>JAGSMS010000015.1:4107500-9235000 GCA_029286595.1 Bhutanitis thaidina
AGACTATGAAATATGTGTGGTACACGATATTTAAGTAACAAAAGAAAATAAATAATATACATATATAACAAAGCCCTTTCATCGGTTTATTGTACCTAATTTATCAAAATAGTTCGGTTATGTATTCGGGTATAGAATTTTTGCTTATTTACATACAGAACACTGTCACTTGAAGATAAACTCTATGTAATGTAATCAGTTTAACAAATTAAATAAGTCAATGAAAAATCAAGTAAGTTGGTATAACTCATCACATCTCTTGGAGGGAAAAATGTATAATTTTGATTAAAGTCGATTAGCTCAAATAAATCGCAGTGACTTCACAATCTATACCTAATTTGCAAAACTTTTTTATTTAGCCATCAGAATTGGTCATGCTTACCAAGGGTATTTAATGACAAACCGAAGTTGGCGGCGTGCCAATCCTGAAGACAACTCAACTATGTGGGGACTTTATTACCAGACTATTCATTGAAATATGAGTTATATTTCCAAAATGAGAACGCGATTTTTAAATTAGAGAAAAAAATGCATATTATGTAGTCACGAAGCTTACTAAAAATTATCAGTACATTGAACAAACAAAATAGTTTGATTAGATGACAACATGCTACTCCTACGAGTACATCAAACTATATTAGTCCACCGCTGAACATAAGCCTCTCGCTTAACACACAGCGGTCTGTAATGACAGACAAATGGGTCTATGTATTTTCGGTCAGGCAGCAGATGGTGGTTCTGCCATCAAGAGATGTATAAGCACTCACATCTGTTACCCTTTCGGGGTAGGCATACATTACAGATTTAAATTTGACAAGACTTAGTGCCGGGCGCCCGTATCCTACTTTTCACCTGTCTTAGAGAGAGAAAATGAAGGGTGGCGAGCTTCGTCGAGATTTAAGCATTTCCAGCATTATTTTCGAACAGATACGACTACAAGGGGTTACAAGAAAAGAGCCTACTCCTTTATAAATCGCTTTTTTAAGAGGATTTCTAAATTTTTTCTCATCTTAAATAATTCCTTAGTAGATTCTTACAATGAACTTACCTACGAAAAGAAAGGAGTGAGACACTTTTTTTTACTCTGTTACCAAACGGAATTACTTAATTTCTTAATATACAAACACACAATTTCACAAACAAACACAAGAACTTAATTAATACAAATATATGACTTAATAATTTTTTACTACAAAGGAAATTTAAGCAGTTACTAGCTACTTTTAGTTTACGACACTCGTAAAATACTCGTAGATCATCCTGCCCCCAATGCCCGTATACAATAATATACTTGTACGTTTTCCAGCATCGTCTATTGATTTATATTACAAATATTTTACAACAGTTACAAATTCTATAATTATTTACAAAGAAGATGAGTATTATGTATATGTGGAGTAATGTCCGGAACTACAGGACCGATAATATTAATATTTCTAAAAATAGTTACTTAAGAAATTTGGGGTATTGTAAATAAGTAATCGAAAAACAAGTTACAAGAATTTTATCAGATACAATGACTTCTAATTCTTCTAAAGATTTAATTACATTTTTAGTTATGCGAATTTCAAAATGTATTCATAGAACACATATTATTACGTTTGAATATTAGAAAATTTGAACAGAACTGATTAGAAATCAAAGCAATAATTTTAGGCAATTTAATTTTTATATTTTAGTCTGTGTAAAGTGTTTATTGACAATAAAATAATTAAGAATGATACTTTACGATGAATGATAAGTAATGATAATTACTATATAAATAATTTTTACTGTACATAATATATTTTTCGAGTTAAAAAAAGTAGCTGTCTGTAAATACCTGCTGCCGGGAAAAGGCTTTCCAAAATTTGAGAGTGTTTTGGAGCCGAGAAGGATTCTTCACGCTGCTCCGGTGTGTGTTGGCGATATATGCGATGGTGATATATCTCACGACCTCGAAATCTCTCTTAGGTTTTCGGCACATGAAAAACAATTTAAACCACTAAAATTGTAGATCGATCCAGGTCACTCGTGAACTATGAAATTAAGCGAGGGTCCGGACCACTAGTCTATCTGTAGTTGAGGAGATCTTAATTAATAGAGAATATATGAGGACGGGCTAAAAATATAATAAAAACAAGTTTACCTTTGTCTATTCTCTGTCATTCTTATTGTGCGTGTAAAATTCATAAAGTTTAATTAAGTTAGGTAAACAAATGATGTTTTAATATACATTTCTAAATGTAGGTACTTAAAATACTACGAGCTAAACTAAAAACTCTAGACACTAGAAATGTCTTTGTGCATGGAATATTTGAGGTAAATTAAATACCACACTACTTAAAGTTTTAAATGAAAATAACCAGTTCGTTATTATCACATTATTACATTAAAGTTGTGCTGTGATGTATGCATAAACTATATATACCCATGTGATTTAACATTACAGTAAACATGTTTACATCCTGCAGGCAATGCAGTTTCCGGTACCAAGGCCGGCCATGAGGCTCACCCATCTTGTTCTGTCTCCCAGGGGTCGCTGATCGCAGATTTGCGAAAAGTGATCCTTTGTTGTGTTTGGCTGCGCTGAGTCGTGCTAGGTGGAAATCCGTAATATTTGCCTTCGTGTGACAGACGTGAGTGTCATTGAAAATCAGCCAATATCGTATGATATTTAATGATTTAATTATAGACATTTGGTGCAATTAATATTAGGCATTAAGTACTCGCAAGAGGGAATAAGCCCTCTTTCTCTATTGTCAGCGTGCAACATTTCGGCTCACAAATGACCATATGAAACAAATTATTACGAGGAAACCGAACGCAGATTTCAAATACACCAATTAACATTTTAAAGTTTCGGCTTGTATAATTTGACTGCTACACATAGGCCTTTCCATGAAAACGCCAACAAAAATTGTCTTGCCATGCTGTTTTGGCATATCGTGTAAATATTTAAGAATATGCCAAATTTTAAACACTTTAATCACTGAAGGAAAGTAGCAACTCAACTGCCAGGTAGAAATAACCAGTATTTAATATTATACTGTGATACCATTACGTTACTACAAAACCAGAAAGTTCCGTTCATGTGAAATGCGGCTACAACTTATTTTTAAACGCGTTCGAAACAAAAGCTTCAAATTTACTCAGAATAATATGGAATTAACTTAGAATCAGGAGGATGGAACACTGAAAAACCTTCTCTTCTTTATTATCAGCCAGTAAGAGTCCATTGCAGAACATAGGCCTTTTCTTGACGGTGCTAATAAAAGAAAGCATACCTCACATACGTTGAGCAGACGGGTTGGTGAGCCGAGTGCCGGTGCTAAACGCTTGAAACCCTTAATAAAAATTAAAGTGTGTTTCTAATATAATTTCTTAATCATTAATAAGATTTTTGTGTCTAAGATATATACGATAACAAGTCGGCTTGAGTACAATATTCAAAAACATGCGATTCGGCCAAATTACTGGGAGCCTCGCGAATCACTACGTAAACTGTTTAAAAAGATAAATATTGTTTATCTTGCGGCGCTGTTCATTTTCTGATTATTATTTTCGAACTTTAAAAAATAAATTTATAACTTTAAGTATCGACAGGGGCAATCAATAGGGCAATCTAAATTAATATATTTATTTAAATAATAATTGACTATTTTAGTTCCGAGAGAGCGCGCTTTAATTAACAAAGAAACCGCAATTATAGACTCCTTGGCAAAGGGCAGCGTAACCCGGGCTGCTCCTTCCTTCGCCATCTCCTATTTTAGACTATCCCTGGGGCTGGTCACCCCATAGTTTCAAGGTGTTTAAAATTTGAAACTCATAAGCGCCAGCCTTTTCAATGAGGAGACGGACATCGCTTGACAAAATCTTCTTTTCTTTCGAAACTCTCCCTAGACTTAGAAGAGTAGTCACAAAATTATGATTCTTTTAAATCGTTTTGCATTTGGTACTATCATTGCCAATCCAACTGTCTAGTGTAGCAGATGCTAAATCTCAGTGAATAAACTGCGACATTTTAGAAGAGGCAAATTTGCTGCAGTATCCTTGATTTCCTTAATATATGAAATATGTGACGTGCTCTGTAATTTAAATTATATGATTATTTTATGACATAGTATAGACAATTTTCTGTCGTATTTTTAAGCTAATAACTAGAGTTTTTATGAGCCTGTGATTTTATAATAAGGCGAAGTTTATGTAGTAACTATTAAATAATCTATAGCTCTCCAAGAAAGCGCCATCAAATACCGGCATTTATTTTTGGATAGTTTGCCCATACTCATCACCCTCAGAGCAGTAACGGTGTAGCACAGTAGTACTAGTGATGTAGTCTGTGGGATTGGGGTTCTGGCAAATTCGGATAGATATTTCGCCATAATTCGACGATGGTAAATTACCACTAGCACCTTGAGGATAAGCTATTTACCTATAAGCAACACTTTTTGTTATCCATTTATTCCATTCTAACTTCTGTTAATCATTTTCATTTGTAAAAACAATACATTGGACTGAAGCGATAACGATGTACTGCGTTAATAATTGTTTTTTTTTTTAAATCTTGTTATAGGAAGTTTAAAACACAATTTGAAAATTTCAATCGACGAAAGATCTCTGAAATGCTGCGAAACAAATGGAATAAAGACAGCCAAATATTCGCTGACATTAAAACAAACTTTCATCTTAAAGATCGTAACTGAAAAGTTCCTCTTTCATGATTATAAAATAAATTCCCGCGTTCGCCAAAATACTTTGCTGAAATTTATCTTACTGTTTGTTATCTTACCCAATCGCATAGAATAATAAGTGTGGAAATTCGTAAACTTCTAACCATTGGTTACTAATTTTTTAGTAGTAGTTTCAGCCGCATTGCATATCTTACAGAAACAAAAACTCATGTGGTAGGCAGAGGTGCAAATATTTCCAATTGTTATTGGAATGGATATATTTGTTGATACTTGAAGCACTTGCTCTTCTCCAAATAGTAAAAAACATATACATAATATGCAATGATCTCGAGATTCCATGTTTTTAGTTGACCGTTACGACGGATGGTCAGACAGAAATGTTTCTATCCTGGTACTTCGATTGCTGTGTCTTCTGTAAATTACGATAGATGTTTAACTTTACGTTTTCAATTTCGCAAAGGTGAAAAATAGAATACCCATTGCGATGCGTGCCCTGAACTTTTTTGAATGATAGGATCCTTAATAATGGATGGATAAAGCCTGATGGAGAATCAGAGCGCTTCACTAAAGAGTTTTTGAAAAATCTTGCGTCATGCATTGCCTGATGGCATACCAAAAATAGTTCAGAAGACCTGTGCACTTGAGTTATCTCCTGTTTGGATAGGGTTGAATCGCCTAACATTAAAGACAAAATCCTGGAAGCTTGCTCCCAAAAAAGTTATAGTTTTCTCTGAAGTCGGTTGGGAAACTTTCTTTTTATGACGGACTGGGCAAACCGCCAAATTGACAAAACTCTTTCTGTTACGCATAATTTCTCGAAGGCTTTTGACAGGGTTTGTCACTCAAGCCTTATCATCAAGCTTCCTGTCTATGTCCTATCCCTTGGACTAATCGCCTGGAAACAGGATTTCCTGTAGAAGCGGTCTCTATGATAAGTAATTGATCGCTTCTCGACTAGATTTTAATAACTTATACAGGAAATGTATTAGTTACATACATTTCCTGTATAAGTTATTTATCAATGTCAATGTTAATTATCTCTAAACTCTTCTAAATGGGATTACGCGACGTTGTTTACATTTAAATTACTCCTACTTTTTCTTAAACTTTATAAGATGCATCCTATACATAAATACGTGACTTAGACGTTTGCAGTAGAATGAAGAGGAATTGTGTTACGAGAATATACTTTCTCTTGAAACCCCCTTTGTCAGTAGTGTATTCTTTTTCTTTCCTTTTATATTTTACGACACATAGGAATGTAATATACTATCTTAAAAATACACATAAGGATCCATGTACATGACATTAAAAAGGATATATGTAAAATAAACGGAAAAGAAGATATTTTCCGTGAGTTCTCTTAAAAACTGGGAGCACAAGAAAACCTACTACCTTACAAGACGAATAGCTATGCGCTCGTCATTTAAACCTAATCTACGAAAGCTTCATAAATGAGAGTAATCAGTTGAGAGATCATCGCCTAACATTAATTTAAGAAGCCTTTCAAATGAATACGATAAATATCGAGCTCATCTCTTAAATACTTAGACGTTTATGCAATCGATAATACCTCTTCTCTAAATGACTTGCTCTCTCTTTGAGACTTACCTCGGCTGCGGAAGGCAGGGAGGGCTGGGCCGAAGACAGGGCGCCTTTCAATTCTGCCAACCCTCGTCGCACAGCCTATCACCCCATATCAAAAGTGGGTTTGCTAACTGGGAACGGTCACTTCGGGCCAGAACATTATGGAAAATCGACCACGTAAGTTTCTCTTCGCTACTTACTGAAGTAGGTGGACCGTTAGCTCGTTTCGCACCCCCACTCCAATAAAAAAGTGTTTACTATGGGCACTGGACGCAAGCAGCCTGGTGTGTAATGAAAACTAAATTAAAAAAAGAATATCAAAGCGGAATTTCAAAGTCAAAGTCTGGTGACAGCCTTTGTGTATTTTTAAAGGCGTGCTAAATTTAAAAACAGTAATTGTTTCCGGAAAACGACTAGCAAAGTTGAAAGAGGTTAATGAGAAGAAAATAGCGGGCCACTCGTTTTTATAACCTTGGAAAAAATAAGTCCACCTCGTTGTGAGTTACTCCTAAGAGTTAATAATATTAAAATATAATTTTTTAACGGTTCTTAATAGTGCAGTTTTTATATAACTGCATATTATATATTATAACTACACAATAATAAATAAATTAATATCTCTGAAAATCGCGTGGCTTAGTGATTTACGTTCCCGTGGCCTTGCCAACATGCGGCGAAGACGGAACATCGCGAGGTTTTGGTCGGTGCAAGCCCATCATAACTTGTACATGCCCACGCGAGATATATGCTAGGTATTGCCCACTTATAAAAAAAGGACGGATTTGATGCCTTTCACAAGGATTGGCCTGATACCGGAGGCCGCAGTGAATCGAGATTGATTGAAGGAGTTGTGGGAAACCTTTGTTCAGAGTGGGACATCACAGGTTTAAAAAAAATATGATGAGTATTCTGACGTCTATGGGAAGCCACAAATTTTTTAAGATATTAGTCAACTCTTACGACAACTACGGAAAGCAAGAGGGTGAAAGGTTCATACGCCGCTATCACACCGCTGTTGCGAATTCTATTTTATTAATCAATCAACAGAATTTTAAGACTGCTCTGAGTGTTTTGTGGACAGTTGTAGTTTTGATTGATAAGGACGCATTATACGCTTTATTATATATAAAATGAAATTATATTTTTGTATGAAACTAGTATATCAGCCTGTCTCTGTATGTCACACGTAGATAATGTAGATCAAAGAAACAGTTGCATACATGTATAAAAATAGCATGTTTGCTATCAACTGCACAGGTTCACAAATATACATAACAAATTCTTAGTCTTCCTCATTTGGTTTGTTGTGTAAGCAATAATAAGATAAGGCAGGAAAAGTTTTTAAAATGTTTTCATAATGATATTAAATTTGTATCAGAGAACGATTTCAAAGATATTGAAAGAATGAGGCTATAGAACTATAGGCAAGGGTTCAGAAGTACAGATCAAATTTCGAGTCTCTGTCCCATTCGGTTATCGAGATAAGGGTAGTGGAACAAATTCTCAAGGATTTTATATATATTTTATTTTTATCTTTGAAATTACATTAACAAATTATTTTGTATAAAGTTTAAAAATGTAAGGCTTTGAACTCATGACTCGGCACACGATTTTATTTTCAAACTGACGAGTTCGCAGGTTTGAGCGAATAATGGTGCCATTAAAATATTTGTGGGTTATAGTCACCGCTCCGTAGACGCTTTTAGTAGATGAAAGCAAAAAAAAACCAATGGATTCTAGAAGTACTCGTTGATTCTAGAGACAGGTTGTTGAGGATATTTTACTAGCTCTACTCGCGACTCCGTCTGTGCAAATGTTGAAAATAAAAATGTGGCGCTTAGAGCTAGAGTGTCACGAAACTCATCCCAAACCCAAAAAGAAGAGGGAAAATCACCCAATCAGGCTCATGACTAACTGTACACTGTGATAATCTAGGATACATTTTGAATGGTACATAGTTTATAAAGTTCATCTTTATACAGCAATACATATCCATATCGTAAAACCAATACACGGAAAAGGCCAAAAAATAATGTATCTGCATGCCAAGTTCTGTCAAAATACGTTCAATGAACAGACAGACAGAAAAAATAAATTAAAACATAATTTATAACATAATTATTTTTCGTTTATTTCTCTCTTTGCTGTAATAAATATTTTCTATACATATTTCGAAACGATACAGGGCGAAAAAATACTGTTGTAAATTATATCAGGAAGACTTTACTTATTATTATTATTTCTACAAGTTTTGTAGAAATAATAATTATGAAGATAGTGGAGTAAAGTTTTAAAATGTTTTCATAATGATATTAAATTTGTATCAGAGAACGATTTCTAAGATATTGAAAGAATGAGGCTATAGAACTATAGGCAAGGGTTCAGAAGTACAGATCACATTTCGAGTCTCTGTCCCATTCGGTTATCGAGATAAGGGTAGTGGAACAAATTCTCAAGGATTTTATTTTTATCTTTGAAATTACATTAACAAATAATTTTGTATAAAGTTTAAAAATGTAAGGCTTTGAACTCATGACTCGGCACACGATTTTATTTTCAAACTGACGAGTTCGCAGGTTTGAGCGAATAATGGTGCCATTAAAATATTTGTGGGTTATAGTCACCGCTCCGTAGACGCTTTTAGTAGATGAAAGCAAAAAAAAAACAATGGATTCTAGAAGTACTCGTTGATTCTAGAGACAGGTTGTTGAGGATATTTTACTAGCTCTACTCGCGACTCCGTCTGTGCAAATGTTAAAAATTTAAATGTGGCGCTTAGAGCTAGAGTGTCACGAACTTATCCCAAACCCAAGAAGAAGAGGGAAAATCACCCAATCAGGCTCATGACTAACGGCCCACTGTGATAATCTAGGATTCATTTTGAATGGTACATAGTTTATAAAGTTCATCTTTATACAGCAATACATATCCATATCGTAAAACCAATACACGGAAAAGGCCAAAAAATAATGTATCTTCATGCCAAGTTCTGTCAAAATACGTTCAATGAACAGACAGACAGAAAAAATAAATTAAAACATAATTTATATTATAATTATTTTTCGTTTATTTCTCTCTTTGCTGTAATAAATATTTTCTATACATATTTCGAAACGATACAGGGAGAAAAAATGCTGTTGTAAATTATATCAGGAAAATTTTATTCATTATTATTATTTCTACAAGTTTTGTAGAAATAATAATAATGAATTAAATTTTTTGAAATTGAGTACAAAACTTGTAGAAATAATAATTATGAAGATAGTGGAGTAAAGTTTTAAAAGAGTCAGCTAAGTCGAAAAGGGTATTTGATTTTATAAATTTTTAAAACAAATTAAAAAATCTGCATTTCTTGGAGGTTAAGTCAACGGCCCGATAGCCCTGTGGGAATGACCCTACTTACGAGGCTGAGAGTGGCGAACGCCAAACATCCCGCATGGGGGTCGAAGATTATAACCCCCCCAGGCAGGCAGCTGTACGAAGATGCGGAGAGCGGGGGATATGAGGTGTTAGGGCCAGATGAGCCGACACATACCCCCGTCCAATCGCACTACCGTCCGGATGTCCTAGACATAGTTATATGCAAAGGCATATCGAGCCCGGTTCAGGTGGAGGTGCTGAACGATGTGGATACTCAGCACCTCCCCATACTAGTAACCATGAACACCTCGGCAGACTCCGTAGTGCCCAGAGGTCCCAGTAGAAGAACCAACTGGGAGGCCTACCAGAGGGCACTAAAGAACATGGACTACGGCGCGCCGATCTACACAAGTAACGACGTAGAGGAGGCCGCGCAGTATCTAACAACTACGATACAAAATGCGTATAGCGCGGCCACGGTGGAGATCGGTAGGACACGCCGTAGGGAAGAGCTCCCAGTTGGGATAACGAACAAGCTCAGGAGGAAGCGGGCGCTGAGGAAACTCTGGGCTCGCACTCGTTGTCCCAGAATCAAGAAGCAACTCAACCAGCTCACGGAGGAGCTGTCGGAGGAGATAAAAGCCCAAAGGGGGGATGAGTGGGACCGAAGGGTGGAAGAGGCATCAGAAAAGCCGGCCTCACTTCATCTCCTCAGCCGACAGCTCACCACAACACCAACTCCGGTATGCCCACTTGTGGACAACGAGGGGCGCAGACACTACGGAGCAAAGGACCGGGCAGAGATGCTCGCCGAGCACCTGGAGGGGCAATTCCAAGCCAACATTGCCGAACCCACCCTCGCTGATCATTATGCAACAGTCGAGCGCCGCGTACAGGAATACCTCATGACGCCGGCACCAGCACTGCGCGGGGAGGACTTTATCTCCCCAGCAGAAACAAGAAGAGCAGCCGCACACCTGCCGCTGAGGAAAGCGCCCGGTCATGAGGGTATAACAACCATGGCCATAAGGCAGCTACCCAGGAAAGGAGTCGTAGCGATCACCCGTCTTTACAACGCGGTGATCAGAACGGGACACTTCCCCCAGGAGTGGAAGAGGGGGAAAATTATCGTGTTGCCGAAAGCTGGGAAAGATAGGAAGCGCCCATCCAGATATCGGCCGATAACGCTACTGCCGTACCTAGCGAAGCTATTCGAAAGGCTCCTGCTGCGGAGGATCAAACCTTGCGTAGAACTGCGAGAAGAGCAGTTTGTTTTCCGCAGCGGGCACTCAACAACATCGCAGCTGGCCCGTGTGCTACATTACCTCGCGACCGAATCCCATCGCGGTCGCGTATGTGTCGGAGTCCTCCTGGACATGGAGAAGGCCTTCGACAGGGTTTCGCACACGGGACTGTTATTCAAGCTAATTGAGAATACCACCTTGCCGCCGTCGCTGGTACGGCTGGTAGCGTCGTTCCTGAGGGACAGAATATTCTATGTATCGGTCGAGGAAGCTGAGTCGGCAACACGATCCATAGAAGCAGGTGTCCCGCAGGGTAGCTGCCTCTCACCCCACCTGTACGCGGTATTTACGAACGATATTCCCACACTGGAAGGTCGCGTCCAGGAGTGGGAGGATGACGTAATGCTCGCACTGTACGCTGATGACAGCGCATATTTCACATTATCACGCCGGGTTGAGATCGCTGCGAGGAGGATGCAGCGACTGCTCGACCTGCTACCTGAATGGCTAGATAGATGGAAGATGGCGGTCAATGTCGGGAAGACGACCGCCATAGTCATTAATCGCCGAGTACGCGTACCGCCCCCCTCCAGTTAAGAGGAGAAGAGGTGGCGTGGAGCAACACTATTACCTATCTTGGTTGCAAGATAGACCGCGCCCTTCGCATGTCTCCCCAGATCGACAACGTCGTAAGGCATGCAAGGGCAGCGAGAGCAAAGCTATATCCGATTTTAACATCTAAATTAACAACGCGCACCAAGATAGGTATATACAAAACCTACATTCGCGCGCGCCTTACATACGCGGCGCCGGCGTGGTACGCGCTTACATCGGCGACTCAACGGAAACGGTTGCAGGCGCAGCAGAGTCTGGCTCTCAGGATGATCGTGGGAGCTGGCCGATACGTCAGGAATGACGTGATATCCAAAGGGCTCCGCGTGGAGTCCTTAGAAGAGTTTGTGGTCAGTTTAACGCGACGGCTGTTCGTCAGAGCAGATAACGGACCACATAAACACCTCCACAACCTGGCTCCCCTCCACGCGCGCCCTCCTGAAGGACGGCCACTCCCACGCGAAATCCTGCCACCATCAACGCCGCCTGGCCGAAGGGGGGCCAGGGACGAGCGTTAGCCCGACTACGCCCAGGCGTGAGGATAAAGGATTAAGGATCAAACACCAACAGAACCCACGATACAGTGGACCCAGGACCGGGGGAGCCGTTGCCCCCCGAGATGACGTCCGGGTAAAGAGGGCAACCTCGAGGCCCGCAACCTGCCAAAAATAGGGCAGAAGACACAGCTAGCTAGAGTGGCGAGGTTCGAGATCCAGAGAATCCCAGCTTGGGACTGGATGACTTGTATGTTCGAAATATTACTTTATATACCGAGGGTGGGTTCTTTGCTGGGGTAATAAATAGTGTAATTAATATTTTTTTTAATAAAACCTTAAAGCGTAAGTGCTAACAAAAGTAGTCATGCTGTGGATGGAAGATTTATCTATACCTTCGCATTAGAGATATTAATCCGCATCCCTTGTCCAAGGGATTAACTGATATAACATTCTGATCTACTAAAATATACTATTTTAAATCTGAGGGTTTCTTTATACATGCTTCTTTTTGCACAAAAAGTACTTACGCGTTCTTCTTATTGTAGTATATTCAATAAAGTATTGGTGTAAAGTCTGTCGAAAGATTTGTTGAAGTTATATCCAACCAAAGCAGTTTTATAGTGAAGTCTTTACAAAATATCACCCAATCCCTTATTCCTCAGCGATATATTGCGAATAGTCTTAATACTCTTAGCACTATCCGTCCATTAGATTTATGCCTGCCCTTCTTTTGTTTCATGACCGTCTTTTTCGATAATGTATTGTAAGAGGCTATTAAGACATCTTTTTCATTCTTTCAGTAATAAATTTACGTAAGGATGCAATTTTTTCAACGTTACTGTACATTCAGTTGATGTATATTTTGAAGCTTGAGTTATTTTGTTATTAACAGCTCTAAAAATCTACGTAGCTTTCGTTAAATTACCTTGATAATGACGTCACAATTAATGTAATGTAATCTTGTCTGTGTTAACTTTGTGGTTTTTAAAATAATTATATCACATGCTGTTGTTATCATATGACGTGTTGGGTAACTCATGTTTCTAACCATTAACTCTCATGAATATGCTTATGTTTAAGACTAAGTACCACTTCGTGGTTGTTATTAGAACCATTAGTAAGTACTAGTAGTACAATAAAAAAAAAGGCTAAAACAAACTACCATAAAATAAAAATGAAAACTATTCTGGTATTGGTATATTTATCAAAAAAATCTGTCTCATCTTATATGTTAGTGTGTGGTCAAGACAAGGGGTTGCTTTTGCTGCTGGTCGATGGGCCGGGGTAGTACCACGGACTCGAAGAATAGAAGAATACGTTTCGTTGGGCGAGAAACCGGAGACCCCATTCCCTACCTTCCCTCTCCGCCCTGTCATAGTATCCGTAAAGCCCGGGAACGCACCTTCAGGTGAGCCGCTTGCTCATTTACCCATTTTCCAAAAAAATATTAAAAAATAAAACCCTACCTGCCATTAATTAGAAAGTATTTACAAAACTTAAATTGCAAATAATTTCAATTAAAGTCACTCATCTTTTATCCTGAAAACCCTATATAAAAACTAGTAAGTTAATTATTCTACCGCTGAATATGGAAGATTTAAGAAAGTTGGGCGTAAATCTCTATATTTTATTTTATTCATCGGACTTAAGATAAAATGAAGGCTACAAACTAGTGTTAAGTCACTTAAATAATGCTACAATAAGTTAAAAATCAAACTTTAAGTAAAAAAATTTTACCTTCCACTATGGGTCTATTTTTACTGGGTTAGGGTAACAAAGGAGCTAACAGTCCATCTGATGGCAAGTGGTAGACATCTGAAATCAACTTCAATCGAAAGAGATTACAGATGCGTTGTCGCTCCTATGGACTGAGGTAGAATGCCTCACAGCTTCACCGGCTGTGAGGCATTCATGCTGCCTCATTATACTGGCTCTCTCCATTAAAAACAACAGTTGTTGCACTGCTGATTAGTGGAAGACATAGGTAAGAGGGTGGTATCTACAAAATATAACGCTATGGTCAATGAAAGTGCGCCAGTCATTTTTGTCGTACGACAAGAGTTGTTCGAAGTAAACTATTCGTCGACAACTTAGAGCGTAGAGGTCTCAATAAGAACTAATGTACGCGTTCGATGACATGGACGTTACACATATCATTTGTCTTGTAATTTCCAAATACTGTCCACAGTAACAAAGGCGACAAACAAGTAATCGCCTAGCCTGATGGGAAGTGATTACTATTTTTGCTATCATTCAAATTACTTATGACTTTGCTATTTGCACTATTTGAAGTTGACAATGACATTTGAAATTGACACAATAACTCGTCTTAATAACAATGGTTAGGGCTTAGCATAATAATAAAACATAACATAAAATTAAACTGTGTACCTTCATCATCATCATCATTTCAGCCTATCAGAAGTCCACTGCTGAACATAGGCCTCCCCCAAAGATTGCCACGAAGCTCGGTCCTGAGCCACCTGCATCCTTCGACTTCCCGCAACACTGCGCAGGTCGTCACTCCATCTTGTGGGAGATCGTCCTACACTGCGTTTGCCTGTACGTGGCTGCCACTCGAGAACCTTTTTCCCCCAACGGTTGTCAGTTCTGCGAGCTATGTGACCGGCCCATTGCCACTTCAACTTGCTGATCTTTACGGCTATGTCGGTTACCTTAGTTCTGCTGCGGATATCATCGTTGCAGACTCTATCACGCAGAGAAACACCGAGCATAGCCCTTTCCATAGCGCGCTGAGCAACTTTGAGCTTCCTCATACGGGCTGCTGTGTACCTTAAACCAGCCATATTATTAAGTTTTTAAATAGAAATACATAACAAATAGAGAATAACTAATTGACGTAAGCAACTACACTGTCACAACGAACCATTTGTTAAGTGTACGCTTAGGGCGCATAACAGATGTTTTAGTATTTGGGCTCTTCAAACGAGCTTCTGTGATCTTAAATGGGTATATTAAGACCACAACAGGCCCAGACAATGACGATGTAACTGCAATGACTCTACTCTAGCTCGCCTAATGGTACTCTATGATCCGATGACGAATTCCATCCGAGCCGAGAACGACATACTGTCTCAGAGACATGTACATACACATACAGCAACAGAGAATAGTTCATGAATCTGCCTTTACTAATTTTATAGTAGTTAGTTGCTTACAATTACTGAACCGAATATTATTTCAAGATATCATTCTTCTTATTATTTTAGACAAAAATTGCAAAATAAAATAACATTAGTTTGAGCCCGGACCGACCCGAACCTTACGATTCCGTCTGTTTTTTTTAAACTGGTAGTTCTGCGTCATAAAAACTGTTTGAAGTGCTTATTATTATTAGGAAAAATATAATTTTACAATAACGTAAATAAAAAAGGTCAACTAAGTAACTTGATTACAGAAATGAACTGGTCCGATATTAATCCTCTTATTTTGGATATTGAAAGTAAACAATAGAACCAGGAAAATTTTCAACACAATATGAAGAACGATAACACAATATGAAATTATACTTGTTAAAAATTTACAATGGACAAAACAGTTTTTTTGACTTTAATGATTCCTAGTATTTACGCGAATTCTACACATTTACAAAACCATCATTTACGGATTTTAACACGTTTATTTGGATTTGTCTAAATCCCGACGTTTCAGGGGCTTTTCAGCGTGACCACACGGGGACTTAGGTGGATGACGTTCTGATGTCATATTGGCGACACCGGAGATCGAATCTAGGTACTCACGCACTACGAAATTAAAGCGAGTACTCTGAGCACTAGGCTACCACGGCTCTCGCTTCATACCGACTTTTTTAACGACTCCAAAATGAAATGATTCTCTTGTGAAATTATCAGAGAGTATGCCTACTATAATACTACTCGACCGAGAGGTGGCATGATGTTCACCTTCAGCGCCAGATACCTAGTACCTCTAAAGGGTACTTAGTAAATCTACATATGATATTTTCATTTTATTTATTATGTAATTATAAATGCATACTGACCTGAAAATTGAACGAGTTTGACACCGAGCTGACTCTAGCTTAAAAAGCATATCTCAGTTAAATAAAAATTATATCATATTTGCTGAATTGGTATGAATAAATGATATTTTTATTTTGTTCTGGGAAAAATTTAATAATTGTGACAATGAAAATAAGGTTAAGTTATTATCTTTAAATTTAATGAATGCTCACATGTTTACGCTTCAGAAATTAATTAAAAAAAGATAGGTAAAGTTAATATCAATTACTGACACGTATTGTTTCAGCACCGCTACGGAAACAATATAAGTACATCTATAGAATAATAATTGATTTATGGATCGAAAACTATGCTTTGTTTCAGCACCGCTACGGAAACAATATAAGTACATCTATAGAATAATAATTGATTTATGGATCGAAAACTATGCTTTGTTTCAGAACCTCTTCCTTTCAGATGCCTTAGCATGTGAACCGGTATTTTGCTAAATATTTGCTACTTAATGTTTATCCATAACATTTAGGAAGCAAAGTAAGAAAATAATTGTTTATAGTACATAAAAAGTACAATTTTTCATCTTTGAATAATTATTGATGATATCAGTTTACATATTACACATTTTTAGTTTACCAAATCCATATTTCTTTACGTTTACAAAAAAATAATTTGCTTTGTTTCAACACGCGATGAGTAAGAAGCTGATGATTAAAATAAACTACGAAAATATAGTGCCGTGGTAGTTTAGAGGTCAGGGCGCTCGCTTTAATTTCATAGGTCGCTAGAGGCGTGGGTTCGAATTCCGGTCTAGGCACAACTAATACTTCAATTTAATTTTAAGTACTGAATTTACTATGTGCTCAGCGGAGAAGAATAGCATCATGTGGAAACCTGCGTGTCTGTAAATTGGCACTGTGTTCACAAAATAAGATAAAACATAAATGTAATTACCGGCTACAGTCGTGGATACGAAAGTTTCGAATGACACCCTAAAGCAGAAATAGCCGACGCTTATGTCGACATTACTCTAGATAAAAGCAAAGTTTTATAGTGGTAGCTCTGGATAATATCATCCAATCCATTATTCTTCGCCGCTTTATTGCAAATAGCCCAAATAGGCTTAGCACCATCCGTCCATTAGAATTGTCCTTTTGTTTTATGGCTATTTTTCGATAATGTATTATTAGTAGATACTAAGAGTCCTTTTTTATTTATGAACCTATGTCAAAATGACTGTTTTACTGCTTACATTTTTAAAATAAGATAGTATAAACTATAAGTAATATTAATTTGAAATTATTATTAGTAATCCAGTTTGCAGAAAAGATTGAATCTATACAGTTTGCGAAATTATGGTAAAACAGTTTGTTTTATGCATTTATGAAAATTTACTCGTTTTAAATCACTCGAATGCTTTAGATTCGATCCCCGGCGCCGAGTGTACTTTAAAGTGTACTCGGCGTAATGCTAACAGGTTTAAGCACTAATTGTGTTAACATAGTGTGTTCATCAGTGAATAAATCATTGTGAAAAACAAAACATATTTCAATGATCTATTATGAAGTCCGCTTCATTCAGCACTGGTGCAGGCTTTTATAGGTTATTACGCGTACATACTTTTTCTAAGACATTATCTTATCATAATTATCGTTATTGTATCGACTTGATCATTGCTGGGTTGTCGAATACGACACAGGCGATAAGTTGCAATTTGTTATTTTCACTTGGTGAAACTTCATCATATTAACAATTATTATTATAAATATTTATATAAATGAATACCCTGAGAATGCCGTAAGGCGAAAGGCGGTAACTTACATAACTAAATAAAATATGTTGTGAAACAAGTACATAATTGTATATAATATATATCGATAATAATAAAAATTTAATTGTCAAGATGCAATTTATGACAGTTTTTAGAAAATATATTATTTATTAGGTACGTATGATACTTCATTTAGCAATCAACATTCCTAAATAGTTGACACTGACTAGTACCTTGCAGCATACACAGATTGTGGTACTCAGCATGGGGCGCTCAAACGTGGACAGTTTCACTGCTTTTAATTACTAGTCGTGTTCCGAGTATTCATAAAATACGTCCACAACATAATAAAATTTCTTTGATTATGGTTTGCATAGAAGTTAATCAATAATATTTGTTAACGTCTTCTACTTAAAACCTGATCAGTGTTTTAGTTGAATCTTACGTAAACTACGTATGTATATTGCAAATATTCTATTTAATTCAGTTTTATGAACACCTTTTCTAGATCTAAAACACAGCCACAAGCATTGTGTCTCCTAGTTGCCGTGTTTTGGTTGCAGCTTAAATTTTAGGAAAAAGAAGTAAAGATCAAAGGTCAAAGTTTATGAATAAACTGTTTTGGATCGTGTAGCGAAGCCTCTCAGTGACACATTTCAAAAGTACTGTGAACTATTCATCAAAACTCTGCTCCTCTTCACGGGCCACGAATCGGAATCAATGTTCCGGAACTTATAAGACCTGGAGACGCGTCCGGTACATATCTGAACCTGTTGGATTAAAAATTGTGGTCAGCACTAGATGACATGGCGTACTCAAAATATTACGCCCACGTTGAATCTCTTAAGAAATATTTAGAGCTAGCAGTAGCTAAATTCATATATATAGCCATATTAGATCATTTTTGCTAAGTACCGGTATCTATAAACTGAATTTACTAATTTACGCCTATGAATCTTATGAACAAAACTATATTATTAAAAAAATCTTATTCTTATTGATACAGTATTTTAGTAATTGATACTCCGAGGTTCGTTAAAACTCGAAATTTGGATTTAATAAACAAGGTTGAAAGTTTTCACCTTGTCCAGTTTGAGTTTTAAATCTTTTGAATGTCGCCAATAAGAGAACAGAATAGATTATATTTATTATTGGACAGATATATTAAAAGTTTAATAAATTCTTTGAAAATATTAATGGAAATTCACGATTGACTACAAAGGTGAGGACCGACAGTGTGGTTGTGATCCTCCTTTCGAAATTGAGAGTTATATGTCGAGTCCCACATCGCCATATGTGTATATTTCGTACACAGTACGTGGTAGAGCCAGGCGGCGGCTTTTGCTGCTCTCTAATGGGCCGGCTCGACCAGGATAGTACCACGGCCTCGCGGACGCACGGTGAGCGAGGTAATCGGAAGTATACTACCCCTCCTCTCCCATTTCCTATATATCTTTAAGGGCCGGCAACGCACCTTTAGGTCCTCTGGTGTTGCGTATGCTCGACGGCGTGACACTTAGTATCACGTGAGCCGCTTGCTCGTTTGTCTCTGTACCCATAAAAAAAAACTTACGTGCTAGATAAGGCGTCCAGTAAGAACTCCATGTCAGAGTGAGTTGCAGTTCCGGAACTAAAAGTAGATTAGTTCACTTCGTGGTAATGACAGAATGAAAATACGAGCAAAATTACCACAGAATAAATAATTTATTTTTAAAAATAGTGCAATTTGTCTCCTGTGTTGCGCTTTAGACATCTAGCATCTGCTTCGATGGCGTTAATGGTTATTGGACACGTTAAACGACTGTCCGGACATTATTATATTTTTTTAATTATGTGGTATATATATGTGCAATCGGTTCAACTGATGGTATATGATTACTGACTCTGACCACGTACATCGGAATCATCAGAGAAGCTGCAGGTGCGTTGCCAGCTTTTAAGGATATTTAATGAGAGAGGAGAGAGAGGAGAGTGGGCATCTGGTTACTTCACTCACGACGGTTACGAACGAAACACAGAAAAGATAAGTGTCTGGTGGTGCCACCTTTGGGACACACGTGGCAGTACGTAAACGCGGGTGGTTGTTAACGATCATCATCGCGTGGTGGTACCACTGTCCTTCTCTGGCGTAACTCTTTTTGTGTCCCACGTGTGTAAAAAAAAATACTAATGAACCTACGAACATCTGTACACTGTGCGCGCACGTAAATAATTTGTGGTGATATTGCAATGAAATTCTGCTGGTTCTTTGATAAATCAATATTTAGAACCGGCAGAGGTTACCGGAAGGCTGAGATATCTTTCGTATTGAGAAAAATAGTTACCCACTCCGCGTGTCTTCGTGGATACACCAGTTATGATATGTTTTAATACAGTTATTACAATATCATTAGCTACATTGTGAGTAACAATAATAAAAAGTAATATAAAATATTTTTTATTTCAAAACTAAATTGAAAAAATCTACACATGGTTTTTTTGTTTTGCAAACAGTTTATTTGTAAAATCAAAATGCAATATTTTAAACTAGTTATATTTATACTTTTTATATGTATTACATTGCTATATAGTAAATACTACATAGTAATATAACAATAAAGTTAAATTCAATTCTTTTTAATAATCACACCTGCTTTCTTCGGGCACATGACATTTCGCCATTATGCAACCAGGTGTCATAGCAAACAAGATTAGTGAATATATCTTTCACGTCGATCTCGCACGTGGGCTTTCAATCATTATTTAGTATCATCCTTTCTGAGCTAACATTTATTTTCACGGTGTTTTGATAAAGATTTTAAGCAGAAAATAGTAATAATAAAATCTAAAATATATATAATTCACAATTTAATTTTATATATTTTAGATTTTATTTCCATAGATTCAATTACGGTAAATTGATGACTTATTGTCAAAGGTATCATTATTTGACAGTAATATGTAAAAAAATATATTACTCCAAAATACAAACAAAACCTGAATCTTAAAAAAAATTATCTTTAATAATTGGTAAAAGGCATGTTGAACCTTAAGATTGGACTTATGCGATCTCGTCTGATAAAATCGACGCTCCGTACGCCTCGTGTCCTTATCCAAAATCCTCAGAGCTTTCAGCTCGAATTTGCGACTTGCTCGATGTGAATAGAAGGCTAGTGGAGACTGTACATGCGGTAGGAGCAATGTTTTGGCAGGACTCACCGCCCAATAAAGCCTTTTCGATCACACTCTAATACTCATCGAAGTCAAGCGAGAGATGAAGCTGCAGTCTTCGACTGTCGTCAGACATGTCAGTATATCGGCAAGTAAATAGACAAATCTTCAAATCTATGAGAATATACGCAAATTCATCATAACCCATATTGAAGAAGCTATAGAGAGGAACCAAGGCTCCAAAGTATTCGCTAGAGACCTGTATATCGAAAAGAGTTGACTGACCAAGTCAAAGACTGCAAACGGCGCAGTTATTTCCGCTGCAGTTGAGATTATAATTGAGACCGAGAGATCACGGCTAGCTCACACTTACACGTACACATCATCCTTGACACCCCACACTGGTGTGAGAGCTCACCCAAGAGCTAAGTTTATCCAACACTAGTCCGAAGACTTCTCGGACAACAGTCTCAGCGAGAACAAGGTGGCTCTCAAACAGCTTAAAAATAGCTGATTGTCCTAACAAATGACCAAAACTGTTAATTATAATTATCATCAAACTATTAACTATATAATTGTCACTAGTTCATTAGCATAAACTTCACTTATGTACTGATCTTGATACTGTAATGGCAAAATACACTTTATTGAAAATAAAACTGGGCTTATTCATTTTGGGAAGTAAAATGTAAGAAGCTTTGTATATCCGTTGGCATTATCCGCCCACGACTCAAAACTATAGACCGAAACCACTACAAAGCCGCTTTTACGTGCTGTTGTGAGTTATTCCGAATCTTCTAGCAAGTAGACTTGACGACTTCCAGCCTCCCGAATTATATTGCTAGTAGACAGAATTCTGGAAAACTATTGTTTACTCCACTTGAAATTATAAACGTGTTAAATATTATATTCAATTTCATACGTTAACTCTATTCGAAAGTTGCAAAATAACATTTAAACTACAATTTATTTATTTATTAACATTCAGTATACTTTAACCGAAAGAGTTCTTGAATGAGATTTGTTGGGACAAACAAATGCGGGCAATTTGCCCGAAGCGAGTGGGTTAATCACCAAATAAAAGTTCTAGTGGTGTCTGATATTGTAGTAACTCCTTGCCAAATTAAAGCACTAATTGTGTGAGCCAAAAATAAACACGTATTTTAATACCAATAACACAAACTAAGTATCGTACTTAAAAAAGAAGCAGGACTGTTCAGAAATTCTAACTACTAGTTCAAATGCGTTCGAATTTTATATTGAACTACGAGTATTAATATGTACATTGAAATGTTCCTATGTTTATATCGATGATATCTCGCCATATTTCTCTATAACTGACAATATTGATCAATTTAGTTAATTTAATTTTTACTTTTAACTAAGTGAATTGCTCAAGTAATTGTCAGTCATAGGTAGCTTATTCGATTCAACAATTTCTACGTGTTACGATAGATTTTTTATAATAACGAGCTACTGTGCCGCTTAACTGCTAGTACGATGTATGTCTCCTAAAGCGATGCTTTGAACAATGAGAATAGTAGTAAATTAAGCGCATGTTAATGCTTCAAATCATACATCGTGTTGCTATGGTAGAGTGGTTCGGTTATATACGATGGTCAATTTAGAGTACGCGAACACAGTATTAGAGGGCCTTCTACAGATTTGTGTGTTCAGTAAGGTAGTACTTTATCTTATAATCACTGGTATGAGTATCTTCAGTCTAGCGTTTTCTAAACGGCTACTTTGTCGTCTTTTGGAAAGCATGACATTTTCCAGATATTTTTGTTTATCGTGATCGTATCGTGAGATGGGGTTGAAGATTCCCTTACATTGCTTGACCACGGCTAAAATACACTATAAAATATATTTTTGGAAATTTCCACCTCTGTTATGTTATATTAGGCGTGTGCTTTGTTATATTATTTTTCGTAAATGTTTTGGTATTCTACTCTAAAAATGTTCTTTAAAGACTGAAAACACCGCAGAGACATTTTGTACAAAAAATATTCATGGGTACAATATTTTTGTAATCCTTTTGTACAAAAAATATTCATGGGTACAATATTTTTGTAATCCTTTTGTACAAAAAATATTCATGGGTACAATATTTTTGTAATCCTTTTGTACAAAAATTCAATCTATATAAATCCGGATATCTACCTTACATATCTGATTCTTGATAAAGCTTTGTCGTCTTATCTACCCTTGTCTTGCCTTTGAAACGTTCCAGTTTGCTGAAATATCTTTACAGCAAGGATTTTTCCACTTGCATATGTGAAACTTATTTCGCGTAAAAATCTGTTAATGTTACTTTATTTTTCAAAGTTTGACAGTAGGCTTCTAATTCGATGAAAAGGCTCTCAATGTCATTAGCAAATTTAAAAAATATTCTTAATAAAAACATCGAGAGTTGATAAATACAAGCCAAACAATAAACTTTCATAGGTCCCTGGACACATCTGTTATACTAATATAAATAAAATTACAAATATGTTAAATAATTTTCGGACCAGACTCCTGCGCAACAATTGTACATGAAGGCTTGCCCCACCCTGAGTGGTGACTATGGGCAAATTTACTATATATTCAGGCATACTAACTACTATGTCGGAATTTTCATGGAAAACCCTATGTCCAACAGGGAACTTATATCGGCTAATAAAGAAAGAATACATTAAATTGTTTGTAATATATTCATTAAAAAATATTCTTAATAAAAACATCGAGAGTTGATAAATACAAGTTCAAATGCGTTCGAATTTTATATTGAACTACGAGTATTAATATGTACATTGAAATGTTCCTATGTTTATATCGATGATATCTCGCCATATTTCTCTATAACTGACAATATTGATCAATTTAGTTAATTTACTTTTTACTTTTAACTAAGTGAATTGCTCAAGTAATTGTCAGTCATAGGTAGCTTATTCGATTCAACAATTTCTACGTGTTACGATAGATTTTTTATAATAACGAGCTACTGTGCCGCTTAACTGCAAGTACGATGTATGTCTCCTAAAGCGATGCTTTGAACAATGAGAATAGTAGTAAATTAAGCGCATGTTAATGCTTCAAATCATACATCGGGTTGCTATGGTAGAGTGGTTCGGTTATATACGATGGTCAATTTAGAGTACGCGAACACAGTATTAGAGGGCCTTCTACAGATTTGTGTGTTCAGTAAGGTAGTACTTTATCTTATAATCACTGGTATGAGTATCTTCAGTCTAGCGTTTTTCTAAACGGCTACTTTGTCGTCTTTTGGAAAGCATGACATTTTCCAGATATTTTTGTTTATCGTGATCGTATCGTGAGATGGGGTTGAAGATTCCCTTACATTGCTTGACCACGGCTAAAATACACTATAAAATATATTTTTTTGGAAATTTCCACCTCTGTTATGTTATATTAGGCGTGTGCTTTGTTATATTATTTTTCGTAAATGTTTTGGTATTCTACTCTAAAAATGTTCTTTAAAGACTGAAAACACCGCAGAGACATTTTGTACAAAAAATATTCATGGGTACAATATTTTTGTAATCCTTTTGTACAAAAAATTCAATCTATATAAATCCGGATATCTACCTTACATATCTGATTCTTGATAAAGCTTTGTCGTCTTATCTACCCTTGTCTTGCCTTTGAAACGTTCCAGTTTGCTGAAATATCTTTACAGCAAGGATTTTCCCACTTGCATATGTGAAACTTATTTCGCGTAAAAATCTGTTAATGTTACTTTATTTTTCAAAGTTTGACAGTAGGCTTCTAATTCGATGAAAAGGAAGCTCTCAATGTCATTAGCAAATTTAAAAAAAATATTCTTAATAAAAACATCGAGAGTTGATAAATACAAGCCAAACAATAAACTTTCATAGGTCCCTGGACACATCTGTTATACTAATATAAATAAAATTACAAATATGTTAAATAATTTTCGGACCAGACTCCTGCGCAACAATTGTACATGAAGGCTTGCCCCACCCCGAGTGGTGACTATGGGCAAATTTACTATATATTCCAGGCATACTAACTACTATGTCGGAATTTTCATGGAAAGCCCTATGTCCAACAGGGAACTTATATCGGCTAATAAAGAGAAAGAATACATTAAATTGTTTGTAATATATTCATTAAAAAAATATTTACGACTTAAGAAGGATTTAACTCAGCTTTAGTGACGTAAATGTACAAAAATATTTACTAAAATAGCGGGACGGACATTGAATAATTAATAACAACCTTCAAAGTTTAAATTAGTTTTGCTAGCTTCTCAACTTTTTAACAAGCATTTACAATTTATCAACTTATTAAAAACTACTTTATATTTAAAAAGGTTCGTACAGTACAACATTTTATTTTGATATCATATAGTACAACGAGATACCATAACCATTTTGATTGTGTATTAACAATATACGTAAGCAATAGTTTTTCATAATGTAGGTATAATTTTCTCTTTCTATATTCGTATTATAGTGATAAAAAGATTAGATACTTATAAAGCGATATAAGAGTATGGATCGTTTTTATTCCATCGCACAGAATAAAATCCACAAGTGTCCGAATAAATAATGATAAACCATAGCTGTCGATCAATAATACTTTATACTGGATCAGTTAATGCTAATAAAATATAGAGAATTACATACTATATTTCACTATTTTCATCCTTGTTATTTGTTAATTTACTAAAACTTTATAATAATTGTATGTGATAATATTTCGAGTTTTGCAGTAAGTGCTCTTAAGCCTTCTCGTGTCAAAACTTTAAAGTAATTTAAATTCTATTATCACGAGTCATATCAAGACGTATGATACGAATACGAGAAGGGATAACAAACTAAATTATCATCTCATTGCAACACGTTGGGTTAAAACAAACTCGAGCTAATTTAAATCAACAGAGTTCCTTAAATAAATGAAGCGTCAATCCAATACAATTTAAACAGAGACACAGGAAAAGCCTTTTTGTGAATTTGTATCACTTAATTCACCCGCATTCATCCATTCATGCGATATTTTACGATACGACAGTGCTATTCGTAGCTAACAAGTTCGGTTTGCGATTTTGACTCATGACTCATTTTGTGGTTTTAGTTTAAAATGTAGTATACCTTTTTAGATTTAAATGATATCATTAAAATTAAATAGGTTCCCGAAACCTTTAACATCAAACGTTGTATAAATCAGAATTTATATCAAGTAAAGGGCGGGAAAACGCAGTGTAGGACGACCCCCCACAAGATAGAGTGACGACCTGGGCAGTGTTGCGGGAAGTCGACGGATGCCGGTGGCTCAGGACTGAGCTCCGTGGCAATCTTTGGGGGAGGACAGCAGTGGACTTGTGATAGGCTGAAATGATGATGATGATGATGATGATGATGATGATGATGATGATGATGATGATGATGATGATGATGATGATGATGATGATGATGATGATGATGATGATGATGATGATGATGATGATGATGATGATGATGATGATGATGATGATGATGATGATGATGATGATGATGATGATGATGATGATGATGATGATGATGATGATGATGATGATGATGATGATGATGATGATGATGATGATGATGATGATGATGATGATGATGATGATGATGATGATGATGATGATGATGATGATGATGATGATGATGATGATGATGATGATGATGATGATGATGATGATGATGATGATGATGATGATGATGATGATGATGATGATGATGATGATGATGATGATGATGATGATGATGATGATGATGATGATGATGATGATGATGATGATGATGATGATGATGATGATGATGATGATGATGATGATGATGATGATGATGATGATGATGATGATGATGATGATGATGATGATGATGATGATGATGATGATGATGATGATGATGATGATGATGATGATGATGATGATGATGATGATGATGATGATGATGATGATGATGATGATGATGATGATGATGATGATGATGATGATGATGATGATGATGATGATGATGATGATGATGATGATGATGATGATGATGATGATGATGATGATGATGATGATGATGATGATGATGATGATGATGATGATGATGATGATGATGATGATGATGATGATGATGATGATGATGATGATGATGATGATGATGATGATGATGATGATGATGATGATGATGATGATGATGATGATGATGATGATGATGATGATGATGATGATGATGATGATGATGATGATGATGATGATGATGATGATGATGATGATGATGATGATGATGATGATGATGATGATGATGATGATGATGATGATGATGATGATGATGATGATGATGATGATGATGATGATGATGATGATGATGATGATGATGATGATGATGATGATGATGATGATGATGATGATGATGATGATGATGATGATGATGATGATGATGATGATGATGATGATGATGATGATGATGATGATGATGATGATGATGATGATGATGATGATGATGATGATGATGATGATGATGATGATGATGATGATGATGATGATGATGATGATGATGATGATGATGATGATGATGATGATGATGATGATGATGATGATGATGATGATGATGATGATGATGATGATGATGATGATGATGATGATGATGATGATGATGATGATGATGATGATGATGATGATGATGATGATGATGATGATGATGATGATGATGATGATGATGATGATGATGATGATGATGATGATGATGATGATGATGATGATGATGATGATGATGATGATGATGATGATGATGATGATGATGATGATGATGATGATGATGATGATGATGATGATGATGATGATGATGATGATGATGATGATGATGATGATGATGATGATGATGATGATGATGATGATGATGATGATGATGATGATGATGATGATGATGATGATGATGATGATGATGATGATGATGATGATGATGATGATGATGATGATGATGATGATGATGATGATGATGATGATGATGATGATGATGATGATGATGATGATGATGATGATGATGATGATGATGATGATGATGATGATGATGATGATGATGATGATGATGATGATGATGATGATGATGATGATGATGATGATGATGATGATGATGATGATGATGATGATGATGATGATGATGATGATGATGATGATGATGATGATGATGATGATGATGATGATGATGATGATGATGATGATGATGATGATGATGATGATGATGATGATGATGATGATGATGATGATGATGATGATGATGATTTGCTCACTGCGTGCCGTGCAGTAATACCGGATGATTCTTATATACTCTACTTTCACAACGTTGTTATAATTAAAAAATAGATGTAGATTAATAATTACCGATTTTAAATTTTCTCATTCGGATATTACAGATATTTTTCAAGAAAATGATGCTTTTGCATACATCTATTAGACTTACATTGAATTTTGAAATTCCACTTGAATTAATTCACTTTCCGTTACTTAATTTTTATTTTCCGTACGTATATAACAACGACTTTTTAAATTTCTCTTTCAAATAATTGCCTAGTAAATGTAAACTACACCATGGCTTAATTATCTTTATCTTCATGAAACTCATACCAGTTAAAGTAATCCAAGTTGAGTCGTTTTCCAGAATGTATTTTTAGATGATTTTTTATCTATTTAGTCAATTAGATCTGATGACCCGTGAAACATGAAATTACTATCTTCCAATAATTTATGCGGTTGTACTCCTCTCGTCAGATATTCTGCAGGATTTTGATAAGACATACGACGCGGAACATTGATCGCTTAATTCTGAAATTTCCTTTCACAAAAACAAATGTTTGTTCGTAAAATAAAGAAACTACTAACGCGCCACCTACGTTGATAGTATTATGTCAGAAACATTAATGCAAGTGCCAATGTTAACTGCACAAAGTTTCAACTCAATCGGATCACAGATGCGCAAACGCATAGAAAACGGACGCACAAATATTGGTTTTTATATATTAGATAAAACCAATGTTATTAATATAGATATGAATAGTGATATGAGTCCATGAAAAAAGTATAAGTAAATAACACAAAATTGACCTTGTGTTCTTCGCTACATCATAAGAAACATAATATCTATAAAATTTTTATCAAAATCGGTCCAGAGGGTCTGAAGATTAGCCTGCCATACAGCTATATGTCTTTATACGGATACGGTACGGATTTCTATGTTTATTTTTATTTGTAGTATAATTTTTTTTAAAAGTATACATTATATTTGTTTTTATATGAAAGGGGGCAAACGATCTAACGGCTCCCCTGATGTTAAGTGATTACCGTCACTCACGTACATTTGCAACACCAGAGGAGCTGCAGGTGCGTTGCCGGCTTTTAATATATGGAGGATGGGAGGGATGATTGAGAGGCGGAATAGGGGTACTCCGGTTACCTCTCTCACCGAACAAAACACAGAAACACAAGATATGCCCCTACTCCACGCCGGTATTATGCGAACTCGTGGTACTACCGCGGTCGAGGCACCCCATTCGAGCAGCAGCAAAAAACGACGCTTGACTCTCTCATTGCAAAGTTAATTTAAACCAAAAATATTTGAACACGTATATTTTAACTAGATATTTTATAACGTAAACTTCACTACATAACAGTTGTTGAGTGTTTCGCTGGACAAAACTTGCTAGTACTAAAATTCTGCATCTAAACATTTCAGGTTTTAAAACGGAAATACATACAGAACGGTCTCGTAATTACATAATTATTATAAATATATTTGTGAGTTAAAATATATTTTTTTAATTATGCTCCTTTCGCAGTCATGAAATAAGTAGGTTTTACGTTTAATGTGTGTTAGTTAAGTAATGAGGTATATTTTGCGTTTATAATATACCAAAGTACACGTTGTCTTGATCCTGGTCTATTTTCTCTAAATGTACGGTAGAAGACGCCATCTTAACGCACCATTAGAGCGAGTTGTGTCTTTAAATGTCATTAGACGATACTACGTTACCGCGTTTACTAAGATTAAAATAAAATAAAGACATCGGCTGGAATGCGTTTAAAATTTAACGTTCCCGTGGTTACCAAACACTTGCTGCTGATAAGTTAATTAGATCATTATTATGATTATCCTCATGAGATTTCATTAATTGGTTGCTGAAATGTAAAAAAAATGTATATAGTGTCAACATTCCAGATAATATGTTCAAATATTCTGTAATAGTGCCGTAGTTAGCTCCTCTCACAATGAAAGAAAGAAAACGAAAAATTTATTGCACAATTACGTCACTAACATAAGTAGTTAAGTGCATTAAAACTTTATAAGTAACAGTCTATGTCCACTGGTGGACATAGACCTCCTTATTAAAAATCTGAGTGGGCTTTGGAGCCGGGAAGGGTTTGCCACGCTGCTCCAGTGCGGCTTGGCGGACTTCAGATGTGATCCAAAGATGTTTTTCTTCACCACCGATCACTTTGTAGTTGTAATAAGTAGAAAAATATCGAGCAATCTAAACACTTAAATAGCAAGATACAAAGTAGATTAAATAAAATAATAGAAGAACAAGAGTCTTTAATAAAATACAATTATACCAAAACAAATAATAATTTACAGCGTACTACGTAATTTACAGTTATATGTTAATGTAGAATATAGACACTTATAATATGTTTTAACGAATAAATGAAACCCGTTCATTAGTAAAATTTAAAATCATTCTTCAAAATTTTGTAAATGATATCGATTTGGATTCCGACTCCTTGGTTATCTCAATAATGGCCCAAATATAATTTGGTATCTTTTATAAGTTAAGTTATAGACTACGGGAAATACACCGAATAAATAAATTAAATAATACTTTAATTATCCTTCTTAAATTTGTTTTGTAATATCGTTACGTCATCATAATTACAGTACGGAGCATTTATCAAGGCCTTGTGCGGAACATAGGCCTTTTGTGATTTGTTGCAATATGAGGGACATGGCCACAAACCACAAAAACCACCAGCATTTATGACGGCGTATAGGTCGAAGTTCGAATCCCGCTAGGAGCAAACATTTGTATAATGAATATAAATGTTGGTACTTGGGTCATGTATATTTGTTTAATAATATATGATCATTTATCTATATAGGTAATATCTTATGACTAGTCTGATATCCAGTTTGAGACTGAATGACGTGTGTGCCTGATATATTATTTATTTATAAATTCGCTGATGTTTGACCCTAGGTTGCATGATGATATGTTGCAACAATAGAAATTCTATTGTTATATGACATGTTAAGGATTAAGGGTATGTCGTTACGATGCAATGTTTGCTAACTATAATTCACCAAAGAAATTATTACTAGTTGTATCTGAGTTAATTTTGTGATGTCAACTATACTGAAATAAAATTGGTTGAACAAAGTAAAATTACCATTTATATTAGAAGCTGTACTGGGAAATGTTTAAATCAAAAAGTCGTGCTGATAAAGTGACATGACATATACCTTATTACATTATTTACGCACTACATTATTTATACTTTAAGGTAATACATGTAATTGTAATTAAAATTGACAATTGTAAAATTTAATATTATTAACACATTTGACATAAAAGTGTGGAATTCGAATTGTAATATCAAAAGGAGGCTACGAACCGAATATATTATAATTAATAATATATAAAATTTTGATTTTAGAGAAATAAGTTGAAAAGTTTTTTAAGCGAGTAAATATGGCATGCATGTAATTCAGCAGTGTCTGTCTTAAGATACAATGACTTGTATAATATATTTTTTCTTGGAGATCTATATTGATATCATTTTTAGATTGTAATTTAAAAATAGTTTTGTTACAAAAGCTAACGTGGTAGAGCCAAGCGGCGGCTTTTGCTGACGCAGGAATGGGCCGGCTCGTCCGGATAAGTACCACGGCCTCGCAGAATACCGGCGTGAAGTAGAGGCATCTTGTGCTTCTGCGTTTCGTGCGGTGAGTGAGGTAACCGGAGGCCCTCTCCCCCCTCCCCCCTCCCCAAATATGGTAGCGGTATATAATTTTGAGCTACCCCAGGAGGGTACCAGTACCTACGGTTCTGGAGAATCCCTCACTGAGCATCCACGATCAGGCTTTCCTACGCTACCTAATCGTGGATGCTCAGTCTGCCCCGCGTATTCTCGGGGGGCAATATTCCGCTCTCTTTCTTTCCTACTCGAAGCAAACGCAGCAAGGAAACTATGGCATCCCCTACTGCGCTCGCCGTGGATTTCTGCAATATCAGGGGACTCCACTCGAACCTTAGCGCCGTTCATTACCATCTTGAAACGGCGAAGCCGGCCTTGCTTTTTCTTACAGAGACTCAGATATCGTCTCCGGCTGATACCTCTTATCTCCATTACCCGGGGTACAAACTGGAACACTCCTTTGTGCCTCGAGCCGGAGTATGTGTATACGTCAGAGGAGAGGATATCTGTTCTCGACGCCTCGGTAGTCTTGAAGGTTTGGACCTATCCACCCTTTGGCTGCGCATCGACAGAGACGACCATCCGCGCGTCTATGCGTGCCTTTACAGGTCCCATAGCGATAATACTGTAACTGACCGACTCATCGACCACATCCAAATGGCTACAGATTCCGTGCTACAACAGATCCCATCCGCAGAGATCGTGATTCTCGGCGATTTTAATGTCCACCACACCGATTGGCTCGGTTCTCGCATAACCGATCATGCGGGGAGATCTGTTCACGACTTTGCATTAGCATATGGCCTGACACAACTGGTAACCTCGCCGACGCGGATCCCAGACGTGGAAGGTCACACACCTTCCCTGTTGGACCTTTTGCTGACCTCACACCCGGACGGATATTTGGTCTCAGTCGATGCCCCTCTTGGCTCGTCGGACCACTGTCTGATCCGGAGTGTAGTGCCTATCGCGCGCCGATCCCGAACGCGATCTGCGGGCTTCCGCCGTGTGTGGCACTATAGGTCGGCAGATTGGGATGGAATGCGGTCTTTCTTTGCTTCCTACCCATGGGGGCAGGTTTGCTTCTCGCTGGATAATCCCAACGTCGTTGCAGATTCTGTCACCGATGTGGTACTTCAGGAATGGAACTTTTATTCCGTTCTCTGCAGTGCCTGTCGGAGGTAAATCCCAGCCTTGGTTTGGTCGCACCTGCAAAATAGCGTCACGCCGAAAGCGGAAGTGCTACCAGGCCTGGGCCGATGCATCGGCGTCTCGGGATGCAAAAACCAGTGCTCTTAAAAACGAGTACAACTCTGCCTCCAGGTCCTACAAAGAGTTATCGCTGCGGCAAAGTTAAAGCACATTGGCAGAATTGGCGAGAGACTAGTTCGCCTCCCATCGGGATCCCGCGCATTCTGGTCTCTCGCCAAGGCTATCCAGGGAATTTCTGTCAGCCATCTCTCCCATCTCTACACAAGGAGGATGATTCGCTGGCCCATACTGCAAAAGAGAAAGCCGATCTCTTGGGCTCTCTTTTTGCATCAACTCGACTCTTGATGACCGGGGAAACTCTCCACCTACCATCCCGTGGTGTAAGTGCTCCATGCCGGAAATTCAGTTTCTGCAGAGCTCAGTGCGAAAGGCACTCCGCTCCTGGACATTCATAAGCCGAGTGGGCCGGACGGAATCCCTCAATTGTGCTGAGGATGTGTGCCCTGAGTTGGCACCGGTTCTCATGCGTCTTTTCCGGCACTCCTACTCTTCAGGCGTCGTCCCGGAATCTTGGAAGACAGCATTTGTGCATCAATACCCAAAAAGGCGACCGCTCTGATCCGTCCAACTACAGGCCTATTGCCATCACCCCTTGTTATCTAAAATAATGGAGTCACTCATCAACACCCAGCTCCTGAGGTACCTGGAGGAACGCCAGCTCATCAGTGACCGACAGTACGGTTTCCGTCGCGGACGATCAGCTGGTGATCTTCTGGTTTACCTGTCACCGATGTGGTACTTCAGGAATGGAACTTTTATTCCGTTCTCTGCAGTGCCTGTCGGAGGTAAATCCCAGCCTTGGTTTGGTCGCACCTGCAAAATAGCGTCACGCCGAAAGCGGAAGTGCTACCAGGCCTGGGCCGATGCATCGGCGTCTCGGGATGCAAAACCAGTGCTCTTAAAAACGAGTACAACTCTGCCTCCAGGTCCTACAAAGAGTTATCGCTGCGGCAAAGTTAAAGCACATTGGCAGAATTGGCGAGAGACTAGTTCGCCTCCCATCGGGATCCCGCGCATTCTGGTCTCTCGCCAAGGCTATCCAGGGAATTTCTGTCAGCCATCTCTCCCATCTCTACACAAGGAGGATGATTCGCTGGCCCATACTGCAAAGAAAGCCGATCTCTTGGGCTCTCTTTTTGCATCAACTCGACTCTTGATGACCGGGGAAACTCTCCACCTACCATCCCGTGGTGTAAGTGCTCCATGCCGGAAATTCAGTTTCTGCAGAGCTCAGTGCGAAAGGCACTCCGCTCCTGGACATTCATAAGCCGAGTGGGCCGGACGGAATCCCTCAATTGTGCTGAGGATGTGTGCCCTGAGTTGGCACCGGTTCTCATGCGTCTTTTCCGGCACTCCTACTCTTCAGGCGTCGTCCCGGAATCTTGGAAGACAGCATTTGTGCATCCAATACCCAAAAAAGGCGACCGCTCTGATCCGTCCAACTACAGGCCTATTGCCATCACCCCCTTGTTATCTAAAATAATGGAGTCACTCATCAACACCCAGCTCCTGAGGTACCTGGAGGAACGCCAGCTCATCAGTGACCGACAGTACGGTTTCCGTCGCGGACGATCAGCTGGTGATCTTCTAGTTTACCTGACTCACCGATGGGCGGAAGCAGTTGAGTCTAAGGGGGAGGCATTGGCGGTTAGTCTGGACGTAGCGAAAGCATTTGATAGGGTTTGGCATAAAGCGCTTCTTTCAAAGCTTTCATCTTACGGGGTTCCTGAGAGATTGTGCAACTGGGTCACCAGCTTCCTCACGGATCGGAGCATCTAGGTTGTTGTCGACGGTGCATGCTCGGACCCCAAACCCGTGAATGCTGGTGTTCCACAAGGCTGTGTGCTATCTCCCACTCTGTTCCTTCTGCATATCAACGACATGCTACAAATCAGTAGCATTCATTGCTATGCAGACGACAGCACGGGTGATGCCCTATATACAGGCCGTGCGAATATTTCTCGGGAACACGTCGACGAGTGCCGGAACAAACTTGTGTCTGAAGTCGAGACCTTGTTAATCAAAGCTTTGGATTGGGGTCGACGTAAGTTGGTCCTATTCAACCCCAAAAAGACACAGGTTTGCGCGTTCACCGCTAAAAAGAATCCCTTTGTCGTTTCTCCTCTTTTTGAGAACATTCCCCTTATTGCCTCACCCAGTATCAGAATCCCTGGCGTTGACATATCGAGCGACGTTCAGTTCCTCTGTCACTTGGAGGGAAAGGCCAAATTCCAAAGCTTCCAAAAAGCTTCGTGTGCTCTGCAGACCGGGACAGTATTTCATGCCGGTCCACCGTCTGCAACTTTATAAGGCGCAAGTTCGGCCCCACATGGAATACAGTTCTCATCTCTGGGCAGGGGCACCCCAGTACCAACTCCTTCCATTTGACCGCATCCAACTTCGAGCGGCTCGAATTGTCGGCGACCAAGCTCTCTCTGATCGGCTTGATCCTTTGGCCTTGCGAAGAGATGTTGCTTCTCTTTGCATTTTTTACAAAATTTTCCACGGGGAATGTTCTGAGGAAATGTTCGGATTGATCCCAGCTGCTGATTTTCACCATCGTACATCGCGACTGAATTCGAAGTTTCATCGATACCACCTAGATGGTTGGCATTCCACCACAGTGCTTTTTAATCGAAGTTTTCTGCCACGCACTTCGACTTTGTGGAATCAGCTGTCGCCAGCAGTATTTCCGAATAGTTACGACTTAGGGACCTTCAAGAAAAGAGCTTATTCCTTCCTTAAAGGCCGGCAGCGCATCTGTAGCTCTTCTGGTGTTGTGGATGTTCGTGGGCGTCGGTGATCACTTACCATAAGGTGAGCCGCACGCTCGTTTGCCCCCTTCTTCTATAAAAAAAAAACAATAACATAAATTTATTCAATTATAAAATTGAAAATCGGTGTACAGTATACTTAAATATTTTATTTATTATTGACTAAAATATTTAAAAACGATGTAAAAGGTAATTTATGTATATACATTCGTCACGAAGCTTTGAGGAAAACCGTAGTTTTCTTCATATTCCACGAAGCAATCCCTAAGCGCAATTTATCAAAACCTCGACGGCTTTTTCTTTTTTGTTAAATATATTTCTTGCTGAATAAAATAGTGATAGAATATTAATGCGTTCGTCGTAAGTTATCATTGGTAACAATCACTGCTTTTACACTTTGATCTTGAGGTTATGACTAATATGACGTAGTTTCCGAATGCTGCCTAGCCGAGTTAGATTTGTCGATCGACGATCAAAATTACCTAGTCGGACAATTTGTACCAGGTATACTATTGAGATCATTTAATATAGCGTTAATATCCTTCAGCCATAACGGCAATGTCGTCGGCTAATTAAAGGTGAGTAATGTTTCGCCATTGAAGATTAAATCGTATATTTTCCAGTTAAGCCGCATGAAAATATCTTACAATACAGTGGCTTAGGGGATATAACATCATCCTGTCTTATACTTTTCTGCAATTGTATGGGTTACGTATTTTGGTTCTGTACTCGGATGAAGATCTTCAACACATTTCGATATACCTCAAGATTATCTAGCAACTGAATCAATACCGCACAAATTTCAAGTAAATCAAAGTTTCTCATAATCGACACATGCAAAACATTTTGCATATGTCGATTAAACTATATTTTTCAGTCTTCCGTTAAGTCTAGCGAAGAGTATATATTTATAAGTGATATAGGTAGCAATGCCTTTTTGGACTTCTGACTATGGCCTTTTCGGAAAACGGCTTGTTCGGAAGTCGTCAAGTCTGCTTCTTAGATGTTTCATGACGACTCTCTTAAACAGCACTTAGGCACATACACATAGTGATATCTATAGTTCTTCAATGGAAAATTATTGATTTCTTGAAGAACACTCCTACTTCACGCTTTCAGTTACACACATATACCGGTTTTCTACTCACTTTCTGATAAAACAATTACAGAAAAGAAGCTCAGATGTAATTCTTTCCTCACCCGGCATAACTAACCTTTGTTGTTTTAAGCTGTTCGATTGCCATTCTAACATCCAAGTTGACGCCTGGGATATCATCGGTATATTGTCGGATAATTGACTCTTGGGTCGTTATTTACGAGTACTAGTGTATGGTTTCAATAGATAATGTGTGTGTAGTCCGTAAAATCTCTCGATCTCAGTCAAAATCTCGGCTTATGCGAACATTACTGTGCCGCTATCGGTTCTAACTTGATCAGTTGGCTCCGATGGACTGTTGCGAACTCTTTGGTGGCTTTGATCCGCTCCGTTGATTTTACAATATGTATTGTATTGAATTTGCGCATGTCTCCCCTCATAGATTTCGAGATCTGTCAATTCTGACACATCAGTTGAAGACTACTGACTCATCTCATACTTAGATTCTATGACTTTGAGTGTGATTGGAGAGATTTTGGGCTTTTTCACGCGGCGGGTCGTGCCTAAAGTTAGTATATACCGCTTAGACAGTTTCTACTTGCCTGCTATTCGTATCGTCTACTGTAATGCTGTACTTGTTGTATCATTACTTTCATATTTTTAAAATAGGCTTGCGTTTGACCTCAATCTTGCCCGATGGAAAGCGAAGATGAGGCCTAGGATGTTACACGCTTGCCAAGATGTCTGTTCACTTTGGCCTTGAAGATATCCAGATTATAGGTTTCCGGAAAAACTGTCCTCGGCAGGGAGTTCCACTCCTTAGCCGTCCGCATAAAGAAAGAAGAGGCAAACCGCTTCGTGCGTAATGGAGGAATGTCTACAACATAAGGGTGGAACTGCTCGCCGCGTCTAGTCGTTCGGTGATGGAAAGGGGAAGGGGGTATCAGGTTATGCAAAACCTTCGCACACACTCCGAAATGAATCCGATAAAAAACCGAGAGGCAGGCCACTCGTCTACGGTGTTCGAGGCTTAGAAGTTTTGCCTCTACTAGTGAGTCACTGCCTATGATCCTCTTCGCTCGGCGCTCCAACGAGTCCAAAGCATCAAGCTGATGTTTAGCAGAACCATCCCAGAGGTGGGAACAGTATTTCATGCAAGAGAGGACTTGAGCTTTGTATAGATTTAAGAGCTGCTCCGATGTAAAGTACCGTCTCACCCCCGAGAGGATACTAAGGTAGGACGTAAAGAAATGCCGCATCTCATCCCAATCAGCTGACCTGTATCGCCATACACGCCTAGTCCCCATGTGTTCGGGTTCAGGTGGCGAGTAGACAGACACAGATTTCACCAGACAGTGGTCGGAGCTACCTAACGGGGAGGAGACTGCAACTTGATATCGGTCTGGATCAGTTGTCAACAGAAGGTCCAAGCAATTGGCCGTGTGGCCATCAATATCAGGTATCCGAGTAGCGCCAGCTACCACTTGGGAGAGACCTAGCGGTAGAGCAAATGCGTATGCTAATATCCCGGCATGGTCAGTGTTTTGGTATGGGTACAGCCACTCCTGGTGGTGGGCGTTGAAGTCCCCCAGAACAACTAGCTGCGCTGACGGGTACCTGAGCTGAGCTTTTACCGCAGAGTCAGTTAGATACTGAAAGAGCCTGGTTGTCTCCATGTTGCCAGTGTTCACCAGAACCCACAATACGGAGAAACTGGAATACTCTAGGTTACGGAGACGTCGACAGCAGATGTCATCGCGAGCATACACGCAGGTGCCAGCGCGAGATTTGAAGTTGTGTTCCAGGGTGTAACCTGGGTAGTGCAAGTATGCTGCATCAGCTGGACATCTGATTTGCGTCTCCGTGAGGAACAGCAGATGTGGTTTTTCAGTCTCAAGGTGGTGATGGACTGGAACGAGATTGGAGTGCAGACCTCGGATGTTGGAGAGGTGCACTTTTAGTGCAAGGGAGTGCAACCGCTGTTTAACCAGTTTCTTATTTTTAACTTTTTTCATTATTATTTTTGGTTAACAGACAGATAGAAAGGGGGCAGTTAGGCAAGGCGTAGCTAAAACAAATACCAAGCGGTACAATCATAGTGCTGCACTGATGGGAGACTGGTCTGGAGCGCGCGGGGACGCCCTAACCCCCCCAAAGATGTTCACGGGGCCCTCGCATCTGGTCGCCAACCAGCACGATGACGGATCCTGGGATTTTTCTAACCTGATAATTGTGGTTAACCTACTACTTGCGGGCAGCCAGCGGAAGACCGTGCTTAGGATCCCGCTACCCTCCGGGAACAGTCACCCAGTACAGACACCACGCATTACCGAAACCGGTTCGCTACACCATGCAACTGCCCAGACTCTCCTTCCAAGATGGCTACTCATGGCATCATGCCGAAACGCGATAAAAATCACTTGGCGGCAAGGCTTTGCCAAGAGAGTGGTAACAAACCGCGGCCGAAACCTACCACCAGATGGTGCCGTTAATTTGGCGCTACCCAAGGGACACGTGTGGGTATCTAGAGCTATAGCCCACGGACGCGAACAGCATTATCCCTCAAACGTAGGTGTATTTTATTTTTTCTTTAATTTTTTATATTAGGTAAAACTTGTTGTTCTTGTTCTTGTAGGGCTAATGCGTCCTATGTTATTAGATTTTCCAGTTGATGCTTGTTGCTTAAAAAAAATTTTTCTATTCGAAATTTCCAATAGATGGGTAAAAATAAGCCTTTGAAAGCTGTTTCAGAATTTAATTGTGTTGAAAATATTTTTTAAATTTTGTTTCTTTTAAATAACTTATTTGTTGTGACTTGGTGAAACTTCATCGTACTGGCAATTACCTGTTTTTTTCCTTAAAGTACACAAGATAAACGGCACAATTAAATAATTAGCAACATTCTTTAAACAAAAAGTTAATAAATCTAGTAGTATAAACGTAATATGTTTATGTCCTGAGTAAAATGAAGATAAACTTGACTCACTTTAAATATTATAATGCAAAAAATTAAATTAAAGCTTAAAGTACGACGTAGTTCAATATTATACATTATAGAGAGTAAAATATTTTTCGCAATACGAAAAATTTTAAAATATGTACGGTACACCCAACTTTCAGAAACTATCGGGTGTTTCGCATCTGTTCAAAACTTTTCGTGTTATAAAATTTAAAACCTAATATGTAGTATACATGTACTTTCTAAAATTTATTTACCATACATATTTATTTGTTTTTATTTTTAGTTAAACTGTTTGAATTACTTTTCATACTATCGGAGAACGATTATACAAAAAAATATTTAATTTTAGATTATAGCTCTCGGAAGTAAACAGCGCCAACCCTGTCTGACCACGAGTGTCGTAGAAGAGTTCTTCTTGAGGAAAGATCATTTATGCCTTTGCATTATAACTTTGGAGATCTGGATTCTACAAAGTCTATGAGGGCATTTAGAACTGTATTCAGAAAAAAAACGTTATTTGAAGTTGTCCATATTGCAAAAAATGCAAATCGGCTGGCGCTATGTCTGCCGAGTAGGATGACGTGTGATTTGTAACTGCAGGGCTTGAAATATAAAAATAGGTTTTCGGGCAGTGTGTGCTCTTGCGTTATCATGGAGAAATAATGACGAAGAGATTAGTCGGAGTTGTTTTGCTGAGAGTTTCGCCATCATTGTTCGAAGTTCCTCACAATATTTATCTACTGTTATTGATACACTGAATCTCAAAAACTATCCATTAAACCATTAAATGTTCACTAAACAGTTTCCATTGCTTTCTATGAGCCCAGTTCATGTACCCCATATACATATATATATATATATATATATATATATATATATATATATATATATATATATATATATATATATATATATATATATATATATATATATATATATATATATAAGTACATACGCTTGCAATTATGGACGAGAATTAAATTTTCACCACACGTCACAATTCTGTCGAAAATCCCTTAATTTCCTTACATGCTAAATTCTAAATGTAAAAACAATTGAGAACCAAACTATAGAATTTCATATTATGTTTTAATTTACTATGTAATAGTTTTTGTGTAAAAAAGTTTTAATCAATAATCTTGGACCATATATTAATCTGGTATTTAATTCTTATTTAAACTGGCCACTACATTAATTTAGCAACTTTGTACTCTAACCCCTGTTATTACTGAAACATTTATTAATTCAGATCAGATAAAAAAGAATAACTTTTTGGCGATTTTTTAAATATTTTAGGTAGCAAAGTCTTTAACACGATGGAATCCAGAAAGGCACATTATATCCTAATGTCGGATACCAATGTTAAGAGTACCTTCATACAAGAAAAAGGACGGACCGAGTCAGCTACTTCGTTTTATGTATAAGGTTTTTCTAGCGATGACCAGCAGTCACAAGTTTTAGTTTTTGACATGAGCTTGAGGTAAACGAGTCAGGAAACATCATGACTTTTCTTAACTCATTATTAATAATGAATAATCCGTTATAAAAATGCCTAAGAAATTACTTGACTACTACTTTATCTTCTGACTCTTCGCTAATGCCCTCGTAGGTATAGCTTAGTACTCAAAGTGATTTCTTTTGGTCGCTTCGTAAATAAAAATAGGGTATTGGAGTGAAGAAGATTATAGTTGAAGAAAGTCTAGCTAACTTATCAGCGTGCGGGAAATGATTCAGAACGGGTGCCGAAAGCAAAACTGTGTTACTACTAATAAATTAGATTGAAAAATTATGTATCTTATCTTTATTTGCAATTATTATTATTTTACATTGATAGACGATAGTCCTATGTAACTTCAAGAGTTGTGGCTCGGAGGCCTTCGTCAGAAGAGATTTGAATAAGGAACATAATAACGCTGCAGGCAACGATTCTAGGCATCGTGATTATACCATCGGTTTCACTGCGCTCCAACCCCTGTCAACGAGTAATATGTTGTTTAAAAGCCTGTTTAAAATTGGAGAGCTCGCGGCAAACCCTTTTTAAAGAGGTATGAACCCTCTTCGTCGTCTATCGTCTTCGTCGATAAAGACCAGAAATTTTATTTTTAGTTAATGGTATCGTCAGTGCTTCATCCGTCATTCCTAAAGAAAGATAGAGTAGCGCATCGACTGAGTGGTCTCCAAATGTCCAAGCCCACAGTTTATATACCTAACAACATTTTGAGTTTTGGTATTTCACAGTTTTTTTAAGCAATAACTGTCTAATGATTTCTGTCTAACTGATGATGATGTATTTACGCGAACACAACACATTTAAAATTAAAGTATTATTTACGGATTTTATTGCGTTTAATTTTGTTTTTATATTCTCGACGTTTCGATTGTTTTACAGCAGACGTGGTTACGGGGGGCTGTCGATTCAGTAACTGTCTAATACTTCTATAAATAGAATTTTGAATGATAATATTTGCAGTATTTAAAAAAAAACCACAGTGCAATTGCTGTTCTCTATGCTTATGGACTTTATCTAATCTGTGCTATATAATATATAATATGGAAAAAATTATAATAAATATTAAAACATAACTCCTTGGGGGAGGCCTATGTTCAGCATTGGACTTCTGATAGGCTGAAATGATGATTAAAACATAATAATACTTATGTAAAATACTACGAGTACATCATGATGCGTTTAAGAGATTAATTGTAGAAAAAGGATTTTTCTGCTTATACAGCCTAAGTGTTTGCGGTGGGACGCAAACCTTAACGTCTCTCCCGGGAATAATTTATTTCGTATCACTTACGAGTACATAAGAACGCTTGAAAGTGGCCGCAAAATAATTCTTTATTCTTGAAATTACCTTGTGAATACGGTTTCTGTGTTGGATACGTTAATTTTCTTTTTCCGGTAAATACTTTAAAAAAAAAATAAAAAAATATATAATATAGTTTAAAGATCGTATTGAGATATATTGAACGATTAATGTCTTTAACAATATAATTCCCTTTGTTGCAATACGTCATTAGTTAATGAAAGATAAGTGTAACGTTCTGCAGTTATAACGTGTTACAGGGAATTAAAAAATTGAAACAAATATCGTAGTATTTATTAAGCCAAAACATGATTTTCATTCATTCATTAGCCTATATTTAAACCTGAACTGACACTGTACATAAACAGGGGTAGAAACTTAAAATGAAGACAGCGCTATCAAAAGCCGGCATGCATTTCTTGAAAGGTTTACCTATACTCACCACGCTGAACAAGTGGGTTGGTGAGCGCAGTGCCGGCAACCTCGGACAAGTGTTGCTGTTCTCCATCAGTAGTCGTTGGGATTTGGTTTCGATAAGATTAATTCTTTCGGAGCATTGTTTTTTGCAGAGTGCACCACATGCAAGAGAGTTTGGCAATTGGAAATAAATAACCAACAAATCGTGGATAATCATTGAAAATAATCGACCATGCAAACTTATGCTCTTATCTGTGCCATTAATAATTATATTAACATTTTTGAAGGTATCCTTCTTTGGGCTCGTTTGGGAAAAATTATGAGAGTGAATTTTTATGAAGCGCGCTCACACATATCCTTTTTTTATATGGTTTGTACCTACTGTTGTAACACAGAAGATTTATGGCACCTGATGGTAAGTGGCAAACATACGACCATAGCCCTGCCGATATGCGACGAAGAGCACCGTGGAACGTTTTAGTCGGAACAAGTCCAAAATAACCCACGTTGGCCTCCTCATGGCACGGTATGCGTTAAGTATTTCCCTGCGTATTTAAAAAAAGTCCTTCATCCATTAGTGGAACACATTAGGCTAGGATAATATTTATTAAAATCATATTTGTGATAAGTATATGACATTTTGTACCTTGTGCAAAATTCGTGTCACTTAACGCGATCGCGGGCATGTCATACTTAATCTTATTTACGGGAACCTTATTGCGTGATAGAGGCGTGATGATATTCGACGAACATTTGATATTACAAAACATTGCAATCCCGATATTTTGAACATGAACTAGTACGAGATGGTGACATATTTCGTTAATGTTATAATTAAGCTTTAAGATTCCATAGCACCCTTGAATCATTGACACAGTACTAAATACTATTATAATCTGTGACGACTGCCATGCTAAAAACAAAATAACTAAATCGGATTTGTTTTAAAGTTGTTATAAAAAATATGATGTATGTATTAAAAAGTGAATATTTTGAATAGCACAATTGCGTGTGCAGTTTATCCTAATATCTGGAACCTTGAAATTGTCGAACATTTGCCCAAAAAGTCTTTCATTTAAAAATTTGCGACTATTAAATCTATTGCCATATATTTCTAAAATATTGAAAAAATTGTGTGAAGTAATAATAGAATATTGCCCATGATGCAGTCTGGTTTCTGAAAGGGTCACTGGACTTTTAAAGCATTGCTCGAATCAACAAATCCTGAGCAGCAATCCCCTTTAGGGATGTGCTCAACTCTGGTCAATGAAAATTAATGAATTAAGACGAGTGGTGAGAAATTAAAGCGCTAAAGTCATTGAAATTCCACATAAATTATATTGAAGCATTAAAGCTATGAATTATTTTTAAATATGATTTCTGGTAAATGGTGTTTACAATAAAATACAATTTAATTATTAAAATTATCCTTTTGACGCGAAATCGTTTGAGGCCTGTAGGGCTGGAGTAGAAGTTTAAGGTCAATAATAATGTAACCTTATTATGAATTGTGAGCTTCTACTCCAGCTCCAACTTTTTCACTGTACAAATTCTAATAAACTATAGAAAATTATTTATATTTTGATAAAGGAAATTCCAATTTCTTTGGCAATTTTTGTTAATTTTTCTTTTTGTTTGATTGAAAAAAAGTTTTTATGTCATTATTGTTTTACACTACATAGTAATGTTTTAGAATTTTTTTCAATAGCATTCATACGTACAAAAAATGTAGAAAAGAATAGCCCCGTAAGCAATTGAAGCATAATCGTGGATAATAAAGTCATAATAAAAAAAAACATCCAAAGTTATTGGAGATCCGAGCTGACCAGTACCCTCAAAGAGCGTCTGTTCACAAGTATGATACATGTGGCGGTCATCATTTTAATATAGTGCATTATTATAATATAGTTCTTCCTTACAATATTATAAAAACATGGACGGGTTTGCTGCATTGTTTTCGTTTAGTGTCCTGATATTCTTCCCAAAATTCAGACTCGACAGATGTTCTTTTTTTCAGCCATACAGAATAATAGTATACTGCGAGAAAGATAAAATATTAAGGAAAATATTTTCTTACGTCAGGGCAAACGATGTAAATCGAAATTTTGCTACATTATCGTGACGCGCGAAATGAACCGTAGCATCAACGAGACTACGATATCTAGCGATATTATATCAAAAAAGCTGCGCATATTTTACTATTTTATAATTGTTATGAGTGAACGATTCTAAGTTCATTCAACAGTAAATAAATGCACTAATATTTCTGTTCTTTCTGCAATTGTCTAAAACAATACAGCAAAATTATAATATTGAAGCAATATATGCTTCTACTTATGTTATTCATATGTTATAATATATGCCTTCACCTGTTACCCCTAGGGGTTGGCCATATATTACCACCTTACTTCACCGGTCTGAAAATTGCCCACTACAAGGCATAGGCCTCTTCCATTAGGAGGATTTACCATAATTGCCAAACTCGGTGAGCGAAATGGCAATAATATTACCCTTCTTCGAACTGCTTAATTTGGTTGACGCAGCTTGGCGCCCGGCTTCCACAACCTACTTTTCGGCTCTCTGGAAGTTGATGCGTAGCGAGTCTTGTCATTACGTTGCCCCGAAAGATTGCCATAGGATTGTAAATTTCCTTTTCTTTCGTCGCCTATTACGACACCAACGGAAGGAAAAGGGGTGTCTATTTCCAACATCACTACCACAAGGCATATATTAAACAGCCTTTTTTTAGCTTTTGTACTTTTTTCCGCACCGAAAGTTTAGCGGTAAGTGCCACGCATGGATGACCGGTAGACGATCGCAACTCTTTCAAATACGTTCGCATTTTAGTCGCTGATATTACACCGGTCTGGACAATTCCGCTCTAGCTTATTTGAGATGATTATTCTGCGATCTATAAAAGGTCATGAAATTTTTCTGTCACTTCCCTTAGTCAAAATTTATGATGGCAGATTTTCTTAAGCAAAGTCAAATAAATTTTCTCAAGCCTTGTATTTACTGGCAGGCCAGTAATTACAAGGTCACGTTGTGTTGTCACCACGTAAGATAAGTATCCCACACCAGTGACCACAAACTTACTTAACTTAGATAGAATAAAGATCACAAAAATTGGTTTATACGTAAGTTAAAAGTGATTCAATACATGTTCATTGAATTTGTAAATATCACGAGAACATCAAATTATTTCATTTAATAATGAAAAAGTACAGCAATTTATGAATACATTCATCACGAAGCTTAGCGAAAATGCGGAGGTTTCTTCATATTTCCGGGAAGTAATCCTCAAGTACAATTTATCAAAGCTTCAACGCTTTTCATTCTTTGTTGCTTGTGGTACGTCCTAAATAAAACGACGGCGGAATAATAATATACCTATGAGAAATTGACCGTAGGAAGTACAAAAAATCCTGTTCTATGTTGTTTTATGTACATCTTGAAAATGTAGATAGTTGAACTATGTTCCTACTCAAACTTAAAGTTTTACTTATACTTTTTAAATGTAAAAGTTTAAAACAAGTTTCATTGTTGGGAACAGACCGTAAATTTTGTCTTAGGCTTTTATGTAAACCACCTTTAGGTAAGCCTGGCTTATCATGGCCTTGCGTGAATAGAAATTAATTCCCATGAGTATAAGAGGGAGGCCAATTTTAGGGCTGCAAAGACGATAAATTATCGTTATGCCATAATTTTGCTATAAATAGTTGCACTAGTAGAGCTTTGTCTACAGTAATTATAAGAAAGATGTGTATAAATGTAAAGTTTGTGGGATTTTTCTATATAGTAGTACATATGATAGACAACTATTCCTCATTTTCTAAATAAAGAAACCTCTTCTTATCCCTTGGCTATTATTGTAAGAGTCGACTTTGTGAAATATTTCGATGGTCAGGTAATCTAAAAACTGCCTGAACGAATATACGCTGAGCCGTAACGTAAATATACCTTACATGATAGAAGACAGTCACTACTTTGTTTATTTTATTCGGTCGATTTTATTGGATTAATCCTACTGTGTATATGTATTATTTTCTATACCAATATTGAACATTAACTGTGCCCGCGACTTCCTACGTGTGTAATAATAGGTTTTCTGTTTTATTTTGTGCTGACGCTGACTGTTTTTTGGTAATCTATATTACGGAAGAATTTTCCTTGAATAAATAAGTAAAAGTTTAAGTAACCACAAACGCCTTTACAAGCTTCTTTATGATCGATATTGACTGTTATATGTCCAACAGCATATATGAACAAATAACTGGTTTTGCTGACTCGGGAGAATGCTACATACAGCTGACCGTGCAAGAAACAGTTGAGGGCCTCACACCTATAGCATGCTAAGTCTATCTCTGCGCTTTATTGATTGTCATTGCAAAGCAAAAGTGAAGCAGAGACTATACGCGCATTGTTTATGGAGTAAGGCAGCAAGCGAGCTAGCGGTTCACCTGACGGTAAGTGATTACCGTTGCCCACGTACATCAACACCACCACCACCAAAGATGCTGCAGATGTACGTGGTACGTGACAATAACGATGATAACGATTTAATATTTGTATCGACTCTGGTACTTTTATAATCAGATTGAACCGGTATTTAAATCAGACTGTAGGAAAGATCCTACAAATGGTCGTCCCTTTTTTGTGTTGCCAGTCCTAAGTAAAAAATTTAAAAACATGATTTTAGAACATATTCTCATTAATTTTAATGCAAATAAAGTGAAATGTGAGTATAACAAATGTGACACTGTAGGTGTGTTTTATGATATTTCAAAAGCCTTTGATTGTGTAGACCATAAGATTTGAACCGCACTTGATCTCTTATTTTATATCTTTCAAACCGAGATCAAAAGGTAGCAATCAATGGTGTATTGTCATGTAAAGTAAAAATAAATAATTGTACAGCCCAAAAAAGTACTGATGAATTACTTCTAAACCCAGAAAAAAAACCCACTATCAAAGTCGTCACAGAATGCTGTAATTAACTTGGAGAATACAAATTTAAATTGTGAAAGTTCTATCATATTTCTCGGCTTCTGTATTGATTTCAATCTTCCGTGGTATAATGTCTCTGTGATTAAGTTTTAATTGCAACTTTTCACTATTAGAAGGTACTGAAAGTAAAGAGATAACTTTTAAAGAGTAAGAGTTACAAAGCGTCGGCCGAAGATGTAAATACATAGATTTATCAATCGCTCCTGCCATATTCAGATAACTAGACGAAATTATTACCGAGCTCTTGACCAGATTTGTAAACTTCAACTTCAAAAACGATCCAAGTCAAAAAAGCTACCTCATTGACTTCATGACATGAATTCGGGCTCCACTACGTTCTCACAAAACCAACAATACTGGGCGATATCACTATCGATTGTACGTTCACAAGACACATTGATGTTGATTGATGAGATGATGTGATAATGCCTTATGTTTAATACTTCTCATATCATAGACCTAAGTTAAACAAAATTGTCATTCGAAATAAAGATCAGGTATCATTCAGTCTTTTTTATTCAAATAAAAAAGGTATGCAGTTTCATTTCAATTCAATATGCAAAATCGACTCGCTGGCATAGACGTTTTACGTTAAACTAACAGGTTTATGTCTGGACCTACCTATCTGTTTTGTTTTTTAAAACTGAATAATATGTAGATAACTAAGTGTTAATTAGCATTATCACAAAAACATGGTACATTGTTTAGAAATGTACTATGTTAAACTCAAATCGTAACAATTATTACTGGAAATTAAATTGAAATGATCATAATGTTTTGTGTGCTCAATTAAAATAATTAATTCGACTTAAAACAGAGATTCATCATTAAAGAAAACACATTAAGGTTTACAAACAATTCTCTAATTGCTGGGTCTTGAATCGTCCTTGCATATAAATGTGGACAAGTGACAAACGATGCGATGTGGTTTTCTTGTGCGAGATAGATAGATTTACGACCGCTACCGAACCAAAACTTACATAATGTCATAGTAACTAAGTAAATTTTTGGATATCCGCACATTGTTATTCCCCTCTACCCATTAGAATTGATGTTATAATTGGAATCGTAGCATATAAGACATTTTATTTTAACCAGAAATTTTTATAAATATTTAGCCCATTGGGATCCAAAGTACTTCCTGTGGCCTCCGGACATTATAACACCTGTCGCATGACTTATGTATTAGCTCATGGTGACCTCGCTCTCCAAGGAAGCGCCAGCCTGATGGCTTTTATTTACTGGAGGGCTTCCCCATTCACGCAAGGCAATCGGGTTGGTAAACGCAGTGCCGTTACCAATGTCTCATCTGTTAAACAGCAGGATGCTTCACGTGCAGGTGAGTTGCCCATTTGTAGAATAAAGTATATTCTCCCTTACATCCTTCCAATGACCCAGCATCGCCAACTCTCTCAGTAAGTATTATAGCATGCCGAACTTGCACAATCCGTCACCATTAGTTATCCTGCTGGACAAATAATACACATGTCGCTGGACTAAATAAAGCGATCGTTGATTAATTTTCAATATATTTATTATTCGCTAGTTGAAATGAATTATGCCTAGAATAAATAACGAACATTTAATGTATTTATTTATAGGATAAACTGGGGTGTATACGAAATCTAATTTTCAACACAAATACTAATACAGAAATAAAACGATAAAAAGCGAGACTAGATGATTACACCCCGTAAAAGAAAATAGTCGCAATAATCGACAACAAACCCGCTCTCTATTTTCGCCCCTTGTCCCCATTGGACTTGATCTAATTTACTGGCTTGTCTGTGTTCTTCAGAAATAAAAACAGGTGATTGTTGTAGTTCTGTTTTTACAGGTGATGAAGCATACTAATTGCTTTATGTTTGTGAAACTTTTTTAAATTAAAATACGTTAAATATTTATATTTTAATCGCTATATTAAAGAGACTGAGATAAAAGTATTTCGTGATGTTAATTTTTAAAAATATCCTTGATTAGTTTTTTTTTAGTTTAACGTGGGGGAAAGGAGCTCGTAACTGCCCGTCAACGTCTCCGGTGACTGGTTATGTCGGGATCAGCATTGAAGATGCCGGACCGACTAAAACCCCCACGGTAGATCTGCTGTTGGCCGAAGAAGTTAAATAAACAAAAAAGGAACGACGACGCTGCTGATGTTGTGTCGCGCTCGGACCCCTGTTAACGAAAGAAAGACTTTCGACAAAAACTAGGGGCTGACGACAACCCAAGGGCCCCTCTTAGGGAGGTAAAACCTCGGCTTGGGTTGCAATCAAATTTGGGCAAAACTTTGATGTTAAGAACGCCTTTGCAAACGAGTAATCCTCGTGTATGGCGTGAATCTGTGAACTGTGATAATGTGAACGGGTGTTGTGTCCGCGAACGCATTGTTGTGTCTTGTGATAAGGTCGTCCTCGAGATGAGGACGTTCTTGGGGCGCCTTTTGTCAGGCGGGTCGTTAAGCGCAGGAGTGTAATTCCCAAGCGCTGCTACTAACGGATTAGGGTGATCCTTCAACTTTGCGAAATATCTTGTGGATATTTCTTTAAAGAGGGCCGCCAGAGTGGGCAGGTTTAAGTCGCGGTGCAGGTCTGCATTCCGCATGTAGTAAGGTGCGCCGGTTGCTCGGCGCATGAAGCGGTTCTGAATCACTTGGAGTGGTTTCAGTCGCTGTTTCGGGACGTGGGCAAATACTACGCTTGCGTAAGACATTATAGGTCGTATGCAAGTTTTGTATAGTAGTAATTTATGTCTTAGTGACATTTTGTTAGTTTTGTTCGTAAGGTAATATAGGCGACCGGACACAAAGGCCGCCTTATTTCTTACGTTTCGGACGTGCTTAGTGAAGCTAAGTCTGTTGTCTAGGGTGACACCTAGATATTTCACTTCCGACACCCATGGTACGGGTTTGCCGAATAGTGATATCGAAGAGAATTTGCTTGATACCTTGCGTTTGGAAACGGGGTATTTTGCGAACAGGACTGCCTTGCTTTTTTAATGTCCTTGATGAAACTTGATTACTATTATATTAGTAGCACACTTGTAATCATACACATATATATCTAGTATGACCATAAATTCTATTACTCATTAAAATGCATATATTTTCTAAAGAAACCGATATTAAAACTTATGTATATATTATTAAGAGCCGTGGTAGCCTAATGGTCACTGCCCTCACATTAGTTTCATTGAGCGCGAGCGACCTAGGCACCACTAAAATTGTTCATAGCAATTTTAAGTGCTGTATTTACTACGTGATGGGCGGTGAAGGAAACATAGCGAGGAAACTTGCCTGTATGAGAAATAAAAAATAATTAGTTCGAGGATATGTGAAGTCTGCCAACCCGCACTGAAGCAGCGTGACAGGTCCTTCCTGGCTCGAGAACCCTCTCAAATATTTGTGAGGAGGCCTTTGTCCAGCAGTTACAGGCTGTAAAAGTAACCAAAGTTTAAGCGCCAACTTCTGGTTTAGACTTCAATAATAATTAAATTATTATACATAAAACTAAAATAAAGACTTTAGTTTTATATATAATTATTAAAGTCTAAGTAATCAATTAAAAATAATTTTGTTTGTAGTGGCCGCCTTTGGCTTTGATGCATCTACGAACCAATCAATGGGTTCAGATACGGACTGAACGAGAGCCAGTCTTCAGCTCTTATGAACTCCGAAACATTGTGCCCGGGCCAGTTTTCAGTTGTTCGTGCCTTGTTACCAGGATCAGATTATAAAGTTCACGGTACATTTTTGAAACAATTATTTTTTTGGATTATGCAATAAGTCTCTTAACAAATATTGGCCAAAACTTTACTTTTTGTCACAAAATTTAAGCTTTGCAACTTGGTATGACACCCTCCACCAAACCATGATCGATGCAGTATGATGATCACGTACAGCTTTTCTACAATACACTTTATCATTTTGCTTGTTTTAAAGCTTATTTCAGTGTCTACCAGCAGCGTATCGGAAGACAGGAAGCGTTTTGATTGGTCTATTATCTGAAGGTGTATGGACTGATTTAGGGCAAGTCCTGTGCATCCACGGTAAGCGCATAGCTTCAGGTCTTATTTAATTATCTGCGGCAGGGGGGAATATTCATTTCACTGGATAATATTTTTTGTTTCCTTAAAGAGCCTTATTCGAAATAAACACCGGTTGGGCTCTGAACGTGGGCAAAACAAGAATTGCCCACGTTCCTAATACCAGTCGTAATACCATGACCCGTCATTACCCCGATCTGTTATTGTCTTCCGCAGAGGAATTGTTCGTGTACCTGTGGATAGTGCGATACACAAAAATACGGTCGAAAACTGTCTTAAAAATGACGGACAGCTCAGTTACCACACAAAGTAAAGCAATCACAGCAACTATGTTTTCCTCAACGCTCCATTCAATAATGTAATTTAACAATCACTTGGACAAAATAAAATGTGGAATGGCAAAAAATTTATTGAAGTTCCATACGTAATAAATGCATTCGAAATTTTAATTCAGAAAAAGAGTCTTTTAAGTCGTAAAATTATTTATGACCTGACTAATTATAGACTTGTTATTAGCAATCTTTGTTATCCAAAGTAACTTTCTGATTTGCTTATCCAACTTTTTTATTAACCACTTTTATAATTACGAGTATTATACAGAACTTTTGGTAATTCATTTCTTAATTTTATCGTTTCTAATTAATCACTACAACAACACTAAACTTATTTCAATTTATTATTACATTACAAAACGTTAATCATATACGTTATCATTAATGTACAAGTATCCAAAAGTCTGTATAAATTATGATTCTAAGTTTATTTGAAAATTTTATTTTGTTGTGTATGTATTTTTGGAAATAGATGCGAAAGAAAAATTAAGAAAAACTATTTTTATTTAACTTAGACCACATAAGATTTACTTTATAAGGAATATAATATGTAATAATAATGTTTGAAATAGAAGGAAATAAAAAAGATGCAGCATTTCCACTTAAGATGAAGCCATTACGAAATGAGCTCAATTCCACAAGCGCCACACCTTTCTCGGTGATAAATGTCATTGAAAATGTCTTGCAATTTATTTGCGGTAGCTTTTCAAATTACCACCTACTTACAGTAGAAGGTATATTTTGTACCAAAAAGGGCATAATTTGGAATGTTTTGCAATGCTTATTTATGGGAAAAATTAAATAAGCAGAAATAAAAATGTAAATAAGCAGGACTATAAACGGGTACTGATTTTTTGTTACCATATCCTTACCAAAATTGTGTAGAAGAAGCGGGAACCAAGTGAGCAGCTCACGTCATGGTAAACGATCACCGACGCCAAAGAATATACGAGTACATAACACCAGAGGAGTTGCGAGGTTCGTTGGGCACATAACTTTCCAAGCATCCTGGAAAAAGCATCAGGAAAGGAGCGCGTTGAAAATGTAGACATAATAACGGAGCGGAGATTGATTTCGACCCCTGACCCTGTTGTTTACATCGTCAAATCCGGCTGCTGACCAGCAGTTTATATTTGTAATGTTCTCCGAGACTTGGTGATAGTGCGACCCTGCGTGCTTCTGCGTGCGGCATTGGCTCTCTAGACTGAATAAATAAATGAAATATACTTTATTGTACACCGATGTAGTGACAAAATTTTAAATGAAAACCATAAAATACAGAATGGTACAATTGGCGGCTTTATCGCTTGGAAGAGAGTATTATGACTAGTGAGCAAGGGTTAAGTGTGTAAGCAAGTTATTAAGTATTAAAAATTAATATGTGTCATTTACATATTTACTAAGGTACAATTTAAGACGATACGTACATATATATATACACAACAAATAATTATATAATATATACCTACGAGGCATGCCTTTTCGCAGTCATCGAAGACTGGCAAATCTCTATCAGGACATAACAAGGGAGAGATAGTTGTGATGTTTTCCGCTTTGAGTGATCGGGCCAGCTGCCAGTAGGCAGTTTGTTATTAGTTGATATGCCCTAGCAGAGAAATCCGGACGGACTCGTGGATTAATGGTTTGGAGTTCAGCATTGAAAAGTTTTCGGATTATTGCCGTCTCCACATAATATGAAAAAAGGTAAAACTTTTTATTTGAAATAGATAAAAGATAGCTGCGGGTAGCGGTAGAATAATCTACTGCCCTTACTTCTCGAGAGAAACGCACGACGTACAGGTGAATAAGCAATAGTTTTTTTTTTTTAAAAACGAGCATGCGGCTGACCTGATGGTAAGTAATTACCGTATTAACACCAAAGGAGCTGCTAGTGCGTTGCCGGCCTTGAAGGAAATTGGGGAGACAGGAGGGAGGATGGGGAGGGGTAGTGGGTCTCCGGTTACCTTACTCACCGAACAAAAAGCAGAAGAATAAGATGGCTCTAATTCACGCCGGTATTCTGCGAGGACGTGATACTACTCTGACCGAGTCGGCCCTTTCGAGCACCAGCTAAAGCCGCTGCTTTTCACTGCCACGTACGCATAGTTTCTTTTACTTTGTGTTAATCGTATCGTGCAATCGTGTTATCGTCATATATAGACGATAGATTCGGGGACATAACATGTCCTCTTAATAAGGACATGTTATGTCCTTATTAAGAGGACATGCATGTCTTCACCGTGAGGAAGACATGCAGGCTTCCTCACGGTGATTTTCTTCACCGCCGAGTACGTGGTAAAGTCATTTCACACACACAAACGCACAAGATCAAGTCCACTAGAGCGCTGAGGGCAAGTACGTATTATAAAATTAAAGCGAGCGCCATGACCACTAAACTTCCACGGTTCCACTAAACTACCACGGCCTTCTATGTGAATTGTGTGAGTGCCGAGTTGGTACTGATAACTTACATAAAATAGTTTCATTTACAAAGTCCCATTATGGTAATCCATTCGATTAAACTACATAACTTTTGTCCAATTTTGAGCTTATTTAATCTACTAAGGCGTAGTTGGAATGAATTTTACGACGTAGTGTAATTGTAATTGTAAATACGAGAAGGTTTTTTAAGTTTGTATACAATTAATGTTTCTCTATACAATTCACTTTATTAAACCTAAAGAAGTTTTACTAAAGACAATTTCAGTGTAAGTATTATTATTGTTGTTAAACTTTCCCATAAAATTTTCGGAATTGTTATATCGAAATGTGTAAAGTTCACCGGATGATGCCCTCAAATGTTCTCCAAGCTATGCATATTGTAATTATTCAAGAAAAGACCTTTCAAATGTAAATTACACATTTTATGCCAAGACTGATTACTTTAACTGTCAACAAATATTATGTGTATCTGTTATCACTTGGAACGATAAGTACTTCGGCCTACACCCTCAAGGATCAATGGTATGCGAGAGCGCGCGGCGCGTGCGTTTGGGTGTGTGTGCATGTCTGTGTGCGATTGCGCACAGGCATGCTTGCCTATGACTCGGAACAATATGTTTACATCTAAAGATTAATATATTAACTACCGGCGAAGGCTTGTCACATAAATGTACTTTGTATTTCTTCTTGAGATTTTATTTTAATGTAGAAAGAAAAGATACGCTTCATACTAAGAATTGTGACTGTTATTTTCGTATAAGAACAACATTGTAAATAAATAAGAACTTCAGAATAGGATTAGGATTGTAGTAAATTTATCCCGCCGCAAACCCGCTAAACTCCTTTACCATTTGTCCTCAAATATATTTACGAACAAAACTTTGTAAAATATCTCATGGATCTTTAAGTGATTTCAAGCTTAGTTTAAAAAAAATAGAAATTACGACACAAATTGTACCTTTTAAAAATTGCACTCCACATTCCATGCCGTGTGTTTGATAACTTTCGATTGAGGAACGTTCAGAAAAATCTCAGGGTTAAATAACCATAGCAAATATGCCTGACAAATATTATCCAGACTAGTAACAGGCACAAAAGTCGAAGGTCAGACACCGCGCACGTGTTATACTGTAATCACATTAAGAAGAAAAGAGGAAGATGAAGATTTGATTTTTGGTTAGTATCTACATACTTTTTTTTTATATAAAAATTAGTCTTCTCGTTTGGCTGACGGATGACGGATTTTGAATATTATTTCCTCAGATATAATGCTGATTCGTCGTACTGGTGTTGTGTGCTTTTATACTATTTATACCTTCTATTATGGCCATACGTCATAGGATAATAATTGATTTATGGATAAATGATAAATATCTGATAAAGCATTATATTAAAAATTCACTTTAGCGAATTATATCGTTTGTGTAAACATCAATGTAATCGACCTCGTGAAATCCATTAATTCCCCACAGTTTCCAATAACTGTATAATTTTGATACAAAAGGTTTTAAATTGAAACTTCGATTGATTCGCAGCAAATATTCACCGCTGTTCAAAGATCAGTTTGAAATCGAATTTTCTATAAACAAACAGATATCTTCTGTCTGCTCTACTGATGATGAATAACTATGTAAACAATGAGTTATAATACCAATGTATGAAAAATAATCAATAATCGCAATTTCAAAACGGAGCGAAGCATTTTATGTGATACCATTTAAATATTTCATTTTATCGAATATTAACTATTTAATATTCAACACACACACACACAGTGTTATTAAAAAAACTATTACGAAACTAACTTAATATTTCTTGCTTAATATAGACTAGAACTGGTTTTAAAAATATCAGAATTAACTATATATCTAAATAGTCTAAAAATCTAAAAAGTCGCAATATTTAACATAATATACTCATCATAAGAGAAAATTGCAAGCATTTTCAAAATAATATCTTGAATAAATGCATGAATGCTGCTAAATTAACGTAAACAAGTTCGAACACGGAATCCTCGCGTCTGTTTCTAAACTAAATAAATTTGCTACATACATATTTACATTAAAAAATGCTAAATAGTTAAAAAAATCAGACGTAAATGTCTTCTTATCGTTGTTAACAAAAATAAATATAAATTGGAAAAAAAAGGAGAAGTATATATTATTGACGGCATATCTCCGTTTGACTTATAAGTAACCTCTCAAACTGTGAGTGTAATTAAATCCCATCGCTTTATACCTGTTTAATGTGAAGGAAAGAATTTCCCACAATTTTTTTTTTTAGATAACATAATCATTCTTACGACAAATCTGCCTTGTCGATGCAATGTTTGAGGTTATAAAATTTAAAAAAAAGTACGGGTATATGAAATAAAATAAACGAGTGCTTTTTAACCAATTACCGAAGGCAGGGACTGGTTATGTCGGAATCTAAAACCCCAACGAAAACTAAAACCCCAACGAAACTGGCAAGGCCACCGCGACAAGAGCGTAACTATAGCGTGCCATTGGCGCGGTAGCTTTGCCAGCTTCGGTGGTGGAGACTCGCGAGCTGAAGGCCCGAGAATTAGGTAATAATCGAATGCTTAATAGAAGTCGTACACTTAGCCTTAACTTATTCTGTAGTGAGTAATATTAAACGGAATTGGATATAAATAGTTTGCTAAATCATTTTTTAAACAGAGATAATGTTATATAATATTCTTGCACATATTACTAATGAGGGGCCGGGGGGGGGGGGGGGAGCGAATAATTCATTCATTTTATACAGTAGAGAGTGACTATCAGTTTCCACCGTCATACCACAAACGCACTTGTGTGAGAAACAAACATCGCAACCAAGACCATAGCTACGTAAACTATCATTATCTAGATATATCCCTAGTTGTGGTGCTGGTAGTGCATGAAGCCAAGCTCCCGTCTCCGGCCTTGCTACTGCTTCCATACGTGCCAGATGAGCTCCAGAAGAAGTCAGGTCAGATCAGGTCAAATCAGGTAAATTTAGATATATATACATGGTAGATAAAAACTCCATTCAAACATAGTTAAGCTAATAAATTCTACTACAGTTATTTAAATTACAGAAATTTGGAGATGTTATTATTATAATGTTATATATTAAATAATATTAAATATCAATTCATTATATACATTTTATTAAATACAAGTAACGTCTAAAATATAGGTAGATTAAAAATTAGGTACAGTATTAATTTTGTCTCCTCAATTGATTGCAGTAATTAATTCTATGTCAAAAACAACATCCCATCATTTATTAACAAGTAGCAGCTATAATAAGTTTTAGAAGTCATTAAACATCTATAAAGAAAGAAAAATTCTTAAAAAGGATAAAAAGAGCCTATCAAAAGTATTAGTATAATGGAGATAAAATTCCAAGTTAGATTGGACATATTAAAACTATATGTATGTATAACAACAAAGGTTAGAGCTAGTCTGCACTGTATAGTACAAATAATACTGACTAAATTACTTCTAAACAAAACAATATTTTTTTTGGTATTAAAAATAATTATTGCTCTTTTTCAAAAACTAAGAACAGTACTATTGCCTACGGCTACGCTTACCTTGACAACAGTAACGATCATTATAACGTTGAGACTGAGATGTAAGTTTTATTTAATTACACATATTTTTATTATTATTATGTAACCTGTAGATTATTTAGTATTTTTTTATTACATTGGGGTGAAAAACTAGCTAATAGTCCACCTGTAGATGAGTGGTTACTGCAGCCCATGCGTGCAGGACACCTAACAAATACAATTGAAGAATATGCGTATAACATATGCGTTGTCACCCCTGAGGAGTAAGATGGATTGCCCTACAGCCTCTGTACCTTTCAAACAGAAAAACTCTCAGCAATTGCACTCAGACGTCTCCTAGACAGAGGAGTTTGCCATCTGTTATATCACCACAGGGTATATATGATCATCATATAGCTCAAGCATATAAAGGTTCTTTTTCTTATTTACATTAATGACTTACCATATTGCATTATTTGCTGATGATAATTTATGAATTTTTAAAATTAAGCACAAATGGTTACACACGTTGGGGAATAAGAAGCTAATATTCACAATACTAGCTTTATAATTTGCAACATTTATAAAAGGGGCAGACTTGGGCTTGTGGCCATACCACTGTCTTAGAATAACTCTAGATACAACGTTTCAATGTTAGCCTTCCCATATATTCAATGTTGCTTGAGTCTTTCATCCTTAAATCCCCTTAAAATTTTATTAAAAATATTCACTAGTTTTCTAGATTTTTAATCGTCATAAGTTACAATCGATATCAGAAAAATAAATATTGCTCGAAATTGTCTTCGGCGCAGAACTATTCGTGCTATAATATTAATAACAAATAACCAGGAGTTTTAATCAAATTTCCACAAAACCACGTGGTTTCGTCGTTACTTAGTTCAATACATCGTCATAGATTTGCCGATTGAGGCGAAAGAATGAACGTGCACACCTTCCAACATTTTTTCTTCCTCGTCCAGGGTTGACTGACAGAGAATGCTACAAGACATAAGGAGGTACAATAGGCGGCAATTATAGACCTTAGTTAAAGATGATTAAAGTAAAGATTAAACAAATAAATAAATAGTTCCTTCCAGCTCTGAGATCCGCGTCGGCGAGGTTACCAGTTGTGTCAGGCCATATGCTAATGCTAAGTCGTGAACAGATCTCCCCGCATGATCGGTTATGCGAGAACCGAGCCAATCGGCGTGGTGGGAATTAAAATCGTCGAAAATCACGATCTCTGCGGATGGGATCTGTTGTAGCACGGAATCTGTAGCCATTTGGACGTGGTCGATGAGTTGGTCAGTTACAGTATTACCGCTATGGGACCTGTAAAGGCACGCATAGACGCGCGGATGGTCGTCTCTGTCGATGCGCAGCCAAAGGGTGGATAGGTCCAAACCTTCAAGACTACCGAGGCGTCGAGAACAGATATCCTCTCCTCTGACGTATACACATACTCCGGCTCGAGGCACAAAGGAGTGTGGCATACTCAGCATCCACGATTAGGTAGCGTAGGAAAGCCTGAACGTGGATGCTCATTGAGCGATTCTGTAGAACCGTCGGTACTGATACCCTCCTGGGGTAGCTCAAAATTAAATACCGCTACCATATATGGGGACGGGGGGAGAGGTCCTCCTCAAAATTCAAAATATTCATATTCCCTAAATATTTATCGCGTATACGGTCGTGTGAGCTTATTTCAAATATTTTTATTTATTAAATGATGATTATTACCAAGATTTACGGGGCATATCATCATTGTAGTAATGTACTGGTACCATACTGGCACTTAGTAGTTCTAAACATTGTTAAGAAATGTGGTGAAGCCGCCTAAACAAACGGTGGGGAATGCCAGATGGTGTGGGCAGAATACAAAAGATAGCAAAGGTCTCTGATAGAGGACGATATAAATACGGAGGACCAGCAGATTATAGAAAATCCAAACACCTGCGTATCTGTGTAACACCTGCGAATCATCGAATGAAAGGCGATCCTCACCACACCATAAGTTACGATGCGTGCGGGCACGGGTACAGACACAATAGAGTAAATTTTTCAGACGCGAAGGATGCAAAAAGAGCAATGCACGCACGGAAAACACGAAACGTAACGAGTTAGTAACCACGCGCGCAGACGTCGGACATAACCACACACACAAGATCTTGTCGAATATGGCTGAAATGCGGAATTACCCGACGTTCTCCTATTCGGAAAGTGCACACGGAGATATGTCATACATAATTCTCTTGGTGATGTCAATTATTTGACATAATACACAGGCTGGCGTTTTGGCGAGTTCATAATGGTCATCTGATATATAAGTTACGAAAGTTATTTGTGAAATATATTGCAAACAATCTAGAGTTATAATGATAATAATAATTTCAATAAAATTCTACCGAATAGACCCTTAATTATGAATTTCATTTTGCTTTTTTAACTCAAACTTGAAGGTTTAATTAACATCTTCGTTAACAAAATTGTTAATTAGTATCGTTTACTACCTTATTTAGAATCATTTCTTGTAACATCAAGGGCTATACGAAAAATTGGGCATTCTTTGTTGTTAATTAATATTATAACAATATTTTTGAAAATAACAAAGATAAAATAAATTTAATCATTTTACGGCTCACACTCGAAGCCTGATCAAAAATTACAACAGATGAAAAAAAAATTAAAAAGAATTTTGGTATTTATTTTGCTCACTTAGTAGACAAGTTGATAATATTTGTTCTAGAATCAGATGATGCTGTTTATCCATAGGTCTATTTTTCCTTCAGTAGCCTCCTACAATTCAATTCAATTAGTGTTTTTAAAAAGTTTTAAAAATAGTAAAAATAAATATAAGTATGGATGTAGTTACTTATACTATTTGTTTAATCTTTACTGTAATCATCTTAAACTAAGGTCTACAATTAGCGCCTATTGTACCTCCCTATGTCTTGTGGCATTCTCAACGCATATGTTATACGCATATTCTTCAATTGAATTTCTTTAGTTACGACTTAGGGACCTTCAAGAAAAGAGCCTATTCCTTCCTTAAAGGCCGGCAACTCATCTGTAGCTCCTCTGATGTTGTGGATGTTCGTGGGCGTCGGTGATCACTTACTATCAGGTGAGCCGCACGAACGTTTGCCCCCTTCTCTATAATTTTTTTTATTAAATAACTGTAATAAATATAGTAGGTAAATTAATTAGTTAGGGTGGATAAGGTAAAGCCGTATTATGTAGTGTATATGGTTGTAATTTAACATTCTTGATGCCAATCCATTAAAAGTAAAAGAAAATTTGCTTGAAGTGAAATACAAACTCGGTCATTTGGTGTAAACCAATACCCCTATTGGTGCACCCCAATATTGATCTTCAAACAAAGAAAGCAAATATTAGCGTGGGACAAATGATAAATTTGCCTCCCCTTTAATTTCTTTAACTATTTTAAATTTTAGGCACTATTTAGGTACAGTTACATTGTCGCATATAACGTAAATATAACATTGTGTTGCAGTAGTATTGATGTTAAGATATGACTATCTATACTCAAATTCATTTTAATTTAAAAATGAAAAAACTTCATTATAAACATAGATAATAAATTGTTTTTGAGTTATTTGTCTAATGAATGTTAATGATTATGTAGATAAACAATTAATTGATAAATTAAAAATAGGATGTACGTAGCCATTCAAGTATTTATTATTATTAATACCTTGTGGATTCTTAATTAAGTCACGATAGGCGAGTGGTTAGAGGATCTGCCTCCTCGGTAGACGTAAGTACGATCCCTTATGTTGAGGACTCGTACTTACACACAACATACAATGACTCTTTCGTAACTTATTTACGATTTAAATCGTTTTCTTGAACACTAAGAGTAGAACTTGAAAATGTATAGATAATCAGCATAAATACTTCCATTAAATAAAGGTATTATTCTAATAAAAAAAGAGGTTTGATTTTTCAATACAAAGCGGCAATTTCACATATTAACCTCTTATATTAGGGAAGATACTGTGTATAAAATATGAAGCACATACTTTTTGCATCATTTCAAAGTTTTGTGTCACAACCTTGTATGGTGTTATAGGATTTTATCTTTATACTTAAATAATTAACTAAAAAAGTAAAGTAGCAGCCTGTAAGTGGCCACAGCTGGGAAAAGGCCTCCTCCTCAAATATCTGAGATAGTTTTGCAGCCGGCTTCCCGACACGCAGCTCCAGTGCGGGTTGGCCTGCTTCATTCATCATCATTTTTTCGAGGACATATTCTCATAAAGCGCATAAATATAGCATACCTCGAAAAATATTTTTATTATTAGACATGCAGATTTCCTGACGACATTTTCCTTCTCGTGAGCACGTGGTAAATAGAGCACTTAAATTTGCTATTAACATTTTTAGTGGTGCCGGTACCGGGGAATAAACCCAGGTCACTCACGCTCTATGAAACTAAAGCGAGCACCCTGAACACTAGGCTACCACGGCTCTTATTTTATATCAAGAAAAATTAGGTTTTCAATAACGTGTCTCCTTATGAGCACCAATTGTTAGTGTGACATAGTAAGGTATGAAATGGCTAAACATAATATTATTACTATTGAAACTTTGCGTTAAAAAATCATTACATTTTTATATTAAATAGTTCTGCTTAGCGCAATTGTTAAAGCAATGTAACTAAAAACAGCAATATTAGCACTGAAGATAGCAGTTAAGGTATAATAATGGCACTTTCTGTTATAAGTGTACATAAAAGCGAAAATAACTAAACGTGTTATTGTGTGAGCTCCAATTCTGAACTATCAAAATCGGTGGTTAGCTTCGTGTAACAAAGCAACACAGGATCAATTAAATTTGATGCTTCCACATAAGTATCACCAATGTTCAAAAGGTTATACTTCTAAAGTATGTTATGTTAAGTTTAGTAATAAAAGACGTGTATTTAAAATTTTAAATAAATCTTCAAAATTATAGTTTTGTTTTAAAAATTATGTAATCTGACTGACGGCATCTTAATTTTTAAGTCCGTTAGCTTTTTATGTGGGACAATGTTTAATATATGTGATAATGTTAGTATACAAAATTTTAAAAGCCTAAGTGCGAGTCGGACTTGCATTTCGAGGATTCCGTACGCCCACAAAATATATCCGTGTTTGCGTGCATTTATCAAAAAAGTTATTAGTTTTCTTACATTGAATTTGGCAACTTTAGCACAAGCCCGACTCACACATGACCAGTTTAAATTATTTTTTGTTTTTACTACTTTAGAGTTTACACATATCACCATATATATGGTTGTGTTTTTTTTCTATGCGGAAGAAGTTTTTCTTATTACTTACTTTAATTATAACTACAGGCGAAAATGGGTGAAAATTTACCAGCTCTTAATGAAATTGCAGAAATGTTTAATTATCCTAGTGCTGGTTTGTATCTAGATGGTGATTTAGAGTGAAAAACGACAAAAAAATGTCTTCATAATAAAGATGTTTGGGTAAATAATATGTTAAGGAAGACGTTTTATATGCTAATATAGTTAATAATAAATAATAATTATAATAGTGATTATAATGAGGGATTTTCTACCAATTTTATTGCTATTAAATTTAAATAAATAAAATTACCCTTAAACCTTTAGTTTTATTCCAAATATTGACAATTATTTTCGAAATTAAAAATTAGAATATAAATGCTAAAATCAATAATTGTATAAAACGTAAATTTATTAGTTTTCAATCTGAATGTATTATTATTTACACTAAATCTGAACCTTTCTTAAATTTATCAACCTAATATAGGAAGAGAAAGACAATTCAAAGCGTATTAGAGTTTATACTTCTTCTTCTTTAATAACAATAAAGGTTTAAAAACAAATTGTTAATTATCTATCTGGTGATCATATTATATATTCGCCATTTGAGAGGAAGTTACTGTAGATAGTGCAACCAAGACCAAGTGGATTTTTCAGTAAATATTAGTTAAATGAAAGTAATTGTTTTTATTATACAAAAAAAGAGGTAGCAGAAAGAAAAAGTTAAGAGGTAGGTACAATAAGGTGGTCTTCCAACCGTAAGGCTACAGGCAAATTTAACTATTGGACCGTAGATAAATAAACTAAACCAACTTTTTTTTTATGTAAAATCAGGCAAACGAGCAAGCACCTCACCTGATGGTAAGTGATTACCGACGCCAACATACATCTACATACCCAGAGGAGCTGCAGGTGATATGTCGGCCTTTCAGCATATATGGGGAGAGGGAAGGCAAGAGGCAGGGTGGGGTGCCTCCACTTAACGCCGGTATTCCGGGATTATATTATAATAACACAATAATACACTGATATGTGCATAATAAATAAATGCAATAGACATACATGTAACTAAATAACCATATATACATGTTAATAACATAATAATTAAAACAAATTAAAAAAGAAATCCAGTTGTCGCTAATGATCATTAGTGATCATACAGTTACAGGTAATGATTTTTGTCGTCAGTCTTAAATTTATTTAGTGTTTTCGATAGTATCTTAATAGATTTAGCGAAAGAGTTTATTAAGATTGTCCAAATTCGAAATCCATAGTTTCTCTCCATCTCTGAGAAACAGACGTAGAATGTATATGTAGGTGTGTACGTAAAAATAATAGTTGTAACATCGAGCAAAGCGAAGACATGTGTTAAATTTATTGATAAACAGAGCGCTGGCGCCGGGAATGCCATAGCAGCCGTGACCGAAGCACAAACCCTCTGATAAAAGTTCATACCCAAACACCGTAGAACGTTTTAAATGTTACTTTTACTGCTCGAAAGTTTATGAATGAATGTGTCAATTCATAAAAACAACATTATACATGAAACTACGCCGTACACACAAATTATACGTAGTTGAAATTGCGGGCAAAAGATCGTTAATACGTATTTGAGCTCCCACTGAAAATCATACTAAAAACTTGAATATTAAAAAGTATACATGACTTAATTAAATGTCAGACACCGGTATATTTTTACGAAGTTCAATTTCATACGTCACCATGTATGATACTCATTAGGTATATCGTTTTAAATTATTCAATAACAAAATTTAAGTAATTTCCTCATAACACAAATGAATACAGAGTTGGTCACACATTATTATATCAAATACTAGTATCGCTTGAGGTCGAAATTTAATCAACTGTGTTTATAAGTTAACGATATTCATTTTATTTTGTAATCAGATTTTATCAATTAATTGACTAAAGCATTTTTTATGGAAAAATAATGTGTATGTGTACTTTATTTTACCTGCATTAACGGTAATGGACACACATGATTTTACTTTTGTGCATATCTAAAGCGCAGTACTATTATAATTATGTAAGATTAATTTCTCTCCTTTTATAATAAATACTAAAAATGCTATTTTCGATGTTCACGTATTATATAATGATAATCAAGCGTTAAAAATCCTGACATAACAATAGACTTTCAATTGTTTTAAAGTTATGACACGTGAAGGGGTAATGACTCACAAATCTTTTAAACCAACATCACATAAACGTTTCATAAATTCTTAAACAGGCCGCTGGCCTAACTAAGCAATTACGGATCGTTCACGTATCGAGGAAAATGTCAGTAATATTATTAAAGACAGACCACTGACGTGTCAGTATTTTTTAATATACATTAGACTCCACTCCAAATACTGTACATAAATTTAAAAATCTGTAAATTGTTCCAAATAAAAGTAGAATGATCGAAGGAAAGTACGAAATGTTAAGAAAACGCTTTATTTGGAACTTTGCACTTAACGTTTCTACCTTTACAAAGTCGATCTCATTTTATCAATTGTCAAAGTTTAAAAACTTAATCCACTAAGGACCCTTTTGGTTAGTTCACGTATTGCGCATGACACAACCCTAGCGGGAAATCCAAGGACATTCAGCGGACAGCTCTCATACGAGATGTACGCTCAGCTCGCGCTGTTCATTCAGTTTTAGAGTTCGAGCGTGAACGTTGACAAGTAAACAATTAACAGTATCGATATCAAGGTTTTTATTTCTTGAATTGAAGGAGTTTTATTTAGTGCTGCGTGCTATGTTTTAACTATACAATTTAAAAACTGTGTGATTAAAAATGTACACTGTAACTCTGTAATCTCGGAGTGATATTTGGTCGTGATGAAAGGAGAACTGCTAAATGTATGGATGGAGGCACAAGTGAAATATCGTAGAAGTATTATATAATAGAGAAGAAACATCTAAAAATTAAAAATGAAGCTTTTTTCTTTAATAGCTTTATGTGGTAAGTAAATTTTTAAATTGACTTTCTCCTTTGTATAATTATACCCGTATAAATTATATAGAGAGAAAATGTAACATATTAACTTTTCAGATACTTTGAATAAAAATATTCGTAGTTTAGACAATACTTCATGTATGAATATTTAGCAGTAATTTTTTTTAAAGTAGTATTTTCAAATTTCTGCTTGTATGATTGTAGACTAGCATTCTAAAATATATTCATATTATAAGAAATGTAAATCAGAAAACGCAAAGAAATGTGCAAAAGGACGGGCTCTGATGTATATTTTTACCATGAGTTTTTAGTATTTTAATGTATTAACACAATAAATATATATAAATAAAAATATCCCTTACTGACTAGTATAAGGAGCGGTTTAACAGTAATGTATATTTATCAACCATTACCTTGTTTTCATTACAGCTTTAAGTTTTAATATAATATACAGAAAATTTAGTTTTAGCCTTTATAAAAAATGCTTGTGATAATGTACGAATTAGATTTTATGTAAAGGTAACATATTTCATAAATCGTACATAATATGATAGACCTTTACGATGTCTTGTGCGAAGAATATAAAAGGATAAAGAATATTTAACCTATCACTGTTATATGTGACGGCTTCTATGTCACTTGTAATGCTCACTCTGCCATAGGAAAATTGTTAATTCTATTGAAGCGTGAGGCATAATGTAGGAAACCACATCATCCGCTTCTCGCACGCTGCAATGGCTTGGCAGATATCCAGGCTGCGATTGTGTGCTGTATTACTGCGATTATTTTAACTTTTACACAATATAACTGCTTTAAAAGGCAGCAGTTGAAAACATAAAGATGATTCCGTAATAATCGTTCAAAAACAATATAAACAACCCTCTCAGATGTTTGAGAAGTAAGCCTTTGCCCAGTTGTGGGCACTTACAGGCTGCAGATGAAATGAAATTAATAATCCTTATTTAATGTAATTTTTTTGTAAATATACCATCGTTTCGTAATATTTATTACAATAGAGATATTAATTAGAACTTAAGACAGTGCCGATATCTTTTAAGTCCAATCCAATTTCATCTATTACAATCAATGGTCATGGTAATTATATAAGCATTAGTATAATTTACTTTTTTGGATATCGAATACTAACCTGATATTAAGTCATTTGCAGGCAAAGTTATTTTTTTGTACTAGGAAAAGACAATTTGTATAACAGAGTAATAAGTACTCTAAGGGTACATGGTTAATCCATTTCTGTAATGGACGTTTCGATGTTGGACTCAATCGAGGCACTCTTGTCAAAAAGTAATTTAGTAAAAGTTAACTAAATTAGCAGTGAACATTTATAGGCTTATAGTTTTAAGTAAAAATTGGCCTATAAATGTCCCACTATTGAGCAAAAGCTTCCTCGATATTTTATTTCGAAACCGGAAAGAGTTAGCCACGCTACTGCCCTAATGTAGTTTGGTGAACTTCACATGTTCTCGAAGTAATATTTCTTATCATTTCTTAGACGTGCTGGTTTCCTCACAATGTTTTCCTATTTAAATTTATTTAGCACTTAAATTTGCAATTCAAAAAAATGATTCAGTAAAAACAACTTCATTTGATTATTCTTAAAGCATTTTTTGGATGTATTTAATTGCATAACTTTGATATACTTGTCTAGACAGAGTTTCCGTGCTGCATAATTCAACAACAAAAATACACTGATTTCTATATTCTAGCTTTTGTTTTACTTAGGCACGGAAAGTTACTGAATTCAGATAAATATTATTTTTATTAAATTTAGGTGAAAAGCTCACAGTCCACGAGATGGTAAGTGGTTACTGCAGCCCATGGACACCTGCAAACAACTTATTTTGCAAACAGGTTATTTATGCGTTTACACCAGGGTGTATGGACTAAGATGGAATGCCTCACAGCCCGTAATTGCACAGCTAGGTAGGCTAAGGTACTAACCCAGACAACTCCAGGGCAGAGAACGAGTCAGCCATCTGTTAAACACTTATAATGCTTATTCCGTTGGTTTTATTGATATTCTTTTGGACAATATTAATGCCTTTGCACAGTGCCTTCAAAGATGAAATCATTGCAAAAATCACAGCTATTTTGTACATAGTACTGAAATATTTGATTTTAGATTTTTCTGTCTACTACTACCGACTGCCAAATGAGGTACCTTTTAACAATTTGCATCTAGCTAGAGATGATTTTGTTGTTTTTGTCCACTAACTTGCCAAAAATAAATCGGCGTCAGTTCAAAAATTGTCCTAAATTTCAGAATATTTCATAATATTGATAGTGTATTATGCCGCAAGTGCTTGTAAATATGTACAGTAACTGTAAAATTCAATTGAAAACGAAGTTTTCATTTTGGAGCCAACAGTCCAGTAAATTTTCAGCATAAGTTGACTATCGTTTTACTGACGATATGCGAGTTTGCAATGCAATTTTCAAGTCCGAATAATCGACTTAAATCTAAAAAAAATTAACATAACTTGACACTAGTAGATTTTACATACTCCTCCTACTCCGTATAGGGATAAGAGCTCATGATAAGAAAAAAAGAACTTCTGTCATTACTAAGGGCGGACTTATGCATTCTCTGCCAGTCAACCCGAGGCGTGAAGAGATATTGTTAAGGTGCAAAACATACAAAAAACTAAACTAAACTTGCCTTGTGTCCATAACTAATTTTCATTTTAGTATTTTATTGTTAAATTAAAACCAGCACTTTAAAAATACCGTCCACTCATTTCATTAATTTCTTAATTCTTTCCTACTTAAGCGTAGGCAATTGTTTTTGTGTGAACAAGTGAACATCAATCTTCTTCTTAAAAATTATTCCTTCTTGCGATTTTTTATAATTATTATATTATTTTTTTAAAGGTTTGAATTTTGTAAAAGATTTAAAAACTCAAATTTATCTCAAATTAAAAATGATTGAGTTGTTAATATTATCGGTATTGGCTCAAATATTGACTTCGGTAGAGATTACGGAGTAACATCAGAACCAAGATTGACACACTTGAAATTTAATTGAATAGCGTGATTGAAATCAGTTCGGTAGAAAAGCACTCACGCTTCACTCACAGAGATAATGAATTTTTATTTGGCATGGTACACGTAGCCAAACGGGCTTCCATAACCAACTTATCTTTTCTTTCTGGGAGATAGAACGTGATAGGTGGAGAGCCGCGTTGCTGGACTTGCTCCCGGAGAATGCCATGATATTTTAATGGCCATTCTTGAGTTCAAAATATGTAGTTTTGTTTTAAATACACTCCCAACCAATAGACCGAAACTAATGTTCCAAAAATAACATCGCTTTGCAGTAGGCAATTAAATAAAAAACGTAAAATATGGAATACGTTAAAAAATCATTCTCATTGTACATTCTGCACTAATAAAATTTAAAATAAAACCTTTGGTATTCTGAAATTTTGGCCATTTGGTAAGCCGCAGAAATATTGCCTCCGGTAGAAACGAAGATATGTCTAACCAGAAAATTCCAAACCACAAAAGGGAAGCTTTTCTGGTTCAACTTTGTTGAGCTACAAAGAGGAAGAAACTAAGGACTTGCGTCACATCGTCCAAATGATAATAGTTTTGCGTGGGATGCTGCGGACTATATATATTATCATATCATTATCATTAATAAAAAGGTCTTGATCCATTATCATTGATTAAAATGAGTGGTTAGGGGATCCACCTCTGAAACCGCAGACCCGAGCTGGGAAACTTACATACGTTTTACGAGTATATTTGACAATAAGACGACGATAACATTTATCACATTGTCTCAAATAAGCTCTTGTGAAAAGTGGGTTGAAAAACTAAAATGTTTGATCACCCCAAAATTGGATGAGAGCTCATTTTATTTTTTATTATTTCTTGTAGAAAATATTACTCAGAAAGTTTACGTGAAATATATTCAAGTTTGAACAATATTTCTTATTTTGTCTTGTATAAGTGTTATATGTTAAACAAAAGAAATCAGGACGTGTATAAAAGTTATTGCCATGACAATTTGATACTTGGAATGCTGGAACGCGGCCAGGTTATGCGATAATTCCATCTAGTTGCTATTTATGTCGCTTTGTGTAACTTTGTTTGTTTTACATCGAAACGAGAAAAAAAACTCCGTGTCTTGGATTTCCAAAATGTTACTAAAATCGGTTATGTTTTACCAAGTTTCTTTTTGTTTTTAGTGAAAATTAATATTCTTATTGAATTATTTAATACCTGGTAAAATAAACTTAAAACACAAATAAAATTAGTGCAAATAATATCGCTATGCAAAATTTAAGTGTCTTATATCATCGTAATATTATTTACACTATACCAATAGTCAAAAACACATTTTTAAAAATATTTGTTTTGTCTGGTTGTCCAACAACATTACCTTGGTTAATTTAATTTCTATGGGACCAATTTTTATGAGGCAGATAACTTTGTAGGGAGTAGATTAAGATACTTTTTGTGAAATAAAATATAGTATTATACTTGTTATTAAAAATGAAATTTATCATGATATTAAGCCATTATAAAAACTATTACTAAAAAAATAAAAACTACTCAGTATTTAGAAGTTGGTTAATGGGAACTAATAATAATCGATACAAAATCGGTAATAAAATTTCTTAATTATTGTACATATCTCCAGTTCGTGAAATTTATGGAATGGTCGGCGTCTGCACAAAATGAATTTGGTTTCAAATATTTATTGTCATTCAGCAGTCAATTATTAATAAACAAAAATGCTTAGTTGTTTAATTTCTGCATTTGCTAAAATTAGTAAGAGAAGTTCATTTTGTTCTCTCATCCCTACAACTTATTATAACTAAATCCACTTTCATTAATATTTTATAATTATAAATTAAACTAATATTTACAGACTTTATCGCGTTTAATATAAAAACAAAAATCAAACAAAAAACACTATTCAAAAATAAAAAAATCGACTAAGGATAAAGCCTTGAAAAAGTAAAAAAAAAATGTTGAACCGAAAATACGCGCCGCGATGACGGGTGCAGCGTCTTAAGTTCGAGGAATCTGTTACTGCGTTTGTTCGACAACCAAGCGTTAAATGTTAGGCGCTAGCGGGATTCTTATTCGTAACCTACAGTATTGAATATTCGGTATCATTTAGGCTGTCGGTCTGATGTATTTACTATAAAATATTCATCTTCTTATTAATAATTTTTAATAAAAATAAACATATATTCAAGTACAGCAATACACCGTAAAACAGTTAAAAGTATTTCTGCAAAAAATTGTATTAAATTAATGTGTGGTGTACCGCGGGGAGATGGTCAACGTTTATCTAGTATTACATCATCTAATGTCACTTTACACGCAACCATTTTGCTGGAAATTTTTCATTTTGTTATATTAACTTACCATAACGTTAATTTAAATTAAAATTTGTTATTCTTGAAACATAATTAATGTTAGCTAGTGGTAATAACCGGACGTTATATTTAACTTTTTTTAAATGTTAGATTTGCATGAAAAATAAAAATAAATATAGTAAAGAATTTTATAAAAAAAAATTTTAAGTGTTATATTTTTTAACAAATTCACACTTAGTAGATTCACAGATAATGTGTAAATTTTGGAATTGTTCTAAAACTAAACTTTTATTGGTTATATTTGTTTTATTTAAGGATTTATCTTAAGATAATAGCGTTGATTAGGTACAATATTTTTAACAAACTTGCACATTCACTGATATTGTCCAACAAGTTGTTCTGGTACTGAACCTTCTTGAATTTGTTTTCGAAACAAAGGGTTAAAATCTTGGTAAGCCGGCAAACTCGGCATACCTTATAAAGCTATAATAATAAGTTTTTAATTAACATTATGTTTAATTATTATTGTATATTCAAATGGAGTATATAATTTACATATTTTAAATATAAATGTTAAAGAATTACAATGTGTTGAATGTAGGAATAGTGACGAACGATCGAATAATTTTATTCAAGGGTACTAATTACTTACACACAGATTGAAAAGACTGTTAGCGATGTGCAAACGAATCATACCTACGTTAAATCAACTGGCAAAATATTTGTGGGCATTATGTACCTGTTCTTAGGTACATAATGCTATTTCTCTCTAATCTAATTCTAATATATAATGTATAATCTATTTATTAGTTCATACATTATATATTAGTCGTCTATTCCTCAAAAAAATCTCAACGTCTATAACGTTGTCACCTGCGACCTATTTCCATTAGAGAGACAAATTTCTGGGTTTCGAGCGTTAATTAGTGGTTAAAATGAGTATCAAATAATCTTCTTTTCATTATCAAGACAAACTATACTTTGTTCTTAAGATTTTAAAAATAGGTTTAAAAGCTCTATATCTATGTTATTATTATCACTGGTTCAAAACCGCATAATCACAACATATAAACGTGGTAACAACATATAAAAGTTGTATACCAAGTGTCTCGTCAGTACAAATACTGTACATTACGAGAAAATACCAACAATTTAATGTAAGCTTTACAGATAAGATCATGCTCAGACTACCGAAAAACATCAAAATTTGCCTGTACAGACAGACAAGTGTTGGTTGACAATTACTTTCCATTAGCGGGTGCTGCTGAGTGGGCTCCACGCCTAGGGCATGGGAAATTCCAATTATTGTCAAGAATAGACATAGCGAATTGTTTCACCCTCAGACTAATTGTTACCTGGACGGAGCTACAGTTTTATGCCGCTCTTATACTAAACTTTGCGGTTTGGTGCAGAATAAAAGTAAAATGTTAATAAATCTCATTGGTCTGGCTAGAAATTTAGTGAAAATATATCGTGTGAAGCTGTGTTTTGGTCCTACAGAACAACAAAATGAGGTGTAAAGTATCCAGAATTAATTTAATTTCATACGTAAATCTTTAACAACTGTTTTATCATTAACTACTGCGATTAGTTATCATTATTATTATTCGAGAAACTAAAGATTTACATAGCATTACACTTTTTGGTATTACATATTCTTCAAAATACAAAAATAAAAAAATTATAAAAATGTATTAAAGATCCAACAAATACACTTATCAATTTTAATTTTCTCATGGTTGATTAAATATTGAAATGGTCAATAAATCGTTTCGGAGAATTAAAGAACTTGGTCTCGATTATTTTGCTCTAATTGTCTTTAAATACTTATCTAAAGCTATTTGCATAAATTTCCTGCGAATTTTCTTTCAAAATAAAAAAGGCATTTTATTTCCTTCTAATGAACCAAATGCGAAAGTAGAGCAAAGGGATTAGAATTTCTGTCTTAGAATAAATTATTAAGTCTCTTTACATAAAGCCCTTTTAAAGTATATTTCTTCTTCTTTTTCCAAATTCTTATTGGCTTGCAAATAGAATAGTGTACGCTATTATAAAATAGATTTATTAAACAATACTTTAACAAAAAAAATGTTACGAAACATTTGTATAAACGTTCCGGAAAGAAAATAGTCCGCCAAGCCGTGCTGCATCAGCGTGATGGACTCTTCCCGGCCCTCTTCCAAACCCTCTCAAAAGTGTGAGAGGAGTCCCAGCAATGGGATATTGGATGGTTGCGAATTTTCTTTACTTTTATGTGAAATGAATAATTTAATATTGTTATTACGATTTATGCAATGGAACTGACGTAGGAATTTTAAGTAAAGCATCATTGCCACCTACAATATTGTTTAACTGGCATCGAATGCGGCGAAACGACCGACTTCTCCTTAATACTTATGACACAATTGTCTATTATGCGAAGATAATTTTTTTTGCTTATATGTAAATGATATCGAATTTTGTTGTAAAATTCATCTAGTACTGTAATTAATATTATAAAATTTATTTACGTCTAGTTGATAATTCAATTGCATGGTACCTTTGCCATCTCTATGGGTTATAACTCATGCCTGGTACTCAAAATGTGCGTGTTAGCATAGATTGCAGATTTCTAATTGACACAACGCAGTGTAGCCAAACGGGCCTCTTGAACTAACTTTTCGCCTCTCCGGGAGATAAAACGTGACGGAAGGGACTCATTGTTTTTCATTTTGTGATATCCCAATTTTTTGATAAGAAAATGATGTCGCAACTGTTTCGTAAATTAAGATTGTTTAATGCTCATTAAATATTGTTGACAGTAATAACCTCGGCGCACAAAATTACGCAATTAAAAGTGCCGCTGTATGCAGATCCACGACGAGCAGCTGAGCTTAGCTGTCACTTTGAAATGGATGATCAGAAACTTCATTCAGTGAAGTGGTATAGAAACACACATGAAATATTCCGATATAATCCATCACAAAAAGTAAGTTGGTAAAGGCTAGTAAGTTGAGTGAAATATTATAAAACTAATGTTGAACATATTAGTTTTGCAATATTGAATATATTATTGTCTTCTCTTTTAATGATTGCTTGTAGTATTCAGGCGAACATTACTCATTGAAGTTAAACTATTACTTTAATATATAGTAGTATAATAGCTTAATACTCCTTAAATGTGGTTTTAACCAATTTTAAGCTTATACAAGTAGAAAATCTTTTTCTTAAATAGTGTATTTTTTATGGTAACTTGGTCAAACAAGCATGAGCGGCTCTCCTGACGGCAAGTCATTATCGAGGCCCACGTCTACAATACCAGAGGAGCTGCAGGTGTGTTGCCGGCTTTTAGGGTTATTTGGGGATGGGAATGAGGAAGGCGGCGGGGGAGCCTATAGTCCCCCGGTCGTCCCGGCCCATTCGAGCAGCAGCAAAAGACGCCGCTTGGCTCTACCACATACAAAAGTTGTATTACGATTAAGTCATAGTATATTTATAATCACAATTTTCTATTCAATGAAATCACAGGCAACTGATTAGATCAATTTGTTTCAGCCTCCAATACGTCTTTTCAATGCAACGGAAATCATGGTGCAAAGTGGTGATTGTCAGATTGACTCGTGCTTAGTGCGTGTAATGCCACCTCCACTAGCAACTCGAGCTGCATATACATGTGAGGTGTCAACTGAGGGCCCTAAATTTCAAATAGCGAGGCAGACCAAGCACATGACTGTTGTCGGTAATTTCTTTAATGACTTATCAGAATGGTTCACATTTTAATTCGCGGGTGTAAACCACTATTTTTTGTTCAAATTTAAACTTTAACTTACTCGAGTTTCTTTGAGTTAAGTGATGCTATCAGAATTTCAATGTTACATCAACCTTGGTATGTTACCCTGGTTTACGTAGAAGGCGTCTAATAATGTCAAACATACTAACATCTGTAAATTTTCTACAATGCCAGATGATCGGCGACAGGCCATGTAATTTTGTACGGTTTGAAGCTGTATATAAGAGGGTTCTCGAACTGTCGATAAAAATAGATCCTAATCTATTCGTTGACAGGTAAAATTATAAATATAAGCCTCTCTGTCTGCACCGTTAAGTATTAGGCCGTAAACTTTGTTGTGAGTTATAATTATTTAATTTATACTTGTGATTGTTGTCACTTGGTGAAAATTCATTGTTATGGTAACTATTATAAACCCTCGTATGTTGATTGTTGTTTAATAAATATTACTTATTTCTGAAACAAGTACATGAGATTTATTATAGATTCCACATTGGAAATCTCGTATAATTTTAAATTCAGCTGGAGCGTAACTCTGCCACATATAAACCTGGGAAGGATAGGTTTAGGTGTGATCAACAAACAAGTTTTATGCTTATTTATTACTTATACTTGAAATAGCTGCTGTTTCATAAATTTATTGTCTTAGAACAGCACTCGAGTACTTTGTCACAAAATACATAAATTACTTAGTTATTTTTGATTTTTTTACATAACCTAATATTTATACCTTTCGCGTGATTTTCCCGTTTATTAAAATTACCTTAATTTCTAGCTATGCCAGAAAAAGATCCAATAATAATTGGAGCTCCAAAACTAGTGAAGCCTGGGGAGCAATTGCTCCTGAACTGCACGTCGGGTTATTCCCTTCCGCCATCCGACATTAATTGGTACATTGACAATGAACTGCAAAAGGTTTGTAAGCAATCTTGTACAATTATCACCCGAGACCGGATGCAGTGGAGAGATAGCTAACTAGATTGAACAGTTTGCTCTCATGCTCCGGTAATGGAATCAGAAATCCAATTTAGTTGGATTAGGTAGTATCAATTATTTGAGAGCTAGAAATTACGATGTTTAATTACGAGTTAAGTGATTCGTTAAGTAATTTATTGATTGTCTTGATTTATTGATTGACTCGTCGACCTTTATATATTTTTGTGTATTAATTATTATTTATTAAACACCAGAAAATATGACTGAGAATCGTAAGACAATCTTAAAAGTAACATTTAAAATCTAAATTGGATTGTAAGTTCTACATCGTTTCTTCTAACAGAATAATTATCTTTTTTATTGATACAGCTACTTTTCAAATTAGAATGGTTTCATGCGCCATAAACAAAACATGACGTAATCCAAACGTTAGCTCTATTCGCCCGCTTGACCGCATCGTACACCTAACCCATCCCTAACACTCCTGACCCCTTCGAATAACTGCGAACATAACTCAAAAATTAGCATGCCAATTTTATAGTTTAGGTATTTACAAAGACCCATGTATATGTCTGAATGTTATATTTAAGTAAATATAGAAATATATGTACTGACGGTTTTATGTTGCGGGGTGGTATGTATGTAGGTGTGACAAGACTTTGCTTTGGGGAATTCTCTTTGAGAGACCTGTGTTCGTTAATGGACTTGTGACAGGTTATAATGATGATAGTAGTTTTTATGGACTTAAATAGTATTTTTACGAAAAATAACTTTTCTCCTGAAAAGATTTACTCCTGGAGGTGGTTTACTGATGTCAATAATATTCATCACTTGCAATTAATTGACTACAACTACGTGTATAATTCTGCAAACTATCCCAATATTTTACCATTAGCACGTTCAATACTGTAGTTGTCCAGTACAAACAGATTTTTTAGCAAATAGACTTTACTAAACTAATTAAATAATAATCCTTAACGTGTAACTCCACGTTATTGCGAGCGTCACATCAAAAAACAATAAGCCTAGTCGTAATCATTGCTGCTCATAGCTTATTCACTATTGTATATAAACCTCCCTCATAGACTACCATTGTGGCATGGACTGAATTGTACTTCATCTAGATGCATGGTGGTTATGATGTGTTTTGGTATAAGGTTTACTCTTTATAACTTGTACGGGCTAGATTAACAGTCTTAACGTTAGAGTTTCTAATTAACCTAGTACACGCGTTCCACTATAAAAGTATTATACGGATTGAAGCTAAGTTTGTAAAGTTTCATAAAGATTCATTCATTATTCATTGTTATCATTACAACCTATCACAAGTCCAATGCTGTATATAGACATATACCAAAGATCGACTTCCCGCAATAGGTCATCGCTTCATCTTCAGGAGGCGTCCTACACTGCGTTGGCCAGTGCGAGGTTACCACTCGAGAACCTTTTTCCTCAACGGTTGTCAGTTAGATTTCTTCATTATTGTCTATTATAAAGTAAAATACTTATAGTTTTCTGCACATTCATTCAATTTAAATATATGTATAATTGGTTTTTAAAAACTACTATTTATTATTATTGTTTTGCAGCCCGAAGTTTGGCAACGTACGGAATTAAGTCCTCCGGAACTTGGTGGGTTGCGAGCTTCCTGGAGAATATTACGTGTTGGGGTACCACCAGCAGCTAGTGGCGCGTTACGTGTGCGTTGCGAAGCAATTTTATTGGTAGAACCACCCGTAGTTCGTGATGTGGCAGCAATCATTACTATTCATTCACGAACGCAACTATCTAAATATGTGTCAAATTCAGGTAAAGTATTATTTTGTCGTTTTATTTTCGAAACATTTTAGCATAAGTTGTTATATGATGCGTGTTAGCGGCGAAAGAATCTGCCACCATTTTTCCCCAAGGGAGAAACAAAGGCGACTAAGGGAAAGTTCTAGAAAATATCATAAAAACTTCGAGAGAAAATCAAATGACAGTGACACGAAAAGTGGGAAAGGAAAACCGTAATCTCTGCCTACCACTAAAGGTGACAGGACTGAGTGCATATGTTATTATATTTATTTTCTTGGTTGTAAAGATAAATGAAATACTTGCCTATACACTTTATATAATAGGATACATACATAGAGCGATGTTTACCTAATCTGTCGAACGTATAGTTCAGCGGATTCGTACACGCCTGCTTAATCATGGATTCCGGATTCCCGTGGACCACTGTTTGTAATAATACAGAAGATTTTCTATCGTTTTCCTTAGTTATCCAATTAATACAGGAGATGATACAGGATTCTGGATTACACTGATTTTTTTTTTTTTTGGTGGAGGGAAAATGATTTAATCATACCCGTTGTTGGCCGGGAGGCCTCCCAACGGGTTATGTCGGATTCGGATTTCGGAAGGAGAAACATACCGACTACAAACCCATCCACATTGCTGTTGGCCCTGAGGCCTTTACAGCTAAACTGATTTTAAATGTTGCAAGGTCTATTATACTCTATTTCTTACAATAGACGTGTTCTATAAGTATCCAAATGTCATTTATATATTTTACTTGTATTTGTTTTGTGTCAACTAGAGGGGCATTGTCTGTCCTGCCCTTATAGAGTTTATATAATGTATAAATTAGTCATGTCCGTCACCGTTCTTAATTAAGATCTATTTCTGTACCACTTAATCATAGAAAGAGTCTAATCATATAACACATTATTTATCTCCATATTTTCGTATTTAATGCAACAGTACAAACTGTTCAAGGCTCGAATGTAGTGTTGGCGATAATATCTCCTATACGAGATTATCGAAATAAATATTTGCAATATGTCTCGACTCTTTGGTGAATTATATATAAGCAATTTGTAAATTGACATATAGTTTACATTAGACAGATATTTTCAATTCCTAACTTCTGTTATATTCCTACTATATATTATGGGATTACTATTCAGCACATGAATCTTTAGGCACTACCTAAGCGAACGTGTACGCCTAACATGGACGTTACTAAACATAAGTAAATATTGTTTTTGTTTCAGGACATGCTACAGGATTAAATTATTCTTGGTGGATTATTGTAATGTCAAATAGTGTTATGGTAAAATCAATAATAAGGAGCTTATGAGAATAGGTTAAGAATTATTCTGTCGTGATATTAGAAATAAGAGTAGGTACTGATCATCGATCTGAATGTCGCCATTGTAATAACTAAAGCATTAAATGTATGAGTTATTAAACTACTCCCAGAGAACTGAAAAACTTGGAATTAAAAAAAATATAATGTAGATAGGTATTGAGGAACGTAAAAATGTGTCAAACGAGATTCGTTATTTTTTTTAAATTCTAAAAAAATCCCTCTAAGAATCATACAACTACTAACAAGTATATGTGTTAATAATAGATAAATATATATAAATAAATATACATAAAGTACGTAGTTTATGAATTATAGATAAAATAAGTAAGGTAGGCTAAATAGTGTACTTATCGAAAAAAATAATTTATGACATCATATATACTTATTTAATGGAAACCAGTTAAAATATTTTCCAACCTTTGTAAGTCAAAATAAAGTTAATATAAATTAAATTTATTATGAATTTAAATGTATGTTTTGTTAGTCAACAGTCCATCATTTTATTAAATAACGCAAACTTAAGGATAATTACGACTTATGTTGCCTACGGGAAATATTGTTATGTAATTAATTGTCAAGTTAATTACTTTATGACAGTTCCAGGAGACGTTGATTAGTTGTACGTAATATTAAATAGGCATTAATCTTTGGCTGTGTTTTCACATAAGGTCAATTTTTTGCACGAAATCGTCTTCTTAACTTTAATGTACATTAATATCACTTGTTTTGTTTTGTGTATTGTAAGATTAAAATGGAATACGTAAATAAAATACTGATACCAAAATTCATGCTGTTTAATAATGAATGACATATATGTGTTAATATAACAATTATCTCAGCGAATGCCATTTCTCATTAAAGTTTTCTTTTTATAAGTAATTAGTTATCGCCGTTTCAATAAAAACGTTTTGACATAAACCGAATGGGTGTAGCAAACGTTATTTATGCATTTAATTACACACATATATTTACATTTCGCATGAAATATTCTCTAGAGGCACTATAACGAAAGCCTATTTACAGGTAATATCTATTCAGTTTGACTAGTCATTAATACGTAATAGAGAACAATTGTCTTTCCTGTTATTAAATTAAAATGGTGAAAGTACTTATACTAAAAATATATTACAGATGTAAGATGTATTATAGAAGTATACTAAAATTATATACGGATATCTCTAAAAATATATTATAAATTTATCGATATACCAGATATATTTACAAAAATGTTTGTGTTGTACGAATAATGAATTGGGGTATTCTACTAGCTAACAAACTTCTTTTTGAGGTAGAGCCTAGCGGCGGCTTTTGCTGCTACTCGAATAGGCGGGCTTGACCGGTTTGATACCACGGCTTCGCAGAATACCGATGTGAAACAGAGGCATCTTGTGCTTCTGCGTTTCGTGCGATGAGTGAGGTAACCGGAGGCCCACTCCCCCTCTCCATCCCCCTCCTCATCCTCCATCCCATCTCTCAAATACCCTTTAAAGGCCGGCAACACACCTGCAGCTCCTCTGGTGTTTTAAATGATAGCGACTGACTATGCCTTACTATCAATTATTGGATTTATTCCGCTTATATTTGGTGTAAATATGTATCACGTGTCGCGTCTGCAATGGAACGAGGGCATTCTTATCTATGACAGTGTTATAACGATATGAGTTCAAAGGTAACAAAAAAGTAATTCTAAACTGTATAATATTGTGTAAGTTTTATTATTTGTTTGAAAAAAGATAAAGATTTGTTTTAAACATTGTATTACATCGTTATCGTCAAAATTATATCTAAATTTTATAGTATTTAACTGCTGTGTGGGACCTTATGTATTATAACATAAAATATAGTTATATTTAATAACAATGTTCTGTAAAAAATCCGCTGCCTTTCTTGCAAGTACAAGGTTAAGATATATTTTCAAACCAGCAGTAGACTTATGCGAAAACCTGTGCGTCATGGGTCTGGCTTATTTTGATCAGGTATTTTTCGCGATGGTTGTCCCGTCCTCTGTCAGTATCCATTGTTATTTTCAAGGCTTTTCCTTTTTCAAAGGGGGTAGCAGATAAAATACAGGTTACACGCAAAGATAAGAAAATATTAAATTTAATATAATAACACTAAAACTGCAATTTGCAACGTTCTTTCATAAAAGTTTCATAGTCATTATAAACCACATTTACAGTCACTATAGTAGTCAAATCGTTGGTCTAGGTAACGGTAAGAGGAAAGCTGGAAGCAGACAGGCTAGAGCACTGGCAGCAGTAGTAGTTGCAAGCGAACGACGGCAACGACTCTCGAACAATAAAAGGTAGAAGGCTTTTCCGCGGCTGTCTCGAAGATTGCCGGAGTGCGTGGCACTTCACTGCCCCCTTCGTTTCGTTTCCTTGGATTAAGTTTCGATAGATTTTGTAGAATAACGAGCAGAATATTATTTTAAAATAATAGAATATACAGGATAATATGTATAATAAAGGTAATTAAAAAGGATGGACAGAATTCAATAACGATATATAAAAAACATACGGAATGATAACAATACAAAGGGATCAATAGAGAACACGAAAGTAAAAGGTAATATGTTAATAAATAACAATACACTGTCTCAATAATTTATTTGAGATGATCAAATTTCATTCAAGTATTGGTTTCTAAAAAGGTTCTGTCATTTTAATCAATCGTTGAAGCAATCTCAAACATTTTATTGAGTCGGTCGTGATTGATTTTTTGATTGATTGAAAGAAAAATTATTGTAGTCACCAATACTTTTGGAATTCGGTCAAAATTAACGATACATAAGTCAATCATTCAGAATTAACTTGTCTAAATAATACTTTGTAGGCTAATACGCCTAATGCTACCTTTTGATGGCGCTTCGTGGTAAGGTCAATGTTCAGCAGTGGACTTGCATGGGCTGATAAAAACGACCTACAACATTACATCTTCCACTAAGAAGCGCCAATAGCGTAATTTTAAAGTTAAAAGGCGTATTGTGAAACGTAAAGTTGCAGGTTCGAACCCGTTTTGCGCCTATACGGTGTTTCCTTAGCTTGCTTCAATAGCTAGCTATTGATGGTCAATTTGGTTTGAGGGTTATAAGAATCAGTTCATATCTGGTACTTTTGAGTATGTAAATAACAGCAGGGTTTGGCTAATTAACTAGTTACGTCGTGGAATCTTTCATCTTTACCGGTTTTTCCGGTGAAATATTATTTAGACCGCTTCAAGACACTTTGTAGGCTAATATGCTTAATATTCTAGAGTTTCTCTAACAAGAGCACTCTTTCTTTTTTTTATGAAAAGTGAGGATAACGAGCAAGCGGCTTATCTTATGGTAAGTGGTTACCTATGCCCACGTACATCTGCAACACCAGAGGAGCTGCAGGTGCGTTGGTGGCCTTTAAGGGTGTTGATGGCTTATGGGGAGGGGAGTTGGCAGGGAGAGGGAGCGGGCCTCCGGTGAGACACATGTACATACACAATACATGGATGGCCGTATCACATTCTACCGTGTTTCGTACCTACCCTACCCTACTCTCTGCTGCTGACTTGTATTCAGCTGTGAAGTCAAGGACCAGATCCATCGCGTGGGGCATGGAGTGCTTTTCAAGGGCAGAGTTTTTCCAAGTGTTCTTTTTTCTGACTCCAATGGCCTCAGGATACTGGAAATGGAGACTTTCTAAGAAGTTCTTCTTTCTAACAGACCTCAAAGATGCGCCTTGCTTGGAGGGGGAATAGGAAGATGATATGTCAGTGTTCTCGTGATCTTACGTAAATCGAGCACTGTGAGGTTTAAGTGAGGCAGAAATGCATTGGGTATGTCCCCTTTATAAAAAAGTCTCAATATAACATTAGCTATCAGCGGTGGCAGTTGCAGTTTCAAAAGATTACGCCCATAATTTGAAAGATTTAAAAATTTTGTCCAGGAACCATGAATATTTCGGCGGTAAAAAAGCGTCTTAATCCTTCCGAATTTGTATGGTAAGAAACATACATACGTCACTCGACGTACGAATTAAGTACCCTGACTATATATTTCAATGTCAAAAAGGCAGAAAGAAGCATGATTGGTAGTATGATAAGTTGGTAATGTCGCATTTTTGATATTTATTTGGCTGTGAATAAATAATTATGATCTTCTAGATAATTACGAGTTTTCTGACTTCGGCGGCGTCACACTTGCCTTTGTAGAACCGAATGGTTGCGTGAAATATATTTAAAAAGAGATGAATTCGATGAATTCCAATTACCACGGACTTTTTCATTGCTAGGTGTCTGCTACAGGTGAAAAAAGTAATCATTGAATATATTCTGAATATCACTTTAAATATATGCGCCCAAAATCCGGCTGGCCTAAATCATAACTTATTTTTAGCATGCAGGTGAACATATGTGTGATACTGAAGATACATTAGTGATTGTAGGAATTTAGGCTGCCTTTCATTTACGTACATTTTACGTAAAATCCACTGAACAGATTTGTATGAAGGCTAATAGTTTATGATACTGGGTAATTAAAAGGATACTTTCAATGATCGATGATGATCACGTGGCTAAGAATTTTTGACTGCTGTGCTGCTATGAGTTTTGCTTTCAAATACCAACCGAAGCCAATATTTGTGCAACATTTAAATCATTTGTAAACGGGTCTGGTCATGTCGTGTTGTGTCTCGTGTCTCTGACTCGTCTTCCAATCAGATCGCATCTTTTCTTCCTCCGATGGTATCGCATAAGTATTACATCGGTTACGATAAGATAAAGACGAGTAAGTGAGTAAGTGTATCTGTGTTTGCGCGTACACTTGCAGTGCTATAACGTCTCCTATTCGTATGACAACTGCCGATAGTATCCCAAATTTATCGCTGTGGTCGGAAACGGCCTTGAAGACATGAAGGTAACATTAATTTTCCTGTGGTCGAGTACCTGTATCTTCAAATAATCTTCTTTTATTAGTGTTCAACAACACATTTCTGGATTATTCATAAGTCATCGGATATTTAACTATTCAAGCTATACTCGTCTGGAACGCCTTATGACAGCGTCAAAAACGCACCCAATAAAAACTATTTAAAATTTCATAAAAATATAGATAAAGTCTACATTATCTGAAGGAAATTAGCCTCTGATAAATGTCATTTAATTTTTGATATTTATGTGTATGATTGTATGTAAATTTTATATATATATGTTTGTACATGATTCATTGCGCCACGTCATATCTCAAGTTTTAACATGGTAGAGCCAAGCGGTATCTGACTGCTGTTCGAATGGATCATGTCGATCGAGGTAGTACCACGGTCTCGCCGAATAACAGCGTGAAGCAGTCTTTTTTACGTGTGGGAAAGGTGCAAACAGTTACCTTTTATTGAAGGCAGTGGCAGGTTATCAGCAATAAGTACCGGATCAACTAAAACTCCACGGAATTAGAGATACGCTGATGGCAGCTTCGGCAACTTGATGGAAGCTTGACAGCTTCGGTGGCAGAGACTCGCGAGCAGAAGGCTCACAAGTATAAATAATTTTGGTAGTAACGACGCTGCTGGCGCTGGTGCAGTGCTGCGGCCTGCTGCTGTGTCGCGCTCCGACCGCTGTTACCGAAGGAAAGACAAAAAACGTTACGAAAAATGATTTTTAAGCAAACAAAGCTCTGGTAACCGAATAATAGCGAAAAATTCATCAGAATTTGCTGAACCTTCATCATACAGATACATGATGAGCAGCATCACTAGTGTGAGTGGATAGCAGTACTGCGCTAATCAATCCGCTTGCCCAGCTGGGTAAGTATGAACAAATCTTTCGAGAAATATAGATTTACCTTAGTGAGGTCTATGTTTATCAGTGGACTTTAATAGACTGACAAAGATGAAGAAAAATCCTTACATAAATTTCATTTTTTAAGGTTATTGTTAAAAAGAGCATTTAACAAAAAATTATACGCATTAATAGTCTTAAAAGACGAATATTGAAAAGAATAAATAAATTATAGTGAATTTTTTTGTAATTGGAAAGGAAAATAGGAAAAACATTGATAGATAGCTCAAGCATAATACTAAATGTTAGGAGTATCTAAGACTAGGTCAGTGTGATTACTGCTGATGCTTCTATTCTTGTAAAAGATGCTAATCACTTGAATATAATATGAAAATGATTTGACCTATTTTTAAGATTATTTAGTAAGTTTTATTCGGTCGGAGTGTAAGAAATATTGGATACGATTTGTGTACAACGAGGTGTGGTTTTATTTGTTCAAATATACAAAAGTTTTTTTTTTACACGTGAACGATATCAGTTCAATTTATTCGCTTTTCATTTGAAAATTTGATGGCTATTTTACTATAAACACTGTAACTCATTAATAATGCAATTTAGTGCTACTAGCATTCTGATTTGTTGTTTCAATGGATACTTCTGCGCCTGTATCGATGTTTTATGTACGGTGAAAGAAGTATGGACGTGTCTTCGAACATCCTACTGGATTCTGAATATTGAATAAACTCTTTATTTTTTTACATAGGAAAGGCAGCAAATGAGCCAGCGGCTCACCTGGTGGTAAGTGATTACCGCCGCCCACGTACATCTGCAACACCCGAGGTGCTGCAGGTGCGTTGCCGGCCTTTAAGGAAATTGGGGAGACAGGAGGGAGGATGGGGAGGGGTAGTGGGCCTCCGGTTACCTCACTCACTGAACGAAACGCAGAAGCACAAGATGCTTCTACTTCACGCCGGTATTCTACGAGGTTGTGGTATCAACCCGGTCGTGCCGACCCATTCGACAGGAGCAAAAGCCCCCGCTTGGCTCTACCACGTCTAAGAAACTCTTATACCTTTTAAATTTTACAACGGTGCTGCAGAACGTCTGCTCTCTTTTGCCGGTGTGCTAAGCACAAGCGTTACTTACCTAATTAATAAAATAGTATTCGACTATTATTTTTTTTTACATTTGATTACATAAAAACGTTAGTTTTTAATATTTACAAGTAACTATTTAATTTGTCGACTGTGATTCGATTCTAATGCCGGTGTCGCCTGTTTGGCAGTAAATAGCTAAATATCGGATGCCTGGATAACTGTAACATAAGGGCATATTATTTAAGTCCACTGCAGAACACACAGCACATTCAAGAAAGCACGAGAAAAATGTTTTTTAAGAAGTTTTGCCCATATTCATAACACATGAGGTAATCGGGTTGATGAGAAAGATGACCGAAACCCTCGCAACGGTTAAGATGGATATTCCACTAATTCTCGATTGCCAGAGCCTTGTTTGTTAGTAAGCAGGGTGCCTCACGTGCAGCTGAGGTTGTCAATTGAAAAAAAGGTTTTATATATAAGTATAGTACACTTATCCCCTAATTGCGTATGCCTCAAATTTATTTACATTGTTTACAAATACTTATTCCCTAATGTAACTTACGTAGCTAACTAACTAAAGTAGCTTCGACAAATTTTATTCATAAATTATTATTTTATTCTTACAATATTGATGTTTTAATGTAACATTCAACATATTACAAACATATATTAAATTCAACTTGATACCTGATAAGTGCGAATATTCATTTTAAAATATAAATTTGAGCTGTTTTTAATGGTTTTTATATTTTGGTAGAAGTAAAGTAAGCCTTTCTGTGCAAAAACCTCCTCGATTTAAAGGGTTTTTTGGAGCAGAAAAATGTGTTTTTAAATTAACATGGTCCCTGATCCCTATGCTTCCAAAGCTTGGCTTTGAAATTGTAACGGGTATGCCATGAGATTAAAAATAACAATAGAATTTTCAAGAATCTGAAATACGTAAAAGAAAGTGTGACCGTATATACATAGGTATACGACCTAAAACCACCTTCGCTTCAGTGCACCTTTATTTTTTTTATATTTAAAAAAAAATAAAGGTGCACGAAAGCCTATCGCTTTAATCGGATATATATTAACCAATTTATAATTCTACTTATTAAAGAAAATAGGAGAAAGGAATGTAACAAAAAGTTATTTTTGAGTCTTAAAGTATTTTATTAAAACTCGCAACAAAGCAAAAACGAAAATAGGCAAATTAAAATACGAAAGAGGCCCTAGCGGATTATGACACGCCTTTAAAGTGTCACAAACTGATATTACGAAACTTTGTTTGCCTCAATTTACATAAAAAATATAAGACTTTATAGAACGGCAATGCCTTAATAAGAACTTTGAAATGTTTTTTTTTCAGAGATATTCTGTAAATGGTAATGATGTACAGGACGATTCAACAATAGCGACATCCTTAGACTGAAATTTGACGGAAGATTTTCTATTCGTGATTAATTTGAACTTAAAAATCAAGTGCCCTATAATTGCAGATTGAATAATAAGCTGCTTTTTGATTTTCCTGCAAATCAGTGTTATAAGTAACCGCTCCCCCCAGTGTTGTGGAATACTGACTGTAAACTTATTTGATAGCATTTTAACACCGACAATATTGAGTGTTACTATTTTTTTTCGTCGTTGTTATTCTTACTTAAGTTAGTCATTAGGTTTATTTATTCTTTATTGTTGACCCTTTAGTTGTCGTTGCCTACCAGTCAACAGTGGAAGTGAGAAAATTTTTGGAGGTACTATTTGTTGAATTATATATAAAAACTAACAATAATAGTGCCTTAAAAAACAGCTGGATGAAGTGAGAGAATTTCTCACCGTCCATCAAACAGATGTTCTGCTAGTACAAGAGACCTTGCTCACGTCTAGCATCTGAGACCCCAAGATAGCTAACTATCGCATAGTTAGGAATGACCGCCCCACTCGCGGGGGCGGTACATTAATCTACTATAAAACTTCTCTTCACTGTGTGTCGATAGAAGTACCTCCCCTAGAAAACATAGAGGCATCAGCCTGCAGAATCGCTATGACCGGCCATCAGCCCATCACAGTGATATCTGCATATCTCCCTCCGCGCAAAAAGATAGTAAAGGGCGACATCGAGGCACTGCTAAAATTGAGCGACTCGGTGATCATTGCAGGAGATTTAAATAGCAAGCACTCTGCTTGGAACTCAAACATAGAAACTGGTAACGGACGCGCCCTCCTTACCCATAGTCTTAACCTCAATATAGATATTATAAGTCCCTTAGAAGCGACTAGGATACCTATGCAGGGTAATCACACCCCAGACATCTTAGATATTGCGCTACTAAAGAACGTAACTTTACCGTTGCATTCTATAGAAGTGTACCACGAACTCCATTCTGACCATCGTCCGGTCATCATGTTACTAGGACAGCCTCACGCTGTAGTCACTCTCCGGAGCTAGCCCACATCCCCGATGAAATAGATAGCAAAGAAACGGCCTTAGCAGCCGTAGATCATCTTACCTCTCACATCAAAGCGGCCGTCAGAGCATCCTCAAGGCAGATCAGAATAGCGAACGATCGCCGTTTCGAACTGCCGGAGGAACTCAGACGACTACTGAGAGAGAAGAATGCCGCCACTAGAGCGTTCGACCGACACAGGTCTGACGATAACAGAGTCAGATTGCGCCACCTCCAAAGAGAGGTCAAAGAGCGCATGGCTGATCTCAGGGGCCAAAGATGGGACCACCTGATGGAAGACATCTCGCCATCTCACACCGCCTACTGGCGGCTGGCGAGGTGCCTAAAATCCGAAACGGTCGCGTCAATGCCTCCTCTGATCAGCTCCAATGGTCAGACAGCATTCGATGACAAGGAAAAGGCTGAATGCTTAGCCGACAGCCTAGAACTTCAGTGCTCACCGAGCTCTCAGCCGACCGACCCAGTCCACCTTCAAAAGGTGGATGATGAAGTCAGGAGAAAACCACGCTGCCACCGACAGGTGATCCACTGCCGCCAAGCTCAATAAAAGAGGTCAAGGAAATTATCCGCGACCTTAGACTCCGTAAGGCTCCAGGAGCCGACGGCATTTCAAACCAAATATTAAAAGCTCTTCCTAGCCCGCTACTATACTTAATAGTAGCGATATTCAACGCCCTCCTTGACAGCTGCTCCTTCCCGGACGCCTGGAAGGAGGCCCACGTTATAGGAATTCCCAAAATAGGAAAACCTACAAACCTAGCCTCCAGCTATCGCCCTATCAGTCTCCTCAGCTCTCTGGGGAAAATCTATGAACGCATAGTTCTCAATCGAATTAAGGACAATATTCAGTCCTTAAATCTACTTCCAAACGAGCAGTTTGGCTTTCGAGCCAAACACTCTTGTGTTCAGCAAGTGCACCGCTTCACGGAGCACGTACGCGAGCGCTTTCAAGAAAACCCGAAAAATTGGGTAGGAGCTCTATTCTTCGATGTCGCGAAGGCATTCGACAAAGTTTGGCACAACGGCTTGCTATACAAGCTGTACCACTAGAAGTGCCAGACAGGCTTGTGCACATCATTCAGGCCTATTTGTCAAATCGCACTTTTCGCTATCGAGTCGAGGGGACCCTCTCGGACAGCAGGCCCATAAGGGCCGGCGTTCCGCAGGGCTCGGTTCTCTCGCCTACCCTCTACACGAGCGACATCCCAAAAACCAATAAAGTCGAAACGGCTCTTTTCGCCGACGACACCACCCTATACGCCTCCGATACTAACGTACCGCGGGTTCACATTCGCCTCCAGGCCGCAGCCAACGCACTTAGCGATTGGTTCAGGACATGGAGAATCGATGTCAACCCGGAAAAAAGCAAGGCAGTCCTGTTCGCAAAATACCCCGTTTCCAAACGCAAGGTATCAAGCAAATTCTCTTCGATATCACTATTCGGCAAACCCTGGGTACCATCGTACCATGGGTGTCGGAAGTGAAATATCTAGGTGTCACCCTAGACAACAGACTTAGCTTCACTAAGCACATCTGAAACGTAAGAAATAAGGCGGCCTTTGTGTCCGGTCGCCTATATTACCTTACGAACAAAACCAACAAAATGTCACTAAGACATAAATTACTACTACACAAAACTTGCATACGACCTATATTGTCTTACGCAAGCGTAGTATTTGCCCATGTCCCGAAACAGCGACTGAAACCACTCCAAGTGATTCAGAACCGCTTCATGCGCCGAGCAACCGGCGCACCTTACTACATGCGGAATGCAGACCTGCACCGCGACTTAAATCTGCCCACTCTGGCGGCTCTCTTTAAAGAAATATCCACAAGATATTTCGCAAAGTTGAAGGATCACCCTAATCCGTTAGTAGCAGCGCTAGGAAATTACACTCCTGCGCTTAACGACCCGCCTGACAAAAGGCGCCCCAAGAACGTCCTCATCGACGAGGACGACCTTATCACAAGACACAACAATGCGTTCGCGGACACAACGCCCGTTCACATTATCACACAGACCACACAGACAGCTCACATGTCTCACACACACCGCGCTGTTCCCCGTCGAACGCGCGGTCACAGATTCACGCCATACACGAGGACTACTCGTGTGCAAAGGCGTTCTTAACATCAAAGTTTTGCCCAAATTCGATTGCAACCTCCGAGGTTTTACCTCCCTAAGAGGGGCCCTTGGGTTGTCGTCAGCCCCTAGTTTTTGTCGAGAGTCTTTCTTTCGTTAACAGGGGTCCGAGCGCGACACAGCATCAGCAGCGACGTCGTTCCGTTCGTTTTTGTTTATTTAACTTGCGGGCCTCCTGCTCGCGAGTCTTACCGATATAGCTGTAAAGGCCACTAGGCCAACAGCAGATCTACCGTGGGGGTTTTAGTCGGTCCGGCATCTTCAATGCTGATCCCGATATAACCAGTCACCGGAAACGGTGACGGGTAGGTGCGAGCACCTTTCCCCACATTAAACTAAAAAAAAAAAAACAATAATAGTAAAGGGATAAAGCAATTTTAAGTCAGCCGTGTGGTATTGGCGAAAGAATCCACCACTCCCTTTCTTCTCGTGGATATTGTAAAAGGCGACTACGGGAAAAACCATCCGTTTGGCAGCACTCTAATCACCGGATTTATGCGGTGGTTTCGAATCTCTTCTGTCAGCTTCTAACAATGTCTGTTAAATTTACTAAATCTACTAAAATATGATAACTACTTACTAACTATATATACACTACACTAAGCACGATACATAAATATTAATATATGTTAAATTTGAAAAGCTCAATACAATGTTCTAATAAAATTGCCTGAAATGTAATACAAGATACAAACATGTGTGACCATCCATCACTATGACAGCAGAATCCACTACCAATCCTCATAAAGGATTTCATCCCATGGATACTGGATGCAATCAAGGACCTCAATACCGGGAGCTCTTTCAGTGTAGATCGTGCCCTATGAACTTATTAATTTAAAGTTTTAATTGTGATATCAGGACGTAAAACATCTCTTGTGACCCTGGGTGTTACAAAGCACTCAAAACGGTGACATTAAAAAAAAAAGAATTCATAAAAAAATATATCCTCTATTATCTCACCTCCAAAATGTGAGCAAAATATGAATAATATTGCAGTCGCTAAGAGATTACATTATATGTACCACAACGATTAAAAAAAACACTGTACTAAGTATTTAAGACATTGTATAATAGAAAATCCCGCATTATACGATCAGGCCACCGGAAACGTAACAGTAAATTTAGTGGTTGGCTCAGTCTTACGGTCGCACTACACCCAAATTAATATTTTGAGCTGGGAATATTTCTGTCGGACTTTCGAATTTATAGAAAATTTTAGAAACCAAGTTTATGTAAAATGTAGCATTTCAAAATCATGAAATTAATTTTATCATTATTTAGAAAACATTGCGTTCAAGACTTGAAATAGATGAGACGATGCGACGTTCCCACACGAGAAAAAACTTTAACTATTAAGTAGAACACTGTCTCGTCATCACCATAGTCAATATTCCAATCTGTCATAAGTCTATCCTTGTACAGTTACTCAAAGAATTACAGAAATCACGCCCCTGGACTACCTGCATCTTTCAAATTCACGCAATACTGTGAAGGTTGTCTCTTCATCTTTTGAGGGGCTTGTCCCTCACAGTTCTGTACAAGGTTATTAGTTCTGGAAGCAATATTGTCGGCTCTCTACCTATTATATGTAACGATGAATTGTCACTAGGATCTACTATCCGCCATCAATGAAGAATCTAGAAGGTTAACCCAGAAGATTAAAATGGAATGCCTCCTTACTCTTAATTGAGAGTGCTTTTGTTGAAGTGGACGTAATATTTTGTAAAACGGTTAGTTTCCTCTCGAAACTTATTTTTGATCGAGGAGGTTTTTGCATAGAATCAACACCTATTCGTAAAATTATTACCATCGAAGAACTGGCAAATGGCGAGAAAATTTGGTGTAATTATTTTCATAATATTGTAAATTTTACCATATAACAACAATTTACAGTTCCAATAGAGAAGCATATGATAATTTTCCAATGAGAAGGATTTTTCATTACTTGATAATAAATGCTTTATTGGACATTAACATATTTAGAAAAAAATAAACTTTTATTGCAGAAATAAACCATCATCATAAGAACATTAAACAACAATAGTTATTTAAAAAAATATCAATTATACTTATAAATAGGAAGATAGGTACACTAAATAAAATTATAAATTACAAAACATTTAAGTAATAACATGTAAAGAAAGTTTTTCAGTGATTGACATTGTTCATCAGGATTTTGAAATCACAGTTTTCACAAGTTTTGTAAATTCTGCTTATTTCTTCGTTTTTTTGTATTTCTATCACCTCTACTGAACCATTTTATTGTATTCAGTAATTTTTTTTAAAATATAATATAATTTATAAATATAAAGATCGAGAGCTGTCACCAGTAATGCCCACATCTCTGAAACGGGTCACTTCCTTTACATTTTCGCCATAAATGTAATAATTAGCTGACCGAACCGTTGCCTTTCTTGTGAATACTATGTAATTACATATTTGAATATATAATGTCATATAGTTTTCACAACACCATTTATTAAACTCATTGAGTACCTGCTGTACAGCATTAAAGTCAATCTGTACTACTTACTTTTCGATATTTCACTACGTTACCTGTGTTTGCAATCGTACATTTCCCGTAAAAAGTATTGTTATATTGTTGTTAGTTTCAGAATTATATTTCACTTAGTCATCATGAACATCGGATTTTTTTTTATATAAAGTGGTTACTTCATTAAGTAGTCGATATCTTGTCTTACATTTGCTAATGTAATATTAAAATCATTCAGGCACGATTGTTGTGCTTCAGACCCCCCATTAATTTCTGCGCAAAGGCTTCGTGTTTCGACTAGGATAGTGTCCTGTTGTGAAGTTTCAGTAGGTGGAGTTGTATTTGATGCCGTTAAATCCTTTAGTTTTCGGTTTTGTGAAGTAATCGGAGTATAGGAACGGCAGCCAGTTGTTTCAGCAGTTGGCGTGCCTAAATCTCTCGCGAAAGTTGATGGTATAATGGTATACTGCTAATAACCAGTTGCATTCATAAAGATGAATAGATAACTTTATCTTATTTGGCCTACTCTTAATGAATTTTTAATTTAATATCTATAATTATAATAAAATCAGGTCGTAAAGTTATATGGGTATGAAATGAACGGTTTTAATAACAATTATAATACTTATAAAATTTAATATATACAGAGGCATCTATCTGTATATGTTATAGTATTAGTGGTTTTATATACCATGTTACGGACAAATCTACAACCAGCATTATCAATACTCGTATTATATTATTTGGCGCTGAAATTCAGAAGGTAATTACAAAAGTTTCTTGCGGTTTCATCAAAATGGAATTAAAGACGTAGTAAATAAAATTACTTCTATGGTTTAATTAATATGACGTTTAAATTTGAAAGTTTTAGGCAAGCAAGAAGTTATACGTTAATTAAAATATAATATAATAAAAGTATTTTTTTGTATTTCAAATAGAATGAATGATAAAAAAATTTACTTAACAATAAAAATATTAACAATCCGGAAAAGTCCGAGGAAATACGAAGCTGTTATTTATTCAAAATTTCTTTTTTTAATAAAATGTTATGTGAAATAACAAATAGAGAATATAATAAAATATAACATGTTATTGACGATTTGTTGGTAGATAAGACTCGTCGGAGAACCAAGATTAACAAAATAGCTTTTCATGATTTCAAAAGTGTCAATGGCTTACAAATAGGTCACATCTGTCGCAAAGCCACCGTTTGAGCAGGCTCGTCCACGAGAGGAAACCGCGTCTTGACAAAGACAGCGTGAACACACGACACCAAAATTCTTGGAAGAAGCCTATGTTCAGCTGCAGTGGATTACCGCAGGCGAGTCGTTATTCGATAATTTTGTACAATCGAAAGGCTGATTAATATTTTGTATATAATTTTTCCTAATCGACCTGAATACCGCAGAACGCATTCACCACCACGCTGGGAAAGCGGGTTGGTGAGCACTAGTGATGCTGCTTTCCATCTCGAGGTTTAGCAAATTCGGATGGCATTTCCACCAGGAATCAGTCGCCAGAGCCTTGTTTGTTAGCCAGCAAGGTGGTAAATTAGAGGAAACTATAACTCTATTTTTTGTATATATTAATGACACACTGATTATGCCTCTTTATTATTTGCAGAGTTAAATTTTGTTAGGAAATGGATACAAAATAATAAACTCGTATTTTTGTCACAATGACAAAACCTTATTGGTTGATTTTTCAGAAGATCTCCATTATACAACTTTTTAAAATATTACCATAAGATATTTTTCGAAAATAAGCAAATGTTCAGAAAGAAAGAAAGAAATAAACTTTACCCATTACACCACAATTAGTTTACAAGTTAATAATGTTTTATTAAAAGAATAAAGAAAATTAAAAAAACATCAAGATTTCAGAACTTTATTTTCCTTTTTGTTTAGTGTCATGAAACAAATGCGTCTACGCTCAGTTTATGTCAGGCAGTGTTGCGGCAATCCGTAACATAAACTGATGAAATTGTTGAAATTTTCAGCGCAGCCTTATACTACTATTGAACCGGTAGTGTCTGCAATAGATACAGCTTATCTATATATTAATAAAAAATAAATAATAGAATGAAAAAGACATCTTAAACCACCTGAAATAAAATCATGGACTTTTAATAATAAAGTGCAATACATAACAATCGGGTATGGGTTCACAAGGTACTACAAGTTCCTTTTAATATACATACATACACATACATACATACATACATATTTTTAATTGCCACAATATGCCAGGACGTTTTTCTTTTTAAAACGTATCAGATATATAATATGGGCACACAACATACATTAAACATGATTTTAAATCACGTCTTTTTCATATCGTGTATAAATCACATCATATTGCTTTAAATGTAAGAAAATATGCGAATAACAACAACATCTTGCTAGAGATTGCCTATGGCGTAGCAAGCTTGATTAATTACACTCGACATCTAGTCTCTCATTCCTGATTGATTGCCTTGTAACCTTGCTTTTGACATAACCTACATAGTTACTATGCATTAAATATTTTTCAAGATATTATTATTACAGATTTTATTGATATATTTTATGAAGTTTTTTATTAATATTGGTTCAAAATAATGATTGTGTACTTAAAAAATATTTTAAATTCAAAGAGAAAACCTGTGCTGTATAAACTTTACATTGTAATTGTACTACAGTAAATGTAATACTATTTTAAAATTGTTCCCTGGCCAAATCACTAGATTGAAAAGTTTAATTGTGTTATACTTCTACCTCGATATAAAGGCATAAACCATATTTTTGTCTGTCCTCTTTCGTTACCTTTGAACAGAATAGGCTCTTACCACCTTCAGTCATTATGTCTTTGAAAGTTTTTTCTTATTTCATTTATTAATTGTGCTACTTTTGATATTGATAGATACTATTTGATTGATATTATAATGGGAAAATCTCTTATCTATAAATAAGTTATCTAAAAAATACTTATGAAGAGATCTATAAAAATATTGTATGTAAGACAATCTTCTTCCACTTGCTACGGTCCTGACATACGTCTTTCGCTTCTCCCACTTTCATCACTTTAAAAATGTTGAACCTATATAAATATTTAGACCAATGATAGAAAAATCCCTCTGACATTGCACTACCATGAGCATAATATTAATACTGCGTTTATCGTGATCTTGCGTATCCCATTTCTTTTTGTCACTTTTTTGAACAGGTTCGGCAGCTGGCTGTGCCACAGACAGAATATTAGCGCCGAAGTAGTGGTAACACTGCTATGCTGAGTTAGATGCTAATTCATATGGATGCAATCTAATACTAAATTATTTAATTTACATTTTATCTACTTTAGTAATTTTCTGTGCTATACTAATGAATAAAAAAATCGTTCTTTTTCTTCTTTTTTAAGGCATTTCTATAATAGTGAAACTTTAACAGGCTGTTAAAGATAATTTATGATAAGTGATAACAATTGATATAAAATATTATATTACAATAATCTACTTTTCGGTTTTACTTGCTCCATTTGCTTCACAAATGTAATCCTGACGTTTATTCTACAGGACCATCAATCATAAAGATGAGTTACGACAGAACTGATATATAAATGGAGATTATAATTTTCGTATAACGTTTACCATGCGAATCAGGTAATGTTTTTTTATGTTTTTTAAAAATTTGAAAAAAAAATTTTTATAGTACATGCAGAGCATATGTTAACTTTACACATTTGTCAACTTTACTTACATGATTTGTAGTGATTTAGTACTCGTAAATGAAAATATTGTTCATTATATTCTATTCGATGTAATATTTTATCATTAAACTATGCAATATTTATCCGTAAGCTACTTAAGGAAAACAGTTACATGCCATAACATCCAGATATCCACAAAATAAAAGTAACCTTTTTTTTAATTTGAGCCAATTTTCTCAGAAACCATGCAATACCGTGCTACGGCCTGGGCCTAATAATAAATAAAATTAAATCTAAAACCATGAAAACATTAAAAGATAATATTTGTTTAAGGACACTGCTTATTCCATACATTGAAAATTCTTACAGCAGACCCTAATAGGAAAATTGATTGAAATGGCAAACTTAGTGCGTACATTTCTAATACATATTATGTATATAATTAAATAAATATGATTACATGTAATTAAATAATATACATAGATATATTTAAATACACATTCGTAAATATACAATATATATATTCGATTAACACCATGCTAAATAGTGGTCATTTACACCTGTCTTAAATAAAAGTATAGTTCCGGAATCTCTTATGGTAGGCGGTGGTGAGTTACACAATCAGTTAAGTTGTGGAACTCACTATGAACTACATAGGAATAGGAATAAAAACTGGAATTATGGAAAGGATTTTTATTATTCAATGCTATAGCACCATAACCTCAATACATTTATTGCATCTCGTTTTCTTTATTCATTGCACTAACTTTTCAAATTCCTTTAAAAATTAATATTCCTCCTTGTCTGGGAAATGTTCATTTTATACCCCTTAAACTAATCCTTTGCCACGAAGCTCTATTTTTGAATTAGGGAGCAAATAGTAATCACTTCGGGTACAAAACCAAAATAGAAACACGAGTCGTGTAAACTGGGACGTTCTCGTGAAGAAGTACGAGTAATATACTGGCGATCAGTTTACATCGTCTTTTTTCTCTAATCGCTTCTTGTAAATTAGGCAAAGTGGATAATTACGATGTTTTCACCTTTCTTAGGGTACTCGTTTAGCAAAAGTACTAATGGATATGTTAGTCGACTCTGGTATCATTTTAATCTTCATTCGGGAATCCTCAAGAATAAATTACTCAACTATTTTCACTTTTTCACCCGTAGAGCGTGGTAAGTTTTATTAAATTCACTGGACCATCTTTGTACAATCGATAACGAAGTTTAATAAACTTATTGATCTTGTTAAATAGCTACCATCGCCTCGCGCCATTTTTTTTGACTTCTCGGTTGCTTTGTAAGGAATTTAATCACAGCATGTTGCTCGATTTTCTTCAACATTGTTACGTCTGCTTGTATTTCAATTGTCTTTGAATAAGTTGAAATAGCGAACAACAAATAATTACAATTATTTGCATCTAGTATGTAATTTATAATGTTACTAATACCCAGATACCAAGAATTCATTTAAAGCCTTTCCCTAAGTTCAGACTAGCTAAAACCAAAACGCGATAAAATACGTAAATAATAATATTTATTTGTTCTATAGTTGTTATTTCAAAAAACGCACATGAAACCAATGTTCTTTTATAAAATTAAAGGAACGAACAGTAGAATTAAATTCGCGAAAACAAAATAAAATACGGGTTGGTGTACTTTTGAACAGATAATATTTCCTTTTAGGAGAAATACATTTCTGGAAGGATATTACTGCGAAGTCAACAATTATAACATTTAATTTGCTTCCTAACTGGGAAACTTGTTACAAACTTTCTCTAAGCTAAAGGGGGAAGTAGTCATATTATTTAGCCACATATTGCAACATTTTGTAGAGCATATCTTATCCGTACTATTGCTATATTAATACACTTTATAAGAAATTACATTTATAAATAAAACAATGACATGGATTTAATGTACCAATAACATATATTTTTCCTTATTCAAAATCGTGCTGATTTCACACTCGGCTTATTTAGTAATAATTTAAGACTTAATTAAAAAATTAAATGTTGCAAATTAAGCTCAAATACTATTTAATATCTAAAGCTTTGAATATTATATTGGAATGCAGTGAATAATTTAAGGTAGTGTTTTAACGCACCTTTTACTGCTTTAATGCAGGTTTTGAAGGAACAACCGATAATTTTCAAGGTTTCCATACAATGTAATGTTTAACACCCCACATAGCGAAGTATTGTCCATTTGGCTCAACAGACGGAAGCTTTATACGAAGGGCTTTATAGAATAAAGACGATTCTGACAAAACCGTTTAACATGTTTACCAGATATTTTAGTGTTAGTATTTACTTATCCGTCGCAATTGCTACATCAGTGGCAGCCTGTAAGTGCCCGGTAAAGCCCTCTTCCTGAAATATATGAGAGGGTTTTTGGAAGGGTCCGCCACGCTGCTCCAGTACGAGTTGGTGTACTTTTTTTTAATCACTTACTTGAGCCGTTGCTTACCTGATGGTAAGTGATTACCATCATCCACGTACATCTGCAATCCCGGAGGAGCTGCAGGTGGGTTACCAGCCTATTAGAATATTTGGGCGATGGGAGGGATGATAGGGACGAGAGTTGAGGAGGGAGGAGTGGGCCTCCGGTTACCTCACGTTCGCATTTGTAATGCGCCACCAGTGGCGATATCTCTTTCGTGAAATACTGGTGGCAGTTGATTTTGAAAATATGTATAGTTAGTATATAAGCTCTCTAGTATAGTATACCAACCATAGCCCGAAAACCCAGTATTCTCGGCTATGGGAGATAATAGATTACGTGAAGCGTTCCTCGTTGTCGGATTATTTTCAGGAGATTGTCACATTTTCAATCGCAGTTATAAATTAAAAAAAAAATTGCTCGCGACTTCATACAGCTGTGTTAATGTATGTTGAAAAGTGTATTACTATTATCCCTTTAGGTGTTATAACAATAGACCCGTTTTTATTTATAATTTCTCGTGGGGGAAATGTGAAAACGCCTACCTATCACAGAAGGCAGTGTCAGGTTAACTATTTTTACTCACGAGCAGAAGGCCGGCAAGTAAAAATTGTTTAATGCACTTCTGTATCGTACTCCGACCCCTTTTAGGGAAGGAATGGCTCGAGCCCCTATTAAGGAGGTGCAAGACCTGAAAATGGGTCGAATTTTAAAAACAACTTTGCTCACGGGTATATCTAGTGTAGAGTACGGGAGAGCTGTACGCGATATGCGTGTATTGTGTAAGTTTTCGTGTACGGGGGGCGTGGCCTAGAACGCATTATTTTTTAGGGTGCTGGTGTCACTAACGTCATTGATGACATTTTTAAGACGCCTTTGGTTAGGTTGAACGTTTTGCGCGGGGATATACTTACCCAGCGCCGTCACTAACCGGTTAGGATGATCTTTATTTTTCTTTAAGAAATTTAGGTCGTATGCAAATTTTGTATAGTAACATTTTAAGTCTTAAGGACATTTTGTCAGTCGTATTTTTTCTACGCGTACGTTTTCTAACATTGATAACGTTTTTTCCGGATTTACTTCAATTCTCCGTATCCTGGACCAATTGCTTAATACGTTCGCTGCGTTTTGGGAGACTCATTCGAGGCGTCTGTGAAAGAATAGCTGGTGAAGAGGACATTGAAAATGGCTACTATTACTCGTAAACATAGTAAGCGGGTAAGGGAGAAATGTTATTAGTTTATTGGAAATTCCGTCAGCTCCTGTAGCCTTACGGATTTTGAAGTCGAGGATTATTCCTTTGACCTTTGCGGAAGTGGGTCACCCGTCAGCGACAGCGCGGTTATGCGCCTTACTTCATCGTCCACCTTCTGAAGGTTTCTGGGAGCTAGCAATATTCTAGTTCCAAGAGCTCTACGCTGCCTGGAATTCTGTGTGACCGCTGGAGATGATCAGAGGAGACATTGATGTGACAGTTTCTGATTTCAGAAACCTTACCTTACCTACCTTACTGCCAGTAGTCAGCGTCCGAGGAGCTTTGGAGGTGGCACATCCTGACTCAGTTTGTGTTAGTCCTGTATCGGTCTTATGCTCTCGTGTTGACTGATTTTGCTTGATTTGGTACATCTGTAATTAATTTAGTTTTGCCTAGATGGCGCTGTAGCTGAGCCGTTAAAGCCAATTTATTTAATTGTAAGCACAACAATTCACACTAAATATTTAAAGATGGAAGTCTGTTTAGATGTGACTGTTCATTGTTCAATCAAGCTAGCAATTGAACATTACTTAGGAAACCTCTTTCACCAAATTCCTTCAATGATGAAGTTGCCACATCAAGACCATTTTTAATGTGATAAAATATATTTTATGGTCAAATAATAATTACCTAGAGTTAGATAGTTCGTAGAGGCAAGTTCTACTTCAAAGAAATTCGTTATATCTATTTAAGACGGAAAAAAGACCTTCATTCGCTAAGATCAGAAAACTGTCCGAAGCTGTATAAAATGTCAGACTTCGTTACGAAATACGAGTCCATTAGCTGTAACATAAGAAACCATTATAAGTGTTTTACTTGATGCATATTGTTTAATAAATAGAAATATTTATGTTTTGAATTATATTATACATATTCGCTGCTACTCTACCAAGTTTACAACCTTGCATGAAGTTAGAAATTAAGTTTTCACTTCGATGCCAAGCAATTTAGTCTTGGTGCGGTATTTCCGTGCTAATTAAGTAGCTTCAGCTAACTACAAGGGTGCATTGTTCCGTGCATCCTTCGCTTGTTTTAATGAAATTCAGTGTAAACTCTGACTTCTGCCTTCTCTAAATAAAATATATTTATTCTTATAATTTCGTGAAATTAATTTACAAATTGGCAATGAAGTACAGCTGATGTGTCGATAATTGTCCGTTTCATTTTAATAACATGTTTGTTTAAAAACACTCAAAAAGATTATATTTCTCAAAACCACTTAATTTCGAGAAGCTTATCTATGTAATGTAAGTATGTTTGAATTAATTTAACTTAAAAACGATTTCACGGATTTTGATAGCATGTTTTCAAAATGGTTATTTTTTTTATGGGAAAGGAGGTAAACAAACACCTGTTTCAGCTGATAATAAGTAATTATCGACACCCACATACATCTGCAACACCAGAGTAGCAGCAGGTGTGTTATTGGCTTACGGATATTTGGAGAGAGAAAAGGAGAAAGAGGAGAGGGTGGAGTGAGTCTCCGGTTATCTCAATTACCGAACGACACCCAGAAGTACAAGATGCCTTTATTTTGCTCCGGTATTCTGCGAAGCTGTACTACAAGAACCGACCCATTCGAGTAGCAGCTAAAGCCGCCGCTTGGGTCAATCGCGTAAAAAGTATTGCTTATTATAAAGTACTATAGGTTGTGTATAATCTTAAAGAAGTAAAATGCGAAAATTTATATATTTATTTGGATGAGAACGCTTAAAAGACTGAACAGCTATGTACAAAATTAGGCAGAGATACAGATTTTTAAATAATATTGCTTTTCGCGTTGTGGCGGCATTAGAAAACATACCACCGTTTTTTCCTTGCCTTGAAAGTTTTATAGGGTCCGACGATTAGAGGATCAACTTTCATAAAAATGCCAGACCGATGACACGCAGACCAACGAAGTGCAGCTGCTACTAGGTGCTGGGCGTCTGGTACGGTGGTATATGTCGAACTACTCGTAAATGAGCTAATGAAGAAGAGGTAATGAATACTTAAATAAATATGAAGCTCTGAAGATCTCAAGCTTTGAGGAAAACCTTTTTAATTTTTTATAAATTGCTCCGAATTTTAATGTGAAAGCGTTGCGAGTGACAAAGGGAATGATGGTGGTGTATCGTGCTAGCCGACAAATGAGACTTGAAAGACGATAGGTTTAACAACAAAGCATTGATACCAATTTTTTTTTAATTATTTGCTTTACGGATTATAGAAAAAACAGGAAGGAAAAAAGGAGCTGTATATTATACAATTTTATTTCATGCGCTTACAAGTTCTAACGCTCTAAGCTTCTGCAAGAGTTCTTTAATTACGAAATCTACTAATTTACTTAACCAAAAAATCATTGCAATTAGGTACGTATATCTTGAGCGAAATACACAATCGTGCGTTATTCTAGTGAGAATACAGACAACAGCATAAATTGGATTTTTAGACTGAACTCTAGAACATTCTTTAATTCAAAATGTTTCCTATTTTATTAACCAGAACATGCAAATCAATTTACAAAATATTGTAAGCTTAAATAACAATGAGCCATTTTCAATATTCAGCTGCACGTTGCGGCTTCTGGCAACGATAGCAGGTATTTAAATTAGAGGTCATAATATCAAAACTAAATGTTATGTGATATTGTGGTGAGAAGTAGTTGGTAAATGGTTTTATTCAATAAACACCGTATTACTTTGACCGTTTCAAAATGTTTATTTTTGTAATTCAATGAATAGTAATTTTAAAATTTACTGTTGTTTAATTCACTTTTCGAGATTCACATTAGTGTATTTAAAAAAAAATTAAATCTTTCAGTCCACGTTTTAAACGCTCGTCTCAACAACCGGAACATACTCGTAACTGCGGTTGTACTGCTTCTTAGCGGCAGAAGTAGGCCACTGCTACTCCGGTTGATCCAAGGCAAGCATACATAACAAGATTGAACTACGCTGTCGTCTTCGATGGTATATTATTAATCTCAAGTCCATCAATTAACACTGATCTTTGTCATAGATAGTTACATTGTACGGCAGCGACCTTTGGGAAAGTTCGTCGCGTAACTTTATAAAAAGTGTATACAGTAGTAGAGTGGGGGAGGATAACCCATTAGGATAACATGCAACCTACATTATTCAAGTGTACAGGAAGTCAATAGATGCAGGTGATACAGGGCTCACCTTAGGCTAACCTTCAACGTAGGTTACACCCAACATGGTATGTTTAACAGTGATATGTGGTATTACGATGATGTTCTTAGTAAAGGAAAAACAAAATAGAGAATTAAAGATTAATTTGATGCATAAATCTGGGAATGACTACAATTTACCCAATATTATTTCAGTCAAATTAGAAAACTATAACCGAACCATCTTGTTGCATTACATGTTTTCGTAGTCTGATATTATATTAAATTGCTTAGTTAAAATCTAGACAAATAATAATGTTGAAATGATTAAAATATCTACAACTCACTCACTCAAGGCAGAACATAAACATAGTCAAAGCAATATCCTATTATTATTTTATTTAACTACTCTGTATATAAAATCTGAATTTATTTATACGGGTATAAATAAATTCAGATTTTATAAGAATGCACTGCACAAAATAAAACATACATATCAAAAAAAATCCTATCATTTGAATTGTTTTACAGATTGATTGTATAAATAGATATATGTGAGTACATTTTATGTATAAGTCGTGGCCCGATTGTAGAATTGGACCATTTTATGAAATGGCCAACTTGTACTGACCATATAACCGTTTAATCGTTTATGCAACGATAAACGATAAATGATGAACTTGATTTGATGATGACTGATTTTCTTTTCATCTTGTATCGGCGTAAGAATCAGCTTACCTTTCATCCCGCGGATGACTTAACTAGACTTCAAATGGAAAGGGCTATTAATGTTTTCCTTTTAAATCTGCTACTGAATAACAGCCTTATTAAGGAGGAAGATTTGTTGTAATTGCAATACTTAGTGGGGGAATAAGTGATCGCAGTATCATAGCTTAGCTTTAGACACCGGTTTGTTTGTTTCCAACGCAATTTCAAATCAGTCTGGTAATGTATTAGATGCTGTTTGCGCCATCTCTCTGAAACCATAAAATGATATACGTATTTTTGTTTATCGCCTCCTATGATACCCACGAGGCTCATAAGGAGTGATGACATCTACGGGCTATTCATACAGCTATGGATCAAAAAGGTTTTGCACATACACGGATGATTGCTTAAGCGTTTGTCCACCCTTGTAGATATTCACCGTAGAAGTTGAAACAGCGTAGGGTTATAGTTGATGCAAGCCCTACATAACCCCGTTTTGCTCCCGCAAGGTTTTGTATGAATTACATTGAATAAATCCCGACCACTAATTAGGTACCTTGTTTTAGATGCCAATGCCTTCTCTAAATAAAAAAGACCGATCAATTACTTCGAATTCATTACTATTATCTGCGGTAAATGGACAATGAAAGATAGATAAAAGAATCCTTAGCACGCGTGTGTTTACGCGGGTGTATATGTGATTTTTGAATTGTTCTTCCAAAATTGTCCTAAAGCAAGCAAGTGCAGTGCTTAATTCATATATTTTTTTTTTCTACAAAACTGTACGTTAGAAGTGCTACATTTCAAATTTTATCAACTTGGCACTGAAACTGAACATCTAAAAATGATAGCAATTGATCACGACTTTACTACGGTAACTATTGTCACTCCACTTATTCATTTTCCTCTTTTGTACGTGTCATATTTTCGATCATATAGAAGGAAGATAAATTGATATGAAATGTGAATTATAGTTTTGTTAGCAGTCCGACAACTATTGCAAGTCATACTTTTTTATGTAGATACATAAAAAATATTAGTAAATTATTCGGATTAGCCAAGAAGCTTACTAAAGTTATTAACCTTTAAATTGTAATTTATTTCTTAAATTTATTTTGGCTTAAAAAAAATATGAAATCCATATAAAATATATTATGTATTAAATTCTTGATAACATCTTAGCTCCCTAGAATATAAAAACTCTTAAAAGTTTACAACGTTTTTACATCCACTTATATCCATCCACTTATAATAAAACATTAAAAGAGGAGGCTATTTACATTAGTGGTCAAAGTCAAAACACTAACATTTTTCAAGAATCTGATGGAAAATTTTGCAGTCGGTATTTAGCAAGACAATTTGCTAAGGCTTAAACTAAATTAAGAATTTTAGTAAGTTTATATGAAGGAGCGTTTGGAAATAAAGCAGATGATATCCTTAGTGACATGTCTCAAATTCTACTTTTTATTGAATAATGTAATAAGTAAACTTTTTCGTTTATAATGATTTTGTGTGCATTAACAGGAAAGAGACGGTGTCACATTTCAGTACCGGGGTCTTATCTGTTCTGCCACAGAATTATTTGACAACAATCTCTGTGATTTTATACGTCGTTAAAGTTGTATGTGTTATGGAAATTATAATTAACCTTTACATTAGTTTCACAATTATTTTTCTTTTGTCTAATCACATTTATTTATAAATAATTATATAAAGGCTATCACCTTCCGGTATCTTCAGGGTATAGTATAAGAGTTATTAATCATTTCCATTATGATAGAGAAAACGAGTTTATAATCCTAGCGTTTAGTTTAGTTTCTAATCTGTGTTCTTACTTCCATTAATTTCCATCTTATTTGGTTTTAAAGTTTTTCCATATTAAACAAATAAGGTTGGTACTTGTAAGCATTCCAAGTTTTACGGAGTACACGCTTTAATATGTTCTGAGGAGTTGTCATCTGCTGCCTGATGGTATTCGGAAGTTTTCAGCGTGATCCCAATCGCAATTGCAATTGGCCAGGACTGCACATAGAATGATTAATTGCCCTATCTTTTTTTTATTTATTTTTTGAATAGTGAAGGTATTAGTGAAATATACCTTCACGGTAATGAGATTAATACCCCTTCCCATACTTTCTATATCTGCAGATGCCATACAAAAATTTTATGCAAAAATGTTAATGAATTAAACTTTCTTTGAATCATCGCTAAATATAAACAATTGTAATACTTAGCTATTTTTCATTATACATTTAGATTATACAAAGTTTTCCGACAGTAAATTACCTGAATTAAACAATGCAATAGAGCTCAAACTACCGTCATATAGTACAAAGGGAGTGAAAGTTTCTGACAATTTTGCAATTTAATTAGCACGTTTCTTGCAGGTTTATAATATAAATTGTACCATGTACACAAATATATTAAATAATGTATACATAATTTAAAATCTTTGCACTTCTGTTATTTGATGCAATAATGTAAAGAAATTTTAGGTGTATTTTATGTATTTTAGTAGTTCCAATTTAACCAAATGCCGACTTTATTTGCATGTGATCGGCTGATTAAAGCAGCTCTAGCGTATTTTGTATCGTTCGAAATATGGATTGTCAAAGGAATGCGTAGGTGCCAATTAATGACTGATATGCTTACCGTGCATGCGGGGTTACAAGTATCGGAATAGCTGTTTTGGGCTGCTGACCAGACATTATTTTGTCAACTGTGCTACCGTGTATTATTTATTATTCTTATGGTGCAGTGCTACTGTCAACGTATATAACTTTGTAAAACGACTACACACATTTTTTCCAGGTCAGGGAAAATTCTCTGCTTGTCCATCGTCACCGCTTCGCCTCCACGACTCGGGAGAATTTCCAATTGGAAACGTATTTTAAATACACATTGCATCAGTTTAATTTGATTTATTAAATTTGTAGAAAGCTGTGGATTTTGAAAATCAATAAAATTAAGTTAAAATAAAATAAAATGCCAATGGTTAATTTTTCATATTTTTATAATATTAAATTGTATAAAACAAAGTTGCAGTCCTCGAATGTTTGTACTTATATTATCATGTGAATGTTTTGACTTCAATACGGTTTTTTCACCGTTCACAATTGACTCGTGATGTTTTCACCATTATTTAGAATATTTCATACGAATGGTTAATGTATAACACATTTATATTTAGTTAATATATTACACATGTGATTTATATAATATGATTATTAGTTGTTATCCGCGATTTCACTCGCGCGAAATTAGGGATTGTGGTATAATATATTTATCCTATAATATATTATTTTATTAATTGGTATAATAAATACCCTTAAAGGCCGGCAACGCACCCGCAGCACCTCTGGTATAGCAGATGTACGTGGGCGACGGTAATCACTTACGATCAGGTAAACCGCTTGCTCGTTTGCCGCCTTTCCTATAAAAATAAAAGATTTTACTGGCTGACGCTTGAAATTCATATAATACTAGATTTACTGTTTGATAGTTAGGTACTCTTCACAAAAATTATGTATATACCTGTCGCAGGGTTGTCGCAAAGCTGTGATATTGTAATTTGAAAACTGACTTTATAATTTCACAGACTTTTGTCAATCGTTTCGATTACATACAATAATGAATTGTATATACTAACCACATACAGTGAAATTATAAATAACCTCAAATAACCCAAGTTAAATTATCAGTACCAGTGAAACACCACAAAAATTTGTCAAAGCAATGTAACATATAAAAAATGGGGTCGTAAAAGTGACATAGAATAAAAAATTATCATCATTAAGTGACATAAAAAGTCAAAAACCCTGTTATAATTAGTTAGGCAGTTAATACTAGTTAGGCCCCAATAAGTGACGTTATTGCTGTCACTTGTTGGGTCTAATGAAATTACAATGTGACTAAAATTTACTCGTGATGTTTGATAAAATATGAGACGATTGACAAAAATCCGTGAAATTATAACACCACTAATGAAATTATAATATCACAGCTTTTAGCCTATCGCCGCCCTTGCTATAGAAGGCAAAAAATAGCAAATATAATGAATGACTAATAATCATATTTGCAATTTTTTGCTTTCTACAACTCTCTTCAAAGGAGAGTGCTCGGGCAGTTATTAAATCCTTTGGAATCGCCAGAGCCTCGTTAATAACCAGCTAAATGCACCATTTGCAGGTGAGGTTCGCATTTTGATAAAACTACGGAGGGAATATTTTCTTTTATAGGACTAATAGTAATTTTGTAAAACAAGAACGTACTGAGTGATATATTCCTAAGACTATACATTTTTAATCTGCTGTAACCGTAACTTTTTCAAAGGTATTTCAGAGAAACGACAGATATAAACGGCACAATGGCATATAGAGGCATTCCAGACTCTTGTTGGGCGTTCGTGAAATTCTTTTTATAAAGCGATGGGTATTCTGGCACAATTCCGAGTCATAAATCCGTTACACAAAGAAAAGACCAACAAGTTCAAAACAGTGTAAAATTTAAGTTTGGTCAACAAGTGTAAGTAAAAATAATATTTAAAATGTTACAGAATTATCGCAAGTGAAGTACCAAATATGACGCTAATCAGGATATTTCGCGTAAAATTTAACAAATGATTAGGATCGACGAAATTAGAAAGAAACTACATTGCACAGAATACGTATACCAATATAATCAAAGGTGCCGCCCTGGGTTTTAGTGGATTATTTACTCTGAGTTGTAGTAATGTAATTGTAATTAAATAAACTCATAATTGAAAACGATACACCCGTATTGTTTCCCGACCGAGAATTCATTTAAAAATTAGGATCACGAATACAGTTAATTTTATTATATACATAGAAAATAGCTACCTATATACGTATATCTGGTCTCCCTACCGAAGGTTTTTATTTGGTTGCGTTTTTCTTGTCATAGATAAAATAGTAAGTACCAGTATATTTTATTAATAATATAATTTAATTTAATTAATAAATTTTATATAATCTATATTTATCTATTTTCAGTATATGTTTGTCTTATGGGGTTGCGTGAGATTGGTATAACTGACACCTTATTAGCTTTGTCCAAGTCGAGTCTCACTGCCTTCCCTGCGCTTTTTTACTACAAACATAATTAAATAATACTTACCTCTGAATTGATAAAGACAACTTATTGGAGGGTGAGACAAACCCGATCGAAATACATGTTACGCAAAATCAGTAAAACTTCCCTTATCAAACAGAAAATCAATAAATTTCTGATAGCTAGATCTATTCTTGCAATGGGTGGTAGAGCACCATACGTCAACCTCGTGTGGATGGTAGCTGGCGGTAGGAGACTCTTAAGGCTGCAGCTGAAAAATGTGTATCGTAGAACCTCTTATTTTTTGAGATAAGAAGTGAACTCTTGACGTTCTCTATGGTAAATAATCTTGCTGATCTTGCTAATGGTGGTGATGCCTAATCTAACACCTAAATTAGACCTACAGTTGCAGCGGTCTGACAATGTGGGGTACATACGGAAATCTTTACCAGTCTATAGGACCAGTATGCCTGATAATTCCATAGCTAAAAAAGTGATTAATTTGTTAAGTTTATATGCCGTTTTAAATTTAAGTATTAACATTTTTTCCTATCTGTTTACGAGGTTGTTCAATAACCTTAATAATGACGATGTCCTGCTAGCTTATTTCAACCACGGTATCAACCTACTTATACCATCGCCAGTTGTTAACTAAGAGTACGCGAAAACACAGTGGAACTTACTTTTCTTTTGTTTTGTCTTTCCTTTGCCATATCCGATTTAATGCTTGCGATAAAATCGGAAAATGTGTCAGATGCGGTTTCAAAAATACCGGATGACAAAATATAGTCAGAGCCGATGTTCGATTACTTGTGTCTTGCACAAAAATTTGCTCCAGCTAGGAATCGCCTCGCCTAAACCTCATGCTTGTAACACAACCCATACAGAATCTAAACAACAAATAGTACTTTTCGTACATGGTAGAGCCAAGCGGCAGCAGCTCTTACTCCTGCTGGAATGGGCCGGCTCGATCAGGGTAGACTACGGCCCCGCAGAATACCAGCGTGAAGTGGACGCATCTTGTGCTTCTGCATTTCGTACGGTAAGAGAGGTAACCAGTGCTCCACTCCCCATCCCGCCTCCTCATCCTCATTCCCATCCCCCAAATACCCAGCTCCTTGTATACACGATGTAGCAGATCTACGTGGGCTTCAGGAATCACTTACCATCAATTGAGCCGTTTGCTCGTGTGCCTCAATCCCATAAAAAACTTTTTGTACCAATTTAAGTTCTAGATTGATTTACACTACACACGTTTATGTTAAATTTTTCTTACGCCTATACCATACAGTGCTGAAAATGTTTACCTTACCTTACTTTAACAATCTGTATATATTACACAGCATAGACATAGAGCTTTTCCATAAAGAGGAATTTCAATAATCGCCATGGACGGCAAGCGGATAGGCGATCGCAGTACCAGACACCTCGGGTCTTAAAAAGGGTATTTTTCGAGATGAATAACAAGGCTTCTATTGGTAGACATTTATTTATTTATTTATTAAGTATTACCAACAAGGTTAACATATAACATAACCTTACTTAAGGCTACCACGGAAAGCTAGCAGATACAGTCTAGTATAGTTAAATAAATATTAACATTATACAGATCTATTTCTTATCTAAAGTAATACTATAGTGAGTTATAAGAAAGTACAACTCGATAACAATATTAGGCGAAGCAATACAAACAAACAAAGATTAATAATTAAAATAAAGACTTAAGAGATTAAAGTGAAATAATTAAGTAACCTGCGATTTTCTTAAATATTAGCAAAATAAAATTATTGTGTAATGCCCTCCGCATTTAAGTTCTACGCTCAGAAATTTTATTTGAGGGTATGTCCACGTCGACTTTTTTAAATTTCTCATTATATTTTCTAACCATTCTGTTTAGAGGCGCATTAAATCCTTTATTATTCGTACGAGACATTTTAGTACAGAAAGGGACAAAACGAGGGAGAAAAAGAGATCTTACTGACTCAAACTGGTGCTGAAAATTGCAGTCTAGAGAGTAAACATGGACAATCAATAATATTATTGATAATCTTGTATAGGGTAAGATGCCTACGGGAGGAGAGAGGTAGAAGTTTGAAATGCTTTAGACGGGTGTTATAATTCAGTTATTTCTTTATAATTTGACGTTGCGATTTGCCAGTTTTTTTTTGCCTTAGTCGCTTCTTACAACACCCACGGGAAGGGTAAAAGAAAAGGTAAGCTTATTAAATTATTTTGATTAGTTTTTAATAATATAGTTTGTCTTATGCGTAATATACCATCTTTTTCTCCAAATGTCATCCTCATATGCACGAGCCTTCAAACCCAGCGTGTCCCCAAAAAATGTATGCCTACGATCTTAGCGTTTTATATGAAGAAAATAGAATTTTCATTCATGCATTTATACATTTCAATGTCGTTTTAGGCGTTAAAATGTCATATCGCCCTTATATCGTTACACCTAAACGCAACGCCACAAACACAATTAAAGTTCCTCATTCATGCTGTATGCAGAGGACATAAACATGTTTTCTAAAATCAATAATATACACATTTGCGATAGTCTTCTGGAAGATTTAATTAGATTGGAACATTTGTATAAAGTAACCGAATCACTGTCATTCTATTACATTTAAACGTAAACCAAAACCGGTCGAATACGTCAATTATCCAAAAGACACAAGTGGGCAAGGACCCCGGTGTTTTATTGGATACGAAGCTTACATTTAGTCAACATATCGATCACATTACAAATGAAGCATACAAAAACTTGGGCTTCGTAATACGTACATGCCAATCCTTTACCTAAGTTATAGAATAACTTACCCTGCATAAAACTATTATACTACGTCTATATTCGTAGTAACTTAGAATATAGTTGCAACATTAGGACCCCCTAAATATCATTAATAAAATAGAAAATATACAAAATAATTACCTACACATTACACCACTACAATTATACCACTGCTATACTTACACTACAAAATGAAAGTGCGCTACAACACATAAATTCCTTACACTAGAAAATCGAAGAAAAATGCTTGATAAAATGACACTATATGACATCATTCCGGAGGTCTCGATAATTCGGACTTACTTACACTTATCAAGTTTTCCACACCTATGTATCGAACCAGACGAAACATATTATTCTCTACCTGTCTCTATGTAACTAACTATGCGAGTAACTGACCAATAAATCAAATGTATCTATATATTTTCAGTAATAGATATTTTCAAGTACAAGAAACAAACATACAAAATGGAAGTGTAAAAAAACTCTGTAATAAAAAACTTTTGTTGATTGACGTTGACGTTGATTAAATACAATATTTCAATTTGCAGTTATGCACACACACACACATTATGTTGTTCACAGATTACAATTAACAAGACAATGTTAAGAAAACAAACAAACTACGACAGTACCTATGAAACAATTTTGATGTTTAAATAATAAGCATTATATAACAAACCCTTCAAGTCAAGTTACACACTTAAACCATAAAACACGTAATGAAAATCAAGTTTAACAAATTTTTTTAAGATACTAGATTAAAAAAAATTGTTAAACTTGATTTTCACATTAAATTATTAATAGACGAATCCATATTATTTTATCATGGTACGAACCATGTATTACCAGGACTTTCTTAAAATATATTGCTGACCGTTTTAATTCTTAGACTACAAAATATTCTTACTTTTACGTAACTTTCTCTCCTTTAAAAACAACACTATCAAATATTTGCACCGTTATAATATTTCATCCTTTTGTAATATAACTATCATGTTATTGACATTAACTTTCGTACCTTTATCAAAAAAAAAATGAATTTACAGTAATAACCTTTCAGACGGCACCATAATAACTTCAAAAGTTTTATAAGAAACAACGTTCACATGTATCCATACATATAAATAGACAGAGTTGTCACGTAGACGTGACATGTTTTTGTTTAGTAATAGAACTTTTATAGTATTTTTTTTTGATTGAATGTAAAAAATAGCGCACATTTCCAATGTTATTAAAATTATGTTTTAAATCTCGTTAAAATCTTCTCTTACACTTACGGGAAAATGAATTACTCAGCAGTTAGAGAAGCGTAATCAAGTCGATTCACTAAGAGGCAATAATGAAGGCGGTGCGGAGGAAGTGCACTTTAATTAACTTCAAAAATGAGAGCACTTTTATTTAACTTTAGCACACGATTTGCAATATAGAAAAATATATATCTCTTATCTGTTTTAGCGTCATCAAAATCGCTTTCTGTGAATATTCAATTCGATATACTAATATCAATGTCATATCCTGAACTTAACACGTATTCAGTGGATATCGTGAGAACCTGCATAGTTGACCCGGTAAAATGTTTGAGGAAATTTGAAGTATGACAAACATGAAGTGGAGCAGCGTGGCGGTCCCTTGCCGGCTTCAAAATTCAAAAAAAAGGATATCTGACGAGTTTCTTTCGTCTATTTCTTCTCCGTTAAAGGAACTTCATAACGACGTTACGGTGGTAGATTTAAAAAAGAACTTCGACGTGAAATTTATGTTTCTTTTGCCAAAGAATATAGCTCTCCAGCGAACTCTCTGAAGAAAATTCAAAGGAAGGACACGTGTTATCGTAACACTAAGCTGAGACGAAAGTTCACTGGAGAGCTATATTCTTCGGTGCTTTGACTCTTAACTCGAACTCTGTTGTATTAGTTTAAGTGAGAGATACTCCTATGAGATGCAGGTGTTCCACCACAGAGAGACGTTAAACCTGCGTGATTGCTGGTGTCATTTGTATAGCAATTAACGTTACTATCTTACAATTCCAAACTCAAAATTATTGTGCGAGACATCTGTTACTGCTTTAATGTTTTTGATTATCGCAACGTAGCGAATATAGTCCAACCTTCCAGATGTTTTTATGTTTGTATAGTAATAATATGTTTATTTCCAAACATAATATATGCTGTAGATGATATAATGCATAATTAGTTCACATATCCTTGCCAGATAAGGCATGGGAAATTTGTTGAATGTCATAACAGAATTTGTAACTAAAATTCATCATAAAGTAACAAACTTAATAGTTTTCTGTCAGTAACTCATTAATATCATAAATAAATTTAGTCAACAACCACTTTTAAGATTTGGCAAAATTGTTGTTTTGGTCAAACGGAGGTCTTAAAGAGTGGAACTCTATGCCGAGGTCAGTTTTTCCGGAACACTATAATCTGGACATCATTAAGGCCAAAGTGAACATACTCCTTCTAGGCAAACGTGTCCCATCCTAGGCCTCATCTCCGCCTTCCATCAAGCAAGATTGAGGTGAAACCTAAGCCAAATTTTCTTAAAAAAAAAAAACGTATTTCAGTTTGTTGGCATAATTACTTTTGATGTATGTTCACTTTTACTTTCAGTTATTTTCAACATTGGGCATTATGCCGATTTGACATTAGTCCCGTTGGACATATTTTTTTTAAGACCGTGATAATAAATAAAATCTAATAGAAATATTTGGATTTTGTTTATTGCGTATGGAATTCTTTTTACAGATATTTTCTTGACTTGATTCCCGTTATTTTGTCGTGTTTTAAATAGATGTATGCTCAAAGAATACCACGCTCAATCAACTCTCAAAGTAAAGCAGATGAGACGTTAAGCTCGTTACTGGTTGACTACCACACAACTACCAAATGCCTGCGAAATAATTTTCAAAGCATATTTCATCGTAATGCATATAAATTTATAAAATGTGTATGCATTACGATGCAATTTATTTTGGTTCCGTCCCGTGTCTCTGATACTGCATGTGACCCATTTTCGATCTTATCACATAAGCTCTACGATGGACGCGGTAAGCTGAGGATACGTACAATTCCAGTACTCTAATACAGGGTTATGTATAAGTTTAGTGTAAAATATAATAAGGTTGTAACGATATCCAATATATGGTTCAAAATTATCTTTTACTGCTACTTATTTTTTTTTATTATAATAAATAAATAAACAATAGATTCTAAGAATCAATTTAAGGCCATAAATATATCTAAAGTACTTACGACTTGGATGGTCTATATCACGAAACGTTAATTAAAACGTCAGTCAATCGCTGACTCTCCCAAAATTGCCTAACCTCCTCCTCCTCCTCTTTCAAATAAAGCTATAAATAAACGACGTATAGGTTTAAAACAGGATAATGCCACAGATTAATAAACGTCAGTTTTTATTTATTTATTTGTATAACGGCCATTTTGAATCAATTATACATTTCTGGTGCAATCTATGGTGGCATACATGGGGAACTTAATACTGAGCAGATACATAGCAGACAGAAGAAAAATAAAAAACATTACCCCCATATACCCTTTTCCAAAACTGTTAACTTGGATAGTTTGAAATTAAACTATTATTTACGGTTTTATCGCCTTTAATTTTGTTTTTTTATATTCTTGACGTTTTGTGTGCTCTACAGCAGCCGTGGTCACGGGGGGAGTGAGGTCTTAGACATCCAGATGTCATAGTCAACTCGAGCTATCTTCAAATAACTAAATAATAGTTTCATTTCAAGTGTCGTTTTCGCGTAGTTACAAGAAATCATTATGTGAACCTGGGTAGTCTTCGATGGACACTGTCGGTCGTCACGCAGTGCACTTTTCCTTTTTATTATTTAATTTAGACCTACATTTTATGATTAAATGTTATTGTTTATTTTGTAAAAGGAGTTAATCATTCCTATTCCTATTATTAACAATGATGTAGTTTTCAGAAAGTTGGCCAGCATCTCCAAATACAAGTAAAAGAAAATTATTATATTGAAAGAAATTAATCGTTCTCAAATATATAATGTACATGTGCTGCAGTACTCTATGAAAATGATAATTTTGATATTAAATTTGAAGTATGGTGCATTTTGCATGATTTTTTAATATAGGCAGTATATTATTTACATAATATGTAACATGCACAAATGACCAAAATTTTGGTATTGTTTATTTTTGTTTGGTACAAAATTCAGCTTTTTCATTAGAGCGAATGACGCGTATAAGCTATTTATTTTCATTAGAGTGGGTATGGACCTTGTTACGGTATAGAGCGAAGTGATGTAGGCCATTACAACTCAAAGCGGATATTACTCTTGCTTTCGCCTTTCGTGACTCATCTAATGTAAGCTTAAGCGTCATTAGACAAGGCGTAAACGATACAAACATAAAAAGATATCACATCTTGGACACAACATAATTAGAAATGATAAGGGTAAGAGAAGATGATTTTAATCTTGACTGGGGTACGATCTCTTTCGTCTCGGCTTAGCTACAGAATGAAGACACCCATTGTAAAATAAGTTCATGAATTATACCAAGCTGAGCAGGGAAATGTATAGAGAGGAAATTGAGACAAATAAAGTAAGCAGATAAAGTCCATAATTGTTTTACATTGACAATTACATGTATGACATTCATATTCAAGTTTTCTGGTATTTGCAAAGACAAAAACTGATGACAAAAACCCAACTATAGTTGGGTTTTTGTATAATTGTTAGTAAAAATTCAGGAGTATTTGATATCAGTAAAAATTCAGGAGTATACTCCTGAATTTTTTTTTAATCTAATTTATCAGTTTTATCTATCTACCCAAGACAGACGTACAAGTATCTTCTCTATTTTGTATTTTTCGGAAAACCGAGAACTTCGAGAGTAACAGTTTTGGAGAAATGACATCTTCTTATTTTATTCCTTGATACAGGATTTGATGTATGTACGAGGGGTGGCTGTAAAGTTTTGAGGCTAAGGTATTAAAAATGCTGATAGAAATGTGTAAAAAAAATATTATTCAATGTAATCTCCCTCTAATTCAATACACTTCTTATATTTATTAAAAAGGGCTTTTAACCCGGTCAAATAATATTCGCCGTCTGTAACCTCGAAATGTTCGTTTACGGCCTCCTTTATTTCGTCGTTACTGGAAAATCTCTGTCCTCGGAGATCCTTCTTCGAATTCGAAAAGAGAAAAGAATCGCTGGGCGCCAGGTCTGGACTGTGGGGTGAGTGGTTGATATCTTCAAATCCTGTCTCGGCGAGGACACGCGTTGCAACTCGCGCAGTGTCGTGATGATATTATAAAGAAAATATGTGTTTTGTTGGTGTTTGGTTCATATCAACCGTTGAATCTGATTTTTGCCCCAATGGGATTAATCCTACCTACATGGGTGGTAGATTCTTACCGGAGTATCATAAGAGTCGACTATGGGAAAGGAAGTCAGTTATCTCTGCCTATCCCTATGGATATGAGGCATGAATGGTTATACTATATTATTTGTTTCTCAAGATGTATTCGCAGTAATAAAATCTTTTAATTTTCTTTTTCTACTTATCACCAATCACATGGCCGCGGTGGTCGGAGCTCGGGAAAAGCACTCACTTGAAATTTCATAGTATGCCAAAAACCGAAATACTATCACCAGTGGCGGAACCATTAAAACTGTTAATAAATATTATGCTATAGTTAGGCGATATGAAGTAATAATAATTATTATTAAAATCCTGTTTGTCTTGAATCCGATGACAAAAAGGACTTCTTCTATTAGGTGTGTTATTAGCCAGAGGTTGACAGTCGAATTATAACGTTGTACGTTATGATTTGTTGTCACTAAGATGTTTCATCCATTTCCTTCATACTTATTTACTCTGTCGCCTTTTTAGAAGCTCATTTGATAATATAGACTATTACTCTATTTTTTTTTTATTAGAAGCCAGAAATAGGAGGATATGAATGTCTTGCAGTACGGAACGTATTTTAAATACATTTTACACATGGAAAACGTATTAGTTGCATTTAATATTTTACTTATTTATTTTATTACATCTGAAGTACGAAATTAAGAACAGAGCCTCAATTGTTAATTATTATTATTCATGCCACGAATTTTTAGATACTTGTTTTAATAATATATATCAAGTGCTTGTATGTTACAACAAAGTTTTAGTTAATATTGGTGCAAAACATAAAAATTTACTTTTTTCCTAGTATTGAATACAATTTTGCATTACATGAAGTATTGAGGTTTTCACTTAATAATTTGGAATTGTACTCGTAATCAGTTGTCTCAATATTTATTGATTAATAATTGTCATAAAACGAATACCACAATTTCACAAGCCTAACATGTGATCGGAATGAAAATTGGCTACACGCACTTTATTTTATGAATGAAATGAATGTAATAATGGTTATTAGAAGCGAAAAGTGAGGTAATACTCTGATTGTTTTGGTAATTTCTGAAGCTCGTATTCTTTTATTATCGTACACAAAATGCCATGCATATGTAAGTTTATTATGCATTCTTCATTTCTATTACTATATGAGATTATATTTAATAGTAATAACATTTATTTCAAGTATAAGGACTCATATTTTGTTAGTAGATAATTCATACTTAATTTTTTTCATACGCAATTTACATTTAATCAATTTGTCTACCGATATACTATGTAGTCCCCCACAAGAAGAATTAACGACCTCAACAGAGTTGCGGGAAGTCAATGGATGCAGCAATTATGAAAAAGTCATGAGTTACATATATCTTAATTTAAATTTTGCTACCCAAAGTTAAAGTTACAAAAGTAATCGACTTAGAATAAAAAATACGATAATGAGCGAAAACTTAACCAAAAAGCTTGACTAGCAAAACTAAGTATAGTTTAAAATCATGTGTGATACAACTAAACATAATAATACACTACTCATCAAAGTCTACGGAACGAATAAGTAGTAGTAAGTTAAGTAAGTTATTTTGGTTTTAATTTTTTTTTGTATTAGATGTTATAAATCAAAAGATCCGTAATTTAATATTCATTTAAATAAAAGGCGGTCTAGTGAAAAAAGTTAAAATTTATAATGAATTACTAAAATTTGTACACTTGTACGCGAAACCAGTTATTGTAAATAATATTATATATAGTTAATGGAATCACTCATGGCAAAACTAATCGAATCTTAATAATATGGTGGATATTTCATATAGCTTAAGGAATATTGCTTCATACAATCAAAATGCATACTAACGATATTGAAGTCCTTCGAACAGTTTGTAGTACCGATGACATTAATGCTTTACAGCAGGATCTCAATACGCTTAATAAATGGTGTTGCGAAAACTATATGACATTAAACATACAAAAATTTTATCATAAGAAATTTACAATGACGAAAAAGGTTCGGTCAGTTAATTATTACATATCTGGTGAAATTGTAAAAGAGGTCACCAGTCTCAGAGATTAAGCCGTTACTGTTGACAAATCAAGAAATCATAGCAACTTTCAGGTTTCATTACCAGGCAAATGTTCAAAAACAGTACATTAATGTTTAACATCTACTTCTAACTTCTAACAAGCGAGTGTACAACTCGTCATCTAGATTACTATAGTGTAGTATGGAATCTACATTCTCACGCAGAACTACACTACACTATTCACGTCGAAAGAATAGAGTGCGTACAAAAACGATTCCTTTATTACCTTACGTATACTTATTTATATATATATTTAGTTTTAAATGCGCTCCATAACCTCCATTCTTGCGAAGAACGTTTAAAGCACTTAAAAATGGTTCCATTAAAAACTAGTAAGAAAATTTTTGATATATTGTTTCTCCACAAATTAATTCATGGATTTATTGATTTGCCTGATATGTTAAGTCGCCTTAAAATTTCGTAGCCTCGTCCTAATAGCCGACTTCAAAATCGTAAAATTTTTAGCTTTCCTATGTGTAAAATGGTTCTTTTTTAACGGTCTTTGTTTGTAGTAACATTCAACGTATTATGTTTCCTATATGAAATAATTGATTATTTGAAGTCCCTGTATCTATGTTTTAAGTATCAAATAAGTTATCATCCGATATGCACGCTGTGTCTACATTTATCAGAATGCAATTTAAAGAGTATCCTTTCTTTTATATTTTGTCTAAGCATGTATGTACATTGTATTCAGTTTAGTAGACCTAATAAAAAAAATTCATCAATGGCATATCCAAAAAAATACTAATATTACTTAGTGTATTAGATTATCAATTTTCTCTTGTGGAATAAGGCTCCATACTCTCCATGCTCTTCTTCCAACCATATTCTACACATGCTCGATAGGATTGAGATCGGCGCACTGTACACGTTCAAGACATTCATCACCAGCCTTGTGGTAGGCGTTATGTGTTTACACATGCATTATCGTGCATGGACATGACATCCGAGCAGAGCTGCTGTTACTGGGGAATGCCATCGGTTGCACAACCTATGGGTATTGGTACGAATTCAACTTGCTTCGTATTCAAACGAGATCTATCCTTACACCGAAAACATGTGAATTCCAGCCCACACCATGATCGTTACGCCTTGGTAAGGATGAACTTTGTGAGGACTCTGGAGTCAACTATGGTGACCAGGAACTCGCCCTACATGCACTCTCCTTGAATCATGATGAAATTCGAAGCGATACTCATCGGAAAATAGCCGCGTGAACAGTGACCGCAACTTCGCGCTGATTGCGCCCAGCTTCCTACATACCCACAGCTCATAACTCAGCTCAGCTCACAAATCATCTCTTTCCGCGTTCAATTATGAAGTAACATTTTTGTCAATTACCGTAGCGATAAAGTAGCGATAATCCTTATACACAAAAAAAAAATAATGAAAAATGTCCATAAATATTTTAGAAAACCAATAATTTACTATACAATGCAACCATTATGTTTTCCTTTCTTATTTCGAAAAATATTAACCATTGTGTTATGGAACGAACTATTAAAATTTTGAACATTTGTTTAATATAGTTACAATCTATATTTACAAAATTTACTACTTTTACCTGGCCAGTACTTTTTCTAAATAGTTTTCTTAAATAAATTGTTATAGTATAGGCTTGTTCCCTTCCCTAGACTTTGTTGAGTAGTATATATTTACTCGTTTATACTTACAACAAAGACATGTACAATTGAATTCGCTCGAGCTTTTGGTGAACAGTAAATGTTTAACGTGGTAAATAATTAATTTTACGATGTCTTAGATTTCTTCATCACCATTAAGATTTCTTAAGAGTATTTTTATATCCATATCTTTTCATACATCAGGTCACCTGGTGTCGCGTCATTTTTATAGAAGTATTAAAACCTAAATATTTCTGATTATCATTAGAACACAGCGTGGCAGACTACATGACTCCAAAAAAACCTCTAAAAATAGAGAAGTTTTTGGTAGGACATGTATAGACCATCGTGTACCGGAAATTATTTAGAAACACACCAATTCTTAAGCCGAAAAAATCGTTGTAAAGTTACAAACTCGGCAGAAGTATTAGCATTTTTGGAACAAAAGTCCCGAAAATAAAAATGAATGCTAGGAGACAATTAACATATAGTTTTCAGAGCGCACTCATAGAGGATCATGTATTTGGTTGTGTCCAATGGCTGACGAATGTAAAGTTCGTTATAAAATATTATTTAAATTTAAAATAGTAGGGATATTATCTTTGGTGACCTGGAAACGTTTTAGCCCAACTTGGAATCAAATCAAAAGGGAGAAAAATATTTCTATGTTTTCTTACCTCGGTAAATAAATTAGAAGCGCGTAGTGGAGTGTTTAATAATATATTAAACTTTAAATAATTAGGCTTATCGGTGTTGTGCTCCTGAGTGTATAAAAAGCTATTGTCAGAAGAGGGAACCTCGTTGCAGAAACGAGTGTAAACAAAAAGAAACGGTGTTTGCAAGGCCCCAATTTTACCAAAAAAAAAAAAAACAAAAAGTGTGAACGAAGAGCCATCTGACAACAAGTTTGCATGGTTAGGGGGATGTACATATTAAAAATATTCGCATTATTTAAATAATAACTTAATTGCGAACGAGGAGGTACGTCAAAACAGAATCGGGTACAAGCATTTTAAATGCGCTGTATTAAATATTTTGTACGCAATAATAGGATTGAACCAAAAACTGCATGTGCGTTATTTAGTTTAGATAGCACTAGTAGATCTCATTACTTTATATGCAGTATTAAAACGTTTCTAATTCGCTACTACCTGTACAAATTATATTATGAATGTTGTCTGTGCTAAATTTTGAGATGAAAATGTCTAATATTTATCAGGATAACGAGATATAACAAGGATTTTTGTGCATCGTACTGTTTTTTAAATAAATGTTTCAAGAGAATTTCCGTATAAGAACATACAAATAAACTAAATACTTAGAAATAAATAAAGTATTCCCTTTATCCAGTAAACAGATTGGGACAACAAAATTCCCCTGGTAATAGGCCGTTTGAGCAAAGTTGTAGTATCGTGTTTAAATTTCCCCAAAGAATTCTGATTACCCGTGTTTTCAGGTCAGGTACAAAAATAAAAAAAATATGATACCTTGTCTGCTAAATTCGACCAAGGTGATTTATTCCGTACAAGTTGAAGTTGCATACACAGACTGAGGTATATTCATCGTCGGTTTCGATCGACATAAAATCGATGTTCCCCTGCTCGGAGAGCAAGAGCTGGCAAGAGCCAGGGCCCTTCGAGAACAACAGACGTGTATTTTAATGAATTATACATTTTAATGATATTAAAATTTTAATGAATTATACCAGGCGTCCATAAGCCGAGTGGAGTGAAGATCAAATCGACGTGTGAGTAAGGAAGATAATTTTTAAGAGAGATAATTGTTTATTTCATTTACACTGATTAAACAATGACTGAAATAACGAATCAAAGCGCTGACAGATAGTCTCTTACACGATAATAAATGCTTATTACGCCCTTCTTGTCCCATTAATTAGATAGAATTGTTCCTACGTTTATCACGACTATTTTACACTAAAATCGACTGCCGTCTGCAAATATGGGCCTACACGGAAGATTGTAAACATTTTAAATCTCCGACCGCAGAACCTCTATTACGACACATTTCTATCTGACCCATTGCGTAAGACGTGTACTTGACTTTGAAACTCGGTTGATTTTATGACAAAACAGTAAGAGTACCTCTTGCAACTGTGCTAAAAAAAGAGAACTCGCACTAAAAATAGTATACAAAAGAGTTAGAACTCAGAATTGACTACGACGGAAAATATTCGCATTCGTCAAATACCAAACATCCAAAAGCAAGTTAATGAGACCCGACAATCATTACTTAATATAACAAAAAAATATTTTTGTTCTGGAACTATTTAATAAACTATAATATTCGTACTCATCAATTACCGCTTTTCTATTATTATTTAAATATAGTTTTTATAAAAGCAATCTTCGATATATTCGAGAACTTAAATAATGTATTAGATAAAATAGCTCTAGCATGTTCTTCTGCGCTTGATTATACAGATGACTATGCGGATGCCCACCTTCAAACTTATCTTAAAACTATACTACGGTAAAGTTTTTATTAAGGGTTATATACCCACTTTATGGCTGACACTGACGTCTATAACTCTTATTCTACACAAAGTAATTATTCAAAACATTAAGAGGTTTTTATTTATTATGAACCAAAACCTAATACTGATCGTTATAGAACCTGATAAAAATTGTCTTGGAATGACGCTTAACTCGAGATAACGTCCACCATAGACAGATTTATAATAGCACTGAACTAATGTTAAAAATGATGTGCATCGAATAATAATATTGTTCACACTGGAGATGTTAATATCGATATTGCGGATTTTTTTAATGAAAAATAGGCTTCCGTTTGACCTCAATCTTGCCCGATGGAAGGCGAAGATGAGGCCTAGGATGGTACACGCTTGCCTAGATGTCTGTTCACTTTGGCCTTGAAGATATCCAGGTTATAGGCCTCCGGAAAAACCGACCTCAGCAGAGAGTTCCACTCCTTAGCCGTCCGCACAAAGAAAGAAGAGGCAAACCGCCTCGTGCGTAATGGAGGAATGTCTACAACATAAGGGTGGAACTTCTCGCCGCGTCTAGTCGTTCGGTGATGGAAAGGGGAATAGGGTATTAGGTTATGCAAAACCTCCGCACACTCTCCGAAATGAATTCGATAGAAAACCGAGAGGCAGGCCACTCGTCTACGGTGTTCGAGGCTTTGAAGTTTTGCCTCTACTAGTGAGTCACTGCCTATGATCCTCTTCGCTCGGCGCTCCAACGAGTCCAAAGCATCAAGCTGATGTTTAGCCGAACCTTCCCAGAGGTGGGAACAGTATTCCATGCAAGAGCGGACTTGAGCTTTGTATAGATTTAAGAGCTGCTCCGATGTGAAGTACCGTCTCACCCCCGAGAGGACACTAAGTTTTTTGGCAGCAGTGTTTGCTATGGACTCGATGTAGCGACCGAAATTTAGATTAGAAGAGAGATCTAGACCTAAGAGCTCAAGACGGTCATTTATCGGAACGGGGATATTCCGGAAAGTCGGAGTCAGTTGGAATGGACTCCGTTTCGCCGAAAAAAGACAAGCCTGTGTTTTAGAGGGGTTAAACTCGACCAAATTGGCATCACCCCATTGGGAAAGAGCCTCCAAAGTCGAGTTGAGTCGACCCCCTCAATCATCGATTCCCTGAAAGACTGGACTTTTGCCCCAGTCTTCGCATCGGATAAGTATCTCCCCGAGACTGTGCTGTCATCTGCATACCCAAAGATATCGGGTGTTACCAGCAGGTTGTTGATGTGCAGCAAAAAAAAGTCACGGAGAGCACAGACCCCTGAGGCACACCGGCATTAATATCACGGAGATCGGACGAGGCGCCATTAACGACAACCCGAATCGATCTGTTCCTCAGGAAATCCTCGATCCAGATGCAAAGCTCGGGAGCAATACCATATGCCGGAATTTTGCCAATGAGACTTGCGTGCCGGACCCTGTCGAAAGCCTTAGAGATATCACGGCAAGAGCTTCACCATGTCTCTCAATGGCTTTGCTCCAGAGGTGTATAGCATACACAAGAAGATCCCCAGTAGATCGGCCTCGACGAAACCCGAATTGACGGTCACTGAGGAGGTCGTTGTCTTCCAGGTATCCAAGGAGGCGGTTGTTTAAAACACGCTCCATAACCTTACAGAGTATGGAGGTGATTGCGATAGGTCGGTAGTTGGCAGGGTCGGCACGACTTCCTTTCTTAGGTACAGGTTGGACATTGGCAATTTTCCAAGACTTCGGAACTTGACCACTCCTCAGGGACAAGCGATAGAGGCGAGTCAGAACAGGAGACAACTCAGGCGCACATGACCGCAAGACAATGGCAGGAATGCTGTCAGGCCCACTAGCCTTATTCACATCTAGAGTTCTGAGTATTTTGAGTACCACTTTTTGCCGAATGTGTACCTCTGGCATTGCAGAGTCACAATGATGATAACAATTATAATAATTGTCAGGTCTACCTTAATCTATTGGCTTCCTATGGTCTCTTACCAGCGCATAATTTACCTACACACTCTTTCACTCGTTTTGTATCACATAATTCTGAAAAATGTGGAAGAGTATGCTGGGTATGGCAGAAGAGGTATGACAGAAGGATAAATGCAGTAGAAATGAGAGCGTTAAGAAGTATGATTGATGTGAAGATAACTGACAGGGTACGAAATAATGTGTAGTGACACTAATTGAGAAAGGGATGCTGAGCTGGTTTGGACATGTGGAGAGGATGAATGAAAGTAGATATACGAAACAAATATATGAGGCGAGTGTAAATGGTAGATAGAACATTTCACGATCAAATCGGAGACATTCTGGAAAAGGGCCAGGTCAAGAGTACTCTAAATCAACAAGCCTGCATGCGAAGATTGATGAAAGTGGAAGAAGCGAAAAACGTATGTCAGGACCGTAGCAAGTGGAAGGAGATTGTTTCTGCCCTGTTGGGAACAAGGCGTGAATATATGTATGTAATTCTAGAAACAAAAATGGAAAGCGTTTTACTACGTTATAAGAACGATAATAAGTACGACAATATAACTGTACTTTTTTTGTCTCTAATTTATGTAATATGATACCACCTAAAGTAATTAATTAAATATTTTTCCTTGTTAAGCAAACGAAAATGTTGATTTTAACCCGATTTGTAATACATCTATTTTGATACAAATAAATCTAATCGCAGTTCTAAATAAAGCAATTAAAGACACCTCAAAAACAATCACACAATTACTTCCACAGAAAAGACGGTAAGTCTTTTAACAACACTGGAATAGAAGAAGAAACCGATATCTTCTTCGTTTGCACTTTTACTTACTACTTATTCTGAAATTGAAACCTTCATTCGTAATCTTAGTAGTGATAGTGCAGTTGTTTTGGACAACACATCGAATAGATTCATTATAACCTACCAGCAAACTCTAGTTGTGCCAGTTACGTATATTTGTCATCTCTCCTTTTCTGCAACTGTTTTTCACAAGGCATTTAAAAAGTCACTTATGTATCTTATATTCAAGGCTGGGAGTAAAACCTTAGACGATGACAAAGTTGATGAAAGTCTATTTACTTTGCTTTAGTTCAATTTATCTTAGTGTATTGCATTACTCCATGGGGTGGTGAGGCAAAATCACTCTTACTGGAACTAGAACGAACGCTAAGAGCAATTCTTAAAGAAGGTTATTAATTTTCTTATCTATATCCAACTAAAGAATTATTCATTACTTGCAAGGTAGAGACTACCTCAGACAATTTTTTATCTAACAAACTATTTTAAAAAATAAATATTTAAATATATATACATGATATTCAGCGCCAAGAAAGGGTAAAAGTATTTTTACATATGAAACCTGTAACTCGACCGATGCCCACGTACATCTGCAATACCAGAGGAGCTGCATTTGCATTGCTGATCTTCAAGGATATTTCAGAGGGATGGAAGAGGAGAGGGAGAAGGGAGTGGGCCACCGGTTACCACACTCACCGAACGAAATGCAGAAGCACTAGATGCTTACTTCACGCCGGTATTGTGCTAGGCCGTGGTACAACCCCGGTCAAGCTGGCACATTTTAAGAGACGAGGGTCTAATGATTAGTCTTACTAACAACAGGACCTCACAAGAAATTGTTTATTGTAATACATTGTTAATATATGGGAGTGCACCTGCCGGGCGTTTAAATGAAAGTTCTAAGTGTCCACTAAATATCACTGTATTACAGGTAAGTTTATATGTATAACTCTCTTACATAAAGTTTAAAAATATACTATTAGAACTCGACTTTAAACGAAAGTGTACAGAAGTGAGAAAGTCAGGAAAACGAAAGATATAAAAATTAAACATTAAATTCCACTTGTATGTATGCGCGTAAGCAGAGGGTGCAGCCGAATGACCGGCCGGCTGAAAGTTAGAGTACATAATACAATCTTACATGTAAATAAGTGCGTACTGTCGTCGGTGAGAATCGTAGACAAAAGGATACTAAAGCGTTCAGCTTTTCTTTTTGGATTAAACTTAAAAATTATAAATGAGGACTAATGACTAGACGTGTATGTATGTTGTTCAACAAAAATGATAACATTTTAAATTTAAATTAATTATTAATAATGATTCAAGGATTACAAATAAATGATTGAAAGCTAAACGCTAATTGAAATGCATCCGTTATAGTATTGATATCCCATGTAGATTCTTATGGTAGAGTCCATCATTGAATCAATTAGTATTTGGCAACATTGGCTTCGAGGTGACAGCAATCATTCATGCAGTAGCGCAAAGCTCGTAAGAACTTCAAATCTACGCCCAACGTTTCGGGTGCATTACAGCACCTGTGGTCATGGGGAACAGAGGTGTTGGATTTCTAGATGCACTATGGCATCGATGTTTCACGACAGCTATGTGTTCTTTGACGGGACTCGTAATAGATTTTAGTTAGTTCATACTAATAGTGCACATTCACAGTCAAGCTTGTACATTCTGGAGTGTACAACCTTGATTGATGACATCAGTCCCTCCGTGACCACGATTGCTTTAAAGCACCTTTACTATTATCAATCAGAACAAAGTAGTTCGTTATTAACTCTATTTAACGGAGTTGAAGTTATATCAATTATTAAAAGTGGTTTTGACCCTTTGAGAATTACAATCTCTATCGAATGTCTATTGTTGAAGGCTTACGAGTATATTTAACAAAGCGGAAATATAAATTCATATTCGCGAAAATAATACTAAATATTTAACAACTGTGCTGTAAAGAAAAATATACTGTCTTTTCTCCAAAGATCAAACTCACCTGCACTTGGTGTACCTTAGTGATGAAAGGACGAGGCTTTGGTGCCAGATTTTTAGCGGCAAACTCTTCCGAATATGCCCTTATCCATACAATTTCGAGAATTTACGTCTTCGACAATCGCCACGCCCACAGCATCGACTTACGTGCCAAAATCAATGCTGCTTCGACGTTGATGTCGCCGTCGAACAGAGCCACGAATAGTTGCGTTAGAGAATAGCATAACTTAGTTTAAACAAATTTTAACTGGTAGCATAATACGTCTAGTATGAGATCAATTTTGGTATAACAGTATTAATTCTTCTCATTTTAAATACATTGGTTGTTTTAAGCATGTCACGTAAATGATAACAATTTTTTTTATATATCGAACAATCGCACACGACATTCAGTCCCAAACTAAGATTACCTGTGTATAGATAAATAATAGTATACACGCATGACTTGGGTACAAGCATTTATATTCATCATACAAATGTTTGACCATAGCGGGATTCAAACCAGCAATCCTCACTTTGAAGGCAGGATCACTGCCAACTAAGCTATCGAGCCCTCAATTGTCTCTTAATCTTAGCATTTGAATGAATAATTTAGATTTAATAAAAATGTATCGTTTCGTACCTCCAGACAAATGAAACTGGAGAAGTGGAAGAAATGAGAGGAAGAAAAAAAAGAAAAGAGAAGAATGGAAAGGTTATATAATGAAGCGACTATTGTTACATACTTTGTAGAACAAGCGAAAGAAGAAAATTATAACCCCTGAGTTTCTCGCATTTCTTCTCTGAGTACGTCCTAATTTTGCAAACCTAATTTTTGAGTTCCTGACAGCTTAAATAAAAACAAGATAAAAACAAAAATGCCCTAGTCTGACAAGCACTCCCTGGCTTAATTATTATTTTATTACACTAGCAGAACTATAATGGTTGTAATATAATTTAAATACGTCTGAATTAAATAAGTCGATTGTTTAAATTTTATACATATTTTTTTTTTTATATTGGCTTTAATTCCTATTATGAAGATTCCCTGTAAAAAAGTATTTACTTCAATTGCAGCATTTAAATCCGAATCGGCTTTGTGCCTTTGTCACTAGGCTAAATTGGCTACAAAATGCACAGTGACAATATTGTATTTAAAATTTATTTCATTCTGATTGCAATACATTGGTGATATTTCCGATGAACGCTTGCAAGTAATAACCATTTTATACTTATTTTCGGAGAGCCGTGGTAGCCTAGTGGTCAGGGCATCTATTTTAGTTTTCAGTATAACATCTAGTAATTTCAATAAAATCTGCAATAGCTACAGATAGTTTTAGGTTCTTTTTACATTTTGAGTTTCATTACTTTGTACATTATAAGTATGTTACCTATAGGGCTAAATCTGTAGGAATTTTGCTACAAGGATACTCAGGAAATCCTATTTTAAATAACATAAACCGTTACTTATCCACAGATTGCTTAGCCACAGGAACGCCACGAACACATCCATGTTCTAACTTTCCCTTAGCAGCCCGACCTCGTGCCAAGAAACTTCATCAACACCTCCTCCTTAGCAAGGAGCGCCGGGGGCCGCAAGGAGCCCCCCGCCATGACAAGATGGAAACCCGTTTGTTAGAAACCCTTATCACCCCTACGCCAAAGGTGTTAGTTACCTTACCTACAAAGTTACCTAAAAGCTTACAGATTCATTTTTCATGCCAAAACGTGAGACTAATAATCTGCTGCAATCAGTCGACTATTTTATGATCTTCTTTAAAAGTGTTTGCATAGAGTTCTTCTATATTTTTCTACATTTAGCTTTTGTCACAGTTTATTTAAATCTATGAATTACATGCATTCGTTAATAATTTTATTAATATTGAAATCCTAAGTGCTAGAAATAATATTTTATTAGTGGCAAGTGACATTAGGTAGCAGCGTGCAGTTGGCGTAAGATACTACAAAGTAAACAACCAAGTGTCCACTGACATTTCGTAGTGTATCAGATCGCATATATCGTTAAGCATTACAATAAAATAATTAAACAAACCTTAAGTGTGCGCGGGCATCATAAAAATACACACTTAATATTTTTTCATAACAATTTCAATAATTTAGTAATTTATCATCCCACGCTGGAGCAAATATTCTTTATTGCAGCGAAACAAAACAATTCAGTATTGTTTTGCAGCATAATAGAATTCCGAGTAAAGAAGTAAGCTCAAATTAAACCGGTGTTTAAACTTCCAAACACTTTTCTTTATACATTCCACTGGTCTCATTGTTTCTGATTAAGAATTAAGATTTTGCGTTTTAACAATAGCGGACTGTAACTAAATATAAGCACAGCATTTAACAAAGGAATATGTGGGACATGAAAAGTTCAGTTGAAACTTTTGAACATTATTTAAAAACTAATTAGGTACATGGCATACACTATACACAAACTTTACTTTTTTACTTAAACCGCTTGTTTGTTTATTTCTTACACATTTATATAGGTAATGTTTTGTAATATCTTTTAAACATATTTTTTATTAATTTAACATATCATTTCAAAAATTTTGAAGGATAATTAAACACTTTTATCTCTAGCGTCAAATAATTTTTTTATGGTCTGTATTCTACAATTTAGAATTAAACATAACACAATATAGAATTCACAAAACTTGAATTCATTGAAATGAGATTTAATATTATATTTTAATATTAAGGCATTTATTTATCCTGCATTCACAACGGAAATTATGTAAAGTATTCAATTTTATCATAGAAAATAGCCATTATTAACCTTATAAATAGCTGAATATCACAGCCGTGTTAGTTTATTCCAGTATCAGAGAACCTTAAATGGGATTTTCCACCAGAATAGCAAAATTTATTTCACATGAAGATGTGGTCACTGAATATTAACGTCTCATCCACCAGTTTCATAGATATGCCGCCCTTATCTATACCGGATTTGTATTCTATAGTAGCTCTACCCCGCGGCGGCGCTCGCTTTTAATTTCGGTTAACAATATAAATTAGGATTCCCAGTATAAAATTAAATGGCCTTGCAATGGGACACTTTAGTATCTAAAAGAAAGTTTCGCAGTGTGCTGATATAAGACAATCTGCCACTCCATCATCGCTTAAGTGTCATCTCATGGCCTTCGAAATTATCATCTAATATATGTCATAAACATCGACCATAGCCCGCTAAGCAACTTTGAGCTTACTTATATGGCCTGCAGCAAAATACCACGTCTCGGTTTCGTACGTCATCACTCACCAGTGAGAAGTATAAAGGAAGGGAAGTGAGCCTCCGGATACCTTACTCACCCTACGAAATGCAGAAGCACAATGTTATAGGTATTCTGCGAGGCTGAATAACACGGCTACACGAGCACCAGCAAAAGTCACCCAATGGCTCTGCTACATACAATTTTCGTTTATACAATATAAATGAGTAAAATAATAATATACTACTAACAATACAACATTTTACTGGAAATAAACTTTGTAACTCAAGTGAAACTAAATCAGTACATTAAATATATTTCCACAATTTTAATTGGATAATATTATACTATAAGAGGAGATAGGCAGTAGGCGTAATTCTCTGGATACGTATAACGCAGGAAACCTCTCGACAAATTTATATTAAGCTTTCAATACAGTATTACTTAGAAGCAGGGCTTCTGATATAGTAAATATTTCTCAACGCTTCAGAATATTCGCTTCCCTAGAATATTGGTGTTTGTTATTTTACTCTAGGATTATCAATCCGAAGACTTTGAAAGGATGTGTATAATATACCAACGTTTAACCAGTACATCTGGTACCGGTTTTCAAATCACTTTAATAAGCTCAACATTAATTCCGTCCTCACGCCATTTCTAAGCAGTTTAACAATCATCCTAATCTCATTCATATTGATGTCCGGGATCTCATCGAAATAACATCGAGAAGCGTGATTTTTGGGTCGTTATTCACACTTTATTCACACTAGTACATGGTTTCAACTACGATGTCTACATAAAATGTCTCGATGTCACTAAAAATCAGACTTCCAGTGGACTGCTTCTTGAAATATCGTTCATCGTTAAGAGTTCCTCCTTCGACATAAAGTTGGCTCCGTTGCTTTACTCTGAAATTGCCCTCTATCAGCTATCGCCCTTGTATGCCTGGTTTTGGTTAAAGTCTCCCATTAACACCGTATAGTGAGTCGTATAACAAAGCCTGGTTCTTGAAATATCCACATACATTTCGTCCATTTCTTCATCAGGTTGTATCAAGGTGCGGGTACCTTCATACTCTACGAATACCGTTTGTTTATTCGGAGTATAAGGTACGCAAGCCTATTCGACATACTCCGGATTTTGATTACGTTGTTTATAAGGGACCCAATAAACCCACCTTTTTGGAACAGATTGACGCCCTACCGGTGGTTGAATAAGTTATGGATATCATTTTTTATCGATACATTCAGACGTAGCGATATAATTTTATCATACAATTTGTCATTATTAATAATTTAACAGGGGATGTGTATCCGTGCCCTGGCGTAAGAGGTGACTAAGGGAAAGGGTCTTGATAATTGCAACAGCTACCAACAGACGATGGGATAACCATCTCGAAATATACCAGACCAAAATTAAGCAAACCGACGCAGCAGCGTCTATGGTGCGAGGTGTCTGGTACTGCGATCGCTAATCCGCTTATTGTGACGATTTTGGCAAATTTAACTTTTGGGAGAGGTCTATGTCTTGAAGTGAACTGATTGCAGGGTGTTAAAGTAAGGTTAAAAGGGGATGTGTTCGCATAGCGTTGACCTTAAGCCATTTTGTTACAGATTTAGTTACTTAAAATTGCAAACGCCTATTTGATTTCCGCGTGTTATTATTCCAAATAATTATGTAACCAAATAATTAAACTAAAGAAAAGATTTAGTTAAAAAAACGAAGTCGTAACACTCCACTTTACATTAGCGTAGTCGGATAAAAAGTTGATGTTGACCAGGATCATAAGCTATTTGCATAAAACTCGTTGCGTAGATTTTGGGTTAAACGTTTACACACAGACAGACAAGATATAAAAAATCTGATTTGATTAGCATTATATTAAAATAAACTAGAAAAGTAAAAGAAACATCAATATATAAATAATATAAGAACGTAAATGTAACAGATAAGTTGCATTAAATGAAAATGAAGTACTCTATATAAAATTATATCAGTACAAGGCCTTTATTTAATAAAAATAATGTTTAACACCTTCATCTATGAAAACAAAAATGTAAATATTCGTTTGTTCTCTAGTAAAATTATGAAATATAAATTTTAGATCATTTCACATAATATAATACTATAGTGTAATATTATACTTTTGATGCCATTATGTATTTTTCAAATCGCTCAGCGGGTTGTAATGAGAGAATAGCTCCTCAACATCTGAAAGTTCTTATAAGCGCGTCCACCGGTGATGCCAGCCGAGTTATTTTAAGTGACATTACAAAATTATATAGTTTTATGCTTTCGGGCAATGCTAATCCTTATTTTGTTAATGTTTTGTATGGGGCAAGATTCATCATCATCATCATCATCATTTCAGCCTATCAGAAGTCCACTGCTGAACATAGGCCGCCCCAAAGATTGCCACGAAGCTCGGTCCTGAGCCACCTGCATCCATCGACTTCCCGCAACACTGCGCAGGTCGTCACTCCATCTTGTGGGGGGTCGTCCTACACTGCGTTTGCCTGTACGTGGCTGCCACTCGAGAACCTTTTTTCCCCAGCGGTTGTCAGTTCTGCGAGCTATGTAGCCGTCCCATTGCCACTTCAGCTTGCTGATCTTTACGGCTATGTCGGTTACCTTAGTTCTGCTGCGGATATCATCGTTGCAGACTCTATCACGCAGAGAAACACCGAGCATAACCCTTTCCATAGCGCGCTGAGCAACTTTGAGCTTCCTCATACGGCCTGCAGTGAAGGACCAAGTCTCGGATCCGTATGTCATCACTGGCAACACGCACTGGTTGTATGCTTTCGTCTTGAGGCTTTGCGGTATACTCGACGAGAAGATATGACGTAGTTTCCCGAACGCAGCCCAGCCGAGTTGGATTCGTCGATTGACCTCTGAGTCGAAGTTGGACTTACCTAATCGGACAATTTGTCCCAGGTAAAGGGGGCAAGGTTATGTGTCCTATAACTGTTGGTTCCACTTTTTGAGAACAAAGTTAGTTTGCGACAAATTTTTCAATGACGCTGCGGTAAAGGAATCTGTAAAGCGGCTGTTTTTCAGAAACGTTTATAAAACAAGAAACGAAGAAACTTCTAAAATATCTGGAAACGAAATAGCAGCTTGGTTACTATGTTAATCGGAAATTTTAAAAGAGGGCGACCTGGTTTATACAAAATGTACAGAAGTGTTAATGGAAAATTTTGGCTGTGATCGATAAGTTTTGCCATCAAATAATCTTGGTATATTTTTTGACTACTAAAGTTTACGCATAGCTGTAGGAATCCGACTAGGAGCGCCGATCTGTTGATTATATTGATGTCTTTGTAATATCAACATGGACGAGTTGGAGCTCCAGGGCTTTCATGCCAAAAAAGTGCCAGAAGACTGTCCCGACCAGAGTCGGGGCGCCATCAAAGCTACATTGGGTAAGTGGCGACAATATGAGTCTATTAGGGAAGACTATGTTTGTGCCATTTGCCGTAGAGACAATCGGTCCAGTCCATAATATGTTGGACTTCGTCATGCTAGACCAAGGGGATAAATCGTCTTGTTCCACTGTCAAAGAGATAACCATCTTGTCCCGTTTTGTCCCCGTATTATGCTAACCCTGCTGGTTATAGCCGCCGGTGACAACAGGGCTGGGTCTTTTCTCGCTCGAGGTTTAGTTTAACCATTTAGCTGGTTTTGTGCTGAGTCAGTCTTCCTTTCCTTAGTGACTCTCTCAGGGCTACAATGCAGATCCTGGTGTTTCCAAATGTTCACTCTCCGGGTAGCGGACTCGGGGTACACACATTGGATTGCACGCTGTTTATGAAAGTGCATCCGTGTTCCAAAAATTCTGTTGGTTGTTTCTTATCAAGAATTCAAGAAAAATTACTTTCTGAGTATTTATCGGATTAAGAAAAATAGGGTGTCATACAAAAAATACCATCTGAACACCAAACAACTTTTTATATTTTTGGCTATAACGTTTCTGAATGAAAAAATCAGTTGTACAAAGGAAGATCTAATAATTTTGTTAAATTAAGAACCCTTTGTGCGAAGGTAGTATTCTTGTTGTTACGAATAATGAATACCTTATTTTTTTTTTAAACAGGTGCGCGTTCTTTTCAGAAAATAAAAGGAATTGTACGGTACGTAGTTTATGTCGGATGGAAATGTAAAAAGACTTTTCTCGCTATATTGACCGCACTTTATTTGAAATAGATTTTTTTTCGGTCGGTGTTGTTTTTTAGTAAAGGAAAATAGAATAACTAATTTTTAACAATTATTTTTACTACTCAATAAATTTGTGTAACTATATTTATATTTAGTGTCTAGAGAGAATATAACATAATTCTTCATCGGGATGTAGGGTGAATATACAATAATTTTCTCAAAATTGTTAACCTCCCACAACTCGTGCTCCACCCTGCCAGCCAATATTCATTCAATTAAAAATTCTATTTAATTTACATATACCTCATGTAACTAACAATCATTTGACTAACTAATTACCATTTAGCCAACAATAGACGATAAGTTACAGAATATAATTAAAGTGCGGCTAGTAACATTGGGTTGAATAACAAAGCAAATTCTAAACTATGGACTAGAATGGTTTTTTGTATTTATGCGAACATTACACATTTGAAATGAAACTACTATTTACAATTATTTATTACCACGGTTGCTGTAAAGCACTCGAAACGACGGGAATATAAAAACAAAATTAAACGTAAAATCCGTGAATAATAGTTTCATTTCAAATAAGGACTAGAAAATGAACAAGCGCGTGTAACTCCAGTACACAGAGGTGAAACTTCTACTCACTTGAAAGTAAGTGCTTAGACAATTATTTATTAATCAATAAATATTACTCACCGTTGAAATACGTACAACTAATAGTTCTAATTCATAATGCAACGCTCACACTTAACCGAAACGTTGCACTAGAAATTCAACCTTGAAATTATACTCACATCGCGCCCAAAGTTGTTTCATTTCAAAACATAAGTTGTTTCAGTAAAATGTTTAACATTTAGCTAGTCTGGCTAAACTCGTGCTATTACGTAGGATCTTACTCCATGCTAACACAAGGGAGTAAACATAGTATGACAATATACGAACAGTGCAGAGTCACAATCCGTGACGATTGTGGACACGGATCTTACTACAACGGAGAAATTCCAGAGTTTCGAAGATCAGCAATCATAGGACGAACTGAACGAGACTTGTGCAAATGTATATATTGAAATGCATCACGATTGACAGCGGTTTCCAAATCAAATGCTACAAGAGCTCCACGCGGTAGTTTCTTGATAAACTCCAGTATGAAACATATATTTCTCTAATATTTACTCTTACTAGAGAAGCGGCAAGCGAAATTTTAAATTAAATTATAGGTAGCAGAGATGGTACCTATAATTTAATTCTACAGTTTTATCTGAGTGATCTTCAGAATCATAAGAAATAAAAAGAAACGCGAGAGACTCAGATTAAGGAAGTTTTTGTGGTTCCCAAGATACTAAGGTATGACATGCCAGTCACTACGGAGTGACTGTAGCCAATTCGGTCTCATCACCCATAAGTGATGATGCACTAACAGTTAAGGAGATAACGGCAAAAAGTCAGCAGAATTTACAGAGCTTCAAACATGACCTTGTCATATTTACGTTTGATAGTAATAGTAGTGTATTTTTATATATATTTCATATTTAACTTATTAATATATATGTAAATGTATGTATGTCCTTGTTATTATTATATATGTATTTATTGTTGTATGCGTATAGATTTAATGTAAATTTATTATAATTTTTTTCCTCTCTTTATTTCTCTCTATTCACTATTCACCTACACCTACTTCATTTCATCTCTGCATCGTCCAAAAGTTGACTGGTAGAGAATGCTTTTGGCATTAAGTCCGCCTATATACATTCTCATGTATATGAAGTTTAATAAGTAAAAATAAATTTAACATAATAAAAAATTAATAATTAATATTACCCTTAGGTTTGAAACGAATGTGGACATTAAATATTAAAATTAAGTTTTTTTAGAAATAACGTGTAAATTGTCACCTGCATCACATATAGAACAAAGGCGGTTCAGCTTTTTAATGTGGTAGAGCCAAGCGGCGGCTTTTGCTGCTGCTCGAATGGGCCGGCTCGACAGGATTGGTACCACTACCTCGCAGAATACCGGCGTGAAGTAGAGGCATCTTATGCTTCTTGCGTTTCGTTCGGTGAGTGAGGTATCCGGAGGCCCACTCCCCCTCCCCATCCCCCTCCTCATTCTCCCTTCCATCTCCTAAATACCCTTAGAGGCCGGCAACGCACCTGCAGTACCTCTGGTGTTGCAGATGTATTTTGTGGGCGACGGTAATCACTTACCATCAGGTGAACCGCTTTCTCGTTGGCCGCCTTTCTCATAAAAAAACAAAAAGCTTTCACAGCTGCTTAACGGTTATCTGCCGTTCTTCGCCGATGTAACCAAGGCGGTTGCGTATTTGCGTGCGCGTAGTGTCCAGTATCTTATGGGTTCACCGTTGCACTTTTCAGATGCGTGGGGTGCACAAAGAGCAATGTATTCAGACGGAGCGAGAGGTTCGCCGCCCATCGTGGCTCTTGTGCTCCGATGCCAGGCGAAGCGCAGATTAGTACACACAACTCTCGCTGCATGTCTAATCATTCGATATAACACAGACATCTTAGCTTGTTCAATTAGTATTAGTGTAGATACGTAATTATTTACTGTACATAATCTCTATAACGTTATCCAAAGAAGTGAAATGAGCGGAGAATTGACTTACGTTGGGCGTTGGCGCCAGATGTGCCACATTTGTCTCAATCTTCGTATTCGTAGAAATATTATTTACAATTTTTGTCTAACTTGGTTAAGATTTCTCTCACTAAGACGAATAACGAATGTTATACGGAGAAATACTAGCTTTACTACTAGTTCGTCCGTAGTCTTAAGTAACACTATGAGGAAAGTCTTAAAGATTCTACATGTATAGACAACTCCAGACAATTCAGACAACTGGCCAACTGCGTAGCTCTGTAATGGATAGCCCTATATATAAATATATTACAACGGCTCGACCCCTAGTTATGCTGTAGTAAAAGGCCTATCAAAGTATGTCCACAGGTTTTTGTGTATTGTGCGTTAAAACAAAAAGTCAGGTACAGAAACACATTTTACCAAAAATATTTTAATATACAGATGATATAAATAAAAATGTTAAAAAAGTTCTTCTTCTTCTTAGAGTTTTTTAGAATTTACTAACTTAATACTTATTAGAGTTTTATAAATGTTGTAATAAATTTCTAAACATGCAAGTGCATGGACAAAAGTTTATATGCACTGGTATACGTGTGTAAATAAATAATAATTAACGTCAAATAAGGCTCAAAACACTCGTTTCATTTTAATGAAACTCTCATATTTTATTTAGGCATTATAAATGAAACTTAATGAGCTTAATTAGCACTTAAGTATCCTAACACTTTCGTGATTATGCTTGAATTTCTTTTAAAAGCCAGAATGAAGTGACATTACTCTTTGTTTACGGTATGAAGCGGTTTATTCATTATTTTTATTGCAGTACTTATTCAACAAATTAGTTTAATTTTGATTCAGATAAATATAGGCACTATCATGTGCGCGACTTGTTCACCTCGTCTTTTATATTAAAAAAAAGAAGTTTAGTAAATCCAAAAGCCTCAAACACCCATGTTAACTATTAATTAACTTTGACTATAAATTATTTACTAACAAGCTACTCGATTTTGAGTAGTCATTTGCAATCGGCTTTTATTATATATGAACCTGAAGATAATTGAAAAAAATTAGATCGATGCGTTAATTTTTTCGACTGTAATTATTGTAGTTACTTACGTAAACAATCTGATGAAAGAAACTTTAGTTACGGATGCAATTCAGCATGATCATTACATCCTGTTACTGCTGAACAATTGTGACAAAGCACGGGTCTGAGCCCCTGCATCCATCGACTTCCTGCAACACTTTGCAGATAGTCTCTACGTCTTTTGGGTGGTCATACCGCAGTGCGTTTGCCAATAGGAGGTTCCCACTCGAGAAGTTTTCTTACCCAACAGTTGTCAGTTCCATAAGGTATGTGACCGGTTCATCTTAAACGTGCAGATTCGAGCTTGCTTGATATTCTTTATATAAATCTAAATTAAAATTTTTAAAAAAATATCAGGTGTGTTACTTACACTGTTCTCTTCGTAATGATATATTTGTATATAACATTTACATTAATGCAGTATAAATTCCGTAGAAAGGATTTAAATTGGGCAAATTGCGTAACTTTGAAAAGTGTGATAATAATATAATAATAATAATGTGATATTATCACAAAATAATCATATCTTTTACATTTCTATATATATATATACATACGGGTGCACATACATCTAACACTAATACATTTCTTAGTTTTAGTTTCGTATTAAAATAAGTTGTGTATCAATCGTTATTATTGGAAATATTTAACTCAATGAATTAAACACATGGCGTGTTGATGTCCTAAAAATTAAACATAGAAAAAGATTTGCACGAGATACTCACGAGTTCACTTTGACGTGATTTAATGCCGAAAAGATTTTTCTAAATAACTTTATAGAACTAGAAAATATTTATTTAGAATGGTAGTGTAATGATTGTAACATTGATTTTAATAACTAATTGTATTTACTTTAACGCGCTGAAATGTTTTACTGTAACATATTTTACCAAATTTTATAAGGTTAATTTAAATATTTTTCGGGTTGCAGCATCTAGAGTGCGAAATTTTTGGTACTGTAGTCGCCAATCCGCATGCCATGTACGTCTATTAAGGCAGTGAATTATTTCAATAAGTTTAAAAGCATCACAATTACTTTTCAAATATGTTTTTCACAGAATTTCGATATTACTATATAATATAATAAATCATCAAAATATTATGATGCGAAACTACCAACTGCGCTTCTAGTGTTTGCCAAGACATAACTTGATTAATTGAACCCAACGTCTCTCTTCTGATTGATCACAATGTAATCTTGTTTTTGACATGACTGATGTTGGCATCTTGGGTATTTATTCACACAATTTAGTTTTTTTTTTTCACTCACCATTTCTATTTTGATTATTACAGTTAAGCACGCAATGTATATCACTTGAAGTAGTTAAATTTAAGTTACCAAAGGCTCGGATATTAAATACGTATATTTAATACCTTGCCCTTGTATAAAACTTTAATAAGTTCTCGTTTATGTTTATAAAATAATTGAGTTTGTCATACACAGATTGTGCTGTAAAATATAATATCCAATATCAATCTCTGCCTTAAATTAGGTAACTACTCAAAAACTCGATGGCAACACCGTACTTACCACCTTAGTAGTATTAGTACTATGTATTTCTATCATATTATAAGTTGATACAATTTATTTATTTAAATTTTCATCAAGAATGGACATATTTTTGATTATAAAAAATTAATGAAAATAACGGCTAGGCTTTCTCAATTTTTTTTAAAGTAATGGAATCAAATGTGAGGTCACAATGTAATGGTCTGACAATTAGTAGGCTTTACAATACTACAGGAATAGTAAAAGTACTTTTCTGCACCTCGTACTATTACATTTTATTATTAGTTGTGCAATGATTGTACATTACAATAATTTAAAGTTTACGGTGACATAGTTTACTGTGATCCTGCTTTCAAAGTTTAGGATTTTGAGTACGGATATTGGAATGTTTGTGGAAGTTTATTTACAGCCCAAGGATACCTGCAACAATAGTTAATCGAAGAAGGTTACAGAAGCACTGAGGACTGATATGGAATGCCTCATAGACTGCAATTATATTAGCTCTCGTTACCCTTCAGACCTCAAGCCGGAAGACAAAACTGGTTGCGCTACTGATAAGCGGCAAAATTAAGTAAGACGGCGGTACCTAGTAAAGTTTATTGAGACTTCGGTTCATCTAAATACAATATATATTTAAATCTGTTTAAAGTTTCATTACCTACGTCTCATATCGCAAACAAGGTAATATGTGAGGTAATACAATAAGCTACATAAGATGTAAGGATGCAAAATTAGAATATACCATCTATTTCTCCAAATGCTAATCTCACTTGAACGAAGTGGCATCAAAGCTCTCGCCAATATTTGAGAGGAGGACTTTGCCCAACAGTGAACATTTAACGGCTGCTACTTTATTAACTTTACTTTCTTGCGGCGTAAATATTTGGGTTTGCTGGACTTATAATAAACTCTAAACACCGTCAGTTCTGTTTGGTACAGTTATCACTTGTCCACCTGCCGCCACTCGTGGCTATTAGGGTAAATCCTCCCATCTTTAGGTATGTCTATATAACAGTATGGAATTGTTATGAGCTACGATTTTAATATGAAATATGTTTTAATTCATCCAAAAACAACAAAGTTTATGCATGCCATTTATCATTGTTCGTTTCAACTTTAAAGCATCGAGGCGATTCGGTTGACAGGTAATATCAGGATGATGCATTATTCACCTTATAATGTATTCGGGGCAAAGTTGTAACTTGGTTTAACTACTTTCAAGTTCATTTTCAGATATCGTTATAGACTTACTTCTAAAATATGTACATATTTACATCTTATTATTATGCCCTGATTGAAAAATAATATAAATGAATTATTTTGTATCCTTAAAATAAGAAAAAATAACCGTTTTGCCTCTTTACATTTATTGAGATCGTATTATTTTGAGAAGTGTGACTATGGGGCAGACGAACAGAAGTGTTACTTACATTCTTCATGTTACATGTTCTATCTTACATGTGGAATTAATTTATCTTATGCAGAACTAAAATTAATCTTAATTCGAAATTTATTTAATATTGTCTAAAAGTTTCTATGAAACATTCATAATAATTAGTTAATTTTAGTATGAAGAATTAGACTTCATTACTAACTTTGTTCATTTGTGGGCACAACTGTTTCTTCCTCTTCGTGAACTACGGAGTAGACAAACTTTCGCTATGGAAATAATACATGTAACGAAATCGTTTGATATTAAACCTCAATTTCAAAAGGAGCAAATAAGTCTTTGCACTATGTTGCATACTAAATATCAATAAAAGCATATACAAACAACAAATGTTAATCAGCAGCATAATGCTGCGGTGTTTCTTACGTTTACAGATTAAAAAGACTTCATATCTGAGTCCTGAGGAGTGAAAACGCATCTGCATTACGATTCTCAATTCACCATCAGGTTGGAATTAGTGCTCGTTTGTTGCCCTTATTTGCATAAATAGTTTAAAAAAACAGTAACAATGAAATGTAACCATTTTGTTCGTAATTTTTTTTTAACTAAGGATAAGATAACCGTTATAGCGACGAGTTACAGGAAATCGTCAAATTACTAAAAAAACTGCTTTACCTCCAATAGTAATGTAAACAGAATGCTGACTTCGACCAGTGACTATACTATATTATGTCACGTAAAACGTATCACAGCTTAATTCTTAATCTAGGATACAGGTGGATTATGTGCTCGATTGTCACCCATATTTTTTTATAAAAAAAGGTTAAGATACAGGCACTACATTCGTTTGGAAATCCAAACGACTGAATCTCCTTTTACGATTTCAGTCAAAAGTTATCTCAATGACCAGTGTCGAAATTGGTTGCTTCGTACTGTTGGACGAAGGGCAACCGTTTATGGTGAGGTCGTTTACTTGACCTCAATCCAATTGATTTCGTTTTGTTTATGTAACCGCAACCGAACTAAGTCAAAGATAAGGGTTAGATAATATAACAGATAAAGTACCTTCAAAAAGCTTAGATATTATATACTTTATCTAATTTTGATTAGATTTTGTGCACTTGCTTTAAGTAATAAAGGCCAATAATTTTATTTTATAACTCAGTTTCGCATAATTTTTAAAGGTAAGTTGTTAATAAAAAATCTGCGAATGCTATTACAATCTACAAATTATTGTGTGATATTTCTTTTGTCCAAAAATAATAAAACTTCCGTAACAAATTCATCTGCTGCTTTTGATATTAACCAAAATTTTATTACAGAATTATTTTGTTGAATTGTTTGTTTATTTTCAAGGTGTTTTTGATCGAAGTACACTTTGATATGAGAGACTGTCGTTATATCTACGCTTGTAGTGAATCACGCAACGAATTTGCCAGTCTGTTATGGAACAAAATAGTTAAAAAAAGTAGGTAGGGAGAGACCCAGCTCGACGACCGTCGCTTCCGCACGAACACGTTAAAGTTTACTCACTAACAATGGGAGAGAAATGTTAGTATTACAACGTGGTCGGCGTTGGAGCCATGGTCCACATCCGCCGCTTGGGACCTGCCTTTTTTATGGGCACTGGGGCAAACAAAACAGCGGTTCACCCGATGGTAAGTGATTACCGACCTATAAGGATACGTGGGGGGAGGGGCCTAAGGTTACCTCACTCACCGAACGAAACCCATGTTAGTACAGCATTCAACAGCCCATTCGAGCAGCAGCTATAACCGCCGCTAATATTAAAAAAATCTCTAAGTAGTCTAATTACTAAGCAACATGATCGTCTCTAGAAGTATACTTTCTAATCATTCATTTTTTTTTTCCAATTAATCCAATTTCCTACAAATATATATAAAAGAAGGCACTCACGTCTGCCACAACAAAATGGATAGGTAGAGATTGCGTATTTTCGTTTGGCATGCTATTCAGGCTTCCATAGCGCACTTTTTTCTCCCCGGGAGATAGAACATGACGGTTGGTGAATCCCATTGCCGGGTTTGCTCCCAGAGATCTTTTAACTTTATAGTTTAGAAATCTGTAATATAAAATAAAAAAACTTTTCCTCTGAAAAGTTATTGAACTAAATTAGTGAGCAAGCAAGCTATTAGTAGCTTCAAGACTTACCAACAAACTTTTAAAGTTCAAGAATCACCACATTACTTGAAGGAGCATCTTAAGTATAAGTCTCAAACTAACTTAACTTTTCTTGCATTAAGAAAATGAAGAAATTTAAAACATGATCTTTTGGGTATATAATTTATACAAATATCAACTATATTATTAAAACCAAGAGAGTTATTTTTTCACTACACTAATCTTGACAACAAAATGAGATAGAGAGTGGAAATTCGATATGCGGTTGACGACAAAAGTGGGAAAATACTTTTTTTATTTTTTTTTAATACTGAAGGCACAGAAGCATGAAACTTTCAATATCTATGAAACGGTTCTCTGACAGACATGCATAAATAACTGGGTTAGTCCATGCTGCGGACCAAAGTATGTACAGGTGTAGTAAGTGCGGAGTATATTTTAATGTATATGAAATTCTTATATCAATGAAAATAGATAGAGACAAGAAAATCTATTTACTTTTCACACTAATTAGATTATCTGTGTTGAGTTTCATCAAAATCGGATAATAAGTTTCAGAGAAGATCGCAATAAAAATTTGCATTGTAGTCGGGGATAGCGATGCAGTTATGAAAATGTCTTTAAAACTTTCCCTCCCAGCACCAGCACTGCGCTCACCGTCGCGCTTGCCAGGCGTGGTAAATGTGGGCTTTTGCTGGTGCTTTCTTAGAAACCTATGTTCAACAATAGACTAAAATAGGCTGATGTAGTAGTTATTCACTTCCCTGTCGCTCATTTTCAAATGACACGAATCAGTACGTCTAGCTCCATGAAACACTAGGAAACGTAAAATAACATGATCTTCGTGTAGTGAAAATTTATTTCACAAAAGACAATAAGTGACATTTGAAAGCATACTCAGGGGCCTTGTCCGCTATTCCAGGGTGAATGAAATATTGGCTAAAGAAGAAGCCTTCGTAAAATTTTCCTTATTTTTTTTCTTTTTAAAAGAATACTAGCAATGCTACTTTTTAGGTAACATTACTAATATTCCTGTTAACCCTCCAGCTAAGCATTACAGCTTGTATCTAGAGTGGTTCACGACAATAGTCGAATAACGAATCCGAACATACGACGACATGTTTCGTAGTCCACATACTAACCATATTTATGCTATAGCTATTAGCGCTTTACTATATTTTTCATACTAGATAATTTGGGAGAAGTATAGGGAGAGGGAGTGTACCTCCATTTACTTCACTCACTGAATGAAACCAAAAGTATAAGATGCAAGGCGGCCCATTCGAGCAGCAGCAAAAGACGCCGCTTGGCTCTACCAAGTATAAAACACACTTGTTTTCTAAACTTGTTAAATAAGTAACACCTAATGTGAAATACACCAAATAATTATACCACATTTTTAACTAATATAGTCATTTAATAACACAAACATTAATGCATATTAGAATGTACAACAATGGTGAATCAATTAAAAGCCAGTGGCGTTTTTACTGAGTAAAAATTTACATATTAGCTCCAGGGTTCTTGTAACGTTCATCCGTCCGGAAAATCCGCAGTATGTGTATCGTACAGGAGATTGTAAATTACAATATGGAAATAAAGGCCATGTTTGTACAATTAAATTTCACTTGATTGATTTTAAGCTTACAATACAAACAAGTGTAGAGATGTTTCGTATAGGCAAGACATTATTGGTGGTCTTTCACAGGATTTTGTCTAAAATTTACCATATTTCACTTGTAAATATTTGTAATAGCTTAATGTCTGAGAAAACGCGGCACCATCGCAAGGTGTCTTTGTCTGCTCGTGGTGAAACTCTTTAGAGATTTAAGAGCTAATTTGCATTAAATCACCCTCAGACATTGAAAGTATACAAAAAAAGATATGAAAGCTGGTAAGCATGTAATTCAATATCGTATTTTTTATTATTTGCCCTAGGCTTCTTAGGCCCATATTACATTATCATATATCTATGGCACTTCATCTATGACTCATAGACACATGATACTGTTATATAAATGTTGAAATACTTATAAATATGATAATATAGCTTTTAAAACCTAAGGACAGTATTACATTATTACATTTCAACACTAGTGTGAATTATTAACGCAAATACACTTTGAGTCAAAGAATCAAAATATAAATAATATGATTTTTGGTATACCTAGAAATGGTATGTAGAACCAAGAAAGTTATTTGATAAAATTTTTCATTGTTGCCTTTGAACTTATAATTCGTACGTATGTATATTATTTATTTAAACAACAAAACAAGTACTACAATTCTATACAAAACAAGGGTTTTGAAGTTCTTGGGATTTATCGGATGCTATAAAGCCATACCTAGTTGCGACGTTTAAAAAAAGGTGTGTATTTTTTTATTTTTAAACTACGTAGATAACGAACGACTGTATTATATTTGACATTTCATCATATCGTTTAATTCCCTGAAGTATCTTTAATTTCATTAAAATTCAAGTAAAATGTTAAGTCTTTTCGTTTTTTAATACATTTGTGAGTAATTTTAACGTTTTCAGACAAATATTTTCTAAAGTAATTTCCGCTCCTTCGCTCAACATTGTACCTATTATTGAAATTGGTTTTGATCCTTTGAGAGTTCTCGTCTCTACTAAATCTCCATTATTAAAACCTAGGCGAGAGCTTCGGTATTCAATTTATATTATATTACATATAGGCAAACGACAGATGAGTTATCTTTTGAACGATATTTCCTAGATACCCATATTAAATTCATATGCACATCATTGAGCACTTTAATATTAACTTAAAATTTATATGAACTAGTAACTAAAAAGACTATTCAATATAACAGAAGCTCTCAAGACCGCGTACCAAATTCTGGGGATGTTAAAGTAGGTTGGCAGAGCTTATTTAGGATAACGCCTGATATGACGCCCTATACGATAAGAGCCTGTTGCCGTCCTCGCATCCAGGCCTATAATACAAATCACACTCGAACTCGGGTCCTGGATTTTGAGACAGATCTCCTAACCGCTCTGCTATCGTGGCAATATCAATAGATAATAAATTATTTGCATTTTTTTAACGAAACATGTACATGAATGTTTGCATCTGTTCACATTATGAACTTGATCCTTATCTTTAAAAGACAGCATGTCAATTTAAGACGTAATATTGCTATACGGTACATTATTATAAAACTTGATTCAAAAAGTAGAAAACGGCTTCGTACTCTGTAAAATAAACACCAAAATTTTGCAATATATAGTGCTAGTGCACGTATTTTAGTGGTTCGATTCCCGATGCCAGCAATTCGTTCTACATGAAGGAAAAAATCGAAATGATAGCTGTATGTCTGATAAGAGATGAAAATAAATTCAAAGACGTGTGAAACCAACTAGGACCGATCCCTTCCCGCTTTCAAAATCCTCTCAGAATATTGAGAGGAGACCTTTGCCCCGCAGTGGGACATTTATAGTCTGCTAATATATCACATTACATCGCTGTAATGTTTTGGGTGATGACGTTATTCTCCTGACTGATTCGACTACGGTGACAACTTTCATCGACTGTCACCAGTTGCCAACTGCGGAGGACATACGGGTATATATATAGTACGGCAAGTGTACGCGCAAATACAGAGGCACTCACTCGTCTTCTTTTTCCATTACCCGATATAATCGACATTTAATTAATCTAAGATATGTATATATAATATAAGGCTAATTTTAACACATGATACGGGACCTAAAATAATACAAGCAAACCCGAGAAGTTAATAATTTGTGTGCTACACAGGTATTTCTTAATGATCGTATTTGGTAATTATTTTATAATTACTTACTTTTTATATCTTTGAAAAGAATAAAACGAAATTTTGATTTTATATCAGGAATCGTAAATGTGGACAAGTAACTGTAAGATAAAATAAAAGATCTGAGAAAATACGGAGTCGTAAAATAATTAGAACGTAAAGACCAAAAATTTTAATCCATTTTCTAGTTAGCCTTATCTCTTGTGATTTTCTACCGTCTTCCAATTTATTCTGTCGTTGAACTCACGGAGTGATATCGAGTTTACGTTTTTAAAAATAAGACAATTTTCCAACGTTATTGCCAATCAAACCGATCGATGTATACGATAACAATGTTGCTTCACTGTACTTTACTGCAAACATGATTTCTTAAGTTTAAATAAAGTAAGTAAACTAAGTATAGATTTACTTGAACTTTAATATTTATTTCATGGATTTGTGGTAAAAACGGCCTAACAGTGTATCTGATGATATGTGGCTATTGCAGCCCGTTGACACCAGCAAGCAATTTAAGAATGTTACAGATGCGTTGTGACTCCCGCGGACTAAGATGGAAAGCCTCGCAGCCCTCAATTACACTGGCTCTCTATACCTTTCAAACCGAAGCACAACAGTAAATGCACTGCTGTTTTGCGGCAGAAATGGGTAAGAGTGTTTTTTTTTATAGAAGCAAACGAGCATGCGGCTCACCTGATGGTAAGTGATCACAAACGCCAAAAAACGTGGGGTGCCAGACCAAACGACTCCTAGCCAGAAAATGTATCTTCCGGATGTGAATTTTTCAGAGATATTAGCTTAATTCTGTAAAGTTAATTTTCAAACTTATCAAACATCGAGTCCCCGTGCCACATCTAAAAAGTTTAAACGATTCACATCACATTTATGTACCTTTCAGCAAAGTAAATAATTGCGTTCGTCGTGTAAATTCACAAATGGCAGTTAAAATATCAATGTTTCACCAAAATTATATATAGCAGGGACATAGCACCGTAAAACATCTTATTTAGCAGTACAGCTGCGAACGTCAGTCTGCCTGCCAAGCAATTATCGCAATGTATTTAACCTCGACGAGGCCTATGTTTATAGTATTCAGAAGTCGATGATATTAAAAATAGTTACATAACACTAATTATTGATGGCAAACAACATTTACCCTAACCAGGGTGGGGGATAACTATCACATACATTATAGAACAGGTGCTGCTTACAGGAATTGGTGTGCTCCAGTTTGCATTGAACTGATTATTTAATTCTGCTCCAGTTTGCAGAAGAGATATTTGAAGACAAGTTACATTCATTGTTTTAACATAAACCTTAAGTTGTTACATAAAACAGAATTTTAAGCAGCTTATTTATTTAAAATGAAAACAAAAAGAATACGAATTAATTTCAATTAAAACCTTAATTGGGAATAAGTTATGTTATGTGTAAATTTTTAAATAGATTTAATCTTTAGCTCTCACAGGATTCAAAGCAAGCCAATGCGAATTTAGATTTACTAAACGCAAAAAAAATCATAACTTATGCGTAATGCGTATAAAGAGTACTTTATAAAGAGAAAAAAATGACTGTAAATAAAATAAGTCGAGGCTAAAAGTTTTAGGATGTTAAATCGAACCCTGTGCATTGACGGAAGGTTTCTATATTCAATCTACTTGATATCATTGGCTATACGATGTTTCTAAACCTATATTTTGTTAGCCGAAATAGAGTTTAAAACAAAATCTCATCTGGTTTATATTTTATGGAGCAAACATATTTATTCCAGAAGATATCAATTTTCAACGAGAAAAGTTAATTTTCATTATACCTAAATAGATCGTCGTGTTTATTTGAAAGGATTAATATCGTAATAGCTTCCATAATGAACGAGAGCGCTAATATTATTTGAGGCAATGAAGTATCTACGTGCAGTTACATTTTAATTAAATTCATACTATTATTATAATAATCATTTGCAACATGACGTAGTTTTTATTTGCCTATATAAGCTTTTGAACAAAAGGAAATTTTATAGCATTATTTCTCATTTTGTTATCTAAACTAAGTTATGGTGCTGGCAGTGGAATAAGAAGGCTATTGTATTTTTTCATAATTCTTATTAGTTTCATTCAAAGTAACTACTTATTGCTGCAGGGGTGTTGCAAGCGTTTGCAGATATTCGGGAAGGGGGAGGTAGATGGGGAGGGAGGAGTGAGCTTCCGGTTACCTCACTTACCGAACGAAACACAGAAGCACAATATACATGTTCTTTATGCCGGTATTTTAATTTTATTTATATAAACGAACTGACAATGCACTTATTGATATAATAAATAGCTAATACCGTTAATGGACACCTGCAAACAACTTCATACGAAGAAGTTTTCAGGTGCATTGTCAAGCCCTTAGGAAGGTGCAGCCTCACAGTGTAATACTACCTCTCTATACCTTTCATACCGGAACACAACAGTTCGCAATGCTGATTGGCGGCAAAAATGAGTGCATATCTGTACTAAAATAAAATTACTTGTGTCCATATAAAAATCTGTATGTTTACCGTTCTATCGCGCTTAAATAACTGACAAAAAAATATTTGCAGAGATGTAGATTATGCTATGGAATACTTTATCTTATTATCACAATTTAGATTTCTCTTGGTACTAAATGTTTGACCACGCGGGTGAAGCCGTGAGCAGCACATTTGCCGTCATCACTACGCAGGTGGTTTGAATTTAAAAATTTCTGGCTTTAAGTTTTTTCTGCAGAATGTTTTTTCTACCTAATTTTTTTTTTATTGTATGTATTATATCCGACGTGGAACAGCAGCGCAGACACAAGGCAGCAAACAACTTTTATGTATATATTATTTAAAAACCCTTAATAATACTATACTCGAAAAGGGAACAATACAACACTTTTTTGCAGATAATATAAAAGTCATAAATGTAGTCCGTAAAAACAACATGTATCTCATCACGGTACATCACGTAACACGTAAAGTAAACGTGGTAGATTTTGAAACAATTTACATAATACGTGACATGGGTTTCAGTAATATCAGATTGTTTATTATTATCTATTTACCTTTACCTATTTACCGCCTATAAATAGTTCATTGCCGGGTTCGCTACACTAGGCAAGCTGATTAGCGACCGTAGTACCAGACACTTTGCACGTTAGACGCTGCTGCTGATGACGGCATCGGTCTACTTAATTTTGATTTGATAGTTTTCGATATAGTTATTCCGCCGTCTGTCGGTAGTCATTGCGATTTTCAAGGGTTTTCTATTAGTTGCCGCTTACGACACGGCCATATATTATTACTATATTCGTTTACATAAAAACATATTGTTTTTATTTAACGAGATTAATAAAAAAATTAAAACAGTTTTACCAAAGTTTGTGAAGTAGTTATGCAGTCTTTCAAATATTTTGCTTTATTTTAAAAGTGAACTAGTACTCTCCTTTACTTCATAAAATTTGCCATATTGTGTATCAGCACATTAAATAAATTTTAATGATAATCTTTCCGTTAACTCACATAAGCTCCATATTTCGACCATTACTTACAAATCGATGTTAACTTCGTCAAAATTATTCCACAAGAACATTCAAAAGATATCTGAAGAAAACTAGTACCTTTTTTTTCACTAACCCGCGTTATGGTTAAGCCATACTATTATTATTAATGTGATACTATATTTCTGTCTGTTGACCCTTCACGACTTGATCATACTAATATAAATTTCCACAAAAGTTGGCATACGAGTTACTTGAAACCTAACTAAAGTTATAGTTAGGTTTCAAGTAACTCGAAATTTTAATCTAAGAAATCGTAGGTTGTAGTCTAATAGCGATATCTATAGCTCTATTAAAGTTACATCGTTGAATTTATGGCTCTATAATTTTGCGAAATTATTTCTAGCTTTGGATATTTGATTACTTTTCGATCTATTAGATCAATTTTAATTAATATTTGTATCCGTTATGATTTATAAAGAAAAAATGGTTTTTCTGTTGAATTAATTTTGATAATGTATAGGTTGCATGTCTGCTTAAATTAATAATGTTTATAATCCAAATATATGTCGCTATAAACGAATAGTAAATCTGCATATAACCGGAAAGTTTTTGCTGTAAATTGTCGATATGCACTAATAATTACGAATATATATTTTTTTAATTGTACCATTAGCCTTTTGTACTGACTCATCCAATTAAAATTGATTTGGAAGCAGGGAATTTACCTATATCAATACCCATATTTCCTTTGATACTTCTTCATATTTATTGATTTTGTGTATGTGTGAAATTCTATTATTTTGAGATGTGAAGGCTTAACACTTAGTATAAGAATTAACCAGTAAATCTTATTCTATGTGGCAAAGGAAGTTATAGAATTTGTCAAAAAGTTTTGCTATTTGCCGACAGCGTCACTGAAAATTTTCTACGTTATTTTTGTTCATTTAGTTTAGTCCATTAACAAAAAGATATATTGTTGTGGTATTTTAACAATGTAAATTTATTTTAAAAAATAGTATCAATATTTTTTAAATCTGCGGTATTACTGGCAACTCGGTATCGCTTGTTGGCTGATCAGCAATGAAATTGTGGTTTCAATCCAGTGGATAAAATGTTGTCAGAAATTTGGCTCGTAATTTAAACCGTAGCTTTTATGACTTCTGTCCAAGGGAGGCCAAGTTAACAAAAACCTTTTGTAAAGCTTGATAATGATTATATAAAAATTTCATCATCATTTTTCAACCTGCCACAATTTTACTGCAGCTGAATATATATAAAGATGGCAGTGAAAAAGGTTTCGTTTTCGTAAGTCATCACTGGTAAAACGCACAAGTTTACTGAATACTGAATGAATATTTCGTCTTAAGTTTTGAGGTACACGTGACGAGAAGATGTGACGCAGTTTCCCGAATGCAGGCCAGCTCTTGGTCGAAGTTAGACTTACCTATAAGAAAAAATTTTCCGGGCATACGTTCTCGTCTACAGCTTAGAGTGTAGAATTTCAGTCCCGAATCCGGAGCAATAATCGCGACGCACGGTGAGTGGATTGGCGATTGAGGTCCCAGATACCTTGGACCTTAGAAGTTTAGAAGAAAATTATTAACGCTAAACCAACGAACAATTTAAGTACAGGATTAATTTTAAAGATTATTGAAAACATACTATATCATGTTTATTTTACCTACAAAGTAAGGCAAGACATAGATATAAGTAAAAAATAGGAATGGACCATGAATCGAGCCCTGCGGAACGCCTTTTGTTATTTTCGACCTGGAAGAACTTGCACCTTAATAATAAATTTTTGAATTCTATTACACAAATACGAGATTATAATTTTAAGTGCTGTTCTTCTTATGCCATAACGATGCAGTTTCCTGATCAGTGTTTCATGTTACATACAATCGAAGGCCCTGGAGAGACCACAAAAGACACCCAAGGTGATCCTGTGAATTCTCCCAGGGCTAAAAAATATTCTTAATCAGCTCTACACCTGCATCGGTTGTAGAACGACCCCTTGTAAACCAAATTGATAATGATATACAACTTATTGAAATTAAAATATCTTATCAATTGATCCAAAGTAATTTTTCCAAAAAGTTTAGTAACTGTTAGTACTAAAGAAAACTTACAGTTAGAGGTATTATTGAGATAGACACTTCAACAGACATCCCCCATAAATCCGCTGTTTTCTTAATTTTGATAGTGTTCAACATCTTTATTATATCTTTCAGTGACATTTTTCTGTCAAATACTTCTGCAACCTCCTAATCAGTCGTTATTATTTCATATTAGAATTAAATCGCTAGTCAGACTTGTTCTTTCCCATTTCATTATTAGTAACATTCCAAGTAATTTTGATTTTATTAGTATTTTTCTTAATTTTATTACTTACATATAAAGACTTGGTTATCTTGAACATACTTTTTTAAATAATTTTGAATATTTTTTAACATATTCTTTGACTATGACAGTATGGTTATATGACCTTTAATTATAAAATATATACAACCTGTGCCTACTGTTTGTTTTGGAAGTAAACACGGCATTAAATTCACTTCTTGAAACATTAAATAATGTTCATTTTTGTTTCCTCATGGTAGGGTAATAAGTTTTTTGAATTAAATTACTTTTAAACTTCTCCATGCGATAAATCATTACTGGAATAAATAATATATAAGTAGCTTATCCTTACTACAGCGGCTTAAAACATTTTTTAATGCAGCAGTGAACCGTTTCGGCAGTATAACATCACCCTTTCATACATCTTACTGCAATTGGATAGATTTCGTTATCTGGTTCTAAACTCGCACATATATCGTAGCCTCTTCATACAAACACTTCCATACTTCGATATACCGGAAGTCTATCTTGCACCGCTGGAGAGACTGTAGCGCCCATCTAATATTTACTTAATCGAAAGTTTTCTCACTGTCTACATACGCCAGACCAAATGTAAATTGTACTCCCCGCTCTATTATACTACTATGTAAACAGGCTAAGAGTTAATTAAGTTAGTAAGTTAATTTTTTATAACCTTTTCGGATTTCATCAAGATTGCTAGTTAGATGATTTGTTATGACTCTCAAGAATAGCATGAAAACGCTCGGTGAATAGTCCTTTACACACATACCTTTGGCAAAACCGTTTGAATTTTCGTTCCGCTCAAGTTCGTCTTCAATACGAATTGTATTGAATTTGTGTATGTCTCGCATCTTATATTGGAGATCTATCTAAACAACTACTGACGCATGAGATGAAAACTGCAGGCTTCCCTTATCACATAGACAACACTTAACTAATGTGGTAAACGATCAACCAAACTACTGATACTCATCTCAGGGCGAACATACTGATTAAATACTTTCGTTTCGAGATTACTAGTATCGACGAGAAAATGTGACGTACGTTCCTAAACACTTATTAACCATGTTGGTAGTTGAACTATTAATTGATCTGATCTGACAAATTATTTCAAGACGACATCTCTGTTGACAAGTTTGGGCGTAATATTCCTAACATGTACAGATGTAAAATGAATATTAGAAATAAGTTATTTATATTAAGTAAAGTCCACGTTTATCTTAAGATCAACTCGTTGGGAGACACATGTCAACGCCAAACTGAAGTTGAGCGATCATTTATCCATTGATGTTACTAACGCATCTGTATTGTATGTAAAAATATATCTATTAAAACTAAATAAAGAAATGTAAATGATAGTATATATAATTTGTATGTATAATTCTATCTTCTCGGGCAATATACATCGCGGTCAGCGGAAGGAACCAAAGACCTCATAATCACTATCTTTGTAAGAGCGGGGGTTATTCTTCATGGACCCGATACGGATAGAAGACGCATGTCCTGTGAGCGAGTAGATATCCATCTCGTGTTATAGGCGACTAAACCTACCTAAAATAAGTGAATACTACAGAAGCCTTCGGGGATATAAGACCACTTGGACACTTTTCAGCTATAAAATCGGTTTCGTTCCTGGTTTTGTACTCAAATAAATGATGCTGATGATAATTGACCGTTACCGATTACCTACCCCAGGACTTCGGACTTCAACCACTGGATATAATATAGTGCCGTAAGCATATGCATAAAAAATGCATATCTAATGTAACGTTCATGCAAAAAGATCAGAACAAGGAACGGGTGAAGTGTTGGGTTGCATCCTATGACAGATGTTAAAATGCAGTGTCTTATGTCAAAGTGGAACGCAACTTCATAAAAATAGACCCAAAACAATTATTTGTGTGTTTCCTGAATTTTCGGCTGGTATTTGAACCCGGTGAACAAGGTCGGTAGTCAAATACTTCAGAATTTCGATGCATGGGCTAGTATTCAGTCTGATCCGCTAAGCTAAATTGAAGGCTTTAACATAATACTCTACATACGCCAGGCTATGTTAGGCTATGTTTTATTTAGTTGAAGAAAAAAAAAAAGATGTAAGCAAGTCTTATTCCGCTCAATGGCGAGGTGGCTAAGCGCTGTAGGGCTTCGCGCTGCGGATCGAGAGTTCGATATCCGCTCGGGACAAGTACTTGTTTAAACTACAAATAATAGTATCGGGTCTGGGTGTTTGTACATGTACAATTTATGTATGTAAACTGCCTCCACGACACAGGAGAAATTCATATAGTGCCGATAACGTATTAATCTCTTTAGTATTAAATATGCTTATTTGCATATTAAAATATTTATCACCAATAAATTCTCGAACTTTGTTATTATTTGATAAATTTAATAAAAATAATTATCCTTCTTGGGGATGAAATAAAAAGTATAAGGGTAAATAAATGAAAAATAAACTATTGCAATAGGATTATTACAGTGTTATAACATCTAAACGTATTTTAAAGGCTTGTGCAAAAACAACGAAGTTTCTGTTCCAACTAAAGCGTTAAAAGTAGCCAAGAAAGGCACGTACGCTGAATATGGGCCACATTCGACAGCTCTTAAGTACAGTCGGGCTAATACTAAGCTATTATACTCTGTTCAAAAAGAGCAAAGAGATGAAAATGCTTCAAAAAGTATTTAAAGCCAACACTGAAAATCGATGTAGAAACTGATCTAACCATTAAGTAGATGATTACATTTCTAAAAAAAAATTCTAGAAGTTTCGATTCTTAGTATCACAAATTGTGTGCTGATTTATCATGTGATAAATATAGTCATATTTCATCGGAGGAATAAATTTAGCTTTTATTATAAGTATTCATATATTTCTTTATGTAATTATTTATTCGGTTAAATATGTATGTATTTTTTTTTATAATGTACAAACAAAAAGGCATGAAAACATTAAAACATAGTATTTATACAAGGGCACTACTTATTCCATACATTGAAATTTCTTCCAGCAGACCCTAACAGGAAATTTTATTGAAATGGCAAACTTAGTGCGTACATTTCTGATACATATTATGTATACAATTAAATAAATAAGATTACATGTAATAAAAAAATATACATAGGTATATTTAAATATATATATATATATATATATATATATACATACATCCATACACATTCGTAAATATACAATATAAATTATATTAACACGAACCTAAGTTGTGGTCCTTTACACGTTTCTTAAATAAAAGTATAGTTCCGGAATCTCTAATGGTAGGCGGTAGTGAGTTCCACAACCTAACTGCATGGACTGCAAAGGAATAGGAATAAAAACTGGAATTATGGATAGGATAATTAAGCAGAGTCCTGACATGCGATCTGCATGGCACATCCGGAGAGTGAACGAAGGAAAATAGGTTCCTGAGGTATGACGGAGAGGATGGGTTGTGTAAGATGTTATAAAGGAGATATAATAATCGAGTGTTCCTGCGAAGTCGAAGGCATTAAATCTTACCATAATTGCTTTTTTTGAAGGTCTGTGATTAATATTTAATTTGGGAAATTCAAAAATTTATTGTTCGCAACCGATGATAAGGTTAATGACGATAACGTCAAATAGCTCTGGAAGTAGCGCAACAATATTTTTTGAAACTAAAACAAACAGTTCTGTTTTACCCATAACAGGAGTATTGGCCGCAGCAGGATAATTAGAAACGTAACAAAAATAATATGAACGGTTTAATTCACAGTCCCTTAATATTGAATGGACAATTGAATGTAGTTACTACTTTTATATAACTTTGTTTGAAGCTTTGCTTTTGTAACGGGCATAATAGATCAGTTAATTTCCTGTTTTAAAGACATTTTCGAAGTAATCGAATTAAATAAATACTAAAAAAAATACGTTCAGTATAATAATACAAGAGGCCGGATGTAGCTTTTAATATTAATACAAATTATTGTAGGCGAGAAACCGAAACAACTAAAACTATTTTAAATCATATCTGTACTATGTATTTCCATTTTAATATTATAGACTCAGCAATGTCTTATCATAAGAAAGTTTATCTGGAGGTAAAGATAACAAACACTTTACGCAAAACGAAGTTTTAATATTACGCTGCAAACTGCGACAAGGTCTACAATATTGTAAAACCGCCAAATATGAATCAAATCAGTTACAAATGTAAGAATATGAATTCTAGTAACAAGAAATCGGAAAACTGGTAGAAATAAGTAAAATTACCAAAACACAATTATTTAATTAATCGAAAAGAGATTCGATTAATAAGATATTATAGATATAATTAACAAAAAAATCTCTGTAGCGTAAAAGGGGTTCAATGGACGATTAAATGGACGATTCATCAAGGAAAGGAATAATTTAAATGCAATTATCTATACCACAAAATAGAAATATATTCACTTTCGTAAAATAAATTAAAATCAGATTGAGTTCTTTCAAAACTTGAGACTTACTTCGGGTTTATTACTGATTTAAAAGATATATCCGAAAGTTTTAATAAGGTTTTCACTACAATAGGTACTGAGTTACGTAATAATATCGATTGTCTAAGCAATCCAGAACTTCAAAGTTCTATGACCTTAAAAAGATCTTTCAGAAACAGCACCAACTACCATATTAAGTTTTAAACATTATTTCTAATTTGGATTCAAATGTAAGTACAGGTGTCGATAGTACTAACACCTAAATAATCAAGACTCAAGGACGTGCAAAGGATTAGAAGGACTTTATGAATAGCCATTTTCGTGAAGATATCCTTATAAATACCTAATTTAAATAGCAAAAGTACATACTCGACTATCGTCTTACTTGATTCTAATAAAATATATTGGAATTGGATTCTAATATAATATGGTTTTCGTGCAAAATTCGAAACATGCAGCTGCTAAAGACTTGGTGACTAAAATTAAAACTAACATTATCTCGAAAATTAATAGCGTACATGAAGTGGGGTAGCATTCGAACGTTTTACTTGATTTATGACATAATTAAATAAGCAAAAATAGATTAAAATTTATTTCGACTTGCTTTAAATCAAATGTACTCATTAATAAAACTGCTAAAACAAGCCAAATATTTTTAGCAGGAAAAATATTAATAATTCGAAGCCACGGAACTTTGAATGTGAACGAAGATCACATATCTAAAAAAAACCAAGAAAGTATTTAGGGTTGATATTGGATAGGCAATCGATTGGAAAACTCACATTCATAATGTCAAAAGTAAATTTACGTACTTAACGGGAGCAGTACGTAATGTATTATCAAATCTTAAAATAACCCAAAACAAAATTATTAAAGTTCTATTATTTTATAATTATCTAACACCAACTAAAAAGATTAATAAATAAACTAAAACAATGAACTCTAATCAATTATCTAATCAATTATACAGATATAATATGATTAATAGGACAGAAAATATTTAACAAAGAAATACATTTAGAATCAAATTTTACCAAAGTAGGTAGGCTACAGACAAAACTTTGCTCACTGTACAAAATAACGGCATAACACTGTAAAATTAACACCTAAGTGAATATATGTATATTATTGTGATAATAATGTTATATAAAACCTCAACCTAAAATGAATTCAACCCAAATTTAAAAAAAATGGACTGACAAAATTCTAAAAAGACATAGTCTTCAATAATAGTTTTTTTTTAGCAGGATAATGCTTCAATGCACATATCTACGAAAGTCCTCTGTTCGTGACAATAAGGGCATTTAAAGTATTTAAGGGATAGAATCCATTTATTGAACAAACATTCAACAAATTGCATTAAACTGAAAACACGTAGGAAACATATTCTACGCTGAAAACGAGGTTCTTATGTTCTTAAAACATATATTATACAATTTTATGTGAGGAACACGATATTGATGAAACCGTAAGTGTGTATTTCTAACCAACTATGTATATGCTGTCGCATGCATGCTGTACAACGGCCTAAGCCCAAAGATTTCCACAACGCACGGTTCTGAGCCACCTGCATCCATCAACTACCCACGACAATGCGCCGTCGTCACATTCAAACGTCGTCAATTTATCTTATCTTTAGTCTTACACTGCGGATACGTATACGAGGTTGCCTCATCAGAACCTTTCCCTCTCAACGGTTGACGCTTCTGCGAGCCTATTGTCACTTCAGCGTGATAGTCATTAATTCCTTGCGCTTACAACCTGCCAAATCTGATAGGCATCTCGTAACTTGCTCATTAAACATAATTGCATTTGAATCGCATCAGGTTTTATCAAAAGAGTAAGTTTTTCCGGATAAGTCTCAACCATATTGTTAAGCTTCTGTAATATCTCACAAAATATTGGCGACGAGCTTGAGTAATTACCACACATATGGTATGTTGCGTTACAAAAGGTTTTATTGAACGAAGGTTTTGAAACAAAAATTTTCAAAAATATTCATGGCATCTTACAAATATATGTGAATAATACTGTTTAGAAGACGTTAAAGTGATTTACTATTCGATATGATATGAAATATTGGAGGTCCGTGCATACGTAATAGATTAAATCCCGCGTCAAGAGAACGTTTTCCAACGCGAATGTAATATGTAACTTTTATTTGACACTTCTACACATATTAGTATCTTCAATATGCATTTTTCGATTTTAACATAATGCTAGTGTTATATACACAAATGTATAAAATTAATTCAGGTTAGTTAAAATTAGTTCAATGTCATGTATGTTTGACAGAAACAAAAATATATTGGAAATTAAACTATTAAATTACATCGCAAATAAAAATTAAGCCAATAAAATCCGTAAATAATAGTTTCAGTTTAAATGTCCGCATAAATACAAAAAATCATGTAGGAACAAAAAAATATATTGAAAAATTATGGTAAATAATCTAATAAATATTATTAAACTGTTGTTTCAAAACTTACAAGTATTTTTTGATACTAACTTTGTTTTCATGTTGAATGAATATACTGACACAATTACAAAGTATCCGAAACCGTTCCCTACCTTATTGTTATTACCTTGGCTATAGAAATGCCTCGATATTTGACTGCCGTAGTGCCTTTCGGGTGGTTAACAAAAGATCCCACTTGAACCCAATAATCTTAGGAAATTAACAGAATAACAAGCCAATTATTTCTGACAGAGAGCATCTGACCAAGTTCTCGCTAAACTGGTCACACGTGTATATGTGTAATATTTACACAACCAATTTAAAAACTTTTGCAAATTGTACTTACAGGAAAATGTGATTAAATATGTTTTAGTCTTAAGCCTTAAACCATAACCTTTCTTGACGGAGTAACGACCGCACGGTGTTGCGAGAAATCGTCGGATGCAGGTGGCTCAGGACCGTACTTTGAGGCCTGTGAAATTTGGGTACAGTAGATTTGGATGGATTTTCCCCCATCATTCGGTTACTAGAGCCTCGTTTGTTAAATATGTGCAACACGTGATTTTACTATTTCTAGAAAGATGGTACATTGCTCCTTATCCTTTGATTTGTATAATGTTATTGAAATATCACATACTGGTAAAACAGATATTGAGAAAACTTTTTCACTTATGTACGGTATCGTTTACTACAACGTGATTAAATTCTATAGTCCAATGAAAAATAACCTGATGAAATTACAATCAATGTCCCCAATTTTACTCGATTTTACAGTGGTATAAAGTAGGCGACCCTGACGACTCAACTCACCGTCGGCAAAAAAAGGTTTTTACCCTTTTTATTTATTTATTGTATATTTACTCAAAAATTATTTATTATAGCCCATACAAGCGGCCACTCCTCGGGAGAGGTTACAACCTCTTCCTACAATATGAGTACATCAAGGGTGCGCCTTCGTGCCACGAACTTGAGCTTTTTCTGTGGAGAATATAATAGAATAACGTAAATAAAAGCTTATCTACTGCGAGACAGAGGTTTTCCTACTTTTCTGAGCCTTTAATGCCAATTTTAATTTCGCAATATTAATAATAAGTGTTGACAGAAACACCATCGGACTACTTTAGTTCACTGCCAAACTATGGCCTCTCTAAGAAAGTGTCTGGCATATATATAGGTTAGCCCATTCTTACCACATTGGGTCAGGTTGGTAAACGTAGTGCCGGTACCCCTACACTAGTGTTGCTGTATTCTGTGGGAGTTGCGTTTGTAGGGACACAGAGTTCACCATGCAGATGAGGTTGGTATTTCAAGAAAGATGCTATGTTCTCCCTCTTACACACCATACAAGACAAGTCAAATATCTATCTTTCGTAAGCAAATCTAACGACCAACAGGTTTTCAAATGGTCTATAATGAAATGATTTACTATAATGAACTGAAATTTTTTAATGTTATTATGAAATTTAAAAAGTTATGTTATATGTCATATATGTAATATATATCATATTGAATAAAACAAACCTAACGACGACATTATTAAATAAAAGGAGTCTTAAAATAATCCTCAGTATATCTACGGACGGTAACACATAAGGGAGGCAGTAAGCACGCGTTACATGCTGCCTACTCCTACAAAATATCCCCAAGACTCCTACTATACAAGGCATGCATAGCACTAATTATAGCCGATGCATACATTGCATTCGCTCATGCGACACCATCTCATATCGCCGCACTACAAATAATTCAACACAAATTCCTGCGTAGCACCACCAATGCAAGGTGGTTTCGGCGCAACGTAGGCCTACATAGAGATTGTAAAGAGCCAACGATCGAAGACCACTTCGGAGACACGTTCCAACGCTATTTTATAAAGATCGCCAAACACGTCAACCCACCAGTGGCAGTAACTCGTAATGTACTCGGCAACCCGGACGACGTGACATCGTTAGACCTACTATTCGACCCTGACCCGGTCAATTTGCTTCATGCTGACACTAAACACTCAGTACACACAAAACACAACCACAATCACACACACGATATATTCGCGTACCAGGGCGGTTCTTACCGCCTAGAGAGATCGACTTAAATCGACCCTCCGAGACGAAGTCCTAACATCTCTTGAGCGGTCCATAGATACTTTATCAAACAAACATGAGATATACAGCTAATTTAAAAACCGAAGAAATCTATTAAGGCTACGAGCTAAGACCATGACTCCAAAATGAGGAGATGGTTCTGCGAGATCCACCACCCTCTATACTGTGTGGGCAAAATGATTTGGAAATAGTGAAAACCTTTTCTCACGAAAGCAATAAAAAACGTTTCTTCTAACAACTGCTTCAAAAATCCCAATAAGGCTTCTGCACATTCAGCACCATTCGTTATGAATAATAGTTTAGTGACCTCGGAAAAAGCGGCATTATAGTAGGGTCGGCGTCCTCCAACGTAGGTAGCTATCGTTCACGCAGCCGTTACTTTACTTACCTTCCCTTTATAGTGTGTAAAAGTCCACTGGAGGTTGTAGGTCGCTCCCATGAAGAGGATTTTCCATAACCACATCCATTGCCTTGCACCATTGCCTTGCTGCTGTCCATCATCGGTCAGCTTACTTTTGGTCTGGTATTTTCGAATTGGTTATCCCGCCGTCTGTCGAGAGCTCTTGTGATTTTCAAGGATGTTCCCTTTAGTCGCCTCTTAAGACACCTACGGGAAGAAAGGAAGTGGCAAAACCTTACGCTGTCAATACCACATGGTTTATGCTCTTGAAATTAACTTGTATAATTCGTAGTTTTTTTATTAACCATCTTCATATTTAACCTTATGGTTAAATTTAATTACATAACGTCCCATCCACCAATAATGTATATATCTAATCTCTTTAGACTAAGGCAAATATAATAAAGTATATAATAGATCGGCACAATACATCGGTTGTAAACAAAAGTGATATACGATATTAAAATATATATAAGCTACATTGCATACACATAAAATATTGTTTTAAAGTTACTTTAATTACGTGTAGATGAAAAGAAGTATGAATGAAGGAAATGAGTATGATATAAATTTTTTTAACATTAATTAGTTTCGTTTCATAGAAAATAAATCAAATTATTGTAAATACTCCCGTTTTCTAGACATTGACATCTAAATGTTAAGAGTATTCTTTTTGAAGTTGGCTTTGGAGCTCGGTTGACAGGCAATATCCGGCCGTTCCATTATTCACCTCATTGCAGACTCGGAAAGCGTTGCCTTTGATATAATTCCTCTTTGGCTTAGGTCTTATTTTCTGTAAAATTTATGCCTGATTCGTTTTTTTTCTATTTGATTTTTTATTATTATTATTTATTTGTAAGGATGTAACGAAGAACATGCTATACTTTTTCCATTGGAAAACCTCACCTCGCTCTGCGTACTAACGAAGATGAGGCTCTGGTGACCGACTAATGGCTGAAATTCTATACGAATAAACCGTAATGAAATCCCATAGATGGGATAGGACTTATTTGCAGCAGTGGACTTCTATAGACTGGTAAAGAAAATACAGATCTATTTCAACAACTTTACAATTTTTGCACTCATAGATTGATACAACAGAGCAACACTAGAGTCCTTTGATTCTAGACTTCATAGTAGATTTGATGCCCATTTGATTTTCCTTTTACTTGATTCTAGATTTGCTGCCCTCCTATAACCTAATTTGTTTATTTCGGCTTTGAATTTCCTTTACATTCTTAGCTTTAGACAAATTCGGTTTCATAATATGTTCAAAGGGAAGACTCAAGTCTCGGTTTTGGAATATAAGACCGAAAATTGAAATACGTTTAGACATAGGTACACAAAATTGTACACTGGCACTATTAACTTATCACTTTACTACATCATTTATGTTCCAGTATATGTGATGTGATAATTTACTACCATGCGTTCTAAGCTCAAAGTCGTTCAGGGGGCTATGAAGGTGGCAAAAATTAGTTATGTTTGAACTTATTTTTAGGAGCGAAATAATTCCAAATGTGGATTAGGATAAATAAATTAAATAACATTGTCGTAGTCATTATTTCGTTCATGGGGCAATGTAAACGTTTCTCCAACAAAACATAAAAAATATTTAGTGCGGATACTGGAACCACGTGGTGAATGGCATTTTTTTTTCATCATAGTACTCGTGGTTTATTTATACTGATTTGTGTTTACTACGTCCTGTATCTCTGACACTGCATCTGACTGGCAGAGTCATCGATCTTATCGCGTAAGCGTTACGTCGGACATAGAGTACTGTGTGAGAGTGAGTGCGCCTGTTCGTACATTTACGACACTAATATTGTCTTCGCAGTTGGCAACTACTGATAAAATTCGGAAGTCGTCGCCCGGGTTGAAATCGGTTAGAAAAACAATTCTTACAATAAACATTAAAATAACTAGCATGGCTACATGATACACGAAATGGTTGGTTTATGCCACTTTCAAATAATGTAATCCATATATTTATATTAATTGTAACCATGTGACAGTTGGATAATTCACCAGCGCTTTATAGCCAGGAGTGCTATGAGAAGATTACAAATGGTATATATATATTGCAGCACCTACAGCGCGGCGGCGTGTTGTGACATTTTAATACTCAGAACGTTTTTCATTAAGAGTTTGCTCCAATCGTCAACGAATAAACACTGTCTGACGATATCACCGGGGATTGCGATTTATTGCGCGTGCGCACAGTGTCCAGTAATTTGTATATTTTTCAGAAGTGTGGTATGCAAAAATAGGACTGCACTGCATCCAGGAGAGGCGAGAGATCCGCCGCGCGCCTACTACCGCGTTCAACAATGTACGATAGACATAACGTAACACAAAGACAAACGCAGCTTGGCGTTATTACTGTATGCGATTTGTGTGAGGTGTCATTACTAAAGAAGACTACAAACGCAGAAATAAATTATATATCCTTATAACTCATCCATTAACATGACCTCCATTATCTCACAGTGAGGTAAATCTTAATAGCAACATTTAATTTAACATACACACATAATTTTTACAAAAACGTATCGCAACATTCAGCGTCGTACACTTCTCTATTGTTTATATTTTAAAGAAAATTGTAATAAGGTAATGCATGCAAATTAGTGAAGACCAAAATTTTTTTTTAAATAGTTTTTTTTACTGCATGTGATATGTTATAATTGGCATAATTTGTATATCGTAAAAAATCTTACATCAAAATTTTATTACAAACAATATTTTAGTTGCATGGAATGTTTGTCTAAACTAACTTCAATCACCATAATACTCGTAACATTTTGTAAGAGGTTGCTTTACAATTAAATATGTTATAAATACGGGTATATTTATAATATCATTGATTTTTAAAGCCAACGCAAAGTTCAGCGGTTTGTGTGTTTGTCAAGATGTGGGTCTTTGTTCTCTTAACAAATTTTTTTCAAACATTCAGGTTTCTCCACGACGTATTCTTTCACCGCGTAGTAAACAAAACAAAATCTCAAGCCTGTATACACAATACTGGGGTGGTCAGAGGTCTAAATATTTAAGTTGTGCGATCCACTGTTCATTCGCCTATTTGAAACAATGAGACAGGTAAGTCTGTTATCTTCATAATATTCAGGCCAGCGAAAAAAATCGTTTATAAGTTCGGTAAAACTTATTGTTACGTGCTCTCCAGTTAGGGGATCAAAGGATCAAACTAGGTATCCTGATTCGAAGGCAGATCTCCTAACTACTCGGCTATCGTGAATTTTTCAAATAAACAAGGGGTAAGAAATCAAAACTTAAAACTGCGGTTAACATATTTAAAGTTACAGGAACCGGCGTATTGCCCCTCGTTACCAGTTTGGTATGATCATTTGAGTTAAGCGCGATCTTTAATGTTCATACTATGCTGCCCTTAATTTGAAACAGGTTTGAATTTAAGAAAAAATATTAACATGCTTTCTCATTCCCTCTATATGTGTATTTCTTTCTAATAAATGAAATGAGTTTATTGTATTTTTCCACGATGTACTTGTTTCAGCTTAAAAGCACTTTTAAGTAAAAGGTTTTCATTTTCAACAACTTCTTGTACAAGAAGAACAAAGTCCTCTAAATAAGCCAAATTATTAAGGTTGAAGTTTACATAAGGGTCAGTTACTTATATTAGTACTTCCGAAACCCGTAAGCAGAAAGCCCTGTTTAAGTCAGCTTTAGATGTCGTTAAAAGTTTATGTTTATGTATAACAGACCAAGAAGAAACATTTTGTAAGTAACCTGTTTTTTTTTTTAAATAATAATAAAAATGATGTGTATAACTGCTGCGGATCAACTTTGAAAACGACGTCGATATCTTCTGATTCTTATTCATTCATCAAGAGCCCATTAACAGTCACAGACATAGCGCTCTCCCTGGGAGAATTTGCCAGTTTGACAGACCAGTCGCTGCTGCCTATCACACGTTTATGCATTTTCGGTGTGGCCTGTATGAGATGATTTAGCCGTTATCTGTCCGACGCTATGATATTTTTAAGGTATTTCCTTAGATCGACTGTTCTGTCACCCAAGGGAAGCAAGGGGGTTACAGAATAGCTTACTGTGTGTGGTGACTGACCACCCCACTATTTCTACAGTTTAGAGAACTGAAGTTATATGCGCAATGTATTTATTTATTTAGTGATGCTTCATTACAAACACGTCTATACTAAAGGGATACGATGGAAGAATTTAATGCCTCGTGACATTCTCTACCAGTCAACCTGAGGTGATGGAGAAAAATATTTGGTAAGTCGCTCACTAACGCAATTACATTTATTATATACATAAAGAATATTATATATTTTATTAAAAATATATAATATTAATAGCTGAGTTACAATATTTATACGGATATATATAATACAGAGATTCTTATATACCTACATATAATCATAAAATAAATATAAATCAGCTGGACTACACGACACATCACGTTTAGCAAAAAATGAAGAGAAAGAAATATATACACGTTTTCTCGTTTTTTTTAAATTGATCAGAATTTTGGTTGATGAATAGTTACAAGTTCCTAGTATATTACTAAATATATTTGTCAGCCAAGAATAAATTAAAATAAGGTTTTAATTATTATTTCTTAATTTATTTTAACTGAGTTATACCGATTCTGCATCATCTGATGCTGAGACCACATTTATCACAAACGGGTTAGTGGTGGTGGCTGATGGGTCATCGATGCTTTCATCTAAACTCATAATTTTCCTACTCTTTAATTACGTGGCATGTCACCCACCTAATATACATCAATCCTCTATTTAGCTTCGTCGAGTAAAGGCTTAACATCTGCCATTTTAAACATTTTATTATTCCTTCCCACCTACGACGTTACTTGATCCCATATTAGTTCTGCAGAATTTAAGATGCCGATAGAAAGGATGTAGCCGGAAAACTGTTATATTTTTTAATTTCGCTATCTCATCTATGTATTTGGCGTCATAACGGTCCCTTTTTATTTTGGACAGAAGTAAGCCTTATTCCACTATTGTGGAATGTTATTTCTTTATCGTGCAATCAGTTCTGTACGAGTACACAATTTATAATTGTAAATTGTAAATGGATCGAAATCAACTATAATTAATCTTAAAGTTCGATATTTTATTTTAAATAGTTCTCGTTAACTGTAATTTCAGAAAATATCTTTCGACGTTTACTACTAGCCTCTAAACAGATTATTAGTCTCTAAACAGAAGCTGAAACTCTTAACTTTCCATATTTTTGCGGACGAGACGCAAACACTTTTAACAGCTTGGTTTACAATTATTTGAATTTGATTCGATGAAAAACAATTTTTTTTAATAAGTGTATATTTAGAACAAAAAAAATATTAATTTTTTAATAATTTTATATTTATTGGAGAAATATTTGTGAAACAATTACATATATATAAGAGGGGCTACTGAAGAATTGATGCTGTTTTCACTATCAATTTGAAATACATAGTCACTTTATAGAAATATAATGATACATATTACTAAACATATATAGATATACAGTAGCTAGTACATTAATGTAGTATAAACTATGATTACTAAACAACGTTCTACCGGGACATCAACTCTCTTGCCACGTATAGTAACTAAGGCAATAATACACACACGGTGTTTTTCTTGGGAGGTTTCCTCATACTGTATCGTATGTTGTGTGTGTTGGTGTGAGTGTATGTTTCTGAGTGTGTGTGTATGTATTCTTCTGTACTTATTTTAATTTATTTTCATTACAAAACAATTGAAAGAATTGTCGTTTCTATTGATAACCAAATTAAATTTTTAACGCATTTATATTACCCGTTAATTACCGTTTTATAACGCTTAAATGTTTTCATTATAAGGTCACTGTGGTGAGCAAATATTAAACATTAAACACTTTCATGTTTACACAATGTATCACACAATAATGTTGAATTATCGTCATCTTCGCAATTTTGTATTATTAAACGATTAATATATTTATAGAAATAATATTTACAATGTAGTTCTTTGTAAATCTCTCAATAGCTTGTCTGAAAACAACAAGCAAGGTCTCATATTTATATTTGTCCTAACCTCCACCACTAATACTGCCATTGACATGCTAAAGTTTCGTTCATATTTTAAGGTCGTATTAGTCTTTAATCTTAACTTTCATCACACTATACATAAGTTTCTTATGTTTTGCTAACATAGTACATAACACATATTCAAATTAAGCGAATGAATAATCGAAGTTGATATAATAATTTGAGTCTACTGCTAAACAGAGGTCCCCACCCCATTTAATTTCCCTACAGCAGTGATCTGGTCTCTGCTGTAGGGAAATTGCTATCTCCGTCCATCCAATTTCCGCACAATTAGTCAGGTCGTCGCTTCTTCTAGTGGGCAAGAGGTCGTTCTACCTGCTTTCGAAATTACGGAGCTCTCGTTTGGGAACTTTTTTCGCCAACAGTTATTGATTCTGCGAGAAAAAAATTCAATCTAAATTCGTGAAATTGTTTTTAGTTAAATTAGTTTAAACATATTCGTATGGATCTAGCGACAATTTTTAACAATATTTACACAAAAAATTTGTTAATATTTACGTAAACCAAATAGTTCGCAGAAACAATATGATCACAGTCGCGTAATCCAATATGTTGGCGTAGGCAGCAGAACATCAAGAAGGACGCCCTGCCCTCTGCCTACTAGGCAGAGGGCAAGGGGCGGTAATCGCCCTTCGCGAAACCTTTTTGCTGGTGTGCAAATTTTAGGGAGTTTCCAAAATTCCAGGTGCAGAGGTGTGTGGTACTATGAAGCCAACATTTTCAGTGAATACATGATATTTATAATGTTTATATTAAATTTAAATTCGTATTATATTTTCAAACGGATGAGTGCAAACAATGGAATTATGTTCTATACTTATAAATACAAAATACCAGTCAGTGACTAATTATGAAATCTTTGGAATTATAAATTCTACAAACTTGAAGTTTAGGTAAAGGTGACATGGTGTAAGCATCCGTTAAGTAAGGATTTTATGAAAAACCACCCTCAAAGTGGTGAAAAGGGAGTTGGGAGGCAGTATGATTTAGAAATTAGAAAATCAGTATTTAGGTTAATACTTTTGAACAATAAAATACTTGTTAAGTAATTTTTGAAAAACAACCCACAGAGCGGATATTCTAAGTAATATTTGATTTGATTTTCGAATAAGAAGGAATTTATATCACGAACTCCATGTTTACGAAGTCGGGCGTTTCTGCTAATATATAATTTCATTATTTAAAAGAAGCATTTTTTATATTTTTAATGTATACATTAAAAAAAATCATTGATAAAACATATATATGTAGGTACGAAAGAGCTGATATTATAATAAATAATTTACGTATGTAAACGAAAACTAAATATTTTTTCATTTGATACGATAGCTGACTGGTTAGGGGATCTGCTTCCAAATCTGTAGCAAATCTATTATCAGTAGTTCTATCCCCTACGTGGAAGGGTACCTATGAGTTTTCGAAACTTATGTACGATTTGTACCAGAACACTAAGACGGCGATAGGCTCACTACCTGTCGTGTTGTTTATGTCCAGACCTGTGATATCCACGTATTAGGTACACAGCCGTGAGAAATTACAAGCTTTTTTGTACATTTGATAAACATGAATATTAATTTATTTTATTTGTATAAATTTCTATACTTTATGTGTGTGACTAATTTAATTATCAAAAGGTCTAATTGTGCCTCATAGCCAGTAGCAATAATGTAAATTCTGTTGTTAAGAAATGTTAAATGAGTGAAGACACTAGGATAGAGATTAAAATTTTGGCTTTTGCTTACCTATTTCACATCACTAAATTACGAGTACATCAAAAATTTGTCACATTTACAAATTCTAGGATTACTATTTGTATTAGTGTACTTATTATTATACTAATCGCTATGTATTTCTAATAAAACTTTTCTTACGTAGAAGAAAATTGTTTATATTTTAATTTATATACACACTGGTTTAACATCAAATGATCAGGTGAACGCTCCTATTGAAGAGACAATAAGGACGGTGAAAGTCTTGATTATGCGTCATTATGTGTCAGAACTAAGAGAAAGCTGTTAAAAAAAGTCCGAGTCTTTACCTTTCCCTTTGTTTTGAGCAATGTAGGGAAACAAGACATCGTTGCGGCAAGGGAGGACACTAGCCCCATTCCATTTAAGTAAATAAAATTCATTCTATATAAGATGCGATAGTAAAGTTACTGATGTTTTTCGAATATGAAATACTACGGCCATGAATAACAATGGCACAATAATAATATTTATTTTTGACTACGGTTTAAGCTTACTCCTTAACAGGTAAAGCAAATAAAGATATACAAAACGAATGTTAAAGAAGAAAAGCTTGTAAATTATATTACACAGCGTACATTTCATGAAACTTTCATTCTTTGTCAGTATTTCTGACGTTTCTATTTCACTTCGACCAAAAAATTTAAATCAAGCTATAAAACAAATCTTCTTTATTCTACGGTGCGCCAATATTATGCTTAACCTGACGTTGAACGCATTTAGTATAAAAACCTACAGGTCTTCAACCGGGTTTGTATCCATGTATCGTTCGCCTCTCTTTGCGAATGGCCGCCTACGGATCAAAAATTTCTTGTGATCTATATTTTCCATCCATATTCGCCTAAGATGTTCCTTGAAGCATATCCCATACATATCATAATTAATGGAATTTATGACTTTTTTTTTATGAAAAATAGGCTTACGTTTGACCTCAATCTTGCCCGATGGAAGGCGAAGATGAGCCCAAAAAAAGACTGTGTGTGAACGTGATTCTTTATGATGCATACCTAAACCATGCAGAAATATTATATTGGTATTTAGAAAAACTACCGAAAACTATACTAAAAAAAAGCGAAAGGAACTAATTTAATATGACATACAATAATTTTATTTTCCTCTCTAGGTTTGTTTATAATTGATTTAAAAAAGAAACAAAGATAATTTATCTACACAAATAACGATTATTGTAAAACATAAATGAGTATATAAATTATTGACATAGCGGGTTAATAAGTTGTCGAAAAGGTTATAAAAGTTAATTTTTAAATAATTATGCAAATTTTATTTATGCATTGGAAATATGAAATACAAACAAAGAGAATTTGATAGCAGTTTTACGAAAAAGGTTTTCCATCCAAATGCATAACGAGCCATTATATTAGACCCGTATCAAAGTTACGTAAAAACTCTTTGGTCCTTGGATTGGATAATTACGGTTTGCTCTATCCAACACTTTGGGATTAAAACTAGATATTGATCTAGCTATAAATATTCATTAACTTAGTTGATATATGTGAACGATGTTCTTGGCTATGTGATGTTGTACAACTATTTATATTTTAAATACATAATGTAACGATTGACAGCGTCATATTTGTTTTCTTATAGTTACTAAATTGTGTGTTCTGATATGAATCAATATACTAATAATAATGCGCAAAAATAGAATTTAAGCCAATTTCTTGACTACGCCTTATTAACAGAGTTATGAATGGTACCGAAAATTATTGTGTGAAATAATAACTTTACAAAGGTTCACCTTAGCAACTGTTGATTAAATAAATAAATAAACATGTTTTGGTGGGATTAAAGAATTGTCTGCAGACATTATATCACTACAGACTACGCTATAAAATAATCCACTGCTGGAAGCCATTTTTTTATTAAAATAAGAAGCAAAAAACGGCACGAAATCTAGATTCTTGTAAATGCCATTCAAGATTCAAGGCATAGTTAAATAATTATTTTAAATAAATCGTATAAATAAATAAATGAACAGCTTCAAATTATAGTTTCAAATTAAAGGTATCTTAAAACAAAAATAAAACATGATTACCGATGTTTCGTTCAATTCAGGGTGTCATCATCATCATCATCATTGCTTTAAAATAACAACAATTTTTTTATGGCTAACATTTTTTGAGAATAAATTAAAATAAAATCGAAACGTCCGGTTATGGGATGGCTATCTCGTCTGTGGTTATACTCACTGGTTCGTCGGTTTCAAATATTTGATTCATTATGAACATCATCATTTCAGCCTATCACAAGTCCACTGCTGAACATAGGCCTCCTCTAAAGATTGCCACGAAGCTCGGTCCTGAGCCACCTGCATCCATCGACTTCCCGCAACACTGCGCAAGTAGTCACTTCATCTTGCGTTTGCCTGTACGTGGCTGCCCCTCGAGAACCATTTTTTTTTTCATTTATTTTAAGTTCAATTCAGGGTGTATCATCGCATAATATTAATGTTTACAATAGTTCGAAGTTATTTCTAAATGTATAAAAAATATTTGTACAAAAGGATAACGGAGTTTCTAGTGTGACAGAGAGACAGTAAGTAAGTTCCTTATACTGTCAGATATACTTATAGAGCATCAAGGTATATCTATAAAATGGCATTTACGGAAAATCAATTCAACATTTTTAAATAAATGTTTTGTTCTTTGAAAAGATTCCTAAATCAAAAAAGATTCCAATCCAGAGACTTTGCAGTCGTTTCGTGTCTTAATGCCAATATGTACTATCATATTTATTTTTAGAAGTTTTATAATTTGCATGGTTAGGATTTCACAAAATGTGTCGAAAATTATTAATCGATTTCCCCTTTATTAACGAAATCTGCAAATTAGATTGTTTTTATTACGTAGCAAAAAGTGCACTTTAAAATTAAAAAAAGTAAAAAAAAGGTATATGCACTTTTATCTACTTTTCAATCATGAAAACTAATGATCGAAAGCAACCTTCGAACACAAAGGAGCCAATAAAATCGCTTTTCGACGAACTGCGATTGCCAATTGGCAAAGTTATCTACAATTTGTAATGAACATTTAAGATTCAAAGTTAGGCAATTTTAGAATTTAAATTTGAATTTAATTAGATAATACGTAGTAACTCAGATATAATAATGTATATATATACACATATCTTTTATGTAGTACAATAGTTAATAAGATACTTCAACATATCTAACGTATTAGTTTGCTAGTTTAACTGCTTCATTTTTATTATTTCGATAAATGTTATTCACTTTTAGCCGTGTTGCCAGTGATGACATACGGAACTGAGACTTGGTCCTTCACTGCAGGCCGTATGGGGAAGCTCAAAGTTGCTCAGCGCGCAATAGAAAGGGCTATGCTCGGTGTTTCTCTGCGTGATAGAGTCTGCAACGATGATATCCGCAGAATTAAGGTAACCGACATAGCCGTAAGGATCAGCAAGAAATGGCCGGCCACATAGCTTGCAGAACTGACAACCGTTGGGGAAAAAAGGTTCTCGAGTGGCAGGCACGTACAGGCAAACGCAGTGTAGGACGACCCCCCACAAGATGGAGTGACGACCTGCGCAGTGTTGCAGGAAGCTGATGGATGCAGGTGGCTCAGGACCGAGCTTCGTGGCAATCTTTGGGGGAGGCCTATGTTCAGCAGTGGACTTGTGATAGGCTGAAATGATGATGACTATTAGCCGATTTCTTTAGAAATGAAATTTCATCACGTTTAATTTTGTTTTTATATTCCCGACGTTTCGAGTGCTTTACAGCAGCCGTAGTCTGACTAGGACTGAGTTGTTAGACGTGCAGATGTCATAGTCAATACGGGCTACCTTCAGACTTTATTTATTAATTTTGGTCCGATATAAAAACACTCTGATCATTATTCAAAACCTGAATAAAATTTATCCAGTGGTTTCGGAGAAAATTGTGCACAGACACAGACATAGTCAGACGCAGCAGAAACTTTTTTTTTAAAAAGAATACTAGCAATGCTATTTTTTCAAGTAACGTTTCTAATATTCCTGTTAACCCTCCAACTAAGCATTGCAGCTTGTATCTGGAGTGGTTCACGATAGTAGTCGAATGGCGGGCTCGAACATACGATGTCATGTTCCGTAGTCCGCGCCCAAACCCATTAGGCTATTGGCACTTAATACTATACAAGGATTATATGAGCAGGTGGAATTACTAACAAACTTAGTAACTACGTATAGGTATTATAATTGATTTGGAAAAAAGTATATACGTATTATTCACTATGTAAAAAAGAGGTGTTGGTCGAATAATTCCGGTTAGCTATTTCTTCGCTCGTGCACGTTCTTTTAGAATATTTCCCTTTGTGAAATGATAGGAAAAGTTTCAGGAATTTTTGTGGCGTCTGTCATTTTGCAAAACAGTTTTACTAGCAGCCTATATATTTGCCCGGATTTATTTATTGGTTAGCACTTATCATTGTCATCAAAAAAAAGACTATTATTATATAGGTAGTTTAATAGTAAGAAATATACGCATATTTAAATAAAATGTAATTGTTTACAAAAAATATTATTATTTTAATATTTGTTATGTTGTTAGTATTTTATTCACATAATCAATTTTTAAATTAAAGTTTTTTAAAAAAAAATTATATTATTAATAATTGTTTAAACAATCAAAACATTGTTTTCATGAGCTCAGAAGTACACATATTTAGTCTCAATTTAATTTAGCTGTTAACAGTTACAGTTGCTATTGGACAAGGTTAGTGGCAGTGACAAAAAACGAAAATTATGTGTACTAGTAAGATAAGAGATATTATATTTTGGTATAAATAGTCTGCAATAAAATAATCATTATGCATTCTTACTAAATATTTCAACTACCATTTGTTAAATTACTTGTTCTGAGACATAATTGAATGTAAAGTTATCAACCAAATGCCAATCCGCCAATTTTACATTTTGGTGATAAGTATTCGTAAAATATTTAATATTATTTCTAATGATGCGGCAAAGGCCTCCGATTTACAAAAACATTTAAACAAACAACTTTTCTCCCAGAACATATTTATTATTTTTTGTTCATCGATGATCGTTAAAAATTTTGTGTACTGATCAAAAAGGCTCAGGCAAACGACTAATGGCGTGAAATCGTTCAGCGTACAGGACCTTAAAATTGATTATATGCAATTTTAATTAAATAGATTCTGGCTGTACGATAGACATTCAACGGTATTTATTGCTCTATAATGATTTATTTACCAGGATTCCAACAAAGAATGCAACGGAGCTAAAACTTCCGCTCTATAACACAAAGCGAGCGTTTGTACGTTTCTGATGAACTTACTTTTAATTTACTCGCAACAGGTTTAAATTGTAGTTATAAGTGTTCTAATTGAACTCATATTTATTTAACTTATTATATGTATCATTTGTTCTGTTTTAATTGAATTTCTTATAAGAATACGGAAACGGAAAGAGATGAAGTATTCAATGGAAATGTGATGGAAATTCACAGTAAAATTGTTTGTGAAATATATCAGTGTATAATAATAATAAGGAATAACGACTCCCCGCCTACCCTTAAGCAAGCGGAATTGAGCTGTCGTGAGGGCTCTTAATCCAATGCTGGCCACCTGTTAGGAAGCTAGCCGGGATCTATGCGATACGGACCCATTTCTTTTTGGCGGTGCATAGGCAGTATGTCGTATTGTTGGTGCCAAACTTCCCAAGACTGGACGTGCTAATAGGCAAAGTAGTACTATCCCAGCGTGGAGGAAAAGAATTGAGGACCGTATCGCAAGGGCAAGGGCCCTCATTGGCAAGCTGATAAGCTTCAGGTCGGGCAATAATAGGCCGATAATTGTGCGCACTGTCAGGATGGCGTTTGCTGGGACCAATGTCAACTTGTCCCAACCAGATGTTACGCAAATGGTTACATAAACGACCTGAAGCAAAGGATCGCTGCTTGGGGGAAGCGGATTCGGCGATATACCGAGAGGTTGACGCCGTTCAACCAGAATTGTCTCTTTCAGAGTGACTAGAAGAGGCTCTGCAAGTCGTTGGAGCGACCACGAACTTGCGGAACGGGCTAAGGATCGAATCAGACCGACACTGTTGCCTTTTGGCGTAGCTTGTGGTCAAAGCCCGTAAACACACAGCAAGGGCCCTTGGACAGAGGTCATGGTGAGTCATTGTGCAGATATTACACCATAGACTCCGTCGTCATAACAACAGTCGACGTAGTTGGGGCGGTTTTTAGGGCCCCGAACTGGAAAAATCGGGGACTCGGCAGGCTTCATCACTACTGGCTAAAGGGGTTCGCGGAGTGTCACACTGTGCTCACCCGGCAGTTCCAAGAAACTCTCGACCAGAAGTTGCTCCCGAGCCTCTTCACTACTGGGATCACGCATTTAGTTTCTAGAGACCAGGTTATTAATACCGCTCTATTATCAGAATGGATTGCCGGGTGGTGGTCGTGGGACCAAAGAACCACTCCTCATCGACGTGGTCATTGGCAAGTTGGTTAAACGCAACCGTCGGAACTTTTTTGCCGCATGGATTGACTATAGAAAGGACTCGGTGCCTCATACATGGCTGAAGGGGTTCCTCGAGCTGTACAAGATTGACTGTGCAGTAAGAGACTTCCTCGGGCAGTGTATGTCGCGAGCGGATAACGGCTGCGAAAAATCGTAATTCGCCTCCAATCGCTCCTATCTGATGGAATTTATTGGAAATCAGGAGGTGGCAAATTCTTATGACGCTGCCACATGGCAACACAGCGAATAAAAGTGGTAGAAATTAAACTTATTTTAGTTGGATTTTTGTAGCAACTGAAATATTCACTCGACTGAAAGATTACTTTGAAAAGTTATGTAATAAACGCAATACTTTTGACAGAAAAGCGATCAAAACTGAATAGTCATATTATGGTGGATGAAACTTTTAAATTATTATAACTCTCATAGGAATAGTGATATAAGTTATTTACTCATATAAATGCTTTATGACCGTTTCATTTGAATTGGATTATACATTTGATTGTCTACAGACGTGTGTCTCCGCCATAAAAAAGGTGCAGCGGACGCACATGACTTATTTAATTATTTTATTTAATTTATGCCCAAAGTGGTACACATGGAGGACTTAATGCCTAGAGGCGTTCTCTCGCAGTTAACTATTAGGCTAAGCAGAGATAAACACATAACAGAGGCGATACAGCTAAACAAAATTAAACAAGTAAAAATACATAGATTTCAAAATATATACTTATACAGATAGGAAGATACTTACATACATACATACATACATACACATATAAAATATATACAAATATACCATATGCACATAGAATCATAAATGTTAATACTAAAATACAAACTAATATGTATGTCAGGATAAACAACTAAAACGACATAGTGACGATCAGTAACACTAGTACATACTTGCAACATCTTTGTAGTGTTTGCGGATTTTATTTTTAAAGGCTAACCAGTTTGCAGCTTTTTTAATGTCAAGGGGATTTCGTTCCAGAGTCTTATAGCCGTAAAAGCGAATGACTTAGATAAGTAACCAGTACGGGTTAAAGGCGTCAGCAACTTGAGACTACCCGAAGAGCGGAGAGAACAGTTATGAGAATCACCCAGGTATTTGAAACTTACATCTCAAGTACTCAGGAACACAAGGTTCGTTTAGAATTGTGAAAAAGGCAAAATGTTCTAATATTTCTGCGGTGACGAATTGGCAGCGAGTTGAACTGTGCTCAAAAGGAAGACACATGGTCGTACTTGCGGAGACCATAAAAGTCTCTGATGCAATTGTTAAGAAGACCAGCCAATGTGTTAAGATATTCTTGAGATAGGTCTGAGCAGCATAGTCAATAATTGGCAAAATGAGCGATTGGTCCAGTAAAACCTTAGTAGTGGTTGGAAGGAATTTTTTGAGACGATAAAGTAATCGCAAGGTTTGCAGAAGTTTTGCTACTTTCCTGCTGGATCTGTTTATTCCATGTATAACAGCTATCAATATATAGACCCAGATTTTTATCATGGGAACAGAAAGGAATTACATTGTTATCAAAAGTAACCAACGGCAAGGTACCAAAATTTTAATTGTTTAATAGTCTAGAACTGCCTAAGATTATGGCTTGGAATTTTGTATAATTTACATTAATACCATATACAGGCGACAACTCAGATATATACTGTAAATTATAATTCAATAATGCAATTATATTATTGATGTCGAAGGGTTCCGCTTGCGTATATATTAGCAAATCGTCAGCATACAAATAGTAAGAGCATTTAAGGTTTGTTGTAACGAGATTAATAAAAATGGAAAACAAAAAGTTGGTTAAGTACTTCTATCCCTTCTTGTATTGCTAATCCTTTAAACTTATGACACGTTAAGGGTTAAGCGGTTACGAAAGTACTTTTACATACAATAAATTACAAATAAGACGTATTGTCATATATTTATAAAAAACTTTATACTTGTTCATTGACTTACATCGGTTATAAATAAGGTGTTTTATTTATGTCTTCATTTTATACATTTTATCATTTGATTATTAATTTTTATTATGATATATTATAATCAAACGGAGGCAGTTACAAAATGTTGGAAATATATTAATAATCAGATTCTCAAGAAAAATAAATTACCTGTACCGACCATGGTTTCAGTTTTGTTTGTTTCTCTTTAAATAATTACGCATTCAAAACACAAGATCTTTTTTTAAAAGACCATGAAAGGTTCTTAGAATTCCATAAAATTTGTGAGTCATTGCTTTGTAATATAACAGGTTTGAGTTTCTATTATACTATTTATAAAAATATTATAGTTGGTTTGCCTAAAGGGTAGAAAAGAAATATTAAACTCTTTTCCTTTGAAGGAAAGAGTATGTTATGTAAGACTTACTGACCTATTTCAACGATGTAAGCTGCACTCTGCAGTCTTCGCGATTATCGACCTGCCAATATTGTCGCTATCAGACGAGAACTATTACTACTTCTACGTCTATAGGTATTAATATCATAAAATTACAGCGATGCTCACTTACCTGGTTTTCTTATCTAGTGGTATAAAATACGAGTATGTTACAACTTCGTACAGTTTTATACGACTACAAAATTTTCTGGTTTATAAAAATTTTGAACACCATTGCACAAGTTAACGGGTTGATAAGTTAAATCTATTAATCAAAATTAAAAACCCAGTGTTGTAAGACTAAGGTAACAACACATCTTGAACAACATTATTGAAATATGTGTATATAATAATAATTATTATTAAGGAAGCGAAGCTCTTCGAAAATGTTAATTCTATTTGAATGTTTCTATCTACCGCAAGTAGTTAGTATCGCGGTACTTACTGAAACTGTCCAATTAAACATTCATTTTCGTTTTGCCCATCAACGACTACCAGAGCAGAGTATAATTTTACCGGTTCGTTTCACGTGTATCTTACTGCTTTAACACAAAATTTGTAACGAGCTTACGCTAAATAAAACCTTTTAATCTACATATTTACGGTACTCATTCGGTGCATAAGTCATTACTCCATTTTTGTGAGTGATTGGATAAAAGTTAAAAATGTGATATGTACAGAAATACACAGAAATACTATCGTTATACCGTGATTTCATAAAACTTTGATAAGTTCTCTGCTTCTTGAAAAAGGCAAAGCCCTTCAAGTGTCATAGAACTGAATGGATATTTCAAAGTGACAAAAATAATAAAATGGTGTTGTCCGCAAAAAGCACTTTCTTAATAATGCTTTTAATTTTAAAAACGTTGTTTCAAATCTAATATAATGTTTCGGGCGATTCAGAATATGATCACAGACTGCAGAGTTCCTAGAGCGCCTATGTTCTATGAATTAGACATTAGATTTGACAGACCACATAACTTCTAAAAAGAACACCGATTCCTGCTAAGGATGATTCACGAGGCTATTGAAATTATTAAAACATCCTAATTTTAATAGAGAAGATAGCTGGATACTACCACATGCTTGCGATCCGCTAACGGATCTGCACGACCTCAAGATACCGTGTGCTCATTCTGAGTAGACCGTACCAAAAATGTTATTATATATACTATATTATATTCTAAAGCTGATGGTAACCGGGTTAAGTATGACGTAAGTACGTCAAACTCCTCAGACCCCCGTGACTACGGGTGCTGTAATGCAACCGAAACGTCGGGATTTAAAAAATTGAGCTAAACGCGTTAAAATCCGTAAATAATAGTTTATTTTCAAATGTACTAATGTGTACACATTTGGAATGAAACTATTTGCGTAAAGAAATCATTCGTTTTTTTAATTCAAATAATACTTACTTATGTACGTACAGGCGCACCGCCTCTCATGTTATTCCAAAAAAAGTCTAGTGAAAAGTAGGTTGAAACGAATAAAATAAAAAAGTCTAGACTTCTGACCACTGACCCTAGTAATGGGCATACCGGCCGTGAGAGCTTAACTTTTATATTGATTTTTCAGGCGTACAAAGTTGCGAGCATTGAATTAATGAAAATTTAAAAATATATAGCGTACGTGCGTACAAAATGAGTGATAGCGCTATGTTACCTACATATTTAACTCCATGTTATCAAAATTTATATGCGAATGATCTTTATAAATATTCATGTTTCTCGCGTATAAAATGTATTCAGAGACTTCTTTTGAAGTTACTCGTTGAGCGTTTAGAAATGTTCATCTTGGGTGTGTGAATACGAAAAATTTTTTTTTTTAAATATACACGTCGCGATTTAATTGCATTTGTTAAAATTGGCAAGGTTCGATACATTTTTTGTTATATTATATTTTTATTTTTGTTAGTTTGAACTCTTGATAGAACAGAAGCAAATGGACGTGGACAATGTGTGACAGCTGGGACAAGAAAAATATAAAATGATCAGTTATTACTGTTTATTTATCTGCGATTAGGTCTATATTATCCAAGAAATTGCGAAAATAAATACAACTCAATATTCGTAACTATTTTCAATTATACTTTACTAAGTTCCAAGCAGGAACATGAAAAATATAATTTCTATATAATTTCTTTGCAATGACTAGTGACTAGCAACAGAAACAAAATATGAATTATGATAAAAAAAAGCAAATCGTTGTAGACATTAAACTGCGTCGCGATCTTTCCCTAATTTATTTAAATAAAGTAATTACAACTTGTAAGCAATGATATTCACGAAGCGCGAGTCTAACTTATTTAGAGAATCTAATATAATAATAAGTATTTAATTACTCTTATTTAGGTTTCAGAATTCCAGCAACATTTAAGGATCAGCAATTCTAATGGAACTTTATAGAAAATCTACTTTCTTATTCTTTAGACATAGACTTCTGTTAATAGAAGAATTTACCGAAATCACCAGCGGGTTTGCAATCGCAGAACCGGACACCTTAGATTCTGCTGGTCATGATCGATCTGAACAAGTGACATCTAGTCTGGTTATATTTTAGATGCATACTCCGTCATGTCGGGGACCATAATAATTTTCTACCGTTTCCGTTAGTCGATATTTACGACACAGCATGAGATAGATTACCAGATGCAGGCTATAGAAGTTATCAAGTAATAAACGAGTTGCGTGATATAATCTATTTAATTTAAAAAGAAATTGGTTAATTCAATATCCAACCATAAATAATAAACCAAAATATGAAAACAATGATACAGCGTTTAAAAACGAAACATGGTGTATGCGGCGGAACAGTTGCCAAGTATAAAAAGCGTGTCATTGTAATCGATATCCTATTTTATTAATATGTTTTTATTTACAATAAACGCTTATGTATTGAATTAAATCTATTTAAAAATAATGTCTTACATTTATTACTGCGACGGCATCAAAGAAAAAGCCTGCTTAGTTTTTGATTTATTGAAAAAATACTCATCGCACTCGTTTATTAAAAAAATCTGATTTTGATAATTTAAATTTACTTTTTTAATACGTCTCCTTTTATTACATAGCACGTAGTGAGCAGTTGGAAGATATTCGCATGCTACATACTCTTTAAGAATATGTTTTGAGTTATTGGAATCTTCTTAACAATATTTCAAGTAAAATTGTGTGTTTTAAACGTTAAGCTTTTCAAATCTTATCCGTATCCGTCACTATTTCGATATATACTATATTAATCTGAAGAGCCTCTCATGTTAGCTAGCAAATTGCGCCACGTGCAGGCAGGCAGTTATCACACGAAGAAATAGTTGAAATATACCACCTCAAATATTTTTTTAATTTACATCATGGTTCACGTGATAGAAAGGAAATTTTCACAAAAATATCATGGTTCCATACTAATAGCACAATTATCCATTTTAAAAAAAGCTACTTAAAACAGACCTGCGATTTTGTTTAGACAGTCGAGAAAGCGGCTCACCTGATGGTAAGGGATTACCGTCGCCCACGTATATCTGCATCACAAGAAGAGCGGCAAGGCAAAGAAGTGCGTTGCCGGTATTTAAGGACATTTGTGGGATGGGACGGTTGAGGGCGGTTCACATACCCAATGAAACGCTCCTGCGTTTCATTGGGTATGTGAACTAGGAGCACAACTAGCCTCTACTTTACGGCGGTATTCTCGGTGGTCGTGGTACTACCCTTGTCGAGCAGGCCCATTCGTGCAGCAGCAAAATCAAGTCTAGCTGTGGAATCATTACAGGCCAATGATGTACTATTGTGTAATATTATTGCCATGGTAGTAATATTGTACTTATTTGGTAACTATTTGACGGGACATGCTCTCTACTTTCTGTATGGTATTACCTGTAGTATACTTTTGAGGAACAAAACACATCTGGCTATCCTGCATAAGTTAACTATAATTCAATAGTCCTAAAGGAAACATCTAAGAGAGCGTCATAGTTTTCTTTAGTTTAAACGTGTTACAAGTTTTTTACTTAATTTTGCTTTTGTTAGAGCACAGTATTTCGTAACGAATAGGGGTGCTACATATTTGAATAGATAAATACTATATACCTTATTTTAGACAGTATAGTACATTCCTTGTTTAATATATATATATGTATTAGGTCTTTTCCTATGAAATTGCCGTTTTGTATGAAAAAATTTAAACGATTTTTTTTCATGTATTTTTTATTTGTATTAATCGAAGTAATCACCCATGCAATCAATGCATCTTTGCCAACGCAGTGGCTGTTTATTGATGCCCTTCTTAAAGAAATCAGCTGGACGGGAGGCAACAAATTCTTCAAAGGCATTTTGTACCGCCTCTCGGGTATTGAATTTATTTCCCGCCAAGAAGTTATCCAAATTCTGGAAAAAGTAGTAGTCTGTAGGCGCAAGGTCTGGTAAGTAGGGCGGATGACAGAGAGCTTCCAACCCCAGTTCTTGCAACTTGGAGACCGTCTGCTGTGCAGTATGAGGTCGCGCATTGTCGTGCAGGAGCAGCGGAGACGAGCGATTGACCAATGATGGTTGGAGATGTGCCAGCTTCTCCATCATTGTGTTCAGTTCTTCACAGCACACATCTGCAGTAATGCTCTCCCCGTTTGGTAAGAAGCTGTGATGAATCACACCGGCTCTAGAACACCAAACAGTTATATCTGTGAGTTCATTCACGACAGTATAATGAGTTCTGCGGAGCCTTTTCGGAAATTGTCGACGTTGTCAAAATCGATTAGGAGGACATCATCATCATATAAAATAGTATGTTACTACATTTCATAAATTCCGCAATCACAAATTATTTTAAACATTGTCAAAAGTCCCCAGCGATTACAGAAAAATAAATTACTCAGCAGTTAGAGACGCGTAATAAAGTCGATTCAGGCAATAATGAAGGCGGTGCCGAGCTGAACAGTTTAATTAACTTCAAAATGAGAGCAGTTCTATTTAACTTTGGCATACGATTTGCAAAAGCGTGAAATATAATTTTATCTTAATCTATTTTAGTTTTTCCATGAACTATAAATAAATCTATTTTATATTTAGATAATGGAATGCTTTATTACATACTACAATTCACTATATAAATGTTACTTGAAAAAAAATCGCAGTATAAGAAGTAATGTATCTCTATATACCATACATATTTAAATAAAATTATAACTTTGTTGAAACATTACCCTGACAACTTGGGACAGATGGTCACCCTCACCTCCCCTCTCCCTGTCATCTAACTTCAGATAGCCCTATAATACCCCAGTGTTTAACTGTGTTTAACTCATCTTCAAGCTCCACGATCTTCTCCTAGGTCCATAGGGTACGTGCGTTTTACGTTTCCCGATACAGTTGTATAGATTGGCAGTAAGATCTCAGTCGAAGATTCTTCACAAACCGTGGAGACTAAGGTACGAACCTCTCATTAGGGGAGTTTTTCATCATAGTAGCCATGCCAAGCGAGCGAGTTGGCAAGCGCAGTTTAATTTTAAATGGTACTATATAGGAAGATGCTGTTGCTTCCTTCATGACACCCATGGAACAAGACGGGGTGGCCAATTTTCTTATAACGCCAACAGTCGGTAGTATGTACAGATGAGTTTTTGACCATCCATTGAGTATACGGCAAGCATCCTTAATTGCGACAGCCACACGGGAGTCCCTCATAATGTTAAATAAAAATTAATAAGGTATTCTTCAAATGAATTCCACATTTAAGTATTACTTTCTAGTTCCAGAGTTTAATAGAAATTAAATTGAAAGTAGAGTTAGTACACTTTTTATCGGAAATAATATATATTTCAAAATAACATTCCGGCTGAACAAGCAGACGTGTTTTTTGCTTATATGTTTTTTTTTAATATTATTTTTATTATATTTCCGAATGAATAATGTTAATTATTAAATCAAAATGTTTTTATTTTGTTTCGTATGAATCGGCAAAACACAAATTTGTTGCGAAAATAAAAGATAGTAGAAAATAGTCCTTTTGTGCCTTTTAAATTTCAGCTATTAAACAATTTTACTTCACAATTCTTAAAAAATTTGGTGTACACGTATTTAACACATTGAATAAGGTATGCAATAATGTTTTATTGTACTGCATATATCAGGATTTTATTTAATTTTTTTTTTCATTTTATTTATTAACCAATCCTAATATATAAAACAGAGAAATTATGCTTTGGTTTAAAAAATATATTAGAAATGTATGCAACAAAAAGAATACATTTTCAGTTTCAGCGAAATAGGTTACTTTGTTGAATCTGACATATTATACACTTTTGCATGCACACAAGGTACCGCGCTCAATCAACTCTCAAAGGACTCAAAGAGTCGCTAAAGCAGGTGAGATCAAAGGCCAGTCGCTGACTCGCTGCCTTGCATAAACTACCAAAATGTCTGTGAAATGATTTTTCCAAACGTTAACCTCTGCATTAAATTTTGATCGTAGTACAAATATTATATTAAAAATATTTTTTATTTCGGTTTGAGTTTTACATTTACATTAACTCAGTCTATATGAAATTTTCAACCTTTTTTAAGGTTATACATATTTAGAAAATAAATAAACCTCTACTTTTAGTTTAATTAATTTTTGAAACCTTTAATGACTCGTACATCAATAGCGGGCCATTTATTTAGCCATGCCATTAATTGAACACTTTAAATTACGACTAATTTATGTACTAAATGGCTTGCTGTGACAGATTACAGAGCATCGCAGATCCATTTTGTGGCCAGATTGTCCAACTTAATTCAGCAGATTATTGTAAATGCAAAAAAGGCTTTTGTAGAAATAAATTTAATGTTGCTGTTCAGTAGAAACCTCTGACTGATATAGTTTCTATTTTTGCAATTTTTAGTTTTGCAATTTTAATAATTTTATCAAAATATTATGTACTTGTAAAATGTTTAGAAATGTGGTAGTTGTGTGTGTGTGTCGAGAAAGTGCCATTCCATTCTTTCCATACTGTCAAATGCCTTGAAAATCTCATGACAATATCCGAGAGTGAATCAGGCGAAAAGACTCGCGACCCGTAACCCTTTACCTTTCCAGAGAGGTGAAAAGTGAGTTACGGAAACCCGTTTGGCTACGCCGAGTCTTGCCAGATGGGAATTCACAGCCTACCCTTATGGGTTCAAAGCGTAAATGCTTATATACTTATATTATATAATCAAATAATATCATTAAAAAAACATTATTTGCACCATTCACACAAAGTAAACATGCGAACTCAAAGTTGATTGTCTACCAGTAACATGCATGAGGGATTCAGGATCCAGTTCTCTGCGCCCCAATAGTATCTAGTATCTATGATATTATTATTACCTATATCTTGTTGTAAAAAAAAACTTTTATTGTGGCACGTTCTGGGTTATCGTAATAATTACATACTTTACATTTGCAACGTTTCAAATCCATTCGTCAGAGGTGGGTAAAAATCGAATTATGAGATTTCTTTATAAATATACTATAGAGGCAAATTAACTTACCTCTATTAGACTTAGGACATTAACGACATTTCATTACCACATAAGTACTACCTACTACATAATTTTAATAATGGTATTTTAAAATTGTAACTGTTTAACAAATCGCTAACAAAATAAATCTTTCTTTTGATAACTATCATGCATAACCATCGATATTATATAACAAATACTATGATCTTGGTACTTACAATGTTTGCATCGCAATCTCGGCAGTGAATTGTTTTCATGCCCCTAGGGCATATGAGACTACAATATACATAAATATATAAATAATTATATATTTATTTATATTGTATATAAATAATTTGTTAAAAGAAAACAACCCGCTTCCGGAAACAGGCAATAAAAGCGGACAATAATTTTATTTAACTTTGTCTATGTTAAACTTCAAAAAATTTTTGTTCGCTTATCTGGTGAGTGCGATGCAGTAAAGGAGATATGGCACCTGAATGACAGAATATACTAACGTTTTGTGCTAATGTAAACCTTACATCGCCGTGTACCCTTACAGTAACTATTTTGGGATAATTTACGAGGTATTATAAAAACGCATTTTAGTTGGTTGGTGATTTGTAAATTTTTATTTATTAGCAATGAAAACTTATTCATGTAGAAAATGTCGAATTTTGAGATAAAAATGGTTTATTTAACTAACTTATTGTATTTTTAAGAATTTACAGTAGCAAAACATTTAGTGTAGTCGTAAATCTTTTTGCTGAAATGGACTACAGAAATTCCCACTGTAATATAAAAGTAGACACCTAACGGCAAGATTACGTGATGTTAGAATGGAAATAATCTCTAGTGCTTGTGGGACGTGACGCAAAACGGTTGTCAGCATGACGTGAATACTAAAATGTGTCCAATCCTTGCTTTGTGGTAATAAGGAAGTAATGCGGAAGCGATAGACCATCATATTCATAATTAAGCTGCAGTAAAAAATTAATTCAAAAACAAACGAGGGAAAATTGTAGATATCCGTGATGCGAAGTGAAGTTTTGAAGTTTTGTAACCTTGTTCAATCGTTGCTTACTTTTAGGAGTGTGCTAATACCTATATTTAATTGACACCGATGTCAAATAATAAAATGACCATTTATATCTTGATGATGCCTATTATGAACTTAGTACCAATCGTGCACTTTCTAATGTCGAAAAAACTACGAGGAATAGACTTTTTACCCATTCTTATGTCGTTATAAACCACAGTAAAATCGCACAGTAGTATCAGCTTTAAATCTTACATAGTATTCGTAGATTCGTTTATTGTTATGTCCTATATACTTTAAAGCCTGCAAACACGTTGGTAAAATCAGATAAAAACTCGGAGATACAGAAAAATTGTACAGTTTGTACTATATCTGATCCAAAAATGATACTATCTTATTCCAATGACAACTAACAACCAACGGTGGTCATCTGCTCAAGACATAACATATTATCTTGAGCGTTTATATCAGAGGAAGGATCACATGCACTGTCAGATATACAGGAAAAATTTGATTAAATGCAGGTCATGATACTATCAAATTTCCTTGCGCAGGGTAGCATAATGTGCTCCTTGCTAATACCGTGAAACTGTAGTCCTTACTCTTTACTACATTAACCACTTCAGGATCTAAGTCCTTGGCGACCGACCATCCACGAATCGACCGCCTAGAATTCTATCTTCATATATAAACGATTTATAAATCTATATACTTTTTCCATTATCTTAGACTTCTTTTATTATTTATTGTTTATTCTCTTTGTACAATATTTTGCAATCGTAAGCCTACTATGATTTATTATATGGGTCTATCGCCCTGGCATAAATATTTTACAAACTGCACTAACGGCCGTAGCGTGCATTCCAATAAATGGGAAATATTTTTTATAGTGTTTTATTGTTGCTCTACGAACTTCATATTGGAAATGAATACTAGCATTATTTATTAAAGACAGAATTTTTTTTCATTGATATTCTTTTCTTATAGATTGGGGTGACTAACGGGTTTCCTCTACCTTCACCTGGTGCTAAGTGGCTACTGCAGCCCATGAACACCTTCTACAACTTTAATCTAAGAGGGGGTCCGTATCACAGTCCGTATTTATACACAACACTAGTCGCACTACCCAGATGACTTCTAGGCAGAGAACGAGTCTGTCTCAAGAAGAAGAAGAAGAAGAGCCTTGTAAAATTATATTGATGATTGATAGGTTAATTTTTTGTATCATTCCAAGTTGTAGTTGTAGTAGCCACACATTGTATAATGTCACAGGTACAATGTACAAAAATATTTATCATATTTGGTATTTTTCCGTGGTCAGATAGTGGTGGTGAAAGTCTTTATTTTACTACATATATTCCATTTAGAGAAAAAAAGGGATACATTCATACCAGGAATGTAATAATTATCATAATCTTTATAGCGTATATAAGACCACATCGGGGCCTTTACAAGACCAAGCAAAAATTTAAGATAGCATGGCCAGCTTGTAAGAGTTGCCCATACCCACCAAGCTAGCCCTTGGCATGCTGATAAGTGTAGAGACAGAACCCTGAGTCGTTACTCCCAATCACTAACCTGTGGCATTTCGGTAAAATACTTCAAATATAATACGTCGATTTGGAATCAACTCAAATTTGCGATATATAAAAAAAGAATCACAAATGTTACATTGCGTGTCTCACAATAAATTAGAGACATAGACACAAAATCTATCCATGCCCTTTAATCTTTCATGGCAATCCACGAACTGCATAAATTATGTCCAGTTGGAAGCACTGAATAAATGCTGGTGATGATTAATAGACAGAGGCGAACCGCAGTTATCGATTTGACACTAAATTGCTATTCAAATGGTACTGTCAAAAATTTTATGTATATTGTTAAAACGGTCCTTTATTTTAGAGCCATTAAATCGAAAAAAAAGCGCCGTTAGGTTTTCATATGTAAAGGAACTATAAATATCATATAGGGATATACAGAGCTTACAGATCTCATCTCAGATTACAGAAAGCATACCTGGGTTGCTTTCTCTGATTTTATGTAATTATAATGAAATGACGATATAACGATATTTTACTCCAAATGCCAACGTTACCTATTCGCGGTGCTCTCTACTATCGCATCGGCATCGCAGATTACCGGCGTGAAGTAGAGGCATCCTGTGCTTCTGCATTGGGTGAGTGCGGCAACCGGAGGCCTATCCCCCTCCTCCTCCTTCCTTCCCCTCCCCATTCTCAAATATCCCTAAAGAATAGCCACGCACCTGCAGGTCCTCGGGTGTACGTGAACGGTAACGACTCGCCCCTTTTCCTTTCCCAATAAAAAATATAGTGTTTGCTGTAATGTCACATCTACATGTATTGTAGACTTGAGTATGCTTTGCTCGGTTAGATGTTTTTGGTTATGGCGACATAGTGTAGCAGGTCGTCCATTTCCCTTTAAGGAGGATTGAGGAGGGTGATGGCTGTCATATGTGTCAACTTGATGCGTGAATAGGTGCTGCTTGTGGAGGCTGGTCTGGCCGAGTTTTCAGTGCTTTACTTTTCCTTTAATTTTATGGGTTACTTTATTATTGTAGCATGCTTTCAATTGCCATAGATTACAATTAATGAAAAAAATATATATCTACTGAGTTTATATCGCCGGGTTCTTCTCCGTCGTATTCAACAGTGGTAGATTGTAAAAAAGTAATAATAGATTTTATCATTTGACAAACAAAAATGTCTTTCTTACGTTGAGAATAAGGCATTTTCATTTCATATGAATGCGTAGTTCATAATTTTCTACCTACAAGAACAAAGTACCAAACCAAAATACAGTTGAATTTTGGTTGCATATTTCATGGACATGGATGGATATCCTCCATCAACAGAGAATTGCGTGCACCTAGAGACTCACACAGATAATTACCGGGCACGGATATTTTGGTGATTATCTGTGTATCAGTAATTGGATATGAGACGACTGCGATTTGCTTCCGCAGCAGTAGTAGGGACCAAGACTCCGAATCGCACACACTGACGGTGCGCCCTGCATCCCGTTCCCATTGCGGATAGAAGAATCCTGGTCCTCCGAGGTCCTCAAATGTCTTCAGATATTTTGAAATCAGGAACATTGTTCTAGAGCCTGGTTTTAGTGGTTTGTGCCAAACCAGGAGTCGAGTCTAGCTGGAAAATTACAGTATTTTAAAAATTTCAAGATCTTGGACACTCTTTTGATAAACTTTGGCCGAAGTCTTTACTCCTTTTTCACTTAAATTAAGCTTTGTCTCTTCTTGTTTGCATACACTCCGCCAAACCATGATTGGTGCAGCATAATGACCACTTTGAAGTTTTCCAGCAAGTTACGAGGCTTCTTTAGAGCTGAAAGCACATACACTTTGTCATTTTACTTATCACTATTCAATAGTAAAAAATCAAATTAATGGAGATAGGTTAAGTTTTAAATAATGGCACAATCCACTCTCTAAAGCTGCAGTAACTGATTTTGAGCACTTCTGGGCATCCATGGTTAGCACCTAGTTTCAGGTCTTGTTTAATAATTCGCAGCATTTCATTAATTTCAGGAGACAGTTCTACATATTAAGAGTCATTCTCTCGATTTCTGGCCTTGACGATATTCGCAGCCTGATTGGTCCTAACAGCATTAGTTCGCCACGATCTTTTATGATATTTGACAGAGGAATTATATATAGAAGTATATATACAAATATACAACTAAAGCCTAACTTTGCAAGCCATAAAATACTGACGGCTCCATACCCATGTTTAACAAAGCAATCACTGGAATTCTGTTTTTTTTTAACGCCCAACTCAATAATACAATTTAACAATCACGGTGATAACTGAAATGTGAAATGACGCCAAATTAATCGAAGTTCCTTACATACTCGTTATAAACGCACGCAATTACAATTCAGAAAAAAAATCTTTTTTAAATGATGACAATATTTTATAGACTATTTACGACTATATTACTTCATTATTTGAAAAAATATTAAAAGCCGTGTAACTTCAGTAACTTAACATACCAAAATAACTACTGAATTTACTATCTCGTGTTTTACGATGTTGTTTACTATAAACTTTAAAATAGTATAACTACAATATCTATTTAATAAACAATATTGACGATAATTAAATCTTATCATTATTTACAACAACCTTTTTGACGTGATTAATTGAACAGTTATTTATCAAATAGATACTCGCTATGCTCCGACCGTTGAGAGAAAAATTACCCAAGAATACGATCTTAATCTTGGATAAGACACCTCAGCTATTTAAAGAAGCCGAAAGAATTTTCCTATTTTTATATATACTTAATTTTATTCCCAATCCGCTATTCAATATAACTTGAATTAGAAGTTTATTTAAATATACGTGGAGATGAGGCGAAACAAGTTTAAAACAATCGTAATTGATAGCAATTTCGGATTAAGAAGATATTTAATACTAGAAAATATAATTGATTATTACATATTAATTATATATTTTAATTAACATGTTTTACTTATTTCAATACATGAATTAATTATTATATGTTAATTATTTTTTAATTATTATTAAATGTTAATTAACCACCGTACGTTCTTTTCTAGTTTTCAAAAGAAGAAACTATACTTATATAATATAGTTATGACCCGTGAAGGGATAAGTGTTACTAATGTCATCTAGCGGAAGTCTTCCGAACAACTGTAATGAATATTTCTTAAAGCACTAACAACTACAATAGCTGGCGCACTATGTAAAGAAATATTTACCTATACTACAGTTGGGGTACATTGCCTTGCACCGCTACTCTCCATCAATAGTCTGCGAAATTAGGGTGAGGCATAATCGGATGGATTTGCTAGTAGCAGGATGCACGTGAGGTGAAAGGGTGAAAAATTTTTTTTTTCCATATACCAACATTTGGGAAAAAAATAATTTTCACCCTTTCTCCCTAAATCTTTAAAGGGGGTATAGAGGTGTTATAAAACGTCCCCACTAGCGCCGTCCGCCCTCGGCGGCCTCTCCTCGGGAGAATACACCTCCTCTCCTTCTCCGTCCAAGACGCGCCGGAATACAGACGTGCCTTCATCCTCGGCCTCCAAACCCACAAGCGCCACTATCCCTCTCCGGTCCGCCACCTCGAGACCATAGAGGCCATCGAGGATCACGAAAAAAGCACCAGCCTTTCCGGCACCACTTGGTGGATCTGGTCTATAGTTCTGCGCTGACCAAATTTCGGGAGAACAGCTCATCGTAAACACACTAGAGTGGGCTCACCAAGCCTACTCGGAGCGGACACCTCGAGCCAGCTCCTCTCACAAAGACAGGCTAGCCATGTAGGTTCCTCTTGGTTCACCGTAGGAGACCACGGTTACTAAGCCCTCCTGCCACGACAAGGCGGAAACCCATTCAGGGAGGCACCCTTACACCTACCATAACTACAATATTTCAGATAACATCGTCTCAATGTAGTCATAAGTTCCGCATCCTACTTTTCAACCGCGAGATAGATTGATACTTGTGGTAAGCCTCGAGGCAAGGTTTGGTCTTTTTTCTTACAACGCCCAAGGTAAGAACGGGTGCGGCTACTGTGTGGTACTCGTAGTAATGTAAGAATTAATAAATTTATTAATTCGTATCTACTTTATACTGCACGTATTCTTAACATATTTAACCAACTCTTAAGTTAAACCATTTGTGCCACCGGAATAACGGAATATGATTACGATACGAAATGCACAATGTACATTAACACAACACAGAATGAACATCTGCAGATTATGTACACCGAAAATATTTATATTTAGGTTACCATATATTTCCAAAAATCATTAACCAACTTATAAATAGAATAGAATAGAACAGAAACCGCGAGTAAATTAAATTTAGCACAATTTCGTATTTTTAAATAAATTAAAACAATGCATAACTTATTTCAAAGTTCAGCCTACAAAATAACAAAACTAAATCAGCTGCAACCAACTTCTCGAAAGGCCAATTAAGTTTCCGTGTATTTTAAGTAAGTTGTTAGTTTCCATTGCAGCCAGCTTGGTTGAATATATTAAAAATACATAACAGCTTCCTATTTAACAAAAAATTCGCAATTAGGAACAAATTTATTATTTTTATTGATTATTTATTTTTTGAATTATTTTAAAAGTAACGAGTACTCGTAATATTTTAAAATAATGTTTTCCTACTTTTCATGTATACCAGAGCATTATTTTTTTTTCCGTGGATGGAAAATGCGTTACGCAACTAGGTTATGTCGGACTCGGATCTCGGAAGGAGAAACATACCGACTAAAACCATCTACGTCGCTGTTGGCCCCGAGGCCTTTACAGCTTCATTTATAGAGACTCGCGAGCAGGAGGCCCGCAAGTTGAGTGGAGTTACGAGTTTTTAATGTTGCGCGGATTTATACGCGGGAGGATAATAGTGGCGCGGAGACCAATCACCCATCGACAAACTGACACGGCATATCCCAAGTATGAAACACTCCGGCACAGTGTTATAGCTGCTCAAACCTGGGGCGAGCACACGTTGGCGCGGAGCGAAGTCGCAACGGTATTGCTGTGTAGTATGCACGGGAGATGGAAACAAAAATATAACTACAAAATTATCAAATCTTGTAGATAAGAAAATTATGTAGAATTACTTTATTTACTCAGTAAAAATCATTGAATAAATTGAAGTAGAGAAGACAAATAAAGAAGACTAGGTCGAGATGAGAAATAAAATTTGCATCGATATCTGATTAGGTCAGAATCATTTGTTATATTGTTGTTCAATATTCGGTACGTGAAATTAAAAGTTCTGTAATTCACAAACAAGCTCTGTTAATTGAAGTGTCTATATTATGCTGGTTGGTTTTCTTTTTTGGAAAACAATGTTCAATACAATTGTAATGTGTAAATATTAGGGTGTGAGTTTCTCCAAATGTTCGTTATCTCTTTCTCCAAATGCCAACTTGCGGCAATGCCCTCACAATTTCAAGAAGAAGTTCATGTTCAGTAATGAACTAAAATAGGCTAATGTACTAGTTTAAATATTTAATTGTGTCAATTTTAATTCACACACTTAGCATTTGCTTACTGTCTGTCTTACATGCTTTTTATTAGCTTGTCCTGTATGTATCGATCAATGCATAATAATATTTTAATAAAATTTTCACCTACTTCCGAATATTGAATAATTTTGAATTTTGCACACGTATTAAGAATCGGTGAAAATACAGTAATGTTGAACCATCGAGTTGGTCTGATGATGGAGATGGAAGGTTGGTAACGAAACCCTTGTATTGGTACTGCTCAACCCATCGGTTTTGAGTTCATTACATTTGGAACTAGCTATAGTGCTATTACGGGGACATGCTGAAAAGGGGAAGAGGAAAGCGTGTACATCATTTTTTTTATTAGTTGTTAGCGAAGCGAGCAAAAGTAAATTTAAATAAAATAAAAATAAAGAGAATTTTTCAAAAGACAATACTAAAAAATTGCAATATTATATACCCGCAGTATTATGACACCTTTGGGTAAAATTATGTGATGTGTAAAGTTTTGTAATATAGTCCCTAACGACATGAATACTAAATAATATGCGATACACATATGTAAATGAATGTAACTTGGTAATTGTAATTCCCAAAACATTCACATTGTTCTCAAAAAAGTACTATAAATCACAAATTTAAGGTAGGTAAGTTAAAAAAAGTTAATTTTTAATACTCTATTCATCTTCATTCATGCCTATTAATTTTATCTAGAAAATTATGTATGTTTTTAACCAGACTTTTGTTTTAAACTCTAATAATAACTCGTGACTTGTTGCAACAATGTGAATTCTACTGTTATGACACTTGAAGAGATCGCTATTTAATTAAAACTTAAAACCAAAAAAAATATATCTTAGAAGATAATTATGAAATAGAAAATCAATCGTTTTGAATCGGAGTGTTGGTATCACTATTTGCCGTTCTCCCTTCTTTTTGCGGGACTCGGCGCCGGGTCATAAAGCTTATGTTATGCTAAAGTTGGAAACGAACGTTTCGGACTTCATCAGAGCTGACGACTGGCCGTCGTCTAGTCCCGATCTTAATCCACTGGATTATGATTTATGGTCAGTTTTAGAGAGTACGGCTTGCTCTAAACGCTATGATAATTCGGAGTCCCTAAAACAATCCGTACGATTGGCAGTGAAGAATTTTCCCCTGGAAAGAGTGCGTGCTTCTATTGATAACTGACCTCAACGTTTAAAGGACTGTATTGCAGCTAATGGAGACCTCTTCGACTAAGCTTTTATATTTTAAATTTTTTTACACTTATATATTAAACTAACACACTGTAAAAGTAATAAATGTTATTAACTAATAACATAGAATTTTTTTATTTTCTTTGTTTCAGTATTTATGGGAAGACTAGGTATATTGCAGACGGACACTGAACCCTGTACCGACACCATTCTTTTACTTCGATGAAGACAAGTAAGGTCGTGTGACACTTTAGATTTTCCCACTTACACAAAAGACCCGTGGCTTAGTGGTTAAAGTTGTGGTTATCGACTACCATGGCTCCGACACTGCATATTATCCATCCTCCGATCTTGTCGTATAAACGTTACATCGGATATGGGAAGGTAAACGAGTAAGTGCCTCTTTGTTTTTGCTTGTGCACTTACGGTACTATAATATCACCTGCGCAGTTGAAAATTGCCGATTGTATTCGGAAGCTGCCGCCGTAGACGTTATCATACGTACTTGATGATAATGTCTACGTAGCTAGCATAGTATATTTGTGCGCTGCAGTCGACTCCCAGCTTTACATTGAATAGTTAACTATTATTTAATTAATTATCTTCAATATGGAAAATAACTTTATTTCAATTGTCGAACCTTGTTGGAATCGGTTCGAAACTCTAAATCAATTTATGTAGTTAAAGATAACTTGCTCTGAATCTTCAGCGTCAAGCAAACTTTATAATCTAATATCAAATTAAATTGAGTTTATATTTGAATCGAAGTGAATAACTTCAGAATTGCACATTCCTAAAGTTTAGATGTATGTTAATGTGATATTATATGGTATTGAACTAACATTATAACTCTTACGTGTCGAAGGTCCAGATTTGGCTTAAATCAATAAAATTTCATTTTTATGTCAATTGTTGTTATGACTTGTGAAGGGATTAACAAGTTCACGTTGCAATGTACGATCTTATTGAAATTTAAAGTATTTGATCTTTTTATGACATTAATTATGAACAATAATTATACTGGTACTTTTAGATTTTGGTATTTCATAAATAACTTTATCTCATAATATCTGCGACTGTGTATTATGTATAAGAAATAAATTCCATAAACTAACATTGATTTATAAGGAATATAGAAAGAAATACTCAGCGATAATATAAAATGTTCTTAAGTAAATTTTAAACAATACTAGATATACTTTACAATCATTACTTATTTCTCTCTCTTATATATTGCTCACCACTTGGCATATCATAGACCCAGGGATTATACCGTGCTTTATTTCCTAAGAGACTGAGTGTGCTACGACTAAAAGTGAGAAAGGCTCGGTAACACGGCTGGTCTACAACGGGTCTTCGAAAATGAAAATGAATTCGAAATGTACAATTATGTGGTGAACCACGGGCACAGTACTTCAGCCTGTAATGAATAATTCAAAGAAATAAAGAACCTATGATACTAGTTCTTCCTCACTCATTTACAAACGGTCTGCTATCTGCGAATAAAGTAACATTATATTTCGGCAATTTTATTTTTCTTTTTTTGCGATTTTACACAAACTTAGCGCCAGGTTTCTGAGACACCATTACTCTACTCTTATATTTTATCATTGTCTCCAGCCTATGAATAACTGCTGGACACAAACCTCTCCTAAAAACCATAACCACACCGGGAAACGGCTAACGATCATAGTATCAGACACTTCACACCGTTGACACTGGTCATTTTTTATTTATGGCTATGGTTATTCCGCTATTTATACTGAAAACCAATCGTTTATGCTTTGGCATCGGCTAGGATTTCAACCTAGGACCTCTGGTTCAACAGTCAGGTACGATAACCACTAAGTCACGCGTTTGGTAAATTAATAAATAATATTGTATTATACATGATCTTCGCAATCAATCACAGAAGGTTGTAAATAAAAAAATATAGCTAACTTCATCGTAACCGATCATTACTTGGAACTAATCAGGATAACTACATCATCAGCATTATCATTACAGCTAACGGGTAGGAAATCCATTGCTGAACGTAGGCCTCCCACAAAGATGGTCGGTAAATCTCGTCTGTCCGTATGTCCGTCCGTCCATCTTATGTATACACTTTACTGTATTTTTCATTAACACAACATAATTTCGTTCACCTGTTTGAAATCCCACGGTAGATCTGCTGATCCAGTCGCTCACTTTTCCATAGTCACTCCCCTTGGTCGCTCTGTATACACATCTTAGTCATGTATTTATTTGAATTATATTGTAAGATTTAAAAAATGTTATGAAATTTCTCTTCATCTCAAATTGAGTTGGTTGCTATCTGACCCAACTGACCTGAAAAGAATATTTGTTAAAATGTGTATTCACTCTATTTCATCTACCTTCCATTAGAGAAATGGAAAAGGAACAGAGAATTTTCTAAGAATCTCGTAAAAAAAATTAAAATTTAATAGGTGAGCTAGGTTAAGGCCAGATGTTGACAACTTTGGAATACGAGTTGTAAATTCGACTTATATTCTTGACCTTAATAGTGTTAATACACAACCAGTTAATAACAAATTTACCGCTTTTTACTACTATTATTTCTCTTTATTTCAAAGCATTTTAGAGATTAAGATTAAACAGAAAGATATTATTTAAAAAAAATTATAAAAAAAGGTAAATTTTACGCTTTGTATAAAAGTCCAAATTTCTATCGGTTGAAAAAGCTTTGTCCTTACATTAAACATGTTCCAAAAAAAAATCAGTAGAAATTTACAAAGTGTGTAATCTACCTATTTTAATTTTTTTATAGTAATGAAACTGTTGAAAAGCTTTCTCTTTACTTTAAACATACCAAAAAAATATCTTGGGATAAGTCATATAAGCCTTAATCCAATCTCAAAAATTTCAGCGGAAATAAAATTAATTATTTATGCCAGTTTCCAGTTGAGAGTATATTCGTCAAATATCAATGATGAACACTGGAAATATTTGATTCAATGAATCTGACGATAACGTGTGAATAAAATTCGGCATTTTGACGTTCTCAAAAATCAGACGGCGTAAGTTATTTAGAAAGGCGATACGAGGAAAATATTCCGGATTTTTTTGATATGTATCATTCACAATTTGTATTTTTGTGAGTTATATGTCTAATATAACATTATAATAATACATGACAAATATGAACATATTAAAGATTATTTTAGTTATATCTATATGTAACTGTCCGGTCGGGAAGTTTATCTTAGGAAGACGTAAAATTAAGTATTTTCTAATATGTTTCTTTTCTTCTTTATCGACCTGTGTAAATACACAACTGGACTTTGGCCTTTACGAGTGCAGAATCGTAAAAGCGCTAACAAAAACTGGCATGGTATGCACAGATTATTTGCCCATGTCATGATGATGGGCGTTGTGCTGACACCGGGTATCAGATATGTTCCTCCCCTACACTAGTCCGTCCGATTTGGATTCGCCATAGTCGGAAAGTATTGCCACCAGTAGTCGGTAACTAGAGCCTCGTCCGTTAGTCGGCAGGATGCACCATATTTAGATGAGGTTGACATTTGGATAAAATATATTCAGTATTTCCTCCAACTCCTGTCACATTTAAAAATAATAAAAGGCATTTATTAAGGATAGACACGTTTTGCTACGTGTATTTTCTATTAATATTATTAACCTACAAACCTCAAGGTTACAGATATCATCAGAAACAATTAAGTTGCTTGTATAGATAAGTTCATTTTGTAAGAAGCTTTAAAGTTTGAAGAAAAGAAATAAATTCCGAATACTACTGTTGTAGAGGAAATTTATTCCAGAATTTGCCTATGAGGCTTATTTAATATTCCTTACATTTTCGGCAGATGAATTCCTGACATGTAATCTCCGGTGCTATCAATCAAGTCTGCGGCATAGATTAATAACGAAGTAACAGAGAAACGACTAGAAGTTGTAATCTAGCAAATAAAAATGTGACCACACTATAATTATTACTTTTTTAAAACTTTGTGGGAGCGAAAATTCTGTACCAATTTAGTTTGATGTATCTCTTACGGTTTAATTACAGTAAACCATATACTCGCGCTAAATGCGGCTTTTTGACTGATTGATTACGAAACCTCGATAATTGTTTACTTCTACAAAATGTGTGTGAATGTGTCATACATATTATAATTCTGACTCGTGAAATTTTCTAAATTATCTAGAATATCAACCTGCCTCCACTCGGCACCCGTAGTAAACGTTCTTTAATGACTTAAAAAAAAATTCACTTTTGTCTGACATAATTTCAGAAACATACATATCGAAATACAGATTTCTTATTGTTTGTTGTATAAAAACATATTTTCTTTGAATATAGATCTTTGTTGAATATACACTACTCAAAAAATGTCAGGAACATCCTAACTATAAAAACATAATTGAAAAAACTCTTTAGAAAAAGTACTGGCCACAAATTATAACTGTATGTTGAACCTGCATAAAATAAATGTTCTAAATTTAACAAATTAAATCCAAAATACATTTTTTTTCCAAATAGAGAGAGAAAACTAAACTAGACAGCATTGCACGGCATTCTAAAACAAAAAAAAATATTATTGTCAGTTATCGAAATTTTTTTTTGTGACTAATAATTATCGCTAGTTTGTCGTGATATTTGTGCCTTTGGGCGTTGTATCCATTGTGGTTGTGTCAACCGTCAGAAGAGATACTTAAGGCTTTGCATATTTTGGCTTTAGCGGGGCGCAATAATTTCGTACAATAAGTTGCGGACGCTGTTAACACGCAACCAAGCATAATTTGCAGATTATGGGCTACAGATCTACAGAAGATTAATTTTATCGTCGCCGAAGTACATATGGAGTCACTACCTAAATTTAGAGCATTTTCTGCATAATGATGCAAAGAAGCAGTCCCCAATTACAGCTCATCAATTGTTGGGAAGACTCCAGTCTGAACACCATGTGGTTATCAGTGACAAAACTGCCAGAAGAAAGTTGCACAAAGTTAATATTTATGCTCACAGACCACTTAGAGTTCCAGCTCTGCGAAGTGGAAATCGAGGGCGTCGTTTATTGTGGGCTAACGCATATTTGCGCTTGGCCGACACTCAGTGGGCGCGGGTTCGATTTTCCGACGAGACATCCGAAGTACATCCTTACCAAGGCGGGCGATCATTACTATGACTAAGGGAAAAACCTTAAAAATTGCAATGGCTATCGACAAATGGCTGAATATCCACCTCGAAAAATTAAGCAGATCAATGACGGGCAGCAGCATCTAAGGTGCGAGGTGTCTGGTACTGCCAAGCATGGCTACTATGGCAAATCATCCTCCTTATGGGAAAAACCTATATCCTGTAGTGGATTGTTTACAAACTGTTAAGGTTTAGGTCACGTATCAATATTAAGTATATTAAACATTTTTAAATATAATGAAAAAACGCAATTTTTTATATAAAATGATATGTATCATATATGGTTTCGTTCCCATTTTTTTTAATTTAGGAAAATCTACGGAGTCGCGAAGGCAGTCCAGATACATTAATTGCACATGAATAAACATTCAGACCTGGAACAATTAAATATAATTCATATAAATACTTATTCTGTGCGGGAATCGTACCCGCGATCCGCCCCGCCGCAGCCAAACGCTTAGCCACTTACTCCGCCGGTTACTATTGTATAATTGATATAAATTTATTTTTAGTTATACAAATTCCTAAATATATCGTAATAATCGTCTACTATTCCTTTATAAGAAACCTTTAGAGCTCTCTACTACTAGTGCAATACGTAATGTAATATGGACTCCATTATTTGCTTGTTTAAAGTACTAAATATTCCTGTCACCCTTCGCAGACGTAATCCTGATATGCAATCTCCGGACCCATCAATCAAGAGCTTGGTACGAAAATGAACTATGTATGGAAGTACATACATAATATGTAAGTGTGTTATAAGGAAAGGTGACTATTGTGACATTGTGTATAAATTAATTGTCCCTGTGTATTGTATAATATATGTTAATAATTTTTCTTGATATAGGTGTATTCTAGATATTCTTATAATTTCGTTATATTACACTTTAGTAGCATTCTATTATTTTTTCTCCACAGATAGAGCGCGAGAGGCCAGGGTTCGATCCCTGATGCCGGCACGACTAAAATTATTCACAGCAATTTTAGGTGCTCAATTTACCACGTGTGCTCAGCTGTAGTCATTTACATTCTGCTTCTTTAGAAATTTGCTAACGATACATGTAGTGTGGCTCTTTATGTTATGTCCTGTGGTTGTATTACAAAATGTATACGCTCGAGCTTAGCTGTGTGGTAGTGACGTAAGTATATCTGTTATCCCTACGTCAGGATGTAAGAAGCAACTAACGATAAAGCCTTGAAAATTTAATGAATATTTCCGGGAGCAAACTCGGCGATGATACTTACCACGCGTCACGTTCTATTTGGTTCGAGGAAAAGTGGATTGTATAACCTGTTTGAGTTCACTGAAGGAAAATCTATAGTCTTTGTCTACCCAAATGGGAGACATGTATGAGTCTTAATAATAGCGTTAGTAAAGTAACGCTGTTTTAGTGCAATATTAGGACTACTAATACACACTGAACACGTGTATACGTTTAATATCTCCTAAACCCTGTTGAATATTAAAACACTATATGATATACATAACTGTATAATGCTTACTCGAATAATCGAAAACGTTTACTTTCAAAGTATTTACATTAAATGGTAGTTAACCGCATTTTTGGGCATTAAATTAATTTGTTTGTATTAATTACTTGCTCTCTTAAATTAAGTTCATGATGGCTTTTGAGTTGACTTCAAAGTGACTGAAGAATTCTAATTAAGGCGGCTTTTGATATTTGGCAACCCGAAAATCTAACAAAAGTTCCGAAATTTTCATGATTTTCCTCTATCCTTTGAGCTTTAAATGACCACAAAATCAGATTAATTTCTGTGATCCATCGAGTGATATATATAAGTTAAGATTGCGAATACTATCTGGCAACGAGCTACAATTTTTATGTTTCGTTATTATTTTATTACGTCAATATTTTTTTATAAATTATTGATTAACTACAACTACGTAAAGTGAATCCGTATCGATGTTTTATGCCCCGAAAAATATTGTTAAATTTTTGAAAAGGTAAAAGTCCTCTCTCCTTTGCATCCAAAAATTATGTCCAGGGAATAGACATTGCGTTGAAATTTCAAGTTCGAAATTATCTTCAGCGCTTATTGCTCGGTCTTAGAGGAAATTTTAAAATTAATCATTTTTAAGTATTGATTTAGGTCCCATTTTGTCAATATAGAATGGAAATGGATATATATTATGCAAACATAACTAGTTTTTGACAACGAGTAAAACAATTTTAAATGGCTTTCGATAAAGCTTAAGCAAGCTGTATCCTCGTACCACAAGGAATTATCACATCAAAATGATTTGAGGACGACATCGTTTAATATGACTATTTAAACGTCTTTTGTCTTTGGAAAACCGATCGTCAGAACAATTTTGACATTGTAGGAATTACGGTTGAGAGTTTGAGGGAGTGACGATGTTCATTAATACTTTAAAATAAATACAAATATTACTTAAAGCCAGTATCCGTTGCCCTTCGCTTCACAACGATACGGAAGTAGCGTAACGTGAGTGAAGTATGGCGAAGAGATGTGGTATAACTCGCTGAAACATAGACATATTGGACATCCGTTAATTAAATATTTAATGTATTTTAAACTTTAATGTATTTTAAATCATAATTATCACAATCGTTTGAATAATTGAAAAGTCATATTAAAATAATTAATATTACTTTTTTTACAATTTTCTCACTATCTTAGGACAATTATGAAGACAAAATTGACTCCAAATAATTAAATAAATTAAAAGAAAACGATAAAATTTTTCACATGATAAATATTCGATTATTACATTTTTCTTACTTTTGAACGGTAATGTAATGTTATGTAATGTTACGGTAATGTTTTCTCAGTTAATTGTTGATTGTTTTTTAGACCACAAAATAATAAAAGAACAGCACTAAAGCTGTCATTTGACCCGTATAAATTTATTTAATTTAATATTAGTGATGCAGAGATAAATGACGTAAGTAATATTAACTATATTAGAATATTACTGTTTTAGCCTATTTTTTCTTTTCCAATTATAATATTTTTATGTAAATAAAGTTAGGTTTATGGCAATGCAGTATTGACTTTTATTACAGGAAAAAGAGATTCAGTGCAGAAATTATCAAAAGTAAATAAAAAAATGAACAATAAAAACAAATTAAACACCAAATTATTATTTATGCATTTTTCGCGTTTTATTTTACTTTTTTTATTTCCGCCGTGTCGGGGGCTTTACAGCACAAATCTTGTCCACGGAAGACTGAGGTGTTTAACGTCCTAATGTGTTAGTACTTTTATATATTTATATTATATTTTAGGAATAAAAAGTAAAGTATTTTTTCTAAGCTGTAATGTTTTCATGTACACACAGTACAGTTTTGTTACTAGTATGATGTCTTGGGTCGCAATATTATATTCACGTATGCAAGAAAACGCGATACGTGAAACCAAAACGATGCACGTACATGTCACAATGTTTACGCACGCCATTTTGTATAAGGCATATTGCAGGAGAACTAACGAATTATCAGAAAATACGAAGACAATGTATGTAGGTTATTTTTTTTTGATCTAAAAGCTTTCTTATAAACCTAAATTTATGTAAAGAAATAATTTACCAACTTACTTAATTTAATTTTATATATAATGCTTAGCGTAGTCTTTAATTTGGAATAATAATTAATAACTTGGCACAAAATGAATGTTAAACAACGACAGTAAGACTATTGCGTAGCTGGTGGTAGTGATGAAATAATATTTATTCGGATATCGTCATCATTCGGCCATCAGAGACTCGTTTATTGGGATGCACCATGTGCGGAAGAAAGCGATGATATGAAGAGGGGTAAAAGACCTCAACCTCAATTACACACAGTAAATAATTAATTAAAAAAATCACTAAAGCCAAGAGGACATTCCTTTTAACAATTCTGATATAATTTAACAATTTAATCGTCAACCTTGTTCTTAATAACGACTTTTTTGATTAGAAGAAGTAAAATTGCTGTTTATTTTTTATTCCCAATCATCTTGAGACTAAATGAGGGGTTTCTATTTGGTAAAAATGGACCTGGTACGTTAAAAGAGTGTAACACACCACATTATCATTTTTTTTTAATTTTCTGCAAAAATAAACTATAACTGTATTACGGAAAGATTGCAGTCGTTTATGGTAGATAATATCATACACAGATGAGTAAAAAAAATGTAATAAATCGTTATGATATGAACTAAATACTATTTCCATTACTTTCATTATACAAAACTGAGAGTAATATATCAAAAAATGATAAACAGCATAATACCAGGTGCGGTAATGTATAAAACAATTTAGCAAACGCTCGCTGTATCACACAAAATGGGAAAGGATTGTACTGTTATGTTATTAGAAATTAGCTTTTGTGTTAAAATATGAAATGAAGCAGAATAAGGTAAGTAATTGATGTTATCACAATTAAATTTTTTCGTAAAATAAGGTAAGCTCTCACGACCATATTGCCAATACTGGGATGGTCAGACATTTTCGTCCTTTCAACCAACTTTTCGTCAGAAGTAATTTAAGACAACGTGACTGTTGGTCATACGTGATCGATGGTGGTCCTGTCGACATCTTAGTATCCAGATCAACGATTGTATCGTAATCGTCGTCATCATATACAAGTTTGAAAAATGTATTGTTACGAGCCCTCTACATCTCTCCTAATTTGGAGATTGATCCCTTTACCACATAGCTATCGTGGATTTATTTGTACTCAATGTAGCAGTATGTGTTATATAAATTTGTGTTTATTTAGGCCATTATATGTATTGAGATTTTACTGTTAAGTTATTTGTCTTTTTGTTTTATTACTCACATTTGTATTTAAAACTTTTATGACTATGACATCAGGACGTCTAAAACTTCAGTCCCCCGTGACCACGGCTGCTGTAAGGTACTCGAAACGTCAGGAATATAAAAACAAAACGCGAAAAAATCCGTAAGCAACGTGGCAGATCCCTTCCCGGATCCAAAACCCTCTCATTTGAGAAGGAGGCCTTTGCCCAGTAGGCTGTAAATTCCCACGGCTAGTCTTTAGTCATAAAAATAGTAGAAAGAAACATTTCAACGCAGTAAATTAATAATGCTTATTCTGGGCAATCAAAATAATGCATTCATAAGTAGATTTAGTAGCTCTGTAATTAAAGGTTTGACTGGACAAATATTTTATTAATAATCATTCAAGTTAACTACTGTGCATTAAGAGCATTTAAGCCTCACGGCTTTTCAAACAAACTTTCAAGTCTTCGTAATAATAACTTCGTAATATAGTTCTTTATCTTCGTAATAAATAATTCTAAAAAGTTAGAGGAGAAGATTTTCGAAATGTCTAGTTACATTGTAACATCCAGTCTAGTTAATTTCAAAAGTTAACACAATTAAAACAAGACATCTTTCCGTAATAAAAAAGTTTAAAAAAAAGTACTCAAAAGCTTTTGTAAAAAAAAAAGTACTAAAATCTTACCAATAATGTTTGGTCAATTGAGTCTCAATTTGTTAAGATATAACAATATTTTTTTTAAGTATTTATTTTCACTAAAATTATAAAAATGTATGACTAGATAAAATACCCAGCTCATCGTAAAACTTCCTTGAGTTCGGGTTTACGCTGCAGATCGTTTACCTAATCGTTTCCTGCATTACCACCTGATTCCTAAGTGAGTTCACATTATATTATATTTTAAAAACTATAATTTCTTTTTTTCTTTTACAAAACGTTTATTCCCAAATTTATTACACACAAGATACTAATCTATAGTCAATGTAGGGAGGATAGTTAGACCCACGAAGATAAAATTCATGTATTAATTCTCACAATCAGTTACAATTACAACACAAGCGTTTGAGGTGTAGCCTATTTCTCATTTTACTTTTCCACTCATTGTGTTTTGCTGTGAAATAGAAAATACCAGTAACGTTAACTAGCTATGTGCAGTATGTATACTTCTGGGCGTGCATCTAGGCGTGTGTGATAGTATGAGAGTGTGTGAGAGATAAAGAGATAAATAATCAATTCAATACGATGTTATAATTATAAAGTAAAAGCTGTAACTTTTTCCCCATTTAAATTTCAACCCAATCTACATGAGACGCATCCTGATGACTAACAGACGGTACTTAATGATATTTTTCCTATTAATATTAAGATAAGATTACACTAATGTACTCATACATGTTAGTATCCCTGGCAGCTAGTATTTGGTATCAACCAGCGACTTACTGCTTAAGTAATAGTAACCAGGTTTACCTTCAAAGATTCTAAGAACACTTTTATTAGAGCCTCAGGTATTTTAATTAAGCAAAATATGCTTGTTTCCGGACCCCAGTAGGTACTACAAATAGCTTAGTGTAGGTCTATCAAAATAGAATCGGCCCATGTCTAACCAATGACTTACACTGTTAGTGTTGGAGCTGTTAAGTTGGAATATTAGGGTTTCGAGCGCGCACAAAAGTAACTCACGCAGTAATGACAATATTTAAATATGCTGATGATCACTGTGCTTCATAGCTGAATTTCCACCCAAACTTCAAGAGTCCAATTACTAACTTATAGGAAGCCTCCTGCCGTCTTGGTCTCGAGAACAGTGTTAGGGAGACAGTGGCGGTTACGATGAACATTAAGATCAATTCTCAACTGTTAAAGGCTTACATTGGCGATTCTGAATTAAAGCTGGTACGTGGTGAAGCCAGCAGAGGCTTTCGCTCCTTTTCGAATGGGCAGTTCTGAGTTCGACGGGGGTAGTACCACGTTCTCGCAAATTACAGGCCTGAAGTAGAGTCATCTTGTGCCTCTGCATTTCGTTCGGTGAATGAGGTAACTGGAGGCCCACTTCCCCTCTCCATGCTCATCCTCCCGCCAAACTTTTTAATATCTTTAAAGGCCGGGAACATAGCCGCAGATATATTTAGCATCTAGTGTTGCATAAGTACGTGGTTGATGATAATCACTTACTATTAGGTTAGCCACATGCACGTTTGCCTCCTTTCCTATAAAAAAAACTATTTAAGTCTCTGGGCAGCAAAGTGAGTAGCGAAATATATCCTTTAAGCCTAAACAAACCGTCGCATTGGTACGGCGGCAGTAGTTTTCAGCAAAGTTCGCTGCCTAGGTACTACGATCGCACGATTTAAAGTTATCAACTAAAGTCTAGGTGTACCTTGCAATAGTTCTTACTACTATTCATCAGAGGTGTGAGGATTTTTTAAATATCACTTTCTGAACAGTTTGCACCTTACGTATTTGCGTGACATTTGAACATCAAATAGTAGGATGGTGTTAGAAACACCGACGTACTTAAACGGCATTGAAACGTACCTAATGGGACGTCAGCTTTAGCGGTACGGGCACGACCCAAGCATGTTCGAAGAAAGGGTGTCAAAGCGAATCTTCTTTTCTGAACTCAAGAATGGCAAGCGGAAACAAAGTAGTCAGTTCTTTCGTTATTCTCAGTCAGGCCTTCTGAAATAACATAAGACACGATGCCAAAAATATATTTAGAAATGGGAAGAAATAGACAGCTAACATTGTAAGTGGATACGCGTGGTTCACCAAAAAACTGCGTAATCTCAATTGTTGCGCATGCTTGCACACACTATAAAAATATCGACTACTGTAGCAAATGAAAGGGGAATCTATCATGCCCAAATAAATGAGTAGGTGCAGTGACTGTAACTGAGATCGGCTACAAAGATACATCTTACATCTTAAATTACGCTAATTTAAATATTATTTCAATACACAATATATACATTTTAAAAGCACTGGAGTATACCATTAATTTGAAACGTTCGGCATTTGCTGTACGGAAATTGTTGTACATTGTCCTTTTTTATTGTCCAATAAAAGTTTTTAATCCAGAACGTTGACATCTGATGTTTAATAAAGGCCGCATGTCCAACAAAATGTTACAGTGACCTTTTCCTAGTTATTTCACTAAAACAAAGCGTGAGCTCGAGTACCGTATTTTATTAATTGTTTAAATATTTCAATATTATTATAAGAATAAAGAGAGAATCAAAGGAAATGTTACGAAATGGATAATCAAAAAATATAAATAATTTTGAGTAAAAGAAAGACTATTTAACAGAAATTTAAAAATCATATCGTAAATATGTCAGTCATCCAACCTACTACAATATAAATGTTTAAGAAGAACGGGATAGTAAACATGATAATGCTATTCTAATATATAAACACAAAGTTTATTACATAAGACGAAGATTTTACAATGATTAATTATACATTTTAAAAACGATAATGGTTAGATTTTTATCTGAGTATTAAGTACAATACTATCTAATTAAAAAATGCCTAATTTGGATTGCTAAATGTACTTGAGTAAGTCATTCTTAAATGTTAAGTTTATTTTAGTAACAATCATTTTTATCATTGTTTTCGTTTAATAAAGATAACATTATTTTAATATTTACATGCTTATTTTGGGGTGTTAGGTAGAATATATAATATTTCTTCAACCCTCACCTGCATTTGATGCACACGGCTATAGTCATTCTTAGATCTAGAATGAATGAAGTAAATAACTATTAGTAAAAATAAGTAAATAAAATCGATTTTTATGGTGTGTATTCCCATAATCACCATGTGTTGTGGATCAGTTGGAGCGGTATTAGTATCACAGAATAATGATGCTGCTTCTTATGTGGAATTCAGGTTCAAACTATTTCGATATTTTTTAATAATTTGTTATGTTAGGACTTTTTTCATTTGTGATTGTTATACATTTACCTACATTCGTTTAATTGCAAAAGGTAAGGAAAGACAAACTGTATCGTGTTACCAGTGACGACTTACAGAACCGAGACATGATACTTCGCTGCAGTCCTTGTTAGGAAGCTCAGAGTAGCTCAGAGAGCTTTCCAAAAGCTCAGTGTTTCTCGACGTGATAGAAACAGGAAAGATGATATCCGCAGTACCGACATAGCCTTAAGGATCAGCAAGGTAAAGTGGCAATAAGCGGCTGTAAAACTGAAAGCGTTGAGGAAGAAATGTCCACGAGTCGCAATCTTCTACACGTAAACGCACTGACGGACGACCACCCACAAAATAAAATGATGACCATCTGGCAATGACCCATGGCAATCTTTTGGTGAGAGAGAGGATGATAAGGATTATTGGCGAAATTTGGAATATCGTTAATGTTCTATGTATAACCACTTTTCAGTTTTACTTACACGTAAAACCAATCGTCAATCAAAGAAATCAACCATCGGTTCTGTTAAATAAAACATGAGAAAGCAATTCAATAAATTATAAGCATTCGTCGTAAGAAAACTTCGCTATTAAACACAAATATTTTATTCTGTGTGTCCTTGCGCCAGATGGCAGAAGTGAAATTGTCCCAGTCTTCATTAAATATTTCTTTAGGTACTTTATACTGCACTTCTACTCAGATTCGTTTTGATGTTTCGTGGCATTTATACAGTAAAATCCGAAGCCGAACATGGTTTTGTTAAATAAAACGAGGTTTAATAAGACTTGACCGTGTAGAATCAATTAAAATTTTATTGTTATTACACGAGAAGGGATAATTGTAAATATTATTTTTAACATTCTTTATATCAAATAGTTTACATTGGATGAGCAAAAGTAACCCATATCACAAATAAAAAATACTAAATCTAATTTTAGTTCCGTTATGTGAAAATACATAAATAAAAAATAGTTACCGGAGTAAATAAGAGTAAAGAATGAATTATAAAATTGTGCTAAATCTGTACCCTCAAGAACTATGCATTTCTCCGGAATAAAAAGTATCGTATGTATTATTCCAAGACCTAAGACAGCTTTTCACTATATTTCATCAAAATCCATTTATCCTATCAAACAATGTTAGCACGGGTCAACATCTACTACATTTTCCGCCCTGGCCGATTTTGAAGTAAGGGCCACCGCTTCCGTACGGCGGTTTCGCAACAACTGAACCGTTGGGAACGGTCGCATTGGGCAGATTGTAAATAATTCATCATCATAAATACTCGTAGAAGGTCGCAGATATCGGAAATGTCCCGTAATATGTTGGTCTTCTTCTAGGCCTTACGCGAAAAGTATAACGTCGGGACATCCTTGTCGCACGCTGATAGCCTTTATATATTCTCACTAATTTCTTGCTTGGTTAGGTAAACCTGGATGACACGATGTTCTTTCACGCTTTCCAGGTCCTTCTAGAAGGAACTACAGTTATAGACTCTCTTTCCTAAGCTTTAGACTAAGATGTCGAACTGGGGGGTTCATTTAGATAGAAGTTCCACCACAGTAGGAGGAAATCTAATTTTCTTCATTTTAGCGGTTAGCGCTTTGTTGGGTTGCGAAATAGTTGTTGCCCCGTGATATTGGTGAGTGGATGTGGTTTCATTGCTTTTCATATTTTACAAACGGCAAGCGTAGCTTGACTACTCAATATCACCTGTCACGTAAGCAAAACAGCATTTGAAGTTATTTTATTATTCGCAGAACATAGACGTTTCTGTCTTGTTCTTCGTAGGTGGAAAACCTGAACAACAAATAACTCTAAACGTATCTTTTTTAAAGAAGCTTTTGTTTGGAAAATGAACAAATATATAAACACTGATGACTCGAAGTGACAGTTTTTTGTCTCACGGGGAACGATAGATAAGATGTGAGGCGGTGCCTTATGGATTCTAGCGTATCCTTTGTAAATAGATTGAGTGCAATGTTCTGCGAGCGAACACATTTGCGCTCCATTTTCCTGGAGCTTATTTTATTTTTACGAAAGCGATTGTTTATTTTACTAAAATAAACTAAGGCAAAGTGCAAACTAAACTAGGTATTTACTCGTGTGTTAAATACAATAATTTATGTGTGGTCTTTTCTAGAAAGCGTATTTTCATTATCCTAGAACGTTTATATGTAAAGGAATTTAATAGGCGTGAAGATACGGTTTTACAATGTTTTTGAGAACTGGAATGTGCGCAATATCTGAAACTGAGAACGTGTTTTGTAACATTTGTTTTGTTTGTTTCTTCTTTTGCATCAGCCTGTCAAAAGTCCATTGCTGGACAAAGGCCTCTCCCAATAGGAACATTTCTTGGTGAGGTTAGTAGGCGTATTAGCTAGTAGTTTGATGTTGGTATAACGTCGATATAGGGTACAACTTTAGTGTACGTTTTATTAATAGAATTAAGTTTGATTGTATTACGTATATAATACTTTTGTTTAGCAGTACAACTGCAGACAACTGTAAATAGTGTGGATATAAAGCCCTTTTTTCTATTTTCCTTTTTTCTGAATTCTAGTTTTAATAGTGGTCTTAGAGAATGTTTATTATGTAAGAAACCTCACACAGTATATTTCACGGTGACTTTTTATTTACATTATGCAATGGAGCGTTAAAGAAAGCCGTCAGACAATTTTTATATTTTTATGTCGCTTCATAGGCATCAGCCGTACGTCTGTATATAGTACTATCGACAGATACACGAACACTTCTACAAATTACCATACAAGCTGATGCATCGGAGTGACCTCGTGCTGTTAGAACCATGCGGGTTGTGAATACTATCAAAGTTTTTAAAAGCGAATATACTTAGCGAAAGGAAACTTAAAGTAATATGGCCGGAAATGAAGATTAAAAGCCTGCATTAAAGCCAAAGGCGGCCAGTTTTTTATTAATATCCTTTTAAATAAGTTAATGGTGGTCGGGATACACAGTGACTTACACCATTGGTTCTGCTCGTACATTGTAAATCTATCTCAAGCTGTAGTGTTGCTTGGCTGACATCTGACTGGTGTTCAATAACATCTGGTGTAGGTACACCAGATGGTATTGAATGACTCGCAGCTCAGTCTCCTGTTTGTCATATTCACTGCTAATATTTGATCATATATCAAAAATTCTCAAATATTGTTGTATATTGTAGATATGAAAGTTCCAAAAATTAGCCGTAATTTACCTAAAATGTACTTCAAGATGACCTAAACAGATTTGTAGTCTACTACGCATACGTAAACATATTATTTGGTTCCTAAAGATCCTAAAGATTGGTAACCGGAGATCCAACTAAGTACCGCCCCATCACATGTCTACCCACCATACACGAGACACCGACATCAGTTCTGATCATGAAAATCACCCGATACTTTGATATAAATCCAGTGACGTCGCGCGCTCAGAATCGATGTCTAAGACCTAGGATCAAGGAACCACTTCTCATCGACGCGGTCATTCGCAAGGTGGTTAAACGCAACCGTCGGAACTTCTCTGCCGCCTGGATAGACAACAAGGAAAGGAATTCGACTCGGTGCCTCAGTCCGTGGGCGTGGACTTATCTATGCCCGTTAATATACCCTTTCCGAGGTTGAAACATACCGATACCTGGGTATGTTACAAAACGTAGGTATTGATGAGACTGGTATGACAATCGATAAGCGAATTGTTTTTTGCACACCTGATAAAAGTGTTAAACAGTCTTTTGTCGGGCGGGAACAAAGCTCGCTCGTATAACGGCTGGGTCATGCCAGTCCTCATGTATACCTTTGGCATACTCAGATGGACTTAAACCGACCTTAACGCCTTGGACCGAAAAGTTTTGACCATTATGACGTCCCATAGGATACTTTATCCGAAATCGTCGGTTATGAGGCTGTACCTTCCGTGGAAGCAAGGAGGGCGGGGTTTCTTAAGAGCCCTTGCCATGCACAATCGTGAAGTGTGCAGCCTCCGCAGTTACTTCTTGGCGTGATCGAAAAAGTCATTCTTTTCGAACGTTATTAGCTGTGATGAAGATTACAGGATTCTACATCGCTCTATATCATTTATTCATTTATTTATATCATTTCTTAAATATTTTTCATTTTATGGTATTAGATGTATCTATACGTATTTATATATACAACATAACCAGATGAAGATATATAGAATACCCCCAATTATTAGAGATTAATAATGTAAAAGATCTAGGTGTTTCTCCGGACAGCAAGAAATAATTTGCACATTTAATATATCGTTAACAAAGCATCTAATGCACTCGGCTTTATTATGAGAATCTCTGCGTGTTTTTAATCCCTGAATACGATCAAAATCCTCTACTGTCCATAGGTATGTAGTCATCTTGATTATGCATCTCAAATGTGGAGCTCGCAGTATATGTATCTCGTATTGAGGGCATACAGAGAAAATTTTTACGGTGTCTGGATCTAAAAGTGTTGCTGCGCTGTTCGGTGTATTATTTAGGACAATGTCAAAGGTATAATTTCTTGCTATAGGAATATAAACGTATTGTGAATGATATCTGTTTATTAATTTAAAATTGCTAATGAGTTTGACTAGTATCTACTGAGTTTGCTATTGAGCTAATGATGACTGCCCCGAGTTTCTTAATAAAATTGTGCTCCGTACTAAAAAAATTAGGTTTGACTCAATGACCTCTGTTAGATATACCATTTGTATCAACACATTATCGACACATCTTTGTTTTCCAGGGTGCAATCAATTTTAATAAGCTTTTTTTGCAATTGGAAATAGGTCTATTTAGTACTTGCTCGAAAAAACACTTGGGATATCTCAATATATTTTTATTTACAAATACAATTAGTAATAATGATTGTTATAAGTAGAGACTTTTAATTAGCAAATTATATCAGCTATATTAAAACTGCATAATGTTATAAGTATATCCAAAAATAAATAAAGCTTGTTTTAATTAATCGCTCAGTTTTTGATAAATATGTACACATACGTTTAACTAATATTTCACTGTTTCTTTAAAATTTTATTTATCATATTTTAGCTTTAAAAAGTTATAAGTAGATAACATTAAAAGACGATAAAGCATTTTGCAACGAAATCCAGTTACAGGTGAACCAGTAACAATATAGATAGACATAACAATAATATGTAACATATAAATTAATAATAAATAACATATCTTTATTGGTAAAAGCGAAAAAATGTAACTCATGTAAATTTTTTCGGATTTGCATATTATTACATACCAACGGAGTATTCTGCATACATGATCAGTAATGCGCAGGCATATTTACATTTCCTTTTATCAAAATATTTTTCACTTTCATTTCAAAGTCATATAATATTTGCTCCTCTTTTAACGGTGTTTTAATTCTGTACCTCAAACAATTTTACGTTATGCTTTATAGAAGCTGCTTTCTGCAGACATTTTGTAAATTGGCGTAGTCACTAGTTGTGGTTAAATGACAAATGAAAGTTAGTGTATGTAACGTGACAGCAGATTGTTTTGATGGAGGTTTTTTGATTAAGAGTGTATGCTAATGTAGTTTAGAATTAAACCATTGTTGTCGTTCATTTGTTTAGTTTTGTTTTTTTTATACATCTGCAACATCCATTTTATTCAAAAATGATTGATTAAATAAAATGTTGTTACCAATCGCAAAGTTATTTATTACATATGCATAAACACACACACCTATCATCCATAAAGGTAAGTAGATATTGGTGATTTCAATCCGACTATTGCAATATTTGAGAAGTAGGCGTTTACCAGCAGTGGGTACTTATAGTCTGTTTACTTTTTTTTTACAATTTCAGAGGCCTCTCTGGAATATAGAACATGACAAATAGTGAATTTCTAAGCTAGCTTTGCTCTAAGTAAGTTACAATTTAATTTATTACCATGTATCTTAAATCAATTAACATTTCTTTTAATTAAACCATTTCAGTATTAAGTTTAGAATTATTACGCTTAACGTAGGGTAATTTGACTACCCCATCGCCCATCAAATACTGAAAATCAGCAGGACCAGGTTACACAATTGTTTTTTATGTAACAGCCCCAATAGCCTAATCCAGAACATGACGTCGTATGTTCGGACCCGCCATTCGACTATTGTCGTGAACCACTCCAGATACAAGCTGTAATGCTTAGTTTGAGGGTTAACAGAAATATTAGTATTGGTAGTATTCTTTAAAAAAAAATTATAAGTACATTTTCCTGTACTACAACGTTGTAAAACTTTCTTTAATTGTATTTTGGAGGAGCACGTACGCAGCCGCCCGTGTGGTCTCGAAGTGCGGGCCGAACTGTCAATCAGGTTCGGAGTTTAGATTTCGAATCTCGACTAGTACTGAATCCAGTCCATTTCACGGTATATAATATCATAATAAGTATGACATTTTCATTGGTTCAAATTATTATGGGTTTAATTTAGATGTAATTTTAGTTATGTAATTTTTCGGTACTACGAGCATGTGTTGTATAGATTCAATTCCGGAGAAATCAAAATATTTGACTTTCGCATTTTCTATAGAGCCATGGCGAACTTCTCAACACACCAAAAACAACGCTACTGTCTTCCTGGTACTCATTATATGGCTTGGGTTGCGAATAATCTATGGGGACAAACCCAGCAACACGACGAGCTAAGAACTCGAACAGAAAGGCCGTTGATGCCCTCTCGTCACGTCCTGAAAATCCGTTTAGCTCATCTTTTCTGCCAACTTCTATGGGTTATAAGCGTGAGTGCTTGTATAAACAATATATTACATCTGATAGAAACTCCTTTTTTTTAAAAAACAATATCCACAAATTCATTATTCTTCATAGGCAAACGAAAAGTATATTATTTTTAAATGAAATTCTGACAAATACAAATTAAATCAAAATCTTTATTCTTCGAAAAAAAACTTACATTTCAATGAATGTCTAAAAGAATCGAAAAACGTTCTTTTTTAATAAATCCGTTTTGTAACAAATTTGTCAGCTTTAGACCGTTTATGGTACGGGGTCGATCTCAAAATATAAAATATTAAGGTGTATTTAAACTAAAACTAAACTAAACTACAACTACTGAAAACACTGATTCATAATGTAGTTTTTAAACTTTGACCAAAACAAACCTAATTTTTTTAGGATTTTTTTTTAATTTTCTAGGTTGTTGCGAACTCCTATGCGGAAACGAAATTGATGGTCATGTTATGTACTTTAAAGATCGAGGTTCGACTTGCAATTAAGCGGTTTTTTCGTCACAGTTTTGTGGTATTCGTCTATATTCATCATCATCATTTCTGCCTGGCATAAGTCCACAGCAGAACATAGACATTCCCCATAGATTTATCTGACTTTTACGACACCCATGGAATGAGACGGGAGGGGAGATTCTCTCATAGCACCACCACACGGTAGAATACAAATGTCAGACTTTCTGTTCATTAGTCGCCTTCTGCGACTCCCATAGACAGCGTTGGCGCTATTCTTTAATTCCTACAGTTACACGGTTGTCTTTATTATTTATCTTTTTTTTAAACAACTTTATTTAAAAGATATATTATATATTAGTAATGAAATATATTTTAATTATAACACCTAAACAATTGAATTCAGCTTCATTATTAATAATGCCTTTATTGTAGGTAACTTTAATTTAGTGTCCGTATTGAAACTTTTTTTTTGTTTTGTTGCTTTCAATAAACGCTGTTATTGCGTTAACATGCAATAATATTATCAAATAAGTTTTAAATGTATAAAAAAATATTAATAGTCTAAATATAACAATAGTTTGAACAAAAACAATATTATACTTGCAGCATACGTGGTACAGTCAAGCGGCGACTTTTGCTACTGCTCGGATGCGCCGGCTCGACTGGATTAGTACCAAGGCCTCGCAGAATAGCAGCGTGAAGTAGAGGCATCTTGTGCTTCTGCATTTAGTTCGATGAGTAAGGTAACTGGAGGCCCACTTCCCTTCCCCATCCCTCACCTCATTCTCCCTTCCTTCTCTCAAATACTCTTAAAGGCCGGCAACACACCTGCAGCTCCTCTGGTGTTGCAGATGTACGTGGGCGACGGTAATCACTTACCATCAGGTGAACCGCGTGCTCGTTTGCCGACTTCCCATAAAAAAAAAAAGTAAATGGCTCTTGATGAGATTTTTTTAACGCTTAAAATTGAGAATGAACTAACACCAGAAATGAAAGTATAATTGCTCACTGAATTGTACAGTAAAAGCTTTTTAAGTGAAATAAAAAAGCAAAGGTTCAATCGTGGCGAGAGAAAGTCCATTGCTATGTATTTTATTCGTGTAGCGATTCTTAATAAACGGTCAATGGTTGTAGAACAACTCAGTGAAAAAAAAAAGATATTGCACGTTTAATTTTGACAAGTAAACCACCTTTTTTGTAACTATAACTTTAGTCACCTCAGAAAATTGGCTGCCCACTTTAATTTTCCGATGGAGGAAGCACGAAAATTGTTAATTGTAATTTGACATTCATTAGCTCCTACTTCTGGTCAGCCCTTTCTACGTAGAAAGCCGATTGACCGATGAGGTGTATATTTTCGTCAATGATAGATTCTCCAACTGTCATAGAATAAAATTCTGCACGTCGACATTTAGAGGTCATATACGGACCACTGCTTACCCCGTGAGAGTGAGTATAAAGTAGCAGCCTGTAAGTGCCCACTGCTGAGCAAAGGTCTCCTTCTCAAATACCTGAGAGGGTGTAGGAGACGGGAATGGCCCACCACCCTGCTCCATTTCGGGTAGGCGGGCTTCACCTATCCTCGAAATAATTTTATTTTTATTATTTCTCAGATATGCATGTTTCCTCACGATGTTTTCCTTCACCGTCGAGCACGTAGTTAATACAGCACTAAAAATTGCTATTAACAATTTTAGTATTGCTGGCACCGGGGATCGAAACCAAGTTACTTGCGCTTTATGAGAGTGAGTAACCTACTAAAATTGTAATAATTCAAAACTATAATAATCTTACAACCACAGCCATCGAAAGTGTATTCCTCCGTATACCATTTTTTTCTTAAAATTTCAACGGCATCTACACATGATGCACCTTGTTAGCTAACAATCGAAGCTATCGCGATCGAAGGCTGGCGAAATACCAATGCGAATTTGTCGAACCCGAATCTCTCAGACTAGTGATGAGGAGCAGCATCTCTAGTGCACAACACAGCCCGCTTGCATAGCATAGTTAGTATAGACCCACCTTTTAGGAAACGATCCTGTTTTTTGCTAACGCTTTCTAGGAGAGGCCTATGTAACAGCAGTAGACTCAAACAAAGCTGAAAGAATAATAAGAAAGAAATAAATACACGTCAAGAAGAGCATTTTCCTCAAATTAAACAACATAAGGTAAATTGTAACACAATATCAATATCATATTACAGTATAATTAATTATGACTACAGTTCATTACTTCTCTACTGATATTTTGTAATATAAACGAAGATAAACAAACATTGTTGTTGTGTTGTTGTTGTATCTTAGGGTTGATGGTGTAGGGAGTATTAATATTTTGTAGTGGCCAAAGTAATTATACTCATTGTAAAAATTAAATACATTATGTTGTTCACATTGTTTACTTTTTCTTTTTAAAATAATACACTCTTACCCGGGGGTCGCAAGTAAAGAATAGAAAAGTCGTCGAAGAAAAGTCGCAAGTAAAGAAGTGTCGCAAGTGAAGAACGCGAATGGGCAAAAGTCAACATCTGTACATACTATGTGGTGGCGGTACAAAATAATCGGCCCTCCTGTATTAATGACAACCAAGTGACAACTGTTCAGTGATGTCCCTGCGATCATCGAATGGTAAGAGGCAAACTAAACCTTAACATTAGCACGTCTGATGAAGTAGAAGTAGTAGTAGTAGCTCCATCCACCTCGTGCCCTTATCCAATACCCCGAGAGCTTTCAGCTTAAATTGCAAAATCGCTTTAAGTATCCAGAATATTGCGTTACAGTAAACGATACTAAAAGCAGGCTAGTGGAAATTATGAACAATTTAGCGGTGCACATTTATACAACCCGTATTAAGGATGTGATAGAGTGGAACAAATACTCGGAAGAGCTCGGAAGTGCTCGCAAGAGATCTGTATACATAGCGGAAAGGGCCAAATGACCAAGCTGAAGACCGAAAGCGGCGCAGTTATTTCCAATATAGCTGTGACTATGATCCATACAATTTTTTTAACAAAAGTAAGTGGACGCACCCTTTTATTTTAAAATTCCTACAAAAGGAAAAAATAATTAAACACTGCAATACGATACGAGTAAAGGCATAATTATTTAAACGATATAAAGTACTCTTTACACCACAAGAATAATATTTGTTTTATAATAATCAAAATGTTCTTTAAATGATCAATACAGAAATTTATAAAGCATTGCATTTATTTTTTTACACACAGAATAAAGACTTTGTTCGAACTCTTTACAGTCTGATCTTATCTGCATTTAAATTTATTTTACCGTATAGCGGAACTACTCACCTTGACAGGCGCTGCAACATTTTGTAATTTTTCGGGGCGGAAATCCATTTTAGTGAATAATGGATATAGTCGAAGTTTAAATTTTTTGAATAACGTGAGCAAAGTAAAGCACGTCCAAGTTATAAAGTGTAAGTTTAATGAAAACTTGAAAATAAAGTTACTTGTCTTCACGAATTGATTTATCAAAATTTGATTTTGTTATAACATATATGATGCTATGTTAAGTACAATTTTGCTTGTTTGAAAAGAATTGATATGTAAAAAACTTGTTGCTATTAAAACTCATTCATATGTATAATCGAAATTCGATTTCTATAAATTGGATTTTTATATATGCTAAAATGATCATAGTATTCGATCGAATACTATCGAAATCTTTGATAATTTTAACACATCAGATCACAGTCGTCCCCATATTTTCATCATCGCTGAAATGATCGAAGGAAGGGAATTTCAATCGGAAATTTGATGATGAGACCTAATTAATAAAAGAATTTCAATCATTTAAAAATAATAAAAAACTTTAAACCAAACTCGTGTATACCAACTTATCCCACTATTGTCAATCAACGCTAATATTTAAGGTAACATAATTTGTATTTTAGAAATATTTCTGAGGTTTGTACCGATTTTCTATTTGTATCCCTTTTAGTATCAGTCCTGATATGACATGTGAATGGTTAAAAGGTATTTAATATTTCAAAAAATATTTTCCAATTTAGCTATGTAGTCACATATTTCAAGAGTTATATAAAAACTACACCGCTGTAAAGATATCGAACTAAATTAGAAACCAAGCGAGCACTTTGTAACTTCAAGTCTATCAAGAAACTCCCTTAAAACGAAGTTCGAGACTTACCACATTAGTTGAAGGAGCATCTCAAGCACAAGCTAAAGCTACTAAACTTTCCTTGCCTTTGTAGTGATAAAATTAACAAATTCTAATCTTTTTTATTACAAATTTAAATTAAAATTGAATAAAATTAAATACTGTGATTATTATATAGTATACGCGACAACCTTGATTGATCCTTTCAGATAAATTATGAAACAAAATACTTGACAGAGTCCTGAGAGAGCTTGTTTGCTCCTTTATAAAATGAAATACTCCTTGATGAAATATAATATTTTATTACATGTTTGGTTATAAAAGCAACTTCAAATGGTTTTATGAATCATGTATAAAATAAATGTTTTATTCACATACGTTCCTGTGGTGTAATAAAAAAAAGAGCATGTATAAACTTCTATCCACTTGAAAATAACTACGGGTACGAGTACCTAAGCAATTATTAATTAATTAGTAAATAATAAGAAATAATAAATATAACTCACTGTTAAAATAACGTAAACTACATAAACAGAAACGTTTCACTTAAATTCGACCATGAAATTTCACTATAATTGCGCCCAAAAGTCTCTTCCTAAAAATTTAAGAATTTTGTAGTTTTGGTATAATACAAATTAGTATATATACACATACAATCAATTCAGTGTCATATAACGGCATTAACAGTAACATAAAAAACGACTATTTATAGCGTCTAGTAAGCTGAGCGCTTGGTTTATTGCTTACAGCGAATTGAACCGGCTTCGCACGGACTGATATAAAATATATAGACTAAATGTGAATGTATAATAGTAATGTGAATCTTAACCTTCCTAGTAAAATATTCTGAATTATGGTGCATTGAATTTCACTTCGAAGTATCTTATATCGTATTTTATACACCAAAGTATGGTACAACTATGACCACTACGAGAACGAGTTCTGAATGCTTACCAAGCCTACCGAATCATTTCTGAGTAGTGACGATTATGCAGTCATCGACTTAAATGCTATGAAAAAAAGGAAGGTAGGTACTACGAGTCCTCGGAACTTTATCGTAAGTACACGAGTAACCTAATCCCGCAATGCTAAAATTTTGAGAGTTTACGCAATTAAAAATTTTAATATTGCGAGCTAACCGAACCCCTACTCGGCGGAGAAGAAATTGGCTGTATTAAGTTTTCACCAAATGTGAAAGGTGAAAAGAAGATTTGGTAGTGGGACATTAAGAAGCTCCCACTTTTCCTCTTTTAGTTTTAACATATTTTAGTCTACTAAAACTTTCTACTACGCACCGTTCTTTTTATGTAACATAAATGTCACATAACATAACATCCACAATATTAACTAATAACTGCTAACACTAATATTAAAAACACCACATTTTTTTCGACTTAGATGAGACAAACGGCAAAATAGTAAACTGGAACGTGGATTTGGAATAGAAATTGACTCATTTGGGCAGGGGTCGTAATCATTCTGTAGCCTTCTACGGGTTATTTATGAATGTTAACGTTACGTAAGTACTAACATTATCCAAACCAGGCATTTTTAAGTGGTTTTGTGTTTGATTACTCGTCAATAATGTATGAAATATTACGGGTCACCTATCCTATAGTATATCACCAATCCACCTTTAATCAGAAAAACGTAAACGGAATTAGTATGGTGCGCTAAGTATAATTCGGTCTTTATTGATCTTCATCCATTTTCCAGAATATAATTTCAGCAGATCCTAAAATCCCATGGCCCAAGATAGACGCATTTAGCATCGGTATTTGAAAATAGAAGGTTTAAATTATCATTACCTTATAATCACCATGGTGACCAAATACGTGTTCAAAATTTTATGAAATTTATTATGTAAAAGTAATTAATAATACTACGTCATAGGAGTCACAGACAATAATGGCTACATTTTGAAACGGGCTTCCATAAGAACATTTTAAAAGCCATACAAAAGATCAATTAAAATAAGCGTAGCCTAACATAATATAGTTGACGTGAAACATTGACCCTCTAGGAAGTCTGCGGAATGTGTTAATATTTTAGAATGCCCTTAGCAATATATCAGATTTGATGGATAACAAATACTGGCAAAAGAATACCGAATCCTGCCAAAGATGATACACGAGGTTATAAAAATTAAAACTATCCTATTTTCAATAGAGATGATGGCTGGTTGCCACCATCGGCTTGGGATCCTGTAATAAATAAAATGCACAATAAAATGTAGTACGCATGTTACTGCACATTGCTAACTCAAAATCTACAGAATAGTGATGGGGAACAGCATCAGTGACTGAATGAATGAAAATTCTTTATTTAACGTAAGAAATTCAAATTGCGTTTGACGATTATCGTTTTTTTTTATAATCCACCATCGTTTCGTTATGACTTTCCTCTGACGGTGAAGAAACATACGAAAGAAACTCCGTAGGAATCCCCTATTAAAAAAAATATTTAATAGGTTATATACTCGTACATTCTAAATAATGCAACATAAAATAAAAAGCGACGAATAGTCTCACATTGGTTTTAAAGCATATTCTAAAATTAAAAGTACTGCGCTCACCAATCCGCCTGTCGAGCGTGGCAAGCCTGGGTAAATCTTTCATGCACGACATGCCGGCTTTTATTAGTTCTTTCATCGAAATACCTTTGACCATTAGTGAACTTTTACAGGTTGATTAAGCGAAAGTAAGAAAAATAGTATAGACAGTTAAATGAAACGTCATGATTCACACAATTACACTTATTGCGGTTATAAAAATAGCTAAGTGGTTGAAAAATCTATGCAGTCAGAGCCTTTAAAACACTATCAGTCACCTACCTACCTAACTGAGATTATACGTAAATTTAAAATCAGGTGAATTAATTTAGATACGGTATGACAATTTTGGCAGATACACATTGGAATTATCCTTACTAAAATAAAGTAAAAAGTTACCGATTTCATTGGTAGCGTATCGCTACTCTCTCGTACCGCATATACGAGTAGCAAATTGCTTTCTTTTTTCTACACCAAAAGGTGTAAAATTAAAGAAATATATTTCCCTTTTATTGAATAAGGTTATAGATATGTATTCCCGTACAGTCAGAGCTTTTTAAAATTGAAAGCCGAAATTAGGAGAGATAGAACTCTTAAGATTTTGGCGCATCCTGTTTCTCTTTAGGCGTGCAGTTTTATTCGCTTTCTATATATTTCTCGTGTCATCTTGGCTTATAATAGTAGAATTAATTTGTTTTAAAGTTGTATATTACACGAGAAGGGTTATACTTTTGTTTCCTCTCAAAGTAGCCTCAGCAGTTTAACTATAGTGTATACTTCCGTTTGTTAGAATATCGGAAGAAAATAAGAGTAAGCCTTTTGTTTCCTTCCGATTTCCTTATTAGTTTTTCTTTATTTTCTATTTTTCAAATCCTTGTAGAGGATTCTCAACTTTTGCTCCACATTTATACCTACAAATATATTTCTTTACTATCACTCTTTCGCCAACAAATTAACATCTTTTCGGAAAGTAGCTCTATTCAAGACTAAAAAAAGGTATTTTACACTAGTCATGCATTCTAAAGGTTTTATTGGCGTTCTTCTTTTGCAACTATACCTCAGATCTTGAATAAGATTAATACATCTCCATTCTCTAAGGATTAAACTGAATCCACTTAGGTACTTAGATGAAATTATGAGAAGGTTCTTCAAATTAGTATATTAATATGACTGCTGAATTAAAACTGATTGTTAGCTAATTTAATATATATGAAGCTTATATATGAAGCTTCGTTAGCCTATCTTCAACAAAATTTTATGGAAAACTTACAAAGCAGCAACTAGTATAGGTACTACTTCACGCCGGTATTCTCCATAGGATTATTTACTACTCTACAATACAAATAAACTATAAAATATTCTTTTTATCAACAACAAAGAAAAGCTTACTACTCCTGAAAAGGTTCGACTGAGTACAAAAAAAACAGGAGTGATTATTGGGCGGGGTGCACGCGTCGCGAACCAAAAAGAACAAGATCGTATATGTCAAAAGGTCTTTATTCGTTGGATTGAAATTCAAATAAGACAATATTTATTATTTTGTCAAATAAAAACGTAACAAAACTAAAAAAATATTGTGAATAATACATACAAGATCGTACTATTTTTCCACTAGACTTTGTTCTTGTAATCGACGTGTTTTTTAAAAAGAGCAATTGCGATTGACCATATTTTAAACGTACTTCAAATTGTATTTTTACAACTAAAATAATCACTATACCTTTTTTTACAAGGTATAGTGATTATTTTAAAAATTACTTACTGTCTTTGTATCGAGTCAAATGCTTTCTCGATACAGAAACGGGCCCATTTTATCACTATCTTTTAGATTATCCACCAGGACCTTTGACCACTTAATTACTTTAAGTTGAATAAAACTTTTCTCGAATAAAGAGAGGATAACCATTTTTTAAGAAGAAACACAACCCCGTATTTTAAGCGTATCTAAAAATTGTTTATTACAATAATATAATACTAAATCAACATTTTTCTTTACTAGTTTAACCATTTGTATGGCATTAAAAGGCCAAGATTATCCACCGAAAAAGCTTCGTCCCATGAAAACCTCTAATCACACTTGTTTAGATTAAAGGCCGAAGCTGCAACTAATTTTTGAAACTTTTTCTGATGTGCGAGCGGAAATACTGAAAAAACAACTGTGTTCGCGCTTGCTTGCTTGGCATTCGGGACAGTAAGGATAAATTTAAATAAATACATTTATTTCTTACTGCTGATATTATGTTGACATGAAATGTTAAAATAGGCTCCTGTCCTAAATATCAATTCTCTACCAAATTACTCCTTCGTAATTTTATTATACGAGTATATAAGTATAGTTTCATTTCCAAAACGCAAATACAAATATTTGTATATGCTTTTAAATAATATTTAATATATAATGTCAGTATTCCAAAGTTGAACAATGTAGCGACTTATTACATTCACGCCTTTCCCCGTGGCTTCGTTCGCGTTGAATTGGGGTTAGCAATATAATGTGTCGGCATAAGAAAACCTGTGAATCTGTTATTCGAATTACCATCGCGTATTTTGTCAAAAGTTTATTTTCTAGATCGGTTATGAGTAGCAGCGTTTAAGGTGCGACCTGCCCGGTAGTGTTATCGTCAACTCGCTTGTCAAACGTGCCGATCAGCACGTTTGACAAGCCGGTTGCGGGGAATAGATGAAATAAAAATAATTTTAAGAATGTTCATCAAACAAAAGAGTTCTTTCTCTCAATATATCTCCATAGATTTTTAAGTAACCTCATAATACCCCATAATAACGTATTAATTGTGAGTGGTTGGCGGAATTAAACAATTGATCAGAGGATGATCATGAATGTGATGTCGATTAATGGGAAATATTCTTGACGTCCTTGTACTATGGACCCTGACCAATGGTAACTATAAGTGTACCCGTGAACACAGAGGCCTTCTTTACCTTTCCGTGTACAATGACTATACGATAAGATTGTAGGAACGATCAGATGCTGCGTTAGAGACACGAGATGCAACACAACATAGGCAGACTCGAATACCAATAACTTGTTAGTCACGCGATTTTCTAATCTACGCAGTTTCGAATATTTAGAAACTTGTGAACATTATATTTTTGACAAAAATGGGAGCTCTAACTGTCTGTGAATAATAACACTATACTTTAACACAGATAGAAACAATGGTGCCTTTAACTAAAATTACCTACAAAATTTCAGATTAGAAGATTAAGAAAAATACTTTTTAGGATAATTTAGGAAAATTCTAGGTCACTAAAGCAAAGCATTTATTACATGCTGAAATTGTATTTCAATATCGTGTGACATCACTACCTTTTTATAATAATACAGTGTTATTTTTAAACATGGTTTCGTTTATCCAAGACATGATTACTAATAATTTAAACCATGCCTTGTGTTTGAAATAAAATCGCGGGAGGATTTAGCCGCGGAATAACTTCACACAGAATTGTTTTTGCTCCAGATGAGGTTGACACTTGAAGTCAACGGTGGTATATTCCCTCTTTCAAGGTCTCTTATTATCCTAGAGTAAAAGTAACAAGAACCATCGTATGGTTAGCTTGCTTTGTTTATGAGCGCACCCAGTATTATGCTTACTACGCTAAATATAACGCTTAATATAATGATATTATATTATCATAAAGCTTAGGAAATTTGCAAATATTCACGTGTCAGGTGCCGCCTGGTGCAAAGATTTGCATAAAAGCTTATTCCTATGATTGTGTTTCGTAATCTCTGTATCTTTTTAATTCGAACTCGGGCGGCTCACCTGGTAGTAAGTAATTACCGTAGCCTACTAACTTCTGCAACATCATAGGAGCTACAGATGCGTTTGCGGGAGTTTGGAGGAGAGAGGACCTCCTCCGGTTTCGCCACTCACCGAAGCGCAGAGGCACAAGATACCGCTACTTCACGCCGTTATTCTGAGAGGCCATGGTACTACCCCGGTCGAGCCAGTCCATTCAAGCAGCAGCAAAAGCCGCCGCTTGTCTCTACCACGATTTTAGCAATAAATTCAATTATAATTATTTTAAGGTATTTCTATATATTCTCATCTTGTTGGGTTGTATATATAACTATGTATAGATACATACAATACCATAATTAATTATTATTGGTTTCTACTCGCGCTTAACCATCATGTTTAAAATGTGTTCGCATCGGGTTGACTTTCAGGCAGTTTTTGGTTCAGCGTATTTGATTTATGTGCGTTTTCATCCTAAATGTTTAGTTAATCAAATACTTTATCAAAAGCCATCTACAGCATGCTTAAAATCGAAAATTTTAAAACCAAACCAAAGTTTTAACCCACCTTTTTATTTCTACGTATTTGGATACATAGTAGTATATTATTATTTTAAACAATTAGTATGTAACCAAATCATTCATCAAAATGTATGCCAAGGCTTTCCGTTTGCTTAAGAACTTACGTAGTTTTAAAATACTGAAGATTATTCGAAATACTTCTTCAGTATTATCTGTAGTTCTGTATGTCTGTATTATATCGTAAATGTTTATTTTGCATTTAAATCATTAATACTAACGAGTGACTTCTTAAACGCCTGAAAGTGTACCTGTTTTTCTTTATCAGCGTCATCCTCCATACGTATTTTTCAAACTGCAACAGTTTTCCATTCATTAATATCGTAATACGGTTTATTAATTGCTGCTTCCGCGCTTGCCATTGTAATAAGAACGAAGAACAAAGCCCGTCTGGATTTGTAATTCATATTTAATCGTTGAGTCACAGCGACCGGTTTGCGATTGCAATATTATATGTTTTATAACATCTACATATTTATACATATGTTACCTAATATTTACTTAAATGGTCAAAGTTATCTGTTTCAAAACCATTTCAATGTTATTAAGATTAGTCATTGTGTATTTCACGTTATATTCTTTTGTTACTTTGATGTGCTGTTTCTTTTGTGATTTACGTCATAGAGGGGTTTGCCAATAGTTTAATAAGGAAACAAAATACCTACTGCCTTTCTACTTCTGAATATTTTCTTAAACGTTTCTTTATAAAAATTAAATAAACGTGAAAAATAATAATGAAAAACAAAAATTCCAACATTGCGTTCTTACAAAGCGATCCATTGTTGAGTGATGTTTATTTAGCTATCAGAAACGAATTAAAAATAATAACATATTAAATCTGGATAATTTAAGTCTTAATTTAGTTTAAATGGCTGTGAAACTTCGTGCTTCATTTTAAAATTTATACAGTTTGGTGGTTGCTGTGATTGGACATTTTTACACTCAACTTGGATTGTTGACCAATCGGCCAATTTTGTTATGGGCAAAAAAATTTTTGCTACGAAGTGTTGGTATTTAGTTTATACATGTTGGGTCATAATATTTTAAATGGATGTAATGTAATGCATCTTGCTCTTTTAACATTTTAGGTATTTTTTTACACATCACAACTTGTAATTATTGATTTACAAATTGAAATCATAAAACTATGTTTGAAGTGATTAATTTAGTCTAAAATAAAACTGTACCCTCTGCCGAAATAATTTAATGTTAACTACCTCTGTGAGGAAATAAACCCCATGATTCTCATTTTTACCATATTGAAATTGCAATTTTACTCTGCTGTGATTAATTTAAATCCTTTACGTGAATCGCCTATTGTATCATAACTTACTAAAACAGTTTAATATTAAATTTTCCAATAATATGACTTCTACACTTTATAGAACTGACCTTTATCGTACTGCCCAATCACTCATTTAACCACTCAAATGATGATGCATAGAATGTTTATTTAAACTACTACTATGACCAAATAACAAGTCAAAGTATTATATTACTCCTCGCATTATTTATTAACTGTCTGGGAATCTATTTAATTATTTAATTCCCTTTTATTTAATTTTTAACCATGTTTTACGTTGCCGTGTTTTTCATACTAAATAAGAAAGTAGCTAAACAGCAATAAATGGGGTGTTAACAGAAATGTGACATTTTCTACGAATGCCAAACCTATATACACATAGTGCATCCTACTAGCTAACAAGGCTCTGGTGACCGAATGGTTAATTAAGTGCGAACATTTTGACAAATAATATCTTCAAATTATTTGTGGGATGTGAATATAACAGTTACGCTACTACAATATTTAAAAATATAATCATATTTGGTTAGACGAGGACGATTTAATAAATGTCATTTACAAAAATACTCTTATACTGTCTTGTAATATAGAATAGGTACTCAATATCATACATGCGACGTAGGCCAGTTTTACTAGACACAAAGACTAAACAAAATAATTGCTCAGTGTACCAAATTTACTATTTTTCTTTCTGATAATTTGGGATCATAGAACGTACGTGTAATTTAAACTAAATTCAAAATTATTAAGATAGTCTGTCTGGTATCCTAAATAGTAGGTATTATGATACAATTATGAAATAAAAACATTACAATAGAGGTTTTACCAAATTTTATTTTCAATTCCGCGCGCGGTGGTACTGCTTCCTTTTTCGCATCCCACGCAAATTCCTGGTGATATCATCGGGGAGCCGCAAAAGACGTCTTTCGTAACAGGTAAGTCAGGCCGGTACTTGTAAGTTCCATTCCCGCTGGTCCTTCGTAATAAAAAATAAATATATTAACCTAGTCTCTACCCTGCCTGATCTGTCTCTCGCATATTTCGCAAAAATTGTTTTGCCCCATTTTGTCGTTTGTTGATTTACGACTGTTTTAAATATTTATTTCAGAGTACATTATAAACTCACTTAAGATTTAGTTAATATATTAATAAACATGTTTGCATCAACTATCACAATAAGCTGTTAAAGACATCTTAACCTTAACCTATCCTTCTTGCGCTTGTTTACGAGACTGCGTTTGCATTTTTGTGTTTATCTTATAGTCGAATGCAAATTACAAAACAAGTTTTATGCTTTCATAGATATCATTTAAATTTAAAAGAAAATTAAAAACCTTTTAATTATCGTCAACTTCGACTCTGCAGTGGAAAGATCAATTAAGCAGAGTTTTAACATTTTAGACATTTGGGCACTCAATAACTAATGCAAACGTGATAAATGTTTTTGGCAGTGATTAAATTAATCGTAGTGGTAGTGGTAGGAAGCCGAAACCTTTTTATTTTGTTACTAATATAGACTTTGGTTAGTTATGTATTCACAGATATTATGTATCTTATCTCTGATTGTAAAACTTAATATATTTTAACAACCATCATCATCATCATCATCTCAGCAATGAGCTGACATTGAGATTGCTGTTGAGACTATGCTAAACTTAGGATTTACCTAATTGTGCAGTATTATCCGTGCCAAGTCAGAATAACTGATATCACGATACTCATCTTAATCGATCTAACCAGTAGTAGATAGTAATTCCTTCATAATTTTAGCAGTTTTTTAGGTTATTAATTACGTTTTCAAGGTTTCTCAGCGTATGTACTTACGTATCCCTTTGACTATTCCATGAAAGTTCTAACAAAAGCTGGCCTTTAATGGTAAATTTGCTCCTATTCACCACTAAGAGCAAGCGAGTTGGTGATAACCTCGCTCTAGAAATACTGCTCCCCATCACTAGTCTGTGGTTCAGTAGTCAAGATTCCGTACATTCGGATAATAATTTCGTCCTCAGGCGGTTACCAGAGTCTCGTATGTTGGTCAGCAGGATGCTCCATGTTGACTGAGGCTAACTTTTGAAGAAATAGGTTGTATATTCCAACTTACACTATTTAGAGTTATTTACTTTATTATGTTGTTTCAAGGTTTTATTCGGATTATAATCAAAGGATCTTTTTTTTATAATTACTAGCTAGTGCCTTAAACATAAACTCACTTAAACCTAAAAGTATTTATATAACTGTGTAAACAGCTTTAAAGGTATTTTAAAAAGAAAGAACTCCCTTGTCGCTATGAAACTGTTTGAACAAAATAGCAATATCACGAACAAATTTCCCTCGGGTGTTCTGATTGGCTATAAATATAAATAAGATACATAACTAAAAAAATATTTTTCGAAATCCATATTGATTTACTTTTAATAAACAAACATAATCGTAAAACTCTTTTTGTATACAGCCAGGAGTTGCCTACATAGCTCCTGTGTATGTAGCACTATACAATTATAAGTAATAACCAATTTTCTATGGAGGAATTTCTTGAAGCAATTGGTGCAGAAGTACAAAAAACGCGGTAGTCCCAAAAAAAAACTAACAACGTAAGCGTTGTAGCGTAATAATAATCAAATTTCCCAACTTACCTTATTTATGATGGAAAAATCGGCTAAGTTAAATGCTAGAAAATTTCCCAGCCTATATCAGACGGCGGGATAGCCATCTAAAAATTTCCAGGTAGTCTGGTCCAGTAATGTAGAACAACATCTAAGGATATCCAGCAGGGCGATCTCCAAATCACTTATGTGACTATTCCGGAAAACTACCCCAGCTCAAGAAACACTTGTGTAACAGTGTATAGCTCAAATCGTCTTTTGTGTACTAAACATCATAATTTTTAGGATGTAAATTATTTTAAATAAACTTTATTCCAATATTGTGTGTATATATAAAAAATCTTTACTGGTTTATTCCTTATTTACATAATTATACAACATTCTTGAATATGTTAAACATGTTTAAACAGGTTTAGCTGTAAAAACTAAATGCACTACTTTTTAATGTGAATGCCACATAAAATAAATCCGATCACTTCTTAAGCCATAAAGTTTAAAAATATATACAGCAATCCATTAATAATAATAATTTAAATAGCAGAATGGCCATGGATCTGCCTCCTGATCAAGAACCTCGAAGTCGATCCCCTACGTAGAGGTCTCGTACCAATGAGTAACTTATGCAAAACTTATGCACGATTTATGTTGGCCTCTACATTAGGACGGTGGCAAGTTCATCACCTGTCCCTTTGACCCAGTGTTCATATTTGATGAGTAAACTTAGATTAAAACTAGCCAGGTAGGTTAGATTTAGATACTACTTTAGCTACAGCTAGCTATATAGATTGGATTAAACAGGCTAAACAAACAGTGGTGAAAAGTGGGTTAAAATTACTGAAACAAATGTCAAGACCTCGGACCACCTCAGTATCCGGTAGAAGGTAGTGCGAGTGTATACGATTTATAGATATAGGGTCAGTGCACTCGCTTTTATTTCACTCGGCACTACTAAAATTATAAGTTGTGTTTTAAATGTTGAATTTACCACATGTTCAGCGGTGGATGAAAACATCTTGAAGAAGTCTGCATGTGAAACCAGTCAACCTGCATTAGAGCAGTGTGGTGGACACTTATCGGAGGCCTTTACCCAGCGTTCGGACACCACTCCTCTCCCCACTCAGATAATAAAATAAGACTAGCAGTGGACTTGTTACATGCTGTTATAGAGATTAATATTACTCATAAAACACAGGACATAATATTAATCATAATAACTCAGATTATATTTTATTGTATAATCCGACTACATGAATGTTCGATCAGAAAACCAATAATTTACAATTTGAAAAATGAGAAGATTTCCAAATAATACAATTTTACGTACAAGTATATAGTGTGTTTACATAGCGACTGCTCGCAACAACCCATGACTTTAAATTTTTACTTAGATCCCGTGATTGAGACTTTCAAAGGTATTCTCTATCTTATACGAATTTGGTTTAAATCATATAAAACATAATTAGGTGGAATCTCTAACCTAACCTTATCACGTTATCCTTAACACGTCTGAGTTAGTGCAGTGGCTTACATGGGTTCTAATGACACGGAACACATGTTTGTGTGGCCTACAGATAATATAGTTGTTAGGGATCAAGGTGTTTAAGTGTGCGCACACATACAAAACGCATGCACAGGGTAAATCCTATTGATATGTGAATTAATAAAAACTATGTATACGAATAATAACGTAATATTTATTTTTATGTATATATGGCATACAATAGGTACATATAATAAATTCGGTCAGTAATGTTGATTTTTCAATCAGTTTTGACGTTCTTGACGTGATGAAACAATAGAAAATCAATTGTTGTACCCCGTAAAGGGTAAATTCCTGTTTTTGAAACCTATATTAAAAACTTCAAACTTTCCACTTCTGGACACATCTACCCACATTTTCTCATTCATACTTTGGAGAATCAGAACATGTTTACTTATTTACAATCAAGTTCATATCTTTGGTTGTTCAATTTAATAAATATAGCTGATCATTTTATAAACAAGTCATCAAAACATTATTTTACATTTCTTATATTTATTTATTTTTACTTTGTCTTTTTAAATCTGCAACGCCACATTAATCTGAAAAAAAGTATATATAATATATTTTTAACATATTATCAGAATTACGAATAACTCCATCATTAAAATAAATAAATAAAAGTTTTCAAACTAAGGTAATTTAAGGAAAAAAGTATTTTACTTGTTTAAATATTAAGTCCATTATTACTTACTTGATTTTGCCATTCCGCGCATGTGCCGTGACTCATCCTCTGTATAATCAGCAAATTTATTTATACCATACGTTGCGGAACTTTGCTTTGCATTAAGTTCGTTGATTCGATGCAAAGATTTGATAAATGCTTGATAGTGCACTTCTCTATCTGCATCATCCTTGTATTGTTTGTCGTAATCCTTTACAAATTTTTCGAACAATGCTGCGGAATCATTTACGTCGTAAAACGATTTATTCTGCACTGACGCGCTAGTCGCCATTGCGGTCAGGGTGAGCGACAGAGAGCTACTGAGTGGGGACAGGGAGTGATGTTTATGTTTTTATCATACTCAGTACTGTGACTCAATAGCCGTGATGATTGGTTTGAACATCTGTACCATGTGATATCGTACTTTTAAATGATAAACTATTTAAAATAATATTGACAATCCTATACCTGGATGATTCATAGGTTAATCACATATTTGCTTAGGAAAAAATCTTTGTATTACAATACAACACTTTTTAAATACATACATAGTACACTATGTATTTATTTAAATAAAAAAAGTGTTTTAAAAGCGGTGTAATAAATACTGCCACATAATAAAGGAGGTGATCTCTTCTCTCACATTTCATATCTTTTCTGATCTCTCTCTCGTGTGTGTGTTCTATGATATCGACTTTCCATACATTCTAATGTAATACTTTATGCAAGTTGGTACCTACTACTTAAATAGACAACACACCAAAACTTGATGACTCGGTTAACTCCTAATAAGGAAGGCAGTACCAAACATATTATTTTTGATTTTTGATATCGTATTATATATTAAATTTATAGGACTTTCATACTTTATAACTGCAACACTATCCAAAATTCTTATAAAGTCTGGTACATAATGGTATGGCAGCACCTTCCAAATTTTCAATCCTCTTTCTTCCTGCAGGTATCGTAAAAAGCGACTAAGGAATAAACTTTGAAAATCTCATGCCGATATCCCTAAGGAAACGGCCACGAAGCTCGTTGCGTGTCACATTCTGTCCTCGGTGAGGCGGAAATTGGGTTGCGGATGCCGGCTTGGCAAAGCTAATTAGTGCCAACTGGAAATCCATAACACCTGCCTACCTATGTGGATGATAGGAATGAGTGTTTATATTTGTATAACTTATAAAGAATTCAAGAATAATTCCTAATATTTTAGATAGTTAATCTTATCGATGTCGCGAAAACATTATGAGTGAGACATTGCGTTAAAAAACAATTCCGTTTCACCTTTTTACTTATAAGATGTATAAGATATGTTTTTAATTTTATTCTTCTTATTTTATTATTACCTATACTTAGAAATATTCGTAACCAAACATGTGTTTGTAATATGTACATAGTAATAATGTGACACTTTATTAAGAGAACTATAATCAGATCTAAAACGGAGTGAGTTGATAACCTTTTTGTTGCATAATGTTCATCTTCAACGTTTTATATACAACAGCATTTCGCTATCAACCTGTAAGAAATATGTATGTATTTTTAAATTGTCTTAAATCAATTAAAGTTTAAAATACAACGGCTCTGTTCGATTTTTTACAAGTTTAGTGTAATATTTACTACTACTACATCAGCTTATTTTATTTCACAGCTGAACGTAGGCTTCTCCAAGAAAGTACCAGCAAAGGGCCGTCCCGAAAAGTTTGCCCAAAAAGTTTCACCACGCTGAGCAAGCGGGTTGGTGAGTGCAGTGCCAATACCTTTGCGCTTATGATGCTGCTCCCCATCACTAGTTTTTGTGGGATTTGGATCTGCTAAATTCGGATGCATAATCCGCCATCACTCGGTCGCCAGAGCCTCTTGTTTTTTTGGTATCACAGTAAACCACGACCAGGTGAGAAAAGTATTCAGAGAAAGAGATTGTACAATTCTCCTTAAACCCCTTCAGATACTATGATAAATAATATATAAACTCTAACAACCCTTCCCGAGCTTTCTTCTTTAAGAAAAAAAAGTTTTATTATTAGATATAGCGAAATAAATAAATATTATTTTCTGAGTTATACGATACACCACTACTAATACACCGTGTACTTGAAAAATATCTTGGGGTAATTAATATTATCATGTATAAGTATGATATTACGATTTATTATATTCGATATATCGCACTTATATCTTATATATGATATAACGAATTAAAATTTTGTCATATTTCTTATGCGAATACTTGGCGTGTATGTTGTTAATAGCGAATTAATTTTGAATGCTCAAAAGTTTCTGGGCGAGCGGTATTATGTAATGAGGTATGCGGTTGACGTATCAGAGCTTCATTTCTCTCGCCAGGGAATAAAGTTGGAGCTTATTTTAAATGCTAGCGCCATACCACTAACTTTTCCTAAGAGATCTTGACGATCCGAGACGTTTAATTTAAATTTGTAGTTCAGAAAGATACCGCAATTTAATTTCTTGAATTATGACAAGTACGCGTAAACTTTACTTTAAAAGAAACCATACTATCATTTTATTTTTCTCCTTATAATTTTCTTCTGCTTCACTATGTGAAGACGAGAACATGGCTTTGGTAACCGGCTGACGGTGGAAAATACAGCCACATATGCCGACTCCCAATTCCTCGGACTAGTTAAGAAATGCTACTCCGCATTTCTCACCAACCAACGTGATGAGTATGCGCTAAATCTTCCATCATGCTGACTTTTATTGGTGCTGTCATGAAAAGCCCTATGTTCAGCAATAACCTTGGCTGAGGCCGATAAAGAATAAGAACATAGTTTTCTCTGTTAAATATAAATAGCAACCACCCTTGTCAGTTTTTAGTTGCCTATGGGACCATACCTTTTATTTTATTATGTACATTATAATAATAACAACATGAAACAAAATGAAGAAAATAATAACATGAAACAAACGGTTCGCGACTTGTTTTTTGCGCGTCTGACAAAAGTGTTTAATAGCCTTTTGTCGGGCGGGAACAAGGCACGCGCGTATAACGGCTGGGTCATGCCAGTCCTCATTTATACCTTTGGCATACTCAGGTGGACTCAAACCGAACTTAACGCCCTGGACAGAAAAGTCCGCACAATCATGACGTCCCACAGGATGCATCATCCGAGATCATCAGTGATGAGGCTGTACTTGCCGCGGAAGCGTGGTGGGCGGGGTTACTTAAGCGCCCTCACCATGCACAATCGCGAAGTGTGCAGCTTCCGTAATTACTTCCTAGCGAGATCGGATGTGTCATTCTATTCGGACGTCATTAGTTGTGATAAAGGGCTTACCCCTCTATCCTTGGCCAACGAGCAACGGCAGGACCCGGCAGTACAGAGCGCCTCCGACCGGGAGACCGTATGGAAGGAGAAAGAGCTCCACGGGAGGTTCTACAAGGCTCTACATGAGCCTTTCGTAGATTCCGTCGCCTCCCTAAACTGGCTGCGTTTTGGTGACCTCTTTGGGGAAACCGAGGGTTTTGTCTGTGCGATACAAGATCAGGTTATTAAGACGAACAACTATCGGAGATACATCCAAAAGGATGGCACCGTCGACATCTGTCGAGCCTGTCGCCGTCCCGGGGAGTCGCTTCGGCATGTCATCTCCGGTTGTTCAGCGCTTTCTGACTCTGAGTATCTGCACAGGCACAACCTAGTAGCCAGGATCTTACACCAGGAGCTCGCTCTGAAGTGCGGTCTTTTGGATCGGAGACTGCCTTACTATAAATACACGCCGGAAGCCGTGCTCGAAAATGACCGCGCTAGGCTCTATTGGGACCGGTCCATTATCACGAACAGGACGATTCATGCAAATAAGCCTGACATCGTGTTGATGGACCGAGCACAGTCGAGAATATTTTTGGTCGACATCACCATTCCATATGACGAGAACCTTGTGAAAGCCGAAACAGACAAGAAGACAAAATATCTGGACCTGGCTCACGAGGTAACCGACATGTGGGGTGGTATGCCGACCGAAATTATTCCGATCGTCGTCTCTGCGAATGGGTTAATTCCAGTCAGCCTCTCGGAACATCTGAGGCGGCTGGGACTCCGTGACGGACCGCTCCGAGCTCAAATGCAGAAGGCAGTGCTACTCGATACCGCTCGCTCCGCCGGTTTCTTTCCCTTTCTCCCTAACCCTCGGCCGTCTGGTCTCCCCAGCCGGGGGCTTCCGTCTGGTTGGGTTTTAATTATCTATTTAATTTTATTATTTACATAATTTATAAAATATTACTTATATATCTATTTATTTATACAACCCAACCAGATGAGTAAATATAGAAATACCCCAAATAATAATAATAATATTTGTTTATTTTCTCCCCACAAAAACAGACCATACATTATTATCTAATGAAAAATTTATATACATTTAGATATCGGTGTGTCTAGTCTAGGATGTGTGAGGAGCTGGTGTCTGAGATTGGCATAAAAAGCCTGTATTACATCACCAGGTCCCCACCCCACGGAAAAAACAAGAGCATTATTTAGCATTATTATTGTACTGGTGTTTAAACTTAATGTATAAAGAGCCAACTAATTTCAATATTATTGCCTATATTGTGTTAGGAGAAACAAAGATCATTACAGTGGTTCAAATTATATCAAGATGGGAGAGAAAAGATTAATACTATAAAAATAAAAGATATGAGGACGCCTCAGTAAGAATGTATATATGTTGTGTATGTTGATGTTGTGCAGTGTAATGTCATGTGAAGTGTGAATGTGCGTACCCACACACGTGTCTGTGTTGTGTTTGTGTTTGTTTTGTAAATATAACTTGTGATGTGATATGAGTGTTTACCTAGTTTAGGTATGAAGTAGATTTTCTGTAAAGTTATAGTCTAATTTTTGCAACCATTCCTTAACTATTGATTTGCATTTTAATTTTGGAAGGGAATATATTGATAGTATCTTATTTACCTTATTATATAAATTAGTACTTTGGTAACAGAAAAATCGATGTGTAAGACTGGATCTGTACAATGTTGTTGTGCAAACTCTGTCCCTGCGGCGCTGATTCCTGCATTTATTTGGTTGATATTTTAACAAGGAATGCTGTTTAAGTACCGTGTATAAAATGTAAAGCTGTCGAACGGTCAATACTTCCCATTTTTGAAAAAGTTGGGTGATAAAATGGCAGGAATAAGCTTACTTTTAAAAGTGCTCTTTGCGCTCTTTCTAGTTTGAGTAAGTGTGTTTTACATTTGATAAACAAAAAGATAATCAAAAAAGATGATACCTACGGAGTTTCTTTCGACTGTTTCTTCTCCTTCAGAGGAACTTCATTACGAAACGCTGGTAATTTGTAAAAAAAATAATGAGATTTGAAATTTGACAAAAGATTTTTCTTTCTTACGTCGAATAATAAAAAATTTGTATTCATTCATTTTCATTTATTCACGGATTCGCATTTGGCAAGATTTAGCGCAGCTTATCGGGCATCGGCAACCCAGTTCGCCTCTCCGGAAAAAAGAACGTGACGGATCTCGAGCCTTGTCACCGGGTTTGCAGGAGGAGATAGATTTCCAAGAGGAGATAGCCATGTCTTCAAGTCTTTTCCCTTATCCGCCTCATATTTTACCCACAAAAAGGAAGAGGGTGGCAGATTCCTACTCTTCCCTCACGGCTATTTCACCTTCAATAGCCTAGTGGCCTTGCCTTCAAAGCTAAGGGGCGTGGGTTCAAATTCCGCTAGACGCAAACATTTGTATAATTAATTTAACCTACTATCACCATCCAATTACAATGAATTGTTTGGGACTGGATGACTGTTGTTGTAAATGACTGTTGTATATGTACAAAAAAATGCATTAGTATAGCTATATGTGAAGGTAAACAAGACTTTGTTGCAAAACTTTGAAAGTAATCACAAACTCGGTTACGCCTGTTTTATAAAGTCTTCTCTGCTTCTAAATTAAAAGGAAATTGTATTACCAATATTATGCCAATAGCATTGTTTTTCCCCGAGTAAGTAAAATTACAGAATAAACGAAGAATGGGAAGTTAAAATACCTAGGTAAGTTTAGTAAATTGTGTACTTTTTTTTTGAATGGGGGGAATTTGAAAGGGAAGTATAAAAAACATTAAATCGCGTTTGTACGAGTATGTGCATTCTTCTTATAACGTCTAAACTTCCAAGTGGATTTTAATGCGTATTTCACCATCATAAGTATAAGTATGACGCATTGATCTATAGGTGCAAAACTAACGCAGTTCGCTGGTACTATTATAATCGTTTATTTGTGAACCGTTATATTGGATTTTTTGTAAATAAAAACCAAATAAACCGCCTCCTAAGTTATAACAGTTATAAACAAGATAACCGGAAAAATTGCTATTTTGTTGATACAGGAGTCACAAATTTCTTCCCTAAAGGAGAAGGAGGGACACAGTAGGCACCTACATGCCGTCCTGACTACGCGGAGCGGACTGATATGAGGTGACCACTCCGAGTGGCGCAGCACAGTAATGTCCGTTACGGACGTATGTCCCCCATATTTTAAATAAGGAACAATTTATTGTTTGATATCGGGAAAGTATGCATCATGAGGCTACATTTAAAAATCAGCGCTGGAGCACTTTAGTGTTTAACAAGAGTTGCTTGTTGTTGCATGCTTGGCAATGGCCTCCTCCCATATTTATAGGGGATTACGAGCCGAAAAGAGAATATTTCATGTATTTTACGAATGTATTAGTTGCATTTAAAAAATAAATGTATGTTTTTGCAATTGATATCAAATATTTTTGTTTAATGTACCATTGAGTCATAAACAAGGTTACTGCCCACCCGAGGGCAAGTGGCTATTACCGCCCTTGAAAATCTGTAAACAACTTCAATCGAAAAAGGTTTCAGATGCGTTGTGCGATGATAGGCAAGAGAGTGTTACCCGCCCAGACGGCTCCTAGGCAGAAAAGGAATCCTATCACCAAAGCAATGTAATGTAAATGTGAAGAAATACAACATGTTTGTATTAAAATTACTTTATCTGTGTGTTTTATAAATTCTAACGGTTGCTAATTTGTGATAGTACTTGTAAAAACGAAATAAAATTAGCAATGAGCTCTCACGATCGTACGCACAAAAGTGGGATGGTCAGTGATCTAGACATTTACATTAGTCGTTTCATCACTGTTTATTTGGAAAAACACGACAGGTGATAAGGCAAAGTATACAAAACATATGTAAGCTTCGAAAGAAATAATTAAAAAGAAATCATTGATGCGTGTAATTTTATCCGAGTAATCCGATTATTTGTGCGTGGTTGAATGACAAGCATACAAAACTTTGAAAGTAATCACAAACTCGGTTACGCCTGTTTTATAAAGTCTTCTCTGCTTCTAAATTAAAAGGAAATTGTATTACCAATATTATGCCAATAGCATTGTTTTTCCCCGAGTAAGTAAAATTACAGAATAAACGAAGAATGGGAAGTTAAAATACCTAGGTAAGTTTAGTAAATTGTGTACTTTTTTTTTGAATGGGGGGAATTTGAAAGGGAAGTATAAAAAACATTAAATCGCGTTTGTACGAGTATGTGCATTCTTCTTATAACGTCTAAACTTCCAAGTGGATTTTAATGCGTATTTCACCATCATAAGTATAAGTATGACGCATTGATCTATAGGTGCAAAACTAACGCAGTTCGCTGGTACTATTATAATCGTTTATTTGTGAACCGTTATATTGGATTTTTTGTAAATAAAAACCAAATAAACCGCCTCCTAAGTTATAACAGTTATAAACAAGATAACCGGAAAAATTGCTATTTTGTTGATACAGGAGTCACAAATTTCTTCCCTAAAGGAGAAGGAGGGACACTGTAGGCACCTACATGCCGTCCTGACTACGCGGAGCGGACTGATATGAGGTGACCACTCCGAGTGGCGCAGCACAGTAATGTCCGTTACGGACGTATGTCCCCCATATTTTAAATAAGGAACAATTTATTGTTTGATATCGGGAAAGTATGCATCATGAGGCTACATTTAAAAATCAGCGCTGGAGCACTTTAGTGTTTAACAAGAGTTGCTTGTTGTTGCATGCTTGGCAATGGCCTCCTCCCATATTTATAGGGGATTACGAGCCGAAAAGAGAATATTTCATGTATTTTACGAATGTATTAGTTGCATTTAAAAAATAAATGTATGTTTTTGCAATTGATATCAAATATTTTTGTTTAATGTACCATTGAGTCATAAACAAGGTTACTGCCCACCCGAGGGCAAGTGGCTATTACCGCCCTTGAAAATCTGTAAACAACTTCAATCGAAAAAGGTTTCAAATGCGTTGTGCGATGATAGGCAAGAGAGTGTTACCCGCCCAGACGGCTCCTAGGCAGAAAAGGAATCCTATCACCAAAGCAATGTAATGTAAATGTGAAGAAATACAACATGTTTGTATTAAAATTACTTTATCTGTGTGTTTTATAAATTCTAACGGTTGCTAATTTGTGATAGTACTTGTAAAAACGAAATAAAATTAGCAATGAGCTCTCACGATCGTACGCACAAAAGTGGGATGGTCAGTGATCTAGACATTTACATTAGTCGTTTCATCACTGTTTATTTGGAAAAACACGACAGGTGATAAGGCAAAGTATACAAAACATATGTAAGCTTCGAAAGAAATAATTAAAAAGAAATCATTGATGCGTGTAATTTTATCCGAGTAATCCGATTATTTGTGCGTGGTTGAATGACAAGCATACAAAACTTTGAATAAGATATAACATATCCTATTAGCTCCTCTAGAATTGTAGGAGATATTTGGAAACAACGTCAAGATCCTTCAATTTCACTAAAGACCTTTTCATAAAAGTGCCAACAAAGCAGACCCTTCGGTTATGGAGACTGCACTAGGCAAATGAATTGTTAAGCGCAGTGTCGTTGGTACTCTTACACAAGATAAGTTGCTCCCAATCACTAATCTGTGGGATTTGATTTTTGTATATTGGCTTTTCCGTCATTGATCAATCATCAATAGTCAGCAGAGTGCACCTCGTGTCGGTGATTTTGACATTTAGAGTAAACTATGTATTTCTTTACATTATGTAATGCATATGCCTTACGCTAGTTTCCACGGTCTTCGTATACTGAGCAATCTGTGTATTAGAAACAAAGTTTGAGTTTGTTTCTCTTTTTATTCTATCGTAATGGCTATATCATAGCCAAATCAAAGGTGAGTGAAAGTTGTAATATGTGATAGATATAAGACATTCTGCGAGCTATGAGGAGAGCTATGCTCAGAGTTTCTCCTATAAAATCCAAAGCATGCATATTAGAACTATAGCACAGTATTTAACTATAGTAGTAATATTAAGACTGTGACTATAGTAACTTACTTTGCTTTAGGGTTATATATTGCCACAATAAAACAAATATGCGAAACGTATGCGAAACTTTTTTAAATCAATACTAATAGATACGAAAGTCTTGATAATTAAAAAAATATGATTATTTATCTATGTAGATATACATAACCCAACATAGATAAATAATCAAATATACATGTATGAACCCATCCATGACACGGGTACAAAAATTTATTTTCATTATACAAATGTTTGCACCTTGCGGAATTAAAACTCGAACCCTCCGCTTCGAAGTTAGGGTCACTACCCACTAGGCTATCAATCTTTTAATTTAACTCCATTTGTGTGACGTAATAGAAACTGAACAGTGCTATAATTATATGCCTAAAAATATGCAAAAGTAAATGGTCTAGCTCCTTTGGCCTCTTAGTAAATCCTGCCAAATCACAGGCCTTAATAATAGGCAGCAAATACCTACGAAACAAGTTAGATTTTTCAACAGTATCTTGCGTGAGTCTGGATGGCATTCTTATAACCTATGCCAATACTGTTAAAAACTTAGGTGTGACTTTTGATCAGCATTTATCCTGGTCCGCGCACGTTGCTCTGATTAGTCGAAAAGTTCACTTTACCTAGCATTCGCTGAAGTGCCATCAAAATCTCTTGCCATTTTAAACTAAAATCACACTGGCGCTTACTCTTATTCACCCCATGCTAGATTATGCTGATGCCTGCTATTTGGATGCTACAGAGGTGCTACTAAATAAACTTGAACGCTTGCAAAATCTGTCAATCCGTTTCATCTTCGGACTCAAGAAATTTGACCGAATATCTCAGTTTCGCAAGACCCTCAAGTGGCTCCTAATTTGACTTCGCAGGAACACTTGATTATTATATCTCCTTTATAACATCTTGCACAACCCATCCTCTCCGTCATACCTCAGGAACCACTTTTCCTTCGTTCACCCTCCGGATGTGCAATGCAGATCGCATGTCAGGACTCTCCTTAATTATCCTATCTGTAATTCCAGTTTTTATTCCTATTCCTTTGCAGTCCATGCAGTTTGGTTGTAGAACTCACTACCGCCTACCATAAGAGATTCCAGAACTATACTTTTATTAAAGGGACCTGTAAAGGACCTCTACTTAGCTTCGTGTTAATGCAATATATATTGTATATTTACGAATGTGTTTGCATGTATGTATATATATATATATATTTATTTAAATATATCTATGTATATTATTTAATTATATGTTATCTTATTTATTTAATTGTATAAATAATATGTATTGTAAATGTACGCACTAAGTTTGCCATTTCAATAAAATTTCCTGTTGCTGGAAGAAATTTCAATGTGTGGAATAAGTAGTGCCCTTGTACTAATACTATGTTTTAATGTTTTAACGTTTTCATGCCTTTTCGTGTGTACATAAATAAATTAAAAAAAAAATGTATATTAAAAAATTAAAACAACAAATAAAGTAACCTACCCGTACATCATAAACAGAACAGCGCCGACAAGAGACATTTCATGATAATGTGATGTGACATTTTCTAGTCAAAATGTAATAACTCAAGCGACGTGGATTTTCATAAAATGTTACGTAACAAAATTTCGCGGATGGAATTCACTGTGATGGTTTTAGCTTCGTACAAATTAATTACGATGACAATTATTGTATATTAAGACATGAAAACGAGTAGTATATTATTATTTTTCATCAGCCAATTTGAGTCGACTCCTGAAAATTGACCTTAACAAAAAGGCAACATACATGTTTTGGAAGGATTCATATGATTAATGTATGTATGTCTTAGCAGTAATTAAGGAAAAATATGTGATAAAATGATGAAAAATATTAGAAACCTTTTTAGAGTTTCTGTAAGTACAAAATTAAAAACCCTGTCATAATAAAACAGTTTTAAGATCACCTAAAGGGCACAAAGTATTACTAAAAATAACTGTCCACGTGTTTGAAACAATTAAAATTATTTTGTAATTTTAAATGATATCAGGAATTTTGTTACTAGAAAGGTTGACAGGTCCCCACTCCCATCGAAACGGCTCCCGCCTTGTCGTGGCCGGTGGTTTAGTCCCTTTCTTACTTCCCAGCCTATTTCGGCTAAAGCGACTGCAACAACTCCGCGATTTGGGCGGGATTGATAGCTCCAATATGGCTATAATAGTCGAAAAATGTTTGAAAAAGTGCGCAAGCAAGTGCGACACGTAAGGACACCGTCCACTTAACTATAAGATATATTCGTTGGTGCTCTGGACTTAAATGCATCACATTTGGCATCCAGTTTGGCCTTTGGATTTACATCGATTCTCCATGTCTTAAACCAATCGCATAATGCGTTGGCTGTGATTTGGAGGCGAATGTATATTCTCGATACGTTTGTATCGGAAGCGTAAAGAAAAGTGTCATCGCCGAACAGGAAGTCCTCCAATGAACTTACATAGGCCGATAAGGAAAAAGAAGAATAACACAAATGCAATACTTATTTGTACTCTGACTATACCACAAATATGCACCTTTACTTTTTCTTTTCGTATCTATTGTATTTATAAGATGTAACATAATGACGAAGGACAGTCTTGATGTTGTAACATATTATCAGTAAATGTTTATTTTGCTTCAATATTTGGTCCTATAAATTTTTTGACGTAATCTAATTTTTGATACTGTTTATTTAAATGTCGTACAGAATCCTGCATCTATCAATTTCTCGAAACGCTGAAATGAATAACTGCGTCGTATAGGGTTCATCACACACTGTGTATGCCTGTACAATGCTGGCACTTGATAATATTTCTTCTTCGATATTTATCAGATCTAAGAACTGGCCGTTGTAACTACGCCAGCTTGCTGTTCTTTTGGTGACCTTATTTTTGCTGCGGATTTTAGTATTAGACAGTCTATTCCGAAAAGAAACTCTGAGCACAGACTTTTCCATTGTTCATTAAGCGACTTTGAGCTTCCTCGTGCTACCTGCAACGAAGAAGCAAAGAAAAAAAAAGCCATAACCTAAATCTACACGCATGCTAGAAAATTCGTCAATATTATTTCTTGTTTTATAGATTTTTGAGACAACCGCCAATGACATCTGCTCTCACGTATCTGCCTACAGGGCATTATACTTACAGGCGTGTGGGGTTTGAATAATTAATTAAGTAATTTATTATTCACACACGTTCCAAAGTATCGATACTCTTTACACCGGCTATCGAAAACAGTTCAGAGAAAACCGAGTGAACAATGTCACGAGATAATTAACTGTAGTATATTAAGGGTTGTATACAGACATTACAGATAATCTTATCAATGGTAAAGAACACATTTATAGGAATTAGGTTTATTTTACATAATTCACTAACATAGAGTAGACCTTCAGCTCTACTTTATGTTATTTTCACTTACAAGCAGTGACTTTTATTTGAAGTGGCATTGCCAAATTTTGTCACACGCTTTTTATGGAAAATACAAAAAGTTTTACTAAATTCTTAATAAATAAGGCTAAAAATGTACACCGCATGTTGGTATGATATTTCTACTACACTTTAGACAGAACATATACATTTTTAAAATAGTAGGAGAAACTACTCAACCGGCTTCGAAATTTGTGTCCCTGTTTTAAAGCTAAATTATTCAGGATTGCCGCTTATAAGTTGTTTTATAAATAAATAATTCTGCAAATAAAAAGTATAGGGCATGTATAGGAGCGAAAGATGTTGAATCATGTTGTGAACAGGAAATTCACATTCATATATACGTTGTAATGTCGTTTAATTGAAGCACATTTAGCTTTAACTACGCTCTGGTAGAAAATGTGTATAAATATCTTTACCTCTGACCACTCAAGTTTCAACACGTCAGAAATTAAAATATAACGCATTTAAAAACTTATTAAATACGAAAAGAATGATTAGGTAGATAGAGAGCAACTCACCAAAATAAACAAAAATATCCGTTAGTAAGACCTTTCATTTTAAACTTACGATTTATCGCGACAGAGCCCTCTTGGATAGGCGAGATTGAACATAAAAAAGCTATAGAGAACGTGGAAATAAGCCCTGAATGTTGGCTAGATGTGAATTTACAACTGTTTGCATTTACTCATAATTGTATATATATACTCGTAGGTTCATTAAAACAGTTAAAAAACAATGGGAACTAATCATATTTAAATGCATTAATATCAGCCTCATCGTATCATCATCAGTTTGGCAAGCGGGTTAGTGATTGATTAACCAGACTTTAAACCTTACAATCTACCTGTCAACCCGTAAACGGATTATGTATTTTTTGGTTAGGTACATATTTGAGACCAGTAACCCGCCATGTGTTAGACGTTCTGGTATTTTCGGAGGTTACCCGTTATCAAACATTTATTAATGCAAAATAAAAAAAGTAAATGCTTATTTTGACTTAGTAGTAACAGCTGAGATTGTAAGAGATGTTATCTCATAACGTGTTGCTACAATAGAAATTCTATTATTATGACATGTTAAGGGTTATGCGTATCATCTAACCTTGCATACATTAGAAGTCAAGTAAAGGGATAAAATTCCGATATCAGATCGGTATTTTATCCCTTTACCAACCCTTCTTCATACTTCGTCATACCTTCATATTAACATTTTACATTTCAATCTTATCCAGGGTTGTCATTTTTAGAGACAGCAAAATATGCAATCCCGTACAATTTAGACTACTGAGCCATATTTCTAGGGTTTAAACTCTGCTTGAGCCAATATTTTTAGAATGCACAAATTGGTTTTTGGTTATCGCGTCTTGTTTTGTTGTATGGCGGCGCGCATCTCTAACTGCATCTGTTATAAGTAACTGTGTGTTTGCGTGTAAAATTGCGGGACTAAGCCCATCATCATTATATAGTGGAATTATAACATCATGAGGAAAGATTATCCGGTTTTTATTCAATGTTCAACCTGACCTTCACGCTGAGGCTGACTGATCGACTGATAGCGGAAAATCCATTCGAATATGCTGAACACAAACATCACAGACTATTAATGGGGGGCTCTCACTAACTCCCTTGGTTCAAATCTGCAACGCACCTGCAGATCCTCTGGTGTTGCAATTGTATGTGGGTCAAGGTAATCACTTATTATCTGGTGAGCCGCATGCTCTTTTGCTCCCTTTGCCAGACTAAAAAAAAGTCATGGGTGGTGGTACTACGCTCACCAATCCGCTTGCCCTGCGTAGTATCTTGTAGAGGTCTTAATTCAGCAGTGGAATAAAATTGGCTGATCTAATAATTGAATTTATCAGAAAAAGAGAGAAAAGAAAAAGAAATAAAAATTGTTCTCGGCACATTCTTATTATGGTAAAAGTCAAAGCGCCATTTTAACGACACCATTAGACATTTCTATTACTTTAATATCATCTTTTATTCTTCTAGAAGTTCATATATTTTAATTTACTCAACAGGTATTCTATTTCTACTGATATATACTTTATGGTTTATACAAATTAAAATATAGTACGAAAAATTTAAATAATTGCTACCCAATTTACCCTACATGCTGCTTATTAGTTATATTTTTTTGTTTTTAGTGTAACAAAAAAACTCATTACAGCTGTCCAATCTGCCCGAAACTCGCAAAACGAGGCCAAACAATTAGAGCATACGAATCAAGCGGCATAATTAAAATGTGTCTACATACTGAGTCTACAAATTATTTGCTACAGCTCCAGGTCAAAATATTCAGACCTTTTTCGAAAATTGCAGCAAATATCCACAAGTTAGTGAAACCAGTCCATCGACTACTTAGAACCAAAGGAATTTCTTAGTTTCTTTTAATACAAAATCCCAGAAATCGTACACTTCATTATCGATACTTTTAAACAATTATATAGTCGATGAAAATCTAAATTGGCTTAAAGGACAATATGCAAAATCGGTTTTAGACTTTCTAAACTCAGTCATTTACCTTTAAATCGAATGGTATGTGTACATAAATCTAAATCTATAAAATCTTGATATCTTGCAAAATGATTACTATAAATGACGTGATCGCTATTGGTGCATAAATGAAAAAGCAACAGCATGAAACGATTTAATAAACGTTTAATGCGTCTCCTGTAAAGTAAGGGTAAGTCAGATTCCCATCGACGACATAGTTAGGTTGAACTGCTGACTGACGGACGACGCTCTGGTGACCAACTAATGACGGAAAATTCATCTGACTATTTCGAAACCAAATCCAGCCTGCAACTTGAGTGTAGATGGGGAGCAGCATCTTGAGTGTCCTTACACAGTGTAGTTTCTAATGAGAACAGTACCGGTATCCTTATACCGGTACTGTTCTTACCAACCTTCTTGCCCAGCATAAAGTATGTGTGAATTTTCCATATATGGCCTGCCACGATGACGTAACCGTTGTTTATGAGCTCACACAGTCTGATAATGAAGAAAAGTTCCAGTTTTATCTTTTTTAGCATTGCGACTTAGACGACTCAAATTAGCTAAGCACAGTGTTTTTAATCGTCGTAAAGTGACTTTTCGACCGTTGGACGGCGAGGATTTGTCGAGTTTGCACCAAAAACCTGTATGCCATTTTGGTCGCTCTTTTACTCTTCTCCTCCGACAAAATGCGCCAAAGCCAGAGAATGTAAAGAAGAGAGCATTATCATATTTTGTAATCTGCAACTATCCTTGATAAAACTAGCAATCTACCTAAAAGGTCCTTCTGGTGGACCAATTCCTCCTTTCGTGTTTGAGAGGATTTTTAAATCGGGTAGAGGAAAAGGCGTGGCGGACTTCATATGTCCTCTTAAGCAACCTGAGCTACCATCCCAGATAACTAAATCATAAAAAGATTTTCAATTTAAGACATTTAAATTCTTTATTTATTGTTAAATACAGGATATTTACGAGACGTGGATGCTTATGATTATCAGACACGTATAAAGACTTTAAAAATTGACATATATATATTTAAATTTTTAAAGTATTTTTTTAATATTTAAGTACAATATAAAGTCCGGTGAATTTTTTCTCATAACGATTCGTTACGTCCAACGTGGCGAGAGCTTTTATTTTGTATCTCAATGTTGGAAGCAGTTCTTTATATTTATTTCTCTTAATTTATGCATTCTCGTTAAAGGAAAATGCAGAACATGTGTTGATATTGTCCACCATTCTACCGCTTAATTAATTTACTTGGTGGTGTAAATTAATGTTTGTTTAAAATCAGGCACGGTTTTTAGCTTCATTTTCTTAATTAATTGTTCCGAGATATATGTTGTGTATCGAGAACTTTCTAGAAGATTGTTAGTTACTAGTGTATGATTAACATTTGTTAATAGAAAAATTATCGAAACTCTATCTTTACTACCTTGTCGTATAGAAACAAGAAAAGGTAGTATTATAATTCGCTGCGCGGAAAGTGGTAATTGTAACCACTCTTTCCGGTTATAAAATTAAGGTTTGTGCGCAATTATTGTTTTATTCATTCATAAGCAGTAGTTAAAAAACTAAGTAATAAGAAGGCCAAATTAGATTTATAAAATTATTGCGGAGAAGACTATTAAGCCCAAATGTATAATTTTTATAAGTTGATTCCAAGGCCCTAGTTTCTCCGTTTCTCACAAAAATATTATTATATTTTACAGTCTACATGAATCTCCCTACAAAACCAGAAGTCCTCAAATTTACAAACAAAACTGGAGCTAAAACACACAGAAAAGCCTTCATCATTCTCCTTCCGAAAACTTTCAATCCCTCGTCTTTATTCTAATTTCGCCCTAACTCTATTCTCCCGATTTTGTCCAAAGTGCTGAAGAATGTAGCACAAAGCCAACTCTCGCATATTTTGTTTTTAAACGGCCTACAAAGACCTTTTTAATTCGGTTTTCGCCCAGGCCACAGCAGAGTAAACGCTCTGATTAATGGTCAGATGATATTCGCTGAGCTATGGATAATAAATCTCTCACTGTTTTATCACTATTGGACTTTAGCAGAGCATTCTGTTGATTATGACATACTTCTTGGCATTTTTTCGTCCTTAAACTCTTCACCCTCAGTAATTTACTCCGCTAGCAGTGTATCCGCTCGGATTTCTCTCAGGGGTGTGGTATTACTGCGAGTGTTCCTAAGTGCGGTGTTCTTTCTCCACTCCTCTTCTCTATTTTCATCAATGCTCTCACAAATGTTATCTCGTCTCATTTTCATCTCTACGCTGATGCTCTGCAACTATACCGCCACTTCAAAGTACAAGATGTGGAGGAAGCTATTTACATGCCGAATGTAGATTTGAGTAACATAAGCAATCAGGCAAAGTCCTTTGGTCTTCTTGTTAAACCTGCTAAATCTCAAGTCCTGATCATAGACATATATGCTTAACTTATTAGACGATTCGAAACTCCTGCTGTAACTTATGATAATATATAGATTGCATACACAGATACGGCTAAAATCTTAAGAGTTATCTTTGACACCCGCTTATCTTAGGCGACTCACATTGTTTTCAGCACAAGTGCTTCTTTTTCCTCTCATTGACTATATTGAAGTTTGTTTTCTGGACGCTTCGGACGAATTGCTGGACTAAACTAGGACGTCTTGAGAATTTATGTATACATTTTATCTTTGGGCTACGTAAGTGTGATCACGTGTCTGAGTATAGAGCTCAATTGAAATGGCTCCCTATCGGTAAGCGTCATGACTTACATGTGCTATCTTTTCTTTACTTTTTACTTTTCCAACCAATGCTCGTTCATATCTCTGTGAACGCTTTGAATATCTAGAACCTCGCGGGGTTCTGTGCCGGACCGTTCAATCTTTACTCTTTAAAACACCTTCTCATTCTTCAAGGCGATATGGTGTATCCTTCACTTTTAAGGCCGTCAAGTTACGGAACTCACTACCACATACGTGCTAGTTAATTGAGATATTATTAATTAAATACACTACCTACTTCATTAATAATAATATTTTACTCTTTCCTCAAGGGTTTGCTGGAAGAGAACTCTGCTTAGGGTTAAGCTCGCCTTTTTAGATTTATCCATTATATTATTCAAGTTGTAAATTTATCATTACGCGTACAATAAAGAATAAAAAAAAAGAAAATTATGTAATATTTACATACATATCCAGAACAGTGTGTAGACTCTGGGGTATTTTTTAATGCTGTGTTACAATGTCTTTTTTTTACAATTTATAATAAAATCAATACAATGTCAAATGTACATTAATATTTTATAATTATGTATAATTACGTACTACTCGTGTCATTTTTGTACATGCCAATTGCATGTGGTGCACCCTGCCAATAAATGCGGCTAGTTATCGAGTGAAGTTGCAAAATCTATCCAAATATACCGAATCTAAATTCGACAAAAAGAGTGTACCAGTACCTCCTCCTACCTACCAGTTTTAGTTGGCGCTTTCATGGAAAGGTATGCCCTCTGGGAAAGTAATTTTTTTCTGTTTATCTTTGAGGGAAGCATATATGCTTTATGACATCCTGTCTCAAACCAACTGCTGAATAAATTCAGCAGTTGGTCTTGTGGTTGGAGACAGGATGTAATGAAGACTTCCAGTTTCATCTACTAATTTGCCCTGTCTTACACCTTACACCACGCAATTAGATCAGTTCAGTGCACTAGTAGTACTAGTAAATAAGTATCTTTAAGAATTAAACAACCGTTAATATTTTTTTTCTTAATAACAATATTAAATTTATTTTTTTAATTAATCTGTAGATTTTTGCGTTAGTGTATTATTTTTTAAAGCAAATTTAACCGGTTGATATACACATTTAATAATTACTTTTACAGACAATTTCAAAGAACACCAAGAAGAAAAACGTGTATTACAAAATAACTAATATACGAACACAAATTACTTACGAAACATAAAACAACTGTTTACTTCCAGAATGTAGGTATAATATTCGACGAAAAATAGCACTCAGCGCAGACACGGTGCAGCTAATAACGATGTTTGCAGCACAACCTTCATAATATTTTATAGGGATAGATAGAGATACGACATACATATTTTTGCAGAAAGTTTTCTAGTCTAAATTTATACTTAATCTATGAAATCGACATACTTCGTCACGGTTATCACGTAACCCGTGAACCAAGTACTTTTTGTTCTATTTTACGAAGAATATGAAATGTATTGTATGAATATTTGTATTGATAACCTAAAGAGCCTTAATTATTTTTATGCACAAAGTTATTTTCATCCAAATAATAAAAATATTCAAACTATTAAAGCAGAAGACATGTTCAAAAGATAAAATTTCATTTTAAACTTGGAATATTTATTATCGCTAATCATTGACTCGATGAAAGAAAAAGAAAAGACCTTTCCTTTGTCATAACAATATAATTTATATTGGTAAAAAGCGACATAAGAGAAATATTTAAATGTACATTACCGCATTAACGTTTATTTTCTACAATGTAAATTTATTGAAATTTAAACACGAACACCATGTTAGCTTACTTAAAGTTTTGGCTTCGTGAGCTTTGCAGCGTTACAGAAACAACCAGACAGCTAAAAACTAACTTCAACCACCCTTGCTGTTTCCGGGTAATTAACAAACGAACTTCTTAATTTATCTTGATAGCTATATTAGATAAACGAGAATGATATATATTATTCCCACCGTTTCCCAATTTTAATAAAAAGACAATACAATGTAATACTAAGTTATTTGAAATATATTTATAAGACATTTTAAAAATAAGGAGTTAGTATTCTGAAAATATGCCACCTGTGACATTGGTCCAAATCTACTCCGCAGAATGTGTTCTAATGTATATTTTTAATTCCTAAACATTGAAAATCAAGGTACACAAACACAATTATAACTATATCTTCCCGGCGATGAAATAGGTGAAATACCTGCAAAGAGATGTCAATGGAATGCTAGCATTAATTCAGCTAAGTCGAATTTCACATTTTCCAAACAGGTACGCTGCGTGAAAAGTTTAAACACATTACAGCAGAATTGTTGCTCACTTTAACCTTTACCTTAAATAATTATTTGAGATTTTCATAAATGGAAATTTTGTGCCCTGCGAAACATTCCAAAGCCTCAGTCAGCCTCATTATATCATAATAAAGACCCTGCTTGGACACTGTTATCTAAGCATGCCTGTCTTCTGACCGAGAAATTTGAGAATGTAGAGCAGACGAAACATCTTGCCGAATGTGGACCGTTTAAGCGAAAACGTTTAATTCTTCTAAGTAATTATATTTATAGCCTAGAAAATGTAAAACGTAAAACCTGTTACTCTATAAAATTACTGTAATTTATTATCTGTTTAGAACTTATCGCTGAAGCTAGCTTGTTTAAAGCTAGGAAAATTTTACTAGTTCATACCTAATTTTTTTTCACATAACTTCTTTATTCTACTTACGTCTTTCACTCATAGTAGTAGGTAGTTAGATAACATAGGTAGGCAGAGATAACATATTTCCATTTGGCATCAACATAGCCAAATGGGTTTTTGTAACCCACTTTTCGCCTTTTATCTGAAACTACGTTAATAAAGTCGAATGTGCCTAGTACGAATCAATTAGCAGACAGAGTCAAGAATATGAGATTTACACGTACATCTGAGCAATACCAGAAGAGCTCCAAGTGTGTTGCTGGCATTTAAGAATATTTGGGAATGGAGGAGGGATTGCCTCGCTCACTGAACGAAACGCAGAAGCGCAAGATTCTTCCACGGTATTCTGCGAGACTAACCCGGTTCAGCCGGCCAAAAGCAAAAGTCGCAGATTGGCTCAACTATAAGATAACCGTAAAGATAAACGTTTTGGATAAACGAACCATTTAAACTATAACACCATGGTTTAACTGGCAGACATTATCGGAAGGTCTGCCCTCTTTTAACCTTATTATTAAGCTGAAAACGTGAAAAGTTTCAAACAAATCAATGAAACATAATCAAAACAAATTCATTATAAAATTAGTTAATAATTTAAGTTATCTACATTCATAGGTATTAAAAAGAAAAGAAAGGGTACGAAGGGTAGAAAGATTTTAACGTATATTTTTTAAATTTTTGTACTAATTACAGAGGCATTAATCACAAAGAGTATGTACATAACAATAAAACTACAATATTATTTCTATATGTACAAATTTGCAACAAAATATAAATAACTCTATTCTACAATTCTTTAAATTAACTTTAAACTCTCAGTTATTAAATTTAAAATAAGATAAATCTTCGTAATTTCTGTCAGTTTACAAGATATCTTTGCACATAAAACTAAAATGAATCGTCTAATTTGTATCAGAATTAATCAATCTATCATAATTGAGTATCATTACTATAATTTGTTTGACTTGCTTCTGTCGCGGAAATATCTGTAACAATATTTATAAGATTAATACAGCATAAAGAGCACACTAAAAATTTACAAACATTACACGACTGAAGACAAATGACTCCACTAGTTCACTAAAAATTTTGCAAGATACAGAAAAATGTTGTAAACCAACTAAAGTCAGGTCAGTCAATCTTAGGTCAACATAGCCTCCACGCGTAACACTTACCATCATACAAATAAATAAAATAAAGCTTTCTTCAGGGATCTTCAAAGTTTTGAGTTTTCAAGAACATTTATCTACAGTAACAGCTACTCGTCGCATTAAGCGGCGGCGAAAGAATTTCCCACCCTATCGCATCCCGCCAGAGTCGTAGTCGATTAATGCAAGAAAACTTTTACTGTTAGCAATATTAAAAAAAAAGTTATTGAAATATTTAATACACATTATTGTAAACGTACACAAACTTACATAACTATGTACATAGTAAGTTTTTAAATATAACTATGCAAGTTTATGTACCTTAACGTTTTTATGAGCGAAGTCCTTACCTAATTAAAATCGTTGTATTGTTAAATAAATAATAAAACGTTAAGTTAAATAATAAGTTAAATAAACCACAAAGGAAAAAAATATCAAATAAAATATAATGGACTGTACGGCACACAAAGAGGAAAAACGTTAACCACTCATAGAAACACTTCAAAGACCTTGGACAAAAGAATATATATAAAAAGGTCGTTTTATTTAACAAAACTTAACTTATAATAAACTGTTAGTTAAAGAAATCAAAGAATTTAAATTAAAAAGGTCTAATAATTATGTAACGAATAAAGTATACTCCAAAAGGATCTGAAACGTAACCAAAATGTATTGCCAACTTTTATGTATTTTCAAACTTACTCAATAATAACGAACTTAATTGATTGTAATCACAGTATACAGGATCATACAAAACACTATTCAATTGCTCCTTGACCATGGGTTTAACGTCACACCATACTACGCGGCCATTGTGCGACCACTCCGATACAAACATCTTTATACTCTGTGGACAGTGGAAGGTAAACAAAATTACTTTTTTGTCCGTTACGTGTTAATTATATAAAAAAATAGTATAATAACTATTCGTCTTAAATTAAGGAAGTGAACTCTAAACAGAAAGTAAACATTTATTAATACTTGATTTAACAATTATAAAAAAAAAAACAATTTGTTCTAAAATATATAATTTAAATATTGAATAGGACAAACCTGAATAAAAGTGTAATCCAGCCTATACAAAGCATCGCAATGTATCACCAACAAATTTGGCGACAAGCTTCTGTTAATATTTCCATTATATTGATTGATCGGCACATTAATACCATCAGATATCACCCTTGTGTTTTCCAAAATGTGTGAGTTTGAACGAGTATCCTTAGAACTTCTCAAGGAAATAAGTTTCGTTCTCAGTCTTTCTGCGCTAGCGAAATGGAGCCGACCAATAGGACGTACTGCATAATGAGGACATAGTACTCCATCCTGTCAACAGCGAATTACATCAACAGTTGCAAATTACAAATAGTCCACCGTTGGACTATTTCTTCAGCTTCTAAAATATCATCAGCTGGACATAGATCTCTCACGATAGTAGAATTGGCATAATTGCCAGTCCTGGTAGGCGAATTGGCATATCGGCTTAAGACTCTGCGACCCCCTTTCTTCTCGTTGGTGCCATAAGAAGCTACTAAAAGCCTTGAAAATCGCAATGGCTACCGACAGATTGTGAGATATCTATCACGAAAAATATGAGATCAAACTTAAACATAGCGTTGACGTCTAGGCGTGGCGATTATGACTTATCATCCTGCTTGTGGGAAAACTCTATGTCCTGCAGTGGACAGTCTGTTAAGGTACTAGACACGTCGCACCTTAGACGCTGCTGTCCGTCACCGGCTTGTAAATGAATAATAGCTGATTTCCACATCATTCTTACATTACTAGAATATTACAGTTATTTTAATTTACTTTGACATTACGTTAAAACTGTGAAGTGCTATTAATCCTAATGCATTATTCCAAACGTTAATCTTTGCTCTTGTAAAAGTTAAATTAAAGCCAAAGTAAAATATAAGAATAACATTGAAAACCGACATGAAAAATGTTACTTACATCAACGAACTGTATTTCAAGAGGCGGACGAGATTGATAGTAAAGAAGTAATAGTATATCAATGGCAACGCCACAAACCAATCCAAGTTCTATTCCAATAGCTAGACAGCAAATAAAAGTTCCCGCAAGAGGTATCAAGTCCAATTCTAAAAATAAAGCACAAATAGTAAAACTTTTCAAGTACAACAACATACCGTTCAAAAAAATAAAAATGTAAAATGCACGACTAAGGACTTCTTCACTGAACATTTGAGACGGCTTTTGTGTTAGGAAAGGTCTCCCATGCAGCTACATTACGAGTTAGTGGAAGAGTATCTTCGAAATATATACGTTCGTATTGCTCACCGTCGTTTATATTAAAGCATAAGAATATTTGTTTCGAAAAGCCAAAATAATAATTAAAATATAATGCATGAAAAATGTATGTTTAAAATGGTTTTAATTTTAATATTCATATGTACAGAACCAATATAACAATTGTATTTACAATCATATGAATCTCTATTTTTTTTCTCTCTCTGTTGATAATCAAATTGCCACCTGTCAAATACCAAATAAGCTCTGGTGAAAAGTACTTTAAGAGGACTAAAATCTCTAGATCTCTGACCTCCCCAGACTTTTATATAATCAAGGGAGCTTACTTTTTTATATTATTATGAATTATTTACAACTTTATACTCATGAACCTAAAGACTACAGACAGGTGATGGAGCATCATAGGTGAGAGATGAGGTGAGAGCAGTGCTTGTACTCAAGTATTAATCTCGCCTATCCACCCGCTCAGGGAGGTGAGCATGAGCATGCAAAAATGCATGGTATGTAAACTTTTGTTAGCGATGTTATATAAATGTTCAGCTGTGACCTCTCACAGGGTGATAAAGTAAATATTCAAATATTATACCGATGGTATTTCTTTATCATATAATAATTCGGAAATAACCACATCCACACCTTCTCGACGAGTTACTTTCAAGACTAAAGTAAAAAAAACAATGCGTGTTGCCCGAGATGATTTACGGAACCAAGATGTGGTCTTTCACTGCAAGCCGTATTAGGAAGCTTAGAGTAGTTCATTGCTTTATGGAAAGAGCTATGTTACTAAAAACTAAAATGCCAGTGGGCCGGCCACATAGCTCACAGAACTGCCAGCCTATGGGGACGAAAGGCTAGTCTAGAGTAGCAAACTTGCAACACGGGAAATCCCATCTATGCTTTTTGATAATCTTTCAATCGGAGAAGCCAGCAGTAAACTTGTGACAGAATATAATAAAGAATGATGTTGATGAATAAGTTTCGCTACGAATCGCAGCTTCTTCATTTATGCGCAAAAAATTTCGTTCCCTGGGAGATAAAAATCTTACAGAAGTTAAGTCATGACGTGTTGCAACAATAGAATTGCTTTTGCACGCATTAAGGGCTAATATATTTGAGGTGATACTTTACAGAAATAAAATTTATTAACTAATTAATGTCATATATGAATTATTAAAAGGCTGTTGGAGTCAAAGAAGATAATTTAATGCAAAATCAAATGATGTCTAATACGTGGCGCCAAAAACAAATTCCGTAAATAAACCACCAAGGTCATGGTTTGACATTAATAATGGTCCGGAAATTCTAAGCGTTATGCTAAATATTATAATGACAGTTTATTACGAATAAGATAATTTGAATGTTAGTATAATATAAATAAATGGAGTTGCGTTTCAAAACACGAAATAAATGGTAACATTGTATTGGAAATATGGTAAGATTATAATTACCATTTATTTCCTAGTAATATAAACGTGACTATTGTATACACGGAATAAGTACATAAACATTTTTGTAATTCTCATTAAAATTATTTTAATCATGTAGACTGTGCGCTGCGTGAAATCAATTCCAAGGACCGAAACTTATTAGTTTTTCTTTGTAGTTGTTATATTTAACGGCAGTTATACAATGAACTAGGTGTATTATTGATTAGATTTTAAAGAAGAATTAATTTTCGAATGTAATGTTGAATTAAATGCAATACCAATAATTAAATGCTGTACTTTGTGAACAAGTATATAAAGTCGCATGCACAAGTAAAGTAGCAGCCTGTAAGTGCCCACAGCTGGGCAAAGGCCTCTTTCTCAAAAACGAGTATCAGAGAGGGTTTAGGAGCCGGGAAGGGCCCGCCACGGTGCTCCAGTGCGGGTTGGCGGGCTTAACATATCCACGAAATAATATTTTTATTATTTCTCAAACAAGCAGGTTTCCTCACCATGTTTTCCTTCACCGCTGAGCACGTGGTAAATACAGCACTTAGACTAGTATTGGAAAATTTATTAGCTTAACAAAGATGCTGTGTATTTCTGGATTAATAACGTTGTTGTGTGTGTGTGTTTCATCAAAGAACAATAATTGAATTCTTAAGCTCATAATCAATACTTACTGCTTGTAGCCCATAACTTCTTTATAATAGCCAAATCCACCATGTGCAAAACGGCGCACATAATAACTGCAGAAAGTGCAGCCCGGGGTATAAAGTAGAAGTATGGTGTCAGTAATGCTAATGTCATGAGCACTATAATACCTATAAAGACACACACGAACTTCTATAAAAATGAACAAACTGGGAAGAAAAGGGAGGAGTATTTAGCATTTGTCCCTAACTTAGGATGACTGGTTTATTATAATTAGAAAGATAATTTTATGGAGACAGCAATGTATTGCAGACCTGACTTTGTTTACCATAAAATTTTGATATTAACTATTACTATATTTTTTATATTATTTTATTATTTATTATTACTATATTTTTTACGAAATATATTTTTGTAAGGAAAAATTTTAATTTATTTCCACAATCTGTTAAAATTTTTCCTTACAAAAATAATAATAGTGTAATATAACTTTGTACTCAAATAAGATAACTTTGTCGTAGTATTAATTTGGTCAAGAGTTCACCAAACTACAAATAGCATAGGATCTTAAAATATGTCTTCCAAAACATACAATTAAATACATCACGCTCTTAAAAATGTTAGTGAAGATAAAAAATTTAGTTAAAACATCAAAAGGTTAAAAAAGCTAAGTAAATATAATAAAAAAAAGGATAATATAATTTACTAGAAGTTTTAAAATATCAGTGGTAGCATGAAGATATCTATCGACTTGTGTACAGGGAACTTTCATATTTTATTTTACTTATTTGTGTATCGTTTAAACTTTAAAGATTTTTTTTTGTACAGTATATTAAATAAAGTAGATTAAATAAGAGTAGTATTAATATACTTTATTGAACTGGTTAATATAAGTTCATAATTTAAATAACTATATTGCAATGCGTTTACAGGACTCATGTGTAAAATAGCATGACTAGGACTATGGTAAGTAGCCATGTTTCGCAGTACAATACAATGCTTACATTTAAGAATCACAAGTGTGGGCAAACCTTTCAAGAAATTGGCTTTTGCTGGCGCTTACTTGGAAATGCCTATATTCAGAAATAGACTGATATAATAGTAGTAGTAGTAGTAGTAAATTTATAATAAAAGTCATAAATACCAGTATAGAAACCCGCTGCAGGAGTTTTCACACCCGATGCGTCGCTTACAGCACTTCGAGTGAACGAACCGTTGACAGGATATGAACGAAAGAATGCCCCCACAATGTTACAAACTCCCAAAGTAACAATTTCTTGCGTTGCATCCAACGTTTTTCCTTTGGCTGTAATGTATCAAGTTGCAACTTTAATGGTCATTTATAACAATTTAACCTGCTGTCGGTGACTGTGACTGACCGGCTTTGGCGGGAACTGATGGCAAAATCTATCAGAGTACCCCAGAGCCCCAATCCTAGTAAGTAGTAATCATTAGTATCACTAGTGCAGTAGAGTACCATCATTAACCCTTCTGCCCAGGGTGTCGAATATGAGTGAATTTTCCATGTAAGGTATAGCAGCTTTTGTTTGGTTTTCATATAAAAAGGCGTCCAGTAGGTTCTAAAAGAAGATGTACAAATAGTCGAGTCGACTATTTACTTCTATTGATGTAGTAGAAGTTGTGATTATGGTTATTTTTAGCAACCTGTTTTTAGCAACTCTGACATGTAGTTCTTCTCATGTCTTTCCTCACCATCTAGCATGTAGATTCGGCACTTTAAATTATGGTTAATAATTCTAGTGGTGCTGACACCAAAATTGATGCCACTTCCTCCGTATACTATAACATTTTAAGCAACGTTTCGGTCCCTGAACTATTATATTTAAAATATAGTATAGAACAAGTAAGTTTTGGTAAAAAAAACTGCTTAGAACAGAATGACAGTACAAAAATGATAAAACCGATCAAGTCCAACTCAGACTAGCGCGCTGAGGTTTGCGTTTTATTTTATTCGGAAAATATAAGTAATATCTTGAACGACATTTTTTAAATATTTAATACACGTACATCTACAAAATGAGAGGAGCTGCAGGTACGTTGCGTCCTTTAAAGATATTTGGTGAGGGGGGCTAAGGCAGTGGGCCTTTGGTTTCCTCACTCACCTAACGAAACGCAGAAGACCAGATGCCTCTACTTCACGACGGTATTCTGCGATGGCGTAGTACATGCCCCGTCGAGCCAGCCTATTCGAACAACAGCATAAGCTACCGCTTGGCTCCACCACGTATAGTATTTGTTTGGTTTATTTTTTGGTATGTTTTTAATTTGCAAAATAAGCTTTTTGGCAAGGTATAGGGAGAGGCAGTTCCAAAATAATAAAAATATTTATACGCGAGTATTCCCACTAAATTTTTTTTATAGATAGCTGATATATTAGTAGCTAATGCCTTTTTCACTTTTCTCCTATTCCTACGGATTCTAAACGAAGACAGAAGGTACAGAATTCTTAGAAATTCCTCTGTCGCCTTTCATAACACGTCGAGTAACGAGTTGTCACCGTTGATGAAACCTGAATCCATTACTACACACCAGAGACAAAAAAAACAATCTTTGCTCCATCGCTATTTTCTCAGGTGAATCTGCTCCGAAGAAAGCAAAGCCCTACGCCGGAAAAGTTAAGGTCACGGTATTTTCGGATTCTAAAGGAATAATCCTCATCGACTATTTGCAGAAAGGTAGAACAATAACAGGACAGTACTACAGTTATTAGATAGATTCGATAAGAAATTGAAGGAGACATGGCCCCATTTGTCCAATAAAAAGGTGTTGTTCCACTATGACCAAGCACCAGCGCATTCATCTCTGATTGTAACGGAAAAATAGCAGAATTTGCGCTACGAATTTCGTCCACACCTACTTGCCCGACTTGGAACCCTGTGACTTTTTCCTATTCGTATTCCTATTCTTATCCGAAGCGTATTTTTCAGTTTGAAAAAGCTTATTTTTAGAGGGGTTCAAAAAAGGGAGAAACTTTGGGAAAAGTATATAAACCTAAAAGTAGAGGTGACATTGAAAAATAAATAAAAAAAATTGTTTTCATTTCTAACACTACCTGTGTTAGAAATGAAAATTTTTTGATCGACCCTCGTTATATGAAACACCTGAAAAACATGTTATTTAATAAAAACATTACTAGGTTTAAAAGGTATGCTTGTTATTTAAAATAGGCTTAAATGTAGAGAACTGTAATTAATCACGTTACAAAAATTTCTTATCAAAGAGTAATTTAAACCTGAATAAAGACGACGTATTGTATAATTTTCCAAACTGTCCATTTTATTAATTTTATACCAGCGTGTAAACATTTTTACGTTAGCGACAGTAATAACGTTATCATAACAAAGCCCCTGAATTTACACGAAAACCATAATTCCGCGCATAGAATACATCATATGATTTCGGAATAATGTAAATTAGTCAGACGTTACCACAATACAAAATTCCCAGCTCGCAGCGGATATGAGATACTGTCACATTACATAATCATCGCAGCTTCAAAGTTTGTCCGGCAAAAATAAAAAATATCATTTCATCATAAGGTAATTTCTGATTTTTATTTTCAATGAATTATATTGAATAATTACGTATTTATAGTATGACGAAGCGAACTCGCTAAACCTAAACCTAAAGTCGTCGCTTTAAAATTATTGTCCGTTCGAAATTACCGAACCCTAATCTCTCAGACTATTGATGAGGAGCAGCATCACTGATGCTACTGACCTTAAATGCGCTCACCAACCTGCTCGCCCAGGTGAATATAGTCAAATCTTCCAAAAATTATTCACCGGCTTTTGCTGGCGCTTTCTTGGAGCGTCTTATATAAAATAGGATGATGTAATTGTAGCTATACTAAATATATTTTTTTAAAAAGTAGCTTGGATTTTTGATTATAATATATAGAGTAGGAAAAAAAAAACATTCAACTTACAAAAGGCTTTTACGATAGCAACATTGGATATAACTCCGACTAAGGGAACTACTATCAATCCAGAACCTAGATGGGCTAACATTTCCCCTGCGGTCACGGTAGCGTTTCCAATGGTACTGTGGAATGGTGGCAGTTTTGGTGTAGGCAAACCCGGAGTTATTTTACCTGAAATATTTAATTTATTATATTTTATAAGATGTACTTGTCGAATATACTTAAATTTAAAAAAAAATTGTTAATGGTGAATGACGACTTGGCCGATCGCACCCACTACAATATTATTGAGACATGCTCCAAGTGAGAATGGTCCTTCTTGCCGATTCCGACCATGGCGTCAAGTCTCGTATACTTTCAGTAGATCAACAACAACAGCTGGTCATTAGTACCGCCAGTATACGCGCAAACTCGAAAGCATTCACAAGTTGCTCAACGTTGCCGATGTAACGCTTATACTATAAAGCCGGTAGTATCAGCTGCTTTAGGTAAACATGATGAGTCGTTTCGTACGTCAAAAATTATTTACGCTTATTGTGCGCCTCATAACGCATTTGCGTTAGGCGTGCTCTGTAACCGTTACAATTTTTTTCTCAAGATTAATCGTTGCTTTGACTTTATTTATATTACTTAAGGCTCATTGTGTTTTGTTCTGTTGTTATTTTAATAAATGTCGTATCTTGATATTTGTTTTTTTGGATTGTACTTTTAATTAAAATATATATATAGGTTGGATGTCGTTACGACATTATATGTAATCCTCTTATTTTACAGGCTATTTTTAAGTCATACACTAAATATCAATTACATAAGTATAGCAGTTTAGTCACAAGGTATTTTTGATAGTTTTTGTTATTTTGCCTCAGAATCTATTTGCGGTACTAGTTAACTAGACCAACGATACCGAGATCAAAAACGTTATTTGTTAAAAAAAAGGTATATTTTTCGAAAATTAAAGAAACAACAAAATACAAAAATTGTACAATAAATGCACACAATTTTGTAAATGTTTCTTTACAATTAAATTAATTAAGGTAGTAGTTAAGTTTGTCGGTTTGCTTTCCGCGATAGCCTAGATATATGTGATATATGTTAGACAGGATAGTCCAGGTCCCCGGTGCCGACGCCACTAAAATTGTTAACAGCAATTGAAGTGCTGTGTTTGTTTGAGCGCGTGCTCGGCAGTGAAGGAAAACATCGTGAGGAAACCTGCATGTCTGAGAAATAAAAAAAATATTATTTCGAGGATATGTGAAGCCCGCCAAGTCACATACAGTAGTAGTAGCAGATTGCTTAGTGATAACGGTATAAGAATCTGCCATCCCTTTTCAGTGAGTATCTTAAGAGGCGACTATGGTAAAAGACTTGAAACACTAGTAAATGAATTTACTAATATAATATTTTCATCAAATTACTACCTATCTTAGCAGCTGTTTTTATAAATAGTCAAGTCTGGATGTGAAATAGTTTTTTCGTCAAGTGTTCTACAAAATATGACAATTGCTACAGGAAACCAAGAAACAAGATCGGAGAAAATAAAAGTAGGTAAATAATTTTAAGACAAATTTACCGGTTAAGATTAAAGGATTTTCTTTATCTTGATATATGAAGAAGGCCACTACAGACGCGATTACAACTACGACCGCATTTCTAGAAACACCAGCGAACCATAAACTTCTTTGAATAAATAATGTACTGCGGCGACCTTTATCGTCTTGTGGCTCCTTCAAGCGAATGTCTCTCATTGCCTGAAAATTATTTGATTGGTTTACATAAACCATTAAAAACTGTTATGAAAGGTATATAATACAAATGAAGAAAGGTAATATATAGTATGAAATAATTAATATGAAGGAAGGCTGAAGGTGAATAACACACTTTTTAAAATTAGTAAAGAGAAATTAAAACTCAAACTAAATGCATACAAAGCACTTAAGGATACTTTAATGTATTTCATTATATTGCTTTTTTAGCCTGATACACCAATATGTAAGTTTTAACGCACCTCATAGTATCAACAAAATCGTAATAACCTTTATTTCATTCCAACAGCAACCGACATTTAAAAGTATGTATGTTACTAAAAATATATATGTTTGTTTAATAATTACTTATTGTAATAAATAAAAAGGTAAAAATTTCTGGAGTTCTATAGTTTATCCTTAACATTTGCAAAAAATACTTGTAAACATCCGTCTCCACAATTATTAAAGAACACAGCAATGAATGCCGTTTTTGCAATATATTTATTCACTATGAACCCATAGAAACATAATTACTTTAACATTTTTGGCATTGTAAGCGTAATTTTTTATATGGTTTTAGTAAATAACTTACGGCCACAATTTATTTAAATAATATTGTTAAAAGAATCAAAAATAATTTCTTATAGTCTGAAACATTATCAATGAAAATACATATTATTAAAATAAAAAAGACTACTTTAATATTTTTTTATTATTGAACCGATTAAAATCAATAATTCAGTTCGATTCAATCGAAATCATGTGGGGAGCGTAAGAGAGTCAACCATCTCATCTACCGTTGGCGTGGTAAAAGTTGCCTCATAAAAATATCCTAGCGTTCCATACATGGCAAAATATTATAAATCATACCCTCACGTAGGTATCGAGCAGGAATGCCTACAGAAGTGGATTTGAAAAGAATTTGAAAATTATATTGTTAATAATTAAGGGGTAGAGTGTAACTCGAATAATAAAGTGAATAATTTTTTACCTTCATCCCCATCAACACAACACAACATGCCAGACCAAGTAAGGTATCCTGCATACGTGTATATTGAATATGGTGAAAAACAGCTTCCCAAGTCGATATGAATGTTTCAGCGTTGAATTTTAGACCAAACAGGCCTTTTATCTGGGACGATGCAATAGTTAAAGCTGCCGCTGATGTGAAACCTGACACAACCGGCAGTGACACAAAATCTACAAGAAATCCTGCAAAAAAATAACAAATTTACAGAATTTCTTATCATGTTACATCAGCAAGAAAAATATAGAATTGTCAAGAGTTTCCATAATTGTACGATCGCAGTATGACTAAAATATACAGCTACATCAGATACACAATATATATTAAACATAATGCAATAGAAGTCAAGTCAGTGCAATAGATATCAACACGACAACACTATTTAAATACAAACCTACCAAGTTGTACAATTCCAGCCACTAAAGTGACAATGCCACTTATAAAGCACAATAGAACTGCAAAATCGGGATTGGTTCCGCTAGTGTATGTAAACGTGAGAAGAGACAGCAGCGCAGTGGGACCGATGTTTATTTGAGGACATGTACCCATTATTGCGTACACAAAGGCGCCAGCAAATGATGCATATAATCCGTACTGAAAAACCAAGTGTTATTTTATTTGTTCATTTTAAAAAACTTTACCTTCAACTGTAGGATTTACTCCTGTGTCGCGGAAGCAGTTAACATACATAAATTGCTCATGGACAAACACTCAGACCCAGAACTATTTGTAGTATATTATTTTTTTGTATATAATTTGTAGTAAATACAAATACTAATCCCGTGCGGGAATCGAACCCGCGACACACTGCACCGCAGCTAAACGCTTAGCCACTACACCAGCGAGTCATCATTTACAGGCTTCATTAAATTTTCATCGTAAGTTTTTATCTAAAATCGGAATTGAAAAACGACAGTAAATTTTTGTAATCTACGAAATTGCTTCACAGATTTTAATGTTTCATTATCATCATCAGCCTTGAGAGTTTCATTGGCGGCATTTGCTGTAATTAACCACACTTAGCAGGTCGATTGGTGATTGTAGTACCAGACACTTCGTACCTTAGACGCTGCAGCCCGTCACGGGTCTGAATAATTTAGTTCCGTTAAATTTGAGATGTATATTCATATATATTATACTAATTAGTCTTTTACGACACCCATGGTCCTTGTACACTCACTCACTCTGGTATTGTATGTGTATAAGTTTATTAGAATTTTCATTCATTATTTTTACCAAATGCAAGAAAACTAAAACACGTAAAAACAATTAAAGAAAGTCAGTTAAGAATATTTTTTATTGGATTGGAGTAAAACTTGCTTATGGTAAGTGGCAACTACAGCCAATGGACACCTGCAAACTAGTTAAAATCGAAAATGTTTACAGATACGTAATCTCCCACGAGGACTAAAATGGAATGCCTCACAGCCCGTAATTATACTGGCATTCTATAAATTTCAAACCGGAACACAACAATAATTGCACTAAATTTTGGCTGCGGAAATAGGTAACCTACCCAGACGTTTCCTAGGCAGAGAAGGAATCTACCTGTAAACGAGTGAGGATTGGCCTCAACCAAAGCCACCAAAATATTGCGACCTGCAAGCCTTGCAGATAAAACAATCTTAAATATCCACACCATACATGTTATTCATTAAGTTATTTTACTGTATGTTAAGTTATGAAATCAATAATAAATTTAAAAAAGAGTGGCCACGATTGCCGGGTGGTTAGGGGATTTGCCGTCGAATCAGGAGACACAAGTAAGATTCCTTTTGTGGAGGGCTCGCATCAATGAGTTTTTCGAAACTTATGTACGATTTGTATCGTTGGCATGGGTACTAAGCCGACGAGAGGCTCTAGTGAAAAGTGGGTGTGAAAGGAATAAAATGTCGTGAGAGCCTATTTTTTCTTCTCTTTTCTAGTTTTATTGTCGCAATGATATTATGTAAGAGCAGTAACAACAGTATTCTGATAAAAATCTTACCTGCGGTTCGAAGCCAGCCAACGAAGCGTACGCTATAGATTGCGGTATCAAAGTTAGAGCAACAGTTATCCCAGCTATTAGGTCCCCTATCGCCGTTCGCAGATCGTAGTTCCTGGACCATTGCAATATCGGGAACATCCGACCAGCTAGTCGCCATGGACATGTAATCCTCAACATAATCGTGCCTGTAAAATTATTCATCCATTACATTACAATGATTTTCGTGAAACTACTCACATGGCCACTGTTTTGTAGTACGCCAACATAGTAAACTTTTCGCACACATTTCTTATCGTAGATGTTCAATAGAAATTGTAGGTTTTTACCGTCTTCTCCAACCTTGGTTTTATCTTTTTTTGCAAAAGAAACTGCAAAAAATGTTGATAGTTTTTTCTCTTACGTCGTCACTCATTCAAGGTTCGGATTTAACAACTTATGCAAACAAAAAATGTTTAAATTACAAAAACCTACAAACGATTAGATTATCGGTACTATACGAGTAGTTAAAGATGCGTTCAAACTTTTTTTTATTATGAATAATTATAATAGTAGGCGCCGTAATTTTCAATGTATTACTTGATTTAAACGTATTTTTATTTCTTGAGATTGTACCGCCACTCTACTTGTATAGACAAAATATGATGGTGATGATGATGATGTATTCCTGGCTGATTCGACCATTTCTAATACTATGGGTAGTTGTTAACAGCGTATGATAGAATATAATGCCGCAGATATACAGACACAGCAGCCGTCACTCATCTACATCTCCTCCGATCCTATGTAACGCTTATGTGATAAGATCGAAGGAAGAGTCAGAGTATCAGAGACTTGAGATGCAGTACAACCCAACCAGACCCCGAAAACTCATAATTTATGTGTTACAAAAATATTGACTTTAGCTTTGATTCGGATCCCGGATCTGTACTCATAGAGGTATCTCTCACAGAGATTAGGACGCTCGCTTTAATTTCACAATACGCGAATAACCTAGTTTTGAATGCCGAACCTGATAACACTAAAATAATGAATTAAAAATTAGTTATACACAGTAGACACTCACAATTCAGGTCATGTCATAAACTAAGTGCTGAATTTATCACATGACATGACTTCAACACTTAAGTTATAACATGACATGAATTGTGAGTATCTACTGTGTATCTATATATTTTTTATTAATAATTTATGTAGTTAAGTTAACACAGTTAACTTAAGCTCCCATTGAGTTAACTGTGACATATGACAGGACATCATACTCTTCTTTGCTAAAAATCACATCGGGAATTAAAAAAAGATAAAATTAAACGGGTATAATTGGTACCAATACGCAAATTATTGAAAAATTTTTTCAACAGTTAATACTACACAACAACAGTAGAACACAAAATTTATCCATAATTTTAACATGTAGTTATGTCTTCTTATATTTGTATTATTGCTATCATTATGACCGTAATTAGTATTGATTCAAGTACATCCACTTATCTCATATATCTATAACTAATAGTCTCAGGAGATATTATCGACAAAATCGTTGGCTATATTTACAATATGTTATTCAAACATTGCTTCAATACCGAGTGTTTAAGGTATTCACGAAGAGTACACAGAAGCAAAACGATTATATACACAGTCGTCGTCATGTTATGTAATTAGACGTATTGATATACGTGACAAAGGGATATTTCATACGCCAATATACTATTACAGTTAAGATGAAACAATTGTATTTTGGAAGTCTCGACTGAATAAACTATCACCAATGTTTTAAATTTACGAGTAAGTTCCTTTTTAATGAGGATTAACTTCATTTGTATAAGCAGTTAATGTTTTATAAGTTATCAAGTTACATAAAATTTACATATTGGATGGTAATACTGAATTAATTAATTACTTTGACGTAGTTTACACAAAATTTAAAGTTCTGTTATACGGTATAATAACATTGTTTTTCAAACTATCCTTCTCGAGTAGTATTTTTAGTGCCGCTAATTACTTTAAAGTCACATTACATTTTATGTTAAATTCCATAAAAACCTTTTCTTATATAAAATTTAATAAAACCAATAAGAGATTACAAAAATCTTAATATGTTTTATAACGTACATTATGGTACAGCAGTACCAGACTCCTGACACCTCAGACACAGCTGTCCGTCATCGGTTATATTTTCGTATGTTTTGTTAGGGTGTAAATATTATTTTATTCTTTATTGTTTAGCTAACCACCGTCATCATTTAGTACCCCAGCTCGTCTAGACATTTGAAAGACGTTAAGCGCACGACTCTTTTATCACCCACGTGATGAGATATGTTGGCAGATTTTCTTACTCTGCAACTTCTGGCGATTATTTAAAAGAATTTATTTGAAACGTAACCTGAAATAATATGTAAACCGTAGAAGCCACATTGTAGCATGAAACTGGCTGTAACACTTAAAGTAAAGACGAATTTGATCTCTTTATCCGGTTGTAGGAATATAAATATTTAGGTGTGGTAAAGATAGATAATTTACAACCCCATTATCTTTCGTGTATATCGTAAAAGGCAACTGCGGTTTCCCATTTTGCGATAAGCAATCGCCTCGCACTTGAAATATATCTATGTATGCCTAGTAGTGAACTCATTAAGTGCATTTTAATGACGAAAGTGAAATACTGTTTTATGCACAATTTGTGAAATAGTTTAAGTGCACTACAAACTGAATTTTGAATAATTGTTATCTGAACAAGTGAAGATAAGAGCTATAAATTGGAAAATGTATTTCGGGGCAAAATTTCTGTTTTCAGCAACTGTGTAAATAACAGAAAAGGGGACGATTACTCACGATCCTAAGAACAAAAAAAAATATACTGTGGTATGTATATTAATAAGGTAGATAAGGTACAAAATTTAACTTCTTCATTAACCGTATTGAGTTCATATATAAATTAGTAATACATACTCATAAATTTGCAGCTGTTAGAACTTTCTAATATGTAGTACAATGTAAAACGGCTAACATTATGTGGCTCAAAATAAGTGGCTTGTTTTTAACAGATTTCGTAGTTGTGGAAGGCAATAAAAGGGCAAGCAAAAGAGATTTTTGATAAAAAAAATATTTAATTTTTGTTGATACATTGGTAGTATTTTAAGAAAATAAAGGCTCTTTTCAAGATAATACCGATGGCAATGAGCGATAACAAAGCTGTTAGCACTTGCTTTCATATAGCCGCTTTATACAGATAAAATAGCAGATTTTAACTGTCACTACAAAACGTCTAACACCCCAGTCTCCCCATGACCACAAAAAACGTCGAAAAGTATTAAGTTAACGTTAAACGCAATAAATTCCACGACATAAGTTTTCATTTCAAGGTACTATATTATTTAATACTATTATATAGTATTAAATATTATCATAACTTTTTAATATTTACGTTAATTTAAATAATAATTTTAATGACCGTAATGGTCATTCATCAAAAACATAAGACTTTTATTATACCTATCCACGGCCATTTCATACCATTAGGCATTTCACGGATTTTCAAAGAATCCTTTCTTAGCGGATGCCTACAACCTGTGGAATCTACCTAGAAGATTTAAAGGTAGTAGGGTCGGTAGTTCCTGCGATTTCATGACAGTACATATAAAACTCCCACATGAAATGTACTGAATGATGGTGAAAACCTTATTGAAATCCAGTTAGAAATTTAGATCTTATAAGTGAATATACAGAAAACGTACAACTTTGTTTTATACGATTTAAAGATATATACATGTACATAAAAGTACGCTGCAGAAGATGTTCTCTGCTCTGTCATCCATGAGGTATAGGCAGAGATTACAGATTTCCATTTGGTATAAAGCATGGTGGAACCGGCTTCCGCAAACCGGGTTTCTTCGCAACCCAGCCCCATTCAAGTGATGCCGGGCCATCAGGAATTTGGTGTCCGGTCTATGGTGCATTTTGGCCTTCACTCCTCCGACGGCCTCAAAGAAAAACAGGCGTGGAATCTAGACATTTTAATAGCCGGGGGCTTGTGTTACTCGGTCAGTCCGATTTTTACTGTTCATTCATACTACTAATTATCAGTAAATAAGACTTTATTTAGAGTTAATTATCACATTTGAAGTTTGGTAAGTGATTTCATAGTTGGAATGCTTGACCGGCTGCTATTGTGCATTTTCTTCCATGTGTAATGTAAGTGAATTATTACGATGACTAAGTAATAAAATGATGACTCTCTTATGTTTAAATATTCCATTTGTTACCACGTTCACACATTGTTACCAACGTCTACAAGAATGTCGTCTAGATACGTCTAGATCCTTAACCTAAAATGATATCGATATCAACTTTTCGCCGTAAGTACGCGAAGCCTTAAAAACAATTAATTATGTTAGATATCAAATACTTAAAGTACATACGTACGTTAAATTGAACGTTTGTTATTTATTTTTTACATTAGCCGCGTTTTAGTGGCTTAACAATCTGCCACGACCATTCTTTCTGGCGGTAAGAGGCGACTCTGGGAAATTCCTTAAAAATATCTGGGAGCAAACCCGGCGACGAGACTCGTCACCTGTCACGTTCTATTGTTCGAACAGGCGGAACATAATTTGGCAACGTATAGTTTTGCGTCTGGGTACTTTTTCATATGCAATTTAAAGATGTGCACTACTAATACAAATTATTTCATTAGTTATTATGAACCTCCTGACTAATTTCGACACTGACGACAACTTCCGAATACCGAAAGTAGTCAACTACGCAAGACATATTATACTTATCTTTTTCTACTTATTTCCGCCGTTACACTATAAGATACAGAGGAAAGGTCAGATGCCAATAAGTTGTGTGTTGCACTAACATTGCTTCTGACTGGGTTTGGAGCTCAGGATCCATTGCTCAATAGTCAGCCACGAAGTTGTTAAGTTTATCGATAGCATAATAATGTTCCTAACAATTTATAACTTTATACTTTTGAATAACTTTTTCTTGGAAAGGCGGAGCAATAATCATTGGTGATCATTAAATAAAAATTTATAAACAAATTCTTAAGCACAAATATATTATTATTTTGTAACTTACTGTTTTAGTTAGACGTAGTTTTTCTCATAAATAAATTTTGTATTTACATAAAGTGTACTCTGGTAACAGACAATTCTTTGAATATTTTCATTTAAAAGTGTACTATTGCGTCTACACGCTAATAGATCTTCATAATCACTTAAACTGTTTTACGCGTCGCCCTGTGCGCTTGCGCCGGCGCAAAAATTACAATATAACTGGCGCCTTGGACAACGACGTAGCACAGACTGCCTTGTATCGTGTCAATAAGTACGAGCACTATAGTTCCTATTTAGCATCCAACAGTCAACTGTCTCTACTTTGACCATTGATTATATTTACCTGGATTACATAAAATGTACCTATGACATATTTCACTAAAATTCGTAGGAAATATAATTGAATAGTTAGATTATAATAATTTATGTTAACCAATGGACAATGTGTTTTATTAGACCATAATTATTAAAAGAAAAGTAAATGATTACTTTAAAAGATAACATAGGGAAAAATGTACAAGGAAAAATCCTCGGCATCTAAATACACGGACGATGTGAGGAAAACATCTGCGTTTTATTATTTTGTGCTATCTTTATTCCTTTAGTTACTAACGGAATCAACTAGGTACTGGAGGGTTTTGAATTATTATTAGTTTTTTCGTTTACAAAAACAATATACAGTTTGAGGTATAGCGGATTTGCAAACATTTCGCCTATATTCCAAAGTGAAATTCATAACTATTTTATTCAAAATTCAGTCCTTTTTATTTTTTGTGCCATATTACAATGTCATTTACGGCGTGTAGTAAAATCGTTAAAATTTCAATACATTATACAGGTATAAATTTATTAAATTTTAATAAAATGGCAGGCAGTGTATTTGCAGACTGAGAGCTATTTCCCCATATCTTTGTTCTCAATGCTCAATTCAACTATTCAGTATTTTAAAAAGTTTTTTTAAATTTCATGTCAGCTTATACCAATCATAACAGATTGTCTTGTTTAAACCAATCTAAATTTAGAAATCTCTAGTTTCCAGTACCTCGTCCCCTTCTTCTTCCAAAAATCAGTCAATGTAGGGTTAAAAAAAACTATATTTTACAATAGGTACATATTATTTCGAGTTTTTGCAAAATTAATATTGTCACCAATCTGGCTGCAGATTCATACAGTAGCATATCATAGAACATGATATTATGAAAGAAAGCGAAGTAGACTAATTTCTAAATCTGTTGCTTCGTCCGTCAGCTTTCTAACAATTTTAATAGCGAAAATTGCAGAATGTAGAGTCAAAGCTAGTTTATCAATATGGGCATAATAAACTCTATTGCTATAATTTCTTCTATTTGTGTAACAGAATACAGTGTAGTATATTTCCAAAAAACACTTAAAAAAATTTAAACAACCACACCGTAATAATGATCCCACTCAATAAGAGTCCACTTAGAAAGAATCTAACTATATATACCTACTACTTAATTTCAATAAATGTTTTTGCTTTGACAATCGCAACGATTACCGACAGAGGCGGGATAACCATTTCGAAAAAGATTAGACCAATATTAAGCAGACCGATGACGGGAAGCAGCGTCTTAGATGCGATGTGCCTAGTACTGCGATGGCCAATCCGCTAGTCGAGTGTGGCGATTATAGCAAATCCTTCTTATGGGAGAGGCCTATGTACTATAGTGGACGGCGTCTTAATAATTTGACATATGTGCAACACTTAAGTTCAGAGATATCATAATGACATTACTGTCGAAGCGCCACACTCTGGACGTATATATATATATATATATATATATTTATATACAAGGGTTGCCCGCTTTACAAAATGAAATATACAAAAGCAACGAGTTACACTAGGTACATTATTATTTTAATTCGTATGAATTCGTTATGAAATTAATGTACATACTGTATTTGTATACAGACTTTTTTTCATTTTATTTTATCGCTTGTGTTTGTATACAGGCACCGCGAGTCGAGAGTTCCGTGTTATTATATTAAAAACTATACATGTCTACATTAGCAGATTTTTTGTTATAAAATATAAATAAACTATAATTCTCTACATAAACTACATAAACAGTACATAAAGTTTGAGCTCTCAATTTACAGTGTTAACTTTTTTACATAATAATAAATAAAATATTCCTTTAATTTCAAATACGAAGATATAGGTTATACGACGAACTTTTATTCCATATTCATTCTAAATTTCAAGTCAATATCAATTGAAGATAGTAATTATTGTGAAAAACGGTGGTAACACCTGTATGCCGATGATCTCCGGCTCTGCGTGCAGTCAAACATTAATGAACTCAACAACACTATCAAAATCCTCAACGACAATTTGACGGCATTGGAGATTAGTCAAACAGATATGGGGGTTACTGTAAAACTTTCTAAATGTAATTTAATGGTCGTAGGTATTCCAAAGTTGCTAGATTGATTTCATTTTCCTTCAATTCCCTTTTCCTGTAATTTATAATGGGTCATTAATTCCATTTATCTATCTAGCTCCGTAAAAATCTCGGCTTGCACATAGACCATTGTATGAATTGGGGAACTCGAGTTGCCGATCTACAGTAAAATTATTGCCACTCTGTGAGTGCATAAAAGGATTATCGTCTTAGAAACTATCTGTCAAGAATTAATAATTTATTAAGACACCTACAAGCAAATTGACATATATTCTTACGCCGCTACAGTACAGCACTATTAAAAATTAATTTTAATTTCTCATTTCCATTTTTTACGTACTATTTACTTTTGTATTCCTTATATATGGTCTTCTCTTTTTCTATCAGGAGTTAACCGTTATACAGTTGTAGTGATAGTGAAATATGAGATAAACGCCGTTTTGAAGAAACATTTACGAATGTATCATGTATCATGCACCTTCAGTTGCAATACCTATAAAAAATAAAACAAATGATGTAACTCAACTTGTAATGCGACTTTACTGCCACACCAGCCTTTCCGTGGGAATCGTCAGATGCGACTAAGAGAACAGCCTTGAAAATCGGTTTGGCTACCGATAGAAGGCTGGATAAACATTTCGAAAAATATCAGACCAAAATTAGCAGACCGATGACGGGCAGCAGCGTCTGATGTGTGAGGTATCGGCTTGCCGAGCGAGGAGGTTACGAGTTCCTTATGGACGAAGCCTATGTCCTGCAGGAGACTATATACAGGCTGGTAAGGAAGGTACTGCCCAGGTACAACCCGACTGCCAAACAAAGTATAGGCAAAACAAATGCAGGCTCGCGCTCACATAAATTATGTAAACATTTTGATAATATATTACTTTATCACCTGCAAAAATCCTAATTACACAAAAAATTATAATATCAATTCGGCTGGATTGTCCGTTATCAGTTGATCGCTCGTTCGTCGTTTATTAGCAATTAGCAGCAGCAAGTATATTCCTGCTTACACTTCATTTATAAATATTACGCGTGCACTTATTATATACGTATCAATCATAAGAACGATCGCAATTTAAAGATTAAAATAATTAGCTATAAAATACAATAAGAAGCGATAGTTAAAAATAACAATCATTTTAAATTATAATATAACAACATAACTCCTAAATGAAATGGATATGAATAAAGAAATACCCTTTCTTACCAATCCTTATACAGGTTTGAAAAAAATTCCGACTTCGGAAAACACCGGCAATAAACCCAGCTGATGTTTGTCATTCAATAATTCATAAATTTACAATATATGGATAAACCTTAATACTCAAAAATATAGAGTACATATTGTTAATTCAACTAACTTGTATTACATCTTCGCGTCCTATTTATAAATAAAAGATGTAAAAATGGATAGGTCTTTAACTACTGTTTAGACGTTTAATAAGTGTTACTTAATCTACACTTAGATGCAAAATAAAGACTAGAATTACCTTCATACAGACATTCTGTCTTTAAATAAATACATCTACAATATTTTGAGGTCATCGTCGACAAAAACAGCTTAAACAAATTCTGTACGGGAATCCCAATATGATTTCCTTATAATTATTTTACCAAAAAAATTAACATGTATAGTACTAAAAATACATGGAAAGATATATAAAACGATTCAGGCTCTTTGACAAAATTTTTGTTTCATTATGGTATGGGGTATTTTCAAACTTCTATTTATGGTCACCATGTCTGTGTATTGAACATTAGCCTCGAGAAAAAACGTTTTAAGTTGTTCCAGTACAGTTAGTAGTTCAAAAGTTGATCATTACCTTTATAATGTAATATCTAGTTGTAATAAATAAGTACTTTAACAAATGTGTAATAGATGTGACTATATGTGACTTTACATATAAGAAATATAATAGAGTCAAGTATATCCAGATAATGGTCCAGATTCTAAATATTTGACTATTTTATCAGCTTGTAAGTCAACTGTGGACATACGTTTTTGCATAAAACTGTCAACAAAAGCTGTAATGATATGCATTTGTTAGATTTTAAGGTTAAATGAACTAACACAAATATAAATATACTTGTTTTTGAATATTTGAACTTAAAATAATCGATTATCAAAATTAGGTAGGAAATAAAAAAGTACAGAAGTAGTTTAAATAATATTTTATTTTATTATATAATACTACCACCGTTTCGTAACGAGGTTCTTCTAACGGAGAAGAAACAGGCGAAAGAAACTCCGTAGGTACCCCCTATTTTGAGAAAACTATTACACCTTAATTATTAAGAATTCACGACCCCTCCTTTATAATAACACCTCTTTATACAATTAATATGATTCATTAGGATTTAACATGAATTTACAATATTTAGGTATAGTATCCTAATTATTATATAAAATTAATATACAGTTAGATTCTAGAAATTTGTACTGCTTGGAAAGATTTAAATTATTGTTCAATTATTATGAAGCTAGGTAATATTATTGTCTAAACTATATACCCGTAAATATTCAAAGGATTAAGAGATAAAATGAGCTATCCTAGAGAGCCTTCACAAATGGTATTGATAATTAACAATGTTACAATAATATCAGAAATAACACCTTACCCCTTTCGTTAATCACATTCGATAATAAGTAAACCAAACATTTTTGGCAAATCAAATCATTACTATTACTATATAATACCCTCTTTTACATTTTTTAATTATATCGAATGGGAATTATTGTTGTAACTGCTTTAATAACGTATGTATGTTGTATAGCCATTATACGTTTAAAGTATGATAATATCACATTTTTTATTACAATAATTCATCATTTATACTAATTTCACTCGGACAGAAATAAAAATAAAATAAAACTAATGAGAAATTCATAATGAAATATGTAGTCGATAGTTTGTGTAGTGGACATAGATAGACGATGATATCATTGATGGTCATGATTGTAAGCCAACTAACTCGTGCTTTGTCCACCAGCTGTCGACTGGATAAGCCGATAAGCGCCAAATAAATGGAAAACCAGAGTTATATTTGTACCAATTACATAGACATGCATTGTCCCGTCCACTCGCTGCCGGTGGGATAGACAAGCACCAAATAAATGTACGACCAGCGATATATAAGTATCATTTACATAGACATGCATTGCCCCGTCCACTCGCTGCCGGTGGGATAGACAAGCACCAAATAAATGTACGACCAGCGATATATAAGTACCATTTATATAGACATGCATTGTCCCGTCCACTCGCTGCCGGTGGGATAGACAAGCACCAAATAAATGTACGACCAGCGATATATAAGTACCATTTACATAGACATGCATTGCCCCGTCCACTCGCTGCCGGTGGGATAGACAAGCACCAAATAAATGTACGACCAGCGATATATAAGTACCATTTACATAGACATGCATTGTCCCGTCCACTCGCTGCCGGTGGGATAGACAAGCACCAAATAAATGTGCGACCAGCGATATATAAGTACCATTTACATAGACATGCATTGCCCTGTCCACTCGCTACCGGTGGGATAGACAAGCACCAAATAAATTTACGACCAGCGATATATTAGTTATATTATCTTGATATTGGTAACTTGAATTTTAATAATCTCTTGCAACAATACACTGGTGTATTGTAATGATGTAAGAATATTCCGTATGACATAATATGTTAAGATACTATTAAGTTTTAATCATAGGATTGTTAAAATCATAAATAATTAATACCTTTTGGTTAATAAACTTAAACAGAATTATAATAACATAAATTACCTCTCCAAAAAATACATTTACATTATAACATTAAATTAACAGTAATTTAAACTTACAATTAAGATTACAATGAAGGAAATGTCAGGGCATCTTCCTCAACCAGATGTTTTCAACTAATTCACCTGGCCAATATTTTAATTTTTCTTTAGCGACAACGATATTTCTTAGGTTACCAATACCTCTTAGAGCATAGCGATCGTTAGATAGGAGAGAAGAGATTTCATAAGGACCCCTAAATTTTTGTTTTAACTTGTCATTGCGTCGATGATCCTGGTAAACATAGACTAGGTCACCTACAGCAAAGGTTATATTGTTACGTCCTGAGGAGTCAAAACGTGTTTTAAATTTTTCGCCAACTAATTTCAAGCGTTGTTCCGCCAATTCACGGTCAGCTTGTATGTTAATAGTGTTTTCTGCAGTGTTGTCGCTAAGTACGTCATCTGAACGGGCTTGTACCGACGGTATATTAGCGTCGATACCTATCGATAAGCGAAGTGGTAAAAATTCAATAGACTTATTAACCATTATATTTGTCGATTGCTGGACTCTACCGTAATTCGCTCGGTCAATCTGACAAATCTTTGCAAATCATATTGAGCATATCAGTTACTATAGATACACACCGCTCCACTGGACCATCACTCCTAGGACTGCCCATAGCAATCATATAGTGCTGAATTTGTAGTAGTCTCTTTTATACATAATGCCAAATTGTCCACCAATGGTGTAGATCCTTTTAATTCATTGTAGCTTTGATAGCATTACAGACAGTATAAATTATGTACTTAATCTCCAGAAGATTAACTCTAAAATATTTTAAGGCAATATAAATAGCCAAAGATTCAATTCTTAAGAACTATATTTTGATTCGGCGGGTGAAGTTCTTTTACTGTGATAAGCATTAACTTTCAACTCATTTGCGAATTTTTGCATTAAAATACCGCCATAACCTAATGAACTAGCATCGTTGTATAGTTGTATGTAGATTTGAATCAATAATATTGTCAATGAAAGGGAGAGGGCATCGATCCTTTTCCAGAATTTTTATTCAATGATCTATAGTCAATACATAATCTATCACTTCAATCTTTATTCTTCACTAAAAGAACCGAACAAGCAAACGAGGAATCACCGTTTTAATGTCTCTCTCACATAAGGAGAAAAACGATAGGGTCTATAATATACGGCACATTATCTTTTAATCGTCATTTTAATTCACCCGTTTTAACAGTACCGATGGCATTTAAAACGGGTAAATGTTTCCGGAAAATAATTACAAGACGTTCTTGTTATATTGATAACTTTGGCTCTTAATTCCGTAATTTTAATTATACTTTTAGTTTTATGAATTATTTTACTAGTATTAACATCAGTATTTATATCAATATTAAGGTTTTGGAAAGCATTTCTACCAAATAACATGTGAAAAAAAATCCCTATTTTTTCCAACAAAAAAAAATATAGTTTCAAGGCACACATCTTTAAATTTGCCGGTACCGAAAATTGCTCGAAACTCTTACAATATTCCGTTGCCGATTCCACTTATTTGTTATGAATGTGGTAAAATATTATAACGCTAACTATCAGAAATACAAACTCTAATACAAAATGAAATCATCTGCTGACACCGTAATCAGTTTTAATTCTGTTCTAAAAAATTTACTTCCCTACTGGACGAAGGTTTATTCGTATCGGCACGTATTTCAAAATAACAGGTTGGCTGTTGCAGGTTGCCAATTTCTTTTAAAATTCGCACAGAACCTTTCTCCTATTTTATCATCATCTTAAAACACTGGGTTTTTAGGAAAGTTTAATTAGTTCCATAAGAAATTTACAGTATGTGAAACATTTTCTATTTGATTGAGAAGGACATATTACATGATGTGCTTTGCTCTAAGGGCCTCTTTTTAGGTTTTATACATGAATTGGATAGTAAAATAAATTCTAAAATGATTTTAACGCTACTGTTAAAGATGGCATTCTAACATTTACATCGGTAATACCACCACATACAAATTCTGGGAAATTTTCCCAGGATCTTCCCGCAAGATAGCTTGCAAGACTCAAATTATAATAATTTAGAACCCTTAAGGGCTTTACCAGATACCGCCACAGTAGTGATGCTGCTCCATCCTTTCATCGTCATCTTAGATAGCTTTCAATGTTATCACACCAACCTCCTGCGCTGCAGTCACTCCTGGTTGGGTCAGAAACCGGTAATGCCACGTCATCGTCTGAGCGAGGTTTAGCAGCAACCACCTCGCGAATTATCTTGAGGCGGTCCTCAATAACAGCAAGATTCATTCTGAAACTTGTAAGCAAGTGCATTAGAATAGGCATAAGCGTATCCCACTTCTGGTGTTAAATTTTAAGGTTAAATAAACTAACACAAATATAAATATACTTGTTTTTGAATATTTGAACTTAAACGTAGAACTTACTATAACAGTAATTAAAAGTAATCGATTATCAAAATTAGGTAGGAAATTAAAAAGTACAGAAGTAGTTTAAATAATATTTTATTTAATTATATAATTCTACCACCGTAACGAGGTTCTTCTAACGGAGAAGAAACAGGCGAAAGAAACTCCGTAGGTACCCTCTCTTTTAAAAAAAACTATTACACCTTAATTTTTAAGAATTCACGACCCCTCCTTTATAATAACACCTCTTTATACATTTAATATGATTGATTAGGATTTAACATGAATTTACAATATTTAGGTATAGTATCCTAATTATTATATAAAATTAATATACAGTTAGATTCTAGAAATTTGTACTGCTTGGAAAGATTTAAATTATTGTTCAATTATTATGAAGCTAGGTAATATTATTGTCTAAACTATATACCCGTAAATATTCAAAGGATTAAGAGATAAAATGAGTTATCCTAGAGAGCCTTCGCAAATGGTATTGATAATTAACAATGTTACAATAATATCAGAAATAACACCTTACCTTGTTGGTTGTTCACATCCCGATGGCTCAGAAACGACTCTCCCGCCCCTCACTGGGGAACCCATATTTAAAGTACCAAGTACCATCTTAGTAAAATAAAAATGCTAAATACAAAGTCTTAATCAATACAATTAACTTACAACTATGGTTGTTTCAAATATAATTTTACACAATAAATTGCTCCATATATTTTAATACCATTTGTCAAACATAAACACCTTTCGTTAATCAGATTCACTAATAAGTAAACCAAACATTTTTGGCAAATCAAATCATTACTATTACTATATAATACTCTCTTTTACATTTTTTAATTATATCGAATGGGAATTATTGTTGTAACTGCTTTAATAACGTATGTACGTTGTATAGCCTTTATACGTTTAAAGTATGATAATATCACATTTATTAATACAATAATTCATCATTTATACTAATCTCACACACTAAATATTCATATAGAACACTATACACTATAAACATAAGAAATAATCTAAGTTTATGTATGCATTGTGTATATTTAGATATATATATATATATATATATATATATATTTATATATATGTATATATAAGGTTATTTAAATATGTATGTATAGTGTGTTATGTGTTTTATATAAGTACAACTATAATTACATGTATGTCTAAGTACCGTCATTTATAAGTATTATATTGTAGTATAATATTCGACTATATATATATATATGAACATAATATTATTGTGCACCCTTTTACATTTTATCTGTTCAATCTAATGGTAGACTGGTAGAGAATGCCTCTTGGCATTAAGTCCGCCTTTTTGTCATGTAATGTGCAAATAAAGTTTAAATAAATAAATAAATATTAACCCATAATTACGGTTGACAGGCGAGTTGATGAGCCCAGTGTCGGTACCCAGAGATGATGCTACTTACAAATAGACTATGGGTTTTCGATTCGGTATTTTTAAGAAATTGTCATCCATAAGTCGGTCGCTCGAGCTTCGTCCGTTTATTAGCAGGCTGGATATGCCGCGTGCTGGAGACGTGATTATTTAAAGAAAATATTGGTTTCTTCTTCAAACGAGTATGCGGGTCACCTGCTGGTAAGTTACCGTCGCCCTTGTACATCTATACTAATAGGCAATACCAGAGGAACGGCAGGTGCGATGCGAGAGGGCCTCCGGTTACCACATTCATCGAACGAAATGCAGTAGCACAAGATGCTTCTTCTTCTAGCCCGTATTCTGCGAAGCCGTGGTACTACCTCTGTCGAGCTGGCCGATTTGAGCAGCAGAAAATGCCGCCGCTTGGCTCTACCGTGTATAAGTTGGCATAACATGCATGGAACATTGGCCCTTACTTATCATGCTTGGGAAGCGGATTGATGAGCGCAGTGCTACCTACACCCTCGCACTACCCCTCTAGTCTCTGGTATTTGGGTGTGGTATATTCGGAAGGAGTTTTTGCCATCATTCGGTCGCCAGAACCTCGTTCGCTAGTATGTATGTACGGCTTGCTATTATGCAGACTTGAATCACTAGATTTGAGGTTTAGTTGATAGTTAAAATATCTTTCCAAAATAATTTTAAATTACCCCTTTCAGAATTCTGAACAATTTTTAATTCAACTACCCTTTTTGCGCTCGATAACATGTGTACATCGAGAAGATACCAAGAATAATCACTTTCAAAAATAAATGAAAAAGTTGGCCTTTTCAAAACATTAACAATTTTCATAGCCTTAACAGCCTTTAAATAGTCCTCTGATGGATAAAGTCCTCTTCCTTAAAGAGGATTTGCCATAATCCCCATGCGCGACAAGCGGATTGGCAATCGCAGTACCGGACACCTCGTGCCTTAGACGCTGCAGATGGTCGTCGGTCAGCTTAATTTTGCTCTAGTATTTTTCGGGATGGATACCACGCCGTCTGTTGATATTGCGATTTTCAAGGGTCTATATAAAGAGAATTAACAAGAGATGTCTCCACTACTTTAGAAATAACAGAGCAAGAGCATTTACTAATTAATTTCTAAAGACAGAAATAAGACACGTAATCTGGATGAGTGAGGCCGTATAAATGTGGATTAAAGTTAATGATATGATTGTTCAGAGAATATAATTCTATATTTTTTTACGGCGGCTTAATATTTTATTAAATATTATTACAATTGCCCGATAACGTCTTGTCAACTCTTACGTCTTCGAATGACAAGTCAAAAGAAATAATGTCTTATAAATTACAAGTCGATGTTAACGAAACCCTTTGATAGGTAAATAAGGGTGGCTGTACACATGTTGAAAAATTAGTTTCGGGAATATTCTGGATTAATCAACAGTAAAAAAGTAAAAAAGGAGCACTGGAGCGCAGTTTAGTGGTGAGTTCTAAAGTAAGTAGCAGATGAAGATCACGATGAAAAAGAAAATTTATTAAAACATGTGAAAAAATTAATTTAGAACAGATGTTTATTCATTTTAATGTTAATAAAGTTTTAAATGGACTATGGATTTACAAAAGGAAGATCAATAACAAATGGAGAAATAAAACAATTATCGCATGTTTTACAGGCCAGAAAAGAGTTCCAAGAGAATGTAGGAGTCTTTGTAATTTTTCAAAAGCCTTTGATTATGTACACTATAAGATTTTAACTTGCATACTAAAATATTGTGGAGTTCGTGATGCCGTACTTTATCTCTTGTCTTCGTATCGAAGCCACAATCAAAAGGTTGCTATCAACAGTGTAGGGTCGTCGGATAGTGTGGTAAAAATTAACCAATATCGATACCATCGATATTGGTTCATTCTTGTTCTTAGTTTACGTAAATGATCTTCCCTGTATCGTAAAAAATGTCTGAGATAGTATTGTTTGGCCATTGTTATATAAAGTTAAAAGAAACGTCTGTAAACTTACAGAATAAAAATCAAAATTTTTAAAGTTTGACCAAAATTTAGTGAGGAGAGGAGCGCATGTTGATAAAACTAGCTATGAAATGAAGTTGCTCAATTTTATATATAAGAAGGGTCAGGCAGTTGACTGATTAAGCAACAGCCAAATTAGTTTACTTCGCATACTTCCACAGTATCATGTCCTAAGGAGCCGTGGTCAAGCCCCTTAGCCCCTTATCAATGATGACCCAGGCCGAGGTTTCGTACCTCCTTAATAGTCCTTGGCATCAGCGTGTCTCCATCGGCTGGAGGTTTTAGTCGGTCCGGCATCCGCTGATCCCGTCTTAACTGGTCACTGCTTTTAGTGACAGGTGGGTAACGAGCACTTTTTGTGAAACAAAAATAGCGTGTTTCACGATGTGTTACGAACCAATCGTCTCTATGGGAAATGGCACGAACACATAGCATTCTCTTAGAGACTTACCCAATTCAGCTGCCTCTGATGTGGCTTTGGCTCTGGTTGATATACTTCAAATGGGAGACCTCCAATTTATTACGAGTTATAATTTATTATTTAATTTAATTTTAAGAATAATTAATTATTATTACGATTAATAAATCTTTTTTCATTTGAATTAAATGAAAAGCTGAAAGAAGTAATGAGCTACATTTTTTTTTGTACAAAGGTCTTCCTCACTGGCATGCTGCGCCCCGTTGAGTTACGGATAAATCTTTGGTGACCAACTGACAGAAAGAATCCATTCGAATAAGCCGAACCCCAATCCCACAGACTGTTGATGGAACAAAGCATCTCTAATGTGAAGGTACCGGCATTGCGCTCACCGTCCCGCCTGCCGTAGTAGTGAGCATAGACAACTTGGCATACTAGCTTTTCTTGGTGCTTTCATGCAAAGGCAAAAACAGGATGATGAAGAAAATAGAATACTTGAAAATATAATACCTAACAAAAATTTACAAGATTTTGTAAATTTTATCCACGTTGCGAAAATCTATTGAAAAGCAATTCAGACATGAATTAACTTAAAGTTGACTGTTCTGTCTTAATTGCATTTCTTTCAATTACGGCTACAGTTCTGAGCTATTTCAGAATCTTAACAAAAAGATCTGTAGAGTTTTGAGTTTAAAATTTAAGACGTTCGTTCGTTTTAAATGAACTTGTTATAGTTGTTACTGGGTAATTATTAAAATGAATTCTAAAGGATTTTTAGATGACTAAAACATATGTAATAAAGAATATTGCGTTCTTTATTTTCTTTGATGCGGTTGACAAAGTTTGTTGAACCACATTTTACTTGATATAGGGAAAATTTGATGTATTTTTAAAAACAATCTTTACTGGTCCTGTACGAAATAATTGTTATATAAAATGTAGAAAGTGGGTCGAGAGTACAAAAATGTTCAGACCTAACCACCTCAGTATTGGGTATACGTTCGAGACAGCTTATATTACATTTATAAAACACCGACTTAGTAAATATAAAAGCAATTACAAAAAAAATATTGTAAGTTGAATGTATCAATATTGATACATTCAAGTTACAATTATTAAACTACATAACAATATTAAGTTGTTATCATAGCTATTTATAGTTGACACACTATTTCACATACTATTACAATCATTCAGTAATAAAACGTTACTTAACACCAACTTAATATCTACTTTCCTATTTTTTAAATATCTTGCAACACGTTGTACCATTATTGTGTTCAGATTACTTTATTTATGTCGTATACAGTTTAATTTATCTGAACGTGAAATATTAACTAATAATAAAAAAAATCCGCTTCGTTTTTAAATACAATATAAAATACATTGCGTTAGAAGTTATTACAGACAGGCGTTACTTTATGAAAATTCGTCATATTTATTACGGTGAAAGAGATTTATTCGCGAAGATCCTAGTACTTACTACCTAATTCGAAAAACTCACCAAACATTGACTCCGCAACACTATATTGCACTTTGGTCTATCTATAGGTTCCTAGTTAAAGGATTGTTTACTTATGTAGTACCCGTTGTCCTGATAAGGTGTTTTGTAGATAACTGTACAGGTTATACAATTATCAAAGGTAAAAGATAAACGAAGGATGTGTTTGCTTTACATTTTTCCTAGCAAGATAACAGCAAGTGGGCCTTTGCAAACTGCAACAGCCTTTGAGTAGTAGAAAGTTATTCCATACAGTTGTAATATCTTCTACCTTCTAGTGAGAGTTCCGTCAAAATCTGTTCAGCCGTTTCCAGGATTATCCCGGACAAACAGACAGATAGACAAAAATGCAGACAATGAAATTTTATTTATAGTATAGATTTTTTAACGATTTTCATAATCTATTTTGAGAATCAATGGTGGCACCAAATGAAATTCCGATAAATAGAATAAGGCATTACATTATTACAGAAGGTATTTTGTTTACTAAAAATCTTTATTTTTAGTATTTTAATGTAAGAAAAGGTCTATTGGCATTGGTTGAGATATACAGAGCCGGGTGCAGCAATGAACGACGTAAACATTTGAACTAAACTATTATAAAATACATATACTAAGCATAATTAAATTTCCAAATAAATAATGAAGTATTCATATGTATAATATTGTATTCACATGACATATATGTGTCATGACAAACTAAAATAATAATACTAGTAGCACACAACAGTATCCAAATTATCTAATGTGTATTTTTAAAAAATATTCTCGAAACTATCTCTTAAATGAGCTCTTGTTTCTGGTGACCGTGTGCGAAACACTAATCTTAAGATTAGATGAACGACGTATCTTGTCGTGAGTTAAGGAAAGGTTACGAATTTATTCTTAAAGGCGTGACGAGGAAGTTACATCATTAAGTATGGAATAAATAGCATAAAGAATCCTTGAGTGACGCCTCTGTTGGATAGGAGATCCATAAGACAAATTCGAAATTGAGGAAATTTTATCATACTTACGTAGGCCAAAGACAAACCTTGTATTAGGTTTGTCTTTGGCGTTGTTGTTTGTTGAGAAGATATTGGTACAGATCCGGATACCAAGCATCAGCATAATCAATAATGGGTATAACAGGTGTTTGCACAAACATAAGCTTTGTCTTACACGGTATCAACGCATGAAAAAAATCTCATCACAAGATATTGGTATCAGGATGCAGCTTTTAACCCGTGCTAATAAAAATTATTTGTTAAGTGTTACTTAAGTGGATTATTTCTCATAATCGATTTTATATTTAGGAAACCAATCGAGACGAAACTGAGCCTTGATACCTGTTACACTAAATTGCATTTAGTGTAACAGGTTTGAACGTTTATTTAATGATTTGTACTTACACGTTTGCAACGCTAATATTACGCATTTGAAATTTAACTATTATTTAAAGAGATGTTAAACGTCCAGATATCATAGTCAACTCGGGCTACCTTCTGCTTTAAATTATTATTTTGTTCCGATCTACACAGAATGTGCTCACAGAATCATGAGGTCGTGCAGAGGTATGCTTCGCGCCCGGAAACGCGCTGTTATGCGCATTCTGCGTAGATCGGACCAAAATAAATAACTGTTTCATTTCAAAAACCATTTATTATTAATAATTGTTACATTATTTTCAATCCAGACCAAACTTACCTGTCGATATTTTTATATTAGCTATATTATTTCTATATTAGCTTTTTTCACCTTACCTGAACAGCCTGTAAATAGTCCACTGCAATTAAAGGCCTCTCTTATACAGAGAATTTGCCATAATCGCCATGATTGGCAAGCGGATTGGAGATCGTAGTACCAGACAACTCGCACTGTAGACGCTGCTGTCCAACACCCGTCTGCTTTGCATATGCATTGATGGTCTTGTATTTTTCTATTACTCCGCCATCTATCGGCAGCCTTTGCAATTTGCAAGGCTTTTCGCTTAGAATTCGCCGTTAATATTTTAAAAATTTTACACAATGTCACACAGAAGTCTATTTTTTTAATAGATTTTTGTTATTATTCTACTTAAAACCTTCCTTCGACTCGAACAAAACAAATTTAAACCAATTTAGCTTGAACAAAAGTTTTATGAACTTATTCATTGGGATCTAAAAACTTTTTTAATATATTTCTAATCTACTTCCCTGGTTTTTTTAATCAATAAAAGTCTCAAATGGTTTCAATTTAATGCATGTTTTATTTTAAAAACACACTCTTGAGATAGTAACGTAAATAAAGCATAGATGTTATGAATGTATTTACCATGCTTTGGTAAGCTTTTTCTATCCCTGGTAGTCGTCTACGAAGGTACCACCTTCTTATTTATTTCTGCCGCCAAACAGCAATATTACGGTTTCTGTTTGAATGGTATACTTAGCCTGTATAATACTGGCAGTGAGGCATTTCTTCTTAGTCTTCAGTGGTAACAACGCTGCATCTCCAACCTCCTTCGATTGAAATTGTTTGCAGGTGCCCAAGGGCTTCTGTGGCCATTTACCATCAGGTGGACTGTTAGTTATTTTTTCACTCCAGTCCAATAAAAAAAACATTGGAATATTATTATTATACTAGCCTTTTGAAAAGTAGTCCACTGCTAAACAAAGGCCTCTTGAAGAAGACCAAAAGATGGCATAAATATCTTGGAAGGTTAGCTTATAATCTGATCAGGCTGGACTACCGGGTTGCTGAGCACAGCGCCATGAGGTCGCGAGAATCTCGTTTGCTTGCTAGCAGGACGAGGAGGTTGGCATTTGGAGAAAGAGATGGTATCTCTAATTGAAACAAACTTTCTTAAATATTTTATTAATCATAATCAATATTTAATCAATGCGAAATATTTTAAAGAAAAAATTATAAATAGCATTGTTAAAATAGGTAAGTTCTGAGCAATTTTTTTTATTTTTAAAATTCAACTTAAATTAGTAACTAAATAACATAAAGTATCTTTGCAAGAAATTAGAAAAAGTTAGGACCAGAAAAACAAAAATTACACTTGGCTGACTTCCATGGAAAATCAATTTCCAAAGGAAAGAAGTTAGATCGGAACAACGCTGCACTGAATTCGTAATGAGATGAACTGTATATCATGCTGATATTGCACTCGGCTAAACTAAATGCACCTTGTAAACAATCGTAGGTTACCTAAATCCTGTCTATTCTCGTTGCTATGTTGCTTCATACAGTTTATCGCTGTTATAGTAATCAAAGTCAAATGATGGTAATCAAACATCGATATCAATCTTATTTATAATGATGTATGCTAAGTAGGGCGTTAGGAAGTAAGGACGTAAGGACGTAAGGACGTATTTTTATCTTTTTCTCCAGAAGTTAACCTTACCTGCACGCGGTGCACCCTGTTGACCGAAGACTGAGCGCACATTGATAGTAAAAACTCATCTAACTATGCCGTAGCCAAATCCCAACAGATAGAATAAATAATGAATATTCTAAGCGGACAAAAATTTCGTGAAAGTAGAACAATAGAAGAATAAAGAGGCACTAAAAATATTTTTTGTTTATTTTACGATTTAGCTAATATATAATATCTGTATTTTTGCGCTAAATCGCTCGCAGCTGCTGCTGCTCTGACCTCTGTTGACAACACTAGCGGAAACAACGGCCCATCTTAAGAAAGTGACCCAAACTGATATCGTCAGTAAGGGTGAAATATGTCGAATTTTACACGAGTTGTACAATAAGGGAGAGCTGTACGCGACACGCGATTTGTATGTGTGTGTTGTGAGTGGATGTATACGGGGAGCGAGGCCTCGAATGCATGGTTAACACTAGTTATTATGTCATCGTCGTCGATAATGACATTCTTATGGCGTCTGTCACAGGTGGAATTTCGCACGCGGTTGTGTAATTATCCAGCGCCGCCACTGACGGGTTAGAGTGATTTTTAATTCTCACTAACTTGTTGAAGTTTTCTTGTAAAAAGATGCCATGGAAGCCATGTTCAAATTGCCCGGTAAATCTACCTTGATCGGTTGAATATGATTTTGTATCATTTGGGAGTTCTCTTAATCGTGGAAATATAAGAACGTGGGCGAATACTACGCTTGCATATGACATGATAGAGTGTATGCAAATTTATATCTTGATAACATATTACTGCGAGTATTTGTATGGGCATAGAGGCGGCCGGATATGTATGCCGCCTTATCCCGTATGATATTCAAATTTTCTTGAAGTTTAAGTATGGTCTACAGTGATTCCAAGGTATTTGACTTACGTCACTCGTGGGACGGGTCTGTCGAAGAACAGTACTTATAGTCTTACAGTAATTATAGTACTCTTATTTTCCATTGGTAAGATTTAACATTTTTATTTACTTACTCTTCACAAAACTAACCTATATAAAGTAACAAATATATGCATATTATATAAACACTCTCTCCTGTCACCTATATAGCGGTAGACAGAAATTACGTATTACCATTTGGCACGTGCGGTCAGCGTTAGCCAAACGGGCTTCCGCAATTCACTCGTTGCCTGTCTGAGAGATTTCACCTACTTGGGAGATAGAACTTGACGGGTTGCGATCCACGACGTCGAGCTTACACCTGTAGATTACCATGATATTTTCAAGGCAGTCGGGGACGGAGGGGGGGGAGGAGGGGAGGGACTTCAGTTCCTTAGTCAGCACTTCAGTTTCATACGCCGCTACTCCGCGGCATAGCTTAGCTTAACTTACGAATAAAATAACTGTATTATAAAGTTGACCACAATTTTGGCCCTGATGGTGTGTAAATAATTGTAGATTATTAATATAAGTTATTACTATTTCTATTATTATTAAAAGGTTCTAAAGAAATCTGGTACTCGTTGCTAGCTCAATTTTTATTAGTTACAAATTAAGTGCTTATAAACATCCTTGTGATTTAGCAAAAAGTAAACTCTGGCGCCTGTAGAGTTGCGGTGGCAATTGCTTGAATTACTCATCGAAGTGTATACTTAATTTAATAACAATAATTTGCATCTTATGAAATATGAATTACGACGGACGGTGCTTGCAGTTTTATAGAATCTCATTTTTTTTTTATGGGAAAGGCAGCAAACGAGCAAGCGGTTCACCTGATGGTAAGTGATTACCGTCGCCCATGTACATCTGTAACAACAGAGGTGCCGCAGGTGTGTTGCCAGCGTTTAAGGGTATTTGGGAGATGGGAGGAAGGAAGAGGAAGAGGATGGGGAGGGGAAGTGGGCCTCCGGTTACCTCACTCACCGAACGAAAAACAGAAGCCCAAGATGCCACGTACTACTTCTATCTTCATTATTTACATCGCGCCAGTATTCTGCGAAGACGTGGTACCAATCCGACCGAGCCGGCCTTTTCGAGCAGCAGCAAAAGCCGCCGCTTAGCTGAACCACGTACTGAATCCTACCGCGGAATTTCTAAATTTAACGCACTTTTTATACCGGTTATACCAGTCTTTCATCGGCTCTCTACTTAAAAGTGCTACTAAAATCTACGCCATCCGCCTATCTCTCAAGGAACACGGACCCACCTACCTTCTATTTCAAGTACGCAATGTACCACCTCGAGTCTACCACCCGGAGGCATGAGGGACAGAAAAGCGAGCAGGAAAAGGCCGTGGTCAACCTCAGCTGCACGCAGTGCACCACGTAAGCTGGTTAACGGATGAGATTTTTGCAATGGTCCCATATCGGAAAATACATCCGAAAAGCCGAACCCTTATCCAGGATGAGAGGAGCAGCATCTTTCGCGCTCAGCTCTACATTTACCCACAAGCCTACCCGGCGTAGTGAGCAAATCTTCCAAGCATTGCATACCAGCGTTTTTGCACTAGTAATATTTCTTTTTTATGGAAAAGACGGCCAACGAGCAAGCGGTTCACCTGATGGTAAGTGATTACCGTCGCCCACATACAGGGAACAGGAGGGGAATAGGGAGGGGATGTGGGCCTCCGGTTACGTCACTCACCGAACGAAACGCAGAAGCACAAGATGCCACCTACTACTTCTATCTTCATTATCTACATCGCGCCAGTATTCTGCGAAGACGTGGTACCAATCCGACCGAGCCGGCCTTTTCGAGCAGCAGCAAAAGCCGCCGCTTAGCTGAACCACGTACTGAATCCTACCGCGGAATTTCTAAATTTAACGCACTTTTTATACAGGTTATACCAGTCTTTCATCGGCTCTCTACTTAAAAGTGCTACTAAAATCTACGCCATCCGCCTATCTCTTAAGGAACACGGACCCACCTACCTTCTATTTCAAGTACGCAATGTACCACCTCGAGTCTACCACCCGGAGGCATGAGGGACAGAAAAGCGAGCAGGAAAAGTGCCGTGGTCAACCTCAGCTGCACGCAGTGCACCACGTAAGCTGGTTGACGGATGAGATTTTTGCAATGGTCCCATATCGGAAAATACATCCGAAAAGCCGAACCCTTATCCAGGATGAGAGGAGCAGCATCTTTCGCGCTCAGCTCTACATTTACCCACAAGCCTACCCGGCGTAGTGAGCAAATATTCCAAGCATTGCATACCAGCATTTTTGCACTAGTAATATTTTTTTTTTTATGGAAAAGACGGCCAACGAGCAAGCGGTTCACCTGATGGTAAGTGATTACCGTCGCCCATGTACATCTGTAACAACAGAGGTGCCGCAGGTGTGTTGCCAGCGTTTAAGGGTATTTGGGAGATGGGAGGAAGGAAGAGGAAGAGGATGGGGAGGGGGAGGGACTTCAGTTCCTTAGTCAGCACTTCAGTTTCATATGCCGCTAATCCGCGGCATAGCTTAGCTTAACTTACGAATAAAATAACTGTATTATAAAGTTGACCACAATTTTGGCCCTGTTGGTGTGTAAATAATTGTAGATTATTAATATAAGTTATTACTATTTCTATTATTATGAAAAGGTTCTAAAGAAATCTGGTACTCGTTGCTAGCTCAATTTTTATTAGTTACAAATTAAGTGCTTATAAACATCCTTGTGATTTAGCAAAAAGTAAACTGGCGCCTGTAGAGTTGCGGTGGCAATTGCTTGAATTACTCATCGAAGTGTATACTTAATTTAATAACAATAATTTGCATCTTATGAAATATGAATTACGACGGACGGTGCTTGCAGTTTTATAGAATCTCATTTTTTTTTTTATGGAAAAGACGGCCAACGAGCAAGCGGTTCACCTGATGGTAAGTGATTACCGTCGCCCATGTACATCTGTAACAACAGAGGTGCCGCAGGTGTGTTGCCAGCGTTTAAGGGTATTTGGGAGATGGGAGGAAGGAAGAGGAAGAGGATGGGGAGGGGGAGGGACTTCAGTTCCTTAGTCAGCACTTCAGTTTCATACGCCGCTACTCCGCGGCATAGCTTAGCTTAACTTACGAATAAAATAACTGTATTATAAAGTTGACCACAATTTTGGCCCTGTTGGTGTGTAAATAATTGTAGATTATTAATATAAGTTATTACTATTTCTATTATTATGAAAAGGTTCTAAAGAAATCTGGTACTCGTTGCTAGCTCAATTTTTATTAGTTACAAATTAAGTGCTTATAAACATCCTTGTGATTTAGCAAAAAGTAAACTGGCGCCTGTAGAGTTGCGGGGGCAATTGCTTGAATTACTCATCGAAGTGTATACTTAATTTAATAACAATAATTTGCATCTTATGAAATATGAATTACGACGGACGGTGCTTGCAGTTTTATAGAATCTCATATATTTTTTTATGGGAAAGGCAGCAAACGAGCAAGCGGTTCACCTGATGGTAAGTGATTACCGTCGCCCACATACAGGGAACAGGAGGGGAATAGGGAGAGGATGTGGGCCTCCGGTTACGTCACTCACCGAACGAAACGCAGAAGCACAAGATGCCTCTACTTCACGCCGCTATTCTGCGAGGCCGTGGTACCAATACGGTCGAGCAGCTAAAGCCGCCGCTTGGCTCTACCACGCTTAAACAAATAACATGGAACACTACATTTTTTTTTTTCTTACCACCTAACACTATTGTTCCTTGACTACTATTGATTGACTCCTTGAGTCTGTTAGTGATAGGTTCAATCTACTGTTGATGTGGTTATAGAATACCTTTTTAATTTAAATTTAAAATAAAATAAAATCGTTTCAGTGTTGGTAAAAAATAAAAACAATTTAAAACTTACATTTAGTAGACATTTATCTAAATGGTAAGAGGCCGTGGGACTCGGTTGACAGGCAATATCCGGCCGTTCCATTATTCACCTCATTGCAAACTCGGAAAGCGATGCCTTTGATACAATTTCTCTTTGGCTCAGGTCTTATTTTGTCTGGCACGTGCTCGGTTCCTTTTTATCTATTTACCAATCATTAAACTTCTTGAGACTTTAGTTTACTTGCTTGAGTTTTACTTAATAATTGTAATTAAAGTAATTTATATGTTAAGAATATTCAAGTTGATATTTTGAATTAAACTGCAAGTCAATACATTTGCCTAATAAAGTCAATAATACTTCAATTTCCAAGACTATCAGTTTAACTTCTACTAAATTGTAAACTATTATGCAATCTAAAATAATCTATCTAGTTGTTTAAATTAACTTTGAGAAATAAAACTAACGATATCAGAAATAGATAAAAACGTATTATTCTCTCTCTAGGAAGTAATCAGTCTTCCTAGAGAATGAATGAAAATATGAAGTGACTATCGGCAAGAAAATCATCATTTTTTTCTGCAAATGCGAACCTTACATGCACGAGGTCGTGCAGATGACAGGGTGTGCAGGATGCTGGCACATACATGCTTTTTTCTTGTATGCGGCCAAATGATACTCCTAAGGTACAGAGTGGTTGTCAGAGTTAAAGAATGGAAATCTATCTAACGAATGGCTGAGGTCAGACGCATTGGATATATCTCTAAAAATGTTTGCATATTGTGTGCATTATCAGAAAAACGAATATTCAAACAACCTGTGATAGGTTTTGGTGAAATCAGATTACAGGTGACATGGCAGTAACAAGCCACATATCAAAATGATCATATATGTCCGTATTTCAAATAAACATCCATCGCATGTGTATTTTAAAAATAAATCATATAACTCAGCGGAATTTGAATCCACGACTCTCGCCTTCCAAAGCAGGATCACTACCAACTATAATATCAGATTGACAACTTTATCTTAAGCCTGAAGAAATCCACGACAATTCCTTTCCATGAATTCGCCAACAAAAGCAGCCATAACAAGCATATAACTCCAAATAGATCACGAGGTATTAGCATCATTATCACATATTTAGTAAATTGACTTCCTAAGATCAGAAATCATAAAACAGTCAAGTTAATGTTTCTTTTGATTCGATTCCAGTCACATTATTCCCAATAGAAAATTACTCGTACTGGATTTTGTTATACAAGAAGTCCTAAAAATGTTACATTTTATTCAGTAAAAGTCCTCTAAGAATTTTAAAACATAGATTCTATCAAACCTCTGCGGGCGCTTTTGAGAAACAAAATATCATAACTTTTCTGCTGCTTTAATAATAGAGGGATATTCTAAGTTATGTGTAAAAATTATATTGTGAACTTAAGAAATGATAGAATGAATGATAAAACCTTTCAAACTCTTTTCAGAGGTATAGTTATTTTTCTGTTTCCCAATCAAGTTAACCATTGTTTCATTACTAATAAATATATTTCTAGCCGTCTGGTAGCGGCACTAGAATCTCCTACCCTCTTCTTCTCATGGGTTTCATAAGCGACTACGGGCGTTTCATAACACTACACCAAGATTTCTCAACCCTTGTGAATCTACCTCGGCTGCAGAAGACAGAGCCTCAAAATACTGCAAATCTTTACCCCACAGTCCGCCAACTTCCATCCAAATTTATTATATATATTTCATCGAGCCCTAACGATGCTTCCATCTCGGGCTGACCGCCCATGGAAGTTTTTCTTGATTTAGCGTAAGGAACCATAAAATCGTGGCTACTAAACCACGACACGGTGAGAACCTATTCTAGGGGATCTCAAAAGGTTCTAATAGAAAGTGACCATTACGAACATGTGTTGTTTTAATAGACGACGCAGAGAAATTCACAATACTTTATTGGAACCATACAATAAAAAGAGGTGTATTCAAGTTATTTCAAGAAATTTTGTTATATTTTTTTTATTATAGTGAAGGTCAAATTCTTTCCATTCTCTGTATATCCTATACCTGTGTGGAACACTGTGACAGGTCAGCACCTGTCCCTGTTCGCACGTCGCTGTCTTAATTTTCAGGCCAACGATACAAATTGTGCCTCCATAAGTTTCGAAAACCACGTTGGGACGAGTTCGCCACATAGGGGATAGAACTTGGGTATCCCTAAACGTAGGCGGATATTCTTTCCGCTTAATTATCGCGAATTATATTGTAATCTATTTGCATATTTATTTTACAAATAATTTAACACATAAAAATCACTTATATTTAAAATATTCTCAAAACCCAAAGCCGTAAAGTGTAAAGAAGATAGGAAAGTTACAAATAGTAATAAAAGTTTACTGTGTTAAATGAGGAGAATCGAGATTAAAAGGCGCTAATGAAAAAGTTCTTGAATTTTGGACGCCAAGTACTTACTCGGTAAGTTTTTTCGTAGTAATTTGTTTTCGTGAAATCATTCAACTCTATATTAATTTTGCTACTAAAATACACACGCCAGAGACTTACATCAGCTTTCAAATATAACACAAATGAAATGAGTGTTTAATGCCTATTAATTTATAACAAATAATAAAATAGTAACAAATAAAGATGTGTTACATTTTTAAATACGTTGTAATGATGTAAAGTGTCCAAGTAATAAGAAGAAAATAAAGTTTTAGGTAAGAAAATAATTCGCATCAATTAATATAATTCTATATACAAAATACAGCACAGAAACCTTAAACATTCGACAGTTTTAAATCTAAGAAAACACATAGGCACTTACACACTCCCACGTTCTCAGCATCTCTTACGAACCTGTAATCGATATTATCGGAGAATTGTTATACAGTGATACCATTATTGAATCCTAGCAATGAAAAGAATTCGAAGCCAATAATATGTTTCTATCTCTATCTACCTACAATATACTACGTACGTTGTATAGAAAATTTAAAACTTTGTTCTAATCCGTTCCTTCACTAGATAATATAATTCAGTACAGACGTAAAATGGACACAGCAAAGTATTATTAGGAAACAATATTATTATATACTTATAATATATATAGAATACAATATTTATACCCTAATAATATTTGTTCCTAAAATGTTCGAAAGCTATTGCTTAGATCCGTAACAATTTTTTTTTGATGATTTTTTTCTGTATCCCATATACAGGAAAAAGGTTTAAATTTCTACATGGCATCAAAACACTGGCAGTTACTGGATGAAATATAACAAATTTTTTATTGTAAAAGGCGGTAAAGTTATTACCGGGCTGATGTTAAGTGATTACCGTCCCCCACGTACATCTGCAACTGAAGGTGCGTTACCGGTCTTTAAGGATATTTTGGGGGATGGGAGGGATCAGGAAGTGGAGTATGGAAGGAGGAAGAGGGCCTTACTGGCCTTGGGATATTTGGAAGATGGGAGAGATAATGGAGAGGGGGAGTAGGGCTCCAATACCTCACTCATCGAACGAAACACAGCAGCACAATACGCCTTTACTTCACGCCGGTACTTTTACTGCTGCTCGAATGGGCCGGTTCAAACGGAGAAGTACTACGGCCTCGCAGAATACCGAGATAAAGATACTTCTTGTCTAATGCATTTCGTTCAGTGAATGAGGTAACCGGAAGCCTACTATTTGTTTATTTTATTTTGCTCCAACACGTACCTATTATTACAAGATATGTCAGTGCTATAGTAAAACTGATACGTAAATTATTAGTATAATAATTATAACTTAATGGTACATACAAAATGTAGATGCCGCCTATACGAAGATGATTTGTCAATATCATATGGCGTAGTAGGTGATTTGTTTCATACTTTTTATCGAGTGACAGAGGTGTGATATGGCCGCAAGACAGATGTGACCAAATTTGGTCTGCGATGAAACTCGTTTCTGTTTCAAGCCTGATACGAGAAGAGTGATAACGTTTCTAGGAAATCCACCCATACAGCTGTTTTCTATCTATCCCTTTATATTGCTATCATTCTGTTCGACCTTTAATTCTGTTTATTCTTTTAAATTACCTAACCTGTTATTAATTTCATGCTGTATATTCTCTAAAATCATCATTCATTCACTTTTAAATTATCAATGTCGTCTGCAGGTGTTGTATATATTTATCCCCATAGATTATTATTATGAACTAGATAGTAAATAAGTTCCTATTCTATCTATATATTATTTCCTAATTTCATCTTGATATAAGCCTAACCGAAATTTAATATATTTATTTACATTTAAGGGAATATAATTTCTTGACGTTCTAGAAATTCTGATATTTACATCAACGGTATAAAATTGAAGAACAGCAGTGAAACCAGTCATCTTAAGGCCAACCTGGTGGGAAACACTATTGAGGTCATTGAGCACTGTACTAAGGTTCTTCAGGGAATGACTATGTCGCCGGCAAAATCATTTTTTGATAAAATCAAACAAAAAAAAACAGAAACGATTACGTATTAATGATTTGGAGTAAAGAAAGCATTTTCAGGCGTGATTAACAACAGAGGCGGTCGTTATTTAAGATTTAAGATTCCTTATAGGGTATCAATGTTCCTTAACGATGTTTCCCTTTGCAGCTGAGTCTGTGATAAATTTGAAGGCTATTCTGTTGAATTTTTTTGGTAATATATTTTTCTTTATCACGCTATGCATTTGCCTTATTCTTTAGAATAAACTAAAAATTAATACTCATGCCTACTTTAGGTTATACTACAACGCGACTTATTATAATTATATATTATTTTTAGTGCTTTCCAGGAAAAGGTAAAATTCCATTTATTTATTATTGTTAAAGGGGGCAAACGAGCAAGAGGCGGCTCACCTGATCGTAAGTGATTACCGTCACCCGCGTACACCTGCAACGACATCCATGGGATAATGTCATAGGGTGGTAGAATATTCAAAATCTCTCAACTGATTCTGCCATCTTCAGTCTGAAGTCGACGGTGTACTGATATGAGAACAGGGCTACTTCAGTGCATACTTTCTAGACTTAAGTCGGATTTTTGATTTGGTCAACTATCGTCTACTTAGCGTTGTTAAAGCTTGCAAGAACAGGCGTGCTGTTAATACTGTCTAAAAATGGCATCTCTAACGATTATAGGTTATAATGGGGGCTCACTTCACCGGATAGCCCCCAGCCCAAAGACAGCGGAAGATAACTACTTCACATTAATATCATCTATTAATAAAACGGCTACTTGCTCGTCGAGCATGTTTGAAATTGCTAGTTTCTTATTACTTTGCCGTAGACGTAAAGTACGTAACACTTTAACTCACAAATCACAGAGTAGTACCCAGGACGCCCGAGGAATGAGGTGAACCTCAACACTCGAGCCCTGGAGGAGTACATAACCCCACACTACACTGCACTAGTTTCGCCGTAATTACATCTCGTCATTTTGCAGTTAGGTTGAGGGATTCGCAATCATAAGAATGAGATCTTCAGTCTTCGGATGGCATACGACATCGGCAATCCGATTCTCATATATTGCTTGTCTGTGCACCGCGATGAGAATTAAAACAAATTTAATGAAAAAAAGTAAGTATTACGTGTTTAACTATACCTCGTAGTAAACGATCATTACCCTGTCGTTTTATGTTATAATTTATGAATGCTATATTTTTGTGTTACTGGCTTTTATTTGTAATTCATGGAGTGTAGTATTGCATAAAGTAAATAAATTATTATTTTATACAATTTCGTAAGATCGACACCACCATGGCCTCCACAGGTCAAAACGGGTCTATGTCCATTGATGAACTATTAAGACTTACGAAGAGAAAAATATTGAAATGATCAATCACTGAACCACTCACTTGGAGAATGCTTCATGAAATTAAAAAAAAACATCACATACGACTGATCATTGTTGCAAAACTTTTTTGTTTCTGATTTTTGAAAACTAACGAATATTAATTATCTCACTACGAGTTTAATTAAGTAACTAGGAAATCAATAAAATAAACTTGCCGTAAAAAATTTATATAATACAAGTACGAGCATTTCAAAGAGAGGTTATATCAAAGGCTTCGTCGCTTCTCGATTCCGCAATGAGGTGAATAATGGATCGGCCGGATATTGCCTGTCAGCAAAACGCCACGGTCAACCTAAGAAACACATAACAATTGATATTATTGTCTGTACACATCTATATATTGTATACAGTAACTCTATTATGTACTTTCGTAATATTATCACATAAAATTACTGAAAACTTTTCGTAATACAGAAAAGTACAAATATTGTTAGTATAAATTTAACTCTTATTAAAAAAATTGTGGCATTTTATGATTTACTACGAATATACACAAAATTCTCACTTCGCGTTATTGCGAATTCTACGAATGTGCTACATTCTCGAATTTCAACCTTTTCTAATGTACTCTTGTTTTATTAGAAAAGGATAGTCTAGGCTCTATATAAATTTTCTACTTTTAAGTATTCACAAAAATGATTTAAAAGTTATAAACACCCACAAGATGGAGTGACGACCAGCGCAATGATGCGGGAAGTCGATGGATGCAGGTGGCTCAGGAACGAGGTTTAGGGCAATCTTTGGCGGAAGCCTATGTTCAGCAGTGGACTTGTAGTAGGCTGAAATGATGATGATGAAATAGTCCTCTGTAGCACAAAGGTCTCTCACAAAAGAAGGATTTGTCCTAATCGCCACGCTCTGCAAACGTATTGGCGATCTTATTACAAAACACCTCGCACCTTAGACTCTGAATTAAACAAACTGATGACCTTACTCGTCATCGGTCTATTTAAGTTTGGTCTGGTAATTTTCGAGATGGTTATCCCGCCATCTGTCGGTAGCCTTACCTTAGTCGCCTTTTACAACACCCACAAGAGAAAAGGTGTAACAGATCCACACGCTGATACCTCACGATTAGTTCAAATAGTAAACTTTATTTAATTTTTGCGTAGTTGCAATAATGGTAGTTTTATTGCTTTAAGACGTGAACGCTTGTGTACAATGATTTTCAAGACCGGCGACATCCACCGATTTCTATCGTCAGAACGTTTGCTACGTTGTTTGCTGACATAGAACAAGTTAAATTGTAGTAATGTACATTTAACGTTTATTTTAAATTCAAGTGCTCGTAGTACACCTTCCTAAGTAATCCACGAGTCTCTGGCGACCACCTTTTCACGGAAAATCAATCTGTATATGCCGAACCCAAATCGCACAGACTAGTGATGGGGAAAAGCTACAGCATTGATTATATACTCGAATATCTCCTACCGCCTTCTCCAACCCGCTTGCCCAGCATGGCATAGACAAATCTTCCATTCAATAGAATATTTGAATAATGTAATTACAACACGACAGCGACACGACAAACTGTGTGTAGAAGTTGATTATCGCGTAATCGTCTCTTTCTATGCAACTCATGCTGCATTGTGTACGAGTATGTCTTCAAGTCATTCCGTGTGAGAATACCCTTACTATTTTGATCAGAGAAGTACTAAAGCTATTGAAAATTATAGGACTTTAAGACTCAATGTATTAGATTCCAATAATTTTCAAGTTCTTTAGTCTCATATGACCAATGGTTTGGACCTGTGGAGAGGATGAATGAAAGTAGGTTAACGAAACAAATATATGAGGCGAGTGTAAATGGTAGAGTCGGGAGAGGAAGACCTAGGTGAACATTTCACGATCAAATCGGAGACGTTCTGAAAAAAGACCAGGTCAAGAGTACTCTAAACCAACGAGTATGCATGCGAAGATTGATGAAAGTGGGAGAAGCGAAAGACGTATGTCAGGACCGTAGCAAGTGGAAGAAAATTGTCTCTGCCTTCCCCGTTGGGAACAAGTCGTGAATACATACGTACATACATACATATGAACAATACATACTACATCAGTTTGTGTGCTGTACAGAACCACAGGCTCTATATTTAAGACTTCTATAGGCAAGCGTGACACACTATCAGATGACCAACTTTTTAGTCTCGAATAAACGTATTTTCACATTCTTTCTATTACACATTCTTTCTTATCACATTTTATTAACAAGAGAATAAAACAAACGAGTCCAAAGTTGATATATAAGAGGTTTCTAACCCTTCACCTCCATCATAAGCCTCATCTACAAAACCCAGAAAAATCCAAATCATCATCATCATCACTTCAGCCTATCACAAGTCCACTGCTGAGCAAAGGCCTCCCTCAAAGAATGCCACGCATCACGGTCATGAGCCACCTTCATCAATCGACTTCCTGCGACACTGTGAAAGTCGTCACTCCATTTTGTGGCGGATCGTCCCACTCTGCGTTTGCCTATACGATATAGCCACTAGAGAACCTTTCTTCCCCAACAGTTGCCAGTTATGCGAGCTTTATGACCGGCCCATTGCCACTTCAGCTTTCATATCCTAACGGCTATGTCGTTATCAGATATTGTCGTTGCAAATTCTGTCGCACAGAGAAACACTGAGCATAGCCCTTTACATAGCCCCCTCAGCTTTCTCATACAGCCTGCAGTGAAATACCACGTCTTGGTCCACTGGCAACACGCACTTATTTCTTGAAAAATACACGACGAGAACACGACAATCAAATTCGATATATTCGATATACGAAGAGTTAATACACATCATAAGATCAAATTAATAATATTTATACCGTCATCATAATTATACATATTGGCAAAGTTTCAAATGTGAAAGAAATCTAGAGGATAGAAAAAGGAATCTAGAGAAATCTAATTCCATGACTCCTTAACAAACATACAGAAGAGGTGAAGTTAAAATAACCAGTTTAAAAAGCAGACTAACTAGACCCAAAGTAAAATCTCTCCATTCTCAATTTAAACTTTGCGGAATAAGTAGCTGAACCGACAATTTAAATTTAGAAAGTTTCCCATTTGACTAATAAGAAGGAATTAAATACTACCGCAGTACAGTGGTGTTAACTGTTTTTTTAACCAACCTTACTCCAAGAATTACCGTTAATCGTTGGTCGTGCGAGTACAGAAATTTATCTGAGCGCACAGTAGTGCGGCAGGCCATGTCCCAGTAAGCATGCCCTGCCTTTACTTAATTCACTCTATTTTTCCCATCGTCATATCTCTGCTTCCTCTTGAGACGAGCATTTGAAATTTTATTTATAACATAAATTAAACTTAAGTAGCTTACGTTTTAGGCCATGTTGTAGACTCCTTTTGTTTCTATGACGGAAATATGTGATTAATTATTAAAAAACATTCCAATTAAGCAATTGCACTCGAGTAAAATTTATAAACAATTGTGAACGTAAAACGTTGTAAGGAAAGTAAAGAAGAAGAGACGAAATTGGATCAGGTGACACAACTGGATCAGGACAACTTATCCAAATGTCTTATTTAATTTCTGTCCGATTCTAATGTGAAAATACATTTCTTCCCTACTCAATAGTACAGTATGCTTTCTTCCTCCGAAACACGATCATTTTGTGTGAACAACACAATAAAAGCAAGCTAAAAACTATTGCACTGCCTGAGCTCAACATTCTCGCTAAGGAGGAGATCGACTGTTCTCGTTATGTACAATAAGGAGCATCAAAGTTTTCATCATAACATGACGTCGACTCGCCTATGACGGCTGGTTTGAACTGGAAGATGGTCGTTAAGCTCGGGACTCGAGTGATGTTGCGTAGAAACATTAACGTCAGTTTAGGCCCGGTCAACGAACCCAAATTAAAAGAGTAGTGTTGCTTATGAAAGAAAGTAAGAGTAAAGTGTGGTTATGGACTAAAGAAAGTAGCTTATTTTGGTAGGGGGTCTGGAACTTGGCCACGGTTAAGTTTTAGTTATGATATTTATATCCGCTCACATCTTTCTGCATAACATGATAATTTTACTAAAACACTGTGTTTGTGTGGTTCATATTTAAATTATTTTTAGCAATTGATTTAACAAAGGTACTTTAACTAGTTAAATTAGTATATACTTATCAATAAAAACAGCTATTGTATGATTTTCAAATGACTACAGATTAAATAATTATTTTAGCAGCAGGCAGTAAAACTGGGACTATTGTAGTTAGTAATTTTCATGTTTATCGTCCTTATAAAATACGCATATATATTGATATACTTACATTTGAACTGTAAAAAGTATCAAAGTAACATTGTTTTAACAAAGGATGTATTTCTGTGATAAGAATGCAAATTTAACCAATCTGAATGCAGACTGGACAGAATCGTGGTTTGTGTAGAAGATTTCATTAATATGTAAGAAGATTTTCTAAGTAAATAAATGAAACAAAAATGATGATCTATCAACTATTATCCCCAACATCTTTGAATGATGTCTTTCTGGCACATCGGTAGTTGTCCACTGTTAAGGATATAACAATTCCGCAAGTATAGGCGCCTGCAAACGATTCCACAGGTTCAAACACTGCCTTCTGTCTTCGTATTGTGATGTAACACTAAGATAGGAGGAAAAGTTAGATGCAGGGAATTCATCACAGCATAATATCTAGACCGGGAAAACAAAAATTCGTGTGTTTATGTACCTCTGAGGTTCGCCTGTCTTTGTATGTTCTACACATTAACAAAAAAAGCAGACTTAGAGAAGCTTCAACTCCAACTGTAGAAGAATGAACCTCTGTACGTTGACACAGATAGAAGTAATGTCAGGTCTACTACATGACGGATTACAAGCGTGTACTGTTTTGTTGTAGTATTACACATTACTTCATAACAAATTTCACGATTTTAGTCAGTATATTCAGTAATTCGCGTTCCCCATACGTACATCAAAAATGTTTTTTGCCTTTTGATAGCGATGTCGGAGCGGAGTTTTGGCGGTGTTTTAGTTCGGTACTTTCTTGAGAGAAGAGAGCGTAGCTTGAACGGTAGAAAAAGAGCTAAATAAAGCAGTACTATGCTGTGGAACACTAATTTTGGGATTGTTTGAAGAACGAGGTGATTTCGGTCTAGAATCGAATAAAATTTTTTTTAGATAAGATGGAATGTGTAAATCTGTTAACATTTATCATAACAATAAATTTTTCTTTCCTATTTATTTTCATATTTATTGACATAACTAGACTTATTTTGCATTAAAATATTGAGAGCAAAAGTCCTATCAATTATTGAGACTTTTACATACTACTATTTTACTACTACTTATGCATTAAAATATTCGTCAAAGTATACTTGCATCTTATTAATATTAAAGTAAACAAAAATAAAAAAAATTAATATGGAAAGAACTAACAAGAACTTTTCTTTTGACGTCCCAAGAAACATTTCAGCAATATTTTGTTTTCGCTCCTGCCGCAGATGTCGTCAACCGGACTTCTTCCAAAGAATGTTTTGAATCTTACACTCTACAGTAATAAAAATATCACAGAAAAATATTCAATCTTTAGTATGTTAATTTGTTGGTAATTGAACAAAGTTAAAAATCTTATTCTTTTCAATTTAACAAAAAGGACTTTCACAATTAATTAAAACTTTACTAACTCTTTTGCTTTTCAAAATTAGAATTTCAACTTTTCGTTTTCATCAATTGTAGAAATTGATTTTGCAATGGAAGTTTTATAAATAGTAAAACACAGTTTCCACACAATCCGTCTGAGTAACTGTTAAATGTTTGTTACTCTAAGAAAGTTTCATATGTTACCAATTTAATGAAATAATGAAGATATCTGAATAATAAAATGCTCTGCGAGTTAAAAAAGCTTAGCTGTAATTGTGCAAATTCTCAAATTACCAGAGAATACAAAACTTAAAAAAAATACTAATTAAATAACGTTAAAGCATATACAAAATCAATACAAAAAAAAATACATAAAAATATGTACTATAAAAACCTCACTTTTTTGTGGCCAAATTTTACTGTCTAACACCTTCAAAGAGAGAAGAGGGTGTGTTGTTCCCGCCTTGCGCGAAGAGGGTGACGGCCCCTCACCCCTCGCGCTATAACCTCTCTTTTTATGCCTTCTTGATTTCTTCCAATTACATAATCTGTATCAGAATCTTTATTTGCATAGATTTAGTTATTATCTGATTTATTGAAATAAAACTACTTAGGTTTTTGAATCTGTATAAACTTTTGAAATGTTTTATATGAAAATTAAAAATTGTGTGTAGAGGTTTTTTCTGGCGCTTCGTCGGCCGCTGTCACGGCACATGCACTCCGCTCGCTCGGTCCGCGTGTTGCGGTCACTTTTCTAACCTTTTTATTTAACATTCGTACTTGCCAACTCTTGGGCAAGAACAAGTTATGTCGGACTTGCACCGACTAAAACCTCACGGTGTTCTACCGTCTCTGCATAACGTCAGGGTCACGGGAATGCTTTCGCACACAACCGCGACACCGGCGGCCCAGTGCCCGCTGGCCTAGGCGGCCCCTTCTCGGGAGAGAACATTTCCTCTCCCTCTCAGTCCTGCCTATACGTGCTGAAACACAGACGTGCAGACTATTCTGTATTATAATAAATTGAAATAGCGTATTTCGCGAAATAAGACTATTTAGCGAATTATGTAGTTAACACGGACGGAATCAGTACCGTCTGCTAGTTTTAAATAAAAACCAATAACCAAGAGAAAATGTAAATACCAATGGATGAATAAAAAAAGATTAAAAGAAACTGAGCGTTTTTCAACTGCTCCTTTACACTATAAAAACACCAGTTTACAACAGTTTATATGTTATAAGTATCGGCTATTGTTTCGAGTACTTTTCTTTCGCAATAAAAGTAACAGTGCTTCTCATTTCTTTAAATGGTCGCAAAGAATTTTCAAGAAAATAACATTTTACAATATCCTAAGTATTAGTAAAAATATTTTCATTGTAGGTGAAAATTTTAAATTTATTTTACTTTTAAATAAATACAGTCAAATTCCATCTGATGAAAAGTGTGCCTTGATATTGTTAAACATTAACATCCATTCGATGCATCAATACGTAGATGCACTTTTAACTCTATCATTATCATCATTTCAGCTTATCACAAGTCCTCAGCAGTAGACACACACATAGGTCTCCCCCAAAGATTGCCACAAAGCTCAGTCACCTGTATCCATCGACTTTTCTCAACACTGCGCAGGTCGTCACTCAATCTTGTGGAGAGTCGTCCCACACTGCGTTTGCCTGTACGTAGCTGCCACTCGAGATACTTTTTTCTCCAACGGTTGTCCGTTCTGCCAGCTATGTGGCCAGCCCATTGCTACTTCAGCTTGCTGTTCCTTGCAGCTATGTCGGTTACTTATTGCGAATATCGTTCCAGACTCTATTACGCAGAGAAACACCGAGCATAGCCCTTTCCATAGCGCGCTGAGCAACATTGAGCTTCCTCATACGTCCTGCAGTAAAGGATTAAGTCTCAGTTCCGTATGTCATCACTGGCAACACGCAATGGTTGTATGCTCTGCTCTTGAGGTTTTGAGGTATACTCGATGAGAAGATATGACGTAGTTTACCGAACGCAGCCCAGCCGAGTTGGATTCGTCGATTGATCTCTGGATGGTTGTTGGACTTACCTAATCTCTAATTAATTACCTAATCAACTCTATATATTCAGGCACAATATCTGGTTGAGCTGTTATTGAGTAGACGATTCTTGGCGATAAATAATACCCATTAACGTTACACAGCTTCGTTTTAACGTGGTAGAGCCAAGCGGCGGCTTTTGCTGCCGCTCGAATGGGCCGGCTCGTCCGGATAAGTACCACGGCCTCGCAGAATACGGGCGTGAAGTAGAGGCATTTTGTGCTTCTGCGTTTCGTGCGGTGAGTGAGGTAACCGGAGGCCCTCTCCCCCCCTCCCCCTCCCCAAATATGGTAGCGGTATATAATTTTGAGCTACCCCAGGAGGGTACCAGTACCGACGGTTCTGGAGAATCCCTCATTGAGCATCCACGTTCAGGCTTTCCTACGCTACCTAATCGTGGATGCTCAGTCTGCCCCGCGTATTCTGGGGGGGCTTCTGACCGACTCATCGACCACATCCAAATGGCTACTGATTCCGTGCTACAACAGATCCCATCCGCAGAGATCGTGATTCTCGGTGATTTTAATGTCCACCACACCGATTGGCTCGGTTCTCGCATAACCGATCATGCGGGGATATCTGTTCACGACTTTGCATTAGCATATGGCCTGACACAACTGGTAACCTCGCCGACGCGGATCCCAGACGTGGAAGGTCATACACCTTCCCTGTTGGACCTTTTGCTGACCTCACACCCGGACGGATATTTGGTCTCAGTCGATGCCCCTCTTGGCTCGTCGGACCACTGTCTGATCCGGAGTATAGTGCCTATCGCACGCCGATCCCGAACGCGATCTGCGGGCTTCCGCCGTGTGTGGCACTATAAGTCGGCAGATTGGGATGGAATGCGGTCTTTCTTTGCTTCCTACCCATGGGGGCAGGTTTGCTTCTCGCTGGATGATCCCAACGCCGTTGCAGATTCTGTCACCGATGTGGTACTTCAGGGAATGGAACTTTTTATTCCGTTCTCTGCAGTGCCTGTCGGAGGTAAATCCCAGCCTTGGTTTGGTCGCACCTGCAAAATAGCGTCACGCCGAAAGCGGAAGTGCTACCAGGCCTGGGCCGATGCATCGGCGTCTCGGGATGCCAGTGCTCTTAAAAACGAGTGCAACTCTGCCTCCAGGTCCTTCAAAAGAGTTATCGCTGCGGCAAAGTTAAAGTACATTGGCAGAATAGGCGAGAGACTAGTTCGCCTCCCATCGGGAACCCGCGCATTCTGGTCTCTCGCCAAGGCTGTCCAGGGGAATTTCTGTCAGCCATCTCTCCCATCTCTACACAAGGAGGATGATTCGCTGGCCCATACTGCAAAATAGAAAGCCGATCTCTTGGGCTCTCTTTTTGCATCCAACTCGACTCTTGATGACCGGGGAAACTCTCCACCTACCATCCCGTGGTGTAAGTGCTCCATGCCGGAAATTCAGTTTCTGCAGAGCTCAGTGCGAAAGGCACTCCGCTCCCTGGACATTCATAAGTCGAGTGGGCCGGACGGAATCCCTCCAATTGTGCTGAGGATGTGTGCCCCTGAGTTGGCACAGGTTCATACGCGTCTTTTCCGGCACTCCTACTCTTCAGGCGTCGTCCCGGAATCTTGAAAGACAGTATTTGTGCATCCAATACCCAAAAAAAGCGACCGCTCTGATCCGTCCAACTACAGGCCTATTGCCATCACCCCCTTGTTATCTAAAATAATGGAGTCACTTGTTAACACCCAGCCTGGAGGAACATCAGCTGATGCAGTGACCGACAGTACGGTTTCCGTCGCGGACGATCATCTGGTGATCTTCTAATTTACCTGACTCACCAATGGGCAGAAGCAGTTGAGTCCAAGGGGGAGGCTTTGGCGGTTAGTCTAGACGTAGCAAAGGCATTTGATAGGGTTTGGCATAAAGCGGTTCTTTCAAAACTTTCATCTTACGGGGTTCTCGAGAAATTGTGCAACTGGGTCACCAGCTTCCTTGCGGAACGGAGCATCAAGGTTGTTGTCGACGGTGCATACTCGGGCTACAACATCGTGAATGCCGGTTTTCCACAAGGCTGTGTGCTATCTCCCTCTCTGTTCCTTCTGCATATCAACGACATGCTACAAATTAGAAGCAAGCATTGCTATGCAGACGACAGCACGGGTGATGCCCTATATACAGGCCGTGCGAATATTTCTGGGGAACACGTCGACGAGTGCCGGAACTAACTGGTGTCTGAAGTCGAGACCTTGTTAATCAAAGTCGACAATTTGGGTCAATTGGGGTCGACGTAATTTGGTCCTATTCAACCCCAGAAAGACACAGGTTTGCGCGTTTACCGCCAAAAAAGAATCCCTTTGTCGTTTATCCTCTTTTTGAGAATATTCCCCTTATTGCCACAGCCAGTATCAGAATCCTTGGCGTTGACATATCGAGCGACGTTCAGTTCCGTGGTCACTTGGAGGGAAACAGTATTTCATGCCGGTCCACCGATTGCAACTTTCGAAGACGCAAGTTCGGCCCACATGGAATACTGTTCTCATCTCTGGGCAGGGGCACCCCAGTACCAACTACTTCCGTTTGACCGCATCCAACGTCGAGCGGCTCGAATTGTCGGCGACCAAGCTCTCTCTGATCGGCTTAATCCTTTGGCCTTGCGAAGAGATGTTGCTTCTCTTTGCATTTTTTACAAAATTTACCACGGGGAATATTCGTGGAACTGTTCGGATTGATCCTAGCCGCTGAGTTTCAACATCGTACATGGTGACAGAATTCCAAGTTCCATCAATACCACCTAGATGGTTGGCATTCCACTACAGTGCGTTTTAGTCGAAGTTTTCTGGCACGCACTTCGACTTTGTGGAATCAGCTGTCGCCAGCGGTATTTCCGAAGAGTTACGACTTAGGGACCTTCAAGAAAAAAGCCTATTCCTTCCTTAAAGGTCGGCAGCGCATCTGTAGCTCCTCTGGTGTTTTGGATGTTCGTGGGCGTCGGTGATCACTTACGATCAGGTGAGTCGCATGCTCATTTGCCCCCTTCTCCTATCAAAAACTTTCTGACTCGGTGGTTAACTAAAAGGATTAAACGATGAAATGCAGCATTTTTGGAACCACGGCCAGGAATTAAAAAACATTATCAGGAGCAGAGCTCTCTGATAATTATACTAACTGGATTTTAATTATTATAAAAATTTATATTTCTTTAATAAACATTGCATGCATAAAAAAACAAATATACCTTAATTACAAAGTCTGTTTCTATCACACACTTTCCAAATGACATTATAATTGCACTTACTAAATTTAGAAAGTAAATGGTATAAAAATGATCCTTGTATCTATTATTATGCTATATAATAAAAGAGAACAAAGGTCGAAAAGAAAAAAAATAAGGATTTTTTAAAGTTAGAATCGGCCACCTTCTTTCTTCCCTTACGTGACTTAAGATGACTGAGGGATAAGCTTTGATATCATGGCAATCTCTAGGAGTAAGCCCAGTGGCGAAGCTCACCACCCATCATGTTCTATCCTGAAAATGCGAAAAATGGGTTACGGTACCTTATGGGTGACAGACGTCAGTGCGTATTTGAAATAAGAACAGAGAGATCATATTAAAGCGTTGATATTTCATTAATAAAGAGAAGTTAACGGAAAAAGCTAAATGCTGATTCGGTTTATTGGATCCATGGAACTATTTATTATTTCGATAAAAGTCACACAATTTTCACTGCGAAATGAAAACAAACTATTTTAATAACTCTTATATAATATGAAACCTTTATGATGTCGAATAGGTACGAGTATATATAACGGTCAATATGAATTTCAAAACATACTCCGGAAATATCACAGTTTATAATTTTTCTATAAGTAACTTAAAAATGTAACTAAACATTAGATCCTTCCCTAAGTATCTCAATTATTGGTTTGTACCGGCATTCTTCATTGCCAGTCTTCCTGAGATATTTATATTTTCTTCTCTTAGAATTCTATCTAAAATTTTTCTTTCATATTTTTAATGTTTTCTTGGGAAAGGGGGTAAACGTGTAAGCGACTCCTTTGATGTTAAGTTATTACTGCAATACTAGAGGCGCTGTAGGTGTACGTGGGCGAGGGTAATCACTTTCCATCAGGCAAGCCATTAGCTCGTTTTCAATTTTAAAAAAAAAGCACAAGATGCGTTTACTACTTCACGCCGGTATATTTGTCGGTCATCGATCTACTTATTATTTCTTCAGGTATTTTTCGAGATGGCCACTCCGCCCTCTGACGGTATCCATGATCTCATGTAATCTCTCTTAACAATCTTGTAAAGGCTTTACTCTTAGTCGCCACTTATGTCGTAAGGCGAAGAAAGAAGGTGGTAGATGGTTACACCACTACTGTACAGAAAGAGCATTAGTATTATACATTTTGTGGAATTTTATTAAGGACCTTTGTGCAAGTCGCGTAAAAACCTTTATGTATAACAATTTCTAGGGCTGTAATCCAAGACAAGTTACTTTTATTATGTAGATACACTTATTTTGTGGTTTCAAAAAGATTTTATTTTTGGCAAACTAATTAAGCAATTTCGACCAAATAGAGACAATGGAAGGATTTTTTTTTATTAAAAAAGTTTTAGAATGAACAGCTTAAAACTGTTCATTAATTGTATCTAACGTCTTATCATGATATCCATGTCGACTTGGAATAATTTAAAGTTAAAACTGTATATTAAAATATTAGATACGTGCACAACCTGTTCCTGGAATTAATATCATTGTAGAGAATTTTTAATGTTGACTAGGATTTTAGTCTATTTATTTTGACAAATAATTGTTAACTCAACTCTACTTAAATTATTTTATGCCCTAAAGGCAGTTTATAAACAAAAATTGCACAAGGATAAATACCCAGACCCGTAACAAGTATTTGTTGTCCATACAAATACTCGCCTGGCCCAAACACATCGCCTCTACGCCACCGGGCCGAAGTTTTTACTATTTCTTAATTAAGGCTGTAATTTTAATAATTATGTCCATTATCCGTATGGTATCGGCATAAGAATCTATCAGTCCCTTTCTTCCCGTGGATTTCGTAAGAACAAGCAACTAAGGGAAAAACAGTAAAAATCTCAATGACTACCGACAGAAAGTCCGATAACCAACTCGAAATATACCACACCAAAATTAAGCAGATCGATGACGGGCAGCAGCGTCTGCGGTCTGAGGTGTGAGGTGACTGTTTACAGGCCGTTGAGGAAATCCATTATATACATTATTGAGACTTCAAATTCATGATTTGAAGTCGTAAATCAAACTTAAATTAAACCATAATTTACTTTATAACTATGAACATTTCTGTCAAGAACTTATCGTATTCACTCCTTGAAAACATAACGTTATAATGGTGCGAAGTACAAGTAAAATCTTAAATTCAATAGAATTGTTACGAATGAATTGGTCATGCCCCATGGCTCCATGTTAAGAATTTAACATGCATGACGTTGGTTAGGATATACGCTCTAAATCAGTAAATAGAACAACGTGACGGTCAATTTAAATAAACCGTGATCTTTCTCAATTTTTAAATTAAAATATCTTGTTAAAAAATTATAAAAGTCAACGTAAAGAGGTAAAAAACAACATGGTGCACAGATATTAATTAAAGTAGTCCTGTAAGTGTCCAATAGCTGGGCAAAAGCTCAATCTCGCGATATATTTTAAGTCGGTTTTGGAGCCGGGTATTCTCCGCCAAGCTGCTGCAGTACGAGTTAGCCGACTTTAGAGGTCTTTGAAATAATACATTTAAAGTCTTTCGACTATTATCAGAGTTATTAGACATCTTCAGATAGAAGTGGTTTATCGGGTAGGGAGACGGTATTCCAATAAAATAACTATAGCAATAATCCCTTCACTTATAATTCTCTATAATACAATCAATAACTTCACCAAATAATTATAGATCGCTAAGATCGATTAAGATTAAAAAGAAACGTCCACCGAGAACGTGGTTGCGTGCGCCCGCATGACCGTTCGAAACCAATCTGTCGGTTTCACCTAATGGCCGCCTCACCAGCGCTCGGTCTTCGTTCTGGGCATTGACATTTTTATAAAGTGACAGCTGGCGTATTGAGAAGCGGATGTGCCGACACGGCCAATCCTGACGATCGCACGACCTCGTGCGCATAGTGTCGTGTATCTCGTCTGACGTGCTGGGATGTCATTCTTCACTATCTGTTTCAACAAAAAGTAAAGATACACAATACCATACGTTCGGTCCTTCCTGACCAGATGTAAATTCATCAACATTGCAACGTAACTTGGCTCGGGCGTGCTAGGCCCCTTCGACCCTATCTTAGTGTAGTCCGGGCGTACAAGGCCCTTTCGACCAACTACCACAGCGTGGCCCGGGCGTACGAAGCCCCTTCGACCAGCTTTACATTACCAACTACCAAAGCGTGGCCCGGGCGTACGAGGCCCCTTCAACCAGCTCTACATTACCAACTACCAAAGCGTGGTCCGGGCGTACGAGGCCCCTTCAACCAGCTCTACATTACCAACTACCAAAGCGTGGTCCGGGCGTACGAGGCCCCTTCAACCAGCTCTTTATTATAAAACTAAAACAGGCATGCTATATTATACAGATCGAGATTATTTACTTCGGTGTACTTGAGCTTCTACCGCACATGTGCGAGTGTCGTCTTCCGATGCCGAGAGTGTGTCGGAACTGGCAGTGATGGTATCTTCACAAGCAATGGACTCTGTTTCGGTATCGGTGTCCGAGGATTCTATTCTTTCAATTCCGTTTCCATTGACCGACGACACGTCATCTTCGTTATTGATCAACGTTGTGGATATCTCTGCCAGGCCCTCAAAACCCCTAGGCACTGCACGCAAGTTTTCGTGAGAGTACTTATAAACTCGGTTAGATCTTTTAATACTCTTTAATTCGTAGCGGTCATTGTTCAAAACTCTAACTATCACGAAAGGTCCTCTAAACTTTTTAGCTAACTTTGTCTGATTACGTTCACTACACTTGATGAAGACATAATCGCCTAGCTCGAACGGTTTTATCGTAGCCTTACCCCTATTAAAAAGTTGTTCTTGTGAGCCGGCTGCCTCAAGGATGTTAACTGATGCTCGACTTCTTATGACGTCTAGATCGGCTCGCGAAGGGGTTATAGCATTAGAAGCTATTTGTGACATTCCTAAGGACTGTGCTCGTATGCCGAACATAAGTTCTGTTGGTGTGAAACCTGTGACCCTAGACCTTGTGCTGTTTAGTGCTAGTTGTACTTCACCTAACTCATCTCTCCAAACCTTATTGGTATCATTTTCGATAATAGTTAGTAGGCTTTTCAGAGTGCGCATTACCCTCTCTACCTGACCGTTGGCTCTATGTTGTGATCTGTACAAAATTCTTTAAATTCTCTGCTAATAAAACATCTGCCCTGATCTGCTATTATTTTCTTAGGGGAGCCAAAAAGACACACGGCTTTCTTTAGAGCTTTGACGGCACAAGCTGCATCTAGTGATTGGGTGTATTCTAGGAGGACATATTTTGTGAACGCATCTATGATGACAGAAGTATATTCTTTCCTGTCGCTCTTACCGCTAAGTTTACCTGTAATGTCGATATGCACGGTATGCCAAGGTACTGAAACTTTAGGGATAGGGTGCAACCTTACCTGTTGTGCCCCTGAAGTGCCTTTAGAAGCCCTGCAAACTATGCATGAGTCGATAAACTTTTGTACATTCTTTGACATTTGTGGAAACCAGTATTGTTCGTATAATTTATTAAGAGTTTTGTCAAGGCCTAGATGTTTGATCTCAGTGTGTACGTGATTTATCAGTGTCCATACCAAAGAGCGTGGAACTATGGGGAGCCAGGAGCTTACCTTGTTTCTTTCTACTTTGCGATAAAGGATACCATTCCGAACATCGTAGGTGTGAGCGATTGCTCCTGGTAGTTCACCTTTCTCGTGCTGACTTATAAGGTTCTGGATTTCCTGGTCACGTTGCTGCTCTACTTGAATCCAACTATTGTGTAATTCTACAAAATTTACAGATTTACGAAAGTCTATGGGGTTTGGATTTAGGGGGGTCAAGCTATGTTCTTCCGTACTTGACGGGGAAGGCAAAGGGTTCCTAGATAGAAAGTCAGCATGTGCCATGTGACGTCCTTCTTTATAAATGATGTCAAAATCATACGCTTGAAGATACGCCCACCATCTGTGAACACGAGGTGCCAAATCGGTTTTGGCTTTAGAAGCTTTCAGAGAATTACAGTCGGTGTAGACTGTAAAATGTTGGCCGTAAAGATATTGGCGGAAACTTTCGACTGCTCGTACCACCGCCAGGGTTTCTAATTCATACGAGTGGTACCTAGACTCTACCTCGGTGGTACGACGACTGAAATACGCTACAACATGTGGTGTGTTCTGTTCTCTCTGAATTAATACGGCACCGTAGCCATCGGAGCTGGCATCAGTATGGAGCTCTACCGATTTGTCGGGGCTAAAGATCGTCAATACGGGTTCGGAAGACAGAATTTTTACAATGTTCTTGTGTGCTTCCGAATGCTCCTGTGTCCACGTTATGCGGCCTTTGAGTTTAGTTAAAGGATATAAGGGACTAGCAATGTTGGCAAAATTTGATATGAAACGTCGGAAGTAGGAGGCCAACCCTAGAAATTGTCTTACTTGTCGTGCTGTTTTAGGAAATGGGACCTCTAAAAGGGCTTTAACTTTTCCAGGATTAGGTTTTACTTCTCCTGCCCGTATGACGTATCCTAAATAACTAACCTCAGTTTTCAGGAACTTACACTTGGCTATTTTGAAAGAGAACCCCGCTTCCTCCAGAACGTTTAGCACGGCGTCGAGACGTTGTAACCCTTCGTCCACACTGGACGAGTATGAGAGGACGTCATCCATGTAAGCCAATGCTACTGTGTCTTTCAGTGATTTTAGGGCTTTGTTGATGCATCTCTGGTACACAGATGCAGCATTTCGTAAGCCGAAAGGCATGGCGAGATATTCGAACTGCCCCTCAGGGGTTACGAAAGCTCGATTGACTCAGAACTGACCTTGACTTGATGGTAGCCGGCCGCCATGTCCAGTGAGCTGAAGAAATGCGCTCCGTTTAACCGGTCTACCTGCTCTTCTATTCTAGGAAGTGGATAATGCTCTGGTCGAGTGTTGGCGTTTAGCTCTCTATAGTCAACACATAACCGGTCTGTGCCATCTTTTTTCTTTACCAGCACGATAGGGCTAGCAAAAGGCGACGAACTCTCTCGGATTATACCTGCATCTAAAAGTGATTGTATCTTTTCTCTCACACTTACCTTCTCTGATGGTGACATCTGATGGGGACGTCTTTGCACCGTTTTGTGCGGGTCAATGAGATCAATTTTCATCTCACCGGTAGTGACTCTACGAACGGGCATGCCTTCTATGAAATACTCACTATATTTGCGTAGGATGCTGAACAATTGCTCCTTCTCATCGCCTTCCAAATCCATGTCAATCGAACTAAAATCTAAATGGCCAGCGGTCCGGCAGACGCCGATGGATTTGCGTGATGAAAATCGGATTGAATCGCTGTTAATTTCAACATGTAACCCTTGATCTAAAACGTCTCTACCTATAATGACAGGCTCTACCAAAGTACTATCTGGAACCACGTGAAACAATATACTAACTGGGATATTCTGAATATGGACAAGACTGAAAATTTGAGTCGAGAATTTTACGTCCTCGCCACCTATGCCGGTCAAATAAACCGTGTCCTTGCGTACGGAACCCGTAAGTCGGGCAGCAAGGCTATTTTTGATCAATGAACATGCCGAACCACTGTCGAATTGAAACAGAATTGACTTACCAGTTGATGTGGACATCGTACCTTTCACCAGCTTCCGTTCACAGACATTCACGTCCTTCTTAGCTACGTGTTCTTGTCTTACTTTGTTGTACGGACAAGCCGTACTGATATGTCCCGGTTTTTGACACGTGAAACACGTGACTGTCTTCTCTCGTTCCGACATCATCGTGGCGGCATCTCGACGTTTGCGGCACTCTTCGATCTTGTGTCCCCGATATCCGCAGTAGTGGCAGGATCCTCCAAATTTTGAATCAGCGGTCGTACGCGGTTTCTTCGAATTGGAAGGTTGCTCTTCATTTTCCTCGTGGCGCCTCTTCAGCGATATTCCACTAAGTGCGCGATACAATTGAGCTCTCGTTGTGATGGTGTATGAATTGAGCTCTCTACGTATTAACGAGCTCCTTTGGCCGAGTACTGACATAACGAAGCCAGTAATGACCTCTTCGATCATCTCTACCTTCGGTATACGCTCAATAATACTCCACAAACGCATAGCTGCTTCAGAGGCGGTCTCTTGAGGCCCAATTTCGAATCTCATCACGCTGTCAAAATAGTCCTGCATCAGCATGGGTTTACCGAATCGTGCGAGTAGCAATTCCTTGATGCGTGGCCATTCGATTTCTGAAGTTTTCAATTTGGTCAGACAAGATGCAGCGCGTCCCTTCAATGCGTTGATTAAGGCAAGTAACAACTCGGTTCCGGACAAATTTCGGGTAGTAACTATGATGTCAGTAATTCTACACCAACCTTCAATGTCGACCTCTGTATCGTCGGGATCAAATTTCACTAACAGAGTCGAATTATGTTGTTGCGGCGGCGGCTGCATACTGTGAGTAGTCGCAGCTAGCAGTCTCGTCAAGATCGACTCCATACCGGTGAGCAAGTCGTGGGCACTCGCACCGGGATCTTTATTTCCTCTATCGGATGCCGTCTCTTGTTGGTTTGACCCTTCATATCCCACTTCTGATAAAGTCTTTCGACTATTATCAGAGTTATTAGACATCTTCAGATAGGCGTGGTTTATCGGGTAGGGAGACGGTATTCCAATAAAATAACTATAGCAATAATCCCTTCACTTATAATTCTCTATAATACAATCAATAACTTCACCAAATAATTATAGATCGCTAAGATCGATTAAGATTAAAAAGAAACGTCCACCGAGAACGTGGTTGCGTGCGCCCGCATGACCGTTCGAAACCAATCTGTCGGTTTCACCTAATGGCCGCCTCACCAGCGCTCGGTCTTCGTTCTGGGCATTGACATTTTTATAAAGTGACAGCTGGCGTATTGAGAAGCGGATGCGCCGACACATTCATTTTTTTAAGCAGGTTTCATCACGATGTTTTCCTTTACTATCAAGCAGTACATAAAATTGCAATTAACAACTTAGTAGGGCCAGCGCGGGGATTGGAATCCAGGGCACTAGCATACTAAGAAATTAAAGTGATGGCGATGACCGCTTAGCTATCACGGCAAATATATTATTAGCGAGTCTTTTTAAACGATAGTTTTTAAAATCTAGATCAGATTTTCCGCATTAAAGATAAAACCGGCGTCTGTTACGCTAGCTTTCTGCGCCTGTTTTATTTGAAAAAACTAGTACTAGTACTTAGGGGTTCGAGATAGAGCATAAATAATCTTAAAAATATTATGTTCATAGTTATTTCAAAAGTACTGCTAGTTGAGTTGCAGTTAGCGAAATATTGTAGACAATATCCACATACATTAATGATATTTTAGTAATATAATGTATTATGAACTTATAATATATATAATATATTATAGATAATGGAACTAAGACTCAAAGTCTGATTATACAAAATAAATATATAATACTCGTATACGTAATCTCGATTGAAGGGGAACGATGTCACAGACATTTGCATATAAATTAACGGCACGTAAGAGCCGATGATTAGATTAACTACAAGTGTTAGTACATATTCTTTGCTATGAAGTTCTCTTCTTTCAAGTCTATCTACAACATTCTTGCAAAGCAGTGTTATGACAGTCTTTGGTGCATTTTACATAAGGTAAGTACCCAAATAATGCTCAAAACCCCTTGTACTAAGTCTAGTGCTGAACTTGTCCCTCAAAGATTGCCACAAAGTACCAGATGCAGGTCGTATTCCATTTTGTGAGAGGGGTGGGGTCGTACCTTTTTACTTTTTCGCTATACGTGGGAAAATACCTAACCCGGTTTAACCCGTCCTTGCCTCCTCGAGGCTTACAATGCCAAAAACCCCGTGTTGTTCTACGCCCCCGCATATCGGCAGGACCACAGAACGCTCGCGCACACATCCGCGGCTCAAACAGCGGCAGCGGCCCTTATTTGGGAAAAGTCTTTGTCTATACTTCTCCCTTCAGACAAGACGCGCTGCAACACAATCGTGCCTAGAACCTTAAGATATTACATTTAATTGTGACATATAATTTTTGACGTATTGAAAAAGTGAAAATTATATTGTTATGACACGTGAAAGGGCTAATCGCAACCTTCTAGGCAATGTTCTCCTTTTGCATTTTCAATCACGTGACATACATATTATTAATGTTATTTTACACATATACATATATTCATTATACGATTGCAAAACTAACTAAAATAAAGTAACTATTTTAACTATGATCAAGAATCCATAAGAGATTATTATAAATTAAAAACTTCAATAGTATGGCAACAAACTACAAATATTGAAACAAATTTTCATAACTTCAGAACAATTGACAGCAACAAGCAGGAATAAAACGAATGATGAAAATCAACGGAATTTTCATTATCAAGCTTTGAAAGACATTCGTTTAAGGAAACCGTAGCACGAGAATGGTCGCCGCATTTCGCTCATAATTCAAAGGACTTTATGGTTCGTGAGCATTTCAAAGAATACTATTGAAGTTTTAATCGCATTTATATTACATTTTCTCGTCTATCAGCGTATATTTCTTGATCAGCTTGATACCAGTCCAATACTGGACATAGGCCTCTTCCAATGGAAAGATTTACCTCATTTTCAATTCTTGCAGGGGGGTAGCTACGGCCACTGCGACCCTTTGGCACTGCCCTACATCAATTAGTATTTTGGAGATGATTAATCCGCAACCTTTCGAACGATATAACATTTCCTAGGTTAACCCCTAAAATCTTATATTGTAAAATACACGGATCTTCACTATTTCTTTAAATCATTATTGTGTCATTGTCAAGTTAAACGACCATGCTCACAGAGTTGTTGGATATCCGTTCTCCAAAAATGCAGTAAGCATTTCATAAATGATTTGCTCGTATTCTCCGCGCCAACATGCGAGTTTGTGTGTGATAGCAGCATCCATCGTACCGTAACTGTTACGGTAAATCCATTTACCCTTCCCATTGGACGAGGCTAATCTACAGTAGTTGACTGTTTAGAGGCAGATGAAGAATGAGTAATTATCGGACGTTTTAAGCACCAATAACAGCTGCCAGACTTAAATGAAACATTTGTCTGTAGTCAACACTAGTAATGCTACTCATATCCTATTACTGGTCGTGCAGCTCTCTTGCATTCAGTAAAAGCAGACATCCAGTTCTTTAAAGGTTTGCCCATACTCACCTTGATGAACAAGCGGGTTGGTAAGGGCATTGCCGAAAACCTCACACTAGTGATGCTCCCCACCCCATCGCCAGTCTGTGGGATTTAGGTTCGGTAAATTCGGATTTTATTATTCGGCCTTTTCCACTCTCACTTGATATGCGCCCTTAATTTTTATTACATCAAAACTAGCTGTAACTTGCAACTTTGTACGCGTGGAATTCGTAGTTTGCATATTATTCGAAAATCGAATCAAATATATTCAAACAGTTTTAATCAAGTTTCAAATGATTAATAACAAAAAATTTAATTTTGCGATGTACACTGTTATACGCTGTATTCTACACCTCTAGGAAATATTTTTCAAAGGGTGGTTACACAGTTTATTTTTTGTTTTCAAAACATAACTACCTAATAAATAATGATGATATTCTCGAACTTCAAAAACATAGAACAATCATACAAAATTACAGACATTTAAAGTAGGGTTTTCCGAAAAACCTTAAAGGCCATCTACACTCTGACAGAAACGTACCTATCAAATTTCATGATTGTAGTTTTTGAGATTAGCCAGTGGAATTTCGTTTTAATATATGTATATAGGTATGCGATTATTATGACTAGCTAAATTTAAGTTATTACGCAAATTATTGTTAGCTTTTGTTGCCTTGTTACATTTGTAATGAAATAGCATTCACCTGGTTCCTTATTTCCAAAAAAGGTAGGTAACTTCTTCTTTTTTTAAGTGCATGACTGCCGCACAAGCCTTACCTCGAAAGCGCCAACAATAGCTGGCATGCGATACATGAAAGATTTGCCCATATTCACCATGCTGCACAGGCGAGTTGGTGAGGGCGATAACAGCTTAATTTGCCCTCCCCCTTCTTCCCGAGTGTGTAAGAAGCAACATAGGGAAAAACCTTGAAAATCTCATAGAACCTGACGGGTGAAAAATATTGTCTTCGGGTTTGCAATCTCCCGAAAAGTCGAAAAGTGGTTTACGGTAGCCTGTATAATTAGGCTATGTGCCAAATGGAAATCCGTAATCTCTGCCTACCCCCGTATTTTTTTTTAAAAGGTAAAGTAAAGTTGCAGCAATTGAAAATGTAATGATGGGTAAAGGTGTCGTCTCTCCTCTCGATTATTTTTGACAGAGATTGGAGCCGAGAAGTTCCGTCACGCTGCTGAGTTCGCGAACTTCACACGTGCGCGAAATATTTTCTATTATTTATTAATAGTAATATTATTAATTCATAGCCGAATACGTGAATTCGGCACCAAAAATTGCAATTAACAATTTTAGTGATGCAGGCACCAAGGATCGGGCCCTAGTTATACGCGTTCTATGAAATTAAAGCGGGAATTCTGATGTTTTTACGGAATTTGATTGAGCATTCGCTGGTACATTAATAATTGTCGAGATGAACACAAACGTACAACTTGATGAATAGGTGATAGAGTTTCAGTCAAAAGCAAAACGTTGGAAGCGTCTCTAGAAGCTGTCACTTGCAAAATTCTTGGTGCTTTCTTGGGTTAGCTCTGATTGTGTTCTGTAAATAGTTTATTATTTTGAAGCGCTGCAAGCGACGAGCAAATGGTAAAAGCTCTGGCTACGAAGTTACATTGTGGTTTTTATGACTCTTTTTCGTAAATTTACTTTGTGAACATTTGTAAGATTTTATTGAGTTATGACGCGATAGCTGTCCCGTCAACAGCAGTGACATTATTATTTTCGAGAATATTTAAGAGTTATGGACATTTTAATATTTATTTAAATGTTGGCACAGATGTTACATTATAAAATGTTACGGTTATTGAATATTTTCATTCCATTCCAACATAAAATATTTTTGTGATATTATTCGAATACACGTCTCTCTGTCTCATAAACCTCTATAGGATATGCCACACTTGGCAGTTGAGTTGGCATGTACAGAGCTATACACCTCAAGGCTTTCAAGGTGTTTTCCTTAGAATACTCATAATCGTTCTACCATGGGACGAAAGGGGGAGATAAGTATATTGTTACTATAGTCGCGGCTATATACTTAGCCTGTCCAGTTTTAAATTACACTTCGTTATAATTGGGAAATTATATAAATATTTTACAAAATGTCTGCCCTATACCCAAAGGCATGTATATGGGCACTCGCACGGGGACTCTAAATTTGGCCCTTCTTCAGCATTCCTATGTTTTGGTCGATATACGCCATTATTTTAAAATAATATATAGTTAGGTAAAATTAAATAACATTATAACAAAAAATATATTACGTCTCAAAATGCTTACCCAGCTTGTAAGACACAACATAGACATGAATATAATATGGAGTTTGTGAGTTCGACTCCTTTACATTATGGTTCAAACCAAACTAGAAAGGCAAGTGCACATATTGTGAAACTAGACAACAAATTAAGTTATACTACGTTTGCTCTTGATGCAGTGCAATTAAATAGTTAACCGACACAGTATCGGCCAAACTTGTGCAGTTGCAATTTGTGTTAGGCATTTTTGGATGAATTTCGATTGCCGGAGCCCAATCCGTCAGTCAGTATATTCAGTGCAAATGACGTTAGTTTTGTAACTAAAAGCTGTTTTATACATTTCTTCTTTTATACATTTCTTCTTTTCTTTTTGAATCTAGGTCTTTCCAAGAAAGCACCAACAGAAGACACACAGTCCATGGAAGTTTTATCCATATTCACAGTGGTAATTCACCGACAGTAATGGTACCCTCGCATAAGAGGTTCTGTTCCCCACCACTAGTCTCTAATATTAGGGTTCGACATAATCGGATGGATTTCCGGCGTCAGTCAGTCACAAGAGCCACTTACGCGACGACCATTAGCAGATCGTTCACAAAAAGGATTGACAGTTGGAGAAAACACTATCTTCTATCTTGTATCTTGTGAAATACTTACATGCTGTTAAAGAGGAAATATTTAAAACTTATTTAAAATTGTCTTTCTTCAACACCACAACACTTAGCCCAAAAATATTTACATTATCATATATGATTTCCAGTAAATTTACTCAAGATTTTTTCAAATCTTGCTCATTTAGAACTCATTAGTCAGGTAGTATCAAAATACGAATTAATAGGAAGATTGAATTTCCATTAAAACAATAATTTCTTACGATTATCTGGCAACCTGCAACCTGACTACACAATTGCTTACTAAGTATTTCATACAATCTTAAATGATACTGTGTTCTAGAGCACAATAAATTCACAATTTACTGGTAGATTATAAAACACAGCTTACCATGACTGTGTGATCAATTCACCAAACGTTATTGTTTTGCGGGAGGAATAGGATATATATATCCTCACACGGATCTTCTAAAACTCTAGATTAATCTAAAACTAAATGTCAAATCAAATGTTAGAAGTAGCCAAATTGCGAATCCTCAACCGAAATACTAATATATCATATTACGACCTTGGCAGTATAAATGTACTTATATACGAATACAAACCTGAAACAAATAAGCTTCGACATTTTGTAAGTGGCAATATATCAAATGGCAATCTTATTCAATTAGTAGTTTAACAACCGTACCTTACCTACTACAATCTAAGTCGCATATCACTAATATTAATTACAGAGATTGATAGCGAAGCAGACATTTCTCACAATAATAGTGCAAATCTCCACGCAATAAACAGAATCGAGATATACACATTTCCCTTACCCACATCCCTGATACGAGATACCATATCTCTAAGATCGCCTAAGGGTATTCTCCAGATTAATTAAAAACGTTACAGAATTATATTACTAGGAATAAGTCATTATTACTTCGTTACTTAGTCTGTTATAAACATTGGTAACATTTCGTTTACAGTTTACTTACATGTGATGAAAGGGTTTTTGTTACATATACTTTTAAATGTTAAATTTTTTAATAAAATTGACCGTGAAAACTTAGCATACAGACAGAGAGTGAGAGAGTTACTCTCGCATTTATAATATTAGGGAAGTATGGATAAAATCTAGAAACTCAATTTTATTTAACATATTTTTAACCGCTCGACTGATTTTAATGAATTTTCATAGGGAGATACTTTGACACCTGGGGAAGGATATAGGCTACTTTTTATGCAGAGTAAGTTCCGGGAAGATTTTCTACGCGTGCGAAAATCGGTAGATTTATACATATCATCATAATATGATCGAAGGTCACATCGATGACCTCAGCGTGGATTTTTTTTTTTGGCTAAAATGCAAGTGTCTCACCTGATGGTTATTGTACCGATGCCCACGTACATCTGCAACACCAGAGGAGCTGCAGGCGCATTGCCAGCCTTTAGGTATATTTGGGGATTGGAGAGGAGAAAGAGGCGGGGTCACTCAATCAGCGAACAAAACGCAGGAGCAGAAGATGCCTCTACTTATCGCCGGTATTCTGCGAGGCCGTGGCACTACCATGGTCGAGCCGTCCTATTCCGACAGTAGCAAAGGCCGCCGCTTAGCTTTACATACATACTCCTCTGTATTAAAACTAATAAAAATATAAGTTTTGTGTATTTTTAAGCTATTGAGGATTTATTACGCAAATTAAATATTCATGGCCTACCAGCTTTAGTAGAGGCGCGCGGGAAGGTCTACGTCCAGCTGAACTTACACAGAACGATAAAATAAGATGATGATACATTTATTCCTAGTTCGCAAACATATAAGCAATCGATGAGGTTCAAAAATTTGTTTTTATAATTATATTTTTTTCCATTATGCAAGATAAATAGTTTTTGCACTTTCTAGGTTCTTAACAAAGTGCCGAGGCTGTGAGATTGCATAAAGAGTCGTCTACTGGCGACATTAGTAAAAGTTACTTGCAAATCGTTTAACTAATTCTAGTAAAAATATAATATACCAAAGGAGGATTTAATCACACCAAAATATAGCTCTATTTCAGACACAAAATGGTATTCCATTCTCGTGTTAAACATGTGGATCTGTACAACTGTTAAAATAAGGTGATACACAATGATTTCGTAACTAAGTACCCAAAACATTAAAAGTGTATAATTCACTATTCGCAGAAAAGATACGACATTTTTTTTCGAAAATTAGTGAAGAGTGAAAATATTGCCTTATCCAAAAGTCCAATTAGGTACAAGTTACTACAATAGTATATACCCTTTGATTCTATATTGGAATGCACGGGAGTTTGTAGAAATAAAACTAACTTTATCAGCCAAATTGTGTACTTTTACTATATTTCGACGGATTTATCATTCCAAGTCATGTTTAATTACGTACTTTGCAGTCCACTAATACCTCTTTTAATAATTATTAAAAAATCCTTTGCATTATACGTTTTATTTTATTTTTATTGCCATTATAAGCATTAGAAATGGCAGTGCAAACTCCTACCAGCACTTGTAGTTCCGGGATTTACAAGTGCTTTATTAAATTTTAAACTATTCCAATTCTCCGTCTTATCTTACTTCAATTTTCTTTCATCGACTAAAAATCGAGAAACTCGCTCTTCAAACAGTTTAAAATATGAATTCCGCACATAGCACTGGATTCTTCGGCACTTCTTTCATGGTTCCTGAAGCTATATATGAAGAAACGTTCCAGAGGAGTAAAGCCTGCTATATGCACTTCTGGAACGTTCTCTGTGATGATATCAAGAATGCAAAGAAAAGGAACTTTTTAAATTAGCTGCAGTAAGCTAAGTTTGAACCCAGATATTAGCAATACTAAAATTGTTAATTTCAATTATAATGCTGAATTTGCCACGTGCTTGGTAGTAAAATAAAGCATAGATACGAAGCCTACATGTCTAAGAAATAACAAAAAATTATTTCGAGGACGTGAAAAGTTGGTCTCCCTGAAAACGTCCTGATTTTAAAATTCTCTCCAATCATATATATAAATTTAAAAATATGAATGCTGTTTTTAAGAGTACGTAACATTTTTCCATGAAAAAGTTTCCACGATTTCTACCGAATTCATTTTTGATTAATTGTGATCGCACTTTAAAAACTCTGTTCCTCTCAATTTGTTCAAAGAAGTTACTTTAATTACAACTTCTCTTATAATTCTGATTGAGGAACCTCGAATTCTCCTCTTTTACGCCGCAAATATCGTAAGAGATGACTTACAGAAAGATTTGTTCTGTTGATTATCAAAAGAGCTTTAATTATAGTAAATAAATAAATTACAGATACTGGACGGCTCTCTGTGTTATGTCAAAGGATTGTATGCGGCAAGAGTTAGTTGTACTGATCTGGGCTTCGCCTGGAGGTCAAGCCGGATGCATTGTTCTTTGTGCAATCCAGACGTGGGTTAAAACGTTGAAGTGAGTCCGTCAACCACCAGACACTGTGCGCGCCCGCAGATAGGAATTCCCCTTGGTGATATTGCCGGGGAACCAAATTCAAACGGCAAACTGCAAACTGTCGCAAACTTCGCTACTGTCGGATAAGTCTTCATTCTTTAGTATTTGATTTGATTGCAGGTGACAATTTACTTTCCTGGCGCATATTTTTTCCCCTTCGAGACGAAAATTTCTTTAATTGAGTTTGACATACAATTCCGCTAGTCCTTCGTGACTAGGCAGAACCTGAGCTATCATTTTTATAACGTTGTGAATGTTTGCCCCCACCGTTAAATGTCCCCGCGGACACACCAGATAGAATGACAAAAATGTTATTTACATTATAATTTCCCTTAGTTTCAAATAACATCTTTATTTAATACGAGTAGTTATCATTTTTTGAACTCAAGCTTACTAAGGTCATTGAATCTGAATTGCAACATTGTGGATTCAGCACAGCTATGGACCGGTCCAACTTCCATTTAGCTCTTTCATTTCTATTACATTGACCAAATGGTCCATTTCCAATTCGTACTCATTCCATTGTGTGTAGACGTAGAACCTGCACTATCCGAAACTGACAGTATTTTACTAAGCTATTTGCATTGTATTTATGAAAAATTTAATACAACATCACAAGGGATAAACAAAACGTACCAGAAACTGAAACTAATTTGCAATATAAACGTTTATACCTGTCATCCATAAAGAAAGGCAGAGATTACGGTTTTTAATTGGCATGAGCTTAACTTAACAAGCTTAACTTCATGGTAGTCACTTGGTTCGAAATCCGGAGCCAGCGCGATGAAAAAAATTAATACTTGTTGTTAATAATTTTAAGTGCTGAGTTCGTGGCTCTAAAATATTCACAAATATTGAGCTGCTGTTCGCACATAACACCAAAAACATTTTAATACCAAAAACTTAATCGTTAAATCACACCATAATCTGCAGGAACAACTCAATTTGTCCTTTCAATTTGAGCAAGCAGACATTTCATTTTATACTTCACTACGTTTTATCCACTGCTCTTAACGTCTACAAATCAGAAATCGATTTTATAATAATAATCACAAGGAAAAATTGTCGAGGACACATTATCTACATTATAATTAATACTGAATTACGTTTTGCTTTAACTGGATTGTTCATTTAGATGTTAGTTAGATATGTTCCTAATATATTTAATATATAAATAAAATATGGGTCTTGATTGGTAGGTATTGGTTAATGTGTTTTTAATTTTAACTATGTTATGTGAGGTAATCTCTGAGATTCAGATAAATTGCACTTGCACAAACACACAGATCCGGTCAATAGGTTAATTAACACTGTTGGAAAACTAAAAACATTGGCATAATTTCAGCGATCATATAATTAACATATTTTTTTTTTATAATTTTAGATACTTAAAAAAATATGTCAATTATCTTCCTCCCTCCCATCTCCCAAATACCATTATAGGACGGCAACGCAGCTCCTCTGGTGCAGCAGATGTACATGGGCGACGGTAATCACTAACCATCAGGTGAAACGCTTGTTCGTTTGCCGCCTTCCACATAAAAAAAATACTATTTTTCACTTTTTCACACCTCGACCGCGAAGCGTAGAGTTTGTGCTCTATTATCACCAGACAAAATAAACGCGATTTACTCAGCTGACTTCACATTGTACTTATACGGTAAAAAAAGTGCACTAATGGCATGGCGTGTTCTATAAAATAAAACCCCAAATTCAACTAATTACAAATACGCCAAGTTTTTCTCTGAAAATATATATACAGGTACTCTAATATGGCAACAGTATTTAACTACCTGACAGCGTCAAAATCGAGCGTCTCGTGACAATTCGGAGATGGCTTCTGTCGTTGTGGAGGGGAAAAAAGAGTACATTTTAATTGAATAATTGCATTTACTTAACGCTACTACTACTAAATATGTTTAATGTTAATTATTACTACACTATACTAAAATACATATTTTATTTGTTAAAAGTATGTTAAAGTAACGTTGATACACCAAATTTGACGCTATTTGCAGGTCTTAAAACGCAGGTACGGAAATATTACGTCCCTACGGAAACGTTTCATACAATGAACGTTATTAATTTTTTCCTATATTATGTTCATCAAAACCTAAATAACTCATTGATAAAAAGTTTAAAATCTCGAGTGTGTAAGTATTCCACATAGTGTACTCGTAATATGGTGTGCAAAAGGCTTTAAAAAACGCAATTTTGACACCTCGTGAGTTTAAATCTGTCTAATAACATATTTATTATCATTGACAAAGCCGTCCGATTTGTTACAATATCATCGTCATGCTCTATTCACTCCGTACGGACATATGCCACGTTTTTAAACTTTAAGACATGTTCTGTAAAATTAAGAAGCACGAGAAAAAATCAAGCGCTACACAACCAGACCCGAAAACATGCATTGTAATAATAAATAAATATTAGTTCCAGCTGGGATTCGAACCCAGGATCATTGACGCAGCAGTTAGGTACGCTAAGCCACGAAATCATCAACAATATTCCACGTGTTCGCAAAAAAACATCAGCACTACTATCGCACGTCCACATATTAATCATCAATATTTCGCACTTAGTTACATTAACATTTAGTAAATGTTCAGGAATGAACATATGCTGCTCCAGAAAGTCAGTACACATTCCTTAGAAGTTGTGTTTATACTTACTGCACAGGGTATGAGAGAGTAGTACTAGTACCGTTACATTAGTCAAACTGCTCCCATCACAAGTCTGTGAGAATTAGATTTGGTAAATTTTGATGGAATTTCCCCCATCACTCGCTCGCCAAAACCACGCTTGTTACCCAGTAGATGAAGCTGGAATTGTGAAAAAAAGATAATATTGTCCTCCTTACACACTCAATCTCATTTAGTAACAAATAGCAATTAAATAAAAACAAATACTTCATAAAATTAATTGAATAATTGCATTTACTATATAAAATTATTCAATTTCTCTGTTTTAATTCTCAAACATTTCAATAATATACCCTGTGCCACTTCCACGATGAAAATGAATCTAACGATACCTCATATGTTGAAATTCATCAAGCCACTTACGTTAAATAACGTGCCTAAGAAAAATACATACATACTTATATACACACACACACAAAAAATATTACCCTCCTTCTGCGGCATTCGGGTAAAAAAGTAAAACGGTACAATTATTAAAATACGCCGGTTGTATATGTATATGAATTCATGGTAAAATAATTTACTATTCAGCTCAGTTTTTAATTGAAACTGTCGGTGTGAGTTGCTGGTTTCACTACAACCTATCCGAATACATGCTAGTATTTTAAATTTCCACGTTATTTTGACATGAAAAATCTGATGTAACGTACAGCAGAACGGGCCTGAGCAAAAATAGGATATCTTTTAAAACGTTTTAACGATTACTTATAACATGCAGATTTTAATTTTGTCAAATAGTATTAATTAATCATAGTATTAATTTTTATGTAATAGAGCTGTTCCTTCCCAACGGAGATATCAGATAAGTATAGATAGGTATATAATGTCACATCTGAACAGTACATCGAATAACATAGACGTAATTTTCGTTTACGTCATAAAATCATGTAAGATAATAAAAATATAAATGAAATAAACACAGTTCCACCATGTACACGTAGAATGTATCTAACATTATCTTTGCAGTGTACACAATAAGTGCAGCTACCTACGTACATAACATACAGTACATTTATTTATTATTGTAGCGACTATTAAGACTTAATTATAAAATGGCTATTGTTATGGCAACCTTTACCACTTCCATTTAGTAACTGTTAATTATGTCTTCTTATTTCTCGGTCCACGATCGTCGAGGCTAGCGACTAGCGTATATTTTTAGCATTAAGGTTGTTGTGCTCACTGTTGTGTTATTACTGTTCCGGATGTTGATTTTATTGTTATCTGTAGGTCAATTTACAAGCAATTATTTTTTTCTACTTTGTTTTAATGTTTTTTTTTGACGCTTAAGGTTGCATGCATAAAGGTTTGAATTAAATATTAAAAAAAGTCTTCGATGCGTAGATACTCATATTACACCAATTATATTATACGATGATGTGCTCCTAGCCGACTTCGATCACGGAGACATCTTCTGAATACGAACGGCCGTTGTCAACTGCGCAGGAGATTATAGTGCCATAAGTGTACCTGCAAACATAGAGATACTCATTCGTCTTTACCTTCCCATATCTAATTTAAACCTTATGCGATAATATCGGAAGAATGTACAGATACAGCTTCAGAAACAAGGGACGGACACAAAACAACCAGACTCCAAAACCAATAATTTATTTTTTGCACCAAATATTGACTTCAGTTGGTCATACAAACCAGAAATAAGTTCTGGTTTCTATTGCTCTGCAGTCAGATACGCTAACCTCTAAGCCTCGTGTCGTCAATTACATAACTTACAATAAAGTGTAAAGACTAATTTTACAGGTAACAAAGAGGATTTGCGCTGGGGCTCACTATCCCTGTCGAAATGCGATGTGAAATGATGAGTCGATTTCGTCGATTTTTTCGATTGTTGCTGATTGTTTTCTCTCGATTCAATTCAATAGTTTATTTAATTAAAGGTGACTGGGACTGTATTTGGATTTATCTTTCGAAATGGACTCTGTGGTAAATTAGATTGAAGACTCTGTTCGAAACAATATAATTGTTCAAATCGAATGTGATGCAGATAACCAGTACTTACTTTAAATTAGGACAGTGTTCATTTATTTTTATTTTTTTAAAATAGCTTCTGCTTTAAATAGTCTCTAAAATTTTAGCGATGATCTGGGTTCAATCCCAATTAAATAGTCTAGGCATCTCTAAATCAAATGATCAAAAGATCTTGGTTCAATCAAAATAAATAGTCTAGGCATCTCTAAAATCAGCTAAATTAAACACTGTGTGGGTTAACAATATGCTTGGTCGTGAAGTAATATATCATAAAAAAATTATTTAGAACATGTCAACTCAAGTCAGTCAGTGGCACGCTGCTCCAGATCAGGACAGGATCAGTGGCAAACTCTCTGACTCCTAATACTCTCAAAAAGTAGGTAATACTAGTACTTATTTATATGTATTACTAATAGATACCTTTATATACATAACGTTGCTATTAATTACATCTCCAATACCATTTACTTAACTTATATTAATTAGATTACAACGTAGTTTTAACTTTACTTTTAATACATTTTTAAACATTGCATAGTGTGTTGTAGAGCGAGTCAATAGTGGACTAGATTGAAAATTTAGACTAGTGTGATTTTTTCGATTTTTTAAACATCTTGGGATCGCCCATCTTTACGATGAATTTCTCTTCTAGACAACATACTTCTAGTCATCATAGCTCACAAAAACACTGGGGAGATTACTAAAAGAAAAAATACCATCTTTTTCTCCAAACGTCAACCTCATCTCACTCTCTCACTCACAGCTGGTGACTAGTGATGGCGGCATATTCATCCAAAATTGCTGAATCCAAAACCCACAGAATGAAGTTGGTTTCTAAATGTCTCTTAAATTATCTTGGTGATCATTATGGAGACTATACACTATTATGGACTGTATAGTCTCCAGTCTCCATAGTAACTATATTCAAAGTTATTATTCAAATATTTATGAATTTTTAACACACATCTTTTACATCAGTGGAGATAAAAAATATATTTATACATAAAAGAACATGTGTATTTGTGTGTGATTTTAAATTATATATGGTCGTGAATGATAATTTATTGTGAGTATTCGTGATGAAAGTGTTTTTTATGTAATAAACTTTTTTAGGTGCATTTAAAGATTTGATTACATAACTGTCGGTATGTATTCTTTTTATTTATTTTGTTACGCTAAAGAAGTATAACTTCTTACGTGTGTATATAAGTACATACACAAGGTTTTTTTTTATTTTAAATTGTATTATTTAGAATGTATAAAAACAGTTAAAACATATTTAATAAAATAGGATATCTACTGAGTATATGTCGTCTGTTTCTTCTCCGTCAGAGGAACCTCATTCCGAAACGGTAGCAGATTGTAAAAAAACTGACATTTGACGAATTTCAATTACTAGCGACGACTTCGTTATTTTGTAAATTAATAAAGTTTTTTTTATGTATATAATTAACTCGAGCGTGAGTCTTACGCTTTTGAATTTTGTGAATAATTTTAATTTTAAAAAGAAAACTAGCAATGCTATTTATTAGGTAACATTACTAATATTCCTGTTAACCCTCCAACTAAGCATTTCTACTATTATCGGGAGTGTTTCACGAAAACATTCGAATGGCGGGTTCGAACTTACGACGTCATGTTTCGTAGTCCGCACCCTAACCCATTTGGCTATCTCAATAATCATGTAAAATTGAAAGGCTTTGTCATTCTTCGTTTCTAAATATTCTATTGATGGACGTAGTCCTATAATATTATATGTTCTTTCATGATCTTCATCTGATAAAATTTTATTAATTTATCACCTAAATTTCATTTAAATTCTAGTTCAACTGTGAACAAATCAGAGCTATGAGAATTTTCATTCGGAGATTTTAAAATACATGCACAAAGAAAACGGCGAACAAAGAAAGATGAACAATGTTGCAGAAGAACTCTTATAATTCAGAGAGGTTCACAATCTGTGGGCGTTACTAGAAAATCCTTCGTAGTGGATATTAACCTATATTGGCTTCCCTCGCTCATCAGAACAAAGGCAATGAGTGAGTGAACCTTGCCGATTTTGTGCCTTGAAGTTTGTCTTTTTGAGTAATAGATAATATAACATTTTTTCTAAGCCATTGTTGAAATTCTTGTTATCCATTATTCATTATTCTCTTTGAATAAATTATCCCATCGTTTATCCACTCCGCTGATCTAACAATTTCGTAGCACTTTGGATAAACGCAGCATTTTAGCGTAATAAATGTTTACACGCCTTGGTTCTAAATTTGTCGTTTCTAAGGTTCCATATTCAAACGAAACTCTTATACTTTGGTAAAGATCGTCCTTTCCTTCGTTTTAGTTTTAGAAGATTATATAATCCACAATTATTTCATCACTTCTAATGAAGTTTTACAGACATGTATCTCATAGGGGCTGCTATATTTATTCAATAAATTGATATACATATTTGATGGCCCGATAGCCTAGCTGGTAGTGGCCTTGCCTTCGCTAGAGGATTGCGGTTTCGAATCCCGCTAGAGGCAAACATTTGTATGATGTTGGTAAGTAAGTCAAGGATGTTTATATATGTATAAATAACAGTACATCTATCTTTTCACCATTCAGTTATCAAGACACATGGAAACCTAGTATGGGACTGGATAACGTGTGAGATTGTTTAATATATAATATAAGGGGTTAAAGTATGGGTATAAAATTCCGTTTAATGTTAAATAATTAAAATACCATTTATTTAATCAAAGTATTTATCCTCATTATCTATACATTTCTGCCATCTCGAGTGAAGAGATTTATACCTTTGCGGCAGACTTCTGCGGATTTGAACTCTGTCGTCTAAGAAGGCCTTGTATTGCTTCCTGAAAACCACATTTTTTGTTAATTTTTCTTAAATTTTCTAAATTGCAAAAAAATTGTAATCAACCAGCCCCAGTGGCAAGTACAAAAGATGACTAATAGTTTTTAGGGTTGTTGTTCTGAGAGTTTCGCCATCATTATTCGAAGTTTTTCGCAATAGACTTCTGCTGTTGCTGATACATTGGGTCTCAAAAAGTGAATTACACCAAAGTGTCAACCACAGTTACCATTACTTTTTATGGGAGAGCTTCGCTTCAGTAAATCTAATATATAATAATGTCCTAGAATTGTTCCGGTATTTGACCCGCGTCCAGCCATTGCGTTTTTCGTTTGCGATTATCGTAAAGATTTCAATTTTCATCACACGTGGTAATTCTGACTAAAATCCCTTAATTTCTGCCTACTCATCAAAACATGGCATGAGCTTCAATGCGTGCTCCACTATGCACATAAGTTAATTCAGGGCACATTAACCATTTGCTCGAGTTCTTTTATTTTACCAATTTGGTATAAATAAGTCAATATTGTTGGTAAACTAACGCCAAACCATGAAGCTAATTCCTTGGTTGTTGGATAAGTTATTCATAGTTATTGACCTTAGTGTCTGGTCCTACTCGTGGTTCATTCTTCAAGTCGAAGTTTCTACAACGAAAGCGATTAAACCGAAAACGCACATTGCATTCGTCAGTCGTATCCTCTCGAATCGCAGCATTGATATTACGAGCTGACGTTAGAACCGCGTCAGAACAGTTACTCTAATTTCACTGAGGTCTCAATATTAACTCAAACACTGAAAATGAAAACATAAAAGTTTGAATTTAGAATCTTATGGAAGATGTGTGCATTTATAAACAGGTAATACCAGTTTATATGTATATTATACCATTTATTTTCTAAAAGCCACATCTTTCATTATAAGCACCAAATTGTAATCTATGAAGGTATCCGAACAATACATGCTAAGCTATTTCGAAATAATACTAATTGCCCTCTTTTTATAACTTTTACACGTTTCGTACAAATTGTTCCTAAAACCTTGCGTTGAATACGTACAAAATGATATCACGAATAAACTACATTTCGCATGTTGCACACCGCGGTTTTATAATCTTAGAATATGGAAGAACATCGGGGAACATAACGTGTTCTGACTGCACGGACTGCTTTGTAATAAATGAGACTATTAAGTCAACCTAGCGCATCGTAAGCAGGCTGTTATTGCCTTTTGGAAATATGAAAATGACAAAAATAAGACAATTTAAAAAAATACTTTTCACCAAATGTAATAAACTATAAAGTAAACAGTGTAACCAAATGTTACATCGATCTTTAATTTGTCCTATAATCGTAGAATATACAGTAGTCCCGATTATTACATTTACTTTTGTCGATATAAGACTAGTAACACAATCAAGTTTTAACAAGACAGTTAGTAAATTTAATCTATTGTTCTACATATTGTTTAATTATTTTCGAGTCTTTTCCTTACATTTTTTATAATAGAAATACTGTACCTCAGTGAACAATCGATCTACCTCGGAAATATTTTTGCGTGTGGTTTATTTGCGATCGTAAATTTCATCTAAAATCTTTTGTAGAACTTTAAATGGCATTTAAAGACAGAAGCCCTTTTGTAGCAACTGTGTACAGCTGGTACAATGAATTTGAACGCAGACGATTAACTCAGATTTGAATCCAAGATCTACTATCAATTCCTAAATTAAGTGAAAGGAATGTTAAAAAAGACGAGTTCTAACGAAACACGAGGTATGTTCAGAGCGCCTCACCTGGAAATTAATTAGTCTCTTTCATTAGAATTCCTACTGCAATAATCAACATCTGGTTTATTTTATTAAGTAAAAGGAAAGCAGTTTTCATTGTTGGGAGATGCTCAAGATGAATTAATAAGCTGTGGAAGTCTGTTACAGATTAGAATAAACACTTCAAATTTATTGATAGATAATTTTGTAAAGAGTACTGAGACACAGATTAGATAATAGTTACAACATAAACTGAGAGTTCTTTGGATTCTAAGGATAATACAATGACGTGTCATGGCGGCATCGCAATATCTGCCAACCCTTTTCTTCCCAGAGTTTCTGTAAATGAAAAAGCGATCTAAGGAAAAGTCTTCAAATTCTTATAGCAATGTCCAGAAGCAAACTCGGTGTCGAGGTTCGCCATCAGTTATTTGTCCCGGAGATGCGAAAGTGGGTTGTAGAAGCCCGTTTTACTCTGAGTCGCACTAATGGAAACCCACAATATCTGCGTGTACGTACTCTAATGGAAGATAGGCATGGCTTTAGTCCTTGTATACCATCATCATCATCATCATCGGCTGATATGTAATTATAAATAAAAACAAAATGATCCGTAAAAGAATCCCCACATATGTGAAAAAAGTTTGTTGGTTATGAACTCGACTTAAAGCTTTACTAAGTTATACCGAATTTTCAACTTCCGAAGTTTTAACGATTGTGGTCTTTAACTTTGTCTAAATTTTGACACAGATGTTTTGTTAAAGAGTTATATTTTTAATATCAAGTTAATGAAAGAGAAAAAAATGATCGGTGGTTGGTATTACATGTGTGGTGCTATCTCTCTGTGTCTCTCTTTCTCTACCATCTGCAACTCTGGCGGGGGTCGCACCGTTCATGAGGCGGTGGTGAGGCCGGAAATGGTGAGGAGTGCCAATATTGCGACTGCTGCCCTTAGCAGTCGAAATCTAGAAGGAGGGAAGGGAAGGGGCAGGATAGAGTCCACGTGGAATGGGCTCGCAGTGGAACACAAGGCGCACATTAATACAAGCTCTCCAGCTTGTCTTTTTTATATACAGTATCTTTTAGGGGATTTCGAAGAAAAAAAGTTAGCTTCCTATCTAGGAATATCATTACATAATAATTTTACAATTATTATACAGGTATAATTATGTAATGACATACACGGAAGCACACAAAACAATCGCATGTTTTGAAAATTATGAATTCGTCTACGGCATCACATTCATTACCATGTTAATTGTATATCAACACGCTCTTTGGAAGTGCAGCGCTAAAATACAAATTCAAAGCCGGTGTATGAAATTAATTGCACGCCGCGCACCGTCTACGTGATTCAAAATGATTGAAATTTCATTTTTATGTATATCGACAGAGTATTTCACTTGTATTCATATCGTGATAAAACTTTTAAACTGTTTTTAAACAACCTTCCTTTTGACGGCATAATAGCCGTACATTTTATAAAAACTCGACTTGACTTGACGGTGAATGTTATGTAGCATGCCAAAAATATATATATATTTATGAACTTTTTTAAGTTTCATCTTTAACAGAATTTTATAAGTTGACTGCTTATTATAACGGTATTTCCCTTAGAATTTTAAAGATTAGGGATGAATAAATAGAATTTAATTGCAAGAAATATTAAAAATTGTATGTAAATAAAAATGAATACAATGGAAATTTGTGTAGTATATAAAATTACTTTTCGGAACAAGGAGAGAACAGTTTAATTTATTCCACAAGAATTTAGTTCGCTCCGGGTCACTTATAATATATAGTTCTCTACCAGGATATATTTTTCTTCAGATTTTTAATCTCCACTAATAAAGTTAAAGTAGATTAAACAAAAATAATGATGATTGAGATATACAAATCATGTAATAGATTTAAAATAGTATTCGATTCTGATATCATTGTCACATAGTAATGATAGGAAATACCTAATACTCGTATAACTGTAAACATTCAAACATTGTCCTATTAATAAATCGCCAATGATACAGACTGGCAGTCAAGCAAGATTTACTGCATCAGTTCTTTTTAAAAAAAAAACCTTTATTTTTAGGTTCTCATCATCTCGGTAACGAAATATTATGTCTGATCTAAATGTCTATATTCTATATGTCTGAATGCAACTCGTTGACCAACTCGAACCCTAAAGAACCTACGTCCTATATAATATGTGTAAGCATTCACGCCTACAGAAGTAGCAGTCAGGTTACCAATTTCAAAGACTCATTGGCTTGCGCCGGAAGAAAAAACGTGAATATCCTAAAGTTAGATTTTTATATAATTTGTATGTTATTTCTGTCAATTTCTATCTTTATTAAACTAATCCTCGAGTTAACATACTCGTAGGTTTAAATATACGGTAAATTGATTTATCTTTTACCATAGAGTCAATAAGAAAGGATTTACTTTTTGGGCCAAGAATTGCTGGAGGTCCTAAGTTCTATAGGAAATTGCCAATAAAACCGTCATGGTCTCCGACAGATCAATTCAACCTCAACCTCAACCCCATCGTTCACTAATACGTTTTAAGACAAATCATCCTGATATAGGGGACCCTTATTTACTGAAAGTCTTTCGTTCTTAATATACCTTCAGGTAATGGTGATAAAGGTTAAAAGCTAAATAGCGTACAATTTATCCGTACAAATCTTGATGATAAAAAGTTTTATCAGTTAATTAAAACTGGCAATACTTCAAAGGCTAGCAGAATTACGAATAACTAGAGATTAGAGTCTTGTCGTATTTTTATGTTAACTAAGTAATAAAAAGTTGTGCCCGCTAAATAAGCATCAACGCTGAAGTTAATATTTTTGGGTTAGTTAGTTATCTTAATAATTCCAAAATCCAGTAAGCGAAAAGTTTGTCAGCTTCTGCTTTGTCGTTAAAAGTGTTCGTTGTTAATAAACTGGCGGCTGCTCACGACTTGTGGAAATAAAAAGTATTCTAGGAGACGTATAGGATACTTTTTCCTTGATTACCTTGGCTTAATCTAAATTTCATACATAGTCGTTCAGTTTTTAAAGTGTTATTAAATAATTTAACATTAAACCTTTGACAAAAAAACATAGCGTGTAGCGCTTCTGTAATCAAAAAAAAACTTTTTAAAAGTACCGTTTTTAAAGATGGTTAAAACACTTACTTTGCACAGTTCTACGAGCAAAATAATTAAACGGTATATATTAGTACGGTATGTATTAGTTTAAAGAAAAGAAAAACAACACTCTTCCCCAAAATAATGCCTGATTCAATTAAAAAGCACCATAAAAATCCTTAAATCTACATATGCTTTAACATTGCGCTACTAGTTACCTAGGCTATCGACACCCAGATTAAAGACCTTTTCAACTATTACTTTATTAGGCTATTTAATTAGTTTATGTTTTTTTTGTATAAATAAGGATAAGTAATGACTACACAGTGCACCTGATACTAAGCGGTCTCTGGAGCTCATAAATACTTACATCTACCCTCGATTAAGAATCAAGAATCAATCACCCTTGAGAACTAAGATAGAATGATTCGTAACCAGGGTTTTCAGTTAAATCACTCAATCAAACGAAACATGCCGCCATTGTCCTGCTATTTTACGATGGTATTCTGTTACTTGCATCGTTCATATAAGGGACTTTTAACCAACGATGACCCGATTCGAGATCTTCCAAATATCGAGATACGATTATGTAAAAGTGCTGTAGTCTATGAGTAGCGCAAACACGCGTAAGTCTTCACTTTCTAGTGTCACATATTATTATAATTGCAATTTTTTTCTATATGAAATAAAAAATTTAATTATTTCACACTAAACATTTCCAGCATTATTCAGATACCATAGATTTTTAAAGAATATCTTACGATTTTTAATATACGACCTATTTTTCTCTGAATAGAAAGCAGTAATTCATTCTTCTTTAACCATAAATTTTCACAGACGAGACGTGAACATTTATGTAACAGCTGTCGGAGATTGCTTTACAATGATCTGAATTCGATTCGACGAAGAATAAATTGAGCGAACACTTAAGTGTGTATTTCGTTTCTAGGAGAGATATATTTGAGCACGTTTCATGCAAGAAAGAACAGATTTCCAATAATGCCAAAGATACAAAAGGGATTTAATTAAGTACTTTTTACACCATTAATTATTCAATAATTAATATTGCAGTAAAGTGTTGTATTAATCATTCAACAGTTAGTGTTGAAGTATTGTACCATATGATACTTAAAGTGAATGATTGCATTGTTAAACAAAATTGATATACCCCATAATTAAAAAAGAGTTCAATAAAAATCCTTTTTTTTATATAAAGACCAATCCACTGAACGAAAAAAATTTGCAGCAGTGAAGTTGGTTAAATTTAATTATAACTTTATACATTCCACCTTTTACCGATTCGTTTCATTAAAAATCAGACTAAAATTCGAACAAATACACTGGGTAGTAATAGATAAAAATGTTTGCGGTCAGTGTTGCGACTCTCAACTATATACTTGAAGATGATTGTCGATTAACAAAATTTTTGCTATTATCTCAGTGCCAATACCTTTCCAATATTCTTTCTTTTTATCTGGAAGATTATATATAATATAACGACTATGTACTCAAAGTCAACTTTAACCGTAGGGACAACTTCCTGTAAATAACTAAATCGATCAGAATCTACAAGTCCTCTACTAAGCCAAAGCCTTCTTCGAAATTTCCCACAAAAGCAGGCATACCATGCATGGAAGATTTACCAATACTCGTCTTGTTGGGCAGGCGGGTGGAAATGTCTCTGGTTGACTAATTGATTTATTTATTTTAATGGACCAACTTTGCCGAATCCAAATTCCACAAGTGACTTGGAGCAATGTCTCTAGTGCGAGGGTACCGGCGGAAATTAAAATCTAATTATTACATATTTATCTGCAATTCAAGACAGGCACTATTAATCGATAATTACCACAGCCTATTATAGTCCCCTGAACATATGCCGCTGTAAGAAGGTATAAGCGCAATTCGGGATATATATTTTTAGAACGTCTGCCCATGCACGACAAGCGGATTGGTTAGCGCAATGCCGGCACATTCACATTAGTGACACTGCTACCACTACCACTTAAATACTGCCCACCACTACCATCCAAATTTGCCGAACCCAAATCCCAGAGACGGATTTGGATTCGGCAAATTTGGATGGATATTGTTTGTTTGCTAGTTGTTTGCACCACATATTTGTGACAAAAAAATTGTTTCATTCCCCCTTACACCATCAAAAATAAAGTATTAAAGTATCTATCTAAAAGTTGCCTATGTTATAGAATCTATCAACTTGATCTATTCCTTTTACCGCCTGAACCTAACTGCGTAATTACAGTGTGTAAATATGGTACTAAGTTTGTACTTTATAGATTAAAGCTAATCTAAACAGAAACCTGGGTGTTCTTAATTCGTCAATAAGTTATGGGCCCAGAAAGCTTAGAGTCCAAAGGGCGCTAAAACTTTTTTACACGGCTATCTTAGGGAAATATAATTAGCAAACATGGAGTTTTCAAACCAAAATTGAGCTTAAATGTAAAATTATTAGAAATTGAACGATGAAAATAATTTAAATTTCGTAAACGTATATTTAGTCATGTACAGATGTGCTATTGTTCTAGTGAAAAAGTGAAGCTCAATATTTGAAGCGATATTTAGATTTGGGTTCAAGTTTTGAGCTTCTGCTGAAACAGATGTTAATGTTACTCTAAAGTAAAGTATCTGTTACAGCACCCTTTTTAGAACTTACGGTTTGAAGAACTTTTATTATAGAAGTGAAACACTTTTGTGGGGAGAAAATAAACAAATATTATTATTATTTTGTATTTTTATTATTATTATTACTTTTAATATCTGAATTTTTAGCAAAGTTAGAAGATACAAAAGAATATCTCAAGAAATATAATGTCTCATTTCAGAGAAAATTTTTATCACTAAAACACTAGTTACTTTGCCAGACTCATATTATCATATCAGCATGGGATAGTGACAGAAAGTGAACAATTTTTCAAAATGTTTATCTTAATGTCATTAATCGAAAAGGAAATATTAAAAAGAATCGCAAAAGGAGTAATTGTAATTTTCGTGATCAAATATGTTATATTTATAAAGTTTGAAGATAGACTTAATAAAAATAATGTAAATAATATCAAAATTATATAATGACATGTGCCAAGAGTGAGTGGATAATGAATACAGTAACTAGTGATTACGTGTGTAGAGATAGGGATTTATTTTCAACATATGAATACTAAAAAAAAGAAAGATATGTTACGGTAGAAAATAAAAAGTTTGTGGTATAGAAAGCTTTGAATTATTAGCAGTTCATTGGAGTGAATATGTTGAATCTGTTAGTCTTAGTATTTTATATGTAAGAAAATTCAATGAGTCAATTTTTTAAAAAACAAATACGAGTCTATTGAATATTTCTTAATTACTTTTCAAAGTTAACAGGATTTTAGAGTAAAAAGAAGCGTACAGATACTGGGGGTGAGTTCATAAATAAATCAATGGGAGAATTATTTCAGACGTAAGGTATTACACGCTTAAAAGTAGTGCCGTATACAGCTGAACAAAACGGTAGAGCGGAAAGACAAGATAGAAAAAATAGAACAGCTAGAGTGTTGGTTTACCCAAGTGAAAACTGCTGTCTTTGTGCTAAAACTGCAGCTTCTATCTGTATGCAGAGTAGTTTTAACTTTAAATTGAATTAAATCATTAAATCATGGGACAGAATGTAAGATACGTTTTATCTAAATTTTGAGGTTTATTGACACAATTTGTGAACACGCGGACGAAGCCGTGGATAGCCGCTAATTCATATTAATATTCCAAAACTGAAAGTTTGTTGACTAAAATGTGGATTATGTCGTGGAATAGAATTTAGGATACCACTTTTTTTCAAATAAGAGTTCTTGAGAGATAAAAGTTTTTTTCGACGGGCGAAGCTGCGTTTCGGGTTGCGCGAATTATAGTATAATAAGTGCCCATCATATACACAAGTATTACACTGTAGTATATTATTTGAGTACATATATAAACATAAAATTTAGTTTAAAATTATCTCCTCTGCACTCGTACTCTATTACATTTTCTCTGTTGAACCTAATGGTAGACTAGTAGAGAATACCTCTTGGCATTAAGTCCATCCGTTTCTGTTATTTTAATAATGCAAATAAAGTTTAAATAAATAAATAAGACAACATATACGTATTGATTTTTTTCGTATTATAGATTGACGCATAGATTTGGTCTTATGTTTGTGAGAGTTGCTAATTTATTCCATAAAAATACAGTTCGTTTCAACTTTTTGTGTATTGATAAAACCTTGGTAAGGTAAAACATTTTTTTAGAATCTATTTCGCATTCTTCATACTCGTATATTTGAAGACGTCGCCAATTTAATATTTTTTCCAACAATCTTACTCTTTTATTAATTACTCTCGTTTTTCGCAAGTGTTAAGTTTTATTACATAGATAATATACAGTTAAAGAAAGTCTACATCAATCTGAAACCGCATAGTCTTTAATTTTTTGAAATCATTTAAATGCTTTTCTTTATTCACACACACAAAAAATTACTTCACTTTATATTCGCGAATATATCTTGTTTTTAAGCAAATTCTCACCACGTAGAGGTGGCTATAAGTATTAAGTAACTCACTGTTCTTGTAACTACTTTCACATTCCGCAAATGTAAGTTTTCGAAGTAAAAGCGTGTGTAGAGTAGAGTAGTCAAACCGAAGAAGTGCAATGAAGGTGCAATAAGGGTCATCTTTAGATTTATTTTAATCAGAATATCAAAATCATATTTAGAAATACATACGAGGGTGATCTGAAAAGTTACCGACCTAACACAGATACAAGACATTTTTTCTTTAAATTTATTTTTATTTTTCTACATAGTCTTCGGTAAACTTACACACACTTCTTCCAATGATGATCCCATTATATGAGAGGATTAATGACCCGTACAAATAGTACTTGGCGTTTTACTCTGCAAAATAATTGTTTACGAAGGTGATGGCCTCCTCATCAACGGCGCATTGACTTGGTAAATCAGATTTTTTTCTACCAATTCTGCTTTTAACTTGTCAAGTAATGACGCGTAGTATGCTCCTGTAATGGTTTTTCCTGTTTGATGTTAATCAATTAAGATAACTCCAGGAGTATCCTAAAAAACAGTCGCCATCATTTTCCCACCCTTAAAATCAGTTTTTGCTTTTTTCATTTTATTTTTTTACATTATTGCTATATTGGTTGTTGGCGTATCTTGTTGTATACAAGTTACATATACAGTAATTAATCGGCGCCAAAAATCTAATTTATTGCGCCTAAACTGCACCAACAGGGCGTTGGAAACGTTCATTCGAACACGTTTTTAGTTTAACGTGAGCACACACGGCACCCAACGCGCGGTAAGTCATACCTTTACTAGTCTTACCAGGTTTATACATTTCTTTATTTACGTGTATCTTTGAAAAATAAGCTGCTCTGGTAATTCAATCCATTCGGCTTTCAACGAGTAACTATGACGAAGCATGGAATCTTTTGTGTAAAAGGTTCAACAATACACGTTTGCTCATTCAAAAATCGAAAATTCGTGTATCCTCTTTATTTAACCTCGAGCCAATAACAAAAGAAAAATCATTTTATTTCAAAACGCGTTATTGAATTCAGTAAAAATTTAGTTTATATCTAAATGCACTGGCGTCGTTATGAGAGCGCCTGTGTATTTAATTGTGACGTTAGAATTCTCACGCAGCGGGGTCAATCTTTAAGATAGCTCAAGTGTTACATCTCTTCATAAACTTGCTTCAATTCTTAACGTTGAGTAATAGTGACTCTAAACTAAATAAAACTAATGTTTAGTTACCTTGTCATAAAGTTTGCTTCGACTGCTTTCGTAAAGGTTATTGTGCTAACCATTGCAAGAAAACGGGATGTAAAATATATCGACGAAAACATTATACACTTATTCTTTCGGAAGGTACTGCACTAAGCAATAAGCCTAGAACTAAGTATCTTACGATACCCTTAGAAACCAGAATGTATCTGTGTGGAAATGCATCAATTAATACATCCGGAACCATCAGCGGGGGTCTCTTTGAAGCGGGTGATTAGCCAACTAAATTTAATTTACAAAAAGCACAGGGATTGCAATCTCACTTACGATGAGCTTAATACTACGCTGATACCAGTTGAAGCAGTACTGAATTCCCAGCATCATATAACAATGGCATACGCCCCAGAAGATTCAATGCCTCTTACACCTAGTCACTTTTTGATCGGGCAACAGACTTCGAACTCCGAAAACCTATCCAAAACAATCAAATAGTTATCGCGTAAAAATCCAGTTCTGGTCCATCCCTGTATCAAACTCAGGTTAGTAGTTACAGATAAATAGATAAACTCACAATAGCAAGGTAAAATAGCAGCATAGTGGTGATGTCAGATTGAACATGAAACAAAAGACCAAAATACTGGTAACGAGGCATTACCCGTCTCAAGTCGGTCCTCAAGGCTCAACGCATCTGCATTGTGATTTCGGGGATTCAGGTGTCTATTTAAGTGTCAACGTAAAGCCACTACAAGGACTTACGATCAGGTGAACTGTGTGCTCGTTTGTTTCCCATATTTATATAGAAAGATACTCAAGAGACCAGACGTAGTGGCAGATAATTTAACGCCGCCATGTTTTAGTAGTCAGATTAACTAACCACTTATTATTATTTTTTTACACTTTATATTACTTAAATATTTGTTTTATAGTGATATCATATTACGCCAGTTGCGGATTGCGAAAATTCTTAATACTTTTAGACGTTTCGTTCTTTTTGGGCTCAGTTCAAGGGCTTAGCAGCTGTCCGACCTAAGCTTAAGAGCTTTTGAATGTGGCTCATATTGTGGGTACGTGCTTCTCTCAGCAAATGCTTGCAATGCTTATAAGAAAATAAGTATTGAAACGCGTAGAATACGCGTATCTACATTTAAAGGCTACAGTATATTTACAGTTATAACAATTATATAAAAGTAAAATAGTAGTCACTACTACTGATATTATAGTAACTATAAACCTTACATACTTGAATTTGTATAGTAGGTAGGGTAGGTAGATTCGTGACTGGGTGTATTCGCTAAAAAAGGGTTTTACAAATAACCTCCGCTAAAGGGGTGAAATTGGGGTTTCGAATTGAAATCAGTATTTAGCACTTTGAAACAATGAAGTCCACTTTGAACAAGAATAAACATTTAGGGGTATAGAAAAGTGGATGAAAGTTTGTTTGAAAATATTTTATTTACTGTACATCATTGTCTTAAAACTGAATAAAAATTATCTTCCAAACAAATTTATATTTCAAGCGCCATTCAAAATGTTTACTTACTGGCGTCGGCAAAATCGGTGACATTTCAGGATTCCTTTGACGGTGAGATAGCGTTTTAAATCAGCACGGCTGCGTATAGTCATGTCATGCAACAGACGGCAGGTAAACTCAAAAATATGACAGTCACCGACAGCAGGAGGTGCGATATGACTGGTACTGTGATTGCCTACCTGCCTAGCCCGTCACGTCGCTCTACACTCCGCTCACTGCCCCAAAACATTTATAATCAAGCCGTATTAAAAGCACTTACGCTTGTCAGCCATATGGATGGGCAGAAAAACCACACCCTGCATTCCCCCCTCTCCAAATATCTTAAACGGGTGGCAACGCACGCAACAAAGTTCCGTTCTTCTGGTATTACAGATGTACGTGAGCGTCGGTAATTACTTTCCATCGGGTGAACCACTTGCTTTTTTGATTAAAGTTTTTTGGACGCAGACTGTTAGGACGATTTTCTCAAAAAAAAATAAGAATCTTCAGGAGCAAAGAACGAGTTAAGTGCTCCCGTTAAGTTAAACCGAAGCTCTGACAAATAACGACTTGGCGGCGGCTTGAATAGCCAATACTACAGTAATACCTAATAACGTACCTTGCATAGAAGTCCTATTTCACAGAATCATGACTTGGACACGGTTTCTCTTTTTATATGGAATATTACAAACTGCCTTTTTGGTTGTAATTTCGATATGGTGACCTCTGTCACTACACAAGAAGCTCAAAAATGACAGACATTAATTCAGGAAATCACTTTTCAAGATGGCGCTATTCATTATACGTTTTGCGCATAAATTCATCATCGCACTATGAACATTTCTACAGATCATTACATATAAATACAAGATCCAAAAAACATAACATAACATAACTCGAAAGGCTTCAGGAGACGACGGGATTTCTAACCGAATGATCAAATCTCTCACTAAACCGCTCTTATGCTTAGTAGGAGCAATATGCAACGCCTTCCTCACCATCTGCTTTTATAGCTCGAGAGAATAAAAGATCACTCAAACCCGTTAGTGGCAGCACACGAAGTCCTTCCCACCTGTTAAAAGGCACCCCAAAAATGTCATCTTCGACGATGATGACAATATAATCCGGGTTAATAATGCAGTCGAGGTCACTTCCCTCGTACACAACACACACACACAATTCGCGTACCGCGTACAACCGTCCCTTACCGCGTTCGTCGGCGAACGCGTGGTCCCCGATACACGGCCTACACGATATTTACTCGGGCACGAGGCCGTTTCTAATAATCGAGCCACTCCACCCTTATCGATGGTAACCTAAGCCGAGGTTTCGCACCACGCATCCTGATGCCGCGAGCCACCCTCTAAATGTCGAAAATCTTTGGATTAACAGGGCTTAGAGCACAGCACAGCCGCAGCCAGCGTCGCGACGCCTTTTGTCGCACCAATAATGCTGCGACGTTCAAATTTTCTTTCACTCACGAGTCTTCTGTTCCCGTGTCTTACCGCCGAATCTGTGAAGGCCACCGGGCCAACAGCGTATTTTACCTAAGCCATGGGGGTTTTAGTCGATCTGACATCTCCAATGATGATCCCGACATAACCAGTCATCGCCTTCGGTGACTGGTAGGTGCTAGCCCCTTTCCCCCACGTGACATAAAAAAAAACCATGATGAAGTCTGCCATACCTTCATACTTTTCCTTGTATGGATGAGCCGATAAATTTTCACAGTTAGCTGTTGTTGCTTTATCAAATTAACGTTTCTTAGTCATATTCTTTAAAGTTATGTGCATACTAAACCGCATTAATCTCAATCTGATTATAGGTGTATAAAGAATATTACCAGTTCAAAATACAACTTTTGGTTACATTTTTCATTGACCGTGTTTGTTAACCCATATAATTATAGTTTAATTGTAATAAATAATACGTATTCCCAATAATATTAATAAGCCTTTAGCATACAGCGGTGCATAATACACCCGTATTAATTGAATACGTACTTTGAATTTTTCTCTTTTGTACATAAAGTTAATTTTAAGCACATTTTGCACCTACCGGAAAGAACAATGTCTAACGAACCAGCTCGTATATATGTATGTATGTATATGTATAAATATGTGATTCATTAGTTGTCTTATGTACATACGGCCAAGGTTGAGTTTAAATGTTTTAATGGTAGTCTTAAGAAATATGTTCCAGGTTTCCATAATTTTATGAAATATATTATATGCTAGTATAGTTTTCAAGGAAAAGTGATATTAAAGCTTGAAATCTGGAAGGACTTGCTTTTGTTCCCTTTCAATAAGTATTTCATTAACCAGAAGCGCTCCGAGTATCACATCGAGATTGAAAACGCTGAATTGAGGTTTTATATGACTACATTTTTGTTTGAAAATATACTTTTACTTGTTTTCTTAAATACAATTACATATAAGTTATATTTCTGCATATTTAAGGGTTCGGTTTAGAGTTTATGGTTTTAATTTTTTCTGAGTTATAATTCTAGTTGAAAATTTTTTTTTCTTTCACCACACGAGGAAAGATTCACGTTAGCTACCTATCACTGAAGGTAATGACCGTTTATGTTGGGATCAACATAAGGTGTCGGACTAAAACCTCCACGAATTAGAGATACACTGTTGGCCCGACGGCTTTTACAGCTACGACCGATGAGACTCGCAGGCTGGAGGAGAGTAACGACGCTACGGTGTTGACTCGCCGTCATTGAGACGCTGCAGCAGCCAGCGTGTGCTGTGCTCTTTTAACTAAAGAGATTTCTCAAATTTTATTTTATCCAGTCTTGGGATTCTTCAATTTAATAACAGTGATACCATTTCTCCTCATTGCCCGTCAATCCTATGTCATATTCTGACAGTCCCATTTTTCTCTTCATTTCGTTTTGAGTATTTCTTTTTTCAACTAGTATGCGTTATAGCTTAATTTTACAACACATAAAGGAAGATATATAGTGTTAGATGCTTATTACTCGTAACTATTAAATGCACCATAGAGCGGTAGAACAAGGTGATCGCCTTTATTATCAGGATATGCTAACCTGCTATCAGAGAATGTACCCCAGTACCGCCGCTTAAATTGTTAAATGTTTTAAAATCACATTAATTTAATTTCACATGACTGCAGCAAGGAACATAATTTAATATAATTGTACAGAGCGCGCATTTTGTAAACATAAAAGTGTTTGAATTTTAACGTTTGCTCTCCACATTGAACTACGATAATCAAAACGTGTACAATTTAAAACAATAACATAAATTATTCATATACATTTATTTACAAACTTATTGAATATAAATAACTAGTAAACATATTATGTGACACAGAATAGAATTGATTATTAAAGTTTGTAAGATAAATTTTAGGAACGATTTTCCATATAAACGTCGTGTCTCAATTTTGAACAACGCTCCTATCGCCAAATAGCAAAATTATTTCACAAAGGCTACGTCAATAATTGATAAGGATTGTCACTTCTCTTAATGAAGATAATCAATAGTGTGGAATCTAGTTTATTGTACGGGTATTGATATAGATAAAACAGGGGACTAATGAAATGGAATTGATGGCCTGACGACGAAGTTAGCAACGATCCTGCTTGAAAATTAAGGGTTCGAATCCCATTAGGAGCACACATTTACCAACTTGTATTAAATCATAGTTTTGAAATACTTGTAGCATAATTTGAACGTACTAGAAAGTAGCCAAAATTGTTCCCTGCGTTCTGACTGCACAAATCTTATTAATTTCTCTCTCACTTCTACGCAAAATATATTATGTAATGCCTATTTATATAGGCATTATTTAATTATTTTAATTTTAATGCATACGCTTCATAGAGATGAGCATCATGAACACTTACGCATATCCAACTGACCATTCATATCCCGGCTCGTTGCCGAAGATCAGCTGCTCTGTTTAGCACAGTGAAATACTACACATACATTTAAATGTACCTATTCATCTTCATCAGGATCTACATTTATTCTATAACTCAAATAATTTTCAATTTACTTTACACTTTGTATTCACAGCATTGTTGCATTCAGTTTCAATGAAACGGTTTTTATAGCGTCTGGCTTTTGGCTATACTAACTTTTTTTTTATGGGAGGGAGGCAAACGAGCAAGCGGTTCCTGATGGTAAGTCACCTAAAGTAAGATGGTAAGTTATTAGTAAGTAACCACCGTCACCCACGTACATTTGCAACACCAGAGGTGCTGCAGGTGTGTTGCCAACCTTTAAGGGTATTTGGGAGATGGGAGGAAGGATGAGAAATGGGAGGGGGAGTGGGCCTCCGGTTACCTCACTCACCGAACGAAACACAGAACTCACTTTTATCTACGAGACACTGATAAATAGGCAAAGTCTTCGACCATAGACGACCGACCAGAGGCTTATATCCAAAATTACCATCTCAGAAGTACCGTAAGCAAACCGGGACCAATGTGATTTTTTTCCCATATAAAATAATTAAATCGACTCCATAATACAGTCTCGTTTTGGTAACAAAGGTAGAGGTCTGGCGTCTAGCGTAAAACCCATCTCTGAGCGAGATACTACCCGAATAATGCCGTCCTGATAAAACTGGCGTAAGCTTAATACATTTTTAGAACATTGTTTGTTGAACATATGAGTTTATAAATATGATATCTTGTGCAAAATTAATATGCGCATAGAGTGCATTACTAGTCATGAGTTACAATGTATATCACATATCAGGAAAACAAATAGCCCAATATTTGCTCCAACTAGAGAAGCGGTTAGCGAAATCGTAAATTAAATTGTGGGTAGCAGAGAAGCTACTATCTGCGGATTTAGGTGAGCGATTGACGGAATCATTAATCAAAGTTATGAAAGGTGAGTATCCCGATACTCCTTGACGACTTTATTATATGAATCGTTAATACTAATATGAAGATAATATGTAGTAATATTACTTAATTTTAACCCTATGGTTAAATGTTAATTTGCGTCGAAGACTAAAGTAACGACGTCTGCAACTATGAAAGTAGCCTTCATTATGCGAGGCAAGGCAACCTGATACCTGCCGGATGGATTTCCGCCTACTGTAGAGGCATAAAATTGCGGACACATTTACACTACTAACAAATACGACCTGTACTTCTGCCATATCCATACATTTGGGAAGATCTGGACAATCTAGAGAAGAAGCAGAAGGACCAGTAAGTAGGGACTTGTTTATGAACCAAAGCATCTCCTTATACAGCATATACTAAAACCTATAGCCCCAAGTTTTCCTAGCGGTGAAGCAATTTTATTAAGTAATTTGCTATTAAATTGACTCCAAAAAGAATATCAATGTCACCCGAAATAGTTCAGGAGTCGTCTGCGAGTGGATTATTTAAATAATGCATAATTGTGACATCGCTTTATCACTTTAACAGTAGACAAAACTTCAGTCATTTGAGACGTTCCTAGTGAAAGAGAGGATAATGTGCATAACGACACACGTTGATTACAAGACTACAAGGTGTCAGCGGGACGATGGTGTTCAGTAGAAGACTTGGAGTGTTTATTAACCACCGATGAGCAGTAGGTGAAGTCCTAAAATAACTAGACACCAGACTGACAGATGATCGCCTAAAATTAAAAAAATATCGAAAATTAAATTTAATTATAAATGTTAAACTTACTTTTATGCAAATCACGAAATATTTTTGTGTTTGGACTGCAGTATTAACTTTGTTTTTTCTTCTTTGTCGTACTATTTTTATAAGTCAAAACCTGTAATTCGCTAGCAATTTTTCTAGTTTATAAGAATTCATTTTGTTTTATTTAGCGGTTTCTAACTGAAACTAGAAAATATAATTTTAAAAAAAAGCATCTGCTCGTTGGGTACCTAGAATGCTTTCCGGTGCGCAAAAACAAACCAGGCTAAATATTTCCCGAGGCTTTTCTGAACTGTTGCTACAAGATCTTGATCGTTTTTTAGCTCGATTTATAACAATGCACGAAACGTATCTTGAACATTATGATCCCCAAAACAAAATGACTGCCTTCACCTTGGAAAAGATCATCATATCCAACTTCTAAGAAATTCAAGGCGAGTTCTTCTGCCGGTAAAATCCTGGGCTATCTTTTCTGGGATAATCAAGGGAAGTAATGGTTCAATATATCGACCATAGACCTACTGTAAGAAGCACTTTGTATGCAGAACAAATGAAGAAATTTCGCAACGTAATCGGCGAGAAACGGCGACGATGAATTCCCTAAGTTTATCCTGTTTCACCCACATAACGCCCCGGCTCACAAGTGCACCGTTGCGATGGACGCAATTTGAAATGCAACCGTTGAAGTACTTGAGCATCCTTCATATTCACCAGACCTTGCTAAGGATGAACTGTTCTTTAGGAAGGTAATTTTAAGCTTAAAAAGACATTCCAGTGTATTACACTGAAAGGTGACTATGCTGAAAAATAAAATAACATTTAACAAAATTTACAAACCAATTTATTATTATTAACGTACTCACTCTAACTTTAAGTTTATCAAGTAAATCATTTTTAAGTTCTGTAAATTTTCAACGTTTCTTAACTGCAATTATTCCAATCCAGGATTCTTGATTTTCAACTATGTTACACATTAAAAAACATTACACTACTAACGTCAACGTAATATTACTTAATATCAACTTAAACATGGGAGGTTCGCTTTTGCGCCAGCAACTCGAAAAGAGTTACTAAATAATGAATTTTTATATCTGAACCCTGTGGTAACAAATTTGTAGCTACGGGACATAATGTAAACCAAATTTTAACGTTTACATACTCATTCGAGAATATTTCAAGATAGCCGCGAGAAGAATCTCTTCCACTTCACACTCAACGCGGCGCTAACAGCACTTCGTGTTAACTAGTAGTTTTTTTTTTAAAGATCCGCATTGAAGTGGTTGATGGAACGGGGTTTAGCACTAAAATTATAAAGTTAACTAACACTCTAATGGCCTACTAATTCTGCATACATGCCTTTGGAGGTGCTTTCTTGAAGAGAACTATGTGAAAGAAAAAGAAGGATTAAAATCCATAAGAAGAAACAAAATTGTTGTGATGACGTGTCAACGTGTCACGTTTTGACACTGTACAACGGTTTTGTGCAAAAACTGTCATACAAATGAACTAACCATTGTTCGTCAGGAAGTAGTAAGTTACATAATAAGCAATTCTGCCTACCTTGGTGGCAAAAGGTGGTAGGTGTAAGTTCTTGTTGTAGTTATCATCGATAACTTGAACCAGAAAGGGAGCAATCGTGTGGAAGCTTTAAGACATACGTTTATGCTCCAGATGTATTTGTTATATAGAAGTGTTTAAATACCTCAAAAAGTTTCATACATAACAGAGGGCATCCACAAAAAGTATAGAAACACGAACGTATTTGGAATATTTTCCTTGAAATATTTCGTACCCAAGTTACTCGACAGTTATACGGATCAAATCCCTAGAGGTTTTTTCCAGTGAACTGCATACTTTTATAAATTTCGTATCCTCTAGGACTGTCGGTTATATTTGAATTTTTCTCAACTTTATTCATATATTGAACTTTAGGGATTGCATAAAAACATTAGCATTCAAAAAACATTTTTTCGTGGATTCTTTTGATTCAATTATTGTGCTTAATCCAGAAGTTCAGTAGAACATACACTTCCTTTAGACATCCTTCAAGTTCTTGACTCTCATCACTAGTTTTCGTACTATCACTCTTCTCCTTCCAAAACCGCTGCATGTTTTTGTATAGACTTTTCACTTCACTTTCAAAGACTTCACTTTCGGTGAAAACTCAATTCATAAATATGCAACAACGATACAACATTATTTGGATATGTTTTAGTAAACTTTCGGTTATCTCCCAAATTCGTAAAAGTACTCAACAACTCTTATACGGCTTTTATATTTGTATAACAAATATTGGCGAGGGAGGGCAATGCCCGAGAAGAGATAATTAAAAATTATCATCACCAAGTAATCGATTAATTATATTACAAGCAAGCATGAGGGATATTTAATTAATTGTTAGCTCATTGAAAATTGAAACTGTTGCAGACGGAAAACAAATAGCCTTTTAGTTTATAAAAACAATTTATTCACGAATCTGAATTAATACATTTTTAAGACTATATCAAAGTCTATCGTATGTTGCCAGTGATGACTTACGCTATGGCTATGTTCGGCTTCTCTCTGCGTGGTAGAATCTGCAACGATGACATCCACAACTACTAACCGATATAGTCGACAGTTATAAATGCCAGCAAGCTGAAGTTGTAATGTTCTGGTATACAGATATATGTTGATAATGAACACAATATTATTAATAAAATACAAAAACAAATGCCAAGCCGTTTTGCCGCGGTGTAAGAGTCTGCCACCCCTTTCCTTCCCGAGAGTGTTGTAAAATTCGGGTAAAAGGGTTTGTTTTTGTTGATTTTGGATGTACATGTTGATGTCGGATAATAGACAAATAATAGATAATTATTCATCTGATTTGGATTATTTTCCCAGAATTTAACCTTGAGTAACTATCGCGTAAGGGTACTTCTGGAAACGTTTTTTGCAAATCACAAATTCTCCATTACCTTTAGTTTAAAATAGATGTTTTATTTAAATACTTTCAGTATCACTCCTATTTCTGAAAATATATTTTTAAATTAAAATGTTCCACTTAGTCTGTGATATAAAAGTATATTAATTGTTTCAGTCTTTTTATCCAAATCTTTATTACGATGGAAAGGGTAAGCAAAGTCGTTTCCGAAGAGGGACGGCGCTTGTGCGTTGCCGCGAAGGTGGAATACCGTAGGGTTTTAGCCGGTGCAATCCACCATCACCACGGTGCAAGCCCGACCTAACCCCTCCCCTGCCTTTCCCTGAGAAGAAGGCTATGTGGGAAAGTTTTTACTTTATGATCATTGAAAATAATACAACTTATTATTAATTCAGAAAAACGGCCAATATAAAATTATGTAATAAACAATACCCAAGCTACTGGAATACAGAGTCGCTTCTTACTTATAAAAATATATGTGTTAATTAAATCCACCGTATTATTTAAATAAGGAGAAACATTTTGAGAACATATAGACATGTACATATACGAGTATCTTCTGTAAACATACATCATCAAACATTCAATTTATTACCTAATTTCCGCAACATAACGTTATTAAAGAGCTTACAATAAGATTGAGTACAGGCTCATTAACATACCGGGACATGCTGATGCATAATTTTTAAGAACTGGATGCTATCTTGTTCAAGTTGAAATATAACACATTGCCCTTTCATATCTTAGTTCAATTTTGGAGAAAATATCTCTTATGGACATAATGTAAAGAGCAGATAAAAATATATTTGAGTTCTGATCTTCTAAGAGTTTGATATGAGATTTATTCATATTAGATCCGATTTGAGGCACGCTGAATTATTTCCAATATTCAAAATTTCCACCCAGCTCAGTTACCTATTGGACTGGAAACTGATAGAATTGGAACGGTTACATTATCTTTTTTACCTATTTTCTTTCGTCATGGGTTGCAATATAATAAAAATTACACAATTACAATACCTCAGATTTAAAATTAAATTATTTTGAATTACTCCGGATGTTTTAAATTCTAAGTTGTGAAAAATTAAAGTGAATCTCAGATTCATAGACAAACTATAAGAAAATCCAGAATAGTTACAACAGTCAAGTCTAGTTAAGTTTTACTGTCTCGCAGACGAGTATATATTTGGAATCGGATGTATTCTACAGCAAATGTATCAAATCTAAACTACTTGTGCAGTCATGTACAACAGTCACATTACATGAAGTTTGTCTTATTGCAAAATACCAAGCAAACACATGCCTGTTAAAATAATGAAACTAGTTTATAAGATTTTCATATATCATAAACACGCGAAAACATGTATGATTGATTTACTGAAGCTGCCACAGCTCGTATAACGTAAATGAGTAACGTAATTTTTCAAATTCGCAAAAATCTTCTAATGCTGCGGCGACTAAAAATCTCAATTTCTATCTATTATTCTAACTTTTATTGTCCAAAACATACATATTTTACTATTACAACTCAATGTTCAGGTGCCATAGAATAGTCAAAAGCGTTACTCGCAAAAGAACAGACATTAAAATGTTAATCTTTTCTGTGCATACTTTGTAAACAGACGTACGTAATAAAAAAGAATCATATAGAAATGTAATGAAATGTTACACTAATCTCATGTGATTTATTTTTCTTTTTATTTTTCTTTTTAAAGCTGTTAGTCGCGCTTAAACGTTGGCAGTTTTATACCTTTTTGTCTCAGTTTAAGGGCTTAGCAGCTCTCCGACCTCTCATAAGAGTGAAGAGCTTCTGAATACGACCCATATATAGCGTACGTGTTTCTTTTACAGCCTGTTAAAACTGCATGAAAATATCAAGCTAAATTAAAAATTCACTCTATTGAACGCATTTGAGGCAAATTTTATCTAATAGCTAGTTCATTAATGTGTTAAAGTATTTCTTCTGAATTTAGCATTCGCTAATTTCAGTGGGTATATTCTTTGTATGGTACATGAAACGATATTATGACGTCAATCGAACATTAGACATAACTTTATGTCAATATAACAATACCCCATCTCATTCCGACCCAATAATCAACAAAGGAAAATGTAGTGACCTCCGACATACATCGCAAAAACTGTGTTTTATTTCATGCCATATTTAAAATGTATACTAAAACCTGTTGAATGAAAAAATTCAAAAAAATAATCATGCGTGCAAATATAAAATACAAATATAAAGTTATCATACTATCAAATTTTAACTGTTATACTGTTAACGCTATATCATAATAAACGTTCAAATATTTTTTAAAAACTTTTTTAAAGAATTCAAGAAATTAATTATTAAAATTACAGACTAATTAAATGACAATAATTTCTAAATAAAACTATTGTTTAAAAAAAATATTCAGTGTTTCTTTGTGTATTGATTTCATTTAATTTTATTAATAACTAAAATACATAGATTTAAAAGCTTAATGTTACGTAAGATAGATTAACAAGTAGGACCTCTATACTGATGCTCTATACTGAAAGCTTGCCTCCATACTGAAACTGAAATTTTAATCAGCAATTTTTTTTTCAAAATCCGAGCAGACTGCATTCCTACTACTTATAGTTTCACATATAAAAAGTACGGAGGTTAATCGCAAACCTACTTGGATATGCAATTGACCTGTATCATACATATGTACATGAATGTCCCAAAGTAAGATCATATTTTTTTAAGCTCTATGAAATAAAAGCAGTAATATAATAATAAATGTTAAGTAACAATTATAGAATCGGAACATGAAAAAGATTAATGTAGAGTTGCATACACCTTCCTTACAATAAGAATTCACAGTAAACGTACACTCGGATATCTAAGTTCTAGGCTCATCATCTTAATGCCGGTGGCGAGTGGGTTTGCTGTAATAATAAAACTTATTTGTGGACATCGCGCCTCCTACCATACGAGGACGGCGTCTTAGTGTATTGCACTATAACACGTCGATTATTTTTCGGTTCTTCAAGAGTGTGTTGGAGCACTTCCAATGTTACGAGCATACACAAACTCCGATAATGCCGAAACTAACACTTGCATTGCGTTTCCAGTCGCTGTACTCTGGCAATCTCGTGGCTCGTATGAAGGGCTTATATTAAAAGTCAGTGGTATAGTCACAGTACGTCGTACGTACGACAAGACTTCGGATATAGTTTGTGTCAAGCTTCCTTTATACTGGTACGCAAGTTTCCCTATGGACTACGGTCCTATCCTCAGCTTCGCGTCGCGTATCTTCAAGATGAGCACGTTGTATGGTTTGGCACTCACCACACACTGGCGGTGTTATTTATATTAGAAGAGGGTGACAGATTCTTACACCGATACTGCACATTGTGACAAACCTGTACTAAATCCCCAGTACATCAAATTTGAAGGTTTAATGTGCAGAAGTACCTAAGTATTCCTCAGTGTGTCGTGGTAGCATAGGTCAGGGTTCTGGCTTTCCCCCCGAACGGCTTTCCGCCTTGTTCCGCCTTAGAAGCCGTAGTTCGGTCTCCCACGCTGAATCAAAAGGGACGCGAGTAACCTGAGTCCGATTCCCGGTACCGGCACCTCTAAAATTGTTAACAGCAATATTTAGCGCTGAATTTACAACTCTCATATGAGATCAGAGTATATACTCTGTGGTGTAGATTTTATACATACCAAATTATACATAGTAAAAAGCAACGAATGGTCGCACAAACAATTAAAGCTTATTCTCTAAAACAATAAAATAATTTAAAAAAAACTATGTTGTATCTGCAGACCGGAACTGACAAGCAGCGCCAATTAACAAGCATGATGCAGGTGGCAGCCAAGGGGGAGAAGCCTCTCATATATTGAGAAGAGGCTTTTGCAAGGAGCCTATGATATTTTAACAAGCTGATAGTTTACTTCTGCCTAGGTATTCCCAAAACGAAATAGGAGTAAGGCACTCCAGTTTCACAAGAAATCAATTTTAAAATCATCACAATATTATTTGCAGATTTTGTATATGTTTAATTTTATTACATCCGGTTTTATGTTCAAAACAAAGAAACCTAAAACTTCACTTTGAGTGTCGTTAATTATCGCCCGTCGTATTTCTCTCCTTCTATGCTCACCCTCAAAGCTTCACTAAAAAGCTTAACTGGACGATTAATGATAATTACATCTGCGTAAATCTATTAAACCTTTAGAAGCTTTCAAAGGTTAAACATTAGCGTACAGTACCTATCTTTAAATCGTGCTCGACACAATTTGTCTTCATTTAGTTAAATTTATTGTTTTAGTTTCTTCACATTAAAGCGTCACAACATTGTAAGTCTTTCGCTCAATAGCGGCTATACCTACTTAAGGTTTGACCGTGTGATTTAGTTGTAAGAGTAACTGACTGCAGAGCTATGGGTTCGAATCCCAGTCGAAGCCAATATCTTGTTGTGGTTGCGTTGCGTCCTGTCTCTAGCAATGCATCTAACCCTACCTCCGATATTATCGCTTAAGGGTTACATTGGACACAGGAAGGTAGTTACGGGTGAGATCCTTTGTTATTGAGCGTACATTTCCTGCGCTATAAAAAAAGGAATGAATAGTCTTCCAGGCAGCCAGAGCCAATTTTTTTTTAAATAATTCAGGCTGGTTTAATGCTGGTTCGCAAAACATGACATTCTCTCTCTCGAACAACCGGCAAGAAATTCGGATCAATGATCATGTTGGACGAATTCTTGATACCGTAACTGGATGAGTAGAAGTTAGAGAATATGTGGTTATGGAGATTTTGAGGATAATCTGACGGTTCCAGAATACTTTCTATGGGGTTACTAACTCCAGACCCTCAAGAACAACATTTGTCAAGAAATCGACAATTCAACGGCGGATATCTTGACAAAATGCCATATAAAGAGCCGATATTATCCAAATAAAAAAAAATGCATTATTTTATTTATTTTTAGAATTACAGTAAAAGAATATCGGATGACACATTTTGCGCCATCTTGTTTGTTTTAACAAAGTTTTTCAATAAGTTTTTAAACTTTATGTCAGATTATTGCGTTTATTTATTTATTTTAATCTTTATTGCATTCCTTTATATAGAAGGACACATAAGACGGACTTAATGCCTATAGCATTCTCTACCAATCAACCTACGGTGTGATGAAATTTTGTTAGGCGCAAGAAAGAACTTAGAAAACCATAAAACAAATTAGAGATTTTATTGTCAAATTTTATGCCTTTACTTAAAAGTAGAAAGTTTGATTTAGCCAATCTTAATTTAGAAACCTCTAGCGTATCACCTCGAAACGATCTACAGGAGACACTCCGATTTTTATTAAATAAATGTATGTTTTTCTGTACGTGGAGTTGAAAAGATCAAAGATAAACGACAGAAATGTCAAAAATTTATCCTTTTTGAAGTTATACTTCTTTTGGCGCGTTAGGGTTTTAAATTTTACGATGCGCGCGCACACCGACATCTAAAAATAACAGGATGATTGGTTTCTAAATGTCTCTTAAATTATCTTGGTAACTATTATGGAGACTATGTACTATTATGGAGTGTATGTACGATGAAGAAAAGAAACCAGAGCGGTGAAGTGGAATAGAGTCAAAGACCCGAGTATTAGAAGCGTGCTCCGCGTGCGGGTGAGGTGGGTTTTGTAGAAAAAATAAGCATATAAATTAGAACGTAGAAAACTGTTTTATGTTATGTTATGTTTAATCAATGCCATGGGGCAGAATCTAAACTTAATTTAATGTAAGTTTTCGTTACAAGACTTTTTCGTTAGTGGAATCTATCCGCACGATTGAGTTTGATACAGAGAGCAAGCTACGCTATGCTAATGTTCAAAAGCGGTAAACTGTTCGTCTCTCGATTGAATATGGCGTGTGATACGGAACCAAATCATGATTAACACACGGTAGCACACGGTCCGAGTAAAGAACTACGAAGAAAGCAAAAAAAATAACATTTTAATCTTCTATCCCACAATAGTCCATACTCTACATTTGATTAATTTTTTCAGATTTAAAAATTTATATTAAGGAGCTTAAAATAAAACAATAAAACCCATAAGTGTATTACAAAAGACAGTTTATTTTAATTTATTTACAAAAATACAAGGCTTTAGCTTAATTCACTAAACATACAAAACAAATATAGTAGAAATCACAATAACGTTCGATGCTTGGCAATCATTTAAAGCTATTGCTTTATATCACTTTAATAATGAACCGCTACAAATGAGTTTACTTTCAAATTATATTTTTTTTTTTACAAAAATGGTCCCCATCCGATGTACATCTGACAAAGATTATGAATACTGGTTGCTTCGACGATAAGATGTTCAACTTGACCCTCCGGAGACAGAGACAAGGACAACTGCTTATTCTTTGTTTTTACCTTGAAAAAAAGTTATTGTCACAACAGATACAGATAAAAATGGCAGGTGCGTGTAAATTGAATGTCCAAGGTGAAATGAGAGAGAATAGGGAATTTATAAGGTAAACAAATAATCGATATATACAAAGTGTCATTGTTGCTTATTATTGTTTCGTAATTGTAATTTCCACAGACACTTTCGCTTAAAAAGACCATTTAGTTTTTCTAACTACCATAATAACTAAGGCCTAGTTCAATTTGTTTGTTTAAAAAACCTAATATAGCCAGTTTTAAGGTCGAAGTCAACAGTGCTAACCTAACCAAAAATCTTTGCCATATCGGTATCTGTGATACGCAAGTTCCATAAGTAATTAAAATCACTGCATTATTGTCAAGTTGACTATACTGCTGCGAAGCCGCGCTTACAGGGCACTTCACAGCCGCTAGAAACTTCGGTCGGGTTATTTAAAAAAGTGTAACGGTCTCTTTTCTTAAATGTCAACCTCACCTGTCGAGCGAGACTGTACCTAAATTCTATAGACTAGTAACGGGGAGCAGGATCCTTAGTGTGGGGGTACCAGCACTGCGATCACCAACCTGCATGCTTGGACGAGGCCGAAAGGGGAGAGGTCGCCGATGAGGCCACTTCTAATACAAGTGACGTGCAAATCTAATGAGGTATGCTAATATATCCCTTTTAAAAAAATACAGGAATTCCTTACAGCAGTGGGACATAAGTATGGTGTAGTAATGGACTGTTACTTTGCTTTAACAAAGCGCACAAGTATACTCTAACAGGCACAGCTGTGAGCAAAGTACCATGCCGTTGAGCCGCTGGCGTATGTGGCGCAAGTGCTGCAGCGCCTCGGCGTTGGTGCGCTCGCCGCAGTCGGGCGCGCGGCCGCGGCCCCACGACAGCAGCGGGTCGTACACGAACGGACCCACCACCGACATCAGCGCCGCCGTCTGCGCACCCAGCGCGCGCATCACCGCTTCGCAACATTTTCTATGTGGACACAATTTGACTTTTAATCTGATAATAATTTATGCTTACCTTAATCTAGGTTCTTATGTTAAGGAAGTTGATTCCTTAACTTAACAACCTAGAAACAGTCCACTGCAGGACATAGGCCTCACCCATAAGCAGGATTAGCCATAGTCTCTACGATAGGCAAGCGAATTGAATTATGTTATACCTAATTTAGTAGGTCAGGGCGTTCGCTTTAAATTCGCAGTATATTCATATCAATTAACATTATTCATTTTCAAGTGTCAAGGAAAACATCGCAAGGAAACCTGACAAGTGATTTATGCTAACCAAGCAATATTATTTCTACCACAGGCATTTGAAGTCCGCCAACCCGCACCGAGCAGCGTACCGGACCCTTTTCGGCTCCAAAGCCCTCTTATATATTGAAAGGACGATACTTTACTACTTTTCATGATGGCTCGGTGGCGTAGTGGCTAAGCGTTTAGCTGCGGCGCTGTGGGTCGCGGGTTCAATTTCCGCACGGGACTAGTATTTGTATGGCCTACAAATAATAGTTCCCTGTCCATGTGCAATTTATGTATGTAAACTGCCTCAGCAACTCAGGAGAAATTCCTACAGTGGAAGGTAACGTTTCTTTTAAATAAATAAAATTCATAAATTAGAAACTCCATACGAAAACCGATCCGATTAATTAATTAAAGAAGTTTTTAATATTAGTGTTATTCCTTCTATTTCCTGTTAACCCAACTAAGCCTAAAATGGTTAACGACAAGGGCTCAAACCTACGACGGTTTCGACAGGTTATGGACAGATTTCCAAGTTCGCACCCTCGCTTGCTTCGTTTCCAGTAATTGAGTATATGGTTCTCTCTTATAATGAATCTTATAAATATGCTGCGACTTCGAGCTAGTATTCTCAGAGGGTAGTTCGTTCCTTTCCCGTTCGAGCCAACAACTCTCCTCTACCACACAAAAAATAAAAATAATAATTGTTACAAGTATCCCGTACTTACCTAAACATACCCTCGTGTTTAAGCGGTCCCATAGCCGCCTCCATGTTGTGCGTTAATCTGAACGGAACCCTCTCGGGCCATTCGAAGGACTCCCCTTTGTTGAACAAACAATTGAAATCCACGTGTACTGTGTCGCCGTTAGTTGAGTCGAAGGAAATATTCTCGCCGTGTCGATCGCCTAATCCTTTGGAACAAAATATTATTATACTTCTTCTCCACCTTTATCAGGCTATTTAAATTCGCTAGTGAACATGGATCTCTCCAAGAAAGCACCAGCAAAAGCGTGTTTGAATTGAAAGTTTGCCCTTACTCACCACGCGGGGCAGGCGAGTTGGTGCTGCTTCTGGTCAATGTCAAAGACAATGGAATTGGCTAATTCGAATGAATTTTCCGCCATCATTCGGTCGCCTGAGCCTCGATTGTTAGATAGTAGAGTAATCTTCAAATCCAATAGACAAATAATTCAAATTCAATAGAATTTTGATCGGATTTTTTTAAATGTTTCTTATTTATGTTTATTTATCTATCTACATATGTAATAGTATATAATTATATATATTATGTATATTATTCATTATCAGTTATCATATTCAGTATCATATTTTTATTCATTAATTTTATTATATCTATTTATATTTGTTTATAGTTATTTTAAAATCATTTTATTACTTAATTAATTTAACTAAATGAATACACCTGCTACGGCTATCTCACCAACCCATGGGTTGACTGGCAGAGAATGCCAATAGGCATTGAGTCCGCCCTTTGTAACCTCAAATTGAGGTGTATGCAATAAAGTATTTTAAATAGAAAATAAAATATGATGTTGAGAAGGACTTCAACAATTTTTTTTACTTCTTTGCATTAGAAATTTAATGAGTTGGCTGTCACTTCAGCTGAGCTTACAAGACAAGGATTTCATAAAAATATTTGTCAAACATGGATATAAATACTAAAGGTAACAGCGCTTTACAGTTTAATCAAAAATGATAATATAAAAAACAAAGATTATTGAACTTTGTTAAAGGACTGCTGTCTTTTTATTGAACAAATAATCCACTCTCACAGCTTCTGAGTTACGTAATGTGGTTTTTCATTCGTTATTTATGTTAACGCGTTTATGCTTATCATGTAAGATGTTGCTACCTGTCAGCGTCTAGTATGTTTCGAGATGGATTCTATAATAGTGCCATTTTCAAGGCATTTCCTTTATTCGTCTTATATGTCAAATTATCCACTAGATAGACAGATTTCCTTTTTTATTACCTATAAATTATTAGTATTTAGTGTACCAACCTAGGATATATCCAACCATTGACATTACAGCTGTTGTACGTATATACGCTGACCTAGCTTGATACCTGCAAATTATAATAATGTTAGTAAATACTGAAGGATGCCAAAACGGTGGAAAGCTTAATGCAAAAGAATGTATTTTTATGACAATTTCTTTAAAAAAGATAATATTATATATTTTACTAAAGTAGTATTATTGTACTGTATTATTATTAAATTATATAATAATAATACAGAGCAAACACGTTATTTTCCGCCAACCTAGGTTTTCTTCATCAGCCTACTTATTCACTGCTGAACTTAGCCCTCTCCAACAAAAGCCAGGATGTATTTCTTGAAAGTTTGCCCATGCTCATCACGCTGGGCAAGCGCGTTGGTGAGCAGTGCCAGTACTCTTACAGTAGTTATACAAATATTGTAAATATAAAAAAAATATTTATTGTTTTTATACGAACCATCCATAAGGATCGGAGAATACACGTCTGAACCACTCATCGAAGACCGGTGGATGGCGACGTAGTAACTGCTCCTCAAATATCCTTCTCATTTTCTCCACCGGGTCGTTTTTAGAGCACATCAATTCTTTCAGCTCTCGATTGCTTGTATGAATGCCTACCAACATGCCAAAAAAACCATGTCACTCTTAGAAAGAAACAAAATTCGTTATTTAGCTTTCTTGTGCAATGAGAAATATGTACATGGTTTTGTCCCAACAATTACTAACACTGGTAAATCTGCTTCACAGAAAGTTATAAAAGTTAAGCCTTATATATTCAATTAAACTCTCGACCATATACACAATACGGTGGTCGGAAGTCTGGACATTAATTTTAGTTGTTTTAATCCTTTCTTCACCAAGCTTATTTGGAACCATGTGACAGGTGGTGGGCCTCTCTCGTAAACTGATGCAAACTATACATACCAAAAGATATCAGCTGTTTGAAATAATTATGATGGGAAGAGTAGAGAGCAAGACGCGCTAAAAATTTTTTAGAATAGGATTTATATAATATAGGAAACAGAGTACTACTGTGTCGGACAACCTCCAGTAGTGGAATGGCATTAGAAGAAGAATACAACATTACTAAGGTAGTCCACCAGTAATGTAAGAACTGCCTCCACGCGGCAAACAACATATATAATTATACGTGCTAATTACCTTTCTGCTTGTAGATATGAAACAATATTGGACGTAATCCGACTAAGTTAGGCACCCACTCGATCAAACCGCACTCCTCGTTGAGCGGCAGCACGCTGTACGTCCTGATGTACAGTCGCCGGCGCCGTGTCTCCGCCGCGTCTTGGAGGAATCTATTCACAACCCCGTTGAACTCCATTAGGCGAAAGTCTTTGCGTAGATCATCACGAGATTTTAACAGTACTATGTAGGACTTTCCATTGGAACCTGTCGATAAACCATACACGGTTACTGACATTCCGTGCCATCACAACAAAATGCATTACTTTTGTATCGGTTAAGTAAACGCTCGGCGGTGAATTGCAATATGAGGAAACCATGTCAGGTAAAATACATGAAATAACAATTCGTGAAATTAAATAGTCGTTTAATTATGTAATTTGTGATAGAAAAAAGATAGAAATCCGCAAATCATAGATGAACTTATAATTGTAATTGATTTATATTAATCCCCTAACCTTTTAACGTGACCTTTCTCGGTTTTTGTAGTGACGGCAATATCTGAATTTTCTCTTCGATGCCTGCGATGTACACCGACGGCTCTCTGGGTATGTTGAAATCGATGCGCTCCTGTCGCGCCGCCTTAGATGGCAAGACAATCTTGCAAAACTCTTGGAAAGGTATCATAATACGACTGAAATTTTCGCCCGCTAAAAGTCTGGGTAAAGTTCGGACCAGCAATGAAACAGTTGGGTTCTGAAAAATATTACATTAACTTTATAACATAGTAAAAATAGTAGCAGCCTGTATATACCCACGGCTGGGCAAAGGCCTTCTTCTCAAATGAGGGTTTTTGGAGCCGAAAAAACCCGACACGCTGCTACAAAGCGGGTTGGCGGGCTTCACTTTTCCTTTTTTTTATTCTCAAACATGCAGGTTTCCATACGATGCTCTCCTTCAAGCCGAGCACTTGGTAAATACAGCACTTAAAATTGCTATTAACAATTAAGGTGGTGCCGGCACCACAGTCACACTCAGAACCAGTTACTGTTGCTGTTGCTTACTAGTTAATTAGCTGTAACTTCAAAGTAATGCACCCAAATTACTAAAAACAGGATCATTATTTTTGTTTTGTATAATATTATTATGATTTTATACTCATGTCATAGTCCAACAATAGTATTTCACATAATATCAATACATTACATCTCGAATATATTATTTACTTCAATTTTATTTTGTTTATTAAGAAACAAAGATTCATTTTACAACAGATGTATGAAACAATGGATATAAGTTATAATGGCCTATAATACAATATGTATAAAAGCTAAAACATATTTTAATAGATTAACAATTTTAGGGTAACTTACCACTGTATTACTAGCTATCGGCTTATTACAAAGCTCTATCAGTTTTTCAGCGAACTGCGTAAAATCACATACAAGTTTCAACATATGCGGTTCTTTGAGCCGCGGGTCCGCGAACACGTCTGTGCACCGTTTGATGCGTTGGGGATAACTCGATTTGATCACACACATCATCATCCATAACGTGTGCTGTGGGTAGGCCATGATTAATTTGACTATTATCGCCTTCAATTGAAGATAAACCTGAAATAAATTGGCAATAATCAATGACCATGATGATGATGTCCTCCTGGCCGAATCCGATTACTTTCTATACTATCAGCACTAGTCAACGGCGCATGAGATAATATAGTGCCGTAAGTGTACGCGCAAATAGAGGGGCACTCACTTTACATTTCCACATCCGATGTAACGCTAACCAGACCCGAAAACCATTTATTTTGTGGTTTATTTTGCACAAATGTTGACTGCGGCTGAAATCAGAACTTAGCCGTTAGGTAGGCTAACCACTTAGTCGTGGTGGTCAATAACCATGATACTTTATTATTAAAACATATTCACATATTCATTCAAACATACTAAACCTAAATAAATTATTCAAATTCAGTTTGGTCAAAAATGCTAAGTGTTTTGCGATCACAAATACGCAAAGTATCGTCTGTTGGCTTTCAGGGTTTCCCTGTGTGTAGATGAGGTTGAAATTTGGATAAAATATAGGCTGGCTTTCTAGGATAAGCCCATGTCAGTCGGTGGACATATTAAGGCTTGTTAAGAAAAAGATATTTGCATACCTCCTTAACTGGATGACAAATTCTTGAAACGATTTGTGAAAATGCCGTCAGGTATAAGTAGATAGGCAGTCTTTCAGAATACGTCTTGATGATCTCTGTCATTTGAGCTAACACTGAATGAATGCTGGTGTCCGCTGATGTCACCTCTACGTCCAGCCTGTTGTATTTATAAAACATAAATTCACGACTCTTTTCAGTAAGCAGAATTTAGAAATAAACACACACCAACAAAAGTGAAATTATGAAAATGTTGTAAAAGCAATCAATTTAAATGCGTGACGTGATTGTTACCATATAGAAAGCATCCTTGGCATGCTCTGATATAAGTATTTATGGCCATATTGCAACGCTTTGCCGTATGAATTGAGAGCATAAACCCGTCTGGACCAAGTCAGATTACTGGGCGTTGCGTCACCGCTGCTCACTTTTTCGTAATACGCACCAAGGCAAACCTGCAAATACACTTCGATATCAATTAATACTACACTGCAATAGGTGATGTCTACGCATTATCATAATTATCGCAACTGGCTACATCTAGTGCGGGAACTCTTCCTCTCCGCCGTCGACGTCTCCGTTATGAGGTTGCATATCAAAAACTTTTCGTCTCCTACGTTTCTTGCTGGCCCATTGGAAGGTAAAGTCGACATAATTAAATTTTTGGCATTGTGGCCACTTAACGTTACGGTCCTAATAAAATCGATGGGATCAGATATTGCGCGAAGACATTTCAATAATATATCTTTATTACTCTAAGGAAAACTGGTCCTGCTAAACCAGACTGCTGACCAAGCGTGACGTGGTGTCACTCCTGAGATGACCTCGTAGGTCCTAAGAGGATTACGACAACTCATCTCAAGAGAGGCATAAACTATGTCCAGCATGAACTACTTTTAGCTAGACAAAATTTAATTTCAGCTAATTTCCATTTCATTTGAAAGTAAACTTACCAAACTCTTCTCCCATTGCTTGAACACCTCAACGGACTCCTTATAGTACCCAATGTTTACATCGACATCCACGTTTGTGGTTTCATCGTTATATTTGGCAATCAAAAGTTTTGCCTTAGCACAAATTTTCCTAAAACATACATTACATTGATTATTGCTTTTTAAAATTCATATCGGAGAATGATGGTTAGAAGCTTATAGAAATGGCACTATAAATGAAAAATAAATAAAAACTGCGACAGACTGACCATCTGCCACGTTGTCACAAATGAGCTCTAGTGAAAAGTAAGTTGTAAGGGCTTAAATATCTAGACCTCTGAGCACCCTGGTATGGGGTATACGGTCGTGAGAGTTTATTTATAACTCTCAATAGGTTTATCAAAAATAGAATATATGTTATGTTTAAACTTTCAGCTAGCTATCAGGTAAGCCGGTGGCTTCACATTAATTATATCCCGCACAAATGCAAATGACATGACTTATTATTTACATACCTTTGTTCTTGCGTGAGCTTGTCTATCTGCGGGTAGGCTTCGACAAGTCCGCGGCGTAGTGTTGTGAAAGCGTGCTCTTGTTGTCCTCGAGCCCAGTACATTCTAGCTTTCTCTATGAATAGTTCCTCTGGGTGATACTCCTCTGCATTAAGGATATACATATATGACTGAAAAGAATAGATGTAAGTTATATGAAGGTTGATTGCCGAGTGGTTAGGGTATCAGGCTCCGAATCAGGAGACTCGAGTGCGATCCCCATGTGGAGGGCTCCTATCAATGAGTTTTTCGTAACTTATGTACGATTGACAACACAATTGTTAACTTGGACACAAACTCGACGATATTGCTCACCACCTGTCGCGTTGTGGGGTGGGGTTTAGTAGCCGCGATTGGGTCATCCACCGTAAAGCAAATAAGAGCATGTAACTTACAGCACATATATAATAAAATTAAACCATCATATTTCATTCCATCGACAAGGATGACTAAATTAATTTTTGATATTTTAATAGCAGAGGCTGCAAGCTATTTCACGCCTACTGGTAACGCTAACTGTTGGCTCTCTAGTTTATTTTTTGTTTACGCATTGTTAACGCACTTATTCGCATCCTTTTCCCACGCGCACCTAAGGGGTAGTAGGCCTCGGCTTGCTGTCCCGTTCTTTTTATCTGCGAGAAAGGGAACAAAGAAGTGATGGCGATTGTAATATTTATTTCCGTTCACCCAAATATACAGTCCACTGAATTTAGAACATCTCCCTTTGGTCGAGACGATGATGGCGGTGATGGGGCAAAGTCCGATAGTTCGGACTTTGTCCCATCACCGCCTAGTAATACTGTTATAATAATATAATTACCTGTTGAAAGATTCCAGCCTTTCTTGCCTGCTTAGCGCTTTGAAGCCACAGATCACCGATAGAAACTTTCAGACGATTCGAAGTTACAGGATGAGTCGGCTCCAATAGTTCCTAAAACATTTAATTGAAAGAAGTTACCGTAGTCCGGCCACTCTCAGCGTCGTAGCGAGCCGATAGAATAATCACTAGAGTAGTTGCCAAATATTGAAAAACTAGTTGATACTGTTGCCTTAGCATCAATTATAGCCAAACGTTAATAATTTCTACAAAAACAATCGCTTACGTGAAGTGTTTTCCTTTTGTAAACTATTTTAACATTCAGAACGCTCTTATCTGTCATAGCGTCTGTATTAACTTTTTTTTTCTTCAGCAGCTTGTACCCAATTAACTTCTGACATAAGCCTCACCCAATATTTGTCGTAATCGCCAATATCCGCTTGGCAGACAGATTGGCGATTGCATTATGGATTCTTCACCCTTTAGTCTCACTTGGCAGGCGGATTGGCGATTGAAGTATGAATACTTCGTCCTTGAAGGTCAGCTTGGCAGGTGGATAGGCGATTGGAATGTGGATACTTCGGCCACAGTCGGACTGGATTATTTTGGTCATCTATGAGGAGGCCACAACAATTTTCTTTCTTTTCGTTAAGAATCCACCATGGAATGACAAAATCTATTAGGTCGACTACAAAGTTTACAGATATGTTCGTTCATATAAACCATATTCATTCTATGGATGAATTCGTTACCTGTGTTTGCTGCAATAGTATTCTTCTGAGCCTCAGTAGAGGTTCGACGGTCCTCACGTCTGACTGTACCACGGACAGTCTCCGACGCCACTCGTCTAGCAATTGATTCAAAATTGCTTCCCCTTGACTATCGCCGTCATTTAAATCTTTGAGTCTAGGAAATATCACCATTATAAGTTGGGTGTTGATGGTGAGTTTTTATTTTTTGATTGGGGTGACCAATGAGCTAACCGGCGAACAACTTCAATCGAAGAAGGTTACAGGTACGTTGTCACCCCTGCGAACTAACAATGAAAATGCCTTAAAGCCTATAATCATAATGGCTCTGTGTACCTTTCAAAAATGCAACAGTGGTTGTACTACTAATTGGATTGGAAGAAATAGACAAGAGGGTGGTACATACCCAGACGGCTTAGGAGCCGTCTCCACCACCCTTAGGTTATCTTCTACCTAGTGGACATATGTTAATAGCATTAAGTAAAGCTTACAGGATTTTTTTTATTGCGTATAATATATTCAAAAACTAAAATATAATTCAGAAACATTTCAGTCCTGCTTTGCGGCGAAATTGTTGAGTAATCAAAATGTAAATTACCTCAGAGTGCTTGATTTATTTATATAACTAAAGTCCATACAAATAATTTAAGACCAAGAGACTTTTCGAGCATTTCCTTCGTTGAGAGACCATGGGGATGAGAGTGTCAGATTCTCTTAACATACAACCAAATGGCGGAGGCTTTACCAAACGATTTCGATCGGTCTGCTTAGTTTTGGTCTGGTATTTTTCGAGATGGTTATCACGCCATCTCTCGGTAGCCATTGCGATTTCTGTTCTCTTAGTAGCCTCTTATGACACCTACAGGCAAATTCTTACGCCGATACCGCGCATTTACTAAATCTAAATATAAATATAGGGGGGGAGGGGGGCGGAAAATTGGCTATAGAGTAAAATAGAAATAGAACAATATACTAAATCTTCTCAATTCTGTCACCTCAATAGAACCTCTTCAGCATGTTCCGCCTCTTTCACAATATGCAGACCGAGTACGCTCTGGTACCCACTACGCAGCGCGCTCTCGCCTCGACTCTTGCCGTCCATTTGAGATAGTAACCTGTTGGTGGCATCTTTACTGGATATTACGAAGGCTTCGTGGTCCTGCTTACGATATGATAGGAGGATGCGACCCATCAGCAGGCCCCAGTTCTCACGAGATTGCGGCTGAAAGAACATACATTTGCATAACGAGCGACGTTACAAAATACACATACCTATCTACCTAAATTCATATATTAGCTTTAGCAGATGAATTTGCCATCATGTACCGCAGCAATAACTGGAATGAAGTTACCCTTAAGATAAGAACCCTTAAAAACTTTAGGTCAAAAGTTGTTCGCTTTACTGCACTGCGAGAAAAACTTTTTAATAGGAACTTTTAATTCGCTGGTCCATTAAACGCAATTAACACAAAACAATGAAGATCGCGTTACTTACCACTGGTCTCTGGGCCAATTCCTCTAATTGTTCGAAGCGTCCCAATCGCCATAATGGCTCAGCGGCTAGTTCCATCATGTTATCGTCCGCCTCGCGTTCGTTTAACAGTCGATATGCAGTGAACGGCTGGTCTAGACCCAAGTAGCAATCGATCATGCCCTGAAATAGTGCCATCACACATTACAGCACTTCCTTTTTACGTTTATATCGAATAAGCTATGCCGGATATTAGTTTGCTTAGTTTACAACTTTAACAAAAAAACATCTGCATTAGAGACAATAAAATAAAATGCAAATTAACGCCTGGTTAGGTTACGTTACTACTACATACTATCGATATTAAATATATATTTAGTAGCTTTCTATTTCCACTATAACAGTATATTAATGTAATGAGGGTGTAAGTTAAAGAAAACGATTGTCAACTAAAAAACTTAAAAACTAAACACACACACGGACATTATAACCTGAAATGGATAGACTGGTGACTATTTGTCCATAGGAACATGTCAATCATAAAAGTAAAACTAAACTAAAAAAAAACATTATTTCACACCCGTCCCTCTACTTGTATATAATAATTCTAATCAAAATAATAAATCAAGTGTTCCAAATCTTAATTTGTTCCAGTAACCGTAAAATAAATGTGCGAAGATCCTATCGCTGAGACAGTTAGAATTGGTGAAAATCGACTTTCGTAATTTCTTTACAAACAAAAATACAGGTGAAGCTTATATGTATAAGCCTGCAAAAAAGAACCACAAATAAAGGCTTACCTGCAAACTGTGCTTGTCGAGTTGACCCTCTTGCGCGAGTCTCTCGTAGCAAAGTGCGGCATCCTGCAATCTACCCGTAACCACTTGAGCGAGAATCAATTCCTTCAGCGACGGCTCGGATCGCTTTATAGATAAAATACCTAAAATTTTAATTAAAACAAATAATACAACACTTGTAATGAGAATCGGAATACATGAAAATATTTTATTATATATTATTTTACATTTTGCTTGCAAAACATGGTGATTGTTTAGATGTTACGTCTTTCTTTGTTCCCTGACGGATTTCGACCACGGATAAAATTTCGTACGCCACTAACCACTAAACTCTCTCATTGGGAGGATTTGGTATACTTGCAATTCTTAGCAGGCTTGTGATAGCAGTACCAGACACTTGCAGTTTCACGCAGGCGCCGCTGCTCGCCACCGGTCTGGATAATAATAATAATATCTCTAAATAATAATAGCTCTCTTCATTGTTGTTACTGAGCGCCGGGAACAACAATGAAGAGAGTTGCGAATGTCTCACTCACCGGCAACTGAGTCAGGTTCGTCCAACAAAGCATATATTTCAGCCAACAATGGCAACTGCTCCTGCACCCGCTCGCTCTTTTCGTCCATATAAAGCTCCAGATATTGCAAGGCTCGCTCCAATTCGCCGCACGTAAAGTTACCCCGAGCAATTGTTAGTTTATCAAATGTCTCCATAAAGGAAAATATTGCCCTGAAGCAAGTTAATTTATTTTAATTTATTTTTTCTTTCCAACAGTAAAATGAACTATTTAAGACACGCAGATAACCTCGAGTCCTACACTAAGTATTGTTTTTATCGCAGGATCCTGGCGTGCGATCTAACTGCTGTTTGTTATACTAGACATTACAGTTTTAAAAATTACAGAGAACATGTTAATAGACAATAATAAACAATATTCCGGGTCGGTTTAAGTATGCATGTATGTGTGTTGGGAGTTGTATGTATTCGTGAGGGCATGTGTATTGTGTGTCATAGCAATTACTTGTAATAACATTTTTTTTAAGATAAATAAAAATGTCCGGGAGTAAATAATTGATATTATAATAATATAACATTGTTACCGATTTCCAGTATATGTAGCATAACGAGACTCATCACTTGTTACGTTCTATCTGCGGGAGAGGCGAAATGTGGGTTGCAGAAGCCCGTTTAACGACAGTGCAGAATTGTGCCATATAATCCTTTCCTACCCATAAGTGTGACATATTGATGATATTGTGTGACTTTAGTGTGATTTTAACCATAGATTGGTGCCGATACCGGGACTTAAACCCGGGTCACACGAGTATCATAAAATTAAAGCGAGTGGACTGACCATTGAGCTACCAAAGTTCTAGTTACTTACGTTTACTTACTTGTAATTTTCATTCTCCGTTGGACGTTGCTTTAAATGACACCACTCCAAAAGCCATCTATTCAAGAAATCGAATAATGTGTAGATGGTTTTGCTGCATTTACTCTGTAGTTTATAATTAGTATAAGTTAATTACCCATAATATTAAGTTCTTTGAAGTAAAACTACTTTATGCGCAATTGAGTGTAACTTAGATCTTTTCGAACGGAAATACCGGCCCGAGTCGATCTACGAGCCGGAAAAACAAACTTAGTAGTTATAAAACTACGCGTAATACATTTTATTATTGGTATTATATATAGTACTAGTATTATAATTTAAAATTAAACATACTACCAATGTTAAAATAATTTAGTAAAAACGGAACGAAACGATTACAAAAAGTAATAATTTACATTTGATATGGCCGCCAAAAAGAACAGCTGTTTTGAGGCCGCCATATTTTATCTAGATGTTTTAAACTACCAAAAAAAACTTTAGGTACATATTAAAAGCGTGAAATTTTCCGAAATAAGTTTGTCAACTGCGCTAGAGATATTATAATGCCGTAAGTGTACACGCAAACACAGAGGCACTCACTCGCCTTCACCTTCCCATATCCGATGTAGCGCTTACGCGATAAGATCGGAAGGATCATTCGCATGGTTGGCGGCTGGCGCATTGGCTTTGGCTTCCGGGTCGCGAGTTCCGATTCCCTCACGTATATTTGTATCGCCTACTGACAATTGAGTCCCAGTTCTGGGTATTTGTGTAAAACCTACATTCATAATGGATCTTAATATATGGTGTAGGTTAACCATTCATTTTATAAGTAGAATATTTTCAATGTGTTTACATCATTATACACAAAACAAAATACACATAAATATATTATTTGCAAACATAATTATTTTTTAATTATTTATACCAAATCTATTGTTTAAAATATCCATATTTCGCTACAAAATAGCATTCTCATCCTTCTACAACTGCAGCTATGGTAATCATTACCAAAAAAAATTACAAATAACTAGTTGAACCCTGCTACGCCTCACCGTGCCAATATTTGTAAGTAATGGGTTTAATTCTTTCATTGGATTCTTTTTTTTTTGTTTTACTCTTATTCTGTAATGTGTCGAACATAGCCTATGCATTTGAGCTTAATCGGTGGAGCGGTTTGCGAGTTTAAAAAGGACTAACAAGGACATTTTTTTTAGATATATATATATATATAATTCCTTTACCTGATTTCCCTCTTCAGCTTGAACCGAATTAATATTCGGAGTCATTCTAATATGCCGCAGCATCTTATATTTTGCTCTTTCTGAAGACACTTCCCTTTCGCTATCAAAATTTTCACGACCTATCAAATTTTAAAATAAAATTTCTATGTTATTAAATACTTGCATAAAACAGAAATAGAGAAACAGATTAAGTACCTATAACCGCTAAAATCTCCTCTTGAACGTACTGAGCAACAGTCTTGGACATAATAGCATGTAAAAGCACATAAGGAAAAAACAGGAACAATGTGCGTACATCACGACGCATACTGGGGTGTACGGTGCGCAGTAGTTCTCTAATACTCTCGGACTCTATAAGAGAGATTAATTGACCCGTCCAACTGAAAATAGTAAAATATTTATACAGTTTATATGTGCAGGCCGTGCGCATCGTACAGGGTGTACAGGGTGTGCGGGGCCTACGAGGCATGCGGAGCGTGCGGAGCTAGCGAAACGCGTTCCACGGTCTGCTTTGTCCGCGGGGCGGTCCCACAACATTATTCCGTGCAAAGACCCGAAGAGTATACCAAACATTACGTATATAGTATACATATACGCTGTAGTAATAGCCGGCCGACAAAAGTTATTTGAACGTTGTGAAATTATTTAAATGTAACAAAATGGTTTTCACGGCTTATCCCTACGGTGTACGGGTGTACTTATACATTGCATAAATTAGGCATTCGTTCGTTCGTTTCGTATAAATTAACCTAACCTAACGTCGTTCTTTAATGTCAATTACGCTAATAACGTTAATCGATACAATTATAAATCTATAAATTTTCCTTGCTTCTACAAATACTAAGACAGGGTTTTCTATCTAATATGTGGCCAAAAGGTAGTATCCTACAATAGGATACATCCATAAAGATAAATACTTAATCAGTGAAATATATAAAATAATATAAAATACTTGTGAGCCCATTCGAGGAATGTGGTTGCGTGCACTGAACCAAAGAGTGGGTGCGTTTTCTTCGGTTGGGAAGGGTACGCCAAGGTGTATCTACAAAACAAAACAAATTATTTATGATTTGAATGTTACAATTACCTGGTAAAAAGGTTCAAAACTACGGACCAGAGACAACTGAAGAACTAAAAAGAAGAATTGACTGATGATTACTTTAAAAAAGTTTCAATGCAACAATGAACAAATACCTGGAACTAAGAAGGGGGTGCATGATTTGGTGCATGTTCTCCGGAAAGCTGTCCCACACTTCCTTTTTACTGCCTGTTGGAGATATTTCATATATCTTCAATATTTCTTGAATCGTTAACGCGTAACAATCCATGTTCTGGAAAATATTTATTTAATATGTAGCGTACAATATTAGCAAAAAGACTACAAGGTTACGTATCATACTGCCGACTATTTTTTTGACTCTGTAAAATTTTTTCCAAAAACATTATTTTGCCAAAAACACTTCACTTATAATTGTGTCTCATTCTTTTTCGTTGCCCCGAAAACACAATAGGGTATTTGACAGTAAGAAAAATCATTCAAAATATTTTAGAGATTTAAGTTTGGGGCCAGCGGAAAATACTTCCTTTAGTTATTGATAATAATCACATTAAATTATATAACATAATTTATTTTCATTAATATTTATAAGAACTAAATAAATAATATACGCCATTGTTTACTTATCATTACTTATCATAGACAACCAGGGCCCGAGACGTCACGACTTACACGGTCTATGTTCTCTTTCTATTAGATTTGATATACTGTTTTATTTTAAACAGGGACGTAGAAACACGTTTTTAATATGCCCTGTCATCTATCTGACATATAGCTTTACTAGAAATTTTGTGCGTCGAATTCGATTGAACGGATTTGTTTGTTTGTTCTATGAACGTCGTGTACAATTTCATATAATTGCCCACTAAACTTGCCTACTTATATCTAATTGACACCTAAAATATATTTTTAGTTACAAGCAAAATATAGACAACTAATAATAATTTAGCTGTAAACCAAATATACCAATAACCCAAGTTATTGTAAGACGTGACGTTACAAAAACATAATTTAGCGTTTTGATGACAAAATTTGATTTAGTTTTTAGTTTGAAACATGATTTTGCAAAAAAATATTTTTTTTAATAAAATAGATAACAAGATACAATATTAGAGGGTTAGATAGTCTTAGAAAAGTGCTTCTGGCAAATGATACTTCTGTTAAGTGTATTTACGGATTAACTTGAATATTCTATCAACAGTTTTTGAGCATTAAAATTCTGACTACTGACGACACTACGATTTGTTACCAAATACAATTAAATAATTAAGACAGATTATGTTAGTGTATGTTATGAAATATTCGCAATATAAATCAAAATTTTTACACATTACTTTATTACAGTTTATACTTTTATGAAGTAAATTTTAAAAAACAAAATAACTCAAATGTAACAAATTATGCAAAATCATGTCATGCTACATACCACTGTGTCTTTCTCATATTGAAATGCTCTAGAAAGCTCTACGAGAGCAGTAGCAGCAAAACAATTATCGACTATAGAAAAAGCAAAAGGAGATCTGTCAGGCTGAACATATTGTCGAGGCAAATGTCCGGCTTCAATGGCGCCTAGCTGCCCTAAACAAGATCCACTGGCTTCATTCACTTTACTATCAGGATCTTTACAACCTGCAAGGTAAAATACCCTTTAGTTCAAGACAACAGCCTTGTGTAGCTCTGATTTCACAATTACGAACCATAGGAGTTACTAGTTATGGAGAAACTTAAAGATAAAAATTTGGTCAAAATCAACTATTGACTTACTACCCAAAAACTTTTGTGAGTGATTGCAAAAATATCTTACCAAGTAATAAGCAGTCTATAAACTCCACAATGATTGGATCAATATTTTTTCCACCAAATATAGCTTTGTGTATTTCAGTTCTATTGTTCTTTAGTAACTTATTCAAGTGTGAAAAAGCAAAGGCTTTTATTGTGGGGATTTCATGATTCAAATGCTCCAAATACCATTTAATTTTATCCAAAAATCCTTCAGGTTGTGTTCTTTTCACATGTCTCTTAATAACCACTTTTACTTTTTCTGTAATCTTTGTATCTTCGAGAAAGAAAAGATCGGATAAGTGGCTGCTCAGCAAGTTTTCATTTTTCAGCACAAGGTATTGAAATATTTTATTTATTTCTTGTGGAGAATACTCAAATTGCTGTAATAAGGATACTGCTAAATTTGATAGCAGGGTCCCCAAGGATATACTTTCGATGTTATGAATGAAGGCAGCCCATGCATCAGCGAGTATTTTCGGGAATTCCTTTACCAGCGGCAAAGCGGAACGCAAAGTAGCAAGTACTTTAAACCTTAATGGAGTAATGTATTTTACCCCCATCAATTGCATCATATCAGGAAAACTTTTTAGAGCTTTACGTTTCACTGATAATGCCACTTTTGCATTTACTAGTTTATGGTCAAAATAAGCTAGAACACCTAGAAATTTCGGATTCAAAAAGTCCGCTATTTGAGTTGCACTCATCTTCATATTACCACTCGATATAGATACGTCTGGATCATGACAGGCTAAATATCGGCACGCATTAAGAACTTTCTCCGGATTGCAACAGTACTGTAATAGGAACTCCGTAAGAATTACCCTAAAATGCTTTTGGATAAGACTCAATGTCGAGCATTTTGTGAGTCTTTCTAGAACTGAGTAGCATTTATCCGCAACTACATTCGTTTCGTTTAGATAAACATGGACGTAAATAAGAGGAAATCTTTCAATGATGAAATCTGCCACTGAACACTGAACTAATGATGCAATTTCTTCAATCATTAGTGGTACTTCCTTAATAGTGACAGAATATGGTATCAAATATGGCAGGAAGTGGTGTATGTCCTTGGATATAAAGTCTCTGTAGCCAACAAAACCAAAAGCTCTAACAACTTTCAACAGTGATATTGCAAAATCTTTTCCACTGTAAAGACTGCACTCTACAAAAAGCCTGCAGTAATCTTTTTTATATCTATGATACACTTGATTTGGGGTGTACCCTTGAATCTCGCATGTTTCCCTTAAGTAAACAACAGCTTTTGGTGCTAAAGTGCACTGTGGATGCATGATGAAGTAAATAAAGAGTTTTGTTATAGGCAATATTGCTCTCTCATCACTATATGTTCCAAATTCTTTTATAAGATTAAGAGTCTGTGTTTGTTGGCTATAATTATTACTTTCTAAACTTGTTTGCGTTTGTTGTACAAGTAAATTTATACAAAGAGAGAAGACATCATTGTTTCGTGCAAGCCCATCATTAACATTACACTGAAAAAAAAAGTAGTGCCAATAATTTAAAGTAACTGCCCATACTTGAAACACTGCTGTACAAAAGCATTCACCCCTTTTAGCGTACTTTGGATCTGGGAAGAGTTTACTACGCAGCTCCAGAGCACTTTACATGAAACACTTAACATCTACTCAATATGATTTTTTTTCAGACTGTTTCCACAAAATATTTTACTTTACCATTGGACATGTGGTATAGACATGAACGAAATGTTATTTAATATTAGTATTTGCGAAAAGTACTTACTGCTGAATTATTAATATATAGTTTAATTGCTTTCAATACATATTTAAGGTTAAACTGCTTGAAAATTTCAGTAGAAAGGCCATAATCAAACACATTATAATGGGTGCACAGCCTTTCTAGCAGCTTCCAGTAGAAAGTTTTTTCTATGTCTGTATATTGTTTCCAGTTCAAAAACTTTACAAACAGATTACGTAAACCATTCAATGTAGATTGTTGTAAAGGTGTGATTTCAATGCTTTCTGTAAAAATCTCTAAATTGTTGTTTTTTAATTTTAAAGCAAATGAATCCATTGGTGCCTTTTTGTCACTATGACAATTGTAACAAACAATTGTTATATCCAAGGCTTTATTTTTAAAAATAGAATGACCTATAGTTGTTTCTTGGTCTCCAAGTATGATACTATATGTCCCCAACGACATACAGGCAATAGCTGGAATAACATTAGTGAGCTGAACTTGTAATTCCGAGTCCTTAGAAAGGAATGCCGGTATTAATATTTCTCCAATAAGCTTACTTGCAGACAATATTTTACTTGTTACTAGTAGAGGGCACAATTCAATTAACTGAAACAAAAAAAAAAGTTATAATAAAATTTAGTTAAAATTTTTCCTGTTTATATATTAGTTATTCTTAAATAAATAAAAATATATACCTCTTTGTATGTAGTAGAATTTTTATTTCTAATTACAGAATTAACAAGCAGCAAAGTTGTCTTCTCAAAATTATCATTCTCCTTTACCTTTGAAATTATTCTTGTCAGTAATATATATTTCAAAATCAGAACTTTGATATGATCAGCATACCCCATTATATTATCTAAAGTTTGTGGACTACTTTGGAGACACAAGACTTGTACAGCAAAGTTAATGTTAAATTGATTTTTGAGATAACTGGAGAGACATACAGTTAATAAAACATTATCAAGGAATAATAACATACAACCAACATCCTGAAGTAGTACATAGTCATGTTTTCTAATTAACTTTACTAAGGACTCCCACATTTTTTGAGACTGGCTTTTATCAAATAGAGTTATAACATTACAACTGTTATATTTTCTGGTATTTTTCTTATACTGAACATATACTTTTTGTAATATCTTTAAGGCAGAGAAACACTTCATTAAATTGAATGATACAACACTAGCTTCTGTATTTAAACCTTCACGGAATTCCAAGCAATTAATTGTAGTAATTACTTGGTTAAAATACCAATTCTCTTTTAAGTCATTTATATCACATTTATTTCTCTTATTTATGTGTTGCAATATTTGTTCACAATAACATTCAGCCAACATATCTATTTCACATGAGTTTCTCTTTTTTATTTCTAATATTTCATTAGGCAAACTGATCTTCTTGCTTAATGACAAACAATACAATTTTAACTCCTTACTAAATATGGAATTTAGTCTCTTTTTCAAAATGGTACTGCTTATTGTAAGAAGTGATTCCAGGTGTTCTTTCTCAAGTAATTTGTCAGTTGTCTTAAAAAAATTTAGTAACATTTCATTATAGTTAGTGGCATAATCTGAACTAATGTTACCTTTATCAATAAGTAAATCCAGAGATTGAATCAAGCATTCAGCAGCATGTAATACTTGGTTAAATGTCTCAGGGAAATTTCTTCGAAAATTTAACCCTGCTGCTTTATTAATATTTGTGATAAGATTTGTAAAAAAATTTAATGAAAATAATTTAACTTCCAAACTATAATTCTCTAACATGTACAAAACATGACTAAACAACTTTTCAAGATTGGAAAATGTTTTATCAATGTGTAATAAATTTGCAGGTATACATTCTGATAATAATTGCAACACAATATCAATCAGTGAAGTGCACATACTAATATTTCTAACTCTCACATTTATAGGTTTCAGATTTAATTGTACATTTGGTATCTCTATTTGTTCTGGTATGAAATTATTTAGCTCTAGCTCTTGAGGCTTGAAACTGTCTGAATTTTCTTTATAATATTTGACCAAATCAAAAAGAATTATGTAATACTGAGACATAAGTTTTTCATAAAACGAAGCTGCATTTACACAAAGTATATTCAAAATTTTAACTTGAGCTTCTTTACTTTGTACTTGAATCCTGAAAATAATTCATTAAGTTTCATGTAAACAAAATATATATTATGTACTGTAAATTGACAAAAAAAGGCCCCAGAACTTCTGTTGATTTTTTTCCACATCATCTTTCTATTTTGAATTGAATGAGTGCAAAAGCTTGAGGCTTGTCAACAAACAGCCTAAATTTGAATAACAAAAGTTTTAACAATGCTTTGTCCACTCATTGATGGCCACAGGTCTACTTATATAAGTTGAAGATGAGACAGTGGTTGAATTAATATAATGTAAAACTGTCTTGATACAATTTCATTATTAAAATGCTTTAATGAAATATAAAGTAATGTGTTAATTACTTACTTATTTAATTCTCTAACATGTACAAAACATGACTAAACAACTTTTCAAGATTGGAAAATGTTTTATCAATGTGTAATAAATTTGCAGGTATACATTCTGATAATAATTGCAACACAATATCAATCAGTGAAGTGCACATACTAATATTTCTAACTCTCACATTTATAGGTTTCAGATTTAATTGTACATTTGGTATCTCTATTTGTTCTGGTATGAAATTATTTAGCTCTAGCTCTTGAGGCTTGAAACTGTCTGAATTTTCTTTATAATATTTGACCAAATCAAAAAGAATTATGTAATACTGAGACATAAGTTTTTCATAAAACGAAGCTGCATTTACACAAAGTATATTCAAAATTTTAACTTGAGCTTCTTTACTTTGTACTTGAATCCTGAAAATAATTCATTAAGTTTCATGTAAACAAAATATATATTATTAATCAACGAGATAATGTCGCTGTCGCTGTTTTTAAGGTACTGATTTTACAATGAATTCTCAGCGGCGCGTGATTTAAATGTTGGACATTTATAGTGAGATAAATTGGATTGAAATTTTTGAAGATAAGGTCTCCTCTGCTAAGCTCATGAAGTTATATCTCCCGAACGCTATTACTTCAAGTATCTACATAATTTTATGCTTACCCCGAAAGTTTTAAGATTGATGTCAATAATCTATCAAGCCCATCTGCGGCATGTTCTAAATTATTGAATAGAACCATAGTCGGTGCATTAAACATTTGCCAAACCGTAAATGGCCCATCATGATTATCCTCATCCATATTTTGGATATTTTGTACCAAACTTTATTTCTTAAATAAGTTTATTTGTATTATAATCTACATGAACAACTACAAGTACAACAAAATTAACTACCTACAACAATGATAACTTTTTTTTTATTTTAGCTAGTATTGTTCAAAAACGCTATATTGGAACAGCACTTGTTAAAGACGATGAATGGTTTTAGCACTTTGTTTCTGAAAACACATGAATATTTTAAAGAGCCTACCAATTCAACATTTTGAAAATCACTGAAACAAAAAGGTATTATTTAAATATTTACCTAATTTATCTACACATTGTCATGAATGCCCGATAATGTGTCAACTCTTACATCTATGAATGAAGTCATTAATAAGGGTGTCTGTACACTAGGTGAAATATAAGCCTATTTTCTTCAATAAAATAAAACATAGCTTCAGGAATATTATGGAATAATCCAAAACACAGACAATTGAAATTCAGGACTATATAAGGAGCACAGGACCGCACTAAGGAGAGTTAAGTGGTGAGTTCTAAAGTTAGTGGAAAAGGAATATCAAACAGAAAATTAAAAAGAAAAAGGAGAGAAAGAGGAAAAACAAAAAAGAGGAAAGGTGAAATAGACTAGAAGTAAATGCAAGAAAGGCAGAGGATTGGTCGAGGAAGAATCTCTGTAACCTTTGTAAGTCATCAAATAAATAGAAGTGTAAGACCTTTTACTCCAATCTCACAACCCATAGCTCACAATGTCATATATCTATAAATCTTGTTGTAAAATACAAGTTACAGATGAGAAGTTTATTAGCCATGCTTAATATGTAATTTTTCCAAATTTGTTATTTATATACATTTGAAGCTAGGAAATCATCATCAAATGTAGCTTGTCAGACTTCACATATCCTAGAAATATATTATTTTTCTTATTTCACATACATACAGAATTATATATTCAATTCGATATTTCTTTACAATAGAAAGTGAGCAAACTATTTTTACTAGGGCACCGGGATTCGAACTGAATGACTCAAAAACCGATTAAAATGAGTGTCTGAACTACAGCGGCTTATATACAAATATATATTATTAATCAACGAGATAATGTCGCTGTCGCTGTTTTTAAGGTACTGATTTTACAATGAATTCTCAGCGGCGCGTGATTTAAATGTTGGACATTTATAGTGAGATAAATTGGATTGAAATTTTTGAAGATAAGGTCTCCTCTGCTAAGCTCATGAAGTTATATCTCCCGAACGCTATTACTTCAAGTATCTACATAATTTTATGCTTACCCCGAAAGTTTTAAGATTGATGTCAATAATCTATCAAGCCCATCTGCGGCATGTTCTAAATTATTGAATAGAACCATAGTCGGTGCATTAAACATTTGCCAAACCGTAAATGGCCCATCATGATTATCCTCATCCATATTTTGGATATTTTGTACCAAACTTTATTTCTTAAATAAGTTTATTTGTATTATAATCTACATGAACAACTACAAGTACAACAAAATTAACTACCTACAACACATGATAACTTTTTTTTTATTTTAGCTAGTATTGTTCAAAAACGCTATATTGGAACAGCGCGTTAAAGACGATGAATGGTTTTTTTAGCACTTTGTTTTATACGCTATATTTTAACGAAACATAAAGCCGACAAGATAAAGAATAAATAAACAGACTTAATAGGTAGCCAATGTCTAGTCATATGACCATAGACATGCGTCGCGAAGTGTAATTAGTAATATACTATTTCAACAACTGGGTTTTAAACGAATGTCTTCTATTGGAAATTTACAAATGTCTATCGGAAAGCGCATATCTGCATATGCGCAATACGCATTTATTGACATCAATTAATTGTCATTTATAACCTAGACAGTAGTCTGTAGTCGGTCTGGTCTTGTTGAGAATGGATTTGCTGGTTGGAGTGTTGAGATGTGGAAGCGAAAAAATTCCGATAAAAGGCTGTATTACAGGAAAAGTTATTTGTCATAATACAATCTTGTTACCACTGAGATCTCAAACATGAGTACCTGTTAGTCTGACATTGAATTACTAAGTCCAACGAAATACTCTAGTTTGGCATAACGTACGACCACGTGCCTTTTTATAGATCTTAGCTTAAGCTTGGCTGACCATTCGACAGAAGCGCAATTCCAGAATTCTGTTTGTTCTTTTCTCAATTTTAAATAATAAATTTTCTCCTTCTTATCTCAGGGATGCATTTCAGTATCTCTCTTTATCTAATGATGAGGTTCTTAGATCTTCTTCTAATAATAAGATTTCTATTCCCTTACACTTCACCAGGTTGGTAACTTCTTCACTACTCAGGCTACACTGGTCCTTGCCTGATGATATGATACAAGGATCCAGTAAGTGCTCTTTTAAAAAATTGGTTCGTGAGCATTTTTGAAGGCCTCGAGTGTGACATGATGTGATCAATTTTATGATAGTTACTGTCAAAAGGATGTGTGTATGATTGTGAGTATATGTGTATGTATATATGAAAGTATGTATTTTAGGCATTTCATTAGATTTTATTTATGTAATTTATGTACAAGTATTTATTAATAATTTAGTTTTTCGTTTTATGGATTTCTAAGTTCTTTGTTGCACATACCATAAAATTTCACAACACCATAGGTTGACTGGTAGAGAATGTCTATAGGCAATAAGTCCACCTTTTGTGTCCTTCTATATAAAGAAATGCAATAAAAATTAAATAAATAAACAACCTTCTATGCCGAAAGTGGGAAACAGCATAAGGCAGAGAATGCCACCTACAGGTCGAAAGTAAGTGAAGTAGTTTGTCATGACCGTCTAGCGGGTGGATAATTGGGCATGAAGAAAACGTTACGGAAAATAAAACAAACGTTTTACTAGCTACACTGCCGTGATGATGTTGAGGATTGGTGTCGAAAATTCGCCCGATATGCATCATAAAAAGAACTTCAGATTCGAGGACAGCTAAAACTTTACAATGTTGGAGCATCTTGGGAAAGAATAGCACTCGATGTAACTGATCTATTTCCATTGAGTGATAATGGAAATTGATTCATTTCAGTAGTGATGGATGTTTCGTTATTATAAACGTAAATATTTTAATCACACGATGGTCCCACTTTCCTTAGGATATCGAATTTATTAGCAGCTCCTGAGTGTTTTGTTTTAGTGACGGATATTCTGCTAATGCTAATAGCAGAACGTCATTGCGCTAATGCGTTCTGTCCAATCATAAGCTTTATTGGTTGAGTATTTGGCGATGCGAAAGAGACGGATGGAGCCGTCACCAAAACCAAGCCGATAAAATAAGAACATTAACTAAGCCGGTTTTATGTTTGTTTAGGACAAGCGTACGTGGTTAAGGTAAGCTTCGGGAGCAGAATGCTTAAGCGTTGCAATCATACCAATCCGATGGTTGCCCTCAAATGTAAATCAAAATCAAAATGCATTAAACGTTATATGTTATTTTACAAAATGGCCTGAAGTTTTTGGCGATACCTAATCAGGAAGCAGTTACTGTCGCTGAAACATTAGTCAATGAAGAATTTAGTAGATTCGGCTTACCCTAAGAAATTCACAGTGATCAAAGATGGAATTTTGAATCAACGGTATTCAACGGTAAATCAACGGTGAAGATGATCACGTGCGAGGGATAATGTATCGGCGCAGAAACTCTGTACCCTCCCTTTATAAGTGATGAAATAAATAGAAGTGTAAGATACCGATCTTTTACTCCAATCTCGCAATCCGTAGCTCGTTACACTAAATTCTCTTATATCTCTGTCGATGGACGAGTCGATAAAAAAACGTATGTGTGTGAAATGTGAATATGACGGAAGTGACATTTCAGAAAAGTGCTATTTTGTACAGTGGACGTATTATTTTGCGCAATATAAATATTATGTTGCTAATTAAATATAGCACGAAAATTTACGAACACGTTCCGTTGAACTTTTTGTGACCTTTTTTCACCTTATTTTCTTTTTTTTCCGCCAAAATTTCTGCTAAGTTCAGCATAAGTTTTAGGCAAAATATTTTTAAATAAAAAGATATAAATATTCACACTGTCAAAATATTATATAAATATTAAATTAAATTTGTTTTACACAATATTCACAAATATTATTGTGTGTAAAATCAATACAAATAATTGACTAATGTAAATAAATTTAATTTTAGATAATTAATATAAATAAACATTATTGGTCAAATCAACACAGATATGAGTAAAATAGTTAACACAAATTAATTAACCAACGAATACGCAAATGTAACAAAATAAAACGAGAATGATACACCACCTTGCTTATGACACATTTTCCGAAGGCTTCGTTGTACGCAGGCGCAAAGACACACGCAAGATAGCATACGTACAAACATATATACGATGAGCGCTTGGGCCGAAGCATTTTCTCTCGGTTCGGTTCAGTAAAAGGAAGGCCCACACAACACAGCATTGTGTATATGAGTGCTTGTGTTCGCTCCTTCATAGCCTCCACACTCTAGTAAAGACAAGAGTGGAGCGACTACGTAAGCCCGAACAAAGAGGAGGCAAAGATTACAGAAAACACTGTATACTTGACATCTATCTCATTCTCGCAGACTCTAATGGCTGTGACACAAGTAACGAACACATATAAATTTCACTATATTTTATAAATTTTTCGCTTCGTAATGCAGATTAAAAAAAACTTTATTCGATACATAGAATAAATAATCTATTTATTACTAGCATTGAAGAGGAGTATCAATTTAAACTCTCCATGCATGAATATAGTAATGCATTATTTTGACTACATATCTGACAGTGAATTTATCGACTCTGAGTATTACATAGTTTTTAGTTCTGACCGCAAACGCGTATTGATAAATAACTGCGTCGGCGGTGGTATAAACAATATCCACATAAATTGCACACAACTCAATTTAACATATCTCATATTTAATAAGTAACCTTAGCCAACTTATTAATACAGTATACATTTCATCGAACACAGGCGATAATAGTACCATCAACATCTTACGTGATTTTAATTTGCCTAAGCAATTATGGTTTCAGAACTACAATACGACTTCAGTCCGTATCTGCTCTGATACATCTCGTATTTCTAACGAACTTGGTAATTTTTTTTAGATATTATTTATCAAAGTATTCTAAAGTAAATTCATCAATCTAATATCCATTATTTACGAAAAACAACAAATTTTTTGACATTTGTCTTTAAATAAACAAAATTAACTTTTACCTTAACGAGCAGACGAACCCATCATCATGGGCATTCCAATATTATTGGGCAGATTATTTATTACACTTACTATATTATTTATAATCTCGTATTTGACTAATAAAATTCAACAAGTTGTTATTATCATTGGTGAGGGTTCTTCTTGGTCGAAGATCAATGTGCGTTCCCCAGGGCTCAAATCTCGGCCCATTCATATTGTTACTTATATAAATGACCTTTGTAGGTGAAAACATTAAATATTATTATTTGCTTATGATACTTCATACATTTTTTAAATTAAACGACTGCTTGTATTTGGCTTAAGTCGCGGTAAATAATGCAATGTCAAAAATAGTTTGTCAAAATTGTCTTCTGAGCGCTAATAAGAACTAAATGTTTAAAATTTACTACACCTATGTTAAACATTTAGATGTCATAGCTATGTAGCTTATGCTGTAAGAAAAATAAGATATCTTAATACTATTGAAAAAGCTTGAATAGTTAATTTTAGTTATTTCCGAGGCATAATGCCTTGGCTTCCTATATATATACATGTACATTATACACATTACATATGTAAATACTAGAAAAAGTTTGTGATGCCAGTTACAAGAGTGCGTAGAGTCAGCAGCTCGTTTACAGAGCAATATCGTTTCGACAACAAAATCCCAAAAAGTCCGCTAAGTCTCCCTATCATTAGAGTTAAAAAAATTGATTAACGTAGATTATATAAACGGTTATTATAATATAAAGGAATACTTGGTTGATAATGTAAGACTATATTATAACCCCTGGGAAGCCATTAAAAAAATTGTAATATTGTCTGCATAAACGTTGTGTTTAGAAAAAAAATAAGAAAAAAGAGCGAACTACTACAGAGTTTCCGTAGTATCCTCTTTTTCCTGTTTCTTCTCAATCATAGGAACCTCATTACGAAACAGTGGCAGAATTCAAGAAACGTGTGTGTGTACTTGTGTACGCACATAAGAAGTTATACTTCTTTAGTGTAACAAAACAACAATAACATTTCATTCCATGTGCCAGTACTCTTCATTTGTGAAAAAAACACATAAAATGCAATTGAAAACGGTTTAATTCAATTTGACGGTTTAATTGAATATACTTGTCAGTTATCACGAAAACTTGAGGGACAATTACCAATCAACTTCATGGTGTCGCTTTTAGGTGTAGGTATACGCGTGTGTTAGATTTTAAGGTTAAATGAACTAAAAAAATATAAACTTACTTGTTTTTGAATATTTGAACTTCAACGTTGAAATTAATATAAGAGAATATTAAGCATAATTCAGATTTAAATGTAATCGATTATCAAAAGTAATTTAAATAATATTTTATTTAATTATATAATTCTACCACCGTTTCGTAACGAGTTTCTTCTAACGGAGAAGAAACCGGCAAAAGTAACTCCGAAGGTACTCTCACTTTGGACAAAACGATTGCTTCCTAATTATTAGGAATTCACTACCTCTGCTTTATAATAAAGAGGGGTCTTTATACAATTAATATGATTCACTAGGATTTAACATGAATTTACAATATTTAGGTATAGTATCGTAATTATTATATAACACTAATATACAGTTAGATTCTAGAAATATGTATTGCTTGGAAAGATTTAAATGATTGTTCAACAATTATTATGAAGCTAGTTAACATTATTGTAAATGCTATATACCCGTAAATATTCAAAGGATTAAGAGATAAAATGAGATATCCTAGAGAGCCTTCACAAATGGTCATCTATTGATAATTAACAATGTTACAATAATATCAGAAATAACTCCTTACCTTCTTGATTGTTCACACCCCGGTGGCTCAGAAACAACTGTCCCGCCCCACAATTTGGATCTTCTCACGAACCCCTTAATGGCATCGGGGAAAATGTATCGGGGCTCTGCCCCCTTCAGTAGGGGGTAGGGTATTCACATTAATATGTGCACGTCGTTGGGTCTTCGTAGAGTGGATTCGTGGCCAGTGGAGTGGCCGTGCGTGAGGTATCTGGTACAGTCCTACAGTCCCCGGTGTCGACCGCCTGCCCGGTGTCCGGGGTAGTAGATTGGAAACCCGGCCGACTTACCGGCTTGAGGGCGGCGACTTATGAAGGCCTCAGCGGACTCCGTTAGTTTTCCTGGGTATCCAGCAGCTCCCGGGGGAGCGCCTTTCCCTCGGGAGGTCGGGTGTCCCACCCCACTGGGGGACCATCTTCTTTTAAAGTACAACGTAACGTCTTAGTAAATAAAAATTCTTATTACAAAATCTTAGTCAATACAAATGACTTACAACTATCGTTGTTTCAAAAATAATTTAACACAATAAATTGCTCCATATATTTTAATACGATTCGTCAAACGTATACACATTTCATTAATAACATTCATTAATAAGTATAACAAACATTTTTGGCAAATGAAATCATTACCATTACTGTATAATACCTTCTGGTATTTTTTTTTTATCGAATGGGAATTATTATTGTAACTGCTTTAGTAACGTATGTACGTTGTATAGCCATTGTACGTTTAATGTATGATAATATCACATTTATTAATATAATTCATCATTCATACTAATCTCACACGCGCATCGAAAAAATTCTCTAAAATGACGTTTAGCAAGTAAAGTTTATATTTCTTATGTTGACGAATAAATAATATGATTTCTTTTAAACCTACGCTTGGGTTACCGTCAATGACAGTTGACATCTATCACCGGACTTGTGGTATCAAAAAAGTCTAACCAACATGCATTATATTACAAATTTACCATTTATATTAATTAATTTCTAAGTCTTTACTCACTGAAAGTGCGTAGGTATGTAAACTTTTTTGTTATTGATGACATACTGGCTGGTTGAAAAAAAAAAATTTCGTTTATGTTTTGTTTTTTTCATAAAATTAAATGAAAGGGAATTTGTTTGAATTTAAATGCGTTTTCGGATGTTTGAGCACAGGCAATTTTTGACGATAAAGACATGGGAGATTCATAAGCACTTTGACCTGATAAAATACCTTTCATAGAATTTGAATCCGTTATTTTAATTTTAGATGTTAAAATATTACCAGTATTGCAGTCCGACTCTGAGAATGAGGAATTGGTGGAGCAAACTGAAATTTTTCTATGTAAATCAACTCGATTAGCATGCTCCTCTTTCTTCCGTTCTTTTGTTTTATGTTTCCGTTTCTTTTTATTAGAAATAATTTTAAAATTATCATCGTATATTTCTTGCGATATCGAAGACTGCCATGGTTTTTTAAAAGAACCTTCTAAATCGTTATGGACTTCAATGTATGCAGCTGGAGAGGGAAGAAAGTTAATATTAGGATCAGAGTAATACGGATCAGGAGGTTTAGGCGGAATTGGTGGTTCAGACATGGCGTCTAACACGAAGTTTAACTATGAAAAAAAAAAAAAAACTGATAATATGAATATACAACTAAATCTATAATAAATACTACAGTAAATAAGGAATATAATCAGAAGATTAGAGAAAAACTGAATATTATTAATTAAAAACCAAAAACACGTAAAACCGTTCTTGACGTTCAGTTGACAGTCCCAATGTCAAATATTATAATTATATTTATATTATACTGTCACACATAGCTCGCATCGGACATAGTGTTAATGGTGGTTATGATTTTTTTGGCTCATAGACATTGAACATATCCATGGAGGTCAGATTAAGTACTATTACATTATTATCTCCCTAAACCAATGTAGAAAATATCGATTAAAAAAAATTTTGAATAGTGAAATAAAAAAATATTACATATTAAATGACAGATAAATTGCTAAATAAATTTAATTATTGTGGTACTAATGACAAATAAAATTTTAAGTAAAAAAAATTAACTTCCGTTAAAATTTTAATTCTAAATCACCAGTTCCACTGATGATGAGTGATGAGACACAGCATCTCCAGTGAGAGGGTACCGCCACTGGGATCTCGTGCCCAGTATGTTGAGTATGGAGAAATCTCTCAAGTAAAGTTTGCCGGCTTTTTCTAGCGCTTTCTTTTAGAGAGGCTTGTGTGCAGCAGTGGATTTAAACATACTCCAAAAGAAGATGAAGGCTGGGATAGTAACGGGTAAGACCCGTAAAATGTACTGTCATTTGTGGAGTTATAGACCAAAAAAATATTTGTTTATTATGGTGTGATCCATTATTGTAAAATAAGATGGTTAATAAGTGTTGGTCCTCAGTGAGCAAGACGTCCGCTAGCATTCTGCTGATCGATTTCATGCTCCACCTTATCACCCTTACCGATGGGACCCTTTCATATATACATTTTTAACATTCTCATAAGTATAATTTAGATTAGGATATAAGATATTTAGCTGCATCTCACTCTTCTACATGTTAAATCGTATTTTCTTTTTACTCTTACATTGTGTGACGTAATGTATGACTACATCTGGCAGTTCTTATTCTGAGCACAATATACAAAAACTGCCATACCACAGAACAATAATGTCTTTAGTGGTGGAACCGATATTAGTAATGTTCATTAAAATATTAGCAATATTAGGTGGATTCATCCATATCAGTAATCCGACGATACTAAGTTACTATGATATTACTAATATTCTATGTTCACCGTATGTCTACACTAATCTGTGTAATATGAAGTAACGTCGTTTTTAATTAGGTACATGGCTCCATTAATATTATTCACTGTTCGGTGATCTGGGATTGACACCATAAAACTACTTTTATCATTAGTTGTTGTCAATTTGTTTTACTGCTACATCTTAGGAGCCACCTTTCTTGTAACTTTTCTTTATAAAGAATAGTAATTTGATGACGATAAAAAAAAATTGATATGGCGAAACGTTTATACATTGTTTGCTGGATGATTTACAAAATGGATGATTTTGCTGCTATTCAGTAAATCATGTAAACCTAGCAATTTAATGCCCGATTATTTATTACATGAATATTAAATGATATTTAATAATAATGATAACTGATCAATTTAATCATCGTTATTACGATATGACTAATATTCATATATTAGTTAAGATATTGTAATATTACTAGGCGAATATATTAATATTGACATATCGGCTCTGTTTTAAGCCCTTTATTATACAATATTTATACATCAGATTTAGACCAGCACATTTCAAAGTGCAGGATTTTACAATATGCAGACGATATTTTAGTTTATGTAAATGATAAATGTATAGAATACTGTGTTAATGCAATAGAACATGATCTTCTGTCTATGACAACGTGGTTAGATGAGCATCAACTAGAAATTTCCCCAAATAAAAGCAATACTATTCTTTTTTCTCGCAAAAGAGTTGTACCACAAGTACAGGTACATTTTATTAATTATCCGCTTGAAAATATTAAGCAAGTGAAATTTCTCGGTTTAATTATAGATAACAAATTATGCGGCATGCCCCATGTCATTTACACTAAAAAAAATGTGAAAAAAATATTAACATATTAAGAGCTTTGTGTGGGGTATGGTGGGGTGCTCATCCATATTTCTTAAAATTAATCTATAATGCAATAATAAGAAGTCGTTTAGATTATGCCTCATTTCTTCTTGAACCTTCTAATAAAAGAGGATTAAAATGTTAGACGTCATTCAACACAAGTCTCTAAGAATAATCTTAGGTGCTATGAATTCGTCGCCTATAAACGCCTTGCAGATTGAGTGCGGAGATCCACCTCTATATTAGACGGCAATATTTATCGGATGCCTTTTTTTATAGGGCACTTCAATTTTCCAACCATCCATTAATCCCTAAGATTCGTTTACTTTCACAATACATTTTAATGAATTCAGGAAAGTACTGGCATACCAAAGCAACACCCAATTTAGTAAAAGTTATGAACATTATAATGCTTTGCTAGATCCTATTCATCGGTCTGCTACTCTACCTCTTTTCTCCAATTCATTTGACGTAGTCCTTTACAGTCCAACAGTTATCTTAGATTTTGGACTAAATAAATCTTCCATTGAATCAAATAAAGAATTTCTTTTTGCAGTAGATAAACATTTCCCAGACCATCATCGTATTTTTACTGATGCTTCCAAACTCGACGAAAAAGATTGTACTGGTTATGCGATATATCACCAAAATTGGAAAATAGTCCAGAAAATAAAAGTCCTCCAGAATCTTCTGTTTTTACAGGAGAAATGCTAGCCATTTACAAGCAATAAAATATTGCTATCTTTTAAATTTAAAACTAGCGTTATATTTACCGATTCTCTGAGTTCTTTACAGGCATTAGTTCACAACCCTTTCTATGGTATCTCACGCAATCCTTTGGTATTTGAAATAAAGAAATTTTTATTCCTATTCAAATTTCAAAATGTTAACATTTTGTTTGGATTCCGAGTCATGTTGGTATATCTGGTAATGAATATGCTGATAAACTTGCTAAACAAGCTATAGTCTGTGGGGATACTTTTCTTTTAAAAATTATTGCCATGACCTTATAACGACAACGAAATCGTTATGTAGAGAGAGGTGGACTAAGTATTGGAACCAAACCAAAATGACGAAAGGCTTTCACTATGCCAAAATTCAACCCAATATTCCTAGTAAGCCTTGGTTTTATAAATTAACCTTTTGTAAGAAATATACATCAATGATATGTAGAATGCGCTTGGGTCACTGCTGTAATTCGGTTCATCTTGCTAGGCTTCATATAAAAGATTCTTCAATATGTGAATGTGGATTAGACATTGGCAACCTTAATCATATTTTCTTCTCGTGTCCTTTATATGATCATTCCTCACTATATAACTCTTTAATAAAACTTAAAATACCCCTTCCTATAGAAATATGCTCTCTTTTATTTGTTTCCGAAGATAGTAAAAATATTTTTAACTGTCTTGTAGAATATTTAGATTCAAATAACATTAAGTTATGATGTTTAGTTCATTGTCTGTAGTATGACCTGGTACTATCCAATATTTTTAATAGAGTAGGTAGATCTTTTTTTTTTTTTTTTTCTCTTTATTTATTTTAATATATTTTGCATTTTTAGTACAATTAATTTCACATCAATTCATTAGATCATAGTTATTATGATTTCGGCTTATAATCAGAATAACAGATTTTTTCGTTAATTATTTTAATGACTGGACGTTGGCAGTAATCATTAGGTTGCCAATAACGAAAAAAAAAAAAAAAAAAAAAATTAAATGCGTTTTCATTACTACGTTTGGTCTTGATTTTATAATTTTACCAACCATTTAAATAAAGTTAGCGACAAAATTGAATTGTTAGATATTCTTTACGTCATGAAGCGACGTCATTTGACGGCAAATGAAATGCAAAGAGCTGTAGGGATGTTGCAAGCGGGAAGTAATCAATCTCAGGTATCTCGGCATTTTGGAATTCATAGAAGTGTTATTTGTCGCCTTTGGCAGCGCTACAATAATACAAGGGAACCCGCTGAACAGCATTCAGGCCGTAAAAGGAGTACAACCACTCGGCAAGACCGGTACATACAACTGACTGCAAGACGCCAGCCGATGTTAATGTGCGAAATCGATTGCACGAGTACGGCCTACGAGCTCGACGCCCAATTAGGTGCCCACCGATACGTCACGGGAATCGCGCTCCTCGAAATGAATGGTGTAGAGAACGCAGAACATGGACCCAGGAACAATGGGATAAAATTATGTTTTCCGATGAGTCGCGATTCGGGTTTAGGCCTGATACAAGAAGGGTGCGAGTGTACCGTCGGCCCGGAAATACTGAAAGCCTCAGGTGCATTCAGGAAGTTCATCCACACAGCGGCTCAACAGTTATGGTATGGGGGGGTATTATGAAGAACAGGCGAACTGAGCTCGTTTTTGTAAATGGAAACATGAACGCTGAAAATTACGTTGAGGATATTCCTTTACCTTTGGCTCCGATTTTACGTTAATGCATGACAATGCGCGTTCACATACAGCTCGGCGAACCAGTCAATACTTGGCAACGGAGAACATACGGGTATTGCCCTGGCCTGCACAATCGCCAGACCTCAACCCCATCGAGCACGCATAGGACATACTCCAGAGACGTGTTTTGAATGACTTGGACGGAGTGACAACAACCCAGCAGCTGAAGGATTTTCTACAATTCCATTGGGAGCGAATACCGCAAGATGACATAAACAGTCTCATTAATTCAATGAATAATCGTTGCCGACAAGTTCTGAATAGCAGAGGAGGCCATACTTTGTATTAACTTATCCTATTCTTTCACAATAAATTCATTTTCTTTAGAAATTTAATTTTGTTAAGAAAAATGTTTAGTTGCTTATGTACCTTAGTTTCTGCAGTATATTCTAATATTGTTAATTTCTGTTATTAAAAGAACTTATAAAGACAACTGGTGTTATTTTTACATCATAGGACCCTAAAAATATTATTTTAAAAATAAAATACAACGTTATAATGTGAAAAACCATCCTAAAATTTAAATTAGTACATGTCACACGAAAAAAAATTTTTTTTTCTCTCGGCAATCTGATCTGTGTTGTGTCATTGTGTCGACAGACTAATTATATTCTAAAGTCTGGTTGGGGTTGGGTCTGTGAATCTGTGCTGCGATTGTGAACTATTGGCAAAGGGCATAAGCATAGCATAACAAATCAAATGTACACCTATGTATAGGTATCTAGTATCTTGTTATTATTACTGTATCTCGAAATATAGATATAAATTAATGTAGAATAAATATGTTATAATTTTGAAGTGGTTTTTGCATACTCCTTCGTACTAAAAATATTAATATATTTTAAAATGGCTACCGTATTTGATAGCCCTTTCATTCGACAACGTCTACATCGTTTGCGGCATCGTGATTTTGACTTGGACGAAGATCAAAGATTTGGCCGATGTGATTGTACCAGTTATTCCTATTTTGTGCTTTCGATGGTTCTATTTTCAGTCGGTACTGTTATAACAGTTTTAGCCTTGGGTGACACAGACGGCTACATACTAAGCAACTTAGGTCACATGTGGCTGGTTGGGCCTATATTTATTTGTTCTGGGATGATGGTCGCTGTGAAAAGTATGCTGTATCTACGACGGAAGAGTGTCATACAAATGCTTTTACACCAACGTGCTATTATAAGGGTAAGTCACGTGAATATTATGATAAAATTTTTATTAACTTTGGTCGGCGGAAGCTTTCGCCAGTTTTGTTATACATAATCATATAAAATGACCTTTCTCAATTATTATCAAAAAGAAATGTGTCTCATGAGTAATCCATGTTTATATAGCCTTCACCCAATAAACAGGTGCCTTATCAGTACTTGCAAATTTGCTTTACAAGGATATCTTAAATTCTATTAGGTTTAAAATTTGATTACTTATGTAAGGTTGGATATTAATAGCATTATAATGGGTAAACAGTGGTTTCATACTAATCTTTAGGTGTTATTTCTATATTATACTGCTATATTGTAAAATAAACTTCTATATATATGAACCATCCAACTTGTGCCCTTACCCTAAACCTTTAGATCTTTCATCTTGAATTGCATAATCACTTTCAGTGTCTAAGAGAATGTCTTACAGTGGAAGATATGAAAAGTAGGCTAGAGTACATTTTCCATATGGTAGGAGTAAAGATTTGCTGCACAAAAAAGCCCCAAAAGCTCTCTGATTATACTCGAAAACTCATGGACATACCATATGACTATAGTATCATATACCACATATATACTCTGCCAGATTGTACAGTATAACAATACCGAGGAGAATAATTTACTTACCTGTGTGTAAGAACTATAAGAATGCCTAATATTCACTTAAAATTTGGGCAGTGCTATAATATCTTCAGCAGTGCTTGATAGACTTTTGGTATATCAAACTATTTGTACAATGAGACTATGATGTGTGTTTTCGAGTACAGAACTAGAGTCTGAACCTCTACCACTAAGAGAAAGGTGTAAGACATGGTGATGTAAATTCACAAAAACTCATCACTGCTAGATTGATAGATGTAGGAATATGGGTTATAGATAGGGATATAATAGATAGGGTTTTGGAAAGTATTTCTAACCTCAATAATATAATCCTATCTTATTGTCCAGTATACCTCCATGGTAAGAGCTATGCTTGGTATTTCTCTGCATGAAAGAATCTGCAATGACAATATCAGCAGCAGAATTATGATAATGGACATAATTCTAAGGATCAGCAAATTGAAGTAACATATCACCGGTCATATAGCTTAGAGAACTGACAATCATTGCGGATAAAAGATACTTAAGTGACAGCCTCATACAAGCAATTGCAGTTTAGCACAACCTCTTAGATGGAGAAACGACCAGCGGTGTTGCAGAAAGTGTATTGATGCAGGTGGCTCAAGACAGTGCTTTGAGGCAATCTTTAAGGGAGGTTTATATTCAGCAGTGGACTTGTGACAAGCTGAATGATTGTGAAATAAAATAAAAGTAATATTAATTTGTCATAATAGTAATAAAATAAGGAACAGGTTTTGTTACTATGTAAACAGCTTCTGTAAAAGTTTTGTAAGCAGATGCTTTAGTAAAATTTTAAGATGAATTATGAGGATATAGATAAATTCTTCGATCTTCATTTGGTACAACCCTGCGTAGCCCTAAGAGTGTTGTCACCATAAATAAAATTATAAACTAATAGGTGACATTTAGTAAATAATAACATCACTTAAAAAACCAGTCAGTGATTTTTCAAAACATGTTTATAGGGATCTAATGGTCATCCTTTTTGGATATAACATATAACAATGGGATGATAACTTGTGTGGTGCACAAAAGAAATTAAACTATTGACTAATAATACTTACAACATGACATTTTGGTTTGTAGGATATGGCAGCTGTACAGGCAGAGCAAGTATTTGGTGGACAAGTACCTAGAACTGCATCTAGTGCAACATTACCACCTTCATATGATGCTTTAATTGCAAGCACTGCCACAAGTAAACCCCAAGCATCAGGATCCGAACCACCCCCTCCTACATATGATGAAGCTATGTTCCTCATTGATGATGAAAAATTACGAACGGAAAACAATGCCAAACAAGAAACCAGTAACCAAACGTCTAGTATTCACACTGATAATCTTAAACCTTGATATGGTATACTTAATTTAATTTTGATTAGATAGTTATGTAAGTAAAACTTAATTCTTTTGTACTTACAAATTATATGTAATAGTCATCTATCTTAGTATTCTCAGATGTGCCTAAAATATTGACTTGTTGGCAATATTGTTGTTAAGGTAATTTAAGATAAAATATTAGGAGAGCCTTATACAATAAGCATAAGATGAATTTTAAATTTTATAAGATGTTTTATCTTACTCAGAATTTACAAAGACAAGAAATATGAACCCATATTTAATATGAAATAAAGTGTTTTGCTAGATGCTGAGGTAACAAAATGAGAACAAAAATATTATGATCAAAATTACCTTTATGCAAGACCTGAATATGAATACATGAAATTGATTGAAATTTATGTTTGTAGGGTCCGAAAATAATTTGATTACAAGATTTGATTATGCTTAAATTATACAATTTTTTTAAGTTATCAAGTCACATGTGAATGTGACTTGATAACTTGCAAAAAAGGTGAACTTGGGTTTTAATTTGACCACAATTTTATTAAATTAATGCACTACAGAACATTTTGATTAGTAAAATATACACATTTATTCATTATAATGCAAGATACCGTTAATATTATTTGTACTTCACAAGTAAATAACATTTTTACCTCTAAAATTTGTTCCTTAGGATTTTTTTAAGCACTAATACATCTAAATTGTTGAATAAATATAGTTAGGGTAAAGGTTTATGAATTTAAATATTGTTCACCATATTATTATTGAATAATTGGCCACCAGCTGTGTAGCAGCAGTGCATACCATATATCTTAATTATTGTTGATGTTATAAACAGATCATAAGTTTTGGTATGAAAACAATTTGAAGAGTGATTCAATTATTTTCTATACCTGGTGTGAATATTTTTGTTTTAACTTTAAAATCAATTTTATTGTGCGTCACGCCTTTTTAGAAAATAACAGCTTTGGTATAAAAAATAATGTAGATTACTGATTAATTCAATTATTCAACTGTTCATTCACCAGTTCACATGACTCACAAGTTATGTAAATTGAACCAAAATCTAGGAATAGTTATTATTTCTTTATGTTCATTAAGTAAAGAGGAGACAAAGGATATCATTAAGTATTGAAGAAAGATAGGAATAGCTAAGTTAATAAATAATTTTGTTCTCAAAACAAAAATACGCAAAAACAGTTCATGAAAACTACATATTTCATCTCTGACTTATTTGTTTATGAAAAGATGTTTGTCTCCTAAACTATGGTAATTTTTCAAGATGTTATATTCCCATAGTAAATTTGACATGTTAATGTATTCACACCAGGAAGAATTTATACTTATGGATCCATGCTTCAGCCCCTTGGTCCTGGCTGTAATTGATATAAAATGATAATTTCTAAATATGCCTGAAGCTAAATGAAGGTAAAACTTATAAAATGCAACGACTCGATAACATAATAACAATATATTACTTAAACTAAGAACAACAGTCAACTAGAACATTTTATATAAAGACTGACAAAAAATACTAAAGTGGTTTACATAATATATTGAACATGCAGTTTGCCTTGCAAAAATATAATTAGTTTCATCAAAAATATTGAAGTTGTTTGTAAGAAATACAACTAGGTATATGTCTTTTTGCATTTGATTTTATTGTTACTTACTACTTTTATTATATTTTTTTATAATTAATTGCTATTTTAAGACAATTGTCACTTTACTTTAAAAATTTAGATTTATCCATTGAGTCTGTCTAGACTCAACCTCGAATTGATAATTGGTCTGATTCTGCACATGTTGTGAAGACTGAAGCATTTACAATAAATTGTTGGCAATTTATGAAAGTTGAAAATGTCTTGACAGGTTAAAACAATTGAAATGCTATTGTTATGCCACAAGAAGGGATATTGTATTGTACATAGAATAGTGGTGTAATTTTGATCTGATAAAGAAGTTACTGCAGAAAAAAAGGAGATTACATCTACATATTTATTAAAAAAAAATTGTTTTATTGTATTTTAGTAGAGCATTCACTTTTTCTGGAATATTCATTTACATTTGTGTAATTATGAGGCTATGGTTTTGAATTATTTAAGTATTTACAATTCATAACTTAAAAAATCTTAATGAAAATAAAAGGATAACATAAAGACAGATGAAATACAGTGGTGCAATGTTATCTTAATATGAGCATTTAACATCTATCCATAAAAATATGGATGTGCTAATTTGAATTACTGTATTGCATTTATCTAGTCAAGTTTAGATATTTCGCTATACTTTTTTACTTTCAGTTGAGCTTGAATAATTGCATATCTCCTAAACTCTTAAATTACATATACTTTTGCTGACTTTGTGTTTTATTAAAATTCTACAATTTTAAACAAAAACAACCTACTCTTAATACAATTTCCTTTCTGAAGCTTATTTGTGTATGAAAGAAATGGTCAAAAAAAGGGCCAACAAATATAATTAGTCTTTGGTTCAAGTCCACTGCTCCACTGCTGTCTAAGAACAATGTTCAGCAGTGGACTTGTGTTTGACTGAAGTGATGAAGTTATTTATTTACATATTTAAACCCTTCATTGGGATAAAAAATATTTAACTTAATCTCGAATTTATCATCTTTCTCTTACATTGAAGTTTACAAACGAGTAAATGATATTTGTACCCTCGCACTAGGGACACCCCAACGCCAGGCATTATTGGGGTTCAGCAAATTCTGATCGATATTCTGCCATCATTTGATCACCAGAGGCCCCTTTTCTTTGCTAGCCAGTGTGCATCATGTCCTGATGAGTGGGATTTGGAGAAAGAGATGGTATAATATAACCACTTATACTGTTATGCCTATATTTTGGAAATTATTAAAAACAACACTTGAAACCAGTCCTTAACATTGGTTGATATTTAGATTTATAGGATGTATTATGTTAACCTACCAAAATATTTTGCTCTAAAACAAACATCTCTTAATTGAGGCCACTGTACTATAAATATATCAGCAAAATACTGGAGGATTTTTCCTGATAAGGATAATGTTCTCACCCTACATAAACTTTCAATATAGATAATTCTACAGTTTAAAAGGAACAAGCATCTTAATAAAAAAGCAACTGTGCATACAGGGACACAAGTTCCTGGACCATTACATATAATTATATCAGGCTTAAATTTGTAAACAGTTGGAATAGTGAATAATGTTGCAAGTAATGTACTGAATATAGATGAAAAATATGTTTGTTTTACATTTCTACTTCTGGGTATTCGGCTTAAAGAATAATTAACTGTAGCTTCATTTTCCAATTTCTGTATTTTACCTTCACTGCTAGTATCATTATCTGCCAGAATATATAAGCGTGGTTGTATCTTCCTGGAGTTCAAATTTGACATTAATCTTAACAATTCTGTTGTGTGACCCCCTGATCCAATGCATATAACTGTTCTCAGTGAAGATTCTTTTTTTAATACAGTACATTCAGATGTTACCACCGAAAAGATAACATATAATAACCTTAAAATGAAAGTGATAACAACGAAACACAATATGACGTAAAATTCCATTGTGCAGGATAAATATGCGGCGTCTGTATATGTTGATGTATACAAAAATCTGCAAATTTTATTTAAGTAGTTCCGTTTTGATGGCGCACTCTGAATAGCATGAGCGTCACCATAGAGATATTTAATTTTTTCTCAAGCACCGGATTATTACCTACCAATCACTAGTTGTGTTGAAATTAATACAAACAATATACCTTGACGATTAATATATTAATGTAATATATACCAAAGTAACAGGTTAGGTTATTGCCAGACGCAATCACTCTTTAAACATGGTTTAATTTCAACTACATTTAAACAATAGTAAAACGTAGTAGTTATAATATACTCAACAATAGAAATCCTATTCACAATATTCAAATTCCACAGATGAGGGATGATGGGTATGTATGACACGTGAAGGGTATTATAACATACATAGTCACAGACTACTAAGAAGACAGTAAGTACGTAAGTACAGTACAGTAAGTACGCCTGTTAAGTAATATGAATAATCATTAATTAACTATTCTCAGTCTTTACTATAGTCTAAAGCCAATCACAGATTCACAGTACGAAGAAAAGTACGCTCATTTGTAAAGGTTATTCGTTTTAATCCGGTATGTATACATACATACATATATGTACCTTTGTTTTAAGCAGACGTAGAAATAGATAATTAAACCTAGATAGTTTTCTCATTATCTAAGTACGCGTAATGGTTTCCTTTCGTGATTTGAAAAAGCGATAATGGCAAATCATATTTAATGTATATGCTGCACGCACGACACTGTGCATCTTGCAACTGTCGCGAGACGCTTTTCCGTAATTTAATTGTATATGAAATGTCATTGTCAGATGTCAGCATGATTGATGACGTAAAACTGCTTGTATTGATATTACTTTGATTGAAAAAGATTATTTGCAATTTTAACTTGTTTCCAAAAGTCTTTTTAATGACTGGAACTTATTTACACAACGATTTATTGTTATATGTTCTAATACCTATAGTTTCGTTTAGTTTCTAATTTACTAAAAAGTACTTTGAAATATGTCTCGTTTCGTGTTTATTATTTGCTTTATGTATATTTGCAAAAGTGGTAAGTTTCTTCATTCTTCTTCACATTTATTGGTATGATAGACGTAAGGTGTTTACGACTTATTTTATTAAGTTTATTATTTAGATTTATAATGAAATAAGTACAACAATATATTGTTTTAGCTATGCTACTCGACGTTACACTGTTAAATAATGGACCTGCAATTCGTGGGTCTAAAATTACATTCACTGCAAGTGTAATCGGGTATGCAGGCGAAAGTTTGAAATATGTGTTTTGGGATGACGTGCAACCACAACACGAAGATGAGGTGAACTTTGAAATTAAATTTGTATTAATCAATGTTATGTTAGAATAGTGTTATTAATTAATGTAATTACAAACTGTTTTTTTTCAACGTAAATGATTACAGTTTTCACCTACCTGCAAGTTAGATATCTTTATGTATTTCTATACTCTGGTGCAATTAAAATCACACAGGATTTTTATTTTCAAAAAATGTAAGTTGTTTTTTTATTTAAAATAATACGAATATTTTTGAATATGGCATTAAAGATTATTATTAAAATCGGTGCTTAGTTTTGGCCACTCCATCATGGGGATATTTACCTCTTTCAAGTATTGCCATGGTATATAGGTTGTATAGGTTGTTAGTTGCCTAATATTTGCCCCAGCAATGAAGTAAAGCTCAGTTTATGCTTCAAGTGAGATACCTCCCGAGAACATAAATAAACCACCGCTGTATGCCATATGTTCCATGTTCCTTGTGCAAAGTGAAGACGGGCCTGGCGGTGAGCTGGCATCAGTTTAGGGCCATTTGGTGGCCCATGCGCAGTCAGGCCGCCTTCAGCAAGTCATATTCTGACTGGCCACTGGCTGCCTTCCACTTCGCGCACTATTTCAATGGCAGTCAGATGACAATTAAAATGCAGATGATGATGTTTTACTCAAAATATGCTTTTTTATACCTGCCATTACTATCACATACTGTAGTGAGATATGTGAGCAGTTTTTGATCTTTCTGGTAAGATCTGTTAAGGTAAACTTATCCCCCCTCATATGGTATCATTGAATAGGTGTTGAAATAATCTTTAATCCTATATATATATAAATATACATATTATCATAAATAAAAAAAAATCCAAAAAATTTCAAAAAACTTTCCTATGTGTGATTTCATTGCACCTGAGTATAGATTTGTTATAATGTTGGAGTCCTCTATATACCATATAAGCTCTAAGGCTAACACTAAAAAGCTACCTTGGTATTTGCAAAGATCATAAAGTACAACATATTTTAGTAGGTTTTTAAATAAAAATAACTTCAAGTAAAACCTATTTTGGTGTTACAGTTTGTGACTAACTCTAATGTAATCGCAGTAAAAGCTATGCAACAAAGGAATTTTTTATATCAGTATTTAAAACTTGTTAAAATGCTGGTTATTTTTTTATATTCTGTTTTAAAATATAAATGTAATATTTGTTTATGTGCTTTTAGTTTATCTTGTCCACAAATGAGTCAAAATGGACCGTGGAATATCCTAAAGAACTTTATGAGGCAGGAGAATATACAGCAAAAGTGAGACTGATGAAAAGTTTCTTTGCAACTTGGTATTATGTGGCTTCATCCAGCACTACTTTTAAGTTGACAGGTGATAAATTATCATATATTTGAAAGTTTGCAGATTTTTTTCTTTCAGACATCCAACTGAACTTCTATATCCATATGGGCAATTACATTAAACAATTGTTTATTCTCCATACATTAATAAGTGAAATTCTATGATAGCATACAATAGTTAAGTTGGTAAAAGTGATAAATTGGTTGGAGTTAGATGTAAGCATGGTGTTTGCATAACATTAGCTACAAGAAAAACATTTACGAAGAAATTGTTTTGATAACACAGATGCACATGGAGACAAAATCACACAGAACTAAAAAATGCTTAAAGATTAATGTATGTATTGTGTGAATGAATACTTATATTCAAATAATACATGTAGTAAGTGTTTGTGTGTGTGTATCTGTATTCATGTATATGTGTATGTATGAATACAAGTACTTCCTATGTTATAAGTAATACATTACTATATATTTAAAAACAATCATTAGTCTAAAAAAAAAGTTAATTAAAGACAATGTCATAATATCTGAGGGCTGTAAACCTGGTGACCTGTATTATATCAATGCCTACTTGAGGCACTAGCTTCTCACATAATAAAAATAGTTATAGGTTAAATTGTCCATAATTAAGAAATTACAGTATGTTATTTTATGTGAGAAGGCAAATAATGGCATATTATTATTATTAATATAAAATTAAAGGGGGTGCTCTGACCCAGGACCTGACTGAGGTTACTAGAGTTAAGATATTTCTAAGTTCTAAAAATAAATTAATTAATACTATAACAATGTGATCATAAACAAAGTTACTTTGGCATCAACACAAGCCACAATCAAAACCAGTTATAACAACCTTGAAGGGTCCATGCAAATAAGGATGTTATTCCTGATAATTGTTATAACCAATATAAATAGGTACTGATACTATATGTGTACTAGTGATTATTAAAAAAAAGTTGGATGACTTATGGCATTTTGCAACAATAGAAATCATATTAAGATATGATAAGGGTCAAAGAAATCTATACATTTTAAGATTTTTTTTTACTAGATGTGATGTAAGAATGTGTGAATATAATGGATATCTTCATCTATCAAATCTATCAATGTCACTAAGCACATGAAAAGACCCTAATAACAAGCAAGAGACATGAGTCGGGTTGGAGATGGGGCATATTATGGATAATATTGCCTTTGGAGAGTTCGAGTTCGCGGACTTCACATTTCCTCGAAATAATATTTTTTATTATCTCTTAGACATACAGGCTTCCTCACGATGTTTTCATACACCGTCATACATACATCAAATGGCTATTAACATGTTTAGTGGTGCCGGCATCCGGTACCGCACTCAGGTCTTTTGCGCTCTATGAAACTAAAGTGCGCCCTGATCACTAGGCTACCACTCATTATTTCGCATTTTATTTTAATAACAGTCGAATGGTAGATACAATTGGAACTAACCTCAAACTAAATATTTGTTGATTCGAAAAATCCTTACTCCTCTCTTGTATTGAACAGATTTGAATTGTGAGTGTGAAACATCAAAATACTCTAATCTAGTGAGATTTACATGACAGTTTCGCAAATTTTCTTTATTTTACCTAGTCATGGCTTGTCTTGCAACTTTTTTAAATCGTCTTGAGAAAGCCCACCGTATGAACATTTGGGCAAGAAAAAATATGGCTGACGATTAGTAGTTACACACACACACCCTCGCATCAGAAATGGATTGTAAAGAATTTTGCAAAAATAATTGTCAAAGCACCTATTTTATGTATTGATGGTAGCACACCAGTTAACGCAACATAAAAAGAACGACATGACTAAGTGATATTTCCTATAAATGTAAAATAATATACGTAATTCTTACATTATCATAGTATATGTTATATATGTTGGTTGGGGAAAAACATTTTTCGTATTTTATAAGTAAAAAGTTGCAGTAAAATCTCTTGGTTGTACTGTCTGTATCTGGCTGGCTTTGAAACCAATAAATCTAACGAAGAAATTCGATTAATTTTGAAGTTTTTTTACAAGCCGCAAAAAATAATTGAATCAATAATTGACCCATTTGAAAAAGTCTAGATATACAAAAGTTCGATATTTGGGTGATAAAAGGCAACTACTACGAATCTATAGACTATAGCGAAACCCGGGTTAACTCGCGATAAGGTGATGCTGTATGTATGGTGGGATTGGCATCGTTCATTATGTGCTTTTCATCCATTTGAATCTCTACTTCCAACAGCTGATGAGACTCAAGCAAGAAATAGAGAAGAAAGTGGTTTTTCATCAAGTTAAGCCAGACTACAAACATCTTAAGCCACTCAGCAAACGTTAAGAGAGCTCGGTTGGGAAGTGTTAAGCATCCACCATATAGCCCCTCAGATTTTCACCTGTTTCGGGCTCTTCAGAATTCTTTAGGCAGTGTTAGGTTAACATTAAGAGAGGACTGTCAAAACTACATGTCGCAGTTTTTTTTATCAGAAGTACCAAAATTTCTACAGCAATGGGATTATGTCGCTACCTACAAAATGGCAACGAGTTAGCGAATAAAATGGCACATATATATTGCAACCAAATGTAAATAAACTATGATGAATAATATCTTGAATTTGACGAAAAAGCTTTATCCTCAACCTATTATACATATACCTTTTCACATAGTTTCACACTTGTGTAAATAAATATTCTTATATCAATAGTGATTTTGATTGCATTATTATTTTATGTCATTGGAAGTCAGTAAAAATGATAACAATATGTAATAAAACTTTAAGCCATTTAGAAAAATATATTTTTATTTTCTTAGTAAATTTATTGGATTATTATCGTTAGTAGGATCCGAATAGTTCAGGTAAATGGTGTGAAAACTAGGGGAGTTCTCTAGTAAGAATTATCTGATAAGGAATGTTCACAGGGATCCCTTCTATGTCAATTCTGGTTTATTATTCACATAAATGTTCCGCCATTCTTAGTGCAGAAATTTACATACATGGTATGGTTCCCCGACCATACTCACTACTCCCTTTTCTTTTAATAATAATAAATATTTTAGCACTTAATGCAATCAAAACGAAATGTATTTAAAAAAATTACTGGAAGTAAAGCAGTTAACTGGCGCAGTTTACATGTTTTTTTTTCACAGAGGCACTATCATATCTGCCTGTGTCTAAGCCTCATCACTCTCAAATGATAGAGACAAATCCCAATTAATAGTATCTGATGTATGGTGAGATATAACAAAGTGTGTGAGAAATAATAAATAAAAGCTGTATACTGCACATTATGTTCACAATAAGATTTGTTTACTATTAAAGTGAGACTGCCCAACCTTGCATGTAATTTTTACTACCCTATAGTGCAAGATTCCAATATTCAATCAAATGAACCCGACATTACTAAAGAACTATTCAAAGTAAACATCATCATTTTCAACTCTGATTTTATCTAAAATCAATACTTTTTTGTCATTTTGTAATAATAATAATAAAGAAGTCCCCACTATAACCTACTATTCCCGGAGATAGTCATGTGATTTTCAAGGCTTGTCTTAGTCACCTTTTACGACAACCGCGAAAGAAAGGGGGTGGCAGTTTCGCAGATTCTTATGCCGCTACTACAGCAGGCCTACTACTACGTCTACGTCAGCCTATTGTGGACTAACCACAACTGAACATACCTTACCTATCGTTAGCCTTGATATTTACTAATTCGATTTTTCTTTTCCAGATTCATTAAATGGCAATTTAGTGCTGAATCAGAATAATTTGGACAGACCTAATAATTTTGTAGCAGTCAATAAAAATGTTTTCCATTACATAAGATTACCGGATAATGAGATGCAATTTATAAAAGAAAATGCTTCAACTATTATCACTTACTGGTTCATAGATTGTATTTACATTGATCAAACCACTGATCTGTCATTGAATTATACGTACCAGGATTTAATGGGTGATCACTATATAGATGCATTAGTCGTGGCTAATAATATGCCACTGCCACCAGTCACAACTACTACAACCACAACAACTATAACCACAACAACTACAACCACAACAACTACAACAACAACTACAACCATTACAACACCTAAACCCCCAACAACAACAGGCATCTCCTCAACAAGTAACTCTTTAAAGCCACCCACTCAACAGTTTGAAACAACAACTGAAAGTGTATTGCCAGTAACACATAAGTTAGCGAAGCGTATGATATCCAACAGAACCATAATGAAGAAAAGAAATAACTCGACAAAAGACTATATTTGTCATAATTCTAGTATTGTACCAATAGGTAAAAGTTACACATATGGTCATTACCAGGAAACAATAAATGTAAGAGGTGAGTGGCCATATCTTATATTAATACCATTGTTACTTATCAAGTATGTGGTAAATCAGCACATGAATATGTTATTGACACACTAGGATTTGAACTAAAATTGCTAGCATCTACAAAGCTTTTTTTTATGCACAACCCTCATTAAAATATATTTAAAAACAATGTAAAAAAAAAAAATACAAAATTAATTGGTGTGTAGTTATCATAACTACATACCACATAAGTACATGTGGTATAATTTTTAATTTCCTAATATAGATCACTAAATTAAAACAAGTGATTGCAAAAAAGTTATTTTGGTAGATGTATCATTTAGTTGCCCCACCGGTGCCGGCACCATAACATTGTTAATAGCAATTTTAAGTGCTGGATTTACTACGTGCTCGGCGGTGAAGGAAAACATCGTGAGGAAAACCTGCATATCTGAAAATAGTAAAAAAATATTGTTTCGAGGATATGTGAAGCCCGTCAACCCGCAATGGAGGGCCATTCCCGGCTCCTACACCCTCTTTCTATATCTTTGAGAAGGAGGCAAAGGCCCAGCTGTGGGCACTTACAGGCTGCTACTTCTATCATTTAGTGGTTGCAATTGTTTCGCTACATTTATATTTCTTTCCTGCACATACCATTCTAGCATATGTGAGTAAACTGCTATTCGCCATCGCGACATTGACAGTGGCGCCACCTGGTGAGAGTTTTTGATTCGATTCAAATTCAAATTATAACTTTTGTGTGTTCATCGCTCTAAGACCTCAAAATGTTCGTGTGCGAATAGTGTGAATTGAATAGAAACCGCTTGGATAATATGCTCCACCTGGTGTATTGTGTTGTGAGATATTGTGCACTGCATATCAAGAACTGACGTATTTTCTACCAGCTTCTACGCAGTTCTTTTAATATCATCAGTTGCGATACAAATGTGATTTGTAACCTAAAATTTATTATTTGTAAATCTATCACGATTATTGTTTGTTATTTTTATTTATTGTTTGATAAAATTATACCCTGAACATAGGCGTCCCCTAAAGACGGTATTATGAGCAAGTATTGGTCAATTAAACTTAATTTACGTGGATGCATTCAATGCATGAACACAAGCTCAACACACAACGTTTTGCTTTTGGACGATTCCTAAATTCTTATATACCTTAAATATCAACGTCACAATAAAAATGTTATATCATTTTCATTCACAGCACCACCACCATTTTACGTTTCATATTATCATTGATTTTGAGTTGCTGTAATATTATTTTGTTATGTTATTATCTAAACGAGTAGTGACTGTAACTTCGTCCACGACAATTTTATCCATATCTAATCTGTTTGGATGTTTCTTTAAGTTAAAAGGTGTTTGATTTTTATGAAACTTGGTAGGTAGGTAGAATATACTTTTTATACCGAGAAAATATACTTCCTTGGGAAACAACGTCATCAATTGATTTTATTTCATTTCGGGTTATCTATTAGTGACAATAGACCGTATTAAACGAACACTTTTCATCTCGCTCACCAACCCGCTTGCTCGGCGTGGTAAGTATGAACAAATTTTTCATGCTATGTCTTTTCTTGGCGCTTAAGGCTTACATCCTGCAGTGGAATTATACAGATTGATGGAGGATAAAGAAGAAATCACGATTTTAATCATGATAAAATTACGGTTTTTAAATTTCGGAGATGATACGCCATATCTCATTCTCATCCGACAATTTGGTTAACCTTTTTTTGTGAATAAGAATAGACGTTTGATTATTGGTATTTGAAGTATAATTGTTTTTAACTTTCAGAACAAATATCGACGCTTAATATTTCCGGACTCAATTGGCTGCAGCATGGCGATCTACTTAATTTACAAGTGAAATATTCGGGCTCGCCTCCTTTCGACTACTGTGCTATGTACAAAGAGGGTCAATATAATGTAACAGGGAATGAGACGTGCAAATTTAGGACGCGAACTTCGTCCAACGGTTTCCCATTGGTGCACTATTTCTCAGACAGCGATCAGCACACTGTTGTTGTCATTGTGGAGAATGATATCGGGAAAAGCGTTTCTAGGGCCACCATTAATATTTACAAAGGTATGTGTAAATTTAATTATAAATATTAAAAAGAAAACGCTGTTATTACGCTATCTCCAGGATATAATAAATTATTATTATCATTTCATTTTTTATCCCATTTTACCCTTCTTTTATGTATAAGTTACATTTATAAGTACGGCGTTAAAAGGCGTTAAGAATCTTCAAAACTGAGTGGGCTTGACGAGCCCGTTTCGGATGCGCGTTGGTAGACTGTGGGGAGTGTTATCTTAGCACCGCTCTCCTGGCCCCCCACAACCGAGGTGGAGTCGCGGAGGAGTTTTCGTTTGCGAGTTGGTATTGCATTTCTCCATTCTACATATTCTCCGCGAGTCTGCCGGCGCCGGTGGTGGGGTCGCAAGGGTAGAGGAGTGACGGTATTATGATGGAGTTTTGCCTACCTTCCGCGGTCGAAATGTGGTCGGCGGCAAGCTAGAGACCAGATGCACCGGGGGTGGCCGGGAATGCTGTTGCTGAAGAGCGTCAGCCTGGAGTGGAAAAGGATGTGTACTTTCCCGAGATAGATAGACCGGCGCTGGTGGAGGCGGTCGCGGCTGTGTGCGAAAGCTTTCCCGTGGATCTGGCGACATGCGGCAAGAGCGGAACACCGTGGGGTTTTAGTCGGTGCAAGACAGACATAGCCTGTTCTGGCTCCACGAGGACGTGTATAAGTTAGGTATATCTCCGAGTAAAAAAAGATCTATGTCTAAAGGAGAAGAAGCAACTTTTAATCGCTTTATGAGTATATTTATAATCTGGGTCCTTGATAATGGTTTGGAATGCATATCATACATATTTAATACTATTGTGTTGTTTTCAGCTGCTGTCCATGCCCAATTATCAGTAATTGTAGTACCCGTGGTATTCTGCCTGGTAGCAGTTATCCTGGTTGTGTTCGGTATTGCATATTACCAGCATAGGTCCAGGTGAGTCATATGTTGAGCGCTAATCTTAACATTTTAAAGTAGACTTTAAATATTTTTAGTTGCCCCCATTGATATGAATGCAACTAGTATACATAACCCATTTTTCTTCTATTTCTAAGCCCAGTCCATAGTGAGGTAAAAAAAACCGTATTGGTGTAGATAAAAATCTAATTTACGAAATGTAATTACGTAAATGATACTTTATCGTTTCCCATTGTTTTAAACTGCCCGTAATATTCGTTGCTAAAAAAGCCTTCCCTAATATAATCCCGCCTGAGGCGAAACACGAATCCGTCTCCAATTCATTAAATAAAAAATGTTTTTGTCACGTAAAATATGCAAGACGGGCATGCTAAACCTTTTATTTATTTTCGTCATAAAGCTTATAAAAGTTCCAATCTTTTATGAGGATGAGAAACCTTTTTGAAGTAAGACATTCTCTCGTTTTACTATACTCGTATATCTCAAAGATGGAGATATAGGTATAACTCCTTTCAGCTTAGCTTTTGCAAACATATCGAGATATGAATTTTGTTCATATGTTACTTAAAACTAATTCTATATGCTATAATTTAGCAAATACTGTCAGCATTTAACATTAATTGTAATTGATAAGGATCAAGAAATAGAGCCCAATGATTATTAGACACTTAATTACCGGGCGCATGTAGGGGTTTACTTTGGTTAGTTTTGTTCAGGTACATTTCTTTCACCTAAACAGTAGTCGAGTAGTCAGTAGTGTAACTAATGCGCCCTATTCCTTTGCACATCATATACCAATAAACAGATATCTGAATTTCTCAAATCATCTACTGAGCTGATGTACTGGTTCTAATATACTTATACTTGTCTTTATATTATAATCTATGTAGTACATTATTGTATGCCAGCCTTACCTGCACGCGATGAATTCTGCACTCAGACGAGGTTTGGCGACCGACTGATAAAAACTATCCTCAAATGCCGAACCCATACACAACATAAGGTATTTATTCCTAGGATTAAGGATGTTTTTATCCTTCGATATATCGGTTTTCAGGATATCACATTTCTCTGCATGTCTGTTCTGCAACGCCAACTTGATTTTGAATTTTGGTAACAACATTAATATTTAATTGCTATATTTTTCAGATATACGATCGAGGTTGCTGACTTTGATTTTGGTCAACAAGCACACTTGGATTTTAAAACGTTCACTGAACGACTCAGAGACAGTTTTAGAAACGCATTCAATTTCAGGCAAAGGGACAACAATGATCCTCTAACATCCGATACTAGATACGATTCTATGTCGTAAATCCTAAGTAATGAACGAAAGGATTGTATTGTTTTTAGGATGGAATGAATGATAATTTTTTAAATTCCATTAGGCGATCATGTATTCAAATCGATTAAAAGCTTTAAGGATTCCAATTTATTTGAAGAATGATAGTGGTTAGGAGTTTTTATAATTTAAATAAAATATTACTCTTACAATTCGTTGCTTTGCTAAATAGTTTTAGCCATCTATAATTATTCAAATATTTCTCTACATCCAGATCGCTTCGTACTTTTTGTATTTGTGTTTCTGTTTATATATATAAGAGAAATAAATTCGACAACCACTATAATTATCTACGAAATTGTATTAGCTAAGGCAGTATTAGTATTGAATTAAAATTGACATCGGCAACCTAACTACTTGAGTCTTTACAGTATTCATGCAAACGTATTTTTCTATATAATATTTACTGCAGCGGAGTTGGGGGGGTTGCGGCATTTTTGCGGCAATTTCCTAAGACTTTCCTTTCCTATTTAGAAACACAAAACATCGCAGCAGACATGTAGTGATTAAAGGGTGTTAAAAGTTCCTTTGGATTATAATAAAAGAACCTTAGTAACTTTTTTTCGTAAAAATCTCTCTCCTAATAAATTTAAAACAATATGATCTATAAAATATCGTGCTAATTATTAAATTTCATATTTTATCGAAGGGCATCATTGGTGTCTCAAATACGTAGAGTAAATATTAATCTTTTCATTATTAATAATGTATATAAGTTAGTTTTTCGTTTTCATTCGATACTTGCTAAACTGCATTAAATTGTACGTGGTAACTGTTTGAATCATTGTGTAGTTTTTCGTCGTCATTCGATACTTGATAAACTGCATTAAATTGTACATGATCACTGTTTAAGTCATTGTGTATATTATATATTAAAATGTCTATATATTAAAATTTCAATGTATAGAAGATTATTGCGTGATTATTTATTAATATATGTATTATAAATATATTCTCGCTAAAGGAAATATACTTTGCTACATATATATATATTCTTGAACATCAAAATTTCAAAACAATTTACTATAATCACTGGAAGAGAGTTGGTGAGATACAAATTACACTATTTGTAATAACTTTCCTATCACTGTGCCAATACAAATTTTTTCCTATGTTTTTTGTCTATTGTCATTGGTAATTTAGTAGTATATTGTTCGGAAAAGTTTCACAGGCTTCTCTGTACTTCGAAGTCCAGTAAAATCCGATACGTAAGTTCCTTCATATTTTTTACAAAATCATCAAAATCTAAGATGTGAGTCGGTTATGGGTCACATCACACACTCATTTACGACGGTAGGTATCGCAGCAGCCCCAACTCGCCTGCCACACTAGCGTGGTGGTTATGGAAAACCAGCAGCAACTCGCCTACTTTATTTCATTGAGAGTTGACGTTGTTGTCTATGGGCCAAAGTCGGACATAGATATCAACATCGACCCTTAATCAAATTTATCATCAAGCGAATGTTGTGTTCGTTTGGCGCGCTCTTGCTAACAAAAAGAAAATTTAATAATTATTTCGATTTGAAGAGGCCTATGAATGATCCCAATTTATTTCCCAGTGTTGATGAGCTGTGTATAATTTTCTTTAGTTAGATTATTAATTAAGACTTCAACGGACTGATTGCATATGCTGAGTTATATAAGATTATTTGAAAAATGTCTGCACTATTTTAGAAGTGAATTAATATTGCTTTACAATTACAACTTATGTTACGATTTTCAATCTTGTTATTTTTCATAAAGGGTTTCATATGGGTTAAGTATTACCCTAGGTTTACAATATTCAATGACTTAGTAAGATCGATATCTTTTCTTGTGACATGCTTCATAATCTCATGATATGATATTGGCAGGATTATTTTAGTAGAAGCCATAAGAGAAAGAAATGAAATCAAGAAAGAAAACAACAAAACATTACCGCCTGTCACTAACAGTGTACTTGTCGCCTTTCCGGGAGATAGATAGAACGTGTCAGGTAGTGAGCTTCATAGTCTGGTATGAGCCTAGAGATGGCCATGACATTTCCAAGGCGTTCTTAGGCGAAAGAAAGAGCGCAGTTTACAGTTTCCTGTATATATCATTGTTATATTATTGTGTATTTTCTTGTTATATTTTTAATTAATTTTCTATTTTTCTACTACTACTATTGTATGATTCCGTTTTTGGTTTATTAAGATTTCGTTAAGTAACGGACATCATATTAAATTAGAAGTGATCAGTCATGTTTTGTGATATTTTAGGTTTAATGAAATTAAAACAATTTTTAATTTATTTATAATCATAGGTTTACGATATTCATGTACTTTAGAAGCATGCATTGGTATTTCCATGAAACTTCTCTTAAAAGAAAATGGATTATGTTGCCAATTTTATTGACCTATCTCTCCATTTGGATTTAGTATCGTATCTGAATTGTCTTTAGAATGATTTTAAAATGACACTATTGTACTTTATTATGCTTCTAAAGAACAGATTAAATCATTATTTGTAGTTATAATAAAGTGTTATTTGGATTTGATTTATTTGTTTTATTTTTTTGCGCCATTTATTTGTTTCAGATTAACACGATGTTCATGTTCATATCCGTACTTTAGCACTCGAAAACCTATTTCTGAAATCAGTATCATTATTATAAAATTGCTTGTACCACAGAGAATTCCATTGTTAATCCACAAGATGTTCAATGCGTTCCTACGTTAAGTGACTGTATCTCGAGCAATACATTGTTCACGTGTTTTTCTTGCTACTGTGTGGAAATTAATACATATATATATGTATTTACTTACATAAATTAAGGGTTATGGTAATATACCATTTGGTGTGGAAAAATTAAAAACTGTTTAAGCAACGAAATATTTATTTAGGCGATGTAGTCCAGGAAATAGAATACAACTAAATAAAAAAAACTTTTAGGCGATGTTACCCCTGGTACTACATGAGTAAATATCTCACAGCGACTAGGCTTCTACGGAGCGCATAACATTTTATCACTTAAAATTAAAATACACAGCAAAGATACACTAATTTGACTGCAGCAACAAAAGTGCATTATGCTACTGCAACATCGCCGTAACGTTGGCCTGCGTCTGCTCGCGAGCAGTTGAGACAAAGGGTTAGTTAAGATAAGTTAAGTGCAGGGATATAAATCATAGAAAATTAAGATTTAAGAACTTACTAGTTCAGTACTAGTAAAGAGATTGAATATATATTGTAATTATTTAATGTCTATGTCTAATGGGTATAAAGTTCCCAGTTATATTAACTTTTTTTTACAATCTTGTTTACGTTTTAACACTCCACTGACAAGGTTTGCTTCAAGATCAAAATATTGGCACAACTTTTATTGTAGCAGTTCCACGAATACAATAAAATTATCCCGATCCGTACTATCCGTTTACTAAAATCTGACTGTGACTGAAGAATTGATATTAACTTATATTAATAGCTTGTTTAGTCTATTAATAAACAAAACTATATCTTATTTTATAATATGTATAAATATAAAATAGTATGCTATTAACACAGTTTGAATAATAAAACAGGTTTAAAAAAAAATTACACGCGTGTCGCGTTTGCCCTGAGGTTATCCACTGGCCGAGCAAGCGTAAAGCAGGATTGTGCGGGGATAGCGTATGTATATGTGCAAGCTCGTCGGTTAGAGATCGTGCATACACCGCGGCGTCTTGTAATAATGTACCTATCGTACCGCTGTTGTATCAGTCAATTTTATTTAATTAATTATTTGTAGGCTTTAAAACACGTTATTTCTGAACATTTTACACGTCACAGTCTGGCCAGTTCGCAAAACAAAACTTCCGCAGAGAAGAATGAACCTCATGGGTCTTTTTTTTGAACGGCATGTTACAACTTCATTTAAAACTTATAACAAAATCAATACAATGTCAATTATAATAAATAAATATAATGTCAAACGTACATTAATATTTTATTAAATGTTAATTCTAACAATATATCAGTAGCCAGTGGACTTGCAAGTGCAGATTAAGAGCCACACTCGATACATTGTTTTAAAAAAATAAACGATGAGCGAAGTGTCACGATATTTGTCTCATTAAATAGGTCGTGTACCGACCCACGAGGCCCCCAGTTGTAGAATGCTCGTATCGCTTGCTTTTGTAAAGTGAATACGTTTTGCAATTCAGCTGCAGATCCCCACAGTATCACACAATAGGACGTGTTACTGTGTAAGTATGCAAAGTAAACTAATTTGGCTGTTGCTTCATCAGTCAACAGCCTGATCCTTCTAATAGCGAAAATGGCTGAACTTAATTTCGAAGCTTGGAAAGGTTGAAGATTGTAATCAATAGAGATTCCGAGAAATACGATGGAACTTTGGAAATCTAGATTTGTATTCTCTAGGTTAATTACGGTATTCTATGACGACATTGATAATATAAACCGTAAAAATTTGATTTTTTTTCTGCGTTAACAAGTAAATTGTTTGCTGTAAACCTGTATTTGGTTAGGCAGTTTCAGTGTACAATCGTTAACTTTAAATAATATTGAGGTATCATTGGCAAATAAAACTGTCTAACATTTCCAGTACCATACAGGGGACATGTGGGCCAAGAACTATTACTACTTGTTAATTAAAATAATTTACTTAACAACACAACACAGAAATAGGACAATAATTTTAACTTGCGGGCCTTTTAACTTGCGGGCCTTTTAACTTGCGGGCCTCCTGCTCGCGAGTCTTATCGATATAGCTGTAAAGGCCACTGGGCCAACAGCAGATCTACCGTGGGGGTTTTAGTCGGTCCGGCATCTTCAATGCTGATCCCGACATAACCAGTCACCGGAAACGGTGACGGGTAGGTGCGAGCACCTTTCTCCCACGTTAATCTAAAAAAAAAAAAAAAAATAGGACAATAATTTCCTACTGCCTGATTTAAATCCCAATACAACTTGTGTTTCACGAGGTTAGGAAACATACCAAGAGTCAATACAAATATTAAAAATCATTGCTAATAGTGGAGCAATGTCAGTTATAATTACACCAATTATAAAGATTGCTTTCAATTTGCCCCAGAGCTGTCTTTTCCTTTTGTCAAGATTCCTGCTTAGGCTGTGATAAAATCCTTATGAATAAAAAGTTTAAACCCACTCTAAAGCAGTGTTTTTTTGTAATTTTACTACTTTTGCTTTCAGTACACAGGTTGATTAATTAAAAACACATTGTAAGTTAAAGCAAAAAAGAGAAATAAATCCTACTTTGTCTGGTGTTTAGTTAGCAAATCAATGTTGTAATCATCATAAAGAACAGTCTATCTTTTTTCTTTAAGACTTCTTTCATTATTAAAAAATGCTATGAGGTCAGCGGAGGGAAGGGAGATGGGGATTTTACTGCTATCGATTTACTAGAAATCTAACTAAAAACTCATTTAATTTTTTGGTTCTTCTTTGCAAAGTTTTTAGTCATAAATATTATATACACACAGCAAAAAAGTCTAAGCAACATGTACTAATTTAAATTTTAGGATGGTTTTTCACATTATAACGTATTTTATTTTTAAAATAATATTTTTAGGGTCCTATGATGTAAAAATAACACCTGTTGTCTTTATAAGTTCTTTTAATAACAGAAATTAACAATATTAGAATATACTGCAGAAACTAAGGTACATAAGCAACTAAACATTTTTCTTAACAAAATTAAATTTCTAAAGAAAATGAATTTATTGTGAAAGAATAGGATAAGTTAATACAAAGTATGGCCTCCTCTGCTATTCAGAACTTGTCGGCAACGATTATTCATTGAATTAATGAGACTGTTTATGTCATCTTGCGGTATTCGCTCCTAATGGAATTGTGGAAAATCCTTCAGCTGCTGGGTTGTTGTCACTCCGTCCAAGTCCTTCAAAACACGTCTCTGGAGCATGTCCTATGCGTGCTCGATGGGGTTGAGGTCTGGCGATTGTGCAGGCCTAGGCAATACCCGTATGTTCTCCGTTACCAAGTATTGACTGGTTCGCCGAGCTGTATGTGAACGCGCATTGTCATGCATTAACGTAAAATCGGAGCCAAAGGTAAAGGAATATCCTCAACGTAATTTTCAGCGTTCATGTTTCCATTTACAAAAACGAGCTCAGTTCGCCTGTTCTTCATTATTATGATACCCCCCCATACCATAACTGTTGATCCGCTGTATGGATGAACTTCCTGAATGCACCTGAGGCTTTCAGTATTTCCGGGCCGACGGTACACTCGCACCCTTCTTGTATCAGGCCTAAACCCGAATCGGACTCATCGGAAAACATAATTTTATCCCATTGTTCCTGGGTCCATGTTCTGCGTTCTCTACACCATTCATTTCGACGAGCGCGATTTCCGTGACGTATCTACCTACGAGCTTGACGTCCAATTAGGTGGGCACCTAATTGGACGTCTAGCTCGTAGGCTGTACTCATACAGTCGATTTCGCACAGTTTGGGGACTTACATCAACACCGTTTGAATTTTGTAGCCTCAAACTGATCTCTCGAGCGGCTAACATCGGCTGGCGTCTTGCAGTCAGTTGTATGTACCGGTCTTGCCGAGTGGCTGTACTCCTTTTACGGCCTGAATGCTGTTCAGGGTTCCCTTGTATTATTGTAGCGCTGCCAAAGACGACAAATAACACTTCTATGAATTCCAAAATGCCGAGATACCTGAGATTGATTACTTCCCGCTTGCAACATCCCTACAGCTCTTTGCATTTCATTTGCCGTCAAATGACGTCGCTCCATGACGTAAAGAATATCTAACAATTCAATTTTGTCGCTAACTTTATTTAAATGGTTGGTAAAATTATAAAATCAAGACTAAACGTAGTAATAAAAACGCACTTAAATTCAAACAAATTCCCTTTCATTTAATTTTATGAAAAAACAAAATATAATCGATTTTTTTTTTTACAACCAGCCAGTATGTCAGCAATAACAAAAAAGTTTACATACCTACGCACTTTGAGTGAGTAAAGACAGAAATTAATTAATATAAATGGTAAATTTGTAATATCATGCATGTTGCTTAGACTTTTTTCATGTGTGTATGTCAATATCGTACGTACGAGTAAATATAAACATTCTTCAGATCTTTATATTTTACTTCAGATGTAATAGACTTCTTAAAATGTCAATTAAATAATGAAAATAAATCGTCACTAACATTTCATATATTTTTAACTGTATCACATTCCAGCTATGTTCTTAGTTAATTTAACCACGAATGCTTAAAAGCCGACTTAAATGTTAAAAGTATTCGTTGTTCGCATTTCATTAAAATTTTAACTCCCAAAGTGCGGTCTAGGCATTTTAAGTGGCGAGTTTTAAAACCGTGTTACGATTACATGAGTACTGTTTGTGTAACATATGAACTGAATTATTGTTTCTGTTTTAATTGTACGTATCGCTTTAGTTATGAAAAAGTGGTACATTTAACAATTGTTAAGTTAGGTATTTAATTAGTTGTATTTGTGCTAACTATTTATTGAATAAACAATACGGGTTCTACTATACAAACAATGTACTATTATAATAATATTAGCTCGAAAAAATTATATTTTATATTTTATTTATTGCGATGTAAGTTTCAAGTTAATAATAACAGTAAACAAAATATTCTCATATAAACTTTCACTCACAAATATTGTTTTTCAAAATGCGCCTATACAGTTATTTTATTAATAAAAATTATTTATCTAAAGCCGATTTTAATGTCTCAAACTTCAAAAAAAAACATACGACTTAAATCTTCCTAAAATCACTTATTAGCGGATGCCTACACCCTATCAGGATTACACATACATCTGGGAATTACACACTTTTTGTGTGTAATTGTTACAAGTTAAGTATAATATGAAAATAGCGATTTAATAAAATCTTATCCACATGTTACTAAGTAATACTAAATAAATATTTATTTGGAAAAAAAAGATTCAAGTAGTATATCCAAATTGCATTATCAGATGACTTCACATATTTCCTTTCAGATGAAAAAATAATCAATTCAGTTTAGAAATGTCACACTAATCGAGTAATATCAATAAAAAAATACAGTCAAATGATAACGTCTTACTTTTTAAAAGTTGTTTTAAAATGCCACTGTTTTGTCTTGGACCACAAGATCTTCTCCTGTCCTTCTCGTCTCCTCTCTCCCCAGTTTGCTCGTTGTTCATTTTAAAGCCATTAGGATTCCGAAGGTCTCCGACTTCTTCGAGGGTCCCACAGAGGACTGTCAGATCATCTGCGTTCCCTAGATCTTATGCCTTCCATCCTGTTTTATCTCTATGTTCAGAATGAAGATTGGTTATGTAATACCAGAACTATTTATGTTATTTATCAATAACCATATGCGATGGGGAATCCTCTTGTTTCAGAACAGATACTACAGCGAAGACATATGTAACATGGCTTCCAACCAGCAGCAGGCAGCTAGCAGCTAGCAGGTGGTAGATTGTTTGTCTGCCTAGAAATCGTCTGGATTTGTTGATATTTACCTATTTCTGCAGCCAAACAGAAGTGCAATTACTGTTGTGTTGCGGTATTAAAGATATATATCTACATATATGTAGGCGGAATGCCGGACAGTGTGACAACGCATCGGTAACCTTATTCATTAGTCCATGGGCTGCAGTAGCCACTTACCACCAGGTGGACTGTTAGCTCGTTTTTCACCCAAATCCAGTAAAAAAAAACAATTGTTCGTTGGCTTCTTACATTCCGTGTTGGTACACTTGGTACAATATGCTATTGGTTTTTCAGATTTTCAGTAACATATAAATATCTATTTCGATATTTATGAACCTTGGACTTTACTTAAGTTTATGTACGTATATATCTCATATACACTTTAGTAAAGTCATTTGTAAGTTTAAGTAAATTGCTTATCGTTCATCTAAGAAGAAAAAGTTAATAAGAATTCTGTAAATGACAAAAAATATAAAAAAAAATTAACAAATTAAAAACAGATGTGTTTGTTAGTCGCTAACAAATGTTGATGAAGGATAAACTTTCTAAATTGCAGAAAGAGAGTCTTTTAGTTTGTGAATCAAAAACACTATTCAACATAAGAAAAAGTGATCTGTCACTGTCATTCGTCATGTTGTAGTAATTGACCAAATGAGTTCCCCTCCGTGTGTAAATGTAATTGCTTTCCCTTGAACGTAGGCGATAGATTTTACTCAAATTGAAATTTAGATACATAATTGCTTTGGTAAATATCGATAGTGAGTCTATTAGTTTATGTATAAAGATCATATATTTGGATATGACTGTCAGTTACCATCTAGTAGCTATTAACCAAACACCCTATGTGTGTAAATTTAATGTAATGACATTCCCGTATGTAACGATGAATTAACCTGCATAAAAGAAATAGTCGCGCTAACAGAATATTCGTTAGATTGTTGACCTTTTTATTTATTATTAATTTCCGTGAAAGATTATTAGGTAGTTTAATATGAGATAATGGCAGTGAATATTTTAGTTGAAACACAATACTGTTTATCAAGCATCTGCTTTACTCTGTCATGTAGCTGTCGTGATATCAGAATTTTAAAGCGCAATTTCTCTATCTATTACAATTACAGAACCGAGCGCTGTTTGATATGAGTTCATTAAAATATGCATATACTGGGATGTCATAAAATATAATTATTTATTCATTAATTATGTGGTACAGGAATGGATGAGGACAAATAGTTACAGAAGGAAAGGTAATTTGAGCAGAATTGTGCTGTGTTGATACGTTGGTAAGATTCTGTACGATAATCGCAGATGAAAAATGCAATGGCTGAACCCAGGTCCAATACCGGAACAATGCCTAAAGCGATCCTCATCCATAGAAAACTAATGGTATGGTTACTTCATGGTGTTATTAACTATAGCTTTTTGAAATCTATCAATTGATCTTCGCCATTATTGTTGGATGATAATGCAAGACTTCACACTGCCCGAAAAACCGTTTTAACATTACAAGAACTGCAGTAAGAAACCATACGCCTTCCTTCGTACTCGCCAGACCTAGACCGAACCGATTGCCATTTTTTTCCGCAGTTTCAACAATTTCCTAAAAGGAAAAAAAATGTTCAATGTTGAATCATACAGGTTTAATTTAAATTCACGGGGGCCATTACAATGAAACGACAACTTTATACTTGTACGCTTAATATTGCGATATCAAAACCGTAACATATGAGTTCATACAGGCTTAATTACTTCAACTTCTGAACACCTCATTTGGGTATACGGATGTGAGAACTTATTTTTTGTGTAATGTTATGTTAATCTAGCCCTTAACAGCAGCCTACGGCAAGCTCATGTATAGATGCAGTTCGAATTAACCAGACATTCGTGCCCCTGCTTTATATGGGATAGCATAGAACGAAGAATTCAAATTGTAATGTCAGATCTACTCACCGGTTGAAATAAAACTTGCTATGTTTTTTGCTTTAAGGTATACAAAAAATACGGTTTTATTAAAATCGACCCTTCCTTTTTCTCAAGATGCGCAAACAGACAGACAAACAAACAGACAAAATGTCTTATAATTTATCTTCTATTCCATGGCTAACACAAAATTTACATAAAATATTCACTGTACAAACTCATCCCTCTTTAAAGTTTTATTATATGTATAGAATAGATAAACGAATGATCAGACCGCGGATATTTAAGTATTAAGTACACACTGCTTCTTCATAACAATGTATAATATGTAGCTGTATCCCTCTTAGCATATAATATCGGTTTTATTTTTATGTAAAACATCTATCTTTTGAATACTGCACATTCTTTTAATGTCGCTTCGATGACGGTGTAGTTAAGTATTATAAATATACTAAGATACCAAGAGATCGCATGAAAGAGCAAAAACTAATCAGCCGGCTGGTCAGCGCCACCTCGGAGGATGAGACCTTGTGTTAAAAGTCAATATACTTAATCCTGGCCATGTGAAATAGTTATTTTTGAATTAATATTGTATTACTTATCTACATATTACGACAGCAGCTAGTTACTGTGGTGATATGTTGAAGGACATAATGTTGTTATACTTTAGCCAATTTATATTTACATATTATGCCGTTGACTGATAAGTCAATGACCGCAGTGGCCTTAGTACCTATTTGAAAAGAAGTTACTTTTTAAGGGTACTATATTTAATATTAAGATTATTAATAAATAAGGCTATGCCGTTCGTCCGTATGTCCTACATTTAAAGTTTTCTTTAAATCTTTAGAACCGTAGTACGAGATAGGAAGCCGCTTGTTTTTTACAGAATACTTATTATTATGGCGGATCGTAACAATCAAGAACACAAACAAGATATCGTAACAAATAATAAAAAAAACATAAAACAAAAACTAAGGGGTATACAGGATACGTATTTTTATTTTGCTCTATCGTAAAAACGGTAACACTATATATACGGGTATTATTGCTTATTCTTATGATATTACATACACGCTTCGAACGTGGTGTGATTATAGTGCTACACTACTCTAAAGTAAAACAACAAAATTTTGGGTAAATACATAACACAAATATATTGTGTAGTTGTACGGAACCCACGGTGTGCGAGTTTGACTCGCACTTGACGGGTTTGCTGAAGAGGGTTTAAGAAACATTGAGGCTGATTTCAAAGGCCGGCTGCGCATCTGTAGCTCCTCTAGTGTTTTGGAAGTTCGTGGGCGTCGGTGATCAGGTGAGCTGCACGCTCGTTTGCCCCCTTCTTCTATATAAAAAAAATAAACATTGAGTACAGGCATACATTTTTATACCTTCTCTTTAATTGAATGCGATGCTTAACTAGTACAATACCTTATTATTATTTGACCACACGATTACACAAATATATTGTAATTTAGTCTTTCAAACGTTCGGTCATTGGCATAATGTTATGAGGGTCACCGATAAAGGGTTAAACTTAATGTTTATGTATAAATATATTTATTTCACCCAGGTATAATTTGTTTGTATTTTATTTTGTACACTTACTTTATTATTATATGTAATTATAATTTAGGTGTATACTCTTCTGCTTGGGAGATATTTATAAATATGTATACATACATTAAATACGATAAAATAAATAAGTCATTATTATTACATTCACTTTACCACTACTATGCCCTCCGATATTCATACGACTCCTAGATGGAGCCCATCACATTTTAGTGGTTACCTTTTTGTGTCTTTCATTTCATTAATTCATTCTTAATACCAGTCTGTGCAGCATTGCAGCTTAGTCAATAAGGTTTCTTTGATTGAAGTTATTTGCAGGTGCCCATGGGCTTCAGTAACAATAAAAAAAACATAATGATAAGAAGTTGCATTTTTTGCATTTTTTTTTTAATAATCGTTACCTTCCACAGTAGGAATTTCTCCTGTATCGCGGAGGCAGTTTACATACATGAATTTCACATGGACTAACACCCAGACCGGGAACTATTATCTGTAGTCCATAGAAATACTAGTCCCGTGCGCGAATCGAACCCGCGACCCACGGCGCAGCTGATCGCTCCGCCACTACGCCACCGAGCCGTCGAAGTGCTGGCTTATTTTAGTAACAATCCCCACGTATAAATAATATTCCTGAATGATAAAGCCGTGTAGTACCTACCTGTAAGAAAATCTACCAATTTGTCTTTAGGAGTATTAAAAGTCGAGAAAAAGAACCAATAGTTGGGCACACTGTTTCAGTAATACCTTCTCGGAAGTAATACCTTCTTCCTCTTCATCAGTTTTTAATTTAGGATCAGGATCAGGATTTACTATAATCGCCATGTTTGGCGGGGGGATTGGCCATCGCAGTACCAGACGCAGCTGAAAAATATCTACTCTGCTAGTGGACAGGATAAGGCAGGCAATTTTTCAGCAGTGAATTTAAAATATTTAGTAATGATGTCGATTATAATGAATCAATTTTAAAAACAATATGTCTGTAACAACACTATAATTATTAGAACTAGGACACAAATTGAGCTAAGTCAGCAATTACTATATTATTACTATGTCCGACTTCATGTTATCCATTTAACACAGATTGTAATATAAACTGCTGATCAGTTCACACTCTTTTGAGGTTGCACAACTCATTGCTTAAATGCACTTGCATCCTATTTGTATTTAGCAAGTTATTTCAAAATTATTATTTTTACAATATAAAATACTTTTGATGAAATAAAGGTAATATCAACGTTACGTTTATTTTATAGCTGTAAGACCACTGGAAATTTATCTCAGTAGTAAATCGTTTTGGCAAATAGACAGTTAGACTCTTTAGGGACAGAGTGATTATTTTTTTTTTTAAATTCAAAAATCAGAACGAAGTTAAAAATGGATACAGTTGTTTAAAGTTTAAAGGGAGGATGATTAAATATATTACATCAAAATTTTTTGTGAGTGCTGAATGTGCTTAGGGAATTGACATATTATAAAAATATATTAGCTTAAAATTTTTACATCCGTTATACAAGGCATTTTTGTTATTTTATTTCAAGTTTACAATACACGTAATGTTACTATATCTGTTGCTCACATGGTTTTGTGTTCGTGTTCTGACGTGCCTTGACAGGGGAAAGGGAATAGAGTTGTCCTTTCACGAGATGGGGCTGCTTGGGTAGCAGGCGATGGTGCGTTCCCGTGGCTCTGCCGTAATGCGGCGTAGGCGGAAAATCGTGGCGTTTTGGTCGCTGAAAGCCTGACATACTCGTAACCTATCCTTGCTCCCACAAGGACAAAAAAAAGGTACTGAAGGATTTTATTGCGAGTCTGTTAGTCTCAAGGATGTCACAATGAACCGAATTATAATTGTACTATAGTGACATGATTTAAAGTTTATAAAATACATCTTATAATCGCAAACGCCATCCACTCCCAAACTAGGATTCCCTGTGTCTTGGTTACTGGATAGTGACAAGATACATATACATATATCTACAAAGCTAAATAATCATGACTCAAGGTACTAACAATTATATTCATCATACAAAAGTTTCAAGGTTCTCGAGTGGCAGCCACGTACAGGCAAACGCAGTATAGGACGACCCCCCACAAGATGGAGCGACGACCTGCGCAGTGTTGCGGGAAGTCGATGGATGCAGGTGGCACAGGACCGAGCTTCGTGGCAATCTTTGGGGGAGGCCTATGTTCAGCAGTGGACTTCTGATAGGCTGAAATGATGATGATGTCGTCGATTTATAGATTAATTTTTTAAAACTTAAATAGCTTCTTCTGATACTTATCTAAAGGATGTAAATCGACAGTGACACTTAACGCGGTGGAGATTCAGGTCCCTTGAACTGTTTGAATTCATTTCGGAAAATGTAAAGTCAAGCCAGCCATCTGGTACTCTCGACTTTATTACCCTCTTAAAAAGACTGGACCGTGCCCAGGTGTACCTTAGACGTTAGAAGAGGTATAGTAACAATATTTACTTTTATTTTAATTATAATTTGGAATGGTAAATAATAAATATATTTTTTTGTTTGTAAAAATATTAATTATATGTCATTTTGTTATTTAAAAGTTGTATTTTTGATCGGATTTTGATGAAACTTTTTTTGACATACTAATGGAAAAGCTTGTGTGTTCGGAGGACTAAAAGAATTTGGCAGAGATGTAGATAATGCCATAGAGACTATTACATGGCATATATCTCAATATTATTTCAATATTTACTTATTATTTCAATCCATAGTTAAATGATATTTATAAAGTAGTTTAATTATCTCTTTACAGTTATTATTCCTGTATAGCTCGCAGTTCTCTTGACAGTTTTTACACCGTGTCCTTTGATATTGCCTCTAAAGTTACACCAAATAAATGAAAATAATTTGTTTTCTTTTTATTTATTTAAATTACAATTCAGCTAGAATCATAGTTATAGTATGCTGGATATTACAGACTATACGTAAATTAGTCCAGTAAAGGTTCCCCAGTCACAATAGAACTCTCGATGCCGCAGTGATTTTCACCCCTTAGAATCTTAAAGAAACCATTGTCGCCCCAGTCACTGTTCCATGAGTTTGCGATAAGCCAGTAGTTGTTGCCGTTTTCAACACCCCATCCTAATATTTTGACTGCGTGACCTCCGAGGGCATTGCCAGAAACATGTTTGTAAACACCGCTTTTGTACAAAAGCAAATCTGAATATACAGTAAAAGCGGCTTCTACCGGTCCATTCTGAAACAATTCAGCCCTAATATGATCCTCACTGCCTTTCACTGAGTATATATGCTTACCATAGTGCTTATCTTGTTTATATGCAACATTATAACTTGACTCGCACTGTTTGACACACTTTGGGGTTTTGGTGTCACCGCTACATGGCATTCTGTTTCCGGGAACGTGATGTTCACATGGCGGTATTTCGTAAGGTTTGCAACCCTGTGTAGAGTTGTAGCTCCCTCCAGAAACAAGACCAAAATGCTTCCAATATTCCCATGCGAGTGTAGGCATTCCACCATTACAGCCGAGACCACAAATGGGACAGCAACTTAGAAGATCTTCAGCAGAATAATGAAAATGTTTTGTACCGTTTGTGTACGTACATACGCGGTCAGTCATTGCTTCAACAGCTCCGAACGCCCAGCAGCTTCCGCACGAGCCCTGATCTCTAATTTCGTTTAATGTGGGACAATTAGGCCATTTGTCTCTTGGATCAAAGTTCTCAGGAAGATTCGCTATTAAATCCGCATCGTGTTCTTTCATTTCGAGCGTCGAAAATTGGTCATCCTTCAGTGCGCCCATGAGTTTCTTGATGTGTTGGAATGGTGTGTTTAACGGGAAGTTTCGGCCAGCTTTCCAAGTGTTTTGTTGTAAATTTATCATGTTGATAAATTCGTCAGACAGTGGGTGTGGCAGATCTGCTTCTATACCGTTTGCAAATGCACACAGAAGCAAACACGTCACGCTCGAATAAATCATTTTACTTTCTTTGTTAACTGAACATGAAATGGTTAATGTATAACGCGCAATTCACACGAATGCGGCGCGTCGACTGACCGATGTATGCCGATTGCCGACGCTGAGTAATTGCGTCGGACCACACGATACAGGGTGAGACAGCGCTTGACTGCGTGTGTCGAAGGTTAATCATCTATCTATAGTTATCTCTAGTTATGAACTAAGCAAACAGAATAAAGACAAGTTGAACGCTTATCAACTTTCAAATAGTTATCTTATACCCGTTCGTAATAATAAGGAGAGTAACTGGCGAGTTTGGGACGTTATTGTTTAGACACAAGATGTTATTTACAGTGTGCTCTAAAGATGATTTTGGTTTGCATTTGAGTGAGGGATGTGAAGCATTTTACTGTTTAGTGGAATGGGTTGTGATAATGAAGGTTTTTTTAATTGATATTAGTCGATGTTAAAAGCAACTTTTAATCGGCTAGCAGCGAACACTATGGATTCTGCTCATTAGATGGCTATGATGGAAGATTTGCCCATACTCAATACTGTGGGCCGACGAGTTGGTAAACGCAATTCTCGAACCCTTGCACTAAAATGATATTAACTGTGGTATGTGAATTCGGTATATTCAGCATCAGTTAGTTGTCACGCTGTGTTGTAGTCCTTTAGAGAATAAGACCCTCTTACACCACAAGTCTTCTGTTGTTATGTATATTTATGTTGTGATGTAACGTACAGGAAAATAAATTATTGTGATGAAGTTATCTACATTTAGCTATTTCTTAATGATTCAATAACTATTTTTTCCTTATGATTATAATATGTCCTTGTGTTTGGTTGACGATCAAATCCCGTTAAAACGTTTATTATTTTACCCCGGATTACCCCCAATATATAAGCTTGTTATGTTCATTCACTGCCTCGCTAGCACGATAGCCCTATTTTAATCTAAAACCAAACTTCAACTCTAACCAACTATATACAATAACTTTAATTATACTGGCATCGTCTTTGTTCGAGTCGCGAAACGGACTCTCCTGTGGTAATAATTGGTGTTTAAAGTAATATTCTGCTTGTCATCATGATTTTCCATCTAAAACAACAATATCGATTTCGAGTTTTTATTAATGTATAGTAATTATAAAATATGTATATTCGCTTATAGATTTAAAACGTCCATGTGGATTTCAATGCGATTTTCACAATTATTTAGAATTTTATGAGAAATACTGATGACGATATAGGCCGTATGTATAACATATACACATTTAGTTCATATATTACAGATCTGTCCATGCGAAGCCAGTGCGGTTTGCTAGTATGCGATAAAGATAAAAATGTAAAAATATTTATACCAAGCATTACCTTCCTCTCAGTTCAGCGTACAGTACCTCAAAACTCATTTCTTTTGTTTACTGCACTGTCCTTCATTTTCTTCTTGATGCTTCCATTAACTATATTGCCTCGCATTATATATCTAAGTGTAAACGATTTGATAGCAACTATGAAACATTTTCGTATAAGGACGGATCATTTTGTATAATACATATAAAAAAAATGTGTTTCGTATTTTACGGTGTGACAAACATGCTTATATCTTAATACCGAAACTAGATCTAAAATAAATTAACTCATTGCATGACGTTTTTGGACGCGTGAAATAATTAATAAGTCCTGGCTTAGCGTTGCGATTACGGCAAGTGCTTTAAACCTTGCAAAAGGTTATGCTTGGCAAGGTGATTATTACCATAATCAATAGAGACTCATGATGATGAAATAAAATTTCACATTATTTTTAAAAGTTTTCAACGACCACTTTTGGATGTCAATAAAAATACTTGATTTTACATACAGCTACATGTTATAAGGTCAATAAATACAATAAAACCCGTTTACGGAAGATTTAATCCAAGGGACAAACAGTTTCAAATACAAAGGACACTCGTGTTCTGTAGTCTAACGATATAATTAATTAGAAAACAGGCGAGCACGAGATAAAGTGGCTCAGTGTTTCAGACTCAGGCATGCTGCTTGAGCTTAATGACCATTGACCATGTTCCGACGCAACTACTGTCATGTTTCCCTGTTATTAAATGGAATCAGTTAAGTATCCTTATAAATTTATAATAACACAGATAATTATCGTAACATTCCATTATATAATACAAAAGGACTCACTACTGTCATGTAGGTGCAGAGATTACGGACATGCATTTGGCACGAGTTAGCGTAGACAATAGAGCCACAGCAACCCACTTTCCGCCTCTCCGGGAGATCCAAAGTGACAATTGGCTCACCTTTTCAACAAATATATATATATTTTTATATATGCATTTATATATGATGCATATGTTATGAACTCTCTTTAGCGTTACCACATCTCATCCCTACGGTGTCGATCCCTGAACATGGATTTATAGAACATCTATTAACTGTCGGGTTTAGCAAAGAGAGAGCGGACTCAGAATAAATATTTTGTTACTTTATCAACCCCTGACAATTGCATGAGGTCTGCGTTCAAAGAGGTTATTACAAAATTAAATATTAATCCAATTTTGTAAATATTTTGATATGTTCGCGTTGTATTATTTTTAATTTTTAGCAACAACATATTTTGCATAATTACATAGTGAAACTACGAGTAAGAGCTCTAACTATATATATTTGAATATAATCTCAAAATTCTATACATAGTTCTATATATAGTAATCAGTTCTAAGATCGGTACAGACTTTATTATAGATATCTTAAATCACATTTTGTCTAGCAAGTTACAAATGGTTGACGTTATAAAAACGTGTTACGAAATTACTCTTTATTAAATCTGTGTACACTATTTCATTAGATATGGGTACAATTAAATATGACATTTGTTTATTTATTTTTATTTATAGATTCTTAAATTAAAGTAGACAATAGGTGAACTTAATACCATGTGGCAATTTCTACCAGGCAACCATGGGAGATGACTATGAAAAATACAAAACTCTGCTCACCTTAAACTTTGTTAAGATTTTTTTTATTAGTGAAGGGGTTAATTTGTAATGTAACGAACAACGGAGATAAATAGTGGTAGATCAATGACTTTGAGCACTTGTCTCTCAACATCAACTTTTATGCAGATTTGAAATGAGTCTGCATATTTTGATAGAGAACGTCCACTTTTCGCGATGTTTCCATACTTTTTGAATTGTAAATTGCATTATAACTTTGTTCAGGATGGTACGTAATAAACTTTTGCCTTAATTATGTTGAATCAGCATTCGGTCTGAAACGAGACCCTCACAATTGGCAGTATTAGTTGTTCATTTTATATTATCGCTTATCAATCTGGGATAATTCCATCCAAAAATATAATTTATGGGAAAATGTTAGTAAAAATTTATAAATTAGTACTATTGGTTCCAGTTTTAAGTAAAAAGTTTGATTGTTTTTATGCTTGCAAAACTTTACATTATGTCGGTTCGGAACGTGACCTGTTTTTTTAAGAATATGTGATCTGGGTTCGAATAATAGTGCCTGTACCACTAAAATTATTAATTTAAATTTTTAGTGTAATATTTACTGCTTAATCGGTGGTGAAGGAAAACATTACGAGGAAAATAAAAAAAGATATTTTGAGGACTTCTTTTTTCCATAGAATGTGGAGGAGGAGCAGGAGCCAACAAATTGGAGAAAAGCGGCGAACTTTTCGCGGCCTCAAAATCCTGAAGCCTTTGCCCAACTGTTGTTACGTAAAGAAACGTAACATCCTGTAAATGTTGTTACAGCCGTAAAGTTTAGTTTGCAACGCTTCTTCCAGTTGTCCTAATTCTGTACTGCAATTATTAATTATATTATATAAGCTCAATAGCGCAAGAAAGAATCTTGGTGCATTAGAATTCATGTACACCGGAAAAGTGAACGAGTTCAACATAAAGCCTTCAAAGCAGTTTTATTTTCAGGAACATTAATTTAGGCTATATTCTATAAAACCGATATTTAAGAAAAAAAAATCTTAAATAGTACAATACTTTCGCAAAATAAATAATTAGGAAACAGGTGCTATTGGCGTTCGCTTTGCTTCAGATTTAGACATTTCGTAATAAACGTGTTTCGTGTCGTCTAGTCTTATGTTTCCCTGAAAGTAAATGGATGAAGTTTGTATGTTTATAAATTTAGACAATTTGACTTCTAATTATTTTTACTTCTCTATATTAAGGCCAATGTTATACTTAAAGTAATTAAGTTTGCATTTACATTTCATAGTTGCATTAACTCATCTCACATCAGTAGACATTTGACAGCAGGACTTTTCACTGGTGCAGATAATAGGGCCCTTATAGCTGTGACTTGGTCATCCATGGTGGAATCTACCCAGCAGGCATGACGTAGCGGGGTGGGTGGCCGCTCTATATGCAAGTTGCTGGACGGTGTGACTGTCCTAAGCCCGGTTGAGTGCGGAACAAGCTGTCATATTTAGGCAGGCGTTGCGAAAATTTAACGGGCAGCGTTGAATTCAAAGAAGAAGCGTGTCAAGAGGTTAATTGGTAATCCAGGTCTGGGCGCAGGAATTAAAGGATTTAACGCCTGGGAATGAATATTCGTTGGACATTTACCACGGCCGGCGGCAGCAATGTTTATTTAACACGTGGTGGGGTTGTAGTTAAGCACTAGTTTATACTAGTAAAAACAACGATAAACTGTAAAAATAACGTTTGGCAAACGAAATTGAAATTTCTTACGTCGAAAAATGAACAATTTTCTAATAGAATAAATAATGTTCTATTAGAATTTTGTTTATTCTTGCAAACAACTGACTTGCTATTCAGTATTTTGGTTCGATTTGATTGTTGGGGCTTCAATTCAAGCGAATATAACTCCAGAATCGATAACATGTCGTATAATGTACAAAAACAGCGTTACATTAAATTTTATATGGAATTCAATCTTAAAAGGTGACAGCGCCTTGCGTTTTGTAAGCAGCAAAGAATATAAAACTCGATATTGCATTGCGATACCGTTAACATTCTTCCTTGCGTTGATTGGTATAGGCTTTCAATCTTCTAATTCATCTTCAGAAGGCAAGGGGTACTCCGAACCAAAAGGCGTCGTACGCATCCTATTGTAGTGTTTACGTCGGGGTCACAGGAAATCGCATATGCCCCTGGGAAGAGTCTTGAAGTGCGTTCGAGTTTCCAGCATCATCAGGGATGGAACGTCTTTCTTTTGTAAAATAACCAAATTTTCGTTCTTTAAGCGGAATTGATAGTAATCGCTACGGTTGGCAGACTAGTGGACGATTGCCGTGCCTTATAGTTCACTTAGATGTATTATATTTAATGGCATAGTATTGTTCTGCCGCCACTCGGTGAAACTTTAATTAACAACATAACTGTAGATACCTTCCATTCTGTCAATTAAACGGACTAATAAAATTATGGTGGTAAACCAAATTGCACAATCTTAGAGATATATAGAATTATTTAAATGCTTTCATTTGAATACGACGTCTAGAAAAACGATGTGAAGACGAAAGTTGACAATTCATTTTGAAGAAAGTTTTAATAGAATAATACAATTGAAGAAGCCAACGAAACTGACAAACACTGTACCAAATTAAATTGACCCTCTTTCAACTGAGATACACATTTCATACTAATGAGGTCCCGACAATACTAGCGATCTAATATCTTGTTGAGTTAGATTCACGAAACAGTTTGCATAGTATAACTTAATAAGTTACAATTCAATAACTTGATCAATGTGACATATAATAATGTAAAAGAACAGTGCAAAAGGAAAATCAAACACGGATGCACATAGTAATTGATCAAAAATCCTCCACGTGTCATTACCACCAACAATCAAAGGAAGAGAGGCAACAATCCCACAAGCGACATACTAGTGATCAGTTGCTGTAAAAGAACGTATTCAAAAATTAAATCTTAAATTAAACCTCATTAAAAATTGGAATTGACATTTGACAAACAAAATTATCTTTGTTTGGTCGAAAAATAAAGAATTTTCATTTCAATACGATTGTCAGTATAGGGACACGTCCAGAATTAAACTAAACCAAGTAGCAAACTAACAGGCTTTTAATAATACATTCTTCAAATATTTTCCTACTTCTTTTTATTATCTGGAAATATTGATAAGCTTTATGGATAAGAACTTTTACGGAAATTATCTTGATAAGAAATGCGCGTACATGTGTAATTGTTTAGATGATTGAGATACACAAGTAGTGGAGAAATTAAGGATTTGTCCAGATGTTGTCGACAAGTGATTCTGCAGCTAATTAATTACAAACAACAATTTGTTACCGTCTAACTATCACCCTTACAGCTAAATAAACACAAGTAAAACAGTAAACTCTTCTTAATCGTTTACGCACAGTAATACTCAGAACTGTTTTATTTATTTTTGTTTGTTTTGTATATTCAGGATATTGTATAATAGGATTTGCACGTTGATTTAAATTAGGTTAATTAGTGGTACAAACTTCTTTAATCTATGATTAAATAAACATTAAACTATTCAGTTAATATTGCTATATTTAATGCATTTTTAATTCCATAAAACTATGAATTCTATTTAAAAATAGAACCTAGATATATATTCGGATAACAATAGTTTACTTAACGAAAATTAAATAAAAAAAGTGGAAAAAAAATATAATATTAAAAAACTTCATCGTAGTCTTAGATACTTCATTTTATTTTATTTTTTATATGTATCTCAAATTCAACGTGATGGTTTTGTTTCAGTAAATGATTGAAATTGGGTACAGGGTACGGTCATTAGAGGACAGTGACGTATAGTTGCTCTAGACGACTAATTAGTCACCTAATCACTTCCCCACAACGTAGGCTGGCTGCACGAACAACAGCCACATGTCAAGGATACTTAATTATACAGGCCAGTGTTTGGAACAAAATAAATCCACGGATAAATAATATCTTACGTAATGAACGGCTGAACAATATATACAGATATCTCTATTAAATAATAATTAAGGATAGCAATACTTCTTATTTTACACTAGTATTTATTATTCTACTTCGTTTTATAGAACACGAATATATAAATGTATGCATAATTTCATTCACAATATTCGAAAAAACCTGAGCATGAGAGAAATTAGAGCACTTTCCGTTTATTTTTGAAACTACTTGACCTGAAATAAAAAAAAAGCATCAGGGAATCTAACGTCCCACTTGAAATGTTATAGGAATATTTAATGAATGCTGCTGTAGATTAATTTCATAAACTGTAATTTTATTACTGGCATAAAAAAATACGGAGATGCACTCTGTATGTGATTCGAATTGGCACTTGATCGGCTTTTATTTTTATTTTAAGTATGAAGTTGTAGCTTATTTAATATCATGTATACATTTTTAATATTATGTTTGGTCATCGCCACGATAGCCGAGTGATTACGGGATCTGTCTCAGAATGAAGAGACTCGAGTTCGATCCCCTATGTGCGGGGCTCGTACCAATAAGTTCGAAACATATGAACGATTTGTGTCGTTGGCTTGGACACTGTCACTTAACGGTATCAAACCGACTTGAACATAGGGTACATAAGTGTCATAGTTACTTATTTAAATAAGATTTTCTTTTCCCTTCCTTAATTTACTTATGCTTAGGACTCTCGGAAATAATTTATTTAGGGCAAAAAAGATATTGCCAATTAATAAAAGCACTTGCCACTACAAATAAAAACAATTGCCATTGAGTATATTTCAAACGTACTTTTAATTGGATTTTTACATCGAAAATAATCACCATTCCTATTTTTTTACAAGTTTATCTACGTTGCTCCATATGAAAAGTGGACCGTTTTATCACTCTCTCGCTACTATTTGTGGTCACTAAAATCACTTCTAAGTGGTTAAAGAAATTATGCACTTTTAAAAAGGGGGACTGGGGGACCACTGTTTGAGAAGAAATACAAACCGTGTAATTAGCGAATTAGCGTATCTAAAAATTTATTACAATGATAACACCTAATCAGCTTATATTTTTTACTAGTTTATTTACAATATTACTTACAACTTTTCTGTATCGGGAAAACGGTTTGAAGTGGAGTCCTTTCTCAATATACAAACATGCCCGTTTCATTAAATTCAATTACAAGTTAATTTATAACAGTTCACGAAAAGGGTCTACCACTATCATTTAAGTTTAAGTGTAAGTTAAAATAGTGGAGTACTATTTTCACGTTCATTAAAATAAACGAATATTTTATCTCGGTTCGCTAACTGTTATTTAATTATTGGACGCTGAATTCAGTACAACGACCAACAATAGTGACTAACTCGTGCTAGGCGCGCTAATCTTCAAGAAAGAACTGCGTTAGCGCTTGCTTAACTTTCGGGACGACGCGGTGGGCGTGGTTGAACACTCGTCCTGGAATTTTATGCATTATCAATTTATCATTGATTAATAATTTTGTTGCCAACTTGTCATATTCTTGCTAGCATTATTCGCTTGGAATATTTGACAAACGAAAATAACTTTCTTACGTCGAAGAATTAAGAATTTTCATTCATTAATTTCATCAATTTAATTAATTTCATTAAATTCAGCCATTCCATTAATTTCACATCAATCACTTCATTCACATTCACATTCATACATTCATAGCTTTTACCTACGCCGCTTGTGTGAGTGTAAGGACATGGATCGAAAATATTTAAATTTTTACTACTGATGAACATTTACGAAATATAATATATATATACGAAATACGAAATATACGAGATTCGAATAATAAATTATGAAGTTGAAAAAAAAGCATTAACAGTTTTTTAAAAACTGATACTTCCAATTGATTCTGTAAACGAAATGGCATTGATTTTCTTTTCTCATACTGCAACTCTGCAGTTTATAATAAAAAATTAAAAAGACCTGAAATAATATGACAAAATAAATCTAAAAATAATTTAGACACTAATACGTATATTTTAAATTCTAGTATTGCTTTAGTTGTATGTGATATCGTAATACGAAACGGGAGGATTTCCTTGAAATTATTATCATGCACAATTGCCGATTCATATCGATAGGATTAAGATTCTCTGGTTTTAATGGCGTTTGTATGTCGTCGGTTTGTTTGTAAATTATAATATATGAAAAACAAAACATACACGTAAACATAACACGTCACAGAAATGTATTATATGATTTATAACAATATATATTTTTATATAATTTTTATAGCCTAATCGTAATTTTATAGACTGTGTCGTTAAAGAGTACATATAAATATTTTAGAAAGGTGTTCAAGTTATACAAACATAATTATATTTTGAGCTCTTGACAAGTATAGCTGTTACTCAGACTCTGTAACTTATTAAAATTATTTAATTCGTATAAACAAGCAAATGTATATGTATATTGTACGACAAGAAATTAGACACAGGACAATCACAATACATTCAAACCTGAACACTGCTGATTAATGTATCTCACAATGTAATAGTCATAGTTCATAGATTATCACTGTAACTTAACTTAAACTTAATCTGCGACTTGTCTGTGTCCAACCAACTAAAACACAGATCCGACTTTATGAAATACTAGTAAAATGCGGCTATAGTGCTCTTAAAGTATTACGTATAAATATTACGCAAATACATTTTCCTTTAACCCTCTTTCATTTTGGATAGCTACGTTTACGTCTAGTCGACGACATTAGGAGGTCGGTGAACTAGAGTTGTGAGAGATCTCGACAATTGTCTAACAAACTGTGCTGATTATTGAAATAAATTTAGGTATTTTGATTTAATTTTTATGTTAGATATTAACCATGCGGCCGATTATACATATTGTATATTAAGGAGCCGTGTGGCATCGGCGTCATTAGCGTCTGCCAACCCTTTTCTGCCCGTGGGTATCATACGAGGCGACGAAGGGAATATCTCTGAAAATCGCCGAGCGTGGTGATTGTGGCAAAACCTTCTAATGGGAGAGACTTTTACAAAAATGGTGGCGTTACCTTTCAGCCGTGAAACTTTTCTCTCACAGAAGAGTACTGATTACAGTAATACAAATAGGTTTCTATTTTTCTGAAATATTTATAAGATATTAAATTGCCAAATTTCATAATTCCGTGCAAATTTTCTATCGTTTCTCGGTTTTCGTATATCATTTGTGATATAACTGCCTAGTAAGTAAAGTCGTAATTATTTTCCTCCATCTAGAGCCTTGTCGTCTCTTCAAGACTAACTGCTAATGGTTAAGGATGCTTTTTCTTTTTATATTAGAGATACCGTCGAGCCACAAATCTTCATCACCGCGAAAATTAGTGAATTAGTAAAATAGTGAAACCTAGCCAAGTGAATAGCATTTGAATATTTGAATGCTATTACCCTTCCAATTTCATTTTATCATAAATAACTTTTTAAAAGAAAACATTGTATTATATCGCAGACCGGCCGCATTGTAGGTTCATTAATGAACAACCCACTTAACAATCAGTGACTTCTAAGAAATTCTCTTTTATTTTCGTCTCGCTTTTGTAAATTGTGACTAACGCTATAACTTCGTCGATAAATAAACTTTAATGACTGATAATAATCCTTTTTGTATTTTAATTAGTATCTGAAAAACTTTAATCCAACAAGGGCAACCATTTCAAAATGTTGAAAAGATATTGTTAAATTCAGAGATTTTCAATTTTCTTATGTAAATCTGTATTCTTTTGTTATTTTATCGGGCGAGGGCGACGTGCACGAAATCGATGTCTCTTCGCCACCTTTATAAGGTTGGTGTATTTAGTTAGTTTAACTTTATTCTGAACTTTGAACAACATATATTTATTTCGTAATGTAATTTATTGTAATTTAAATATGATCGTGAATTGTTTCGATTAATTATGGGATGTAGTTGGATTTGCTGACTGTTGATTTTAATTAAACATATATATGTAATTACGTAATAACGATTCAACATCTCGTTTAGTCGCAACGTTAGAGAATCTGCCACTCAATCTCATTCCATGGATGTCGTAAAAATCGACAAAGGAAAATGCCAGAATGATCTCAAGGCCCCGCACCAGATGTCGGGATAACCATTTCAACTTTATACCAGACTTAAATTATCATCAATGGTGAATCAAATGGTCATATCAATCAATGTCGGAATTGACGTATTAATCCAAAAAGAACAGGTTCCCTACAAGCGAACTACACAGGTTTCGCACGGTATGACCGACTGTTAGTGGAAATCACGATTTTTTAGTGGAAGATGCCGAAAACTAATTCCTTGTACTACTAATGGAGAGCATGTTACTAGTGCTATGTTTAATTAGGTAAATCTTATTATTCTTGAATCTATTTACACTGTAACAGTAGAACTATTTGAAACGTTGCTGCGAATACAACATAAATATATTGTATAATACCCTTTCTCGAAATTAATTAACCTCTTATAAAACGAAGCGCAGTACGTTGTTTACTGTAACGTTTAAATTTCTCTGCTAAGAGGACGGCATTAATAAGGGATTTTAAAAGAGCCTTGAAGAAATTAATGTAGAAATGAGTAATTTTTTTCTATTTAATATATTTGTAGTCTATCTTAAAATAGCAAAAGTAAAAATTTTTTTGAAAATCAGCCAAGCGGAGTACAGATAGTGTAAGATATCGAAGACATCACAATGCCCAGTAGTATTGAACTAGAAAAGTTTATTAATATTAAGTAACCAGTTTCTGTTCTCAACATAGAACTTTTTTTTTACATTAAACAAGTAACTCACGTCTGTCACCCATAGGGCCACCCCCAGGGCAAACATTACAGATTTCCATTTGTTATGGCGTTCCAGCATAACCTTCATTTTCGACTCTTCCAGAAACAGAGCATAGTGAGCCTTGTCGTCAGATTTACTTCCATCGGCATAATTATTCTTGAAACTTTTACATACATGAATCGTAGCTACATTAAACAAAAGAGGTTATAATGGGTGCCTTGGGGTTGTGCCTAGTAATTAATAAAAAAATAGAAGGTTTATCTACATTTATATATTAAGTACTTGCGACTTCCGCCGATCCGCGTTAACTTTAGAATTCGTTCATTATGTCTTATATCATGAAATATTAAAGAATATATTATAGTTTATATGATGTCTCATAAGAGAGTAACTGCAAGGTGCGGCCGGTGCTGATGGGCTGCGGATAAGTGCGTCAGTATTCCCGTGGCCCTACCGATGGAAAACTTTGAGGTTTTAGTGAGCATACCGCCGGGGGGTACGTTAGGCATGCCTCCACGTATAAGAAAGGCTACACTAAAATTTAAGCTATCAGTAGCGGCAATGTAGTTTCATAGATTGCACTACTAATTAAGAATAATTTTGTACTAATTTAATAGCAGTAGTAGTGTAAATGTGAATCAAAATATCTTTAATGTGGCATGAAAATTTTCATTTAGATGGATATATGAAAGGTACGAATTTGCACGTGCAGCTCATCTAGTGCTGCAAATAGTTGCTCATTTTCCCTTCTACGCAAAATCCCTGCTTGAACGCGTCGTCTCTCCATTTATTAGATTTTCGTTCCTACAACTTCATTCACGATAGTGAACGCCTAACAATGCTGTAAAACCCATTTAGCACTTCCAATGGCACAAAACTAGGTAATATAATATAAAGAATAGGGAAATAGAGTATTAAGTGTATGGTGAAAAAATAACATACAGATATTGTTTTTTCTGATACATATTTCTGTCAAAATTGTTTTAAACATTAATCACAAAGTATTTCCATTTCAAATGTTTTAAGTATCAATATTGAAATGTGGTACATATTAATAATTAATTCTGTAACAAGTACAAGTATTACGTAATAATTTTCATAACGTTGGAGTTTTTCCAAGTGTTAGCAATCGCAACTACAAATAACAGGATTATTTCCAGTTGGAAAGTTATTTTTCATTAATCCTTTCCATTAATCGCCTCACAATTGGGTTGATAGACGCTGCTGCCCGTTACATGTCTGCGTATTTAGGGTTTCGCATATTTCAGATGGTTAATTCGCTTTCCGGTCTATATGTGTAAAATCTTTTGCTAATCAAAATTTTACACAGATTAAATTGATTTTTGCACTTGAAATTTAATTTCTTTGTAAACATTTGCGCTTAATGTAGTCTTTTCTAATATATCAAATATAAAAGAATTTCAAAACTTCGCTTTGACGTATTGGTGCATGTAGCTGTCATATTTTAAGCACAGTATTGTAATTTTATTACAAATACACAAGGGAAGTTTTGAACGGTGGTGCGATTTTTTTTACAAGAGCTTCGCACTTTGTTGAGTAGATCTACAGTGTGAAAAAAAAATTAAACTTTGGTAACGTAATTGTCCATGTTGCAGTAATGACTTATAGTCAAAGGCTCAGGAAAAAGCCCTTGTAGGATAGTGAATATCAGAGAACATTAGTTGATATTCCCAGATGGCTAATAAGCGCCCAAATCGCTTCCACTAGGTAATTACACGACAATGCAGATGTTTACTCCCAGAGTGCGACGCTCGAATAAAGCCTTCATATGTATAAATATTACTTACTTAAACAATTATTAAATGAAGATAAAAATCTTAATACGGGGGGACTGTGGAGTTTGACATCCTGTCGGGTTAAGCCGCGGGTTGACTACAGAAAGAGTTTACAATATCGAAAATGAAATACGCAATAAAATACGTAAATAATAGTTAGTGAATACATATGCGAGTTACAATATACATAATATTTCAATATTTATTATTGCAGATTACACTAAACTATTGAAGAAGAATCAATTTGATGTTAACTAAAAGAGTCAACGCAAACGAAACATGACCCTCCCGTGTTGTTCTTACTAGCATGTAACCTTGGTAAAGTCTATTACTCGTAACTCTTGTATTAATATGTAACAATATTATTTTAACAATCAGGTATCAATGCGTTAAAATTATAAATCTATAATGCATGCAGCATATCTAACTCATTCGTCCATTCAGCTGCCTACTTAAGTCCACTGCTGAGCGTAAACCTTTTCAAGAAAGCTCTAGCAGAAACCTGCTTGCCTTTCTTGAATGGTTTGCCCATACTCACCATTCTGGGTAGGGGAAACCATTTGTCCCACTCACCACGCAGATTTTTGAAATGTTTACACAAATAGAAGAGGCGTGGTGATATATTGCCGGTTCTAAAACACTCTTTAAAATCATCTGTTCCTATATTGAGAATTTTATTAGAAATTACATTACTGTTTTACACCATTAGTTGTCAAAAGCGTAACGGTATAAGTATATCTTTATGCTTTAAGTTTGAAGTTACAATTCTCATACAGTTGATATTTCAATGCAAGTGGTTCCGTTCACAGGTGAATAAATTATCGAACATGGCTGTTGGCGTGATGTTCTTGATGCAACGCTGGAGCTGTTATGTGCAACGCACATCATGCACGACGTAACGAGAACCGTAGTTAATTCCTGTTATGCTTAATTAATATTACCTTTATGACAGTGTTAAGAGTATTTAATTAGTACTATTTAATGTGATTTCTATTTTACCATGTCTGAGTCTATTAAATTATGTTGATATATAAAGTTTTTAATTTAATCCCTAAGGAATATTCCTTGCATTTTTTAATCCGATACTTACGTTATCTCCGTGTAAAGCATCTTCATACCTTGAACACTAAATGGAAAAATATACTTAGATATATATGGTTAATGAATTTGATAAGTTTGTAAATAATGAAGTTAAAGGCATATACATTTTATTGTAACCGAAAATGAAATTGTATTAAATAATATACATAAATTTTCAACCGTCTCAAATCCATAATTTCTTCTTGTAATTTTTCACGCTTCACGCATTTTTATATAGAAATAATTTCCTTAGCACCAGGTGCCGCAAATTTGCGATTAAGGAAAATGTCTGAATATGTCTTAGGCTTCATTCGACAGTTGGCGTAATATTTTCAAACGTTCCAAACATACATTGTACTAAATACAATAATAACTGTGACAGACTGTAACAGCAGCATTCTTTTTCTTTGCAGTGAGACATTTACATGATTTTCATACAAGAGTTTTAAAGATTGGCAGAAAACATGTTACATTGTCATTCCCAACCGTCGATGTAATACTGAATCCGCTGATAAAATTTTATGAAATGGATCTAAGAACATTCAATAAAAGGATCCAAAATAATTGGATCCTCTGATAAAATAAAAATGCTTGCTCTCGAGCCAGACGTAGATCAGCTTATAAATAAACATTTGGTCTCAGCTGGAATGAAATTAAATGCCGCTGTCTATGACAGATCTTCTTAGATGGAAAGGCGTTTGTTCGTCCTTAACCATAATGGGGTCATGTGTCTGAAAGATATTTTGGCAAGATCTCTTAATAAAATTCTTTTACAAACATTTGGATTTAGTGGTTTACTTAACTGTGTACATTGTAAGTATTTCTTTTTAAATATTTCAAACTTGTGTGAATTTTCAATATGTAGTTTCTAAATCTTACAAGTTATATTCTATCTAAAGCCAAATACCACTCACTCACTAATTACCACATCTTGAGAACAACAGAGACAAGAAAGTTGAATTTTGATACATAGGTTCATCTTATGAACAAGAGGTGTAATAAAACAGAGTTGCTTATGTTGGCCGCATACAATGTAGAATTCCGCAGTAAAAATACAGTACGATTGCTGGTGATGATGATGATTATGATGACTTTCGCTATAGGGGCCTTATCCGGTATGCCATAATAATATTTCACAACAATTCCGAGTGAACGTATTTCTCGGTAAAGTCATACCGTGTTATTTTTCACATCCAAGACTTGGGTTTATTTATTGGCAACCATGTCTTGGATAAGGGAAACTTAGTCAAAAATAACGTGGTATGATTTTATAGGGGACCGATGTCACACTGAATTTTTGTAACAGAGCGGATATGGCCCCTGGCCAATTTCGACCAATATCCGAATACTATCGGCAGTTGTCAACTGCGCAGGAGATATTTCCTTTCCATACCCGGTGTAACTATATATAATAAGATCGGAGGACGAGTTAGACGCAATGTCAGAGAGATGGGACGGAACGCAACACAACCAGACTCGGAAACTAAGTAATTTCTGTTCTGCAAAAATATTGGCTCCGGCTGGGAATCGAACCCAGAACCCTTATTTTAGCAGTCAGGTACGCTAACCACTAGCATGCCTTAGTGGTTATAGTTGGCATATTTAAAAATACTCTATCACTTTTATATCTGATTATACTTGTATAATAAAAAAAGAACATCGAAAAATTTTCGAAAAGCATGGAACCTCAGCTTGGAAGGCAGGTTTAGTACGAACTAGGATATCAAGCCGTTAACATTCAAAATTAGTTCTCATCATATCGCCATCAAGCACATGAAATAATATTACACGAAATTGCATGTATTTTTTTTTAATCCATGTTCCAGACTGTTTAAGTAAGGAAAAGTTATCCATTCGGTTTTTATTTCAAGTGGCTCGACAATCTGATGAATATTTTATGCTACATGTCTGATGGCGTCTATTGAACATTGTTCTGTCCTGCTCATTGACACGGAAAAGTCTATAGTGTATGTGTAGTAGATATGCTTGCTTAGGTTGTCTGTTAAAACGTAATCCAATCATGGTCCTACGTATACAGGATAGACAAAAGTTAATACCACAAGGTAAATCCTTGTAGTAACTAAAAAAATCACCATCTGGTAGCGGCGTAGGGAAATATTTTATTCATATATATATAAAGTAAAGTAGCAGCCTGTAAATGCCCACTGCTCGATAAAGCCTTTCTTTTCAAATACCTGAGATGATTATGGAGCCGGGAAGTATTCGCCACGGTGCTCCAGTACTGAGCCACGATGGTTGGCGGCCTCACCTGCCAATGGGTTGGTGGCCATATCGTTTATTCGTCAACGTTTTCCGATTTTTCCATCTATGTTTGGGCACATCATTAAGATAGTGGATACTTGTCACCACTCAGCGCAACCAGCAACCCCTTTTTTATCTCTTCAGGAGATAGAATGCGATGGATAACTTGCCTCGTTACAGGGTATGCTTCCGGAGAATGCCATGAAGTTTTAAGGCTTTTGTAAACTGAAGCGGTTGGTAGGGGTTATATGAGGCATATAAAATATGCAACAATAATTTGAAATATATTACGAACTTGTTCATTGTTCTTATAAGGATAAAATTAAAAACCTTGTAACAAATTAGGTATCAGATATAGGATCAAATTTATACATGCTTCTCAAACTATTGTAATTTTTTTTAAATCAGTTTAAATTCCGACTCATGCTCGCGCAAAGGATCCCGACCTGAATGGAAGAAAAAATTTTTTTTTGGTAAATACATAACTCAGGAATCTTTCATTATTGACATATAAATAATCAAAGACAGATATTGTGGTTAATCAGAACCCTCGGTGTGCGAGTCCAACAGGGAGTGTTTTTTATTCGTTCGCCCGGTTTTTTATATATTGCCTTGACAACCATTACTGGTGGTTTTTGTAGGTGATTGCCAAAGTAATGGGTGTGAGTAGCATAAACCAAAGTATTAATCCGCATTGGTCTGTGTATTTGTTTATATCTTTTAAACTTATAAGTGAATTTCAATGCCGTTTTGACCACAATTTAAAACATTTACTCATTTATTTCTATATGTAAATATATGCAACATTTTCTTGTATAGTTTATATATTATAGGTCTGTCCATGCTAAGCCGGCGCGGTTCGTTGATAGTCTAAAACTTAATTGATTGCTGCTGAACGTTGGCCTTATTGATAGACAGGACTCTTAAATCACCATCCCACATGAGCGTAACGTATCAATCTCATAGATATCGTACATCGTCTATTAATTGTCATATTCATTGATTTTTCATTACAAAAGGTAGTTGATAGGGTTTCACTTCAATGCCAATTGAAGGCTAAAAGTAACGAAAATTACCGCAAGCCATAGCAATGCAAAGATTAGTAATATTTTTCCAGGAAATACACAATAACATTCGACTTTCAATTGCGACATCTTAGGGAAGCCATCGTTTATTATGGACAGCTATAGTACCTACCATAGGTAGTTACATAACCATAATCATAAATAACTAATCTAACCAGCTTTCATCCGACTGACGGACAATACTTCACCGAGCGCACTGGCAATGTGCTTACCAACCCGCTTGTCTAGCGTCATAAGTATGGACAAATTATTCAAGAAATGCAAGCCGTCCTTGCAGGTGCTTTCTAAAATAGGCTGATAAGAAGATGTTTGTACCCGAGTCATGGATTTTTACAGAGACCAAAGTTAAAATTATTGAAATGCCCTTAAAATACCTTGTTCTTAGAACTTAACGAATCTTACGTACGAACGTTTACTAATGTTAAAAATATTAAAGTATGGGTTCACATAAAGTTGTTTTCTGTTTAACATTGCCCTTTGACACATAAATAGGTGTACGCCAAAGTAATGGCAAGGTATCGAAACGATAAGCTCTATAACAAAGAAGTCTGCGCGTCACTTTCCTCGTTAATTTAGTTTGATTCATACTCATCTTACACCTTTATTGAATGTGTATAAGATGACATGATTTATCAATTTAGTAAGCTTAAGCTTACTGAGCGTCAGAAAAATTCTGATGACGTATATACAGATTCGCCAAATACTGCTATGAATTAAGATGAAAGAAGAGCCAGAGAGTTATATCAACCAGTCATAATATATTGTTATATGTCCTGGTATCATTCCTATGCTTAGAAAAAACACTACGAGGATTATAAAAAATGATTAAAGAGTTATTCGATCTCTTCATTCCAAACGCTTGATTAGAATTTTAAATAGAAGAGAGTGTAAGGTGACAGGATATCACACCATGGCTATATGTAACTTGTAGCACACATTTAACAAAATAAGAGAATGAAGTGACAAACATTAAAAATAATGTTAGTCCAATAATCTTATCCTTATTCATTATCTGATTGTATAAACACACTGATGGAATGGCTTTTCTAGCAAGTATGCTTTTCTATGGTTACAATATATTATACAAATCAGGTAGGTAAGCGCATTGCCGGAATCGTTGCAGTGGTGACATGATACCCCCCTTCCATACTTTCAGTGAAATTATGTTTGGCAATTTTTTAACCAATTTTCAATTGCAGTAGAGGTAGAAATTTGTTTTAAAATATTAACTCAATTTATTCTATGTAATAATTCCAATTTGTCGTCAGCAGTCAACATGTCTTGTCTTGTTACGTGACGTGAAAAAGAACCATCAGTAATCCAGAATAATGAAAAATTTCAAAATTGTTTAGGTAATCTCAAAACATACTGTATTGCTATTTCTTGATTGTATCAGATTTTAGTAGTTGTCAAAGTCAAAATGTAACTGTAACATAATTTGTAAGAAGCTTGGTTAAAAAAAAAATTTTGCGGATTCAAAAACCACCACGGATTCTTAAAATTCAAACTTATATAGATAATAAAGCTAGTGTAATTTCAAAGGTAAAATTTTTGGCAAAGGATCTTTCATTAGAATGCAAAGGTAGAGAATGCTTATCCTGTTAATAGGTTTTATTTTGAATGCCATCATGATTAAAACGACGAATGTAATTACAATTCCAGCTTTTAAAATATTAACTTTGTGTTACCTTACAGAAATGAAAAGTGATAATTTTCTTGTAAATTTACAAGAAAATTCATTTGGCAATAATTAATTTGGTAGCAATTAGCATAATGAATTTAAAGTTGTGTGTTATCGTAAACGAGTTTAACATTTTTCAGGTTCCATACGGATCCTATTGCTAAGCATACGTCCGTCCGTTAGTCTGTTCGTCTATCTATCCTACCTTTAAAGTGCTGTATCTTCTTAACCGTAATAGCCGGTTTTTACAGATATGTGTGGATTTCCAAACAAATATAAAGATTAAATCAAAAATTTTAAATTAAAGACGTTTTTTGTTTTAACTCTGTCCTAAATAATAACGATAATAGCGAACGACATAGCGTTCCAAACAGAATGAAATAAAACACAATAGTTTTTGGTAAATATAAACAACATTGTGTCATGGTGCCCTAGGTGCATGATTCCGATTAGCACTGGGCCGGTTTTTATACGCATGAATTGATCATATTAGGACTTGTGGTTATGTAAGTTACGTTGAATACGCAATTTATTAAATAACGCAGATTTTACAGTCGAGTCGGGAAGGGTCTGCCTCATGCTATTCCAGTGCGGCTTGGCGGATTTCTCATACATCTAAGTTTCCTCACGATAGTTTTCTACACTACCGAGCACATCATAATTGCAGCAATTCAAATTTAAATTTACCCTTTGATTCCGGCACCGGAAATCGGTGTCATGTTACTTTTAAAATAATTTAGTAATATTTGTGCCGAAAAATAAAACTACCCGTACTGTTTTAACTTTCATAGACCTATTTGCCTAAATGTTTAACGCTGTTTAAAATATTTTATTAATGGTCTAAATCTTAGTGTAGTAGGCAGACTTAGTGCAACTTGGTGAGGAGGCTCTAGCGATCAACTGAGGCCGCAAAACTCATTTGAAAATGCTGAAATCCTATTTCATAGACTTTTTAAGTGCTTTATTGGAAAGGGAAGGAAGAAGATGAAGGAGACATAGTACAATAAATCTAATAACTAACCCTTATCGTTATTATTACACTATATTTTGATATGTAAATTAGTTAAACTTTGTGTACAACGAGGTGTCGTGGTAGCCTTTTGGTCACGGCGCTCGATTTAGTTTCAAAGAGCGCGATTGACCTGGTTTCAAGCCCCGGTGCCGGTATTACTAAAATTGTTAATAGTTAATAAGTGAAACATCGCGAGGAAACCTGCATGTCAGAGAAATAAGAAAAAATATATTTAATTTCGAGAACATGTGATGTCCGCCAACCTGACCTGGAGCAATGTGGCGGACGCTTGCTCTCCTCGGACCCTCGGCTCCAAAACCCTAACAGATATTTGAGACAGAATGCCTTTGCTCAGCAGTGGGCATTTACAGGCTGCTACTTTACTTTTTTGTATGTCTAACATTTTATAGTTACATACTGAGAGTTAAAAATTAGAAAACAGCTTACCAGATAGTAGTTGATCAATGTGAACCATGTATCTATAATATTATCACATTATCCATAGTAATACAACTTAATCAAGATGATCAAGAAGTTTGTCACTTCATAATACTACCATGAAATACCTTATACATGTTAATGTGTATGATTATTTGGAGTATTCATTAAACTTTGAGATTTGTCAATACAGAATCAACGCCAAGAAAATAATCAATTTAAAATAGTGTAAATTCGTAATTGCCTTTGGTAATAAAAAGTAAAACATACAATTACTCGTAATTGCCTAGATATCCAAACGCAGCAGCTTAGCGAAATCGGCAGTTTTATAAAAAAACTAAATAGGGAATGAATCTACGTAATCTTCAAAGGTAAAATTATAGACAGCGTTGCCGAGAATCATTCGTTTTGTCCGATTGATTAAAGGATGAAAATTCGTATTGGATAATAGAATAATAGGTTTTATTTCTCGGCAATCGCTGATTTTAACGACACCTAAATTTCTATTTATGCTAAAATTTAAATTGTTATCGTTAAGTAATCTATATACGTTTCCACGTATCTTCTTCTTTATTCAAATAAATCTAAATGGTGTAAGATGTATGTCATAATATCTTGTTTTCTTCCTTCTTTCAATATGTCATGGTGTATCCCACATATTAGATGATATAAGTTTAAGAACTGCTGACAGTAATCAAAAGTTGTTCCATCACCATTAGATGATCATAATCATCACCATCAGCTCGAACAATTACGCTTTTTACTTCAATGACCACGAGTACCTCCTTAAGGGTGGCTTTACGGGGAAGGCAGACCCTAGCCTGGCTGGGCACTCGCTTAAGGTTTCATTAGTATACCGTATAGCCAGCCGTAACCGTGATTCGATTTAGTTGTAATTTAATACCCGTGGAAATACCCTAGTGCTCGATGGTGAAGGATAACATCGTAAGTGAACGACAAACAGCGTTTCTGAGAAATTACAACCATCTACAACCCCTATTATAGATGTCCCATCCATTCAATGAAAAACCATCATCCATACTAAAAAAAATACAGTCGAATTAATGAAAGTGATAACCTTTTCTGAAGTAATTTGAAAGTTATATTTTGAGGTAATGTGATGTCCTTATACCAGTCTATAATTTACTGGTAAATGGTATTACACTGTAAGTCAGAACTGTATGTTTACTATCATGGAGTGTGTATATAATATAACGCATACAAAATGCTTGTTGTCGTAATTTTTTTTTGGTTTTTGGTAATTTTTTTAAAAAACATTACCTTCCACTGTAAGAATTTCGCTTGTGTCGCGGATGCAGTTTACATACATAAATTTTACATGGACAAACACCTAGACCTTACCTTACCTTGTAGTCCATAAATATACTTGCACCTATTGCGGTAATCGAACCCGCGACCCACAGCGCCGACGAAAAGGGGTATGAGTCCGATTTTAAACCGTTACAGTATTCCAGAGATGGCTGCAAGAAGAAAATTACACCTCTCGAATCTAGTGTTTGGAGTGATTGCCATACAAAAGATACTTACATGATAAGATAGATTGGAGGCAGATGAGACAAGTTCTCAATAGCATACCTCTCAATCTACTAACCGCCAAGCATAGGACAGACGCATTCAGACATAAAAACAATACTTTATTTATCTTTGTCTTTTTCTTATTTTTAATTTTTATTTTCTATGTAATCTTCAGTTTACTTTCAAACTTTATACAGAGCAAATCTCTCACTAGGAAAGCTTCTGGTAACAAAGACAAGATTTCATTGAAGTTAGTGGTAAAATGAGGTTTTACTTTTCGTGTTTCATATCAATTATTTACGTAAAAGTAATGAACAGCTTTTTTTTCTCTGATGTAATATCGTTCCATGACGGCAGAGTCTAAAAATCTGAATAGATCTTGGCGCTCTTTGCCAAATGACTTTGAAGTTGTTGGTTATTCTTGATTTCTTTTAGTTATGTCTGAAAACATTGAAACGCATAAATGAATGAATAAATAATCACTTGTTATATCACAAGACAGTCCAAATTATTTTTTACACGCCAACTTGTAACAAAACCAGTTTCACGATTATTGAAACTACTTTCGTAAAATTAATTTTACCATGCATTACTTTTGCAATGACGGGCCATTTGGAACAATTGATAATTGCACGAAACTTTGTCAACTAATTTGCCAAAAAATGGCTCAGTCAGTGTCGCCTTGTTCAAAGAGTTAAAAGTCAGTGACGACTTACGTTAGACGAATAATTAAGTAGTTTTTTTTTAATTTTTCGCATTTTTTCCGACTTACGTTCTTCGGAGTAGTAAATCACATTATTAAGAATCAAAGGCGACTCCCCTTTCCCTTCAGGTCAATTTCCCCTTTGTATGAAAATATGTTCCAAGATATTTCTAAAAAAAATATTTTTTTTTTTCGGGGACGCATTGAAGTAAAAGCGTGAAGAGGAAGATTTATGCAGCGACGAATGTTGGCTGTTTTTGGCCAGCTACAAACATTTCAAAACTGATGTTACAACATGCCTATTTTTACAAAAGTAGACATATTTGCTAATTTACGCAATTTTCAATTAGAACACTAGTTTTAAAATTATATTTATGATTTAGATTACCTATGTATTACATTACATAATTTACAAAAGACGCCATAAACAGATTAACGAAAATACTTGTTTGATCACTGGTCATGATATTCAAGCAAAAACAGTATCAAAAATTTTAATTTCCTGTGTCCTGTGTCAACGATCCTCTGTTAGTAAATGTTAAATTAGAAAAAAAATTATATATACTTAATAAAGTTTAAGCATGTAGATATTAGAATTATGTTTTCAAAGTAATAATTTTTTTTTTTTGAAAATAAGCTACGCAAACATTAAGAATTTAAATGTAGAAAGATAAAGTACTTATCTACGAAATTAATCTTTTTAGGTGTGATACTATTGTAGGTGTGTATGGTGCGCGTGCACGGGAAAGTCGGGAAGAAGGTACGCCACGTCTACTATGAAGAATCACGTACCTGATGGGCTGGTAGAATTTCTTACAGTTTTTCTGTATCTCTGTGTGGGTGGGTTTTCTCCTTTGCGATACATGATAACACGAACACAGCTCTCAGGGTTAGTAGCTAGTGCATCATACTTTTTAATTCATTGTATTGTTTAAGACTATAAAAGGCTTCCTTGATTTTTTGAATCAAATCTTTATAAGAAAAGTCTTTATAAGTATGAATACACAGCGCATAGATTTAGAATTATAAGAACCGAATTTTCGGTGATAGTTTTACGAGCTTAATTATTTAAAATTTCAACGGAAGCAATCAGCAAAATTGTCCCAGAAACCTGTCAAGTCGTTATCAGTGAATTGAAAGACAACGTGAAGGAAATACTTCTTTATTCAAAGTAAGGACATAACATTATTAATATTACATACAAAGTGAAATCAAAATAAAACGTAGTCAATAACATCAAAGGAATCCGTGCTGTAATACGAATCACTTGGAATATTTTGACCAATTTCAGGATATGGTAGTAGCTGTTGGGAATTTGTCAGATGTGTTTATAGATAAATTATTACATGGCAGGCTTGTATAGTAATTATGACGTTGGCGTGTGTCAGACTCAGCCTTATATATATTCACTATCATTGCATTAAATTCTCGGACTGATTATCATAACTTCCCAATTTTTTCACCATGAATTTAGAAAGTGTACCAATGTCGTTACCATTGGTCCTGGTCGAAACTGATTTTAATATGCCAAATTCATCCTTTAGCTTGGCAAATTGTGGATCAACTTTTCGTCTTGTTATAGAAGGAGGCGTTGTCATTGTTTATTCTGCAGTTATTTGTTCAGTCGACTGTTCGGTAATGGCATCAATATTAGATGAAAATTTACACTACATGAGTGGCAATTCATCAATAATTCATACAAAATGTTCTTTACATGCCTATCAATGACATGATATTTGACAAGACGTTATCAATAATGTCATGGAGTCTATTTCTGTACATGAACTTCATAAACACTCATGCCAGTCACTCATAGGGGTAGGCAGGGATTACGTATCTCCTCTAGCATGGGTTCAGCGTAGCCAAATGGTACATGTTGGCTTTGCATGCCAACATGTACCATTCACTGACTTGTCTTTGAAGTTTTGTCCTTGGGAAATAAAAGTGTCAAAGCAATCGTTACCTATTACTTTCTCGGTATTTCTATTCAAGCAATACCAAAAAAAACTCTCTTTTTCTATTTTATTTTATATCTGTAATATAAATGCACAGTACGTATCATGTATGTAACCCAAAGGTATAAAAATGTAACTTCGGGTTAACTTTCGACTCCTCTTTGTTAGCTATCTGGAAAATTTAGCATATTTCCCATTGTCCCGGCTTAAAGCATTGCTTGGATGTTTAGCAACCGCCCTTTTTTCATTTGGTGTTTCAAGATGATGCTTCCACGCATCTTTAGTTTTACATATTCCTGTGGCGACTTTTAGGACATCCATGACTAAATGGAGAGGCGTTTCATAAAACAATACTGCGAATATACCAATAATATTAACATATAGTTATTCAAAGATTTAGCCGCGTGGTAGGGGCGTATGAATCTGCCACCCTCTTTTTTCCCCTTGGTGTCTTAAGACCAAAAATAAAGGTTTATAAATCGTATGGTGTTCCCCAGGAGCAATCCAAATCTGTACAGGATTAGCAGGATTATTTACATCTAGTTAATTAAAGTAGCAATGTAATCAGCATAAGAATCAGTCAACCCTGTTCTTCTCTTGGGCGCCGTAAGAGACGACTACATGGAAATCTCCGAAAACAAAATCCATCGAAATAGCTCTTCGAAGACTATCCTTCACATTCTATTTCCCGGAACGGCGAAAAGTATATTGCGGCAGCCCGTTTTACTACGTTGTGTTGTGCCAATGGGAATTCGTAATATTTGCCTACCCCTATAGGTGACAGGTGTGAGTACTTATTTATATTATCTAAGCAATAATTTTACGGACAAGAAAACAAAATATGTTAAGAAAAGTACCTGACTAAAGTAAAATATTGTTATGTCAATAATATTTTTCAACTTTGTGGAAATATTATGGAGGTTTTACAAAATGGTCGTTTTGACAATAAAGTCCGTCATCTGAAAGTGGGAGTGAATTCTTATAGTGGTTCATAGCGAATGGTCCCAGCGGAATAGCGGCGATATCCTTTAGGTTCCATACAAATATCTCATTTGAAACTAATTTTTGTAAGAAACAAATACTGAAAAGGGAATTACAATAAATGTATCTTTTCCCAGCTTCAATTATGTTTTAGATCAAAGAATAAGGGAAATTAAATGATATTTGCTTACAATATATTCAATCATAATTATATTCTCATTTAGATCTTGATGTACAGGATATATTTATGAGAACCATAATTTATGTTGTAATAGAACGTGTAATGGTTTTCTTCCTCTTTAGCCATTTTTGCATGTCTATATTCAATTGATTGTGATTTCTCAATAAATATAGATTTTTTCTCGTTCAGTTATTATTCTTTCATTTCTATAACGGTTCTCTTGATGTTCTTTCCTTTGTTGGAATAAAATACAGACAAACGGACACAGAAATAATACCGAAATCGATTGTTTTTCTTTCCTCAGACTACGAAAGTGCATTGCTGACCCGTTTTCGCAAATATTGTTGAAGAGATCTCCTCACATCCTTTCTCGAGAGGGAAAGGGTTTACGGTTTCCAATATTTGCAAGTCTACACTCGAGTGATCCCATATCTATATTGCGAATGGTTTTAAATTTATTTGAAGTGATATCGAACGTTCTAAGTTAGTATTGATGGAATGTATTTGACCTATTTTTAAATTCAGTTACTTAGGGAACTGGCTTCTTACGCAACACTGGCCTCATGAAGAAGTATAATCCACTTTAAGTGACTGTTATCCAATTTGCTGGTATAAAATTGCGGGGCTTCGACCACAGCCTTGTAATTGACACTACTCGTAAAGCGTATTATGCATTATCTAGAGGACAAGCTAGCCATGCAAAAACGCTTTACAAAATTGCGACACGTCTCGTCGCGGAGAATCCAATCTTCTAAATGTTTTATTATTATTGTCCCGAATATAGAAGGTTCCAATAAAAATAACGTAATTCACCGTCCCAATAGAATGGTCTTATAGGTTTAGTTTAGAAAGTTGGCATCTTGTCCATAGCGGTTATTTCGAGTTCCCTACATAGGCTACCGGGCGGCAGGTTGCACAAAAAGAAGGCTTTATTTATTGGGAAATGATTCGGAAAAAAATGCTCTGTGCCGCCGACGCCAAGAACTGGATTACTGTGGCCGGGTTCAAAAACAAATGTACTACGATTTACGTACCGTAAACTCGTTACGCGATACGAACGCGGCGAGTTCGGGAACCGTGGCTGTTATTGGACTTTGTTGTTTGTGTGATAGTATTAGGGTTGAGATTGTTATGTACTAAGGACAGGCTTAGCGCCTAGCAGACAACTGGCGAGAGTAAAGCGAGCTGTGGAGGCGAGCCGTGACTATGTATAGGTCCGTAGGTTCATTCGCAAGAACCGTCGTTATCACAGTCGCTGTTCGGCGGTCGGGCAGCGAGCTTGTTGGAGGCGAGTTTGCGTTACCCTTACACAGGATTCCACTTCGACCGAAGTTTTACGAGTACTGCGTACGATATATTTTAAAAGATTGTATCTTGAAAACTAGTGACACTATATACTTGCCGTTGAAATTGAAATTGATTGACTTGAATTGATGTGGTAATAATTTTGTGAAACGTCTTTTACATCAAATGGTGACATTTCAAGTGACTAAGTGCGGATTATATTTAAGTGAAATCTAGAGACTTATTTGAACTTATTTCGATATCAGCGCAGTTTTAACTAAGGAAACTGTGTTTCGACTATTGAAGTAAACATTAATGTTTCAAAAAACGGTAAGTGGTTTAATGATTGCGTAATTACAATAACTATTCCAATAAAGTTTTATGTTTTAGTTTCGTTTAAAATTTGCGGATATTTTTGCTTGCACTGTACAATAAAGAATGTAAATTGCTTTTTAGTACGCCATATATTTTCTTGAAATAGGGGAGCCGACAGCTTAAGTATTCATGAGTAAAGGAAGTAAAAAATGAAATATCATTAGGTCAACGCAGCTGCACCCTTATTTTCAATGGTTATTTGCAACGTTATAAAAATGTATAGATTTGTATACATTTTTTAAACTTTACTTTAGCAATAAATATCAAGTAAAAACTCCCGTATTTGAAATTTCATTCAATGTGGTTCAAAGTGAAACATAGTTAAAACACTAATTTCTAAACCAGGTATTATGTTCTTGTGTGGAAATGTTGCCAATAGTAAGTTAAGGATCATTGGTTCTCCCCTGTAAACCCCTGTAAATTAAACTGCCCTGTACATGTAGTACACAGCTGAAACAGTTGAAAGGTATCCTTGCAGTACCTGTATTAGCCTCAATACTCAAAGATTATTTACAACACAACATTATGTTTCTTTGAATACAGTTGGCTAACTCAGAATATAATATTATTTTTGCTTTAATAAATTACAAATAAAATAAACAAAGATTACACTAGTCAAAAATTCTGTACAGTACTCCAAATAGCTCTAAAATTTTGTGTAATAAAATCTGTAATAAATGCTCTGTAAAAAAATAGCCCTAGAACCTGAGACAATTTTAAGTAACTCTTAAGTTTTGTCCTTTTAAAGAATAGAATACAAATTGCAATAATAACGGTCACTATTATTAACTGACATTTGTTGCAACTAGAACATTACAACAATATTGTCTTAACTATTTTTTTCAGAATACTACCCACTACACTTCAACTTCAGACCAATGAGTAAGAAGTATCAAATAATGAAATACATTGACATTTCGTATTATGAAGTCATCCTCAGTTAATACTAAATAGGCATAAGGTGTATAGCACAGACGTCTATTAATCGCAAAATATATTCCGGATTGTCATTAATTACGGTTTGAAATTTTGACTCAGTAGCTAAACAGGCTTTCGCAATCCATTCGCCTCACCGGGAGATAGATTGTACGCGATGTGGTAAGACTCGTCGTCTTTCCGAGGTTTTAACGTAGTCGTCCCATACCCCCGCCCCGAGATCTATGAGTGGAATGAGGTGGCAGATTCTTACCCCGCCACCACACGACTAGTGAATAGTTAATTCAGATGTCTAACTAGCCACTTGCCTAAAAAGTAATACTAAATACTTAAACGATGTATACAGGTGGCTCAGGACCGAACTTTATAGCAATCTTTGGGGGAAGCCTATGTTCAGCAGGGAACTTGTGATAGGCTTAAATGATGATGATGAAATACTTAAACCATAAATATAAGAAATCATTATAAATGTTTAATATTTTTATTACAAGTAAACAGCGTTTAACCAAGATTGAGGTTCAAGATCGTAGTATCACGTTTAAGTAGAATGGCTAAAGAATTTTCCAAATGTTCCAATAAGGAACAGCCTTAAATATTTATGCACATTATCAGCCTTTCCCAAATTTCAAGAATTTTCCGGACACCGGACACCTTGGACTCTGCTGCCAATTAAGGGAATAATATAGATCTGGCATATTTTAACAATTATTTGCCATGAGAGTTTTTCAGTAATCAGGTGGGTGGCAGATTCTGTACCGTTTAGAACTTTACGCTACTTTAGAAATACAATAGCTTTCTTTAACATGGACCATAAATGGAACTTTATGAATCTTAATATCAACTTTGGCTATATTTGCGGGCAAAACGGTTTTTACCCGACAGGAGTAGGTTAATGTTTTTGAGTGTATGTACCTATGTCTATTTCTTCTTCTTCTTCCTCGCGCTGTAGCCTAAACGGTTTGATGAATGTTCAGCACATGAGACATCGTTTAATTCGTCTTAATTTTTGGAGGGACAGCATGTATATTATTTTAATAGGTCGTCTGTAAAGCAAAAAAGAGATAATATTTTTACGCAGGCGGGTTTTTGATTTTTTAAATCATTGAATTGGTACTAGTTTCTTATTATTTTCTATGCATTGTATGTTTAATAACAATACGAAAAATCTTTGTCCCAAAAGAGCATCTTTTCCAATTTCCTTGATTATTGGATTATAAAAACCTATCGACATTTTATGATATACATTGTTAAATTCTAATAACGTTCGGCCGACACGAAAGCTCTCTCATCTACATAGGCTGAGTGTTCAATTTAGATTTATTATTACATGAATATTAATGAGAATTTCGCTTTAAATTATATAAATTTTATATAGGTGACCTTGCAGAATATTGATTTTTAAATTTAACCAATGTTTCAAATCATTACAGTTATGACAGTTATCAATATGCGAGGATTCGAAAGTGTGATTTTATAATCTATTTTCTTGTTTATATTAAAATGCCGTTGTAGTTATAATTATCAAATATCAAAATTTATTAAATGTAATAAAAAACTTTTAACAATAAGATTTATAACATAAAGTAGTCGCTTATGAAAATGTGTACTGTGATGTCTTTATTGTGGAATGGAATCTATTTAATTTATTGTGAATTAAAATTTTTAATTTTCTAATGCTATACAAAGATTTGGCTTATTTATACCAACAATAATTCGAGCTAATGCTTTATTTTTGAAATGAAAATGATCCTTGAAAACAAGATTCTTTTGTTATATATTTCCTGAGACCGTTTAGTAATTGTATGATAGAGACGTAAATGCCGCAATGATGACTGCATGAACTTTGAACATAACTGTTCTTATCTATTATATTTCTTTATCGGTCTTAGTCCTCTGCAAAAGTAGGCTTTTCCAAGACAGCACCCACAAAATTAGACTCATAGTTGTAGGAAGTATTATCACTGGGCAGGTGGATTGGTCAGCGCAGTGCCGGTAAGCCTCCGTAGCTAAATTGAAATTGAATATCGTTAATTTATAAGTTTGAGAAGGAAAAACTACATAATTCCTATTTATTCATTCATGTAACTAAAACTTTTATTTCTTCGATTCTAATATTATTAATTTCAAATATATTGATAAATTCGAATCCTAATAATATAAACGATGCTATATACATATCGTGAGACATTTGTTATATAATTATGAAATAGTCTATTCAAACAATTTGCGAATTAACAATTCCGGTACGAGTATATGTACGAGTACCTACTTAAAACTTATTGGTTCTATGAAACATTTAACGTCTGCCTGGAACGGAAAAAAATACAATTTTAAGTACGAACGTCGGTATCGAATTTTTAATATCTTGATCTCAAGGAAATTTAGTGGCGGAGGCTATTCTCGGAAAACCTTTTTGCTCTCAGTTTGCCCCTTACTGTTTCCCCCAAACACGTCGTGACTTGGCTAGCGAAAGAGATGAGATTAATGACAGGGGTGGAGCGTCTTAATCATGACTCTATTTTCACTACAGCGAATTGCAAAGGTGCTAAAGCGTTAAATCTTCGTTAATTTTGGTTTCGATTCTTCGACTTCGAAGCAAATACGTAACTCTCAGCTGACCTCTTAGGTGTAAGCTTTGTCTAAATCAATCTCTAATGAAAGGTGAAAGTTGGACATCACGTGAAACAGTTGATTGTGAAATTACCATTACTTTACTGAATACGTTAAAATTCATTCATTACTCATAGGAAGGTCGATAAGACAATGTGGCATTGTCTTATCATTCTATATATGTCTATATTTATATCATACCTTCATATCTACGAGTATAAAGGTCTCTATCTATATCCATAGCACAATTTTCTCGTAAGTTATAAAATGCCCTTTAGAGACCAATAAGATTGTATAGTACCAACCTCATTCGTCCGACTGAGTAAACCAACTTAAAAAACAAGAAAGAGGTTTTAAATGAGATTTTTTTTAGTCTGTTTATTCTCATATCCATATCAGATTATTATTTTAACTCTGTATATTAAACAATCATTTGAAAGGACTTACGAGTACAGTGTTAAACTAAAATTTGGTACCTAGTGATACATTGAGGTATTTCAGGCACTGCGGAGAAGTCGGGTTTTAGATTAATGTGAGAGTAAACGAGTAAGTTGAATAAAGGTAACGAATAGTGCCAAATAGAAACGAATTTCTGAAATATAAATCTTCGATCTTAGACACAGATTTTCATTAATTACATATTACACGTGTTTTTAATTGATTAACGTGTCGTTAGATTTTACATTGTAATAAATTTATAAATTATTACAATTCTGCCTTGTTTTAAGAATGTTCCTCACATTACACACAGTATTGATCGGATTTTTTAAGAATAAGATTTCCTCTTAGTATTTAATTTATTTGATATTAGTTCTAACGAATTAGAATCAGCTATGTTTTTTAAATCTGAGTCAGGTAAATATTTCTTTATGATTTTATTTTGTGTGATGTGGGCGTTAAACGAGCTAACAGTCTACCTAGTGGTAAGTGGCTACTGCATCTCAAAGATACCTGCAAACAACTTTGATCGACTTAGTTTTTGTGATTTCCATGTTTAACTCAAATACTAAATGTAAAAACAATGTCATAAATTTTTTTAATTGAGTTATTATTTCTGTGCAAAAAAGGTTTTAATCACCAATCTTGGACCATGCACGTTTAATTTTAATTCCTAATAAATTTCAATCTCTATTTTTCACTTTTTGGTTACAAATATTTTGTATGAGGTACATGGTACACCTGTAAAAGAATATACCTTCTCCATTAACAGTTATTTTTAAAGATATATCGGTCTTTAAATTGGAATTGGCTGACTACACTGTTAGAGCAGAAGCCAAGTGGCCGCTACGTGTGACGGGTTCGATTCCCGTACGATAATTGTCCTATAGGTAATTGTTTTCGATCTGGATGTTTATGATTTATGTAAACATAAGCTTAATACTGAGGTAAATCAAGATTGGGCATGTTTTTATTCTTCAAAAAGATAATGAAAATTAATCTGAATACAATATTATTGGGTAAAAATTATCTAGTAAACATATAATACATATAAAGACATTTATTACTTATTAAGGTGTTCTAAATTATCTATTACAGAAATGAATGAACTATAAAAGAGGTCTGTATTGTGTCGGAAAAGTTCAGCCCAAGTTTAAAAATATGGCTACGGGTAATTAGATTACGGAGTCGCAATTTCTAATTTTATAAGATATTGCAGGCCGTCTTGTTCTTTACAAAGTGCTGGTAGATTATATCCTAGCAGCGAGGGCTAGCTTGAGACCGATTACCTTACCCTTCACGTGTTAAAACTTTGAAACAATTCACATTCAATTGTTTAGAAATTATATCAGACACTAGAAGGGTTATTAACTACCGTTAGAAAAATTTAATTAACGTTTTGGAATCGAGTAATTTTTCTAATACTAAATAATATTGAAACATTTTCAACTCAAATGGAATACAATCCAATAGATTATTATTTATATGAAGTAATTCGTCGACTATTCGAAACAGTTTATAAATTAAACCTCGTAATAAATGACGCAATATCGCTCGCAATCGACCCGACCCAGCAGTTATCATGGATGTTCAGTAACTTTACGGCAGTCACGTTCAATTGAAAGTCGTTTATCGCTTGCACTTTCAATTTTTACGCCACTAGCTCTGATTTCTGATTTATATTACGCTCAATTCCAATATTTGCGAAACCGTGTTAGCAATATCGCATAAACTAAGTTGCGCAGTCTTAGGAAAGTCTATTGGAATAACACACATAGTAGCAACAGATAACAAACGCGTCTTCTTCTTCTTCATCACCAGCCTGTCATGCTGGGACGTAGACCACTCCCAATGGGAGATTGTGTCATAACGCTTAGCATGCTGGTTGGTAATCGCAGTACCGACACCACATACCACGATATTATCCGTCATCGGGCTGATATGTTTACTGTGACGTCTAAGGTGCGAGGAGCCTGGTACTGAGATCGCCAATCCGCTTGCCGAGCGTGGTGATTATGCTCAATCTTTCTTAAGGGAGAGGACTGTGTCATGCAGTGGTGTAGGCTGTTAAGACAGGAGTTACTCAAATATTTTCCCTTTGTCGACTCTCACGGAACCCTCGAGAAGAAATATTATTTAATTTATGTTTTCATATTTCATTGTTTTTTTACATGGGAGAGTAAACAAAATTATCGAAAAGCGTCTCAAATGAATTTCTGAAATAATTTCTTACCGTTTATCTATGCAGTAGTAACCAAGGAAAACCGTTTAAAAAAGAGGGAATTTTATTGTGGTGGATAAACTACCGGTGTAAATTACTCAACTTTAAAAAACAAGAATGAGTATTTAATGAAATTGACTGCGTAGTGTTGTTTTGATTAAAGCAGGTGAAAGAAGGTTCTTAAGTGGCAACATTGTCGATAAAAGCATATTGTAGAACAAGCACCACTAGACAAAGTTGTGCAGAGTGTTGTGGGTCTTGTATGCAACTGGCTCAAGAACGATCTGAACGCGTGGAAAATATGGCTTTTTATAGAAAATTACAAATTATGGAATGAATAGCTAAAAAAAGTATTAAACGCTTTCACAAGCAAAATCTAGGCAAGACACTCGTGTTGTCTGTATAGGATACCCTGTAATATTCTACATTTATGACGTTTATAATTGTATATATATACAAAGTACTTTTTTTAAAGAATTTTTGCTCGTGTTTTGCAGAATGTGGATTTTACAAATCCAAAACTTTTGAACAAAACAAAACCGGACATAAATTTAGGCTACGATATTTGTCGACAGCATACGATGTATGATAGCGCAGCAAGTGTTCTCTTTAACACGGTGGCTTTAATTTCTTGTATCCGTCACAATGCTTATGTTATAAGATCGGGTTACGGCCAGATGAAGTGTCATGACGCGGCACTCCTAGGGGTGCAACATAACACCAAAAAATCAATAATTTGTGACTTGCACAAATACTCATTTCTGCTGTGATTCGAACCTAGCAGCCATGGCTTAACAATCAGTATGCTACTCAGTCGGTAACACGGTAGTCTCTTAATCTGAAATCTACTGGAGTATTAAATTAACTTTGTTGCTCTTCCATTACGACAGTTTTAGAGTTATTATATCTGTAATGAGTAAAATTTCAAGTCAGTATTCTTATTCGTGTCTACGACAGACGTTATTTTCCCCATTCCGGCAGGTGGCGCTATGAGTAAAGTAAAGTAAAATAGCATCCTGTAAGTACCCACTGCTGGGCTAAGACCTCCTTCTCAAATACGAGTATCAGAGAGGGTTTAGGAGCCTGGAAGGGCCCGCCACGCTGCTCCAATGCGGGTTGGCGGGCTACACATATCCTCGAAATAATAATTTTATTATTCCTCGGAAATGCGGGTTTCCTCACGATGCTTTCCTTCACCGCTGAGCACGTGGTAAAAACAGCACTTAAAATTGCTATTAACAGTTTTAGTGTAACAATATTAATATGACCTCAATCGTTACCGTCAAGTCGTTCGAAAGCTACTACAAAATTAAGTGAAAGAAAACATTGTTTGGAAATATGTCTGACCTTGAAAAATATATAAATGAATTTAAAGTGAAACGCGGTACCTCGCTCACTTTTAACATTGTTGGGTACTGAAAAATAAATTAATTAAATATAAACTGTCGGCAAATCTAAAATTCTTAATTTACTAAGTCGCATTTCGGCGAAGGAAAATAAAAAAAAAGTCACATCACATCAATCTCAGATTTTTCCCAGCTCCAAAATCTTCTTAAAATAATAAGAGGAGGCCTTTGCACAGCGTTGAAGAATTTACGAGTATAAGCTGTTAGTTTACTTTTTAATATGACGTGTCATAGCAACAACCACCACCTTTCATAAATTAAAAAAGGACCCGCAGAAGAAGTTTCACTGATTAATCATCACTATCATCATTAGTCGATTTAAGTCCGCTGCTGAACATAGGGCCTCTCCAAGAAAGTAAAAGTCGGTATGGTTTAATTGAAAGGAAGCTCGCGCTAGTGATGCTGCTCGTCATCAATTAGTCAGTAGGATTTTCCGCCATCATGCGGTCGCTGGAGCCGAATTTGGTGTCTAACACTATTTTACTGTGGTCTTCTGTGGAAGCGTGGTCATACCTCGGTCGAGCCGATTCGTTTATGCCACAGCCAGTTAATAACTACAGAGTGGCTCTAACATATACAATTTTTTCTTTCACAAACTATAATTTGATTTCGACATACTATGAAGTCTTGTTCTCGAAAGATATGAAGGCATTGTTTTGTTGATTGTCTGCATTTGATTAGATTTTTTGCGCGTGTGATGTGCACTGTTTATATGTGTCAGGCGAGCGAGTCTCGAGATGTAGTGACGGGGTTATTCTGCGGAGACAGCAGTATGGACCGTTACTGGACGTGCCGGAATTCGTTGGATACCGTTACGACAATCCAATGCGGCCGATCGTTGTTCAAGACGCTACAAGCCTTCCTAATTAAATTGTAATGAAATTTTGGGCTATAGTTATGCAGAATCCTCCTTATAATCTATACTATAATAAAATTCTAACAGAATTATATTATAATAATAGTGTAAATATGTTTGTTAGGATATTTGTCTTTCAATCCAAATTACAGCATAAACGGCTTAACCGAGTTTGATGAAATTTGGTGTGGTAATAGATGCCATGGAAAGATTTTCCATGTGGCTTCACCCACACAATCTACCACGCGTGTGGTAGAAGCTGACGTATAAATATATACAACACGTAGCTCCCGGCCATGGGATGATTATGTGATAGATGAAAAGTCATCACCTTTATTTACAATAATTAATAATATAAAATTTAAAATAGCTAAGAGATCAAAGCAAATATTATTTAATAAAACATAATATGCTTAGTTCCATAATTATTGTGTTGATGCTTTAAATTACACCTAACCTGGAATTAACAGACAATTTATTTCTCTCAATATACGGTCAATAAAAACCTTATAATAAATTTACATTTTACTTACTGCTCTATTTTTCAACAACCTTAAAGGAGTTATATAACCTTTATTACCACTTAACTTTAAATTGTTACTTTAATAAAGTAAGTTACTTAGTTCAAAATTCGTGTGAATTATTATCGTAATTATTTAATGAAGTGAAACTTTCTAAATAATAAATTGTAAAGATGCGCAAATTCAATAAAGTTGTGTTAATAAAGAGAGTGTGAACGTCAGGAGCAGCTGCTCTTGTTAGTTTTTGTTTTTGTACCTTTTAGCCTTCGCAGAATACAATATCTTAGTGGCTTAAGTAATTAAATGGCTATATTTTCTTTATTATTTTTGAATTAAATCATGTTAGTTACATTAAATGAATTTGTCGAACCCAAATCTCATAGATAAGTAATGGAGAGGAACACCACTCAGTGTGTACCCTCGACACCTTCATAAATATGCCGGCGCGACCTCGTGACGGAATTATCTTAACCAAGCGATGGTGGGGATTACGGTTGTGTTATTAACAGAGATGCTGTGAATGCTCGTCAGCTATGATAGTGACCATCTAGAACATAGATGTACTATTAGGTGGTAGGCTCCTACTTTGCCCAGGAGTTGTCTGGGTAGGTACCACCCTCTTACTTATATCTGCCGCAAAGCAGCAGTGTGACACAGTGTACTCCTTTGAAAAGTATACTGAGCTGTAAAAAAAAAGCTGGGTAAAATTCCTGCCTGTGCGGTATTCGATGTCAAGGGGTTCGGAAGTTATAGCGGTTGCAGTAGCCACTTACCATCCGGTGAACTGTTATCTCATTTGTTACCTCCATCCAATAAAAATAAAAAAAAGTTGGTAGGGGACCGCGTTGGAGTTTATAGCAATGTGTTTCTATCAACTCCAACGCCGTTAACTAAGCGAAATGCTATAAAAATCATATGACTTCCATTCTATAACCAGAAACCAACAAACTAACTAACCAACCATACCAGACATAATACACAAGGTGATACATACCTGCTCTGCTTAAGCTGCAACCAGACATATAGTACCTTAAACTTCTGTGAGTCCCAACCTGCTTACAAAGCATGGAGATCACGGTGAATTCTTTCATTAGAAGCCCTGCCCACGAATAAAAGCAACGGTCAGATTTTAATAGTTGAAGGTTTCTGTCTACCTTGTCAGTATAAACGTTAGTTGACTAAGCTTGTTAACAAATAAAATCTGTTTAAGTTTTAACTTTCACGCTTAATTGAGTTTAAATTTACAAGGCTACACTTAAGCGCAAGATATATCTTCACCTGAATTGTAGGTTACTTAATTTATTAGTATCCTAGGAAGCATCTTAACAAGGTTTACTTGGGCTGTTTGTGGTTGGCTACATGTATTACGGACCTAATAGCGGGTGCGTAATAGTAATACGATCTATTACCTTCTCAAAGTCATGATGGATTGTGTTTATTCAAGTGTAATTGCATCATCGTGTACGGGTAACCTAGTTTTACTGCTTTGCTTTGCACGATCTCGATTTTGCATGTAGTTTCTGTACTTCAGCTATCAAGATTCACCTTTCAAAGAAGCTACAATGTAACGATGTTCATCTTCTTTCTGCTTGGTCCGTTAAAGTCCCTTTTGACACGCTCATCTGGGGCTAGGTTTTCACTGACCCCTGCATTTTGTGCACCGAAATATTTACCGAGCCTTTTAGGTACATCAAAGTACTATTATGTAGTCATCGCCGTGGGTGAAACAAGTGAGACTGGCATTGCCATAAATTGCTATGGCACTTGGTAGGCACGTTGGCAAGCGTAGTATAACCAAAGTGGAAAAATTGTTTCATGTAAAAGCTTACAAAGCAAAAATATTATCGTTAATAAGGGTGGATTTAGGCACAAATACTTATATGAATGAACCATATAGATATAGTTTTATTGTAAGTTATTATATCTTATAAATGTTTCATTTTAACGATAAGTATGTGATACTTATATTTGATAAATTGAAATAGTTCTATCGAGCAATACTTATATTGCAATACTGATTACGTTTCTGTGGGCAATCTTACTTTTAAAGGGTATGTAGTCATTCTGCATAAAGTGTTATTTCGGGTGACTTGAAAGTAACTTTGGCGATAAAATTTTTATTACAAACATATTGGTTTAAAAAGAAAGTGTTAACTAATAAAAAAATCAATTAACTAATGTTAAAAGCGATGAGATCCGTTAATAATAGTTTCATTTCAAATGAGTCGTGTTCGCTTATACAAGAAATCATTAATTTCTGTAGTTAGGTATATGGTAGACTGTTTTAGCATAAGGTATAGTATAGTATAGTGAAAATTTATTTTATGGGAATGTGTGGTATAGCTTGTGATGTATTTTTAAAGCCATGTAGAATTGAAGCTGGTCTGTGTTGATAAAAGGTGTTTAATTTTGCCATGCCATTTACTACGAGGGCAAAAGTAATTTCTACATTATAAGAGGTCAATAAAGTCATGTTGAATGATATTCGGTTACCTTATTGCTTAAATAAAGCTTTTTGTATAAAACCAGTAAATACGGTGCTGAACGCAATTTATTGTTAAGGTATATAATTTATATAAGAAGTACTGACACAGTGTCAAACCGGGCAGGGAATGCGGGCGTGATTTGTGCGGACACTGGACATGTAATTTGATTGTTTATTATATATAAAGCCATACCATACGGAGGGAAAGGCCAAGATTACGGATTTCTATTTGGCACGATCCCGACTTACTTCTCTCGTCTTTTATCATATTGATACCAATATGTACGAGATGTCCGTTTATAACATTTTGCGCAAAAAGTAAATAATTTTTTTTTGCCATGTTTGTGTTTTTGTAACAGGCTAATCAAGATATTCAACATCTTCATTAATTATTTAAATGATATGTAATTATCGTAGACCTTGACGTTCACTCACAGAAATCGGTCAAATTCAAAATCACGATTTTCCTCGCTGATCTAAACAGGTTGAGTAATCGTGACTTGCATAATATGTCGTTATAAATATAGCTCAGTAGATGGCAGTACTGGTTGTGAAGATAAAACCTAGATAAAAATCTGGAGATAAATTACCTAATAATGAAATAGGTGCTAATGTAGATAATAACAAGTGCATTGGAAGATGTTTTCATTGTACCGAATTAGAGAAAAGATACCGTATTAACATAAATGACGCATAAATTACTTAGCTTCGATTTGCAGACGGTATATGCCTTATAGCAGGATCGCTGGAGGAGCTTGGCACTATGCTCAGTAACATCAATAGTCTCTCCCAACAGGTTGGTCTTAAGATTATCATGGACAAGTCAAAGATTATGTCTAACGACCATGTCACACCAATACTGGTTGTTGTTGGGAACACAACGCATTAGTCGACGAGTACGAGCACACCTGAGAAAAAGCGTCACTGCAGGTCGTAGGATGATGCTCAAAGTTACTCAACGGGCTATGGAAATGGATAGAATCTGCAACGACGATATCCACAGCAGAACTAGGTTAACCGACGAACCCTGTAAGGATTAGCAAGCTGAAGTGGCCATGCGCCGACCACGTAGCTCGCAGAACTGACAACAGTTGGGGAAGACAGGTTCTCTCGTGTCAACCTCGTATGGGCAAACGCAGTGTTGGACGGCACCCATAAGATGGAGTGACGACACTGTCAACGAATGAAAGAGGCTCAGGATTATGCTTTGTGAAAATATTGAGGCCTATGTCCTGCAGTGGACTTTTGGCAGCATGAAATAATGATGGTATGCCGTGAAGTAATGGCGTAAGAACTTGCTACCCCTTTCTTCCCCCAGATATTGAATGAGTCGAGAAAGGCTTTGATAATCTAGTGGTAGTCTCTGTGTCTCCGGGAGCAAACCCGACAAGAAGACTTGCCTCCAGAGACGTTCTGCTTCCAGGAGAATAGAGTTTTTTGTTGTATAGACTTGTTATAGTTGTTATAAAGTTGATACATTGCGTGCAACGAAAATAGAAGTTTATTTACTAGTTACGAAAAAAAAACAAAGTCACTACATACTACATGTTTTAGGAGGTATTTTGATACATAATACTCCTTTTTACCACCTTGACGTCGAAACTTTATACTGCGTCAGTTAGGTATACTAATACCTAGATAAATCTTCGATCTAGTTGGAAAACCTTGATAGTCTTGAAAGGTGCATCTTGAAGTTACTAGAATTCTTACGTAGATATTCTTAATGACGTCGAACTCAGTTGCATTTATCTTTATATACCATGGTCAGCATACATATCCAAGTCGTTCGTTCTAAACTGAAATCCCGAGTTAAGACTAATATAGACTAATACTTGGTTTTCGTGTCTGTATCCGAATCTTCGTTTATTCGTGTTGTTTAGATTTTATTAAGAATATGGATACGGACAATATATTGCATTTGATTGAGTAAAAATGTCAAATATTACACAGTCCACCAAACGGTAAGTGGTAAATGTAGTCAATAAGCACCGTAAACATAGAAGAAGCATTGTACGAGTATATGCATGTATTAAAACATAATTTATAGGACTATATTTTTTTGTAACTTCGGTGATTATATATCTTTACTTATATATTGTACTTTTAGCTTAGGATTTTAAACAGTGAATGTTTATGCTCCTTATGTTATCGCTGGACCTGACACGAAACGTCTCTACACCGGGGTAGTAGAGAATAGGTATTAAATTCACCTTTGTGACCTTTTTATTGGAAAAGAAAGCAATAAAGAATAATAAATAAATAAATTTTAACTCACTTAATTTACTACTTTTTAAAATCTACTAAGGAATTTCGTTGTAGTCAATAGGTATCTATATTCTTTAAACTCTTCATTCAAAACGTGGCAGCATTATTCTGTTATTTTTGATTTTTTGTGAGTGTGCCACTTCTTTCGTCGTGACGTAAATGGGTCGGCTCGGCTAGGGCTCTTACTGAAGCGTGGCACTATCGCATACGAAACCACGTATCACGTGGTATTAGATTTTCCGTGAAACTTTTAACTCTGCAATATACATTGCGTAGTAGACATATTCCGAAAGAAACTGTAATAAACCCCTACCGAAATTAACCAAGCTGACGTCAAATCATCAAAATCTGCGTATTATAGATTAATAATAGAATTTACTTTACTAACTGTCATAGTTTGCAAAAAATTTCACACCTAAATTTTTTATTATTCTGTGAAGAGCTTCACGTTTTAACATTAGCTTGTCAAGTCTTGTAAAAACCAACTTTAGTCTTTTTATATAGATGAAGTTGTGAAGTTTTATTTTTGGTAATTTTATTGGAAATGAAGAAATAATTTTCTTACATGTCACAACATTCATTCGTAACATTCTTAATGTCTACTAAAATACATGCATACAAAAGAAACATACGTACAAATTTACATAAATGTAAGTATACATACACATACATGTTAACAGATTATTTTTAAGCAACAAAAAATAATAACAGTAGTTGTAATTTTATGAATTTGACAAATGGAGTCAATGGCTATATAAACCTTAATTAACAGTATGCTCATCAGCGGTGTATTCCTTTTATGGAAAAGGTAAAATCCATTTTATTTAAAGAGAGAGAGAGTAAACACGTTTGACCTTATCTGACCTACACTTAAGTCTTAAATGTGTTTTTACACATCTTTCTTTCGACGTTCTCTCTTCGTTTTTAACTGACATAGAATGCAGTTTTTATTTTTAAATTTAGTTCCACACTTCTGTTTTCATATATGGTCCCCGGGAGACACTTAGCATATTTTTCTGAATGCGTTCTTTTAATTCTACATCATAATCATCTCCTATTTGCTATCTGCTTTCTGTCATATTCATGTTTTTCTTTTATGCAGAACTGGGCTGTAATTACGGGTTAGCTCATTATATCTTAGGTCTTATCTGAATGTATTTAATAAATCTCGAATAACAGAGCAGTCAATGGCGGGAAGTTTTCGTGATTTACAATTCAATATATCCCCTTTGTGCAGTTTACACGTTCGAAGCTAGCAATTTGACCTGATATGTGGGGCTTACATAACCCCATCTAACAAACCTTTCTACAAAACAACTATATTTTTTTTATCTTAAATATAATAAATAGGGAGATCAAATATAAATTCGATCCCTAAACTTATGTTCTGTTTACAATATTTTCCGTAACTTAATACAAACAACTTAATTAGGCGATTGTACTAAACTTTCGTATAAATAGTTTTATATACGTCAAGGTTCGAATTGTTATTTGTAGAAGAATGGGAAACCAAGTAATATGAAGAAATATTTATTGATCTAAATTATATAACGAAAGATAAAATTGGTTGCCAAGGTTGCGCACTATACCTTGTAGGTATGTAAATAAAATACCATGCAGGGGACAATAACACTGAGATATACGAGTATTCGTATGTTAATCGCATCATCCAGTCTCAGCGGTCAGAAGAATTACAAACAATATGGAAAATTTCCGCTTATACTTGACTTAACTATGTTTTGTAACCTCCTTACTATTTTGAGGTCGGGTCATGGCCATTTCTACTTTTATAATTCCAAAAATCAAAATCAAAAATATGTATGACTTTGTAATGATTACGTGATCTTTGAATGAGTGATTGAGAACCATTAAAATAATGTTACAGCGTCTAATGAATACTATTCTTAATATTTAATGTGTTACAATTATATGTCACGCGCCCGTAATATATTTATTTATTCATCACGTCCTGTCTCAACTTACAATACTTACGACTTTCCATTTTGATCGATTGTGGTGATCAATGGATTAAGACTTTGAATAGCATTATGCAATGAGAAAGTAAGCGTAAATTACAATAAAGCATTAACTAATACATTTTTGTACTTATAAAGAACTTTCACTTGGATTATTTTGGATCTAGACTTGTAATGTGTCATTGAAATTAATGGGTTTTAAAAAATAAAATATGATAATAATGTAAAAGTGCAAAATGCCTCTGAATGTTCCGTGATATTGTTAGAGGTAGTTAGATATATAAGTCAGGCGGTGATCAACAGTTTCTTTTTTTTTTTTTTTTTAAGTTTTGTTCTTTAGTAACAAACTTGCAATCAAACGCATTAAAAGCTACCCAGAAACGAGATCCTGGCTGTTGCACGTAAGCCCTTCCACAGAACAGTTGCGTAAAGTACTAAACATTAGCATATAATATTAACTATAAAATAAAAACAATTTACTGTTTTGAGATATAAAGTTCAATGACACGTTAAGTTAACGTATGATGTATTACGTTAAAATATGTTATTAAGCGAGGCCCTATACTCTATTGACAGCTATAAGCCGAGTCATTTTCAAGTTGGAAGGGACAGAAGGGTACATAATAATACAGATACCTTCCCTTCCTAACGTCTGATCTAATTACAAGAGGGTGTGAAGTATTAGCTTCTACTATTTTATTAAGAATTCATCTGTTCATGCTGTATATTTTATTATTAATTCTTTATTATTGGTTCTTTACATCAGGATTTACAATGGATTGACTAAATGCCTTGTTGTATTACTTACAAGTCAACCCTGATGCCAAAAAATGTAAATTAAATGTCAGGTGTGAACAATTATACAACTAATTATTACATAAGCGTGTTGGTACTGCGCTCTGAGGAACGATACCCACTGGAAGAATGAAGGTGGTAGATTTTTACACCGCTAAAACACGGTAATTTATTATTACGATACTACGTTTGTGGTCAAAGTTCGACTATTTACCTGAACGCTATGAGAAAAAAATGGGAAAGGGTAAAGAGGAAGTAATTGCGTATATGTTCAATTTATTTTACCCGCCTTGATGGCAGCATACAGACATGCTTTTCTTTTTGTACCTATGTACGGTACATTACCTTTCGAATGATGTTAGTTTCATTCAAGGTACCACAATTTTCGATGTTGTCGTATTAAGTACGTTTACACCTCACGACTTTTCATACAAAATTTTCTAGTCCAAAATCTTCGAGACAGCGTTTAAAAGCAAAATTAGAGCGATTTTTAGTATATCCTTTGTATTTTTTTAGACTTATTTTATTAAGAGTTTTATTAAAAACGGTTAGGTAGTTTCGAAAATGTAAGTCTCGAAAGTTTGTATAAAACGCTGTAATTAAAACGATTAAAGAAATAATTTTACACGTTCAAATTCATAATATATAAATCCATAAGTAAATATAATACATAAATATTTTTATAATATATGAATATGGCTGATATGACTATCGTGTAGCGAAGAATAGGATTAAATTGGAGCTGTATCTCCTTATAGTGATCGGTCACGTCCATTCTAACGGAGTATTATAAAGCAAAAGTAACTACCGCTGCAACGGCATGTTAACGAGTCGCAAGTTGTCTCCGGTCGGTTGCCTTTCACTTGCATTTATGGGCCGTGGACCCGGTGCAAATAACTTTATAGCAGGTGTTTCTAAGTACCTTCTAAGTTTGCAGAATAATGAATGAAATGAGATACAACACTCGTCTTGAGAAGAAATGCGTTTTCATTCTTATTTAATAAATTCTTAAACAAAAAGGCGAATTTCCATTGCTTGTTGGCAACTTCCAGTGATTGGTGCAGTACGACGCTTAGTAGGCGAATGGGGGATGGATGTACCAGACACCTCTACCCTCACTAGCTTGACGTGAGAGGTCATTTGAACCGAATTCGATCTTTCATCGCTAAGCAGCGATATAAGCATTTTATCGCTATTTGTTGATGCAGCCTTGTGCCTCGTGACGTTTAATGAGATACAATGAACTTCAAAACAAAAGTGTTTTTTTTTTTTATGAAAAAATAGGCCTGCGTTTGACCTCAATCTTGCCCGATGGAAAGCGAAGATGAGGCCTAGGATGGTACACGCTTGCCTAGATGTCTATTCACTTTGGCCTTGAAGATATCCAGGTTATAGGCCTCCGGAAAAACCGACCTCGGCAGAGAGTTCCACTCCTTAGCCGTCCGCACAAAGAAAGAAGAGGCAAACCGCCTCGTGCGTAATGGAGGAATGTCTACAACATAAGGGTGGAACTTCTCGCCGCGTCTAGTCGTTCGGTGATGGAAAGGGAAGAGGGTATTTGATTATGCAAAACCTCCGCACACTCTCCGAAATGAATTCGATAAAAAACCGAGAGGCAGGCCACTCGTCTACGGTGTTCGAGGCTTTGAAGTTTTGCCTCTACTAGTGAGTCACTGCCTATGATCCTCTTCGCTTGGCGCTCCAACGAGTCCAAAGCATCAAGCTGATGTTTAGCCGAACCATCCCAGAGGTGGGAACAGTATTCCATGCAAGAGCGGACTTGAGATTTGTATAGATTTAAGAGCTGCTCCGATGTGAAGTACCGTCTCACCCCCGAGAGGATACTAAGTTTTTTGGCAGCAGTGTTTACATAGTTATATGAAATAGCAATTACCTACAAAGACGGCCAGGGTCATCTTACTATTTCAGTAGATACTATATGAGAAAATTGTATTGTGGGTAGGAAAGAATAGATATTTTAATTCCATCGATTGATGACATATGAGTTTTTTTGTTTTATTACTCTAAGTGTTTATGTTAAATCAATTTTATTATTTTAGGAGGCCTTTCAAACCTACCTAAAAGGAAGAATACCAATTATTCTGTGGAAAACACCTCAGCGTTTCAGTGAGGAAAAATTTTTAAATTTTTTGCAATCTTTACCATGAAATCATTCGGATAGTGAAGGTGAAAATCTACTATTATCACCAGAAGTTGAATATATGATAGTGATTCATACACTCCTTTTTTTATGCCTGACGCATACCCGCCCTCTCGGGGGCAAGGACGGGTTATGTCGGGTTCGCACCGACTAAAACTTCATGGTGTTCCACCTTTGCCGCATGTCGGCCGGGTCTCGGGAACGCTTTCGCACACATCCTCGACCCTAGCAGCGCCGGCTGTAGGTGGCCCCTTCTCGGGAGAGAACGTCCTTTCCTACAACGGCCTGGCTAGACGCGCCGGAACACAGACGCGTCTACCTATTCGGCCTCCAAACCCACGAGGGCAACGGAGCCCCCGAGTCCGCCACCCGAAGGCCATGCGGATCAGGAAGGCTGGCACTCATAAGCACCAGTCTTCCCAGCATCCCCGGCGGATCTGAACTATGGCTCCGCCGCCGACCACGTTTCGGCCGCGGAGGGTAGGGAGAACGGCTCAACGTAATAATGATACTCCTTTCCCCGCGGCCCCACCACGGCCGCATCAGCGGTGCGGCCCCGCCAGAGTCACGGAGTATAGGGAGCATGGCGAAAAAAAACTCCTCTTCCCCCGCGACTCCACCTCGGCTGTGGGGTGCCAGGGGAGCGCTAAGCTAACACTCACCCTACAGTCCACCAACATGCATCCGAAGTGGGCTCACCAAGCCCACTCGGAGCGACCTCCTCTGGCCACCAATCCCCGCAAAGACAGGCCGGCCATGTAGGTTCCTCTTGGTTCACCGTGGGAGACCAAGGCATGGTTACTAAGCCCCCCCCCCCCGCCACGACAAGGCGGGAACCCATTCGGGGGGGATTCATACACTCCTGACTCAAGTTCTAGTGATGATTCAGACAGCAACATACCATTAGCTGCCGTCCCAACACCCTAAAATGAAAGAAGAGCGTCTCTAAGATAGCATCCTTCTTGATTTTCGAGAAATATCACTTATAATAAAATGATGTCATCAGGTGAAATATTGGTGAAAACTAAATTTGAAAATGGCTTATATATGCACGAAGGCTAATTGGAGAAAAATTCATGACTGCATGGATATAATGAGACGAAATAAATAAAATCGTCTTATGGTCAAATCTCTAGAAGTTCTTTTAGATTGAGAAATTCATTTCCATTCTTAAAGGTCTAAATATGTATCGATACATATTTAGATATGATATCTGAAATTTTACGATTCTCGTTATGAAATTAACAGAAATGAAGTGTTTGCAAAGAACCATTTCTTTCCTTTTGTTCCTGTAAATATGCACTCACTAGAGACTAGATAATAGTGTAAGTTCAAATGACCCTTTATTTAGTTTTTTTTCCGTCTCGGTAGTGTAACGCTGCTGTGTGTGATTTTGAGATGGCTATTCCCCCCCTGGCGATTTGCCTGTATACAGAATTTCCTTTAATCGACTCCAATTCCCGTACGACATCTACCTGATTTTCTATATATATACATAAAACTTTACACTTGTGTAGTGTATGAAGTAGTGGTTGCAGGTCGCAATACGAAAGTGCTTCATTACCGGATCCGCAATTCGGTACTAATTTGTACCTAAAATCGTTGGAAGCTCACAAATTCGTGGTCGTTAATGGAATTTCCGCATCAAGGATTGGCGCGGCGTCCGGCCTGAGTATGGACCTGATGCTTTGCTTTTACATTATATGAATTTAGCCCGTGCCACTTGGTTACTGTTCCCAGCCCTCATATTAATCTGATTAATTCCTAAGGGCACTTCTCGCATGAAAGGATTAGGGTGTGTATTTAAATGATTTTTGAATGTGACATTTTGACGTCGCAACCCCTTTAACTCGCACCTTTTGTACACGATTCCGATAATTAGATCTCTTTTTTATTTACTATGAACAATGAATATTAATAAACGAGACCGTTCTTCGGAATATTCTTCGTATAATTACGATGGAATATTATTACTATCGATATAATACTTAAGCAGGAAAATATTATTTTTCGTTATTCAGTCGTCTAAAAAGTAAACAGGAAAAAGTTTTTGATTAAGCTCAGTGGTAATTTAAAACTTATTTCATGTTTAATTTCCTCATCCAAATACTGTGATGTAATATGATTTTCTAATCAGTATTTAATTACTACTACCCCATTATTTAAGCAAAAATGTAACAGCAAAGATTTTATTTTAAAGCGAAAAAGAAAATGGATTGTTTTGATTTAAAATATTTTAAAGTCGTAAATGAATAATAATTTAACACTGTATGAGATAAATACTTATTTTATACAAAATGTGTATAATAAAGGGATAGGGCAAGTGGTTCCATGTATCCGTGTTCACGGTTAATCAATTATATCAACATTGAGCTTCCCAATTTGAACATAACTGTGGAACTCAAATAAAGATATTCGCATTCAGCCGGAATCAGTGCACAGTGCTCTTGGTTTGCTTGATTTTAATCAAAAGTTTCGATTGGACTGCCATCCATTCGATTGAGTGCATGAGAGAATAATGGCGAATGTTCTGATCGCATGGGGCGGGGAGCATGATCGGACTTTAATGGCTGCACTGAAATTTGTTTTCAATCCACTATGTATTTGCACTTCCATAAGTGTTGAAAGTTCTTGCGATGTATGGCGTGCAACTAAAACAGCTTTCAATCTATACCCGTTTATACGTAACTCGTTACAAGTTTGTCATAGGCGCGTTCCGGGAAAGCCGGAACGTTGCATAGTTGGAGCTTGTAGCATATTATTCTGAACGACATGAAACGACAGAGTTATATAACATATTTAATGTTACTCGATTAATATGACTAGACAAATAAAAGAGGTTGTTTTCATTGAGAATCAACTATAAAATCTGTTTCAAACAAAAAGGGGAAGTAAATCTCAACCACTCTACGCTTAAGTAAAATGAAAAAATAAAAATTGTTCTCCAAGTGGGATGGCCGCTCAAATTAAGCACGTGAATAAATTGTGTGATAATCCGCAGCAGTCTGCTAATGCTTTATTTTGGGGAGCCTCTGGCGACGAAGGCTGAAGAGAAAGAATAAACGAATAAGATAATGATTTCATTTCATTACTTCTCCTTGATCCTTGTAATTGAGAAAATTTGGTCGAAGAGTGATCGGAGGCTACAGGGTGTTAGTGGACCGGTCCCATTAGAGACCTCTTAATCGTATTTAACGCCTTTATGACCGTAGGGTAATCAATGAATCGTTGCAAAACATAATTATCGGCATTTAGTTTACGCTTACCTTACCAATCCACCTTGAGCTTTGTAATTTAAAATTCAGACGTTTATTGTTTTCTGATTTAAGTATAAGCCCTTAAGGCTTTTTGTAGCAAAGAAAAACGATGGCTGCAATACCATCATTGGTTTTAATTTATATTTTTCTCTTTTCCTAAGTTTGCGGACAGAGAGTTCATAATGGACAAAACATTAGCTCGGCCTACTTTGGGAGAAAGCTTTCAGAGCTTTTCGACTCATCTTGTGTTAATATTTCTATTAGGTAAGTAACCATTGATGCAATGGATCCGGGATACGTATTGGACTGTTAACGAATGTTTCCATACCTATGTTTTAAATCAAAAACAAACAAGTGATTTCTTTTTGAAATAACGACGAGGTTTTAGTGATAGCAGATCTAATGGATAGTAGTATTTTATAAAGGAATAGTGAATTTTTTTTTTTAGAAGTAGGGGGCAAACGAGCGTGCGGCTCACCTGATAGTAAGTGATCACCGACGCCCACCAACATCCACAACACCAGAGGAGCCACAGATGCGTTGCCGGCCTTTAAGAAAGGAATAGGCTCTTTTCTTGAAGGTCTCTAAGTCGTAACTTTTCGGAAATACCGCTGGCGACAGCTGATTCCACAAAGTTGAAGTGCGTGGCAGACAATTTCGACTAAAACGCACTGTGGTGGAATGCCAACCATCTAGGTGGTATTGATGGAACTTCGAATTCTGTCGCGATGTACGATGGTGAAACTCAGCTGCTGGGATCAATCCAAACAGTTCTACAGAATATTCCCCGTGGTAAATTTTGTAAAAAATGCAAAGAGAAGCAACATCTCTTCGCAAGGCCAAAGGATCAAGCCGATCAAAGAGAGCATTTGAGCAGAAAATTTGAGCCGCTCGACGTTGGATGCGGTCAAATGGAAGTAGTTGGTACTGGGGTGCCCCTGCCCAGAGATGAGAACAGTATTCCATGTGGGGTCGAACTTGCGCCTTATAAAGTTGCATTTGGGGACCGCCATGAAATACTGTCCCGCTATTCAGAGCACACCAAGCTTTTTGGAGGCCACTTTGGCCTTTCCCTCCAAGTGACCACGGAACTGAACGACGCTCGATATGTCAATGCCAAGGATTCTGATACTGGCTGAGGCAATAAAGGGAATGTTCTCAAAAAGAGGAGAAACGACAAAGGGATTCTTTTTAGCGGTAAACGCGCAAACCTGTCTTTTTGGGGTTGAATAGGACCAAAATCCGAAACTTTGATTTCCAAGGTCTCGACTTCAGACACAAGTTTTTTCCGGCACTCTTCGACGTGTTCCCAAGAAATATTCGCACGTCCTGTATATAGGGCATCACCCGTGCTGTGATCTGCATAGCAATGCATAATATTTATTAGGAGAGTAAGTTTAAATACGACAAATACAAAAAATATTGTAAAATATTGTGTGAATATGAATTACGTGTTCTTATTAAAATATTTGTTTTTGTCTCTTCCTGAAGAAATTATAATAAAAGGTACTTTTAATGTTCTATTTATACCATACTAAAATTGGTAAATTTAAGTCACACAAATATATAATAATTAACAATGAAATAAATATTAATTATGTTGAAGAAACCTCGTAACAACAAATCCATTTTGACATCGCTTGGTCTTTAAAAGGTCCCGAAACGACAAAACTTTGGCTTACGACAACATTAATTAAGCAGAATTTTGAACAAGCCTATAAAATCATATTTTATTCGAATCTAAGAAATTTTATACTGAAAATTAAGTAAATTTATGGGGTTGTTTAAAGATAACGCAGCGGCTGTAAAGCAGTGAAAGCGTTTTGTAGAGTGAAAATCACAAAAATGCAACCTGCCCACTTTCCTGCGCTAAGATTATGGTCACACGACCTACTGGTTTGAAAACGATGTTGATATTTATTATTTGCCTTTATGTGCAGGTCTGCACATAAATGTTTGTAAACAACTTTCACTGCGCTGTAGAATCTGAATTTGACAAACCTGTTTTATTTAAATAAGAACAAGGTTGACGTTATGTTTCAATGTTACACAAAATTGTAACAATAGTTTGTATTTACGTTCGCTATTGCAAAAGTTTAAGTAAAATAAAAATTCCTTAGAATAATTATTTAAAGTGGCGCAGCGATTAAATAAGTCTAATCAACTTAGCGATAAGTAATTTTTGGCGAATCCTAACGACTTTTGGGTGCTTAAATTCTTCATTGAGAATGCAGGTAGATATCTACGAGCCATAGGTACCACTTGCCGTCCAGTGAACTGTGAATTCGTTTATCACATTCAAAAACGAATAGAAAGCAAATATTTTTTGTTTATTTTGTACTTCAAAACAGGGAACATTCGGCTCACCAGGAAAAATTTGTTGGTAAAAGTTTTCCAGAGTAGCAGTCCGTACTTTGGATCTCATACATTTTTTTTTTTTTTTATAGAAGAAGGGGGCAAACGAGCGTGCGGCTCACCTGATGGTAAGTGATCACCGACGCCCACGAACATCCACAACACCAGAGGAGCTACAGATGCGCTGCCGGCCTTTAAGGAAGGAATAAGCTCTTTTCTTGAAGGTCCCTAAGTCGTAATTATTCGGAAATACTGCTGGCGACAGCTGATTCCACAAAGTCGAAGTGCGTGGCAGAAAACTTCGATTAAAACGCACTGTGGTGGAATGCCAACCATCTAGGTGGTATCAATGGAACTTCGAATTCAGTCGCGATGTACGATGGTAAAACTCAGCAGCTGGGATCAATCCGAACAGTTCCTCAGAACATTCCCCGTGGAAAATTTTGTAAAAAATGCAAAGAGAAGCAACATCTCTTCGCAAGGCCAAAGGATCAAGCCGATCAGAGAGAGCTTGGTCGCCGACAATTCGAGCCGCTCGACGTTGGATGCGGTCAAATGGAAGGAGTTGGTACTGAGGTGACCCTGCCCAGAGATGAGAACAGTATTCCATGTGGGGTCGAACTTGCGCCTTATAAAGTTGCAAACGGTGGACCGGCATGAAATACTGTCCCGCTCTACAGAGCACACCAATCTTTTTGGAGGCCAATTTGGCCTTTCCCTCCAAGTGACCACGGAACTGAACGTCGCTCGATATGTCAACGCCAAGGATTCCGATACTGGCTGAGGCAATAAGGGGAATGTTCTCAAAACGACAAAGGGATTCTTTTTAGCGCTCAGCCAAGTTTTCATAGAGTCGTGGTGGCTTAAGACTGAGCCTTGTGACAGTTTACGAGTGAGCCCTATGATTTAATTATTAGACTTGTGCTGTAATGATGACGATGATTAAACTAATACTTTCATAAAGTAATTTAGCTATATTATTAACGTAACTAATATTCCTGTTAACCACTCCTACTAATGTACCTAATAGCTTGTATCTGAAGTGTTTCACGATAATAGTCGAAAGTCGGGCCGGAACCTAAGAGGTCATGTTTTGCAGTCTGCACCCTAATCCATTTGGCACTTGCGCTATTGCCAAGATCCTGTTAATTGAAATGAAAATGAAATGAGTGTTACACGTCCACTGTTGAACATAGGCCACCTCCAAAGATTGACACAAAACACAGTTCTGAGCTTCCTGCTCCCACCAATTTTCCGCAATGCTGTACATGTCATTTACCTTGTGGAGGGTCGTTCTACAATGCGTTTGCCTGTACGAGGTTGCCACTCGAGTATCTTTCTTTCCGTCTGGTTATCAGTATAGCGAACTGTGTGGCCGGCCCATTGTCACCTCAGCTTGCTAATGCTTACAGTTATGTCCGCGAAATATCATCCCTGTACTGCTGCAGATATCGTAAATGCCGATTCTATAACGCAGAGATATACTGAGCATAGCCCTTTTCCCATTAGCGTCTTAGCCCGTTGAGTAAATGTGAGCTTCCTAAAAAAATATGTTAAGAAATTATTATTACATGTTAAGTAATTTTTTTTTATATATAAAAATCACAATTTTCCTGTTTCAAATATGAGGTAAGGGATACATTGATCTGTATACTTTTGATGTGCCTTATTGACGACAAGCAAAATAATCTTGATCACATAGCTTGGCGGCTGCAAGTCGTCAATTACAAGTTCGACTGCTAACTTTGTCTTTATTACTATTTCATTATGCCTTTACGAGAAACAGTTTGACTAGTCGGCTCGCTGAGTCGAGAGTTTAAACGCTTTTTATTAATATAATAATAATACGTTTTTGTTTGTCTTCGCACATAACAATACACATTGTAATTTATACACTATTAACAATGTAAGCTGTGACCATTTGTCTGGAGTATGGGGTAGGAGGTTCAAATGTCAGCCACAACATATTTGTGCAACACTGACGAGACGTTATTACCACTTTTGGCAGATTGACGATCGCAGTACCAAACGCCTGGCAGTTTATACCCTGTTGCCTGTCATAGGTCATGATAAATTACTTCTGGCATTCTGATTATTCCCCGAAATTTTTCTGACATCTCTCTTGGCTTACTTTTACCGTCGCGTTTAGTGGGGGTGGTGCTATTACTATGGGAACTAGAATATATATATATATATATATATAATAGAATATATATATGCTGTGCAGCTGACAACTTCTTACTTAACCAGAAACTAACACCGTGGTCGAAATTAATCGGGTCGAAATATTGATGTAATGAAAATCAGTCATCATTATCGTTATTGCTTGATATTTATCTGCCCCAATATTTCGATGATGAAATTATTTTTCATTCAGATTTACTAAAGGTAAAGGGCATCGACATTGATTAAGACAACATATTAAAGTTGTTTTGCGGTGGACCTGAATGCAACCACAGCCGGTTGGTTTCGACACCTGCTTCAAAAGTGCATTGCAATGTGGGGCACCAGTAACGCCCCGGTCTAACCTACATATCTATTCTAGTTTTGCTCAAAGCATTTTACGTAATTGCTAATAATAAAAGTAAAATCAACATGCAAAAAATTCAGTAATGTAAGTAATAAAAAAAATTATGCGTGTATTAATTTCTAATAAAGTGAAAAAGTAAAGTAGCAGCCTGTAAGTACCCACTGCTGGGCAAAGGCCTCCTCCTCAAATACGAGTATCAGAGAGTATTTTAGGAGCCGGCAAGGGCCCGCCACGCTACTCCAGTGTAGGTTGGGGGGCTTCACATATCCTCGAAATAATATTTTTTTATTATTTCTCAGACATGCAGGTTTCCTCACGATGTTTCCTTCACCGCCGAGCACGTGGTAAATACAGCACTTAAAATTGATATTAACAATTTAGTGGTGCCGGCACCGGGGATCGAACCCAGGTCACTCGCGCTCTACGATATTTAAGTGAACGCCCTGACCACTAGGCTGGCACGGCTATTAATTTCTAAACATAATCATATTCATTTATATTACATCACATTGAAATTAAACGTGTCCGGAACGAAAATATAAAGTGGGCGTAAACGTGTGAAGACACACTAAAATACGATTCAAGAAGCTTGTCGGTGCATCAAATAAGTAAATAATAATAACATGGTTGAAATTAAATAGTTTTGTTTATTAAAGTATCATTGTCTAATAAGCAGAACTACAGTTCATTTTTATTACCGTTACTCAACTTGTACCTGTTCGTTCTTTTTTACAAATTTCAATACTGAACACGTTGGCGTCCAAAGTAAGCAAAGTTGGCATAAACTCTTTATAGAATAACAACTAAACATCACCATAATATGGTGATGGTCTACAATGTCTCCCTCGATTTTTGTTATAGATATTTCTGCTATCGACCAAAGCGACATCTTTCGATTAACAAAGGGAAGATGAGCACTGCGCGCAATACTCGTGAAAGAATGTAGTTAGCATTTGCAGATCGCTCGTTTTCATGTTCTGCTACATTATTTATTATTCTTATTATATAGTTTTTGATTTTCGATTCGATTGTTTTTCATATTAAATATTAAAAACTAATGTTTAGTGTAAAGTTTTATATTAAGTTTGAAAATTGTAATAACAAGACATATGAGACTTCCAGTTAGTAATTTATATAATTTGCACTTTATAGTGTCAGCTATAGTCCGTAATGACAATGCTTAGGTTTTTTGGTTCAAATCAGCGCTGAGTAAGATTATTCTTAAAAATAAATGCTTAAAAACCCTTTTCGGTACAGACGATGTTCTTATTTTATTTTTATATTTATTTCTTGATTATTTTTTATATACTAGTACCGAATATTCTTTTTTTTATGAGAAAAGAGTAAACGAGAAAGCGGCTTGCCTGATGGGAAGTGATTGCCGTCGCCCACGTACATCTGCATCACCTGAGGAGCTGCAGGTGACTTACCGACCTTTAAGGATATTTGGGAGATCGGAGGGACTACGAGGAAGGGGTCGGGGAGAGTTACCTCAATGACCGAATGAAACTGAACTGAAACTGACTGAAATTTTCTGCGAGACTATGATACTACCCGGTCAAGCCGGGCCATTCGAACAACAGCAAAAGCCGCTGCTTGTCTCTACCAAGATTATTCTATTCTAGGACAGCCAAAATAAATTTTATGAGCAGATAAAGCAAATAACTGTATATTCCTCAGGCTACGGCACATTCGATACCTTGGGTTACGCAGTTAGGCAATTAGATCGCGGACCTGTGATGTCGGTACTGTATTGTGAAAAAATATTAAATTTAAATAAATCACATAACATACTTCCCACAGATTTACTTAATTTTAACTTTAAATTTACTTGAGACACAATTTAATACGGTAACTTTGTTAAGGATAAGCTAAGATAAGGATAAGTTTATAGTAGTAAAGTTTTTACTCGGTCGTCGAGTTTCGTCAGTAGTATTCATTTCGTGGAGTTCGACTGTGACATATTGACTGTCGAGTGTAAATATTGTTGTAACTCAATAAGACAATATTACTGGAAACAATGTTGTATAAGTGTAATAACCGGTCCAAACTTCCCTTATGCAGTGAAGTCGCACAGTACCTGTCTCGAATAACAAAACTTTGACTAGAACAGCTCCTGTTATTGTGCGAAGTTGTGATACTGTAGAAATAACAAAACTATCACGCTTGAACGCGAAATGGAGTAAACGGAAATCAGAAGTTAAAGCAAAAGATATTTAGAGTAATATTATCTTTTCTTAGATAAGTTAATTTCTGATTAGAGTCTGAAGCTGTTATTAGATGATGTCATCAGGATGACATCATCAACACGATGTCAAGTAACGTTCTTAAGACTAACTACCTGACTAACTACCTGAGACTGGGGACAATCAAAACAAAAGAAATAAACAATAATTTTTGATTTTTGATATGGGATTTGAACCTACAACGTAGTTTGTAGGTACTGTAGAATAGATAATATAGAAGGTAGTTACAATGATCACTGAGCCACATGGCCGTTATTAATAACAATTTATTTTTCTTTTGCTCCTACAAGTTTATAAAGACTACGTCTATCATTAACAATAAGTTTACTAATTAATATGGTTGTTATTATATTTTATAGATGTCATGAAATGATAACACTCTTGCGCATGCACTTTTAGGAAGGAACACACGTCAGATCTAGGGAAATTGCTGACGCATTCTTGTCCACACGCATCCGTCTTATTTCGACTTGCACCGACTATGATCACGCGGTGTCACATCCTTATCGCCATTGGCATCACCTCTACCAATGTTGGATGCGGTAACTACTTCTTAGGTGAGGAATTCTCTTCGTTGCTCTCTCTCCAAGATAAGCACGCCTAAACACCGGGAATCTCTAGGTGGACAAATCCAGAAGGGTACCAACCGGAGGTAACTTTGTGGTCAGAAACGTGAGCTTCAGGAAGCACCAGTTCTTCCAGTCCCCAGTGGTGAGCCTGGCCATCGGGTTCGCCTCCGTCCACATTTTGGCCAAGGAGGGTAGTGAGAGAGGTGCATCGAATAAAGACGCTCCTCTCCCCACGCGGTCTAAACACTGCGGTATTAGCGATGCGGTACTACCGGAGAAGATACGGAGCGCTGTGCAACGCAGTACCAATGAGGAGTATACGCCGGCGAATTCACTTCGGTTGAAAAGAGCAGGAAGAGCGGTGCAACAAAATAACACCCCTCCCCCTCACACAATTCTTCCCCCATAGTCTAGAACTTACATGTAGTCTTTGTTCACCATGGATGATCAAGCTACAGCTTCTATGCACCCTCGCCTCGCCCCGTCAAGGCGAGATGCCGTTTGGGGAGAGGTGATGTAATGCCGAAATTAACTCATTATGACTAATGAGGAATTTATTTAAGTCGTTTAGGGTATATTAATTTACGGTACAAAATTAACTAATCCAATTATAATCTTAAGCCATCTCAACAAAAATAGATATCGCGCACAGATCAGGCTTTCTATTCAGCCCAATTTAGAAGGTTCGTTGTCCGCTTATTACTTGCCGTAATGTGCCCTTTAACTTTTATGGCCTAAAGTTGCGAAATGAGTCCGACCGGAGTTCAGAGGGGACTAATATAGGCTAAGAGTTTTATCAGTGCTTTTGTTTAAATTAGTATTAATTTAATCACCAACACCAGGTCAGTCCTGGGCAAAATTACAAAGATATGTTTGTTAGATTTGTTCAGGAAAAAAGGTGCTGGCCAGATGGTTTCTTATGAATTTTCATGACACGTTGCAGTTGCAATCAAAAATGGCCATCGGGCAGCGGCTTAAATGCAGGAAACTCGTCTGAAATAAACGTGATAAGAAAGTACCACACACCAATAACATGGCCAGGAGGAAATCAATATTAGAATCAGTACGAACCTTGATCGTAATTTTTAAACAACGTGTGCGACACACATATACGTTTGTGAATAATGGCGGATTATGGAAGAAAATCCCTTCATTATTAACAGATTAAAATGTTGAGGTCAATGCTTTTATATCCCTATCGTCTTGAACTTTTGCCCATTTTACGATTGAAGATTTGTGTTGTCTAACGAAAGTTACTATGGCGACTGGTTAATACTTTTCTTTCCTTCCAAATAAATATCTGTTTAAAATTGCAATCTGTTTACGATATAATAGTAATCAGTTACTGTTAACGGGTAACGGTAACTGAAAGGTTATGGCGGGCTTGCTCCGACCAAAACCCCGGTGTTCCACGTTCACCGCATGTTAGTCGAGCCACGGGAACGCTTTCACAAACATCTGCGATCACTCAAGCGCCGGCGGCCCCAGGCGTCCCTTTTATCGATAGACAACACACCTTTTCCCTCGGTCCCTCATGGCTAGATGCGCCGGAATACGAATGCGCCTACCAGAAGGTATTCGTAAAACTGGAGGGTCTTCTCAGCAATGGTCCCTCCGAGTCTGCCACCTGAAGGCATAGGGATCAAGAAGGCGAGCACTCATAAGGACCGGTACTTCCGGCACCCCGCGGAGGGTCTGGTCGATGGTTCCGCTGCCGACCACATTTCAGCCACATAGGAGTAGTGAGAACAGTGTATCAAAACTCTTTCCCTTAACTCCACTTCGGCTGCTGATAGCGAGAGAGCGGTGCAAAACAACAGCGCCAGCCTCGCCCCTCTCACTGTCCACCAACTCGCTTCTTAAGTGGGTTTGCTAAGCCGTCTTGGAGCGACCACATCGGCCCGATCCGACCCGCTAAGTCAGGCTGGCCATGTAGGCTTCTCTTCGTTCACCGTGGGTGACCGAGGCACGGCTACTAAATCCCCCCAAAGGCAACATAGATTTTGACGTAGATAAAAGCCATTAAACACCTTAACTGAAAAAGGTTATGTTTTTGATTCTTTTTTAACCACACCCTGTACAAAAGGGTCTAAGACTATGATCGTTAATTTACTAATTAGTATAGTACTGATTATTAAGCGACTATGATGATTATATTTATAGAGAATAAATGAAATATTTATTTCTTCTTTCAGGTAAGTTACCACGACAGAGATAACAAATGGGCTGCGGCTATACGTACGAAATGAAGAAATACGAGTAGAGTTCAATGGATCACAAAGGTAAATGGTGACAATAAATTTTTGCTAGAGCAAATATAACTCAACACATACTATCAAGTGTAATAGTGTTGTCCCAAGGTATATTCAACTTATCCCATAAATCTCAAGCCCTTTACACTTCATAGAATAATAGAGAAGGCCCTTTTCGAACAATTACAAAGGAGAATATATTATATAGAGAAAGCAAAGGCCACGAATAATTTCGCGATATTAACTTATCTCAGGTGCGTAAGACCGTAAATATACAGAGTGCCTTCGTTAAAGGTGTCTTTTGAATTGATATAGGGCAAATAGATGTGTCTATTTCTGTAAAAAATATAGGGATGTTTCATTTTGTTAAATGAATGTGCCATATTATCCTAAATGTTATTCGTATTAACTTTATTTGTCTTTAAATAATGTAGGTTACGAAATTGGTAAGATACTTTGGTACATATATTCAGTTAAAGCGTACGTACGTACGTACCTTACCAACCTCTCAAACTGTTATTAATATAAATATTGGATTTTATGAATTATTTATATAAAGCATTATCAATATAGCAAAAACAAGAATAATTTAAATAGTAATTATAATAAAAATAATTAATAAAAAAAAGGGATTATAGTATTTGACTTTTGATACAGTTGAAATATACATCTCATTCTCTAAATGTTAAGATCACAATTACGAACGTTTACCATTCAATTCAATATCATCTCACTTAGAATTTTCTTTATTGTTCGAAATTTCGTTCGACAAGTGTAAATTACTTTTTGTAATCTACCACCGTTTCGTAATCAGGCCATCTGACGGGGAAGATACAAGTAAACCGTAGTTATTCGCTGTATTGATTTTTTTTCAATAATTGTAATGCATACAATGTCATAAAAGGAAAATGCATGTCTCATAACTAACTACTATGTGGCGAGCGGTTTTTCCGGAAAATTTGTCCGAATTGCGATACATTGCTAATGCCAGAATACGGATACTCGCCAACTCGCTTGCCCAGTGTACTTTTCTGGAAGAGATCTATACTACAGGCTACTGTGCTCTACTGTTTATAGCAGTATGGTGGACTGTTAAATTACTATTAGATTATTAATAGTAAAGACTATAGATCGGACTTTATACTTTTAAATATTATTAATCAACAAGTATTCTTTCTCAGCCCAAAAGTAATTATTTATTATATATTGTATGATATGCCTTTTTATTTAGTATAAGCATAATCTATCATGCGGTAGGCATGCGGTTCCTCAGTCGTAAGTCTGCTGGAAAATCTTAAAACAATATTGAGTACCTGACACGAATAGAATACCCAATTACGTGCAGCAAGGCTACTTGCTATAATGTGGAAAATATGTTTGTTTGCCATCCCTGCTTATATAAAAAAGAGGTACCTAAATGTCATCTTCAACCGACGGTATGCGTCAAATTATTAAGTATATGTATGCGATAACGCAATGCTTCGCTCAAGGAAAGAACCATTGTGCTCACAACGACCTCGCCTCACATAAACTTATCCAATTACTTACAATTTATGCGGCAGTACACCCGCTACATTTGTTCATGTACGTACGTACTGTCCCTTAATCTCTTTCTGAATTGTGTATTTTAAACCGGGTTTGTTTACGAGAAAGACGATGTAGTTAGATTAAATTTTTTCTAATTACACTTAGGTAAATTTAAAATAGACATACATATAATTTTGCCAAGAACATTTAGCCACATTCCTGATTTCAACTTTAATCGATGTCTATGCTCTATGCTCCTGCAGTTTAAAACTCGGTGCGATTTGGCAACGGGCCTTTATCGTGCGATGAGTCTTGCAAAGTGTGCATACTAGAAGTTTATAGGTTCGTGATATTGGTTTAGGTCTAATTTACCTTTGTTCGTACCAAACAAAAATGTATGTATATACCCAAATAGGCATTGACCTTTTTATATAATTACAGAATAGGCAAAATAACACATACAAATATAACTTAATTATCAAATTATTTAAAAAAACTTATTACTTTACCACGGAGTATGTAGTAGAATACGTTAATTAAGGAGCGATTCGACCAGCCTAGAATAGAGTTTTACTAGGAGCCAATCTTGAGATACTCAAGAATAAATGTTTTTACATTTAACTAATCCCGAAAAGGTTCGTTAATCGACAGTTACCATATTACCGCTGAACTCAAACGAGTATTAACAAAATGGGGGTAGAAGTAACAAAAAATAGACAAGATAACATGACCACATACTTTAGTAAAAGCAACACTTTGTCGGTATTGCTACTATTTACTAATTTTGTGGTTAACGTTTTCATTCAAACTACATCCGTGCTACAAGCTAAAAACTCAAGTAAAAACTTATATACATTTAATTTATTAACAATTCTACTATTATCTAGTATTTGGTAGTAATATGAAGTTTGTCTCTAAGTAAGAATAATATAAAGTAGAAGCTATAAAAATAAAAAGCTGAGCACGTAAATAGAGCACTTAAAATTGCAATTAACAAATTTAGTGTTGCCGGCACCGGAGATCTAACCCAGGTCACTTGCGCTCTTTGATACTAAAGTGAGCGCCATAAGCACTAGGCTACCACGCTTCTATAATGCAGTATAACAAACAATTTCAAGTTGAATTTTAATGTGGTTTACGAACCCAGGAGAATTGAGACACGAGGCACGATGGGACAGCTTTTCTTTCTGTTTGTTTCTACTTATACACCTAAATATATATATATTTAGGTGTTTAAGTTCTATCGTCATCATCCTCAGAGCCTTTCACACGTCCATTGTACATATATTATTTTGGTATGGGACACGCGCATCATACATACGAGATACACGCGTAACCTTGTTCGCATTAGGCATCACCGTTCGGTTACTTGACTTAATTATTACAAACAGTCTAAAGTTTTAATCTAAATTAAACCTACGAAATCCGGGGTAGTCTCTGTGCTGAATAATAGCAGTCAATTTCCATAAAGCTTGGTGCTGGTATATCTACGGATCTTATAATTGAGACCGATCGACATCGATATACACGAAAGTTACTGCGGCTTCAGAGTTTGAACAGATGAAGAGATTCAGGGACATTGTCAATCTCGGAATTGAAGCGTAATCCCAGATATGAGTTTTAGTTTTGCGATAACCGAGACAATTAGGACTACCCGGGCCGTAACGTCTGACAGACAGCTAGACGGAGCTTATGTATTAATGATCCGCTTGCCCTTATGTGTTTTGTCTGAGTGATTATTAGTGGGAAGTAAACATTTTAGAAAAGTTAGGTAGGCTAGTTAATTAGATAGTTATTTGTTATATTTATTTACGTTAATATGAAAAATTTATTTAAAAGTAATCATCAATCTGGCGAACATATTAAGCAGTATTAGAAATGCAATAAATATTACCATTATATTACTAACTCTTATTAAAGTACTAGCTTTACCCCGTGGCTGCGCTGGTATTGAATTCGGCTTAACAATATAATTTTAGAAGCCGCCTGTATAACGGTGAACAAATGGGACTCCTGCCCAAGCGTGGAATATTTTAGAATATATGCTATAAAATATAATATAAGAAAGTTTCGCGGCATAACTGTGCCAGAGAATATCCCCCTCCATCAGAAATTTATTTTCTAGACCTGTTACCTGTTACCCGTAACACCGTGCCTGGTAATGCGATCGCCAACCCACCTACCTTACGTGGCAATAACGATAAATACTGGACATTTACAGGACATAATTGGTCTACCTAATTACTGTTAAGACTAAGTAGTAGTAATTAATTAAATAAGATTCTTAGAATGTAAATTAAACAAAAAAAAAACATGTATAATAAATACCATCCGAGTTTAATCTCTCAATATATTAAGACTTAAGAAGGATTAATATGGACTAAACAATCGCGACAGAGGTGATCTTGAGTATTGTAGAAGACGCTGTAAAACTCTATCTCGTTAATACTCAAATTATAGATACGATTGGGAATACAGAAGTCTCTTCCAGATGCTCTGCGTGCTCGTCATAAACACAACGAGGCTATTTCCCGCCACCCGATACCGCCGCAATCAGCTAGATAAGCCGCGCATTTCGCCCCGGTACTGTAGTATTTTATTCCTCCTTTTTTTAAATGTAATTTTCACATTTTCACGATTTCGATGTATACTAAATTTGATCATAGTTTATATGTATGTTATGTTTTTTTATCCATTCTCGTTTTCATAGCAATATAATTTCTGTTGTTGAACATGTCAAGAATTATTCAATAGATTCAATACAACAATTATATTTATGCGAAAGAATCTGCGGCCCCCTTTTTTCAAATGGAAATTTTTCAAACAAAGGAGAAAACCGCAAAGAAAAACCGCATTCGATTCCAATCTGTAGACCTGTTGTCCGACGGTGGCCTGCAGATCACGTTAGCGAACGGCCCGTGATAGGCACCATGATCCGGATCAGACAGTGATCCGACGAGCCAGCTATCCTGATAGCTGTCCTGGTTGTCTGGGTCCATGTTATTGGAATCCGCGTGGGCAAAATAATCAATTGTGGCAGAGCATAAGTCAATGCGGAGTCGTGGACAGATCTCTCCACATGATCGGTTATACTTGAACCAAGCCAAAAATAGAACACACTGGCAAATAAGCATGAATGCTTAAACGTAGCCTGCTCTGCCTTAAACGTAGGCATTGAAGGATATGTCGATATTCAGTGAGACGTGTGCTAGCTCAGGGATCTGACATTTTACTCGAGTTTCATCCAGAAGCGTTCACTAAAAATGTTAAAAAAAATGTAAGTGCTGATTAACCATTTACTTGGTGATGAAGACTAGTATGGGACATAATTCATTTAAAATTTGTGTAACCTTACATATAAAGTAAATCTAATTTATGGATATGGATACATAATTACGTAATTAATAAAACCTTTTACGTTTAAGAAGTGAAAACGAATACTTTCTCGCGTGTGCTAATTTTACCAAAACCAGTTTAGGTCTTCTTTACGGTTAAAATTCCACCTGTTTTATAATGGATATTTTTGCATCAATAACGTTATTGTAGTTATTTTTTTTTTCGAAACTCGTGTTGTTATCGTTAACGCTCATTGCCTTTTATTTTCCCAGTGGATTAGTTTACACATAATTTTGCCCAATTTATAATCAAGTTTAATATCGTTTTGACATTTTAATTTTGGGAAGTAATAAATAGTAATCGCAAGAGAGGCAAAATAAATCAATCGTTCTCAGTTAACTAACATACTTACATCCATTTATTACAAATAAATGTATTTTCTTTCTTTCATACACAAAAAATTACGTAAACCTATTTTTTTCCTAATACATACCAAATATCATATAATGTAGAAAAAGAAATTTTATTTTATTTTTTACCCGCGTTTGCGTGCCGTTCAAGATGAGCTTAAAATAATAATTTCGAGGGTATCCTAACACAATAAGCAACAAAATCCTACGCTGTTATCAGAATGCATAACATATTTACGTTTCCATACGATTATCAAGAGGATTTTAAAGTTTTTATGTAATGTTAAAACGTTTAAACCCTTGCATGAGTTTGCATTTTGCTCATATTTAAAAAGTAGTGATGGTGCTTTAGAATCTATTACTCCTTATGGTTCTTTTGGTGTCATTAAACGGAAATAATACGCCCTCCGATTGATGACTGAATAAATATTTAAAATTGCTGCCTAAAAATACAGAATGGAGATTCTTTGTAAGGTATCTCATTTTATGAATTACTATAACGTGAGACGATAATTTGCGTACCGAAGTATAGTATTGTTGACATTTTATGTGTCCCTCGTTTAGGTTTTATTCGTGATTTTGCGATTTTGCACTTGCACTTCTTTTACCGGTTTGTTTGACTGCTGAAAATATTATTTTATAAGACGTGAAGTATCGCTCTTAACGTAAATTTTATGAAAACTTTACAAAGTATCAAAAAGTGGCTAATTTAAGGAATTATGGAAAATTGGTCTATATATTTACAAATATTAAAAAAAATTACGAAACAACTAAAAACCTTTTATCAAACAAATAAAATAGCTTAATAATCCATATCAAACGCAAGCGCCATTTGACTTGAATGATAATTTACTGACCTAGACAATAGCGGCGACACCGCAGGTCTTTATTCGCTAGTCGGCCACTTAACACCCCGGCAGCGAACAACTACGCGGACGGCCGATAAGGTCTTTGACCTGTGTCTCGTAGGTCCAGTAACAGCTATTATCACAAATAGGTATAGATATCTTGAGTCAAACTAACAAAAATTAAAAATATTCTACTTAGCATGTTTCATATATTAAGTTTATTTGTTAGTGTGTGTGTGTGTCTTTAATTTATATAGTTAAATAAAGATATTTATCTCTTATTGTTTTATATGATGCGAGAAATAAATAGGTTATTACATACATTGTAATAACCTATTTGCATTGTATTACTCACATATTTATTTAAAACTTGTATTTTAATGAAACTAAAGACTATTTTTCCACGCTCCGGGTTGACTGGTAGAGTATACCCAAAGTCCGCTCTTCGTAATATTATTTTGTGTTTGGCTGAACGACTCAGTGTAGTCAAATGGACCTCGCCAACCTACTTTTCTCCTCTCCGGGAGATAGGAAATGTCGGGTGGCGTGCTTCGTCACCGAGTATGCTCCCGAAGATTGCATTAACATTTTTAGCAACTTTTTGATTTCAAAATGTAAACCAAATGTATTACTTTGTTAAGTTAAAGATTTTCAATGTGATATAAAGTTTATCATGTATCGTGCTCTGAATTTAATTAAAAATTCAAACAGACTGATAAAATATATGCAACCAAGTAAATGTCTTTCACACCCTGGACGCTGCTGCCCGTCACTAATCTGTGTAAATTTAGTTTGGAATAAATACTGGAAAATCTTGTAGCGATTGCGGGTATTTAAGCGAAACAATACAATAATAAACCGTCCATGTAAAATTTTACCCGTACTTATTTACCATGTTTAAAAAGTATGCAATATTTTAATGTCTAGCGCAGGTGATTTAAATGTTTAGTCAACATCTTATCGTTTAATATAAAATTTACAATTAAATACGAGTTTCATTTCCATTTGCGTAAGGATATTTTTTTTACGTAGAACGTGACTTCAAAAGTGTAAAACGTGATTCTACGGCAAGCGCCTGAAACCAGACAGCCATAGAGGTATAAATTAAACAATATTTACTTTCCTGGGGGTCGGAACACGTGTTCCTATACAGTAGCTTATTTTGCGGATAGGGAATGATCCTCTAAAATTCGTAAGCAATAGAATTGTTATTCACATATTTTATTGAAGTCTTATTAAGTAGGTAACAAAAGTGCTTCTGAGAAAGGAAAACAAAAAAATCCTATTACTTTGGATAGGGTCTTGACCACGGTCAAGGAATTTACGTAAATATCGTCAAAGTAACCTCTTCGGTATAATCGCCTTATCACTTCCTTTTTCAGAAGGTATTCGTCTTTCTTTTGTTCTTTTTTGGGACGAAAATATTCAAGGGATAAAACTGTACTTACGTAAATTTGTATTTGTATAACTATGAAGAGCTCATTTTTTTTATTTATGACATACAAATTCTCTACAACGATATAGTCTATGCAATAAAGTTATTGTACCAGGGTTTATTTGAGTCAAATACATGTCTAGTTTATGAACTAAAGCCTCACGCGATAAAGTATCTGCTTTTCATTTTCTGTTCACGCCTGGCGTTTTGAATGGGCAAACGAAGCCTCAGATTTCTAATAAGGGAAACGATATAATGGAAATATTGGATCCTATCGAGAGGTGTTAATATTCAAAGGTTTGTTGTTTCATTCTTAATTGGCAACAGTGCCATATTTCACCGGGAACAAAAGGCGAACGGCACGCGGGATATCGGTGTGATTCCAATTAACATCGCGAAATTGAGTCAACTGAGTAAGTTACCCTGCAGCTAAACAACGGGCTCAGTGTAAACAAAGGTTCATTGCCTCCATTGTGCTACACTTGCGCCGACTTAATGGTGACATTCGAGGAAACGTTAATTAAACCAACATGGATTCACTGAATAGGATATTTTGGGTCCTTATAACCCCGGATGACAATGTATTATCAATAAACAACTACATACATAGTTTACGAATGGTTTAATAAATATCAAAATAATTAATTAAAGCAAAATAAGTTAACTGCTGATTAGCGAACGGGGCTCTGGTGGCCGATTGATGGTGGAAAGTTCATCCAAATTACCGAACCTAAATACTACAGAATACCCCATCACTAATGGGGAGCAGCGTCTCTGCCGCGAACGTACTCACCAACCCGCCCATCGTGGTGAGTAGGGGTAAATCTTCCCGGAGACTTTTTCGGCAGTGGACTTTTACAGGTTAATAAACTTACTTTACACAAAAAGTAAGTTTAACTCATGACAATTGTAACTACATAAATTCTATCTTCATTACACGTTAATGGTTGACGCGTAGGTATTTTATTAAAAGCACCCTCGTTAAAAAGCAGTATCTTTTACATTACATATCCCAAATATGCGAATGTAAATATGGGTTCTTATTTGGAATATTATTGTGCTGTTTGTTAGTTGGATACAAAATTTGAGATGAAAAGAACTTGGCATAGATCTTTATACTCACATTTGGAGCGTATCGAATGAAAGGAATGATTCATCAAGAAAGTGTTCCATTTACATTATATAAGTCTACTTAAAATTCTGCTAAGTATGCTTTATTGCTTTCTCTGGCCAACACTATAAACATTGTTAACAGTCTACGTAGAAAAAAATGAGTTCATGTGCAGCAGCGTCTAATGTATTATTTGGTATTGCAAACGCCTGCTCGATTGCCAAGCGAAGTGATTTTTTATTAGATAAACGGTACCTACCACTGTTTTCCCGTCTTGGAAAAACACCCGGACGACAATTTGAAGTCCATACAAATACTTGTCCCGTGCGGGAATCGAACCCGCGACCTGCAGCGTCGCAGTCATACGCTTACCCACTAGGTCGCCGAGCCGTCAAATCTTACTATTAGAATGTTCGATCTATATCTTACCCCATGAGGCATTTTTTGGATATCTTTAATGTACATCACAGCTATTTTACAGTTGTATAGTAGTAAATAGAAAATAAAATAGGATTTCCCGACCGTATACCCAATCGTGGGCTTAGATATTTATTTTAGTTGTTTTAACCCACTTTTCACCAGAATTTACTTTGGAACAACGTACAGGTGGTGAGCCTTACGAAGTGATATATAAATATATTACACAACATACGAGCAATAAAATGGAAATGTGCTTTTATCTATATTCATAAATAGTAAAAAACAAAGATTCGATGTTCTTGTATCATTAGTCCTCATATGGATGATAACAATAGAATACAATTTTCTTCTAAGTTGTGACACGTAAGACTTCTTAACTTCTGAGATGAATTCAAAGCTGTTTTAACCTGATAACGGCTTTCATTTGACCATTTCATGAAAACGGTGTTAATTTGTACAAAGTAAAATATATTTACATTAAGTCTATAGAAATTTAAAAATATCAACGTTTTGTGACCAGCCGTAAAAAAACATTTTTAAGGCGCTTATATAATTTACGTTGTCGTAACCGTAAGCGATACATCACATTAATATACTACAGAATTACAACCCGAAAAGAAGTGTAAAATAAGCATAATATGTATAATTTAGTATTCTGTGCATGACACCCGCTTCCCTCTCGATCTGAGGGACTAGAACTGTGTAGTACTTATGTTACTTTTGCGAAAAAATTACCTCTTATTGAAACAAAAGACAATGGTTTGTCTTTTATCCTAGTTAGAATTAGACAATTATAAAAGATATTAACTTTCGTTTTGATTTCCGAAACCGTGTTTTTGTTTTTTTAAAGGTTTAGCAACAACGCCTTCAGGATGTCTTTGGTAGACAAAAAACAGGTCAAGGCGTTGAATGTAATATCGAGTAGATATCTACTAACATTTATATTTCTCTTGTTACCTTTAAAATACGAATTCTATAAAATTTTTAATGGTTTTTTAATTTGTACCGTTCTTTATTATAAATTCATTAATTCTAAAAACGGTGCTAAGTTTGATAGAAAATAAAAAGTGGCTTTTCAAAACTGATTTTACGTGTAATTCTATGGAGAAATTCATCGCTTGAAAGCATAGAGCTTCCCATTGAAAAGGTGAGCCGTAATAACGCTGAGAGGGCGCCTCTCTCATCCATCATTTTCTCTCACTTCATTAGGCGTAGCGTTCAAAATATAAAAGCATGTTGTCCGTTAACTGCTCACGGAAAAATAAAAAATATCAACATTAGAACCCAGAGCACCCCGCTCTGCGTTCTTTCTTGTTAACATATGATCTATTCTCCTAAATATTAGCAGCTTACAAACTTTGATAAGTATGAATTGGCTGGTTACATAGTGGATTACGGAGGGAAATAATAATTTTATTCCCACTAATAATTTCCTCCGAATATCAAACATACACGTGGTGCATCCCGCTAGCTGCCAGATGTGTCGTAGGAAATTCATTCGAATATAATCGAACCGAACCGTAATCCTACAGACTAGGGAACGGGAATAGCATCTCAAGTAGCGACTTGCCAAACTGCGCCGAAGAACGTAGTAATGGAACAAGTCTTTTCTATGAAGCATGACAGCTTGTTGAATATTTTATCGAAAGGTATGTGTCTGGTAGTGGACTTAGACTGGCTGATAATAATAACAATAATGAAACAAGAAATTCCTGTATTTACGGGAAGACTACAGCTCTGAAAAGCACTCGTAACGTCGGGAATACAGAAACAATATCAGTTTCTTTACACATTTTGTACTTACGTTCATAGTTATTATATTATGATCATAATTATCAACATTTTAGAACCATACAATTTGCTATTTCCAGAATATATATAGATGTTTCTTTATTTTATTAATCCACAAAAGAAGATTACAATGTAACAATACATGATCAACGCAACAAAAACCACAGTAGGTTTTACTGTGCACTGTTTGAAATCATAAATTTTCTATAAATTCTCTAAGTACTGAATTAAATTAAATGTCACGACTTAGCACGGTATTCTAAACCGGTTAGATTTTATTAGAATTCGCAGTGGACAAACTATACAAAAATGTTTTGAAAATTATTTTTTAATATAGATTAATAATTGTTAATATTAATTTAATTTTTAGTATTCTTTGGGAGATTATTAAATATAGATGGGATAATACGAGTATATATACTGAAGATGGATATAGAAACACATGTATCATAAGTTGGTTTAACTTGGCGTAATCGTTTCGCTGGTAAGGTATTCGGGGATTCAGTATCGCAGCATTAGGCGCTTCGAATTGCAAACAGCATCCAGTGATTTTCCGACATTATTCATTCCTTGAAATATTTTAAGAGAGTATAGTTCATCGACTTTCACAATACTCAGTGAACGTGAAGTGGTAGTCGGTATTCTTACAGTGCCCCCACGAGGCCAGTTATAGTAGTTCAAGAATAGTTCCGAACAACTTGTACTGGATGATTAGTAATATTGGGTTAATAGCGTATGAAATATTTATGGATTGGGTTCCTGATGTTGTTCACTTTATTGTAAAAATATCAGTAAATGATCGATCTGAGATCCTTCAAAGAGTATGAAAGTATAAATTGAAAGAAAGAGGCTTAGAAATATGTTGTTCGTTTAGATAGTGTACAGCGTACGGTTGTCAGTCTGTGTATGACTTGTGTCGTGCTTTCGCTTATAAAATTATTATAGTAAAATAAAAAAACAGTTTATTAAAACATTTCCATCACTCATTAAAACAATATTCATCACGACCTTAAAAAATGTTTATAAGAAGTTCCAGTATAACAAATACACTCTTTAACCTACATTCTAAATGAACTTAGACAAAAGAGGTACTTTTTAAAGTTCGTTGCTTCTTTACAAAGGTAACACTATCCTTTCAGCCCGTTACAGAAAGACTAGCGAATCTGAATATTGCAGCCTCATCTCCTTTCTTTCGTCGCTATATAGTTTTGCTAGAGATTTCGTGTATAGCTTTACAATAGATATCGCTGTTTATAAAATAGTAACAATCACCTAAAAGATTTTTTGCAATCTTAGTTCTACATTTTTCCTTTCTTTATCGGATATAAGATTTCGTTTTATAGAAAATTTCACCTTTTTTAAATTACGGAATGTAAAGTCTATTTTATGAATTCTAAATTAAAATAAATATTGTTTTGCATTATATGTATTTATTTTTTTATAAATACGATACGATCCGATGTTAAGTTTTTTGCGGTCTTACCTACAAAATAATTTTTGGATTCAAATGGATTATTAATTTAGTTTGTATTATATTTAAACGAAATCTATATAACCCATTAAAATTAATTACTAAGTCTGTTAGAAATATATAAGTGTAGATATATATCATTTGATTAAACTATATTTGAATCAATGAGGGTCTTTTGGCAAAGTCAAAGATTGCCGGTTCGACGCTTCCCAAATCGGGTTATTTAAGGGATACGCTGTCTGTTTAAGAGAGGATTTACAAAATAGGCTTTTAATAAATCTCTCTCAACGGCTTTGAAATGGTCCGATAAGGTTAATAATGTAAGTTCGAGATAAATAAATAACCGGTTCATTTAAAAGTTTGCCAATTACAGTGTTTTAAAATATTCTTTCTTCTCTTTTTAGAAAACTTTTCACTGTAGGAATTTATCATGTATCGCGGAGGCAGTTTTCATACATAAATTGCAAATGGGTAAACACCCAACCCTGAACAATTGTCTGCAGTCCATACAAATACTTACTTCATATGGAAACCAAACCCGAGACCCTCAGTGCCACAACCAAACGCTTAACCAATACCCAACTACTGGAAATGCGCCCTGGCAACTAACGAAATCTCTGGCGATCAACTAATGCTGGTAAATGCAACCAAATCCGCCGAACGTAAATAGCAACAGACTAGTGATGTGGAGCGGCATCTCTAGTGCGAGGGAATCGGCACCGCGGTTACCGACCCAGAGTCTGGGTAGACCCAGAATTTTAAACTAGAAATAAAATACAAAAAATCATGGAGGTGCCATGTGTGCTAGACAGTAAATTTGATCAAATGTAATATTCTATGTAAAAGTAAATGCATGTATTTGCATTAACTTGCATCATAACCATTTTTCATTTAAATCATTATAATTTCTGGTATAATCTGGTAAAGGATATTGAAGAAACTGTAAAACCGTTTCATCAAATTTACGCTGCTACCTTTGGAAATGAGTCACAATGAAAGTGTTTTTCTTTAAATATGATAATCCACTGGGAAATTCACGATAGCGAAAACGTTTTTAATATTTCAAAAATATGAATGAACATATTTTTGACATTAATATTACTTAACTTTTTTTTAGTTTGAGTTATATGTGTATGACAAAATATATGTAAACAGCCGCGGTGCTAAATCTTTTTTATTATTGCATATGTTGACTGGGTGCTACGTGAAGGATTTCATCAATAAATTCTCTATTAAAAAAATATATTAATATATATATCAGTCACGAGTATGATACTTTTGTAAAATTTTATTTTCCTCACATGACCAAAAAATAAATTGTTTAGACATCATGAACCTTACCGGGCTGTAAAAAGTCCACTGTAAGACATATGCCATAAGGAGGATTTGCCATAAACACCACGCTCGGTATGGATATTGGCGGTCGCAGTACCAGACGCTGCTACCCGTTAATGATCTGCTTAATTTTGGTTTGGTAGTGTTCAAGGTTACCCCGCCAACTCGGTAGCCACTGCCATTTTCACGCCACACCAACAGGAAGAAAGGGGTGGCAGATTCTTACGCCGATACCACATGAACTCTTATTTACGTGTAATTAATATGAATACGTTTCGACGATGGTAGTTAAAGTTTGAACAGATTTGAATAAGTAAACAATGTTTTCATGCTAATTTTCTGTTTATCTGTAAGTTGCTTTTCCAGAAGCTCCGCTTCCCATGATCGTACTTACAGTTATGTAATTACCTATAATTATTTACTCGGGTCTTTCATACACTATAGATCGCATTTATGCAGGACACTATATTGTCGGAAACGGATCGATTTTTACTTGTGTCAGTTTTCTGTATCTAATTATTGGCCCGTTTTACTTACTAAAAATAGACCTTTGATTGAAACTCTGTTTACTAGTTATGTGAAATACCTGTCTTTAGTAAGCAAAACCGGCCGGAGATTGGACAGAAATCGACAAAAAGTAGATTAAAAAGTTAACTCGCATTAAAATATATAACATGAAGTTGCTATTCTAACTGTTAAACGCCTCTGAGTGTTGCTATAAGACAAATTAACGTAAGTCCACGGTTGCATGATGCTTGAGCAGACGCATATACTGTTAGAAAACTTAAAAAATGTTTCCTTAGAATAAACATGTTTCTAATATTTTTTTTACTAATAAAAATAAAATGATGTAGAAAATACATACATGTATTTTTATGTAATTTAAATATAAAGTTAAAATTTGCATGATATAACGTAGCTATAACTGTATTGAATTATGATCGAACAGAATGCATTCGCGTTGCTTCTATAGAAATGAACGCGCTCTTAAGCCACCGCGGCTTTGTATGGGTTGGGGGAATTGATATCAGTCGGTACGAAATATCATTTTACTGTACGGGATCATCGCACGATTGGAAATTCGTTTTGTCAGAAGAAAACGAGTTATTGGAAAGCCATTTAGCACAATAGTTCGTTCAACCATGTACATATTTAAATACATATTTACTTTGTTCAAATGATTTCGAGTTCGCATGTTTTATGATTGACATCGGAAGAGCGAACTAATCGTTATTTAATTGAGAAACTTTATGTAACAATTGAAATAAAAAAGTAAATAAATTTTATTAGGTTTTGGTTATTTCCAAATAATCCAAAAAGTTTTAAGGAAAGAAGTGCATCAAAATGATGTTTAGTTTTCACAGAAAGTACTAATTACAATACGATAACATGAAAATCATAATTAAATCTCCGTGGTAGATGAATGATGTAAGACATTTACTTTACCGTACCACCTCGTTTCCCAATGCCAACTTCACCTTCGTGTGCTTCACCCTTTTGGCTAATAATCAAGGCTCTGGTGACAGACTAATAGTGGTAAATCAGAACCATAATTGCTGTACACGGTAGAGGCAAGCGGCGGCTTTTACTACTAGTCGAATGACCCGATGGGCCGGCTCGATTTGGGCAGTACTACGCAGAATACCAGCGTGAAGAAGAGGCATCTTGGGCTTCTGTGTTTCATTCGGTGATTAAGGTAACCGGAGGCCCTCTTTCCCTCTCTTCTTCCTTCCCCTTTCCCCCTCTCCTTTTCCCAAATATCGTTCAACGCCGGCAACGCACCTACAGCTCCTGTGGTGTAGCAGATGTACTTGGACGGCGGTAAACACTTAACATCGGGCGAACCGCATCGACTTTTGCCCCTTTTCTCATATAAAAAAACAGACTAGCGACGGGGAATATCACTACACGCGATTTCTAATAGATACATAAAGACTAGTAAAGACACGGTGTCGATGGCCATAGATAACATGACGGGTATTTTACGATAATTATCTATAAATTCGTATCGTTTTGTTTTATGCGTACTTTATTATTTTTGGTCCTAATCGTGTTCGCACATGTCATTAAGCAAATAAAACACGAAAGTCAGCGAATCGACAACTTACGAGGTGTTCCCAACGCGATATAACGCAAGATAGGGTAAGGCGCCCTCCTATTCCGGGCCATATACGGGCTATTCATTGCGAAGGGTAACAAAATTTTATTTCAAGTTAAATTGTATTCGGAACTGTGCCACTTCTTATTTATTGGGGTTGAGTATTGATGCCTGAAGCGTACGCGTGTATAGCGTGCTGTCTTAATAACAATATCAATGGGTTCTTTGTAACCGTCGCTTACAATTTTGCTATGTATTTCGAGACTCTTTTGTAGCGACCCCAAATTTTAAATTATTTTTTTGGTCTGGTTAAGTGAAGGATTGTGGTAGAAGAATATTTATCTGCTATAAGCCGCATTCGTATTTTTGTTATTTGGCAAAAGTTGATGCTAATAAATATCATTTTTAAATTACTTTTCCCGGTGCCAGCAGTTCAAAAAGTGTTAATTGTATATTTAAGTGCTGAATATACCACGTACTGGGCGGTAAAGCAAAACATCGTGAGGAAACCAGTACGTTTGAGAAATAATAGAAAAAATTAATTACTATTATATACTTGCGATTTTTGCGAATTATTGTAAACTCTTGTCTTTTTTACTATCTGTTATTGGAAACACTAAGTGGCGAAATGTTTGCTTGCGGCTGTCAGTCGAGGGTTTGATTCCCGCACGGTACGAGAATTTGTATCGACTACAAATCATTGTTCCGGGTCCGCGTATTTGTCTATGTGCAATTTAGGTATGTAAACTGCCTCCGCGTCACAGGATAAATTTCTACAGTTAATGGAAAGGTGATTTTAAAAAAAATATTTTTTAGCCATCAGAAAATAGGTTAATCGATTTTGTTGATAGTCAATTATTATATTCATGCGAATGCAAACCAAGATCGTTTTTACAGAGTTCGTTTACTGTCAATAGATCGTCAATCTTTCAAAACAATTTTATTTAAATTAACTTAAATTGTGAAAGGAATAAAGACCCGGGCGCCATTACATCTTGTGAACGTCGGCGTGTCGGCGTACTGAACAAGTGCGCGTTGTTTTATTCATAGGCCTCTTTGAATAAAGATGAAAATATTAAATCAGGTCAAAGAAAACACCAAGGGGCTAATATGACTAGGGGGTTAATATTCATACATATTAATAGGAAAAAAAAATATTTTGAGCGGAAAGTATGCTAGCTCAAGTAATATTAAACGATTATTATAGTTGGAGCGTATTTAAGTGGTAGAAATTACTGAGTAGGGTCACTTATTAACTATTAACAACTAAAGACACCGAATGACACGAGAACGAAAGACAAAAGATAAATGGAGGATACGTGAAGTTACATTGAAACTTGACCGGGTTTGTAGGTACCATTCCTCTCCTCGTCCTCCCTCCTATTCACCAAATACCCTTAAAGGCCGGCAACGCACCTGCAGCACCTCTGGTGTAGCAGATGTACTTGGACGGCGGTAAACACTTAACATCGGGCGAACCGCATCGACTTTTGCCCCTTTTCTCATATAAAAAAACAGACTAGCGACGGGGAATATCACTACACGCGATTTCTAATAGATACATAAAGACTAGTAAAGACACGGTGTCGATGGCCATAGATAACATGACGGGTATTTTACGATAATTATCTATAAATTCGTATCGTTTTGTTTTATGCGTACTTTATTATTTTTGGTCCTAATCGTGTTCGCACATGTCATTAAGCAAATAAAACACGAAAGTCAGCGAATCGACAACTTACGAGGTGTTCCCAACGCGATATAACGCAAGATAGGGTAAGGCGCCCTCCTATTCCGGGCCATATACGGGCTATTCATTGCGAAGGGTAACAAAATTTTATTTCAAGTTAAATTGTATTCGGAACTGTGCCACTTCTTATTTATTGGGGTTGAGTATTGATGCCTGAAGCGTACGCGTGTATAGCGTGCTGTCTTAATAACAATATCAATGGGTTCTTTGTAACCGTCGCTTACAATTTTGCTATGTATTTCGAGACTCTTTTGTAGCGACCCCAAATTTTAAATTATTTTTTTGGTCTGGTTAAGTGAAGGATTGTGGTAGAAGAATATTTATCTGCTATAAGCCGCATTCGTATTTTTGTTATTTGGCAAAAGTTGATGCTAATAAATATCATTTTTAAATTACTTTTCCCGGTGCCAGCAGTTCAAAAAGTGTTAATTGTATATTTAAGTGCTGAATATACCACGTACTGGGCGGTAAAGCAAAACATCGTGAGGAAACCAGTACGTTTGAGAAATAATAGAAAAAATTAATTACTATTATATACTTGCGATTTTTGCGAATTATTGTAAACTCTTGTCTTTTTTACTATCTGTTATTGGAAACACTAAGTGGCGAAATGTTTGCTTGCGGCTGTCAGTCGAGGGTTTGATTCCCGCACGGTACGAGAATTTGTATCGACTACAAATCATTGTTCCGGGTCCGCGTATTTGTCTATGTGCAATTTAGGTATGTAAACTGCCTCCGCGTCACAGGATAAATTTCTACAGTTAATGGAAAGGTGATTTTAAAAAAAATATTTTTTAGCCATCAGAAAATAGGTTAATCGATTTTGTTGATAGTCAATTATTATATTCATGCGAATGCAAACCAAGATCGTTTTTACAGAGTTCGTTTACTGTCAATAGATCGTCAATCTTTCAAAACAATTTTATTTAAATTAACTTAAATTGTGAAAGGAATAAAGACCCGGGCGCCATTACATCTTGTGAACGTCGGCGTGTCGGCGTACTGAACAAGTGCGCGTTGTTTTATTCATAGGCCTCTTTGAATAAAGATGAAAATATTAAATCAGGTCAAAGAAAACACCAAGGGGCTAATATGACTAGGGGGTTAATATTCATACATATTAATAGGAAAAAAAAATATTTTGAGCGGAAAGTATGCTAGCTCAAGTAATATTAAACGATTATTATAGTTGGAGCGTATTTAAGTGGTAGAAATTACTGAGTAGGGTCACTTATTAACTATTAACAACTAAAGACACCGAATGACACGAGAACGAAAGACAAAAGATAAATGGAGGATACGTGAAGTTACATTGAAACTTGACCGGGTTTGTAGGTACCATTCCTCTCCTCGTCCTCCCTCCTATTCACCAAATACCCTTAAAGGCCGGCAACGCACCTGCAGCACCTCTGGTGTTGAAGATATACGTGGGCGACGGTAGTCACTTACCATCGGGTGAACCGCTCGCTCGTTTGCCGCATAAATACAAAATAAAAATAAATTTTAAATAACTAGATACTGTTCATTTTGAATCTAGATTTTATAGTTACTTATTTAGCTTAGCGTCATTAAAGCCAAAACTTCTTAATTCTTTCTTTTTCATATCTCATAACCTTTTATTTGACGAAACTGTAAAACCGTTTTATCTAAGGTACTCTGTTACCTTTGGAAAACAGTTGCAAGAATTTTTTTAACATGATATTCCCCTGGCATATATAAAAACATTTTTCATTCTTCAATAATTACAACAAATCTTCATTAATTACAAAAAATATGAACATTTATATTTTTGGTAATTAATATTAGTTTCCTACTTATTTTATTTTTAATTTCAATTTACTATGTATGATGAACTATATGTAAATAGCCGCGGTTAAAGCAGTTCATTATTGCTTATGTTAACCGGGTGCTACGTGAAGGATTATCAATATACACATATATATATATATGTAAACTCTATTAAAATATATTTTTGCTAAATTTTAATTGCCTCCTTCCACCTAAATATAAATTATAAATAAAATAGCACATTCATTTTAATGTATTAATTATTATGAATAAGTTTCGACGAAGGTAGTTTAAACAGATTTGAATAAGTAAATAATGTTTTCATGCAAATTTTCTGTTTACCTGTAAGTTGCTTTTCCAGAAGCTTCATTTCCCACGATCCTGTTTACAGTTATAAATTCACCTATAAATATTTACACGGTCTTTCACGCACTATGGATCACGTTAATACAAGACACTATATTGTTGGCTATAATCGATATGAATTTTAGTACTTATGTTCTACACAGAGACAAAGAAAGGATTATTCAACTAAATACCATTTTCTGATGTTTATCTCATATTTCTGATGTTTCATACTTAGTTAAATATTTTTTTTTAAATTTATTTTTCCACTGTTCTAAATGCACAATTTAACACCTGTGCGAAAAATAGGACCTCCTCCGAATAGAACTGATATGTAGTATTTTATCCTTTTCGTAATATGCAGTTGCGAATTTTGCAATACTTTATGTGTTGTTTTGTGCATTTGTATCTACATTATTTAGTTAAAATAATGTGTTTTGTGCTTTAATGACACTATATGTGTAATCTGTGACATCCGAGCCATTCAGAACAAGATAGTAGACAGTTTTAATAAGTTTTATCTGTAGACTCTGAATGAAAATTATGGGGCTCTTTTTATACGCTCTGTTTATTTTCCTTGCAGAGATAATATTAAATATTTAATTTCAGACTACAGCGTATATAATAAATGTAGCGATAAAGTATAAAAGTAGACGTGAATTATAATTAAATGAAAAACATAGCTCAAACAATGTTTAGATATAATTGTATGCTTCTACTGTAACTGTAATCATCACTGCTGCTCGAATGGTCCGTTTCGACCAGGGCAGTACCACGGCTGTGTATGTTTGTAGTAATACCGCCGTGAATTGAGACATCTTGTACTTCTGCATTTCGTTCAGTGAGTGAGGTCCACTCTTCTTCCGTTCCTCCCCACTAAATACCATTTTCTGATGTTTATCTCATATTTCTGATGTTTCATACTTAGTTAAATATTTTTTAAATTTATTTTTCCACTGTTCTAAATGCACAATTTAACACCTGTGCGAAAAATAGGACCTCCTCGAATAGAACTGATATGTAGTATTTTATCCTTTTCGTAATATGCAGTTGCGAATTTTGCAATACTTTATGTGTTGTTTTGTGCATTTGTATCTACATTATTTAGTTAAAATAATGTGTTTTGTGCTTTAATGACACTATATGTATGATGAACTATATGTAAATAGCCGCGGTTAAAGCAGTTCATTATTGCTTATGTTAACCGGGTGCTACGTGAAGGATTATCAATATACACATATATATATATATGTAAACTCTATTAAAATATATTTTTGCTAAATTTTAATTGCCTCCTTCCACCTAAATATAAATTATAAATAAAATAGCACATTCATTTTAATGTATTAATTATTATGAATAAGTTTCGACGAAGGTAGTTTAAACAGATTTGAATAAGTAAATAATGTTTTCATGCAAATTTTCTGTTTACCTGTAAGTTGCTTTTCCAGAAGCTTCATTTCCCACGATCCTGTTTACAGTTATAAATTCACCTATAAATATTTACACGGTCTTTCACGCACTATGGATCACGTTAATACAAGACACTATATTGTTGGCTATAATCGATATGAATTTTAGTACTTATGTTCTACACAGAGACAAAGAAAGGATTATTCAACTAAATACCATTTTCTGATGTTTATCTCATATTTCTGATGTTTCATACTTAGTTAAATATTTTTTTTTAAATTTATTTTTCCACTGTTCTAAATGCACAATTTAACACCTGTGCGAAAAATAGGACCTCCTCCGAATAGAACTGATATGTAGTATTTTATCCTTTTCGTAATATGCAGTTGCGAATTTTGCAATACTTTATGTGTTGTTTTGTGCATTTGTATCTACATTATTTAGTTAAAATAATGTGTTTTGTGCTTTAATGACACTATATGTGTAATCTGTGACATCCGAGCCATTCAGAACAAGATAGTAGACAGTTTTAATAAGTTTTATCTGTAGACTCTGAATGAAAATTATGGGGCTCTTTTTATACGCTCTGTTTATTTTCCTTGCAGAGATAATATTAAATATTTAATTTCAGACTACAGCGTATATAATAAATGTAGCGATAAAGTATAAAAGTAGACGTGAATTATAATTAAATGAAAAACATAGCTCAAACAATGTTTAGATATAATTGTATGCTTCTACTGTAACTGTAATCATCACTGCTGCTCGAATGGTCCGTTTCGACCAGGGCAGTACCACGGCTGTGTATGTTTGTAGTAATACCGCCGTGAATTGAGACATCTTGTACTTCTGCATTTCGTTCAGTGAGTGAGGTCCACTCTTCTTCCGTTCCCTCCTCCCCACTAAATACCATTAAAGGCCGGCAACGCCCTTGCAGCTCCTCTAGTGTTGCAGATTTACGTGGGCGCCGGTTATCACTAACAATCAGGTGTCATACCTTTTTTATGCCATTTCGCATAAAAAGGGTATGACTACCGAAACGGGTTTCTCCAACCCACTTTTCGTCTCTTCAGGAAATAAAATATGAAGGGTTTGTTCCCGAAAATCTCCGGCCTAAATGAGTTTTTCGAGATCCCATTATTGGGATTTGCCATAATCGCCACGCTAGGCAGACGGAAACAGACATCTCGCCATCGATATGCGTATGATATAGGAATACACACTTTGCTGCCATCATCGGTTTGTATATTTTCAGTCTAGTATTTTTAAGACATGATTAATCCTTTTCATGGCCTTCCCTTACTCGCCTCTTACTATACTCACGGGAAGGAAGGGTTGGGCTTACGCCGCTACCGCACGGTATTGCTTCTACTGCTAAATTAATAAGCATGTGATAAATGCAGACTTAAACGATAAAAACAAATAAAATTAAATTCAAATGGTTACAAAAATATTCGAGAGTACGCCTTTGCCTCATGCAGTCGTTACATAAGCCGCTACTTTATGTCACTTTAAGTCACATAGTGTCATGCTAAATAAATCTCCGGGGCGGCATCAGAGAAATTATTATCCGTCTTCGTCTTAGTAAACGCCAACCTAGGGAAATCGTAAAACATATTATAAATTTAATAGTGAAATAAGCACTACATATTATGCCAAATGTACTAAAATAAGATATTTTTTCATTGCATTCGTCGGTATATGTTTGGGGAGATACAGTTAAATGTTTTATTCAGAGAGGTATGTAATGGTTGTGTGGCAGAAAGGTATAGAAGTAATTTCATATGATATTATATAAAAAACAATATTTTACAGCGTTTTATTGAAGTGTTCTATAAAAAAAAATGTTATTCTAAATATATTCAGATTTAAAATTTACGTAGTCATCTATAGAAGAAAAATTACTATAAATAGGCCGTATCAATGATGTTTGAGTTGTTTTAGTATGCCGCGATAGTTTTAAAGAAATGTGTAATTGACAAATGTTATTTTCAAATTTTTTTGTTATATTTTCATATTCATTATTTATCATACCTGTTCAATCACAGCCAACTTATGCAAAAAATATCCTTAGCACGAAACATGGATTGCCGAACAAAACGCTAGTGATTAGTAAAACAAAAGTCCATTGTATTCTTTAGATATGTACAATAGATATTGCTTTTAAATACAAAACAAAAAAAATATTTTTAAATTTTACGAATATTTTTTTTGGTTATCAATAGACATGACATGAGTAAATTGTAGCTGTTTTTTTTTATTTAGAACCGTGTTTATACTTTTTAATATATGAGTTAGACTAATAGAAAATGAAAAACATAAGCGCCTGTATTTGCGCTGGTGCTTCTACGATTAAAATATTAACCACGGTGACGGATTACATTTCATCATCTTGATTTTGTTTTGGTATGAATCGTCAATTACAGTATCGTTGAGCAATCGCTTTCAGAGTGCTCAACGATACTGTACCTCTCTCTCAAAGTTAAAAAAAATTGTATATTCGGAAACGAGAAAAATAGTTGAACCTGTAACTGTAGATTTTAAACGTTTTCATCATTAAATTGAATAATATTTTATTGCGATTTTATATTTAAACATTTTATGATTCACACACACCAGAAAAGCAAGTATTCAACAACGTCTTTGGTACCTACAAAGGGCATAGGGTCAGCATTTAATTTATAGCTCCTTATGCCATCATCTCTCGAGATAAATGAGTGTTGTCTGAGTTTTAGTACGCGCCACGTGCTAGTTACGGTCCCTTGAATGTTCCTCTGAGCACAGAAAAGTAGTCTGAAAATCTTGTTTATTTACTTTACTATATAAAAGTTGTAATAATGTACTACTGGAAGTGAAATATATTTAATTTAATATATTCTGTATGAATATTATGAAAATAATAAAATTTGGTTAGCTTTACTTTCAATAATTTGATTGAATAATCGTTAAAGGCTCTGAAAGACGATATATGTACGACTCGTACGTCACGATTAGAAATCTTAGAAACCCAGTGACAAACGTACCCTCTGCAAACTTGAGATAACTCAATTTAGGAATAATAATAAGAAAGTTTAATAGATTTTGAAATACCTACGAGTGTAAAAAATGATATAAGCTGTATAAATTAAATAAATAAATAGGAACATACATACGAAACTTTACAATCTTAAAACTAAAGTACAAAAATAATATCATTTTAATATTATTTTTCTTACAGTTAAAGCTTACAGTTTTGTAAAAAACCTAAAAAAAACTACTGGATTGTATGATATTTCCCTATTATCTGAAGTATGAGTAACAGAAATGGTTAATACGCCGTACCGGATCTTCTCAGCACTTAAAAGTCATATTTTGAATATTTTCGCAATTTTCAATGGTCCTAATGTTGCAAAAGTAGAATGGACAAAATAAGTAGAAGTATGCTCATAATGAGCTGAATGTGTCATCCCACAAGTGACGCTGTTTCTATCGGTTGTTAACGGAAGTTAAATTCGTCGTATTTAGAAAGATCTTCCGATTACGATGAATGCCTGGTGTACTAACCACAAATGTTAGTTGGTAGGGTGTACTGCATCATTTCAAAAGAACAGTTGCTACATTGCCCACTTCCATCTATTTAATATCAAATACTATCATGATTACGTTAATTTGTTAACATTTTGTAATGTAACACGCGTTCGTACTTACGTGTAGATGAACAAAATTACTTTTTAACTCTATGACCTTAAATGTATTGGTACATTTTTACAGTGATTATGCAAATGTGAAAAAAAAAATTTCTGCATGAAGTAAACGATTCCGAATGAGACAAGGGTCACATCTAGGCTGTTGGTATGCAAGGCACAAGGAACGTTTTAAATTCTCATAAAAGAATGAGGTTAGCAGTTTAGCATGTATCCTTTAAAATACAACACTGCATCTCGTTTGTTCCCTGCAGTTAAATTTCTAATTCAGAATCACGAGAATTTTAAGAAATGGGTCTTAGAAAACCTTCTCTTCGGGGAGACTAACGTTATGTTGACTTCCCCCATATAAATGGTCGATTACAAAAACTCGTAGGACCAAGATCGATTCCCTTTTACAAAGAATTTTGTTTTCCTCGTTTTCTTTAAGATTAGTCGGAAGCGGCAATATTTTTGCGTTTAGAGTCCCCTAAAGAGTCGTTTTCTTCCTCACGTGTAAGGACGTGAGATCAGTTTGTTATAATAAGTTTGTGTATCTTCGTTTGTGGTAATAATGTGGTATTATATTTTGTAAAGTCTTTATCATAAGATTTATATTCGAAAATTTAAAAAAATGGGTCTTAGAGAGCCTTTCCTTTGAGGTACGTTGCGATGTAATTTTGTTGCGATGTTGTTGTCTTTCGCCTATAAATGAATATTTAGAAAATTTGTAGGGCAAAAATCGATTCCCTTTTACAAAGTGTTTTATTTTCCTCATTGTCTTTAAAATCGACGTGGGATCTGTTTGTTATTTTATCATTATTGATAATAAATTGAATCTTTAGTAGAGACTTATAAAAGAAATATTTCATGCATATTTTCTTACATACGTTAATTTAATCACACAGTTGTTTTCGGAGTCTTCTTCGTTTCAAAAACAGTTCTGCGCTAGTTGCGGATCACTCATCTTTATTCAAACAAGGCTAATGAATAAAACAACGACTGTAAATACAACTCCCCAGAGAACAGATCTAGTGATAACACGCAGGCATGGGAAAGCGTTAGGGCAATTCAGTTCAGGATCTTTATTACTGTGCATTCGTAACAGCGAAGTTTTGGCCTTAAGTGGGGGATAAGATAGGAATAATAGTGATTGAAGTAGTTTCAATTATAAATTCTGGAAGACTCATATCGATTTGCTAGTCACTAGAATTGAGTGTAGTATGATTGTGGGATGATTGCTGTCTCACTGGGTATAATAAAATGATAAAGTGTTTTAGCCAAGAATGGAAGATTTTATAATATCTAATAGCTTAAAGTTTTACTCGTTTGGTGGTAGCGTAACACAAAACACTATTTCAGCCTGTGAGTGTCGTAAATATCAACTAGAGGAAATGCCAAAAGTAGTTGTGGATTCCGACTGTCTGCAAAATAACCATTTCAGGCCTAAATTACCCGGATAAATGAAGTGCAGCATCTACACGTTATTTAATACAGCGATCGTCATCGACTCCTACAACAACTACCAAAAATCTTCAATTAATAGAGGCATACCCATAAACAGTAATGAGTAAGAAGAGAGCAAATATATATAAAATTATATTAATATGCGAATAAAGAAAATTTAAGTACTATTTTTCAGTATTTATATGTATAATTTAGTATTTATTTGTTGTGCTATAGATGTGAACAAAAAATAAATAATTTTATTATGTCTTTGTAATTTTTCCAAAGTATCTGATTGTCGGAAAAATAAATTGAATTTCGTTACATTAGAAGCACAATAAGTGAAATTTCAAAAGACACTAGTATTGATAAATGGCCATTTGCATAGATACAGCGTGATGGCAATGGCGATACATAGATACCTATTCAGTTGACGTTGCGGTGTTTTGTACTTTCACTTTTACTTAATATTGCACGTTTGTACTTTGAGACGTGACAATCGTAAGTACTAAGTTACGTTACGTTAACATAGAAATCGCAGAAACTGAGTAAACGACTTACACCATTCATTCTTAGTATATACATTACACATAAAAACGTAATTTGCTACTTTATGCATAACCATTATAGTTCTTTAAATTATCTCTAATTTTTCTAACATTACTTAGTGGTGTAACCATTACATCTTTTGCGTCGGCTCGGTAGGGAAGCGGCTATGCGTTCTGGCCTCGGCGTTGGGAGACACCGGTTCGATATTTTATCAAGTATTTGTAAGGTCTACAAATAATTGTCCCGGGTCTGGGTGTTTGTCTATGTGCAATTTAAGTATGTCTAAGCCTTCACGACACAGATGAAGTTTTTACAGTGACGTTGTTAATAAATAAAAAGATAATAATATAACTTTACACTTTTATAAACACGCTTCAGTGCAATCAACACCTGTACCAATTTAAATATTATCATTAATATTTATATTTTATATAATTAACAATTAATTATCATGACTATATTTAAACAACTATTCCTGAGAATATTGATAGCGACTTTATCAAATCGTACAGATGATTTAACTCATCTTAATTTCTATTGTGACATTTTGTAACGAGTTATCTCTTTATTTCTCTCTCTATTTTTGAATACAAGAAGTTATAGTGTAGAAACTGAACAAGAAATAAACTACTAGATCACACCTGCAAAAACAGCAAAAACAATTCTGTAGAAGACTTTTCAGAACTTACCAGGCTGGGCAGATCCCTGACTACAATCTCTAAGATTTTGGTACAGCATTTTCAATAAATTTTTCCCTAGTGTAGTTAGTGGAGTCTATCGCGTGCAGGTTGGCAAGGCAAGGGAGAAAATATGGTATATTCCCCTTCACACCCCAATTACATCGTTTTACCTTTTTTATGTATCTTCTTTTCATAATTCCTTTATTTCAATATTCTTTATTTGGTTAAGAATAATTTGTTAATATGCGTAATGAAAGATAAGCTTTAACTCAATGAGATTTTCAGCAAACCTAAGAGTTGGTTTTTTCTGTGCTATAAGTTCACTTTAAAAAATATTAATAAAATGGTGCTAAATGTCGAGCATATCATCAATTAATCTTAGTTTTAAATAATGTTATAAAATAACTATCATAGCAGAAATATATATTTTGATTAATAACTTGTCCTACTTGGAAAGTTGTTTGACCTATCAAATAAAATATAACCTGATTTTAATTTAAACCGGAAAGATGTTAATGAGTAATTTAAATACAAAAATTGCGAAAGGAATATCAAAAATCAAAAAATAAAACATCTCCAATTAAAATGTTGTAGACATCAAGTGTTACATTTTGTTGAATCCAGACTATCCTATATTTAATTTATCCGTGCAGAAGTCATAAACTGAAGATTAAAATTATATTGAAATTTCAAACAGAATACCGTCATACTACGATGTTTATTAATATAGATAATTGAAGACTACCTGGCTTAGTTTCAGATCGCTTGAATTTATTATTTGCACGAAACACTTATTATTGGTTCTTCGGTCCGCTTGTACTTTTGTCGTATCTGTGATATTTCCTCTAATCTACCTCTGATCTAGTCCCGTATGCGTCACTATTATAATGACTTTTGCTTAGCAATTCTCTAAGCTACACAACCTCCAAAACGACGCTGCGGCAGCGACCAGTTACATTTTCGTATTTTCTAACTTTAATCATGCAGCATGAAAATTTATGGTTTTTGATGGAAATATAGAAGGTATTGAAGTTTGTATATTCCCATATGAAAAAAGCACAAACATCCAGTCCTTCGTCGATCGTCTCGTTCACAGCCTCGACTTTACTTGTCAAAATCAAGACTGCTTCACCGTCGAGCACAGCCACGAATGGTTACTTTAGAGAATAGCACGGCTGATTATAATCTAGTGTGACCGTGGCCAAAACCGGCAAAGCGATAAACCTATAAAAATAAGAACAACGAGAAATAATAATATTATTTTTCAGCGCTTTTAAACAGAACCGTTTAATGTCATTTGCGTGCTAATATCTTTTAATTCAGAAGACAGCAAAGCATTAATCCGAACAAAGAGTTATATAATCAAATTATACTTAATACAATATTCACGCCTGCTCTCTACACTTTATTAAATTTGCTCTGACTGCACACATGTGTGCGGCATTTCATATAGCCTTGTAAATCAAGTAATAACCAGCACGAGCGCAGCTTTATTAAATCGTTTTCACGGAAAATCGGAAACCTTTGTTTCGACATCGATGCATTTTCTGTAATCTATGCGCTCCTAGTTAATATTTAGGGCTTTATGTAGTTATTATAAGGCAATTAATACAAATGTTGTGTAAGAGGCTGCTGTTAATTATATTGTAAGGTCTTGTGAAATATTGTTTCATCAAATTATTTAAATAATAATTCTAATAGTATTGTGGTATTAAATAGCGCATTAATAATTTTGAGGACGTACAAGTATGTTTAACAACTGCATTTAATCCTAAAGCTGCAGAAGTTTCTCTGCCAACCAATATAAATAGGTAAGATTTGTCTCTGTCTGAATCGTACGTTTGTCTGCAAAGTCGTGTGTACCGATCTTGAATCTCCCATCGTGTCATGTTGCTGTAAGTATTTAATAATTTCAGAATAATTTTTTAACACGTTACTTTTTAATGACTTTTCGACTGCGCGTATCGTCATCACTGATATTGTTAATTGCGAATTGATTTCTGCCTTATATTGTGTTCCGCGGTGGAAGAATAACCATGAGGCAATTGCATATTTCTAAGATATAACAATATTAAGCGTGTAAGAAATCTCACAAAAAAATTAAAGGTCCTCCTACCACAGCTGTAGAACGGTTATAGACTTAGATTTTACATTTTCTTTTATGCCATGTAGAGAAAGGTTCTTTACATATTAATATTATTATAAAGCATTGTAGTTGGTTGGTCAACACTATGGTAATTTTGGTCAAAGTTTCCACGCCAAATTCCAAATAAAAGTATTTTTCCCCACGATCCCTGTGGGATGAGCTGGGGTGTAGCATTCGCTGCCTATATACAAGTACTATTGAATGCAATATGCATTAGTGTTGCACTTGCTTCTTGAATATAATATCTTTAACTGGAGAAAATCTTGTATTATATATAATATGAACATATTACTCGTAAATTGGTTTTTATGAACGTCTTGAAAAATCTAGTAAGGTTTTAAATAAAGTTTCGTTCGTTAATTCATTAAAGTCACTACGTTGTGCAGACCTTAAATAAATATTGACTGTGGAATAAAATAAATATTAATAGTGGTATTAAGACGGGTCATGAATACTTGATTTATTATTTGGGCGTGAAACCAAAGATTATTTAATAGCTACTGGTGAAATCATGTTGGAAGTGGATTATTTACTTCTTATTATTAAGGTGGGTTACGTAAAATATTTTCGGTAGAAATTAATTTCATTCGTCGGAATATCATTAATTTAAATTTAAATTTATTAGACCATACGTCCATTAGGGGTAGTCCGATATTACAAATTTCTACTTGGCAAGTCTCAGCGTAGCCAAGTGGGCACCCATAACCAACTTTTTGCTCCTCTGGGAGGTGCTCCCCAGAGATTGTCCTAACATTTTCAAGGCTTTTCCCTTATCGCTCTCTTATGACACCTACGAGAAGAAAGAAAGTGCCAGTTTAATGTCTTACTATCATGTGGTCAAATTAAATATTTTACTGTTTTTTTTTCCTGAGTAGTCCTGTCTTAAATTAATTATTAATTAGTAAAAATAAACTGAATATAACACTTAAATTTCTTGATAAACAACATCAAATTTTTAATGTTATATTCTTGAAATATGTAACCCGTAAGTCTCGAATTTTGGCACACACTACCAGGAACAAGGCGGATTTAATTTAAACTTCTACTCCATACGTCATTTGTATTGAAAAGTAGGAATTGTTTGATGAGTTTATGTAACTCGTGTGCTCAAACTTGAAATTAACGACGATTTGTTTGCTATGAAGTCGTTCAAAGAATATCAGACGTTAAAATAATTCAAAATTGTTGAAATAATTTAAATTGAAAATTTGGAAGATTCCTATTATAATTTAAAACAGGACCTCTTAGCTAGCTTTTGGTTCAAGGCTGTCTTTCTATAGGTCTAGCCAAGATAAAACGTGCCTTAATTTTTGATTCATTAAGTGGATTTGTAGATTGTAAGAGTATAATACTTAGTAGTGTCTACTCGTAGTAGTTCGTAGTGTTTACTCTATTTATGATAACTGATCGGCGATATGAATTGGCAGTAAATAGTAAGATTACTAAAGTTTTATGTGGTAGCCTAGTGCACACAGGGCGCTCGTTTTAGTTTTATAGAGCACGAATGTCCTGGTTTCGATTCCCAATGCCGGCACCACTAAAATTGTTAATAGCGATTTAAAATACTGAATATACCACGTGCACGGCTGTGAAGGAATGCATCCTGAGGAAACCTGCATATCAGAGAAATATTATTTCGACGACATGTCGGAAGTCGTCGAAAGAAGGTCAAATTGTGAATAGCAGTTTTAAGTGCAATATTTACCAAGTGCTCGGCGGCGAAAGAAAACATCGTAAGTTAAACTTAAATAATTAAAAATGTTATTTCGGGGATATGTATAGTCCGCCTACCCGCACTGGAGCAGCGTGGCGGGCCCTTCCCGTCTCCAAACCCCTCTCAGATATTTGAGAAGGAGGCCTATGCCCAGCAGTGAGCATATAAAAGCTGCTACTTTACTATAGTTTTAGAACAAACTAAAAGTGTAAAAAAACCCCTAATATTTAATAACTTGAATTTTCAATTTGAATCAAAGAGTATGTTATATACATGCATGTAAAAATACACGAACAACACGCAAACATACTCGTTAGATTTTACTAACCAAGTTGCATGCCAAGAGCAGGGTGTATTAGGTTAACTTTAAATATTCTATATAGCAGCATAACTTATCGAAGAAATAAACTACTAATACTTGACGTACTCCTTTAAAAAAATGGAAAAGTCCATCACGTTTTTGAATCAAAGTGATTAAATTGAAAGAGCTATAACTTCTAGTTGAAATACATCACTCTCAATAGAGATTTAGAAAGAGAATATTACTTAAGATTGTTTTAGATGTTTATTTGATTAAACGTTAAACGTAAATTTAAAAACATTAGAATATCATGAAAATGTAATGATGAGCGGCTACTCACGGCTATTGTGAGCGATATGCAGTATTTATACTAGTCATGTATTCTAACCTTAGACTTGCTTAACTTCTTGTAAACTTTCGCTGCATCGTTTGCATAAAAAACAGTTTTTGTTCAGAGTGTTCTTTACAGAATCTTAAGTGATATATTATGGCGTTTTGTATGACCTCATGTGCTGAATGTAAATAATTTTTTTGTATGAAAAATTATGAGTTGCGTCATTTTTTTGTGGCATAGTTTAATAAAAACAAAACAAGAGCGTGCAAATATATTGTCAGCATAAAGTCACGCACGAAAGGTGTTACGGCCAACAGTGCTCGTAGGATGTTTCATTTCCGCTCAACTCTAGGCACCACTAATTAAATGTTTCGTGAACTTGTTGCCCAGATTTCATTTAAATCTCGTAAAGTGTCTCGAACTTGAGACGGAAATTAAAAACAGTGAGCTTTTTATTGTTGAACTTTTTGTCTTTGTTTACGGAGAGATGTTTTATATCCTTTCATGATTTTATTCGTTTCCATAAAATACTAGATGTTATTAACTCTCTGTTTTTAGTAGACCGTTAAGTGTTATGTCGTTGTCGTATAAATCCAATTTAAAATTAAGATATTTTGATATAATTCTATATGTTGTACTTACAAACTGTTCAGTTGGTATATTTTTGTTTGAATAGGTCTACTATAAAACAATATTGAAAGGATTTTTTTCTATGTATACAACATAGAAAAAAATTCACAACTCTAAAACACTTTCAAAAGTTGAGACGAGCCTTTCCAGTCATGGGACATCAATGTTATTGCTCTTACTTTATTCCATATTTATTTAAAAAATTTAGGTTATTTAATCGTCAGGAAAATTATTAGTAAAATATATTATTGCGCAAAACGAATGAAGGAAGATTTTTGAACTTCCATTCTAAAGTTTGATTATCAATAAATAACAGCTTTCTATTAAAAGTTATTTTATTACTGTTATTTTTGTATATGTATATTTCTCAGACATGAAGGTTTACTCACGACATTTTACTTCACTGTCAGTCCTGTTAGGTACAATATAGTTTTATTATGTTAAATAGACTCTCGTTCTCGCTATTACGTTTATGAAAATACTTTATTATTCATGTCATTGGATTATTTATTCATTTCTCCAGTAAAATACTTTATTAAGCTATGTTATATTTAGTACACTTTAATTCACATTATAATCAACGTCATTTGCGATAATAAACGTATCCGTACTAAACATTTTGTGAATAATATAATGCATATTATATGCATATAATGCATACATATGTATACAACATCTTCAAAACAAGTAGGGAGAAGTCAATAAACGATTTTACGGCCTGATAACTATGTTAATGGCTCTCAGTACAGAAACAAAAACTTTACCACATCTTGTCAGGCGTCTTGCCTGATTGAATTGTAGTTTCACAATTATACGATTTGAAATCGAGAGTAAAGTCTAGTTAATGTTGCTTTAAAATGAACGTTTCTAAAATATAAAGGAACATAAAATGCAAAATTTAGGCTTTAATTTGGAAGTACATTTAAGTCAATAAAAATAAGCTCTGTGTCGAATAGTAATTATATATTAAAATTTCATTGGTCCGAGCCCTCCATATAGAGTAATGATCTTATCTCTTGATTCAGAGGCACATCTCCTAATCACTTTTTCTGTCTTTCTGTTGGCCGTGTAGATCTTTATACAGCTTTGGTGATATAAAGATTAGTTATAACACTTTAGAATGGAATGCTTGTAATAGGTGTCTAGTTCTCGTCAAATACGTAGCTGTAATTTATTTTGGTATTATAAGGATCGTGGAACTTCCCCGGTCAAAAGAAAAGTCAAGCCGTCTCATTTATGCGCTTCAGTTAGTAGTGTACTGTAATATTAGCTGCGTGATAGCAAGTTAACTTAAAAAGGCTACAAACAAGTTAATATTAATTTAAGCTATTACCATTACCTGCGATGGTCAGCTCGATAGAGTAATCTGGCATTTATAAAATATGACGGTTACACGTGAACAATATATCAAGGTATAATGCGTGATTTCCTTAGTGGGTGAGATTCTTATTGACGATATCCGCTAGAGGTAAGAATATTATTTAAAAAAATATAAATGATAGTATAATTTGTCCTTTTAGCCTTCCTAGTATCATTTAGCCTTCCATGAGGCTCTAGGAGGCGAAGAAGGACAGCGGCAGGCTAATGATAAACAATATATATGTAGTAAAAGCGAGGGATTAATTTATGTCTGTATCAAAAATTAAAGACAAAACATACCGCTTACTGCTACCACTTAAATCCTCCTCTAGAATTATCATATCATTATACCAACATACTATCTTGCTGATGACTTGTTTCAACAATTTTATAAGGTTTTTATTTCCTAGCAAAATACAGCGCCGGCACCTTTTTAAAATAATATATAGAATTTAGCTTGCATTTCAATTCTACAAATAAAGAAACACCGGCGTTTTCCATAATTTATTTACGAGCAAATTATAAAAAAATCATCTTAGAAATCCGGGAATAAAAAATTCTGTATAGGCCTTTCGCAAGCTCACGCTTCAGGGGATAGCTACAAAAGCCGTCGCAGACGCAGTGTATTTTAACAGAGAAATTCTACATAAAAGTTAGTTTGCCTTGGGCAGGCAAAAACTTTTGTTACCAATATTAAACTTGATCCACGAGTAATTTAGTGATTTTACAAAACTCTCGTTAAAAACTCTCCGCACCTATGAACAAAGTTTTTGCCTCTGTTTATTGTTTAACAGGAAGATTTTTTTTAACTGTAACGGTGTACAGTTCACCCAGGTTACTTTTTATTTTTATAAGACAATAAAATAAAGAACTTTAATAAATTCGAAGTAATAAAATGATTAACGTGGTAGCCTAGTGGTCAAGGCGCTCGCTTTAGTTTCATAGAGCACGAGTGAACTGGGTTCGATCCCCAGTGCCGACACCACTAAAATGTTAATAGCATTTTTAAGTGCTGTATTTACCACGTGTATTTACCATAATATTGTTTCGAGGATATGTGTAGCATGCCAACCCACACTGTAGCAGGGTGGCAGGCCCTTCCTGGCACCAAAATCCACTTAGATATTTGAGAAGGACGGCTTTGCTTTCTTTTCAAACAATTTTTAGTATAAAAATTTGTCCAAGAAATATTTTACAATATAATTTATATCAAGCTGCGGAGTGTTTTTATGTCATAATCGATTTCGATATAATCCGATAAATATGCTAATTTTGTATTTATAAGCAACAACTTTCTCTATTCTAATTTGTTTAAAATGTGGAACAATAATCCTTTTACCCTTTTACGTAACAATAAAATGAGTTAAACCAAATTTAGAAATATGTATAAAATATTATACGGCTGTAGTATAATATAGTATATTATACTATAGCCGAGTAGTTTGGGGATTTGCCTCCGAATCAGGAGACTGAAGTTCGATTCCCTATGTGGACGGCTCGTACCAATGAGTTTTATCGAAACTTATTTACGACTTGTATCGCCACCCTGAATACTAAGACAGTGACATGCATACTACTTGTTATGCTGTCACGAATAAGCTCTAGTGAAAAGTCACCTCTGATCACCAGTATTAGGTATACGTTCGTGAAAGTATTTCATACTTGTATTTTATTTAAACAAATACCACACTTTCAATTGTGATACTATTCATATTACAACACAACATATCATAACAAACTATTTAGATCATTAGCCTCAAGGAAAATCTTTTGGTAAATATTTATTTCACTATTTATGGCAGAAATACTAGAAACGTGCATTACTTACATTCATCATATGATGAATTACTTTACTTTGCCTTTGTTGTTTAAGGGTGCTTCTAGAGTCCAAGAAGAACTCAACCTACATACAATGTTACACTCCAACTCGCCCCACGTCTAATTAGTTAAGGAATATTTTATGTAGCTTGAGTTGTTTCATTTTTTAAATGTAAATATTGTTCTTCTTCAAAATACTAGAGCATTAAGCAACTTGTGTAATTGTTTTCGAAGTGGTAGTCATAATGACTGTAGTTAAAGTACCATTCATTCTTTACTTTGTCATTTCATTATTAAAGAAAATATAACTCCGTTTGTATTCATGAGTCTCTATCGAGGCTGAATGAATAGCAGTCACTCACAACAATGAAGCTTTGACTGTGAATAAATTTATGAAAGCAAAGTTAAATTTTGTCATCCACGTTGAAGACCGGTGAGCTTTGCTGGACAGGTAATAATTTTTAAAGCGGGGAACGAACAAAGCGCTGATGTTTGTTTTAGACGACTGCAATCTTTTAAGTTCGATTGTTTTTAAAGTTACTTTGTTCCTGTGACCCCAACCATTCTCTGACGCCCGATAATTATTTTAAACAGCTTCAAAGTAAAATAATAAAAGAAAGTTTATTTCTTTTATCTTATGGGTCTAGAAAAGTCCACTGCTGAACATAAGATGTGAACTATGCAATAAAGGCCACATTTTTTTAAAAAAGAAGGTATATATATATAATATAACTATTTGGTGTATTTTTTTTTTGGATTGTTGTAAAAAACAATTTAATTCACCTGATGTTAAGTGGCTACTTTAGCCCATAGAAACGTGTACTTTCATCAAACGAAGAAGGTTACAGATGCATTATCCATGAGGACTAAGATGGAACGCCCGTAATTATACTGGATCCCTATCTATACCTTTCAAACCAGAACAAAACAGTAACTACATTGCAGTTTGACGGCAGAAATAGGTAAGAGTGTCATACTAACCCAGATGACTCCTAGGTAAAGAAGGAATCTACCATATGTTAAATACCAAGGTCACGCTGTATCTGTTTTAAATGTAAATGTGTCAAAACAATGATACTATAATAAAAAAGGTGTAGAAGTTATAAGAGCTCCGCGAGTGGCACATAATAACTTTAATTAGCTCAACCTGATCTCAGTACTACCACGGGTACCAACGGAAACACATTCACCAAGTGTTCGAGTTTTCTGATGGTGAAAGCGATCGAAAATACCGTTGTATGTCATAACATATTGCACAAACTATACAAGCGATGGTTCTAAAAATTAAGAAATCACTTATAATTTTTATTATCATTGGCTAAAAATTTTTAACTTATTTTCGTTAAACAAGACTGATGCTTAACTTGTGCACTCGTGTAAAAACTGAGAACACACTAAGCAAGCTATTATTATTATTCTTTTCTTTTTTCTTTTAAATTTAAAACGTTACATCTGCAGAAAAATCGTGACGTGAAGGCAGTTTACATACATAAATTGCACATAGACAAAGACACAAGCCCGGAACATACAGTCCATACAAAAACTTGTACCGTACGGGAATCGAACCCGCGACCCACATATTAACACTAAGCCACTATGCCGAGGTGTATTATGCCATCCTTCTTTCTTTTATGTTGCATATATGCCAAACTTGGAATGAAAAGTAGACCTAGAAATTGTTAAGGTTCCATAACTTTATTTAAGCTGTATAAGATCTGCCCAAAGAGTGGGTAAACTGTCCAAGAATTATATGTCAACTGAAGGTGGTGCTTATAAAAAGAAGAAGACGAAAAGATTAGTAAAGAAACTATGTTAAATATTTCTTAGAATTTATGTTTACAGTAATATCGAGTGTAGTCTATAATACGAGTACGTGTAGATATTTTATATAAGGATGTACGTCTAGTACTACATACATACATCTTAGATTTGGACTAGATCAATGTTTAAAGAGCCATAAAAGTCCTAGGGACGAGTGCTTGCTTTAAATATAAAATAGTAAATAGGATCAGGTCTTACTTTGCAGAAACCCATTATTATAAAGATGTTTAAAATATTAGTTTCCACAATTCCACATGAAAAAAAAATTACGTGGCATATATTACCAAGTCCAAAGAGAAGAAGAGCACCACCTCCTTCTCCACAACTATTACACAAACAAGCACTTTTTCCAACATCTTTATATTAAGTATAAAATCCCGTGAGATCTGGGTTCGATCCCAGTTCCAGTGCTATAAAAATTTTGATTACTATTCAATCTAATATTTACTGCCTTTTCGGGAATAAAAGAAAACATCCAAAGAAAACCTGTATTGTATGTGAATTAAAAATAAAAATATTTTTCACATGTTGAGAAAGTTCGCCAAGCGTTACTGGTGCAGCATGTTTTTCTTTCTCACTCTGTAACTGTCTCAAAAATGATAGGTAGCCTTAACAAGGTTTTAGTTACATTTTAAATTAACAACATATATTCTGTTAACCCGACATTCAAAAGTTTGAGAGTCACACTTTATGCGCTGCCGCCGCACGTTACGTTGATTGGACCATTCCCACAAAGCGGGACACAATTCGGACGGACCTTGTGGACCCCTATAGAAATTTTAATACCCGCCTGTTAACGTCGGCTTGAGACGTCATATGCAGGTGTTGTGGTCGGAACGCCATTCAAACTTCTAAATGCTTACTAACAGCCGCATTTCCTCTGTACTTACTCTGTATTTAGATATTATTGTAGATGTTACAAGTTTTGTAGAGATGAATGATTACATAAATAAATAAACTCATAATCACTTACTAACAGGTGATCAGAGATCTGTTCATTTATTTATAGGCGTTACATCCCAATTTTTAAGCAGAGCATATTGGGAAGAACGGGACAGGTAGTGCGCATGTCGTGGTCTATTTATTTTCAATTAAATCACAATATGGCCGAAATATTTTTTTTACAGACCTGTGCTTATATTTAGACCAGTATAAAGCCACCTTTATTTAAGATCCAAAGGCTAAGCTGATATCGAATAGCAATTAATAAAATATATTTTTTATTGAAATGTCATTAAATAACGTGATATTTGTCAAGACGTTATCGAGTGTTCGCGACACAATGTTTTGAAAAACTCATTTGTAAGAGCCTGCACTCCACATTCGGGATCAAACTTGGTTCTCCTGTTTCGGAGGCAAATTCCCTAACAACCCAACTCGGCTATGTTGTTGGAGCATTTGTTGCCAGTCTAATCAATTCAATACTCATAATACACGCTGCTTAAACATAATTATACTTTATACTTTACTATGTGTGTTCAGTCTCTAACAATGTGAAGATTTCGATAGAATCTAACTAAAGATACCTGTTGGCAATTGACTACTGTAGCACTTACATCCAAACCCTATTATCCCTACAGAGTATAATGAAATACCTCCTTGCATGTAATTGATACTTCGGTTCTCGTCGCATTTACCGCAGCGGACTCAGCAGCGTTATTATAAATTCTGCAAGAGTGCAGTCCTATCCCATGCTATTGCATCATTATTAATTAATTGTTACTTATCACAAGAAATGTAATTATTTATCAACAATATAAATAATTATAGTAATCGCATTAATTTGAGAATGATAATGATATTCTGAAAAAGCGTTAAATTCGTCAATTAGTAGATATGTTTTATTTGCAACAACCCAACAATCTCTTTCAAATGTGATCGGCAAGCAGTCAATCGAGGAGAAATCTACTGATATTTATTTATCGCTTTCGTCGGTATTGGCAAGAGGGCGCAATTACCGGGACCCTCACGCCACTGCAATTTTGTAAATTGCTGATTTTACTTCTGCCGATGGCAAGAACTTTCAAATTGCAAGTCGTTATATGCATTGAAGAACCCATCTTCGCCTCAGCGGATTCTTTAGATGTGACTTTGAACACGACTTGCGAAGTAATAATCAGTCATACCTCAATCCTGCAAATTATGACACATTGTTAACGAACACGTTTTGTTTTTAATTTTTAATGTGCTACAACGTTGTTGGAGGGAAAAATAGGTTGTTTGCCCACACATGAATATTTAAAATTTTTATACATGAGTAAAGTGTTACATAAAATATATAAAAGTAGTAATATTTAGATTAATTATTTGACACATGGATCTAAAAGAGACTTATTCAAACGGAAATTTTTATTTTGAAATTGTCAACTGTAAGACGATGGTCAAAACTGACCATGGAAGTCGTGGATTCAAATTTCAAAATGGAACTAGAGTGAGACAAGTGGAAACAAGATTTTTCTGGCTTTTCACTATTTTGTTCCTAAAGTGTAGTCCGCTTATCCGCACATCTGCACTAGAGTACGAGTAGCGCGGGTCTGCCAAAGATTCTGGTGGAACATTTACAGGCAGCTTTTACTTTTCATTTTCTACTACTAAATCTTCAGTAAATATCTACAATCTATTTATTGTCGAGATTCTTTTAAGCAAACAGAACTACGAGTTTGACAAAACTGGACGTTTCTACCTATCTTTAAAAGTAACAAAAAGTCATTAACGTTTGTTTAAAGGTAAATAAAAACATTTAGAATACAAGCGAATTTGTAATACCGTTTGCTTCAAAGGCTTATACTTTGAATTGGGTTTCGATTACTTTGTTTAAATTTATATTAAGCCGGATGCATAAGATAATATATACATAGTAATGTGATTGGGTAACGGGTGGAAGTTCATATAAGTATGCGAACTTGGATTGATTGAACGCTACATCTATATTAAACATTGAAAAGAGATGTATGTGATTAAAAAGTTTTTACCCAAAGTTACCACAACATATTATGTAGCGTTTCGAATACTTTCTAGAGTATTATAAAATACATAATATATTATAACACTTTAGAGTATAACATAATAACAAACTCGACGGCACGGTGGCGTAGTGGCTAAGGGTTTAGCTGCGGCGCTGTGGGTCGCACGGAAATCGAACCCGCGACCCACACCACGGTTCGTTCGTATGGACTGCAAATAATAGTTACAGATATGGGTTTATCCATGTGCAATTTATGTATGTAAACTGCCTCCGCGACACAGGACAAAATCGTACAGTGGAAGGTAAGGTTTTTTTAAAAATAAAAGAAAGAAAAGAATCTTAATACAATGTTTGAAAGAGCATTTTATATATTGACTTAAAGACAAATCAGTACATCAGTCTCAAGAAACATCAATCTTATCTAATCTCAAGGCAACATAAAATAACGAGGAAACAATTACTGTGATGAAATCCTTCAAAATCCTCGTTTCCACTGGCTTATCCTAATTTAAAAGAACCCCATTGCGTACGTGATACCGAACAGGGGTTTAGCTTCTTTTGATTAAAGTTAATAAAATACAGTCAGCTCTTTAATTCTCTGTTTTTTAATAGATTAGAGAAATAAATGTGCTGTTTCCATCGTAATTGGACCCACTAGATACAAGTGATATACCTACTCTTAATAAATCAAGTGTATCAAATGTACATGTGTAGTAAATCAATTTAAACTTGTTAAGAAAATATTTGTAAAACAGGTTTTGAGGTATGCTAGTTTCATTCACACTTTTTAAGCCTGAATGTTGTTAAAAGTGAACGGTTTATTAAATACCTGGGTCCGTGATACATTTGCAGATATTTTTTCTTTCGAGAACTGTGTTAGGATTAAGCGCGTATAGATTTATCACTCGTTTGTTGGCGTAACGCTTTGAACGACACACGGAGTACGTGTGCCGGATACGAGGGGCTTTAATGACATGATAAAATGTTTAAAGTGCGACTTCTGTGACTTGAATTTGTAATAAATGCAGATGATATAAGCTGAAGAGATCGACACACACTCTGTCAAACTTTGGCAGATTTCCATTTTACACACACAAATATTAAGTATCGGTTTCGGTCTCGTTCTTCGTTTTTTTTTATATTTTACTAATTTAATGCAAATGAGTCAATATTGTGGGAAAACTAACGTAAGTAAGTAAGCCATGGCGCTAATTCTTAGGTTGTTTGATAAGGATCGGTTTTCACAATAACTTTTAATTCATCGTTATTTGCCTTAGTGTCTGGTCTTCCTGGTAGTTCATTCTTCAAGCCGAAGCTTCCAATACGAAAGCGATTAAACCTAAAATAGAGTGCGTTCGTTAGTCGTATCCTCTCTAAGCGCAGCATTGATATTGCGAGCTGCCTACACTACGTAGAACGAGGTCGGAACTCGTATTGGAAAATGTCTCTAATTTTTAATGTCTCCAAGTTTAAGTAATTTTGGCACGGTGGAATTTGTTTGGGTAGTTACAATGCATATCAATGAACGCGTGCCATGTTATTATTAAGTAAAGTTTGCGCACATAACACAAGTTATTACATAAAAAAATAATAAACTTTAATCCTTTCAAAACCTGTTCCAAATCCGCTACTGCAACCTTTGATTTTTTTTTAATTTTGCCTTCGCATTTTTTTTTCGTGTTATCAAAATCATTTACGTTACGAAACTTATAAAATCTCGTGGTATATCACGACTTGCAATAAGGTAGTTATTATTTTTATGTTCCAACATTTTCGATTTATCGAAGGTTGTAAGATTTTCATAGTAATTGAGATGAAAAGTTGTGTACGTTGGAAGTTATAATAGGAATACAAGTACAGGTTTCTTCAACTCGTATGACGCAGGACGTAACCTAAAACAAAAATTGGAGACTTAAAAAATTATTCTAAGGCTCACGATAGACAGAGATCTTACTTTTTGTTTGGCAATTTTCATTGCTCAATAAACAAACCGTAGCATAAAGGGGATCCGCTAGGGAATCGTAGCTTTCTGTTTGAGGAAAATACTAAAAGAAAATCGTTACTCACTGTGTTCGCTTCAAATTGCATAAGTAGTTAGGATGGCAAATGTGGCTCCCTTTAATGAGAAAAAATCTGGCGATTGATGTTTATTTGCTTATAAAAATGGACTATAATATCTTTTTCTGTCTAGTATTCAGCTAAAATGACAACGACTTGTAGACTAAGGCTTACATTAAGACTTACTTGTTACTTTTAATTGATAAGAAAAAGTATATTCTTTATTAAAATGTATAAAAGAAGAACTGAACGATTTCTCAATGTGTTGATCAAAACTCAGTTACAACTCCATAGAGTATTTTTAGATTATAGTTCACAAAATATAAAAAGTTAGTCAAAAACACAACACGTTCGTGCTCGTTACTTTTATTGAAAATGACACTAATTTGCTAACACCTGTTAATTAAGGCGTTGGGTTGATATGATCTGCCCAAGCATAATTGAATCGGGTCACGCCATTTTCAACGTTTAAAATACTACAAATTACAGCGCAAACAAATTGATAAAGAAAACGGCAACCACTGTCAGCTACGTTCTTTTTTTAATTATTATTTTGCTTAACTCGAAATTCGTATTTTTGATATTTACTGTGTATGCATTAGGCATGTAAATTAAAGACTAATTTGATCGTTTGCTATAAAATTATAAACTTAACTAATAAAATCTACAATAGGATCTACTCTACTCTGTAGGAGGATAGATAATGTATATCTAAAAGTGAGGATTATGAAAGACTTACCTTTCATATTTGTACACCTAATGGGCAAAAACATGATTATGTAAGTGTTACTAGTGATCAAGTGATAAGACGTCTACCCTCGCTTTAAGATAGTTGATGAATGAAGAAGGCCCCAGAGCGTGCCTAATCATGTATTTATGTAAAATACCTATGTTGAATATAATGAAGATGATGTAATGTTTTAATTTTATTGTAAATTATAACCAAGACTTACTTTTTGTATCGGGTAGGTTTATTTAAGCACCTAGCACATACTCTAAAGTTATTCAAGTTTATAGTACAATAATCTGAGTTATGCTTGATTATATTCCGGAGGTTGTGTGCTGTCTAGTTCTCGAATAATCAAAACTTCGTAAATCTTACAAGGGATATGTAAAACAAGTGAAGAATAGTCAATAACAAAACTGATGCAATAACTCAACAGACTTACTCCTTTGGATACTCATTTGGCTACGATGAGTGGTGCCGAATGAAAACCCATTATCTTACCTTTGGGTGATAGGCGTCAATGATTAGTCAATGTAAATAAAATATTGGGGCTTATTATTATTGGATTTGCGGACAATAACGTATAAGAAACTTAAATATTGATGTTCTTAAGTTCGATAATATTTGTTAGTTTATACTTTAACACGTAAATCAATGAAATCTGTTCTACTTTTAATATTAGCAGAAACATTAATGCAATGGCAGACTTAATATCAATATTGTTTTATTATTTAAACATAAATCTACTCATTACTGCATAGTCAAATACGCATTACCATTGTATCAATTGAATCACAAATTTTACGTTTGTTTTATGCGCATTCGTGGTTCACATATATATTAAAAAAAAATCCTTAATGATACATTTTTTGCTTTGTTTTCATTGCCGAATATAATAAAACGAATAAAGTGTATGTTCAAAGATTTGTTGTTGTATGTTCAAGAGAACACGCACAAATAATTATTTCCGTAATAAGTATTACTCCGTATAGTTTATGAAAACCATACTGAATTATGTACTAACATCATTTCTATAATTTTACACCATTAAGTCTAAGTAATCTTTTTTTTAAAGAAATTATTTTACTTTAAATAAATATGGCAACCGGTTGATGGAGGAATAAACATTTTGAAAAATACCAGACCGATGATGGGTAGCAGCATCTAAGGAGCGAGGTGTTATGCGTCTCCGCAGGAGTCGCGCCGAGGAAGCGCGGCTCCTAGGGGGGACTATTTACAGACTGTTAAGCTAAGGTAATGTTAACCCGATACCGAACCCGTCGTTTAATGCTGATTTCGATAGCCAGAAGAAAAACATCATACAAATATGTAGTAACAAGATGTATAGTAACTTGAGTGTAAGAGGAGAGCCAAGCAATGGCTTTTGATCCTGTTGGAATAGGCCGGGTCGACCACGAACTAGATGGATACCGGCGTGAAGTAGAGGAATCTTGTATTTCGTTTTCGGTGAGTGAGGTAACCGGGGGTTCACTCCCCGTCACCCCCCCCCCCCCTCCTTCCTTCCACTAAGGCGAACCTCACTTGCAAACGGTGCAGTCTATTGACTTACGAACGAGACTGGTGGCCAGTTGATGGCGCAATAACCATTCATATATGCTGAACCCAAATACCACAGATTAGTAATGGGGTAGAAATCTAGAAAAAGTCGGTTGGACATATCAAAGTTTGGTGTGTGGATTGATGCCACGCACCCCAAATGTTACTGAGTATGTGTTTAGCCTGTGACGGTGAGTTTGCTTCTGTAGTGCGAGGATAACCATAAAGAATAATATTTATAAATAAATATAAGAACTGAAATACCATTCAATAACTGATTTTAAAGTTTCTTGATTAAAAAACTAAACAGAAGAAGTACAAGTATCTAGTGCCCTAGATTTCCACTGAGAAATTAAAAAAATCGCCTTTTGAGTTTTATAAAATATGCCTTAGCATAAAGAAATCACGAACTTAGTTATGACGCATGGCTACATCAACTAGTATTCATAAAATCTAAGTAGCACCCACATTTTCCAAACAGTCTATTTCAAATTAGGTATTGCACAACTCTATCAAACTGTAGTTTCCTTTAATATTGTACTTTACTTATTTACTAACCATGATATAACGCAGTTCTGTGTAGCTGATATACACACAGGTTAACTTCTAACAAAGGAGTGCAAAACTCAGCGTCCTGATGCTTTAAAAGTTGGCTAACAGGAAGTAAAATGTATTCAATACTTCCCTCGGAGGTATAATTAATTGAAGTGTGCATATGCAACTTTGTAATAAACAAATCCAGTGCAAATCATCGGGATTTAAATTAAGAAATAAAACACGTTTTTAATGTGTTTTCAATGTATAAACTGCTAGTTGTTACATAATGATTAATACAACAATATTATCACCGTATGGCTTACTGAATCGCACCTGTCTAATGAACTATGGATCCTGCAGTCGTATTCCTGCCGAAGTTAATTTAGTAAAAAAATATTGATTTTTGGGTCTATTTGTGTTATGTGTGTCCTGTCTCTGCATTTGAATCTTTTTACAATCTTAACGCATATTCGATGTAAGAATATGGGAAGGTAAAGATGAGTGTGTACTTCTATGTTTTCAAAATTGTTTTTTCTACGTGTTTCTTCAGGCCGTAATCACATTTTGTATTCAGTTTATGCACTCGATTTCTCATCTTAAATACTTGTGAATACACGAAAAAAATGATGTCATAGTATTTTGACTTCCAAGTTTGCGTACTTCAATACACTTGACTGCAACCAATTACGGTTGGCTACTAACAGGAATTCCATTCACAAACTTCCATGGAAGCGCCAGCAATGAAGAATCGAATTGACTTCTGGACAATTCAATTAAGTTGCACGTTAAGTGCAAGTTTGCAAACAAGCGTGCAAGTAGCTAGGCAAGTTTCCAAGAGTAAGTTTATCAAAGAGATTGTAGCCGGAACAAGTTAGCCTTCGTCAGTCGGCACCGAGTATCTACTAAGGTGCGGCGATGTTAGCATAGATTAAATATGAAAACGAATACAAATTACTTTTCGATTTCGTTACTGAGTTTTTTTTATTTTTCGTTATTTTAAGATTCAGTTGACGATTAAATGATTCAATAAATGACTGTTCTGTGTGTGCAGTTATTAGAGTCGGGCTGATGCGCTAAAAGTCACGGGTTCGATTCTCGATAAAATTAAGAAATATTTGTATCATCATCATCATTATCATCATTACAGCATGTTACAAGTGGGAGACCTATGTCCAGCAGTGGCTGGACATAGGTCTCCCCCAATAATTGTCACAAATCAAGTTGCCTACATCCATCGACTTCCCGCAACATTGTGCAAGTCGTCCGTTCATCGTCGTCATCTTATGGGGTGTCGTCCTATATATTACAGCTATATAGTTAATCAGCCTATTAGTTAAGAGGTACAATCAATTAGTAAAGATTTATCTTTTTAAAATACAATACAAATTAAAATAAGTACAATAAAATATCTTGTATAACGTAACTGCAAAAATGTACTGAATTTAAAGTTTATATTTATCTCCAGAAATTTATGTTAATTGTATCAACAGTCAACATTTTGGATTCATCATTTAATTAAAAAAAACAATGAGGTGGAACACAAAGCAAGTCAATCAGCAAACCATAAAATTAATTCCATTAATTCGATTTATTATCAACGATATGCTGACAGCGAAATCTAATAACGAACATTACTACTCTCTGAAAATTTTAATCCCCGTAAAAGAAAATTTTCAATTATTCAACAATTAACTAAAAGTAATCCCTAATCCTGAAAACTAAAATACAGTCATCGATGCGATCTAAGGAAGCATTGTGGGTGGAGGATGAATGCAATTATAAAGAAGTTTGTCTGTAACTTTTTCGAGATATCTCGCTAGGGTTGCTGAACAACAGTTGGGATTTGTAAGAAAAGTTTATAACAAATTTCGGACTGTATATGCATTTCGCTGTGCTGTAATATTTATCAACTAAACCAATATCTACCGGTGTTGATAAAGGTTGAATACAACGGTTATAATCAGTGCCAAACTTCACCAGTGTCGGCCTGCACACACCAATAACTTAGGTTTTAGTCAAGGCGAGAGTGAATCCTCTAAGCCAACGCAATTGACCATGTTAGATTTTTAAACATTAGGTTACTTTCTTAGGTTAGGTTAGCTTATAGATCTTGCATGTATAACCTAACCTAATGTGATAAACCAACCCACCAAACCAACTTACATGGTGTATTGTCTCTATCTTTATTTATTTGTCTCTATATACAAAAAGATGCCACGTTTTGGACTCAATTAATTTAATGTTCGAACATCGTGTTAATTGAACATCGTTGCAGAACGTAATCAATGCGATAAACTTTTATAAGTTCTTGAGTCCACAGCGTAAGTTAAAAGAATTTTTAACTTGAGCATAGATGCAACGGAAAAGTTTTAAGTAAAGAAAACAAGAAGAGTTTAGTTCACAGTTAATTTTGAACGCCAAAAAGCTTTCCATAAAAAATTGCTTAAAAGCCAAACTTTGTGAAATGACTTTCAAAGTTATTTGCTTTTTTATTTTAAAAACGAATACATAGTTTCATTTATTCTTTTTTTAAAGTAGTATATTCAACTTTAATATATGATAATTTCATTTTGTTTATTGATTATATTTTTTTCGGAATATTTTCTGTCAGTTACAATTAAACAATCCCTAAAATATTACGAATTAGTTATGAACTGATATCACAACATTTAAAGAAAGCAAAAAAATTGGACATGATACAATAAACAGAAGCAACGGTTTTTAACGTGAAGTAAAGCTACAGATGTCACGTGAAGGTCCCACACACCCGGGGAGTAACCACATATTCGCAGAATACCAGCGTAAAGTTGTTATGTTATATAACAACTTTACATTGTTGCGTTACTTTCATTAAGTGAAGAGAATCAATTACTGGTGACAAGGTATTCCATGGATTAATATTGGAGGTAAACCCTGAATCTACTACCAGGATGGACTGAGGTGCCTTAAATCAGGCGGACTGTGTGGTTTTAGCCTCTTATACCACTACTACTACCTAACACTTATACATAAGAAACTTATGTATACAGTTAGGTGCAATTAAAAAAAAAATCCAGTGTTGCATAACTACCAGTGGTAACTATTTTCATAGATAATTGTAATGATCTAAAGCCCAATTAACTTGGAACCGCAAATTCACAGATGTGATGTATGAAATTCCCAAATAATGTTGGCATTGACAAGTTAGATATTAGGAACGAGCTCAGCACCGATAATTAAATATACTCAGTGCACAGCGCACAACAGATAAAAATAGTTTAATTCATAGTCTATTTGCAGTTGATCATCAAGCGGTTCTAATTACATTGCACAGAATTTCCATTGAATTTACGAATTTAATAAGTAAATACAGATAGATAATGATTCATATGGGGAATTATAAAGAAAGCGACAAGAGTTTTAGTTTTGCACCTGACAAAATAATTAAATTAATTACCGAGCAACGGATCTATTGCAACGCTTTCAATAAAGTAATTCAAATTATGTACAAAATCAACATTTTGTTACGTCAAATGAAAGCGACGTTGCTTTTCAACAAATTTGAATAACAAATAAGCCTCAAAACTACTAAGTCAGTGACAAACCTTACAACACAACAACGCATTTTATCAAGAAAACAATCTTTTTATTCTTACATGGGATAGACAGCATCTTTTTCTTATCTTAAGCTATTGTAATAAGAAATTATCTTTTGCCACTGATTGTGTTCAGTGAAATTATAATGAATCCCTAAGAAAGCGACTGAAACTAGTGTATATTAACAGTACCATTTTTTTGTAAATGACTTTCTTCCTTTTATCTCAAACATAAGGTCATCATAACAGTGTATTTGACATCATACTAAATCCACTAAAGGCCAAAACTTTACTCTACAAAAATAAAATGGCAAAAAAATCATGAATTAGTGTTATTTTCAGCTATTTTCTCAGTCTACAATTTGAAGAAACATTAAAAATTCAGTAGCTATAATATAAATAAGCGAGCCGATACATACTACGTGTAGCTTGTTTTATAAATATTTAGTCGAAATATTTATTTATAGTTGGTCGCCAACATACTGATTTTGTGAACATGTTCATTTTACAATGGTCAATAATGCTCTTTAATAGAAGCTTGGTTAATTAGCGCCAGATTTATATCTACGAAGATACTAGCTACGACTAACGACTACCTAGAAAGAGTATAACTTTACCAAATTTTTTCTCTAAAATGTTGTATGTAAGCCTCATCTGCAACCGAAGTATCCTACTGACTAACGGACGAGGCTCTGACGACTGAGACGACAGACAGAGAAATTCATCCGAATTTACAGAACAAAAATCTTATAGACTAGAAATGGGGAGAATCATATAATCTAGTACGGGGATGTCATTACTGTGCTCAACAACCCGCCAGTCCATCGTGATGAGTATAGGCAAGCCTTCCATGAATAACATGCCAGCATTTGTTGACGCTTTTATGGAAAGGCCTATGTTCAGCTGTGGATTTATAAAGAAAATGATAAAAATTAAACTAGCTTTTACGGATTTTAGAAAATTTTATTTCTGAATTTTAGAGTGCTTCATAGCACCTAAGGCACTGATAGGACAAGATACGAGCTAGTTATATGATTATTCAGATATTAATACCGTTTTTATACTATTTAAAAACTGTAACTAAAATAATGTAATGCATTAATTTTAAATTAGGCTTGTTTAAGTCATTATCACGGCATAATGGTATTTGCAGTCTCTTGTTGTTCTTAAATGAGTCAAATAAATCAGGGGTAATTTTGCAACTGATTTATAATTGAATAAGTCTTATACAGCCGCAAGAGAAAGAAAAAGAATTTCAAGATTAAATTTCTTGGCGGCTTACGTACTAAATTTAGAGTGAAGCCCGAAATTACCGGAGAATTTGCCGGAAAGCTCAATTTACTTGGAGTTTCTGAAGAGTACTATACTGGCTTCCCGCAAAGATAACAGTATTGGAATTTATACTTTAAAATGTCTAAATAGACGACAAACATTACATTGTTATAAAATAAAAATGCGTATAACAACATTCTGAGGAAAATTGTTGTTAGTCTAAAATGTGCCACAATATACGACATAAAAGCCATATATTTATTTAATTTACTGACAATCAACGGATATAACCTAAATAAAAGTCAAGGGTGAGTCCACAGTTCGTGTAATTGGTATTTCGTGCCAAACGATGCAGAATATTTACATTCCATTTCTCTTATTACTAGTATCGTTAACTTAAATAAATAAACATCAAAAAGAAGTTGCTATTCTCGTATTCCTTGTCAATTTTACGTCGAGATCTGTACCTAATTTGTGTCTTATCGGTTAGCATACCTACCTGATTGTTGATTGGTTTTGATTTGAATTGGCTTCAGTTGGGATTTTACGACGGTTTTATACGGCCAAGCCAAGCGGCAGCGTTTACTGCTCCAGGAATGGGCCGGCTCGACCTGGGTTATTACCCACAGTCTCGAAGAATACCGGCATAAAGTAGAGACTACTTGTGCTTCTGCGTTTCGTTCAGTTCCCTTCCTTTCGTTCTACCCAAACTACCCAAATATCCTTAAAGGCCGACAATGTACCTGCAGCTACTCTGGTGTTGCAGATATACTTGGGTGTCGGTTATCATTTATCATCAGTTGAGCTGTTTGTTCGTATGCACCTTTCCCTTAAAAAATTAAATCATTTTCGGATCTTGTTATGTTCGGTGGCGTCTCATTTGACGAGATTGTAAGAATGATCAGGTGCATTATCAGAAACACGGGACAATCACAAGACTTAAAACGTTATCTTGTGTTTATTAACTTTCAATACTGAAGGGGCTGGGATTCGGACCCCCTTCTCCTTTCTGTCTTGTCTGTGGCAATTGTAATCGGTAGAATCTATCGTAAAGTCATAAATAAACTGATTACGATTACCTTTACCTTAGGAGTAATATATAGTAGACCTTCAAGTAACATGAGGCCTCACAAGTAACATTACTTGTGAGATCAATATGCTAATGATCTCATACGTCTTTTGTAACTGGATGTAGTAAATCTGTATAGTAAGCAAATTTAATTGATTTCCGGGCAAGACACAATCACTAAATCCGTTTTTTAAATCCTAATAAGTTCTATTTTCGATTCTTATTACTATCATTGTGCCAAAAAGGAAACCTTTGTGAAAGTGAAATGTCAATTCTTAATGGATTCGAAGTAGTGTCAAGTGAGTTACTTCTTTTTACTGTGATAATCAGACCTTTATTAACTCGATAGGCAACCAGATTTCTTGAAGCGTGAAATAGCCTTATTTCTATTTGGGCGCTTAGCTAAAATTTATTACGATTCTGGCTATTCCTTTGTCCTAACTTTTAAGTAATATAATTTATTTTCTTTCGGGATAAGCGCTAATGGGCTCATAAAGATCTATTTATTGAAAATACACGAGTGAGTAGGAGCCGTGGTAGTCTAGTGATCAGAGCTCTCGCTTTAGTTTCATAGAGCGCGCTCTATGAAACTAACCTGAGACCTGGGTTCGATTCCCGATGGCACCACGGCACCATTATAATTGTTAATAGTAATTTTTAATACCGAATTTACCACGAGGTCGTCAGTGAAGGAATGCATCCTGAGGAAACCTACATATCTGAGCAATATTATTTCGACGACATGTGAAGTCCGCAAACCCGCATTGGAGCAACGTGGCGAATCCTTCCCGGCTCCAAAGCCCTCTCAGATATTTGAGAAGGAGACCTTTGCCCAGCTGTCGGAATTTACAGGCTGCTACTTTACTTTACGGTGAGTATTTTATGTTAACGGTAGTATTAATGATTATCATCAACTCGCAAGCAATTTTCTGCGAGGAATCGCCGTAATCACTACGTTTGAAAAGTGAATTCTCGTCTGGCGTAATACCACAGATCATAAATATTTTTAGTTTTACCTATAAGATCTCGCCGTGATTTAAGTAAGCCAAGAGTACCTACATCTTTTAATGTATGTCAAAGGTTCTGGGATCATATTTTTGTGTTTGAAAATAGACACACTGTTTCTTTACATTAATGCATTTTAATTTATAACTATATTATTCATATTACTAAGTCTACGCCGATTATCCATCCGTAGCTCCTACATTTAAAGAACTGTATCATCTTTTGAACCGTAATAGGTACCCAGATTAAATTTTCATAAATTATATGTTATTATAGCGAGTATCATAAAATATAAAAAAAATAACATATAGTGATAATAGTGTAAACTCTTCAATTAAAAAAAACAAAAAATAAAAACCAGCAAAGTGTGAGTCGGGCTCTTTCGAAAAATTCCAACCTTAATGAAAACCAACAAATATTTTTTTTTTGGTTAATACATAACTTAGATATATGTGTGATTATTGTCACTTGGATATACCCATCTATTTAAACTGTATTGTAATCACCATTAAAATGATTACACTGGGCGAATTTAATGCTTTTTGACATTATCTACCATATAATCCGGGTTGTGGAGAAATATATTATGTGGGTTGTAACCCTTTTCTTTTTAATGTAGTCGCTAATCCTGGGTCTGCCACTGGGATTCGGTTTGGTTGAGGTAGACTAAGCGAACTAAAATATCCGTGTACTAAGACTGTGACTAAGACCGTGTCTCCGATATATCCGCCATATACGATAAAAAAGGTACCCAAAAATCATTGGATTCGTATAAAAAGGATTAATTACCATCAAATTGGAATAGAAAAATACGAGATAGTACTTCTGTTTTTGCGACACCGCAATTAATATACCTTGTATAATTTGCAGGTGGTTATAACCGGAAAATTCGGCCGAAATGAAAATGGGGTAGGAGTAAAGTGTAATCATTGCTGACAGATTTTTGTCTTACATACATCTTTAAATAAAATTACTTTAAAAACCTAAAGCAATTTTGGGAGTTTAGTATTTCTAAAACTTTGTAATGTATATAATATATATGCTTGTCATTAGCCTTGGGATATGTCAGAGAATATACTGGCTTTTTCTTCTAATGCTAATCTGAAATGTACATGATGCAACCTACTAGCTAACAAACTAAGCTCTAGCGACAAACTGATCGTGGAAAATCGATCTGGATTTTTTGAACCAAACAGTAGGCGAGTAATTGAGAGCAGCATCATTAGAGCGAAGGTACCCGTACTGCGCTGGCCGAATATCTTCCCAGCGTTGTAAGTTTTACCCCCTATTGAAAAGTATGACAGCTAGTTGGCATTTCAATGGCGCGACAGTGGACTTAAACAGACTGATAATGAATAAGATAAAGATCATCAAGTCAGGTGCAAACAACTACAAAAAACTTGTTAATTACCAAGGCTCATCGTTCATAGATCTTTATACTGATTTAGAAATACAATTGAAAAATTCGTCCATGATTCTTCAAACATAAGTCTCGCCCGAGGAAGTTCCAGAATATAGCAAACGCTTTCTGCTCTGGAATCTTCATAGACATTGTGCCACTGTATTTGATATAACTAAAACAGTATAATCAAATCTACTTTCTTTGCCAAAAAGGTTCTGCTAATGCATTTGGGCAAAAGTAAACGGGTTCATTGATAGAAATACATTAGTTCATTAGATCCTGATAGACGGAAGCATCTTTAATCAAAATTCATTCAAACATTTTGATTCGTTTACCTGGGAATCGACGTCTCTTAACAACGCACCGTTTTTATAAATTCTATTTGAATTCGTGCAGATTTGATTAACTCCACGCGTGTTATAACAAAGCCATTGGTTTTGTACAATGGGCTAATATTAGAAAAAAACGGGGAACAATATTGAACAATATAACTAATAGTTTTATCATAATACGTCATCAGCATTAGCGGCATAATGATAAATGATGAGACTCCTTAGAAGCTGCTTCCCGTAAGTGGTATCGATAATTTAAGTTTGAGAAATGTCGAAATTCACGACACCCTTGGGCACGAAACCATTCGTTGATGTATTCTGCACACTGCTGCAGTTAAGTTAATGGTTTAACCTTCTTCGGGTTCAAATAAACTGCGGCAATAATGAATCACTATCGTCTATAAAGCGATGATTCTCTTTAATGTTCATGTACATTTCCTACATTTCTATAGGCTTAAATTTGATTATAAAAAAAGGATGCTTAAAATTTTACAGTTTTAAGACTAAAAAATAAACAGACAATACATCTGCAGATTAATTTAGGTGAATCAGGTACATTCTTCGAAGAAAACTTTGGGTCGCCCGTGTTTACCGGATAAGTTACTATACTGATAATAATAGCAGCCTATGAACACATTTAATAAAAACTACCCTAACAGAAAGACAATAAAATGATAATACACCAATGAAGAACAATAGATAATTCACTTTTGCCATTCTTATAAACCAATTTAGTTTGACTATAGCTGCTCAATCAAAATGCCGTATACACTGAACCATGGGGTTGTTAAAAGTGTCCTGTATAATGGAGAATCAGAAGGGGCTTTAATTAAAAGTCCACGCGATGGCCCTTGTGCAGTATAATAAAAAGTATTCACTCTGAATACTACAGTATTTATTCTTTCAATATTCGCTCGGATTACACTCTTATTTTTGAATAGCATCAGAATTAAGTTTCTTTCTCGTTACATAATCTTATGCATTTTAATATGCGTCTGTATTGATTCGTGTGTAACCTTATTTTTGAGTAGCTGGGTGTTAAAAATTGTAGAATTAAAAAAGTTAAATAAATGTGAATGTAAAAAAGTGTAAAAGTAATTTGATTATTATTATAACAATTGTTTCAGAAACAATCTCTTTATTTTAATCGAAGTGCAGAGTATTAAATAGAATGTTAAGGTTGCCATAGCATAAATAAATGTAGATTTATGACGGCATTTCTGTATATGGAACACATTAGTTAGCTGTAGTGTATTTTTCCTATTGAGACAATTTTAAAAATGAAAGTTGCTGGCTGGATTGCCTTACACAAAACATTTCTCATACACAATATGCTGGGCAGACTGGTTGGTAAGCGTAGTTTTGCATTAGGGGTGTTGCTCGTGACTAGTCTATGGTATTTAATATCGGTGTACTTAATTAATTTATTTTTTATTGCTATTGCTAGACCCTTGTCAATCAGCAAGCAAGGTGCATAACGTGCCGGTAAAATTCACTTTTGGAGAAGAGTTAAATTTGAATTTTCTTTCATATTTCTGTAATAATTTCAGCCCAAAATAATTAAAAACGCATCGTCAAATGAAGTGTAAATGTTTTTATAGTAAGATCTTTAATTTTGCTATTATATTCTGCACCAAATTTTCCCTCTTACTAAATATAATCTGCTCATATTTCACTGCGACTAAAGCTCCCGATGAAACAGGGCATTTACTCGACATATCGGTTTGATTTATGGACTGTTTAAGTACCCTTTAAAACTACTACAGCGAAAGAAAGTCAATACCCTATCTGAGAAGAGCCGCAATGTTTTTGTTCTTAAAATGAGTTATTGTAACCTTTGTATTGAGAAATATTTTATGCTCTATGTACTCATATATGTCTGAGAATTACGGCTTATAGAACCATAAGCCATGGTAGCTAGGAGAGGTTAAAAATAAACGCAAGCGATTGTTGTTTGTATTTTTAAATGACTTTCCACCACGTGCTCGCTAGCGAGCGAAAAGGCACCATTTCACAAAGCTTTCCTTCGAAAACATTTGAAAAAGCTGCATCACTGAAAGAATTTAAATTTCGAAGACATGTGAAGTTCTCACATACAATAACGAATGCCTGTGCTCAACTATGGGACATTTATAGGCTTTACCGTACCTTTCCAAGCTTTAAAGTTTTTTTTTGATAAATAAAAATCCAAAATGCTTAAATGGCTGGAAATTCCAGTACCTGTACTGCTCTTTTGACTATTACTGTTACCGTCCTTAAAGCTTAATCAAAATACGTACAAAATCTTTACATAAATATCAGCAAGAGTTGTTTTGAACCATCTAAGTTAAAAAAGGTTAATTATAAAAAGATCGAAGTGAATATCTTTGCAAAGTTTCATTTAGCACAATTCGGCAGACACACACGAATTTGCGGCAGCAATACCGAATACATTACTAGCGGAACGCAATTTGTCCCGACCCTACAATTTATGTCTACAACCCACTTTATGCAAAGGAAGTGACGAAAAAAGGAACAAAAGTTTTTGGTGTCATTTAATGAATATTCATGAACAACTGATTTATTATGTAAGACATTAAATATTGCGCGACGATGTATAATGAGCTCGAGAATATTTTACTTTACATAATTTTTAAACCTACAACAAGTTAATAACTTCATCACGCTTTTTAATTTTAATAAAGTATTCATGAACTTGAGTTTTCGGAACTCAAAATACTTTTGTCACTCATTTTAGATTAGATATAAAAGTAAGTATGTAAGTATCAGTAAAACAATTTTTTTTGAATTTAAAAAAGATTCATGCTTAGCACAAATAGTTGTGACCCAGGTTTATGCTTAATGAATATGGAGTGACATAAATGAACTTAGGTATGTTTAGACCCTAATTGAATTTTGATGACTCTATTCACACCCAGTTCGACTGCTATCATTGTACACTGCAATCTACATATGACTAGTGGCCACAAGATATCAAACTACCATTTCATGGCGTTATTCATGAACTATATAACTTACGCACCCTAAGATAAACAGTTAAAACGGTCATAAATAACTAGTAACGATTAACAAACCGATGGCTGGTGCGGAGGACCGTAATATATTCACTGGCTGATCCCAATTTGTCTGACCTAACGCAATATTGGGGGTTGAGGCTAGTACGTTCTGTTTGCATATCTATAAAGGCTAGTAAAACCTTTTAAATCAGTGGCAGTTTAAATTTAAAAGAAACCTTTGCCAATAAGTGATAGGGTTGAAAGTGGTTAAAGATATTCTACTTGACCACATATAATTTTTACTCCATTATTAAGTCAGTCTAGGATAATTAATAAGAACTTACAAATATGTTTGTGATATATGTAATATTAATTAACAGGTTTTAACAACTGCCGATAGCCTGTATTATTTAATAATCCATTGCAGAGTAATATAATCTGTTGTCGACGTAATTTTATCACGAATTGTAAATTACCTTGTTATTGCTCATATGTAAAATTCTTAGAATGTATTTCTGCATATAAGATGTAAAATGCCTGTAAGTATGCATGTATATTTGACCGAATTCCTTCGGATTTATTTCACGGATTTTAGTGGATTTTGTTAATGCCCCTGTTCCCAGAAGTGTGAAGTATGGCTATATATATATACTATTTTAAATTCTGCTTTATATTAAAAATGAGAAAGTTTATCTTCAATCACGCTTACAGAACTGAACGGATATGAACGAAATATAGTAGTCATGAAAGTTATAGTGTGAAATCAGATATAGGACACTTTTTATCTCTATCAAGATTTTCTCAGGATAAAATTTGTAACCATGCAGGCGAAGCCGCGGTTAGAGGCTTGTTATAAGTGTTTTTCATTAAGAGCGCTTGAACTCGCTTCCGAACCTTGAAATGAAATAAAACAAGCTGTCTGAGTGATATTGCCACAATTGTTTTTTTTATTTTAAAGTCCATTCGATAACATTAGGTGTGGAATATTTTGGATGACTATTAATTGGACGCAGCTTGCGGGACGGTAGGCGAACAAAGCACTGATTATGATAATAAATTTAAACATTTTCAATGAGTTGTTGAATCGTGTACCGTTCCATGGTTAAATGTTAAGACTAAAGAAGTATTGCTGTCAAATTGACAGATGTAGCTTCACTAAGATGGCCGCTATGCACTGTTAAAATTGTAGTGCTCCTATTAGAAAACGCTATGTAGTGAATTTCAAAAAATGTAATTTCCGGGCAGTATCTTTTAGCAAAGTCGTGGTTTCTGGGTTTAGTCGAAGCCAATTACAGTATACCATTAAATTGTTAGTTTTTGGATCTCCAAGTGGATGGATTCTCTGTGATTTTTTACCTACATTTATGGCTATTAGATAAGAAAGAAGAAAGTACCTTCATCAATAAGCTTAATATTGAAGCTCTATGAACCGAATAACAAACAAAAGGGTATTTTAGATTTACTTGGCATGCAAATAGTAGAACAAGTCTATTGACTGCGCAAGTGTGTTAGTTTCAGTGAAGTTTCGGCTCGTTTAATTGTTTTCCCGTTTAGAACGCTCTCCGCATACGCCGGGTCTCCTCCCGGACGTTTGCCTATTACGAGGATAATTAAATTAAAGCTTGCTTATTGGATTCTTTAAGTCGAGTTCGGTCGCTGCGCGTTACAAATTGCTAAGTGTTTGTTTTAAAGGTTATGTGTGCGCTACAGTATGTATTTAAAATTATTGAATGAATGACTTGATGACAAAATTACCCATTAAAATATATATGTAATTAAAAATTTATATCCATAAACGCGACATATCACTGACTAATCACGAAATGTCAGGAACTAATATACCCTCAAACTTAAAATTTGGTGTATTAAAATGAATTTAAGAAAAACATTGCCAAAAGTAAAATGAGGCACTACGAAAGTCCTATATTTAATGAAGTTAGAGACATTAGAAATTCGGGTTAATAATTTTAAACATTAAATTCCGGTATAAGCGCTTATTGAAAAACATCCCTTAGAGGTGTAAAACAAGGGATGTAAGTATATTAGTTAAGTATGGGTAAATTTTATGTAATATTGATAAAATAATTATGATACGTGAAAGGTTAAGAATCAAGATCTAGCCTGAGCACTAAGATGTAATGGCTCTTTATCAGTAACATGCATTGGAATCAATTCTGCGTTAAGCGCACTGTTGTGATTTGAATTCAGGGTCCGAATTCCAGCAGGAATTAACATTTTCTGGAACTTCCAAATGTTTTTGATCGTATTAAAATTATCACATAGGCACTAAATTAGATATGGGCATGTGAGAACGAGGGTGTGACTATACGTTCATAATAAAGTTAATGTACACAAGTATTTTTGGCTAGATTTAATTTTTCGTTAGTTAATCGAGTGATTTTGCCGTGGCTTAAATCGGTAAGGTCATTAAATGTAAAAAATTAAGTAAAAAATTCTTTGATTTGCGAAGTAAACGCTGAAATAGTTTTATGCGAACCAAAATCTAATAAATAATTTTGAAAACCATTGTGTGTGACAAACTGTGACAATTGGGATACTTTCTCAATTGTCACAGTTTGTCAGACACAATGGTTTTCTTTCTTAAGAACAGTTATTGACTTGTGAATTCCAAGACTGATTATTTACTTTAAATGACCAAATAAACTATTTGGTAGTTATAATTCATATAAAATTCACTAACAAATTGAAAACCATGTTACCTTTTTTACATCACATCTTTATTACTCTTGTTATAAAAAAATAAATATAAAATGTGAAATTAATAATTATTTGACTAACAAGTTCAATGGCAAGCGTAATGAGCACGTGTTTCAGCAATGTCTAGTGAAAATTTAAAAGAAAACAACTACATCAAAGCTAACGAGCTCATCACATCCGAGATAGATATTTGTTGAGTTTCACAAATAATTAGTAGCTGTTAATCAGAGTCGATAGGTCGTCTTACAACGTCTAAACTAATTATTCTAAACACGTCTCGATACCGACTTACCGCAGAGTAATTACAATCTAGATTTTCGCTAATTCCAACGTCGCTGAACAGTCTGTGTGTAATGGTAGGAAAATTTAATTGCATTGAGACTTCCAGAATTAAATTGTACTCCATTTCAAGTTACTAATTAGATTTGTCATTCGGAGCACGTTATTTGTTCTAAATTGTTGTAGAAAAATTCAAGCACGTTACGTACGGAATTTACACCCTTTTATTATTTAATTTTACGAAATAACTACTACTACTACATTATTTAAAATTGTTGGATTTCAACGAGTGTCTGTATGTATATTGTCAATCCAGATTTTTATCCATTTCAATAAAACATAAATTATATTAATAATTTTGGACCATCTATTCTATATCAGGCTATTTTAGTTCACTACAGAAAGTAAGTTGATGGCTCGGTGGCGTAGTTGTTGAGCGTTAAGTTGTTCGTCGCTGCGGGTATTTCTAAGGACTGCTAATAATTGTTACGGTCTGGGTGTTTGTCCATGTGCAATTTATATATGTAAACTACCTCCAGGATAATTCCTACTGTAGGGGGAAACGTATTTCAAATAAAAAAAAGAACTTTCCAAGAAAGCGCCAGAAAATCGAGTACATCTTTCCTAAGTAGGTATGTAAAGTTTTCTACTCACTACGCTAGGCGGGTTGGTAAAACGCAAAGTCGGTACTCTCGCACTAGTGATGCTGCTCCTCATCACAAGTATGACCAGCAACTCGAAGAAAACAGAGGTTGGCACTTGGAGAAAGAGATGGTAAGATTGATAAGGAGGCCCCTTACACCTTAATAATCCCTTATACCTTTGTACTCTGTCCTAATTTCGTCAAGAGCACTAAATTTTTGTTTCAACTATATATTTACCATTTTAAGCTTAATAGATGTAACACAAATGTTCCTAATAAATCTTTTATGGATTTTATCTCTTAATGAAGTTTTGTATGGCTAAAGAATTTACGTAAAACTATCTATCCGCTAATGTAGGAGTATGTAATACAGATTAAAATAAATTAAAGGAAAAGTTAATTTTACTTTTAATTCTAATTTAGTTCCAGTCTGTAAATGTATGCAGTCTCAACATTTCACAGGATTTTGAAGCTGGTGTGCCAACAATATTGCTTTAATTATTTCTCAGACATGAAAAATTTTCACGAATCTTTTCTTTACCGTTGAGCACGACGTAAATTCAGCACATAGAATATGGAAATGTTGTAGTTTTGCACTCGTAATTTACTACATCATACGGTAGTAAGAGACAAAAGGATCCGCGAGATCAGCGGAATGACTCGCCTCTAGTGACTGCGCTCGTTAGTAACCACCAGGGAGCTTCATGGCACACAACCCTTACGTATCCGAACTGGAAGGTATTAAATGTGTTCATCCTTACGTATTATTTTTGGCCTCATAACATAAAACCATTTTCCTGATGTTCATTGATGATTTTCTCAGTATTTTATTTTGTAATAGCCAATAGAGAAAAGTAAATTGTACATTGAAAAAAACATAATTTACGAAATTTAACGCGTTTAAGTTTAACTTACTTATTTCCCGGGGACTTACAGCACCCGTGGTAACGTGGGTAGGATGTTATAGTTCTTCCGGGCTACCACAGCCATTAATTATTAATTTTGGACTGAATTACGCAAAAGACACTCACAGTATCGATCAGTGGTATGCGATGCCAGTGGCTTTAGATTTAATTTTATTTATTACGGGACTCCCAGCCGATGGTGGCATCTAGCCATCTTCTTGATTTAAATTAAGTTTTTTTTTGATTTCTAAACTCACGAATCATCCATGACTCCTTGAATTTTTGGTTTATCAAATCTGATGTAATGGTCGAAAGGACCTAGAATATGATCACAGACTGCTTAGTAAATTTTATCTTGTGCTTCTGCGTTTCGTTCGGTGAGTGAGGTATCGGAGGCCCACTCCCTCTCCCCCAACCCCCTCCTGTCTCCCAAATATCCTTGAAGTCCGGTAACGTACCTGCAGGTCCTCTGGTGTTGTAGAAATATATGGTCGACGGTATTCACTTCCCATCAGGTGAGGTTTGCCCCCTTAACCGTAAAAAAGTACTTGTTGCCGTTGTGATAGTACTGAAGTCGCTGTCCTCTTTGTAAAAGGTTGAAAACTTTTTTATAAAACAGTGACATTTGGGACGTTTGTGCCAATTGGGTGATAAACGGTACTAAGTTAGAGCCTTTCATTATTTTTCAGCTCGTTCCGTTCGATTAGAGTTTGTAAGCGTTTAGACGTCAACGTACTACAAGATTGGGACGCATAATGTGCTTTGACCATTACTCAGGTTGTAGTAGTGGGAATACAGTAAAATCTCGAATCATGTGTCTGACCACAACGAGATGGACGCTTTTAGCGGAATTAAAATGTTGAGCTACGACGACAGTCCCACTTGTTTTATTGATAAAATTCTTTTATTTGCCTGTCTCCATTTAAAGTTACATAGAAAACTATTTAAAGTTGTTTTTTTAATGTTTTTATTTCGATATGATCTCAACTATACAGATACAGATAAAAAAAGATTCTCTTGGGATTATTTTCTTTGGCGATTCAATTTCACTTCACAATTTCACATACCATGCTACTGTGTAAATGTATAATATTTTCCAACACCACCACATGTGTTAATTTTGTTATTAAATTATTCGGTGCACATTTTTCATGAGTATATTTTCTATTCTCAGGTAATTCACAGTCTTGAATAATTGCAAGAAGTGATTTGCTGTGGCGAAATCAAAATAAATGTAAGTAAAAATTACCACATTAATAACGTCATAAATTAAAGTTTATTTTTGGTATTGGTGTGTACGGGGGTCATCGTGCGAAAATCAATTATTGTGTAATAAGAAAGACATATCAGGCCCCCGCTAGAGGCTGATTTTTTTGCATGCCAAACTTACTTCTAATTTATTGCTATTTGTCAAAAATAAGGTAAATTCATAAATGGAACAGTCACAGTGAAAATATTTTCAAAACTCCTGCAGCATTGGTTTACTAACGAGAAGCATTACCAATTAAACTACATTTAATTGAGTTGATTACAGCTTTCCTGCCTAGTCATAATTTTCAATCATCAATTAAAGCTGATGTAAAAAAAATATTAATTATTTGACACGGCTTATAAATAATTGAAAATTTGAAAATTAATGATTGCAACCACTCATAAGTCCTGTAAGTAATATGTACATACTTTTACCAATTGGATGAGCAGGGACGGAATGCCAAAATCGAGCACACTTATGTGCGAACTTAGTTAAGCTTAAAATACTTGGCAAAATCTAAGGTAATCAAAGACGTTGCCGCCAGCCATCGACACTGTATTTTTGGATACTGCTACCATCATTATCGCACAAATAAATGTTAATTGATTTGAAATACTTAGAAATCTTATAAAGAAGTTTAGGCTACATATTATAATTTTTTATTTAATTATAGTCTATTAAATTTTTTATATAATTTTAATTACAATTTTTTATCACACTATTTATATAGCTTCCGTACGCGCTTCTCTCAGACTATTTTACACCCAGATGCTTTCTAGCTTCATAATGAGATGAGGAGTTCGTGCTTCGTAATGCATTGCTTTAAAGGTTTTCTTTTTACTTTTAAGACCTGATTTAAATATACCTCAGATAGAACACCCGCATTATGTTTACAATTAAACTATCAAAGAATAGAAGTTGTGGTCGAATGCATTTCACTATTGATCAGTGGTGATCAACAGATACATTATAAGTATGTCATTCAGGAGGATATAGACTCGCGTCTTCCACTAAAATCGATGGTTTGAACGCAATGGAATGTTACTTTAAATTCTCATCATGCATGACATTGTCACAGATCGTAGAAAACTTATTTACTGCTTACCCGACTATTACGAAAAGAGAGACAGTCTTCAGAAAACAGAAGTAGCAAAGGACTTGTGTTAAAGTCTAAATCTAAATCTTGTGTTAAACTTAAATTTATTTTGCATATTAACCATGAAAAAAAAAGGAAATATAAATTTTATTTATAAATGATGAGAAATTGGAAAGTGTTGGACACTTTCCGAATTGTCACATGGTCAAATCTATTATGAAGGACTGTTGGTATGTATATGCACCATGTATGTGTATGCATCGACATTTTGCTACAGATTCTTTGAGATAAGAGAGCATACAAAAAAGGTTCGTGAGACATTCGGCGTACATAAATGGTAAATCTAAAATTTCAGTTTCTTGCATAGGCCAACTGAACCAAATCAATATGGAAACCCAAAGCAAGGGAAGCGACATCCTGAACTTAGTGTTCTTATAATCCATAGCTTTTGAGTAAATTCAGCTTTAAACTTAGGGATACCCCTTAGTTTACTAAGGTCACCGATAAAGTCTAATAGGCCCATTTATTAGAATAGCCTGTTTCTCGCCATTTATATATTATATGTAGTAGATTATCCGTCATTGTTACTTGTCATTGAGTAAATACCATCAGAGTATCAGAAAGTCTGTGTAGGAGGTTATTTATTCCCTCATTTGTGTTTCGTTTTGGTTTTCATAGTTTTTCTTTTATTGTTTATCATTTTGAATATATTTTTGCGTATACTTCAAACAGAGAGAGCAGTGATGTTTACCTTTAATTGGTTGTGCATTTGGCATGAACACTACAAAAGAAATATAATAAGCATTCATTAGTGTAACTACTATTTGTGCGCTATTTGAAAAAAATAAAAAAATATATTGCCATAACTTACGAAAATATAGGTAGGTTAGTAAATAGTTTACTTTTCCAAAGGTGAAATGAAAAAGAATGAAGCCTCTAAAAATATCATCATTAAGTAAAAAAATATTTGAAAAACTGATTGCGTTAGTCTCATTTATTGTTAAACAGCCCGCCTGAGCTCAGTAGACCGACACGCGTCATGCTCCACAAACAGATTTACTTTTATGAGATAACGTCATAATTAGCTACTAAGCTGTAAACCAGAGTCTTAACTGCAATGTCTGCTCAGCATTTTTTATTGCAAAAGTCATTTAATAAACTAAATATTTGTAATGCAATACGCAATTGCAATAAAATAAAAAAAAAAGAAAAACATGACTAGTCCAGTGGTAGTTAAACTCCTAAATTAAATTAAATTGGGAAACTAATTTTAATTATTATTTTTCCAGCGATAGACTCGCAATTTGCCTGAAATTAAATTAAAAGAAACATGGAATTCTTTTTTTTTTTTTTATAGTAGAAGGGGGCAAACGAGCGTGCGGCTCACCTGATGGTAAGTGATCACCGACGCCCACGAACATCCACAACACCAGAGGAGCTACAGATGCGCTGCCGGCCTTTAAGGAAGGAATAAGCTCTTTTCTTGAAGGTCCCTAAGTCGTAACTGTTCGGAAATACTGCTGGCGACAGCTGATTCCACAAAATCGAAGTGCGTGGCAGAAAACTTCGATTAAAACGCACTGTGGTGGAATGCCAACCATCTAGGTGGTATCGATGGAACTTCGAATTCTGTCGCGATGTACGATGGTGAAACTCAGCAGCTGGGATCAATCCGAAAAGTTCCTCAGAACATTCCCCGTGGAAAATTTTGTAAAAAATGCAAAGAGAAGCAACATCTCTTCGCAAGGTCAAAGGATCAAGCCGATCAGAGAGAGCTTGGTCGCCGACAATTCGAGCCGCTCGACGTTGGATACGGTCAAATGGAAGGAGTTGGTACTGGGGTGCCCCTTCCCAGAGATGAGAACAGTTTTCCATGTGGGGCCGAACTTGCGCCTTATAAAGTTGCAAACGGTGGACCGGCATGAAATACTGTCCCGCTCTACAGAGCACACCAAGCTTTTTGGAGGCCAATTTGGCCTTTCTCTCCAGGTGACCACGGAACTGAACGTCGCTTGATATGTCAACGCCAAGGATTCTGATACTGGCTGAGCCAATAAGGGGAATGTTCTCAAAAAGAGGAGAAACGACAAAGGGATTCTTTTTAGCGGTGAACGCGCAAACCTGTGTCTTTTTGGGGTTGAATAAGACCAAATTACGTCGACCCCAATCCGAGACTTTGAATAACAAGGTCTCGACTTCAGACACAAGTTTGTTCCGGCACTCGTCGACGTGTTCCCGAGAAATATTCGCTCGGCCTGTATATAGGGCATCACCCGTGCTGTCGTCTGCATAGCAATGAATGCTACTGATTTGTAGTGAGTGGGAGATAGCACACAGCCTTGTGGAACACCAGCATTTACGGGTTTGGGGTCCGAGCATGCACCGTCGACAACAACCTTGATGCTCCGATCCGTGAGGAAGCTGGTAACCCAGTTGCACAATCTCTCAGGAACCCCGTAAGATGAAAGCTTTGAAAGAAGCGCTTTATGCCAAACCCTATCAAATGCTTTCGCTACGTCCAGACTAACCGCCAAAGCCTCCCCCTTAGACTCAACTGCTTCTGCCCATCGGTGAGTCAGGTAAACTAGAAGATCACCAGCTGATCGTCCGCGACGGAAACCGTACTGTCGGTCACTGATTAGCTGGTGTTCCTCCAGGTACCTCAGGAGCTGGGTGTTGATGAGTGACTCCATTATTTTAGATAACAAGGGGTGATGGTAATAGGCCTGTAGTTGGACGGATCGAAGCGGTCGCCTTTTTTGGGTATTGGATGCACAAATGCTGTCTTCCAAGATTCCGGGACGACGCCTGAAGAGTAGGAGTGCCGGAAAAGACGCGTGAGAACCGGTGCCAACTCAGGGGCACACATCCTCAGCACAATTGGAGGGATTCCGTCCGGCCCACTGGACTATGAATGTCCAGGGAGCGGAGTGCCTTTCGCACTGAGCTCTGCAGAAACTGAATTTCCGGCATGGAGCACTTACACCACGGGATGGTAGGTGGAGAGTTTCCCCGGTCATCAAGAGTCGAGTTGGATGCAAAAAGAGAGCCCAAGAGATCGGCTTTCTCTTTTGCAGTATGGGCCAGCGAATCATCCTCCTTGTGTAGAGATGGGAGAGATGGCTGACAGAAATTCCCCTGGACAGCCTTGGCGAGAGACCAGAATGCGCAGGATCCCGATGGGAGGCGAACTAATCTCTCGCCAATTCTGCCAATGTGCTTTAACTTTGCCGCAGCGATAACTCTTTTGAAGGACCTGGAGGCAGAGTTGTACTCGTTTTTAAGAGCACTGGTTTTTGCATCCCGAGACGCCGATGCATCGGCCCAGGCCTGGTAGCACTTCCGCTTTCGGCGTGACGCTATTTTGCAGGTGCGACTAAACCAAGGCTGGGATTTACCTCCGACAGGCACTGCAGAGAACGGAATAAAAAGTTCCATTCCCTGAAGTACCACATCGGTGACAGACTCTGCAACGGCGTTGGGATCATCCTGCGAGAAGCAAACCTGCCCCCATGGGTAGGAAGCAAAGAAAGACCGCATTCCATCCCAATCTGCCGACCTATAGTGCCACACACGGCGGAAGCCCGCAGATCGCGTTCGGGATCGGCGCGCGATAGGCACTACACTCCGGATCAGACAGTGGTCCGACGAGCCAAGAGGGGCATCGACTGAGACCAAATATCCGTCCGGGTGTGAGGTCAGCAAAAGGTCCAACAGGGAAGGTGTATGACCTTCCACGTCTGGGATCCGCGTCGGCGAGGTTACCAGTTGTGTCAGGCCATATGCTAATGCAAAGTCGTGAACAGATCTCCCCGCACGATCGGTTATGCGAGAACCGAGCCAATCGGTGTGGTGGGCATTAAAATCACCGAGAATCACGATCTCTGCGGATGGGATCTGTTGTAGCACGGAATCTGTAGCCATTTGGATGTGGTCGATGAGTCGGTCAGTTACGGTATTACCGCTATGGGACCTGTAAAGGCACGCATAGACGCGCGGATGGTCGTCGCTGTCAATGCGCAGCCAAACGGTAGATAGGTCCAAACCTTCAAGACTAACGAGGCGTCGAGAACAGATATCATCTCTGACGTATACGCAAACTCCGGCACGGGGCACAAAGGAGTGTTCCAGTTTGTACCCCGGGTAATAGAGATAAGAGGTATCAGCCGGAGACGATATCTGAGTCTCTGTAAGAAAAAGCAAGGCCGGCTTCGCCGTTTCAAGATGGTAATGAACGGCGCTAAGGTTCGAGTGGAGTCCCCTGATATTGCAGAAATCCATGGCGAGCGCGGTAGGGGATGCCATAGTTTCCTTGCTGCGTTTGCCTCGAGTAGGAAAGAAAGAGAGCGGAATATTGCCCCCCCCCCAGAATACGCGGGGCAGACTGAGCATCCACGATTAGGTAGCGTAGGAAAGCCTGAACGTGGATGCTCAGTGAGGGATTCTCCAGAACCGTAGGTACTGGTACCCTCCTGGGGTAGCTCAAAATTATATACCGCTACCATATTTGGGGAGGGGGGAGGGGGGAGAGGGCCTCCGGTTACCTCACTCACCGCACGAAACGCAGAAGCACAAGATGCCTCTACTTGACGCCGGTATTCTGCGAGGCCGTGGTACTTATCCGGACGAGCCGGCCCATTCCTGCGGCAGCAAAAGCCGCCGCTTGGCTCTACCACGTTAAAAGTTCTACAACTCTGCCAATTTGTTAGGCAATACCAATAGTAAAAGTAAAAAAGGAAAGAGGCTACCTATAAATGCACCACTGCAGGGTAAGGCCCTCTAAAATGAGAGGACTCCTCGTCTCTTTTCTAGCCGGAAAGAAAAGCCACCACTCTGTTCCAATATCAGTTAGCAAAATTTACATATCCTTAAAGTATTTTGTTTTCTTATATGAGGTATATATATATATATATATATATATATATATGGTACTTGCAGATATTCTCTCGTCGATGTTTGCCTTTACCACTCACCTTCTAAATTCACCCTTTGTACTCGTAATTGCAGTTAATAACTTTAGTGGTACTGGCAGTGAGATTCGGAGACAGGTTACTTTCGTGCTGTGAAATAAAAGCAAGTGGCTTGATACCTGAGCTACCACGGCTTAACTAATAATAAAGCTGCCATAAAGTGACGGCTTGACGGCTTGGTGGCGTAGTGGCTAAGCGTTTAGCTGCGGCGCTGTGGGTCGCGGGTTCGATTCTCGCACGGGACTAGTACTTGTATGGACTACAAATAATAGTTCCCGGTCTGGGTGTTTGTCCATGTGCAATTCATGAATGTAAACTGCCTCCGCGACACAGGTGAAATTCCTACAGCGTTTTTTTAAAAAAAAAAGTTATTGACACTAATATGTATGTTATTATAAATGTTCCTATAATCTTGCATTTCGAAAATATAAAACGAACAAAAAAAATCGGAAATTACCTAGATAGTAGAGCTAAATTAATAATATAAAGACAAATATTACGAAAGATTTTGAGCTTAAAAATACGAAAGGAATATAATATCTTTGTCAATTATAAAAAATAATTGCTTACTAACTTTCCTCTCCCTCTGTTAGCATTTCAGGCGAAATATAAAAAAGAAAACAGAACAGAACTTCTTAAGTATTTTAACCACGTTCATTGTCGCTGGTTGCGTTTCGAACTTTAGTTGCCGTTACTTTAAAAACTTTGAACTTTTTAAATTAGGGTTTATAGGCATGGGTTGTCTGTGTATGAGTGTGTTTATGTCCCTGCCTTACCTTAAGATCCTGTAAAAAGTTCATTGCAGAACATAGGCCTCTCCCAAATGGAGGATTTACCGTATTCGCCACGCTCAGCAAGCAGATTGGCGATCTCCACGACTCTTTTTTTATGAGAAAGTAGGCAAACGAGCAAGGAGCTCACCTGAAGTGATTGCCGTCGTCCGCGTACATCTGCAGCACCAGAGGATGTGCAGTTGCAATGACCACCTTAAATGATATTTGTGAGATTGGAGGAATGATAGAGTGGGGGGTGGGGGAGTAGCAGTGGGGGCGGGGAGAAGGGAGGAGGAGTAAGCGGAGAGTGTGGGAGAATTTGGGAGGAGGAATGAAGAGGCGGAGTGGTGAGGAGGGAGGGAGGGGTAGAGGGGAGTGGGGAGGGGAAGTGGAGAGGGCGAGTGGAGAGGTGGAGTGGGGAAGGCGAGTGGCTAACCGGATAGCCACTCGCCTTTCACTCACCGAATGTAACGAAGAAGCATGAAACGCTTCTTCTTCACGCCGGTATTCAGCAAGGTCGTGGTACTACCCTGGTCGAGCAGACACATTCAAGCAGCAGCAAAGGCCACTGCTTTTTTGTTATTTGGGAAGTGTTAATGCATCCAACATATATAGCCCTGACTTTGCACCCTCAGATGTTCACCTGTTTAGGTCTCTTCAGAATTCTTTAGGTAGTGTTAGGATAACATCAAGAGACATCTGCCAAAACTACTTGTCGCAGTTTTTTTAACAGAAGTCCTAAAATTTCTATAGCACTAGGATTACGTTACTACCTACAAAATGGCAACAAGTGATCGAACAAAATGGCACATATATATTATAATTAAATAGAAATAAACTATAATAAAAAATATCTTGAATTTGTATATAAAATGCGAAATAACTTTTTCCCCGACCTAGTAGACTAGTAGATCTTTGCTAAAAGTTTACCAAATATTTACTAACATATATACATATTATCACTCATTTTAAGGATTAGATTATTACTAGTAGACGACTTATTATATCCAGTACCGCGTTGAACTATCTATTATCAGATCATGTTACAAATTTATTATATAATAATTAGACTTCAGTTGAAGTGTAATGGATAATTATAAATAATTACTTGGAAGCTTGATTAAAATGCAGGATAAGATTACTTGAACACGGCTCATTAAGTTAATTAAAAAGAGCTTACCAATCCACCTCAAATTAGACAGGAACATAAAGATAACCCGGTTCGGTCTTTTGAGGATGAGCCGACAGCAAATTTTAACCTAATTTGTCCATAGTTTTGGAATTGAAGAAATGACTACCTCTCACATGCCTAATGAAATTACCCAGTATTTCCTATCAAATTGCGTTAATCCAGATTCCATCATTTTCCAAATTTTCTGCGATTACACTTATCATGCAATAATCATCATGTAAACCATCCCTTTCTTCCCGTGGGTGTCGTAAAATGAGACTAAGGGAAAAGCATTTAAAATCTCAGTGACTACCGATAGATGGCAGAATAAACATCTCGGGCAATACCAAGCTGAAATTAAGCAGACCGATGACGGGTAGCAGAGTCTATGGTGCGAGGTACTGCGATCGCTAATGCACAATTTTGGCAAATCCTCTTTATGGAAGAGTTCTATATCCTAGAGTGGACAATTTACATGCTGGTTAGGTAAGGTAAGGTTACTATTATTATTATTCCCTTAAACTTTATCTTTATCTAGCAATTTATATTTATCAATTTATAATTTTATTCAAAACGAAGGATGAACATTAAACAGTTACTTTGACAACAATATCTGAAAATATTTTTATTGCTGCTCATTGTTGAAACATAAGAAACCGTATTTAGTCGAAAACGACATGTAAAGTGCTTTGCTCTTTATTCTTTTAACATTCTTATTAACAGTTGCTTAAAACTGCTCGCGCTCAATAATATTAAATGAATAAAACATATTTAATTTGGTATTACCTCTCAATGTCATCATGAGAAAAGTTTTTGTTATTTGAATATACTTTTCGAAAATTAAAATTCAAGAGAAGCAAATTAAATGTTTAATTTAGTTTCAACACGATACATTTTTTCATAGGCTTAGAAAATACATATTTTATATAGAAAACGCAAATTCCTAAAGATTAATTGTTGTCTATGGTACTCCCATATGGTCCATTAATAATATTACCACCCAATTCTTACAATGCGTTTTATCACAGCCGTCCATACATCGTCTGCGGATAACAAATACATACAGTGTGGCATGGTATATCTTGCCAGTCAGTATCAAATAAATGAGTCCGTTCGGTTTGATTCATGTGAATGGGGATCGGAAAATACCCGGCAACGAATAAAACAAATCAAACTACTCTATGTAGGGTGCCGCCGTATTCAGTGCACCGTTTCGAATACTACGCCTACTTTTAACCAATGGCACTGGAAATTTTTGCCAATAAAACTCTGCTCCATATTGATCACGGTTACTTGTGTGCAGTTTATTAATAATTGAATTTCATGTTCTAATAAAACCTGTAGACAGATGATCGTCATGAATACTTTTTGAGTTTGTTCACAGAAATGAATAAATTTAATTATAAAGTTATTGTTATAATATTAATTGTAAAGCATTTTTTCAAGTCTATGCTAGCATCGTTCATCTAGTTCATGCCATTCTAAAAACCTTTTAATTCATGTATATTTCAAGAGCACATTGTAATAAATTCGACTTCTTTATTTATATTAATCTATATCTTCTTTTCTGAAACTGTTGAATACATACAATATGAATAGTGTTAAGTGTAAATAAGAACGTAACAACTCTTATAATCTCTAAAAAACTCTTGAAATCTAACTAAAGTATTGCTAAGAATGATTTTCGAAAGTATGTAAAATGTAAAAGTACAAAAGACAAGTAAACTGTAAAGTTACGAGATAAGCGAGTTATAAAAATTACATACAAACAGAGTCACGTCTTTTCACTTCGCAGATACCTAATTCGTTGGCAGTAAAGCTTCACTAAATTGGTTCAGTGATTTTGAACAAATGATAGACGAAAAAGGAGTACCGTAAAAGTGCATTTCCCAAAAACGCGACGCTACAAAGGCGGTCCGCAATTAAAAGCGGCAATTTTCAGTTATATAGCAACAGAAATGCATTGCATTCTTTAGTTACGTACAGTTTGTGACATGCAGTGCAGCACAGAGCACTAAAGCAGTGGTGATATTGATTGTATAACGTTTTTGAGCGGACATCGCTCGCGGCTGTTTGCGCTTGGGTGCTTTTAATGCGATATTGCGATGCTACGTTATATAATTAACTGTGCTAAAATAGTATTCTCATTTTATTTTCCATTAATGTTCAGATACTAATGGTAATTATTTACAATTTATGACCAAGTGGAGAATTAGTGGTTAGCGTAAGTGATGTGTCCTGGGTACGAAACCCAGTCGATGCCATTATTTGTGCATACGAATGAATAGTTTTTGGATCTGGTTATGTTGTGTTGCTACCTTTGTCATTGAAATTGCGCCTGTCCATTCTTTATAACATAATAAATACACTGGTTAAAAGGAGATAAAGACGACTGCTTGAATCTGTATTTCCACATAGACTTGCGTTTTTATAATATTTCCAGTCGGGTTGACCACTCTCGATATGTATGTGAGCAACAATTGAGTCGTATTAAAATAAACGAATTTATAATTAAAGGAAATGCATACGAGATGTTTTTCAATGTTACATTCTACACTTTAAACTATTGTTACGAAGAGAAGTGGTAAGTCTCACACTCGAGAGCATGCGATGAAATTGGCTAAGGAGTTGGATGCAGTGAAGACACGTGCATTGTATACAACAAACGAAAATCAGTAACATTTGCGCTAATTTTGAATTTGATTTTGAATCTATAGGCACCGCAACTCAATAAACATGCACGCTGACCGCTGTGTCATGCGACTGTTTGATTACATTTTACTTGCTTGAAAATACTATGAAACATGTTAATATTTATGTTACTTTCGACATTTGACATTAAAACGGTGTGGCATACAGTTTATCAGCATAAAAGATAAATTTTTCGGCCTCTGCGTCCAGTTGTATTTTTAGATTTGTGTTTAATGGTCTGGTACTTGTGTAATAAATGTTATCGCTTGTTTTATTACATAAATCTCTTGTGCGTTTATTGAGATATGATTTTGTATTAATGTTCTTTTTTCTCTACATTCACCGTGATATCATAAATGTCACTAGTAAAATAATAGCAAAATGCTGAATTTCTCCGACGTGCAGGAGTTGGCCTCGTGGAAAATTCAGCGCTATAAATTGCTATTAACAATTTTAGTGATCCCGGTTTCTGGGATCAAACTCCGGTCACTCGCGCACTAGGAGGTAATGCCGAGCGCCTACCCGTGGTAGCCTACCAGCAACTGTTACGGAATTTTTGCCAATAAATAACGTTGCTTTATACTCACTTTGAACTCAATACTTATAATAGGTACCCTTTTAATACATCTCTTGGTGTATAGTAAATACCTAGTAAAATAAGACCATTAATTTTCCACTTGGGTACCCGTGAAATAAACTCGACTTATCGCAGGCTTGTAAATTTACTCGCATGCGGTAACTACAAAGGGGTCGGGAGGCAGTACGTTTACAGCAAAACGTTTCCACGTTAGATTTTTATTTCGAACAATTGTCTGTTCTGTATATTAATAAACTGTTATTAACTTTGAGTTTTTATAATGTTTTTTTAAGCTTTGTTGGGTGGTGAAGTAATAGTAAAAAATTAATTGTACATATATTTTATTAAGAGAATATAAGTTATATAATAGTATAAAATTAATATATACTTATCCGAGAAGTTTACTTTAGTTTGCGGCGGGCTAGTAAGTATGGTAGCTGCTCAAGAATCTGCTAACCCCTTTCTTTCCTGATTTCTTAAAAATACTATAGTAAATTTCGAAACTGAACCTGGCGACTAAAAACGCCATCGTTCGCGTATTGTAACCCGCGGCGGTAAAATATTGTTTACAGAAGCCCATTTAGCTACTCAGGAAATCTGTATGTTAGATATGATTTAAATCGTTTAATGAAACGATTATTGTCCCGTACTCTGGACACTATAAACTGAGATGTTACCTTTGTTAAAGGTAAAAAATAACTTTCATCCGGTTTTCTCTATTTTAATAATATCGTCTCATTCATGCCGCAAAAGCAACGATTTAAGGGTAGAACTTTATTTTTGAAGCGATCTAGAGACGAACCGAAATTGTCATAGAAACGTTGATTTTCTCAATTCATTGAGAATTATCATCTTCGACAAATTCGACGAATATCATTTGCCGTACACCGATATCCCACGTAAGCTGGGAGCTGACGTTACAAAATTACTCTCATTGTAAACTCACATACTCTGTTGACATATGAAGCTCTCGAAGTATTAGGCTTTTAGTACAAAATACAAATCTTCTTTAACTTAAGTCCACTGTTGGACACAAATTTTTTCATGTACTCACCAAGCTGGGCAGGCGGAGTAATCAGGGCAGTGGGATAGAGTGTCCACCATCATTCGGTCACCAGAGACACGGTCGATTTTTGGAGGCAAGGTAATAATTATTTTTTACTTTATGAATGTACAAATCTGTGTACAAATGTTAGAGCGCTCGCTTTAATTTGATAGTACGCGAGAGATCCAAATTCTATTCCAGGTGCAGGCACCACTAAAATGGTTAAATAGCAATTGCCAGTGTTACATTTTCGCCGTGCTAGGCGGCGAAGGAAAACATCGTGAGGAAACATGCATATCTGAGATGTAATAACAAAAGGAAATATAATTTCTTGGATATGTGAAGTCTGACAATCTGCACTTTACTGTGGCGGTCCGGCTCCAAATCTCTCTGAAATATTTCAGAGAAGGTCTTTGCCAAGCTGTGGTCACTTACAAGCTGCTACTTTACATTTACTTTATAAATAAGTTTCGTTACAGTAGATTCGATTACTACAGCGTGGACGCTGCTTATGTGTATACTCAAACATGGGTACGGAAATTAATCATTCCCTAGTGTGGACGTAGGTTACAGATCGCTCGGTAATGTGAACATATATGATATTTACGAGTAATGTGAAACTATAATGCTGGTGAATATTGTGGGAATGAGAACGAACGCTTTCGAAGCTTTGAGTGTTTAACGTGCCAATTGTTAACATTGCAGTACTTTTATTTAGTTTAAAGTTCGCTCAACTTTATTTTTTTTTGTCATAAATCAACGTATGTTTTGTTATAGAGCGAAAAATTGTGTCGTTTATGGATAAATATCAAGTTGAAAAAACGAGCGTTTTATGACTTTAACTAGATTTAGTAGGAACTATGAGTATATCTATATGAAAACTTTCCTGAAGAACAATCACTATATTAATACGTGAATTTATTATATATAGTGAGGAATGACACTAATATATGATAAATGTGTATACGTAGCATCTGATTGTCTGAAAAATTGGTACAAACTATACTATGTATCGATACTCATAATGTTGAATAGGCGTTTAATGGCATTTGCAGCATAGTAGCAACCAAAAAGTATCTACTGCCTATCTCTCTAAGTGTGTGTCGTAAAAGCCGTCTAAGAGAAATGCGTTATAAATATCATTGTCACAGACATGAGACAGAATAATCAATTCAAATATGCCACACTAATTAGTGTCCGTGACCGCCTTTTTTACCTATCATAGAGCGTTAAGATCACGATAAATCTACTCAGGTTAGGAGAGGCCTACCTCCAGTACTGGACTTTGATGAACAAGGCCTTGAAAAATAGGAAAATAAATATCTTTATGGTTATAACTCCTTTCGCATGCACAGGCAAAAAATTTTGCTTCTTTTTTTTTTAGATAAATAATATTTTAAGTTTCTATCCGTCCGACAATCGGACGATTGTTGTTTGCTATGGCGAAAGAGGCTCGCCAGCAGAAAGCCCACAAGTAAAAATAAAATAAAAAGTGAAACGACGCTGCTGACGCAGGCTTGCAGTACGACAATTGTTTGTATATTTTTATAAAGTTTTTGATTTAGCGAGAGCTCATGTCGTAGTGACGGGCTGTCCGTCACGTTGCCTTTTACAAGTCTCTTTCTACCTTTAACCACTAAATATAATACGTTCAAAAAAAATACATCAAAATGCCTTCTGAACAATGTTTCGTCAAAATAGTATACGTGGTAAAGCCATAACAGCTAGAAACTGAAGGACATAAAAGTTCTCTCGACAAGATAAGAATAATATTATAATATTACGTCTATGTAAAATAGTACATAGGTGTTGAAGGATGAGAATGAGAAAAGAAAATGGCATATTAACATCTAAAGAGAAGAAGAGCACCACCTCCTTCACCACAACAATCACCCATACAAAGCACCTCGTGTAGTGCTTATGAAATGGGCACAGAATAAAAAATCATTACATATACAATAAAAAAAATATAACGAAAAACAGAAACGTGGAAGTCTAACCGATTAAGAGAAAATACAATGTACGTGTATATTGTACAAGAAACAACATTCAATTAAAGCTGAAATGGCGGAGAGCGCTAGATAAGCAAGACTCGCAATAACAGATACGCTATGTGGATATTATTGTCTGTTATTAGGTCCAACCACTTTATCGTATAACAGCAAACTGAATTCTAAATAGGCTAAACACTTATTAGTAAGAGCTCGTGTAACATGAAAACGGAACTCCAAAGTAAAATGAAGCTTTTATACAAATATTAGTTTTTATACATATTATTACATTTAAATTATTTTATTTTAAAAAACAAATTATCGCAGGATATGGACATGCAACATTCTCATAGCAATTTTTAGTGATTCAAGTAATTAGTTTAAAGTAAAAACAAGTAAGTTGTCACGCTTAAATTTACAACCGCGTGTTCTGTTAACAATCGTTGTAGTAATTTGAGTAATTCTAAACGTAGAAGACATATTTATTTGGTAAGATATTTAAGTGCATGATTAGTTACTAGCCAAGCAAATAAGTAAAACGTAAACTCCAACGTTATGATCTTTTCCATCAAAACTGGACGCACTATTTCTAGGTAAGGCTCGGTAAGGTTAGGTTTAAAAATCGTTTTAGGTAGCAGCTTAAACAAACTGCCACTACTATTTCATTTATTAGGAAATCCAACAGCGATTGGTTGGATTGGACTGGTGCAAGTGAAGCTCCAAAAAGACAGACTGATAGTTAAATGTTTGCTTAAAATTATATATTTAATATGAAGGACAACAATGTAACATTGTACTTTTGTTTTAAGAGTTTTTTATTTTGCTTAGTACTGTAGTGGTAGCGAATGCCTATAAGCATTTAGTCCAACTCTTGTGTCCTTCTGCATAAAGGAATGGCAATGAAGATTTATTATATATAAAAATTACGTCATATGCCGCTGGTGAGCAAGGACTTCTCATCCAGTTATTTACAGCGACCACTTAAATAATATTGTTAACCCGAATTCAACACGAGTGAAGGCGCGCGGATAAGCTATCGTTATATATATTAAGACATACAATTTGAGAAGTTTCTACAAATTCTTGAAGCACGTAAACGAAAAAAAATAATTAGTAATTAATATTGACACTTTAATGAAAAGTTTAATATTTTGCTGTAAAGTAAAATGTCGAGTATTTGAACGCAAACTTTCTAATAAATTTTTGGTAATACAAGATGATGATGATATAAGAGATAACCTGGTATGATCTTCTCGGAGGTAAATTAAATTAGATAGCTTTGATCTGTACAGGAAAATTTTCAAATTTAATCTACTAAGAGACCCGACACGCCATCTTCGCTACTTCACAGGATGGCATTATATATTCGGGATTAAATTTCCATTATCAATAAAATGTGAATACTAATATCCATGTTAAAACAAGGTAAAACTTCTACTATAGATGTTTATAACATAAATGTAAACATGTCTAAAACGTAAATAGTGTCTTTTATGGAATTAGTGGACTTGATCGGCAGGTCGTTTATGGTAAGTAGTGCTTGTAAGTAGCACGCTTGTCCATAACAGTTGTTTTTTTTATCTCATAGCTCCTAAAACGCATACCCGTCATTTCGTGGACGAGGACAAGTGGATAGTGGTAAATAGTGGATAAGGTGCGATCTTATGGACTTCCATCAACCCTTAAATGACACTTCAATATTGAGACGCTCATTAAACATGACATTTACATGATTGCGATAATTCAGTATCATTAAAAAACATGTGCATGACAGAAATAAAAATAAATTAAATTCGTTCATGGAAAGGGACACGGTACTAAATAAAAATTAACGATACATTACTCATGAGTAGTATCGAAGGAAAGGTATCTAATAATATATGTTTCATTAAAATTTAAATAATTTGTGTTCGAAACCCGATGCCTGGTCATTTTCAATGCTGAAAATACCACACGTTCCGCGACATATGTCTGATTAAAAAAAATTAATGTCTGTACCTACACTAACAAGAGCAGTATGACGGAAATTTCCAGGCTTCAAAACCAACTCAAGTTTATTGATAGGAAGCCTTTTTCTAGCTGTGGGGCATTTACATACAGGTTTCTTTATTTTTATTTTACTTCATCTAATGCAAATTGCTTTGCGTATCATGTTTTGTTTCCATTTAAACAAAATTCCTAATTTAAAAGTAATAAATTACATTTTGCATTGAAGTTTATAAGGAAATGAAAGTTCTTAAGGAAAGTGCGATTCTTTTTTTTCAGGCAATACAAGAAATTGCCTCCAAACGTGTTGCCTATTTATTTTTGCTGTTTAATTTACCTTTGCTTTGTCCTGTCCTGCTCCTTTGTTTTTTTATTGAATTCCCGGAGGGGGGTTCATTTGGGTGTAATAGAGATAAGTTTTTTTTAATGAAACGTTCCTTTAATCTCATTGTTATGCAAACGTTCACAACTCCGTACCAGTTTATGTGTAACGAAGAATCTTGTTATTAGGCACCGACACGATCTCGTTTTATGAAAGCAAATCGCCTACTTTTCACCTCAAACAGTAATTTTTGTTTTGATAATGGTGGTTGTTGGGTTAGTCCCCGGTATCGCTGTTCATAACGAGGGATTGCTGTCTTTTAAAGAGTACTAACACTAAAAGAACGTATAAAAGTTGTGTTATACATTTTTAAGCGGTTGCGATTAGACATTATTTATGTATGTTAGAATGGTTTGGTTAAAAAGAAGGCAAAATCTAGGAAAATTATTGATTTCTATCACGTTACACAATTAACCTATAAGTAGAAAAGGAAGGAAAGGAAGTAAACCTTTCAATATTATCTTATTTTATTGTAGATAATTATTATTCAAGTATGCCGTATGATGCCGGCCTTTAAATCCCCCCTGTCTCATTCCAGGAATACCGTAGCTGTTGAATAAAGGAATAGCTAAAAATCTTGTGGTTTCTGACCGATCACTCATCATAAAAAATAGTAGACTGGTAAGGGGCAGCTGCTGCTGCTGTGTAAAATGTCTGGTTATGGACCGATAATTCTAGCTAGATTAGTGGTGCTGTAGCGGTAGACAAGCCGATTGCCGCAAATTCCTCTTATGGCGGCCCAGTTCAGTCATAAGACATAATCCAGCAGTGAATCAGTTTAAGTACAAGGCTATCAACAAATAATTAAAAAGACAAAACATGCTGCCAGTTACATATGTGAGCTACAAGATACTTACTGGAATAGAGATATGTGGCTTATGATATGTAGCAGGATATAAAAAAGATACAGAATGGTAACATTGACTTTAATTAATAAATAAAAATGTAGTAAAAGAAAAAAAAATATAATGTGTATACGAGTATTTTATATAAACACTCCCGCCTATCACCCAAAGGGGTAGGCAGTGATAACATATTTCCATTTGACATAACTCAGCGTAGCCAGATGTGCTTCCACAATCTCATAAGCTTATTTTATCCCTATCCTTAGGTGCTATTCTCCTGCATCTGTATTCATTGCTATATTCATCACACGAAAGAATCGGACTTAAACTTTAAATGGACCGTAAGACCATACGACCATACAAAAGGCATAATCACAAATAGACAAAAATTGCGACTTCACGTACCACCAACAGTACCTTAGTTAAGTAAAAATACTGGATCATTAAAACAAAAAAATTCAACCTGGAAAACTATGAAATAAGTGTGTAAACGTATTAAAAAAAAATCCAATGTAAACAGTGTCATCTCTCGCAATTTAAAAAAAAAATTAAACCTATTTTAAATAAAAATACACATCAAAATGTGGAAATATCGTGGATCATAATTTTTAGCAACCATTGAGTGAGCGCTCATTAAACATGAAATTCACATGATTGCGATAATTTAGTCTCATTAAAAAACGTGTGCACGATAGCAATAAAAATAAATTAAATTCGTTCAGAAACTTACGTAATTTTATCTACATTCAAAATGTAATCATGATGGCACTCCAAGTATAAACGCTTTACTAAAAATTTTATATAAATAAAATAACAAGTTTTCAGCAATTTAGTAAGCTCATGTTTACTAATTTTTGAAGCTTAGAAATTAAGATTGCTTTCACGATTATTTCTTTATATTATGTAATAGTAAAGTTCTAAAAGAACTTATGTTAAAAAGCTAGCTTACGTAAATGATTAAGAAAGTGACACGATTATTATTAAATCCATATTTATCTCAAATTTATACATACATTCGGTCTTAGGTACTTTAAACATGGTTTAAGATTTATAACAACTTCTACTAGGCTGGAGTGGTTTAGAGTAAAAGTATGCACATGTAGGGAGTCGGAGCAGGTTACCGCGCTCCACTGATCTCACAGTCGCTGAGTTGGCGAGTGGTTCCGCTTCCGATTCCCTTAATTGGTAAATCTTAGCTGAGTCGGCTCTTTGCAATTACGCCGAGGCTCTATGCAACCCGCTCGGATGAGCTAAATTTAATGTATTCTATCGTTGTTCTACGGAACTTGCTTGAGGTTAATTAATTAGTAAATCAAAGTTTATTTTTCGGTGGTGCGCGATATTAAGCATTATTAATGCTGTAATGATGATTTTCTCTTTGTAGATAACGACTATGTTGCCGTTTATATTCTTCTGCTGTTAGACTTAGGTATCTCCTTCGGTATCGGAAGGCTTTGCTGTAATGGTCACGCTTGGCGAGTGGATCGACGGTTTTTTCTGTCGTCAGTAATCCCGATAATCTAAATTTGCATATTTTTGATGTTTATTCGACGGCTTTTAGGACACACGGGCTATGACGGGGTGGCAGATTCTCTCACGGTGCCACCACACGATATAAAATATTGTCTTTATTGATGCAAACTCAAAAGAACTAACTTGTATTTGAAATGAAATTATTATTTACGGATTTTACCGCGTTTTATTTCACATTTTAATTCGCAATAAAAATCCCGATGTGTAGTAATCGCGTAAATACAAGAAATTATAACTCACTTGTGTCTTTCATAACGTTAATGTGTTAAGATTATTTGAAAAACTGACGCCGTGTCAGAGATACGAAACTTCGGGACATCCACAATATGGCTGAAAGTTTTGTTAAAGAGCAGCCCTCGTGCTAACAATCTTGTATGTCAGGATATTATAATGTTGCATACACTGAATCATAAATTTTTCACGAACATTGTAAAATTAAGAACTTTACCATTTTCAATTGAACTACTTAGGGCCAGAGAATCAAAAACACGGGAAAAACAGAACCAAGAAATTCCACAATTTGTTAGTTGTAATCATTAACTTTTTCTGAGATTGGACCAACCTATGAGCGGATTCGCATTTAAATTAGCAATGTCTCAATAGTCTATAGCAATCGCTAGTTTATGATGTCTAAGCTTAGCCTTTTTGTTTGACAGAGAACATAAAGAGACTGAACTCCGAAGATGTTACCGAATTTGGCTATCGATCGTGTTGGTAATTGAAACGAATTGTGTGCAACATTCGAATCACGTACGAAAGTTGTCTTGGTGGCGGGGGAATGTATTTGCCGCCGAACGATCACAGATACTCTATACATTACCTTTATCATGGGTGCGAAATCAATTATCTGCACGTGTTTGTTTATAACTTCGAGAGAGTTTCTACTTTTTTTTCGATACGTGTTGCTTGCTTTTTGAATCTAAAAGAGTTGAAGAAAAGTTCCGTATACAACCGCTACTGATAAATCGTTATTTCATTTGGGTATATCTGCTCTGATTGCGTTTATTTACTGTACGGAATTCTCTATACTTATTATAATGTTACAATTTTTAAAGTTCGATTTTTATGTTGTATTCTAATTTTACTTTTATAAATATAATAACTAATATTTACAAAAGGCATGTAAAACTTTATACAAGTAAACAATTTATTATTTGAAAAAAATATTTAATGTTCATAATTATCGTTCTATTTTTAGTTCCAGTTAACAAAAACACCTAACTAACCCTAATCACTAGTACCAAAAATTATTTAAAACCATATAAAGATTAGTTAAGTTATATTTGATATAGAGTATTTATTTTGTGCAAAATATATGAAATAACTTTCTCTATTAACATATAAATGAATCATTCATCAATATAATCAATCAATATAAAAAAAAAACTAAGAAACTACTTTAAGTAGGAAATCGAAACGTCTAAAGCAGCCAGTAATGTCAAGTTCCTTCTTTGCAAACCTTAAATCATCCATAAATATACCCCCATTGGGCGTGTCAAATAACTTATCATCGGCAGTTACGATGGCGTAGCAGTGAATTTTATCTTTCGATAAAAAAAACGTTCGTTTGCGTCGCAATGTTTCTTTTTTATCCACAAAATATAACTTCTTGTTAAATGAGAACAAAAAACAGATGGCGAGTAAGCAGTGGCGGTAATGAAGCAATTTGTTATATAAGTGTGCGCAAGAACGTTAAAGTAATACCAAAGTCGTGGGAATTTCGCGTGTCACGAATGATAACAATTAAAATTGTTCCCATGCGGTACCATAATAAGACTTTGATGTAACACAATTGCTTTAAAAAATGTGCAAATTAGAGTCTATTTATTTTCAGAGGCATGTTCTATATTAGTTTCTGCGAATTTTTCCTTTCAGGAGTACAAATAATGTAGCAGCTTATCATGTATCTCACTACTTGCCTGTTGCAATGTTCTCCTTTCATAGGTCCTCAAATTATATTTTTCATAATTTGAAAGATATTAAGGTACGTCCGGACTCTGCGGTACAATGGCATAAATACATATTTATGATATAAAACTTCTTTGGGTGCGACTTCAGAGTAACTCAGATTTTTTTTTCGGGCAGAAGTCGCGGTCCGAGCCATGAGCAGGAAAAACTAACTTTATATGCATACAACTATTGGTAACATACTGTTATTTTTTTATTAGTTATTTATTTTTTCATTTAAATTAAACATTTGACCAATGCTAATTTTTTTTTATTAAAAACAGAACAAAAGTTTAACTTAACTTAGACAAAAAGTACCTCTTTGACATTTGATATGCCTGACAAACAGAATAGCTGTTGAAGCCGCCGTCTTTTATCGAAGTGTTTTAAAATGCTATAGAATAAAAGCTTTACTTACTACTTTTTCACATTCCTCACATGATTTCGCTTATTGATAAACATGTCTTGGATAACCAGAACCATGTCTTGTTTATAAAAATAACACCGTAGATACGATTTTATCGAGGAATGAACTCACACACATGAAATTTTTGTCAAATATTTTTGTGGCCACATTTGCCACGATAGCCTCGTATAGCATCTGCTGCGTACTGGCGATCGCTGCTCCAGACACCTTACACCTTAGACGTTATAACCCTTCAACGGCCTGAACAATTCAGGTCTAGTCTATTTAAAAAGACGGTTTTATCTGGCATTTTGCTTTGTCACCTTTTAAAATAGCCACGTGATAAGATTTGGAAGCAGTACATTTTACCTAAAGTTTCAAGAGACTAGAGGCCGTCTTATGTGCTCGTTTCTTAAATACCGGTGATAGTGTTCATGGCATATGGCAGAGATATATAGTCGATGGTCGGTCCAAGCGTGGCGATTATAGCACTGCTACTGCTAACAGGCTGCTGATAATTTAATGATTTACTTAATTATAACCATTTTTTCAAGTAAGGTTAAACAATTTAGTCTCTGACACAGTCGATTAAGTTCTTTCTTAGTCGTTGTTAACTTTCACTGACTCCGGGAAAGTTGATTTAGATACAATCCAACTTTCTTCCGCTCCAAAGTGAAATGTCATCATAGACTGACTTTTCCATTAAACAAAACCAATAATACAATGCGATACTTATGGATTGGAAAACAAACCCGGTAGTAAAGAGTTAATGGTGTGAACAGCGTATCAATTTAACTTTTCTTTCGAGTTTACAAAGACTTTAGCCGGTATTGTGCCTTATTGCCTTTTCAATGTACATCTTTGTATAGCAACACTAGGTGGTTACTTTCCCTAAATCAGTACACAAAATTACCTATCGAAGTGTCTCTTCGTATACACGATTTCCTCATTAACGTGCTTTTGTTCACAGTGTCTCCGGTGCACTGCAACATGCTCGTTTGTGTTGTGGCCTTTTAACACAATGACGTAATCGAGATGCCAATATCCTACTTCATGTTTGGTAGATACTAAATGTAATCAAGGAATAGTATAATCTGCAATTTTGTATTACTTTAAGACATAGCAAACTTTCAGAAGGACACAAAAATAGCTCTATAGATATAAAATTATATAATTTTAGTATTCTAAGTCTTGCCATGTCGTATCGGCGTCCCCCCCCCCCTTTCCTCTAGTGGGTGTTGTATGAAGAGGCGACTAAGGAAAAATCCTTGATAATCGTAATAACAACCTAATGGATAAATTTCGAAACATACCGAACCAAAAATAGGTATATGTAATAACACAACAGAAAACGGTGTAATTGGTTTAAAACGGTGTAATATCATAATAACAAAATAGTTTAACATTTCACGTAATAACGTACGCTTTTCGCTTCTCGCATGTCTCAAATTCACTTGTCGTCGTACAAACATGTCATAGTTTGCATTACGTGTATATACATACGAGATGCTTTGAACATTATCAAATTATGATTAGAATTTCAATCCCTTGTCGCATAACATTATAAATAAAATTGCTTCTATACTTGCTTCTATACTTGCTTCTATACTTCTATTGTTGATTGTTTTTTGGAACTGTGACAGCGGTTGCAGTAACTAATCGCTGAGCTACATATTCTTCCTTTTTTATTACCACTCTAAATTTTACTTATAACTTTTTGTTTTAGCTTATTGCAGCTATTACAAACATGATGTAAGTAAATATTTACTATTAATTTAAATTTATGTTAAGAATCAGCAATATCAACGGTTGCGTCAAGTACAGCCTTTTTCCAAATCTCTCTTCAGTGTTAATTTAAATTCAAATATTTATTATTATACAATTTATGTATTTAATAATTTGAACAACTCGAACGAATAGTTTGAATACAGTAAAATGTTCACTTAAGAATAATGTGTCTAGAAAGTATACCGTAACTGTGAAGTTTCATAAAAGTCGTACTGCAACATGAGTATAACACATATCAATATTACGTGCAATCCGAGTGCAAGGTATAAACAAACAATAGAATCGGGGGTCGGTTACTCGTTATAAGTTTCATAGAACGTGAGTAAATAAGGTTCAATCCCCGTTGCAACCATGACTAATATTTTTAATTGAAATTTTAAGTGTTGAAATTACAACGTGCGGAGATGGAAGCCATAGTGTGGTCAATAGCTGAATGTAAAGAAAGTCCGCGAACATGCACAGTAGCAGCGAGGCGGACCCTTCACGGCTCCTAAAGCCCTCTCAAATATTGAAAGGAGACTTTCAATATTGAGGCTCAAATGTTCTCAGACTTTTGAACGGTAACTTAGAAATACAAGCGGCAGTAGGCAGAATATGTTATAGGCATTCACTCGTCTTTTCCTTCTTGTATTACGCAATACAGCTTACCATAACTGACTCATAAACCAATAATTTGTATTTTGCACAATTTATTTGCCCGGGACCCAAAACAGCAAAACGACGCGGTCGCCTCATTTGTGATATAGGTACTCCGCAGTTAACGATTTCCGGTAAGAATTCGGAAGTTATCGCCGTAGTTGACTTGACGATAAGTCAGTCATCATTGATAAACAATATATACTCAATATTATGTTCTGTGCACTTTGTTATTGCAGTATACGGATGTCTAGTTTTTTTGTGAAAAAATCAAATTGCACTTAATTTGGTAGCTGTCGGAATAATTACATTCGTAACAAAAACATAAAATAATGACTATTGCGCACTTCAGTTGCGAAGCATTAAATGTGTTCAACTACATTGGTATTTTGTTTACATTGTAATCATTTTTAAATTCGTTTTATTATATTTTACTATTACCACGAGTAAATGAAGTGTTCTCACGTTTAGATTGTCCAATTTTTTTTTAAAATTCTATACGATATTTTTAATGAATTAAATAAATTTTATTTTAATGTCCTATTTAAATATAGTCACATAGATCGTAATAAACTTATTAACTGACAATTCTTTAATCTTATTCAAAAAACTTATAAATGATACTTTGCTTTAAAACTTTAACAATATTCTTTATTAAGACAAGATACATCTACGATAAAACAATATACATAAGACTTCAAGGATTAATAAGGAAGTGTCCGCAGCTTAACTCTTCAACCGAGATCGTTTCTGTCGCCTGATTAGCAGAGGGGTGTCTATAGGGTTGCAATATCGACGTTTAAGCGTTCTCTACAATGACCGTCGGGCGTCACGCTGACGCGGCGCCAGAAACCGTACCCTCGGCCTGCAACTGACGTGTCATTTTCACTCGTTTTATTTTAAAGAATTTTCGTCTCCCCTGTATTTACTACACGTTGTAGGGTTATAACTGGAGCTATCGCTGATAAGGTAAGTCTGCAGGGACGAACTACTGCGCCAATATCGAAAATGTATTTTGAAAATACACCTGATGTACCCTAAGGTTAATGTCCAAACAGTACAGCAATTCTATGTTTTAATTTATTAGGTGATTACAACCTCCGACATCTGGTGTTAATGGATACCTAATTTATAGTATTTGAATTGTATGCCTAAAATTTAAGCAAATTTTAACCGAAAGTTAGTCTGCATTTTTACTTTTGCATAAATAGTGAAAAATTGCCCAGTGTGTTGTTGATGCGTAGGTAATGAATTCGAAACCCAGTCGAATTTTTGTACAACATCCGTTATTGTGGTTATTCGGCGTCTCTGACACTATTATTCTTTATTGGATTGGAGCGACAAATGAGCTAATCTCTGCAAACAAATTCCATCGAAGGAGATTACAGATACGTTGTCACTCCCGAGGTCTGAGATGGTATAACTCACAGCCTGTAATTAATTATATTGATTTCCTTTCAAACCGGAAGATAGCAGTAGTTGTACTAACCTAACCTAACCTAACCTAACCGGTTTCTAGACAGTGAAGGAGCCTACCAACTAGAAACCTATATCCACCATTCCTCCAATATATGACGTAAGGCTTAGGCGACGAATAAACAAAGGAAGGACAAGGTTGTTTGCTGTTTACATCAATGCTTACGGCACTGTAATTTGCGTAGGTCCAGTGCAAATGATTAAATGGTAAACATTCAGCGGTTGACCACCTGATCAGGGCGGTATGTATTAGCTGGTGATTGGCGTAATATTGGTATCGATGAGGTGGTGATCCATGCACATGCGGGACTCGCAACGCCCTTCTTCTCTTCAAGTTAGGTAAAACGAACCAAATTATTTCTATACTAGCTTTTTTTCCAGTCCAATGATGTTTTATAAGTTTTAAGATAGTTTAAATAATAAAAAACAAACGTAAATGACGAGGCGACCCTAAAATCATTATTTACGGTTAAAACAGGCTTTACGTCAAAGTTAGCACTAGTTAGGCATCGAAAATCGATTTTTATATTCACTGTTACCATTAAACCGACGCTGTACCAAAGTTTCACGCTTCATAAATGTCCGACAGCTGCATCTATTCGTATAGGTATTATTATCACTTCGTTATCTGTGGCACCTACAGATATGTACTTCAACAGTAAGTCATTACATTTTTTGCTCCGAATTAATGATGATTTTAACGAACACAAAAATCACACGATTTTTCTCTCTTATTATTCAGGTATTAAAACTAACCCAAGTTTCAACAATATTTCAAAGTAAGCAAAGAAATTTGTTAAAATTATTGGAAATCACAAATAATTTACATGAATATTCCTCCACTTCTCCGCTATAAAATTATCGGAATGCAAATTCGTGAAATTTGTTTGAAAAGTAGATTTTCTCTATAAAAATAAAAGAGAACGTAGTTTCGGATAATTTACGGTAACTCTCTCTTCATACATGTCAATGGGTCGCTTTAAAACCTGGAATCTAGAGACAAATTTGTCTCTTATTTCCCTGTAATAAAATGTTATGCGGGGATTAAACTTTCAGATGCTTGCACCGAATAGACCATTCGACTTAGAAAAATATTCGCATTTCATGGTAATTGTTAAAGGCAACTGTAAATAGCTGGTATTTCAGCGCAAGAATTTACAATGTGGTTTGTTACCGCGACAAATATGTGCAAATTTACGCAGATAAAAACCATTACCACGTTTCGCTCTGACGAGAAAGTTTGAACCGCAAAGAGGTTATTCTTTTAATATTCATTTGTGTTAATAACAACACAGAAGATTTACGACAACATTGAAATCTCATACAGCCGTCTAAACCATTTTCTATGCACGTCTTCGATCATCACTGCAAAATTCATCTAGAGGAAACGAGGCATTACATCATAGAACCATCTTCACAGAGTACACAAATCCCGTTTGAAGAATTATCATCGAATAAAGTAGCTAAGAGTACGCGAATGACCTGGGTTCGATCCACGGTCCCAGCATCACTAAAATTATTAGTACTAGTTACTAATAGCAATTTAAAACTGCATGTCTGAGAAATAATTAAAAACATTATTTCTAGGACGTGTGAAGTCCACCAACCCGCGCTGGAGCGTAGCGAACTCTTGCCGTCTCCAATCTCACTCAAAAACATTTAAAAGGAGGCCTTTGCCCAGCTGTACATGCTTGTGGTTTGCTTACAGGCTGATACGTAAAGTACCTCATCACTCAATAAATTACTGCACAGTACTTATTTCACTCTTAAGTTTTAATTAATACTATAAAATTAACTTTCATTTCACAATCTTTCTAAGTTTGAGAAATTTACAAAAAATTTAAGAATAATTTTAAGTTTGTGACACAGCGCTCCTCAACTAACTTGTTAAAAAAAGCAAAAGCGTTCTACTTCATAGAAGTGTATAAAAGGTACTACGATCGTCAATCCGCATGTAAGAGAAGCTAATACGGCCAATCCTTGGGCAAAGATTTTGTCTGGCAGGAAACTATTTAAAAGATATCAAAATAGAGAAAACAAATGAAAAATTTCAAAAATTAAAAGTGTAACTCATAATTATGATGTGTTGCAACAATAGAAAATCTATTATTATGACATGATAAAGGAAAAAGTTGTAAACAATAATTCGAATCTTACGGGATGGCGGTATTTTTAGTTTCGTTAGGCGGTATTCATTATTTAAATTACATATAATCAGTTTATATTATTGCACTATTTCGATGTCCGCAACATATGTTAAAAAATCACACACGCTTAATCTTTGAGATTGAAGATTAGTCTTGAGGGCCCGGCATATAGCAGTTACCCCAAGATGAAGTGTATGAAATCTGATGTTATACTTGTTATTGTATAGAGATGAGACTTCATAAATTAAAATTTTTGTTCTTAGTTACAAGTCTTTGATAGCGGATAATAAAAAGAAAATTACGGATATATGACCCAACTCTGGAATGTTGCAGTAAAATTCAAAGGGATGACATTTTATGCGACATAAATTCCGAAAGGTAGCCCAAAAAAGAGTGTATTAGTTACGAGTGCTATCGGTTTGTTTGTTTTTCTGATATTGATTTATTTATGTCATAAATCTAACATGGGATTAATCAATATGACTTGTCGGCGTACCCATACGTCAGTTGACAAAATTGTTTTTCCACAATCAATTTTTACAAAACACAATGCGTGAAGAAAAAAGGAAATGAATGTTGTTAGCTCCGGAACGATATATTGTACGTCGATTCATGATTGAAACTGCCAATTCCAATACAAAATCAAGGGATTATTTTAAGACATTTATGTATACTATTACACCTTAGGTTCAGCTGTGATCCAGGGAAAAGTAAAACGAGAAATCAGGGAAAAGTAAGAAAAGGACGGACCGAGTAATTCAAAAACCTGAGGTACTAACTGGGTACTGAACTGCTAGTACTATCCTTAGTGTGTAAACGCCAAAACGTTCTATGAATGGGACAGCACCCCTTTATGGCATATGAAGAAACTCCAGTACGTTCAATCTTCCTGATAGGATAAAAGTTGACGGAAGGTTGGCTCTGTCTCAAAAACGTAATCTCTGCATTCCCCAGTAGATGATAGACGTAAGTGCTTTATTATGTCTATGGGCTGCTGTAGCCACTTAGCATCGGGCGGGATGCTAGCTCGTTTGTCACTCCCTATGTAATTGTTTCGACATGACAAAACTTGAATGACTACTCTAATAAGATATAAATCTATGTTTATTGTATATGGGATGTAGATTTAAATCAATCACATGTAAAAACATTTTAAGGCCAGTTACTACGAAGCAGAAACCTTAAAGGTGAATCATGTTGCAAACGTAAAGTTAAATTATAAAAATGCAATATTTCTTTCGTTCTGCAAACAGACAAATTAAAATTTCAGAAAACTTGTATCCCTAAGTGATGTGGTTCGGTTTCGCTTTGAGTCAACCGTGGAGCAAACATTCGAGTCAAACGGCGAACGAATTAGCAATTTGCTATTTACTTTAGTCTCCACCTCCCGTGTCGGTTTGTTCGCGAGACTAGCGTTTTTTAAAAGTATGCGGTTTCCATTTGCATAATTTCAAAAGTACTTCTTAACCTTCGTTTCGGATATTTTAACCGTTAATTTTTCAGAAGGTTCCATGATATTTTATAGTATTTAGTAACCAAATAACGATAGTTTCTTTACTACTTTGGTTTTTGTGATTACTGTACGATGTTGTAAACTTCCCACAATATATTATAATGGCATGGTATATCTCAACCAAAGCTACGAATAAAGGTCTCAAACAAGCACATAGTCCACCTAATAATCTCTGTGGCTCATAAACACCTATATCTGTGCTAGATTATGAATCGTGATACAGATACGTTGTCACTTCTGAAGTTTGGTTCTCAGGAGTATTGAGTCCTCACGAAATGCCTCGTTCCTTTAAATGAGCCTCCGGCTCAATTACTCACCATACTAAACATAATTTACAACGTCGTGGTATAATGCTACTATTTCACGCTTCCGTAAAAGTGTGGTCTTTTTGCAATCGGGCCGACCAATTCGTGTTGCAGCTACAATTCAGTTGTAGTGTAGTTCGTTTTGTGTTCACTTATTACTACTTACTTATGTACCTTCTTACGAGTATAAGATTAGACAAAACGACCATGAACTCGATGCAGTACCATGTAATGCTCAAAATTGTCCATTGCTAAAATTCTAGACCAATAACAAGTAACAAGTGTTGCGTAAATTATAGCTATAGCAGGTATTAAAATCCTGAGCTTATAATTGATAAAGTAAGTACGATGGTCAGTCTGGCGATCCTCTCTTGTAAAATAACATTTTTAAATGAAATGGTAAGAAGAGAAAGTAAGATAACAGAATTCTTCCAACATTTTTGTTAGCTTTTTTCACCCTAAGGTAGAAGTTTTTAAAAGCAATCAAAAATATTTCGACTGAGTGAAAAATTTCCTATTCATGAATGGATGTGAAATATCGCAAACGGGTTTTAAAGGAACGCATGGACTCGTTCCTCTTCCGATAACGTCTAAGTTTGGCCACCCATCTTTTTAACTACGTCATCGTCAATTATCATTAGAATCTGTGAGTCGGGCAAGGGAAATGCGTCCGTAATTCAATATTAGTGCCTATAAAGGTGAGTGATAACCGCATACCCGCTGGTCCCTTATTATAGTGTGTCACTATTTTATAACTGAACATTATCGACGACTAATTCATGACACCTTTTTATAGATATTTTCCTTCCTTCGAAGAGTTAAAGTTTCCAAAGCTATTGACCCATTTATAAAAGGCTTTTACCCGTCGCAGTATTGCGGTGTTGGCATTCCGTTCGAGGACAAATGTATTTGTGTTGAATATTTGTGTCGTCTTTGCAGCTATTGTTAAATTTCAGAGAATCACGAATTTTATTTTGTTGTTTTTCTTAGACGGCGACGATTTTATTATTACTTTATATATTTCTTACATTGAATGTAAGTAGGATGGTGGGAAAGCGGTATCGTTATTGATAAGACATTTTTTATTTGGAGGGAAAGTATTTCATGTTTATAAAAGCAATAAATATAGAGGTGTTGAAGGTGCGTTGCCGGCCTTTAAAGTATATTTGGGAGATATGAAGGAGGTTGAGGAGGGAGATGGGGTGGGGAAGTGGGCCTCCAGTTACATGGCTTACCGAACAAAACGCAGAAGCATAATATGTCCCTACTTCACGCCGGTATTCTGCGAGGCCATGGTACCAATCCGGACGAGCCGGCCCATTCGAACAACCAGCAAAAGCCGCCGCTTGACTCTACCACGCTTAAATTACATAGGCACTCGCTCGTCTCTAAGCAACATTACGGTCAAACAGTTATTTATTAAATCTTTAAGTTTAACATAGATGCACTTTTAACATAATAAGTTCTAACTTTTCGCAAAAAGTGTAACCTTTGAATTCACATATAAACAAATATATTACGAGTATAGTAAATTCCTCAGCGTATAAGACGGATGGGTCAACAGAATTGCAATGCAGCCTGTGTGAACAGACATGAGGCTCGGAATTCTAGATATGGGCAGTGGAGTGGCCCTAACATGAATGTAATCACCTAACCTGGATACACGAATTATAAACGATTAAACTTTATGTTTTTTTTTATTCCTAAACTCAATTGATATTTTAGTGCAATAGAATGTAGTTTAAACGATTGAAATCATGACAAACATGTGATTTAAATAATTGGTACATTTTTTTAGGTAATAGTGTAAGTTCTCAATTTTCTCCAAAAGTCAACTAACTCTGTATGCGGTGCATGCTACTGACTCACGAACAAGGCTCTGGCGACAAGTCCATCCGAGTAGATACGTCGAACCAGACTCTCACAGACCAATGATAGAGAGAAGCATTTCTAGTGCGAGAGTACCAGCTTTGCGTTCACCAATACACCTGTTCAGCATGGGAAATATGACGATTGCAGATTGGCATTGCTGTTGTGAAGATGTTATATAAAAATAATCCATCTTATTTTCTCAGTCCTTTTCTAAATTGAGGGTCACGCTAAGTTTTACTACTTAAATATAAATCGAGTTTGATGAAAACTTTCGACTAGAATATGACAACACATGGTAGATAACACGTACACGATGTAGCTGGTAGGCCCGGCACGTCTTTTGGCGACGGTCGCCTAAACCGATTACAGCCGCCCTCGGTGAAAATACAGTTTCAAACACCAACTACAGCCACAGATTGCGTGGAAGTTTTCATTTAACTGCTGGCCATATGTAACCCTTTCGTTGTACTCGTACGCGTATTCATATATGTTAATTTATCACTGCAATAATAACGCCCCACAAAGCTTAAATTAGACTTTATACAAGTATTTCTGTCTTTATACAAGTTTTGTCAAAGCTAGTTTGATCGAGCAGTACATAGATTCATAACATTATCTAGAGTAATAGAATATGACGATAACTACCTTATTCAAGGCTTCAATAGTACCGCAGAGAGATAGCGTTGGGGATTTTTAATACACATAAACAATATTTATACTCTATACCGAATATGTCCTAGAGTACTAACATAGATAACTAAAGAACATAGAGTTAGAGATAAGCTAATGCTGCTGTTCCCTTGAATCGCATACTGGATCAATGAGTCAAACAACTAATATAAAGGCAATGCCTGAAAAGAAATTTTACATTTTTTGAAAGAACTACGAGAAAGAATAACTAAAGTTCATAAGAGCTAAGAATTTCTATTAAAAAGCCAAATAAGTCTACATCACACACGACACTAACATCGATTAGTTAACAGTAATTTTGTTTCTTTTTTATTAAACTTGTGACGCCATATGTTTGTAAATCATACTTTTAAAAATAAATTGAATATTTGAATGTAGTATACATTGGTAAACGTTACAAATGGTTTAAGCTGCTTTCAAAAAGTAAACCAAAGTTAAAATTTTATTTGAACGCGAATGTCGGGATAGGATTATCCTATTGTACTTTGCTCCGCCCCAACGAGAGAGGCAAGGTTGGTTACATCACTGAATTCACTTGAAATGTTTCTAGTATCCACGTTCCTAAATTCTCAAGAATTCGATTGCACACTATCGCTTATGTTTCCCGGGTATACCATTACTATTATTAAATTTATCTCTTTTAGATATGTGATCGAATTGTTGTAGCTTTTATGATTCTTTTCAATCATTAACGTGACACTTTGATGTATTTATATATTAATGATTCGAATGTAGTGACACATTACAATTGTGTGTTCCGCTGGTACTTAAAAAGGTTGATCTTTCTGAGAAACCGATGATGTAAGTACCAGCTTGCTTCTTGTGATGCAATTATAGAATTAACGATTAACAATGTTTATATTTATGATGTATTCTTTTGACAGGTGGTGCGAAATTAGAATGTAGTAAATCTCTTAGGCAGCTGATCGGACTGAACGAATCAGTCCTCTAATAAATAAAATTGTGTGTGTTGTTGTTGACGCGTTGCCTAGTAAGTAACGTGAGTTGCGTGCGATGATTACTGAGTTCTGGTTCCCCAATTTGAATGTAAATTTAAAGCAATATTTGTGTAATGTGATGTTTTTTTTATTGATTAAAGACAGATCTCCCAAAATATAATTAAAAATTTCAAGAAACGCTCGACTTTCTTTTCTTTCTATGCTATCAAGGTACAGTAGTCCTATCTACTTTCTACTAAACCATCGATGTAGTATATCTGATCAAACAGTTAAATGTAACCAGGCAGTTGTGTTTTTAATGAAAATTCTATTTATAACATTGTAGAATTTTTTACAGATACTACAGAATATAAGTGATCATGGCTACTTAATTATACTCGTATTTCTTACGGGTCCAACACAGTCCTAATTTTTTGTCCAGCTGAAGCCGGCTTTATACTTTTAAAGCAGTAAAACAAAGCACATTACCCATTCCAAGTGCACTATATATTGAATAAGAGTTAATGCCAGATCCATATTGTCTGTAATTGCATCGTGTTTAATTCCATTAACATTTGCCTACAATCGGCGTACTGTGCATAAAACGCGGCCTGCACCGCCTTCGGATCCGATTAGTACCAGATTTAACAATAGATTTCGACTAGTTTCATACATTTACATATATAACCTCTGCTTTTGAATATTATAGCCAGAAAAGGTACTTTAAGAATAATTGAGTAATTTTTAAGTTCTTTTAATTAGTTTTTTCAGTGCTTATTACTTTGGAGTAGTAGTGACGTAAGAAATTACAATTTCCATTTCTTCCTGCGGGTTACGCAAAAAGTGACTTATGAAAAATCTTAAAAATTTTGAGCGAGGCTCCCAGAGATTATCATAAGATTTTGTTGGTTTCTTAGATTCTCTCTCTCTCTCTCGGATAGGCGAAGAGTTGCGGCTGCACACACGTTCGGCTGCCCTGAAAGCCTATCAGCTTTGCTCTTCTTCTTTTAAAAAAACTTGTGTCGTGGAGGCATTTTAGAATTTACATGCATAAATTTGACACAATATGTCAATGAGATAAAACCATTTTTAAAATCAGACATATTATCCTTTAACTTTAATTTTTGGGAAAAATATTGCTTGTTATATACTATTATAAGAATATAAACTACATTCATTTATTGACATGTAGTTATTTTTAGAAATAATAAATACTTCATTCTAACACCTAACTGCTGCAATTTGATAAGACAGAGCTCGAAGCTTACCACAGCAGCCATTAAATAAACAAGTTATATTTTCAGTATAAGCGGTTTAAGTCGGCAGGTAGTGAAAGAAGACAGGTGAAGTGAGAGCGCTCTAGTCCAGAACAGCGTCCGCGTAAAGAAAATATATTTTCCATCAAAACAAAATGCGTAAAGGAATTTTAAAGACGGACGAAGGTATCGAAGTGAAAGGAACTTGAATTCGATCGCGATCTATGACAGAAATAATTTTATAAGGAAATATTATTTTAATTTCTGCTTATTGCATTTAGGCATTACGAGGTTATTTATCACTATTGATACTTAATATTAAACAAAATTGCTTTGAACTTTTCTTAAGAAATTATTTCTTTACGAATTACGTACATATTCCCAACAGTGGACTTACATATACAGACTGATAAAGAAAGAAGAATAAATGAAAAGCAGCCTATAAAAGTTATATTGCTGGGTAAAAGTTACTTCCAAAAGGCTAAATGTGAGGTGCCTTTTTGAATTCGGTTTGAAGCCCGCATGAGTTCGCACTCTTCGTGTGCGTAATGGCAAACAACATTTCCTCTAAATGTATTAATTAATTATTTTTGAGACCTGTAGGTTTCCTTACTAATTATTTATGAGACATAAATGCAAAATAGGTAGGTTCCCACCATAGAACACGTGGTGAATTGCGGACATAAAATTCAAATAAATTTCTTATGTCAGTGGGGGATAAAATCGAGGTCGCACGCGTACTGTGGAATTAAAGCTGTCGCTGGCTAAACATCCATTTATGGAAACGAAGTAGAACAAGTACATTGTTACAATATGATTTATACACAAATGATTACTAATATTGTTTAGTCACAGTAGTGGAAAGTATACGAAGCCACTAATTACAATTATGTACAAAACACAAGGAAAGCTACACTCATTCGCAGTTCCAATAAACATATTAGGACATATTTAGAAAATACAAGTAAAGGTCAAAACTGTTTATTATGTTCTTATTGCGTACTGGACTTTTTTTTCAGTTATATGTTAATATAATTATTGAGTATTGTATGAAATTTTCCTGTTTTTGCAGTTTTTTTCCGAATTTCAGTTTAAGAAAGCATGCTATGACGAATGCAGGAGGTTTTGACAATAAGAGGAGGCAACACCAAATCTGAGTATTTATGTGCTAATCTTGAGACAAAAATTCACCCATATGAAAAAAAAAATTTCTCTTTGAATGTTCGAAAGTATAAAATTTTCTTGAAAATACCTTTTTTTCTACTATTACTAGTTTTATTTTGTTTAACAATGCTAATTTCACTAATTTGTTTCACGATCCCTCTACAAAAACGACTTTAGCAATTTTCATGCTAAAATTATGTCTCTTTTTTTCGCGTTCCTCGAAATACGTCTATGAGTATATAATGTCCGTAACATATCTATTTCTAAATGTCATAAGCCAAGGCGTACACAGCTGGCAGCAAGGTAACGTAACCGCGGTTTATAAAAAAAATGGTATCATACCTTGTAACTTATATACGTTACAAACTCCATATGTAGTCTTCTGTAAGTAAAGGGTATTGTTTTAGTCTGTGTAAAGCTGATATACTTTAATTCAAATTTACGTCACATTTTGACAAATATAATTATCTCATATTATTTTTTATAATTTACGCGCCGATGAGAGATTTTCACTAAAAAAATTTAATGTTTCCTCTTTGAAATTTGTAAACTTCGAAGAGTAAGACATGTATGAAGATTTTCAACACTTAAGTAATTGAAAGCTTTATAGTCTTTTAAGTCAAAATAAAGCGTGTCTAACTAAGTATCAATTTTCGTGAAAAGTTTCCCACGCTGACGTAAAAGCACTGTTTTATGATGTAGCAAACTAAAAGCTAAGACTACATCTCAGGCTGTAGGTAACACAAAATTGCATACTGGAACAGATAATTAAAGCACTTCATGTACATTCTGTTTTTACTGATAATGAATCAAAAATACTCGTATGTAATAATATTTATGGAAGTAGGTACCAAATATGTACCTCCTCCAAAGCTCGGTCCTGGGCCACAAGCATTCATCGACTTCCCGCAACACTGTGCAGGTTGTCAACTTTCTTGTGGGGGAAGTCCCTCACTGCGTTTAACCGTTACGTGTTTGCCAATCAGAAATCTTTCTTCCCCGACGGTTGTCTATTCTCAGAGCTATGTGGCCGGACCATGGCCAATCCAGCTTTCTGATCCTAACGGCTATGTCGGTAAACTGTAATTTTACTATCATATAACCATAAAATTTACACCACTAGCTAGCGGCCACCACACCTTTACACTGGCATATCTTATATATATTAATTAGTAATAATGTAGCTTTATAACAGTTGAAAACTTTTTATTTTTTTTTTAGTTTCTGGAATGTCCTTATTACAAATAACCTAAAATTCTCTTAATAATATTGAAATATCATGTATTACAATACATCTCCATACACTCGTATAATATGAACGCAATTACGTTTCTTGTTGAGGATACTGCATTTTATAGATAATGATTTGTCATATAAAACATAGCTAATGCAGCATTTCTCGAGTTGATACATTTTCCTTACATTGCGCAGAAACTAATAGCTTGTTACGAAACGAGAAACATTTGAAATGTAAATCAGTTGCCTACAAGTTGCGTTAGTAGTATTTAGCTAGCAAGAATTGGAATTTCATGGAAAACAAAACACGTAAAGCACATTTCCCTTTTACTTTTTAAATGGCATTCGCTTAGTGAATAACTAACGGATGCAGCGTAAGTTTCACTAAGGCAATTAGTTGCTTTGATCCCTTTTAGTTACGTAACGACGTTGAAAAAAAAACAGATTGCAATCTAAATAACTTTTACAGTTGCCTGACTGGTGTCTAGTAGTGTATATTAGTAAGAAGTTGCAAAGGGGATATGATTATGGTTATATATTCAGATATATAATATTGTAGCTTGTAAAATTTATCGATTATTCTACTTATAGAGAAGTATTTCCTCTTCTTCATGAGCATGTTTAAGTCCACTGTTGAATATAGGTATTGCCAAAAAAGCGTCGATAATAACTAGCATACCGTAAATTAAAGACTTCGCAGACAGGCCAGATACGATAATATCTTATAAGGTATTCTCCTTAGTTGCTTCTTCATAGATGAGTAACTTTTTCACATCATCGATAGATTTGGTGTATATTCTGCCATTCTGCGTTTCTAGTTTATTTACATGTTAAGGAGCATTTAATACGGATACCGATAAAACCATCTTCTCTAAGCTTTAGGGTCTGGTAATAATATGTTCACAGAATTCGACTAATCTCTTAAAAAAAACATTATATGTTATAACACAGTCGTTGTCGTCTGTGGCTATCGTAATATAAAATAGATATAGGCAAACAGAGATAGACAGACAGATTTTTTTTTACATTATGTAAACATATTCGCTAATTTAAATGTAAAAACTAGAAACCGTAACATCAATAAAAATCATAAAAAGACACTTCTATTTTATGTACATACTGATTAATTTAATCAGTGACAGACTCATTAATCACGATCAACCTTAACATGTAATACACTAGCGTGTTCAAACATTTTTTGCTGCATTACTCCATTGTAATAATGGTGCAATATATAGGTGCAGTATTTTTAAATATTGAACTATAAGGCGGCGTAAGAGAATCTGCCACCCATCCTGATGGTGTAATTAAAACCATCTAAGAGAAATACCAGACACACTTCGTGCCTTCGATAGATTGTGGAATATCCATCTCAAAATGCTAGAAATAAATTAACCAGACTGGTGATCGTCTTACGAATCTTAAGTGAAGTGTCGATGTGCCCTGGCTTTATAATCGCCAACTAACTTGTGAAGCAGCGCGATCATGTTAAAATGTCCCGGAAAGGTTAATGTTCCGATGTAAACGGTTCAAAGAACAATAATGAAAAAAAATACTTAAAGTACGATGCGTCGATGCTAATTTTTTTGATCCTTTAGAGAAAGTAATGTTAAAACAAAATCAAATCACAGGCACATCAAACAAAATACAAAACAGTCCAAGTAAATAAAAAATTTATTAATAACGTGAGTTTTAAAAAAATAGGCTGGCAAAATAACGGGGGAGATTTTATTTCTATGTGTACGAGTACACACACTTCCGTTATTTATAGTATTAATCTCCTCCAGCAAAGGTTTGCCTGGAAGCGATCGCTACTTAGCGATAAGGCCGCCTATGTAATTTTGTGCACATCTATGTAATTTAAGTAAATATTTATTTTTTGGCTACTACTAGTTCCTAAAAACTTTTTAGATACTAGGGATCTATATTTAATGATACCTACGGAACTAAAGCTCTAATACATTGAACTTAATTTTTGAAGCGTAACGTGCAGTGTTTGGGCTTAAATAATCATGTGACGTATGGTACTATAAATTTTTTGAAAAGTATATCAAAGGCTTGTAACTACCCATTGATTTACACATCGGATTCACATCGGAGGGTACGAAGTGACTTATCTTTTTTTTGTTTAGAGCGGTGGTGGTTTGTCCACCTGATTGTAAGTGGATACTGCAGCCTATGTAAATAACACAAAACGAAAAAGGTTTCAGATGCGTTGTCACCTCTGAGGACAAAGATGGAATGCCTCACAGCCCGTAAATTATCTAGCTATCTATGCCTTTCAAACCAGAATACGACAGAAGTTGCACTGTAGTTTAGCATCAGAAATGGGAAAGAGGTACTTACCAGACAACTCCTAGGCAGAGAAGGAATCTTCCAGCAGTAAAACTTATAACACCACAACTTACAACACTTACGTAACAATAATTTTTTAAATGTATGTTATATACGTTTTCAAACATTCCTATGTATTTCCATAGTCGTCCAAGCAGGTTGGTTAGCTTAGAAAGTTGAAAGTCACACTTATAGGGCTTAACACAGCCCTGCAGAGCCGGGTTTTGGGTTTTCTCTTTCGCTGGTAACGTTATATATGGCATCGAAGGCAATGATCTCTCTAAGTTATACACGTTTAATCATGAATATGCTGATATAGATATATTAATTTAAAAAGACATATAAATAATGTATAACTGCTGCCATTAATCTTATTTAGCCAGGAATAAATAACTAATAGCGTGTGGTTCATTGTGGCGCACATTGTAATCTGCCTCCCCCATTCTTCCTTCGGTGTATGATATTCAGAAAAAGACTTGAAAATCTCATGGCAGAACTCCACTACTCGGCAAACAGTTCCTCTCAATATATTTGAGAGTTTTTGAGACCGGGAAGGTCAGGGCGCTACGATTTTAGTAATAAGTTAATCGTCCTAAATTGTTTTTTTTTATATCGCTGCTCCGAAGGCTGCCGGATGGACAAAAAACCTCACGTACAAGAGATACGTCGGCCCGGTGATTATGACAGCTTCGGCGGAAGAGACTCGCGAGCAGGAGGCTCCCAAGTAAAAACTAATAAGATGCAAAGATGCTGCAGCGTTTTATCGTCGCTGACGCTGCTGCTGTGCTGTGTGGCGACACCTGTTAACGAAAGAGTCTTCCGACTAGTATTATGTCATTAGTTAAGCACATTTAAAAATAACATATTGCAGCACCTCGCCGCACTGCACACAATACGCAAAGGTGTTAAGCATACGTATTTGCTATTAGACGACCATTTTTTTAAATTACTTTAGCCGCAGGGAATCGTGTCAATTTCGCTTACCAGCCAGCAAAGTATACCAGTACAAAGTAGGTAAAGATCATTTAAAGTAAAAGGTTGCATTCCTTCTTAAAACTTAACATAAACTTTTTATTTATCTCAAAGTTCAAGTTGTCAATTATCTCACACGAAGTGTGCAATCAGGGATAGGTCCATGCTTCTCCAATAAATGTATATCAAAATGTAAAATTATACATCGAGTACGGAGAATTGAAGACTTGGTAAGTCCCGATGCCACAAATATATTGAGTAAATTAAATCTAAGGATATTGCCATTTTGGAAATCTCCCGGGAGGTCAGCGTCATCATCATAAGCAATATACATGTAAAAATTGTTCTATGTTTCATGGTCACTGCGATTTTTCAATCATATTATTATTTTAACTTATTAAAATGCAATTATCGCACGTCGAATTGAATATTTGATTGGCGGTCAATAATTACCTAATAAACGAGTCAAAGAGCGTTGTAATCTACATTGTGGCTGCAATAAAGCGAATGTGAAATTCGCAATAAACAGTGGTTAGGGTTGAGTCCAGACACGTTGTTTTTTGCCTCCAGTTATCCTCTCATGATTTATGCCGTGCCTGCTCGGAATATGATTACCAGTAACGTTTTCAAAGTGCCCTTAATGGGAATAAACGTTGTATTTAACTGGATGGTGGCAGGGTTTCATTGCGGTTAGGTGCCACAAAGTTACTACATACTGCATCAATAATCAGTGTCGACGTAAGACTTAGTGTTAAATGTACCTGACTATTGAGCATTGGGTTCAGGGTTCGAATTCCAGACAATATTTGTATACCACACGAATTGGTTTTTTGGGTCTGTTTGTGATTGTGTTGTATCTGACATGCATCCTAGTACTTCTTAGATCTTATCCCATAAGCGTTGCATCTTAAACGGGAAACTGAAGAGAGTAAGCGTTTGCCCGTACACTTTCGGTAATGTAAAATATGCTGCGCTGTTGACAACCGCCATTAAAGTATAAAATAGTTGTCACAATAATCGAAATCTACCAGGAGGACATCAAAACATCATCAGTCATTTGTGATTTCGAGACCATTTCTTCCGTAAGTATCGTAAAATAAGGGAAACGCCTTGAAAATCTCATTTCCTTAGTCAGTGGATTAATTATTTCAAAAAATGCCTGATTGACCAAATGACTAATAATGGGTTGATAAAGAACAATGACAGCAGCATAATATACAAACAACATAAATAGTTTAATATTTGATCTTATATATATAAACATATTATGTCCCGATTAGAAATATATTATTGATTAAATTTTTATTTTACTCTAAAAGTTATTAAAATTCTATCAAGCGTTGAATAAAAAAGATGGTTAATTCTTAAATTTTCGAGACGCCAACATTAAAAAAGAGTCGTTGGAGTAGAAATTATTTATTACGAGAACTGACGTCGAAATTCTAGAAACTTCAGCAAATTGTTATCAGCCAGTAAAATAAAAAATTAAAAGTACACAAACTTTTTAGACACGTATTTACACTACGTCGATTCCTTTTGCCTGAATTTTCGTTATCCGACGTTATTATGGTTCGGAAGAGCCTGTAATGAGGAAAAACGGCTTTCACGATGTTACGGTTTGGAAACACGAACTTTCTGTTACTCTAAGTTTAGCAGGCAATTAACTAGCGCGGTACTTCATTCTCAGCGAGGCTTAAATAAATGCGCTAAGAGTAGTCGATTCACTTTTAATTTTCTCCAAATAGAAGTATTAAAATTGCGTATTATTCTATGTGTGTTATTAAAAAGCGTGATTTTGTGGCCGAGTTTAACTTGCTTGTATTTTAATTCAATAAGAGGACATTAAAGTGTCCTCATATAAGAAGAATATTTGTTCTAGTAAAGCTTCTGTAATTGTAATTATTATCTAAATATGGCGATGAGTAAGTTAAGTTTTATATAATTAATATTTTTAGATATTGTTAGCATTTTAAATGACATTTTGTAAAAAAAAAATTTTAAAATACGGTCTCTGAAGCGTGACTTCTACAACTGTGATCTATATTAGTTACGACGAAAAAAAAAAGGTCTAATCTGACAGATTATATATATACTTATAACACTTATTTTTGTTAAACAAATTTATTTTAAACCTAAAGGTATAAAGCTAATGCTAATTTTCCAATGCGAAGTGATGATAGCACAGCAGAGGCATTTATCAAAGCTTCAAATTTATTTGAATTATGTTTATTAGCCCACTATTTGCAGACAGATCTCACAAGGAAAATCGTTGTTGATGTTAATTTAAAATATATTTAACCATTTTTAAATTTTCATTGTTATCTCTCACTATAAAAATGAGTAAAACATAACTTTATTTTCAATGTTAGAATTTCATGCAGTCAAAAAAAGTTATCCTGTAGAACGGAATTTAATTTGTTTTTAAAATTATTACAACCAGTGCGTGTTATTTCACGGAAACGAGAAATAAAAATAACAGTTATGTTTCCATATAACACATCAAAACCTTATTTTGTGACGCTGAACGAATGCAGCATTATTTTTCCTATGTATTTAATATGTTTTTGTTTATATTGTTTTGTCTGGAACCCTTTATTTGAAAACGAATAAATTAAAATTTAAAAATCAATTTGGGTTTTAGAAGTATGTAAAAATGTATGTAATTAGAAACCGAACAAATTTGGGAAATTTGATGACGCTTACCAGGCGATTCGACTATCATACTAGCTCCTCGTACATAAGACTTTGCCACTCGTCACCAGTCTGTGAATGTTAAAGTTAATAGAATAATAAAAAAGAAGAATTAGAATAAGAAGGTTAAAAGAAGACTAATTTTTGTACGCAGTAGAGGTAAGCAGTAGCTTCTGCTATTGCTCGAATGGGCCGGCACGACCACACCCTCGCAGAATACCGGCGTAAAGTCAAGCCACCTTGTGTTCAGCGTTTCGTTCGGTAAGTGAGGTAGCCGGAGGCAAACTCTACCTCCCCATCCCCATCCTCATCCTCCCTTTCTTATGCCACATATCCTTTAAGACCGGCAACAATCTGTAGCCCCTCTGGTATTGCAGATGAACCGCTTGCTCGTTTGCCCTCTATACCATAAAAAAAAGGAATCGTGCAAATCTCCAAGCTGTCGGATGACGAGCTTCGTCGAAAGGTTTGTTTTCGGAGATTTACATGTAGTCGCCTCTTACTATAACCAAGGGAAAAAAGGTTTGACTGATTCTTACGCTGCTACTACATTATCATTTACTTAAAGTAACCGTATAATGTAACTGTCGTTGTACGTTTTTCTGAATGACTTGCTCTTATTTTCCGTAACCTTTTGTTTTGTGGTGTACAATAATGGCTAATTCATACATTTAAAATAATTTCAATGTAAGTTATACTTCATTATATCTAAACCCTCACCATTAAAACCTAATCTCATCTTTCGTTTTGGTATAATACTCGTTTAATATAATAATAGTTCATTGCAGATTATAGTGGCATCCTATAGATTACTAAAAATCACAACCCAAGAGTTTTTTAGTCTGGTACACAAACCACAAAAATTCGATATGTCAATCAATTTCTCTAAAAGGTCATTAAAGTAATATTATTTAGTGTAAGTAGCTCATTTTGGAGATTTATTACAACAACATTTTAAAAGTTTACGCACGCATACGATATCTATCGACACAATGTAGGCAGATGATAATTTTTTCACGCGTTACAAAAGCTTAGTCGCGAACAACGAGGCATCTTAGGAAACAGGCCGTGTCAGAAAGAAAATTTTCTTGTATTTCTCGGCCGCGCTAACAAGGGGCTTCTACATGACCGGAATATCTTTGTCACCAATTTCCTAAAGCGAACGGTTTAACGCCCCGGAAAAAGTTACTTAGACTCACCTGAACCTTCACGCTTCTCGAGCCTTGTTTGATGGATTTCCTATGCATACTTATTTTTATGCTATTGACGTTCTTCTGTTCCTTGGCAAGCGGTATTTTTTATAATTTTAACTTTGTATTACACAATGCCTCGTACCAGGGTCCTTTTAACTAATCTTTTGCCTATTTATGAACGCCAATCAGCAGGAACCACTGTTGTTTTCCGGTTTGAAGGGTATAGAAAGTCAGAATAATTGCAATTGGCTGTGAGGCATTCCGTCTATGTCCTCAGGGGTAACATCACATCTGTAAACTTTTTCATTGAAGTTATTTGCAGGTATCCATAGGCCGCAGTAGTGACTTATCATCAGGTGAACTATTATCTCGTTTATCACTTCAATGGTATAAAAAAAGTTAAAACTTACTTTGCCGTCTTCCAATATTTAAATTATTCCGAAATAAAATCGTTTCATAACTGCAGATGTCTCGACTTCGGATCGAGACAGTAACTTGAGATGTTCGATGTCACGTTGGATCCAGTAGAGGCATATAGATCATTTAAAACGACAGAGACATACGTCTATGAGGACTGCTCGTTATTTGTAGTCACCATGTGAACCGACAGTTTCGGGTGAATATTAACGATATCGCCAATTTTCCGCAAGCTTAGCTCCGTCGCAATTTCTCGCCAATTGAGCAATCGCATCACATCGAGGGGGCGCGACGCCGCAGCGATATAGTGAAAAACCTGTCCCAAAATACAAATTATCGCCATATATCTCAAAGAAACTGTTGCAGCTGTCTCTCTGAATTCCACATAAAGTCTTTCTCCAAAAAATCTGTTTTTAATTTATCTCGAATTATAGTTCGCCTTATACGCGGCCATAACATTCAATCTAAGACATCAGTAACAGGAAATAATAAAATTACTTAACAATTTCACTAGCTACAGTCGCTTCAAAACGATATACAGCAATACTTGGACACTTTTTTTGAACGGCAATAGTGTGCAAGTATTGTATTATTTGTGGTCAAAACTTTAGCACTGCGGTGGTACCTTTCAAAACTGAGAGGTTATATTGAATGAATCGTTTGTAAATTATTGTAGCGTTATTGCTGTAACGTAATTATATTTAATTTAATGGTGCGAACAAATGCTTTACGTGAACGCATAAAGTACTAGGCTATATTATGACCGAATATAGGGTATGTGGTTATAAAAAAATAGACAAAAGCGAAGTGGAATTCTTTTTTCTTAAGGAAAGTCCATGTAATAGTGCTAAACCATAAATTCCACAGTCTAGTGATGCGGAGCAGCATCGCCCCTTAAAAAAGCACTATTTGTGCTCATAGAAGACTGTCACAACTTTTATTTGTGCTTCTTTGTGTACAGCATTAGTAAATTGATTTAGAAGAAGAATATATAAACATTATTAGAAATCAGAATTTTTAGGATATATATTTTTAGTAATACACAAGTAGATAGATAGTAGAGTAGATACATGTATTAGCAAGTTGTCCCCCTGCTTCTGCTTTCTAACAACAAATTTGAAAAGAAAAGCACGACAAAGCTTGGGGTTCGCGAACAATGTTATGCTTTGTTACCAACGCAATAATAGCTTCGAAAGAATTGCGTAGATTACCGTCAAAGTAGCATACATGACAAAAGGACCCTTCTTGTCTGTGTATACAAACCAAAACATTATTCGGGCAGGTCGTCGTACTAATATTTACTTTGGGGGAAAAGTAGAATTCAAAACAAGTTAATTCCTTCAAATGCGATGTTTTTACAAACTTATATCGATTCAGTCGTATATTACTCAATCACTTACATTATTTAAATAAAAAATATTAAGTTTCTTGTAATTAACTAACAACAGAGTTATATAATTCAGATGAAGCTATTTATGCTAAAACAACTCCAACAATTCCCTACATCACCGCATCTATCAACATTGAACAGGATTACTATAGGGAGGCAGCCATCAGGTGGTGAGATTTCACATTTCGAAAATAATAATAAGTTCATAAGTTTATCGAAAAATATTTTCGAATAAATCGTTTGAAAACGAAGCAAATTTTCCGTCACTGCATTTTTCTCTCGCGACGTAAGTGAATATTGCAGATGCTACGGTGGGAGGCAGAAAGTACGTATCCAATTTTGTAGGGTGTCAGGTACACGCACGTATGTCTTGCGAGCAGACAGATTGTAATTCAGCTAAACTGCAGCAATCAGTGATGGGTAATGGCCCGTCGCTGTTAAAGGGATTATGACGAGACTAAAGTTCCCACCTCGATGAATATACAACGCGGATCGAAATTAACGATTCTTCGATATATGATAGAGATACACGTATACTGTTTACTTTTGTAATAGTGTGTTTTTCTTTTTTTACTTAAACACATTGTGTATAACTTAACAGTTCAACTTTAATTTTAAGCAGTGATTATCTCTTCAAAGTTTTTTTTATTATAGTAGTTTTAGTTACTACAGTAACTAACACATTAGGTAATTTAAAGTGTCTCTATTTTTTAGATCATCTAGAAGTTTATACATTACTTTACTCTATAGTATGATTGACAGATGAGAAATAAATACAGAATCGAATCAATTCCATTGAAATATTTTACACCTTTAACGGAAATGTAACATTATGTAAATTTGTGAATAATTGTAAATAAACAAACACACTACGTTGTTGATGGATTATGCACAAGCGCATTATGGAAAATTTCCCAGGAGCCTTTCAGAATATCATTACCGATAAGTCCACGTATGCACTTGACACATGACTGATTTCGTCCACGTCGTTGTTACATACTCGGACACGATTACCTCAGCTGTGTTATTTGGCAGTTAAGTTTTTTGCTGAGCCCGTGACACTAATACGTGGGTTTTAACATGTAAACTGAGAAAATTTTACAATTAAATAAAAACTTAATTAGTTTCTTGATAAGTTGACACTGTCTAAGTTTCAATTCAATACTCTATGTACCATTTAATTTATATCCTTTCAGCTAGACGAGTTACGTCTGTATCAAACACCTTGTTTATAGAAAAAATTGTTTTTTAATAATTATAATAATAAAAGGGCCGACCGTCCCTCTGATATTAAGTGGTTACTCCAGTCCATGGACACCTGCAACCAACTTCAAACAAATGAGGCTAGAAAACACTTCTCCTCTCAGAACTAAAAAGGAATGGCTCATAACCTGTAATTATAAAAGTTCTTCATTCCCTTTATTAGAAGACTGATTACAGAACATAACTCTCGTAGTACTGCAGCTTAGATAAGAGGGTGGTATCTATCGATCTTATCACATAGCGTTATATCGGATACCGGAAAATAAAAACTATTGCATAATCTTACGGTAACGCAGGTACTTACAGCACTCTAATATATTAATATGACTTTGAACTTAATAGAAAAACTATTTTTTTTTTGTATGAATGTAGTCCAAAACGTATTTGTTGATAAGAATGCCTAAAAAAAGAATTCATATTGTGCACGCTCAAACATACGTGACATACGGTTTACATTCATATTTTATGCACAGTACACTCTAATGTTATCATATAAACGCGTCCGATCTAACAAGAATCCTCGATACAGATCCGATTTATCTCGAAGGCGGTGCAGTGAGACAAGAATACGAATATGAATATTCACACGGTTTCCAGACTCGTAATATATTATATTCACGATAACAAGGTTCGTCAGCAGAACAGCGCGACCGTTGTCGACTGCAACCGTTTTGTGCTAACACGTACGGTTGACTGCTATTTTACGCTACTCTAACTCTTGGCACACGAGAGAAACTATAATCCTGTAATATCTTAAAATAAGGCAGAGTACGCCTCAATTTATAGAATAGATAAAGCGCAAAAGTTCGTTAAGGTACAAAGTTAGATATCAATTTAAATAGTGTTAAAGAAAATTTCCTTTATGAATTTATTTTGTGACTTTCGTTGTTTATATTTTGTGTTTTATTTTTATTATTGTAACTTTTGAAAATAGAACTGTGCAAATCTAAATCCTACAAGTTTAATTCCAACTAAACAAGTTCAAATTGAAATAAGCAACCGTCGCACACTTGTTTCCTTACGCCTCAGAGAAAAGAAATAAAAGTATGAACCGCTTCCCATTGTCCCGTACGGGTGCATATGCAAGGTCGGGGAGTAGGGAGCTCGGCGCAAATCTCTCTTGTTCAAAATGAAGTTACGGATCCGTTCAGAAATTGTGTTTTATATTTCTCACAGCATCTGACGCAGGAAAAAACTTTGAAACGGTTCTTTAGCAATTTTTTGCTGGCGTGTATATTCCACCTATTCGTTCTCTACTCTCTTAGTATGAGGGAATAAAATTTCTTTCATTCAGTGTCGAATACGTCTGTTAAATTAAATTTTCCACTTCGAAACTATACGTACTAATAATATTTTTTAATATTTTTTGGGTGTAGGGGGAATATTCACAAAATATCAACCTCACCTTCACGTTGTGAAATTTCAAAGGTAGAGTTCAAATGTTCTATGCCATGCCATTCCAAGTCATGGAATGCCATGCACGGAAAATTTGCCCGTACTCCCCACTCTGGGTATGCGGTTTGGTGAGCCACACACTAGAGTTGCTGGTCCACATCACTAGTAAATGATATTTGAGTTCCGCATATTCAGATAGATTTTCCACTGTTTATCGTTGGCCCGAGCCTCGTCCGTCAAATTCAATCAATCAATTTGCACCACATGCAGGTGTAGTTGAAATTAAGAGAAAAAGTTGGTACATGTTCTCGACTCTATTGTAATATTTAAACATAATATTTGGAAATTCATAATAATGTTATTCAGAATACAAAAAGACAAAGTTCGTGAAAAATTGTGTTTTAAACATTGCAGATCTGTTTCGAGCATTATTTATAATATAGTTCGTTGTTGTTACGAGCCACTAACACAACTTACAAGTCGAAGCGGGTTATGCATACGATTAAATACAACCAAGTGCATCACTTGCGTAATTATGCAAATTACCCGACATCTCTCATGTACTTAGGCGTTTCGACGGCATCTGTAATAATTCATTTGAATATAAAATACACGAATCACTGAAGATATATGTTAATGTATGTGATAAGTTTTGAAAGTGGAATTTGTATTTCGCCCACAGCACATTTTAAAGACAACGTTAGTAGGTGGTTGTTAAAAATGAAAGTGCGTATTGCTTTATCACCGTCTATTGTTGGTATCGTTTCATCTTTAAGCGTAGGTAACGCTTGCCGCTAATAACAGCTTCGTTAGTGGCATTGAGATATTTCGAAAGAAGCTTATAAGTTTTTACGCCACGAACTTATATATTTACTGCAACTATTTATATCTTGAATACACAAGTTATGTGTTATGCCTGAAAAATAATTATTTTATTTATGAAATTAACGTATAACAAAAATATTTTTAATTTTATACATAGTATTTCTTTTAGGTATTTTTTTTAAGTATTACTTATTTTAATCATCTACAAAAATCTCATATAACATAATCATTATGTTCGGAAGCTCTTTCGTTATTTATACTGCCCATAAACAAAAAAATAAAGCTAGTGGCATCATTCTATCATTTAGAGAAATCGCCGCATTCGGATATTATATCATGGGTCTTTATGTTAATGAGTTCGTTAGCTTAATTAAAAGAAAACCGACTTTGATGAAAGGAGCGAGCCTTGTCAAATGATTTGAAACTTTTGATGATAAATCATATTCGTATCATGAATAACAAACGAGCATCATCAATATCTTATTTTAAGGAGAAAGTCTGTTTCTAATAAAATTAATATAGACAGGAAAAAGGAATTTGGTAATTTAGATTTAAAAGTAGGTCACCTTAAGCTTGCAAAACACCCACGCCGAATTCCTGCCTATCTAAACAATTAACAGTCTAACAGTAAACTCGCTGTGGTTTAGACATCAACGTCTCAAAGCCTGTTCGTTTACTCTGTATTTCCAAACATCAACACTCGTGATACCTAGTCGAGGCGGTAGGTGATTCTACACGTACACTCCGCTCCGGTCGCACGCCTCTACAATATTACCTCGAACAGGTGGTCCGACCATTTCTTAGTTTGTTAAAAAAAATAACAATTTATTGACAAAGTGAGGAACACTTTTGCTTACTAAAATTCTCTTTTGTTTCAGATGTCTGTGAAAGTGAATTTCTTCACCTGATTTGTCACCGTTGAGAGGAAAAAACTGCGACGGACAAAGGTGTATTGAAATGTGAATTTAGTGTTGACAGTGTTAAAATTTAGCTTCAATTGTGAGTTAAATATTGTTTGTTCCCCGATGAAGTTTCACGTGTAACTGTTGACGGTTCTCGCGGTTGGTTCACTGAAAATCCATAACCATGGAGACTGAGGAACTTACGAAACTTGTGGATGGAATTTATAAGGTAAGTCATTTAATTATTTTTATTGTTTATATAACATAGAATTAAGTTGAAAAGTCTGATAAACAAATAATTTCAAACTGAAGTTCCTTTTGTTTTTATAACTTAAACTGCATAAACTTAATTTTGCTCGATGTTCACAATTAATCATGGAATAAGCATAGAATTATATTTTTGTTACTTATTTCTTTTATTATTAGATATTTCAATGTTATTATAATATTTATTATAAATTATTCATTACTCATACATTAATGATTTAATAACTGGGAGTTATATTAAAATATTTTATGTAGAAAATTTTTAGAGACTTAATTTTTTTAAATGTAACCTACAAAAATTTCTTACTTAACACTTTACCAATATTATTGTTAGTGTCAGTAGATGTTGTAGAAAAGTGAAAATACGATAGATAATTGAATTTACACACAAGAGGATCTTCGTGTACCTGTCTTATAAATGTCAAGGTCAGAAAGTCAACCAACAACTACAAATATTTCGTGTGGAATGTTCCGTACGATTTCTCTAACATGATTCTCGAATAACAAATACCCTTAAGAATTGATTGCCAATATCACTTGTTAACAACTCTTAAAGAAAACAATGAGAGTCTATAATCAGCTATAAGAACCCTGTATTTTTATTCTGTTTTAAGTTGGTAATTTTTTTTTTTTTGTTAATACCTATAATTCCTATATCACTCAATTAAACGCTAAAGCTGAGTGAGTTAAATACTGTGCCAGTAAAAAATTGTTAATCCAAATATTTAGTATATTCATAACAGTCCCGGGTTTGAATTCCAGCCGACACCAATATTTGTCATAAACAAATTCTTGGTTTTCGGATTTGGTTGTGTCGTGTTACGTTCCGTGTCTCTAAGACTGCATGGCCCTTGCTCCAATCTTATGAGGCGTTACGAATACGATAATTATGAAATAATATCACATGCGCAGTTGACCGGAAGGTATTCGGGATTTATCACTGTGGTTGAAATCGGCCTGAAGGGGAATCATCATCATATTCAAATGAATTGCTTTAATATAAAGATATAGAAGTGTCCTTATAACTTTTAATGTCTGAATAACAAAATTGTATAATTTAATTATAAATAAAAATGTACGTGACAGGTCTTAATGTTCTTTCATATTTTTTCCCTAAAGACAAAATCCGGTACGAAAATTAGAACTTTTTGCTTATCAAGCGCAATTACATTGTCGCTGAATCACAAGATAAACTCTATTTAGTTGAGCTTGAAGTGCTATGGTAAGATATAGGTTTTATGTTAATGGATCCTTTAAGATGGGATTTAAAGCTAACTGCTTATAAACTTTCCACTTCTGGGCAAAGCTCGCTATCAATTTTATTTTCAGAGGCTATTGAACCGGCACAATATTTTTTTCTCAATAATGCAGTTTTACACCGAACACTTGGTAAATATCGCTTATGTGATTGGATATATTATGTAGTATAGCTCTATAAAAATAATGAAATTCTCCTAGGTGATTACGTCAACACTTTCCGGATGTAACTTATAGGTAAGATGCAGTGTCAGAGACACGAGACACTGCTCAGCACAACCAGACCCGATGACTTGTGATGTGTGATGTTAGTCAAATATTATCTCCAGCTGATCGTAAATTTCCGAGAATTTTTGAAATCAGTTTCATAGTTTCTGAGATTGCTTTTTAAATTAGATAAAATTTTTAATTGTCGCTACCCATAAACGATGAGTTCAATCAACAAGAAGATTAACGGCCGTTTTCAATAACCTATCCTTTCACGATTTGATCTACTAGAGATATAAATTTGTCGTTGTTTTTTTTTTCCAATTCTGCAAATCGTGGTTAAATAGGTTATTGAAAATGGCCGTCCTATAGTTACTAAAAACACAATATTTTAAAATCCTATTAGTTTCTTAGTGAAAATAAAAACGAAGATATTAAAGACTAATCATTTTATGTAATACAGTTGTAAAATTTTTACATATGTTTGAACATTTGCATCATTGAGGACAAAGTAAAACAATTACGAAGGTTAGTGAGGTATAATGAGCAAGGAAATTGTACGACGCAGCTTTATTTTAATATCCGTTGGAATATAATGTTATAGTTACGTGTTTGTCAAATTTCCTCCCGCGAGTCATTAAAATTTTATAGACTTAAGGTTTGTTGTTTTGTAATGTTTATTACTTTTGGTACTGAAGGAAGGTTTATTAATTCCCACAGACTAATAAAACCTTCGAATTTAATGGCTAGTTCGGTGCTTCTCCAGGTGATATAAATTAAGGGAAGGAATAACTAAAACTGAAAAATAAGTTGGTATGATTAAGCGACGAGGCTCACGAACCATAACTTAATCTCGGAGAGGTAAAAACTGGATTTTGGAATCCTTTTTAGCGCATCGTTCTCTCTACTGGCCAATAGCGTGAGTTGATGATGTTGGTGTCAGTTCCCCTGCACATAGTGTACCCTGTTAGCCAACAAACGAGCCTCTGACGGTGGAAATATATATTTAGTTGTATAATTTGTGATAGAGACCATCAGATGGTAAAGTTTCATCTGTCGAACGCCAAAATTTTCAAGGGTTTTGTTGTAGTCGTCTCTGTCTATGACACTAACGGGAAGAAGCTTATTCCTTCCTTAAAGGCCGGCAGCGTATCTGTAGCTCCTCTGGTGTTGTGAATGTTCGTGGGCGTCGGTGATCACTTACCATCAGGTGAGCCGCACGCTCGTTTGCCCCCTTCTTCTATAAAAAAAAAGAAAAAAAAAGAAAGGGAATGGCTAATGTTCTAAAGCCGCCACAATACGTCGGAGTAAATGAATACAGACATAAAAAAACAGATTTATTAATTTTTTTTTTTTAAATGTGCATAAATACTAAAAGCAATTAAATTAAATAATAATATAACCATTAAACGCCAAATTAAATAAATAACAAAATAAATTTTATAGTGTCGAATAGATTCACGCCAATTCAACAATTATTGCTAAAATAAGGATGCCAAGGTTTTGTATACCAAATAGCGGCTTAAGAGATATGCGCCACATTTGTCTTTCTTGCGATATCAGGCGACGCATCGTAACTGACGTAACGAAACCATCGCCTACCGACCTATCTCACTTCGAAGAAATTAAGAGAAAACCCTTACTCTAGAGGTCAAAGTTCACTGGCTGAGTGCTACCCGGTTTTCTTCCCAGAATGAGATTGCCTCGCGACATTAAACCAGCCTAATGTAAATTTTCGTCGTTAGGTTGTGTTTGTTTGTTCGTAGAGACGCTCATGTGGAGTATTGCGTAATTTTCATAAGTCAATGGAAATACTTTTCGGTGTTTACTCGGGAAGCCTTCTTGGGAAAACATATCGGTTACAACAGATTTAATGGACAACATAAATTAAACTTTTCGAATTCAAAATTCGATTGTAAATCAAAATCAATACAATATGTTATACATGCGATTGAGAAATGTTTATAGTTTATTTAGTGAGTAGATATTATTTTTTAAACATTTTTTATGGGCTTTTAACTTTATTTACACTAATGAAAGTACTAAAAAACGATCTCTGCGAATCTACCATTAGCGGACAAGATGCAAAGGGTGCAGAGAAGTGCAGAGGAGATAACATCAATCGTGGAATAAATATTATGTTTATATGTATACTCAAATAGTATACTATGATAGAATATATATATTTAAATCTGAAGGGCACTTATACATACATATAATAATAGTAGTATATTATGGAGTATCTATTAAATATGTAAACAATAAATATTACACACCGTATATATTTACATACGTAAACATGGTTTCTGATTTTTTTCTTATAATCGTCACAAATTATTATAAAAGAGGAAAAAAAACTGTTTTGGAAATATTAACATAATAACATTACCCTTACTTAAGGTCTACTACTCGTACTTAAGGTCGATTAAGATTATTGACTATTTGGTAGACTACTTCTGTGCCTAGGAGTCATCTGGGTAGGTACCCTCTTACCCATGTATGTCGCCAAACAGCAGTGTAACCACTGTTGTGTCCGTTTTGAAAGGTATAGAGAGCCAATATAATTGTGTTGTGACGCATTCCATTTTGGTCCTCAGGGTTGACAACGCATCTGTTAATTGAATATTCATAACATATCATCTTCAATAGAAGTTTGTTGCATTTAGTTGCAGGGGCTGGAGTAGCCACTTACCATCAGGTGAACTGTTATCTCGTTTTTATTCCAACGCAACACTGTGCAACGCAAAACATGTGTACAAAAGTATTTTTTTTGCACAAACTTAATGAAAGTTTTTTACTAATAGTACACGTTTTACTTTTAGTTAAGTTGAGTTACGAAAAAACATATATTTCGCATGTCTTCTAGCAGTTAGGACGTCACACGATTGCAAATCAAATTTTGTGTCGTGCGTGAATAAGGTGCCGACGTGTCTAGTGGGACCAGTGAAAAAAAATTAGTTTGAGACGTTTCGATCGCTTTGCAATTCGCTGAGACATTTGAAATATTTAATCTATCGAGGAATTTGAGATATGTAACGTAATTTTGTGTTAACATAAATATATGTAATATTAATTTTTGCAACAAAAAGTAGTATGATTTAGAATATGAAATAATTTAATGATGATCTTATCTATCAAAGATGTTATAATAATAATGTACAACTTTTTAAAATATCACGACAATATGACATGTGGTAGGCAAAGATTAAAGATCACTATTTAGTCCCAGCGTAGCCTAATGAACTTCCGCAACTGATTTTTCGTCTCTCCAAAACATGAATGTGGCACATTCCACAATAAAGAAAAAGAAAAATACTAATAAAAACTAACTTTTTTCCCAAAAAAATGTATTATATTTATGGCTATTAATAGATAAATGACATTAGAAATACACACAATGTATACAAATAATCATGAACTTCACAACACGGTTCATAAAAGTTATCGGTCGAAAATGTGAATGCAATTACTTATTTATTCAACACAATCGTTATTATAATCATTAAGTAAATATCTGCAGAAAGCAAACATTTTATTTAAATGAGCTGTTACACTGGACGGCATTTTAAAAATAATTCATTCATAAGAACGTTCAATAAAATTCGCTTCGATAAAATGGATGTTCGTAAAATTATCGCTATTGCAGCAGATACTGGTAACGGGCTCTATCTAGAGCAGTGCAGTCATGACTCCCGAGGGTAAATCGTAGCCCGCACTTATTTGAATAAGAATGGCCAAGTTCAGGATCCCTTGGGACCCTATAGTAGATGCCCGAGTTCACCTTCATTCACTCGACATGTCCAATACGCAATTTAGTTGAAAATTTACAATGACTTTGGATATAAGCAATTGCGAGAATTAATTCAGGACTTGGTTCAACAAAGATTCTCATAATAATTATTTTGGTTTAAATATATTAATTAAATATAAAATGATTTTGTATACCTATTATTAGGAAAATTAATATATAACAATTTAGTTTAAAAAAAAAATTTATTGTAATTGTTGAAATGTTCAAAATCTCGCAACAAATTTTACTTTACAATTTTTACACAGGATATAATTATAAACAATATGTAAGTGCATTCCGATAATTATCTTACTTTTCCCTTGAAGAAAAATTGTTCTTCGTGAGCAGAATTTGCATATTCTTTGAATCTAAAGATATATAGATAGATATACAGAAGATATCCAGATAACATCGGTTTTTTCATATCTGTCTAGCGGAGGGGTGCTAATAGTTAAAAAAGTTGCGATGCTAATAGATAAAAAAATTGAAATTATTATTTTGGTACTTAAACCTCATTAAGTTACACCATAGCTTTTAGGCTTTTTAGCTTCTTAAATTCTCAACCCATGAAAATACTAGACGAATAATAGACGTTTTATATTTTTCATTTTACATAATTGTAAAGCATTCTTTCATTGCAAAATTAAAGTAGAAATGATTCACTAGTCAGTCAACAAGAACGTGGATTCAATTGCCTTAGAAACTTTTAATTAGTATCGATCGGCTGAAGGCAGTAATACAGATTTATAACCTACAATGTAAAATGTTAGGCGCCTTGGATCGGTAAACTACTAAAAGCTTTCATCGACGCGGGATATGTTAACGCTTTAAGCTCAAAAGACGCAAGTGGTCAGTTTCAACGTATTCACACCCTTAATTCAATCATTTGGAAATTGCGCTACGTTGGGGATAAAAAAAACCAAAGCCCAGAGGAAGGTAGATGTACTAATTTATGAGAGACTAGGTTATCATAGAACATTAACAAGTATTATGAACAGCTGATGTGAAAGGCGGTGAGATTACTGAACATTTACATTATTTTACAATTTCAAGTCGGAGTCGTTATGTAATGCAGTTCATAATGTTAACTAACCGAGAAAGTCATCTTCATTAATATTTCCTGTTATAAATTGTCCATACATATAAACAATTTTGTTAAGAACATAGTATTTCAATATTTTTGTAATCAAAATGAATTATAACTTTATCTGTTATACTTACATAGTTTTATTTTGATATAACTAATTTGAATTTTATATTTTCTTTATATAATATACTTTGCATATATAAGACACGTTGTAAGATTAAAAATTTGTCGCCTACTTGATGTGCATATGTAATCAATCCTATACGCATACATAGCAGTTTTCAGAAAAAGAAACTCGTAAATTAAAAACATTATCACTACACTGCAATATTGACACTGGGCTTACCAATGCGCCTGACAGGCGTTATAAGTTTGGGAAAAAGAGTTGGTAGGTTTTTTGAAAAAAGAAGTATATTCAATAAAGGTGATTATAAAATTCGTAAATAATAGATTCATTTCAAATGTGTAGAGCTCACGTATATAGAAGAAATCATTAAGGTGATTAAATTTTTAAGTGGATAAAAACTGTAACTGTTTTACTCAATCAAATGGTTAGTTACATGTTTTGTGTGCATTTGATGTTATTACTACATTTATTTCACTTGTCATTGTTCTGTGTTTACAATTTTTAATAATCTTAAGATTTATATTCATTTATATACTTATTTATTTATTTATTTATTTAAACTTTATTTAAATACCTTTAAACATAGTATTATAAAGGGCGGACTTAATGCCTCTTGGCATTCTCTGCCAGTCAACCCGGGGCGTGGAGAGATATAGTAAGGGTGCCGAACAATAAATTTGTTAAAAAAAAAAGAAAAAGAAAAGATACATAAATAAATATATAAAATACACATACAATTATATACATAAAGACGGAATAAATACATATAAACAAATATGAATACATATATATATATATATACACATAAATACATATACACACATACATACATATACATATATACACATACATACAGCATACAAAATATTATTATAATTACCGATGATATCAATACCACTAAGTGGGAACGGATGTCTTGAAGAGGTGTTCACGTACTAGTCTCTTGAACGATAACTTACTGGACACTTTCCTAATGTCTTCAGGCAAGGAATTCCAGAGTAGTGCAGCCTGAACAGTAAAGGAGTTGCCAACATAATCGGTGAAGTGTTGCGGAATGCTAATCTTATGATTAGATGAAGAGCGAAGGACCCGGTCATGAGTAGAAAACACAAACTGAAATTTATCCTTTAGGTAAGAAGGAGAGGTAGCATCATTTAAGATAGAAAAGAGAATAAGCAGGACTCTAGAGTTACGCCTTTGTTGGAGAGAGAGCCATTTAAGGCGAGAACGGTATTGTGAGATATGATCATACTTTCGAAGGTTGAAAATATACCTGATACAGTTATTAACAAGGCGCTCTAGCTTGTAAAGAAGATCTTTGTTCAAGTCAGAGTAACACACATCTGCATAATCAATAATAGGAAGTATGAGTGTCTGGACAAGCATAAGCTTAGTTTCAAAGGGAAGAAAATTTTTAAGACGGTAGAGAACTTGTAGCGAGGCAGTGACCCTACGGCTAACTTCTGTAACATGTTTTCTCCAGTTCAAGTTGTTATCAATAAATAACCCAAGGTTTTTGATAGAGCTCGAAAAGGAATCACATTCTTATTATAATAGACAGGAGGTAGACTCGTAAAATCTACTTTAGCCAGCATTCGCGAGCTACCCACTAATATAGCTTGGCATTTCGTTGGATTCACAGAGACTCCGAAGCGTAATGACCAGTCACAGACAGCTATTAGATTGTTATTTAAGTTAGTAATCGCGTTATGAAGATTATTAATATCTGACTGCACGTAAATCTGCAGGTCATCAGCATATAGATGGTACGAACAGTCAATACTAGACGTAAGGGAATTAATAAAAATTGAGAAGATTAAGGGAGAAAGTATACCGCCTTGCGGTACGCCACAACCAAGTTCCAGCCACTGAGAGGCCTTTTGTCCTATAAGGACTGATTGCTGACGCCCGCGAAGATATGAGGAGAACCACTTCAAGACCGGAGATGCGAATCTAAAGTGAGAGAAAATTGCTAGGACGACATCGTGGTCTACTGTGTTAGAAGCATTAGAAAAGTCCACTAGCACCATAACTGTAACTTTCTTATTGTCCATGCCTTCTCGGATATCATCAGTGATTTTAAGTAGAGCAGTTGTGGTACTGTGGCAAGGGCGAAACCCTGACTGAAAGTTACTCAGTAGGTTATATTCATAAATGAAATTGGAGATTTGCTTGTGTACACAGGCTTCCAAAACTTTCGAGAGAAAAGGCAAGATTGAAATAGGACGGAAGTGATGAGGAAGTATAGGGTTAGGTACTTTAGGAAGGGGTCGCACGAAATCCTTTTTCCACAGAGAGGGGTATTGGCCTGAGTCAAGGGAAAAGTTAATGACGTGAGTGACAGCAGGAATTATGTACTCTATTATGTTGGCTATCATGACCCTACTAATCTCATCGCATCCCACGGCCTTGGATTTGATTGCCAGCATAACCTTACTAATCGCTTCCTGATTTACAGGAGAGAAATTAAAGACAGGGATATGTGGAGATTGCATAGAAGCTATGTACGCTACAGTTTGAGATCGAATTGTGGGGTCCATTGCAGCAGCAGAAGCAAAATAAGTATTGATATCATCTTGAGAGAGATGGACCGCAATTCATGGCAGGCGTCTTACCCACGCCCGTAGAATTAAGGAATTTCCACACATCGGCTGGCGAAGAATTGCTTATATTGTTATGGAAATAGCGGCGTTTAGCTGTTCGTACCATCTGATTGCACCTGTTTCTAGCCATTTTAAATGACACCCAGTTATCTTCGGTGCGAACCCTCCTAAAACGCAAGAAAGCTCGATCACGCCTTCTCATTGCTCTCCGTACATCATCCGTCATCCATGGAGCTGGCGAACGTTTTAGTCTGACCCTGTGAATTGGAGCATGGGTATCATAAAGATTGAGAATCGCATCATTAAGCACATGTACCTTTTCCTCAACCGTAGAAGCAACTGCCAAGGAAGTAAAATTCATATGAGATGCATCACTCTTCAGTTTATCCCAGTTTATTCTTCTAAAGTTGCGGCAATACAACACTGATGGACTGCTTTTAGGCGGTTTAAGCTTATACGAAGCGTAAATCAAGTCATGACGGGAGAAACCTGAGGCTGGAAGCTGACCATGTGCTACTATATGATCAGAAGAGCTTGTAATAATAAGATCAATCAAAGAGTCACCGGCATCGAAGTTATGGTGGGTAGCCTTTAAAGGAAGAATACTAAGATTGATAGACTCGATGATTGTGTGAAGTTTTGAGAACGATTAGAGTTTTTAGAAGGTCTGTGTTAAAATCCCCATGAATATGCAGTGTGCGTACTCTGAACCAATGTTTTCGAGAGCCACTTCCAAATTGGCGAAGTAATCAATGGAAGGAGGACAATACACTACCTGAGAGCCATCCTTATGCCCTTAACATTAAGTTCCAGAAACAGGTATTCTACTGAGGCTGAGTACGGAGAAGGAGACGCTAGTAAGGTTTTGTGCGGAATAGAGTTGTGCAAATAAATAGCAACTCCTCCTCCACCTTTATTTGTACGATCATTCCTAAGAAGCACAAAACCAGGAATAGAGTACAACGTCGATTGCAAAGACGGTTTCAACCAGCTCTCCGAAACCAAAATTGCGTGAACATCTTTGTTAGAAAACGATGCTTCGAGTTCCGAAAAGTGGCTCGGAACGCTTTGCGCGTTGATATGGCAAACATTCAACAGTTTATTACTTTTCGGGAAGATATCACTTAACTGATTATTTAACAAAGAGACGCTATCATTTGTTTGATCGTCGCAAGAGACAAAAGACAGGTCTGAATCATCGGAATAGAAGGATCCTTCATCAGTCATAATAAGATACTATAGAAATATAAAAACAATATAAAAATATAAATAAAAATATGTATATACCTAACAAAAAAACCTAATAATACTATTATAAAACAAAAATAAGCAAAGCTATATAAAAAATAAATAAAACAAAATATCAATATATCATAACACACCGACCCTCCGGTTGACTGTTTACATAAGTACTAAGCAAAAGTTGTCAATAAAATAGGATATGCTACATAGTAAACAATGAGAAAAAAAGTATAACATAAAATGGAAAAACTGTAAAACTTAAAATAAAATGTAAAAATTAAAATGCAGGAGAATACAAACAATAAAAACAAACTTTCCAAATTGCAGCGTAAGAAAGATAAATACGAGGAACAAGTAAATACTTCATACTACTTTCATATATCTGTTTGAAAATAGCAATTAAAAATTAATTACCTGTGACTGGCGACTGCTATAATCTGTTTTCCGCCTCAAAATTGGTATTGACTGTAGCATAGAGTTTAGATTATCTTTGGTATAAATATTGACAGCGTCACTTTGTCAACCATTAAATAAACATATTGTAAACGACAAACACTTCGTTGAAGAAAAGCATTAATCATTATAAAATAATAAAGACTTGAGAAAAAGAGAAAAAAAGTATTATAGCCTAAAAATATTTTAGTGAGTAAAGTTAAAATTAGTGTAAAAGCAATTAGTAGGACAAAACAAAACAAAGTTACTTGAAAATAATAAGTATCAAGGAATAATTAAGAAACGAATATTAATACACTTTTTTTTTTCTTCACCTTCAATGTTAAGAGTGGAAAGAATGGGAGGACTATTGCTTGAGTGCGAAACGCCTAGTTCTCTTGATGTCCACGCTTTGCTTTGCTGAAGAAGATTGTTTAGCTTGCACTGCCTCTTGCTGACGACTAGACCGAGATGAGCTATGCTGTGTTTGCGAAGCCTTCTTACTGTCCAACGCATTGACCCCAGAGACCATTGCCGGCACCCACTGAAGATGGTTCAATCGGAAACTTTGTTATTAAGGATTCTAACTCGTCTTGAGTGGAGATCTTCTCTCGACCATCAGGAAGCTTAATGTAAATAACCCCATCATGGGTCCAAACATTCGTTACCCCAAAATGCTGACGAGCGTTTTTATGAACAGACTGCCGTGCTATTGTCAAAAATTCACAAATCGAAACAGCAGACCCTTTCAACTTGGATTTGGCTTTCCAGATCTCGGTTTTAGTGTGATGGTCATCAAAGTATGCAAGTACCGGCCGAGGACGATCACTGTGTCTACCACCAAGTCTGTGGCACTGTTTAAAAGAAGTGTCAGCAATATGTGGAAGATGCATCTTATTATGAATTAATTGGAGTACCTCATGCCGTATGTTTAACTCAGACTCAGGGATCCCATGGAAAAGGAGAGCTTTCCGTCGATGCCGCATATTGATTGCATCAATGCTTTTTGCACAATCTTGTATCTGCTGTCGTAGAATACTGAACATCGAACACACCAGATCCTTAAAAGCACAGAAATCTTCTCGTAGCTGCACAAGTGTTGTGTTTGAAGGAGAGGATGCTGCATTTAATCGTCTTTCGAATTCAGCCATCTTCCGAGTCAAGCTTCCTTCCAGTTCTTTTTGAATATTCTCAACATTAGAGACATTTGCCATACTTCTCTCCGTTTTCTAAAAAAGTAGGTCTCCTTTTTATAGGTAACTGGTAATTTCTGCAACATATAATTACTACAGGCAGGTTATCATATAAATGCTTATCGCCGATATAAAATAAAACGATCTATGATTTATACGGCTATAGTGAAACCTCGCGCTATAACTTTCAATTTTGACAAAGTGCTTATTCAAATGTACAAGTGTAATATATTCAAGCTCGCGCAAAAACTCCACGCTTACATCGTTTAACACTTTGCCCAGGAAGCAAGCTTCAGTAACTGTGTCTAAGCTCTCATAAAGCGATCTATTTATTGGCTTAAGCCATCGTTTGTACGCTCACACCCAACCCTATTAAAAAATCATGTAAAAACTTCATTTCGTTTCCCATTTTCATACCGTATACAAATTTTATTTTCTTCTGTTTAATATTTAACAAAGTAACTGTGAATCGGTTTGTGTACTCAAGTAGAAAACTAGAAAAACGGCTTAACACAACGTCTTCTCCTAGTTTTTATGGCTCAGTGTTTTTGACTGCAAATATGTATCTTATATTTATTTCTAATACATATTTCTATATATGTCCATATTGTGGACAATATTGGAGCGAAATATAAAATGCATTATTAAATTTACCTACAACATTGTGTGAATATGAAGATATCGATTTTTATATCAATGAAAATAGCTAGAGGTATGAAAATAAATCTATGCACTTTTCACACTATGTAGATTATCAGTGCTAAGTTTCATCAAAAGTAGAAAAAACAGATTAATTTCAGAGGAGATTCAATTTCAGAGGGTCACGTCTGCTTCGCTTCGCTTAGCTGGCTCTACCCCACTAAATTCTGATCACAGAGACACTATCACAAGAAGATTCTAAATTATGGTGACAATACTGATAAAATAAAAAAAAATTGTGGTTATTACCGGGTTAGACATTTTTTTTAAATTTTAATAAAATTTGAATAAAAATAAATACGGCCGAAATTGTTCAAATATCTCTACGTACAATGTATCTCTATATAAATGTACTTTCAAAGGCTTGAAGTACATTTTTAAAGTGCTATCTCTAAAAGTGATCGTTATGGAACCGATTCCGAGCGCACTTGGCATATGAAATGGGTCCATCATTCGATAACGGCATGGTGAAGATATTGAAATTTAGTTGCAGTATGTTATCAGATTTTTAGCGTATTTTTAAAACATTTTTTATTTTAGCCTATTTTTTTAATGTTGATTTTTTACTTTTGCCAATTTTGTTACCTTAACCAATTTTGTTTAATGTAGAAACCAATGTTTTACAGCAATAGCATGATAAAGATTCTAAAATAGCAAAACGAGTGCAAAGTGGGCGTGGCCTTTTAGGGCTCTTCCAAATTTAGTGAAATTGAGTCTTTAAAATACATGGCAATAATAATTCATTTAATTAGCATCACCTTCAAAAGTGCGATGTAATTTTCTAGACAACCATCGACAGACACAAAACACATTCCTTTATCTATTCCAAGAGATAAATAAACAAAATTAGTCGTTGAAGCCGCATATGTATTTAGTTTACGCGTATTCGTCCAAATACAATTTATGGAAGGAAATTGCCTCTTGGTTAGAACCCGTACGTAATGGAAGATGTAATATTAAATATGGATGACAGTTATTAGGACATTGCGGAGTGCCGCCGCTGAATCTACAAAAAAAACTCACTACGAAATGAGATGATATTTTGTTGACGAAATTTTTAACTGCGAGTAAAACGAGATTTCCATTTAAACGTAAACATTTTTTGAAGCTTTTACTGCTTAAGAAAGTATCATTCCTTTTGGTTAATGATGTTGAATAAACATATGTAAGGTATGTTTCAGAAAGTTATTTAAAAAAATAGGAAAGTAACAGACGGCCAATGTCTGGGTGAAGGCCTCCGTCTCAAGATTTGAGAGTTCTGGTGTCGGGAAGGGCTCGTTACTTTGCTCCGTTGCGGATTGGCGGGCCAATCTACATGTCTTCGAAACATAGGTATTTTTATTATTTCTCGGACTTGCAGGTTTACTTGCAATGTTAACCTTCACGACTGAGCATGTAGCAATTTCGGCATTTGAAAACTGTAATTAACAATTTTAGCGTTGCTAACACAGGGATTGCACCTAGGTAACTCACGAACTAAGAGACTCAAGCGACCGTCCTGAACCGAGTTACCACAGCTAATCGGTAACGACGCTGTAATTAAAAGCATTTATTTGAAATCAATAAATTTAAGGTTTTAGTAACACCAATTACGTGTTGGGTAACTTATCTTGTGAGTTTAGTAAATGCCAGAAAAATCTCATCCGTCTCCAATAGAAGGCGGAATTGTCATCTTAAATATACCACAATATTCAAACCGATGATGAGCAGCTGTGTGTCTTATGTGAGATATGTCTGGTACTGCGATCACCAACCAGGCGGGTTGGTGATCGCAGTACCAGACGTAGAAATCACTGTAATTCCCCCCATAAGCCTATGTTATGTCATTAGTCAGCAGTACAAAGCTTACAGGATATTAAAGGATAAGTAAAAAAAGAACACAAAGATTGCGTAAAAAAAAATATTTTGTCAACAATTTAGACTTAGAAAATGCTTACCTCCATTTTATGTTACCCTGATTTCTTAATGCGTTTTGTCTACATTTTACAAATAAAACATCAATATCGATGCAGATATATAAGTTAGCGTTGCATTCGCTTATGGTATACTTCGATGCATGACCGTAACTAAAACAGGCAGAATGTACGGCAGTCGATTACGTCAATAGCATTGAGAAAATTACAAGCAAGAAACGAACGTGATTGGCACTCAACCAACAAAAGTGGCAACTAAAAGAAATAAATGTAGAACTACCATATTACTAAATTGAGTTCGTTCAGCCAACCGTGGAAAAAAGGTTGATTAACTGTTGTTTTCTTATTATGTTCGTAATTATTAATGAATCGATTAATAATACTGAGGATTACATAAAAGTAAGTAACTATTAGCACTTTAATAATATAAAATTGAATAAAGATGTGGCGATTCAATTCAGTAGTATACACGAAAGATTAAACTTGAATAAAAAGAAATAAAGCCAGGGCGCAGTAAACCACACCCTTGAGTGAATAAAGAACACTTATAGGAAAATTTATTTTTCGCTGTTCTAAAGGAGGCTTTACCTTTAATAAAAATAAAGAACGATTTTCATTTCAACTACTTATGTGCCGAGTGAGGATTATTTTAATAGAATTTGTCAAAAAATATAAAAAAGGCTACTGTAACGAGTTTCTGGTTGGCAACACAGTTGTGTTGTTGTAAGAGTTTTCGACTTGGACTTTTACCTTTTTCAAAAAAGCCGCCCAGGTCGATTGTAGATGAAAATTTAAACTTATAAAAGACATTGTATATAGTTATAGTATTATATAAATGGTGATAGATTTTAATTTGTGATGTAAGGTTTGCCTTTTTTAACTTCATTTAAAAATTTATCAATTTATAAAAATAATATCCAAAAATAATAAGCTTTGATTGGAGAAGCTGTACCAAGTCACAAGAAAAGTAACTACAAATTATTTAAGTTATGAAGTAAATAAAATATTTTATCACTCTAACTACAACTAAATATTTAATTGTTTGTTATATTTTAGCCTGAACGAATTTTAATAAACATCAAAAAAAATTATATTCTATTTGTAGAATTAAATCAAGAGACTCCTATTACCTTTTCACCATAAGTCATGTTAATAGAAAAACACTGTTATTGCTCATTTATTGAATTTGTTTAATATTATTATACATATTTTTTTTATTATGGGACTATGAGAAAAAACACATGTTAATACATGTAAAATATACGTAACCTTTATTATTTCTATGGCAAACAAATACGGAAAGCAAAAGGAAAAAATAAACGATACAAACATATACAAAGATGTCAGCCTCCCTATGACCAAGATGCTGAACTAATAAGAGCAAACGCAGCCGTTTTCATATTTGCACAAATTACATTAATGTTATTGCCCTGTTATTGGGGGAGACGGTGAGACTGTCAAAGATAAGCGTAACAAATGCCCGATTTCAATTTGAAAAATAATTGAACTTTATTACGCAATCCTCTAAAGACACGTATTTAAATGCACATCCGTTCTTCATTGCATTGAATAATTACACGTTTATCAATCGACTAAATCTTTTTTCCAATTTGATCACGGGATTCAAATTAAGTACTTAGGATACGAAAGTCAGATATGTGTCACCATAAGCAAAAACAGACTGGCCACTTGAAGAAGTATCCATTGTACTGTACTGTACTAGCCCATAGATACAGTTCACTACGTCAGGATTTATGCTCGAGTCACGTCTGAATCCTGTGTTATATTATCACTTTGTATATCAGGCTGGTATTCCGTGAGAGCTTCGTTATTTACCAGACCTATAGTCGCATTTCCGTATTACAACTAGTTGTAGCTCGGTTCTATCACGATAAAAAGTATCTTAAAACGGTTTATAGTACGGCGTGTATACACGACGGCGACGTTTGAGAATTGTGGTTAGTTTAGAACACGTTGGTGCAAAAGCGAAGGTTTTAAACGTAAACTTGTCTTTGCGATATGTAATATGTAGACGTTTGCAAAAGTAAACACGTAATTTTTTTAATTACACGGTTTCTCTATATTTACGCTAGTACTAACACAGGATGATGTGTTTTTGGCTTATAGGCCGTATGAAAGTAGTAATTCAATAGATTTTATATTTCAATAAATTTCAATAGGTGTGAAAATAAATTATTATTTAACATGAAATAAAATAACTCATATCTTACTGACTAATAGACAAGGCACAGCCTAAACCGGTGGTCAAGAAGCACGAAAATTTAATTTGCACAGAAGTCCCGTTTAAAACGTAGTTGATCACTAAAAAACGTATCCCCTAATTCCTCTTAATATATTTATATTATAATAAGGGAACAACGTGTGTATTCAACGTTTGTTTTCAATTAGAAATATGGATGTGTATTTTGTATTACATCGAGCGTACGGTTAGTCAGGAATAATGACAATAAAAAGATTAATTAAGTATTAACGAAATTCAGATATTTTTAAGTGGTATAATTTCCACTGCCCCTAATCATTTAATTATTTTCATATAATCTTATTTAGAACAGCGTGTTATCCGTCAGGCTGCAGAGTGTTAACGTGGCATATCTGTATAATTACGTTACTCATATTTCGCCTGACGTCTTTGTAACGTTGATTGTCGTTTATCTAATTGGCTACATTCTGTACCATCACGACACGATTTTCGTCTCGTCTCGAACGAAAGGAAATTAGTTACTCAACACGAAATATTTTCTTAATTACGCGACGGGACGCAGGAGCGACGTATTTCTCATTATGCTCGGATTATTGGGACTTTCTCCAAGCAAACTATCGCAATTGGCGAGTCCCAAGAAAATTAAAATTTGAATGTGGAAGAATTTATCTAAGTGAAACATTATACTATTTGTGTATTTAATTAAATAGGTAAATTTTACTGTTTTACGCTGTAAAGAAGTTTTTATTATAGATGTTTAATACATCTACACACAGATTGCAGAATTACTTTTTTTGAGTATACCGGCTTTAAATTGTTCATTCTAGTGACTGGCAGCAAAGTCTAAGATGAAATGTATCTGATACTACCACCACCGATTGGTTTACCAGTGTTATTTAGAAGCTAATATTTAATGAATATGTAAATTCTATTCTATAAATGTGTGCTTCTATTTATAGATATTTTAATTATACTTTTGTCATTATCATCATCAGCCCATTTAAGTCCTCTGCTGAACATAGGCCTTTCACTTCGCCACTTGACAGCCTGGGCATTAAGGCCGCCCTTTCAATTGCTTTTCTTAAGGTATACAAAAAAAAGCAAATGAGCAAGCGGTTCACCTGATGGTAAGTGATTACTGTCGCCCACGATATCTCCAACACCAGAGGTGCTGCAGGTGCGTTTCCTGCTTTTAAGGATATTTAGGAGAAGGAAGGGAAGATGAGGAGGGGGGTGAGGAGGAGGAGTGGGCCAACGGATACCTCACTCACTGAACGAAACGCAGAAGCATAAGATGCCTCTACTTCACGCCAGTATTCCGCGAGGCCGTGATACCATTCCGGTCGAGCCGGCCCACTCAAGCCGCCGCTTAGCTGTATAATAAATAAAAATAATAAATAAATAAAAAGAACCTTTTGACTACTGATGGTGCTCCCATCACCAGTCTGTGAGTTCCATTTGGGTTCGGCAGATTCAGGTGGATTTTTTGCCATTTGTTAGACGCCAGAGCCTCGTTTATTAGATAGCAGGATTTTAGTATGCAGGTAACTATGGTGTTTGGAGAAAAAATTGTATATTTCTCCATTATTATTACATATAGTCAAAGTTAAAAATAGGCATTATATATGTGTTCTGTATAGTTATGTTTAGAGTATCTGTGTGAGGTAAGAGGCCACTAAAGGAAGGAAACCAGCAGCGTCATAATTTATGTTCTATGTGGTTGCCGAACGGTTAGCCAAGCATTGTTGCATGATAATTACCACATGTATAAAACTATGTATGTGAAGTAATACCACCAGATCACTTAAGTAAATCTTACGTTAGCAACAGTTTATTTTAGTTACGTCATTTTACTTTAGCTTTGTTTTTATACGCCACATTACGTTACATTACACCACATGGTTTTATGGTTAACATACCTAGCTGTTGAGTCATGGGTCCTGAAGTCATTTATAAAACAAATAAATAATTCGTTTTTAGGTCTAATTGTATTGTATAGAATCCCGTGTCTCTGACACTGCATATGAACCCTCCTCCAATCTTGTCCCACAAGCGTTACAGTGGATACAGGATGGAAAAGACGAGTAAGTACCTCTATGTTTGCATCTACACTTGCAGCACTATAATACTTCTCGCAAAGTTGACAACAGCTCATAGTTTTCGGAAGTTGTCGTCGTAGCCAAAATCGTGCAGAAGAAAGAAAGAAAGAAACACTTTTAATTGGCAATCACACAACAAAACACAAAATAAAATAAGAACAAATAAATAAAAGAACCTTTTGTCTACTGATGGTGCTCCCATCACCAGTCTGTGAGTTCCATTTGGGTTCGGCAGATTCAGGTGGATTTTTTGCCATTTGTTAGACGCCAGAGCCTCGTTTATTAGATAGCAGGATTTTAGTATGCAGGTAACTATGGTGTTTGGAGAAAAAATTGTATATTTCTCCATTATTATTACATATAGTCAAAGTTAAAAATAGGCATTATATATGTGTTCTGTATAGTTATGTTTAGAGTATCTGTGTGAGGTAAGAGGCCACTAAAGGAAGGAAACCAGCAGCGTCATAATTTATGTTCTATGTGGTTGCCGAACGGTTAGCCAAGCATTGTTGCATGATAATTACCACATGTATAAAACTATGTATGTGAAGTAATACCACCAGATCACTTAAGTAAATCTTACGTTAGCAACAGTTTATTTTAGTTACGTCATTTTACTTTAGCTTTGTTTTTATACGCCACATTACGTTACATTACACCACATGGTTTTATGGTTAACATACCTAGCTGTTGAGTCATGGGTCCTGAAGTCATTTATAAAACAAATAAATAATTCGTTTTTAGGTCTAATTGTATTGTATAGAATCCCGTGTCTCTGACACTGCATATGAACCCTCCTCCAATCTTGTCCCACAAGCGTTACAGTGGATACAGGATGGAAAAGACGAGTAAGTACCTCTATGTTTGCATCTACACTTGCAGCACTATAATACTTCTCGCAAAGTTGACAACAGCTCATAGTTTTCGGAAGTTGTCGTCGTAGCCAAAATCGTGCAGAAGAAAGAAAGAAAGAAACACTTTTAATTGGCAATCACACAACAAAACACAAAATAAAATAAGAACAAATAAATAAAAAAAAAAAGATTAATTTGTTGTGCGATGTCAAAAAAGTTCCCGTCTCAGTGATATCATAACACTGTTTTTCAGTCGGGTCCTTCATTGACTTCACGAACAACCGGACAAGAAGTATAAAAAATTCTTAAATCAATGTAGTTAGTAGTATAGTTCCTTAGTTAATAAAATTTATATTCGTTTAATCAATATTTGCCAACAATAATAAACACAGGTTGACAATTCTAAAAATCTTTTTATCACAAAATTGTAAATTAAGCCTTGATAATATAATTAGATTGTAACAAACGTCTTGGTGAACTTTCTAAGTGAAATAACTAGTAAGCAAGCGCTGCCCGCGAAATCTAAATTATACAAAACAACAGCCCGACACGTTACCTTACTTATTCTTAACTCGAAGCAAATGCGAATAGTCTATTCATCGAAGCGTCTCTCTCGTCTGCATAGTTGCCGTGACCAATGTGTGAATAGTACTGCGTTCGAATACCGAGTCATTTTAACGTCCAAGAAAAAGTTACCGCGGGACGAATTTGAAACTAAAAAAAAAATGAAGAGGTTAGCAACGTTTTACGATCGGAATCGCAAATGGTCTCACCGTCCCGGTCGGAATAACTTTCTAACCAAATTTTCGGTTAATGAAATAAACTAAAAGAGTAAGAACTATTGTTGTAACCATAAAAAAGTTCGTAAAGAGAAAAAATATTATCTCTTACCAACGTCAACCTTTTTATTGCCTTTCCTAAATTGATATTTTGCCTGTACCTTATGCTCGTAAATACTGACAAAACAAAAACATTAATATTATAATCGTTTTATCTCACACCAGTAGTCCGTACGAATTAGGTTACAGAGAAGTTAAATAGTAGTAGTATAATAGTTATACTAATTCGAGAATTTGAGACGTTCCGAATTAGAAGTTTTCTTTTAACTCTTTCTTTCTCGAAATCCACCAGTTCTCTTATCTACTGATTCTTGCCCTCTTCTCTTTTCTTTTTTGTCCACCTATGCTCGAATTCCAATTGTCATAGAAGGTAACAAATGGCTAGTTTGGTTGACGTCTTTTACATTTTTGAATATTTAGATCATTATCAGAAGAGTGGCGATGTGCTGACATCCTGTTTTTGATGAATAAAATTTTTGTTAAGAGTTTTTTGGTGTTCAAACCGTTAATACTCTTGTTGTTGAAACACTGCCTACTTCGAGAGCGATTACAGGCGTAAACACCAATAAATACTAATAATATATTTATAATTCTTCATAGAAAAGAGAGCATAGGCCTCTCCAAGGAAGTGCTAACAAAAGTGAGCATGCATTTCTTGAAAGGAAAAAAAAGAAAAGAATAATCTTCACGCTGGGCAAGCGGGTTGGTGAGCACTTTGCCGGTACCCTCGCACTGGTGACGCTGCTCCCCACCACTAGTCCGTGATTTGGATACGGCAAATTCGATTGGACTTTCCGCACTCAATCGGTCGCCAGATCCTCGTCTATTAGCTAGCAGGGTGCACCACGTACGGGTAATGTTGGAATTGGAAAGATAAGATGGTGTAATCGTGTATAATGAACTAAGACAAAAAGCTCATGCTCATTCTTTGGTCTACAACAATGTGATGTATGACTTATGATGGCGATAATTTTGTGCTGTCTGATTTTGACCATAGTAATGCTTGCTTCATACAATGTCGAAGCAATTTGGTATCAAGCAAAGACTACAAAGAAACTGTCACTCACTCGTACCTTCCTATATCCGATGGAAAACCTGAGCAATAATACTGTGAAAGCATTAGTTTTATTATTTAACGTATCTGTTAGATACGGGGGAACTTTCACAATACATAGACTCGAAAACGAAATCTTTATGTGTTTCGCAAATATCAGCTTTTCAATCCCACCCACTACACGGTTGACGTACACTTACCACATATGCAAACTTATAGTAGGTTTCCTGACGACCTCATCATTTATTAGCAACAAATATCGTGAAGATATCTGCTAAATATACTTTATAGAGAATCGTTAAATTAATTATAATAAATAGTGTCCCTATAAAATTGTTATATCATAATAATAGAGAGTAAAGGCAAGAAGACCTAATCGCCCCCTAAACCTTGTACACGCCAATCCAAGCGGCGGCTTTTGTTGCTGCTCGAATGGGCCGGCTCGATCCAGGTAGTACCACGGCCTAACAAAATACCCGTGTGAAGTAGAAGCATCTTGTGTTTCTGCGTTTTGTTGAGTGAGTGAGGTAACAAAAGGACCCTGGCCCATTTTCGCCGTCCATCATATTTCAGAGTGTGAGCGGTTAATCGTGATTTACCGCATCCATGGTGCGGGCTCACGCCCGGGTAGGGAGGTAGACGATAGGTAAAGTGCTCCACCGCAATATAAACATCAAGATGGGGAACTATTTTGGGGAGGCCACTACCTAAACCAACTATGGACAGCAGCCTTTAAAAATCGTGTACCTACTTTGTGTAGAAGTTTTTGGTTAGAGATTTTAGAGATGAAATATGTAATAAATATATTATAACTAAGGGAAGATGGGCGTACTGTTTACATGTACTAAGTGAAGATCCCTTCCTAAACCAAACAATCTAAAATTGGAACATAGGCAGTGGTATGTGTAGCTACATAGTCATTAGTCTCGCTAGTATGACATCGGAGCGTTCCCAATCAAAGCTGATTACAATTCCGAGCGGTTAACACGTAAATCCGATGTGGATAAATATTTGCACGACAGGTTGTAAAGCGTACGTGCTCCAGCGGATTAATAGCTGGGATACAGTTACTCGACCGACGGTCATGCGTAAACATGAAATTTAAATAACGTTCCAATACGGACGAACAAATCGCCTCTATGATTCGAATAACTTAATTGACGTTTGATAATGATGATAATTAAATAGACTATAATTATGACGAAAATAATTTTGGCTTTAGTTCAAGTCTAATGCCGTTAGATAAACCACTTAAAAAAACGTTTCTTCATAACATTTTTGTGAAACGAGCTTTCAATCAAAAATAAAGAAGAAAAATGTACTGGATAATACAGTCAAATTGTGACTGCTAGGTCACAGGAATCCAATATGAAGCTTCAAAACTTATTTTGCCACTCTTAGTGGTGGAATATTTTCTTAAAAAAAAGGGACTACCTTCCAAGTATAGTCTATTCAATAAAAGAGAATAATTAAAATCGATTCAGAATCATCAAAGATAATAAGTGTAACATACACAAAAATACAGTGGAATTGATAAGCTCCTTTTTTGAAGTCGGTTGAAAAAATATAACACAAGCTTTGAAAAAATTCTAAAAGTTGTTTCTAAATTTTTTTTTGGGATTGCGAAGTATTTCCTGACATTCAAATACACAGCAAGCAACTTCAACGAACAAATGCTAAGTATTTGCCAATCAAATGAGCTTAAAAACTTTAGAATACAAAGGCGCAGGTTTCCTTTGGTACTAATTATTTTAAATTGACCATCGGACGAAGGCAAGACAATACATAGTATAAATAGTATTATACAAGCAATCTCTACTGCACGTACTGTTAACATCAAAAGTAGATGATTATTGATCAAGGTTTCAACAACGTTTTATTAATAATTCATAAAATAATTGCTCATACTCAACACGCTGAGCAGACGTGTTGGTGAGCGCAGAGCTATTATCCATCTCACTAGGCTTTTGTTGACACATTCTTGGAGAGGTCAATACACAGCAGTAGACTATATGTGTATGTACGAAGATATATAAGATAAATATTAAGAATAAATAGGCAGATGTAGTAGTAGTAGGTTCTAGCCATGTTTAACATCGGCCTGAAAGACGTAATCATCCTTTGTTTCAATACGTTTATTTTATTAGACGCATTTAAGTATTCCGTACAAGGTTTGTTACTTTACGCTTTTTATTTTATTATGCTCTTCTTTGAAATACTCAGAATAGTAAGCCTCTCGCATACAAACCGCACGCGCAATTACATGAATTTGAATCCTCATGAAGGGAGGGCGATATTTAAAGAATTTCATTATGGTAAAACTTCTCCTAGACCGGCGTCGGAATTCATTCCATTTCAAACGCACCTACTAAAACAGACTTCGAATTATATTGAAGTTTCTTTGAAAGAAAACTTTTATCAACAGTTTTTTTCCAAGAATACATATTATGTTGGATGGTAAATGGTCTCGCTAATTTGATAGATTGTTTTTATTAGTGTTTAACTTTAACTTGAAAAATATTAAACTGAATTTTTGTCGTAGTTTCCATATAACTTGTATAGTGAAATAAAAATATAGTTTAAAAACAAATAAACGTTTTTTATTCCCCTTCCATTAGTTTCTTTTTACATCAGGTGAAATGAATAGAACTCGTTAAGGCAAATTTAATGTATTTGATGGATTTACTAGTAGCTATTTAAGGTTACCCTATTTTAGGTTGCGTTACCCAGCTTCCAGCTCCACCATCAGACCAGTTCGATGGTACCATATTATTATATTGTCCTCAGTTCTTATTTCGAGTGCAAAATTTCAAATAGTTCAGACGTCTGTGTAAAAATTTAAATGAAAGATGAAGAAGAAGAGAAGAAAATTTAAATAAAAGAATTTAATTTAAATCTTAACATTTCGGAATTTCCAATAATATTGACTACAATATTGAATAGAGGGAGTCGTTAACTAACACCTATTATATCAATATAAGGAGGAGGGTACTCGCATAAAATAAGGCAATTTTTTGCCCTGGATAGTAGGTTGGTTGTAATCCATATATGACTTACTTTGTGCACAAAAAATCAATCACCATATTTTTTCACCAGCAATTCATAAGCGAATGTGCAATGCATGTGAGGTATTAGATGTATAATTACGCTTTTCTAGTTTCTGCGTTGCATAGTTTCTAAAAAAATCAGCAGTGACAGACAAACGAACGGAGAAGTAACACGCAAATTATTTTATGCTTAATAGAGATTAAGCAAGAGATTGATTTTATCCTTAATAGAGATTGACAGAGGTCAAAGGTCCGAAACCGTAAAAATGTCACACTTAATACCAAGAAGTCCATTTTAAAAATAAATTACCTACATAAATAAGTGTATTGAATCACAGAGACGACCATTACTTTATCAAGGAAGGAATGTCAGGAATGCGGTTTCGATATTTCAATTACTGATTTTAGCTGTAATGTTAGTTTGCTCAGGATTAAATGGCGCAGATGCAACCAAAGCAATTTAGCTTCACCCACGCGCACGGCGCGGCGTGTCGCGGGTTCGATTCCCGCACAGGGATTTGTGTGGAATACAAACAATTCTTCCAGATCTGGGTGTTTGTCCATGTATAATTTATTTTAGAAAAATACTAGAGACGGGAAACTTTTTAAAAAAATAAAAATAAAACTACTGTACATTATGTTAGCAATAGAATACACAATTTAAGTCCTGTTTAAATGAATGTACACCTGTGTAGAGTAACACAATTTCCGATTGATTGAAAAGTATGTATAAGAAAATAATATAATAGTTTTTTTCATAAACCTAGTTTCTTTTATACCATGTTACCAGGAAACGTCACGGCTATAAGGACACGAATAGTTAAATGTAATGCACATTAATTACTGACACTATTAAGTGTACTTGCCTGCACAATAACAAATGAAATCATACCTTAAGTACTTACCTCGTCATTAAACAAAAACTTTACATTTAAATAATAAAACCGATCGTGCGTTTTGGAATGTTCTGAATATATTGTTGAAGGTTGCAATTAGGAAGCAACATACAGATCCTCCATTTACTTCTTAAAATTTTATTTGGCAAGGTATTCAAATTAACACAAGTAAGTACTATATAGTATATACAATTATTATACATAAAAATATGCTAAAGTAATACATTTACCTACATGTGATCTAATATAAGCTAGGAGTAAAGTTCTTTAACAAATTCTTGTTGCCAGATAACGCCATGGGAACACAATACGGTCATTCAAAGCCACTCGTATAAGGAAACTAATTCAGCAGCGAGCTATAGATATATATGTGTATTTTTAGTTTCTCTGCACGATAGAATATTATATTATTAGTGGTTAGCGTACCTGATTTCCCAGCCTATGTTTCCTTGGTTTGGATCCTAGCCGAGAATAATATTTGTACAGAACTTAGATTATTGGGTTTCAGTTCTGTTCGTTCAGTCTTTCGTCCCGTGTCTCTGACATTGCATCAGACCCAATAATCGATCTTATCACGAAGCGTTACATCGGGTATGCGAAGGTAAGGTCAAGTGAGTTTTTCTTTCTTTACGTGTACATTAGCGGCACTATGAGGCATGACGTGCAGTAAAAACAGAAATTCGATTGAGATAACGCCAAAATCCTATAATATTGAACCAGCAAGAGGACTCTCAACGTAGCTCAAAATACTACAAATGCAAATGGCAATGTGCGAAGTTTGATTTATCGATTAGATTTAATATTTCTAACAAGTCACAAGTAACAAGTGTTCCTTCTCTACTTAGAAGTCTTCTAGGTCTACCAGACACTTACTCATTTCTGCAGCTACTGTTGCGTTCCGGTTTGAAAGATATAGAGCCAGTATAATTACGGGCTGTGAGGTATTTCATTTTATTGCTATTGGGAGATAACGCATCTGTAATGTTCTGCGATTGATGTTGACCGGTGTCCAAGGGTCCATGGTCAGGGTCCAGTAGCTACAAAACATAAGGTGGACTGCTAGCTCGTTTTTCAAGTTAATTCCATAAAAACCTATGTCACATATGTATGTAACATCTCAGTTTTCATTACACAAAAAATTATATGATGGTCAGATATTTTTTTTAATCGATTGAAAAATGCAAAAAAGCTTTGCAAAATTCGAATACAAGATAAAGCCGCAAATTATAGCAGACCACAGTAAAATTCGATTTGTCTGTTTCATTACAAACCGCATGTGATGAGCATATTCAGTGTTTTAACTTATTAAACTTTTATAAGGTTGAAATGAATTTACTCGAAATCCCCGACTAATCTACATTTATTATATTGTTAATAGGGGAAAATTGTGAATTTCTTTAATATTAGTATACGAAACGATTTTAAAAACCTTTTACAATTATGAAACTACTCTAGGTTGTTTTAATAAAAAATGGTTCCGTAAAATATAGATGTATATTTGTAAATATTTTGTCTTATTAAACCGTGGGGTAGCGATTTAAGATTCTGCTATTCCGTTTCTTCCCTTGGTGTCGTAAGAGAAAATCCTTGATAAATCTCATACAGTCTCCGGGAGCAAACCCAGCAAGCTTGCTACTGCATTTATCTATTAAAAATACTAATTGCCTAAACTTAGTCGTACCATATACTAACTGAGTCCTATGAGTGGCGGGCGACAGACTAAAGTAGAAAGTAAAAGTCTTCTCTTTTTAATATTTTAGAGGGTCTTGGAGCCGGGAAGGGTGTACCACACTGATCCAGTACGCGTTTTCCGCACATGTCAGTGTCATTCGAGTATTAATACTGGTATATAAATGTAACAAACTGTTGGAAGCCATAAGAATTTCCCTCACTCAACTGTTAAGGCCCCCAAAGGACTAGATGGGATGGCAGATTCTCTTATGCAGCCGCCACTTGACAATATGACGCATTCTTTAAGTTCAATAATTAATTATATTAAATATAACTTTGTTGTACACCATAATAAATAAGCAAATACCAAAATAGAAATTAAAAGAAAACTTAACATCGAAACATTATTCCAAATAATGTAGACACGCGGGCACTTTGTAGTACTTCACTTTAAAGCAGATTTTTGAAAGAATATTTTATAGTTAGAGACCATAAAGATACAAATCTTACTATATTCGATAAAACAAATTCGCTTTTATCAAATACAGTAAGCTACATACGCTTTAAGTAAAAAAATATTATCATACATATTTATTATAAATATAACAGAACATGATTTAGTTCTAAGAATGCGGCAGTCAGGCTTGATATGAAGCCGACGAAGGTCCTTTTATAAAAAATATAAGCTACTAAATTATTCAATGCGTGCATCTACAATTTTGTTAAGCTGATTCATACATTACTAAACAATATAGATTGCTTAGTCGTGCGCGTTGTAACCTTATGAGGATAGCCTATTCTTGAATTATTATTCATTATGAAATGCTATATACTTAAGGCTACTTTTAAATCAGCGAGAACTGTTTTAAAACATTGAATTCAAGTTTAAAATTATAACTGGCGGCTTAAAAATGTGTTTAACATTTTCTGAAACTAAGCAGTTAGAAACTGCATTGATAGTTAAAGGCCTCTACGCCGCTGAACATAGGCCTTTCCATGAAAAAGTTGGTATGCCAACATATAAACTTTGCCAATTCTCACTACGATGGGCAGATGGGTGGTTGAGCGCAGTATCCGGTACCTACAATCTAGCGATGCTTCTCCCCATCACTAGTCTGTGATATTTGGGTTCTTTACATTTTGATGAGTTCTTCGCCATCAATCCGTAACCAGAGCTTGTCCACTTCGTGCAGGTTAGGTTGGCTTTTCGGAAAAAAATACGCTAAATCACTCCTTACATTAAATTTATAAAATTGCGAATTTAGGTAAAATATGTTGATAAACAAACAAAAACTGTTTATTTTTTTGATTAAGATAAGATAAGCCATACACCTGTAATAAAAAAAGTATATTATGCATATAAAATATTTATTTTTGCTTAATTATTACACTTTATCTTAATCAATCTTGATTGAGTTTTTCATTAGAGATTTAAGATGAAGAAGCTGTTTTAATATCTCCAGTCGATTCCAATCACATGTTATCTAATTAGTGAAAGTGATTAAATAACGTTAAATAACTGGAGATCGAGACATTCAAAAGTAAATTTTTACGTGTGATGTTCGCTCTCTGCAAAGAAAATTAATTATTTTAATAATATTAAATTATTTCTGATACTTTTAACGCATTTAAATTTTATGAATAATGTATTTTTAATAATAATTTTAACCAAGAGACCGAATAAACTATGTATGTTACACACACCTTCATAAATTATGACCACGGATAATTATGAACAATATTTTTATAAATTTAGTGTAGTTATAAGAATTACAATAAAAAAAATTAAAAACTTTTCAATATTCATCAAAAGTCAATATTTGTGCAAAATCACAAATTCTTGCATCTGATCCTTCCTTCGATCTTAAACGTTACAATAGATATGAAAAGGTAAAGACAAGTGAGTACCTCTGACTTACGTGCATTTACTGCACAATTATATCTCCTGCGCCGTTGACAACTCGACCGGAAATCGTCCAGAAAGATTTGTACATTATATACGATGTTCAATTTTTAAATGCATATTCTACGAAATGAAACCTATTATAGATTTAGAATTTTGTTACTATTATAGTTACAAATTTCATAGACAATACGCTTAGACAATAGTTTCGACCTTCGTTTAGCTCTAATTGTGGTTACAAGCGACAGTGAACGGCGATGAACATTATAATACCAAACAATATACAAGCATCAATACTTGAACGTTCTGCGCGCATATCTTATAGTACTTATGACAATAACTCTACTCTATGTATGTACTGGCCTTGGTTTGACGCCAAACATAAATTATTATAGCAATACATACTGTTTGGTTCGTTTGAAAATTATTCACATGTTCACTATGAATCAACATTTGAAGTAATATAGTATAATAAAAATATTTTAGTGTATCTCTACCTGTCTATTTAGTACTCTTGGAACTCGTTTTGTTTTAACGCAAACAGATAAATGTTAATATTTTGTTTTTAGTTAACAAAAAGTGAGGTGTAGAGGAAAATAAGCTTAATCTTAACTTTCGCGCGGTGCACTGACGAGGCTGTAGTGTTCGTCTTCCAATGCTGAACTCAATCTCATAAACTAATGACAGGGAGCAGGAATACGATGAAGCTCTGTACCAGTAGTCTAGCAGAGCTTCACCATCACGCCCGCCCTGCGTTATAAGTACGAGCAAAGCTTTCAAGAATTATATGTCAGCTTTTATAGGTGCTAGAGAGGCCTATATCTAGTAGTAGACTGGTGAAGGATTGATAAATGAATTAAGTATAAAATAACAATTTTTTCAAAGAATTATAATCGCTTCATTCACGATCTCAAAAAAGGCCAAATTACCTATACATTCGTGTAGAAATGTTAATCTTTCACTTTTACGTATTTTCCAAGACCCGTTGCGCAAATTTTTGTAAAAATTAAACTTCTGAAAGTACATATCGAAGCCGAGCGGACGACAACGCCCGCTCATTTGAATTACGTCCCGCGCCGCCTTTTGTAGTCAACTTCATTTAACAAACTTGTAGGGACTCTTTTATTTGGCTCCAGCAAAGGACTTAAGATGCATTGTTGAGTCGGTAACAAATTGCACGCCGTGATTACGTTAAAAACTTTATCGTCGGATAAAGGAGGAGCTTGATTGGAATTTAATAGTTACCTGCGCTCCTCGATGCCGATAAATTAAAAAGCGATAAGAAGAATTTATAACCTGAATTTGAAAGAAATTATGTGATGATATTTTAAAATTGAGTAATGAAAACAAAAAATGTTTAGTGTAATGAACGTACGGAAGTTTTACCATTCTATTTCGACAATTGTGGTGAGTCATCTTTCAGCTATCGTAAATAGTGTCATCTGGAATCAGCACAAAGGTTCTCACTCTAGTTAACCTTCCCGTGTCTGATACATGATTACAATACTTTAGTTCATATAAAATAGTAGTTACAACTAGGCTAGTAACTACTACACTATATGATATGTGGACATGTTGGATACAATGTCACAGACCCCAAAATCATCAATTATGTCGTTGTAGAAGCGATTGTCATAATCATAATGTCAATGGAGCTTATACGAAATCCATTCAGCATGGCTACTAAAACTAGCTACTTGACAGGTAAAGCCATGGGTTCTGGGATCTAATTCCAGCAAATATTGGTAACGGGAAGGTAAAGACCAGTGAGTGTCGTATATTTGAGGCATTATGATATATTCTGAGCAGTTTATAACTAACGATAGTATTTGGCAATTGTCGCCGCGTTCAAAACCGGGCAGTAGGACATCATCGTCATCACATTTTATAAGTTAATAAGGTGTCACTCAAAACACTACTTCTGGCTGGAGGCCTTCGCTTGATTGCCTAACTTAATTTTTTTTTATTCTAAAAACTGACATGAAGTTACTCTTCTACCTAAAAGTAATGAATCCTGAAGTACTGAATTCATTTGGGAAAATGAGCAAACGAGCAAGCGGCTCCACCTGATGGTAAGTGATTACCATCACCCACATACATCTGTAACACCAGAGCAACTGCAGGTGTGTTCAAGGATATTTGGGGGATGGGATTGGGGAGGGGAGAGTTGGCCTCCGGTAACCCAACTCACCGAACGAAACGCAAATAAAGAGAAATGCTTCTACTTCATGCCGGTATGTCGTGGTAATACCAGATTTTTTTTACCGATAATTTACAGAATACCCCGGTCAAGCCGGCTCATTCGTACGGTCGGCTCTACCGCGTACAAACATATCTACATTCGTTTTACTTCAAATTAAAGAAAATAAAGATTCTTTGATTTAGAAAAAGAGTAATGCATAATCGAAACACATAATACATATTTTACTTTATATAATTTTATACATAATTGTTTTGAGAATTTAATTTTGCGCACAAAGTATACTTGCAGTTCTCAAGCAAACATCAAAGACAAGTTCTCGTACCATCAAGTCGCAACAAGTGTTCATTGCAAACATCTCATAGTCTCGAATGTAACTTTTGTAAATATTTAGGTTTATATTTATTCCCCTTAAGAAATCCTTCTTAAATAAGAAAAATTATAAGCTCTCACGGCTGTATACCCAATACTGAAGTCAGCAGAGGTCTAGACATTTATTTAAACGTTTCAACTCACTTTTCAACAGTTCTTATTTTGAACTACCTGACGGGAGGTGAGCCCGTCGCCGTCTCAATGTTTAACGGTAATAATCATGTATAAATTTTAAAAAATCATTGGTATACACCCTCTAATGATTAGTAATATCATAGACAAATAAAAACAAAAACATAATAAAGCCATAAAAGTCATTATTATACATCACTAAGTACATTTAATCTGTTAATACAAAAAATATTGTACGTGTGCGTAAGACATTAGGACGAGTCACGGTTAGAAAGGGAGGAGGGAGCGTCACGAAGTCTGCCTGAGGCAATTTGGTACCAAATGTCGTTTGCTACGTGCCCCACAAATAAAGAGGATAGGATAAGCCGTGTATTACTTTAGAAGCTGTTAGTTTAGAATAGGTTGTTGAGTTATGTTGCGTTCATACAAGTCAAATTTGATTTTCGACGTAACATATACGATTTGACCCGACATGTGAACGTATAAAGCACTATGTATCTTTCATTTCTAATAATAAACACTGATAGTAGGTACCGTGTTTGCGTCTAAAAACTTACATTAGTAATACAATTTAAACTTATCTAGATTGAATCGTATTCGAATTTATTGGTACTATTATATGGTAGTTAGATAGTTAACAGATTCCTGATTAAATTATAGCATGACGTAACATAAGACGGTCAAGTATAGTTACTAATACAGCATTCTCCAAATCGCCAGGCTGATGTGGCGATTACGGCAGATTGGAATAAGTCTCTATCTACAGTGGAGTATTTAAGGGATGTTAATGGCGATTATTAAGATAACAGCTTAAAATAATAATATTAAAAAATCTATAATACGGGTGTAACCAGGGTTTGTTACCTGGTGCCGGCAATACTTAAATTCCTTATTGCACTTACAAGTAGACAATTTTAAGTAAGAAGTCTCGAAAGAATAGTACACGCTCATTTATGCCGCCATCATATAAACTTACACCATCAATACAGATAGTGGTATAACTAAAAATTTAATATAAATCTAAAAAACTCCGAACTTTAACATCTTATTGGTATAATAAATTAATAAAAAGGTTTAAAAAAACGTTAAAACAAAACCAAATAATTTTCTACTTAATTTCCTATACACTTTTTTCGTTTCCTGCCTAATTTTTATAAGTGCGCATCTATTTTCTTTTTACCCTTAGTTTCCGTATTCTGTAAACGAAACACCCTTCTAAGATTTACGCAACTGACGCGAGCAATAACCGACGAGCCTACCCACCACAGAGTATTCTGTATTTTAAAATACGTGCTTGAAACGGGTGAAATATTACTTTACGCCCGCCACGAGAGTCTATATATTTTAGTCATCGTCAAGAATTGAACGAACGAAACATGAAGATAGGGCCAGATAACTTAATTAAAACGCTGTTGCGTGACGTGCACGACGGCTACTAAACAATCTTAAAATAACATTTGAGTTAGACCCATTTATTTGATTAAAACACTAAATAAAAATATTATTTGCTACTTTCGTACGCCGCGGAAAGAACTAAAGTAGTTGAAGTAAAAAGATTGAAGATTATTTAATTTGCAGCATTATATTTTTTTTAGTAAATATGCATAAATAACAGTATTATCTACGCTTACATACTTAAATTTATCTATTTCCTGAGAGAAACGTTATGGTATCGTGACTGTACTCTATAATAAAAGTCTAAATTTGTCGGAGTACGGGATTTGATTTATAGGCGCAATGTTATTGTGCCATAAAACAGAGCCGGAGGCAAAGAAAACTAAACTTTTTGATCTTGACAATCCTCTTGGGGTAACGGTCGCAATGACATGTGGATATCATACAGCAAAGTAACGAAAACGGAAAGATTGGTTTGGAAGACGAACTTAACATTGTGTTTTTAAAAATTATTATGATATGGACTTAGATACTTTAGATAATATTAAATTATTGCAAATACATATAGGATATCTTTTTCTTGTGATAATTAAAACTATTATTTCAGCACTCATAAGTGTTGACAGAGATTATAGATTGGTTTTTAGTACGACTCAATGTAGCAAATACGGGTTTCTCCATTGCCGATGTTAGACTTTCCGGAATAATTTTCATATAGTCACCGAGAATGAGCAATCACGAAACGAAAACGAGAATTTTTTAATGATAAATCGTCACAGGATGTACTTCAAAGATTGCCATGAAAGTTTCAAGACATAACAGGAAGAATGCCGGTGGCCCATATTTCATATTCGAATTTATTGGTACTATTATATGATAGTTAGATAGTTAACAGATTCCTGATTAAGTTATATCATGACGTAACATAAGACGGTCAACTATAGTTACTAATACAGCATTCTCCAAATCGCCAGGCTGACGTGGCGATTACGGCAGATTGGAATAAGTCTCTATCTACAGTGGAGTATTTAAGGGATGTTAATGGCGATTATTAAGATAACAGCTTAAAATAATAATATTAAAAAATCTATAATACGGGTGTAACCAGGGTTTGTTACCTGGTGCCGGCAATACTTAAATTCCTTATTGCACTTACAAGTAGACAATTTTAAGTAAGAAGTCTCGAAAGAATAGTACACGCTCATTTATGCCGCCATCATATAAACTTACACCATCAATACAGATAGTGGTATAACTAAAAATTTCATTAAAATCTAAAAAACTCCGAACTTTAACATCTTATTGGTATAATAAATTAATAAAAAGGTTTAAAAAAACGTTAAAACAAAACCAAATAATTTTCTACTTAATTTCCTATACACTTTTTTCGTTTCCTGCCTAATTTTTATAAGTGCGCATCTATTTTCTTTTTACCCTTAGTTTCCGTATTCTGTAAACGAAACACCCTTCTAAGATTTACGCAACTGACGCGAGCAATAACCGACGAGCCTACCCACCACAGAGTATTCTGTATTTTAAAATACGTGCTTGAAACGGGTGAAATATTACTTTACGCCCGCCACGAGAGTCTATATATTTTAGTCATCGTCAAGAATTGAACGAACGAAACATGAAGATAGGGCCAGATAACTTAATTAAAACACTGTTGCGTGACGTGCACGACGGCTACTAAACAATCTTAAAATAACATTTGAGTTAGACCCATTTATTTTATTAAAACACTAAATAAAAATATTATTTGCTACTTTCGTACGCCGCGGAAAGAACTAAAGTAGTTGAAGTAAAAAGATTGAAGATTATTTAATTTGCAGCATTATATTTTTTTTAGTAAATATGCATAAATAACAGTATTATCTACGCTTACATACTTAAATTTATCTATTTCCTGAGAGAAACGTTATGGTATCGTGACTGTACTCTATAATAAAAGTCTAAATTTGTCGGATTACGGGATTTGATTTATAGGCGCAATGTTATTGTGCCATAAAACAGAGCCGGAGGCAAAGAAAACTAAACTTTTTGATCTTGACAATCCTCTTGGGGTAACGGTCGCAATGACATGTGGATATCATACAGCAAAGTAACGAAAACGGAAAGATTGGTTTGGAAGACGAACTTAACATTGTGTTTTTAAAAATTATTATGATATGGACTTAGATACTTTAGATAATATTAAATTATTGCAAATACATATAGGATATATTTTCTTGTGATAATTAAAACTATTCTTTCAGCACTCATAAGTGTTGACAGAGATTATAGATTGGTTTTTAGTACGACTCAATGTAGCAAATACGGGTTTCTCCATTGCCGATGTTAGACTTTCCGGAATAATTTTCATATAGTCACCGAGAATGAGCAATCACGAAACGAAAACGAGAATTTTTTAATGATAAATCGTCACAGGATGTACTTCAAAGATTGCCATGAAAGTTTCAAGACATAACAGGAAGAATGCCGGTGGCCCATATTTCATATTCGAATTCTTAAATTTAAGCATTTCAATGAGGGTGTTAGGAGCAATATATGGTACAAACTCTAAAAGTCAACCAAAAAGTCTCCAAATTGACTTTTAAACCCTAGCCAGCTAATAAACGAAGCTCCAGCGGTCGAAAGGGGGCAGAAAATCTATTGGAATAAGCTGAACTCAAATCTCAAAGACACAAGAAGCAGCATTCTAGTGCGGGGGCATCGGTACTGTGCTCACCAACCCCAAGGTGGAGAGAATGGGAATATTTTCTATGCATGTCTTGCAAGCTTTAGTTCCTGCTTTTAATAGATGGCCTATGTCCACCAGTGGAATATATATAGGCTGTTAAAGAAGAATAATAAGACATGTTTAAAAAAAAGTCACATGTCTAACATTAAACTAAGTTCAATCTGAGATATAAATAATTAATTTTCGATAATATTAGTTAAATAGTAATATACACAAAAAAAAAAAGACTTTGCACGGACAACAGTATACGCTAAATATCAATGGTCGCTAATACAAACAAGGGAGCAAAATTTAAGTTCGTAAGATCGTAAAAGACATTAGCACGTAGTTCGACCCCACGCGTGCCTCCGAGCCAACGATATTGGGGTAAAAGGGAAAATGCATTGGCTTTTTGTAATGTGGCAATAACCTGAGGATTAGGACGATGGAATCTGGCGCGAACTTCCATTATGCGCAAGGCACTTACGCACTCTAATATACACACAAAGTAGACGTTACATCCATGATCATAATAGATAATACCTATAGCAAGCATAAAGTTTATTCAAAGTAGGTATTACTTTAGCAAAGTCGTATTCAAATTATACCTCATGAAATAAGACATATGTAGCAAATAAACCAATTATTAATTTGACAACTTAACTAAAATTTAGGTACAATAGCGCTAAAACTGTGTCTATTAAATAGAGTAGCTTATAAATACAAAACGAGATATGGTAGTGTATATTTGATCTTTAGCATAGGTAATAATCAGTGTCATACATGTCAAAAAACCATTGTAGTCTTAATGACATGTATTCATTTATGAAATACCTAAAAATCAAGTTCAAAATAGTTTTAAGTAAGTATATTTATTGTTATTCCATTTCCTACATGTATTTAAAAAAAAATGTTACGAATTTAAACCTTCATGAAGATAGTCAATAAACAGTACTGAGAGATATAATGTAATAAAGCTATTGTAAGTCCTTTTATATATTTCTGCAATATTTATTTTATCTATAGGTAGAATCATATTTTTGTTAGGTTTTTAATATCACGACGTTTGTATAATGCAGCCTAAATAATAGTGTAGTGATAAATCACAGTCGTCCTTTCGTTGACGTTATGCTACTCCTTTAGAATATCAACCGGCCGGTGTTTAGTTTAAGGAAAGCAATACATTATAGCATGATACTGCACATTCAAGTTAGGGTATCCACTAATATTCATATCAATAAATATGTACTTATATAAGGAAAGTAAAAAAATATAAGGAAAATTTGCGTTACGCTTCTTTTATCTCATTTTTTAAAAAAACACTAACCTTTCACTGTCCGAATTTCTCCTGTGTTGCGGAGGCAGTTTACATACATAAATTGCACATGGACAAATATCCGACCTGGAACAATTATTTGTAGTACACACAAATACTAGTCCCGCGCGGGAATCGAACCCGCGACCCACAACGCCGCAGCTAAACGCTTATCCACTACGCCAACAAGCCGTCAAATTAAAAATAATGATTTGATTTTTATTTTTAACAACGAACTAAATAGTATTCTGTCGGAAAAAAGGTCCATCAATGTTACCACTGCTGATACCAGTAATGATCGATTCATTGAAATTTCAAATCGGGCAACCTACACTGGCGCAGCTTGTCGAACTTTTTTCGGCACTCCAAAGCCCTTTCTAAAATACGTGCAAGTGTTCCCTGCATAAGAATAACCTCTTTTATTATTGTTTATTCTTAGGATATGTGGAGGGAGCGGTCCTCCGGTTATCTCACTGGCCGAAAGAAACACAAAAGCACAAGATGCCTCTACTTTACGCCGGTGTTCTGCGAGGCCGTGACACTACCCCGTCAGAGCTGGTTCATTCGAGCAGCAACAAAAGCTGCCGCTTGTCTCTACTACGTTAAAAATTATATATGCGTTAGGTACACATTTAATTATATTTATAGGCAGCTACACACAAAACGTGTATGCTAATTTCTTAAATTACTTTAATAATCATTAAAAGAAAAAATACAGATGCCAAGTCAGGAATAATTTAAGAAAGGATAACTACGCGTACGGACTGTCTTAATATTGCAATGATATTATGGCTATATTTATAATGGCGGGTAATTATTATTTGTATATTTGCATTCCATTAGTCAGTACTTACATGTAAAGCTGACATAAGAACATAGGTGCGATTTAGATCCATACCATTTAATTTTTACTAATCAACAAATCTCAACCGGCCGGTGTTTAGTTTAAGGAAAGCAATACATTATAGCATGACACTGCACATTCAAGTTAGGGTATCCACTAATATTCATATCAATAAATATGTACTTATATAAGGAAAGTAAAAAAATATAAGGAAAATTTGCGTTACGCTTCTTTTATCTCATTTTTTATGAAAACACTAACCTTTCACTGTCCGAATTTCTCCTGTGTTGCGGAGGCAGTTTACATACATAAATTGCACATGGACAAATATCCGACCTGGAACAATTATTTGTAGTACACACAAATACTAGTCCCGCGCGGGAATCGAACCCGCGACCCACAACGCCGCAGCTAAACGCTTATCCACTACGCCAACAAGCCGTCAAATTAAAAATAATGATTTGATTTTTATTTTTAACAACGAACTAAATAGTATTCTGTCGGAAAAAAGGTCCATCAATGTTACCACTGCTGATACCAGTAATGATCGATTCATTGAAATTTCAAATCGGGCAACCTACACTGGCGCAGCTTGTCGAACTTTTTTCGGCACTCCAAAGCCCTTTCTAAAATACGTGCAAGTGTTCCCTGCATAAGAATAACCTCTTTTATTATTGTTTACTCTTAGGATATGTGGAGGGAGCGGTCCTCCGGTTATCTCACTGGCCGAAAGAAACACAAAAGCACAAGATGCCTCTACTTTACGCCGGTGTTCTGCGAGGCCGTGACACTACCCCGTCAGAGCTGGTTCATTCGAGCAGCAACAAAAGCTGCCGCTTGGCTCTACTACGTTAAAAATTATATATGCGTTAGGTACACATTTAATTATATTTATAGGCAGCTACACACAAAACGTGTATGCTAATTTCTTAAATTACTTTAATAATCATTAAAAGAAAAAATACAGATGCCAAGTCAGGAATAATTTAAGAAAGGATAACTACGCGTACGGACTGTCTTAATATTGCAATGATATTATGGCTATATTTATAATGGCGGGTAATTATTATTTGTATATTTGCATTCCATTAGTCAGTACTTACATGTAAAGCTGACATAAGAACATAGGTGCGATTTAGATCCATACCATTTAATTTTTACCAATCAACAAATCTCAACCGGCCGGCCTAGCCGGGGCTCGAACATCTTGGACAACGTTTCAAATGTTGAGATTGGCCACCCATTTCAAAGACAGTCTGGCGCGTTACATAAGATAAAGGAACAGCACATTTATTAATCAGTAATGGAGGTCAAATCTTTTTAAAACAACTATTGCTTCCGTAGTGGTGATGTTAACATTACAGGGAAAGTTGTCATAATTGATTACTACAAAAAGTTGATATGGGGAGGATCGCTTGAATCATAAACTGAACCAAGAAGTCAGTAAGTAAGTAAACAAATTACATAGACTGATACCGTCTGTAGCAAACATATCATAAAACATATTTTTTGCAGGATATGTATACGACTACTGTTTTACATTTTTTAAACCAGTCACAAAGTATTTGGGATTAATCGCAAAATTGTTTTCGAACGATGCATTGAATCTATCATTGTATTCTTTAATAAATTAAAAAGAAGAAACTAAAGTTATTACCATAATTTCTAAAGAATTCTATTTACAATGGATTTTTGTAGATTTTAGATTTTATCGAATTAAGTTAGTTACTATACATAAAAGAGAATTTGTTATTTCTTGATTTCGTTTCAAGGCTAGGTCTTTGGGACATATTTTCCGATAATTCAGTAAACTGATCTAAATCTAATCTAAAGATTATCGTAAAATAAAGTAAGCATGGTGATGGTAATGCTAATTTATCACAGTTTAGAAATAGAGAAACTCTTGGTCTAAATCTTTAATTATAATAACATAGTCGGTCTTAAAAAAACATTTTTTTCTTCGAGTTTTTGTTTATTGTAGTCTGATATATACGAGGCTAATAGCGATATGATTTTGTTTATTTTGTATGACTGCCGTCACCAATATGCCTTCATAGTTAATCTTTCATTGATAAATGGCTAGAGTTAATGTTATTTTACCTACGATCGATACGAACGATGAATTACCCACCATTTTTTATTTCGTTTTCTCAGTTTGTTTCCTATCTCTTCGACATACTATATAGCGACTAACAATAAACATAACATCGAATACTCATCGAATATTTTAGACGTTGCTCCTCGTCACCTAAAGTCTGGCATATTTGGAAAGGATTGTCACCTGTAAAATACTTGAATATTTTGTTGTTTGAATTTTGAACGAATTCGTTTGGCAGATTCGATTACGCTGCTACCACACTGCATTACATTATTGTGGTATTGCATTATCTAATTCATAATTAAGAAAACAATGTCAATCAATTTTATTTTAAAATTTTAATCTCAGACATTATGTATAACAGGGAACCCTCCAGATGCAAGTCTGGCGCCCGTTTATCCGGTCTTATTTTTATGACGGAACCTATATAGATAAGATTTTACATAACATTCTAACTCGTTTGAGTTTTAAACGTTTACAGTTTCTGAGACCGCCTAAGACAAATTTACAATTCAAATATGGTTTAAAAATATTCTGTTTTAGCGTATATTTAAATACTTTAATGGACATTGAATTGGTTAAATAAGCACAAGTATTTTGATGGTATTCAGGCTTCGTATACCAAAAAAGTTTAAAATAATATTTACAATGGAATGTCGCGGTGCGTGGTAGCCAGTTGGCCGCGCCTCAGGAACGAGGCCGTCTCGTAGCAACATCCTTGAGAGGCCGCATTCCAGCATGTCAGCCTCTATTTACGGTCTAAGTCCTCATTTTCTTGTGCAATTGCAATGTTAGGATACCTAACAAATATTCTATATGTCGACACGACATGTAGAATATTTTTTTATTAAGTCCATTACTTATTACTAATTGAGTTGACAATGAAGTCATTTGAAGTTAAATATAAAAAGAAATATTAATGTATAATTTCTCGAAATAACTTTTAAGTGGCGAGGTACAAAACTCTTTTACCGTTTTGTGCCTTGTGTTTGATTAAAATTTAAATCGGTACACAGTAAAGTATGTTATGCGGTTAGTACATCGTGATAATTTACACCAATTTCCATCTTTAGCATTGGAAGTGAAAAAAAAATCTATCTCCCTCTTTGCCTATCACTATTTATCTTCATCATCAGCTTATATACAGTCTTCTGCTGGCCTCTTCCTTACTATAATGATTTTCGGTAATCGGAAAGCTACGCGTATTATCGATTGCATTATATAGACGGAATTGGACAATATGTGTTTAGTGTTCTTTAGTTTAATGTTATGTATTAGTCTATAAGATATATATATTATTATGTTATGTATTGTATTTGTTATTTGTATTATGTTTCAGTTATCAACAACAACATTATAGTATTTTAATAGAATTTATCACTATAACACGTCATGAGTTACAGATAATTTCAATGTAAAAAATAAAGTAAAATCTTCTTAAAGCCATTCTAATTTTGAAGATGTAACTTAATTTATTCGAAGCAGCATTTTAAACAAACATTGTGTTAATTTTAACTATTTCCTTGTTTCAGAACATTCTGGATAAATTCAATCCAGGTGCTCGGCAGATGATAACAGCTGGTAAAGCTTATCTAAAGGCTTTGCATGGTAAGCGAATTTTCATATTTCGAAAGATTTAGATTAAAAATTGTCTTTAAAAAATTGGGCATATTTTATTTATTAGACAAAAATTTGTAAAAATCAATCGCATATTAAAAGTAACAGATTGCATTAACCCTGTAATGTAAGAAAGGCAATAAAGAAATCCAAAACGTTCCCTATTGAGTGAAACACAAACAATTAATTTATATAGTGTTAGCCAAATGGGTGCATCTATATGCAAAACCTCAGTATTGTGCGCTTGTTTGGCTTCGGAACTAGGGCGCAGTTTGTGCCAAATTGTCTCTGTTGGCTTATCTAGAGTATTATGGCCGACGCTATAACAGCAATAAACTTGGGCATTGTGTAGATACGATGCATGGCTCTTGTAGCTTGTTTCTACTTAAATTCGACACTTTGTGTAGCTAGTTAAAGATGAAATGGATCTTGCATTAGCTTATAAATTTATTAAGTAAGTGCGTGCACATAAGGTAAGTTTTTTTTTATGGGAAAGGGGACAAACGACAAAATTGGCTCCTACCTACCTGATGGTAAGTGATTACCGTCGCCCATGTAAATCTGCTACACCAGAAGGGCTGCAGGTCCGTTACCGGCTAATGAGGATATTTGGGAGGGGGAAAGAGAATGAAGGATGGGGAGGAGGAGTTGGCCCTCCAGACACGAGACACATAAGCACAAGATGCTTCTACTTCGCGCCGGTATTCTGCGAGGTCGTGGTACTACCCGGTCGGGTCGGCCTATTCGGGCATCAAAAGTCACTGCCAGGCTCTACCACTTACAAAAAGTAATTCCGAATGCATTGTCAACATTTGTAATATTAATTTTTTTGTAACTTAAGTCTCTGTTACCTTAATTTCTATTTTGCCATAAGGTATAAAAACGAAAACAACAAAAAGTTTGTTATTTTATAAATCCTCAAGCGCAAGACTTCACGTAACATTTTAATTAAATTGAATTTTATATAATGTTATTATTATACACAAATATTATCTTGGTAAATTGTAATCTCTTTATTTTTTGTAACAACATGAAAATTATTTTATTATTAACGGCCAGGTAATATGAAATTAATCGTACTGTATTAAATCAGGTGCAGCGGCGGCGTCGCGCATGTATGTAGATGCAGTTGGTAAGTTGGGACGCCAGGCGCAGCAAGGAACATGGGGCGGCTGTGCTGATATTGGTTAGTAGTATATAGCATAAAGACTTTTTTCTTACGATAGATATTTAAAGAAAGCTGAGACATTATAAAGTTTTAACAAACATATGAAAGTTCTAAGAATATATGCCAGCTTTCGTTGACTTCAAGAGAATACCTTTGTACTGCAGTGCGCTTAGTCAGTGGAAATGGAAAAAATAAATAGTTAAATGATCAAAGTAAAAAAAAATCAATACTAGTTCGGGAACTTTACAATAATTTCAATATACACATGCGTGAGTGCTTACACATATTTTAGTGCTAAAACATTTATAAATCACCGTTTAATGGTGAAGATTGCGTAATACAATTTTTTTCTTAATAGTCTATAGTTAATCTCCAAGGAGATTAGGAGATACACTACGTAATCATACTAGACAGTCCGATTCGATAAGTGTTACATCTTAGCTGAGAATAATAAAAATGTCTTCTAATATTTATTACATTACGTTACACATGACACTTGAGTATAATATTAAGCAAAGAGGCCTTTATTGAAAATCATTACGTTTAATGTGCGTAAATATTTATAACTGAAATTATTTTACATATTATACGTATAATATGTACGTATTGCAATTTCAACAACTTGAGCCTATCTTTGTTATTTATTTACGATTGTTATTTTTATAAATTTAGGGTAATTTTATTTGTTGACAAGAACGAGAGTTCCTCTAAAGTCACGATTACAGTTAAGTGCAGTTTATTACTTTAGCCGAGTATGCGTAAGGTTAAACATGTTTACCTTGATCTTAAACAACATCTCACTACTACTTTATTTAAATTATTGGATTTAATGGGATACTTATAAATCTGTATAGCGGCCTTTAAATGCAAAACTTGTTTTATCACAACAAACGCATACACTGTAAAATACTTATTAACTTGATTTAGTAGATATTGAATCTGTTATAAATATTTCATATGAAATTTTGTGTCGGTCATCATTATAATCAGACTTTAAAAGTCCACTCCTCCAAGTATTGGTATGAATATTTTAGCTCAATATTTAAATATACAATATTTAAGATAAGCATCTTAATCCGCCCTATTTTCCACTAAATTTTCTGACTTAGTATTTTATTCTACCCACGAGATAAGATCAGGTCGTTGCTGTTACTTACACCGCTACCACAGCGATAACTGTTAAGTTTTTAGATATTGATTTTATAACGAACCTATATCGTTCGTTATACAATAATTTTCTTCAAGCAAAGTTTATAATATAATAAGTTTTTTTTTATTGTCAGATGTTTGTCCCTTGAAAACTATTTTTTTTTTCAGGAACGGCTCTTATGAAAGTCGTTGAAGTATATCGCGAAATACAAGATCAACAAATGAATATCGTAAGTTATGTTAATATGCACACATTTTAATATTTAGTTTTATTGTATTACACATAAACATTTATTATATACGTTTATAAATTTCAGCTAAAAGCGTTCTACGTGGATTTGTTGGTCCCCTTGGAAACTAATCTGGAGAAAGACACAAAAGTAGTACAGGTCGGTAAATAAGATTTTTCCTTTCATATTTTTCCGTGTACAGTCTCCAGTTTCGGGTTTGTTTACAGAATGAAGAAAACAGGGCTCAGGGTTCGAATAACCTTAAGTGTCTCGTTTATCTGCGAGATAAGAATTTCTATTAAAAAAGTTTTGTCGGAATGGGATGCTCCGTACTTTCGTATCGTGTAGATTTTATACAGCGAGTATGCGCATCCCTATAGTATTGCATTGAAAGAAGTTAAGGAAAAATTTAAATTTTACATCTTCGGCATTATTAAAACAAATATAGAATTTTAAGAGTTTGGTTTTGAAAACTTTACCAGCTTATTGTGTTTTGTTTCAGTCTGAACAAAAAAGATTTCTTCAGCAACACAAACTGCGCTCGGAGAGTTACAGCAAAGCCGCTGCTACAATTAAAAAGCAAAGAAAAAAGAAAACTAATGTTACAAAAGTTGGATCAGCTATGGATAAAGAGATGAAGGTGAGTTGAGTTATTAAAATGTTCTGTAAATATTGAATATATAACACAGATAGATAATGAAAATTTGAGAATATTAGAAATAGAATACATACAGAATTAATAAAACGGTTAAGTTTAGTCACTATTTTAATAATTCTATAACAATTAAAGCATAAAAACAGCTGTAATTTAGAATCATTCATTTAGAGTAGTGACTTTTCCAAACCGAATGAAAATAGGCTTTTGACTCTATATAATGTCATAACTAATGATTCTTTTACTCTTTTTACTCAATCTGAATTGTGAAAAAACAATGAAAATTAGAGATATCTAGGATTATACTAAAGAAAGAAACAATCTATAATAACTGCATGTGAAACTAAAGATGGTTACGAATGTTTTGATGAGACTAAACACTATTCTCTACTAAATAACTCCATTTGTATCGACGAAATTTTATTCTACCATCTAACGTTGGACTAAAGTAATTAGGCAAAAGTATTTTTGTGTACTCTTTCACTTATACCACCCATGCAATTTAGTTTTAACGCATTGATACTACCAACGAATACGAGAATGTGATGACAACTGAGTGGCTGAGTTGTCAAATAGCACTGTTGGCGTTAATTTATGCGGCGCTATAATATTATATGTATATGTAACGCAGATGGCAATTTTTGTTTAACCGAAGTATGGTGTGTTTGAAATTAGCCGCGAAGCAATATTCAAGGCACAAATAATCTTTAAAAAAAATTTACTGCCATATAAGATTTTCTATACCGGCACATGGACAAACACTCAGAACTGTAACAATTATTTGTAGATCAAACAAATCAGGTTTTGTGCGGGAATCGTAATTTGTGGGGGGCATCATACCAACCGAACCTGCATACTATATAACAACAATAAATTGTTTACTTTTAATTATTTACTTACTACTTAATTCTTGCCGTATTGAAATAATGTGTTTTATTTATGATTAAAAATAAAACATTGCATTGTTATGATACAGGAAGCGTTATTCTTTCTATAAGCGATTTCCCTTCAATTGTTACCGTCCGCGAATATTAATATTATTTTTTGTAGTAAAATCGTCTTATTTCTTAATCAGCCTGTTAATACAGCACCAGGCTTATGTCCACTGCTACGACATATTTATTTCCATGAAAGCACCAAGCCTGTAGATGCTCCCTCCCATCACTACGAGTAGTTGTGATCTCACTCCATCTCTGCCTAGGAGTCGTGTGACTTCTGGAATCCAGTGTTGGTAGGAAATACACATATATTACTGTCGCTAAGCAACAGTGTTACCACTGTTGTATTCTGTTTAAGCTATGCTGAGTCTGTATCATTCCAGCTCTGAGGCTATCCATTTTAGTAGTCAAGGTTGACATCTGTCAACCTTCTGAGATTGAAGTTGTTTGCAGTTGTACATGGGCAGTAGCCGCTTACCATCGGGTAAACTGTTAGTTGGTCACTTGTCACCCCAATCTAATAAAGAAGCTGCGCTTACTATAATATTTTAATGTCCTAATACTAAAATGTTTACTTTTATTTCACACATGAAACAAATTCACTGTTTTGTTTTTTTAATATTTTGTACTGTTTTCTATTTACAGAGCATGCAAATACTTGAAGAAGAGAAAACCAAGTTAGATGCTTTTTGTGAACAAAGCTTGAAAAATGTAAGTAATATGTTGAAAATAGTTTCTTATATTATTAGAATTTTATATTTGCTTATGAATGTACGTATGCATAAATTGTTTGTAAAACATCTGTTACGACAAATTCTAACTTAGAATTGTAAATGTTAATACTAAACAAGAAATATTGATAACGATTGTCTGAAAATTTATGTCCGACCTTCGAGTACATCGTAATAGGTATATAATAAATTAGACCTGTACCTCGTTTTAAGACGTATTTGTTATTTTCCCAAGTTTTGTAAACTACCAGTCCGATATGAGTGAAAGTAATATTCAAAGCGACAAATAATTAAACAGCATATTTAAAATCAAATGATAAATATTATGACCACAAGTAAAAATTCCTAATTGATTCCTTGTGAGTTTATTATTATTTTGGTAAAGTAAATTGAGGTAAACTCTTGTTTTTAGTTCATTTTAAGATAAATTATTGTTACTTAGATAACGTATTTACGCGACGTACATTACATTATTCACACAGAGTACCAAAAAAATTAAAATCAAAAATCCCATAACTCAAACATCAATAGCAATTACATTGTTATGACTCGTTAGGGATGATTAAAACTGACAAATTCTGTTCCAAGGTTTTTGAAATTATAAATCTTTTATTATTAATTATACATTTAGATCATTTAAAATCTAGAGCAATCATAATTTCGCTCACTTTATGTTTTTGCAAAATATTAAATTGATATTAACATTCAAGGAAGTCATGGTTTGACATTACTTTAATAAAAATTTACTCATATGAGCCAAAATGGTGGAATAAAAAACTCGAGAAATGGGTGCCTCATGAATTAACTGAGGTGTTGTAGACGAACAAGTGTTGAAGTTTGCCTTGCAAGAGCCTTGATGACTTGGTACAGAAATGTAGATATTTTGAACAGAAATGTGACGTATGATGAGAAGTGGCTTCTCTTCGATAATTGCAAGCAATGAACCCAGGTCTAGCACCGGAACAATGCTCTAAAGCGAAGTTCACCTATAGACAAGTAATGGTAACTGTTTGGGTGGTAACTTCATGGTGTAATTAACTATAGCTTTTAGAGGCCCGGTGTATCAATAACAGCAGATGTCTATTGTGAAGAACTTGAACAAAGATGGTGAAACTCTCCGAGAAACAACCCCAATTCGTCAATCGATCTTCGCCATTATTACGCCATATATACTCCATGATAACGCAAGAGCTCTCTGCTCCACAAACCGCTTTAACATTACAAGACCTGCAGTTAGAAACCATACGTCATCATCAGTACTAGTTAGACCTATGGGGATAGGTATAATTTTTTCCAAATTTTGTGCCTTTAAGGAAAACAATTTTGTACTTTCATAGACTTTATAAAGTTCAAAATGGCGGATATGTATATAAAGATAATAAACATAATCACTTCGAAAAAATAAATATATTTTTCTTAGTAAAAAAAAGTTGTTTGAGATTTTCAATGTAAAACACCAACTTCATACTTTAAACCCGGATTATTAATAAAAATATATGTAAATAATATTAAGATATTATGTAAAATGTCCCAGTATGTTTCTTGTGACATCCACTATCCCTTAGGCCATTGAAGATAGAAATTACTTGAGCATAAAAGAGTAACTCTTTATTAGACTGGGGACTACAAATATTTATATATATCTTGGCTAATTTGACATAATGATTTATTATATATTAATATAAATTCTACAGGCAATGACTCAAGAGCGCCGCCGCTACGGCTTCGTTTTAGAACGTCAATGCTCACTCGCCAAACACTGGCTTGCATATCACACTGCCGGTGCAACTGCGTACAATACTGGAATCGACGAATGGCTTGAAGTTTCCCGTACTAGGGAGTACTTGCCGCCGAATGTGGAAGCCATGTTCGTCAGCAAAATGAGGGTATAAGAGAACATCATTTTGTTTGTTACTATATAATTATATAATTTACATAAAGCTATATTTTTCCAACTGAACATAGGATAATATGTTTTAATATGACTCGCTAGTATAGAATAAAATATTTCTTTTACTTTTATCCGAATATTTATGTTTCATATTCATAATATTGTTGAATTTAAATGGTTATGTATTAAAATAATATAGTAATGTTAAACTTAAGAATAATTTCTTGTCAATATTTTTTGTTCTAAATTTTTCTTTAAGTTTGGTCAAATGTTTTCTTATGATATTTGAAATGAGACGTAAGATTATTTGTGTGTAATCTGTACGTTTCGAGTCATACAGTAATGTGTCATAAAAATCTGTCGCCAGCAGCGTAAAATTATTTTATGGTCTCGTATTTTATATAGCTATTTAAACGGCGCATGCCATAAAAAGAACTTCTGACAAATACGCTACATAATATTAAACCAGCTGAAATTGCGTCTTTTTAGTCGAAAAATGCGTAGAACCATTTTAAATTAACATCATTTCACATTTTTGTTCATTGTTTCGTTTTATTTAAATCTGTTAAAATCTTAACTAACTTAAAGAGTTTTTTAATCATTTTTTTAAATGATTTAAACCATCTTTAATTTTTATTATCTTTGACCTCTATGGATAAACATTTTTTACGCACAGCAAGTTTCATTTTGGGCTGATGAAGATGTTTACGCCAGTCCGCGCAACGGTGACGATGATGATCGAGCATCAGTTGGATCAGCTTTAAGAAAAACAAGATCAGTAGACGCGTCATGTCTCGATGTTCGATCCATTGGAGACCTTGGTTCACCTGCTCAAGGTCTATCAAGAGCCAAATCTGATTTTAATCTACAAGCAAGCTCTCACACCGGTGAACAAGGTAATTTATACCCGCAATTGTTTCTATACGGTTTTTTTTATTTTTCATTAATTGTTGTTGTTTTTATATCCACATCTTCTATGCCATGCATTTTGCATCATACAATTGTATTAATAATTTGTCTACTGTATTTGTAAAAGTATGAAGTTTAATTTAAAAAAAATAAAAAAAAAATTTTTTTTTCTATTTTAGCAGATAATTCTAACAATATTTTTTTAATTATTAAGAAATTTGTTATATTTAATCATATTACTAATTCTCGCTTGACCTTGGTCTTCTTATAACTCTTGCCTTACAATGCAGAATATAGCTCTTCCAGTGTACTAATGTACCCTTTACTACCCTCGTACACACAACTATAACATAATGGTGTTGCTTATAAACTTCCAGTACAACCTACGTGAATATAGAACCATGGGTTTTAGGTTCGAATCCCAGATGAAGCCAAAATTTCTACAATACACAAATTATTGATTTTTGGCCCTGGTTGTGATGTGTTATGTCCCGTCTCCCTTACACTGCATCTCCAATGCTCCAATCTTCGAATCTTCGCGATCGCAAGGGTGTTACATAGAATACGTAAGGTAAAGACGAAGAACTGCTAGACGGAGGTTTTAACAATTTTCATCGGTCTAATCATATCTCCACTCCTCTTATACCGTATCTTTTATTGATAAGTTGTCTGTGGTCAATAGACAACTGAATGTAGGCGGTCTGTGACCAAGCCGGCTCCATTCCTAATGGGTCTGCAGGATTACCTATGTAAATTTTAATATAAGGTAACTCTTTTGCAGAAATTGACACCCGTATAAATACGAGACCTTCATCACTGGCTCCACCTACTGCCACCAGTCGCGACCCACCTTTAGCCCGTGCTCTGTACGCATACGCCGCCGCTGGTGACAACCAGTTGAGTTTCCAACAGGGTGATATACTAGCCCTTTTAGGCGACCGCACTAAGGGGTGGCAGTATGGTGAAAATTTACGTACTCACAGCGCTGGATGGTTCCCTCTTGCTTATACGGAACTCATACCTAGCGAAGAACCGTAAGTATATTTTTCTAGGACATTACGTCTGTAAAGTTACAATTAATTATATATGTATATATTAATGTTACTTTCATAACATTAGCTTCATCGACATTTTCTAATTTAACTTAAAATTTGTAATCAAACTATATTAGAGCCAAAACACAAACGATACGAATCAGAAACTTCAACCTTTACATACGCTACTTATATTATATATTGTCACATGTTGTTTCAAAATGTAAATAAAGCAAATAAACATCCTACTATAGGGTATAGGGCTCCTCCTCAGCGGTACATTTACTGGAAACTTTCATAGTTCCAAGTTATAATTAAGTATTACTGTATTCTCGATTTAGAAGGAACTGCCTAGTTTCTTAGATCCGTTTCTCCGAATGTCAACATCAGGTGCACGTTGTGCACCCTGCTAAATACGAGGCTTTAGCTTTAGCGACTAAATGAGGGTACAAAATATTTAAGTAAATTTTCCGAACCATAGGCTTATGATGGGCAGCAGCTTCATCAACGGGTTACGGGCACTGCGGTCACCAACCCACTTACCCTGCGTGGTGAATATACGAGTATATAACTTTTTCGAGAAATACTTGCTGGCTTTTGCTGGCGCTTTCTTCTAGAGGCCAATTTTCGGAGATTCGTCGGAGAACTCGCAGATAACGAAGAAGAACATGCCTAGTTTTTATGACTTATGTTATTATTTCCATTCAAAATCAATTGTAAGAACACTTTGCATAATTACACATTGGAAACTAATATTTTACTCGTATTTCATCGAAATTCCAACCTCTACATTTTTGTTTATTGTTAGTTGTGTGTATTTTCATTATAAATTATTTTTATTTTAATTGCTTATTGATCTTGATGGGATTTATTAAAATAATTAGAGAAAAGGACACCTTCGCTATTTATGTAAGACTACTCGTGTGATTGTTTTTCATTAAGATATAAATAGTAATTGTAATGTATTAAAATTGTAATGCCATGGTATAAACAATTTCTGTAGTAAAGTACCTTATAAATTAAAAATCTTAATAAAATAAGTCATAACCTTACAATGTAAATCATTTTATCTATTGACAGATTTTCCGCAATATTTATGACGTAAACAAAATATTTGGTATACTTTATGATTGACTACGATATTATATCATAACATGCTTTTAATCATTTGTTTTTAGTGGCAGCTCACCAGCACGTTGGAGCTGTGCTCAAACCCCCAGCGAGACACCCCCACCAGCTCCTATGACCCACGCTCAGGTTTCGTCATCCGCGAATACAACCCACTCGCATAATCATCCACCAACACGCATGTTTGGCGACACAGTCACCGCTCATCATGTTAACAAGGTTAATTTAAAAAAATATCAAGTATAGATCTTTATATGAATTCCTTGAATTCCTTCTTGTCTTCCTGTTATATATATATATATATATATATTATTACTTAACGGGCGTTTAATTATAACTAGTTCCCGTGGTAACTAACAGGGGCTCGGAGCGAGTACCGTACGCTTTTGACACTTTTAAAACTGCGTGGTGCATGTTTTGTACGCTGATCGGGCACTCGCCCGTCGACCGTCAAACGCAAGTAGTTCACAATTTTCAGTGTAACTTGAACCGTCAACATGTTCGCAGGAAGTTGGCTTCTATTAAGTCTACTATTGATGATAAGATTGTAGAGAAAACGACAAAAAACGTAAAAAACGAAAAGGAATAATAAAAAAGATACAACTACGATCTATCCATTTCTTCCAGACAGACTTGCATCTAGCCAATGCGTGGCCATCTGATGGCAACGTTTGATGGAATTGTGTAATATGTATTCATGTCAGGCGCGCTCTCAATACGCTTGTTGTAACTAGTCCCTGAACATAGAAAGATAATACATACTCATAAGAACGAGATTTCTTAGTCCACGTACGAGCAAAAGAAAAAAAAAAGTAATTATTATATCAACTGATTGTAATTCATTCCACCCATAATGATTTTTCCGATTTTTACGAATATAAATGCAGATTTCAATTTATTGTTATAAGTTGTAGTAAATTTAGTCATGAACTGATTTGACTAGTGTTCAATAACCATTTCGATTTGTTCTTTAGGGTCGCTTGGGAACTAACTCGCCTGGACTGCCTCCAACGTTACCAGCACCATCTCCAGGTGCACTCAGCTCTTCAGCTAGTGCTACTTTCCATGCTTCTACTGGAAATTCGTCTGGTATTAGTGCGATTAAAAACTCAACATCAGCTGCCAGCTTTACTACTCATGCAGTGATTGAAACGAGAAGCTTTGGGCCACAAACGCTCCCGTTGCGATCACAGGTATGAAAGACTAGTACATACTATTGTTAATTAATACTCTAGAAAATATATGTAACTAGCTCACTCGGCAGACGTAGTTCTGTTTTTGATAGATGATGCGATGAATTTGGTTTCTTAATAACTCGACCACAATCCAGATTTTCTTATTATTTACCCACATATCTTGTGAATATGAGTCATTTTAGTTCATAAATGTAGAATATATTAACTTAAAGTATAGTGCCCCATATCGAGTCATAGCATTAATACAAGCTATTGCCATAACAAAACAATTATATTGTATGAATATGAACTCAATAGGTCAAGTCGTTCAGGAGTTACACGATCACTTACAGACATACTATCGATTACATAAAGATTAATCAATACATACAATCTACATCATCCTATTTTATTAGTTCACTGCTTTACCTACCTCTGCAATGGCCAGAAAAATACTGCATACATTTTGTGAAAGCGTATTTGAGAGCGCACTGCCGATACCTTCGCACTCGCGATGATGCTCTTTGTCACTAGTCTGAAGGAATTGGGTTGCGCAAGTTATGATAGATATTTTGCCAGCATTCGGTCTCTTGAGCCTCGTTTGTTTGCTAGTAGGGTGCACCACATGCAGATGAGGTTGCTATTTGGAGGAAGATAATATGGTATATACCCCCTTAATATATACTCGTACAATACTTTACAAAACATTAGACAAATTAAATTAGATTTTGTCTAAAGTGGTATTAATTTAGCATTAAGTGGAATAGAAACTACAAAGTACAACCATAATTATAATGTTGTCATTGTTATTAAGTAATCAACATTGATATAATATATATTAAATTTATGTGTAAATACGAATGAAGTTGTGCAAAAATGAACTGTTATCAAATATTTTAAATATCTCGAAGAAACTGTTATTGATACTATTGATACATTTTTTTTTATTATAACTTTCATTCAACAACTGCCTCAAATGATGTCAAAATGATTTTTCTTAAAAGCAAAATTATGTCTAGGTGACACAAAATAAAGCTGCTCCGACTAAAAGTGCTGTAGCAACAGTAGGAGCCGTGGGTAATGTATCGCTGCACAGCTCAAATGATTCAGGTTTCTCAAATGAGCCTCCTCCACAACCTGACGTAGATTATAGTGATGAAGAGGCACAAAGGCTCCGTGTACCTATCAGGTATTTTCAGTTTTTTTTAATCCTATTATACAGTTTTTTTTTGCTTTTTGTAGTACCGCTAGATTTATGATTTAATTATTTTTATAGTAAAACTCGGCAAAACATCGAGCATAGGGCATATTTGCTAAAAACTCAAAGCCTTAGACGCGGTCCAAAACCCAGTGACATAAACAACGGATATTTGACGGATGATCAACAGTTACTACTACGCAATATGCTAGACATGGATAAAGACTCTCAAAAAGTTAAAAGGACCAAATCTTTTTGGAAATTTGGGCGAACCACTTCAGAAGAAATAATGGAAGGAATGTCACTTTGGCAACATCGCGACATTGTTGATACTGTACCAGAATATAAAAAAAAGCTATTTGTAAAATTGAAGAAGGAGTTACGACCAGCTCCGGAAGTTCCCGAACCTAGGAAACCTATTACTACTGAAAAGTCAATTTCATCTGAAAACATGCAGTCACGGCTACAAGACAAAACTACGATTGACAGAAAAGATGTAAAAGTAGCTAGTGGTTTACGTCAGGCCAAAAGCTTGGGTTCTGTACAGGCTGACGAAGTGGTAGATAAAATAAAAAAAAGAAATGAAAGTTACCATCAAAACCAAACAGTTCATAAAAAGAGCACCTCAGAAAAGTCAGTAATAGAAGAGAAAAATGATGAATTTACTCCTCGAAATGAATCAAGACATTCAGACCTGACTAATACAAGTACCATAAAAACGAATTTTGAAAACAGTTTCTATGACGATGAAAATGGCGATGGTTTTGTCATGAAAACTGTTAAACGAAGAGAAATATTGCAAAAGTATGACAACGACAGTAGTTCTGATGTTAATTCTGTTGCTTCAAGTACTGATCCATACGATTGTATAATTGTCGATGACCATATGACATCTAAGAAGCAACAAGAACTTGATAGACGCAGACAAGCTCGATTATTAGACGAAGATGTTAAGAACAATAAAGACAATGCATACATGCCGGAGTTTGAGGAAATAGAAATTAAGCCACACGTTCGTGCCACTCTGACAAATGAAAAATCTAAGAAGTCATCTCATGAACGCAGTCCTCCAAAAGTGATGGAATTCAAAACGTTCAAAGATAATTCAAAAGAAATAAAAACTTTTTCAGCGTCATCAGAAACGTTGAAATACAAAGATAACGAACAAAACACTGATAGATACGGCGTTCCAATAGAACGCAATAACAATGAAATACGAAATGATAAATCATTTAATGGATACGATGATGGAACTCTTAAATATAAAAAAGGACTAAATAAAGAAGAGAAATCTCGTCAGTCAAACAACTTTGACAATGGAAAAAAACTTAAAGAGTATCCACAAACAGAATTAAGGCCTCAGAAAAAAGAAAATCGATCGAATGAAAATAGGGAACCAAGAATTGATTACTCTTTAGACAGACGACAAGTACGAAAAGATGTTAATGATTCGAAAAACAGAGATTCTAGAACAAGGAACAGATCTAACAGAAGTTATGACGACAGTACGTTGCAATTTAATGGGCGGAAAGAGGAAAGATACTATGATGCAAATATATCATACTTTAGTGATCAAGAACGACGTGTGTCGCGATATGATTATGAAACTGATTCAAAGAAAGCTGAGAAATCAAAGGTACGGCAGGAGGAAGCAAGACTTGAAGCAAGACGTCTTATGGACCGTCGAAGCGAGGGCCCTTATAGTGAGTCCGATGATCAAAAATTCAATGAAGCACTAAAGCAACAGCGACCCCAGCTACTTCCACGTACTAAACTTCTAAAACGAAGCGTAGATGGAAGTGAGTTACCAGAAGAAGGCCACACATTTGGTCCATGGTACGATTTGTGGGGTCGCGAAACAGCCATGTATAAGTAGTATTAGAGGTTTTTCGGTCTTTAATTTTTCATTTGCATTTTATCAAGTATATATATTTTTCGTTTGTAATTTTTAATCATTGCATATAATTTAATATTTTTTATTTAATTTGTTGTTTGTTGATGTATTCTTTAATTTAACATTTAAGCTAGACTCAGATTTTGATCCATTGAACAAAAGGTCAACTCATAAGCACATTTCATTTCTATGTCTTTCACTATGTGTCGTCTATTTAAAACAAACGTCTCTAATGTAACTGACTGGTATTAAAATATACAATAACTACAGGGAGTGAGGAGATTAATTTTTTTTTGTTATAAAACATACAAAATATGTATTTATCTTAACCATAAAAATTACTGACTTTTTTATCATTTATTGTAGATATTAAAAGTTTTGTTATAAATAATGATGAAATTTAAAAATTATGTTGGTCGTGTTACTAAAGTAAACAATATTGTTTTTTAAGTACCTGTTTTTGGGGCTAATAAAGATATTTTATTAATATGTTTCTTAATCTTCAAAACAAATTGATATTTATTAAATGTTTACCACATTATATAGTTATTGATGGCAAAAAGTATTACTTTTAAAAACATTTAGAAATGTTAAACAATAGAGTACAAATATAGCAATGTTAGATATATAGCATACATGCTCACCAAAAAATTAAAACAAAGATTTTCTATTAATTCACTTGCATGCCCTTTCTACACAGGCCTCAACAATTCGCAACGGTGAAACTAAGAAAGGCATTAACAAACGATCGATCGTCGCCTGCCATTGATTAATATTATACGTAATTATTTTGTTATAATATGTACTAAAGTGTAAATTAGGAACACTATGTATTTTGTACAGTTAAATATTCATAGTTTAAGAAAGAATATATCACAATTTTTTACTATAATTTTTGTTTCATTTACTTTCTACAGTAACCCTTATCGTATAATAAAAATTAAATAAATCTGTTGTAAATGAATCGTATAATATAAAATAAAAGAATGTCATATTAAGGTTTATATTAATTTTATTACAATCGTTTAATAAAATATTCAAATACTGATTTATAAAATCCGTATAGGAAGGAGTGTAGATGAAAGACAAAAGCAATATGAATTGATCCCATGCGAGCACGACATATGATTTATGACGCGTCGCAGCAGGCCCCAATATGGGAAGTGTCCACGAACAACAGCTCGAATCCTTTTATTTCTCAAGTTCTTAAATTTAGCAATATTTACATATTTTGCTTTCTTATATTTAGAGCTAAGGTCTTAATACAAATAAGTTTTCAACGTACCACTAGTCAAAGACGCAATATAAGTGAATCAACGTAAAGTTCTAAATTGCAAAATAATGTTTTTGTCTCTAACTTCAAAAGCAGGCATAATTATGTTTTATTACGTTCTCGCTAATTGCTTGTAATCATTAGATATATAATGACATCTTCGGTATCTTTAAATTAAAAGTCATCTTATCTAGAATAAAGAACACCTTTATAAAAGCATAGACATATATCTAAACCCTATAATTCCTAGAAAAATCGATAAATCAATTCTACAGCTCAATACACCTAACATTTCTTCTACTATAGTAAGTAGTAACATATTTCCAAAAACATAAATATACAATTGACATTATAATACTTACGATAGTTTTAAATGCTAGCGCAAATTCGGTTTTCAGAATATGGCCTCAGAAATAGAGAAGGATGATACACCGCAAAAGCAAAGCTGCAAAGTTACCTCTGTTATTAAGTCACGTCAAGTTTATTGCCGACAAAAGTTTATCCTCGTGGCAGCGCTAAGTGCACAGAGTACGTAACGAGAACGTTAGACAATAACACAGAAAGACAAAATTTTAAAGAGACTGGGAAAATTTTATTATTAGTTAGTTATTTCTCTGATGTCATTGTCTAACATCATTTCTATTCGTTGATTTTATTTTGGCCGAAGGTTAAAATAAATGGCAGAGTTGCACTAACTGTCTTAATACAAAATATTCGTTTATTAGATCTAACAGTGTTATGAATATGTCGTCGGAAATAGAATTCACGATTCTAGGACCAATACGAGAAGATAATAAATGTTTTAATTTATACAAATAAGTTATCAAATCCCTATATTCTATATATTGGGGTATATATTTTAAAATGTGGCCTATTTTAATCACTTCTTCTTTATAACTTCATTGTTTTACACAAAGTCTTGCTATGCACTTTAATGTGAATGCTGCGAATTCTAGTTTGAAAACAAGACCGAAGTAGAAGCACTCATGTCTGATCAACTCATAAGTTAAAGCAAAAAAAAAAATATTGGAATGTCTGTGGATAAGATGTTATGTAATGAGCTGTAAAAACAAAAGTAGCCAACGATAAGTAGGTAGCTCAGACAGCGCGCCAATTGACAATTTTCACAACCCATTTGTTGCAAAGAAACCTGACACAAACGATTGGCACTCATTTACAGCACGTTCAAATTTCTCTTTGTAGAGTGAATGGATAGCAAAGTGTAAAAAGGAACAGAATGTATGCAGTGCCCTTCAATAAATGAAGCTAGTCTTCGAAAATTTTCAGGCACTTATGTATCCAGGCCGCGTGATGAGCTTCCGTCAAAGTACGTAAGTATAATTAAGTAATGTATAAAATAATATAAACTGTGGTAGAGCCTAGCGGCGGCTTTTGCTGCGGCTCGAATGAGCCAGTTCGACCGGGATAGTACCACGGCCTCGCAGAATACCGGCGTAAAGAAGAGGCATCTTTTTCTTCTGCGTTTCATTCGGTGAGTGGGGTAACCCGGAGGTCCAGTCCCCCTTCGTCCGAGCGTCCGACATATGTATCATCGCAAAAAATGTCAAACCAGAACCCAATATGTGAGGTGTATGATAGTGCAATCGTCAACCTACCATTCAGGCGTGGTGATTATGAAAAATTTAAAAACATTTTAATAATTTGTGGCGTTTAGGAAGTTTTGAAGCCGTAGTAGCCTAGAGGGCAGATTGTCCGCTTTTATTTTATAGTACGCGAAATATCTGGGTTCAATCCCTGGTTCCAGCCATTAGAATATTAATAGTAATTGTAAGTGCTGAATTTACCACGTGCTCGGTGGTGAAGGAAACCTGTGTCTGAAAAGTAATAATGTGAAGTCGGCCAAACCACAATGGAGAAGCGTATAGGCGTTTTCTCGGTAATTTTTTTTATCCTAATGAAAGACGCTTATGTTCAGCACTGGATTGTTAACAGGCTGTTTAGTACAATTATTAATAGCTAAAAATTGCCCAAATAAACAAATTAAAAAAAGGCCAAAGCGGACACCTCTCGCACCTTATTGCATCAATTCCTAAATTCTGGAATATCCCGGAGCACCCTGATATCAGATGATATCAGCAATCTAACTATTTTTTTCTATATAATGGAAAAAAAAATCTTATTTGCAATTTATACTATAATAATACGATAAGAAGACGAGATAACCAAATAATAAGTCGAAATGTTACTGTTATTCAAATAGTAAACACAATAGGAACTGCAAAAACCAATTTATCAGCCGATGACAAACAAAACGCTTAGGAAATAGGAAACGCCCGATCGACATAAAAATCAATTTGCAGTGCAAATCGAGCGGGGAGACCAATGCTTTCCAAGTCATCGGTTCCCTTTAAGCGCCTTGGCCTGGAAAAATCCACAATTTTGTAAAAAATATGTGGCAACTTTTTAAATGCAGTAGAGCTTGCATGCATCACAGGCGCAACGTACAAAATGGGAATTCCATTTGAATCGGGCTTTACCACGAATATTAAAATTCGAAATCGGAGTACACAAAACCTACACGGTGTCCCGTTATTAATAGTTCGTCATAAATGTTACGAGCACTCCAATTAATTAGTCAGAAACAACAAATATTTATTGATTATTTCGTAATAGAGTAAATTTAACTAAATACTGAAACATTTTAAATAATCACTTTTTAATACGCATAGTCGTAACAGAATTCTTTAAACAAATTGTCGCTACAGATAAATTTGCCATGGTAAATATAGACCGTTGCCTTGACGACTATCGAACTCTAAAACAGCAAAGTATCAATACGGAAGCGAAGAATTAAATAATTAATAAGTTGATAGGTACTCAACGTTAAATGAACTTCACGTTGTGTTTCTAATAAATTCACAAAGATTATTTTGAGGATAAGTTCAAAGCTATAAAAACAATAAGCAGCGCCTTAGAGGGACGAATTTCAGCAGATTAATATTAATAATAATAATACACTCTATATTTATTTAACCAATATTGTTAAATGCTGCTCCATTAATGTCCCGGCCACTATTATTCACGAGAGTTTCGTCCCACACATAATTTAAAATGTGGGATACTCGCGTGACATGGCATATTGTTTGCTGCGCTAGACATAATCCAAATGATAAGCGAACTGGGCAATTTGGCACCGTTGGCGGTCTCTATCGCAACCGATGCCAACCCACGCAAACCTCTGTATGCTACATTGTCCGCCATTTTAGTTTGATGTTTTGAATTACGTAAATTATGTTGCTTATTTGGGCGGTCAATTTAAGCAATAACATTTAAAACAAACTAATCATTATTAAAACAAAAGTTATTTATAAGATGATAATGTTTTGTAAATTACGTTGTATGTGTAATGACATTATCTGTAAAATTTGACGAAAGTCTGACTCAGGAGTAAGTCGCTGGTCTTCCTGATAAGTTGCTGGTCTGGGATTTTAATCCAAAATTTTGGTTTTCGTTATTCTTTTTGTTTTACTTGATCTGTCTTATGACTAGGAAAGCGATTTATTTTTTTCCAATATATTGGACCTAAATTAAAGGATCCCATAATAACTATTTTATTTTTAAAGACTATCTAAATCAAATAGAAAACTTTTTAATAATTGTTGACTTATTGTATTAACCTAACTCAGTGTATTAAAATAAAAACAATCAGCATTAAATACTACTACTGAATTTATATCATGAATCACTTTTTATTCTGATGAACATACTGGTATATAATAAACACTGGTTTATTGTTGTATATAAATAACACTTAACTAACTACATGATATATCTCAATACTAACTGCAAATTAAATAATTTACTTACTTTACGATTTACTTTTTTATACTTCAAATTTAAATAACTTTTGTAGTCAGGTTATCCGTTAAATTTTATTTAAAAACTTACTAGAGGCATAAAATAACCAGTATTTTCGGTAAAGGTAAAAGCAAAATAGAGGTTAGTGGTTTCCAATTTATCACTGTCCATAAATAAGACATTGACACATTCGCAGTTGCTGCGGAACAAGCTTTAGGCACTTGCAGAAAAACAACTATGTTGCTGCACTAACGTTGACGTGAACTCAAACAATATTTTAGGCTGAATTTGAGGTTGAAAATATAAACGTCTTTTTAATAAAAGTGATTAAGTGTTTCGTAAGTCACGGCTTTCGATCCCACTAGAGGCAAACATTTGTGTGATAAATATAAATGTTGGTACCCGAATCATGGATGCTTAATTGATTAAAATAATTATTTATCTATAGGGGTGTATGAATATTTATCATATCACTCATATCAAGTCAAGTTTGGGACTAGAGTAATACAACAATCTAGAAAACTTAAAAAAAAATTGGTCGTAAAGGTGTAACTTTTTCTTTTAGTGCCAACCTCAACTGCAATAATGCAAAATATATATACTAACTACTCGTAATTACAGAGAAGCAGTGGATAGCGTTGCTGCGCTGTAATGTAAGTAAAGTAGCAGCCTATAAGTGCCCACAGCTGGGCAAAGGCCTCTTTTTCAAATATCTGAGAGGGATGATGGAGCCGGAAATGAACCCGGCACGCTGCTCCATTGCGGGTCGGCGGGCTTCACATATCTTCGAAATAATATATTTTTTTATTATTTCTCAGATATGCAGGTTTCCTCACGATGTTTTTCTTCACCGCCGAGCACGTGGTAAATACAGCACTTAAAATTTTTATTAACAATTTTAGTGGTGCCGGGATCGGGGATCGAACCCAGGTCCCTTGCGCTCTATGATTCTAAAGTGAGCGCCCAGACCACTAGGCTACCACGACTCCATACGCCATACTGCACTGATCAACCTGCAATCATCAACTGCATGAACTTATTAATTCACTGCTGAAAATAGGTCTCTCCAATAAGGTACGAGCAAAAAAGCGAGATACATTTGTTAGAAGGTTCGCCACGCAGGAAAGCAGGTTGATACCGACCCCGCGCTCCGCGCACTAGTAATACTGATCACTAGTCTGTATTTGGATTCGGCTAATTTAGATGGATATTCTGCCGCCAGAGCCTTTTTTATTGGAGAGCAGGGTGTACCACGCCCAGGTCTATAACCCCTTACATCATGGTCGTGGTACACTTCAATTTAATTACAGCTATATACTTTACATACTTTCCAGGAAAGTCCAGCAATGGATTAAAACATACCTATAGATACAAAGTATTCATCAGTCGTTCCTATTAAATTTTAATCGTGATTCTCAAATTTAATAAAACTAAAAGCAAACGCTCTTGCAGTTATCACAAGCCTATTTTTAATATTTATTTTAACGTTATCTCACTATATAGTTTTTCTTATACCATTGATGCGTTTCAAAAAAACCGCACACGAGAAACATCAAGATTTCAGAGTCATGGTGGTTTTATGCGTGGTAGAGTCAAACGGCGGTTATTGCGGCCTCGCAGAATACCGGCGTGAAGTAGAGTATAGTTTGGTGAGTGTGGTAACCGGAGGCTCTTGCAATGGTTGAGTAATTGAACCAATTACTCAACCATTGCATCTTCCCAGCCGTCTTCTATAACCATATACTAGGGTAAAGACTGCATCATTTGGAGCAAATAATGTGGTTATCAAATAACCAATTCGCCATCCAGAATTGGCACATTTGAGTGTGTAATGTATAATAAATGCATTTGTGCAGTGGACTTTGACCAGCTGTAATAAGTAATAACGTAAAGTTTTTAATAATACCGTAAATTTATTTACTGCCCGCGCGAATGATAATTTGTATAACGCCTAAACATGACAAGTTATCAGCCCACGGGCAGTAAAGGTAGCAATTTCAAGAAAAAGGTGGTGCATATATACAGCACATCTTATCATCCTTACTCATGCCTATCACTGTCCTCCGCTAATTGATTTTCATCTACTCGATAGCAATTATGTCAACTTCTGTTTAACAATAGACTCGAAAAACAATAGCAAGATAATAAGAAGTGTTATTCAGGTTAACTACAATCTGAATGGGGCAATTTGAATTTTTTTTTCTTAACTTTATTGTATTCTAGTAAATAAATTTCTTTACTAAACCTACTTTCTATTACTAAACGACATTGCCGGATCACTTGTCTGGCTTATTTTATTGTGTTACTTGTATCTGAGCCAATTGTTACCGACCGGAAGGCAAAAATTTAGAATGGCGGTTTATAAATGGCCATGCTTTTCGATATATTCGTATTGATGAAAACGTCTCGACTCAGCATCGTTTCATTCTATTACTTTGGCTTTAAATGCTTACCTTGTATTATATTTACCTCCAAACGTACAAATACACATACTAAATAACAAAACAAAAACTAATAAACAACATCAATATTTTTTAGTCCACGGCAAAACATAGTCCTCTAAAAAAAACGCCAGCAAAAGCCGGCACATTTTTCTAGGAATGTTTGCCCATGCTCGCCATGCTATTACTGGGTTAGGTACTGGTATTGCTTTGTCATAACATACTTCTGTCATTAAGAATAAGTACAGGATCGACGCGATATTGTCACGTAACGTAGGCTACGTACAGAATACAAACATGAATTTAATAAAACTCTAATAACTAAAAATGCAATTTTCACAAAATTAAAATAAAAGTTCCTTAGTCCTCTATATATCACGTTTACAGTCACTATAGTAACCTTTCAACCTGTTGGCCTAGCAGCCCGGTAGCAGACGCATCACGGGTCTCGCGTAACAGCAGAACGTGGGCGGCGACCCACGAGAATAAAAGGGGAGATTCATCTCCAAGATTTCAGAGTAACCTCGACACTCGTACTACGTAACTACGATTATAATCTCCTGTAATTTATAATTTTCAACGATGAAGTCACGTAAGAATTTCAAGAAACTTCAAGAATATACTATTTTAATTTAGGACTAAGTATTTTAATAGGTATATAATATGAATATATAAATTTTTTTTTTTATATAAAACTCGCAGTCACTATCGATAATGTTAAGAGATAAATACTCTACATATTAAAGTTTATAATCTTTTATTACAGATTTACATCCATAGCCATAAAATGAAAATCAAAAAAATTTATTTAGCTTCAACGATGAAACTTAAACCATACTTAAAGTAATACTTAAGCCAAGTTTAAATTCAACTATGTTCACAATGTTGTGAAATTAAAAATTGCAATATGGATGAACCAAAGCTGGTGCTTGTAGCTTCGATGACATTATTAGAGTTATCAGAACCTATACTCTACCTAAATGATGCAGATTATTTTCTGAAGACTCTTCCCATCCGTCTGTACGCTTCATAAAATTTCACTGCACTATAACATATTTTACTATTTATACATATAATTTAAAAGTATGCGTAAAATGGTGACACTAGCAACTGTCATAGAAATAAGTAAATAAAGTTATTTAAATTATTGAAATATTAGGTAAAACATAATAATTACAAGGTCCAACTATTTAAGAATTATAAGAAAATATTAATTACGATTTACGAATACATACAGGATAAATGCAATTTTGGAGGATAGACAGAATTCAAAAGCAATATTATTTAATATTTACCGTTTAAGGCCAACCGAAAAGATAACAACATGAAGGTAAAGACAGAACAAGGAAGGACAAGGTAACAAGACGACGAAACGACATTAAATTTAACTTCGTATTCTACTGGCCAATTTTGGGTAGTACACAAAATATTCATCATATAAGTATTACTTTCAAGTACATTACAGTACTCTTGACCTGGCCTTTTCTCTAGGAGAGAATATATTCTAGAATATTTTCAGGTTCGGTCGTGTGTTTCAAATCTAATACATATTGCATTAGCGGCGAGTTCGCGCAATGTAATCTGTGGTATCTACGATATTGTTTTAGCCCGACTTTTCGAGGGATTTCATCCTTCGGGACTAAAACTTTGAGAAAAGGATATCATCGCGACGTCCTAAAAAAACTTTGTGAAGTGAAAATATTCTACATAATATTAATGTGTGATAATATTCAAAGTAAGGGACATACCAAAAAAATCTCGTGGCCTTCGACAGATGGCAAATTCGAACAGCATAACCATTATTATAATATAACCATTTTAATTTCGAACAGTATCGTCTAGAGTGCGAGGTTTCTGGTACTGCAATCGCCAACCTTCGCCTTCTCAGCGTGGAGAATATGGCAAAACAGTAGACATAGTACTTTACTATTTTCCAAAGTTAATTTAAAGTAAACATTTTTTGAACATGAATATTATTCAATTATTTCCAGATACTGTAAATGTAAATAGTAATAAAAAAACAATAGTTTTATGAATCAATTTGTTCAAATTGTAATAAGACTACGCGGCTTAGAGAAGGAAAGTGAAATAGACTGCCCCTGTTACTTTGTTTACCCTCGGAAAGTAAATGTCAATAAACTTCTAGTGCGCCCTCTGAGGGAAAAGTGTCCACGCGTGCAGAGTTTGTTGTTTTAGCGGAAATAGGCTAATGTAAAATACATGTAAAGTTAGTCTACTTCGGAGTTTTGCGGTATCTTAGGGATTTTACAAGATAAGCTTCATTTTCTTTTCTTAAAGTTAGGATATCAAAATCTAATTCGAACAATATTAGATGCCGATCCAATATTCTAACATTTTTTGCTGTTGTCTAATGGTGTTTTGTTTTATGATGAAGTAAAAGGTGAAAAATGACTAAGGAAAATTTTAGAAAAATATAGAAGCCTCTCACAGATGACATAACAGTTAATAATCTGCTAGGCAAAGGCCAAATCTAAATATTAAAAGGGATTTTGGAGTTGGGTTGCCGGACTTCACGTGTCCTTGAAATAAAATACTTATCATTTGTCATAAAATAAAGTATTTATCAGTTCTCAAAGTATAGGTTTCCTTGTAATCTCCTTCGCCATCGAGGAAGGGGTAAGTTTTGCATTTAAAAACTTCAATTAACATTAATAAAAATCCCGGTGCGAAATCCTCGTGTGAATCCACGTATTTCATTAAAGAGAGACGAGCGATGGCGATGCCTCTACCACAATCGGCAAACAGGAGGATAACGGCATAACCTGCCAACTCGAGAGACGCCTGTATTTACCTGTGAACTGCTTAACAGCTCATACAAAGGTTTTAATCCCTTACCACCCCATAGGCCGTTGTAGGACATTGAACTCACCATGTTTTAAAGTAAAAAAGAAAAAAATTTAATGATGATCTGTCAATAAACAAGTATTTAAATAAAACTTTAAAGGCAAGTTCTGATCCGTTGATTTTATTTGTTTTACGAAAGCTTTTATTAAAGTTTCTTTCGCTGCCATACACTTCGTGAAGTTAAAAGTGATTCTAAGTCGCAAGTAGCTTGTAGTGATCTTGTCGAATTCATCGCTAAACCAAGGATCTTATTGTTTCGTATTTTGTTCGAAGACTTTTGAACATACATATTCTAGTAGCTTTCAGTTGCAAGGACTTGTGTTAAAAGTATTTGTTTTTAGAGTGGCCAAAATTCTTACAAACTCTTAGCCAGTTAGTTTTATGTTAAGCTTTATTTATTTATCGTGAATATATTCCAACTCAATTGAATAGGTAGAATTACCGAAATAAAATTTTGGGTTTAGAATAAGACAAATATATATATGTGAGAGCTGGATACAAAAATATTTCATATATTATTTATAGACCTATTTTTAAGTAAAGTGGTTTATTTTTTTCTTATGTATGAGGCAAGAACAATGATGTGATAAAAATTCAATTTTTTTTATTATAAAATAGCCTTACGTTTGACCTCAATCTCGCTTGACGGAAGGCAAAGACGAGGCCTAGGATGGTACACGTTTGCCTAGAAGGTGTCTGTTCACTTTGGGCTTAAAGATCAATGCATTAGTCACAAAGGCTACACTTAAAAGCTTTATTACTTACACCTTAATACAAAGGTAACAAAGGGCGGACTTAATGACTATATATTATATGTAATACTTAATATGCAGAGAATACATAACGCTCAGGTATTAACCATACCTAATACAAGTATGCACTTGGTGTCTGAAACCTTTTCACTTTAGAAATTAAACACCGCACTGACCCGGAAAGGCTGCTTATCAGCCTGTGTAGGTTAGTTGCTGGATTTTTTTTTTGGAAGTGATTGCCGTTGCCCACGAACATCTCCAACTCCAGATCGAGCTGGCACATTCGATCAGTAGCAAAAGCCACCGCTTGGCACCATATTTACCACGTTAAATATATTTAGACTTTAATATGAAAGCTCCAACACAATTTAGCATGGTGTACATACCGGATTTGCCCATACCCATTGGGGATGGCCAGGTGAGCGCAGTGTTATATTAATCAGAAATATATTAACCCAAAGCGCAATTTTTATAGGTAGGGTCACTACCAATAGGCCATAAGATAGTAATTTGTTTAAAAAATTACAAAATTAAAAATATTATTATATGATAGATCTACATGCAGATATATTTTATTGATCTTGTTGAGGTACTAGATTAATTATAGTTAAGTGAAACTAAAAGCATGATCATGAAGTAGACTATGGCTCATTTATCATAAACATATTTTATTGTTAGTTATTTTACTAATTATACAGAGCCGTGCTAGCTCAGGCAGGGAGTCAGGGCTCTCACTTAAATTTAAAAGCACACGAGTGATGTGGGCACAAATTCCGGTGCTGCCGCTAAAATTGTTAATATCAATTCTAGTACTGAATTCACCATATGCTCGGCGGCAAAAGAAAATATCGTTATTAATAGTTATTAAATCACCTAAAAAACTTAACCCTGTCGCAAAATGCAAATACTCATTATTATAATATTAAATTGTTATGATACCGTTAATTAAGAACGTACAGATAGACGGTGGCACCACACCGGTTCAAACACTCAGCAAATTGGTGCTTAAATATAATGCGACGTCATTTACTTAACTGTTTATGCAAAGTTATGATAATGGCGTTAATATTTCGACGTTTAATTCTCTTAAAATTTGCAATAATTTAAGAACAATAGTATAAGTAAACCGACGCAATTAAGAATGAACCTAACAAATTTTATATTGTTAAAATTAATATATATATTAACTACTCTACTCCCCTGCTTCCCATGGATGTTATGAAAAACTCAGGGCAATCTCTGTAATCTGACAAATGCCCTTTTTTTAAAGTAAAATTTATATTGTTGCAGTACAAGCAATCACGTCATCTATAGGAGTAGGCAGAGAGCATCGATTTCCATTTCACAGAACTCATCGTAACTTACATCTTATACCTCTCCGGCGATATAAGGCGACGGATGACGACCTTCAACGCCGTGTAATGTATATAATTTTGAAATTTGACTTTAGTTTGGATTCGAAATTGGATCCAAAAGATATATGACAACAACAGAGTGACGCGGTTATAAATCTTTCCTGTCCTTTTACTGCATAATATGTTTACCAAATTCTCATGATTTAATTTTTACATTAAAAGATATTTCCGATAAATGAACAAGTGTTTCATCTGAGTAGAGGAGTTGAGGATGGAAGAATGTCTTTGCATTTATCTTTTTGTTATCTATATATTTACTACCTGCGCAGTTGACAGTTTCAATAGTAATCGATAGATGTCATCGACGAAGGCATCTATGAAGAATTTTTTTTAAATTAAGCCAAGGTTTTTTTTGAAAATACTCCCCGAAGGTTGTACTATGCCATATGTGAAGAAATTTAATGTTAAACCACATACCCTAGCAGCACGGTATGTGCTGCGTTATATGCGGTTATAGGAAAATCCTCGTCTGTATCTTATCTCGTAGGTGTCGTAATAATCGATTGGGGAAAATTCCAGGCAAAGCTCGTGACTCCGATAGCTAAATAATTTACTGAGAGCGGTGTCTATCTGTCTATTTTTCACGGTAGCAGGTCACCTGGGGACAACTATCTCTACTTTGGAATGGTATAGGTCCAGTCCAGGATAAGGTAGACGTTTCTTTGCTCCACATTAATTACGTGAATTACTCCTGACTAAAATATATTATATAATAATATAAATTTGTTTAATACTGTGACTAAAATAATGAATTAAGCAATTTTTATAATAATCATTGATTATTTAACTATTGAACTTGTTGATTTATTAGGTGTGTGAATGACTAAAGATTGTCGACGTCGTCGCATGTATAATTTTCAAGATGTAAATATATTATACGTCGTATTGTATGACATAATCTTTCTGTGTGTGATTACGTGAATCCGCGAAAAACATTCTAACTCTAAATACTATTTACTGACATGAAATAAATTATATATGGTTTTTCTATTGGCTCCTCAATGCCCCTGATTTCAAAAATATATATAAATAGTAGATAAGTATAGGTTAAGAATGGTTTGTAAACTCTAGTTTATCCACCTCATTCTGCTAATTCTCTTGAAACTATTACCGTTAAATTGAGGTACTAATTAACGAAGTGAATTAGGCAATGACTTTATATGTAGATATATACAGATAGAATGTCATATACATTGTAAACTTACTTTAGTTTGAAAACTTAAAGATTATTTGACAAAGAAAAATTGTGCACAATATTAAATCTAATAAGGTTATAAAGAGTTCTAGAAATAGAGACTAGAACGGTACATATAATAGAAACCCTAATTAAATTAGGTTTTGAAATCTTCGAACATTGAAGTAGAAATTTTTAAGGATATCATTTTTATTACAGTAATTTTTTATAATGTCCATAAATTTATAATAATTTAATAATTATAATGGATATCCCGGACAGGCGAAAAGTGAGACACGGAAACCTAATTGTTCATTTCTCTACCTACACTTGTAGATGACAGGCCTTCGTGAGATGTTATTTACAAAAATGGTTTTGATCTTTATTAATTAATAATTGATTAATGGTGGTTATAATATTAAAATCTTACCTACGGAAGAGTCCTATATCAATAGACTAATTGCAGCTTGCTAAGGAAAAAGAATATGAATAATGTTTATAAAATGTAAAATTTCAAATTTTGTTTTATTAATAAACATTTTTAATATTAGACTTAATCTAGGTGTACCTGGAAACTGAGAAAAAAGGACAAAGTTTGATTATGATTATGATCTCTTCCTTTCCATTCCCTTCATACACAGCCATTACTAATGATCCAATTAAATCAAAGCTCAAAAAAACGTGCCAACAAAAACTGGCATGACAACGCCGTGAAGGATTTGTTTTTTAGGAAAGTAAAAAAGTTAAAATTGTCTTTTATTTCGATGTCAAATTATAGTAATACATACACGATATTAAATTTATTTGATTATAAAACTTATTCAATGCAAATAATAACTTTCACAATTACAAATATTTGATGAGAATGAGAAAGATTAATTAAAAGTCTTGACATAGGAGTCGACCTTGCTTTAATATGACTTCTTTGAACAGGTAATTATAAAAACTTTCGTCGACGTCGAAAAAATATTTTAATTAATTTAGTTCGAAAGTTTTTTATGCACGGGGGGATGGGCAAAATAAGTCAAATTCCGAAAACACGCCCAGCATCCACGATTCAACGGGTACATCTGCATTTCACTGCAAAGTCTGAACCTGAGTGATAGTAATGAGCACAGTCATTCAGGTCAGTTACAGGCTTTTAGTGATAAATCTTTCCTGTTTTGAAAGACGCAAAAATTTGCGTGAATTTTTTTGACGCTCCTGTCTGCATATAAGGTGAGTGTAAGGTAAGGTGATTTTGTAACTTATAAGTTATAAAAAATGTTGAACTGTTCCTATTTTTGTCGGTCCAGATAGTGCATAAGCTAAACAATTATAGATGTATATAGTTGTCATGTGCAATTAATGCTAATAAACGTCTTCACGTTAAAGGAGAAAGTTTTACAGTGCGAGTGCAGTTTTTTGTAAGATGAATGAAAGCACTTAATTCCGCTACTTTTGTTAAACGAAAAATATTTCACAAGATACGGTATCTTAAACAAAATTATGTAAGTTAAAATAGAAATTGATATGGCACTTTAACTCAAGTTCTTATTACTGATAAGAAAGAACTAAAGCCTCATCAAAATTAGCTTAGCTTTGGTACAAAGTGAAATAATAATTACAATTCTTTAAAAGTGACTGAAGGAATATGACCAAAATTTGGCTGATACAGGTATAGGTATTTAGTTATATTTTATTTACATTTCTTTATATACACATATATTTATCTCGTTTTGGTTTCTTTTGTATCAAGTGAATGATAACGTAACTTAAACTACTTTTACTTACGTTACAATCTCATTAAAACAATTACTAGCTTTATTTCCCCTAAATCTAATAAGATTTATCGATCGCTCTCAGACTTTACTCGCATATTAATTATAAATATATTCTATGTTCATATATTTATAAACACTTATATATTTAAACACTTATTTATATATATATATAGATATATATAAGTGTTTAAAAACATTCTAGTAATTAAGAAGCATATTGTTGTCTTGAAGTTAGGAAAAGCCTTAATTTAAAAAAAAGGGCATGGGCCGCCACGCCACTCTAGTGGATTTGATGGACTTTACAAGTTCTCTCACTATTTCTTCTATCATTTTTCAAAAATGATTATCTCAATTACCAGATCTTTATTTCTTATTATATATTCTTTAAACAAGTGCTCGAAACTATCTTTCTTTATGTAGCGAAATTTGTCAAATAAGCTGTCAAAATGCCAAAAACTTTGGTGATCGAACGAAAGGCTTTTAAGGAAAAGAGGATTAGGTTGAGTGACGTTGTTATGACAACAGACTATGCTGGCGCCACAAGTGCACTATCTTCCCTTTTATCTCAATTTCGTATCAATAAAACACAAGTCGTATTATTTTATGTAGAATTCCTGATAGTAAATATCATATTTATCTTCTTCAGGAAATTTTATAACAAATTACATGGAAGAAAAGAAGGAAAATGTCATGTAAATTATTCACAGTCAATACCTCAATATTCCTCGCAATTCTTTATATTATTTATTTGTTATATAATTGTTGTATTATTTGTTAAGGATTTATAACATAAAAAGAAAAAAGTATTTTCGTAATACAAAGTAAATAAAACGAATAAATTTATACTGTGTGGTGTCGGCATTAGAGAATCTGCCACGTCTCACATCAATAAGGCCACCATTTACGCCTTTGTTATGTTAAATAATTTTTTTATCTTTGTAAATTTAATAATTTGGTGTACCATAATGTATATTTCATTAATTATTTAATTTCATCATGGGTTGTCTAAGTAAATTTCTGAAATATGTAATGGATCGCAAGATCACTATCTAAAATATACCAAAACTACATTATCCCAATGGGCATAGTGATGGATAGAACCTTCAAGTTGCGAGGTGTATCCAACTGCGTTCGCTGTGGGAGAGGCCTATGTCCACCTTAAAGAAGAAGAAAAAGAAGAAGCAATCTAGATAAGTATTTTTATGTAGTTTTACCTCGTCTTATCCGATTTATTTATTCTAAAATCATGTGGAAAGTTCATCATCATTTAAAATTTTGATTGCTAAATTTAGTTATTTAAAAAATAATATAAAAATTTGCTTATCTATGACATTCGCCACACAGATTCCGATCTAAATAACTACCCCAGTCGCAGTGTCAAAAGACCGCATGATATAATTTTAACTGGTGATCGAAGGACTCCTTCTCTGCATAGTAGTCGTTTGGGTGCTACCTCACTCTTACCCATTTCTGTGGCCAAACAGCAGTGAAACGACTATTGTATTAAGGTTTAGAAGGTAAAGAGACCCAGTATAATCTCGTGCTGCAAGGTATTCAATCTGAGTTATGAGGGGATGACAACTCATCTATACCTTGTTCAGTAGAGGTGGTCACTTACCGTAACACATAGGTGGACTGTCAGCTCCTATTTAATAAAATCGGTCCGGGTAAATCTGAATAGCGGTACTGTAGTCACAATATGGACTATATATACTCGTTCTAGAGGTCCTGTTATATAGAATAATCTACACTTCACCAAATTTACTTTATACCCGTTCAATCTATAGCTCCTGACATGCTTATAGAAATTATTTTGCTATGGCACGTGAAGGATTAAGTGTGATTAAACAGTAAACATATAAACTCTCCCATTTGTATGTTTGTCGTCCAATTTAATGGGATAAAACAGTGCTTTCATTATCATTAGAAACATTAAAAAAAAATTATCAAATTCCATGAAATCGCTTTAAAGTTAATTCCTTTCAAATATACATACGAAGAATTTAATATTTTAGGATAGATAACCAGTAGTAGCTATCACACAGATTATTCTATAATATACTAGCTATTAGGACAAGCAAAGCACAAACCCATCTTAAGCTTCGTGAACACAATGTAACACACATATGCGCTAAGATTACAGACACAGTCTGAGCTCTCAGGTTCTATGAGAGATGTTGAAATATTAACGTTGCCTATTATTTTTGAAAAACATTAACACAAATTTAAATTCATTTATTTGCAGTAAAGATCAATTAACAAGTTAACAAAATTCCGGAACTATTCACGCTCTCAAATACAATATACGCTTATACCTAGCTTATTTCAATTTTATTCAGAATCGACTGCTTATCTTTGTCTTCTTATTGACACATCCACGGATTTCGGAATAATTTTTTGTCTACATACGAACTTCGCGTTTTCGTATGTAGACAGAAAATGTATTCCGCATTAAGCGCTATTTGCCTTTCAACGCTTCGTACTTTGTTTAACGTTCGCGTAGTCACGGATTCATGTGTTTGAAAGACGGTTACTTCGAAAGTCCAAGTATTTTTCCATCCTATCCACGCTGCCCTACAGGTGCGTTTGACGATGATTTATTTATGCAAACTGCTTTAACATCATGAGTGTTAAATGTCAGCTTAAATTTAAGATTTTTTTCGTAACACAAAGTAGAAGAAAATTATTTTTATCAAACGCTTTACATACCTTCTTACCCAAAATGGAGTCTTTGATTATGTTAGTGATATCTAATTTCATTTAAGGCGCATTTTTGGAGAGGCCTACGTTCAGCAGTGGACTAAATAAGGTGATGTAGATAGTCCATTAATTTCGTTTAGATATTATTAAATAACATAATGTCTATAATGTGATCAGAGAGCGTTGTGGCGTAAAAGACGATGTAGTGACACGAATTGAGAAAGGGATGCTGAGCTAGTTTGGACATGTGGAGAGCATGAATGAAAGTAGGTTGACGAAACAAATATATGAGGCGAGTGTAAATGGTAGAGTCGGAGAGGAAGACCAAGGCGAACATTTCAGGATAAAATCGGAGTCGTTCTGAAAAAAGGCCAGGTCAAGAGTACTCTAAACCTACGAACAATGCATGCGAAGAATGATGAAAGTGGAAGAAGCGAAAGACGAATGTCAGGACCGTACCAAGTGGAAGGAGATTGTCTCTGCCTACCCCGTTGGGAACAGGGCGTAAATATATGTATGTTTGTATGTATAATGTCTATCCTGTTTTTATACGTTTTGATAGCAAACTTTTATTGAATGAAACATATTCTTGATATCTCCTCGGCTTCTTACTCCTTGAATAAGTATGTGGTGTTGATCACGGCCACGCTGCTCCTCGGTTATCTGAAAATATAAACTATAAATTAGTCAATATATCAAAACGAATATAAAATAGATAGTTAAAAATATATATAAATTGTTTTGTAATAATAAATGCGTTTTGTAATTATTTTACTTACGCTAAAATAAATAAATAGGAGTGTTGACAACAGCATGGTGATATGTACAGCGATACAGTTGGTCTTTTTGCAATAATGAGAATAAAGGTATATTTACGCGCTCTATGTACTACTAGCTTGCGCCATTTTAGCTTGTACATAGTTAGTTGCCCCATGACATCATACGGGGACGCACTCATGTCACACGCGCCCACCGAATTTCGAATTTCTGGTATTCGATTTGCTTTCCGACGCCGCCAGTATCCTACCACGGCCACGCACAGTGTAAAGTAACTATAAGTAAAGTAGCATCCATTAAGTGCCCATTGCTGGCCAAAGGCTTCCTCTTAAATATTTAAGAAAGCTTTGGAGGGAAGAGTCCGCGACGGTGCCCCAGGGTTGGAGGACTTCTGCCAACCTCAAAATAATATTTTCTTCAACTTAATTAACTTAACGGAACACAGAATTTTCTTCTAAGACTTTTAGTAGATTCATCGAACCTAGGTCACTCACGTTCACACTGAGCTACCGCGGCTGTAGTATTTATGCAGCTGTGAATATAGTTAAACTATAAAATATTTTTATGATGCTGATTTCTGCGATTAGGGAGTAGCATTTATTGTGCAAGGGTACCGGCACTTCGCTCACCCACTTTCCTGGCAGGTGTAATGAGCAAGGGCACATTTTTCATGCTTGGCATGCCAGCTATTGTTGGTGCGTTCAAGGAAAGAAATGTATCCCGCAGTGGACTAGTACATGATTATGGATGAATGAAAATGTACCTTAATTTGCTTACATTAAGTTTAATAAATATTACCTTTATTTCGATTATTTTAATACAGATTAAAAAAATAAACGAGGAATTTTTTGTTTATTTTATTATTTCAGATTATTTTTGACTGAATGTGAAGCTTTACTTTACTGTGATAACAACTGTTTTTAATTTTTATTCGTTGTGGAAAAATGGTTTTCTATTTCGGGTTGAAAAATATAAGAAGAGCAAGTTCATCGGATTTTTTGGATGTTTCGTTTGTTATATTGATGTTTTTTTGGGTTTATTATAAAACGTTTATTATAAAAGTGCCTACTGTGGCATTAAGTATCATATAATTAAACTGCAGCATACAGTCCATTAAGATCCCGTAGACGCAATAAAGAGCTTAGAAGCACTGCACAGACTGATATAACGAGACCTCGTTGTCTTTACTAATGATGTCTAAACTTTGAAAGTTTCTTCTCAGAAATACTTACAGCATTTTTAAACAAACCTTTACTTAGGTCGTGAAAATTTTAACAAATTCTATCTGTTTGTAATACGTAATAAGTAAAAAAAATACATTTATTTTCTGGAAACTGCAAGGAGCATACACGATATGTATAGTACATCTACGTAGCAATAAGTGTAGCCTTCTGAATGACAAACCAGACTCTGTTCACGCCACTATATCGAACCCAAATTCTACAACCTTGTAATGGGACCTTCAGCATTACGAGCTCCGCATGCCCTGCGCGGTGATTATAGACAAAACTTCCAAGAAAAGCATAAAGCATTTGATAAGGGTTAAGAATTAGGTAAGGTGTCCAGTAATGCAACTTGGTGGACTGAAAAAATTGTCGATAGTGATGACTGAAAATAACTACTGCATCATCAAACCTTTACGCTTTATTATTTAACGGATAAGGAAGTACTTATCCGTTAATATTGAATAGATAAGTAGAATGCAATATTTGTCTGGAAGAAATTTATATTTTTGACTTTTTAAGAGTGGTATATTCGAACAACAATGTTTAAAAGCTTACCGGCTTAACAATACCGGCGAAAAGTAGAGGCATCTTGTGTTTCTGCGTTTCCTTCGGTGAGTGAGGTAACCGGAGGCCCACTGCCCCTCAGCCTCCTTCCCATCTCCCTAACACCCTTTAAAACCGACAACGACCTGCAGCACGTCTGGTGTTGCAGATGTCCGTGGGCGACGACAGCTATCACTTACCATCAGGTGAACCGCTTGCTCGTAGGCCGCTATAAAAAAAAACTTCTAAAATATTTAATTTTTTGGTCATATGGCAATGGTTTCCAATTTTCTCTTTGTAACAATCTATGTGGGAAGCTTATGCCTATGCTAGGCTCATGAAGACTACGATAACAACATACCTTACTAACAAAATAAATTATACCAGGGACATGAGTCATTGGTAGAGCGTATTTCTTACTTCGACGTTTGAAGTGACAAGAAACAAAATTCTTAAAATTAAACCGATATTCATTCAAGTGTTTAATTTCAGAGTTCGTATAAATCTATGTCGGACACACCTGGCGACGCAGGAAGATTGAAAAATATTCGAACGTTCAAACGATTATCAATCAGTTCTTGCGCCGAAGACTGTTTATAATATTGTGTAAACAAATGTCCCCGATTTACAGAAATTTAACTTTTGAGAAGATTTAAATAAAAATAAAAAATACTAGATAAAAGCTAAAAAATTTACAAAATAATAAAGATTTGTCCACTGAGGCATATGTAAACAACTCATACACTAGCATGTACCGAAACCAGTACGCAGAGATTACAGAATTCCATTTGCACGAAGCGTAGCCGAATGGAACGACTTTTCACCTCTTCGGGTGATGAAACGTGATAGGTACCGACCTCCGTTGCTGGGTTTTCTCCCGGAGATTCCTCGCGCTCTTGCCCCATTTAAGACTGGGGGTCTTCGCTAACAGAGATAAAAAAAAATTGGGAAAAGAATAAATGGTTTCTTTATGATTTGCTTGTTAATTGAGCCTTAAAGTACCATAACAATAGAATTCCTATTGTTGCGAACCGTCATGAGATAACATTTTGTAAAGTGTATCTTAATTTTTCCTTAGTCTTTAGTAGTTAGTCTTAATCTATATTATGATTTCCAAATTGTAAACTATCAACAATATGTTGTCATAATTTACATTATTTTTCAGACATGCAGGTTTCCTCACGATGTTTTCCTTCACTGCCGAGCACGTGCTAAATACTGCACTTAAAATGCAACCCAAATCCCTCGCGCTGTATGAAACTAAAGCGAGCACTAGGATACCGCGGCTCTGTCTTGTTAGTACTTCCAAATAAATAAAGTATAGTAAATCCACCCAAAAAGTGAATTTCAAATTAAACTTATGGCAGACTCTATTAACTTACCAGATGAAATTCGGTTGTAATCTCGCGCCTTCAATTTAATATCGTGTTGTAATAAAACCATTTCATAATTTCTGTTACTTCACTTTATTACCACGAGTAAATTAAATTTAAAATGAAGTACTTTAAGCCTTTTCATACAAAAAGGTAATTTTTTATGTGGAAGTTTATGTTTAAAAGTCATCTTACTTGGCTTTTTGATCAAGGTGTTGGTGAATAAACGAAATCATAGTAATATCATTCCAATCAGCGAATGTCTCCGAATTTCAAATACATACCAATCTTTTGCCAATTTTTGTTAATCGCTTTTGATTTTAAAATTTCGCCGTTTTCGAAACCTAAATAATCGATAACAATTTTACTATTTGTTTTTCTCTTACCAAATATTCCAATCACATTCACAAATCGTTGTAATTCATAAAACTACATCATGCATAAAATAAACAAATAAATCATTTAATACTACATAGATTACCAAAACGTAAATAGTAAAAAGAAGCCTTCTGTTTGTAATGAGTTTGTCGGCGCTTTCACGGAAAGGTAAGGATCAGTCTGTATAGATCCAACAGTGGACTTATACAGGCTGATGTAGGAGATGAATACACATGCAGTATGGTGGCAGAGTAAGAGAATCTGGGTGTGGTGATGGTCAACATAACATATCCTTGGCCCTATCGATGAGCACCGTAAAATAAAGATTGTCATTGTTCACCTGTGTGTCGCAGGGATTCCAGGCTTAAACAAGTGATTTCATAACTCGTATATGAATGTATGTATTGCTTATATCAAAAATAAACTTTCCATTGAGTAACATTGTTTTTTGTAATATATTTGCTACTTTTACAACAGAGAGATATGATTAACATTTTACCTAATTATGTGTAACCGTGCTAGATTTTTGTTTTTCAAATAAACTAACTACATTTTTTTATTAAAGACAGTTGAATATATGCACTGCCGATTTTAAACGAAGTTGAAAACATTTCGCTTCAACTAACCAACTCTACGATATGCCAAGCACCAAATTAACAAAGCTATTACCAGAGAACTAGTATGGAAACTTGAAACTACGAGTATGTAGTTAAAACTCGTTATTACTACATCAGTAAACAAAGCCTGTGCTTGTACTGGTTTTGGTAATTAACTTATTCGAAACCCATTATAAACTACTACTATCTATTGAAATAAATGAAAACCCGAAATACATATATATTACAAGTTATTCAGTAATATTATGAAAATATAAAGAATTAAAGAAATTAGTAATATGTGATTAGTATAAATAAATAAATAAATAAAAATATCTTTATTTACGTAAGCACAGAGAATACATATAACTATTATCTGGAGACTCCTTTTAAGCAAATAAATGCCTGTGCCAGGAGACGCCGCTCTTTCATTTCTTAAATTAATGAAATATATTATCTATACTTACCAAAATATTAATTATCAAGTAACATGCGTGCAGGGTTAGTTTGCATGTGTATATGTGAGTGTGTATCTCTCTCTCTCTCTCTTTGTGTGTGTGTGTATGTGTGTGTGTGTGTGTGCCTGGGTGTGTATGCGTGGGTGTGTATGTGTGCGTGAAGTGAGTAAGTGTATATGAGTTAGTGCTTCCCAAATTACTTCACGTATTTCAAAAGTTTCTCCGTTTCATCATACGTTAATGTTTTTAGCCATTGTGTTAATACAGCTTTGCAGTAACGATGAGATTTGAGAACTTACTTATTAGTACTACGGACAGTTAGCTTCGACAAGTCTATGCTAGTCAGATATTCGTTTTCTGTTTTAAAGCGTAGGTCATAGGGTTGAGAAATCTGTCGACGTCAGTGTTTGTACCATTCAAAACCTTCCCTTAGCTGGCACAAAGATCGAAAAAGAAACGCAAATAATAACTCAGGGCCTCTGGCAAATAACGATCCATATCGAACATAACCGTCCTTACTTAACTAAAATGATGATGACAACAGCATCTACTGAGCGAGGTTTCCGGTACTCCAATTACAAATTCATATGACAAGTTCGCCGAATACAAAAAATCTTTCATTCCGCATTAATCCGATGTTCTTCGGTGGGCTGTTTAAAAATTAACTATGGATACTGTTAAAGCAAGCAATATTTTGAAAAATTTACCATTTTTACAATGAATTATTAAAACAATGGCGACTGAATATCGTTTTATCTTACAACAAAATGAAATCTTACCCTCGTTTTAAAAAAAAATCGACAATACCAACGTCCTCATGGATAGTACGACCAACAACAGACAAGACAACATCCTTCATCGAAATACTATTGGCAACTGTCAAATGCGAAGAATATTATAAAGTGTAAACGTAAACAGAGACACTGTAGCGCATATTTGATGCGGTCGGAGGAAAGGTCTGATGAATTATCAAAGACACGGTCTGGGACATAGATACAACATACAAGATCAGAAAATTTTCAAATTTGTTTGTTGCACATGTATCGGTTTCCGCGTGGATTCGAACACGCGACCCATGGCGCAACAGTCGGGTAAGTTAACCACTAAGCCACACGGTATTCAAAAGTATTAATACATTGCTTAAGTATTGTTTCAATACTAAATGTAGCTTCTTGCTTCGTTATAAATTCGTTCTGTTATAAAGTATAAATTAATTATGAACCAAGGAGTGTTAAATCTTACTTAGTTGAATTACGCAGCTATCTCAGACGCTAACAGCCTTTAAGCGCAACGCTTTTTCATAAGGTTTAAAATAAAGGCGATTAAAAATTTTAAATATTTAGTATAACCTTTCTTATTTATAAATAACATTAAGAGGTTTTTACTGTTACTAAGTTAAATTTCGGCTTTTAATTAATTTTTTAAATGATTATCAATGTTATTGCTTAATTTTAGATTGTATTTGTGTTGTCGGTTGGGGATATGGCTTATCGTTTGGCTGCAGTTCTGTGGGTTCGATACCATGAACAAATAGGCATCTGAATAGCCTACTTATCATTTTCTGGATCTGGATATTTGTCTATTTGCAGTTTATGTCTGTAAAACGTCTTTACGACATAGGAGTCCTACAGAGGGGTTATAACTAGATGGATAGCTCCTTCTAGCGTTAATCGTTGCGTACCAACCACCCTCTTACCTATTTTTGCCGCCAAATAGTAGTGCAACTGCAGTTGTATTCCGGTTTGAAAGGTATAGAGAGGGCCAGTATAATTACAGGCTATGAGGCATTCTATCTTAGTCCTCAGAGGTGACTATACATCGGTGCCATCGCATCGATTGAAGTAGTTTGCAGGTGTCCATGTTCTGCAGTAGCCACTCCTATCACGCGTACTGTTAGCTCATTTTCATGCAATAAAAGAAATATTGTTCTAGGTAAAAGAATTCAGTAGTCGACAATTTCTCCTTTTAAATTATTTTTTTAGTGATTTACAATATTATTGATTAGTATATATGTAATGTTTGTGTAATAGCTATATATGTAAGTAATACATTTTAATTAGAAATCGTGTCCAATTAATAGAGAGCAATAATCATTATATTAAATGCTAACATGAGAAATCTAACATTGCTATGAATATGTTTCACTGGTGAAACGTTTATTCACTCTGCCCATGTTGAAATATGTAGTCGCGTAAATCATCGCCACATGCACCTGACGGCAAGACCAAGGTGAAAAATATTTTAACATTGAAAGTACAGTAATCAAAAAGTGCAATATTGGTACGTTTATGTAGTGGTGAAAAAGTACGAATATTGGTGGTATCATCTCTACCACAAATTTTTCAAAGCAATTTTCATGATAAAAATCTCACTTCTAGTTTAAAGTAAAAGATATTTTGATTTAAATGTTAATTAAAGTTCCATTTGACCATCATCGCATCCCTGCCTTTTACAGCGTTATAATTTGTGATGAAAATTTACTTTTAAATAGATGAATTTCCAACGCTGATTCCTACTCTCTCTCTTTCTCCATAAAGGCAGACAGACTGGGGAATGAACTTCTTTTTGTAATCTGAGAATAGTTACAAGTATCTACGTAATTAACCATGTAAGTGAATATTTGTTTTTACAAATTGGTAGACTCCTTCACTACCTAGGAATCGACTGGGTCGGCACCACGCTGCTATTGTATTCTACTATTATGTTCCGCATTGTAAGGTATAGAAGGTCAGTTTAATTACGGGCGGTGAGGTCTATCTTAGTCCACAGGGGTGACAGCGCATCTGTAACCTTCTTCGATTGAAGTTATTTGCTGATGTCCATCGACTGCGGTAGCCACTTACCATCAGGTCTAGGAAGTCTGCAGTCTGTGACTGTGATCATATCCTAGATCGCCCCAACCATTACATCAGATTTGACCACAAATACTCGCAAAAGTACACCGATTCCTGCCAAGGATGATCGCGAGGGTATTGAAATTTAAAAAAACATCCTAATTTTAATAGCGAAGATGGCTGGGTACTACCACCGGCTTGGGACTCAGTAATAAATAAAATTAAATCCAAAACCAACCACAACACTGCACGACCTCAAGATACTGGGAGCACATTGTGCGAAGACCGGATCAAAAATAATAATTAAAACTACAAGTTGATTGTGACATCTGGACGTATAACAACTCAGTCTCTCCGTAACCACGGCTGTTGTAAACCACTCTAAACGTCGTTTCTTTTAAAATGTGAAGTGTTCGTGTAAATACAAGAAATCAGAGTCAAATTAAGAAATTCGACACTTTTCTGATGAGGAAATGCACTCGAAAATCTCTGGGCAATATCCGGGAGCTAACAATTATAAGACACGGCCTCTCCTCCCACCCATCGTGAAGTAGCGGTGTAAGAATTTACCATCCCCTTTTCTTCTTTCTCGAAGGTCTTGTAAGATGTAACTTTTTTTTTTTTTTATAGAAGAAGGGGGCAAACGAGCGTGCGGCTCACCTGATGGTAAGTGATCACCGACGCCCACGAACATCCACAACACCAGAGGAGCTACAGATGCGCTGCCGGTCTTTAAGGAAGGAATAAGCTCTTTTCTTGAAGGTCCCTAAGTCGTAACTGTTCGGAAATACTGCTGGCGACAGCTGATTCCACAAAATCGAAGTGCGTGGCAGAAAACTTCGATTAAAACGCACTGTGGTGGAATGCCAACCATCTAGGTGGTATCGATGGAACTTCGAATTGTGTCGCGATGTACGATGGTGAAACTCAGCAGCTGGGATCAATCCGAACAATTCCTCAGAACATTCCCCGTGGAAAATTTTGTAAAAAATGCAAAGAGAAGCAACATCTCTTCGCAAGGCCAAAGGATCAAGCCGATCAGAGAGAGCTTGGTCGCCGACAATTCGAGCCGCTCGACGTTGGATACGGTCAAATGGAAGGAGTTGGTACTGGGGTGCCCCTGCCCAGAGATGAGAACAGTATTCCATGTGGGGCCGAACTTGCGCCTTATAAAGTTGCAAACGGTGGACCGGCATGAAATACTGTCCCGCTCTACAGAGCACACCAAGCTTTTGGAGGCCAATTTGGCCTTTCCTCCAAGTGACCACGGAACTGAACGTGGCTCGATATGTCAACGCCAAGGATTCTGATACTGGCTGAGGCAATAAGGGAATGTTCTCAAAAGAGGAGAAACGACAAAGGGATTCTTTTAGCGGTGAACGCGCAAACCTGTGTCTTTTGGGGTTGAATAGGACCAAATTACGTCGACCCCAATCCGAGACTTTGAATAACAAGGTCTCGACTTCAGACACAAGTTTGTTCCGGCACTCGTCGACGTGTTCCCGAGAAATATTCGCACGGCCTGTATATAGGGCATCACCCGTGCTGTCGTCTGCATAGCAATGAATGCTACTGATTTGTAGCATGTCGTTGATATGCAGAAGGAACAGAGTGGGAGATAGCACACAGCCTTGTGGAACACCAGCATTCACGGGTTTGGGGTCCGAGCATGCACCGTCGACAACAACCTTGATGCTCCGATCCGTGAGGAAGCTGGTGACCCAGTTGCACAATCTCTCAGGAACCCCGTAAGATGAAAGCTTTGAAAGAAGCGCTTTATGCCAAACCCTATCAAATGCTTTCGCTACGTCCAGACTAACCGCCAAAGCCTCCCCTAAGACTCAACTGCTTCTGCCCATCGGTGAGTCAGGTAAACAAGAAGATCACCAGCTGATCGTCCGTGACGGAAACCGTACTGTCGGTCACTGATGAGCTGGTGTTCCTCCAGGTACCTCAGGAGCTGGGTGTTGATGAGTGACTCCATTATTTTAGATAACAAGGGGGTGATGGCAATAGGCCTGTAGTTGGACGGATCAGAGCGGTCGCCTTTTTTGGGTATTGGATGCACAAATGCTGTCTTCCAAGATTCCGGGACGACGCCTGAAGAGTAGGAGTACCGGAAAAGACGCGTGAGAACCGGTGCCAACTCAGGGGCACACATCTTCAGCACAATTGGAGGGATTCCGTCCGGCCCACTCGACTTATGAATGTCCAGGGAGCGGAGTGCCTTTCGCACTGAGCTCTGCAGAAACTGAATTTCCGGCATGGAGCACTTACACCACGGGATGGTAGGTGGAGAGTTTCCCCGGTCATCAAGAGTCGAGTTGGATGCAAAAAGAGAGCCCAAGAGATCGGCTTTCTCTTTTGCAGTATGGGCCAGCGAATCATCCTCCTTGTGTAGAGATGGGAGAGATGGCTGACAGAAGTTCCCCTGGACAGCCTTGGCGAGAGACCAGAATGCGCGGGATCCCGATGGGAGGCGAACTAGTCTCGCGCCAATTCTGCCAATGTGCTTTAACTTTGCCGCAGCGATAACTCTTTTGTAGGACCTGGAGGCAGAGTTGTACTCGTTTTTAAGAGCACTGGTTTTTGCATCCCGAGACGCCGATGCATCGGCCCAGGCCTGGTAGCACTTCCGCTTTCGGCGTGACGCTATTTTGCAGGTGCGACTAAACCAAGGCTAGGATTTACCTCCGACAGGCACTGCAAAGAACGGAATAAAAAGTTCCATTCCCTGAAGTACCACATCGGTGACAGAATCTGCAACGGCGTTGGGATCATCCTGCGAGAAGCAAACCTGCCCCCATGGGTAGGAAGCAAAGAAAGACCGCATTCCATCCCAATCTGCCGACCTATAGTGCCACACGGCGGAAGCCCGCAGATCGCGTTCGGGATCGGCGCGCGATAGGCACTACACTCCGGATCAGACAGTGGTCCGACGAGCCAAGAGGGGCATCGACTGAGACTAAATATCCGTCCGGGTGTGAGGTCAGCAAAAGGTCCAACAGGGAAGGTGTATGACCTTCCACGTCTGGGATCCGCGTCGGCGAGGTTACCAGTTGTGTCAGGCCATATGCTAATGCAAAGTCGTGAACAGATCTCCCCGCATGATCGGTTATGCGAGAACCGAGCCAATCGGTGTGGTGGGCATTAAAATCGCCGAGAATCACGATCTTTGTAGCACGGAATCTGTAGCCATTTGGATGTGGTCGATGAGTCGGTCAGTTACGGTATTACCGCTATGGGACCTGTAAAGGCACGCATAGACGCGCGGATGGTCGTCGCTGTCGATGCGCAGCCAAACGGTAGATAGGTCAAAACCTTCAAGACTACCGAGGCGTCGAGAACAGATATCATCTCTGACGTATACGCAAACTCCGGCACGGGGCACAAAGGAGTGTTCTAGTTTGTACCCCGGGTAATGGAGATAAGAGGTATCAGCCGGAGACGATATCTGAGTCTCTGTAAGAAAAAGCAAGGCTGGCTTCGCCGTTTCAAGATGGTAATGAACGGCGCTAAGATTCGAGTGGAGTCCCCTGATATTGCAGAAATCCACGGCGAGCGCGGTAGGGGATGCCATAGTTTCCTTGCTGCGTTTGCCTCGAGTAGGAAAGAAAGAGAGGGAATATTGCCCCAGAATACGCGGGGCAGACTGAGCATCCACGATTAGGTAGCGTAGGAAAGCCTGAACGTGGATGCTCAGTGAGGGATTCTCCAGAACCGTAGGTACTGGTACCCTCCTGGGGTAGCTCAAAATTATATACCGCTACCATATTTGGGGAGGGGGGAGGGGGGAGAGGGCCTCCGGTTACCTCACTCACCGCACGAAACGCAGAAGCACAAGATGCCTCTACTTCACGCCGGTATTCTGCGAGGTCGTGGTACTTATCCGGACGAGCCGGCCCATTCCTGCGGCAGCAAAAGCCGCCGCTTGGCTCTACCACGTTAAAAACTTAGGTAAAAGCTTTGAAAATCTCTTGGAAAATCGACTACATATAAGTCGCCCTAATGGAAATCCGTAGTACCTATCTACCCCTGTGTGTAACAAGCGCCAGGAGTGTTTACATGTTGAATACTCAAAACTTATACAGGACAGTTTAATTATAAAGCACGAATAAAGGAAATGTAAAGTTATTGTGACAGTAGCTCAATTTTATTAATCTTTTGCCAAATCCTCGCCAACGCTCTGGGTTATTAAATCCAGTGTAAGCTGCCTATTAGCAAAAGCCTTCTCAATTTTAATACAACAACTCGTCTGCGAATCACATCTCAGCATCGATTCGTTATCATTTCTTATATGTCTGATAACTTTATATCAAGGGGTTTATTATCCGTATTTAGGACCATAGCTTAATATAATCTTGATAATGAAGTTCAGAGGGCGTATGGGCTCATTTAGATTATAATACTGTAATTTTGTCTATTAAAGAAAGGAAACAGAAATTTAAACTATGAATATGTCCTGAGTTAAAATACCAGCCAATAACAATATTTATGTAGCCCCCAAATTATTTCAAGGTCGGGTTGCTTACCTGACATTTCGATGTTTTCGAAATGTTAAAGTCTCTATGTGTGTAGTATATGTTTTCGGTTACGTCAGTGCCCTTGGCAGTTTTTGGGTTTTAGCTTCATCGGATTATGATCGAACGTGCTCGAGGCCGCAAGTAAAAGTTAAATCAACTGCAACGTCTATTTCTTATTTACTGTTGATCATTAATCTACGGACCGTTCAAAGGAGGTTTGAACCTCGTTTTCGACGTTTGAGTTATATCGATCGGTCTGAGTGGTGAAAACCACCCTGATGCGCGGGTGCATCTCGTGTACGCGGGGGTGCTGTCGTTTGCGCAACACACTTTACCCACTAGCATTTACTACCAGCGGATTAGGGTGTTCTGCGGCTCTTTCGAAATAATGCCGAGACGTGTCTCAAAGTATTCTGCGATCGTGGAAAATTTGCATTCGCTAAGTTGCTCTGAAACTACCTTGCACCGGTGGCGCTGTGTATGGATTGATGTTGTACTTTTGGTAGAACTAAGATATTAAAAAGTGCCGCAATAGCGAAAACGATTAAAGCATAGGTCAAGAAAGATCTTACGCAAGCCTTGTATAATCAAAGTGCAAGTTATAGGTACATTTTGTTTAATGATGCAAAACGTTAAATGTAGGTGATCTGTAGCTGTGACGGCTATTCTTAACTGCCCTAACTACTTCCATTCCCAGGGAATCGGGCTTAGCGGTGGTTTGGTTTTGTGACTGTTTTTCAGCATGTAAACCTCTCGTAAAATTATGGCTACAATTTTCTAGGAGTTGACTTCGATTCTCCATTTTCATAATAATATAACAAAACTTGTTGTGATAGTTAAAATTGTTATTATTACCAGTATTCTTTTTCACTTTTAATATAGCAATAATATCTTTAACTTACATTGATTTCGATACTAAACGATTTTTTTAGAAACGAATATGTGGCTCACGCTCACACACATCTGCAACACCAGAGGAACTGCAGGTGCATACCGGCCTTGAGGATATTTAGGGAAGGGTAAGGAGGAGGGCTGGGTGAAGCAGGAGGGGAGAGGTAAGAGGGAATGGGCCTCCGGTTACCTCATTCACCGTACATATACCTCTACATACCTCCACTCCCGGTCCACTCTGCGAGGCCGAGATACTACCCCGGTTGAGCCGGCCCATTCGAGCAGCAGTAAAAGCCGCCGTTTGGCTCTACCTCGTATAAAAACCACCATCTTTTACCACATAGTAAAAGTAAATAACACTCAATAAATAGATCAGTGGCTACAAAGAAGTTGAAAGTTTGGAACACAAATCAAAATGGATTCTGTTACTCTTTGAGAACATCACGTATTTATATCAAATCTGAAGCTGTTAGTATAACGATGTTTTTTTATGGCCAAAAAAGTTGCCTTTAGACTCTGTTCGCTAAATTAACTCTTTCATCTAGTCAAAAGCTTCAATTACTATTAGAATGTTTTTGAAGTAATTTTGTTTATAAGTAACTTATTCGAGATGGGGTCGGGAAATAATATGTGGAAATAATTTACCAAGATCCAGACACATACAGATTACACACAGACAGAACCATACTAGGCCCACTTTTGCTTCTACTGTGATGAAATTAATTCATTAATAAAATACTAATGCATTATTTATGCTGATGACGTGACAGTTTTTGTATAACCACATAATTACAAAGAAAAATATTCTGATAAATTTAACTCCGCAATTAATCTAGTTGCAAATTGTTTACAAATAAACAATTTAACTGGGAATATAAATAAATAAAAATACGTACAACCTCAGTCATTCCGTTACCACGGTGTCTGTAATGCATCCGAACCGATGAGTTTAAAAACGTGAATTGAACGCGATATAATTCGCAGTAAATAATGCTTTCATTTCAAACGTTCTAATCTCAAATATCGTTTACTAAATTCTTACTGGCGTATTCTAAATTCGCACTAAGTACTACTTTTCATTTTAATTTTCAATTTAATAATAATTTGTATTAGTTCGTTAGGGAATCAATGTCAAAACTGAAACAAGATTAAAAAAAACGTAATAAAACATAAGTGTTCTAAGGAACAATTCTTCTTTCATTTCTTTTTTATTTTATCTTTTACCATTTTTAATCAACAGTGTAGTCACTTTCACTTTGTGCAGCAATCCTTTGTAAAAATCTTGAGGGCAGATATTGGATGCGACCGGACCAAAACATTTGAGACGAGAATTGAATAATAATTAGAGAGTAGATTTAATATGATTATAATCGAATAAAAGTTCTAGAGAGGTCAGGAGATAATAATCTGATGGTGCTAAGTCTGGTGACTAGACTGAGTGAAGTAACGTATTCTAGCAAAGTTTTTCCAACTGACAGCGTGAAACTGAAGCTACATCCGATCGGACATTGTCTTGATGCAAGTGAAAAATGCACAGCACGTTTTTATTTCTGGAATATCAGAGCAAAGCAAATTGACGCGGTTTCGCCAAACATAATGGTAAATTGTACTTCTTGCTGTTCACTCAGGCGAAGAGTATGTATCTGGTCAATGGTACCGTAATGTATAGTCTTTTCGGAAACCGGCTTGTTTGTCAATCTGGAAGTTGTCAATGTGGCTTGCTTGACGATTTGTGAAGACTTTCAGAAGCTCAGCTGTAATTCCGTATTCACCCAGCGCCTTGCTGTTTTTAAGATGTTTAAGAACTATCCTTATCTCTCTGAGACTGACATCATGTAACAAAATTAGGATAAGCCTAATTCTTGGGCCAATACTCACACTAGTATGTGGTTTAACAATGATGTCTTACGATCTCACTCAAAATCTTACCTCCTGTGAAAATAACTGCGCCGCTTTGGGTCTTTAACCTGGTCAGTTGGCTATTGCCTATAGACAGATCTCTGGCAAAAAGTTTCGTACCTTGGTTCCGTTAAATAGCTTCTTCAATACGGGCTGTATTAAATAAATTTGCGTATGTCTCCCATCATAGATTTGATGATCTGTCTATTCAGTAGCAGTAGTTCAGTATTATGTGTGCTTATAACAAGTTTTTGCGGTGAGGACGAAGGAAGAGATTCTTACAGATTGTTTCAGGTGTCATCCGGGTAACCACATTTAACGAATGAAGAATCCATTCAGAAAAAAGGAACAATTGTCAAAAGCAGGTAGATGCATTTTTATAATTGTGTGGTTACAGTTGAGTTGCAAAGCCAATTCTAGTGTAGCTGTATCCTTGTTAAATGGCAGCTCGAGCCAAAGTGCGTTGTTATCGAAATTAAATGGTCTTCCACTGCGGTCTCGATTTAAACACTAAAAGACTGATGCTTTGAAATGTTAGGACCAACGAGTAAGCCATGTGAGAAACGGTACCCAGGAAAAATGCAGCGTTAATTTTTCAGTTGCCTGAAGTGCATTGTGTTTTTTTTTTACCTTGTACAACATTATCACATGAATTTGTTCTTCTCACAACTGCTTTATCGTTGAACCACATGCGCTTTCTACAATTTTGTTCTTCCTTATAATTTACTAAATTTAAAATACTTTCATTACTTTCTTACCAATCCAATAATTCTTGACAATAGAAATTATTTTGTGTCATAGTGAGGGGATCATCTGAGTTACAGTTGTGTTAAATAAACCAATATCAATTACCGATTAAACTTAATAGAAATAGCTTCCTGCTCGAATAAAATAAGACTGTTTTAATAAAATTTGGTATGGAGAGACCCTTGGGGAAGGAAAGGCAACCTTTTTCCGGTTATGCTGGGTGAAACTTTCTACGCGGACAACCTCGCGGCCGTAACTAATAATAAAAAAAGCATTGATAAATGTCAAAGGTATTTTAATACAATTTGTTTACTGTTAATCGATTACTTAGTTACTCAGTTACTTAGTTCCTCGATTAGCATATAATCCTCATTTATTCGCCGGTCAATTAAAACCGAAAATAAGCCTGTGTATTACGAACAATATTAATGCTGAGACAATGAAATACCCACGAGATATCCCGCCCCTTGCGGATTTCACACTACTCAGTCTAGACACAGTTGTTAGAGGCTTAGTTTCGGAGCCCCATACAATTTCCTTCCTTATACATATCATAAGAGATTTTATTTTATTCTCAGAATTTCTTTTTTACTCTTTTACACTATTTAACAAGTAAAAGTAATATAAAAAAATGGTCCCTTTGTATACTTAATTATATCATTATAGTGATATACGAAGTAATTATCCACCTAGTTACTTACAATAAAATCACTACTGTTGAGGCGTAAACATAACACTTAATAATTATTGGGATCTGGTTGTGTTGTTGATTTTGCCATCTATGACAGATTCACATTTGTTTAATTTCCTTTTTTGGACTAGAAAAAAAAATTCATGTAAATTGGTATACGACAAATTTGATATGCTCACATAAAAGGTTAGCGCAAACTCACTAATTTAAGTAGGCAGGTTTCCGACATCAGTAGATCTTCAGACTTATTTGCCATCTAGCTGGGTTCACCTCGTGCATGAGAGGCTGATGTTTGAAGAAAAAGCATAACCAGTAGTATAACGGAAGTTACATTACTATCATTCTAAAATATCTTTCTTTACTTACTACTTATGCTTATGATAATATAAGATTTTCAACGCTGATGATAACTTCTCGTTATTAACTATAAGACTTGGCAATGCGGCAATCCCGCAAACAGCGGGGTAAGAATTTGTTATCCCTCTTACTCCTGTGAGTGTCCTGAATGATATCTACAGTATGTTATAATGTATATATAATTTCTTCTTCCTTGTATTATTCTTCATTATGGTAATGTATATAACATTTACAAAGGTACTTTCCTTACTTAAGTTTATTGTTATATACCTATACACGAAAACAAAGACTTTAAGTCTCTTCCTAACGATATTACAAGGTGTTTACCTTAACAAGCTATACTGGAGTATTTTCTCCCCTGGCGGGCAATTTCTCAGCACCTTGTACGTGTCTATACGTGCGCTCAATATAATTAAGCCGGTTAAACAAGCGATCTTAGGGGCGTCGGATCAGATACAAAATCTTCAAGTGTAATGAATATAATATATATAAAATTTAAAACATCATCAACTTTTTAAAAAATATTTACTTTTTTTTACTTAAAAAACATTCACCAAATAGCCCGATAATAATTAAAATAATAAATTATAGATAGTAATTTAAATAATTATTGGCGTGATGCAACAATAGATTGTAAAACTCTATTGCAATGACAAGTGATAAGTTGGATGGGAACATTTTTATAGGGTTAATGGATTGGTACATTTATTAGATACTAGCTTTTCCCAGCAGCTCTGCTCGTGTTAAAATTGAGTTATCAGTGGGATACGTTAGAGACTAAAAGAAATTATCGTAGTGTGCCAGCAGAACCTATCACTCCGTGATCCCGTGAATGTCTTCACAGGGACTCCTACAGGCGTATGACCATCTAGAATATGCCGAAAATAAATTTTCTTGGCGGAGACTGGTAGGCACGTTTAAGATGCCACGTGTCTCGGAATGCGATCACCAACCTACCTGCCAGCGATCACGATAAACGTCTAGTGGTTGATCCCTAAAGTACTGCAGAAGAATGAAGATATTATAAGTAATAACGATGTGATAATACCGAGTTCTACGTCTTAATGTAAGCGTATTTTTAGGAGATCCTAACGTTTTATAAAATTATACTGTCTGTCTGGCGGAACGAAAGAATCGATTAGCAGATCCAATGGCAACTATGCTTAAGGTCTTTGTATGATGTCCTCCGGGTTACTTCATCACACCGACAATATTCGAACGCTTTTAGCAATTGTCAAATGCATGTTGTTATGTGTAAAAGTATAATTTAAAAGACTGATGAAGAATAAGGATAAAATGTATATACTATATAAAATAGCAAAGACCTATTCTCAGTATCCTATTCTGAATTGAAAAGGCCGTGAAGGATTCGGCATGTTGGTTTAGTGCAGATTGCAGACTCGACATTTCGTCCACAAAATATTTTTTTTTCTCAGTTATACCTGTCTCCTCACGATGTATTCTGTTCCTTCTTCGAAGAAGTTATTGATTCGGGTCTGGGTTCATGTCCAATTTATGTATGTAAACTGCTTTGACAAAACCTTCACCTTTACAAAAATATATACCATTCATTATAGTTGGACTTGTTGGTAATATTAAATATGTGGAGGGGTATAACATAATAAGGGTAATTTAAATTAGACTGCATGGAGCGATTGACAGCTAATACAATTAATTAAACTCACTGCTGCTCATATTAGTTTCAGTCGCGTGTTCCATGGACTAATACAGCGGTAAAGGATAACTTTTACTGACATTTCCGGTTAAACAACACGCAGTAACTATGTACTCGTGTACTGAATTTCAGGTCGCCAATTTTTTGCCTCTTAAGAATTCATGATTAGTCTATGTGTGGTTTGACTGTGTACGCCAATAATATGCGTTTTGAAGACAATATTAAGTAATTTTCAAAATTAAATAATTAAAGCGTAAATTATAGTTAATAAGTGTTTGAGTTAAATTCTAATCAAGTTTTATGAAGTGGAAACTCGTGCCTGTACCTAAAAGTGTACAATATTATACCGACTGATTTATTATTTACGTTTTTTTTTATTTAAAACTGCACTCAATTAAAACTGTAACACGGAAAAAATTATATTTATGTTTCGAAAACTGAAACAATTGTAAAAATTGTGTTATTCCACCGCACACATTTTTGAAATAATGCATAAAGCGTCAAAACAAAAGTTTTTCTCATTTTCACTTGCCATAAACGTTGAATATTCAGCAAACACATGTTAAAACTGCATTCACATTAAAAATAAATAAAATAAAATATCCTCCAAAGTCACAGATTATTTTTAACTTCAAAAGAATTTAAAACTCATTCTATGTTTTCGTTGTATTTTCTGAAACGATTATCAGCAAACATTACTATTACATATTAAACACGAAAGGAAACAGAAAATTAAAGTAAAAGAATGCATTTTATTTCAAATAAAAATATACTGCCAGATAATCTAACTGAAAATACAAGACTAAGACCAAGAAGACGAAGATTCCACTCACGAGCTCTAAGCACGTTAACGTATTCATGATTTGCGAATGAAAAAAAAGGGCAACCTCGCCCACTTTTTTGTACTTTATCTTATTTTAGTCCTCTACTCTGCGAAAAATTACGTTTGCCCATACTCACCCCGCTCTAAGTGGATCAGATTTTCCGACACTAACTGATCGCTTGACTAAAAATGCAAAATAAGATTATTTGTAATTTTTATTGGTTCCCCATTGCGAAAGAAGTAGAACATATGTTTCGTTATCTCACTCTAACTCGTTAGTGGCTGGTGATGACACACCCATGCGCGAAATCTTATAAGTTAAAGGCCGCCCTAAGAATGTCATTATTGACAATGAAGCCATTAGTACTAGTGTTAACAATGCGTTCGAAGCCACGCCCCTCGTACACTTTCACTCACAACACATAAACTCACATACAAACCGCTAGCGCGGTCCCTGGTTGCACCAAAAGGAATCTACATGACCGGCATGACGCAGCGGGACAAGGACTGATATGTATTATGTATCTCCCCATGAATAAAAAAACATCTTGAATAATATTTGACAATCAGAGACCATGAAATTTTCATGGCATTTCCTTAAAAAAACTTTTACGACACCCTCGGGTATAGACGGATTGGCAGATTTTATGATGCCGTGATAATACGAAAATACAAAGATACAGATCTAAAAGCACAGTGGCTTCTCTTTTTCGGAAAATAAAATTGCAATAAAATAAAACTTAAGATTTCTGAACTTTGACAAGTAATTTTACACGGAATGTGATTTATTAAACATTATCTTATTACGAATTTGCTGAATGCTTTATTAAACAATTTACAACTCACACACTGTGAAACACGATTGTGTTGTATAATTATAATTTACTACTAAATCAGTCTATTTTTGTCCACTGCTGAACATAGCCTCTCCCAGAAAGCGCCAACAAAAACCGTCATATATTTCTTGAAGGATGCTCTTCCTGTTATAATAATTATGATTTTAAATATAATGTTTGATTTACAATTAATATATATTTTTTAGTCTTATCAATGTCTGTAAGGTGCAAGTTTACACGTAAAACATAAATACGATTATATAGTCGTACTATTTCAGTTTAACTTTTGTTTATTGGACTTTTGGAGAAGCTTAGGCATTTATCATAGCTGTCACCGCTTGATCTCGCTAATCAATAAGTCTTGATTTTACATATATGTAAAGAACAATGTTATATGCAGGGAGGGGAGTATAACCAAATATATGGAATATTTAATGTATGGTTAAGGTGGTACCTTCTTATATTGACGCATTCATGGAAAAATATACATAATAAGCAACTCTGAGTGTTGATACTATCTCTAGGTAAACTGTAACTGATATTTGTATAAATCCATATCAAAGACTTTCATTTTCTTCACAAATTGTGATTTAAGTCAAACAATAGTTTATAATAGTAAAAAAGCCTGTGTAAAGCCTCTGCTAGATGTATTCATTGTACAGCTACTTAAGACCACTGCTAAACATAGCCCTCCCGCAGAGATTGCAACAAAGCTCGGTTCTGAGCCACCTGCATGCATCGATTTCCCGCAACACTGTGCATGTCATTTACATGATATTAAAATAACCAGGCTTACAGATTTGTTTCAGATTAAAGTTTGTATGTTTGGATGTATGTCACTCAACGTAATTTATAGGGTTGAGTGACATACAACGCGTTTAGTTCACTAAACGCGTAAAAGTGAACTTTATTAGAGAGGTCCATTGTATCACGTCAGTATTTATTTCGATCATGAGTTCTATTAAGAGAAAACTTAAGGCCAAAGGCAGGCCTACCGGCAGTCACTAATCGAATAATATTTAAAGCCAAAGAGTCTTCTATTACTAGTATTGTTTAATAGTACACATAATCAGTGGCGTAGTGGCTAAGCGTTTGGCTTGATTATGCGCAATATATATGTAAACTGCCTGTGAAGGCACACAGGAGAAATTCGTACATTGGGGGTAACTTTTTTCATAAGAGAAAAGCAAAGAAGTTGGAAGATATAGGTTTATTATAAGATCTTCAATGAACGAACCTTGTCATTTTAATAATTTACATTATAAGAGTAAATTTTTTCAATTTTAGAATTTCTTATCTGGAAATATTCTAAGGCGTCTTATTCGTAATTATATGCCTTAAACTTATTAAGCCGAGAAAACACACGACAATTTTTAAGGCATGATCAAATTGCAGAATGTTTTCAAGCTCGGCGCAAAGGAGGTCCTGATGAGAAAAATAAACATCGCTTTAGCTGCTGGCAAGACGATAATTAGTTAATTCGCCGTAGAAGTCGCGCCCAGACAGACGGCTCCGTCTCAATGTTGATACAGTAGTTAAGTGTAGAAATATTTTTATTCGTACCAAAAAGGATACGTATGAAATCTAGTAACATTAATTGGAAACGTGCCAAGCTGTTTTCAAATTAATGTTACTTATGGACATACTAATTTAATTCGTTATTCGTTCGACTTTTTGTATAAAACACATGTATATTACACTAGCAACACTATAATATATCCTACGCAGTTGACAATAGTCGATATTATTCGAATGATGTCACATTGATTGAAATCAGGCTCAACCTTTTAGCAGTGGACTTAAGATGTGGAAGTAGTTGTACGTTTGCACATTATTGTAGAAAGAGCGAATTTATATTGAAAGATTTAATTATACTCACTATGCTGGGCAAGTGGGTTGATGAGCGCAGTGCCGGTATCCTTGCACTAGTGATGGTGCTATTCATTACTGGTCTGTAGAATGTATTTGGAGAATAAGATACATAATTACATATACACATACTTTCCATAATTGGAATAAGCAAAATTACTTATTTTGCTTATTCCAATTATGGAAAGGATTTCTACAAATTAACATTTGATTATATTAAACTGCTGATGTTGCAAATATATTATTTGCAATGACCGGCAACATCGATGACGATGATGTTTATCCCCTTTGTTCAATGCAGTGTATAAACATTAAGGAGCGATAAAGTTGGTATATCTAACCAGGAAAAAAACTCTAAAACAAAGAATTAAAAAAAAAAAGTAATAAAGTTATGTATGTGTAAACCAAATGTTTGTGTACCACAAAAAATATGGCTTTGGCTAAATGTAAAACTTCTTAATATTATATGTTATATTAGTTACAGGAAGGTATAAGTGAGAGCATTTACGAGTATATATTTGCTATAACTCTTGCGTCTATATATATCTTATTTATCACCTACCGTGTCCTAGCAATGTAATTTATACGTTCATGTCATTTCTGTCGTTAATTTCGTTATCCTTCGTAAATTCACACGTCATTCGTTACTTCAGTTTTTAATCAAAAGATGTTGCTATGATCTTGATCGGCGGAGAGATCATCAAACAAAAATCTTCAAATGAAAAATGTAACCGCTACGTACATTTGACACGATACATATTGTTTTTCTTATGACTTAAAACGTATTATAGAAATCTGCCGCAAATTCAACGCTGAAATAAATAAACGACAGTGATTGATATCCTGGGATTTCAGTGTTCTGTTAACGAATTACATGGTTTAAACCCGTCTTTTATGAAGGTTTCATAACATTTTTGTGAATTTACAAAATAAATATGATATTCACTTAATTTTTTCGGACGAAAACTTTTTATGGGAAACTAATAAAAAATTATGGATTTAATACATTCTGCGCTATCACATCATATTTCAATAGTTTATAGGTCCCTTCGCTGCCTAGGGGCGACTGGGTAGGTGGTGCAGGAATGGGTAGTACCACCCTCTTACCCATTTCTGTCCAGCAGCTGTCCTCTTACCAATTAGCAGTGTAAAAACTGTTGTATTACGATTTGAAAGGTATTTGAAAGGGACAGGAGAGCCAGTATAATTTTAATTATGAAGCAGTTCATCTCAGTCTTCAAGGGTGTCAACGCATCCGTAACCTTCTTGAATGTAGTTTAGTGCAGAAGCCCATTGGCTGCATCAGCCACTTACTATCAGGTGAACTTCTAGCTCGTTTGTCAACCTTTATAAAGTAATGAATGACTATGCCATGTAATTAAGACTTTTTTATTTTACGTATATTTTATACTGTATCTGATCACTAACTTTCACTGTTACAGATATAACAAAGCTCCTTATTAGTAATCTCAGGCTGCGAAGCCTAAAGTTTTATTAACAAAGGTGTATAATATACGCTGTGTCGTCGGTAATCACTAACCAACAGGTGAGCCACGCATCCTTTTGCCCACTCCTCCATAAAAAAATAAAGTTTTGTTTCACCATAAAGAATTTTGACACGTCTTTATACGCCTACGATACCTATATCGCCATGGGGGTTTGTACGTGAATAAAAAAATCGTATCAATTATTGAAATATCTAAAACATTTTTTTTATATTTTTATTTTAAATTTCCCCGCCTTATTTGTTGGCACGTAGGAGGAAATCGTGTTTAGAGCTACGCGAAACATGAGGTACAAAAGGAAATGATATTCTGAACAGATTAGAAAGCTAATATCCCGACAACAAGTGTTTGCCATTTCCGTTTAATAAATGCGACTTCACTTTGAAAAACCACAGTATATTTAAATTTTTATAAAACGTTTATTTACCTATTTTATAATGACTTTTGTTACCTCAATAACTTTGCATAATCTTACGAGTGTTATGTCAATAGAATTTGTATTGTTTCAATAATAAACTAAGATGTTACCTTATTAAAAAAATCTGGAAAACAATTGCATATGGTTGATCTACGAAGGTAAGGAGCGTATGAGCCTGTGTTAACGCGAACATTTACGATAGTCTTTGTGGAACGTCTTTCCATAATCTGTAATAAAACTAAGAGGAATATTTCTATACATTAAATATTTTTAGATCTTGTATCACTTTAAGTACTATTATAAAACTCTAAGAGAAATAATATTTAATTAAGCCTCAATATCACGTAAAAAAGGCATACCCGATTAGGATGGAGGTTTTAATCATAGGTCGCAATCGGCGTAACAAATCTAGATATATGCGAAATTGAAAATTTTGAATATTTTACGATTCGTTTCATGGAACCTGTTTTCTTCAATTAGATATCTTTGTGGTTAACCTACCATAATGCTAAAATGCTGGGTCTCGGGTTCCAAATCTATTCGAAGTCAAAATTATTGCAAAACACATACTATTGCAAGTACATATCATGTTATTTCTAGTTGTTTTCTTTTGACGGACATTAATTTATGTGCTGATATTGTGTAAAACGCTTAGATAGGGGTGGAGCATTACGAAAATACGTTTATAATTTTAAGAGACTGTTTTCCTATTTGTAGAATAACTTCCTCGGAATTCAACTTAGAGAAAATCGTAGATTGTTTCAAAATTGGTTTGACTCAATCTTCAAAGGAAATCTCAAAATTAACCAAATCGCACTGTGTTCTAAAATACTCCTGAGGTTGCGTGCTTGGTGGCCATGTTATCTTAAACCTTCTCAAGTGGGACATTGTCAATGTCAACTTGGGCTCATTGAAATAATCATGCCCACAAAGGAACAGACCACTCTTCATAGCTCATCTCTTGAAAGCATAAATTTGTCCCAAGCCTTTGACATTATTACTTCGAAACGAAGAGACATTTATCGCTTTTTATATTCCTTTAACAGTGAATCTGAATACGGTAATATACACAAACTTACCAAAAACGTTTCCCAAACCGATTAAACGTCAAATAACGCTTTTCTCTCTCTCTCTCTTTATGCAAGTTCATCATCAAAATCCACTGCTATTTTAGATGATTCAAAAGAGAATATATATACAATACATGCATAGAGAAACACATTGCGAATATATCGAATTGCTAATTGGTTTGATGATGATGACGAAACTATGTTTTAAGAACAACTATCAGTATGATTATTAATTCATTTGAATTTGGATTTGAAAAATTTTTATCTCCCCTGTGGTCTAAAAATAAGATTTTTCAGAATTCTTTATGTTGTCTTCTAATTTATTTTGGTATTGTTTCTTGTTGTTATTGGAAGAAATATGTTATTTTATTTGTTTTTATTGTCGATTTATTATTAAAATGTATATTTTCTGTAGTAATTATGAACACTTCTGTTACCATTAAAAATACAAATTTTGCTTTTTCTCCTTAAATATTAAAAAGATAATCACAACTCGTGCCATATCAGTGTCAATTATGTTAGACTAATATGAAATAAACGAAAGATATACAATTTCCAAAAAAAAGTATATCCTGTAATTAAAATGACCCATAAACCTTCTCCTTTCTTTTTTAAAAGGCGCTAAATAGCATTCGACCCAAGAGGATTGGCTGCCGCATTACCTAACACCTCGCACCTTTAACGCTGCCTCAACCTAAACCTCCATCGGCAAAGCGCTTTGCCACGGCGATGCGGTTCGCAAATTCGATTCCCAGAGCGGAGAGTATTTTTATGGTTTACCAATAATTGTTCTGGGTTTGGGTGTATTTCCGTCTGCAAATTGTATATATAAACTGCACTGTACATGAAAAACTCCTACATTGAAGAGGCCCCGGATCAAGAGACTCGAGATAGCTCCTCTACGTGAAGGCCTCGTACTAACGAACGTACACTTTTTTGGGCATTTCCCGTAATCGACTTTTACGACATCAACGGGATGAGATGAGGTGGTAGATTTTATAACGTCACTACCACACGACTTTCTTCTAAATTACATCCTATTTTTTTAAATTCTAAATGACGTCAGTGCGCAAATGACAGGTGCTTAAGACTAGACATGCCTCCCTAAATCAGAGACCGAATTAAACAACTTTAAAGAGTCGTTTAAAGTGTCTCCCCGTTTTACATGAATACATGTTAACGATGTCCGAATCGCTTGGGAAATTACAAGGCAGTATAAAGCGCTCGCACGCGTCGCAGCAGTGCATTAAGTACGTAAATTTAAAAGACCTCAGTCGCAGTGCTAAAATAAATTGAGGTAATTTTTACTTCAGCTAAGAAAGTGATAATTTCATTTTAGGTATTATTTAGATTTAAAACACAAAATCGAATGTCATTTTACCATACGATCAAGTATGCAACGACTGTTGGTCCTTATCGTCGTATATGCAGTCAATAAGAAATCAAAACGCCTACACATTTTTTATTGCACGGTAGAATTGATGTTGATTTTGATTTGTGATAAATACAAGCAACTCAGTGTATGGTACAAATTGTCGTTTTTATAGTATAACCATAAATATCTCACTACTGAGCAAGCCCTCTTTTTGCGAGGCTTTTGGAAGCGGAAAAAGTTACTTCATCATCATCATCATTTCAACCTATCACAAGTCCACTGCTGAACATGGGCCTCCCCAAAAAGTTACTTATAATAACGGATTAAGTTACTCCGATACTTGAAATATTTATTTTGTTAATTGCTAGTCATGCCGGTTTCCTGGCGATATTATCTATCGAATGGCAGCTATATATATATATAATAGTAATAATTAACGCTCTGGTAGAATTTTCACCCGGCATGTACGAGTATATTATTAATTTATTTTATTATCAAATACCAATCTAACCCAGCTGGTTGACAAACTAGATGATTCCGTGTGGCTGTGTCTAACCACAGAAGATTTAAAGTGTCCAAAGACAAATATTAAGTATAAAAAGAGCGGCGATAGACTACTCTGTCACTTTTTGAAGCTACATAGAATTTACTTTATCAATAGTGGGAGCTCTAATTTTCAATCATTAATATTCCGTCATAGGCTGCTTCTGAAATCAAATAAGAGTACATTACAAAAAAAAATTATCAACATTTTTTATTAAAAACTAAACATATCCAAGCAAGCCGGTTACTTCAAAATTAATTGAAGGAAATAAACCACAAAAGACTTTTTGAATACTATTAAATATTCAATAATTGAAATTCCAACATTCAAGGCAGTATTAATAGACCCAGACATTACAAGTACTAGGTGGAGCGCGTTCGTGGAGTCAAGTATTTTCCCTTGGGATTAAGTGGGCGGAAGTCGCAAGTCAATCTGTTCGTTACTGCCGCTGCATTCATGCCCGGTGTCGACTTGTAAACGAGCCCCCGAGTCGTGCACTTTTGAACGGATGCGAGCTAGAAATATTATCTCTGGAGACAATAAATTTAACAGATCCCCTTTCCCCAACGGAAAATTAGCTGGCACTAGTTTCAAGCTCAGTTACCTCTCTATAGAGTTGAACAACAAAGCTGAGCTGGATCAAAGGACAACCACGTTAAAGATTTATTTGTGTCTCGAGATAAGTGCTAGCAATGTCTGGCTTTTATGTTTTTATGAATATGTATTTATATATAATGTAATGGAATTTTAAAAATAAATTTTACATGAATTGGTTCATTTTTGTCGCTGTAACTTGTATAAGCACTTGTGTAATGGTTTAAGTATAAAAAACGTTGAAGATATAATAACTATAAGTATAACTGCAACGTACACTTTTTTAATTTAGAGTATTTGTCATTTAATCTCACCCAGTGACTGTCGTAAAAATCGACATGGGAAATTGCCACAATAATGGCGGATCGTCTATTATGTGCTAGAACTAAATTATACCCAGACCTTCGGCAGCAGCATCTAAGGTGCAAGGTGTGTGAATTCTTTGATTCGCTTTACCGACCCATTTTCTTCAATATTTATAATTTTTTTAATAGCAGATCTCACACCTGTATTATTTATTATTAACAAATAGTTATTATTCGTTTATTTTTATTGTGAATGCTGTGACTATCTATAATTGAAATTATATGCCACTAGAAAGCTAAACAACTGTATCATATATGTAAGTAAATGCGTAAGTGTTGCAAACGTATTCTAATAACCTTTAGCCATAATGTCCATAAAAAATAAAATATGTAACGTTCGAAAGTTCATCGCGTCGTTATGAATAACTATGAATAATCGATCACTTGACGTTCTACCACACTTGAGAATTCAACAAGGTGAGAGTTATGGAAGGAACTATGCTAGAACACACAAGGCATTCTTGAATATAATATCGCTATTCACAACTGCACGCCACCGCATGCGGCTGAATAGTTAAGGATCAAACTAGATGGAAACAGATGCAGAAGCAAACTTTCTGGCTTCACCCTAACCGAGTAGACACTAACTTTGTCATGCCATTTGCTGTTAACGACATGTTTACAACCTTCATATAGTGTTTACTTAAACTCGTTTAATTAACACCCCTTGTTTAATAAAAATAGAGAATGAGTATGTTACCGAAAATGTCCAGTTATCTTGGTGGTACAAAACAACATTTGCGAGTTTGCTTCGCAGTTGCGTATTTTACTACACAATTTTATTTCTGCTGCATACAAAAAAATCAATCATTAATAGTAATAATAAAAGGGATAGCCTTTTTCTATCCCAGAGACGCCTTGAATTTGTTCGTTTTTTCATCCCCGAGCGTTCACGTAAAATGTTATGCACATACTACCAGTCTAAATATTTTTTCTTCAGCTATAAAACGTACCGTGACGCAACAATCTGCTAACTGTTTTTAACTACTTCTTCGGTTGATTTCGTATGGTCTAGTCCCTAACGAGGGTCATCTTAGATTTATGTTCTTATACGTATAAATTCGGCGCAACAACGTGTAACTGTAGAGAACACCGCGGAGCATTTACCTCTAGTGTATTCCTTAACTCGGTGTTGAATTATTCCATAATTTTATTTTTCAAGCGCAACTGAAAAGCGCGTGGCCAAAAAAAAAATTACTTTATTTAATTGTTTTATTATATTCTCCAACACTACTTTAGTACATACGGTATCTTACAGAGTTTGTGACGCATTCTCATTTTTTTTCCAACGCTCTTCGTATTTTCATTACCAATACCTTTGAATTGTTAACTAAATTATGGAACAAAGATAACTTAACCATTTATTTTGTTTAAAAATTAAACACATGAGCTAAATACTGTAACGCTTGATTGTTCGTTATCTTAACACTTTAAGCCTACAATTCTTGTATACGTAAGAATAAATATATACATTATTGGTTTCAGGATGAAATTTTGTATTCAGATAATAATTAACTTTCCACGGCGACATACATGAAAAAATACCTTTTTACACAAACATATAAAATTGGATTGCAGTACCAGTATCTTCAGATTACGGCGATCATGCATTGACTTGTTAACATGACAGCAGGAAAGCCTCACTGAACGACATATACAGCCAATGGCATCAATGCTACTATCGTGCTAATCAATGAGCGTGTCGTGAAAATTATTATTACCATCCAAAAAATCTCGTGGTAAATTACAAAGGCACCCAATTATTATATTATATAAAAATCATGGTACGCCTGTGTCTCACTATATTCAAACAGAGTTAAAAGTTAAAAACAAAAGGTTGGAAATAAATAAAATAAAATTAATTAATTTAAACTTATATTAATAAAAAAATAATCACTAAAGCGGAGACGGGTTCAGTTAGTTGAAACATAAAATAAGATACAATAAATTCAGATGGCGTAAAAAGGAGAATACACCGTTTTTTATGTACTTTATACATCTGTGCTCAATGTCGTACACGTGACGGACTTACTGCCTAAAGGCATTCTCTGCCGCTCAACTATTAGGCTAAGCAGAGATTACAGAGCATATTACAGAGACAGTGCAACAAAATTTAACCGAACAAATAAAATTATATGAACTTAAAATATGTACTTGCATAAATATGTAGATACATTCAAACATACATACAAACATACGTGGAATGGAAAAATATGTATACACATAAATAAACTCAGAGATTTTTATACTTAAATACTATTAAATATGTATATTAGGATGCATATCTAAATTATTGTCTTTTTCTCCAATTGTCAACGCGATCGAACGATGGCGGAAAGTCCATCCGAATTTGGTGAGCCCAAATCCTAGCCCTAAGCGTCACTTGAGCTAGGATACCAGCACTCCTCTCCGAATACCCATTGGAACCCTCCCGCCTTGTCATGGCGGGAAAGGCTTAAGATCCGTGACTTGGTCTACCACGGAGACCGAGGGGAACCTACATGACCGGCCTAACTAAGCGAAAAGGGCTGGCTCGTGGTGGCCACCGCAAGTTGGCTTGCTGAGTCTACGGGTAAGGGTTCGTAGACTGTGGTTGCTCTTCACCGACCATCACCATCTACATAATATAAAGTATGGCCCTCAGCAATACAATGATAGACGCTCCGTGACATAAATTAATATTAAATACTGTTAATGGTTTAAGGAATCTTCGTTATCATTATAGGTCTCTCGCATAATAAATTAACTTCTTGCCATTTTGATCAGGTCGTCGCTCTATCTAGGTTTTTTATAAAATTCGTTGGTTGATATTAGTTTGCCACTCGAGAACATTAATTCGTGGAGGTTATCAGATTGGGCAACCCATACTGTATACTGTGAAGTACATTATGGTAATGTTATTACTATACATAGCAATATATCAGGTCAATCAGCAAATATATATTTTTAATTATATCATCTCAACTCCTTTTAATATAGTGTTACAACTAATAAAATACTCTGACTATTTTAAGTATTTATTTCGAACAGGCAGAGCTTCGCCTTACTTGTTGAGATCTGATTTTCAATAAGATGACTTTGCTACAGGTTAATGCGCTTTTTTACAGACTTTATGCAATCGATCATAAGCAATAAAAAATAAATAGGGTATTTCCGCTACGTAAAATTGCATAATTAAAATAAATTAATGTTGCTTATATGTTTAATTCACGAAAGTGAATTAAATATTGTATAGTAAATTTTAAGCCCTGCTATGAAATTATTTAATATTGTTGCATTTGTTAATGGAAATACCCTTGACAGATTATCATTACATTCCTTAAATAGACAAGATTCGAATTATATTTATTAATAAACTAAACAAAGTAAAGAAGTGATTATAATTGAGTAAAACTAATCAGACAAATTATAAACAACGAAATAATACGGATACCCCTTCCATTTACATTGGATTACACTGTACTTTTAATTAAACGAAGTTCGGATTCTTAAAAATGTCGTTAAACATGATAAATTTCACGCATTCGAACAGACTAAATTATAGGAATGGATCGTAAAATGAAAATAACACGACACTCGTGAAATCCTCTCGAGGATAGAAAACAAATGTTAGTTGACTGTCACGGTGTTGCAATCCGCGATATTTGAAAACGCGTTTGGTAACTACGCTGTCTCCCAAATCGTTTCGAAAGTTTTATTGTTGATTGTATTGGCAGATGTGAAATTGCAAAAATATTTACAATTTTATGCCTTTTCCGGTTTGCTTACATTCAATTTAACGATATTTTTTCCAACATCTGTTTCACAGGCAACATTTACATTAATTTTATTTCAGTCTTCATTTTTATGTGTTCATACCGTAGTACCGATCGTGCCGATTTTGAAAAAACGAAGACTTCAGTAGCATTTTATTATAAGAAGAGGCTATAGGTTAATCTTGTATGCCTTCTCCTTTAACATTACGTAAGTAGCATCCTGTTGGACATAGGCCACTCCCGTAGGAATGCTTTGTCATAGGTAATCACCACGCTTGGTAGACGGGCTAATGATTACAGAACTACCTCCTACTACTCTAGATGCTGCTAGTTCTTGTCATATGTCATTTTTAACAATCTACCACCGTTTTGTAATGTGGTTACTGTAATAGAGGTCGGTGGTATAAGCCCTGTAGTAGAACGTTTATTCCATATAACTTCAATGTGTTGTATTCTTCACCTTTAGTTGAGTTAAGATTGCGTTAGTGAATATGTGGGATTCAAAATAAAGCGTAGATATTATTCTGCAAAATGCAGGGATTTTACGAACAGCATTGTTTTATCGCCGGGTCAACACATAAATCTTCAAGGGACTTTCAGCAGACACCCTGACATCCAAGATACTCTCTTATATAATATATTATTTATGAAACAGCTATAAATGAAGTACAAATCTTTATGTGCTAGTAAAATCAGATTTTCTTTTTTTTTTGTGTCGATTAGATGGGGTAGAAAATTTATTTCTCATTATACAATTAAGAGTAATAAACGAACGCACAGCCCATATAATGATAAGTGATCTCTCAGACACATAGACTCCATACCTATCCTCGATTAAGAATCAAAATGCAGATATAATGTATTATATGTAACAGTTAAGATGGAATCTCGTTAACCAGAAAATGGGTTCAAGCTTTTGAAATGTATAATTATTTTTTTAATTACAATATTTAATATCCATTAAGCAATATGAACAACTCTTAAAACCACATTTTAATTTTATTAATACTTGTAGTTCACGGAACAATGAGTCGTCCATCGTTTCAATAACTCGCACTAGTTTACCCCTTTCTCTTGGGTAACTACCCGAAACTTACAATTAGGCGTGTACTTTGTAATGGATCCATCTATCTTTGTAAACTTACTAGCGACAACAGTTCGACTTTAAAATAACCGTTTGCTAGAAGCGACTTAGTTTACGAAATTATAAATCATTTGGGTACTGTGCACCCAGCTTGCTTGCTCAAAATACTCATAGCTTTTGATGGTCCACTCATGAATAGGCCTATTTTCAGCAATATACTTATAGGCTGATAAACAACATATGAATATAATCAAAATATCGCATATAAACTTGAAAAGAGATAAATATTTTAAATTAAAGAAATAATAGTTTCCTCCAAGAAAAACAATGGTTTTCTTCCAGTGAGTAAACTCGATCATTATATCTTATATTACCGGAAAGATGAAGCCTGGTATGATAGGAATGCTATTGTCACCTTCGATTATACAATGACAGTTTAAATTAGTTTAAGAGCTACTATTACCTCAACAATTGTCTACAATGATTCTTAACATGTTTTCTTATATTACATCGCATTTGCAGATTAAAATTCTAGTCTAAACAAAACTTACTTTACGCTTGAAATATATTTATCTGTGAGATAAGGAGAATCTACCATCCACACTCATCCAGCGGATACCATAAAAGTTTCCAACAGCTGGCGAAATAAACATATTAAATATGTCAGGACTAAATTATCCAGGCCAATACTGGGATCGCCAAATGTTATACATGGCAAGCATGCGTGGTGATTAGGACATATTGTCTAATTCTGGTAGTGGACTTTTGGCATGATTATGTAAATTGTATATCAGTCATGGATCTAAAAAACGTGGACCCAAATCTTCTTTAAATTATAAAGACGGGTAAACAATCTAAAAAATATAATTATGACTTTAAATTTAATTAAGTTTTGCGTACCACGTCGTATTTAATAAATTTAATAATGTTTTTTTATAATTATAATGTTGAATATGACTCATGAGCCAGTTGGACCTCTTCTACAGATTATTATAAAGCAAAAGCAAATACTATTTACCACATTATTGAACAACATTGTGTCATGGTCGACCTTTTTCTTAATTTTACTGAACCACTTATTTCTTTTATTTGGAATTCTTAAACTGGGTATAAATAATTGCCTACCAGTAAACACTTTAAGGCAAGTCTTAAGGATATTTTGAGATTAACACTTCTCGAATCATAACAATAGGATTTCAATTGTTTCTACACGTTGAAACTTAATGTGAAATGAATTACAACTTCTATTGTATATATCATGAAGAAAAAAAACAGTGATATATTTAAAATGTTCATAAACCAACCTTGTTCGATTTATTTACACGATCTAATCGCGTATTTTTAGATCTTTCTAGAATGGCTGTATATCTGCGACGGTGACTGTGGAAACGTTTTGATTGCGGTCCACCAACAGCCGGGCTCGTAAACCAACGAACTTTCACAGGGATAACGACGCAACATAATTAGAGCGTTTTCTTAATGTGATGACTACGAAAGATGTACTTGATCATTGTGTTCGGTATAGTCTACCTCAGTACTTGGAAAACATTATTAATTAACCAGAAAAATTATGTGTTCCTGTGTGGTTAACAATATATTGTTATAAATGTAAACTTAAAAAACGTATTGAAATTCTTAAATTTACATATCAATCTTCAATCTTCCGGACACAGGTAACTAAAACTAAGGAAATTTTTTTAATAGTCCTAGGTGACAAATTAGTATAGTATGATTAATAGTTATAAAAAGCGACAAAACGTGCAGTTCACATAATATAACAAAGTAGGTATATTAACTTTAACGCAATTGCAATTAAATATTAGATTTACAATTAACATCGTCAACAAAAACCTGTATGCGTGTATGTTTTAAAAGTAAATGTAATATTAAATATAAAATGTAATATAAAGGTGAGTATACATCGTCGCGCGTGTTTTCCTTCTGAAGTAAACATAGTAACCATAACGTTTTCTTTAGCATTGCTGATACAGCTAGAGCTAATATCAGTATATTATTCTGAGTTAGTGTGTTCCGGCTTTATTTTCGCGCCCTAAGCTTGCAGTGCAACCTCAAATAATATCAGCAGCGGAGACTCATAATATTTTATGACACCCGCTTTATAACACAAAAAAAAATAATCTACTGTATTTACTGAAGAGTGTCAGCGTACAATAGATTACTTTATGCGAAATAGGATATAAGAACACGTTTCTTCCATTTTAGACCCAATTTTTAAAAAAATTAAATTTGAAGTACTTCAAATTTAATGTTTACTTAAATTAAGGACAAAACTTAGTAAAAATCGTTTTTCATTTAATAGCTAATGTTAACCGACAGATGGAGACATAAATTCGATGAAAAACTTTATTTATTTTAACTCTTTACATATTTATTTATTAAACTTCATATACATGAGAACGTATATAGGCGGACTTAATGCCAGAAGCATTCTCTACCAGTCAACTTTTGGACGATGCAGAGATGAAATGAGTAGGTGATAGAATAGACAGAACTAAAACTAAGAGGAAGAAAATTATAATAAATGTAAATCTATGTATAACTACAATATTTCAATACGCATACATACATACATTTATATTTATTTAAATATATTAATAACTTAAATATTAAATATACATAAAAAAAGACTATTATTGAGATGATTCTGCCATTTTGATTAGGATATGTTCTTTAGCTTTCATTTTAAAAATGTACCGACTGTTAGACGCTCTGATTTCGAGTGGGAGTGCATTCCAAAGAAGTACGGATTGAACAGGAAAGGATGAACGTACAAAGCATGAGGTATGTGAGGGACACTGGAGTAGGAGATTATTAGACGAACGTAGGGTTCTGTCGTGGTTTGAGCAAAGGTAACGAAAGTAGGAAGACAAGTAGGAAGGAGCAGTAGGAGACATCAGGATAGAATAAATATTTACTAATTTATCAACCTGGGAAAAGGCCTCCTCTCAATAATTGGAGAGAGTTTTTGGAGCCAGGAAAAGTCCACCACGCTGCTCCTGTTGGAGTTGGTGGACTTCACATATCCTCGAAATAATAATTATTATTTCTCAGTCATGCAGGTTTGCTCACAATGTTTTCTTTCAATGCCGAGTACGTGGTAAATTCGACACTTAAAATTAGTATTAACAATTTACTATAAAAAAATCAAAAATAGTTACAACACGCTAAATTTAAAAGCCAAGCACAGTGAGTAGGTAGTTTATCTATTAATATCATTAATATTAGCCGTACACGGCACAACAACAGTTTATAACAAAACACAAAGGTTACCTAAGAACGTTCTATGCTGAAAATGCAGAAAGAAAGTATATACTTTCTTTCTGCATTTTCTGCAGTATTGAAACGGGTAGTTAAAATACTTCCGCGTAGCTTCAAGTTTTCACCTGCCTGACGCCAGTCAAAAGATCATTGTACTGAGGATTGTGTGAAACGCTCCGTTTAGGAGAAGGGAAACAACGCGAAACGCTTAAATATGACGGAGTCAAGTTTATGGACCCTTTAGACCGGGTTAAATTATGACTCGGGTTGTGTAGTCACTGTCCTTGGTATTTTCAATGAACTCCAATACATTAAGAATCTAGTTCGTTTATTGTTACCATGATAAATAAAGTTTATAGACAAAACTAATAACATTTATTGAAATAAAACTATTATTGTTACTAGTAACAAAAATGTTTTTACGATAGGCTAAGCTAGTTTGGCCGGTCAAGCAAGTTATATTACACATTAGAATGCATATCTTTTTACAAAACAGTGTTATACTCGTAATAATAAAACTTATGTGTATTTATCGAACTCTAAGCCATTAATTAAAAACAAATTTTATTCAAAGTGGACCATTGATACAGGCCTTTAATATATCTGCCCACGAGTCTACGGACTAATGGAGAGATACAATGTTGGAGTAACGTTTTTAGCAGACCATGTTCTCTAGTACTGAGCACAACGACTGACGAGGGCCAGTCTTCAGCTCTCGTGACTAGGATAGAGTCTTGCTGGAATGTCCACGGTACATTTTCGAAAAGTGTATCCCTGCGACTCTGCACTACTCGATCCAAGACAGTCCCTTGATAAACTTCGGCAGAAGTGTTCACTAATTTTTCTCAAAAATTACACATCGTGACTGGTTGGTAGGAGTTACGATAACCGGTACAATTATAGCCGCAAAAAAGCGGTTATTTAATAAAACTATAATTGCCGGTTAAATACTGGAAATACCAATACTTTACTGTTCACTATTTGTATCCAGAATCCATATACACCATTTAATTATTTTGCACGCGGATTAGTTCGAAGTAACTTTTTTCATGTTTAAAATAATGGATTTCCACAAAGTATACTAAATAAGAAACAAGCCTTGCTTTGCTCATACGCTCAATTTAAATGTTAAGATCCTTTACAGATTTAGAAGCCAACTTAATGTAAAACTACAGTATTTTTCTGCCGAAAGTCTACTTGGGCGACAGAAGCGCTTGAATCGAAGCAATTGTAAAGAATGGTACGGCTCCTCTAAAACTTATTCAGGAGAGCACACACTTTGTTGTTGAAAAACAATTTAATCTGTAAAGAGCACATTTCTTTATCTTCCTCCAGCGTATTGGGACAGCAAGCGTTTTGATCGATCCGCTCTCTTAAGCTGTACGGACTGATTTAGGGCATGTTCTGTGCATCAACGGTAAGTTTTCAACATGGTAGAGCCAAGCGGCGGCTTTTGCTTCTGCTCGAATGGGCCGGCTCAACCGGGTTGGTACCACGGCCTCGCAGAATACCGGCGTGAAGTAGAGGCATGTTGTGCTTCTGCGTTTCGTTTGGTGAGTGAGGTGACCGGAGGCCTACTCCCTCTCCCCTTCCCCTTCCTCATCCTTCCTCCCTTCTCCCAAATACCCCTAAAGGCCGGCATGGACCTTTGGAGGAGACCCGCTTGCTCGTTTGCCGCCTTTCCCATAAAAGAAAAAAAAAAGTACCTAACTTCAGGACTTGTTTAACAACTCTCGACATTGTGAGAATTTTCATTTCACGCGATAACATTTTTTGTTTCCTCTTAGGTTGTTCCTTATTATATAAACAGGAAGAGTCTGTACAGCCTGTCTGGTTCTAACAGCACGGGATCATCCCGATCTTTAAGGCTTATCGCCAAAAGAATCGTTGGTTTTCCTGTCGATACTACGATGCCGGTACAAACAAACGCCTATCTTTTGAAGTGTCTTAAAAATTACTATAACTTTTAAAACATTCGAAAACGGAATTACAGTGATAGACTCAAAAATAACATGTGAAATGGCGGCAAATGAATCAAAGTTTCTAACAGCAATCCAAATTTGCATTCAGAAACACAAAAAGGATTTTTAAATTGTAATTGTTACAACAAATTAATGGCTAATTAGTCTGAGTTACAATAAAATTATTATCATTGGAGATGGAATAACGACCTATACAGTATTGAAGAAAGTTGATAGATGCATGTGGCTCAGGACAATAGTAATTTTTATCACTTACACTTTACTTGTGGCTGTGAGTATTAATTTATTTAAGTGAAAAGGTGTGTAAACCATTTCATTGTTATTAATCAAACAAATACACGCACAGTATTTTTTTGTATTATCAAGATCATCATTATCATTCCTTTATTAGTGAAAGGTTCGTTAGTAATCTATATTGAACATTTCCCTCCCTCATACGCAAACTTAAAGAGGTTATCGCTCTATCTAGTGGGTTTTTCTATACATTGTGGAAGTGCTGATACCCGATTGCCACTTCACAACTTTTCTTCCCCAATAGTTCGCCGTACTTCATCTACGAGGCCTTCTCATAACATTCAGCTTACTATCCTTCGGCCTATAGCGATTTATTACCTTATTTCTACCAATACACCTACTCGTTATTATTTTATTTTAAATATAAACCAATATTATTATTATTATACTCCTAAGAGTAATTTTCTTCCCGATTCTTATATTTTCCAAGTGAGAACGGTATCTAAGAAAACGTTCTCATAATTACAAAAGAGGGAAAAATGGCTTGCGATTTGCTAGCAACTGAAAGCGCCTCCGTATTACTTTGTATATATATTATATAATATTTTACAATATTATTATATGTTTTTGATATATTTTCAAATTTTTGTTTATAATGTTATTATTATTAATAGTAATTATTTTTGGGTCATTTTATAGATAAGGCTCGTGATATTTATGTGTGTGATATTGTGTTCCCTTAAAATTACAATTGTAATTTTAAATGCCATGCATCATGAGGTTACGTTATACTTTAATTAAGTTAAACTCTCAGGACCTCGCCCACTCTTTTGAGAATAATAATTATGTACATGTTTAAACGATACTGCGTTCAACACTATTAATTTTACGTTTTAAGTACCCAGAATGTAAATAAATTTATAGCGTAATTTCTATACTGCACGTTGAACGTAATCTGTTTTCGACATGACTCCACTCGCCCAGCTGCCGCAGAATTGCAAAATTTATTTTTTAAAAATGCGTAGCTTAATGTATGCGCATAAAAGGATCCAATTTTATTTTCTAACAACTTTCTTTTGAAATTGAATTTAAAACATAAAATAGAACACCACAGTCCGAACGCATATATCATTATCAGTAAGCTTATCTGTTTGAAGCTAAATTCGAAACCGTATCCCTTGAGTATTGTAACAAAATCTAGTACGAGAGATTTTGATACAAAAATAAAATAAAATAACGGACAGTCACATTTTTAAGAGTAACCACACGTAATTTTGATAACGTAATAAGAAACTTCGTCGGGCTATTTCGTGTGCCCTGCAAGAAGCTTGTTATTAATATACTCTAGTACAAATATAAAACAAGTACATACAATTCACTACTAATGTATACATTTTTTTGTATGTATCTACGTTTAAAGTTACATTCAACTTAAAAACAGTAATTCTTGATATGTACAAAAATATTATAAAACATAAGCATATTATAAATTTAAACGTTCCTTATGATTCCAGCTATGTAGTAATATAATAGTGATATAATAATGCTACTTAATATTACAAATATATGCAAGGTTGTATGTTTGTCGATAGCTTAAATGAGTGAACGGATATATAAAGGAAATTTGGTAGAGATGTAGATTGCGCCATGGTATATGATATAGAATACTTTTTTACTCAATTAATAGTTCTCTTTGTTGCAAGCCGTAGCTAGTATAATATTAAGGGCTATGAAGTTGCCTTTTTTACACTTAAAATTGTAATTCAAGTGGGCATATCTTATAGACCAAGTTTAATTTAAAAATATACCATTTAACTACACATGATAAGAATTTAACCTGGAAAATTTTATTTGATATATTATTGTACAAATCAAGTAAATAAAAAACAATTGATAAATTTTAAAATTATAAGTTTTCTACGGCCCTATAATAAAAAAAAATTACCTAAAACTTTTAAAAGAAACTTAGACTAGCTTAGGCTTAAACATAGGCTTTAAAAAGAAATTTACACTAACCAAAAATAAAGAGTTTTTTAATTAACATTTGCAAGTAATTTACCCTCGAACCCGAAAATCAAACAAATACACTACGAAACAACATTGTTATAGACATTGATTTTTGTATAAGTGAAAGCAATGTTCACATTCGATACAATAGCACATCTCAACACAATAGCCCCTTTCAACAACCCTTATTATATTTCTTCAAATACACGAACCCTCTATGTGGCTTCCACTTCACATCAAACCATTAGAAGTGAGTGGTACTTCGAAAATCGAACATACCTTGAAGTTAATTGGCAGCAAACTTTCTATATAAGTCTTAACTGAAAACTGAAAATATAATTTGTGCAAATTACCTGTACACGGTGGATCCTGTTAGCGAACAAAAATGCTCTGGCAACCGACTGTTTTGCTGGTACTTTCTTAAGAAGGCCTATGTTCAACAGGTCAAGCATAAGCTGAAATACTCATCATCATTATTGCCATTTATTTATTTACTTATATTGGACACCAGCAGCGTATACATTATTACATTCTTATAAAATAGATTGGTACAATTAAGTATAATGCGACATTGTAAGTGACACATAATTACAAAATTAAATTAAATTAAAGCGCAACGGCGTTGCAGTTTGCAAAGCAAAACAACTTATTTAACTAAATTGGAAAGAGTTCACAGAATATGTAGAACATTTGTTAGTGGTTACATTTATTGCCAAAAAGCGCGAGTACTATACGAGTATATCTCGGTCAGGGCGTGAATCTGTGACGCGCAGGAGTGTAATTTCCCTGCGCTACCACTAACGGGTCTGAGGAGTATATGGCGTATGCAAGTTTTGTATTATAATATTTTATGTCTTAATGACATTTTGTTCATACTATTCGTAAGGAGGTATAGGGGACCGGATATAAAAGCCGCTTTATTCCTTACGTTTTATGTGCTTAGTGAAGCTAAGTCTGTTGTCTAGGGTGACACCACGTATTTCACTGCCGACACCCATGGAACGAGTTTGTCGTATAGTGTAATATTAGCGAATTTGCTTATTAGTTTGTGTAACATATGTATGTTGGTAGATGTCAATTTGAAATGATTCGGGTCCCCTCTAAAGAACTTCTCTCGGACCGACGCCGAGTCAACGCCTAGTACAAAACGATCCGTTAAACACATTTCCAGTGCTGAGCCAAAATAACATTCCGATGCTAATTCCCGAAGACGTGCGACGTACTCCATTATTGACTCGTGAGTTTCCTACACAGCAATATAAAACTTCTGTCTTTCAGCGTACACATATTTCTTGGGATCGAAGTGACCATTGAGCGTGGTGATAATAACATTGTAATTCGTCGATTCAGGCGTATCTGGATGCAACAAATCGCGTGTAAGACGATACGAGTCCTGTGACATGCCGTTTAATAAAATTGCTCGTCTTTTAGCGCCTTGGGGGTCGGTGACCCCGTTGATTTCACTTGCCACGTAGAAATGATTAATCTGAGCCGCATGTTCCGTCCACTCATCAGTTTTACAGTCGAAGATGGGCGCACTTCCGAAATTAGACATTTTGACGCGTGAAGTTTTCTTTTTAATTAATCTATTATTAACTTACAAAGTTTAAAAACTCGTCGCCGCTGTAATATCCTTCACTATTTGAAGGGTTCGGAGCAGTTAATAAAACACGTTAAATAGTACAACCACCATTTATTGACTCCTGATAAATCCGGGGTACTTGTAGAAAACCTTATTGACATCTACCAGCATACATATCTGTAACATATGTATGCATTTACTAACGCAATACCTACGAAGAGGACTGTCTTTCTTTTTTCTGGGTTGACAACGAACCTAAGCCAATTGCTAATTTTGAATTTGCGTCGGCTGCGGTTTGGAGGCGGATGAACATTCTCATATTCATGTTCAGTATTAATATATCCCTTTTTCTCTTTTATACTATCTTTTTTATTAGCTCAATAAGTCTGTCTATGTACATTATCATGTTTATGATGTTAAATAAATCACAATATACAACACTGTTAAGCCTCTTTGCCATTTGGAAAAAATGTGATTCTCTCAAATTATTATGTCTTCCTGGCTCCTTTTGATCACAGCGACAACTTCCGAATACTATCAGCAATAATCAACTGCGCAGGAGATATTATAGTGTCGTAACGCGCAAACACAGAGGCACTCACTCAAATTTACTTTGCCGTATTCGATGTAACATAATAAAATCGGTATAAAATCTCGTCAAATACCAATTTTTCCGGAAAATAAATAATTTGCCTGGTTAAAACAAATGATGGCTTTTACAGGGATTGTCGAGGCCGCATGTCTCATCAGGAAGGTACAATAACTTCTAAGCTAATCTCATCAAAAATACAATAAAAGCTTTGAAATTGTATCCATTAAGTAGATTTAAAATCATTAAGCATTTCTTAGACGTCCGTTTAAAGCGCTTTCTATTGAAATAATTTTCAAATGGATACTAAATAAAAATTATAAATTGAATACTAGAAACTGCGACGCTTTGCTTCTCATTCAAGAAACAAAGATCAAAGGCAAGTAAAATTGTCTAACAGATGGGAATTATTAAAGATATGTTATAATATTGTATTTCGTAAGGGTAACTGTATAATTTTCATATTACCGGATAGTACTTATTTTCATAAACGAAAAGTACAAGGTGGACATAGAGATAGCATGAGTGATGCTATCTCTATTTTTTAATTGTTAAGTATGCTTGGGATTCCTTAATTAAAAAATTAAATGATGATAAAGATCGTTTTGAATAGTTAATTTATGTTATTATAATTTTGTTTAAGTTTTTCATTTGTAAATAGTTAATCGAAAGCTATAAATTATTTATGATTATAACAAGCCTACGATTGTAACTTAAGATATTTTAGCAAATTATTTTATACGGGATATTCAGGCTAGATACTTTATTATATTACAATAAACTGGTGTTGCAAAAGATTATTAAAATGCAAGTTACCAATATCAAGATAATATAATAAGTTCGCTGGTCTTCCGTTTATTTAGTGCTTGTTTATCCCACTGGCAGCGAGTGTATGGGTCAATGCATGTCTATGTAAGTGGTACAAATATATCGCTGGTCGTCCATTTATTTGGTGCTTGTCTATCCCACTGGCGGCGAGTGTATGGGTCAATGCTTGTCTATGTAAGTGGTACAAATATATCGTCATTAATTATATTAACGTATAGGTGATATTATTATTGTACCTATTTGTGGGGACTCTCTAGGATATCTCATTTTATCAGGTAATTCTTTAAATACTTACGGGTATATAACATTTACTTCAATTTTAACTAGCTTAATAATGAATGATGAACATATAATATTTCCAAATTACTAATTTCTAGAATCCAACTGTATATTAACTTTAATATTTAGGGATAGTATACCTAAGTATTGTAGATTTATGTTTAGTCCTTGTGAACCATATTAATTATGTAAAGAGGGGTTATGGAGAGGCAGTGAATCCCTAATCACTAAGAAATAATAGTTTTGTCAAAAGAGAGAGTACCTTCGAAGTTTCCTTCGCCTGTATCTTCTCTCTGAAGAACTTCGTTATGAAACGATGGTATATTTATATAATTAAAGTATGATTTAATTTACTTCAGTTCTTTTCATTTCCTACCTAATTTTGTTAATCGAACACTTTTAATTACTTCTGACCTATCTTTAATATTACTTTACGTTAAGCTCAAAGTTTAAGTTAAAATATTCAGAAACAAATATATTTATATTTTTTTAGTTCATTTAACCTTTAAATCTAACACTTGACTGACTCTGACTTGACGTTGCTTTGCCCTGCGTGCTGGGCACACTGCTGTTTCCTCCGTTAATGAAAGAAGACTCGAAAACTAGAGGACAACTCGCAGTAATTAATTAATTTAAGTGGCTATCTTAAAGAGACGAGATCCAGACTTGGGTTACCGTCAATTAATTAGTAATTTAATATGTATATCATGAAGTTAGGATCTCGCGTTCGCCTGCGAGCGAGCTGTAGAAGGGCCTTATGCGTTAGTGTTACAATTTAATTTGTATGGATGGTATTCCTATCTTGCGCTATACGTTGTTTGTATAAGAATCCTGGACACGCTAGCTACATAAGGATGAAATATAACAAAGCGTTGAGGCTACAACTAGTAAAATTCGTACACAACGTAATGTAAAGCTTTTAAAATTTTAGAAAAGATTCAAATATTTCTTCCGCTTGTTTCTTGGAACCGTATAAAGAAACGGTAGTAGATAAAAAATAATGACATCTGAGAAGTGAAATTTAAGTCTCTATATCGAAGAAAAAAGATTAAGATTTCACTCAAAATTTTAAACCTACATAATTTTAAATAACGTGTCGTTAAATTTTAAAGTGAAAAATGTAATTAAGCTAATTATTGTGTAGAGTGTAGAATATTTAAAATTCGTCATATAAAATAAAATTACGGAATGCCCAATTCGACATAAAACTATATTTTAGAAGTAACAGAACTTTGAAGAGTTGACTTAGAAACCAATATCAATAATCCTTCAATAACTTTGCTAGACGAGCGAAATTACAAATTTTGTTCTTAGTTTGGTACTTTACAAGCAATTCATAAACAAGTTTGAAATACATTCAGTAATAGATATTAATTGTTAGGATCAGCTTTACGTTAGTTTAAAAGTTATTATGTAGTTACAAGTTCAAACATTAATTAAAAACTTTGATACTTAAAGTATCAATTCCCTAGATTGTCATTTTCGTATTTAAAAATTATGTTATTAAATAATAATATTAGCATCTTAAATTAAATATATTACACATTCCCATATGTTACATAGATGCTTTTAGTCATCTGCGCTGTATTTAAGAAACAATACAATTTTTAAAAAATTTATGTTAGGAAAGTTAAAATAAAAATAAAGTAGCCTGTGAATGTCCCACAGTTGGAAAAAGGTCTCATCTTATTTTTTTAGTGTTTTGCAGCCGGGTTCGATCCACCATTTCGTTCCTGTGTTTTCCTATAAGTGGACTTCAAATATACACTAAATATAATTTTTTATTATTTATTATGGGATTTCTTTAATAAAATTACAAAAAAAACTTTTTAGTAGGAATAGCTTGGAGACAATAACCTCATTCCCAGTAAATGTCAATGATTCCATTATATTATAATGATTCTTCATATGGTCTCTCTTTTTCCTAGTGTTCTAAATGCCTTATAGAATTCTAGCAATTATTGAAGGCGTCCGATAATACAAGCATTAACTTTTTTTTTAAATCCTTACGCAATCTAATTTTTGTCTGTTACCATTACTTTACAATAAAACATTCAAATCTTCAGAATATACTATTCAAACTCGAAATGGAACAACTTTATTATTATGCATCGAATAAAATTAATAACTCATTTCTACTCATTTATATATTACAACATTGTGGGATACGTACGTGAAAATCACTCGGCGACATTTGTTCTAATTGATTATGTGTCAATGTAAAGAGCGTCTGTTACCCTGATAATTGGATTCTGGATTCACAGGCAGTGCGTGTGAGTCAACTCCGTTTTCGTTTCAGCAACTGATTGGCCAATTACGACTGTAGCTTTGCAATTCACTTTGAGAATTCGTAAAATTAGCTGTTAATCCCAACGATCTTCCAGTTATCTTTATCAGACTGTTTTAATGCAATTAAATGCTCAGTAAATCTCTCCTAACTATACTATAAAAAATATGGATTTTCATTACCGAAGCAATCCATAATTAACAATTAGAATACCTGTGAGTGTTATTAAGAGCCGATTATAAACTACGCTTTATTAATAATACAATACTCGTACCAGATAAAACAATACAAAAGACGCAATCATGAAAAGAATTTACTCGAATAATATGTAATGATTATGACTGCATATTGACATCAATGGCAGACACTTTGAACCTTTAAATGTTCCGTTGGCCCTGCTCATATATTTTGAAGGCTGGACACAGTGGGGTTTTAGTTATGCGTTATATATTTCCCTCGTATAAAAAAGAGAGCTGACATACTTGAAATGGATAGTCCGCCGCCTGACATAAGCTACGAGGCTTGGCTAGTTTTCAGATTTTAGTAGCTGAAACTGGAAGACAAGATATAGGGGGTATATTCTCTTAAGCCACTACGAAGATGTAATTTGGATGAAGACGCTGTCTGAACATCCATTGTCTCTAACAATAAACAACAATTAAAAGTATTAGTTTCATTCTGAGAATCAGTCTGTTTGTAATTAAAGACAAACGATTTACAGTGTCATCAAAATTATTAATACGACGCGCAATTAGTGGTAAATACCTACAACCAGATTTCCTTCATCGTAAGTCAATTAGATAAACCTCTATATAATATTGAAGGTTGTTCTGCAGTCGCATTCTATACATATTAAGAGAACATCGTCCCGGGAAATAAAATAACGAGTGTTTTGTGTACTTACAACTAAAATATTACAATGAAGAAGTCGTTAATAAGCTTTATTGTAATATTCAATTTCTTCTTATCTAGTGCTTTTAATAATGGTAAATAGTACATATTTTCTATTTCTATAAGCTAATAACATTGAAAATCAAATATTCATTCTTAAAAATGATAACTATAGTAGTCTATAGTACTTTTATGTAATTAGGAAAAAAATTATTTTACAGATTTTTGCGAAAAATGTGTTCGAACTGATAATTGTCCACAATTTAATAATATGAAAAGAGAAGAACAACAAAGATGGCTAAGACAATTTCCTTGTCAACAAAACGAGGACGATCAATCAGGTTCTGTATATGGATTCGCACCTGTTGCCAGAGGAGATTATGTAATTAAAGCCTTATATTAATTCAAAATACTAATTTTCATAACTTTTAAAAAAAAATATTAGTCCTATCATAATAATTGCAATGGCATATAGACATTTGTAAAAGGTCATAATCTTGGTAGACATTGCAAGCCACAAAAACCAGTTAAACATCAAAACCTATCAAAACTACAAAAACAGGTATATTCAAACTGGTTCTTACATTGTTATTAATATTTTATATGCATATCATTTTTCGACGATACAATGAAACTATATATAAATATACTATTTTATTTAAGGTTTGTTGTCCTGGCTTAAATATTTGGAGCATTGTAAATGACGAACCTGAACGTGTAACTAGGTCTCCATTTGAACAAGAATATGACCAATCTGTTCTTTTTAACAAAAGACCATGGGGACAACCGCAGGATGATCATGGGAATCAACGTCAAAACTTTTTATACACGCAAAGACCGGGAGGACGACGAATAGACGATGCTAATAATAAATATTTTAATTTTGGTAATCAGTATCCAAATTATAGAAATCCAAGTCAACCTGGAGTCAAGAATCAAAATTTCAATAAAGATTCCAATTTTCGCCAGCTCGGCCAACACAATAACTATCCAAAACAAAATTATCCGGCGCCAAATAATCCACAATTTTATATACCAAACGGAAAGCAGCCAAGCTTACCTAATCAGTATTTACCATGTTTAAATAATCAGTTTGTACTAAGTAATCAACAAAATCCCAATTGTAACACTTATCAGCCAAGTTTTAATCAAAATTATCCAACGCATCGGTCACCAGTTTCTCCTACTCAGGTTTATCCTGGACGAAACACTCCTCCAACGCGTCCAATTCAAAAAGTATTTCCAGTATATCCACCCAATCACAAAACGGTGAATGTCCAACCACCTAATGGAAATGATTTGGGTAATCAATGCCAAGCTTTAACAAGTTTTCCACCTAATCCGGACTCCGGATGTTGCGGCTTAGACATGTCTGGTTCCGAAGGGATCACAGGTACGTAAGTAATTAGTTATTCTTTTATATTTTTAATTATATAATTTTATTGAAATCTAGCAAGAAGGGAACTATCCATAAAAAAAAGCTAAGTTATTCTTTTTTTTTATTCATTAAAACATTTTTTTGTTTTAGATTTACAGAACTCTGTTTCTCAACGTGTCCGCAATGCATTATATTATAAGCAAAATAATATAAGACTGAAGCGACAGACTAAAAATGATATAGTCGAGATAGATTTAGATAACCGTATAGCAGGTACAACTATTGATTATAAAAGTTTTTTCCTTTTTCAATCATTTCTTTCATTCATCAATCTATTAAAGCCCTCATAGTACTCACCTCGCTAGGTAAGCAGGTTGGTCCGGATTGACAGAATCAATAGCAATAGGCTTTCCGTAGGGCTTTATTAACGACTTGCTGGAAACGACCCCAGACTTCATTGATTTTTAAAATTTAACAACACCTTATTACTCTCGATGAGGGCAATAATGTTATGGCAAATACAATACAATGGTTTAAAGTTAATAATTAGCTTCTAAACTCCAATAAAACTAAATGTATAAAATTCACTGTATCTAATGTTAAACATTTAGATATCAAAGTACTTAGAAACGGGGGAGAGTTAGGATACAGCTGCTATTCTTGGAATAACAGACTTAACTCTACAGCATATGTTATAGTTTATTCTTTCATGGAAAAGTCTATACCCAGCAGTGGACTTTTATAGACTTATGCAGTATATGTAAAGTAAAGAAATGATTGTAAATATTGGTTTCAGGCGGCTCTGAGACGGAGTTGAATCAGTTTCCATGGACAGCTCTCCTGAAGATAACATTTGACTACGGAAACAATAAAACGACTTTCAACTGTGGTGGCAGTATTATAAGTTCCCGATACATTCTTACTGCAGCACACTGCGTATATGAAAAAGGTGCTACGCTTAGCGAGTGAGTTAGTCTGTTAGTTTTTTTTTAAAGATTGGTTCTATCCTCTCTTAATAATATTTTTTTTTTATTTCCCGGTTTATAAGTAAGAAATCACTCATAGCGATGTGACCAACGTTTGTAGTGTTACAGAATTCGTGAATTGTAAACTTTATATGTTATTAAACTCAATGCTGTCATTGTCATAGAATGCTTGTTCCACCTTATTTCTCGAAAACTATATTGATTCCAAGCATCAGTTAGGAGCGCATTTTGATTTTGGGCTTCAACAGCCAAATTAGTTTATTTTGCATACTCCCACAGAATCATGTCCTATGGTGTGATACTGAGGGGATAAGCAGCTGAATTAGAAACAGTATTCATATTACAAAAGCAAGCGATACGGGCAATTTATAAATTGACGTATCGCTTGTTTACGTAGACGTAAACTAGTATCTCGACACTTCCGTTGTTGTTTATTTTTGAAAACATTATGTACGTACGGAAAAATATGAATACATTTAACCAAAACCTAGGCAGTACTAGTTAATAAAAAAACTATAATTATTTTTTTTATGTTAATGTATAAAATTTTACATTAACGTACCTATAAATATAGTAAAACAATTTTGTAAGAAATTTTAAAAAAAATGGCCTTCTTTAAAATAGATCATTGTATCGGGGACTATGTGAGGAAAAGCTCTTACTCTGCACATGCGGGTCCCCTGGTTACTGATATATTGTTAAAATGGACATCATAAAAAAAAAATTACAATATAAATAACACGGTGTTAAAAAAAGGACCACAGAGTTTTATGACAGTTCTTCCCTGAGAAGATCTTGTTTTGCGTACGAGACTGGTATTTGACGTCCATAAGAGCTTTAAACAAGCCTAAATTTAATAAAACTTTAAACTACAACAAAGTAAAGTACTTGTATTTTCTGTAATAACTGTAAACAAATGGTGAATCGATTAATAAATAAATTACTTTTTATCCAACTCATGTTTGCCAATAATATTAATCAACCGCAATGTTGTCTACATTTTATTTTGCAATAACCCTAAAGAACTCTTTCTTCTTCCTATAATAAACGTAATAACTAAACTGCCTGCAACGCCATAGCTAACATAAGATTTTATTTAAATTTTACAATTATGCATTAAGTTCTTTTGAATTTTAAATAAAATCTTAGTGACATAACTAGTACCAACAGGTTTTTTTACAATAACGTATGTACATGCAAATAAACAAAACTTGTAATCTTGTTATACGATGTTTAGGGCCTCTGTAGACATGTATGAACAATTTTGTCAAGTTTGTTTTGTTTCTTCCAGACTTGAAATTTATTTGGCAGAATACGACAAACGCACGTTCCCGAGGGACTGCAAACTTAGTTCCAACGGTGAAAAGACGTGTATCGACAACGTGATAATGTACGTTGAGAATGTAATCCATCACCCAGAATACGACGATAAGAAACTTTACAACGATATAGCACTGATACGTCTACGTGGAGTTACCCCTTATACCGGTAAACTATGTACTAAATAATATAATGTGCGTAATTTTACGAGCCGAGGTAGATCAAGTGATCTGGATTCGTTCTCCTGTACCTGCGGCTCCGATATTGTCCTTTACAACTTTAAGTGTATATTTATTGGGTGATCAGCGATAAATGTAACCTTCCTAGTAAACGTGTTAACAAAATAAACAATATTTTGGAGCAACGCGGCGAAGACAACTCGACTCTAAAATCCTTTAAAAGTACAGAAGCCTTGTGGTACAAGGCTTCTATACTTTTAATTCTACTTTTAATCCCGTTCCTATTTTCATTAAAATTTCGTTTAAATTCATTCTTCGACATCAATCCACAAATTTTGGCTCCCACGAATAAACTGTATGATGTTGAACATTGCAGCTGCCTATTTAGCATAAAATATCTTACTGAGCTTACCTAATTATAGGTAGTAACCAAAGTTTAACGAAGATTTAAATTAAAGCTTAGGTTCGTGCGTAAAATTATATTTTTGATTAATAAAAAGATATGGAAGGTCATCAGTTTCATAATCACTACTTTATAGATCTTATTAAAATAATTTCTTGAGATACTTCGCAATTCAGACACTAAGCAGATGGTTATTCCGTTGCATCCTAATCCATTTGTTAGCCCCTATGAGAGTTTTATATTATTTCGCTTTTATATTATTGTTACCTACACAAGAAAAAACTGATAGTGGGACACTGGGGTAGTTTACGGCAATGATGTGAAAATGTCTCTATGTAATTTAGATAAATAAATATTTCACTTCGTTATTCTTCTTTATATATCGTATTCTGTCTACTGCTGCACAATAATATTACTCCCATTATGCGGCGATTTGCTTTAGTCGCTACGCTTGGCAGACGGTTTGGCGATCGTAGCAACGGACACTTAGACCATCGACCCTACTGTCCGTCATCAGTTTGGAAAATGTTTATTTGATACCTGGTGTGATATTTCCGTTACATATCGGAGGCACTTTAATCCAAATCAAATATAATAGTTATTTTATAAATCACATACTATAGTTTGAAACTATAAACGAAGTACATTTGAAAGAAGGAAGTATTAAAATAAGCCCATTTATTTTAGAATTCATTCGACCGATATGCTTAACTCCAGTCAATGTAGACAACCAAGCATTCTACGGACTACCACTACCTGTTGCTGGTTGGGGGCGCAACGGGCCATACATGTCAAATGTCAAACAATCCACGGTAATTAACTTGGTACCTCATACCGAGTGCCAGAAGTACTACCCATACTTATCACCCTCTCACTTATGTGCGGCTGGAAAAACCGGTGAGGACACATGCAAGGGGGATTCAGGAGGTCCATTAATGATGTTATATGGAGGAAAGTACTACGTCATAGGAGTTGTAAGCGGAAAGCGGGCTGACGCTCCATGCGGAACATCAGTGCCGTCACTTTACACAAATGTCTTTGAGTATTTACAATGGATAAGAAGTAACATTAATTAATGTCATTATATGGACGTAGTTAGGTTTATAACATCGTCTATTAAATATTGATTATAATTTTTGGTACTCTGAACATCAGAATAGTTTTGACATATTTTAAATTGAAGTAAATAAAACACAGTGTAAATAAAAAAATATCTTTCAATCACGTTTTTTCATTTGACAACTGAATTCTGTTCTAAATGAACCAAACTATGGTTAAACTGGCCACAAATTATCAAACATGATTTCTGTGAATCTTCAATGAGATATTATGTGAAATAAATAATAAAATATCACATTATTGTGAGACTAAGACCATTATTAAGTATTACAGTATTTTATTCAATGTTATTAGAGAATTAGGGAAGATGCATGTTAGGTATAAACAACGTTTGCATAGGTTGATCAACACTAGAAATTCTTGGATAATATACACCTTCATTTCTATTTATCTATTTATGCAAAACACACATCTACCTAATTATGGATGATTAATTTAGAGTTATAAATAGATAACATTGCACAATTTGCTTTTTGAGTCTTGGGAGTTGATGGGTCGGGCATTCGCTTTAAGTTTATAGTACAAGTAACTTGTATTCAATTCCCGGTGCCAACACAAACATTTTATAAATTGTAATGTTAAAAGATAAATTTACAACGCAGCTCTCTTCCCCAGGTTTTACTTAAACCCTCCACAGTGAAACATTTATGAATTTTACTATCTTAAAAGTGTTATTAGATCTTGAATGCGCTCTGTTCATAGTTAATTCTATGGAATAAATAATAATGGTGCTTAGTATAAGATTGATTTCAATAAGAAACAAAACCTTATAGGTCTCCCACGTTAGTGAAAAAGTACTAGAACACTACATTACAGCACTCTATAACGACTGGAAATCAAGCGTATTGCTCCATGGTCTTTGATCGCTAGTCTACTGTGGGAAGCCAAGATTTAGGTACGGAAAAATTTCCTTTGACTATTAGATCGTAATTGGTGGAAGTTTATCAAGTTCAAATTGGATTAAAATCCATGTTTTTAATTCAGAATATTTAAGAATACCTTTTTCTGCATGAAAACTTGTTTCTGCTTCTAATTCAAAATGTCTGAAAAAACCGTTCTCAATAGTTTCGGAGACATGAAAAGTAAATTAAACCAGGCTTATAGGCCAGTAATAATTAAATTAATAAAGATATCTAAAAAAGGAAATAGAAAATTAAAATATTTAGTCGTTTTACGCACGCTTATTCAACCTGTGGAAAATTAACAAATTTCTTAATCAACCACTTTTGTGCTATTTCAGGAATAGGCAATTTTAACAAATTATAATAAAACATGTATCTCCACGATTCAACCTTGTACATCTCTTTTGGATATTCATCGGTGAGGGCTTTAATAAAGGTTTCAATTATGTTTTCATCTTTCATGGAGTCGAACGTCGTATTATTGGCAGCTGACCCTAAGTAATTGCAAAGGGTGTGAATTCTTTTCCCGTAGAGGGTTATCTGTTCCTCTGACAAATGCTCCAACATAGCATTGGCATGCGTCGTCTGATTTGCCATTAAATTGCTGGAGCTAACAAAACCACCTGAAATTAAATTAACAATTTGATTACTATCACCGGGGGCTTACATGAGAAAAAGGTACAAACAAATAAAATATAGCGTCTATGTTTCAAGAATGGGGTTTATATGACTGTCAATCATTTGTTTTCATGCAGAATTTTAATTGGATGCAAATTATTTTTATGCTTAAGGCCGTTATCAACGGTACGAAATACCGGAAGTTCTGAACTGAACAGAGTTAATTAATTATGTACCAATTATACTATGGTAGGCAGGACTTTGGTACGACTCACTGTAGCCAACAGAGCTTCTGCTACCCACTTTTCGTCTCTCCACTAACTTGACGGGTGGCGAACCTCGTAACGGGGTTGCTCCCGCAGCTTGCCTAGAGTTTTTCAAGACACCGCCATGAAGAAATAGTTATAGTTCCCTATTTATCTGCACTAACCGTGTATCTTAATAGCATATCTCACAGTTGAGCCGAGTTGGACAAACCAAATTGGTTTGTAAATCCAAACTATTGGTTTTCGGGTCTGATTGGTCTCTGATATGGGTCTTAATCTTATCGCTTAAGCTTTTCAGACAGGAAGGTAAAAACTTTAGTGCCTCGGAGTGTATTCGTATTCGTAAGTTGTCATCGTGGCCAGAAGATCTTCATCTGCATAAACACATAAGCTATCGGTTTGATCTTAACCTTTGAAAAGCCTATGCAATACTATAGAAGGAAGGTTCGAATGCAGTATTATAAACATGGAAACAAAAACAATACATTTAAAAATATTTCTAGATTATAATGTACAGAGAAGTTAATGATACGGCTTTAAGCACCAACGAGTAAATGAATCAGCTTGACCGAAGAAGGACGACAGGACAAGGATTATCTGTCTAATATTGTCGTTAAGATACAGTGGAAAGTCGACCTATGAGACCACATTCATAACCATAAAGGTGTAATCCGCGTTTATCGTAATTTCATTTCACATCACACAATTACAATTCACTTATAACTTCTGAGCGTGGGTTTCAGTATGCGATTTTCATTTAGAACATTATTTCATGAGGAGGGTTTACATGTACAACACATTCACATTTAGTCTATATATTAAGATATATCCGTGCAAATCCGGCACCGTCCGCTTGTATCATATGAATAAATATATTACACAGATATATAATGAGTCTTTTGCACAAATATTGCCACAGGACCCTAGTACGCAACGCTGCCAGCTAAATTACACGATCTATATCTAGTTTACATTACCAGTACTAACATAGCTTTATTTAATACCTGGTATAAATGCTAGAGCATTCAAGCCATATTCGTATTGTTCCAGCCGTAAAGTCCGCGTCCAAGCCAACAAGCCTGCCTTGCTCGCGCTGTAAGGACCAAAGCCGGGCAACGGCTGCAAACCGCAGTGGCTTGCTACGTTGATTATACGAGGCTTTATTGCACTCTAAAATAAAGAATGAATACACTTGAAGATGTGCAATACCACAAATGTGAACAAATATTGTACTGTTATATTAGTAGAATATTATGATTTTGTTTTTTTTTTTTTCAATTATTAGTAAAGCATGACATTTTAACAAATATATTCTCTAATTGCTAAAAGATTGATTTCGTCAATGTAGAGATGGAAGGGGATGGAGAATTACAATGGAGAAGATGCTAGCTTTTTCTCCAAATGTCAACTAATCTAACATGCCCCTAGTGCATTATACTCTGGCGACCTCAAATCCATCGACTGATTCATAGACAACTGAAGTGACAGATGTGAAGCAGCATCATGCGCAATTACTACCTCTCTGTACATTAACTTAGGTAACCCCGGAATCCGTAACAGACGTAACGCTTATATCGTTTACCATAAGATCGGAGGCTTTTCAGTGTCAGAAACAAAGGGTTACAACACAATACAACTAGAACCAAAAATCAATAGTTAATGCGTAGCACAAATAAGAATTATGTATACGACCTGCAAAACTGTGTGTTGAAAAATATTTGTTGTTACTGGAATTCGAGTCCAAAAAGTATGACTCAAAAGTCAATATGCAGATGCTGAACCACGCTAATAAAATAGCAATTAGAATAAATAACATACGGAACTTATATTTAAAATATATAACACCTATACAATGACATACAATTCTTTGTATATATTTCAATGTAACTTCATTTTAATATTCCTTATGAATTCAGAAATAAGTTGTGACAGGACTGATCGGGTATGAACGAAATTTTCCAGTTTCAGATTATGCCATGATTATGGTGATATTTTCAAAAAGAAAGAACGGAAGTTTTATTTCCCAAAACGCAAGAAATATCAGACAATTCTTTATTCTAAATTATACACCAAGCTCCAAGAAATTAAAAAAAATACTAAAAATAAAATTAACCTTACTCTATCTAAATAAATAACATAAGGATCTGCAACGTTATCGGTCAAACTATCGATTTTAGCGTAACTTCAAATTAAAAACCTTACCTTAGCAAGATTCGAACTTACAACCCTCAGCTATTAAAGGCACGGTGCAATGGTACTCCCACTCAGACTACAGAGCAGTCAATGTTTATCTAGCTATAGGTATTAAGGTATTAATGAATGTAATTTATGATATTTTTCTTTCTACTGTACTAGTTGCATCATGCATCTATCTGACTATGATAGATTATTTATTTATTTATATATTTCTTAATCTCAAAGGCTAGTTATAGGTACTTACATTTGCTGCACTTTTCCTTAATTCAGGTAAAAACGCCGATACGATTCTCATGGCACCAAGCAGATTAACATTTATGGTGTTTTCTATCATCTTTGGGGTTTGCCATTCATAATCGCCAATCGGCATTACCCCTGCGTTGTTGATTACGGCGTACAATTCTAAATGTAATAAACATTATATAATTTCCGCATTAGTAACTTAACAATTCCTCAACTACTTATGTATGGCTAGGAATTTAAAATACATATAACTACATACATACAACACATGAAAAATATTGGCAATATGGTGATGGTAGAAGATGAGCCATCCTATATCTCCCTAGTCTCGTAAAAGTAAAAGATCGCCAACCCGCCTGCGTAGCGTGTCGTTTACAGCAAAAAGTCCTCATAACCGAGGTCTATGTCCAGCCCTGGAAGCACTGAACTGATTACAGGCTGTTAAAAAAGAAGAAAAAAGGCAATTGAGTACATAACAGGCGTCTGTTCGCTAAACCTGCAGACGGGTAAGAAAAATTTACTATCGATGCTTATTAATCATACTGCCGTAAGATTCTGCCATCTTCTTCTGAATGGAATAGGTATCGTATGAAACAACTAATAGAAACTGGCTTGCAAATCTCACAGCAAATGACGTCGCTCACTATCAGAGACGTATCACTACAAAAGGCGAAAAGTGGGTTGTCTACGCTGGAAGCCGGTTTGGTTACACTGAATGCCGTGCCGAATCTGTGCCTACTCTCTACAGTGCCTACTATATTGTGTGCAATATAATCTAATAACCCTATCACGTGTCATAACAATAGAATATTGTTTCAACACGTCAAGAATTAAATGGAGGTGCGACTTAATACTTTTAGTTAGGCTAAAAATAGTTACAGCTTATCTACTAACTAAACAAAATATCGATACCTTGAAACTACTAAGGATATGATTGCATAATTTGTTTAAATAATCTTTGACCAATTTAGTCATCGTAAAGCTTTTCCTCGTACGGTTAAATATTTACATACTAACATTGTTAAAGTTTAATGTGTTTACTCTACTTATCACAGAAATTAATCAGTAATTAAGAAGTACTCTGGTCGCTGATAAAATAACCTTACCATAACAAATAGGCAACGCAAACGAACACTCACTGAACTTTGGGTTTTCTTTTAAAATGCTCTGTACATAGTCACGAAATCCAACAACGCTATCTGGATCAGTCACATCGAGAGGATATGGATGGGCACACAAGTTTTTCAAGGCACGTGAAGCATCTGTATCCGACCCTTTGAACATTCCCGCAATTGTAACATGACCCTCGCGGGCGGATCGCGCTGCTATGGCCCAACCAAGGCCACTGTCACATCCAGTTATCGCCACCACCCTCGTCCAAGGCATATTTTTAGTCTGTGGAACAGAAATTAATTTAATTGCTACTGCTAAATAAACGTTTCAAACGGCTAAACTTATACAAATACCTTAATTTATTTTAAAATAATGCGTAAATTACTTCTGAGAATGTTGTGTCTATAAGGACAATGTCAGAATGATACTGACCGTTATGCACGAGATCCCCGGCTTGGGATACATAAAACGGGTATCAGATATCGTTGCATATGTATATGGAATTTCATGTTTGAATTATTCGCTCTCTCAGCTGCAGTCAATTTCAAAAATCAGTTCGTTAACATAACCTAATTATGTTAATTATTAAATATGTAATTTTTTTGTTTTCACCTATGCAATATTTGTACCTAGGTATGCAATATTTGTATTGAACTTAAATGAAGTAATTTGTACAAGAATTAAACGTACCGACTACAGTATACGACACATTACCTACGTATCAACCTTTTAATGATTTATATCACTGTAATTAATTAACTTCAAAGTCATAAAAAATCTAAAATTAATGTATGAAGTATATATATATTACACTATAGGTAAAATACTGGTAAGATCATAGCCTAAGATGTTTTGTCAACCTCCAAAATTGCTCCCCAGTAGCTATCAAATGAAAATGTCGAATAATTCAACAAAGAGACGCCAATAAAAGAGGATCGTTTCGGCACGAATACCCAACTGAGAGATTAGACCTATTGAACGGAAACAATCTTGTATTTCTGGTTGACTTAACTCCGAATCGAATCCATCGTACTAGAAGTGTTACGTATAATACACCACAAAGATACTTCAACCCCTCAAAGCTATTTATAAATTAAGCCGAGTAAGTTCGAGTTATAAAAAATAACCTGTAATTATACTCTCGTATTAAAATATACACATATAATAAAATATATGTTCCTTTACATGAAACTTTAATAGCTTCGAAAGCGAAGTATTAATCCAACTAATGTTAACTCTTAAGAAAGAGTACATCTTTATTCTTCATTAGACTGTTAACAGTCCACGGCATATAGACATAGATTTCTCTCAATGGGAGGATTTTCCCTAATCGCCACGCTTGTTAGGTGGGTTGGCCATCGCTTTACCAAATATGCTGCTACACGCCATCGGTTTTTGAATTTTCGATCTTACTTATTTTGAAACTGTTAATCCCTTACGACTAGGGGATTCCTCGATCGATCCGCGGTAGCCCGTGATCAGGAGGCTCGCTTTAGCTGCATATAGCGCGTGACCTGGGTTTTGATCTCCGGTGGGACTAATAAATTTTAGTGGAAATTTTTAGAGCTGAATTTTCCACGTGCCCGACGTTGAAAGAAACATCGGGAGGGAACCTGTCTGAGAAATAATAAAAAAAAACTTTTCGATTGCACAACATGCATTGTCCGCATTCGAGCAGCGTGACAGACCCTTCCTGATTCCAACACCCTGTGGGCAATTCCGCTTCTCTTTTTGTCCATTCTTACTACATCCACATGACAGATTTTCCTACGCCACCACCACACCGCAAAACATTTATCTTTTATAAGATAATGTGTAAAACCATTTTCTTTGGTTAAATTTCGTGTAATTTTCTGATCAGCTATTTCACAATCCATAAACCCACTTGTAGGTGGTTTTTTAAGTTATCAAATAACAATGTTTACGAAACGATATTGTCACGACTTTCATATTGACTGAATATCCTTTTTATGTCGAAATTGAAATGTGAATTTGTGAATCCTTTCATTCGATATTACATGGTTCAATGACTCGAAAAGCTTCAATTTGCAAACCACTCACACTCCTGAATGTAATTTAATCGATTACAAAATAATTTGGACAAGTTTTTATTAAAAGATAGCGGCGTAAAAAACTTCCACCCCTTTCTGTAGGTGATTGTGAAATCATCGCGAGGAAACCTGCGTATCTGAGAAACAATTAAAAAGTTATATTGAGGACAGTATGGCGGGCTCTATTAGACTTTATGTAAACCCTCTTAACAAAAGCCTCGAGGACAAAAGTCCAGCAGCACATTTATAGGTAGCTACGTTTTACTTTAAACTTAAGATGGTTGTTCCAATATCTGTGTGGACGCGACCAGCATTGTCCTTAGGTGAATTTAACAACAAATGGTAAGAGGTAATATACAATCTCATTCTCGAGTGATGGGGAGCAGATTCACTTGTACTAGGGTACCAGCACTGAGCTCAACAGCACGCTTTCCCAGGGCGGTGAGTATGAGCAAATCTTCCAAGAAATTTATGCCTGCTTATGCAGTCGCTTTCTTGAATAAGCCTGATTTTAGCAGTGGATTAAAAGCTAGAGTAATGATGTAGTGGTAGTACGATAGTTATTTTTATTTCCCATCAGCAACATAACAGGAACCTTCCGGCTTTTATACACTGGGGTCACTTTCATCCTCTATTTCTAGATGAATTTTCAATAAAGGTTTGAATATTGATTATTTTTGCTCACTCAATCCTAAAGACAGAATCGAACTCCTGTGCAAAATTTCATGCTTCTAACCCCACCGGTGTAGGCGGAGCGTTGTCTTTCAAAAAGTCAGTGTTAGATTTTTCTTTAGTTCAATTTAACAACATGTGATACGGGGCAGCAGATTATCCCACGTTGCCACCCCACGGCATCTTGTAATTAAAAGATAAAAAAAAATTGCAGTTTATCCGTTAATTTGTCCGTCGTAAATCTTTTTAATAGCATGACAGGATCTCCCGATAGGAAACAACGAACCGTCCCTCGCAGCGGGACACGCACTAATTGTGAGGTGGCGCGGATGTGCTGTCGCTTCGTACTTTATTTGTAGCATTTATTTTACATAAATTTACCGACAGATGTGAGAATGGCGCTCTTAGTTTTGTAGTAAAAAAAAAAAAAATTGTGAAAAATAACGATTTAACTTTCTAAGTATTCAGTTTAAAAAAGTTGTTGTTTTTAAGTTATGAACTCTAATCAACAAATCTAAAGAATTTTCAGTAAACTAATGAGCAAATTTTTTATAAGAATATTAATTTATATTCTTATATAAAACGTATGATTTGACTTTTTTAATTTCATATAAATCTCATAGCGAATCTGTAATTAGGAAGAAACAGGGGAAAGAAACCTCGTAGACATCCTCTTTTTTTGAAACTACGTACAATAATTTTAATCTTATAAGTTTTAAAAAATACCACTACTTCATAATATACATGTAATTACATATATATGTTGTTATTGTGCTTACTAACAAACGAAATTCTGGTTACTAACTGGTGGAGAAAAATCCATCAATTTGCCAAACCATCCGCCTAGTTATAGAAAGTAGCAGCACTAGTGCGGAGTAACAGCGCTCGCCAACCGAGCCCAGCGTCGCAAACCTAAGCAGTGTATCTAAATGAACCTAAATAAGCCTCTTGACGTATCGTCTCTTACCTTAGTAATGTTTAAAGAATAAGCAACAACTAAAGTGTAATGAAGTATATGTATATTTATTTCTATACACATATATGTGTATACATCCATATTTATATGTATTCATATTTGTTTATATATTTATTCTAGTAGTATGTATGTTCATTTAGGTCATTAAATGTCTTTACATTTTACTGTTAAGATGTCTTTTAAGTGTTTCTTTTTTATTACTCACATTTTTATTTATAACTTTTATATACACCTCAACAATACCTCTCCACGCCTTTAAAATTGTGTTATGCAACCGCTGGAGAAAGGCTTAAGGCGCATTGTTGAAGATGCAGGCACATTTTTGACTCTAAAACATAACCCTTTCCGGTTTTAGAAATATAGAATAACAAATAGTTCTCATAGCCAATTTGATTGTTGGTGTCTACATAACGATACGAGAGAATACTTATAGATAATGTTTAAAACCCTTATGTTATAAACTGACAATCTACAGCTAAGTCATTATCTTACACTAACTTATCATGCGTAATTAATTCCGCTTGTCATTCCCATGATTAATGGTATCGAGCGATACCCTACGATATCACCTAAATAGCCTGCGATAATATCGTTACCCTTTTCCGAATATAAAACAATCGTGGAATAGTATTCTGAAGTTACGAAAGTGTTGATTACTCAAGAAAAAAAAAACACAATGCAGCATCTACTAATATATGGCGTATAGGTTATAAGGCAAATGACATTTACCGGTCTGGAACACAATACGGAAGAAGAACACTCAAATGAGCAAACATCATTACCAGGACCTGAAGGGAGGGTAGATTTCCCTCGAGAGCACTTTTCTTTAAAAGTATAGGTCGGATGACCGCCGTACGAGACGGAAACTAAATATACATTTAAATCTTCTGACTGAAAAATATACCTCTTTACTGATAAATATATTTAAACAGTGTACACTGTTTAAATATAAAGCAGTGTTTGCTTTATCGTTCTCTTTACGAACTGTATGTAATATGTAGGTAGACCGAAAGTAAAAAATCACTCATTACCTTAAACATTGTGAATATTTTTATGAGTAAAGGTTTAATGAATAATTAGGCTACATTATAATAATAGACATTAGTCTAATCATTAAATCTTCTAAAATTAATATTATTAATAATATTATGTACGTATAATGAAACTATAAAAATGAATGCTATTAGAAGAAAAGTAAAAAATATATCACCTTTGCACCGCGCAGGAACCCCACGGACCAATCGTGTATACGGCAAATGACACAAATATCTTCCCTTTCAGGCTCATATTTGCGTCATTACCAAATTCATTAACTACCTCCTATAGTGGGCCAAGCCTGGTCTATGTAGACTTAATATAGCAAGTCGCCAATCTATATACGCAAGTAGCGTCCTACACAAGGGCTTTGCCTCTCCCACGAGGCCAGTGTCAAAGTCATGCGTGACGTCTCTCACCATCCGCCATAAAAATTCCACAAGGCTCTAAAACCGAGAGAATAATTATGCATACAAGAGCTCCTTCCCATCTTCAAAATAACCTTAAAGGCCGACAACGCACCTACAGCATCTCTGGTGTTGTAGATGTACGTGGCCGACGGTAATCACTTACCATCAGATGAACCGCTTGCTCGTTTGCCACCTTTCCTTAATTAATGTTGCTGACAGATCGTCACTCTTAAACGAATTCTTACAGTTATGCGTAAACTTTCGCCATCAAGTAATGTACCAAGATTGCTTGATGGTAAAGCGTATAGCTAGTAACTGAATTCTTTCACCAAAACACCTAGAAAGCGGACGCAGTCTCGGACACACCAAAAATTCGCCACTAAGCATTTCTGTACAATCTAAACCAACGGGATATTCCTCCGTTTTTGTTGGTTACAAACGCTGGTTGGTTGGTTGTTGACAGAGACTTTTCCGTGCCTCCTTGCCTCCATAAATCGTTGACACTATGTACAGAGGCAAAGAAAGCCGACTGTGCATTACAAGAAATCTCTCTTACACCGATACCGCAAAAACATATACGGTATGTTACATATATATAATAAGTTATTGCGACCAAATCGTATAAGACTCAAATAAAGTTTATGCTTTGTATCCCTATATTTACTTTAAAATGTCTGGTTGTATTTTACCAACTACTAGAAACTAGTAAAAAAACTGTAAAAAACAATATTTATTTGTAAAATGAGGTTTCACATTTCCACTTTCCTAACTATCGTAGCTTATCAACAAAATGTTAAAATTTACGAAAATATCTCAAGAATCTTATTAAAAACATAAGTTTTCTTACTCACCTTTTGATTACCTATTATACTTACTCATAAATAAATATAGGAAGATAAAGTAAACAAAATAACTTATACGTAACACGGTGACACTGTTTAGTGTACTATGTGCAAGTTTTTTAATTATAATTACTATGGTATTTTAGATATGATATAATGTCAGTGTTAGATCCCGATATTGGTAACGGTAGTAATTTACGCCTCTGATAAACCCATTTTAGTGTTGTACCTCCATTGATAAAAATTATAAAAGTTTAAGTAAGGTTAAATTGTAATAAGTTCCTAATTTGGTGTTGGGATATTAATATGTTGTGTTAGTATTTCTGTCTATATATCTTTTGTTTTGGTATTATTTGGAGTTAGTTAGAAGTTATTACCCAAAAAAATAAGTATTACCTGGTGTCACTCCTATGGCATTGGCCGAATTTTACTAAACTAGGCCATATACGGAAGAAAGTATAAGAGAAACCCGTTTATGGAAACTAGGAGTGAACCATTTAATAACATCCATTTACTGTGTAGTACTGTGTTTTTACAAAAACCTAATTTTATGCCCAGAGAACTCTTAATTAAGTATAAACTATCCTATTCTATGGCATAAACTACATCCTTATCAAATTATGTTTCGTTCCTTTAAGTGTGATTGAACGATAAACATTCGAACTTTCACATTTAAAGTGTGAAGTAGGACAAAACATAACCCACTCATATTTAAAAAAAAAACTTCCACCAAAATTCGTTAAATGGCTTTTAAGTTTATTCCGTACAAACCTTAAATATTATATACAAAGACTTTTATGTATTAGTACTAGCGGCAGCCCGCGTCTCCACCTACGTAGTCATAAATTTTGTCGCCTAGCATGGTCTTATTGTGATAAAAAGTATTCTAGCTTAATCCACATCTCTGCCAATTTCGTTCATATCAGGTTTAGTCGTTTTAACGCAATAAACGAAAAACAAATAAACTGTTACATGTGTCACATTGTAGGATAAAATATAGCTTACAGCATTTTAAAAACCTTAAGTGACATTTTAAAATAAGTTTTATAAAAATCAATGAATATTTTATATTAAGCATAGATACTCGTCGTGAGTTTGAGTACAGAAGACTGTGGATGATGTTAACTATGAGACAGCCGTCAATTCATTCTAAATTTGAGCTTGCCGTAATTCGAATAGTTGAAGTGTTATTACAGTGAGATTACGATGTATATCTAAGTAAAGAACCAGGACGTTCGGGAAACTACATCAAATCTCCTTTGCCGAGTATACTTAAAAAACTTAAGATGAAGTTGTGTAGTGGCTACTACGAATCGTCAGTGATGACTAACGAGATTGAGAGTGAATGGTGCTGGACGTGGTCTTTCACGGTAGATCATGAATAAAAGAAATGAGTATTGTTTCTAACGGAGTTATGGAAAAGACTATGCGAGGTAGACGAGTCAACAATGATCAGCATGAGGTCAACTAACGGATAGAAAATTATTCCTAACGATTTATTTACTGCATGCTCTAACTAATACTACAGTGGTACTATAATATCTACAACTTTTCTATCATAATGTATGTATAATTATGACTACGATTCAAAAAAGTTAAAAGTTATAGACTGTTGCTATAATGTGTGTTGGCTTGTTATAAAAATTTTAGTGTCAATTGATCTGTCATTGTCAGATTATGGATGCAATGTGATTGCTTATGGTCTAATTTTAATAAAATAAAATTTAAACAAAATCGTATATAATACTACTATATTTTGACTTCAGATCGTGCATTAATTGCGGAGCTTTCTTCTCTTAAAAATTAAATTATACTATCTGTCATAACTACAATGGAATTGCAATGTGGACCAAATTCTGTTGATGAGCCGGTAGTAACTATGTTATAATCTAATTTTTTTTACCATCCTATTGATATATTAAATAATATTAAATTACAATTAAATAATTTATAGGCAACTGTTTTTAATTATTGAACACTAGACGTGCAATACTATTTAGGTACATATATAGTTATTTTATAAACTGCCTTTGTTTCAGCATCTTTTATACAAACTACAACGCAAAATTAAGGTTTTTAATACTAGCAGCTCTTTACCAAACCGTGGCTATAATTTAGTAGCAAGCTCTAGCAAGTATGGAATTGTTTTTATAGTTGCACCAAATTGCACATTGTCAGGTAAATAGTATTAACAGAATTATTACAAAGGGAATATCCGAAACTGTCACCTTATGTCAAACCAAAATAAATGCAGCCATTGCATGATGAATGTTGATGTGTTTTCATACTCTTCTGTATTGCTTATTTATTTATGTATAAGTCAACCATGCTGACTGCACAAATAAATTTGTGATACGTAGTGAATGTGTTATACACCTAAACCTTCCTTTTTGGTCTTCATGATACAGGCTTGCCTAGTGTGAATACTATATAAATGTAAGTTAAAATTTTCTACAATCATATTTATATAGGATTGGTTTAGGATATTATAATGATATATGTATTACGGTTGTAAATAAAAATATTTTTCTTTTCTTTTCTTATGAAATATTCTAAATGATGGTGAAAACATTATTGAAATTCACTTAAAAGTTTAGAACAGGGATTTCCATATGGGTCGATATCAGTTATCCAGGAGTTGATAAAAACTGATTTTGAGGGAAACTTGTGTTGTTTGTCAATATAAAGACAGTTCTTTTAAGAAATTCTCAGCCAAAAAAAAAGTGTCTACTTTTTGCACTATTGTAATATTTAGGATATCACTGGCTACTGGAACACTAGTTTGTGAATCTGTTAGGATATTGGCATATATTAAAGGTGCAATTTAAATCATCCTTGTTTTTTTTTACAGGTTACTACTTAAAAGATCTCATAGACAAAGAATGTGAACCAGGACATGTGATATTAAAACTTCAAATAGAACCAACACATATTGCAGTAAACTGTGACCAAGAATGGTTGGCTGTTATTAGTAAAACAATGCTTTTTGTATACAAGATTGTGGATTTCCAAAACCAGGTTAGCTTTAGCCCTCAACAATTTTCTATTGTTGCAACACATCATTAAATATTCTTGGTGGAAATTCCTCTATCTTATTATTCTTGTTGTCTGTGAGATATCCAGTTTTTTGTATTTTGAAGTCATAATATTGTTAAATAACAAAAGCCATAAAATTGATGTTAATTTTCAGAATACATTACCATCATTCTCGATCAAACTTGATGTAAACCCATCCACTTTTGTTTCTGCTGTGCAATGGAATCCATGTGTCTCTGACACTATAGCTATAGCATTTTATGATGGTACTTTACTTGTGAGCCAGGTCAATTCAATGCAAGTTAAGAAATTGCAGTCTAATGCGAGGTCAGTAGAATATTATTATTTTAAGGATTGAAGGGAAGGTAATCTGTGTTCATGCTCATATTTATAGATATGTTATAACATTTTCATTGAACTAAATTAAAAGATAAGCTAGTTGTTCACCTAACTCGTAAGTGTCATACTAACTGTAATACTTCCATTCATATCATATTTTTTTATCCTATGGCACTGTACTTGTTATTAAGTCTTATATGCATATCATATTTTTATAAGCTTCAGTGTTTTTGAAATTGAAACACAGTATAGCTTGCACACTGCTACCTATTGGTAGAACAATTGAGGTGTGGAGGTATCCAACTTGATGAACTAATTAATTGAAATCCTGCCACCAAGTTCTTGGGATAGTCCTGTACATATGATAACTCCTGAATATTAACTAAAAGCTGTCCCCATAGTTGAAAAGTGCAATCTAAGTTTATTAAATAAGCAATTAAGTTTTTATTGTTTTATAAAACACCTTTTTCTATTCATGAGAATTTATTATATTTGGTCCACACACAGAAATAGGTGTATAATTCAGAAATTTATAGATTTTCTTTTAAATATTTTTATATGCAAGTATACTTTTGAGGTTCTGTATTAGTAACGTTAGGCAAAAATAGCCCCTTTTTTAATGTTTAGCTTGAATATTGCTATAATGTATCACCCAACTTGTGTTCTCACTTTCTAAAAATATTTCTACTCTACTTACTAAACTTGTACTCTTTGATCACTTACAATTAATGCAGTATAGGTAAAGGTTGTCTCTAGGAAAACTTTACATAAATAAGTTTTACCACCACTAATTAATTATATATGGTTAACAGTACAAGGTTAACTAACAGTAAGGAAGACTCATAAAGATTATGACTTCAAATATTATATTATACTCTTAGGATACTGTAAATCAATTATTTTTATTAAATAATGATAAAACTTTTCAAGAAATAAATTCCTAAAAATTACACCATTGGTCATGTGAAACAAAACATTTACAGTGAGGCAGCAAGCCTTTCCACTTTTGATATTTGAATTTTGTGTTTAAGTTATTATATTAGCTAAGCCTCTTGCTACACTATGGAGGGTTGTCCTACACTGCATTAGCCAATGTATGTATGTATATACTAGTATTACAGGTGATGTACTGTAAGTAAATGAAAAACAAAAATTCATAAGTCATCTCACCTACTTACAGATGTATTTGCTGGAGCCCAAAAGGAAAACAACTTGTTACTGGCAATAGTGATGGAACACTCTGCCAATATAAACCGGACCTGTCACCAATGAAAACTGTGCCAGCACCTAATCTATTTGAAAGTGCTGCAGTTGAAGCTCTTGCAATATACTGGATATCCACTTATCAATTTGCAGTGGTTTACAGGAATGCTACTAATAATAGTCGTCCAGGTGACTTGATATCACATTATATATAATAAGCTCTCCCAACCGTGTACTTATTCTTAGCTCCTACAAGTTTTGAGGCTATCGATAATGTAGTTAAGCAGTCAAGACGTAACAGACAACAAAGTGGTGCATGTAGCAGTGGGTACATGCACAAGAAGTAAAACTTCTGTGGGTTATACACACTTTTCTGTAAAGTTTAATTTTAAAAATTGTATGTCATGATATAACGCTCTGAATGGATGATATACAGAGACATGGGACAAACGCACCAAAACCAGACCCGAAAACGAAGTTTTAATATTATTAAAAACAATATTTTAATATTAGGTCAGGTCAATTATATTTACATTTACAAAAATAAAATCTTTTAATTCAGTATTTACTTTTCTCCTATGGCGCAAGTTGAATAAAACAAACAAAAACATGTAAAGGTGAAGAGTTTGAATTATTGTACTGATTCATTAGTTATGTTATAAGTTTATTTATTTAACTTCATATATAGTAATCTAAATTATAACAAACTATATACATGTGTCAGTGACAATTGTTATAGATTTATTGTGTTTCACAAGTACAAAGTATGTGTAAGTAGTACAAAAGTTTATTATAATTACTATTATGATAGAGTTTGACCGAGTGATATCAATCGCAAGTATAAATTACATATCAGTGCTGTGTTTCAGTGCTTGATTAAATTTGAAAAAATTAAAATTTATTTTGGATTATTAGGCAATATAAGTAGTTTGAAAAATAAATTATTATATCAAAATAATTATGAGAAATAGTATTAAATAGGTTGTTAACATTCACTATGAATTTCTATCATAAGGCATATTTCTTACATATATAATCTCTAGAGTTAATCCATATTTACTCTGTGACCAACCGTAAATTGATGGTTTTGATAAAAACTGTACTTTTCATGGTCTCATACATAATGTTATTGACTGAAAATCTTCTTGCTAATGGCTCATTCTGTAAAAGCCTATACTGATTTGTTTTTTTAGCTGTTACAATTGTGAATACTCCCAAAGGTGGCCATCCCAGTTGTTTAAATTATGAGGATATATGTTATAGCATGGGTACCAACAGGCCATGGTATTACTATCTACAAGGATTACCTCAATGGTATGTTAGTTGATATTTATGTTCTACATAAACTCATATTATTTAATTTTATTTATAAATTTTAGTATACAACATATGGTTTTAGTTGTAAATTTTACCAATAAAAGAATCTGAACATGACATTTTATGTATCTGATTATCTTGTAAAAAATGTAACCACCCCTGTTTTTTTTAATTAAAACTTAAATTGAGAAATATTTTTTATGTTAGTTTTGGACTCAGGCATTCTATTTGAGGTGATATACTATTTTGAAATTTAATTCTACACAAGTTGTGCTCAATTTCTGTAATTCTAGTTTTCAGGAGTTATTTATTCATTTAATATACATCTCACCTTCTACCCGCTGCCATAATGGCTTAATCAGTTTGCATTTTGGAGATGGTTATTCCATCATGTGTTGAAGACAATTATTAACTTTTACCACATACACGAGATGAAATGTGGTGGCAGATTATCGTACATCATCCACCACATGCATACTTACAATAGCAAAACTTTAATAAGCATAATAATTATTAAAAATAAATATTTATTTCCAGGAATCTAATACTTGCATCCTCTTCAAATAGTATGGAAATTGCGACCCTTGGTTCAGTAGATGGCGCAAACTGGCTACAGTGGTGCCAGGTAATAAATACAATCGTGCGGAATTGATTTTACAATTTGACTGAATCAATTAGACACATCCATTATGATTATAATTTTATATTATTCTTCCACAGACTGATGAAGCTAGACCTGAACTTCCCTTAACCGACAAGAAACAGGAGAATTATCCAGTTGGAATATGCATTGATACATGCGCGATTCATCAGATACCATGGGGTCAGTTCACAGTTCTTCATCTTCTTTATTAGCCTAACATCATATCCAATGGGAGGATTTTCCACAATCGCCATGCATGGCAGGCTGATTGGCTATTGCTTTACAAGACTATCCACCATCAGTGTTTTTTTGGTCTCGCAATCTCTGAGATGTTTTAAGGCCTTCGTCACCTCTGTCGACACCCACGGGAAGAAAGAGGTGGCGGATTGTCTAACACTACCACAATTTATTATTATTATTATAGATGATAGTATTATTTGCACATTGGTTAAATATTTACGAAGATCAATTTTAAGTTTTTTTAGTTAAATATTTACTGAGACAATTAAATTGCGCTATTGCGTCGACAATTAAATTCTGCGAGGTCGAGCTTCTCAATGGTTATTAAACTATTAGTCATGACGAATATCGCTTACGTTTTATGACTATTTAATTTGCCTAAAATTTTATTTTAGATCAAAATAAAAAGTTAAATTTTTTCCAAATATTTATGACCTCTAATACTAAAAAACTTTTCAATGTATGTCAATAAAGTCGCATCTAACATGTATAACTATTTTGTGTATGACCTAGAAATGGCCTGTAGAATATGCGGTTAAATGTAATATCTAACGTAGCATCCAAACTATATGATAAATAAACAAAACTATATGATAGATAAATAAACATCCGGGACTCGAATACAAATATTGATTACGAATGGTTTACCACTAGCGGGATTTAAACTTAAACTAAATTGTCTGGAGATTCGGACTATGAAGTTATTTGATTTCTAATGAAAGTTACATTATAAAATTATATATTTAATATATTCTTCACTAATACTTTTAAACGTCATAATTTATTTGCTTTGTAAACAACCATTCACAGGTGAAAATGAAACATTACCTCCAATGCCGCTTCTGCACGTGCTATCTCAAACGGGCCTGCTATCAATTTTCAATGTTATCAACTTAAAGCGAGAAGCCCCTAATATTTGTTCACCACTTCAACAATTGACTTTACCTGCTACCCTTATGACAAGGTAAACAACTTTCCGTAAATAAACTAAACATTTATGTTTCTAGCGATTTGGGATTTCGGATCTGGATACTGATAAGGATATACTAAGAATCGTATATCGCCTTACTAATTAGTCTATGAAATTGTTTTGAGTGTAAATAATTTAAAGATATTTAAGTAAAAGTAAAACAACAGCCTGCAGGTGGCCACTGCTGGGCAAAGGCCTCCTTTTCAAAAAAAAAATTAGTAATCAGAGAGGGAAGGACCCGCTACGCTGCTTCAGTGGGGGTTGGCGGGCTTCACATATCCTCGAAATAATTATTATTATTTCACTTAAAATTGGTGGTAAATACAGCACTTAAAATTGTTATTAGCTAAATTTAGTAGTGCTGGCAGCGGGGATCGAACCCAGGTTACTCACTCTATCTCACTAAAGTGAGCGCCCTGACCGCTAGGCTACCATGGCTCGGATATTTAAGTACTTTAAAGCATCTATCAAAACAATTTCAATCTAGGCCAACATTGGCAAATATTTTTCGATTTAAATTCAACATGAAACAACATTAAGTAAAGTAGTAATGTAAAAGAAAGTATTATAACAAAATATACACATTTAAAAAAAAGAGTACAATACACTTTTAAACTATCAAAACTCACTACAATTTTTTTTTAAATATTTTAATAAATTTATCCATATCACTACACGAATACGTTATATCTAATTTTAATGAATATTATTATCTGAAAAATTGTAAAGTTAAAACTGCCTGTGACTGTTACACTGCCGTGCCTCCTTCCAATACCTCAGAAGGATTTGGAGCCGGGAAGATTCCGCTACACTCCTGTCCATTGCGAGTTAGCGGACCTCATATGTCCTCAAAATTTCCTTTTAAAATTGCTATTAACAATTTTAGTGTTGTCTGCACCGGGGTTCGAACTCCAGACCACTAGGCTACCGCTGTAACGAATAATTTTAATTAGAAAAAATTATAAATAAGAGACTAAAATAAGTACGAGAAATGCATTCATAAACTTTCGTTTTAGTGCTATTCCTGATGACGTTGCCCAAGTTGCCGCTTCTGTGAGTCAGTCTATGGTATGTACATAATTTGTTATGCCGTAATAATCCAAATGTATTTAAGAGTGTTGCATGTTTAGGGTGCCGAAATTTTTAAAGTGAAAGCAAGCAAGTCCAAATACGTGAAAACTACTAATAAAAAACAGTATCATTTCAGTGAGCAGTAAAATATCTTTAAGCCTGCCCAGCATAATAAGTATGGAAACCCTTCCTTTGAATGTATGCCTGCTTTTGCTACCACTGACAACACTATGGCCAGCTGAGCACTTATAAACTGATGATAGTATAGAATAGTGTCGCACAAGTTTGACTGTCTTAATACTTTAAGCGAGAAATTCTTGTATACATATATATATAATAGGCTTTTCGGAAACGGCTCTAAACATTTGTGTGATTTTTTGTATTTAAATAATGTTTTATTTATGTATTTTTTTATTTATAGTGTACAATAAAGTTACATCTATATTTTTAATTCAATTATTTTCCAACTTTATGTACATAAATGCACTCTGTTAGCAATGTCATTATACCCGATTGCACTAAAAGACGTCAAGCAAAGTATGGTCGCCTAAATACTTAAATATTATGGGAAATATATGTTAAAAGCATACACAAAAATAGAATGTGTACAAATTTTAATAGTGAAGAGAGCTAACTAATGTTTGTGTTAATTCGTTTTTAAAATATTTAAATTTTTAGACAAAAGTAATAGCAATTTTGCTTTCACAAAAGGATATTGATAATAAATACTTGTGCTTAAACTCTTCACAAAAAAAAATATTTTTAACTAAAACTTTAAAATACACTTGAAGAAAATATGTTAATTATAGTGAAGTAATTTAACTTTAAGTGTACAATTTCCTTGACAGTGGAGACGCTGTAACATATTTGAATTTGTTTTCAGCCACAACCTGCCCAGCCACAACCTGTTCCAGCACAGCCGCAACATGTTCCAACGCAACCACAACATGTTTCAGCGCAACCACAACATGTTCCAGCTCAACCACAATATACTCCAGCTCAACCACAGAATGTTCCAGCGCAAGCTCAATATGTTCCAGCGCAACCACAACATGTTACAGCTCAACAACCACATATTCCAGTACAGCCACAACCCAAGCCACAGCCCCAACCTGCCTCAATGAGTCTGTTCAGTCAGTCACACGGAAACTCCAATACTCAAGCATATGGAACGCAACAGCCTCAGGTTACAAAAGGAATTTTTTCTGGTTAGTAATCTCCAATTAATATGTGTCTCCAATAATGATATTTTTCAACTGCGCATGCGCATGCACAGAGGAAGACATCTTCATCTTCTCATATTCACCTACATGCACCTGATGCAACGCTTATATGCAATTTCAGAGAGACACAAAACCAATAATTTGTATCTTGCACAAATATACAGGACACAGGATAAACTACACAGGAAGTATAGTTCTTCATCGGCCTTTTAATAGTCCACTGCTGAATATAGGCCTCTCCTCATAGGAGCATTAGCCAAAACCACCACGCACAGCGGGCGACTTAACGATTCTAGTACGAGACCCTTATAGCTTAGACGCTGCGGCATGTCGTCGGTCTGCTACTTTTGGGATGGTTATCCCCCATAAGTAGGATTTTGTATACTGAATTTGTATATGTACAATTGCTTAACAAACTATTTTTTGAAATAAATGCTTAGTAAAGTTAAATAGTAGTAAACTGTAATAAATTTTTAAAATTATCAATCCTCAGCTACAACTCCCCAAGTTTCCGAAACAAAGCAGACTGAAATAAAACCACAAATTTCTGCCGCTCAAACAACAGTAATTACGGTAAAATTTTCTGATATATATTTAATGAATATTAGCCATTCTTAAAATGTAGACATGCGAGAAATTATATACAATGCAAATATTACGTCATCGTTTGTGATGATAGAGTTAGACCTTCACTAAAAATAGAAGTTTATGTATATAAGCGCTAATAAATTAAAAAAAAATTAACAGAAAATTTATAGAATATTTTTACTAATATAAGTTACTATTAAGCACTCAAACTACGCCTTAAATGTTGTGTTAATAAGTGGTATACAATATTAAACTTGCTTATTTTATTCCCGAAAAATGAACTTCCCGCAACACTCTGCAGGTCGTGCTAAATTCGTGGCGCTACTCTGTGTCTTCTCTTTTGACCTTTAATAGGGAATCCTTTCTTCACCAACGGCTATCAGTTCAATTTGGCCGGTTCCTTATTTATGCATGTTTTATGTGTGTACATCCATTCAGCTTTCGTAACAAATTGTCAACAGGCTACGCCTATACCAGTTACAACTGTAGAGGCACCGAAAACCCAATCTCCGATACAAACACAAGAAATGAATGCTGCTTTAAAAAGTGAACAAGAAAGGGTTAACAAAATGAAAGCAAACGAGGAGCTGAAGAATATGCTTATTAAAGAAGTAAACGACTTTCAAATGGAATTATACAAGTTTATAGTTAAGAGTCAAAAGACTCATATTAAGGTATGCATAATTATTAAAGCTCTTTAAAGGAGATGCAGACGGACGGACGGACTGATGGAAAAACAGACTGTGTAGGCTTAATAATATGACTCTGTATGGAACTATAAAAGTTGGTATCATATTAAAACAAAGTTTTGTCGATACTGTGACGACAAAAGGAACGGAACTAATTTGCTTTCTATACGTACTGCATTTGTCGAATTTCAAACCAAACGATTTTTCTGTATTAGGAAATGTATGCTTTTTTTGAGCTTTGTTTAAGGAATACATAATCTGAAATGTCGATTCAATAAAATCTTTTGCAAGCTTAAACAAAAATGTTACTTTTTTATATTGGCAAAACTTCTAAATTTGTTTTTCTTCAGTATCTCTTGTAGTTTTATGAGTCCTGATATGACTAATAACAATAGATTTTTTTTTTATTTTAGCTCCAACGAGACTTAGAATCCATCGGGCCGGATTTCAGCGTTCATACTCAGGATATTGAGCAGTTAAAAAGAGACTGTTCTGTAGAAGAGTTACGCGAGTCCGTAGTTCAGTTAAAATTGGAACTTGTGCGCGCTTGTGCTGTTGTAGCAGAGGCACGAACTTATGCTGAGTAAGTTTGAAATTATGTTTTAACTCTTATTTCAATATATTACGCAGACCACCCTAACAAGGATTTCTCGAGGTTTTTTTTCTATCGTGATTAAAATAGTTCATAGAATTTACAATATCCTGTGATTTATTTATAAACGCTATTTATTTAATAGTACTACATTTTTATTTATTGTATTCACTGTATATCCATTTACGTAAATTATTGTTTAAAAACGAAATTAATACTTGTATTTTTTCGTAACAGGACTAAGAACCTTCATCAATGGAGCCAAGTAGATCCTCTTACAATCAAACGTGTGGCGTCTGTTAAGAAATTAGCTTATTATGTTCAAAACCAGTTGGATCAGGCATACAAAGCTCTCGATCACAAGTGGAATGAAATGGCTATAAGGAATCTGAATGAGAAGTATGTATCTCGATTAACTGCAGTCATGTCATGTGTGTAAACATTTCAAGAACATGTGAATGCGCATTAGAACAACGTGATCTTTCAACACCAACAGGCTTTGTTATAGCTACCTTTATTACCATAAAATATAATGAAAAAATGTACAGGCTGGATATGTTAGGAAATTAAATTTAACTTCATATTATGCCGACTATTTCTAATTCGTACACCAATTAACAATTATCCTGCGTGTTAGAAAACATCCCGGCAGGTTGGGCTTAGACCGATGTGCATACGCATGAAGAAATATAATCAGTCTTGTAGCGTGATGCCTGTGGGAGATATCAGGAAGTAAGAATTTGATAATGCTCCTGGGTGTCAACACTGTTATACAGCTGATCAAGGCTCACTAGCTCTCATAATTGTAAAAAAAGAACCTATTACATTCTAATCCATACTGGATCGAGTATGGTCAATGACCACCTTTAAATTTATGACTTTCGTAAACCACACGCATCAAAAAATGGTCTACCAAAGTCAAAAATCTTGACTACAAACATGAAAATAAAACATCTTATAAAATGGCTGTGTAAAGCTTTGCTTGTTAGCCATAAATGCATATCTACGTGAACGCAAAAATGTTTGTCCCATTTATCGCAACCGAATCTTTCTCTGTCAGGTTTAGACCGTAAGAGGAACTTTGGCCTCGTCTTTTCTTTGTGTAGATATTTTTATATTGTCTAGTGTGGGTAAATGTTGGAATATTTATGTGGCCAATCATATAATTATCCCAAGAAAACTACTTATGGTAGGGTATTATGTGATTAATGTTATGGGGTCATGAAACTCTGTAATGAGGAATATCTCACATAAACAAATGATCGTGCACATCCCGACCGGAGCGCTCACATGACAACTGCAGAAGATAATAATTACCTTCTTGACAAAATGCAAAAAAGTACGGGGAAATAAAAGGAACTTGCGATAACTATTTCTACCTAAAGCAGTTTTCAACACTCATCAATTTTTATTAATATAAACACTGCTTTAAGTTACGTTTAGTTACCTACAATGCCTTGGGAATTCCCCTCCGCTTACTGTATACTAAAGTTAAGTTAACGATACAAATCGTACATAAGTTTCGCAAAACTCTTTGCTACGAGCCCTCCACACATCGAACTCGAGTCTCTTGATTCGGAGGTAGATCGCCTAACCACTCGACTATCGTGGCCATAACTATCCTAGTGATTTTATAAATAAGAAAGTTTGACGAAGATTAGTGCTTACTGACACCCGCATACATATGCAACACCAGACGCAGATGCGTTGGCAGCTTTTAATAATACTTGAGGTTGGGGATTTGGCCTCCGGTTGCCTCACTCACCGAACGAAACGCAGAAGCACAAAATTTCTCAATTTCTCACCCGTATTATGCACAGCCGTTGTATTATCCCGGTCGAGCCGGCCCATTCCACCAGCGGCAAAAGGCTCTGTCACGCTCAAACCCTACCATGCAGCGTCTGCTTGTAACGCATTGGCCACCTTACCTCGCCAATCGGTGATCGGCGAGATAAGGTGCGGGGGCTCTCTCGTTCGTTGCTTTTGTATGCCGGCTTGTGGCTCGACCAAACGAACGAATCTTATTCGCCAGTGACCTTAACGTTCGCGTGGATTTGGATATTTCAATTCATTCATTCGCGAACGACTTCTATTTTTATCACTTGAGACGAAATACGCGAATAAAGCCGCGAGCAGCCTATAGTATTACATACACACACCCATATATCGGCCAACATGTAAAGAAATTATTAATCACTTTCAGACCAGGACAGCGTATGATGCGCCCAATATTGGACGATATATATCAGCCGCTAGTGAAGCAACAGGAGATATTAAGCCGCCAGCAAGCTGTCCTTCGCACCTTGCGTAATATGCTTAAAGAGTGTGGTAACATTTCGCCTGTGTTTAAATCCACCTCTATTTTGAGAAGTACTCCTTTCAGAAACAAGGCGTAAGTATAAAATATAACGCTATAAAGGCACACTTTGAAAAGACAAAACTTCAACAAACTTGATTTGTATGGAAGTCAGGCATTCCTATTTGTATGGAAGTCTGGCATTCCTACTTGCATCTTGGTCTGCGGGGGTGACCCGACTCTCGTCGATAGTTCAATATTATTATATTAGAAAACTATAAGTTTAGACTCCTTCTTTTCCCTTAGTTAAATGCTAAATTTACCATATGGGTAGTCCGCCAACCTTCACAGAAACAGCGTAGCGAACCCGTTCCGGTTACATTTGACTCATATATCGTAGAGGAGCTCTACCCCTAGCAGTGGGCATCCACAGGCTGTTATTTACCTTCTTACATTGTTTCTGACGATTTCCAATTTAACCAGAGAACCTACACCCTGTAGAAGTCGATGGATACAAGTGGTTCGAGACCGTGTCGTCGACCTTTGGGGGACCAAATGTTCAGCAGATGACTTGTACTTCAAAGGCTGTAATAACGATGATATTCCTTCCATTCGTACGAATCATTGCAGATTTTTGTTGGATATTAGAAGGCAGGAATTTTTCGCTGAATCTCGTGAATAAGTTGAATGAATAAATGTTAATAATGTTACGAAACGAAATTTTAATGAATGATTACAAATCAGTATAGGCTATGTAACAAACCAAACACAAAACACTTTCGATAGCAAATTATCATTGGTGGGTGTTAATGTGTGACTTTGCCATCGTTCTGGAAACGGAGTAAACCAATCCGTATCATCAAACAATAATTATTGTTTTTTTTTTAAATAAATGCTTCATATACTTAGAGAATCGATGGTTTAAAAATAATCTTAGCTCCGTGGTAATATTTTCTGTGGGGAATAAATAATAAAAATATTTACTATCAATGTCCTCACCCTGACATATGCGACGTGGGTGTGACCTATCAAGGTTGGCGACGAAATAGCTAATGACACAATTGATCATCTCATCCAATTGATCAACCTAGTCAAATCACATAGAGAAAATTCGTATTTAATTAACATCGTCAGGTCATCTAACATGTAGTCCTAATAGCAAATATAACAGATGGCGGTATAAAATTAAATTATTTTGTTTTGGTTGAACGTTAATCTTTCAAATGTAAATAGTTCTGTAGTATATAGTGCGAAGCTCTAATAATATTTTTAAGACAACACAACAACAAGTCGATTTTCTTATAATATTCCAGAGACCCACTCTCAAAACTAACGAAAAATATTCTTAACATGAGTATAGAACCCGAGACAGACAAGGACAAAGAGCAAATGCTATCTAATCATAAACTGGACGCCTTAAGGGATATGCTGTCAAATCATAAAACTCTTAAAATTAAACCAGTCAATGTTGAATTACGACAAGAATTAGCGGCTATGCGACTCAACTACGAGAGAAGTATGAAAGAGAAAGCCGCTAAAGAGGAAGAGAAAAATATAAAAACTTCTGTAAAAATTGAACCGGAAAGCCCTAAAATGGAACCACAAATAGTAAAGGGTACATATTTTTATTAAAAATAGAAATTCAATTAAAAATGGTACCTAATATGTGTTTCTCAGAAAAGTGTTACTCTGTTATTATAATTTATTTTAAATATAGAGAATCATGTATAAGGTGGTGGTGTGTCTAAGGGTATCAGTCTTCAGTGTTTCATTTGCTGTTAGCTTCCTTCTCATCCTCCTTAACATATTGATTTAGCAAGCATAGATAGAGGTATAAGGGGAAATAATAATAATAACTATCTCTTACATGTATTTATTATTTTGTATTTCAGCCATAAAACCAGATGTTATGAAAGCGGAACCAAAAATTGAAAACAGGATGCAACCGTTCATTACGGTACCAACTTACACACCAATCAGTAATGTTAAGGTGGTTAAACCGGTAGTAGCTAATGTAGCTCGAACACTGTTTACAGATGGTAAGAATTAAAATAAAACTTATAGATTATGGTAATCTTGCATCTTACATTGTGTTGACAAATCTGCGACTATACACTATTAATTCTTGGATTTTGATGAAGGATTATTTATTCATATATGCAAGTTTAAAACTTTTTGTGATTATATTTTACGAATCTAATTATGTTGAGTTTTTGGTTTGTGGTGTATTATTACAGTTTGACCTCTTAAACTGTTCTGCGCATAACCTCCATTCATTGGCGGTGACTGATACTTGATAATCCCAAAATATCTTAGCATTAAAAACCAACCAAACAGAACCCACCCATCTAGTGATCCCTGAGACTAGTGACGGGGAGCAGCATCACCGGCATTGCGCTCATTGACGCGCCTGCACAGCGTAATGAGTATTGGTAAACCGTCCAAGAAATTTGTGCCGGCTTTTGCTGGCGCTTTCTTAGTACCAGTGGACTAATAGAGGCTGATGTAGTAGACAACTATTCCATTTATAAGTAACCTTTATCTGATGGATAGTTTTACATATTTGTTTGTGTGTACTTATATATCATTTTAGAGCCAAAACCGGAACCAGAATATTTCCCAACGAGTCAACAACAACAGCAAGCACTAATGCCAACAATCTTCCAATCTGAGCAACCGAAACCCTCATCTGGCACTATTACCGTCACTAGTACAACACGCACGCTACTTAAGGACATGCTACATAACAAATCTCAAGCACATGCTGAAACCAAAAATGATGCTAATATATTTATGGGTCAACAAATATGTTCACCGACCGCTTTCAGTAGTACGTATTTTTGGTATACTTTTTTTTATGTAAAATAAATGAACCTTTTGACAGTCGCCAGTTTGCTGATTCTTGAGCTCTTTAGAATGTTAACCGAAGTACGCCCATTACAGCTTCAATGGCATCCAGAATTTTGAATTGCAGTCCTAAGGAACACTGCACTGCGCTCGTCTGAGATATCATTTTGCATTATGTACATGGGGCTCATGTATACTCTCACTTACTTAATTTAAACGCTTTTAAAACCAAAACTACATCACTTATACATCACTGCTTTACTACAGAATAATTGGCCCTGCTACATCTGGTATTATTAATTTAATATATCCTGACCAAATTTAGTTAATTAAAGATGACATCTTGATCGAGAAAGGCGACTTGGAGACGAGAACGGCGACAGGTTGCACCAGTCATGTTGTACCATGTAGTTGTGGGATGGAGGAATAATTCAAATATCTAGCCTCTGTATATCCGTATATTTTACTCCGGCAAACGGTCGTGTGATCTTATTTATTTAAGTCTTATATCCTGTGATTATACCCTTCAAACCGTAGGATGACAGTGTTTGCACTGCAGTTTAGCGGCAGAAATAGGTAAGAGAGTGTGACCTAGGCAGAAAAGCAACCTACTACCTGCCTAACCACAACTTTTATTTCTAGCTTCGAAAACTTCTATAACAATTGCTGCGCCTTCCGCTGTGTTCACATCAAAACCAATTGCCGATATAAATAACATGTTCAGCAAACTTCAGCCCCAAACTTTAACAACAGAGCCCAAAGCTCAAGCTTTTGCATCTGTAAATGTTAAATCGAGTGAAACCGGTGAACCTGAAGGAGTAGCACCAAATAAAATCTGCGTTGAAAAACCGAATACAAATGTTTTCTTATTAAAACCGTCTACGCCATTAACGACGGCACAGTCGCAAAATGTTCCTGATGTGTTAAAAAATAGCGCTCAAGCTTTAACAATAAGAAAGACAGATGCTAACATTAAAACAGAAATTAAAGCCCAAGATACTCCAAAACTAAAAGAAAACATTCCGGAAAAGGACAAAAAATCATCTAAAGAACCACAAAAACTACTTGATGATGAAAAGGATTACGAAGTAAAACCGCTTAGTTTGGTAAACAAAGCATCCGTCCCTATTGTTTCTAGTGCTCAAGCTGTATTTTCAAGTAAATATCGTTTTTTTTTTTCGTTTAATATCTATTTATTATATTATCTAACACAACCATATGATTTTAGAAGATTCCAAGAAAGCACCAGAAGTGAAACCTGAAATTACGATAAGTAAATCTGTTGTAATTGAAAAACCCACGGCTTCTCTATTTGATTCAAGCACTGCTACAGGTAATGATATTTTTGAGGTCTTATCTATGTACAGATTTAATTTTATTCTCATACCTACCCATACGCTCAATTGTAGATAGTGTTTCAATATAATAAAAAAAAACAGTATTGTATTTCAACATTGTCACTTTAATTTACACATTTATTTACTTCTAATTTTATAAATAAAATTATTAAAATTTCCTCAGCTTCAAAACCGCAAACGACATTTGTTGCATCAGCCGTTACCAGCGTTTATACACCATCAACAACGGGAAATGAATCAACAGCGAAACAAACATCAGAAGCAATAACAACGCCGTCGGCTTCTTCCATATTCGGAACAGCTGTGGCTTCACAAAAAACATTCTCGGACACTGACACGAAACCGTCTCCTCCAACTGGATCTGTTTTCGCTACATCACGAACTTCAAAATCTTCAATATTTGGCACATCAAGTATATTCGGAAAATCAAATACATCTGATATAGCCACAGGAACGACCACGTCACCGGCACAGTCTATTTTCAGCAGCGCTGCATCTTCAACGCCTTTTGTAACCACAACTACAACAGCTTCTGTTACAGTAGATCTTATAACTACCTCAGAACCTGTAAGTGTTTCGACTCCCACAACTTCGACCCCTCCAACATCTAGTCCTACAACCACTAGTTCCGTTTTTGACTCTCTAACTACCCAAGCAGAAGTAATTAGTATTTCCACTACCTCGGTTCCATCTGTTACTACACAGAGTTTGTTCGAGGCGTCTCCATCGACAACTCAATCAGTATTCGCGCCTACGTCTACTACGCAAAGTGTGTTTAATACAACTCCAACTCCCGTATTCGGAAGCGCTCCCACTACGGCACAGAGCGTGTTCACTGCTGCCACAGTCACAACCACGACTTCAATCTGGAATTCTTCATCGAACCAGAATTGGAGTTTCCAGTCTGGAAATCAACAGCCAGTGTTCGCCGGTGCCTCTACACAATCATCTATCTTCGGAACTCCAACGCCTTCCACTCAAGCATCCATTTTCGGAACTCCGACTCAAACAACTCAAAGTGTATTTGGGACTGCTACGCCAACAACACAAACCTCAGTATTTGGAACTCCAACTACGACTCATTCTGGTTCACTGTTTGGTGGAACTGAAGCTAATTTGTTCGCAGCGGCTAGTATTTCCACCACAAGTGCACCGTCTCCGACGAGTGGCGGAAATATATTTGGGGGAAGGTGAGCAAAGCCTGTATATATTATAAAGCTAGTTAAGCTTTTGCCTGCGGCATCTAATCTTCGAATAAAAAGCATCTTATATTCTATTTTATATTAACCACAATATTTTTAAGTAAATCATTAGTTATCATTGAAACGAAGATTTTTTTAAATTAATAGCATCCGTCAAACACATACGAATCGATCTAAAAACAAGCTGGTCTCTTCTCGTATATTGATCATAGAAACTTGTGTTAATAAAAAATAACTTATGTGCTTTATAACATATTTTTAGTGGAACCGGTTCAGTCTTTGGTGGCGGCAGTACGAATATATTTGGAGGAAAAGCGCCGTTGGGACAGTCTAGTCAATCAGCAGCTTCTATATTCGGTGGTGCAAACTCAACGCTTAAACAAAATACTTCAACAAACTTTTGGAGTGGTGGCAGCACTGCAGGTGGAAATGCATTTGGTTCCACTGCTTTTGGTAAGCGCTTTAACTTCTTAATAAATCTACAATCGTAATGCGTAAAATAGTAAATTTATGCATTACGATTGTAGGTATAAATTTAAATTATTCCCGCACACTATAATTACAAAAAAATGTTACATAAATTACACACAACACACAATTACAGATTAAATAAATTTCTCTGTTTTAAAACAATTTTTTTGGAAAGTTGCTATTCAGCTTTAATTTCGTCATAGATTCTCATTAATTTTGACTTTCTATTTGTAAGTAAAAAGTAGCAAAAAAAAACTGTCGAGCCATATTATTACAGTGTTAAATTACATTAATGCTGGTATAAAAATCACTGGTAGATAATTTCGAGTTACTGGTATATTGTCTTAATAAATCCACAATACTTGAATGTCGATTGCAGAAACATGACTTAGAGATTAAAAAACTACAGTATTAAATATCAATAAATTAAATGTTACAGAATAATATAATTATTAACTTATTACGACAATTGGGAAAACCCAATAATAACATACTTGCCACAGCAGCTTAGGAACCGGGCACCGGATTTTTCCCTAGAGTTTAAGTCTCGGTGTAGGGTAGGCACCACTAAACAGTTGTACAGTTGTACTGTATTTTAAAAGCTGTCTTCTGCCATGTGCAGTAGTATTAGTTAAACAATTTGTCTATAAGTAGCAAAGTGGCATCCCACATATAAGTGCCCATGGCTGGGCAAAGGCCTTATATATATATAGGGTTTTGGAGCCGAGAAGAGCCCGCCACGGTGCCCCGGTGAGGGTTGGCGGGCTTTACATATCGAAATAATATTCCACTAGACAATTCGTCTGTTTATTTATATTTAATTATTTTCATAATGTATATGAATTCCTGTAAGATGTTAATATTTATCATTACTTTATTTATATGTATATATATTACAATTCAGGTTGGTCTTAAGATGAACATGGACAAGACGAAGTTCATGTCAAACGTCCATGTCACACCAATACCGGTTGTTGTTAGGAACAATAGGCTCGAAGTTGTAGACGAGTACGTATACCTGGGACAAATTGTCCGATTAGGTAAGTCCAACTTCGACTCAGAGGTCAATCGACGAATCCAACTCGGCTGGGCTGCGTTCGGGAAACTACGTCATATCTTCTCGTCGAGTATACCGCAAAGCCTCAAGACGAAAGTATACAACCAGTGCGTGTTGCCAGTGATGACATACGGATCCGAGACTTGGTCCTTCACTGCAGCCCGAATGAGGAAGCTCAAAGTTGCTCAGCGTGCTATGGAAAGGGCTATGCTCGGTGTTTCTCTGCGTGATAGAGTCTGCAACGATAATATCCGCAGCAGAACTAAGGTAACCGACATAGCCGTAAAGATCAGCAAGCTGAAGTGGCAATGGGCCGGCCACATAGCTCGCAGAACTGACAACCGCTGGGGAAAAAAGGTTCTCGAGTGGCAGCCACGTACGGGCAAACGCAGTGTAGGACGACCCCCCACAAGATGGAGTGACGACCTGCGCTGTGTTGCGGGAAGTCGATGGATGCAGGTGGCTCAGGACCGAGCTTCGTGGCAATCTTTGGGGGAGGCCTATGTTCAGCAGTGGACTTCTAATAGGCTGAAATGATGATGATGATGATATTACATTAGTTACTTCATTTATTAATTTATATGCTAGTACAGTAAATCAATTGCTTGTATGCATTACCAAGCAACTTCCGATTTCATTCTTTACAATCCTGTCCATCCAAGGGTTGTCTGAAAGCGCTAAGACCGTCCCCTGTACCATCAACTTATGTTTCAGGTTTGTTTTTGCCTAAATTTTTTTTCGTTGTGCAATAAAGCGTATTCTATCTACTTATCTTCCGAGCTCCATAAAATAAAAAGAGAGAGGGCTGTGCCTAGCTGTAGTTCATCTGTAGGATATCGCTTCACATAATCGTTTTATAGAATACTTGGTCCAAATAACTATAATTGGATATATTTATGTCTAACAGGTCAACAAGCTACAACCCAGGCGTCGATATTTGGAGGCAGTACTGGAGGTAGTTTTACTGCCCCTTCAACTGGACAACCATTAGGAAGTCCACAGGGAGGTACATTCAGCGGCGGTGATGCTAAATCTGTGTTTGGTTCTCCTCAACAACAAACATGTTAGTATAGTACTAATGTATTAAAGTCTCAAACATGCTGGTAGACAACAGCAAGCGCGATAACCATTTTAAATTTGCAGACCTGAAATATTCAGACCGATGACAGGGAGCGAGGCGGCTTGTTCAGGAACAGTGATCATCCATAAATAATAATTACGACATGTTTATTCGCTATGTATATACGGTGTATTTATTCGCTATCGCTTGTGGTACATGCTGTAGGTGGCAAAATTCTTAAGTGATTCTCGTTAGTTCACACATTTTTGCCTGATGAGGCATGCGAAAATTTAGGTCATTTTCACATGCCTTACAAAAAAAATTACGATTTTTAAATTAATTACACATGTTTAACATTGTTAAAATATGTTGTAAAATTGTAAACAATATTTATAATTTTGTGGCAATAGCAAAAATATAAATAATTACTATATAATTGTGGAGTCAAATTAAAGTTCTATCATGAAATTAAAGCCGTCATATAAAAATATAATAATGTAGTACATTCTCTACTCGGTTAAAGATGTGAAAGGTACAGAAGTAAAGGTTGCTTACAAAATAAATTAAGGATGATGTCGATCTGGTCGATTTCGACCTCGACGACCACACCTTTTCGCATAAGCGTTATATCCAATTTTTTTGCAATGAGATCGGGGAGAGAGTCGGATGTACTGTTCGCGACCAGGACGTAACAGAACACAATACGACGTAATACAAACTCACAATATCAATCATTTGTGCAGCACGCAGTTTTAGCTCCTCAGGTGTATATAGGTTACCTACATGACATTGGATATCTTCACAAATGACACTAACCTACATATAAATAACCTAATATTGTAATGTCACACTATATTAGATGACACGTGGAAGTAGGACAGCACGTCTTAATTATCGAGAGCAAAAAGCAAACGCTGGAAAATAAAAAGCGTGGTAATGATATCTATCTCTATCGCACTTGTTCGTGTGGATATGTTTTCGTGCACATGACATTTTCTGACGAAATTTCATATTTAATTTTACGTATGTCATATTTAATTTGTCAAAAATATAATTATTTCTTTGAAATAGTACTAGCGAATGATATCTGATTATTTGACTGTAAGAACTTTTGCTTGTATAGTTGGTGCAATATTTCATGACATACGATGGCATTTTCGGTTGATTTGGGATGATGCCCGACACGATACTGACACTTGAAGCTAATCAGCAAAGTTTCAACGTGCAACTCGCGGGGCGCTTATTACCTATCTACACTTTATTTTATTTATATATATATATCATTGGTAATAAATGTAAACCTATTTTCTTGTGACGTTATAGCTCCAGGTTTTGGTGGTTCCGCTGCATTTGGATCGAAACCTGTTTTTGGACAAACGGCGAGGTAAGCGAAGCGACAGTTCTACTCCACGATGTTCGATGTATTTTCGTTTATAATAAAACTGTTTATTTCAGTTTCGGTTCTCCCACCGGCTTCGGTTCATTTGGTGGGTTTAACAAGAGTCCGAGCGGTGGGTTTGGTGCACCCGCAACATTTGGCGGAGCCACGGCCTTCGCGAGTCCCAGTTTCGGTAGCACTTCGCCCGGTAAAGGATTTGGAGGTGCTTCGCCAACTCCTAGTAAGTTATGAAATTTGTAAGTTTGTTTTTGTTTTTTTTTATGAAAGAGACGGCAAACGAGCAAGCGGTTCACCTGATGGTAAGTGATTACCGTCGCCCACATACATCTGCAACACAATAGATACTGCAGATGCGTTGCCGGTCTTTAAGGAGATTTGGGAGAAAAGGAGGGGAATAGAGAGTGGGCCTCCGGTTACCTCACGCACCAAACGAAACGCAGAAGCACAAGATGCCTCTACTTCACGCCGGTATTCTGCGAGGCCGTGGTACCAATCCGGTCGAGCCAGCCCATTCGAGCAGCAGCTAAGGCCGCCGCTTGGCTCTACCACGCTTAAAAAAGTGTAAAGTATGTACGGATTTAACTTAAATTCTTAGTTTTTCGCGGATTTTGATGAAACTTTTTGTAAATGTTGCTTATGATCCTAAAAATGATGTTAGCACTGCTAATTATTATTATTTTTATCTGAACATTACAATCTTGAAACTTTATATGTTTGCCGTTCGTGCCTAAAGGACTAAACGGTGTGTATGTTGGCAGAGATGTGGACTATGTCATGGAATAGGATAGTCTATCTCAATTGAGAATACTCTTGGGAAAAAAAGCAACCCAACGCGGGCGAAGCTGCTATATTACCTTTGTTGTAAACTGTATCTTAGTTTTTTGTCCCCTGCGTAGCTCAGTGGATAGCGTACTCGACCGCTGAGCCTTCTTGTTCGAATCCTTGCCGTAGCACTCTTATATTGGGGTTTTTTTGCTACAGTTATGAGCGGGTTTGTTACCGCAATTATGTTGTTCTCCTTTTATTTAATGTCGTTCGGTCAACGCCCACGGAACGAGACGGAGTGGCTTTCCCTTGACCACCACACGGTATTAAGTGCAGATGTTAGACGTTTCGACCATTAAGACGCCTTTTACGATACTAGACTGCGACGGGACCCTTTTTGACATCGCACAACAAATTAATCTTTTTTATTTGTGTTTTTTTTTTGTATTTTGTTTTGCGATTGTCAAATAAATGTGTTTTTTTCTTTCTGTCTATACCCATAGTCAAAAAGACTACAATATCTTCTTAAACGTGCAGTTTGGACACTGTAACATCTCCTGCCCAGTAAACGACTGACTGATAGTATTCGCAAGTTGTCTCCGTTGTCGCAATCCGCCAGGAGAACATCATTATCATCTTAGTTTTACCACTATCTGTTTAGGTTTTGGAGCTCCGACACAGTCGAACGCTACATTTGAAAACCTAGCAACACAGAACACACTAACGTTTGGCAACCTGGCGCAGCAGTCCGGCCAGCAGAGCCCGCAGCAGGCGACCTTCAACGCGTAAGTATTCAAACTTTGATGAGCGTGTTAGATTTTAAGGTTAAATGAACTAACAAAAATATAAATATACTTGTTTTTAAATATTTGAACTTAAACGTAGAACTTACTATAACAGTAATTAAAAGTAATCGATTATCAAAATTAGGTAGGAAATAAGAAAGTACCGAAGTAGTTTAAATAATACTTTTATTTAATTATATAATTCTACCACCGTTTCGTAACGAGGTTCTTCTAACGGAGAAGAAACAGGCGAAAGAAACTCCGTAGGTACCCTCTCTTTTAAGAAAACTATTACACCTTAATTATTAACAATTCACTACCACTCCTTTATAACAACACCTCTTTATACAATTAATATGATTCATTAGGATTTAACATGAATTTACAATATTTAGGTATAGTATCCTAATTATTATATAAAATTAATATACAGTTAGATTCTAGAAATTTGTACTGCTTGGAAAGATTTAAATTATTGTTCAATTATTATGAAGCTAGGTAACATCATTGTCTAAACTATATACCCGTAAATATTCAAAGGATTAAGAGATAAAATGAGATATCCTAGAGAGGCTTCACAAATGGTCATCTATTGATAATTAACAATGTTACAATAATATCAGAAATAACACATTACCTTGTTGGTTGTTCACACCTCGATGGCTCAGAAACTACTCTCTCGCCCCTCACTGGGGAACCCATATTTAAAGTACCAAGTACCGACTTAGTAAAATAAAATGCTAAATACAAAGTCTTAGTCAATACAATTACTTACAACTATGGTTGTTTCAAATATAATTTTACACAATAAATTGCTCCATTTATTTTAATACAATTTGTCAAACATTAACACCTTTCGTTAATCATATTCACTAATAAGTAAACCAAACAGTTTTGGCAAATCAAATCATTACTATTACTATATAATACCCTCTTTTACATTTTTTTATTATATCAAATGGGAATTATTGTTGTAACTGCTTTACTAACGTATGTACGTTGTATAGCCATTATACGTTTTAAGTATGATAATATCACATTTATTAATACAATAATTCATCATTTATACTAATATCACAAGCGCGTGGTACAGGTACAGTTTACAAGCTGTTAAAGGTAAGGTAAGGTAAGGTAAGGTAAGGTATACCGTTCTCTGACAACGCATCTGTCTATTAATGGACGTTGACTATTTATTTTGCTCGGAGCCTATATTACGATGTATGAACTTATTAAAACACGAACAGCCTATAGGATTCATCAAAATAGGTACTTTTGTTTCAATACATAAACAATTTGTCGATATATTATTAAATTAAAAAATACTGTCTCGTTTTTTTTTATTCTGTGAAGAGTATTTAGAGAAACGCTTGCCATGTGCACACAGCATTGTCTTTTGTAGTACCTAATTGACGCGCAGTGAAATAATGAACCCATCGTTATTGTCTTCAATGGAAAAAGCTTAAACGTAAAACAACTTTTGTTTCACAATATTTTAGTAAGCTTTTTTTTATGGGAAAGACGGCAAACAAGCAAGCGGTTTATCTGACGGTAAGTGATTACCGTCGCCCACGTACATCTGCAACACCAGAGGTGCGTTGCTGGCCTTTGAGGATATTTGGGAGATGGGAGGAAGGATGAGGAATGGGAGCGGGAGTGGGCCACCGGTTACCTCACTCACCGATCGAAACGCAAAATCACAAAATGCCTCTACTTCCCTCCAGTATTCTGCGAGGCCGTGGTACCAACCCGGTCGAGCCGGCCCATTGGAGCGTTAAACTACTTTTAATTATATTAATGCATATCTAAAACTTTAATAATGCATGTTGCCATTTTATAAACAGCCTGTACAGATAGGTAACCAATAGTTGTTAACCGCAAGATGTGGCTCTCGAAATCAGTGAGGAACAAACCATTAACTCAGAAGAATGGAGGAGCAATTTGGAATATATTGGAGTCTTATACAATTTTTATTTCCCATACAGTTCTCCATCATTTACCGGTTGGCGTGGCTGATGACTACATTACAAGGAGCGTGCGGCTCGCAAGTGACACTGACAGTTTCTATATTGCGTCGCATTCTCGTATAAACTATTGGACAGTGTGTATGTAAAATGTGAAATTATCTCATGGATCGTGCGAATTTTGTTAATTCTGTAATAATAAATTGTATTAGTTTAAGTGTAAAATAAATTATATTGAAGCTACTTGAGTTTTATAATTTAAGAATGAATTTTTTTCTACTTTCATGTATATGAGCTGATGTTTATTTCATTTACGCTATAATTTTTTTTGGAATTTTCCCAATAGTTTCAATTATACAATAAAAAATAAACACTGTGTTATAGATTTGCCAAAAACAATTGTATTTTTTCTTTTTTCAGGCCACACCACACAATGCCTAGTTTGACGTTTATATGTACGAGTATTACCGTTTTTCGATAAAACAAAAACAAAAAAAATAAGAAGCATAATTTTTGTATGGGTTAGTTCCTTAATTTTATTGTTGTTTTTTTTATAATTATGCGAAATATATACATTTGAAATGACACTATTATTTACGGATTTTATCGCGTTACTACCATCTTTCAAGTGCAATATCCCTCTACAAGATGCAGGAGTGTACAAGCTTGATTGTAAGTGTGGTCTCTCTTACATAGGGCAAACTAAACGATCTGTAAGGACCCGCGTAAAAGAACACAGCTGATGCGAAACACCGACGCTCTAGGAAGTTGGCAGTCTGTGATTATATCCTCGATCGCGCCAACCATCGGATTTGATAGACCACAAATCCTCGCAAAAGAACACCGATTCCTGCCAAGGATGAATCACGAGGCTATTGAAATCAAAAAACATCCTAATTTTAATAGAGAAGATCTGGCTGGGTGCTACCACCGGCTTGGGATCCAGTAATAAATAAAATTAAATCTAAAACCAAGCATACCGCTGCACGACCTCAAGATACTGTGACCACATTCTGCGTAGATTGTACCAATATTAATAAATAAAAGCTGAAGGTAGCCCGAGCTGACTATGACATCTGGACGTATAACACCTCAGTCTTCCCGTGACCATGTAAAGCACTCGAAACATGGTTAATACAAAAACAAAATTAAACGCGATAAAATTGGTAAATAATAGTTTAATATAAAAAAAATATATATTATTGTTAGGATATCCACCAAAATTACACACATAATAATACAAAAGATACAGCCCCTTTAAACGGAAGACAGACGGCGTAGGCGTAGTAATAGGACCCCGTACAGAACCCATGAAAGTAATCCTATATCCAATAGAAGCATGCACTACTACGATAATAACCACATTTATGTGTAAAATGTAATTACTGAGTGTAAGTAATTACATTTCAAATTCGGATAGATATTCCGTCATCATTGGGTCGCCTGAACCTCGTCTGATGGTTAGCAGGGTGCACCACATGCACGTGAGGTTGGCATTTGGGAAAAGAGATGGCAAATTCCCTCACCTTATCTTGCAATGAATATTCTGCGGGATTTTGCTGGCTCCTTCTTCTAGAGGCCTATGTTCAGCTGTGGAATAAAATTGGCTGATATAATAGTAGTATATAATAGCAATATACTGGGTAATTTTTTCAAGTGTATCCAAATTCAATAATTAAGTACAAAATATAAATACTGAGGTATCGCTTTTTGCAGTATTATTTGCTCTGTTCTATATAGACTATATACTCGTAGATATATACACAATGTAGTGCTTATTTCTAATTCGCAACAATATCTTATATAATTTATACTTGCGATTATTGTCACTTAGTGAAACTTCAACATATTGACAATTAGTATTCTCTCCAGTACCAGTTGCACAACACATTTTGTTTATTATATAATATTCATTAAAGATGCCGTAATGCGAAACCGGCGGTAACTTATTTAACAATTAATATGTGTTGTGAAACTATTACAAAATTCTATCTTATCTCTATTATAATATCGGACACCAGAGTATGTCTAATCATAACAATCAAGGGACCTACAGTCGTGTCAGTGTCGCCTGCACATAGCGTAAAGTGATGCTTCAACAACAAGGTTTCTTATTATTGCCTACTTGGCTTTTATCTGTCAACCAAACAAACTAAAAGGATATAGCGGCCAGGTTCAATCTGTACTCAAATTACGGTAGCCCAGGTGCAGATTCTATAAAGGTATTATGGTGATATTAGATCTCAATAGTAGATCTAATATGCAAATCTAAACAAAAATATGTTATTAAGCCGTCGTAACCTTTTCTTAAGACTCAATAAAAATGTAAGTGATGAACCTGCGGAAATCTTTTTCATTTCATTAGATGCTCTGGCGGATCAAGTTTTTTAAAGTTCACTCGTTATTCGTACTCTGGGCGGATGCGAATTGTGCGAGATTCCACTGGTTTGTTAGCGAGTTATCTGAAAGTGTAATGAGTCCGGCTAAAGTTCAGAAAAACTTGGCCCATTGGAAAAGTTCAACACTTCCCTATTCGCTAATGAGCATTCGAAGGAATTATTTTATTTCTTGAGTGAATTCTTAAATCTTAGTAAATTTAATTATGGGATCAGAAGATATATTCAGTTTATTTCCATTGTGTCTATTTCGTCAGTATTTTATGGGAATAAGAATCGTATCGTCATAGTCTAATAGTAAAGATTGTAATGCCGCAAGCACACTGTGGCTTTCTTATATTCTACAGTAAATTTATTCGATTTTTGTATGATGCGCCGTCGAGAAATAACGACGATGTCTTCCTGGTCGATTTCGACTTTGGTGACAACTTCAGAATATCGGATAGGAGGAAGGATCAGATGCAGTATCGGAATCACTGGGCGTACAACCGAAACCTAAAATCGTCAATTTGTATATGTATATTAATATACAAATTATTTTCGTATATTCGTAACATTTGATGATTTTCGCAATAATAAACAAATATTGACTTCAGCTGGGATACGAACTAAGGACCAAAGCAGGACATAAATCCACAGTTAGATAATCTAACCACTAAGCCGTTGATAAATAATAATGTAGACTTTTGAATTATCTATTTAATATATTCTAGTTCTAACTAAATTTTGATTTATTCTTCAATTCACTGGTAAGTAATAGAATTAGATACCTAAATCAAAACTGGAAGTGTGAGCTAACTCTTTTCCGTTTACTCAAAAGCATCAAGGCGCGTACTTGGCAGTAATAAAAGATTATATTTCTTTATAAATAATACTTGGACCACTACAAAATCCACATACGTATATGGTTAAAAATATAATAAATTTTATTTTAATTAAATGTATAGATACAATATATTATAATATAAATTTATGGAACACTTTTACTAATTCGGTTTTCATAAACATTGTATGAAACATTTTCATTAAATCGTTCGAAGACACCCGGACATAAAAGTCGACTAGCGACAGAAGTAGCGCAGAAGACATACTAAAAACGTCATACGCTGGTCTTATAATAACTTGAAGCTGATCACAGTCTATGACACATACGCAAATGTGTAAAGAGAATGGTTAGAATGAAGGAATACAGTAGATAGCAGTTTTTTTTATTGATTTTTTCTTCATCGCATACACTAAGGACTACAATGGGCGGAGTCAACCCAGTGTTCAGTTCTTCATATTTGAGCTTTGGAATAAGAACGGACTTCACATCATGTCCACAACATATTCTTTGTCAGACGTGTAGGTTTCCTCGCGATTTTTCTTCCAAAACCGGGCACGTGGTATTTTCAGCAATGAAAAATGTAATTCACAATTTTAGTGATGATAGAACCGGGATTCGAACTCTCTTGCATGAAATTAAAGCGAGCGCATTGATCCCTGAGCCAGCGTTGAATCTAGGATGGGACAGATAGGGCATGTGCCATAGGCACCATCTACAGGAGCACGCAAAATAAATTAAAAAATGTGCAAATTACAAAAAAAACATACCTAAAAAAACATCATTACCTGTATTGTTTTCAACTCAAGTATAATATTTGCATGGTGTGATTGAGATACAGTGACAGGTTCAACAATTAGCAACATAAACTTAATATGACAATTACTGGGGAATTATAAAACAAACCAAAGGATAATTATAATGAGTCTAATAATAGCATTCATATGTTTAATATATCAAAAAGACTGGAAAATTGAGGACATGGTTACCAATAAACGAAGGTGTATGGTATGGTTACCAATATGAACAGGGACGAGGTGTTGTTGTTGGAAACGCCTCTTGAATATGCGTCTCCAACACCAACACCAGAGAACGGCTTTTTACACCAATGATTCAGTCTACAAAGAGCATAGAGCAATACGAATAGACTTTCTTCGAGCTGCGTAAAACTCAAATTCTCTAATCATATCTCCAAAAACAAACAGTTAATGTGAAGAGATTCGTTGTGCAAGGTTCTGGTTGAATTCGCACATGGCGTGGCCGACCACCCACTTCGGACGGGATTTTCATAAAATCTACAACTCAATCCACCAGAATGTGTTCGCAACTCTGCGAGGCGTCAAGAGTAGAAAATCAATGCGAAAGCAAGCTCCCAAAACAAAGCGAACGTCGACGTACATCATGTGTTCTAACCACGCGTGCCCGACTGGGAAGAAGAAGCCCGTACGTAGGTATGACGACTGAGAAGAAGAAGGGCTGGAAGCTAACCCTTTAGATTAAAGACTATGACTAGACTATATGAAACGTGTTTTTTTTTACTAATTAGTGTGTATCTGTTTATTTTATAAACAGATGTTTTATGATGAACTAAACAATGTTTAATTATTGTATATCATCGGGTACAAGATAGGATCGGAAATATATTTTGACAACCATGCCGGTAATCATCAAACTAATTTTAAACGTCAAAGCTTATTTGAAAGGAATCCTAGTAATATTATAAATAAAAATCCATCAGCATTAACCGTAAAATTCAGCTAGAAGAGTATTGTACGGAATGGAAAATCATAATTTATTTTCTTATCACACAAAAATTGACTCTATTGACTCCAGATTAGTATGAGAAGCAATATCTCTAGTGCAAGGGTTTTGTCACTACGCTCGCCAACTCGCCCGCCTAGCGTCTTGAGCAGATCTCCCATTAATGGGATATAGAATTTTATTGGTGCCTTCATTGAAAGTCAAATGTCCAGCAGTGGGCTTATACAGGCTGATAAAGAAAGAATAAAGATAAACTGAATAATACCCACGCAGTAAACTGGTCACAACATTAATTTGATATGAACCATACCAGTAAGAACAATGAATTTAGAACCTTATCGTAAATACCAACATAATTTCTGATATCGCACAGCTTTATTTTATAGGTCTTTGAATTACCCATTTCATATCAAGAGCAACATTCGTCTTTATGGAGCTCGTTTATTTTACACCCTTATACTCGTTATAGTAACTATGTACTGAGAAAATGTACTTAATTAGTGTAATACTTATATCTAGTACACGTAAGCCGTGGATGTAGTAAGAGTTGATTAACGATGATGGAAAATCTCGATGACATAGGACCACATTAAAAAAATCCCAAATCGATCTTAAATACCTTCTAGCTGATTGATACTGCCAATCAGACCGCTACGGTTATGGAAACCCCATTTAAAATGTGGGCGGTTTATAGCCATTAGTGTTGTATTGTGTTGTGATTCAATAATTAATATGGAGCTTTGTAGAAACTAAACGACATCGTTACGGGCGCGTACTCATACATTTTACTCAATTAATAAGTTTCATTAGCAAACAAAACGACACGTTACCTACAAAGAGTCTCGTGAAGTAATTGCGGACCTAAAAGGATCTAAGATAATACAAGTTTCCAGACGTAATTAAACGGCTCTCATATTGTTGTTGGAATAGTGCACATTTGTCTTGGTTGCAATTAGTGCGATACCGGCAACCCGCCTTGTACGAGATTGAACACATTTACCACAAACGAAGCTCGTCCAAAATGGGTGCACACCTAACAATAAATCGTGGCTCACGACGATACACGTAAGTATCTATATCAGGGTTACCCAACCTTTTGTCATGTCGCACAATAATAATTTAGTAGAAACGTAATAAAATACTTATGTAATATTTAGTCTGGACATGTTAAATAATTGAAATTCTATAGTTATGACACGACAATGGTAAGGTAGTAAAAAATTGCTAGTGAGAAACAGCTTTTTTGCCAGAGCTAGGGTCAGATCGGTACAGAGGGCAAACATTACGTATTAGAATTGCGATCCTAGTATTTTTACTTAAAGCAAAAATTCTCCACGCCTTCCCGTGCCAACCGAGATGTGTAGCTTTCTTTTGCTCGCGACAAAAAATAAGAACATTCATCAATCAGACGTCGAGAGTTGTCTTGGCCTTTAGTTAGAACAAATAATTAGTACAGTCATTTATAAAAAAAATAATAGCTAGCGTCGAATTAAGAATGAGCAAGTTTATATCCATCAACTTTTCAGTAAAAGAATTTTTTAACTTCAGGGACAACAAAAGATATCAAAATTCCTCCGGACCTTCGTAATAGCCGGCCGGCTAGTCGATCTTCACTAAACGCTTTTTGCTTAGATATATGTATCAGAAAAATAATGCCTACTAAAATGTAACGAAAAAACTTTTCTTTAATATCGTGACCATAATAAATATAGGTATACTATAATATACTAAATGTAGGTGTTTTTTTCCCATTACTACTTTGCATCTGCATTATATACTAATTCGCACCCTCACGCACGCATACAGATACACAAAGGAGTGATTCAAATTTTCAACTACTGAGAATTGTATACACTTTCTATTCTATAACCCTAGGACGTCTCGGACTAAAACTACTTTAAAAATATATTTCATGTACAGACACGGAACAATTACAATTTTATTCATAGAAAGAGCACTAAATGCGCAGAGTGCTTTGTGATTAATTATTTTCGAAATTCTTTAACTAGGTACATATGAATAGATTTTACGTGATCGACAAAATAACAATAAAACAGGAATATAGACATGAATGTATTATCTTATACTTATAACTATTTTATATCAATTTTGAAAATTAATAAAAATAAAATATGCTCACGGCACTATACCCATACTGGAGTGGCCACCAGAACTAATGTGGGACAATGTGACAGGGCAGAGACCTTGTCACAATCTTAGCGTCCAGGCCAACAATACAAATCGTTAATAAGTTTCGAAAAAGTTATTGGTATCCTTTCGACGTTTTTCGTGGTTTTTGAACCCCGCTCGCCTCGAAGGTCCATGGAGTTTTATTACGTTTACCTCCTTATTAAGTTACCACTTTAAAAATTAATTTAATTTAATAGTGTAAAAAAATCTGTTCAAAGACCACCGATGCGAGGATACGAAATTTTTTAGCACAATTTTGTTTGCTAAAAAAACTATAATAATATCATAGTAAAATTATTATAGTTTTTTTTTTTTGAGTATTCGGATAGAAAACTCCGAACTTGTGAATGTTAAAAAAACGTGTACTACAGGCGGATACAGAACACCATACCCTTTTTTTCTGGATAAAAATTCCTGAGTTTTATCGGAATTGCCGCTGCTCGTATTGATTGAGAGCACTTGATTGTGCGATGCCCTTTATTCTTTAATAGTCCTCACTAGTATCGAGTCCAATTAATATAAGTGCTGGTAAAATGTAATAGGTTTACGACCGAATTACATGGAATTTTGTGTAGAGCGGCGGTAGCTCCGGCGGGGAGTTCGTTTTAAATTTCATAGTACGCGAATGACCTCGATTTGATTCCAGGTGCGGTCTAAAAGACCATGCTCGAAAACACTCTCAAAAATAAAAATAAACATTTATCCAGTTGTGGGGCCTTTATAGCCTGCTATTATGTATATTAGTTTACATAACATTTTAATAAGTAAGTAATAAACTATTATTTACCAATTTTATCACGTTTAATTTAGGTTTTGGGTACGTTACCGCACCTTTAGTCACGGTAGGGACTGAGGTGTTCAGCATTGAGCATTTCATTATATATTTTTGGTCCGATCTTCGCTGAAAGTAAAAAAAAAATACCATGATGACGTGCAGTGGCATGCTGGGTTTTAGATTTAATTTTATTTTTTACAGGATCCAAGGTGGTGGGAGCACCCAGCCTCTATTAAAATTAGGAGGAATAATTTCAAACCCGCGTAAAAGAACGGTGATCTGAAACACCGACGCTCTAGGAAGTCTGCAGTCTGTGATTACATTCTGGATCACCTCGACCAGATTTCAAGACCACAAATCCTCTCAAAATAACACCTATTCTAGCCAAGGTGATTCGCAAGGCTATTGTGGGGTCGCGGAAGCTTTCCCGTAGCCATCTTGACATGCTGCGAAGGTGGAATACCTTCCAGTAACATGCATTGCTCTTAGTGACGGTTATTAGATTAGATATTTTTGTGTTGAGTTGAAATAATTGGAGACACGTGCAGCGTGAGCGCCATGCCATTCGCGTTGCTGGATTTTTTAGTTTTTTCGTATTCATGCGATTACGTCGCATGAATACGAATTACGTCGCGTCGATACGTCGATTATCTTCGTTAGAACAACTTGCGTTGCGACCCTTTCTTCATCTTGCATTACATCATTGCATTCACCAAATGTTTGCGAAAGTACTCCTTGAAGCTCCCAAAACATACAAAGCGTTTTATCAAATGAATTATCGTGACAAATTAAAACTTAAGCGATATGCTTTTTTTATTTTCCTTTTACAATTATTATATCTTATTATTATTATCAATAGTGGTAGGTGCGTTACCCATAAATACAAACACAAAAACTGTTTTAACTATAAGTATGGAAATAACTGCCACCCTGATAAAAGATTAACCTCGCCCGGCTTATGCCAGTGCGGGTCTGCGCATGGAAAAATTACTAGGTGCACAACAAACTTGTCCCCATATACCATTGGCAACCTGTCGGTTATGCAATCAAGAACTAAAGCGTTTATGCAATTTTTTTTTAAACTAATTCGTAAATTTACATTACTTTTTATTAGGCGCAAATTTTTTATTAGGATAAATTAGTTGTAAACAATTATATTTTCCTTTATGAAAGGAGTTAGAAATATAATTGTTTACAACTAGCGGTTGTTATTATATTATTTTGCGACGCGTTATCGATAAGTGTGCGCACGGTTTTACAGTTACGAATGTCGTTACGAACACAAACTTGTGCTGCCGACAGAAGTACAGTCGTACACTAAGTATTATGTGCTCGCGGACTAACAGCCGATGAAGAAATCAGATATTTAAATATTCGAAGTACTTTTTTAAAGTACCACAGTCCAAAGTATATTAATGGTACAATACATATTTTTTAGATAATTCTATATAAAATGATTTAATGTCAATAAGACAAAATAAATTGAATTACACCGCAAAGCTTATTCCTCTTCGTGGAGGACTTGCAGATGAGGTTGGCAGTTTGAGTAAAATATGGAATATTCCCATTGTCCGAATAGAGTAAAGAATTATATTAGAAGAAAAGAATAGTAAACTTCCGAATACTGACGGTAGTTGTTAACTGCCGAGGATATGTGGTGACCGTATGTCAAGTTCACGCACAGACTAGTGTTTCTGCACTTACTCTTCACACAACTCTACTAAAAGTACAATTCTACTAAAATTATAAATGCAAGAGTGCGTGTATTTTGGATAAACTAAAATATATTTGTACCGATAAAATAAATGTAACCTGGCCATAAATAATGTTACAATATAAAGAGCGCTTTTTCTGAATTATAGTTTGCAATTCATATATTAAGATGCTTCAAAATCTAGGCATCAGCCCTAAGTTTGTGTATCGCACTATCGATAGGTACACCAGCAATTCCTTTGTAAAAGAACATAAAAGATTAGGACGAATCCGTGCCATTACGACCAGATGGGCTGTGAACGCTGTCAAAGCCAAAATTCGACAAAGCACTACAACTAGCAAAATGGCAAAGTGTATGTTCACCACACTAAATAAGCCGCAGAACTTGTTGGATAAGTTCAAAGTGGTCATCATCCTGCATCAATCGTGCTTTAGTGAGGGCATTGTGATTCCATGGAGGATACCTCCATGGAATCACAATGCTTATTTTTTTTTAATAAACAGTAAAGACTTCGCCCAATAAGTTTATCAAAAGATTATCTTAGATCGAAAGACCCTCAGTAATAAACTTTTAAAAATGTACCGAGGACATTCTCTTTTTATTGGAATAGGGTGAAAATGGAGCAAACAGTCCACCTGATTGTAAATGACTACTGCAGCTCATGGGCACTGGCAAACAACTTCTGTATAATAATATTACAGATGCAATGTCACCCCTGAAGATTTCGATGGAATACCAAACAGCCCGTAATTATACAGGCTCTCTATACCTTTCAAACGAAAATGAAGATAGCTGAACCATGTGGTTTAATGTACTGAAAACCGATGGCTAATGATGTTGGAGCATTATAGCCTTTCCATAGGTAAGCAGTGACAATATTTCGTTTTATCTGCCCCAGCAGAGTAAGTCTTTCTACTGCCTCCGGCGTCGGTACAGTGGGGCCTCTGGCAAGCAGTAAGTGGATGTTTGGCTATCAGGGAATTTAGTTCGGAGTGACAGTTGCGACCGCGTCATTGAAAAATGAACAACACTTCAGTGAACAATTTGGACCAGATGAATTCTGTGTGCTGAAACAAATATTTTTAATTGTATTTGTGAATTTATATATTATGTGTAGTGAGATGCCATAGATTTATAATACAATTGTTTTTTTATTGTGTGTCAGATAATGAATGTTTAATATGTGTTGACAGACTGGAATTTAAATAGTTAGATAAGCTGTATTACCGAAATATATCGTTAGACTACATTTTATGCTACATTAAGTAGTAAAAAAATCTTATATACTACTTAGTTTCTTTAAAATTATGTATATATTCACGCCTTGTTCCCAACGGGGTAAGAGACAATCTTCTTCCACTTGCTACGGTCCTGACATACATCTTTCGCTTCTTGCACTTTCATCAATCTTCTGCCTTTTTTCAGAACGACTCCGATTTTATCCTGAAATGTTCGCCTAGGTTTTCCTCTCCAACTCTACCATTTACACTCGCCTCATATATTTGTTTCGTCAACCTACTTTCATTCATGCTCTCCACATTTCCAAAGCATCTCAGCATCCCTTTCTCAATTCGTGTCAGTACATCGTCTTTCACGCCACAACGCGCTCTGATCACATTATTTCGAACCCAGTTATATTCACATCAATCATACTTCTTTACGTTCTTATTTCTACTACATTTATCCTGGTTTCATGCCTCTTCTGGCATATCCAGCTTTCGCTTCCGTATGTTAGAGGGGTATTGGCCCTCTATGCACAGCCAAACGAACTTTGTGAGATATCGTATATTACTGTTCATAAATGTTTGCAATGCCCCATTCACCATATTACCTGCCATCGCTCTCCTTTCAATGTTACATATGTACCTTCCATCTCTCGTAAACATTGTTCCCAAGTAAACATACGCTTCCGCTTGCTCTAAACTATCTTCCCCAATCTTGAGACATACTTCCGTCGTCCTCTCCTCTCTTTCAAACACCACAACGTTTCTCTTTACTATAACTGTAATATACAACGGTTAGCGTAAATAATGCATTAGTACCAGAATATTTTGTTCCCCAACCCCAAATAAAAGTGTAATTTGAAATACCATTAATTGAGAAAGATTCTAAGGAATTTTATGCCGTTAAACTTCAGTACTCAAAATAACAGTAAAACTTTAAATACCAAAGCATTTTGCATTAAAATTTTATTTTTAATTTTGACTCTACTTTTATGAAACATAAATAATGGTTCGGTCTACCAAAAAAAGGACCATGGCTTTTATTGGCTACTGAGACTTGAATGAGTAAGAGGCACTACAGTGGTTACAGTGGTTAATTTGAGGAATAGGCTTTTGCAACTTTGTTATATTTATTTTAGTATTGTCTACAAGGCCTCTATCCAAATAAAAACTCAGTTTGTTTAATTTCCAGACTTATGACGTTATTGTCACACCAAGGTCCGATTGATTGAAAGTTTATTAAAATATCAGTTAGATTGGACCACTTTTTATATGTGGAACCAAATCTTGTCAATCAGGTCAACAAAACGACAGAAAAATTTCTGTATAATTTTATTTTCGATAAAAAGTTCAAGTATCTGCCAACTTTGACATTGGCAAAAAAATATTTAAACTGGTGTCATATGCGGCCTCCGAATCTCGGAAAAGAAAGAGCAATCGCATATCATTGACGTGTATGACACACGACGTCATGTGTCAAATTACTATCAAATCATTCAAAAACTCTAATGAGTAAAGATATACTTAAGAATAGTATTTAAAATAGGTAATAAATAATGTTTTTGACTCTGCTGCGTCATTGTGATTAATACGATAATATAAAAACCTGCAGTATATCTTACACAATTAAATGGTATTTGCCGTCATGTTGCGAATATTAGTACCAATACCAATATGTTTATTTCTACTTTATTCCTGTATTAGTGCTTCGGATGAAGTTAAAGCAGACAAAGTGTTGTCCGTTGACTGTAATACTTTACGTTTGGGGCAGTACATATGTCCTGATCCTAGTATAAACCAAATAGATCCAGATACACAACAATACCGAGGGTGTACAAAAGGGAAAATAGTTCCATCTGAAGGTGAAGCTGACGGTAAACATATTAAAATAAAATTTTATAAGAATTTTTCATGAATTAAAACCAGGACTTTAGTTTTATTGCTATTTTTACAGTGCAATGTATAGCAGCAGATGGAATTATATGTAATGAAACAAATAATTCCACTTTCAGTAGAAAGTTGCCTTGCAAATGGACGTAAGTTTTGATTGAATAATATTGTTTAGAACTAATAATGGATCTATGTACTTTTAATTAACAGTGCTATTAATGTTTTTAGAAATGGTTACTCCCTTGAAATAGCGCTATTACTCTCAGTCTTCTTGGGAATGTTTGGTTTGGATAGATTCTATTTGGGATACCCAGGTATTGGTTTAGCAAAATTATGCACACTAGGATTTATGTTTCTTGGACAACTGTTGGATATTATTCTAATTGCAGCACAGGTGAGTAGAATTATATGGATTATGTTTACTGCAAGGTATACATACACATTTTTCTTACATTAGTTATTGCATTATAAAACAATAATTTTTTTTCTTCAAATTTAACATACTATGATTATTTGTTAAACCATATTGTGGCTAGATTTCTGTAATCTCTATATTTTCAATTGTAAATGTATATATGTTACAGGTTGTTGGGCCTTCTGATGGTTCTGCATATGTTATACCTTACTATGGAGCAGGAGTCACAGTCATTAGAAGCGATAATGAAACATACTTACTACCACAGGCAGATTGGCATAATATCACCTGACAGTGGGGAACAATATCATTTGAAGATGATGAGGATTATGAATGGACCTAGTGGATTTTTCAATGATGTGAAAAATGTCTTGTGATCAAACTTTTATTCATACATATTTGCATGGTGAATATGGTTTAACAATTTCTTCTTAAATTTGTTTGAAGATTGATAAAATGGCATTCATTGAAAACTTCATTCCTTTCTGTTTAGTTACTAATAATAGTATTATGTAAATGTTAATTATTAACAAATACTTACATTAATGTAGAGATGTTAAAATTTAATAGATGGATAAAAAATCATAGGTGTAGACCGGCAGTGGCCAACCTTTTAGTAAAGAAGTGCGAAGTGAATAATCTTTACAGTGCGATGGGTGCGTGTTTTTTTAGGTGGGTAGGAGTGAATGATAATAAACATATATTAGCATAACAATAATATAATAAAATGATTATAGTACATGGTAAGTGGTAATAATAATAATAATAATATTTATTTTACGGTATTATATGTATCTATACATAGTACACAACCCAACCCAAAAAAAAGATGAGAATATATAGAAATACCCCAAAAAAAAAAATAATATGTATGTATATTGAAAATCTACAAAAAAATGGTTTCTATCCTCTGAATGAGAATTGCAGTTTGCAAAATAATAATATGATGTGATATGTACAGAGTATGAAATGTCGGGACCCAATAAAAAATATGTTTATATATTGTGTAAACAATTTATTGATTACAATCCCGAAATGTTATTAGTTTTTTATTATTTTGCAAATTGCGGTGTACGGTGGATAGACACAATTTTTTTGTAGATTTGCAATATACTCAAACCACTAAAATAGATGAAAATAAAATTGTTACTACTTTAAAATTATCGGTTAAGAAAAAGTATTAGTATCTATAGTAATTAGTATCTTGGAAATCTTGTAGTGGGCGTATTAGTACAGATCGGCGCGGGGTTCGCTACCACTGGTGTAGACTATTGTTTTCTAGCAACTAACGATATTTCTTCTTTAGCAAGTGATGTAGCATTTCTTGATCTCATCACTAATCTGTGAGATAAGGTTTTGGCATAGACAAGTGGATTTTCTGCTACAATACCACAGCATTACCTAATAAGGAGACTTGCATTTGATGGTGAGGGCTTGTACCAATGACTTTTTCGTAACTTATGTATGATTTATAGTTGGCTAGGACACCAAACTGGTGACAGGCTCACCATGTGTCACACTATCAAAACAAGATCTGGTGAATAGATAAAATATAAAAATGTGTAGACCTCTATACTTATATAGGTATAGTCATGAAATATCATTTATAATGCCACCTGATGTAAAGTGGTGATGAAACCCCATTTTTTTATTTTATGGGAATGGCAGCAAATGAGCAAGCAGTTCCTGATGTTAAGTGACTACCATCACACACAATATATGGTAGTTTATTCTCTCAGAAGAATTTATCCTTCTATTCTTGTACCCAAGGTTACATATAAATATAAAAATTTATAATAAAATGATAACATAAGCCACATCCTATTCTAAGTGAAATAATAATATCAAAATCATTCAACATGAAATGGTTTATTTATATAACAAATTATCTAGTTTTTATCAGTTTCCCTAGTATCATTTTGAACAGCCGGTTGTGTTTCTTGAACAGATATATCTGATGTTGGTGCTGTTAATGTAAATATAACTGGAATATCTGCAAGCTTTGGATTTCCATACTTCTCTAGAAGTCTGATCCATGACAGAAGTGAATCCCTAGATGATGTCCCTGTAATAATAAACATTACAAAAGTAAAATATAAATATTAGATAATTACACACAAACATGTAAAGTAACTCTTATTATGACTACTTGTATGTACTATCTCTATGATTGTGTCTCATATTAAAATTTTTCAGTTTGGGACAAGTTCTGTTAATTTAGTAACAGTTAGTTTGTTAATTAAAGTAACTTTTTATAATTTGCCTGTAAAAATATTTATGACTCATAAATAACTAAAATTATTCACATTCAATGTTTCAGAATAACAATGTATTAGAACAAGAATGCGCTTCTTTATTTCTGTTTTAAAAACATAGTAGAGATAATATTTGATTCTTGCAGTAAGATGTATTGCTATGTGTGGAGATGAAAATGAATAGATGTATATCAATGTCTTCTTTTGTCTGCCTCAACATTTCATGATAATTATTGTATACCAAAGTTTTAACTGTTTTAAGAATATGCTTAGGACTTCTCAACATTATAACATGTAATTGGGACAAATTATAGATAAGTAGTCCAAAGTTTCATCATTGTACAAAATGTACAACAAATGGTGCAAAATATTAAGTGGATACTCTGCTCCATTAAGACCTAGATCCGCAACAACAACCTGATTTGAAAGTGCATTGATACCTGAGGAATAAAATGGAATGCCTTTTGTTAGAAAAAAAGAAAAAAAAATGCACAGAATATACCTGTAGCACAAACAGAAACAATTGTACCATCGTCTTGCTCATGGACAGTGCATTTAATACTTGGCAATTTTGTACTTCCTATATAGCCAGGTATACCAGGAGGCTTTTCAATATTTGAAACATCTGAAAATATGCTCACATTAATGTTTAAATTATTGAAATATCTTAAGATAAACATCAAATATTACATACAACAAACAAAATTATCTACAGACAAATGAAATTTGCCTTAAACAAATTATTAAAATGAAGTGTTGAATGTATAGGCCCTAATTTACCCCCTTTCTAAATGCAGAAAGTTATGCTATAAATATTATCTGAATCTAAAGGATTATTTGTTATTTATTAACAATACAACACAAAATCTACATAGCTCGCAGAACAGGCCCCCATTGAGGAAAAAATGTTCAAGAGTGGCAAACACAGTATAGGATGACCCCCCACATGAAAGAGTGATGACCGGCGCAGTATTGCATGAAATCAATAGATGCAGCTAGCTCAGGACCAAGCTTTGTGGGAATCTTTAGGGGAGGCCTACGTTCAGCAGTGGACTTGTGATAGGCTGAAATGATGAAGATGTTGAAAAAACAGCATTTTAATTAATATTGGATTTATTCATACATTTATAGACATTGAAATAGAAGTAAAAACTTGCAAGGTATGTTTCTGGCTTGTAAGGATATTTGGGGGATGAGAGGGAAAGAGTGGGCCTCTGGTTACCACAATCACCGAAAAAAATGCAGATGCACAAGAACCTCCACTTCATGTGGTTATTCTGAGAGCTCATGGTACTACTCCGGTCGAACCGGCCCTTTTGTGCAGGAATAAAAGCTGCCGCTTGGCTCTGCCACATACAAAATATGGAATGGGATGAGAAAGAGAAATAAAATCAATATTTTTATTTTGTTATATCTTTAGGTAAATATGAAACATACCATCAAGATCTCTGTCATCTTTGACTTCTGGTCTGATTTTACCAAGCAGCAAGAAATATGTTACATTTTGATCTCTCAGGTAAACGTTGTAGGGTCCCTTTATTATTAATGGATCATCTGGAGGCTGCTCTGGCAATAAAACTTGTTGCACACCACTTTGAGCGCTTACAATCCAGGTCTTGTCTAAAGAAGCTTCTATCTCTTCTGTCTGACAAAAACAGTGTATTGGATATATTAGTATAAGTGGGAATATATCATCTTTGTTTAAATGCCAACCTCGCCTGTATGTGGTGCACTCTTATAGCAAAAACTGGAGGCTCTATTGACCTATTGGTTATTGTAGAGAATCCAGTTTTCATCACATTACAATTCTGTTGTTGCAATATATTGCCCCCACTGTCAATAAATACTATAATTTTTGCATTACATACTTCCAATGCAAAATAGCATCATCTTTATTAATTTATCAATATTCATTATTGGTGGTGATGAAATTCAGTTGAAATCTAAAAGTATTGTGAAGCTTCTAAATATATAGCAGTGTGCCAAAACTTAGCTGGATTAAAGTATATAAAATAACATAGATGAAATTTGTAGCTCTAACATTTATAATTACATACCTGCCATACACTTATTATTGTGTCTGGATCTACAGAAGTTATTCTTTGTATTGCAAGCTTTGCCAAATCCAAAGCATCAGTAGGCAGGTGTTCAGGCAAATGCCAAGGGCAAAGGTTTTTGAATTTAGGCATCCAGTACATCATACGCCAGAATTTCCGCAAAGGAATTCCTCGTCTTCCAAATATGTTCAACAGCATTTGTTCCATTTCGTAATCAGGCATTACACCTAATTTTAAATAGTATAATTATTAATGAAAAACGGGATCTATAGGTAAAAAAATAAATATTCAAGATAGTATAATATTTTTTTAGTTTCATAAATTGTTTTTTTTACCATTATCTTCCATTTGCTCTAACAAATCAACACCACACTGTTGCTGTTTTGGATAATGCAGGAATTCGGCTTGAAAAATATTTGTAGGTATAAATTTTCCCTTTGGTAATACATCTACTAAAGCTTTATAAACCTCTAAATCTTTTTGTACACCAAATTCTTTCATTCGCAGTAAAGCGGCATAAATAAATTCAACATGACCTCTTCGCCGAATATCGCGCCCCTCAAACATTTTTATAACTTCTAAATATGTTTCCTTATTTTTCTTTGGCTTCGTAACGAAGGGATCGTATATTGTAACCTTTTTTTCCGTATCTGAGGTCTTCCATCGCAATATTAAACTCGGAGTAGTACGAGTGGTCCTTAATAGATTTCCAAGCATTTTTAAGGCCATGTTTATATTGTACAATTAAAATTTTATTTTAATATTTAGTTGTTTGTGGGACATTATTTAAATGCTAATATAATTAACCAATAAAATTAAATAATTAATCTAAAATTCAACCTAACCAAAATTGAAGTTTGAATTAGGCTACTCTATGAGAATAACTATCAAATTTAGTGTTGCCATCAATGACGAAGGCATGATTAAAGCCGAATTACATTGCCATCTTTACATGATATAATTATGGTCTTAAATATGATCATTATCGGGTAAATTAAGTAACTAATTATAGAAGTAATATGTCTATGAGCATTGTCTTTAATCTTATTGTGATGTAGTCGAAGTTTGTCTTCAGTACTATAGCTGCTACACTTTCTTTTTTGTTAAAAAAGATACTCAAAACATTTTCTAATTAAAACAGAAGTATCTAAGAATGGTCATGAATTTCGCAGCGGGGTGACAAGAGAATTGACTAACTCTAACAGGAAGAATTAAAGACAAAAAGGCGTATGAGATTGAACACTAAAATTTACAATTAACAGGTCACTTACGTACTATGAAATTGAAGTGAGTATCCTGACCACTAAATTGTCACGGTTCTATAATAAGTTAATAAGCTATAATCAGTCCACAATATGATATAAGTAGGCATTTTCCGTCGGAAAGATTTGCCGTAACCGTTATTCTTGGCGAATGGATTGGTGGCTGGAATTTCCCTGAATCGACATTTACGACGCCCATGAGAGTCGATAAGGTGGTAGATTTTCTTATGTCTCAACGAAACGGCCAAGTAGATAAATAATAAATTAAAACTAAAACTTCGGTCATTTGAAGTACAAGTAGTGACCGAACAAATAAAAAAAAATTGTAAAATATAACTAAAAAAACAAACATAACAATAACGTTTAATTCCCGAACACCCGCGAAATAACACATAAGTTATAGTAGTCTACAATAACAGTTTGTTTTGCATAACAGACCAAAAAATATGTTATAGAAATGTATGTAGCCGTTATTCCTTCATCTATATCGTGCCCTCATGAGTGAATAGTACACTACGTTCCGTTCATTCATTTCTGTTTCAGTCTCTCATCAATCTCCATTCATCTATTCTATTTCAATTTAGTCAGTCAGTCAGTTGAACTTTTAGAATTGAGTTGTGAAGTAGTGTCGCTTGTAGTAAATTGGTTACGTGTTTAAACTCGACAAATATAAAACTTTTGAGTTATAAAAACACAGGGTATATCCAGTAAAAAACAATACAGTTTAATCAGATTTACAATTAACAGCAAACAAGGTGTAATAAAATAAACATTGGAAAATTTAGTGAAACTAAACATGTCGAAAGCTTTAGTTTATAGTTTTTTTGTGTTATTGGCGTTTAATTCTATAGGTAAGTAGGAATTATCTTTTAGCACGAACTACAGTAAAAATATTATGAATATATGAATTCTATAAAATTTATTTCTTTGAAAATAGTTTAGTATTACATACTGAATTATTTCATAATGTTTTTTTATCCATGGGAAGTAATAATTTACTATTTGATGCGCTCGTGCTTTACTTTTTGTATGAAGTTGCCTTTTTAACTCTATTTTTCTTTATGAATGAATGTGCCAAAAATAAATATGTACGTTTTATGTTTTATTGAAATGTGGGTAAGAGATTACATTAGGACTAGCGGCTGTCTAAGTCTCCTCACACATATTTAGTAACAAAATCACTATGTCTATGTCTAATAGACACTTTATTGACTTTAGACAGAAAACTTTACTTTTAAAGATGTTTCTCTTAATAGAGATAAATGTATCCCAGGTATATACTATTACTACTTACTACTTTAGTAGTAATAGTATATAGTGTTTGTCAACAAACACTAACTTTCACACCTTCACATTTTGTATAAGACAAAAAAGAAACTTTATCACTTCTGGAATCATTAGTAACATTTAAAAAAAGTTCCATCAAAATCAATGTAATAGATTTTAAGTTTAGCCTGCTCAAACATACATACATAACATATACACTTAGAATAATAACGACGGTAAGAACTAGGATAATAACGGCGTTATTATTTAAAGCATTTTATATATTATACGATATCGTTAACAAATAAGAATTTTCGTTATGGTAAGCTGAGACTACGTCAGTAATTGCCACACAAATGACAGTCTTTAATTTCTGTATTGTTTACACGCAAACTGATTTTTTGTTTGAATAGTATCTCTTTATAAATGTCCTGAATTAATGTCCGAGCTATTCACATGAAGTTGCGTATGCGTACTGTCAGTTAGTATCATTGCTACTAAAGTTGTAATTAAACACGTAGCAATTCAATTAATGCTAAATTCACCTATTTTTTTTGATTTGCTGAACCCATATTTAAATATTACATACACCCCATGTCGAATCTAGCGACACTTCATATGTTGAAATCCATCAAGCAAGCAGCATTCGAAAATCATGAACCTCCTTCTGGGGCAGTTGGGTACGAACAACGAAAATGAAAAAGAAGTGTATGGGATTGCATAGGATTTAAAAAAATACAAAAGCTAAGAGTTTACTATACATTGTTAAATGAGTTACTTGAAGAAAATTCTAAATGTTTCAGAGAAATATGAGAACTACGAATATTTATTTGAAAAGTTCACACTTCAGTCACAAAAAATGTCGATAAATGTCTCAATCAGAGACACTTGTATTCACACACAGACACTGTACAGTGTCGTAGTCTAAACTTACCTGTAGGTATGCTTTTTTGTGAATTAAGGAATTTGGTAATAGTAATTTAGTAAATAAAAAAACATGTATCGTGCATTCTTAAAAATCATCATACAGTTATAAAAGTAGTATTAACTAAGTACGTGATGTAAACCGAGTTTTAATTCACCTTTACCTGCTTGTAGGTATTATTATTTGAGTGATAGTAGGAAGTGCGATCTATTTTTGTGTTGTTATTAAGATGTGTATCGTCACATGGATGGGCATTAAACCATCAGTAATCTTTCCAAAGTATCTTATGTCGTCGGTACAATGTGGAATGAATAAAATAAAGGGTGCCTTAAACTATAATATAAACAATATAATATAAACTCTCATCTGCATCCGCACTATTACTTAAAGAGATTAATCATTATTATAGTTAGCTTGGCAGGACATTTTTTTTTATGGGAAAGGCGGCAAACGTGCAAGCACTTCACCTGATGGTAAGTGATTACCGTCGCCCACGTACATCTGCAACATCAGAGGTGCTGCAATGCGTTGCCGGTCTTTAAGGGTATTTGGGAGGATGAGGAGGTGGACGGGGAGGGGAGTGGGCCTCCGGTTACCTCACTCACCGAACGAAACGCAGAAGCACAAGATGCCTCTTCTTCACGCCGGTATTCTGCAAGGCGGTGGTACCAATCTGGTCGAGCCGGCCCATTCGATTTGCAGCAAAAGCCGCTGCTTGGCTCTAACACGTTAAAAAACATCAGGAGAAGCCTATGACCGGCTGTGGACTATTTACAGGTTAAGAAGAAGACGTAGAAGGGATAAGGCTTTTCGAAGTCCACTTTACGCTTCTCCGGAGAACGTGTCAGTAGGCAATCTTCGGAGATTGGCATTGCATTTTTTTTAATTTAATCTTTTCTTTTTTAGGGGTTTTCAGTTTTTGCCATATCCTAAAAATAGTGTGTGTGGTTGTACGGAACCCTCGGGCACGAGTACGACTCGCACTTTGCCGGTTTTTATGTTTGGTTTTTTCCACTCACTACTGCACTCTCGGTCTGGTTATTTATTTCTCTGTTACTAAACCAAAAATATAAAAGTTTGTGTCCGAACTTCGTCGTGAGAATAATTGCAAATTGATGAATTCACCGTTATAACACCTGTGAAAATGCGGTTTATTTTAAACAAATAATTCGACTATACGCAATTATTCCTCTGATTGATCCGGAACGTTCCACATAATTTTGACTAATATCAATGATAAATTATTCCAACCAGAATGGAATGTACTCTCACGTTTATTAAGAGCATGTTCAGGAATTTGAAAATCGCGTTCAATACACGTAATGCGAACAAAGGGGTTCTTCATGTTTGAAGAGAGAGTTATTGTGTTATTATCTAATGGTTGAGCCTAACATGGTATTCATAATTATTTAAATACTTATTTAAAAAAAAATATGGCAATACTGCCACAAACATCTCGTGACTTCCGACAAATAGCGGAATAATCATTTTAAGTATGGAAGACCAAAAATTGTTAAAACCGATTACGGGCAGCAGCTACTAAGATTCAAGGTGCCTTCATCCTACAATTATCGGGTGGGCCCCAGGACCAGCAGTGGCCTGTTTAGAAGCTGGTAAAGAAAGAGCAAGAAGATAGACGAATTGATAAATAGTGTAAAGATACCGCAAAGCCTCAAGAGAAAAGTATACAATCAGTGCGTGTTGCCAGTGATGACATACGGATCCGAGACTTAGTCCTTCACTGCCGGCCGTATGAGGAAGCTCAAAGTTGCTCAGCGCGCTATGGATAGGGCTATGCTCGGTGATTCTCTGCGTGATAGAGTCTGCAACGATGATATCTGCAGCAGAACTAAGGTAACCGACATAGCCGTAAAGATCAGCAAGCTGAAGTGGCAATAGGCCGGCCACATAGCTCGCAGAAATGACAACCGTTGGGGAAAAAAGGTTCTCGAGTGGCAGCCACGTACAGGCAAACGCAGTGTAGGACGACCCCCACAAGATGGAGTGACGACCTGCGCAGTGTTGCGGGAGGTCGCTGGATACAGGTGGCTCAGGACCGAGCTTCGTGGCAATCTTTGGGGGAGGCCTATGTTTAGCAGTGGACTTGTGATAGGCTGAAATGATGATGATGATGTTGATGTAGAGATACAGCAAAAATTCAAAAGGTTATCGTTTCTTCATATTTATTTAACAATGAATAATAGTTTCATTCTAAGTCTAATCGGGATTTACGGCCATGACCGCATAGTTTGCGATGCCAAATGAATTTGTTTTATCTAAATTTATAGCCCACCGGCCATTGCAGATTCGAAGCAAAACTGGAACCGATAAATGGAATAATTATATATGAGCAGTGAAACTTGTATCCGTGGATCTGCCACTCCCTGTCCTTCGTCATTAGAGGCGACTAAGAGTAAAAGCCTTGAAAATCTCGCGGCATCGTCGCTCGCCATCCATCCCGTTCTATCTCTCAATAGAAATCTGTAATATCTCTGCCTACCCCTACGAGCTGTTGACGACCGCATGGCTTTGTGATTACCTCTGTCCCCCTAATCCCCACTGAAGTCAATGTCTGTGCAAAAACACAAATGATTGGTTTTCGGGTTTTGTTGTGTTGTCTTCGCTCCGTGTCTTATCGGATATAGGAAGGTAAAGACTAGGGAGTTTGTTTGCGCGTTCATTTACGGCACTATAATATCTCCTGCGCCGTTGACAACTGCCGATAGTATTCGGAAGTTATGGCCATAGTCAAAATAGGCCAGGAGGACATCATCATCACCCCGACGAGTGAAGTCTCTACGCGCATGATATTGATACAAATAAATAAACGCAACTATTCGCTCGCATAGTAGTATAATGTAAAAAAATACCCTACGCCCACAGTATCATTCTATAGTTATAAGAGGTTAATCTACTACTGGTACAATTTTAGTCCACTGCTGAAAATATGCCTCTCCAAGAAAGTGCCTGCAAAACCCGGCCTGCGTTTCTTGGAAGGTTTACCCACATCATCAGCATCAGTGATACTGACCCCCGTCACTACTCTGTGGGATTTGGGTTCGGCGAATTCGGATAAATATTCCGCCATCGTTCTGTCGCCAGATCCTCACTTCTTTGCAAAGGTGCACAACTTGAAGATGAGATTGGTTTCGCATTTGGAGAAAGAGACCATCTCTTCATTGATGATTTTTTACTCCAATATTTATCAAGTTAATCTAGTAATTATTACAGGTAGGAAATAATAAAAACTAACCCCTGTGAGGCCACACACATCTCTTGTATTGTATGTTGATACGATTATTTTGTTTACTATACCTATGACAGTAAACTGCTGACTGCAGACTTGAAGAAATTGTTACTGGAATCGCGCTGTAAATATGGAAACAAAAAGAATGAAACATAACGATGGTCCCCAGAGAATACAAAAAAGAAATACTAAACAAAACCCCGATGGAAACCTTTTAAGAAATCTAGAGATTATTTATGTGAATAGATATGATGTTTCGATAGTAACTAAATCGCTGCAAAAAATATTTAATAAATAAAGACATATTATATACATATCCTGTATCTGTTTTATGAACAAGCAGTTAAAATTAAGTATTTGTTTGATATTTCACGAATTGCATGTCCATTAATAAAAATTTCATTTGGTAAATGCATATCTACGGCAATTAAGCGTTAACTTACTGCCTACCTTCAAGTTTGTAATGTCGTGCGGCCGACGGGTCTATATAGCAGATACCAGCTATTATGTTTATACTAGCGTCTGCCCTCGGCATCATCCGCGTCACAAGAAAATCTTAATTGATATAAAAAAATCACTTATCTTCTGTACAATTTTGTTCATCGGGTATAAACAAAATTAAGCCAGATTGAATGACAAACTTACAAACTTTCCCACATATGTTTGTCGTTAAATTAAGAAGGGCAAATTAAGTCATCAGGTAAGGGACTTCAGGAATCATAAGTAACATTTAAAAAAAAACTTGTATCAGAATCTATCAATTGGTTTTCAAGATCAATCTATATATTAATACAAAGGATTGTATATGTTATACAGAAGTATATCGCATTATTCTATTTAATACGATGAATCTTCGAGCTTATGTGACTTGTGTCTCGGATCGAATAACGATCGGTCTCGAGTCGAATTATTGATGTTATCTTAATTGATATCGCTTTTAAACAAGAGTGAAGTTTATTTATTGACCAACAATACGCCATTGTGTGTAAAGTAATGTATAATGGCTAATAGGAAACTGAACAGTTAAGGAACGCATTAACGCTCAGGAATAGCTCAATTTCTTTACAAAAGTCGTGATGGAGTCAGCGGCCCGTGCAAAAAGTTATCCCATCTGAGAGCGATGACAAATGACTCGAGCCGAGCGTAGAGACATCAGTGAGATGGCCGATTTGCTTTGCGATTATTCGGCATTTTATGTGTTAGCGAAGATTATCTCCCGTGAACAGATTTCAAAGGCAGTTCAGTGTTTTGTTTTTTTCTTTTAGAATTCCTGTTATACTAAAACTTTCTTTCCATTTTTTCCTCACACGAAATTTTCCTAAAAAGCGGAAAAGTGGTAATCGGTTTGTGCCAGGTCTGGCGAGAATGGAGGCCGATGTATAGTTTCTAACTGCAGGTCTTATAATGTTAAAACGGATTGAGCAGTTTTGACGTGTCAGTTTTGTATTGACGTTTCAGGGATGTTTTTCTGAGAGTTTCGCGATCACTGCTCGATATTCTTCACAATAGACATCTGCTGTTATTGATAACAGATTTTAAACAGGACTTAAAAACAGGACAGGATTTTGACAGGATTTAAAAAAGATATAGTGAATTACACCATAAAGTGACCACCAGTTACTGTTACTTATCTAGCGGGTGAGCTTTGTTTTAGATACCGGTATGTGGCACAAAATGGTCACTCCATTAAAACATTACCCATATTATTATAATTCATCATATAGAATCAATTTCAATTACTTACTAATTATTACTGTAAAGCCGCAAGCTATGTCCGGCGTAACCCTTAACGTGTTATTTCCGATAAAGAACCTGAGAAGTAAAAGTAATTCGAGAACGTGTTGCATGTTGCGTACGCGGGAACAGCGTGACGGGCTCAGGTAAAAGTAATATAGCTATGTAAAAGTGTTCTAATTTCAAAATTCGTTTTTAGTTGTTAAATGTCTCCGTAGTAAACTAAAGTCATTTAAAGGTTTACCTTGTACCGTCAAGTGCAGTGAACTTTCGCTCTCAGTGATATCCTCCATTGAATGGGGAGACATTTTCCCCAATGACGTGTGAAGTCTATAGAGTATTATTTTACGCTTCCAACGTAGTTTTTACAGCTTTTCCTTTTCATTTTATTGGTCTCAGACTGTGGTGAATCCAAAGATATAGCCAAAAGAAGTCTATCGTGTTCTTATGTTAAGTCTAATGAAGTTATTATTTCTGCATTGTAGTTAGGGATGGTTTATCGGTAAAATAAATTTTTCTGCCCCGCATTTAAATCTTTCATGGGCTTTGCCGAAATTTATCTGGAATCGGCTTCTTATAACACTGTAAATGCAATAAATACTTACTATTGTCTTTTAAGATTCGTGGAATCTTCAATATCGGTGAACTAATAATAACGATAGTTCTAGATATTATGTAAAAATATTATATACCCTGTTAAACTATGTAACTTTATCAATTATTGAAACTAATGAACCCGATACATTAGCTGATGCCGGAAACAAACTACTAGAGTTTTTTTGTTTTATGGATTTGCCTTATTGAAGCGTATCATTTGATAAGATATGTTTAATATTAGTATTATGTTATGTATGTGGGTATGTCTGTTACGTATCCAATATCTCAATATTGTATCAAAGGAATCTTCCGCTTCAGTTTTATCGATGCTTCTCATCATTATTTTTGAAGGACTATTTTCGATAAATGCATTAAATAATATTTTCGTTATCACAAAGATATATTTCCGGTCACACCGTAGTTAGACAAACAGAGTTAATTGTTTGAGTTAATAATTGTAGAGTTGGTAGACTCTTCGGAATCACCTTGCTCCTGCTTTGGTGTGCCTTTGACTACTACCACCTGGATTTATTATCAAATGTCCCATAACACAGCCCTCAACATAATAAACACCAAAGCTAATTTGAGGGCACGAATAGGGTTGGCAAAATTTTTTAGAGCAGTCAATTTTGATTTAATCAGGAATACAGCTGGCTACAAATGCCACATCTTTGAAGAATGTAATTTTTTTTGACGAGTTTTGTAACGGCTGAATTAACATTCATTATTTAAAGAAGATTGGCGAACACCAAAAGTAATGACAACCCTACGATAGAAAGCTTTATTCGAAGAATCAGCAATAGCGATGGGATCTAGATACACATATTATATACACTTTTATTATTACATTTATTTAAGTTTAGGTATATTCTATAATTCTTATACATTTTATATAATTGATTATTTCATGTTGTACTTTCAAAGTAACTAATAATTGACCTATCTACTTCATTTTATCTTTGCTTCACCGTCAGATAAATAGGTAGAGAATGCCTCTGGCATTACGTCCGCCTATATACACAGCACTGTCTATAAAGTTAAATAAATAAAAAAAATAAGTTAGGTATCTTGACTTAACATTTAATTGAGTGTCACGTACATTTTTAAATGTACAAAGTTCCATACTTTAAATAAAACAATTCAAAAGTATGAAACGAGTTTATTTAATGCATATTGTTAATAACAATCAGATAAAATATACAATGATTCAGAACTTCATGGTACATTTGATAGGTATCTGTATATCAGTTTTCATAAAGGTACGAACACTTGCATACGAATATGATAGCAAAAAGTTATAATTATAATGTTCTGTCACTGTCACAAAATAATTGTATGAGATTTTTTTTAATTGCCTCTTAACGCTTAAAGGGTTTTCGGCAGTGCATTATTATTTTCTTTCAAGGACACGAGATTTAGCCACCGTAGAATAAACAATAGCTTCTACGAATCTTATACTGCATTTATGTATAATGAATAATATACCATTATTAAGATAACCATATAATTAAATGTAAATTTTTCAAAACATCTATTTTTGATTAATATTAGAATGAAAAAAAAATTTATTCCAAAAAATGCATGTTTATAATTGGTCTGTCTATGCATTCATCCATGTATGTAATAAAGATTCCGCCCGAAAAACTTAACGTATCGACCCCATTATCATTCATGTAGAATAATATCACTTCTATAATTCTTTAAGTTTGTTTATAATTATTTAAATTAATAATTAACCAGAGCGTTTAAGGCGTTCACTTTTGAATTTTACGCCGGAAACACGAAGCTGTAAGATATTTCAGCACTTATTTAACTAGTACTTATACTACACATAAAATTTCTTAATTCGTCACCAGTTATTGGTCTATATTCACTTTTTATTTACAAAAATTAAGTGTGACCCGAAACGAACGAACTCTGTTTCTTTCCCTTTCATCCGTAGCCATATTATCATGTGGAGTTTTAAATTAGATCTTTGTTCAAACGTTTTCGTTTGCTTTTCCTTTGGAATTTCAAAAATAGCCGTCCAGGCTTTGCATATTGTTAGATTCCTTCTCGTACAATGTATCAAGACTTCGACGGTATTGTCCTGGGAATTGGATTTATGTTCTTCGGGGGATTATAGTCCCTTTATTAGTGACACGAAAGCGGGGTAAGATTTCGAAGGATTAACCCGTCTTAATTTAAGACGAGGTTGTATATTCCCGCCCTGTCACCGCAGCGTCCAATTATTAAATTATCTACCTATATTATGCGAAATATGATAGGCATGGTTGAGTTTACCAACTTTGTATCTCGACGTTTAATTAAATTTAATTATTGTGTCATATGACAAGGTAACATGGAAGTTATAAGTGGGAACGTAATATCACAGACAAATCAATCTAAGGATATAGAGTTAAAATTCACCTATAAAATAAATCGTATATGGTACACATATAACAATTTGGTTAATGGATAAATTTGTTTTTTAATATTTTATTTAAAAGTAGCTCTTGTACAATAGTTAGTGCTCAATAAATTCAAATCACCTTGTGGCAAGGATTTAAAACTACTTAGTGATAGTAGTCTTAATTTTACAATAACGGGTAAAACTTTTCGTATATGTCAAACTAAACCATTGTGATGGGTTCTAACTTTAAGTAGGTTAAGTATATAGCAGTAATATATTTATACCTAATCTTAGTTATCATATATAATGTGTGTAAACTTAAACCAACAAAACTAGGAATATTACCTAACCATATTTATCACATCAAATTTTTTTTTCTATTAAAGCCAGGAAAAGTTAAATGTCTAATCAAAAATAGAATTTAACCCAAAAAGTTTTTCTTAGATTCCATGCTAACGCTGTAAAGCATTGTAGTAAAATGAATCATTTATTGACTACCCTACATTATTGATTCTTAATAACTTTGTCTTCTTTGTGATAACGACGTGGGATTTGGTAACTGGTAAACGTTAACTAGGATGTAAAAAATGTTTCTTACTATACATTATTTTTTCAATACTCATATATTACTACGTGCGGTATTGTATAACATGAAACAACAACGTCAATGTAACAAGGCGTCGTGGACTTTCTAAGACATCATTTGCAAAGATTCAATCAAGTGTATTTTTCCTACGACGTCGACGGTTCTTAAATTGGCCCTCAATGCGTCTATTGAGTATCAGTGTGTGTTTTAATGGTTATAAGTCACCCACACATCCAAAACTATCGTACGATCTCGGTTAGCCAATGGGAGAGAGCGGCGCGGTGGGCTCGGCGCCCCACCAGCCCACCACATTATACCATTGGAATGTATGACTTGGCACGACACCGGTAAAAATAAACACGTTATACAGGGCACGATCGGTTTTCAAGGCCATTATCAGTTTATCAAGATAACTGCGAAAGGATATAGTTTTATTCGTGTGACCGTAAAACTAAATGTTTGTAAAATACCTACCTACCGCATTGGTTCTGGAAAATATTTATTTAATGCATCAAAATGCTTATTTTGGTTTGTCTATCCTATCTATACTAACATTATGAAGTTGAAGACGAAAGAGCACAGCTTGTTTATTTATAATATATAACAAAAAAATCTTCTCATGCGTAATCACTAATCACTACAGATTAGCTAATAGTTATACGTGGTAAGACTGAAATCGAATGACTTAGGTGTAAAACCAATTAAAAGCTATCGATTTTTTTGTCGCAACAAAGTCTTTAAATAATTGATTTATTTCAAATTGTAGAGTCAAATGTGTAGTATTCTCGTAAATACAAGATTATACTATAAGATGTAGTAATACTATAATTTGTAAAAGGTGCGTTACAAATATTTTTTTTCGTAGTCACAACATTGTAATTAAAATTATGTTTTCTTAAATCTCTAATGGACGTTAAATCTACCCCGGTTTGTAAAGAAAACCTTAGTCTGTGTAGAACCAACACATAGACTTAACGTGAAATTTTTTATCACATTTTGCATATGTAAGTAATTGAAAATTTAGTAATTGAAAAATATTAAAAATAATTATTCAAACAGCACGGAATTTAACTTTAAATAGACACCTTGCAGAATGTGAATGTATCAGGTTTGGTGAATATTGAGGAGATACAAATTTTTCCAATCACTGTAAATGCATAAAAGTGCACGCGCGTAGAGCGTGAAACGCGTTCACGTGCAAGTGTCGTTGCACATTATTTATTTCCAGATAACAATGGTGTGCTTAATAGGCCAAATATTAATATAAACATTGAATTAATTCTGGACTATAATGTCCATGTCTGGTCCATGAGCTGCAGTAGCAGATTACCATTAGGTGAACTGTTAGCTCGTTTGTCACAGCAATGATATAAAATAACAGGTTTCACATAACAAAACAATATATGTTTGTTATATATTTACCAAAAAATAAATGTATATTCTTTCATTCCGTTCGGGATCCTTAGCGCGGACCCGACTCACACTAGGACAGTCTTATTTTTATTTGTTGTTTTACTTTATAGTTTGCACTATAATCACACCAATGTTGACGCTTATATGTTTTGCCGTTTTACGATAATTGTGTGGGGTTTGTCTGTCTTTTTTTTATTATATGTGAGGATTTCTGGTATAAAAGTTTAAAGGTAGGACGGACGAACGGACGGACAGACAGACAGACAAACGGCATATTAATAGGAGTAGTTTTAGTAATAGGAGCCCTACGGAACCCTATAAAGCACGCAATATTATAACTAATATAGAGTTCTATATACCTATTTACACACTTTACCCTCCCAACTTTGGAGAGGGCTGCGTCTTGCAGTTTTCGAAAGTCGGGGCATGTAGCTCTGTATAACCACTTTATCTATCCATTAGATCTAGATTTTAGAACATAAAAATGTAGAGTTAGAACTCTATTAAACTTTGATGTAAAGGGAGCCAAAGAAGTAAAAATGGGTCTTGACGCGGCCACATTTAAAGGACTCTTGTTCTCTTAGTATGATTCAAAGGAAAGCTTCAAAGCTCTCTCCATTTTAGGAAAACCCTTAAGAAGTGTACCCTTATACTGAGGCGTATAAGGTTTCAAACAATGGAAAAAAGGCAAAGGAACATTTTACTGAAATGAAAAAATCGTTTCTCTTTGTATTATCTGTATATTTTAAATTTATCATGTAATCCTTCATACTAACCCTTTTGTACTGATTAGAACGAAATTGGGGTTGTTTACGTTGTGTACGTTGTGTACTGTGTTGTAAAAGAAAGAAAGCTTTTAAAAAAACGTTACCTCTGTAGGAATCTCTCTTGTGTTGCGGAGGCAGTTTATCCATATAAAATACCCGTATAGACTAACTAACATCCAGACACACTCACAGAACAATTATTTGTAGTCCACACAAACACTTTTCCCGTGGTGGGAACCGAACCCGCAGAACGTAGCGCCGCAGATAAATTCTTAGTCACTACGCCACCGAGCTGACATCCTATATCTTAATTTTATTAACACACCATTTTTTTGGGGGATAGGCAGAATATGTCTCTTACTTATATTTGACATTAAGCACGAGCATAATGAAAAATGTAAGACCATGACAGGTTGTATGCTCGTTCTGATACAGAATATGTAAAGAAATTAATCATATTTTCCTTTATCGCCTTCTATACGATTATGGGTCGCAATATCAGACAGAGGTGGTGCTAGAGGCGGATCGAAAATGGTATAGGCATATCCCAGACTTGGTAAACTATTATTATAAGTTCTTTGTGATGGCTGGAATTAATCTTATATATCTTTAAAATTTTGATATTTTTTTTTGTGAAAATTGATTTTACTTTCGTGTTTTTGGTTTCTGGTTGATTTTGACTACGGCAAAAACTTTCACTAAAAGTAGCAGCCTGTAAGTGCCCACTACTGGGCAAAGGCCTCCTTCTCAATTACGAGTATCAGAGAGGGTTTAGGAGCCGGGAATGGCACGCCACGCTGCTCCAGTACGGGTTGGCGGGCTTCACATATCCTCAAAATAATATTATTTTATTATTTCTCAGACATGCAGGTTTCCTCACGATGTTTTACTTCACCGCTGAGCACGTGGTAAATATAGCACTTAAAATTGCTATTAACAATTTTTGTGGTGCCGGAACTGAGGATCGAACCCAGGTCACTCGCGCTGTATGAAACTAAGGTAGGGGCCTGACCACTAGGCTACCACGAAAATTTTCATTAATTAATTGTTAAACCGGTAAACAACCAAAGAATTCGGCAAGGATCAGAACCCAGAATCCACGAATCTACAGGCTGCTGTGCTGACTGCCGAGAAACTTGGTCTTGATCGCATAGAATCATTACTGTTAAAACAAATATTATGAATTTGGCGACGGTGCTCAACATGCCACTCCATGACAGTGACCATTGTGGTGCTAGAGATATTTACAAAGAAAGAATGCCACAACACAGCACAACTACCTCTACTCCTGTGATACTATTACTTTTTACGTCACTGCAACGTTGAGGTTCTGTATTAAATTTACGAAATGTTTGCTATTGATAAAAACAATGACAACAGACGAGTTCTTATCTATATAATTATGTAGAATTAAACATCATTAAATTCGCCTGTTTGTGGTAATCGAGTAGGATGTTGGGTTTAACATACTCGTATAATTAGAACTACTACAGTCCTAATTATTTATTAATTTGGTAAACCGTGTTTGCTAATTAATTTGTACTTTATTGGCTCAATATTAATTGAAACTCGCCAAGTACCTGCATTGATGATAGCTTTTACCAATAATGTTTTTTTAATTTTAAGTTGTACACGTAATTTTTGTAACCATTATTCAGACACAATTCTGCTCGAAGAGATTTGTAAAGAAGCAGGGCCTCAGTACAAATTACTTGTAATTATAGATATATTGTATTCACTATGTGTACATAAGGTATTAAATAAAACAAAAGTATTAAATAGGTCACTGTGGCACAGTAAGCTTTAATCTTCATTGTCTCCAATTACAGTGCCATTTGAATGCATATATATTTTTTTATTATTTACAGGTGCAATTAAAGAAAATTGCAACAAAGAAGAGAATTTATTGCAAAGATGTTCTATGGCGCTGCCGGTTCTCAGCTCCCCGGAAATTTCGTTCGCCCTCACAAGGGAAGAGTTAGATAAGAGTTGCATGTAAGTTTATTTCAGTTAATTTTTTCTCATTTGTAAAGACTAAATCAACAGCCGAGGCATACTTATTTAGACTTAGACTTAGATCATGAACGCTGTAATTATTAACAGGCTAATAGCCTTGGCTTTACAAGAGGTTTTTCCTCATGTGGTTAGGTTAGTCAGACATGTACAGTTGTTGATTTAGTTGACACAAATTAGTGTTAGATAAAATAACTTGTCTTCATGTCCGATTTCGATCATGGCGACCAATTCCGAATGCCATCAGTTGTCAACAACGCAAGAGATATGAAAGTGTCGTAAATGTAATCCATGACCCATGTCTCCGCAGGCTGGTACTCTAACCTCTGAGCCACGCGTTCGTCAAAATAATAATTACCGTGTAATAATAATACGTACCTGTACATATAAATACAAGAATAATACGAGTATGTACTTCGGGCTAACACGTCACTTTGTTTACATTTTGATGCCAAAATGTTCAAATCTGTCTTGAAATTTTCTGGTGCTATAATTGTCTGACGTATATGTGGCGCTAAATCTTAAATCGTCCCATAGCGAAAATATCACGTCTCAAATATCATCTTGTATATATGTTGTTAATACAAGTACATACTAGTATTGTAACGGATGTTTGCGACGGTCATATTTCGAAAATAATGTCTGCCTAATCCCAGTTTCACACAACGCCTTCCCTCGTAATTAATAACTAGGAAAGCAAGTGTAATCTGTCCTAAACAGTGAGTGTTCAAACAGCGAAGTTGAGAAGTGTACATTTTCGAGAAGATTTGGAAGAAAGTCGTGGAAAATAAGCATCTCCATTATTAACTGTTCTGCGCTTACTATTGACTGTACTGTCTCGAAACAGTGCGATAAAATCGTAGCAGTACCTACTCCGATGTCTACTGTAATGTTCCTGACCCTACTCTTTTATGAAATAGCCTGTTAATAATTACTTTAAGAGTTAGTTATGTCTTTTAGATAATTTTTAACAACTCTTTGCGGTAAATTTCGAGTACAGACAAGTACAACACACTGAAGAGACAGACACAACATAACAGAATAGATCAAAGGAAAGTCTTTGCTCTTCAATTACACCCAGGCGCTCTGATGTTATTCTATTACGTGTCAATTGTTACGAAATTATAGAATATTAGCGTCTCGTCCCGGCTTTGTACGAGATCAAATGAATAAATAAATAGCTTCGAAAGTAAACCATTATGATTAATCGAATTTGAAGTACAAAAAAATTATTATTGGTTATTCTTAAAAATATACACATACTTCGACGCGGACTTTTTTATACCTTTCTCGAGGTACAATTCTTTAGTACATTTTGACGGTTGGTCTTTTATTAAGCGATTATTTAATTGGTTTATTAAGCGTAAACCAAGTAAACTCCCTAAAATTTCTCTAATTCACTAGACTAAATATGAATGCGTTAAGGGATTGGCGTAGTCAGGATTATTTTCTGGGTGGGGGGCTAGTTGAACCACGAATATGAATATAAAACAATTTCATACATAGGAAAACGCACACCCGACTCAAAAAAGAAAATGGGTGCTGCATTACCACCCACTACTCTGTATCTTACATCTGCAACAGAACAGTTTACAAACAGCTTAAAAATTCTCTATTAATATTCCTTTAGTTAAGAGCTACGGGTTGCGAGATTGCAGGAAAATGGCCGTTTTTTTAAACTTTCATTTATATTTAACACTTACAAAGAGTGCAGTGTTTCTTCTTGATGCGCTGTGGAAAGTCGACCCCTGATAGTGTCGTTTCTTCCTTTTTCTTTTACTTTTCATTCATTCATTCACTTCAGAATTCACCACTGAACTATCCTCGGCGCGCTCCAGAGTTCCTTATATAGTTCCGAATTTCGATCGTAGGTTTATATTTCAACCAGTGTACCACCCTTTTTACCTATCAAAAAGTATTTTTATATATATATGAAACTGAAGTTGTCTGGAAAGTTCTATAAACACCTTTCGTCAAAGCGTCAAACTTTAAATTTTGATCTAACCTAGTCTGTGGTAAAGCCTCGTCTTCAGATTAGATTATAGCCACTACGTAACTTTACAGCTTAATTGTTTAATACCATTTGTATTGCGTGAAGTATGGAGGTTGTGTTTAAGAGTTCAGACGCCGAGTAACAGCACGTACTTAGTCCATCTTAAGTGTACTCCTATAATTTGAAAACGGTAATTTTAATCCAGTTGCCCAACTATCTAACCACACGATGTTTAATTTAGACGCTGGATGGTCAATGAACCAAGTTTGAATCAAGGAATGTACAAACTAACATTTAAACCCACTAGAGGTTGGATGTACTAAAGTTGGATATGAAAAGTGAAGTTGGACTTTGAAGTTGATTTGCCTGTTATATATATATTCTCAGTTATAATAATGTCGATGAATTCGATTTAGAATACAGTTTTAAATATGACTTTTTCGTTTCGCTCCTCTTTAATAATTGTAATACAGGGGCAACAGAGAATGATCCCGATTTTATTAGATTATATGATGTAACTTGTTTATATTTAAGACAAAAATATAAAATGTGTTATATGAATTTAAAATGGATTTTTCTAATTACGATATCTAGCTAGATCGATTTCTTGACCAAAAACCTATACTACTTCATTATAAGCTATCACTGGTGAATCTTGACAATTTTGGATGGATTTTCCGCTGGCTAGTATCCTTTACCGTATATAAACGAGATAAAAAGTAATTATTTCCTTTTATATCCCCAGTATAGTCAGCAAGTCTCTCCAATAAGTCTAAGTAAAAACAGTTAAGCCATCATCTTTTTAAATATTGACAAGTATTTATATCATAGGGCTTGAAGTTGCGCAATAGTATTGATATTGTACATATACTGAGCTCACGCTAAAAGTCAAATAAGAGTTATGACAGAAAAATCTCCCCTCGTCTTGTTATACCGATCCTCGTTATTTTTTTGTATGCCGTGAAATATTTTTTTTTATCAGAATATAATTATATAGTAAACGATGCTACCCAGCATACCATCTGATGTCGGAAAATCCATCTTGTGATATATATTTAGAACAGGTTCTAAGCATATATCGCCATAGTATAAGTTGCTTATTAACTTAGATTTTGATTGTTTTAGCGAGCTTCGCGCCGGTATCAAATGTATAGACAACTACACAGAAGTATGCATGGAGAAAAATGAACAAGCCGTCTTCAGAAAGATATATGCGGGCATAACAGAAGTGGTGCAAGAGTTGTGCACAAGAGGACAATATCAAGATGAATACCTGCGACACGCGGACTGTGTCAAAAACGTACGGGCAGAGTATGAGACGTGCAGTAAGAAGTATGAGGTGACGCTGACAACCCTTAGCAGTAATCAGAATGATCAGTATCATACAGACCAGAACAATGTTATCGACAACCATAAAGATCACTTGAGGACCGTCTGTTGGTGAGTTGTTCATGTACCTAAACTGTTTTGATAAAAATACAATAAAAAAATTCCTGCACATCTTTTTTCTAAATTGTTGTAGCCTTCCTGAATAAATACATATAATATATTGAAAATATTTTTTAGCGTTAGTGTTTTCAAACGGAAATTGGAGTTTTCACACTATAATTTTACTAGGACATACTTTGTTACTTCTTGTCCTGGATTATGCTGATGCATGGTATTCTTATTAAGAAGCAGTTGAATAAAATTGAGCGAATCCAAAACTTACCTATAAGATTCATATTCGGAATTCGCGGATGTTTTAAAGTTAAGCGCTAAGCTTTCAACAGGGCTTCGACGGAATGGAATACTTATATTATATTCTTACTTTATATCTATTTGATCTGAAAACAGGAAAGTATCTCAGTTAGTGTTTTTGGGCGAAGATAACCGAAAATAAAGAACCACTCATGGAAGACAACTTGATTTTACAAGTGCCATTCCTTTTTTGATGTTATGTCTATGTGGCTGTGGCCTTTGGTTGTCATGAAGGCTTAGAGTGTGGAATCTTTGTAAAATAAATCTGTCTTCTATTTAGATCTGTGTTGAATATATAAATATTTTGCATTAATTTATCTCATACCTTTTGCGTTTATTTTACTAATGAGTCTATACGACCCAAATATTTACTGTTTTAGTATTGAGAATGTTTCTATAATAACTAAGTGTTTATTATATTTTTATTCATTATATCAGTAAATTAATTCTGAATACTATAATTATTATCTTACCTTAAGCAAAGGTTTGCCTGAAACAAAACGATAGTTAAATCTTTGGATGTTAGAAATCAATTTTTTTTTCATAAAATTCAATCCATATAAAAGAACAAAATAAACAACCGGAACCCACCTAAGTTTCATGCAATTTATCTAAAAGGTATTTCTTAACTACCTTATTCGTAAGTGCTAATTGTTGTGATTAAAATTAAAATAAAAAAAAATTAATTAATTGATAATGATAAAGCCATTATATCTCTAAGAAATGTCGGCACACGGCTTTAGTCTCGTGTGGTTAAATTGTTGTACGTTTTTTTTCCAAATACTCATTGTATTTAGAAAAAAAAACATTTGTATAAAATATAAATGTATATTTTTTTCCTTAACGGCGTCAACACATTTTATTTCAACAAACATGCTATTCAGCAAAGTAAACGTAAACATAAAGTCGTGAGGTGTGACCCTTCACGCCTACGAATGTTGTTAATACATATTTTGCGGCTGAATTAGTCTTAGATATACAATGACAGTGTGCCAAATGCAGCGTTGTGTGCGGTGCTCAAACTCATAAAGTAGACTTTACTTTCGTTTTAGTTTTAAAATGCAAAATGTGGTAGGTTCCTTCTCTACCTAAGAGTCGTCTGGGTGGGTATCCATCTCTGCCATGAAAGAGCAGTGTACCTGTTGTATTTCGGTTTGAAAGATATAGAAACTTTGTTTTCAGGGTTGACAACGCATTTGTAACCTTGGTTCGTATCTTCGTATGAAGTTGTTTGCAGTTGTCCATGGACTTCAGTAGACACTTAGCATCAGATGGACTGTTAGCATGTTTTACACAGGCTGTTAGATAATAAAAAGAGGGCACTCATCGTTAACATAAAAACTTTCCATTGCTGGGCACAAGTGGCGCTGAAAAATAATATGTGAAATGGCGGCAAATCGCACGAAATTTCTTAAATAATAAATATATTCCAAATTTTAATACAGAAAAAAGGTGCTTTTTCAATTTTAACATTTTTTATGGCTAGACTAGTTATGTAACGATTAGGCATAAATAAGATTAGTGTCAGAGATACACAAAGATACCATGAAACCGGAAAAAATCCCAGCCTAAGGAAATAATTTGTACATTGCACTAGTATTGGTTGAAGCTGGGATTAGTACTAAGGAGCCCCAATGAGCCACTGGGCCCTGGCATCTCATTAATATCATAGAAAATGCGTTACCGTCAATCATTTATTAATTTATGATTAAAAAAGGATCCTTCATACGTTCCTCCTCCTCCTTTCTGACAATTTTAGTCCGCATTTTTAGAGAATATTTCGACCGGTATACATTTCCATGCCCACACTCACAACGCTGGGCAAGCGAGTTGGCGAGCGCAGCGCCGGTACCCTCGTACTGCTACCCGTCGCTAGTCTGTGGGATTTGTGTTCGGCATTGACTTCATATCATGTCTTTGTTTTTTCATTTCCTTTTTTTTTTGATAAGAAATTTTTCTCACTATGTCCTCGACTGTCACGGGTGATTTGGAGTAGATAAATCTGTCGCTGAAATTAAGAAGTACAAATGTTTGAATCATACTCCTGGATATATTTGTGATATAAATCCGGTGCTGTTGTGATAAAAAGGGAAAATTTCACTACCAACCGCCAACCATAGACTAAGCACAGAAAAAATGTTGTTGTTTCTTTTCTTTTCCACTCCCTTTCTTTTCTTTAGGAACTAATAGTATTTTTTTTTAATTTGCAATGGAATGTTTGCAGTTCATTCCAAGAGTACCTGCTATGTTCGGAGCAGACTGTCCAGAGATCGTGCGGTGACGAGGCGGCAACGTTCACGAGCGCCTTTCTCAAAAAAATGGCATCCAATATTATTAAGGTTAGATGCAGCTCTCTTTTATTTACAAAATAATAAGTACAATTTATGAATTCGATACATATTTAGGCGATTTCATAAATTAATGAGAAATGGATTTTGTGTGGATTCAAATTTAATCATAATAGTAAATGTACATTTGATATTACCTAGTTTTTTTAATCTAATTATGTACGTAATGCTTTCTTAACTTTGTATTTTTTTCATTCATCAGCCTATCAAAGTCTACTGCTGAACATTGGCCTAAACCAGAAAGTGCCAGCATTAATTTCTTGAAAGGTTTGCCCATACTGCCTAGGCAGTGCCAGTGCCCTTGGACTAGTGTTGCTGCTTCCTATGACTTGTCTTTGGGACTCGAGTTCGGCAAATTCGGATTTATTTTATTATTCGGGCGCCAGAACCTCTTAGCGAACCTGATAGCTAGCCAATTGCCAACAGCTTACCTGCACGTGTACCCTACGTGGTGAGGTGAGGTTGGCTATTGGAGAAAAAGATTTACCATTGAGAATATACCATCTTTGTTTTGTGTATCTGTATCACTTTTCTTTTGTAATGTCAAACGGTTAATTCATTTACTGCATGGAATTTTCTGGTGTTAACTTATAGTTAGTTATAGTAGTAAAACTTACATTGCCAAAATATGTAATGAAATTACTTAAAAAAAACATGAATATTTATTAGACTACATAATATCTAGATTTATTGTATTGAAGCGTTCTTAATACAGGCTGTTTACATAATACTAGCGCAATTGGCCGACTTTATGTTGCTCATTCAAGCTGAAATAATATATTCATCAGCCTACTTTTAATTATTTTGCAGAACTTCTGTCTCGAATACCGGGGACAGGAATGCGGGTTAGCAGGTAAGGCGACACGTAGCTATCACACCGCGTCGTTGATTGCTGTTGTGATTTTAACGCAATTATTGTATATAACTGGCAATTTAGTACCAGCGTAAAATTACCTCAAACTTCACAGGTAATTGAAGTAACGACACCTTAAAATTAGAACTTCGAGGGAGAAGCCCAATTTCCAGTAATTAGCGTGTCAGGAGTTTGTTGCGGGCTTAGTGATGCAACGTTTAGTGAACTGTAAATATTTAATCAAGTTAGAGAGATTGTACGTTCCTCAGATAATGTGTATCTATAACTGTATTTACCAAATAAATAACTTTAGTAAATAATTAATAAATATAGTTAACATACGTCAAGTTCCATAATTATTACGTCGTAATAATTATGTAAGCTTTCGGTATTGTCAGTTGTAACTTTATCTTTTGTTTATAATGTTCTAGGCATATTATTACTATAATATCACACATTACCATGTTAGTATATAATATTGTTCAAATGTAATAAACAATTACATCTCGGTATTTTAATAGCATTCAAAAGGCTCTGTTTTCCTAATAAAAAAAAATTGGTTGTCGCGTTTATTGATTGGATCAATTGTAAGTAAGGTTTAAGCCATCGTGTGAGATATTAACAAGTAAAAGAAATGCAAAAGTGAAAAGAAAAGAACTGACAGTAGGTATTTAAAAAAATATATATTTATTTATGTTATAAAGGAATAATCTATAATTCCTTTACGTTGTTCAAACTACATTAACCTACATTAAATTTCCAATTAATTGCACTGACTGACATCACGTTGGTTATTACATTCATTTGATTTTATTTAATTTAAGTTAAGCTCAGAACGTCCTGTGATAATTTGTAAACTTAGATTCATTTATACAAAACCATCACTAAAATTCATTACAATTAATTTGAGATTAATTATTGTTTTAATTAATTTAAGAATTGTTATTTTATTAGATAATTAACTATTTGTAAGTAATTCTAGAATGGTTGTGTGGATGGAGCGTATTTTATCTTTTCTTGTGTACAAATAATTAAAAAAATTTTTTCTTCCAACCTTGTGTTGTTGTTTTTGTTATTAAATATTAATTGAAAAAGAGTTCATCAGATTTTAACATGTGTTATGACTATGTGGACTATTGTCGAATCTCATTAATTCATCGTATTATTATAATTGCGTAACATTTTTTTGGCTTTACCTAATTATTTACAGATAATGATCACGGATATTATATATTTTTTTTTAATTTATATTAACTAATTGTATTCTTTAAAAAAAACAAATATCTCTGTACTTACTTAATAATAAAAAAATATTGTTTGTTTGTGTACATAATTATTATTTTTTAATTATTGCTAACTTATGCTTTAGGTAAAATAAATAAATTATCTTGAAATAAAACAACTGAAAGTGTATTTATACCGAGTATGTATATCTTATACCGGGTTCTGAATCTTATAATATGAAATTATTATCTTTTTCCTTTAAAGTGTTTACAGATCTTTTTCTACAGCATGTTCTGTAACAATTTTTTTATAATTACTCAAATTTATAAATTTACTACTAATACAATTTATTTGAGGCCTATGCGTTAGGAATTAGATATAAATAGGCTGCCAAAGAAGAGAAATTAAAAAAAGAATAATCTTTTGGGAATCCGTGAGATGATAGAATTACCGACATACCGCAGACGGGCAGCAGCGAGTAAGTTGCCGGCTGTAAAGTTATGGCCAAACTCAGCGGAGGTCATGGCCGGAGTCCTCTGTCCAACAGTGAGTTATTAGCAGGCTGGGGCCTAATAAGCTATGCCATAAAAATATTTCATAACAATTCCGTACGAAGTTATTGCTCAATCGCAATCATACCGTGCTATACATCACATCGAAGACCATACACATCGAAGACCTGGTTTAGCATGTTGGCAACCATGTTTTGGATTAACAAAACTATGTTAAAAATAACACTGTATGATTTTGAAAGTCAATAACGTCACACGGAATTTTTGTGAAATTGTGTTTTTGGCTTAGCGGATAAGGCTCATGATCGGGAAATTACGTCCTCATATCACTGTACCTAGTTTATATTGTTTTATGTAAGTATTGATATAACAGTCGTAATGTAAAATTATATTCAAAGTATAATAATATTAAATAGTAATGAGGTGTATTATTTGGAAAATCTCTTTATCTCAAATTATACTTTATAACTACTGTGGTACCTACAGTAGCCAGATTCTTTTTTTAAGACATTCCCTTGGGCATCTGTAAACTTCTTTCATTGAAGTTGATTGTAGGTGTTCATGGGCCGCCGTAGTCACTGATTGTCATGTGGACTCAACAACAACGGAACATTAGCTTGTTTGTTCTACACTAGTGTTTTAAAAAATCATTATACGTAATTTATTCTTCTTTATCAGTCTTCTTAAGAGATGGTCCTTCGTAGAACCATCTAGCCAAAATAAGGTTTGCCCATTATAATCACGCTAGGCGGGTTTCGCGAATGCAGCGCAGCTACCCTCGCACTACTATCATTTTGTCTTGGGTCGTGAAGGCGTTTTGTATGGAGGTTCTTCTTTAAACTATTAAAAATATTATAGACTAATATTCGATACATACATTCGTTATACAAAAATGTTACATCGATTCCGGGGTGTGAAGGGGAATATTGGAATCCCACCATCTCTTTCTCCAAATCCCTACCTCACCTGCACGCACCTATTAGCCAACAGACGAGGTTCTGTTGACCGAATGATGGTGCAATATCCACCGCTGAGCATAAGTATTGTCTCATTTTTAACTTAGACTTAAACTTCGTAAGTACCGTCCCTTTAGTAATGTTTTTGTCAATTAACCTTAATTGAAATATGATTACAAAAATAAAAGTATAAGCCCCACTGGCAACCAGAGCATGCTTCGTTATAACAAGCTAATTCCTTAAATAAGTGTTCTAAGCTACAGCCCCCACAAGCCGCACCTGTTCGTTGAACGCATGTGTACCAATTGCTCCTGCAATCATAAGAAGAACTCACGCGTTATAACTTTGAAACAATTAAATTCTATTGTTCGGAGTTATATAAGGACTAGTGACACGAGAAGTTTTATTTTTACTGTTTGTCCTATGATTAAGGGTAACCATGAAAATACACATTATTTATTTCCAGAGGTGCACCTACAGTTTAAAAAGGTTTGCGTTGATAGAAAACTATTTTGAATTCGATGTCATTCAATTCAATGCAACATAAAAACAAGAAATGCCTGACTGTACTAAGACATTGCCTCCTCCGCCAAATATAGCTGACACTAATGCTAAAATGCAGCATTCTATTGATATTTTATTACACAACCAAAATATGAAGATTATAGGCTTTATAACTTGCTGTCCTTTTCCAAATATTTCAGCAATAAATCCTACAATCACCTTTGGTTTTCAAATAGCACTAGGTAGCAGTTAATTATAACTGCAGTTTCTAAATTGTCAGTCGCGTAGTACGTAACCCAAATACTTTTTAATAAATTTTATGTTTGGCCCCCTTACTATATCTCCACGCCCCGGGTTGACTGGCAGAGAATGCCAAGAGGCATTAAGTCCGCCCTTTGTAATACTTTTGTTTAAAGGTATTAAAATAAAGTTTAAATAAATAAGTTTTACAACTGTTATTTTATATTATTGTAGGTACACTATTTTAGACAATTGACAAACGTTCCTGGAGGGGGTTTGTCTCAAAAATTGCTTTACGGAGATAGAGAGGAGACGTATGTCTGTGGCATGGCATCTAAAACATGAATTTCAGTAAGAGCATTTGCTGTGTAAGTAAATAATATTTTTGGGTTTTATAAAACTGTTGTTTCTACACAATCTATTTATGACCGTTTTATAATCTACCAAATATGTTTAATTAGTAGATGTAGCTTTACTTCCTTTACCAGTTACTTTCCTTACCAGCTACCAGTATAAATTGATAAAAAGGAACAGTACCTTCTCGTTTTTAACAGTCGTTAAAATTTTCTAAAGCCAACCGTCAATGTCAATAGTCAACTCTTAAACAGCAGTAACAAATGGATCAGTTTCGGAATCGTTATGAGCATTCTGCTATGTGCTGTTGAGCAGTGGGTACGTTGAAATGAGCATTACAAAGCTCGCTCGCAACCACAAAGTTACTTAGTAAGAACGATCTAACAAAGATTGCCCGCTTCGCTATTATTTGCAGTTTCAGTTTAGACGTTCGTTCTCTCTAATTACATGGCGATCTCTGGGACCAACCAGTGGGTGACGTGCGGTGGGAGAAAAAGCTCGCCACCGCACGTTCTATCTTCAGTGGATTGCAGAAGCTTTGCTAAAAGTTGGAAGAATTGCTAAATCGAAATCTGTAATCTCTGTTTACCCCTACCGATGACGGGCGTGATTGCTTACTGCATATACATACACTTTTTTGTATATCTTTACGGGAGTATCGATTAGTAAATTAATTAAACAAACTTTAGTTCTAGTTCATACTTAACCACAATTCATTACCATAAGTCTGTGGTATTTGAGAGAACTACGGTACGGTATTTGAGAGGCATAAGTTGTAGTTGGAACATGTGGAGTGATATTTTCATTTATTAATATTTAAGGATAACCTCACCGGCCAGTAAATAGTCAAAAAAATTGTAAATGAAACTACTATTTACAGATTTTATCGCGATTCATTTTGTTTTTATATTCCCGACGTTATGTTATGATGGGCTGGTATCCGCAACTCCACGACGGTGAGGGTATTTTGCGTATGGGCAGGAATATGAATATTAATATTCGAGCCAACCGAGTTCGTCAAGGAAACTAAGTAAACCCTTAAAATTACCGGTGACATCCGGGAGCGACCTCGACGAGCCGAGGTACTTAGCCATGCATTCCTCGACCATCGGACCCTGCAACAGGACGTGGGCCGTCGTTTCTTCCTCCTCCATGCACGCTCGGCATACAGGGCTGTCTGTAACACCTTTAGTAAATAAATGTTTGTTAAAATATCCATGTCCAGTTATGGAGCTAGTTACTATCCGAATTTGGGGCTTATTAAGGCGTAGTAGCATCTTGGTTTAGCGATTATTAACCGTTGGAAGGGCTTCTCTAGCCTGTCTACATTCTGCCTGGCTTGTCTATAGTTGCGCATGCTGGTTCCTGGTGCGGTTTCGTATTTGTGAGCGAACGTGCCAAAAGGGTATTGGGATGATGGGTTTCGGTCCAACAGGGCACCGACCAGACCCGCCCCGGCCAAGCTAGTCCGCCGCATCATTACCTCGGGAACCGCTGTGACCTTTTATCCATTGTAGGATTATATTGTTGAACAGAAATACCTCGTTTAAGCGCTGGTAGCATTCGTATATGAGCCCTGACGCCATGACATTGCGTCGAGGGCCTGTATAACCGCCAGGTTGTCGTATAGTATCCTAATATTGTGATATTTTACTTCCCTACTGGCGATTGCTATAGCCGCCTAAATAATTCCCAAGGGTCAATTCCCGATGTTTCGATTGCTTTATAGTAGCCGAGGTCACGGGGGGACTGAAGTGTTAGATGTCCTGATGCCATAATTAACTCGGGCTACCTTCAGCTTCAGGTCGGGCAGTGGTATGCTATGCGACCTCTAGATACTGTGAGCACATTCTGCGTACAACAAAATTAAACGCGATGAAATCCGTAAATGGTAGTTTCATTTCAAGTGTGTAGTGTTGTATATATAGTATATGTACTATTAAAAATCCGCTTGGGCCTGAAAGGAATAAAAAAAAAATCGCATTTTTGTTTCTAGTAATTATGCCGGAAAGTCGATGGGCGAAATCGGTTCGGAAAGCTTATTTAATGTCATAAAATGTTACTGGAAATTTTGCAACAGAATAAACATACAAATTCATTTTAGCATCGACTCGTTCTGCTGGATATCTGTATCTTTGCAAATTTAACATTACGAGACGCTTGCTTTAATTAACACTGTGTACTTAGCTAGCGCTTTAAAGTTTCAATTTCAGTCACTAATTGCACTTCCCTGATTATTCGATACAACTACTATTCTCGACTTAATATTAAAATTATTCTAAATCTTGGCCTCTCCTCATGTTTCGTTTTGTATTTACTTTGTATATTATTTGATAACTTTTAATAGTTCAATAGTTTTTTATAGTATATAGTATCAGAAAGTAAGATTTATTTATTAAAAAGTATCTCAATAGAATAAGTACCTAAGTGAATTAACTTGGGTAGTTGTTTTGCGCAATCTGAACAGGCCACGAGATTTACACTATTTTCTTTTATAATAATAGTGATATCTTTGCCCTGACATTTATTTTCTAGCGATGAAATGCCTGACTTTTTCCACTGGTCATTTTAAGTATCTTCCGGAAATTTACATGTCCGGAATGTATAACAAAGTTCAAGGTCATGTGCAATATAAAAATAACATAACATACTCACCACCCTGGCAAACTTGTTGGTTAGCGCAGCACCGGTTCAAATGAGTGATGCTGCATTTTATCACAAGTGTATAAGATTTTAATTTGGTAAATTCACACAAGTACTGGTGTGGTTGCCTATTGGAGAAAGAGATGGTGTATTCCTCCATGCACCCCTGTTCTCAAATACTCTATTATTATGAATACACTCAATCGTTTTCTCAAATAGCTGTACAATCTTAAAAGTTCTTCTTTTTGTGAAATTTTCAATACCAAGTCGTACGGACGTGTAAAATTTTGTTTACTTGTTTAGACTACGGAGACAAATGTATAAAACGTCAGGATATTGGGATATATTTTAGTCACATATTTTATATATATATATAGATATTAAAAGTTATATCTGAACATGGTTACAAACAAATCTTATCAAAATGTACGGTATTAGTACGTTGCAACATGCGATGATTTGAAATAATAATTTATACTTAATATAATTTGAATATCAGCCTACTTCGATAAAGTAAAATTCTTTGGACGTAAAAGGACGTAATTTTATTGCAAAGGATTTAAGTTGAACCTTAAGCAGCGTCTAATGAACGAAAGATTTAGAAGAAATATAAGAGGATCTAAAAGCCCCAATAAACGTTATTTAGTACGTTGAATTTTAAGCTCAATGGGAAAAGATATCGCTAATTACACGAATATCAGTTAATTTGAAATTTTATGTAGATTAACAAAGTGGATTTTATAATATTTATATAAATAAAGTTACATTTTAAGCGTTATTGCTCTCTATCTTCTTCTACTTCTTTAGTTCACTGGTGGATATAGGTCTTTCTGAAAAAGCTCAAACAAACGCGAAATTTCCACCTAATAGACACATTTTCCACATAAAGGTCGGTATTAGGTGAAAAAGTAAGTGTGTTCCCGTGGTAGCCTAATAGTTGAGGCGCTTGCTTTAATTTTGTGGTATGCGAATGATCTTGGTTCGATTCACGGATATTTCAAGGTCACGTAAAGTTCGCCAACCCGCATTGGAGCAGCGTGGAGGAGCCTTTTCGGCTCTAAAACCCACTGTAACATTCGGCGGAGGCAGCCCAGCATTGGAAAATTTATAGGCTAATTTACCACATTCCTCTTACACCCCGTGCTTACTAGCCTATAAAATGTATTGAAGCACTTCTTTCAAAAATTTTCTCACCATATTTTTAGCCTCGTAAAGGTAATATTAAATATTCAAACTATGCTTAATATTCTAGCACACTTGATCTCGCCTCTGGCTTCGATCAGATTCAGACATTCTGTCTGAGCAAGATACTTTTAAAACGGACTTTTCAGTTCCAGAAGGGCATTTTTAATTCAAATTGCCATTTGGGTTAAAAATGCCTTATCAACCTTCCAAAGGTTAATGAGCTCTGCTCTCTCAGGGCTACAGGGTATTAAGCATTTCGTCTATCTCGATGACATAGTAATATAGTCTTGCGACCTTGAAACTCATATGGAAAGCCTACCTAACGTCTTTGATAGACTTTCAGCATAAAGCTTCAACCAAACAAGTGCGAATTCCTACGTAAAGAAGTCTTAGATCTTGGGCACATAATTACTGAACAATTTCTCCCTTTATCTAAAAGAGCGGTTTGAGTATCTCTGCGATTTTCATCCTGATCGTTCTCTTTGCTTTGGTGACAGTTTAATACTCAGGAATCCTTCTCATGGGACTTCTTTTTACTCCAAATCCTTTTCTATTGAAGCTGTTCGGCTTTGGAACTCTCTTCCACTTCATATTAAGCGTGCACAATCCTTACCTATTTTGAAGCGCCTGTAAAAAACACTTTATGCCTCATTAATCTTTGTTTCTTGTACCTTGACGTCGTTGACTTGTATCTCTGTAATAGTATATACCTGTTTATGTGTGGTGAATTAATATATATATTCTCATATATGTATGTGTGTTGCATGTGTATGTATTACGTATGTTTATGTATTTTTTGTAAATGCACATAATGTGTATGTATTATATGTACACTTCAGTGTAGTCCCTAACCTGATACTCGTTCATATTTCCTTTTTCTTTCTGGGTTGCCTGAAAGAAATCACTTCTTAGTGATAAGGCCGCCTATAGTACATTTTTTTGTCTATTTAAATAATCTTAGTTTGTTAAATCTTTGTGTGTACAATAAAGTATATTTCATTCATTAAATTTAAGCAGTAGAGGTACAATGTTACAGCTACTTTCAAAAGCTGGCGGCCTCAAGCACGTAAGCACATTATCCGATTAAGCTATGAAAGCTAAAACGGCTCACAGCACTAACTTCACCGAGAACATATGGAGAGCGCAGTCCCGGTACCTTCTCACTAGAAATGCTGCTTTCTATCAGCAATACTACTAATATTATTAATATTCGTGACAACCATTCCAACTAAGCCTAAAAGCTTATATCTGGAGGGGTTCATGACCATAATCGAACGCCGGCTCGAACCTGCGACATAATATCACGTTCTCATAATTCTAACTTTGTTACGTATATTATACCTATAATTAATATTTTTAGGGCCATAGGTACTAAAAGTACCCTGTTGATACCAATAACTCAGAAATAAAAAAAATATCTAAGACGAATTGTCGTTTGAACTTTTTAACTATTTAATTATTTACTACATATGTATTCTGAAATAGGAAGAACACTCTTGGAGTATTAGGTAACAATCAAAACCATAAAGTCAAACTACACTGTTCCCGTTTATATCCGACCTAGCAAAGACTTAAAATGTCACTTCGTTAATTCAGTCATTCAAACTTGCCTCATTGGCTATTCGGCGCTTCAATCAAGTACCCAAGTTATACAGTTGGAGCAACTACTTCCAAATTGCTATTTACCGCAAACAAGAGCAGTAAAATAAGATGAGCTAAGTGCGTGCAGCGCTCTGCTGAAAGTTACGTGAATGAGCTGACGCCGACGTCTCGTAAACTCTTCAAACCAACTTCCACAGTATATGCAAAGTTGGCAGGACGTAGATGAATGAATTAAATCGCCTTCTTAAATCCACGCTCGTAATAATTTATGTAACGTTAGACCCCTTTAAGGCTTTTATTTAAACAATGTGTAAAGTTTTCATTTAACATTCACATTTCATGAATTCGTAATTATTTCTTGACAAAAACTTGTTGCTAAGTATAATTTCTTCTCAAAGGCAATGAAAAACATTGCCGCCTACAAGTGCCGATTACTACTTAGTGCTGTGCTCTGACGCCTGACAATGAAAAATACTTCTGACAACTAGACCCCTTCTATCTTCCTTCTTCTGTTAGCTGTCATCAACGTCGGTAATGATATTCTTAGGGTGCCTTTTGACAGAAGGATTTCGCGCGGGTGTGTAAACACTTTCGCCATCTCGAGGAAAAAGAGAATCCTGTTCGACAAAACTCTGGGCATCTGGACTCTACAAAGTCTGTGAAGGCATTTTGTACCGTTTCCTGAGACCAAAATTTTTATCTTTGCAGGAAATTATTCGAAAAGCGGAAAAAAGGGCAATCTGTTATGGGGTTTCTAAAGTCTGGCGAGTACGAAAGATGACGTATGGTTTTGAACTGTAGGTTTTGTATAAGTAAGTAACGGTTTGTCGAGAAGTGTGAGGTCTTGCGTTATCATGGATCATAATGGCGATGAGCCTGGGTGGTTTCTCTGAGAGTTTCGCCATCATTATTCAAAGTTCTTCACAATAGGTGTCTGCTGTTATTGATACTTGATCTCAAAAAGCTATAGTGAATTACACAGTGGTGAGCTTCGCGTAAGGGCATTATAACGGTACGTGAACTGGGTTCAGTCATTGTGTTTTTTGCTTGCGATTATCATAGAGAATTCACTTTTCATCACACGACAAACAATTCTGTCCAAAGTCCGTTCATTTCTGTCAAATTAACGCAAGTATCAAATGCACATCATGTTCCTCTATGCAATTCATGAGGCATCCATTTCAATTGTAGAAAAGAGTCAATATTTTAGAAAACGATCAAACCAAAAACGCACTCTGCGTTTGTTAGTCGTATCCTTCTCCAAACGCATTATTGGTATTATTGCGAGCTGTCTCTGCTGCGATAGAACCACATTGGTACTAGCATTCGAAATATTTACTTACTCAAATATTTTAGACCTACATTTAAGTCAAATATTGAATGTATAAACAACTTTCAAATCAAACAATACACTTAGTTATGTGACATTTTGAACGTAGTAGAGCCAAGAAGCGACTATTACTGCTGCTAGAATGGGCGGCTCGACCGGGGAAGCACTACGGCCCTTCCCTGTCCCCCTTTCTCTACTCAATTATCCTAAAAGGCCGGCAACGCACATGCAGCTTCTTTTTTATCGTGGTGGCTTATGCTGCTGCTCAAATGGGCCGGCTCGACTCGGTTGGTCCTACGGCCTCGCAGAATACCGGCGTGAAGTAGAGGCATCTTGTGCTTCTGCATTTTGTTCGGTGAGTGAGGTAACCGGAGGCCCACTCCCTCTCCCCATCCCTCTCCTCATCCTCCCTCCCATTTCCTAAATACCCTTAAAGGCCGGCAACGAACCCGCAGCACCTCTGGTGTTGCAGATGTACGTGGGCGACGCGATCCGCTTGCTAGTTTGCCGCCTTTCCCATAAAAAAAAAATAGCTTCTCTGGTGTCACAGATGTACGTGTGTGTCGGTATTTACTTACCATGGGACTCGCTTGCGCCATTCCCATAAAAAAAAATTGAAATTTATGATTTATAGTTTAATTTCTGTTCTCAGTGGCCTTTAGCTCAGCGGACTTAACCTATTATGTTATAAGATAATATGAAAATAAATTTTATAAAGTACCTACTTGTTACATTTACCCGACTACAATGAAGCCAAAGCAGGTTAAGATTTTTACGTTTGTAAGCATATTTCATTTCATTATTTTCAGCTATAGGCACAGCGTTTGCCACTTCACCTTTTTCAAGGTTTTCAAAGAATTTGGCGGTATTTGCTAAGATATTTTTACGAGTTATTGAAAGCTGATGATGATGAACAGATACTCATAAAGTCAACACACGCTTCCGTACATTGTTTGCTTATAAAGACATGCAAATTTTTTTTAATTAGTTTAGTATTTCGATCATTAAAATGCTTTCAGGAATGCAGATATGTTTTTCTGGTATAAACGAGAGACTTCTAATTTGTAACTTGTCAGAAACTGTATTTGTATCGCTAATCGAATTTTCAACAACCAACCTTTCTTTTGCATTTTACAGTTAATTAATTACTTTCTAACATGTTTCACTCAACGAACTTTAACATCATTTTACAAAGGATCCGACTGAAAACAATAGATGCTGAATAATTATAAAGAAAATCTTAAATGAGATGAAATTTGTTAATAAGTAGCAACTGCTCTCGGGTTCTGCCATGTGTATTTATAATGACATTTCTTGGCATGTTTACAGAATAGAATTTTTATAGTTATGACACGTGTTAAGAGTTTGCTTAATAACCCCTTTAAGCAAACTCTTAACATAATATAAGCTAATGCATGTGAGATAACCTGCTCCCTATAGTAGGATTTACCGGAATCGCTGCGCTCGATCGCGAATGGGCCTGTTTGGGTAGATGAATGTACACCACTCACATCTTATACTTCTCATATATTCATCTTATATATTTTATAATTTAGGTTCAACTGCATTAGTTTTTTGAAATTTTGCGTACAATTTATAAAAGAGCATGTAAAGTAAAATAGCAGCCGATAAATTACTTACCGCTGGGCAAATGCCTTTCCTCGACTTTGAGAGAGTTTTGGAGCCAAAAACTAGCCACGCTCCAATGCGGGTTGGTGAACACGCCAAAACGGCAGTCCGTATATTATGTCAAGTAATTAGATATCACCGTAGGCATTGTATGTGACGTATCTCCGCATTCACCTAGTGAATCGGAGAACGTACCGGTGGGGACACCTCTTGGCTCCAACAAATTACCCAATCGGGTGTGGTTATCTACAAAATATTGCGCGAGGTGTTTCGCTTGCCTCTTCTGCTGGATACATGACACTTTTTGAATCTCACACGTATGAAAAAGTACCAGTGGACCCAAACTTGCTGAACACCCTGCGTGTATGTGAATAACTGGCAAATTCCTGGAGATATCGTCGGGGAGCTGCAGATCACCGCAACGAGGCTCTTGGAGTGAGAGTCGTTCTTTATTCGATGATTCTTTTACATGTAATTACCTTCTGATCCTTCGCCACCAGCCTCTGCCGGGAGGCTGGGAATAGTGCGATAATTATTTATAAAAGCAAACTCCCTGCATGGAACTCCATAAACCAAAACAGTAACGGTCGTGTTCTCCATACTTTAAGCTTAAACATTAATTTTGTCGTTATAGGCCATAGGGCCTAAAACCTACTAGGGTGCCCATGCACGTGTATCAGTCTCCGGACATATTAGACATGAATTTGAATGAATCTTTGCGTTCTATAATCGCTCATCATGAATGAAATTCGGATCATCAACCGGCTACGTTGCTATGACAGTTCCACGCCGAGGCCACTATGACCGAAACCGTTACGAACTGAGGTAAGGTCAGAAAATATCTCGAGACTACGAACTTTCCACAGATTTGGGATAGTGCGCACCAAGGGCCAAGCGGCGGCTTTTGCTACTGATCAAATCTGCCCCTCCTCTCCCTTTCTCCCATCATCCAAATTTCCTTATAGGCCGGCAACGTATCTGCAGCATCTATGGTGTTGCAGATGTATGTGGGCGACGGCAATCACTTACCATCAGGTGAGCCGCTTGCTCATTTGCCGCCTTTCCCATAGAAAAAGAAGGTCGCTCATAAAAAAGTTCACTACAATTACATATTTTGATATGGTTGCAAGCTTTTTGATAGAATACAACCTAATGTTTATTAAACCCTTTAAAGGGAATTAGCATTAAGTCCGACCGACTAAAATCCGCATTGATTAGGAATACGCTGTTGGCCCGACGGCCTTTACAGCTTTGACAGAAAAGACTCGCGAGCAGGAGGTCCACAAGTTAAAATTAATATAAACGAATCCAGATACCTATTGGCAAAGAATCAAGTAGACCAATGGATAGTTGTTGTGTGGGGCTTCATTGATTACCGTCGTTAGATTCTTAAGAAAAAGCTCGACACGGCGGCAGGCAGCCTTAAATTATTTTACTTGTGGACCTTCTCCTCGCGAATCTCAGCTGCCGAAGTTGTAAAGACCGCCGGATCAACAGATCTCTAATCCGTGGGGGTTTTATTCGGTCCAGCACTTAATCCTGATCCCGAAATAACTGGTCACTGCTTTCAGTGACAGTTATGTCATATGCACCTTTCCCCGTGACACAAAGAAAGGTGCCTTGGCTATCTTTCGTATTTTGCTCACCTCTCCTCCTCCACTGTGTTGTCCTCGCGGACAAACCACCTGGAACAGCTATCACTTAATGTTACGCATTAAAATGTATACCTTATTTTAAAGTAACAGTGTTATAATAGTATAACTTATTTTGAAATACTTATCGAAGTTTAAGCGATTAATTAAAAACTAGTTTATTCGAAGTGGCATTTTAGAGGTTCTGTTTGTACATGGTATATTCTACACACAATTATTTACTTTATCTACAATGTAGTTATTAAAACTATCATAGAAACCTAATCTTCCTTTAAATTTGAGACAATGTCCAAAAAATCATTAATAAAACAGAAAACAATGATACAAAAAATCTGTCCCTGTCGAAAATACCTGTCGAAAATACTACAGAAATATCCCTACATAATAATAACTGATATCATAGACACAAAAATCCATAATTAAGAATACACTTAAGTAAGCTTATCCCGATTACATGTCAAAAAGTTTTTTAAAGTAGGTTTCTTTAATTCCTAGGTTTTAACTTAAGGTTTTTCTACCTCCATAGTCAAATAAAAAAAGATGAACCTGCTTTTCTATTATAGTTTATTTATCTAGGCATAACTCAACGCGAACCTTCTTCTGAGTTTTAGCTACATCACTTGTCACGAAATAATTCTCTTTATACGAATATAATTTAGTAACAACCGGCCAGGGATAAATAATGTTACCAAGAGCATAGATAAGCAATATTTCTCGCTTAACTTTCTGATTCGATGTAATTTTGTTGGCTGTTGGCCCGGTAGCCTACAGCTTTGGCGGAAGAGACTCGCCAGCAGAAGGCCTGCAAGTAAAATAATTTAAGAAGCAACGACACTACTGACTGCCACAGGGAAAATTTAAACGGCGGTGAAAGTCTACATTCCGCATATAATAAGGATAGCATAAGCCGGGCAAGCGGCTATACTCCTGTATAGTCGCTTGCCCGGCGCATGAGATGATTTTATGTCACTTGTAGTGATTTTAATCGTGTTTTAGGGACGTATGCGAAAACTACACTTGTATACGACATCACAGGGGGTATGCAACCTTTGTATGTACTACATCTTATTGACCAAGACATACCACACGTTAAATAATGTTTTTTTTAATTAACTTACAAATGAGCTAATGGAACTCATTACATAGCAATAATAAAACTATATTGTAATGTCTCGTTAAGGATTAAACATTTTTAATTTTATTCGCACAAATTTTTCATTAATACTAACAAATATTCCAAATATATACTGATTTTAAAATCGTGAACTTTAAAAATGATCTGCGCGAAGCTCGCAGATGAAAGAGCACGGTTTACAACAGTCTTATTTGTTCCACTTTAGTGTAAAGCGACTAGCTTGCGGCGTTTATCATTCGACACCCACTATTTAAAGCTTTTAATGTCGGAAAAAATGTCTTTCTTAATTAAAATGTCAAATTTTGCTTTACAGTTGGTATATTGTAGTTGAAGGAGTTAATATTAACAGATCGAATTTTAGCTGTATGAAAAGAATGCTTAAAGGTAGTAGTAATTGGAGAATGTATTGTATTTTAATATTAAAACTGAGACATATGTCTCTCAGGAATAAGAAGTGACGTGACGAGTGGCGAGCTTCATCAACGGTTTTGCTCACGGCTGTTGCCACCTGATTTTTTAAGGCTTTTCGCTGACTTACTTTATCCTCAGAAAAAACACAGAGAACCACAGAAGAAAGGGGATGGCAGGTTCATACGCCTATCAAACGATGATTCACACCTTGACAAAAACCTTATAAGGTCTGTTTTACGTACCTTAAGATATTAAATTGATTATCGATACTATAAAATTGTTTGTTATTTACTTAGATTAAAATTACAATATATAACGACGGTAATCAATGAAATCGCAAACAACAACTATCCATTGATCTTCTTGATTCTTTGACAATAGGTATCTGGATTCGTTTATATTACTTTTAACTTGTGGACCTCCTGCTCGCGAGTCTTTCCTATCAAAGCTGTAAAGGCCATCGGGCCAACAGCGTATTTCTAATCAATGCGGATTTTAGTCGGTCGGACTTAATACTAATTCCCTTTAAAGGGTTTAATAAACATTAGTTTGTATTCTATCAAAAAACCTCCAACCATATCAAAATATGTAATTGTACTGAACTTTTTTATGTGCAACCTTTTTTTTAATATAATACCGTCGCCCACGTTCATCTGCAATACCAGAGGTGCTGCAGGTACGTTGCCGGCCTTTAAGGGTATTTGAGAAGGGATGGAGCTTGAGGAGGAGGATGGGGAAAGGGAGGGGGCCTCCGGTTACCTCACCCAACGAAATGCAGAAGCACAAGATGCCTCTACTTCACGCCGGTATTCTGCGAGGACCTTACTATAATAAGAGCCGTGGCAGCTTAGTGGTCAGGGCGCTCACTTTAGTATCATAGAGCGCAAGTGACCTGGAATCGATCCCCGGTGCCGGCAACACTAAAATTCTTAATAGCAATTTTAAGTACTGTATTTCCACGTACTCGGCGGTGAAGGAAAACATCGTGAGGAAACCTGCATATCAGAGAAATGATAATAATAAATATAATTTCAAGGATATGTGAAACTCGCCAACCCGCAATCGAGCAGCGTGGCGAGCCATTCCCGGCACCTACACCCTCTCAAATATTTGAGAAGGAGGCCTTTACTTTACTTTTAATATGATTTTTTTTGTTACTTAAATTAAAAATACCTAAAATAAAGTAAATTTGTAAACATATTTTTGAACCTTGACGTGTTGATATAATAGAAATTTTATTATTATGAAGTTTTACTTCAAATCGTTCATATTTATGTTATAATTTTATTTTATTCACATTTTTATTGGTTGCTAAAATCTCTTAAGAGATGGATTTAATTAAGACTGTTTAGTCTCACAACTAGTAGCTATAGGTACTGTTCAAATTTAGGAAGTTTACAAACTAAACATTAATTTTAAGCAGCGCAAGTTGCAGATGTTGGTGCGCTCAAGTTGGGTTAATATTAGCGTTCCAAAGTTTGTGGTGAAAATACGTGCATATTTTCTTCTAGTGTTAAGGCATTTGTTGACTATTTTACCAACATACTTTTGCATTGTTTTTAACATTGTTTTTAAAAATAAAATCTGCAATAATCAAAAGTAAGTTTTTTTGACTGTTTTAATAAAAGTCTAAATATTCTGAAAAGTCTATTCACTCGGTCCTTTATCGTAGAATATAGAAGATCGGGACGGCCCCATGCTATTAGTATCGCAGTTACTTGTGGGCCACCTGCTCGCGCGTCTTACCCCCGAAGCTGTAAACGCCATTGGGCCAACAGCGTATATCTTAACTAACTAAAAGCCGCACGCTTTTAGTCGGTCGGACTTAATACTAATTCCTTTAAAGGGTTTAATAAACATTAGTTTGTATTCTATCAAAAAACCTCCAACCATATCAAAATATGTAATGGTACTGAACTTTTTTATGTGCAACCTTTTTTTTTAATATAATACCGTCACCCACGTTCATCTGCAATACCAGAGGTGCTGCAGGTACGTTGCCGGCCTTTAAGGGTATTTGAGAAGGGATGGAGCTTGAGGAGGAGGATGGGGAAAGGGAGGGGGCCTCCGGTTACCTCACCCAACGAAATGCAGAAGCACAAGATGCCTCTACTTCACGCCGGTATTCTGCGAGGACCTTACTATAATAAGAGCCGTGGCAGCTTAGTGGTCAGGGCGCTCACTTTAGTATCATAGAGCGCAAGTGACCTGGAATCGATCCCCGGTGCCGGCACCACTAAAATTGTTAATAGCAATTTTAAGTACTGTATATCCCACGTACTCGGCGGTGATGGACAACATCGGGAGGAAACCTGCATAACTGAGAAATGATAAAAATAAATATAATTCCAAGGATATGTGAAACTCGCCAACCCGCAATGGAGCAGCGTAGCGAGCCATTCCCGGCTCCTACACCCTCTCAAATATTTGAGGAGGCCTTTACTTTACTTTTAATATGATCTTTTTTGTTACTTAAATTAAAAGTACCTAAAATAAAGTACATTTGTAAACATATTTTGCTTGAAACCTTGACGTGTTGATATAATAGAAATTTTATTATTATGAAGTATTACTTTAAATCGTTCATGTTTATGTTATAATTTTATTTTATTCACATTTTTATTGGTTGCTAAAATCTCTTAAGAGATGCATTTAATTAAGACTGTTTAGTCTCACAACTAGTAGCTATAGGTACTGTTCAAATTTAGGAAGTTACAAACTAAACATTAATTTTAAGCAGCGCAAGTTGCAGATGTTGGTGCGCTCAAGTTGGGTTAATATTAGCGTTCCTAAGTTTGTGGTGAAAATACGTGCGTATTTTCTTCTAGTGTTAAGGCATTTGTTGACTATTTTACCAACATACTTTTACAATTGTTTTTAAAAATAAAATCTGCAATAATCAAAAATAAGTTTTTTTGACAGTTTTAATAAAAGTCTAAATATTCTGAAAAGTCCGAAAAGTAAATTCTTGGTCCTTTATCGTAGAATATAGAAGATCGGGACGGCCCCGTGCTATTAGTACCGCAGTTACTTGTGGGCCACCTGCTCGCGCGTCTTACCGCCGAAGCTGTAAACGCCATTGGGCCAACAGCGTATATCTTAACTAACTAAAAGCCGCACGCTTTTAGTCGGTCCGGGACTTAATGCTGATTCTGTCACAACCAGTTACAGTCCCAGTCACTAACTGGTTAGATCTATTCTCGCAGGTGAAACTATAAAAAAATGCAGCTAGTACTAGACGGGTGGTTGTGAACGCCGTGAAAGCCAGAATTCGACGAAATCCTATAAGGAAACAAAAAATATTATCGCGTGAAATGTTTCTTGTTATTACAAATATAATAAACTGTAATAAATATTGAATATTATCTTAGACTGGTGAGATAGATCAATTTAGAAGGCAAGACAATTAAATAACAATATATAAGGAACGAACAAAATGACAATAACGTCAAGGGATAGACAGAGAACAAGGAAGTAAAGGGTAACAAGATATATAACATTACAATATTTTAAAAGTATATAATGCTAACCGATAGTGTTCAATTTCCTATTTGAAACAAAAAATTTAAATCAGAATTAATTCTCTGCAATATATAACCTTGACAAAAAATGGTATTAAACGCATGTACACCCAGCCTGAAACTTATTTTAGTAAAATGCAGAAGTACTCGTAACTGCGTTATTTCTCAGGGAGAGAGGATTAGGACTTTAATTAAGGTTCTGCGTAGTTGCGTTGCGTTAGTCACCTACGACTATATACGCGGGGAAGGTTTAAAAGCCATTCTGTAAATAATCCATTTAAGTTGCTTTCTGCTGGGAGAGACTTAAGTGAGAATGCCTTTGAAGATGCTGCCATGAACTCTATTAAAATAAAATGTCTTTGTTTCTATATACGCAAAAATATTAAGTTACATATATTTTGACGTTTCTGTATACATATGTTGTTTGAAAAATAATGGTTTAAATAATGGGACTTATTTAAATGGGCTCTTCCGGCTCCAAATTTGTGGAACTTAAATCTCACAGATTTGTAATGAGGAGCGGCATAAGTTATGCCAGAGTTTCGCTGGACAGCGTGGTGATTATTCGTAAACCCACCAAGTTCCAAGAAATGTATTCGTCTAGCTGTAAATTTCTTGAAGAGGCTTGTGTTCAGCGGTGGACTTAAATATGCTAATGAAGAAGGAGAAAGATTATAAGTGAAGGGGTAATAACATACCCTCTTTTTTTCTCTAAATTTTATATTCAACAGCACGTGGTGCACTCTGCTGCAAACAAAGGCTCTATTTTTTTTTTCTTGAAAAGAATACTAGCAATGTTATTTATTAAGTAGCATTACTAATATTCCCGTTAATCCTCCAACTAAGCTTACAGCTTGTATCTGAAATAGTTCACGTCAATAGTCGAATGGCGGGCTCGAACTTACGACGTCATGTTTCGTAGTCCGCACCCTAACCCACCCTGGCTAAGGAATGATCCGGTACTGCATTTACCAACCCCCTTTCCCAACGTAGTGAGTGTGGGAAAATTAAAAAAAAATGAATGCTGGTTTTTGCTTGCGCTTTCTTAAAGAGGTTGTCTAGAAAAGAATTTATATAGGCAGATGAAGAAGTATAATTAATATTCGAATCGAGAATTATTAGCTATTTCCAGCAATTTCATTCCATATTTTTAAACGTTAATGTTTGTCTTACATGATGTGATTGGCTTCCAGAACTACGATAATTCAATATTTCGTAAATATTCATGACGCCAGAACCATGTAGTATACAGTATTAGGACCCAAAGCATTTCTTTATTGGTTATTCTCTAAAGTCAATTCCACGATAATATACGTAAATTTATTGTACATAAAGATACCAAACATTAATCCCTTAACGTGTCATGAAAATAAAATTTCTGTTTTTGCAACACGTCAAGAAATATTTATCTGCCCGGACGAAAGCAACGCGGCTCGCTTGTAGTACTGATAATTTTAGATATAGCTAATATGTCTCTCAAATTTGTTACAACTAATCTAATATGTTTGTTGACAATAATATTGATTTTCCAATTTCTACGAATTATACTATGAATAGCGAATATTGGGTTACCTCTAATTGCAACGTAATTACTACGAGTACTTACAAACTCATGGTTTGTAAACCTACAGCTAATTAAATTCACTCTTGTTTATAATCGGCAAGGTATAAATTACATTACATATTTTTCTTTATGTAATTTTATATAACATATTCTTTTTTCAAGTACACAATTTGTATTTCATATAGCCGTCATAAATTAAACTATCTGATATTAATTTCAACCAGATATTGTAATTTGAAAACCACGAATATGAACAAAGCTCTTTTGAAATAAATTTAGGAAAGATTTGAGGTTTGAGGTCTTTATACAATATTAAATTAATTTAAATGCGTATACGTATTATTGGGTGTAAGGGGAAGATACTAACTTTTTCTCCAAATGTCAACCTCACTTGCACCAGGTACACCCTGCTGATTATGTTAATCAAACGAGGCTATGACGACCGACTGACGGCGCAAAATCATTCCGAACTTGTATACTGAACCCAAACACGACGGTACCGGCACTGTGCTCATCAACCCCGCCTAGCGTTATGAGATTGGGCAAATCTTCAATACATGTGGTATTCTTGGTTATTTAAATTATGTGTTACAACTAACATAGGCATATTTTAAATTCTTTCGTCTTCTTTAACAGCCCATTAACAGCCCACGGCAGATCATAGACACCTCAAATTACGAGGATTTTGCGTGTTGTAAGCTAATTAACTATAGCAGTAGGTACCAAACATTTCGCACAGTATGTTTGGTATTTTTTAAAATGTTTATTCCCGCATTTTATTGATTTTCTAAACATTTCCCTTAGTTGAATTTTCTTTCTAGCGGCACCCCGCCATTTATAAATAGGTTAACAGATTTTATTACAGCGTCACCACATATTTCACACTATGAAGTGTTAAGTGTGGTATAGATAAATTAAGCGCTTTGTTTATTAGACGATGTTTTCTTTATTTTATTTCTTTCCACACAGGGACTGAGAGAATGCTGTAGTTCAGTACTACTACTAGTTTTTAATCAGAAAACTATTCGTTTTAGTCAGGACGCTTTGAAAAATAGGTGTCCAGACAACGCCGCAGGCTATTTGGTTTTTACACTCAAGTGACGCAAATAAGACAATAGTGAAGTATTACTATTTACGAGTATTGTCTCCAGCATTTTCAAAATTGCTCAGATGAGCAAACCTACTGACTTATGAACAGTGAGGTAATTGTTGGACATGAAGAATACTAACATTAATAATAAAACTTTAAAGTGGGGTCGGAGAAGTACCCAAGTTAAAATTTTTAGAACTCTTGTCTATATATCTGTTTATTTATTTGCACGCGCAACGTGTAAAAACGGCATGGTAGTTTTTAGTAAAATTGTATTCGTTGTATAGGTTATAGGCAGACTTAAAAACTAATTTTTTTTTTATAGAAGAAGGGGGCAAACGAGCGTGCGGCTCACCTGATGGTAAGTGATCACCGATGCCCACGAACATCCACAACACCAGAGGAGCTACAGATGCGCTGCCGGCCTTTAAGGAAGGAATAAGCTCTTTTCTTGAAGGTCCCTAAGTCGTAACTGTTCGGAAATACTACTGGCGACAGCTGATTCCACAAAATCGAAGTGCGTGGCAGAAAACTTCGATTAAAACGCACTGTGGTGGAATGCCAACCATCTACGTGGTATCGATGGAACTTCGAATTCGGTCGCGATGTACGATGGTGAAACTCAGCAGCTGGGATCAAGCCGATCAGAGAGAGCTTGGTCGCCGACAATTCGAGCCGCTCGACGTTGGATGCGGTCAAATGGAAGGAGTTGGTACTGGGGTGCCCCTGCCCAGAGATGAGAGCAGTATTCCATGTGGGGCCGAACTTGCGCCTTATAAAGTTGCAAACGGTGGACCGGCATGAAATACTGTCCCGCTCTACAGAGCACACCAAGCTTTTTGGAGGCCAATTTGGCCTTTATCTCCAAGTGACCACGGAACTGAACGTCGCTTGATATGTCAACACCAAGGATTCTGATACTGGCTGAGCCAATAAGGGGAATGTTCTCAAAAAGAGGAGAAACGACAAAGGGGTTCTTTTTAGCGGTGAACGCGCAAACCTGTGTCTTTTTGGGGTTGAATAGGACCAAATTACGTCGACCCCAATCCGAGACTTTGAATAACAAGGTCTCGGATTTGAATAGCAAGGTCACTAAGCGAAGTTTTATTTCAATCAGTTTAGTAGATCCAAATTACAGCATTAGCTCTCCGTACTACGATGTTCCATATAAAACAGGAATCAATCAATCAATCTACCAACAGCATCACACATCTGGTTAATTCGAACTGCAACGATATCTACATACTACACAAAAAATTTGCTTTCTCGACCGTATACCCAAATGGAGAGATCAGAAGTTTAGATAAATAAACCCATATATTATACGGTATTGATTTTGAAAAATGTTACAAATAATCTTATTTATTATCTATCTGTACCCGCGTCTTCGTTCACACGATCGAGGTCACATGACAAACGATGTGGCGATCGACAAATGATAAAAATTCCCTTCAAATATGTCAGTTATTACATAGTCAGCGGTCAATACATAGACCGCTGACAAGATTACGGCGCCTGGTAACTAGTCAGGCGCTGGTTATTTGGTACGGCGATCACCTTTGACATTCTCGCATGCTCGAATGTCAAAGGTACTTGATAGGTGCCTGTGTCTTCTTCGGTAGCCTGCTGGTAGTCCACTGTTGGATATAGATCTATCCAGTGAGACGATTTGCATGTTTGGCACGAAAGTTGATTATCGCAGTACCAGTCACCTCGCACTCTGCTGCCAGTCATCAGTATGTGTATTTTCAGTTATGCCTTTTTGAGAAGCTATTTAACCCGCCATCTGTCGGATGCTTTTTCTTTATTTAGTGGACTGTTACGACGCCCACGGAAAGCAAGGTTTGCTTGTTTTTTTCATGTTGCCATTGTATATGCCTATTTAATAATATCTCATAATCATATCATCTCATAATATCATAATTCACCTCAAAGGTCGAGTTTCCATAATCACGATGTTAGACATGCTTTTAGACGATAGTGGATGGATGTGGGAATGATTTGTTCGATACCAATTACTTTCTAAAATATTTTTGTAATTTTGTATTACACTTGAAACTGTTATTTAAAAACTGTTGAAGAAATAAAGGTAAAAAGTGGACATCTGCGTGCTTTCTTTTGAACGTTAAACGGGAAAGATTGTTTAAATTTTTTTATGGTACTTCTTTGTTTCTATGTTACTAATGAAAGTTCAACATTATTATAATCATTACCGTTATGTTTTGTGTCCCATATTTGAATACTTTCATCGCGCATTGCCTAGGTATTCGATCATGTTTTCAGTGAAAATAATAAAGAACACCTATATAGTGAATAGTTTTGCAAGATTACTTATATTATTAGTATTGTATATTATTAGTGTATCCTTAAATTTTTCGCATAATATGATAGACACGTATTTTTACCTGCTTATAGTACTGCAAGAGAATATCTCGAAACAGTTCTAATTTAGGCTCAAGAAGTTTTCAGTGCTTTTTAAATTCCTCTCTTGTAGGTACTTGTTTAGTGCTGAATAACTACTATGTAAATAGGTTCTATTCCTCATTTTTAATTATTAATTTAGTTAAAGGGTTTCAAAGAATCAAACCGTACGACGTTAGTTTACCAACGCGGTACCGTCGTTGTACTTTTCAAAGTCCAGCAGCTAATAGCGCTTTTGAAACTTTTAGGCTAACATAAAAAAGTAATTCTAAGAAACAAGTACCGAGGCAAAGGTAGTCATTACAAAGAAATTCATATTTTACCCTAATTTGATGCTTCTGGAAACCATTTTACGTATCAAATTTTGTATTCCAATTAAATTAAATTAAATTTCTCAACTCTCTTTTCTCCTTAGTAATTAATTTTCTTCGGGTCTCCGTGGCTGTCCTCGATATTGCGGTTTACTGGTAATGAATATCTCTGTAATTGTATTATTAAGGTAATTATATAACAATTATTATTCTCTTGTACTAGTTTCACAACATATTTTAATTATTAAGTAACCGATCGGTTACTTAATAATCACCTTATGGCATCTTCATTCATTCATTAATTCATTATTTTGCACTAATTGGCACAGGCATAGCTCTAGGGTCACAAGAAAGAATAATAATTGTTAGCATGATGAAGTTTCACAAAGTGACAACAGTCGCAAGTATAAAATTATATTAATTGTATTATTTATGTAACCTGTAGTTTATTGCCACTGTTGTCAAAGACTAATCCTTCTGATGATGGAACCAAAAAGGAAGAACTATAGGATTCACCCGAGCTGGGAAGGTTTCTCATAAACGCCAAGTTTCATTGACATGTTGGGGATTGTGGTTTTTTACTCGTTATTCACCAGATTGAATATTTATAGATCAATCATATTGGAGAAGCCATCTGCAGAAGACCACAAAAATCTCTTAAATTTTACTAAGTCTGCTATAACGACAGTCACGGAATGAGATAGTGAATAGTGTAAAAGTCGATTTCACCGGCAGTTCGTGCTTTACGTGGTAAAACAAAGCGGCGGATTGTAATTGTAGGGCTCCTCCTTCCTCTTTAACCCTTCCCCTCTCTCTCCCCAAATATCCCTAAAGGCCGGCAACATGACTGGGGCTTCTCTGGTGTTCCAGATGTTCGAGCTTGTCGGTAATCACTTATCAACTGGTGAGCCGCTTCTATCTCCCATAAAAAGGGTCGACTTTGGAAGAAAAAGTTAGGGTGTGAGAATCTCTTATCCTTTTACTCTTAAATAGACAATAAGTATATATTAGTGCACTTTAGACCGTCGGTAAATAATATTGCTTTGCACCAGCAAAGTATGACGATTACAGAAATTGCTCAATGCCTGGACCTGCGTCCAGAATTGAACTGTTGATGATTGTGAAAAAAATATATTCGAGCCGAAGATAAATACGAGTTAATTCTAATTTTTAGTACGTTTTTTGATATTTCGAACACTCGTTCTCCGAGTGTCAACCGTTTCTGCACACGGTAAATCCAGCTGACTAATGGGCATATCTTTAGCGAATCAGTCGCCATAGCGGAAAATTCATCCAGTATGGTAAACCCATTTACCATAGAATAGGTGTGAGAAGCAGCATCTCTAGCGCGAAGGTCTGAGCTCCCTTGAGGTCCCTGAGGCTCCCTGAGGAAAAGACATTGTTTCCAGTTGATTTACTCACGCTGAAGAAAACTCTTAAATAGTAAATTTACATTATTAGTATGATTAAAGTTTTTAGATGATACTATTGTGGTTTATATTTTGTATCATCGTCATTGCCTATACACTCACTTGTTATTCCGGTAAACGTAGTTCTACAAACAAAGAAAAAGAAGTGTGCCACTACGGTTCGTTCCAAGCAACGGCAGTTCGATGTCTTTGTTTCACCCTCGTTTCATTTATTTTCAGTTGTTTTTGAGTTTCTAGCCAAGAACAAGTAAAGTTTCCTCATTACTTGTCTTTTTTTACTGTTGTGTCTTTGAAAGTTGTTGAATGTCCAATTTGTAATGTCAAAGACTTATTGTTCGTACATTATTTTCTTTATCCTCTATTCTTTTGTCAATTTATTTTTTAGTTTACAATAAATACAATAAAACGATTCCAGCTGCATTTGCACGCTGAAAGGTTTTAATTAATCTCTGAGCTGGATAAGCCCTATTGACACCGGCAGCAACGACCAGTCGCGGATATAATTCCTCTAGGAATTGCTCCACGCGGGGATCCCACGGACCGATCGATTGATCACTACTTAATCTTTATTACTATTAAATAGTTTAAAACAAAGTAGGTATCTGGGTTTATCTGTGGAAATGCTTAACTTCTAATCGTCTAAATGGATTTCAATGTTACCACCATAGTTTAGAACATTCACATTTAGTCTTCATATTACAGATATGTCCGTGCGAAGCCGGCGCGATTCGCTAGTCTTTATATTTTATTTTTTGATTTAGCGTGGAAATGCAGCCAGCGTACTGGGTACCATGTCGTTAGGAATCGACCTTTATGATAGTTTTAATCATTACATTATAGTAATGGTAAGTATAATTGTTACATTGATTCTGAATCTTAAAATGTAAAGCGAGTTTTGGTAAATTTTTAAAATTTAGAGATTTGGCGCCACGAGTCTATTCAAGACCACTGATGGACATAATATTGCAAGAAAGTGCCGACAAAAATTGGCAGGCATTTATTGGAAGATGTCTCCATACTCACTATGCAAGGAAATACATCTATTAGTGATGAATTCACCAGTATTATCTATCATCAACAGTTTGTAAAATCTGGGCGAAAAATCATTCATCATTGTCAAAAAAATATGAATATAAACTGCTATGAAATTAAATGTGAAAGTATGACGCTCTCAAAAGTATGAGCGGTTTTTTAGAGCGCAAGACGATCTTATAACAAAATTATGACAAAATGTCTGGTTCTAATACATTACTAGGTGGTAGACTCGTTCTCTGCCTAAGAGTCGTCTGAGTCTACTCACCCAGTTTCTGGCGTCCATCAGCAGTTTAACTGCTGTTGTGTTCTGGTTTGAAAGGAACGCAGGTATAGAGAGCCAGAATAATTACGGGCTAATCTATGACAACACATTAGCTAGTTTCACACACTAAAAAAATTAAAAAATAAGCAGAGGCACTAATGAAGCAGTATTGATCCTAAGGATTTTATGATAGACGTTAATAAATATAGTGTATATAATATGTTTATCCTGAAAATAAACATCGAGTTGTTTATGCGGGTAAGACTTAAAACAGAACGGTTCGCAAATCGCCAAGTGAAGTGGTCCTCATTATTAAATTGTACTTTAGCAAAGGCAGCCATCTTATTTCTTATGCGGAAATATTCGCAGAGTCTAATTTCCTGAAAGTAAGTGCTCATCTTCCCACGGCTTCCTCATTGATATCCTTGTTATGATTTTTAAATTTAAAATTCGAGCAATGTTTTGTTTTGCAATAACATTTGTTTCAGTGTAACAATAAAGAACGTATTAATGTATGACATCTTAATGAATCTATTTGTGAGCAGCTGGCTCGGCATACGTTTGTCTGCCCTTTCCAGTAGGCGATACAGAGAGTTTGATTTTTTAATTACTTGTTAACATTTATTAAATAAAATGCGCGAAAACTACAATTAGTTAATAACTTGGCCACAGCGCCACCTACCGGATCCTTGCATTGCTATGAACCATCGTCTCAAAAAAACAAATATATTTTGTGAATATGGTCTTATCGGTCGTTCAGAAGTTACAGGATCATTAACCAATGATTACATTCATGTCGCAGGATTTTGATGAAAATCCTACCAATACTGTTTTCATCAAAATACTGCGACATTTTTAAATAATATGCTTTCTAAAGTAAACTAAATTATTTTTACTTAAATATTTTCCTTCACGGGGTTTTAATTAACATATTTATATATCTTTCATCATTTTTGTTTATTCAAATTCAAACAAAAACAGTTATTCTGATAAGACATGTTTTATAAAATGATGGTTAAGGCTTAGTACATATAATTTGAAAGAACTAAAACTATTTTTGAATAGCTGTTCCCTTAGTCGAAAGAAACTCAGCGTTTAAGGTGCGAGGTGTCTGGTACAGCGATTGCCAATCCGCTTACCGAGCGTGGCGATTATGGCAGATCCTTAACGGTTCTTAAAGTAAGTATTAACTACTTTTTAAGATATCTTGTTACTTTTATAAAATAATTGCATTCTATGTAATAAGTTATGTCATTTTTTATTCAATTTAGGCTAGTTCACAGTCCTCTTATGGACGTCAAAATCAAAGTATTGAGATTTAAAGTCATTCATTTTAACATTAAAATAAGTCACAATCGCACTGAATGATCACGTTTGGGGATCACGTAGTGAGCCTTTTTGACTAAAGGTCTAATCTGGTTTATTATTAGAATTATTACGGACGTGGTCTTTTAAACAAATGTAACGGCAAAGAATAAACATTAAATAAGTAGTCACCTCCAAAATATGTTACCATTATGTTTTTTTTATTTAAAATTATACAAAAATTTAAAACATTTATCTTGCCCGTAAGGATAGGTAGATTTTATGAATTTCCATTTAACACGATTCAGCTAAGGGCTTCAACCGGGCTTCCGGAAACATCTTTTCACAGCTCCGGGAGATAGAGCGTAAGGGGCGCCGAGGCCAGTCGGCGGTCGGAAGTGCGGTGCGGCGGTTTATATCGGTAATTAATGCTTCTCGTTAATAAACTTATATGTGATGCATAACTACTGACCACCATGTTATCAGGAACTATCGCTAAAATAAGGATAAACTCTTTTCGATTCCCATACCCGATGCTTATACGATAAGTTCGGAGAAAGAAAATTTTAGTGGATACATATCTCTTTATAATAAAAACGTATAGCAGAGTAGCATCCTGCAACTGTCCGACAACTAGGTAAAGGCCTCCTCTAGAGAGTCTTGAAGCCGGCAAGAGACCGCTACGCTGAATAAGTTCTTGATAGCGAATTTCACATGTCCTTGAAATTTTTTTTTATTATTTTGGTTTATTTTCTCGCGATGATTACTGTAATCGCCAAGCATGAGATAAATTTAATATATTATCAATTTTAGTGAGCTCGCTTTCTTACCCATAAGTACTGAGAAATTTGTAGCGCTCACTTTAGATTCTCAACTTTCCATAAACAGTAACTATAACTATATACTATGAAGGAATGTTACGAGTACGTCGAGTCCATACTCACCACGCTGGACTAGCGGGAAAATCTTGCAAACCTTCCAAGATTTATGTGCTGGTTTGGTGGCGCTCTCTTGGACAGGCCTAATCTTGGTTCAGCAGTGGAATAAATAAGGCCGATGTAGTACTTGTATTATTGCTACTACACTAGCAGCTATTTGCTAGTAACTATAAAGTGCCATCAAAAGCCAGCGCATATAGGTGCCACACATAGGTGCGTTGGTCAATTCACTTGCTAAGCGTGACGATATGATTATGGAAAGTCTTCCTATGGAAGAGACCTATGTCCAGCCGTGGACTTTTCTATTTATCAAAGAAGAAAATAAGATACTGATAAAGCGTCTGAACAGTGACTGAAAGCACATGAAGTTATTCAGAATCGCTTCATGCGCCGGGCAACCGGTACACCTTATTACATTCCGAATGCAGACTTGCACCGCGATTTAAATCTGCCATCTCTGGCGGCCGTCTTTAAAGAAATATCCTCAAGATATTTCGAAAAACTAAAAGGTCACATAAATCTATTAGTAGCGGCGTTAGGAAATTACACTCCGGCGCTCAAATGACCCGCCTGACTAAAGGCGACCCAAGAACGTCATCATCGACGAGGATGACTTTATCACGTTACATAATAATGCGGACACAACACCCGCTCAAATACGACACAGTTACACTCAACAAGCAGACAGCACACATGTCTCACACATACCGCGTTGTTCCCCGTCGAACGCTCGGTCACAGATTCACGCCATACTCGAGATTTACTCGTGTATTTCTAAAATATCTAGTCATATTTCGCACAGATCTAAGTCCTACTTCGATTGAAAACTGAGCCGAGTTTTACCTCCTTAAGAGGGGCCTTTGGGTTGTCGCCGAGAGAGTCTTGCTTTCGTTAACTGGGGTCCGAGCGCGACACAGCAGCAGGCAGCAGCGTCGCAATGCAGAGCGTCGCACCAGCGCCTTGCAGCGTCGTTGCTCCTTATATTACACCTAACTTGCGGGCCTTCAACTCGCGAGTAAAGGCCACTGGGCTTACAGCGTATCTACCGTTGGTTATAGACTGGTAGGTGTAAGCACCTTTCCCCACGTGAAACTAAAAAAAAAATACTGATTAAGCTAGCTGATTTGTTTTAGTAGAAAATTTTAAAATTTTGATTTTATTTAATTATGTGGAATTAATTGCAACTTTCTTGCTTCTATTTTTCTTGAGGTACAATGATTTACTCGCTGTTTACTTATTGAGTATTAAAATATACATGTGTAGAAAAATTATAATTTTATACAGTGTATTAATTTGTGATTTCAAATAATTTCGCGAAACAATAATTATGATAATCAGTATTAAAATTATGGTGTTTGAAATTTATCCTTAAACTAATCATGATAATTTCGAGTAGGTAAGTCATAAATATTAATTTTCGATTGAAACCACACATGACGTTAAGATATCGCTTTGTGATTAATCTCGTTACATCAAACATTCATTAAATACGTTGTAACATTTGGTGGAATTTAGGAAGCAGCATTTAGAACGTATGTACATTACAGCTTTAATTAATTAGTATGATATGCGAATAATAATGAAATGTATAATTTTTAATAGAGATTTTATTTGAATGTAGCTTGAACTTAATATCAAATTGTTTAATAGAATAACAGATTCAATAATAATAGATTTTGAAGTGTTTGTGCAACAACGCTCACTCATATCTATAAGTATATCCTTAATGAGAGTGATGCCATCGGAAATCCGTCGATCGCGTCGCACAGCACTACAATATATCCTACTTAGATAACAACTGCTGGTAGAATACGATCAAAAAGACCCAACTCACAATATGCAATGGTTGTTTACCAAAGTATTTACTCTGAGAAATGTAACACAAACATATATATTAAATGAATATTATATGCATATATATTATACATATTATATGTAACACATCATGATTTTGATTAAATAATTAAATGAAAATTCCACTTGTTAGACATTCTCCACCGCGACTCCGCGCTTTATCCTCTATAAAGGTTTCGGAGCTGCAATTGCCTATCATCAATCTTTTCAATGGTTAGCGTTACGTCTGCTTATGTTTTTATTATTTGCAGTGGGAGCTAGAATTTGAAAGTTTAAAGTTCTGTGATACACTGAGCTCGTCACCTTGAGACATCAGTTACACGCGATGGATTAAGACTCATACTCTCACTAGATTCTTCATTATCAGCTCAAGTCTACATAGACCTTTCTATAAACGATAGTTTTTGTACCACAAATGTTAGCATGCCATGGTAGATTTGCCAAAATTCACAACGTTCGGCTGGCGGATGGGTGTGCGCAGTGCCGATACGCTCGCTCTAGAGATACGCGTCCCTCAGACTAATGACGCTCCCATCATTAGTCTGCGGGATTTGGGTTCGGTATATTCGAACGGCTTGTATCTACTGAAGCAGCGTGCTGTATGTCTGTCCGGATCCGAAACGTTTTCAAATTATTGTTTGACTGTAATTGTTTTTTTTTTAAATAACTCTAACGTAATTTGTCAAATTTAACTTTTTTAATTTTCATGAAATCATTCTACTTCTTCTTCAGAAAGGTGTCGAAATGTGAACTTTTAAATCTAATCAAAAAGCTGGAGGAAATATGTAAATGAGACACTAACTGAAAGCAGCGAGTCTATTGAATTTTCATCTTATTCAGATGATCGTTTCAATGCTTACTACGCTTTAAAGAATTAAACATAAATTGGTAATGTTACAAAATGTGTGAAATATTCATGTATTTTTGCATATGATTGTGCACCGTTAACTTATATGGTAAAAACAGGCCAATTCCTCGACAGAACTGTGTTATCTCAAAAAAAACTGATATAAGGAATCCATGCCATGATCCTTGCCATAAAAATATTATGTAAATTAATAAATTTACAGACCAAACAAGTTTTCAACGGTTTCAAGATTGCATAGTACATTGATGATGTTTTTATATACCTTTCTGTGATATTTTTAATTAAATGTTCCTATGGTCAATATAATAAGGATCTATCGGGTAGTAAAATTATTGGTCTCGCACTATCCTGCTACCAGTAAATAGGTTACTGAAACAATGTACTGTGTTAAGATATTTTATTTAAATAAATATAAATTTGGGAGAGGCTGGTATCAAGCAGTGAACTGTTGTACACTCATGATCGAGTTACAATTCTTTTTTTTTATTAAATTTCTTCCTCCCCTTTCTGCCAAGGAGTCGTCTGAGTAGGCACCACCCTCTAACCTGTTACTGCCGCCAATCAGTATGCAACCACTGTTGAAATTCGGTTTGAAAGAAATACATTCAATATTTTATTTCAGGCTGTGGGGTATTCATCTTAATCCTCAGGAGTGACAACACATCTGTAGCCTCCTTCGATTGAAGTTGTTTGCAGGTGCTTATGGGATTTAGTAGCCAGTTACCATCCGATGGAGGGTTAGTTCGTTTGTTACCCCAATCTAATAAAACAAAATTGCAGCTTATTAGTTATATGTGATATAAAACAAGCGCTGCATTCAATAAAATATAATAAGGCTTGTTTGTTTCCTGTCACCCAATTCAAGAGACTTTCTCGTGTAGATTGCAATATTTATAGCATCATATTGACTTTGAGGTGACTATGATCCTTAATAACATCTATCCTGGGTAACATCTTCTGACTTGCAACTAGAAGTTTTAATTTGCTTAATATTTTTATAAGTTTAAGACAATGTTACGCAAATGAATTACATTCAGGTACAGAAAGGAGGGAACCCTAATAGCGTTAACGCGTCAACGCTTATCTGGTACCAGCGTTACTAGAGTTATCTGAGTTGTCAGAGATGTGGAACATAAGAACTTGTATGATGCTGCATTAGCTTTAGCTGATATTCAAACTCACAAGCCGGGCCTCATTGTTAGGTTCCGACTCCATTCTGTTGTCTAAGCCTCGGTCGTTACTCAACTGGGTGTACCGCGTAGAGGTGATGACATTTGAAAAAAAAAACAGGTAAATTCATCCTAAACACCCATTCATCCGTTAGCTTTGTAGATTCAATGTAGATATATAGTTAAAATTAAATGGCAATATCATTACGGTGCTACCGTAGTGATCCCTAATTTGGCTAAAGTATTTTTCACATGTGTTGTTTTTACCACAGAAGGCATTAGTGTTAGCATAATTATCATACAGAACATTACGCGTAAACACCAGCAATATTTTAATTGAAATTTATTATACCTGTGTATCATCGTTTACATTTTTGAGCTTTTCTGTATTTCTGAGCGTGTCCAAGTTGCAAGAAAGTTTCGTTTATTAAACGTGAAATTGATGTTCTTATTTTTCTCTACTGTTATTATCATCATCATTTCAGCCTACTATAAATCCACTGCTGAACATAGGCCTCCCCCAAAGTTTGCCATAAAGCTCGGCCCTGAGCCACCTGCATCCATCGACTTCCCGCAACATTGCGCAGGTCGTCACTCCATATTGTGGAGGGGTGTCCCAAACTGCGTTTGCCTGTACGTGCCTGCCACTCGAGAACCTTTTTTCAATACCGCCCTGAGCAACTTTGAGCTCCCTCATCCGGCCTGCAGTAAAAGACTATGCCTCAGTTCCATATGTTATCACTGGCAACACGCACTGGTTGTATACTTTGCTCTTGAGGTTTTGTGGTACACTTGACGAAAAGATATGACGTAGTTTTTCGAACGCAGCCCAGCTCAGTTGGATTTGTCGATGGACCTCTGGGTCGAAGTTGGACTTACCTAATCAGACAATTTGTCCCCGGTATACGTACTCGTCTACAACTCCGAGCCTATTGTTCCCACAATATGCAGCAACCAGTATTGGTGTGACATGGACTTTAGACATGATCTTCGTCTTGTCCATGTTCATCTTAAGACCAACCTGTTGGGAGAGACTATTGAGGTCATTGAGCATAGTGCTAAGCTCTTCCAGCGATCCTGCCATAAGAACTATGTCGTCGGCAAATCGAAGGTGTATTCTGTCTGATGTATTCGCCATTGATGTTGATACCGTATCCTTTCCAGTTCAGCTGTTTGATCATCATCTAATGCAGCGGTGAAGAAATTCTTACACCTTTCTGCAGTTGGATTTATTTATACCTATTAAATACTAAATATATTTTAATAACCCATAGATAAATAAAAAAATCAAAGTGGATTATATTATAAACAACCTTCTTATAGGTAAACCTAATCTGGATGCGGTGCACCCTGCTGACTAACGGACTGACTCTCTGTAGCCCAATTGATGGAGGAAAATCCATTCTAAAATGTCGAACCTAAATCCTTCTAACTATGTATTAGGTACATGTTTCACATTTTATCTAGATCTACAGATACTTAACTATATGTCAATGTTTTGTATTGTATGTTCTTATTTAACAAAATACAATACAAAATGTTGACATGTTTCATGAAAAATAAAACGTGCTTCGAGCCAAATAATCATCAAATTTAGTTTCAATTTGTATCTTTCGGCGTTTTCGGAGATCTACAAATAAACTTCTTTACTATATGACACGTGATAAAACTACTACCTCATGTAATTTTATCTATAGATTTAACGGTAGTTCTAATGTAAATACTCCGGGATGACCCCGATAGCGGGCAGTACTACTGGCATTACAAAAACTTTACTTAAATTCCATTCCTTTTTATATAAATATAGTAAATATTACAAAAATGACAAGAAATTATTTTTGTAATATTTACTATATTTTTCGTTGATTGGCAATTGAATATTATGTGTATTTGGTACTGCTATGTCGATTAAAAAGGCCATTTTATTTACTTTATCCTATGCAACTATATCAGAGCGATGGTAATGGATGGTCTTATCTGTAAGGATGTAGAAATTGTGGTAAGTATTTCTAGCATAGGGTTAGATTTATACTTATAATGCAGTTGTAAAGTGTTATCAAGTAACAGGTGTTTCCGAGCTAACTTTTGATATATGATGTTAGATATTTGATTGTGTCTGAGTGTAATCTGTTGATGTTATTTGGACATGCTCCAGTGAAATGTTGGATAATATCAGATAATAAATGATATTTTATACACTTTTTATATCCATTTTTAGTAGTTTCTGCTATCTATAACGAGATCATGTATAGCATTTACCTTCTATTTTCGTAAATAGTGGTTCTACTGTGTGAAACTTGCTTGAAGCTAATGATTATATGTAAAAAAATAAAGAGAGACTTTTACACAGTAGTAAATAAAACAAAAAGGATCATGATTGATGCAGCATGTGATTGTGACATGTAAGGAGTATTATAATACATAGTTTGATTTTTAGTTTAGCTTCATAATGTCTTATTAAAACAACTCAGTATTGCTGACCCACCTCGACCTCGACCTGTATACTCTCGGTAGTTATCAACTGCGCAGCATATTTCACAATACTGCAAGTGGTCGTATGGAACACACAGGTACTGACTCACACTGGCCCTCGAATCCAATGTAATAGTAATACATAGGGATCAGAGAAAGGATCAGATTCACTTTCGGAGATACGGAACGCTTACAATTTAAATATACAAATGTGTAATATAAAGTAATATATGAATGATAATCAACCCTGAGAATGTGTTCCCTAGCTGTTTCTTAAGGTTTTATTGTAATATTTTATTTATTCTTTAATAAATAACAAAACAACCTGTTTTTAAGTTTTGTAGTTTTTTTGGCCTGATTCTTCCCCGTTAGAGAAATCTCATTCCGAAATGGTATTTTAAAAAGAGGTTTGTCAAATGAAAATTATCATTGTTATGACAAAGAATAAATAATTCAAATAATTTATTAAAAGTCATTAAGTAGTAACTACGTGGTAGACCCAAGCGGCAACTTTACCGAATGCTCGAATAGGCCGGCCAAACGGGTAGTACCATGAGCTCGCAGAATACCCCTCAAAATATAAGCAAGATTTTGCGTGAAACGTGAACACACAGTTCTAAAAATCACTAATTTGGCCTCAATATCATTCATATCTACTACCTTCTGCACTTATTTTTCCCCAAAAGTATGTGAATTACAGAAGTTAGAGGACTTCGTCCCAATATTAAAATCCAAATAAATCCATATACGTAAGCAAGCGTTATTCATTTATTATCTTGTCCTTAAAAAAATGAACCTAAATTCTATTTATATTTAAAGTGGCAGAGGTATACATGATGTATAAACATGTTCAAAGGTAACACCTACAGAGGCATAGCTTTCCATGAATATTTTAATGAAAACCGTTTTCACATAATTTTAAAAAGTGAACACTCAAAGTGCCTTTCGTCTTTTACTTTCTAAATTGTTTTAATTATTCTCTCTTTATATACTGCATACTTAAACAACATTAATGAATGTTATCAAAAGCCTTGCGAGACTCGTTTTAAGAGCTATAAGCAGTTATATTATTTATTTAAAAACATAATTATGAATTTATGATATATGGACCCAATGTACGCTTCACTCAAACAGAGGCGTGCTGTAGTGTAGAAGACCATACGCCGAAGTGAAACTGGTGTACGACTATGGATAGCAAGGCTAGTTGGTTGTGCGTAACGTTACCTCGTCCACCTCGTATGTTAAAACTGCTTCAAGTTATTGCTCTACACAATAGGTCTGGTATAATTGAATTGTTTATGTCCCTAATCTCAATTTTTATGACCTCTACGGGATAAAATAAGGCAAACATAGATTTTTTGAATCAGATTGACCTGTATCTTCCTCATAGTCTTTTTTTTATTTTCTCGTACTTGTTATCTTCTAATAACTTTATAATCAATGGACCTATATAATATTAAATATATTCAAGATATCATTCAATGTTCTTATTTACGGTTTTGACAAAAGTTAGTCCTGTAAGAAACTACCAGTCGTGCCAACGATGTTTTGTTTTTATTGCGAGTAGCAGTCACGAAAATGTTGGAAACTCTCATTTAGCTTGACTTACAGGAGGCACGCAGTACTATTTCCGTGGTGATGTTTAATATGAAATACAAAGTTTTCTGCAGTAGGATAGTATTTGAAATATAACTATTATTTACGGATTCTATCTGTAAAGCAATCGAAACGTCGGGGTTATAAAAACATAATTAAACGCGATAAAATCAGTAAAAAATTGTTTAATTTCATATGTGTAGTGTTCGCGTAAATACACGAAATCATTAGTAGAATAATATCTTTTTTTTAATAAAAAGTTCACGTGTAATTTAATTTTGTATTACATAAATGTCATAAACTATAAATAAATAAGTAACACTTATGTCTTATGTGTGTTATATGTAAATAGTAGTCTATATGGCATGTTTTCAGGGCTAAACCGCTACATCGGTTTTAATGAAGTTTGATTTCCTTGAAACCAGGGGAAGGACGTAATCTCTTTATCCCGGGATTCCAGCAAAAATTTTTTTAAGTGAACGGAATCTCGAGCGCAAGCTAGTCATAAAAAAATGGTGTGTATAGATTATTTTTAAAATGATCAAAAGCTTAGGCTTTGTTTACGTGGAAGAACTGTAGTAGTTTAAAATAAAACAATTCTTGACGTTTTGCAATAATAGAAATGGAGCTTACAGAGAGTACGAATTCAAAATACAATTTTTTGACTTGTATGTCTGTGGCTTAAGAAAAGTAGCTGCCTATAAATACCCACTGCTGGACAAAGGCCTTCTCAGATCAAGATCCGGCCTGCACCAGCGCCCTGATTACGAGGCTACCACAGTTCTGAGATCAGAAATAGTTATTCATTCAGTTAAATAATAAAATTCCTATTAAAAAAGTGACGTTTCCTTTTATTTACAAAAGAGTATTTTTGCAACGACTATGGTTGTACCTGGGATACATTAACCGAATTAACCTTTTGTTGGTAGGTCGTATTCATTTCAATGTCTATTTCTCTAACACGCAACAAAGAATGTTTGTCTACTTTAGTGTAAAAGATTTTAATTCAATTACCTACAACACAAAAATGCACTTAAAAACTAATATTAATATAACTTTGTTATATGTGAATAAACGTCCATACCGTAACACATCAATATAGATCTAAATGAGTTCTTATGTTGTGTATTTGGAAATAAAACATGTTTATCATTAAATAAGCTGTACAAAAAAGTTTTCGTGAAAGAACTTAGACCAGGCATAGAGTTAGTAATACAATGTAAGTAGCCATACAGTTGGCTCGTTAAGTGATATTGTGTCAAGTAACAATGTTTTCAAGCAATTACTCGCCTGCATGTACGGAGCTTATGCCATGGAGAGCTTCAATTTCATGCGAGAAAATTGTTCGTGAAAATTATCTTCCACAGTATATTTTGCAACATTATTGTTTTACTATGTACCAATATTAATTAAAAAGGATGTATTTTATCATTCAATATTTTCCAAATAAAAATTACTTTGTTGTAACCATATGTCATAAGTGGTTTATTTCCGAAATTCATTATTAATTACATATATATTAAAATGAAACCCTAGTTTGGACCTGTCCAAGATTCATGATTAAATCTTTTTACCACAAAAAATATAATATTCTTAAATCAAAAAGTTTGATCCCTTTTCTATAAAAACAAATATTACTTACCTTTACATGAAATGTAAAAGGAAAGAGGAAAAACGCAATCTCTATAAATTTATTAAATAAAGCGTTTGTTTTAACAAACAATGCTAAGTCATTATTAGTAAAAACTCTGAGTTAGTGGAACAGTTTTTATACGTTTTGGCTATTTACATAATGCAGCTGGTACTTGGCTGAGGCGTCTTAAGTTAAGCAATGCAAAGAAAAGTTGTGTCAATTTTAAAAGATCCTGAGCTTCGAGTTATTTAAAACTGTAGTACTTTGGGAATGGAAAACAGACAGTCTCATGGCAACTTAATTTCGTTTAAAATAAACGATATCTGTAAATGTAAATATCATATTTTCGAACATGAGACTACATTTGCCTTGTATATGTAACTCTGACATATAATAGTGCGTACATACACTAAATATCTCAGTTTTTGCACTATTTTAGTCTAATTAAGGTACATAGTTATAAATTAAATCTCGTAAAGAGCAAGCCGGTCTTGTTCACCAGAAGAAGAGTCCTTAAACGTGCAACCACAAATAAATTCACCCAAATAACCCTTTTCGACAGATCTATCCCATGGGTGACGGATGTCAAATACCTTGGATTATTTGAGCTTGATAGACCGTAAATTAAACTTCAAGAAACACATTAAAACCGTAAAGGATAAGGCAGCATTTATATCCGGCCGCCTCTATACCCTTACGAATAGTCGCAGCAAAATGTTACTAAGACATAAAATGTACCTATTCATAACTTGCATACGGCCCGGTCTATCTTGTCCTGCGTAAGTGTAATATTCCCACATGTCCCTAAAGCACGATTTCAATCACTTCAAGTGATTCATAATCGTTTTATGCGCTGGGCTACCGGAGCTCCTCCGTATATGCGGCATGTAGACTTACACCGCGACTCAAACCTGCCTTCCATAGCAGCCCTATTCAAAGAAACCTCTGAAAATACTTCGAGAGAATAAAAGACCACTCGAACCCGAGAGGTAGCGCCGGGTAACTCACCAGCACACTAAATCCCACCTGTTAAAAGGTGCCCAAAAAATGTCATCTTCGACGATGATGACAAAATAACCCGTATTAATAATGGATTCGAGGTCACTTCCCCCGTACATATAACACAACATATACAAATTGCGTACCGCTGACAACCCTCCCCACCACCTACCAGTCACCACCATCGGCAACTGCTAGGTGCCAGTATCTTTCCCCCACGTGATACAAAAATAACATTTATAAACAAAAAAATTGACGATAATATGTACATTTTTTATTTACTTTTAACTACTGTTAAGAATTGGTATTTAAATGATTAGTTAGTGTGTAGTTACAGAGATTATTAAGACTTTTTTAGGTCATCAAGGTAATATTATGCACTTTGTATAAAATCAATCCAACCTTCCTTTTTTTCTATGTTGGTGTTCATAGAGATAAGATGACCTGAATATGCATTTATTTCGTGAGGCCACGGGGGGCCTATCGCGACACCATGTGTTTAATTGTTTATTGTAATTAAGTTAAGTATATTGTAAAACTCTTCCTAATCAGATGTGTGGCAATGTTTAATTAGTACAGTATTTTTTCGCAGGCATGTTGTTCTCTGTTAGCGTTCTATTAAAAATTGCGATGCAATCTACAATTGGTAGAGATATGAATAGTGACAATAGTTTCATTGCCAGGAGGTCTTTAATAGGTAGACGCTAATAAAATAGTATAAATCATCTGTCAGCAGTATTTTCGGTATGTTTAAAACAAATATTTTTTTAATTTCTGGCTGTTGAAGAAGAAGAAGATAAATAAGTAAGGTTGATCTGTGACTTCCAATGTCACGTGATTCTATAACTTATAAATTTCTTTAGAATAAATAGAGATTTTAATATCTTTTATATTATTTGTAAGTTCTAAACATTCTAGTATCAATATAAATATATTTGTAAGTTCACAATATATCTAACGGCAACATAAATTTTTGCTACGTTGTACTTCTTTCTATATTTATCAGTAAAACATTTGTCAAGAGGTATCCTGTTCATAGGTTGTTTAAAACGAACAGATTTCCCGAGCGGGTTCTGCTATGACATCTTATGTATGTTTTGACTCTCATGAACCCTATATGTATAGGTAAGTACGCAAATATTTTTGATGCGAATAAACGATGGTGATTATTTGACATAGTCATTTTAAAGATATTTCAAAAATTTAAACGACCTTAACCAATTCTTAGTATGTAAGATTATGCTTTATACTAGCAAATGCTCGCGACTTCCTTCACGTGATTTTTGTATTAGCTTCTCAGAATATAACCTATAGGTATAATAAAATTATAATAGACATATACCCACCTGGTGCGGGTAAGGTCAGATTACGACACATTTGACAAAACCACACGGTGTTCAGTACAAATTTTGTAATTGATTTCCCGGTGAGCTAGCGACATGAAACTTTAAACATGTAACAGATTTCGATTATACATATGGACAAACGGGCCCGGCAGTTTGTCAATCCTGAAGAGTATGAGAAATAAAATGTATTAATAACGCGAACCAAAGAGCCCGTTATCGGAAAGAGCAGAAGGCGGAAAAGGAATTTTTGTAAAATGTCGATTTACGAATCATTTTCGAAGTTTTTCAGGGTGCTCGTTACGAAAATGACATCTTTTGTTGATGGCGGATATGCAGTTTTTTAAAAATATTGATATGGGTGTCATTTTCGAAGTTTCTCGGGCTCTTTATTAAATAATGTCATTCGTTTTGAAATCCATGATAACGCACGAGGAATTTATGTAACATGCCACCTTACGGTCTCTTTATCGTTAAAACATTTTCTTCCTCTTGAATCTAAGCTCATGCTTGTGTTAACGCTCATATTTACCATAATTCATTAAGTAGATATTTGTTAGTCGGATTTATACCAAGATCTTCTAAACCTTCTCAACAATTGTATCAGATGGATAGGCGAATGTAGTTGTTGTAAACGGCACACTGTTGAATATTGCGATCATGCAGTGGGACGATTTGTCGTCAGATTTTTATTATGAAATGTGTGAAATCAATACTTCTTGATAATAAGAAAGAAATCATAAGGGATTATAAAGCAGCACTTACCTGAAATTTTGAATGATTGTTTTACAATGATTGCAAGTTCAATGAAAACTTCAATAGGATTATTAAGTATACACGAAACTTTAAAAATACGAGTAAAAATGCCTTAGTGAACATTAGGATTGTCTTAATAAATTGTCTGTCAGGAATGTATTTCCTGACATGTTGAAATTATAGAATAAGAACTTGTATATCTTTATTATTCTATGCGTATTGATATTATTATAATATAAATTCTATTGTAATGACGCGTGAAGGGTAAATCAAATACGGTAACAGTTTTTTTCTCTTACAGTTTTTATTTTAATTGACCTTATCTTTATCAGGCACATTCAACTAAATGACGACTGAGGTTTTGCGTTTTAGCCAGCGCCAAAACTCTATCCGACTGAGGAACCTCAGAGTAATGGTGGAGAGCAGCGTCTGCCGCATTGCAATTATCAACTCGCTTAGCTGGATAACCCTTTCATTGAAGGACAAACCCGGCGCCATGACTCTGTAAGTAGGCACGATTATTGCCAGTTAAAACTTACATACACTATAATTATGGAGTAATCAGAGAGCGACAAATATGTATAGAATTTATTGACATTCACATTGTATAAAGAATTTACCATTTAAGATTTTTTCTATTCTCAAGCAGGCTAAAGGCGTATTATAACATACATATTTAAGGTACATCGACACGTCATTTCCACTAATAAATAAGAGTTTCTTTCAGAATTCTTACTTTTCTCCTTTCTAAAACTACGAATGTTTTCACTGTTGCATAACTTAATTCTTTGGACAGACTTTATTCTGTAGGTAATAGAATAAAGTCGTAAAACTATTTAACGGAAGCGAGAAGTATTAAATAGAATCTCTACGTAAAGATTCAGGCGGGAGCTGTGCAAAATCTTGACCAGTTGCACTAGTTTGCTTTTTAACACTAGTTTAATTTACTATTTTCAAAAATAAATAAAATTTAAGAAATTGGTAATAGAGATCTTGATTCATTCCTTTCTTCTTATTCTATTTCAATATAGGCCTTTCTATGACAGAGCGAACAAATGCTGGAATGCCATTCAAGGGAATTTTCGGAGCAGGTGACTTATATACGTATGTCCGTTACTCAGGGGGCTGCACCAGATGCAGCTGACGTTCATTTGTGGAAAAAAGATAGTGTATTTTATTGTTTTTTTACACATATTTTTATTTTAATGCATCTTAATAATATCTCTCTCCACGCCTCAGTTTGACTGGCAGAGAAAGCCAAAAGACATTAAGTCCGCCTTTTGTATTAGTTTCTTAAGGCATACAAATAAAGAATAAATAAATAAATAAATATTTCCGTATACAACACTTTCACTCTTTTAATAGAATAATATGGAATGTGCTAAAGAGTGGTTTTCTTCTCCGTTAGGCTTAAGAGGTGTGATCGGAAATGTTAACTTAAATGTTAAAGTGCGTATCTAGTGTATATATATAAGTAGTTAAGTAATTGAAGACTTTGGGATTTATTTTGGTTTCACAAAATTGTTTTAAAAAAATAATAATAATGTGATATTATTAAACAGTAGTAATGTTATTCATACCATTACTATCAGCCTGTATCAGGTTACTGCCAAGTAATTCATAATACATCAAGAATAAATTTTTAATAATTACTGGGGTGGGAAAGGTCCAGTAACTTATTTAAGTTGTCTCAACTCTCTTTCTACCAAAGTGTATTTAGAACAAATTAACAGGTGGTGAGCCTGCCGCTGTCTTAATGTTCAAGACAATTAGAGTTAGGGCTTTGACCCTACCTTTTTGGATAGCATTAGGTATAAAAAGAAAAGTAATTGTATCGCAAAAAACCTAGTTATCCTTTCTTAAGAAATTAGGTAGGGTCGGCACTGCCTTTTTGCCTATATAGATTGAACGCTATTGAAGCCAAATTCGCGCTCCTCGAAGGTCTCCTCATTCGGAGGCAAATCTCCTAATAAATAACTACGTTAAGTGATTAAAATTAAAATCATTCTCAATTGAACTTCCCGTATAAATAAACCATTAAATATTGTAAAACGTGAAACTGAGTATGTTTTATTTTATAACTTTAGATATGTTAAGTGTTTAGTGTAGTTTATGTATATGTTGCATTATGAGATTAATTTACATTATGATAGACCCGAAATTATGTACAATATTTATTCTCCATTGTTAGATTTAAATATATAACGTAAGGTCAAGGCTCGGGCTCTTACACAAAGCAAACTTAATAAACGCTGTCAAGCCATGAGCTTTTGACAATCATTATTACCTATTGTACTAGTTTCTCAACACATTTTATTTATTTATTCAACGGATCGACCGGTTTTGCCTTACGGCATCTTAAGGTATTTTTTTAAAAATCATAGCGTAGGTAGAAATGTAGAGATAACACATCATAACATTTGCCACAATAATCGGAAGTATCATTCATTCGTACGGGAGACGAAGTTTCACCCAGTGACAACAATCGCAAGTGTAAATTACCATGAGCTTTTATTTAGATTTCATTTTCATGAATTCGCAACAAATCAGACAGACAGTACGTCGGTAGCTTGTAAATTTCCCACTGCTGGGCAAAGGCCACTTCTCAATTCTTTTCTTCTCCTCTCAAGTTTTGGAGCCAGAAAAAGTTCATCAACGCTGCTCCAGGTTTATCGGACTTTACATGTCCTCGAAATAATTTTATTTTTGTTATTTCTCAGATAAGCCGATTTCCTCACATTCTTTTCTTTCGGCGCCGAGTACGTGGTAAAATCGACATTAAAATTTTTTAGAAACAATTTTAGTGGAGCCGGTATCGGAGATCAAACTCAGCGGCTACTGCACCCCATGGACACATGCAAACAAATTCAATCGAAGAAGGTTACAGATGCGTTGACACCCCTGAGGATTGCGATGGAATGACTCAAAGTATGTAATTATACTGGTTCTCCGTACCTAACAAACTCCAATCATTTTTGATGTAAAATTTGTAAAATATCTTATTTTCATCCACCGTATTTCAGTTGATTAAAAATTACATAAATATTCAATTTTAATTCTATATCAGATTTGGTTGTTGACATAAAAGTAGAGGAGAAGAACTCGTAGGGATTTTAAATTTAGATTATAATGCTAATGCGCGTAAATACAAGAAGTTACGCGAACTCTACACATTTCAAAATAAAAGAAAGGAAAAATTTTAACTAAAATTAAACGCGATAAAATTCGTAAATAATGGTTTCTTACCAAATATAATAATATGTAAAAAGTCTTTTAATAGAAGAATACTATATCGTCTAAATTTTGAATCCTTTAATTATTATGAACCAGCGTCAGTCCTGACAATATGCATATTAACTCATGAACTTGTGACCCTAAATTACAATAGGCAATCTAATTGAATTATACCACCACGACATCGCAGACAATGCTACATTAATCTAACACACAGTTGCACCTGCATGTACGTGCGCTTGACACGTATTCTAGAACACTAGTGTTATCTTAGTTATACAGTGCTTGATATGACTTGATGTTCGTATAAAATAATTTAAAAAGCATTCTTCTTAATAACACTAACATAAATGTATAATTAAGCGCCAATAGCCTAGTGGGTAATGGTGCGAACTGCGAAACATTACGTCATTGATTCAAGCCAACCATTAGACTATAATCGTCTACCAGGAGTGGTAGAGAGTGGTGGAGAGATGGAGATCTGATACAAGTAGGGACAGATTATACTATGTAGAAGTCCCTAGCCAATGCAAGTCTCGGGACCCCACTTTTGGAACTTCTGTAGCTAAAATATCCAAGATCATGAGGTTGATGTCGTAACTATATTTAGTAAAAAAGTACATAGCTAGACGAATTTCGCTAGCAACTTCACACAAAACATTATCTTCCAATATTTGTATTACTTCCTCGCAAAACGCATTTGTTTCGAGATTTGTTACTTAATGGTTAGGCCATTATAAAAAGCATTAAATTACACTGATAATGTACAAATAAATATTTTATCTGACGGGGCGGGGCACCGACGGGCTCCCTCCCACAGGCAGTTGCTTACTTGGCCTTTAGATTAATCTGGTTCGGCTTAGTTGGACTGGTTAACAGGAATATTAGTAATGTTGCTAGTATCCTTTTTGAACAAAATATAAGAAATAATATGACGCAATGTATATTATAATTGCATAATCCCGTGTATAGGTTTATTTGGATTTACTTAGTTGCAACAACATAACGGAATCCGACTTAGCATTAGGCTATAGTACTACCACAACTATAGCGATGTTATAACGTCGGTACCGTTGATAAATTTAAATTATTATAATTATTAGTCTAAGAGCTGGAAACATTGAATTTTCTTTTTTTATATTTTGAAAATGAACAAGACATTGAAAAGGTCCCAGCGTCTACACATAGATAAGGAAAACCTCATCGCGCTGGGCAAACGGATACGGAAACGTTGGGAACCGGGTTCGGTACCCTCGCGCTCCTGCAATTAGGTTTGCCAAGACTTTTTCGGCAGATACAGTATACAGAATGAGGTATAAAAAATAAGGTATTTTGAAGATTAAAATGAGTAACCAAAAGATGAAGGGAAGAAAGGGGGTGGCAGACCACGTCTGTCCTGGTTATTGTTGAGACTACCATGGAAGTTGTCGATGAGTAAACCATTTTTATACATCGGGAAATACCTAACGCATACCGTGCCTACGGAGATCGGTCTTTTTTTCCCTCCCCCTCCTGGCAAAGCGCGACAGGTTTGATTCTCGACTTCTCCGCGCACCACCTCGGTGGCCTGAGTCGGGAGAGTGTCGCAATGTAATACCTTATCTGCTCCTGCGACTCCACCTCAGCTGCAGAGGACTGGAAGAGCAGTGAAAGCAATGACGTTAATTCTCCGCCCACAGTCCATTAATTCGCAACCCAAGTGTGCTCGTCAAGCTTATTTCACCTCACGCCGGCCCGCTTTGTTAACTCAACCCATCTATGTAGTATTAGTTCCGTGATCGTATTAGTACAGTGAGTGTAGTAACCCACGCGTACTTTCCCTCGACTCCCTCGAGTGAGCCACTAAGCCACAACCACACATGTTCTCGTCGATTCCTTAAAACGAATTTAAGCATCCAGTGCGTGTTTCCAGAGATGAGTTACGAAATCTAGACGTGATCCCTCACTGTAGGCCGTAAGAAAAAGCGGGCTATGGAAATGATAGCTTGTTGCTTCTCTGCGTGATTAAATCTGCAACGATGATGTTCGCAGCAGATGTAAGGTACACTACATAGGATCAACATGCTAAAGTTGCAGTGGGCCGGTAACACAGCTAGCAGAATGAATATGTAGGGGACGAAAGGTACACGAGTGACAACCTACAGGAAAATGCAGTGACCCCCCACCAGTTGAAGTAACGACTGACTTTAACGTGGCATGCCGACGGATACAAGTGGCTCAGAACCAAGCGTTGTACTAATCTTTGATAGAGGCCTAATATATTCTGGACTTGTGACATTGAATGATGATTATTTCTCAGAAATGCTGGTTTCATAATGAACAAAGTTAAAAGTGTGCACGTAGCGCCTGAGTTGTTATGTACTGATGTACTGCATTTTACAACCTGCTTTATATTATGTGATAAAAGTTATATACTACCTAGTATTATGACCTAATTTAATTATTTGCATCACAAAAGCATCTGCTTAGATCGCCATATCTGATGCATTAGCTGGATTAACCTTTTGTTGTCGATTCAAGTACACGGCTGTCTGGCATATAGTAAATCTTTTTAATCTTCAAATAGAATCAGGAAGGTAGTAGATATATCTTTCCTTACAAGGAATATGTTTTTTTATTACACCTTACAACTTTGACCGATCCTTGACGGTTGATACAATGATAGTTGTATTGTTTGTTTGCATTATGGTATAAAAAAAATCTGTTACTACCGTTCATATATCCATACTGTATAGGCCAGAGGTCCCGACACTAGTCGATTCAACACACTGTTCTCCGATTCTTATTTCGAACAACATGACAGTTTAAGTTTGGAAAAGCTCGTGTGGTATTGGCGTAATCATTTGCCACCACCTTTCTTTCCGTAGATGATCGTAAGAGGCGACTATGGCAAAAAAGCTTTGTCAATTGCAATTTGTATATTAATAATCATCTCGAAATAAAACGAAGTCTGAAGTGCGATGTGTCTGGTACTGCGATCGCCTTTCCGCTTGCCGAGCGTGGCGATTATGGCAAATCGTCCTCATGGGAGAGGCCTATGCCCTGCAGTGGACTATTTACAGCCTGCTAAGGTTAAGAGTCGCTCCATATATCGAATTTGAGTCTCCTGATTCATGGCCTAGCCACTCGGCTTATATCTCAGGTTTAATAAAAATTTTAAATGCGATTTCTATACTTTTTAAACTGGTAATATCTATTTATGATATCAAAATTATGTATTGATTCTGTTCACGTTCACTGCTTAATCCGTATATACCATGCTTATCAGACGAAAGGGTGATCGTAGTAACATACACCTTAGAAGCAGCTGCCTGTGACCGGTTTAAAGCAGTTTGTCGTACGCCACGGTTATGCGGTGTTTTTATAAATATTAATTATATTAGGCAGCATTAGAAAAGTAAACCAATTCATATGTAAGTAGTAGTAAGAAGAGTTTATGAAATTTAAACTTTCCATCGCTTCTTGTTACATACATACATACATACATTGTATTTCCAAAATACGTTCGATATGACAGAAATCTTTACGGACACTGTGTCGAGAAAGCAAATATGATATTGAAATTTGAGGTCGCCAGTTGGAATGATATATAGTGGGCAATTCAGCTATATTTGGTTTTGTATTAAACATAAGGTAGGATATTGAGGTCAAATACTGGTAACATTGCTTGTAACCATTGTATTTTTCTAATAGTGGTTATAGTTATTTATACGTATAACAGTAGCTTAGTAGCTTTTTCTTCTTCTTTATTAGCTTGCGTAAACCCACGTAAGGAAGGAATTTTTCTTCAAAGTTAAAACTAAAATCGATATTCCACGTATGGAAGATTTTCTAATAGGCGGTGCAGGCGGGTCGGTAGGCGCATCCTCGCACTCGTGATGTTGCTTCCCATCATTAGCCTGGGACTTGAGTCCAGAGTCGGAAATACTTTCCGCGATCAGTCGGTTATCAGAGCCTCGTTGATCTGTAGGATGAATCGCGTGCAGGTGAGTTTGGCCTACAGAGAAAAAGCTGGCATATTCCACTTATAATATAATATAATTTTACACTACATAAATATCAAAAACTGTTACATTTTAGTTGCATGTATTAATAATGAGTTATACAACAACCAATTTTTGTTTGGAACTCTTTGTCATTAGTGGTCATTAAAAAAGGGATTAACAAGGTGTTATAACTGGTATGCAGGACTCTGTGTAGAAGCACCGCAGTGTCAGTCGTTCTGCGATCAAGCTGTAGTTTGTAAACATGTAGTATTTGAAGGTGATGTAATGATGAAGAAAGAACGAATGATGAACTGAAGCTAATGTAATAGATACTTTATATCATGGTGACGAACTCAAGATTTACAAAAGGTGTGCAAAAACAATGGGTATCACTGGAACTTAGACTGGACTTAATAGTTAGACTTGACAAGTGTCATCAGGCGATCCACGGGTCGTTTTTTAATTAATATAATATAGTTCAGCACTATCAATTAGCGATTGTTGTTAGTTCAAATTACACGTTTATGTGTATACTTGTATAATAATAATATTTATGTTATTGTTCTAGGAATGAAACAAATATTCTCAAAAATCATAGTCGAAAACCTAGCTTGATATGTGTCTTGTCCTATAGATCACTTACCGATAAAGTTATTTTAACCCGTTTACTAGAAATTAAAATAACAATTAACCTTTATCCATTTAAAACTTTGGGATATGGCCTGTTATTTGACTATGTACACGATTCAATATAAAGATTATACTTTTTAGAGCAAGTTTAATTTAATTTTTTCTTTTTTTCCTGTGGGTATTGTAGGAGTCGATCAAAAGAAAAGCATTAAAATCCTGAATATTAAAAAGACGTCCGACTGATGGTGTATAAAATACGAAACTTGAAATGCTACGAAATTCACAACGAAAATCGCGTACCAATGAGATAAATTCATACTTATCGTATATGATATGAAATTTTATATATAACATTACATAACTTAAAAGACAGACGCATTCCTGTGTTGAATAAAAAATACCTAAATGAACAGGTTCCTAACACATATCATAATAAATTCTTCTTAGCTGTATAGACTTTGTCAAGGAAAAATGAAATTCCTTTTGCACGCTTACCATTTACTCGTATGTCATGAATAATCCCTCATGTTATCCAGAGCCTGAGAAGATTTTAATGCTGTTTTCATAAACAGAAACTTTCATTTACGTTATTACCTTCTTAATATCTAAGCTTATAATTTTTAATGTGTAATTTTATAATAATTTAAAATTACCTAGTTACGAAAAGGGCTGGGATATCGGCGCTGCGTTCACCAACCTGCTTGCCCTGCGTGGTGAGTATGGTAAAACTTTTAAAAAAACACATGTTGGCTTTTACAGGCGCTATATTGTAAAGGCTTACGTTCATCAGTGGAATACATTGGGCTGGTAAAGAACTAGAAGAAAGAAGATATTATAAAAAAATAAGCACTCACGAATGAACATCTAATACCAATATGTTCGGAGGTTAGACATTTATTTTAGTCCTTCGTAAACCTGTCAAACCTGTCTGTTTTACAGGTTGACAAAAATCAAACATAAGTTTCGAAAAACTGATTAGTGCGAGCACTTCCCATATGGAATCGAACTCGGTTCCTCTAATTCGAATGCAGATCTCCAACCATCCGGCTACAGTGGCTTTAGTTATCCTGTGATAGTAATTCTACTAATGTCATTTTAGTTTCTACGTTACTAAAATATGAACGTATATACTCCTATATATTATACATTTATTTCTCAACGAGTTCCAACAAACTTATGTCCGTTATATTTCACTCTACAGTACTTGACAAACGAGAAACGGTGTGCAAAGATAAAAGATTGTGGTTGCTTTTAAAATTCTTAAAGATTTATTTTTAGAGTAGGTGACAAATAGTTTCGACTGAATTCCAAGTTCCATCAATACCACCTAGATGGTTGGCATTCCACCACAGTGCGTTTTAATCGAAGTTTTCTGCCACGCACTTCGACTTTGTGGAATCAGCTGTCGCCAGCAGTATTTCCGAATAATTACGACTTAGGGACCTTCAAGAAAAGAGCTTATTCCTTCCTTAAAGGCCGGCAGCGCATCTGTAGCTCCTCTGGTGTTGTGGATGTTCGTGGGCGTCGGTGATCACTTACCATCAGGTGAGCCGCACGCTCGTTTGCCCCCTTCTTCTATAAAAAAAAAAAGTTTAAAGAAAGTAATTTTATTTTTATTTCAAATAACTATTACAATTTAAAACTGCACTTCTTATAAATGGAAGATAGTTTATCCTTTTCAGGTTCTGGACAACTATAGCTCGGCGATCAGGGAGACTTTACTGAATTAATTAATGTCATATTAGGCTTAGAAAGTGTAAATTCGCTAACTACGGATTAGCTTTTATAAAAAATAACTTTCAAAAAGTACAACACGTAACATTTACGTACTGTCGTGACTGTATCGCATAAAACTACAGGAGTTCTTATTCTTGTATCTTTCTTTAGTCATTGGTGACATGGCGAAATACGAAGAATGTAAGCTTGTACGCATTTGGAAATAAATTGTATCCTTTATCATGTTGTTGTCGCGCAATTTTGCCAGGTCATTTGTTTGCAAACACAAGAAGAAATAAAAATCATATAAAATCAATGTGTTCACGAACGTATCTATAAAGACCCAGGAAAATTATTAAATATAGCAGGCATTGGAGACTTATTTATAACACTAGAGTGGCGCTGCAGCTAATGGGCACTTGTAAATAATTTAAAATGTAGATGGTTACAGACGAGTCGTCAGCTAAGAACCCTGAGGACTAAGATGAAATGCCTCACAGTCTTAAATAATACTGGCTCTCTATGACAGAAACGACTTCAGAAAAAAGTAAGAGGGTGGTATCTACCCGGATGCTTCTGGACAGAAAAAGGGTCCTACAACTCTAGTGGTCAGTAGACTACTTTATTTCAAATAACAAAAACAATTTCTTTTTGGACCACTACTAGAGTCTCTCTAAATTAGAGCATTTGCCATTATCACCACGCTTGGTAACCGGTTTGGCGATCACAGACCCAGATGTCTCGCACTTTAACACTGACTTTTGTCGCCTGTCTGGATAATAATAGGTCTGTTATTTGAATATATAAAACGGTTACTACCTCATTTGGACCTTTTTGGACCTTCCGGACGTGTGCCTTTTTGGACCTTCCCGTAGTTGACTTTTACTACACCAATGGGATGACGCGAAATGACAGCGACATATTCATTTTCTTTCATTCTCTTGCTTGATGTTAGCGTTAATAAATCGGCACCCTCTTGTTTTCACATTTAATAATAATAATAATAATAATAATAATCGTGGGCGTCGGTGATCACTTACCATCAGGTGAGCCGCACGCTCGTTTGCCCCTTCTTCTATAAAAAAAAAGTTTAAAGAAAGTAATTTTATTTTTATTTCAAATAACTATTACAATTTAAAACTGCACTTCTTATAAATGGAAGATAGTTTATCCTTTTCAGGTTCTGGACAACTATAGCTCGGCGATCAGGGAGACTTTACTGAATTAATTAATGTCATATTAGGCTTAGAAAGTGTAAATTCGCTAACTACGGATTAGCTTTTATAAAAAATAACTTTCAAAAAGTACAACACGTAACATTTACGTACTGTCGTGACTGTATCGCATAAAACTACAGGAGTTCTTATTCTTGTATCTTTCTTTAGTCATTGGTGACATGGCCAAATACGAAGAATGTAAGCTTGTACGCATTTGGAAATAAATTGTATCCTTTATCATGTTATTGTCGCGCAATTTTGCCAGGTCATTTGTTTGCAAACACAAGAAGAAACAACAATCATATAAAATCAATGTGTTCACGAACGTATCTATAAAGACCCAGGAAAATTATTAAATATAGCAGGCATTGGAGACTTATTTATAACACTAGAGTGGCGCTGCAGCTAATGGGCACTTGTAAATAATTTAAAATGTAGATGGTTACAGACGAGTCGTCAGCTAAGAACCCTGAGGACTAAGATGAAATGCCTCACAGTCTTAAATAATACTGGCTCTCTATGACAGAAACGACTTCAGAAAAAGGTAAGAGGGTGGTATCTACCCGGATGCTTCTGGACAGAAAAAGGGTCCTACAACTCTAGTGGTCAGTAGACTACTTTATTTCAAATAACAAAAACAATTTATTTTTTGACCACTACTAGAGTCTCTCTAAATTAGAGCATTTGCCATTATCACCACGCTTGGTAACCGGTTTGGCGATCACAGACCCAGATGTCTCGCACTTTAACACTGACTTTTGTCGCCTGTCTGGATAATAATAGGTCTGTTATTTGAATATATAAAACGGTTACTACCTCATTTGGACCTTTTTGGACCTTCCGGACGTGCGCCTTTTTGGACCTTCCCGTAGTTGACTTTTACTACACCAATGGGATGACGCGAAATGACAGCGACATATTCATTTTCTTTCATTCTCTTGCTTGATGTTAGCGTTAATAAATCGGCACCCTCTTGTTTTCACATTTAATAATAATAATAATAATAATAATAATCTTTATTGTCATAAGAATATGGACCACAAAGTATGAATTCCCTGACATCCGTGCTAGGTTAAGAACCTATATTACAGAGGTCAGTGTCTTCTCCCAAGTTGATTAACAATAATAATTTCTTAAAACAACAGCTAACATAGCGAGATATTAGTACAAAATTTCAAGAAAAAATTAAAAATTCGTAATAATAAAAAAAAAGTAATTACAAAGTAACTTAACGAATGGTTTGAACATATATATAAAGTATATCCTGAGATCGTCTGTGTATGTGTGCGTGTGTGTGTGTGTGCGTAATTAACGAACAACTATTTTGTGACTCACAAGTTTTTATTTATAGAAATTTAATTTAATTATTGTTGTTTTTTCAATACATGATTCATCGCTTACGCTCTAAGAATAATGCAGTGAACAAATAAAAATGTAAAAACGAATATTAGATTATTCTATAAATATAGAATATATACATAAAAACATAATTTTGGAACTATCGTTAGTTAGTTCTCTATTTGTAAGTTATTACCGACGCCCACGTACATCTGCAACACCAGAGGAGCTGCAGGTGAGTTGCCGGCCTCTATCTCACGCACCGAACGAACGCAGGAACACAAGATCCCCCACTCTACGCCGGTATTCTACCAGGTATGCCAATCCCTAAACCACTCGATCGTCAGATTTTTGAAGTAAGTAAATTATCATCATTACTACACTGCTGAAGAACTGTTTTCGAGGAGAAATGCTTAACGTATATCGGCACATATCATGTGGGGTTTGCACTGATTAAACGCATATACTGTGTGCGCGTATACGCGTGCGTGTATTCACCTTTACCGCATATTGGGAGGGCTAAGGAAACGCTCTTGCACATATTCATAGTACCACCGTCGCCGTCGATGCCTCCATCGTGGATTACATTTCGAAGGGCACACCCTGAGCGGCATATTACATACCGACAACACTCTTCCCCGCGGCCCACCATGGTCCCATCAGACTCGTGAAGGAAAGAAATAGTTGCTAATAATAGCGCATCGCAATACTAAAACCATAGCAAAAACAGAATAGTTGCTAACTCCTGCCCCGTGCGAGACTAAAATACCTATTGTTGCAGGATTGTCCTCAAGTCTTTTAGTTTTATAGCTAACTAAGAAGAGACTTCTCTTTTAGTTTGAATCACGACTGTTAATAATATCTTTTTTTTTCTTAAATTTTTTTTCAAATTACCAAGGTTCGCTGCAATATCCTAACCACAACCCGGCAACAGTATAATTCTCATACAAATATCTTTGGATCCCAGCTTTATATTACAACCAACCCAAATGAACTGAGATAAATGAACACTGGACATATTAGCTTATATTCGTGATTAGTTATGTGTCAACATACTTGAAGTAAAGCTTTGTTGTTCGGTGCGGGGCGGCGACTTGATAAAGCGAGATTTAATTAAGCGCGACTGCGGCGCGGGCGTAACAAGTACTCGGATGTGGTATGCAGAGATATTGCCGTTGTGTGCGTACTGGCACGCACACATATTAGCCGCCCTCAGTACGTATATAAAGATGACCTACTACCTACTTCTGTTTTTACTATGCTTAAACTCCTCGCCCTTCCCGACTACTCCTCGGCTGCGGAGGCCAGAGACAAGGCTGCAAAGTGAGGATGCTAATTCTCCTCTTTTAAATTGTATTATCGAATAAGTATTAATTTCAATCTATTCACTACGCTAATTAATATAGAGTTTTAAATACATATTTCATTTAAAAACAAAAGTTTTTATAATATCCTGTTTAACTGGTAGTTTTAATTATAAACTACAAAACTCATATGTATCAAGAATAAAGAACAAACTTAGGGAGAACAGGAATACTTAAGCTTTTGTAACTAATTATCCTAATTGGGTATAATGTGAGTCGGGGATTTTCAAAGAATAATGTAATGTTTGTATTTGTCTTAGACTTGTGGATTACCCATACGTCTTAATTAAAAGAGATGTCTGATGACGTCTTGTAAAAAAAGAGGATATTGTCTCTGATTATTATGAGGGATGTTCACATTACTTTTACAACTCAGAAAGTCTCAAAGAAAAATGGACTTCATTAGGTTAAAATGTAATAATAATCACCACAATTGACTAGATGTGTTATATTATCAGACAAGTTAATTTTAAGATAATGTACTTCTGTACTGCTTGATCATCACCAGCTATAGACAATCCACTGAGTGGATTCCTTCATGTAGGCAGATTTCAAGTCAGGTAAAATCGTAACTTCAGTCCGTGGAGTGTCGCATCTTAAGCATTGCTTAATATTGGTTTTTAGGTTTTGGTGTTAATATTTGTAGTATCCCTTGTCTCTGAAGCTTCATTTGACCCTTCCTTCGATATTTTCGCATAAACATTTCGTCGGATATAGCATGGTAACGTCGATAGACTGCTACATTATGTTAGCACGTAAACTTACGGCACAATAGGAAAAATCTTTATCTTTCATGTAAATAAAAACATGGAAATTGTCGTTGGATCAAAATCTTAAAACTCTGAAAGTACTTGACCGATTGTTTCTTGGTAAAAATATTTATATATTAAAATTAATGTTTCTTTGTTAGTTTGTCCCTTTTATTGCAAACCAATGAATCGATTGACCTCAAATTTATGGTTTATGTTAGACTAATCATGGGAAAGGCTTAGAACGGAAAAATATACAAAAAAAAAGATTAAAATTATAAAATATACGAAAAGTTCAGTATTTACAAAAGTAGTCAACTGTGAACTAAGGGAGGGTTTTGCTAGTCTATGTATATAACAATGGATGTTGGTATATATGAGATTGATAAACTCCTACACCGTTTGACCGATGACCATGAAAGTTGGCACATAGAAGTGTTTTTTCATGAAGACGGTTTTGATGCTATCCACTTTGTTGTAATTCGCCACTAGATGGCGCTGCAGCACATCGACTTATGTACCGTTTAACTGATCGCCGTGAAAATTAGTATACAGAGGTAATTGAGCACGAAGAATATTTTCACGCTATCCACTTTGTTATAACTCTCCAGTAGATGGCGCGATGAGTATGGATGAACGGTAAAGAAGTTGATGTGATTCAGAACGGGGATAACAAAGTCTGCCGGCTAAGCTAGTTACATATAAAAATCTTGTGTGTGTCTGTTAGTGGTCGTGTAGCTTTTGAACTAATTGACCGATTGAAGTCATATTCGATAATTAAGTAATTATCGCATCGCATTGCGCCACCTATCGGAAAGGACAGAACAACGTCTGCCGAGCCAGCTATTGTTTATTTAAAAGTATAGGTTACATAGACCCGTGATAGAAAATAAACTATTCTGTTTTTCTTTATTAAAATAACTAAAATTAAAACTGCCTGGCATCACACTTGGCTATGCTACGATTATTTCTTAAATATTTAGTATCAATGTCTATTATGTTAAAAAAGAGCAGACAGTGAAAAGTAACTGAAATATAGTTTGATTATTTCTTCAGTATTATGGAGTTAAAAATTGAAGTCGGTCATAAACATCTGTAGCATGCTAAAAGCTTTCAAAGTGTGGAAACAATCCTAAGAAACGAGACAATACGGTTTTAAGTAGCAAGAAAAATATTTTAATTAAAATACAGGTATCTTGTATAGAATGAGGCTATATTATTCTCAAAAAAAAATATGAAAAGAATAAAATAAAAAAATCTAAATGATTACGGAGTTTCTGATTTGCGTCACACATTTAACAGTGTATTCAACGTATTTCAAGGCTAAAAATTATACTCGGTAGAGCCAAGCGGCGGCTTTTGCTTCTGCTCGAATGGACCGGCTCAACCAGGGTAGTACCACGGCCACACAGAACACCGGCGTGAAGTAGAGGCATCGTATGGTTCTGAGTTTTGTTCTCAGAGGGCCACTTAACCCTCTCCCCCATCCCTAAATATCCCTAAAGGCCGACAACACACCTGCAGCTTCTCTGGTGTTGCAGATGTACGTGGATAACGGAAATCACTTACCATCAGGTAGGCCGCTGGATGGTTTGCCTTCTTTCACAAAAAAAAATCAATTTGCTAATAACTAAATTTAATGCTTGCAAATTATTATTGTTATCAGTCAAAAATATGCCTGTAATGAAGGTGGTTTTGTCTTAAGGGTGTTGAGCTTGGCAAGAGAGACGATGAGCTTAGTTCGTTTAACAATAAACCTTAATTTTTGTCAAAGTTGGGTTTTGGTAAACATGATATTTTAAAATTCCTAAGACATCGATATCATTATATCAGAAAGGACTTGTTTCTGATTTTACAAATTGTTCAATCATTTTATAAATTACTTTAATCACAAAGTTTTAAAAAAGAAAGCGTTAAAAGGAATAAACGAACAACAAGCAGCACTCGACTGACAAAGCATAAAATTTGCAAATGGTTTATGTATTATTACAAAGGGATAATGGGTTTCATTACAGTTTGCTGAGTATACCAGTAAGAACATTTTTTACTTTACCCGTTGAATGCTTTTACAAAATAGTATAAAAATGGACTACCTGAAAGTGGGTTTCGATAAAACCTTCCACATTCACATACCTTCGAATATAAATGATGATTCATATTATTTTTATTTCTTTTTCGTGTTTATATTTTAGTCTATTTCAAAAAACGTATACTTGTTTTTTTTTTTTTCCTGGATGGAAAATGCTGTTACGCATACCCTGTTGCTGGCCGGTAGGCCAGCAACTGGTATGTCGAACTCAATCCCTGAAGGAGGACCATACCGACTAAAAACCATCCACACGCTGTTAGCCGGAGGCTTTCACAGCCTCATCTGAATTGACTCGCGAGCAGATTGGCCCGCGAGTTTGGCGGATGACGATTTACTTTAATGGCGCGCGGATTTATACGCGGAAGGATAAGACAAAATAGTGGTGCGGAGACCGGTGAACCCTGACAAACCGACGCGACAGACCCCGATCGTGAGACGCTCCGGCAAAGTGTATATGGCTGCTTCTAACCCTAGGGGCGAGCACACGTATGCGGAACGAAGTCGCTAACGGGACCGCCGCGTAGCGTGCGCGGGACACGGACGGCACTCACTAGTAATGGCTCGCGATTGAACGCGGGAAAAGTGGTAGAGTCGAAGTAGGGACCCGCTGATGCGGGGCCACTAACGATATACTGACACACGACATATTGTACTGCGAAACTCCGACAAAGTGTTATGGCTGCTCAAACCTGGGGCGAGCACACGTATGCAGGAGGCTAATAGTGGCGTGAAGACCTATGACCCTGACAAACCGACGCGACAGACCCCGATCGTGAGACGCTCCGGCAAAGTGTATATGGCTGCTTCTAACCCTAGGGGCGAGCACACGTAAGCTAAGCGAAGTCGCAAACAGGACTGCTGCGCGGCGTGCGCGGGACACAGCCGACACTCACTGTAATAGCTCGCGAATATGCGCGGGAAGATTGAGGCGCGGCGACCAACGGCCTGACTAACCGACACGACAGAACCCGCTTGTGAGACGCTTAGCACAGTGCCTACCCACGTGTGCGGAGCGAAGTCGCAAACGAGACTGCCGCGCAGCGTGCGCGGGATTAGGACGGCTCTCACTAAATAATAACTCGCGAATACGCGGGAAGATGGAGGCGCGGAGACCGACGACCCTGACATGATCTACGCGACAAATACTGAGTACGAGACACTCCGGCACAGTGTCATGGCTGCTCAAACCGAGGGCGAGCACACGTATGCGCGGGGCGAAGTCGCAAACAGTACCGCCGTGCAGTATGCGCGGGCGACGAGCAGCACTCACTTTAATAACACGCGGACAAAGACGCGGAAGACAATAGGGCCGAGTAGTACCCGCAGGCGGGGCCACTAACGACCCATTGCGAACTAATGACTCATCCGCTGCGAAACACTCCGGCACAGTGTCATGGCTGCTCAAACCGAGGGCGAGCACACGTATGCGCGGGCGACGGCGCAAGCGGGGCTTTGACTATATTGTTACTGAATTTAATCTATTTATATAGATTTAGGTACATGGTTCAAACATCATGCAGTCACCTGCCCTCTTGACCTGACGAAAATAAATATTTTCGTTTCATGTCTTACGCTAAACTACATATTGGAGTAAATCCTTAAGAATGTTCAACAGGTTTTCGCACATAAAATACCGCTTATTTCATTTTTATATTGGAATATCCCATGTTGATATAATAAAAGCTTGAAGTAATCGTTGATACTTTTCATGGTTATAATTTTTTTTTATAGTCCACGGGTGCTGTAAAGCCCCCGAAACGTTGGGATTTAAAAATCTAATTAAACGCGATAAATTCCGTAAATAATAGTTAAATTAAACATTTTTCTATAGTTGTTTACATTTTTTAATAGAATTGGTTATAAACATAAAATTAAAAGAAAGAAGAGGTTCTTTAGAGATTATAAGAAAAAAGAGTATTCAACATTTCAAAAGCGCCATGCATGTATTTTAGTTTAAGTTTACTCTGAGATTGATGGAAAATCTATTCGTATAGGTCGTACGCAAATCAGTGACGGAAAGCAGCATCACGTGCGAGCGTACTGGTACGGCGCTCGCTAATCTCACTAATCAGCCTTGAATGTTGAGTGAGGGTTGAGTGTGAACGAATCTACCAAACTTGGTATATTTTGTTGGCGCTTTCATTGAAAGGATTTACACAAGGCTAATACAGATTTTTTGGGAGGCGACCAAAAAGCTTACTAGCCACAAATGGAAATTCATAAATTCATTCATAAACCACCCCTGTGGGTGATAGGCGTGAGAGTTTAAATGGACGCACCCATACGCGCATACACTCTCACACACCCACACTCATATACAGATAAAAAAAATTGTTACAGTAATTTTATTTTAACTATATAAGAGTTAATATTAGCTTTTAAGTATTATGAAGAGTAGAAAGTATAAAGAAGTGTATGTCCCTTGTGTATTCTTATACATTGATAAAAGTATAAAGTCTTTTACCACCAATTTGCTGACTTGAAGAAGTCTTATAATACAAAACATAAAATAGTTTTTATTAGCATAACAAAGACTTTATAGGACATAGGGATAAATGATCTATTGTAAGCTTTGTACGACGGGTCTGAAAAGAAATATTTTCAAATGTTTCTCACGAACTTGTTTCTTGGTAGCGTGGAAAATTTATGATTTAAGAAAACAAACTGCCACAAATACAAATATCAAAACTTATAAACTTGTTAAAGCTTAGAAATATTGTAGAAAAAATATATTAAATCTAGCTTCTTCTTTAGTAGTTCTCTTTGACTAAGTGATTCTTAGGAAACTTGGAGTCGAGTAGATGATGGATAGGTCCTGGCATTTTTTATAATATCGACAATTCTTGATAGACTTTGGTAATTTATCAACCAGCTTTACAGTGATCGATTTGCAATTTTATCTGAATTCATTGAGCTTTTAATCTGACACGTACTTCATCAATTTGGTTCGGTTTCTAGTACGACTTCTAACCATTTAGAAAGTTATCATCATATTTACTCTTATATTTATTTAAATGGGTAAGAATATACCAAAACATGACCCGCCAACTTAGTCTGCTCATGGACGATTCCCTAAGGTTCGAGAACCATTGTTACGAGTACATGAAACTGCTAGAAATTACTTCTATAGGCTAAAAGTATTAAACCAAATCAGAAATTTCCTTAACATAGAAGTTCGTATCAGATTATGTGACTCGCTAATTCTCTCCAAATTTAATTACATAGATTCGGCCCGCGGTGTAATACATAGTCCGAAACTCAACGAGTGCTAAATCCCAGGCGAGATTTTACTTTAAGATTTTAAAAATGAAGTACCATCGAGAGTATCGTTTAGTAACACTATTTTTTGCTATAATAAAGTACAATGTAATCTTTACGCAAAATTTGTGAGGTTGCGCCTCGCATAGTCTAAAATAACTCGTGCTTTATTCCCTTGTCGCGCCATTTTGAAGGTGTTTTGTTATACTGCCTCCAGGTACTGGAACGCCCTGCCGCTACTACTATGTACGTAGTCTGAAAACAACACAAGTATTTAAAGAAAAAAAATAAAATTCACCTCATTGTCATTGACAAAAATGTGAGTACTGTTGATGTATACCATATTGTTTACAGACGCCTGGGAGTGACGACGGGTAGCGACTGCTTATGTTATAATATAAGTATGTATAATATATAAATTATATATAAAACTGGAAAATAATAGATAACTTAGACTACGATTTATACTTGGGGTCAATTCATCTTTTGCGTGTTCATTAAAAATATAGTTCATCAAAACAAATAGTGTTGTACATAAAAGTGTAACTAAAAACAGTACAATATTCTACCCATGGAGTGGATGGATCAACACATTTCATAAAGGCACAATTCTCATAATGCAGCGTTTTGTTATTGTAAATATTTGATTGTACGATTTTTATAAATTAAACTTTTCTTAAAACACACGTCGTCCGCCGACGTCCGTACGTCGCTCCCTACTTAGGCGCACTAAAAAGCTGAAACACCAGCACAACAAAACAAAAGCACCAGCACTGTAGTCCCAACTGTGCATTGTGCAGCATTAAACTGAGTGTGGGCTGTTAGCCCTGTGCGACTCATGTGACAATAATAGACAATCGAAGAAAATAATTGAAAAGTTTAGACGGTTTTAATTACATTTCAGTTAAAAGCTTTGTTCTCGTACGATTTTCTTTTAATATGGGAATTTTACTTGTTTGTATAAATTATCTGATATTTTTTAAACCTTATGTGACTATATTAAAGCGTAGTTAATCATTGTTAAAGAACAAATTAATTGTTTTTACTTCATAGCTGTCTATTCGTCATTTTCATAAGTGGTAATATCAATATTTAAGAGAGGCCTGTGTTCACTAGAGGACTTGTGACTGGATGATGAAGATGATGAAATAAATATTTAATACAATACTAAATAACAATTTAATTTATTTTACTACTCCTTAATTAAATAATAACCTGGTCAATAAGAAAAGTGAAAGAAAGTCTATTATTCAAACTTTGTTCCAAGAACGTTCATCTGAAAGGTGTTAAAGAAAAACGCTTGAGATCGAGAATTTAAGCAGATTTACGCGATGTCAGTGTTCATAGTAACTTTTTCTAAAGCAATTACATCACCCGGCTTAAGTATTATAAGCTTGAAAATTTAATATTTAAAGCAGTTGCAACTCAGTTTTTATAATTCTGTAGATACGTGGTGGTGTGGTGGCGTAAGAATATCTACCATCCCCTTTCTTTCTATGGGTGACGTAAGAGTCGAATAAGGGAAAGCCTTAAAAATCTCATAGCATTCAACAGATCGTGGAATAACTTTTTCATAAATACCATAACAAAAAATATTTCAGGCAATAGCGTTATTTTCCCAACAACAGCAACAGCAACAGCAAATTTTCCCAACTCGGAAGAGTAATGGGTAGTGTGACTAGTATGACGTATACTCGAATAAATCTCTTAATGCAATAAAAACTACATTTGTATTACCAAATTTACAGCAGTTACTGATTAATGTAATATTGCAGAATCATCTGTTACAATTTATTGAAAAAACGGTGTTTTTGGAGATCACAATTGATTATAAGCTTCAATAGGACCTCATGTAGAAACTTATCAGCTGCTTATGATGTAAGAAAGATTCGCCAACTGACTGACAGCTAATGCATCGTTGGTTCACAATAGTGAATACCTGAAAAATAGTGACCGACATAATTTTGAATATCATGTATATACATATAATATATATGTATGTATATAAAGTAATAATTAACTGGAAAATAAAAAAATTAAGACTAAATAAAGTTAAGAATTCTTTCTGGGTCAATACACACGCATATTTAACAACATACCAGAATATATATTGAATCTTTCAGAGACAAAGTTAAAAAATGAGATCAAAAAGTGGTTGTGCTCAAAAGCTTACTATAACCTTAATGATTATCTTAATGATAAGGAAACATGGAATCACTATTCCATGTTTTTTTACCTTAGGTCACTACCTTACAGTTTAATACAAACTATCTTATAACTTGACTAGCGGCTAGTACATAATTAATTAGTTTTCTTCGTTAATGTACATTCGTATCGTTGTAAATGCTCTCGTAGAAAATTGTAGGTGTGTTTTTTGGGAATGTGATAGTGTTTGCTATACATCTATGTATATTGTAGACTTGAGTATGTGGGTCTTATATGGCGGGTCGTCCACTTCCCTTAAATTTGGTTGAGGAGGGCGATGGTTGCCACTTGGTTGTCATATTTGGGAACAGGTGCTGCTTGTAAAGGCTGGTCTGCTCGAGTTTGCAGTTCACTTATGCTTTCATTAGTGGATTAAATACGATTTGACATTTGACAAACGAAATTATCTTTCTTACATCAGAGAATAAAGAATTTTCATCATTTCATTCAATAAAGACGTTTCTTGTGACTCACGCGCGCAGGGTCTTCATTGAGCGCTTTCAGCAAGGGGTGTTTTTTTATGGGTGGTCAAACGAATAAGCGACTCACCTGATGGTGCCCAGCAATAGATAAAGATGTCGCTTGTCTCAGATACATTTTAACAACTTAGTTTAATTTAGTGAAACCACACTCTATCGGGGGAGGCCTATGTTCAGCAGTGGACTTCTGATAGGCTGAAATGATGATGATGATGATGACACTCTATCGACTACGGAACAAGAACAGTACAGATAGGATATGAAAAGGTGGATGATAATAAAAAAAATTAAATGTAGCTCTTAATAAATAGAAACATGCAATATAACCCAATCTACTGCACCTAACCTTCCTTGAAACGTGTCGTTTGGACATCCCATTGGATGCAGGATGGCGAGGAGAATTTATTCAATAAAATATTCTCCAGTATTTTTATCATAATATTCTTTGCAACCTGATGCCTTTTGTATTCATTATTTTACAGCTTGCATGATAATATTATTTGAAAGCAGATCGTAACTTTAAGTTTAATAGGTGTGGCTTTCTATCGATGTACCAGATTGGAGCACCGGATTGAAGCATCAATTGTGCTTTTCAGTTTTATCGCTGGGTATTTATAAATGTAAGTAAAGAAACATCGTCGTATTTATAAATGCCATGGAGTCTCCTTTTTAAATATTGTAAAGCGACCAAGCTGTAAGACGAATTGAACCTCTTTAACTTTGTTAAAGTTTTTTAAATCCGTGTCCAAATATGGAACATAGAAATATTTATGTATATTTATTATACAGGGTATAGGGATATTTATATAGGGATAGGCAGATATAATGGATTCCTTCTATCGCACAAAGGGTAATGAAACGAGTGGAAACCATTTGTCACCTCTCCTGGAGAGAGAAGGTTATTGGCGTGTCTTGGATATTCTTCGCACCAGGAGTGCGCTCCAGTCAAAGGTCGTGCTGGCAACTCGGACACCCTTTCATTGAAATACATTTTTACTCATTATTGACTATGCAGATGTGTGTTAACCGGACCTATCCCAATCATGTCTCGACAAGTTGCCATAGTTGACAAGTAGTCTTCTCAACAGTTGCAATGCAGTTGCATTAGATTTATCTTTGGATTACGTAAATATGATCACGTCTCTTCTTATCGTTCCGTTAACTTTTTTTTAATTTCCAATATCTTTATTCTACTCATGACAGAGAGCCTCGTTCCATAAACCAACTAAAGATTCGCATCCCACAACTGTATCACACAGGATACTATAGCTCTTCTTTTACTGTTCAAGCTAAACTCCTCTGGAACGCCCTGCCTCATAAGATCAAAGCAGCTCCTAATAGGAATTCATTTAAGAGACTAGTTCGTGAATATCTAATGATCAATGACAACATTCTGCTTATCTATTTTCAAATTTTATTATAAATTTACAGATTTTTCTTTGTAACTTTTTATATATTTGTATACATATTTGTGTACTTTATGTTATAAATATTTATATGTTATTTAATTATATAGTTTATATGTATATATTAATTTATTGTTGGGAGTCCATCTATTATTATATTTTTATTTTTTGTTATGCCAACCTGCCAACTATTTTTCACCATGACAAGGGTTAACTGCTAGAGAATGCCACTTGGCGTTAAGTCCACCTATTGCAACCTTTACCTTATGGTCAACAATAAAGAATAAATAAATAATATGACTAAGCTAAATCATAGGCAATTCTTTTAGTATACAATTAATATGAATGTTATGATTCCTTGTATTTATACGAACACTACACATTTGAAATTAAATATTTATTTACTGAACTTATCGTATAAATTACACTGTAATAATATTTAAATTTATGTAAATTATAAATATTTTAAATTGATATCTATCTGATCAAATATATGTGTAATTTAAAAACTTCTTTCATATTGTATCTATTGAAAACTCAATTGCATATTAACAAAAAAAATATTATAGTATTTAAAAGAAATCGCTGGATCTTCAAATTCGTATGTGAGATACAATGAGATTTTAGTTTTGCAGGTTAAGAAAGAAGTGTTAAAAATAAAATTTTCAATAAAACTATCAACAAAACATATTTATCACCACATTGTACTACAGCGTAAAATCTTACAGAACAATGGGTCCTAGCTTCACTACATCTGTCTATCTTAGTCCACTGGTAAACACAGGCCTCTACAAGTCAGCGTCAGCAAATATATATAAATATCATATATTTCTTGGAGTGTTTGTTACTCTCGCACTAGTGATGCTGCTGACCATCATTAGTCAGTGGGATTTGAGTTAAATAAATTCGGATGGATATTCTGCCATAATTTGGTCGCCTGAGCATCGTTAGTATGCTCGCAGGTGCTGGTGTGGTTGGTATTTGGAGAGAGGAAATGGTACATTTGTCATACACCTCTAGCTAGCTGTAATAAAAAATTACCCCACTTTACGCATTAAGCAACACATGGTGGTTAGAATTAAATAAGGAAACAGAAATGTATTAACCGCCCTCTCTTCTGTATTTGACGGGCTAATTAATTTCATAATGTGTTTAACTAACCACAAATCATTAAGTTATTATTTTGCAATTACCAGTATTCATGACTTAATATTATGTCAAAGGTAATAAATGCCCATGAAGTTTATTAACATTGAAATTGTAGCACTAAAGACTTATATTAACGTCTTCCTTAAACACTGAACATCGTACAGGAGACCTAGGTTTACTTTTTAAAATATTTAAAACATTATTTAAACTATAACTTAATTAAAACTTATCTGGGTGTTGACTTCGGCGATGCTAAGCCGATAGTGATTTTCCGTCGGGCTCGGCAACAACGTCTTGCATGGCCACTCAGGGTGCTGATTTGGCAAAACATGGTTGTGGTTTTATTTATGGGAAACGCGGTAAACCTCCGGATGGTAAGAGATTAACGTCGCCCACGTACATCCGCTGCCGGTAATGCAACTGCAGCACCGCTACCAGAGGTGCTGCAGTTGCATTACCGGCCTTTCAGGGTATTAGGGAGATGAGAGGGAGGATGTGGAGGGGGATGGAAAGGGGGTGTGAGCCACCGGTAACCTCACTCATCGAACGAAACGCAGAAGCTCAAGATGCCTCTACTTCACGCCGGTATTCTGCGAGGCTGTGGTACCAATTAGCTCGACCCGGCCCATTCGAGCAGCAGCAAAAGCCGCCGCTTGGCTCTACCACGTTTAAAATGTGAGAATGCTGATATGCTCAATATCTCATGACGTGATTCTACACCCTGGTGGTCTCGTAACTATACTGTATCGTTGTACGGAACCCTCGGTGTGTGAGTCCGAGTTTCACTTGGCCGGTTTTTACGTATTACAACCTCTTTTAGGTAATAAATGTTATTCATTATTATATTAAAGTAATTAAGTTCTTCTACTCTTTTATTTTAATAATAATTCAGGAATCACGTATTCCAATATTTTAGGCCTTAACGTGTGTGTGAAACAGAAGAATTTCTGTTGTTGCAACACTTCATGTGTTAATGAAATACATAAGAACATGAAAACCAATCTTTCATTGTTATTTAGAAAGTATTTATATTCCTATACACGATGGTGCCCCTTCTCATACTCTTAGATTAATCATACATTGTTGGGAAAAGAAATCTATATTTATGATACAAGCAGATACGGTATCAAAGGATGTTTTGTCTGCAGAACATCCGGTGTTGGACGAGAATTGGCAATTATTTTCGTGTAATAAGTATTTTATTTGGTGTCATATTGACAAATTACCGCTGCTTATTAAAAGGAAAGGAAATGGCGTAGTAATTATAATACTTAAAATAGGTTACTATCATTTTATTTACATAAATGTTTTGGATTTTTATTGGCAAGTGGAAATTAGTTAATGACGGAATCTGTACTTATTTTTCATAAAAACTAAGCCTTGTTACTCCGTGCTGGGCAAATATTGGGAGAACTATAGGAATGGCCTACGTTGAGCATGAGCACGTCATTGTTGTCACAGTTGGCACAGTTTACAGTTACATGCCCCCATAGGCCTGTATGAATATTTTGAAAAAATTAGAATAGAAGAATTTTTGCTTAAGCTTTCTATGAATATGTTTTCATATGTGGAGACTTTAATATTGATCTCCAAGAAGTTTCTTTTATCAGTATTAGATTAAGTTCATTGTTTAAATTATACAACCTTGTTAACTTGTTTTTAGAGCCAACGCGTAAACCTGAGTCTAGTGCAGCTTGTTTGGATAATATTTTTAAAGATGTTAAGCCATTGAAAATATTATTTAGTTAGTTTCTTTACCTTACTTCTTTAAAAAACAAGGCACTAGAAAAGCTGTGTTTGTTCCAATAAATACATGTCGCATGGAGAAGTTTAGAAGTAATTTTATTAAAAAACTTCCTATATTTCTGTACCATGTGAAAACAACTCTTTAGTATAGACTAATATATAGATAAGACCAATATGTTGTCTCTTCAGAAATTAATTGAATTCAGTTTTATACAAAATATTGTTGAACAGTCGCCAGAATTTTCATGTATTGGGTAACAGACAAGGATTATATGAACATCCAATGAACGATCATTAACTATAGTTTAGTCTAAATAAATAAGTTAAAAAAAAAAAAAAATTATATTTTTCAAGTATGTTCGATAGCCAAGTGAATATATTACAATCAATTATATTAAGAAGGCGACTAATAATATAAAAATTATTTAAATCTAGTAGTACATTGAACCCCACTAAAACCACACCAATTTCTGTGCTGCCAACACTTCTGTCGGACCAATTGTTAATGCATTTCAATTTACATAAACTGTTATACCATAACCAATTTGGTTTTACAAGGGGTCGCTCTACAACCGATGCAGGTGTAGAGTTGATTAAGCATATATTTGATCCTGGGAGAGTTCACAGGAGGTTTGGGTATCTTTTGTCATCTCTCCAAGATCATATTTGTGTGCAATATGAAACATTTATAAGGAAACTACATCATTATGGCATAATGATGTAGTTAATTATGCCATATTTAGAGCGCTTAAGCTTATTATCACGTATTTGAGTAATTTTATTTAAAAAATTGTTATCAATGGTGTGAGTTCTTCCGGATCGACAGTATCAATGGGTGTTCCACATTCTGATTTCTATTTCTTACATAAATGATTTACCTTACTAAGGGGAAAAATATGAAATAATATTATGTACTGGTGACACTTCATTGATTTTTAAAATTAAACGACAACTCATTAGTCACGACGTGTTGAATAATGCCGTGTGAAAAATAGTTCATTGGTTTAACGTTAATAATTGGTCACTAAACGGTAATAAAACTAAGTATTAAAATTTACTACACCCCTTATATTAAACATTTAAAAAACAAAGTACTTATAAATGGGAGAGAGTTAGTCCTTGTGGATACCACTGTCTTTCTTGGAATTAACTCTTAATGCAAAGCTTCAATAGGGCCCCTATATTTCCAAAATTGCTAACAGCTTTAGCTTTGCAGCATATGCTGTAAGAAAACTAAGAAGCCCTACGATACGAAAGTTACCTCACTCATCAAACGGAACTCAGAAGCACAAGATGTCACTACTTCACTGCGATATTCTGAGAGGCCGTGGTACTATCCCGATTGAGCCGGCCTATTCGAACAGCAGCAAAAGCTACCGCTTGGCTCTACCAAGTACAAAGATTTATCTGCTCTGAAAATGTTCATAATAATAGCTAAAGTTAGTCGTAAAAAGTAAACTAATTTAATCTCAAAACCCAACTGATTGAAACTGTTTCTCCATATAGGTTGAATTAACATTTGTCTTTGAGTTTAATAATTCTTTGACAAATCATTCAGTATTCAACTAAAAGAGAAAAATAGCAAAATTAAAGCAAACACAGTCGTTTCTTAGGTTCTTTTAATCCATTGTTGAGAATACGTACAAACAGACTTTTAATTAAGAAACTAACTTTAAAAACTTTTGATGATAGTTTTTGAAATAAATGTAGCGCCTTATGCATAATTTTCCAAAAATAATACCGAAAATAACTTTTATGAGATATTGTAGTGAAATAACAATACAAATGAAATTAACGCAGTATAAATGAAATAAAAAGAAATGCGTTGTCATCTCTCTCGACTAACTGCTTTACAGCCTGATAATTGTATTGAGTCTCCGTACCCATAAGATCAGAACACAGCAGTGGGGACGCACAGCTGCATGGCGGCTAAATAAAAGAGAGGGTTACCACCCTCTCTTTTACTCAAACAGACATGGCTAACAAATAGTCGTATCAACACGCAAATATATATATATATATATTTACTCTTTATTGTACACACAAAGATCACATATATATTTAAGATATTACCTTAAATTATATAAAGGTATAAATAGGTGGCATTATTGCTAAACAGCGATCACGTGCAGGCAAACCTTGCTGAAGGAGATTAATACTGTAAATTAAGCAATTGTGAGAACTAATGAAACAAAGTGGACTAGTATGTAGTGAATAATGTCTATATCAATAAAAAAATCCTTGAGAACGGCTAGACTAATTGAGGTCATATTGCTACAATATATTTGTCTAACATTAAAATGACAAAGTACAGTTTCTATATTAGGTTCTAGATGGCGTATCTTTATTTTAAATCGCACTATGGTTTTACTGTTCTACAAATCATTAGTTCTTTAATTAAAATATATAAAAGATTGCTTGTTTGCACATAAATGGTTTTTAGTCGGAATGTGATAATAAATTACATCAAGTCAATTACATTTTGGCAAAAAGTAACTATCACTCTATCTCGTACACCTCCAGAATTGAATACTCTATAGTAGATATAATATAATAGCACAACGTCTGCCTGGTTCAGCTAATTAAAAATAAAAATGAATTACCTTATAATATACGTATTATTTCACAATTCTGAAGCATTAAATTAAATTATCAACAAATGTTTCGTAAAATAGTTTCCCCGTTTTGCGATTACAAATTGGTTGGTGGTGTTGGGAATGATAATGACTCGTGTCTTTGCAACTTGTATTCTGTGGCTTCCTCTATTAGCGTCAAGCGTGTGAGTTTATATGTATGGATATCCTGAAAGGCCTATGACAGTCAGAGAACTATTTATAAGTTGATACAGATGAAGAATATAGTTATGACGTCATCTCTAAAGAGCCGTAAGAATATTCTAGCATTTTCCTTAAACTTTCTGAATTGTCATTGTAATTCAATAAGTTCAGAAATGTAGCTCGTACACTTCATTGTAAGTCACAACTCACACCATACATAATATGTTTACATTTGCCAGGTACGTGCATGCGCTACATAATGAATTATACGCGTGATTAATGAATCAAAAAGTTAAAGCTATGTTATGTTTTCAATAAGTCTGTATCAAAATTTATTTCTTTTTCCAAGACTTTTTAATATTACAAATCATGGTTTAATACCATATAAATCTAGAATACGTTAAATTATTATTATTAACGTTCTTTTAATTCGTAAAATTAATCGAATGTTGATGTGAATATACTACATTACTCATATTAGTTTAAACAAGTCTGTGTACTAAGTCCAAGAGAAATATTTCATTTAGATTAAAGGCCATAAATTAGCAACCTGTGCTCCAGATGCGAGCAGCTACTGAATTTAATTAACTTTGAGTATATGTTATGTATGTACTAAATATGGCATTAAATTTAAATTATTGTACAATTATTATTTGGTAGCAATATGGAACTAGCCGCAACGGAGAATTATAAAACATGTGAAGTACATCAACCCTCTTAGGAGCAGCTCCCGGATCCAAAATACTTTCCAAACATAAGGAGACCTTTTTATATCGTCTTTAGTTGACTTTTACGATAACTATCAAATTAAATGAGCTGGTGCGATTCTCTTTTGCAATGCTTTTGTAGATACAGATATAACCTGACATTTATTACATATACATTTCTTATGTCCATACTAAATACAATATAAATTTTGTACATTGTCCTATAAAAAATATTTCAACGGCTTCGTGATGAATGAGGAAAGTATTCTGTATCCGGGTGACAGCATTGACGCTGGAACTCAAGCAATCAATCAATCAATTCCCATTCTTATTGGAATTTTCTATGTCGTTTTCCTTTATTTCTCAAAGTCGATTGTTTAGTAATCAATCTTTCAAGTCGTGAAAACGTTATTTCTTTAAACACGATTATACGATTTAACTTACAACTTGTGTGGTGTTTATTAATTTCCATTGATTTGTTTAATAAATTCAAAGGTATCGAACGTGTGAATGTAGAGGCTTTCACCCCTTTTGCTTGTAGATACCTGCCTCTGCGTCCATACTCGAGGTAGTCTGTCGTCGTCTTTCTAATAACAATAATAAAGCCTAGTTAGAATAAAAGTCAAAATCAAAGTTTGTAAGTTCAGGGGCCTATGGATTCATCTAACATAAATTGAAACATGTTTTATGTTAAATTAATTTATTTTTTATTTTTACGTTTCATGTTCACCACCATTTAATAGGTGGTCGATTCTTATAAGATTTCGTCGACTTACGTAAACGAAACGTACTAATTAAAAGAAAGTCACAATTTATAGGCATTTGGATCTCGGGATTTTATCTCTTGCCGTAAGAAACTCGTCATTATTATACTGCTACTTTACACTGATACTGTTTTAGAGTGACTCTCCGGTTTTAAGCTACACCGTACACCCTATCAGTCTTTATAAAATTTTATCTTTCTTCATATCGCTTTAGATGATAGGATATTAGATATTATTGTTATATATATTATCATTATATATTGCTTTATATTACATTGGCTTACAACGACAATAAAACGCTGATTCCATCGATTGCTACAAACATAGAGGTAGATGTTTCTTTTTGGTTCCGCTTCATTTATTAGAGCTTATCAACAATTTAACTTAAAAATAAACTTCTAAATGTAAACAAAGATAATGAGTGAGGGTATATAAGGCATATAAAGATATAAGGGTCTAAGGTTCGAAAAGAGTCTTTTCCTACTTAAAAGTACTTTTTTAAACGAGTGTATTTCATTCGCATCTTTGTTAACGAAATCTAAACTTCTCTTGCATATGATATAAATTTCTGATAAACGGTAGAGATTCTGGTGACTAGGACTAGGTGCGAGGTGAGTGCGTAATGAGTGTGGGCAAACCCACTAAGAGTATATTCGTAAATAAGATATTTCAGGAAAAAAGTTAAAATAACAATTTCGATTAAATATCATAGTATTTTATTTATTTTAGTTTTTTTCACTTCCTCTAATGGCACCCTCAAAGATGCTATTAACAATGATACTTAAGTGTTTCTAAGTCCTTCTTACTACTGCGTAAATTGGCGTCTATTTTTCTCCTAACAAAAGAGGAAGTAATTAAAAAGATTTTTTTATTTTCTCGATTTATTTACTGTAATTTAACCGTAATCTGTAAATATTTACTGACTTAGAATAATAACTCTTTTTGCAATTTTTGACATTTGTTTTTTGTTTGTAAACATAACATTGTTTTTTCCGCCCAAGAAAATACAACATCTAGAGCTTTGTATTGCACTGCTTGCGTCCTAATATAATAAAAGGTGGAGGTTATTTAAGTACTAACCATTAATTAATAGAAACAGCCTTTATTACCTTTACAACCTATAAATAGTTCACTGCAAGACATGGGCCTCTCTCGTAAGGATCATTTGCCAGAATAGTCATGCTCGTCGACCGGATTGGCGGTCGCGGTAGTACATATCACACCTTAGACCGCTGCTGCCCGTCATCTATATGCTAATTTTATTTGTGATTTTTTTCGACTTGGGATAAGCCTTGAAAGAGGCAACTAATGGTAGTTACCTCCTACGAAACCCACAGGAAGAAATGGAGTGGCAGATTCTTACACCGATACCACACGGTAAAAACATCAGTTAGATAAAAATGAAAAAATAATTATGATCTGCGTGCTCTTTCGCAAAAATTTGTATTTAAATCTTAAATATAAACTTTTCACCTGTTCTGTTCTTTATTATTTTCATGTCTTTAGTTTTGAGATGTAAAATTCTGTAACTCATGATTTTATAATGTAATACTAAATACAAAAAAATATTTCTAAATTTTAGTATACAGAGTTTTTTTTTAAGTTGTATGTTTTATAGTAAAGATTATTTTATTATGTACTTTATCATCATTTGGTTCTGTTTGAGCACAAATAAATTCTTAGTTCGATTATAATATAATTCAAGGGTCGTAGAAGTTTTTAGATATAGCATTAAACGTTAATAATGCCCGGCAATAACAGCTATAGAAAATACATTTGCTTTGATATCTAGTTCGCTACCTAGCGCGCTTTATGTATACTGACCTAGTTTAACGTGATGTGGATCGAGCCTGCCTTGCAACGATCGTAGTTGGAAGTGGACGGGTGTCGTGAACACACGTCTACTTCCAACACACAGGAAATAACTGATATTATATTTATTTCAATAAATAGTGTATTAAATCAAAAAAAAATATTTTTTACTGTTTTAATACGATTGATCGTGCTTGCATCTTATCCTTTTGTGAGTTTAAATAATTTTTTTTAGAATTGTATGTCTTTACTAACACATCAGTGTCTCCGCTCGGTACCCGTAGAATATATGTTTAATAATAATTGTTTAAGTAATTAAAAAGATTTTTCTTATTTTTGTCAACAACTTATGTTGAGAAATAAACATGAAATTTCAAGTCTTTACGTCATTTGGTACTTGGATTAAGGTCGGTAAGTCATTACGACGATTTTATAATTGTTTATAAACATATATTATAGACTTATAAGTTATTTCATAGTTTTTAAACATAATATTTGTCTGTAGTAGATTTATTTAAGTAAAATAGAATAGCGTTATAAGTTTTGTAAAAGTATAAAAATATTTTATTGGTCTAATGCGTGTCGCATTTATAAAAAAATGCCGAAAATGTCCTAGATCTCACATAATTAAAATCTGTAGTATATTTATTTAAGTAAAATCGAATATAGTTATAAGTTATTTAAAAGTAAAAAATCTTATATAGGTCAAATGCGAGTAGCATCTAAAAATCCCGAAAATATCCTAGGTCTCATATAATTCAAATTTAGTTTCTTTCATTCTTTCTATACTTTGAATTTGATTTGATTTTTTCAATGATAAGGTTCCGTGGTAGTACTTATCCAGTTAGACAATAATAATTGTAAATATGACGCTAGTATTAATTGAATAGTCAGTAATTTAAATTTTTAACCACATTGTAAATAGTCTCATAGAAATAACAAGTATGATCAGTAAAGTTGTAAGAACGTTCCCCGAACACGGTTGAACTATCGTCGTGTGTGAGTATAGACTTGAGTGTGTCATGCTCGCTTAAAAACCTTTGCTCGCGGTGGCGTGTGGCGGGCGATTCCCTTTAATATGGTCGAGGAGGTCGATGGCTGCCACATGGCTAATGCGTGTTAATAGGCGCTGCTTGTGGGGGTCAGCTCGGGTTCGCAAATCCTGCGTTAGTTTTTGAAGTTATACTTCTTTTGGCGCGTTTGGCAAAAATTATGAGAGTGTTTTTTACGATGCGCGCACACGCAGATATCTAAAAGCGACACCATGAAGTTGGTTGGTAATTGTCTCTCAAATTTTCTAATCTACAACACGCATTTTATATCAGTGGAGATGGATGGATGGAATATATTCATACATAAATATGTGTATTTGTGTGTATTTCTAAATTATGTATGGTGGTGAATGATAATTTATTGTGAGTATTCGTGATAAAAGTATTTTTTAATATTAAAATTTTTTTTTAAGTGGCTTTATAGATTCGAGGTTATGTAGAAGTCGGTAAGTATTATTTTTATTTGTTTAATGTATAAATGATTATTAGTTATTTTTGTTTTGTTACGCTAAAGAAGTTTACGAGTAAAGAAGTAAAGAATCTTCTTACGTGCGTACATAAGTACACGGACTTTTTTTAGATTATTTTTTATTTTATTTTATCATATAATGTGCCTTAACTGCCTGTGATTGTGATTATTTGTTGCTTTTTATTTTATTTATGTTGTATTATTTGTAATGTACAAAATATGTTTTAAAAAAGAGGATACAAGTCAAGCAAGTACTGCACGACAATAAGCTTCGGGTCCCGCGCCTACGCTACAGTGACCGAGTGAAGTTGGCCACGCTTTTAAGGGCATCACAAACGAAATTGGATATATTTTAAAGCGAGCTTTGATTAAACCTTTTTATAAGCCTCCGAGAAGAGATTAGTCAGTTTTTACCACCTTTTAAGTGTTAAGTGTTCCTCCTACATAAGTGCAAGTGTACGAGATTGATTTTGAACGTGGTCTCTCTTATATAGAGGAAACAAAAATATAAGAACAAAAAGAAAATCCGCTTCAAAGAACATTTAGCTGATGTCAAACACGGACGCTCTAAGAAGTCTGCAGTCAGTGATCATATTCTCATATTCTAAATCGCCATAACCATTACATTAGTATTGACACACAACATATCCTCGCTAAAAAACACATATTCCTTCGAAGGATGATCTGCGAGGTAGTTGAAATTAAAAACCATCCTAATTTCAATAAAGACAATCCCAGCCATTTTCATCCTTCATCCTGTATTAAATAAAATTTAATCCTATATTTAATTAAATCTACGACTGCAAACTTCCTAAACGTCGATGTTTCACATCGGCTGAGCAAAGCCCTCGATGGAAAGTCTCAATTAATTGAAAGTCTCAAAATGTAAAACGAGAACCTTCAATCGCAAATATATGGTATCACAAACCAGATGAATGTAATGGAGCAACAATCCAGGCCGTCAAACATTGAAATACAGTGTGTTCTGGAGAACAAGAGCGTGAATTTATTGACGACCATCAAGCAACTTGGAAATGTTGTTTCAAGAGCACTGGATGACAATGAAATTATTGTTTTCCTTAGGGTCCCTAAAATTAACTACAAATCAAATAGACCTCGGGCGATTGTGGTTAAACTTGTGAGCCCACGTGTGCGGGACGAGCTTCTAGCCGCTGTTAAGCAGTTCAATCGGTCACATGAAAATTATAAAATGTGATATCAAATTTTCTGTGATTACTAATGAAGATGCTTTTTGCACCATGAATTCCTATATAAGGGAGCAGAGTTAAATGGAAAACCCAATAAATTCTTAAAGCAATGTGCTGAAACATTATCTAGGCCTCTATATATCATATATAATAAATCTCTTGAAGTCGGTATTTTTCCTGCTGCGGGCTCGTTTGAGACCAATATATATATATCGACACAGGTCTATAATCTTATTATAGACCTGTGTCGATCCTCCCTGCACTTGGAAAAGTTTTCGTAGCTCTTGTGCGACGGAAAATTTATTAGCACGTTAAAGAACATATCCATTCGGAACAATACGGGTTTTTGCCGAACAAGTCAACTGCATCTAACTTGATCGGATTTGTTAGCGATGTTGCTGAGGTTTGGATGATGGAGAGGAATTACATGCTATAAATACAGATTTCAGCAAGGCCTTCGATTTGATAGATCATTTCCTTCTACTGACGATAATCTCAGAACTAGGAATTCATGGTTCATTGTTGCGTTGTTGCGAGTCGTGCTAAAAAAATAGGTCTCAGTTAGTCATGATTCGAGGATATACTTTAAGAAATAAAATGGTTCCGACTGGTGTACCGGAAGGCTCACAGTTGGTTCCCTTGTTTTTCATAATTTTTATAAATAACTTGACCAGAAAATTAACATGTCCATTTAAAATGTACGCAGATGATTTGAAATTATATAAACGCATTAAGACTGAAAATGATGTTAAAACGTTACAGTTAGAAATGAACAAAGTGCAATTATGGAGCTGTGACAATAAAATTAATTTAAATGCTGATAAATGCTATTACATAAAATTCACTAAAAAAAGGAAATCGATTAAATATGTGTACAATTTAAATAATATTCCTCTTAACGAAATTACTGAAATTAAAGACGTAGGTGTAATATTAGATAGTTCTTTAAGTTTCAGAGCACATATTGATACCATAATTAAAAAAGCCTCCCGGTTATCTGGTTTTATGTCCAGGCAAATCAAAATATTTAAAGACCCAAAAGTCATAATACCAGTATACAATTGTTTAGTTAGAAGCACTCTTGAATAGAATAGCGTTTATTGGTCACTGGGATATGCTGTGCATTGTAATAGATTAAAACAAAATCAAAAGAAATTCTCATACAAATTAGCCTATACGAACAACGAATGCAAAACATTGGACTTAGATAGAGTAGATTAACATGTTCTAACCTTAAACCCTTAAGTGTTCGACGCAAGATTTCGGATATCTTGTTTCTGTTCAAAATTATTCATGGTTTGGTGTTCTGTCATGACTTTTTAATAAGGATAGTTTTGGTAATTCCGCGTTCTGGTAGTCGTCTAAGTAATAGAAAGACTTTTAATTTGCCACTTTGTTGAACTAAGGTAAGACAGCATTCTCCTCTCTATCGAATGTCATCATTGTATAATACTCTATGTTAATCTTTTGATATATTTAATGGTTCCTTAGCTTCCGGCAAAGTACTTATTACTAAATTATTAAAATAATAATCTAAGTATATATAAAATAATATTGTAAACGTTTCTTACTACGCAAGCTGTGTTCACTGTAATAAAAATGATCACTGTATGTCTCTTAGTAAGTAATTTGTAATAACAGATACTGTAATTTATAAGTGTAACATTTCAGTTTGTGAACCTAATAAATAAAAAATAAAAAAAAAAACATCTAAATATTCCTCTACAAAGGGAGACCACATTAACAATTAAGCTTGTACATTTCTGTATCTTATAGATGGACATTGACTTAATACTTAACAAATGGTAAAAACTGATCAATCTTCTTTGGAGGATTGTAAAATGTTTAAATGGAAACTTGTTTCAACATGTAGCCAATCTTGTCCATGACTTTTCTAATGTATGGTAATATAGCAGTCATCCGCTCGACTTAGGCCGGATTCACTTGATCACTGTGACGAAGGCGCGGAATCCGTAGCTTGAAGTCATTCAATACTTCTTTGACATGCTAGAGCTTGGCGATCCGGAGTCGCGTCATAAATGTCTTGTGCTCTTCAAAATTTCGTTTAACGTTTATAACGTTTTAACATTTATCATAAAATAAATGAGACTTGTAATAAGAACCATTAATTTACTATTTCCCTTACTATTTTATTGCATTGTACTCATAAGTGTCAGAGAATAGCAGCGTTTTACTTTCCAGCGAGGTATTAAGCAGAGTGCTTAAAAATTATAAACAGTTTATAAAAGCCGGTTCATATAAAACCTCTTTCAGGAGTCCTTGCAGGTGTAAATTTTGTGGGGCGTAAATAATAACGTACTTTATGAGCACTGGGGGAAATTTCCAGCGTTTCACGCGCTTTATACCTTCTAAATTATGTACTCCATATAGGCTAATTATAGGCTTTGATGAATTTGAAGCTTTAAAGAAGTTGGAATACTTTAAAACTCGGTAATCGATTTAAGATGCGTTGAATAATAATGTAGAATATTAATTTGATTTTGAAGCATTTCGAAAAAGCTGATAATGCTAATTGCATTTACTGTTATCGAATGTTGAAAAAAAAAACACCAATAAGTAAGGTTAATCTTTGATTAATAATGTAAATAAGACTATTAAAGTACAGAAGAGATCATGAAAAAGAAGGAAATTTATTTATATTCATATTCTTATAGCGGCATGTTACATTGGCTTGATTTATTATGATTCTAAGGTGATAAATTTTGGCTTGATAAAATTGTGAAAAAAATATTTCTATATACTTTAAATTTCAATAAAAATTTCATTCTCTGGCCTGTCAGTTGTCAACGAAAATAAAGAAACTATTATACATATGATGCATAGTAAAGTATATTTCATTCAATAATTTATTATACAACATGTCTTTAATATAATTATTTATGGATGTAAAGAAAAATGCTTGAGATTATTTTAATTAAAGATTTCAAGTATTTACGCGAACAATACACATTTCAAACGAAATTATTATTTACGGATTTTGTCTATTATACATATATATGTATATTATGTTTTTATATTCCCGAAGTTTCGATTGAATTGATTTTTATTTGATTTTGATTGATGTATTATTCACCCCATTGCATTTAGAATTTCAATTAATAATTTATTTAGATTTCCGATACAAAGGAGATTACTAGCCGTCTTTGGAAATGTATGATGTGTGCCCTGGCCTAAATTGTGTGGAATATCGCGCCATACACGGCAATAAAACCAAAGTGAACAGACGCCTTCTAGGCAAACGAGTACCATCCTAGGCCTCATCTTCGCTTTCCATCAAGCAAGATTGAGGTCAAACGTTAGCCTAATTTTTTAACAAAAAATTAAAATTAAAAGTAGGTACGACTATATATACAGACAGATATTATGAATATAAAACTATGATTTACATTTAATATTTTTTTTAATATTAAGGCGCATCAGCCGTGTGTTATGGGCGTTGGAATCTGCCACACTCTTTCTTCCCGTGAGTGTCGTAAGAGACGACTAAGGGAATAAAAACCTTGAAAATTACAATTGCTACCGACAGATGGCGGGCTTACCATCTCGAAAAATACTAGACCAAAATTAAGCCACTGATGACAACTGCGACTGCGGTGCGTGGTGGCTGGTACTGCAAACGGCAAGCCGCTCGCCCAGCGCGGCGATAATAGCAAATCTTGCTTATGGGAGAGGCCTAAGTCCTGCATTGGACTATTTACATAAAGTTAAGATACGACATACCTTATGTCGTAATGAATTCAATTGGTGCTATAATAATCAATAAATTGAAAGCTTTTTAAAATATATTTATATATTAGGTATACATTTTTTTTATAGGAAAGGCGGCAAACGAGAAAGTGGCTCACCTGATGATAAGTAATTACCGTCGCCCACGTACATCTGCAACACCAGAGGTGCTGCAGGTGCGTTACCGGCCTTTAAGGATATTTGGGAGATGAGGAGGGGGATAGGGAGGGGAGTGGGCCTCCGATTACATCGCTCTCCGAACGAAATGCAGAAGCACAAGAATTCTACTTCACACCGGTATTCTGTGAGGCCGTGGTACTAGCCCGGTCAAGCCGGCCCATTCGAGCAGTAGCATAAGCCGCTGCTTGGCTCTACCACGTACAGAAAACGTAAAATAATAATATTACTAGTTAACTGCTATAAAGTAGAAAGCAGACGATTGTAGCCGTCACTAACCCGCTTACAACTACAACGTAATAAATACTAAATACCGAATTGAACCGATAGTAGTCATGTAAAGTTTTTAGTAGTGTTAGGTTGCCGTCGAAGGGCTCGCCACCCCTCTCATGATATCTTCTGGAGAAGCAAATAGTAAAATGTAGTAGATAGCTAAAACCATAAGGTCTGCTTACGGGTAAGTGCTTATATATCATTTAATTTACATATACTTTCAGTATAAACATATACTAGCAGTAAAAAGGTTTTAATGTTTTCTGCTACATCGAGATACTTGTACATGAACGAAAGCATTTCTACATGATAGTATACTCACCCGTGTCAAACCGATGTTAAGATTACGTGACTTACGTTCAATGCTATATATTTTTATTTATGATTGATATGTGGATATAATTATTTTATCCGCCCTTAAATGTATTGTTTGAGTGTAAGGGGGAATATACTACTTTATAAGATATACCAGAAATATATCACTATCTTTTCATGAAAGAGCCAAGAAAAGCTAAGTTGAATGAAAGATTATCTTATACTCCACCCTAGCCAGGTGGATTATTGACGGCACTGCCGATACCCTTACTCTGGAGATTTTATTCCCATCGCCAGTCTGTTGGATTTAGGTTTAATATATATGAATGGATTTTTCGTCATCAGTCGGTCGCTATAGCCTTGTCCGTCGGTTCCGTCCGTGAGGTTCACAATTGGAGAAAAAAATTTACTCCGCATTACGCATAAGTAGGGACAGGTATACAAATTAATAATGATAAATAAACAATTAAACATGTAGTACGCACTGAAGATTACACAATAGGGTAGCCCGCAACGTGATCGCTTTTCATTATTAACCACATGTAGCGCTTCACATGAGTTTCAAAAGGGCTTAAAGACTGTCTAGATTTTACGTGTTCAAAATTCGTAACAAAATTTTACTACATCAATAGAATAATTTATTGATGTAGCAAAAAATATATGTAGTGTTATAATAATTTAATTTTTTAACTTTTGATGAGATCCTTGTCAGATGAAGTCCACCAATTCGCACTGAAGCTGCTTGGACTTTCCCAGGCTCCATAACCATGTAGTGATTGTAACTTTACTTTTTTCCAATAAGTACCTTAATAACTGAATATGTTTCATTCCAAGTTATAAGAAGATCAAAATAAAGGTAACAAAGTCAGATCACGACAGCCGAGTGATAGGGAATCTGCGTCCGAATCAGGAGACCCGAGTTCGATTCCCTTCTGTAGAGTTTTTCGAAATTTATGTATACCAGATGTTTTAACGAGATATGTCACTTTCCAAAATAAGTTTTTGTGTAAAATGACCTGAAACAACTATAAATCAATGTGAACACTGGAACAACTATAAACCTCTGACCTGACTCTGCCCCGTATTATTATTTATAAACAAAATTATGCGTGTGATAGCACTGTAAGAATCTGCCAGCCAGTTTATTACCAAGGTTGTAAGAAGCGACGGGGAAAAACCTTGAAACAACATCATCATTTTAATAAGTCCACCGCTGGAAATAGGCACCAAGCACTGTCTTAAGCCATCGGCATCTATCGACTTCCTGCAACACTGTGCCAGTCGTCGCTACATTTTTTGGAGTGTTGTTCAACTCTGCACTTGCCCGTAAGAGATGCCCATTCAAGAACATTTCTTCTATAACTGTCGTTAGTTCTGCAAGCAACGTTGCCTCGATTGTTCTATGGGTAGAAGTTGGATCTATTTGGTCAGACAGCCTCATGCGAATATTTCATTTCAATATTTCATGCCAATCTCTGGTAGCAAACCCGGCCAGGCATCTTACCACCTACCATGTTGTTTCTTTCCTTTCATTGGATTGCACTGAGCTGGAGATACTGGAGGCCGTGGATGCAAACACTTTCAATCGAAGGTTACGGATACGTTGTTACTCGTGTGGACTAAGATGGAAGGCTTAGTATACTCACTTTCAAAACCGAGCTCAACAGCGGTTGCACTGCTGATGGCGGCAGTAATAGGTAAGACGGTGTTACCTATTTAGACAACTCCTAAGCAACGTGAATTGCGAAAACCCGTTTTGCTACGCTAGGTCGTGCCTAGCGGACTGGGTGACCGGCTGGAGTGCTTACAAATGAAGAAAATTATTCCTAAACGTACTCGAATGGGCATAAACTTGAACTTTGTACTGTGGCATTCCGCTGTAAAACTTACAGTGTATATCAATAATGCACCATTTTAAATGAGATAGATCAGACGTTAGGAACGGTTTATAAAATTAATATCAGTATAGTAATTGAATTGTTCTTAAATTCACGACTAACTAGATTAAAATCTATGTAGATACATATAAATGTCCAAGTAAAGTTTTATCAAAAATGTTACAGAGAACTGAATATTTTCTAATACATAATAAACATTATCTCAAGATTATGAGATTGAAGTAAGAAGTGAATATCTTTTCTCATGAAAGAGGTATATCCATAATAAAATGTTGCTAATTAAACTTCTTAACTTAAACACCATTTTAACACTAGCAAGCGCAAGGTGAGGTACAGTGAATTAAAATAGAAATGTTAACTTAAATAAAACTTTGGCTGGTTTTATTAGGGTAAACTTTTCCCGGCGTGCAATTTCTGCACTTTCATTTAATAATATTATTCAAAATGCTTTAAGAAGTTTTTGAAGTTTGTCTTTACTTTGTTTATTAAAAAAAAATATATTAAAACCGAAACCAAAAGACACACATTTTAAATATTGAAATTAATTTGTCACGACATAACAGTAAATTGAATAATCTGCCACCTCGTCTTCCCATAGACGTGTAAGATACGACTAGGATAATTGTGTGTAGGAGTGGGAATTACAGCGACTTCTCCCATTGGGAAAGGTATACGAGTAATGACAGTTGCAAGCAAAGGCGTAGGAATCTGGCGAACCCTACTGCCAAATGGTGCTATCAGAAAAGTTTAAATCAACCGGGCCGAGTAACATAAACCTGGAGTGTCCTGGAGTATTCCGGCGGCAATACTATGAGGTGGGGGTGCGAAGAAAACCTGCGGTGAGGCACGTTATTCGTCTCTTTATGTCTTCCGAAAAAACTTAAAAAAGGCCACGTCTGCGATAAAGGAACTTGTCAATTGGAAACTAGTAATCTCTGCCTACCTCTATGGGTGACAGCCGTTGAGTACTCATGTATATATTACAAGTTGGAAGAGATAAGATTTATTATAATTTTAATGTGTTCTAAAAAACTCTCTTTAAACTTTATTAATGTGTTTTAATTAGTAAAGTACGAAAGAATACAAAATTACAAAACATGGGTTATTTTTGAAGATATATACTGTTCTCTCTCATTATATTACAAACTTGGTTTTTAGTACATTTATTAAATTAAATTTAATTTGCTTAACTTTTAAGATAAAAATATTATTCATACAATGAATAGACTCTGAAACATATGATATTATAAAAGATATTAAGAACTGCCGATGTGCGGATAAGTATATATAGTCAGTTACTTTTCTTATTACATTACTAAAGATAACAAAAACATTATGTTAGCATTACTCTTACAAAAAAAATATAAAGATATTTGCTTAGTTACTTTAGCAACTTTTAATTAAATTAATACATCCTGCTTTGATATAACAAAGGAACAAACGACGCATAATTTTAGTATTAAAATCATTAACACTCTATCGTCTGCTCGAAAAATGTATGTATGTAACATACATAATTTTTTTTTTGTGTATTAGCGTTGAAATGTGTTTGAATGTGATTATCGTGAACGAACGTCTTAGGTCGGGGCTTATGGACCCGTTCCCACGATTGTCGGTAGTGCCATATTTTGCAGGGCTTGTATTGGTTTTCTTTGAGTTAATAATAAGAGCGCGTACCACGCAGGCTCTGAGTTTGTCAAACGCATGCGGACATAGGTTTTGTAGATACGGAGATCAGTTACAGCTTTTTCACAATATAGAAAATAGAACATCCCTGGTCGCGCCAATAATGTAAATGGTATTTTTTTTTTACTTTGTAAATGGGGCAAACGAGGAAGTGGCTCATCTGATGGTCTGTGATTAACAACGCCTATGTTTATCTGCAATACAAGAAGAGCTGCCGACCTTTAAGGATTTTCGGGAAAGGGTGGGGGGGACATAAGGAGGAGAAGGCCTCCGGTATCTCGAACGAATCTCAGAAGCACATGATGCCGCTACTTCACGTCGATATCCTGCGAGGTTGCGGTACTACCCCGGTTGAGCCAGCATAACCTACGCTTGGCTCTACCACGTACAAAGCCAGTAGTATCCCCTATATCCTCGGTACACCCTAGGCACATAGGAGATCGAAGTTGAGTCTGCTGTTTCAGAGGAAAATCCACTAACCACTAGGCAATCGTGGCGTTTGATAAAACATTAAAATTATATACTTATTAGAAAACAATTACGTCTCGTTTTTATGCGTAGTATTCGCGTAAATACAAGAAATCATCATAAAATCAAGAAATCAAATGTTGGGTTAAAATAAGAAATAGTAAATATATTCAGTAAATGTAGCTTTGCATTACAACCTCTTGTCTCACTTAAGGACAGAAAGCAAATAGCCTGTAGCGTTCTCCAAGACTACTTATTTTTAAAGCTTCTTTGAAACGAATGGAGCCGAGTATAAATAATGCCAGTATTACTGTCTTTAATGTACAACTTAAAAGAAAGTATAATTAAAGCAAAATAGAAATCGATAATATGGGCCAGCTAGTAATACTAAAATCATCATCGCTAAAATAGTAACAAAAATATGAAATTAAATATTTATTATTGGAATCATTGGAATTAAATTATTTTTGGAGTAAGGGAACATGCACAGGAAATCATCCTCGTCTATGCATCGTATATTGTTTTAATATGGCAATAGATGCTTACTTAATTCATAATCATAATATAAAGTTTTTTTTTAATTACATCATATTGAAAGTAGGTTAAAACCGTGACAACAACGCCATAAAACTTCAAGCAATGTTATATTTTGAAATCTTATGAACACATTGCATAACTTTGAAATAATAGGTTTTCTTTGTATATAATACATGCAATACCTAATTTGTTGCCAAGTCCTTAATTTAATGCTTAAAAGAATTATTAAAAAGTTTCTCAAAAATATATTTCGAACTTTGTTACATCTATTAAGGGTACTCTGCATTGATATATAGCATAATAATATGACAAATGTGGATGGAGAAATGTGGAGAAACAAAACGTGGATAAATGAGGAGTGATTTTACGGAATCTTCTAGTCAAGGCAATATCACACCTGGAACAATAGTTTAGATCAAAACGCCTCATTTCCTTTACTAAAATGTGAACAATATCGGTACTTCACTTAAGCCCAACACAATTCTATACAATTCTATTTATTAGGTAGATGGTATAATTTTAAACAAAACGACCTATTACGTGCTTTTCTTATATCAATATTATAAAATTTAAAACCAACGTCATATTTCCTTTGCATATAACATGAGTAAAAGAAAACGAAATAGTGGACACGAAGTCGATGTTAACGAAACTCTTTGGTTGATTACTGATTTATACTGGCTTTGCACTGGTTGATACATGAGTTTTTTTTTAATAAAAATAAAAAATCGTTATCATATCATATACGAAAAAAAATATTATCGAAATTTGTCACTATACAAGGAACACCGGAATGCACTAGCGGGAAGTTCAGAATAGGAACGAGCTGTACGTGTGTAACGGTAAGGTACGGTATTGGTTACCGGCAGGAAGACCCGTGGAAGATTACGCGAAAGGGATGCATCGTCGACGAAATTCTGCACCATTTGCAAGTCGTCAAACAAACAAGTCTCTCGTAACCAGGAGAACATCGAAAAGGACTCTCATTTCGGGTGCATTACAGCATGGTCATTAATAGTTAAAAAGCTGAGGGTAGCCGGGTTAACTATATGTGTGACATCAGGACGTCCTCCAGTCACGATGGCCATGGCGGGGCCTCTTGGGAAAGAGAGGAATATCAGTACTGTGATCCACCGGACTGGATTTATCGGTGGGGGCCAGAAGGAAGACGATGCTTCCGATTGCTGCGGATAGCGGACACACAGCTAGAATTCCACATAGGCACTGCACCAGTGCCTATGTGGTATTCTAGCTGCGAACCTGGCATGTAATTTGTCCTTGCCCACTCTGGGGTGGGTACACGTCAGGTTCATCCCGTTATTATACGTTCCCTATCGAATAATAAACGTACCATTGATTCGATTGAGGGTAATATTGTAAGCTATTGCCAATAAGAATAATATAATTGGCTAGAGATTACTCAAGCATAATGAGTTAGCTCTTATAACCTATATTTACTTGCAATATTCGATATATTATTGCAACCCCGATACATCTATTCAAAGCGTAGCCAAAATCAGACGTGTGGAGCTAACACTCGTCTACTTTCGCCGCGCAAAGCTCCAAAAATGTTTTCTTTGTAACGCTCACTGGAATAATAATAATGGTCTATTACCTAATAATATACAAGCTTCTCAGAAGTAAATCATAAAGTTATCTTTATTTATAAAATCCGTGTAGGTTTTTTTTGCACCACGCTTATTTTGACAATATAACGAAAAACTCTTTATTGCTTCAATTGTTTATCAATTATTTTAGATTAATGTTAGTCTAAAATACTATGCTAGATTTATATTAGTCTAAACTAATTAATATTCGTTTTTTATAAACTGATTCTCATATTCAAATCTCCGGAAAAATTACTAAAAATACATTTATGTTACTTTCAATGTCTATGTAACTGTTTTTATTACAAAAATGTAAACAATTACTTCTGAAAATGTAATGAAAACTTTCCACATCCCTTACCTCTACAATTAAGTAAGGTTACTTGTTATAAAAACGTTTTATCTATGTATTTCTTAACCAATGCGGTGGTTGACAAAAATGCTAAAACTTTTTTTTTGCAGTGTTAAAAAATTATTAGGGTCTGATCTACACATGTGACCATTACTCGTGCCGTATGGAGAATGGCTATATTAGCCAAGCAAAAGGAACTAGTACATATTTTACAGTATTGTTTGTATGTGAATTCCGTATTTTTTACACACGTAATTCCGTTCGTTATCTGTATAAAAAACATCATCAGCATTTTTAAATCCACTGTTGATATGTTATTTGCCCACATTCACCGAACTGGTCAGGGTACTAGTTAAGCAAAGTGCCTGCACCGTCGCACTAGTAATGGTGCACTCCTTCACTAGTACTTGGGCTTTGGGTTATCTACTTTAGGATAGATTTTCCATCATCGTTACTTGAGTTTTGTTAAAAAGCTAGCAGGGAACAACATGTGCAGCTTAGTTTGACTTTAAATGGTATACTCGCCTTACATCCTAGAATCCGTTAGCTTAAATATGAATTGTCATTTCTTACGGTCTAATATAGTGTAATAATATTAGTGGGGTGTGCGGAAGAGGCCTCTGTAAGTGACGTACTAGATTGACAATTAATTAATTTCTCACAGATTTAATTAGTACAAGTCATGTTTGCCACAAAATAAGTATTTTTGTGTCATAGTGATGCAAAGTAAAAGCAAATTATTACATTTATACATATTAATAATTAATGATTAATGGAAATATATTTCGGTCCGGTTATAAGAAAGTACGACAATGCATTTGCATAACATAAATATATTATATACACCTACAAATACACTTTTTATACCAAATAAATTCAATCACATTTTCTAATCATGTTGGGAATCACGTACTAAGTCTTTTGATAGAAGGTGTAATACGATTTGTTATACCGGTCGTGCTCCAGTTTAACAAAAGAAAATATACACCAAGAGAGTACATAGAGAGGGAGGCAGCAAATCACACGTTTTTTTATGAGGGATGCCCAGCTATTCCATATTCCTGACGAATCGGTAATGAGTCTGTTGGGATCCTAAAGTGTTAAAGAAAAAAACAAAAAAATTCATCAGCACCCGCAAGGAATTTATATAGTAGTTAAAATAATTTACTATGCTTTTTTTTTACTTCTTTTTCTTTTGCCAGGAATTTTCACGGGCGACTTAGTATTCTACATGACTAGTACAATGTGATGTGGTTTATGGTTACAAGTACTATAAGTATAACCGTATTTTTTCTCAGACATGCATGTTTCTTCACGATATTTTCCTTGATCGCCGACCACGAGGTAAATTCTCAGCATTTAAAATTGCTATTAACGGCACCGGTTACGAGCTCAAGCAACTCGAATTCTGTGCAAAGTGAAAACTTAATATTGTGTTCATCGTCAATAAGAATATTGTAATTTATAATAATATTTCATCTAATATAAAATCAAGTCACGAGGATTATAATTTTCATTTTACCTGAAATTCATTTCAAAACGTAAATGACGTGCTGAGAATTTTATTCACAATGTAATAATACTTTTTGTTTAGATATTTTTAAATTCGCAAAACGTTTGTCATTATGTTATTCCAAGGATAAACAATGTTGTGGATTATGCTAGCTCCGCTACAATTTCGGATTTGAAATATTTTTTTATCTTTAGTCACCAAAATTATCATAACTACTTATTAAAAAAAATCCTTTTTTTGGTTGAAGAAATCTAAAAAAGGAGAAAAAGCAAGCAGCTCATCTGATGGATCAAATTAATTTAAGGCATGGTACAAATATTATTACTTTATTTCTGTCTGTGTCTACAAACAATGACGGACGGTCTAAAAGACGGAGCAATGCAGAGATTCAGAGAGCAGTTTGTCATAAAAAAAGAACTTGCTTTTTTTATAAATGTAAACCCCATTTAGATGCGCTGCATCCAAGATTCAGACGATGCTACCAGATGGTAGAAAAGACCGTAGTGATGAATAAAAGCATTACTAGGAGTGAGTACTGAGCGAGACATTATAATTTTTGGGTAAGAATATAATACACAATAAAGATAATCAGATAAACAAAAAAATAAATATATAAATATGTGTTATATTATAAATCAGTAGTGCAGAGTGGCGGGCTCTTCTTAGCTCCATAACCCTCTCAAATAAAAAGGAGGCCTTTGCTCAAAAGTGTGACATTTGCAGGTTGTTACTTTACTATACTCTATATCAAAAATATATACCGGATCATAACTATCCAGACTGGTTATATGCAGGAATCTATGGTTTAGGCATTATCTACGTTTTAAGTACAGGCAAGCAAGTAAGTACGAGAATCACCGCTCAAGCAAATAACTTGGGAATGGGTTCTATGTGCAGCAGAGGACCGGTAAATAACGGAAGAAGTAGGATTACTACGTAGTTGCCGGAAGAGATTATTTTTATATGTTACAATGTAAAAAAAATTCACTAAAAAAACCCTTTAAATAATACAAAATGTTTGAACCGCAGTGTCGCTTATTTTCCAGAACAGAGCGATACGTAAAGGAATGTTCGTTTAGTTCCCTTTGTCTTATCCTTATTGATTTTGTTTACAATTGAATAACCCTGCCGGACATTTTGTAATGACATTATTATTATTGGCATCTGTGCGATTTGGAACTTCGATAAAGGAATTGGTTATCTACAATATAATTTTTTTTTGTGTTTGAGTTGCTGTTTAATAATATGCAAGCGTACTGTATCTTCTGCCCTTGATGGCAGGCTGCGGGCCTCGAGGTAACCCTCTTTACCCGGGCGTCATCTCGGGGGGCGACGGCTCCCCCGGTCCTGGGTCCACTATGTCGTGGGTATAGTTGGTGTGTATCTTCCTTGTCCTTCATCCTCACGCCTAGGCGTGGTCGGGCTAACGCTCGTCCCTGGCCCCCCTACGGCCAGGCGGCGTTGATGGTGGCAGGATTTCGCGTGGGAGTGGCCGTCCTTCAGGAGGGCGCGCGTGGAGGGGTGCCAGATTGTGCAGATGTTCGTGTGGCCCGTTATCTGCTCGGTCGAACAGTCGTCGCGATAGACGGACCACAAAGTCTTCTAAGGACTCCACGCGGAGCCCTTTGGATATTACGTCATTCCTGACGTATCGGCCAGCTCCCACGATCATCCTGAGAGCCAGACTCTGCTGCGCCTGCAACCGTTTCCGCTGCGTCGCCGAAGTAAGCGCGTACCACGCCGGCGCCGCATATGTGAGGCGCGAGCGAATATAGGTTTTGTATATACCTATCTTGGTGCGCGTTGTTAGCTTCGATGTAAGTATCGGATATAGTTTGGCTCTCGCAGCCCTTGCATGCCTTACGACGTTGTCGATCTGGGGCGACATGCGAAGGGCGCGGTCTATCTTGCAACCAAGATAGGTAATAGTATTGCTCCACGCCACCTCTTCTCCTCTTAGCTGGAGGGGGGGTGGTACGCGTACTCGGCGATTAATGGCTATGGCGGTCGTCTTCCGACATTGACCGCCATCTTCCACTTATCTAGCCATTCCGGAAGCAGGTCGAGCAGTCGCTGCATTCTCCTTGCAGCGATCTCAACCCGGCGTGAGGATGTGAAGTAAGCGCTGTCATCAGCGTACAGTGCGAGCATTACGTCGTCCTCCCACTCCTGGACGCGACCTTCCAGTGTGGGGATATCGTTCGTGAATACCGCGTACAGATGGGGTGAGAGGCAGCTACCCTGCGGGACACCTGCTTCTATGGATCGTGTTGCCGACTCAGCTCCCTCGACCGATACATAGAATTGTCTCTCCTTCAAAATGACGCTACCAACCGTACCAGCGACGGCGGCAGGGTGGTGTTAACCCAAACTGCTCTCTCTCAGTTCGATGCGGGGCTTGATCCTCACGGCAGGAGCCTTTCAAATAGTTTTGCTAGGTACGGCAGCAGCGTTATCGGCCGATAGCTGGATGGGCGTTTCCTGTCTTTCCCAGCCTTCGGCAACACGATAATTTTCCCCGCTTCCACTCCTGATGTCCCGTCCTGATCACCGCGTTGTAAAGACGGGTGATCGCTACTACTCCTTTCCTGGGTAGCTGCCTTATGGCCATGGTGGTTATACCCTCATGACCCGGCGCTTTCCTCAGCGGAAGGTGTGCGGCTGCTTTCTTGGTTTCTGCTGGGGAGATGAAGTCCTCCCCTCGCAGTGCTGATGCCGGCGTCATGAGGTATTCCTGTACGCGGCGCTCGACTGTTGCATAATGATCAGCGAGGGTGGGTTCGGCAACGTTCGCTTGGAATTGCCCCTCCAGGTGCTCGGCGAGCATCTCTGCCCGGTCCTTTGCTCCGTAGTGTCTGCGCCCCTCGTTGTCCACAAGTGGGCATACCGGAGTTGGTGTCCTGTTGAGCTGTCGGCAGAGGAGATGGAGTGAGGCCGGCTTTTCCGACGCTTCTTCCACCCTTCGGTCCCACTCCTCCCCCCTGTGGGCTTTTATTTCCTCCGACAGCTCCTCCGTGAGCTGGTTGAGTTTCCTTTTAATTGTGGGACAACGAGTGCGAGCCCAGAGTTTCCTCAGCGCCCGCTTCCTCTTCAGCTTGTTTGTTATCCCAACTGGGAGCTCTTCCCTACGGCGTGTCCTACCGATCTCCACAGTGGCCGCGCTATACGCATTTTGTATCATGGTTGTTAGATACTGCGCGGCCTCCTCTACGTCGTTACTTGTGGAGATCGGTGCGCCGTAGTCCATATTCTTTAGTGCCCTCTGATAGGCCTCCCAGTTGGTTGTTCTGCTGGGACCTCTGGGCACTACGGAGTCAACCGAGGTGTTCGTGGTTACTAGTATGGGGAGGTGCTGAGTATCCACATCGTTCAGCACCTCCACCTGAACCGGGCTCGATATGCCTTTGCATATCACTATGTCCAGTACATCCGGACGGCAGTGCGATTGAACGGGGGTATGTGTCGGCTCATCTGGCCCTAACACCTCATATCCCCCGCCCTCCGCATCTTCGTACAGCTGCCTGCCTGGGGTTATGGTCTTCGACCCCCATGCGGGATGTTTCGCGTTCAAGTCTCCCGCAATAATGGCTGGGCAGCTCCCCTTCCAGTACCGTTCGGATGTCCGGGGGGCAAAAGGGGGTACCAGGGGGACGGTACGCAGCGTATATACGCAACTCCCTCCCGGCCGTTCTCAAGCGAACTCCGATGGTCCGGGTTGTCTGGTACTCGGCCAGCTCAACCTCCTCGTGGATCAGATCCCTCCTTACTAACACCGCGACGCCTCTGTACGCTATGTTTTCAGGAGAGATCTCATCGCGTCGATACACGAAGAAGTTGGGGATCTTGAATGGCTGCTCGGGCCTGAGCTTCGTCTCACCCAGCAGCACGACCTGGACATCATGCTGCTGGATGAGTGTCCTTAAGCTGGCGGCTTGGTTCCTGATGCCGCCAGCATTCCAATACATGGCCCGTAGTTCAGCCATTCCTGGCGAGTGTCAGTCGGGCCAGTGCCGTTAGGATGGCAGATAAGGGGTCAGCTCCCGTGGTCATCGCCGCTAGGACGTCGCCAAGGATCTTCATCACGACGGTGACCAGTTGCGCAAGTGCAGCCTCGATGGTCGTCGGCATGTGGGTAGGTTGTGGAGGGGAGGTCTCGGTCCTCCCCTTCGAGGGTTGTGCGCTCTTCGCGTTGGTATGCACCTGCGCATGCTGAGGTACATTCCTGGGTGCTGTGGCCACTGCTACAGGCCCTTGTTGCTGCTTTTGCTGCATGGTGGCAACGTAGGGGGGAATGGGGGTTGAGGTGCCTCTAGCCTCGGACGCGGCCGGCTCCTTCCTCCTCTTCTTCCTCTTCCCTCTTCTTTTTCTGGGGGGGGCAGCAGGTGCGCCCCTCTCCGTGGGGTCATTGGCCGGGGGTGCCAGTGTGGCCCCCGTCATATGCCTCCTCTCTGGTTGAGGTGGTGCTGGTGGTGCTGGTCGCACCACCTCTGGTGCCTTGTCCAGTGCCCGCTGCTGTTGTTGCGGTGGCACCTGGGACTTCACCCTTGCTGCTCCCTGCCCCGGGCGTCTGGCCTCCTGGCTACGCAGCTGTGCAGGTATGGGGGGCGGGATCTTCACCCCCCTTTTCCTTGCGATGCGCTGTATTACAGCGCACCTCCGGTCATTGGCCGTGTGCGCCTTCGCGCAGTTGGCGCACTTCGGTTGCCCATCTCTGGGCTTAGGGCAGTCCGCTGCCGGGTGTTCCCCTGCACAGCGTACGCATTTGTAAGGCCTGTGGCAGTTGGCCGAGGAGTGTCCGAACCCCTGGCACCTGTGGCACTGCGCTGGGCCTTCCCTGCCCTGCCAGGCTTCGATGGTGACGCCTGGCATGTAGAGGAGCTCATTAATGCTGTAGAGCTTCTTGAGCTCCTCTGGGCTAATTCTGTTCATCTTTACATGAAATAGGCACCCCGGCCTTCCTCTTCTTGGTGGGATGCCTCTGACGTATGTTACGGGGAAGCCCAACGCCTTCAGGGCCTCCTCTATGTCAGTGGGTTTCGTGTCCGCTGGCAACCCGCGTAGTCCCACTTTAGTGGGCAACTCTGCCACCGGCGCGTAGCAGTACCATGCGAGGGTGGAGTCTGTCTTGCTCCTCTCTACAAGGTACCGCTGGATGACGCGGTATTCCTTCTCCCCTTGGGGGCGGAATCGAACCCCCTTCCCAAAGGGTCTAGCATTCGGTGCGTGACCGAGCAACGCATTCAGTTTCCTGAAGTGCGTTGCCCAGTCTGGCATGCACTCGACCACGATGGGCGGGTATTTCGCGTCACCCTTCGCCGGTGGGCCCTCTTGCATGGGCACCGGCGGGCTCCGCGGACGTTGCGGGGTCGCCGCCATGTTCGCATACGACGTCGCCGTATGCTCAGTGGATGTCGACGTCCCCGGTCGGGCCCTCGCCCCGGCCTGTGCGTCGTACGCTTCCGCTAGGGGCGGGGGAGGTGTGGGGGGGCTTCCTGCCCCGGCTCCGGGTCGGGTTCGCGGTGCGGGGGTGGGGGTGGGGGAATTGTCTACCCCTCCCTTTCCCTTCCCCTTGCCCTTTCCCTTTCCGGCGGATGTTGTTCCGCTGTCGACCGGGCCGAGTGACGCATATTGCGTCGACTCCCACCCCGCCTCGACGTTCTCCTCGGCGGGGGTGTTGGCTATCGGCGACGTCGTCATGTCACCCCTATCTTCTTGTTCTTGCCCCTTCCTCTCCGGTGACGGTGACTCCGGCGGCTGCAGTACGCCCTCAAAGGGCGTTTCTCCTCCTGGGGCTCCTCTATGTCAGTGGGTTTCGTGTCCGCTGGCAACCCGCGTAGTCCCACTTTAGTGGGCAACTCTGCCACCGGCGCGTAGCAGTACCATGCGAGGGTGGAGTCTGTCTTGCTCCTCTCTACAAGGTACCGCTGGATGACGCGGTATTCCTTCTCCCTTGGGGCGGAATCGAACCCCTTCCCAAAGGGTCTAGCATTCGGTGCGTGACCGAGCAACGCATTCAGTTTCCTGAAGTGCGTTGCCCAGTCTGGCATGCACTCGACCACGATGGGCGGGTATTTCGCGTCACCCTTCGCCGGTGGGCCCTCTTGCATGGGCACCGGCGGGCTCCGCGGACGTTGCGGGGTCGCCGCCATGTTCGCATACGACGTCGCCGTATGCTCAGTGGATGTCGACGTCCCCGGTCGGGCCCTCGCCCCGGCCTGTGCGTCGTACGCTTCCGCTAGGGGCGGGGGAGGTGTGGGGGCTTCCTGCCCCGGCTCCGGGTCGGGTTCGCGGTGCGGGGTGGGGGTGGGGGAATTGTCTACCCTCCCTTTCCCTTCCGGCGGATGTTGTTCCGCTGTCGACCGGGCCGAGTGACGCATATTGCGTCGACTCCCACCCGCCTCGACGTTCTCCTCGGCGGGGTGTTGGCTATCGGCGACGTCGTCATGTCACCCTATCTTCTTGTTCTTGCCCTTCCTCTCCGGTGACGGTGACTCCGGCGGCTGCAGTACGCCCTCAAAGAGGGCGTTTCTCCTCCTGGGGCTCCTCTATGGTAGGGGTGCGCCTTCGCGCAGTTGGCGCACTTCGGTTGCCCATCTCTGGGCTTAGGGCAGTCCGCTGCCGGGTGTTCCCCTGCACAGCGTACGCATTTGTAAGGCCTGTGGCAGTTGGCCGAGGAGTGTCCGAACCCCTGGCACCTGTGGCACTGCGCTGGGCCTTCCCTGCCCTGCCAGGCTTCGATGGTGACGCCTGGCATGTAGAGGAGCTCATTAATGCTGTAGAGCTTCTTGAGCTCCTCTGGGCTAATTCTGTTCATCTTTACATGAAATAGGCACCCCGGCCTTCCTCTTCTTGGTGGGATGCCTCTGACGTATGTTACGGGGAAGCCCAACGCCTTCAGGGCCTCCTCTATGTCAGTGGGTTTCGTGTCCGCTGGCAACCCGCGTAGTCCCACTTTAGTGGGCAACTCTGCCACCGGCGCGTAGCAGTACCATGCGAGGGTGGAGTCTGTCTTGCTCCTCTCTACAAGGTACCGCTGGATGACGCGGTATTCCTTCTCCCTTGGGGCGGAATCGAACCCCTTCCCAAAGGGTCTAGCATTCGGTGCGTGACCGAGCAACGCATTCAGTTTCCTGAAGTGCGTTGCCCAGTCTGGCATGCACTCGACCACGATGGGCGGGTATTTCGCGTCACCCTTCGCCGGTGGGCCCTCTTGCATGGGCACCGGCGGGTGCCTTGGAAACTAGTACTAGCCGAAGCGTTCCGTAGTTCTCCTATACACCGCTACACACACGTAGGATAGGATGAAATATGCAAGGAGATTAAACAAAATACACCATTGTTTAGATAGACTTTATAGAAAACCCTATAATTAGAAAATAAAGATAAAAATGTATATATTTGTGTAACCCGAAATCATAGAAGTAAGAAGTGGGTAAACATCAATTAAACAAAAAAATGTAGCGGAAACATTTCAATATATTTGTATTGAAATTTGGTCCATTTCTTATTTTTAAAGCTTCTTTAAGCTACAAAAAATATTTTTCAGCATTTTGGTGTCTCAGACATCTCCACTAGGTCGCGAACGGGCACAATGACACTATAGTAGATATTTACATCGCTTATACATATTACAAGTTGTTCATTTGTAAGAGAAATCAATCTGGTTAAATATCCGATTGGTAAATTTTGCCTTTTTTCATTTGATATCTAATAATCAATAATATAATTAAACAAAATATATCAATCTTAGGGGAAGACCTATGTTCAGCAGTGGACTAGTGACAGGTTGCTATAGTAACAAAATAAACAATAACACTTTAACTCTTTACACGAAAATTTTAATTACGAAAAGAGGATAGCGCTATAATGCATGAAAACTATCCGTGATAGACCCATCGATCGATGCAATATAATCTATATTATGTAAATTATTCTCGTATATCTATGGACAAAGAGTATATAAACACTACGATCGATGGGTAGACTGCAGTCGAAAGCAGATAAGTGCGACGGATACTCGTCTGCTCTCGACGCACAAAATAAATATTTTCTTTACAGCATGAATTATTTATTTTAATATTTGTCGATCTGCTAACATTTTTTATATGAAAATATTACAATTTACTAAATGCCATATTCTCAAATATAGCAGTTTAGAATATAAATACATTCATGGTTAAAAATAATTACAGGTATACTCGTATATTAATATGATTGTACATGACATCTTCATATTCTTCATCAGTCTATTAATGTCCACGGCTGAACAACTGTCTTTAAGAAAGCGCCAGAAAAACCCCGGTATAAATATTTTGAGAGGTTTAGTAGTAAATTAATATTGATACGATAACGGTGCATTGTTCAACGGCCAAACCACAATTTGATTACCGAGATGTTTAATATAGATACAATATGTGTGATATTAATAGTTTGTTCTTCACCCATACTCTCCACGCAGCGCAGGCGGGTTGCAGCTGGTACCCTAACTCTAATGAGGCTGATACTCGTCACATGTGCACTTTGGGTGCAGCAAATCTGGATTTTCCCCTATCATTTGGATGCTAGTCGCTAGCTAGTAAGGAGCACTGCGTAGGAGTGGTTGGCATTTGGAGAAAAATATGGTAAATTCTTACTTATATTCTCATATAACGTAATTGTAGAAGTTTTTATTTTCTTTTTATATAAGTTCTCACGGCTGTACACCCAAAACTGGAGTGGTCTGAGGTTTTGATAGATTAGTCCTTTCGACACACTTTTCACCAGACTTTATTTGCTACAAGTGACAGGTGGTGATTCTATGTGTCATGACCAACGATATAAATGACACATGAGCTTCGAAAAATTACTATCTGGAAAAGCTGGAATATCTGTAAGATACCTTAATAAACTGATAATCTTTTGTATTAAAAAAATAATTACAGGTATACTCGTATATTAATATGATTGTACATGACATCTTCATATTCTTCATCAGTCTATTAATGTCCACGGCTGAACAACTGTCTTTAAGAAAGCGCCAGAAAAACCCCGGTATAAATATTTTGAGAGGTTTAGTAGTAAATTAATATTGATACGATAACGGTGCATTGTTCAACGGCCAAACCACAATTTGATTACCGAGATGTTTAATATAGATACAATATGTGTGATATTAATAGTTTGTTCTTCACCCATACTCTCCACGCAGCGCAGGCGGGTTGCAGCTGGTACCCTAACTCTAATGAGGCTGATACTCGTCACATGTGCACTTTGGGTGCAGCAAATCTGGATTTTCCCCTATCATTTGGATGCTAGTCGCTAGCTAGTAAGGAGCACTGCGTAGGAGTGGTTGGCATTTGGAGAAAAATATGGTAAATTCTTACTTATATTCTCATATAACATAATTGTAGAAGTTTTTATTTTCTTTTTATATAAGTTCTCACGGCTGTACACCCAAAACTGGAGTGGTCTGAGGTTTTGATAGATTAGTCCTTTCGACACACTTTTCACCAGACTTTATTTGCTACAAGTGACAGGTGGTGATTCTATGTGTCATGACCAACGATATAAATGACACATGAGCTTCGAAAAATTACTATCTGGAAAAGCTGGAATATCTGTAAGATACCTTAATAAACTGATAATCTTTTGTATTAAAAAAATAAAGTCATTTGTTTGCGGTTTATTGTAGCGTGTTGGCAAAGATGAAAAAGTAACTACGCGCTGTTATTAAATATATGAAAAATCTTCACTTCGGTAAACAATCAAGGTTTACAGAATACATTAAAGGTAAATGGTCCGCCGTATTCTACAGTTGCACGATGGTGCATCGAATTTAAACTAGGAAGATCATCCGCCAGGGAATAGGGACGCACTGCGACAGCAGTGACCGAAGAAATGAATTATAGCGGATCGTCGGGCCACGGTACGTTTTACTGATGAAGAAATAAATATTTAGACAGGTAGTGTGCATAACATTAGGCATAACATTTTACATGAACGCTTAGGCATGAAAAAAGTTTTCGCGCGTTGGGTTTCCAGAATGCTTACTTATGCACAGAAAGAAACCTGTTTGAATACATCCCGAGTTCTTTTTTTTTGGAAATGTTGAAATAAGATACTGATAATGTACGAGCTCAGCTTATAACAATAGATTAAACGTGGTTTCACCATTACGATGGTTAGCTTTGGCTATATTAAGATGTAAGATCTCACATGATACTTAAAATCATTTTCTGTTTGTGCTATAGCTATTAATGTGTTAAATATTCGTTTTGAGTTCTACATTAAATACAACTCTTTTGTAATGCGAAGCGACTTTTTTAATCTAAAACTTTTTCATTGCAGTGAGGGGTTTTGAAATGTAGGTGACTAGAACACGCTGTAGGCTGTTTGCTTCCTGTGCTCAAGCGAGACAAATAAGAATTGTTTTGAAACGTCGTTATTTTTCCGTTACAACATTTTAACAAATAAATTTTATTATTTGGATTTTTGAATAGTTATCCGAATTGCATATTATCTTTTAAAGTGCACAGAGCGATTGTGAAATTAGCGATCTTGTCATTATGGATTTTTGGTCAAAGTAACCTTTAAGTAAAGGACAGATTATTAACCCATGTTAAGGGTCACAACAACAAAATTTCTGTAATTGAAACCCGTCAAAAATAATAAAAAAATACAATTTTTTTTTATTGCCGTGACAGATTCTTACGCCGATACTACACGGCAATTAAGGCAACTGTAAAACTTAAATATACACATAACATGATCATACATACATAACTTTGTAAAATAATGAAATCCACTTATATACATAAGGAAGAGTTTGGGAATCGTGGGGCTCCGCCACTCTACTACAGTGCGGATCGGCGAAGTTCACACGATATGCAGGTTTCCTCCCTTTACAAGTTTACTCTTACATCGTATTTACAATTTTAATTGTGTCCGCACCTTAGATTGAACCTGGTCACTCGCGTACTCTGAAATTAAAACGAGCGCCTTGATCACTAGGCTACCATGGCTTACTTTGTAAGATTTTAGCACTTAATAATAAATATATTTTGGATTTTTTTTGACTGCGTCAATGCACAGACAGTATAAAAAGATTTATTTAGAACCAGGAGACGAGGCTCGCCAACCGTCACATTCTATCTACCGGAGAGGAGAAAAGTTGCTTGCAGAAGCCCTACTTTGCAAAATGTAAATCCGTAGCCTTTGCTTTCCCTTATGGAGGCCAAGCGTGAGCATTTATGAACGTATTGCTAATGGTATGTTATGTATATGTTACCAGTGGATCTCATAATGAATAAATTAATTAAGAAATACGGAGTTCATTACATATTTTATCTTTTAAGTATTGCTTTATTATTAAAGGATAAGAATCATATTTCGCGTTCTTTAATAATTCCATATTTCTTATTCTTGTTTCTGAAATCATATATAAAGAAAATTAAATAAGAGGTTATATAAATGGATAAAATCTTCATAGTATAGAGGATCTTTAAGTTCTTTGTAAGTTAGGAACTTTCAGGATAAACGAGCCTCTAGCGTGTTGTTGTAAGACCAGAAAGTTTGAAAACTTTTATTTCCTGTCAGTTTTACAAAGAGAGCTTTGATTTCCGGTAAACACAAATATAGGGCCTTCTTAACGAAGTAAATCTCGTGCAAAGAAATGTAATCTTATCAAATCTATCTTAAGAACATATAAATTCTGATACATATTACATCATTAATTTTTGATTTCATATAAAATATTAATATGTTCGATATTCAGTAAACAACAAAACTGTTAATTAATTTAAGCGCTGGCTCGTCACGTGCTCGGTGCTTGACGACCAATTCGTGAGAACGCCTTCGTGCCTGAGAAATTAAAAATAGGACATGATTGTGTCCATACACGTCAACCCGCACTAAAGCAGCGATATGGACCTTGCCGGATTACAAAAGTCTTTGCTGTTGCTTTCCCTCAACTTTAAGTTTTCTGAACAGAATTACTGGTAACTATTAAATTAATATTCCCAAAACAAAGTTCGTCTGAAAAACTTTTCCAGCGGATGAATGACGAAGGACCTACAGAAATATCGTTGAATATAAGTTTATGTTATTTTTTCTCAAACTTTTGTCGTATATTATTATATTGTAGAGGTGAAAACATCAAAGTCATAAGAGGCTTATAAACAGTCCGCAGATAAAAACGGCACCGACCGACCGTAAACACATTTATGATATTATATAGCCTTTCAAAACAATTTTTGTGATATTCTACAGAATATAGGAGTATACTACCTCAGGGTTATTTTCGCAAATAAAATAACAACGTTATTATTAGAGGTATCTTCATTAGGTTTTGTACAGATAGGCATTTAAAATAATGCACTTAGTGCGTACATTGCCAAGATTACAGTTAACATTTTACATTTACATTTTTGTAGATATATCTATTATTATCACTATAGCTATAGCTATAGTTATAATAATAAATTAGGCATCCGCTAGGTTTACAATTTTGCCATCAGATAGTCTCTGTGTCACCCAACAACAGGTTGCCTGTTTTCTATATTATATAATTTAATTTAATGCCTATGCAGACAGTCTGCGGCCCCGTCATCAAGGAACTTGGCCAAAACTAATGAAGTGTCAAACCAAGACGCAAGATGCGCCTATACTGGCGAAATGGCAGAGACTCAATGCCGTAGAATGCAGCATGCCTCAATACGACTATGGTAGGGCACACGGCAGTATATGGTCCCCCATACATTCCCAGCTGACATCTATCGATCAGAACTTTGGATGAATTGCGTTTGTATAGATGCATCATATATAACCATCACAAGACGCCATGCCACAAGTAGCCGTACGCATCAAGGCATCTATCACACATGTGGTGCCATAACACATGGATTTCTAGCAACTTTGGTACAAAAAGTGGTTAATTAAAAATCCCAGTGTATCATAGCAGCAAGTCATAAATACGCCAGACTAGATTTAACTGAAAGATAGTCGATGTGTCATAGTCTAATACACTAAGACACCAACAACAATCGGCAGGGGTGCGCGATGTCCACGAGTAAGCCGTATTGCTACAACAAATCTGCTCATAACAGGCACAAAGATGGCCTCAGACATAATGGTTCCGAGTCCATGTTTATCGCGAACTCTTACTACACGGAAGGTGCTACGCAACTCTACATCAGTCTTTTTCAAGTCTCAATTCTATCATTATACTACTTTTACATTTTAGACTTTCTATATTATTGCTTGCATATATGACTGTAATTTGGGATATTCATATTATATAACAGTAAAATACATGAATAACATACATGAACCGCGATATACTTACTTTTATATATATGTAAGACTACAGGTACGAGTACCACAGGTTTCATAAGTAAAATCGCCCAGTTTTTAATCTGGCCGGAAAATGCTCAAACTTTGTACGGGGGTTCTGGACGTTAATAAAATAATTTTGAATCGATATATGAACACCCGGATTTATTTCATTTATTAGACTGGGAAGAAAAGGGCTCGTAGATTATTAAGCCGATACCACACGGCACCCTAAACTAACCTAACCTTTAATGTAATTTAACGATATTATTAAAAGGTAAAAAATAGATCGCCGTATAACCTAACACATTTGATAAGCTTTCCATGATTACTATTATTAATTTACACACCACTGATAGTAGTTCTAAACCGATTAGGGAAATTGCTTGGTTGCTTAAGCAGGCCCAAATAATTTCTCAGATTATCACTGTGCTTTGCCACAATCTATTAACCTCATTGACTAGCCTATACATAGTGCCGTCCTCAAGAAATATTGTCACTTTGAGATCAAGAATTTTATTAAGTAGCATATTAAGATTATGTTATATCACTATGAAAAATGTACATAATAGTATTGCCAAACACTAAGCGTTACGTAGTTACGTATCTTATAAAGTACTATTTTATTTTACGCTGTACGTGTATTTGCAACCTATACTTTAATTTATAGGACCACAATACCTTTTTGGTTTCATTCTAAGCATGGAAGATTTCATCATCCCATAAACATGATGAATTAAGATAATAGTGACAAATTAAAAAGAAAGAAAGCAAGCAAGTTTTTTCATTGGCATATGTAGTAAAAACAAACTCTTGTTGAATCTTGGCACAAAGCTTCCTGACGCTCAAATGCTCATGTATTCTGTTTGTACTTGACTCATATCGATGTTCAAACTTGTCCCAATCTGCTGGTTACTCTCTTGTCAGATATTATCATAAGCTGCACAGTATTGATGGTTTCTTTTGTAGTGGCCCTTCCCCGCACTGTTCCTCGGTTAAATTGGTACATCCACGCTTGAACCTGTTATACCAGTTGTAAACAGTGACACGAAATGGAGCTGCATTATGAAATGCCAATCGAAGTCTATCATAATTTTGTTACTGACTGAGACCACAACGAAAAAATAAAAATAAATATATTTTATTAAAAATAAATATATTAGTTTTTATTAAAAAAAATAATAACTCATTGCGTGAGTCATAATTTTTAAATAGGTGCCAGTTGTTATGCTACGTACTACAAATCTCAAAAACCGGAATCAATTTTTGAATTCCAATTTGTATTTTATTGCCCTCGTTACAACTGGTCAGTAGAAATTTTCAGTGTTACCTTGTCAAAGAAATGAGAATAAGAAGAGCTAAGTTATTGAGTTATTTGGTAGGTTATGATTTTCGATCAAGTTTCCATTGAGTATGTATAACAGTGTACAAAATCCTAGAAAATTAAACTGAAAATTATGGTGCCTTAGAACTGCGGTAAAAATTTAGTAACCCTCCTGAAAAAATAAACCGACCGGCATAAACATCAAATAGCTCTCGAGGCACAATTTATAGAACCCTCTTTTGAACAAAATATGCAAGGGCCATAACTTTTTAGTGCTATTCGTACAGTTAATTTTCTATGATACATTTTATTATAAACATTGGTTGTATCTATTGTGTTGTACCAGCTAAAGTAGAAAATATTGAGCAAATATTGGAGACATGATAAAAACACTTTTTTCTCATAATAGTACAATAACAAATTTAACTACTATAGAAAGTAATAGAAAATTATGAATATATCATATTTTTCTCCAAAGATTAACCTCACCGGCATGCTATTTGCGGAGCAATGTGCTGACTAACGGACGAGGCTCTAGGGACCGACTGATGACGGAAAGTCCATCCCAATATGCCGAACCACAATCCCGTTATGACTTCATAACTTTAATTTATCTATGTTCAAAATTTACAACATAAAACACGTGGTTAGACAAATAATTGTCTAAAGTTATGAAAGAATAATGTAAAAGTAAAGTTGTGTAATAGTAGTATTGTTCAAGGTATTACAAGCACAGTAGCGGACTGTCTAGAGACTCAAGAAGAAGAAGTAGAGCTATAACTAAAACGCTATATTTGATAGAGTCATTCTTTTACAATTTTTTCAAAAGAACTATGCATTTCGTTTTATACACACAGCTGAATGAAAAAACATGCAATATTTTAAAGTCATTACAAGCATCATCAATATTTTCTAAATCCTTATCAATATATCTTTATGATAGGCTAAAAGGAAAAATATTATTATGAATTCAAAGGGGTTTATTTCCGTAAGTAACTAGTTCATTAAACAACAACCATGGATTTTAAACATATGCAATATGCAAATAAAGCCTTTCAAATTGCATTTGCATCTTAGATTATATTTTTTTTAATGGTTGGAACTGGTATGTTTATGTGATTTTTTTTATTATGATATGTAAAACGGTGGTGGAGCCTTTTAAGATTACCGTTAGTCATAATATGTTATAACGATCGATTCCATTTACGATAAATGATATAACGAAGTCATTTTAATCGACCAATTCCAGCAGGTAGAATATGTGCTGGTTAGTTATCACATATCTTAAAATAATACTGTCTGCTTATTGCATTGAATTGAATTGAATTGAATTGAAATACACTTATTGTACACCAATTAGCAAAAATAGGAAAACAAATAAAAAGAAACATAAAATACACAAAGGTACAATTGGCGGCCTTATCGCTTAGAAGCGATCTCTACCAGGCAACCATTTTGCAGAGGAAATAATGACCAGTGAGCAAGGGTTAAGGGTGTACGCAAGTTAGTAAGAACTAAAAATATAATATAATAAGTATACATTGATATATACACAAACATATATGTATATATACTCTCACATATACTGATATATCTAAATAAATACACAATATATACCCATACATATACAGGAACATAAAGAATAAATAAAATAAGAGCCATACGACGCAAGGAAAAGTAAGTGTTAAAGGATAAACAGATAATAAGAGATGAAGGAATAACTATTTAGGGAGGAGGGAAGTGCACTTTGACCATCCTTTTAAAAGTATCTAGGGACTGCGCATGCTTTATATGAAGTGGTAGGGAGTTCCAAAGCCGAACAGCTTCAATGGAAAAGTATTTAGAATAGAAGGAAGTGTTATGGGATTGGATTTTTAAAGTAAGGTTGTTATCACAGCGAAGAGATCGACAGTGAGTATCCCCAAGAAACTCAAACCGCTCTTTAAGGTAAGGAGGGGTAGTGGGATTGAATAGAACACAGTATAAAATAGAAAGAATGTGAGTATTTCTGCGAAGGCGGATCGGAAGCCACTTTAAGTTTTTCGCGAAATTCTGATACATGGTCATATTTTCGGAGTCCAAACACGAACCGTATACAAAGATTCTGAATGCGCTCAAGTTTATTAAGTAACTTTTCACTTAGATTGAGATAACACGTATCAGCATAATCGAGAATGGGTAACAGGAGAGACTGTCCAACCGTAATTTTAGTTGGTATGGGTAGAAAATTGCTTAATCTACGGAGAGATCCAACTGATGCAAACACCCTCCTACTCACCTCGCATACTTTTGGGGTTAAAGTAGGAATATTAATGTGTTACCAACTTTTGACTGCCTATTATAATTGCTTTGGTTTTTGATGGGTTCACTTTAAGACCGTATGACTCCATTCCACTATTGAGTCTAGATCTTTATTTAATAGGTCTATAGTTTTAGGTAAATCCACCAATATAGCCTGAGCATATACTTGGAGATCATCAGCATACAGGTGGTAGCGAGAAGATAAACGGAGCGTAATAGAACTTATGAAAATTTAAAAGAAGAGAGGAGACAACACGCCACCTTGCGGTACTTCTGCCTTGGTCGTGCACCAGCTAGAGAACGAATGGTCCACACGTTTCCGTTGCCGGTGACCAAACAAGTAACTATGAAACCAGTCAATCACTTCAGGAGATATGTTAAGAGAAGCTAAGATAGCTAATGAGAGATCAAAATCGACATTATCGAATGCACTGGCAAAATCTAGTAAGGTCAACACCGTTAAACATTGGTTATATTAACTAACGCAGTAGTCGTACTATGACCGGTGCGGAAACCAGATGGGAATGGTTTGAATAGATTCCACCTGGTTAGAAACAGGCTCAATTGACGATGAACTATACGCTCGAAAACTATATTATGCTTATAGTCCAATTAATGAAATTTCAACAATTTACTTAACCATAAAACTATCGGCAAATAAACTGGTCATCTAAAGGGCTATTCTTTAAGGGTTTGATTGATTTCTGCGATATAGGATCTGCAAAGATGAAATCCTCAGAAATATTGCTTCAAACTGATTGAATTATCGCAGAAGTGGAAGTTAGTGCCAAATTTCCCTTAGCAACTCTAATATACACTTTTAGTATGTTTGAATCCTATCTAGTTTCCATGTAACAAACTTGCATGAAGTTTGAATTTATCGTTTTTCTCACAGCTCTGAAACAAGTACAATAAAAGTATTATAAGACTGCTAATCGAATGTTTAGTTTCGCCAGAAAAGTACAACTTCATTTGTTGATCTTGTAGAAAAACCGTGGGATTAAAAAGTATATCTTAGGGTCTTTGCAACAAAATATTGTTATGCATTCGTGTAATACGAATGTTTTGAAGTTTGGTAACAGTAAAGATTGAAGGATCCTTACAAAAAGAGACGATACAAATTTGAATTGGGTTAAAAATAACTTCCATTTAAATTTTTCCGGTTTTAGTAAGTAAAAGTTATTCTTACGGTTAAGCGCGCGTAAGTTATACGTTTTTTTTTAAATTATTAGTATTTTAGGTTATTAGATAATTTAGTATTATAGTTACTACCAGGTAACTTTAATATACCATTAACTTACTTCTGTGAATAATCTGTAGTTCATCCTGTTGTGTTTCGGTTTAAAGGGTCTAGAGAGCCAGCTGTGAGACATTCCATCTTAGTTCTCAGAGGTGACAACACATTTGTAATTTTATTCATTTGAAGTTGTTTGATGGGTCCATAGCCAGCAGTAGTCACACCATCAGGCGGTCTGGATCTTATAAGGATGAACTTATGAAATAGCGTTAAGATAAACACGCAATTTTATTTCGCTTAGAACATATAAGGCAATAACAATCGATCTTTAAGATCCGAACAAATTTATTTGATATTAGTTTTAGAACGTTTTATTGCTTTCGCTGTAATACTTTGTTTCAAGTTTATTGCTTGTATTTAATAAAATGCGTGGTAGGTAAGTTCTTAACAAATCAATAAAATATTCTACAGTCATATCAACCGCTACACATTTTATAAAATTGCAATTTACTGTAATTCGTCGTCCATTACATAAATTTAAATACAATAGACTTTATGGCAAAGTGCAATTTTATTTGGATAATTTTTATTATTTATCCGGAAGGTGTTTAATGCGATGACAGTACCTACAAACATATGTACAAGGTAGTCGATACGATGTGTTTTATTTGCTTCTTTCATAAACTTTTTAACGAGCGTCACGAAAGTTTTACTTTATCTGTTTGTAATGGGCTATCATGATCATCGATATTTTTATAATCGATGTAGTATTTACGAACGACAAAGAATATTTTTATGTGTGATATTTTCTTAACTATATTACTTAAAATTTTCTACTGCTGGGCAAACCTTTACTAAAACAATTACACTAATTAGGTGATGTTCTTTTGAAGTATGTATTAATTTTTAAGTTTGTTGCAGTCTTTGTTACGTTACAGATAGCAGATTTACCATCTAATAAGTTACTTACTGTTTATGCATTGTTATTGCAAAACTACATTAAATGGTGATAATAACACACTGAAATGTGAATATCTATGCGATTAATATTTTAAGTTAAATGACATCAAACAATTTTATAGTGCCTATAAGAGTAAGCACTAAGACTATTGGAGACATTGTAAGATACGAACAAAATTCGGTACTCTTCTATTATAACTTTTAGAACCTTTTATTGCTTTCTCTCTTAAAACTACTTTCCAAGATTAGATTCTAGTTTCTATCGTGCTTTGTTAAAAGCAATAGAATTTTAGATGTAATGTTTTGTAGCTATTCTTTTAAATAATAATATAACGATTGACTACAAAAAATGACAAACGGCAGAATTTTGAGGGTTCGAATCCCTGGCGAAGCCACGCCTAGCACGAGTATGTGCGACAAATTATTGATATCTGAACCTTCTTCTTATTTAACACAAGCGTGCCGTGGCTTATTGGTCAGTGTGCCGGACTGCTGAGTTATATCCCCGCTGAAGTCAATATTTCTGCTACACACAAATTCAGGTTTACTACTCTAATTGTGATGTGTTACGTCCAGTGTCATGTACACTGCATCTGTCACTTCATCCGATCTTATCGCAGGGTGTTACAGTGGATACCTTGTACGCTTTTCCTAGTTCGATAATAATTAGCAGTTTAAAGCCAGGTAACGTATATTGTGATGAACTAACAAATATTTTGTTAGAAACCAAATACTTTTGTCAAACTGCCAATAGCATTCATTAGTTGTCGCCGTGATCAAATTCAGCCATGATGACATTAAAAACATTGTAAGGAGTACAGGAATGCGAAGGCGAGTGAGTGCCCCTACATATGCGCAAACTCTTATGGCCCTATAATGTGCAGTTACGATAGTAATCATAGGTTTCATAATTGGATTGAGGTTAGACATATTTATAACGGTTATTCCGCCATCTAGAGGTTACGGCTAATTAACTGGTAAAGGAGGTCAGTTTATTTATGTCGTTTTAGCAGAGCATATTTGGAACAAAGTAATAGATGGTGAGCCTGTCACTCTTTCAGTGTTCAAGCCACCAGTGAAATTCGTACATCTAAACTTATGTACAAGTGTTATTGTTACACTCATCGGCACCAGCACTGTACACATCTACATAGGGGATCGTACTCGGGTCTCTTGATTCGGAGGCAGATCCCCTAATTACACTGTCTTTCTCGTTCTTGACTATCGCAGCCGTTAATCCACATGGAAAAATCTCTACACAAAATAGAAACAACAACATTGTCGATGCGATTCTTTTTATGTATATGTAAATAAAGTGATGAATTGAAATCAATTAATTGTAACATTTAAATGAAAAAATAAAAAACTATATAAATCTCTTTACTCCAACAAAAAATATAAACTGAATAAATTTCATGCTGGACAATCGAAATGCTTGCGTCATAATTAATTGAATTTTACCTTTTATCTGGACGGTCTGCTACGTGACGGCAGTACATGGTTGTTGGATATAATTGGATTTATTTACTCTGTTCATAACGTTAAACGAACAACTCGAGTCATAATTATATATTTTAAATTGTGTTTATTTCACGCGTATGTTTTTAATTCGCCGTATTTCCGTTGAGTATACTTCTAACGTCATTTCTTTATTGTGTGTATTCAATGTATATACAAAGAAATTTAAAACATTAAAAACAAAACTTTAAGCTTTTCGAACATATTATACAATATGTGATGGTTTACCCCAATAAATCTTTAACAGGTTATCTTGTTCATCTTCATTCTCAGTTTCTTTGTGTCAGTTAGCACTGCATGCAGGTGAGGTTGGTATTTGCTGAAAAACATCGTGTAATTCCTCATAATGAAAGGCGATAAATCTGGTGAATGAATAAAAAAAGAGAAATTATCACCACAACAAAAGGATAAGAGAAATACGAGTACTTGTAAATTGTAACAAACCACAATACGTTCGATAATACAACGACAACGATTTTGTTTTACACAGACAACATTGATGGACTCGGTTTAGTGATATTGTTCCAATGTTCTCGGGAAATCTCTTGCATGGATCTACGATAGCTTTTATTATAGGAGGATATTCATGTAGACTTATAAGGATTGTAAATCCTTTTCTCAGATTTTTCTTTTTCGACTTAGTATGTGCAATAGTGTACTACTTATCCCTTAACATATCACAATAATAGATTTCTATTGATGTAACACGTAATCTCAATTAAATGTAATGAGAATATATACAGAGCCGTGGTAGCCAAGATAGTGGTCAAGGCGCTCACTTTAGTGACAAAGAGCGTGAGTGACCTGGGTTCGATCCCCGGTGCCGGCACCACTCAAATTGTTAATAACCATTTTAAATGCTGTATTTACCACGTGCTCAACGGTGAAGGAAAACATCGTGAGGAAACCTGCATGTCTGAGAAATAATAAAAATACTCTTTCGAGGATATGTGAAGCCCACCAACCCGCACTGGAGGAATATATAATATCCTTTGTAACCAAACGCTAAGTTACGAGTAATCTGCCTAAAAGAATTCTGCGTTAGTTTGTTTTTCGGTTTATTCTTATAAAATTTTCTGGAATATGCAAGAGATAAAAAGACAGGATTTTTAACACTAAGTTAATAGTTACAAACGTATCTTAAACAAAAAAGGGCGCGCAAAGAGCTTTCATCTTTCGTACTAGGTATAATACCGCTCATAAAACATGGTTTTTAGCTTCGCTCGCGTGGAATGTGGGAAAGTAATAGTGTTTTTGTGGCCCAAATAAGGGAGATGTGCAAAATTATAGATGGGATATTAGGATGTACAGAAGCAGTAAAATCTCATCAGATCTTTTCATCTTCTATATCAATCATTCTGATTTCTATACGTGAGATATATAATTCCTAAAAAACTCTGATTTCTATTAGCCCTCAAATAAAAAAAATTGTACCGAAACTTTCAACATTCAATACAAACGCAACTACCTCTTCTTTACTATAAAGCACATTTTTTTAATGTTTTTTAAATTCAGAAATCTGTCAGACAAAGAAGGAAAACCAAAGAACTTAAAATTTTTAAATTTTAGCTTTTTATTACACAAAGTGTATGCAATCCACTTAAGTACATGATATACATCATGTAAAAAAATATTTGTATCCTTTTATATTATTATGTACCTAAATATAAACAAATGGTAAGTAAGGAGATGAACGATCCAAAAAGGGTTTACCTTTGCATGATCGAAACCCTTAGAATAAGCGTAAAAAAAAAGAACACGTAAAATGGAAACATTTTAAAACGTATGGTTCTGTTTATTTGCCCGAAATAAGGCTCAAATTTAAAGTTGAATTACATATTACACAATGTGTTAATGTCAACACAACAGTAAACCACAAACTAAATTGCGAATTCACGTTCACGAAATACAAGCTCATGTTAATGCTTGACTACGTTAGAAATTCTCACATCTGCTGTGAAAGAAAATATAAGTGTAATACATCATACATAAGCTAAGTAAAAATATGTAAGTACTGAAATGTAACGAGTGTAATGAATGATATAAACATCTCGGAAACCTCCAAAAAAATGAAGTGCAGAATCTGGTGATAAAATCAGTATTGCAGAAATATGGCCAAGGTTTTGGGCGGGAAATATGGATATTAAGCATAGAGACATCATAAAATGAGTTCTACATTTATTGAGAAGGTTCCGGAAAAGTTCAGTACAAAAAGGATCAAAGGAATTCTTCCTAGAAAACAGAAAGGTTTGTGTCTGCGATTATTTTTAGCTAAACGCACAACGTTAATTCGATAAGCTCACTATACATAAAAAGGCCGAGTGAGTGGTGAAAGCTGTTTGATGATATCATATACAGACAGGTCTCTGCTACGGCGACCTCTTTGATCCTTTCGAAGACCTCCAAAATTCCTATTAGACCATTGTTTAGGACCGATGTTTAGGAGTATCAAATATATTAATTGATGTCATTTCAATAAATCGATTGTTTGAATTCAATTTCGTTTGTTTGAACTGATAGGCATATATATCGTCAGTCAATTTAAATAATTTTCAACTAACTTATCAACGTGAGCGTTTATCCTATTTATGCATAAAAATATGTACCTTGTACCGATCTGCCGTACTCTTACTCATAAATTCTAAATCAAAGATTTTTACTGGCCATTGCACCCGCTTAAAATGCATGCGTGTTCGTCATCTCAGATATCAAATAACAGTAATTAAGTTAATTAGTTAATGCACGATAATCATTCAATTCTATAATTTGAGCGATTAACGTCGCGTAAACAAAAAAAAAACAGAAACACGTTTTTTTTTTAGTTTTACTTGGCTAACACCTACCAATCATCGAAGGCGGTGACTGGTTATGTCGGGATCAATTTTGAAGATGTTGGACCTACTAAAACCTCCATGGTACATACGCTGTTGGCCCGGTGGCCTTTATAGCTTCGGTGGTAGAGACTCGCGAGCAGAAGGCCTGCAAATTAGGTAGAAAATAATGAGCAAAAGACGCTGCTGGCACTGGTGCGACGCTCTACGATGCGATGCTGCTGCTTACTGCTGTGTCGCGCTTGTACCCCTGCTAGTTTATGAAAGATAAACTTTCGATAAAGAGTAAAGGAGGGGGGGGGCGACTGTCAACGACCCAAGAGCCCCTCTTAAGGAGGTAAAACCTCGAATAATCAAAGAAGGGAGGACTCGGATAGAATATTAGAAACGCCCTTGTACGAATAAATCTTGTGTATGGCGTGAATCTGAATCCGCATGTTCGACGACGCGGTATGGAAGACATGTGTGCGACATGTGAGCTGTCTGGAAGTAGTGAGTGTAAATGTTTGCGGGTGTTGTGATCACGAACGCATTATTGAGATGTATGATGATGTCATCTTCGTCAATGATGAATTTCTTATGGACCCTTTTAGTCAGGCATTGTAATTGTTTTGTTGGGAGTGTAATTTACCATCGCCGCCATTAACAGACTAGAGTGATCCTTTAACTTCTCTTCAACTGTCTTATGGATATTTCTTTAAAGAGGGCCGATTAAGATCAGGGTGCAAATCTGCATTCCACATTTAATAAAGAGCACTGGTTGTCCGGCGCATGAAGCGAATTTGAATCACTCGAAGTGGTTTAAGTCGGGTTTTAGGGACGTGAGCGAATACTTTGCTTCATAAGACATAATAGGGCGTATGCAAGTTTTGTAGAATAACTTTAGTTATTATGTTTATGACTTAGTTACATTTTGTTGGTTTTGTTCGTGAGTTAATAAAGGGGACCGGAATCCCCCCGAATGGCTTCCCGCCTTGTCGTGGCGAGGGAGGCTTAGTAACCGTGGCTTGGTCTCCCACGGTGAACCAAGAGGAACGTACATGGCCGGCCTGTCTTTGCGGGGATCGCCGGCCCGAGGAGGCCGCTCCGAGTGGGCTTGGTGAGCCCACTTCGGATGCGTGTTGGTGGACTGTGGGGGGAGTGTTAGCTTAGCGCTCTCCTGGCCCCCCGCAGCCGAGGTGGAGTCGCGGGGGAAGAGGAGTTTTGGTATTGCGTTTCGCCATTCTCCCTACCCTCCAGCCAGAGCCATAGACCAGATCCGCCGGGGGTGCCGGGAAGGCTGGTGCTTATGAGCGCCAGCCTTCCTGATCTCCATAGCGTCCGGGTGGCGGACTCGGGGGGGTCCGTTGCCCTCGTGGGTTTGGAGGCCGAGTAGGTAGGCGCGTCTGTGTTCCGGCGCGTCTAGCCAAGGCGATGTGGGAGAGGACGTTGTCTCCCGAGAAGGGGCCGCCTACAGCGGCCGGCGCTGGTGGGGTCGCGGATGTGTGCGAAAGCGTTCCCGTGACCCTGCCGACATGCGGCGAAGGTGGAACACCATGGGGTTTTAGTCGGTGCGAACCCGACATAACCCGTCCTTGCCCCCGAGGGGGCGGGTATGCGTCAGGCATTTCCCCATGTAAATAAAAAAAAGAATAAAAAAAAAGGGGGACCGGATATAAAGGCCACTTTATTCCTTACGTTTCTGATGTGCTTAGTAAAGCTCAGCCTGTTGTCTAGGGTGACACCTAGGTATTTCACTTTTGACATCCATGGAACGGTTTTGCCGAATAGTGTTATATCGGAGAAATTTGCTTGATAGTTTGCGTTTGCTAACGCGGTATCTAGCAGGGTTAACCAGAGGAGAGGATTTCCTGGTTTTTTTTCAATAGATATTTTATTTGTTATGATACCTACTTTAGGGGAAATTAATGCAATTATGCGAAAGGGGGCAAACGAGCATACGGCTTACGTGATGATAAGTGATAACCGTTGCCCACGTACATATGCAACACCAGACGAGCCGCAAGTGCATTGCCGGCCTTTAAGGTTATTTGGGGGATCGGAAAGAAAATAAGAAGGGGGAAAAGGGAAAAAGGGGGAGGGGAAAGGGGAAGGGGGAAGTGGGCTTCTGGTTAGGCCACAGAGCGAAAGACAGAAGCACAAGGTGCCCCTACTACACGCCGGTATTCTGCGAGGTCGTATTACTGTGCTACCCCGGTGAGCCAGGCAAGACTAACGATACGAATTGTATATAACTTTCGAAAAACTCATTGGTAAGCTCTTGAGTGTCCTGATTCAGAGGCAGATCCTCTAACCACTCATATATTGTGGCAACTCGGGAACACGACGTTCGTAACCGACATAGCGGTAAAACAACGCTTTGCGTATTTAGCGTGCCAATCACTTCAGAATGCTGAATTTATAGCATTATTGAATACACCGCTTCGTATACCCAATGTTTACAGCTGTAAAAGGATTGACAGTATGCTTTGAAGGGGCTTCCTCTAACCTGTTTTGTTCGCTTGGCAAACCTGCGACCATGTTTGTTGCAACAGACTCCAAGTGTAATTTCGTTTCCTCCCAGTATTATATTTGTCATTCAGGTCTTCAGTGACCCAGCCGTGAAAGTTATAATATTGTAACGCATCGAAGTTATATCCCAAAGAGTTATACGAGAGATTAATTCGTTACTGTTATGTGACTTGAGACCCAATATCGCATTCTTCGTTAATCGTTTCCCATAAAAACCTTATGGTAACATTTGTCAGGCAAAGTTTTTAAGTTATAATTAAGGAACTTATCTTAACAACTATATTTTACGATAATGTTTTGTCCTTTCTAAATAGTTACATAATTTTTTAGCAACTAACTTTAACAGACCGTTTATTTATAATAATGTCACCGAATAAGTAGTCTAGAACAGCTGTTTTGACGAAAAAACGTCTGTTAATTTATCGTCGGACTCACCCCAAGACTAAGTTACTAGCTATAAGTATTGTTATATTGTATTTCACATAAAACAAAGTTGCAGAAAGAACATGTACACAACAATTTAAATCCTGGATCCAATTTAATTTCATTTAGTATGGACTTTTGATAGTAAATGGGAGCTGTATAACTGTAGTTAAAATTAATTGAATAAATTATATAACAGTTTAATGATGTTTTAGCTTTATTGATGAATAAAACTTGTAGAGACTAGGTTTGCTAAATGAGGCACCAGACGAGCCGCAAGTGCATTGCCGGCCTTTAAGGTTATTTGGGGGATCGGAAAGAAAATAAGAAGGGGGAAAAGGGAAAAAGGGGGAGGGGAAAGGGGAAGGGGGAAGTGGGCTTCTGGTTAGGCCACAGAGCGAAAGACAGAAGCACAAGGTGCCCCTACTACACGCCGGTATTCTGCGAGGTCGTATTACTGTGCTACCCCGGTGAGCCAGGCAAGACTAACGATACGAATTGTATATAACTTTCGAAAAACTCATTGGTAAGCTCTTGAGTGTCCTGATTCAGAGGCAGATCCTCTAACCACTCATATATTGTGGCAACTCGGGAACATGACGTTCGTAACCGACATAGCGGTAAAACAACGCTTTGCGTATTTAGCGTGCCAATCACTTCATAATGCTGAATTTATAGCATTATTGAATACACCGCTTCGTATACTCAATGTTTACAGCTGTAAAAGGATTGACAATATGCTTTGAAGGGGCTTCCTCTAACCTGTTTTGTTCGCTTGGCAAACCTGCGACCATGTTTGTTGCAACAGACTCCAAGTGTAATTTCGTTTCCTCCCAGTATTATATTTGTCATTCAGGTCTTCAGTGACCCAGCCGTGAAAGTTATAATATTGTAACGCATCGAAGTTACATCCCAAAGAGTTATACGAGAGATTAATTCGTTACTGTTATGTGACTTGAGACCCAATATCGCATTCTTCGTTAATCGTTTCCCATAAAAACCTTATGGTAACATTTGTCAGGCAAAGTTTTTAAGTTATAATTAAGGAACTTATCTTAACAACTATATTTTACGATAATGTTTCGTCCTTTCTAAATAGTTACATAATTTTTTAGCAACTAACTTTAACAGACCGTTTATTTATAATAATGTCAACGAATAAGTAGTCTAGAACAGCTGTTTTGACGAAAAAACGTCTGTTAATTTATCGTCGGACTCACCCCAAGACTAAGTTACTAGCTATAAGTATTGTTATATTGTATTTCACACAAAACAAAGTTGCAGAAAGAACATGTACACAACAATTTAAATCCTGGATCCAATTTAATTCCATTTAGTATGGACTTTTGATAGTAAATGGGAGCTGTATAACTGTAGTTAAAATTAATTGAATAAATTATATAACAGTTTAATGATGTTTTAGCTTTATTGATGAATAAAACTTGTAGAGACTAGGTTTGCTAAATGAGGTACCTTGTGACGATCTAGCTGGGATATGTTCTTGAAACATGTCTAGAGAAGGGATTTATATTTATTAGAACTGGAATAGTATAAGATACATACACTCCTATTTTATTAAAAAAAAAAAAATAATCACTGTGCCGTGGTACGATTCTCGATGCCAGTAGATATAAAGTTATTGTTCGTAATTTTAAGTATTGATTTAGCACTGTTGTAAGAACGGAGTAGCATCTCTAGTGTAAAAGTACCAGCGCTGAGCTGATCAACCCGCCTCGTTATGTTAGAGCTAATATCCTATGTCCAGCAGTGGATTATAAAACTACTAAAGAAGAAAAATAAGATGAAAACATTGGGAGGAAATTAACATTTGTGAGATTTATAAATATCTATGATGAGGTGGTGAAAAGTGGGTTTCTCAAGTTCGTTTGATTACGATGACTCGTGCCAGATGGAGATGCATAATATCTGACTACCCATATATACATATACGTACAAACAACAACCTATGCCCGAAAAATATATGTACATATAATGCTTCTATGACGTGAAAATCACCTACAGCACTTGAGAGGACACGACAACTACCAGACTCTTTAACCCTTGCAAGAATGTAATAATGAGAGACCGTTTATATCGTCCAATAAGATATTATATTATGTAATTCAAGATGATATTCAATATAACAATCAAATACTTTAATAAAATACATTACAAATTTTCAAACAGTGTACACAATGTAAAAGGCATAACAAAAATCGTATATTACTTCGAATAAAGCACATTTGTATTGTAAATGAGAGCAATAGCATTGCAAGTTTTCTTAACAAACTGAAAGTTCTAAGGATTCTTACTCAAAGTTTATACAGAATACTCTAGAGACCTTTTATGCAAAAACTGATTGTTGTAAGATTTTTAAGGATTTTATAAATGTGCTCTTTTCCATTTTTTGTAATAAAAGTTGTACAGTAGCAGCCAATAAATGTCCCTCTATTGGGCCTTCTCGAAATTTTTTGAGTGGATTTGAAGCAACTAAAGATCATACATGCGGCGCCTATGCCACACAATGTTTTCTTTCAGTGCCGAGCACGTGGTAAATTCCCAAGTTTAGTGGCAGAAGTACTAGGGATTGTAAAAGTACGCGAGTAATATAGAAAACTTAAAATAGACCCCGGTCCCTGAACAACTACTTTTAGATTATTGTTAATGACAAATAAACAGTGTTTTGCTTCGTAAGTATCAATAGTATCAAAATCTATATTGATATAGAATGTGGTAAAATAGATTATGGACTGTAAATGTATAATAACCCCTAAAAATATAGTTGCCTTGACTCATGGGTCTTCGGTTCATGTCATTCACTTCACGATAAACAGTGGCATTGTGCTGGTAAGTGCAATGTACTTTCTCGGTCCGGCCAAGGTATTTAGGTGCCTTTGTAGCTGGCACAAATTATACAGTAGGGCAAATCCAAAAGCCTTACGTAGGCCTTGGTACGAATTAGGTAAACAAATGAGCACACAGTTCAGATCTAGGCGCCTAGTCATCACAGAAGACTAAAATGGAATGCCTCGTAACCAATAATTTAGTCCTCGGTTCTTTTACTTGCCAAGCGAAACAGGAGCGCTACGATTAGAACAGGTCTTGTCCTCTAGTACTGACCAGAACTTGTAGTCAGGTCTGAATTGGACGAGGACCAGTCTTCTGAACTGATCAATTCCGGAACATTGTTCTCTAGTCAGGTTTGAGTTATTCGTATCTTTTTCAAAATTCACGGTTTATTTTAAAAGTCTATAACAGAGCGGCTATTCACGATCCAAGACAGTCTTGATTAACTTTGGCCGGAGTCTATAATCCTTTTCACGAAAATGAAGCCTCCCTCCAAACCATGTTTGATGCAGGATGAACACCGCTTTCAACTATTGCAAAAATTAGCAATTTAAAAAAAAATCATCTGTAAAGTGCACGTATCTCCTACCAGCGTGTTGGGTCTGCAAGCATTTTGCTCGATCCACTTTCTTAAGCTTATTTGGCGATTTAGGCTTGGCCTATGTATCGACCATCTAAGCACCTAGTTATTACCCACCTACCTAGTATTCTAAATAATATGCGACAGGGTTCTAGTGATAAGCTTTATTTTACGGGATAATATTTTTAGTTTTCGTAAAAGCTTTGGTCGAATTCTGGCTTTGACAGCGTTCACAGCCCGTCTGGTCCTAACAGAACCGTGTAATATACACAAACACACTGACGGCTCTATACACCCTCTGTGCAAATGCAAACCAATCACTGTAATTCTGTTTTCTTTAACGTCCAAACCCATAATATAATTATACAATCACAATTAAAATAAAACTCGATTGAAATTTCTTACTTAATAAACGCATTCCAAGTTTGAATTCAGAAATAAAAAGAAATTTTTAAATTAATATATGACCTGACCTTCTGAATGTAGGTAATACTAACAGAATATTTTGAATTTAATGTAGTGTTCACAGCAGTATCACATTTTTTCATGAACAGTCCGGGATATCACTCAATGCCACGTAGCATTATTCTGTAAGTTTCCATATGAGGCTTAACAACTTAGTAAGAGAGAATACACCATCTCTTTCTTTTTAGAGTTTAAAGAACCCAAATCCCACAGACTAATAATGGATAGCAGCATCACTAGTGCAAGGGCACCGGCACTGCGCTCACCAACCCGCTTACCCGGTGTGGTGAGAATGGCCAAATGTTCCATGATATATACGCCGTCTTTTGCTGGTACTATTTCAGAGAGGCTTATATTAAGCAGTAAACCAAAAAGGCTGACGAAATAGTAGTAAAAGGAAGAATAAAAAAGTCATGAATGTAAAAATTTTAAGCGGCTTTTGCTACTGCTCCAATGGGCCGGCTCGATCGGGTTAGTACCACGACCTCACAGCACCGGCGTGAAGTAAAGGCATCTAGTATTACTGCGTTTAGTTCGGTGAGTGAAGTAACCGAAGGCTCTCTCCCCCACCTCATCCCTCTCGTCATCCTCCCTCCCATCTCCAAAATATCCCTTAAAGGAGGGCAACGCACCTGCAGCACCTCTGGTATTGCAGATGTACGTGGGCGACGGTAATCACCTACCATCAGGTGAACCGCTTGCTCGTTTGCTGCCATTCCCATAATAGTAAAAAAAGTTTACAAATCAAAGAAATAATGAAATCTTCAAACATTAAAATTTTTCGTTATTTTAACTTATTAAGTAGGTGTCGAGATGAGATGTAATATTGTACAATTTGGTATATTTCTTTTATTCTCACGCTGCCTGTTGCTAAATGTATTAAACATTTAAGTCCAGTATTTTGTGATGCTTGCAACATTAAATTTGCAATTCATGAACATAACAATTTTTCGAAATTAAATAATCGTTGCAATTTAACGCTGAAGCCATGTGTACATAAATATGATTGTTTAATAACCTTTGTAAATTAATGTTCAATGGGCACTTACTTACGAGTACTTAATCACATAACACTAATTACATAACACTGCTTTTTAAGTAGTATACATATACATATGTACTAACACACACATACTTGTGTTGGTGTCTTTGCGCTCGTAGCGGATTCCCGGCCACTAAATAGGTAAATAAACACGCATCTCGACGATAGATAGAGTTATAAGAGTTTAATTTTAATAAATAGTCCAGGAACCAGGAATCGCACCGATTTTTAAAATTCTTACACCATTTGAAAGCGACACTTTTCCAGTTATTCCAAAAAATGTAATCCTGAGAAACTTCGAAATTATATGAGAAAATATGAAAAAAAATAATATTAAGAGAGAAGTGTCGAATAATAAATTATATAAAATTTATTTAAAAAAAATTATTATACGATAATATTATACTTTAGAGTTTATGACTTATAGTACCCATATGAACTCTATATGGCCCATATGGGCTTCCGTAACTACGAAGATTTAAAACAGTGACCAGTTCTGCTCCCGAAGATTGCCATGACACTAATGTCATGACAATACAAAGCGTTTTCCTTAGACGCCTCTTCCGACACCCACGAGAAGAAAGGCGTTGCAGATTCAAACGCTGCCTACACAAACTCGTGGCAGATTGTTACGAGACTATTGTTACTCATGAGTTATAAAAAAATTGTTTATATTCATAAACAGTATTCAGTAAAACGTATCGTATTGAATAAAGCTATTTGAAATGCAAAGCTACACAATCGGATCGCCACACTGCTGCACTCAGATTATTCGGTTCGCTGACTATTCTTGAAGTTGCATATTAAAAGATATGCTAAAATGTGCCGCAGAGTAACTTAAAAATAGAAAATTTATTGCTACTAAGAAAAATTTAATGCCGAATTGTCAGCTAGGGTGATATTTGCCATGCCAAATGGAATATTTTTCGTAATTGTTTTTCTTTTTTGTATAAGTAATTTCTTTTATTTTGAGATAAGTTAGTTTTACTTAACGCATATAATAAGCAATCGTACGAAAAACATAGTTTGTTTTTTATTCAAAATTGTTTTAATGTTATTTTTTTTCTTGTTTTATCAATAGTTTACCAGAGTCCACAACAAAGCTGCCTCTGGCAAAGTGATACTGCTCCCAATCACTACTCTGTGGGATGGACTCAGCATAATTATTCGGACTGTAAGCTCTTATTACAGTGTACAGGGTTATTTAAAAATATCTGCAGCATTTTAGATTAGAGCTAATAACATTTAAAGTGACAACTTTTGTTAGTGTAGAGATTTAAAATGAGACATTAATTTTCTCATTATAATAAATGATTTGAATTTGTTTTATCTCCGTGAAGCGTACCAACAAAAACGATTACCACATGTGTACTCTTAAATGCCGTACCTACCATACCGATCTTTCAGACGCATTGTGTAGAGTAATGTTAATCTAGAGTTAATATTATTTTCTACCTTTGTAATAGAGATTAAAAGTATGAAGTTGTCGTTTAAATACATTTTTTTTTGAACAATATTGTAAATTGAAACATAAAAGTTACAAGTATATTCAGTAAAGTTGTAACAAAGTTTCGTGAACACGGTTGAACTATTGTCGTGGATGGTTGGCATGCTCGCTTAAAAAACCTTTGTTCGGGGCGGCGTTGTGTGGCGGGTCGTCTTTCTAAGGGAAGTCCCTTTACTTTAATATAGTCGAGGAAGGCGATGGCTGCCACATGCATCATGCTTGTGAACAGGCGCTGCTTGAGGTGGCTAGTCAGCTCGGGTTTGCAAGTCCTGCCTTTTTGTTCCGATTTTTTCTGACTATTTAATTTTTTCTGAGAATAACCTGTGAGACTATTCCTTGCTTTTTGTTTTATGTTGTATTATTATGAATGCATAAAATATAGTATAGTTTAACCACAATATTATCGGATTTGCATTAAATTAGTAAAATAATGCAGGGTAGATTTACTAGCGAGTAACGCGGAATCGTATGACGTTTGGATTACGTTAATGATTCCTTCAATTAACCGAGACATGAGAAAACATACATTTATTTTAAGTAAGGATGTAAGGGTTATCGGGGAAAGTAATAAATTGCCTCCAAATGTTAATTTCACATGCATGCGATACATCTTGCTCATTAGGAGACGAGGCTCCAGCGACTGATGAAGAGAGAATCCTTCAGAAATTAATGGACCTATATCCCATAGACTGATGATGGGGAGCAACAGTGCGAGGGTACCAGCACTGTGCTCACCAACCCGCTTACCCAGCGTGGCGAGTATGAGTAAAGTTTTCAAGAAACATAAGCTTGCTTTTTCAGGCGCTTTCTTGGAGAGGCTCATGTTCATTAGAGGACTAAAATAAGCAGATGTAGTAGTACTAGTAATAACAGAAGCGTTACGCGGACAAGATTGAAAGCGGGTTCCTTTAAAACTTTTTACAAGACCCCGAGGAAGATTGGTCCGTTTTTACCATCTCAGTCAAGTGTAATATCTCTCTACAAGATGCAGGAGTGTGTTGTCTATTGATTGTGAATGTATGTAATGTAAGAGAGACCCTCCTACTAAGAAAAACTACTAACAAAGAGTAAAATATAAATAAAACTCGCATAATAGCTGATGTTAAATATCATTCTGTCTGTGATCATATTCCAGATCGCCCCGACTATTTTATCAGATTTGATAGACCACAAATTCTCGTAAAATATCACCGATTCCTGTTTTATTAAGCTATTAAACGTATGTCATTAAATAAAGGTTTTGTTTCTTATTATTGTGCTATTTATTATATATCTTTCAATAACATATTGAAAAAATTAAAAGTGAATTTCTGGGCGCATCATCAAACATCACTGAACTACGTTCCCGAGAGTCATTACAAACGCAAATATATATAGCCTACAAAGCGTCGGACGATGCGCCACAATTGTTCTAACATGTTTACCTGTACATCGTTACTGTCCCTTGTGACCTAATTCATCTGTTATGAAATACCTAACAAGGGACAACTTATAAATTATGTTTTTTTATACGTTGAGAAATGCACCATACTTTTTTAAAAATTACAAAAATATAACTTGATTGGAAGTACTTTTCATAGTATTATATGCTAATTATTTAATTTTGTGTTTAAGTTAGTTTCGATAGGGATTTCTAGTATTTACGCGAACACTGCACATTTGAAATGAAGCTATTATTTACGGATTTTATCGCGATAACAAGTAGATCAAAAATCGAAACAAAAATTGAGTCCCAGATAGCCATATAGCGAAACGACAAATTTTTTGTACAAGATTTAGTTTGGTTAATGTTTATTCGTTTATCACAGAATTTTTTATTGAACTTATGAATGTGGTTGGAAAATAATTAAAACAGAATACAATACTGAATATTTATGTTTCTTTAAAAATATTTTGAAGAGTACCCAATGTGACATTCTAAAAAATTCAAACTCCTTTTGGAACCTTTGTTAAGCCCCACAATTATTTATTCAATTCCCGGAAATTTATGAACAAACAGAAGTAAGCATCTTTTCGAAACCACTTTACTGTGTATGCGAGTGTTTTTGTTATAGATTAATATAATTTGTATATCACAAGCATAAATACTATTTTCTTAATAACGTTGCTCGTTAATTAATACTTTTTAGTTTCTTAATTCCATTCATGCAAATGGCAGGTTGTACCTAGTATGGTCAAAAGCTCTGTTACATATATATTTTTTAAGAAACTGTGTAATAATAATAAAACTTATGTGTGAATTTTTAATAGAAGTTCTAGCAATTCATTAAATATTTCTTTATTCAAAGTGACCACCTTTGGCTTTGATACAGGCCTTTAATCTCTCTGATCACGAATCTCCATTGGGAATTTAGCCACTGCTGGCTCTAAAAAATTCATGAGAGAGTCCGAACATTATTCTCGAGCCAGGTTTGATTCGTTTTTGCCTTGTGGTACCAGGACCAGTCGTGTTGGACAACCACTGTACATTTTAAAAAGTATTACTACGCGATCCAAGACAGTCTTTTGATAAACTTTGATCAAAGTTTTTACTCTTTTTTCACAAAAATGCATTAATTTATAAAATTAAGTGTAGTCTATAACAACATTAGAGCTGTGAGCATAGATTTTGTAATTTTGGTTTTGTAGTACTCTATGATCGTAAACACTTTTGCATCAATTGCAGGGATAGACGCTGGGACAGAAAGAGCACATTTCTGTCCCAGCGTATCGGGACAGTAAGCGTTTTGATCGATCCAGTCTCTTACGCTGCTGGGACTGATTTAGCATGTCCTGTGTATTGACAGTAAGTAGGTGCTTCAGGTATTGTTTAATAATTCGAGATAGGGATCTTCATTTCACGCGATAAAAAAAATTATTTCCTTATAGAGTTTCGTCGAATTCTGCCATTGACAGCGTTCGCAGCCCATCTGGCCCTAACGTCACGGAGTCGCCCCGATCATTTATAGTTTTTGACAGAGGAATTGTTAGTGTATCTGATACATAGCTTTGGAAGGGTTTTAAAAATTACTGACGTCTACATACCCACTTTGTATAAAGCAAACACTGCTTTTCTCTTTTTTTAACGCCTTCATAATGTAATTTAACGATCACGATGAAAATTAATATGTGAAATGGCGGCAAATTGATAGAAGGTTACATAATAAATTTAGAAAAGCAATATTTTTTAAATTGTATTTGTTCTCATCTTCTTCAGACTCTAAAAATCAGTGACTCAGAATCATACTTTCCAAATCGTTCCGTGAGTATTGGCTTAATACGAATTTACTATTAATAATTATTTTTTCACTCGTGTGCAGTACGAAAATTTTTTCACAAAACAGAGTTACCTCGGTGCGAATACCAATTTTACCACGTGCATGTCTGACAAATAATTAAAAAATGTCGAGGACATGTCAAGCCCAACCACGCTTGAGTAATGTAGCCGGCCCTTACCACTTCCAAATCCCTCTCAAATATTGAGAGGAACCTGATAAGTGGAACATTTACTGCTACAGATACATAATTATACTACATTATTGCAGTCTGAGAAGCCGATAGTGTACCCGAGTTATGAATGTTTATACCAATTATTATTTGTCTATGTAGGTATATTGTATATCTTTCATATTGTCATCCAGTTTACAAGACTCAATAACATGTTTAGTTGCCCGAAATATAATTATGTCGAGATACTATTAAAATCCGCAGTAATCCACTTTTTGATGAAACATATTATACAATAAATACAGTAATAATAAACAGGTTAGTGGTGATTACTTCATTCCTAAAGGTTCCTTTTGTGTTGTTCCTACTTTTGAGGTTTTGTGGCTGCTAATTAATTATTAACATCCTGCGGAAGTTCACGCTGTCGGCAGGCAGACAGTTCACGTAGACGTAAATCATCGATCCATCTTGCGAGATAAATTATTCTACGATTGTAAAATATTTTTTCTGATTATCTTTAAATTAACACAAAACTAATGAAAAAAAACTTTATTTTAATTTTTAGGCTATAACATTTTCATCATAACGTTAACGTGCCAATGCAAAAGCAATGAGAGAACCGGAAATTACAACCGTTTCAACGAATATGATAATGAATAACAATCACACAACTAATTATTTAAAATATATGCATATTTATTTTTTAATGTTTTTATTTATTTTATGACCACTACACGTAGTACCTGTCAATATATTTGTTCAACATCCAAATTGGTTACCGATTCTCAAATAATTTTAATTGCTTCCGCCAGTGACATTGTGGGGGACTTTACCTTTGCTGCCTAGGAATCGACAGGGTAGGTTCTTCAGTCTCTTACCTATTTCAGCTGGTAATCAGCAGTGCAACCACTGTCGTGTTCTAAAGTTCATAAACAGCCGGTATCGTAATTATTATATTGAAGTTCTTTGCATAGAATGCAGTTACCATCATAAGTAACTGTAAGCTCGTCTGACTCTGAGGATTCATCTATTTAAATACAATTAACCCATTTTTTTATTATTTTATACAAAAGAAACAGAGATTCTATAATGAATTGAATAAGGGCCAAATTAGTATAGTGCATGATATTTTATAAATGTTCTGTGTTCCAGCATAGCTTAAAATAAAAACAGAACGATAATCCTTTACATTTTAATTTCAAACTTGAGACTGTTATGTAGACTTAAAAATATTTTTTTTTTTCAATATAAATATGACACGGAAGCCTCACCGCGCGAATTAAATTCCTATTTGCTCGTTTTTAATGTTATCTGCTAAAAGCGCTCCAGTAACTTGAGAGAATGTTAAAATAATTTATTCTCATTTGCATTCGCCGTCGGATTACGCACGAAATTACTGAACTAAAAGATACGAATATACGAGATCGATAAAGTTTTTGTAATGAGTATATTACCGGATAAAGTGCATAATCTTTACATTTTATTAACTATTCAAGCACCGTTGCTTAATTTGTAGAATCTATACATAACAGGTCGGGAAAAAATGTTCGTATTTTATATACCATTTCAAGATACTTTTTATCATAGTTTATTTACATTTGATTATAATATGTTTGCCATTTTGTTCGATAACTTTTTGTCGTTTTGTAGGTAGTGACATAATTGCATTGCTGTAGAAATTTTGGACTTCTGATCAAAAAACTGCGACAAGTAGTGTTGATAGTCCTCTCTTAATGTTAACCTAACACTACCTAAACAATTCTGAAGAAACCAAAACAGGTGAAAATCCGAAGGTGAAAGGTCAGGGTCATATGGTCGATGCATTAACACTTCCCAACCAATTTCTCTCAATATTTGCTGAGTGGCTTAAGTTGTGCATGGTCTTGCTTTATCATGATGAAAAAGCACACCTTTTCTTTTGATCAATGTCGGCCATTTTTTCTCTATTTCTTGTTTGAGTCTCATCAGCTGTTGATAGTAGAGATCTGAATCGATGGTTTTGCCCGCCAGTAAAAGCTCATAAGGAACGATGCCCTTCCAATCCCACCATACACACAGCGCGAGTCACCTTTTCGCGAGTTAACTCGCGTTTCGCTATAGTCTGAGGAGCTTGACTGCCCTTTGACCATGATCTTTCTTACACATTCTTGTCGTAGATAATTCATTTTTCATCACCAGTGATCAATCTGTTCAAAAACGGTTTCATTACGTTTCAACAGAAAATCTCAAATAAGTACACGTTTTTTGCAAATGGGTCAAAACTGTTTTGTAGTCAAACCTATATAAATAAATATGCCTATTTTGCTCCTGGCATTGACTTTATCTTAGTAGAAGTTATTTTCGATACAGCATAGGTAGTCTAGGTATGATCTTTTTGAAATAGCATTTGTTGAACGTCGCTTCTCTACTGTTAAGACATTTTTCGAAAGAGAAGACTTTAGATGATGAATTCTATAAATAAAACGTAGTTATTTGCAGACTTTTGTTTAAATTTATGATTCTTTAATTTATTTTTTATTACTACACAGTATTAACACAACAACACAATACAAATATAACTCCACAAATTTAGAATGTATGCCGAACCGTATAGGTAGCAGGTACAGTGAGTAGTTCAATATAGCTTCACAGATTACAGAAACAACGAAGATAATGGATATAATGACAAATCTGTACAGTACTACATGCCACCGACTCGGCTTTCCTACTTAACATTCACACGCAACACACAGACAGGTATAATAACACGGCTTTACGCATCAAAACATTTATACATACCATCTTTTTCATCCCGTGTGTCTTAAGACTCAAGTAATAGAAAATTTTAAAACTTAAACCATTTATGGCGTCCGACAGATGGTCAATTAACCATCTCTAAAAATTACACAGACCGGTGTCAGACAGCAGCGTCTAGGTTCTTAAGGTTTTAGGCCGCAATAATGGGAAGATGATGACATGATGCCGACACCTAGTTCTAAACTAGGATTCCCTGTGTCTTGGTACCTGGATGGTGGTAAGGTACGTATATAAATATACCTACACGGATAAATAATTTTATATACATATACTGATTGAATACGACCTTATTGACATCCAGAAAAAAAATTAAAAATATCAGTACTAATGGCCATAATCATTTTCAAATAGTGAAAATTCAGAGAGAGAAGAAAAATTAAACATACTGATAATCCAAATAAAACGCAAGCGCTTTCATCATGGTATATTTTCCGCCTTTAAAATGTTGATTAACTACACCGAAAACAAACATTTATTACATGTTAAACTATTACATGACTCGTTTTACCTCATTATGCTGGCAATGCCGTTAAAGCTGCTATCAGCAAGTAATAGCATGTATTATGCTGCCAGCAAATTCTCATTTTAATAGGTATGCAAACATTAGTTTTTATATTTGCTGCATCATTATATTCTATATCTTCACTAACTATTATTTTCTTCATTTTTGTCAATCTTTAGTTTGTAAATATTATTAGTTAAAATATTGCAGACTCCGAAGTTTTGTTTCAGGACTCGGTAATGTAGGATAATACATTTTAAAAACTAGAGCCGTTTCACTCTGGACATGTATAATATCTTGTAACAAAATAAACATATTAAAAGCTTAGTTATGTCTTATCTAGTATCCAGTTACCAGACAGTTCCATCATAACATCTTTTTTCATTTATCTTAAACCTCAGACGTGTCACAGCCTTATATTTTACATTATTAATCGATACGTCTTGAGTTACCATAATTTATAATCGAAAACATGAACATTATAATGTAATGTTCTGAATGTTAAATTACGATAGAATATTTTCACCCACGAGACGGTAAGAAGCTGAAAACGTGAACGGAAGGTTGCTTTTGAATTTATAACCGCTTTAGTGGTCGTGTAAGCTCATTACGGGAACATTTCAAAGCTTATCTCTTAAATACTATATTAGACAATTCCGGGAATGGTGGAACATTAATTGACATAATATCTCAATGGCTCTTATGTTTCACAAATTTAATCAATATCTTTAAACGATATTTTACAACAGTATCATTATAAAGCTGTTCGTGGATTGTGTTTGTTCGTTAAATATTAATTGTCAATATCAGCCAAGGTGGTATTTATGACGATGGTAATATGTAAAAAAAAATACAAACAAATCTTGTCACTTTAAATGACAATGAGTCCATTTTCAAACCAACATTTTAATAGCAGATAAGATTAAGCGACGCATATGAATAAATATTGTCATGTATTTGAGTGATATTTTTTATACATCATTGATTACCGACCCGTGTGAGTTGTAAAAGACAACATTAGGACCCTATTGCCGATTCTATGACGATGATGTATGTAGAATAGACACATTTGTTTTGCTGAGGCGACGTGGTTCGTCAACGAGTGATCGAATTTTTCGTGGTTATTTTACAAGTATATAGAAAATTTACAAGAATTTATATTGTGTTTGGTTTAAATGGCTTTTGTACATTCGACTATTTCGTCAAAAATTCAGCGTTTTAATTTTAAATATGAATAGAATCACCATTGGTTTATCACATATTGACATTTATACTAATACACTCGACGATTGCTAAAAAATTATATATTTAATTTGAAGTTGCTTTCTCATTCAGAATCAGGAAAAGCAAAAACGCATATCATGAACATTCCGAGCAAATTCAAATATTTGAATATTTAAGTCGAAATATTGATTCTTTTGCAAAAAATATAGTAATTTTTTATTAGAAATACTTTATTAACGTGATTCATATTCAAAGTAAAAAAAAGATTTGGATGAATCAAATGTTTGTATTATTTCTTACATTCGGAGAGCTTCAAAGCTATAAAGATGGATCGGTAATAGAAACAAACCACAATCCATTTTTATTTGTGGACATAACTACAAATACTATTAAATATTTGATTGTTTACCAATTAAGGATTGTTCTTGTTAAATAAAAATTTTATCAATCGCATTTGCCATCTCCCCGTACTTACTCACTTAACATATCATTCTAAATCTTTGAATAACATCAAGGAACTTCTAACGCGCTAACATAAGTACACTACCTTTTTTTAAAAGGTACACGTAGCATTATGTCACTGATTTAATTAATTAATTATTATCCGTAATTTCTGCCTATGGGTGACTGGTGTGGGTGCTATATGTATTTTACGTCATAAACTAACAAAAAGATTATTTTGTCATTTATTTCAAACTCATTTATTGAATAAGGTATAGGATGTAATTAATCCTGTATATTTAAACTAGCCTTTATATGCCAGTACAATAATGATAAAGAGGATATCTAGGTTCACATATTATAACAATCGGTCTTTATTACAATTAAGGTGGGTTAAGCACTCTAATAAAACTAATGTAATTAACGGAACATACGTTGCGTTAAGCCGTTACGATTTAGACTGCAATAGATAAACAAGCACGGAATACAGAAAGCTTAAAATACGTCCCACTTTGTTGGTATTTAGAGCAATTAAGGCCGGTTAATACTTTTGAACCTGTAAGCTCCACAAAAGTTCTTTGTTTATTGCAATGGTTTACGCAGATAAAGGAGCTTAATTAATTTTCATTTTACTTAAGACCAAATTAAAAAAAAATTAACCTCCTCATTGTGATGGAACGAACCATTAACCAGTCTAAGATATGTTACTTAGTTTATCCTTATCATCATCATCATCATCACCATCTTCTGTCTCTGAAAAGTCATACACATAAGATTCCTAATAATTAATGAGTTAATTTTCGATGAAAATTTCGTCGCAATAAACGCTTTATCCTCACATTAAAATCTGCTTATAAAACAATCGATGTTCTTTCTGTACAAAAAATCTGAACTTTAGAGTATGAATAAACAGGTTTACGTCTATGCAATGCGTGACGCTGTGCTTATATACAGATGAAAGATAAAATCCGATTGTATTTCAATTGAAATGATTTACAGTTAGAGTTTATATGGTTTTCCTTATTAATGAAATTAAACAGACTAATATGACACTTTACTTCAGTTCACTTGACACTTTAGATGTTTACCCAACTACAAGTAGTCTATAAATCGGCTATTATAAATAAGAAAACAGTATTTACTTTAAACAGTTTATAGTGACAGTTAAAACAAAAGTGAGATACAGTACAAAGAGTGTTATGCAGTGTTTTTTTATTAAATTTAAGGACCATAAATTAGTAAATAGTACAATAAGTTTATAAATATATACAAAACCAATTACAATACCCGACTATTAAAAAAAAAATCAAATATTTTTAAAACTTAATTAATTACTAAGTATTAGTGCACCGTGTACAGTGCGTCGTATATAACATCACCCTGAGATCTTCGTTCATATTGCTGCATTTACACCATAAAGAATATCTCATAAATAATATAATATATATTTATAGCGCCATCATAACAGTGCACAAATAGAATCGATCACAGGTGCATTACACGGTCTCTAAAATGCCTACAGAAAGGTACAGTAGCTGCCGTAAATTTATCTCGCCAACGCTGGGCGTTAGGTGCAGTCAATGCAACTTTATGCAACACCGTTTGTGCGTGGTGCTACCGGTAAAGTGGCTGCCACTTGGGCGGTGCCCAGAATGCAAAGAACAAGACCTCTTTGCAAATGTAATATTTTTTACTCTTTGCAAATGTAAGTGTACGGGTTATTAGCTATAATTTTGCTTTATAACTTCGCTCGTAAAGACACGTGGACAAGCCCGAGAAACGAATTCGACGTAACATGACGTACTCAGAGGTGGGAAATTGATAACTGCCAGAAACACTAAAAATATTTAAACAGTGCTGTCCACTGGCGCAACTTGGTGGAGTATTCTTAGCTGCATAACCATTTCAAAGAAAAGGCTTGTACACTAGCGGGACGTACCACCCATTTACCAGTTTCTGCCTTAGTGTAGTAATCGGTTTGAAGTGTGTAGAGAGCCAGTATAATTACAGGCTGTGAGGCATTACATCCTAGTGTCACCCTTGAGGTGACAACGCATATGTAATGGTAAGTATAACAATAGGTTAATTATTTATTATTCTTATGCTGTAATCTTCTCCTTTTGCAGTTGTTTCCAAAAGATGGACTATTAGCTTATTTTTCATAAAACAAATATATCTGCACAAAACTGGTTTAAATACTTTAGAGTTAATAATATTTTTTGTTATCATAACGTTTACGCGCCAATGCGCATATAATGCGAGAACAGGAGGATGAGCCCATTCACATAAATTTTATAATCTCAAGTACGGATTAAAGTAAAAAACATGAATTGTTAATACTTTCTATATAAATTTGAAAGAAACGAGCGTAACATGATAAATACTGCTTCAAATATACATGCCTGTAAATGTAATGAAAACAAGGAACGTTAATTAAAACTAACTAACGCGTTTGTAACGTTACCGTTACTTCTAAAACTATATATTACTTAATGTATACTATATTTATATAATTAGTGTATTATTCATAGTATATATAATATACTATGAATAATACACTAGAAGGCACTACAAGATAATGGTATAATTCCAACCGAAGCAGCTGTAATTAACGTCTTACTTTAAAACCATGGAATGAATATAAACAGTTGATGAACTGTGAATTTCTTCGTTAAGTTCGCGAAAACTCCTGCAAATAATAGTGCGTTACTTTTATACTAATAAGAAAATTCCTTATCTGTTCTTCTTGAAATAGAACTGTCGGATATGTAGACGCATAGGAATAGAGCATAATACAAAAATACCATGCGTAGGAGAGGATAACTAGCATTTATTCATATACTCAATAATTAATAGATTAAAGAAAGAGTCAGTTGGACAACAGCAGTATATCAAAATTAAGTTCAATGAACTATTCTCTTTAAAATGCAAACTTTTAAAATTGGTTCGCGATGCTAGTCTGATATTATTTTCACATTGAGCTATAATAAAAATACAATTGCTATAGTTGAATGATTACTTTGTTGTTATTTGATTACAGTTCCTGATTCATATTTTTCGGTATACAATATATATAAATCAAATGTACATTGCGTCTGCAACTTTTATTTATTACAAAATGATAGGATATTTAGCCTTTTTTAAGTCAAGGATTTTTAAAATTTAAACCTGAGACATAATAAATTCGAGGACACGTGAAGTCCTCACAAATATTGAGAAGATGCCTTTGCTCAGCAGTGGGACACTTACAGGCTGCTCCTTTCGGCGTTCAATATAAAGTGGGAATAAATGTGTTACAGGTAACTTTTATTAAATTAAATGTTATTTTATGTTTCAACATAGTACGTTTTCAGGGTAACACGCATGGAATATCTTTTTTCTATGCTTAAAATTTCCTTCCTAAAGAACTTGTCACCCTGAGCACCTAAAAATTCCTGTACTGCAGCGACTACTGCTTCATCATATTCTTTCAATCTCGGAGATAGATAGAAATCTCTAGGTACAAGGTCTGGTGATTATGGCGGATTTTCGGTGTATGAGCTACCCCGGAGCGCCACGGTAGTACAGATTCTGCACGATAAACACAAATAACCTATTTATGAATACTATCTATACGACGAGCTACGACTAAGTTGATTTAAACTGTCACTTAGTTGAAACAAATGAGCTTTACAAAATTGAAACGGCAACACTGAATAAAAATATTGCTTGCCAAAAGTTTCAAAGTTAAAATGAAACTAACGCAGTTTAATACAATATGTAGTTTACTCAATAAATAAATCCAATTTAAAATTTCAGCTTCCGAATAATTTATCACTAACCTGTGCTTTTGTTTACCGTTTTAACAATTTGTTTGATTTATTGAAATCCATTCAACAGTGAAACAACGCAATGTGTAGTGATTCCATCGTCGATATTAGTTGATACTGTCACTTTTGTTGCCCCCTAAAAATACTAAACTACAATATCAAATTCTCATTTAAGGATAAAAAAGAATAAATGTCAAAATGAAGGAGTACCAAATTATAAAAAATTATAGACCATTTACCGAGATACAATTGTAAGTGTGTCTTGACTTTACCAATGGGTAATGCACACAGTAGCATAATGTGTTTTACTTTAATGCAATTACGTAATTGCCATTATAATTACTTGAAATCTTGATAAAAATCGACATTAAATTGTTCCCTTTATCTAGAGATCACATTGATTGATGATTGGCGACGGTCGGTCTCGAGTTAAATTTTTCAATCACTGTTCATAGTCACGAAGTTTTGCGGATTTATTTATTATCAATATTATACACCGGAACTAGAAAGACAGAAATAACAAATAACAACCATAACATTAAGACTTTAGGCCGAAAGTTTAAAAATCGTAATTGTAGAACTGAAAAACGTGGCGAGGGAACTGAACCTTACGTTACTTTGAAAACATATTGCAATATTCTAATACTCCTGATTTCTAAATCTGGACATTTTCCGTGTGAAATATAGGGGAACAAATCACCCATAGGGGCAAGTAGATTCGGATTTCCACCTACTATGATTCCGTGTAGCCAAATGGGCTTCTGCATCCTTCTTTTGGCTTCTCTGAGAGGTAGAACGTGCCAGGTGAGCATTGCCGCCAGATAATGTCGTAACATTATACTGAAGAGTAATGTCACTAAAAGTTATAGCTTGCCTCCTATTAAATTCAACATCTTGTGTCGTACTTTTACTACAGGATTCATTTGTTTTAAACATTGTATGAGATACCTTACCAGTTAGTTTTAAACTGTATTTTATGAATTCGAAACTATTTCAATTGAGAAACTTTGCACTTAAATATATAAATGATATTTTATTCGTCATGTATTTCACAGACCAAATTTAAGAAATTTTACACACTTTTACATAGTAAACACAGTCTAAGAAATACTACCTATGACTTTAGATTTACCCTGTTATTTTTGCATGAATTTTTTATACCACTCAATTTATATTGACCAATCGTTATTACCTCTTAAACTAGTTTAACAACACATTTTATCATCGACCGGTTTCGCCACGGGGCATTTTCAGGCTGTTCAATTATAATAATGTAATTAGTGTATTACATAATGCGAAAAAAATAAAAAATACTGGCTTTTATAGCTACTTCACCATTTATATTGTGTTGATCTCATCTAAACGAAAAAATTAGGAAAACCGATATATTATAATTATGTACCTACTGGTAACCATAAATTCCATAAATCATTACCAAATCAATGTATCAGCATTATAGCACAATACTATGGTATTATTATCATTATTACAAATATTTGCAAAGTTTTCAATTTTATGCGTCATTTAGAAGTGGATGAAAATCAACTTCCAAGATTTCTTTATAATGAAGCTAATATATAAGTTAGATTCGGATACAATCTAAAAGTTACCTGACAAATATTAGGTTAATTTTAATGTCGTAACGGCGCATCCAACCTATATAAGTAGTAGTCTAGTCACCGAATAATTTTTTAGTTTTTGCTATTTTGACTCAAGATACATTTGTGTTAATAGTTAACTAGGCCAACGAGGCCCAGGTTAAAGACTTCATCAACCGTCAACACTGGCGTCCTTTACCAGCGTTTGAAGAAAGAAAGAAGAAAGTCTGCGAAACGCCGACATAGAAACACTGAGAGGTATGTTATTAATTAAAAACGGCGTTTAGGTTTTATATGAATTATTAGTCTATTTAAGTTATTTGAGAAAGGTTTTCCAAATTATTCCTCCATATTTTTTTTTATTTAACCATTTTTTCATTAAATTACAATAAGGTCTCATCTACCGTGTATAAACATATTCAAAATTAGAGGCAATATGTAAAAAAAAATATTTTAAAACACTTATAATAATTAAAAGAATATTGAACAACAATTGTTTTCCTGTGTGAATTTCTAACGCCCTCGAGCATTAACATGTGCTCCTGTCTCATGAACGCAAATCCGCAATTTAGTTTGCGGTTCACTGTTGACATTACCATATTATGTAATATATAATTGGACTTCAAGGTACACGCTTACTTAGGAAAAATAAATAAAAACGTTAACATTGTAAATTTTTTGTATTTCCAGAATCAATTGCACACTTCGTGGTCTGGAAAATTTAAATTATTTGTTATTACTCGGTAGTCATTTTCTATTATTTGTATGACTTTTTTAGTTTTACTAGGTAGGAATCTCATCATCATAGGCGTGCAATCTGTATAGACAAAAAGCAAATTTCTTAAAAAAGAGTAACTACGTTTTTTGTGATACAAATACTTTGCTTTTTACCATTTGCATGTCACTGAGTATTATCATCATCGTTACCATTGCTACTTTACATTAGCCACAAATTCACTGCTAAACAAAAAACTTGAATAGACGATATCGTACGAAATTGTATCTACGGTTATTGTTTTTTATGAGATAGGGGGCAAACCGGCACACGGCTCACCTGGATTGCCATCCACTTACCAGTGATTACCGTCGCTAACGTACATCTGAGATGTAGGTAACAACAGCATAGGAGATGTAGGTGCGTGTCCGGCCTTTAAGGATATTGAGAATTTGGGAGGTTTGAGGGGGCCTCCGGTTACCTGACTCAGCGAACGAATCGCAGAAGCACAAGATGCTTTTTTCCTACCAGTTTTCTGCGAGGCTGTTGTACAACCCCGACGCAGCTGGCCCTTTGCTTGCGATGCCGCTGCTTGGCTCTATCACGACGTATGAATACGCCACAAGTTTTTATCCAAACATTAACTTCGCCTGCGCTCGCCTCGAGCTGCGCTCTCCTACCAGGGTCCCAACACGGTGAGTATGGGTACATCATCCATGCATAGCATGCTTATTATTGTTTTCATAGAAATACCTATGCCCAGTTGTGGACTTGAACCGGGTGATGAAGCAAAAAGATGATTTCATATAAATTATTCACGGCACTTCTAATAGCGCTGTTAATTTTTGAATATTTTGAAACCGGATTAAAATTACACTCGTTTTTAATAATTTCTTACTACAGGACAAACTTTGCTGTTAAATAATGTTAATAAGGTAATAAAGTTTTGAATATTTAATTGCTATGTGGGTGCATGTTTATATTTTATCTACGTTTATTGAAGTACCTATTCTACTTGTCATTGTTGAGGATTTAGGTTAACAGGTGCAACCATTATGAAAATATTCTATATAAAAAAAAAATGCAGGTCTTTGCTAAGAATGACTTTTTAATTCATTGCTAAGGCATTTTCAAACTTACTAAAGCCATAAGTTAAAGCAACCAAAATACAACCAAGTGTGAGGTTATAGTACTACTGATAAAATGATGAAATACTATTGATATTTTATCACCATTGCCTTAAACCATGTTTTTTGCAATTTCTTCTAAGATATATCCAAAATATTAATGCATATATGAAATAGGAAATATTAGAAATTCATGTTCAAATTCAGGGATAGATATACGAAATCGTAACCACACTCGCATGAATTTAAGACGACTGCATTCCAATTGAACAATTTCATCCAAATGAAGTTGGTTAAAAAAATTAAAAGATACTTGAGGTTTTCAGGATGTAATTTTTTCATGAACAATTAATTTTCTTTTTGTCTTGAAACCTCATATTCATACAATTTAAATGAAACACTGTTTAATGAAGAACGATGTAGTTATAATTTTCCTGTAATCTTCAAATGAGTGTTAGTCAATAACCTGTCAATATTTTAATATAGAATTAGAAACATACGAGTGGAATGCCCACTATTCGCATTTTTCCCTTAGTTGCCTTACGACACCCACAATAAGAAAGGAGGTGGCAGATTCTTACACCGGCACAACCATATTTAGCTACAATACTATTGAAAATTATTTTTTAAGAGTGTTTACCCGACGTCGGCGATGAGGTAAAGTTTTGGTTTACAAATGTTTGTATGTAATCTGTGTCCTCATAAGTCCAACGCCACTTGATCAAATTAGAATTTATTGAAAAGTTACATGTAGTTTTTATTTATACTTATACGAATGACAAGGAAGAAGAAGACATTTGTAAATATTTGCATTAATTTGTATCACAAAAACCAGGGTTATCAGCTGCCAGTTGATAAATTTTCAATCACTTATTCATTTCCCTCAGCCACGTAAGTAAACAAGAGGAAGCTCCTTTGCATTTAGAATTCAAAGCCTTGTCAATTTACATGTTTTAGTGGTTGAGTCAAAGAAAATTTCGTTATGTTTTGTAAATGTAAATAAAAGTATATTTTAGAAGTATAAGATAATTATCATACTAAAACTTCAATTTTAAAAATAATTCCTTAAAACACACCACAATTCGATCCAGACGTCTTGAAATAAGTAAGATGTTTTCGTTCAGTGACACTTATTCATGAATCTGTAAGAATTTTTTTTCTTTAATATTATTATATTAAATTTAGAATTTATCTTTAAACTCATCCAGCTGGACTCAAGCCACCTTAAGTATAAGATTTGCCAGTATTGGTGTAAGATAAGTTTCTAGTATTGCGCTGCCGGCTTTCCTTGCCTCAGTACCCATAAATAGTTGACACCCTATTTATGCGATAGTAAATTATTATTAGCTAGACTTTTCCTTTACCGCAAAGGCAACCTAACAAACAAAAAAGGTGGGATATCTCATTGATGCAGAATGTACAAAATTATTGGAGAATTTTTACTGTGACTGAAAGTGCATTCGCTTTTTATATGTTTCGGTTTCCAGTTACTGGGTACACGCTTTACCATCAAGTAGTAAGCTTGGTAGGTTCATTACTTGATGGCAAATGCTTACGCATATCTGTAGGAACCCGACTAGGAGCGCCGATCTGTCTACCATATCGATAAACTTGTGGCAGCGACGGCGACGAGATAAGCATATAAAAGTTTTCTTGCAAAAAAAAAAAGTGTCGGTAGACTGTCTTGTCATGGCTTATTAAATGATGGCATTCGTAGGGTTAGTAGTTAGTGAAGTATGATTCAAAATAAATTAATTGGTCTGTTCAATTGTTAAGATACATATTTGCTAATATACATACATATATATATATATATATCTACGTGGTAGAGCCAAGCATCGGCTGTTCGAACAGGCCGGCTTCACCGAGTTGGTACCCACGGCCTCACAGAATACCGACGTGAAGCAGAGATATCTTGTGCTTCTGCGTTTTGTTCGATGTGTGAGGTAACCGGAGGTCTACTCCACTTCCCTATCCTACTCCTTACAAGTATTTTTTTTAATTGTTACTAACAATATACGGATCTACTGGGCTGAAATAAAAATGTATTATAATTATCAACTCTGTTAAAAAAACTACGAATATGTTGCTTTAGGGCGAGGAAAAGACTTTACACATCAATCACTAGATTGTTACGTTTACAAAAATTAAATAAGATAATGTACTATAGTAACTGGTAGAACAATAATAATTTTCCGAAAATTAAAGTAGGACACGAAAATTAAACTCACGAAATTAACGCTAATGAAGGCACAAGTTACGTTAAAATTTTACTGAGTTGAGAATAATTAAAAGTATCCGACAAAACAGTTTTAAAGCCTACATTATACTGCAATGTATTTTCCTAAATCCTATCGGAAAACTTTTTAGCCTTTGACGTATTAATCTAAACTTCCTTTTTTCCTTTAACAGATTGGGATTATTAATTAATTCAAGTTACTTAACTTTTAATGTGCACATAGATTAAATGAAATAATGTCATAAGACGAGCCAAAATTAAACATATATATTAATTAATCTTCTTCTTTTCTGCCTATTCAAATATTTGGTGGAATTAGACAGATTAATACAATTGATACAATATCAATTAACAAAAAAAAACCGAATCAAATGTTTTGTGGTAAGTACGAGTATAATGCAACAGGTTTTAACAATTTTAACAAGGTTAGGATGATACTAAATATCCATAGAGAAATAAGTTTGTATCGTCATTTAATCCTATTTCTTCTTGAATACTATTGATATAAATGAAAAGTATTAGTTGTACTAAAACAGTTAGGGATACTGTGCTTGTACAATTATTAATGCAGTTAGTTATTTCTGCGTCAATTAGATTTTTAATGCATTTGATAGATTCGTGTTGGTAGCGACATGATGACATTTCGATGTCTTTTTAGTAATTTATTATTCGCCAGGACGTGCCAATTACATTAAACATTGTGGAAAATATCACTACAACACACTAAAATAATTCTAAATCCTAATGACAGCAGTTTACCGCGATTGGAATTTAAGAAACCGAATTTTACTAAATATGTCGTTAATAAGCTTCCACGTCTTTAAAAATGTTTGCTTACAGTCGTTAAAAACTTTATAGAGGTATACACTAATTGATTTTGTGTACTCATGCAAGCCCTTTAATTACCTAATATTTTTATTACAAAATCTTTTTCGTAATTATTTTTGTTTTGTAACCATATTTTTTTATTTCATTTATTTAGGTTATACTTACTTACTCAATTCCCTCGTGACTGCAGTTGCTATTTTAAATTTTGTAACTTTGCTCTACCAGCCCATTTCATCCCGTGAGGGTCGTAAAAGTCGAGTAAGGGAAACGTACCTATATCTAATGTAAAAAATATCATTGCTTCGGCCATAACAATCTCGATAAATGCTAGACCGAAAAAATGGGATAGGAGGCAAGCGAGCAAGCAGCTCTCCTGATGGTAAGCGATTACCGTCGCTTGCGTACATCCGCTACACATTCTGAGCTGCAGCTGCGTTGCCAGGCTTTAGGGATGATGTAAAATCTCACCGCCATCCATCTCAGTTAGCTACTGTTGGTAATTCTTTGTTTCAGAGAGCACGAGGGATCTGTGACAGTAAACACTTTGTCACCGATCTTCAGCATGTCAAGCAAGTCCTTCACGACAACAAGCTTCGGGTTTCGCGGATCCGTCACAGTCACCGAGTGAGGCCGGCCACAGTCGAGTGCCTGCTATATTATGTGTATTATTCGGGAATAAAAAACAAAATTAAACGCGATACAATCCGTAAATAATAGTTTAATTTGAAAAGAAATATTTTTTAATTCTTCGACCTTAGAAATACAAATTTGACGTTTCAAATATTATTTTTTAGAATCAGCTAATATTTTTTTTAAATAACAGTATTGTTATGATCCAAAACTACAATATAATATTTAGAAACAGCTCGGTTGCGATCGATTTATTCCCAGGATTATTATTATATCCATGTGTGTATAAAAGTGATCATCCTAAATCGCTGGCTTTTTTATTTATTTACTATATTTTTGGGGATGACCCTCTTCGTTGGATTTATTTTTGGAACATATGTGCAGTTTTCCTATAGGCGATATAAACGACGTGCATTAAAGAACCTATCTTTTTCCGTTTCTTAATAAATGTTTATTCCCTTTTCGGTATACTATATCTACTCTATCTATATCTTACAGTTCCAGAACATGCTCGATCCTTACGTTCCACGTATATTCAAAGACCAGTGTTTGGTGGTTTGTGAGGCGGGTTGCTCCCATAAATCATAGTCCTCGAACATTCCAGAGCCTTGGCTATCAGGTGGCAGGTGTTTGATAGTCAGTGAAGCGTCCCAATCATCCGCACATAATCATCCAGGAACATTCCAAAACATTAGCGGTCTTTCCGGTCCGGTTCATTCTAGCACTTTCAAGATAACTTCAAGCGAAGAAGATTACAGACGCGTCGTCACCCCTAATGACAAAGTTGGAAAGCGTCGCAACTCGTTTTTATAGTGGCTCTCTATACCTTTCAAACCGAACCATAACAGTGGTTAAACTGTCCAAACCCAGACGACTCCTAGGCAGAAGAAGAGAAGAGAAGGAGTATGGTTGATTCGTAGATGCACACTCATACACCAAACTGGAAATTTCAAACATTTTGTAGAACACTTTGGTCTCTGTGTATGTAAATGTCCGAAGTCGATCATTTTCGTCCACTATGGTATCCACCATCACAATATAATAATTTATTACAATATAACTTTTTTACTGGTACATTATTTTTATCTTGTATCTAACCTTGTTCTTCTACAGTCACGATAGACAGATTAGAGGGTTTGGTTCTGAATCAGGAGACTCGAGTTCGAAACTTATGTACGAATTTACGCGTTGATTTAATATCAATTCGGCGACGAGCCCACCACCTGTCAGGTTGTTCCAATTAACCCCTGGTGCAAAGTGGTTTGAAACGACTACGAATGTCTAGACCTTTGAACACCCAAATTGGGCATATACGGTCGTGAGAGTTTATGTAATCTCATTATGTTGTACTTTTACACTTACACAGGTGGTTTAGATAAATTTACTAAATGTAATTGTGTAATTACATAAAACCAATTTAAAAGAAATTTTACCCTACAGACTATATTCTCCTAGCTATGGATAAGTATTGGAAAATTTTCGCTTGAATTTTGATTTGTTATTTGTTTGTTACTGAGAGAGCGAAATGGCCGACGCAATAAGTTGCATGCGAAATATTGAATGACACAATGTTTAATTCATAACTTAACTCATTCAATATTTGTACGATAATGGCAAATTTAATCAAATTGACATACTTATTCCAAATATTACTAAACATCAATCGGTGATGTTAAGAGAGCACTATACTTTTTTTACTGCTTAACTTAATTAAGTTATCCTCCGAAAATTACTTTGCAGTACAAATTTTGACCGGCAATCCTTTGACAATTGGTCGATTACAACTTTCGAATAATGTCGGTAGTTATCAGATAACAGGTTCAAACATACATAAACGATTTTAAATCTAACTATGGATATGAAAATGAAACAGAACGGAAATGTCCTAGTACTACATCATCATGTCAACCATCAACTTTTCCAAAAAAGCACCAACCAAAAACTGATATTGCCCTACGTGAAAAAACTCGCACATGCAAAATGTATCTGGAGTACCTAAATTTCTATACAGAAGAATTCTTCTATAGAAGTATTAAAACTACAACACAGTACCAGACATGTATTAGTACTACCACTTGACAGGGGTTTGTGTCTGGCATACTTGAATTATTTAGTTAGTCATCTTTTGAAGGTAATGAAATGTTCCTGGCACTTTTCGTTTGTGAGATGGACCCATGGAACGAGGCTGGGTACCACCACATGGTGTTCTCTGTAATAACCAACGCCTTAAGCAACTGCCAAAGCCAAACAGCTACTTTTGTAATATAACACATTTACATGAGCATTTCATGCAATTTAAAAAGTCTCGTAACCTCAGCAATAAACCACCTCCTCAAATATACCAGGTCTTAATTGTTACAAATATACCAGACTGATAATCCATTTCTTTAGAGTTAAACCATCTATTTCTACTTGAAGTACTGCCACTTATTATTCCTTCAAAAAGATTCATATGACGTATTATGAAAAGGACAAATTTGTTTAAGAGAGTACTGTCTTAAGAATATTGCTATTCAGGGACACATAAATATCTTCAAGTAGCTTTTCTTTAATCAGATGGTAAATCACGTGATATAATGTGAATCTGAAGCAAACCCACTAAATTACTGAAAGTGAACGCATTTGTCACCGAGCTATCCACACAAGTAAAACGAACATCGCCATAAAATTTGACTACCAATTATAGTTAGCTCAAATTATGACAGCATACAATGCAAAATGTGACATGCATCAGAAATGGATTGATTTATTTGAAGCATTGTATAGTGTTTTGGAACTAAAACAGTCTTTTTAACAGTAGCAATTTCCAGAGACAAAGTTTTTTTAAATATTCATAATTCTCCTGCTTTAATCACAATAGTTTATACTACAGATGTTTAATTAGATTTTATGTTTTTCTTCTAAAAATTCCAGAATAGTAATTCACGTAATTAACACATCTCACGTAATTATCACATCATAAATACATCTTTGAATAGTATAAAAGAAAGACAAAATTCGCGTTTGATTGTGTATTCGCTTCTAAACTTCCATGTGGAAGCGCTATCATCCAGAAGTTTCATGAGGACAGTTATATGTAAGAGTATTACACATTCCCATTTAATTTAAATATTAGACATTTGTCCCTGCGAATCCAGTGCGGTTCACAGGTCAATATTAGATAAAAAAAATCGAATACCTTTCAAATAATCACCATATTTATATTAATAACCACTTTTATTAATAACTTACATCTAAGCTCGATCGATTTCATAAATTTATCAGACCTTTGCTAGTTTATTTATTTATAGACAAAACAAAGAAGTTGCAGAGTAATCAGTTTCGTCAACATTTTTGAAATGTTCCTAGATTTACGTACGTTGTGACGTTATTGCAAATAATAAACAGCCGTAGCCTGTTTAACAATAAATTGCTGTTTATGTTAAAGAAGCTAATAAAATATTTCAAATTTGAGCTCATATAGAGTGAAGGTGCAATTTTTTACGAATCTATTTATATATTAAATCTAATTCATTCAGGCCATATAGGTCATTGCTTGACAATAAGTTTGGAGTCAATAATACCATCAGTTTATTTACATTTGAAGTATCACTAAAACTAACTGATTCCAGCTTTTTAAAATGCAAAGCTTCACAATCGGATCGCCACAACCACTGCACTCGGATTATTATTTGGTTCACTGACTATTCTTATAACTGAATATTAAAAGATATGCTAAACTACGCAGCGCAATATTATGAAAAAAGAAAATTCCTTCATACCTAAAAACAGTTTGCATTCCTGCTGCTATTCGTAAAATAAAAATAAATTTTTATCCTTTGTGCAAACATGCCGACGAGGATTTTATAAAATGCGATAATAGCTTAACGTAAGGGTGACGAAAGCAATGCCACACACCGGACTTTATCGTTTCAAAGCAACAATTAAGGGAAGACTCACTAATATGTAAAAGAAAGACTTTGCTCGTCACTTCGTTTAATTCAATATAAAAAAAATACATAAAATGTTATAGAAGTAAATAAGTTATAAGAGATTACACAGAAAAACGTGTATTGCGACTCTGTTTTACTATTGTTAGACATTTTTTATTTTTCAAGTTCATTAATAGGAAATTTAATGTATATTATTATAATAGTCAACTATAATTAGTTGTTAAATTATCCAAAATTTTTATATTATACATGTAAAAGATGCAAATAAATTGATGTATTAAAAATTAAATGGGAGAGATAATTTACTTAGTAAATTTGTCATACATGTCACTGTCACACAAGTAATTTTGTAACATAATTATCATTGTATTGTTATTAATGTTTATTTGTCTATCTACATATGTAATAGTATATTATTATGTATATTATTCATTATCAGTTATCATATTCAGTATCATATTTTTATTCATTAATTTTATTATATCTATTTATATTTGTTTATAGTTATTTTAAAATCATTTTATTACTTAATTAATTGAACTAAATGAATACACCTGCTACGGCTATCTCACCAACCCATGGGATGACTGGCAGAGAATGCCAATAGGCATTAGGTCCGCACATTGTAACCTCAAATTGGGGTGTATGCAATAAAGTATTTAAAAAAAAAAATTCTTTGTGAATTACTTAATTTTTTTTAGTCAGATCAAGTTTAGTGTTTTTAAAAAAATTGTGACGGATTTGTATCTATTTTTATTCAAATTTCTTTTTGATACATTTTTGATGGTGTGTATATATGCCTGTGTTGTTTCAGTTAAGGCGATTATTTAAACTCTTGATACGATTTGCTAGAATTTTTTATATAGATTTTCAAACATCAAAATGTCAATGCTTATATTTCTTTTCAATATGCCGATATCTTTAAGCTAATTATTTATAAGCGATTATTTATAAGGCGATATTTATTATTATTCCTGGCGTGGGGTATCAGCGTAAGCATCTGCCATCCCCCTTTTTCCCGTGGGTGTCGTAAAGGGCGACTAAGGGAAAAGCCTTGACAATTGAAGGAGTACCGACGTATCGCGGGATATCCATCACAAAAAAATATGCAGAGTGCACGCACTTGTCCCACACAATGGAGAGGAATGGAGGAAGGGTGGTGGTTAGAACTAAGAGCCGCGGTTGCCTAGTGTTCATGGTGCTATTTAAAGTGCTGAATTTACCACGTGCTCGGTTGTGAAATAAATCATCGAGAGTCGGAGTCTGAGTCGTCTGAGTAATAAAAAAAATAGTTTAGGGGATTAGTGAAGTCTGTCAACTTGCACTGAAGTGGAGAGACTATATCCGGCTCCTTAAGCCCTTTTAGATTGAGTCTTGGCCTAGCAGTTGCGGCGTTTACATGCTATTATATTATACATTTAATTTTTGTATGTGGCGTTGTGAAAGTGATTTTTTCTTATCTTTTTTTTTGGTTCATAAACCCAAAATTGTGTTCCTAACACTACAAACGAAGCATAACGTTAAATAAACGTTCCGTGGTACAGTTCGGGACCTTTTTCACTTGTTGATGTATTGTTTTACTTCGAGTTCGCACTATAATCTCAACAAGTTTGACGCCTGTATGTAGTACCTTTCTGAAGATAGAAGAGCAAGAAAAAACACGTTGAAAAAACTCGTCCCTAGTACGGTGACTCCCGTATTTTTTATATTTGGTTTATTAATTATTTGTGAGGATATTAATCATAATAATACATTCTGTGGAAGCCAACTTGCTTCTATTACGGTTCAAAAGATCCGTCCAAGACTAGTAATAGGGTTCCGTACGAAACCGAAGCAAGAGACGGTATGGACGGACGGAAAACCTTTAACAGTACATGGGCGTTGGTAATCACTTACCATCAGGAGAGCCGTTTGCTCGTTAGCCCATTTTCAATAGTGGTAGAAGAATTAACTAATTTGAGAGAGAAAACCGCTGATTTCGTAGGTGGCGTCGGATAAAGAGCATAGTTTGTTGTCATGGTCAAGTGAAATCTATATTAAAATTGTAAAGAGAAAACGTGAGTTTGTATAATTGTATGTGATTAATTACTGGACCGATTTTAAAAACACCATTCACTCTTTGAACGCAAGCTTACTCTAGATGGTCTATAATTGGTTGAACCCTCAAAAAAAAATTGACGAAAATGTGATAATTAGAAGTATATAAAATAATAGTAAGTATATTAAATATAGTTCCTTATGGTTATAACTTATCGCAATATCTGAAAAAAAAATATATTAAGATTTTTCCGTGCAAAACTGTCGCCGTTAATTATTATTGTTGAAAACTATTATTTTAATACCACACATTGTTGCTGTGACTGCCACCTGTTTCTTCATGTGGGTTTCATAAAAATCTCCAGGCGCCCGACATAGCGGGTTAACCATCTTTAAAACAGCCTGATCGAATGCCTGAATGATGAACGGTCTAATGATGGGTAATAGCGTCTGGTACTGCGATAGCCAATCCGCTTGCCAATTGTGGCGATTATAGCCAATACTGCCATTGGGAGAGGTCGAGCAGTGAACTATTAACAGGCTCATGATGATCGTGTCATCACTCGATATATTTTTTATTATTTTAGGACGACAAATAAACTAACACTCCACTTGATGGTAAGTGGCTAAAGAATTCCATAGGCACCTGCAAACAACTTCAATCGGAAGAGGTTACAGATAAGTTGTGCCTCAGGACTAAGGTGGCATCACAACCTTAATAACTACAGGGCTCCCTGTTTAATATATCCTTCAAACCGAAATTCAAAAGTGGTTGTACTGCTGATTGGCAACAGCTAACTTTATCAGGGAATATACCACCTTCTTCTCCCAACGCACCCAGCAGATTAAATAAAGAAACTCTGGTAACCGCCTGATGGTGGCGAATCTATCCGAACAGACCAAACCCAAGTATCATTGTACCACAGGCACAGGCAGGGTAGTGATCGAAAGAAGCATCTTTACTGCGAGGGCCAGCGTGATGAGTATGGGCAAATCTTCCCACTTCTAATTACTTGCACACCAAGCCAGCTTTTGTTAACGTTTCTTGAAAAGGCCTACGTCCAACAGTATACTTAAACTGTTAAAGAAGAAAGAAGATAAAGAACGTTAATGTGAACAACAGATTAATGTTGTTGTCAAATAGGCTAATGCAAATCGCATTTCAAACGCCCAGGTGCAAAGCTACTTAAGTATATTGCTTAACGAAATAAACGATCCCATAGCAACAGGAGCACTTCATAGCTTCTAAGATAACAAAGAAAGTGGCTGTAACAGTATCTAAATATTTAACATTCATACTCGTAATAACGACATAACTAACTTACGCTTTCATGTGTACTTTATTAGATAATTTACCTATGTATTTAAAATGTTTTTAGAATAAATAAAAGTATTTAGTGTCATTAGTATATAATTAAGTAACACTAAACACATATAGTGTCAATCAATAATATTCATGCCAAATATATAAATGTCATTAACATAAATATTCATTTGGACAGACTAATAAACACAAAATATATTTTTTATCTTTTATGCAGAATTGTTTGCCAGAACACTAAAAGTTATATTAATATATGTAAATAATTTAATTATTATTATATGGTTTTAGTTTTTTAAATACAAGCAGTAATAAAATCTAAAATTTCTATTACAAAGTTTTTGTAGCGCCTAGGCAGTAGATGGTGTTTACCGCAGGCCACTGTTGTTCATTATATCCAATTATTAATGACAACATTTATTTATTTCACTCTTGAGTTATGTACAATCTTATAAATATCTCGTTTATTCAAAAATATTGTCTTACATACATCCACGATGTAAAAATAAGGAACTCTCTTATTATATTTTGCTTTACCGTAGTCATATAAAGTTATATGTATATCTTTACATCATGTAAATAAACATACCGAAATCACTTATATATTTATATGAACGAGGCTTTGCACTCTATATCACAAAGAAACCCGTAATTTATTAATAGATAACAAGGGAAAGTGGTTGCGTGTTTTTAACGAGAAACATATATGAGCAATAAAAAAAATTGCACACTGATGTGACTAGATAGGGCTCCAGTTATTTCTTAATATACAATATTATTAGATATCTAAATTGAAAGATATTTGAGGACAAGTGAATGCCGTTAACAGCATTGGAGCAGTATGGCGGACAAAATTAAATCAACGCTCCTCGAATCTAAGAAGAGTCATTTTCCAGCAGTGGGACAATTATTCATACAAAATAAAATAAGCAATGTTTTAATAATAATAAATGACTTAAGTGGTGGTAGTGGAAAATTGTGTGCACTATCCACAGCATAATTGGCAAGCATCATCATTCGTAGTAGTTTAACTTGTAATCCATAGTATTTTTTTTTATGGGAAAGGCGGCAAACGTAGGTTCACCTGATGGTAAGTGATTACCGTCGCCCACATACAGCTGCAACACCAGAGGTGCTGCAGGAGCGTTGCCGGCATTTAAGGGTATTTGGGAGATGGGAGGGAGGATAAGAAGTGGAATGGGCCCTCCGTTTACCTCACTCGCCGAACGAAACGCAGAAGCACAAGATGCTTCTACTTCACGCCGGTATTCCGCAAGGTCGTGGTATTAATCCGGTCGAGCCGGCCCATTCGAGCAGCAGCTAAAGCCGCCGCTTGGCTCTACCACGATAAAAAAGTATAAAAATTTACCTATAAATAGTACTAGTCAGGATAGTGAGTGCAGTGTCGCGCTGTTACCCATAATTAAATTTTGAGTTTAGACATATATTTTTAGTTTGAAAGAAATTTCATACCAAAAAAAATTAGTTTGGTGACGACAAGATCTCTTTCAAGTGGGTCTTCATGGCAGTTATAACTATCGAGTTTTGGGCTCAAATGTAATAATTTGGAAAGAAGATTTCAAAGCTTAAAATTTGAGGGTCTGATGATATCCAGATATTTGGCAAATATCTCAGCCACCATGTCAGTTACAAGCATCGAGTATGGACTCAATTATTTAGTTTTTGGAAGTAGATTTCACAGCCAAAAACTTGAGGTAGTTGTGATGACAGGTCTCGAGGACCTGATCTAAGTCGAGTGAAAATTCATTGGGCACGATTGGGGAATAAATTTGGTTACGTGTACTAAATATTCATTTTAGTACTAATGTTACGGATACACATATTATGCTGGTATATAGCATAATATGCATAGTCGTATGTGTTCCAAGGTATATGGATAATAACTCCTATGGTATTACGAACGCGCAGTTATACGTCTATTTTCATGCATATACATTCTTCTCTAATAATTATTAAAATATTGTAGTGATTTTATATTTACAATAATTTATGAAAGAAATCATATATATAAAATATTTTTCATTACAGAAGTTTAACTTCTTGCGCGTATGCTTCATAATACAGTTCCACTACTTTTTTTAATCTTCTTTCTTCTTTTAACTAAAAATTAAACTAAATCTGTACATTTAATATATTTTCAAAATTTACATTGGACAGTATGATATTATCGATGCATAACTCGAAAGTACAATTTCTTAGAAAGGTTGTCTGTCTGACCACGCATCATGGAAAAACCAGTGGACGGAGATCGATAGGGTTTTCACGGCTGAGTTACTTGAAGGACTGAGAAACATTACGATATATATAATTACGCTATCTATTATCGGAGCTCGGCAGCAGGCGTAGTTGTCTTGATACGTATAAGGTAGAAACCTCTCAACAAATTTAGTTGGAGTTTTCAGCACAGTATTACTTAGGAGTTCAGCCGATAAATGAGCCGTGCTAGGCTAGTGGTCAAGGCGGTTACTTTAGTATCGAAGAGCGCGAGTGTCCTGGGTTCGATCCCTGGTGCCGGCACCACTAAAATTGTTAATAGCCATTTTAAGTGCTGTATTTACCTCGTGCTCGGCGGTAAATAAAAGATCGTGAGGAAACCTGCATGTCTTAAAAATAATAACATAAGTTATTTCAAGGATATGTGAAGCCCGACAACCCGCACTGAAGTAGCGTGGCGAGTCATACACAGCTCCAAAACCCTCTCAGATATCTGAGGTCTTTGCCCAGCAGTGGACACTTTCAGGCTGCTACTTTACTTTTTCAGCCGATATAGTAAATAAAAATCTGAACGCTATCTTCTAAAATAGCTGCGCAGTAGGCATGAGTAATCGTAACATAGACTCAAATAGATTTTAATTTATACGACGTACATTGCAGCATTTCCAGACGTCGAGCCTTTATAGTAAAAATATCTCTTCGTGCTACCTCTCAAAAGAGTAGGCGTAATTGTGTAAATTCGCATTTCTTGTGGACGGATTTCGATAGGATCACTTTCACAGTGTTTATAGTAGTCAAGCCGTTGTTATACGAGTAGTTAGTATCTTTTCTTTGTAACGTTATCTATAAATGTTCATAATTTATATTATATGACTGATCTAACAGTCCATCTGATGACAAGTGTTACTTCAACCCACGAATAACAGCAACCTACTGCAACCTAATAAGATTACAAGTGCGTTTTCATCCGTGGGGACTAGACAGGCTCTTTATACCCTTGAAACGGAGATGCACACCAAGCTGCAATGCGTGTACAGCATGCTGGAGGCAGAAATATATAAGACCTACTCACGTACCTACCCAGACGAACTTCTAGGGACAATATGAATCAAGCCACTTAGCAAATATATATTTAAAATACAAAACAGATGTCTCGTGAAATATTTTCAAATAATTATTTGAAAGAATTATTTTCTTTTCCAACTACACTTCGGTTGAAATGTTCTATCATTTTGATTCGTAGCACCACCGTTTTATGTTTTAAAATATTAAAAAAATAGCTGTGCCCTCGTTTACGCCCGTTTAAGTGTTCCAAACACACAAGTGTTTGTTGTTTAAACAAAAAAACATAAAGAATTTTTATGAAATTTAGTAAGACTAAATATACTTTTAATCCTGGCTCTGGTTTTTAATCCTAATATGTACTTTCTTCGGGAACTATTTCATACGGGAAAAAATCTATTTCTTACGAGAAAACAGAAAAATTACGTGGATGGCTCACAGATGTCCTTCTCACATCGTATAAAAGCAAAAGATTTAGTTCAGTTCATAATATTTTTAGTGTAATAGACACCAAATCTTAATAGTTTATTCTGTCTGTTTATTTGTTCGAGCATCATGAAAAATATTTTTGGCGGCACGGTGGTGCAGATTAGATTCCCGCACAGAACAAGTACGTGTATAGCCTTCAAATAATTGTTTCGTGTGTGGGTTTTTATTCATGTGCAATTTATGTATGTAAACGGCCTGCACAACACAGGATTAATTCTGACAGAGGGAAGGTTATTTCTTTATATCTGCAATATTAAAAGACACACTAATTATATTCAGAGGGTAAGCAGTAGACTAAATGCCAAAAATGTGATTCATTCTAAAGGCGCTCGCTTTCTTAAAGTAAGTATAATTAAAGAATGGACACAAAATATGCATACAATTTAAGGAAAATCAAAGAAAAATTAATAGTCGAAAGAAAAAAGTTTACTTTCCGGAGATTGTAACTCTGAGCTCACTACGGACGTGAGTGATGTGTAATTGAGTACCATTGGTCAGTTTCCACAGCGTCATTTCCAGTAGTATTTGGCAATACGGTGTTTAATTTACATGGCGAATTGTGGTATAAACTCGTAACAGATCTGATTATGTGTAAAATATTAATGAATTTACTCAAAGGAGTAAATTCTAATGAGAATTTTTGATATTGGTAATTTTAGTCTGACTCTTTTGAACTTGAACTGGCATCTGTTGAAAGACGCTCCTTAATCTACTATCCAAACATTTACAAGCTAATGAATTCAACAAATAAAGAAAAATTATTTTGGATCTATTCGTATTTTCCACCCTATAGTAATATGTTTAAGAGATGCTACAAAAAAATAATTCTTAACAAATTTTAAAGTTAACGCGGACGCCATCGCAGGAACAGCTAGTTTTTAATAAAGCGTACCTTATAAATAACCAAATAAAATAAAACACCCAACAATACCTTCATCACTCGAGATGTCAATCCAAGCAACATGTCAGCTTCATGGAACCTTAATAAGGTTTAAGAGCAAAAGTTACTGAATAATGTATTATTTTGACTTTTGTATATATTTTAATCCAAAACAAAGTTTTTCAAGCGAAAACCTGTATCCGAAAGACAACGTGCCAAAACAATAAGTTTAGTGCCTAAATTTATTTTTGATGTTCACGTTTGTTTTTAATTTAGTAGGGCGGGTAGTCATTTAATTTAGTAGGGTATGCCAAAGCCTTGAGTTTCTTCTACGAAGGCGCCGCCACTTTGTATTTTTCGCATTTATAATCTGCAATATTTAGTCTCTTTTTGAGAAAAGCCCATTTTTTTAACACGGGGAGGATGTTGACTGGAAAACCCTGTAATATGTACATTAGTATTCAAATGGTGCGCAATCCCTTAATTTTAATGTTCTAACCCAAAAGAAATATTCGTATTTATAGTTATTTTCCCTAATACCCACCGGACGTAAACAAACTATAGCGAAACCCGGATAAAGTACTCTCAATAAGGTGCTTGGAAGTGCATCGTTCATTATGAGCTTTTCCGCCGGGCAATACTATCGATTCGGATCCCTACTTCCAACACCTGATATGTCTCAAGAAAGAAAAAAAGAAAAAAGAGCCGGAATTGATCAACAGAAAGGATGTGGTTTTTTTTTATCACGATAACGCGAGAGAGCTCGGTTGGGACTTGTTAATGTATCCACCATATCGCCCTGGCCTTTCACTCTTAGATTTTCTCCTGAATCGTTCTCTTCAGAATTCTTTAAGTTTAGGTGTTAGGTTAACATCAAGAGAGGACTATCAAAACTACTTGTAGCAGTTTTTTTGATTAGAAGTCCCAAAATTTCAACAGCAATGGGACTTAGTCACTACGTACAAAATTGCTACATTATCAAACAAAATAGCACATATAGATTATAATCAAATCTAAATAAACTATGATAAAAAATTTCTTGTATTTGTATACTAAATACAAAAAAAAATTTCCTCGTCTATTATTTCCCATATTGACATTATTTAATCTATACTTTTAGTTTTTGATTAATAGTTTAATTTTTTAATTAATTAATTTCGATTATTTACCACTACTACAATTTGTAATTAATTACCACATTAAATAACTTTCATTTTAATATTATGTATAATAATATAATTTCATTCTTTACATATCGTTCCCACTACCAAATATCCAAATTATGACCTTAAACGCATTTACGCATAAATTGATTTGATCATATTTTGATTAAAATATCTGACTGTAGCAATTTTCTAACGAATGTAGTTGCCCAATAGCAATAACAAACATCAGCTTATCTCTTGCTGAAATATATGTACTTTGGTGCGACAGAAGAACTGGCATTAATTTAATATTTCTATGATTGCGAATATTTTAACCTGAGTCCTGAAAATAGCCTTTAACCTGAACCGGGTCATCACTCCTGATGTGGCTCATATCATAATAATAGATTTTCTGTTGTTTAAAAGTTATGAAACGAGAAAGGTAAATCTGCCTTATTACTAAATATATTCCGTAACTTTGTTAGAGAATTTCGAAATGTATCGGTTGTTTGAAGCACATCTATGGTTCGCTACTATTTTATTCTCTCTTATGAGGACACATAGTTTCAGAGCATAATGTCTATTAGTACATATTCTGTCTATGGTCTACAGCGTTTTCATTCATTTTAGCCTATCACAAGTCCTCTGCTGAACATAGGCCTCACCCAAAGATTGCCACAAAACACTGTGCTGAGCCACCTGCATCTATAGATTTTCTGTTACACTGTGGTTATGGTGCGGGTTGTTACTCTGTTTTGAGGGCCAGCGTGTATAGTGTTTACTGCCAAAAAAAAAAAACATCAAGTTCAAATGACAGTGACACTTTAATTTGTCATCGTCTTTATTTTTAGTAGCTTGTTTGTAACAATCACAAAGTTGTCAAGTCTAAATTGTAATATAAGTTTGAAAGAAATGAGTACTCTTATTTATTGTTAAAAAAAAGGTGCGATAACTGTTACAATGTGTGACAGTGATGATCAAGGAGACCATGGCCGTTCTGGCATGGATTTAACTGGCTTCTTATTTGGAAACATCGATGAAAGTGGGCAACTTGAAGATGATGGTCTTCTTGATGGGGAGTCTAAACGGATGCTCTCCTCTCTTACTCGATTAGGTTTAGGATCTATGCTATCTGAAGTACTAGAACAAGGCGAACTAGATCAAGAAGATGAAGGAAAAGGTACTTATCAAAATATTATATTTACCCTGTTACTCTTGTGGTTTTATATTTCTTTAATTTAATAATTCTTATTAGCCATAAAATACAACGTAGAATGTAAATGTACGTTTGAGTGTAATATGGCATATATATAATTCGCCCCACGAAAGATGAGTCCTGAGAAGCCCCTGTGCCTTATAGCCAATTCCCTCTCTCTTGTGAAAATAGTTAAAATTTTATTAATACAGATTTACTAAGTTATCAGATCAAGAAATATATAATAACTTCAGTAATTTTTGTCATTTTGTCTTTATTGTCTGTATTGTATTGTACTGTATTGTATTCTGTAAGTTATTATGTTTTCTTTCCTTTGCCATTATTCATTATGTATGTCATGAACCATCTTCCTAGTTTGCCTTCTTAATGTATTACCCTGGCGTATATAATAACACAAACTTGAACTTCTGAATTTCTCTATACTATGATCTATTTATATATCTATCAGTGTATGCAGGGGGTGGAGAGAATGGGCAGACAATGAATTTGCAAGTGTTATAGACATGCCATTCTGCACACCCCGTTCCTTGCCCTGATGACGCCTCCTTCTTTGCCTCGATGATGCCTGACCTTTTCTTTACCTGCCTCAGACTGCATACTGTAAAAAAACCTGTGAATTTTCTATTGTTCAAGTAAAATGCACCAGGTCCTATCTTGAGCACCAAGTATTACACTCAGTGGTTTCATATATTTTTAATACTTCTACATAATTGTAAAATTAAATGTCATATCAATGTTATAAAATGTTGTTTTATAGGTTCTATTTGGTTTATGGATCTTGAACTTAAACAATTTTTTTTGTTAAATACATAACACTTATTGAACAGTTGCATAGAAATTTTGTTGTGCGAGACAGACTGCATTTTATAGTTATTTTTTCATTTTTTATAGTTTTTGTTTCAATGCCAATTATGGCAATTGTGCCCAACATTATGCTGTGTCTATTTAAGTGATTGCAATAAGGAGCATTTATATTACTTCAGTAGAGAAACATGTACATACACATTGCCCAAATAGTTCACCTGATGATCATTGATACACCTAAGTATGTGATAACAAAAGAATTTCTATTGTTGCAACATGTTATGCCTTAACAATCTAACTCTTTGAAGATCTAAATCAAATCTATACTCATTTCAAGACACAAATTTGTTGTTGAAGTCCTAACTTTATATATTTTGTTGCCTAATGCCTTCCCTAGGGATAACATTTAAGATCATGTAATCAAAAGCATCTGTTCCCAGAATAGTATAATATGTTATGGTGCTACTCAGTTCTTGTTTTCTTTGAGAGGGTGTTTGTACCTTGATTAAGCCTATTCATTTTTGTGTTACTACACCCAGTATCTAGCTGGAGTGTGACTTTAAAACACCCAATATTTAGGAGTCGTTATTAATAGAATTGTATGTAAAAAAATATAAATTTGATTGTGTTGAACTATAAACTTAAAAAAAAATTATCATTATGTAGAGGTAAACCCATATAAATAATAAATGAAAGCTTTACTATTGCAATTCCTTTTACCATTTAAACTTTATTTTAAAATGTTACTATATTGAGAAAAAAAAATATCCAGATGCCAAATTATTTTACTTGTACCTAAGATACATAGTTAAACTTTTGATTTAAATCAATTTATTATAATTTCTACTTATGATTGTTGTCACTTGGTGAAACTTCTTCATATTGATTATTATTATTACCTCTTGTCCTTGTTGTGAAACTACTACAAGCGGTAATAACAATACAATATAACAATTATTAATTTATTATACTTTATTGCTTAACAGATTATACAGAAAAAAGCCCTTCTGCAGTAGACTTCTTTGACATTGATGATGTTGCTGAAGACATTAAGGTAACTATAAAACTGAAATTGGAAACATCTGGAACTTAAAAACCAAACTTAAATGTGATAAAATCCGTAAATAGTAGTTTCAAATGTTTTTATTACAAATAGCCCCCTTGGAGATTTGTTAGAGTAATAAGAGAATTTATTGTACCGTGTGGTATTGGTGTAAGCCACCCCATTTATTCCCGCGGGTATCATAAAAGGCGCTTAAGAGAAAAGTTTTGAAAATCGTAAAGGATGACACATGCCAGAATCAAGTAATTACCAGACCAAAATTAAGTAGATATATTGACAGGTAGCAGCGTCTAAGGTGCAAGGTGTCAGGTACTACGATCGCCAATCCGCTTGCCGAGCGTGATCGATGAAATGGGATGGGATGGGAGACCCTTTTCCTGTAGTGGTAGGGTAAGGTAATATAGATATATAGATTTAGGACTTATACTAACTGATAGAAGTACAGAATAATAATTTTCTTTTTTGTTAGTAATTATTGTGATTTTTTTTTTATTTATTAGATTGACAGATCCGCAGTTATTTTATTTTTATTTATATTTATTTATATATTATTATTATTCTGTGTTTGGTTCTATGTTGTTTTGTTGATAACATTTCACATGTGTATTATGTATTTAGCCACCCGTATTAACTAATTGTATTAACAATAGGAAATAGATGATAGCACTAATCAAAATACACAAGGGGTAACTCAAATACAAGCAACCAAAACAATCGAAATACATGAAGAGTCACAGAGCAAAGACAGTAGTAGTGATTTTCCACAGAGTGAAGCAAAGAATGTTAATAATGAAGATTGGAAGGAGACTGATCACAGAGAGGATAATGCAGCAGAACAACGAAACAATGATGAGGGTTACGAAGGAGATATGGAAGGTGATGGAGGACTTATGCCACCACCTTCATCCGTTCCGTTAGTATTTATATTTATTTAAGAAAATTTTGATTTACTTACCTTTGTTGCAGGCAATAGAGAATCTACTACCCTATCATATCTTGTAGGTATTGAAAAAGGAAATAAAGGGTAAGGCAAGTAGTTAGAAAAAAAGTGGCTTCTAAGAAATGTTAGCATAACCATCTCAAATATGCTATTAGAGTGGTGGAGGGTGTTTGGTACTTTAGATGCTTTCCTTGCCAGGCGTGGTGATTGTTGAACACAGGCTGACATACAGCAGTGGACTGTATGTAGGATGCAAAAAAGGGAAGAGTTGTTGTTTTCAAAATCAATTGGGATTATGCACATTCAATATACACTACAGTACACTACAATAAAAGCCATGATAAATATGGATGTAACTGTTATAGCTTTGTCATTGTATTGTGATGAATATGATGATTTTGTATAATATAATTGTGGCAGAATAAATCAACAGTTTGTATGTGTCACCACCAACAGCTTTTTTAACCAAAGATACACAATTAAAGAAGCCAGTTTGCTTTTTATTTTTTTTATTGGGGTAACAAATATTGACCATTTGAATCATACATACATCCTCAATGACAAGTCAAGAAGAAGGTGCTTAGTAATCCCATAGAACTATGATAGAATGTTATCACAGCCTTATATTGGTATTCTGTGCGACAGTGATTCTTCCTCAATTGAGCCAAGCCTCTTATAATGGCATGGCAAAGGTGCATCTGGAATATCGCTCTGCCATGTAGAAAACATCACTTTCACTATGTTGAACTTTTAATCTGATATACACATAACTATTCATTAATTTAAGATTACTATTTTTGTTTATCATGTTAGAAAGCAGAAAACAGAGAAACCTAAGAAACTGGAAACTCCTCTTGCTGCTATGCTGCCTTCTAAATATGCAAATGTGGATGTAACTGAGCTATTTCCCGATTTTCGACCGGAGAAAGTAAGTATTAGCCTCTAATATAATATGTTACCCTGAAATATATTTGAATATGTGATATATTAGTGTAACTATATTTACATATATACAATAAATAATATTCAGAAAAGCTACTTTTGTAATGCTAATATTTTGAGTGGATTTAAGAGATACTGAAGTCTCACTTAAATCTGTGTTCATGTAATCTACTGGAAGAATTACATGAAATTTGGTATCGTGGTAATTTATGTAGCCTATATGAACATGTTGGCTACTTTTATCCAACTATGCTGAATGAATATGTATGTAAGTATGATTGTATATGTATATTACGTAAAAAGGAGTGTAATTAGTATTCTTATTTTTAGTAACTACCAATTAATGCTTTGAATAATGACGAATAGAATTTAAGCAACTAAATCTGAGTAAAAAATTTCTCAAGGTCAACGCGATGTGAAAATATCTTAAATTAATAATTATGTCAATTTGCACAAAACCTCTTAAAATTATTGTCAAGCTTGAGTAAGACCCACAGCGTAAGGGTTTACCTTACCTCACCATCATATGTACAGTCTATTGCAGGACATAGGCCGCTCCCATAAAGAGGATTTGCAATTTCTTGACCAGCGTATTGGGATCACAGTATTATTATTTTTCGAGACGATTATCTCGCCATTCTGTCGGTAGCGGTAGCGGTAGGTATTGCGATTTTCAAGTATTTTCCCTTAGTCGCCTCTTATGACACCCACTGGAAGAAAGGAGGTGGAAAATTCTTACGCCGATACCACAAGTAAGGGATCCGTGTCGTAAAATCAGTGAATTATCATAAAATCTTGTAAATAGGACAATTATATGTATGTGTACATATTTACTGCAATTATAAGCAAACTACGCTCACCTAGTACGACCACCTTAGGTCGATTTTTACTGGTTCTTGTGATGGCTGTTGGAATAAAAAAAATCCGTCTTCCTACCCATCTAGAATGTTGAAATTTGGTATAAAGGAAAGTGTACAACAGCAACAACAAAACAGCTCTCGCCTGTAACTGTCCCACGAGTAGTAGACAGACCTGCCATTACTGCCACCAGTGTCAACGAACAGAGCTGTTATTCTTCAACTACTAGAGCCCCAACACTTTACCTCTTGGACAACTAACCCTTGACATAACCCTTGTTTTTCTATGAATGGATAGAAAAATATACAATGAAGACCGCATAAATTATTGGTTTTCGGGTCTTGTGTTGCGTCGCATTGTTAGAGCTGTATAATCCTCCCTCCGACTTCATTACATAACTCTAGTGTTACAAACAACAGGAATGCTGATGTTTGCTTCCCACAATTTATGGTGGACGTCGGTGTCTTTTTTTTTTAATGAAAAGTCGGCAAACGGTTACCTCACTCACCGAACAAAACACAGAGAAGCACAAGATGAGATGCCTCTACTTCATGCCTGTATTCTGCGAGACTGTGGTACTAACCCGGTCGAACCGGCCCATTCGAGCAGTAGCAAAAGCCGCCGCTATGCTCTGCCACGTCATACTTGTGAACTTGTGTTGTAAACGTTCTTTTCAATAAAAAATTATTTAATTTTTTTATGATATTAACTCCTATATACTTCAGGTTCTCCTGTTTGCCCGGTTATTTGGACCAGGGAAATTATCAAGTCTTCCTCAAATATGGCGCGGAGTGAAGAAACGAAGGAGAAGAAAACGGAGTGGTAGCACAAGCAGCGACACACCTCAAATGCCAGAGAACCAAGAATCTCAATATGCTAGCGACGATGAAGAAAAATTCCTTAAGTATATTCTAAAATGTTAAGTAGATCAGAGTGAAATAACCTCTTGTAATAAATACATTTTTAGGTAGTATCATAAGAATAAGTAATAATACGAGTATATAAGTGAAACAGTCGCGCCAGATGCCTCCAAACTCAAGATAACAGCCTACTACATCGCCTCACTCTCGCACGCAACTATATAGTGCACTGCAGCAGCGTAGCTGACCCTTCCCGGCTCCAATCTCTCAATATTGTTTCAGAGAAGTCCCTTGCCCAGCCATTTACAGTCTGCTACTTTTCTTTTTATTACTCCAGAAAAATGTTTTCAAGTTCCCGAATTATAACCTAAATTTGATTAGACCACGCGCTATTAAATAATATTTATAAACTATGTCTACTGACATGAGTGGCTCCCATTCTCTGTGATCCTCTGTAATGTAATCAAGTGTAAAAATACATTAGACGTTAGACGTTAGAATGTCCGGGATATAACATTATAACTACTCGGATAATATGTTTAATTTTGTTTTTGATTATATAAAACTGGAATTAAGTATGATTTTACAGCAAATTAAACATTTAAGTGTTTTTACATACACAGCGAGCTGAATGGGGAAGTAGGTGTCAATAACGTGTTCTGCATGCAGAAGTTTCGCTTCTGTACTCGTATATTACATATTCTTATGGTAGTACCTACTTAAAAACTTTCCAATTATTTTTGCTGTAAATCCTTTATGGTTTTGCAAAAAAAGTTTAAAGCTTAACTTATTGGAATAATAAACTGACAAAAAAATTTCATTACATGTAAAATTTCCAAAGTAAAAATTATTAAAATTATTAAACTAATGGTTTTCGAATATTTAAAAATCTTGAAGAAGAAAATGTCTGTGATTTGCGTAGACATGTTCTTTTTTTCAGTCAGTCTTAATGTAATTTTTAGACCCATGGAAGAGAACCAACTAATGAATGCAGATAATAATTCACAAAACTCTGGAGATAAGTCTCAAAAGCCAACACCGGCTCATTGGCGCTTTGGACCAGCTCAGATGTGGTATGATATGCTTAATGTTCCCGAGACTGGTGACGGCTTTGACTATGGATTTAAATCGAAGGTGAGACATCTTTTTTCTCATTACTGCTTGATAATATATCTGCTTAAATTGTTTGCATCAATATTTATGACCCAAGGTAAAAGTTAATTTGTATCTCGGGATGGACCTTTTCTTTAGCAGTCTCTAAACAGTCTACTTCTGGACATAAGTTATATTTGAGATAAGATAATATACGAAAAAGATCTGTTGGGATATCTCCGACATTTTTATTGGGTCCTTAGTCGACTTTTATAAGAACCACAGTATAAGGTGAGATGGCAGATTCTCTAACTCCGCTTCCATATACGTGTTTGTGGTTAACAATGGGGCAGGCCTGTGCTTAGCGCAGTAGCTTGGTCAACCACGGTGAATGAAGAGTACATGGCCGGCTTGACTATTACAACAGAACTGGCCCGAGGTGACCTTTGAATGGGCATAGCAAGCCCCCTTCGTATGCGAGTTGGTGGACTGTACGGAAGGGTAGGCGTCTTTGCTTTGCATCGCTCTTCCTATCCTCCACAGCCCTACCCTTTGAGGCCGAAATATGGTCGGAAGCTGCGCTTTCCTGATCTCAATGGTCTCTGTGTGGCGGATTCTGGGACGTCCGGTATCCACGTGGGATTGGATCAGATATTTGGAGTAGATAAGCATGTTCCGACATATCTAGCCAGGAGGGAGAGGGAGCGCATATATTCTCTTTCGAGGAACACGGCGCTGGTGAGGTCGCGGGTGTGTGTATTTTCACTTACTAATTTTGTATTTATTAATAAAACAATATTTGTTCAGGGTCCATCTGGAGAAATTGAAGAGAGACCAAAAGAAATTGACGAAGATAATACTGAACATGACGGCAATTCCGATAGTCCTGACAGTGGGCTCCCTGATGATGCATTTCTCATGGTCTCCCAGTTACAATGGGAAGATGATGTCATATGGGATGGCAGCGAAATAAAACATAAGGTTGCATGTTTACATTCCTTTCAAAACATAATATAAAATAAGTATATTTTTTACTATACATTAGATACGAGAATTAAAAAAAAAATTTTGATGATGATCTTTGATGTATACATACTTTATTTGATAACTTCTAAATGTTCTACACAGGTGTTAGCACGACTTAACAGTAAAAGCAATGCAGCTGGGTGGGTGCCCACTTCCGGCAGCAGAACTGCTCAACAATTTTCACACCCGCGTCCACAACCATCCACTCCTCTGCAACCAAAACCACCGACGTGAGTATATTCGTATTAACATACATAAATATATATCCAGCAGAAGGCATTCGACATTTGGTAGAACGAATACCATGTGCTTGAATAATTTGTTAAGTTTGCCAATAATGTTTAGGTTCTGATCAGGCTAGTAGTATACCTGGTTGCTAGGGTTTTAAATATCGACGTCACAAATGGTAGCGTGATCTAGGGTTGGTAGCCGGGATCAACAACTAAAAGTTTCGGAAGCCATTTACCAAATCATGCAAAAATAAATTAACTTCTTCAATCGTTTAAAATGTTCATTAACGCTATGGGCACCTAAAATTTTTTTATACCTATATATATTTTATTTTAGGAATTTTTAATTACCGGAATTTACCGAAATACGTGATATTGTTTACGGCTTCGGTTTATTTGGCCGCAATACCTATGACGAATTCAAATAAACTAACATCTTTATGAACAACATGTCCAGTATGAATTTTTAGGTAGCATATAATGAAAAGTCAAATATTAAATGGACCAAATTCATCTTCATCTTCATCACCTTAAAATAAAAAAATCGAATGAGCATTATGACTGTACAATCTTAAACACACATAATATGAAAACACACAAACACATATGCTTTTGAAAACTATGGAAACAAATCATCATTTTAATTTTTTATTATTTTTTTAGGTATTCAAACAGTCATTTACCAAATACTAAGTAATAAGTAGGTTTAGTTTTACATTGTATTATAATCCTTTAAGACGAGTACACAAGTTATTACAAATCATCTTGGAAATTTTCTTAATCGAAAATATTTTATTTAAATTTTATTTCAAATTGTTGACACTTGGTGAAACTTCATCATAATGGATATTATTATCAACCCTTAAATTTCATGAGTTAGTAATAACTTATTTTATTATTGTTTATTTTGTAGTTTTAATTCAGCCAAGTGTATTGTGATGGATATGTCGCCATCATTTGGTCGTCAGAGCCACGTTTGTTGACTAGCAAGGTGCTCTATGTGCAGATGAGGTTGGCATTCGAAGAAAGAGATTGTGTATACATGCCACTCGTGACAATTGTGTAGATTATTTTATTAGATCTTTTTTAAGAAGATGTAGGGCGTGTATTGAGGCTGATAGTAAACAATTTTAATATTTGTTGTAATAAACAATGTTATTTCCCTATCTGACTTTTATTCTAACAAACCTTAACTAAACTGGGTCAAGATTTTTTAATTTTACTTATTATACTACGATTAATTTTACTTACTTTTGTTGACTTTAATAAAAGAGGGATCACTATCTGTCTCGCTCACTCAAGGCCAACATGTCCAGTATCCATCTCTCTCATCATTTTGCCGTAAAATTAAGCACCTACCAAGAACTTGTGTGATTCAAAAACATTTTAACTGAGTAAAATGTGTTAGCAAAAATCGGGTAACTTGAGGTTTTTATTTATTTACTCGTTTTTTTTTTAGTATGAAACTAACAAGTATTGTACCATTTTAGATTTCTAACTAAATGTGCCAACTTTTAATGCCACTTGCCAAGGCACTCTAGTACATTTTTTTTAAAGAGGGCCTTTCAAAGTCGACAAATTTTTTACATTTTAAATTAATAGTTTAACAAATTAGTCTAATTCTAGGAAACTTGGGGCAATTGTGTCATTATTTTTGAATGTCATTCAGGTATGTTATTTAGGGTTATGGTTCCAAAGGTTAAATGAACAAAAATAATAAAAATTAACCACAATAACCGAAAAATGTTTAGTTTGACCAAATTTCAAGGTTTTTCTAAAAATGCCCATAATTTTCAAACTGCATGGGATAGATTTTTTTCTGATTTTTCTCATGATGGTTACGATCAATCCTGTCACCCCGTTTCGGCTTGAGATTGAGTTCAGGGACAACCTGTATATACTCCCTTACTTAAGAGTATCCTTTTTATTATTTAAAGGTCGTCGGCGTCAACCACAAATGGCCAACCTGGCGGACCCACTGCTGATGGGGAAGACAACACATGGTACAGCATATTCCCCGTGGAGAATGAGGAATTAGTCTATGGTACTTGGGAGGATGAGGTTATATGGGACGCGGAAAATATGCCCGCTATCCCTAAACCGAAAATTTTGACGTTAGACCCCAATGATGAAAACATTGTTTTGGGTATTCCTGATGATGTGGATCCATCTAAAATTACAAGAGGTAAGTTATGTAATATTACATAACTACTACCAAAGGAACTGAATCACAGACAGAAACATAAGTTATTTTTATCTTACCCTTTGCTGCCTGTAAATAGTCCACTGTGGGACATTGGCCTTTCCCATAAGGATGATTTGCCATAATCGCGACACACTTAGACGCTGCCCGTCATCGGTCAGTTTAATTTTGGAATTTTTTGTAAATTCGAGATTGCTATAGCCATAGTAATTTGCAAGGTTTTTCCTTTAGTCGCCTCTTACAATACGACACGATACGGGAAGAAAGGGGTAAGATATCAGATTCCTACGCCGATACCACATTGTCGATTACGAACCTTATTTTAAGTTGGTCATATTCCAGAACGTGGTCCGGTACCGAAAGTTAAAATACCTCACCCGCACGTGAAGAAGTCGAAGATATTGTTGGGCAAAGCTGGTGTAATTAACGTGTTGCAAGAAGACGCGCCGCCACCGCCGCCGAAATCACCTGATCGAGATCCTTTTAATATATCTAATGACGTGTAAGTTTTAATTTACTTGTTTCATTACAAACTATTGAAATAAAAATATAAATTTTTTTCCACGTAAGAAATTTACATTTTCGTTGTAAAACTAAATTTTTTTTTAAACCTTTCTCCGTTTTTTTAATGGGGTTTAATTTTGAAACAATTTTGTGACACATGAGTAAAAGGGTCAGTATCATTCCCTTGAATGAATCATGACATAAGTACCTATTGAGTTTAAAACGAATACTTTTACATAACAAGTATCGTTTTTTGATGGGTCTGAAATCTTGTCCTTAGACTTGTCACTGATACTGTATTTGAATGTTTGGAGTAATGTATATGATGTGGGAAAAATCGGTCTGGTCTTTTTATTTTCGTTATGAATAAAAAGTCTTAAATAATGGCTTACGTCGTTCCGCACGGTAATCAAGCACAAATTGCTGTGTGTTTCTTTGCTACTAGCGATGATCCACAGGAGAACTAGGGTTTTCAAACATTGCCTTAAATATCAGCAAGATGAAATGGCAATGAGCCGCATAGCTCGTAACCATGTTAACCATTGGGTAAGACAGGAGTCAAGTTTAAACTTCGTACAGGCAATATAATTGCAGGACGATCCATCGGGTGTTGGAGAGACGACCTGTAGCGATTCAATGGATGCAGGTGGCTCAGGACCGTGCTTTGTAGAAATCTTTGGGGAAGACCTGTATTTAGCTGTGGACGATGAAAGGGTTTAATGATAACGAAATATCCTCATCGCAATTTGTTACATATATAATTATGACATATATAACTAGTTTATTTTTTTAGCTACTACCAACCAAAGTCCCAGAATCCGCGCCTCAAAGTGGGTGGAGGTCAATTGATACAACACAGCACACCAGTGGTGGAATTACGGGCCCCCTTCATACAAACGCACATGGGTCCGGCAAGACTACGCACCTTCCATCGACCTGCCATGAGAAAGCTATCTTATGGACCGTTAGCAGCAAATGGACCGCATCCTGTTCAACCGCTGTTGAAACATATTAAGAAAAAGGCTAAGGTAATGTTATTACATTCTTTTTACAATTTGTAGGTTTTTGTTATGTTACATGTACACTAACTCTTTTTGACATAATGTTGAAACAAAATAGCGGCCGAAGCTCTTAGCAAAATAAAGGCTTGGAGATCCACTATATAAGTAGCATATACACATAATTCGGTCAGTTTAATGCAGGGATTGCCATACTTGAAGTTAACAGACATATTTTTTTATCGAAACTCCTAAAGTTCCATAGGTGTCAAGAAATTAATTTTAGATTTTGGAGCCTTTACAATCAGATAAACGCTTAAACGCATAATTTTTGTTAAAAGTTTTATTTAATATTGTTACAGCAACGTGAAGCAGAACGCTTGGCCTCAGGCGGTGGTGATGTATTTTTCATGCGAACTCCGGAAGACCTGAGTGGTAAGGATGGAGAATTGGTCTTAGTGGAATTCTGTGAGGAACACCCACCACTCATCAGCCAGGTTGGAATGTGCTCAAAGGTCAAGAACTACTACAAACGGACTGCTATCAAGGTAATATATTCGGATTTTAAATTCAGAATTCATCACAGATACGTCAACATCAGTACTAACTAATACTGTCGCGTCAAACAGTATGTATGTATGTATGTATATATTCACGGCTTGTTCCCTACGGGGTAGGCAGAGACAATCTTCTTCCACTTGCCACGGTGCTGACATACGTCTTTCGCTTCTCCCACTTTCATCAATATTCGCATGCATACTCGTTGGTTTAGAGTAGTCTTGATCTGGCCTTTTTTCAGAACTTCTCCGATTTCAAACAGTAAATGTAACAAAATACGAGGGTGGTCTGAAAAGTTTCCGACCCAACAAAGATACAAGATATTTTTCTTTAAATTTATTTTTATTTTTCTACATAGTCTCCTTGTAAGTTCTACACACTTTCCTGCCATCTCTTTAACCCATCATTTGATTATTCAAGCTTATCGTGTAGTTAGACTTATTATTTCCCTATTTATTTTAACTTCTTATATATTTCCCTATTTAAACTAACTAAAATTTATAAAAAAAGATAATAATATTTAAAAAAATATTGTCGATTATTACTTTTTTCTTAGAAATTATATAATATTCTGTAAGTATTGATCGGCTAAATAGATATTTACAATTTATTTCTGGAAAAAACTCAATAATTACAATGAGTAGTAGTAAGTACATATTATTTTATTGTACTATTTCCAGGACAATGGACCAAAATCATTGAAATACGGAGAGGTGGCCTATGCTCATACATCTCCATTTTTGGGAATATTAGCACCTGGAGCGACCCAGCCGGTTGTGGAGAATAATATGTACCGTGCGCCTATTTATGAACATACGCTATCGCAGACCGATTTCTTAGTCATTAGAACCAGGTAAGTCCGTTTGTTCAATTATTGTTATGTGGATGTGTGTGTATGTCCATTAGCGTGCATACACGCGCACATAAATATAAACGTAAGTGGGTAGGTTACGTGTGATTGCGTGCGTGCGGTGAACGTCATGGTGCAGTACTTTCCATTTAAAAAATTAAACCTATCGCAGACGACCTACAACACAGTTACACAAACACAGACTGTGAGACAAAAGTCGGCGAAAATAGATTATAACGCATTTACTACTTGAACACAGACGCCCCATAAAAAAAACCGTGTCTATAAAAATTTAAAACCACTGAATTTAAATTAGAAAATTATTAAGGATTGGGCTTCACGTTATGGAGTTATGGTCAATTCTTTAAAATGTCCAGCAATGCTGGTTGGTATCTCGAGAAAACTAACATTTTTATTATTTGTGATATAATGACGCATTAAGTTTTATGTCATTATCAGTAAAATTATTCGTATTTGCGATGCTACATGGTTTTTTAGTTGTTTCAGGTTTAACTCGATTTATGTTTTGAATTGAGTCACGTTCATTATCACCGCGCGAATATATTTTAGAACTTTGGTATGACTTTGATTAAACTGTACCTCATGTATCCACTGTTGGACCAAGACCTCTCTGCTTGAAGTTTTATGCTACTATTGGTCACCATTTTTCTACTTTTACCCAATAATTATAATATTTCAATCTATGCCAATTCGACTGCTGAGCGTAAGTCATCGAAATATTATTGAATTAAAACTTGTTACCACAATGGATGGCTCGTCGACCTGACCTGAGCAAATATGACCCAGGATTATGCTTTGTGACCATCTACAGAGCTGGCCCATGTACAGGCTGTACATATGAGATACGTACGGGACACTTTTCATACTGTTACACATTTTAGGTTTTATTCCTTTCAGGCAAGCCTACTACGTCCGCGAGATTGACGCTTTGTTTGTTGCGGGCCAAGAATGTCCTTTATATGAAGTTCCTGGTCCGAACTCCAAAAGGGCGAACAATTTCGTTCGTGATTTTCTACAGGTACCCTTATATATTTTTATATTAAAGCCGTAATTTTCTAAATTCTGTCCGTTGACAGTATAGACATCACAGCCTACCCCGTGAGAGATTGGGTTAACCACATGATGAGAGATGTTTTATAATTCAATATGAATGTTCTTCCTCAGGTTTACATTTATAGATTGTTCTGGAAATCTCGGGATAATCCGCGACGCATTAAAATGGATGACATTAAACGCGCTTTTCCTTCTCATTCCGAGAGCTCTATACGAAAGCGTCTAAAGCTATGTGCAGATTTTAAACGAACTGGATTAGACTCAAATTGGTAAGTAAATAAATGGATACTGAAACACTTTTTTTAAACACTTCATTTGAAATTATAAGAGGGAAGTACGTGTTTTTATGACATGGTAATAATATACAATAGCTACTTTTAAGTTTATTTATTGCACTGCTGTTTGGTGGCAGAAATGAGTAAGAGTGTGTTGCCTACCCAGACGACTCCTAAACAGAAATGTAGTCAATCACCATTTAGACATAGGCACTGATTGGTGGTAGACTCTTCTTCACCAGACTACTATGACGAAGTAATTTAAGTTGTAATTGTAGGATTTAGGTTTGATGGCTTATGAAAGTCATCTATATATATAGATGACTTTCATAAGCCATCGTCACCACACGGCAGAAGTTTAAAATACAATAAATTAATGTCTGTAAATATGATATCTACAGGTGGGTAATCAAACCCGATTTCCGTTTACCGTCCGAAGAAGAAATCCGAGCTATGGTATCGCCTGAGCAATGTTGCGCGTACTTCAGTATGGCTGCTGCTGAGCAGAGGTTAAAAGATGCCGGTTATGGGGAAAAATTTATTTTCACCCCTATGGAGGATGACGATGAAGAGATGCAGTTGAAAATGGATGATGAGGTATTTGGTATAAAAAATCTTATTTTGATGTAGTTAGGTACACTGTAATATATAAAACAGTGTTTTAAAAAGTTTGAAACAAACTTTTTTTTTGCTGGGATCTAGCGTTGTTTCAGTATCTATATACTATCCGCATGTACCATACTAAGTTTACCTTAACCTTGATAACTAGGTATCACAATTTAGGGCAGAGCATCTCTACTTCTGTCGAGACTAACGAAGTCCACTCGACTTTTACGAGTAGGAGTATCTAGTATCTACATATATGTAAATTTAATTACTTAAATTCCAGGTGAAAGTAGCGCCGTGGAATACAACACGCGCTTATATACAGGCCATGCGTGGCAAATGTTTGCTCCAACTCACTGGTCCAGCTGATCCTACTGGATGTGGAGAGGGTTTCTCATACGTGCGTATGCCAAATAAGCCAACACAGCAGCCTAATGAAGAACAGCAACCAAAGAGAACTGTAACCGGAACAGATGCTGACCTGAGGAGACTTAGTTTGAATAACGCTAAGGCTTTGTTAAGGAAGTTTGGTGTGCCCGAGGAAGAGGTAAATTTCTTCGTTTTCACAAAACAGGCCTGAACATATACATATAATACAAAATATATTCATTGAAATAAATAGAATTTTGATTTATTTGTAAGTATTATTGCAGTATAGAAAATAATGAATAATTTTAAAAGTATGTGTTGTAATACTTTTATAGATTAAGAAACTGTCGCGGTGGGAAGTTATTGATGTAGTCAGAACTTTGTCAACTGAGAAGGCAAAAGCTGGTGAGGAAGGAATGACTAAATTCTCAAGAGGCAATAGATTTTCTATTGCAGAGCATCAAGAAAGGTAAATATATAGATAATACAGTTTATAACCATATTTTTCAAGGATTAAAAATTGTGAAATTGTTTTCTACTTATGTATATCTTTTAGTTTCCATAGAGTAAAGTTTATCTAAACATGATGTACATTGTATTTAAGATTTAATTAATATATGTAACTAACTTTACACATGCTTACCAATTCTTTTGGTATACTATGCTAAGATTCTTGTCTTAAATATTTCATACATTTTTAAGAAGATTTATGTACAGTTTTCGGCAAGCATGATAATTTTCTTAGTAATATTTTACTTCATTATCTAAAACTTAATATTATTTAATTCTTATAAAGATACAAAGAAGAGTGCCAGCGTATATTCGAACTTCAGAATCGAGTGTTAACTAGTACAGAAGTACTGAGTACAGACGAAGCCGAGAGCTCTGTCAGCGAGGAGTCCGATTTGGAGGAGATGGGCAAGAACTTGGAAAATATGCTGGCTAATAAGAAAACCACCGAACAAGTATATATCTTTCTTTTACAAAAATATATTGTTTGTTTTAAGATAACAAAAGGCAAGTTTTTGCACCAGATAGTACTGAAATTGGCTCCAGTCTTAGTTGATCACCATTCACTAGTCAACATTACTCTTGTGAATGTCAAAACTGTAGACTATCGAATTATATATATCCATAACAACCAATATAGTATTGTTTCTTTATTATTGAACTTGATAAAGTAATTTTGAATACCATAGAATTAAATAACTTTTATAACAATGTGAATACATAATAATATTCTTCTTTATATGTCATTGTTTTGTGACTTGCTTCTGATTGGTTTTATCGTTGAACAGCTATCATTAGAAAGGGAAGAAGCAGAAAGAGCGGAGCTAAGGAAAATGATTTTAGGACAATCGGAAAAGAAACCACAGATCAACCAAAATGATCAACAGCAGACTTCAAACCAAGGTTTGCATTATTTGTACGTTTTTAGTTTGGCGGCTACGAAATAATTATCTCGTCTACTGGCCGCTCGTCGCAGCCCGCCTCGATCCGGCTGGGTATCGCCTGCAACGCGGTACATGTTCTCGATTTTTTCTATCTTTTTCCTATCGGTTCCTTTCTGTATTTCTTGTATGTATATAAAAGCTATTCTATTAGGAAAACTACGTCACATCTTCTAGAGTACTGTTACTGTTTTGAGATCAAAACCTTAAAACAAAAGTATACATTCGACCGTGTTGCCAGTGATGACTTACGGAACCGAGACGTGGTCTTTCACTGTAGGCTGTATGAGGAAGCTATATTCGGTGCTTGTCTGCTAGATATTATCTGCACTGACTAATGCTAGATTATATCTAAAGCGAACTAGAGTAACCGATATAGCCGTAAGAATCGGCACGCTAACGTGTCAATGAAGCGGCCACATAGCTCGCAGAATAAATGACAACCGTTGGGGAAGAAGGGTTCTCGTGTGGCAAGCACGTACAGGCAAACGTAGTGTAGGAATATGGAGTGACGAACAACACAAGTACACCACATGATGATATAAAAGTATACACGCATGCCAGCCATATGAATAGACACAAATTACGGATTTCTATTTGGCACGAATTGGCGTAGCCATATTGGCTTCCCAAACCCACCTTTCACCTCTCCGAGAGACAAGACTAGAACTACTGCTGGCTACAACTACTGACTTCCTGCTGACTAGGGTTTACTCCCGGTGATTCCCACGAAATTTTCAAGGATTTTTCTTCCGTTTCCTCTTTCGACAGCCTCGGGAAGAAAAGAGTTGGCAGATTATTACGCTGCAGCCATAAGGAAAAACAGAAATGAAATAGAAGTACCTATCTGTTAAGTTTTCATGGCGCTAATTTGGTTTTTTTTTTTAAGGACGTGTGCTGCGCATAGTGCGCACATTCCGTAACGCTTCCGGGCAGAGGTACACTCGTGTGGAGTTAGTAAGGAAAGCTGCAGTCATCGAAGCGTACACAAAGATACGATCCACTAAAGACGATGCGTTTATACGCCAGTTTGCAACTATGGATGAGACGCAAAAGGAGGAGATGAAGCGAGAAAAACGAAGGATTCAGGTACATTCGATTGTGGTTGCGATTGTTTGCAACTTGCTCGGGGACATCTTCGCAATTTTCTTGTGATGGTGATAAAATATTTTTTTAGAGACTTACCAGTAGTAATAAGAAATTTTAAAGTTAATCTAAGATTTAATTTCAGGAACAACTGAGACGGATTAAACGGAATCAAGAAAGGGAGAGGCTAGCAGGAAATGTAACAGTGCCCGGCCAGTTCCCTGGAAATAGTGATAGTGAGTTTCATACTTACATTGTTTTTTTTTTTCATATAAAAATACGTTTCAATTTTTATTTTTTTAAAAAGACACCAAGCAAGTTTTACCGTACCGTACAACCGTAGCGACATCGAAGCAGATCGTAGATTATGTTACTCTGTCACAATAAGGTACTGGCTTTAGCTACCTAATTTCACTTAATAGTGAGATTAGGTAGCGATATGAGATTGTGTAATCACAATCCTATTCTATGGATGTCGTAACCTTGTTTCTGTTGATCTTCGGAAGGGTCCGAAGTATCTCAAGACCTCCAACAGGCGGAATAACTATTTCTAATATACAGCAATTTGCAGTCTATTGATATTGAGATTCTATTGATTCTTATATGCAGTACTGTCGACAGACTGGTGATGATGAAATGAGTAACATTATTCAATACACCATTATTAACAGGTCTCAACATGTCATCATCTACCGACCTGGTTTCGCCGTCGCCAGGGCTCATTCCATTAGGCCATATAAAACAAGAACCAGACCTACATACCCCATCTCGACGACGTGCAAAACTAAAGCCGGATTTGAAGCTGAAGGTTTGATAATATCTGTTTATCTATGATGTAAAATTAAATTTCATATTGTTTTTATATGTCAAATAACATACACCTCGTAGAGTCCGAACTCTAAGAACAAAACTACGTGGGGAGAGTAATGGGAAGCAATAGGCGTAAACCCTTATTTGATATAGGCTCGGAACGCTAAAACTATACGTGTTTGGCTTTTACATGTTTTCTCGGTGGTTCCGCAGTGCGGCGCGTGCGGGCACGTGGGGCACATGCGCACGAACAAGGCGTGTCCGCTGTACACGGGCACGCTGGGCGCGCCGCCCTCGCCCGAGCTTGATGCCGAGCCGCCCCCGGAGCCCGATGTCGATGACCTGGGCTACGTCGACGGCACCAAGCTGACGCTGCCCTCAAAGCTTATCAAGGTAACGGACTCTCACTTCGGTTCATGGGGCCATTCATATCGGCATACTAGTATGCCGATTTTAACAAACCTTTTTGCTTGTAACTAAATTAGATATGTAAGGGTGTAAGGTAGAATATACTAACCTTTGCTCCAAATTTCACTCTCTCCTTCAAGCGGCACATCCTTGTGATTAACGGCTCGACTAATGGCAGTAAAAGTAAAGTAGCAGCCTGTAAGTCCCACTGCTGGGCAGAGGCCTCCTTCTCAAATACGAGTATCAGAGAGGGTTTAGGAGCCGGGAAGGGCCCGCCACGCTGCTCCAGTGCGGGTCGGCGGGCTTTTTCTTAGACATGGAGGTTTCCTCACAATGTTTTCCTTCACCGCTGAGCACGTGGTAAGTACAGCACTTAAAATTGCTGTTAACAATTTTAATGGTGCCTGCACCGGGGATCAAACCCAGCTCTATAAAAGTAAAGTGTGCGCCCTGACCAGTACTCTCTTGGTACTCACGGCTCTACTAATGGCAGTACATCCGTTAGAATATATTACTACCAAAGTAATAGAAAACAAAATCACTGCTGGATGGAAAAGGCGGTAAACGGGCATGCGGCTCACCTGATGGTAAGTGATTGCCGTCGCCCAAGTATATCTGCAACACTAGAGATGCTGCAGGTGCGTTGCCAGCCTTTAAGAGTATTTGGGAGATGGAAGGTAGGTTGAGGAGGGGAAACGCTGAGGCAGAAGACGCCTCTACTTCACGCCGGTATTCTTACCGGCGTGAAGTACCAATTCGGTCGTGCCGGCTCATTCGAGCAGCAGCTAAAGCCGCCGTTTGGTCCTTCCACGTTTAAGTGCCACGGTACGGGCTCTGCGTTCACCATCTCGTCCGCCCACCGAGGTGTATATTGCAAAATTTTCAATGTTTAGCAAGTCGGCTTTTGTTGGTGCATTCATGGAAAGGCCATGTCCTGCATTGAACTGTTACAGGATGATAAGTAATGAAATAAATTACATTTTAAATATACTTCAGTAAAACAAGCTAATTGCTTAAATGAATTTTATTTTAATCTATAAAACTTTCTTTGCAGCAATCTGCAGAAGACTTCAAACGTCGCGGCGGTATGGGTCGTCGTGAAATACGCGCAGCGGGACGCAATAAGCGTCGCGGTACCGCGAGCGAGTCGTGTGACTATCTCGTGCGTCGGCCCGCGGAGAGGCGACGGACCGACCCTCTCGTCACGCTCTCCTCGCTGCTGGAGGACGTGCTCAACCACATGCGACATCTGCCCGACGTGCAACCATTCCTCTTCCCTGTCAACCCCAAAGTAAGTTAATTTCAGCCTTATGTGGCTGATTTAATGTTCGCTATAGAAGTTAATTCCTTCAGAGTGAGCACGTAACGCTCACCTCACTGCAGGGGACGTGTTCAACCACATACGTTATCTGCTCAACGTGCAGCCTTTTACGTTCTCTTGTAAACCCCTAGGAAAGCTCATTTCAGCTATTGGTGAAGTTAATGTTCGTTATCGAATGACCTTGATTCCTTAGGCTTGTGCTCGTAACCCTTCCCTCACTGCTGATAAACGTGCTTAGCCACATGTATCACCTGCGCCACGTGTATCCCTTCCTGTTCCCCGTCAACGCCAAGGTAAGCATTTAGCTTTATGGTAGGTCGAGTTACTGTTTTTTGTTGGAGGACATGCTCAACCATATGCGTCACTTGCCCATCGTGCAGCCATTCCTGTCCCTTGTCAACCCCAAAGTAAGTTAATTATTTTACATCATATTATGGCTGAGTTACAGTTCGTGAAAAAATGGTAAAATAAGTTTTTTTATGTGGTCTCTTGTGGAAAGATATTATTATCTAAGCGGGAATGTCACTGACATTACTCCAAATCCATTATGCTTCAAAGCGGTAATCGATTTACACTCATGCGATTAGGCACATTTTAGCACGCAGCGGGCGCCGATGAGAAAATAGGCTAATAACACTCTACACATACAAAAATTTCTATGGCTTGACTTATCTGTTATGTAGTAACTTATTAAATCTTCTGTGACGTACTCAAATAGGTAGTACGTGTCCTGCCAGACTTACGGGTATTCTTGTTCCCCTACAATCCAATCGAATGGACGAGCTGATCGATGTTAATACAGACTCTCCTTGCTGCCGTACTTTTTAACCACAGGCTCCACTTGTCAGCCATAATATAAAGTAACTTTTTTCTCTTTGTCTATAACCAAATTATATTGCTTTTTTACAGTTAGTTGCAGATTATTACCGCATTGTATCACGGCCGATGGATTTACAGACTATCAGAGACAATTTAAGACAAAAACACTATCAAAGTCGTGAAGAGTTTTTGGCTGACGTCAACCAGATTGTTGAGAACTCTACACTTTATAATGGTTAGTATATAGTTTTTCTAATCCACGTTAGAGAAACCGTGTGAAACATTAAAACAGTGAAAAAATAATTTAATGAATCAGTTTTGTGTTTAGGCTGTTAATCCAACTTTTAGTACTTGGTGTAATAAATATAAATGAAAAAAGTTAATTATACCGAAATTTAGCATACATTCATATCATGCATTATTTTAAAAGCTATGATTTATAGGTAGTGACTTCTTAGCATAATTCGTATTAAAATGGTCCATAAATTCAGAATATTATTATATGTTACATCACATAAATAAACGGATGCGTCCGCGGAGGTGGCGTGCATACAGTTGGTGACCTACTAGGAACCGCACTCGTTCGTCAAGACTGTTCGTTGTCGAAGCCGATTCCTCGTGTAACGTCATAGATAATTTTTTTTGTTCTAATCTAGCAAATTTTGATAGTAATATATTTTTTTTAGGTCCAACCAGTAGTTTAACAGTGGCCGCGCAGCGAATGTTGCAACGGTGCGTTGAGAAATTAGCCGAAAAAGAAGAGCAGCTCATGAAGCTGGAGAAACAAATTAACCCACTTCTTGATGATAACGATCAGGTAATCAAGTAATGTCGTTTTACTTAGAAACAACTTCAAAAAGGCAAAGATATTTAACTCTAATTAGTACTAGTGTTTTGATCAGCATTTTCGAACCTATTTTGATATTTTTTTTTTAATAAAAGGGGTATAATTAGGATGGTCTCATTGTAGTAAAAATTTAGATTTAGAACGGCGCGGTTTATTCATTAAATAGTAAGCTTTATTTCAATTACCCAGAGGGCTCTTTGCCATAAAAAGGATTCAAATCTACTATTTAACCGTAAGTTTACTTGTGGTAGTAGTTGTTACTTTATTACGTCTTAATTTCTAGGTGGCGTTGTCATTCATACTGGAGAACTTATTGGCAACTAAACTGAAGGTAATGCCTGAAGCGTGGCCATTTGTGAAGCCTGTCAATAAGAAGCAGGTAAAAGACTATTACAGTGTGATCAAGAAGCCCATTGATATGGAGACCATGGGCAAGAAGATACAAGGTACCCTTACGTTTTGACTATTTTTGATTTGGTTTAATTTTAATTTTTTTATATTTGTTGTACAGACCTTACTTTTTTATTTCATAGCTCACAAATATCACAGTCGTGAAGATTTCTTAAAAGATGTCCAACTACTGGTTGATAATTGTCGCGCATACAATGGTATCAATTCACAGTTCACACGACAGGCCGAGACTATATTAAAAGTGACTCGAGAAGCTCTTGAACAGGTAAGGGAAGTTGAATCAGACATTGAACAAGTCAAACAACAACATTGGTCTAACCAAGTCGTTAATAAAAAAATGATTCGAAATCTTAATTAAAGGTTTTTTACCATTTTAAATCATAATGCTAATAATTTATTTCTATTAATAAGATAAATGTTAAGTTTTCCGAATGTTTATGCGGTCGGTAATATCTAAGTTTGTATTGGGGAGTCATTTTATTTCTTTACATTTTAATAAAGTATAATTTCAGTTTGGCGAACACGTAAGCCAGTTGGAAGCAAACATATCTAAGGTGCAGCAGAAGATGCTCGAAGAAGCCGAACAATCAGATTTAGAGTCTGAGGAAATACATCCGGCACCTGACAGCGAGAAACGCGGTCGCGGCCGCCCGAGGAAATATAAACCCACCACTTCTACAGGCGATGGTACTGAACAAAACAGTTTCGAACTTTATCGCATATTGGGAAGCTATATATATATCGATTTCGTCATATCTAAACGTCGATATCGACATCGCCATAATTCAGAATTTAAAAATACGAAATTAACAGAGTCAATCATGCACATCTTCTCCGTATTCGATGTTAGATTGTAGGATGCGGTTCAGATGCAATGACAGATTAGAGGGCAGGCGCAATACATTCGACCAAATTTGATTATTAATTTGCAGACTATATAATATTTACGGATTATTGCGAATTTTATACGTTGTAGAGCTAAGCGGCGGGTTTTGGTGCTGCTCGAATGGGCCGGCTCGACCGGGTTGGTAACACGGCGTCGCAAAATACCGACGTGAAGAAGAGGCATCTTGTGCATTTCGTTTGGTCAGTGAGGTAACTGGAGGCCAATCCTTCTCCTCATCCTTAAAGGCCGGCAACGCACCTGCAGCAAATCTGGCGTTGGAGATGTACGTGGTAAACCGCTTGCTCATTTGCCGCCATTCCCAAAAAATAAAAAAATCAAATGTAATAGTCTTATTAAAGAAAAACGACGTTCGAATGGAAAGAAAACAGAAAAGCGCAAACAAATATAGATGAGATATACATACCTAAAATGAGAGATTGGCCACAACATAGTGCACAGGAGACTTAATGAGCGCAGTGTGGGGATTCTAAGTCGTATAGTGAGTAATCAGACTTCGTCAGTAGACACTGCGTGTGGTTGGTGTGGTTGTCAATTGACGCATTATCATTTATAATATATATTATTTTAAATTGCAAATTATGTAGACTAGTTATTTACATTATCATGTAATTGTCTTTATCAGGTGCAACCCCGAGTAAGCGCGGTAGGCCCAGGAAAGATCAGAACAGTTTGGAGGAAGGTTGGTACAAATTAGTACAAAACAATTACAAAATGCAATAACTCGTAAATCGTATCGAAATTTTATTTCTATTTTTTTAGTTATTAGTATTTTGTTTATTAATATTTAATAATATATAGTACATTATTAATATTTCCATTATTTCATTTATTTAAATATTATACATATATTCTTTATAATACATGCAACTATTCTTTACTGTTACTTTTGCTTATCCTAATACACTAAATAAATTTTAAACTAAATATTTTAGTATTAAACATATTTATTAATATAAAATTTGTATTATCTTTGCTGAGTGTCATCGGCGTAAGAATCTGTCACCTCTTTTATTCCTGAGGGTGTAGTAAGTGGCGACTAAAGGAAAGCATTGAAATCACAATGGCTTCCGTCTTATGGCGGGAGCATCGTCCTGAAAAATACCAGATCAAACATAAGCAGACCAATGACTCGCAGCAGCGCCTAATGTGCGAGGTGTCTGTTACACTGATCGCCCATCCGCTGGCCGAATGTTGCGATTACGACAAATCCTGCTTGGGGGAGATGTCCATGTATACTGTTTATGATGAAAAATGCTGAGGTGAGCATGGCGAATACTGCTCGAGACGTAATAGACAACGGAAGCAACTAACACCTCTGTAGCACCTGTGCGAAGTATAACTATAGATACTATTTAACGATTTCGTATTCATGGTTATATTAAGAACGCCAGGCAAAAAAGACTGAGGGAAACATCCTGTAGTAAATGTATACAATTTCCACTAGGAGATTTGAGTTATCACCTAATCAAACGAGAAATGCCTATGGAAATTAAAATTCGCGTAGGTGAATGAAAGAATGAATATACTTTATTGTACACCACAAAACAAAAAAAAGTACAGAGTAAAAAAAGGAAGTAAATTAGGAGGTACAGACTAGCGGCCTTATCGCTGCATAGCGATCTCTTCCAGGCAACCAATAGAAGTAGATTCTAATTCAGATTCAAATTATGAAGATGAAGACGATGACGTCACGCGCCTTCTTTGTAACTGTTGGAAGGAATATCACCTCCCTCAAGACTCGATAATTTATTTCCTTAGAAAGTATTTTAGGTTTTTTAACTTTACTTTTTTACTTAAGTTTTTGTGCTCATTACATCTCACTCAATTTATTTAAACATATCGCATTTCCGTTATAAGCTATCTACATAATATTCTTTAAATTATGTCTTCACAAAATAATTTACGTGTAAATTCAAAATAAGTGTTCAATAACAAAAAATATTCCTTATCTGTTTATCTTACTTTATTAATTTAATAAAATGGGTACCTCATAATTTTGTCCAGATGTGTACGTTTTGTCCAGATAAGTGCAAACTTACCCCACTACCGTTACCTTGTGCTCACGACTCGTGCCTGTAACTATAGAAAGGTTGAAAAAATAATCCCAATTTTCTTACTATTACATCAAATATTCTTCCTACTAATTAATTACTAGTAGTAATAATGAGAGGTAAATCTTTAAAATGCCCATTTTTTCTCTTTTTCAGATCTCCAGTATTCGGACAGTGGCAGTTCAGAGTTGGAGGAAGTGGAACAAAAAGATGCCGCAGAAGCAATGGTGGAATTGTCTGTACATACAGGTAAATATTTAAATTTATGCTGAAGACGTTATTTTTATATCTATCTATCATGTAAAACGACCCCAATTCATCACTATACACTCTATGAGCTTTATGTTTGGAGAGAATTGGCATGCTTGACAGGTGGGCAAAAAAAATGTTATGAGACAATACAACTTTGTCGTCTCGTTTGGCTTATTCAAAAAGAAGAAGAAAGTTCTAATTATTAAAACAATTCCAGGGAGACGTATAGATAATAAAGTAGGAAGTTTGGTATTCAAGTTTTACTTTATATTATGGTAATTTTGTTTTTGTGCAAAATTAAATTTATATTAGCAGTCTCAAGTTTGGACAGGAGTTCTTCTGGGTTGGGAAGAATCGCAATCGCTACGCTTAGCCTATATAATTAGGAACAATAGAATTTGTATTATTTCACATGTTTGAATTTTTAGGCATTCTTTCTAGATATACTTTAGGTAATTCTGACTTCCAAGATACGATTATATTGCTGTCTGTGTTATAATGACTATCTGATATGTTTCTTTAGTACTACAATATCCTTTTATATCTAATTTACTGTAATAAAAAGATACAACTTTAGTTTCACGTCTCTTACATAAGGTTGACAATTTTTTAAAGTATTTAAAGATTAAAGAAAATTAATGTAACTTTAGATTTCATTACGTAATGATCATTAGCGCGCGGAATTACGTTAATATGTTGTCATAAGGCATTACGTTTACGTTCATATCTTAACCGTGTACATGCGTCACACAGTTAAATTAAATTCTCAATATTTATAAACTATGTATGATAATATATTCTTATTGATGGATTTCTTTTTTTAATGATAGCAGTTGAAATGTTAGTTGATGCTATTATTTTTTATAGATGATAACACGCACGGCGAACCCAGTTTCGATACTTCGGAATTCCTCAAGATCAAGAGGGAAGTCCCCGACGAGCCGCCACAGCATAGCGATGACTTTGTTGATTTGGATCGTTCCACAGATTATACATTCCCGACTGTTGTGAAGGTATGTTTAAAAACTGCTTAACAATATCGGTAACTTTACGTACCTGTTTTATGCATTATTGTTGCAATACAAATTACAACATTATATTGAACTTCATGTTACTTCAGCTTTTACGAAATTATGGAACTTATGGTATACATATTTTGCGTAACATTTATTGTTTTTTACTATATATTTTTCGTTTTTTGGAGCCTATAATAAGTAGTTGGTAGGTAACTAAAACACACTAGTAAAAAGTTTGTGTAATATGTTGTGTACAACCTCACTATAGTATTTTTTTCTTCCACAAACAGGAAGAACCAATTGAACCAGATATGAACATGGATCAACAGATGATGCATCATGTGCCACCAGTTGATCCACCGCAGTTTAAAGAAGAACCACCAGAAAATTGGCAGGTAAAGTTTTTTTTACCATTAAAACGTTTTAGTTTTTTTATCGGTTTTTGCAGCTATTTGTACATTTTACGTGCCACAATGCATTTCCAAAATATTGCTTATCCATTTCGCACCGGACAATCAACGCTCGTCTTTTTTGATCATGGATGTTAAAGCTATGAACGTCAAAATCACTGGTTCGTAAAGGTAGAGGAGATTTATTTTGACACTATTCGCGACCACTATCTTCTAGTTGTTGAAGCGACTTAAAAAGTTTTTAAAGGTTTTTTGTCTAAACTTAATATTTCTTTCTTAGCCGGATCCAGCTATACAAGACGACCTTCAAGTCACTGACAGCGAGGAAGAAGCTGAAGATGGGCTATGGTTTTAGATTATTAATTTACGTTATTATATTAAAGACTTAATTATGTTGACTTAGTGTAAACTTTTATTTAATTCAGTTGTATGTCTCGTGGACATTATATTTTAAATTTGAAAACTGTCACGAAAAACGATAACGCTTAAATATTAAGAATAAATTTTTAATGAAACTTTAAGACGCTGTTTGATTGTTATTAATAATTTGTAACCCAGCAAAAAATTCGTACTAAAAAAACCGGTTGTGTAGGTGTCCATATCAACACTAAAACAAAAAATACTGTTAAAAAATTTACATTGATTAAATTTACCCTCCATTCGTTTTACTTTTCGAGAAGCCTGTCTCAACATGGAAAATTATTCTACAAATCCAAAATAAGTTCCACAGACAGAAAATCTCTTCTGAATCTGAAAATCTGTCTGTGTGTGCAAGCTGAAGAAAACCTTTTCAATGAAATACAACTATTAATAACAACTACAAAGTCTAATTTTATTTTACGCAAGTAAAGGTGATAAAAGGACCTAATGTGCTTATACCATCTATACTCTACTATGTTTATCTATAAGGACCTATATAAACATAGTAGAGTTTTAAACGTGGTAGATCCAAGCGGCGGCTTTTGCTGCTGCTGCTCGAATAGGCCGGCTCGACCGGCGTAGTACCACGACCTCGCAGAATACCGGCGTGAAGTATACATTTTGTGCTTCTGCATTTCGTTCGATGAATAAGGTAACCGGAGGCCTGCTTACCCTTCGCCAACCACCCTCCCACTTTTCCTCACATCTCCCAAATAAGCTTAAAGGCCGGCAACGCACTTGCAGACTCACAGGTGTTGCAGATGTACGTGAGCGACGTTAAGGTGAGATTGCTGCTTTGCCCCTTTTACCATTGACGCAGGTGAAAGTTATCGCCCTCCACAAGCATGATTTTTCTTTATGGGAAAGGCGGCAAACGAGCTTGCGGCTCATCTCGTATTTAAGTGATTACCGACACCCACAACTGCAACACCAGAGGAGCTGCAGGTGCGTTGCCAATAATACCAATTCGAAAGTTGTCGCTGTAGTCAAAATCCGTCAGGTGGCCATCACCGACAACATCATGGGTAATGATTATAATGTTATTCGTTTATGCGTACCACTGATATCCTTTATTTTTGAATCAAACATTTTAAGCATTAAGTATGTTTTGGTACGCGTTGATTTTGAAGTTATCGGGAAAAGGTAGGAGAAGTTATCAGTCAGGGCAGGAAAAATTTCTATACCATGTTTACATGTAATAAAAAAGACAGTATTTTCATCCTTGTCAAAACGTATCATTAATAATAAATATTCAAACAGTGATTAGTTTCAAGTAGTTTAGTAATACTTATTAAATCGTGTATACGAAACGAAGGTGAGAGAGATTTAACTGTTGCACGGTAAGAGAAGGGCAGTGTTACGAAGCTGTATAATATTGAAAAATCCGAGAGAACTTTTTCTTTTAAAAGACAAAATACAATTACCTAACTGTATAAGTAACAAAAGGTACTCCGAACTCCATATATTTGAGAATAGGTTTGAAAGATTTTAACTCTTTTGGATACTTAAGTGTTTTATAGTTTTGACATAGTCTCTATCATCTCTTACAATTAAAAAAAAAATTAAAGCTATGCCATAAAACACCTAGGTAATTTAAGGATATCGGATACCAATGATAAAGGTTTGTTGGATCAATATTTATTAGCTTTCTACAGGCCGAATACAAGCTGTTTACCATGGTTACTATTTATTACCTACTATTACAAAAGTTTTTCTGCGTAAGAAAAATCAGGGATTTATTTAAATATGAATCAAGACGCAAAGAAATTAGCTACTAGTTTCTATGGACGAGTGAATGCGCCTGTAGTAGAAAGATGTCGTTTAAATTTTTGCACTGATTTAGAAAAATCTGTTTTAATGAGCAACTTCGAAAGACGCGGATGGCATCAAGTGGGACCAGACGACGAATGGAATTTTTACTGGGCTTCTACTCAGACCTGTAGAAACCTTTTCAGTGTCGAAAGTGGTTATCGCATGAATGACAATCAAATGATTAACCATTTTCCAAATCATTACGAACTCTCAAGAAAGGATTTGCTCGTAAAAAACATTAAAAGGTACCGAAAGGAACTGGAAAGAGAAGGAAGTCTACTAGCTGAAAAAGCTGAAGTTATCCTACATAGCGGGCAAGTGGTTACACGGTATGTACATTTAGATTTTGTGCCAGTGACATTTGTTCTTCCTGCAGATTATAACATGTTTGTTGAGGAATATCGCAAGTCACCTCAAAGCACATGGATAATGAAACCGTGTGGAAAATCGCAAGGAACTGGTATTTTTCTCATAAACAAACTATCAAAACTAAAGAAATGGTCTCGAGAGGCGAAAGCACCATTTCACCCACAGTTGAGTAAGGAGAGCTACGTAATTTCTCGATACATAGATAATCCTCTATTAATTGGCGGGAAAAAGTTTGATTTGAGATTGTACGTTCTAGTCACTTCGTTTAGACCGTTAAAAGCTTATCTGTTTCAGCTAGGTTTTTGTAGATTTTGCACAGTGAAATATGATACCAGTGTTACAGAACTAGATAATATGTACGTGCATCTTACTAACGTGAGCGTACAAAAGCATGGCGGTGATTATAACAATATTCACGGAGGGAAAATGAGTGTTCAAAATTTAAAATTGTATTTAGAAGGTACGAGAGGAAAAACTGTAACAGACAAGTTATTTGCAGAGATGCAGTGGTTAATTGTACATTCCTTGAAAGCTGTTTCTTCAGTAATGGCAAATGACAGGCATTGTTTTGAATGTTACGGCTACGATATCATAATTGATAATCAATTAAAGCCTTGGCTTGTCGAAGTCAATGCTTCTCCGTCGCTAACGTCGACAACAGTTAATGACAGAATTTTGAAATATAAATTGATTGACAACATCATATCAGTAGTACTGCCTCCTGAAGGTGTTCCAGATGTGCGCTGGAACAAACAACCGAATCCTGAAGCTTTAGGCAATTTTGATTTGCTTATTGACGAAGAATTGTTAGAAAAGGATGACCCTCCCAATTCAACTGGTCGGTCAGTAAAGAATAATAAAAATCGTGCTTCTTAAAGTTTGTATAACACAGTATTTATCACATAGTTAACAATAAAGTGGTATAAACATAACTCGTATTACTGGTGTCCATTATATAAGACGTAGTGTCTGTGACTGTATGTACCCCTTCTCGTGTCATAACCTTGTAACTATTGAAAATCTAATATTTGAGTTGTTATCAGGACTGATGACATCATTTAATAAGAATTTATATATTATGCTAGGTTCTTATTCTATGGTTAAATCGAGAAGGTGGAAATGAAGCTAGTCGTCTTAAATTTTACCTTTATTGCTTTATAACTCCAGTGGATGAATGTAGGAGAGATTCACCACTTATATGTCTATTAGTTGCCTCCAGCTTTATTGTAAATTTCATTTTGGGCTTAAGGTAATCTAAAAAAGGCTAGTAGGTATGAAGAGCTTTTTCTTTAAATTTATATATTTTTCATAAATATATAACTTTAAAGAAAAAGTGGGAGATATTAGGGAGCCCATCGCCTCACCGTCTACTTGCACAGAACTTTTCCTTCCACTACAGATAGTCAGATGTGAGGCAATGTGTAAGAAATACTGCATATTCCGCTGGCATGTGTTCTACCTTCCTATAATTGAGTTAATAGTTACAGTATTTTTTATAATTTAAAAACAAGACTAATTTTCGGACGATGATATGAGTAAGGTTAAATGTAGTAGTTATATAGATTATAGCTGCTGTTGTATAGATCTGTTACTATCTGTAACATATTTTTTATGTATTCAGGCACCTACAGGTGCGCTTAATATATGTAGAGGTGTGTTAGTTGAAATTACTTTACATTTTCCATAGTTTTTAGAGGGAGGGCCAAAGCGATCCGGAAATTATAGTAAATTGAAATCGATGTGATATGCCTAGAAATTTAATATATTTTTATGAATATCAGAGGAAAACTAATGGGTCTATCTGTACATATTACAATAAATCTGAAGAAATGTTGTATCTATAACTATGATTTTAAGCAAAAAAGTGCGTTTATTTATGTGACGCTGAAACCAAATGTGATATTTAGAACTTTTGCCACGAGTTTTACGCAAAATATTCGAGTCCCCATTTATGACATTTCGGTAAGTATGTAACATAGCCGAGTTTGTAGACACGTCCGTGTTACCCTATATTCATATCTACATGTAAGCATTCAGTCACTCATACCTGATTGGTAAGCAAACACATAGATCTAATATTACTGTTTGCGTATTGAAATGGTGTTACCATACATCTACAAATGACAGTCTGGAACAGGATTATCATAATGGAGCAGCATCGCTAGTGCGAGAGTACCGACCCTGAGCTCACGAAACCACCTTCGAAGCGAGGTGAGTATGGTAAACAAATCAAATCGTTTATTCATCAACGTAAGAAACATACATTTCGTAATGAGGTTCCTCTGGCGGAGAAGAAACAGGCGAAAGAAGCTCTGTAGGTATCCTCCTTTTTTTCTAATAAAGTAATTTATTCATTAACTTAAGAAACATGAATTTCATTCATTCATTTCATGGTGGGGGCTATGTTTATCAGTAGACTAAAAAGGGTTGATGTTGATGGCAGATATATGCAGTTACCCCATCATATGCAAAGTAATCTCAACTTACGGAATTTTCGAATTTGTTGTTTATTTTTACTATTTTGTCGTGTCGTAGTGGCGTAAAAATCTCACACGCTCCTTATTCCCGTGGGTCGGTGAAATCTCACGACAAAGTAAAATTTTCGTGTCGTCACCAGCCTTCATAAGTCCACCGCTGACCTTTCCCAAAAAGTATAACCATCAAAACCGTGTACATACATTTCTTGAAAGAGTTGCCCATACTCACCACTCTGATTAATATGAAACAAGAACCAATAGGTTTATTCGAGTATGGTCACAAAACTATGGAGCATTTATTACCTGTATCGGTTTTAATAACCGATATTAAAATTTAAACTCAACAAAATAACTATTTTTTTTAATAACTTTTTCATGCTACATTTTTTCCCCAGTCACAATACAAAGTTACTGTTATTACGATTTTTTAGTTTTATGCGGGGGAAAGGTTCTCACACCTACCAGCTTTGAAGATGGAACCCCCACGGTAGATACGCTGTTGGCCTGGTGGCATTTACAGCTTCGGCGGAGGAAACTCGCGAGCAGAAGGCCCGCAAGTTGTTATTACGATAAGTTCTAAAATTTGCTAATGTTTCTTACTTGTGTGACCGCTCCGAAAGTCTCGTTTCACAGCTTACAGTTTTCGGCAAAGCTTTAATATTGGTTTCGTTTTTTTTATTTGTTTTTTAGTGCAATAGGGCATAATGACATCATCAACGAAGAGCTACACTCTGAACATACTGGTACCTCAATGTTCTAAAAGATGGCGTTGTTTACAATTAAAATTATTAATTATTAATCTAATAACGAGTTTTCTCAGCTATGGCCACCTATCTAGATCAAGTTGGAAAGTAATATCTAAAATACAAAAATTCATCCAAATCGAGACACCACTACATATGTTTACTAGACAAGAATTGCTCGCCTAAAGTATGAAAGAAAGGAAAACGTAGATAGATAATATTTTTCACAAATAACTATGGTCCTTGTTTTCCTTGCCGGTCTTTTCTGTATGGAAGCTTTAAGTTTAGAATCGTGGATTAGCGTTAAGTTAAAAATTTCATAAATGTTTCTTAAGTGGTAGAAACAACGATTTTAAAATTAATGAACATACTACGAAATAACTGGCATATTTTAATTTATCTCTTATGTTTAATAGCATAGCATATTTAAATAGATGATAATTAAATGATGCCTACGCCACTCCGAAGGTGGGTTATAAAGCGTTGCGATTAAGGCTAATCCTAGCCTTGATCATCACGCTTTGTTAAGGCTAAATCAAACGCTTTGCAACGGCTGCTGCTGCTGCACCGGTATGGATATTAGTGGCATATTATGTGAGTAGTAAGCAACTGAATAAAATTTAAATTATAAATGTTTTTTTAGAACAAAACTTTGGAATGTAAATTAAAAAAATATAAAGTAGTTCATCAGAAGAGCATCTGTGTAGCATTTCCTCGTCGGTATATTGTATGCGTTGATTTTTTTTTAATTTATAGGTTCACAAACTGGACGTTATAGAAAACATGCATATAATAAATATGTAACAATGTCATGCTCAGCTGAACGACGTTCTTAGTGCGAACACACGTGTAGCACTCAGAGCGCTACGCATCATGTTTGAACGCAGCGCCTCTAATCGCATATCCGTGTTATAGCCGACAAAAGCATGACCCGGTACGTAAAGCATGTGTTGTGTTATATTTCCAAGTTCTCTTTATCACAGATTATAATAATATACTGTGATGTACGAGTAATTTTAAAACCGTTGGAGACTATTCTAGATGGGTATGTGTAATTCTTATATGGGGTCACTAATTGTAAATATAATTGTAGAAATTCATATACAGTTTTACAGGTATTTAAAATATTTTGCGTAATAAAACCTTGGGATAAACCCTAATTTAACATATACTTTTAAGCTTAACACGTTAATGTACAATATCATGTTACGTAATAACTTAGTCACAAACGTAGATATATAAACACGTAGAACACATGCATAAATTATATATTTTTAATTGTAGACTACAGTTTTTACGCAGTTTTGGTGCATACCATAAATTACTATTGTATGTTTGGGTGTATACTTTATTCATTTGTGATTTACTCTTTGACTTGCTTTGACATTACGTTACACGATTTGACGATGTAAAACGATTTAAAGATTTTTATTTATAGTTTTATTTTTATAAAATTTGTCAATCTTATGGCAGAAAATTCCTACTTTTTAAAACTACTTAAAATAAGATGGAGAAGAAAGTGACATACTGTACAGACTTGGAGAAATCAGTAATAATGAGTAATTTTGAACGACGTGGTTGGATTCAAGTGGGGCCAGAAGATGAATGGAATTTTTATTGGTCTTTCACGCAAAACTGTCGAAATATTTTTAGTACTGAAAACGGATATAGAATGAACGACAATCAAATAATCAACCACTTTCCAAATCACTATGAAATATCTCGCAAAGATTTATTAGTCAAAAACATTAAGAGGTATCGTAAAGAACTTGAAAAAGAGGGCAATCCTTTAGCAGAAAAAATGGAGTTAGTGTTGCCAAGCGGTCAAGTTACCACTAGATATATTCATTTAGATCTTATTCCTGTAACATATGTTCTGCCTGCCGATTACAACATGTTTGTTGAAGAGTACAGAAAGTCACCTCAAAGTACGTGGATCATGAAACCTTGTGGCAAATCGCAGGGCACAGGAATTTTCTTAATAAATAAACTTTCAAAACTTAAGAAATGGTCCCGGGAGGCAAAAATTCCCTTTCATCCCCAACTCAGTAGCAAGGAAAGTTATGTAATATCGCGTTATATTGACAATCCGCTTTTGATCGGCGGTAAAAAGTTCGATTTGAGACTGTATGTCTTAGTCACTTCGTTTAGGCCCCTGAAAGCGTATTTATTTAAACACGGTTTTTGCAGATTTTGCACAGTTAAATACGATACAAGCGTCACCGAATTGGACAATATGTATGTGCATTTAACAAATGTAAGCGTGCAAAGACACGGAGTGGAGTATAATAGTTTACATGGTGGCAAAATGAGTGTACAAAATTTACGTTTATATTTGGAAGGGACACGCGGTCGGTCAGTTACTGAGAAATTATTTTCCGACATGCAGTGGTTAATAGTTCATTCCTTGAAAGCCGTTGCCCCGGTAATGGCAAACGATCGCCATTGTTTTGAATGTTATGGATATGACATTATCATCGATAATACTCTAAAGCCGTGGCTGGTTGAAGTAAATGCCTCGCCGTCGTTGCAATCGACGACACATAACGACAGAATATTGAAATATAAATTGATCGACAACATTATTTCTGTCGTTGTGCCTCCAGATGGCGTTCCTGATGCAAGATGGAATAAAATTCCTACAACCGAAGCTATGGGTGATTTTTTAGTTTTAATAGATGAAGATTTAATAGAAAAAGAAGATTCCAATTTACGCTGTAATAAAAATTTTCGCTTCGCAACTAAGTAACTTAATATTAACGTTTCTAATCCTTTGTATTTTTTTTAAAATAACTTTTTGAATAAAATTCTGGATCTACATGATAAATCAATTATTTTTCGAAAATTACCATGTAATTTACTGAACTCATCTAGAGAAAAGCCACATAATGAAATTTCATTCTTCTCTAAAATACTATGACAACACATACGCAGTGATGACAATCATAAACAATATGTTTTATTTACCTAAGTTGTGTCTACCCATATCACTCAGATGTTAGTCCGTTATCACTCACGCTTTACCGAATACGAAGTGAGTAATTTGATATCATGTAGGTACTATTTGCACGAAGCTAACCATTTTATATACCTATGTCAACAATATTTTATGTTAGTGGTTTAGTACAATTTCAAAAATTGGAAGCTGACTTTTGATTTAGATTTCTTGAAGAAGACTATGTTCATTAGAGGACTTAAACAGATACAAGAAGTTATTAGTTTGCGCCTTTGGTAAAATTTGTAACTAAAACCTAACCACCTAACCGTGCCTAAAGTTGTATGTGTTACCAAAAATACACAAAACTAATGCTCCACTACGTCCGATAGTAAGCCAAATCCACTCACCAACAGAGGATACACAAGAGCTCACACAAAAGATTCTAATCATTTTCTCAGCTCTACTTAATACCATGGTTAGTTTTGATGTCCAGTCACTATTCACATGCCTTCCAGTGGAATACTGCATCTCAATTGTAACTAGGAAGCTAGTTCTCCTAACAACATAACTCCAGAATATGCAGTGTTACTTAGATATTGCCATCTGGAAGTCTGATGTTCTGGAAGGAATCTGTTGGGAAGGAAGAGTTCTACATGCAGGTAGATTGTGTGCCCATGGTTTATGTAGGACTTTGACGAGAAAGCCCTTCATATTTCTGTGAATCCATGATTCTACAATCGCTACGTAGACTATAATTTCACAATCTTACCATCGGATAAAGTAATTGCGTTTTTAAATAGCCTTAACTCCATAAACAAAATAAAATACATTTTACAATTAAGTTAGAGGCAAATTAGCTCTCTTAGATGTTTCTCCTAACAAAACAGTAAAACAAAGACATTCGGGAAGTTTTGTCATGGAAACGGAAAAATCGTATTTACTTATTATGGAAAAATATTTTTATTCATATTTAAACTAAACGGTTCTAAAGTTCAAAATAAATCTACATTGTTATTACAGGCTTTGTTACGATTTATAGTGACAAATTATTAACAATAAAGTAATAAGTTCGAATGATGAAAAAATAAAATAACCTAAAACCCTAATGTGGATGGACGGATCAAACAACAAAGCGAACTTTCACTGTACTACACTTTCACACAATACAAACACTGCCATCTGTTGACGCAAAGATCCTATAACAATAGTTTAAACAGAAACAACAAATAGTTAACAGATAACAAATGACGGCATTTGGATACCATTTTCGCATACAAACTAAAATAAATTGTACAACGCCATCTATTTCTGAATAAAAGAAATTTACAAATTAATAAATAAAACTATTAAATTATGATGAGCGAAAATACTAAAGGTTTAGAAAATTTAATAAAAAGCTTACGGGTGGATGATTTACAGAATTCTATACATTCCTTAGAGTTAATAATAGCTGCAAATATTCAACAAATTAATGAAAAAATATATGAAAAATTTATTATAATAAAAAGCAATATAGCCGAGTTGACAGAAATAAACCTGTCTCATAACAATCGAATACTTTTATTACAAAAACAGATAGTATCGTATTTTTTGGAGTAATGGAAGGGGAAAAATCATATGAAGAGTTAAAGGACATGATAGTCAAACTAGTAATAAATAGTTTGAAAATCGATTGTAAGAAAAATGAAATAGAATTAGCGAAAAGAACGGGAGAAAACAGGAAAAAAATGAGTATTTTAAAAAACAAAAAATTACTAAATAATACTTATATTTACATAAAAGAGGATTTCCCGCCACAAGATTTAGAAACTCGAAGAAAATTACAAAAACAAATAAATAAGGAGAGAAGCGGCAAAACGGCGTACATTCGACATGACAAAATAATTATTAAAGAAAAAATTGTTCCGAAATATGAAAGGAAACTATAACAAAAGTTCAAAGAAAAGGGAATTAGAGACCACGCCAGCAAGTCAAACCGGTAACTTATACAATTCAGGGAAAGAAAGCACATCAAAATATCAGATAGACAAGAAGAACAAAACGCAGAACGAAAGCCAATACTCTATTTTAAAATTCGTACAGAAGTCAAATGACCAAAAAAGTCGAATGACATTGTCTGCTACCTCGGCTGACGAGAGCGATCAATAACAATTATTAAAGCCTCCCTTCACAACGCCTCTACAATTAAATGTTATACACAATCAAGACACTTCCCCAGAACAGCTGGTCACCGCGAGGGTTGTAGACTACCACCTTCGAAAGCAAAAATATTACATAGCAAAATTTAATGTGAGATCATTGGCACAAATAGCAAAACGTAAGTTATAGAAACATGTTTGTTTCCTTGCCCGACTTACGCTTGCCAGACTTGGCAGATGACGAAAAAAATAATAAATAAAGCAAGGGCTTGCCAAAGAGGAATAGAAAGAAGCTTTCTTGGACTCAAACTGCAAGATCGTGTTAAAAAATCCACTACAAGGAAAATAACTAAAGTTATGGATGTTGTGAAATATATATTGCGTTTAAAGTGGAAATGGGCAGGACACATACAACGAGCAAACGATGAAAGATGGACAAAAGTAACAACCAACTGGTACCCCATTGATTGTAAAAGTAAAATAGGAAGACCACAAAAGAGATGGAGTAAGGATATAGCAAAGACTGCAGGAAAATTATGGATGGGATCGGCGCGGGGGCAGGAAAACATGGAAGGCTTTGGAGGAGGCTTTTACCGCCAATGTGTAAGGATGAATATGACTAATATTATTGTTAGATGTCTTTCCTACAAATTGGAATCTTAATATTACCACACCACATAAGTCACACTGTGTATATGAAAAAGACCCATACCAACCGATATTTAAATTGTGAATATCTCCATCATCCATCTCAGTAAGCGACCATCTTTGTTTCAGAGAACACGAGGGATCTGTGACAGTAAACACTTGGTCGCCGAGCTACAGCATGTCAAGCAAATACTGCACGACAGCTTTGGGTCCCGCACCTTCGTCACACTGACCGAGTTAAGCCGGCCATGGTCGAGCGAGTGCTTGCTGTAATACAAAATATTAGAGGAATTCCGGACAAGATGGGCTATATTTTAAAACGAGCTTCGATTAAAACTTTTTACTAGCCTCCGAGACAGATTGGTAGTTTTTTACCATCTGTTAAGTGTAACATCCTTCCACAAGACACAGAAGTGTACAATTGCGAATGTGGTCTCTCTTACACGGGGCAAACAAAAATATCAGTAAAAGCTCGCATCAAGGAACATACCTAAAACATAGACACTCCAGGAATTCTGCAGTGTGTCATCATATTTTAGATCGCCCTAACCATAACATTTGATTAAAATTTAGACTGTTAGATCTGTCTAACTTCTGAGAGATCTGTCTCTAAGTGATCACTTCATCCTCGCAAAAGAATACCGATTCCTGCCAAGGATGATTGAGACGTTGGGCGCGAGGCTATTGAAATTGAAAAAACACCCTTATTGCAATAGAGAAGATGGCTAGGTGCTACCTCCTGCTTGGTGCTAATAAATAAAATTAAATTTAAGATCTAGGATACCCTCAAGATAATCTGTGAGTTCCTACTGCGTAGTTCGTATCAAAAATGTATAAATAGAAAACGAACGGTTGGCGGGTTAACTATCACTTTGGGACGTCTAACCCCTCTGTCCCCCCGTGACCACGTTCCTGAAACGACGGGAATAATAAAAAAGTAATATTTAATCGCAGTAAAATCCAATAGTTTTATTTAAAAAAAATCCTATGTGTAAATGTAATTATCGTCTCTCTTTTTAACTAATTGAAGCTACAAAAAGTCTGTACTCGTCCTTTATTTACTCTATTTAATAACAGGAATTTTATAAAGTTTCATTGAAGCAGTGAGTGCCGAGAAACACAAGAGGGTTTTAGATTTCAACGGAATTAAATTCTGTGTAAACAAGGCTCAGTTGTTAAGAATATGGGTTTATAGAATTATAAGTATTCAGTGTTTCAATATGATATATTGTTTGAATAAAAAATACTCTTTGTAAAATTGGAACAGCCTAGCTTCCTCGATCTAAAATAACTCTTACAATCTATTTAATACGTTTTGAAATACGTGTACCGACCCGCACATGTAAACACTCGGTTTACATATTACACATTATACTATATATATTTAATGTATAAAGTCAAAATTGTTAAGAAAGAAAAAGTTTCTAAGGAATCTAGTAACTGAATACTCGCTCCAAATGGACAGTAGAAGATTCTTAACCTAGTAGTAGTATGAATGATTGCATTGTTTTGTTTATTATTTAAATAAAAAGGCGACGCTCCTGAAGCAGTACGCAGTATTCAGTATGTTGAATACGATAGCTACAATAGTGATTGTAATGGACTTGGCGCATTAATTTGGGATGTAAATGTTGACTCAAAGTAGCGGGATCTCGATTCGATTGCATTGCAAATATTGTTTCCAGCCAAATCCCATTCAAGCGGTGCTTTAGCATTTTAAATTGAGGTTTGACGTTCAAGTATGTAATAATAATATAATTATCAAATGGTCACAATGATTTAATACCTCTACTACCTCTAATTTAGTTTCAAAGAGCTATTACTTTCATCAAGTTTTAGATAATTGCGTGGCTTTACGCGATTTCCGTACATGACTGCTGAGTCATAGGTCCGGGGTTCGAGTCCCAATATTTGTGCAAAAGTATACCAATTATTGGTTTCCAGGTCTGGTTGTGGTGTGTTCATCTCATGTCTCTGACACAGCAACTAACCCTTAATTCCTATCTTGTAGCAAAAACTTGTAGCATTACTTCGTACACGGAAAAGTAAAGACATGTGAGTGCCTATGTATTTGTGGTACAATAATATCTCTTGAGCAGTTGAAGTGCCGATAGTATTTAGAAAGTTGTCGCTATGGTCGACATGCTCACAAAGTTTTGCAGACAAACTCTGTGTTTGTCCCTTGAAACTTGCTCGTATAAACAAAGTATACTTGGTTTAAAATAGTTTTGTTCCTAAAACTGAAGAAAAACAACTATTTAGACTTTAAATTTACTTTTAGCACTTTGCACCATGGAACTCGCAAATTTGTCAAATAAATAATATGAAGTACTAGACATAATATGAAGGAAAGTGCGTATGCTAATATGAAACTCTGCTTGCATATGGATTTGAGTTTGGAAATTAAACATTATGAAACATGTTTCTGTGGACTATATCTATCAGAAATGTGTTCAAACTTCTCAGTTCTCACGAAAGAGACACTCAAAACGAAGAACTGAAACGCGCAGACCAAATGGCTACAGAACTGTTTTAATGTAACATACTAAAACTTTGAGCATTAGAGTATTTTAGAACGGCAACTTGTTTACTTAACAACAACTTCGACTAAAATATATCAGTTATACTTCTATGTATATTTAAATAGTAATGGGAAGCAGCATCACTAGTGCAAGGGTACCGGGCTTTAAGCCCACCAACGCACCCCTGCCCAAATTAGCGAATATAGACAACCAATTTATTAAATGCGAACTGGTTTTTATTAACGTTTTCTTAGACCAGCTCATGCCCAGACTTCTGTAGGCAGTGATCAAAAATAAATCGTTTTACAGATAGTCATGTAATGAACCTTCATGTTAAAAACAGAGACAATTTAAAATTACTTTTGCTGAGCTTCTACAATATTTGGACTGTTGTTTGTTTTTGTTTGTTCATTCCAAATCAAGCGCGCTTATTGAATTTATTGGATGTCCCGTTCAAATATTTACGTTAAATATTAAGCTATTGTAAAAGTTATTTGATTCAGTAGATACATAATGATGTTAAACGCTTTAAATGATTTCGCTTGTTATTTATGCTTAAGAAAACATATGTAGTACTATTACCCATAGCACTTCTAGAATCATTAGGAACATTTTAAAATGCTTCTTCGAAATAGTGACAATACATTATTTCAAACAAAGAATTTTGTATGATAGCAGATCAGCCCCCCGTTATATTAGATATTAATCTGCTAGCCTGCTTGGGTTTCCAGCAGACTTTTGATGGGATTGGAGCAGGAGGAGTGTACATTTTTATTTAAATGACAAAAAAATATATCTGCGATTTCTTTCACCTACTACCATGGAACCTTTCTCGAGAGAACTTCTCGAACGGTTCTCGTGTGGGAACGTCGTACAGTGTGCGATAACTACACGATAGAGTGATGATCTGAACAGTGTTGCGGTAAGTCGACGGACGCATGTGGCTGAAATAATGACTACCACAGAGGAATCTCACGAAACGAAGTGATTTTCATTATAGAAAACTTCGTTTGACAAGCAAAGTTTTAATATTGAATAAGCGCCAATAGCCAAATGGGTTAGGGTGCAGACTACGAAACATGACGTCGTAAGTTTGAGCCCTCGCCAGTAGACTATTGTCGTGAACCTCTCCAGATATTGTGTAATGCTTAGTTGGAGGATTAGGAATTTACCACCTTCTTTCAATACTTAAGAGGCTAGATGTAGGTCGCTCTTAACAGAAAAATTCTCCATACTCGTCAAGTTCGGCAGGCGGTTGGTAATCGAAACACCTGACGCCTCGTGTCTTAGACGCCGCTGCTAGTCATCGATTTGTATATTTTCGGTCAGAGCTAAAATAATCTATTAAGAATTACGAAGTAAAAACGTCCCTCAGTGCATTTACCCACACATTTAGGTCGGGCAAAACTGGGGTCGAGGCTGGCTTCCCGTAGTGCCGGTATGCCCCGAATAGCCAAAAAAACGGATTGCGGAAGGCAGTTTGGCTCGTGCTAAATGAAAATCTATAATCTCTGCCTACTCATGTGAGCCGCCTTGAATGAATGTATATACATGAATCCAACTACTACGATTACCTTTAATGTCTCAACTATGTCCAATAAACACACACTACTATACGATTGTGGTCTACATTCATCGAGTAATAGACGGACGGAAATTGCGCTTGTACCGACGTGTTAACAACGTTACACGTAAAGACCCGTGTAGACAGATCAATTAGACTTTATATGGCACCATTGCCTCGATGTAAGGGAGAGCACAAAACTTAAATTAACGAAGTACTTTTAGTAGCGTAGATTGTTTAGGCAAAAAACTGACTGCAGCATCATCATCTCAGAAGTGTACCTATAATTAGATCATCACATAGTTTATTTAGTACCTCAATATAAGCATAGTATCTTATTCTTCTTTATCAGCCTATCTAAGTTCACTGCTGACCATAGGCACCTTCAAAAAAGCGCCAGCAAAATCATTCTTTAAAAGGTTTTCCCGTAACTCACGTTGCATGTTGGAAAAGCGAGTGGATGAATGTAGCGCCGGTACCCTCACACTGTGATGCTGGAACTGAGGAATGTGGATTCAGCAAAGGATTTTCTGCCATCATCCGGTAGCCAAATCCTCGTTCATTTGCTAGCGGGATGCACCACGTGCAGTTGAGGATGGAATTGAAAAAAAATGGGATATTCCTCATGTACTGTTAGTATATCGAATATCTAAAAACATACATAAAAAATACAAAATATTGTTGACTAGTTTCGTCCACGTGGAAATATATTTCTGCGGTTTTCTCGGAATGTTACCCGAGTTTAAAGTGAAGACACATTCCGAATGTCATCAAATTCGGTTCAATGGTTTAGCCGGGAAAATGCAACAGACCGACAGACAGAGTCACTTTCGCATATATACGATTAATATTAGTATGCATTGAGAACCTCCTCCTTTTTAAAGACTACTTTATTCAATTCCTTTCAATCATTTACGTACATATGTATACGGTCAAGAAAAAGTAAAAAAATTTTTTTTTTTAATTATTTTCAATATTTATATAATGGAGAGCAATGAAACTTACATCATTCGAAAGGTACTGTACCAAAATGTGTACAAAAAATAATATGACGGGAGAGTGAGCAGGACCGACCCCAGCGCCGGATCTGGTCCATGGCACCGAAAAACCATATATATCCTCATACTCCTCTTCCATCGCTACTCCACTTCGACTGCAAAGAGGGCATAGCAACGACGCGAATCCTGCTTCCAGTCTCACAAATTTATTAAGTTCCAGAAAATCTTTGTATCATATATTCGTTTGTGTAGCTACCTATCCCTAATGGTACTTGATTGGAGTATAAAATTCTAATTAAAATTGAAAACAGATAAAGTTTTAATCAAAATTTCTCAGCTATTTATTACGTTACCCTACTCCACGAAGACTTTGGCAACATCAAGGGTCTAACGTACCGAGTACCGTACCTAACGCCTTTCAAAGTACCGAGGATCATTTCTCTAGTATGTGGTCACTGTGTTTAAACAATACGGTTCAGTTGCGCATATTTAAGATTTTTAATATGAGCACGTTATGTGTGATTATCATTATCATCGTCATCAGTTTTCCCAAGACCATAACATATAGATCTTTAGCCACGCATTTGTTTAAAGACTTGCCCATACTTACTACTTTCGCGGGAAGGTGAGCACAACACTATAGCTTCCTACACTGCTTTGTTTGTCAGTCAATTAGTACGGTGCTAGGCGTGTAGGTAGGTACAACAATATATGTAAGATCGTATCAACCAAAATGTCTTAGAAGAGTATTGCGAGTTTACACACAAAGGTGATCTAATTCAATTGAATTCAATTTCAGTAAGATGCCTTTTGCGCCTGTAATATACTCAAAGGTACATTTACTTCCTAAAACATTTTCCTCGTACATTCTAGAGCATTTTAGTAAGAAATAAGTTGAACGTAATTTCTTTTTCTAGTTTGATAGTGCTGTAATATGTTTTTTGTGGAGTAATTTGAAATTTTATACATAATTCAAATAACCTAATTACTAATTAACTTAACTAAAAAATTATGAATTATTATTTCATCTCCCCAATGGAAATATCCGAATTATTTATATGTAATATTATGTCTTCAAATTGTGATTTTCTGCTGCTTCGTATATTGCTATTTCTTTCACAGAATTTATATATCAATATTTATAATTTACATGAATATAAACTCTCACGTACTAATAACAACAACCCACCCATTACAGGCATTATAGCCATATGCTTATCATGTCTGTAAATATATAAACTAATAAATATATTTACTTCTTCATAAGCCTCTTAAGTTCACTTAACATCTCTCCAGGAAAGCGTCAATAAGCCAGCATAATATTTTTCTGTAGTTGCGTGTTAGTGAGAACTAATGATGCTGCTCCCATCGCAGGTATGGTTTGGATTCGGTAAATTTTAATGGATTTTTCGCCATTAGTCGATCGCGAGTGCCTCATTTGCTAGCTAGCAGGTTGTACCACGTGCACACATGTGCTCCAAAACGGCGTGTTGAAATAATTGAAATTCTATTGATATGACGCGAGAAGTGTTATTTCTTTTACACACAGAAACGTCACTTTTTCTCGCAGATTCAATATGATTGTTCTATAGGCATAATGCAACAGACATAAAACGAGACACAGACAAAAACGAAATTGTAGAGAAGACATAGTCTAGCTTAAAACGTACGGTGCTAAAGTTTGCACGCTGTGAATAAGCTCGTTAAGTTTCCCCGAAACAGGAACTCGAGCGTTAAATTCTCTCCTTAGTTATGTTTCAATTCTCAGCTCTTTCAAACCTAGTAATTATTACAGAGCAGGGAACTTTTAACAGTTTAAGAATACTTTACAAAAGCAAATCTAGTGATTTGTATTTTACGTAATTATAAATCACTTAATAAATGATTTACCTACCTATTATTCTTCTTCATTAATAGCTTTCTAAGCCCACAGCTATGATATATGGCTAGCTAGCACTTTGTCATAAGCTGGCATGCCATCCATGGAAGATTTGCCCATACTTATAACCCTGGGCAGGTGGGTGGTGCGCGCAGTGCCAGTACCACTAGAGATGCTGCTCCCTATCTCTAGTCTGTGGGATTAGGGTTCTCTATTATAAATAAATAATTACTAATACGCCCCATGGTAGGGTGATGCCCCGGCTACCTAAAAAACGAGGCTTTGGCGACAGACTTTTGGTATAAAATCCATCTGTATTTGGCAAACCCAAATCACACAGCACAGTGAAGGGGAGCAACATCACGCGTGTTGGATACTGGTACTACGCGCACTAGCCTGTTTGCTCAGCGTGGCGGTTGTAGGCAAACCCTCCAAGAAATGTAAGTCGACTCGCTTGCGCTTTCTTGGAGAGGCCCCATGTAGCCAACATAATTTTGTTTCGAAATACATAATTTTTACTGGAATTTCGAATGATGGAGAACCCTTGGAGTTTCTTTACTAATATTTAGTAATAATTGATAAAATATAATATTACCATCCTCTGTGTTTAACAACTAAATCAGAAATACTATAAATACATAATTTCGATCTATTACTCTTTTTAAAATTACTCATTATTTACATGGTAATGTTTGTTAATCCCAAGATAGTCATTAATCATTAAAGGAAATGCTATTACTATTTCAACATCAACTGAGTGATGTCAGAAATTAATGAACAGTTACCGAAACAATAACATGTCAGTCATGGGTTTAATGCGGGATAAGCACAGTCTTTGTCTTCAGAAACTTATCATATGATTAATGATATGTCAAACTAATCTTAAATTAAGTTTAACAAAATTATTATGTTAAGAAAATTACTTTAAAAATTTTTTTTCGAGTTAAGGTGCAAAGTAAAGTAAATTTTTACAACTAAAAGGCACTGAAAACACTAACACAGCTTAGAATACTGTTACTACACAACGTCAACTAAGGACGATGTTTTCCTGGCCGATTTCGATCACGGCGATATATACTCTTACACCAAATACTAACGGCAAATGACAAATGCGTTATTCTTATACAAGTATACAAAGGCTACTGGACTGATTTTAATTGTTCAACTAAGTCCCCACTCGTTTTATATATTAGTAGGTATACCAGACGGCAGTGCCTTTATTCAAATAGTCAAAGAATAAAGAGTTTTCATTTATTCATTCATCATCTGTTACGTATGGTTTTGGTATTGTATTAATAAAAATTTAAAACAGTATATGCTGTGTTTTTGTAAAACTGTAATTAGATACGATTAACAATACCATTTTTTGATGAACTCGACCAGTGGATGTCATTAGTCGCAAATTTTTGTGAGAGTGGATGTAAATATTTTCCTACGTTTTGGCATTTTAGCAATCTAAACTAAAAAAATATATATTTCATTTTGGTCTATACTTTCCGTTTTAATTTTGTTATTTAAATAGTGCTGATAATTGCTTACTAAATGTCGCCTTGTATACCTACGGGAAAGATTTTGTAGAATTTTCTGAATACAGCCGATTCGTAATTCCAAGGACTTCCTTCTACACACTTTTGTACAATATTCTGATCAGCGCCGATTCAATTTCTATTTGACACATAACTTTTGAAAGCCGTGATTATTTTATTTATTAGTGTTATTTTAATCTAAATAACTCAGCCATTCGCGATTGTTGTGTGCACAGTATTCACCTTCACGCTCACGGCCGCGACACACCAGTATGAAGTAATTAAGATTAGAGCGACGAGGAACACATGCGTGGCAGCGCGCCTGCGAGTATTGTTGTGGTTGTTGTTTTTATTTTTTTTTTTATTATTCTTCCTTCCTTAAATAATAATGGTGAATTCTTGAACTCAATGCTTTGAACAGTACAAGTAAAAATAAAGATATAACATACCCATCGTCCCGAGTTCGAATACTAGCCGGAGTCAATATTTGTGCAACATACAAATTATCACTTTCTAGTTGTGTTGTGTTGCGTCCTGTCTCTCACACCGCATTTTCCCAGCCTCTAATCTGATCGCAGAAGCGTCGCATCGGATACGGGAGACGAGTAATTTGTCTGTGTTTGGGAGTACAGTTTGGGTACTATAACTTATCCTGCGTGTAACTTACATTGTATTTTATTTTAGCTTAAAGACCAGCGTCCCAATCCCATTTTAAATATTTACCAGTATTAACTTAGATAAAGATAATTTTTCAATACGTAGCAGTACACGCTGACCTATGACACGAGAAGTTTCATTAAGTAAGAATATATCCTAACAAATCTCTTGACTTACTCGTAAATACTTCCCGAAACTTGACAATCCTTAAATTTGCGAGATTATTCTGAAACTAATGACAAAGTTTTGTACTTAATCACTTCTGTTTCACACTGATAGAGACGCAAGGACGACAAATCGTTAGTTTTAGCTTCTTTAACGTTACTTGTTAAAATGCATTTAGTAGAGATGATAATAAACGAAAGTAACATAAGATTAAGCAGTATGATTTTTACCAAAAATTCAATGAAAACAAACTGTATTAACAGAATTACCACTGTTGTGTGTGTCACAGCTAAATACATTATTTGGAAGTTGCTGCATATAATTTAGGACATAATACATTTGATACTCTCTTTTATTTTCATTCAACAAAATAACTGCTGAGGAGTCCGTCGATCCGTCGGAAGTCATGAGATTTTCAATCTCTGATTTTTTCTCCTTTCTCGATTCTTACGAGATCCACGGAAGGAAAGTGGGCAGCAGATTTTCCTACGCCGCTCCTACATATGTATACTATTTTAAATACCTAGATCGGTCATGAGCAAGGGCATCAAAGGAGCAAGATATCTGTTACTATCATCAACCCGCATGCTAACGCTGCTGTCGCAAGTACGGAAAAGTTTGTTAAACGGTAACAGGCTGATTATAATTGTAATGTACACCCGGATTCATATACTTAAGGATGATTGTAGATTTTAGTGTTTCGACGTACAGATTTCTTGTTAGAGACACAAAGACACTCCAAAGTCTCTTAGTTTTTCCATTGTTTTTATAAATAACTACTGTATGGCAGTCCGGGTTATTCATGATATAGATTAAAATTTCTAGAACAAGACTATTTATTTAAAGTTCTGTACAAATGAACCTTAAACCTGTACTTAAATGTCCCGCGGCCGAGTAAGGGTAAACGCTGCCGTAATTCGTTTTGGGACGTCATAATTCATCAAAATACTTTTTATTATTTCTTGATTGTATAGATATTGTAAGGGTGACATCACGACATTTGGAGAAAAAGAGAGCATCTTGCTGATCAACGAACGAGAGATAAAAGCAGTACCGGTATCCGGGTGTTGCTGCTCCCCATCACTAGTCTGTGTTATTTGGGTTCTGTACATTTGAATGGATTTTGCGCCGTCAGTCAGTCGCTAGAGCATTGTTTGTTAACTCATCGTAACTACGTACGGATGATGTTGGTATTAGGAGAGAAATATGGTATATTCACCCTTACACATTTTAATACAGGCTAGGAAAGACAAAAAGACGAGGATCAATAGTTTCATAATAATAAAATTTGTTTATTATAATTTAGATACAAATGATTAATACAAAAAAATTGTTATTAAATAAACCACACAGGCGATATTGATACGTAAAGGAGGAGGAAAATAGAGGCTTACACTCGGGTACCCGTCTTAAGCTCGCTATTTGTTTACGTCGCTAAGCTCACAGAATACCTTCATGACAAACGTTGGCATTTAGATAAAGCGTTACCATGATTATTTGTAAAAATGGTAAATAAAAAAAGTAATTAGAAATGTTATAGAACTGTTGCATTCAAATAATTTTTAGATTTAAATTCATTATGTTTAAATTTTATTCTTGTAATTATTTAATGATAATAACCATCCAAATTAAATTACACGACAGTATCACACGGTCAATGTTATTGGTAATATTTTTCATGCTTTCTTCATCATTTACTTGAGATCTGAAAAGGCTAGGATAAGAGATATTAACAATAAAATTGAATCAGAACACTTAATTGCGTAATAAATTTTTTAAATATGCCAGATCTAAAATGCCGAAGGTGGCGATTAATGGTAAATAATCCCAAACGCGTTTAGCAGTAGACAGGCTGTTAACCAAAAAGGATTTTCATTTGTTATAAAATTCTTCTTATATGACATTGTTGAGTTATTTGAAATTTGTAAATGCAAGTAGTTTATGTATACTATTAATTTAATTTTTATAACCAGTATGCATCTTCAATTGTTGTATGTAGTATATATTTACTTGGACACATATGATGTGAATTTTAATATTAGGGGTCAGAGTTTGAAATATCCGTTTTGTATTGAAAAACTTAACCTCCTCTTTCTGTAAGAAAAGAAATATGCAGATCTTGTAATGTTTAAACGGTTTGTCGAGCAGTGGAACGTTTAGTGTTATCTTGAAGCAGTAATGGCAAAAATCGATTGACGATTCGAGGTTGTTTCTCTGAGAGTTTTGCCGTCATTGTTCGAAGTTCTTCATTATAGATATTAGCTGTTATTGACATCTGATCTCAAAAAACTATAGTAAATTACACCATTACTTTTCTATGGGTGAGCTTCGCTTTGGGGTATACGCCCAGCAATTGAATTACGTTCAGCTAATGCGTTTTTCGCTTACGATTATCGTATAAAATCCAATTTTTATCACATGGCACAATTCTGTTCAAAATTTCTGTACCTACTCAACAAAGTAAGGCAAACTTCAATGCGTGCTTTTCTATGGACACCAGTTAATTCACGAGACGCCCATTTCTCGATTTTTTTATTTTACCAATTTGGTGCAAATGTTAACTATATTGTGGTTAAACTTCATGACATGAGGCTAATCTCTTGGTTGTTTGACAAGGATCGGCTTACCTCATGGTAATTTTTAATTCATCTTTATTTACCTTAGTGTCGGGTCATCTTCATGGTTCAATCTTCAAGTCAAAGTTTCCAGTACGAAAGCGATTACACCAAAAACGCATAGTACATTCGTAGTAGTATTCTCTTTTTTTTCTACAAGCGCTGCATTGATATTGCGAGCAGTCTCTGCTGTGTTAGAACCACTTCGGAAATTACTGTTTAACTCAAATACTGAATCTAAAAACAATAGATAGTCATAAGTTTTTGTTTTTGAATGTGATAGCTTTTGTTAAAAAAAATCGTGCAGGTTTAATTTTAATTCAAAAACATTTCATTAAAACGGCAACTTTATACTTTAATCTCTATTTTTATTTACATTATAACATTATAATAAATGTTATAATGTAATTAAACATTTCAAGAACTAGAATAAAAATAATTCTAACGGTATTTGCTTTGAGATTGCGAAATTACGGTGTCCTACGTGCTACCTGAAACTGTAATACGGGCTTAATAAGATTTCACTAGGATACATGTCTCTAAGCTGGTGGTGTTTACATAATTAGGAACCCGTAGCTTCTACGTCACGACCGCTCATATTTGTACAAGACGTCGTGTTTGAGATCATTCGTTATGTAGTTATCAAATTTAATTCAATCCGTGATTCTATTTAATTTTGTTAATTTACAACGAAGACTACATGTATCAATTTCATTAGCATCAAATAATATAATTATGAGATGTGGTAGCCCAGTGGACAGGGCGCTCGCTTTACCTCCATAGAGCCCGAGTAACCTAGGTTTGATCTCCGGTACCAGTATCACTAATATTGAAATAGCAATTTCAAGTGCTGAATTTACCACATGCGGTGAAGGAGAACATCGTGAGAAAATCTGCATGTCTGAGAAATAATAAAAAATATAATTTCGAGGACATATGAAGTCCGCCAACCCCTAATGGAGTGTGGCGACCCGTCGCAGCTCCAAATGCTATTGACTATACATAAAATGGCTTACAATTGTAATTATTATTCGAACCCGACCTGAGTTCGAATAAGATATTGTTAATGCCATTAAATAAGAATTGTTTATAGCTGTATGAGAAACTATCTTCAGCAATATTTGTAACTATTATTTACACTATCGTCGGTTTTTTATAAAAAAAAAACTTCTTTTGCACTTTGCAATCATATGTAATTATTCAAGAGAGTAAGGTTCGTAAGCAGTAGGTGTTAGTTTTACTAAATAACTTTTCGAAATCATTTCGTTCTTAAAAAAATCCTTAATCTTCCAGTATGATACAATTTTAAACTCTAAGCTAACGCCTAAAATATCATTTATGAAATGTACTGAATAAATTATAGTAAATTAGGATCGTATATTATTCCCTGGCGACAAAGTTGTCGTATGTTTAACTGGCTTAATATTCTCTGGGGTAGTAATGCAGTATCTCGAAAGTGCCTTATTACACGATACAGAGAGAAAATTGTGACTATTTTGTACACAAATAGCTAGTGTCTATTTGTAAACAGCAACAAGGTACAAATTTATTTAAAAATTTTGTGAACAGCAATCTTGATACATTTTTAATAAATTCTACAAAGCAATGGATATTTTTTTAAGGTTAACCGTTCAATATAATCAACTTAATTAAAAGCACAAGCACTTGATGCAGTATTATGTTCTGAATAATATTCAAAAGAGATATTTGTATTGTTTCAAAAAGGTTATGTGTACAATATGGGTGCAATTAATTAAATTGTTTCAAAATTGTTTTCAAATAAAATTAATGAATTAGATATTTTATTGTATTAGTTTTATATATTTGACAAAGCTTAAATATTTTAAAATCAAATGATGCTAAAAAAAACATTTCCCATAAGTCTTATTGGAGTGCGGCTTGATGGTTGACATAGACAAACGAGGTTAAATGACACGTCATTGTTGCCCCGATAGCGTGGTTCTAGAGCTATAAATTTTGCTTCACTCCGTAATCCCTTAAGGTCAGAGAAAGCATAGCTTATGGGACTAAAAATTAAATAATACAATGAGAAATAAAACATCACACAAATAACGTATCACACATTTATTTATGTGATGTGATACGTTATCAATATAAAGCCTCATCTAAAGTCAGATACCAATAGAAATAACACGGCTGCGAATTGAACCAAGTCATTTATTCCGATGAGTTTTACTATTAAGTGAGTACCTAAATTTGTAATACCTACACTTAAATTTATATCGTTGAAACAATTAAAAAATGCTATTGTTATGAAACAGTAAGAGGAGAAACTATTCGAAAATACGCGCAATCAATCATAGTCCGACTCTTGTTTACTGGTTCATGAAAATATTCTTATTGCACGCTAAATGGCTGGAATAAAAAACTCTAATTTTGAGAATGCAGACAGGTCAGGTGATTTCAATTCATGAGAGGTTCATGTAAATTCAAGTAAAAATATATTTTACACATTAGTTCCCTAATACAGAAATAACATAGACAGCATAAATTCTAATTAAGTTCATAAGTTACCGCAAATAAAATATACTACCTTCGCAAACGTACTACGTAAAAAGCTTCGTTTATTTTGAGGCATGAGAACAAAAATAAGAACGATAACTGTCATTATTATAGTCTAACAAAACCATGATTAGAAGTAACGTTTCAAAAATGGCTGACATATGTGTATTGCGAAACAAATGTCATGTAATTACAAAATGCGACTTGCGTATTTAATACTCTTTTTATTATTTATGAAACAAATAATTTGTAAAAAAGAAAAAGAACATGCAATTTGATCAAACCACCTATTTGTACAATCTTTGCATATATAGCTTTTAAGGGAAGACGGTGGCTAAATAAATTTATGGAAATTGTAATTATATAAATAACGAGCTAACAGCCACTTTGTGACATAAACAAGTAATTGAGAAGCGTAAGTACTATACAAGATTTTAATAAAATGATTAATACGTTTAATGATCTCATAAAAGCAAAATAATGAGGACATATTAAATTCTTTCAGTACCACTCTAAATCAAAATAGGTTAGTTTGATTAGAAAATGAAATATGATGAAATAATTTTGTGGTATTTAGGATAAAAATAAGGTGTAAGGAGGAATATACTAGAACTATATATACGGCGAAATTATTGCGGAATATCCATTCGGATGACTCTTCCTTAATCTCTTAGAAATAGTTCAATGCAAGAATATGCTCAGCCTCAGGATTTGCAATAATCGCTACGCTCGACAAGCGGATTGGCAAATGTTGTACCACCTTAGACGGTGCTGCCCGTCTTCGGTCTGCTTAATTTTGGTCAGATATATTTCGAGATGGTTATCCCGTCATCCCATAGCCATTGCGAATTTCAAGACTAAAAGTTTCCAAAGTCGGTATTCCTATAGTCACCACACTTAGCTGGCGGTTTGGCCATCACAGTACCATTAGGTCTTTTCCCCGTTAGACACTGCTGTCCGTCATCAATTTGTGTGTAGCTTTTGTCTGACATTTTTTGAGGTGGTCGAACGATAATAGCTAATTTTTAGACCAAAAATATCGAACTTAGTCAATATTTAAGTCTTTAGAGAATAATATAATTCGTAACGCCCACATTTCATATAACTTTGTAACATGTGAACTCAACTTTCGACTTTCTTTATGCACGTATGAATGAAAGATGTAAATTTAAAGGAAAACTTAAGCTTTCAAGATTCAGTAGTTTTGAATACATAAATGTTCGCGAAGTAAGTCTTCGCGTTTTATCAAGTTCTAAAACCTGAGTCACTGTGAGACGTGGGTTTACCTGAAAAGCTTAAAATTTTAGAGCCTGAAGTTCCCAAAAGTTATAATTAAGTTCAGACGCGCTGAGCTGATACTATACATAGAATAATATTTATTTATACATATACATATTCATCGTATTCGTTTTCGACCGAGTGGTTAGCGTACCGACTGTTGAGCTACGGGACCTGGGTTTGAATCCTAAGCGACACCAATAGTTGTGCAACACACAAATGATTGGTTTTTGGGACGCGTTATGTTGTTGCACCCCATGTGTCTCTGATATTGAATCAGATGCCACCTTCGATTGCATAGGCGTTACATAGGATACGCGAAAGTGAAGACCTTTGTTTTCGCGTTTACTCTTACTGCACTATAATATATCCAACAGGCGGTAGATTCCCTCTCTGCCTAGGAGTCGTCTTGGTTGGTACCATACTTAAGAGTGTAAGAATTGTAATACCTTTCTGTCGCTAAACAGTAAGGCAATTACTGTTGTTTTCCGGTCTGAAAGCTATAGAGGGCCAGTATAATTACGGGCTGTGTGGCATTATATCTTAGTCCTCGAAGGGTCGACGCATCTGTAACTTTCTTCGACTGAAGCTGTTTGCAGGTATCCATGAGCTGCTGTAGCCACTTACCACCAGGTGGACTGTTAGCTCGTTTTTCATCCAAATCGAATAAAAAAAATCATGCAAAGTTGCCACCTACCGGAAGTATCCGATGGTATCCGCTAGTAGGTCAAAATGGTCTGGAGGAAATCATTATAATCATAGGTGCTTGACATAAACGTTTAATATATTTACACGAATACTAGACGTTAAAATATCTTATTAAAAATATCTTGATGTAATTAAAAAATTAGACATGATGAAATCCGTAAATATTCGTTTAATTTTATTTATTTTAGGATCCCAAGCTGCTGGTAACGCCAACCGATCTTGTCTGTCAAAATTAGAATGTATAGCTTTCAAGCCGGTCCAACGATCACATTTTTATAAGGCGCTAGGTACTGTTCTCGTCTCTGTACCGGACATCCTGATACTAGTTCCTTCTATTTGACCGCATCCAATGAAAAGCGGCTGGAATCGACCAAGTTACCTCTGAACGGCTTGATTAGTATCGGCAGGTAACACAGCCGCAGCTCTTCTGGTGTCGCGGATATGTACGTGGGCGTCGGTAATCACTTACTATTAGGTGAGCCGTTAGCTCGTTTGTCCCTTTTTCTATAAAAAAGGCACGGGACCCTAAGTAAAATAATTAAATTTTTAATTCAGTGCTTTACTTAGGAAAACAAAAAAAATTATATCTGTGGAGAACCTAGAAATTGCTGCTACAGACTAAATGTTTCTATAATCATTGATGACCTGTTTTGTTTGGGCTCTAGTCATTCGGTCGTTACCATCGTCTACTGTTTGCTGATTCAGAGCGACTAGTAGAAAATATCTGGTATATAATATACAGAGCTAAGTGCACGGAAAATCGAATTCATCAGCCTCGGCCTACTTAATAACTTTTAATCTTTGTATTTTTTTGACTGTTAATGGCTGCGATTTATTTAAGATCGAATCAATTCTTCTAAATTGTCTGGTGAGCGTATGAGGGATCAGTAAATCCGTCTTTGATCTGTCCTTACTTGACTATATTGCTGGCCGTATTGTACATAAAAACGTAAACCGTTTTTCCCTGTCTTACATAAAAGACATCGTTAAAATGATAATGTCATCACCTTGAGAAGGGTGATCTCAAGTGTAGTGACAGTGAGTTACTTAAACATAAAATATATTTCTTTGAAATGTTCAACTATTTCTTAAGCTAATATTTATTTTTATATTTGAGATATCTGTTTCAATATTAATAATGTTTTGCAGGACTTACGACAAATATTACATAGAAGACGTTGTTATCATTATAATTGAGAGAAAAAAAGTAAAAGTGAAAATTATTTTGTGAGTCTAGAGTTAATTTATTTTTAGTTCACATGAATACCTTCAAAACATGTTTCACTACAAAGATGAGCTAACGCCTACAAGATACGTGCGAAATTAAATTATTTGTCGTAAGCTGAAATTTATTATCAAAATATGTGATAAAAGATTTTAATTTCTGAATTACTTTTTAGCATTATGTGCAATTAAACAATATTTATCATTTGAAATTAAACTATTATTTACGAATTTTATTGAGTTTAATTATGTTTTTACATTCCCGACGTTTCGATAACTTTACAGCAGCCGTAGTCACGGGGGGAGTGAGATGTTAGACGTCCAGATGTCATAGTTAACTCGGGCTACCTTCAGCCTTTATATATAAATTTTTGGTCCAATCTACGCAGAATGTGCTTACAGTGTCTAATGGTTGTCCAGTGGTATGCTTGGTTTTAGATTTAACTTTGCTTATTACAGGAACCCAAGCCGGTGATAGTACCCAGCCATCTTCTTTATTGAAATTAGGATGTTTTTTGATTTTAATAGTCTCGCGAATCATCTTTGGCAGGAATCTGTGTTCTTTTGCGAGGATTTGTGGTCCATCAAATCTGAGGTAATAGTTGGGGCCATCATGGATAAGATCACAGACTGAATAATTTCTAGAGCGTCGATGTTTCACGTCAGCTATGTGTTCTTTTACGCGTGTCCTTACGGTTATATCAGTTTATCAGGTCATTTTAGTATAGTTATTAACTTTTGAAAAAAAGGCATTAAAGAATTACGTACATAAATTCGTATTATAAAGTTACAAAAATAATACATGTTTTTAATGTAATATTAATATTTCAGTGCTTAAGCACTGTTAAATGACTTGGAATAACGATACTTGAATTTATTAAAATAATTTATTATGCTGGTTGTTCGATATCTTACTTAATAGTAGTTTTTACTTCAGTATATTAAGTAATAACTATGTGCATAATATTATACATAATACGTACTTAATTATTTTTATTTTTTCTCCTTACATACATTATATTATCGGGTTATATTTTACTAAAATTGGTATTATTAATCACATTTCATAGATCATATTACGCACAGTGACGAAACCTTGGTTATCACAAATCCACGTAGTCACTTTATATTACAACTTTTATTACTGGCATTAAAAAAACACAATTAGTAACAGGCATTTTCTTGTTTTTACACACATTACACACACACACATACCTTAAAATTGTTTTTATAATGTTATTAGAAGGCTTATTCTTTTCATTAGCCTTTAAACAGATGGCCGATGGCTAGCGAATTGCTGCCTAGCCCACTAGTCCGATTGATTTAGCCTATTTTTTTTTTAATTAATTAATTTCGGCATCTGTCGTTTTAGACGTCCACGGATAATATAAGGGAGCAAATTAAATTACTAAATGGCCTTAAATACTTTTTACTAAATTTTTTTAACAGCCTTGAATATTTTAATGCTAGGCCTATTCCATAGAGAGAATTTGCTATTATTGCCAAGCTTGGCATGCGGATTGGCGATTGCAGTACCAGACACCATGCATCGATCTAGAATTCTTTCGGCATGGAATATTTAGAGAATCTTGAGATTTCCCTGACATATTCCTTAGTCGACTTTTACAAGACGCCCATGGGTTTTGTGTGGTCAGATGATGAGGCAGATAGTCTTTCGCTGCCACCACATATTTCTTTTTCGCAAACCTCGAATACGAATTTACATTTATTTATAAATTCCATAAGAAATATGTTTGCGTTTGTAACGTACATTGCCAACAAAGTTAAGAGATGTGTATTACAACAAACATTTGGTTTGAGTCATTTGCTTGAACGGTAAATAAATTGTTTTTGAGATTGTCTGAAAATGTTTGTTCGCAATAACTTGTTGGTAAGTCATATCTCATTTCAGTATTGCGAAAAGTTACTATATACGAAACAATTATTATATAAATTAAAAATGGTTATGAGTAAGCACTAATATGCGGTGTAAGCAGGGTATCAATTTCAGTGTTTTTGTTGTGAATATATAAACTGTTTTTAAAAATTGTTATTTTTTTATTTCAAGTCAAACAGTTGTAAAATATACTAGTATTACTGTAAAAGTATGTACTGTACAACGTACAGAATTTTTGTCTACTTGTGTTTGAAATCATTACTTTTCATTGAGATGAGGGAGCAATGACAGCTATCATTGCTCCCTCATCTTACATCGCCCACCGGCATAACAGTTTAAGTGACAAAACTTTTGTGTCGGCGCAATCAGTAAGCACCCTGCCAAGAGGTGTTAGCACCGTACCTTGGCAAAAGTGAGGGTAGGTGAAAAACAATATAAATGATGCCGGTATGGGCGTCTTCAGTTAAATGACGCCGAAAAATAGATGAATATAAATAGAACGTGCATAGGGCCGCTGCCTGGGGGCTGCCAGGGTGCGTCAGGAGCTGTCGCTGAATACCCCTAAGTAGGCGCATTCGGGATGTCGTTGAGGATCTGAACCCAATTGTGGCATTGTGGTGGTCGTTTGCTGGGACAGATGTCAGTTTGCTCAGCCGAACACAGTGCAAAAGCTGATGGAGCACATAGACGACCTGACGCAAAGGATCGCATTTTGGAGGGAGCGTATTCGACGATATACCGCGGTTTAACCAGAATCGTCTTTTCCAGAGTGACCAGAAGAGGCTCTACAAATCTTTGGAGCGACCTGGAATATGAAACCTAGAATGGACTCTGAAATCTCTGATCACGAGTCGGAATACCAGCCGGACTTAATATTTTTGCAAAATATTAATTGTTACGGATTTACGGATGGATTGTGTTGTATTGTGTCCTGTCTATAACTGTCAATAGTTTTTGGAAATTGTCGCTTTGGTCGAAATCGCCCGGAAACCGGAAACCGCCTTGAAAAAAACTTTAATGCATATTTATCAATATTATACCGTCAAAAAGTATGAGAACATAAATGCTGCACAACCAGATCTAAGACGGGTCGATATTATCTCATGATCTACTATTACATAAGCTGGATGTTGATAATACTGAAGCGATAATCAATGAGTGTCAAAGATACGTGACAATCACAGTTTCCGAAAATCCATAACATGTTTTGTATACATGTATTGTTTACATATTGACTTCTTTTGGTATTCGAACCCTCGAATTAGCAGGTTATTTTACTTATTGAGAAGGACCTAACAAAATCCATATTACAAAAATCTTCGACACCGAAAAAAGAAATTGTGCACTTTTGCAGGAATCAAACAAATAGAAAACTTTATATTAGAGTAGTATAGGTTTTTAAACTCCTTGATTATTTTAGAAAGAATAATCTCATTAATCCTTTTAAAGAAATTTATATTTTCATCATTAACAGAAAAAATTCCATAAATAAAATCAATTTTAATTATTCGAAGTTTTCCCCTTAATACTTTCGCAGTCTGAATTAATCCCTCCAGTCTATTATATCCTGGATGCAATCAAAAAGCACTAATTGATTTCATGTACGAAATCAATTAGACCTTTTTGATTGCATTCAGAATGTTTTTCTTGTGATTTATTACGAAGTCCAACAACAAAAAAATATTTCAAAAAAATCAGAACAAAGATTAAAGATTGTAATTTTTTTTTGTTCTTTGTAAATTACTCAGACAGTACCTACGATTTACTAATATTTCTACTACAAATTTTTGTGATTTTATTATCTTTACGCACTGAAGAAGCGCCTTTGCCCAGGCGTGGGACATTCACAAGCCGCTACTTTACATTACTCTGTTTTAAATAAAAATAAAAAAGCTCTCACGACCGTATACCAATACTGGGATGGTCAGAGGTAGACCTCTAGAACCAGAGTTCTCTTTACCCACTTTTCTCCAGAGCTTAATTGGGACAACGTGACAGTATCGCTGCTTTCGAAAAACTCATTGGTGCGCCCTCGGAACGAACACTAGTGTCCTGATTCGACCTTTAAAAATGTCGAAAAATAATAAATAATTCATTAGTTTGTTAATAGTTCATTGCTACGTTTGGCCAGCGGATGAGCGATTGCAGTATCAAACGACCAATCATAACGAACGAACAATCATAAACTCCTTCTTTATATGGGATATCATAGTACGGAGAGTAACTTTTCTTCTATTTACCCAATCGAAATACAACTTATCTATGTTTTTAAGTCAGACCATAAAGTGTACAACGAAGACAATTATATTGAAATCGACCCGTTCGCTTTCACGTGATGGGCACGCAAACAAACATTACACAAACGATAGAAGAAGATAGACAAACAAACAGACAAAATCTTCTATTTACGGCAAATTACTTCATCCCCAACACGACCCGACACAGTTTTATTATATGTATATATAGATGTTTAGATAAGAAAGATGTTTGAGCTGTTACTTTTCCATAAAATTATATAAATAAAAAATATCAAAGATCCAAAAGAGAGCAGAAGAAGGCTCTACCCCCTTCCGATTACATGTTCTTATGATCAACATATAATGCGGAGCCTGGCGGACGCAGGCAAATGGGCTAGTGTTTTATATTAGTAATGATATGAGTAAATCTAGAGTGGAGGCCTGATTTTAGACGAGGACAGATGGTGAATTAGGTAAGATAAGAAGGTTCAGGAAATATTTCTATCTGAAATTCGTTGGAAGTACATAAGTATTGTTTTATATCCATATGTTTTTTATTAATTTAAATATTAGTTAAATATTGTGCGCATGATATGTGCTTAATTAGTTACAAATTACTAATTAATCACCTGGATAGTATGACTAATGGTACAAAAAATACTGAGAGGAAAAATACAAATCACGATATAAGAGAGGGTCATACTGAGAAAATTTCCTCAGGGACCTAAAGCAATCTATTATTTATTCATACAAATTGGAAAACTTTGATGTTTTGAAATATTAACCTTCTTCAGCATGTACGTCCCTAAAAATGTATAACTTTTTATAACACTTAATAATTTCAGAAGAGTACAGAAATACCATTACAAAGATTTTTTATATCTTATATAATATGTGTTATAATATTATATGTTTACAGGGGTTATTTTTTAATATAAAAAAGTTACACAGAGTTTTGTATTTTATCCAGTGTGAAAATATATGTTCTGTGCAGAAATCGTACCTACGAACGCAGCCAATGTCCTTACCGACCCGAATATTTAGCGTAAGTTGTCTGTTACGACACCTAAGATATGCATAGAACAATTCTTAAGCTCCGACCTCCAAACGGAAGAACCAGAGCCACGTTTTTCAGTCGGCAGTACAACAAGTACTGATGAGAGGCGAGGTTGATTTTTTGTAATAATAATTACATTTAAATGTATTTTACGTTAAATTTAGTTAAGTATATCTTAAATTTAACTACAACGTTACCATATTAGAAATTAAACTTACCAACAAGAAGGAGGTTATCAAACTATTTTTAATTAAATAACTTATTTAAAAAAATTAGGTATTTGGGGTGTAAGGGCGAAACAATCTTTTTCTCGAAATTCCAACCTCACCTGCACGCGGTGGACCCAGCTCACTAACAAATGAGGCTCTGGCGATCATGTAATTTCTCTGTATTAGTAAGTATGAGAGGCAGAAAAAGATGCTCGTAAAATAAAATGATAAGCAATTTACTTCACAAAGCAATAAAATGTATGAATCTGTGCAATAAATCTTATCCTACTATAAGATTGTAAAGAAGCTGTGTCTGTACATTAAATATATTGAAAAAACCTTTTGGGGTAACATAATAACTTAACTCAAAGAATTTCTTCTTGCAATTTTTGGTTCCTTAGTCAGCTTAGAAAGAAAGAAACAGTTTATTCGAAGCCTACTGTTTAATGTTACTTTAAGAAGATCTAGTTTGATGCTAGTATTTTAAAAATTATGCTAACTTTTGCCCCGGGGATATTCTGGGGTTGACCAGTACAATTGTTAAGAAAATCATTTCATATTCGTAATCCATACCAATAAGAATATATACACATATATATATACTCGTAAATGCGAAAGATACTTTCTATCTGTTTCTTTCTCAGTTACGTTTTCACTGCTAAATGACTCAACCAATTTCGATGAATTTTAGTTAGTATTACTTTTTACCAGAAAAGCTGCGGGATTTTTTTAACGCAGACGAAGTCGCGTGGAGGCTGGTCTCTGTCTACGAGTATTATTAAATTATAATGTAACGTTAAACGAGTATTATACAGATATAAGATATATAGCAGAAATAGATATTGGGTAAAAAACATAACTGTAAATAATTGCTATTTATTTGGGTTATTAATTTTATTAGGAAGTGGTTAGGGCAGACTTGTGTGCCATAGGTCCTGGAATAAATCCCTATCGAAGCCAATGTTTGTGGAAAACAAGACAATTATTTCGGTTTTGGTTGTGCTGTGCAGAGACACAAGACACACTGCTTCAGAGCTCTCTTCCGATCTTATCGCATAAGCGCTACATCTTCACTTGCAGTGCATTGCTATGAGTAGTAACAGAACTAAGATCCTTTTGACCCATTAGGAGACTCAATCAGACTAGAAAAATAGACGTATACTAAATCACTTGAAAAGAGGCCATTTTATTGACAGATGACTTCGTATCATTTTAATAGTTATAAAAGTAGAATTCACATTACTGCGACACGCAATGAGGAATATTAATAGTAATTAAAAATGTTAATTTAAAAAATGTATGTGATTTACTGATATTTTCAAATTATATCTAAGCGTTTATCGACGCCGTGAAGAACTTTAAATTAGAATCTTAATAGCCTAGATTAAACATCGCTTCCATTGCTTCCGTATAGTAGTAAACGCAAGTAATTTAAACAATTAACCTTCTGCGATGCACCATCAAAGCCATCAATTATGATTCAAATGCCTTCCTGTGTTCAATTAGGGGCTTGATAGCTTAAGTAACTCGTATTTAATAAATTTCTTCTACAATTTCTTAACTTAGTAAAGAATCAATATTAATGGTTTTATGATGATACGTTTTCTTCTTTATCAGCCATTGTGAGCCCACAGCTGGACATAAGCCTATACTCATGAAAATACCAAGACAAGCTGGCATGTCATGTACCACGAGGCAGGTGGAGTGGTAATCGCTTGCTGATGCTTCTATCTAACACTAGCATGTGGGGTTTCAATTTGATTGGATGGTCGTGACAGAATTTTTATAATTATATTATTATTTACTAAACAAAGGACTAGAGAGGAAAATTGTATTTTTATTAACAGTAAAAAAATTTACTAAAAGGGATCAGCACTGAAAACAGCTCATCTTTATGACACCATGTTCTATTCGGAGACACGACAGTGTCTCGCGCCAAGTACACGTTGAAATTCAAACATACGTATGTACGTCGCGTGTACATGGGCGACCCGAGGCGACCGTGCACTGTCTATTCTCCAGTCTGATGCGTGTTTGACCTCGCACACATTAAAAACAGATAATTATTAATAAATACGTTACATCATTATTTTCTATCTATTTAATTATTAATCATTATCCAATTTCTATCGAATTTATAATTTATTGCGAATTTAACGAAATTCGCAAATCAGAGTTCACGTTTTTCATTAAATCTATGATAATAATAATTCGAATAAAATTTCTGTTGCTCACTGTGAGTTAAATCATAACATGACTTATTAATCGTAACAGCGTTTTAAACATGATAGAGCCAAGCGGCGGCTTTTGCTGCTGATCGAATGGGCCGGCTCGACCGGATTGGTACCACGGCCTCGCAGAATACCGGCGTGAAGTAGAGGTATCTCGTACCTCTGCGTTTCGTTCGGTGAGTGAGGTAACCGGGGCCTCCCTTCCCACTCCCCATCCCTCCCATCTCCCAAATACCCTTAAAGGCCGGTAACGCTCCTGCAGCACCTCTGGTGTTGCAGATGTACGTGGGCGACGGTAATCACTTACCATCAGGTGAACCGCATGCTCGTTTGCCGCCTTTACCATAAAAAAAACAGCAACACTGGAGAAGTCATTTATTATATAAAAAAAAGGATTATGAAGGCCCCAGTTCACAGCTGCTAGTTAAGCTAACTGCGGTTTGAGGTAATCTGCTCTAACAGTAGTATAGTGACAAGTTTGTAGACTATACAATGAGACCTTTAGTGGTGAGAATTTTATCGGGCGTTGATTGTTCTAAAATTTTGAATGAAAATGATTTAAAACAACGATTTAGAAAGTTTTCGTATACTCGTTGTTATCAAAATAGCCTCATTTTCCTTGTTTGTATCACAGAGTTTATTGCTTTGTTACTTTATACTAATCGCCCAAAACTATAACTATCGTAAACTTCTTTACGTAGTGTAAATAAAAAAGTATATAAATTAATTATTACAAACTAAAATTAAATAAATATCATTGTAATAACTATAATAAGTTTTCTTTTTCCTTTGCATTAAAGCGAGAGAGCCTGAAACACGCGCAAAGATATTAGCAAAGAATTATGCGACCGCGAATCACATTAAATTTTTTCAGTCTTTGAGCGATGAATAAATTAAAAAAAATTCAATTGCAACTTTATCAAGTGCTGTCATTGTTAACAAATCTTTTTCTTTCAAAAACCGATTGTAAATTTAAATAAAAATATTGGTGAAAATATACAAGTCACAAACAACATCAAATGGGATGTTGTAAAAATTTAAAAACAACAATAATTTTGATAAAAAACTAAATAAAAAAAATATTGGACGTACTTGGTGTGCGTCATTAGAGTTAATTCAAAATATTATCTTAATATAAAACACTGAGAAGATATAAAACGAAATAATATATTTTCGGCGTTAAAAAAGAATAATAATAAATGAATGTTGATCGTGTGCTTGGCGTGATTTTATATAGAGAATTTGTTTTTGTTTATTTTTAAAATTATCCATTTACATCTTTGATAAATTTATATTTAGACTCAAAAATGAAACACACAGCACGCAGCAGGGTCTAAGGTGTGAGCATCTGGTCCTGCGATCACCAATCCGCTTGTAATCGTGGCGACTTAGGGAAATCTTCCCTATGGGAGTGGCTTATGTCCAGCAGCGGACTGTTTACAGACTGGTAAAGAAAAAAAATTGAGGTCTATTAAGCTTTAATATTAATACTTTGAACTTTCCATAACCAATGTTAAAATATCCGAAAATAATAGTAAATATATATAAAACATAAATCTTTTGATAATGCTTAAGCAGCTGACGATGTTAAATGACTTGGAAGCATGATATGTGAATTTATTACAAACGTTTACTCGGCCCCTGTACCCAATATGTTATTTTTGGTAATAAATTTGGCTCGATACACAGTCGCAGACACATGTGTTCTTTTCACATTAACTATATATTATCAATGTAGCTACAAATTAAAGTTATAATTTGATGACAATTTTACGGTAATATTATTTTAATAATTTTATTTCGTGGTCTCCGATGAATGGCAAAGTAATTATTGTTTATTGAGGCCACAAAATATGAGAACGATCCTCTTCATAGAACTCAACTGTTATGAGTGAAAGTAAAACTAATAAATGCCTGATGAACCTACCTACCAACAGAAACTGTCTACAGGTTACAACCTACCATGCTAACTAACGTTTACGGCCCGAATGTGTCAACTGGGCAGGATTATGAAAGTACCGTTAGTGTCAGCATAGAGAGACACAAGCTCGTCCTTTAAAGCACACTAGCTCTATGTTGGAAATGCTTAACTGATCAACTTGACTAGAGAATTTGCATTCTGAGACACAAAAACAAAACACAAATTCATCCTAGCATTGAATCCTAGCTAGCATATATTTACGCAAAATTTGAATATTTTTTATCTATTCTAATGATAATATATCTAAGTCATGACTCAGTGGTTATTACGGCAGGCAATATTAAAATTTTAAATAATATGTACTATGATTAAAAAAAATCTCACGACGAGTATACTCGGTTTTGAATCTTTTGCACCCACTTTTCACTATAGCTTATTTGGGGGACTACGTGTCCGGTGGTGAGCCTGTAGCCGTTTCAGTATCCAAGCCAATGATACAAATAATACGTACGTTTTCAAAAACTCTTTGGGACGAGCCCTTTAAATAGGGAATCGAGCAAAAGTCTCCTGATTCAGAGGCAGATGCCCTAACCGATCGTCTATTGTAGCTATCCGTCTATAAGAACAAAGTAGTAGATCATTTCGCAATCATAATAATTATTCCGTTTATTACATTTGTTAACGTTAACAAATAACATAAATTGTACATTTTACAAGAGTTTAAGAGAGTAGTTTAAATATTACACATTCGAAAAGAGTCTTGTAGCTTACGTATAAACGAATTATTGAAGTAATATAGAAAACAAACCGTGAATTGTAAAATTTTGCTTAACTAGTGACTTTTCCGACTGCGCACGAGGTTGATATGTTTTTTTAAATAATTTCATTATAAGCAATGTTCATAGCTTGCTTGATGGTTTATTGTGAACATATTGTTCGGCTGTAAATCATATTTTTTTAACCAAATTTCTGTCGGCTTGATTACAATACATTGATATATCATTACAACTGTATACTAAATGTGAATTTGTCTTATTCATAAACTACTCATTGTGATATGTTCTAAATGATAGTGAAAATCGCATTAAAATCCTCCTAGATGTTTAGAAGCTATAAGGGAATACGCACGTGCGGTTTAAGACATTGTTTTACTACCACGGCGAGTATCTCTACAGGACACTCGAAATCCTTTTATATTTACTAGTTTCTAACCTAAATATAACATTTTAGATATATCAAAACGTCCCTTGTTACACACCGCCACCAGCATTACCACGAAACTATAAAAGGAAATGTATTAAAAATAAGCTTTATATGTAATATACAAATATACATGACCTACACTATGTACGATGCATATATATACTTTATTATTTATTTATGTGATCTCTTACGCTAGATCCTTATCATTAAGCGAATGGAATAGGGCGTGGGAGAAAATGATAACAACATTAATTTATAGCAGTAGGTAAGAAAATAATTTTATAGTAGTATTTTTACTAGCAATGTAATTGTGGCAACGATTTATGTTAGTACTTTTTCAAGGTTCATAAATCGCATAAACCGTTTGCCCTGCGTAACGGAATATTTAAAAAGCAATAACCGTAAAATACCCCTCAGCAAAACGTGCAAAATATTGTAAGCAGAGACTTAACAATTGATTTAACTACCTATTACAAAAAAATCTTACGCGTTCTCATGAATATTATTGTTCTCTTTCAATGAAGAATTTGTAATAGAGCACTAAGCAGGCTACAAGAACCGCACAGATTAACTTTTTAAAATTACCATAGAAATGAAGCTGAAAGCCTTTTTCTTTAGCAATATTATAAAATTTGGTGATTTTATGTTCTGCCAATATTATTAATTTCGAAATCAAATATGATAAATTGTAAAATTAATACGAGGAAATAAGCTTAAATTCAATTTCAATTTATCACTTAGGCTTAACTAAAGTAACTCCTAGGAAACTTTTTAATATAATAAATGTAACAGTTTGTATGTTTGCATGTATATCGCTCTGTAACTCCTAAAGGACTGAAGAAATTAAAAGGAAAATTCAGGATAAAGGAAAAAAGGAAGATTAGGTAGGTAGGTAAAGGCAGAGAGAGTATGTAATAGAATCAGACAAAGGATACTTATTTTATCACGGTCACTCTGGCGGTCACTGGTACGTCATAAAGCATTCAAAATAAGGTTTAATCCAACAATCATTCTAAAGAAATGTATTTATTTATTACTTAAAAACATACTTACGAATTATTAAGATTAAGAATATTAAAGAGAAATAAGAAGATTAATAGGAATATTAAAATAATGTCACTTTTTCCGTGTCCCCTGACTTTCGTGATGAACAATTTTTTTAAAGTCCTCCTCAACTTTCTTAAGCGAATATATATCATCAAAATAGTTTATCGGAACGTTTGTTTTTGTGTCGATTCCAGCTTTAGCTTTTAAACGAATTTCTTTTATACGTATTTCTAAAATGTGTTCCCGTCGTGTTTCCCTGTCAAGTGTATTTGTCATTAACAGTTTATCGCGTGTCCCAGAGGTAATAAGATTGTCAGATAATGATACAACATATAAGGTACCTCTTACGTCACCTAAGGCAACTAGTCTGCCTTCTTCATGGAGCTTCATTTTTAATAATGGTTGCTTAGAAACTAATAAAGAGGCAACTGGACTATGATGCTTACGTAATAAATCCCAGTATCCAAATTTACCATCAGCAGAAATAGTCATGTAACTAGAGTATCTATTTGGGGCCCATGCTACGTCAGATATTGAATAAAGGTTATTGCAGCTTGACAAAATAGGAGACAAGTGGAGATCTTCATTCCAAATTTTTACAGACCAATCTCCACATGTCATGAAAATTTTTGAAGTACATGGGCTTCTATGTAAAGCTTTGACAGATCCATTGTGTGCTTTGAAAACAGAGTTCATTTTATCCTTATGTGACTTACCCTTACGATTTACATTAATAACAAGGCCAGTATCTGTCCCAACCAAAAATCTTGTAGGAATAGTCCGTTCATATTGCAACACGCTTATCGGTTCTGCGTTAGCCAAACTGATATCTGCATCTGTAGAAATGTTTGAACATATAATGAGAGTATCAATTGGTTCGTTAAGGTTCCTTGAATCCCACCACATGCATTTGCCATCAGTTGATCCACTGAAAAATTCAGTATTAACTCGCGAAACTATATTTGATAATGCAGTTACTGGTTCACGATGGGCAAAATGGGTTGGACTTATTATAGTAGGTTTCTCCATTGCACGTATATCAAAAACACAAACTCTTCCATCGTTTAGGCCTCCTATAATTGTTGATGACTCCGATGGGGAAGTTACTATTTGCCAACATGCACTTGGAGGAAGGAACGTGCAAAGTGGAGAATAAGGCCTTTCCAAATCCCATACAAAACATTGGTAATTATGATTATCTTGTCGAAGAATATTACATTCTTTATTGCAATATGAAACTGCAACTTTTGTTTGCTCTTCATTTGTCCAATCTATGCTTGCTATTGGACGGTGATCTAAATCTCTGAAGATTCCATTGATTAGAATAGATGATTTTTCAGGAGGTCTCTCTGAATGCATTCCTTTAAAGTACATAGTATACATGTCAATAGCATTGTTTTGTTTTATATAATGTTCAAGTTTACGGTAAGATCCTAGTATAACATTGATGTAGTTATCATCACGTTCTATACGGCGTTTATAACGCTGAACTGCTTCTTCATCGGAGACATTAATTTCGTTCGACCAACCCCCTTCTGTGTGATTTACTCCTTGATCACAATAGACAACCCTCTTAGTGTTAACTAAATGTTCTGTGTAAGATGTCGTTGTTTGCGCGTAGTCATTAACTGGGTTTCGCATACAGTACCGTTTTTGCTCCAAATAGTCAGGAAAAATTGAGTCGAGCATATGAACAGGAACTTCACAAAACAACGGCTGCCTTCCAAAATCTTTTCGAATTTTGGAATATGCATATGAAACTGTTTTATTCATATTTGAGACTTTGTGATTACATGTGATAGTTTTTATAAATATAATTACATAATATATAAGTTTATTTTTATATTCACAGTAAAGAAATAATTTCACATATTCAAATTATTTTTATGTTCTACTGACATAGAATCAGAACATTTTCACTAATGACTATTTTTTTTAGTAATTTGAAGTAAAGAAGCTAATTAATTTAAAGAGTTTTTATATTAGTACAACCAATGAATGAGGACCAATAAGAATTTTTTTCCGAATTTCGTAGTTAATTGAAAACTTCTCGTGTATATTGAGATCATAAGGACGAGAGAAAAAAGCACACAGTTAGTTTATGAATTTTTTAAAAACTTTGAAATTTAATTTAGTCATAACAATAACGCTTAACGGCTGTATGATATTCTCCTGGTCGAGTTTTAGTCTCCAGTGCGCGGTGTCCGACGACACGGCGGAAGCGCGGCCGTATGATGGCCGAATCCGAATTTAAAGAACTCAAATCCCATAGAATGTCGATGGAAAGCAATATCACTAATGCGAGGGTATCGGCACTGCACTCACCAATTATTGCACAGCGCGGTAAATATGGGCAAACCTTTTAAGAAATGCATGCTGGCCTCTGTTCAGCAGTTATTTAGAGGTATTTTCTTGATCACCCATAGTTCCATACTATTATATATTGACTAATTGTTAGTTAATTGCATATTTTTATTATTTTCGAAAATAAAACGTGCCTTAACAAAATAAAAGAAATATATATTTTTAGAGTGCTTTTAATAATAATAACTGTGCTAACTGGGTCACTGTTAATATGTGATCACATACAGAGAATGTCAGGGATGTCAATATCAATGGGAGATGCGTGCGGCTTGGCGGCTTTAATTGTACAGCAATACAATTATTGTATGTTACACGTGCTATAACTATAAAAAATATCAATTCAACGTGTACCGAATCAATATTTCTCCTTTTCTCCTCGACAGTAAAAATATTATAAATATATGTACAGTAATTGTTAGAAAAGTTACAAAAGTATTTATAGAAAAAACGTAATGCAGAAATTATAACCATAGGCTTAAATAAATCTTATTAATTTCAACTTTATTTACCTTTACAAAAGTATTACAAAGGGCGGACTTAATGCTTTTTGCCATTCTCTTCCAGTCTACCCGAGGCGTGGAGAGATATTGTTAAGGTGCAAAACAGTTGTAAAAAACTAAAGTACATGAATAACTTAACTAAACTAGAACCTAAAGATGTTCTAAGTCCTTCTATATAAAATAATTCTGTTGAATTTATGAATATATCCATATTGATATATACCACACAATCAGACAGAGAGAATATATGTAAATAATAATAATATATTATCTTTATTGTCATAAGAATTTGGACCACAAAGTATGAATTCCCTGACATCCGTGCTAGGTTAAGAACCTGTATTACAGAGGTGTGTCTTCTCCCAAATTGATTAACAATAATAATTTCTTATAACAACAGCTAAAATAGTAGAGATATTAGTACTAAATTTCTAACTCACAAGTTTCTATTTATAAATATTAATTTAAAAATAAGCTCTATATGTAATTATTTTAGTTAATCATGTAACTTTTCTGAAGGAACCTTTTTATGAAAAGCGTATCAAAAAAGGCTTCATTATGTTACATTGCATAACTACTAAGACTCTCCTAAACTTAACATAAATTGTTTTCGAAATATCATTCAATTATCATTCGAAATGTCTATATTTCCCACGACCACTTCCGTATAATACCGGTAGTATAATCCGTATAATTTGAACATTCAACACCGTATATATATTATAGTGCCGCATGGGTCCAGTACCACACATAGAGGTACTAGCTCGTCGTTACCTTCCCGTATCCGATGTAATGCATATGCGATGAGATTGGAGGAACGGTCAGATGCAGTGTCGGAGAGTCGGGAGACAACACGACACGAAGAGATCTGAAAACCAATTATTTGTGCTTGTGTACAAATATTGGCTCCAGCCGAAATATAACAAGGTTTTTTTTCTTAGGTTTCTATTCGTAAGCTGAAATAATCTCGGATATATTCACCCTTTGGTCTACCGCGTTTGATAGCATTACTGACTTTGGACGCTACATCTAGACCATTTGTGCAAATCGAAAAGAAACGTGAATAACTTTTATTCTTCTATTTCTTGTTAGCTTGCTATATTTTACTTTCACATTACTATGTACATATGTTATATATAATGACATTACAATGCTCACTGAAAAACCATTTTCGTTTTGTACCAGTGTTTTACAAAGTCTTAGACTATTAGTCATGACACTTGCGTTTTATTCAGATTGTTTGGCTATTTAATTTATTTGGAAAGGATATTATTTACTTGTTTAGGAAATGATGGCGGATTCGAATTTGCAGAATGCAAATCCCACAGACTAGTGATGGGTAGCAGCACCGCGAGTGCGAGGGTACTGGCCCTGCGCTCACCAACCCGCTTGCCTAGCGAGGCGAGTACGGGGAAACATTCCAAGCAATATGCGCTGGGTTTTGCAGGCGCTTTTTTGCAGAGCCCTATGTTCAGTAGTAGACTAGAACTGTATTTATGTATTTGTACACAATAAAGTATACAAAGTTATTTTGATATATTCAAGGTAACGTTTTGATATTTGCAGACTGAAACTGTTGCAAGCTACAATGCAGAAACTAGTTTTTGATACTTTCTCTAAAAGTTGCTCTTTGCTTTTATGCTCGTACATGCAACCTACTAATGTGTTAAAAAATATTACAATGTTATGTATAGAAGAACTAAAAAGGCTTTAATTTCTGCTTTAGAAAATATACAAACGAGTACAAGTAAATATTTTGCATCATTTCTATAATTTAGTATGTTTTTCTAAGATCATTTCGAATGTATATGTACCTCTAAATAAAAAGAACCCATTTAAAAACTTCTATTGATGAATCCTTTTCATATGAAAGCGATTTGAAAATGAATAGGATCTTAAGATGAATAAAAAGTGTCTTGAAAATTTTTGAAAATCTTGGTTTTTAATTCTTAAAAGGATACTTGTCTATTTACGTCTCACTATATTAAATGAATCATAATGTTTAATTAAATATTTTAAGTAATCGTAGTAATCATCAATAAAATTCATTTTCTGGAAATATCTGGAAAATAATGAATGGTTGGATTCATTATTGTAATGGACTCGACGAATTCAGTCGGAGTAAATATTGATTAAATCAGTTGATATTTCCAGATTCGTTTGCAATGCAATTGTAAATCCAAGGGCGAATTTTGTACGAAAAAGAAAATATAAAGTTTTTTCGCATTTATGTCAGTTCGATTCCCGGCTCCGACAAGGGACTTTTCAAAACTCTGTTAATGCAGGTGTTTCATATCTAGTACTATTCTGTAAGTCTGTAAAAGTGTTGCGAGTACTTTAAATATATCCCTAAAGAAATTTTTCGGAAAAGAGTTTTTTAAGACTGAACATAAAGTTTTTTTTATTTTAGTTTTTTGTCTGTTAGTAGTATGTTCGTTCAGGTATAAGACAGATAATACTGAACCAATTTTAATCCAGTATTCACTGTTTGAATGTCTCTAGTAAAAATCTGCAAATACTTTTTAATCCCGGAAAATAACTAATGGTCAATCAGAAATCTTTAGGCGAAAAATTTTATCTATCCATTTTCATGCTACTGTTACTGACCGGAAGCTTATGACTTAATTTAAAAACAGCAACTCTTTAGGAACTGAAACAATACTGGGATTAACGTACACAAAAAATACTGGGCCGGTAAACCGTTAGGTATACAATGTATGAAAGCTTTAGGCTCATACGAGAAATTGCGATAATTTTGGGGTTTATAAGGAAAAAAGTAATGGAGCAATTTTGTAAATAGTGATAAAAGATGATACAAGTTTATGTAATTTATAATACCAGATATGGCCAGAACTGGATTCATACCCAAAAAAACACCGATACATTTTAATATTACATTCACTGTTCGAAAGTCTATGAATTAACGAGGATATTAATTAAAAAGAAAAACATAGTAAATAAAACTACACTGTGCCTGCAGCTTTTATGTGAATGAAAACGCGGGCAAAATAATAAAAATATTCACATGCACACAAATAAACTTGTCACAAATAAACAGCTTCGATGCATATCACAAGCGTACAGCAGGTAGTGGTAGAGTGGCGGCTTTTGCTTCAGCTCGACCGGGGTAGTACCTCGACGTCGCAGAATACTGACGTGAAGTACGAGTAGAGGCATCTTGTGCTTCTGCGTTTTGTTCGGTGAGTGTAATAGAAGGCCCACTGCCCCTCCTCAACTCCGTTCTTATCATCCCTCCCATCACCCAAATATCCTTAAAGGCCTACAACGCACCTGCAGCTCCTCTGGTGTTACAGGTGTACGTACATGACGGTAATCGCTTACCATCAGGTGAGCCGTTCGCTCGTGTTCCACCTTTACCATAAAATAAAAACACATCTATTTGGAACATCTATATGATCTTTAATAATAATAGAGTCCGTGATGGATGAATCATTAATTATTTGTCGACACTGCTTATTGTAGTAATCAGAGAGACGGCAATAACGTTTCTTAAATGATTAATGAGCACGCTGAAATATCTGTTATGAAGTATTTATACAGGGAGAAGAAATTATAGTGTTGTATGTACATGCTACCTCATCTGACTCCACTGATGCTGTAAAAATCGCCAAAAGAAAATACCTGGAACATCCCTTAATTACTAACAGACACGAAATGGTCGGTCCTGCGATCACCACTCCGTATGCAAAGCGTGGCGAATACAGCAATAATCAGCATTTGACTATTAACAGTACGTTAAAAAACTCAACCAGCATGTCAAGTATATCTTTTATGAAATACACTCTTTCTTTAGTTGGCGATGTCATGAATAGTCGGGAGAAAAGAAAAAAATGTTTAGACAGAACACTCCAATACATAAATATTCAATTTTTTTTTTTTAAATTTTCTTTTTAACTGTTGAGTGTTTGGGTATTCTTATAATATTCAGGAAGGAGTAAGCGTATAATTTCGTACTGAAGAATAACCGGGGCAACTTGTAATATAGGTCTCAATGTATTTACAAGGGCCTTGCTCTACTTTTGTAAATGATGTATTTACGAACAATAAGAAAGGGATTTTGTTACTATGGCATCACAAAGAAACTAATTTTTCATCTATTTAGCTTATACAATGAGCGGTGCATTTAAAAATGATGAAAAGTAAGAAGCGACTTAACAGATTTTGCGTTCTGAATTTTTGCATTTATTTCATGCCAGAACAATTTTTTTAAATTCTAAAGGTCAGATATCTATTATTACGCAGATTATTTTACGACTCATAATGAAATGTTTATTTTTCATCCTTATAATTTTTATAGAACTTTTATAGACTAGTATTTCGAACGAATACTTTACAAAAAATATTAATTTGAAATCAGTGAGACATTGGTAAATAAATATATAATAAACTCTACTCAGTAATAATAATGGATGTTGAGGTATTTTTATCGCTGTTAATTTGCGGACACGATTCGATAAATAAAATTTTCTATATACATAAAAATTAATATTTCTTTGTTTTTCCCTCATAGAATCGAAAGTTACTCGACCGTTTGAGCTCAAATTTATGGGTTATATTCGACTCATCAGCGGAAAAATAATCAGTACTTACAAAAATAGTCACTGTGAACCGAGACAGGGTTCAGTTAGTCCGAAATAAAAACGGTTTCGTACAACTTGAAATACAGTACTCCGATCTTCTACAATATTAATACAGTTCATTGTTTTTGTTTGTTCATTCCAAATCGAGCTTTTACTGAACGTTCTGTTTCAATATTTAAGTTAAAGGCTATAGTAACCATTTTATTGTATTCAACTATTTACTGAACACATAGTAAGATTTCTTTTTATGGTAGTTCAATTACATTATGATTTATTAAAGTAACAAAATATGTTTCCCATCCGGAAATCGTAGACGAGACCCGCAGTAACTTAACCAAACGCTTCTTAGCCACTGCGTTATCGAACCGTTAAAATGCGTTTTGTATAACGTGGTTAGATATAACGTATAAGCGTATATACAAATAAAATAGTACAGACAAAACAGCAGTGTCTGTCAGAAATACATTTTTTTACCCGACTCTTTACGAATAACCTACTGGATATTTAGGTAAAGCTTGCACTGATTACAGATTAAATATTTAGACTAAATTAGTTTTCGTTTCAATGTAATATCTAATATACTTATAATTATGTTGTAAACAGAGAATGCGTATATTTACTTATGTGCGGGGTAAGGCTAAATAACCAATCCATGTCCAGTTTGATACCCTAAAAGGAAAAAAATTATAAGAAAATCCATCGGTATTTGTTTGAGATGTCGTCAATGATATGTCTAAAATACATTAAAGACATAAAATTTATTACCCAAATTTTTCTTTATAAATTTATACGTGCCTGTATAATGCTAACTTCTTAGTCTTAAATACTTTGAAAGTTGAATATCTAAAACTGATGAAAGTGAAGAAGAAAGTGCCGGTTCAGCTCGTTATTAATGAAGTAAGTCTTTCATAGTTCCTTTGTAGAAGAATTCCTGAAGCAGTCCGATACCTTTTCCTTCCCAGATAGTAGCGTTAAACGTCGTGATTAATTAGTTAATTATTACATCACACAGCGCGAAATCTAATTTAAAACTCTTAATAAATATGAAAAAACTACTTTCTGACAATTTATGTATTTTAATGAGTCCAGTTATGTCTGGTTAAGTCAAATTTCAGCTATGATTATAGCTGAATAACGAATAGATAAATAAGGATAATCACTGAATACCTGTGTTTAATAACAGTATAATACTGCTGGGTTGCGTTTTCATTGTAATTCTTAATCTACGTATATAGATAGATAGCTGTATCTGCCTTCAGTAATCATTTAAGGAGTGAGTGCTCGTTTGTTACCCGTAATTATAAAAAAAAAAATCTGTATGTTCCAGCGTGTTGACGGAAGTCAATGTTAATTAATTTGTAGTAATTAATTTTAAAAGTAATTAATTCATTTTAAGTAATTTTTGAATGATTCTGATCAATACTCTGATTCGTATGAAATATAATAATGTTGACAATAAACAGCGCAAGATACACGTATATGGAATGATAAATGTACGCGTAAATAAAAAGTCGTGAGTTCTGAATCGGAGGTTTGAATTCTGGCCGGGGTCAATATTCATGCAACAATATTTTTCCTTTTTATTGTTCCTCGAATCTTTGACACTGTATTTAAGTCTTACTACGATTACCACATAAGCGTTACATTAGATACGGGAAAGTAACGTGCAAAGTAAAGGCGAATGCGTGCCTCTGTATTTTTGCGTATATTGGCGTCATTATATTATAAACTGCTCAGTTGAAAACTCTTGATCAAAATCGGTCAGGAGATTATTATCATCATAAGATCAAAACAAGCTAATATTTTCTTTGAATCTAAGAATCTGATCTATTAAGATTCCGATTCTAATCTCTAGTCGTTCTTATATAATATGAATTACAATTATGGTCTAATATTTACTATATAGTTATTTTAATTTTAAAATAACATATGGACGTAATTTTTAACTGGCACGATTCAAATGTTTTGTAAAAAAAAGATTTATGGAATAAAGCATATTATCGTACTCGAGTTCCTGTCGATGTTAAGACCGGAACAACTAACGAGGAAAGTTTTTGGATGTCGTTGGATTGTTTGCGTAATGTTCCTTGACAAAAGTACTTTGGAGTACTTTATTTTTGTTTATTTTCTACTTTATTTAAGCTGTTTATTACGTTAGAATTCCGGTAAGCCGTAATTATGATCATCCCAACCGAAGCGAATATTTATGAGTCTCGTGTCGGCGTAAGAATATGACCTTTCTTCTCATACCAATCTCCGGAAACGAATCCGGCAACGAAGCCACTAGTCCGGTTTTTCCTACTGGAGAGGTGAAAACTGTAATATAATCTGTGCAGTTGACAATCACTTATTATTAACTATGGGAATTAAAATAACAGCGAATATTCCTAATACAAGAAGAACACCAATAATAAGACGTCATTAAATATTAAATATTATAATAATTATAAAAAATAGCCGACTTAATGTACATGGATAGGTAGATTTAAACAACCGTCTGTATTTATTTTCAACTTAACGCGTCAGTTTCAATGTAACACTCGCTATCAATTATTCGGCAAAACACCATTAAAACAGTGATTGAAACACAAACTTTACGGAAAGCTTCCATTAGCACGTAACTGGAGTGATTTTACAAAATTGCCTCGTCATTTTCTGTATATGGTTGGATTCGTACTGGATTTTTACGAATTAAAGTTTCGATTTTAAATTTTTGCCATCCGAGTATTTAATACGTTTTTAAATAGTCTTTTTCTCTTGGTTTTTAGTTCATAGTACACATTGGAGAGTGATGATCCCCTCCAACGGGCCTATTGGATGTTTTGTTTTTGCGAATACACATAATAAGGTATTCGATAGTAAAATCAATATTTTTATATAATGATTTCTTGTATTTACGCAAACACTACACAATTGAAATGAAACTATCATTTTCGGATTTTATCGTATTTAATTTTGTTTTTAAATTCCCGACGTTTCGATTGCTTTACAGCAGCCGTGATCACGGGGCAACTGATAGGTCATAGTAAACCGAGCGAGTGAAGCCGGCCACAGTCGAGAGAGTACCTGCTGTAGTACCGTACCGAACACATAGCTGTCGTGAATCATCGACGCTCTAGAAAGTCTGCAGTCTGTGATCATATCCGTGACCGGCTCAACTATTACATCAGATTTGGTGGACCCCAAATCCTCGCAAAAGAACACCGATTCCTACCAAGGATGGTTCGCGAGGCTATTGAGATCAAAAAACATCCTAATTTAAATAGAGAAGATGGCTGGATTTTACCACCATCATGGGATCCAGTAATAAACAAAAATTAAATTTAAAACCAAGCATACCACTCCACGCTCTCAAGATACTGTGAGCACATTCTGCGTAGATCGGACCAAATTTAATCAATATTTTTAGTTTAAAAAATGTTTTGAAACAAATGTAGCTTAAGATGATAAGCTCAAGAACATTTTGATAATAATCATTGACAAAAATCTATTGTTATCACACGTGATGCATTATAGTGTATAATATAAAAAGTTGATAAAAAAACACAAAATGCTTACTTTTTTTGGTAAAGTGGATAAACGAGCAAGCGGCTCACCTGATGGTAAGTGATTGAGGAGCTGCAGAGGCGTTGCCGGCCTTTGAGTATATTTGGGAGATGGGAGGGATGATGGGGATGGGAGTTGGGGGAGGGATAATACGGCCTCCGGTTACTTCACTCACCGAACGAAACGCAGTAGCTTAAGATGACTCTACTTTACGCCGGTATTCTGCGCGGCCGTAGTACTAACCCGGTCGAGCCAGCTCATTCGAGCAGCAACAACAGCCACCACTTGGCTCCTTTAATCAAAGTTTAATCAAACTAGTCTACTTTGCTAATTTACTCTACTTTGCTTACTTCCACAATATCATGTCCTGTAGTGTATTACTGAGGGTATCTGCAGCCGGACTGGAAACAATTTTCACCTTGCAAAAGCAAGCGATACGGGCAATCTATACTTGAGGGCCTCGCGAGTCGTCATGCGACCTTTTCAAGAAGGCTAATTTTTGACACTTCTGTCGTTATTTTTGAAAACATTATGTATGGAAAAACGAATAAAAAAAACTTAATAAATTGGTTAAAAAAGGTTTACAATGACATAAATCAATACATTGCAGACAATGATGTGTGGAAATAACTCAGTGTTAAAAAAGTATAAATTATAGCAGAACACAAATGCAGATGAAGTAAACACTTTTGTTAAATAAACCAAGGTTTAACTCCATAGTTAAATAATATTGGCTATAAAATTATATATTTTACCAAAATAGAATAGTCAATAAGCTGAAGTAGCAATTAGTAAGCGATTTAGACCGAAGAGTTTCCATGTATAATTCATTCTAATCGTGTGCTATCCATCCGTTACACATCTTATAGGCTTCCCACGGACACACCTGTAATATATTAAGTAAATATGAATAAGTTACACATATAAAAATGTTCTAAATTATGTTGAGAATCGTTTTGAAATCCACATTTAAAAATTAAGAAACTACAGGGCAAACAAAGATTGCGTCATGTTTTTATGCTATTTGAAGATAAGCTTCTGTCAAATAACAGGCTACTACTAGTCGACCCTTACATTGATGTAAATTCTTCAATGTTGCGACCTTACAGGGATTAGGTAATCAAAACGAAATGAATGATCCATAGATCTATGCTATCGGAGTACTGCGGTGTCATATAACCTCGTTGGTCTACGTCAACTATCAAAACTCCTCTGTAAAGCCTACGAATTTGAATACTTAAATAGTTATTATTGAGGATAAAAATGTTTTAATGTTAGTAATAAATTTGTGGTGACGTTCTTTAAAAGGCCCAGAATGGGCCTCATAACAATGGGTTCAACATAACAACCGTAAACAACATCTATAAAGCAAATACTGTTGAAGAAACCTACAACAATTCCTTTCTCTTAGCGATAAGAGATGACGATGTCTAGAAATCGCGCACTGGTGTAGTAATTAATTTCACTGCATTTGCTGTCATACATAGGGAGTGTCTGCGCCTCGTTACCGCTCAATAGGAAGGCTTACTACATCTTCCAAATGAAGTAGAGTGAACGTGTAACGAATTTACACTAAACTTTTAAGAATAACGGTATATATAACTACTTATTCCTTTATGTAGTTAAACTATAAATAAGGTCATTATCACCTTATTTTTAGTTTTTCTTAATTATCCTATTTTAAAAATAACTTTTATACATTCACATTGTATACATATTTTATTAGAAATTAAATGCTATTTGCCTTCTTTTTGCGAAGTAAAGAGGAATATACTAATATAACGTCTTTTTATATAAATTCTGACCTCAGCTGTACAAACACTTCTGATGGCAGCAAAATCCATCCGAGTCTACCGAACCGAACATGTCTTTATAAGTATTATATGACTAAAAACTGATTTTTATATCTAATTATGAGTTTTTTTCTGTTTACTGCCAAAAGCGGTCACTAATGCTGGATATCTATCGTTTTAAGTAATAAAATAAGTGTTATAAGAATAGAGTTTCTATGGTTTCCTAATCTTTAAATTTTAAATATAAGCCCATTTTCGCTTCCCGTATCAAAATAATTAAATTTTTTACCGTATTCTTCAGGTCTGCAAATTTGAGAGCTGAAAATTTTTTCTCGGTGTGGTGAAGCATGGAAAAGTCCACCACAAATATGGAAAATGTGTGAAATATGTGAAAGCGTGTGAAAGTTGTGTCAAAACCATAGACAAAATATTAAAATCGACTTGTGCTGTAGTATTCAAAAAAGATTTAAAACATTTAGGAAATACACGAGTAAAATTAATAATCGGCGGAGTGTTGATGGCAAGAATGTTTCAAAAGATATTGCTAGACTTTTTTAGATCATCTCTACTCCATAAATGATAAAATTTTAATTACTTTGGTGTTAATAGGTAAAAATTCTTTAGCTTTTCTAGACTCTGTGTATAGGAAAAAAACATAATTTAAACAGCGAATCTCACCACCCAGCACCAGCATATCGAGCAAGTATAGCATGATAGCACGCTTCGGGTCAAGGGCCTACGTGTCGGGGCGACCATGATTAAACAGGAGCCTGCTGTATTACCATACAACAGAGGATTCCTTTTATTTGTTCTTTTGATATTAAGTGTGTTGCGTCTCTGATAAGGGGCATCTTGTTTTAATATTTATGTTAATAATATAAAGACCACGTTTAGTGATATTGTAAAGCTTTACTTATCATGTACTTTATTTTATTGTAGTATTTTTATAAAACTATATGTTTTAAAGGAGTAAAAGGCGAATTGTACCATGTTTTTTCGGAAAATCCATCCGAAATTGCCAAATCCAAGTTCCGTGGTGTTGGGTACCTAACGCATGGGTGCCAGCACCGCGTTCACAAACCCACTTGTCCATCGTGTTGAGTATTGGAAAACTTTTAAAGAAATGCATGTTGGGCCACGCGGGTACTTTTATGGAGAGCCATCGGGATTTAAATAGACTGATTAAAGAGATGTTTTTTTTAATTAAGAGATATTTTGGGAAGAGTGTTAAAATATTTTTTTAACTAATAGCGCAATCTAAGTTTTCTTTATGTCTTAATTAATTTAATTCGCTAGACAACTATTCTTAACAGAATTCTTCTGTCAATACTTTACTCTGCGAACACCATATAAAAGCGAGTAAGATTAAAGAAAGGAAGCTTCTCGTAAAACTAACGATCTGCCGTCCTCGCGTCTCTATCGGAATTAAACAGAAGTAATTAAGTATTAAACTTCGTCTGTTACTTCAGTTCAGCCAGTATTTTAAACATTGTCGTGTTTATACAAAATTCGCTGTATTTCCCAAAACGTTTTAATTTCTATTTTGTTCGTATTTCAACGTTTTTTTTATTATTGGATAGGCGGCAAACGAGCAAGCGGTTCACCTGATGGCAAGTGATTACCGGCACCCACGTCGCACACCAGAGGTGCTGCAGGTGAGTTGCCGGCCTTTAAGGATATTTGGGAGATGGAAGGGAGGATGAGGCGTGGGATGGGGAGAGGGAGTGGGTCTCCGGATACCTCACTGAACGAAAAGCAGAAGCATAAGATTCCTCTACTTCACGCCGGTATTCTGCGAGGTAACAACCCGGTCTGCGAGGTAGCAAAAGCCGCTGCTTGGCTCTACACGTTTAAAATAGTAATAACGTATGGTAATATTTACCACGATAGCCCAGTGGTGTGGGGATCTATCTCCGAATCAGGAGAAATGATAAAGTTCGAAACCCTGTGCACGTACCAATGAAGTTTTCGTAACTTATGTACAGTTTGTTTCGTTGGCTTGGCCACTACGACGGCGACAGGCTTAGCGCCTGTAACGTTGTCTCATATAAACTCTGGTCAAAATTGGGTTGAAAGGACTAAAATAACCTCTGATCCTGAATTGGTTATTGACCGTATAGGACCTGAAAGCTTATTTTTAGTTTATTTTATAAATATTTTAGTTAAGTAATAAAACTACAATAAACATTGTTGCGCTTATTTAAATGAGTTCATAAAGAAATGTTTTTTCTGTCTGAAAGTGCAATCTGAAATACGTTAAACTATTACTAAAAATAGGAAATATTATTCAATGCAGTTACAGTTGAAATACGGAAGAAACCGCAACGAGGACGATGCGTCTGGAATCATTACGTTTTCACTTTAAGGCGAAATGCAATTTGATAAAAACGTGGTTTAAATTTTATTTTACAATTTGGAAAGACAAATTGCTAAGTAAATAAATCTAATCTAACAATATTTAACAACTTATTGCCTAATAAATACTTAAACAAAACGTAGATTATTAATGGAGGCAAGCGGCGGCTTTTGCTTAAGCCTAAACGTGCCGTAGTGTCCACCGTGAATTAGAGGCATCTTGTGCTTCTGCGTTTCATTCGGTGACTGAGTTAACCTGAGGCCCTACAACACCACATGAGTTGTAGGTGCATTGCCGGCCTTAACCGATATAGCAAGGGGATAGGGTAGGACGGAACGAGAAGCTAGTAGCCTTGTAGTAAATTATCAATCTAAATTTTTTCTAATTTTTTTTTAAATGACGGTGCTGTAAATAGTGATTATGAAAATTTTGGTTAACTGTGTTAACGATGTAAACGAAGTTTTCAGTGTTTTTAACATCCTTTATAGCAAGTAACGTGACATGAGCACATCTTAGAAGTATATTTGCAAACTAACCACTCACCACTAACCACTCGGTGATCCTGAATAATTGTGAAAGTTCTACCGTGTAAAGAAATTGATTAATGACTTCAATCGCATTTTGTTAAGTGAATTTTAGAGATTTCAAAAGTAACAAATAGTTTAAATGGCAGTAAGCTGTGTTGGAGGGAAAACAACTTTAAATATTAAACCGTAAATGAACAGAGACAGTTTGAATAATTTTAATGGTCTGCGAATAATTCACTAGAATTATTTCCAGGTCATTGGACTAACTTAAAAGCTGTCTACTAACGACCATCTAGGTCTTATATGTATGTATAATGGAAAAAATACACATACTGTAATCATGTTACTACTTACGCATGTCTAGTTTAGTGGTAATCCATGACTAATGGGTCATATGCTCGGGTTAGAACCCCACTCGCTTTCAATAATTGTGTAACACAAAATTTATTATTGATTTTCGGGTGTTATTGCAATGTTGTATATTGTGGAGGCTTAAAAAGAAGCCAAACGAACACTGATGACGGGCATCAGCGTTTAAGTATGCACCAACACGCCTCCTGATCGTGGCGGTTACCGAAAATTACTCCTAGATAGAGGTCCAGCAGTGGAATGTCGTCAGCTTTATTTTATTAGAAACTCGAAACGAACCACATTTTATAAACACGGTCATCAAAAAAAGATCGACAAACAAATATTACTTCGCAGAAATTAAGGTTTGTTAATTATTTTATGGGGTTTAAAATTAAACTTTCTTATTCACGACATTTCGGGGACTTTACAGCACGGATGGACATGAGGGAATAAAAACAAAACCTAGTGGGGTACAAAAGTAAAATTAAATGCGATCAAATTCGTAAAAATATTTTAATGTCCAGTATTCGCGTTAAAATAATAACAATATCATTCACAATTTTCTTTCATTTTGTTACATAATTAAAAATTCTTCTTGCACAAGGTACTGAATGATTTTTGTTCTGTACATATTGTGTAAATAAAGTGAGTACTTGAGTTGAAGCAAATTGTAGTGAATCGTTATTGCTAGCGAGAAATTGAGCATATGTTCATAAATCAATATATCTACACAAATATATAAAAAGTATTTATACATAAATTAATTTAACTTAAAACGATGTCACGGAAATTGATGGAACTTTTTTTTAAACTAGCTTATAACAATGATTTCTTGTATTTACGCTTATAACTTCAGAACTGCTAAATATAGTCCATGTTTCATCTTAATATTTCAAAAATGTGAAAGCTTATATGCTTATTTAGACCATAACTGAAACACTGAACTGAACGAGAATCCCCAAAAATGAGAAGATATTTAGTTTATAGTATGGAATAGGACAAAGGATACTTGCTTATCTCAATTAAGAGTTCTCTTGGGACAATATGTTACATATCTGTATGTATATATTTATGATTATAAACCTTCAAACAGTACTAAGTGGAATATTGATATGTATAATGTATTTGATAACAATATTATAGGAAATTTACTCAAATTCTACAATAATTCCTAACTTTTCGTTCTATAGATGATATTAATCAATGTTGATATTAAAAAGTATTGCAATGCACTTTTTAAGTAATGTTAGTAAGAAATAAAAAAAAAACTGTCGCTTGTGATCATGAAACATTTAACACAAATATTCTATCACAAGAGTTTGTTAATAGAATATGTAAAGAAATTTTGACCTTCCTTTCAAGCATTTAATATAAGCACGTATGGTAGGTAAATTCCGAAAACTTTAGGCATAATCAGAATTTCTCATTGTATATTATTACTAAGTTAGTGCAATTTCAAAATTGTTGTTCATTCATCCTCAAATAAATGCCAAGCTACTGTCTAAGGTTATAAACTATTACGAACAAACACGTATGAACTAAAGTTCTATACTAGAGACTAATATATAATTAGCATACTTAAGTATTCATTACGATGAAATAGAAAATTATGTGTATATTAATGGGTATCTAAATAAAAAATTGTTATTAGCATACTGGCCACAAAAAGGTTCAAGACTAAAACTTTTTTTAATATGTATTGATGTGCCACCTGAAAGAGCAGCTACTCTAGTCGATAACGGAATAATCGAAACAAACATATTGTCATGAGTTACGGGTTGCGAGATGGAAGTAAAAAGGCCGGTTTCTAAATCTTTTTTAATTTTTTTACATTTACATTGTGAGTAAGCAGTGTTTATTCTTGATGCGCTGTCGCTCGCACCTGATCTTCCACGGGTCTTCCTAATAGTAACCAATCATCTGTCGTTTCGCACGGGTTTACATATTTTTTATACATTTTGGGTTAAACGTATACATTTTCTTATAAAATTTTATATTTTTATCATTTTATATATTTATTATATATAAACCTTTTTCTTTTAGTTTTTGTACTTCATTTTGTTTAGATTGACAGATTTAAATTAGTAGTATCTTTTGAATTGAATGTCCGATTTGAATAATTCAAAAGTAATCTACAGGTATTGAAACAGTCTTGAATACGAAATAATTTATTTGGATAAGGATTAATATAAGGGTATGGATAACATGGTCTGATTTTGGTCGGCATTTCTATCAACTTTTGAAATGTAAAAAAGTAGTTATAGTGACATAACTACAATAGTTGCACATATGGTCGTCAAAAGTTTCTTGTAGATATTGATATGTTCTTTAATAATGTAGAACATTTCTTTTTTCTTTCATTAATAGTTTCCGCAGAGCATGCGATGAAAGACATTTTATATTAGGCAAATTTTTGTACACCTTAGGCTATATTATTGATGTTTTAGTAGGGATCCCTATTTTTTTCTAGTAATAAATATAGCGTATGTTACTTAAGGATAATAAAGCATTCTAATGTTGAAAGCATCTTTGAAATCGGTCCGGTAGTTTTTGAGTTTATTCGTTACAAACATACAAACACCTGCGCAGTGTTGGGGGAAGTCGATGGATGCAGGTGACTCAGGACTGAGCTTCGTGGCAATCTTTGGGGGAGGCCTATGTTCAGCAGTGGACTTGTGATAGGCTGAAATGATGATGATGATGATGAAACATACAAAAATACAATACTTTCCTCTTATAATATTAGTGTCCATTATTTATTTTGACTTGTTATTCGAAGACGTAAGAGTTGACAAGACTTTATCGGGACTTCGTTACAATATTAATGGTTAGCTTAAGTGATACGTCCGTACAATGTCCAAAAAAAAAAGATTAACAAAAAGGTAACTGTTTGGTGGTCCCAAGCCGATGCAATTCACTGAGGGGCTGCAACGGTACAATAATTACAGAGGCATCTGCCATTTCTGCCAATTTTATCATCAAACAGCCTCATCTCATTAACCATATCCTTTTTATTACTTCATATTAACGCGAGACATCATACTGCCCAAAAAATCGTATCAACACTACAAATCTTGCATCTAGAATCCATTAATTTTTCTCAATACTCGCCGGATTTAGCCCCAACACTTTTTTAGTGATTGAACAACTTTCTCCGATGGAAATAAATTTGGTTAAGGGGAATCAGTAGTCATGGAATTCTGCCATCTTTCGGTGGCCGTATTTTGAGTAGCAGGACACACCCCGTATAGGTGGCGTTGGCATTTGGAGAAATAATCCAAATTCAGAGACTAGTCTATCAAAATATGAGTGTGATATTGAAGTGTATTTCGAAAAAAGAGCATTGCCTCTATAGTTAAAATAATAAAGTAAGTAATTTTTTTTTATTTGTTACTTAAAATTATACTATAACACGTTTTAAAATTATTCTAAAAGCATTTTATACTACAAGAAGATATTACATATAACATTTTTGTCACTGAGATTCACTGTAATGCACGAGGAACATTTTCTGGAACAAAATTACCTTCAAGAAAAGTGTATTACGGTTGTTAAAGCAATATTTTTGGTATATATTTCAATTGAATTACATCACTTTTGTTTATATCAGTTGCTACAACTGCTTTCCTAAACTTTAAAACTTATCTTACTACTTACTATATTATTATATGTTATGTACTTAAACTGTATGCAATTAAATAGATGAGTTAAACAGGTTAAATTGCGGGCATTAATTATTGAAATTAAATACTCATATTATTGAGACTGTTACTTGACCGGATATCTTGCATAGACCCGTTGTTTTACGGACTTCAATAATGTTAAATGTTTTACCAATTACTAAGTCCCTGAAATTATAATTATCAACTTAACTCTTTATGTGTCATAGCTTTGATTCAATTGAAATTATATTGTTAAGACTAATATCAGAACTAGTGTCTCTAGAAAAGTTATGGTAGCGTACCGGCACCGAATAAAAATGATTCACGTATTCTGAAACTAATGCGGAACCGAAATAAGACTTCGTTATTATGAAATTTATGGCTAACGTCAGGCTTTAGAGTAACCATCGCTAACATTTTAAATATGTGTTTCTTCTTTGTATCACCAAGTATTCAACAAAAAAATTATAGTACACGGCAGCTCAATTTCTACTACTAGACGCCTCGCACTTAAAATGCTCATGTCGGTCATCAGGCACTATATTATGGAGTGGCAATTTTGAATCGGTTAAAGGTTTTCTCTTAGTCGACTCTTACGATAAAAGGCAAAGGACTTTGGAGCAGAAAAACGGCGTCTCAAATTAGCAAGAACTAGATACACAGAAAAAAAGTTTCTTTCGTTTTTCTCATCGATTGGGAGTAAGATCCAGTTGTAGATTTTTTTTACCAGGATAAAATTATTTTAAATATTTTAATAATATTAAATTATATTTTGTTTTTTAAATTGTGGGGTAGAGTATTTACTTACCAGAAAAAATCGGACTAGAATCTCACCGATAAAAAGGCTGACATGTGTTACAAAAACACAGTTAAATGAAGTTCCAGACATAGTTTCGGATATAAAAATAAGAACTTTTCACTTAACGAAATATGGAAGACGCCTATAAATGAAATTACCTATAAATTTCATTTGACCCTTCTGATATTTTCACTGTGAGTATGGAAGTTGTAAAAGAGCTTGTAAAAAAAGCGATAAAATTTACTTGCAATGCAATGAAGTTCAGTTTTATAATCTGTGTAAACGGTCGAGAGCTCGCAACGAACAGATTACTCGCACCGATATGAATTAATTATTTTTATTTTGTATGACGACATAACTTAGAATTTTCAACTTAACTGAAAACTAACATGGGTATATTAATTTTTGGTATAGATAACTTATAGTTTATACCACTAAGATCATGATAAATCTTAGTTATTATAAAGTAAGTTAGTTAGTATAAAGTACTTGAACGTTGGTGCGGTGAATCTTCGGGAACAAAAAAAATCAGCGATGTGGCTCGACACTGATCACGTTCTATCTCTCGAAGAAGGGAAATATGGGTTGATAAAACGAATTTAGCTAAGTCGAACAGGACCGCGTTAAATTAATTGAATGATTGAATTGCCTATAACTACTAACTCAGGAGAGACAGAAGTGACAACTTATGTATATATGTATCTAGTAGTAGTTCACATACTTAGATTTAAGATAATAGTGTAATCATAATGTGGTGGCACGAAACTTTCGACGGCTCATTTAATAAACGTTGGAATGATAGAATGGTTTTGAAAGAGATTATTGCGAATAAGTTAAGTTAGTCTCACATTATCTTTGGTTACCTTATCTTTTTTTCCTCCGACTTTGATAATAATTGAATGAATTTACGAACGTATAAAATTAAACAAACAGTTTGTTAAACTCTATGGTTACAGACGACAGTAAAATATAATGTTAGCGGTATTTTATACTCGCATATATTTTTACTGAGTAACATTTCAGATACTAAACACCTGTGAATATTTGCGATGTAAGTATCCACAAAGATAATATTTGTACATTCTACATCGGAGAAAGAAAAATGGTTCTTAAAATATAACCTTAGGCATGTTAAAGATACAAAAGCTTATAAAATATACATTAGATGCGTTACAAAATAAATATTACAAGTTTTATGATAAGGCAAAATTACAAAAATAATAAAAGAATTGAAATGCTGAAAGGTACTCGTATACTAATTTTTAATTTATATACATACATTAACATTTTAAAACAATCACTCTTAGAAAATGAGATGTATTTAAAAAAAAAATTCAATCAGATGATCATTGTTATTTGGATGGTTTCCGTTAAACATCTTGTGAAATTTTGGACAAGTTCTTCTAATGAGATAAATATATTTTTCGACTGTCATGTAATTTGTAGTGATCTTTTTTAACGTTAAATGTTTTAAGAGTATTCATTCATTTGTGCATTAAAAGAGTTTGATGAGGAAGCGTTAATTTACTATGTGCTCCTCGTTAATCCTTTTGGACAACACAGTGATTTCTGAATAAACTGCAGTCTTCTTCCAGTACAGTAGCAGCCTGTAAGTGCCCACAGCTGGTCAAAGGCCTCCTTCTCAAATATTTGAGAGAGTTTAGAAACTGGTAAATTCAGCACTTAAAATTGCTATTAATAATTTTGGTAGCGCGGGCACCGAGGTTCGAACCCTGGTCACTCGCGCTCTATGATACTAAAGTAAACGCCCTGACCACTATACTACCACGGCTCTTGCAGTAATATGGTGCAATGATTAAAAAGCTTTTCGACACAATGGTATCTCGTAGATATCATTGTCAATCATGCGAATCTTATTAAAGTATGATTTATTGTGTAACTTGCATTTTCTTCACCTAATCGAGAACGACGATTTTGCATATTAGAAAGTACTTACAGTTATGAGCCACTTTAGTAATTCCTGGTGGCGAAGCTATTGAATTGAGTTATTATTCTTGTTCTTTAATCTTTAGAATATCACTCATTTTCGGATTTCTACTTGTTAAGTCGGTTTCTGCCATAATTTGAAGGAAAAACCACTTAAAAATTAAACCTTTTTGATCGTGTTTAATTACTTTTTTATATTCCCGTCGTTTCAGGTGCTTTACCGTGGTCACGAGGGGGATTGAGGTGTTTGATGTCCCGCTGTCATACTTTTATTTTCGGTCCGATCAAACCAGACTGAGCACACAGTATCTAGAGGTCATGCAGTCTGCTTGGTCATGAATTTTATGTATTACATTACCGGATCCCAAATCATATACCAGATAGCAAATCATTGTGAAAAACCACTTAATTAAAATCACGTTTAGTACAACCTCATATTCAATGCGTAGTTAAACCACAGATGAATAAGGTGTGTACAGTTAAACTGACTAAACTGGCTAAAACTGGCAGATACATACAAAATACAAACAATTCACATGATAGCGAGCGTTGTCGTGTGTCGGGTGGACATTTATCATTATTGCTCTGAACACCTGAGACGCATAGACCGAGACATATTTGTCTCGGGACTGAAAACGATATGGGATATTAGTAATCGTGATTAGTAACTGCATGAAAAAAAAATATGGTTTACTTGGTTGTAATTAGCGAAATTGATTGTCATTATTGCAGTGAATTCTTCAAATATACATTTAATGAATACCATTGTTTGTAATGTACGATTGTTAAGTAAAGTGAGTTGTCATAAATTATTTTATTTATTTAAGCCATGGGGGACTTAATGCCTAGAGGCATTCTCTCGCAGTCAACCATTAGGCTAAGCAGAGATAAACACGTAATAGAGACGATACAGCTAACAGAATAAAACAAGTAAAAAGATTATTGGTAAGTACATAAAAATCTTTTATGACTGATAGGAGTTTTTTTTTTTTTTATAGAAGAAGGAGGCAAACGAGCGTACGGCTCACCTGATGGTAAGTGATTAAAGTGGTAGTTACCGCAACGCAACCAAGTTTACGGGATATGTCGTTAACGATCAATAACTGTAGTGGCAATGTGTAAACCTCGGCGATCACAGTACCAAAACTCTTCGCACTTTGAACGCTGCTGCTTGATCATTTATTTAGGTGTGACATATTTTACATAGAGAACAAAGGTTCTGTGTCGACAGTGTTGTGGGAAGTCGATGGCAGGCAGGTGGCTCTGGACCGGTATTTTGTCACAAAGATGTTTGACTCTTCTGACGAAGACTTATCTTCTAAAATGGTAGGTCCATCTTACATCAAGCATCAAGTAGGGCACTTGTTGCTTGCTGCAATGATTAAAACGATGATATTACGAATTAATACGTCTATACGAAATCTGACAGGCGTCAGACTTGTAGGCATTTCCCTTTCTCCCCACAGGGATGAATTTTCGTATTACGCTCGAACAAATTGACACACATCGTATATCCATGTACTTGTACAATACGAGTACGAGTGAATTTTTTGCATGTAAAATTACCGCACGAATTTTGCAAAAATAAAATTGTTTTATTACTGTGTTCAAAGAGGAGGAAAGCACCGACCCTTCCTCTCACAAAACCTACGTTCACTGTTACTACACAATGCACTTCCACTACACCAATCACCAACTCCAGCATAGTAATAGGTACTATTATACTATTTTGTTGTATAGAACATTATGCTAAACTATCTGCTTTAGCAATAATATCTTTGGCGATTAATTTATAATCATAACCATAAAGTACTAGTTTCACGCTAATAAAATAAAAATATGCCGGCGGCGTTAGAATCTGCCACCCCCTTTCTTCCCGGGGGTGTCGTAAGAGTAACTAAAGGAAAGTCTTAAAAAACGCATCGGCTACAGGTCGCGGCCATCTCAAAAAGTACCAGACCAAAAACTGGTTACGGAAAATCCTTCTATTGGGAGAGGTCTACGCTCTGCAGTGGAGTATTTACAGGCTGTTAAAGTAAGGTAACGTCAAATAATAATTAAATTTTTCATACCTAAATAAACTTACCTGTACTATACAGGTATTTTGTCACTCTGAATATCAATAACCTAGATATAAAAAACTTATGTACCGTTCTAAACTAGTATTCAGACACGGAGACAATCGCGCGATTTCCGCGGATCTTATTCACATGAGCATCTTTATAACGATTCAGGAAATAGGATTGTGCAGCGCCCGTGGGCTATGGAGTCATGTACGTAATTTAATCAACTTATGGCGACGCATCAGCTTTATTGTTCAATTACCTTTTTGCCAAATGAACAAACTATTAAAACCGGTTAATATTTACTTAGGTAACTTAAATTCTTCGTCAGGTGACATACATTTATAGTTCAAAAATTAAAAAGAGAGGGGAAGAGAGCACCTCCTACGCACTATCTATCGGTTCTGTACAAAATTTTTATTTAAAATAGTGATTCGTTTAAAAATTCAAGAACGAAAATTTAATTTAAGAATTAGTTACTTTGCAATAATGTAGTGCTAATATTGTCGAGAAACCTATAGCGATTCAACGAAACAAAGTGATCTTTAGTGAGGTGTAGTAGTTGGGTGAATAAATATTTGATAATTTTAAAACAGAGACTTGATATTAAATCAACAAAGTGTCAAATAATACAGTAAAATTATATATTTAAAAACATTAGATGTAAGGAATGAAGAAAGATACATGTTTTTTCACGGTCTTAGATATAGATAGATGCAACACATAGTACCAAAATATTTCAAATAAAAATAACTTTTAAATTAAACCTAATATTATCTTGAACAATGAAAATGATATAACAAAAGTAAAACTTAGTCTGTGCTGCAGCATAAGACCGCGAAATGGACTGGACTCGGTAATAGTCGAGATTCGAAAACTAAACCACGTCACCACGATTTTCAGACCGGCACCCACTTCGAGGCGACTCGGGCGGCTACGTACGTGCTCCTCTAAAATACAATTACATGTGATAAAAGTTCATTCGAAACCTGCAAATTTTTCGATACATTTCAAAACTGTCATTTCATAAGTTAAGTGTAAGGCAAAGCAATATTGTTCACTTTGTTTTACACAGATTTATGTACATGCAATTTTTAGACTCTGTATTTATTTGACTTTTGTAATTTACACAGCTTGAACTCAACTTTCGTCATATGATTAAATATGAACTTACCTATACATATTGAACTTAGTATGATTATAAGATGCGTTAAACTGTTAATTGTAATTTTTAGTGATGGCTTGGTGTTGCCTTTTGCTCTGAGTAGACGAGACACGAGACGTCCTGAACGTACTAAAAATATAAATAAAATTTTGGAGGTTTGATTGTCCACCAGCTCTGGAGAAGCGTTGCGAATACTTACCGGTTTCAACACAGTTTCAAAATCGAGAGGAGGTTTTTGTACAATCTACAATGCTCCTAATTTTGCGGTTTGATCATATTCTGGATCGCCGCAACCATTTGATTATTTTACATTGGATTTGATAGACCACATATCCTCGCAAATGAACACCGATTCCTGCCTAGGATCATTTTTTTTCTTGAAAGAATACTATGCTATTAGCTATGCTATTTTTTAAGTAACATTACTAATCCAACTAAGCTTACATAAGTTGTGTAATACAGGTGTATAGGTTAAATAAAATACAGTGCTGGTATTCACGTACATACATAGGAAAAATAAGACTCCCTCACTCTGAAAAATTTAGCAAAGGTATAAGGACACTGTACTGTTGGTACACGTGTAATACATAAATCTTTTGATACCGCTAAAGCAGCTGGCGTTGTTAAATGACTTGGAACCAAGATATCAGAATTATTTATTACAAGGGTTTATTCAAACTGTTAATCTAAAATGGTTTTAACCGAACTCAAAAAAGGAGAAGTTTATCAATTCAAATGATGTTTTTAATTTATGTTCGCTAATCAATTCTTAGCTACCACACCACCGAACCGTCTAATTAGGTCCGATTTAATTGTTGAACGCATTCATATACTTGCCGTAGCATATGATGATGTACTCCTGGCCGATTCAGAACACGGCGACAACTTCCGAATACTATTAGGAGTTGTCAACTGCGCCGGAGATATTACAGTGCTGTAACATGTGTACGTGCATAGAAGGAGGCACTCACTCGTCTTTTCCTTCCCATATCTGAGGTAACGCTTATGTGATAAGATCATGGGAAGAGCTAGCCCTTTAACGATGGAGTGTCAGAGACTCGGGATGAACACAAGACAACACTACCAGACTCGAAAACCATTAATTTGTGTTTTTGCCAATATTAACTTCGACTGGGATTCGAACTCAGGACCCATGACTCAGCCGTCACTGTACACTATGCAACTACGCTTACTACGGAATCCCAGTATCATCAAACTGTAAGGTTTGAATTAAGACTATGTCAAGCCCAAGCTACAAAAAAGTAGGGTTTATTCGGAGAATCCATTTGTATATACCGCTTACATTGCTTTTTAACTATTAAGTAATACTTGAAACTATATATATTAGAAAAATTTTACCAAAACCCACAGTATCAAGTAAAATTAGAATTAATAAAATCGGCAAACAAAATTATTTTAGATAATTTATGTATCATGAATAGAACAATATTTATTTTAATAGGATGTAAAATAAATATTATAACAGTTTCTTCAAATATAAGTCTACCCTTCTTCACATAATAACCTACACACGGTGTACCATTCTGATTGACTGAAGAGGCTCTGGAAACCGACTGATAGCCAAAAAGTCGTTCGTAATTGCTAAACTTTAATCTCACTGACTAGATACCGGCGCTGTGCTGACCTTCATGCAAGCCCTGAGTGGTGAGTGTGGTCAGTTGGCCATGCATGACAAGTTGGAAGCTTTTGGAATCTGGAATTTGTTACGATTTAAATCCTCATATATCCCGGCAAAAAGACTATAATAAGCTATGGACTTACATAGGCTGATAAAGAAGAAGAAAGAAGCTTGATAAATAATATCGAGGTAATATAAAGATAAATGTATCCCTGGAAAGGGGAGTAGTGGCTTTTAAAAGAAATTTTCCCTGAGTAGAACGGTCGTAAGCCATCAATTAAATTTAGTTTACGATATTCCACAATAAAGTGCTATTGTCATATGTTAAAAGTAGATTTATATGTGAGTTAGCAAACCATTTCCATTCGTTTTACATTTCGTTTCACTTGAGTGCCATATCTATAGCATATTTGATCTATATACTCAGAATATTATGTTTAACTTTCTATATTTTAATTTTTAACACAAACTTCAATGTCTTTATAAAAATATTTATTATTCTGTATTGACTTGATGACTATCAACACTTTACTACATTGACTGTGTAATATTTTCAATACAATACAATGTTTTTGGTAAAAATTGTCCTCTATATTTTTTCATGTATTATTTATTCTTTAAAAAGCAGTGTAAGGGAAAGGGAATATAAATGCAATTAGTTTTTTCTCTTGTAGTGTAATATCCTTCATTATGATTGCACGAAAATTTCATTATAACCTATTCCAGTGAAATGATCGGTTTTTGTAAGTATACTCAAGCTATCCACAAACATTACTTGGCACTTTGATTGATATGATCAGATTATCAGTAACTACATGACAAGATGGCTATATGACTTTTTGTTGTTACGCGAACACTACAAATTTGAAATTACATTATTATTTACGGATTTTAGCGCGTTTAATTCACTTTCTTAAATCCCGACGTTTTTGATGCTTTTCAGCACATGATTACAATTTAATGTCCTGTCTAAAGTATTTCTGGCTCATATTTGTAATTTATGTAGGCTTTCCTAAATAAATAAACTAAAATAGAGGTCAAAGTATGTTGCCGTTTTAACGGAGTGGCCACATTGAGTTAAAATTAAACTTGTGTGGTTCAAGATTCGCGATTAAAACTTTTACAGAAAACCTATAACGTTTTAAATTCAAAGATTTTATGATATTCATTTGTTTGACTTATAATTATTCTTACATTCAGTATTTGAGTTAAACATGGAGACCTCAAAAATTAGAGTAATTTTCGTATAGTAGTACCGTCGTGGATCTAACGTAACAAAGACAGCTCGCTATATCAATACTGCGTTTGGAGAGGGACGCTACTACTAACGAACGCGCTGTGTGCTTTTGGTTTAATAGCTTTCGTAGTGGAAACTTCGATTGAAGATAACGAGGAATAATTTTGAGATCAGGTGTATCAATAACAGCAGATGTCTATTTTGATGAAGTTCGAACATTTATTTATTTATTTATTTTATTTATTAATTGATGGTGAAACTCTGAGAAACTGTTGTCCACAGAATGCAGTTTAAAATGCCTTCAGGAATTTTGTATAGTCCAGATCCCCAGCGTTCTACCAATAAGGCATAAATAACCGTCCTTCGTGCTGACAGACATATATATATAGTAAAAGTAAATACTTCGATTGAATAAATATAAAAATATACTGTGTAATTAAGGTCGAATTTTTCAATATAAAAGGCAATTTCATACTTTAACCTCTAATATTTTAGTATGAAAGATAATAAGTAAAAACAAGATTAAAAAGATATTATTTTTATCGATAATGTGGGTAAATAGTTAGATTTAATAATAAAAAAAATCTTTTTTCATTCACTCCCAAACACGTGGCAAATTCGTCACCTGAAATTTACTATTTACAATTTTATTGGTGCAGCAGCGGGATAGAACCCTGGTCACTTACGTACCTTATTAAAGCATTGCGATTAAGGAGTTAGTTACTTATAACTAACTTATCCCGAGATTACGCGCAGGCCAAATGAAAATATTGCCTTCACTCGTGTGAAATTTGTTTTTATTTTCAGCGAAGGCTTTGTTTTCATCGGCTGTGAATACTCACCACTATAGTCGTGCACTTAGTAATAGTAGTTAGCCAACGAATCTGTAGACCCGAGTTCGATCTCCTATGTGGACAGCTAGAATCAGTGAGTGTTTCGAAACTTATGTACTACTGGTATCGTTGGCCTGAATACTGTGGTGGCGACAAGCTAATCCTTCTGATCACCCCAGTTTTGTGTATACTATCGTGTGTGTTTTTATTATTGTATACTATATTATAACATATATAAAACTCGTTATTTCCATTTCAATTTTTTTTACAGATTTTAATTATATTTTATAGTGATAATTAAAATTATAAGTGAATGAAAATGCCGGGAAATACAGATGATTTCATCCTACCTTCACATGGAGTACCCTGTTAGCTGTCAAACGAGGTTCCAAGTCGGCTGAAAATTGAGAGAATTGACACCTCTGACTACCCATAAAAGATTACAGGCGTGTTGAGCGGTTGTCATTGGACAACAATTCAACATCACTCATTTGTGATATCTGTTGTCGAGATAAATTAAACCCATCAAATCAATCTCTTGATAAACGTCAAATTGACGACAAGGCTTTTATATTTTTTTATGTACGAAATGACAAGACTAAGTATATATATATTTACTTTATATGATTTCTACAATAATTAGACTTATTAATAAACTATTTACTAAACCAAATTTGCGATGTAAACAGCAATAGTACTGTGTTCGTTACATATCAACGAAAATAACGGGTTGTACCTATTAACATGTTTCTAAATTCTGGACAAAGTGTAGTATCCTTGCATATTATATGTGTAGTTATATCCGCACTACATAATATTTTAGCTCAAGATCAAATGATATATTTCAGTTACATTATGTTATTTTATAAAATTGAATTGCTGACAAACTGAATAATTTTCCACTTTTTTCTTTCAACGTTATATGAAAATTCCAGGGCAAATATAATTTACATACAAGATGCCTCCGTGTTGAATCACGAAGATAATGGAATTTGAATGACTAAGCGGATATTACACGATTTATTAAATGTAGAATATGGTATGGGAACAACAATACAATTTTTGTTTTCACAGTATAATAATGTATAAGATGTTTAACTGTATTTAAATGTGCTACCATCTAGACAGACATAATGTGGTGTAATGTAGATTTTTGAATCTACAATTACACCACATTATTTAGCATTTTTCATTTCAATAGAAATCTGTTTAATACTTGAGCATTTCTTAACATTATTTCTTCACAAATTGTTTTCGATGAATATGATGTAATTGTAGTTCCAGGATGTGCAAAAATTTTTAAAAAGTTAGTTTAATTTGAAATGAAACTATTATTTGCGGACATTATCGCGTTTAATTTTGTTTTTTTATATTCCCGACGTTTCGATTGGTTTACAGCAGACGTGGTCGTAAGTAATAGTTTAATTTCAAATGTGTAGTGTTCGCGGGAATACAAGAAATCATTAAATTAGTTTAAATATGCTCTACTATTACTAAAAAAATACGATTATATGGATTCCCGAGTCGTTTTAATTTTCATCGAAATCGCAGTTCCGTTATTCCAATACATATGGCTTTTCATATTCACTCTCTTTAAAAAAAATCCAAAATCCGTTACTATAGTGTAAAGGCAGAAATATAATGTGATGGTTAACAGAGATTCGTAATTTGAAAGTAATGTGGTTAAAAAAACTCTCTACAGTTTGTAAAGTAGGATAATATTGTAATAGAGTGAGACACCCGGCTTCTGTCATTGGTGTCGTCCTTTTCGGTGTATCTGATGAATGGCGGAATAACTTTTCTTTTTTTAAGACATATCATAATAATCCGGGGCAAGAACAAACAGTAAGGTGCAAAATATCTGGCATTGCGATTGTCGACCATCCCGCCTGCCAAGCGGTTATAGCAAACACTTCCGTACTTGAACTACTATATGGCACAATGGACTATTCAGAAGGTACATGTTACTAGTTGGTAAGCTACTTCTCTGCCTAAAACTCGTCTGGGTAAGTACAACCATTTTTCCTTTTTCTTTCCGCTAATCAGTAGTGGAAATACCATGGTTTTCCGGTATCCTTTGAACTTTAGTTCAGGTTAATTTGCAGGTATTCATGGACTGCATTAGCTATTAAACATCAAGTCGTTAGCTAGTTTGGTACACCACCAAAAAGTGTACACTATTTCGAATGTAAATTAGTACAAACATTACTTATAATTCCATAAAAATTGACATTTAATAACTTGAGGGTTTGTTTTTCACATTGTGTACTGAATTTCTGAGAATTTTCGTACACACATTCGTCAGGTGGAATGGAGAAAACATTCGTTACTCGACAAAGACTTGATTGTCATCCTGTAAGCGGAAATTGTACATGTTGAATGGAAACAATGTTATCACAGCAGCGAAATTCCGAAGGGCCTATTTTGACATCTTGATTAATCAACAATGAAACCAAAGAAAGAAAGACAATAGTTCCAGTAATGATTTAGGTTGTGTTGATCATAAATAAAATGACACAGATCAAAGACAGGAAGCCAGTCTCGTCTCCCAAAAGTCAGTAGTTTACGGATGGGTATTCAGCTATGAATAGCCTTCGTAAACTAAATATTTTCTGGTATTTCCTCTTTCGACAACCACGGAGTAATGTAACTTTTTACTTAAAAATCAAGCAAATTATCAAAACACAGCTTTCAAAAGGGCTTCAACAAGTAACCTGTAATAGTCTGCAGGCAACACATGATTAAGTGATTTTTAGATCACCTTTGATTTATTTTTTGATTACTTGAATACAGCTTAAAATTTTAGTTTTAATGTTATAATGCCTTTGATCGATTGGTCGTAAGTTTCTCAACACTCAGTGATTGCATATCAAAACTAACTAATCAAAACGAACAAGAGCTCGTGTAACTATTGCAGAAATAACCCATTTCATGTTACTACCAAAAATATTTTTGAATTAGTTCGAAATTTATAATTTTCACAAAAATTAACCCTAATTTCATTTAAATCCAGGCCATCACCGTCATGGTTTTTCGCATCGCCTTTTGTAGTTTTGTGGGATCCACTTGATGGTTGCAATCATCCATAATTCGCTCGATTGCCGCTTGACATGCCCAGCCTAGTTCGAGAGTAGCTTGGCGGCTTTTCGACCTACATCTGCGATTTGGTACAGGAGCACGAGTTTTGTATATGATACTTTAATTAAAAGCTAGTATTTAAAAAAAAATTTTATTATTTTAATTTTAGGCGGTGTTTTTTACAACAGTAATTGATATTCATGGCTTTTCAAATGTCAGGTTGTTGGTTTGCACGTGGTCAGTGTTGGATAGGCCAGCTTGCTCTGGAGGTTAAGACATCAATGTTGAGACAGACATGTCAAGATATCTTGCTACACGGTGTTCATTTGATTCACATATAAATAAAGTATTCTTCAATTTTATTATTGTTGTACCGGTCTACCATTTTATATTTTGACATAAATGACATTGATTGGGCACGATTTACGTAAAAGAAAAAATATTTCGTATAAAGTCGTTGATAAGGGTGTAGTGGTGTCCAGTGCGATGAAAGCTTTTCAAAGGTTGCAAACGAAAATTGAAATTCCATGCTTTAATTATTATGAACGTAAAAAATGGTTCATATACATAATAAGTTATATGTATTTATATATATTATAACTTCATTTTTCATACTACATACTTGTATATCTGTCTATATATATACAGTGCTAACCATAAACTAGTCTGATAGATTTTGGTTTGATTCTAGTAACGACCGTTACCTACCCGTTGGCTAAATCATTGTAAGTTAAATTTTCGTGGTGGAAACTATGGAAATATAGTTGACAGTATTAAAACAGATTTCTGTTTGATTTAAATAAAACTTTTTGGCAGAGGCTATTAAAGAAACCGAAATGCACAGGTTGAAAAAAATAGTTACCAAAATTAATCTACATTTTTTTCACACAGAGGACTCGTAGGGGGACTTTTACTTATATAGAAATATCTTAAAAAGAATGATAGATATATAGATAGACTTACAGAAGGTACCATCATTTTTTAATAATTATTAATGCTTTTAGCTTAAATTACTTTTTTAATAATAGATTGACTAAATAATATTTAGAATGCATCTCATACGAAACTAGCACAGGTATCCTGACTTAACATTCTTAAATATCGTTTGTCACAGCAATAAAGCGAGGTCGTAACATTTCCTTGTTTTAAAGTTATTACCCAATACCAGGGACAAACGGACTAAGCTAAATTACACTTGGCACGATTCAGCCTGTATTCTCCAATTTGTAACTCGAAAGCATATAGAAACTTTATAACCGTTTGAAGTTCGATATCGGTTAACTATAAACACGTATTTTATTGCCTTCAGTTTAGTTTTTAGTGGTAAAATTTTCCGTATTAACCTTCTCAAACCTAATACCGTTGTTACTAGCTATGGAATGTAGAATTAGAATAAAGTTCAATATGTCAAATTTCTATTTATTTCAGAAGATTGTAAATCAATGTAATTTTTTGCTTATTCTTCCCCAGTTACCCAATAACCGGCAGCTGGATACCAGGCTACCTCCCCTTATACGAGTATACTACCAAGATGCTTATATTTTCGATTATCATAAAATTTTTGTTCTGTTCGTACACCCAAGGAACAAGTTCAAAGCATTTTTAAAATCGACTTTTATATTTTTATTTCCAGACATTTTCACACACTGCATTCTCTGTCAATATTTTAAAGTTTAATTACAAAAAGTCTAAATTCCAAAACAGCCACAGCTGCTATTGGAACCTGAATTCATGGCCTTGTTTTGTCCATGGCATTGTTATGTTTAAACAAACATAACAACAGGCCATGAATTCAGGTCCACAAATTGTGCATCGTAAATACTTATTGAACATTGCATATTTTTAATTTCTTATAACTCAATGAGCAAATATAAATAAAAATTGAGGTCTTACAAGAATTGCGGAAAATATTATAAAAAGAACTTATATTGCACGAATTCGGCATTTCTCGAAGGAGTTGATTAAGCTGAGCTGCTGTGCTGTGCTCTGAATGAAACGAAAGAGACTTCCAAAAACTAAAGCGGGGCTAGCTTCAATACAAGGGCTTTCTTAAGGAAACGCGAGCCCTCGGCTTGGGTCGAATTTTAAAAACGACCCTAACGAATAAATCTCGTGTAGCCCGTGAACCTGAGAGGGTTGTATGCGATACGCGGTCTGTATGTGTGTGTTATGAGTTAATGTGTTCGGGGGTTGTGGTCTCGAAAGCATAGTTAACACTAGTTATTATGTCATCATTATTCATAGGACATCTTTTATCAGTTGGAATTTCGCGCGCAGGTCTGTAACTGCTCAGCGTCGCCAATAACAGGTTATAGTGATTTTAGTTAAATAACTTGTTCCGTGAACAGCGCAGCCATGAAAGGCAAGTTCAAGTCGCGGTGTAAATCTACATTTCGTGTGTAAAGAGAAGCTTCGGTAAACCGGCGCATAAAACAATTTTGTATCACTTGGAGTGCTTTCATAAGCATCATCATCCTTTGAGCGTGGACGTGCCTGGGGCGTGTGCGAATACTGCGCTTGCATATGACAAGTAGCATATGCACGTTTTGTTTAAGTGCATTTTATATCTTAATAGCATTTTGCTGCGAATATTTGTAAGATAATATAGGTGGTCGGATGTTTATTGTGTTTCTTGAAGTCTAATTTATAGTCTGGCGACTTTAAGGTATTATTTGACTTCTCCCATCCATGGGACGGGTCTATCGATAATCGTCGTTTGGGAGAATTTATTTATGGTTACGTTAAGGAACTCTTCTTCTTGTGAACTCCATTTGCTCGAAGACGCCGCGGATCACTATGCGGAAGATGCGATCCTCTTCCAACGCTTACTTGTGCAAATTTACTTTCCTGTCGCTCAACCACTTTGTCAACTGCCGGTGGTCGTTCGGTGCCGGTACCGTGATATGGATACCGTACGCTATAGGCTTGGCTTTGGTAACATAGGTGCATCAAGCGGACCCGAGATTCATTACGTCGCAGGTTCGAACCCTCCATTAGACTATTGGCATGAACCACTCCACATCCAAGCTCTTAAGCTTAGTTGAAGTGGTTAACAGGAATATTAGGAATATTAAGAAAAATATATTAAGACTAAAATACGACTGCTACTTTGCTATGAAATTAGTGATCATCAAACTAACGAACTCAAATTTGTACTTTTAAGCCATCTGCAAACAGCAAACCTTAAAGTGACTTCAATTGTTTAGGAATTGAAATATAATATATTTACTGCCGTATCTTGTTCTTGTACACTGAAAAATTTTAGTATCTATACAGATTTTACAAAACGGACTTTGAATATATTGTGGATGAGATAAATTATTTTTCACATAATGGTCCTAAAATTATTTTAATTATTAATATACAACATAAAATTTTGTGTAGTAAAAGAAAGTGCAAATATAAAAAATAAAAAGGTAGTAGTAGTAAAAGAAGTAGGCGTTCCAAATAGCGCAGTGATTTATAATAGCGTATTTTCAAGTTTTATAAATTGTATAAAACGTTTTGCCCTGCCGTAAGCGGAATATTTAAAAAGCAATAAACATAAAATGTTGCCCCAATGAAATATTCTAAATACTGTAATTCTGTACTTAACAATTGTACGGAGATACACCAGGGCTTGAAATGTCAGCCATCATACGATGAACTGAACGTGGTTTTGGGTTTAATGTATACTACATTAAAAAACTATTTGTGACTATTTGCGACACTGCTCGCGGTTTATATCAAAATTTTTGTCTTAGACGCGACATAAGTTAACTTGGTTTTGTGTGAATTTTTTTGTAATTATGATATTTAATAATTTAATCGACTATATGGCCACGTTTTGGTAAAAAAGATTGTACGTCGAGCGTTAAAGTCGATCTGTGAACGAGATTGGCGGCCCTCAAATAGAAAGAGGCGGAGGATTCATAAATTTTTAGAAAATTGATTATTAAAGTTTAAATAGTTAATATCGTGTACAAAATGAACATATTTGATGATAAATTACCCAGCCGCTTCTAAATCACAATCTGCTATAACTCCACGCGGTATATTCTTACAAATAGGCCTCAAGTATTTAGTTCGACTGCCGAGAGTCTCCACGAATCATCTAAAAGTTACAAACAGACTTGACGACCTCCAGGCTCCCGAACAAACCGGTTTCTGAAAAGGCCTTATAGTACCTTAGATCACGTACATACGCTTCGCAAGATTATACAGAAGACCGACGAGTACAATTAACAATAACGTCTGGCATATGTGGACTATGACGTGGAGAAATCGACATTGTCCTTAATATAGGGTTGATGTCAACAGGTTGATCGTAAGATGAACATGTATAGGCGTCCATTTCACACCAATACTGGTTATTGTTGGGAACAATACGCTCTAAGTTGTCGACAAATTGTCAACACCTGGAACAAATTGTCCGATTAGGTAAGTCCAACTCAATTGACGAATCCATCTCAACAAAGTTATAGTTCAATATGAGACGACTCTATAGGATATTTCGGCTTATAAATAGCGTATAATTGCGCACAACTTCAATCGCACTAACGCGAATCCGGCAATAATAACAGAGTAATCTGAGATAATGATCTGATGGGTGATTAATGTTTACCAAAATAACAATAACACGATGCCGTAAAATATGTCACGTGCGATGTGTAAGCCAGTAGAAACTATATGATGACCAAAAACAAAATTATCTTTATCTCATAATCACTGCTCACTCTTTAGAACAACAGGGAGCGAATTTGTAAGAACATGAACCAAATACCTAGTTACTGGCTTTCTATTATTGAAAATTGGGGGTTTTGCGATAAAACTATATTACCTTGTTTAAAATATACTACCATAAAGTTAACAGGACGTGATACATACGTGAAGCTGTCAAGAGGACAGGGCCAGCAGCATATCTCTAATTCAATAAAATAATCAAACTCAAAGGGGTTTTAGTCGACCCGGTACTAATGCGAACATAAACAGTTGGAGTTCTAGTTTTTATTACGAAATAATGATTTTAGAATTCATAAAATGTTTACGAACGCTGTTTATTTCACTATGAATGCCGTGCTATCATACAATGTAAATAGGTGTGTGTAATTTGCACTAAACAAGGCTCGAGAAACGTCTACCATATGTTTTTTATGAAGACACTTAGACTAAACTGAATAAACAGCGACTAAATTGTATGTATGGTTTAAGTTGATTATAAGCTGAAATACGACGGTATTTATTGTTAAGATTGAGTTTATTAAATATCTTAGCATAATTAAATATTTATACAGGAATTGATCCGCAATCACGTTTTATTCTGTTAGAATGACCTAAATATAAATTTGATTAGTCCAAGTGATTAGGAAATAGCCCCATTTGGCTCGAAGTCCCAAAAACTGTGTATCGCGCGAGAATGATGCTAAAATAAAGTGAGAGAGATTCAGATATGAATATGTCCAAATAACGTGTTTGTCACATATTGAATCAAGTTTTAGGCATAAGAAAGCTGTCTGCGCATTGAGTGCTGCGTTTGCTCACGTCAGACCAAAAACGTGTCCGAATGATGATTTCCAAAGCTCTGTTGGCGCAGTGTAGGCGCAATAATGGAGCAATGTTGCCGGAGAGCCGCAGACAATCGTCACGCAGCTATTGGAGTGAATGACACTTTTTGTTTCAGAAACAGGTTAAGCAGTCAATTAAGTAACATGCATTTCTGCTGGTTCTTCTTCAAAAAATTAACTATAATTGAGCCAGCTTCTACCGGGGGCCTGAGCTATCTTTCGTTACATATTTTCTTATACTAGTTATACAATATACGATAAGTACTTATATATTACTTTAAACATAGATCAATTTACCTTTTATATTGTGTGTTTACTAATACGGCTGACTGCGTAGATTGCCAACAATAACATAATATCTCTGAACGCCAGATAAAATAAGAGGGCTGCCTCGAACTCTTCTACAAGATAATGTCATCAGCAAAATATCAGCGCCGTAGTGCAATTAGACATTATCAAAAAGGAACTCAGCTTAGGCATAATACCAGCATGGTCTGTATCATTTCTAAATCAATTCAGATGTGACACGGAGATTTAATAAATTAAAACAGCAATCGTGAATGAACCAATTGGAACTACAGTGTGTGCTAGAAAATAAAAATGAAAACCCTTACACTACCTTTGAACAGTTAGGAACAGAAGTATACATTGAACCCGTATAGCCAAAGTTATTATCAATAACTGGTAACCACAATCAATAGTAATTCTGTTGGCATCTCTGTGGATACGTGATCAGTTGTATCTAGGCAAATTCGCCCTATCAAAGAAGATTTATTTATTAAACAAGATTGTGTAAAATTATTTATGGATGTAGCGATCGCGTCGATTTTCACAATGAATCATATATATTTTTTACAGTTCGTAAATGCCTAACTGTTACAAACAATTAATTAGAACTTTCCTTGGTTTTAAAGTAAGTGAATAGTAAAAAGTTAAGTAAAATTATATAGCCATAACCTTCTAACTTAGTAATACCTAAGTCATGGCACATTACACAAACTTTCATGAAAGTTTGATACTTAATTACATTGAGCTTAATGCCGACAGCGAGTACGATAAATCGGCCTTCTCAACTTTCTAACTTTAACACCACTATTTGTATAAGCGGTTTTCAAAGCCTTAAAATTTAAGGAGCTTTGTAAAGAGGATTAAAGATGAAATGCCGCGTTGATATCAGTCATTAGAAGGAAAAGCCCAAGTCATATGCTTGTTTTATTGGATCTTTGAAAATATCCGTCAAACTAAAAGTGATTTCCTCGTTTAGTTATATATGTTACGGAAAGATTACACATTTAACGTAATTAACATATCCACAGTTAAATGTACAAAATGGTGTGCAACAAATTTAAGAACGATACATTAAAAACTTTCCAGTAAACATTCGTAACTTCTGTTTAATTTCAGCCTGTATTAATAGTTCATGATATCTCAGATATTACCAACTTGAACAAAAAGTGTACAGAACGTGTCGACCATAAGGCATCTTTTTGTTTTATTATTGAAGGTGAAATAAAAGTATATCAAACATTTAATAGATAATACAAAATATATGTATATAACAAATTATAATAATAAACTCCAATAAAAAAAATGTGTGTGTGTACTTATGTACGCACGTAAGAAGTTATACTTCTTTAGCGTAACCAAACAAATAAAAAGAATACATACCGACACTTAACCTCAAATCTTTAAACCCACTTCAAAAAAATTATAATATTAAAATCATCTTTCATCACAAATACTCACAATAAAATATCATTCACCACCATATAAAATTAAAAATAACACACAAATGTAAAAATGCACTTGTGCATAATTATGTATAAATAATTTTTTATATCTCCACTGATGTAAAGCACGTGTGTTAAAGATTCATAAACATTTGAATAGTCTCCATAATAGTTACCAAGATAATTTAAGAGACATTTAGAAACCAAGTTCATCCCGTTAATTTTACATGTCGGTGTGCGCGCGCATCGTGAAAATTCACCCTCATAATTTTTCCCAAACGCGCCAAAAGAAGTATAACTTTAAAAAAATAATTTATTACATTAAAATAAACCCTCTGAAGGATATTTCTGGTCTTCTCTTATTTTTAAATAAAATAATGCATTATTCAGTGCTAGAAAGAGTCAGAAATATTTTCTTCCTTAATCAAAAATATAGTTTCAAACCACACTTTTTAGCTGCGCCAACGCACGTCTTTTCGATCAATTGTCGTTTTTTTTAATTTCTTTATAGTAGCGGCGCAAGATTCCTTGGGTGCATATAATATATTTAAACAGAAATACTAACCTATTTTATTGTGAATTGTTTTTAATGTCTGATCATCTCCTCGCGTACGCAGCAGCCCAGCAGAAGACATCGTATAGGTATTATTTTGTCAGCAGCATCTCCTTTTGTGTCAGCCAACCCATTCATTTTGACGCAAAAAATACAGACATAACCTTTGCTCGCATAAGCAGAGTCCAAAATTTTCTTACAACGTTTAAAATTAGCTTTCGTATACATAATTTAGTCCTTCTAAGTATAGCCGTGTATGAGCGACGGAAGTGAATGTATCGCCCCATCAACATCTTTATTCGACTTTTAACTAAAATTAAAACTAACTTTCGACTAAAGGTAAGACATAAAAATTTCGAAGTTTCCATTAGATGGCAGAATGACCGTGAATGCGTGGCGTCTGGTACCATGATCGCCAAAAATGCGGGTTGGCCCGCTATGCATGGCGCTTAGAGCTAGTCTTCTTTGAGCAACGGATTGTTAACAAACTGACGATTATGGTATTTTCAAATCGATAATATTCGGTTAATGTTGAATGTCAATTATACCCAATGAAATGTGCTTACAATAAATTTATTTTCCGAAATCTAAGACGACTTTTCTCGGAATGTCCGCAATTAGATTGTGGAATTCCGAGGTTTACCTCTTCCAAATTCTCATCCAAATATGTACGTGTATGTGTTTCGTCAACGTATATCATCACACATAGGTACTTTGTTAATGCCTGAATCATATCATATCAACATCGACATACAACATCTTATTCCACTCCATAACGCACGTCTATCTTTTCATGAATTTAGTTCATTACAATGTCTAAATTCAAATTAAAATGAATAAAGAGGATATCGTCGGGAGAAACGAAAATTGTTTTTATCGAAAAAACTCTAACTAAGGCCTTAAAAAAATACATGGTTTATTTTTGCAGATTCCTTTGAGATAAGCATGATTGACATTTCAATTTAGAACAAACTGTAGGCTGGGGAGTATCAACTCCCTAGTTTACCAACAAGAGAATGTGTCGCTTATCCTTGACAAGAGTCTCACCGTCCTTTTCACATGACTTAACATTTTATCTTTCCGTATAAAACTTTAATTTGTTTTAAAATTCATATTCCATATAGATATAGACCACAAAGGTATCGTAGTCAATAACATTTTGACCTTTTTTGTCTTTCTTTCATGGCTCCGTTTTAAACACTGGGTTAAGATATATTGTTTTATTAACATTTCGATTAGGTAAAGAATGTTATCTTTATTAGATTATTAGACATCCAAGAAGGGAAGCAATAATTCCATCTATTCAATAAGTAGTAACCTTTAAACTCTGTTTTTCGATAAGAATATTTTGGGAAAGTACAGCTGCTGAAATTGCTGAAATTGTTAATAGCATTCTTAACTGTTAAATTTACAATGTGCTCGGCGGTGAAGAAAACTTCTAGGTCTGAGAAATATCAAAAAAAATTACTTCCAGGACATGAAAAGTAGTGGGCATGCACTAGTTGCTACATTTTAAATTTAATAAACGTCCCACTGTTAGGCATTCTAAACTCAAACTTGAAAGGGTTTTGGAGTCGGGAAAGGTCAAGATCGCAACTCCAGTGTGAGTGAGCGAACTCTACTCCTCCCTGAGAATCGCATTAGAATTCATTACTTTAGAAGATGTAAGTTATGTGCACTGATTATAATTTTGGCACGTATATAATCTCCTGACTTATGATAATCAAACCAATATTACCAAAAATTACACTACTATATCATAACTAACTTATTTTCGTGTACATATATTTCTCGAATACAACAATACTACCCAAAATTGAACAAGGTTTTTTTATGCTTTTATTCGCAATCTAAAACAAACTCGAATATATTCAGCCTTTGGTATATCGCATTTGATAGAATTACTTTCCTTTAGATGCCAAATCTAAACCATTTATGTAAATTGAAAAGAAAACGAGAAAACTTTTATTCTTGGTTGTGTTATTCTATGAATAACTACATATACCATGTTATTAAAATTAAGAAAAAATATGGAAAATTTTGTTGTGTTATGTCTGGTGGTGGTGTACAAGCCAATGATCAAAATTGTAAGTAAGTTTTGTAAAACTCATTAGTACGAGCCCTTCACATAGGTATTTTTTTTTATAGCAATGGCGGTAAAAGAGCAAGTGGCTCAACTGATGGTAAGTGATTAACGTCGCCCACGTACATCTGCAACACCAGAGGAAGTGCAAATGAGTTGCCATCCTTTAAGGATAGTTGGAGGATGGGAGGGACGGCGAAAAGGGAGGGGAAGGAAATAAAAGTAACTGACATTACATTGCCTCGTTTGTGCAAATGATGGGGGAGAAACTAGTTCAACAGTAAACTTAGGCTGTGCAATGTGTATAATTGGGGAGGAGCCAGTTGGGCGAAGTGAAGCAGTCGTAGCACTCCTATCGTTGACGGCGATGTTAATTTTTAGTGCTATCCTCTCTGAAACTAATTAATCGATTTTAATTAACCTTCGTTTAGATAATCTATGTTTTGTCAACAGGGTGTAGATTCATTTTCATATCTCTAGCTATTATCATTGATTTAAAAATCTAAATTTCTATGTACCTACTCACATACTACACCCTACTTTTCGCCGAAACATGAAGATACCTCGTAAAATTTGTTGACGGTTAATTGCTATATTCTAATAACTTCGTCATCGTCGTAGGCAATAGTTTGAAAAATTGATCTGTTCACATGGAAATTGAATCACTCATATTCTAATATCTGTAATCATTTGGGATACAAGTACGAAAATTATAAATATGGTTTGATGTAACTCTAGAAATAATAATGATAAAAGGAAAACAGTTATATCCCGACATTTGACAAAAAAGATGAAATACACTAAAGGAACATGACGGCATGATCAGCTTCATATTCAAGTTGGCAGGGAGCCAGTTCATGAAGCAACTCGTTGTAAACTAGAGCAAAGTTAATTAACGATCGCATGGTTGCATGCCCGTCTATTGTTTCAACAACTTATGTTTCGCTATAAAGTAGTAACAAGCGCGACCGAAGACTATATTTTATTAGATGTGCATTAAAATATGAAATATCTTTTTCTTATTCTTCACCATCAGCTTGTACAAATTCACGGCTCACCGCAAATGCGCCAACAAAAATAGAAGATTTGCCGTTTCTCACCACGCACTACCCTCTCACTGCCGATGCTGCTTCCCATCAATATTTTGTGAATTTTGGGATCGACGTATTTTGACAAAAAAATAAGAATCATTATTAGAATTAAACACGTGTTAATAAAACCAAATTAAGGAGATTGATTTGTAATAATCGCCACGCTAGGCTGGCTGATTCGCGATCGCAGTTTCAGACAGACACCTCGCAGCGTAGATGCTGCTGCCCGTCATCGGTCTGTTTAATTTTCTGATATTATTGAGAGGGTTATCGCGCCATTACGACTTTCAATGATTTTGCCTTATTGCTTCTTACGACACCCACGGAAAGAAAAGAGGAGACAGACTCTTTGCAAAAAAATTGCTACAAAATTATTAGTTTTCGCTTAAAAATCGTATTTCAATTTGGTTACAAAATATGTTCAAAAAAAACATTATTATTATTTTACGTTACTAATTTTTTTGTTAAATAAACGTAGTATTCTATTCTATAAAACTTGATTTAACTAATAACAAGTTTTTGTTGCTTACGAATTGAAGCCATATTAAAGTTTATACTGAAATGAAAATAATATTTTTATATTTCTCTCGAAAAGTTACTTCTGTGACATTGTGTCACAAACAACTAAACTATTTAACCTCTAACTACAATACATGTTCGTAATAAAATATGATTATATCATTAAAATGAGACGAGGTAGGCAGTGTTCTCGTGCGTGAAGAACGGACAGCTGCACCTCTACCACATTGAAGATGCGGGTCACTGGGGCGTCCGCATTCTCTCCATGCGTGTATATTGCGGGATGGAGCATGGATGAAAGTCCTAACAGGCTAACATAATAGCGACCGTTGGACCGTACAGTGATTCGTGACCACGTCCGGCGCAAGTGTCGCGCGCGCCACTTATATTCTAGTTCTAGCTACTCAAGAAGTTGGGGCCCGTTAATGAGCAAGGTCCTTTATCGAGCAGAGGAGGTTGGCAATTGAAGGAAAAAGAGGTTAATAATTTAAAATGAATTAGTACGTACTATAATTTATAAAACAGTTTTATTTTTCAAGCAAAGTGAGGATGCATTTAGATTTCACAATTTTGGTTTCAAAAACGTTATTTACGTTTTATACTTCATCATTTCATTTTAAATAATTACTGTATTTTGTTATGGTACTAAGTAATTGGTTTAATGACGTGACGTGTGGCAGTGACGTAAGAGTGGCGTAATAATAAGCAAGCTCTTTTCTTCCTGTGGATGTCGTAAGAGCCAACTAAGGGAGAAGTCTCGAAAATCTTATGGCAATCTCCAGGAGCAAATCCGGCGTCGAGACTCGCTTTCCTTACGCTCTTTCTCCCGGAGAGTCATAAAGTGGGTTAAAGTAACCCGTTTGGATGAAATTGCACAAAATGGAAATCATTTATCGCTGTCAATCACAATTGGTTAAGATCTGTGGCACCGACATTTGCTCTTAATAGATAGTAGATTAATCAACCAATAAAGGATTAGTTTTCTATCTTCTTTTTATGTCAGGAAGTTATTATCTCGATTTATAACATAAATAATTGAAGAGATAATAATTGAAAGAGAAATAAAAAGTGTGACTAACTATCTACAAATTAGACCGACATTGAATACACGATAAAATAGAAAGTACAAAAAGTTCATAAAATGTATCGGACCTTAAAAAAATATGTTAAATTATTAGTTATTTTCATGTCTTGCATTTGTAGTACGTATTCTAGGTTTAAACCTGAATGCATAAAATTTTTCTTTAGAAAATATTGAAAGGCACTGAATACCCACAACATAAAGAGGAACCCATTTAAATACTCCAGTCAGTGCTTCCTTTTCATATGAAAGCCTACCATAAATGAATTGGATCTTATGATAAACAAAAAATACATGAAAAAGTTTTTCGCTTTCATTCATGTTTTGCTTCGCTATATATCTTCAAATTAAATGCATATATAAGTATTATTATTACGGTGCAGTGTGTAGAGTAACGATAATCTAAAGTGGTATTGAATATCCTCATACATAACATCTAATTAGGAAAACTAAAACAATTTCTGATTTAAAGAAATATATGAAGAGAATTTGACTTAGGTATAAGTAAACCGTAGGGGCAAGGACAACCACCACCCAGATGAAAATACGACGTGTACAGTGTTAGGGAACACAGGAAATAGGAGATGCCTTTGGTCAGCGTTTGTTGGGCTTCGGTAGTAATAATACTGATGATTTGAAATTTCTATCCGATTTTCAAAAAAGAAGAGACAGAAACAGAACTGGATACTTTTTAATATATTTCATATTGATTTAAAAAAAGTCACGCTTTTCTATAAAAACAATCAATAATTAACAATTCTATCTGAGCACGATAAGTGTAATAATGGACTTTGCTTCTCTACTTGCCATAGGATTGATGGCGTACATCGTAAAGTTATTGGGTCATCTGCGAGCCATCTGCTTGCTGTCATTTGTCTAAGTCAACTGTCAGCTAGGCGCATCAATATTCGAACCAAACGATACGTTATGTATCTTTTAAATAATATTCATGAATATGTCTCAGCGGTAAATTATTAATTAAGAGATAAAGTAAAAACTAAAAGAAAAATGAGTAATGCCCATGACTGGTATGCGGTATTTGGGTTCGGTAAATTTGGCTATAATATAAAAATTCAGCTATAATTCAATAACCAGAGCCTCGTTTGTTAGATGCACTTCGCTGCACCACGAGTATGAGGTTAGCATTTGGAGAAAAATTTGCAACACCATAGATGCTGCAGGTGCGTTGCCGGTCTTTAAGGATATTTGGGAGATGGGAGGGAATAGGAGGGGAATAGGGAGGGGGTGTGGGCCTCCGGTTACCTCACTCACCGTACGAAACGCAGAAGCACAAGCCTCTACTTCACGCCGGTATTCTACGAGGCCGTGTTACCAATCCGGTACGGCCTATTCGAGCTGCCCCTTGGCTCTACCACGCTTAATATGTTATCAATAAGTAAAACTGTACGAGCTGCGTAATGTTGTAGGAAGTCAATGGATGCTGGAAGGATCGTTATTTTTGACAGTCTTTGGGGGAGGTCTATGATTAGCAGTGGACTTGTGACAGGCTGTAATGATGATGAAGTAAGCTGCAAACCTACAAGGTGATGGTTAAGTCTTAAATGGTAACTTGATTTTTTATGTAGTTATAATATAACTATAAAATTGCTGTTAGATATTACAATTAAAAAAAATAAGAATTGTTCATCATTGTTGTTTTAATTGTTACCATAAACTATTACTTTTAAATCTGAATTTTTTATTACTGATTTTGAAGAATTACTACTGAGTGAATTATTTGTGGAGTTATCACAGCAGTCATTATAATTCACAATCTATGATACCGCAGCTCCATTTCCAGCGATTGTATTCTGCGATTATCAAATTTCACAATTCACCCAAGTTTGATAGTAATTTATAAACTTTGTTTCTGTTATATTAAGAAAGTTTTGACAATATGCAGAGACTTCCATAATGACGTTTTCTCTGTGTCGGAACTAATTTTCTAGTCTATTATACTATACTTGTTTGTTATAATATTATACTTGTTCATTCCTGGAACTAATTATCGAATGTTCGGTCGCCTCTTAAATAAAATTACTGTGCTTACAAAATTCCCCACTACATAGGTCTAGTCGCATTGTTTTTGTTTTCTTCCCGGAGTAGTCATCTTAAAAAGTCTTGACACTGAAAGCCAGAAACTGTATGGCAGAAACCGAGAACGTAGCTGGGCAACGATTTAACTTGGTCAGATACTGACTGAAGAATTTTGATTTGGATACCGAGTTTAATATGGCAATTATTGTTGATTTCGAACTTTACCTACTTAACTATTTGTGGAAGTCAGCAATTCTATTCTTGTGAATTCGCATAGATTTCTATTTTTAATTAAATTCGAAAACTAATTTTTCCTTATTCGAAAATGAAATCAATTATATTTTGAAGAGTTTTCGGAAGATCCCTTCTTAGAGGATGTTTCTACCCTTTAAGGAATTTGAGTGCTAAAATTGCAAGTTTGTAGGGTTCATTTATAATTTGAGATTTCATGTAAGTTAGTGAGTGGTATCATGTAACGAACGAGTTGAACCATTTTGTCTCAGTAGTTCAACTCTTAAAAGATTTTTTACTTAGTTGAAGTAATAGGAATTATTTAGGTTCATTCTCATCACTTCAATAAAAATCAAACGGGGGTGAAAATTTGTCCAGGAATTACAATGTGTCACAGGGGCCAATGTCTATGCAAAATCAAAAACCATTAAAACATCAGTCAGCCAAATACTATTATAAGCCAAACACTCATTCATTAGACTTAATAAATATTGTTTAGAAGTGTAATTTAACAAACGTAACTAGTATCTATGCATAGTTAACAAAATACTGACAAGTTATTTGTATTCTCTACACTTTTAAAAAAAAATATATTTTGTAACGTCCATTGGTCAAGTAGTGTTTTGACACTTCCGAAAATTTAAAATTTGTCCAGGAATTACAATGTGTCACAGGGCCAATGTCTATGCAAAATCAAAACCATTAAAACATCAGTCAGCCAAATACTATTATAAGCCAAACACTCATTCATTAGACTTAATAAATATTGTTTAGAAGTGTAATTTAACAAACGTAACTAGTATCTATGCATAGTTAACAAAATACTGACAAGTTATTTGTATTCTCTACACTTTTAAAAAAAAATATATTTTGTAACGTCCATTGGTCAAGTAGTGTTTTGACACTTCCGAAAATTTAAAATTTGTCCAGGAATTACAATGTGTCACAGGGCCAATGTCTATGCAAAATCAAAACCATTAAAACATCAGTCAGCCAAATACTATTATAAGCCAAACACTCATTCATTAGACTTAATAAATATTGTTTAGAAGTGTAATTTAACAAACGTAACTAGTATCTATGCATAGTTAACAAAATACTGACTGAAGAATTTTGATTTGGATACCGAGTTTAATATGGCAATTATTGTTGATTTCGAACTTTACCTACTTAACTATTTGTGGAAGTCAGCAATTCTATTCTTGTGAATTCGCATAGATTTCTATTTTTAATTAAATTCGAAAACTAATTTTTCCTTATTCGAAAATGAAATCAATTATATTTTGAAGAGTTTTCGGAAGATCCCTTCTTAGAGGATGTTTCTACCCTTTAAGGAATTTGAGTGCTAAAATTGCAAGTTTGTAGGGTTCATTTATAATTTGAGATTTCATGTAAGTTAGTGAGTGGTATCATGTAACGAACGAGTTGAACCATTTTGTCTCAGTAGTTCAACTCTTAAAAGATTTTTTACTTAGTTGAAGTAATAGGAATTATTTAGGTTCATTCTCATCACTTCAATAAAAATCAAACGGGGGTGAAAATTTGTCCAGGAATTACAATGTGTCACAGGGGCCAATGTCTATGCAAAATCAAAAACCATTAAAACATCAGTCAGCCAAATACTATTATAAGCCAAACACTCATTCATTAGACTTAATAAATATTGTTTAGAAGTGTAATTTAACAAACGTAACTAGTATCTATGCATAGTTAACAAAATACTGACAAGTTATTTGTATTCTCTACACTTTTTAAAAAAAAATATATTTTTGTAACGTCCATTGGTCAAGTAGTGTTTTTGACACTTCCGAAAATTTAAAATTTGTCCAGGAATTACAATGTGTCACAGGGGCCAATGTCTATGCAAAATCAAAAACCATTAAAACATCAGTCAGCCAAATACTATTATAAGCCAAACACTCATTCATTAGACTTAATAAATATTGTTTAGAAGTGTAATTTAACAAACGTAACTAGTATCTATGCATAGTTAACAAAATACTGACAAGTTATTTGTATTCTCTACACTTTTTAAAAAAAAATATATTTTTGTAACGTCCATTGGTCAAGTAGTGTTTTTGACACTTCCGAAAATTTAAAATTTGTCCAGGAATTACAATGTGTCACAGGGGCCAATGTCTATGCAAAATCAAAAACCATTAAAACATCAGTCAGCCAAATACTATTATAAGCCAAACACTCATTCATTAGACTTAATAAATATTGTTTAGAAGTGTAATTTAACAAACGTAACTAGTATCTATGCATAGTTAACAAAATACTGACAAGTTATTTGTATTCTCTACACTTTTTAAAAAAAAAATATATTTTTGTAACGTCCATTGGTCAAGTAGTGTTTTTGACACTTCCGAAAATTTCATAATAATAAAATAAATAATGAGTTTTGATACTAAAAAACGTTCTTTTTATTACGGAACCCTAGGATGATGAATGCGGAGTGCTAAACATGATGCCTTAAAATAATGCACGTGCTAAATGTGAGCGAGTTAAAACAAATTAACATATTTTTTAAATAAGTTAAAGGAAAACACGATCGTCTAAAGGTTCTAACTGCGCTGTTAGTAAATAAAGAATAATTACATCCGTTGAAAAACCAAAGTCATCTATTTAATAAGTTTATATTCTCTGTTAATTGTGCCAGGGCGTATGGAGTACTTAAACAAAATAACTAGGTATTTTGTTTAAGTACTAGTTTCCTAAAATTAAAAAAGGGTCTTATGTTTGCTTTTATAAGCAAACAGGGCGTGCGAGTTATATAAGAATACTAAATCACTAATTTCTCTCTTTTAACCTTAGAGTAAACAGGGAGTTAATGTTAGTAAATATAAAGATTAGCTTTGTAAACACTGAGATGAGGTGAAGTGATAATGAAATTATGAAATAATGACTTAAGATTTTATAAAATATTTACGAATGTTATTATTTTCACTATGCATGCAATGGCATTATAATATGTAACGCGGTAAGTAACCATCTATCGGCACTCTTTTGATTTCCACATTGGGTTTTCAGCATATTTACCTTCGTCGCCATCTACAACACCCATGGAATTTTTTTTATTTCGACAGCTACACAGAATTGCCATAATCTTGTAAAGATTAAGTAAGAGTATGTTATGTTATGACGGGCTGGTTTCCGCAACTCCACGACTGTGGGCGTTATTTGCATAATTAAGTAACACACTAATTATAATAGTTATTATTAATCGTTCTCATCTTTCTAATGTATATAAACATACAATTTTTTTTTATTCATTACTTAAAATTAAAACCTTACTTTAAGCACTAATTATATTGAATACAAGGCACAGTACATCCTTTTTAATACTAAAATTGGATGTCTAACATTACCGCAATTTGAAGGGATGAGCACCGTCATTTATTACCGACTTTGAGCGTTCTTCGATAAAAGCAGGAGGCGACTCTCTAAACTATCGCAGTCTATTATCAGAAGCTGTTTTCACGTTTTTTTTTCATTTACTATATATTCAGAGCAAGGTGCTTTTTGATTTTTTGCTTTAAATTGGCATAGGTGTTAAAAAAAACTACGTTAAATACAGAATCCAATCGTCAGGTAATTTTGTAAAAATTTATTAGTCCTATGAAAATATAATAAGCTCATAATATATTCATAAAGTTTTAAGTGATTTAATTATAAGCCTGTAAGTGTCCCTCTACTGGATATTATATTTGGGAGTATTTTTTAATACTATAAATTTTAATGACAAAAAGTCGCGAAGTGCCCTTCAATTACTAAATTTGTGGCCTAAAAATATGTTCAACGATTCGAAGAACGCTGAAACATGTACTAGTAATATAGTAGACTGTATAATATAAATGTACCAGGCGTTTAGGTCTCGATTAACATGCATTCAGCACTCACCTAAAAGCCAGCAAACTGCCGCCAGTTTAAAACCACTCAAACTCGCCAAAAGTATGCCGAAATTATGAAATCAACAATTCTTTTGTTGAAAACCTTATATTGATATAATTTTTTGCCAAGAGTGGTTGTTTTGATATCGAAGGCTGTCACAATTTAAGAATTATACCACCCCTATCTGACCATGTTGTCAAACATGCATAACAAGTTTACATATTGTGTGTATCAGAAAACCAGTGATAAGATGCAAACCTTAACATGTTCTGATACTGGATATAATTTTGTGCCAAGAGTGATTGTTCTAACTACTCATGAATAAATTTTCTTCACAGGCAGTCCAATTTTGTGCCACTTTTACTGACACTGCGTTAAATCCCCCCACAACTTATTTTCGCGGCTTTTGTCGCATTTTTCTCATTTTTGTGATAATTCTTCAAGTATATCGAATTTCTTCGTTAGATTCACTCATTTTGGCGAAAATCGTTGTTACTTTTAATTTTTCTTTTTTTAATATGCCATCTATTTAATTGTATCAAAACTAGACAGATACAACAGTACAACCAAAGAGATTTTACTGCAAATTTTTACTTATAAAATACGAAAAACTTTTCGCTGTCCTAATGTATAAACATCTAAAATACTGATGATGTTAGTGACGGTGAAATTGAAGTAATACCTGAATTTAATGAGCCATAGTAGTTCACGGTTAGTACGCTTAGCTTACATTTTATGGTCACCGATAGGTTATATTTATATTCTTTAAAATTGTGTAAAATGTAAACTGTCGCACAAAAATTATTGTAAGGTTTAGTATTAAAACATATTCGTAATGCTGCAAAACAGCATTTCGTAAATTCGGTAACGTCTTATTATTGTTATTATTAATTCTTTATTGCACTTGAAATAAATTGTACAAAGGCGAGCTTAATCTTCCAACTAACCTTTAAAAATAAAATAAAATAATTAAATTAAAATAATATAACTATATAAGCATGCTTTGTTACTAAGCTACTACAACAAATGATACATGTATTTATATTTATATGGTATACATACGTGTATAAACATGTACATTTACAGGAAATGTTTTCCTTGAATATTTAAGGACCAGTTTGTAATATTAGAAATTTTGACAAAAAGTTCAATATCGACACCTTGCAATACGTATGTATGCAATAAAATAGAAAATAAGCGTATATTTTTATTAATAACATTAGGCAAAACTAACTCATTACGTAACCAATCGTAAATAGTACATACCCTAAATACATCGTTACTTTTATTAAGAGTATTAACCTGGTTTGTGTTGCTTGGTTGAGTTACTAACAAATTACAGGGTTTTAATTCATAATGAATTGTTTTTCTTTCCGTGTGGCTGTCGGAAGTAAAGAATAGCGCCAACCCTGTCTAACCATGGGTCGTAAAAGGCGACTAATGGTAAAAAAAAATTATATTAGGAGATGGGCAGCAGCATCTTCCTGCACTAGAACAAAAAAAAAAAAAAAACTGCGGTTGCCAACCCGCTCGCCAGGCGTGGCAACTAAGGCAAACCCCCCCATGATGAGAATCTTTGGGGGAGGCCTATGTTCAGCAGTGGACTTCTAATAGGCTGAAATGATGATGATGATGATGATGATGAATTGTTTTACCATATCACAACTACTGTTTTAACATAAAACGTCTATAAATTTGTCGGCGAAGTTGGCCCTTAGTCAGACGAAGCTCTACTGCTGTTAACCTGATAGAATTAGATAAGCTAAAAAACAATATTTCCAAGGGACTTAATCTGCCGGAATTGGAACTCGCACCCACATGATCGAAGCAGGATCACTACCAACTGTTATACTGTACTATCGGTTACCGGTAAGTGATAACTTTTTCTTTTTTTGGTAATGGCGGCAAATGAGCAAGCGATTCACCTGATGGTAAGTCGCCCACATACATCTGCAACACCATAGGTGCTGCAGGTGCGTTGTCGCCCTATTAGGATATTTGGGAGAGGGGAGTGAGGTAGAGGAGGGGGAGTGGGCCTCCGGTTACCTCACACACCGAACGAAACGCAGAAGTACAATATAGCTCTACTTCACGCCGATATTCTGCGAGGCCGTGGTACCAACTTAGTCGAATCGGCCCATTCGAGCGGCAGCATAAGCCGCTGCTTGGCTCTACCACGGTTAAAAACTAACTTTTTAAAATAGTCTAAAACTTCGCATAATTATAATAATTTCGTACATTACGAATTACGAAGGGAAATATAAAGTGGTATTACGACGCGAAATACCTATAGATAATCCGCTTTTGATCGAGGAATGAAATTTTGTTCGAGGATTTACGTTATTGTTGCTTCGTTTTATCATTCAATAGCTCACGCATCTTAAGGGATTTTGTAAATTCCATTCAATGAAATACTTTGGCAAGAAATTATTTATTTTATTTTCTGTTCTTTAAAAAAGCTTACTGAATTTGTAGAGAGTTGAGATTGCTTCATTTGTATTGTGTAAAATATAGCATAGGAATTTTTCAGATACCTTTGTAATAAAATTACTTTCATTACTTATGATAAAATCTATGTGAATCACTGACTATGGTTTCAGAATAGAGAAAATTATCCTGTCCCACTTATGTTCTTACATGTTGGAGAGAGTATCCAAGTTACACATTGGTATAATGTTGTGCAACCCACAGTCGACAGTTAAAATACCTCTAACAACGTGGGTAATATCCTAAAGTTATAAGGAAATTGTATTATTTGAGACGGCTAAAATCGCTACACTGCTACGCTATGCTGCTACGATACAATGCTTCGCTACGGTGCTTCCCTACGCTGCTACGCTACTCTGCTACCTGTCCTACTAAATCGCTCTACTGTACCAACGTGCTGCCAGTATTTATTTTTTTATTAGTATTATTTATTATTTATTAGTATTTTTTAACTATAGCTTATTGTTTTTTTTTTAGTTAAACGTAGGAGAAAGGTGCTCGCACCTACCCATCACCGTCTCCGGTGATAGGTTATGTCGGGATCAGCATTGAAGACACCGGATCGACTAAAATCCCCTCAGTAGATAAGCTGTTGGCCTTGTGGTTTTTACAGCTTCAGCGGTAGTGACTCGCGAGCAGAACGAAAAAAAGAGCGAAAAGAAAAATCAAATTGTTAACTCTATGTCATACTCAAACTCTTCTTGTAACTTATGAGGCAGCTAATTAAAATGAGATCTAAATTAAAATTATTTTGCATTATCTGTACTAACCTCAAAGGCTGTAATTAGCTAGAAGATGTACCTTTATATTTATTATCTATTTAATAAAATCTCCTGGTACTTAATAATACAAAATTATAACTATAACTGTAAAATAAATTAAATTCATGACCTTAGGGATGGTGGAGGAACTGCCAAAAGACGGAAAGATGACCTGCACTGTATTGCAGGAAGTCGATGGATGCAGGTGGCACAGGATCGTGCTTTGTTGCAACCTTTGGGGAAGACGTGTGTTGAGTAGCGAATAATTGACTGTTTCAAATAAAGATGATAATGATGAGTCTATTGGCGATGGTAATCTCGTCATTCTTATTCATGGCAAGAAGTCTGCTAAAAAAGTCTGATGAGAATGAATAGCATGCACCTAATTTTTATTGAGTACTACACCTTTATACGCATGGTGACGCATTATTATCTGTCTGTCAATATCATACTGGTAAATAAACTGTAACTTTAAAGGAGAAGGAGAAATGCAGACATTGCATTGGGTTGTGTATTTCCCTGTCTTCAATAACTAATGATTTATTTAAATTTAATTAACAGTTAGGTACGTCATTTGAAATATGCAATCACCCCAGAATAGTATTTTGTACCTATATAAACCACAAAAACATGTTTTTGGTAATATATGGGCCATAAAATGTAACCCTTCAGTAAACTTCGCATGAAACTTACAGTTTGATAGTGCTTTGCTCATATGCAAATATATTTTGAAACTAGATATCTACCAAAAGCTAAATCATTTACATCTACACGTAGTTTAGTTAACAGTTACATAATTTTACTGAATGGGAGAACAAAGTGCATGTCCTTGTATTAATAAACTATAATCCATTCTATTAATGATGAAAACATTTAACTTTAAAAAATTGAATTAAAATAAAGGTGAATGTAATGAGAATATTGTGATAGCTACTCTAAACTTCAAATAAAATTGAAATAAGGTTGGCGAATTAAAATTGTTACAAGTTTTACTATTTTTTTCAGTTAATCTTTATTATTATACTTTTTTATTCTATTACGACAGTGTTACATTTTGTGGGACTGAACAAAACAATAAATATATTGATCAGTAACAACTATTTAGGATGTTAAATAAATGCTTAAAAGTAATTATAAAGATTGCATATCAATCATAAATCTTCTTTGTTTCCGCAATCTTACATATTATGCCTTTCCTCTGTTGTCGGATTTCTTTTTATTTATCGTAGTTCGTAATCGATGATTGCAAAAAAACGCTTTGCACTTTTTTTGGAGAACACGTGATTTTTCAGCTGTTTTTTGTTTTATATATTTATATGAATCTAGTTTTAATTTTTTTTTATGGGAAAGGCGGCAAACGAGCAAGCGGTTCACCTGATGATAAATTATTAGCATGGCCCACGTAGATCTATAACACCAGAGGTGCTGCAGGTGCGTTGCCGGCCTATGAGGGTATTTGGGGATGGGATGAAGAGGGGGCGTCCCCACGAGAAAAGGGAGTGGGCCTCCGGTTAACGCAGAAGTACAAGATGTCTCTTCTTCATGCTGGTATTCTGCGAGGCCGTGGTACCAACCCGGTTAAGCCGGCCCATTCGAGCAGCAGCAGAAGCCGCCACTTGGCTCCACTACGTGAAAGCATCATTCTCAGAGATACTTCTCTACATCTCGACATTATTGCAAAAATTATGTCGAGATGTATCTCTTAGTAGAAATTTATGAATTTTACTTGACGAAATATAATGAAGGATAGATGGATTCATGCAAGCACTATACGGTGACTTACATTAAAATATAATATTATTATTAAAGTTTAAATTCTAGTACTATACCGGCGTGAAGTAGAGGCATCTTGACTTTCTGCGTTTCGTTCAGTGAGTGAAGTAACCGGAGACCCACTTGCCCCTTTCCCCGCCACGTTCCTCAATGTCCTTAAAACATAAAGCACCTGCAGCTTTTCTGGTGTTGCAGATGTACGTGAGCGTCGGTAATAGCTTACCATCAGGTGAGCAGCGTGCTCGTTTGGTTTTTCCCATACAAAACAAAAAAAGAAGATCTCAAATTTGTAGAGAATTTGTATTTTTGCGTTCCTATCTGATGTCGCCCAATCTCAACCGCTACTAACCATCCCCACTATTCAACCATTATACCTAATACGGTGGTAAGAGCTTATTTCTAAATTTAAGTTTTATTTTTGTCAATTTGATGGTATAACTCTGTGAACTCTCTCGATTCGAGTCCTGTTCACGCTTGACTACTTTTTTCTTATTTACTTAATAGCACCTTACTGTTATCATAAAAAAATAATTAACCAGCGTTGTATATTCGCTATCGATAACTTGATAATGGAATAAAGTACTTTATAATGGGAAGGGCTATTAACCCTTCCCGTAAAGTGATACTGGAATTTGCTCGGGCCTTCAATATAATAAGCGAGATAGCACAGTTCATTTGAGACACGCTTGTACTCGATATGCTTATTGTATAACTGTAAACCGACAGAGAACTGGATAATATCCATACATATAAAGAAATAATATAATGACAAGTGAATGTAATAAACATATTTAGAAACTACAATAAAGAAAAAATGTAGTTTGAACGTATTCAAATTTCTGTATCTATAATGCGCCTAAAATATCATCTTTAGAATTCGGAAATTTACACCGTTTACAAAGTTGATCTGGGTGGGTAATTTCTGTCTCTCAAAAAATGTTCTACTCGTCTTTAAAGTTTCAGCCGTTTAATTTCGAATTTTGCTACTGCTTCCGGTACAGTTATGAAGGTTTTTTAGTGTGAATATTATTCATCGTAAGGGTCGGCAATGGACACTGCTCGATGAGGGTTCTAGTAGTACAAAGGGCTTTATTGTGATGTCAATCATATACAGTTCATGTCTGTTTGTTGATGTTTAACATTGTTAAATTAATATTGTTTAAAAATATTAAAATGACTGGTGGTACAAAAGTTATTTATTTTTCAATGGTATTAACTCACATTTTATATTATGAACGCGTGTCGGTATTTTTTAAATAACCCTGTGAAAGTGTAAACCCAAAGGGGTTTTTACAAATAATGTACAGTACAATATACTACATTACTGTTATTATTTCAGTATGAAAAAAAAATTAAAAATACATTTCAACGAAATCAAGCAATACATTAATAAATCAAACAGAAACTTACGGAATAACTTCATAGCAAACAAAAAACGTGACCTTTTGCGACGACGTGGCATGAATTTCGTGAAACGTGACCAACATCTGTTTTCTTGTTAAGGAATGTAGGTAGCTATTTGTAAGAATTTTATACGGGTTTATGGCAAATGCGGCATATTTAATATAAAAATTGTCGGTCACTTTTTTATAAAGATATTTTTTTGTAATAAATATGTAAGACATTACACATCATCATATTTGCCATTTACTCTCTTCTGAAAACGGATGGAGAGAGGCTTAATTCTTTATTTACCTCAGCCACACGATGTAAGAAAACCTGCCACCCCTTTTCTTCCATGAAGATGAACAAAAGATGATTAATAAATCATCTTAGTTATAGTTCCTTGTTGTGCAATGATTGTGTAAGTTGTGGTAAAACTAAAGTAAAATCGGACATTTTCACAAAATGAGCGGAGGCCTATGTCCAGCTGGGGAATTGTTAAAGACTGCTACTTTAATTTACTTTTACTAGAACAGTGAAAATAGCTCCAGTTTAATTGCATTTAGTCTACTGAGACAATTATCTAAGAACTGAAGTTCATCTATCACTAAGTCAATGTTGTAACGATCAGTTACGTACCGCTCTAGAAAGATTTTGAAGCGGGGCTAAATCTGCTACTATGCTCCAGTATCCACATAAAGGGGTATTGGAACTGTCCTACACAGTTTTATTATTTCTTCGACATGCAGGTTTCCTCGCCACATTTTCCTTCACCTTAAGAGCTTGTAGTAAATCATCGCATAAAATTGCAAAATTAGCATTTTAGTTTTTTTGACGTCGGTATATGGTCTGAGTTTACTCAAACTTAAAGCGAGCCTATGAGTTACTACACTCAATTTTTTTTCTTTTTGTTTCTCAATAATGCCCGTGATATTCCTCCCGATAGAGCAAGTAATTATTCATTAATTTAACGTAAAACTTACTTTCGTTTCATTTCAACTGTATTCCACAAATCGAGGATAAAACATAGATAAATAATATGCGGTTGTTACTAATACTTATACCGCAAGAAATGTATTCAAATAATAAGTCGGGGGAAAAACTTTTTCCGTATTATAAAATACGTATAAACAACAAGATATTTTTTAATATAGTTTATTTACATTTTATTATAAAATACTGCGCCAAGTAGTTTTGACATTCTTCTCTTGATATTAACCTTACACTACCTAAAGAATTCTGAAGAGACCGAAAAGGGTGAAAAGTGCAAGATCAGGGTTATATAGTGGATGCAACCAAGCTCTCTCATTATTTGCTGCAGCTTTATTTTTATGGGAAAGGCAGCAAACGAGCAAGCGTTTCACCTGATGTTAAGTGATTACCGTCACCCACTAACATCAGCAACACCAGAGGTGCTGCAGGTGCGTTGCCAGCCTTAAAGGGTATTTGGGAAATAGGAGGGAGCATGAGGAGGGGGATGGGGGAGAGGAAGGGGGCCTCCGGTTACCTCACTCACCGAACGAAACGCAGAAGCACAAGATGCCTCTACTTCACGCCGGTATTTTGCGAAGCCGTGGTACCAACCCGGTAGAGCCGGCTCATTTGATCCGCTTGGCTCTACCACGTTTAAAAAGATGTGTGTGGTCCGGCGTTATCAGAATGTAAAACCACACCCTTTCTGTTGATCAATTCCGGCCGTTTTTCTCTATTTTTTGCTTGCGTCTCATCGGCTGTTGGCAGTAGAGATCCGAATCGATGATTTTGTGAAATCAAATTTTAGCTTTTGGTCATAATGAACGATGTCCTTCCAATCCCACCATACACACAGCATCACCTTATTGTGAGTTAATCTGGGTTTCGTTATAGTCTGTGGAGCATGACTGCCCTTTGACCATGATCTTTTTCGCACGTTATTGTCCTAAGTAGTCCACTTTTATCACCACTGATCAATATTTTCAAAAACTGTTCGGTTTAATTACGTTTCAATAGAGAATCGCAAATAAGTACATGATTCACACGTAGGTTTTTTTTTTTTTTTTTTATAGAAGAAGGGGGCAAACGAGCGTGCGGCTCACCTGATGGTAAGTGATCACCGACGCCCACGAACATCCACAACACCAGAGGAGCTACAGATGCGCTGCCGGCCTTTAAGGAAGGAATAAGCTCTTTTCTTGAAGGTCCCTAAGTCGTAACTATTCGGAAATACTGCTGGCGACAGCTGATTCCACAAAGTCGAAGTGCGTGGCAGAAAACTTCGATTAAAACGCACTGTGGTGGAATGCCAACCATCTAGGTGGTATCGATGGAACTTCGAATTCAGTCGCGATGTACGATGGTGAAACTCAGCAGCTGGGATCAATCCGAACAGTTCCTCAGAACATTCCCCGTGGAAAATTTTGTAAAAATGCAAAGAGAAGCAACATCTCTTCGCAAGGCCAAAGGATCAAGCCGATCAGAGAGCTTGGTCGCCGACAATTCGAGCCGCTCGACGTTGGATGCGGTCAAATGGAAGGAGTTGGTACTGGGGTGCCCCTGCCCAGAGATGAGAACAGTATTCCATGTGGGGCCGAACTTGCGCCTTATAAAGTTGCAACCGGTGGACCGGCATGAAATACTGTCCCGCTCTACAGAGCACACCAAGCTTTTTGGAGGCCAATTTGGCCTTTCCCTCCAAGTGACCACGGAACTGAACGTCGCTCGATATGTCAACGCCAAGGATTCTGATACTGGCTGAGGCAATAAGGGAATGTTCTCAAAAGAGGAGAAACGACAAAGGGATTCTTTTAGCGGTGAACGCGCAAACCTGTGTCTTTTGGGGTTGAATAGGACCGAATTACGTCGACCCCAATCCGAGACTTTGAATAACAAGGTCTCGACTTCAGACACAAGTTTGTTCCGGCACTCGTCGACGTGTTCCCGAGAAATATTCGCACGGCCTGTATATAGGGCATCACCCGTGCTGTCGTCTGCATAGCAATGAATGCTACTGATTTGTAGCATGTCGTTGATATGCAGAAGGAACAGAGTGGGAGATAGCACACAGCCTTGTGGAACACCAGCATTCACGGGTTTGGGGTCCGAGCATGCACCGTCGACAACAACCTTGATGCTCCGATCCGTGAGGAAGCTGGTGACCCAGTTGCACAATCTCTCAGGAACCCCGTAAGATGAAAGCTTTGAAAGAAGCGCTTTATGCCAAACCCTATCAAATGCTTTCGCTACGTCCAGACTAACCGCCAAAGCCTCCCCCTTAGACTCAACTGTTTCTGCCCATCGGTGAGTCAGGTAAACTAGAAGATCACCAGCTGATCGTCCGCGACGGAAACCGTACTGTCGGTCACTGATGAGCTGGTGTTCCTCCAGGTACCTCAGGAGCTGGGTGTTGATGAGTGACTCCATTATTTTAGATAACAAGGGGGTGATGGCAATAGGCCTGTAGTTGGACGGATCAGAGTGGTCGCCTTTTTTCGGTATTGGATGCACAAATGCTGTCTTCCAAGATTCCGGGACGACGCCTGAAGAGTAGGAGTGCCGGAAAAGACGCGTGAGAACCGGTGCCAACTCAGGGGCACACATCCTCAGCACAATTGAGGGATTCCGTCCGGCCCACTCGACTTATGAATGTCCAGGAGCGGAGTGCCTTTCGCACTGAGCTCTGCAGAAACTGAATTTCCGGCATGGAGCACTTACACCACGGGATTGTAGGTGGAGAGTTTCCCCGGTCATCAAGAGTCGAGTTGGATGCAAAAAGAGAGCCCAAGAGATCGCCTTTTTTTTTTTTTGCAGTATGGGCCAGCGAATCATCCTCCTTGTGTAGAGATGGGAGAGATCGCTGACAGAAATTCCCTGGACAGCCTTGGCGAGACCAGAATGCGCGGGATCCCGATGGGAGGCGAACTAGTCTCTCGCCAATTCTGCCAATGTGCTTTAACTTTGCCGCAGCGATAACTCTTTTGAAGGACCTGGAGGCAGAGTTGTACTCGTTTTAAGAGCACTGGTTTTGCATCCCGAGACGCCGATGCATCGGCCCAGGCCTGGTAGCACTTCCGCTTTCGGCGTGACGCTATTTTGCAGGTGCGACCAAACCAAAGCTGGGATTTACCTCCGACAGGCACTGCAGAGAACGGAATAAAAGTTCCATTCCTGAAGTACCACATCGGTGACAGAATCTGCAACGACGTTGGGATCATCCAGCGAGAAGCAAACCTGCCCCCATGGGTAGGAAGCAAAGAAAGACCGCATTCCATCCCAATCTGCCGACCTATAGTGCCACACACGGCGGAAGCCCGCAGATCGCGTTCGGGATCGGCGCGCGATAGGCACTACACTCCGGATTAGACAGTGGTCCGACGAGCCAAGAGGGCATCGACTGAGACCAAATATCCGTCCGGGTGTGAGGTCAGCAAAAGGTCCAACAGGAAGGTGTATGACCTTCCACGTCTGGGATCCGCGTCGGCGAGGTTACCAGTTGTGTCAGGCCATATGCTAATGCAAAGTCGTGAACAGATCTCCCGCATGATCGGTTATGCGAGAACCGAGCCAATCGGTGTGGTGGGCATTAAAATCGCCGAGAATCACGATCTCTGCGGATGGGATCTGTTGTAGCACGGAATCTGTAGCCATTTGGATGTGGTCGATGAGTCGGTCAGTTACGGTATTACCGCTATGGGACCTGTAAAGGCACGCATAGACGCGCGGATGGTCGTCGCTGTCGATGCGCAGCCAAAGGGTAGAAAGGTCCAAACCTTCAAGACTACCGAGGCGTCGAGAACAGATATCATCTCTGACGTATACGCAAACTCCGGCACGGGGCACAAAGGAGTGTTCCAGTTTGTACCCCGGGTAATGGAGATAAGAGGTATCAGCCGGAGACGATATCTGAGTCTCTGTAAGAAAAAGCAAGGCCGGCTTCGCCGTTTCAAGATGGCAATGAACGGCGCTAAGGTTCGAGTGGAGTCCCCTGATATTGCAGAAATCCACGGCGAGCGCGGTAGGGGATGCCATAGTTTCTTTGCTGCGTTTGCCTCGAGTAGGAAAGAAAGAGAGCGGAATATTGCCCCCCCCCAGAATACGCGGGGCAGACTGAGCATCCACGATTAGGTAGCGTAGGAAAGCCTGAACGTGGATGCTCAGTGAGGGATTCTCCAGAACCGTAGGTACTGGTACCCTCCTGGGGTAGCTCAAAATTATATACCGCTACCATATTTGGGGAGGGGGAGGGGGGATAGGGCCTCCGGTTACCTCACTCACCGCACGAAACGCAGAAGCACAAGATGCCTCTACTTCACGCCGGTATTCTGCGAGGCCGTGGTACTTATCCGGACGAGCCGGCCCATTCCTGCGACAGCAAAAGCCGCCGCTTGGCTCTACCACGATTAAAGGTGTCTTTCAGTGAGCTCGTGTGGCACCCATATATCAAGCTTTTTGGTATATCCAAACTTATATGGATCAAAACTGTTTTGTGGTCAACCCCTACCTCTTCGGCTATCGACCTCGCATAATACCGGCGTGAAGTAGAGGCGTCTTGTGCTTCTGCGTTTCGTCCGGTGAGTGAGGTAACCGGAGGCCCACTCCTCCTCTCCATTGGTGTTGCAGATGTGTGTGGGCGACGGTAATCACTTACCATCAGGGGAGCCGCTTGCTAATTTTGCCCCGTTTCCCATAAAAAAATCCATATTGTAACTACTAATAGACTGATCCACGTTATCAAAAATGGCATAGCCTTTAAAAAAATCAAAATCAATGTAACGTTTTGTATGTATGGGCAGTGTGTATGTGTGTGTAAGTCAGTGATCAATGTGTGTAAAACGAAAGAGTGCTTGGTGATCTAAATAATAATAAATAATAATAAGTCATTAAATTATTGATTAAAAATTCCATTTTTTTGCGTCTTGCGAGACTGCTAACGAGAATTTACGTTTATTTTACTGATAACATCAGAAGTGTTCAAAATATGAAAATGGAGATAGTGGGGACACCGCATAAACATTACTGGAGTACAGCTTGATAGTTGAAATAGATAAATTAAATTAAACCGACACGTAGTTGTTTCCCCTGTAGCAAAGCTCTAAACGCTATTAATATCGCTTCACTTACGTTAAGGTCACAGGTAGCCGAGCTTAATAATGAAGATTGTGACACGAGCGCAGCCTCTAGCTACCAATCATGTGTATATCCAATGTTCTTTAGAAATTGCAAACTCATTAGTTCTACAAGACGTATTTTGTTGTGATAAAAATAACAGGACATGCAGACATATATGTTAGTACAATACTTTCATTGTGTTAAAGTATCTCCATATTTACAGGAAATAAGAACGGTAATGTCCATCATTATTCTCTGACAAAACAATGTCTGGGAGCAATGTTGCGGAAAAAGGTGACTGAGCTGTCGCTTTCCCATAAGAAATCGTTGAACGTCTTTTTTTTTTGTAGTTGATTATTCTTTATAGTTACGCCTTAGATTATGAAATGCAAGTAGATCTTATTCATTGGAATTAAGAGAAAACAAGTCAATATATAAGTATAGACCAATATTTAGTCGTTTAAACTTATTTTTCAACAGAGCTTTTTTGGAGCATATGGACATATGATGAGGCTGTCACCGTCTCAGTTTCCAGGCCTAGAATAAATATCGTTAGATATTTTCAAAACGTCTCTCGAAAACTTCCTTTACATAAGGGATAGAATTGAAGTTTCCTGATTCGGAGACAGATCCCCTAATCAAATGGCTTCTCGTGGTCTTTAGCGGAGCAAGATCTCAACAAAATCGGCAACCAAAATAGCTGTCACTAAAATTTTACGATTCTCGACGATTTATACGATAACAAATATTAATGATTCCTTCGGGGTCATGTCCCTCTCGGACACACCCACACACATCTAATTTTATATCTCACGGCAATTACACAGCTACACCGCGTTTGCCGGTGTTCGTGAGATCCTAGGTTAACGACCTACACGATCCATTCTCGCCCTTCTCGTGATCCAAATTAAAATCGTATAATGCACATAATTCTCAAAGAGAAGAGCCTTCCTATTTTTATGTGTTTTACATGTGGTGTTTGCAAATTACCTTCGTCTCTTTCCCATTACTCTAATGGATTTTTGCAAACATGAAATGTCTGTCTTTTAACTGCGAGTATGTACGATATCATTGCCGCTGCTTGATAGTTTACGTTAATGACTTATTTTTCTTTTTCCTAATTAGATATTTTGAATTGATTATCGAATACAATTCAGAATCTTATTTCTTTATAGACATCATATACTTCTTAAGGTAAATTAATCAAATAAGACCATGAAACTGGTGAATAAAAACAATTAACATATTACAGCTTTTACATATGTAAATGACAAACAAGCGCACAATCCATCTATTGTAAATTGGTTTTAAGGATACCTTCTTCGGATCTAGATAAACTTCAAAATATAAAAGGGAACTACACTCTTGAAGACTAAGACGTTTTTTTTATTAGATTGGGGAGACAAACGAACTAACAGTCCGCCTGATGGAAAGCGGCTACTAAAGCCCAATACTAAAACCCGCACCCTGTAATTATAGTGGCTCAGTATGCCCTTCAAAACTCAGCAGAGGTTACACTGCACACGGTAGAAACAGGAGAGATGAACCTACCCAGACGACTTCTAGGAAGAGAAGGAAGGTTATCCGGTATTCATCAGTTGACATATTAAACACAACAGACCAGCCCCTGAGTTGGCACGGCTCTTCATTCGCATTTGTATCAATCAACGTGGTAAGTTGTGATGGTGTATTTAACGAAATTTTCGATAACTTTGCTTACTAATATACCGGTTTAGTAAAACCTTAGTATCATTTGTGATTACAGTTAAAATCTTAGAATTCTGATTGATCATCTTCAAACCAAATTTAATGAATATTCTTCTAAATAATTACAGGTAAATTTCATGTTAAGTTAATTAAATTAAGAACAATTACATTCCATTATGAAAATACTAAAAAATTCATAATATTAAAAATCAAAAAAAACACGCAGCTTTATAGTTTTTATAGAAATGCATAGTCATCGTTTCACGGTGAATTAGTACCGTTAGTCGTTTTGGCTGATTTATAATACTATGTTTAATGGATCGTATCTATTTTAGAAAAATATACTTAATCACTGGCTATCTGGAACTTTGTGGCTAGTTAACAGTGAAACAATTACGTTGGACTATTAGCTGTAACAGAAACAAAATATCTAATTTGCTTACAGATACCAATATTGTACAGCCTTGCCTATGACTGATGGTTATTGATTTATTATTGATGGTGACCATTGCGAGGCTGAGTGGTTAGCGTACCTGACTACTAGGCATGGGTCCAGGGTTAAAAACCTAGCCAAAGTCAAATAATGTGCAAAAACACAATTTATTAGATTTCGGGTCTGCATCTAACCCTTCCACGGATCTAATCCCATAAGCGTTTCATTGGATATGGAAGTTTTGTGCCCAAACTTATGGCACTGTAATATCTCCTGCGCAGTTGAAATCAGCCAGACGGACATAATCATTGTATAGGACTTGGAATAAAGATGCTTAACAAAATATTATTAACTAAAAACACTTAAGGTTTTGAATTTCACAACTATAAACAGATACCTCTATAACTTATTTAATTGAAATACGTAAAATTGCTACAACAGTTAGGAGCTAATGGTAGCTTCAGTAAAGTTTGTGTTTCAATTACTATTTAATGGCATTTTGCCAAATAATTGGTGGCAAATGTTACAATAAAACTGACGCGTTAATTAGGATCAGTTTTGAATATTTGAATCTATTCGAAGCAATACAATTTAAAACTTAGTTACGGTTTCACTTCACTGTGCTATTAAAGTTTGTTAATGTTTCACAGCTTTGTAAGGTTTTAAGCACAATTATCATTAATTTTGTCCCAAACCGTAACTCGTTTAAAAATGCAAACCGCATTTTTAATCGTTTTACTTTATTTTAGATTAAAAAAATATTCATACGTTTAAAACTTTTTTTATTAGTATGATATTATACTTATTTGAATATGCATATCTACCTACCTACTGTATGCAGCCTCTAGGCTATGTGCATATTCCTACTATTGCATAGGTATGTATCTATGAAAGTTGAATGTAGACATTTTTTTAAAGAAGCTATAAGCATACCATAATTAATCATAAACAAGACAGATCGGCCAAATCGTTTACAGCGTATTATTTTGTAATTTTTTAATTATATATCCGACTCTTTTTAATACAATGCAGAGCCATTTAAACCTAAAGATTACTAAAAGTAAAAAGTAAAGTAACAATCCATAAGTACCCACTACTGGGCAAAGACCGCCTTATCAGATATCTGAGTGGGTTTTGGAGCCGGGAAGGGAAGATTGCTTAATATTTCCGCGAAGACTTTTTAAAGACTCGAACAATATTTCTATCTAACATAATGCTTCGAAATTATTTGTCATTTATAAATACATTAAACGTGAAATAAACAGAACACTATATAAAATATTTAATCTGGTAAGATACAGTTTAACAATAGACGAAAACGCAGACTAAGTAAAATTATATAGCAATCCTCGAATAGGATTTGGTCCGGAAACAATATTTGCAATGCAATCGAGTTGGGATACCGCTACTTTGAGTCAACATTTGGTTCCCAAATAAATGAACGCGAGTCCATTATAATCACGAATATATTATGTACCTGTAGATGTATTTGTGATATCTACAGAAGTAAGAAGGGCACCTAAAAAAAAGTGAGAATGCGGTACAGACATTCGTTAGGTTTCACAAAAATTTCATTAGGTAGTTTGCATAACATTTTACATAAACGCTTGTTGATGAGAAACGTATCCGCGGCACCAATAGGCAGAGACAAACCAGACAGAACAATTCCCGAGGTTTTTTGGATCTGTTGTAACAAGTTCATGATTGTTTTTGGCTTGATTTATAATAGTACGGAACGAGGTTTGCCGTGGCATGTTATTGTGGTACAGCTTTGAAAAACACTATCATCTACATTTGGAGATAGAGTTCCTAAGAAATTCATAGTGAGTCCTTCTGCCGGTAAGATCATGGGCTATCATTTCAGGGCTAGTCAAGGGGTAGACGATTATAGAGCTATTATTACGGCGACTTTGTATGGCACACAAATTAAAAATTGCCCCTTGACATCCGTGAGAAACTCACAAACATTGTTTTGTCTCAAGTCGAAGACAACACGGCGCTACGTTGCGATGGCTATCAAAGAATATCGAAAAAAAAAAAATATTTTTTAAAAATGATACTCATTCTCAGTTATATTTAAACTATATATATTACTTGTGATTGTTGCTCTAAAATACCAATTTAACTAGCGAAAACACCTATGAGTAGGTACGGGCGCCTACTCGAGCTCATCGAGGCGCGGTATCTTCTCGTAAATATTTACGTCTAGCGACGGATTAAGATTATTTGGGTTATATTTCTTGCGAGCTATTGAAATAAAATAGAAAACTAAGTATAATTAATATTATTTGTATAATGATTTTATTTTTCACAGCCTTTCGTTTCGAAGGTTTTGGAAAAATAAGGAATAAGGAATTGAAAAAAAACGTGTGCGTCTCGGGACACTCGACAGAAGTGATAACTTAAACTAATCTAAGTTGAACTTTTTAATATTGAAATTGTTTAACTTGAGAAAAGCTTAGGTTATTACTTAAATTTTATGTATATTAATATGATAATGTAAGGAAAGGTTATTTATTAATAAATTTTTTATTGATTATAAAATTGGTTTTATTACAATTACAATTTTATGCTCACTGAAAACAGTATATGTCAGTGTCAGTGGGAGGGAAGCGTCTTTCAGAAATACGGCTAGCGCCGGGTTAGGGAAAGAGGAGGACAGAAGGGAGAAAGGGAAGCCAGACAGACTGGCGCCGTAACGCGTTACGTAACGAAGCGGTTTACCCTCCCATAAGAAGTTATCACTTCAAAAAGAAACCAAAAGGGACAACATTGTTTAATCATTTTATTTCTATTGTGTATTTAATTCTCACTGATCGCTCTTTTGGCATAAGATGATCTGCTGACCGTCTCTGGAAAAGCTTTAAATATCTTACAGTGTGTGTCAGATGACGGATTTACCATCTCAAAAATTATTAAAAACTGTATCCTCCGGTTGCCTGACTTACTGAACGAAACGCAGAAGCACAAGAAGCGTCTACTTCACGCCCATATTTTGCGAGGCCGTGTCATTTGGCTCTACCACGTACAAAATCTTCCCATCAGGCGAGGTTTATGACCAAAAATTAACTTATGTATTGTATGAAGAAAGGTACCGACCTCTTTTACCTCGACCTCACTTACACAGCTACCATAATTACACTAAACTTCTCACCGAATCAATCACCAGCACAGTCACACCTCGAATTACCACGACTATCCTTATTTTGTGACCCGACATAGTACTTTTCCGTAATACCGATAGCCATATATCATCCTCTTATAATATAGTTTAGCTTTACTATACATTGTAGCTATTCTGTAAATTCTTCTGTTCAAACTTAGGTAACTTATAAGACTTCGCCGTAATTAAATAGAGATTAAATGTAATATATAATAGCAAAAACATGTCTTACATTTGTTACCGCCTGTGTCTCTTACGTGTTAGGGATTCATTATATAAACCTATTCAGCAAAATTATATTACATAATTATGAATCTTTTTGTATTATTTAATAACATGATAAAAAAGACTTATTAATAAAGAATAATAATATTTGTCTGTTATCCTATGTTATTGTATGTTAAGTTATGGCTATCTCAGTTATACTAGTTCTGCTGCAGATATTTTCGTTACAGATTCTATCACCCGCTGAGCAATTTTGGGCTTCCTCATACCGCCTGCAGTAAAAAGACCACGTCTCGGTTCCGTATACATAATAATATCTAAGAAATTTAATAATTCGTCTTAAACACACCCATCATAAACTAATAATGATAGGGGATTCTCAATGTTTTTGGTTCAAAATTGGCCCTTGTTTTATGAACTGTATCATTTCTGTTACCTATTATTGTCTAAAATGTATTATTTTTTTAATTTTTTCAACTAATCACAGTAAAGTTAATCCTTGATTTGGTCAACCAGTCACAGGACTATTAGCTATTTCGAACAGGCTTAGAAAATGATTTAGGCAATTAGTTAATTGGGAAAATATCTTTCCAAAACATCTACATGTCCATCTACACATCCAGCTGTCATCTCATTTGGTTAGCAGAACAATAAATACAGGGATAAATATGTCCTCCTCGCGATGTAAAGTAATGTTTAAAAAAAAAATACTAATCTTCATAAATTTTCTTGTATTCATAAAGTATAAATTAAAAGTAAAGTAAGCCTAAGCATGATTAAATTGCCAAAAAAAAAATCTAAAAGTTGATTAGTAGTAGTAAACCTGAGGACGCTCTCGGTTGAATAATGGATAAAAGAGGCGAAAGCTCATGAGGTACGGAAGTAATTTCGTGTGACTGAAACAGACCCTACTTCGTGTTAAGCATTGTCAATTTAAGGATGAGGAGATGAGAAGGAGGTTAGCTGGGCTAGTAATAGAAAGAAAGAAGAAAGAAAGAAAGAAACATTTATTGCACAAATACGCCACTTGATATCAAAACAAACATTGCAACACATTTAATCAAACAGTTATTTACACAAACAATTTTTAACGTTGCCTCCTCTAGACGCATTGCGTGGCGCATGGGGCAAACAGACCACACTCAGCTTAATGCTGCAGTTGAGACTACAGCGCTGGTTTTCAGTGGGCCTGTGTGTCGAGTGATGTACGGACATTCGTATACATACGGGGAAAGTTATTTTCAACTGTATTGTACATAGCTTAAGAAGTATCAGTAACAATAATCAAATGAAAACTAACTTAACTAACTAATCAAGGATAAATAGATTTAATAAATACAGCTTTACAAAATTGTGTCTATGAGCTATGGGAGCTGTACTCTGTTCTGGAACTATACCACACTACACAATTATGGCATAATCGCAGTATGTAATAATTAAAATACAATTATCATCTCAGTTACCATCCACCAGATATTTATTTTAGTACCTTCCTGCAATAGCCTCCTTGCCTGCACTCCCAGTCGCTGAGACTCTGTTCGTCAGTGTCGTATGTCTATAACCATTGAGGTACGTATCTTATACCATATTTTTTTGAGAAATAATAAGATGATTTTTATACTTCGTTTTGAATGATTTTAATGTTTTCAGACACCGAAGCGGTGGCGGCAGGTCATTCCAGCACTTGGAGGCAGCATACTTAAAACTACCACGGAAGGCGATGGTACGATGGTAGGGCACGGCGAGAGAATAGCTTGATGCACGAGTAATTTTTGATTGTACGTCGCGCGACCACACCAATTTTTTGGAAAAGATACGGCGGCACATTGTATTTAATTAAGCCAAAGAGTAATGTTGCTAGGTGATGTTCTCGACGGTACTTCATTTTTAAAATGTTGCCCTCGTTCATGTACGGTGTGACATGAGCGCGTGGCGGCATCTTAAAACAAAATCTCGCACAGGCGTTCTGCACCCGCTGAACTAGTTTTTGACTGCGTACAAGTAAACGAGGGCCGTACACGGTATCCATATAATTAAATTTAGAAAGAATCAGCGAGTCGCAAAGTTTGATACGAGTATCCGTATTTAGGTAATTTCTGATTTGATATAATACTTTGAGTCTATAAAAGCATTTCCTAGCAGTGTCTAATATGTGACTTTCGAATCGTAAACAATCATCCATTATCAAACCCAAATTTCGGGCCTCAGTCACGCGTTCAACTTGCTCGCCTCTTATGGTTACCCTAACTGCGAGTTTCGCTATCTTTTGGATTTGTTTAAATGTCCCTAAAATCATATATTTAGACTTGCTCCCATTTAGAACTAATGCATTCGATTCTGACCAAGCGGCAATACTTTCTAAGTCTTTATTTAATTTTTCCACAGCTGATTTTGTTTCCTCCGGCTTACAAGGTATATAAATCTGTGTATCGTCGGCGTAAATATGGTATCTGCAATATTTAATGTTATTTGTTATATCTGCACAATACACAGCAAACAGAAGAGGTCCCAAAATAGAACCTTGTGGCACGCCATGATTAACCGCCTGAAAGTCAGAATTCATCTGTAAACCACTTTGGTCAGAAATTTGTACTTGTTGTTCGCGATGCCTAAAATAACTCTCGAACCATTTTACTGCTGATACATCAAAACCATAGTGAAGCAATTTTGACAGAAGCAATGGCACATTTAGACAGTCAAACGCCCTAGAGAAATCAAGCAAGGCCAACACAGTACCTTTACCGCTATCTTGGTCTGATAGAATGTCATCGACTACTTTTATCATAGCGGTGGCCGGGCTATGGTGTTTCCTGAACCCAGATTGAAGACTAGGAAGTATAGCATTTGTTTCAAGTATGCCATTACCTGCTCAGCCACTACTTTCTCCAAGATCTTGGATGCGCATGGGAGTATACTGATCGGGCGTATATCCTTCATGTGAATAGGATTCGAGTTTTTAGATATATGCCTGATCAGTGCACGTTGCCATTCAGCGGGATATGTATGGGATGTAATTGACTTATTAATTATCTTTGTTATTATAGGTATTGTTTTGGGAAAACTTATCTTCAACATTTCCAGGGAAATACCGTCTATACCTACCGCATTTGATTTTAGTGACTGTGTTATTTTCAAAATATCGCTTTCTTCAACTGTCTTCAATTTAAATGTATTTGAGACTTTGACATGAAATGCAAAGAATGTCGTGTAAGACATGGGCACTTGATTATTTCCGGGCACATTTAAGAAGTTCGCATTGATCAAAATGGGGTCATTGTAAATGTGATGCGGCAGGTCAGTTTTATTTTTTAACCTTACATTTTTTTTTATGTGGGACCATATGATGCGAGAATCTGTTTGATTATTGATATAATAATCATAGTAAGCTTTTTTCTCTCTTATCAGTGCGTGAGCAACATATTTTTTTAGCTCCTTATAAAAGTTTTTTTGTGCTACTGTGCCACACTTACGCGCCGCAAGATAAGATTTATCCCGGAGTGTCATCATTTTTTTTATATTAAAAGAAATCCATGGATATTTAACGTCTTTTATCGCTCTTGTACGTAGGGGCGCATGAAGGTCAAATAACGTTATCAACATTGTGTTAAACAGTGTTACCATGTCATCGACGTTATCTATGGTTTTAAATCTTTCCCAATTTAATGAATTTAAATCTAATAGAAACTGTTCAGCATCAATAATATGCAAGTTTCTACGTGACACAATAATCGATTTTTGCTTTGGTTTTTTTAAATTAAGTTCGCAACAAATAAAAGCATGGCTACTTAGATCAGGTATGTGGTATACGGATACAAAGCATTTTTCAATGTCTGTACATACAATGTCTATTAGGGTTTCGCTGTAATCTGTAAAGTGAGTAGGTTCAGTAACTTGCTGACTCAATTTATAACATTGCAAAAAACTTCTCAACTTTTTACAGCTGTTATCCGTGTCATTCCAAAAATTTATGTTGAAATCGCCTAATAAGACTATGTGATTACACCATGTAAATGTCCCGAGAGATTCCGACAATGCATCGAGAAATATGTCAACATTTAACCACGGCGGTCTGTATGCGGTACCAATTGCTAATTTTGTGCCGTTAACTGTGAGTGCAAGCCACATTTTCTCCACAAGCGGGGCCGGGGGGTGCGGCAGTGTACGTATGTAGAAGCCGACTCCGCCACCGCGCGAGCGCACGGCGGCAGGCCGGGGAACGTGCCGCAGTCGGTACCCGGGCACCGCGGGCGCGCGCCACTCCTCACCCTCTCGCAACCACGTCTCGTTTATCGCCATTATGTCGACAGCGTAGCGATCCATAGCTACTAAGAATTCGTCGTGGCCCGTGCCCAGTGAACCCACATTTATCAGGCCTAACTTCAGATTACGTTTAGAGTTGAATTGATGAAACAATAATCACAAATAATACGATTGAGCGATAATGATGGTTTAAATAATGCTTATAGCGAATTCTCTTAGTATGATACGTTACTGTAATTTTTTTATGATTAAATATTATGAAAAAAAAGATGTTATTACCAACCAATAAAATAAAAACATTATAGATAGAATATAAAATATATAAAATTATTCTCACCATCAGATATCTAAAACCTAAATATATATCATTTAGTAATTGTAATTGTAAAAACCTATAAATAAGTTTAGAAATGGTTATCACACCTGCAACCGTTACCATCGTACCATCATATATATGACTAGAATAAAGAATGTTATTAGTACTATAAACAACAAGAAATAAGGACATAAAAAAGCTTAAAATCAGAAAACAGTATAGTCTTTGTGCTATGGCAATCAAACAAATTCGGACCCAAAAACCTTCACAATATCTGTATCGAAACGGATACGGTTTACAGGAGCTCCTTGGTCCCGACGTGCAAAGATACGGCCACCCTTCGACCAAATATATCGCCACCCTTGCCGTCGACCCGTTTCGCGAGCTTGACGAAACAGTTGCCTGTTTGTTTTCGTCAGACGCTCATTGATGTAATTTGTGTGCGGCGCGGACTTAAGGCCCAAACCTTCGGAAGTGAGAGACCGACGAACGCGTGCCGCGCGCAGCACCTCCGTGCACAGGTCGCGCCGCGCCAGCCGCAAGGCGATGGGACGGGGGCGGGCCTCTGTCTCCCGGCGGGCGCCGCCCACGCGGATGCAGCTGACCAGTTCGCGTTCCTCCACTTTGATGCCAAGCTTTGCGACACATGTCAATATCAAATGCGAGGGATTCTCACCATCTTCCTCTGGAACACCGCTTATTTCAAGGTCGTTTGAGAGCAACTCCTGGTCCCTTTCATTTATATTTACTTGAAGTTGGTTGACCGTTGATTCTAGCTTCAGTATTTCATCTTTAAAACCCTCAGCGCGGTTGTGTGATTGCGACTCCAGAATGGTCTGTACCGTATTTTCCAGCTTGTCCAGACGAGCGTCACAATTACTGACAAGGGCCTTAATCTCATGAAGTTCTTCCCTTAATGCTCGAAATTCTTCGCGAGTCTGGCGCATCTCTTCGCGGAAAAAACGTAATTCCTCTCCTAGGTTCACTATATCAATCGAACTTGCAGCGTTGCTTGTTGTGAGCTTAACCGGCGCAGTATCCTTATTACACCGCTTTTCCTTTACTTTGCAGTCAGAACAGGCCCACGACGGCATCGGCGAGGCGCCCGCTGCTATACCCACACACGCCCTATGCAGCTGTTTGTTGCACTTTGTGCAAGTGACGTTAACGCCATCTTGTGGCGACATGTATTTGCCGCATGCACTGCATTTAACCGCCATAATCTCGATGTTTAGTCCGATAGATATCTATGTAGCAAATAAGTTCGCATAGGCGGCGCTAGAAGACACTTAGATTATTGCTACTGAAGGACGGTAGAATGTTATTTTGTTTTATTGTATAACCTTATCAAAATAAGTGTGATGTAATTTTTAAATGTTTTGTCACTTTTTTATTCACTAATCACTGTTCACTTTTTAATGTCCACAATATATAATTCGTTCTATAGGTATATCTTTAACTTTTTGAAATAATTTACATACTTTAACCCAGTTTTAATTTGATTTAACTTTCCGGGTCAATGACTATGTGTCTCTAAGTAGACGTCCGTCTACTTAGAGACACATAGTACTGTATATATTAGACGTCGTGTCTTTAGAACCTTGGTTACGACTAATATCATAGGTTACGAATTTCGATGACAGGTTGATATTTACTCTGATACTCAGATATAATTTGAATAGCCACGTAGCCAGATGCCCAGTTTATAGAGTCGCACGTACAAATTATGATATCTAACCGAAAAGAAAAAGTTTTTGTAACACAAATGATTGGTTTTCCGGTTTTGATCGATGTCAGATATTTACACTATTTGAATAAAATTGTGTTTGGTGTGGATGTCTCATGAATTGACCGTACAATAAGAATGTAACAGAATGAGAATATAGTGTGTGTATAATTGAAATTCCTCGAAAGTCACATGGATCCGACGGATAGCGGATTACGACACGGCGTAGTGGCTAAGCGTTTGCAGCGCTGCCGGTCGTGGATTTGATCTCCGAATGAGACACGTATTTGTATGGTCTACAAATAAATGTTTCTTGTGTGTGTGGTTTATGTAAAATTAATGTATGTAAACTGTCTCTACTAACTAAATACCTAAACCTACAACGTAAGTCTTTCGATAATAAAAAAGAAATAAAAATCAACAAATTAATGTTCCAGTAATAAAACCTTTTCACTAATATAACAAATTAAGATAAGTATGTCATGATCATGTAGGTAAAGGTTCGTAATAACTGCCTATCCATCGGTTAAAGGTTTAAGTGCTTAAGCTATTTAAATAGTTTATTGTGAGTTGTGTCATAAAGAACATTCTCATAAAAAAAACTGCAAACAAAATATGAATGCAGTGGGGACATATATTTTATTATAATGCATAATTGGAGTAAATTTAATTATATTGGACAATTATTTTACAATTTCTTCAATTAAATTTTATATTTTTGGCTTTAGCTTAACTAATCTATAACTAAAATAAAACTCAGTGAGAACTATTAAATCTCATATTTAAGCGAAGATATTGAAATTGTGTGCATTAAAATTATTAAAAATCAAAATAGAGAATACCCACGGATCATAACGAAACAGTTCCAGATTGTTAAAATAAAAAAGAAGGGTTAATTGGCAAACTATTTCTTAGGTCGATGTAGTAATTAATTTCTTTCATTGAGACCTCTACCGCCTTTAGAACCCTCTTACCACACCACGCAAAGAAAAGAGTTCTCTTATTTTTACACCGCTACATTTTTATTTAATTAGGTCTCCATCTAGCCTGTGTCTATGAAAGGCCTCAGCGCTTCTTTTATTGGCCTACATTGGCCGTCTGTCTGAACTTGAATCACGGAAAAACTTGAAGACACATTTTGATCGAACTTTCACTATACTTTTACGGAGAAGTTGAGCCTCTATATTTATTAAGTATCTACGAGTATCATTATACTCTTTAATTTGGTATTTGTTGAGAGGATTCGTTTAACGTAGAAAACTCTAGACAAATTTAGATAGGTCGATTAACAGGAAACACCAGCACCGACAGAATACCAGCGGTACCACAACATTAATATAGCATAATGCTGAGTTGGTTGCCAATTCGTTGATGCAGTCAATCAAATTTATTTTTCTTAGTATTGTAATTTCTTTTCCTTGAAATAACTATTCACTAATCAAATATTGGTGTATATTCTATGAGAATTTTCTTTTTCGAGTGTTACTGCAGCAGCAGGAATCAGTAAGTAGTCATTAATATTCATAAGGCTGCAGTTGTTTCCAACCAACATAAATTCAACTAGGTATTCTACCTCAATTCATTACGTTTAATCCCAAATGCAACCTACTTTATTTCTTGAGGAATACATTTTTAAAAACAATTAAAAAATGTATTCCTCTTATTAACGGGCCTAAGTTCTTGCTTGTTTAATAATCGTTTAGAACAAACGAAATTTGAATTTCTTACGTCATACTGTATTTGGGGAGCGGAGAGAGGGCAGAGGGCCTCCGGTTACATCACTCACCGGACGAAACGCAGAAGCACAAGATGCCTCTACTTCACGCCGGTATTTTGCGAGGCCGTGGTACTAATCCGGTCGAGCCAACCCATTCAAGCAGCAGCAAAAGCTGCCGCTTGGCTCTACCACGTGTAAAATAATGAGATTTGTAATTTATAAAATAATTTCAATGTACAAACATATTAAAATTTTTTTTGGAAATATTGTGTGAAGTCAAATTTTATATTTTTTGTCTGTTTGCTTAGATACCTCGTCACCGTTCTATGTGCTCGTATTTTGCCTGGCACTTACACATTCTATGGTGTTTAAATTATTTTAACAATAATTAGCCGTGGTAGCTCAACGGTAGACCACCTGTTTTAAGTTTCATAGGACGCGAGCAACCTGATGTCTGTTTCCGGTGCCAGCATAACATTAATTAAAATAGCAATTGTAATTAAAAATTCGGACTTACCTTGTGTTTTTATATTAAACATGTTGTATTTTATTTTAAACATTGAGAAATTAAATAGAAAAAAACCGGCCGAGACTGGTGTCCTGTGGACACCGCGGAATTTTTGACGGTGCAAGTTCGATATAACCTGTCTATGTTTTTATGAATATTATGGCGAAATTTCGTTGAAATTACAAATTAGATCTAGATAAGACATTATTCAAAAAAAAGAAAATCCGAAACAAAAGTTTTATTTATTGTTGCAACATTTTTTAGAGATAATTACATACATTTATTAATTTATTGTAAATTCAAACATATATCAAGACAGAGGTCGTGGGAATTCGCAGGATAAAAAAAAACGTGTAGGTGATCAAGTACCACAACGACTTTAAACTTTCAAGTAACGTTTTACGCTTCTATTAATGAATATCGAATTACTCACGTAAAAACATCTTGTATTATATTGTTACCATTTCGTAAAATATTTATTTCTTTATCACAAACACATTTATACTTGGATAAAATAAATAAAATACTCGTATAACACAGCGAGAAATGTTCTAAATAAAAAAATTGTTTGGTCATCACTTTTTATTTACCGTATTCGAGGCACGTTCTTAAGCGGTATCGCTTCTTTCAGTTTTTGTGAACACTTGTTATTACCTCGTTGTGCTAAATTGTTTCAAAGCTAGGGATTGGTTTCACGTCAGGATATTTGCGCATTTACAATTTGCTTTTATAAAAGCACCTATGATACACGATAAATTCTATAGTAGGTTTATTTTTAACAAATAAATTAAAAACATGTAATTTATGTTTTTTATGGCAAATTGTCCTTGAAAATACGAGAAAGTTAATAACTAAAAAAAATTGCAAAAGAATTTTCTATATTTATCCCAATACATCACATTGTATAATAAGATGTATGGTATAGTAGATATGCCTATGTCATTGGCCGATCTTGAACGGCAGACATCCAGTTTCGGTTAGTCGCTTTATGTAGCAAGAATGTATCTGAAACTACGTTTATTGCTCTAGCTAGATTGAACGTGTCTTAATTTTTCCAAATATGGTATAGAAAACTTTATAGGTAAATAGAGGCTCCGGTTCATTTTGTTTTAATTAATCTTCCGTAACGGGAATGTATACAATAATTAATCTTTGCATATACACTCTTTTAAACTGTAAATATATAAGTTTGTTATAAGTCTGTATGTTTTTATTTAATGGTTAACTTTACATTATGACTATTAAGTAAATAAAAAAATTAAACTCTAACTTAACCATATAATCACACATATTTTTTATTTCATTACTTTATACTTTAATAAAATCATATCAATAGAATCATTATTTAGAGTAGCGTTGAGTCAGGCATAGATACGTTGCGTATTTATTTACAATATTAATATTCATTATAGAGACGTGACATAGTTCATATCTTACCCATATCTTACAAAGTTATACATTGTGTGCGTACAGATTATACATTACATACAGAGTGGTTAAAATAATGTATTACGAATTGGTAGAAAGTATTGTAGAATAACAACATAAAGTTTAGCATTTCTTCTATTGTGTCAACCACAATTACCAAAATTTTAGTTACTATGTAATTCTAGTTGAGGGAAGAAATAGTATTGCACTTTTCTTTGTATTGAAATTTCCCCTTAGCTTGAAAGTATTCCATATGGCATAAACGAAAAAAAAAATTGTCAAACATACAACGAATTTTATTTATTCCTCCAAATTTAATTATATGTATAATTCGGGTGCAAATCCGGTGACAAGGCTCGCTTTCTGTTACATTCTATCTCCCAGTGATGCGAAAAGTAGCTAAATTTTGCTACGCTAAGTCGTGCTGTATTGAAATCCGTAATATCTGAAGTATATAGTTATTAAAGGATTTTGCACATTCACGCTCACTCTCATTAAGTAACATGATGGATGTGTCAAAAAGTAAGTATCTTAGATTTTCCTTCTTAGACCTTTCGCACAAGCTTTTAGCTTTAAGCTCCATTCACCGCAATTCAGCGCATAAAAAGTAATTCGTAATCCAACGTCACATTATATTAAAATAAACGCTTTTAACATTTTCTTTCTAGAAAAATGCCTGTGAAATGAAGTCTTTTCATTATAGCCTGTCTGAAAAATTCCATTCTACATTCATAAGTATTAATGATTAAGAAATGCTGAAATTATGTGAATTGAAACGAAAATTGAAAAACGTGGTTGATCATTAATTTCAGTTTTCATTTATTAATAAGTAAATAATGATATTATAAAACCAATGTTTAAATTTCTACCAACGATTTTATTCCTTTAAATTACTTCTCAAATAAATGCTTATTTTCACAGTAAATTGATTTCATATTATTGCAAAAGATTTGCTAATCCTTAATTATTTATATTGAAGAATAAGTATGGTAAGATAAAGTTTGACCAGTACTAGTTTTCGCTACTACTCTATCAAGAGGCTAACTTTCGTAAGTTAGAAACTACTAATTGCTTTGATGTTAACACTGAGGCAAACATAAGTAACGATTTAGCCGCTCTCAAATGCATAAATGTTCACGCTATCATTTATTCCTGACCAATTTCAATAAAATATTATATCAATTAACAAGAATTAAAATAGATTACAAAAACTGGAGATGGTTATTGAATAAAATGTCCAGCATATTATTCACGTCATAGCAAACTTTGTTTTAGTAAAAATATTTATTATTTGATTACAGTTATAATGAATATTCTTCGCATACTTCCTCATCGAAAAATATAATGTACAATTATTATATTACACGCGGAAATGTGCAAAGTAACTTTTTTTTACATAATTTTTATTTATTTAGAATGTATCGTCCCACTGCCTTGTCTCTGAATTCTTTAGATTTTCAAAATCTGTTGACTTGCCTATCGTATCATAGGATATCAAAAATTATAAAGGTCACCAAGAATATTTACAAAAAGCAAAAGCAGAATATCTCTATATAGACATTTCTGAATTTGACTACTTTGTCACTTTTTGTTATTTTTCACCTGTAAATGTTTGCGTTATGGTTATCGCGGCGACAAATGGTTATTTCCTGTTTCCGTAACATTAGGCAAGTTAAATAAATATATATACTCGTAAGCTAAAACTTAGTAAAGATGCGAAATACACTTTAGTATTTTTAAGGTAAGCAGGCATCTTTGCAGTAAAACGCAGACGAAGGACAGAACCGTTTGTCGATTTCCACGCGACTCACACTGGACTAATGGTTAAAATGATCGACGTGTCTTTATTCGTTATTTAGTTAAGCTCTGAATGATGGGACGAATCAGTTAATTTTAACACATACCTTAAAATTTTCTGAGGAAGCCGCGGCTTGGCGATCCTCGAATGTCGACGCACAAAAGAAAGCAAGATTTGACTCCTCAGGATTTTTTCGAGTACGTTTCGTGACCGTAGATAAATCATGGGTTCACTATTTTGACCCGGAGACGAAAAACCAAAGTAAGGTAACTAAGGGACAGTCAGTAAGTAAGAGTATTATGCGTAATTTATCACAAAACTTGCTAAAGTAATATTGATAAAATGTAATTTAGAAACACTTTTCCCGAACTTCCATTGGGTTTCCAAAAACATATTGATTAACCTAGTACAATCAAGCATTATGTAAATAGTTATATTAGGAAAATACAAAAAGATTGATTGAGTCGGAAACTATTTAAATAGCAGAACGGCTATTAAAAAGTTTCTTTATCAGCTTGTCGAAGGATACTGCATAGGGTTCTCCTGGAAAGCGAGGGCAAAAAATCGACAAGCACTTAATTTAAAGTTTGGCCAAACTCATCCAGCTGTCTATGCTAGGTGTATGACATTACGTCAGCAATGTTGCCCAACAGTGATGTAGCATCGACAGGGAGCACTTATACAGTATTTGGCGCTATTAGGGTTCGATAATAAAATAAATCTAGCTAGCGATACGAAAAAGTATTACAGATGAATTTAGAACTTTTATCAATTTTACTTTAGCAAGTAACAATTTTTTTACAACTTCAGTTTGTATTCTAAAGCGTTGTATCGGAAGAAATGTACCAGATAAGGTTAAATGTTTGATAAAACGTCGGCTTTTAGTGCGTAACAGCTAGCGATTTTCGCGACCTTCTGAATAAGCAAGACAGAGAGAATCTTTGTCACAAATAAATTAGAGCGTTAGAATGAGGATCTTCTCCGACCAATATTTGGTATCGAACGGCTCGATGGCGGGCTGGCTAAGCATCTAGCTGCGGAGCTGTGGGTCACGAGTTCGATTCCCGCACGGGCCCAGTTGTATACATTTGTTTGGACTACAATTAATAAGTTCCGGGGCTAGGTGTTTGTCCATGTGCAATTAATGAATGTAAACTGCCTGCACGACACAGAAGAAATTCTGAAAGTGGAAGGTTAAGTTTTCTATTAATTAAATATGTATGTATGCATGTACATATATATTGCTAGTACAGCTATACCAATTCACCAAAGGCTTAGGTCAACGAAAAAATCGTGAGGCTAATCGCTGTTTGCCTTGCGAATAATAATATTCAAAAAAGGTTAGCGAGTTCACAATGGAACAACATGACCAAGTCCATAAAAAATAATACACTGAACCTAACTGAATACCTCGCTGTAAATAAATAAGCTCGTGAATGGTAGGGACAGTCGCGGATAATGTACTGCAATAGGTTAGAAACTGCCTGCTGCTTTTGTTATGTTCTGTCTGTTATAAATGACGGTGCTCATCCATTCAAATTGTAGTAATGTCTGTCGTCCAATTTTAGTATTGAAAAGGATAGTAAAGATAGATTGATAGTAACAAACTTGTATTCAGTTGTAAATTAAAAGTATTTTTTTAATTCCTTAAGAATTTACTAACAATCTAATTTATACAATTAAAACAAATCCTTTAAACTAAAGCAGATACACCCACACCCACACAAGCGACATCAGTTCAGTATGACCCATGCGGGAGCCATCACCTTCCTGAATAACGTGTATGTATATGTATAAGATGGATTTCAACAACAACACAAATATAAAATTTATGTTATGCAAATAGATAAATGTGTTTGAAACAGACTGGAAATTTAGTCAAAGAGAACATGGAAATACTAATGAATGTTGCTACAAATCGTCAAAACTTTCATAATACAACAGCAAAGTTCGTAAATAGATAATTATCAAAGTTGTGTAAATCGTGAGATTCAATCTATACATTCTATAAAATAGCGTTACATTCGTAAGAAGAGAAATAGCGACACTTGAAGTTTAGATTTTCAGTTATCACTTTAATGTTATTAATGAATATTAAAAAAAATCCAGGCAGAATAATGTTATATAATTAATCGAAAGTTTTAAATTGAAAAACTACTTAGAATTGTCGCACTTTATGTATTTGTTCTGCACTCTGTAAATAGAAAATGCTTGCAGGCTTTCTAACTGGCGCTTAAGTACGCGTTTGTCAAATTGATATTTTCTTTTGGAGAACTTTGTATCACACATTTTTTATTCACATTAGAGGGCCAGCGCTCTGTCCACTCCACTGTCTCACTCCACGAATACCACGACTATAGTCGGTGGTAGTCGGTAAGAAAGCCAGCGTTTTCATTTCCTAATGCTCGAGTGACGTAGGTTCGAATCCCGGTGCATGCACAAATGTAATTAATAATAATAATAATCTTTTGTTAACCTAATTGTTAACGTTTAACTTGTCATGAGAATAGAATATCTATTGTTCCATCACATGACTTTATTGTGGTTTAAGTGCTGAATTTACCACCTCCTCGGCGGTAAAAAAAATTAAAAACTTGAATGTCTGTAAAAAAAATATTCATATATTGAGAGCAAACCTTAACCCAGCAATTGGAAATTTAAAGGTGGCCCCGAGACGAACCATACGTGCTCCAGCGATACAAGAGCTGCAGCGTGGCTAACTCTCTATATTACACTATACTCTCTGCAGTGGTTTAACAATCTGATTATGGTAGCGTTCATACATTTGATATCAATCATTTATATTAAATAAACATAAAAGGAAATCTAGAACAAATTTAAAATCAAAAACTTAAAAGTATGACAAAAGGTTCGAAAGTGCTCTTACCCTAGGTGGGTATGTGAAAGATACATAAAAAGTATGAAGTATGGTATATGGCTTAGTAATATAGCGATGCCCGGACTCACTTCTGTTACAGTAAAAGAAAGCATTTAAAAGTATCCAAAAAGAAAGATTTTGTAACATTGTTTACTAAAATATTGAAAGAGCACCCCGGGTTTGGGATACCGTTGGCAAGTTTAATAATTTAGTACCGGGCCACATACCTCGAGTTATCCACGACCGAACATAAATGAAATCAGACTCAATTATCAGCATGATTTATTGGTGACTATGCGACATTTTCAGGTGCATATTTAGACTAGTTACATGGCTTTGAATTTTTAAAGTTTTTTTATTGACGCTGGATTGTGTATAAATAAACAAAATTTACTTATAGATCTCTAGGTTCACTAACATTACTTTAACTAAACGTAAGAAACTTTAATTATAAAAAAAATCTATAATTTTGTTGTTAAATCATTTCGTTTAGTACTTTTCTATATTTTACAAAAGACAAGAAATCAAACAAAAAGTATAAAATGTAAAATTAACTCTTTATATTACGTGACGTTTAACTTTGTTCCAAAGCAACTAAGGTTGTGTATAACATATATTGGGATTTAAGTAAAAGGATCAAGGAGCGAATTTGTTTTTTGAGACGGGTTTTGATTTTGAAGAGGAAATAAAAATCTACATTAGAATAGCTAAAAGTTGATTAGAATTTAAAGTCAATCTATCAAATATATGTATACCTTTATTCCTTTGTTTAATTATAAATAGAAAAACCATATGACCATAGGGATTGATCAAGTGGGATTTGGTAGGTATGCATGTGATAAATGGGTATGTAGAATGAATAATTTTAATTGAAATTTTAGAAATAGCGGTATTATATGTACTGATGTGATTTATTAAATTTCAGAATACTATCGGTCGTTGTAAACTGCGCAGGGTATATAATAGTGCTCCTAGTGTTGCACTAATAAGCACTCACTTGTCTTTACCAGTACGGTCCAAAGACAATGTCAGAGATACGGAGCGCTTCACTAACCTGAAAATATAGATTATGGTTATTTTTTTTAATACCTGGGTCAAATATTACATTTGTGGATATATCAAATACTTACCATCCCGAGCGAGTGTAAAGAAGGTTTCAATCGCGGTAGTACGTAAGCCCCACGCTGTTCAGGCCACAAGACAGCTCACATACGCGGCTCTACCATCGCCCTAGTTGGCCCAGGACAATTTCCTTTGCCTTTGAACTTTTGCCTTCTGGTGCTTTCTTATACGTCCTCCAATTCCATATGGACAATCAATCATTCACCATTCCCGTGTCCTCCATATGGAAGCCAAGGGTATCCATTAACACTAGCAATCAGAAGCTGATACATGGCTCTGCCGGCCACCATTGCAGAGCCGCGTAGGGAAGAGCTGCGTATATTAATACCGATACTCCTCTCTCTCTGCAACTCTACATCGTCTACGGAGGGCACACCACCAATCTTCCTCTCACCTCAAACCTGCCCGCAGCATCGGGCCTATGTTGTTTTCTATTCGCTACACTAGTTTTCGCACCCGTTCGGGGAGAGGGTATTTATGTAAGGTATTTAGATTATTTTTTAATTTAAAGTTTTGTACACCTCTGATACTTTTTTTTTTATATATAGTTTATATTTTTTTTTGTATCCTTTATTAGGTTTGATCTTATCCTGGTTGTGCTGTTTTACACTCGGTGTAATTATATTATATTTTTTCTTACTTCTTAAATCTACGGGCTCAGCTTATACATCTTTCTTTTTTATGCCTATTTTGTACTTGTGACATGGTACAGTGCAATGCATTTTTTATTCGATTACATTATGTCTCGAGTTTTTGGTTTGCTTGTAGATTAATCTTCTTGTGGTACATAGAGGTATGTACTTGGTTATGTTTACAACACATTACCTTGCTATAAAAATTTACTAATGAAAGTGATATAATCGAATAATTCTGTCGTTACAAACTTTAATAAAGACCATTGGTAATGATCATGAACATAATGAGAAAACGTCTTCGTTGCCCATTTTCCACGACAATGGCTATCTAGCAAATTAGAATGAATCTGAAAACGTTAAATAGAATGAACTAACAAAGTTAGAACGTGTTAAATACTCGGCACGCTAATTTAAATAGGTTTTTTTTTTAGTTGCACAATCATTTTTTTTTTATTATTTAAGATGGTGTAAAATAATATAACAGTGATATGATTTTAGCGGAGGTAAAAAAAATAATAATACTTTGTAATAAACGTAGTTTTGCTTTGCTTACTCTTTTTTTAATATATAAAAAGTTATCTTATTCCGATGTATTCTAGTGGCTGATAACCAAAACTAAATATAAATAGAGCCGTGGTAGCCGACTGGTCAGGGCACTCACTTTAGTATCATACAGCGCAAGTGACTTGGGTTCGATCCCCGGTGCCGGCACCACTAAAATTGTTAATATCAATTTTAAGTGCTGTATTTACCACGTGACCGGCGGTGAAAAAAACACCGTGAGGAAACCTGCATATCTGAAAAATATTAAAAAAAAAAATATATATTATTACGAATATATGTGAAGCCCGCCAACCCGCAAATGGAGCAGCGTGGCGACCCATTCCCGGCTCCTACACCCTCTTAGATATTTGAGGAGGTCTTTGCCCTGCTGTGAGCCCTTGTTGGCTGCTACTTTACTTTAAATATAAATAATGCGCCTTTTAGTACTCATGCAATTATAATAAAGTATATCTGAAAAGAAGAATTGTCGGTAACTATGTAACATATTGTTACTTGACATACGAGAAAAATGCATTTTAAAAATAGAATAAAATTCATATAGAACAAAATTAATGAAGAATTAAAATTAATAGATTCCGGTGAAAGCGTTAAATGCTTGTTTTGGTTTATCATAAGGTCTATTCACGTTTACATGAAAATGATTCGTTAATGAGAATTTTTAAATGAGATTTCTTTCACATGAAAAGCCTCTCAATATTCTTTCAAATAAAAATTGTAATATCCTTGCTTAAAGTAGAAAAGTAAAGTAGCAACCTAAATGTTCTACAGTTTGGCAAAGACTTCCTCTCAATATCAGAGAGAGTTTTGAGGTCTCTCGGCTCCAAAACCGTATTTCCACCAGACTCTTATAGTCCGATTACGATCCGTTTCGTATGTCCAGGAAATAATATTTTTATCATTCTCAGACATGCAGGGTTCTTTACGGCCGAGTATCTGGTACATTTAGCACTTAAAATTAATAGCATAACAGTTTAGTGGCGCCGGCTTCGTGTATCGTGCCCAGATCACGCGTATACTAAGAAAGCGAGCGCTTTGCCACTAGGTAACCTTCCCAGCCTTATTTAAGGTTAAATGAGTCAAGTTTCGTACAGAAAACGTGGACAGAATTAAAATATCAACAGTTTTGAATAATTTATTTATTTATTCTTTATTGCCTTAAGCTTAAGGTTACAATGGGCGGACTTAATGCCAAGTGGCATTCTCTACCAGTCAACCCTTGTTATGGTGAAAGGTAGTTGGCAGGTATAAAACAAAGAATAAAAAAAAAAAAAAAAACTCCTATAAAAATAACTTGATTAGTACATATAAATAAACTATATAATTAAATAAATATTTATAACATAAAATACACAAATACGTATACAAGTATATAAAAGGATACATAAATAAATATATAACATAAATCTAAAATAGATAAGCCGAATATTGTCAATGATCTATTGTTCTATTAGGTAATTACGAAGTAGACTCTTAAACAGTTTCTTGCTAGGAGCTGCTTTTATCTTATCGGGCAGAGCGTTCCAGAGGAGTGTAGTTTGAACAGTAAAAGAAGAGTTATAGTATCCTGTATTATGTTGTGGAACTCGAATCTTAAATTGGTTTATGGAACGAGGCTCTCTGTCATGAGCAGAATAAAGATATTGGAAATTATTCTTAAGATAAGAAGGAGAATTAGGATCAGTTAACACAGAATACAATAAACACAGAATTCTAGAGCTACGCCTTTGACGAATAGAAAGCCAATTAAGCTTGGAACGATAAAAAGAGACGTGATCATATTTACGTAAACCAAAGATAAATCTAATGCAGTTGTTAAGAAGGCGCTCCAACTTATCGAGACGTGATTGGGATAGGTCCGGGTAACACACATCTGCATAGTCGATAATGGGTAAAATTAAGGATTGAGTGAGCAAAAGCTTAGTTTTAAAGGGTAAGAAATTTTTCAAACGATATAGACAACGTAAGGTGGCAATGACTTTCCGGCTGACTTCAGCAACCTGAATCTCCCAACACAATGACTGGTCCAGATGAATGCCTAGATTTTTCACAGTTTTGGAGAAAGGAATTAATGTTCCATTGAAATAAACTGGAGCAAGGTTACCATAATCAATCCCGGCAAGCATCCTAGGACCACCCACTATGATTGCTTGACATTTTAATGGGTTGACAGTAACCCCAAATCTGTGCGACCAATCTCTAATAGAGACAAGATTGTTATTTAGCTTCATTATGCAGTTATTGAGGTCGTTAGTGCCTGATTGTGCATAAAGCTGAAGATCGTCTGCATACAGATGATACGAACAGTCGACAGCGGAGGTGATAGAATTAATAAATAACGAAAACATTATGGGAGAAAGTATACCGCCTTGCGGCACACCTGTACCAACGTCCGCCCAGGCAGAACACTGGTGTCCTAGACGAACTGACTGTTGGCGGCCGCGAAGATAGGATGAAAACCAGCCAGAATAACAAATTTCGTCAAATTTGTTTTTCATTTTATGTCAATTTCACCTGTAGTTATTGTTTTAATTTGCTTTTTTCATTTCGTATTGTTATTAGCGTAAGTACTATTGAACAAATTGTGCCTGAATCTGACTACTGCGATACTTTTATTTACGATACGCCGCAGAAGCTAATGACGACTAGCCTGTCCAGTCTTTTTTTGGTGGTAACTTTGTACAGAAACTGCTTGGCTCCAACCGAAATGTAGAATTAAACTGTTTTTCGAATGTCGGAAGGACTCATAGGTATAGGTAGGCCCCGGACACAAAGGATTGATCTTGGCTCTTCTGATTGTTTATACTTCAAAAACATTTTTATTTAAATTAAATTATTTATAGACATTAAATATATTATTGAGAACTTGACTAAATTTCATTTGAGTTACTTGGTCATGAACGTAAATTTTTGACAAAATGGAAGAAAAATAACCCATCTCGTCTCCGGCGACTGCGAGCTGAAAAACCTGAAACCATCTATTATGGTCTGTTTATAGTTATTATAATAACAAGTTTCAGACATTCTTAGCTTTAGAATGAAAAAATGTCCCTTTAAGTCAGTACTAACGTACTAAATCAATAATTTAAGAATCAAAAAGACATTTTCGAACCTTTGTTTACCGTTTAAATAAAAGACAATAGAGTATTAATTGTATAAGGTCTTAAGATCGTCCTTTTCTTTGAAATTACATTGTTTAAATAACTTTCATCACATCCTTTTGTTACTTTATTCTATAACAGCAAATTAAGGCGTTTTGGACTGAACAATCTGTTTTTATATGCCTTTCGAAATATATTTAGAGTTATAGAGTGGTGGTATGGAAATATACCTTTTTGACGAAAACAATTAACTGAAAACCCTCTGAGAGCTTAAATTTACATTTGGTGAGTTTCTTTTTAATATTTTTGGTATATAGATATGCTATAAATTAATTAGATAATTTCAGTATATCCCGTCATGTATTGAAATATTCAAAGTTACTTTTGTGATTATTACTAATAATTTTGCAAATATTCAGATAACATGGAATTAGATAATAAAACTCCTAAATATATATTAGATGACAGAAAGATAAAATGCTCGCCATCAAAGTTAAATAATAATCACATCAATAAAAACATTTAATACTATTTAATAGACAAATTCTTCTATACTCTACATGAGTTATTTGATGAACTAAAAATTCAAATCATGCTATCAACTTATTATAGCCATAATTTCACGTTGTCGTAGCTGGAAGTTGCCGACGTTTACGTATACCTGCGACCAAGCGGTCAATTGAAGAATCCAAGTTGGCTGGGTAGCGTTCGGAACACTAAGTTACATCTTCTCGTCGTGTTTACTAGTTCTGTACAACCAGTGTGTTTTGTCAGTGATGACTTACGGTACCGAGACGCGGTTTTTCACTGCAGGCCGTATGATGAAGCTCAAAGTTGCTCAGTGGACTATGAAAGAAAGAAAAGAAAGAAACAAATACTTTATTTCCGTCACAGCTAATTTTTTACATATTTTTTTTTATAAATGCTTTTTTTATATTTCACACGGTGATTCTGGCAACTGACAGATGCCACATGATTTTTTGACAAACCATTTGTTTTAAGCGCGGAGCGAATTAGCTCTTTTATCCCCAACTCCGATGTAATTTGAATTTTTTATTGTTATCTTATCTGAAACTAATTATACGCGTTTGATGAAACTTAGTAGTAACAAAGTACGTAATGAACGGGGTAAATATTTATTATCATTTATTAAACTATTTTCATATAGAAATCGAGATTTTCTTATACATGGAAACTTGGACTTACCTAGTCCATGATAAGTAAAAAAAGGTGCAGATAGGTTATAAGCGCTCTGCGAGTAGCAAGTTAAAACTTAGCCAATTACCTCACTTTGATCTGTGTAATACTTATGATGTCAAAGGAAACTAGTCGTGTGCCGAGAGTTCGATTATGTGACCAAAAACAGCCGTAAGTGCTTGCATGTTTCATGAGATATTACAAGCAAACTTCTAAAAATCAAGGAATCACACATGATACGTATGATATATATATGTATCATTCATAAAAAACTTTCATAAATCTAACACGGCATTCATAAAATGTGGCGCCTGAATATATCAGGTGATTTCATATCACAGAGCAACATATACTAGTCTCTTTTTTGCATCCGATAATTAAGACATCAAGAAAAAAGCCTACATCCGCGTGTGATCTTATATAGTGTGACATCGCCATGACGTTATCAATGTGTGCATAAGAGTGCCATTTGTGAAGGTATGTGTATATATGTATATATATATACATATATATATCTATTTAAATATATCAATGTATATTACATAATCATATTCATTTAATTGTTTACATAATATGTATCAGAAATGTACGCACTAAGTTTGCCATTTCAATAAAATTTCCTGTTAGGGTCTGGTTCCTGTAGGTAGGTAGATCTATATTTAATATGTGCTATCTTGCGTACTTATTATCAATATTCTTAACTAGTTAGGGTATTTTAAACTTCGCGTAGCATGCCACGTGTGCCTTAAAACGAAAATTTTTAAATTATATTTGAAATTTTGTAGTTTTAGAAGTTTTTTCAATATTTGTAGAATTAAAATTTATTTAAAATTGATCCAAATTTTTATTGAGTATCTTTATGAGACTTACGACTGAATTTGTTATAGTAGTGAGGACTTTAAAAACATAAGGTTACCTGACATTTTTATTAATATTTTTCGCGAATTCTAGACAATAAACTAATTTTACGGAAACTATCGCGTTATTTTTTACTTTGCGACGTTTCAGATTCTTTCTAGCCCCATATAGTCACTTGAAGATTCAGGAGAAGAAGTCGGGGATTGAAGACGTCCTGTTGTCGTAATTAAACCGGCCTCCGCTCAGGATTTCAGTTTTTGACTTTGGACAGATCTTTACAGAAGCCGCTCACAGTATCTTGAGGTAGTGCAGATGCCACTGCAACCTTCGCATTTTGACTTTGGATATTATTTTGTTTATTATATGATTACAAACCAGTTATAGCACCCTTCTCTATGAAAGCTAGGTTTTTTAGGCAAATGGGACCTAGGGGACATCTTCATATTCACGAAAAGTACCTACCTATTTTTTATCAACCTAAAAGTAAAGTAAAGTAACAGCCTGTAAGTGCCCACAGCTGGGCAAAGGCCTCCTTCTCAAATACTTTTTAGTATCAAAGAGGGTTTAGGAGTCGGGATGGACCCGCCACACTGCTCCAGTGCGGGTTGACGGGCTTCACATATCCTCGAAATAATAATTATTATACCTCAGACATGCAGGTTTCCTCACGATGTTTTCCTTCACCGTTGAGCACGTGGTAAATACAGCACTTAAAGTTGTTATTAACTATAAATTTATAAACCTAATTTATCTTAATTATATTTATACTAAATTAAGAGGTTAAGTTTATTGGTCTTACCTCATCCTATATGCGTTAAATACCCTAGAAAAAATTTACGGTCTCCGGGGGAAAGCTATTAGGTCAACAACAGTGGGCTTGTCTGACCCCATTTGTCTAAGTCAGCCACAAGGTGCACTTACGTAGTAATTCTCATAAAGGTAGGCAAGAGATTTATATATGTCTAGTTAGTTCTAGTAGTAGAAACAAAGGAACAAGTCGACGGCTTGAACTTGTTCTTTCCAATCCCATTTATACACACAAATATCGATAACGATATGTATTTTTCATTCATACAAACTTAATTTCTTCACGTTTCGTCAAAATAAAATGAAATTTGCTTGATTGATATCGCGTAAGTTGCACTCTCTTATAAATAAGGACCTTGGTATCATGTGAAGCCTCCAAAGAGGTTCATTTGGACAAAGACCTTTCTAATGGGACTGACGAACGCAGAGGGAGATGTGTAATCTCACGCCTTAAATGCTGATTCACGTAACCGATGTATGTAATTAAGTGTCTGATCTATTTGACTGAACTTTTAGGATCCTATGATTTTAAATGTGATGAAAGATTCTCCTACTCTTACGACTATATAAAAAAAAATTGATACTATAACTTTATAAATATAGCAATATTAAAAACTAACCCAGTTTGCAAACTAATACAAACAGGTGTTACCTTCGTCACGTCTGTCCGTATTTAAGTGAGTCCAAGCTTAACTACGCTAGAATGAATTTTGTACTCAATTTCTCAGAAATACAGTTACCACTTTAAAAAAAAGTTGTTTTAATTTGTTTAACGTAATATTTAACATGTAATGATTTCTACCAAATGATTTCTTTGAAATTTTAATTAGCGTATATATTTCAAACCGAAAATACTTTAGCTAAGGAGAAACAATACAACCACTTTCGTTCAGAGTTAATGCAATCCCTTGCCAACAGTTAGTTCGGAATTGAAACGTCAATCATTGTCCTCTCGAAGGAATCCAGCGAAAATAAACCGCGGAATAAACCCTATTTTTTCAACTCACCAGCAGACTTGGCTTTTTTAAAATAATTTACAGTCACAGGTTCAGCCTTATATCCTAGGATGTATGTTAGACTAGATAATAAATAATAATATTGTATATTTATTTATTGGAATGAAGAAGGCAGAAGAGGTATGAAAGCAGGTCAAATGCAGTAAGTAAGTAATGGGAGTGTTAAGAAGTATGATTGATGTGAAGATAACTGACAGGGTTCGAAATAATGTGATCAGAGAGCGTTGTGGCGTTGTAGTGTAGTGTAGCACGGTGTTTCGGTCAACACGAATTGAGAAAGGAATGCTGAGCTGAGCCGGTTTGGACACGTGGAGGATGAATGAAAGTAGGTTGACGAAATAAATATATGAGGCGAATGTAAATGGTAGAGTCAGGAGAGGAAGACCTGGGCGAACATTTCACGATCAAATCGGAGACGTTCTGGAAAAAGGCTAGGTCATGAGTACTCTAAACCAACGAGCATGCATGCGAAGATTGATGAAAATGGAATAAGATTGTTTCTGCCTACCCTGTTGGGAACAAGGCGTGAATATATACATACATATATACAATTAGTTCTAGTAGTAGAAACAAAGGAACAAGTCGACGGCTTGAACTTGTTCTTTCCAATCCCATTTATACACACAAATATCGATAACGATATGTATTTTTCATTCATACAAACTTAATTTCTTCACGTTTCGTCAAAATAAAATGAAATTTGCTTGATTGATATCGCGTAAGTTGCACTCTCTTATAAATAAGGACCTTGGTATCATGTGAAGCCTCCAAAGAGGTTCATTTGGACAAAGACCTTTCTAATGGGACTGACGAACGCAGAGGGAGATGTGTAATCTCACGCCTTAAATGCTGATTCACGTAACCGATGTATGTAATTAAGTGTCTGATCTATTTGACTGAACTTTTAGGATCCTATGATTTTAAATGTGATGAAAGATTCTCCTACTCTTACGACTATATAAAAAATTGATACTATAACTTTATAAATATAGCAATATTAAAAACTAACCCAGTTTGCAAACTAATACAAACAGGTGTTACCTTCGTCACGTCTGTCCGTATTTAAGTGAGTCCAAGCTTAACTACGCTAGAATGAATTTTGTACTCAATTTCTCAGAAATACAGTTACCACTTTAAAAAAAAGTTGTTTTAATTTGTTTAACGTAATATTTAACATGTAATGATTTCTACCAAATGATTTCTTTGAAATTTTAATTAGCGTATATATTTCAAACCGAAAATACTTTAGCTAAGGAGAAACAATACAACCACTTTCGTTCAGAGTTAATGCAATCCCTTGCCAACAGTTAGTTCGGAATTGAAACGTCAATCATTGTCCTCTCGAAGGAATCCAGCGAAAATAAACCGCGGAATAAACCCTATTTTTTCAACTCACCAGCAGACTTGGCTTTTTTAAAATAATTTACAGTCACAGGTTCAGCCTTATATCCTAGGATGTATGTTAGACTAGATAATAAATAATAATATTGTATATTTATTTATTGGAATGAAGAAGGCAGAAGAGGTATGAAAGCAGGTCAAATGCAGTAAGTAAGTAATGGGAGTGTTAAGAAGTATGATTGATGTGAAGATAACTGACAGGGTTCGAAATAATGTGATCAGAGAGCGTTGTGGCGTTGTAGTGTAGTGTAGCACGGTGTTTCGGTCAACACGAATTGAGAAAGGAATGCTGAGCTGAGCCGGTTTGGACACGTGGAGAGGATGAATGAAAGTAGGTTGACGAAATAAATATATGAGGCGAATGTAAATGGTAGAGTCAGGAGAGGAAGACCTGGGCGAACATTTCACGATCAAATCGGAGACGTTCTGGAAAAAGGCTAGGTCATGAGTACTCTAAACCAACGAGCATGCATGCGAAGATTGATGAAAATGGAATAAGATTGTTTCTGCCTACCCTGTTGGGAACAAGGCGTGAATATATACATACATATATACAATTATTTATTTACTGAAAATGTTGTATAGTATTGAATAAAAGGCTAAAGTTGACTCTAAATTACATATTAGAACATTACCTAAACCGCCACAGAATGCTGTAATAAATTTACAGAATATTAATTTAAATTTCGAAAGATCGACGAGTTTCTCTGAATTTCTATTGATTTCTAGCTCCGGTCAGGAGACATATATTGCTAAACTAGCTTTAAAATTAAGTACTGTAAGTTTGGCTTTTAGAAAAATAGAAGAGAGTTGACTGATGAAGCAGCTAAATGAGTCTATTTTGCTTACTTTCACAGTTTCATATACCATGGTGTATATGAAAGATCTCCAGATCCCCATACTAAATGGGGATCTGGAGCCAGATTGAAAACAATATTCATTGAAATTGAAAGCAAGCGATACGGGCTCTTCCCGCGCGGCTCACATCCTCTCTTATGGCTACACATACTAGTACGTCTTAACCGGTCCGCTCGTCGAGATTCGAAGATCCTCCCCCAGGGTTGAAATATTCTGGTAGGAAGTGAGCAAATGTTTCTGTTCTAGTAGAGCTGCGCCATTTGGCAGAAAAGAAACAAATTCTATTCAAAATATGTTTTAACCGTGTTGTTTAATATGCTCTACTCTTTGATAGCGGTCCAGTCGGCCGATGATATCAGCTTCAGCTGACTGACTGACTGTTCTCTCTACAGGTGATAGGGAACAATCAGAAGTCGTCGACCAATTACAAATAAATGTGAAGTAATGAGGAGTTTGGATTTCAAAATGATAAATTATATTAATTTATCATTAGTCAGTTTTAATCTATTTTATAGAATCTTTTATGCAATCGATGCCGAAGAAAATGTAATTGTAACATTTTTAGATATCAAAAACTTTGTTTGGCATAATTCTTTACCACGCTTAAAAATCTAAAAAATAATTAATAGTTAAAATTCAATGCAATTCCATAAAATTTGTTCAACACACAACATTATAAGTATCAAAATAATAGACCGAATGTTTACTTTCTTTTATTTAAACAAGTGCAAGCATCACCACTCCTAATGCGACCAATCACATTTCAGCTGAAGAGAGTAGGAAAAGCGAGACTCCTTTCCTCACGCGCTCCCACTCAGGATATGGCGTGGCACATGACGTATCGCAGTATCAAAACTCATCTTCCCGTCACTTTACCTGTGCGGCGCAAAGTAACGACTTGACCTTCCCATTACACCAACGCATCCGAAGTGTCACCTCAGCCGCTCTGCCCCACTATGTCAGGTTTCAGAGGGGGGGAGGAGAGACCCCGGGAGTGTGCTAGTGCACTAAGTAGTCTTAGGTCCTTTAGATCAAGTGTATGCGTAGTTCCCATTGAAAATTGATGATACACCTCTCGGAAAACAAATCAACGGAAACCGTGAAAAGGATAAATGAGTCCTTTTTCACGGTTTCCGCATGAGGCCTAAATAAAAAAAAAACATTTCATGATAATTTTTTACATTTATATCTAACGTGGTTTATTTTTAATTATAGTCATCTTTTTTCATGTTTAAATATTTTGTCAACACTGTACAAAAATTCTTGGATGTTCTTAATACTTGAATGTTCCGTCTCGTCGACATTTTAGTATTTTATAACAGAATGAAGGATGATATTTTTATTCAGGTCAAGAACTTTCTTATTTGCAAACGTCGTTCAGTTCTATAAAAAGGAAAACGTTCTAACAAGTGTTGGGGAGCTGAAAGGATGGATAAGGCTTAAAAGTTCACAGTTTTTCTATAAAATTTGTATCTATTATAATTGTATATCGTAAAGACTTTCTACACGCAACAAATTTAAATATTTAAAAACCTAATCGAAGCAACTACGGTATGAGTCTGAGCGTAGCTAAGCAGATAAATTATATACACAGATCTTTAATACAGACTTAGTCTAGGTCAATTAAAATTTCTTTAGCATTATCAATTAAAATCTTGGAGATAGTAAAACTGAATAATGTATTAAGTTTCTGATGAGTTGCAATGCGAAATGAAACTATAACCTAACTTAAAATATTTAAAATGTATTTATTATAGATATAATGACTGAGAACAGTCAGATATAAATATATTTTGAAACCTTTAAAATAATCAACATTCACCCACTAGCAGCCTATCCTCGAAAGTACACACTTCTTTCCTTTCTTTTCTGACAAGATACGCTTGAACACCGTACTTGGTTTCCTAAACAACCTTTGTCTCCACGTGGGTACCGGACTTCTTCGAGTCCACTGCCCGTAGGCTCTTCCGTCGAATCAGTATAAGCTACTGATTTAACAGCGTATCCATTTTCTTTACGTACTTTATTTTATCATTAAGGATACAAGAATATTACATTAAGATATAATCTTGAAAAATACCACTGTCCTTTCCTGATCTTGAACAAATACACCTAATACCATATTTTTATTCAAATTACGTAACGAAAAGTTCTTTCTGTTGTGTTTTCCATTTGTTACACAATCTTAAGGAAATCGAAAACAATTCCCTGACGAATTCTTCCAATATTTTCGTTTGCTGCTGTTTCCTTGTCATAATACATAGACGTCATAAAATATTTACACATAAATCGAAACAAAAAATTAGTTCTGTGAACAAGAGAAATCGTTTGTACAATTCATGAAAAGTTTAATTTGTCTTTACGGTTAATTTTTATTAAATCATGAAACTTTATGAAAATTTAATCATCACTTAAACAACATCTTTCTGTACATTGTTAAGGAGTTTCGAAGATATATATGTGACTATTATAAACTTTTTCCCGACTCGACTAAACTTATTAGCCTACTTAAAACAATTAGAAGTAGCTCTAAAATTAATTTTATGCTACCAACCATGTCCACCAGTATAATGTCTATGTTCGCTGCCACATGCGTTATATTTGTGAAAAGACAATGTTTTATGGGCAGGTCAAGTCGGGTATGCAATTTAGCATTTTTAAAAAAATTTAGCATTTTTTTTTAAAATCGTTTTTTTAGGTATTTAATTTTTACTACGAATATGCTTCATTTGCCTGTGTGACTATTCATAACTTTTTATTTTAAGCTGTATTATTTGGAATGTTTCTAATCTATTAAAAACATTAAAAAACGTGATACCTACGGAGTTTCTGTCGCCTGTTTCTTTTCAGAGAGAACTTCATTAGGAAACGATAGATTGTAAAAATAAATGACAATTGACAAACAAAATTCGAATTTCTTAAGCCTAATAAAGAATTTTCAATATCATTTCATAAATTAAAGCGTAGACTTGTTAACTATAATAGCTTAACATTTAACAAATGCAACTGTTACTAAATCACTAGTTTCTCTGATTTACCCCTTTGGAGTGAGCAAGGAACAACCATAAACAAATATTAAGATTAATCTAGTACGTAATTAACATTAGATTATGCAAATATATACGCCTGGAGTTGAGGTTTAAATTCTGAAATAGTAATTTTATAATTTATAAAATGTTTACGAACGTTATACCTTTTAATACGAATGCAGCGCCATCATATAATGTTACTAGGTACATGTAATAATTTACTGGTACGCGATTAATATCAAACTCCTGAGAAATATTTGTGTTGTATTGTCCAACATTGCAGAATAAATAAAATCTACTTATCACAATTTAATTTGGGGGTTTTCGAACTAAAAACTGCGAAAATACGTAGAATGAAATTGTAAATATGATTTTAACACCAAAACCAATAATATATCGCTAATAAACTAGTATTTGATATTCGGGAATAAGAACAAGTAACCTTCATACTAGGCGTATTAATAATGGATATTTTCTCGTATAACTTATCCTTAATTTTTGCTTCATATATTTTAAAACTAATGATGTGCTATTTCTAGGAATATGAATACAGCATTTTTGATTTAATAGCTAAAGTAAAACTTTGTTAACAATTTCAATTATAAATTTCTAGTGCATCCTACTACGTTCGTTTTATAACCCATTTACAAAGTAAAATGTTCATCGCCATATTTATTCAGAAGTTCTTAAAACAGTTAATTTTAATTTAAAAATGTAACCTCGGTCTTCTTAGTTTGCCCACTAAAATTTTAAGTTAATAATAATTGCGACTACAATAGATGAAATAGGGATCAATAATATCACAGAAAAAATATTCGAAAGTAAAACTATTAGAGTATCTCTATGTTAATACAATGAAAACATATCCATAAGTTCCGCTTACCAAGCAACCGTGGTATCTTCCGCTGTATTCTTCTATATAATATAAACATCCATACATAGCCGTAAGCTTTTGTTGAAGCTTTCATGTAAAGGTTTATGAAAATAGACAAATAGACTTTTACAGGCGGATAGATAAAAACGAAAAATCTGTAAACATGGCGAGATACGTTTACGAAGTCAAAGTCCATTCCACAGACACAAATATTTAATTATTTTGCCAAGTATAAAGACGCACAAAATTGCTAATATGTAAAAACTGTAGCGTGACATTTTTTTTAATTGGATTGGTATGGTATGACAAACAAATTAACTGTTCACCTGATAGTAAGTGGCACCTGATAGTAAACCCATGGGCACTTGGGAAAACAACTTCAATCGCTGGAGGATACAGATATGTTATCATCTCTTAGGAATCAGATGAAATGCCCCATAGCCTGTAATTACACTGGTTCTGTATTCCTTTTAGACCGGTACTCAACGGCGGTTGCATTGCTGATTAGCGGTAGAAATAAATAAGAGACCTACCCAGTCGATTTCTAGGTAGAGAAGGAGCCTACGACCTAGTACAAAAGCCTAGTAAAAATAGTAAGCCAAGAGTCTTAAGTTCGAAACAATACACAAGTTTTTCTGTTTGATTATTTCAGGTGTGAATATGTATCTAAACTATAAAGTATTGGTTTCTCATCATTAATAACTACACTACGATAAAAAATCAGGAACTTCTATCAGGTGTAGAGGCGGTTAAAAATGACATCCATTAGACATTCATTCGGTGCGTAACAAACCTTTCCGTCTGCCTTCACTGGATAGTATTAATGACTCTTTATATTCGCCTACTGTATAACTTTTAGTATTTTTTACCGTGAGCACACCAAGTAAGCACCGCGTTGGGACGATTGTAGAGGTTATGCTGCAAACGTGATAATCTTTTCTTAAAACTTTTTCAAATAAAACTATCAATTATTAATCTAAATATTAAATCTGTATCAGGATTTTTTAATCCAGATTCGCAGAAATTTTCAGATGTACTACGAGTGCAATAAATTCGAGATTAAAAGAGTAATAACAACTCGTACACCCCTTAGCAAATGTTAAGACTACATTTTCTACTTACTTTTAAAAGCTTTGGTGTCATGAAATAAATTTATTGTCATCAAAACTTTGCTATTGGACGCGGAGATAAAGCGGGGCGAGATTGCTCGTTATTTGTATTCCTCTCTTATTCACACGTTTATTGATCCCAGACGAATTGGTAGTACGTGAGAGGTTTTACGAAATGAATTTTGTTTTGGAGCCGTAACTGATGAAAGCATTTCTTCTCAAATTTTGATAATATACAACTAAAATCTTCAAACAAACTAATGTAATTTCTGCATTTTAAAATTACGCGTTAAAGACCAATTATGTATATTAAATCATATATTTATATTTAATCAGTGACAATCCGCTTTTTGATAATAACAAAAAAATTGATGATTATTTGAATAATTACCTAAATTTGAAACGAACGTTTTTAGTCTAGCCTGAATCTGAATAAAATATAAGAATAACAATAGCTACTACATATACATATGTGAGGAGGAACATACCATCGTTGTCCTCAAATGTGAACCTCAAGTGCACGTGGTGCATATGATATTAACGAACGAGGCTCTGAATACTAACCAACAACCACAGACTAGAGATGAGGAGCAGTATCATGGTAGCAGCACAGAAAAGGAGTTTATCTTATATTAGTTATGATCATCGTTTGTCAAGTGATTTTCATATTGTAGAGTTTGCGTTTATCCATATACACAAGCAATGTTGCATGGATTAGGTGGATCAGTCTATGGGAGTTCGATGGACTGTTAATTGGTCGGTAAAACCTTGTTTTTTATTTATAAGGCACTGTGTTGCCTTGCACTACGTCTTACAGCGTCTAACAGAATTTGATAAGTAGCACAGTTATTTTACTAGTTTCCGAGGATTTTTTAAACAAAATTTGTCAATGATTGCTCACTCCTGCTTGGCAATAGTGGGTTGAATTGTCTACTAAAGAGCTACGTCTTATATGCATACCTGTTAAGGGCAAGGCTCAACAGTTAGTGAAATTTTTTTTATGCGCCACTACCACAAAGTAAATCAGATAAATAAAGATACTCCTTTTTTATTTAATAGCATTGAAAATTACATACATAAATGTCTTTATCTCAATGTATTTTACGGGCCCGTAAAAAGAGATGTCGCGTTTTTAAATTGCTTATACAATTACTTACGAATGAGCAACACGATATTCCGCTTTTCAGATCATAAGTCTTATCAAAAAAAATCACTGAATAATACACTTCAAAGTTTTTTTTTAAATGTAAAATTAAGACAGGGCAGAACTCTATCTCGTAACGATCTTAACTTTTTTTAGTATGTTTATTACTCTTCTTCAACTACACAAATATCTTGATTGCAGATTGTTTTATATAGTAGAGATTCCAGTATAGTCTTTTCTGAAAGTATCCGAGAGAAACACCTTTCATTGCAAACGTGAAGGAACTCGATGGTGTTACTGCAACCTATCTAACAACTATCTGGAGTCAAATCTGTTTTTGGATACATGACATTGAAAATTGAAGTAGGGCCACTGAATTAAAGGGATTTTCATGCGTTTTGTTTTTCACACCTGTCATAAACGACATATTAAACTCTTCAAATAGCTATTTAATAAGAACCGTAGAGAGAGAGAAGCTGTGCCTGGAAGTGGAAGATCGCCAAGTACACGGGCAGACGGCGATGACGGTTGTCACATAAATCTACAAAATAAGAAATAATATAAAAGAACTTTATGACATGCGTGTGAATTTATTGGGTTACTGCTGTATTATTAATTTAGTAGTTTAAAGTATTTTAGGCGTTTTAGTAGTTAAATATTGTTTAGCAGTTAAGTTAGTTTTAGTTTCTTTTAATTCGACTTTAGTTTATTGAATCAAAAGAGCAAATGACAAATGGTAGGTTTATTTGTGTTAGTTTATTGTTTTTGTGATAATTTTGAAGTATTTTCTTATAGTTTTACTTATTTAGTCATACTAGACATAAATAAATTAAAAGTCTTAGCGACTATATCAGTAATACTTAATGCTTCAATATACAAATAATTAACGACACCACTTTACGAACGACCACGCGAACTAGTCGCGGGTACAGCTAGTACATTTAAGAAGCATACTGATGTATATAATGTAATATAAGGAACAGACAAAATATTGCCATGCCAGCTAGTAAACTCCTTAAAGTCAGTAACTCGTTCATGGGGCAAGGTATACGTTTCTAAAAGTGTAAAAACGAAAGTGCGCAATGTCTAAAATTTGTTAATTAAGACTTTAAACAAGGGTAATATAATATATGCATATATATATAATATGAATATATGATAATTGAGGATACTCAACCAGATTTATAAAATTATATTGTAAGACGGTATTATTTAAAAAATTCTGAATTTCTCTCTCCTGTTTCTTCTCCGTCAGAGGAACCTTAAGAAGAAGACAAGAAGAAATAGACTAGACTAATGTTAAACTTAGATTGCTGGCTCCCCTTTTAACTACGCTTCGGAATTATTTCTCTATGTGAAGAAAATATTTTAGTGCTGATATACTGTAAGCAAACAAAAACAAAGTGTCAAATAAACGTTAACATTTTATTTGTAAAGTATTTTAACAAAATATTCCAAATTGATAATTGTGACATTTTAGAATTGTAAAGGATATTTTCAAAGATCAAACTCTTGAAAACCCAGAGGATGGTGAGATTTGTATGTGATCCGTGTAGGTTGTTGAGTTTTTGGAGCGATTGAAGCACGGCGAGCACCAGAAGACATTTGTAAATTATGTTCTGTATGCGTACCAGGTAGCACTGAGAATCGCCTGTAACAAAGTTATTAATACAAAGTTTATCTTCGTTTCTTCGTCTGAGGGAAACGATCCCTCCCATGTAAATTTTTTTTTAAATAAAATACTCAATAATACATAATTGTATAGAATCTTATTGTTAATTAAAATATGAATTACCTTGAAGCGGGAATAACGGACATCCGTTTAAATAGATGTTTGGCTGCAGATCTTAAGTCGTCGTCTTGCATTAATCTGACCATTTCTTTCTCACGCTTCTCAAGTAACGCTTCTGTTGATCCAACTTCACCTTCTGCTGATATGTTGACACACTATAATAAGGATGTGATTTTGTAAGACATTAGAACATTTAATATAATTTCCCTGAGGATTCTTCTTGGACAATCTACACCATGCAACAACACTTTCCCAATACTATCGGTTCTTGTATCTCTTCTTTCGTGGTTACAAAAACATAATAAATTCTGCAAACGTGGAGACTCTTACTCATATTTACCTTCTATATTCAATTTAACGCGTATTTGATCAAATCGAAAGAAGGAATGATCCTAGGACGCTACATAATACTATCACACCTGAAAATGTTATAATTTAATTTGTGTAGTTCAAATATTTTTCCGTCTGGAATTTGAAACTAGAACCCATAACTATATAGTCAAGTATAACCTTACCACAAAGTCACGTGGTTGTACACAATTTTCTAAAGAAAATATAAACGTGTTTCTGAATGACATACGAAACATAAAATACATACATATCTATATGTGTTCAACGATAAGTTACTTTGAACCAAAAAAAATATTTTAAGAGTTCACATTTTGTAATAGTAGGCAAATATTTTAACCGTATCAAAGAAAGCTGCGACATCTGGAAAACCAAAAGAACGAGCTAGTCCGGCTCCCTCAATTAAAGCTGCTCTCGCCTCGGGCCGATTATTCTGGAGCAAATGGCATCGCGCCAGGAGAAATGTAATATTCAGTAACCAAATACGTTGATCCGCAGAACGAGCCTCTGTATTTAATTAAGAATAGCTTAATAATCTATAAACAAACACGTTTATTGTAACACGAATAAATTTGAGTTAGTAAGGGTCAATGTAACAGACATTAAAGAGCTATGACGCTTAAATTTTATTAACTACTTGAGATCGATTTCCTGTTTAGCTCTATTAAAATTGTTATCTACTTTAAGTTCTCAGCGGTGAAGTTAAAATAATATTTATAAGCACTCACGGGTATCACCAAGTTAAGGAATTTTATTTGACTCAAGGTTAGCGTAACTAAACGGGCTTTCGCAACTCACTTTTTGCTCATCTGGGAAATAACGGGACGGGTAAACGAATTTTCCTTACTTACACCAACGGGAAGAAAGGGAATGTCGGATTCTTTCTCCGGTACTACTACTCAAATAATACATTGAATATTTTACCCATTTATTGTATTGTTGTGTTTACAAGTAAACTTATGAAAAGTGAATATTTACCAGACTGGCATTTAATAGCAAAGAATCGAGCTTTATGTGCTTGTTTTGTATCAATATGAAGTCGGGCCAGTTCGTGTAATATATAACAACGTTCAGACGCGCAGCCGTTTAAAGACAATGTGCGCTCTAATGCTCGTAAGCGACGTCTGTAGAAAATTAATTATAGTAAGAGACAAAGATAGGGCAATCAAATTGACTTAACTATAAATGTTTAAGTTCATTACCTAACATCGCGTGGTGGTACTATTGGTCTTGTTCGTAAAACAGAGTCATGACTCGGTTCACGTGAAACTGTGATTCCTAATAGTATGAACGCCCTTTTCTCACGATCTTCTTCACTACTTTTTTCTTTAAAACGTTTCTACGGAACATAGTTACGCTGTATTAATATTTAATATGACATGGGTTCAAACTGGAATTTTGAAAGGGAACTTACCTGAATACAGAAGATTCTATTATTAGTATCACAATTTTTTTTCATTGATTGATTGTTATGTTGCGGACACAGGGACATCTCGCGGTGTGGATTATTAATTATTGCAGAACACGAAAGGTTCCACCCGGGGATAGTTAATTTATTTGTAAAGTAAGGAGTTTTATGACGAAGGACTAGCGGAAACATGTCAAAAATAACCTGTGCAGTTCACCTGACATCGTAAGTGTCAGGTGAACCGGACCAAAGGCGCTTCAGCCGCAGACAACCGCAACGTTGCTGTCCAAAAGGCGATATCATGTGTAGATTGCGATGTTATTACAATTTGCGTGCGCGCATATTGTCCAGCAGATCGTAAGTTTTCTAGTATATTTTTCACACGGGTGGAATGCAAAAATATCATTGCATCTAGCGGAAGAGGCGAGAGATTCGTCGCGAGGAGTTATTACATATTACACACGCGTGAGATGCAAAAATAACATTGCATCTAGCGGAAGAGGCGAGAGGTCCGCCTCACGCCGATGTTCGATAACAACCACGCGCGAATGCCTTCTTTTTCGGAATGTGACCATTCGGTGGAACTTGACTCTCTCCGTTCGACCAGGCGAAGCGCATATAAAACTATTTGACGTAACGTAATATACAGACAGGCGTATCCAGATTGGATATTATTACATAATTTATTTAAGATAACGAATTACCTGCATCAAGAATACATTTGCAACCAATTCATGCAATTCAAATAAATACTTTTCTTTCTCGGGGAGCAAATTAGCTGGCTTTCTTGATATTTGTTCCATGGCAAATTCAGCATTTTCTAAACACTTCGTTATGTCATGTTCTTCAAATATGGCCATCGCTGCTTGTACTAATCGTCGTGCGTCAATTGCATGCTGCTTTTGCGCGTGATCAATTCTTTCCTTCCTTGCACGAGAAAGTCTCTCTCTAGCAGCAGATTCAGCTGCCCGCGCAGCGTATAGAGGACGACGCTCACGAAGAACAGCCTTAATAATTTTAGATACACAATTATTATTATCTCTTGTTAGTGTATAGCGAAACTAGTGTTTCACATTTTATTTATTTGTATAAGTAACCGACTGGTTTACCAGAACTATTAGGTAGCACAAATAATTTTAAGTCATTTAGTAATATAGTAGACGGCCCGTTTTCGGCAAGTATAGTACTTAAAGCCCCTAAGAATTTATGCTATAATTCTCATCATAAATTTAAATAACATACATTTTTTATAGGAAAGGGGGCAAGCGGCTTTGTGATAGTAAGTGATTAGCGACACCCAGGTACATCTGCTACACCAGAGCAGAAGCCCCACCGTGAGAAAGCCCCGCCCTAAGACGTAAATACGTAACATTTCAACCCAATAAGCATAGAAAACACGCTCGAGTTATGAGGCAATACCTCGACACGCCAACTCTGCTGGGGAGTACCCCAGTACATAGTAATTTACCTCGAACAGACGACCCTGAAACGCAAACAGAGGAGCTATAGGTGCGTGGCCGGCCTTAAAGGATCTTTGGCGAGGGAAGAGGAGAGAGAGGGCATACGGTTACCTCACTCACTAAACGAAACGCAGGAGCACAGAATATCTCTACTTCATGCCGGGATTATGAGAGGCCGTGGTACTAACTCGGTTGAGCTGGTCCTTTCAAGCAGCTGTAAGGCTATGGCTCTGCTACGTACAAAAAGTGGAAAATTTGTTATTGAACGGTAAGTATAGTGTAGGACGAACCCACTGCACTACTGCCTCACAATGTTAAAAATTTGTTATTAATATTGATAGGTCTTATAAAATTCATGTAGTGAACACTCCATAAAAGAAAATATTTTATATACGATGTATTTAATTTGGCGTGGCTTAGTGGTTAGAGTACCTGATTCCTGAGGTTATGTTATGTTTGTCTCGTATGTCTGTCACTGCATCTGACCCTTACTCTGATCTTATCCCATAAACGTTACATCGGATATGGAAGGTAAAGACCACTGAGAGCCTTTGTGCTTGCGAATACATTACGGCACTATAATATTCACTGGAATGTTGTCAACTGTCTATAGTATTTTGAAGTTGTCCCAAAAGAACATAATCATTTTATTAGGCCATAATTCTTGACCATATTGAAACAATAAAAATTCTATTGTTATGAGATTTGATCTGTCTTAACTTAATATAAATATGTTGATATACTTGTCGCTTTTCAATATCAGCATAGGCCTTATTAGCCAATTCGTGGAGCATTAGAGATCCTTGCTTGTTTGCCGACGTCAACCTCTCATCTTTACAAAGCGAAATAAGAAAATGTTTGTCGTGGGCCATTTGCTCTAAATATTTTGAAGCCATAAGACGTGAAATGTATTCCGTTTTCTGCTTTTCGACTCGGGAAATTTCTTTCTTCTATAATACAATCAAACAAAATTTAAAGTATGTTGTTTATAAATGCCCAAGACCAAGTACATACGACGTTATATCGTGCTTAATATTGTTTAAGTAAAATTGCAATATGTAGGCAATCGACAAGAGAGACAAATAAAATAAATGTAGATATAATTTTAATCGTCATCGTCATAATTAGTCTTGGTTAATTCTCTAACCTATCGTGTACTACTTACTGACACAAGTATAAGTACGAGCTGAAATACATTTAATTGATTATTTACTATTAATTATCACTCTAGTTGTATTAGTTGTTGAGCGCTTTGCCAAAACCGTCGTTCTAATAAAAATGCAATCTATTATAATCTATGGGATTTATGTTCGACATATTTGGACCGATTTTTCAACCTCTTGTTTTGGTAACCAGCATTGCTCATCAAACCGCTTACCCAGCGTGGTTAGTACGGGCAAACTTTCCAAGAAATACGAGCCAACCTTTTCCGGCGTTTTCTTGGAGTGGCCTATGTTCAGCAGTGGACTAATACTGATAAAGTAGTGTAAGTGAGTTTAATATTTGTTTTTCATTAGGTATATTCTGCTGTATATTATTAAATATAATATATAATAAAATATGTCGCATATTATACTTACATATTTCTATTCTTCGTATTATTAAAAATAAATTTTGGTATTAACTCACCCAAGTATTTCAGTTTTCAAATTGTAACTAATTTGAAATATGGAAAATTATTCAAAATGAAGGCTATTATTAGTGTTATGAGTAGGTAAAGTAGTCAACGAAGTAAATTTTATTTTTAGCTTTACGGACTTGCCTATACAATCTGCAGCGTAACTACGAGTAATTGTTTACGTATCTAACCATTGACTATAACATAGTATTAATAATCTTTCAACCTTACCTACACGTGGTTAATCCTTCTAGTAAACAAACAAGTCTCTGAGAACTGATTTAATTCACCGAATCTAAAACCCACAGACTAGTTATGAGAAGAAGTATCACAACTGCGAAGGTACCGGCACAGTGGTTCCCAACCCGCCTGCATAGCGTGGTGAGTACGGGCAAACCTACCCAGAAATGTGAGCCGGCTTTTGCAGACGCTTTCTTGGAGAGGCCCACGTTCAACAGAGGTCTAAAATAGGCTAAAGTAATAATGGTGTAGTGTTTGCTGATTTGAAAAATCATACTTGCTGGGTTGGTTCTTTTTGCATTCTGCTTCGACGAACAATTATTCCTGGTTTTAAAATGTCCTCTTTAAGCCAATCATCTCTTATTTCAACTTCTTGCAACAGAGAAATTGCCGATTTCATTACTTTTGTTGCGCTTGGTCCCGAGCATTCACGAATCTATTAATTTTCGTATGTTTTTATAAATTCTTAATCAAGTCAATTAAAATATAATAATTCCATATTATTTCTGCCAGCAATTGCTCAAACCGGTTTAAAAGGTGTACTGAATCAGTACAATTATAATTACATAATTACATTATTATATCTGTAACGTATTTAGCGCATCGCGTCACCTCTTTCTTACAGCTCTGCTAGCCCTTCTTTTTTATCGTTATCTGAGATTCGGATAACGACACCGGTTCAATCGTACATTAAGTACGTGGCTTATTAAAAATGTCCACCATATGGCGGTGTAAGAGGAGTTTCTTACACAATACGCTGCATATGCGACAATGCGTACATTCATCTTTATGAGATTTCCTTTTAGCGCAATGGTAACTTCTTTGTGACTCTTTTGCTAAAACGACCTAATTATGTAAGAGTTTTCTATGCTTTATTTTCGTTATGGTTCAAAGATGGACCGGTGAGGAAAAAATTCTACGGCGGTAAGCGGCAAGCTGAACTAACTGAAGTGCGTTGCTACATAACTATAGTAAAAGTTATGTAAAAGTGAGATATAGTTAGTAAGCAGAGCTAAGCCCCCTGCAGTGCAACAGTTATGCTGCTCCTCATTAGCAACCGAAGATTTCGATCGCCAGAGCTTCTTTAGTCTACCAGTAAGATACACAATCTGCAGTTGTGGTAAGCAATTGAAATAAAAGTTACTGGTTTACGAAATAAGTTTATACCGTTTCCTCGGCACATCTGGCGCATTCAGCAAAGTTAGGTGGCAGAATTCTTGTACACTGCCCACGGTGAGCAAGCACTAGAGATCGTTCAAAGGCACATTTTTCATATTCCGTTTGAACTTTTATCTGAAGCGCTGTCAAGTTTTCTGGTTCTAATTCTAAAAATTATTTTATATACGTAACTTTTTTTACATTTGTTTCGTTGCTTTACTTTTTCAATCTGCGTACTTTTTCAATACAACGATAAATAACATTCTAAGTATAAAGTGCAGTTAAAACGATGTTGCTCAAGAATAAAATATTGTTACAGTTAATAATTCTTTATTTATAGTATACTCGTGTTAATTGAAAAATGGAGAATTCACCATCGTTTTATCCAAAAGTCAACTGCACGCATGTGCAATGACGCCTGACGATACTGACTAATGGACGAAACTTTGAAGACAAAGACATTTGATGGGGAGCAGCATTACTAATGCAATGGTACCGGTACTACGCTCACCAACGCGCCTGTCCAGCGTAGTATGTATGAGTATGAGCAAAGTTTTCATTCGTGGCATGTCAGCGTCTTTTGACTCTTTCATGGAAAGACCTATGTTCAGCAGTGGACTCATACAAACTGAAGAAGAATGAAAAGTGAAATAATAAAGTAGATACCAGAAGCTTTACAATGTGAGTTTTTTTTATTTACTAATTTCTCACAGACAAATATGCAATATAACAAAGTTTAACCCGAGATCTTGAATATTTTGTATTGTTGTAGATCTGAGATGCCTTTCGAACATTCCAACGTTTTACGTCGATGTATTTTAAAACAGGAATCGTTATCGCTCCCTCTATGTCTGTGCCTATGTCTATAGCTATATCTGAATCAAACAAACTAAAGTAAAGCTAAAGCTAGATAAAGCTTAATATTATTATTATACCAGCAGCTCTAGCTGCATCTGCTAAGGCACCGTTGTAATGTGTTGCTTTTGCCCGTGCTATGCTTCGACCGAGCAGAGAACGGACATCTGTATTCTGTAAATGATAATTATATTTGAGCGTTGTGGATTCAAAATTCCCTTTCCTAGCAACGAGTTTTTCATAGGCCGGCACTTTACTTTAAATAACTTTTTACTATTATTCTATAGCGCATTGTTTTAAGAATCAAAAATAGTTAAGAAATTAACATGTAGGTTCACGACCGGCAAATTCGAACTACCAAATGCGACGCAATTTCCTAACCTATCAAAATTGGCGGGAACCCGGTGATTGTTCTGACTGGGTTTTGGCCGCAGACGACCGCATCTCAGCTGTTGGAGTGAGGATCACCTTACATTTGACGTTTCGCAAGTGTTACAGGTAAGGTATTTGAACACGCAATTACCTGTTGATATTTTGTAATTATATTGAATCAACCGCTGCCGGCTCTGAGCTATCTCTTGTATTTTGTTAACACGATCTGACATTCCCCAATAATTAAGAATCTAACTTACAGTGAGATAGTTCTAGCTTTTTCAATCACTGTATTTGGAAAATATAGCTTAAAGATTAAATAGTTATAAATAATATAAAATATATACACTCACACGCCTGCCACTCATTGGGTAGACAGGATTACTTGTTTTTATTTGGTGTACTTTTTGACATAACAGAATATAAAACGTTATGGGTGACGAGACTCGACGCTAAGTTCTTTCCCCGAGATGTTCAAAACTTTTCCCTAAGACTCCTCTTATGACAGATTCTTAGGCCTCTTTTATAAGGCACTGAGAACTACGGCTGCTGAATGAATATAATAAAGATATTCCTAGACATGAAAATAAATTGATATCGTATTTGCTTACATTCCAACGAAGAGCCTCATTATAGGCTAAAATTGCTTTTTCGAATTGCTCTATGCGCTGAAGGTAATTTCTGTAAGACTTGATTTATGTACATACAATTACATTTTAAGAAAATAAAAGCTTCTTCGAGGCATGTTTTAACTTTATTTTGTTAACAGTATATTACACGTAATTCCACCTGATGTCCAACATTGATATCGTTCTAGGCGTTAAACACGTTAACCTAGAATATGCATATTTGGCATCTCCATATTCTTGGTCGAGGTCTAATCTTCTCGTGAGCCCGACTGACTTCTGGCGTATTTAAGATATATAACAACGCAAAACGTTTTAAGATATCCGTCGCTCTCAAATTTATAGAATTAAAATGACTTCATAAATCTTAAAAAGTAGTTATGGTACGGAATCATTAAAACTCCAATGCCATACCATAGGAATGTGTGGCATATCTAAAAACTATGAGCAATAGAGCAAAATGGCAGAAAGAGAAAACACCTATTTCTTTAACTGTAAAAAACTTTAATACTTTTTATTTCATTAAGGGTTGCGGTATCTTAATGTCCAGGACGCTCAATTTAGGTATATACATAGTACGAGAATAACCTGGGATCGATCCCCGGTGCCGGTATCGTAAAAATTGTGAATAGGAATTTTAAGCACCGTATGTTGTATTACCATGTTTAACTGTTAAAGAAAACACTGTGAACATTGTAAACTTGTATGTTTGAGAAATAATAAAAATATTAAGCCGAGAACATGTGAAGTCCGCCAACTCACAATAGAGCAGAATGACGGACCCTTCCCAGCTCCAGAAACATCTTAAAATATTGTGAGGTGTTTTCGCCACCATGGGACGTAATTTAAATCAAATTTAAAGCTTTAGCCTGGTTTCAAACCAAACCCGACTAAGTAAGATCTCCGAATATATCAAAAATGCAGTATTAGTTTTCTCAAACATGGGTCCTAGAACTTTTCAGAGTAGTATTCTCTATTTCTTAAGCAAGCAAACAGTAGTTGAAAAAACTGTGTCGCATTATCTATTTTCGCACCCTGAACAAGACTTATGATTATTTACCCTATTGACATTGCTTCCATAAGGAAGTCGAAGCGGGCAAAACAAAAAACTATTTACGATTTACCAAGGCAAGTTGAATAGTTTTGTAAAATACAGATTTTATTTGTAGAGCCGTAGTATGGCCAGGACGTCCGCTTTCGGTGTCATTAGCACCCCAGTGAACTGGGTTCGATATACAACACCGTTACCTCAAAAATTGTTAATTGCAATAAATTTAAGCACTGATTTACCGTGTGGTCTGTTGTCAAAACATTCATCTTGAAGAAACCTGTAAACACAAGAAACTGATAAAATAATAAAAACAATATTTCGTCAACATTTGAAGTTCACCAACTTGCAAATTATACAAGGCCTTTACCGAGCTGTAGGATATTTATGCTATTTTACTTTGCTTGGTTTATATACGTGTAATACGAGTACAATAAAATTATCTAAATAAATTATAATACCCTCTCTCTCGATACACCGCCACAACATTACAAACTGGTTTTTCTGGCACTTCTAACTTCTTCCTCATATTTATTGATTTATGATACAATAAATATAAATCTATTATATAATTGCATTTCTCATGGCATATGTAATGACTAATTAGTGAAATTTTTATTGCATCTAGACGACCGTGCTTTCCGAATTACCTGTTTAAAGTAGTATTTTTTTATTTTTGTTAGTCTTAATAAAAATGAAAATTAGAAATATGATTAATTCATCTAATTTGAGTTACTCATAATTTATTTTATCACTTTCACCGACTATATTTTATTTAAAAGACTTGTAATATCGGAGACATGGGTAGCAGTGTTTTTCATTAGAGAAGACTTTGAGTGCCAATTATTGTAATATATTAATATTACATGTGTTCGAATCAGAAAATAATACTAGAATTAGATCTCATATAAAACAAAGATCCTTTTAATTTCTCGTTAAATTGCTATTGGTTAAGATAGACCGTAAATATCCCCATGCAAACCATAGGTTAGCCACACTGCGTCCTCCTCGCCTCATGATATTTTACTTCATTGCTGAGTTCATTCAGCACTTAAAATTATAATTAACAGTTTTACCAGTACAGGCACTGGGATTCGAATCCAGGTCACTCGCGTTGTTTTAAACTAAGCGAGTGCGCTGACGATTAGGGTACGAGACGTCTCTTACCACCATTCCTTTTATAATGAAATTTAAATTAAATGGACTGGAAGTAGTGTTTAAAATTAAATTAAGCTAAGTGTTTGTAATAATTGGTTGGTCGAACCGGCGAGTTAAGTTTCGCTGTCATTAGTACCTAGTAGTCGGGGTACGGTACCGGTGACCTAAACCATAAGGTCATTAGCGCATTATTTTAAGGTATTATTTAGCTCATTCAAAAATAAGTTAAATAATTAGATGAATAACAAACATCTGGATATTAGAAAGATCACATCATTCTGGACTTTAAAAGGATTTTAAAGTTATTGGAATTATCTTTACTAATGTACCCACGCCTAAGCAAATTTTGAAATATATAGTTCCAAAAATTATACGTAATGTATATAAAATTTGAGAAATTCGAGTAAACAAAACAAATGTTTGTCACAGCACCCCAAATTACACTCCATTAGCCCCGAAAGCTCGTGGCTTAGGCATAAAATAAATCGCTATATAGATTTATTTTACGTTTAAGCCAAGACTTCAAACACTGGCGATACTCTTTTTAATGAGATCTATAAGCTGGTATTAAAGCGTACTGCGCATCATCATGGAGTATTAGGCTTCAAAGGAAAATAATTTTAAGCTTTACTTATGGTACGATGGAAGTCTTATGAAGGTGAATAACTCCAAGGACATGTCTAAAAACTTTTTTAATGGATTCGGATGAAAAATTAAATAGTAGTCTACCTAATGGTACGTGGCTACTCCAGCCCATGGGCACCTGCAAACAACTTCAATCGAAGAAGGTTACGGATGCGTTGACACCTCTGAGGACTAAGATGGAATGCCCCACTGCCCGTAATAATACTGGCTCTCTATACCTATCAAACCGGAACACAACAGTAATTGCGCTGATATTTGCAGAAATCTGTAAGAGTGTGGTGTTCGTACCAACCTAGAGGACTCCTTAGCAGGGAAAACCATCAAAACTATCTTAAACGTCTTTTTATAATTTTTGGCTACACTTGTACTGTAATACACACAAACCGTTATAAGTTTTGAATTTGTTATATTTATTCATTATTTAATTATTTTTGGTATTATTTAAAAAAATAAATAACATATCATTAATACATAAAAAATGTAACCGAGCGCTCGTACAAAGCAATTATCAAGGACCATTTTTCCCTTTGAATGTTTTTTAATTTTTTTTGCTGCTAACCTAAGGTTAAATAATTTAAGTTTTTATTAATACATCGCCTCTGATATCTTGCTCAATCATGATATATATACGTGAGTAATCAAGTTTGGTTCACACGGGAGTCAATTCTGTTCCGCAGTTAGGGAATAAAAATTTCATGAATTTTATTTATTATCTGTTTTCACTAGGTTTTATGTTTTTCTTTCCGCATCGATTTATTTATTCGATATACAAGTCGCAGGATGAATATTTCGTCTACCACTTTTTAAGATTTTTCGAGGGTCTGGATGCCATACCCAAATCCCACACACTAGTAATGGGGAGCAATATCTCGGTTCTGCGCTTCCCTACCCATTTGCGGTGATGATAGACATATCTTCCATGCATGGCATGTTATCTTTTGTAGGCACTTTCATGAAAGTGACTACGTCTAGCATTGGGCATATAAAGACTGATTTAGAATAATCATCATCATCATTACAGCCCATCGCAAGTCCGCTGCTCAACGTAGGCCTGCCTCAAAGAACAAGAAACGATTACGGCTTATATGAGCTCGTAGTCTAAAATTTTAGTGTCATAATATTTTACCTGTTACCGAACAGGTTCGGTGTTAAGTGCAAAACCAATAACAGCTTATTAAAATAAAGCTTAATAATTTACTAATATATTTTGTTAACATTTTTTATTTAAAATTGACTGTAACTTAAAAAAAGGCGAAAAAAAGCACGTAATATTACTTAATATTCTCCGAAATCAAGCCTGGCGATGGGGTTAGTGTCGTCACCCTACACGTCCTATCTGCCGCATTAGAGAAAAGTGGGTTCTGGAAACCTGTTTTAAAAAAACCTGAAAATCTGTACCTGATTTAGAATAATCATCATCATCATTACAGCCCATCGCAAGTCCGCTGCTCAACGTAGGCCTGCCTCAAAGAACAAGAAACGATTACGGCTTATATGAGCTCGTAGTCTAAAATTTTAGTGTCATAATATTTTACCTGTTACCGAACAGGTTCGGTGTTAAGTGCAAAACCAATAACAGCTTATTAAAATAAAGCTTAATAATTTACTAATATATTTTGTTAACATTTTTTATTTAAAATTGACTGTAACTTAAAAAAAGGCGAAAAAAAGCACGTAATATTACTTAATATTCTCCGAAATCAAGCCTGGCGATGGGGTTAGTGTCGTCACCCTACACGTCCTATCTGCCGCATTAGAGAAAAGTGGGTTATGGAAACCTGTTTTAAAAAAACCTGAAAATCTGTACCCCTACTGGTGACAGGGCTAATAATTACGAATAGTATGTGAATCCCAGAACAAAAAGGCATTTTATTATTTTTCATAATATAATTTGATTCAATTGAAACTTCAAAAAGAATTTTGAATATTTACCTACTTTTTAATATATTTTTACATAATAAGTATACCCCAAAACTGTAAACGTCTGCAATTAATTAGTTACTAAATAATGACAATTCAGTTTAATAAATTAAATATAGTTGAAAAGTTCAAGTATCTTCTTAGAGTATCTTTAATTTTTAAATAAGTTTAATCTTTAAGTTACTTAGCCGCGGTAGCCTAGTTATTTGGATACTCATTTGATGGTATGCGAGTAATTATAATAAACAAACTCTAAGTCCTAAAACTACCACGTGCTCGGTGGTGAAGGAAAATATCATTAGGAAACCTACATGTCTGAAAAATAACAAAAATATTTCATTGATATATTAAGGCCGTCGACCTCCACTGTAGCAGCATAGTAGACGCCTCCAGGTGCCTAAACCCTGTCAAATGTCGGGAAGAGGCCTTTTCCCTGCATCACGACATTTACAGGCTGACTTTACTTTACTAATTACTATGTAAACTAGTCGGAAGATTTTTACTCGTATGCTTTCAAATATTTTATCAATGAATACATAATTTTGTCTAGGACTCACTTTAATTGAATTTGGTCCCAAAACTCAATATCTTATAATTACAAATAATGCATTCACATGAAGTTCCACAAAATAAAATGTAACATAGTCTTAAAATATGCTTATTTAGATTAAATTTCATATCTTGTTTCCTATCTGACTGCAGTTACGGCAATTATTATATTTTTTCTACTTTTATTGCCATGAATCCTAACAGTTCTGTACTTAAATTCATGTTTTTGAATCATGACTTTATTAGAGTCTAAATTTTTAGGCATATCCTTTGATTTTCTAGTTATTTTTCCTTTTATTTTTATCCATCTATCACTTTTCCAGTCATATTCCACACCAAGTGACATTAATAATTCTTCAAATTTTGGCCATTGTAGAGATGTATCTTGGTTGATCCGGTTCTCAGCTGTATGCTTAAAGAAACCAATTGACAATGGTCCTTCTGATATGTTCTGGGAGTTATTTAAGTTTACATTACGGGATGTTTCACTTGTTACGAATTTATTTTCATTATTTTTTGGTTTTGAGGTCCGTAACCCACCTCCGTCGTGATTATTGTACTTCATAAATTTAATGCGTGCATCACTATGAAAATTCCTTTTAGGAACAAAGTCAAAATAATAATCAAAAGACCTCAGATCACTTCCCATTTCTGAAAAAAAAACCGATGCAACAAGTAAGTAAAATATTTTGATAATAATTTTGCATGAAATCGCTTTTATTTAATTTAGTCAGATGTTTAATAATTCAATAATGGTTTGAATGTCAATGACGGACAAACAGATTAACGAGCAAGAAATTGATCTGAATCTCAATGAATAATGTTATTAATTTACTTAAGTTGAAAATAATTTTCGTGAAACTCTCGAAGTTACATAACGCTTTCTTACTTTGTATGTATAAAATATTTATTACCATTCACGCCTGTGACTCATAGGATCAGGCAGAGATTACAGTGCGCAGTCACTCGCTCCCTCATATCCCACTTCTCGTCTCTCCCAGAGATCTGTGAAGGGTGGCTAGCCTCGTGGACCGAAGATGGTCATGAGATTTCAAGGCTTTTCCCTGAGGCGCCTCTTACGACATGATAAAGAAAAGGAGGGCAGATTTTAACGCACTTACAACACGGTATTATGCTTACCCGGAACTTACCATGTGTTTCATCTAATGCTCCAATATCATGATCTATTTTATCTCTTGTCCTTTTTTTCCACCGTTTATCTCCTTTACCTAAAACATACATGAATTACTACCAACATATATTACATGAGTAGAAACAAAATTGTTTTCAAACGGGTTATTTTATTATAATAATTGTTATTATCACTAACCTGAATAAACTATGCAAAGAAGTAAATAAACCGTACTGATATTCATTTTTTCAAGTGACCAGTGACGCAAGGTATTATCTGAAAGCAAAATTATATTTATTATCAATGAATCTTTAATTTTTTCATTAACGGGTAATTTGAAACTTGTGCCAATACTTATTGTACTTACTTACCGTATCCTTACCAACCTGTAAATAGTCCACTGCAGGCCTCTACCATGAGGACAACTTTCCATAATAGCCACACTTGGCAAGGGGACTGTCGATTGCAGTAATAGATATCTCGAGCCATACACGATGCTGTCGATGAAAGTTCCGAGATGATTATCCCGCCATCTGTCGGTAGCCTTTGCTTCTTTCAAGACTTTTCCCTTAGTCGACTCTTACGAGAGCCACAAGAAGAAAGGGGGACGCAGGTTCTTACGCCAACACCACAATTAAGATTATTGTACTTATCAAATATTATTTTTTGACATTGAGTTTAAAAGTTTTTTTTCAATAATTGCTTTATTAACTCTCAATTTTCCTTTAATGTCGAAGGCATCCCGGTGTGCTTTGTGTATGTGCACGTGTATTTTAAAGTATTAATAATTTATTTTCATATAAATCTCTAAAGAACAACAGAAGACTATAATACAATACTGATAACACATAATACATTTTTAAATATGAGTCATATATTTTACCACGTTATTATTATTTATTTTCATTTGTTAACCAAACTTAGCAATGTTTAAAGTTTCAAGTGTCTAGGTCATCGGGAAATCAGTTTAAAATAGATTTCAAAATTTGTACCGCCGAATTTGAACAGACCGACCGACAAAAAAGTCTTAATGAAAACGGTGTAAATTTAAAAAAAAATTGTTGTAAGATTAATTCACTTCGTTATTTTTTTTTTATTTTCTAATTTGGCATTTGAGAATGTGAACACTTAACAAAAACTTTGAGAAGTTTTGTCTGTCGGTTTGTCTATGCACGCATCAGAGAAAAATTACTGAATGGATTTGTGGAGAAGTAGCACGAATATATTTTTACCTCGATAACTTATAGCGTTCCCGAGAGAAATTGGTATTAACGTTTCGTCAATGTTAATATTTGTACAAAATTGAAATTACTTTATTTCCCTTTAGGAATAGAGGTAGAACAAAAAGACTAAAATAAACACTGCCTGTTTGGCATTTTGTGTAAACACGCATCGCGCAAAAACCACTGAACGTATGACTCTTACGGCCAGCTGTATAACCCAATCGAGAATGTAACCGCCTACTTCGTTCATATATAAGCGTTTTAACGATATTTGAAGTTCTCCCCAAATTAGATGGATTTGCCGGAATCACCACACAAGGTAGATGAGTTGTCGATCGCATTACTACACACCACGTACCTTTGACACTGTTGTCTGTCACCTGTCTGGATAATTAAGGTCTAGCATATTTGATAAGATTTCAGAGACCTTTGCCTAGCAGTGGGACATTTACGAACTGCTGCATTATTAAATTTTTATAACTTAAATAGATATACCGCCACCTTTGTAAGCCAAAAGATATTACAAGCATTTCCCTTAGTCGACATTTATGACACCCATGGCTGAGATGGAGTGTCAGATTCTCTTAAGTCACCACGGGATGATGTTTATGGTTATTTCAGCTTTTTTATTGTATTTCTTCATTCATGTAAAATTATTACACACGTATACGTAACAAAACACAATAACAGACAGTGAAATCACACAAGAAAGTTGTCCATAAATTACGTTTCTAGCCCTGCGGTGAAGGAGCGTTAAACGAACCTATGACTTTTCTGAACCACTAGTTCATCAACCTTTCTATTTTACTCATTTTTTGAAGTGAAAATATAATCGTTACACTGCTTGAAATTTATCGTCCATTTATTCACATACTTTCCTGTGACTATGTATAATTAAAAGTAAATAAAAATAGCAGCCTCTTTACTTCCTTCAGCTTGCCAGCAAATAAATGGAAAGCACAATTTATAAAAAATTACAATAATGAAACAATGAATTAGCAGAATAAATATCTCAGTGTGAGTATTGCTAAATATTTACAAATTCGATTAAAAACTAACCTTTTTCTAAAAATGTCAACTTCGCTTTCAAAGTGGCTTAGGCGATGGACTAATAACGAAAAATGTATTCAACATTTCAACAGACTAGGAGGAGCGTTACAAGTGGGAGGGAGTCTGCGCCCAGTGTGGCGAGTGTGGGCAAAACTTTGAACTAATTAACGCTAGCTTCTGATAGAAGCTAATCCGCTTTCCAGGAAAGTATAAGTTGCATGGTAAAATTCAAATAGCTGAAAAACGGAATTAAAAAAAAATAGCACATGCTCTATTTTTGCAAAAATATTGGATTAATACATTAAAAGTAGAAAGCTCTTAAGAAGCTCCCGGGAAAGTTTTCTACGTTAATGAAGTATTATTATGTGATATAACGAAAATCAAATTATTATTATATAGATTATTTTTAAATGTTCCATTACGTTAATTTTCAGGATAGCTACATGTATTTTAAGCACGGTTTGCTACAAATATTTAAAAAAAACATAACATACCTTGAAGTAGTCACATTTATTATATACACCATTTGTAATTAAAACCGTTTTAGGAAACGCTTAATTTATTGATACTAATCTTTCTGCAATAAACACAAACTTAAAAACGATATAAGATATTACGATCTTTCAGGTTCGGAAAATCTCTACACACGTGCAGCTGTTCAGAATTTCGATACTACACTGCCGGAGTGGTGGTTAGTTCAATGAATGTTCCCGGTCTCTTAATCGTGTACTCTGCTAACCACATTGTGAATTTTAGTTCACATGGCGTACACTGCTTGTTTTCCTGGGTAATCTCTATAAGTTTGTAAATACAACAAGCAATGAAAATTTAAAAGTAATGATTGTTGTTTTGTAATGTGTTTTATGGTAAAGGTGTTTTTCATGTATTATCGAGGCACTATACTGTGTTCTAATTGCATTTAAATCCCTATATTACATAGAGGTATCCATTTAAATTTATGAGACTAGTACATGAATTATATAAAGAACCAAAAAGGTATACACGTGGGTAGGAATAATTAAAAAAAATACCATAGTAGGAATTTTTAGTATCGTGCAGGCAGTACATACGTACATAAATTGCACATGGACAAAGTACCAGACCTCGTACAATTACTTACAGTCCATAGAAATAATTGTCCACGCGTGAATAAAACACGCGACCCGCATACACCACAGCGTTACTAATCCTACCAATATTTTAATATTAATTTAGCGATAAAAAAATTTAATGAACTTAAATTTTTAACATGGTATGATCTAATTCCTCAATTAACTCCATCGTGACCATTTAGTAATACGTTTTAAAATTCAAGCAAGTATTAAAAAGTAATTTAACATCTTTATATTACTTTAATTAACCTATCAATGTTGAAGGCTTTAACTACATAAATAAAACTGGCCATTGGCTACATTATTAAAACCTTACTCAAATACTACGTAAGCTATGGTCTTTGTGTTTTTCTTTTTTATGTGAATTTTGTAAGGGTAGTCGTTTAATAGCTTGCTCATCTTTCTTTTGGCCTTAACTGCTAGAATAATGAAAGAGGGTATTGTCTCGTAACAACAATTCTACGCACAATTTTTATACCCTTTGTTAATCTCCATAATAATAACGTTCTTATTTTTTAAGACATCATTCAAAAAATATCGAGTCTTTTTATTTAAATGCCGTGTTGTTTAAATTGTTTATATGGAAGCCATTGAAGTATTAACCATTGTGCGTATAATTAAAATATGCCAGTGTTGCAACTATAAAATTCAGAATAGCATTGTTACTGATGATATCACAAAAATAACACGTTCGACTATTTCTTAACCCATTCATACACAGACTACTAAAGCGATTAATTAATCAATCGTTGGCATGGAAAAGTGATAAGGCTGAACTATCTTCAATTAAGTTAATGGTGATTCTTTTTCCCGATCTCGGCTCGTTCCTTTAAGCCAATAACTGTACCATAGTATAATTATATTAGTATCCCCGTTGGACCACTTTATTTAAATTGTGGTTTTTAATTTGGAAGATTTTAATGTAGAATATTTGCACCATAATTTATGCGTTTCGATTAAGGCAAAATAATATACAATCAGGAAACGTTCTAATTTTTAACGTTTAAGTATCGTTTCAATTCTTCTTTTTAGAGTTAACTTAATAAGGCAAATCAAAGTTATGGATTATTTTCTATAATTCGATTAGGACAAAAAATTAAAAAAAAATATAACAATCAGTAGTAATTCAAATGCGATATAATTTTCTGCTCGTAGTTTAAGAACGGCGGCGTAATTTTATTCCGTTTCCTGACATCGATCTCAACATTACATTAGCGTAAGTGGAAGCAGCTAAATGTCGCGAGCAACGTAAACAGATATCGGTTATCGTTTCACTTCAAGATTGTTTCTATTACGAAATAAAATGGTGGAAATATCGTTACTGATATCTAGGGAAATAAGAGTGTAACTAACTAAACAGGAATTGGAGAATTTTATTTTAGATTTATAGGGAGGTTCATTATTTTTTTCTGTTTAAATTGTGATATCATAGAAACGTTTAATATACCAACAAATATATATGAACTTTTAATTAATGTCGTTTTTAACTTAATTTAATTCATGAACTCATAGGAGTTCAGCTATAGAGATGATAGAAACCGTTTTATAAATGCCAGTCCGCAATTAACCAGACCGGTAACGGGCAGACACTGCGTCTAAGTTGTGACTCATCTGGTTCTGCGGTGCCGGTAAATGTGACGATTATAGTGAATCCGTCCGTTGGACAAGGTCTATATGCAGCGGTGAATTGATTAAAGGAATAAGAAGCGAGAATGTACTCCAGGCCTGGACTTCGACAACGGCGACAACATTCGAATACTGTCAGTAGTTGTCAACTGGACAGGAGACATTACAGTGTCGCAAGTGTATGAACAAACACAGAGCCACTACTCGCCTTTACATTTCCCTATCCGATGCAACGAAAATGCAATACTAATAATAATTAATATAAATAACTAAACCGGAGGACGGGTCAGATGCAGTGTCAGAGACACGGGACATAATACAATACGATCAGACGAGAAAACCTATAATTTAAGTTTTTTTAATACGAAGGGACCCAATTCTGTTCGTCAAGACAAAATTATTAAATTAATAAGATTTTTGCATATATCTATGCATCTCCGCATTTTCTTCAATCAATACAAATTAAAAAAAATAAAATTGTACTAAATGTTTCGATATTAAATGAATCAGTTTGTCTGATGTATCATAATATTTTTAAACTCCCTGGATAACTTAAAATGCTAAATAACACTCGGACTAAGTCACTACTTGAAAGTTATTAAAAAAGTCAAACTGCTAAAATGGATGATAAAAAGTTACTCTTAACGTTTCTGCTGATATAAGAATTGTATGCACATTCTGCTTAGCGCTCTGTTAAAAGTCCCGCTGAATGAAGGTTCAACGAGCGTAAAATAACTCACAAAAGAGAAATCCCATCCATTGATTTGCGTAATTGATAAAAAGCTCTGTGATTGCGCGGGGTCAGCCGAACTGGTTTCAATATTCTCTAACAGTGAACTCGATAAAAAAATTGTCCCGATTCGATGAAAAAAATACGATGCAAAGAGATATATATGAAAAGTTTCGAGCGTTGGAAAAATGAATAATGTAATTATTTCTGCATTTATGCAGGTAACATTCCAATGGTTCTGAAGTAATCCATTACTTTTTATGCTCGAGAGATTTCATTTTCAGATTATCAAAGATTTACATTACAATTTTTCATTTCAGTCTATCACAAGTCCACTGCTAAAAATAGGCCTCCCCCCTTTCATTACAATTTTGTTAATACAATCATGTATTATAACACTTTTTCATAAAATAATAATATGGATGATTTCCTCTTAAATATCTACAAACATTACATACTAAAGTATTTGATACCACGTTTAAGCTATTTATGGAGAAGTTCAGATGTAGAGTCAGATACTGTGATTATAATTAGACCTGAAAAACTATTAATTTTTTGTACGATTCTAAACCAGAGTTCGCGATATAGCAGGCAAATAATATAACCGGAGATATTTTGATGATTCATGAAAAAATTAATTTAAGTTAAAATATCCTTGTTATATTAAAAATTAGAGTTATCCAAAACAATCTTAAAATGTTTTTCTAAAATATTTAAAAATAATCATGTAGCGAATAGATACAAAATTATTAAATAATTGTTAGAAAATCACATAACATATGCTATATAGTGTACACTCAAACTTATGAAAGAGGTGAAGAACACAACAACAATATGCATACAGCTTCTCCATATCAGCTCTTGCTGCTTCTAAAAGTATCCGCCCGCTGACTGCCGCAAAATAGATGGGCAGCCCGCAACAGGATACCACCGGGCCGGCCAATCAAGATGAAGGGATGCTGCATGAGACAAATTAATTATGTGAGGTGAAGACTTACAACACTCGGTTGCTTAGCGAACTCATAGTTCCTGAACCGCATCAACTAGCTGTAACGAACGGGTACAACCAAATTACTGAAAAGAGCATATAGAGATATTGGAACCCAGGTGATTTTATTAAATTTTAATTTAATTTGTAAATAGTTCAAAGAGAGTATTAATAAATCAAATTATACGCTGCATGATTTAGTTACATACGTCGGTGTGACTCTTGTTTACAATAAAGAATATAATTTTAAGTACGTAAATAACAAATAAGCACAACATATCTAACAAAGACCGTTCTTATCCTTCCAAATTGACCTGGCAAAGGGCTTATGACACTTGTTTCAGTACTGACACTGGTGTTGGCGCGCCGCTATCCAACATACTAGGGTTAACTGCATTTAAGCAGTCACTAGGTGTCCACCGAGGGCTAATGCAATAATTTGATTTAACTACGGCGTCTGACGGTAACTGGATGCTCGAGGGGCGCTTTGGAAAAGGCCGTCGACCTGCAGTAAACTTAGTTTAGTTTAGTTAATATTAATGAATAAAAGTTAAAATCACATTAAATACATAATATGAATGTCTGTGTAATAAACCCACGATACTAATTTTTTTCATCTATACTGTCGCAGACGCTCAATAACGTCTTGTCAACTGTGCTTATTAACAATCACATCATCGAAAGACATGTTAAGAAAAGTCAAGTAAATAACTTTACACTGGTCAGAATGTAATCTAATAAAAAAAATAAAAAAATATATATTATAGAATATTCTAAAATATTCGTAAATAAAAAGTCGTAAAAAATGTATATAATCTTCAAATATATAAACAATTTTTTCTCTAACTAAAACTTTATAATGAAGCAATTTATCAACCAAAGATAACAAAGAAGCCTGGGAGTATTTGTCACAGGAACTCGAAGGAAATGACTCCATTAACAGAAAGTTGGTAAAAGATATGAAATAACTCATTAAATGGTTAAAAAAATTGTTATCTACTGTTGCAATATGTTAAACAAATATATTTTAAATACATTTTTTTAAAATTGTATTTCGCGTTGATACTCTCCTTATTTAATGATGTTTGGAAGGTGTTTCCGAGGTTGGAAAGCTTGGTTTTCTAATATTTATAGCTAATTGATACTTATCTCAAAAAAAAATTATTTGAAATGTTTTAAATTATGGTGAAAGTATAGAGAAAGTATTTAAGTATATAGTACAAGTTGAGTAATACGTACAGTATATTCATATTTAATATTTAGAAGAAGAGAAATGTCGACGATATACAAGCCGCAAAAAAAACTATAACGTCAAAACGACAGTCCTGAAATAGTCCATGACAGCATAGTTTGTATTTTTTAATAAGAAAAAACAATGTTTCGTATTTCAAAATTTGGTTAAAATAATGTTTTATTTTCAAAGCCATTTTGAATATGGAACAATGAGCGTTATTTATAAAGAAATTCCTAAAAACTGTTTCGATCCGTGCAAAGACAGGGTATATCGCTAGTTATAAATAAAAACAAATAAAAATCATTATAATATGTTAACAGAAAATGTAAACGAAGTAAGGGCCGGTCACAAGTTAATTATAAAAGCAATCAACAGTTAGAGTTTTAGACAAAATAACTAAAGCTGACAAAATATTAACTTGATTATTACGGTTGACGAGTGAATAATATTTAGTAAATAGTTTAAATTTGTTTACTTCGATAATGTGCGTAAAATTTCATTACCTAAAACATAAATTATATATATTTACCAGCAGCCATTACCCAGCAGTGGAACATTTACAGGCTGATATTTTGCTGCTTCAATGTCAAATTCTTTCATTATGAAATTAAAAAAGAACATAATGTTGGAAGGAATTAAATCCAGGCCCCGATCTGGCTGTTATATTAATTAATCACATTATTTAAACAACGAATTAAAAAGAGAGATCCAACCGATTTAAAGTTTTAGACAAAGAGAAAGGAAAGAATTGTTTACGCTTACTTTAGAGTACAAAAAAAAAAGACGAAATATAAAAACTATGATACTTAATTGTATATATCGGGCTCCTACTTGACCGTACCTCAAAAATTTAGTCCAACTTTAACATCTGTGCGCATTTTTAAAGCTTACTCTAGGTTCACAAAAGTAGTCACTTCGCTAACGTACTATCAAAGGTTTTTTGTTCTTTTAGTTGATATATCTGCTCTGTATTCTTTACTAGCACTTGGACTGATGCGTCACCGGTCAGAGGCAACGATTTTTTTCTGAAGTTACCCAAAGTAAACTTTTACGACACTCGCGTAATATGCGGGAACGACAGCTCACGAAAGCTCATCTTGAAAAGTTATTTCGCCAACTTGAAATTACCCGAAGTTGTCTTTGTCACCACGCATCCAGTCAGTACAAAAACTCTGTTACCTAGTTTACTTTTTAACCGAACAAACTAGTGTCTGAAGTCGTGACTTAGTTAAACAAAGTCTCGGATTGCGGTCGACGTATTTTGGTCCTATTTAACCCTAAAAGGACACAGCAAACCTGCGTTTACCGCAAAAAAATCCTTTTGTCGTTTCTCCTCTTTTTGAGAACGTTCCCCTTATCGCCTCACCCAGTATCAGAAACCTTGGCGTCGACATATCGAGTGACGTTGAGTTCCATAGTCACTTAGAGGGAAAGGCTAAATTGGCCTCCAAAAAGCGTGTGCTCTGCAGAGCATAGCTGTATTTCATGCCGGTCTACCGATTGCAACCAATACCACCTAGACGGTCGGCATTCCACCACAGTGCGTTTTTCTTGTAGTTTTTTGCCACGCGCTTCGACTTTGTGGAATCAGCTGTCGCCAGCGGTATTTCCGAACAGTTACGACTAAAGGACCTTCAAGAAAAAAGCTTATTCCTTTCTTAAAGGCCGGCAGCGTATCTGTAGCTCCTCTGGTGTTGTGAATGTTCGTTGGCGTCGGTGATCACTTACCATCAGGTGAGCCGCTTGCTCTTGTGCCTCCTTCTTTTATAAAATTTAAAAATAATAATAGTCTTACGAAGAATACAAAAGCAGAATCTGTTTAGTGCATTAACAAAATGATGTTAAACTAGTAGTAGTACTATAAGTTAGTTTTATAGCTTAACAACGAATATAAAACAGAAAATAGATCATTCCCAAAATTAAGTTACAGTTACTGTACTTGAAGGTGACAAATTGACATCAAAATAAAAATAAAGAAGACAAACTGATATTAAAACAAAGCTAAAGAACGAAGGCAAAGTTATAATATTCCGTATAATATGTTCTATATTTTTTTTAAAGTTTCGCCGTCCTGTGGAAAATGCGATCTCCTGCTATAACCTGCTATAAAATCTCTGAGACAAATAATTAATTGATTGCCAACCCAACAACAATAACAATTGCCAACGACAGTAAGTATAGTACTGATTTCGAGTGTACAAACGACGATTACATCGTGACCGATTTAGATCTTGGTGAGTTTCTGTTAACAACCTGAATTAGTTGGAGTATAACCGTGTAAATATTAACCCTAAAACTGGGGATTCACTCACTCATGATCTCGCATATCTTCATCATCCTAAATCATATCAAAAAAACCGTTGCGATGACATCGGGGTAGATGATATACAGAGATAAACGTGGTCAGTTACAATAAATGGCCCTGAAATCTAATAATTTATGAGTTGCGTGAAAATTCTGGCTTCGAACCCAAGACTACTGCTCGGCAGGTCCAAGATCGCTAATCGCTGAATATATGCGCTTGTCATTGCATAGGTAACAAATTTGTTATTAAAACTGAATTAAAATTGAACTTTTACCAAAAATAATTGAAACAAATACCAATATTGCAATCGCAGTCGTAAAGATTGAGTATAATTAAAAAAATCACTTTCCGAAAAATCTTCACTTCTTATGTTCCCTGTTTTATAAATTCTGGCGTAGAAATGGCGAACAAGAAAACCAGATGTTCAATGTTTACTGAGCTCTACGCCTTACTTCTTGCTCAAAATGAAAACATTTTTGCGTTTATCTCGGTTTTCTCATTTTACCGATATTAGTACTGTAGCGAAATGTTTCTATTTTTTCCGTTGTCTGAGCAGTATTGTGTGCCAGTTTTCGCACAGAACACATTTGGGTTTGGTTTGCAATAAAACGAAGTAAATAAAATGTTTTTAAATTACGTTTAAATGATTTAAGCAAACAAAATATCATTTTAATGGTGATAGAAGTAATGTGACATTTTGTTGGTTTTAAAAAATATTATATTCTAATACTAAAATTACACTTTGGATTTCAGAGATAAGAAGAGACTTTATCCGAATACGTCGTACAGTTTCACTAATGATGCATATGCATACATTTCTCGATAATTCCAAAGTACAGAGTACAGAGTACAGAGTACAGAGTACAGAGTACAGAGTACAGAGTACAGAGTACAGAGTACAGAGTACAGAGTACAGAGTACAGAGTACAGAGTACAGAGTACAGAGTACAGAGTACAGAGTACAGAGTACAGAGTACAGAGTACAGAGTACAGAGTACAGAGTACAGAGTACAGAGTACAGAGTACAGAGTACAGAGTACAGAGTACAGAGTACAGAGTACAGAGTACAGAGTACAGAGTACAGAGTACAGAGTACAGAGTACAGAGTACAGAGTACAGAGTACAGAGTACAGAGTACAGAGTACAGAGTACAGAGTACAGAGTACAGAGTACAGAGTACAGAGTACAGAGTACAGAGTACAGAGTACAGAGTACAGAGTACAGAGTACAGAGTACAGAGTACAGAGTACAGAGTACAGAGTACAGAGTACAGAGTACAGAGTACAGAGTACAGAGTACAGAGTACAGAGTACAGAGTACAGAGTACAGAGTACAGAGTACAGAGTACAGAGTACAGAGTACAGAGTACAGAGTACAGAGTACAGAGTACAGAGTACAGAGTACAGAGTACAGAGTACAGAGTACAGAGTACAGAGTACAGAGTACAGAGTACAGAGTACAGAGTACAGAGTACAGAGTACAGAGTACAGAGTACAGAGTACAGAGTACAGAGTACAGAGTACAGAGTACAGAGTACAGAGTACAGAGTACAGAGTACAGAGTACAGAGTACAGAGTACAGAGTACAGAGTACAGAGTACAGAGTACAGAGTACAGAGTACAGAGTACAGAGTACAGAGTACAGAGTACAGAGTACAGAGTACAGAGTACAGAGTACAGAGTACAGAGTACAGAGTACAGAGTACAGAGTACAGAGTACAGAGTACAGAGTACAGAGTACAGAGTACAGAGTACAGAGTACAGAGTACAGAGTACAGAGTACAGAGTACAGAGTACAGAGTACAGAGTACAGAGTACAGAGTACAGAGTACAGAGTACAGAGTACAGAGTACAGAGTACAGAGTACAGAGTACAGAGTACAGAGTACAGAGTACAGAGTACAGAGTACAGAGTACAGAGTACAGAGTACAGAGTACAGAGTACAGAGTACAGAGTACAGAGTACAGAGTACAGAGTACAGAGTACAGAGTACAGAGTACAGAGTACAGAGTACAGAGTACAGAGTACAGAGTACAGAGTACAGAGTACAGAGTACAGAGTACAGAGTACAGAGTACAGAGTACAGAGTACAGAGTACAGAGTACAGAGTACAGAGTACAGAGTACAGAGTACAGAGTACAGAGTACAGAGTACAGAGTACAGAGTACAGAGTACAGAGTACAGAGTACAGAGTACAGAGTACAGAGTACAGAGTACAGAGTACAGAGTACAGAGTACAGAGTACAGAGTACAGAGTACAGAGTACAGAGTACAGAGTACAGAGTACAGAGTACAGAGTACAGAGTACAGAGTACAGAGTACAGAGTACAGAGTACAGAGTACAGAGTACAGAGTACAGAGTACAGAGTACAGAGTACAGAGTACAGAGTACAGAGTACAGAGTACAGAGTACAGAGTACAGAGTACAGAGTACAGAGTACAGAGTACAGAGTACAGAGTACAGAGTACAGAGTACAGAGTACAGAGTACAGAGTACAGAGTACAGAGTACAGAGTACAGAGTACAGAGTACAGAGTACAGAGTACAGAGTACAGAGTACAGAGTACAGAGTACAGAGTACAGAGTACAGAGTACAGAGTACAGAGTACAGAGTACAGAGTACAGAGTACAGAGTACAGAGTACAGAGTACAGAGTACAGAGTACAGAGTACAGAGTACAGAGTACAGAGTACAGAGTACAGAGTACAGAGTACAGAGTACAGAGTACAGAGTACAGAGTACAGAGTACAGAGTACAGAGTACAGAGTACAGAGTACAGAGTACAGAGTACAGAGTACAGAGTACAGAGTACAGAGTACAGAGTACAGAGTACAGAGTACAGAGTACAGAGTACAGAGTACAGAGTACAGAGTACAGAGTACAGAGTACAGAGTACAGAGTACAGAGTACAGAGTACAGAGTACAGAGTACAGAGTACAGAGTACAGAGTACAGAGTACAGAGTACAGAGTACAGAGTACAGAGTACAGAGTACAGAGTACAGAGTACAGAGTACAGAGTACAGAGTACAGAGTACAGAGTACAGAGTACAGAGTACAGAGTACAGAGTACAGAGTACAGAGTACAGAGTACAGAGTACAGAGTACAGAGTACAGAGTACAGAGTACAGAGTACAGAGTACAGAGTACAGAGTACAGAGTACAGAGTACAGAGTACAGAGTACAGAGTACAGAGTACAGAGTACAGAGTACAGAGTACAGAGTACAGAGTACAGAGTACAGAGTACAGAGTACAGAGTACAGAGTACAGAGTACAGAGTACAGAGTACAGAGTACAGAGTACAGAGTACAGAGTACAGAGTACAGAGTACAGAGTACAGAGTACAGAGTACAGAGTACAGAGTACAGAGTACAGAGTACAGAGTACAGAGTACAGAGTACAGAGTACAGAGTACAGAGTACAGAGTACAGAGTACAGAGTACAGAGTACAGAGTACAGAGTACAGAGTACAGAGTACAGAGTACAGAGTACAGAGTACAGAGTACAGAGTACAGAGTACAGAGTACAGAGTACAGAGTACAGAGTACAGAGTACAGAGTACAGAGTACAGAGTACAGAGTACAGAGTACAGAGTACAGAGTACAGAGTACAGAGTACAGAGTACAGAGTACAGAGTACAGAGTACAGAGTACAGAGTACAGAGTACAGAGTACAGAGTACAGAGTACAGAGTACAGAGTACAGAGTACAGAGTACAGAGTACAGAGTACAGAGTACAGAGTACAGAGTACAGAGTACAGAGTACAGAGTACAGAGTACAGAGTACAGAGTACAGAGTACAGAGTACAGAGTACAGAGTACAGAGTACAGAGTACAGAGTACAGAGTACAGAGTACAGAGTACAGAGTACAGAGTACAGAGTACAGAGTACAGAGTACAGAGTACAGAGTACAGAGTACAGAGTACAGAGTACAGAGTACAGAGTACAGAGTACAGAGTACAGAGTACAGAGTACAGAGTACAGAGTACAGAGTACAGAGTACAGAGTACAGAGTACAGAGTACAGAGTACAGAGTACAGAGTACAGAGTACAGAGTACAGAGTACAGAGTACAGAGTACAGAGTACAGAGTACAGAGTACAGAGTACAGAGTACAGAGTACAGAGTACAGAGTACAGAGTACAGAGTACAGAGTACAGAGTACAGAGTACAGAGTACAGAGTACAGAGTACAGAGTACAGAGTACAGAGTACAGAGTACAGAGTACAGAGTACAGAGTACAGAGTACAGAGTACAGAGTACAGAGTACAGAGTACAGAGTACAGAGTACAGAGTACAGAGTACAGAGTACAGAGTACAGAGTACAGAGTACAGAGTACAGAGTACAGAGAGTACTCTGTACTCTGTTGAAAAAAATATCCATAATAAACTACAAGATTCGCAAACAACTCCGGACCTCTGCCATTCTATGGGAAACCTCACCACGTGTGTTACCTAAATATACCTATATATTTTTTTAATTTCATGAGATCCTATTTTCATTAATACTCAAGTGAATACGAGGTATGAAATTTTGATGAATTGTTTCACTTAACGAAATAGGGATTAATATGAATACATTATTAATTAAAAAATATTTAAAACCTACTATCTTCTTTGCACAGAGTTGCTGTTCAAAAGCTTGAACCGCTATTTTATCGCGTAGCCTTTCTGTATCGAATACCGCGGCAGTTATTTCACCGTTAAACTTAAGGGGTTGTAAATATGGTACAGCTCTCAGGTATAAGATAACCATGAATATAGTACTTCGATACTCCCTGTAGAATCTCCCAAGGCGAACGCCGTTGATCTTCTCTTTTTGACCAATAATTAAACACAAACGACGAAATATAATCGTCATTAGAATAAAAGTTTTGGTTAATTAACATATACAGTATCAAAAAATTGCTATTGACATCTATTTGCGAGTAGAAAAACTTTGAATTGTCATTGGTAAACTTATTTTTAGCAGAAAAGTTTATCAAACCTATTAAAAAAAAGATGTGTTCATAAATATTATAATAAGTAAACCTATTACTTTAAACAGTCTATAATTTCATCAATAAAGAAATTGTGACTTGAATGGCGCTATTTATCTTTATGGTAAGACTACTTCTGATTCGCGAGTGTTGAACGATATTCCAAATTCAAATTCGGCTTCGTTTAAAGCTACTTGACAAATGGAACGAAATAAGTATATCTCGAAAGTACTCATAGAAGAAACGTTTTGGTTGTTGCTTTGATTACCTGATGATGTTTTAAAAAAAAATTTAAGATTATTTCAATGACATACTTTCTAATATCCTCACTTTTGGTAATGTGTTGACTGTGATTATTGTATAATCAAAATCTTTGGAAGCTGTTAAACAAATTATTTGTAAGTATACTTTAATAAGATGAATTTTATTATAATACTTAAACTTATTATGCTATATGTCTCATCTTAGTCATTGGTCTAAGATTTTTTGAGTTAAATCTACTTAATTACTTACAAACCTACGTTATATACTTTAAATTCAATGCTTATTTTATGGTAATTGTCATGAAATCATATGATAATTAATTGCATAACCGTGCTATAAATGGTTTCATACGTTCTTATTAATCGGACGTGTTTAATAAAATTACTGATAGAAAAAATTTAATTCTTCCAGTTATAGTATACTAGTGTAGTTTTGATATTAAAACATACTTAGTATAATTTTGACATGGTCTTAAAATATGATACACAAGAAATCGTTTGAGAGGTAGTGCTCAATTGAGCAAATAATGTTTTAGTGATGACTCAATTGAGTGGTGAAAGAAGTTACACTCTGTACTCACCACCGGCTGTCAACGGCTGGTGTTATCATTCATACCAGTAATATTAGCACTAATGCTCACGGTACGTACTAGTGATGTAACTCATAGTAAGTTTAATTGTAAAACCGTTATTCTTCTCGTAATGTTTTATATAACTGTATTGTTACTTTCAATATTATAATTATTGATTAATCAATAGCTTTTAAAACTAAACAGAAAATCTAGTGATTCTCAAGACTTTTCCCTTAGTTACCTTCTACGACAACGTCGGGAGGAAAAAGTGTCAGATTTTCTTATGCTTCTTTATGGGTTAATTTTTAAGTTATGTATTTTATAATGATAAAAAATTACATTTTCATTTTTAAATCATAAAACTGCCAACAAACAACCAATGTCTTTTGTCAACTGAACTGGAATCTTTTCAATAATTGAATCATTTAGGTACATGGAATAAATCTTTAACAATTAATCAACACAATGCTGCTCAAATTGCTTGAAGTCTTATAATGGAAAACATTTATTGAAAATTTGATGAAACAACAAACTTTAAGTCTTTTTTATAGCCACAATATTGGTTTATATTGAAACAGAATTTTCGAAAAAAAAAATTTTCTTAAAAGATATAAGTGATAAATTTTACGAACAGATAGCGAATAATGCGGTATTTAATAATTGCTCAGGCCATTTTATTCTCGTAATTGGCTCCTGAGATTTATGACTGGTATCCCTGCAGGCTTTGTTCTTACAATAATTAATTAAAAGATTGTTTGATAATAAATAATTAATAATGCAGATTACATCTAAAACCACTCGATTTACTGGGAAATGTTATTTAAATAATTTAGCATAGCATTCAAAATTAGGTACTAAAGTTAATAAGCATTTAGAATACTTTTTCTCTTTAATGTTAGTGGTACAGAAATGGTATTATCTTTTGCCTACGATTTCATCCACATATAATCTATAAGTACGGAATCATTTTATTCATATCGATGTTTTTTAATGAATAGACAGGTTTAATCATAAGCTTCCTAACAGTGAATGTATCAAATCATTCTGTAGTTTTTGGGTATGAGCCTATTTTGACCTTTACGTATTAATTCCATTCTGGACGAACTCTGTATTTTCGTTAGATTAAAAGCATAGGAGATTTTATTTTGACTCCTACATTTTCGAACCGTGTACACTTTTTCCCAATTGCTCCAGTGTTTTTTGTGTCCCGTAAATCCGAAACTGATGTGTGTTTATATATATATATTATTAATTTATTGTTTTTTAGACTCCACCCATTTTAGTTTTTTTTATTCTTTGTTTTACACCTGCCATCTACTTTTCACTATGGCAAGGGTTGACTGGTAGAAAATGCTACTTCAGAGAGTAGCATTCTCTACTCCAGTTATTATACGCTATACTACGCTAGCTTCACAAACCTATTGAGATTCGTAACAAAATTTGTTCGTGTTGTTGTCAAATAATCAGTTACCTCGGTACTTAGTACGTAACTAAAAAAGTTTTCAGGCCAATCTAAAATACTCAGTCACCGTTATACAGTATAGTTAGCCAAATTACTATATTTACTAACAAAAAATAGAGCAACATAAAATTATATTATTGTCATAACAAGCAGCGTTAAATGCCTCGCAGCTATGTTTTATCGTTATTACAGTGTGGTCTACTGAATTATAAAATGTTCAGATATAAAAAGACTTTTTTATTTAGAAAATATGCATACGGGTCATCCTTGGAGGACATTACATTTGATTTTACATGCATTACGTTATTTTAATAAATAAAAGTGTAACCACATGAATTTTTTAGAAATAAAATTAAGAGAAATATTAAATAGGAGAATACGTTTATCAAAATGTAAATTAATACTATTTAAAAAAAATCGTACGTGATGAGTATTAAAATATTGAATACTTTACCCGATAAACTAAAAAATGTGCCTTTAATAAAATTTCAAATCATCTTCACCAATGGCTTTTACATAATTGCTTTCAAACCATTATAAAATTAATTTAAAAAAAAATTAATTTTATGACGAGACATTATCTTGATATTATGAACTTAATAATATTTCCTTATTTATGACTTTAAATTTTTAAAACTATACTCATAACAAAACTATTAATTCTAAATTACAATCGTGTAAAATTTGATTTTGATATTCATATAGGAGTTTTTTTTTCATTTCATTTAACACTAATCAAATCATATTTAAAGAAAAGTTGATACAACTGACGTTGACGTTGATTATGTATTAAGTTTGCACGCCACTGATTGACGAAGCATAATGGAACTTGTCTGTAATGTATAAATATTGTAACCTAATTATATGTAAATAAATAAATAATAAAAAGTTAAATTATTAATTTAATATGTTGTATATTCGTAAATGTTATATGGTTTCAAAATAAAAAGCAGTAGAATTATTAGCTTTTGAAGTTTAATAATAAATAACATTAACCTATATACTTCTTGTATCCCTCGCAGGATTATCATGATTTATAGCACACAGAACTTGGGTCACGGATGTATGCATAAAAACCGTCGGAGGCATACTGGCTGAATATTGTCCGATGAGTTTGAGTGTATTTGCGAAATTATTTACTAAATTCTACATCATGATTTAGTAATTATTACATTTTCTTATACATTATATTTAATTTGTGTAAAAATATATAGCTATATCTTTATATTGAACAAAAAACTTTTCATATAATTTTCATAAAATCATAAAATTCAAACACAAAAGTTCATATGAGTTTTTCAAATACTTGTTTCTACATAAAACTTAGAGTTTTCATTAATAAAATATTTTTTTAGTGTATGCTGTTTTATGGAAACGTAAGTATAATGAGAACCACACAAGTAATGTAACATTAACATCAAAGAAGGATGTTTGATAACAAAGGTATAGCAAAGTACGTGACTAACATTTATATGTATTGCTAAGAGTCCCCTGACCGTCATAGACTTTTTTACCAGTACACGGTATCTCTTTACCATGCTTCAATATACCGGAGTCTATCTGGCTCCGCTGAATAAACTGTATTTCCGTCCATATTCCTACAGAATCGAAGGTATTTTTGGAAATAAAAATTGGTTTCAAAATAGGCTCATAATTGTAAGCCTATTCCAAAGCAATGTTTTTTTAATAATAAGTTTGTCATTATAGTTTAAGTTTTATAGCGAAAGTATTAAAACTAATATTTCTTTAACAAAAAAAAAAAAACGATGACTATGTTAACTGAACAAGTATCTTATACAACGATAACTTGACAACATCCTGAAAATTCTTATATGAAAAATTTAGCTGCGAAAGTCACTTAAAATGCCTTCAAGTATCTAATAAAGTCAAGTATATTCAACGTTGTCAAATTAGCACTTCAAGTAGCCAGTACTTCTAATGTTTCTGTTATTTATGCAAGGTACGAAATAAAATTATTTAAATTTTATTTAAATTTTTACTTAAGTGCAATTGAATTCAGTTAAGACAAACTGTATAAATTCAGTGCATTGTAAATAACTGTAAGTCTTTTGATGAGAAGTCTTTCAGTTAATGTTCTTGTTGAGTAGCATTGGAATAATAGACGTTACGAAACACAATAAATCTAGTCTAATCTAAACTAATAAAGGTGTTTTTAGTTTTAATTTATATTATTAAAACGTGTGTTCACTTCACAAATATTTAATTTTTTTAACCTGGTAATATTTAATTTAGCTCTATCACCCCGTTAACAACTCTATAACTTACATTATAACTGAGTCATTAAATACCTTCATTAAAAATTTTAATTGCGCATATCAGGTCCTTTTAAGTATCGGTAACGGTAGTTAACAACTAAAAATTTAGCATAGTATTATGTAACATTAATAGTTTTAGTGATTGGAAGGCAGTGGATTAACGTGGCAAACCTTTCCGTAAAACGGTACCAAAGCTAGGGCACGTCTAAGTATGGGTAAATTCTATGACACTAATTACTGCAATCGAGAGCGATTTCTGAAAAATCGAAGAACTCTTACTTGTCCCTTCACATGCCATAATAATATATTATTATTATTAGTTAATTCTTCTTCATTTACAATTTAAAATAATTAATATGATAATTTAAAATATATCCCACATCTTTTTAAATATTCTTTAACTCGGATTACGTGCCTGAAACTGAAAATTTCTATACAGAATAGTATTTTATCAAAACGAAAGAATAAACTACTAAAACGTTCAATAAACTTTTTATGCAATTAATTACTGATGTTTATGTTCCCTTAGAAAGTTAAATGTAATGGGTTTCACGCAACGCAAGGTGATTATTGACAGGACATAGGCCTCTCTTATAAGTAGGATTTAAACATAAACGCTGCGCTCGGAAATCGGCTTAGTGATCACAGTAGCAGACACCTCTCATCTGAGACGCTGCTGCCCATTGTCGGTCGGAATTAAAACCTTTAAAACCTAAGAACTTTTAAAATTACATTATAACTAATGTAAATATGTGTGTATGTATGTACAGTGTGTAATGTGTTTTATATAATGAATAACTATAATTACATGAATGTCTAAGTACCGTCAGATATGAATACTGTATCGTTGTATATTATTTGAGTATATATATAAATATATTATTTATGTGCACCATTTAACATTTTCTGTTTTCAATCTAATGGTAGACTGGTAGAGAATGCCTCTTTCATATATAGTATCTCTCATTTATACTTGCAAAAGCACTCGATGGACAATGTATGCAAGATGAACAATTGTCTTACATTAAGTACACTGTATATTTTGTAGAGCTGTACTGTCAAATATAAAATTGATCGAAATTCTTATGGGTTCAAATAGTTTTTTCAAAACCACCCCAACACGGAAAACAACACAATATAATATAAGTACAGATTGCTTATAATAATCTGATCAGTGGCGTGCGAAGTGACGTTATCGGACTCCAGTTAAATCGACAATTCGGGCTTTTAAATTTAGATTTTTGTCTAAAAAGATACTAAGGTATTTTAGGGTATTGTCAGAAACCACGAATGTAAATTGGCAGATTTGTAGTGTTTGGTAGGGATAAGAGTGAGCTATTAATTTTATTACAGTTTTAGGTTGAGATATTGAGGTAATGAAAAATGTAAGAAATTTAGTCCTTACTGCATTAAGAGTAAGGACGTCTGCTTGGGTTAAAGCGGTTTAGTAATATTTTAGAGTTTAGTTTAAAGTTTCGACCAAGAATTTGCTAAGAAAGTAAGAGCAGTGTCATCTGCGAACAAAAATATTTTAGAATTATGAAACCAAATCTCACAGACTTATTGCGTAGACTAGTAATCAGTGTGGGGGCAGTATCAATAATATTGCGATAATATCGGCCCTGTGCTCACCAATCCGCTTACCCAACATGTTGAGTATGTGCAATATTCATATGTAAAAAGAAATTAACCATTTAAGAATCTAAAGTAATCAGAACGTGGATAAATTGACGGCATTTATTTTTTTCTGTTCTGTCAAGAAAAACATTTAATTTCTCAGAGTTCCATCCATTTTATTAAAATTATACTTGAAACGCAAATCTGGTAAACACATTTAATTATACCGTATTTTTAAGGTAATGTTTTCCTTTCATCCATTTATACGTTTATCTGGAGTAATGAGCACTTAACTCTAATTATAGCCTTAAAAGCTCCGTAAAATTGTATTTTAAATATGAAGAAATTTTGTAAAAGTATTTTTTTGTTTGGTGGATTGAAAGACGTACTTATTCAACAAATTACACTTTAAATTTATTATATATATTATAAAAAAAAAACTAATTTACAGTTCATTGCATTGAGCATTCAATCAAACTACCAGCTACGAGGATTTTGCACTTGGTCTGACTACTGTACAAACCGAGTCAGTTGAAATAGCATTGATAAGTTTGATAAGTAGGGAGTCATAAAGTACAAAAATACACATTTGAAGGGTTTGCACCTTTTCGTTTCTTACATTGGGAGTTAGAGATTTCAGTTTAAAATACGATTGATTATTTGGCGATTCGGTGATTGCCGAGCAAAATGAAGGACAGAAACAGACAAAAAGTGAACCGATAAGTGACAAAGATTTTATAATATTCCATGCGTAAATTGAAAATAAGTATATTATAATTCTGAAGGAATATGGTATTTTAATTTTAACTAAATGTAGTTAAAATAAAACTTTTGCTAATTGACTGTAGGCGGCTGGATTAAACAAAACTTTCCACGCAAGAGACTTGATAACATTGCATTGTATATAATAGCTTAAATAGCTCACCTCACAATGGTCAGAGATTTCTCTCCAGAATTTTGCTTGTATTTTACTCAATTTTAAACGATAAAAGTTCTCTAGCTTATTTAAAAGGTACCTCGCTTTTAATAAATAAGCAAATAGTGAGGCTATTGTACATAGATTACTATTCCACAACACACCTTTGGATTCTTGAAGCGACCTTTTATCATTGGAGGTGTACTCCACCTTTCACCGGAGCTTATATAAGACAACGTAACAGATGATGAGCCTGTCTATCTTAGCGTACATGCCAACGATACATAGGTTTCGAAAAACTCAGAACTTTAAAATTATCGTACAGAATTATCATTTTTGGAACCAATACTATCCGTTTCAGATATAAGCAAATTGACCTAATCTCGTTTTTGGTATTGAATTTTACTCTTATGTTAATTGGTTCAGCGATTACCTCTAATCTCTTTAAAAATAAAATAATTGTACTGTTTTCTAAATTATTTAAACATCATAATTCATGTTCATCTGTACACATGGCTCAAAAACACTCATATACTCTTATAGTAATTATTATTCTACATACCATAAATACATTATAAATATATACAACAACATGTATTCACATCAAAATAGTATAGTATACTATAACTGTGCCTCAGTCAATCTATATTTACCCTCGATAAGCATTAAATCTGGATACACATAAATCAAATACTTTATCTGTTTTCTTACTTGTTACTACTTTCTAAAAAATTTAGTCTCTGCTACAGATTGTTACCAACCTTCCTATTCTAATACTGAAACACACAATGATATACTTTGTAATTTACATTTAAGAATTGACCTTATATATAAACTTTTAAAAACATTAGATTGTGGTAAGGGACCTGGTAGTGACAAAATTCCTCCGATTTTCTTTGTAAAAACTTGTCAGTCAATTGCACAACCTGTAACAAGTATATTTAACAGACTGCTTGCCGTTGGATATTTTCCTCCAATCTGGAAAACGGCGCATGTTGTCCCAATCCATAAAAAAGGAAGTAAAACATCAATTGAGAATTACCGTCCGATTTCGATCTTAAATGTTCTAAGTAAAGTTTTTGAAAAAGCTGTCCATGAACACGTCTACCCTGCTATCCGGGCGTCCATACCTGAGTAGCAGCATGGATTTACCAAAGGCCGCTCATCTAATACAAACTTAGCTGTCTTTGTTAATGATGTTCTGTTGGGAAAGGATGGTGGTGGTCAGGTGGATGTTGTTTATACAGATTTTGAGAAAGCATTTGACCGTGTTGACCATATTATACTTTTGCGTAAGCTTCAGGAGCTCGGCATTCGTGGAAACTTACTACGTTGGTTTGAGTCATATATCCATAATCGTAATCAGGCAGTTGTAGTCGGTGGCTACCGCTCTAGTTTCATAAAAATTCCCTCTGGTGTCCCTCAAGGTTCTATACTTGGCCCTTTGTTATATGTTATATATTTATATGATATCAGTAATCATTTGCACTATTCTAAATTTATCACGTATGCAGACGATACCAAAATTTATAAGGTCATCAGACATAAATCAGACTGTGAAAACCTTCAAGACGATTTGAACCGGCTTCAGCTTTACTATGATGATAATAGAATAAGTGTCAATATTAATAAATGTGCCTATATAAAGTTCACACGCGAAAGGAACAAAATTTGCTTCACATATAATTTTAGAGATACCGCCCTAAACGAAGTTGAACTAGTACGAGACCTTGGAGTTCTTATAGACTCTAAATTAACCTTTACAGAACACATTACATCAATTAGCAACCAGGCCTTTAAAAACCTAGGTTTCATTCTAAGAGTCAGTCAGCCATTCACAGATACTGACTGCCTAAAAACTCTTTATTTTTCGTACGTACGCAGCATACTTGAGTACTGCAGCAGTATCTGGAATCCGCAATATCAAATACATAATACTACCATTGAACGGGTACAGTCTAAATTTATTAAACATTTATGTTACAGAACTCATCAAAATAATACGGATTATATTACGTCTTGTAAAGAGCACAGCCTAATGTCATTGAAAGACAGGCGATATCTTTTGGACATGCTTTTCTCTTTGACGCTTGTAGGGGTAACATAGACTGCTCCGAACTGACAACTCTCTTCTTGAAACTGCGAGCACCCTCCTATCGAACTAGAAATAAGTCTTTGTTCGATGTTCCCTTAACCCGCACTTTCTACGCCCAGAATTCTATAACCTGCAGAGCGCACAGGGTATACAATAAACTTTTCTCAAGTGTTGACCTTTTTATACAAAGTAAAGCTGTTTTTAAAAGCAAAATTGTAGATATTTTGAACAGTATATAATGTAGGAAATTTAATAAGCTAATAATTTTAGTACATAAAGACTTATGGGCCATACACTCACCACACACTCACCATATTTACATTTAAATAACCTCATCGCCAAAATAACATAAGAACCTACTGTTATATCATTTTTTTTTCTCAATTACTTTGTTTTTTTTTCTTTTTTTAAGCCTTTCTAGAAATGTGTATTTTACTTTATGTTATTTGTTTATTTTATTTTTTTTGTTGTCATATTATTTTCTAAATTACATAATGTACCTTGGTTTGTTTGTTAAGTAGTAATAATCACCTGTAACTGTACATGTCATCAAAATCTTTTAATTATAAATAATGAAGTCCATTATTGGCATTAAGTTGTATTTTAACTAATCTATATAATTTTATCTAAGTGCTGTGTGACTTTGTTTAAATAAATAAATAATAAAAATAAATAAATAAAAAGCATTTCCCTTGTTTTTGTATGTGATTTTGATATTTTTTATTGTATCTTAAAACAAAGCAGTATCTAAAGAGAAGATAGTCGGAATATAGTTCTAGTGATATTAAATAATGTTTAGTTTTAACTAAAACTAGTTTACCAATATACAATATATCTTATTTACGAGTGTAGATTCTTTATTATGTTTATTGCATACACTTTAATTTGAAACAAAGTAATTTAAAGTTTAAATTCGATTCTCCGAGCTTTTCTTTCCCCGATTTTAAGCGTTACAGAACTTCTAAAACTTACGCGACCTATTTCACCTTTTTTACCCTTTATAAATCACACTTATACTGACTCTTATATTTATTGTGCAACATTCCTTTCTACCGTTTTTATTAATTTTAGACATAAGAAGCTTTTCCTTACCATCGCGAAAATAAAATCATGAATTTCATTGCAATAGTTACAGTTCGAATAACCTGCATCTAATTATTGAAACTTAGATAGGAACATGGGAAGAAAAATAATTCTGACTTTCATTAAAAACACTCTCAAATTGTTGCATGTGTTTCATTTCGGTTTTCTTTAAAAGGTGTAACAAATGAATTTTAACATATGACCTCGTATTAAAAACTTGGTCCAACATGCATTAGGAGTAAACTATTTCCGCAAAAAAATACACCTTCTCAAGATCTACAGCGTTATATTCATACACTAGCTGTGCTTCGCGATTTTGTTCGCGGTCAATTTAAATTAAATATGCCTGTTTCATACACATGGTAAATACATGACCAAGGTTTATAATTACTGATCCACTCCCATGTGGTGTAATATAGTGTAAAACCTTCATCAATAAACGGACTATCTATCGCAAAATATTTTTTCAAATGAGACTTGTAGTTCCCGAGGTTAGCGCGAACAAACATAGAAACTCTTCAGCTTAAAAATAAATTCTCAAATAACAGAGAAGGTTTTGTAGCCGGTAAGGGTCCGCCACGCTGCTCCAGTGCGGGTGGCCGGCCTTTACATATCCTCGAACTAATATTTTTTTATTATTTCTCAGACATGTAGGTTTCATCGCAATGTTTTCGTTCACCACCGAGTACGTGGTACATACAGCACTTAAAATCGCTGTTAACAATTTTAGTGGTGCCGGCACCGGAGACCGAACCCGTGTCACTCTAGCTCTATGAAACTAAAGCGACTACCCTGACCACTAGGCTACCACGGCCCTGTAATTAAGCCTAGATGTAGATATATTTATAATCATTGGCATTTCTATTCTAGTAACATAAATTATTTGTGTGTAACTTTTGTTTATATTGAACAAATTTAATTTAAAACAAAATTTACAAAACTTTTAAAAATTCTAATTGTTCATCGTTCAACCGAACAAAATTTGACGGATATCTAGATTATGCCATAGATTAGGATATTTTTATCTCAATTAAAAGTTCTCTCATGACATAATTTGTTAACACGCGGGCGAAGTGAGCTGCCGTTTGTTTTAATACAGTGCTGAGAATCACCACTTCAGTATTATATTAAGACCAAACGAATTTGTGAATCTGCCACCAATCATGTCGTAAGAGGCAACTACGGGAAAAGGCTACCGACAGATGGTAGAATAACCATCGCGAAAAATACCAGATCAATATTAAACAGACCTATGACGGGCAGCAGTACAGCGATCACCACCAATACTCTTGACAAGCGTGGCGATTATGGCAAATCTTCTTTATAGGAGAGCCCTGTGATGTCCTGGGGTGGAAAGGTATGGAATTTGTGTTCATAAAAACGTTTGTTGACTCATGTATTTTTATTTATTTGATTACAGTTTTAACTTGAGAAAACTTTCTGAAGAGCTTTTAAAAACGCTATGCGGCTTAGCCCAGTATGTTATGAATAATTTACTTTAACTACATTTTAATGGTTCGCGCGGCAACAAGGACTGCAACGCGTTTTCCGCTGCAGTAATTTGTTATGGTTGAAAACTCATTAAAGTTATATTTTAACGTGTTTTAAATAAAACATACGAAGTACAAGCCGTTTCACAATTTTACCTTTTTATCTATCCATGTATTATCTAACAGTTTGCTTTTTACTATAAATGCCCTTTGAGGGTTTACTTTCATTGATAACGAACTAATTATCTGGTGTTAGTTGTTAAAATTTTTTACCCTCTGCAATTTGACGTGTTCTCTTCTACTAAAAAAAAATATCAATATTTGAATGTGAAATACGTATAAATTAAAAGTTAACAAAGTAAAATTTAAAATGCACAACTTCGGTTTAAATTTCTAAGACATGTTATTTATTTAGTTCTTCTTGAAGTTTAATGAAACAATAACTCGGTTAAGATTAAAATGAATGTTTAAACGAGGTAACAGCCCATCAGCTCATGGACACCTGCAACAACCTCAATCAAATAAGGTAATATATAGGTGCTAATGACTATCATGGAATGCCTCACAATATACCCTTCAGCCGGAACACAATATTGGTTGCACTGTTGATCAACGGTAAGGAGCGGTACCTACCGAAACGGCTCCTAGGTAGAAAACGAGTCCAGATATGCGGATGATCCTGATCACTGATCAGGGTTTTCTAAACCTAAAATTAAGGTCCAGCATTAAAAACGCTTAACCCTTATTTTCCGATATGGTCCCTAACTATAAAATTCCAATGGTTTCAAAGTTATAACACGAGAAAAGCTATTAGAGGTCACTAAGTACATGTAACACTGCCCCCATGCATTGCCTTTGTTCACTAAAATTACAACACACAATTAATTTCGGTAGAGTCAAGCGATGCCTGTTGTTGCTGCTCCCATGGGCCAGCTCGACCAGGGTAGTACCACGACCTTGTAGAACAACGGCGTGAAGTAGAGGCATCTTTTGCTTCTGCGTTTCGTTCCCCGACTCCCGTCCCCATCGGCAGGCAACGCACCTGCAGCTCCTCTGTTCTTGCATTAGTACATGGGCGACGATAATCACTTACCATCATGTGAGCCGCTTGCTCGTTTGCCCCGTTTCCCATAAAGAAAAAAAAATATTTTTAGCCTTAATTTTAGTGTCATGGTAAGTGAATTGGGAAAGCTCATTAGGAGCAGAGCCATACCAAATGAAAATCCATAAACTATTTCTTCCCCTTACGGGTGACCGACGGGAGTGCTCTCATATGTTATGTTTTGGGAATTTTATGAGGTAGTATTTTATACTCTTACTGTAATACTAAAGTAATTTTCCATTTGTGTAATATATACATATTTGTCTACCACACAAAAAACAATTATCAAAATAAGTACATGAAAGAGGAAAGAGAATGGAATAGATGAAATGGAATAGATCTTCTTAAATTAGTAGTAATAAGTAATTCGGTGTAGTTTATCAGTAATAAAGTTCATCATTCATCATCATCATCATTTCAGCCTATTAGAAGTCCACTGCTGAACATAGGCCTCCCCCAAAGATTGCCACGAAGCACGGTCCTGAGCCACCTGCATCCATAGACTTCCCGCAACACTGCGCAGGTCGTCACTCCATCTTGTGGGGGGTCGTCCTACACTGCGTTTGCCCGTACGTGGCTGCCACTCGAGAACCTTTTTTCCCCAGCGGTTGTCAGTTCTGCGAGCTATGTGGCCGGCCCATTGCCACTTCAGCCTGCTGATCTTTACGGCTATGTCGGTTACCTTAGTTCTGCTGCGGATATTATCGTTGCAGACTCTATTTCCGTGTGGCTGTCGGAAGTAAAGAATAGCGCCAACCCTGTCTAACCATGGGTGTCGTAAAAGGCGACTAATGGTAAAAAATTATATTAGGAGATGGGCAGCAGCATCTTCCTGCACTAGAACAAAAAAAAAAAAAAACTGCGGTTGCCAACCCGCTCGCCAGGCGTGGCAACTAAGGCAAACCCCATGATGAGAGGTAGAAAAAAGCAATGGCCCCCAGTCCCCGGCGGCCTCGCTTGTCCTGGCTATGGTGGCAGCCATGGTAACGGCGAGGCAGGGGGTGCGAAGAATCACCGGCTGATTTCTAGCTGCCAACCCAAACGACTGGACCTGGCAACATATAACGCACGCACATTGAGGACCGACGAGAAGATACTAGAACTGGAAGAAGAAGTAAGCAAGTTACATTGGAGTATTATAGGGTTGTCTGAAGTCCGAAGACAGGGAGAGGACTCTATAATCCTAAAATCCGGTAACTTGTTCTACTACCGGCAGGGTGACCATCTGTCCCAAGGAGGTGTCGGGTTTATCGTCCACAGGTCTCTCATCAACAACGTGATCGAGATCGGAAGTGTGTCGAGTAGGGTCGCGTACCTTATACTCAGAATAACCAAAAGGTATTCGCTGAAGGTCATACAGGTATACGCACCAACCTCGACACACCCTGATGATGAAGTGGAGGCAATGTATGAGGATATTTCAAGAGCCATGCATTGCTCTAAGACTCACTACACGGTGTTGATGGGAGACTTTAACGCAAAACTAGGTACGAAAAAGGCGATGAGCTGATAGTGGGGAACTTTGGAGTAGGGCAACGGAACCCAAGAGGGCAACAGCTGGCTGACTTCATGGCAAAGGAGGGATTCTTTATGATGAACTCCTATTTCCAGAAGCGGCCCCACAGGAAGTGGACATGGATGAGCCCGGACGGTACCACAAAAATGAGATCGACTTCATCATGACGACCAAGCGTCAGCTGTTCAGTGATGTCTCTGTGATCACTAGGGTAAAAACCGGCAGTGATCACCGAATGGTAAGAGGCACACTGAACCTTAACATTAGGCTCGAGCGGTCTCGTCTGGTGAAGTCTACGCTCCGCCCACCACGTGCCCTTATCCAGAACCCCGAGAGCTTTCAGCTCGAATTGCATAATCGCTTTCAGTGCCTAGACGATTGCGTTACAGTGGACGATACGAATAGCAGGCTAGTGGAAACTGTCCATGCGGTAGGTGCTAAGTTTTGCAGAACCCGCCGCACGAACAAGCCCCAAAAGCTCTCTGATCACACTCTTAAACTCATGAAAGCCAGGCGTGAGATAAAGCTGCAGTCTACAACGGATGCGTCAGCGTATCGGCTACTGAATAGACAGATCTCCAAATGTATGAGGCAAGACTTACGCAAATTCAATACAGCCTGTATTGAAAAAGCGATAGAGCGGAACCAAGGCTCCAAAGTCTTCGCCAGAGATCTGTCTATCGGAAAGAGCCAACTGACCAAGCTGAAGACCGAAAGCGGCGCAGTCATTTCCGCTGGAGCCGAGATTTTGAGTGAGATCGAGAGATTTTACGGACAGCTGTACACAACGTCGTTGAAACCACACACTGATGTGAGTAACGACCCAAGAGCCAAGCTTATCCGACATTACTCCGATAACATCCCGGACGTCAGTCTGAGCGAGATTAGGATGGCTCTCAAACAGCTTAAAAACGGCAAGGCGCCGGGTGAGGACGGAATTACAGCTGAGCTTCTGAAAGCGGGTGGAAAACCGATACTTGTTGTCCTTCAGAAGCTGTTTAATTCCGTCATTCATGGCGGTGTTACGCCGAAAGCGTGGAGTAGAAGCGTGGTTGTCCTATTCTTCAAGAAAGGGATAACTGCCTTTTGAAGAATTATAGACCGATATCGCTTCTAAGCCGCGTCTACGTGCTGTTTTCGAGAGTCATCTCAAATCGTCTAGTGAACAGACTTGACGACTTCCAGCCTCCCGAACAAGCCGGATTCCGAAAAGGCTATAGTACCATAGACCACATACATACTCTTCGCCAGATTGTACAGAAGGCCGAGGAGTACAACTTGCCATTATGTCTGGCGTATGTGGACTATGAGAAAGCCTTCGATTCAGTCGAAATTTGGGCGGTGCTACAGTCTCTCCAGCGGTGCCAGATAGACTCTCGGTATATCGAAGTGCTGAGGTGTTTGTACAATGAGGCTACGATGTCTATCCGAGTACAGAATCAGAGTACGAAACCAATCCAACTGCAGAAAGGTGTAAGACAGGGTGATGTCATATCCCCGAAACTCTTCACCGCTGCATTGGAAGATGTTTTCAAGCAGCTGAACTGGAAAGGATACGGTATCAACATCAATGGCGAATACATCACTCACCTTCGATTTGCCGACGACATAGTTCTTATGGCAGGATCGCTGGAGGAGCTTAGTACAATGCTCAATGACCTCAATAACGTCTCCCAACAGGTTGGTCTTAAGATGAACATGGACAAGACGAAGTTCATGTCAAACGTCCATGTCACACCAATACCGGTTGTTGTTGGGAACAATAGGCTCGAAGTTGTAGACGAGTACGTATACCTGGGACAAATTGTCCGATTAGGTAAGTCCAACTTCGACTCAGAGGTCAATCGACGAATCCAACTCGGCTGGGCTGCGTTCGGGAAACTACGTCATATCTTCTCGTCGAGTATACCGCAAAGCCTCAAGACGAAAGTATACAATCAGTGCGTGTTGCCAGTGATGACATACGGATCCGAGACTTGGTCCTTCACTGCAGCCCGTATGAGGAAGCTCAAAGTTGCTCAGCGCGCTATGGAAAGGGCTATGCTCGGTGTTTCTCTGCGTGATAGAGTCTGTAATAAAGTTGTATATTAATAAATTTAAATTAAAGACTACGAGATGGTACTATACGCAATTTTTTGTTTAAATAAATTAACTTTTCTAAGATTTCTGTAGACTGCGTTGTGTCCTATAATGACACAACGCAGTCTACAGAAACCCTGCTATATGGGCTGACAGAATTATCTCAAATTCCAAAAAGACTAATTAATCATACCCGTATTGTATTTCTAAGTTATGGTGAAAATATTTATTGCGAAACCTGATGCTTCATTAAAAACTCTATTAAAGATATCAAATTTACTTTTTTCATAGAGATGTCTGAAATAGAAGTTTTTTGAAGTATTTCTAAAGGCATAAACAGGCAGGCATAAACATTGATTGTTTTTCACTTTGTTCAAATTTTTAGCCGTTTCCTTACAGTTCACATAATCATTATAAATGAGCAAATCCGTGTACGAAATGCTAGCTTTTGTTGACACTTTCGCGGAAAAGTCTCTACCCAGCAGTGAAATTATACCACCTAATAAAAATACTTAGACTTTCTATATGTGTGGGAGCAATTGATTTACTCTATTGCTTTGTTGCCTGAAATAACTGTTATTTTTAAAATACCAGACCAAAAATACGCAGATCGGTGATGGGAAGGACGAGGTTCGTCCGTTATAATGTTGTAGAAAACTAAAGTTAATGTTCCATCGACGAATTAACACTGTTCAATATCACTACGAAATATTAGCACCTCATTTTCTAAAAAAAAGTTACCCCATTTTAGGACTTCACCTAACCGTTGGTACGTGTAGGTACGTACCTTTTAGCGCATAACCGCACAAAAACAATTATCTGTAGGCAATAAAAGTATTTGACTCGTGTAATTAAAACCACGATACACCCTGCGTTGAATTCAGCCGTTTATACAATACTTAGGCTAAGCTAGGTACTACTGTCTATTTGGGTGCGTGCGTGTTGTATACATAAAAGTTGGTATTCCCCATTACACTTATTACAACTTTATACATTAACTGTCTTTCAGATGCGCTGTATTTTGACATTATAAATGTATCTGATCAAGTTTGTTATGTTTGCCTCGAATTCAAAGGATTCCGAAAAATATCATTTCTTTCACTTAATTAAATACAACATATTTATCGATATTAACGTCAACATGGGAGCTTATGAATTTTCAAAGGAGAAGGTAAGCTACTCCTATAGCTATATAATTTTCCAAGACAATCGGCTTATAAAGGTAAGAGGCTTAAAAGGTGTTGGTTCATTTTACCTCAAATTCGCTATGCACAGGACAGTTGTTTTAGAAGGGACTGTTTGCTTATCGTTAAGAAAATAAGGATATTTTTTTGTTCTACACTTAAAACTCGAATCAACTGCATTCCAGTCCCACCTTTAAGCTTAAGAAATATCTCCTTTTACTTTCATGCCGAGGTAATCGACGAAAGAAAGAGTGATCTCTTCTTGACACTTATGAAAATTCCACATTGTAAGCACTGAATTATTTAAAGCTTCGTTAAGGATTACACGTTCTAGGTGGTAGGCTCTTTTTTGGTCTAGGAATCGTCTGGGCAAGTACAACTAACTAACCTATTTCTGCCACCAATCAGCATACATGATAGCCTGTATCAAAGGTTTAGCGAGCCAGTATATTATAGTATACGAGGCATTCCATCTTAGTCCTCGGGGGTCTTATCTGCAAACTCCTTCGATTTGTGAAGTTGTCCGTGGTCTGCAAAAGCCACTTGCAAAAGAACTGCCAGCCGATAACTCGTTTGTCATTTCAATCCAAAATTTTCCAAAATCGTTTTCGCGGAGTTTGCCAAATGTCACTTAAATTGCCTGATCAATCAATCATTGTACATCAATTGTTTATTGATGTAAAATAATATTGGAAGCTAACTAACGCGTAAAGTGTACACAAAAAAATTGTTTTATTCTTTAAAACTGCTCATATACGACTCGAGCCTCGTGGGTTACATACAATACTATGACTTCCTCGACAGACAGTACGTGTTTCGCTGAAACCGAATGATCATCTGGTGTATGCCACACGTTTATGGGGCGTTGCTATACATTATCAGTCTGGAGTTTTTGAAGATAGTTAATTCGACATCTTTCGGAAGTAATCTCATGAATCTCAGAAATATCAAGAACACTCATGGGTCTTTCGAAACCCACAATAATGTAGGTGGTAGATTTCCCAACGCCGCCACCTTACACATTATAACATGTTTAAAAACATTATTAAAAAAATAACATTTATTGTAGAAATTAAGTTTATTTTATTTTTTATCAATTTCGTTGTAAATATACTAATTGTATTACTAACAAGAAAACGAAAATTAACGTCGCACTCAATTTTCTTGACAAACAACCAAATTATGTATCTAGGGAATTCCCAAAAGGGCATTTTCTGGCAATAACTTATTTATTAGCAGTATTACTCAAAATCAGACGAGGGTCGGCGTTACGAATTAAATTCAATGACATCACAACCTTCACCTTTCAATTTAATGAATGTAATGAAAACAGAAAGAGCTTTGCTGCTTTCATTATATTGTTGCTGTTGCTTTTATTTATTTACCTAAATCTAATCCATGTGGATTGTGATTTTTTTGTGGTGTTAGATGGATGCTTATACAATTTCCTTTTTAATTTCATTGTTATCGAACCTTCACAATAGATTTGATTTCTGAAATATGCTTTCTAAAATATAACAGGTAAATATTATAATTTTCTTGCAGAAATAACTTAGATGCCAATTATTTAAAATTAAAGTACATCAACAAATTTATGGTTGAAATCTGTTTGTGTTTTTGCTCACTGTAACATTGTAATAATGTATAGTTATCTAATTTTTAAATTTCCGTTGTTAAATCAAAATAAATAAATACGTCAGAGTAATTAGGATAACGTTATTTTAAGTAGATACATAATGAAGAAAAATTAGAACGTTGTTAAACTAGGAAATAATAAACAAAACTTGTACAGTGCTTTGTAAAAACTCAACACCTGTTTTTTAATATCTTACCGAAAGGCCAAATACCTATTTTCATCATCTGGAAAAATATTCATTAAAACTCACTTCCATTTAACCCCTTAGGGAAAGATTTTTGTAAAATCGTTTCAAAGAAGTTGCTTATGAACATTTCCTTTGATTACGTATAGATTATACTTTTATCATCATTAATATAATAATAACGTTCAATATAATTCTGTAAATAACAGAATCAATATACTAGATATTATAATAACTAGAATCGTGACATGGTACCAGAACAGACGCCGCATTTCGACGCTGAATAGTAACACCATTAAATTAATAATAAAAATATTAATTCTGTAATTTTGAAAATATTATATTAATTTATTTCGGACTATATGTAATATTCAAGTGTAGGACAAACAATATTAGCTTTGAATATTTATATTTATGTGACCTAGGAGGATAATGGATATTATATTGTTTATTTTGTTATCGCTTCTCATTGTACAAGAGTGTAAGCCTCGCCAAACAAGTGCCATCAAGCCGGCATACGTGATGTTTTGTAGGATTTACATACTCACCACGTTGGACAAACGGTTTGGGGAGGGCACTAACCGGTACCCTCTTGTATAATGCATTCATAGTCTGCCAGAGTCTTGTTTAATAGCTTGCCGGATCCACCAAGTGTTCCCATTAATAATTATAAAACCACTACGATTACATGTACATTTATTTTTACTGTTAGATACGAGTAATATCAAAGTGACGAATAATTAATGAAATACTTAATTATTGGGTTCTGCGGCCACTGAGCGGTATGAAGTCATAATCTTCTTAAATCAGAAACTCCATATCAAAAAAACATAATTTAAGCGTGTTTATTTTTAACAGACGTGAAATATTTTTACAATTATTCCGTGGAATTTAAGCATCCAATTTTCCGCCTATTAATTTTAAGTACAAAACCTTTTGTTCCGTAAATATCCGCACTTCTCATTAAATAATGATAATAATTACATATTCACAATGTAAAATGAAATCTTTTTAAAAACATTTTCGTTATGATTTCTGGATACAAATGCCTGCCAAGGTACGATTATGGTTTTCAATAATACTCCGTCTTTCTACAAACTGATAATTTTTATTTAAATCCCTTCAAAAACTCAGATCTTCCCTGTTTACTTTTTTAAATCACATTGATGGATGGTTATACTGCTTTTGAAATAGCATTTGTAATGCTTTTCATTATAGTAACAACGCGAGAGATCCAGGTTTGAATCTTGGTGCTGGCACTGCTAATTGTTAGTTACAATTTTAAATACCGAGTTCTATGTGCCCAGAAACTACATGGGAATCTGAATGCAATACTCGTATATCTCCAGAACATGCGAAGTCCGTTAGCCCTGATGATGGAGGGGAATGGGAGCGGGGTCGGTGAGGGGGGAATGAGCCTTCGTTTACCTCACGCACTGAACGAAACGCAGAAGCACAAGATGCCTCTATTTCAGGCCGGTTTTCTGCGGGGCCGTGGTACTACCCCGGTCGAGTCGGTCCATTCGAGCAGCAGCTAAAGCCGCCGGTTAGCTCTGTTACGTAAAAATCTGGTCATTACCAGCCCATATTATTATCTTTGCTGATAGATAATCCCTTACCGATTCTGTTTATGGTTTCCATATTATTATGTTTTTTAAAAAATCTTTCGTTAGAGAAAGTCCGTTTGCTTATTGTTACTTTAAACAATTCTTTGAATTGGTAATATTATATTGTCACACAGATCGTGCACTACACAACGGGATTGCTTCCGTATATAATCTGTCGTACTTTGACACATCGACAAGAGCCTGTAATTCTGACAACCTTTCGCCTTAGACATTTTTCTGGCAAAGAATGTCTTTTTTTGAATTTTGCTCTAGCTACCCACACCAAAATTTGTTACATCATTCTTCGTTTTGTTACACACATATAACCTAATAAAATCCAACTGTCAATTAAAAATTCTAATTGCCAAAAACTGCGTGCTGTGATTAAGTTTTTGAGTAAAGAGGGAGCGACATCGGTGATAGTCAACCAACTTTTAGATTCTTCGTTTTCGTATTCTACCATAAAAGAATGTGCTAAACAATTTCGTTATGAAAGAGAATCAATTGAACATAAACCGCGTAACGGACAACAATCCGAGGCTATTACAGACCGTAACATCCAATCTGTAGAAGAGCAAGTACTGAAAGAAAAATATTAGCATTAGAAGCTATGACAGGACTTTAAAAAAAACAGTGTTTACACTACATAAACATCTGGGTATGAACAAAATCAATTCAAGTGGGTCCCAAACTTCTTTCTGGCGGTCAAAAGAATAACGTGTAAAATGCTGTACTCAAGTTTTACCTCTTGGTGAAGGTGATGATATCATTATTCTATTTCAATATCTTCGGTCATAAAAGGAGTGCCGCGGCAAAAAAAGGAAAGGTGACTTAATCTAAGAAAAATATAACGGCTACAATGTTTTAGAATTCCAAAGGAATTTTACTGGTCGATTTTAAAGACCGTAACTCAATAGTAGCGGGCGGTTACTATGCTTCCTTGCTGCATCAAATGATAAAAAAAAAACAGTTTTATAACAGCAGCCTTTGACAGAAGCTGTTAAGCTATTGTCACAACATAGTTTCCGGTATTACAAATAAAAAGAAAAAACTCTGCCACTCTACTTATTACTGAAATATTCTCTTTTTTATTGTTTAGTTCTGTAATTGTTAATTTTGGACCAATTTTGTAAATGTCTACGAAGTATATATTCAAGTGTTTTAAAACATTTTCATATTAGTTAGACAAAGAAAAATACCAGCAAAGGTATAGATTATTTTGGTATTATATTTATTATTTTGTTTAAAACATTACAATGGAATAAGTCCAACAAAGAAAGGGTAAATTCAGCCTTTTATACAAAAGCTTTAATCAGCTTTAGTTGTAAAAGGTTGAGAAATACAATAATATAATAGAAAATATTTCGATTGTCAGGAGCTTCCTCTGCAAAATTAAATTCGAATTATTATCCTAAAAAAAGGATTATGGTACGAGTTTATTGCAAATATTCCCATCGAAATAGGTTTATAATGTGAGCCATTGAAGCCACGATAGCCGAGCGGTTAAGTGATCTCCCTCCAAATCAGATGTTGTAAGTTCAATCCCCTATGTGGAGCGCTTGAAGCAATGAGTTTTTCGAAACATATTTACGATTTGTATCGTTGACTTGGACACTAAGACGGCGACAGGCTCACCAACGGTTGAGTTATTTCAAATAAGCTCTGGAGAAAAGTGGGTTGAAAGGATAGTATAAGGTATGCCATCGCTAGGGTATTTTATCCTTTTATCGTAAAAAATAATAATATAATCTTTGAAACATTCATTGTATACTTTTATTGTTCGTTGTCATCTATCGTGATACAGAACTAAGCACTTACTTTTAGGATTACCAAAGTAAAGAGTTATTGAAATTTACTCTTATTACGAAAAGAAAGCAAAACAAAGCAACGTTAAATTTGAATGTACCTAATTAAGTTCCGAAAAGTATAAAATAAATGAGGTTGAGATTTCTCGGTATCTGTCTGTCGGATTTCTCGGTTATTTCATAGTACGTGCGTGACCAAGCTTCGTTCAGCGGGTTTCGAGTTTTGCGTGGGAACATGATAACTTCCCTCGGGAAAACTTGCTTATTTTAACTTCCAACCATAGTGCAAAAATGCTCAAAGTAATAGATGGTCCGCGTAAGGGAGAACATACCATATTTTAATGATGATGATATGAATACCAAAGACACGTACATTTGCTACATTTCTTTATTAACAACCATTTTCGATCATGTATTTTATTTTATTTTTTTCGGTCATGAATTCGAAAGCAACGAGAGTTTCCAGGCCTTTCCTTTACACAACTTTTTCAATACAAGGAGAAGAGACGAGCAGATACAAGAGTCACACAAAAGTTTGCTAATATCAAAGTATGGTGGAAACATGTGTCATACTTGTGAACAGGTTCTTGTGGATACTGTTCTACTCGAGATGTAGTGCACCTGAGCTTTAGTTTTGTGACTTATATACTCTTGCGTGTTTTCAGCAGTCTATGGGTTGCTTTATTTTTATGATTTAATTTTAACTATATATACCATATGCATTAGTTAAAATTTTTGAAAAATATGTCAAAATAAGGATACGAACGGTATTTCTTTCGCCTGTTACTTCTCCGTCAGAGAAATATTATTACGCAACGGTAGTTGATTGTAAAAATTATCTTTCAGAACCTAAATATTCTTTCTTTAGTCGAAGAATATCGAATTTTTATATCTTTTCATAACACAAAAATATAACAACAATTTATTAACAAAAACATTATTGATTTTTTTTTTAAGATACTAAAGAGTTTCTTCTTTAACTTGTCTAACTGTGAACAAAGTTTTCTGGATTAATAAAATAACGTTTTATATGGAAGGAACGTGGGCGCTGAAAACGATATTGCAACATATGGTATTACAATGGATTTCAGAGAAACTTGTCTTCTTATGCGACATGAAAAATGCGAATTATATTTGACACCAGATGTAAGCGAGTCAACTCAAAGAATACATTTATAGATTTGAGGTTATGTCCTAAAGTTTGTACCAGTAAAATATTCCGAATGAGAATATTAGTTTTCCATGACTTTAATTCGAACATCGCAGTTATTTTAAATTATGGACTAAGAGGGTCTTTATATATTTATCATGCCAATATTTAACAATCATGTATTTAATACTACTATACATTAGAAATTCAACTATTATTTACGGTCTTTTTCGGGGATATAAAAACAAAATTAAACGCTCGGCTGATTTTATTCAATCCCCATCAGGTAAGCCCGTTAGCTCGTTTTCCCCCTTTAGATATGCTATAGCTATGTGAGATAACCGGAAGTGTGCTTCGTGACTCCTATCTGGTTCATCTATCAAACCATGTCTGATGCAGAATGATGACCCGAGTATCGGGAGCGATACTCAAGCGATTTGCTTAATCTTCTCTTAAGCTGTAGGAACTAATTTAAGGCATGTGAGCATTTTCAGCTTTCGATTTCAGCAGAAGATTTCATTTTCATGCGAAAAATTACGACGAATCCTGGTTTTAACAGCTTTAACTATCCCGTGCTGTTGGAACTAGACGGGTCTAACAGCCCTGGGCTGTCCGATCTTTTTTGATTTTCAACAGAGGAGTTGTTGGTTTACTTGTCGATAGTACGATACACAATTGCCTTGCTCTTTTACTTTTACTCTGTCTTTTACGTTTTCTTGTAGCCCTCACTTCATAGGGTAATTTTACAACATCGTAGAAAAATAATATGTGAAAAGGCGTCCATTCCATTGATCTTGCATAATCAACCCTCCCAATTTCAATTCAGAATAAAAATAAACTTTTTATTTTATTACATTATTTATGATCTGACTTGCTTGATTATTTAGATTCATAAATTAAAAAAATCATTGGTTAAAAATCATAGCTAGCCAATGTAAGGTATGTAGTATAGTATGTAATAATTAGTCATTTTAATTATTTTTCATAGAATTTCCACCACCATTATTTTTTTTTTTCTAATCTCCATTTATTTGCATTTCAAAATGAAGAAATTAACGAAAAGCCAAAAATATTGGAACTCCCAGCGGCATCATTTGTACTCAAAATGAAAGAAAGTTTTGCTTATCTCAGTTTTCTCATTTAAGCACAATATTTTTTCTCTTTGAGAGACAACAATACTGTTTTGTTGGTTTATGTAGAATTCGCATTTCTTGTACTACAGCTGTGTTCATTACATTCTTTATGCACCGTATTTTAATTCAAAAATATATTCATATCTTATTTGTGAACAAAAGATTCCATGTAAATCTTAAGAACTTTGTATTTAAAAATAATAAAGTTTATACTTATCAACATTTGTATTAAAGATCTATTTAATCAAAATTATGAATACCAGTCTAAAGTCAGATACAGTTTCACTCTGAGATGAGATCATCATCACCATTATATTTTAAATAGATTTCATCAAATCAAATTAAAGTATTCAAAACTCGATATGTAAATCTTTTACACTACACTAGTAACGATGAGGAGTTCTAGTAGCATTATACAGTTAATTACATGCATTTTAAATTATAACTTATTGTTTTAATTATTGTTCGTTCACTAAATTTTTCATTAATAGCACAAACAAATAAGTTTATTTTATATTTTTCTATTTGTCGTTGCCAGATCATAAAATTTATTACAACTTAAAGTAATTCATAAAGTAGTCGGGAACTAGTACTGAGCACATCGTCAACTTCAGACGTGTTGATTATAATGTTGGTATAAATTATAAAATAACACTAATGAATTTCTTAATTATTATTTTTTATATGCAAATTGAACATTGCGTGTACAAGTTATATCGGCTGCTTCCGCGACACGCTTTCGAGTACTCCGCTCATTCGGCTCCTTACGAGGGGTAAAATATTAATTCGTAATCACTTTGATTATTCTTATAAGTCAAATATGAAAAAAAAATTGCTTTTTTCTTTACTATTTTCTTTGATTCTTATAATCCTTTCGTCACATGACAGCCTGTAAATAATCCACTGTAGGACTTGGATCTCTCCAACAAGGAGGATGATTTGTTACCACGCTCAGTAAGCGGATTGGCCATCACAGTTCCTCACACCTTAGACGCTGCTGCCCGTCATCAGTCTGTTTAACTTTGGTCTGGTATTTTTCAAGATGAATATCCCACCATCTATCATTGGCCATTGCGATTGCCAAGGTTTTTAGTTTAGACGCCTCTTACGACACCCACGAATCGAAAGGGGATGGCAGATACTTACTCCGCTACCACACCGCCACCGACGCTTATAATCGCGATTCTATATTTTTCTATAGATAGATACAAGATTCCCGATTTTTTCAGGGAATTCATAACATTTACAAAGAGCAGCGCATCGCGCTTGCTTCAAACGGACAGATGTGTAACGAAAAATATTTTAACACTTTAAACAGATTGATCAGTAGCTACTTCTTAGACTAATTCTTAGACAACACTTCAAACAAATATCGAACTATCTTACGAGTTTCATTTTATTGGTATTAAACATATTCTATCTCCATCTGGAATAATGTGGCTTTCAAACAATGAAAGACTTTCTAAAATTTATCTCAGAAAATACGCACCGAAACAATATTTGTTTTTACCATTTTTACTTTTATTATCATCTAGACATAACCATGAAGTAAAAGTTGCCATAAAGCAGAAAATAAAGATCCCATACCAACTATAAATTGTTTAGTCTATTATAAACTAATAGGTTGTACTACGTGTTGGCGCCAGAAATCAGTATGGTGAACCCACCTAGACGGCTTCAAGGCAGATAATGAGCCTACTACTTAGTAATTATCTCTACATATTGCTGGTCGAGGTCGAGTCAGACTCGAGGTGATTACAAATTTGAGGTATCTAATAAAAATTACAGTTATTGAGGAGGCGGTTAGACTTAGTTTTTTTTTATGTTAAAAGTCTTTTCGAAACTAATTAAAATAAGAAAGACCAGCGATGCAGCATTAGCTACTTTAACAAAACTCTACTGTCGTTGTTCTCCAAATGAAGCTTAGCTCGTAAGCCTTTTAATGAGCTGCGTCAAATTAATTAAAACAATAAACTTGACTAAGTTTTGAAATGAAATCTTACCATACGTTTAAATGTTTCACTCGTCTAAATGAAAAATGTAATTTCGTTGATCATGCCTGTGTCATGAATGCGAGTATATGTTTCTTCATGAATCCCTCCTATTTTCCATCGTTATATTAAAAATTTATCTGAATTCAATAAAGATTCAGAAACAATAAAGCTTCAAGGATTTATGGAATCATGAATCTTTGAAATAAGAAAAGTTTTGCTAATGTACAACCTTTGCCCATACCAATTGGCCATAAGCTTAAACTTAAACACACTGGTCCCAATAACTAGTCTAATTTAAAGAAAAACATATATTTTTCTAAATGCCAACCTCAACTGCACGCGGTGCACTCTGCTAGCAAATAAGAAAGTCTCGTTTTTGGCGACTTAATGTGGCAGAATATCCATCCGAATTTGCCGAACTCAAATCCCACAAAATAGTGATGGGGAGCAACATTACTAGTGAATGTGTGCCGGTACTGGACTCTTCAACCCGCTTGCCCAGCATGGTGAGTATGGGCAAACATTCCAAGAAATGTATACCAGTTCTTCCTAGCGCTTTCTTAAAGAGCCCTAAAAGAGACTCGAAAAAGAAGAAGACGAAATATACTATTTTATATATTTGTTTTTATCCAGATGATGTATCCGCTCTTTACTGCGAAACTCTACCCTGGAGGCGAGTTTTTTACGAGTCTGAAGATAACTTTCAAACAACCTAAATGGAGTACTATTTCAACTCCTTAAGTCGTAGAATAACAGATTTTCAAATGTGAAAATCTCTATGTGAACAACCAATAAGTGTTATTTGCCTTCTACAAATACATAAACTACGTATGTGAGAGGTTTATAGTCAGATTGACACTGTACATTTATAGGGTCATGATCGTGCAATATAGAATATGCACCGGACTACTTTGGTTAAATTTAAATATACACAGACTAGGCATTATGCCTTTACTTGGCGTAGCGGGATTTAAACCTAAATATTTCAATTTTCATTAGTCAAAGAAGCTGCAGATTTATATTTTTAAGTCTCTGTTCCAAAAAGAAAGTCTACTAAGAGTGGCTTGCACGAAACCTCTCTACAAAGAATTAGTGCAAAACATGTTTAAATCATGCTTGATCAAATTGCTTAGAGAAAAAGAGGGTCACGCCGTGATTGCTCCAAATTTTCTTTATGATATTATTTATGATAATAAAGAAATATCGTAATAATGTGGAGCTATCACGGCGTGATTTCAATCATCGTTGTGATAACAAGCATTACATATTTTTTTTAAAGTAGAGTAGTATAACAGATACTTCTTTATGTTTCCTATATTATTCATAAAATTATGAAATATGTAAATAATATGTTACTTTTTGTTACTTAACTTCGTAGATACCTCGCTTCTATATGCATAAGCAGGTTTAAATAAATTAATGTTATAAATCATATTATAAACCAATAAATTCAGTGCCCCTATTATGCTGTTTAATAATTAATTAATAAAGCCATTTCATTTAATATTCTTATAGTTAATTACCAAAAGTTATAATAATTTTCACTCAAACTCGAAGTCTGTCTATCACCTGTTATGCCTAATCTTAGTTTTACTCTTTTTCATAGTTTTATCGACAGAAATGGGCAGTTAAATTATAGTAATCTGCTTATATTATATTTAAAAAATTTCAGTAATATGTGTAACTTCATTAGGCGTATTTCGAAGTTGCGTTTTTTCATAAGGTTCCTGTAACGTAATAGATTAAAGGGATAATCTATTACGTTACAGGTTATGCGTTCGGTTTTAAGAATTTTATCGGAATTGATTTGAAATTTGGATACACAAAGTTGATACTTGACGAAAAACAGAGCGCTAGTTCAAAAGACGGTTAAAGCACAAACATAAATCTTTATTAGCATCTTGTCAATCTACCATGAACAATGTTTCGCTTGAAATGTGTGACTTTTGTGTCTGAAATTTAATATATTGAAAGGTTTTAAGTTTGAGATAGCTTTAATTTAGACATCGATATACAAATGATATATTTTGGTTAAGAGTTAAGTTCGTTTTGTCGCTGAAGACCTATATAATTCAGTACAGCCTTATGTGTATCCAAAACCATATCATTTTATGTGAATAGTCCAAAAATTGTTTTGGATTATTAAAGCATCCGATTCTTTATCTTCACCACTGTTATCATTAATGTATTTGCTGGCCACGTGCACAAGCAATTTAGGGCATGTGGCGCAAAACTTGTTTCAAACGCATTTGGTGTAATGAGGGTTATTACAACAGCGGATGTTCGTAATGTCCGGCATGTGTTGTAATACATTTTTACAAATTCAGTTGCTATCTATCAGTAATATACGGCCATTTAGTTTATTAATCTCTAAAAAAATGACATAGAAGACGATTTGTTATAATAATTGCAATAAATACGCGTAAATAAATTTGTATTATGCGCTATCTTATATTAACTCCAATATATTTTGTTACGTTATGTTATACGAAACGACATGACCGTGCAATACTGATACTTTAATTAAAAATTGTGTATTTTCAGATGTCTACATTTTTAACTCTACATCAGCATGTCTAATGGCTATGCTAAACGATAATCGTAAACGACTAAAGAAGGTTGTAACCTTGTTCTCAATATACGCTCTAGCTCACTACACTACACATTAAACGAAAACTCTAACATTTTCCTTTAATTACTAACATCAAATAAGCAATATGATAATTATATTCGCCATATTTTTCGTCTCTACTCCGACATTATAATATAAAAAGTTCGGAATTGTAAGCTCCTTAGTATATCAATAGTCACGTACGAAAATGTTAGGTGCGGGCAATGAAGGAATTTCTTAGAAGGATTCCACTATCAAAAAAAATTTTGTAATATCACATATTACTGTCAATAAAGACTTGTACCTTTGAACCACAAAAGCCAGCATTAAGTTGCCAATCAAAATATTTTTTTCTAATGAGGGCGGAAAAATAAATTCGTTTTATATCTTAATGGCTCAGCATTGGAGGGACTATTTGTTATTACGAAATTTTAGAACTATTTATGTTTTAGTTTCTAAGTTCATCTACAAATGAAAATACGTGTACAGTGCCATTTTTCATAATATTAATGTGGCTACAACACAATAAATCCTAGGATGAGTATTCTACAAGGATTTATTACATTGTAGTTTATTATTTTGAAACCTGAAAGTTTAGCACAATACAATATGATTGTTGTAAAAGAAAAGGTAGCAAACGAGCAAGCGGCTCGCCTGAGGGTGAGTGATTACCGACGCCCATGAACATCTGCTACATCAGAGGAGCTACAGGAGCGTTGCTGGCCTTAAAAGAAGGATACCTTCGTACGCGGTAAAGCCAAATGGTATGGTACCACGGCCGCGCAGAATACCGACGTGAAGTAGAGGCATCTTGTGCTTCTGCGTTTCGTTCAGTGAGTGAGGTAACTCTCATCCTCCCTCCCATCTCCCAAATACCCTTTAAAGGCCTACAGCACCTCTGGTGTTCCAGATGTACGTGAGCGACGGTCATCATTTACCATAAGGTGAACCACTTGCTCGTTTGCCGCCATTCCTATAAAAAAAAGGAACAGACTCTTTTCTTAAAGGCTCCTTCATCGTAACCTTTCGGAGTTCCCAGAGAATTGCAATGTGATGGATTACACGATGTAAGATGGTGGGACTTAGCAGCTATGATTGTTCCAAACAGTTCCTCGGAACATTCCCCGTGTTAAATACGGTAAAAAATACAAAGAGATAAAACATCTCTTCACAAAGCTGATGCATTCAACCGATCAAAGACAGATTGGTCGACAACGATTCGAACCGCTCTTTGTTATATGCTGTCAAATCGAAGAAGCTGGTATAATGGTACCCCGGCCCAGACTTGATAATAGTTTTCCATGTGATGTCCCCACATGGAACTTGCATTTGAGCAAAGTTACTGTGCACACGAAGTTTTAAGAGGCTTATTTAGCCTTCACCTTTAGGTGACTAGGGAACGTCAACGCCAAGAAGTCCGATACTGGATATGGCTAAAAGAGATTTTTGTTTCAGAAAGAGGATAGGAGGAGAGCTACAAAGAGACTTAGTTTTACAAAGTCCAAAACCAAATGAGACCACCAGGGTATGGAATCACGTTATGAGATTATGATATGTCAGAATTTTCACACAGCGATACCTTTAAACATAGAGCCTTGAAGAACACCTGCATTCACGGGTTTGGAGCAGACTCCAAGCTTGGAAACTTGCTCGGTCGACAACAACTGTCATGCTTCGGTCCGCGAGGAAGCCCGTAGGAAGGATGTTTCAATAGAAACCTTTTGTGCAAAACCCGATCAGAGGCTCGGGTGTGCTACCCCTAAAGAGTAATAGTACCGGATTAAACGAGTGGGAACCGGCGCCGATTCTAGGGTACACGTCCTCTGTACAAATGAAAGGAATCCGTAAGGCTCACTTGACTTTTGTGTGTCCACGGCGGCGTATGTTAAAACGGCTGGCAGAAATTCCCTTGAACAGCATTAGCGACTCAACAAAATGCGCGGATTCCCAAAGGTTAAACTAGTCTCTCTCCAATTCTGCCAATGAATTCTGACTTTGCCACAACAATAACTCTTTTGTATCAGTATAATGTGTAATTTAATTATAATTTAAATGGTGTTATTGTATTAAGGCGCAAAGTCATAGACTTAATGACTACTCATGCTTGCATTAATGCATATCATGAACGATACAGTAATTACTACAATCCCTGGTTTATTCATCAGCATATTTTAGAGCACTACTCATCATAGGAATAAAAGCACCAGCAGAAGCTGACATATATTTTTTGAAAGGATGGCCCATACTTACCACGATGGGCAAGTTCATCACTAGCCGATAAATATTCTGCCATCATTCGGTCCTCAGAGCCTCGTTAGTTTGTTAGTTTGCTAGCGGAGTGTGCAGGTGGAGTTGGCATTTGGTAAAAGTGGTGGTATACTTAGTAGTGGTGGTATAATATTCCTTACACCCCATTCTCGTAACTTAACATGAACTGTTGTTATGTCACTAACCCGTAAACAGTATACTGGTGGATTGACTTCGGTCAAATTAAGAGGATATGTCGTAATTGCCTCGTCTATTAGGCGGATTTGCGACTGCAACACCTTACAAAGTGCTTTCAGTCATTGAGAGAGATATATATTGTACTAGACACCATGACGTTTATCTGGTATTTCCCTTATTTATCGATGTGTAACGACAACTGAAGTTAAATCAAAGGAGCGACGAATTATGTTATGCCATCATAGAAAATTGTATTTAAAAGACTATATAATAGACATAAAATTTTTTCGAGCAATATTCTGGTTCAAAAGATATTTTTTATTTATTATACATAGAAGAGTATTCACTTAGCCTTACTTCCCTGCCTTCTAATCAGGTAAATATATTAGTTAGCAAAAAAGCAAACATTTTAATAAATTTATTATATAAAATCTGCTTAAGCAAATTAGTCTTAAATAAATTAACATTCTTTATAATGATATAGGAGTTCCTTTAGGAAAAATATTATAAAATGGTAGGTAGTAGGGCTTTGAAGTAACTAATTTGTAATTTGTTAAATATTGTAATTTGATCTACATACTTTCTTTTGAACTAATCTAGAAAAACTCGACATCGTTAAATTGACAAAATAAAGTATGTTTTGAAATAGAATTCTCATTTACAGCCGATTGGTTGTAGATTTATTCAAAAGTTCAAAAAAATATTCAATTACTTTACGTATTTTTCTTCCTTGCTTTGTTTTAAATACAGTAGCCTATTGTCACTACTATCCAAAAGTATTTAGTATATATATAGTAATGTAGAGTAGCTTCTTGGCCGGCCTTACCTGGTGCTTTCTTGAAAAATTAGATCAAATATTTCTACAAATGGTAAGAACACAAATACACTTTTCAAATTTACTTTGTTATCATAAAACCTTCATAAATAGACGAACTTCTTCTCTTACATGACATTTAATGAGTAATTCATTTTGTTATAAATTTAAAAATAAAATTCATACTTGCGTTTGACCTCTATCCATCGAATTTCTCCAGAAAACAACAGAAAAATTACATATGTAAGTGATTTCTTATAGCAATTTAAAAGGCGTTGATAAGTGCTTCTGAAAGTGCAATTAAAATAACATGAGTAGCTTCGCTTCGCTCTCTACAAACACTCTTAAAAGCCGGCACCTGCAGCTCCTCTAATGTTGCAGATGTGGGTGACGGTAATCACTTACAGGACAGGTGAGCCGCTTCCTTGTTTGCCCCTTTCGTATGAAAATAAAGAAAACCTTTAATTATATTTGTTAACTAAAGGCCGAAAATGGCGAACTGTAATTACAAGCTGGTGCATTAATTTCGTCACTGGTCACACAGACCCATCAAAAAAGAAGATCATTCCAAGAACGGTATATATCCAGCAATGGTCAAAGAAAATCAAGTTAAAATAAGGACTTATTTCATTTTGACAAATCGTTTGCAAGACCCTGAATTCAGAAATAAGTTATCTTTCTCTCTCGATACATTTAGTACATCCTTGTCTCTTTCAAATCTATGTAAACTTGCGTGTTGTGAGAGTTATTTTACATTAATAATGAAACTCTTGACATTCATAATTTATTAAGGTTTTACCGCAGTTTATACATTTTTCCTACCATACATTATTTATTACATACGTGTTGCGGAAATTCACGGACGATAAATAACAAAATGTCATAAGAGTAACGTTGGATGCTGGTGCAGGATAATTGTGATTTATAGCGCGTGAAAATTATCTGTCGCTTGTGTGTGTTCACTTGAAAGCATATTAACACGAGCAAAATACTCGAAATTCCATATCACAAACTTACTTACCTATTGAATATCGTTTTAAATTACTTTGCAAGTTAATTAGCTCTTTGAAATGAATAATGGATACTTTTGTTTCAAATGACAAATCACCAGCACGCGATGCATCCAGGCTGTTGTTAATAAATGAGGCACTGGCGATTGAATAACGGCGGGAAATCTATGCGAATTTACCGAACCCAAATGCCACAGACTTGTTATGGGGAGCAACATCACCGGTGCTGTGCTCACAAACGCGCCCAGCGAGATGCATTTCGGCAAATCTTCAAACCATGACCGGCTTTTATTTGAACTTTCGAGAAATGGCTCGGGCCGGTAAAGGAAGTAAAGTATTTATTATTTATAAATATAAGGAGTAAAACTTCTGCCGTGCGGTATCCGTGTCAGAACCAACCATCCCCTTTCTTTCTGTGGGTATCCTAAGAGACGACTAAGGGAATAGCCGACTGATAGCAAGATAAATATCTCGATTACCAAAATTAAACGGACCGATGATGAGCAGCAGCGTTACCAGTTACAGTTCATTCAACTTTCTACATGTTTGTCTTTTTTAGTCCATTTCTGGACATTGGCCTCTCTTAGAAAGCGCCAGCCAAAGACGGCATAGATTTATTTCCACAGCGCAGTTTCTTTTTATTATTTCTGAGCAAGCGAGCTGGTAAACGCAGTTTCGGCTCCCACGTAGTAATGCTGATCCCTATCATAAAAATGAGAATAGTCACTTGTTTGTCTTGTTGGCTTGCTAGCAGGGTGCATGACATACAGGTGAGGATGACATTTTGAGAAAGAGAGAAGAGTAGATTTCCCCTTACGATGTCTGCAATCTCCCACGTGACTATGTTAACTTTTGTATAGAATGACGTGATAAGTTTAAACTAATTTTATGGACTTGTGAAATTTAAAAGACTGTTGAAATTACACTTCGAATTTTGTTGTCGCGTTTCTTTAATGTCTGTTTACAGCCTATGGATTGATGATTTTTTTAAACCGTCTTCAATTCAACTTTTATAGCAGCTTTTTAGTATCCTCTATCCGATGAGAGATCTCTCAAAAAATATGGGCATTGATGCCTGGTATCCGTTAGTGTAGGTAGAGATTACTTTTTCGCTTCGGAACCTCATTTTTCATCTCTTCGAGTGATAGAAAGTACTGGTGGAGATATTCGCTGCCGGGTTTCTGTGGGGATATTGCAATGAGATTCTCTCCGATTTTCCTTTTAACATCTACGGGAAATAATTCTTACATCGCCCTCACTCTGTAACAAAATATACATACATACATTAAATTATGTACGTCACAAAACAATATTACTCGAAAACACGTATTTGGTGAAAAGAAATAAATTTGCCTTTTTTAAAGTTTCCCATCTCAAATTTGAAGAAACGTGTTTGGCATGATCGCGAGTCCAATCTTCAAATACGTTTTAGTTTGCCAACTTACAAAAGTGCTTCCAGCGTTTCAGTCTCTACAATGAAAATTTTATCATGATATTTTGAAAATGCGCCAAAAATTATAAAAGAATTTGATCTTATAGTTATTTATAACAAATGTAATTTAATAAAACAGACTTGTGAAGGGACACTTACTTAATGGCATGCACATGAGTCCAATATAACCTTTCTAGAAACGATTAGATATAATTTGAAACAGAAAATATGCCAAACTTCCGTCTGTAATACACGGACAGGACATACTGGAATATAATAAAGTTCCATGTAAACAGACAATGGAATCTTAAAATTTAAATTTTTTCCTTTAACTTTTAACTGGGTCTTTCTTGTTAAGAAATGATAGTTTATTTTGTAATGAATGGGTATATATTATTTCTAGTAATATTTTTAGATTTTTGTAATGTAAAGTATTTAAAAAAAGTGTAAATTTAACATTACACAGGTACATAATTTTTCTTAGAATTAACGTAATTTAATGAGAATCAGAAATAATAATTACCTACGCGTGAATAACTCGCGAACTTAAGTAATATTGTAGAACGTAGTTTCTAAGCGCACCCAACGCATCATTTAACATGAAATAAAGGGGATCATTGAGAGCTTGACAAATTTTACCAGTAACAAAATAGTTAAGTAGTAAATTTAAAGTCAAAAACTTTTTATAGGAATCTACTTTCTTCTTCGTTAACAACCAATTGATATTCCACTACTGAACCTAGACCTCTTATATGGAGGGTTTGCCGTAATATAACCCATTTAGCTTCTTTCGGTCTGATATTTTGCGAAATGGGTATTTCGCCATCTGACAGATATGTTAATATTTTTCAGATCTTTCTCTTATTTGACTTTATGACACTTACAGCACGAAAGCGGCTGGAATTTCTTCCACTTTTTATTTTTCACCAAATCACAACCTTACCTACATTCTCGGGGTGCAACCGTTGATTAACAGGCGAGGTTTCAGCGACCTATTAATGAAGGACAATCTATCTGAAAATGTGGAACCCGGATTCCACACCCTAATTGTAGGGAGCACCATCTCCTCAATATTTATCTATTTGACTGTTAGGAATACCTAATGACTAAAGGTGCTACAATTTGTAGATCCTTAAGATATCCCGAAAACGGAACACGTCCCAGTTTCTTAAGTTATCTATAGCAACAAGCACTTGTAAAATACTTTTTTCTTAAGATCTACCATCGATGTATCCATGCTATATACATCGTGTTCATAATACATCAATATACGAGATGACGTAGATGCCCTATTAAATTGTCAATTCCACAGCCTCTAATTGTTATAGAAAATTTTCAAGTGCTTCTCAAACAGCTATGTGTTATCAGAATATACGATTAATTTTCTGCCTTGAGTTTTTACTCACATTCCTAGAATTTACTTTTACTATAATTTACTATTTAAATAGATAATTCTTTTTATGGGTATAGTTTAAGAAAAATACCGAGGTAATAGTGAACAACATGTTATCCCGCTTCACTCTCTACTTGGCTATAATATATGCAGCACTGTACTAATAAGATAAAGGATTTAACTAAGAAACATTACATATTGTAGTACAAAATACGCGTATATTTCTTTAATTACCAGGACCAGCAGTATATATTTCTATATTCATTATGTGTCATTAAACTGTTTTTTTAAGTAATTTTATTTGCATGTCGAACACGATCCTTTTTTTCTTTTTAAATATGTGGGCACACAAGAAGTTCTGCTAATGTAATGAATGAAGAGTCGTAACAACAGAACTAGCGATTGTTGGAAGCAACGTTAATTAATGTAAGTGATTTAAGTCAGCACGTTATGAAAGTGCTCTCATATGAATGCGAAAAAAACAGCTTTAAATTTGTATTAAATATAACTTAAATTAGAATATTATGTTCTTTATCACCATGTACATTGCCACTACTGAACATAGGCCTTTTTTTGTTAGGAACTACTGGCAACTAGTTACGTTGGTGACCACAGTGTCAGTACACGCGCACTATAGATTCTGCTTCTCATTCTAGTCTCTGGTATTTGGGTTCAACAAATTTGAATGAATATTCGGACATCAGTCAGTTGATCGACAGAGCCTCGTCCGATACTCAGAAGGGTACACTTCGTACAGGTACAGGTATTTTGGAGAAAAATTGTGTATTCCTTACACCGTTTACTGTAACTACTAAAAACTTCTACAATTAAAAGTTAGTACGTGTACTAAGTCCACATTATCCTAAATATCTTTGAACAAGAATGAGCACTTGCAGAATTGAACTATAATTATAAAATATGAAAAATATTTCTCAGCTTTTTTGTTGCATGTATTTTTCTTAATGGCATAGTTTTATTCTTTTGCAACGTCAACCAATGGTCAAAGAACAAAAAAATCTCGTTAGTAAGCCAGAGTTTATGAGGTATGTGGTTCACCACAGCATTGCCACTTCAGCTTGCTGATCTTTAAGGTTATGTTGATTACTCTAATTCTCCCGCGGATCGATTTCGCAGGGAAACACCGAGCACAGAAATTTCCAACATCACTAAGCACCATGACCTACTATGCAACTCCAAAATAACATTGTGTATTTTGAGCACTACCTAACAGCATCCTATTCATTCCTGCATCTTTAGTGTGGTGGGTAGTAATTTCTGTAAAATTAAAACTAAAGGTTTCGTTCAATAGTGGAAAATGGGAAGATTCTTTAACTTTACACAGTTGATGAAAATAATATTCCAATATAGTTTACACAAAATGAAAACAATTCCAATTTCCTTTCACTTTTTTGAGAATGCCTTTTTACACTGAGAAGCTATAATAATGAAATTCCATTATTAGTCACCTCCTCTACTAAGCGGATTATTTTCTTTGAACTATAGAGAAGAGAAAGGAGACTTTAATCAAAAATTATTAATTTGTGAAGGGTTAGTACAAATAAATTTGATCAGTATTTACGTAGCTTTTCAATAAGACTATAAGATATTTTATTTGGAATGATCTCGTTACGCACACATCGACCTCAACTTCATGCTGTAGGTTCAACAGATTGTTCATAGAAATATTATTTAGAAATTGAAGCGTTCTTATAAATTTAAGCGTTCTTCGATAGCTGTACGTCTGCATTTAAGACATACCTTCTAATCCGAATTTCTACAATTTTTTTCCAAATTTTGTTTTTCTATTTTATTATATTCGACTTATCTAGAGAGCCACTTCGGATGCGAGTTGTTAAACTATGCCAGGAGGATTAACCTCATAGCTTTGCACCACTTTCCCTTGTCTTCATCAAAATATGATCGGCGGCGGAGGCACCAGATCCACTGCCGGGGTCGAAACGTCTGGTGCTATCGAGTACTCGCTATCCTGACGATGTCCTGGTGGAACTCGGGAAGAAGGGTGGCCGTTGCTCACCTAGGATTGGACCTAAACGTCCGTTTTCTGTAGTATCTTCTCAGGAGGGAGAGGGAGATGAAAAGTCCTCTCCTCCTCGGGCGACTTTGCGTGGCGCCGGTGGCTGGAGCCTACACCCGCGTAAAATATTAAAAATTGTCATGGCTTTGCTGATCTATGCAGCCGAGATGCACATGGACAACACATAAAATTACAGACATAAATCTGCAGATAACGCCGAAACAGTGGTTTGTAGTCCATTGGATACTTACTGACTACTTAGCAATTGCGCAACCAAAATTAGAGATAAAAGTAGTCTACGAGTGTTCCATGCCACATCTTTGCCAATAATATTCATACCTGTTCAGTTTTTTAAGTGCGATTGAACGACAGACAAACAAGCTTTCACATTTGTAATATAATTTAATATAGTACCTTGTAATATAGTCTTTTGTTAGTAGATTTTTTAAGACTATTATGCAGATTCATTCGTTTTTTTTTTTCGTTTGTAATCCAAAAGCGACATAAAAAAGATAATAATCAATTGTCTGCACCTGGCAATACTGTTCTATGTATTAGAGGGTTCTCAGTCAGAGAATACAATCCCAAGGCATTAAGTCCTGCCCTTGTAGTTCTTAGATTAAGGTGTATACAATAACGCGTAAATAAATAATAATTTAAAAAATGTTATAAATGTTATTACAGAAAGGAAACCTACGTCCAAGCTCTGTCGCAAAACAATATGATAATTTAGTAAAAACCTCACTAAAGTAAGCCCGGAAATTTTGTACTAAAGTAAAAATTGTATCCACTTTAGAGTGATGCTCAGTTAAACTCATAACTACCTAACCTCTCCCGTTTATTAGTTACCAATAACCCGGCTTAGCTCAAGGATTACAGTTTAAGTGTTAGTTGGCAAAGATACATCTTATGAGTTTTACCAATTAATATATTATTAAAATGTTTCCATATTTCTTCGTAAAATACTTAAGACTGCTGATATTGCGAAAATCTTATAATACGATAAAATCAAACGATACAATAACTTTCAAAATGTTAAAAAATTTATGTTCAAGCCTTAGTAGGTCTCGCGCGGTGAGAGCTCTGTGTGGGTTTTGTTTATTGTACATTTTCATGGAGCTTAGTAAATAATTACCAGTTATAGATCTTCACAGTACTAAGCAAATACCTCCCCTCTCAATATTGTAAAATGACTCGGGAAGGGTCCATTTCGCTGCCGATATGCTGCCATCTTTTTTTATTGTGTTTCATATTTGCAGGATTCCATACAATAAAAATTAGTAATAATAATTTATCGGTCTCGCTATTAGAATTTTTTTCCAACTCCTCCTACGTTGGCGTTGTTTCTAAATTTATTTTTCTTCTCGTTTACGATAAAGACAGCTAGGATTTTATATAGATTAAATATAGGGCGAATGTGACGATACGACATTCAATTTAACCTCATATTGTACAGGATATTCCTAGGTCATACACCCAATATCAAATAAATAAGTACAGTATTGGTCGCACAGGATATATTTTTAATATTTGTTGCTATGACTCCAAAAATATTTCCTTATCAACCATATACCCCGTAGTTCACCGCACGTGACTTTAAAATGTCGCCGAATCGCGATCCTAAGACATCCTGCGACGTTGCCGCTCTAGGCGAGGTCAGTAAACTTTCATTTATGTCGAAATACTCTTACATTTAATTAGGATTATTAGGCTATTGAAGTTGTTATAAAAAATATATTATACAATCTCCCAATGAGAAGGTATGCCGTAATCAACACGCTTGGTTTTTCCGGGCTGGGATCGCAGTACTAGACAGTTCGCGCATCATAGAAGCTACTATCATAGATCAGTATCTTTTAGGCCTATTTTGATGATGAGTCCAGCTCATTCTATTGACAAAAAATATATGATATCAGAATGTGACATCAGCTCATAACAGCACTTGTATATAATATCAAAGGCGCAAGAGGGTGTAAATATTAAATTCCGACAATAACACGCAATCTCCTACGGCTCGATAGTCAGCCAAATAGATGCACCTCTTATACCATATGACAAAAATAGATGGATAAAAAATGTACATTTTGGAACAGGTAAAATTTCATGTGACCATAACTACTTTACTTTAGTCATATTTAAAACAACACATTAAAATTATGCGTTTACCAAGAAAGTAATTAAAACAACTTTACCATCTGCTTTAGTTAAAGAACAATAAGATACATTCGCTTTGGCTGTCTGTTCGAAACTAAAGTTAAATAATGAAATAAGATTAAACTAGTGCACTGTTTTCTATTGTCTGACTTTAACTTCATTAAAGTTTAATTTATATAAATAATTGTGAAACGATAAGACAAGATTATGTGTATCCTTAGACAAATTTATTTGCGCCAAATTTTGGCAAAACATCCACAGGAATATACTGAACGACATACCAGTTACGGGGAGCAGCATCTCTTGTGCAAGTAAGCACAGCGCTCACCAACTCGCATGCCTAATATGGTGAGTAAGAACAAATCTTCCATGCCAGTTTTTGTAGGCACTTTCAAGCACTGATATGATATTTTTGATGTGGTTTTGATTTAATTACTTATTTTTAGTAGAATTCACCTCATTTTTAAACAATTCACTTGCCTAATTTTCAACATAATTGAAATTTAATATTCTTAAAAAAAAAAGTAATATAAATAGCTCCAATGGAAGTCAGGTGGTCAACCAGGTTCACACATTATCACATTGCTTGTTTAAAAACCAATTAATATTTACAAGTCCCCGTTTTTGTGCTTTGTGGTCGCTCACTTAGTATTTCAATGACCAGTTTTCATTATTTTTCAATAGTTTAAATAGTACCCATTTTATTTAGAGAGTAGCGTATACGTTGATTTTTTAGCTACTATTTGATTGTAACCTTTTTTTAAAATAAAATTTACATAATTAGAAATTAAATGTTTAGTTACTCCCTACTCGTTTATAGGTTAATAGTTTTAAAAAGATACTTTACTTTGAATTGGAGTTATATAGGTACGAGAAGGCGGTCTAGCTCTTTGTACTTTTCGAAATTTGCTATCCCATGTGAAGATATTTCATAAACTCGTGCAGTACATACGAATTAACGTAAGCCACCGTGGTGCTTCATACCATGCATAATAAATTAATTACAAAGGATTTAAGAGCTTTACCAATATATCCATATCCGTAAATCTACAGTGATTTATCTGTTCTGATTATATTTTCATTGACCTATATTTATCATAAACATTTTTCGTAAGATTATCAAAGGAATTTATATTCGAATGGTCATTAACAAAGGTATCTCATTAAAAATATATATATTACGAATTTGTAGATATAAGTAGTAAAAGTAATTTCAAATCATAATAGTTTTCGTATCTAAGAGTGACTAGGCACAGATGTTCTAAACAAACGAAGCTGGTGACCCAAATTCTCGGGAAGCCCGTAAGAAGGAAGCTTTGATGCAAAATGCGAGCCTAAGAGATCAGCTATCTCTTTTGCAGTATCGCCGTCGAATCGTCCTCCTTATGTAGAGATGGGAGACATGGCTGACAGAAATTTCCTTTGACAGTCTTAGCGAGAGACCAGTATGCGCTGGTTTCCGAGGAGGGAGACGAACTAGTCTTTCGCCAATTCTGCCAATGTGTTCTGACTTTGCCTCAACGATAACTCTTTTGAAAAACCTGGAGGCAGAGTTGTACGTGTTTTTCCATTCGCTGGTTTTTGTATCCAGGGACGCCGACGCATCTGCCCAGGCCTTGTTAAACCTCTGCTTTCGGCGTGACGTTATTTTGCAGGTAAGACCAAACCAATTCTGGGATTTACCTCTGAGGGGACATCATGTATGAAATGAAATGTTCCATTCCCAGAAGTACAATGTTCGACGACAGAATCTGCAATGGCGTTGGGTACATACTATGCACTGTGCAGATCACGAGGTCCAACGAGCCATGAGTGGCATAGACAGAAACTAGACAGCTGTCCGGGTATGAGGTCAGCAAAAGATCCAACAAGGAAGGTGTGTGGATTGGAATCCGCGTCCAGTTTTTAAAGATAGTCGTTTTCTTTTTACAACTCCGAGATTCAAAAATTAAAACGCGTCTCCAATTCTACAATTAAAAAGGAGTTTGTATGGGCTACATTTAGATATTCTAAATATATACTCATAAGACCAATACTTTTAAGCACGAAAGAATTTAAAAATTCAAACTAACAAGCCACGATTTAATTCCAATATGTAATGTACGCTAACCGCAAAAAGTAATTTAAAAGGAAGTATAGACATTAAGCGCCAATAGCCACAATTAGGACGTGGACTGCGAAACATGACATAGCAGGTTTGAACCCGCCATTCGACTGTTACGAAAGCTTAGTGGTTAACAGGAATCATATTAATATTAATACTACTCTTTAAAAAAACAAATGACATTAAATCAATTTCAATGTTGTGTTATTTTATTCTGCATTATTCTTTAAAGCTGGCGAAAAATCCATCGGAATTTGCCAACCCCTAGTCCCACTACACTCCAGACTAGAAAGAGCAGTGGTGGCTGTGTGCCGGCACTGCGCCAAATTAAACCGCTTGCCAAGCGTTTTTTTTTTATGAGGAAGGGGGCCAACGAGCAAGCGGCTCACCTTATGGCCTTTTATTACCGTCGCCCAGATACATCCTCGATACTAGAGGAGCTGCAGGTGCTTTGCCGGCCTTTAATGGTATTTGGGAGATTGGAATGATGTTGAAAAGGGGAGTTCTTCGATAAGTAGAAGTCTACTTCTACTAAAAAACACAACTACTACAAACAAAGGTTTTTGTTACTGCTGGTGTTGCAGATGTACGTGAGCGACGGTAATCACTTACCATCATATTAACCACTAGCTCGGTAGCCACCTTCCCATAAAAAAAGGATCAAATTATTCATATGAAATAAAATTTAAAAAGTGATGAGTTTTTCAAGATTTACATGCATACATAAAATGGTATGCACATACATATAATACCTAGTTTGAAGAGAAGAAGAGCACTTAATAATTATCTGTGCATCTTAACCGCTGTATCTCAACCGTTGCATTTCAACGGTGTATGAATATAATAATTTATTGTGTTTACGCGAACACTATACAATTGAAAATTATTTTTTTATGTTCCCGATGTTTCGAGTACCTTACAGCACCCATGGTCACGGGCTGTATGCATACCTTAACGAATTAATATGTATGATACATATATTACTTAAAACAGATTATATTTAACTTTTTTGTCGGTGTGTATGGACGGATTAAACTCGAGAAATACTAGATCTATTGATAACATGAATTTTACACATGTCATAGATAATAAATCTGGGACCAACATGATGTTTATCGTGTTTTTTTCACCGGATCCGACGTTTTGAACATTTTTCGATAGTATAGTTACATAGTATTTACAGAACGCCGTCTATAGTAGTACTGTAGCAAAACCCTTGACCGTCGAAAAGCCGTCGAGAATAGCTAGTTTATAAATATAATAGATTTTCGTAAATTTATGCCCGACTCTAAGTGTACGCAGAAATTACATAAAAACTTAAAATATATAAATTATTCATGAAAATTTTAATCAATGTTGCACGCAACCTTCGTGTCAAACGACCAAATTAAGGATCCAGGGAATTCCTTAGGGTCCGGTATCTTATACTTTATTTATTAGGCTCCAAAGACGAGGGTTAGCGTCAAGAATCAATTTATTAAATGCAATGCGATCTGGTCCGATCCTTCACTTACCACAATTCACTTTAGACAGAGTTACGAAAAGTATGTTTTATCTATCTAGATATTTGAAACTGGTGGGATTTGAATAAAACATGTCCTATTGGTGGCAAAAATGCTAAAACAAGGGTTGGGAATTGTTTTTATTATTTTTTTTATTGAAACTCGTTTCTACAAAATAAATATAAAACTTACAAATTATTATAAGTAATACAGAAACTTCAACAAATCTATAATCCCTTATTTCAACAACCAAATAAGATAAAAACATGAAATTTGAAATATATGCACAATTCCGAACCTATGCGCAGTTGATAACAAGAATGTGAAAACACTTGTTGGACATGCAAAATCGGTTGTATGTTCTTTTCATCAAATAATTTAACTTAGAAACGTATAATTCTATTTCTTAAACAAATTTTTGATCCACAGTAAAAAGAGACCATATTTTTGGTAATTTTAAACCGTACCGAACTATCACTTGAATTATCAACTTTCTAATCACCTATACAATATTTTACCATTGCCTAGGATGTGTGACTTGTTTTCGAAAAAGATAAAATATAATTTCTGTTACTTTTTAGGGCATGAACCTTATTCATTAAGTAAAATAACAAAAAACACCATACGATACCTTGCAACAACGAAAAATGCGATACTAGTAAGCGGCCCTAAATGTTTAAGGTAATTCGTTTCTGCTCATAAAGCACTACGAATTCTTCATTCACTGCTCCTTTACGAACTAACTAGCACTACGAAAATGCATTTAGGACGCCAGACAATATTTTACCTTTATGGGACATGGGTATATGATACTGTGCATTCTTTTTCTATAACGTACTCTTAACAATCCATAGACAAGCCTCAGTGAAGTAAAATATCAGTCAGTTAGTTTCCACTGCTGGACAAAGGCCTCCTTCTCAAATATCTGAGAGGGTTTTGGAGCCGGGAAGGGCCCGCCACGCTGCTCCAGTGCTACGGTTAGAAGGAAATTTGTGTTTAAGACTCAAGAAATGACTTCATGCCAATTTGAAAGGAGCTCCAAGAGCAGAGCAGCCTCCATTTTGTAAAGCAAGGCATCCGGTACCGCCCGAGTGAGTTTCCGCTGACTGTAGAGGCATAAAACCTCACAGCACTGCATATAATATTTAATAATTTAATAGTTGTGACCTATACATGAAGAAGCTGGGACTAATCAGCAATTGCCCAGTTATCTGGTCTATCACTAAAGCCTCACTTTTAAACTTAGGCAGAGATTTTTGTCTCGAGCGGTTCCACCTGTATAACTATGACAGCACCACTGAGGCAAAAGTTTTTTTTTATTGTAAGGACGGCCAACCAGCAAGCGGCTCACCTGATGGTAAGTGATTACCGTCACCCAAGTATATCTGTAACACCAGAGGTGTTGCAGGTGCAATGCTGGCCTTTAGGGTATTTGTCAGGTCTGAGGTCTGAGCCTCCGGTTACCTCACTCACCGAACGCAGAAGCACAAGATGTGTCTACTTCACGACGATATTCTGCGAGGACCTAGTACCAACCCGGTAGAACTGGCCCATTCGAGCAGCAGCAAAGGCCGACACGACAAACTTGCGATAGCAGCGCGTGTTCACATAGTGCTTATGTAAAGCAGGTTCAATGAGTCATTGAACCATCACGACGACCTGCAGCAGCACTTTAGCAATAAGCAAAATTTCGGTAGTGAAAGACACTAAGTAGCAGAGACACATTTAATCGATTTTAAATAATTTAAACGTGCGTTTAAGAGTAAGCATTATAAATTTGTAGAATTTGTAAAGGTGCTTACCCTGTCCATTGTGACAAAATACACATTTGGGAGCGGTAACTATATATGTTTGTAGTGGACGGGTTCTCAACAGCAAGAGCCGAAATACTATTAGCAGCGGTAATAGACTTGGCAGAACTACGAGAGGTGCGATGTAAAATTTTAATCTGTTCTCCCACTAATTGAATAAAATTATTAAAATTTTGGAATATTGTTTGAATTACATGAATAGACATTTCACATTTTTTTCCTTCATGGTTTGTACAACAATAAAGTCTGCTAAATCCTCTATTTAAAGACAAAACCGCTCCTTAAAAAAGAAATAAGAATACAGATTCTTATTATTCATATTATATAGAGTGAGAGGATGCGTTCAGTGCGCACATTTGATTTACTAAGCGTACTTATTACACAAGGAAAATATAAACATAAGTATAATGTTCCGGTTTTTAATTTTGATATATATACACGAGTATGAAATAAATCGCTAAATTTGAAATAAATTCATGCAATTACGATACTCTCGAATTATTGATTCGGGAGAGAACAAATACAAATAACATAAAACATGAAAATTGCTATTAACAATATTAGTGACCGGGGATTGAATCCGCTCTCTACTAGGCTACCACAGCTCTATACCTCTCTTAATTAATCCTCGTCTATCCTCATAAGTGTATTAGCCGTAATCTCAGTCCAACGCCCCTTCACGTGATATACGAGTAACAATAGTATTGTTACAACACGTTAAGAATTAATTTAGGCCTGGTATATTTGAGCTATTCCGACATTTATTACTTTCTTATATTTACGTGAATACTTTACATTGCCATAAAAAAATTATATTTTGCAGAAAGACCCGATACACGTGCAGCTATCGTGCTTTGCTACTCTCATGGTCACTGGGGGTAAAAGTAATGGGTACAGGGAGACAGAGGTGTTTGACGTCTTGATGACATAATTTTATTTCTATAATCGGCTAGGGCTATCTCACCAGCCCATGGGTTGACTGGGAGAGAATGCCAATAGGCATTAAGTCCGTCCTTTGTAACCTCCAATTGGGGTGTATGCAATAAAGTATTTTTAAATAAATAAATAAAATTAAATAATCCGACATCTATCAGAGGCCTCAATATTATCACACCAATTGCATAATTTAATTATGAAATATAAAAAAAAATATGAATGCCGACTGTGTCCATTTCCTGCTTATAAAATCCCAATAAAAAAATGGTCTGTCAAAATCAGTAATAACTATTTTTACACATCATTACTTTTAAAATTTTTTACGAAACGAAATTATTAAAAAGCTTCTTTAACCAATATTAAATAAGATCTAGATAGCTTTCGTGCAATCTCTTATTTTGCCCATGATTATGCCGATGTGTGTTATCCAGATGTTAATGAGAATCTACTTAACAAGCTGAATCGGCTCGTTAATAACTGTCTTCGTAAGTTAGACCATGTTTCCTCATTCCACTCTCAGCTGAAATGGCTTCCTATTCGTCAACGAAGACACACCAGGATATTTTTGACAGTATTTTCAGTTTTATTCTATAACCGCAATGCAGATTATCTGAAACGTAAGTTTCAGTTCCTGCTTGATACTCATAACCGACAACTTCTTTCTACGGAGACTTTGACTCTCTCTCTATTCCACTTCACCGTTATGTTTTCTTTTCTTCGTCGTTTGCTGTTCAAGCCGCACGTCGATGGAATTTACTGCCTGAAAAGGCATACCTCCAGTTACTACACATTCAAAAATAACGTTAACGCTTATTTCCCAAAAAAAATTCATAATTGCTCAGTTGTCATATTTCACAATGATATAATAATTTATATCCAATGTATATGTATAAACTAATGTATACATAGTATTTGATATTTATTATATAATGCTGTGTTTTAGTATTAAAACTAATTTTATTTTTTAGCTATTATGTGTGTCTTGTGAGTGCCTTCGATGTTTTATCACTCGCAAAGGTTGACAGGCAGAGAATACTTTTAGCATTATGTCCGCCTTAGGCTCATATATTGTATTTGTTGTAAATACATATTAATCCAAGCCGTGTTTGTCTGTGTGTTCCCGTATCACTCCTCATAATAAGAATATTTTATGAAAACAGTTATACTTGAATACTGTGTTACAGGCATTCAAATAAAGCTTTTTTCTGTTTCACATTTAGTTTATACATTACAGATCTTTCCGGGCGAAGCCGGTACGGTTCTTCTTTCATTTCTGTAAAAGTAAGTCCTACATAAGTTGGACGTTGGACAGACAATCGATCTTCTTAAGCATTTTATTCAACCTAGACGTCACAGTTGGCAACATTAATACTATATTGTTCGTCTGCGTATGATGAAAACGAGAAACAAAACCAGATCTACTTACAGTACAGTATTTCGGTAAAACTTATAAAACTGAGTTTAATACATAAATCATAGCAAGTCGACATTGTTGTTCACATTAACAATATAAAGATCAAAAGCTTGTGTATTTAAATAACCATTTATTTAATCTAAAGATTAAATTTCCCAATAACATAAGAATGTTCTGTTATATTTATTAAAAATAAATCTCAACTTTTCATTGTTCTACGACTACTCGACTGTATAATAAGTTTTATAAATCATTTATAAGTTTAAAGGCTGTTTATGTTTACATTCGTTTATAATTCCTCGTCAATTCTGCCGGTCAACTAAAAAATTTAATTGATAACAAAATCAATATTATTGTTGTACTTTGTTACTGTTATATTGGTTTGTTATTAGTTTAAATAATTTATTTAATACTATAATACTTTATCAGTCATTTAATAAATTTTGTGTCATTTTATCCATAAACGGAGGATTCATTGCTAAACTTTTGTGTAACGTGATATAAATGATTCAATTACTGAAAAGGTACCGTTAAGACAGCTGACAAAAGGAATTGGCTTTAGCGGTCTTGAAGATGTATTAATCGTAAATTACATTACATTAAGATAAAGGTTAAGCTTAATCAGTTAAAGACAAAGGAAATGTGAATGTTACGGGATTACTGATACATCTTTCTTGATAAGCTATCACATTTTTATTCCAAAGCTTTACTCTCTAAATAGGAATAGAGAGCAACAACGAGTGTGAGCATGCAAAGCGTAGTGAGTATGAGAAAAACCACATTGGTAGGTATGCTAGATTTTGTAGACGCTATATTGCAAGGCTTAGACCGAGACTAAAAATACAAGTTGCGATAGTAACTTTTGAAAAACAAAGTATATTATCATTGCCATAGTTGTATTATATTAGCGAGTTAGTTTTTAAAACATTAGTTTGGTAGCTAGTAACATATTAATACTCAATGTTATTTGAATTAACTTCGCCGACACTGAGTATTTTATGCTATTTATTCTGTGTTTATCAAAAATATAATAAAATTCAAGCGAAACTTAATCTGTATACTAAATATATTTTCAAAATGTTACTATTGATACAGAACTCCAAATCACATTATTTTAGAAAAGTTTTCTGTCTCTCAGTCTCGCGCAAAAACCAGTTTAAGGATTTCCATGGATCTTTCACTGTTGAGTAATAAAAGTAATAAAAAGATCGAAGAACATCTAAGATATGTATCATCACACTATACATTACAGGAGCTAGGCAGTAGGCGTAATTATCTTAATATGTATAATGTAGAAACCTCTGGAAAATTTTAATGGAACTTTCAATACAGTATCACTTAGTCGGAGTACATCCGATGTAGTAAATAGATATCTTCGCACTATCTTCTATAATAGCTGGGCAGTAGGCATGAATAATCATAACATAGAATCAAATAGTTGTAAATGTATACGACTTACATTACTGCTATTTTCTAGACGCAAGCTTTTGTGGTAATAATATATAACTTCTTGCTACCTATTACGGTTACGTCTACCTACGGGTACGCCTGTCGACGGAATTTGATAGGACTTGTCTGTCACAGTGTTTATAGTGCTCTAGCCGAGTAGTATAAGTAGTTAGTGTCTTTTGTTTGTTACGTAATCTTAATATGTTCATAATTTATGTTATCTAGCTAATGTAACAGTACACTTGACGATAAGTGGTTACTCCAGCGCTTTGGACAACTGTAACGGACTTCAAACTAATAAGGCTACGAGTACAAGTACGTTTTCACTCCTGAGGACGAAGACCTACTCACTTACCCAGACGGACTCCTAGGAAATAAAGGAAATCAATCACTTATTTCTTATATATATTTCAACATTCAAAACAGAAGCTTCGTGAAAAAGTTATTGCCTTTTGCACCTACACTTCGGACGAAATGTTTTATATATCATTTTGGTTTTTGGTTGTGGTTTGGAATGGTTTTCCAATGGTCAATTGGAATTCCTATGGTGTTATGTTTTAAAATATTTTAAACCTAGCTGTGAAAACTTAAATCACAGAGAAAATGTTTTTGTGTTCTAATGCATTTGAGCGCGAAAACAACGAAAACCGTGTATGGGCTTATAAAGTTGCCAGGTGCAGATTTTAATTTAGTTAATAATGGTGAATATTAACTTCGCGAATATTGCATAGTTATTTCAGACTAAGTATGAATATAATAATAAAATGAATCTCGGTTAATGTCAAAACACGTTTTTACTCACGCCCTTTACTTGAAAAATGTTCCAAAATTTAGCTGAGTCATATAAACACCAATAATCTGTTTAGCGTTATGTCAACATAATTTATGATGAATTGGCGCTTAAAAGTTATACCATTAGCGCTAAATACGTACTCGAAATCGATTAATTAATCTTTGCTCTTTTGTTTTTGTGAATTGTAAGGAGAAACTTTTGCTTCCGAAATTCATTTTAGGAATTTTATAAAATTGTATACTGATCAACGTCCTCTATATTAATGTACTTAGCCATCAATATAAAATATAGGCATGCAACTACTTAATCCGTGAAAGATAGAACGATTTCTGTCTGCTAAAAAGGATCTTTGTATCATTACTCCAACCCAATATTTTCAACATTTTTATCCTTCTTCATCTAAGTCTATTATCCAATATTGCATGAGTTATACAAAAAAATATGTTTCAGGTTCCACCTACTGCGAAACTAAATTAAAATTAAAAGAACACCGAAAATATGTCCATATTTTCGGAGTCCATACAAGAACCGTATGTAAAGATTGTGAGTGCGAGTCAAGTTTATTAAGTAACTGCTCATTTTCATTGAGATAGCACGTATCAGCAAAATCGCGAATCGGTAAAAGGTCATGAAGGCATTTCATTTAAATTTAAATTAAAGACAAACGCACTTGGCTCCGGTGACTATCTCTAATAGCAGTAAACCCATCCGATTATGCCGAATTCAAGCCCCGAACAAACATTGTCTGAAACAAAACCGATTTCTATCTTATGAGAATGAGATATGGCGTCAAATTCTCTCAAGGTTTTGTATGTAATATATGGAAATGACTGAGGAAAACAATTCTAAACAGAATAAGGAATAAAGCTTTAATATTACGCAGTTGTCAATGATGGAGTAGAATTGACGACTGGGCAACTTTTTAGAATTTACTCAGTCTAAGGAAAATGAATTAGAGTCATTACTGGATAATAGATATAGTAGAAAAGGTATGCTGCAGTGTATTTTTGCTTACCATAAGAGCTAAGACGATGCTTGCCATAAAAACGCTTTAACTTCCATTTAATTATTGTAAAAGATTAAAAACCAGAAATCAAATGATAGGTAACAAAAGACATTGATTTTCAAAGGGTTTTATAACACAGCAATATAAGCTATCTCTACATCTGATGAAAATTAGTTTTACAAGCAAATTAAAGTAAGGAAGACTTGCACAGAAATGAACTTTGCTTAAATTAATTAAAACAATGAACTCAGCTACGTTTCACGTCGTGAATGCTCTGAAGCTTATATATTTCTCTGCGCTTTAACCTTTCACGTGTTGTTTACAAATTAATCATACTATTACTTTGCTGCGAGTATGTGATATTTGAATTGAATACGATACTTTGTCCAAGTTTATCCATATTGACGGGATTATACATAATTAATATTACACGTAGAGTAGAACTAGAGTAGAGATAAGGAATTAATTATTTTCAAAAGTTAATATTAAAACCGAAAACGTCTGAAATTACTTATAGTTTTATTAACAAAGCTCAGCTTCTAAAGTGTGTAGATATGGTGGTGAACTTACACTAGAAACATTACAACACAACTATTTTAGCTTCACTACCTCAAAAATATTTCGTGTGGTGGGGAACCAACTCCAGATAACCGGTAAAAACATAATCTTTTATCTTATATTATTATATCATAATCTTATATGCCTCTTGGCAGCTAATTTGCTCCTGACAAAGCAAAGCAAAAACAAAAAAAAAATTTTTTTTAACAAATATTAACACTACACTGTTCTCACCTAGATAAAAACTTAAACGAAAGACAAATACATGATATCCAGTCTCAAATAACGCTAGGAAGACGATCTTTAACCGAAAATCATTCTAGTCTGTTTGCGGCCATCAGTCGTGTTTAGAAGCGCGGTCATCGTGTAGTCGTAGTCATATTTAGTTTCATAGAGCGCGAGTGACCTGGGTTCGATCCTCGGTGCCGGCACCACTAAAATCCATGTGCTCGGCGGTGAAAGAAATCGTAGTGAGGAAATATGCATGCCTGAAGAAAATAATAAAAAATATTATTGCGAGGACATCTGAAGCAGCGTGGCTGGCCCTTCTCGGCTCCAAATATTTGAGTAGGAGGCATTTTTCCAGCAGTGGGCACTTACAGGCTGCTACTTTTACAATGTAAATGTATTGGCGTTTTTGTGCAAAAAGTGGCCAATATCCGTTCACCATAAATTTAATTTAAAATTAGAAAGTTTATACAGACAGAATTGTAAAAATTATTCTAGAATCATTGCCCTTAATTTATGAACTTTTTGAGACATATAACATTTACGTATAGTTTCATACAAAACTTTTGAGAAATACGTGTTTTAAAGAGCACGTATCGATATTATGGTAAGCGTCCGCGACGAGTCAGCCACAGTCAGTCAGTCAGGCTTTCCCACAAGCCATAGCCGATCGCCGCCACCCGAAAGGTTATTTCCATTCAAATTGTTTGTGTATGATAATGGCGATATTTGTACGATCTTCGGTTTATAATAGTTTCCTAATAAATTATTTTTCCCTTTATCATGGACGTTTAAAAACTTACTCAACCTGAACTCCATGGGAGTTAAGCCGCGATCAACAGTACAGTAAAATGGTACAGAACCCTCTGTGAAATTGATTTTGCTCATTATTTTTGGAATAAGTCTCTTTCTTGCTCTCTCTCTCTCTCTCTACTTCTCTTTATCTTACTTTTCTGAGCAGAAGTGTAAAATACTGATATAAATAGGAGTCGCATTTTCACTCAGAAAGAACGCAATTGTTGCATTCCTGTTCAGTATTTCATATTGGATTTTTACGTTTTATAGCCTTATTTCAATTGTACTCTATTCTCTTTATTTCATGAACCATTCGTGTGTAAAGTATAAAATATTTTGCTTTGTAATATTATGCTTCCGTTATTTAAATAAATAAAGAACATTTTTATTGCTTGCAATGCTTAACAATAGTGGTATATAATAACAAAGCTTTCCAGCATAGCTGAGTTCTGATGTTATTTTATTTTATGTGTATTTTTCATGTTCGTTATATTACTGCAACAAAGTGCAAAAATTGCAAAATTTAAATTGTGAAGATTCTACTTTGAAGGAAGTCATTATAAAATATCCATTAATTTCACTGCACCACTGTACCCACACTTTTCGTCAGAGCTTATTTGGAACAAACTGCCGTCTTAGTATACATGCCAACGATTCAAATACACGTTTGTAAGTTTACGAAAAACCCATTGATACGTGCCCTCCCGATTGGGGATCGAACTTGGGTCTTCTAATTCGGAAGCAGCTCCTCTAACCACGGCTATCATGGTTATATATGTTTTTATGCTATGCTTATATGATAAAATATATATTTAATTATTTCTAAAACTTCATCGTCATCGTCATCATTACGCTATCGCGATTTCACTTTGGAGAATACGCCTCTCAGATAGATTCTCAAAATGCACGGTTTCATACACTTCCCGCAAATTTGGATAGAACATAATACCATCATCACCCCGTCTAGTAAGGACTTATTGAACACTACATTCGGTACGAAGTTGTACACCTGGAACTTTTGTTCATAACAGTTATCGGTATTGCAAGTTATATGTCTCCAGCTTACTAATCCTTCCAAATACGTACATAGCACTCAAGAAACTCCGAGTGAAGCCCTGTCCATAGCTCTATGAGCTTTATCATACAGCGTGCAGTGATCACTTTCTCGCGCCCTTGTCCCGTAAGTCATGGATGACGCTATTCGTTGTTCTTACGTATTCAGGGGTCTTATGTGATATATGACAAGAAATTCAAAATTTCATATGAAATAACTCGACGAATCCATGGAGATAGAAGAGTGCGTGAGTGTGTGCGCCCGAACTTATGCCTTATAAAGTTGCAATCGGTGAAGCGGCATAAAAATACTCTCTCGATCTAGCTCTTAAGATGTCAATTTGAACTTCCACCAGATGCCTACAGAGGTCGCTCGATATGTGAACGTCGAAAATTCGAAATGAGGCCGGTTCACCAGAATTCACATGTTAGATGTGCGCATTCACCGTTGACAACAGCCTTGATGCTCCAGTCCGCATAAAACCGGTAACCCAACAGCTCTCTTTTCTTTTGCGGAGATTTCTCGAGACGCCCGTAGAAAGAAGCAACGAGAAAAGCCGATGAAAGGCATTCATTTATTTTATGTGGGGAAATACCTAACCAGGCGTATACGTCGTAGAAGGGTCAAGAACATATTATGTTGGGCTTACACTTACCAAAACCCCACCGTGTTTCGCCTTCGCCTCATGTCGGTAGAGTCATGGGTACCGGACCCTCCCGAGCCAATGCTTAGAAGCACCAGTCCTCTCGGCACTCCGCGACGGATCCTGTCTATGGCTCAGCCGTCTACTGCACTTCGGTCGCTGTAAGGACAGCGGCGTATCATAAAACCGATAATCCTCTGCCCCCGTTAGGTGCGATGAGCATAGAGAGACGCCATTCTCCCTGTCCTTCACTGTACCAAAACTCCTTCCTTCGAGTAAGAAGAGCATTGCAAAGCAACGATGCAAACACTGCCCCACTGTTCACCAACCCGCATCTGAAGTGGGCTCACCACCTCGGGCTAGCCCTCCCCACTAAGCCGGCCACGAGGTTCTGCTTGGTTTACCTTGGGAGACCAAACCAAGACTACTAAATCCCCCGCCATGCCAAGGCGGGAACCCGTTCAAGAGGCATTTAATATATGAGCGTCCGAGTGTATACTTTGTAATTACAAGAATATAAAAATTTCGCTGCTAGATGTCTGTGACAATTATGAAATACTGTGGGTCCAAAAATTTTAAACAAATATTTGGTAGTCGAGATAAGTTTTATTTTGTTTTCACATGCACTTCTAATGAATAGAGCTCGTTCAGAATGCCGTTTCTCTCTAGGTTAGTATTGAAATTGGAATGGGTAAACGATCGTTTTAATGACGCCTGTGAAAGAAGTTTGTTCGAGAGGTTTATTGATGTTATTTCGAAGCACACTACGCCTTTCTAAATACGTGAACTACACAATAAAATTTCGTCCATTTATTAAAAAAATAATCATATGTTAGTAATGCAAAATGTTTGTGTTTTAATAAAAATTGGTATTATTTTTATTACATAAATATAAGAAGAAGGCCATGTTCAATTGAAACACAACCAAATAAAAGTTAGATATCTGCGTATATACACGAGGACTGACTTAATCGCTAGTTAAAAGAAAATCTATTTGTGAATATACAAGGTGACGCAAAATGTATCATCCGATTTTCTTTTGTTGTAATTGGAAAAATAATTAAAATATTTTTTTTATGGCATATCCAACATTAAGAAATAGAACGGCTAGGCAAACGTTCCTCAAATTCTTCATGGTGTCTCACGCAGTATGGGTAGTGGCACTATTTTGCTGGAACCTATCCCCCAACTGCAGCTCATCCAATTTCAGTATCAAGAACTCATCCCACAAGGTCCGGTACTGCTCACCAGTGATGTTTACTGCGTCTTCAAAAAAGTATCGCCCAATCACATGTTCTGAGTAAATAGCGCACTATACGGTCACTTTTTATAGATGGAGTGATCTCATGGAGAACACGAGAATTGTCAGTTGTCAAAAACCTGGTATTGAGAAAAAAAAACAACTTGACAGAAAACTTATACAAATAATGAACAAAAATTTTAAGTCTTTAATTTGTAAACAGTACTTATATAATTGACCCCACGTACCACCACTCGTACGCTAAGTGCTTTTGTACAATCTTATGAGGAATCACGTCTCATCTAATTAAGTTTACTCCTCTGAGAAAATAAATTAACTTAACCTAAGTATATGTATCGGTACGGTACATACGAGTACATAATACATTACATATTATTTAGTTAATGTACTATATCAAGTTTTCCTTTATTAATACTAATATTAACTAAGTATATTTTATTAATAACTTTTAGGGACGGGTACTTCAAATAATTTTAAACTATACCGAGAAGTACCAAATTAGCAATCAGGATCTGAACATGCTTCATAATCATCACCACTTTCCTACCACATATCCTCTGCTGAACACTTCCCAAAGATTACCACAAAGCACGATCCTGTGCCCTCTACATCTTTCAACATCTCAAAATACTCCTAGAGTGCAGCAGACCTGCACTCCGTTGTCCCGGGAGGTCGATCTACTCCGCAATTGCCTGAACGACGATGCCAGTCAGGTTCTTCCCCGGTGGTTGCCTTTTCTTCGTGCTACATGGCCGGCCTTTTACCACTTCAGCTTGCTGACCCTTAAGACTATATCCTTAAGCCCTAGTTCTGCGGATATCATCGTGGCAGATTCTATTACACAGAAACACCAAGCATAGCCCTTTCCATAGTCTGCTGAGCAGCTTAGAACTTCCTCATACGGCTTCCAGTAAAAGACCAGGTCTAGGTTCCGTAACTCATCACTGGCAATTCACTCTGGTTGTATACATTTGTCTTTGAATTTGGTGATATACTTTACGAGATATGATGTAGTTTCCAAAACGCTGTCCAGCCGATTATAACAGATTGATTTATATTAATGTACAAACATGTAAGTAGTAAAGATAACTGATAAAGTTAATTGAACTTTTTATACAATTTAAAATTCTCCAAACGTAACTAAATCTTTATTAAATTACTTACTTGTGTCTGTCTATCACAGTGTTTTTTTTGTGAAAATACGACACCAAATTACATTACAGTTTAACGCGATGTTTTGAAAGTTGTATTTATCTGAATCTTCTTCCTAAAGTAGTCCTCTTTCTTGTGGTAGAGTCAAGCGGCGGTGATTGCTGCTGCTCGAAAGAACCGACTTGACCGACGGCCTCGCAGAATATCGGCGTAAAGTAGAGGCATCTGGTGTCTCTGCGTTTCATTCGGCGATTGAGGTAATCGGAACCCTCTCCCCCTCCATCCGGCTCGTCATTTCCTCCCATCTTCCAAATATTCTTAAACGCCGGCAATGTACCTGCAGCTCCTCTAATGTTACATGTGGGCGACTGTAACCACTGATCAACAGGTGAGCCATTCGCTCGTTTGCCCCCTTTGTCATAAAAAAAACTACTGAATATCTTTGTAATAGAAAAATAATTGAACTAAATATATTTAAACTCAAACTAAAAACGTAGATGCAATCTTACAAATGTGTACTAAAGTGGTGCAACAACATTGCATTAAATGAAAATACGTAGGTAAAAGATTCCACACAGAAAGCATTGCACAGCAGACGGAAACTTGACTCGCAGTGAATTATTTTTAAACTAAAACCGAGAACTTCTATTTTATTGTATGACTTACAGAGCACCGCTGAATAGTTTGTTACTTTAAAATTAGATACCAACTGCTATAACCATAAATTTAAACGTTTGTTATCATACTTTTTCCGGCGACAGGTACTCTTTCATTTTTCAAAGTATTTTGGTTGTGGAAAGATCTGCTTATCTGTGTTGGCGTATTTCACACGTCACTGACACCCGCAGGATGAAATATACTCGTAGTATAGAAAATTCTCTGCTCCGCCACTACACGTTTATGTTTCTTTAGTCATCCGACAAATGGACATTGTATTAATATTTATTCGTCCGATAATTATACATTGTTACTACATGGCCTGGCCCTTTGACATTTTCCGGTGGCGAGAAGAGTTTGATTTCTAAAATAATTAATAACTCAACCTCAGCGCCACCTTTCGCGTCCACATTTAGTGATTTTCTTTTTTGGCTCTGAACCATCATATAGAGTGAATATAGGTAATTTTGAGCTATAAATATAAAATTTGTAGATAACTTGACTACAGCGCCACCAATAGGAGTATAGCTATGAACCATCGTCTAGGCAAAACAAACATATTGTTTGAATATGATATCAATTGGTAAGGTCATTCACAAGGAATACGATCACCGACATACGCCCAAACGATTATTTATGTATTTATTTATTTATTTATTTATTTATTTTTTATTGTTAGCCTTAAGCTTAAGGTTACAATGGGCGGACTTAATGCCAAGTGGCATTCTCTACCAGTCAACCCTTGTTATGGTGAAAGGTAGTTGGCAGGTACAAAACAAAGAATAAAAAACAAAAATAAAATAAAAAACTCCACTAATAATTAGTTGATAAGTACATATAAACACACTATATAATAAAATAAATTTTTATAAAATACACAAATACGTATACAAGTATATAAAAAGATACATAAAGATAAATATATATTAAAAATCGAAAATAGATAAGCCGAATATTGTCAATGATCTATTAGGTAATCACGAACTAGACTCTTAAATGATTTCTTGCTAGGAGCTGCTTTTATGTTATCGGGCAGGGCGTTCCAGAGGAGTGTAGCTTGAACAGTAAAAGAAGAGTTATAGTATCCTGTATTATGTTATGGAATGCGAATTATAAGTTGGTTTATGGACCGAGGCTCTCTGTCATGAGCAGAATAAAGATATTGGAAGTTGTTCTTGAAATAAGAAGGAGAATTAGGGTCAGTTAATACAGAATACAATAAACACAAAATTCTAGAGCTACGCCTTTGACGAATAGGAATGTATTTCGCAGTTATTGTCGAAGCTGTGTTATAATAATTTCACTAGCGGCATTATAATATCAAATTCTTATGTTAATTGTCTTAATATCATATAAGGGCAAGTGAACTTTAGTTATACAATATAACTGGATTTTCACTGGATACAATCAGCGACATTATAAATAACCTGAAATAACCTGAGTTAATAGATCAGTAGTAGCAACGCTAGGATGTAGTAGGAGGCCAAGCGCGTTTTGATTTGTCTATTCCATGGATTCCCAAACTATTTTGGGCCAGAAACCCGTTTTCCAAAATGAACTGATACCTCAGACCCCCATAGCCAAATTACTTTAAAAATCCTTTCTCTAGTTTTTTTCCTATTGATACAAAATATAGATAGATATCTTATGTCGGTGTTTGGGTCTAGTGAAATTACAATGTGACTATTATTGGCCCGTGACATTATACAAAGTATAGACGATTATCAAAAATTATAATATCACAGCTTTCACAATAAGCCTATTATATAATATATAAAGATGGGAATGTGAAGTATAAAGAAGTCATTATTATCGTGATCACTTGATCATCATTTTTGACAGCTCGGTGGAGTATTAGCTAAATGTTTGGCTGCGGCACTGCCAGTTACGGGTTCGATTCCCGCACGGAATAAGTATTTGAATGAATTACAAATAATTGTTTGTCCGTGTGCAATTCGCAACAGTATCATCAGTTCAACTTACTTTTAAGTGTCTAAAATAAAGTTTTGTTTAATCATTAGATCGGGTGACGATGATCAATAATTTACTGGTTAAATCAAGAGGAGTCAGTCACACTACATTCACTTATCTTCATTACGCTCACACGCAGAGGCAGAGTCATAAGTAGTGTCAGAAACACTGGGAAAAATGCAAAAATAACCCGTAATTTGTACGTTGCGCGTATATTATTTCGACTAGAATCTGACCTCGGTGCCCATAAATGTCTAATGGCTAAATTTGAGTGGCGTTCTGTAATTTTAACCCGTGACGGACTATTTCAACAATCTCTACAGAGCATTTTCCCATTTTCAAACTGTTTGATTTTTTCATTTCCGTAGCTTTCGTGGAAAATCGTTCGTAAAAATGTTTTCTCTTTTAAGAGCGAATTACTTTCAAATACTTCGTAACAATCCTTACACTTGTCTTATTAAAAACTAAACCGTATGTTCATACTATATTATTAGCACAATATTTCCTCCATCGCGTCTTTAATAAGTACATTACAAGTACTACTGGGTCTAACACAAATGTTTTAAAAAGGCATAGTATAAAACATAAACACAGCATTCAAAACTACTGAAAAGTGCGTAAAAAGAAAATATTAATTCTCTTATATTAAATATACTATCTCTAATATTAAATATATATTAGTAAACTATTATACTGTCATAAACCCTAATAGGACTCTTAAAATATAAAATAGAATTTCAATTGTTTCAAATTGTTATGACACATGAAGGGTTGAGAAAAAAAATATTTTCTTAACCATTCATGTCTTTTTTTAATGAAGAATACCCCTTTTATTTAATTTTTTACTTATGCAGTTGAGAAAATTAAAAAACTTAAATTTTCAAACTCATTTATCACTTGATAATCGTTATTTCATGTATAGTAAAGATATATTAGGAGCCGTCTGCGTAGGTACCATTCTCTCATCCATTTATACCTCTAATCAGCAGTGCACTGTTGTGATCCTTTGATGTAATTTTTTAGAGTGAAGAGAGCCCGTATAATTACAGGCCGTAAGGCAATCATATCAGACAGAGGGGTGACAATGTGTCTGTATTATTCTTAATTTTTTCAGATGACTGTGACAGTCACTTATCATAACGACGGCTAGCGCATTTGTTTTTTTATTTTACAATTCGTATTATTTTTAAGATTTTGCTTGTGATTTGTGCACCGATACACGATTACAAACGTGTATAAAACGAAAAAAAAATTCTCGCGTGTAATTTCCCATTTCCTCAATATTTCTTCGACTTGTGCCATTAAAACAAACCTGCATGCATGAAAACAAAAAATCAAGGAGTTCACCTATCTGCATTGCAGTCTGTGCCCGCAACGAAACTTTTATGCCTATAAACATTTCTTTCAGTGGGTGTTGTAAGAGTCATGATAATAGCTATGGTTACCGACAAATGTCGACCATCACGAAAAATTAAGTAATGCCGTCCGACGACGGGCGGCTGCGTCTGGCACCGTGATCGCTAATCCGCTGGCCGAGTGTGACGATTATGGCAAATCCACCTTATGGGAGAGGCCTATGTCCTGCAGTGGACTGTTTCTAGGCTGTGAAAATAAAGTAAGGTAAGGTTACTTTATAATAAGATAAACTATAATTGTATAAACATTTAAATGATTAAATTTTAAGAAAATCGAGATAAAAAAGTGAATACTTACCTTAATTTTAATATGCTGTTACTAATAAAAGTTTTTGACAGGTGCGTCACTACAACTGTTGTATACTGTACAGCTTTCATAATTATAACTGTAAATATAGCTATCGCAGCCATCGCTCCAATAACCCGGATTGTATTATGCGCTTCTAACGAATTGCACTCGTTGAAAGTGCCGTTTTTCTTAAACTGGTATTGGATTTCGAATGGGTAAAGGATCGTCCTAATGACGCCTGCTAAAGAAGTTGGTTCGAGAGGTTTATCGAGCCCGTTTTAATTAAAAATGCCACGTCTTTCCAACTACGTAAAAGTCACGATAAAATTGAATCGTTTTTCTAAATGTATTTCGTCTAGACTCTACTCCACGTCAAAAAGAAAAAGTTCTAAATAAAATATCTTAGGGTGATAAAATGTTGTACTGTTGATTTTGCTTTATTAGATATTATTACTAATATCTAATACAACGAATAAATTTTTATGTATGAAATGTTGCGGTTCCGTCAATATATATTATACATCTTCATATACACAAACACCTAGTTCAGAAAATCCAAAATGCACGCCTTAAACTCTCGTTTCATCTAGTAATTTGAAATTATTGTTATCGAAAATTTGAGAAAAAAAGTAATTGACATTTTTTTGATGATGCAAGAAAGAATTCGTTTTGGATAATCTGTAGTGCGCCGATATGAGATGGTGCCGCATGAGCGAATACAACGGAAGCAAAGGCCGCGATAGGTCTTTTGCAAGAGTTGTATAATAGAAGTTTATGTCTTAATATTTTGCTAGAGGAGATCAGATCATTGGCTGTAGGCGGCCTGTGACGTAGACATAACTGCCCTAATGTGGGGAGTGAATGTCATCGCTGCATTGAGAGTTACCCCCTAAGCATTTCTTTCGCATTCTTTTCCCCGGGGATCGGGCGATCGAATAGGGGGATCGTGCCTAGTTGCCTTCCATTATCCATCTAGGAACCCTTATTTTGCCTAATATTCGTCTGTTATTTAATCCCATGGTGCCTATGTGCCCGACTTTGCAGTTATAATTATGTATAAATATACTTTAGATGCAGATCGGAACTTAGACACAAAAATATTGCAAATTTAAAATATTTGTGGCACACCTTGTTAGAGAGATCATTAAAAAGATCTTTTTAGATAAGAAAGTCTTTGAGTGTTTCGTTTTTTGTTCGTTTGCCAGATAAATTCTGTCAAAGTTGTTTACATCAATACCCTCTTTGACCTAAAAACTTTATATCATATTATATATAAACTGATGTAGCAACCAGAGTCAGCTTAAAGGCCTCCTCTTAATATTTGAGAAGGAATAGGAGCAGAGAAGGCACGTCGCTTCCACAGTACGTCAAATCGAACTTCACGAGTCCTCAATATATAATTTTTTTCTGTTATTTATCATTCTTCTCTTAAAATTATTCTTCTTCATCAGCTTATGTATGTCCACTACCGAACACAGACCTTTCCGAACGCTTAATGGTTTACCCATACTCACTCATGTGTGTGGCAAGCAAGTAGGTGTGCGGAGTTACGGTAGCACTGGGCATGATGCCCCCATCAGTAGTCTTTGGGATTTGGGTTAGCAAACAGAATGCACTACGGGCAGATGAAATTAAATTTTTTTTTTAAAAAAATTGTATACTTTACTCCGCTTAAAATTGCACTAGCAAAGGTGCTGGCACGAGGATTGGAACCCAAATCACTCGTGTACAATGAAATTATAGCCAACACCCTCGCTTATTTTGTGGTTATTGTCCTCCTCATTGACTTGCGAAATTGTTTTTTTTTTACATCTTAGAAGGTTCTTCACATTTTACAAAATTAAAATTTAGTTTATATGCGCAGCTAGGAAATTCCGCAAGCGTTTGTCTAAAATTTATTTATGTGTACATTAACGTAAGGAAAGTTGCGGTAAAATTATGAACGCACTGCGGCTGGCTCAGAAATTTATGAATATATTACTATAACTACACTTTAATGACTAGGGTTGCAACGGAGACTGTAAATGTGAAATGATCGAAAACGCAAAATGTTTTAATTTATTATGTATATAAGTCAGTGTTTGCTTTAACTTAATTATACGTATTTGTCATGTCTTAAGAATCTGCTACCTGCTTTCTTCCTATTGTCGGTAAAAGAGGTGGTAAAGAAAGACTTTAGGCAATCTCCGGATGCAAGGCAGACGAAAAGGGTCATCACAAGTCATGTTTTATCTCCAGTGATGTCAAAGTAGATTGCGGAAGTAACTAATACGCTAACTCGTGCCAAATGGAAATCCGTAATTTCTGTCTGTTTCGTACTCAGGATCTATACTCGGATAGTCTTCATTCTCAAAGCGTCCGTAACTTCCAGCGCTTCGATACACCGGCCGGCAGTTACGAGGATAAAGTGTTGAGGTGTGGCAAATTTCTATGCCGCCTCAAGACGGTAGTTGTAGTATCTGTGAATTTAATAAAATTTGTTCGTTTTGTAACAAAAAATATCTGCATATATTTATGACCCCTGTATAAGTGAGAAGTAATGCAGAGAAATTAAGAAAAAAACTTAAATAATGGGGTTCTTCCCTTCGCACTTGGATAACATTTTGTTTATGCGCGCAGAATTTTCTTGTCTTCAAAATCGTATTTGTTATATAACATTTCATCGATTTTTTTTTGTACTCATATAATATTTTTATACGCATTTTTTTCTTTAACTACAGCTATATCCTATTTTTAGTTAACTGCTGAATATAGGCCTTTCCGAGAAATCGCGAAAAGCCGGCTTATATTTATTTCAAGTTTTGCCTCGCTGGGCGTTGTCATCTGACTGGGCATTGTCATCTCGCTAGGCGCGCGGGTTGCCAGTACACCAGCTCTATTGATTTTCCTAGATCAATTATTCTAAAATTATATTAATAAAAATTTAACCTTTTCAGTGTGCAGCATAATATTAACATAATTAATTGTTATTGGGAAAAAAATAAAAATTGGATTAACGCTTGTAACATTGTAAAGCTCCTCGCATTATACTAGTGTGGCTTCAGAAAGCCAGAGCTATGTTTAATAAATTTCAATTTTGGACCTGACAACCCTACGTGAACAAAATTAAACTCTACCGCTAGGTCTCTCCCTCTCGGATACCTGATATTGATGGCCACACGGCCAATTGCTTGGACCTTCTGATGACAACTGATCCAGACCGATATCAAGTTGCAGTCTCCTCCCCGTTAGGTAGCTCCGACCACTGTCTGGTGAAATTTGTGTCTGTCTACTCGCCACCTGAACCCGAACACATGGGGACTAGGCGTGTATGGCGATACAAGTCAGCTGATTGGGATGAGATGCGGCATTTCTTTGCATCCTACCCATGGCAGCACTTATGCTTCTCTTCAGACGACCTGGCGTGCTGCGCGGATGCTGTTTCTGGAGTGATATATCAGGCTATGGAATATTTTGTTCCATATTCTGATATCTCACTCCATGTGAGAGCCCGCCCTTGGTTCAACTCTGAGTGTAATAATGCCGAAGCACTTAAGCACTTAGCTTACCAAGATTGGGCGGATGCTCGATCCCGCAAAGCACCGAATGTCCCGAAACTGAAAAGAGCCTACAATAGTGCTGCTAAGTCCTGCAAACGTGCTCTCCGCAAGGCCCGCTTCGACCATATTGGCCGTATTGGAGCCAAACTAGCGTCTTACCCATCCGGGAGTAAAGCTTTCTGGTCTCTTGCCAAATCGGTCGAAGCCAATTTCTGCCGGTCTTCTTTCCCGCCATTGCAGAAGTCTGATGGCTCATTAGCTCACACCGCCAAACAGAAAGCAGACATGTTTGCCTCTCTATTTGCGAAGAATTCACAACTAGATGCAGCTGATAACTGCCCACCTTTGCTACCTCGTTGTGACTCTGCAATGCCTGAGGTACACATTCGGCAAAAAGAGGTACTCAAAATACTCAGAACTCTAGATGTGAATAAGGCTAGTGGGCCTGACGGCATTCCTGCCATTGTCTTGCGGTCATGTGCGCCTGAGTTGTCTCCTGTTCTGACTCGCCTCTATCGCTTGTCCCTGAGGACTGGTCAAGTTCCGAAGTCCTGGAAGATTGCCAATGTCTAACCTGTACCTAAGAAAGGAAGTCGTGCCGACCCTGCCAACTACCGACCTATCGCAATCACCTCCATACTCTGTAAGGTTATGGAGCGAGCTTTAAACAACCGCCTCCTTGCATACCTGGAGGACAACGACCTCCTCAGTGACAGTCAATTCGGGTTTTCGTCGAGGCCGATCTACTGGGGATCTTCTTGTGTATGCTATTCACCACTGGAGCAAAGCCATTGAGAGACACGGTGAAGCTCTTGCCGTGTCTCTTGATATCTCTAAGGCTTTCGACAGGGTCTGGCACGCAAGTCTCATTGGCAAGCTTCCGGCATATGGTATTGCTCCCGAGCTTTGCATCTGGATCGAGGATTTCCTGAGGAACAGATCGATTCGGGTTGTCGTTAATGGCGCCTCGTCCGATCTCCATGATATTAATGCCGGTGTGCCTCAGGGGTCTGTGCTCTCCGCGACTCTTTTTTTGCTGCACATCAACAACCTGCTGGTAACACCCGATATCTTTGGGTATGCAGATGACAGCACAGTCTCGGGGAGATACTTGTCCGATGCGAAGTCTGGGGCAAAAGTCCAGTCTTTCAGAGAATCGATGATTGAGGGGGTGAACTCGACTTTGGAGGCTGTTTCCCAATGGGGTGATGCCAATTTGGTCGAGTTTAACCCCTCTAAAACACAGGCTTGTCTTTTTTCAGCGAAACGGAGTCCATTCCAACTGACTCCGACTTTCCGGAATGTCTCCGTTCCGGTAAATGACCGTCTTGCGCTCTTAGGTCTAGATCTCTCTTCTAACCTAAATTTCGGTCGTTACATCGAGTCCATAGCAAACACTGCCGCCAAAAAACTTAGTATCATCTCGGGGGTGAGACGGTACTTCACATCGGAGCAGCTCTTAAATCTATACAAAGCTCAAGTCCGCTCTTGCATGGAATACTGTTCCCACCTCTGGGATGGTTCGGCTAAACATCAGCTTGATGCTTTGGACTCGTTGGAGCGCCGAGCGAAGAGGATCATAGGCAGTGACTCACTAGTAGAGGCAAAACTTCAAAGCCTCGAACACCATAGACGAGTGGCCTGCCTCTCGGCTTTTTATCGAATTCATTTCGGAGAGTGTGCGGAGGTTTTGCATAACCTAATACCCTCTTCCTCTTTCCATCACCGAACGACTAGACGCGGCGAGTAGTTCCACCCTTATGTTGTAGACATTCCTCCATTACGCACGAGGCGGTTTGCCTCTTCTTTCTTTGTGCGGACGGCTAAGGAGTGGAACTCTCTGCCGAGGTCGGTTTTTCCGGAGGCCTATAACCTGGATATCTTCAAGGCCAAAGTGAACAGACATCTAGGCAAGCGTGTACCATCCTAGGCCTCATCTTCGCTTTCCATCGGGCAAGATTGAGGTGAAACGCAGGCCTATTTTTTCATAAAAAAAAAAAGAGAACCGATACCTTGTGGTATCGGCGTAAGAATCTGAGACCCTCTTACCTCCCGAGATTGTCGTAAGAGTCGTCGAAGGGAAAACCCTTCAAATTGTCATAGCTGTATGGCTAGGCAATGGCGGGATAACCATCTCGAAAAACGCCAGTCCAAAATTAAACAGACCGATGACGTGCAGCAGCATTTAAGCTGGTACTGCGATCTCCAATCCACTTGCGGAGCATTTATTAATAATCCTCCTAATAGGAGGGAGAGGTCCTCCTGCAGTCGACTCTTCCGACTCTTCCTAGGCTGTTAAGCTAAGGTAAAGAATACTATTTGGATTTCATTAGTATAAAAGAAACCTTGATTTATATCTAAAGCCATTTTTAAGGCAACTGGAGTCAATTGCAACAACTGTTTAATTCAATGGTTAAGTCCTAGTCACCGCAAATTGTTCAAGATTTACACAATTTGCAACAATTGTGATGGTTTCCGATTCTTATAAAACTTTGGAGGTTATATTTATGTTTACATTTACCTGTATACATTGAATCATGTAACTTAATTCGTCCTTTTCAACTCACCTTCATTTCTAAGCCGATTACTACCCTTGCAAAAGGGTTTTAGTTTAGGAACGATTTCTTTGTAAAAGGGCCAAGTAAAAGGAATTAATTTGTATTAACGCACCCTTTCACCTCACATTAGACGAAAAGGTTGATCAGGGGTACACCAACATAGAGATTATTTAATTTTGTAAGCTGTAAAATTTACAGGCATAACATACTCGTACTAGAAAGTATGAAGCAATACATCATGTTTAAAAGTTGTATTTAAGTAATTTAATCTCTAGTTAACCTTCCTGGCTCATTTTCATATTTAAAATATCCTTAGGTTTTATGGTGAGTAAATGCGAAAAATGCCAAGCCTACCACACTACTTGCCAAGGTCATATTGACAGTTAGACAGGCGGCGAAAACCACGTTATTAAACTCATAATCATCAATATTGAGATAATTACGCACGTTAAAACTAATAACACCGCTGGAATCCTTAAAAATTTACTTTAAAATACTTCGATGACTTTTTGGAATGTAATACAAAATATATTTCTATTAAATCTAATAAATATTTTAGGTAAAGAAATCCACTATTTTCATGAAAAATAATTAAGTTTGAATCTGTCAGTCACCACAGATACTATATTATTTTTCCCTGTCGTTAGAAACGGAATTTTTCTACCTTTCTTATATAAACGAATACTTAAAAATGAACGAATAGAAATGAACGAGATATTTTAGTATTTGACTAAAAGCAATATGACCCATCAACACATACACGAGTCGGCGATTGTGGGCTGCTGATCAGTCCACGCAATGATTAGTGAGGTATCAAAAATGTCCAGCACTTCTGCCTATACAAGGTCAAAGACGATACGATGAAACTACGATATTCGTCTACGTTCTATTTCCCGAAGAGTCAAAAAGTGAACAAGGCTTGCTACCTCTCGATCTATCATTCGGAAAGGCGATAATTGGATTGGTTGATGATAAGTGTGAGTGCTTATATGTATAATATACTCCCGCCGTATTGACCAAAACAAGCATCGTTCCTGGCCTATGAAAACAATGGCTAATAGCTAATATATAACATAATAAAACGAATGTCTTCGAAAATAACTTGCCGTAACTTATTGGACAATAATACTTCTAAATTTTGAACAAAATACAAAAAAAGGTTTATATCGAAGGGAACTTGTGAACTAAAAATGATATTGCAACACATGGTGTTGAAATAGGTTTCAGAAATATTTGCTCTCCTAAACGACATGGAAGATGCGAGTTATACTTGGCACCAGATGTACGAGACGCATAACAATACGCCTTCGAGTACTGGGATTTCATCAGATTCTTTTTTTTAAGATCTCGATTAAATAAAATTAAAAGACATGATATGTGGTCATGTTAATAATTTAGATATCATTAGTAGCACCATCCTTGCATCGTATGCCAGCTTTTGGTGGACTTTTGCCCTTCCCATGCAAACGATTTCCAGCAGTGAACTTTTACCGACTGATTAATTAAAAGTAAGTATTTATGATACTCTGTACGGGTAATTAATTCGAATAAATGATTAAGTTCTACGGCTGAGTCAAACTTCAAGTCGATATCAATTTTGTAGTTACTAAAAACGATGTTAAAATACAGTTAAACAAAATGGTTTTGATTTTACCTTAGGATCAGAAACCAAAGAAATATTTTTTAAGTGAATTTATTTTTAAGCAAAACACAGTAGCCAATTTACTATGCATAATTTTTCCCTGATCCTTACTTATTTTGTAACGTTTTTGTAACTTGAACTTGTGTATTTCCGAAAAACATGGGAATGCTTCAAATAAGGAACTACAGTAATTCCATTACAAGCTAACAATTTTAGATCTATATTCAAAAATAGTAGGATGACCCCCCACAAGATAGAGTGACGACCTGCGCAGTGTTGCGGGAAGTCGATGGATGCAGGTGGCTTAGGACCGAGCTTCGTGGCCATCTTTGGGGGAGGTCTATGTTCAGCAGTGGACTACTGATAGGCTGGAAATGATGGTGATGATGATGATGATTCAAAAATATGTTCTATAAACATGATCAGGAACGGAATTAAAGAAGTGACTAGTTTTATTTATCGTAAAGAAATTTCGTAATATATATGTAGGACCTTGGTTTTCCATTTAGAATTGTATTCAATCTTGCAGAACCAGGTTCATGGTTTTGTTTTTGCAGCGTCTGATCAAAATAAATAGATTTTTTTGTTTTTCGAGTCTCTTATAAGTGGTATACCTTACGAAATACGTAGCAAGTTTTACTAGTTGAAACTGATATATATTTTAATGATAGATATAATAGTTATATTTTACGAGGTAGAGCCAAGTGGCGGGTTATGCAGCTGTTCAAATGGGTCGGCTCGACCTGAGTAGTACCACGGCCTCACAAAATACCGGCGTGAAGTAGAGGCATCTTGTGCCTCTGAGTTTCATTCGTAAGTGAGGTAATCGTAGAGCCTCACCCTCCTTCCCCTCCCCAAATATTCTTAACTGTCGGCAACGCACTTGCAGCTCCGCTGGTATTGCAGATTTACTTAAAAAAAATAATGAGCGTTTTTTACAAAATTTATATATATATATAGATTTCACAGTAAAGTTGTTTAAAGTCACTGACGAACAAAACCCATTTAAAAAATGTATAAAAAATCAGGTTAACAGGTACTTGGATGGTACCACACTCTTACTCATTTCTGCCTCAAAACAGCAGTACAATTATTGTTGTCTTTTGGTTTGAAAAGTATAGTACCAATACCACCATAGTATAGAACCAAAATATATTTAATCCAAGAAAAAACGAAGTACATATAGGTAATAACGCAGAACGAGCCTAACGGACATATACTTTCAAAACGATCGACGGATCAGTTACAATGAGCCGTTCCCTTAGTTCCCCGAACTGGTAATCGTTGGAAAATAATGGTTCTCGAGTGGCAACATCGTATTGGCAAACGCAGTGTAAGACGACTCCCCAGTAGATTTGTGTTGTGACGAGTCGATGAACCAGGTAGCTCTGAATCGTATTTAATGGCAATCTTTGGAGGAAGCCTATGTACATACGAAAGGGTATGACGATGACGAGGCAATTATAATATAACATCACTTTTAGATGTTTTATATCGGTATAAATTCATCAAATTAATAATAAAATAGCAAAAGTTATTTTTAAAATGAAAAATAACAAAGTCGTGCCAAATATTTATCGTATTTATAGTACATTCACGCATTCACTATTACTGACCCTCCGCTCCACAACTTCATCCATGTTCAAATTGAAAACAGTTTTTGCACTCGACGGTTTTCTCATTTCACCGATATAAGTGTTGTAGTGAAAGGTTTACATTTAATATGTTCCGTTTTACTTCTCACTCGTGTTTTTAAGACTCAAGATTATGTGGTTAATCCATTGTTTTAGATGTAAAAAGTAACTACTGCAAGTGCGCTATTGTTGGTGATTGGTAAATTGGCAGCAATGCATGCATAATTATGCAACGTAGTTTGTTTTAATATCGAATTTATATTATTTAAATAAACTCTAGATTTGGACCTAGGACTTGGGTTAGTATAAAAATATCTTTATTGCATATTTATTTTGTTTATTCCTAATAATAGAAAGTCGTCTAGGACGACGACGTTTGAATAATATTTCGTGGTTATTTTGCCTACATTACTAGTAAAATATTAAATAATCTGTGACATTACATTGCTTTACTGTAAGGTAAAGTCTTGAGCATATTCCTAGGTTGCATTCGTGATAAATAGAATAGTATTGAGAAAATGTTCACGTACATTATACAAACAACACTTAACTCTTTTATTGGCGTTCTTCCAAATGTAGTGGAATTTATATCAGAAAAACAGCGCCGGATATAAGCAACTTAAAGTCAGTATAATACACAAGCAGCTAAAAGTTTTGGTCGATTATAAATAAGATCGAAGAAACCGATCATCTTATCAAAAAGTATTATGGTAGGTACTTTTATTACACGATATTATGCAGAAGTATTATACTTACATGAACATTGGATGAAATTATTTTTTTACATTCCTTTAAAAAAAAAGCTATCACAACCATCTACCGGAGGGTTGTGAGTACATTCATTTTCGTCCTTTTAATCCACTTTTTGGCACAACATATCAGGTCGTCGTCTTCTTCTCCCACTCCCCCGTGGCTAGAAGCGCCGGAACATTGAGGCGTCTACCTACTTGGCCTCCAAACCCAAGAGGACCCTCCCCACCGAGTCCGCTACCCGGAGGTCATGGAGATCAGGAAGGCTGGCGATCTTATCTTATCGTACTGGCAATTGCTAATCAACTGGTGCTCCTCTAGGTACCTCAAGAGCTGGCTGTTAATAATAATAGACTCCTTTATTTCGTAGAACAAGTTGGTGGCAATTGATAGTTGACAACTTCTTCGTGTCCAGTCCAACGAAAGAAATCGTACATAATTTTGTAAAAAACTAATTGTTACTAGCTCAAACTCGTGATTCTGAAGCATATCCTTTAACCACACGAATATCGAGGCCTTGTTTTTTAACTTTGAAATTCCCGGTGTTTTGCGCTTTATTTCCTTAAATTGTGATAACAAACGAGTTATCAGTACACCTGGTGGTTAATAGCTACTGCAATCAATAGCAAACAAACAAACACCTTCAATCGAAGGAGGTTACAGATACACTTTTACTCTTGAGGACTATGATAAGACGGAAAGCCTCACAGTCTGTAATTATACTGACTCGCTATACCTTTCAAACTGGAAGACAATAGTGTTTGCACTGTTGATTGGCGGCAAAAATGGTAAGAGAGAGGTAGACCAGACGACATTTCGACAGAGGAGGAGTCACTGAGAGACTGAGGTGTTTGGTGTCCTGAGATCATAGTAAAACCGAGTCATTGAATCGCACATACCTTAAACCTAATTTTATTTATCACGCGATTCTTTCCTTTATCTTTTATCACATGAACCTGTGATAGCAATCAAAGATATGGTCTTCAGAAATTAGATTTTTTTTTAATAGCTTTGCGAATCACCTTTGTATGATTTTTTTGAGGATTTATGGGTTAGATGAGGGTGATCTAAAATATGATCATTGGTCTCACACTCCAGACTTTGTAGAATGACGAGGTTTCGTTCAGATATGATTTCTTTTACGCGGTTTTAGTTGACCTTTCAGCTGACCTGACGTAAGAGAGAACGCTGTTCTAATCCTAGTAAAGGGATATTGTTCATGACGAATGATAACAAAATGACTACTATTTTTCGGTGGCTTATAAAACATTCTTAAATAAGGCCCGATCAAAATATATAACAAACCTTCTCTGTGACTCCTCTGACATACGATACTCGACTGTGGCTGGCTTTACTTGGTTGATATGACGTATGCAACCCGAAGCTTGATAACATGCAACACTTGCTTAAAAATAAAAATGTACTCGCGGTAACTAACTGTGATGGATGTGAAATTCACCGTTTAAGTACCTGTGAGTATATATCTTGTTTCTATACATAGTTGCACTCCACCTTTCATAAGGATTCCAAATTACTTATATGTCTAGTAAAGCTAAAGAGTTATTTTCTTCTAATTTATATAAGCATTCACGTGTAGAGATGTCGGATTACCATTCGGTACAGCTTTTAATCATACTTTCGTCGCACTATTCGTATCTACAAGAGAAAGTACGTAATATGTGATGTCTTCGTCCCGGGTTTACTCCATGAGATTTTCAAGGACTTTACCTAGTCGCCTGTTACAACACCCATTGGAAGAAAGTTGCGGGAAATCCTTACGGCATGTTTTTTTTTAGCTTTAACTCTTCTGTGAATGGAATTTTGGCATTCGTAGAGTTTTTACGTCCCATAAATACTGTAAACTCTTACAGTGTAAGTCGAGCCTAAATCCGGGTTAACCATAATAACAAAGCATCAAACACTTAATTCACACATGACCCCGAGTCCTACAAAGCATTCTAAATGATGAGTTTTAAAAAGTTACAACTGAACGTGATAAATTCTGTAATTCAAAACTCGTAATTCTGAACCAAATTTTATCTAAGGCCCTACGCTTAGTTAATGTAATATTCTAACATTCCCATAAAAATCTCAGCCGAAAATCACACAGTCACTTGTATATTCTGCTACTTTTGCCTGCAATAGAATTCGCTAAAATATATAAAAAAATTTGCTCTCACGACTGTATACCCAACATTGAGATAGTTAGAAGTCAAGACATTGTAGATATTACAGCCTACATTTTAAAGAGCGTACTTGACTGGTGCTGAGCCTATCGCTATCTTAATGTCCATCCCAAAGATACAAATCGTATATAAGTTTCGACTTCTTCTTAAAACTCATAGGTACGATACGCCTTTCACATAGGGGATCAAACTCGAGTCCTCTGATTCCTAACCACTTGGCTGTCGAGATTTCAACATCCGCAATGATTACCGACACAGTGGTGCACCCTGCTGTCCAACATACTGAGGCTTTGACAACAGAGTGATGGCGGAGAATTCATACGACTATTCCGACTAGTGATTGAGAGTATCGTAATTTTTTGCGAGGTTAGAAGCAATGCTGGGTTACTAACACCGGTAATAACCCCAATGTTGGGTTACCAACCCGTCATCCCAGCGTTGTGAGTATGAGTAATATTTCCATGCGAAGGTTGCCAGCTTCTGTTTATTCTTTCATATTATGCTATTATTATTTTTGTCATCTTTAAAACCATTTGGCTAAACTTTTATTATCTTGTGAAAAGCTAACAATTTTTTATATGCAATGGGAATACTTAGGAGAATACTTGCGAAAAGGAGCAGCACTTTCTGTGGATTAAATATTGTATTGATTTAGGGCAACTCAGTCTATACGATTATAGCTTTAAAACTCAAAAAACATTTATCAGAGCAGTTTGTGGAGCATGGCCTTTTGGTAGCTGGAAGCCAATGTTTAAATGACTACATACGATTCCACTACCTTCAATGTACCAGTATAAAAAGAGGTTCATATATTTGTTAAAAGATATTAATTTTATATACAATTTTACAAGGTTAGTACAGTGATTCTATACCATAGAAAAAGAACTTAGTAGAAGTACTTTGCCTCATGGCTACTTTTCTATCATTGAATAAAGTGACAATTATCAAAGAAGTTAAAACTATATAGTAGTTAATAATTTATTTAATAATTTATTTAACTGTATTTAAAAAAAATGTGTACTTTTTGGCAATCACTTTTTAAAAATTACTTCTAATAATTATAATAACATTTAAAACTATAATTTACTATTAGGCTATAAAAGGGTAGCTTTATATTTTTTTTAAGAACAATAACCTCAAAGAATCCACACTGAAGTTAAATTTTCATCTTGGTGTGAATTGCGATCTGGAGTACCTCCGGATGGTGTGTTATTTCTCTCTATCACATGCATATGCAGGGGATCTCCACGTGTACACGCAGTCTACTCTAGAAGACCTGCCTTCCGCTGTTTCCACCACTAATGTGATCTAGCAACTATTTGAGAATGGAGTAAATGCTATGGTCTTGAAGTTAAAAGCCCCAGGCTTTTATTATTGGTAGTGCTGGCATGATTTCGAGAGTTTACTAGAACAACCTTCGCTGGATGGTCCAACCAACAAACCATAGTCTCCACTTCGATAATTCTTCCTCACGATCTCATTAATTGAAGAAAGTTAGTAGAAGGACATTTTGAACATGATATTTTTTTCTCCCCATACCTACTAAGATAATGTTAGCAGAATCCTTACTTCTCTCCATTCTATATAATGCGGACGCAAGCTACCATCATTTAACTGAGGATCAACAAAAAAAACTTGAGCGAATTCAAATTCTACTAATCTAAGGTACATATTTGGTTTGCGCAAATATGACCAAATCTCATTTAATTGAAAGCTCAAGTGGTTACCCATTCGTCTTCGCCGGAATCTGCAAACTGTTTCTCTTCTGTACTGTGTAACGTTTCTTGGTCATGACAGATCGGACAGAGTTCTACGTTTAGCTGGGGAACTTATTCTCACACCACACACTTATCGGACAAAATATTTCAAGACTTGCTTCACCGTTAAGGCCACTTGCTTATGAAACAAACTTCCTTCGAAAATTCATCGCGTGAAAATAATAGATCAGTTTAAAACTGACTCAAAAATCCTTACATGTCATTGTGTGATCACTAATCATCATTGGCAACAACCGAAATGGTTTCTTTTGCTTTGTATGTTATTATCTTTATTATTAATTATTTATGTAATTAATTATAATATTTAAGCCTATTTAGTCTTATATGTCTAATGAATATATTTATTTTGCATATATTAGTTACTGTAATGTAAAATTTTGGTTTAGTTTAATTAGATATTAGCATGTTTAGTTTATTATTTACACCTCCTCTGACTACTAAATAGCAATTTTTTTTATTAGCATTAAGGTTATCTGGAAGACATCGCTCTTTAGCAACAATGCCGCGTTTTTTTCTGTTATCTGATTTTTTTGTGTTTTTGTGGTATAAAATAAAATATGTATATAACATACCTACATAATACGTTGTTCTTTAGAAAAATAATATTAAGACGTTAATGACTAAATGTATTTTTGCAAATAAATATCTATTCTATCTTAAATAATATATTTGGTATACGCAATTTTATATACGCATTAATATACACAGACAAAAAAAGAGTTAATAGAAAGAGAAATGCCGGAAAAATGCGGGTTATTTTTTTCAACTTACAGATTATCAGTTTTCTTATCTTGATTAATGCGATAGTTCCGTGTCTTTGACATGTCTTTGACCCCTCCTCGCAAATAAGCGATGTGGGTACGGGTATGTTTGTGCTAATACTTAGGAGTCTTTAATAAAGCCTATGCAAATGAGAAACTCTGGTTATTAAAGAAAAGATATAACTGAGGTCGAGATTAATATCCAAAATTTTTTTTCCGATATTGATATCTCTTTGAGTTTGTTTATTCCCTAAAATTACAAGTATTTCAAGGCTATTAATTTTCGATTGCCTTTCTCAAAAGAATGACACCTAAAAATGCTCATCTTTCTCTACATAATTTAACAGTCAAACCTTAAATACAATTAGTCACGTTCCTTTTCTAAAGGACTGCGATAAACGTTTGTGAACGTTAATCAGAAATTGGATAGTTTTATTATGGTAATTGGGTTTTGAGACGATGTTAATAATTTAAGAAAGTTTTCTGTTTAAATATTGATTTTATGTTTGAGATATTTATAATCATGTTGTTAAAGTTAAACACTTCTACTTTCCTTTATTTCTTTGGCAAGTTAATAAAGATACTAGCGAAATATAGAATGAATATATAGGCACAATAAATATTAGGTACATACATAGGAAATTAGCGTATTATATGAAAAAAGTTTTTTTTTTCATTTTTTTTCATTATTTATTTATTCAATCGAAGTATGTATGTACCATAAATATTTATGAACTCTTGCCATTTTTTAGGTATATTATTGATTCCATTGCTGAAATTTGGAAGCGAGCGAGCAAGCACTACGTTGTAAATATTGTTCAGAAATGTTTTTTTCTATTTATGTAGTTGGTTGCAACGTATTGTGCATCAACATATTCAAACAGTGGTACGATACGGCACGATATAAGAATAAGGTAGTTTTTCTTTACATAATTAATTTATATTTTTATTCATAGTCTCCTTGTAATTACACACTTCTCCCAGCCACGCTCCCATCTCTTTAACCCGTCCAAGTAGTACGCGGCGTCTTACTCTGCAAAATCATTGTTTATGAAGGTGACGGCCTCCTCATTTGTCGAAAATGTCTCTCCTCCGAGCGCAATTTTTAGATTAGGGAACAAAAAAGTCGCTTGGGTCTAGATCTGGTAATGAGGTTGACCAAACTTTTTAGACCAACGTCGTATAAAGTAAAAAAAACAACTGCATTCTCTAATTTGCCAACTATATCGTTGACGTCGACGTTTTTTCTAATCAGGTTCTGAAATCTGTATCCAAAGTAATTTACACGACGATGTTCCTAGCAAGTTATACCTATGATTTTGCATCATTAAAAATGCCTATACAAGTAATAATACTCTAGGAAAAAGTACTAACTAACTATCCCAGTCTCTAGTTCATAGTTTCCAATAAAAATCGCCTTACGCACACATACACCACATGCACCTTTGGAGGCCTGGAATTCTACAAATCTGTTCTTTTGTAATTAACGATTAAAAAATTCAAAAAATGCATTCAAGTGCCGGTAGATACCGGAGATAAAAGCAGCATAAAAATTCGTTCCAACGACGCTGCTTGTACGAAGCAGACCTAATGAATTGAACTCGTTGAAAATATCGTATTTTCACCAACTAGTATTGGATTTAGAATGGGTAAAGGATCGTCGTAATGACGCCCGTAAAAGAAGCTGGGTCGAGGGGTTTATCGAGCCCGTTTTAATTAAAAAAGCCACGTCTTTCTAACTACATAAAACTACCAATATTATTTTTAATTCATTTCGGTTAAGTTCAACATACCTACAGAAAATAGCGTCATTTGAAAATAAGTTTGCATTGATTAAGATTTGAGTTATCAATACTGTTTTACATGCTGATATAGTACATTAACATCGTTTCTCCTTACAACAATCCCACCTTCATGTGCTGCGCTGCTAGTTGCGCTGCTCAGGCGCCCAACGTCGCCAGATATCGGGAAATGAATCTGAATATGACATACCAAAATTCTATAAACTATCACTATTATATAGAAATATCACAAGTACAAGGGTTTATCTGCCCGCCTATATAGACGTGGTAAGTTTTCATTTAGTGTCTAAACTAAATAAAAATTAAATCTGCCTTTCTGACATCAGGATATTCTCTAAATCAGATATTCCTTTAATCTTCATCAGCCTTTTTAAGTACAAAAGCCGACATGTATTTCTTGAAAGGCTTGCCCATACTCATCAAGCTGGGAAAGCGCTTGGCTTGTGAGCGCAGCACCAGTACCCTCGCACTGGTAATGTTCGCCATCGCGTCTATGGAATTTGGGTTCGCAAGAGTAGCTGTTAGTAATATTCATAGGGGTTCTAAAATAGTTTTAGATTTACGTTCTCAGAAATAGGAATAAATAATTATTATGAAAATAAATAATTAAGGACTAACAAAATGCTAACTAATACTATACTACTATATAAAATATACTTGATAATTTTTGGATCAGCCATCATGTGTAATGTATACATTGGATATTGTAGAAAAACGTATACGTAATTGTGAAAAGATTTTTTAGGATAGGATGTTTTAGGTTAATAATTATCTAAATTACTTTTGAAATTTTACATTTATACGAAGTTCTTGCAGTCATTTATTTCGATCACGCTAAAATACTCCAATTCATCTGAATCCCAAATGAAGTGCTACCGAGTTGAATGCACTGGATGGAAAATGTGAGGATGTGAAATGAATGCAATGGATCAACTTGAATAAATTGCAAATGCATATCTTCATATGTATGTGTGTAAGCCAGGTTTTAATGACAAAATTAGCTAAAGAAATAGATAACATAATTTATCATTGATTTATAAGCTTGTATTTACTTAAATACAATAATATGAAAAAAAAGTAGGACACATTTCAAGGACGACAAACAAGAAAAGTTTTTCCTTTGTAACAATAAGAAGGATAAGACATGTATATGTATATGTATTTAACACATCTTCATATATGATATTTACACTTTTTTCACACACAGTTTTAGGTTATTCACCACGATCTAAGATCATATAATTACTCCCGGCTCCAAGGATGCGGGTTCATATTGACCTGGATTTCAAACGTTGATAATTTTCCTTTTACGCGCACGGTACAGTTGAACATCTGTATAGCTGGAGATATATCTGCCCGAATCGCTAGTGTATACTAGCGCAGTATATACTATCGCTAGTATATACTAGTGTCGTTAGCGTGTCACCGCCTGTAAAAGGTGATATTCTTGCGACACTTCAAGACGGTTTAATTATTACCCAGTCATTACTTGCGTCGTATTTTCATGATATACTTTCTTTAGGGTATTCAGAGTTTTACGGTCTTAAATGATTTTTTCGGAATGCTAAATATTTCTGATATAAATAGAATATATTGGGCTAATTATAAAACGAACACGAAAAGCCCTCTTTATAAAAAAAACAAGGGAATTTAGGAGGACATGGCCGAAAAAGGAGTGTGAAATTGCTTTCCATTGCGAAAAAGAATCGCAGATTTACAGATAGTCCAAACAACTTCAATCGAAAAAGGTTATAGATGCGATATCACCCCTGAAAACTAAGATGCAATGCCACACAGTCCATAATTATTCTAGCTCTTTATAGCTATAAAACCTGTACAAAAACAGTAAATGCTGTTTGGTTGCAGAAATGGTTAAAAGTGTGGTACCTACGGATGACTCATAGTTTGCCGCGATGTCTCTGGTGGAGGAACTGAAGACTGATTACATATTATTAAGATAAGAAGTTTGTATTTTTAGTCTTTAAAATAATTTAGTCTTACAAATGTGTAATATTTTATAAAAAAAATTATGATATGTTATATATGTTCTAGTATATGAGAAAGTTATGTTTTCATGGTTGATTTCGGATGTGTTGTGAAGAAAGTTAATAAAATTAAGGTTTATAAAATATTTGAAGTTAATATTATATAATGTACACATAGAATCCTTCTTTATTAAAACGTTAGTAAAATTAACCTATTGAAAATTGTTGTGAAAATTGACTAAGTTTGGGTCAATGTGTTCACGTTAATATGTTTACTCCGTGTATAAGCCGTTAAAGATATCACGCGCTTTTCTCGAATATGCGACGGAAGAAATACTAAGACTACCTTTCCTGTATCAAGTAAACTGCTTCAAGTGGGACATTTTCTCAAAACACAAATATGCCTGTTTTATTAAATTAAACTTCATATAATTCAACGAGTTTGTAACACTTCACAAAAGTGGACCCACTATAATTAAGGTAACTCTACGATTTCTTTTCACGTTTGTGATCTCATAAATATTTTTATATTTTACTGATGAACTCTTATAGCGGTGCTTTGATTCTTTATCTACTACAAATTGGATAAAAGAATATTAATTGTTACTAAAAAAAACTGATGCTGCTATGTAAACCAAATAGCATTGGTTTTCTTTGTTTTCAGAATCATGTTAACGTCACCCGGTATAGTAAAGTATAAATATAGAATACAGAAATAAAAGTGTCGGCATTAAAAAGTTCACAATATCTGAAAGATTGGTAAGTATCTACTACGATATATATTGTGAATTTCCTATTCAGTTTTACATGAAAAGGATTATGTTTCCCTTCTAACAAAAAAATTAATAAGGCTTCTACCAACAGACTTTTCAGAACTTTAATTAAATAAAGCTATTTTAAGCAAATAACGTCATTTCATTTCTTGTTTCAAACTTAATGAAGGAGTCGAAGCTAACGGCTGAACTACGATGTTTTTGTAACTTTACCGTTTAATTTTGCTTTGTGTTCCGTTTAATTTTATGTCTTATTTATTCAAGCCCGGAATTCATTTCATTAAACTTATAAAACGTCAGTAATATCCCATAGATAAAAAGTAAATAACTACAGACAAAGTTAAAATTAACAGCCAATTTTTTACAGAAAAAATCGAAACAAAAACTTATAGGGAGCCGGCACCGGCCATGTAGTACCATGACGACGATGAACCTTAAAGTAAGCACTCTGGCCCCTGAACTATCAAGACTCTTTTGTTTTGTCAATATTTAGAGCAAACTAAGCAGACTTTTGTAATAAAAATATCAATAGAATTTTATGTTTAGGTTCTTTTTAGTTCAACGTGAGAAAATTTACTAAAGAGCATTTACGAACGCTGTGCGATGTAGTTAAGAATTTAATGAATTATCTACTGCTACTACATTTTAATGGCATGCAACGAGAATGGAAACGTATTTTACTGCAGTAATCTGTTAGGGCTGAAAACACGAAGGAAGTAAATTTTAGCTTGTATTAAAAAAAATTGAGCTTGATTTAAATCCTCGGACATTTAAGTTTTCTTGTTTTTTTCACATTGAACTGAAAACAGATGCTCACAATAATTACAAAATACTTATTTCTTATCTTTATCTGTTAATATGTTCGTCAGTCACGTTAAAACTATCCGATCTTTCAGTAAAATCCTAAGATATAAACACATCTACATATGCTTATTTTATTTCAAATTGGGAAGAGTTCGTTGTTATTTCAATTACCCATTGCTAACGATTGCTACAGAAAAGCTAAAAAAGTCTAAGGTACATCCAATCCATTCTCTTTTCTTAAAAACAGCTTGGATATAATTTAAAATACTAGATTTTCAATTTTATTTACAATATGATGGACGTAACACGGCGACAATTCCTGCGATCATTAAATTTAAATGATGAGCCGCTGGCAATTGGTTGGATGACTACAGGACAATTTTTTCTCGTTACTTACATTTTTTGTCGCGTTTGAAGACCACTTAGTAGTTAGTGCATTGCTTTCATAATCCAAGTGTCTTGTTTCGAATCGTAGTGGAAAATAATATATACACTGCTAATGTGTAGAAGGATCTGCCCTCTGACCTGCATGAGGTATCCAACAAACGAAAAAATTAATTTTAATCGATTGATGACTCATCTGAAATAGGAAGTAAAAGACGAATACTGAAGGATCAGCATTCAAATCAAATCATTAATTCAACGTAATAAACATACATTTCACTTGTCGAACGTCATTCTTATTTAAAAAGGAGGTAGCCTTTTCATAATATGGTTCCTCTGACGGAGAAGAAACCAGCGAAAGAAACTTCGTAGGTGACCTCTTGTTTTGTATTTCTTGGGAACGTTCAACTCATTCCTAGGGGTTATTATCACTAACAATAACTTAGACCCGAACAATATTTAAGCAATTTATTGCTATGTAAAACGTGGATATATTTTGTTTTATATACCTTTGTGATATCAAAAACATATCCACGTTATGCAGTGTCGGATGTAGTGCTGGCGTGAGGGATTTGTGTGGTGGGAGGTGCTTATCTTATTTTCGCACTTGCGTATATACTATATTACTAATTTTCGGCATACAGAATTGTGCGAAGTAATTTATTTCTAAAATCTGTAAAATATTTCAACTATTTATAATATTTGAATAGTCCCAGAAACACATACGCCGCAGGTGAGAGATCTATAGTCCTGACATACATAGAACCCCAAAAGTAGGTTCAAGTCCTCTCTGAAAAGTTCACATAAATAATTCTATCATTTTTCTCCCAGTAATATATATTTATATATATATAAGTAGTAGCTATTCAGTTACCTATACAATGTTTCTAGTGAGGTAATAAACATTTATTTCTTTTCTTTTTATTATATTATTATATAAGTTATGTCAATTCATAGTCAAGATATGTCCAAAGCATTAAATTTAAATTTCCACGATGGTTCTCTTTTTGTCGTTATAATGAATATATTTTTCTCTTTTCCACACAGCCCCGCAGTTAAGCCGATTAATAAAATTGAAAAGGGCTTTCTGTTTGGTTCTCTCTTTCAGTACTCTCTTATTAATTTATAAGCTGTGAGAACAGAAATGCGGAATATATATATAATAAATCTTTAGCTTTTGTAGATCTAATAATTTTTTGGAAAAAAATATATTAAAATTAGATATATGAGTGATATTGAAACTAAATGGTGATTTTTAGAATACTTATTCCTGACATATTTGAAATTATCATTCCGCCTGTCTGAGTAGATAAAACAACACTCACGGACTGGCAGATCTTTTATGTCCACTCGGTGAAACTTTCTTTGATTCTCAAATGTCCTACTACTGGGCAAAGATCTTTCATTCCATTTTTTACACGCGCAACTTAAGAAAATATTATTAACCCGAATTCGACACAATCGAAGAAGTGAGGAAAATATAGTACAAGCCTATAAGCAATTATACCTTCACAATCGTTTTGATTTATCCATAGTTTTTAAAATGGCAGGATTTTTTTAAATATTTCATTACACACTGAAAAGCTTTAGTGAAAAAAAAAAGAGTCTGCAACGATGATATCCGCAGCAGAACTAAGGTAGCATATCTCGCAGAACTGACAACCGTTGGGGAAAAAAGGTTCTCGAGTGGCAGCCACGTACAGGCAAACGCAGTGTAGTACGACCCCCCTCATGATGGAGTGACGACCTGCGCAGTGTTGCGGGAAGTCGATGGATGCAGGTGGCTCAGGGCCGAGCTTCGTGGCAATCTTTGGGGGAGGTCTATGTTCGGCAGTGGACTTCTGACAGGCTGAAATGATGATGATGATGATGATGATGAAGTTATTCTCAAGTGGTGTGTGTTATCATTTATCAAAGCTCGTACGTAGAATCGAGCACTATACCTATTAATTCAAATAACATATTTCAGGAAATAAATATTAATTACATTATGTTAATTTTATGTTGTAAGTGTTGTTAATTTTTGGAAACTTCTTTAATAGTCCGCTGTTGCCCCGCGGTTCCCATATTGTCTTCTATATCTATCCATATTGTGCTTTGATTAACGCCAGTAATTTGCTTCTAAATGACAATAGAACTAAATTTATGAATTTTACAACACCCAACCTTAAACACTTAGGTACCAAAGTATGTAGTAAGTACGTATAAACGGATATAGTTAAGCCTTGTGGATATCACTGTTTTTCTTAGAATAACTCTTGATGCAATGCTTCAATGGGCCCCTCATATATCCTGACTTGCTAGCAGATTTAGAAAGAATCTGCAGCAAAATTATACAGTAAGGAAAATAAGATGTCTGATTAATATGCTCTCTAAACTTTCCTTTCGCCTACTTCTTCTCCGTCAGAGGAAATACATTACAAAACGGCGGTAGGTACAAAAAAAATACTTTTGAGAAGTGAAATTTATGTTCCTATGTCAAAGAATAAAGTTTTTGATTTTGATTTCATGCAATATTAATAGACCTTATTAAGTACCTCAAAAAATCTTGATATCAACGTTTTTTTTCTACCCAATTATTTTCTTTGGAGTTATTTTAATATGAACTCTTCGTGTAGAAACAAACTATGAAAACACCGTAAGTTAAAGCTACTTAAGTTACAAAAACATTCTCATTTTCACCAACTTATCGTAAACTGCAATCTCGTTGAGGCCGAAACGGTCTGTTGACATCGTTTACTGCCAAATAAAGCAAAGTAAATAAGACTTCCCTAGTTAAAGAAACTCTCCTTTACGACACATATTCCTGAATCCATATAGAATTCTTTCCGCAATGCAGTAAAATTTAGTATGAATAAATGTTGTTTTCATTGATATCTTAAATAAATAACCATTTTATCAATTACATAGACCTGGGTGCTAATATATATAAATAATAATCGTTTTACAAAATATATTGTATTATGAATAATACATAACACGTATAATATATTTATATATATTATCTAAATTTTATCTATGCATTAACACATGAATACTTCACACTTTATATCCGTTCCCACCCATTGCCTCACTAAGTGTACCCTATTCGCTCAGCGTTTATATTCAACTTACCAACGCTCCGCATAGAAAACGCAAGTATAAGTTCTTCCCGATGATGATTACAATATTCTATACAGACCAGCAGTGAGAAACAGAGAAAGAAAACCAGTGACTAAAAAGGTTGAATTACAATGTACGTCGTAGGACCCGAGCACTGGATAGTCGAAGGAAGCGGGTGTCAGTTCTTTCCTGTCGTCTAATTTATATACTATTTCTTATACCTAATTAGTATTATTTTGAAAAGCACCGAACAATATATTGTGTCATCTAATAAATTTACAGATCGACCTCGCAAGATTTCATTAAAGAGCTGAGTTATAATAAGAAATTTAAAATAAAATGAGTAAATTAAAAAGGGAGTTGCTCACACTTTGCATAACTATAACCGAAGTTAATTCTTTCAGCTTGCCTAAAGTATTATTAAATGTAGCATAGGTTTTCCGCTTTATTAATCATATTGCTGGAAATTCGTTATTGCGGTATATTTAACATAAATCGCTAAATAATCTTCTTATATTTGCTAAACACAAGTTGTCGTCCAATTAGCTTTATTTGGCAGAGAAGTAATACATTTAACCAAAATCTCTTTATTTGCCGGCGAAATAGTACATTTTACCAAAATCTTATTATCTTGGGCCTGTTAAAATGAAAGCCTTATTTCTTTTGATTCAGTTTAAAGTTAAAATCAGACTATATTATATTGATTTTGAATATATTAGATGAATAATGAAATAGAATGTAACCTAGTTAATGATTTATTTATTTATTAAATGTTACACGCAAGTTATCTAAATAGTAACTAATACAAACGCCGCCTAGTACTGATGAAAGAGAAACTCGTAAAAGTTCTAAAACTAACAAAATTCGAGATATTTCGTCAAATGGCGGAACAACCATCTCAAATATTATGCTAGACCTGGACTGGGTACGTATATGATTATAGTAGAGGAATATATGTATATATAGCTAATTATATATATTAAGACGATTCCATATAGTGTAATGAAATTTTAAAACTGATAATAATTAATTATTAAAAAAAAATATCGAAGACTATTTTCATTATTTTCTTCATGAAAATATAATGCTACGCCTTATGTAAAAACGAATGAAATTTTAACATAATGAGAAAAAAGCATGAAAGCGGTTAAGCAATTTAGGTCAGCTCGTAAAAGACTTAGAAGCTAACCTTAATTTAAACCATTGGCTTGGTGGAATAAATTTTACTGTATAATTTTATTATGATTCCTATGTGAGGGCTTCATATCTATTTATGGATTTGTGGGTGGGATACCGTATGCGAGATATTTTTGTTTAATATGTCCATACACGAATTATAAAGCTTATTGTTCATACAAACATAATATAGAACACGGAGGAAGATCATAAGTAGTGGAAAAGATAACAATTACACAAGCAGAGGGATAGTTTATGGTGATAGAAATAGCAAAATCATATAGTTCTAAGCGATATACCAAAGCATCAGCACGACGGAGGTACAAAAAGCGACAGGCATTAACACATATCGTGTCTAGCGACCGACTGGTGCAGGCGCAGCCGTTGCTGCGTGCCAACCCGTTATCTTCACAAAAAACGTTTGCTCGAAAGCGCGCCGTCACACGGACAATCGGTGTAATAAAGAATTGTGAATTGAATGTATTTAAATAATGTAAATATACTATTATTTATTATGAGAAGATTGAATATTATATAACGATTATCTTTTAAATGAACGATATAATAATTAATATAATATATGAAAATAATAAATATGTATATGTGTAAGTACGCCACAGATTTATAAGCCGTACTATTCAATCTGCTGACAATAAAATTAAAGCAGCTTGGAAATTAAATACGTAATAAAAAACGGATAACAAAGGTTTATAATAATAAATTTGTATTTAATACAGACCACGGGCCGATTCAATTCAATAAAGAGGTGGCTAATGATTTAGGAACATATTTGGCCAATATACCTATCAGAACTACAACTACTACTAAACGTGCATATCATCTCAAAACTACCAATGTTAAATGTGTTTTTAAACATATTAACTCCCAAGACATAATCAGCATTATCATCATTTCAGGCTGTCTCAAGTCCGCTGGTGTACTTAGGCCTCCGGCTAAGATTACTACAAAGCACGGTCCTGAGTCACCTGCATTCATCGGGGCACTGTGCAAGTCGTCCCGCATTTCGTTTGCCTGTACTCGGTTGCTACTCGAGAACCGTTTTTCCTCAACGGTTGGCAGTTCTGAGAGCAATGTGATCGGCCCATTGCGACTTTAGCTTACTGATTTTAACGGCTATGTCGATTATTTTTGTTCTGCTGCGGATATCGTCGTTGCAGATTAAATCGCGCAGAAAAACACCGAGCATCGCCCTTTCCATAGCCCTCTGAGCAACTTTGAGGTTCCTCAGCCTGCGTTGAAAGACCACGTCTCGGTACCGTAAGTCATCACTGATGTTGAACGTAGCTCTTGTGTTATACAAATATTACATTCTGTAAAGGAACAAAATGTCAGTTTGTGGCTGTTAGACCGAACGGACATAATATTTACCTGACATAATACATAATGGACATAACAATTGCTTTAACATGCAATTGATAAAAATTTTACATAGTTTTGTAATTAGCTTATTACTTACAATTGGCTCGACATGTTTTAGAAATTTATTATGGCATATTACCAGATAGTGCAAAATCCTTGCACAAAGCATACGTCAAAGTACAAAATCACATAATCACACAACACGCAACATATGAGCGGCTGGAGAAATGCATAAGTGCATTTGCAATTCAAATGCGAACATTGTTATCTTATCTAAATCCTGCCACATTAGACGTACAAGATTTACTACCGACTTAATATGAATCTTAATTAACTTGAAACGTTAATTCGCAAAGATCTGCATTAAAATGTTTGTGTTTCGAACTCTGCTGCATAAGCATTTGCAGTGGTGGCAAAGTACTCTGTTTGTACATCGAAAATGAGATAAAGAGTTATTAGAAAAACGTAAAATCTAAATTTTAAGTGAATACCAGACCTTTTATCATATGTTTACAATCTTGTAGAGTCACGATAGCCGAGTTTGGGGGACCTACCTCCGAATCAGAGATGCCCGAGTTCGATGAGGAAATTTATGTACAGTTTGTATCGTTGGCCGAAATAATACAGCGACAAAAAGTCAGTGTAAATTCGAGCGTTTCACGACGATGTTTCATCATTGAATTTCGTTGAGAGATCACAGAGAAATACAATTAAATTTATTAAGAAAAATAAATATTTTATACTGGATGATTAGGTAAAAAGTCAAGTTTTGAATTCTCAAGGGCGGTGAATCCACCCCAAGGACTAGTAAAATTGAATTTACGTGCTTTAAACTCTAATTTATGCAATGGCACTACACAACCTACACGGCCTCCAATCACACGTGGTTAACGAACCCGTCTGATTCTGCTACCCGGAGGCTATAAGGGTCAGGAATATCAAGTATTTGAAAGCAAAAACGTTGTAGAGCCAAGCGGCGGCTTTAGCTGCTGCTCGAATAGGCCGGTTGACCGAGTTAATACCACGACCTCGCAGACTACCGCCGTGAAGTAGAGACATCTTGTACTTCTGTGTTTCGTTCGGTGAGTGAGGTAACCGGAGGCCCACTGCCACTCCCCATCCTCCTTCTCATCCTCACTCCCATCTCCCAAATACCCTTAGAGGCCGGATACGCACCTGCAGCACCTATGGTGTTTCAGATGTACGTAGGTGTCGGTAATCACTTACCATCAGGCGAACCCCTCGCTCGTTTGCCGCCTTTCCCACAAAAAAAAGCACCAACCCCCTGCGGTGAATCTGCTCAATGGTTCCGCCACCTACAAAATTTCGGCGAATGAACGAGGGATGAATCGTAATTCTGATACTACCCGATATCACCCCGCAGCTGCATCAGTGGTGCGACCCCGACAGAATCGCGGAGTATAGGGAGAGTGGCATACCACAATTACAAAACTGTTTTGCTCTCGCGACTCCATCTCGGAAATAGGTAGCAGTTCAAAGCAACGACGCCCTCCTTCTCCTCTCACAACTCACAATGAATAGTGACTAGATATCAATATGAAGTGAGTATATGTCTTGTATATTTTTGGCAATCCACAGAACTTAAGAAGTTTGGCTTATAATGGTATTATCTAGCTAACGTATGCTGACCACGGGTACTTAATGCCCTTAGGCATTTCCTGTCAGCACACCCTGGGTGAGAAAGAAATACATGTTTGTAAGAGCAATCGTTCAAATAATCATCAATAATAAAAAAGAAATATAACTTCCATATTATATTTCTATTAAATATCAAATACTTACTTATTACGTATACATAACATTGTAACAATGCCCGAAAACGTGTTGTCAACTCTTACGTCTTCGAATGACAAGTGAAAAGAAGTAATGTTTTATAAATTACCTGTTAATATTAATGAAACTCTTTGGTGGGTAAATAAGGGTGGATGTACACTGGTTGAAATAAAAGTCTAATTTCTTAAATAAAATTAAGAGTCGTTTCGGGGATATCGAAAATAAAAGGACGATCGAACGAAATTTGAGACTACATAAGGAGCACTGAAGCGCACTGAATCAGTTAGTGGTGAATTCTAAAGTGAGTGGAAGAGGAAGATCACGAAGAAAAGAAGGGAAAAGTAAGAAACGACAGAGGATTCGTTACTATCAGTAATACCCGTGGAAGATAACTTGCGATGGACAGCCCAGGAAGAAATTCTGCACTCTTTGTAAGGGGTAAAAATAAACAGAAGTTTAAGATAACGGCCTTTTTACTCCAATCTCGCAACCCGTAGCTCATAACAATATACTTTACATACACATAAAATACATATAGAGAGGAATATGTCAGATTGTATCTGCCTTCAAATAATAACAAATAAACGTCGAAGTAATTTTAAGGGATTTTTCGGTGCTTTCCTGATATCATCACGGAACGCATTTCAGTGAAGCTTGAACGGTATAAAAAGAGGTAAAGAAGGCAGTACTATGTAGAGGAACACTGTGTTTCAGACTGTTCGAAGAAGAAGAGGAGAGGCACTCGGTCATGTCTCGAAAAAAGGAAATCGTAGTTAAAATTAGACGGTGAGTTTGGATCGTTTAAAATAGAATAAAGTACTGATAAGATTCTGGAGCTCCGCCATTGGTGAACGGTCCTCTACCGTTTTAGCGTTGAAAGATAGAAGTTAATGTGGTCATACTTAAGTAAACCGAAAATAAATCATTGGTGGAATAAGAAAATCAACCAGCAAGAGTTTGGTTTTCAAAAGTAGGAAATTTTTGAGACGATAAAGACAACGCTAAGTACCAAAGATTTTACAGCTGATTTCACCAATCTGTGGTGGTTTCTCTTACACAGGGCAAACTAAAAGACAAGTAAAACCCCCGTACAGGAGGACATTGATAGATTTGATAAATAAAATTAAATCCAGGAACAATATGTATCACTGCCCTACCTCAAGGTACTGTGAAATTATTCTGCGTAGATCGGACTAAAAATTACTAGTTTAAAAGCTCAACCACCTTAATCTCCATGTGACCAAATTATTAAAGTTACCTACCCACCTACCTAATTAAGTAACCTAATTACATATAAATATATGAACTGGATGATTAATTAGATTAAGATATGACTTTGAAAGGTGACTGCACATGAATCCATTACTATTGTTCAACGAGAACTACTCACATGAAGTTTACACTGATTGTTATAGTAGAACAATATGATTGTGTCAACTTATGACGGCATTGTGTCCCTTCAGTTACCATTTCAATGATGACAATAAACGCCAAAATTACATTAAAGATGGAACTGACATCGAAACGTTCAGTTGTCCTGGAATACAGTATTTTTATTATAGGTATGTTTTAGCCGCAGTTGGTCATTATCGTTATCTCTTACGACTCAAAGTGCACAAAGTGGTTACTTGTACTTTTTTTACGTTGTGACAACCATGCCGCGGTATCGCGTTGTGTTTATCAGTGACAAAAAGAGTGATACTGAAAATTACACTAAATGTTGTGTAGATTACTAAAAATGTTTTGTATTTACGGGCTTGGACGTATAAAGTAGGCATGTATTTACAGGACCGAAATGAAATTTTTTACGAGTGTTTTAGTTCGTAAACGTTTAGCTATAAATAGGTTTATAGCATTAATTGTACTTTGCGTGTTTTTGTTAGTAGTATATGAATATAGTTTCTACCGACAATCTATTGAATTAAATCAACTTGATGCGAGGTTATTTTCAAAAATAAATGGTACCAATACAATTGATGAAGTTAAGTTAAACGAAGAAATTGTTGATTTGTTTTATCAAAAAAGACAGGTGAGTTATCGTTTTAAAAATCAAATACTAGCTGCCAGTTTTTATAAAATATCATCATTCCAGGCCCAAACGCCAACCTCACCTGCATGCACCACTATATGACAGGCACCTAAAAAGTAATTTCTCTAATATTAAAAAATAATTATAGGTATATATTTTTTTGCAAAACTCCTTCTTACAAAGTAAAGTAGAGGTCAGTAAATTTCCCTCTGGGACCCCCTCTCAATATTCAAGAGGCTTTTGGAGCCAGGAAGAGCCTGCACACTGCTCCAGTCCGGGTTAACAGATATTGCAACATATTATCAGACATGCAAGTTTCCCCACGATGTTTTCCTTCAATGCTCCAATTAAACGCCAATAGCCGAGTGGGTTAGGGTGCGGATTACGAAACATGACGTCGTAAGATCGAGCCCGCTATTCCACTATTATCGTGAACCACTCCATATATAAGCTGTAGTGCTTAGTGGGAGGGTAAACAGGAATATTAATAATGATATTTAATAAATAGCATTTATGTATTCTTCAAAAAAAATTCTGCGCTAGGGGAAAATTCAGCACTTGGAATTTTTACTAACAATTTAGATGTTATCGGCATCACGTTTCGAACACAAGCTACTAAAAAGCTCTGATTAGTAACACGTCTTCTTTTAATATAGTTACATAAAACATGCCATGCTCTGTAGGTGTTTCTCCTGTGTGCAAACAATAAATTGCAAATGGACAAACAATGGAATCGAATTTCTTAATTCCCAATACTAATATACTATCTGTTATCTGTGTGACTTTTTGGATTTCAATTGCAATACTTATTAGACAAACATTAACAAAATTAATTTCGATAGGCTTGGAGAACATCGAACTTAGGAACAATTTTATTCAAGAATATTGAAAATAAAGCGTTTGAGCATGCATACAGGAAAAACAGAACATTTATAATATTAATTTGGAAATATTGGGATTGGTTACAAAATCGGCATTTGTATAGTTTTGGATCTACACGGTTGGTTTATTTAATTTGTTTCATTTAGATAGGTTTTGAAATTGACTGAGACAATAAATCTTATCATTGATTTTTACATTACAGGGAAGATATCTCTTTACATGGATGCAGTGTAAAAAACTGTGCATTTACTAATAATGAGCAAGATTTATTAATTGCTGATGCTGTAGTGGTCCATTTACAGCATGGTCAGTTCCCGAATACAAAGATAAGAAACCCAAAGCAAAGATGGGTGTTTTTAAGTGATGAATCACCCAGAAACACATTTTCATTAGCAAATCGACAGCCAAAGTTACACGAATTAGCCTATATTTTTAACTGGTCTATGACCTACAGGTATATTGTATGCCATAATTTATATTAGAAAAAGTAAAATTCAAACGCGGTAAAGCCAAACTGCGGCTTTTGCTGCTGCTCGAATGGGCCCGCTCGACCGGGTTGATACCACGGCCTCACTGAATACTGGCGTGAAATAGAAGCATCTTGTGCTTCTGCGTTGTGTTCGGTGAGTGAGGTAATCGGTGGCCCAATCCCCCTCCACATATCCTACAATACCCTCCCCATCTCCCCCTCATCCTCCCTCCCATCTCCCAAATATCCTTATAGGCCTGCAACACACCTGCAGCATCTCTAGTATTGCAGATGTTCGTGGGCGACGGTAATCACTTACCATCAGGTTTGCCGCTTGCTCGTTTGCCGACTTTCCTACATATATATATAAAGTAAAAGTAAATACCAAGTTTAAGATACAGTATTTTTTAAAAAAGAAAATATGTTTAATCGATCCAAGTTCACTACGGCTCTTTATGGAGACTCATCTGTTGAATTCCATTCAATAGTTTTTCCGCAGAGCTCCATCTTTTGCCCGCTTCCCTACAAATCCACTCACTTCTCACCTTTCTTTAATTTGTAATTCCAAAACGCAAGGTAATTGCTTTCTCAGCTGTCTAATCAATATCTTCACTACACGCATTATTTTCTCTTGCATAAGCGAAAAAAAATTAGGAGATCGTTGGAGGTGGTTAGGTCCATTAACGTGTATAATCTCATCTGTGTGTTTTGTGTGTATTCTTAATTACAGAGATCGAGGTCACGACTTCCAGATGAATCTGCGAGATCACTTTTTTGTTACCCTTCAGCCTGAAAACATTTTCTAGAAGACAGCTTATTTTAAAATAAGATCGTAGGGTATTACTCATATAGTTATTCTTTTTTCACTACATATACATCATCAGTCTACCATTAGTCCGCTGCTGAGTCTAACCCTCATATTTGATGATTAATTTCAGAAGCGAATCCGACGTACCCGTACCTTACGGACGTACTCTACCCTTGTCCGAATCGTCGCTGGTGGAACTGGCACAAAAGCCAACAACGGATTTGATACCCGACTGGAATAAAAAGCGACCTGATGTGCAGGCTACTACTCTTATGTCTAATTGTGCTGTTTCACATCGAATGGAATATTTGAAAGAAATCAGAAAGCATTTGAATGTCGATGTGCATGGGCGTTGTTCAGAAAATCTTAAAAACAGGTATGAATGGCGATGTTATAACGTTTCTATATAAATTTTACATTTTAATATCATACATATTTTAAATAAACATACACAATAATATTGTAGCAATACAATCTTGCTTTTGACTTGCCACAAGTTTTAAGTATTAAAGTTTGTCCCATTTTTACCATGCTATACGTCTTGACTGGGATATTTCAATATGAGCAAATCAAATGTTACAACTTAAAACAGCTTCTCAAAAACACACTTGCAGAATCAGCCTTTTCATTAAAAGGTTACAGCAATATTTGCGTTGTCAAAAACTTACGTCGTCATATTTGTGATTGCAATTTATAATCAAAGTAAAATCAAGTTTGCACCAACCTTACATGCTATCGGGTTCGGACAATTATATCAAATTTTATCTAGATTCATAGATAGAAGAAATTTGGAATATCGTCGTAAGGAAATAACCAAAATATTTATCAGTGGAGAAAAATAAATAATTAATTGTCTTTGTTTCAGTTGCCCCGGTCATTTTCGATCTGACTGTCCAGTAATATCCGAGTATTTCTTTTATTTGGTATTAGAAAACTCAATGTGTCGAGAATATTTGACGGAGAAAGCCTTCTATCACGCTTATTATAAAGGAGCCATTCCTGTCATAATGGGACCCACGGTCGAAGATTGCGAGCGATTACTACCACCGAATTCGTTTTTGCACGTCGATAATTACGCAACACCACGACATCTTGCCGAAGAAATTATTAGTTTAAGCAAGAATCTTCAAAAACTGCTTAAATATCATGAATGGCGAAGACATTTTCAAATTTTTAACGAACACGGTTATTTTGGTTCTAAATCACAACACTATTGTAGATTATGCGAAGCATTAAATTATAATGATGGTAAAGTCAAAATATACAATGAGGATAACTTAAAAGACTTTTTAGAACCATCGCTATTATGTAAATAAAAACACTTAGGTTAAGTTTAATGTATATCTTACCTGAAATGAACATAGCCGAACACAACCAGAGCGATTGTTACACATTTTGTTGACATATACATATATGTTATAATTACATTTCACCGTTTATTTAATTAAAATGTGTATCTATTTTTATATCATAAAACAATACTAAATATTGTATTGTAATCCATATTGCATTACAAAGAGAGAGACTTAATATATTAAGATTGTATTTATTTTCAACTTGCAGTAGTATTTAATTATAGTTTACGAACAATAAAACTATGGATTTATAAATGCGTAACGGGCGTGAGTTTTTAGTTATAACCTTAATCAGCTTAAAAACAATCCACTACAGGATAATAAGAGTCTGGGGTTTTTGAAAGATTTACCGTAATCGGTACCTCTTCTAAGACGCTGCTGCCCATCACTCATAACAATGACATTTTGAATCCCATCATAAGATGTAAGGGAAAATATATCATATTTTTCTCCAAATGTCAACCTCACTAGCACGTGGTTACCCTGCTAATTTGTTGATTAACGAGGCTCTGGTAACGGAATGATGGCGGGATCTCCATCCGAATTTAGTTTGAAGTCACTACGCTCATCAACCCGCATGCCTAGCGTGGTAAATATGGCCAAATCTATTAGGAAATGCATACCGATTTTTGCTAACAGTTTCTTGAAGAACCCTGGGTTCAGCTGTGGGCTAAAATTAATAATAGGGCTTAATAGGCTATTGAAGATTTCACCATCTGTCGGAGACTGAAAATTTCAGGACCGAGGCATATTATAATTTTCTTGTAATATTAGTATTTTTTTTATCACAGATCTATGATGATGACGACGAGACAGACGATACTGTAACAAAGGTATAATCCTGTTACTATAACACAACCTACAACTATAACACAACAAAAGTGATGTGTTTTAGATCGTTTATTTTAAATTAAACGATCTTAATTTATTTAATTAAACGTTTACATTGCGTATTTGACCAGTCACAATTATACTGTACCTACTGACAAGTACGTGTATTCTGTATTTGACATTTGAATTCTTTTGTTTAATTAATTTTCATTATAAGAAAATGGGTATTCTAAACAGATACACGATTAGTAAAGTTTTAAAAAAATCTATTCACGCACACAGGTAAAGTAAGTATAAAAATAACAGACATATCTATACACAGTTACTATCATTTTTGTTTCATTTACTTTGTATTCGTCTAAATTACACACGCAAGCCGGGCAATTAAGTCTTGCAGGCGATTTCGAAATGTTGAAATAACTCCACGGTATTCTTCGGCGCCATTTGTCGATTATGCGCTCAAATAAATATTTGGAGTCATGGTGTTCATAAATATGTAAACATTGCAAGACTTCAAATCTATATAATAAGACAAAATGATGAAAAACATGTGAACATCTTGTTAGCACAAATGTAGTGTACATTATGACTACACCGCCTAAGTGTACAATTAATTCTTACGGGACAAGTGTTTCGATTAACTTCGTTCACTACGTGTGATTCTGTTTTGAGTATCTTGCTTTGTCTTTACTTCGTCATGTATTTACGCCTTTTATAGAGATGATAGCCTAGTGGTCTAGGCACTAGTTTTAGTTTTATAGAGCGTTAGTGCCTAGGGCTTTAGACAGGATCCTCGGTGCCAGCACCACTAAAATTGTTAATAACAATTTTAAGTTCTGAATTTACGACGGATTCGGCGGTATAGAAAAACATTCTGAGGAAACCTGCATGTCTGGGAAATAATAAAAAATTTGTTTCGAGTACATGTGAAGTCCGTCATTTCAGATAGACCGCTTCTTCTATCCGAGTTGCATGACGTTGGGCATGTCAGCTTTGTCTTCAGCTTCCTCTGGAGTTTCAACCGCTCGAAGAGATGCGTTACGCTCCGTCCTTTAGGTCCGGCGGGCTTGACTTTCTTTATGTCTCTGTATTTACTAAAACTATTGTTTACAGATCATTACAAAACAAAAACTAAAAATCATGAATCATACGAGTAAAATACATTTATTTACATGTAAATATTCATGTTAAAAAACGTATAATGTAATTATTTCCCTAATACAAACCTCAAATCAAACATACAAAATGATAGTGAGAGCAGCGCAAATTTTCTGATATTGCATACATTCTACAATATACCCTTTGTCCATCAGTGTGATATACAATATCACCTTATCAATTTCTGTTCAGCTGTATAGCCGTGAAATCACTACAAACAGAAAGATAGAGACAGATAGTTACTTTCTCATTTATATATTCGTATGGACTATGGATTATTTATAGCCAGACACTAATTAATTATGGATATGATGAGTACCAATACCAAAAACAACCAAATGGTATGTCCCGGTCATAATGTACATTTAAATATAGAGAATTAAAAGAGAAGCTTATAGCCTTCGATATTCACTGTTTACCAAATATTACGGAGAATTTATGTTCAAACACTTTATTCAAAATTTTTTTTTATTAGAAATACCCTTTTCTTTGAAGTTTATGTAGTTTTAATGACAAGAAATAAAGTATAAACAATGTATATTAATAAAAAAATCTCAGGAAAGTTGACTGATCAATCAACTTTTCCTGAGATTCCGAGAACTTTTAATATAATGTAATGGCAATTTTATGACAGTTCTCTCAAATCAATGTCAAATTATGACATCATCCTACTCTACAGTCTATGAGTCTACACTACTTTATTTTGAACCATAAAAAATCAAGTTGTAATGAAGTTTACTATTTTCGACAGAACCTTTTACAGTTTATGTTAGTTATAAATGCATAAAATAAGATGTTCGACTTGTTTTAAAGTGCGTACAAAAGTAAAGAATATCTGTATCCGTGTAACATTTTGAAATAGGTACTTTTTGATGGAATGAAATGGAAGTGGATAACAATTCTACGAATTTTCGAAGTCTGCGCCTGACTGTGCACCGTGATCTTGAGGAAAATGAAAATATACATCCTGCTGAAAATGACCTTATAGAAAATGTCGAAATGAGACTTTCTCCTGTTCAAATACAACAAGAATATTTTGAAAATTTGCCGGATTGCGATTGGGTTAAGTGCGTATTTTTTCTTACACAATTTTGCAGGCATATTTTTTTTAAGTCGTATTACATTATTAATAAGATAAGTATTTTGTATGTGTAATATGTGTAGTAAATAACAATTACTAAATAAAAAGTTTATGTTATTTGTATGATGTAGATTGTAAATTTTTTTATATTATATTATGCAACTTATGATTACAGCTATGCCCTCTGTTATTGAAATAAATATCCGATAAAACACTAACCATAAACATATTATTTACAAATAATAAATAAAGTGAGACTTAAATTAATTACATAACATTGCAGATATGAGAAAGGTAATAGAAGTCACTTACTACAAAATATAGCCTTTGCATTATTTGGAGGTCCAAGCCTTGAAGGAGATTTGTCTCAAAATGGAAATTTAGAAGCTCACCTAGAAGGTTATACATTAAAAGCGAAAGAACAAGTAATAAAAGTATATGATAAGCTGTGTGAACAATGTATGTATAAATAATTTAAAAACATGGCATGTCAATTTTTTTTATATATACATCACTTGCTTGTGCTTATTTTTGAAGAATCCATGTGATTATTAAATTTAATCTTTTAAATAAAATAGATAGTCAAGAGAATCAGTTAATATTTTAACAAAGTATGAAAAAAAAATGTTTGCTCAATTCTGCATGTATAAAGGTATTTAGCAATTATTTGAATATAAATAAGAATTTTGGATGATTTTTTTATATAATTATGAGTATCAATTTAATTTATCTTAATAGTTGCTTCAGATGATGATGAAAATAAAACTCATTTACATTGCATACAATGTTTTTTTCTTTAATTAAGTGAGGCAGTTTAAGTTAAAGTATGCAGAGAGCAGTATTTGTGCAGGTGAAAGTTGAAGTGCTCTTCTTCTGTTCATATTAGGTTACGCTATTTCATTGTTTTTTCATGCATAATTGTTCAAAATATATATTTTTTTAATTTATGGATTTCTGCAAAGTAATGGCTGATTCTATTTACTACCAGTATAATTACAGACTGTGAGGCAATATATCTTATTGTCCTTGCAATGCAGTTGACAATACATCTGTAAGCTTGAAGAAGCTTACAGATGTAAGATTGGAGTTGTTAGGAGTATTTGGGCTGCATTAGCAAGGTAGACAGCTTGCTTGTCACCCCTATTTGATAGTGCATTGTGATAGCCCATTACTTACTTTTTAGTAATAAAAATGTGGATGAAATTACTGTTTCATATAAATTTTTATACCTATTCCATTTACATCTAAGGCTTTAAACTGCTGAAAGGCAACATTTTTGCGACATTCAAATTGCTTCCTAGTGCAACAAGGGTTTTGTAGGTTTCATGTGCAGTCAATGAGTGTGTATTGGCTTTTAATACATTTTTATTTTGATTTAGACTTCAATTATTTGTAAAAATATCTAATAATATATGAAAGTCTGTCATTATTCCGTTTCAGGTAAATATTCTCAAAATGATGAAGACATTTTAATGTCAATTTTATTAGTTGTATGTGCAAAACCAAAACCAGTCAAATTCTTTCAAATTAAACCATCAAACCATTGGTTAGATCTGCATCAAAGAAATGACATTGATATTTGGTGTACAGCAGTGTTTAGAGTCAGAAAATGCATACCTACTACTGTTGATGGTAAGATTTTTTATACAGTTGCAATTCTAGTATTTTTTTTATGGCAAAGTCAGCAAACAATCAAGTGGTTCACCTGATGGTAAGTGATTACCGTGGCCCATGTATATCTGCAACACCAGAGGTGCTGCAGGTGCATTGCTGGCCTTTATGAGTATTTGGGAGATGTAAGGGAGGATGAGGAGGGGAGGTGGGCCTCCGGTTACCTCACTCTCCGAACGAAACACAGAAGCGCTAGATGCCTCTACTTCACACTGGTATTCTGCGAGGCCTTGGTACCAACCCTGTCGAGCCGGCCCAAAAGCAGCAAAAGCCGCCGCTTGCCTCTACCTCGTTTTAAATATTATATAAATTGAGATAAATATTTTTGGGATATAGTAACTGTTCATCAGCTGGCTGCTGCATATAATCTTCTCCGTTAGGTCTAAATTTATTATTGGACCACCTAGAAATTGCATAAATCTTAAAGTCTGATTGAAGACAAAATTATCTTATTAATGATATCTTCTAATTGCTATCTATTACCGTTTTCTCAAGGCAAAACATAAAATTTTCATTTAGAAACAGCTAAACAGACCTACATTTAGTGTAAAATATAATATGCAATAGATTTGTTGAACTTTATCAACATATGGACAGGTCTTTGCTTTTTCACTAGAAGAATTGTTATTGAAATTATTATTTGGATAGGTTATCTATACTGGAATTAATATGAATATTATTAATTTTTAATTTATTATTTTAGTAAAGTCATGTAGAGTATACATTGATGAGAATGCAAGAGTATACAAAGATTGGGACTCCTATTTAACCAATAATACACTGCCAGAGTGTGTTATTATTGTTCCAGAGAATGGTGAATACAAGGGTACAATAATTCAGGTAAGATTTTTATGTACATTAGATTGAATCAGGCTAATCTTCACAACTCACTCTACACTAATCACAAGTAATGACCTTACCCAAGCAGCACTGCACAGTGTAGAACACTACTGCAAAAAGTATACTTTCAATAAAAGTGGAAAAAAGTAGCAGCCTGCCCATTGCTGGGCAAAGGCCTCCTCGAATATCTGAGAGGGTTTTGTAGTCGGGAAGGGTGCGCCACGCTGCACCAATGTGGGTTGCCGGACTTCACATGTCCTCAAAATAACTTTAATATTTAAAAAAATTATATTTCTCCGCCATGCAGGTTTCCTCACGATATTTTACTGCATCACCGAGCACGTGGTAAACTCAGCATTTTGAATTTCTATTAACAATTTTTCAGTAAATGAAAACTGAAATGATGTTGTCTACCCACAAAAAGTTAAAAACAGTTTTTCATATAAATATGTCAATAACTGCAAGCATTGGTTCTGAAATTTCAAGTCTTCATCTCATTTAGTTGTTCAGATAAAGGATTTAGAAAGTTGTTATCACTTTTGCATAATTGTTTTGAGATTTTTTTTACGGGTTTCATGAACATGTATGTTTATTGATATTTGTCATGTACTACTTAATAGCTAGATAAAGGCTAGTGGAAAAAAACACAGACTTTTCATGTGGGGGTATATTTAATGTATGACAGAGGAGGTCAACACTGTTACATGTCCATGCTGGTGGTGATATGCGGTGGTGGTGCTAGCCTAACATGCGAGCGGAGTAATAAAATGTCATTTAAAATGGGTAGTTTGACCAATTACGCCTACTTTTTATTTATTCTTATTTACAAGATAAACTTACTTTTTTATCTGCTTTCATTTATATACAAAAAAAAAACTTGAAAAATATTTGAAAGATTAGACTAAAAAAGTTATGCAGGAGTGAAAAATATTTGAAAGGAAAGAATACATTCCAGGGCGAAGAAGCGTTTGCAGTGAAACTGACTGTAGCTCCATCACCAACTTTGGGTCTTAAGGCCAGAGTACTGAGTTCAGTTGACACAGCAAGCACTGTTGCTTCACTTGGAGCTGTGGGTGTACTCGGCGTTGCTGCATTTACTCCGATCGGTCCAGCTGTTCTAATCGGTGCCACAGTTGCAACTGTTGCTACAGGAATTTATGGTCTTGTTCGTTCATCCCTACATCTTCATGATAGGAGAATTCATGAGCAGGTATAACTAGTCCCTTTTTTTACAGAAGCATGATATCGCTTAAGTTATGTGCTGATAATCTGGCCTGCCCAATGGTCAGAAATTGGAACTATAGAATATTTTATAATACCTTACGAGTGATCACAGACAGAGGTACCTCGCTCGTCCTTCCACCCAAATATTTATGGTAGAATCTGATCGATACAAATACAGGAGATTCGAATGTATAGCGGAGACCCTTATAATGGATGTATTGACCGATAAACTATAATTCGAGTTATAAGATAATATCACTAGTTTTTCCGCCAAATAATTTTTTTATGTTTTTGTGACATTGCCGTAATAGCCTGTAAATAGTCCATTTAAGGACTTAAGCCTCTTCCATAATCCAATCTCCCATCGCTCGTTAAGCGAATTAGCGATCGCAGACACGTCGTACCCGAGACGCCGCTGCCTGTCGTCGGTCTACCTAATTTTGGTCTGGTACTTTCCAAGATAGTTATTCCGCCGCCGGGAAGAAAGACGTTGGCAGATTGTGACGCCGCTAACACACTATAAATTAAAATTTATTTTGATAAAATTTAATAAAATATATGGAGTTTCTGTCCGCTGTTTCTCTGACCAAAGGAATTTTAATTTTTAATTACGAAGAATAAAAAATTTTAGATAATTTCACAGAATGTTTTCAACAATTTCAATGATGAAAAAATAATGGGTTACATAGATCAAGCAATGCCATTTACTTCATAAAAATAGTCTTAAGAAGTATATGTGAATAGTATAGAAACAAATGTTTAAACGAAAATATGTAGATATGTACATTGGCATCGACTTAAAATGTTCAGTTTAGATAATAATTAATATTTGTCATTGGATGGATATGTGGAATGCTCCAATTGATAAGTATAACTAACCGGACATTTCCTCGTCATAGATAGTGATAAATGGAATTTGTATACATATTGGATGCGAATAACGACATTGGCATTTAAAATATAATGATTGGAAAATAGTGAAAAAAAAATGAACTAAATCTTAAATAGGTAATTCTTTTGTTAAGACATAAAGAATAGTTTACTGAAAGTAATAGTGTTCCATCGCAAGATTTCTATGACAGCGTGTCGGCGACTTGAAACGCGGCCCGTTGTTAAAGTCTTTGACCTAGGTACCGTAGGCCTAGTTAACTACCCCAAATATATCTTTATTCAAAGACGCAAAAACGAAAAAATGTCCTGTAACTAAACTCAAAATTCAGCCTGCATGTGAGTGCGCGCAAAATTCGATAAGTAGTGGTCGATTGAGCTCAAATTTTAAGGTTATGTTCGATTAATTACTATAAAGTTTATAACAATTAAATTAAAAAATCATCAGATTCAGTAGTGACAAAAATGGTCAATGTGAAGCGTCACAGGGTTCAGCCAATACTATATCAAAACTTCGCTGGCCAAATCGGGGCAATGAATATTTTTAGGAAAAAGGATAAGGATGCGAATGAGATTAGCAAGGTTAGAAACGCGAAAAGAGCTTAAATTAATTTTTGAAAATTGTAATAAGGTGCAATGTTACTGAAAACAAAAATCCGGTTTTTAAACATTTAAAATCTACTTCGTGGAAAGACGAGGCTGGTGAATGATATTTAGGATGAACCTAAATAAATGTTTGGGTAAAATGCAATAGGTATTACGGCACAACTTTGCTGTGCAAGGCGTTTTGAATGTTTGGAGTCTGTTCTACTTTGCGTTTGTCTCCAGTTCGCTAATGCGACGGTTTTGATTTGTTCTCAAATTGACCAATTGTTTAGTTTGATGAGTAACTAACAAATTAAAAAGTTAATTTCATACAATTACTTTATATACATTATACAGAAGCAGGTATGGGCGTCGTTCATGGCTGTGTCTATCTATGAAACGAAATAATATTGTCGAGCTTATCAGTTAATATTCTGATAATTCATGGTCCATTACACAAATAATTAAAAAGTGGTGTCGCTTTACGAACGTCCACTAGAACGAAGTCGCGGATATAGCTAGTAATTATTATTTCGCGTACTGTTATGACCTAGAAAGGGAATGTAGAGAGGGATATGAGGTGAAATTTATGTTTTAAAGTAGCATCAACCCCCTATATTATTTAGTTGTTAGATTCAATTTCTTGCTTCCTGATTAATATTTATGATAATCGAACAGTTCGTTCACTTGATAGCGCTACGGCTGCCCATATATATATATATCAGTTAACACCACCCAGAAAATTTAATTTGCAAAGGTGTTCCAAATTTGCCGCATATTATTCAGTCTCGGATACACTCGCACATATCCGGGGCCTGGCTGTACTAGCTGCCCTAAGCGGTCTTTCTTCAGGAGAGAAATCCTGCCCCACCACTCGACTCAATCGTCGTTGGTATTTCAGGCGATTTCCTAGATTTCGGAATCAAAGTCGTGACGTTCTTTAACTTACTACTACTTTTCCCTTATACAATATAAAAAAAAATTGTAATAACATTGCATTACCTAAATAGCGATTGTAACCTTTCAGACAATTAGTCCAACGGATGCGGAAGCCCGTGGAAGTTGGCTGAACATTGCAGCTTCGAGCGTTGGACTTGCCGCTGGAGCCGCAAGCAGTTTGCTCTCGCGGTCCGCTGCCGCCGGCAGTAATTTGACCAAGGTTTGTTAAAAATGTTTTTGCTTCTGCATTCGGTGCTACTTACAGCACAGCAACTTATAATCTGCTTAAACGATTCTTTAACAATACTGCTTATTACGTCCAAAGAGCTTGAACTACCGAAAGCGTTGATAATAAATAGCATAATGGATGCGTGTAAAATAGCAGTTTTGAAGTGGATGCGATACGAACAGCACACACACTGAAACCCTACACACGATAACTTTACACATGTATTTTTTGTAGTTCGAACACTACTTGCTCAAGCAGTGATTGTGGTTTACTTTTGTGTAACTATTAACTAATATAAAAGGAACACAATTTTCATCCATAATTTATTGTTTCACAAGTGCAACAAATTCAAAAATTACACAACTTGATATATTCGTAAATATTAATTTTGTTCCTAGGCTGGTAGAACTCTAGCAGTCTCTGTGGAAGTACTTCGCCATGCAAACGTCATCACTGGTGGTGCCGGCGTCTTAAACAGTCTTCTGCATATCATTCTGAAGGTATGTAATATAGATGATTTTTATATTCCGCATAAATATAACCCAAGGATGTAAACAGTAGTAATATTAATACTATTTCGACTGTAATAAGATAAGATGAAAACTATTCCCCAAAACAATATAATTTCGTTTATGTGAAAATGTCTATTAACTCTGAATACAAATGTTCCAATTGTTTATGCTCCTGTTTTTTATTGTATTTTTATTATTATTATCTTACCTTTCACAGTTTTTGTCTATTTATCATAACATCTTACAGTACCCCTATCTATGGCCTACATACAATCAAAGACGGAGTTCTTAATAACAAGTGGCCATCTTCCCATATATAATAGGTTTCGATGAAAAATCAAGAAATTATTTAATTGACGTTTCATTTTTTTGTCATGCCTTTACCATTACCCACTTAATGCATAAAAAAAAATTAGTTAATTTAAAAATTTTATGAATTACTATGAAAGATTGAAAACGTTTTTATGAAGGAGCTCATTTTTCACATATGGGGTGACTTTAAACAATGTTTTATTCGTTCACAGTACCGTAAACATGGAGAAACTCCATCAAAACTCGAGCTCTTCCAATTCTCAGCTGCTACCTTGTTTTTTTGCCACGCAGTAATGTCTAACAGGACCGCGCAGAATATTATTGAGGATGCTCAAGCCAATACCATCAATGAGTATAGAACTTCTCTAAAAAGTAACAGACACAGGTAAGATGTAGTCTATCACAATTCACAGATTTTGCTTATGGAAACTGGCAAATGAGCAAGTGGTTCACCTGATGGTAAGTGATTACCGTCGCCCACGTACATCTGCAATACCAGATGTGCACCAGGTGCGTTGCCGGCCTTTAAGAGTATTTCGGAAATTGGAATCGGGAATGGGTCTCCGGTTACCTCACTCACCGAACGAAACGCAGAAGCACAAGATGCCTCTACTCCACGTAGTCGGTCCTTTCCAGCAGCAGGAAAAGCCGCCGCTTAGCTCTACCACGCAAAACCAAAACAGTATCCGATATATATGTATAATATATATATAAACATATTTGATTGAAGTCTCTCGTATGAGTGTAAGAGATAATTCCATATGGTTGACCATCTAATCATGAGCATCCACTAGAAAAGGTTCATGTCCAATTGTGGACAAGACGTGTTTAAGAAGAATTTTAGGAGCTCCTTAGATACTCTGCATTGGTATCATGATGGTCTTTCTCCAAATACGAACCCCTACTGCAAATGTAACAACCAAATGAGGCTCTGGCACCAAATGATGGCGGAATAATTTTCCGAACCCAAATCCCACAGACTAGGGGGGAGGCCGCATCACTAGTATGAATCTTGCTGGCGTGTAACCAACCCGGCGTGGTGAGTATGTGCAAATGTTCCAAGAAATAACATGTCGGCTTTTGCGGCGCTTCCTTGGAGTCTCATTTGCAGCAGTGGACTATATAATAGTGATAGTGAAGCTGATATAATAGTGAACGGTTTATTATCAATTAAAAATGTTTGTCACGTGTTGTTATATGCCACTTTTTTCTTACCATATGTGTCGTAAGAGACGATTAAGGGAATAAGCTATGAAAATTTCATGACTTCTGTGAGGCAGCAGCTGCTAAGAAGCGCCTGCTACTGCGCCAAACCGCCTGTCTAGCATAACGGTCATGCGTTCATTGGGCGAGGTTCATGCTCAGCTGTTGACTGTTAAGGCTGTTTAAGAAGAATTGTATATGCTCCTTAGAACATGCTTTGGTATCATAGATATATTTAGAAAGTTCATGTTGTATGTACAAGACAGAACTACACATATGTGTATGTACAAATATTGATTATGCAAAAATTTGTTTAATAATAGCAGCAATATGATAAAGTAAGAGTCCAAGGTTACAATAGTTGCAATGAACATTCCTTGTCTTGGTAACTGGGTATGTATATAAACATCCATGTTACAAACATTTTGGGGAAATGGGATTCGTACCCCAAACTCCCATTTAATTTATTTACCTATGAAATAAAATGAAAATTACATTAAATATTTCTAGGAAAATATTTGATAAAATCAGCGCAGAATCTAGGAGAATAGAAGGAACCATTCAAGGCAACACTGAAGTCATCAAAGGCTTCAAGAACATTATTAATAAAGATCAATATTTTGCCGATGTTCTTCGAATAAATAAAGATGTTAACCAGCATAAACTGAGGATATCAATGACAGCAGATGGAAAAGTTAACTTGAATGCACAACATACATTCAATCCGTCAGATTTGTATAATATGGGAACAGAAGGAAGGTCTGAACTATTCAGTTCTTTGGGCCCAGCAACTGTAACATCTAGTAATGCTCCTACAAGAGTAATGCCAACAACATCTGTGACACAATGTTTTGATGCTAAAGATGAAGATGGAATCCTTGTGGGAATCCATCCGGGAGAAATTTTACGCATTGGTACTTACTTAGTGCGTATTAGTGCGTCTGGAGCAGATAATATTGCAGATATGTTAGAGAATCTCAGTCAAGAAGTCTATGCTAATCTTATGACTGTTTGTTTTAATATACTATCCAAATTATTACCCGAAGAAATTGCTAGGCTGCGACTACTGAGTCCAGAAGAAGACCTAATTGTCCAAATCGTAAATTTCGTTTTCAACTATCTGAAGCACCAAAGGCCTCTTGGTGATCCTTGCAGAAATTCGGACAATGGCATTGTAATGGTTCTGAAAGAATTTTTCCAAGATGGTGTCGTGCGGCAAGATACCATTTTGCATCTAAAAGAACGGTTACTGAGTTGGATCTACGACGAAATTAATAGAAGTGCGCTTCACACTCGAAAGAAGCAAATTATTTGTAGAACCTGCCAGGGAATTCGTTTTGCTTAACGTATATTTATAAATAAAATTTTGTCAATTAAGGTAGACAAAAAAAATATATGCAATGAACTTAGTAATTTAATTCGCCTAAATAACCTAGATATTAATAGCTTCAATCCTGTCTCGAACATTTTTTTAAGAAAATTACCAATGTTACATAAAATTAGTTATTAATTATGAAATCTGTAATTGTTGATCACTTATCGGCTAAAAACTATGCTTATTGAACTGATTTTAATAAATTTATTCACATGGTCTATATTTAATCATACAATGAGCATGTATAATGGATTTTGTAGTATTTATTATGGAGGTAATCCTAAAAAAAATTATGTTCCTATTGTATAAACATGGCATAGAGGAGTTTTATTTTTTTTCTTATTTAAATTATATTATTTTTTTCTTATAAAATATTAATTATAGACATATCAAAATGATTCCAATTTATAATATTGATGCTTTTGACTTGTTTAGATTACTGTTGTAATACCAAAGTAGTGAAGTAAGTGCACTGATATCCCAATCGGAAATATATGGGTATATGTATTTAAATTTGGAAATATGTATTTGTGCCTTAAGGGAAAGGGAAAAGGAAAGGTAAAGGTAATGCCTTTTCACAGTTTTTTTAAATATTTTAAGGAAACGTTTCTTATTTTAATAAAATTATTACCACAAAGTTGTTTTTACTTGCTGTATTCATGTTTGGACTATAAATTTAGCAATTGATTAAAAATTGTTACGATCAATACTTACATGGGCCATATGACTTCGGAAAGGTTTTAGTAGTACCACCAGTAGCCCACTGTTCTAAATCAAAATGTAGGTTTATTTTTAAAAGCTCATATTGGTGCCTCCGTTCAAACGCACACCCAGCTGTTGGTTTGTATACCTAACCTTTATACCTTGTTTGTTTTGGTGATTGATGGAATTAAATACCGAGCAAGTAGAGTAATCTGTAGTTTTTTTTTTTTCAAATTAAACGAGGTGTATATAATCTCAATATTTAATCGTTAATTTGGGATGACATTACAATAGTTGGCTTCTTTTTCCTTTTCGATTCCATCATGTCTTACTGTTGGATTATATTCAAAAAATTTTGCAATGAAGTACCTGTACAATGATGAAAAAAAAATTCAAGATGTAGCCACGTACGCGTGCACGCACATACGTATCAACAAACACGCACATGTGCAGACAGAGACATACACATACAAAATTTCAACAGTAGTAATATACCAACCAAACTAATATCTCAACAGTTATAAGTGCACATGCCGCGAAAGTTTGCATGGCGATTCTGACAGGCGCTGCAGAACTTCGCAGTATGGTGACTAGAATTGCATCGCTTGCATCCGACGCTGTCTCTAAAGCCGCCACCAGGAGAGCTGGCGCTGCTAACCATCGAACTCCACGCTGCCACCATGATTGCTGATCGATATCAAAAATATTGTATTACTATGGTATATTTAGACTAATCAGTTATTCTAAGTAGTGTTTATCATATCCTTCTGACCGCTTTCGACCACGACATCTTCCGAATAATTTCGGACGTTCTTCACTACGCAGAACATTATAGTGCCGTAAACGTACACGCAAACAAAGAAGCACTCTCGTCATTACCTTCCCATATCCGGTGTAATGTTCATGCGTGTCTTAACTTAATCTGACCCTTAGGTCAGATGGCAGTATCAGACACGGAATACGACGTATTAATTTATAACACCAATAATTTATTACCCAAGGATTATCGTTGTTTTCTTTTTTTATTGGAGAGGTGGTAAACGAGCCACCGGGTCACCTGAAAGCAAGTGATTGTCGACGCTCACGGACATTTCAAAACCAGCGTAACTGCGGGTGCGTTGCCTGCCTTTAAGGATACTTGAGGAGGGGGAAGAGAGTAGGGAGGGAGAGGAAGTGGGCCTCCGGTTTCCTCACTCAACGAATGAATTGCAGAAACACAAGATTCCTCTACTACTTCATGTTGGTATTCTGCGAGGCCGTAAAAATATAAATGTATGATAAATAAAATTATTAGTATCTTGTCGGGATAAGGTTTCAAGGCACCACAAATACGCTAATGTACCTAATAAGTAATTACGTATGTATTTATGATAGTCGATTATAAAGAATAATACACGTAATACGAATAATATGTAATAAAAAAAATAATAATGACGCTTATATTTAGTCACCTTTTATTTATTACTACTGCATTATACATTATTTACTTATGAAAACATCTGTTTACCTTTGACATCACAGCAATGAGTAACAGCAAAGAAGTAATGGCTGTGACAACTGCACTGAGCTTCCCGTAGCCAATCACCAGGCGAATAGTAGGCTTGGTTATACTAAAACGAAGATTTATATCTCAACAGGTACTCAATTAGGTACATCCTAAGGGTGTAAGAGGGAATATACCATCTCTTTCTTCAAATGCCAACCTCACGTGCTCGTGGTGTGCAGCCACCTAGCAATCAAAGCATTTTTGAAATGGTTAGTGCGCCATTTGTTGGTCCCCGTGAATTGTATATATACATAAGTATATTTACTTTTCCGTGTTGAGAACTACTTTATAAGTGGTAAAAGTCGACTGAAGTAAATCTTTTGTTTCCATCAGGAGTCTACCGCTATGCCACAAACAATTTAACCAGAAATCTGTTTGAAGAAAACATTGGTGTTATTTTTTAACACAGTTTCGTTTATCCAAGCCATGGTTACCAAGAAACTAAACCTTGTATTGGATGTGAAAAATAGCACGGTATGATTTTATCGGGGAATAACTTCACACGGAATTGTGAAATATTTTTATGGCATACCTGTTAAGGCCCCAGAAGTCAACCATATCAAAATAGTTTTTTCTTTACCAGCTCCTTAAACAGTCCACTAGTAGACGTAGACCTTTACCCAATGGGACGACTGAACATAATCGCCACGTTTGGCAGTTGGATTGGTTATCGCAGTACCAGACTGCCCGCGCAACAAACATTGAAGCTCGTACACAATTTCTATTGATTCTCTTTAAGTTTTTCTCTTTTTTTAATCCTTTGATTGGTCTTAGTCATTATATTCCAACTTATAGACAAATCCTAGTTTACATTCTTAAGTGGCCGAAACGGAAAGTTTAGTTTGTACTTTTAATATACAAACGTTTAATTTTAGGATCAGTTCTGTCAAAATAGTTCCCTCTAAACAGCAGAACACCTATTACTATAGGTAAAATGAGGTGCTAGATTCGCAGTAATGTAAGATGTATGGTAATCCCCGAACCGACGATGGACAGCACCATCTTAAATCTAAGACGTCTGTGGCTACATAAGAGCTTATTGGGGACAAAGTGACAGGCGGTGAGCCTATCCTCGTCTTTGTGTCCAGCCCAACAGTACAGTTCAGGCGACAGGCAGGTAACATTTCGTAATATACACAAGTTTCGAAAAAATTATTTGTTATATGCCATCTTCAGAGAGGATCGAACTCAAGTCTACTGATTCGGAGGAAAATCCACTAACCATTCGCCTATCATGGTTAAAATAACTTACCGCCTTACAAAGGTTACGTTGTTCAGTCTTTGAGCAACTTCATCATCTTCTAATTCGAGTTCGACCGGTTGCGAAGCGATAGCGCATACTGACACAGACACTCCGAATAGAGCTACCATTAGCGCACGTACTTTTGTACGAACGCCGCCGTAAATTTCATCGCCTTCATTATTTAACTGTATAATTTAAGAAAAATGGGTTCAAATAATTGGCTGTAACTTCTACTATAACCCTGATGATCTCTGTAGGAAAAAAACTATTAAAACTGAAATTCATTCAACAGTGAACAGTAATAGAATAATAAATTTGTGAATGAAAGAAGTAGACCATGTATGGGACGTCCCTGGCTAGATATAGGGATGAACTGCGCAAGGCATTTGGCGGTATTCATTTTTAAAAACAGACATTGATAACTAAATAATCTATTGTTAAGACACAATATGATATCATGCTGGAAACATGTTTCGCAGCGAGTTCCTACGCTCACTTCGTCTTCAACGTAAGTAAATCCCATTTATTGTTTTAACCACCCAATATACCGTTTACTCTCCAAAGGCCAACCTCACATGCACGCGTTGCATAAACGAAAGTCGATGGATGCACTGCATCTTCGATCGTATGCGGGAGATCTAAATTTAGCAGTAAAATTGCGACAGACTAATAAATGTGATCGAATTAACCTTTGCGTTAAGTTTAATTTGTATTGGCTATCATTTTCTGAATTATTTTAAATTATTTAATTGTTTTCTATCTGTTAACGAATATAAATCTGTCTGACGTCAGTTGGAATATTAGCATCTAATGCCTTCCCATGAGAGCTTACAACTATAAGAGATGTGTTAAAAATGTATTATATAAAAAGCGTATGAACCTTTTTCTGATTAATAATTTATTCCATATGCGGAGGTACTCAAAAATTCGCTTAAGATGATACTGTTATCAAAAAGATGATGCCATTTGTAAAACATGTGAGACTTATTTGTACATGTATGCATTATGCGGTTCTTACTGGAACCGCTTTGAATATCAAGATAAAAACCGGTCCCCTTTTGTGTTATAAGGTTTATTTCTGTTACGCTTGCAACCATATTATACAATAGTTTTCCATCTCTCCTTAACTTTAATCTACTTTTATTTAACAGGATTATTATTTGTATTTGGATGTATTATTTCGTAAGAGATATGATCTGAGCTCTAACGCCGGTCGCCCATAGGTGTAGGTAGAGATTACGTATATCCATCTGGCAAGACCCTTCCGCGTAAGGAAACGGAATGCCCGCTTGCAAACCACATTACACTTCTCCAAGAGATTTAACAGGGAACCTCGTTGTCGGGTTTATTCTCGGAGATATTTTGCTCCACTGCCCAGTCCATAACGCATTTTGGCATTTACATACTAAGGCTAGTTACGGCCTTAGAGGAACAACGGTCTGGAAACTAAATATTCTAGTATTCCCCGGTTTGTGTAACTCGGTTCCGCCTAATTTTTACCTTTCGCTGGGTACTGGATGATTGACACAATTTGGTGGGTAGTTTGGAAGCCAAATTCCTAATAAACAATCTACTATCTACGACGATTGGAATAGATTATTGATAAATTAATTTTAATAAATATTGTTTTCACATCTCTTACAATATATAATAAAAAAAAATTAACCTTTTAACAGATATTTATACGAATTCATCAGTTTGAAAAGCATATTGATTTATGAGGATATTTTCGATGAGAGATAGAACACTTAAAATTTAAAATGTTTACACTTGACTTGGGATGTGTATGATACATGGTACCTTTTTAATATGAGATCATATTACAAAATAAAAATCACAAAGCGATACCTCATTTTTTTCCTGCTGTTTACATTTCAATTTCTCCAACAGTGTACTGCTTTGATTCTCCATACTGCTACTCTGACTCATGATTAAGGTTCATGGCTTAAAAATACTGGTTTTCATGATAAATATTCCTGTATGATAAACTACCATTCAATTGTACTGGATCATTATCGATTAATGTATATATGTTGGGACCATGTCCCTTTCTTCGAAATGTATTGAATTGTCATTGTGAAATTATTATTTCTTTTTTAAACAAATTCACCAAGCGGCCTGTAAATGGATTTGTAGCCATGTTAACTGACCAAGAAGTATAAAGTAAAAGCAATTTTGTGAGTCCTGCGATATTTATAGCTACCTATTAATTGTAATAGTTAAAAATTATACTGGAGGGTTTAAAGTTTACACTGATTAATATTATGGATGTACGTAAGTAAATATACATAAAAAGCTTCTATAATTATAATTGTTTTTATGTAAAATAGGGATAACATTTATACGTTAAAAAGTTATCATGCTGGGCAAGTTGGCTAAATTTAACTATTGGTATGCAGAAATGATAAAATAGTTAAAATTCGATTGGTTTTAAAATTGTTTAAAAGGTTGGCAAACCAGTAAAGTTGGCAAAGTGGACACAGAAATAATGATATATTATTATTATTTCAAATACAGAGAAAGATCTACAGTGCTGCTCGAAAATATTTCTATATACACTTTATTAGAAGATAAAAGAAGAAACAATGTAATAAAAATCTTTCACGACTTTTCAAAATTAGACATATTTTCATCTAAATATTATATGTTTAAGATTTAATATGTTTAAGATTTAATTCGAATTAGGTTCTGAATTTTAAGATCAAACCTAACCTGATACTTTTCATTTAACCTGATCCGAGGACAGAGGCAAATTGTCTCTGAAATAGTTGTGTATATCACAGAGGCTAAAATAATTCGAGGAGTGCTACATATTAAATAACTAATATATAAGAAAATATAATGTGAAACCAAAAAACATAGTTCTGCAAGATTTGTGCTGAACAGACAAACATTAGTAGGTACTTAAATAACATACAAAGATTTGATTTTCAAGTGAAGTTTGTGAACATTGTAAATTCTTTCGTTAAAAATTTAGTGCGTATCATATATACTTCTAAAAATATTTACTAATAATAATTTGTAAAGGACGCTGCTTGAGCTTGTTTGAACACGCATTTACTTTTTTGAACAACACGCGAGCAGAGCGCTGCTTCAACTACAACTTGTATTTGAAGACGCATAGAAAAATATATTCTTAAGGAGCGGCATATTCAATCTCATTAAAACACTCGGTAGTGTTGAGAATGTAAAGAGAGTCCGTCACCAGGCAGAAGAGTGTGGTGCGGTCATCGCGATGAATGACGTAACTAAACCAGATGCCGCCGATGATACTGGCATAACCAAACTTTTCAAGTGTTATGTACCTTAACGGAGATAATGCTCGCAAAAAACTATTTAGGAGTAGGTTTTAATTTTTCGCTAACAACCATCAGTCAGAAAGTGCACACTTAATATTATTGTTAAAGGGTCGGTATGTAACAGAGGTTAAAGCGTGGTAGAGTCAAGCGGCGGTTTTAGTTGCTGCTTGAATGGGCCGGCTCGACCGGATTGATACCACGGCCTCGCAGAATACCGGCGTGAAGTAGAGGCATCTTGTGCTTATGCGTTACATTCGGTGAGTGAGGTAACCGGAGGCCCACATCCCCCTATTCTCCTCCTCTTCCCTCCCATCTCCCAAATATCCTTAAAGACCGGCAACGCACCTGCAGCATCTATGGTGTTGCAGATGTATGTGGGCGACGGTAATCACTTACCATCAGGTGAACCGCTTGCTCGTTTGCCGTCCCTTCCATAAAAAAAAAAGTATGTAGTTGTTGTTTACGGAGTGTCCACTTTGAATTTAAATTATATGTGTATGGTCCAAGATTCGTGATTCAAACTTATTTTCAAAAAACCTTATAATTATACCACTTATAATTATTTTGATATTCTATTTTTGACTTTCAATCGTTTTACATTCAGTATTTGAGTAAAATGAAGTCCACAAAAATTTGAGTAATTTTCGAATACTAGTTCCGACGTAGTTCTAACCCAGCAGAGACAGTTCGCAATATCAATGCCGTGTTTGGAGAGGATACCACTAACAAACGCACTGTGCGATTTAGGTTTAATCGATTTTGTAGCGAAGACTTCGACTTGAACAATTAACCACGAGGAAGGCCAATCACTAAGGTAAGTAACGATAAGTGGTGGAAGCCGATCCTTATCAAACAACCAAGGAATTAACGTCATGGTTTGACGATAGTTTACCCACAACAATGACTCATTTACATCAAATTGGTAAAATAAAAGTTGAGAAATGAGTAAATATTGGAGGATTGGTGAAGGGATGAGGAAGGGAGGGGGAAGAGGGCTTCTGGTTACCTCCCTCACCGAACGAAACGCAGATGCTTCGTATACCTCTATGTCATCCCGGTATTCTGGGAGGTCGTGGTACTACCCCGGTCAAGCCGGCCTATTCGAGAAGCAGCCGCTAAAAGCTGCCGCTGGGCTCTACCACGTGTAAAGATATATACAACATAAAAGCAAAATATTTTTGTACACTTTATTACATATAATATAGACAGTCAGAGATCACAAACACAAAGGTATTGTTTAAAAACACAAAATTCTTGACACCAGTTGAACATCATTATTGCTATTGCCATCGTCTTTTGTCTAAATTGAGTAAAGGATTTTGTGTTTATTTTGGATAGCGTATGCAGCGCGTTCAACGTTTTGGCCAAAACAGCTATCAGATGAGCGATCATATGTGGCAGAAACAATGCTGGATTTTTCTGAAATGATAACAATCATATAAACAAATAAAGGATGCAAATAAATATTAAAAAACCCTCCTGAAAGTATGCACACTCTGCTATTATATTATTCTATTATATATTCTTTGTTTCACTAGCTTGTTTAAGTCTTTTATTGATGATAAGCCTAATGAGAATTTATTATACTCCACACACTAGGGCAGGCGGGTTAGAACCAGCAGATTTGGAACCCACGCACTATTTCATGCTGATTCACATCACTAGTCAGTGGAATTTGGGTTCGGTACTTTCAGCATCAGTTAGGTCGTCAGTCTCTTTTGTAACACGAGGCACCGCATAAAGGTGAGTGACAACCGCGTGGCTTAGGGGTTAGCGTACTGGGTTCAATTTTCAGCCGCAGCTAATATTTGTGTAAAAAAATTTTGGTTTTCGGGTCTGGTTTAGTAGGGTTCGTCCCGTGTCTCCTAGCTACATACAGGCGAGTAATAACATAATATTAGTAGCAAAATGTATATATTCCTTACAGTGAAACATCCAACTAAAAGACAAATATATTGCACTATTCCCATTGATGCTGCGATTATTTTAAGATCATGTAGTATCAGCATATCTCGATTTGAATAGCTTACTCTTTCTGTATATTCGGCTCTTTCAATAATTTTGCCAAAATGCCGTTTAAGATCATGCACACTAACGAACTGAAAGAAAAATAAACGGCCTAGAGTTTCATGCATTCAAAATATCCTTAAAACTCAAAATTATTAAGAAATATTTCTCTTTATACAAAGCCGATCGTTCCGTAGAAATATGTGTATGGAAGACTAATGTAAAATGTTGGATTCTCACAAAATGTATGAAAATATTTCAAACGAGGTTTAAGTAAGGGTGCTAATAAGATGTTAAAGGGTAACTTCATTTTAAGTTATCATACATATTACAATAATTTCCGCGGTTATTTTTTGTAGTAATGATATTTTAACCAGAGAGAATTTAACACGACGTTTTTCAGTTTATGAAAGTTTTAGTACAGTTAATAATATGGGACAGACTAAAAATAACAAATGTATAACATGTGAATGGCATAAACAATATCGTAAAAATCATACTATTGCGGAATTTTCGCGTTCACACCAGAGTTCATGGTTACAGTTTATGATTGTTTTTAAGGCTGATTGCGCAAGTGTTGTAACCGTAGTTCGAATTGCATGCTTCCTAATATGGTTGTCATGTGCATTGTGGCTACTTACGGGCACTAGCTGGCAGATTTTGCATAAAAGTTGTTATGAAAACTTTCTAACAAGGACACGATCCGGCAGCGACTATTCTTACGTTTGTGTAAAAATATAGATATAGAAAAAGATCAGGCTGTGTATTTGTATTTCGTGGACGCGCTTTAATTGCAGCACTTTTTGTAACTATGTTTAGATACGAAAATGTAATTAGACGAAGAAGGATAGTATCATCGAATAACAACGTTACCATCTCAGTTTCTTGCTGGTAATGTAAAGTTTTCTAGTATTGACAATTACTAGGCATATTATATGCGAACACAAAAAACACATCATCATTACGGCATCGATTACTAATAAGTGTATTTCATTTATACTTTTATTGATGCTGCTAATGTCACGAGTCCAACTTTGCAGTGTGGTAGCGGCGTAGAAATCGCAAAAAGCAACTGAAGTCATACTATTTGGTGAGAATAGTTTATACATTTGTATCAGAGCCCACGCAAGCCCATTTCTCTTCAGTAATTCGCACTTTATCTTTACCATTATTTTAAACCTAAATATGCCATCAAAATAGATTTCTTTATTGAAAATTATATCGATTTTACTTCATCGATCATCACTGTGTGATGTGAAAAAGATTTTAACATGTGTAATTTTGAACTAAGCTGTGGAATCAGTGAAAATTCCTTTACTTTACCAATTACTTTATCTTTGTCTTTACCTTAACCTCGAAATATTTTTTTCATTATTTCTCAGACATGCAGGTTTCCTTACGATGTTTTCCTTCACTGCCGAGGACGTGGTTAATACAGCACTTAAAATTGCTATTAACACTTTAGCGCTGCCGGCTACTGGGGATCGAACCCAGGTAACCCACGCTTTATAACACTAAAGTGAGACCCCCAGACCACTAGGCTACCACGGCTCTACTACACTACTAACCTAGAATCTTGAAAAATGTAATTAAGGTCTACACAACAACAAAATAGCTTACGCCTGTAATCCTTTACGGGGTAGGGAGAGCAACCATTACTTCCATCTGTGTCTACATCAATAGTTGTTATTCGTCGACAGTTTAAGCTGCTTTTATATTAATGCACAGAAAATGCGAAAACGACTGCATGGTTCAGCACTTAGCGCATCTCAACTTTTATCGATTTTCGGGCTAGATTATATAGTGACCAGTGCCTCTGGCACTGCATTTGAACCTACTTCCGATCTTATATCATCAAGATACAGCAGAATTTAGGAGTATTTAATAGTTAACGAGTTTGTGCCTTTTTGCGAGTGAGGTTACTCATACACTTGTAGCACTATAATATATCCTACACAGTTGACAACCACCGATAGTATTCGGAAGTTTTTGCCGTTGTCCAGTCCCAGTTAAGGGAAGGAGTCTACCTGGGCCCCTGTCTTGGATGGCATTTCAAAGGGGCAGCAAAATTTCAAATGTAGCACACTGACATAATAGTCTGATGATTCGATTTGTTAAAAATATCCTAAAGAAATAAAGGAAAAGTTTAGTATAGGAGGCCTTCAGCGTCGTATTGCTACTGAATCCTCCGACTGTGTTGTTAGAGATAATCGAAGACACTATACATTACCGGAAAGCTAGATGGTCTCGAGAGATTTTAGAATATACATATAGGATATTTTAGACTTGCAGGTGCAATAAACATATAGCATATTTTAGCTTAGATGAGCTGTACGCAGTATATAGCTTATGAAACTTGTTAACAATCTGTCAAAGACTGGGGACTTTCAGTCAAAACCCGCCCATGTAAGCCATAAGACGGATAAATTTGCCCCAAATCCTACACTCAAGGCAGTGTTGCCGTATTTTATATTTTTGCTTTTTATATTTCTTAATAAATAGTAGTAAAACGAATTTACTTAAATAAAATGGACATGGCTTCTAGAGTTGTTAAGAAAGCCATGAATATTTATACATCATCTTTTACGAATTGTTATACATCTTTTACAATTTTTTTTTATGAAATGAAGCATCTTGTTCTTTTACCTTTTTTCCATATTGCAATTTTCCTCAACCTACAATAGAAGGGACATTTTTAAAATTGAATGTCTGCAAACCATTTCTGCATCTTTATTGGAAAGTGTATCATTAGTTTTATTAGTCACAATAACAGTCATAAATAAAATACACGAGTATAAGTTTTCCTTTAAATTTCTATTTACGATTTCAGACTTAAATTTGAAGACACATCGTCCATCCTTAACCAATGTAATAATATATTTACAAAAAAAGTGGTTTGTGCAAAATAAAGGTCATATGAACGAGACACTGTTTTAGTGTTATATAATATGTGAAATAATAGTATAATGACAGCAAAAATATAAATGACGTAAATAATATTGTAATAACTAACAATTTCCAAGGATAAAATTTTTGTCAAAGTAATCCTAACCTAAAATATTGACAAAGGTGGTTGATAAATTAGTCAATAAATGAAAAAAAATCAAAATTAAAATGAGTACTAAAATTTCACAAAACATAAATATTGTCACAATACAAATCTTTCCTAAACACACTAGAACATTGTGATGCTACTGCGCTTTCTATTGCAAACTCAGGATTAATTATTTGATATCCGGATGAAATAATGTTTGCTAACAATGGATGTTGCCGTGATGATGCTGCTACAAAAGTTCCATCTGAACTTATAGACAAAATAGGCAAAGGTTCATGCGTTTGCTCAACCGAATCGAAGTTATTGGAAATACTTTCCAAACCTGTACTAGGTTTAGGTAAGTTTAATATTGGTTCAATATTATCTGATAATAAAAATAAATCAAGAAATGAAACAGGTTGGGGCATCGCGAATTGAAAATTAGAATAATTAAAAGGTTTGTCGACTCCTGCAATAGTTTGTTTTGTATTATTAGGTCTGCTCATATTATATTTTTGCGTAGTAGTATTAAATGTTTCATTCATAAGTTTAGTGTGATAACTTTGAAGAATAATCGGTGCAGAGTTATTGTAGGTAAAAGTTGTAGTAGTATTTCCAAAAGAGGGTAAAACTGTATTTATGTGATCAGTATTATTCAAAATATTTATATTTGTAGTTACTTTTAAACTCAGAGTATCATGGTTACAGTTTCTTTCATGATTTTCATTTTTAACTTGTTTACTTCGTTGCATTCGAAGCAATGGTTTGCTAATTGTAGCGTTGCGGTCTGAGTCTTCGTAATTGTACCATGCAGCTTGATTGAAAAATGAACTTGTTTCGTTTAAGACGTTATCCATCAGTGAGAAAAAACTTGCAAAGAACTCTTTTTGTTTCTCTTGATTGATTTTCTTTAATATATTAAAATAATTTTCATTATCAATACCATCGTTATGCTGTTTTATTATAGCAGAGATCCTTCTATCCAGATGTTGATGTGCGTTATAGATATTATTATACGTCACCAGATCCATAGCAATGCCACTATACTGCCACACCGCAAAAATCCTCACATAAAAATTGAGAAAGTGTAAAGGAATTGTTCTCCATCTATTGCGAAGAGGAGTCATTGCCATGTATTTATTTAACGACGTTATAGTAACATTTACATTCGAATACTTTTTCTGAACATTACTTATTTCTCTTTTATTACTTTGATCAAATATATTATGGGAAGGTGTTAATGTATTAACGATCATTGTATATTTTGGGTAATAAATAATATTTGTAGTAGTATCTTCTGTGAGAAAAATAACATTGATATACATTGAGGGATATTGCATTGCCATATTCGAAATGTAGTCCGAATACACCATGAAGGAAAAGTAACTTCTACGCGGAATTATGTGGTGGTAGTAAACTGTGCTAGCTTCGTTAGATTGGGTTACATTGTGTGAAATTGACTTGGAGACAACCATTAGTTGCCTTCGGTATGCGTTCATTCCCAACGAATAAAAAGTAGGAGATAATATAACAATCAAAATTATAGTTATCCAGCATGCGGAACTTAATTCTGAAAAAAGTAAAAAGCCCATTGCAATTTCATTTAAATTTTGTTTTTTATTATAATTCTATTTTATTATTTCTTAGACAAACCTAATAAACTTCAGGAAAACAGTTCGAAAATCGCAATGGTTACCATCAGATGGCGATTTAGAAAAATACCGAACCAAAATGAAGCAAATCTAGAAGGCAAAATAGCTAACGGCTCACTTGATGGTAACTGATTACCCGGATAGGTGCGTTGCCGCCCCTGAAGAATATTTCGGGAAGGGGAAAGAGAAGGTTACCTCATTCGCCAAACGAAACGCAGAAGCACAAGATGTTTACTTCACGCCGAGGCCGTGGTACTACCCCAATCAAGCCGGCCTATTCCAGCAGCAGCAAAAGCCGCCGCTTGGCTCTATCGCGTGGAAAATATGTTAATAATGTAAATATGGTAGTAATGCGCTTGCCGAGTGGCGATTATGATTAACCCTCCTTATAAAAGAGGCAACATGTTCTGCAGTGGACTATTTACAGGCTGGTAAGGTATTTCTCAGACATGAAAGTTTTCTCACGATGTTTTCGTTTACTGACGAAGACAAGGTACATTCAGCATTTTAGTAACAGGTAGAGGAATATGATGAAAAAAGTCTTTATCACATTTGGTTGTTCTGTTCAGTACATATGTATGGAAAGTTTATACAGTTTTCATAACTACTTATAGATTTGTTAGACATAAACGGATTTATAGATATTGAAATTTATGTATGTGCTTTTATTATTATTTTCCGTAGACTAACACGGCAAAAAAATGTTTAAAAAAACAAATTGACGATTAATTTAAAAAAAGATCACAATTTAGTGTCGAAATGATTCGATGCGTTTCTTTCCTCCTACATATATATGTATATATATATATATATATATATATATATATATAGGAGAAAAAAATCACGGAAAATATTTAGGTGATTCTCACCAGGCCATCGCTCCATCCATGGCTGCTTATTTGTACGAGTTCCATGACACCCTGAAGTGATGACACATGGAACTTGTTGAGAACGATTATTGACGTCACCTAAGCCGTTGTCCACTTTCAGAAGTGGGTACTGTTCATAGGTCTTCGTCTCTATATTCTCGCTCATCGTATACCAAGGATTTTGAAGGCTGCAATACTGTCAAAATTTTAATGCCGACAAAGAAGAACTTAGCTGTTTCTATATTTGTTAGCGACCTTAATAGGATTCGCACGACGGACTGGAGATGTTTTCTTCCTTACTATAAGAGCATGAATACAGGTATAAATCTACTCGACGACGACGAGTTTCTGGCTCCACAGCTTCAAAAATGTTGACTGATTAATAAATTTACTACTAAGTCAATAATTAAATGTAATTCTGTAACATCATAAATAAAAGTTTACAATAAACTTACCTTGCTATACTTGTAGTTAATAAGCAATACTTTGGTACATAAGTTTGACATTAGCTTATTTTAACTCTTTGACAAATCGGTTCAAATAGGTTCACCCATCAATAAAATTTAGATCAAATTCTCAATTTGAAATAGACTACTACTTATTTTATATTCTTAGAAAAGGTCGAATATGGTAATAATGGAATAAACGAAAATCATAAACTTGTTAATGTAACCCCTTTCTTTTAAAAAAAATTATTCTTTTAGCTTGACTTGATCGTCGTCATATTATAATCCGGTTCTTTTAGCCGACATCTGCTAAAGGAATCCGAATAAATTCGGTCCCTATTCAGAGCTTTAATCAATATCCCAGGATTTCATTAATTTTAATTTAACAAAAAAAAATATCTTTTTCCCTTATGTATATCTTGCTACGATGATGATGCTGATTTCAACAACCGTGGGGACGAAAAAAAATTCGTATTGAGAATTTGATCTAAATTTTATTGATTATGATCAACCTTTTTGAACCGGTTTGTCAAAGAGCTAAAATAAGCTAATGACTAACTTATGTACCAAAGTATTGTTCATTAACTTCAAGTATAGCAAGGTAAGTTTAGTGTATACTTTTATTTCTGATGTTACAGAATTACAGGAAAAATTTAATTAATGAGCAAGTGAATGAGTTTGTTTACTTGGGAACAATGTTTACGAGAGAAGGAAGGTACGAATGTAACATTGAAAGGAGAGCGATAGCAGGTAATATGGTGAATGGGGCATTGCATACATTAATGAACAGCCAGACGATATCTCACAAAGCTCGTTTGGCTGTGCATAGAGGGGTATTGTTACCAACACTAACATATGGAAGCGAAAGCTTGGTATGGCATAAAGAGGCATGAAAGCAGGATAAATGCAGAAGAAATGAGAGCGTTAAGATGTATTATTGATGTAAAGATAACTGACAGGGTTCGAAATAATGTGATCAGAGAGCGTTGAGGCGTGAAAGACGATGTAGTGACACGAATTGAGAAAGGGATGCTGAGCTGGTTTGGATATGTGAAGAGGATGAATGAAAGTAGGTTGACGAAACAAATATATGAGGCGAGTGTAAATGGTAGAGTCGGGAGAGGAAGACCTAGGCAAACATTTCACGATCACGTACTCTAAACCAACGAGTATGCATGTGAAGATTGATGAAAGTGGGAGAAGCGAAAGACGTATGTCAGGATCGTAGCAAGTGGAAGAATATTGTCTCTGCCTACCCCGTTGGGAACAAGGCGTGAATATATACATCTAATTAATTAGTTTGATTTTTTCCTTCTCTGTTATTAATTATTGGAACAGATAGTGGCTTCACCGGATAAACGAATAGCAATCTTTAAAAAAAAATTGGGTTAACGTATTGTTTCAGAGGTGTCAATGTTTAGTTAATTACTAATTTCACCTTGAGCCGACTCTCGCTGATTCAGAGAAAAATTGTAACAATAATATAAGAACGTCAATACGTGAGTCAAATAATTTATTGTATCAACAAAATTAAAGCGGAAAGTGTAAATGTGTTAACGTTACGAATTAAACAAAAACTTCATGAAGCTGTACGTTATTAGTTTCATCTTGTGACGGTCGCGAATAGCAAACTACTAGTTAATCGCAAAAGTTTTAAAATGCGATATTTTTGACATTATTTTAGCAACCACTTTTTATTACAGGTAAATATTGTTTTTAAATAATAATTATATTTAGAGACATCTTTGCATTAACAATTACGAGCTGATGATTTTCTTTTTTCTTTTTATAAGCAAGTGAATGGAATGTTTATAATTATATGGGTTCGTTAGGGATATAGTGTTTTGAATTACATACTCTTTGACCATAGATTTGACATTAATATAAAGGAATGTCAAAAATTTGTCACAAACGAAAGGAGAATTCTTTCGCATTTAATGTGCAGGTGCAATATATTTTTGTTTTTCTTGTATTTAAGTATTTATGGAAATTTAAAGTCTGTAAGGGGGAATATATCAATTTTTTGTCAAGTTTTTCCGTCAAGTGTTAACCTCATCTGTAAGCGGTGCACCATGCTGTAACCGACGAAGCTCTCACGGACTACTGATGGTGTAAAATCAATCCGTTTATACCAAACCCAGAATCTCACAGATTAATCCAAGGTCAAGCACCTCAAGTGCGAGGGCACTGCAATCATCCATGGATGTAGAGACAGTTTTTGTTGGCGTTTTCATGCTGAAAGGTTTACTTTTAGCAGTGGCCTTACACAGGTTGAAAAAAATTAAAAAGTGATATTAATTCTCATTATTTTCTCTAATTATTATCAATTCATCGTAAAGAAAGTCTCCATAATTTAATCATATCTAATTTAGAATAGTATAAATCAAAGTCACGATCCACGTTTGCCTGTATTATATACCTACTAGAATATATAATACAAACAGATGTGCTTATAACATAGTAGTAGTAGTAGATTCAAACACGTTGAAGCCCACATTATGTGGGTTTCACCGTGATTTATAACAACTCTCCAGAAAGGATTATGCGATTAACACATTCACATTTAGTATATATTGTGAGGCGTGGTACCAGCCCGGTGGAGGCGGCCCATTCAAGCAGCAGCAAAACTCACTGCTTGGCTCTACCACGTACAAAAGTAAGAGCCCCAACTCTTACTTTTCCTCTTATGGTCAGCGATATCATTTTAAACTATCAACATTATAGTGTCTTACAGATGGTTATCGCAAATATGGTGATTACCTTCAATGTTGGTGATAAGAGAGATGTGATTTTCATGGTTCTTTTATATGTTATCACATACTGTTAGGTTGATAAATTTATTAAAAGTTGTGCAATATTTTGCATAAAAATAGAAAATATTTATCACGCGGAGTCGGTCGTTGATGTCGGATATCGAAACCACAGGCAACGAATATCTCACCATTAATCAAATACAAGTTCACTGCTAAATATTAGCCTCCCCAAAGATTGACACAAACCAAAATTTTGAGCCATCGTTCTACTAGGATCTTTTTTACAAAATGTGCCAACTCTTCTTTTAGTAATACCAATGGCCAGTAATGAGTAAATCTTATAAAGAGCAACGTCCGTTGTTATACGATGATTTATCGGATGACGATTTTAATGCACAAGACTACAACAGACTACAACAAAATACACAAATGCGACCCGTGATCAACAGTGGTCGAGCAAAAAATCAAATGAAAGGAGCTGCGGCCATATTATCTAACTGGCCAGGTAATTTCATCATTTCTTTTTAAATTCTTGACTCATATCTTAATTTAATATCTATTTCGATTTCAGGGCACTGGTGGTCAACACTTAAATACTGGTGGATGGGACTCGGCATGATTGCCATTATAGTTCTAATCATTTATAATAGCGTAGTCGCTTTATCAATGTTTCCAATAACTTACACTAAAGCGATAAAACCACGTACTTCTAATAGCATTGTAAGCGTTTCATCAGCACAGTCATCAATTTTCAATATATACATGCATATTTTCACTAAAACTGTAGATCAAGTAAATTTTGATGAGTTTCTGCCCTATGTTGAAATAATATCCAATAAAAATCATCAATTTAAATTTAACGTTATCGTTGTTCTTACTGAAAAAAGTGAGTTAATGAACGATATGAATGATGAAACTCAAAACTATCTAGCCTTAAATTCGCTATGGACAGACAAATCCTTTGCTAAAGATCATAACATAAAACACGCTAATATTGCAATAAGTTATATCTCATTAGATAAATATTTGGATGTTTCTCCGCTTCACAAATTTTGGAGAAATTTCTCTCAAGAATTTATCGAATTTTTAGTAAGGTCTCTATCCATTTGGGAACAAGGTGGCATAGCTTTCAATCCCATTATTCTTACACCAAGTTCTCCTAATCCATTTTACATGGAAAAAATACAAAACCTATTAAATTCATACAAAAAATTAAAAAATAACAAAAACACTGAAATTAATGAAATCGTAAGACATACAAAACAATCACATAAACCCAAAAAGAAATTAAATAACATTCGTGATATAATAGAAGCTTTGGAAATGGAGAGTAACTCTGACAATAACTCACAATATAACTTAACAGAAGCAGAAAATAATAATTATTCTGTCACAGTTAACGTAGCTAATGAAAGAAAATTTTTGCCCAACGAAAACTTCTCTGACCCTCATAACTTACATCAAAGCGAAATTTTACTTATTTCAAATAAAAAAGAAACAAAACCATTAGTAATTAGTGATTGCTCTGTAAGGAAAGCCTATGACACTCACCAGTTACTTACGGAAACTAACATAAGTAACAGTGGAAATATCGCACTCAATTCAAATAGTTCTGATAACAAGACAAAGCCAAGTCTTCTTCCTTTATTTTTAGAATATTTATTTCCCAAGAAACCCGAAATAATTTCTGTAGAAATGAACGGAAGACAAGGTACGAAAGAAAGTAATAAAATAAAAAGTCTTAATAACCCTGCGAATAGTAAATTACACGAAAAGAGCAACGACAATTTTTTTACATCTAATGACGAAAAAAACAAGCAAGATTTATTTTCACATTATGAAACAGAAAAAGGTTTGCACGAATATGAAACTGATACTCAGTTAACAATTGATTTAAAGGGTTATATTATTGCTTCTAATAAAGCCTGTCATGCATTCGTGGGAAATCTACTAAGTGCAGTTCATCATGCTGAGGGAGAAATACTGACAAATTTTATTATCACAGAATTAACAACCTTTTGCAAAGGAGATATGTCTTCCTGTAAGGGTGTTGATGTTATTTAATTTTATTGTAGTGTTTTATAAAATACTTAGTTGTTTTTTATTAATAGGAATTTTATTATTTTAATAAGAAAATTAAATAAAAACCATATTGTACAATAAATAATTTATTGCATTTAAACCTTAGAAAATAAAGTAGAAACGAATTAATCGTGTTCAAAATATTGTCAACGTTGTAAAAATAGCCAGCAACATTTTGATCACAAATATTCATAATTTCTGAAAACAGGCTTTTTTCAAAATGAAAATTTGTAATTTTCACAAAATTTTTAACCAATTGTTAACCAATAATAGACTAGAATTTATTAATGAAAATTATATAAAATATATTAACATTAACACAACTTGTACAGAATACTTTTAGTAGCTCAATTTGTTCAAAGAATATATTGTATTAGAACAATACTCAATTCGTAATAATGACATCCGTCTGATTTGGGCAACGGCAACGTTGTGCAATCTCACAATAAAAAGTGAACAAAATATATCGAAATGACAGTGTACGCTTGTATTAGTACACCATCGTTATAACTTTATAGTTTGTTTATTAAAAGTTCAAGCTATGTAAAATATAAATTGATTATGTTTTTATAAACGACTTTACTCTATATACTTTCAGAAATACGAGCAATGTCTTTTGAACTCTGCATTTATTGTAGTCTAAGTAGCATAGACATTTAATTTTGATGAATTGACTTAAATTTTTACAGAATTTGTGTCGTTATCTATATTTATTACTAATTATTATTATAAACATAATGGGCATTATTTTCTCTTTATAAAACCAAATCATGCCAAACAAGCGTCATCAAAATTAGAAATTGTAAAACCTTATGTGAAAAAACAGGAAAAACACTCAAAATTCATTAGGATAACAAAAATGGTTATATCAGCCTGGCTTTAAAATCATGATAAAAAGTAGCAAGTGTATAAAAAAGTACAAGAGAGATTTATATTCTTCTAATTGAAAAATCTTCTTAAAAATGGGTATTATTGTACGAACTAAGAACTTCACGTGTAAAACTACATAAGCACTAAAAATTTTTAAAATTAATGAGTTTATGTACAGTGTTTTAATTGTATTCTGGAAACCTTAACTTAATGTCTAATGTGCTACATTTCTTCTCTCAATTGGAATATCGGCTCTTTCAGTCCATTGATTAGAAGAGCGTTTGCATTCCCTCAATTTAGAAATTGGCTCACATCTTCTACTTACTGACCAATATACATAATTTTCAGGGCACTGAAATACAAAACCACGCAATTTTCCTGTTTTAGTACCTTCACATTTTAAAAATGCTGGAGAACATTCCTTATTTTTCTCAAAGGGATAATGACCTACTCCTGCACATCCATATTTATTTCCACTTACGGTAATCTAAAAAAGAATGAAATAAGTTACATACACATTTATTTTTTATCACAACATAAATTTGAATAAGGAACATGATCTTACACTTACTGTTTCTTTATTATTGAGATGCAATCGTTTATATCGTCGCTTTTGGGCTATGTCTCCTTGGCATTTCTTTTCAGCGTTGTTTTCTTCCACACATTGTATTTTGCTTTCATCATAAATAGTACCATTTGGACAATTAAATATGGCAATTTTTAGTTCATGACTATCGTTGTTCTCAATGCATTGATAGAAAAGATTGCAATACTTGGGATGTCTCTTAAACGATGTAGGACATGCGTACAAATATTGGTCATTCTCAGTCTCTGGACATTTGTCGGTAGGTGAACTTCCTTCTGTAGTAGCTTGAGTGTTTTCCGTTGTTGTACTAGTATTAGAAGTTGTTGATTCCTCCGTAGTGGAAGACGTACTTTGTTTATCTGTAGTTAGCTCCGTACTAGTTTGCAGTACTGTAGTTGATTCCGATGTAATTGTTTCTTCCGTAGTCGTTGATAGTCCCGTGGAACTTTCAGTTGTTTGTGTTGTTGATTGATCGGTTGTTGTAGATGATTGTTTCTCGGTAACAGTTGTTGTTGGCTCAGTAGAGGTTGTAGTTGGCTCAGTGGAGGTCGTAGTTGACGTTTTTTCCGTAGTTGTTAGTTCACTTGTGATTTGTTCAGTGTTAGTAGTAGATGCAACAGTAGTAGAAGTTGTTTGATCACTTGTCGAAGGCTGCAGAGCAGTAGTTTGTCCATCTGACGTTGTTGACTGAATTGTAGTACTTTCACTACTAGATGCTTGTAGGGTTGAGGTAGACTCGGTACTACTAACAGATTCTTGTGTTTGCTGTGTTGTTTGTGTTGTTGTTTCTGTAAAAATGCTAGATGTAGAATTTTCTTGGATTGCGGCCATTGTTGTTTCTAAAGTACTATTACTATTTTGTGATTGTGAACCATTACACCTACGTGGAGGATAAACTGATTCCTCGTAATTACAAGTAGTAAGTGCAGGGTCCCAAATTGTACCTTCACCACATTCAAAATGAAAAACAGAAAATCGCTGTCCACCACCATCCCAATCAACACATCTATAAAATTTCTTGCAATCGTAGGGATTAGCATAATATCCAGCTTCATTACAAGTAATATTCTGATTAACGGGTTTCTTTGAAGTATCTTCGCTCGAACAATTTGATGGTACTTGACTGCTAACTTCACTGGCAGACATCGTGGTATCTGGTGATACTGAAGACGTAGATGACTGACTCGAGGGGCGTGAACTTGTTGTCTCTTGAACAGATGACGTTGTACTTGTTGTAGATGAAGAATTTTTAGGTACTTGATCACATGAAGGATTTGAAACATCCTTTGGATGATTACAAGCTAAAATATCTTGATCCCATATAGTACCATCACCGCAAATGTAATCATACTTTATAAAATCACCATTTCCATTATCAACACATCTATAAAACTTTTTACAGTCCTCCTTGTTTCCAAAGTATCCTGCGCTATCACAATTTTCTTCGTTTAAAGGTTCTCTTTTAGATGTTGATTCTGGCGCCATGGTTGATGCTTCCGTTGTTCTTATGTTTTCTGTTGTTTTTATGTTTTCTGTTGTTCTTATGTTTTCTGTTGTTAGCGTTTCGTTTTGTGATATTGAAGTCGTTTGAACATCTTGTGCATTTATATTTTTACATCTTTTAACTGCGCTAATATGGTTACAAGCTTGTATATCAGTGTCCCAGGCTGTACCTTCACCACATAAATAGTCATACTTTATATATTTTTCGTTATCATCAAGAACACAACGATAAAACTGACGACAGTCGTTAGAATTTGCGTGATAACCTTCCGAATGGCATTCTTTATTATGTAAATTATTTGATTCATTAGAATTCTCTGTTGGTATCTTGTCTTTATTTGGTTGTTGTATTGTACTTATATCAGACGATGTAGCGATCGTTGTCGTTGTGACGTGTATTTCTTTTTCTGAAGACAGTTCAGTACTGCATACAGATTTATCATTTTTATGATCACAAGCATGAATTGCTTGAACCCAAATTGTTCCATCACCACAAGTAAAGTCGATCTTTATATATTCTCCTGCACCATTATCAACACAACGGAAGAATTTTTTACAATCATTAGGATGAGGATAAAATCCTTCTGCCAAACAAATAACTTTCGTGTTATGCTCCAAATCTGTATTTTTTTTTGTAGAACTCTCTTCTATATGTACAGTTGTATGACTTTCAATGTTACTTTGCTCAATAGCTGTTGCTGGTGGCTCATTAATCGAAGTTGTGTTCGTTGTAGATATTTTGGAGCAATTAACTTTGTTATTAGATGCATGGTTGCAGGCTTGTATATTTTGATCCCAGAACGTACCTTCTCCACAGCTGAATTCATATTTGAGAAAGCCTCCCTGTTGATTATTGACACATCTATAAAACTTCTTACAGTCTTCATAGTTACCATAAAATCCTTCGGTGATACATGTATCGTTAGCATAGGTGGTTTTATTTGTTGTTGGATTTTCATTCTGTGGATATCTCGACGTGCTTTCTTCAAAGTTAACTGTATTAATGGAATATGTTGTAGTTACAACAGAAGTTGAGGATATGTTTTTACTTATTGTTCCACAGTCCTTTACAAATGAGGCATGATTACATGCTTCTATATTTTCATCCCAAGCGGTATCATCACCACATGAAAATTCATATCGAGTAAACCCACCTTGACCATTATCTACACATCTATAATATATTTTACAATTATTTTTATCTGCTAAAAATCCAGCAGATATGCATTCTCTATATTTGTCGGAAATTGGTATTTTATACGTAGATGAAGCAATAGTATTTTGTAGAGGGATATCAGTCCAATTATATGGATGTGTCGAATAACTGTTATCCGTTTCATCCTTTGTTGTTTGAATTGTAGACGATTGTACATTAATTACTTCATGTTGCTTATCGAAGGTACCTGCACAGTTTTTGACCGCCCAAGCGTAATTGCATGCTTCTATTTCGGGATCCCATACTGTACCTTCACCACAAGAAAAGTCATATCGCATATAACTTCCATCACCATTGGCTACACACCTATAAAATTTTTTGCAATCGATTTCATCTCCAATGAAGCCACTATTAGCACATGAATTAAATTTGTTCTTAATAGTACTTGCTTTAGTCTCTGAATTTAAAAATGTTGTCCTAGCTGTCGTTTTTATGACATCTTCATGGATTTGAGTGAAATAACCGTTATCGATATGTTCAACATTTTCGAGAGGAGGTGGTTGTAAAGGTACGGTCTCATTCGACACAGTAGATACACTATTTACGCACTTTTTAACTGCCCAAAAGTGATTACAAGCAGTAATGTTCGAATCCCACACGGTCCCTTCACCGCATAAATATTCAAATCGTATAAAACCTCCTTTTTCATTGTCTACACATCTATAAAATTTACGACAATCATAACTATCCGCCATAAAACCATTTTCTTTGCAGCTATTGTCTGTACTTATTTGAACTTTATTGGTAGTTAATGCTTTTGGCGTTGTCTCACTGTAATTACTTGAAACGTAACCGATATCATAATCATTGTTAATAATACTAGACAGTACAGTTGTTTGTATAAATGATATTGTTGCTTCCGTGGTAGGCGTACTTAGTTTTGTTTCATTTTTAAAATTAACTTGACAATGCTTTACTACCCAAGCATGATTACATGCTTCGATGTTTGGATCCCAAACAGTACCCTCGTCACACATATATTCAAATTTACTATATCCACCTTTCTCATTTTCTACGCATCGATAAAATCTTTTACAATCTTCTTTGCTTCCTATATATCCAGCCGATTTACAAATTTCTTGACTAATATTTAATACGGAAGGTTTTAGTGGCGTTACAGTTGTTTCTCGCAAAATAATTGTTGGCTTTGCAGTTATTTGCTGTCTTTTATCATTTTGCTGGCTACCAACATTATATCCTATTTCGTCACTTATAATATTCGATACATCTGTGGTGTACATATTTCCTACGACTTTTTTATCTGAAATCGAACTATTTGTAAGTATTTTACCACCACATTCTTTTACCATCCAAACATGGTTGCAGGAATCTATGTTTTTGTCCCAAGCTGTTCCTTCACCGCATGAAAATTCGTGTTTTGTGTAACCTCCTCTACCATTTTCAACACATCGATAAAATTTTCTGCAATCATTTGGGTCCCCCATAAAACCTGATTTGATGCATGGATCTTTTGGATTAATATTGGGATAATTTGTAATACGAACGGAATCTTCTTTAACTTGATGGAATATGTGTGTACTACTTTTTGTGATTGATTCATATTGTGTTGGTGTTGAACTTAATGGATTTAAATAGATTGGCATTAATTGTGCTTGCTTTTCAACATCCTTATGTTTAGTTTGGGTTTGAGTTTGGCTATTTATTATGCCACTATTTATATCAGTATGATTCACCCAGTCACTTACTTTATCCATATTTGTACGATCTCCATAATTTGTTTGATTTGGGGTCGGCAAAGTCGAACTAATTTCTGCCTCATTTTGTGTCACTGGATCGGGTGATTGTGCTTCATTAATCAATTTGTTTCGCTGTAAATAATCTTGACCAAATTTAGAAAGACTGTCATGAACAGAAGTATCATGACCACATCGACTACGACGCACTGCCCAAGGATGATTGCAACTTTGTATGTCATCATCCCATATTGTCGACTCACTGCACATGAACTCGTATTTCATAAAACCTCCTTTTTGATTATTAACGCATCTGTAAAACTTTCTGCAGTCTTCGCTATCACCCAAGAATCCATCATATGTACATTTATTACCATATTTCTCAATTTTTGATGAAGAAATTGTAGTTCTGTACTGATTAGTAGCAGTTGTCAAGGAGTAAGGTGTGGATACAATAGATATTTCAGATGTTGGAAATTCTGTTGTTCTAGTAGATCTCTGTGGTTTAACTGTGGTTTCATCCAGATAAATAGACGCTGAACTCCCGTAATTAACATTTTGGGTCAAAACGGGCATATTTGGTGGATAATGAATCGGAGAACTAGTAAACACAGATGTTTGCTTAGTGTAGATAGGTTTTTTTGTACTAATAGGTAACGGCAATTCTTGCATTGATGGTTCTATGTCATTATCGCCGATTTGTTCAAATGGCACAGTTATAAATTCAATTGGTCTCCTAGACCTACATTCAGAACGCTTTGTACTATATGGATGATTACAAACTTCAGTATCAGGATCATATACGGTTCCTGGACCGCACTGGAACTGCAACATTAATTACTATTGTTAGTTTTAATTATCGGTATTCATTAACATTTTCTATTTAATGAAAAAATAAAGAAACGTACCCGAAGAACTGTGTATTTGCCACTTGATGCTTTTATACAACGATAAAATATTGAACAGTCTACAGGGTCTGCCTGAAACCCTTCGCCAATGCATATTATTCGTTCAGGCCTATTTCCAGAATTCATCTTCACTATGCGGCCATTAACACGTGAGTGACGACTCGGTTCTGCCAATGACGTACCTAAAATTAATAATATGTTCAGATAGACATAGAGGTGATATTGATAAGTACACTGATATGTTTTAATACTGACCTAGGGTATTACATTTATGGCCCTTAATTATCACAGTTGATATTATCAAAAGTGTGTACCATCTTCCAATCATGTCGTTTTTAAACATATTAACACGATTTAGAAGTACGTATGTTGATTTTATAAATAAATCATTTTTCAAGCACCTTTGATCTGTAACAACGGAATTTTGGATTAATATTTTACTTGTTATTACATAATGAGGACCGCGTGGCTTAGCAGGGTATAAATACCTGCTAAGCCACGCGGCTTTAAAGGGTATAAATCTCAGCCGAGGCCAAAGTTTCTGCATAATACAAACTATTCGTTTTTTGGTCTACCACCGTTGCGTTCCGTGTATTCTGACACTTTATCTGACCCTTCTACCGATCTTGTCGCATAGGCATTTCGTGTGACATGGGAAGGTAAAGATTAGTAAGTGTGTTTGCCTTCCCATCTTCATCATATTAAACTTTCACAGTTGAAAAATTGTGCACCGCCGGTATTGCACTCTCATTTAGGCTAAGGGGCGATATATACACCAAGTATGGTAGGTCTCAAGAATATGCAGTTATCTCATCTATTGCCATGATCTTGGCAACGATAGCTAAAGCAGTAAAAGTACTGCTTGTTGCACGTGACTGTTTTGTCGATAGGATGAAAGAATTTCCTTTTCTATTACCCTAAGTACCTACGACTGTTAGCCGGTGTTTATTTTTAAAATTAAGTAATATCCAACCTTTTTGAAATTGTCGGTTCATCTCTCGTCATTATCATTAGTCTGTGAATAGTCATAGAGTAATACTAACACATGTGGAATAGTTGACTGCTAAGCATAGGCTTGTCTGAAGAAAGATGGAATATTCAGAACAATTTGTAGGTGCGGCCCTCCTGAATATACACAGGCGGAGTTTTTGATTTGGTTATGCCGCCTTTTGTCAACAGTCATATAAAAATAATAGGCTTGAGATTTACGATGCCCACAATGCTTATGTTTTATATATGTATTCTTATGCTGCCATTGCTGCCACCTGTTGCATATAATATCTATATATTCAACTGCAACTTACGGTATGCAGAATTATTTGAATAATACGAGGAATGTAGTAGATATTTAGCACTCAAAGAGTTGTAATTATTATTACTATTTAAACTGTTCGTAAACCTATCCCACAGATTATATAGTAGCCTTGTTTAGTTATAGTTGTATTTAACATCTGCATACTACATAAGCGTGCTGACTTTCTAAGATAGCGTCAGCAAGATCCGACATACTTTTTGTGGAAGGTTTGCTAATCCTCACCACGCTGGGCAAAAACTAAATCGCCCTTACAAAATCTCAATACGACAAACGCAAACAGTTCCAAACAATAGGCGATACAAACCCAACGAACTTTGAGTCCCTCCAACTGAAACTGTGTTTGCGTTTGTCGTTCGCTAATAAAATCATAACTATGCACTATCAATCGAAACTAGTAACCGTCCTAGCTACTGAAATCCCATCCGACAAATGTTTTTGGTTTTGTCGGGTTCGAAAGTTTGACTACTGTGTCAGAGACATTGTAATAGCGCAACTACTTTTATATATAGCGCATAACGGACCATACACCGGACAGAGATCCGTAGTTGCTTAGCGTTTTACTAAGTATTTTCGTTTGGCTGGATTTCAGGACAGCGTCCGTAAGTGCTTAATGTATGATGAAGGCTATGTTAGGTACGTGAATTTTTTTTTTAAAATACATGAACTGCACTGCTAACAGTTAGCAAACTGATTTGCTCCAATCAGAGTAATTACTCTTATAGTTCCGAATGGCTGTAAACTCCAACACACTCTTTCGATATATATATACAATACAGATATTTCACCAAATATTATATATTAACAAAATGTAACCAAATTAACAGTTGTTAAAACTCAATTTAATTGCCCATTTAATAGATCAAAAGGACGTAATAAATCTTCGTATCCAAATCTCTTTCCAAATTATTTGCCGCAAGTAATTAATCTCACTTCCTGTGTTTTATTTATGTAAATACTGGTGGTCGAATTAATAATACGGTTTTGCGTTAAAAGAAGCTTATTTCATTTGGATTAGTTTAATTCAATATACTAGATACCTAAAATTACTTAAATATACCGAACGGAACATTATAATCGGTCAATTTCCACATCAAAGCTTAAGTTTACCGCCTAATTAAGTGATCGTTAATTAGTGTAACTAAAACTAAAAGACATTATCACACGTTTTACTTACCGTATAGTACTTACTATACTACTTACTCATTACGTCTTTTAACTTTCGGTTAATATAAATTACGTTTACGACCACGAAGTGTTAAATAAAAATAAAATAAAGTTGAAGATTTTATTACATTTTGGTAATTATATCCTCAGTTGATCTTATATGATCGCAAATAAAACGGTAAAATTGTGGCTATTGATTAAATAGACTAGAGTCAATCGTTAATTTGAGTTGATTCTATCAACACAGTATTGTTTTCTAGAAAGGTCAATGACCTCAATGAATGGTTAAATTTTTTATTCAAATTCGGGTAAAAAACGAGTACACTGTACACATGATGGTAAGTGGACTGCTGCTCGCTGCAACTAATTAAAACCTGCATCTAAGTACTGCGTCGCTTAAGAATAAAATGCAAATGTGGGGTCACCTCTGAGGACTAAGACCAGTTACCAGTAAATGGATATCCGGTTCAAACACTTTAGAATTATGCTGCTATTTGATGGAAGAGTTGTCCATTCTACATATTAGATAATTCTCGTGCGTAACCCATACTCTCCACGCTGAGAGAGCGGGTTCATGATCGCAGTATCAGACGCCTCGCACCGTAGACACCGTTGCTCGTCATCGCTCTGCTTAATTTAGGTCCGGTAATTTTCGAGATGGCTATCCCAGCATCGGTCGGTATGCTTTGCGATTTTTAAGGCTTTTCAATTGATATCCGACCAGTCTTTTAATTAAGCGTTGTTCAAACAAACATACAAATATTAATATTTTTACAGCGTTATTAAGATAAAAGATGAAGCAACGCTAATCATTACCATGGGATGGTACACATGGACCCCGAGCCTGTTTGTGACCTTTACTAATGTGAAGAACTACATCTAAAGATTAAAAATATGCCATCGCGTCTGTCAACCATATTTGTTTATGTAAAAAAATATTAAGTAATACTCATAATATAATTATACATAAGATTTTTTTTTATGTTTATGAGACATTAAAATACAAAGTTTTCATTTAAAATTTATTTTACTTTCTTTTGAACCGTTTACCTTGGCACGGAGGTTGGGCGATAAATAAGATTTTTCTTTAAATATTTTTATGAGGCTTCGATACGTGTAACTAATAAGTAATTTAAAGCTTTCTTATGTAAATATAACAAAACTGTAGTATTATGAATAAAAAACGAAATGTAAACAACTTCCACACGCTAACATTTTCTTAAAAATCGATCCTATTTGTCAAATACCTTCCAGTTACGAAAAATTAAGCAATAAAAATAAATAAAAAACCATTCAATAATCGATAAAGTATTCCCGCTCATAATTTAAACTGCCGGGCATTTCAATTACTTTACCATAAGCCTGTTTTTTTTTACTCATACAGTTTATTTAAAGATGTAGTAAGACTTGTTGCGTGTAAAATGAGAACAGTGGCTTCTTTTAAGTTAATAAAGTCAATGGGGACTTATTCTTAAATCAATAATTTTTTTATTTCAAATGAATTACCTTTTGCCTCTCCGAGAGATAAATGGTGACAGGCGAGACTAACATGTGACTGACTGAACTTTTTCGTTTGTCACATTATGATAGCATGTGTATGACCTATGCATATCAAATAATACATACAGAAACAAAGTAATTTAACATTTTTGTCATTTGAATAATTATTTATAGATCTATTATTAAAGCGGATTCAAATATACGTAATAATATCATACTATATGTCTTTCGTATTTTCCGTGGAATTTAATGGAGTCGTCAGTTTAAAAATTTAACAATTACTTAAAGATATCGAAAGAATCGAAAACTATTTTTGCATTTTTGTTATTCACCTGTGTTTAGCAGTACACTAACGATTTCAAGACTTTATCTCATTGAATCGTCGAGATAAAGTTAGAGGAAATAAGTCCAAATTCTATATATGCACTCGTAGATAATGCGTAATAAAATACGTCAAACTTAATTACATTATGAGAATTGTGTGCATATATTTTAAACGTTTTAATTTGTTCTGAATAACGTCTACAGTTATGTAGAAGTTATTCCGGATCAAAAAATATGTTAGCATTATTAAACACCATTTTCTTGATTTACTATTAAGAGTACATTAACGACGTTATACATTCTTATTCAATTATCAGTGACAAGTTTACAACCCCGTCACGTTCCAATTCCCTGTGGGGCGAAAAATGGGTTGCGGAACCTTGTTCGGAATAATCCGTGATTTCTGCCCACCCCAATGGGGGGTGACAGGCGTGAGTACTTACATATAATACATTAGCCTTTAAACAATATGTTCGAATAATTTAGTAATTTGCCTCTTTGTTAACGTTGCAAAATAATATTGGTATGGTTTATTGACCCTGACATGATATTCAGCTAACTTCCGCATTTTTGCGTTACAATTCCGTACATAAAAGCATTCAATTCGCGTATACGCCCCGATAAAGTACAAATCGGACAGCGTGTTCGTGACCACCGAATACAAAACGAGGAGCACGGGCACAATGCTAATCTAACACGTTTGTATCGGCTGTAAGCGATCCACTGCATTTGTCACTGCGTTAACTAATGTTAATGCTCTCGGAATTGATTGATCTTGTCGGGCAGCGTACCTGCCAATTCCAGAGTCTGGGATTCATGCCCAGTTTACTTATTTGTGCAACATACACATTATTGGTTCTGTGACCCAAAGTCACATGTAGCCGTTAAGATGCGAGCATTAAATTCATGAAATTCAATACGACGAAATCACTTGTCATTGTGAATCTCCAAGTAAAACCAAGGTAATTAGATATCTTGAAGTTCTATCGAAAAAATTGACGTTAAGGAAACATATAGTGTTGCTTTCCGTAAGATCCGTTAAAGAGTGGGAGTAATGAAGAATTTGCGAGACGTGGCATGTAAGGACACCCTTAAATATATATACTTTGCACTATGTCAATCTCGTATAACTTACTGCATTACATGCTGGGGCAACTCCGCAAAAGCATTTCTGATAAACGTTGAGAGAGCATAACGCTCTGTCCTGAAGGTTATGTTGAGCAGGGTGTATAAAATCCCAATCCGCCAGTCCAGCTTGGTAGGTACAGGCAAATCTTCCACGCATGGCAACCAAACCCGACATGGGTTTGGTTGACGACACAGAAAGTCCTACGTGCTAAAGTGGAATTTCACGCTCTAATAAAAAAAGAAAGATATTACATTCCATGTCTATGAAAGGTTTTTTTTTTATAGAAAATAAAAGTACCACCATTTCTTAACACGACAATCAAATGAAATAAACACTTGGAATTTGAGTAGTATATTTATGAGTCTATGCAATTAATAACAATGATGCGATAAATCTTTTTCTAATCATTATACGTAAAAAATGTTCAGCTTAGTAGTTTCTGGTGCACAAAACAAGAGAGTGGTTACCAAGCCAGTAGTACAAAAAAGGGACTCTTTAAGGCAAGATGAATAGACTTTCTTCTAGGACAACCAGAGTACCGTCTTGGACCTCATCATCACTTAATAACAGGGCCCTATACGCCACAAATAATTTCACAAATCGGAATATTTGACATTACCTTATAAAATCAAATTGTGATATGTTTTTTTCGTTTATCCAAGACGAGGTTATAAACGAAATTATATCTTGAATATGAAAATGAACATTGTATAATTTTATCGGGAACTAACAACGGAATTGAACGGGAACAACGGGAAATATTTTTACGTCATAGCGGTTAAGGCTCCTGGTGGAATCTTTGTCAAACGCTGGCTTATTCCCGATAAAATGCGCATCCAATGTGGTGAAACATTAGCACATTTAAAAATACTCTTCAATCAAAAAATATTTTTATCAATCATTAAACAACCTTGCAGGCTTAAAATCGAGCAATCAAAAGATAGTTCCCACTCATTTCTCAGGTATCACCCAATAATTCCTTAGGAATGTTTCTAAAGGTCACATGTGAATAACCAACCTTCGTAAGAGCATATCGACGCTCACATCCCCATAGTTCATTGCCGTGAGTAATTATAGCGTGAATCTGCCTTTATGTTAAATAAATAATGCTTACCATTTGCAGCTTTAAGTGTTTGTTTTAATTTTTTAATAATTATACTAACGAATGCTTGTGACTTCGCTTGCGTGAAATTTACACTTGTATTCGTTTCTTAGGAATGTACATAAAATAAAATTACATAGAAGCTACATTCGGATGAAAATTAGTACTTAAGATAGGAGACAATATCAAAGTTCTTTCTTTAATTTTTGTCTGTAAGTATATCTGCTTATTAATCTCCACAACTTCTAAAAATATCCCCGGGAACTCGAATAATTTTTATATTTTTTTTTATGGAAAAGGCGGCAAACGAGCAAGCGGTTCACTCACGTATATCTGCACCGCTAGAAGTGCTGCAGGTGCGTTGCCAGCCGTTAAGGGTTTTTGGGAGAAGGGAGGGAGGGAAGAACTGAATTGTAACTGTAAGCAACGTAGGTTACGTTTGGAGTAACATCTGCAATAGATACTCCTGACGTATGCAGGGGGTTGAAAGTAGAGAAAATATTTAAAACACTTAATGAAACTGTAACAAAGCAGAGCCGTATACATAAAATACTGGTGACGGGCAACAGCATGCGATATGTTAGGTAGGTACACACGTCACTTACAGCAAATTCAAAATTCCATCAATTAGTATATATTCAAAAAAATATATGAAAGTTGAAGCTGATTATTAAAGTAATCTAATTAAACTTTCTACAAATAAAACTAAAGCCACATGAATTTAGAAACTAGCAGACTTAATACCAAAAAGGAAGAGATTGCCTTAAAATTAAGTGAAAGAATTTTTTATGACAAATTTGAAGAGGCAAATGAATGACTTACAGTCTTTTTAAGCATTCCCGCGGAAATAATTAAATATTAAGAATCTAGCCCTACAGTTGCAGAGTCAATTCTCAAATAACATATAGATGTAGAAATTACTGACTTTAATTTTAAACATATTATCCATACAGAGAGATTAACGACGAATGCAGGTATAAAATCTCTGCAGTTCTCACACTCAGTATGTTCTACAGGCTTGGGAAGAGTTCCATGACACTGTCGATGTCTTTTGTGATCTTTCAAAAGCCTTTGATCGTGTAAACCACAAGATTTTAACTGGAAAACTTAAATATTACAGAATTCATGATGCCGCACTTGATCTACTATCTTTATATCTCTCAAGCCGAGAGCAAAGCTAGCAATTTATTTATTAAGGATTACCAACCTGGTTAACACCTAAGAAAAAGTATGTGCCTCCTTCCTAAAAGTAGATACAGTCGAGTACAATTAAATTAATAATTTAGATCTATTACTTATCGTAAGGTAAACCTTAAATTTCATTCCTATGTTTGGTCTACATAAAGGATCTTCTTGCAGGCATAAATCACAGGCTCCTACTTTACTTTTTGTACAAAATTCGAACGTTATATATAATTACAATGCAAAAATGTTAATTAACCTTTGAAATTATTCCATTCCATGCGATATATTTGTGTTAAATATAGAATAGTCGTTGTCGACGCAAAAAAATACATTTTTAAAATGTATTACAGGAAATCTGTAAGACTTTTGTTATATTTTTCTGTAAACTTTCAAGTCAGGCGTAATACAGTGTGTGTGTTATTTTTTATTTTAGGCGCATTATTTTCGGAAACATTTTTCGTTCAAAAATCGACTATGGATTGGTATTCAAGGGCTTTGTTTTTGTTCAAGGTGTTTTCGAAAGTCAGAGTAACTCTTGATTTTATTAACGTCTAAACTTAATAGATGATTATTAACATAAGAAATAAAATAAAATAAATAACGGTAACTTTGTTTAATGTCCTCAGAATTTGTGTAAATAAATATATGAATACACCTTTGAATATATTAACGGCTTATTTTAGGGTACAGCTATATCAGATTTTTATGTTCTAATAAAGTGGTTCGAGAGTATTCGACAGGAAAGCGTATATTAATAGCGTAGGAATTTTATTAACTATAAATTAATTGCTTTGTTAATTTTATACAATTAACAAAACGGTTTGAAAATAAATCGTCTATTGTCGAACTTATACTTAAACTAGTTAATGAAAATAAAAGTGAGAATATACTAGCTTTTCTTCCACGGATCAATCACACATGCACCTGGTGAACCCTGCTAGCTAACGATGCTCTGGAGATCGCCAGGTGGCGAGGAGCAACATCGCTGGTGCGGTGGTGAGGGGTACCGGCACTGTGGTCACCAACACGCTTGCCTGGAGTGGTGCGTTCTTTTTGGAACATGCTTTGAATTTGAACATGCCAGCTGTTGTATGCAGATTCATGGTAGAGCCTTTGTCCATCAGTGAACTTATACAGTCTGATCATAAATGAATGAATGTATGGCTATGGCTAATTTTAACCTCGTTTTTACCGGTTTTTGCCAAATGTTTAAAAATCATTTACTATCCACATGTATCTATGGCACAAGATGATCATATGAAATAAATTTTGATGACGATGTAAATTTTTAAGATCTAATCTATTGAATTTTAAGTATCACTTACGTTTATATTTTATACACTGCTAGTATTTATCAATTACATTAAGAAACAGTTTCTATTTCGACTGTACAACCGCACTCCGAGTTCGATTAAGCGCATATAAAAACCAAGAATAAAATGCATCCCTGTTCTCTATTTTCGTTCTGCAATAAAAAAGTGAAAAATACGATACCCATTTAATACTTGTGTTCGTTACGATTCCTTTTACTTTCGTTCGTATAGTTGCATAAAGCGGTATAAGGGAACCGGTGTCGATATAAATTTATGACATGTTTTCGTTATAGAGCAAAACTGGTTGCAAGTGAAGATTCCCTTTCCAACAGCTGTGGTCAGAACCGCATTCCTGCGGCTTGAAGTCTGATGGAGTACAGATAAGGGTTGGTCTAGAAGTAAATTACAAAGACCAATTCGAACGCCTGCAGTTTAATGATATAATCTAGCTTTTGTTTTCGCTTCAATGGGGCATTCAACGCCCAGTGAGGGTTCTCGTCACGCGATGACGTGTTCGAAATTTTTCTACATGTATCTGTTTTTCCTTTATTCAGTTGAAATTGTACACTTACAAGTTTCACGTTAACAAATTCAACTATCATAGGTCTGTTAGTTGGCTTATCAACCGACGACCGTTTTATTCGCAGGTGGCATTCCTTCCTGCAATATTTGGACCCTTAGTTAGAATCCATGCAGCAGTCATTATTTGTGTAATGTATAGTGTTCCGATCTGAGATTATTAATATAATTATACAATTACTAAAAAACACAGTATACCTTTGTAAATAAATAGCAATACTCCTACTAATATAAAAACCCATTTTTATTAACTCTTTACGAGTACATACAATTATTGGCTGTCATTGGTTTATAATATCAAAGCTTTTCTCCGATACGGTGTATGACCTAAGAAAAAATATAACTTCATAAATTCAAGTATTAACTTAATAACTATTAAACTTTCAGCGATATTAACTTACATTTTATTGCGGTAAAATCCATAAATAACCGGCTTCGTATAATTAGGTCGGATACAATAGTAAGAATAAAATATTTTGTATTCATGTGCAATCCTTTTAATGAAAGTAATTTATAAACTTTACGAAAATCTGCAACTTTATTTATGGTTGTTTATTAACGTTTACTTATAAATATAATTTTTGTACGGGAATGTTACTGTACGTTAATATAATTGTTTATTAAAGTAAATGTCTATAAATGTTATACGTGGTTAAGTAACTAATTTATTACAGTAGATGAAAGCGAAAATTGAAAAGAAAATATCTATTATGTAATCTTAAGACAGTTAATCTAGTAAATACTTCATCATCATCACCAATGCGAAAACCAACTTACTTACTTTTTAAAAGATTTTCCTAACATAGAGATTAATGGATGAAATAAAAATTAGAACGTATTTTTATGTATTAGTCATGGACAAAAGTCGCATATTATTGTATCAAATTTATTTGTACGTTCCGTCAGTTCTTTTGTGTTACACAACTTTACGTATACTCTACGCCTTGAGTTCACTGTCAAGGTTACGTTCAATGCAGGTTCATCAAGTTGTCTCTTTATCGCGCAGATAAAAAAAAATGTTCTTATTTATGTAATTATGCACTCCCACAAACCTTCAATTACCTTCGCCGGCGCTAGGTACGTGTTCGTTTAATAAATTGATAACGTCAAGTTTTATTTATAAAATGTTTTATATAAATAGCTCTGTATAATAACAGGTTGTCAAAGAAACACTTAAAATTTTAATTTCTTGTTTGAAGACAAGTAGTTGTTAATGATAGTTGCAATAAAATATAGATTATATATCACGTACATTACTATAGACTGTTTTTTTTAAAAAGCGAAAAAAAGACATCTGATGACTAATTTTCATCATTTCCTTCACTGCCGAGAATGTGGTAAATCTAAAATTTGATTCCGGTACCGGGAATCCAACTCTGGTCACACGCGTAATATAAAATTGCAGCCAGCGCCATAACCACTGGAGAAATATTAGAAATTCACTGAACTTTTTAAACAATGAAGGTATACTGATGGTACATATTATCAAATGCCAGTCAAAATCGTATTTGGGGTTAGCTCAAAAATACTAATTGTTTTTTCAAAGGAACCGTTTTATTCAAAAGAACCGTTTTATTCATAAGAACCGTTTTATTCAAAATCTTTTTATTTCATCTCGTTTATAACGATATTTAGTTGCCCCTTTGTATTGCTAAAGGTTTGCGTTGAATATTTACGGTCTACGTAGGTCTACGTTAACTACCCTGTCGATACCATACAATATTATTTATGGAGAATTAGGATATAAAATCCCTATATCTGACTCATGTCCTCGTGTATTAGCTCTTAACCACGATTTATGTTGCTTTTTGCTCCCTATAAAGTCCTTTACATTGAAGTCCCATCAAAATTAGTTAAGCCGCAAAAAGAAGAACAGACAGACATCATTTTTAAGAAACGAGAATTGGCGTTCAGGTATCGTCATAGTTCATTAGGTAAGTAGGTAGTTATTTAAAAATCACAGACAGACACTTTAATGAAATACCCTTTTAGTTTTAAATACATGAAGAAACTTGATGGAAAAGAAAGAAGCTGACTTTACCGTTTTAAAAATGCTTTGTAAATGGTAATATGTAAAGAATATGTACGTGCCACAGCGCGATTAATTGTAACACAATGATGATTCAATATAAAAGCAAATAATTGGAACTGGTTTGCTCGTACCGGACGTCAGCAATTTTGAATAGATCGTTTTATTACATTAAAGATTCAATACCTATTTTATTGTTTCTCACAGTAATTATTATCAATGGAATATCTATGTAGTGAAATAAGCAGTTTTTTCAGTTACTTGTTTGGTTCGGCAGTACAGTGCACTTGCCTTAAAAACGTGAATCCATGTTCGAATCAAGAAAATAATGAACTCATATTATTGTTTTTTTATGGCTTTTTTATATCCGAATATGTCGTACCCAAATTCCGCAGACTAATAATGAGGAGAAGCATCACTATTACGTGGGAAGCGTCACTGCACTCACTAACCCAACAATGAACATGTAACAAATGGTCCATGTAAGGCAAGCCAGGTTTTGTTGGCATCTTTTTAAAGTTTATGTTCAGTGCCCAGACAGGCTAAAATAGAAGCAGTTACTAAGAAAATTATTAACAAACAGATAAGTACCAAAGTATCACCATAACGGTTTTTTGTCAAAGTGCATTGATTTCATTTAGATAGGTATAATCATCATTATTATCATTACAGACTATCCCGAAGGTGCCGCAAGAAACTCAAGGCGGTGTTTCGCGTCAACTTCCCGAAAAAGTGTTCAAGTCATCATTCTATATTTTAAGGTGGTCCTTCATCTTTCACTACGTTAGCCTATACGAAGTTCTCCGATTTACGTACCAAGTCATTGCCACTTCAGCCTTACTGATCCTTTAAACTATGGTTATTTTCCTTAAAAATAAGGTTTCTTTATAGGGCAACGCCTTCAGATTATTTAATTCAAACATAACCAACAACGAATGAACATTTTCTATCTTTTTTAAGTAGCCTATGACAGGAAATTATAAATACAAAAATGTATTAATCATCAAACAGTATATAACAGTTATTATTTTTCACGAATTATTATTTACACTTGAATGTTGTATATCAATTACTCAGTAATTTTGTATAACTTTGTTTCATTTAATATTTACAAGTCAATTACATAATTAACTTTGAACTGAGGAAGACACAGTTAATGTGATTTCCCGGTTGCGTTTTTTTTTTTTAAATTACATCTTTTATTTGACTTCCTAGCTACATTTGACGTTTAAATTAGATTTATATATCACAACTTATTTACTTAAATAAAACGTAAAGTAACACAGAGATTTATGTTTACCGTGAATTTGTAACGGTTTCTAAAATATAGAATAAACTTTGTCGACGATATACAAAATTATACAAATTTTAATAGACGATTGGAGAGTTTGCTTAATACTTTTGCATTCTTCTGTTTATTATTATGTACACTCGTGGGTCCATTGACTTGAACTAAGTACATATTGAACTTTAAATGTTTATTTATTTTTTCATCAGTCGCTTCATGTTCTTAAGATTATCTATATCTATGCTAATATTATAGAGAGAGGATGTGAGTTTATGTGTAATATGTGTTGGATAATTATAGGAACAATATGTTTAAAAAAATAAAAAAGTTACATATTCCTGATGGCCAAATGCTATGTTTGACTCCCAAACAAATTTGAGATTCGTAATAAATATATATATAGTTATTCAACTGCTGCAATTGCAGAAGCAGTTGAAAAACTATTTCTGTACAGATGATTGGTTTGAAACCGTCGCGGTTTCCTAGTTACTCCTGGACGATGGTATTCACCCATAAATGATCTAGCATTCTTTTCTACCAACTAGCACAAATATGCTATTTTTGGTACTTTGAAGAGAAGTATCATTGTGCCCAGTAGCTTCTTAGACATAATCCCGTCCTTGCCGCCGCGAGGGCGAGTAAGTGTTAGGCATTTCCCCGAGTATAAAGTTACTTTTACGTGTAATCTTTATTTATTTTCTTTAGTTAATAATAATCTTTATTCTCCAATGCTTTTCAGATTTTTTTTAAATGCTGAATTAATTCATTGTTATAAATCTATCAGATGATGTGGTGCACGTGATTGAAGTAAGCAACTGTGTGGTTATTTAAGGCGTTGCAACCGTATTACGGAACTTTAGATTTACTTAAGTACGATCTCCTTAACATCTGTAGGTATTGGCTGTTCTCCACAACTGTTGTAAATGCGGTGCCTTGACCTGTAATCCGCATGCCTATCGGGATACCGTAATTGACGTGGATTTTTTCCACTTTATCACGTTTTCATGTCAGAATTACGTTACCCCTCCATTACGCTATGACCTCATCGTGTCTGCTTAACTGATTTAGACATCCGTAATTATGCACGCGTTTTAATAAATAATAACGAGAACCAAAGATATATTATGATTCTTGCTATAAATCACATTATTATGTGCATATTCTGTCAATATCCAGAGTCAAATAAATATCATATCACTTTTGACTATCAAACCTATTGATATTTCAATAAAGCCAATATTACTGCATATTTTAATGCAGTTTTTTCCAATATTTTATTTTATCATTTAAGATCTCTACATTGTACAAGGTGAGCTATGCGAAACACGCTAACCTTACCTAAATAAAAATTAAATAGATGCATGCGTCTGTGACTATTGGCAAAAACTTTTCTGTTAGCGTATTCGTTCACGTAACGGAATGAGTATCTGTATGACTAATAAATAATAATACTACTACTACATCAGCCTATTTTAGTCCAGCCCCAACAAAAACATTTCTCGGAAGTTTTCCACATACTAAGCTAGCGCAGCGCGGGTACCCTGGCACTAGGCACGCTGCTCTCCGTCAGTAGTCTGTGGGATTTAGATGGCAAAATCGGATGGATTGTCATTCAGTCCCTAGAGGTTCCTTAATTGGTTAGCAGGATGCTCTTTTGCTCCCCGTGCAAATGAGGTTGGTAATTTGCGGTAGAGATGATATATTCCTTCTTACACCCTAGAATGCATAAATAAGTATAACTCATTAATTATTGAAGCTACATAGTATTTGGATTAAAGACACCTAATCTGAAGATCAACGAACTTTTTACATGGTAATGTTATATCAAAGTGTTCTGCATTTACGTGAGTTCTAATCTTTTTTCGAACTGTCGCTTCCGTACCCAACTAAGTGAGCTATCTGGTCAGCCATTATCAAATGATATAAACAAATGATACGAGGGCTGCACTAAATCAATCCGACACAAATAGCTGAGTTTAGCAACACACGTCACGGACTAGAGGCAGTAGCGATGTTATCGCGGTCATCCGGCGATTCTGCAGGCCTTATCATTGTGCAACCGATATCTCCGCTACTAGCTTTCTTATTGTTTCGTTTTAATTTTATAACAAAGTCATAATAGGTGCGAAATTTGGTTCAATGGCAAAGTGCGATGCCGATGTCCTACTACCGTAAAGGCCACTCAAGAGATAAAAACATTGGTAACATAGCACACACAGATTTTTTTAATTTAATATTAGAACATTCATAATGTTTGTTTCTCTGGTTTATTGTTACTTCTTGATTTTATTGCTCTGAATCAATGTAAGCCTTTAATGTCTGGTAATAAAACCACTGTCCAGTCATGTACACAAACATTTTTATAATTTTAAAACTTATGAATCCTATATCGTTGTAGTAAAATTCAATGTTTTGGAAAGTTTAATGCTCATGACTGTACCGCATATCAGTAAAATATTATAAAATACAAACATTAAACGATGAGAGGCTGCCTTATTTTCTGCTTTTAGTAGTAGTAAATTTTAAATTTCAATTATTTTACAGACGTTTATTAATTTTAGGTTATAAATAAAAGCGTACGTTTGTGTAGGTGTGCTTAATTTTTTTTTTGGTTTAATTACCAAAAATATTGAAATGTTAAAATTATCTTCCGTTAAATCAACTCAAAAACATCAATTATTAATAGATGAGGAAACAAACGTATAACGGATTATAATTATTTTCGAAAGAAAACGCTTGATTACCAGTTGTTAAACGAATATAAAAATTTTCTAATGAACGTTATACCGTCTACCGGTTTCAAATCATCGCCTGCATATTTTTGACAAATTAATAACTAAAAATTGGCCATCAATAATTATAATAATCTGAATGATTGACAGTTACAACTCTTAAGCGAGTGTAACTAAAATTAAATATGTAATAAATATCGAAAGAGTTTTCTCTATTTTTAGGCGATATTATCAAAATACTGTTTAAGAAAAATTTGCGAGATTTTGAGACTGTGCAGTTTTCTTTACATACTAAACCTAAAGAACATTATTAATACTGGTGTGCCCTATTCACCAAGTTTTACAGGCGGATTGGCGAACTCGGTAGCAGACGTCTTACAATGTTAATATACGTCATCGCATCTAACACTATGGGAGTTTCTACGCTCTTAGTTTACTTTTTCGTTACCCACGCGGTGAGTCGCTGTGGTGGTTTGATGATGGTGGATTGATTTATATAGCAAAATTCGTGTGGCGACATTCCTAGAAAAATCATACCGTGTTGTTTTTGGTTGTTCGTTTCGCGACATGGTTTCGTTTACTGGTGACTAGGGATTGGATAAACGCAATCATTACCTTGATCATGTCTTGAGTGTTAAAGGTTAATACTTATAGGTTTGCCGCAAGCTCACGCTCATGCACAGGGCTAATAATTCAATGCCGTTTTGTGGACGTGAGTACTCGCAATCACAATGAAAGAAAATAACGACCTAATCAAAGCGCATACGCAACAGCATTCGTATAATGTAAACACTTTTATTATTATTCCAATCGCACCCTGCGGGCAACTCAATTAAAAATCTGCCTTCAACAGTCGACCTAATATGGAGATAAAACACAAAACATATCGTTGCGATCACGCAATTAAAAAAAGGCATAAACATTGTCTTCCCTCCAAAGACTTATAAAAAACTGCTTCTGAATTGTATTACTTTGCCTAATTAAGAAACATCACAAAAAGTACCTTTGCTTTGTTGGATATGCTCTCCATAAAACAATACCTTATAACATGTTTCATGCGAGTTTTGATAAGCATCTGTTAATTATTTTTTGGGTGTAAAAACCGCGAAAGGTCAAAGACCTCGTCCTAGGCCCGCGCCACATGATGCCATTTTTACCATTATTAAATTCGTAACACTTCATTAAGCGCACTTGTAAAGGAAATCTCTAATCATTATCTTTAATACACGCTTTTTATACTAATGGCCACATGATATTTTTTGTAAATAAGTATATTGCATGAAATTAAATTAATATTTTCTTTCTTTACACATAATACTATTGAATTCGTAGGTTGGATACTCAAATTAAGATCATTTGCATCAATTGACGACTCGGTTGGCGCTACGACTAAGTGTTTGGCTGCGATGCTGAGGGGGGTTCGATTCCTGCACAGTACAAGTATTTGTATATCCCACAAAATGATTTTGTAAATCTGCTCAGAAGAAAAAAAGGTTTTCTTAAAAAAAAAACATAATTCGGTAAGTAGTTGGGTGGAAGAGAATATCATGTGTGAGGATTGTTTCGTTAAACTTTCCACAGTCATTTTCAGTTTTGTTGCCAGCTGCAAGTTTACCCAACGCTCCGACACAAGATGCGTTTGGAATAAAATCATTAGAAGCCTGTGTAGCGGATTCTTAGCATTGAACTTGGCACTTAAAAGACCTACTTGGCTTTGTTGCCAAATATGCCGAATAAATAAAGCACTCAAGGTCTTTACTGTTTCACAGCGAGGTTATATTTTAACACATCAAAACACATTTTGACTTTTAAAATGAATTTATCATTCATACAGGACACAGGGTGCAAGTGCCTACTCTACTTCATAATATATATATAATACATAATCTAGTTAGATAGCTTGCTGGTAACATTTCATACGGATAGAAAGACTCTTCTGATTATCTTGATAAAAGCTAAGCTATACCTTATCTACATTTAATTGTAAGCAACTATTTTGCATTAGCTCGTATCGGGAAACTCATTAAATTTTGATATTTTTACTCTCCTTTACTAGATTAGGAGAAAATGGTTTAATTTTTAAAAAGATTAACTTAATTTTTTTTTATTTTATTTAGACAGACCAACAGTGAACATAACAATACATTTAGAAAAAAATTAACAATATTAACTAAAATTATTCCGATATGAACATCTATAACAGGTCAGTACAGCCTTCACCAATTTGTGACAATTATTTAAAAATTAATTGATACTGTATTGCAAAGTATCAAGAAAAACAAATTCAAAAAGTTAACCATATTTTTTAATCCATTTTCCAGTTAAGATTTTATTTTTATTCCATTTTTATACAGTTAATATATTAATACTAACGCTGTATATGTATAATGTATAGTTAAACAACGTGTTATTGCATAAAATATAACAAAAATATTTTAAATAAAAATAAACCCGCCTATTAATACAGATGTAAGGAAATAAATAACAGAAGAATAGTTAATAAATCACTATATTCCTAATAAAAAGTTAAATCAATAAATAAAATCTATAAGAAAGATAAAAGAGATTTCTTAATGGTTTACGCATGTCTTTTTGCATAAAAAACACATTCGGTATTTTGCTATGAAGAAAAACGTTCATATATTACTGTAACATGCAATTTACTAACCAGTATACAGTTTTATTTGATTTAATAACTCTATAAGATCTATGATTTGCAGAATAACTGACCTTATAACCTGCTTGGTTACATACAGGCGGGGAATATGGTATAACATAATCGCATCTACCTTGTTGACTAACGGACGACGGTCTGGTGATGGTGGAAATTCCATACGAATATGTCGAACGTTAATCCCGCAGACTAGAGAGCAGAGTCTTATGATAGTCTTATGATACTGGCACTGCACTACCAACCCGTCTGCTCAGCGTGAGTGTGTGTGCAAATCTTCCATGAATGGCATGTCAGCTTTTTGTTTTCATGATAAGGTCTAGCAGTCGTCAATCCTCTAATATAAACCATATTTTTACACACGAGGCCACGAGGCTTTAACATACATACAGCAAAAAATTTGCAATTTTAGTTCTGCCGCGACCAGGAACCGAAGCCCGGTCTGACGCATAGTGTGATATAATGACCCGTGCTCCAGCACTTGAGCTACCATGGCTATAACATTTTTTTTCTTATACTTCTCAATGTTAGCGGCGGATTAATAACTCGCTGTGACGATAAAATAAATTTAAAATAAATACTTTTAAAATAAATTCCGGCGTTTACAAATGTCCAGTTAGTTATTTACAACATTTTCAATTACGAACAAGTAAAAAGGTAGGCTGTCAAGATTTTTTTATCTCTTAGTACATGTGCAGCCTTTAACAAGGCGAAGACTTAATAAAAATAGAACGAAATAAGTAAAACGTAATGCCTACGTGTTCTGCAAACCAGAATATTACAATTAACTAGTCTGATTATTTTACTTGCGCGTTAAGTTGAAAATTGGTGGTATTACTTATTAGACGTCTGAAGACGATTTACTTTGCTCTATTTTGTTTTCAATGCGTTTACCAAAGAAAAGTCTACATCTTGATTGATAACTCAAAATATAAGCACTCATATCTGTCACTTATACCCATAATAGAACATAGGATAGGAGTAGGTAGAGATTACGGATTTCCTTTTGGTACAACGCAGCGTAGCCAAATGGGTCTTCTCTACCCATTTTTTATCTCTTCAGGTGATACATAACGGAAGGCGAGCCTCGTCGCGGGGTTTACCCCTGGAGATTATTCAGGTGGCAGCTTCTGACTACCGCACGATTATTTTAGTTAAAAACCGTGCTCAAATTCTCAAAATATATAAATTGCCAATACAATAAATATTACGCAGGGGATATAAAATTTGATAATATTTAATCTTTGTAAGTTACGTACTTTTATTCTATTTAAATTCCAGCGATATCTTTCAGATTTCAAATTGCTAATACCGTATGCCAATAGAATACATTAAATCACTCTATCTATCTAGCTTTGGAAACTTTAATAGGTCGAGTCATGGGCACGATCGTGAAAACAATTTTTTGTCGAGAAAAATAACACAAAACGCTTTTGAAAGCTACAAAACGCTAAAGATAAATCCAAGAAAAAATCCAAGCATCATCGGTGCATTACTATAAGGGATTTATTTTATAACCAACGCTATGCTACCTACTTCAATCTTGAATGACCACAATACAACGACAGGGTCTAGACACCTGCTTATAAAAAATAACTTGGACGTAGCCCAAGGACGGTCATTAAGGCTTCGTAACACCGTACCTTGTAAATCTTCACTTTTATTTGCTCATTTCAGCACGCTAAAAGCTAATTATTGTCATGGTTTGTCTGCACTTTTTACAATGTATAAACATGGAAAATTGTTGATCATTTATCAATAATAAATATGCATCAGAAATACACATTACAACATTAGTTATGATCTATCTTAGGTATTGCTAATTCTTAAGAAACTTAAACCAGGTTTCAGGTGTGTGAAATGATTTGAATGTTGCAATAATAATAATCTTTTATCAAAACTAAGAAATCCTGAAATTTCTCACATACATAATTAACTAATAAAACTATAAAATGTATAGAGCCCTTGTAGCGCTCTCGTTGACATTGAGAACTGGTATCAGCCAGCGTAATAACAACGTAATAGTTATTATTAAATAGATAAAAAATTGCCTACAAACTTCTACTTATAGACATGGCCCTTCTCTTATTTTTAAGAGATAACAATAAAAAAGAAGGGAAAGCACGCAACATATGCATTTTGGTATGATAATATTTAACAACGTCATTTTGTAGTCAGAAACACACGCTGGTTTATTATAGGGTGTATTGTATGACTTTACGATTTATTGTAAAATCGCTTTAGCAACAACGCCTTAATACAAGGGTTTTACGAAAAACCTTCCCTAAAATGGTGTTTGTTTGTTGAAATTTTTCGATTTTGTTAATTGAAGTTTAAAAAATAAAAAAGTAGTCTAAACGCTTTTTGTAAAACAAGCACAAGGTGTATAATAGGGAATGAAAGTTTAAATCCAACTCCGTCTTAATAAAAAACACCCTTCAAAATATATTTGATTCGATTTTCGAAAAGACAGGATAAATTTTCGAACATAATTATATGCAAATTACGAACTCTACGCGTAGGATGACTAACATCTGGTGTACTTTATAAAAGTAATATCCTGAAACAATTAAACAGAGTGAGTGAGTACTTGTTAAACAAATGCCTTTTTTTTCTATTTTTGAGAGCGCTCTGGAATTGGGAAGGGTCCGCCTCGCTCGCGGAAATAGTATGGTATATGATCCGCTAGCTGCTCAAAATCTTCTACAAAATCATGATGTGTGATTTAATATGCATCCATTAATGATGCATATTTAATAGATATCATTATAATATTATACCGTAATTACCCTAAACCATTGACGTAAACTCTACCGTGTGACTATGATTTTGCCGTTAGCAAAAACAAAACAAATTATTGTAAACTTTTTTCTTAGGATATGTAATTATGAATTGGAGTAACTAGAGTACGTAACCTGCTTTTACGTCTCTCATCGACTCGTAATAACATATTTTTTATCGATCATTTTTGTAATTGTATACAGACCGTACACAGACGGTTTCTTGTGATGATGATTTTATGTTTCATTTATTTTTTATAATTGTTTTGTCTTTAACAATTCGCCATCAGCCTCTTTACGGTCCACTGCTGGACAGAAGTCTGTGTAGAATAGATTCCATCTATCGCAGTAACAGACGTTTCACACCTTTATTGCTACCCATCATTGTTCTGGATATATTACGCCTGACATTTTTCAGATACTACTACTCGTATATGTCCATTGGGCAAAACCCTTAGTCAACTTTAGGACACTCGCGGTACGAGTTGAAGTAGCATAATCGTTAAGAATTAAATCTGACAGTAACATCGGTTTTGTCTGAATAAGTCTTAGGTGTCGTCTTTAATGTTCAAGTCGAACGTAATTGTGATAGGGAAATATAGTATTTTCTTTTCTTGATAAAACTAGTTTTGGCGCGTGATTGGTCCACTCGACCACGACCACGCTCATACTAAATCAAATATTATTATCTGCAAAATGGGGTGTATGGGTATACAAACTATAATATACCGTAGCAAAATAACGGGGCTCTGCTGTCCAAATTTTCTGTATTGAAATCCCACAGACTAATAATGGGGAGCAGCATCACTAGTGCCAAGATACCGGCACTGAGCTCATCAACCCGCTTGCCCAGCGTGATGAACATGGGACATGGGAAAACCTTCCAAGAAATCTATGCTGGCTTTTACTAACTCTTTCGTGGAGACGCCTATTTTCTATATAGGCTGATGTAGAAAACCAATAAATAATCACTAAAACTGGGCAACATCCCAGTTATAAAACAAACACAATACATAAAGAATAGCGGCGTTAAGATTCAGCTTCATGTGGTGTTACAAGAACTGAATACCCAAAAAGTCGGGAATGACCACGGATATTTTTACTCTCAATCTAGTTTGGACGTGATCATTAACCAAAGTGACCACTTACCTACCTCCAGGTGGGCTATGTGGACGTTTGTCGCAATTACTTATTTTTTTTCTTTTCACATTACACATAGTATTTTCACCATACTTACAAGCTCACGGATTTATTTGCTCTAGCTATCACAGCCATATTAAGTCGAGGAATTGTATTTCAACTATCCACAGGTTGTTCAGCTTTATTATTAGTACGGCTCTTAACAAGGCGTATGTGTTAAAAATATACTAGATTGCTAATGCGATCATCGACCTTCATCACAAGATTCGTCCCTTTTAAACATTACTAGCTTAACTCTGTCACTCTTCACAGTGACCATTTATGTAAGTACCGAATTTGAATTTTTTTTTTATTTTCTTCTGAACCTTTCTAGTAATTATTTGAACATAATCTATAAATTTGAGCACAATTAACCGACTACTTTTCGTGTTTTGCGACCAGAAACATACGCAGGCTGATTTTTATGTAATGTGTATTATTATATAAATTAATAGTGTACACTATACTGTAACGCATAGTGTAACAATTGAATAGACTATAGTAATTATATATTGTAAGTAACGCATTAAAAATATCTCAAGAAAATCTTCCGTTCTGAGTCATACCGAGTTGTAGTTTACCGGTGCTAATTAAATTCCTTGTGTAATAAATGCGCATTATTGAAAAATATTGTAACTCTCTGAAATGCTTAACAAAAACTTAATTTGTCGGTAATAGTGTTGTTGCAAAACAATTCAATCTAACAAACTTATGATGATGATGTCCCCATGGCCAATTTCGATCAAGGCGACAACTTTTGAGTACAATCGTCAATTGTCAACTGTGCATTCACTCTTCTTGCTTTCCTTCCCTATCATCGTATCCTATGTAACCAAACAAGTACCTAAACAAAATTACAACACGAAAGGGAATAGTCTCAATTACAAATGACTATTGACATTTGAAATTAAACTATTATGTACGGATTTTATCGCGTTTAATTTTGTTTAAAAAGGTAAGTTGAAGGTAGTCCGAGTTAACTATGACAACTGGACGTCTAACACCACAGTCCCTCCGTGACCACGGCTACTGTAAATCAATCGCCACGTCGGAAATATAAAAACAAAATTAAACTCGATAACATCCGTAAATAATAGTTTCATTTCAAATGTGTATTGTTCGCGTAAATACAAGAAATCATTATTATTCTTGAAATGTTAAAACATTGGAAATTATATTCTTAGGACACGAGGAATAGCACCAGTACCAAATATATATTTTAACAATTACTTCAACATGAATAGAACGAAAATAAAATTTCCTTTTACATTCTTCTCGTAAACAAATGTTGTTGATTGTTTGTTATACAAAAAACGCGGGTGGATTGCTAGAATGTATATTAAAAAATAACTTCTTAGAAACCACAAGTAGAGATTATAAAAAAATCACGATAATTTTATTACAACATATGAATGTAATTAAATACTTATACATAATATTAAAAACTCCATTAAAATCACAATCCTAATTAAACAAATGACATAACTTATTCTTTCGTGAGAATCCAAATCCATGCTGAGTGAATAATATTAAACGAACCATGACAGTACCTAAAAAAATACTACGTTACTACCTATTAGTCAGATCAGTATGCAAATACAGTGAATATATAATATTAGTAACATTAGGTATCGTCGGATTATGTCTTCAATACTTTTTCATGACTATGTCAATCAACATGAAATACAAATGAAAGTTCTCTTGGCCTTAAATATAAGGTATGTACTAATTTTGTGGATTATAAACTGTTTTACTATATACACGACTTCCCGTACGATATTCATTAAAGACAACTAGAGTATTTATATGTAGGTAGGATCAGTTTGAGGCAATGTTTGCTTTAAATTTTCTTATAAATATGGCAATAAATATTAATTGTAAATAAATAACACACTTTTATCATACTAGTAGTGAAAATCGAGGCAAAAGTATTAAATTAAAAAAAACCGCTTTCGCCGTGTATATATCATAAAAGATATACATCTTACTATTATTGACCAAGACACATAACCACAATTGATATAATTGATGATACACTTAAGTATTTATAACGTTAACTCCCATTTATTTTCAATAAAAGTAATCTAATAAATAAAAGTAAATCGATGAACAAACTAGGTATCGATATTTCATATCTTCATTCCTTTTAATTTTTTTTCTATAAGATATCAATGAATTTTATTTGTCTCTGTATCATATAATGTATAATATATTTTTGTTTAACATATCACAGTACCGTTAAAATTATTAACATTGTTAAATTCATTTGATGTTTAGTCAAGTTCAAAAACTTAATCTTGTATAGGAAATAAAGACGTAAATGTGAATTCTAGTGGAATGTGGAAGTGGAAGAAATATTATACATTCCTTAGGTATATTTCTTTGTTATTAACTTTTATTTTTATTAACGCGTTAAATGTGAAGGAAATGATACTAATACCTAAAAGTTTACATATTGAAACGATCTATAGTTGAATGAAAAGACTTACCTAAAAATCAAAATTTCACGCTCACTATATCTTTATTTCTTTTTATAAATGTAACCACTATTGCAATGATTTGCGTTTTATTTTTATTCTGAAGATCAAACTATGGATTTGCATTGTTTTTCCTAATCTATATTTATATTACGTATTTTGCAGACATTTAACAATGTAAAAAATTACGACTGTAAAGGTACACCATTTAGGAATCCGAAAAAAAATGGAATCGCTGGTGGAATATCCTCAGATATAAGGTAAAAAGTTAGTTCTGAATTTATATATAACACTATAGACCGAGTAATAACGATTCGTTACAATACCATAAAAGCATAATTACCATCAAAGTAAAAATAAAATATTATTGTAATCGTATATACTATTATGACTTATATTGTAACAAGTAATTTTATTAAATATGTACAATAATCCATAACTTGAGCTTCACAATAAATTTCTTTCAAAAATAAAAATCAAATTGATTAAAGAATATTATTTAGTATAAGTTTTATTTTTATTCTGAAGATCAAACTATGGATTTGCATTGTTTTTCCTAATCTATATTTATATTACGTATTTTGCAGACATTTAACAATGTAAAAAATTACGACTGTAAAGGTACACCATTTAGGAATCCGAAAAAAAATGGAATCGCTGGTGGAATATCCTCAGATATAAGGTAAAAAGTTAGTTCTGAATTTATATATAACACTATAGACCGAGTAATAACGATTCGTTACAATACCATAAAAGCATAATTACCATCAAAGTAAAAATAAAATATTATTGTAATCGTATATACTATTATGACTTATATTGTAACAAGTAATTTTATTAAATATGTACAATAATCCATAACTTGAGCTTCACAATAAATTTCTTTCAAAAATAAAAATCAAATTGATTAAAGAATATTATTTAGTATAAGTTTTATTTTTATTAACGCGTTAAATGTGAAGGAAATGATACTAATACCTAAAAGTTTACATATTGAAACGATCTATAGTTGAATGAAAAGACTTACCTAAAAATCAAAAATTTCACGCTCACTATATCTTTATTTCTTTTTATAAATGTAACCACTATTGCAATGATTTGCGTTTTATTTTTAATTTGTGTATTATATACTGTGGAGGTAACTTTCCCGCGCTCGCGTTTGTTTGAAAATGGCGGGAGGATTTTCGTGTAGGGGCTGCGATGCGTCCTTGTGTCGCGGACAAGGTCTCGACGGGTCTATGTATGGACGCGCGGCTCAAATCCTCCGCTTCTTATACTCAACGTTCGAGCATTTAACAGATGTATTGATGCTACATAGTAGCGACGTACCGCGGATAAAATAAAAAGTGCATTGCAACCAAAAAATATATGTATATATAAGAACTATTTACCTACTAATGTAATAAATAACAATATTATGTTACTTATTATCATAGTAGTAGTTATTGGCACATTTATAATAATTATCCCATACCATAACTATATATATACTTGCCTAAGAACTTGTTTTTTTTTCTCACATTACATTACCGCATCTAACTGTTACTCGTAAATTTCTACATTGTCTTTGGTTGCAAATCTTATTGAATTTAAAGCACATTAACAGCATCGTTCGTTTTCCGTTAATCGAACGAAAGAAATTTAAGGTTTCATGACTGTATCTGACATAAAACGTGATATCGTTTAAGGAAGAGCCACAAATTACCATAACTCAATGATAAAAAGCACTAGTGTACCGCCAAATTGCATTGCGTGACTTAAAACGGAGTAATGTACATCGTTTCCATTCTCTGCAAACACTTTTTGATTCGTACTACAGTTTGCGGCTCCACGGTTTCATGACAAAGGAATTAACACATTTTTTGATTTTGATAGTTGCTGTTGATATTGTTTAAAAATAAGACAAGTATTTTCTTCTTGTAAGTTCTTTCAAGTTATATATTTCTCTATCATCGTCATCATCATCATTATCATATAAATCAACTGCTAACCTAAATACATATCACTTGGAGAAAAATTACTGCATAAGCATTGCCTTTTTAGTTCTTAATAAAGGTCATTATTTACAATTTGTTTCTTTTATATTTACACCCTCGCTTATAATACTCGTATAACATTTCGATTAAAGCCGACAATCTCAAGATTTGTTACACCAGAAGCCAACTGCAATACACATTTCTTTTTCTAATTTATAAGTAAATTAAAGAAACATTCTTTTGATAAATAACAAATTCCCAATGGTATGAAGTCACATGACAGTTATTCATTGTTACAACTAATAAAAACTCTGACTATTTTAATTATTTATTTTGAACAGGCAGAGCTTCGCCTTACTCGTTGAGATCTGATTTTCAATAAGATGCCTTTGCTACAGGTTAATGCGCTTTTATACAGACTTTATGCGGCAATCGACCATAAACAATAAAAAATAAATAGGGTATTTCCGGTATGTAAAATTGCGTAATTAAAATAAATGAATGTTGCTTTTATATTTAATTCACGAAAGTGAATTAAATATCCTGTAGTAAATTTTAAGCCCTGTTATGAAATTATTTAATAGTGTTGCATTTGTTAACGGAAATACCTGACAGTCGGAATAATTGACAGATTATCATTACATTCCTTAAATAGACAAGATTCGAATTATATTTATTTATAAATTAAACAAAGTAAAGAAGTGATTATAATTGAGTAAAACTAATCAGACAAATTATAAACAATGGAATAATATTAGGCGGATGTACCCCTTCCATTTATATTGGATAACACTCGGCCATCCTGTGCTTGCCGTGTCCCACGGCGGTCAGACTCGAGCTCAAACGTTTTGTTTCCGGCACCGGTGTACTGTAAAAGAAGCAAAAGAAAGGCGAACAGTTTGTTGAATAAAATAATTGATTTTACTGGATAGATTTAATGTAGAATACTGATGCAGATTGTAATTACGTATATGGTAAGTACCCTCTTTTTTTCATTTTGTAGTTATTATTTGTAATAATTATAGGTATTGCTTAATACAGTTTTCCTATTTTGTTCTTTTTTCTTTTAAAATTGTAAGTCACACACTGATACAGTAATGTAATGTAAATTTCTTATAGGAGCTCGGATCCCATATAGTTTACTTGTACATATATACCCTTGATCTTACAGAGTTGAAAGGCACTACCCAACGTCTTGTCACATTTTATTAACATATTTATGCTACACAACTATTGTAGAACAATTTTTGTCACGAAGACCATTAATCCTTTGTTTGTATGTTATATATCACAAAATAGTTATTGCTGCAACACTATGAGTTAACCAATATTGTTTTAAGCAGACATTTTGTTAATTATCTTTTTGTTATACTGCCTGTATTTCTATTAATATTGTCAGAGACATTTTGTTAATAATGTTTTGTCACACAGACTTTTTTTTTTCAACCCTTTGAGCACACAGACATTTTATTACTAATGTTTTTGTCACACAGACATTTTTTTTCAACCCTCTTATCACACAGACATTTTATTAATAATCCTTTTGTCACACAGACATTTTTTTTTTCAACCCTCTTATCACACAGACATTTTATTAATAATCCTTTTGTCACACAGACATTTTTTTTTTTCAACCCTTTTATCACACAGACATTTTATTAATAATTCTTTTGTCACACAGACGTTTTAATAACCATTGTCATTGGTCACAAAACTTTAGGAAGTAATTATTAATGTATTGTAACTCTTTAGATTATGAACTATATTCACTATTTCAATATTAAGATTATTCACGTTAAGTATTTGTTGCAGGATAATGCTATCGTTTCGGACGTGTCTGGCAGGCAATGTATTGAATTTTACAAGATTCTACATCGAGATTCATTATTCTAAGAAAAATTCTACGGATTTTGATACTATTGTGGATATCAAGGAATACTTTGTGTTTTATTGTAAATAAATTTTTCTGTGTTTTGAGTTTTATTTATGCAAAAGATAACATACATTTATACCTACTATTTAATTATAACCTAATTATAACATAACAATATATAAGATCTATATAATAATTATATACTATATAAAATTGCATAAAATTAATTTTAACTTTCTAACAAATCAATTAAATCGTCTCTATCTACCTCACAGTCGCTAGATGAACTGTCTGTATATGGAGCAACTGATTTATATGGTCTTAGAGTTTCACCGCGAACAACTGCAGTAAACTTTTTATACCCTTTCATACCCTTAATAGTGCAAATAGTATATAAATCTATGTGAGGCTGTATTTTGCAAATCTTATATGGACCCGTAAAGAGACTTTTTAGCTTTTGGGTGACCTTTGCATTGGGATCTTTCGTGACACCCCCTTTCCATAGTACAAGATCCCCGATCGAATATTTAATACATTTTTTATGTCTGTGATCAAATCTCTTTTTCATTAATGTCATATTCTTATCAATGCGTAATTTTGCAGTTTCCCTTCTTTTAGCCAGTGCTTGCTGTTGTGATACATGATCCAGAACTTCCCCTGTAGAAAATGCTGATAAACGGATGTTTTCATGACTAAACATGAGTTGAAATGGAGGAAAAGAAGTAGTGGAGTTTGGAGTGTTATTTATACCCCAAACAACGTCAATTAATTTATTGTCCCATAAATTTTCGCTTTCAGACATAGTATTTAGTCCATCTATAATAGTACGATTTACTCTTTCTACCTGGCCGTTAGATCTAGGACTAGCTATTGCATTGAGGATATGTTTAAACTGAAATTCTTGTGCGAATTGTTTAAAGTATCTACTCGTGAATGCCACGCCCCTATCTGTAATTATGCGAGCTGGTATTCCAAATTGTGATATAATATCTTTTAATTGTTTAATTGTTTCGATAGAACTACAGTGTTTTACAGCTCTGGCAAACACATATTTAGTAAAAGAATCTACTATAACTAGTATATAAGTATTTCCTTTCCGAGTTTTAACAAATGGACCTAAATGATCGGCATGGAGAGTATGCATAGGTATTGGCGCCTTTTCTATGGGGTGTAATTCACCACGTGCCTTGCCATAATTCCCTTTGCCGTAGGCACATTGAAGACATGAATTTATATATTTTCGAATAAAACGAGTCATCTTCGAGAACCAAAACTGCGCTTTAATAGTAGATTCGCATCTTTCAAAACCCGGATGTCCTATCTGGTCATGGTATTTTTGCATCAAACCGTATTTTGCTAATTTCGGTATCACGAATCGTTCACCATGTAAAGTATTTCTAAAAAGTTTATTATCTCTAATTGTGTAATTATTTACAATGTCTGGGTTATTTGTTTGACCTTTTATCTGTGTAATAATACTTTGTAAATTGTCGTCTTGTAATTGAAGAGTAATTAGCCAATCGGACTCTTCAATCATGTAAATAGGCTTGCTAATTGGATTCCTACTTAAGGCATCTACGTGTTTGAGCTTTTCTCCTGGGCGATACTCTATTTGTAAATCGTAATCTTGTATTGCTAACCACCAGCGAGCTATGCGAGGAATAAGATCTTTTTTACTGAGAGTTGTACGTAACGCAGAGCAATCTGTAACCACTTTAACTGGAATCCCTATTAAGTAAATGCGGAAACGCTTTAAAGATTCGACAACAGCTAAAGTTTCCAGTTCGTAACTGTGATAAAACTGTTCCTCCTTAGTCGTGATTCTGCTAAAATATGCAATAGGCTTCATTGACTTATCGAGCTGTTCTTGCATAAGTATACCACCTAAACCTAATTTACTGGCATCAGTGTGTAATTCGGTGGACGCTTTATTATCATAAATACCTAAAACTGGTCTTTCAATTAATTTATTGTCCCATAAATTTTCGCTTTCAGACATAGTATTTAGTCCATCTATAATAGTACGATTTACTCTTTCTACCTGGCCGTTAGATCTAGGACTAGCTATTGCATTGAGGATATGTTTAAACTGAAATTCTTGTGCGAATTGTTTAAAGTATCTACTCGTGAATGCCACGCCCCTATCTGTAATTATGCGAGCTGGTATTCCAAATTGTGATATAATATCTTTTAATTGTTTAATTGTTTCGATAGAACTACAGTGTTTTACAGCTCTGGCAAACACATATTTAGTAAAAGAATCTACTATAACTAGTATATAAGTATTTCCTTTCCGAGTTTTAACAAATGGACCTAAATGATCGGCATGGAGAGTATGCATAGGTATTGGCGCCTTTTCTATGGGGTGTAATTCACCACGTGCCTTGCCATAATTCCCTTTGCCGTAGGCACATTGAAGACATGAATTTATATATTTTCGAATAAAACGAGTCATCTTCGAGAACCAAAACTGCGCTTTAATAGTAGATTCGCATCTTTCAAAACCCGGATGTCCTATCTGGTCATGGTATTTTTGCATCAAACCGTATTTTGCTAATTTCGGTATCACGAATCGTTCACCATGTAAAGTATTTCTAAAAAGTTTATTATCTCTAATTGTGTAATTATTTACAATGTCTGGGTTATTTGTTTGACCTTTTATCTGTGTAATAATACTTTGTAAATTGTCGTCTTGTAATTGAAGAGTAATTAGCCAATCGGACTCTTCAATCATGTAAATAGGCTTGCTAATTGGATTCCTACTTAAGGCATCTACGTGTTTGAGCTTTTCTCCTGGGCGATACTCTATTTGTAAATCGTAATCTTGTATTGCTAACCACCAGCGAGCTATGCGAGGAATAAGATCTTTTTTACTGAGAGTTGTACGTAACGCAGAGCAATCTGTAACCACTTTAACTGGAATCCCTATTAAGTAAATGCGGAAACGCTTTAAAGATTCGACAACAGCTAAAGTTTCCAGTTCGTAACTGTGATAAAACTGTTCCTCCTTAGTCGTGATTCTGCTAAAATATGCAATAGGCTTCATTGACTTATCGAGCTGTTCTTGCATAAGTATACCACCTAAACCTAATTTACTGGCATCAGTGTGTAATTCGGTGGACGCTTTATTATCATAAATACCTAAAACTGGTCTTTCAATTAATTTATTTTTTAAACTCTTAAATGCATTTTCTTGGTCTATGCCCCACCGCCAGGCTATATTTTTCTTTGTAAGTTCAGTCAATGGTAATGCTATCTCTGCAAATCCTCGAATAAACTTCCTAAAATAAGACGTAAGCCCTATGAACTGTCTAACCTCGTGAACGTTTCGTGGCCGCTTATATTCCGAAACAGAATTGATTTTGGCTAAACCTGGCCGTACTTTACCCAAAGTGATTTCATGCCCTAGGTAATTAACGCTCGTTTTCAAAAAGGAACATTTTTTTAAATTTAATTTAAGATTTGCTTTTTGTAATAGTATGAATACCCTTTCTAATAATTCTATTCCCGCTTCTACCGTTAATGTGGGTAGCATGACGTCATCCAGATAAGTAGCTACATCAGTGCTGACCTCATTTAAAGCTATACGTATTAATCTAGAAAATACAGCTGGTCCATTGGCTAAGCCAAAAGGCATTTTCAAAAATTCAAATTGACCCGATGGAGTAACAAATGCAGTTTTAGGAATTGAATCCTCTGAAATTTTGACCTGATAATACCCTTGGGCAAGATCAAGGGTAGTAAAATATACCTTCCCTGACAACTTTGACACTTGATCTTCTATATGGGGTAGAGGATAGCGATCCTTAATTGTCTGTAAATTTAAGGCCCTGTAGTCGATGCATAATCTGTAATCCCCACCTTTCTTCTTCACTAAAATGACAGGACTGGCATACTCCGACATAGACTCACGGACAATACCTGCTTCTAAAAGTTCTTGAACTTTCTGATCAACTACCATATTCTCTTTATAAGACATCCTATACGGTTTACAATGAACAGATTTTTCTGTAGTAGTCTTAATGCTCATTTCAATTAAATCGGTGCAGCCCAGATCTTTAGTGTCTTTAGCAAAAATGTAACTGAATCTATTCAAAAGTGTCATAAGTTTATTGGAGTCTGTGTTACTTAATTCACCTATATCAATTTTGCCTAAATTTGCTAATTCTTTGTTTGAAGGCGTAGCATAATAGTTAAAGGAATCTATTGATAAAACGTCATTATTAATAGTATTTTCCCAAATAATATGCACGGGTTCAGCACGAGCTATTAATTTATGCGCTGGCCAAAAAATCACGGAATCACTCATATTAATGACTTTTAAATTACTTTCGATACTGACAATTGCTCCTGGGATAATGTAACAAATGTTTCCTAGTTGTACACAAATTGAATTTGTAAGAAAAGCTAAATTATCATCGTTGCAATCGATATCTACAAATATATCAATAAAATAAGAACATTGTTTAGGTATAGTAGTATCACGTTTTAAACAAACATTAAATTTATTTTTCTCACCGAAATCCTTAATATTTGTAATAAAGGAATAATCCTCTAAATTATTCGTTTTAATAAATCTTGCAGAATTGAAGGTAGTTACGAGGCTAATACCCGGTTGATTAATCATAGTTTGTCCAATTAACAAATCTATCTCGTGTTGTATAAACTCTGTTATTTCGATATACCCACTAAGACACACGTTATCTATATCCACACATATAAAAGATTTGCCTAGGGAATTTGTTAGGGCACCTCCAAACCCTTTCATAGCCATTGAAGATGGAATAATTTTTAGGTTTAACTGTTTTGCTCTTTGTTGGGTTAAGATATTTGTTTTACTACCCGTATCGATATAAGCAATGAGTTTCACATTTTTAAAGTATACAGGCCTTTTGTAAATGCTCGCAATATTACCATTTATGTGAAAAACATTACTTACTTGTCGTGAAGGAGCCCGTTGCTGTGATGTGCCCGGTGTCGCCGCAAACCAGCAGGATGCCGTAGTATGGCCGATACGTTGGCAGGTGTCGCATCGCTGCTGCATCCTACATTCTCTTGCTTCATGGCCGGGTCTCCTGCATGTATAACAGCGTTTCACTGATGAATGCACTGCTACTGCTAGGGTTTTTCCATCGTTAGTGCCTCGCCTCCAAGTAGACTTCCGCGATGAAACGAATGCTTCTATTCTTTTATAGTTCTCTAATGATGACAGGTAACTATAGTAAAGTTGTTCCGGTTCTTCACAACGATACGCTTTCGCATATGCTTGAAGCTCACTTGGAAGTCCTCGAATTATGCAAGAAATTGCGTGTTCTCCTTGTATATGACATTTCTTAAGGAGTGAAACCTTATCATGGAAGTATTTCGTCATTGTTTCACTTTCAGTCTTAGTTCTTGTGAGCATATGTTCAAGACGGTCCACGAAGTCAATGGATCGTGGAAAGGCAGTTTTCAAGGCTTTCTTCCAAGCTTCCCATGAGAGATCGTAGTCATCCAAGTCATCATACCAACGTCTCGCGGAGCCACGTAGACGTAGCTGCATTACAAATTGGCGTTCTGTGTTGTCCCATCCGTACACGTCTCCGAGCTGGTCGATCTTGTGTAACCACGTGGACACATTGCTGGTGTTGTTTTCAGGGTCGAATTTTGGAATAACTTCAGCGTCAATGTTAGTGATCCTTCGTCGTTTCGTAGATGGTGCAGCGTAGAAATTTGAAGAAAAAAAATTATTTTCTTCATCTTCACATATTGAAGAAGTGGAGGTTTCTTGTCTCTTCAAACCCAGACCGGCAGCGTAGGGGCCTGACATTTTGCGGTAATCCCACTTCTGAGATGTTACAACTAATAAAAACTCTGACTATTTTAATTATTTATTTTGAACAGGCAGAGCTTCGCCTTACTCGTTGAGATCTGATTTTCAATAAGATGCCTTTGCTACAGGTTAATGCGCTTTTATACAGACTTTATGGGGCAATCGACCATAAACAATAAAAAATAAATAGGGTATTTCCGGTATGTAAAATTGCGTAATTAAAATAAATGAATGTTGCTTTTATATTTAATTCACGAAAGTGAATTAAATATCCTGTAGTAAATTTTAAGCCCTGTTATGAAATTATTTAATAGTGTTGCATTTGTTAACGGAAATACCTGACAGTCGGAATAATTGACAGATTATCATTACATTCCTTAAATAGACAAGATTCGAATTATATTTATTTATAAATTAAACAAAGTAAAGAAGTGATTATAATTGAGTAAAACTAATCAGACAAATTATAAACAATGGAATAATATTAGGCGGATGTACCCTTCCATTTATATTGGATAACATCATGCCTTTGAAGCATTATTTATGAAAGCCTGTGGAAGTCAGTTGTAAATTTTACTAACGAGCTAAAGAGCTTCAAATTTGCATGTGTACATATACTATTTACCGATGATGTTTAAATTATATAATATGATTGCTTTTTGACTAAGGAATTAACTGTTATGAACATATGGTAGTTTGATATTGTAATATCCGAGTAGTTAGTGGAACTGCCTCGGAATCAGAAGATCCGAGTTCGATGATGACATGTGAAGTGTTCGTACCAATGATTTCTTCGAAATTTGTGTACGAATTTTATCGTAGACAAGATCGGTCAAGACGTATTTTCTTGTAATATACATAAACTTCAAACCTTCAATGTGTGTAATGTAATTATGCGGGAATTAAAAAATAAAACACTTTTTGAATCCTCAAAGTTTTTTTCAAAGGAGATAGAAAACGTATTTAAAAAAAAATGTTTTAAGCTATAATTTGCGCTCCATTAGGCTTTGTAAAGATATTTCGTAGAATATTTTTATTGTTACCGGAAGTAGTAGTGGACAAATAGCAGTTATAGAAACTTTCAAACAAATCAATAGCAATATTTGTTATTTCAGAAAAACTTCCACCTCTGTGTTCATCTGAACAATCGGCTAAAAAAAAAAGACAAGGAACTTTGCTTTGACCTTGTAGGTCCTCAGTTCCTAAGTCCTACATAATAATAAACAGTAAATACTATTAAAATGTACCTACACTACATATAGTAGTACATAGTGGGCTTTCAACCCATACCATTTAATTTCTGTTAAATCATGAAAAAAAAACAAGGCCAAGATTTGCAACCGATTTGACAGTTGTTTGCCAGGAGTCGCGATCTCCTTTCCGCAGTGAGCGTTAAAATACAAGTTTTACTCGTACCTGTCTGTTGAGCTGTGGGCCCTGAGTTCGAATCCCAGCCTGAGCCAATATTTGTACAACACACAAATTATTGGTTGTCGAGTCTGGTTTGTTGTGTTGCGTCCCGTGTCTTTGATACTACATCTTACAATTTCTTCGATTTTATCTCATAAACCGTACTTCGGATACGGTAAGGTACAAAGTGAGTAACTTTGTGTTTACACTATAATCCTCGCAGGTGACAAACGCTAAAGTAATCGGAAGTTGTTGCCGTCGCAGTGGAAATTGGTCGAGAGGGCATTAACATTATCCTGATTTTAGGCCTGTTGAATTGGTTTTATGTGTTCAATTGAGCGCAAGGAATCTACCCCTTAAGATTTATCTATGAATGTTAACAGTAAAAATGTTGAAAACGAAAACATAGCCGGTTATCAATTTCTGATATTTGTTTGAAAATTTACATTAACATAGTTTTATACTTAAATGTCTTAACATAAATTTAGTCTGATATGACTAAGAAGATTAATTGATGTGGATTGAACGTTCGAGATCAAGAGGTGTTAAAATATAAAACTAGATACAACCGGTGAATTGAGATTTATTAACTCAGTAATACACAATAAGAACGATAAATTCACCGTTATAGTATCGCAGGTGACGATCAAAAACAATACTAAAGTATTTGCTTATAATTACAATTTTTCTCTAGCCGCTTTATAACACGACACAGCCGTATATATTATGAAATCGTTCAAAAACCATCAGACAAGTGGAAGTTAAATAAATTATTATTTTATGGCTGAGATCCTTACACTAACTAAGAAAAGAGCCGATAGTCTTTACTGGGCTGACCGGATTTTCATCAAACGAGGTAAAGAATCATTCTGATTATACCAGCCTCCCAAAGACGCATAAAAATGGATTTATAATTTTTGAAGCTTTATTACCTTTGGTTTGGGTCTTAGTTGGTACATGTCAACCGCGTGGCTCAATGGTTAGCGTACTTGATTATTGTGCTATGGGTTCTGGGTTCGAATACCAGCCGAGCTCAATATTTGTGCCAAAAAACAAAAAATTGTCCTGGTTGTGTTATGTTTGTCCCGTGTCTCTAACACTGTATCTGACCCTTCCTCCGATCTTATCGCATAAGCGTTACATCGGATACTGGATTGTCGTGACAAGAGTCTGTGTGTTAGCGCGTACAATTGCGACACTATAATATCTCCTGCGAGTTGACTGCTGCCGATAGTATTCGGAAATTGTCGCTGTCTTCGAAATCGCCAGGAGGACATCATCATCATAATCAATAGGTACATGTTTCAAGTGTTTAAATTGTTTTAAGTAAAAGTAAAGCCCGTGCTGGGCAAAGGACAACGGGTTACGATTACTGTGAACTTGCCATAAAATGACTGAGAAACGTTTGTTTAAATTTGTGATCATTGTATCTACAGTTTTTAGTGTTATATATTTTTTCATATATTTTACTGTACCTCTTGACATACAAGTTTCCTTTACCACCGAGCACGTGTTAAATTCATCACTTAAAATTGCCATAAACAATTTTAGCGGTGATAATAATACAACTATTATAGTATTGTTTAAATATTTAAACCAATTTTTGAATTAAAAATCGTTTTTATAAGTACAGCGTACAGTAGGTACAGTAATGAAAAATATAGCGAAATCTCATTCAGTTTTTTTATTTGAAAGATTAAAAAAAAACTGTTTAGGAAATGCGAGACGTTTTTAATCTATTTACATTTTTGTATATACTTAACAACATTTAATTTTCGTCTAATGATGAATCATTAAGCTTGTGCTAGACGGCAAATTAATTTTATCTGTAATTCTCACAAAAATTCAATTGTGTTTAAATATTAATTAGGTAGGTAGACACCATTAATATCATTGGGTGTAGGATAAAACTACGTAAAAAACTAACATTTTTCATAATTGTAAATTTAGCTTCTTGAACAAATCTTTTAAATGAATAGGTAGGTATGTCAACTATTTCAATACTATATAGCTACGCATTATATTGAGACAAGAACATTCAAGGAAAGGATAATAAGGGTGAATAACCTAAATGAAGCAAGTATGAGCGTTGTGTTCATAGAATTTTCATTTTATTAAACCACAAAAGTGTAATGGTTACACTTTGCTGTCTATCCATATAAAAATATAATATAGGCTTTTAATCGGCTATTTAGGCTTTTAATAAAATATTTTATCACATAAAATTTAAATCACTTGCGACGGTGGTACTCTGAAAAGACATTCAGATTTTGACTTTTATATTTAGATAGAAAGATATTGTAGATATTATATAAAGAAAGAAGAAATGACGTTACTCTTTCCGCAGACTAAGTACCTGTACGACTTCAGTACTAGGATTATATAAGATAGGATTTAAATCAGATTCTCAACGTGGTAGAGCCAAGCGGCGGCTTCAGCTGCTGTACGAATGGGCTGGCACGACCGGATTAATACCACGACCTCGCAGAATACCGGCGTGAAGTAGAGGCATCTTGTGCTTCTGCATTTCGTTCGGTGAGTAAGCTAACCGGAGGCCCACTCCCCATTCACTCCTTATCCTCCCTCCCATCTCCCAAATACCCTTAAAGGCTGGCAACGCACCTGTAGCTCCTCTGGTGTTGCAGATATATGTGGCCGACGGTAATCACTTCCCATCAGGTGAACAAGTAAAATAACAAGAGCAATGACAGAGACTAATAAAATATGGAACAAAGAACGTTCATCGTAATCATAGTGCAAAGGGATTGTTAAGTACGGTGAATGTTCTATATTGATGTCTCTTATTCGGAGCTTGCCTAGCTGATAATTTCATTCTGATGATACATCATTAATTTCTTTTGATATTCATTTATTTATTCTCAGGTGGTCTCTTCATATTAATAATTAAATAAAAACCTATAACTGATGAAATTTTTTCTCAACAATTGTATACAATTCTTTGTAATCTCGATTGTACGCTTCGCTAGCGCTTATTTTCCGTTTTATACCAAAGCGCTCTTTTGGATTTTCCTAATTTTTTCTTCTCCAGTTAGGGTTTGCATTGTTTGTTTTATATTAAAACTTTGCTTAATTGCTTAATCTCCACCATATACAAAATCATCCTAAAACAAAATATAATAAGTTGCTATTAATTGTACACATCAAGGGCAGTACTTCGAAATAACATTTATGAGTTGTGAGATTAAATAGACAGATAAAAACTGGCCTTTTTATTACACGCATTACAAATGTATTAATATCAGATAATGGTGATTTTATATTCTAGGACGGTTACATTTACAGCGACACCTTTGATCAATTGCCCCAATTTACCTATTACGTTGTTGTATTTTATTTAACTTATACCTCTCTCTCATCCCATCTATGTTATAAATCAACCGAGATATGCCAAAAAAATCTTCCTTCTATGGTGCGAGTTGCCCACTACTGCGTAGGCAACAAACCCTCTTACAGTGATAGGCCAACATCCTGTTGTAGACCGTTTAGTGAAAATTATCCATCTTCTTTCTGTTTCCGATAACGCCTATTGCGATGTGATCGGAGGAGGTGCAATGCAGTGTCAGAGATAACAGAAGTCATAATATATATAGACCGGAAAATCCATAATAATAAGAGTTTTGCTTAAATATAATTTTTTTGTGGGATTCAAACCTATGTCCCGTATCTCAGATTGCAGGTACATTTACAGCTCACAGTGGTATCGCTAAGCATTTCCTTCTAATAATTGAAGGTGTTGTTGTTGTGTTATGAGGATCTCGTTAGCTCATTAACAATACTATTCCATTCTCTTTATTTTACGTTTTCAATTGAAAAATCAGCTTGTTTGGGATACTGTCTAGTCTACTCCCTCAAAGCTTCATCGGCGAATGGAACTATGAATCTGTGACCATGGCGATCCGTCATGATGGCGAATATTAGAGTAACTCGATTAACAACTCCGTGTGCCGATGCAAGGAAGGCAGTCAGAATAATATTCTGCAGTCGCCGAATTCCAATGCCACCATCTTGTAGGTACTAGAGTAGCTATAGACCAGACCCGCAGTGGGGTGCCGGGAAGTAAACTGTCTTGATCCCCATGGCTTTCGGGTTGCTTACTCGTGGGGTCCACTTCGCAAGGGGGTTTGGAAGCCGAGTAGGTAGGCGCGTCTGTATTCCGGCGGGTCGCAGCCAGAACGGAGAGACCGTGGTGTTTTGTTCAGAGCAAACCCGACACACCCTGTCCTTGCCCCCGCGATGCGTTCGGCATTTCTCCATTTTTAAGACCAGGAACGCCTGTAAACAAGAAAGATGTATTGATGTGGCCATGCCTGGCCAAATCCAACGCCACGTATTTCTAATAAAGCATAAACATTTATAAATAATCGGATACTTTGCCCACAACACGCGTTATATAGTGTCTTTAAATCACTATAAATTGTTTTTCGTTTTGAGACAATGTATACTCTCGACAGTGTGCTCAATGTGCACTCTGGACTTCGACATAGTATCTTGCAGCAAAAAATGCCTTCAGAGATAATTTATCAAATCTTTATATTAGGTTTCGGTGACAGGCAATACGCTGCGCATAGTAAACAAACAACCTTGATTGATAATAACCTCTTCAGTATCTGTAACAGGATAATCTTTTTTTCTATCATTAATTACCTTCCTCTCATTAACATTTTCCTATAATTTATCTGTTCTTAGGTTTATTTCATAACTGTAATTGATTTTATCTAATTGTTATTACAATCTTGTTTATTCAAAACAACAACAACATACTTTAAGATTAGATTTTAGTTTCAAGAATACTATTTTAACAACATCATATTTTATGTAATTGTTAATCATTTCATTTTGAGTCCGATATAATATTTTTAAGCATTGCAATGCAATTATAATAAGTAAATTGTATACAAATGCATTTATTGCTCAATTTAATTAATAATTAAAAGATGTTTATCAGGTTAGTTTAGATAAATAAGAGAAAACGATTCCGCAGCATATATCCTGTAAGGAATACAAAATTTTATTATGCCGACATAGCATATTTAGTATCTTCTAAAAATATGAGTGAGATATTATTTCCATCCGCTTATATGTTATTGTCTGCACTGTTTATTATGATTAAACACATTAGTTTGATCATACATTTGCGTGTTGCTACTTAAATTAACTCTTATCTTTAAATTTACGTAATAGTATCTTTTTGTAAGACTTCTGATCAAAGATAAACAAAACAGTTAGAGGTGGCAATGTTAAGACACGATCGGGCTTTCGAAAAATTTAAAAGGGAATGCTCTTAGGACTGTACCAAATGTAAAGTGCCAAGAAACAGTTGTAATCAGATGATGCGAAATGCCGTAATATCCATGATAATATAAGCAGCTCTTCAATGGCTCTCGTGCAATACACTAGACTCTAGACTGTTTGCATGGTCTTAATTCGAACGACATAAATCTTTACATTGTTTTGATTCCTTCATTGAATCTTATAACTCGTTCGCAAACAGTGGCTTTCATTACTGCGTGGCAACCACTTTTTTATTATTATTTATTTATGTACACACAAAAAACTTAGTATTTGGACAAGGACACTACTTATTCCATACCTTCAATTCTCCCCTCTAACGCAGGAATAGATCGGGAAAACTGTGTTAGCAATCAAATCCAAGGCTGTGGGTTGTGATGAGTTTAGCAAGTTTATGGTGTCCACGATACTTGAGTCCCTCCTTCCAGATATTACACACATCACATATTCCAACCAATATCAATTCTTCCGTTTCTCTCTAAAGTTCTGGAGGCCTGTGTTCACAAGCAAATCTGTTTTTCTAACTCAGCTTTGGAATGGTTTTCGTCCTATCTGATGCCAACAATCAGGCCACGAAGCAGCAGCAGCCAGCAGTGTGCTTATAGAATCTGGTGTGCCTCAATGCCGTATTCTATTTCCTATATTATATTCTTTATTTACTAACTCTGTTACCTTAGTTAATAATTAAATTAAATTAAACAAATTAAACAAATAATCTTCAACTCTCTCGATTGAGATAATTGATGCCACCTTGTACATATACAAGGTGGCATCAATTATCTCAACTAAGCTATAAAAACAACTTAACGATAATTTGGAAGCCATCGGAGACTGATCGTATAAATATACGCTATATCTCAGTAAATCCAACCAAATGTAATGTGATGGCAGTAGGGTCCAGGTATGTTAGCAAAGGTTAACTAAGGAAGTCTTACTTCTGTATTTTATAAGGGGATTTTCGTTCCCTTTCTGTGATTCCATAAAAAACTTTGGCTTGCTTATTTTAGACAACTTCAGACTTTGATAGACTTAAGACTTGGGAGTTAAAGTTTGCTGAAATTAGCAGTAATATAGATGCCATCCTACGTTCCCTTCATAGTCTCAAAAACTTTACAAAATTAAGCTCATACTGGTTCATTCTCGTATTCTACCAATTATTGATTATGCAAATATGTGTTATCCAAGTGGATAGAAGTCTATGGCATTTTTTCCCCAAAAAGTTAGAGGCTCTTCTCAAAAATTCTTTAAGATTTATTTTCAACTTACGTAACTATGGTCATATATCCCTTTATCGTTCAAAGCTTAAATGTCTCCCGATCCCTCAAAATGAAACACGCACCCAAAAAATACTCTTTTAAATGTTTGCTTCGAAAATATTCCAGAAGTCAATTAGCGTATGACAATTGCCTCTTCATATTTTATTTATTTATGTCTTTAATATATCTTGTATGCAGAGCTTTTTTTCGTGGGGGGACGCAGTGCTTCCAAAGGAAATTTTGAAATTATCAAAAAATTGCAATAAATGTAAAAATTATATTTTTAAACAATAAAAAAATTATTTACTTCGATTTTTTCCTCAAAACACAGAGGCAAGAATGGGGAGAGGATACAAAAATGATGGACTTACAACTTTTGAGAATTAGAGTGCCCCCAAAAAAGAAGTGACAAAAAAGGCTTGGTTATATGTATATTCAAGTATTTCTTTTTTTGCGCAAGGTGGCAAACTAGCAATCGGTTCACCTGATGGTAAGTGATTACATCTGTAACACCAGAGGTGCTGCAGGTGCGTTGCCGGTCTTTAAGCCCATTTGAGAGTGGGCTTCCGGTTACCTCACTCACCGAACGAATCGCAGAAGCACAAGATGCCTCTACTTCACGTCGTTATTCTGAGAGGCCGTGGTACCAACCCGGTCGAGCCGGCCCTTTCGAGCAGCACCAAAAGCCGCCGCTTGGCTATACCACGTCTAGAAATGTGTCTAGATATGTGTAAATGTTTGGTATTATAATTTTGTTATTTTAAGATTGTACCTGCCAATATTGCTCGATATCTCTCCAATATTTACTGGCCTTTTTAGACATACATGCTAAAGAAATGCAACACTTTTGTTTTCTATTTTTGTATTTCAATCAGTTTGATTAGGGTCTAAACTTAAGGATTAAGACAATAATCGGAGTCGTTGACCACTTAGCTACCGTTGTCAATTTTGACGTTAATTCACATGACATTGATGCTTAATGCAAGGATTGGTTAAGCTTAATCAAGCGATCTTATAACAAAGATGAAATTGTGGGATTGGTAAAACATTACCATATTTATGTGGTTTTCTTAGGTATATTTAGATCTTGCTTATTTAATGGACAAAAATTTACTTTAATTGTGAATTAGACGAGCAGTGTAGTGTTCTGTAGTCATCTTGATATCGTGTATTTTTTGTCAATTACCCAAATCTATTTTATCACAGGATTTTCATTGAGAGCACTCCTGATAAAAACATCAATCGTCATCGAGATCTTTTCACTATACAAGTAAGCGCACTCAAATCAGTTTACATGTTGTATGGATTGGGGTAGTAACTTCCAAATGCAAATTTATAATCATTTACTGTACCTACTTCAAATTATGGTGTACATGAAAAGTATGTTTGTAACTCAAAGATGTTGTGATAGACTGGAATGTCTGGACGAACGGACTAAACGAACTTTCAGGGTTATGGGATCAGGAACTGTGAAAAAGGAACAAGGTATTTCAAGAATACCAGGTTTGCATTAAGTTTAATAGTACGTGAGTGACCTCCTGGTGTTGTTTTGAGGTGCTAGAATCGTTAATATTGTTAATTACAATTTTAAGTTCTCCATTTGCTATATACTCGACGGTAAAGGAAAACATCATGAGGAAACCTATATGTCTGAGAAATAATAAAAAACATTTCGAAAACATGTGTGAAGTCCGTCGACCCGCACTGGAGCAGAATAGTGAAATCTCGATCACTCTCTAAAAATTGAAAGGAAAACTTTACTTTTCATTTATATGCGACTAGTTTACTACACATTAGATTGAAATTGTGAAATGGATGAACTGCTCAAATCTTAATGGGACTGTAAGTTAGACGTAAACTGTGCCAGAGTTTTATGATTTTAATTAACAAAATTTATATTATTCCCTATTGTTGTTTTTTGATTGCCTAATAATAAAAAAAAAATATTTAAAAAAATGTCTCAGAATAATCAGTAACCCGCGTTAGTCGACATCCATATTAAAGTTTTAAATAAAAATAAATGTACTTTCTTAATACAAATGTTACGGGAAAACAGTCACGCATCTGTTAACGAGTTAACTGACTTAGATATTGATTAATTTATTAATAATATATTATTTTTTATTTAATTATGTGTTTGTTATTGATTTTATTTAAGGATTTGAGACACTTAAATGTTTTAATAGATTATACTGAAGTATTACAAAATTTTTAATGAAAGAAAATGACAGTTTCGAACGTGCAAATTGCGGAATTCGGAAATTTTAGCCGTAAAAAAACTTTGTATGTTTTTCATTCAACCACGCCTAAAGAACTGAAGGGACATGATCGAAATTTATCAGAGTAGTTGATTGAATGCCCTAGTTAAGAATATTGCATATTTTTTATCTCAATTGAGAGAGAATCTCTTGAGGTAAAATTTGTGACCGCTAGTACATATATAAAAGTATCGGTTGTACACAGAAGGAGTACGATTTATAATGATCTAATTATTTCACTTTATGATTATTAATCGTAATTTTTCGTATATACTTTACATGGTAATATAAATTAAGTAGACAGACTCTTCATTCTTCTACCAAGTTTCAATGTTCTCGGTAAACTAGAACTCAGGAATTATCCAATTATAGACAGATAGTAAACTCCCTATAGATTTTATTGAGTTCCAAAGTTTAAGACTTTAATAGCCTGTAAATAGTCCATTTCTGGATACAAGCCGATCCCTTAAGGTAGATTTACCATAATTACCACGCTAGACTAAGCAGATTGGCAATCGTAGTACCTAACATCCTTCATCAACAACCTTAGACACTGCTTCCCCTTATCGATCTGATATTTTTAGAGATGGTTGTCCCGCCACTGTCGGTAGACATTACGATTTCTTCAGTCTTTCCATAATCGCCCCTGACGACACCCACGGAAAGGAAGAGGGTGGCAGAAAAACGCTGTTCACCTGACCCGGCTACTGCAGCCCATGGACACGTGTACTCAACTTGAAATCGAAGAAGACTACAGATGTGTTGCGTTCCCATGAGGACTAAGATGCAATGCCTCTCGTATTTATATATGCCTACCTATACCTTTCAAACCAGAACACAACAGTAATTACACTGCGGTTTGGCGGCAGAAATGGGTAAGAGTATGGTACTTTCCCGGGCGACTCCTAGGCTGAGAAGGCGTCGAACCGTGAAAGAATTTAATTGAAAGATCGTAAAAGAAAAAAATTTTAATTCTTTCACGGTTCGGATGTTTATAATGATAACATTTGCATTCAGTAACCTTTATGTTTTTTCCGAATGGGACCACTGACTTCTACATTTACAAATTTTAGCTCCATATGTGTATCCGGTCCTTACAAAAGAAAAAGACAAAAATTATTTAGAAAAGGCATTGATACCGACCGGGTGCCGTTCGTACTGTTACATCCCTAAACTGTAAGTGCTAATGCTGACAATGATTACCTTGCAAAGCCAGCATTCCTAACTTGCCTACTCAACATTCTAAACTTACTAGAACCTAACATGAGAGCAATCAGTCCGATTCCATCCTCAAAACACGTTACACGCTTGCCAAATAAAAAATTATATCACCTTTTCCATTAAATTCACTGAAAGGCCTGTTCCTTCGTACTTTAATATTTCACAATTAAGTGCCAGTAACACTGACACAACGTGTCCATGCCCCAAGCTCAAACACAGCAGCAACTCTCTAGGGGTAATGATCGACAGCAAATTGAGCTTTCACCATCATATTAACCTTCATGCTGCGAGAATTCGCAAAGTAATGGTAATATTTCAGGCTTTACGGCATGTGACCCAAAAATACCTTAAAGACAGTTTGTTTAGCTCTTTATCAATCTGAACTTATATACTGCATCTCCTCTTGGGGAGGTTCCTGTAAAACACATTTACTCAAAATTGAAAGAGCGCAAAGAACACTTTTATAAGTAAGCTTATTCCTGTCGTTTTATCACCCAACTTTCGATCTTTATGGGGAAAAGATCTTCTCTAAATGGGAAGTATTGACCTTTCGACAGCTTTACATTTTATACACGGTACCTAAACAACATTCCCTGTTAAAATATTAACCAAATAAATGCAGGAATCAGCGCCGCCGGGACAGAGTTTGCACAACAACTTTGTACATCTATCTATCTAGTCTTACACATCGATTTTTCTGTTACCAAAGCACTAGTCTATATAATAATAAGATACTATCAATATATTCCCTTCCAATATGAAAATGCAAATCAATAGTAAAGGAATGGCTGCAAAAATTAGATTTAACTATAACTTTACAGAAAAATTATTTCATAAATAAACTCATTACATTATAAGTTATATTCACAAAACAAACACAAACACGTGTGTTGGTACACACATTTACACTTCACATGACATTACACTACACAACCTAAACTTTACACAACATATTTACATTCATACCGAGGTGTCCTTATAAGTTTAATTCTATAGTATTGATATTTTCTTTCCCATATTGTTATAATTTAAACCACTCTAAATATCTCTGTTTCTCCTCACACATCATAGACTATGACACACCTATATTTAAATAGATATTAGTTATTCATTAGATAATCATGAATGGTTTTTGAGGGAAGAAAATAAACAAATTATTATTATTATCTTTGGGGTTATTTACGTATATACCCGTCTAGTTGGGTGGTACATATAAATATGCATACGTTCATAAAATAAATAAACATCATAAAATACATTATAATTAAAATAGTAATAAAATAAATAAGTAATAACCACAACCAGACGGAAGCCCTCGGCAGGGCAGACCAGACGGCTGAGGGTAGGGGGAAAGGGAAAGGAACCAGCGAACGATGCAGGCGGTATCAAGGAGCACCGCCTTCTACATTTGAGCTCAGATCGGTCCCAGCGGTTCCGAGAGGCTAGCTGGGCTTAATCCGTTTACAGAGACGACTATCGGAATAATTTCGGTCGACATACCACCCCAATGTCGGTCATCTCGTGAGCCAGGTCCAGATATTTTGTCTTCTTGTCTGTTTCGGCTTTCACGAGGTTCTCGTCATATGGAGTGGTGATGTCGACCAAAAATCCTGGTGCCAATAAAGCCTGGCGCGGCGTGGGTTTCGCAGAAGGGCAAAACCAAAGCGGACTAACACAATCGCCCTGGAAAATACCCCTTCATACCCTTATCCGGTTTTCCACAGCCGTCATCCGCTCGCTTAGACGACAAATGATTGTACTCCATTGCCCCATACACTGCCCAAGGAAGTCGTTTACTGCACAGTCAAACTTGTACAGCTCGAGGACCCTCTTCAGTTTGTATGAGGCACTGAGTCGAATGCCTTTCTATAGTCGATCCAGGCGGCGATCCGACGTTTGCGTTTAACAATCTTGCCAATAACCACGTCGATGAGGAGTGGTTCCTTGGTTCCACGACCACCGCCTCGACATCCATTCTGAGTTCGCGACATGAGTTCGATTTGAGTTAAGATGTCCAATGATTCTCGCGCTCTGTATGGATTTCAGTGTCTTATATATGGAAGGTAGACACGTGATGGGGCGGTACTTATTCGAATTTATACTCAGAGTTAGAAAGCGCTGAACAACTGGAGATGACATTATTATTATTTTAGTTATATGTGATATATATTTTAAGTTCAAGTTTAAGATACGGATATATTCTAGAGATGCAGCAAGAGCATCGTGTTCAGTGATTGGAAAATTTTATTCTAGATTAGAGACCGCCGAACTTTGGTTTTGGATTTAGTTCCCTATATCTACTCAATAAATCATCAGTAAAAAGAAACCTTAAATGTATTGCTTTTATTTTAAAAAGCTTTTTAAATAACCATATTGACAATTATTACAATATAAATTTGAAAATTGTACGAACGGAATTGTATTATTACCTGAAGTCCATGTAGGCCATATTAAATATAAGAAAAATGTTTATAATAAATGTTGCTATGCCGAAATGAACGAAAACATATTTGTTACAACATCATACTATTTAAAATTAGCTAATAGTCTACATACATTTAAATATTGAACATTATAATAATATCTTACATGTGCGGGGCTAGTTAAATGGTAACTGAATTAAGTTGATTTACCACGAGTGCAATGATGAAGAAAATCACCGTAAGGTAAATTCCTACATCACAATCTGCCGCCAATTCATACTGGAACATCGTAGTGTATTATTACTAGCTCTAAAACTCTCTTTTAAAAAGGAAGTTTTTTCACTTTAGTTTTTGAATACATACACCTAAATCTGCTACTTTATTGATTGGGTTTATTGCATAGCTCGGATGGTAATCGTCACAGCGATCGGTTTCAAATTGATGTTAGGAGTTACGACGGATTTAACAGTTGTTTCTGTGTAAAATAGGTAAGTCACTGTAGCGATCTGTCAAACTGTCGAATTTGCAAGGACTTTCAATTTATATTTGAATTGAAAGTCCTTGCCGTTACAATTATTACTTGTGTTTAAGAAGGTTGGATTTACTGATTATAACTAACATAATTCTCTCTAAACTGAATAAAAATATTTACTTCACATGTCACTAAATGTGTTGTAAAATTAAAAAGTATAGATTGAATATCATAGGGACACAACACAAAACATAACGAAACAAAAATATCACATTCGAAATCCACAAACATCAATTAATAATATGTTTATGGCAACACTATGTCATTTCTTTTCCGAGACGTCAATCAATGCTAAATTTGTCCAAATTAAAATTGCTGTTTGAATCTATCTACTATTTCTAAGTAGCCAATAAGTATCCTATTTGTTTTACACTACCAAGTTATAAAAAACCTTCCAATATGCCACGTGGTAAGTTTGTTGCTTACGTGGTAATTTGGTTTTGTGGAGTCCCAATGTCGTCCAATGTTATTGAGAATGTGCCAATAAATGTTAACCTGAATGGTTATTAAATGCTGTAATCGCATAATGTTTCAGGTAAATACACAAACCATAAGGGACGTAATCGTAAATTTACTAGTCCTGAAGAGTTAGAAGAGCAAAGGAAGCAGGAGGAGCTGAAACAAAAGTAAGTGTACTGTTCCATGCGTAATAATATCTAAGCAATAAATATATCAAAAATGCCAAATAAAATATTAAAATTTCCCAATGGCGATGCTACACTCAAAGGGGAGAATAACACATTTTGTTGTACAACACACAATTATACAACACAGTTATTTTAATAGAAAGTAATAACAGACGAGGTGCCAGAAAGGTTGGTGATTTTTTTTATTTTTAGTGTATATATTAGATTCTGATTTAATATATTTTTTTAATTATCAGCCTGCAAAAATTCCTGTGTAGGAGGATATAGTTCATAGAAATGAAACAAATTTTGTAGAATTTTTTTTTAACTGTTTTATGTCCCAACATATCAAGTAATTTTCAGCACCTATTGTCACAAGGAGACTAAGGTGTTAAATTCCTTTTTGTCATGATTAACTCAGGCTACCAATAGCTTTTAATTATTAATTTCCATTTAGTCTGCCTAGAAGGTGCACACAGCATCTTGAGGTTATGCAGAGGTATGCTCAAATTTCATTTTATTAAATACAAGGCGATACTAGCATTGAGTAGTTTAAAGTAAATTAAAGTTGCATTTTTGGCCCAATAAATTCAATAAACATACCTTCTGTTTTGAAAGCAAAGTAAATATTATGTCAAATGTTTATACAACTTAGTTTCTGTTGATTATTTTATTATTTAGGTTCCTTTTTGATGAAATGCTTGGATTTGGAAATCTGATTATTTTTTCTTATTGTTAAACTTCTGTGTACAATGTTGCTTTACAAAGTAAGCTGTTATTATATTATTTTGGTAAATAAAAGTCAAGTAAATAAAACTATTATAGTAGAAGTTACAAGGGTCTAACTGAAAATCAACACTGCAACCTCTGTAGAATTACCTATTTAGACTGTATATAATAAAAATATAACAGTTAGTTATATTTTTATTATTATCTCTGCATTCCCCTTTTCATCTATGTATTTTGCATTCCTCATATTATAAATATGTGTACCAAAAACTCATTCTTTCTTTCACTGAGCTATCTTCTCTATTAATATTGGCCTCATGAATATTGGCCACAATACTTTATAGGAATGGGTGTTCTTTTGCAAGGAATAGTTGTATATAAAATCTTATGTAATGATCTATGCAATCTACAATATGATCACAGACTGTAGACTTCTTAGGAGCGTTGTGTTGCATAAGTTTTACAAATTTAGTTTAACTTGGTAGAGCCAAGTGGCAGCTTTTGCTGCTGATTAAATGGGCCAGCTAGACCAGGTTGGTATCGAGGCCTTGAGGAATACCGGCGTGAAGTAGGCGATGGTAATCACTTACCATCAGATGAACTACTAGCTCATTTGCTGCCTTTACCATAGACAAAATCTTTATAGGCAGCTATAGAACAATATTTGGTATGGCCATTGCCCATACAACCTAAGACACTGTTTTCTGTGACTTATCTGATATTTTGGTGTACTATAAGCCTTCAGTAGTTATAACAATAGATATTCTATTCTTTCAACACATCAAGAATTATATGATATAGTAATTCTGTCAATTGTGGGAGCCAAGACTATGGACAAGATAGAGAGCTAATATGTTTAATAACATGATAGTGAATAAGTTCATCTCATGTTGATAGATGATTAATGCTGGTAATGACCACAAATCCCATTTTTGTTATATTGTTATGATGGGCTGGTTTCTGCAAATCACGACTGTGGGCATATATGCCATTTTGGTATATTATAGCCACCTACCCTTAAAAATCAAAGTTTGGAGTTTATCTATATCCAATATACATTAAACAGATTTGTAGTGTAATAATAAGCTTTTATCTAATCCTTGAGGTCAGGTGTCTGTTGTCCTTAAGTTTTTGTACTTACGATTTTGAAGGCTCGGTGGCGTAGTGGCTAAGCGTTTAGCTGCGGCGCTGTGGGTCGCGTGTTCAATTCCCGCAAGGGACTAGTATTTGTATGGCCTACAAATAATAGTTCCCTGTCTGGGTGTTTGTCCATGTGCAATTTATGTATGGTTTCAAAAGCTATGTTTGGTGAATAGGTACATTTGTTGGTGCTTTCATGCTTTCGTATATATATATGTGATTAAAATGTCAACCGTCCAGCATATGGTTGACATTATAATCACATATATATATGAAGTGGCTATGGAAAAGAAGATGTTGAATATTTGATGTAATATGTACCAAAAAGTACTAATATGAGTGAAAGTATGGTTACAAATGTATTAAAATAGTAGTTACTAAGTTATTTTAATTATGCAGCAGTATAAACAAACTTACAATATTACTTATGTATATAATAATTTCAGGTGGAGGAAAGAGCATGGCCCAAGCAGTAGTGAAGAAGAGTCAGAGGACAACAAATCTGGCTCAGGTAGCAGTGAAGATAGTGATTCAGATGATGATGTAAATATTCTGTTTATTTATAGTTTATTTTGTAACTTAGATAATACTCACTCTGCAGCTCTGAGAAAAAGCACTATAGTATGCCCCTGCCTCATGTAATGGGTGTTTGGTTTCATGAGTGTTGACTGAGAGGAATATATAGAAATACTTTTATCATGCGAAATTAATGAAAAAACACATTCTTGGTCTAAAATTTTTACATTGTATATTTAATAGTATATCCTTACAGCACCCGGCAAAGGCAAAGGGAGTGTCAGGCCTCATTGAAGTAGAGAATCCTAACAGAGTAGTGAAAAAGAATAAAAAGCTATCTAACTTGGATAATCTGGGTGAAGGCGAGGAGAAACCTCAATTGTCAAGGTATGTAACTTAATATTTATAAAGTGTTATATGATTCTTAATAATCTACCTCCAAAATTCACAAGACAATATTTTTGATGTTACTTAATTTAAATTACAACTGATTGGGAAGGTTTATTGGTATCAAATTACATTATTTTAGATAAATGGGGGTCACCCATAAACCCCATTACTTTACATGTCAATCTCCAAAGTTTCAATATTTTTACAAAACACTTATTAAATTTTGATATTAGTATAACAGACAAGGTGATGAAAGTCCCATTGAATTTTTAAAATATGTGAGAGTTATGGGACAATTATACTTGTGTTGGTGTTAATAATCACTGCTACAGATGTAACTTAAAAGAATTGAAGAAATGGTAAAGATAGATGTACATCTATCTTAATACACATGTACAAATACATACATATGTTTATTTGTTATTTAGTTATTTGTAATTCATACCTTAAAACTCAATAAGGTGGTTGCGCATTGCTGAACGATGAATGCGATGAACTTTTGCTGTCCAAGAACTAGAACAAATTATGCACAAAACTCCCCCGTTTGCCAGATACAAAGGACATATAATAAAAAATTTAATACAGTACACATATTCCATGAAAAAAATTACTTTTAAGGAAGAAATACCGAAATATTGAAAGATTAGGTAATTTACTACATAAAGTTAAAGCTATAAAGAGCACAAACACAATAATTGTAACTATTGTATTTCGTTACACCATGAGTCGGTCAAATATGTATGTACTAAAAGTAAAGTACAAATCCCTTTTTGGCTGTAAGTTACATACAAAAATGGTTAAAGTATTGCAAACTATTGTCGAAAGCTGTGGATTTTGTAAATAAATAAAAATAAATGAATAAACCAGCCAAGAGATTTAAGGTTGCATCTGCTGATTAGATTAACCAGAAACTATTACGCATCATTGGTGTAAAAACCGATGGGGAAGGTTGCTTGCAGGAGTGATTCTTTATCCTGATACTGCATCTACAAATCAGTTTTTTTCCTCATTTTTTGTTGGTAAACATTATATTATATTGTGTATTTCTCCTTATTTCTGAAATTAATTATATATGAAAATACATACATATGTTGGAATAATTATTGCAATTGTCTATTAATATCAATTTATGGGGTTATTATATAATATATAAACGTCAGGCTGGGAGATAAATATAAAGATAATAAGATATACATACATAAAATACTTATATTAATTTATTATTATTAAAATTTTATTGCATTATAATTTTACTTTCATTGCAATAGTGAGCATATACAACATAGTTCTCTCCGTCACACAGGGTTGACTGATAGAGAAGGCTACGTGCCATTATGTGCGTCTATTGTAAGATCCTTTTAGTGTAAGATGAATGATGAAGAATTAATTAATATTTGTAAAAAAAAAATAGTTTAATAAGTACTGGCAGACTATGGAAGATTTTGAACAGGACATAATTGATATAGAATGTTGTTTTGGGTTTCGTGAGTGAGTTAACTGGAGGCCTACTCTCCCCTTACCCAACACCCTTCCCCATCACCCAAATATCCTTAAAGGCGGGCTACGCACCTGCATCTCGTCTGGTGTTGCAGATGTACGTGGGCGACGGTAATCACTTACCATCAGGTAAGCGACTTGCTCATTAGCCACCATTCCCATAAAAAAACAAATCTGGAGTGGTTCACATCAAAAGTCATATGGCAGGCTCAAACCTGTGTTTTATTAAGATATAAGGTATTTAATGTTGCATTTATAGATTTCTGAATGTGACTATGTTTTTAATATACATTTGATTTAAACAGACGTGAACGAGAAGAAATAGAGCGTCAGAGAGCAGCCGCAGCGTATCAAAAGGCTCACGCAGAAGGGAAAACTGATCAAGCGCGTGCTGATTTAGCGCGCCTGGCCATCATCCGTCAGCAACGGGAAGAGGCGGCTAAGAGACGCGAGGCTGAAAAGAAAGCTAAAGATGAAGTACCGAAAAAAAGATAAATATGGTAAGTTAAACTTTTAGGTTGGTGTTCCACAATACTTAAAGTATTGGAATTAAGGTACTCATACCTAAGCCCTCTACCCTAAGAGGAAGGTATGTGAACCACTGTGACATGCATTCATTTATGGCATTATAGATTTGTTAGATATTTTTAATAGATCTTTTAAAATTTAATTTGTAAAGTATGTTTATGCTTGCTATCTAATTGATGTTTAGTGATAGTCTCCATGGTTTAGTTGACATTATATATACTATATCTTGTATTTAGCAGTGCCAAAATGTCACGCCTTAGCTACCTTGACAAAAGTTTATTTGTATTGCCATGTTGATATTTATTCAAATTCAAATCAATATTAAAGAAGAAAAAAGTTTGGTATACTAAATTCCTTACATATTAAATTGTACTAATACCGAAAAGGAATTTGGTATTATTTATTATTCTATATTGCTTTGCAATGGGAAAGTACAGGTGGTAGACTCCTTCTCTGCCTTGGACTGGTCTGGGTCCACAGGTACCACACTTTTACCTATTTTGCCGCCAAACAGCAGTGTAACAATTGTAGTGTTCCAGTTAAAAGGGTATAGAGAGGCAGTATGATTACAGGCTGTGAGGCATTCCATTCTTGTCCTTGGGGGATGACAAATGCATCTGTAACCGATTGACGTTGTTTGCAGGTGTCCATGAGCTGTAGTAGTGACTTACCATCAGGAGGACTGTTGGCTCGTTTTTCACTCCAATTCAATAATAAATACAACTAGTTCATTTATGCGACGAAACATTTTTTTTATAAAAGTTATGATATACATCACTATCATTAATTAATTGCTATAGATAAAAACATTCACTGAGAAAAATATTATGTTATGTGCTTTTCCTTTGAACTGTGGTAGAACTGTAACTAAAATAAACAAGTTATTTTCCTTTAAATCTTATTATACAAAAATGTATATTTTACTGTTAGTTCCTCGTTTTATTAATGGGTACTGTATTTTGGTTACGGTATATACGTAAATCAACCGAGTCCATTAGGACTTTTTTTAGTACAAGACTGCAACACAGAAAAGGTTAAACGAGTTCTATACAATTGGCCTGAACGACGTTATTCTGCCCTTTCCAGTAGCTGGTGCAATAATTTTATTTTAAAATGTAATAAATGTAATAAATTTTGTTTGTTCACAGATAAACAAATGTTGACGAAAGACTTACAAGAATACTGATTTTCAATGTTAAATGCTCATTAATCTCAAATCAGTGTCTTTCAGAATCCTAAAAATCAATATACACTATGTTGTTACCTTATTGTTTGCCATCTTAAGACTGTTTGTTGATATAGTTCTGATCATGTGATTTGATTTATCACTTGAATTTCGGAATTGACAAATGTACAAACAGATGACATATTTCTGCACAAGATACTTTAAGAAGAAACAATTAAAAAAAAATAGCTATAAAATATTGTGGCGTAAACACTAATAATATAAAAAAAATGTCAAAATAGGGATGCTTCTCAGAGTTCTTGTATATTCCTAATATTTCTTTATGCTATTAAATGTTTATACAATTAAATGCAACAGCTTTATAATTTTTGTCATTCTCATAATAATTTTTATTATTTGGCTTTTATTTTTTCTAGAATGGTTATAACCATTTCTGATTTGCATTTGTATACCTAGAAAAAGTTGTCTTACGACTTCTAAATTGCGAATGATAATTTACTGAGTAGGTAAATTTGTTCACTAGAAACGGAATTTAAACTTCTGTCAGAATTAATTAAGAATAAAATTATTTCAAAGTATTTAAATTTGAATTGTTATATATAACATTGAAGACGAATTCGGAAATTTATCTATTTAAATGCTTTATTTTGTGAGGTTGGAATTTCTTTCTTTTTTGAAAATAACAACTAGTAGATTCTGCATTGTAGAATTGTAATATAGATGTTATTTAGCACTGACTACTAAATGTATACAATTCTTGTTCATATTGACTTAGTTGTCGCAGTTCATTGTTGTAATTTTTTTTTAAATTTATCATAATCGTCAATTTACCTTTACGTCCATTTCATTTTCATTATTATCTGCAATAAATTATATTGATTACAGTAATTTTTTTTTCAACCAAATTCTATTTGAATTTGCTTAGGTCTAATTATTAGATAGTCGTCTCACTAGACAATTTTTATATGCAAATGTGTATCTGTATAATAAACTTTTAAACAATATTTCTTTGGTCCGCCGATTTCCTTTATCTTACATTTTTGTCACTGATTATAAAGTTATAGCTACAACAAATTACCTCGTATATTTGAAAATACCTGCAGCCGATCACAGAATAATAAAATATTTTTTGTACCCTACAAGGGTCAATATCCTTAATTTTATCTTATACGAAACTCAATAAACATTCTTTTTGATAATTGGCATGCCGTGTATACGTATACGCTGGCTGACTAATGAAAATTTCATCATCAATGAATCCGTTATAATTTTACTTAACCGTTATTATTTTAGGAAAATATCAAGTTTTTAAGAAAAGTGGTATACATTTTTTTTATTATATTATTTCAGACCTAACAGGATGCAGGTATTTTTGAAATAAACCCCGTTATTTGTTGGTATATCTCTATACAGAGTCGAATCGCAGCCCAAGCCGTTGTGCAGAGCTACGATCGGATCAGGCTTATATAGGCCCTTGATTCTGATACGTAGGATATGTCATAAAAAACAATCACGATTTGGTGGTGGTCGTTGAGGCCGTGCATCGATGTCTAAATATGCCACCCCTTTTCCCATGAGAGGCGACTAATGGAAAAGCCTTGAAAATCGCAAAGGATACCGACAGATGGCGAGATGGGTCTCGAAGAATACCAGTCCAAGATTAAGCAGACCCATAACAGGTAGCAGCGTCTAAGGTGCGAAGTGTCTGGTACAGCGATCGCAAATCCTTTTGCCGGGCGTGGCGACTATGGCAAATCATGGAAGAGCCTGTGTCCTGCAGTGGACTTTTTACAGAGTTAAGAAAGTTTTGTTGATTCGACGCGAGCGGGGAGAGGGTACCGGGGAGCCAATTAATGGTTTTAGCCAAAGTCTTTCAAGATAACTAAGAATCTTCTTTATTCTGCAGCAACGGTTGATGTGTCTGGTGAACAGATCACTTGCTGTTAGATGGACTGTAAATATTTAATCAAAACACCGAATACCGAAAAGTACTTAGGCCTTAGATCTTCAACAGGCGCCCACTTTAGTTTCATAGAGCGCGAGTGGCCGGGTTCGAACCCCGGTGCCGGCACCACTAAAATTGTTAATACCAATTTTATGTGCTGTATTTACTACGTGCTCGACGGCACAGTAAAAAAATATTTTTTTGAGGAAATGTGAAGCACAAAGGGCACACGCAGCGTGGCGGGCCCTTTTTGGCTCCGAAACTATTTGAGAAGGAGGCCTTTGCACTTACAGGCTCCTACTCTTCTTTTATCGAGATCGCACTGTAAATAGGTATCTTTTAGATGAAAATATAATTATCTGAATAGATTTAGAAATGCCAGAGTAATGAGCGTTAAAAGAACAGGTAATAGAATAGGTAAATTTCTTTTCGATGTTTATCATATTTAGCTAAATTAATAATTTTATCTTAGACTATTACAGGTACATTTTCTTTACAGCCTGTGAGGTCCATTGCTGCACTAAACCTTTTTCATCAAAGCGGCAACATAAATATATGCCGGTAAGCAAGGAAGGTTTGCCCATACTCACCAACAAGCTGTGTAGGCAGGTTGGTAAGCGCAGTGCTCTCAATAGCGATGCTGCTCCCCATCACATGTGTTTGATCTGGGGACGGCATAGTCGGATTGATTTTCCGCCATCTGTCGGTCGCTAGAGCCTGTCCGTTGGCCATCAGGATTACTTACTACCTGTCCTAACCGCCCTAGGTGTTTAGACAAACATAAAAGCAGTTGTATTCGAGCAGAAACATCTTTCTATATCAAAAATACTTGTACTTATGTATGTAATAGAAAAGCAAACACGTGGAATTAGGTTCTTGCTTCACTCGTTCTGCCTTTTAAAAATATTAAACCTTTTAAATAAAGCCGGAGAAATATTGGTCCAGACCCCATAGTATTTCTTTTTCTCGTCGTCATTATATCGACTGCGAATATCGAATTTGCAGAAAGCTCTTTCTCATACACAACAGCAGGCCCGACTACGTTAGCCCTTAAAACTTTATAGGATTCTTCGTTAAAGAGGTGGAGCAGGAGGTCTTCCTTCAGCAGATGTGCACGGAATAATCACACGGCACGATTACTAGGTGCTAGGCGATGGATATCACAGTGTCTGCCTTGGACTCTTTGAGTAAATTTAATTTCTAAAAATCAATATTTCTTTGTTTGTCCCTTATAGACTCGCAAGCCACTCGACCGATTGTGCTCTATGGGTTATATTCAACTCATTACTGGATAATTAAGAAGGAAAAAATTTATTCAGTGTTTTTTACAAATAATGTTTAGTTACTGTGAAGTGTGACAGGGTTCAGCTAGTCTACTCGTATACTAGAATAAAACTCAAGCGTAACTAAGTCTGTAAACTAACCTATTTCTAAAAAAAAGGTATATTTGTTGATACTGAAGCCGAATCCTACATTTTTAGAAAGTTTGTTGGTCTATCTGTCGGACCACGCATCACGCGGAAACCAGTGGACGGATTTCAATGGGACTTTCACTGTTTAGTTTCTTGGAGGACTGAGGAACATCTAGGATATATGTTTACGCTATCTATTAAAGGAGCTAGGCAGTAGGTGTAATTGTATAACGTAGAGACAGCTTGACAAATTTAGATGCAAGCTTTCAATGTAGTATTACTTAGTAGTCCAATTGATATAGTAAATTAATATCTTCTCGTTATCTTCTACAGTAGTTGGGCAGTAGGCATGAACAATAATAAAATATAAAACAATAGCCGAAAAATTATGCGACTTACAGCGTTTCTTGACGTCGCCTTATAAAAACAATAACATGCTTCCTATTTAAAGAGCTCTGGGCGATAACTGTGGTTGTCTATAAATGTGCATAACTTCAAAACCTGTGGACAGATTTACATAGGATCACAGTCACACTGTTAACAGTGGTCGATATGAGTAATTAGTATTTTTTGTTTGTTATGTTATCCAAATAAAAAATCTAAATTTATATTATCTAGAAAGAATACTCGCCCTCAAATTCTTAAAGGTATGTGAATACAATGATAAATGTAATATACTTCTGACAACAAGTTACGAAAATCTCAAATACATTAGAATTAGCATAGTTTGGCGGATGGTCGCAGGCAGCGAAACATCGTCGCTATTTAATTAATTTCACTTAAATTGTATAATAACAAAGACTAGAATATTTGATGTTTAAAAAGAAAATTAAAATGTAAAGTAACGTTATAGTAATTGACTTACACACAGATCTTTTCCCATTTTTGAAAGGGCTAAAGAGTAAAAACCTGTAATTGTGGGATGACGTACGCCACAGGTCCGCGAAACATTTTTAGTTTCTCAGATGTACATGCTTCCGTAGTGTACATTTTTTAAATTGTTTTAATTTCCACTGGGGATCCAATCAATAATATAAATTTTTGGGATTAACATTTTGTTGTTACAGTTAACTGAATCGCGGAAGTAGGGTGGTAGCACAAAAATTGTTTGTTGTTATTGTATGCGTGTAATAACTTGCTAAGAAACATTGTTGCGAAACCATCATGTATTGATAATTGATAACATTTTTTTTTAAATAATGTAGAGACAGAAGTCTGCCAACCTCATAGGAGCAGGGCAGCGGACACTTCCCGGTTACAAATTCTTCTTAAAACTTCTAAGAAACTTATAGACCTATCTTAGATATTATTAATTTATTATTGTTTTATCGAGGTTTTAGCAAAGATATAATTTAAGCGTTTGTAGAGAATAAATTATTAATAATGTATAGAAACAAACTCTATTCCGTTTGTCAGGTAATGTGACATCTATCTTGCCCTACCCTTATCTTACCCTTACTACTACTGGGTAGTTGTAAAAGCAATACATAACGAAGTTCGCTCCTGAGTTTTATTTAAAATTAAATAGAAAATACTTGTTATTATATAGTGTAAATGCTTTTTAACTAAAGCTAGCTACCTGCCAGTGAGTGTTTTCATTATATCCTCAACTTACAACACTTTTCTCTTCTTGCCACTTCCATTCGCTACAAAATGGATAAGTCAATTAAGAACAGTCTAACGGACTTGATGGATGTGTTTCATAAGAGGATGAATAATTTTGAGGAAGAATTGCGGAAGTGTCCTACTTCACCATCCAGTACTGCAGCAATAGCAGCTAATTATATGTCTTTCAAATCATTTGTGGGGCAAGCTCTCAGCAGTCTTCAGCAACAAATGGAGTGCCTCGCCCTAAATGTTGATCATATGGAGACACGGAGTCGTAGAAAGATATTGCTGCTGCACGGTGTAACAGAACAAACAAAAGAAGAGACTACTTCAATTGTTATTAAAGTGTTGCACAGTCATCTCAAGCTAAGTGAAAGTTCTGCAGTCGACATAAAACGGTGTCACAGGATGGGTCGTCCAACTGCTCCTCACAAACCCCGGCCGATATTGGTGAAATTCCAAAATGTCTCACTGCGTGACAAAGTGTGGTATTCCAAATCGCAAATGAAGGGCTCAGGTATCACAGTGTCTGAATTCCTTACCAAGACAAGACATGACGCTTTCATGGCCGCTCGTGAAAAGTTTGGCATTTCTAACTGTTGGACAAGAGAGGGATGTGTGTACGTAGCCAAGTCTGACGGGACACGCCGTCGAATTTTTAGTCTCCATGACATCAGTAAAATTTGACTGCCAAGTAAGCCCAAAACCAATAATCGAGGCAAAAACTACGACGGTAAGTCTAAGCGTGGTGCTGGCCTCAAAAAGTGACACCATGAATATTAGTGTGGGTGATTGTTTTAATGTCTCAATAGGATACATCATATTTGTTAGTTTTTACTTTTACGTAATATGTTTTAGTTTGTCAGATTTATTTTTACAACATTTAAGATGTTATTAATACCATGCAATTGTTTCTACTAAGTCGTATATCTTTATATTAATTATTTTGTATTGTAGGTAACTATACTTTTTATACTCATAATTGTCATTATCATAATATGTCAACATCATTTGTAAATCAATCAACGTCAAGTTGTCAAAGACAATACTCATGTTTCAGATTCTTTTTTTTTTAATTAATATCATTGTCTGCGATTCGTTGCACGCAAGTCTGTTATCATATTTTATAAAAATTTCTCAATTTGTTTTTGTTACTAAGTTGTTGTATAGGTGTTTAATTTTTTATTTTTTTTTTATTTTGGCTTTATAGTTATTTAAAGTGTGTTATGATAATTACTTAATTTGTGTAACACTCAACTGGCGGGTGGACATGATTGCGTATTTACGTGTAAATTTTATTACTATTATTATTTTATTTTTTTATTTTTATAGTTTTATAGTATCTATTTAAATGTCTAATACTGATGATGGTAGTGACCTTGACAGCTTTTACTCTGCAGATAGTGGAGACGGCAGTTTTACAAGCTTCCAACCGCTTTCTGAAGTTCTTATTTCAAAGTTTTCTGATGTTCCAAAAAACCTTAACTTCGTTCATATAAATGCTCAAAGTATTCCGGCTCATTTTTCTGATATGCTTGCCACCTTTGACTCTAACAATATTCATGCTATTCTCGTTTCCGAATCTTGGCTTAAGCCATGCCTCCCTTCTACTAGTTATTCTTTACCTGGTTACCAGCTTATTAGGAATGATCGTGCGGTGGGTGGTGGTGGTGTTGAGATATACCTTCGTGCGTACATTCCTTTTTCAGTAGTTAGTATGACAGCACAGCCGCCTCCGCCCAACGCAGGTGAACACCTTTTTATAGAAGTGGATCTTTATCATAGTAAAGTCCTGCTTGGTGTGTATTACTGTCCTTCTTCTCGTATTGACTTTTTCACTTCATTCGAAAATGTTCTAGAAAATTTATCGCCTTCTTACTCACACACCATTATCATGGGCGATTTTAATACATGCCTGCTCAAACAGGACTCTCGTTCTAGTTCCCTTAAATCAATTGTAGATTCGGTTAACCTCACCGTTCTACCTCTAAATGCTACTCATCATTTTCCAAATGCTATTCCTTCACTTCTGGACCTTATTTTTGTGTCTTCCTCCGAACTTGTTCCTAAGTATGGCCAATGCTCAGCTGATGCATTTTCTTACCATGATCTTATTTTTGTTTCGCACAAAATACGTCCACCTAAAGCAAAGACTAAATTTCTTCTGCAACGCAATTTTGGTGGCATAAACATCAACAATCTACGTAAAGATGTTTCAAACATTGATTGGTTGCCTCTTTTAATAGCCGAATCAATCGATGAGAAAGTCCAATTCTTTACATCTAATTTAACCGACCTTTATGACAGGCATGCTCCAGTTCGTGCCGTAAAAATGAAACAACTCCGTTCACCTTGGCTCACTAAGGATATAAAAACAATTTTAAATAGAAAAGCTGCAGCAAAATCTAAATATAAATGTAAGCCTACCGACATAAACTGGCAAAAATACGCTGCTATTCGAAATCACTGCAATAAGGTGTGTAGGGATGCTCAACGCCGTCACATTCATGCAACGGTACAAAATGGAGACCCAGCAAAAGTCTGGAACTTTCTGAAATCACTAGGGGTAGGAAGGTCACGTAATGATAAACTCTCTAGAGATTTAAATATTGATTCTTTGAATCATCACTTCTGTGCTTCATCTCACTCTAATAGGGCTTCAAAAATAAATACTCTAAATTATCTTACTTCTCTACCTACTCCGGATTATTCGCCTTTTGTTTTTAATCAATTCTCTGCTTGTGATGTTAAGAAGAGCGTTTTATCCATTACCTCTAATGCCGTTGGCAACGACTGTATCAGCCGTAATATGGTCCTTCTAATCATTGACTTTCTTATTCCCATTCTCTGTCATATCCTGAATTTCTCTGTCTCCTCTGGTGTGTTTCCATCAACATGGAAAGATGCACAAATTATACCCTTACCTAAGAAATCTAATCCTGCATCCTTTTCTGAATATCGTCCTAATTCAATTTTACCATTCCTTTCTAAAGTCCTAGAACGTCTTGTGTATGATCAGCTGAGCGCTTTCTTACGCGAAAATTCGCTTCTAAATTCTTTTCAATCTGGTTTCCGTCCCGGTCATAGTACTGTCACTGCCTTGGTCAATATTACGGACGATATTAGATCGGGAATGGAGAGTGGTAAGTTAACTGTGTTATCATTGCTAGATTTTAGCAATGCTTTTAATACTGTTGATTTTGACATCTTATTGGGTATACTCGGCTCGCTTAACATATCTCCGACAGTAATTGATTGGTTTTGAAGTTACCTGTCTGGGCGCCGGCAACGTGTCCGCATTGAAGAGACTTTCTCTTCTTGGTGTAATACCATTGCTGGTGTTCCACAGGGTGGCGTACTATCTCCTTTGCTTTTCGCTGTTTTTATTAATTCTATATCAACTAAATTAAGTTCTTCCTACCACCTTTATGCAGATGATCTTCAAATCTACACCCAGGCTTCTCCTAATGATTTAGCTTTAGGTATTGATACCTTGAACGCAGACCTCGCACGTATTTCAGAGTGGAGCAAGGAGTATGGTCTTAAGGTCAATCCATTAAAGAGCCAAGTTATAATAATTGGCAGCTCGAAATTAATAGGTAAATCTAATTTGGCTATGGCTCCCCAAGTTATTTTTGATGGAAGTGTAATCCCCATTAGTGATAAAGTTAATAACTTGGGTATTATCATAGATAAATCATTTTCATGGGGACCTCAATTGCAAGAAGTAAGTCGGAAACTTTTTGCTTCTGCCGCATCTTTGAGAAGATTACGAAATTTTCTTCCTACTGCCACTAAGATTGCGCTTGCACAGTCTCTTCTCCTTCCAATTGTTGATTATGCAGATGTCAGCTATCTAGATCTAACCGAAAAGCAACTTGATAAGCTTGAGCGACTCCAACATTTTTGTATAAGATTCATGTTTGGTCTACGCAAGTATGATCATGTTTCACATTTTCGTACTAAGCTCAAGTGGCTACCTATTCGCCTTCGCCGGAATGCTCATATTCTTTTTCTTCTATATAATGTGTTGTATAACCCTTCTTGCCCTTCATATCTTAAGCAACGTTTTGAATTCCTTCATGGTTCTCATTCACGGTTTTTGAGGACATCGGAGAATTTGAAATTAAGAATACCAGTTCATAGCACAACATTTTTTGACAGATCATTCTCTGTACAAGCTGTCCGTCTATGGAATGCCCTACCGCTATCGGTAAGACGCGCCCAATCCTTACCAGTTTTTAAAAATCAAGTCAAGGCCTACTATCTATCTTTGTAACTTCGGTTATTTAGACAGTTCTTTTATATTTTTATTGATTTAGTCTATTTATGTATATGTATACATATATAATAGGTATTTATAAAACATATATGTATTTCTATATGTGTATATTATTTTTTATGTACTGTTTTATTTCTATATCAATTGCTTTTATGCAACTTCCAAATTCATTTATAACAATCCTGTCCATCCAAAGGTTGTCTGGAAGAGATCGCTTTTTAGCGATAAGACCGCCCATTGTTCCACCTCTCATCTAATTACGTTTTTGTACTATTACATTATTTTCCTCTTTTTTGGTGTGCAATAAACCGTATTATATCTATCTATCTATCTATATCATAACAACGACAAATAAAAACCAAAACACATAAAGTTTTGATTGCCTGTTGGCTTCGACACAATTATCTGACTCTAAATGTAAATCAAAACAATGCGAGCGAACAATATCCCTCTTTAATTAAAATGTGCTCATTTTCATCCCCGTACCCGTATACACGATGAAAATAAAACTGCAATTATTGTAAACCCAGATCATAGTAAAACCTCCATGTAAAGTTTTAACAATACCTTGTATAGTATAGTATTAGTATTAGGTCCTTACATATGAAATTGACGTTTTGTCGAACTGGCCACTTTGAACTCAAATAATTCAATGAATTCATTCTAATGAATTTCAAATTTAGTGATTCATTTGTTTTTGCGCCATTTGTTTTTTCTTTGACATCCTTCTGTTAACAAAATGGAAAACTTGAAACATAGCGTTGTTGTACAATGTTTTCCATATTGATTTTGTGAAAATCACATGACAACAACAAAACAGTATTTATGTGAATTGTAAAAGGAACGTGAACTAAGTATTGTTACTAAAATAATCCTATGTTAATACTTGAACTAAATGTATATTAAATGCAAAGTAAATATTTAATTTTTAGACGGGTGAATAACATTTCTAGATAAAGCATGGCACATTACAGAATGCTGGTAAAGCGCCTCGATAAAAAGATTAGATCTTTTCAACTGCGCTTGAGAACCCTCGTAAAATAATGCGAACAATAAGATAAAAATCCCATCTTCAAATAAGCAAAATAAAACTTTAGTTTGGAATTGACCAGGATTTCAATTTTTGGACGCCTCAGAACGCCAAAGTGTTTGAGTTGCCATTTTTATCGACTTTTAAAGGTCACGCGATTTACTTTTGTCTTACGCGAACTTAAATGGCTTCTACAAATTTTATACAGCATTTATGTAAAACATATCATTTTAAAGAGAACACTGTAATTGACATGCTAGATGTTGTTTTCAATACATTTAATTTAGAATGAAATGAAAAAAAAAATTCGTTGTGTTTAATTACTCTTTCTGTGCGTCTCGTTCTGTATCGTCTCATTACATACGGGCATCCCCGTATGTAATGAGACGATTACCTCTGAAAATCTTTACGTATGTACCACATTTTTTCCCATTAGCCGCAGATTCATGTAGAATAGCTTTTGAATATCACAAACAAACTACAAGGATTAGAGTATTGTTGTAGTTTCTTAATAATAATTATATTTGTACATTAATAATTAACGTGAGCGCTATGGGAGTGTAATTTTGCTTTTCTAAACATTTTTAAATTATCAGTTAATTTTTCCTGACCATTAAGACGGCGACAGGCTCCTGTTCTAAGTAACCTCTGTAAATCAAAACAATGCGAGCGAACAATATCCTCTTTAATTAAAATGTGCTCATTTTCATCCCCGTACCCGTATACACGATGAAAATAAAACTGCAATTATTGTAAACCCAGATCATAGTAAAACCTCCATGTAAAGTTTTAACAATACCTTGTATAGTATAGTATTAGTATTAGGTCCTTACATATGAAATTGACGTTTTGTCGAACTGGCCACTTCGAACTCAAATAATTCAATGAATTCATTCTAATGAATTTCAAATTTAGTGATTCATTTGTTTTTGCGCCATTTGTTTTTTCTTTGACATCCTTCTGTTAACAAAATGGAAAACTTGAAACATAGCGTTGTTGTACAATGTTTTCCATATTGATTTTGTGAAAATCACATGACAACAACAAAACAGTATTTATGTGAATTGTAAAAGGAACGTGAACTAAGTATTGTTACTAAAATAATCCTATGTTAATACTTGAACTAAATGTATATTAAATGCAAAGTAAATATTTAATTTTTAGACGGGTGAATAACATTTCTAGATAAAGCATGGCACATTACAGAATGCTGGTAAAGCGCCTCGATAAAAAGATTAGATCTTTTCAACTGCGCTTGAGAACCCTCGTAAAATAATGCGAACAATAAGATAAAAATCCCATCTTCAAATAAGCAAAATAAAACTTTAGTTTGGAATTGACCAGGATTTCAATTTTTGGACGCCTCAGAACGCCAAAGTGTTTGAGTTGCCATTTTTATCGACTTTTAAAGGTCACGCGATTTACTTTTGTCTTACGCGAACTTAAATGGCTTCTACAAATTTTATACAGCATTTATGTAAAACATATCATTTTAAAGAGAACACTGTAATTGACATGCTAGATGTTGTTTTCAATACATTTAATTTAGAATGAAATGAAAAAAAAAATTCGTTGTGTTTAATTACTCTTTCTGTGCGTCTCGTTCTGTATCGTCTCATTACATACGGGCATCCCCGTATGTAATGAGACGATTACCTCTGAAAATCTTTACGTATGTACCACATTTTTTCCCATTAGCCGCAGATTCATGTAGAATAGCTTTTGAATATCACAAACAAACTACAAGGATTAGAGTATTGTTGTAGTTTCTTAATAATAATTATATTTGTACATTAATAATTAACGTGAGCGCTATGGGAGTGTAATTTTGCTTTTTCTAAACATTTTTTTAAATTATCAGTTAATTTTTTCCTGACCATTAAGACGGCGACAGGCTCCTGTTCTAAGTAACCTCTGTAAATCGTAAATCATAGCGGGACATCGGCCTAGAATGACATCATGGTTGACACGAGGGTTAAATATATCATCTAGAACAAAAGGAAAAATAAAATACAGGAGTTACGAGAACGAAAAAAGGTGAAACTAAAAAATTTTACTAAAAATTTAACAAAACCTTTAGATCCTGTATTAATCGAGCTCAACAAAATCAATTGAAAAGAATATCGCATCATCGTCTAGTAAGTGTAAAGCTACCTGGGCACTCATAAAAGGATGCCTTAATAATTTTTAAGACCAACTACAAGGCCTGAAAAAAATAATTTAAAAGCACTGAAAATAATTATGATCTAAATAAAGTTTACTGTCCCTAGTGTAAAACTGCTCTGAGTTCAAAAGTTGTTATTACATGAAGATCAAAATTTGTAATAAATTACCTTCTGCTATTAAAGATTTGCTACGAATATGGTTTAAAACATAACTACATTGTTATTACTCTGTAAAAGAGTCCCTTGTAGCAATACTTTAATGAAAATATAGTTTATGTAATTAATAAAAAAAAGTTTATAGAATTAGATTTTATGCGGAGAAAATGAAATGAACACTTAAATAAATATGTTCCAAATTTACCTTATAAGTTCATAAATATTGAAAACCAAATTACTGAGCCCCTTTTTGAACGAAAAGTCGCGAGCAAGTTTTGAAGTTAATTAATTTAAACAACCATATAAATCTCTAGTCTAGTAGTAGGTTTTGAAAGCTACAAAATTGAGGTCCATAACGAAAATTTAATTTTGAATAACTTAAATACAGTTCAGAAATGTATGATTCAAATAAAATTATGTTTCGTACTTCAAGTGGAGGAACCGACGTAATTATTATTCAATAAGGTAAACGATGGCCGCGTGGTGTCGACGTTAGATAATCGATCATACTTTAGTGTCCGTAGGTATCGTGAAAGTTGACAAATGGAAAATGTTCTGAAAATTTACTTTTTCAGGCTTCGACATACAGCTGTTTGTTTTAGATTTGATGTGACTCACTTCGAAATTCGCTATTGCACTTTTTAATTAAACTTCACTTCCATGTTTGACTAGACACTGGCAGAATTCTTCATAGAGTAGCCATAAAAGAAATAAAGAAGAAGACGCATAGCAGAAAAATAATTTCAAAAATAACTGGACGCTAAAAATAAATAGAAGAGTTCTAAAAGTAATTTCACAAAATACTAATGGTTCAATTATCACAGAAGCGTTATTTTATAGTTCTATATTTAAAACAATCTCTCAGTCAACTGCAACAGATATATATTGTAAGTCTCTAGTAAATTATCTCACAGCAGAAATCTTTTAAATCAGTTCATTAATGTTGTTAGAGCTTAGGTATTCAGTTTAACTCTTTAACATATCATAACTAATACATTGATGCAACATTTCATGAGTTACTTGCTTTCTAAAGGCCCATATTAAAATTTCAATTAACATGTTAAGGGGTATAAAGTTAATACATATAAAAGTTAATATACTTACACCACTGACAAAAGTATTTGTGCCTATGCAATAATAGAAAATTATTTTACTTTACCAATTGGATCTGTTTTATGGAACCTATCATAGATATTGCAAAACTGTAATTAAAGATGAATTAAATTATATTTGATATAATTTAATTCATCTTACTGCATTCAAGGTAAATTAATGAAAATTCTTCACCGTAAGAAAGATAAATAACAACTTTAATTCTAAGGTTTTTTTATAATCGTTCGTCATTACAAAACCGTGGTTCCTCTGACGGAGAAGAAGCAGGCGAAAGAAATAGGTAATAGAAACTCCGTAGGTATCCTCATTTTGATTTTTTTTTTCAATTATTTTAATGCATACAATGCCAAAATTAAAGGTCCTAGAGGCAACTGAAAGCATGCAACAAGAATATAATGATCCCTAAAATTAAAGCACAAGTGAAAGACCCAGAAAATAATTCTTAACTTTTTTTGTCTAAGATTTTGATTTTCTAATTAGTTATTATTTCTGAATTCAAAATCATGTTTGTCACTATTTCTTAGGAATAGTGATGTACGTTTACGTACATTACGTACATACGAGTACATAACATTATCTATTATTATATTAAAAAAAAATTCAATATAAAAAAAATTATTAACTACAGCCTCATTTCCTCGTAATATTATACCATAAATATTATGCTGTGAAAATAACCTAAGTAACGTAAAAAAAAGTCAGTAGGTGATTTTTCTTGCAGTATATGCAGCTGAGCTAAGTCTATTACATTCTTCTCATTTAAATGTTTTAATTATGTCCACATTTGTAATACATAAACTAAATGTGAGTATGAGTTATACTTATATCCCTTTCTCAATAGATATCCTAAATGATTGTGAATACTGCATTAAAATCCACTTAGAATTTTTTAGAGGGAATACACGGACAAACGTGGACTGCGACATTGTTTTATACTATTTAATTTAAAGCCTTTAAAGCGGCTGGCCGCGGCGGAGACCCGCGTCGTCATATCTTTTGTCAAAAGAGATTCTTTCGATAGATAGATCTCTATAGATAAAAAGTATCCTATAGCATATTTCATGGCATAATTTTATATAGATCTCTGTCAAACATAAAAACTTTTACATCGGTACTATTAAGAAGGAAAAAACTGTAGCACTTCTGGAATCCTAATAAAGATTAAAAAAAAGTTTCGATCAAAATGCATGTAATTGCTTTTGAGTTAAATATGTTCAAACATGCATACAAACATACAAAGAATTTTTTATATTAATATAGATGACGCATCAAAATTATATGTTCCTATTATTTATTTTTGCAGTTCCTGTACAAATGCAGTGGATTTTAATTAAAGCGTAGCCCGTGGCGTACCATCAAACAATGTTAATTTTCAACAAAATTGCCTCTGTTATTTGAGAGTTGTTTAACTGAGTGAAATAAAACCTTATTCGATTCTCTTTTTAATTCGTTCAGCCAAAAAGTCAAAGTTTAATAATGCAATCCTATTTAATGGCAATCCATTATGCATTAATAAGAAAAACCTACACCTTTCCTACTTTTGAACGCGCAAATGTGACGTCTCTATTGAATGTACGGTTTATTGGATACTAGCTACCTCAAATTAATTATGAATTTACGACATAGATCTATGTGTATGTGGTATATCTATACTATAGACGTTGTAATTGTGCGATGCTTTTAAGCTATAGATCGCGGTTTCGATTACCGCATATAACAAGTATTTTTATTATCTACAGATAATTATTTCGGGTTCGGGTGTTTGTATATGTGCAGTTTTTGAATGTAAACTCACGTACAATACAGAAGAAATTTTATAGCATAAAAGTCATTAAAAACGTGAACAAAATTAAACTAAAGTGGAAACAATGAGAGTTATTTTGTTCGGCAAATTTGGTTCGATATTCCGTCATCATCCAGTTGCCTGAACCTCGGGCCAGAAAGAGGGTGCATCACGTGCAGGTAAGCTTGATAATTTGAGATGTTAATTTCCCCTTTACACTAGATAAAAATAACATTCCTATATAAATCTTAAGCTTCTAATTATTCAGCTCGAAACGAATTTAGAGGAAAGTAATATAATTTTATAATATTATTTTACAGCAGTTAGTACTGTTAGGAAGAGCTAACAAAAAGATATACGTAACGTATATAAAAGTACTAAATGTGAATGCAGTTCTTGCACCGGGGTTGTAAATTCTCATTACGTGCACCCTAACTGCCCCCTGGCGCAATGCTTAACTATGCTAATTTCACACACAGCCCGGTTCAGACCTGTGCCGCAGTCAGTACGTCTCTTCCTATATTGTTACTAATTTCTGTCGTTTCAGGTTTCCTTTGGATAGTTGAACTTTTAACATTAACGCAATGGCTCTGTACGATAAATGCGTTATGTATATCATCTATGCATTCAGTACTAGCAAGAGATGTTTAGTACCGGAAATGTTTACTAGTTTCAGGCGAAAATAACTGAAACTTAAGAGAAACACAAAATAGTTTTGACTAAAAATTGTGCGAAAGTGTGACTAGAATTGCAGATCCCTGGCAATAAATAACACGCTTTTATGTTTATCTTGACCTGTATGTATGTAGTGTGAATGTATTGGAATTTTTCAATTAAATTTTCATCCTCTTCATACGTCCGAATAATTTCGATTTTTGAACATGTATCAAGAATCGATGATAATACAATAATATGGTATCATCAAATTGGTCAGATGATGGAGCAGGAAAGTAAAAAATAAAATAAAAATATCTTTATTTACGTAAACACAGAAAATACATGTAACTATTATCCTTTTAAGCAAATAAATGCCTGTGCCAGGAAGGTGTACACACCTTCGGAACCTTTGAATGGCTAATCCATCTGGTTTGAGCCCATTAGATTTGTCTTAACGAGCTCTGTTCATTTCACCAAAAGACATGATGGAGACGAAGAGAAACACGCGTGTACAGTTTAGATCTTTTTTAAATTTATATTAAATTTTTTATACACTGTATATGCAGTAATCGCCCGCTTAAAAAAATTGATTAGTGTTTGCAGTACTAGATCCGAGGCTAATTGTTAGTTTCTTTATGTACTAATTAGGTGCTTGTTTATTAAAAAACGCACAAGCGTTATTCAAAGTTGTTATATTATATATGAATTATACTTCTATTATCGTGCATTGAACACAGTGTTTTCTTACTGATGCTTTCCAAAAGTTTGTGCAAGTATATTGATTTCGACGCAAATTACATTCATGCTGGTTATAACAAACTAAAAGCGTTGTCAAGCTAGAATATTTTGTTTTGAAAGAATTAGGAGTTGTAATTTTTTAATTTGCATTTAGCATGAAGAGTAATTCGTAAAAAATTCGTAACAGTAGGACTTCGGAACAATTTTTCACATGTAATACAAGGACCCGTTAGGCTACGCTGTACTAAAAATATATATGGATATGTTAAGAATCTCTGTAGTTTCTTTTATTGAAAATTACACATAAAACCCTTTTCTTCTGATACAACATGGAGTATTCATAAACCTACACCTTTGTCCGTACACCGACATTCGTCGACCGCGCACGGGGTCGACCCACGCTAACAATCTTAGCAATAGTTAAAATAATTATTTAATCAAAAAACAACTACTACGCAGTATATCCAACGTACACATAATTTCACCCAAATCACACGGGATCTGACTGGGAGCATACCCTCTTAGACGAAAAAAGAAAAATCCAAATCAGTTTAGAAATGTCCGAATGAAATGAACAAATTATATCAGAAGTACAGTCGTCTTCATAATTTCCTTATTCTTTAAGTCGATTAAAAATAAGTTAGAAAGTTTAATAATGTGTACAGATAGTTAGTGGTTGTTTGCGAAAGGACCATGATCTCGTAGGATTCCAGAGTAAATAAATAAGTAGCGTAAAGCTGCTGCTTTTCGTAATGAGACTTAGCGTGTCCTTGGAATACATTTTAATATTTCTTCACGATGTATTGTTTCACTGCACTGATTATAAACAATTTAAGTTGTGCCGGAGATCGGACACATGTCACTCTAATACTAGGAAACTTCATTAAAAAAAGGGAATAGTGTAAAATAGCTAGGTCTGCGAAAAATGTAGTACATTTAGTTCGCTTCTTTGTCTCCTCGGTAAACATTCATGCATTGTATACTCTAACGATGCCTTAAGGGAAAACCTTGTGAGTCCTGTATCCTAGACATTACTTTCTGTAGTGATGATGTCAATGACGTGCTTAAAACATAATCTAAACGTCAAGCAAAGCCTATGTAATTTTATAGTGCAGTGCGTTTTTCTACGGTTTAATGAATCTTTTTTATAATTTGCAGCTGCTTTAAAACTTATCTGTACCTTACCTTTACAGCCTGTAAATGGTCCACTGTAGGACATAGGCCTCTCCCATAAGGACGATTGGCCATAACTCCGACGTACGGCGAGCGGGTATCAGTACCAAACAGCACCTTAGACGCTGCTGCACGTCTGGTCTGCTTTATTTTGGTATGGATTTTTTCGAGAAAGTTATACCGTCATCTGTCAGTAGTCATTGCGATTTTCAAGGTTCTTCCTTAGTCGTCTCTTACGACACACACGGGAAAAAAGGGTATAAAACTTATCGTTTGCAGCTAATTTGGTAAACTGTAAGGTAGTGAGGTGTAGGTCGTTTGTCGGCCTAAAAAGTAGGCAGAGATATCCTAAAGGTTTACAGTAGGTGCGTCTCAGCGAAGGCAACCGTGCATACAATATTTAAAAACACACCATACCTACCTCCTAAAGAACCATAACACAGAAAATCTTAGTTCGTGCTCCTGTCTCCTTTTCCCACAATATAAGTGGCAAATTCTCGTAAAATTTGTAAAGAAGTTATGAAACCATTATATCTCGGAAAATTTATGAGATCTAAATCTTACAGGTTAGTGACGAGGGTAGGTTCTGTTGGCATGTTGAGTAAAGGATTATTTAAAAAAATGCATGAAAGAAAGATAGATAAGATAAATTATACAAAAATGGAAAGTAAAATAAAATTTACTAGTCAAGGGGGGACTCTTCCCGTGGGTGTCGTAAGAGGAGAAAACACTTGAAAATAATCGGTGGCACTCACTGATAGTTCAAGTATATAATTGGATATTGAAGTACATTTCAGTGACATTAAAATATTTATTATTATTTGGTATATAAAAATATTATTTAGAAAATTTTAAAGTTTAGTTAGTTAGAAAATTATATAGCCTTAGTGACATGCAAGTAATATTTCTTACAGCTTATTTGTACGTAGAAATGTAGAGCTAACGCTTTCGAGGCGTTCAATGTGGGAAGTGCTTTATTACATAGCTTCGAGTACATTTTACAGTCACCTAGAAGACATAGAACTGTTTTACGTCTTAGTCACAAAGTATTATTGTTTCAGAACATTCTCTGCTCGCAGTGCCTCGGTTTCGTTTTGAATCATTTATAATGATTTCACTCAGGAGAATGGAACAAATTATGAGACGACTTAGTTCTATTTCAAAACTTCTTACGTTCACAATAATTAAACATATGAATTTTCTGAAATAAGGGAATAGCATAATTAAATGAGCAAGTTTTAACTAATAAAACATATTTCACCGGGATTTTGTTTTGTTTGTCCACTTACGAGAACAGAAATTAATTGCCTGTGTTGGTAAACAATTGTCTAGGGATTTGTATATTTGTTGCGTCCGGGCATCGAACCTGAAACGCGTAGCAGCGCCAATCGTGTTTAAAAAAAATTAACTACAATTGTTTGAAATCATTACCATATGAACATTGCAATTTTTAAACACAAACATATGATTGCAAAATAAAATACCTCTCGACATAGAGTTAACGGTCTTCGTACTCCTACCAAGTCCTCTTCTTCAATTGTTAAAGTTGTTTGGTTCACCCACAGGAAGAAAAGAAGGGACAAGTTCAAATGCCGCCGCCAATAAAATACTTAATTATCTAATGTATCATACTGACACCTTACTTACCTAACTTGCAGGCCTTCTGCTCTCGAGTCTCTTCCGTCGAAGTAGTAAAGGCCAGAAGGCCACCGGGCCAACATCTACATCACCGGCGTATCTACCTTGTGGGTTTTCGGTTCAACATCTTTAATATTGAACCCGACATAACCAGTCACCGCCTTCGGTGATTGGAAGGTGTGAGAACCTTTCCCCCGTGTAAAACTAAAAAAAAAAGGTTTTATAGATGAAAAAGTGAAATCTGAGAATCTAACTTCTTCTTCTTTTTTACCCATCTGTTAACTCCACTGCTGAGCGTAGGCCTTTCCATGAAAGCTCCAACAAAAGCTGGAGCGGCGGAATGGTGAGCGCAGTGCTAGCACACTTGAGATTCTGCACGACATCATTGTCCTGTGGGAAATTCGAAAGTATTTTCTACTACTAGTCGATTGCCAGTTTCTTTTGTTAGCTGGGTGCACCCGGTATAGTAGAGATTGACCTTCAGAATAAAGGTGTTGTATTTCCTCCAAAACCAGTTACTTTTATTCATTAGTAATCCAGTTATTTCTGTTTATCCGCAGTTTATCTTTCCACATTATTACATTATGGGAGAGACAGCAATCGGTTCACCTGATGGTAAGTGATTACCGTCGCCCACGTACATCTGCAACACCAGAGGAGCTGCAGGTGCGTTGCCGACCTTGAAGGGTATTTGGGAGATGGGAGGGAAGATGAGGAGGGGTATGGAGAGGGGGAGTGGGCCTCCGGTTAGCTCACTCACCGAACTAAACGCCGGTATTCTCCGGGGGGGTCGTGGTATTAACCCGATCGAGCTGGCCCATTGGAGCAGCAGCTAAGGCCGCCGCTTGGCTCTACCACGTTAAGTTAATTAACTTATAATTATAAAATCATGAGAGTATTTCATTCAAGAAGAAATAAATTACTGAATCCGAGTGGAATAGTTTCTCTCGTAACAATGCTTTAGTATTCACCCTTTGAATAAAAATGAGACGTGTGTTGTTGACGTAAAAACGCAATAATATATACTTTAGTATTCAATTCGTGCGCTAGCCCTTAATTTCAATATCCTAACTGGAATTCAATATTCCTATATATTTCCTAGGTATATATTGTTAATCATTCTAATTCCCATCTTCGCCTCAAGATTCTTTTCGCCAATACGCTTTAAAACGCAAATAAGAGATACTGGAGAATTACAAGAAAATGTACCATAATAAGGATACCACTATAAGGAACGTGGTTCTTAGTGAACGAGGTGTCCTTAATCTCAATTTTCTTACGCAAACGCACCATACACACCATATGTCGTATAATTTTTGGCACCGGAATTTTCTTATTTAATTTTGGACATGTATAAATACTAATTCTTTTGTTATGCCAAATAGTATAAAAGAAAGTCGCAATTAGTCTTTGCATTATTTTTATACAACTTCTTAACTTACTAAATATGAAACCTCTATTTAAAACTTTTCACGTAAATGTTTTATATGTTTAACACACTCACATTTAGTTTATGTATTACAGATCAGACTGAGCAAAACCGGCGTTAGTTTTACATATTCTTTAGGACTCTAAGGAAATTTAAATAGTCTTCTAATGTTCCATAAAAAAACATGTCTTATTTTGCTCAACAAATGCGGTTTGCTGTGCAATTTGTTTCGAAACCCTTTTTTATTTACGAGAATTGCTTCAACCACTTACAAATATTACAATTTGGTACAAACTATGGGAAAACTGTTTGTACCTTTTCAATATTTGTTTTACAAGTCATCTAACTGAGTGCTCGGTAAAGATCGGCGAGAGTCAAAGTGGAAATTTTGTTGCTTAAAATATTAAAATATGAACAAATATACTACATTCATTTTTAGAATAAGTTAAGCAATTAAGTAAGTAAGGGGATAAACTGCTTAATTACCTTAAAACTAAAATTAAATGGTAAATGAATTAATTTTATTGGTCTTATAAAAATATTTCCCATGTTGTATAACGACTTGCGTTAAACAAAAAAAACATCTAGGAATAAAATCTAATAAACGAACCCATACCGAGACATTATTAACATACGATAAAGAAAATTTTACAAACTAATAAATCATCTCGGCTTTAGAAGCTTTGGCCAGTTGCATTCAATAACGATTTACACTATATAGCTTTTCATTGCCTCATGTCTAATACGGCTGAGGGAAAAAACAACTTATTTCTAATAACCGTCCTTCTTTATCTAGAAATACATGTTATGTTTGAGAATAATTTTTTAGTAAGTAAAGTGAATTATTTTTCGAAATATTAAGAAATAATAAGCAAATGTACGCCATCATTTGCCTTCTGTTACAAAATTGTCATCAATTAAAACTTTTTATTAATTAATGGATTGTGTCATACACCGATTCGATCGTTTTGATGTAAATATTTGTAACTAGTATCTTAAATAAAAAATTTCATGTGTCCTTCTTCGAAAATTACGGTATTCTTATTCAAATATGCATTCCCAATTGGGAATGGTGGTAAAATTTTACCTCCTTAAAGAAGGAATTTCCATAACAAAACGTTATAGTAGCGTATGCGATCATCTGTCAGTTAGTTGGTAATATATTGAGTACGTTTGTGAAAGAATATAAAACAAATATTGAACAATTTCTTATATATTCATCTACTCGCAAACACACGAACATACACCCACAAACAAGCACACACATTCGAATACACTGTAACAATTCTGAAAATTTTATTATTTTTTGTTCGTACTTTTAAGTTGATTTAAACAATAGTAAAAAAATTATATGTATCAAATGTAGATACAATTGTAATCTTACCACAGTTTTCTAATAGATAGATAAATAAATATTGGTTAATTTTGATAGGATGTAACCTGCTAATAAATAAGATATTATAATAATTGTATAATATGCTGGTCTGGTTTGCGGTGCGATTGTATGTGCTTTGTGAAAAAGGGAGGTCTGGAGACCCGACGGCTGAGGGTTAAAGGAAAAGAAACCGGCGGACGACGTGGGCGGTATCGAGCACAGTTATCTTCTCTGTTTCGACTTTCACGAGGTTCTCGTCATATAGAAGGTAATATCTCAATGGCTCTACCTCGTACTAAATCCAGTTATCACAGATAATGACTTCTATTAAGAATGTATATATATAAATAAATATATATATATATATATATATGATAAAATTTATAAAGCTTTTAAAGTTGTAATGAAATATAGAAGATTTAAAGTAGTCCTTTTTCAGTGATCATTCAAAAAAAACCCTGTGATAGTACTCGTTGGAGCACACTATACCACCATTGAAGAATATATTTTAAATTATATAAAAACAAATTAAAATTTGTAAGTAGTTAAACGAAATAGATATAATTTCAACAATGGTTTATCACAAAGTGAATTGCGGCGTTAAATTCGAGATTTATAGAAAAACTTTCCGGTTTCAGCTAAGCAGTGAATCCAGTGTACATAGGGTAAAAGTAACTTTGGTCGGGTGAAAAATCGATACACATGGGTTTATACACACATTTCTACCTAATTTACTTATTTTATACAATGTGAGCCTATGGCTATACACTCGTGTTTGTGGCATTGTGACAGACTGTAATAATTGAATTAATGTATTAATTAATTAATTAACGGATAAAATAAATAATTAATTTGCCTTTTCTTCAACCAACCAAAATCCAGCCTTTCTTTTGTAATGGAAATGCAATGAATAATATATGAATAAATAAAGGATTAAAAATGTGTTCAGTTCTAGATAATAGTCTGAATAATTCGTTTTTACATCGAGTGTTAATATTGTGTACAAAATTTATTTTAGTAAAAATATAAAAAGATTTAACACAAGTATGCTTGTACATTGAATATTTTTTGATGGTAGTGTAAGTTAATTATATTCAATAAAGTATGGTTTATTATTGGTGCTAGTATTCTAATACATTTTTCTATTATGAAACTCAATGTATATAACGAAGGATTTTGTTTGAATATTAAATAATATTAAACATAAAGAAATAGTTATAGTATTGTCCAATACTATAACGCCTTACGTAAAACAATTTTCCACTCAACCCACGTTACTCTGGGGTCTAAAAAGTCTACTATAAGAGAATTTTAGAAAAATCTTGACTGACTGCAAAGAAACCCTGGAACTAAAATAACGGTTTGTATTCGTTCCTATTGCGTACTGGTTCATTAGCCTATATAAGTTCACTGCTGAACATAGGCCTCCAAGAAAATGCTAGTGAGCGGTAAGAAAAAGTAGTAAGTAGAGCGCAATACTGCACTAATAATAATGCGCTACTGTTGACTCCCATCACTAGCCTGTGAGACATGGTTTACAAAAAAAATCGTATTATTTTTCGATATTAGAAGTTTGCCTGAGCAAATGCAAAGCATTTGGAGAAAATTATGGTATATTCCCTCTTGGTTATTCCGGCACTTATTACGTCAAAACCACTCATATTTCGAGATATAATGTCCAGAAGTAGTCTGTTTAGTGGATGATGATGAATTAATAAACATTTTAATAATTTATAACACATGTATCACTACATGTGATACTATAACTATAGTGATCGCTATCGCGTAGGTTGAATTTTATTTACAGTTTCTTCTCGCGGCCCGCAGCAATCCATCAATTTATGATAATTTAAATAAAATTTTCATTACGCAACAGCAAAGCAAAGACATATCTGAAATATATTTTAATGTTATGAAAATGTATGTTTACGTTTGTTCATTTTTTGAATAACCTGTGAATATTGGTTACGTTGAGCTTAACGTTAAAAGAAAAAGAAAGGGTAAGAGGAAGACGATTTTGTGTGGAAAAATCAAGTGTGTATGTTTACTTAAATTTACCTGCCGTTAAGTCACACGTGATTTTCTTTTTGTGCGCATCTATAGCAGTGCCTTTCGAATGATATAAGTTTTATTCTTTTCCTTTTATAATAAATACTAAAAAAGGCATCACAGTTGTTGATGTATATGTATCAATGGTATTAGAACGTAACGATTTAAATTTAAATATAGAAAATTAACGCAAAATTTTACATTTTTATCCACACAGATTAATGACAGAGCGCATGACCTGACCAAATTATATTATGAGTCGATTCTACGTACTAACTATGCGGGCTAGATACTATAGTCTGTTCACGGTGACAAGCTAATAGAGGATCTCTAGGACAATTGTATAGAAGTGAAAAGGACGCACTATCACCGTGATTGGTCAGTATACAATACTCTGTAAATGTTAGGATGCGTTTGTATTGCTTTCTTGTACCTTAAAGTTTACGAGCTTTTGCCCGGGGTTGTGGTATTGGAAATATTATAAAATATCATTGTAAGTTTATTTTCCGCACATCTTAAGTTTTATTGTTTAAAGGGGTACGCCCTTTACTTGAGCCCCTATAGCAATTTAATTGGGTAAAGATCGCCGTGATAAATGGTAATCGGAAACAGTCTAGTAAACAAGGCAGGTCAACAATATAACAAGAATCAATCCGAGGAACACGCCAAATTTAGAGGTCAAAATCAACAGACAAGACTGACATTATTGGTCACAACGTAAACGTGCCCTACGTCTGTTACCTGCAACCAATGATGTTCCTTGTTTCCCTATTAGTTCCTCTATACGAAAAAACTGTAGATAGCGTTAGTGAGCTGACAAAATTTGGAACATATTGTTTCTCTGAACGTTCCGGTCATTGACAATTGTATGATAATGCGTAAAATTAGGGTGCCAAAAATGGATCCATCTGAAACTATGCAGCACCAGCAGCTTTAGATATAACTAATACTAATGAAAATAAATTTGTATTTATCAATTAAAAAGTTATGTAGCAGCCTGTAAATGTCCAACTACTAGGCAATAAGATATATAGTCCAATAGTCGGGTTTACGTTTGTGGTGCGGATGAAGATTACTTTCAGTTGCTTGGAATAAATGACAAACGCAAAAAAGGCACTTCGCACAATTTAATGCGATGCATGCGGCAATAGTTCGAAGATAAGAAGAGCAAAGCCCTGTCTTCCGAATGCGTGCACTACTCCTTCTATACCATAAATTAATGGTGTAAATAATTTTTCGAACCCACAAATTAGGTTGTTTAGTTATTTTTCGAGTTTGGTTGTATTGTGTAGCGTCCCGTGCCTCTGAAACTGCATCTGACCCTTCCTCCAATCTTATCGCATAAGCGTTACATCGGATAAGGGAAGGTAATGACGAGTGACTGCCTCTGTGTTTGCACGTATGCCTGCGTCACTGCAAAAATATATCCTGTGCATTTGACAACTGCTGATAATATTCAGAAATTGTCACCGAGGTCGAAAACGGCCAATTTCATTGAGTTATACCAGGACGAGCAACACCAGAAGTGCTGCAGGTACGTTGCCGGCCTTTAAGGGTATTTAGTAGATGGGAGGGAGGATGAGGATAGGTATGGGGAGGGGGAGTGGGCCTCCGATTACCTCACTCATCGAACGAAACGCAGAGGCACAAGATGCCTCTATTTCACGCCAGTTTTCTGCAAGACCGTGATACCTACCCGGTCGAGCCGGCCCATTCAAGCAACAGCTAAGGCCGCCGCTTGGCTCTACCACGTTGAAAAATGTATTTTCAACATGGTAGAGTGTTTTTTGTTACCACCAACCCGCCTACCTTGCTTTCATGGCCGAAAGGCCGATGTCCAGTAGTGGACTTATAAAGTCTGTCGTAGTTGTAGTAGATTTTTTGTAATAGGTAATCCGTCATATGTAAGAAATCACAAAATTTAAATTAGTAAGTAGCTAAGTTCTTCATTGCCGTAAAATTTTACATCAGGAAAATGAAATCCCTGTTCCTAAACAGAGTTAAAAAGTTTCACTTTTGATTTATTTTTGAAACTGAGCACCAATTATACGAGAGACGCTGTATGTAAAATGTTCTTTAATAATATTTATCCTATCTTTAAAATTATTTGCTTAGTTACTTTTGCAGATATAGTGTAGAAGTAAAAAGGTAAACGGTCTTGAAATTTATTGCTTTGCTTTGATTCATCGTGTTCATCAGATGGATATTAGTTTGAACTGTTTCGTACATTCTTTTGAAGCTAGCTTAGCTTTCTAGCCTTTCTCCAGAATACATCCCTGTACATATTGTAACAAAATGGAAATTAAATGAAATTAATTCGAAACGAAATTTGTAAACACTAACACTACACTGATAAGTTATAAGCGATCGAAGCCGCGAACAGTGGTTTTAAAGGGTAATATTGCCGCTCAGTTTGTAAGACGCGAAAGTACGCTGTCAGTCATATCAGACAGACACTGTGAATGACACTGTAAGTAGATATAATTTTTATTGAAAGATTCCTTTACTTACATAAATTCAGTCATACATACATGTCCAGCTAATAAACATCGTGTTAAAAATATAATAAGTGACTTTCTAAGAGTGTTTCCAAATATGGAATAATAAATAATAATTTCAAACGCACACTAAATTTATATACTCAGTTTGCTTTGAACTTTATACGGATTTCATTTAAATTTTACGGACGCCCTGATTCGAAAATTGTAGTCGCACTTGACTGTTCCTATTTTAAACAAGCAGAGGGTGATAATTAGGCGCAATCCACCTAAAGGTAGTAGAAACACATGTATAAGATTACGGGCTTATTTATTTGTTTCGTTGTCGCTCACGACAAACTTGGGACAGGAAAGTGTGATGATTTTTTTATGTCGGCATGATACACATTGCATATCTTTTCTTTAAAAGGTTTACATAGCTTTTTTCGTCTAGCACTCAAATAATTTGTGAAACAAAAATATAACGCTTTTAGGTACAACTGTTGGTATGTTATTAGCGAAATTGCAATATTCATAAGTGGTTGAGGCAATTCTCGTAAATAAAAGGGGTTTCCGAAATAAATTGTGTAGTAATTTGCCTGCGTGAAGAGGAATTAAGTATCGTTCAGTTTTGAATTTCATCTGAAGTCATTGAATTTGTTTTAAGAGATAAATAACGATCGTATCAATATTCGTATACAATATGTTCAGTGTGGGTAGCGGCGTAAGTAAATGGAAAAGCTTTGAATAAGATCAAACGCATCACCGCGTATCGCCATCGGAAACATTCTATCTCTAGAAGAGACAAAAAGTTGGTTATGCTAAATCCTGTCAAATTGAAATGGGTTCTATGAGCGACACGCGTGAGTGCTTATGTATAACTACGCTAGCGGCTAACTATGATGGCTGTTTTGTGAAAATTTACAACTATGTTTGAATAAATAATATTTGTACTTTGTTGTTAATAGTGTCGAAGAGTACGTCGTAAAATTATAATTCAACGAATCTTTAATTTTAGGAGGCAAAATTTATTTAGTTTTCAGTATACACAAAATAACATGAATAATATATGTATTATTTTCATGTTATTTTATGTAGAAGTATTATATTAGGACCTCGTGTTATGCGCCAGTAAATTTGAAACATTAAAAGGAAATATTAGGTGGGCTGAAAAGTTCGTAGGCTGACACATAGATGGCGCTACTAATATTAAATTAATATGATTAGCCCTAACCTTCAAAAGACACGTGTATAAATTTGGCAACTGTCGTACTATTAGTTTGTGAGATATAGTATTATGAGCGAAGGAACTTTTGTTTGTGTAAAAAAATGGATAAAAAGGAATTTCGTGTGTTAATAAAGCATTGTTTTTTGGGCGAAAAAAAATACTATTGACGCCAAGGCTTGACTTGATAAACATTATTCGGACTCCGCACCAGTAAAATCAACCATTGAGCAGTGGTTTGCTAAGTTTAAACGAGGCGAAATGATCACTGAGTACGATGCACGCAGTGGACACCCCAAAGAGGCTGTTACCGACGAAAACATCCAAAAAGTCCACAAAATAATTTTGGATAATCGAAAAGTGAAGTTGATTAAAATAGCTGAGACCCTAAAGATATCAAAGGAACGTGTTGGATATATCCTAAATGAATATTTGAATATGCGAAAGCTAACTGAACCAAAAACAACAACTAATTGATGATTCTGAGCAGTGTTTGAAACTGTTCAATCGTAATAAATCCGATTTTTGCGTCGATATGTGACAATGTATGAAACATGGCTCCATCATTTCACAACGGAGTCCAATCGACAGTCAGCCGAGTGGACTGCACTTGATGAACCGACTCCAAAGCGTGGAAAGACGCAAAAGTCGGCTGGCAAGGTTATGGCATCAATATCAAAATTTTGCGCTGATGAAGTGGTAATCGTCGAAACTGAAACCTATTTTGAGGCTAAAGACAAAGTGTGTTATAAAAATGGTATCGAAAAATTGTATGACCGCTATAATCGTTGAATCGCTCTCGAAGGCAACTTTATTGAATAATCAAATCAAATTCAAACAAAAAAAAGATTTTTTCTATGTTAGCCTATGAACTTTTCAACCCAACTGTTATATAACCGTCGTATGAAAGATAGTTACGCTAGTCAGAAAATGTGTTTTTTTTTAATAGCTACTGTTTACAATTCACGGAGACTTATAGGTGCGGCTCACACTTGAGTATATTTTTTCGATAACAATTTGATGTGTTGTGACATCTTAAAAATAGTGGCATCTATCATAGTTTGACGCTACTGTAGTCGGGACATAAATAATGTTACTATTTAAAATGTTGTTTATTCAAAATAAATTTATCAAAATTTGCCGGCATTATGGGTTTGCTGCCGGAGAGTGTCCCCTCGACTTTGTTGCGAAAGGTGCAATTCGTGAGATAGGCTAAGGTCTTGGCTTTAGTGAAGTGGATGGGATTTTTGAGACGGGAATGGAAGTGGGGTTTACTTGCCCTTTGACTTTCGGAGGGGAGCAGCCGCGGCTATCATACAGGGTAAGTGGACCGCCTACGATTCGGACTTCTGCTTTTACAGTTAAGTCGTCGACGGAGAAGCTGTCGAGCTGTATCAGTCGCCGCGTCCATGGACATCGAGTCCGAGGAGCCCATTCCCAGTGATCCGAATGCGTTTGATGAATGAACGCGGGAACTGGTGCGCGCAGAAGCGCTGGAAACGGCGTACGAGGAGTCAAGGGACACGGCGCGTGAGTTATCTGCCGTTTTCTAACGCGACAATAAAATGGCGCGGGGTGTGATCGGCGGCAGAAGCCGAGGTGAGATCGAGGCTACTAGAGCAACCCACTTTCTTGCTCACTATAATAGCGACGACGACTGGGTGGGGCCCGAGGGGCGCGCTGGGCTCACCCGCAACTGCATCGCGCATGCACGGAAACAAGCAAGCTGAGGTGCAACGAGTAGGTCTATGCATTACACTAAACAACGTAACACAGCACGGCTTAATCTAAAATTTAACGCGGGAAATACGAAACACATCCGCGAATCAGACGTGACGCGAGGGCAGAAGACGGGCGGACAGGGCCCCTTTAAAACTCCAACGGTCGAGGTCGACAGTGCTATCGATCGAAAACAACCTCAACCACAACAGCGCAGGCTTTAAAAGCCCAGTAAAACAATAAAACGGTTGCCACACAAACTACTCACAAGTCTGGCCAAGCTATTGGTGGCCGAGCACACGTGTGCACACAACAAGATCGCGATTTGGACTGATATTTTAATTGCCTTAGGGGAAGAATTTCGTAAAATACTTTGTAAGTGAATTAATTAATTAATAAAATAAACGATAATTCTTTATTAGTAATGATTATTTTTTGTGTGGTACTTTATTATGATATTGATCATAACAAACGTAAGTGTGTATTATGAATAATTTACTTAGAAGTCTAGATATTATAATAAAATACACAGACAAACGCGGATTGGGATTTACAGTATTTAGAAACAGCTGATTAATTTTTGAAGCCCAGATAATGCAGGAATGGAAGTAGAGAGAATATTAAAAATAAAATAAACAGCTTGCAGACAAATGCTTACTCAGCCGCCATTAGCATCGGCTGGAGAGAAGCCGACGAGCCAATAAATCATCACGGCGTAGGCATCTCTTGTCGATTGCATTCAAAAGCGATTTATTCGCGCTGCTTACTTGCCGCTTCACGATAATGTGCTAAAATAAAACTTGCTTGTCTTGGTTATTTTCTTCGTATATACATTAATATCAAATATTAAAAACATGCAATATCTTATATCAATTGAGTAAAGTTTGATTATTGTTAAAAATCATTTACAAAACTATGTAATAAAAATAAAAATAAAATAAACTCTCAAGACCGTATACCCATTAGTGGGTTGTAAAATGAATTTTTAGCCTTTTTTAATTTTAGAAAAAGGAAGCCTCTCTTTCCAGTCCTCCCTCTACTGCTGGACTTCTCCAGATGAGGCACCTCAGACCTCGGACGTAACTTCTAATTCAAAGAGGATTATGGAGAGGTCCACCTCCCCTGCACATATTATTCTATACATATAAACTATACTCTTATTATTCTTCTGCTGAAGGCCTCTCCTAGAAAACGCCAACTGAAATATATGAAAAAATATATGTCTTTATTTTTTTTCGTAGGGACCGATTTCAGCGAGGAACCGATCGGAGCCCATTGTAAGCTACCGGTAGGCTACCTTCTGTATATTATAGTAGTCCGTGAGGAATACTTTTTTTTACGTGGGGAAATCCTTTATGGATACTAGGCACCCTAAGGCACAACCGGGTTTTGTCGGACTCCCACCGATTAAAATACCCTCGGTGGTCGCCATCAGCGCTGACGAGGGATCTCTGCTCGGAACATAACTGAGGCCCCTCGTTCGCTTGGCTTAAATAGCCTCGTCCCAGGCGCTGGGAGTGTAATACGGGCAGTATAGTCCGCAGTACTATCACGGTGGCTCGAGACCACTTCGAGGCACCGTCATCCTTCTGGACCATCACGGTCTCACAGAAGGTGGCTATGGCCTTACACGCCGCATCCCCGCTCAGCATCCCCGACACGACTGCTGACAGGGATAGGTTTCGGCCAATGTGGTTCACGAGGATACTCCGCTCCGTCTCCCATGCTGGGCACGCCGTTAGTGCGTACGATGCGTAGTCTTGATCCCTCCCACCGCACTAAAAGCAGTTCGCCGTCGCCTCTCGTCCGATCTTACACAGATAATCATCGAAACTCCCGTGTCCGGTAATTATCTGTGTGAGTCTGTAGATGAGTCATCCTCTCCGTGGCTGCATCCAGGCTTCGAAAACCGGCTGAAAAGCCTCAACGACACGTTTGCGCGCGTATCGCTCATCGCAGAGCCTAGCGCGCAAACGCGAATGCGTTCTGACGTTTCTGTCTATTGATGGGCTAAAACAACTCCTCTGGCTCGCTGCCACCGGCTGTACAACGGATCCACGTCCTCTGCCAGAGCGATCCACACTCCGCGCGCATCCATGTCCGTCAGTAAGTCCAGAGGTGGATAGCGAGCCTGCAGAGTTGCCGCGAGGCTGCCTAAATGGCCGGTTTAACACAGTAGAGCAGTTCGGGCATGAAGTGGATGCTCCAAATTGTTTTGGCGAGCCAACTTGGGATGCGACTTGGAGTTTGGTGTTGCTAAGCTGGATTCCAGTGGTAATTTATTTGCTTAAAATTAATTTGCAATTTAATTTTAAGTTCAGTATATAGTACATACTTGTATTTATAAGCAAAAAACTTTTTCGGTCACAAACAAAATAAATGTAAGGTTTCGTGAGTTTCGATAAAAAGAGGTAGTAATGTAGGTATACATTTTTGCGTGCGGTTAAAGTACGAACATCTATCAAACAAATTGCTGGATTAAAATGTTTCCTTCACCGGTTACATAAATTACCATGAATTTGTTTGTTAAACATTTTTCTTTTCCATATATATTTTATTTTTCATTTTTTTTATTCAAATATTCTTGTTCCAAATTTCGCAATATTACAGATTATTGTGGATATTGATTACCAGTACTTACTGCAAAAGATGAAGCTCTATGGTATTAGATAGATCTTCCTCAGTGTAATAACACAGATCTTGCTGTGTAATAAGACAGTACTTGCTGCAAAAGATGAAGATCTAGCAAGTACTAGAAATTCACGTCAGAAACTCGCCATACGCCGCTTCAAGAATATGGTCGATGACGAATACTTGATATGAGAGTATCGATGTATCTACGTAAGAGCCGTCAATGTATCTCGTGTACGTCAGTAGCGTCCCAAACAAGGGCTTTGTCTTTCTCTCAGGGCCAGAGAAGAGCCTTATGGATGACTTCGTTTAATGAGCCGTGACGAGGCGGTCAAACATGTCGACGCTCCTAATCGGATTCCTACTGCTATGCGTAAACTTTTGCCGTCAAGTAATGTATCACTTGATGATAAAGCGTGTAACCAGTAGCTCGATTTCTTCGCTGCAAAACGTAGAAAGCCGGTGCGGTCTCGGTAACAGCAAAAATTCTTCATTAAGCATTTCAAAAAGGAACCAAAGTGATATTTCACAGTTTTTTTTGGTTAGTTTCCAGTGGAATATCCACACCGGGATAGAGAGTTTTCCATGCTTCCCTTGTCGCCCCGGAAAAGGTCAAGTCTAAATTATTATGTAGAATTTTATTGCATCAGTCGGTGACGCTGTGTACGGAGGCAAAGAAATCCGGCACGCCAAACCTTATACCTAAGGTAGCTTGAGCCTAGTCAGATGAGTTTAAAGATAAGCTTTGAACAGTTTCTGAAGCTGTTTTGCGACTAAGGCCAATTTTTTTTAATAAATCAGACATTTCCGTACCGGACTCGTACGTAGTAAATATTTAAATTTAGGTATAAGAACGCAAAATTTTAAAATAGTAATTGCAATTTGAGAATTCAGAATATATTATTATTATTAATATTAATATTCATTATCATGTTCTAAAATAATGTCACTTATTTTTAGAAAAGGTTAATTATCACAACAAAAAATGCAGCTCCAAGGTGGTAAAGATAATCTGCATCTATTAAATTTATGCTCAGTAAATGGTCATTTTGTACGTCCTCTGCTTTACCTCCTAAAGTTTCGTCATCTAGGTATTAGACAGTCAGTATATAATAAAATAAGTTAGTGTTTTTACTACGCCATTGCTCAACGTAATAATACATTTCTGGGATATGGCCAGACACCTCTTTCAACAGGGTAGATCTGACAAGAGAGTTAAAGGCTAAGGTCAACTTTCATAAAAAAGCCGGCTGATTGTTTGTTAAAAATGTAAGCACTGAATGTACACAACCCACGGGAAGCAAGGGGTGGCAGATACTTACGCCGCTACACCTACCTTCCTACCGAATCCTAAATAAGTAGGCTGAAATTGTGCCTGTACGCTAATTTTGCGGTTAATCACCAAAACGTGGGACCTACTGCCATAGGAAGAATCCCGTTATTATTCTTTTAGGAACATAATCTTGCTCAATATTGTCAAACAAAATTTAGGATTACATAACACAGTAATGCCACTCAAAAGTACACGGCCGACGTCTCCGCGCTTGCAAGCTTAATTGCTTTTGCAGCCTTCGAATGTGACAGAACCAATTGGCACACCGATATTATTGCATTTTTCTAAAGCTATTTATTACATTGGTTTTCATATCTGCTTCGATACTGACAATAATTAAATAAGCTAATGGTAGTTTCCAGAAATCATTAATAGCAACAAACATAAACATGGGTGGCCATTTAGCTAAAGTCGTCGCTACTTAAACCCATATCTACCAGCCCCTCATAGCCTGTCCTTATCTTTTGTCTCCTAATAGACATTTCATCAGCAAATAACGCACATAATATAATTTTATCACTGGATTTAATTTTTTCTTCCTTTCCACTCATCAGATAATTATTAACCATATTTTAGTTTTCATAAAGAGTTTTATTAAATATGTGCACTTCCGAAGTAAAGCCATTTCCGAAAATCGTACTATAGTTATGTAAATTTTTGACAAGAGATCGACTACTACTATGTCGAATTGTACTTTAAGGCCGTCATCGATGATTTTTATAATTCTAAATATCTTTATAACTGTTTTATATTTTGAAGGGTTACATTTATTTCATTTATATATAGTGAAAATAAGACAGGACCAAAGTGTGAGCCTTGAGGAACACTCGGGGGTAATTTGAGAAAATAAAACATGAAACCCTTAACACACACAGCTTTACTTCAGTTTTTTTATATAAGAGTCGATCCAGCGCAAGATAGTGCCGTGCCAAGACACACCGACCCTCTGAAGCTTGTCCTTGTCATAAAATTAATAATGATCTACTTCTAGAAGTAGATCATTATTAATGACAAATTGGCCTACATGACATCAAATTGGAGATGCTTGTCCATAGCTTCCAACAGAAACTCTGTAATTGTAATGAGGTTCATATGAACGCTATGCAACTTATAATTTTGTAATACATAATTTCAAGACTAGCCATTTTCTCCATTCCCACTGACCATGACCGATAGCGATCAGGAATAATGGGACAATATTTGGGACCGTGTTATACTTGCGCTATTGTATAAGAGGTTATGGGAAAAGCGAGTTAGCGGCGATAAGCTGTTTTCTGTTATTAAACAGACTCTTTTTGGTGTGACAATTCAAATATTTATCGGATGATGGTCGTTATTGCCTTTACCCTGTATTGCTACTAAATCGGCCGACGAGGACTAGCATCAGCGTAACCTCGCTCGTGATGCTTGTGCAATGCAATGCGTGACGATTCCGTGCGATTTGTGTGCGCAATTTCGGATTAACCTTCCGTTATCAATTAGTCGCATGTTATGTCATCTGTTATATTGTATAGTGCATGGAGATGATGTAGTGTTATTCCCAAAAAATTGGTTGTTCCCCCTCACATGGGCATGTTTAGGTACTGAGATTTAAAAAAAACTAGATCTTGTTTATTTTCACTAAAGGTATTTTATTTACTTCTTATACAAATAATGTTATGTACAGTATTTTAATTACACTATATTGTTACACTCCCTTAATAGTAATAGTATGTATGTTACATTATACTTAAATTAAAAGTTCATCACTGATTAAAGTGATTTCTTTCAAACATTAATTAGTACAATAACTACAGTGGCTATGTCACGGGTGCAATTTATACAAATACTTTGTTTTGTAATAAATTGATTAAAACCTAGAATATAAGCTTCGAAGCATGATGTAAATACTCCTACCTACCTCATATCTCTAGAACATGTGAGAGCACGAAAGAATATCTAAAGAGGATAGAGGTTCTTTGGATTCTAAAACGCATTTCGATACTTTCCTTCCAGGTTTAATCTCTTTATTATTCGTAGTTTATATGTCGTCTACATATTATTTCATATTGGAAATATATCAACAATATATAAATACGTAACAACCGTTCCATGTACATTTTCAAAGATAATTACAAACTATAAAACAGTTTAGTGAACTCAATAGGCCAGTATTTACATAGACTGGAATAACTTAAGTAAGATATTAAATATATAAATATTTCCCTAAACTGAAGTAACAAATTATAAATGAATTCAAACACATCGGAAGAATAAACAATTAAATGTTTAATTTGGTATTTGTTTCATGAGGAATAAATTGTTTGACTACTCCTAATAAAGTAAATGAATTTTACAAATAAGGCATGTAATAAGGCTGCGGTAAAGAAATTGTCAAAAAAATCACTCGGATATTTTACACTCATAGTACGGGTATTTCATATAGATTTTAGCAACAAAATAGGTTTTTTTTAGATTATGCTCTAATTAACTAATTTGCAATAATATGCTTCGCATTCTTAGTACTAGTAGTAACAAAAATAACACAACTGGTAATTAATGTTTTTTTGATGTGTTAAGCGTGTCAAAGCACAGAGTACGTAAATTTTCTTTAAAATTAATAAAGAAACAGCATCTCATCAATTGAAATATATTTACAAAATCAATAAAATAACCATTGGCACTATTTGAGTTATAAGCACGATCATATGCATTGTACATTACGGTATAAATTTTGGTTTAATTCGTTCATGAATCGTTCATTTATTCACTGAACATTATTCCTCATCTCGTAAAATCACTTAACAAGTTTGTATTATTTACACGGCACGTTGTTTGTAAAATTAAAATAACATTAAAGAAACCAAACACACACGTCAGTCAATGTTTATAAATATTTACATAAATATTTATTGCATGTAAGGTACGTAAAATCATTTTAGTTTCGAACAAATAATTACCTACAATACAAAGGCACGAATCTCATTCTTACAACAGAAATTTTCACTGAAACACGTCCCAAAATGTTTAATTAACACATAAATTCAACTGATATTTTCATGTCTTCATGTGACATTTTGCTAGTTGATGGAAACTACCGCAACTATTCAGTTCGAATCCCTGCCGAAAACACTATTTACGCAAACATATAAGCTAATCGTTTTATATCTATATGTATATCGTAAGGTAGGAATAGGAGAGATACTTTCGCTTTGAATTTGAAAAGGGAAATATTATTTTATTTACAAAATATGTAATGGATCAAATTAATATTGAAATTTGTTTATAAATACAGGTGATTATTGAATTCCTTTTTTGGATCAATTTTTATGTTAATTCACATAAGTGGTAGGTGTAATAAATATAATAGTTTCTTTTTTTCATAAAATCATCAACTTGAGGGGGTTCCTGTTACCTGACTTTTGCAAATTCAATATTATTTTGCTTCGTGAGCTGATTCGATAATTCTTATATATTTCAATTAAATTACTGCTTATACATTTTTTCATATTCGTAACATAGAATAACAGTTTAAATGATCAATTTCTTTTTCATATTTTCAAAATAAATTTAAGATTAAACTGTGATTAACAAAGGATTCGTTATAAATGTGCCAAAATATCGATTTCTGATGTGTGCGTTATATGAGTTTCGTTGAGTGCAGGCGAACCAGAGACCGTCACTATGACGGGTTGAGCGTCTGTGTGGACGATAGTGACAAGGTGTTCGTCTGGATCCTTCTCTTGTTCTGTGGGTTTGGGTAGAGATTCGATCGTGTCTTCCGCGTATTTGAGGTCGATTGGAGTGAGTGAAGGAACATCCGTAGCAGTGGCAGGAGGGGGCGCTCGCGGTGCCCGGTATGAAGGCGGTCCGCTATACTCGGAACCACACCAGGTCGCGCCTGTTGTTCCTCTGCAAAATAAAACAATAAATGAAAATAGTCTCATTTTAGTCTCTTAATTAATCAGCTTAATAACTTGTCTGGTGCCGGTTAATAGTGCCATAAAATATTGAATAATCCCATCTCATAAGTGGCAGCAAAGGAGATAAGTAAGCCAGGGGATGGATACCATAATCCTTTTAAATTAACAAAGTTATACTGAGATTGCCAACCCTTCTACAAAACATAGCAGCTATGGCACCATGTCCTTCATTAGCCACGTGGCCAGAAAGGTTTCAGCGGCCTTAATATGGTACCTGGTGTGTACATGATCAAAAAATAAGGAAATCAGTTATGATTTAAAGAACAAATAAAACAAGTTTTAAATTTAATTATTCATAATGTACCTGACTAGACTCGCTGAATTAGACCTGTACATGGGTGGTGGGGATATCGCGGGCGCACTTCTGTCTAGGAGAAGCAACCTGTAAACAAATGTTCTTGCATAAGTAAATGACAAAAAAATTATTATCATGTATATTGTTTAAGTAGAAAGTTGGTAGAACCGGTTCTTCGTTTAAGGATATTAGCATTAGCTATCTAAACATCATCCGTGTAAAGTTAGGATCAGATCCACGTTTAGCTCACCATAACTGCATGCAAATTATAACTTTCTTGTTTTGAAATTCCACTCAGAATCCCAAGGACTGACAATCGCACTTTTACATTTATATCCTATAAAAACGCAGTTTAAGGTACAACACTAGTGTACTAACATAAGTACTACTACATCAGCCTGTTTTAGAAAGAATCTCTCCAAAAAAGTGCCAGCAACAGCCGGCATATACTTCTTGGAAGGTTTGCCCACACTCACTACGCTAGGCAAGCAGATAGGTGAGCACAGTGCCGGTATCCTCGCACTAGTGATGCTGCTACTGCCCACTAATCTATGGAATTTGGATTAAGTAAACTCGGATGGATATTCCACCATCATTCGGTCTCTAGAGCCTTGTTTGTTTGCAAGTAGGATGTTTTACGTGTAGGTGAGGTTGGCATTTGGAGAAAGTGATGTTTTATTTCCCCTTTCTCGCTATTAAATATGTAAGGTGCTACCACCCATAGGAGAAGACAGAGATAACGGATTTTCAACCTATTTCAGCATAGTCAAACGGGTTTCTGCAATATTTTCTTTGACTGTCCAAGAGAAAAAAACGTGATGGTTGGCTGCTGGGTTTGCACCAGATGAAATAGTCACACGAAATACTAGTTACTTAATTCATAAACCTATAATTAAATTAACACTTAATTAATAGAATAAAAAAAATACCTGAGCCTGTACTCTTGCATTGAGGCTTGATAGGTGGGTGGCGGTGGCCTGTAATGGAATTCAGGGTACAGCATGGCTGCGTAAGGGTGATGCGGCCGTGCGTAGCTGGGCGGAAGGCGGGGAACGAGCCGCCTGCACGAGGCTCGTCGAAGACCGAGGAGTGCGCAAGGAGTATCCCTTGCACCTAACCTCCACGCTAGTCCTGCCGCTGTTACCAGCACTACGCCTACACCTGAAAAATATTTATTGAATTTCGCTGACGCCCGATATTCCTAGGCGTATGAATAAGTTTGCAGGGCTCTCAGTCATATAGTTACATTTTATGAGATATTTATTATGGTTAGATTCAAAATAACACATTTTTCTATCGACAAAGTCTATATATATAAGATGAATGTAATTACATTATATTTGTTTTTAACTAATTCCAATTAAGAAGAACACTCATATATTTGTCAATTTAAAAACAAATTATCTTTAATTACTTTTCTGTAGATTCGCACAAAGGAACATATGTTCATGAACACAAATAATAGGATTCAAGCCACGACTTAAACAATGTTATTTAACTGAATAAGCGCACATAATGTATTGAATAGCGAACAATATGTTTGGAAAGCTGTTCACCAGCTGGTTGATGTCGATGCATGAAGTTGCGAAGTGACTGACGCGTACAAATTGCCTCAGCGGGCAAACAATAGATCGCTCGTCTGTAACAACATCATTTGTCCCTAACACTAATGAAAATCCAATTAATTCAGCTCCAAAACTCATTCGAAGTTTAATTGAAAACTCTGCCAGTAGAAGGGCGGACGCGACTTTGTGAATGATGTAATGAGATCGCGTCCAGACTTGTTATTGTCGCATGCACGCGGAATATCGAATGAGCAGCTTCAGATTGCGTCGCAGTTAATGAAGGCAATTTATTATGACCGCCTTTTTGCCCGAATTTATGAATTTTAGAGCAATCGTTAAATTTTATAGCCGTCTATTACTTAACATTGTTAGGGAAATTTGTGTATTTTCGATATTAGACGCTTCATCATACCGTGATTTTTTTCATGATTGTTATAAAATATTTTATATTGTAGTATAGAGATGATAGCAATAAGGGATGATTCAGATTACTAGTTTAATTCACTCTTTAAAATCCAGCGTACTCACACATTTTGTCCCAAGAGAATGTTTAATTGAGATAAAAAGTTACTAATATTATATTCCATAGCATAATATAAGTATCTGCCAAATTTCGTTTAGTCATTAATCGCTAAGTCCTTGAAGTGTAATCGAACAACAAACGTAAAAAACTTAAGTAGGATTAGCACTTCCGGAATCATAAAGAAAATTAAAAAAAAAAAGTTTCATTATAATGCGTGAAATTGCTTTTAAGTTATATGCGTCAAACATACATACATACATATAGAGAACTTTATGTTTTAATATAAATTAAACAATGTATGAAAATATTTCTTATGGCATCGATAATTTTGGCCTAAAAAAAAAATCAGTTCTTTATTTCGTCTCTCTGTTAAGACTGGAATCAGATTAATCATTCAGTACTTGGTATTCGGCTTTTATGTTTTCATAAATATTTATTAAAGTGATACGTATCTGTTAGTAGTTGATTCTTTGTTGAATAATGGCCTTCTTGGATGAATGTTTAAATACAGAAATTTATATATCCATAAAATAAATATCCATCCAAATTTGCCAAACTCGGATGCAGCAATAAAACCCCCGCAGGGTACCATACGGCATTAGTTGGCGTTTTATTGAAGAGGCTAATGTTCAGCAGTGAACTTCGATAGACAGTTTAATTTGAAGAAATAGAAATTTCTGTTGTGAACAAATCTGAAGTTATTTTAAATTTATTTATTTATTTATTTATTCTTTATTGCCTTAAGCTTAAGGTTACAATAGGCGGACTTAATGCCAAGTGGCATTCTCTACCAGTCAACCCTTGTTATGGTGAAAGGTAGTTGGCAGGTACAAAACAAAGAATAAAAAATAAAATAAAATAAAAACTCCAATAAAAATAAGTTGATAAGTACATATAAATAAACTATATCATTAAATAAATATTTATAACATAAAATACACAAATACATATACAAGTATATAAAAGGATACTTAAATAAATATATATAATAAATATAATATTTATCTGAGTTTTTGAAGTTTTACCTATCATAAGTAGCAATAATGTGAGAGGTGCTCTTGGATGTGGCCTTAGGGCACCAAGAACTGCCCCGGCGGCTACTAGGCAGGCTCCGACGACGCCGAGGAACAAGACGCAGAGCCTTAAAGGGGGCCGACCGCAGCACGACTTGGGGGCATTTCCCTCGCCTTCTGAACAGGCGTAAGCCGCTCCTCTTCCTGATCTGAAAACGAAAACAGGACTATACATACATTATTTCATTGCAATTTAAAATTGTGGTAAGAGTTCAATAAAGCATCCTATAACAGTCCCACTGCTAACTAAAAGCATCTTTCGGTTTCGATAAGGATTGGAGCCGAGAAAAGTCACGCCGCTCGAATTATTTTACTGACATGTTGGTTTTATTTAAAGATTGTTGTCAGTCGCCGACAATCGATTAATTTATAAGACTAATAAAAATAAAATCGTCAACTGATTAGCAGAGGACTAAACTGTTATTCAGTTAACTAATTAAATATTCAAAGATTTTAGTCACAGCCTCGGGAATCGAACAAAGAGTTCTTGCAGACTATGAAATTAAAGCGAGCGTACGGCATTTGAGCTACTACGGTTCTCCATTTGAATAATTCAAACTAGCCCAGCAGTTCAAAAACGTATTTGCGTATCCGTATATTATAATAAACCGATATTTCTATTTTTCATGAATATTACTCGATGTTCTGCTTGAAACGCGTTGCGGTTTTGTGGTAATTTCTCATATTTAAAACAAGAAGAATCGATTTAACACTATCTGTTTTTGAGTGTGAATATTTATAGAATAATATCCATAAATTTTTTAACATTGCTTTTACAAATATACAAAGATAAGTAAAGCAATTTAAGACATCATCAATGCAGCCTACAGTCAAGTCAAGACCAAGTTCACAGGTCCACTGTTGAACATAACCGTCTCTATAACAGCGGCTTTGGAGGCATTTGAAGAAAAAAATTGTAAATTATCCCTTACACCCACTCTGTTACTACAATCATATATAAATATCATAACCTTACCTAACGGTTTAAAAGGAGGTAAGTAAAGTAAAATAAAAACGTTTTAATTTCATACTCCAAAAGCACATATCCATTTCAAATATGAACATATACGTCAAAAACATAACCGAGATTAAAACTACTATTTTTTTAAGGAAAAAAATGTGTCCGTATTCGGTGTGCTCTAGTGAATAAATAAAAAACAGAAAAAAATATTTTAGTTTCACGTTGATAAAGCTTGTAAGTACACTACTGTGATGTAAATGTTCTGGTTTCAACATTTTTTATACAACATATGAATATTTTTTTTCGCTGTATAGCTGAAGGGTCAATTGTCTAGAAAAATCAACAAGGTGAGTACTAAATATTACGTGCTTATCGCATATCTGTTACATCGAATATGCGCAGTGGACAACTACCGATAGTATTCGGAAGTTGTCGGATAATCGGCCCGGGGGACGTCATCGTCATAAGCACTCACACCTTTACCAACCCACTTTTCTTCTCTCAGGGAGGTAGAACGTAGGGGTTCATTTTATCACCAAATTTCAAATCTTCCGTCTATTGCCTTTGAATCTGTAGATTTCGTGAAAATCACTGAGCAGTATAGGCTTATATTTTAATTGGGGGATGGGAGGGATGATAGGAAACTGAGGCGATTCTCCGGTTATCCCAATCACCGAACGAAACGCAAAAGAACAAGATGCCTCTACTTCACGCCGGTATTCTGCGAGGTCGTGGTACTACCCCGATCGAGCCGACCCATTTGAGCAGGAGCAAAAGCCAAAAAAAAAGCCATGGTGCGAAAATAAACAGACCGTCTGTGGTAACTGACGATACGATCACCAACCCGCTTGACAAACGTCTAGCAAATCCTCCCAAATGGAGAGTTCTACGTGCAAGGGCTTTATCCGTTATGGCACAAAAATTCCGTGTGACTTTATTCCTCGAAAAATCATCGTGTTTATCATAATTTTTACAATCCAAGACATCAATGTCATAGTGTGAAGGCCTCTGCAGTAGAGTATTTTCTACATAATAGTTATATGGTCTATTTTAGGAAGAATTAAAAAAAAGTTAAAATTTTTAAAACTACGCGATTGCATCACATCTTAAATATATGATTTTTGTAATGTACGCACGCTATTTTAACATTAAATGGCAATACGATTCTGCTAAATGTAGTGTAACTTTAAATGGATGCGACGAGCGACGTTCCAAAGCGCGATTAAGCCCGTTATTGAACTAAGAGCACAGTTGAATGCACAAGAGATCACCGACCTTACAGGAAGAGGGTTCTTATAATTCTTAAAGCTGATGTATAACACACGAATCGACAATACACATTATCCATTGTCTATGTCACGCTCGACGACCATTCAAAGTATTCATCATCGATCTCCTAATTTAAAACTATACTAATAGTAATGAGAGAGTGTGAACTTTAATCTGCGGACCTGGGTCGATTTTAAAATTTTTACTGTTTGAAAGCTACATAACTTCAGATGGTCACCGGTTATATTGGTATTGGTATATTGGTTAGGGTTCAATATTAAAAAAAAATTATTACAAATTTCGAGTTGTCGTTAAAGAATTATTTAATTCATTCACTCTAACCGTGTGCTAACAACGCCTGACCTATTTAAAATATATTTTAAAGATTTGTCTGAGACTGGTTAAGCGCCTTTTGCTAGTATTAGAATAAATCTATTTAGTGCTAAAGTGATATCAGAGTAGGCTAATAATGACAAATAACTAAAGGTAAAATTAAAAGAATATTACAGATTATTTGCCCCAATATTATTATACCTAAAGTGTAGTACAAATTATAAGAATTACATGGAAAATAGTGTTAGCCAAATGCGGTGGAGGCCTATGGGATCATACCTTTGATTTCATGCTGAATATTTGGACGAAACTCCGTTCTTTCGCCTGTTTCTTCTCCGTTAGAGGAGCGTCATTACGAAATGGTGGAAGATTGTAAAAAATATAATAAAATATGACATAAGACAAACGAAATTATCTTTCTTAGGACGAAGAAAAAACAATTCGTTTATTCATTTTAAATGCAATAAAAAAAGATCGCAACCACCTTGGATAATAGATTGTGAAATATGATAATTGAAAGAAATTCTTTATTTAGATTGTGGAAAGCTTGTCCTAAAATATGAGAAAGCGATTAGAATACACAAAATTTAGTAATAGGTTAAATTCATTAATTAATAAGGCTAGGGTCAAATTTAGACAAAAACAAATATTAAATTGTATCGGAGATTGTGGTGGTATGATCATTTAAATACGGGGCTGGGTAAAACTAAAGTGAATTTTGATAGAACAATTAAAAATTATTTACGTAGAAAGGATAGCTTGTAAAATATATGTAAAATTATACAACAACATTCTCGAAATAAATGACGGATATTAATCATATATGTTACTTTAATTTTTTATTAGAAATGATTATGTAAAGTACTGTCAATAGAGCATGGGGCGGAAGCCTTTCAAGTAAACATTTTTCAATTGATGCGATCTATGCTTCGATATTGAACATGTCGGGCTGTCGTAGACAAAAACGTTTAATCTTCAAGCAACGATCCTAATAGATCCGTATTCGAAGGACAAAAGCTTTAAGACTAAATCCTCATTGGACAAGTTTCGTATAGCTACGCCGCGATGGATGTCGGGCGGAACGGACTTTGGACATTTTGATAAATTACTATTCGTACAATAACATTCATTCCACTCGCGAGCGAGGCTTTCCCCTGGTTTTAAATTGCTGAGTCATAGTTACGCCCTTAAAACGCTGCTGTGTAAAATGACCTCTCATAATGATCTGTTGATGAATGGTCTGTTTTTGGTTAAAAAAAAAAATATTAAGTCCACTAAACTGAATACAATGTAGAGATATGCTTACATATGACATAAATGGACAAAAACCCTTTAAATTGCATTCTGACAAATGTAGACACAGCGTGCATATCGCATGATAACTTATTTGATACTTAAAACAAAAAATTTTATCTTAAATAAAAAAAAAAGATTCAATCGATTATTAAGTTCGGTTAAAAATAAATTATATATTAATGAGAAGATAAACGAAAGCGATCTGCTATATTTTTGAATAACACTGTGTGCAGTGTTAATTTAATTTTTTTATACAACACACAAATTTTATGGAGTATTGGAAACTCCAATTTACATTCTGTTTTTAAGAAATTTATTTCAGTCGTTTCAACCCACTTTTTACCAGAGCTTATTTGGAACAACGTGACAAGTGGTGAGCCCGTCGCCCTTTTAGTGCTCAGGACAACAATACATATCGTACAGAAGTTTGGTAAAAGTTTTTGTCAATCAAGACATACCGCTCGACTTGGTGATATTTAATATTATCCAGATAACAACACGTATTTTAACATATGTTTTTTATATTTCATGGCGATAACTCGAGCACGAGATGATTCACTGATATATGTAATGGCCTCAGTCACGCGATACGGGTCCCTCCGAATTTATGTTTCCAATCTTTTTATTATTAAAATCGGTCATATCATCAAATAATGTCTCTAGTTGTAAAAAGATGTTATACTAATATTACAAGTGTATTTAAATAATGTTATATTTTTTTAAACAAAAACATTTTAAAAAGTATATGTTCTATCGCACTCATAAATTACAAAGCTTTCCAATCTTTTTATATAATTATATGAAGATAAGTGTACCTTATTCAGTGCTTAAAATGTAAATACTGAGACGGATAATATTGTTAAAGACAATAATTAAATTCGGTATAACTTAAATTCGATATACTTAAGTATTAAGATTAACCTGCCACATAACTGCTAATATTTGGGCCTCGCTTTACGGCCTTATCCTCAGATGAACCATTGAATTTATTATGCGCATATTCAGCCCACATAACATCTGGAGTGGTGTGCCGCGTAGCACGAAATTTATGTTGTTAATATGGGACTTACGGGGTTAATTAGCTGATTTATTTAGTCCATATTGTGCCACTCCCGCGCACGCGCCGTTAGGAACCTCTGTCGCTGACAATTTAATGACCCTTCCCACCCTCTCGCAGCTTAATGGCGCCGAAGTATTGCCCGTCTCGCGGTTATAACAAAAGCAAAAATTTTTGATGATGATGACGTGTGACGAATAGGAACCGCCTATAAAGGGAACGTTTATTTTTTCAAGTCGGCCATAAACAGTGTTCGTGACTCTGTTAATTATCTTTTAATGGCGGTGAAAAACATGCGTATATTATGATGGTTGTTTCATATTCATTTTCTTTTTTTATGAATTTATCAATTTTAGTTTCAACAGCACGTAGCGAATAATCAACATTTGCCCGTACTGCAGCCATTTTCGGCGGGCGGGTTCGTAAGCTCAGTATAAGAAGAGTATTTATCACAACTTTGTGATATCGCCAGTAACTATTTCGTTAGCCATCAGGTTGAAAGGTGAACGTCATATGCAGCATGCATATGACGTTCACCTTTGGAGAAAAAGGATATATGTTATATATCATAAAACACTTCGAATAATGTTAAAACGTTCTGTCACAGAGTACGGGCTTTTTTAATACATCAGATCTCCAGTGTTTCTGTTCCAGCGCATACATTGAAAATTTGGTCTCTGATATTGCATTACGGAGAAATGCTTAAAGAGTTTACTTTTTGGTTAAAGGATATTGAAAATTATTTCGACATAATGCTCTTTTTTCGGAACTGGACTTAGAAAACCTCAAATGCATAACAATTTTTCAGCGTAAGAATTGCCCCACGATATTTTTCTACGACTACGACTACAGGTTGTGGTAAATCTGTGCTTATACTTACATTTCACAAATTTTAATAATGTATGTAAAGAAATGGCACGCTGTAGTTTCCCGACTACTTTAATAAACTGTAATTGATTATTACAAAATATCTGTTTATGTGTAATACAAAATTTTGGTTTTAACATCCTATCATTTTCCAATCTAACTTAGTAGCTCATGAACAAAGTTAACCGGTGATGATAATGTGCGGCACGTATCCCTAGCGGCATATAAATAAATACACAATGGTACAAATAAGTAAAACAAACATTTTCCTTGTTTCATATTATTGCATAACTAAGTCAATAAAAATAAAATAATTAATGATACACGGGATTAAGTAAAGGTATATATAGAATACTTAATTTTTTTTAATTATTAACGTGTTTTTCAAAATTTATGAGCTTTAATATTGTCAGTTTAAATAATCAAGCTTAATTTGTTTTATAGTATTGTGAAATACATCTCTGATATGTCTGATACGTATGAGGAAGTTCAGTTTATCAGTGCGCTTTGCTCAAAGTTTCTTTACGAGATAGAATCTAAAACGAGGACTGGTATAGCAAAACCTAGGTAATCAACAGTGCTTTAAGAGAGGTGGAGCTGAAGCGATATTCACTAGGTCACTACAGCTCGCTAGTAGTGGACCAGTAATAACTTCTTTTCTACTTTTTCTCTAAATGTCAACTTCACTTACACCGTTTGCACCCTGCTTACTAACAGACGAGACTCTGATGTCCTGTTAATGGTGGAAAATCTGTTCGAATATACCGAAGACAAAGGCTAGGCTAGTAATAAGGAGCTGCATCTCTAAGGTTGATTTTCAAGTCTATTACTTTTTGGTAATGGTAATGTAAAAAATCGTCCAACAAAGCAATAATAAGAAATGTTTGGTTTTTTTTATATTATTCGAATCTTTCCTGCCTGGCCATAAATCACAAGTCTACGTAAATTATGTCTCAAGAGACATCGTCGGGAAGCGTGATCATATTTTGTTGTATGCCAGTATTGCGTGGCTAATGCCTCGACCGCACTAGGAAGAGGAAGCGGTTAGAGGCAGAGCAACGCCCGCGGATTGACACGCGTGTACACTTCATTAGTGAGGAGTTGTCTCTTTACTGTTGGCTTGATATCAAAGAACATGTAAGTTTACATTTCACATTTAAAAATTTAGGTTTTTTTTATTGAATATGCGGAGAAAAGCGCGCTAAAAGGGCATCTGGTGGTAATAGGCTACTGCAGATCATGGATACTATGCAAACAACTTCTCTCTCGAAGGTTACAGATCCGTTGTCACCCTTGAGGACTAACATGGAGAAGGGGTCTACCACACAGTAAAAGAAGTTTTAGTATAGCTTTTGACTATTACAAATAGTCTTTAAATCGCTTCTATACTGTGACATATTATTTATGCAAACTAACTAAGGGCTCTTTATGCCCCATGTGAGTTGTAATATTATCTTTGTTAGTATTTTTTTTTAGTAACGTTTTTTTTTTACCAAACGTATAACGTAGTGATGTTAAAACGTGATGAATGCGCGCGCCTAAATGGAGAATGAAACGAATGATTATACACACATGTATTCAATCGTGGTATGTTTACGTATCTCTACATAGTAGTATGTTATTTCTTTCTTTTACAGCCTCTAGGTGGACTTAGCCATCTCCCTTAGGAACGATCTGCCATAATCGTCACGCTTCACGTTAGACACCTCGCACATTAAACGTAACGTCAATGGTCTAGACAATTTTATGTCTGGCATATTTGAAATGCATTTCTGGAGGTAATTTTCTATTATGGATTGTTTAGTATTTGTACTTAGATTTGAAATAATGAGCTGCATAAAGCCGTTTCTTTACTGTTACGTCTTCCAGCAGAAACTTTAAGTGGCGATACGACGGATGGAAGTAGCAACATTTTTATTAGCCATAGGCATGCCATATTTACACCAATTTTTTTTAAAATACATGGTTGAGCTAATGCCTACACTTTTCTTGTGTATATTTCAGTGTTACATGAATATTGCAAAATCTGAGATTAATTAAATTAGATCAAATTTAGCCTCTCATAGTCGCGTGACGTTATTAAATATTAAATTCGAGTTTAAGTATAAAATTCTAACTTCCTTCTTTTGAAAATTTATTATCTTCTATTATCGAACAAAACGTGGAAGCCTGTGTAGGACAGAATGACATCTCTATGACAATATCACGTCTAAATCCCGGGAAAATAAATTGGGATAAGCGATAAGCGCTCCCTTTGACGAGTCCCTGTCTTCGGATTAGGGCGTGAAAAATGATAGCTTAGGCATTACCTACGAGTACGTAGTCGCATACGAGGTAACGCGAGCAGTTTGTAACATTTGGTAGCAATTCAGTGATTGAAACTGATAACGACTTTGTATTCACACGTCTATTGACGGAAAAACTACACTCATTGATATTTTAAAATAGGATGTCACTGGATGTTTTGAATACCATTTGTAATTCTTCTGCAATCAATTAATATGTTCAAACTTATACTTTGACTTCTTGACGTGTTGAAACGATAGAAATTTTACTGATTATTAAGAACTAACGTGGCATACGTTAGTTCTTAATAATCAGTTAATATTTATAACTTTATAGCGAACATTATACAAAGAGTTAGAATATCTTCACGCGAGACATTTTGAGGACTTCAAACTTTTTAATTTTTCTAGATTAAAAGGAAATATTTTTTCATTGATTTGTCCTATAAAAGAACTACTTAGTGTAGCGTGCTTTCTAGCAGAATTATACTCGTGCTATTCCGGGATGGGAAACTATGCAACAGCTGCTATTGCTCCGAATCATGTCGTTAAAACATGCATAAACAAGGAAGTAGGTAATCTATAAAAGCAGTAAAGGCGCGGCACCAATTTTGTTTTAATTTAATTAAATTCAACATTACGAGAACATAAAAAATGTGGAGTCATTACATTTGATTGACGTTGTAAATGTTTCGCTTTATCATAAAGTCATTAGTTGCGTGCACAGTTATATCACGTACCGAAACCATATAACTTTGTCATGCAATACCGCGCTACTTTCACGTGTAGTATAGCTTGAGTCAAATTGTAAAATACTAAAATAATGTTACAAGTAAAGGAAGATTAAAAATACAATACAGCGCATTATGCAATTGCATTTTTTATTAGTAAAGGCGCAAACGAGCTCACCTGATGTTAAGTGATTACCGATGCCCACGTACATCTGCAACACCTGAGTAGCTGCAGGTGTGTTGCCGCTCTTTAAGGATGTTTGGTGAGGGTGACGTGGCACTACCCCGGTCGAGCCGTCTCTTTCGAGAAGCAACAAAAGTTGCGGCTTGGCCCCAGCACGTATGATTCAGTTACGTTCTAGATTGCACCTCATAAAAGTAGATCAAATGTAAGTCAGAAATAAGTCACATGATTGTTTGATAGTTTTAGTCGTACTGGCCTTTAGGATAGACGCTGCTGTCCGTCACCGGTCGAGGTTTTAAATAGGTTTTACTTTAAAGATAGTTTTATGGTTTATTTCCTTTTATGGTTTGCATTTCCTTTACTCGCGTTTACGACACTGACGAGAGGCGATGATGTGATTTGCAAACGCTAACACCGTCTTTGGTTCATTAACAAAAAGACGTGGTTAATTAAATAACAAGCAAAACATTATTTTCTTGAAAGCGTTTGACTACACATTTTATTGGCAGTGGGAAATATTACTGTGTCATAGTTTGCGCACCGTATATAGCGAGCGTAGGTTACTATCGATTAGGGTGGGTAGAATTTTCGAAACGTCTAAAATGTAAAGACGTGCAGGTCGACAACCTGGGACCATGAGTGGCGTATATTTAAATCGGTGCGTTGTGAGTGAATATGTGTAATGGGTAAATATTTGCATATGCGTGTAATGGGCGTGGCCACGATCGCATTGTTAAAACTAGTAATTATGTCATCATAGTTGATAATGATATTCTTAAGGTACTTTTTAACAGATGGGATTACGCGCGCTTGTGTGTAATCATCCAGCACCGCCATTAACGGGTTACTTGAATCGAGTTGATTGTATTGAGAATATATACAGTGAAAAAAGACGTCATAATATGTAAGGTTGGCATGCCATAAAAAAAAAGATTTTTATTAAGCTGCCCTGGAGGACTAATCTGTTTTAAATATCTCTCATCGAAACGGTAGTAGAAAAAAGTTTTCGAATTGCGAATTTTGACACGTGTCACCCTTTGCGAAGCCTGTCATTGGTTTTTGACAGGTTTCGACTAAAATACACGGTGTGGCGAGATAATCTCTTTGTGTTTTCGATTTCGCACAAAAAATACTAGACCCGCTTCAGGTTTTATTATTTAAGTATCGATCGGTGTTAAATATTTACACAGTCCTATGTTTTAAGGCCATACTTTACACTTTCACTGCGTTATTCAAGGATCTTCTTTTTTAATAGTTTCAATGGAAATACGCTTAATTTGCCAGCTACGTTCAAACTCTTGAGATTAAAAACATAATGTCATTACGGTACGAAATATTAAAATGGGCTAGTTAAGAATTTATGACAATTCATTCTAAGATCAAAATTTAGGTCCTAATTGACTGATGATTAGGAGCAGCATCTCTAATGCGAGGGTAACGGTACTGCACTTACCAAGAAGCCAGCATGATGAGTATATTGGCAAATCTTACATGCATGGGAAGATAGTTTTTGTTGGCACTTTCATGTAAAATGCCGGTGTTCAGGAGTGAACTTATGCACACGCTGATGAAGAAGTAAAAGAAGATTCTGTAGCATATTATTTTTATTGAATTTTAACTGTTCTGGTGCTCCGTCTGCGACAAGTCACTATCTCCTAGGTAAAACCATAATACCGCCAAATTACTTTTGTCGCGTTCCGTTACGGTGCTTACTAAAACCTTTTTCTGGGGAACGGGTCTGTACAAGTTCTCGTTTAACTACCGTTCTGTTATCTTCTAGTTGTTTTCTAGGCCAAAGTACTTTGTCCCTGGTAGTCGCTTTTAAATCAGTTGGAGAATATATTTTTAGTGACAAGAGGGCGAGACGTTCACCAATTGGAACGCTTCACGTGACTATGATTAATTGTAAACACTGCGGTGCGGTCGTATTAAGACATCATGGATAAATTTCATATCATCGTTTTCATACGCTCGTGGGCACTGTGTTGCCGCGAGCCCCCTCTAGTTATCGGAACTGTTTTTCGTTAACAGAGATCAGGGCACAGCACAGCGGCAGCCACCGTCGCATTGCCGAGCGTTGAAACAACACTGCAGCGTCTTCGCTCTTTATTAGTTTTTACTTGCGAGCCTCCTGCTCGCGAGTCTATTTCGCGGAAGCTGTAAAGGCCGCCGGGCCAACAGCGTATCTCTATCCGTGGCGGTTTTAGCCGGTCCGGCACTTAATGCTCATCCCGACATAACCGGTTATTGCCTTCAGTGACAGGGAGGTGACGAGCATATTTTACGCAATTGAAAAAAAACGATTCAACTAGTTTTGTTAATTTCTACATGAATTCTTGTTTGATTAGGGTAGAGTATATTATCAACTAAATATAATTAGTTAGTGTTTATTTTACTATATATTATTAGTTTTTAGTCACTATTAGGTCGAACGTAAACCGGCACCTCAAATTCTCTGCGTAAATGACTCTAGGCGCGCGCCTTCGCTATTGCTGTACTATAGAAAGAAAACTTTAACTTTTTTTATATGAAAAATATTTATTTCCAGTAACTTATTAAATTATTATATAAATAGTATATTTTTATAAATAATATTTAAATGATTGCATTGTTTACTGAATTGCGCCTGGATTATAATATAATTGGCTCGATAATTGCACTTATTACGATGTATTTTGTCTACGGTGTGTTTCTATTAATTTTGTTATTTCACTACATATGTATGTACAAACTATGGTAGCCTAGAGGCCAGGGCACTTACTTTAATTTCATAATACTCAGCTGACCTGAGGTCGGGACACGGTGTCGGCATCACTAAAATTATTAATAGCAAATTTTGAGTGCTGAATTTACCACGTGAAGGAAAATACCCTGAGGAGATGTGAAATCATCCGAGCAGCACAGGTATATATGTAACATATCTGTCTTCTGCTTAAGCTACCTTTTAACAGCCCGCTGGTGAACATAGACCTTTCTAAATTTGCCGTAGTTGCTTCGCTTGGCAGGAGGGTAGGTGATGTCAGCACCAAACATTTTACATTATAGACGGTGCTGTCAGTGTAATGTCAAGTGTCAGTCAAAAGTGTCCTTATTTGGACGCGCCACATTCTTACGTCGCGACCCGACGGGTTATATAACGCAGTAATTATAATAGGTCAAGAGACCATTGTCATCGCCAAAATTGTAATATCAATAAATAATCAGTACTTTTTATGCGAAAGTAATTGAAGATTAAAAAGTGATTGCAATCTTCAAGCTGACATGTAGTACATATATAACAATGATTCGAACATTCATTGTAGATAACAATGATAAATCTGCAAGTTCATTCATGCGAATGAATGAATAGTAACCAATGACGGCTGAAAATATTTCGTAAACAAAATAACTTTAGAACATCTGTTTTCCCTCAGTCTGTGCAAGCTTTGCGTGGGTTCTTACAGTAAACCACATTGTGCTTAAAAGTTCTCAAGATATATCAAGCAATTTTGAATCGTATTGGCTTATAATTAAGGCGAGAATTACTTAAATAAATTCTTAAGCTGTGCTAGACGATGATGGGTATTGGTACGCAATTAATTGCAGGATGTTTATGTGCATGACTGTTAGCTACGATGCAAACAGACAGCAAAGTCAATGTTTATATTGAGGAGTAAAGTACTTTGTCGTATTAACATTTTTAGTGAACTAATGACGCTATTTTTGTTACTTACACCGTTTACCGTAGGGTTTTACACAGTTTTAGATAGATGGTTTAAATTTAGTAAATAAACACCACGTTTTTAATTTTGATTTTTTTTAACAAACAAACAACATATTATAAAACGAAGAAGTTTTTGGGAACTGCTCTTTATGCCCTAATGAAGTAGAGAACATCACCACTAAGTAACTGCTGTAATTTATTGCTCTCGGGCTTAGGAGGGACTGGAAACTGTAGTTCTAACAACGCCCACCATGGAAATCCCTGGTCACATTGGTACAGGTTTTGCTAAACCGAATAATTAAACTAAAAATGAATATACAAACTCACATTAATTATCATTTATACGTTGCATTTGTAAAATTACAAGTCATGGAAAATTATTGATAAAAAGAGTAGTTAATCAAGATTTTGAGGACTAGTAAATATTGGTTACCAAGCAGAGCTAACTTGTGATGCTAAAATATCAAAATTAGTTATCTAAGTACAACATTATTAATATACGTAAGTAACGGTGGCATAAATTATACCTGTCATTGAATAAATTTAGGTTAGGAAGTCATCTTTGAGATTTTAGTCAAGCTTAATGTAATTAAATTATAACTCAAATAAGGTTCAAATTATTTGAAACCACAAGAAAGTAATTCGGTTGAAATGTTATTTCCCTTAAAGTATATTGAAGCTTAAAACTTTTGTACACAGAAAGTCGATACAACCACGTCCCTCAAGGAAAACTTTTGTTGGTCCCAAACTCTACCTACGGCTTATTCTTTATTCATTCAGAGCAATTTCCATAGGAAATAGGGCGAAACAGCTTTGTACTTGTTATGTTAAATATTCCCTATTGATAAAAGATTTATTTACTCTTACGAATAACATCTACCGAAAGTATAAACAGCCTTATAAAATGTAGTAAATGAACTTACGATATATCGTACCAAACTGATTGCTAATAAACTGGTTAATGAAGAATACATTGTAATTTTAAGATCTCAGTTAGAAAAAAAATATGTTGGTAATGTTAACTATGCTAACTTTATTCACCTATGGTGTACCATAAGTGAATAAAGTTAAAAACCGATGAACCACATTGACTAAGGGCGATAATGGCAAATGCTTCCATTGGGCTTGTGATAAATATCTCTTTTATGCGAATGATTGATTAAAATGAAAATAATTTTCGAAGTTTACTGCGTTGAACTTTAACTTTTATAAAGAAGTAATAAAAAGAATTAGCTAAAAGATATTTAAACGATAAATCTCACTACAATCCGCCTTAGCTAGCGTGGGAAAATCTTTGTTTCAGAGATCGCGAGGGATCTGTGACAGTAAACACCTGGCTCCTGAGCTTCAGCACGTCAAGCGAGTGTTGCATGACAACAAGCTTCGTGTTCCGTCAGTGACTATGTGAAGCCGGCCACAGTCGAGTGGATGATTGCTGTTTTACTATACATTAGACCAGATTGGCTATATCAGGGATTCCGAAAGTGGTCGATATAGACCCCAAGGGGTAAATTATTTTGGTAAGTATTTTGTACCAATAGGGAAAAAACGATAGAGATTTTTAAAGAAATTTGGCTATGGGGTCTAAGGTTTCAGTTGCAGAAATAGTAAGGGAATACCAGGGCTATATCTTGAAGCGGGCTTCCATAAAAACATGTTTCAAACCGGGCAATGAGGTAAGTAGATTTCAGAGATCACGAAATAAATAAAATTGAATCGCCAAGCCAAGCATACCATTGTAGGATTCAAGATATTGTGAGCGCCTTCTGCGTAGATCGGACTAAAATAATTAAAAAGCTGACAGTAGACCTGGTTAACTATAATATCAGGATGTCTAACATCTCAGTGCCCAGTGACCACGGGTGCTGTAAATCACCCGAAAAGTTTAATATTAAACGCGATAAATTCTATGAAATTAGTTAAATTTCAATATATTTTAAGAGTTATTTAGTTGTTTGCTGTTAAATGCTTTCGATGCTTTCTGAATTTTATCCCACGAAAGTCCACATGTCACATGTACGTCGAACATACTTTTATGCTATTAATATAGATGAATAAATATTATTTGGATATTTCATTTTAATCGTACGTGGTAAAATTATAAAATAGTATATTTTACATATAGTATTCGACCTATCAACATATTTTGTAAATGGTATAAATAGGAGTATTTATCTCATCGCAGGTAGAATATGTTCCTTACCAATGGCATTGAAGCGACAAAAAATGACAACCCATAAGTTTTGTTTTGCTCTAACCCAAGGGATGCTTTCTGTTGAGATGTAAGATAGTTTTTTTTAAACTTCTGAAGTTGTTGATTTATAATAACAAAAACCAGATACATCACAAAGACCTTCAATACAATGTGCCTCAACCAATGTCGTAACCAATGTTACGAAATAAAATGCATTATAGCAATGATTTCTTGTGTTTACGCGAACACACATTGAAGGTAAATTAAACGCTATGAAATGTTAGTAATAGTTTCATTACAATAAAATAAATAATACAAGATTGTTACTTTTCATGCTTCCAAAAGATTTATAATAAATATATTTAAGTTTAAATAACTTTAGTATCACAGAGCGCGAGTGACCTAGGTTGGATCCCCGGTGGCGGCAGCACTAACATTGTTAATAGTAATTTTAAGTGCTGTATTTACAACGTGCTCAGCGGTGAAGGAAAACATCTTGAGGAAACCTACATGTCTGAGAAATAATAAAATATTATTTCTAGGATATGTGAAGCCCGCCAACTCGCAAGGGACAAGCGTGGCGGGCTCTTCCCGGCTCCTAAGCCCTCTCTGATACTCGTATTTGAGAAGGAGGCCTTCTGGCCCAGCAGTGGGCACATACAGGCTGCTACTTTACATATATTTGAATAAATACAACAGAGAAATGTATACTTTTTCGTTATATCGTTCGGTGACCTTCATAAACAAAAATTATTAATTTTATTGTTAGTACTACGCCATATTGTTCCCAGAAATTAATATAATATATTCACAAAAGTGGTTTTTAATGTTTTAATATTTATTCATATAATAATTAGTACTTATATATAATAAAGGTTTTAAAAAGAAACAAAATTAAACGACAGATTGACAAAAAAATTAAATAGGCTAAAATAGAAGCAGTTTTAAAATGGAATATTCTTCTTTAATGAGTTACACAAAAAGTCAGCTGCACACATGCAAGGGCCTCTACCTACTTTTGACATAAAAAAATATTGAAAGCTTATTTCGGGTCGGGGTTACAACAAAAAGTAGGTATTATCACAAAGGACGTCCCTTTACCCTGCTTAGTTAGGAGTAAGTAAATTACATATCGGTGCGATTGCCGCGGTCCGTATAAACGTCGGCAAATTGTAGGACCCTCGTCTAGTGGTCCATCCTAATGTAATCCGAGTGGGAACATGTCCGAATGACGACCACTCCAATACACTTGATCGAGAAGCCGAATGCGCTGACAGGTATTTATTATGACCGGCGTCAGTGAATCAAAAGTTTCAGCGTGTGCCGGCTGAATAATCCTCGGTATCAACTCAACGGTCTTTTTAATGTATTTTCACTGATTTCTTAGGACTTTCCTAAATAATTCCACGTAAAGTCGATTTTTATTAAAAAAGTGTTAATATTTCGAATATTGTTAAAGATTCTAGTTTCAATGACTTAAACCATATGGTGACAGCTTAAGAGCAGCAAACTGCAATTGTTTACATGTCAATATAAATATATACTCATTGACAACTATTAAATACTTTTACTTTTGAAATATTTTTGTATATATATTATATGTGAAAATAAATAAAATGGGAAATTTATATATATAAGAACCCATTATGTTTGAAGTTTATTTATTTTATTATTACTTAAATTTGTAATAAAGTCTGAAGCAATCGACTAGAAAACATGAGTGTAATTTAGAGCCGATCGTATCCGCGGGCCGTTTATGATGGATGATTATCTCATCGATCATATTTCGGCGTATTTTCGAAATTTGAAATTTAGAAACCATTTGACACTAAAGTGAAAAATATCGTTTTAAAAAGTTACGTTCATTGTAAGGATATCCGTTAAGAGACGATGGCAGCGAAGGCCCCGGAAATTCGTGGCCTCCGATTCAATTTACCATAACGCTTGGGGGCGATAAAAAAAATTCTTTTCAAATTACAACGTTGTCACGAGCTCCATTAATTAAATTATAACCTAATTTATTTTCTACCTTATTGAATTTGTCAAGAACCTTTTTATTTATGTAATACTGTGATGCTTTGTTTTGTAGTTCACGGAACTCAGTATATTTATTGTACACTTTTCATATTCTTTGGAAACATGATTGTGTTTTTAACTTAATAGAACTATATTTTGATGATAATGGTCTTAAATTGCATCTAAAATATCGACAGACTAAGATTATATAAGTCATAGAGAATAAATTTAATTAATTTCAATTTTAAATTTACAGTTACTTTACAAATGACTTTATAATATTTTTGTCTTTATAGTTATGTATGGGTGTATGTATATATTCACGCCTTGTTCCCAACGGGGTAGGCAGCGACAATCTTCTTCTACTTGCTACGGTCCTGACATACGTCTTTCGCTTCTCCCACTTTCATCAATCTTCGCATGCATACTCGTTGGTTTAGAGTACTCTTGACCTGGCCTTTTTTCAGAACGTTTCCGATTTGATCGTGAAATGTTCGCCTAGGTCTTCCTCTCTCGACTTTACCACTCGTCTCATATATTTGTTTCGTCAACCTACTTTCATTCATCCTCTCCAAATGTCCAAACCAGCTCAGCATCCCTTTCTCAATTCGTGTCACTACATACCTACGTTTATGTACTCTCGCATCTCTTGTATAGAATTAGGCGAAGATTTCCATTTGATATGTCTCAACATAGCCGAAAGAACTTCCCCAACCTACTTTTCACCACTCCAGGAGATATAACAGGACGGGGAGCCTTCTCGCCGACTTTACTACCGGAGATTGTCATAAGATTTTCAGGGCTTTTCCTTTGTCTTCTCTTACGACACCTACTGGGAGAAATAGGGCGGCAGTGCCTTACGCCGCTACAACACGGCATTTATCTTTAAATTCTCAGATTATCAAACAAAATATAATATGAGTTTAATATATAGATCGTAATTACAATTTTTTTCCTGAATGTATGTTTGCTTATGTAGTCATGAAGTTTGGAAATTTCTCAGTAAGTTAATTAATTTCAAGCTAGGATATTTTCAAATTGTCCCTTTGTGTGAGTCGTCCTCAAAGATTTTTATTTGGGGTAGAAATAATACAATAGTAACCTGATTACTATTGTATGTTCTTTGTTTATCGAATTTAGTTAATCGTTAATCAAACGATATAAAGCAACCAGATTGATATTATTATTCGGGGCGCAAATAAAGACGAAATGTCGATGTAAATGAATGTTGGAGGAATAGGGATCCATAAAGTGTGACGCTGACGAAAGACTAATTGGTGCGCCGCAGCCCGAGATTACTATATAGCTGCCGATCAACTCAATTAGAGTACAAAGGGCCTAGGGTTTAATCACATTTACGCCGCTTTTTACATTACAACGATATTTCCGGAATTGTGGAATTGATTGGTAATACGATAATAATCTACCTAACCCAAACTCTTACAATACATTTATCATTTGTTGTGTAGAAATTCATATACTTGTCGCTCATTTGTCAACTCGCCGTCAAAAGCAATGTTAAAAATAAATGACGACGTCGTTCATTTTATATTGTATTCATCAGCCAGAGACCTTATGCATTAAGCCACGAAAAAAATCCACACAAATTCCGTGTGAAGTCGTTCCTCAATTCGTTAATTTTTCACATCCAAGGCATGGCACTTCGTTAATCTGTAACCATATGTTGGATAATCTAAACCGTGTTAATAAATAACTTGACATGATTTTATCGGTGAGTCACACGGTCTTTTTGAGATTTTTTTTAAAGTCAGCTTAGTACCAGCTGCTCCGTGGTATCCCACTGGACACAGCGCTCGCTTTAATTTCATAGTACATGAATAACCTAAGTTCGATCACCGGTACAGGTACCACTAAAATTATTAATAGCAATTTTAAGTGTTGAATATACCAGGTGCTTTTTACCACGGTATTTTGTGTAAATGTTGGAAAAAACATGTCCCAAGAGCTTATCGCAAGGATATTAATCATCGCAGTGAGTTTCAATCGACGCTACCGGGGGGTTTCGTTTCTAATCCCGCGGATTATTATCCCACAACTCATTGACAATTATTTCACAATATTGGAGAGTCTTGTTTATAAGTTTTTAATTGATCTTTTTAGATCTTGTTAGGCTGCAATAATTAACATTAAAATATAAACGCGTTGGCGTTGTTTATCCTATTTATCCGCGATTACGTTAATAACGCTAATAGCGGAATAATTTAAAAACATGAATGTGTTAATCTGTAAAATATTGGCTTCTCTTCCAGTATTCCGTTTATTCGTAATGTAGGGGTAAAGTAGCAGCCTGTAACGTTGCTGGGCAAAGCCCTCCTTCTTTTTCCTAATTTTTTTTGGGTTCCAAAGGGTTTTGGAGCCGCTGAGCACGTGGTAAATTCAGCATTTAAAATTGCAATTTACAATTGTAACTAATTAATTTGAAAAATAATGGTCACTGATATTTAGCGATTCGGTGCGTTTCATAGTTTGGTATAACATTTTGAGAATTGCCTTCGATTCCATATTGCATAATAACTTACACACAGCACGTGAATATGAAGTGATATGTATACTTTTGCCATGTTAAGATGTGTTTTCTAGCAATCTCATCTGTACTTTTCTTTTAAATTAATTTTTAGTTGTTAAGGGGTTGAGTTTGTACCTAGGTTTCTTTCGGACGTCTAGTTTTTGTTTACGTGTGGCGGACTAATAAAAGGACTCTCGTTGCTCACGTGGAATTGGACGCTGAGTTGCAAAGCGCCTCTGAGTCCCGTCGCGCTTGCCAAAGGCTGAGGAAGGGGAAGCTATGGGCAGCCGGCACGGGTGGGTTCGCAGATGTGTGCGAGAGCTTTCCGATAGCCCGGCCTATATGCTGCGGAGGTGGAGCACCGTGAGGTTTTAGTCGGTGCAAGCCTGACATAACCTGTACTGACCTCCGCGAGGGCTAAATAAAAAGTACTCAATGTGGGGGCAAAGAACTCAAAATTTTAATTCCATTATAGTGATTTCTTGTATTTACGTGAACACTACAAATTTTAAATGAAACTATACTATAACTGTATATTCCCGAAGTTTCGATTGCTTTACAGCCTGCCCACGAATTGAGGTGTTAAACGATTAATTAATTATAGTGACTTAAATGATTTCATTTGTGAACTTATTATTGATTAGGATGATAACACATTTTATGAAAATGGTTGATATAATGACACATAACCGAACAATAGCTGTTAAAACAAAACATTACGGGTTGTTATGAGAAACACGCTAGTTGGAGAATACACAAAACTCATATAGGTAATTGTTCACAAACATTTCATAAGTTATGTTATAGATACAGATAACCACTTTTTGTATTATGGTTTAAAATTTTAGCACTTAAATATTTAACTTTTTTCTTAGCGGTCAGTAAATTTGCTAACCGGCCAGTACAAAAGCCGATCGGCTTGAAGAAACATCGGATATAATGATTATCCAAATGTAAATCACAATTTCGTGCATTCTGCTAGTCGGTGGTTACTGATTCGGTGTGGCTGTCTGGTGTTATAGTTTCCCACTATGGGTGGAAGAAGGTAACTAAATGGTAATTGCCATATGCTTAGTATCTTAGCATATAATATCTACAGTATCATTAGAGTGACGATGTGCTAATAACTGCTCACATTTTGATATTTTATACGAGATAAGAGTGTGTCTTACAAATGACAAAGAAAGGAAAAGTCTGTCGAGAGATTACGTATGTAATTATATGCTTGGGTGTAAATGCACATAATATTTACTCAAATGTTTTGAAAACGTGGGTATTACAACTATGGCAAGTATTTAGTATTGCGTTCATTGACGCACAAGATAATTCAACACGTTTCGTATCTTTTCCACGTAAAACAATGTCTTCGCAAACAATGTAGGTGCGTACTTCCTTCGACCTAAAAATGATAAAAGCAAGCACATTTGCCATATTCTTTTCGTCACCCTAATCGGACGTATGTAGTTTTCTTAGTGATTGCCACTCCAATCTGTGCGTCAGGCGTGGCGATAACGGTAAATTCCCCAACTTGGGCGTGGAATATGCATATGCATAGCATTAGCGGTTTATATCGTAATTATCTGTCGTCATCGATAAGTACCCTGTACTGCAGACATAAAAAACTGTTACCACATCTCATTTACTACACTACATCAGACACCTTCTGTACATAAGAAGAAATCTTTCCAAGAAAGCGCGAAGATTTGACCATTCTCACCACGCTGGGCAAGTGGGTTGGTGAACACAGTGCCGGTACTTTTGCACTGGTGATGCTACTCCCCATCACCAGTCTATGGGATTTAGTTTCGATGAAATTCCAATGAATATTCCGCATTCGTTCGGTCGCCAGAGCGAATTTGAAATTTTCAAGGGTTTTTCCTTAGCCGCTTCTGACACCCTCTGAATGAAAGGGGATAGTGTATTCTAACACCGCTACCATACACTCACTTGACATAACTGAGGTATTTGGTTAAGAATAAATAATGACATTAATTTGAAAGCGTCTTAAACATAAAAAAGTCTTGTTGCAAACGAAACTGGGATATAGCGGGTGTAGGGTAGCCAGCAAAATGCCTTTAACGGGTTTTCTGTATTTTTTTATTCTTTATTCACTTAGTTTTCTGTAAATAATGAGTACAATAGCAATCACTGTTAGAAAACACAACGACGGCATTAAATAATTAAAAAAAAAGTAATACAACTATGAAAATAAAACCCTTAATTTATAGCGAATTCAGGAATTATAAGGAATTTTTTAAAAAAGGTACCAACTAAATCCGTTAATAAGTGCATCGTAGAAATAATTTTATACTTTTTGTATAACTTTTGAAATAAATCTATTGTTTCGAGTGCTTTACAGTAGCTTTTTGGGGGACCCATCCCCCCCCCCCTTATCGGGGGAGTCTCCCCGTGACAATGGATCGTAGTTTTATTTCAAATGTTTAGTGTTCGCGTAAATAATCGTTAAGTAGTGTCCTGTTAAGGCTTGTTTGTATGATTGTAGATTTAGAAATAGAATGTGCTATAAACATATAAATTAAAGGATGAAGGGCTTCGGTCTATTCATTTACAGAGACATCCGTCATTTAAAGTTTGATCTGGCAACTCTAGCGCCACATCCCAATCAGCAGTTGCCGTGGTTGACGAAGCATGACATCCTGTACTGCGGTCGCGCCATAGCACGCGGCTGGCGCAATGAGGGCATCACTTCCCGACACCCGCGGATGTAACCCTAACTTCACTGGGAATATAATGATAATGCCCGGTCATCGCTTAGTGTGTATTAATTTCTATGTAATGTTTACACACTTATCATAAATTTAGACAAAAATCGTCAGCCAAGAGTATTAATGTTGTATCGAACAAAAGTTCAATAAATTAAATTATTAAGGCATAATGGAATTGCAATATAATCACGAACGAAAGATATCAATTCGTTTTATTGCACATATCAATATCTACTGCGAAATAGAGACCTTAAAATATTGAAAAAGCTTTTGCTCTCTTTTAAATAATAATAATATAATAATAAGCTCTCACGATCGTATACCGTATACGTAATGAAATTTCAATTCACTTACGCGCTTATTTGAACCCCCATGACACGCGTGAGCCGATCGCGATGTTCCAGGCCAACAATATAAATCGCACTAAGTTTTAAAATAGCCATTAGTACGAACCATCCACATAGAAAAGATTGAACTCAGGTCTCCAGATTCGATGGCTTATATAGGCCGGATTCAAGGATTATCCCAAATATGTATGACAGGCTCCTGTGTTGTGAAAACAAAACCATCTAATCAAAAATTTGTACTTTTGTTAATATTTGTACTTCAAATGCTGTAGACTCCGATCTTGACACCATTATGCTATTGTCAACACAATGCCATTGGCAGAAATACTACATAGCTCTAAATATATGTAATTGATTTATGACCTGGGAGGTTACTCGTACAATATCTCAGAGTAATGGTAGGGGTGAGTGTGCGTTCCTTTTGATATTGATGGCTCGGAATTTGTGATGTGACAATTGGGTAATAGAATCGAATACGTGACTGAATAACCAAGTAATAAGATGTTTTTGTTAGGTTTTTGGTAAGAAAATTTTCACATTTGAAATGAGTTTCCTTGCAAATGCGAAAAGATTAAAATCGCCTTTGTACAATTTATTTTATGTGCATTTAAGGATTTATAATAATAACAACTATTTTTGACATATCATTATTCTTCTCATCGTGTGTCACAAGTTGTCGTTTAATTTTAAAAATGAGCGAAGATTTGTAGTACCCAGGTAGTTATTCTATAAAAATAGCGTCACGCTTCAGCTTTTGTCGTAAAAACTACGCGTGTAGCTCCATTACATCTGTCCTTTACGATGGTCACAGAATCCACGTTTGCCTTGATATTGATCTTGATTGTTTTTTTTTTAGATATTTTTGAGGAAATTTTTTTTGTTTGTCGACATTACACAAACTAGTCGACATTTATAACAATAGAAATATTACATTTCAATTTTTTTCAGGAATAACGTAGTAATACGATCATTAAGGCAAATTTATTTAAGTAGTTAGTCAACGAGTCATACTCCTTAAAACGTAGTTTCAAGATATTAAACTTTTTAAATAAAATTGGGTTTGGAGCCACTTTGTAGTAAGCTATAAACAGTATATCAACACAACAATAGAAACAACGGAAAGAGAAGCAAGCATTAATGTTTTTCAAACTTTCAGGTTTTATACTTCCGTCAGCACATTTGTTATAGTATAACTCATCATTAAATTCTAAGACTCATAATATTTCTCTAGTAAACAAACTATAAGAGATTTGGACGTGAAGTTTACACATATTCATACATCGTAGATAATTATGTTTTTGTTTTTTATATTCACTCATATTTTTGCAAACTTATTTTTTTATATTTCAAACAAAACTTAGTGCATATTTTGTTACTAATGTTGTTCAACCGTTACAATCCGTTCGAAATGCACAATGCACTGACTTAAGATATGATTTCCCATTAACAATTATTATAAGAAGTTTAATTTCCCATGATCAATAGCTCTACAACGAACTTGAGCTGTTAAAAACTAAGACCGTGAGAATCTAGCGGCCTTGCTTCTAATATGGTAAGTGCACAGTTATTTCTGCTCACTTTTTCTGTATTCGTTTTTTACGACTTTGTTCCTGACGGTGATCGGTCACGGCTTGTGGTCACAAATCTCATCCAAAGCCTCTTTTCAACGTGCAAATTATTGGAGTTCTAGTGTAGATTGGAGACCGCGTGACTTAATCGTTACATTTCTGGGTTCAAATCGCAGCCGAAGCGAATATTTGCGCAACACACAAATTCGAGTGAGTGTATCGCACACAAACGAGGACGAAGGCCTCGTGTTTTTTTTTTCATTTCCTTTTTTTTTCTTATTTTGCATTTCCCACGAAAAAAACATCTCTAAATAATCGCTATATGATGTGATAATAATGTCCTCCTAGCCGATTGCGACCACGACGATAATTTCCAAATGCTATCGGCAGTTGTCAACTGCGCAGGAGATAGTGTCGTAATGTACGCGCTAACACGGATGCACTCATTTTTCTTTGCCTTACCATTTCCGATGCAACGCTTATGCGATCTTCGGATATTTTCAACTTTACAGACCTTCGAAGGATTCTCTATGGCTGTTTTTCTATCCCAGAACTCATGGCTCAACAGTCAGGTAACAACCGCTAATCCACGTGATCGTTATATTAATACATGGACATGGAAATTGTGGAACCTTTTCTAGTATTTATTATAAAATGGGCGGATGAATCTGATATCATTGCACATCTATGGCATACCGGAAGGTGACACAAAAAGAAAACTAAGCGTGTATGTTACATGTATGTTAAGGCAGGTGAAATAAAGTGAACACACACATAATTTTCCCATACGAAAAGTGCTTCGGGTATACATAGTAATAATAATGGTTATAATTATACAACGTCAAACATACCGATGGATTATTATTTTGTTATATTATTTTGTTATATTATTTTGTATGAAACGTAAAGTGTGATTTACTTCCTTTAATAATTATACTACTTTTTTACAACATTTTATGTCTACTATTTGAACGAGAACGAGAACCTATATGTATTTTTGAAAGAAGTATCTACGTAGCGGAACAAGTGGAACTACTAAGATACTGAGAGGATTCAAGGTTTAAAAATTAAAAGTAGGCCAGTGACTTGCGTGATATATGTACATGGTGCATGTATTAAAATAAATTATAAATACGAACAGAGCTAACGTTCGTTTACATAACGCCTGTAACGCTACCAAGTTTATATATCAATTATTGGATGTTACGTGAAGAGTATTTGCTACCCATAAGTCACGACATCGATGTGGTAAGTAGCAAGAGTTCCATTCGAAATGATAAGAGCTTATACGAATGAGTTTTTCTCACATTCACGATTTGAATCTTTGGCCTGAACACTAAAACGACGATAAGCTTACCACCTTTTACGTTGTTCTAAATAAGCCCTGGTAAAAATTGGAAAAACTTGAAACGACTATAATAAATGTCTAGGCGTCTGATCAGCCCGGTATTAGGTACACGATCGGGAGAGCTTATTATTTTACATTTCTAGTATTTTGCTGATCTACATTAAAAAATAAACGACCATAAGATCGCGTAAGATTTATTCGAATTTGCCGGACCTGAATTTTACAGAATATTGATGGGCAGCAGCGTCACTAGTGCGTGGGGACCGGCACTTAACCCTTGCTCACCGTGGTATGGACAAAACTTTGAAAAACGCTTGCTGGCTTTTGTTGGTCGGACTTTTTCAATCAACTGTTCACCTCTTCGAGTGATATGACGTAATAGGTAGCCAGCCCCGTCACTGGTTGACTCCCGGCGATTCCTATGACATTTTTAACGGCCTCAGTCGCCTCTCATGACATTCATGGGCAGCGGCGATTGACTAACAAGCTATCAATGTAAATATTAAATATGTATTTACTATTTGTGAATTGTTAGTTCTATATGAAAATAAGCAAAAATGATTGTTTTACTTTGTTGTAATCATTTGGTGTTTTGAATTCGTAATTAATAACGAAGCGGTGTATCGAAAGTGAAGCATTTTAAATCAATAAATATAAAGCAATGTTAAAGATTTCGTTTTCACTAAGTTTTATGAACTCAGTTTATTTCGCCGGGAGCCGGTGGGTGCATTTACGACGTTATGCGCGAACATAAATTTTATAGGATTTTGGTCGAACTTTTTAACGAGCTTTGGGAATGGATGACCATTTTATTGAGTAGTCAATAATCGAACTTCTTATGTTCCATATAGCATGCCCTATTTCATAAAATAAAATAAAAATATTTTTTTTTTAAATATCGTGACGCACGTGGATAAATGTACTATGAGCCTAGATTATTATGTTTCAAGTCATTTTCGTATTTAAAATATTTAAATAGTTTTGAAAAACCAACAATGCTCGCTTTAAACGGTCGTGTTAATTATTAATTTAAATTATTAAAAAAAAGATACAATACACTATGCACTATACGTTAAGTTTTTTGGGTGTTATCACACACAGGCTGATTGACGACAACCAAAATACTTTTTCTATCGTTTTTTTTTTTCATTATTATCTAAATTAAATGTTTTGAATAAGATCTAGTGTGCTAATTGTAGACTTATCAATTTTATTTATACACACCCTTCAACTTTATAAAATAGTGTGAATACATTTATATCAAACCATTATTTAAATTATAAAAACTGATCTAGGTTATGTTCTAAAGACGTTGTATTTTAGTGTGGCAACTATCGGAACACTTAGTGGCGGCCGGTTCAGTCACGAGAGTGTCGCAACGATCACGATCGAACTATTCTTGCAACAATGCGTGGATAGCCGTATTCGAAAATGACCAGATACTATTTGTTATAACTCACATATATCTTATTGTCTTATTATTATCTTTTTAAAAAATAATTATGATTTAAAATAAAGATGAAAATATATGAGAAAGTGAAGATGATGGCGCTATGATATCTCCTGCGCATTTGACGACATTGCCGATGGTATACTCGGGAGTTGTCTCAGTGGCCAAAATTCACCAGAAGGACATCGTATTTGTAAAGTATCAAAAGAGTTGTAATGAGCTTGATGAGCTTTTCGGATGTAATAGTAATAACATATTTACATCTACAGGAAGATTAACAACACTGAAAATTATTTGATAAAGGTTTTTCTCTAAATTCTAGGTTATATCTACAAAATAAATGTAATATAAAATTGAAAGCGATTCTTGTCGCGTGACCTTGAAAGGACTGTAATAATGCTTTCGTGTAACGTAGCGAGCAAAACGAAGACTTCTGCACTGACCACTATTAAATAAGAGGTAATTTGAAATTCTAGAAATATTCTATTTTCTTCCCGGAGATGTCCTAGGAGGCAACTAAGGGCTTTGAAAAAGCCATGACAATCTCTGGGAGCCAACTAATAACTAGATAATTATAATATATATGTGTACAATACATATGTATATACAAAAATATATGTATTACATTGCGACTTACATTGTAATAAAGGACATGAGTTTCAAGATAAAATTTAATAAAAGCGTCTAAAACTACCCTCTCCTAACGTAATTACAGATCGAACAACATTTATAGTACTACAATAGTAAACAAAACTAAAAGAACGTGTTCAATTGGCTAATAGCTATTTATTACCTCTGTTTAGGCTATTCATTAGAGCTTTAATCGTTATTTAAGCTCACCGTCACGTAAATGATCCGAGTTCACAATCAACGTGGTCCCTAGTGTGATTCTGCGCTTATATGTTGCGACGCCCTTTAACTGGTTAATGTACCATTGATAAACACATTTAATTCGTCGACAGCGATACGACATTTACTTAATTATCCTCAATTAAAATTCATACGCAATTATTTTGCACAATTTACCCTAGTTTGTTGCTCGGGTTGAAACTTTATCTATATAATTTCATAAGCACATTCAAATATTATTTCAGTAAATATCAACATGTCTTGGAACTATGCGTAAGCCGTGTGAGATGAGAGGTCGAGCACTCGATTGACTTTTATAGTACGCGACTAACCTGGGTACAATTTACGGTGGCGACACCACACAGAAGTTTATTGAAATTTTAAGTGTTGAATTTAACACGTGCCCGATGCGAAGGTAAACATCGTAAGAAAATTTGCATGACTGAAAAATAAAAGAAATATCTCCATATGCTGAATCCACATTGGGCTGGGAAAAGCGGCTAACTTTTCACGGCTCCGGAACCCTTTGAAATATAAAAGGAAGCCCTTGCCCAACAAAGGTACGTTTTTAAAGGCTGTAAATTTATACAAGACAAAACGGTACTATACACGTGACTACTACTTACTATAAATTCGAAAAAATCTATATTTGTTGTTATCGAAACGGGCCATATGAAGAAAATGATATTTACTAACTTAGCAGAGCTACGTTGCAACTGGATGCTGGGTGTAGGATATAAATGGGTCGACAGCGACTCGAGAAGTTCCACGGTTAATGTGAACATAAAAATTGAGCCCTCACGAGCGTTCGACATTTTAGTTCTTTTAAAATAAATTGCACCAGAGCTTATTTAGGACAATGTGAAAGTTGGCGAGCCCGTCGCCGTCTTAGAATCCTGCCCAACGATACAAATCATACAGAAGTTTTGACAAAGTCGTCGATCCCTTCACATGGTGGATCGAAATGAAGTCTCCTGATACGTAGGAAGACCACTGGGCTATCCTGGATAGCCACCTGGGATAGCCACTAGGCTATCTTCACTAATAATCACGCAATTGTATATTACCAAGTAGCAGCATAACGTTGCTGCTTTTTAAATAGTGAACAAACAACTGGGGCACACATATACCATTCTCAGTGAGGCGATCCAACGTAATCGCTTCGCTTAGTAAGCGAGATGGCTATCGGATAGGATCAAACACTTTGAATTTGAGACGCTGCTATCTGTCATTGATTTGGATAATTTAGGTCTGGCATTGAGAGATGGTTATTCAATTATCGCAAGATTTGTCTGGCATTGCAATAACTCGGATATTACGACAGCCACTGGTTGAAACGAAGTGGCAAATCATTTTACTCCGCTGTCACCAAATGGCAAAATATGTGAATGAAACAATCAAGGAAACATGAGGTAACGAAAAAACACAGTGGTTTAAAGTATTCATCGACATTCTGCTATTATTTTAATTGTACTTAAATACATTAAATACTAACACTATTCACAGACAAGTTAAGACGATAATTAATTACCTTAATTTGCATATTCAGAAAATATTTCAGAATCTAAATCTTTTCCCTAATGAACTAGAACGGACATAAGTATTTACTTAAAAAAGAGGTCTTTTAATGATCATAAACATGATTACATAAAGTACAGACTGTTTAATCTAACACATGTTTAATCAAAAGAGCGTATCAAAAACTTCTGTTTATTTGTCTTTGTTCTTTAAATTAGATCACACTCAGCTAAGTAATCAGAACATTAACGAGCTTACTAAGACGTGTCAAAGAAGCGTCATCAGTAAGCTTTCACATGTATGAATGTTCATATATACAGTACGGTGGGAAACTCGCTCAAAGCTATTGTGTTCGATTACTAGTTTTAATACACATAAATTTGATGTTATCTTCTAAAATCCTTTGAGTAATCATTTAAAAAAAAACGAGTTAATGGCTTGCGCGACCCATGTAACAACTAGGCTACTGATTATTATGCACCTTCCCTTCATTCAATTTTATAGGATATCTCATTTGGTACGGGAAAATGAAGATTTCTTGATGAAGACAAATTCTGAACTGGAGGCTTAGAGATAGCTATATTACATTAACTATTCACGATTTTATATTAATGATGGATTTGTAATTTTTTTATGACACTTGCAAAATAAGTTCCGTTCACCAACACTAATAACATTGAAACCAGGTGATTTATTTGGTTATTTTAATTTTGATCTTACTATGATTTAATCTTACAGACTTTTATTCGTTGACTTAATCCAACCGTCGCACCTAAATAAGTAGAAAGGAGCTAGAAAGTGGTCATCCAAAGCGAACGTCGACGAGAAGTTACTGCTCGCGGTGGGAAACTTACGGTTTTGCGTAACCGTTCCTCGACAAATCGTAATAAAGCAATTTGTATCAGACGTATTGTTTATTCGTCTTTTTTGTATATTAAACTTGTTATATTTACATTTCCATGAAATATGGTTTTTGTTGTGTCATAATGTGTCTTTTTTACTTTTTGATAATACTATAATCTTGAATTGTAACTTGAATTTGTGCTGATAATTTTGTTTGTTGCAATTCTAGAAGTTAATGTGTTATCCAGAGTCCAGCCAACGATTAGAAAACGACACGATATTTTTTTTAAACGGCATGTATTATGTGTTATATAATAGGTGTAAAAAGTGTCCGATTAATGGAACATGGTATTTATTATTGATAAGGTGCAGATAAAACACGTTGCTTAAGGTCACGAGAGTGGTGATGATTTAAAGCATAATATACATGCAATAAGTATGACGATTATTATGCTTTAAATCATTTATATATTTAAGAAGAGAATAAATTATAAATCTATCACAGAAATAGGTTATCTCGTACTGTTAATATTTTTAGCCATGCTAAAATTATTCCTATTTAACGAAGTATTTAGTTTCACATTTAAAATTCAATGTCTCACAAATGAAACAGTTCTCTTGTCATACATATAATGACTGACTTATACATTACTCTTCATATATCGGAATTTAAAATTGTTATTGCATAACTAAAATTTCAAATAAACGCTTACAAAGTAGTAAAACTAATAATACTTTTTTAATAATTATAGCGAGACTTTGTCTTATTATCAAAACAATGTTATGATTTATATCAGTTTATTATTCATAGTTTTATTTTTGACCCAAGCAGCATTTTAATTTTACTGATAGATACAGTCCGTCGATAAAAAGCCAAATATTGTTTATAAAGTTTACGTCTACTCTTAATATAAGCGAACGTCTTTACGTAAATAAAAATATTATTTGATGCAACCCGCCTTCAGACGAACTAATATTTTTTTTATTATTATAAAAATGGTGTATTTATATGAGGCGCTAATTTCATGTTAGTAATAATAATAAATAATAATAAATTTATTTGAAATAATATTTTTTTTTTAAATAGTTTAAAATAGTTTTGGCGTTATGAGACGGAATAGCTTCCAAGAAATTTTGTTAACAGGCCACAGGAAGAATGAAGGGGCAGTCAAGAATGTATACCCACCAAAGTGTCCATCCATTCAATTGTGTGAAGGATGTTGCTTAACTTTAACGATAGCCTACATTGTCGTTATGGCACAACGCTACCAATACTGCAACGACACGACATGACGAGGTCATTGTACAATCTTAAGTATATATGAGCCTATACTCGTGTGACTGGAAAGAACCAAGAAGGTAACAAATTACTAATTACTCATAATACTACTTTATAATTTTTTACTTTGATCAAAATGTTGACAATACAAAAATGTCTGATGTTAGCTTAAGGGGTGCTAAAGTTTTGTAGTTCAAATAAATAAAAAAAAAAATACTACTACCTACATAAGTGTGTTGAATTATGCGAATGGTAATATTTACTTGTTATCTAGTAAATAAAAAGCAAAGGTTGTTACAACACCGCTCACGTTTATCTACTGGAGAGGAAAATGGTTTGCGGAACTCCGTTTGGCTACGATAAATGATCGTGACAAATGAAAATCATTAACCTCTGCCAACCCCAATGGGTGGCAGTAAATAATATATTATTCTTCCGTTATTAATTATAAACAGTTTACTTACTAACGATCATGTACTGAAATAATTTGATGCACAAGCTCTATAAATGAAAAGTGACGATTGGAAATTGAATAATTTACGATTCGTATTTCGATGATACATAATCATAATTTAAATTGACAGCGCGTTATATGAAATGTTCGGCTATACTATTATGACGAATAATTACTCTTATAATAGCATAAATCAAAACAAATAAACGCATTTCAGAAATTTTAATTACAACTTCTTTTTCATCAGCATATTAATAAGGTCTCTTCAATTGGAAGTATTCACTTTTTAACTAATACTATAATAATATACTGCTATATACTGGTATCACCAACCTAGGTGATCGAATTATAATACGCTTTTCTTACTAGTCGTTGCAGCCCTTCATCCGTCAGCGCGTTTGTGCAATCTGGCAATGTTTTTTTATACAATTTAACAGTCTGTAAAGGAGGTAAGGAAAACCTACAAGACGCAGCTCAGAAGCAGCGCATAAGATGCAAGGCAAGAGGGGACCACGAGTACTAATCGATTGGAGGCCCGGACGCAGCAAATAAATTTTTACTGAGGTAGTTTTTCAATTGGTTATATAAGGGTCTCAATGTGTATATATAATACGTGGGCGACGGCAATTGCTGCAAATAATGCTATTCTTACGGCTATGTGATGCCAGCCCAATAGTCTAGTTCGTAGTGCCCTGCCTACGAAGCTGGAAGTTGCGAGTTCGAATCCCGCTAGGGGTAAACATTTGTATGACGAATGTATGATTACTTATCTCTATGAATATATGTTTCTTATCCCCAGTTACCAAGATATAGGGAATCCTAGTTAGGGATATATTATTATTAATATTATATTGTGTCGTAGAAAATATCAGATGAGTGCACATTTATTTATGTATTTATGTACAATAGTACGAGTATTTATAAATTATAACAACTATACTGCTAGTGTATAAAGTTAAATGTTGACTGCCGTGCTGTTCTCGTGTATGTATTCAGAATAATAAACAGTTCACTTGATGGAGTTGCGGCCTTAACCTGTAACAATTGAGAATCGCGGCCTCTACTATTCGCCCGTATTAGGCGAGAGTTACTTTATAGAGCATTCTAATGTGTTTGAATACTCGTAATCAATTCGATTAGTGTGGACACACAGGGAACCTTTTGTTGCTTATAATAATTATTAATAAGAATTCAAGAAATATATTTTTAAATAACATGTATGTCTATTTTTCTAGATTAGTTAGTACCATCAGAGACTGTATATTAACTCAAACTCAAAGAAGGAGATTCACAATAGGACTATATTTTGTTGAATATCACCTCACCTTCGGAGTTTCTCAACAGATTAGAATGAATCCTTTTTGGTGTAGTCAGCTAAAGAGTACCATATATTCGTTTTACAGAAACTATTCGAAAATCTTTTAGACATTTCATTTGTCAGGATTTTTTCCTAAAACTTTTCCACACAATGCAGAAATCGATAATAAGACAAAATAAAAAAATAATGAACAAATGGATGAGCCAACGCTGTTTGAAAAAAAATTTTTTGTTTATTCAGATATCAATTTGAAAGTTTATCAAACCTAAATCCTAGTGTTATATAAGTGTGAGATAATTTTGTCTGTAACAAACTAACTAAAAAAACTACTAGAGCAATTAAAGTAACTTTTATTCTTATAGTGTTTCGAAAAATAAACATGATTCTAAGATATACCCATTGGGCGAAATCAGGGCGGGCTCTTAGTAATAAGATAAAATAATAAATATTAAAAAAGAAGCCACGGGATGATGATGTACAACAAATCCGTCAAACGCTTCTTTCCATCTATGTACTAAGAAATACATAATAATGAACTAAAAAAAATATTAAAGTCAGAGAAGGCTCACTGCATCTTTTTATATAAATCTTCATTAAAGTTGCCGTCCCCCTTAGTTTATTATTAGGAAGCCAAAGTCCATTTCTAATTAAATTTAGATGTGGTAGCTTTTCTCTAATGCTCCTTTAAAGATAACTAATGAATACTAAAAATGCAAGTAACTTACTAATTAATTTTTTATTTAAATCGTAATAAATAAGTAAGCATTATAAAAAACATTACACTGTTACTGAAGTTATAAAATAATTGTCTATACTGTGTAGTGTTCATTAATATAAAGTCAAGTCTACCTTTCATCCATTTCACTGTTAATGAGCTCAGTGCATAATGAGCAGCGAGTGTTACCTGGAACAAGTGTAAAAATGTCGTTATTACATGTAATAATACCATAAAAGCTAAGTGAGCACTCCACTAGTAAATGTTACGGAACATTTGCCAATGTTTTATTTATGCTTCCATTCAGCCTTTAAAACATTAACGAGTTGGCCTATAAAACTATAATAGAGGGAGTTAGATAGTTCAGATGGATTTTAATGATTGTTGTTGTGGCTTTTCACTACTTAGGTATTTAAGTTAATACTTTCGTTAAATATGTAGTTCTAATGACCGTTTGGATTTTATCTCGTTTTATGATGTACGGGAAGGTGAGTGATGCCTTGTTGTGGTTGCTTGCGGCCGTAACATATCTGTTGTTTAAAAAAGTTTTTGTACGTGGTAGGGTAGAGCCGAGCGGCAGCTTTAGCTGCAGCTCGAATGGGCGGGCTTAACCAGGGTAGTACCACGACCTCGCGGAATACCGGCGTGAAGTAGAGGCACTTTGTACTTCTGCGTTTCGTTCGGTGAGTAAGGACCGGAGACCCAGTCCCCCCTTCAGCCCCATCTCATAGGCCGGGAACGCACCTGGAGGAGGTGTTGCAGACGTACATGGGCGACGGCAATTACTTACCATCAGGCGAACCGCTTGCTCCTTTGCCGCCATTGCCATAAAAAATGCAAGTAGGGGATGGTAATCATTTACCAACCAGTGAGCCGGGTGCACGTTTGCCGCCTTTTGCATAAAAAAGCAAGAAAGAGAATATCGTCATCCCCACATATGTAAACGATATGAACAATATGAAAAGATATTAACTATTAGCAACAGTATTTGCTTATTTTGTCGCAGATTGATTTCACTAGACCCAACTTAGATTAATCATCAGGAGTAGTGTAATTCTAAGATTCCGATATCCTCACGCAATTGGGACACTCAGTTAGGATTTAGAGATAAAAGTGATACATACTACATCATCGCTCAATGATCAACGCAATATAAGTGCGGGTACGGGAATATAAATAATGTTGTCTAAATCGTTCTTAGATTAGGCTTAGGAAAAAATCCATTATGAAATTATAAATTACGGAAATTACAAGATAAGGGTAAAAGAATATACCGTAATAAAGTTTTGTAGTAAAACAGTAGATAGTGACGATGTTCTCCAGTAATTTATTAAAATTAATTAATTTTGAAATTAACAAACATATTTATACGCAACAGGGTTTGACAAGAAGATGAACAACATACTTGATCCAGCAATATAAGCAAAATATCCCTAAGACATAAACTTTTCTTATATAAGACTTGCATAAGATCTATTATAGCATATGCTTCCCTTGATTTCTCGCATACATTCTTGGACCTAGTATTTTTAAACTTTTGATACATATCGATTTTGACAGAGTTAAAGAGCACCCAAACCCATGCCTTAGGTATAATAAAAGTCAACTAAGGGAAAAACCAGGTCTGTAATCCCATGGCCTTACGGATGGAAAAATCAACTCAATTATGCTAGGTTGAAATTATTGGGATCGGTCAGAGGCAGATCTTAGGTGTAAGGTGTCCTTTACTATGATCGCCAATTTACTTGAGATTGGCAATCACAGTAACAGACAACTGTAAGCTAAGCTAAGCGTGATAATTATATTAAATACTCTCTACTTGGGGTGAGGGATGTTTCAGACGATACTTTTTGGGAATAGACTTTTGCTAAGACTTATTTATGCATATTCTCTGAATAACGCTAATTTCAACTAACTTGATACTATAGGTACTCATTAAATGGATGTTAAGGAAACTATGTCAATATGAACAATCATCGCTAATTAAGAATAGCTAACTTTACCTGTTTTGAATAAATACATAATTATTTAACGTACTATTTAGCTCTGTGACAAATTATTTATTTTTCCCTGTATATTACTGGATTACAAATTTATATATAATTGAGGAAAAAAAAGCCGTGTGATATCGGGATAAGAACCTGACATATTCTTGCTTACCGTAGGTGTCGTAAGAGGGGAGGAAAAGCTTTTAAAAGCTCATGGCTACCTCCTGGAACTCATCCGGTGAAGGAGCTCACCCTTCTTATTTTTCTTTTACTTTTGTATCGGAATGTGGTGAAAAACGAACTAACAATCCACCTAATGGTAAGTGGCTACTGCAGCCCATTCTTTAGCACACCCGCAAACAACTTCATCGAAGAAGGTGACAGACGATTGTCATCCCTAAGGACTAAGATGGAATGCCTCACAGCACGTAATTATACTGGCTCTTATACCTTTTCAAACTGGAACACAATAGCAGTTACTCTGCTGTTTGGCAGCGGTAATGGGTAAGAGTATGGTACCCACGCAGACGACTCGTAGGCAGAGGTATATCCCGGAGATTTAAAAATTGGGTTGCGGAAGCCGGTTTGCCTCCACACAGTCATACCAAATATATTGTTAATAGCTAATGTGTGCTTACTCTTATAGGTGAAATTATACAATGTTAATGTGCATTTTTTATAAGAATAACCTCGCTACTAGGCTATGTTTGTTTGTATTGTTATAAGTTAAGCACGCAACGCACGTTCACAATTCGTTACGATTTGCACAACAAACAGCTCATTTGAATAATTGCTGTGTACGAATTACACCTCAACAATTGTTAATTGTGATACCATATTTAATAAAGCACTGAGCATCTAACACGTGGTTACTGTTCAAAGCAATGGAGCTGTCGAATTGTTTTAGATAAGGCGCATCGGTAAAGGAGAGAAATATAAATCACGTAATCCTAGACCTATTGTTTAAAAGCTATTGTTTTATAATAGTAGTCTATAGTCAGCCTTTGTGTATGTTTTCGAAATTAGTGTATCTACACGTTATAACACATTTTACTATACTATTGTTGTAATGGTAACCAGGTAGGCGAACGCCGCGTAGGACGTTCCCCTACAAAACTGAGTATTGCGGGAAGTGGCTCAGGACCGTGCTTCGCGACAATCTTTGGGGGAGGTCTATGATCAGCATTGAACTTGTGACAGACTGTAATGATAATAATATTGATGATGATGCTTGACATTAACAACGGATGACGCAGTAACTAGGCGTTTGCTTGCGCGCTGGAGGTCTTGAGTTTGATTCCCGCACTGTTCATTTATTTAAATGACCTACAAATTTACCGACTCCGAGTGTTTTCCCAAATAAAATGTATGCCTGTAAAATGCCTCTACGACTTAACATTTAAAAATTAACAATTTAAAATTCGAACCCATGTTACTTGCGTATTATGAAACGAAAGAGTAATGAGTTTTGATCCCCAACTTACCACCATTATACCATTTTGAACTATTATTTTATGGGAAGATTTATTTTTTAACAACGCCATCCTTCCTCAATCAGGCCATTGCATTGATGAGGATGCGAGTGATGGCAAATATAGCATATTTACATTAATCGTGTGGCAGCTGTGCAAAAATCCTCCTCCCTCTTTCGTTCCGTGAGTATCGCAGGGTGGCTACTAAGGGATATGCCATGAAAATCCCATTGAAATCTTCTGCAACAAGTTCTGCGACGAGTCTCGCCACTCGTCACGTTTTATTTCCCGGAGAGGCAAAAAGCCAGTTGGCCACCAAGAGGCAGTATAATTACATCTTAGCCATCAGGGGTGCCAAAGTATCAGTAACATTCTTCGATTGAAGTTCTTTGCACATGTTGTATGAGCATGTTGTATGGCATTTATCATCAGGTGAAATAAGCTCTTTTTCAATTAAAATAAAAAAAAATACGATTACTTATTCTCCGTTTTTCTATATCTGTGTATATACTCGTTTGATAACTTTTTAAACTTATTGCCTGATTGTTTTATATTCCAATTAAATTTTATTATAGAAACCAATGCCACATACTATTTAACAGTCATTAAGTAACAAAAGTTTGATATCGTTTGTTCAGAAACAACGTCAGCAGCGGTACATGAGGTTGAAGATTAAACCAGGTCAAGTGTGAGTGCTGTAAACGGTAAATCGCAATTACAACAAATAAATTAACATAAAATGATGAATGAAATATTACTGGTTTAATCGATCCGTCCCTGTAACATTTGGTGTATAACGCACCTCACTTATTCACCGTTGTAAATCGATATTATATACGATATTAAAAATTGTCGCAATTTTTAATTAATTAATGCATCTTTGCAACTGATTGAAAGATTATTTTTATTTTAAATCTTATTTTTGGTACATAAGTGAACAAGTGACATGAAAGATTTTTTTTTAAAATATTTCATAAACAAAATAACTAAAGAAATACTTTCAGCGTACACATCGAAGTTTAAAAATACATAACTAAAATGGCCTAAAACATATGTGTTATTAATGTCAGGAACAGTAAGGCAATGCTAAACGTAAAACTATTACGTCCGTGTAGCCTTGCTCCAAAATGAAACAGTGGGTATTGTTTGCATCACATTATCTATTATTACCCAAACGTTTGATAATAAGAGTTTTTAAATTCGCAGTCAATCAAATAACATCACAAGAATCGTAATGATAATGAAACTAGGCCGAGTTTCGCATTCGTGTCGAATCCATTGAACGCGCTGCGCCGAACTGTCTCAAAATTCCGTTAACGTTCAGGTCCTTCCGCTTACATTAACTTGTTCATTTAAGCAAGAAGTGTTTATTCACAGACGTGGAAATTAAGACTTAACGTTTTTATTTACCGGAGGAAATTGTGTTTCTGCATTCCAACAGTTAACATTAAGTCGGTCAGTATCTTGCTCCGTTACAAAGACTAAAGTACAAGGAAAGCAATGCTCAAAGATTTGATATGTGAAAGATTAAAAATACTAAGTATACAAAATAAAATAGTAATAAATGTGTGAAATATAGTTCAGTAAGTCAAAATAAAAATATAACAAATTACATCACATTATTGTACTCAAAGCATTAGCTATAGTTGTGAGTTTGTGTGGTTTTTATAACAAATAAATAAATAAAATAACTAAAAAAAAGTACAGAGACCGATTCAATCTGCTTATAATACCATAATGCTTAACGTGTCATAACAATTGAATAAGTATTGTTACATACATCTAGAGGTCTAATTTATTCATAGATTGTGCTTTAATAAATAATTCCACTGTTTGGATATGTAAAGCTTGCAAAAGGTCAACACAAAAATTATTAAAAGCTCTACTGTCCTCAAAAAAATACGATTATATGGATATGCAAATCGCTCTGAATATCCTAGAAACAGGAACTCGACTGTTCAATTTTAGTCTCTTCCAAAGTGTTTGGCCCTCAAATTTTATTGCCTTAGGCAAATAATAAATAAAAGTATTACATACCTAGGGTCCGAGTATGTAAATGTTATGTAGATAATAGCTGAAGAATCTAAATAAAATTAATGTGAAATATCACAATAAATTTTTAATATATTACGAAATAAATATAGAAATTTTAATGTTAATATTTAAAAAACTATAAATATAGCTATTTATACAGATAGTAGCAAACAATACGTATTGATTATAACTAACTAACAATAAACAAATATTTATTTAGGATCAACCTATGATTCGTTCTAATGATAATTTAGGATCAAGATGTGCTCACAACATGAGAAAGAAGATTATAGGCCTATTTAAATCGAACACGTGCGACATGTTGAATGATAATAAATTTACGTCGTCCCTTTTAAATTGATACTATATCACGGATGTTTTGGTTCTTTGTTCTTTTGTTGGAAATAGTAACCTTACGACAATTACTTATTAAAGAGAAGTCCTCCTTCATTGTTTGGCTTCATTTCTATAAAAGAAAGAATGCACATGTTGATGAAGAAACGAAAATAAATGAAAAACATTATAACTACAATATTATTTTATGTTTAGAAATAAGAATTAGGTGATTGAAAACATGTTTATTTATGATTTGAGAAAATTTTGATAGGTTCTTGAAATGCAATGAATTTTTTTTAATACTTATAAAAAATATTAATATTTTGTCCTCCTATACTCCTTCAAAGTCTTTTAAACAGATATTAAAAAGGCAATCGCGTGAGTGAAGGCTATTATTAAGAACAATTGTATATTCAAAAGCTTACCTGCCTGTCCGGATGCCAAGCAAGGAAGAAAATGTTATACCTTATGATCAATAGGTAAGTTAATACTATCAATAACCATGGATGTCATAAGACGCTGTCATATAAGAGAAAATAGTAGTATAAAAAAAAGTATAAAAAGTATTTAAATTATATATAAAATTAAGTAGTATTTCATATCGTTAACACATGGGCGTAGAAAGGTCAAGAGGGGTGAAACGTAAGTAACTTTTTCTTAACTTGTCCACCTTTGATGTACGCGATGCTCCCTACCGACAACAGACGAAGCTTGGACTTCCAATAGATGACGGAGAATATGCTGAAACCAAATTAGTTACGGAGAACAGTATCACCAGTGCACAGGCACTACGCCCAGCAACTCGTCTACCCAGCGTGTCGAGCGGCAAATCTTCGATGTAAAGCAAGTTTTTGGGCGTTCATGGAAAGGCATATCACCAGCAGACGACTTAGACTAATGAGATTATATCATGCAAATAGCTATACACCGCATGGAGCTCTATAATTTTAGCTAGTCTGTAGCCAGACTTTTCAATGCTACCAACAGCATCACGTAGAAATTGCTAACAAAAGCACGCATTGCTACAAGGGTTGGCCTTAAAGGCCCGTTGGTTGTTTAGTGCAGCTGCAGTTCCAGAACCCTGCACTAGTAATCCTGCTCCTCGTCTCTAGTAGGAATGTCAGATTTGTGTTAGTACAGATTTTACGTCCTCACTTGGTCGCTTCTTTTCAGTTGTGTCTGCAGGTGAGGTTTATATTATTGCATCGAAATAAAGTTTAAAAAAATGTACGAAAATACTATTAAGAATCCTAAAATGGTGTCTGCAATAAATATAAACGAGTAACTATATATCTAACCATGAGGGAATAATATCAAAATGTTTGTCATTACGAATACATGTACGTACAATATTTCAAACAGTTGGCAAAAGATTCGTGCTCTTATGAACGTACAAAATTAATGGTGTTTTCATTTCCGTATTTATATTTTAATTACAGTTACTTATCTTATAAGTCATTCATTGTAATATTTTATTTTATGTTTGAAATTATTTCCGTTAATGCGAAGTAAGAAAACTGCATTATATGGTAATGAATTGGCTCACGACATTTAAAATAATCTATTTTACTTTATACAAAGGTTTCCGAATCACCACATGACCAAAGGAAAAGCAGGACACAATTGTGAAAATTTGACGTCTGTTTCAAGTTCATACTTTGAACACTACACTTGAAACAGGACATAAACGATTGTTGAATTCTGAATTAATACGCACTAAAAGTCTGAGCATATATAGGTATAATGAAATAAATATGTTTAAAGTTTTCAAATAAATTTATACAGAACCCTTGATGTACGAATCTAACTTGTCCCGAATCTCTAGTTTTGCTTTTAAATTACTTAGATAATGCAGCTAACTAATCACGAATTGATTTATTTTTTAAATAATACTAAGCTTAAAAATAAAGTTTTTTTAAAAAAATTACCTTTAACCAAACACATGAGTTGCTTTTGTTTGCCCCCTTTTTAAAAGTCTGTTTTGTTTTATTATAATATCTAATATAACCTAATTGCTATCCGTGATAAGAATGTATTTTTATATTAAAAAGCTTAAGAATATATTGCAATTTGAATAATAAGTATAAAATACAGTATCGTTATTTTCCTTTTCTTCAAAAAAAAACTAATCATTAAAACTGGTTACCGAAGACTGTTTAGCATAATCTTCAATTATTTGACTTCTATAAACGACATTCTCTTATTTATGCAATTTGGTTTTTAGGTACTTAAATATAATAACAATATACTAAATAGTATTAAGAAGCTTAATATATTAGTTAGACAACCTCGTCGTATTACCATGACACAGTTACCCAGGAAAGGTAAAGCTACATAATGTATCACGGAAAACTTCTTAGATAGCATCTCCATTTGCAGAAACTATAAAAATAACAAAAAAAAATCTTAAAATAAACGCGCGCGCACGTGTTTCTATTTTAAAGACTGTTGCGATTATGTTACATTACAGTTAATACAATACAATACTATTAACAATTAAAATCGTTTCATATAACAAATACCGCAATCAGCAAGTGAGTTGTTTGTTCATAATTAAGTGAATTTTTACTCGACTCTTAAAGAATAAGTGCTATAAATTTCTCCGCAAAGTTCCCAGAGCAACTTCAGACTTGTAAGAAACACGACTTTACAGTTAATTACTTTGTATCCAGTTAACGAAGTGCTAACTCGAGCTTGTAAGAAGGTCTCGCTTGCCCAATAAATTAAATGCCAATTCTTCATATTTATGTCTTTATTTATCAAACAGCTTAGTAAATTTATTATTGAAAGAGCGCGAAACATCACTATCTATCAAAATTATTTTAACAATTATATAATTTATTGGAAAGGAAAGTTAACATTGATTTATTAAAGTTGATATATAAATATATATTGAATTATGTTCAAAATATTTAGCCAACATTTTACAAGCTATTACAGTTCCGTTTTAGTAAATAAATATTCAATGAAGAAATTACAAAAGGCCTCGTACTGAGGAAATTATACTCGTAGTAGCCATGTTACATGTCTGTCGCCTGTTCAATTGAGTCAAGTTTAAGGAAAGTTTAACTTTGCTCATTGTTTCACGCGATGTGTTGTCATTTGTCAGACTCTTCGTCAAATACAGATAAAGGACATGAAATAATAAATTCCCTTACGAATTCTAAACATAGACAGTCATTTATTTGCTACATCCAACTATATAACGTACAATGTTTTATTAAACGGTTGAACATTACGTATGCGAAAAATATTTATCAAACCAATTACCTAAAGTATTGCTGATATTGCACTGCATATTAAATATGGATAAAATAAAACAAAACTTGACCATAGGTGATAGAGAAAACATATTTTTTTTTATATTACATATTTGAAAATTGTTTGTACTATGCTGACATCCTGCCAAATTCTAAGAACGTATAAACGTTTTGTCAGGGAGTCCAAATGTCCACCAATATTAAATCTGTCTGTTCCGAAATATTTACACCTCTACAGTATAAGATCTTAGGGAAAATGAAGTACCAGGGAGAATAAACCATCTCTTTTTTTCTAGTGCCAACCTAACCTGCACGAGTTACACCTTGGTAGAATTAGCCAAACTAAAATCTCACAGACCAGTGATGGCAACATCACTAGTGTGAGCGTACCGGCAGGCACTGCGCTCTGCTTTTGATGGCGCTTTATTGTAGAGACCTATGTTCAGCAGTACACCAAAATTGGCTTATAGTTGATTGACTAAATATAAGTGTACTGTTCAAAACATTATATTCAATAACAATAAACAAAGGATTTTAAAACATAATAAATTATACTATAAAACTTTCTTAAGTGAAACCTTAACAGCCTGTAAATAGTTCAGTGCATGACATAGGTTGTTTCCATAAGAAGGACTTGGCGCTTAATCGCCACGCAAGGCAAGCGGATTGGCGATCACACCGCGCATATTAGACGCTGCTCCCCGTCATCGGTCTGCTTCATTTTGATACCACACAAATGGTATAACTAATCTTATATATTGAATTTATTGATATAATATATTGATTTTATTGCCATAAATCACTTTGATTGAATTATTAAATTTGGTGTAAACGTGAACAATGGTAGTCATTTGAATGAGCCATTTCGCTTATCGTTCCACAGCAGATATTATAAACGTTTTGCTACTAAAAGGGCAATGAAGTGTGTTTTGAGATAAGAGCATTAATAGCGACTGAAGATCTATGTTGTAACATTTAATACTGTTACTTCCAATATTGTGTCCTTCATGAATCATAACGTGATTTGTTCGTTTTATATTAAAATTAAAGAGTTTAACAACCAACATTTTCAATGAATTATCGGCTGGTAATTAATTCTTTAATACTTTGTTAACGAAAATAAGTATTTGTGACTATTAAACATTCAAGTTACAATACTTTAGTTACAATACTCATAAAAGGTTAAAAATCTTAATAAATGTTAAAACAATTTAAGACACGCTGAATGTCTGTGAAAGAATTTAAAATTATTGACATTAATATTGCATATATTATCGGTAGTAACTAGGATAGTTTAAGATATTTTATTCAGAAATACCACAAAAGATTCATGAATTATAAAATCTACAGAACTTTTACGGAAACAGTTTTGTTCTACTCGTATATGGCGATAGTGATTTGTTCTATTGAAGTCAATGTGTAACTTAAAATCGTCTATATACATACGTTCGTAGTTTGAATTCGTTCATTATCGAAATGCAGCTTTTTATTTTTCCGTAACACTTCCATGTGAGTTTATTAACATTTATTACGAGAAAGTCTCACTTAATCGGGAATTATCATTGGGCTATATATTGCTACGAAGCAGTAGTCATTAAGCTACGTCTAAGCCAAGTAAGTAAGTGACACATATCGATTACAATCTTAGACGTTACCGCTCTGATACTAACAATTATCGGGATTTTACCATAGTAACAGTCGATTATAAATGTACCAGCTTTGGTGCCGGTAAAAGAAGACGGAGCTATGGGATCACTCACTCAAATAATTTCAAAGTAAGGTGTCTAGTTTCGATTACTGGTGCCGGTATCACTCATATGGTTCTTTGCATTTTTAATTATTGGAAAGGCGCTATTGGAAAAGATTCCAAAGGAGTTATTCATTTCTGAGAATTTAAAAACAAAATCACAATAGATTATGAAGTCTATCGCTTTGGACTAGAGTAGCGTTCTGAACTCTGCTCTAATTATTGTTTAAAATTCACTCTTTTAATGAAGAAATATTATGTGTTATATGTAATTATTACATAATAAATGAAAAAATATTAGATACCTAGCTGTTTCGTACAAAAGTATTGAATTTGTTGTTATGGGATATGCGGCAAACGAGCAAGCGGTTCACCTGATGGTAAGTGACTACTGTCGCCCACGTACATCTGCAACACAAGAGGTTCTGCAGACGCATTTCCGGCCTTTAAGGGTATTTGGGAGATGGAATGGAGGGGGATGGGGAGGGGGCGTGGGTCTCAGGTTACTCACCGAACGAAAACAAAAGATGTGTTTTCGTTCGGTGAGTGAGGAACAGAAGCACAAGATGTGTCTACTTCAGGCTGGTGTTCTGCGAGGCCGTGATACCAACCCGGTCGAGCCGGCCCATTCGACGAGCAGCAAATATAGATATACAGATACGTTTAATAATTTTTAATATTATTTAAGTTTCGAGTACGAAATAAATAACTAGTTGGTCGTTAGTGATTTCTAATATTTAATTTTATTCTATTTACTAAAATAAGTTAACAGTGTATAGAACTGCTAAAGGTTATCTATGAAAAAACTCGTACACTTAACGCAGTATTTTTGTTGAATGTACTTATAAACTATATAAAATCACTAAATTGAAACCCTTTTTAATTTCATGTGAATGCATTTCCAGCTCTAAAATGCTTCACAAAAATTTACAGGTATTCGTATAAAACTGTTGTATTGATAAAAAAAAACTTTACATTAATTCTGTGAGTTGGCTAAAAAAGCGGAATACTTGATTAAAATGTGTCCAACGTTCCAAAAAGCGACGCCCGGTCGTGGGGTTAGATTAGTTTCGGGCACTCTTTATTTTTCCACTTTATATTCGTTGACTAATCGAGTCCGATGTGATACAGTTTTTTGGCGGCATCGTGTCAGGTGAATCATGGCATTTCATTGAAATTACATAACTGGTAGTTTTAAGCCTCTCGTAATCCATCATATCAAAGCATATACTTTTTACTTAACTATAATAGCAACATTGCTTGTTAGTGTTAAATATAAAGCTAATATCAGTATAAATCAATTTTAATTACATAATTTTATCTCTGTCTATCCAGCAATATTAATGTTATCAAACGTAGTTACACACATTTTGAGGGCGCCGGACCTCGCAAGGAAACAGAACACAGAAATGTTTTTCAGAACTTTGCGTAGTATATGAAAAAGAGCATCACCCGAAACTACTGGCTCATCAATTAAATGACTATTTCAGTAAAAATAACATCCTCCTTGAAGTTTACCGTATAATTTAACCACAATTAATTTTACAAACCGTCCGAGTTTAACTCGCATTTAATTGTCTTGTTTTTAAATAAAATAACAATAAAGTCGTCTAACTAATACGAATTCGTACATTAACATTTTGCGTTAAACAATTCCAAGATGTTGCTTTTATAAGTATGAAATTAAACTCAAAGCAAATTTGATACATATTTATATATATTTATAGGGGCAAAAAGCCTGGGTAGGAGGTGTATCAGCAACATCAGAGAAGCTGTAGGTGCGTTGCCAGCTTTTAAAGTTTAATATTTTGGTTTTAATTTTCTAATCTCCGAATAATATACAAAGCTAAGAAATTCAATTCTATTTAATTAACCTTCTCGGTGAATGCCACTTACCTACAGAGAGTACCCATTCAAGTCTACCGTCTACTTAGCGCAATGGCGTCAGCTTCAAATGAGACGGAGCGTCGCTGCATTAGAGTGCAACCCATTAAAATCACATGTGCGAGATATCGTTTTGAGTCACGCTGTTGTCGATTCCCAAAACATGCACCTACATAAAATTTAAATTATTTTACAGCTCACTTTGAAACGATCTGCATGTTTTCGTGGCTCTATACTCAACACGAAACGCTAAAGGAATCAATTTTAAGTAGAAGTTTGTATTTAATATTAACATCTATTGATCCAAAGATCCTGTAAAAATGTCAACCGGTTAAATATTGTAAAATACTTTATCTGTAGTTTAGAAAAAGACACCACGTGTAGGTGTAAGGGGGAATTCTATCCCCGCCCGGTGCACCATGCTAGCCAACGATCTCTGCAACCGAATTATAGTAAAATATCCATTCCTATTTGCCGAAGTTACACAGATCAGTGATAGGGAGCAGCACCAATAGGGCGATTGTACCGTCTGCTGGCTCTTTCTTGAATAGGCCTATGTTTAGCATTAGACTAAAATGGCTGATGTTGTATGTGACGTGGTATTAGTAAAAGATTTACCAGCGTCATTTAAATACGTATGAATTTTTAGTAAACACACTTTAAAATCACTAATTGTTATTATTTTACAAAGTTTTTATCTGTAACAAATACTAACTTCCATTTATATCCACTTAAAATATTTTCCAAAAAAAAAATACTGCAACTGAGTTTTAAACTGATTATCACATCACATTGATTTAAAATATTGCGTAAAAGAAGCGTCTTTAATTAAAGCGAAGATGTTATTTTTCACGACGTTCATAAATATCGCTTTCGACCCAATTATGTCACAAGAAGAAACATCATTTTTTCGCGGTATCTGATATTTACTTTAATAAAGTGTCATGGAAGACAAGGAAATGTTAAGACTTAGACTTGAATCATATTAATGAATAGTACCCACAAAAAAATGTGTTCTGAACTGTACGTTCTCCAGAAATCTGTACTATTACAGAAAAAAAGGTAATTACATAATCGCGGGAAGCATTAGAGTTAGTGATTGTACATAAGCACTCACGCCTGTCACCAGTAGGGGTAGGCAGACAGATTCGCATTTGACACGGCTCAGCGTAGACCAACGGGCTTCCGCAACCAACCTTTTGGCCTCTATGGGTGATCGTGAACGTGACAACTGGCAAGCCAACTCGTCGGGTTTACTCCCGGAGCTAGTCATGAGATTTTCAAGGCTTTCTTTAGTCGCATCTTGTTTAGTCGACAACAATGGAGTGGTAGATTCTTACGTCTCTGCCACAAAGCCAATGATTGTATTATGAAATTCAATAAACAAATTATTTTACTTACTTAATGTTTTAACTTATAATGCTTAAACATTTTCTACTTTCAAAACAACCATAAAAGTTCGCAAATTTTAAGATATTCTGTTTTTCAGTTTTACTTTATTTAATTGTGAATTAATTTTCACAACTTTGTAAATAGGATTGATTGGGTATGCGGTTCATCCCATTTAGCTTTTTCTTTGCATTTAAGCTTGTAGAAATCATCGATATAAATATCTATTGAATGTAATAATCTACAGGCTAACCAAAAGTTTTAATTTATAAGCTAACAGTGATATCTCTTGTTTAAATAAATAACATCACTAGTCAATGGGAGTCATTATTATCACAGCCTGTGACGAGTCTACTGTTGGACGTAGTCCTGTCCCAAAGATTGCCACAAAGTACGGTCCTGAGTCATAATGTCCTCATCCATCGACTACTCGAAACACTGCTGGTCGTCACTACATCTTGTGAGTGGTCAAAATACACAGCGTTCGCCTTTGCAAGATATTCAAGAACCTTTCTTCTCTAACGGCTGTCGGTTTAGCGAGCTATACGGCCAGCCAATTTCCACTACAGCATGCTATAGTCATTCTTTCAGTAAAGAAATACCGAACATTGCATTTTTCACAGCCCACTGAGCTACTCTGAGCTTCCTCATACTGCCAGCAGCGAATGTCCAAATCTTGACTCTGACAGTGATCTCTAGTAACACTTGCAATCCTTTGGTATTAAGGTTTTCAGAATAAGTACCGAAAAATCATCAAATGCTAAACTAGTACCTATACGAATACGACCCTTTGTTAAATATTCACGATTAATACTTAATAATTTTTTTTTAGTTTCCAAGTTATTATCACACTAAAGATATCATAATTTATCTATTCGACTACTAATATAGCTATATTGGTTTGGTAGCAAAATAGTCCAAATATGTACCTAATAAACCACGTAATGTATTTTTTTTCTACGAAAAGTATGTCTCTTCATTCACGGTGTCATATACGCAAGCTTTGAAATAACGCAAGCACAGAAATAAATAAGTAAAATGACGCAATCAAATTCTGCATAAAGAAAACACAATTTCTTTCAAATTCGCAATAAAGTTACATTCGTATAAGGGAGCCACAAGTCAAATGTATGTACTGACAACATAACATGTGGTACTCTGAGAGACTAATTTCAATAATTATAAAGCAAACATTGGATCTCGAGTAAATATGCGATTAGAAGTTTGCGATGCGATGTCTGTGATAATTTGTTTACGCCTGCGGTGTTATAAACTCTGTTTGTACACCTCGCCGAAATATGTATATCGTGGGATTAACTCTCTTTGATACATATTGTATATACATAAATCAAATGCATTGCAGCTTCATAAGCTTTTATTTTACATACTCTGAAGTATATTAGTAATAACCACACCATTAAATAGCGAGGCCATTGCCACTTTATTAATACCTTTTAAATTAAACTTCATATTAATTAGATTTTAACTACACATCTTGTGTTTTAACGGGTTTATATTTAATTTTCTCTCTATTAAACTACTATTTATGATAATCTCTGTGTTTATTTCCACTTGAAAATAATTAAGTACGGGTAAGTACTATTTTTGTAGCGTGTGGCGTAGCTACAGTTCTACGAAGAAAACAATTAAGGAAAGGTATTTCTCGGTAGTAAAATAGCACATAAAATGGGCTCCTTACTTGATATAGGGGAAAAGAAATGTTCGAGTACTCGAACTAAAAACTAAAACGTTATATATCCTTTCTTCGTCATAAGTTGGGTTTACGTACCTAAAGTCATCTGTAATTAAGTGTCCAGTAAAATGTAAATATTTATTTTAATTCACATGAAAACTATATTTAGACAAACAGGGGAAAGTTTCGTAAGGACATCAAAGGACCCGAATAATTATTGAGTTATTTAGATTGTCGCTAGAGCGAGGCACATCTGCTTCTCATAAACTACATGGCTTTAAATATAATTGGTGGTCATCTATCATTTTTAAAGCGTCCCTTGTCGGAAATATCTAAATTGGATTAATTAGAAGTCCTGTATCATATTTTCAGGGGAAGAAAAGATTTTACAATTTTTTTTTTAAACTTAGTCTAAATCGGAAATGTATTAGAATCATATTTCTCAAGCGGTTTGGTGATCGCAGTGCCAGATGCCTCTCAGTTTAAACGCGGCTGTCGCCATCTGTCGCACACCAAGAGATTTCTATGGCTTTTCCTTTGGTCAATATTTACGACACTTACAAGAAAACAGAAGAAGAGATACGACTAAAGAACGTATATAAGAAGAAAGAGCATAATTATTACATTATTTATTTATTGTATATTATTTTACACAGGGGTGTAAGGGACAATATACTAACTTTTTCTCAAAACGGCAACCTCCCCTGCACCCGGTGCAACCTGCTGATTAACAAACGAGACTCAGGTGACCGACAAATGGCGGAAAATCTATTGAAATTTACCGGATCACTGGCTCAAGGGCATTGCACTTGCCAACTAGTAAGGTGAGTATGCGCAATTATTCGATAGATCAACTTTTGTCGGAGCTTTCATGAAAAGGCTATGTCCAGCAGTAGATTTCACAAGACTGATAAAGTAAATTCTTACTCACAATTACAAATGTCTATTTACGTGTACTGACAAAACATTAGATAATAAGGTTACAATAAGAAACAAAAAGCAAATGTCTAGTCAAAAATTAACGAACAAAGGCGCTGAAAGTTACGACTCTAGTAATCGTCTCGGCATAAACCGCTGTCACTTTTACAATGCCATAAACTCAATGCAATTGCTGTCAGATCTAAATTTTTAGTACGTTGGTATCATAATACGGTTTCAGCAGTTCTATCACAGACGTAAGTTATTAGCTATAATAAGACTAGAATTTAAAATTGCAGTTTTTAAACGGTATAGAAGTTGCAGTTTTGTAAATTCTACATGCTAAGGTTTATACTTGATTCTATTTAATACTATAAATAACAAGAGAAAGAAATAAATAACAAATAATAGTCGATATTATATATTAAAATCGTAACATTTGAAGGAAGATATCAGTCACTATGGCAAGATCTCTTACTCTCTGGCAGTAGTTTATGAAGCTAGTATGAATATTACATGTAGGAATTGCAAATGTTGTTTAACCTAATTTTAGCCCCATTTATGGCACATTAGTTGTGGCTAGTCATATAGTATACGTGAGCAGAAGATAAATTCTTCTCAATTGTGGCCCGGTGAAAATTTAACGAGCCACTCGAGCCTTCGCGTCGAGAGAAACTGCCGATAAAAGATTTAGCAGGTTTACTGGCAAAGGTATCAGAACCGAAACTACCTTCTCAGATGACTGTTTAGTTTTATCTTAAATGATAATTTTATCTGATAAATTAAAAATTCTACGGAGGGCATCTATGATTGAGTACTTTTATTGTTTTGCAAAAGATGTTTGAAAGTGTTTATCAGTTCAGTTCAGTTATTGGTATTTTAGGCAACATTATTGGTGCTGTTACTAAAATCACATTTTATGTAAATAACTTTAACAATTGCTATATGAAAGAGGAAGGAAAAAAGAAAAAAATAACACAAGGAACAGAGGAAAATAAGTTCGAGTAGCACCCCAGCTACTGCATAAATCTAAAAGCAGTCTCTAATTGAATATTCTCTTTGTGTAATGCCTTCTTATTTCACCCTTTAAAATAAAATATAGGCTGAAAACGAAACATGTAAATTTTATCGCGTCTGAGCACGGCCGCTCGCCGGGGATCAGTTCAGATTTTTTGCAAAGCCAAGGTAAAGCAAGAAACTTGGCTCGTATTTTCCGCTAAAAGTTTCCCTATTGCAATGTTCGTCGAAATACTTTTGGAGCGAGTTATAAAAGGAAAGCGTATTGTATAAAGTTCGAAGAACAGAACTAACAAATCATTTAAGTCGTTATCCCAGAATATTGGACCGTCCAAATCACGAGGAAGTTAGGCGAGCGGAGTGCATAGTTGAAATTGTTTTATGTAGGAGTTTGGGACGATTTTATTAATAAATGACTTTGTTCCTATAGAGGATCTTTTAACAAACAACAAAAAAGCTAACAAAGCTGGAGACTTTCTAGAGCATTATTCAAAAGAACTAAAAACTGTGTGCTTACTTTACAAAAGCAATTTTAATTTCTTTGTCGATTATTTCGGGTTATGCTCTGATATCCAAGCCTATGAGAGCTCTTACTTTATTCGTACACTATTAAATCGTTCGCTATTAAACACACAACATTATCAGTCTATGAATTCTACTTAAACACCATTTATCATAATTTGATTACTACAATCAAACTATAATAAACGATAATTCACAGTCTGTGTATATAAAAAGTATAAAATAAAAATTTAAAATCATGAACAACGCAACCAAAGCCTTAAAGCTCACCTTAAACCCAAACAACGTTGCTAAAACCATTTACTTTGTGGATAGAGACTTGCCTTTCACTTCACAATATTGTTATTGTAGTTTATAGGCAGGTCATCTATACAATATAACGAAACGATTAATGTAACGATTTTTTTGTTATAATAATAAATCATTTTTTTTCCAATTGATTGTATAACCAACTAATTTTAATTTAGAATTAATTACGAATAATATTTGCTCTCAAGCGGTGTTTTATCTTATATTCTAATTCTGGCGCAGGAAACCCCTGAATCTAATTCTAAGGTTAGATATAATTTGCGATGTTGACACATTTTATTTATGATGTTATTAAAGTAAGAAAAGAGTGTTAACCGTTTTCGTCCGAAAGGGAAAGCCAAACATTAAATTTAAGCTCATTATACACGTTATTTAATATTGCCTTTTGCGAGCATGCCAACAATGAACGCATGGCTTCCAACGATAAAACAGCTGCCGGCTTGCTGTAACGTTATACAAAACACACTACAATCTACTCTTGATAAATCTGATACCCTGGTAGGTATAGCAACTATTGTAATGTAACTGCAAAGGCTTGTTTACGGTTGGCAAAAATGTTTGCTAGCCGATACAAACAACAGAACATGATTTTAAACAGTTTCTTTACATACTTTTTTTTCCTTGTACTTATATCAAAAATTATAGACTATGTATATGTAATTAAAATAATATTTGAAAGCTATACATTCACATAAAATTGTAATAATTTTCTGACAGCGTATTATAAGCATGATCGATATTGATAAATAGATTACTTCATACTCAATTGAAATTAATAATCTTTACTTTTCTAAATAAATATTACAGATTTTATTACCATCTCGATATAGCTATCGAGATTTAGCATAATATACATATTTATATAGATTATTATTATTGCTGAATATCATAATAAGAATAGAGAAATAAATAAATAAGGGAGGATATTATCCCACTACGAGTAATATTATGCTAAATCTATAACAAAATTCTGATGAAATCGCTTTAATGTCCATTTTGTCTAGCTGTCCGTTTGTGACGTGAAATTAATATTGAAATTCATCTGAGGCCACAAAGATATTTCTGTTAAAAAATTTACTTCTAATTAAATAGGTTCACGATCTTATGTATCAAAACCTTCAGGGTGCGGTAATCGTTGACCTAGAATCATAAAATTTGGTATGATGTAAAGTCATCGATTAAGAAATCCGATATTTTCCCCGCAGTAAATATTTTTGATTTGTGCTCACTTTATAACCTGATCGAAGATAACCTATCACTAAGAACGTGTACTCTATCTGTCAACGAATAATAACTCAATCCGTTGATAGTTGTAAGTATTGACACCACTGTCTACCCGGTGTGAGATAACAGGCTAGAATTTTGATATCATTGTAATTAATAATTAAAAACTTTAGGTATTTGTGACGATTTGCCATAAAAAATTTAGATGCACAAATTGTTTTCAATCAGTTTTTGTCTACATTAAAGCAGCGTATCATATGAACAATTGTAGGTATTCAGAAAAATTGCGCGTTACGTACAATAGAAAAAAATATGGAAGGCTTAGATTTCAATCGCCACAGCGCGGTAATTTGATGCAGTGGCAACAATGAAGGCCATTTCCGATGTTTAAACAGCTGCTCGTTTTGAAATCCCGTATCCGTGTTTAATATCGAATGAATCTTTTAAACAATGTGGAAAGCTTTTTGTTTGATTTCGTGTCAAACATAAAGTACACAATACTTGAATGTGTAAACAAAAATGTTTTTAAACATTTATTATTGCGAAGAATGTGGAGTTGTAAGAATTAAATGTTGATTGTTTATTTCTGTGTTACATTAATTTCACGCAATCTAGTCTCCTGCATAAAAAGAAATTTTAAAAATGATGATGAATGTATGTTAATTATACATTTTTATCGGTATCGGAAAAAATATGCCACCTTTTCTCTAAAAATAAACCTCATTTGCCTTTCTAGCTAACAAAAGAGTATTTACTACCATTTCTACATCAGACTATTTTTGTCCACAATTGACCATAGGCATCTCCAAGAAAGCGCCAGCAAAATCCGGTAACCAACCAGGTTGGTGAGCGCAGTGCCGGTACCCTCACACACATAAGAGGCTTTAGCTACCTGGTGAGGAATCCATCCGAAAATGCTAAACACTAATCCTACTAATGATGGGGAGCAGCATCATTAAACAGTACGAGCCACGCACAGAGTAACGATTATGGGCAAACGTACCGTGAAATGCTTTGTGGCTTGTGTGTGGGCTTATGTTCCGTAAGTAGATCCATTATGTCTCTTGCAGTATGAGTCAACGACCTCTATTTAACCAGCGGAATTAACGTTGATATGCAGAAGCTTGCTTCGACCCTCTTCACCAGCTACTAAAATGATTGTAGCTAAGCTTGGTCCCTATACTATTACTAATAGTAAACGAGGCCGATGCTAGTTTTTAGTCGGCACAAATTTCTATATATAATTATTTACTCGTAAATTTGTGAATGTTTTTAAATATTTTACATACCCTTTCCATTATATCGAAGTATTCGAGATATTTCGCTTCGACAACTCTGACTACACCCGAGGGAGAGATGAGGTAGAGAATTTTTCTACGCCGCCCCAATGCGGCAAATATTTTTATTTATTTTTTTATAGAAGAAGGGGGCAAACGAGCGTGCGGGTCACCTGATGGTAAGTGATCACCGACGCCCACGAACATCCACAACACCAGAGGAGCTACAGATGCGCTGCCGGCCTTAAAAATATATATAATTAAGTATGAAAATTGAGCAACTGAAGTGACTTTATTTCCTTACCTGATCCGGACTAGTGACAATAGAATTTAAATAATTTTAAATTCTGACACGTGAAGTGTCATTTTATTGTAATAAATACCTTTAATTCTTTCCTTTAGGTAAACATTTTATCTTGATATGTTTGGAAGCGGTACGAGAAATAATTTTGTAACGCAACTATTTCCACAAGATATCCGATACGAATTCGACAGGGGCGTTGAATATTTCACGCGTCAACGTAAACGAAGTAGGCTGTAAAGCTGAACGTTCGCGAAGGCGCTTCAGTAAATCCCTAGGGATCCAATTTCCCCAGGCGACTAGCACATGTTTAACCCACAACTGAAATACACTTTATTACAAATGTCTATAAAAATATTAGTTGATGGATTTTATTCTAAAGATTAAATCATGATTCATGCATTACAATAGGTCTATATTATGATTATAATTGGTGGTTTGCATCAATAATAATCTGATGTGTATTACATAACATACATTTGTATTGGAATAAAAAAAATCCTAGTTATAACACTATGTAGGTAGTTAATATTGAGTTACTTTTAATTACAAATTTATAAAAACTATTAATTTTTAATATTCCTTTTTCTAATAACCAATGAACAATGGAATGAAAACAGTTATGAAAACATACATGTACTAGATGTTACGATGTGCGTTATGATAAATAGAAGTATAACTTGCGTGGGAGAGAGGTTCAGGAAGTTTACCTTTGCTTTTGTGTTAAACTAACCAGTTTGTAAGTACCGCTTGGAGCTCTCAGCGATTGTTAGTTTCAACGACTCCTCTGGGAATTATTGGACATAAACTGAATGTACAGTTTTCGTTATTAACACAAATTAGTGACTGCATGCGGGCCGCTGTACGTAATTACTTTTGTATCAAACGTTAATTGAAATAATTATCGACATGTTGACACGCCCGTTTACAGAATAATTAACTTAAATATGGAAACAACACGGTAATTTATTGCTTGTGATGCTACAGGGTAAAATTTTGTATAAAACCATTAAGTTTCTGTAAAATGATTACGTTTAAATGTGTAAGTTACTTTAGAAACCTTACATGTACTTAGCATTCAAGTTTCAGGTACAAAAGATGTTTCTTATACATTACTTATTTTTTCTGGAAACTTCTTTCGCGTGCTATTCGTTCCCACAAGAATCGTGGTTTCTTTTTTCAGGTTTAACCCGAAGTAGCCTATGTCACGCTCCGACATTCCAGCTGTTGTTGTTCAAAAAATCATGTTAATCTATTTAACCATTTTGGCATGAATAAGCGGGAACCAAATTTCACGCGGACGAAGTCGCAGGGAAAAGCTGTGCACTACCTAACGCGCTGTGTTTCGGCTCGATGACATTGCACCGGCAGTGATGTGTTCAGAATCATCCTCATAAAATTAAACTATTCGTCAAAATATTACGATTTTAAGACAGTTATCAACTCCGTGATATGCTCAAAAAAATGTAATTAATTCGATTAGGATTTAGTTTTAGTACCGAAAATTAATCTCTATCATTTTTAATTAATTCATAATATATCTTTACTACTTTTTATGGATAATATAACATATCCTATATTATCGTGGACTTTTTTGTAGAAATGTTTAAGGGCAATATTGTCATATTTATTTTCACCTATTACTCTCTTTTTTAGCAGCGTACCTGAAAATGCTTCATTATTAAAAATATTCAGAAATCTACTCAAAAAATGTCCATAAATTTTATATCTAAAACCAATTTCTTGAAACACTGTTTACTAATGAAACCCGAATAAAATCCGTTTAAAAATTTTGGAGAAAATCGTTCCCAGACAGATAGACAGATGGGGCGAGATACTTTATATTTAACCGACTTCAAAAAGGAGGAGGTTATCAATTCGTCAGTATGTTTTTTGTATGTATGTTGCGCGATGTCTTAAATAATTATGTACAGATTTAATATATTTTTTTTATTTTTAATACAATTTTAAGTATCATTAATACTTTTTTATTGAATAGGTTCTACCTCCAGAGAGGTTCCGTGTAAATTGAAAAAAAAGAAATTTTTTCTCTCCCAGGGATGGATAAAGGGATTACTAATTAGCATAGTGGTTCTGATTATTAAATGTTTTCCACTAAATGCACGGAAAAAGTAATTATTTCTAGTTAGAATTAGAAGTACTGTTATGTATATGTACCGTATAATAAATATGTAGAAAAATAAAGAAGATATTTATTAATCACTTTTAAAATACGTGCTACTTTTAAATAGATCAATGAAATATCCGATATCCAAAGGCTCGATATGGAGGGGAGCTTCAAAGTGCCTCAGGTATATGAGTCAGTAATTGAGGACGCCTCCCGCGGGGCACGAATTTCGAATCCCTAACGCGGGTTCGGATTGCTTTAATGACACACATGCGGGATGTTTTTGTGCTATCTCTGATTAAACTAAATAGAAAAACTATTGAAAGGGTGTATTCATTTTGAGAATAACGTACAATAGCCTGGAAAGATAAAAGGCTTTGTCGTTAATGCTATTCGTAATGAATTTGTTCCAAGTAGTTTTGACAGTTTAATGGAAGTAGAAGCGTAGCTGACCGAATATAAACATTTTCCAAACAATTGCTTCGGACGTTAAGTTACGGCGTGGCAGAAAGTTTTTTTTTGCTGGCACGATATTAAGCGTCTGGCTGTACATGGAACTTAGGTGGGAGTTGAAGCGAAAAGCTTTATTATTTATTATTCAAGCGATGAAAAGTGGAAAGTGGGATAAAGCGTCAAGCCGTACATGACCGCCTTCTCTTGCCGCATCTCATTGTGGAAGTCGATTTATACTTTCTTCTTCTTGTGATCGTTGATCGCTGCACTGCAACGCAGTTTCATTTTGTGTTATGCAAGAGCTCGTTTGAATAGTTGTTCTTGATTTCTTTGTTTACGTTCAACCTTAAGGAAACAAACTGATAATAATTCAATTGGACGGTACTCTGAATGTGCGTTACTGACTTTTTGATTGAACTGATAATATGTGTGTATTTATTTATTTATTCTTTATTGAACTATATAAGAGTACAATATATGATCAAAAGGCGGACATAATTCTAAAAGCATTCTCTGCCTGTCAACCTTTGGGAGTGATAAAACATCGAAGGCGGTTACAGAAAAGATCAAACAGAATAAAGATACATATATACATATACATAGACATTATGATGACAACTCAGTAATTATGAGCAATTTTTAAGAAATGAGCCTAAACGTTGTCTCAATTTTTCAGGCAGTGCATTCCACAGGCGCGCAGCTTAAACATCAAACAACGAAGAATAGAAACCAGAACGGTGAAGTGGAATAGACAGAGTCAAAGTCTCTGTAGAACGAAGTTGTCGGTTATGAGTATCACGCAGCAATTGAAACTTACGTCTCAGATAATTTGGATAGCGGTTATCAAATAAAACTAAAAAGTATCCTGGTGTGTCTACGTTGACGAATAGGAAGCCATTTCAGCTGAGTGTGGAAAGAGGAAACATTTATTAACGAGACGCTCCAGCTTGTTTCGTAGATTCTCATTAGGATTTAGATAACACACATCAGCATAATCAATGTTGGGCAAAATTAGAGATTGCACCAAAGTTATCTTTACCTTGACCGGACGAAAGTTTTTAATGGGATTCAGAGTACTCAACTTGAATTTACAGAGGAATTGTCGAAACTCGATATCAGTTGGTGAGACACAACTGATATCGAGTTTCGACAATTCCCGAACGCTTCCGATTAATACGGCTTGACATTTATTAGGATTAACTTGTATACCAAATTTACAAGCCCAATTGTTTAAATTAGTCAAGTCCATATTAATTTTATCTACAGCACTATTAATCGAGTCGACATCTGTCTGAGTGTGGATTTGCAGATCGTCAGCGTAGAAATGGTAAGAGCATTTGAACTGTGCGGAGAGGAAGTTAATGAAAATAGAAAACATTACAGGAGATAATATTTCACCCTGTGTGTATATGCCAAATTTGAAAAAGCGCTAGGATAAGGATAATTATTCTGCAAGATCGCCTTCCGTTTTCATCAAATTTGTAACTTAACTCTACGGTAAAGGTCTATTAAAAAATGTATGCCAGTGTAGTTGGGTTTTAATATTTATAGCTGTGGCTGTTGGTATCAATAATATTGTGTATATATGTCTATGAAATATAGAAATCCAGGCCAGTAATAGAAAATACCTTATCGCTTGAGAGACGTCTAGTACTGCGAAAGCGCAGATGTAGATTATGATGATAATAATAACATAAGTATGATTATAGTCAGGTTATAGTCATAATCACCATCATTGCATTTAAGCGGTTATGCCAACTTTTGAGGATCGCGAGTTTACAGATGCAAACAAATGAAAGATTGTCATGCAAAAGCATTATTTATTAGTACATTATTTCTTCTTTTCACTTACGCCTTGTAGTGTCTTACTGGTACTGCTTAAGAAATATTATTTTAAATTGTGTATATGAGACCTTACATTAGTACCTAAATATTTTATAAACTTAACACATTAGTAATATTATGATCATTAAGCACCAAGCTATAATAATGTAAATAGATAGTTATTTTTAGTTATCTTAAGTTATTTAAAAGGGGTTAAAGTATGAAGCGACAATTATACGAATAAACATACAATTCCTCGTTGTCAAACGCATAGTAAATGCTGTGTTATAAATTCGGTAACCATACGATGTGTTTTTTTTAAATTTAGTTTGAATATATCATATATTTTTAAGTTTAAATATTTGTAATTCCAATTTTTGCAAGAGTTTTAAATTACGTTTCGATGTTTATAGTCTAAATTTGTATTCTATCACGATGTGAAAGCTTAATCTAAGGATGTTAAAATAAGGCATATGCTTTGGAACTATACCAATTTCCAATTTTTATTACATACAATCATTTCCTTTCATCTAACCAGCCACTAAACAAACACTGTTCTCTGTTTATTTGTTTATTACATCATACGTTTCAGGAAATATAATAATATAATCGCAGTTTATTTACACTAAGTGATGCTATTTGTGTTTCCCCTGTTCTTAAATTCTTTCTTAACCATGTAACTGTTTGACAGGTGCTGACTAAACCTGAGAGTAACAAAGTCCCGAGAATATTCTCATGGTTTAGCGGTCAATGTGCCCAACCCTGCTTAGCTATGGGTTATGGGTTAAAAACTAAAGCCATCAAGAGGTTTCATCATTGGGTGTATTGTAACTGTGGCCGTATATGTTTGAGACTGCATTCGATCCTATATTAATGGTTATTTAAGATGAAGACGAGTGAGTCTACGAAAAATGTCGCCATGGCTACAACCAATAACTGAATAAATTCCCATATGAAACATGTTTCTCATCTAAAAATGGGATTTGATCGCAGACAATCTATTAAGTTGACTTTACAATAACAATTTTTTAACTCATATCATTTTCTCACTCCGCGGAAAAGTATGAGTATGTGTAACAATTAAACAATTTACTTATCAGATGCTTGATTTCTGAGATGTGATGAACATTTTAGTTCATGTTATCATTGAAATTTTGCAATTATATCATCTTCACCCGGCTTAACCTGCAATACCTAAACCAATGCAATTACTTCATCAATGCTAATAGCACTAAATAAAATAACCTCAGCAAGGTTAATTCTATTAACAAACAAAAAGGTAAACAAGATCAATTGTAATAAATTACGATCTACTTGTATACAAACTTATATACGTAATATACAGATCAATAGTACCTATCACAGCATATTATCTAAAGTTTTTGGGGACGAATCCCACTAGACGTAACTTTTTTTTTGTTACGAATATCAATTTTGTATGTTTATTTAATACAATTATGACTATTTATTTTTATTGGTATATTTTTTAATGTATATAATATATATAAATATAACGTATGTGTATTATATTCCAGGAATACAAAGACAGTTACCACCATAATTTTGAAATTTTTTATATAAAAACATTGCAGATATGTTGGTGCGAAACCGTCGCGGTTCGCACCAAGTTCGAGTAATAATAAATAATACTAGCGCATTGTTATATGTATTTTGCTCACACACTAAGACTGTCAGTGACTGTAATAAAAGGCTTGTAATCTGAGGGTTCTGGGTTCGAATCCCGCTTGAAGCAAATTGTGTGTGACGTTTATTAAATTTATTTGAATATTAATTTTCAAGAAAAATATTTTTTAGACTTAGATTAAATTTTCCGCAATTTTCATTCTCAGTTCACCATTTCTAATAGTTTAATATCGCAGTGTATTTCGCAAACGTTTGGCGATTCAATTCTAGTAAAAGCTCACAACGGCTCAGCTCTGTGGACTTTGTAAAGGAAACGAAGTCAGTGCGCTACATTACGACCTTTTAACGTCCTTCATGTTTACAGAGAAAATCTATGCCAACAGCAAACGCTACGTTATTTATGCTCTGAAAGACCTCGTAAAAATTTCAACAAAAAATATAACTTACGTGATTTATCTGAAAGCACGATATTTAAAGTGATGTGTGGCAATTACCTGTAAGAGACAAAATGTTTTATTAGTGATAGTTTATGCACACTCAAATTACAAGTCTACACAATCATCTTCGATATCAACCTGTGTAAGTTCAATGCTATGAATTTATTTCCTGCTATGCTATGTCTTTCCATGAAAGTACTTACAAACGCTGTCATGTCATGCATGGAAGGTTTGACCATAATCACCACGCTGGACAGGCATGTTAGTGATTTGAATTCGGCACAGTCGGAAGGATTCGTCGCCATCAGTCGAACACCAGAGCCTTGTCCGTTAGACGTTTGGAGGAAACGTTGGCGGTTTTCAATATGCATATTGTTATGTAGTAAACGAAGCTTGTCCAATTTTACTGATCACTAATGCTGCCTACTAAATCTCAGCTGTAGAAATATCTCGCGTTCATTAAAACTATCTCCTTTCCTCTGACAATCCATTCAATGATTTCAGAATTCTCGAAAAACTAAAAGGTAATGTAACTTTAGTACACCAATAATAGTAATTTTGTTGTTATATTAATTCTATTGTGTGCTTTAATGATTTTCGAGACCGTTTTATTTTTTAAAGCATTTTTTTTTAATTCAGGTAGTATAATGTTTCCGAGTTGTTATCTAGTGTTTTTGTTACAACAGCCAAGGCTCTGTTTATTCACTTAGTAGTAATATAAATTAAATACTAAAAAATATAAATATTTTCCGAATATTAATAATTACATGATATAACGTCTTCATTTTGCTATATGATAATTCGTTAATTTATGTTATATTTGCATTGATGACCTAAAAAGGATTTATGTTAAAATTATAAAATGCACAGCTGACGCATTTCATTAGCCCAATAAATGAGCCAATTGTAACGGGAAATAATGAACAACAGGAGATAATTTATGTCGGGGCACGAACACACGGGGCGGGTGTTTTAAGCTTCGTTTTTCTTTAAAATAAACAAAACAAATAATATTAGTTTCATGGTTCTGTTTTTAGCGTAGAAATCGAATATTGCTATTGCGATAATTGCGTAGATATATTACTACGTCAGACAAGGAAAGAAATAGTAATCATAACGATGATTACTTAACACACTGCAGAAGCTATATTTTACCATTTGTAAAATTTTAATAATATTTTTATAATATAGCCTCTGTAAATATGGCGAATGTTCACCTAGTGACCTAAATTAGATCAGAAACAGGAGCGATGTAGGATGAATTCAGCCATGACGAAAACTATCCATTTTATGGACAGTTGTGAACTACGCACAGTATATCATAGTGCCGCTAGGTTAAACGCATGTGCAGATTAACACTCGCGTCTTAACTTTCTAGTATCCGATATAACGCTTATGCAATAAGATCAGAGGAAAATCATGATGTAGTGTCATTGACACAGAATGCAATCCAACACAACCATACCCGATCACGAATAATTTGTGTGTTGGATGAATATTGGCTTCAGCTAGGATTTTACCTAGACAGTAGACAGGTGTCCTACGACTGTAGACCTGTCTATGAAGGCTCGTACAGCATCTATGTTATGATGAGAGTTATTATGATATACATTTCCCTAATACAATTCACTGTAACATTCATTTAATACCCTCAAGGCGTGTACCAAACCCAAACATTATTTTTTTTTTAAATTTTAATTTATATTATGCAGACATATACACCATTTAATTTTACAAAATATACAAATCTTATTACTTCACAAAATCTCAAGTAAATTAATAAATATTAAAAACGTATACGTACAAGCGCGTGCATATCAAATATTAACTGGCAATGTTAAGTTAACTGGTGCTAATAAGTTTTGTTTTAAACACGTTAACCCCCATGACATCAATAAAACATATTATTGATTAATATGTTTTATGAAAAATACTGTGGATTTATATAGATTTATCTGTAAAACTTATAAAATCGGTATATTTTATCTTAGCGCCGCACCTCGCACTATTATTTAATTATCACAAAATCATAGTTTGGCCGGTACCCGGATTGCATTTTACGAATTTGTAAAATATTTTCATTCAATGCGGGTTGCTGATAGGTAATCGTATATTCAAAAAATATCAGATCACAATATTGCTGCCACATGACTGTATACAATTACTACAACAAACAGCGAACGCTGAAATACGTAGTAGCTACAAATTCAAATCTCAATTATTCATGTAGCAAATGCCACTCGGTATTCCTTGGTGAATATGAATTTTGATGTTGAAGTCAAAATTGAGCAGGAAAGAAATTAAAACATTGAATTTATAAAACCTTTTCGGGGTATTGTTTGTTAAAAGGCAGAGTTTTTAAAGGTGGTTGAAGAAATAACTCAATAAACAATATCTGACTTCTATCATAAAAATATTTGTAGAATATTTTTTTATGAAACAAAATTTACCTGTTAACCATTTTTAACAATTATTTACTGAAAGCAATATTAGGTTGCAAACAACTGTAATTTAAATAATTTTAGTATTCATACTAATTCATAATTTGAGGCAATTTTAGGGAAATCTGTGGGAAACAGTCCTTTTTTTCTGACATACAATTTACATAATTAAATGCTCTTACTTTTCGTTCGGCTGCTGTGTTATTTAGATGGCATTCTTTACCTGAGTTTCTCACGATTTACGAACATACGTTACGCGGTAAGTGTGGTTACTTGCAACACAGTTAACAGTTTCTTTTATGTTTACGATGCGATGGCAATCGCCAAAAAATAATTCATGAATATCGTTATGAAGGTTAAAGCCCATTTTAAGTTTGCTTTTGAACATACGCCTGTCCCTAGTTGAGAGGGTCAGTCGAACGTTACCCTTCGGTTATGTGTTATTCATTCTACTAAAGTGGCAATGAACCTAAACCCGACTTAGCTGGTTTAGGTTTGTTGCCGATCAGTGTTGGTCGTCAAGTTGATTTCACAGGCTACGTTGGTTACCTTAGTTTGACTACGGATGAGTATGAAACGATGAGAATCTGGGTGTAGGTAGTTGAGCTACTAAGAGTTTCATCATCATCATTATTATCATTGTCAAGCGGCCTACAGAGAACTTACGTTCCGGACGTGGTCTACATGCCGTTTAGATACGTTTTTTGGCTATAACCCTTGCGGTTTTCATTGAATATGACACTATTGAAAGAAAGAAAAGTTTTTGCGGTTACAACTCAACACAATAGGTAGATGTTAAGGTCATTGATAATGTTAAGGTAATTTTATTACAATGACTATGACATCGGCAAATCCGGATTGAGAGCTGAATGGTTCAACAAAAACGCTAAACTAGGACTGCATCACAGAACTAGTACCTAGTGCCTAATGCTCGAATGCAGCTATTCTGCCTGATGTAGGAAACTTTTTCATATCCTATTCTTAGTTGCCTTAAATCACCTTTCAACGGAGCGGTAAAATAATTCCAGAAAGAAAGTATCTTTCTGCATTTAGATCGATGTACACTGTACGACCTCTGTACTATTTCTGTTCACGTAATTAAGAATTCCGTAATGGCACATTTGAAAGCTTTGATATTATACCGATAGTAAATCTGTCATGGTTAGAGATATTTTTCCGCTGAAATTATGAATGTATCGAAGTCTTCATCATAGCTCACAAAGAACAAACGTAAATTATAACCTAAGGTTATCTGTATAATTTTCTTTTTTTTTATCTTACATGTATGTGGTCCAAAGCCTATAGGATAACCTATTTGCAATGACTCTTGAAAGCAGTTCATTGAAGTGACTCAAAAACGAAACAGCATTCGTTTTAAAAACGATAGATTGATGCTGGGCGATGATGGGCGTTATAGCTGTTTTTGAAGATTTTTTTTAAACGTTACCTCCCATTACAGTAATTTCTCTTGTGGCGAGAAAGCAATTTACATACATTCATTGCACATGGATAGACCAGATCTGGAACAATTATTTGTAGTCAAGCCCGGAACCGCAGCGCCGCAGCTAAGGCTTAGCCTCTGCGCCACCAAGCCGCCAAAATTATTTTTATCTCTAACGTAGCATCGATATTAAATACAATTAAACGGTACCGGTTAACCACCCGCTTTCAGAAAATGCACTGAAATTTTGTCTTCGTTCGCCATGATGCCGTTCCGATTTCGTTCATATTTGAGTGATTTTAATCACACTTAATATCCGGAATATCTTAGGAGCAGTCTAATTAGTTTCTAGTATAGATGAATAATACATAGGTACAACAGCAGTGGGTTGCGTGGTTTCATCGACAATTTGTACGTTGTCCATATGGAATGTGCCATGGAATGGAGTTTATGACCATGATTTCACTCAAAATATCTGCCCCGGCGGATACACCAGCTATCTCAGTCTTGAACTGTATTAACTTATAGCCTTCATTTTTAAACCTTCGTGTAACTTTATCGCCTTTTCTCCTAATTCGTCAATAAAAATGTTGATGTTATTGCTTTTTAAATATATACCAATGTTTGAATTAAAGGTGCATGACCTAAATGATATAATCGCAGAGATGAAACCCATTAAATTAAAATTGTTTTCTCCCATCAGTGAGTAAATAGGTTACGAGGAAAATATTAAAGTCAAAGGGTTAATGTACTTTAGGCCTTATAAGCGAAATTTCAAACCACTTAGTATAAATGGATTGCCAAGTGATTAATGAGAGTGTGTAAATAAATAATGAGTACGAAGACGAACCTCTTTGTTATACACGATGGGTCGTGTTCATGATGAGTCACTGAACTACAAAACTGTCATTTTGGAATTAATTATCATAGCGCATGAATGCCGTTTATTCTTTTTATATGATGTGACAGGATATTGGAAAAAAAATCAACTATGCTCAATCTATGAAGTAATTGGAAAATTTTAGAGGCCATTAATTAATAACGTAGAGTTCATTGACAGGATCGCCCGGGCTGCGGGTTTAACGGACATTCTGCTATCCACAAACGATTCATCGTTTGACGGCTCACTGGATAATTGTTTACGGAAATTTCGCGACTACACGGCCGGAAAATAGGTTGTAACTATCACTAGAGTTGTCCAATACAGCACTTAAAATTGCTAAACAATTTTAAGTGCTGTATATACCACGTGCTCAGCGGTGAAGAAAAAACATCGTGAGGAAACCTGCTGAGAAATAGTAAAAATGTTATTTTTATTTCGAGGATATGTGAAGCCCGCTAACCCGCAGCGTGGCGGACCCTTCCCGGCTCCTAAACCCTCTCTGCTACACGTATTTGAGAAGGAGGCCTTTGCCCAGCAGTGGACACTTACAGGCTGCTACTTTTATCACAAGAGAATTGTCATGTTAAAAAAAATGCACAATATCAAATGATTATACTTGTCTCTGACTCATACTTTCCTTCTGTAAACATTAGCAGTTGTTTTTAAGCCTTCACTTAATGGCGTTATAACTTATAACGAATAACATTTGTAACTATAGTGATAATTGTGACGGGCAGGAGTGTCAACGGTTAGAGGTACTTTAATCGACAACCTACCTGCCAAACGTGGCGATTACAACCTATCCTACTCTTGGGAGAGACGAAGCCTAAAGTTGCTTAAACTAAACTGGATTCGAGACAGCTGAAGAAGAAGATACATTTAACGTATAATAAATGATTAAAGAGTAAAACAAACAATCCTCTTTGAAATAATATAAACTTAGCTATTTTAACACGCTTTTATTAGCTTGAGCTGTATGTATGAGTGAATATGAATGGAAAGGAATATTTCAGTCAAATTTTCACTTACAGACGTCAGTATAACAAGGAATCTTGCACCCGTATTAAAAACAGATAACAACTCAATAATATGCTATTATTTGGCTGGTCTGATTATGAAGCTGAAAGTGGGTAGCGGAACCCTTAAATGGCTACTAGTAAACCCATCGAGTTTAGGCTCATTAGATTTGTCTCAATCAGAGCTATTAATTTCACCTGGACCTGATGAAAGTGTATGTGGAATATAAATTATAAATTAAAAGTAAAAAAAAGAATAAAATTCATAAATAATTGTTTCATTTCAAAGGCATAGTAACTTAAAAGAAAAACGCCGTGCCGGGTGTCGTAAGAGGCTACTAAAGCAAAAGTCTTGAAAATCTCATAGCAATCTCTGGAGAAAACCTTTCAACAAGACCGTCGCGTTCTACTCGTATCTACTAGAGCAATGATAAGTGGGTTGCGGAAGCCCGTTTGATTACGCTGAATCTTGTCAAATTGAAATCCATTAGGTTTGCCTTCCACCATGGGTGACAAGCATGCCTACTGATTACAGGGTTTAACTTTTAGAGCCTATAATAGTTTAAGGTGCTGATCTGTAGTAAGTTTGTGTTGAATCGAGCAAGTTTTCTTTCCGTCACCACTGAAAACGTGGTCAATGAGCACTTAAATTGTAATAACCAAAACATTGGCAAAATAAAAGTAAAAGCCCTGATTAGTATTATAGGAAAAGATTTTTTGTATGTCTAATTTTTAAAAGCTTTACATTTGTGTCCCAGAGAACAAGTGCACATCTGGTGGGCGTGCATCGACCTCAGTACCGGTTTCCTTATTAAGTCCCGCTCCAGTCTCCTCGTGTCTTTGCCTTTCAATTCATAATAATGACGGGATATTAATATAGGTGAGGATACTATATTCTACATATATACAATAGAATTAGCTGAAACTAAACAATAAGATCTAAACATGGAGGAAAATATAGTCTTAAAATTAATTTTAGTCAGTATGCAAACGCTTAACATATATTTATTTATTTTAATTATTTAGAATATAATTAGGTCTACTCTGTCTGTTCTTATCAATAAAACCACAGCACCCTTTGAGGGTAGATATACAGGAATTGCTATTTACACATATAAATCTCGGATGACGGATAAATTGTGAAGGTATTTTTTTAAAGACTGAAAAAAAAAAGTTTGATTTTTTAATTTTGAATATTGTACATACTGATAAATCACATATTTAAAGCTTAGAAAGTAAACCTTGTGCTTCGTCATAACGCTTCAAAACGTAATTAATTTAAAGTCAATACCAACGAAGTCGAAGACGTAGTTAGTATTCCATTAAACACATACCTATCGCGGCACAGTAAACAGCGTAAAAGTAACGCTTCGTCGTTCCAAAGACTTGCTTTGTACTGTTCACTGACGCAGCAGCTGTTACGAAATCAGCTGAGATAATTTACATAACGTTACAGGCACTTTTCTTGTTATATCAGAATAATTATATGTAACTAGACACATTACGAAATAGTTTTAGTTAAGATCTTCACAACTTATTAATGTATGTTAAGAAAAAAAAAACTATTTCTGATTATGTAGTGTGTTAGCAATCCGTCACCCACCGTAAAAATATTAACCAGAGCTATGTATGTATGTATTAAGGTTACGATAATCGAGTGAACACGGCTATACTAGCGTTGCGGGTGGTAGTCTTGTGCGTGTCATGCTTGCTTAATAACCTCCGCTAGCGGCGGCGTTGTGTGGCGGATCGTCCACTTCTCTTTAATATGGTCGAGGAGGGTGACGACTGCCACATGCGTCATGTTGTGAACAGGCGCTACTGTTGGCGGCTGGTCAGAAGACATGGTTGTTAAGAAACAAAGCCATGTTTTGGATGTGAAATATAACACTGCATGATTTTATCGTGGTATAACTTCACACGGAATTCTTGTGATTTTTTTATGGAATAGCGGATATGGATCGTGTTTTAAATTGTGGGCGTGGCATCAGATCTACACCTCTCTAGAAACTTTCATTCTGGATGTAGAGTGTTGTTATCGACACTGCCTCTGATTAATCAATATTATCACATATCAATGAAGTGTTAATTTACATGATACGTAGTACGGGACGACACTTTAAAAATAAAAAATATTTATTTTTGTAAGCTATCGCTTTAGTCAAATTAGACCAGGTGGGCGTCACCATTTATATAACTAGTTCTTTGCACAGTATTGAGAACATAATCGAATATGCGCATCAAGTTAAGAGCGAAGGCCAATCGTGTACGGTAAAGCGAAAGGAAGGACAGCAAAGTATCTTTAGACGATTCCCACGATTCAAGTCGCATGTGCACGTTTACGTTAGACTCTATATAGTAAATTTTTAAATGTCTTTTTTAACATATTAAAATAAGTTTTACTATTTTTAGAAAGTATCTAATTATCAACTGCAGTCATTCTTTAGATTTAATAAACTAAAAATTATAACAAAATTATAATTACCGTTTGAATTTCTGTCCCCTTTCTTAATTTGGGTGTCATTATTACGATAATAAGTCGATTATTATCGACTTAGGGAATAGTCTTGGAGATTTCACGGCGTCCGACGAATTAAACATATCAAAAAATGTCAGACTACATTTACACTAACCGATAACGGGCAGCAGCGCACTTTAGAGGGTTGGGTCATCTGGCAATGTAATTACCAACACGCCAAGCATCTACTTGCTGCTATGTATGGCGATTATGTTAAATTCTTCTATTGATAAAGGAATCAAACATCAAACCGATTTGTTTTAAACTACTGAATACTAAAATACTAAAGTGTTTTAAATAAAACGCACATTTTTCTCTTTCAATTCTCAACATCATGACTTGCCATTTTACCACTATTGTGTGGTGTTTGAAAGGTAGAGCCAGTATAACCACTGACTGTGAGACATTCCCTCTTAGTCTTCAGGGGTGACGGCGCTTCTGTAACCTTGTTCGATTGCAGTTGGTTGCAGGTGTCCATGAGCTACAGTACCCACTTACCATCAGTTGGATTGCTAGGTCGTTTGTCAACCTCCTATAAAAAAACTTTTAATAGAAGAATCATCATCATCAGGCAATAAACACCCGGTTACAGGATATTCGCCTTTCTCAAATAGGGAAGATTTGGATATTTCGGACTGTAAGCTCGTGTTTAGCGTATTGAAGACGGTCATTGCACTATCTGTTGGAACTCCGTAGATTTTCTGTCTTTACATATTATTAGGACCATAATCGAGATAAGTTTTTTTTTTTGGCGGTAGGTGTAAAATAAGTAACATCTGATTTGTGAGCTCCACTTTAATATTTTCATTATAACTAAATTAAAGTATAATTTTGTTAAAATTTAACTCAATTCAGGTTTTATTAAGTGTTTGCATGGATTGAGCTAATAATTATATCCATGTGAAGAAGTTTACAAGACTTACATCGCCCATCAGCACTACTTCTATAACAAGTGTTAGCACTATTTTGTTCACTACACCTGAACACATAACAATCCACAATGGCAAATGTCAACACCATGCACAAGGAATTAGAAGTCAGCTGGACACAGAAGATGGCTGAATTTGAAGGACGTTTAAATGCAGCATTGGTTCCATCCAATCCCACACTGGTACAACTGAGTACTGAATTCAATATGTTTAAAGATGTTGTGTGTAATATGTTGGCTCTTCTACAGCAACAAGTAAAAGCATGTGTTACCACTGTAGATGAAATGGATATGCGACAGCGGCAAAATATACTGCTGTTTCGTGGCTTGCCGGAGGATGCTGCTGTTAATGTTCAAGATGAAATACTGGAACTTATCCATAGCAAAATGGGACTTTCGCATATAAACAGCTCCTTAATTAAACGGTGTCATCGACTTGGGTCTCAGGGTAGTGACAGGGTAAGACCCATTCTAGTCCAATTTCATGACCACTTCACTAAATCCGAGGTGTGGAAATCCAAGGCTAAACTAAAAGGAACTTCTTTCACCTTATCTGAATTCCTTACAAAAATGCGCCAAAATATTTATCAGAGGGCCCGCAAACTCTTTGGCATGCGGAGTGTCTGGACCCTAGATGGCACTATTTATATCAAACTTCCGAATACTACTCGTGCCAAAATCTCCACTGAAGAAGGCTTCGATATTATAGTCACAAAATGGTCCACAGGATCGCCAAGGACCGGTAATTCTAACTGTGATAGCAAGTCTTCATCACAGCAAAATGCTTCAAAATCCAGTCGCCAGCAAGAAGTGATACGGCGCAAGCAAGGAGTCTCTGCAGCGGTGTTGAGTGATGACAGCAAGAGGGCACGGCGTATCATTTCCAAAAAATAGGTAATTCACTGCGAAGTGCGTGGGAATAACAATGTTGGTATATAAATGCAGGTCTTACATTTCTGTTAATATACCTCTTACTTAGGCCCATATACAATTTTTATTAAAAAAACAGTTATTAGATAGTAAGTTTTGTTATCAATACTGGTAGACCTAATCTAATTGTTATTTAGTTTACTCTAATTACTAGGTAGGTATACTATATACGAAATTGTTTTTGTTTTTTTGCTTCACTGTTAATTTAACAGTTGTCATGTGTCACAGATTAATATTACTCTATGGTTACTGATAAGTTACACAGATAACTGATAAGTTATTAGAGATGCGTTCAATGTGTGTTGTGTGTTGCAATGCGTTCTGAAAGTTGGGTCAAGCGCTCATAATTTTTATTTTTATTCCTCGATTTTTTGTAAGGTACATATTAAATGTACTCTATAATGTTAACATTCTATATTATTTGATTTTAGTTTTTCTTATTTTTTTTTTTGTTTTATCTTCAGTTTATTAGATTACTTACAGCCTTGCAATTTTGTTCTTTTGGATTATAAAGTTCAAATTATAATATGCTTAAGCTAAAATGTTCATGCCATAGACTAAAAATGTTTGGTAGTGTATTAAGCACCATATTGTTGATAGTAATTTATTTAAAATTTTTGGTGATTTTGTAAACGGTCAACTGGTGGGTGATGCATAGTTTATGCATTGGTTTATAACGTTGTATTTTTAAGTTTTGTCTTTGTATTCGTTTAGTATTATTTTGTATTTATTTTTATATTATTATTATCATTTTTTTTTTTTTTTTTTTAATAATTATGTCTAGTGATGGCTCTTTTCATTCTGTTAATGACTCAGATACTTCATTTGCCTCTTATTATGACGAACTTTCAGGAGATACTATACCTGTACTACGGGATGAACTAAACAGAGTTTTTATCCCCCTTGATAAAGCATTCAATGTGTGTCATATTAATGCCCAAAGCATTCCTAGCCACTTTTCTTACTTTGAGGATGCATTCTCATCTAATTGCATTCATGCAATCCTCGTTTCAGAAACCTGGCTGAAGCCTTCTTTATTATCTTCTTTATATCCTCTATCTGACTTCGTCCTCATTCGTAATGACCGAACAGAAAAAAGAGGTGGTGGGGTTGCTATTTATCTTAGAGCAAATATTTCGTACAAGATAGTCTTGGCTTCCTCTTATCCCTACTCCGCCTCAGCAGAGTTTTTGTTCCTCGAAATTGATATTAAGGGAGTTAAGGCGATTTTAGGGGTAGTGTACTGTCCTCCTACCTTAGAATATTTCACTGCTTTAGAGACTGCTCTTGATACCATTGGGTCTGACTACACACACTACATGATAATGGGTGATTTTAATACCGATTTATTGAGAAATAACTCTCGTGCTCTAAAACTTCGGTCGATCATTGAATCAGTCAATCTCTTCATTCTTCCATTACAGGCAACTCATCATAATTTTGACACTAATGATTCATGGATTGATCTCATTATTACTTCTTCGCCTGACCGTGTGATTAGCCATGGACAGCTACCCGCCCCAAGTTTTTCACGTCATGATTTGATCTATTTTTCCTATAGAATAAAACCTCCTAAACACAACCCGACTTTTCTGCATTTACGCAATTTTTCAAGATTAAATACCGACAAACTTAAAAATGACGCATCCCTTACTGACTTTACTCCTTTATTAGCAGCTTCCACAATTGATGATAAAGTCTCTTTTCTCAATAATACAGTTATCAATATCTACAACGTTCATGCTCCCTTAGACAAAGTAAGAGTAAAGCGTCCTCCAGCCCCTTGGATGACAAGAGGCGTAAGGGTGGCAATGACAAGACGGGATCGGGCGTTTCAGAAATTTAAAAGACAACGTTCAGAAGAGAACTGGGCTCGCTTCAAACTACTAAGAAATAGATGCAATCAGATGGTACGAAATGCTAAACGCTGATATATCCACGATAATATTAATAATTCGTCGGCAGCTGATGTGTGGAAATTCTTAAGATCTCTCGGTTTCGGAAAAGTGATTTCACCGGATTATGGTTCAGATCTTAAATTGGATGACATTAATTGTCATTTTGCCTCGACTTCTTTGTTGGACCCTGCAATCCGGACTCAAACAATTCTTTCCATAGGTTTAATGCAACCTCCTTCTGTTCCTTTCTTTCAATTTTCCCCTATTACTCAAGACGAAATTATGAAAATTATTCATTCAATCAAATCCAAAGCACTGGGCTGCGATGATATAAGTAAGGTAATGTTATCTATGATCCTCGAGTACCTGCTTCCCGTCATTACTCATATTATAAACTTTTCCCTTGACTCTGGTCAGTACCCTATCCAGTGGAAAAAAGCTTATGTACGACCAATTCCTAAAATCCTTAATCCTGTATTGCCAAATCATTTCCGCCCAATTTCAATTCTCCCGTTTCTATCGAAAGTTTTGGAAGCCTGTGTTCATAAGCAAATTTCTTTATTTGTAGCAAAACATAACCTACTGAATAATTTTCAGTCGGGGTTTCGTCCTGGTCACAGCACCACCACTGCACTGATTAAGGTTACTGACGATGTAAGAAAAGCGATGGATGAGCAGAAACTCACAGTGGTGGCGCTTGTTGACTTTTCAAATGCTTTTAATACAGTTGATCATGATATCCTTCTCTCAATCCTTACATTTCTTCGATTTTCATCCCCGGCCTTGGAATGGTTTTCATCCTATCTTCGCGGTCGCCAGCAATCAGTCCGATTAGGACAGCAGCTATCTGCATGGGCTGATCTAGAGTCTGGTGTACCGCAAGGCGGTATACTTTCTCCAATAATGTTTTCTTTATTTATAAATTCTATCACATCAGTTGTCGACTGTTCGTACCATCTGTATGCTGATGATCTTCAGCTCTATATTCACTCTAGCATTAAGGATTTAAACAATGCTATTAAAAGTCTTAATGATAATCTCGATGCCATCAGAGATTGGTCACACAGATACGGAGTCTCTGTCAATCCATCAAAATGTAAAGTGATGGTTATGGGTAGTGCAAGAATGCTCGCAAGGGTGGATTATGGAAGTCTTGCTCCTGTTCTCTACAACGGCCTTATCATCCCATACTGTCATTCCATGAAAACCTTGGTTTACATCTGGACCACACTATGACTTGGAATTTACACATCGGTGAAACCAGCCGTAAAGTCGTTGCCACTTTGCGCTCTCTTTATCGTCTCAAGAATTTCCTACCTTTTAAAACCAAACTCTTGCTGGTCCATTCACTTATTCTACCCATTATCGACTATGCAGATGTGTGTTACCCAGATCCACCGCAATATCTTCTTACTAAACTGGAGCGCCTTCTCAATAACTGCATAAGATTTATTTTCGGTTTGCGTAAGTATGACCATATTTCCTTCTATTGTTCAAAGCTAAAATGGCTTACTATTCACCAAAGGCGTAGCTCCAGAATCTTATCAGTACTTTATTCCGTTTTAAACGATGCAAACTCTCCTTCGTATCTTAAGGATAACTTCAATTTTCTTTATTCGAGTCATAACCGAGTGCCTCGAACTTCAAACAGCTTGAAGGTTAGTGTTCCACAACATAGTACTGGTTTCTTTTCTTCTTCTTTCACCGTTCAAGCCACACTTCTCTGGAACGCTCTCCCCGATGATATCAAGAAAGCTCCGAACAAAAACTCCTTCAAAACCCTGCTCCGTCGTCACTATCTGAAGGCAAATGCCATCTAAGAATTTTCTCTCCTCATTTAATTTGTTTATGTATGTATTATATGTTTATGTGTAGTGTATTATGTATGTTATATTATAAGTATGTAAGTATATTACAAAGGTTATATATTTAATATTTATATTTAATTTATATGTATTATTTATTTTGTACCTGCCAACATGTTTTCTTTCTCACCCAGGGTTGACTGGTAGAGAATGCCAAAAGGCATTAAGTCCGCCCATTGTATTCCTTTCTTTTTTTTAAGGGACACAATAAAGAATAAATAAATAAATAAATAAATAAGTTTAAACCGCGGGACTCGGTAAACTACGATTACGCTTAGACCTTATAACGATTAAAAACCATTGCAACTAGAATAATAAAGATACTCATTCACGATAAGAGGTCAACTACACGATAAAATTAGAGTTTCCTTTTTTCCTTATCCCTAAAGAAGCCTTGAGTGGACGTAAGTCTTCAGTTTAGCCAGTAACAGCTTTAACATCAACTACTTACATACAGAATATAGCATAATTATATACATGTATATATATATATACACCAGTTCCAGTTTAATAAGCGTGTATATATATATATACGCTTATTAAACTGAAATGCCATAAATGGCAGGTAATCTCGCATTATGACGCAACGATAGGCTATCTGCCGAGGTCGAAAAAGACACAAAAGTAGAACTGCTATAAACGAAATAAGGATAACTAATTCTTCTGTAAATCCGTGTGATATATGACTTACTGGCTTTTATGTGTGATATTTACATGACATTTCGTAGTTTTTTTTTATAAAGTTTGTTGGAATATACATATTGAACATTATAATAGCAATATTTCTGTAAATATATATTATTACAAATCAAAATAAAATGGGGATATTAATAGTCAATCGTGATTACCATATTGAAACAACATAATGAAACAAACAGAAGGAAAATTTATGAAAAATTTTGTCTGAGAAACTTTTTTAAATAAACTTATAAAAAATATCAATGTATTATGTGAAAATAGCTCTTACTCTACAAATGCTAGACACCTGGCTACTGACATAATATGTTAAAAATGTGTCTACTGCAGCCCATGGGCATCTGCAAACAAGTTCTATCAAAGAAGGTTACTGATGCTTTGTCACGCCTGAGGACTGAGATGTAATGCCTCACAACCTGTAATTATACTAGCCCTAAAATAAAATAAATTATGCTATATTTCTTTTAAATTTTATGATGATGATCGATTTAAAGAAATATTTATGTAATAAAAATAAATAATTAAATTCAAAACTTAGAACGGTAGGTATATAGAAAATTATGATACCAATATCTAGGTCACAGAGTAGAACAGGACGCGAGGTAAACTAATTAAACTTGCCACCGACTGCATCTCGGCTTCAATAGCGAATTTCCTGTTGAATTAGTTCATTGTTAGAACGTACGTCCGTAGTTCGTGAAGCCGAGCCCATTTCTGAAGCAGGTAAAGTCAGCCCTTGTCAAATGGTTGTATAGAAGAGACACGTGTGAGCGAATGTAATACACCAAACTGACAATTTCTATACAATATCGCTGAGTTATGGTAATTTGATAACTCAGGTAGAGTATTGTTGCAAAGGATGCCTACCTGAACGTATAGCCGTGTAAGAAGGCAGCTGTTCTCTAGTTACATGTTATCTACGGTTACCATTACAATTTACTGCAAAGTATTATTTAAGTATTCCACGTATTAGAATTATTTAATTACAACTTTCAATTAGTAATTAGGAATACTGAAAAAAATTGTCTGTATAGTACGAATATCTATAGTACATAGTACTCGTATAAATACATTACAATGAATGAATGAAAATATTTCACAACACTTTATGAGTGTTATGTTATTGACACTTCATTTTAATATTATTATAACCTTCTCGTATACTTAAGTAGCTTTGAAACAAATGAAATTCTATTTCCATAAGTCCGATGAGGACACGACAAGGGTTAATAACAGTGTAGTGGTGATTTGAGAAAATGTGCTCCCCCCTTTGTGCCCGTGGTATTCGTAAGAGATAGCAAACCCGGCGTCGAAGCTCGCCATACGTCACGTTCTATGTCGTAACTACGTAAAAGTGGGTTGCGAAAGCCCGTTTGCCTACGCAGAGGCGTGACGAGCGGTGCCGTATTCCGATTCCGTATAATTTGTCGAGAGTGGATCCTCTAATTTTGGTCTTCCTTTGACGGTTGTAAGTTTTGGCATAGCAAATGTTAGTGATTTATGTCCACCCATAGGCAACCCACTACAGAATATTTTTTTTTATTGGATTGGAGTGATAAAGCCCTGTAAGTCCACCTGACAAGTTACAACTGCAGCCAATGGGCAGCTGAAAACAACTTCAATCGAAGAAGGTTACAGTTACGTTGACATCCCTGAGGACTGAAATTGAATGTCTCACAGCCCGTAGTTACATTGGTTCTCTATACCTTCAAACTGGAACACAACCGTTATTACACTGCTGTTTTTAAATGTTAAAATGTACGTATAACGTACGTTTAAGAGAGGTTGTCTCAAATCAATTGTAATTGAATAAAGCCCCAAATACATTTTTACCTCACCCGAACATTTTACTATCTCTATAAAACACAATACTCTGACTCACTCTTTTGTTATCGGATCGAAAACCAGTTTAACTAAAAAAAAAGATGCACAAAGCAGAGCTGACCTGCGCTCGCGCATAACAATTTAGATGGACTTGCGTAAGTGTGCGTGCGAGCTTTGATCGGTCGGCGATCGGTTATCTTCGGAGACTCCGTCAAACTGCGTTTGTGTGCATTGAGCTTAGCGAGTCGTAACTAGTTCGATGTGCTTCAATGAAGAGTTGTACAGGTATAGGAGGTAAGCTACTTTCTATCGTTCGGATCAGCTCCAGCGGCGAGATTGTGTTGCTATTATCGAATTTTGCGGTATTAGATTTAGTGTTCATTACGTATTCTTGTACTGGAATTTGCCTAGAGCCTACCCAGTTTCTTATTTTATGTTTATTACTGTACCTTACCTCTTGCGGAGAGACTTCGTCTAAAATATTCGAAGAAAGCATCCTTATTCATTGTGGGTTTACAAGGGGTGATAAATGGTTTAGAAACTATTTTTATATTGCCAGTGTCTAAAAATTCTGGATTGTTATTCTAACATTAATTATAAAATTTCTATTACAGAACTCCTAGAACAACGACTAGACGAGAAAAAAAAACAAATTAAAATCAGACGCTTATATTTGGTTTGTAATACCCGAATTAGCCAAAAGATAGTACCCCCTTTTAGCTCCATTGTGATTATTATATCGATCATAAAAAAAAAACATCTTAACAAGCATTTTACAATTATACATTGGCGCATACAACCACATATAAATAGGTTTCTGAATAAATGCAATTCCTTTATGTGATGATAAGCATCGGATTTTCGTGTAAAGATATCGTTGTATAATATATCTCAGTTGGATTATCGGGAAGGGTAAACACACTAAAACCTATTTCCGCGTCGGGTATTTTTGTATCCAACGCAACGTAACGAGATTTGATCACATTGAAACTGGAAAAATAGCGGCTTATACGGGTACCCCTATGGGGAAGGGACTATTGATTAAATCATACAATGTTATTGTACTTTGGTATATGTAAATGTCATTGAAAAATTACATTGGCATTTCAATAACCCGAAAGACAAAATAGTAAAGATATTTTGATCATGATGAAAATACGTAACTATTTGACTAGTCCTTTGGAAAATTCTCTTAAAACAGTTTTGCTAATGATCTGAACACTTGAACTGTGACGTCATGTTTCGCAGTCCGCACCCCTGAGAGACTTCGCCTACAATATTCTTTGCCTGTGGATATTGGTGTTTATTATTAAAATATGATGAAGGTAGTGAGCAGTCTTTGCAGTACATAAATGAAAATTATTCTATTACAAAAACGAAACAGATAATAAAAAAGGAAAAATGACACACAACTCTTTTAAGTGACCTAGTTTTAATTTCAATAAATTGTTTATGTTTTTTGATAGTGAAGTTCATACATATGAATATCACAGGGAATGATAGAATAATGGTAGCAAAATTATATTTCCGAGAGATGGATTTAACTCTAGGTAACTCTATTTTTTGTTCCTTTCATCTGAATGAAAAGTAGGGATATATTTAAAAGGAAGGAAGGAGCATGTGTTTTTGTCCTATATACAGGTTGTTTAAAACGTTGTCCATGCTTGCATGAAACGAAGGGTCGCTCTTTTGAGGCAAAGGCACTGACACAAAAAGGACTGTCCACGCCATTAGGCCCCATTGATAGGAAATTTTGTGAGAAGACAAATATACGTTGGTTATATCGTTTGTCCAACTTAACACAAATAAAGATCATTGTGAAGTTTATAATTATTTTTAATTTAATATGGTTAACTATATTATGTTTTAAAATAAATTCTATGAATTCGACACAATAATTATTTGGGTTAATATATGTCAAAATATTACCTTTTAAAGTTAATAATTTTATTAATGCCGAACCGTGGTGGATTAGGTGTCAGGCGCTTGATTTACGTGGTATACTTTGAAACTAAAATAAATATGTTCTCACGACCGTTTCACCAGAGCATTTCACCATTTAGGATTAGTATCCAGGCCAACGATATAAATCGTACATAAATTTCAAAAACAAATTGGTACGAGTCCTGCACATAGGGGATCGAACTTGATGTTTCCTGATTCGGAAACAGATGTCATTTATCTGTCGAGGCTATAAACTAACTATCAACTAAATTACCAATTTGGCTTTAAAAGATGACTTATTAAGTGCTTGGTAATGTAAAGAAGTCAGAGGTCAGAGCGCTCACTTTAATTTCTTAGATGGCGAGTGACCTGGGTTCGATCCCCAATGCCGTCACCACTAAAATAGTTAAACCTGCATGTCTGAGAAATAATAATAATCATCATCATCATCATTTCAGCCTATCAGAAGTCCACTGCTGAACATAGGCCTCCCCCAAAGATTGCCATGAAGCTCGGTCCTGAGCCACCTGCATTCATCGACTTCCCGCAACACTGCGCTGGTCGTCACTCCATCTTGTGAGGGGTCGTCCTACACTGCGTTTGCCTGTACGTGGCTGCCAATCGAGAACCTTTTTTCCCCAGCGGTTGTCAGTTCTGCGAGCTATGTGGCCGGCCCATTGCCACTTCAGCTTGCTGATCTTTACGGCTATGTCGGTTACCTTAGTTCTGCTGCGGATATCATCGTTGCAGACTCTATCACGCAGAGAAAAAAACGAAATATTGTTTCGAAGATATAACGCCGCCAACCCACACTGGAGTAGCGTGGCGGCCTCTGCCTGGCTCCAAAACTCTCTCAGATATTTGAGAAGGTGGCCTTCCCGGCCGTGGGCACATACAGGATGCTACTATTACAGTACAACTACTACTAGTAAAGAATACATTTTGAGGAAACCTGAACGTTGTAAACATAAACGTGACAAGACGAGGTATTTGGTCAACAGTGGGAAAATTGTGTGCAGTGACTTTACTTTTGTACAGTTAGTAAAATAAGTTGACTCCATTTATTTTCAAAACTGAGAGACCTCATATTATGTACAGCAGTGGGACGAATTCAAGTTTCGATCATTTCATCAATATCAAGCAGGTATTTATTTCTTAACGTCATTCAATAATAGGTCATTCAATATATCCTAAGGTATTAATATAAATATCTCTATTAAGGTTAATCTCTAATTGCTAACGTCGATTCACACTGTTACCATATCAAAAGAACTTTCTGTTTTGAAGTATTTGTCCAGGTCGACCCACATAAGCCGGCAAAAAATTAAATGCGCGCTTCCGGTCGATGGTTTTGAAGCATTGCAAGTTCCCGTGAAATTATATTTACGTACATGAAGGCAATGCGGAAAGTACTGAAAGAGTTTAATTTCTATTATATCAAAGTATTTTTGTAAAGAATGCCTATTATTCAACATGTAGTAATGCTAAACCGTTTAGACTTATTTTTGAATTAAGGTTTAAATAAAAGTAAAAGATTTTTTTTTTACAAACGTAATACAGGAATGGCTGATCCAATTTAAAAGGCGCTGATATTTTCATTTAAATTCAAAATATTTAACAATTAGCGTCGACACCGAGAGAGGCAGGACTTCGATTAAAACGGACTTGCTGATTGAATTCTAAACTTGAATACACTCGACCTCGTTTGGTAGCCACAAAAGTTAATTAATTCTGAACATTCGCTCATTGCACGAGCAGCGCTGTTCAGTCACACCCAAAATGGAGAAAATATATAGATAGGAAATATATAGCATCATTTTCGTTTAATTGAGTTAGATATGATTCTTGCATAAAGAAAAACAGCCCACGATGTGAATAGGATTTTCATATTAATTAAAAATTTTCTCACTTAATTTAGTAACTAAGCGTACCTAGTATTTTTTGATTAATTATGACTATAGATTAATCTAAGTACGATCTACAGGATCGAACGATGTATCCGGTGTCATTACCGCACCATATTGTGCACGAAAATCGAATGCGTTGATAACCCTGGGAAATTCGGTGATAGAACAATTATTCGCGCGCATTGTTAAAATAATAATCGTTAGGAAACAATAGTGGCTATTTGAAATCCCCGGGCACCGCATTCAGATAACCCGGGGAGGCAACCCCATTATTAATACGGACATAATTCACTGGACCCGTGAATCACAATGCCTCTATACCAGTGCTATATTGTTTCGATAGTAATAAAGGAAACCACAGAATATTGTGTAATGTTCTGGTTGCGCATCGCATAGTTCATCTCTGAAAAAATTGTTTTTAATTAAGAAAATTGTTAGATGTTCGTAACTTTTTCATTACAATTTTTTTTTTATATTTTTCTACAACAACTACATACTTTTCAATTCACGGTAATAAAACATAATTTGCTCGAAATTACTTTGCGAAATATAATTCGAGAAGAGAATATCCGCAGAAGAACCTGGGTCATAGACGTAGTAGACTGTTCAGTAAGTTGAATTAGCAAGTGCTGTAGCAACATAGCTCCTTGAACTGCTAACTATTGGATAAAAAAGTTGCACGGGTGGCAGACTCACACCAGCAAATTTAGAGTTAAAGACCTATCTAATAGCCGTGTAATAGCAGCGTCAGAATGACAAATTGACAATTTATCGTAACTAAGTGAAACTCATTACCAAACTCATGGCAATTTTAAAAAGCAAATTAGGCGACGAAGCTCGCCGACCGTTACGTTTCTGAGAGGCGAATAGTGGGTTGTGGAAGAAATCCGAAACATTCAGACTCCCCTTTACCGGATGTAATGTTCTTGTTAAGGCAACAGTTTCCTCCAATTTTAATCTTGCCTGTGCACAGTGCTACCTGATAGCTGGAATACAGGGATCTGACTGATGGCGGAAAACCATCCTAGAGCCTATTGATATTGAGAAGCAGCATTACGAGGGTAGTGCATCTGTGCTCAACAGCTCGCCTGCCTAGGCTAGGCCTAAGGTTGAGAAAGTAAAGAGAGAAAAAATGCATGACAGATTGCCTCTACGCTTTCTTGTAACCTCTCTGACTATACTTCTAGCTTCTGGACCCAATCAATACAAAATACCAGTCAATCCAGGCCTGAAAATAGATAGCTACTAGCACTACAATTACCGCACCTATGTATTATTAACGATTCATTGCAGTGGAAGGTTAATGTTTTAAAAAAAAGAATAGTAAAAAAAAAGAATGAAATGATTGCGACATTATTGTAAATTAGTAAACAAAGACTTGCACTACGTAGTACCTATGATCCGCAGGGCGGCATTTCCATTGACTATTACGTCTGCTTCATTCACTATTCAGTTATTTTACTTTACATACGTGCACTACTTTTCCACAGACTAATAAGAACAACCATAAATGTTGGAAAGAAAGCTAAAAGGGCTATTCTCGAGCTTGATGTGTTTTTAATTCGTAAAACTACCCTTTTGCTATTTGTATAAGGTATTAATGAAGGTAATTATTTCCAATATAATGTAATAAAATAAATGTAAACAAAAATATTAATATTATTTGATTTAAAAAAAGCTTTATAAAAGTTAAAACAAGCATTATACTTACTTTAGATAAATTTGATAATGCTTTTGTAATTAGAAAAGTAAATGGTACGACTACAAGTCAAGTCGCGATAAATCTCTTTCATGTTTGTGATTATTATTTTTTTCTCAATCAAAGGATACCCATCAACGAAGCGTCAACATCTTAAAGCAAAGAATTCCTAAAAGATCAAAGATTGGTAACAAAATTTGCTCATGAGTGATTCAATACGGGAAGTGATAGTTTTTGTTCTGTATTAAAAGCAACTTCTCGCTCGAATCCCGTTCGATGATGTATAATAATAATCTTTTGAATACATTCAGTTATTTTCAACTCGACTAGTATCCATTTACGAAGTATTTGCAAGGCATCAATTTTACGTTCATAGAAAATTCTTGTTAAGATTTAACTTTTTAATATTATTTACTGTTTATGTATGAATTTTGAATGTTATATACAAAATAACAAATTTATTTATTTTTTATTATTATATACTAATGTTGAGTGTGTGAATCTGTATATATGTATGTGTCATATAATTTTTGGAACTACTAGACCGATTTAAAAAAATAGTTTAATGTTTGAAAGCTACATAGACTGTATATACTGTCATAGGCTATGATTGACGTATATTCTTTACCGATCTGTCCGTACGCACCTCTCGCGTTTTGCTTGTATTTTATTACTGCAGTATTTAATCTATCCCATGGAAATAGGTGACATGGACACCTATTATTTAAGTGTTGCATCTACAGACCTCTCATTACTATAATCGCCAGTCCTTATGCCAAGCATAGTAATAATATCAAATCGTCTAAGAATGACAGAAGGTTACTAGTAAAAGGTAATAAATTAAAACATAAAAATATTAAGTATATTTGTCACGAATAGTTTTAATAAACCTTGCCTAATCAACATTTACCAAGAGTTCATATTTTAATGTTTGACTAAGGACTAATTTAACAGGCAACAAAGTAAGTCCCTACATGAGATAATGAAAGGGTTTTAAAAATAATATCTAAATACTTCTTACTTAATTAAGTTCAAAAATAAGAGCCAATGTTTAGTTATTATTTCTGCACAGACATAAATGCGCAACATTGGACTGGCCGAGTTCACGCGAGTTGTAATATTAACATTTAGTATTTACATTAGAACAAAGCAATTCAGACGTAATACCAATGCAAATAAGGTATAATGGAATGTTTTTAAATATGTTAAATTCAATGCAAAGTGCACGCGTGGTGGGTCATTTCTTGCGAGGTCACTAAACGAAATATCAAGCAGCCGTATTAATTTCGCTCTGAAGACGTTATGAACGTTACACGTTTCGGTATACAGTCCAATTTTAATTATCACTCAAAGTGATTGAGCGATGTGGACATTTAAAAAAATGTAACGAGTCTTGTAACGTGCGGATATGAGAAACTTGTTTAGTTGTTGATAATCAACCCAAAATGTATTGTAGTTTGAATATTTCTTTGTTCTGTAATAGTCGAAATAAACGGTCCTATAGGCAATTTATGTAAGTGTAGAGTTCAAGCCATAATGACATCGGACGATTTCCTTTATTGCGTGTTCAGCGCATGCAAGTAATGATCATTTACATAATGACCCTAGAGAATAAAGAGTAAATATATATCATTAACGCATACGAAAACTTTCGACGACAACACAATTCACTGTATTTATTGTTCAAAATCCATTTAGAATTCAAATCACACATGCGCAAGGTTAAAAAGGAGCCTTAGATAACTAAAAAGGAAAGTGTTTAATGCAATCTTATGTAATTCCTATTTGTTGACTGAATATCATCAGAAATTTTAGTGTGGTGTAATTACCTTGTAACGGTGTAGTCAGTAGTGACCATACTTGCGCAATCTCGCCAGAATTACTTTAACCATCGTAATGTAACACTTAAAGTGGGTCGCCAAATTGTTTAAATAAATGGCCGCTGCACATTAAAAATGCCATTAAAAAGACCCAAATAACAATAGTTTTAAGGGGAGTACCAGATTAATGAATGTATCCATAACGATTCTCTGTGTCAAAAATGTTTACTAAATGATTTCATTTTAAAGTAGGCCAGAACCTAATTTGATTGTGCTAAAAAGTCGTCATCTATGTTATTTGGGCCTGGGATTTTTGAGATTATACCATATCGTTGGTATAATCGAGATCATTGTTACACTATTGGACGAAGGCACTATTTTCCTCAGTCGACTTTTACGACACCCACGTGATGAGTAGGTGAGCCAGATTCTCTTACACCGCAACCACACAGCGGCTATTATTATTCAACTTTGATACCTTTGCCTTATAGCCTACATTAAACATGTATTTAAATTACGAAATATTAAGTATTGTTTAATACAACATTTTCCTGCACTCCGATAGACTAGAGGCGTGTCTTCGAAACTGAGGGTCACGAGCTTAATCTCCGTTACGGGCAAGTATTAGTATGGTGAATTAAAATGTAAATATGACGTTAATAAAAAACTGCCAGATTTAAAAGAATTTTCAACATAAAATTAAGTAAAAAAGGTGGATCTAAAATATTAATGTACATATTTGTCCCAATCCGTGTATTATTTACTTACTTATATGAATTTCTATGTATCAATAATAAGTAGTAATAAGAAGATGATATAAAATTATATGAAGAAAGATTTCACCTGACAAAACATCGCATTCTATCTTTAAACCCAATCATTGTTGACAAAGCGTGAACTCAGTTTACTTACTTGGGATTGGTGGCAAAACGTTTCGACACTCGACGCTTTCACCGTACTGTTCGCTCGACAATTTGAGTGCAGCAATGGGATTCTTCGCGCTAACTGACTATTAGAGACTTATCTCAAAGAAACACCTTGAGCGCAAGTTAAATTCTTCTTTTGTTTTAAGTTGGAGGCTATTGGAAGTGAGTACTTTTAGTGCTATTGTGTCTGAGCGTTATTTTAAACAAAAATTCGAAAATTTAGATCAGCTGTGGCTATATAACTTTTTAATGGAAAAAGACTGGACCCTCAAGTCGTTAATCTGATGTAAAGTGTAATGCTATCCAGAACTTTTAAATCACACTAAACAAAATGATACTAAATCAAACACATTTTTCAAAGGAAAGAAAGAAACGAAGAGATTTAATTCTTACAAAGTTCTAAAAGGTTATTGAGGTGTAAATTAATAAATGCAGGTTCTTTATCGCTCAAAAAATGTTCTTCCTTTAAAGTCCAAAATTATGCTTATTCAAACACTGATATTACCTATAATTGATTATGCTGATGTGTGTTACTCAAATCTGAACAAAGGTTTTCATTGCAAGCTAGAGCGCCTACTTAACAACTGCATCAGATTCATCTTTGGTCTGCGAAAGTATGACCACATCTCTCACTATCGTTCTCGCCTTAAATGGCTCACTATTCAGCAGAGGCGTGACTCTAAAATTCTTTTTGCTCTCTTTTCCATCTTGTATGATCCTACTACCCCTTCTTATCTTAAGAATAAATTTCAGTATCTCTCTTCTAACCATGATAGGGTCCTTCGTTCCTCTGCTAATCATATGATAAGTATCCCGCAACATTTTACCTATTTTGTTGGTGGTTCCTTCACCGTTCAGGCTACACTTCTCTGGAACTCCTTGCCCGGAGATATTAGAAAAGCCACAAATATTTATTATATAAAAAAATTGCTTTCAAACGATTGGTACGCGAACACTTTTTAAAACGATCTGATACTTGTTAGTATTTATTCTGATTTATTATTTATGTATGTATTAATGTGTTTGTATGTATGTATCTATCTGTGTTGGTATTTCTGTATATATTATAGTATGTATTTGTATATCTATGTGTATGTGTAGATATGAATGCTTATATATTTATATATGTTTTAATTATGTAGTATATTTCTCAATTAGCCTTTTCATATTTATAATATTTTAAATTAGATGCACCTATCACCACATTTCTTCACGCCCTGGGTTGACTGTTAGAGAATGCCAAAAGGCATTAAGTCCGCCTTTTGTAATACTTTTGGTGTAGACAATAAAGTATAAATAAATAAATTAATGTTTAATGTTAAATGACAGAAGAGACTTTGGCCATCGACTGATTGTGGAAAATCTATTAGATTGGTCATGACAACGTTATTAGTTCTTGGGTACCAGCACAGCGTTCAAACAATTCGCCTACTTGACATGGAGAGCATGTGCAAAATATTCTACAGTATTTGTAAATTTTGCAATTTGAAACAAATCATTACAATTTTTGTTTTCGGTTGTTTGGAAAGTAACTTCCTACGACAAAAAGAAGTAAGGATTTTTTTTTCGATGCCATTATTCCTTCAAATGTTTTATGAAGTGAAAACTTTCAAATATGCAATGGAAATAACAATATGTTATGCTATTAATCATTTTGAACTAAAAAGCAGGTATTATCAGTTGATCGTTAACTGCATTGTTCTATTTGGATACATTTTTTGAGTAATTTATGCGTGCTAATTGTATTTTACTATTTTGTAACTTCTTCTTTTTAACCTATTTCTAATAATGTACAATGCGATCTTATATTTCAGAATTTCCGGATGCTCCAACAATTGTAGGTGGTTGTGTCGATTATGGTTGATATCCTGTAATGACCCATGGTTAATCTTGATGATACGTCGTGCTGATTCATTTATAATTTATTTTAAAGTTTTTTTTTATTTTAACGAGGTATTTATTTTGTACTATAACTGTATGTACATGAGTATATATATATATATATATATATATATTATAAATAAAAATTTTACTAAAATTAATAAGCACGAGAGGAAGAAATATTCTTAAGAGAAAATAAATTCCTCAAATTCTGTCATCTTTTTTGCAACTTTTATTTAATAAAAAGAACAATAGAGGACGTAAATATAAGAATAACATTCTGAAAAGTTTTAAAATATTAGTTTGACACCCAAAGTTGTTTCATTTCGCCGCGTGAATAGACAGACAATGCTCTCGCAAATTGGATCGCAGTTGCCTCAAGGATGTACCGCAGTCAATTCGTAATTGGTTGTTCAACTCGCTCGAGTCATGAGTTAAGACCACAATCTTGAGTCGACGTCAGGCGATCCAAAACAATACAAAAGCTATAAATATGATTACGACCATTTTTGTTGAATTTGTTTAGCACGTTTCGATCGGGAACAAACTCGTCTCGTAGTAAGTTTGGCTTTCGATTGCAGAAACATTTGTTTCTATTAACAAATAACAACAAAATAATTATTATGTTTCTTTCTGGAATTCCATTCAGGTTTACCACATGATCAACACTGAAGTAAAACATTCTGAATGTTTGGAACATAAATTAAAAACATTTCAGGGTCATGTTAAGTCGGTCACCTTGCACTGTAGCAGAATGTCGTAGCTTTTGCATTTCAAAAACCCTCTCAAAAATTTGTATTTTCCTAGCCGAAGAACATTCATAGGGTGTGTATGCCCAAAATCACAAACAATGAACAAATAGATCGCGCATGTTTTGATTATGTAATTGTAGCTAAAAGAGAAAATTTGAAACAGAAATTATAGGTTTTCATTGGAATGTTTAAAATTTTATGAATTATTATTTATAGGTATATCTACATAGTAAAACATATTTACATATTACATAGTGAACTTCTACCTTTTAGTTACTTGAATTTATTGATTGATTATCTTTTTTATCCAGATTTGACGATCGCTCGCCATTAAGACGTTGGCAGCGGGCCAACATCATTCGAGGTGCGAGTATATTTGTAAGCTTAATATTCAAGGAAGTTGATCTCAGAATAGAACTTCCACATAAAGAAGAATTGGTTTTGTAAGTAGCCACTGATCTTTTCAAATCTAAATTACGAGAAGTATTGTATAACTAAGTAGTTACGTGTATACTCCTATACTTTAGTTTTATAGGTATAGTAATATCGTTTATATATAGGAACTAAAGTATTTTGAAAGAAAATAAAAGATTGTCTTAATTTTTTTTTACATTTTTTTCATACATTTATAATTCATTTTACTTTTTACAACTATTCATCAACCAAAGTTTACACTTTTATATAACTTTCATATACCTATCAGTACTTTTCTTTAGTTGATACGTTTTCAGTACAAATAATTTTCAAATTCCATGATATTTTCGTGATCACTGTTCTCAGTATGGTATTTACTCGATGCTATTTCACAAACTGTATTAAGTTGAATTGTATTATGTTAATAAAATAAATACAAATTAATGTAAAGTTCTGTATAGGGCAGAATTTTGAATTAAGTTTTTGGTTTGCCTGGTCATGAAAATTAAGGAATTACTTGAATGAAATGGCTAATTATCATTAACGTTTCTCTGTCTACTTGGAAAGTTTGATAATCAACAATTTAAACACGATGACAAAAACACCTAGTGGAAACCGGCCCAAAAGTGTTATACCATTCATTTATCCGATACCAGCATAGCAATGTTAATGAAGTTAACAATCTAGACGTATGAAAGGCACCGAGATCGGCCCACATCGCTACGAGTATTCTGTGTCACAACGCGCTTACCGACCTACACGGACCTCAGCCGTATGTGGGACGTGTAACAAGTACAGGGTGTTTCTCCGAAATTTGTTGCTGGTTTCCGATTACATTGTTACTGGTTTTTTTTAAAGTGTAATGTTCATTTAATCGACATATTTTTTACTGGTAATAAACGTATTTTCACAAAGGCAGGTCGACTTTCAACAAAACTGAGTAAGTTATAGTAGAAAAGATTAGTCCTTTCTTAAATTATGATAGTTTATCTTTTGATCAACATCTTTTTTTCTCTCTCTCATTTAATCTTGTTTTGAAATCGACAAATGTAGCAAGTCAGTACGAAATTCTGCAGTTACGACATTTTGTATACAGATACTTTGATTTATCATTTACTTTTAAATTAAATTTTTAATTATTTTCCGGCGGGAGTGTTATTAAATAGGTCTTATCAGAAAGCAATTGAACTGTAAAACTATAAAAATAATAATATATACAATAACACAAAGACGATGTACAATATACCTAAAAATGATGTTGGAGGTAGTAGCCACTATAGACTAGAAATATGTTAGAGTCTAAAGACATTGTATGCTATCCTTATACCCATCATTCTCCATTCGCTGTTCATTGTTTATCAAATAACTAAGACAAGTGGCAACTTAGGTGATGCAAATATAATTGCTTAAATTACAACCTCGTACAGTGCGGGTTAATATGTTAATTGTACGTATGCATTCCTACTCTGCTGAATATTCCTGAATTTTAATTCTAGACTGAACTACAAAATTACTCACTGCTATGTTAGATCTATTAAAAACTCCTTATTTGTTATTTTTGGTCGAAATGTACCTATTAGTATGTTCTGTGTCACCGAATGTTCCTCTGTTATTATCGTATAATAAGTACGTGTAAGAATTAAGTACATGGTTGATATAGTCAACAATGTACTTAATATTAATATAATAATTACAAATGAATGTTAAGTTCTGGATAGGGAAGAATTTTGAATTAACATTTTAGTTTGCCTGATCATGAAAATTGAGGAATTACTTGTATAATTAGTACGTGTAGGAATTAAGTAAATTGTTGACTATATCGTTTACGTGGCAACTTCCACGATATTCATTTTGTTTTTTACTTTGTTACTTTCGGCGTTCGCTTTAGTTTCATACAGCGTAAGTCACCTGAGTTCAATTCAAGGTGCCAGCCGTCAATTCACCGTTGTTAATAACAATTTTAAGTGCTGAATTTACCACGGGCTTTAACATCGCGAGGAAACCTCCATGTCTGAGAAATAATATAAAATATTATTTCGGGAACATGTAAAGACCGCCAATCCGCATTAGAGCAGTGTGCCAGAGCTTTCTAGCCTCCAAAACTCTCTCAGACATTTGAGGAGGCCTTTGCCCAGCTGTGGGCATTTACAGACTGGTACATTACTCACATTCAAAATATGTCTAGCGCATACAAATATGTACATTACATTTTAAGTATCTATTTATATGTTGTTCGATAACGAATGTTCGGAGAAAGTGATAATTTATCAGAATTCGAAGAAAAGGACCACCTGATTTTTCTCCCAAAAACAAAATGTTCTGTAACGTTGACGTTACGTTACCATGGAAAAAAATGCTTCACAAACGAATATAACATTTTCTATCACCTTACTAACGTTTGAAATTAGTTATAGGTAGGGTGCACAGTAAGAAATGCTTTACATACGAGTCATAGCTGCAGCTTAGGTGAAATTATTATTATTGTTATTTATTCATTCAGACTAAATCAAGTTGTTAACTCGACCTGCAGCTTTCCACCATATGATCGGCCACAAAACCTGTTTTGACTACAACCTCCGCGCGGTGTTACAAACGTAAGCCATTAAAAGTGGTTAGGTTTGTCTGCTATTGAAATGACATTTGTTTTGATATCTTTTATCGGCGTCAAGATATGCCATGTATATTGTTGTAATTTAAACTCGTAATAATAATGCCTAAATATAAAATAAATATAAATATGTACTCTATGATCGCTCTGATCATATGATTTGCACATAGAATACGACTTGTGATTTTTAAACAATAAACAACTAGGTCATTTTTGCTTTATATCACGGATGACTCGCAAGATGTTGCGTGATTACGGCAATTTACACCTGAAACCCTTTTAAGCACTGATGCAGAATACAGAATTTAAAGTGGTTAATTTAATTATTATTTTAATTATTACCAACAGTTTTGTTTGTGTATAAATGATACATATAAAACTTTTTGCGTATCAAAGTTGATTGATGTCATCATTGTCAATCTTTATAAATTCTCTGTTGTACAGAAGTATTTCCTGGAATGAGTCAAAAAATTGTATGCATTAAAATATTCGCGCATATTCACAAAAGGCGGTAATAAGTGCAGACCCAGTGAAGCCGAAAAATTTGGTTGCAACGGAAAATCCATTTCAACCAATCGGCTGACCAAGTCTCCTTCGTAAGCTAGCACAATAAACAACGTACAATTGAGCTTGGTATTTACTGAATGCTTCACTCTTAACACTAACTCAACTCCGGAGTGGGGAGTACCATAACATTGTAATCAAATTATAATTTCAGGGAATAATTTTGTGTACACAAGTAATAAAAGACTTCAACGGCAGACGCTACAATATCGTACACAAAGATGCTACTCTCAGCGCTTCGCTTACAATACATTATTTATGTTGTATTCATACGCCTCATGGTACCGCTTTTGATGTACTACCTATATATGCAAAGGCGGCTACGTATGTCTCACTATAAACTCGCCTTTCTCCACTCCGAATCCGCGTGTGTTAACATGACCGACTAAACGAGCGGTTTCTATTTCATGTCAATCGATCTATTAACGGAATGTTATGTTGTATTGGTCGCACCTGAGTGGGATCGGCTGAAAGGGGAAACGGTGTGCTGGCGGGTGGGGTGCGACAATGGGTGCAGGAGGCACTGGCACTGGCACCGGCACCGACACAGGATGCACTGGGGGCGGGAGGGTGCTGTAAGGCGGCGGCGGTACACTCTCGAGTTCGGGAGCGCGCGGCACCCGCACACGCCTTGGGCGTCGTCGCCGTGCGGGCTCCTCCGTTTGGCACTCGGCACTCGCGACGCTCCTTTCACGTTCTGTTTGCACGGCACTGTTCACGTTACGACCAGATGGCGCTTCCACCTGCACTATGTTCACACTCGACACGTTCGCACGACTTGGTTCACCCGGCACTCGAACCGAGACCGAATCCGACTTGCGGAGCGGCGCTGGCGCCGGAACGGGCAGCCGCATCTCGTAAGTTGTGGCGCGGTACGTTGCATACGACGCGCGCGCATGACGACCGCCTCTCGGCGACTGGAGCGAGGTCCCCGCGCCGCGGCGCACCGCGAGCGCTCCATCGGTGCTGGAGCGCGGGAGGGGAGGTGAGCGGCACTCGTACGGCTGCCACAGCAGCGTGGAGAGCGCCTCAGCAGCGGAGAGCGGTGGCGCATTCACTATGCCCGCAGCCGCTCCGCTCATGTCGCCATCGCGCTCCGCCAACGCGCCAGCGCCATTACCCGCCACCTTCTGTCACTCGCACCTGCACCAGGAATATTTTAAATTATTGATATGACATCTGTATATGAACGTATACAATTTAAATTGCATTATAGATATTAAAGAATTGCATTTTTTTCTGTTGTTGTTATTAACCAATGTTGTTATGGTTTTTCAAAATTTTTTGTGTTAAAGTTATAAACTAAACACCACTTGGCGTCATTAGTATTATGTCCAAATTACGACAGTGTTTTTCGTTATTAACTTTCAAATTAAAATTGCCTTTGAAATAAAATTACAATAAGATCAAATATCCACATCCGGTTTAATAAAAAAAATATTTATGAATTTCCGCATTCTTGCTACAGTATTTTGTAATTTCACTAACATTCAAAACTTTTTTCATGATGTAATACATTGAAGTAAAGGCGCATCGAAAGTTATAAATATATATCTAGAGAGCTTTATTACAACTACGTTCTGCTCATTGCTTTCTTGCATTATGCAACTCTCGAGCTCGCTTCACTTAGCGTTCATTCAGTTTCGTCTGTAATTTAGTTTATAAATTACTCATAATATTAAGAAAAATGCTTACTATAGGTAATGAAATATGACTGTGATTTGGTTATAATGGGGAATATGACATCTCTTTCTCCAAATGCTAACCTCACTTGCACCTGCAACCTGCTAACAAATATGGCTCCGGCGACCGAATGGCGAACCGATGGCAGAAAATCCATCAAAATTTACCGACCCACTTTTACACGACCACACGACTGGTGGTGGGAAGCAAAATTAATAGTGCGAGAGTACCAGAACTGTGCTCACAAACCCGCTTATTCAGCATATATTATATTATATTTTCATATACGATTACGTATTGAGAAGCCAAGGTCAGATTTTGGCAGGATTGGAGACTAAGACGATGAAAAGACCAAAACATATTGTAAAATTCCCTGTGTAGATTAGCTTTCGATGTCACTTTTATAGAAAAGCGTGTGTCCAGCAGTGCCAAAAGGTTAATTATGAGGAAGCAGAAAGAATATTTTGGTAATGCGAATTTTTTTGTAATTTTACAGGAATGATTTTTATACACAACAAACATTTTATAAAATCTTGAATTTACTTTCACCGACAATCTACTCACTAAAATACCTGCGCATAATATTTTCATCTTAGCTTTTAAATTTTCTTTGTGCAAACCCTTGAAAGAAATAAAATTTACTCTAGCGGAACTTAATATTACTCTTCAAAGCTTTTATGTAAGAATATGCTTTAGCCAACGTGGAAACTTTATAAAATTTTAATATCAGCCCAACAGAACTTTGAATTTTAGAATCCATCAACCGGTTTTTTTTAACATCAATAGTCTACATACATAAAGATTGTTAGTCATTTTAAATTACAATGAATCTTACGAATTCCATAAAATTTTCAACACTCGGTCGCTGAGATAAATTATTAAAAAAAAAAAAATAGTAGTAACCCAACTCATTACCCAAACACCGTAGACTAGTGAACACGAGTAGTGTCCCTGGTGCGAGAGTACCAGTACTGCGCTCACCAAACCGCCCGGCATTGTGATTATGGTTAAATCTTTCATGCATGACATACCGGCTCGTGTTGGCACGTTCATGGATAAGTCTATCTATAGGGGTGGACTTTTACAGACTGTAGATTTCATAATGAAATTGTGGATGAGAGGAGAAAAGATACAAAATAATTGTCAACGTAGTCTACACGAAAAGCCACCTGCTACCTGGCATTGGCAACTTAACTGATGGCGAAAAATTTATCGCAATAGGTAGAACACGAAAAGCAGCCTTTGAAGCAGCCTTTTCGATGGTAACTTCACTGTATTCATCAATCCCATTGTAGCTTCCAATTAATACCTCAGTCACATGTTTAAATTTCAAGGAATACTTCAACGACGAAGCTCATTTCCCGTCACGTTCTATATAGCGGAGAGGTGAAAAGTGTATAGCGAAAAACCTTTGCCAACGCAGATAGTGTCAAATAGAAATCCGTAAAACCCTTGCTTACCCCTAGGGGTGGCTGGCGTGAGTGTTTATGAATGTGTAATGCTTCTACGAAAAGAGTATAAAGTAACTACTGATGGTAAAGTATAATTCTGTATTCTCTTTTTCGCATTTTCCTCCCGACTGTTTCATAAACATCGTAAAAAGTACAATTTAGTTTTTAATCTTGTGCTACATAAGGAGATCGTCTCTTAATAAAATGAAATCGTAGGTAAAGCATCAGAGGGCACCGTTGCCCGTGTTCTGCGGTGAAACCAAGAGATACTTTCTCCAAGGCCGCGCCGGCGCCGTGGCGCCTCATACCACAATCATGTTATAAACAAACACGGATACTGTTATATCATGGACTATATGTTTTAATAATTTTTACTTTCGTTTTTAGTTGAGAATCCGATAAAAGAAATAATCATAAACGATCGAATCGATCAGCAATACCTCTTCTGTTTGTATATAAATAATGCCAGTGGGTTCAAAATTTTGGGTCAGATTGAATTCGAATAAGAACAAATAATGATCACGGAATATCCTAACCCGCTTGCCTGCCAATAAATGTATGCCGATATACATTGATGAGGAAAACTATGATGTGTTTTCAGTGAATTCTTGTTATAGATTTTACCGCGTAAGTGGCGACTAAGGTAAGTCTTTAAAAATCGTAATAGTTACCGACAGATACTGGAATATCCACCTCAAAAAATTCCAAACCAAAAAAAAAGGAGACCGATGACGGGCTGCAGCGTCTAAGGTGCGAGATGTCTACTACTGCGATCGCTAATCCGCTTGCCGTGCATGGCGGTTTTGGAAAATCTTCCTTATGGGAGAGGCCTGTGTAAAATAAAAACATGTTTTTTAATTTAAATAACTTCGCTAATCATCCTTGGCAGGAAATGGAAATGAAAAGGGAAAAAGGGATGAAAAAAGCACTAAACTAAACGCAATAAAGTTCATAAATAATAATTTCATTTCAAGAGGTATTTTGTGTACAGAATCAAGAAAAGTTGGATTATGTTCACCAACGAGCATTGTGGTGAATATTTCCCAGTTCCAAAATCGTCTCAAATATTAAGATGAGGTCTTTGACTAGTAGTGAGACATTTATAGACTTTACATTGATTTTACTATAAATGGAATGCGTTGAGATTACGGATTTCATTAACTCGCTGTCGCTTCCCCGGGAGATCGATCGTAACGGGGGGAAATCCGTGTCTCCGAGTTTTGTCCCGTAGATTATACCATGAGATTCGTCCCTTAGTTGTCTCATACGAAAAACGCAATTAAGGCAGTGATAGATTCATATACATCTTATTTATCTTTTGCTTCGTACTGGAAAGTTCTTGAAGTACATTCATTAACAAATCGATACTTTCTTTTGCTTCTTCTCTTTCTTCTCAAAAGAAAAATATGAATACTTAGATTTTATATGTTCGCATAAATTTTTCCTGAATAACATTGAGTTAAGGTGTATTTTCTTAGTGTGACGTACGCATGTCTTAGTGGATTGTTTTCATTCCTGTTTTCGGAGGAGATACAGGGTTGGAATCTCAAAGTTAATATTAATTCAATGCACACATTATCAACTGATTATCATAATAAATTTCATAAAAATCAATACAGCGGTTTGGCTATGAAGACATTACCACTGACAAAGAGATACTTACGAGTTTATAATATTATTATGGAATTATTTAGGTCTAGTTAAAGGTTGATGACGAATCGTTCAATATAACCGGTGGCAGACTCCTTCTCTGCCTAGGAGTCGTCAGGGTAGGTACCACTTTCCCCCGAATGAATGGGTTCCCGCCTGGTCGTGGTGGGGGGCTTAGCAATCGTGGCTTGGTCTCCCACGGTGAACCAAGAAGAACCTACATGTCTGGCCTGTCTTTGCGGGGATGGCTGGCCCGAGGTGGACTTGGTGATCTCTATTCGGATGCGTACTGTAGGGGAGTGTTAGCTTAGGGCTCTTCTGACCCCCCACTAGTGGTGGGGCCGCGGGGGGAAAGGAGTGTTGGTATTACGATGGCCGTTCACCCTACCCTTCGCGGCCCCAATGTGGTCGGCGGCGGAGCCATAGACCAGATCCGCCGCGGGGTGCCGGGGAAGCTGTTGGATACGAGCACCAGACTTCCTGATCCTCATAGCCTCCGGATGACGGACTCGGGGAGTCCGATATCTTCGTGCGTTTGGAGGCCGTCCGAAGGCAGGCGCGTCTAGCCAGGACGGAGTGGAAGAGGATACGCTTTCTCCCAAGTAGAGGCCGCCGAGAGTGGCCGGCGCTGGTGGGGTCGCGGTTGTGTGCGAAAGTGACCCCGTGACCCTACCGACATGCGGCGAAGGTGAAACACTATGGGGTTTTAGTCGGTGCAAGCCCGATCTAACTTGTCCTTGCCCCCGAGAGGGCGGGTATGAGTTAGGCATTTCCCCATGAAAAAAAATAGTACTACACTCTTACGCATTTCTGTCGCTAAACAGCAGTACTGTACTGTTGTACTGTTGTATTCCTGCTTGAAAGGTATAGATAGCCAGCATAATTACACACTGTGTGGTATTCCATCTTAGTTGTTAGGGGTGACAACGCTTCTGTAACCTTCTTCGATATTGAAATTGTTTTCAGGTTTCAATGATCTGCAGTACCGATTTAACATCTGTTAGGGCGTTTTTGACCCCAATGCAATAAAACAAAAATTAGTCTGTAGCGGGTTACCTATGGGTTGACATGAATCACTAACATTTGCTATGGGTAACGGCAGGAGAATATTTTAGTACAGTATTCGTCGTTAATGTAGTATCAGTGTAAGGCAGGCAAATCTCGTGATAAAAGTGATGAATAGATGACACCATAACAAACACCACAATTTTTTCAGTCACTCACCATACGAAACCCTTCAGCATAATGTTGCTGTTTTACTTCAGTTTTCCGTTATGATAGTACGAAAATGAAGTCGATAATTATTAATATTTAATGCATCGATATGATAACAATGTTATTGCAATTTTTTTCAGTTTTAGCCTTTATCGAAACATCGATTATGCAAAAATTATTTCAGCGTCAAAACGAATCGTTTAATTTGTTTACTCCATAGTTCGTAACGGAGAGCCGGAGAGACGTCACGCTTTCTCTGAAGGTCGACACACCGAGTTAACGTCGTGCTATCGACAGCCCGCCCTGAGCGTTTCTCTTAAACGCCTTTGGACATAATATCACAATAACAACTTGTTGCTACTTACGCAACTTAAAGAAGCACGAAGCCGTGTTGCCAGAACCAGGTATGTTAATGTATCAGTCATACACAATTTTATCTTTATTCATTGCTTTTTTTTAATGGATTACAGTGTGTTTTGTAATTAAATTTGTAGATCATTATGCTTTATTTTTGATCTATTGTTTGTAAGAAATATTGTAACTTGTTATATTTTACACGTCTTTGTACATATTTTTCTAGAGTTGTTGTCGTAAATACACACTAACAGTGTCACAGTCTGATTTTTCTGAAGATTAGCATTATTCAATTTATTATTGAAAATTATCCTCAATAACACAACTAGCCTACTAATTTATTAAAATTGTGAAATTGTTACCCAGAATTATTAAAATGCTAAAGCATAATAGAAATTATGTATATGTAATACATAATTTATACTTTCAATTGGCGTCATTTGGTGAAAATCCATCAATTTTAAAATTATAATATATCATATCTACTTGTTTCATATTTATAGATTTTATAGAACCAACCGGCTTCGCGTTACGGAATCTTCTGAAAACATATAATAGCTTTCATATACATTTATGTATATTTAATTAACATCCATAAACAAAGAGCTTGAAGTCTGGTGCAGCCGACTAGGGCAAATATGATTTATTAGTTAATCCTAAGAGGTGACAAAACTTTCGTCTTCCAGTTTGAGACAATTGTTATCTCTTTAACGCCGCCTGTTAATAGATCTCAAAACAAGAATAACTAGACTAAAATCTTACGTTTAAAAGTATATATATGTATATACGATCAACCCATGGCTGGATGGGTGTTTTAATTAAAGTTAAGTAAACGTAATCACAGTAATTATATATACATATAATATATAAACACTATATTTTACATAGGTAGATATCACGTTATGGTGTAATTCCAAAACACGCCCGTACACAAGCTGGCAGCACGTATAGATACGGTTGGCATTCGGAGAGAAAATAACGTATTTTCCCCTTACAACCACTACTACAGTATTTATTAACTTTTTCAGTAAAAGTAACTGTCTCTCTGTGTAAGAATTTCTCCTGGAGCGTAGAGGCATTTTACAGAAATTAATTACACGTAGACAAAAACCAGATATGTAACAATTAGTAGCACCAACGATCAGTCAAACAATTGTGGAGTGTTACGTGAATGTCAGTTTTAGTGCAAACAAAACATTCGCGTATTATTATCTCATGAGTGTAATCTGTTACAACGACTGAAACACAAATTTTAAAAGTGTTTACTTTACGTACTTATAAATTGTAGTATGATTTTGACATAAATGTAAATGAAGCTTCAGAACTATATATAAATTAGGCAAACAACTGGTTCAGAAAATTTTCTATTAAAATTTGAATTGCTAATAAAATATTTACTTTTCCCTTAACAGTTGTTAAAACTTTCAATGGAATAACATCGAAGTTTCTGTATAAACCGTGATATTCTCACATTCTTTATGTTTGTAATAAAAATATTGTTTGAAACAATGCAGATATTTTACATTCTTACTATTTTTCGTAAGTATATTGTAATATTACATGTATAAATCCTACATTTTTTTTACTAGCCGAGAACACCGGTCTCAGTATATCTATTATTATAATAATTATACCAGCGGCTGCCCGTATCCCTTGTCCCGCAAGAACTCTTAGTTATCCAAATAAAAAGTGGACAAAAGTATCCCATATCCTATGACACTACCAAATTTCGTTCATACCCGCGCTTATACATTATACGATAAACATATGTCGTAAAAGTTTTTTAGGGAGATCGGCTATCTTGATATCTGACTTAGCGATTTTGGCAAATAATATTAATAATATTTTTTCATTTGCTAGTATGTGTTATAGTAAAATTTTAACTTATTAACAATTTGTACCATTACATTCTAATATGAGTACAGCGTGCTAATTAAGCAAGTTACATAAGTCTTAGGTTTTTTTTACATGTTTACAAAAGTAAGTGTGTAATAAGATTGATTAAAATAGTAATAGTACTTACATCAAATTTTAAACAATTATACAAAAAAACTTTAATGTATTCAAAACATAAATATATATGTCTATCAATTTAAATGACATGACATTACATTAAATAAAATATGAAATGAAACTATTATTTACGGATTTTATCGCGTAAATATATTCGCGGGAATATAAAAACAAAATTAAACGCGAATACTAAATACAAGAAATATTTGATATATTAGATACAAAAATATTCAATAATATTAATAATCAATACTAAAACTATTAACACAAATTAATTACAAGTTATAATCATTTAAAAAATATAAAACATTTGAGATGAATAGATTATAAATTTTATTCTTAAACATACTTATATTCAGGTCGTTTATATTCTTTAGAGATTTATTGTAGGGTTCTAGCCACCTCGGTCTTACATAGAATTTGTTTCTATACCTACTTTACCTATTATTTATTTGAAAAACTCTATTGAACATATGAGATACGTCATTAGGCACAAAAACAAACATTTTATAAATATAAAGTCTGGGTAAAGTTAATAACCGGCCGCTTTAAATAATGGTTTGCAACTGTCAAATAGTTATGCGCCACACATGGAGCTTATGCATTTCTTCTGCGCTATAAAAGCACCAGTTTTATCTGGGGAGTTATTCATTACTTTCAAATAGTAGGTAAAATTTCATTGGGGATTAGTAGGTATTCAATTCAGAAAGTGAATGCACCTCATTATGTAATAAATTAATACATCTTTCTTTTATCTCGTATAGACGAGATATGATGTATAGACATCAATTTAGTGCTGCATTGATTGCTTTAAATAACTATTAAGTAATTATACAACTACAGATATTCACCCTTTGATTAACGAATAACACTTTCTCGTACACAGGTTGAGAAAAAGAATATGCTCCCTTTGTCGCAGCATTAACAATGGTGCGGCGCCGAAGCTCGAAATAAAAATGAAAGTGGATTTGCTTGTTATTTTATAAACCTGACAATCTTGTTTTTACTTGTAGCATCCTCATTTGTATACGACCGCAGAAGGGTAATGCCGTTCTTAGTGATTTCATTACAGGAATATATTCTGATGAAGTTGCGAAATTTCTCTGAGAAAAGAAACAATGGTAAAACATTGATTTTAATGGAAGATTAATTAAAAAGTATTTGTCAATTTCGATTTGCTATGTATAATTGTAATACTAGAATGAGACCAGCACCAATGCAGCTTTTAGTTTTTCTCTTAAAAATTGAAGATTTTGCTTTTTGGACTCACGCACTCACTTCTGAAAGTTTAATACCGCAGACAACCAACACTCGGTAGCCGTACATTTTACAATTGATAAATGTTTTTCACACAATGGCAACCGTAAAATGACAAATGTGTCCCTAATAGTAAAGTGACTACTAGTCTATGGACACCTGTAAACAAATTCAATTAAAGGTCATTTAATTACTATTAAAGTTTGTCTGTTTATTATTTAATAATGATTAAAGGACTATGAATGAAATTTGGCAGAGATGGAATGACCATGGAACACTATATAGGATTTTTTTACTTTTATCTTAATGCAGAGTTCTCTTGGGACATCATTGACATAAACCAATTTTAAATTAGCTCGAGATTGGTTTAGTGACTTCCATCTTTAATATATATAACGTAATGTGAATTATCACTACAGTTCATCGAGTAATTTCCTTCATACTTTTATCGCTTTGCATTTTTGGTTAATGTTTTCAAACATAAATATTATGAAATGAAACTATTATTTACTCTAGAAAGTCTTCAGTCTGTGATAGACCACAAAGCCGCGCAGAAGAACACCGATTCCTGCCAAGGATGATACGCGAGGCTATTGAGATCAAAAAACACTCTAGTTTCAATAGAGAAGATGACTGGGTGCTACCACCGGCTTGGTATCCAGTAATAAACAAAATAAAATCTGAAAGTAAGCTAAAGTTAATGTGAGCACATTCTGCTTAGATCGGACCAAAAATTAGTAAATAAAAGCTGAAGGTAGCCCGTGTTAACTATGACATCTGGACGTCTAACACCTCAGTCCCCCGTGACCACGGCAGCTGTAAAGCAATCGAAATGTCGGGAATGTAAAAACATAATTAAACGCGATAAAATCCGTAAATAATAGTTTTATTTCAAATATGTAGTGTTCGCGTAAATGCAAGAAATCATTATAAATATTATGATTATAACGATCACTGTACATACGAATCTAACTTCCATTTGACGTTTCTAACCTAAAGATATGTGGTTAACTACATACATATTACGTTAATATAATATATTTTCCGCATCGATCGATTCAAAATTAATGCATATTATGATTGTCCCGGGCTTCTGTGGCTTCCATCTGCATTCCTTGGATGTCAATATTTGTAAATAAGATATTATGACTGAATGTGTTAAATTAGCTCTGACTGAAATTTTCCATAAACCTACAAGTGTCTTTATTGCAGAAGTTCTTGTTTTTAATTAAATAAAATTTGAATGAAATGAAATAGATTCATGAGTTCTATTGTAAACGTGTTGTTTACTAAAAGTGAAAGATTTTTATAAATGCAGCCTTTGAATAATGTATCACTGACTTAAGCCGAATATAATCTGGAGTTGCATCGTATCAGGTTGTATCAATATATTCTTTATCGCTTCCGAGTACTAACAAAAAACTGCTACGTGAACAGACTCTTAATGAGACAATGATAACTCATAATACCTATGTGATCGATCACTCATTTAGATACATGTCGTGGTATCAATATAATTTTATTAGAAAAGTAGGTATATCATTTTAGAATAGTTCTTAGATCAGCTTCTCATAAAATCCTGGACTACAATCCCAACCGACAACAATCTTTCCTATTTCTGTAATAAAACATATTATGTTGTTAAAAAAATAAAGAGTCTTAATGAAATATTTAATTAAAATCTCATCGCACTTATGCTGTTTCTAGAATTTTTTAGAAAGACCAACCACACAGCGTGTACTTAGCATGAGTGTAACGGAAAATATAACATCTTTTTCTTCCAATGTCAAACCCAGTTGCACTCTGCTAGCCGGCAAAAGAGGCTAAGTAAAGTAAAGTAGCAGCACAGGGAAGTGTTTTGGGCTAAGTGCCCACAGCTGGGAAAAGGCTTCCCTCCCGCAAAAGCAATGCTCGCCACGCTGCTCCAGTGAGGATTGGCGGGCTTCACATATCCTCGAAATTATATTTTTTATTATTGCTCAGACATGCAGGTTTCCTCACAATGTTTTCTTACAGCGCCGACCACGTGGTAAATGCGGCGCTTAAAATTTCTATTAACAATTTTAGTGATGCCGGCACCGGTATCGAACTCACTCGCACTCTATGAAACTAAAGTGAGCGCCCTATCCATTAAACTACCACGGCTCTTATTAGACTACCACGGCTAATTCACCTGTATTTCCCGGACCCAAATCTCAAGGATTTGTGATAGAGAGCAACAACAATAGTGCGAGGGTACTGGTACTGCGCTGGACAACCGGTTGCCTTGGTGAGTCAAGTCAAGAAACCTTTCAAGAAATGTTTACTTACTTGCTGGCCCTATCCAATAGACACTAAAAGTCTTTAATAAAATCGACGGCTTACAAAAATTTTCTATAATATAACATGTTATATACAAGTATGTGCACCTGAAATATGCGCAGCTTGAGCTTATATTTTACTTTATAAATTATTTTAGTAATATTAGGAATAAATTTTGGTTGTAATGTTACATAATTTGTACTAAGCAAGGATATTCTTTGTTATTTTCACACAGAAAATGTTCTAAGGTTTATATTATTGGAATAAAACTATTTTTTTCGGATTTCATTGAGTTTTCACTTTTTTAGACCTTTGAAACGCTCTTCTGAAACGTTGTAAGTAACCGGATGAAATTTCCGCAGAACGTGTTTTATTATGGCGGAAATCCTATAATAACTAAAAGAAATTTCAAAAACTACTTAAAACGATAAGAATTTAAAAGTAAAATTAAACTCAAATAAACCCTTAAAAATTGTTTAATTAATTACTAGGTTGATAACTTGTACTAAAATCCTTAACCTCAGTAAAAATCTGAGCCAACCAGTTAAATCCGCAGTTTGGGGTACATAAATAATTAAGACAGCACACCGCCGGCTATTTGCATGAAAATTATCATATTAAGAGAATAATAAAACTGAGAGTCTATCCGAAACAAGTACAAACAACAAAAGCACGTACAAATAAAAAAACACTGCATGATTTCTGTATTTTCCAATGCAGATTTCAACCGTAATTACTGAAAAACAACTGCTTGGGTGATATTAAAACGTCGTGTTTACCCGTATTTGATCTGAAATTTAATGACCTCAATCGTAGTTTACAAAAAATTTCATTTACTTTAGAAAATTATTAATTGACAAGGCTATGACGACTGTTTTGTGGTTAATTCAATTAATACCTAGAGCATGGTGGAGTATAAGAGATCTACCACCCCTCTTACGTCCACTGTGACTCCAATGATAGTTTTAAAGAGGATTAAAAAAGATGGCAAGAAAATCTCTTGCCCTAAACAGATGGGAAAAGGACAATTTTAAATATGTCATAATTGAAATACCTGAATCGTGTCTCTTGCATTTTTACCAATAAAGTCTGCTCCATTAATATTCAAAATTATAGCTTACGTTTTTTTTTGTGCTGGAGAATTTTTTTCATAATAACATTGAAGAGGCAAACAAGTTTAAAGTCTGTAAAAACAAGTTTAATGGTAAGTAGCTACAGCACTTGGACATCTGCAAATAACGTCAATCGAAGAAAATTACTGATGCACACCACTGAGACGTATACCCCCGAGTAGAATATATGAATATGTGGTCACGTGACCACAATTTTGTCTTGACCCATGAGAAATCTTATCTTATATCCTTTTATTATTCCATGGTATAATATGTACATTTCTGTTAAAAAATCGTTACCAGCCCCGTTCAGTTCTTTAAGCCTGATTAAAAAACATTTCAACTTTCTTTTAGAATTATAAGGAAAAAAGTTCCATCAAAATCGATCAAATCATTTCAGTTACATTCTTTCAAACATACATACAAATAATTTTATATATTAGTAGTAGATGGTACATCACAAATCAAAAAATAACAGCCATATCATTAGGCAGTTGTTACTGCATTATAGACCCAAGACACATATTTATTGCTGTAAATATGTATCTGCTGTACGCTTGGGTTTTACTAATTAACTTTAATACCGCGGCAAACCCAAGAACACTGACTATTGATGGCACTGCGCTTACCAGCCCCAGCACGAAGAGTATGTGCAAATATTATATTTGTCATTCCGACTTGTTGGTACTATTATGATAAATAAAGTATGAAAAATATGTGGTACCCATAAACTTGTAAATTAAACCCAACAACAATCTCCTGATATGACGTCCTCGGCGTCTAACGATTTTCTTTCACTGCCACCTCACGGCTAAGCACGCTTACGACTAAGTTAGTAAATCTAACGTAAAAAATTAAATTATTTATTTAAATATCCCACAGCTTTTTTAGATTCCCTAATTTTTAGATGGTTTTTGCAGCCTGTAGATAGTCTACCATGCTGCTCCAGTATAGGCGAACTTCACACATAAACGAAATACATTTATTATCAGGCCTCCTCTGCCGCCGAGCAATTGTCTATATTTAGCACTGATAATTGCAATTTGCGATTTATGTGGTGATGAGACCAGGCATTGGACTCTGGTCACCCACGAACTGTAAGATTTTGGGCCTGAGTCGCAACTAAAATAATTATTATATAATTTTTTTATTCAAAAGTAATACCAATAACATTATAAAACGTGTTGCTGAAATAAAGAAATTTGTAATTTGTAAGAAATAATATTGCATAAAATTTTTACTTACAAATAAGAAATGTTTTTCCAAATTATAACAGGGTTTGCCCGATTAAAATAACTCATGAAATAACAGCGAAAATTATTAAAAACTCTGCAAACGTACGATTAAACTATTTTGTTTCTGATAACAATATTGAATATTGAAATTGATTTTCTAAATGTTTATCGGCTTAATAGAATTACTTAGAACATAATTTCATTACGACGTCCATGTCTAAGCCTCAGATCCACACGCCTGAATCTAGCAGAGATCTGAAATGGTTTATGTCTACTTAACCAGATTCAATTACTTTGTAATTGATTACTCTCTGTATAAGCTGTGGTTTCTATCACCGTATAAAGTACCAACACACAGATTTATATATAGAGAATTTTAATGTAAGAAAATAAGAAGACATATTTCAAACTTTCGTCGTTCTAATTAATATGTGAAATAAATTATCTTTATTTTACTGAAATAAAGTATCAAAATAAATGCAGTATGACATTTTTTTTTATTTTTTCATCAAAGTATCAAGTATGACTTTTTTTATATTTGCTTATTGGTTTTTCAATAATTTAATACTTAAATTTTTTACGATTTCGTAATAGAGCAATCTCATCTCAATCATTATCGGTTTATAAGACTCAACTTCACCAACAAATTTACAAACCTTTTATGTAATCAACAGTGTAAAATAGTGTTCAGCAGCCTTTTTATGTCTATTTTATTTATCACTAAACTTATGCATTAAACTATTCTGCCTTGGAAGTCAACATAAAACTTACATTGTGGCCTTGTTTAAATTAATATACTTTAATAGTTTATAATTGAGATAACTGAAATATACAGTCAATCATTTTATTGAACAAATCTTCATTCTGTTCTGCAAAATAGACTACACGATAATATGGTAATCATGGCGCCACACAAGGTAGGTAATTTACAGGTTTCGAGATAACTGGCAATACGAGTGTGTAATGCAGTAAGTAATCGATGGTAACCATAATGTTAACCATATAATTAAGCGAATGACGGCGGAAAATAATTCCAAATTTTTCTAACCCAAAACACACTTGCGAGTGATCGTTACTACTGGTAATATACTCAAACCTTGCAAGATATGCATGCCTGTTTTTGCTGACGCTTGAAGGAGCCTAATAGTAGACTTAAGTAAACTGATGATGAAGTAGAAGAAGATGGTACAAAGATCAGCATAGCTATTTGTTCCAGAGTCGGTGAGAGGCGCGAACGTAAAAAGTTAATTAATTAGGAATCACCTCTAGGTCACAAGATGAATCTATATACCCAACCCAGTTATAGTTGTTGGTAGGCTGGTAGGGCTCTTTTCCTGCCTAGGAGTCCTTCCTTCTCTTCCGGGGTGATCACCCTTGTACGTATTTCTGCCACTAATCAGTAATGCTACTTCTACAGTTTTCCAGTTTTAGAGTCTAGACAGCTAATGTCATCACGCTCAAAGGTGAAAACACATCTGTAACCTTTTCCAATTGAAGTGCTTTGCTGAAATCCAGTAGTTGTAGGTCTGCAATAACTACTTCCCATAAGGAGGAATATTAGCACGTATGGCACATAAATGTTATGTAAACGTTCACTCTAAAATTTGTCTATTCTTGGTACAGTATCTATTAGTACATTAAACTAATTTGCTTGTTGTTTTATTGTAGGCGCTCAATAAAATACGCTAGGCGTAAATAATTAATGAGCGGGAAAAAGATTTTTTGCATTTTATAGATTCAAGCAAATTTAAGATTATTTTGATCATAGTTTATTTACATTCGATTAAAGTATATATGTGCTATTTTGTTAGATAACTTGTTATCATTTTGTAGATAGTGACATAATCTCAATGCTGTAGACATTTTGGGACCTATTTGGGATAATGAAAAACCACACCTTTTCTGTTGATCAATTCCGGCCGTTTTTCTCTATTTCTCATCAGCATTTGGCAGTAGAGATCCCATTAGTTCGTTTTGAATGGCGGTTAAAGCTCAAAATGAACGATCTCTTTCCAATCCCACCACACACACAGCTTCAGTTTATATCTATATCCACTTTTCATCGCCAGTTTTTAAAACAGTTCAGTTTTATAACGTTTCAATAGACAATTGTAAATGAGCACACGATTAATAAGGTTTCTTTTAGTAAGTTCGTGTAGCACCCAAATATCGAGAATTATTGTATATCCCGACTTTTCCAATTGGGTCAAAACTGTTTTGTGGTCAACCTTAGCTCTTCGGCTATGTCGTTAATACTAATATGCCGATCTTGCTCCACTTTTTCAAAACTGGCATCGACTTTATCAGTAAGAGGTCGACCAGAGCAAACATCATCTTTGACTGAGTATGGGTAGCATTGCGTATTCCTGTGGGTATCGTTAGACACGACTAAGAAAAGCCTTGAAAATACACTCAAAAATACGGAAATTTTTCCGCGCATTGCCCGTGATAAAAAAAACCCTATTTCCTACCTCAGGGTGAAAAATATTTTCACATCGAAAAGAAAATTCATTAAAAATATCTTTTTAAAAACTGATTCAGCGGTTTAGCGTGAAAATGAAACAGACAAACGTTAATAACAGTGTTTCGTAAAATTGCTCTTTAATTTAAATATTTAAATAGGGGGTACAACAATAGTATATTATTCGATTAATAAATATGCGAAAATCTTAAGCATTTTTGTTATTTATAATAATATGATGGCATATCAGCTTATGAAATAAGGCTCATTATAAGTTCGGGAATGTCCTCAACCTAATCTTGTGCTTAAATAATAATAAAGTTATAATTCCGTATTGCGTGAATAACCTGAGCTTATATTGAAACTTACGAGTTTTTGTCGGTACACATAAACTCGTAAGTTAACGACATAATATTGAATGAGTCTCATCAGCAGTTGGTATAATGTATTAGATCAGATTTAATTTTTAACCTACTTCAAGAAGGAGGAAGTTATTAATTCGACTGTATTTTTTAAAATATAATCTAAATAGCCTTATCTTATTCCTTCCTTAAAGGCCGGCAGCGCATCTGTAGCCCCTCTGGTGTTGTGGATGTTCGTGGGCGTCGGTGATCACTTACCATCAGGTGAGCCGCACGCTCGTTTGCCCCCTTCTTCTATAAAAAAAAAAAAAGTTAGCGAGGACACAGTCCACCTTATGATGAGTGATTGCAAAGGCTGTTCTTAATTATTGTCACCCCTGAGTATTAAGATTTAGAATGCCTCGTTACCGTAAATGGATATCTGGTACAATCACTCATTATGCGAAACACAGCAGTACTATGATGCCATTTTACGCTTGTACTCGTATTCTCTGAGACTGTGTTCCTTTCCCGGTCGACCTGAAAAGTCCAAATTATCCAGACTGTTGATGAACAACATGCGTGGCGATGCCGGCAAATGCATGTAAGACTGTCAAGGAAGAAGAAAAAGGTCCTATGTTAACATTGGTGAATATCTAATAACCCACTGTGGATGTATAGCGCGATAGCCAATTTTTTTAAATCGTTAATTGTATGACACAATAATCACCAACACGTTTTCCCATCTGTGTGACATAGTAGTTAACGTACTTTACTACTGTATACTTTGCACGGCTTAATTAGTAGGCTCAGGGTTCGACGTTCAGAATGACGAGTGTACCCTTTTTGTTTACTCTATAACTTACGACACTGCATCGCATTTTTATTCAATTATTTAATAATAATAAAGTAATTGTTAACATCCGTTTAACTGCCATCCTGTTACTCGATAAAACACAGTTAACTTTACCAGTTAAAGCTATCACCCGCAGGTCAGGGTGCATAAATAATTTAGACGGCCATCCGACGGGTGTTTGCATGCGGATTATCATATTAAACTGATATCAGGGCCGACGGCCGTCTGCCTGATACAAATGCAAACAATATCATGCAACATTTATTAAGCTGACTTCGGTCACAATCGTGGAGAGGCACCCGTTTGGTCCACGTTACACCCTGCGGTAAACCCCGAACTCTGCCTGAATTTATAATGTGCCTTATGGTGAAATTAATTCAAGTTTTTTTTGGGACATTAATTTCGAGAAAGAACTGCAAGATCGACTTTACTCGATCGCCAGTATAACAGTATACGTGCGTCAATAATATTGTAAAATCCAAGCAAGTATAATATACTTTTCACTCAATAGAATAATGTAACGTTGAAAATAAGATTACGATGTATTAGTAAAAAGACTGAGAGATCAGGCTTAAATTTTCTTTCTTAAACATTTTTATTCATCATACACAGTTTTCAAAACCCTTATCGCGATTCGAACGGCCCTTTCTAACGGTTCGGCCCTTAGCATCGAAGGTAAAATTACTAACAACTAGCCTATCGGCTATCTAGAATTTAAAAAACGGTTCCTAGGTCTATCTGCCTATCTTACGTCAAACTACTTATCTAACATAACTGTATGTTTAATGTCTCCTTATAATATTTTACATTGATTGTAATTATTTTAATCATTCATATATTTATGTACATCACGTACTGAATTTACATCAAAATAGTACAGCCTTGTTACTATGCTTTCCGCGGCGATCGATATCAAATTTAATGAATATGATTACGCCGAGCACGTGACTTCGCTCTCTATCCCCCGATTAACATATTTTGTGAATGAGTTAATAACCTGTAATATGATTATACTATGTAAAAATATAGTCCCTTAACACTTACGCACATGAAATACTAACAATCACACAGCACACACTCGCACCTGAAATACCTTGCGTTTTTATACTTTATTCTCAATGGACTAAGGTAATTGTAAGTTTTGAATACTCATGAGTCACATAAATGATGTATAAAATCAAAACGATATACTGAAAAGAGTACCCATATCTAAAGAGCGTTTATGCATATATATATGGGGGTCAAAGATACGTGAAAGGTGTCTCAGGATCTTGCCAAATGGAAAAACAAAATCTCTGCTATCTCCTTTGGATCACCAGCGTAAGTTTGCTTAAATCCTCGTAATATATAACAATCAAAATGTGTCATATTTATCAGCACATCAGCATCATATAATTAATAATATAATGAGTAGCTAACTTTTTATAGTGTATGAAAAATTAAGTTCCACCGAGAGACAATAATCGCAAATGTAAACTATAATGAGTAATTAATTGTTTTACCTTATCATTTTTCCAACACTGCATACGCGGCAGACTTACCGAACTGATAATGAAAGAAATTAAACTGTACACAGCGATGGATATAACAGACTTTTCATATATTTGGACTAATATACACATAAAATACCTATTTAAATAGCATATATCAGTGAATAACATCCATAATCATATTTTTGTCCCATCTGGAAAACTGTTCTGGATCGTAAACCAGTAATGTAAACTAATTAATGAAGTTAGTTAGAATACAGATATTTCTTTTGGCCCTTTTAATTGCCTTGACTGCCGGTAAATTGACCACTGGAGTGTAGAAGCATCTCCTATAAGAAGGATTTGCAATAGCAGTACCAGACACCTTAGACGCTGCTACAAGAAGATTTTACAAGTAGTTCTTTCGTATTTACCGTCCGTATTATGTCGTTATCTTTATAAATAAAATAAATCATTGGTCGCTGATGAAAGGGCATCACTTGAGAACGCCTGGACCGATTCGACCCATTTTTAAAGGTTTGTAAAGTCCGAATTAGGTTTTTATGGAAAGAAAAATTTAATAAATTGCCCAACATTAAACGTATTTTAGGATTTTTGGGTGAACTCAAGACCATGACTCACGATTCGAGATACATAACTTTTTTTCTTGTTCTGTTCATTATGGTCCGTGAAAAATTTTCAAGAAAAAAAAAATCGGGTCTATTACAAAGGAAAGTCGGAAGATTCGGACAAACTGCTAAATCATAATTTTTGTATGCATTCTCGGTCATAATTGACGGTGGAAACGACATATTACGTTTTTTTTTTCAAAGTGTTCCAGACGATTCCATAACTTCATACTAAAAACTTGATTGGAAAGGATTGAAAGAAATTTAGCGGGGATGCAGATTATATCATGGAATAGGATATAGCAACCTTTTTTTCTCCCTCTCTATTAGGAGTTCTCTAGGACGACAATGTGTGAACAAGCGGGCGAAGCCACGGGCAGCTGCTAGTCGATAATAAAATAGATCGAGTTCAATAATACAGTATTACTGAGATAATGAAGTTATATCATTGACTGTTTATTTTCAATTTCGGTCAATAAAAGTGGAGTTGATTTCGTATTAAAGTTACTAGGAATATGTAGGCAAGGATTAACCATTTATCCTGTCCCCTTAAGCATTACCTAAAACTCCGTGTTTCGTATTGTTTTTCTATTGCTCTTACGAGCCAGAGGTGCTACTTCAGCCTTCTGAAAAGAAATAAGCTTCAGACTACATAGAGGATATATTGCTGTAGAATTTAAAGAAGTTACGAAGGAAGCCTCTTGTACCAACTCGGGTTTCATTAAAACTTCAGCTTCAGTATGCATCAATTGAAGATATTACCCGTAGCTCGGGTTTGTTTATACATAATTCAGGTAAGAATCCTATTGCTAATGCCGACTAACGCCATTCTGTTACAAACATTTTGTTTTAGGAAAATTTACTATAATTTTGCAACATTTGAATTACTTGCCATTATACAGTTTCCTCTGCAAAAGAATTCCGGGCACCATACTCATGAATCCGCTTGCCCAGGATGACAAGTATTTATAGCGCCATTTTCCGATGTTTCATTGGTGTGGTCAATGTTCAGAAACCTGATAATTTCTAAACGCTTACTTTTCATCAATCGTAATTTTCAGTATGACATAAATACTAACGTCAAATCATGTCGCTAATTCCTTGGTTGTTTGATAAGGATCGGCTTCCACCATTACTTTGAATTCATCGTTATTTACCTATGCGTTCCACGTAGTTCATTCTTCAAATTGAAGTTTCCACAACGAAAGCAGTTGAACCAAGACGCACAGTGTGTTCGTTAGTGGTATGGTCCCCAAACGCAGCATCAATATTGCGCGTAGACTCTACTGCGTTCGCATATTTAACTCAAATACTGAATATCATAAAAGTTATGAATTTAGTAGTTTGATAGTTTTTGTGGAAAAAATCCTCGATGACGAATGTTGCACCATGCAGTTTAATTTTTTTTTTTCTTTATTAAGAGGCTTAATCACATATGCGATTATGTCGCCCCGTAAGTTTTATACATTCATTACTTACTGCCTAGAAGTAACCAATCTATATAACAATGCAGCTACGTCTGACAAGGGCTTCACAAAAATAATATTACAATCGCCCAGTTCCGAAATCAAGTGAATAAGAGGTCTCCTTGTATTTTCATTTTGGGCACATTCCATCAGTACATGGTAAACATCATAGATTAAATTTTAATAAAATAAAGCCACTACATTGAAACAGCAACGTCGTACTCGTACATATTATTATAACTAGTTTGTTATAATAAAATTTTATTTTAGCCCTTCACGTATCATCACTTTGAAACAATTAAAAATCTTTTATTATGAGTCATATAAGGACGTATGACACTAGTGTAAGTCGATAAAGTTTTAGTTGTATCCACCTCTTACAAAAAAAGATAGATTTCTAAAAAGATAAAAACTCTTAATTTTCCATAGACAGGTTACCATAAATAGTAATATTTTTTCCGCCAATTTACACGGATAGATTCAAAGTATCGATCCGCGAAAACAATACTGCTTCATTAAAAGTTTCCTGAAGTTTATCCTAAATTGGTTCGATGGCCATGACGGGGATCAAGTTTCACGTTTGATATTTTAGTTCTGTTCACTTTAACATTTTTTGAAACCTCTCAGTGTTCATTTTTAAATACTTTCCGCGTTTTGTATACTTTTTTTATTACTGGGATTAAAGTCATTATTTTTCTTCCAAACCATTTTTTCCTAACTAGCAAACTAATTTATTTTCATGTCATATTTTTAACTACAAAATAATAACCCTTTATGTGTATTTATACAACAAATTTAATTACATATTATTTCAACACGTCAAGAATTAAAAGTCGAATTACTAACTCAGAAACAATTATACAAATAAATTAAACTATTACAGATTACGAGTATGTTGCATTTACTTAAATTACACAAAAAACAATACTTTATTGATTGAGATAAATTCAATAAAAATTGTTTTATTTCATTTTGCAGTATTCGCACGCGTGTAAATAACTTTTCCAATACATTAAAGTAATATTAAATATTCTTTAATCACTTTGGTACATATTAAATTACAAATAATAGTGATTGGAAATTGTAACTTCTGAATAAGACGCCTAATATATATTTATTAAAGTCGTGTTTGCTTCACCGACGAAAATCCACTAAACCTGATTCAAGTGCACAAATCGCGTCAGCAACTTGACTAACGGGAATATCTCTTCTGCTCCAAAGTACAGTTCCGCAGAACGTCTCCATTTCCAATTGTTATAGAGTTAGTGACCTGAACAAAGTTCTAAAAGTTTAGCACTTAAATGCATAACGTAGTTCCGCGTTTTATACTCACCTATTCCCGTTTTACAGTTAACAGCAAATAGTTCTTTCCTAGTTTAGCAATACATCCTAGTATATTTATGACGTTTTTGTCAGAAAAATTTTATATTGAATATGTACTGAAAATTATAATTTATATTAATTAATTATTAGTTATAATCGTCGTTTTAGCGTTAATGAGCGGCTGGAAATAATTTTGAGAATCTTAAAAACAATTTTACGTTTCTCTTTTACATAGAGGAAAAGAGAATGTTTTTTATTAGTTTTAGGTTTGATAAATAAAAACGAGACCGTTATAAACAATCGCGTGTCTGTCTGTCTGTCCATCTATTACACCCAGTTCGCTCAGGCACAAAGTGAACGTCAAGAAATCTGGTGTTATAATAAATTGTAATATGTTAAATATTCGTTAATGATGGGGTGGATTTTTCTTATGCGGCCCCAAACTCACAACCAAAGGTATACCTAATAGAATATTACAAATTCTTTTTTTAATATAATGCCAAGAATAACAAAATGTACCAGAAGAAATAATTGAGTGAGCTAAAATACAAATCCGGTAACAAAGTTGTTTGAAAAGACAGCAGAAAAAGTTTTACAAATTGAATTCAGCCAGATTTACTGTCTTGTTCGCTCCGCTCTCAAAAAGATTTTGCACCTGACACGACTTACAAATTGTATTGGCATGCTTCCTTAGTTGCCTCACTCGCCTACTTCAAGACCTGAATTAATGATTCGTGTCTATACCGGTTCGTCTTCGATGTGTTATATAGTTTTACTGCGAATGAACTTTATGCTTAGACTATTTCATTCTCACCACATCTGTGCTCCACAGAAAGTTCAAAGGTAATTTTTAACCAACACTAGTATAAGGGCTTTCGGTAGTTAGCCCTTGTTCCTGACATCGAAATTCTTCCACACGTTGGTTGGCACAGTAACTGATTTTCATTTGGCACGACTCTGCGTAGCATAACGTATCCGCAACCCGCTTTTCGCCTCTTCGGGAGATAGAACGTAACGGTTAGCCGTCGGTTGGTTTGCTCCCGGAGGTTGCCATGCCATGAGGTTACTTTTTAGGATACCCATGGAAAGAAAGCTGGAGGCATATTCTTACACCCATTACACACGGTTAGTAATAATACCGATGTGTGTACATAATAACATAGTGATCTTTGAACCTTTTTTACATTTATCATGGAGTTTAATTCATTTGTCCATACGTTAAATGATTTAAAACTTTATAACACACTCCAAACTTAAATAATTTTTTCTATGTGTGATGTTTTTTTTAATGTGTTGTATCGGCGAAAGAATTTACCACCCTCTTTCTTTCCGTGGGTGTCGTATGAGGCGACTAAGGTATTTTTTTTAAAAATCGCAATGGCTAACGACATATGGCGGGATGCACTATCTCTAAATATAACAAACCAAAATTAAATTATAAAATATATTTATAAAATATTTTGTAAAACTAGTACAAATATTAATATCATTTACAATATGTTGAAGTTTCACCAAGTGATAACAATCCCAGAAATAAATTATATTTACAGGCTGTTAAGATAAGGTAAGGCTTCACATATTTTTAATATTACATTAAAATGGTACATAAATCTCGTATCCTGAAAACACATGAATAATTGTAAAATAACAAAGGTCTGTTAGCTTAGTACAAGATAGTAATATGTAACAATATATCGAATGTATTTTAATAAAGACGTTTATAAGCCTTCCAGCCACAACACCCGAGGTTAGTCTAGAATGGTGTCTGCCTGGCCAGATTCAATTACTGCGAAATTGGCTACCATCTGTATTAAGCTTATAGTTTCAATCTACGAGTACGTACGTTGTACCAATATGTCTAAATAAATGTTATTGATGTTTATAGGAAATACCATTCTCGTTTATTATTACAAAATATCGGTAAGTTTTGTTTCCATCACCATTATTATGCGTAAAAATTATTTTTCAAATGTTTATAAGCATTTCTAAAAATTATTTTAAAAACGATATTCAAACTAATTACACCGTTAGGTTCTAAGACTAATAGAACATGTAGATATGTATGTATTACTTGCAATATTTATCCAACTGTGTCTTTTATAATAATTCTATAAACAGTTACAAACATGTCATATAATATTTCCGGCCCCTGACCTCGACAACTATTTTTTTGGCTTATAGTACCATAAAAATCGTAGTGAAATGCCAAATGTCTATTAAATATTCTGACTTTATAAGAAAATCTGAATTTTATTTCAATATATATATAATAGCCTGTGCGCCATTCAACAAGTATGTTAGAAGAATGTCTATAATTTCCGCCAAATTTAGTTACTATATTTTCGCCGTAACCGCATATTTAATATTTCTACGTATACAGAAAGTCATTTTTATCCTTTGATGTAAGGAAAATAGTTAATAAATTATGTTTATCTTGTCAAATATCATAAAAGATGACGTATCTGTTTTGAGTTTAACATTTACAACGCATTTAATTACAGAACAAGACTGTCTTTATTTTCTTAAAGAAATTATTACAAGTCACAGGTAATTTACTTTATGAAAAACAAATATAATTATATTCACTGTAATATGATGAAATTACTATTAAAAAAAGTTTTCGTTTCTAAACTAATTAAACTTCTAAACCCTTGCGATTGATGAAAAAATGCATAAAAAAATAGATAGATTCAGTTTTTTTTATTACAACTTTTTATAGTCTATGCAATTAATTGTTTCTATAATCTACATATTTTGTAGAGAGAGGTTGATTTGCTGGTATGTAAAGTATAGTAGCAGCCTGTATGTGCCCACAGCTGGGTAAAGGCCTCCTTCTCAAATATCTGATAGGGTTTTGGAGCCGGGAATAGTCCGTCTCGCTGCGTCAGTGCGGGTTGAGGAGCTTCACAAGTCCTCGAAATAATATATATTTTTTTTTATCTTTCAAACTTGCAGGTTTCCTCTCAATCATCGTTGTATTCCTTCTCCGACAAGCACGTAGTAAATACAGCACTTAAAATTCCAATTAACAATTTTAGTGATACCGGCACCGGGATCTAACCCAGATCACTCGCGCACTATGAAATTAAAGTGAGCGCCCTGACTGCTACATTACCACGGCTCTTCGTGTATACAAACGCACATATATTACCAAAAGGGGAAGGCAGGAATTAAGAAATTTGTGAAATGTGCATTCGCAACCTACATTTCGCTTCTCCGGAAGACAAAACGTTACGTGTGAGCCGAGCTTCGTTGCCGGGTTTGCTTCCGGTTATTGCCAAGAAATTTTAAAGACTTCCTTTACTTACCTCTGACGATACCCACAGAAAGAAAGGTGACAGTTTCTTACGTAGCTACCACACGGCAGATTTTTCTGAAAATGAAATACTCGTAAATACTTCTGAGAGATGTTCTCTTATTACGTTATTAAAGTCGTCATACTAGATAAATTATTTCCGTGCACTTAAGGCGCAAAAACTTTTGCGTACTTAACTTAAAGGACAAGTGTAGTAAATCAAGTCTCGGGCGCGACTCTTATCTGGGACACGATTGCTATCTTCAAATTACGAAGAGGCGAAAGCTCCCAAATTGTGGGTTATCCTATATCTCTTCATTTGATTTGATTAATTGTAAGCTTGTTTTCATTTAATCTGATTTAATTTTGAAGCAAATAGTAAGTTATATTTAAATAATTACTCACTACTAAATCAGCCAAAAAAGGCCACCGCTGAACATTGTTCTCTCCAAGAAAGCGCCAAGAAATATTACTTGCCCATACTCAAACGCTGGGTAAGCGAATTAGTGAGCGCAGTGCCCGTACCCTCACTCTAGTGATGCCGCTCCCCATCACTGTGGGTTCTGGGTTTGGGAAATTCTTATGAAATGTCCGCCACTAACCGATAGTCAGAGCTTCGTTTGTTACTTAGCAGGTTATGCTACATGTAGCAACATGCAGATGAGGTTGGACTTTAGAGAAAGATTGATATATGTCCCCTTACTACCCCTATGATTTAAGGCGGAAAACTGTCTGAAATGCCGCTAGACCGGAAGATTCAGCCAGACCGATGAAGGAATCAGTATACAGATTGTGGTCCAGTATCACCACGTATCGATCACATGACTTAATTCAACTGAAAAATTCCCAGCTGTGGACTGTTTTAGGTTCACGAGGTAAACCATTAAAAAATTAGTGTAATTCATTCTTACTTTGGGTATTACAGTGTGGTACAATTGTGGGTGTGACAGAGGCGACTAAGGCCTTAAAAATCGCCATATAGATATAATGAGACAAGTGGTGAACGCCATCTCTCAGAAAGGCGAAAAGTAAGTTGCACAGACCCATTTCGCTACACTAAGTAGTGCTAAATGGAGTTCATCAGTCACGTGATTTTGTCTAGTGTTTTTTTTCTTATTCCGCGAAAATCTTACAAAATTATTGCTAATGTCAGGGTTAAATCACAATTTAAAAACGTCGAAAAGTGAAATTAATGGATTGTTTTTCATAATGACTTTTTTTCCATTATAACAAATTTTGGCGTTAAAGCAAAGTATAATATAGCAGATTTAAAAAATTAAACACTGATTTATCAGCCTTTTGTAAGTTGATAAGCTATCTCATAATGCACTTACCAAGCAAAAAAAGCTGAAACAATCGCAGACAAGGCAAAACAATATGCCTTTGTAAGCCAATGGCTTCTTCGTAACGGGAATACTATGAAAAATAAAAAACCCTTTGTATTTAGCAAAGAAGAATGAAGAAGCAGTAATCAGAAAACGACCTTAAAGCTACGTAAATAGAAACTACCTAAGCTCAAGCCGTAATGGAATTCAAAATTCTTAACAAATGGAACTTTATTACCATACTCCTCCGCAATCAGCCCAATTAAATATCTTCTTTTGCGTCGTTCTTTACAGCACAAAAGAAGGCACTCGTGACTTTATAATATTACTGGGTGTATAATGTCAAAGTAATATGCTGGTATTATTTAGAAAACTTCTCGAGTTCCTCCGCTTTAAAGAAAGCGAAGATGAATTTCTTCTAAGAGTCACTTGTAATTGACTCTTTACTTTAATTTGGTCCCTTTATTTACTCACATTTAACTCATGTTTAATAACATGTTAGAATTATAATATTCTATATTACTAAGTAACTTTAATTTAATTTTAATTTGGAATAGATTTTGTACATTTGCATAGATATTGCAATGAAAGTAAAAAAAAAGACAATCACATCTCTCGATTTATATTACAATTTCTGAGAAAAGGTTTTGTAATGAAAACTTTTTATTTTTCTTCTTTAATATTATGCAAAGTTAAAGCTCGGGTGCTCTACGAAGGTCGGTATTTTCTTACACCGTATTTTTTACAACTATCGTGGAAATGGGCACTGACCCATTTTTACCACTTCCATTCCAGCCACAATTTCGGTACGATGTTTGTTAATTAACGCCTCTGACTATTTAAAATTATTTTTATTATAACGAAAATTTCTCATTAATATAACATTTTTAATCCATTACTCCGTCACAACTATCTGATGTGCATTTATTGCATATCATATTATGAATATTTTTTTCTCTTACAATAGTCTTAATATAGTCCAATGCTGGACATAAAACTCCTTTATAGGTACCATTTGCCATAACTGCCACGCCTGGAAAGCCAATTTACGGTCGTAGTGTCACTTCGCACCATAGACGCTGTCCGTCACGAATCTGGCATTTTTCTACACGAGATCATATTCATTCATCTGTCGGAAGTCACTATATTTTTCAGGTAACGTCGCTACGACATCGGCATCGAAGCTTTGTAGAAATATTCTACTTACTCTGTCACCCATAGACTTAACTCACAAAATGACTCACCGTAATCAAATGGGTTTCAGCAATCCACTTTTCGCCGCTCGGAGAGACTGAACTGGACGGTAGGCGTGCCTCGTCGCCAGAATTACACCCGATGACATGTTGCCATAACATGTTCTGAGTTTTTTCCTTTGTCGCTTCTTACGACACCCACCCGAAGAGAGAATAATTTGAAATTGATCTAATATTAAATTCGACTTGAATTTAAACCAACTAGAGATGGAAATGGAAAATTAGGAAGATATTTTGGTGTATGAGTTATTAATTTATGTACTAAATTAAGATCCACAGTAGTTCTACTTCTAGTTTTGGCATTGGCTGAAAAAAATAACTCTTACACGGAAAAAGTCAAAGTTCAGTAGTTTTAATGAAACGTTAACGTTATAATTCACAACTTAAAAATGTATATTGTAAAATAAAAGTTCATTAAATGATCTTATTTTCATTATATTTAAAAAACTTTTCGCCTGTTCTTAAATTAGTCCTTATAAAATAAAAGTAACTAAAAATTAATGAACGAAAAATAAGTGTAAAAGGGAAAAGCGAACTGCCACCTGGGGCCTATTAGGGCTTCGAAAAGGAGTTAAAAAACTATTACTTCATTCACGGAACATTTTCTAGTTTTCAGAATGAATATTTTAAGTAAAATATAGAATATTTTCATTTTATTTTGTTTAATATATATCACTTATATTTAATTCTCATTAAATATGTTCAAATGTGTAGTGTTCGCGTAAATACTAGAAATCATTACATGTTGTTTTTTTTACTTTTGGTTTGAAATATATTTAGGTCTAGAAAAGTTAATAAAAACCCAGCTAAAAATCTTTTACTGAAACTGTTAACTAATTTACATACCGGTTCTCAAAATCCTCGCTAGGCATGCCAACTACGGCAAATACTGCCATAATGACAAGTATAAATTCTCTGAGTGATAAAATCTGCAGTGATGATATACGCAACAGAACGAAAGATATGTCGTTACCATTATACTGACATATCTTTCATCATCAGCAAACGGAAGTTGCAATAGGCCGGCCAAACAGCTTGCATAACTGACGTTGGGGTTCTTCCCAGGTTTTTGAGTGGCATCTTTTTACTTCCAAATGTAATATCGTACAATTCCCCACAAGATGGAGTAACGACATGCACAAGTCGATAAACGCAGGTGGCACAGGACGTGGTAATCTTTGGGACAGGCCTATGTTCAGTAGTGGTCTCGTGGCAGGCTGAAATAATTATGATGATTAGGTAAAAGTAATATTCAAACTCGATCAACTAATTATCATATCTCCCCACGTTTTCAAGTGTTAGATTCGAAGGCAATATTTTCGCAACGGTCTTATTTTAAATATCATAAGGACTGCACACTGCTGACGCAACACTGCAGAGAGTGCACAAGGCTGACTTCTAAATAGAACTGGCGACTGCTCAAGACTGGTAATTATCAGGCCATAGACTTCTCCTAGGCTAAGAGATTACGTTGTAATTGCCACATTTGTCAATTAGTTTGGCAATCACAGTGTCCGAATAGATTATTTATTAGAGTCGTTGGTTTGTTTACGCTTAAATTTCTTTTAAGCGTAGTATATATAAATATTTAACCCAATTTGATTAGATACACAATTTTGTATAAAGCCGTCATCATGCATGCAAAGTGCACATTGTGTAAATGATTTGGGTCGTCGAGTGATTTAAACTGGAATAATGCAAACCCGTCGTGAGCTGAACTGTGGAAGTTTTCAAATAAAACTTTTCACCCGCTTTTCTCTGCGCGAGTGCTCGATGGCGTTCACACTTTTGCACGCTGTCACCTATTTCCACATCGAATAACATTTTATTAAAGGACTTTTTTCTAGAATATTTATGCTAAATATTTTAAATAAAAATTTATTATAATGCGATACACTTGTAATATTGAACTTTTTACCTCTCACATTAGTGGTGGTGAAAGCATCATCAGTGCGAGGATAACGGTTCTGCGCCTATCAACCTTGAATGAAGTTAATGAAATGAATGCAATGAATGAAACGAATGCAATAAATTAAATAAATGCAATGAATACAATGAATGAAATGAATGAAATGATTGAAGTGAATCAAATGAATCAATGAAACGAATGAAAGTAAAAAATGAGTATAAAGGTTGATGTGAATGAAGCGAATGAAATGAATGAATGAAACGAATGAAAGAAAAAATTAAATTACGTTGGTCAAATGTCTTAATGCTCATTATTATTTAAATTCTATTATTATTTTTTTACAATCTGCCACCGTTTCGTATTAAAATTCCGCCGACGAAGGCGAAACAGGCGAACGAAACTCCGTAGGTATCCCCTTTTTGATATTTTTTAAAATAATGTGTATCATAAAATAAAAGCTAGGGTCCCATAGGCAACTAAAAGCATGCAACAAGATATAGTAATCCACTAAATTAAAGTACTACATACTCCCGCGGACCAGCCTCCACAAGCAGCACCTGTTCACAAGTATGACGCATGTGGCAGTCAACGCCCTCCCCACCCAATTTAACGCCACACGACTTTTAATTATATACCCGTTAGAAATACAGGCGTCAAGTTACAATATAGTTCGTATTTACCGGTAAGGTAACTATTTCATGGTTCCTTATAATTAGTAATCATTAAGGTTACATAACATTTTCGTAAATATACTGTCTCGTAAATGTTAAAATATTGATTTCTTCAAACAGTCCCCTAAGCGAATCACAAGGCCGCATATTATAAATAACCCGCACTGCTCTTTGTGTACTTAACCTTTCATGGTATATCACGTAACAGGGTTGATATTTGGAGAAAAAAAAATTATAAACGTCTCATCTTAAATCCGGTCTGACAGACAAACCGACTGAAAGACTTTGTTAATTTTAAATATTGTCATATAAGGGAAAATAGGAAAAATAATTTTAAACATAAAAATCAAAAGTCACAGACGATTTTATTTGTGGTAAAAGGTATAAAAAAAAGATAATTAAATCTACGTAGGTAGAAAATATTGTATAAAAATAAAAGGAATCTTAAACTCTTTTAATGGAGAGAGTATATCGTTACCATCCATAATTAAAGGTTGCTTCAATAGTAATGAAAGATGCTGATGCTAAAAATAGAGCACTAAAATTATCTGCAAACTTTAAGAGTAATGTGGAGTTTATTTACTAAATGGACCCTGGCAAAATAAACTTTATTACATACTTGTTTGCATATAATTATTTGCGCAAAATGATTTTATTGATATTTTTTAATATTCAGTGCATTATTGTAATTGTATTACAATGTGACGCATTAAATTTGAATTTGTTATAATATTTTTAATTGTTCAGAAATATCGCTTATAGCAACGGAATGAACTTTTAATGTTTTTTATTTTCCGTTACACCTTTTAAATATGAAAGAGCTTTTGTAAGTTTTACAGCATTTAAAATTGAATTTGCAAGGCGTACAATAGAATTATAATACCAAAAATGGCGATGTACGAGTTTTTTGTTTATTATTCTGTAAAGTTCAAATACGCGTCGAATTATAAGTTGGAAGACCTGTATCTAGCGGTGGGCTATTAACACGCTGTTGTTGATGATGATGATGAATTGCTAATAAAACAGATGTCAGTACATATGTACTGCTACATTTATACTACATTATCGCAGCAGATATCTGCTGCGATAAATGTAGCTTAATTCAATTTTAAAATTGTTCAGCATTCATACACTATCCGTTAAAAAATATGTAATCATATTATTAATAAACACGCTCCATTTGATGCTGTGAATGTATTAAAATGAAAACGAAAAAATAGCCCAACAACCTATCATATTTCGATGCTCCATTCCACATTCGGTTTAAGGATCTCTTTTCTTTAGATTTTTTTATTGACATATAAGAACTAATATTTGAATAGTGCTTTTTCATATATTATGAGGAGTCGAAAACATTGATTGTTAAGAGAATGCAGTAGAACCTATTTATTATCCAGACTAGTAAGGTATTCATCTCTCGTAGTCATCTAGTATTTTGTCTTAATGTTTTTAAGAATATTGGAGAGAACTAGAAGCACTGAAATAGGGCAACAGTTTCCAGGATTTTATTTATTTCCAGCTTAATGTACAGATCTGCCTTTAGCTTATTTAAATTTAAGGGAAAATGACCTTCGGTTAATGCTGTATGCATTTTAGAGCATTAGAACTAACAATGTTAACCTGTACTGCTATTAGGGACTAGGTTGCCAAAATTTTAGATACCTCTGTTACAGTGTATGACGGAAATTGACAAAACTCATCATACTCAGCTGTTGGCTCGTTGAATATTAATCATCCAACATAAACGATTTGTTACAGAAGGACGTTTTGTTGCTTGACACCTTTAAAATTAACCATTTCGAAGAACGGAGATATTCTCCTGGACGTCTCATCACTCACAAATTTTAATGAAAAGAGTGTTGAAATATCTCCATTGAAGGAGCAAAAGTGCAAGTCCGGCTAAATCGAGAAATATGGTCATATTTGCCCAATCCAAATATAAACCGAATGCTTATGTTTTGAAGATTTCTTGTATTTACGCGAGCTACACCAGTGACACTTCACGAGCGAGCGAGTCGGGCAAGTGCCTGATGTATTACCGTATTTCAGAGGAGTTACGGACAAGGTTGGCTTTATCTTGAAACCTCTATAAAACGTTTTTCAAGACGGCGAAAAAGAGAAGTAAATTTTTACCATCTCTCAAGTGCAATATCCGTACAAAAGCGTATAACCTTAATTATGAATTTGTTTCTCTCTTACATAGGGCAAACTAAAAGCTCTGTAAAGACCCGCGTAAAAGAACACATGGCTGATGTGAAACACCGACTCTCTAGAGAATCTGCAGTCTGTGATCATATCTTTGATCGCCCCCACCAATACATCAGATTTGATAGACCACAAATCCTCACAAAAGAACACCGATTCCTGCCAAGGATGATTCGCGAGGCTATTAAAATCAAAAAACATCCTAATTTCAATAGAGAATTCAATACTGTGAATTCTTCTGCGTAGATCGGACCAAAATCAATAAATAAAAGCTGAAGGTAGCCCGTGTTAACTATGACATCTGGACGTCTAAGATCTCAGTCCTCCCGTGACCACTGCAGTTGTGAACCACTCGAAGTGTCGGGAATTTATTTTAAAAAAAACGCGATAAAATCCGTAAATAATAGTTTCATTTCTAATGGTCCTGAGTTATATTTACATAGCTTGCGTCAGTAGAATAAAAAAAATGGAAGAAGAAGAGTCTGTGCAGTAATCGCAGTAAGCGATTACAACTCCATCATATTCAATAGACGGTATGGTGAACCAGTCTTTGTGTGAAGCTTTATATTAAGATACTATGCTCTGGCTATCAATAATTATTGCCTGTAACTTCTTAGGATTGACATTAAGTTCATATGATTTACTCCACTCAAAAATAAGGTCTAAATCATTATTTATGAATCGCTACTATGGTAGCGATGGCGGTCGGCAGATTCTCAGGAGTTGACTAGGATTAAATCTGGATATCATTCGCATACATGTTGTCGAGAGAAGATAAAGCTAATAGTAATCGAATTAATGAACATAGAAAAGAATGACGGTGACAACACACCACGATACATCAGTTCATCAACGTGAATAAGCTGGCGACCACAGAGATAACTTTTAAATCAGTCAATTACTCATGGAGATAAGTTATGGAAATACAACTGCCTCAACAGTATGTCGAAGTCAACCGTATTGAAAGCGTTTCTTAAATCCAACAAGACCATAACTATGAGGTATTTATTGTCCATATCCTAACGAATGTCATCAGTAACTCTGATTAGAGCAGTAGCTGTACTATGTCCAGAAAGGAAAACGGATTGGGTTTAAAAAATTGTGCATGTTAAGGAAAAGGTTCAGGTGTTGGTAAATGAGCATTTTAAGCAAAGGTAAAATTGATATGATATGACTATTAGTCTAATCAGACTTCTTGGGAAGATATATAGCATGTGCACTCTTCCAAGCTTCAGAAAATTTAGAAGAGGAGACACTATTTTCATATATAAGTGATAACGGGAGTGATAACATAAGGGGTAACAACAAGGAGAGGAACAATCATCTTACGGCTAATGTCATTGCTACCGTCAGAATTTTAACAGATGGACAATATATTCTTTTTAACGACACATGCAGTAAATGGACTAAAACCGAACGGAGGATAATTGGGAGTCGGAGCAATGAAGAGTTAGTAATTTATTTTCATTGTCAAAAATGTTAGAAGAGGTAGAAAAATATTGGTTTAAAAGAAAGAAAAGCTAAATATTATGTGATTCAAATGACGGAAGCATGTCAGAATAATGAGTCGAAATGCTTTGGGCGTTAATGTGAATGGCATTGAAGTATTTCACACAGTTTGAGAAACAAGAATTTAGGGTGAATTTGAGTGAAAGAGAACCTGTTGTACTGTGATAACTTGCGTCAGTAAGTGTCTCATCCCCCGAAGACAACGACAGAAACAAATCACTACATTTGAACGATATTTACTACTCATCACTAATATTTGAAGATAACATAAATACTAAGTAATAATATACCAATAATTTTAAATAAATAAACAAATTTATATATACTTAAAACCTAAAAATGGAGGAGGAGAGTGCTTTCGGATAGCTCACTCACCGAACGGAACGCAAAAGATCTTGGGCTTCCTGTATTTCAAGCCGGTAATCAGCGAGGCCGTGGTACTCGTACTACTCTGGTCAAGCCGTCCCATTCGAGCAGCAAATGCCGCCGCTTAACAATCTCATTATATTATGCTTTTCGAAATTACTTTTTTTGATAAACTAAGCGCGAAAAGTCGTGACTTTAATTTCCGAATTCACATGATTCTACTATTTCATAAAACCTTTTGGAGTTGGTTGTCTCAAACTAGATCTTTTGTTTCTGTGGTGGTGAGACTTTTTTAATTCAATGTAGAGGTTTTTGTGATCTGATTTAAGGGACTCAATTTGTGAGCCGTTTTCTTTCCGATTAGTTGCAACATGATCTAAAATCGTTTCTGTTAAGTATTTTACGGTTTCTTTGTTGATTATTTTACATCCCGACAAAACATTATACCGCTTAGTTTACTATCAGCAGTTAACAATATTAGTATCACCAAAGATTTATCAAGAGTAGTTTAGATATCATCACGTGAGTGTCGTAAGAGTCCACTAGGGGAAATGCCTGGAAATTCTGAGGCTTTCGACCTATCAAATGCCAAAAAATGCCAGATCGTGCCCCGCACTGCAATCGCCTATCCGCCTGCCAAGCATGACGATTTTGGCAATGACGAGAGAAGTCTATGTCCAGCAACGGGTTATTAGTAATGGATTTTAGTTATAAACTGTCTATTGATCAATGCAAGCGGATTTCAGAAGTGAGTTTATACGTATAGATAGATGGATAAGAATACTACTTTTAGCGAATAATCTAGTCAATGAGTATTTTGAAATTATAATATCATTCAAAATCTTATGCGCTAACAAATTTCATTTGTCATTAAATTTGTTAGTAATACTATTTAATGAGAATAGGTTTAAGTGATAATAATTTATTTGAGACTGAAAACAATTTTACCAATAAACATCTTAGGTCAACAGAGGCGGTGTATTATTCTGTGCCACGTTCTTGTTGTTTGCTCTAAGATTTGATATCTATGCTTTAAAAATAATATTTTCTTCATCGAAAGCTTTTAATGGAAAATTTATTTTCTTATCTTATGTTCTTTATTTTTTGGTCAAGAATTCTAACAATACTATTGACATTACTAAAATTCCTGTTAACCACTCCAACAAAGCATGCATAGCCTGTAGCTAGACAGGTTTATGATATATTTAATGGCGTCATATTTTGCAGTCCGCACTTTAACTCATTAGGCTATTTTATCTATTTTGTTTATGGCAATTAAGTTGAGAGGGTATTATTAAAAATTTTAAAATGATTTCTGAAACCTAGACGAGTAACTTAAATTAGAATTTTATATTCCGAAACATGGTTATGCCATTCCATGTTTTGGGGGTATAAGACTTTTTCTTATGGAAGGTGACGTAAAAGTTTACTAAGGTATCGGCCCGCAAAATTTTTTTGTCCTAAATAATAATGCAATAACCATTCTTATCTTTCCAATACATTTTTATATGAGGTAACCAAAAAATCTCATTGTGTATCTTTTTCTTTACCAGGCTAAGTTGTTAAGTGCACTTACTACTAAAATACTTGTTTTTCTAAGAAAGGGCCAGCTAAAGTCAGCTTGCATTTCTTGAAAGGTTACCACCAGTAAGCGTGATTTGGCTTCGGCAAATTCTGATAGATATTCGGTATTGGTTCATTATTTCAAAACATATCGCGTGCAGGCAAGGAATACCACATACACACTCATTAGAGAAAGAAAAAATTGGTATATTCCTCCATAAATGCCATTGTATTTAATCAATTTATTTCCTTTACAATCAAAATACTTTACCTTAAGCAAAAATAAGTGTTCCATGTTGGTATTAAAACTATCCATGTTAAGGTTAACATTAACAAATCTTAGATTAGATAACCCTTGTGTTTGGTAACTTGAGAGAACCTGAGCGTGACCAGGAATAATACAAATATACTCGTATACTCATCAAACTCCGCTTTAATCGAACAAATATACATTTTGAAAGTTGAAAACGTATAGTTTGTTTGTATTGTTAGAAAATATTTTTCTTGACCATTCATCATCATCATCATCATTTCAGCCTATCAGAGGTCCACTGCTGAACATAGGCCTCCCCCAAAGATTGCCACGACGCTCGGTCCTGAGCCACCTGCATCCATCGACTTCCTGCAACACTGCGCAGGTCGTCACTCCATCTTGTGGGGGGTCGTCCTACACTGCGTTTGCCTGTACGTGGCTGCCACTCGAGAACCTTTTTTTCCCCAACGGTTGTCAGTTCTGCGAGCTATGTGGCCGGCCCATTGCCACTTCAGCTTGCTGATCTTTTACGGCTATGTCGGTTACCTTAGTTCTGCTGCGGATATCATCGTTGCAGACTCTATCACGCAGAGAAACACCCTTTTCATAGCGCGCTGAGCAACTTTGAGCTTCCTCATACGGCCTGCAGTAAAGGACCAAGTCTCGGATTCGTATGTCATCAGTGACAACACGCACTGGTTGTATACTTTGGTCTTGAGGCTTTGCGGTATACTCGACGAGAAGATATGACGTAGTTTCCCGAACGCAGCCCAGCCGAGTTGGATTCGTCGATTGACCTCTGAGTCGAAGTTGGACTTACCTTGACCATTATGAAGTAGTATTATCATAAGTCTCAACTTTTTCACCCAAAAACATGAAATTTATTTCAAAGAAACTAAATTGCCTAGGCTAAATTCTAAAAACTATTTATAATCAAAAAAATATTAATAATCACCAGCATTATATGAATAGATTGTTATATACGAGTAAGTAGGAGTACTCGTATATTACCTCATAACTAAAAGTGAAACATAAATGTTCACTAATTTAAAAAAAAATGAGCTGTTATTTTTAGCGGTTTCGAGATGAGCTATTACATTAAATAAACCAAAAATAGCAAGTTTTAAAAACTATAACGTTGTCATTAATTTCTGCCTGTCATAGAGTCCATAGCAAACACTGCCAAAAAACTTAGTATCCTCTCGGGGGTGAGACGGTTCTTCACATCGAAGCAGCTCTTAAATCTATACAAAGCTCAAGTCCGCTCTTGCATGGAATACTTTTCCCACCTCTAGGATGGTTTGGCTAAACATCAGCTTGATGCTGCTTTGGACTCGTTGGAGCGCCGAACTCACTAGTAGAGGCAAAACTTCTAAGCCTCGAACACCGTAGACGAGTGGCCTGCCTCTCGGTTTTTTATCCGAGAGGCAGGCCACTCGTCTACTGCGTCAGTTCCACCCTTATGTTGTAGACATTCCTCCATTACGCACGAAGCGGTTTGCCTCTTCTTTCTTTATGGGGACGGCTAAGGAGTGGAACTCTCTGCCGAGGTCAGTTTTTCCGGAAACCTATAACCTGGATATCTTCAAGGCCAAAGTGAACAGACATCTAGGCAAACGTGTACCATCCTAGGCCTCATCTTCGCTTTCCATCGGGCAAGATTGAGGTCAAACGCAAGCCTATTTTTTCATAAAAAAAAAAAGATCCTTGTCGAGTTGGATTCGTCGATTGTCCTCTTGGTTGAATTAGGATTTACCTAATCGGACAATTTATTTCGAGTATGGGAACTCGTTGGAAACTTCAGACGCAGTGTTCCCATGAATAACTGGACGTTAGACGTAATCATCGTCTATTCTATGTTCGTCTCATAAAGGACTGTGTCTTCGTTCATTATTTTTACTCTATATTATTATATCGTAGCGATATTAAAAATATATTTGTTCACTGATTCCTGCCAAGGATGAATCGCGTGGCTATTGAAATCAAAAATACATACTAATTTCAATAAATAATATGGCTGGATGCTACCGCAGTCATGGGATCCCATAATAAACAAAATTAAGTACAAACCCCAGTACCGACTCGTAGCGTAGATCGGGCTAAAAACTTATAATTAAAAGCTGACGTTAACCGGAGTTAACTGTGACATAATAACGTATAACGCCTCGACCCCCTCCCCCCCCCTCCCCCCCGTGACGTGACCATGGATGCTGTAAAGCAACGGTAGGACAAAAAGTAAAAATAGAACACGATAAATTCCTAAAAAGTTTTATTTCAATGATTTCTGATATCGATAACGATATTTTAATAATAATCCACGAAAAGTTGTTATTTTATTGGTGGATGTCATTGAATATTACACTACTGAGCGAAGGCATCTTGTAATTTGTGAGTAAATTTTAATACCAGGAAATTGACCACTGTATTTGGTAATTATTTCTCATACATAAAGTATTGCAAGTTTACTCACGATGTTTGGATTTACGTTCACACGTGGTTAGCCAACACTTCAAATTGCAATTAATAATTTAAGTGGTGCCGGCACTCTCGTACTATAAGATTTAAGGCCAACGCCCGACTCCTGAATTAGCGCAGCTCTTTGCATCCCATACACCCCTCGTGCCTAAATAGAACAGCACTATTTTCAGCATCTTGTCAGCCCAACGGCAACGCATTATATTTTTGAATGTCATGGCCAGGTTTGTATCAAAATCTACATAACCTGTCAACATTTCAAATTCCAATCATTTCTTAGATACCTGTACCAGACAGTCCAGTTAGACAGCTATTCATTGATTACTATAAGGGTAGAGTAATGTACTCCTATCACTGAATCAACTCTGATAAATAAAAAATAATAAACTTAAACACAAATTTAAATTCAACTATAAGAGGAGAAACGGAACATATATGTTTTATTTTCCGCTTTTATATCATAAAAAGTGAAGCTTCGACGCCGGAACCATCTTTTAGGTATTTCATAATATTTATAAATCTGTAGCTCGGCATGCAGACAAACTCGATTTAAAATCTAGCGTGAACTGTTTAATGTCTAAAAATTGTGATGGAAAATATATCTAACATTAAAATTCAGGGAACTAGGATACTCCTATAAGCTGCTAAATACTTTAGCAGCTTATATTAAAAGAAACATTCAATAAAACTATGATGTCCAGGCAAGTGAACCTTTTTGTCACTCAAACTCATAATTACCTTGTTGATTTAAACAACTGTTATTCTACAAATTGTAACCTTTTTTATTAGAATTATTTTCATGTACCTTATCAAAATTCAACATAACGATTAGCGCGGCAGAATCATAACATTCCTCGATTAAGAGTAAGTGAACAAAAATAGAGTGATATTTAAAAAAAATTAGTAAACATGTAAAATAAAAAGGAAAGAAATGAAATGCAATTCCTTGTAAATTTGATTTGAAACTCCATTGTATAGATAATAATCTCTAGAGACTTAGGTAAGATGGAACGACTATGTCAACTAAAATGAACGTCGTTGCATAGGTTATGAGTTTTGATTTACAACAACACATACACCATATAACTAAAATTACCCGTTTAATAATAAAGCCATTCTAGTTTGACAACTGTTGCCCGCCTAACACACTGTGTCGAAGTGTGTCTATGCCTAATAATTAGATTTCAGAATTTATGTGCGATGTTGGCAGTGCACCAAAACAAAGATGAAACTATCAGTTTATTAAAATGTTTGTTTGAAATGTGAATAAATGTATGTTAAAGCACATACGTAATTAATAATTTCATAGTACGCGTAGCTGTCGAGAGGTTCGGGGATCTCACTCCGAATCAGGAGACTCGAGTTCGTACTCCTATGTGGCGGACTAGTACCAATGAGTTTTTCGAAACCTTCGTACGATTTGTATCGTTGACCCGGACACTAAGAAGATGATAGGTATGCCACAGGTCGCGTGAAAAAAGGCTGGTGAAAAGGGGGTAGAAACATCAAAAAAGTCAAGACCTCTCACCACTCAAAAATCAGATATCGGCTATCTGATTTTTGGGCTAATATTTATAAATATACACACAAATATGTTTATATAAATATGTGAATATGTTTTATAATTTTTAATCGCAATTATTGGGAGAATTTAACAGGTGCTCGACTGTGAAAGAAGCCTTCGTAAGAAAACCTGGATGTCCGTGAAATAATAAAAGATATATTTCAAAGTCACGTGAAGTTCGCCAACCCGTAGGGCAAACCCATACCGGCTCTGAAACCCACTCAAATATTGATAGGAGGCTTTTTCCCAGCAGTAGCACAAATTTAGGGGCTACTTGTTTACTTTACTTCTATTTAATAAGGGACAATCTATACCAATATGTATAAATCTATGGACGTATGTACAGACGTATGTAAGTTTGCAAGGATTTAACATTTCTTAATTGTTCCTTTTAGATTCCAGATACAATAATATACATATAAATATATATCAGAGTGCATTGCCTGTATAAAAGTGCCATAATAGTTCTATTTTAGTCCGGGACTAAAGATAAAACTTGATTTGTAAAATCGTTTGTTCAGTCACGCTTAAAGTTCAACTGAAAGGATATGAACGAAATTTGGTAAGGATATAGAATATGTCATGAAACATTAACGTGTCATAATAATAGTGTTTCTATTGTTTTAACACGTCAAGAAATAATATAGGGTAGGCACTTCTTATCACAAGAGTTCTCTTCTCTCTTTTTTTTACCACAAAGGGTGAAACTTCTACTAGTTCAGCCACTAGTAGTAATATATATACCGGAAACACACACTTCATTCATCACCAAACTAGAATTCCTTATGTCTCGGACACTGAGTAGTGATAAGTGTGCATATTTAGTGAAAACGTAAAAGCGTTTTTATAACTACTTTTCTTTATTAACTTAATGTCTGTTCCAGGTCGCCTCATTTTATCTCGTTAAAATTTGTGTAAATATCTTGTCAATAACAAAGAGGCCAATATTGTATCGAAGAAATATCGAGGATGTGCGATACACATAAAAAATCCATAACATCAAATACAAAATAACTGTATATTTTTAGTTTTCATATTAAAATATTGTGTTTTAAATAAAGGTGTATGTCCCTAAAACGTCTAATAATTTAAATTCCGTTTCTTTTTTGGCTATAATCACCTCGCACCTTAGACGCTGCTGCTCATCGCTGATCTTCATTATCTAGTTCTGTTAAATTCTAATTCCTACGAAATGAGATGAGGTCGCAGATTATTTTAGGCTGCTTCCAATATGGGAGCTTTTAAGTGGTAGCTTCATAAGTAAATCTACGGAATGGTATATACTTCCATGGATGTCGTGAGTGCGGTGCGATGAAAATTTTCTCCAAACCACCCCTTGGAAATCTTATGGCAATCTCTGAGAGTAACTTCTACTTTTTAAATAGAATAAAGCGAACCTTCACGGAAATCTACTTCATCTTTCAGCATTTTAGTATTTTTTTTCTTTTTCTTACTTATACCCAATGTAACTTTTAATATAACCTTTTTCTAACTTATACTCATAATTACTACGAATTACTTTCGAAAACAGCGATACTGTATACATTATTCACTATACATATTTTGTCGTCTATATTTTCACTATACATATCTATTAATGTAAAGTCAGTCTTTTCTTATCGTCAAATTAAATGTTTGCACGTGAAATGTTCGGAGGCGCGTATAAAAACACGGATATAATATAAAATACGGTATATTATACGGAGACCCTTTTTACATTATTCATCTTTTCACTTCGTGTAACCGTTTCGTGGCGACTTAAGATCTCGCGGAAATCTCCGTGAGCAATCCGGCGACGAGGTTCGCCACCGTGATGGGCGGCGGTTCTCTCTCCCGGAAAGGCGAAAAGTGGGTTGAAAAATAATTACAAATCTGTAATCTCTTCCTCCCTCTGTGTGACAGGTTTTTGTCAAAGATTCATCCGGCGTGTCAATCACGTTTGACCAGTGGATTAGAAACAGTAGTATTGTAATTCTTTGTACAATTTTGTGGCGTATTTATTTCTTTAGACAGTTGGCACCACATCATAAGGCTTAATGTGACGGTCGATTCATTAGCTCTCTGTAGCTGCCACGATGCGACAATTTTTATAACATTTAACAATATATTTTTCATGACAAAAGAAAGACGTTAAGACTCATTTTAGTAAAGTTTCAAGAAAATACGCAAATTTAAATTACTAAAGCATCCAAAAAAAGTTTTTTTAATTAAATATGTTCAATCAAATACTTGACGAACGCCTTAGCATTGTAATTAGCTATGCGGGTAAAAATAAATCACGTTTATTTAAGCCATTTGAGCCACAGCAAAATGTACAAAAAGGTCTTAATTAGCGACATAAATTTAATTAGTTACTGAAAGGTGCTGATTAGGCGCTTCGTTTCAGTAAACCTATAGAAAGTCTTAGCGGAGTATTACGACTATGCCTAGTCTATATCTAGAAATAATAAATTGGACTTTTTACATACTTCTGTGAATGATTATAAAATAGAGATTATGTAACTAAATTTTGTTACTATTTTCTGACCATTTGTGGCAACTATCTTGTTTACATAAATATGCACAAGATTTGTATACGAGTGGGTGAGGTCGGAGACATTCAGGTCACTGATTTTTCTCAGACGCGATCTGAAAGAAGGCCTGGCCTCTTTTCTCTAGATTTTTAGTCCAGTGCCTAAACGAGTAACAAGTGAATATTTAATCTTAAATACTTTTTATCTCTAAATGTTCGTTAATTTTTGTTTATGCATTTAGAAGACTTATAGTTTAAGAATCTTTTTAATAAATTTTCCTTTCTTAACATTTTATTTTAATAGGTTTTTTATGTTATTTTGATAGTATTTTGTTAGATAGTAATTTAGTAGCAACTAAGTAATTTATTTACTTTTTAGTAGTAACTAAAGCGTATCCTTAAACTTAAAGTAAAATGTAAACTTGAAGCACAGAAGCAGTTACAGAAGCTTGTAGCAGTTCATTCGCAGTTTCATAAAAAAGAAAAGGCAATTATTATTTTGTGAGCTCCTTCGCCCAACCTAGACAATGTTAGAATCAAAGAGCGCAAAGAGCGAACTTAGCCACAGTGACCCACTTTATTCTCTACTGAATTTTGTATATACCGAGAAGATAATTATTTATAATAAATTTTTGTTTTGGAGTAAAAAATCCAAAAATATCCGTTGGTGAGCGCAGTGCCGATACACTCGCACTGGTGATCCTTCTCCCTATAACTAGACTGTGGGATTTGGGTTCAACAAATTTAGATGATTATCCTGACATCCTTCGGTCGCCAAAGGTATTTGGTAGTTTGTAGCCACGTTTAGGTGACGTTGGCATTTGGAAAAGAGGTGGTTTTTCTCAAGATTTACACAAACTTAATCATTATATGTAATTTCTTTATTTTATCGAAACGTAAGCCATTCAAAATAAGAATGGAAGGATAGTGTACAATAATTAATTCAAGCTTTAGTTTTTTTTTTATGGAAAAGGTGGCAAAGCAACTAGCGGCTTACCTGATGGTAAGTAATTACCAATGCCTATGAAAACATCGGCAACACCAGAGGAGCTGCAGGTGTGTTGCCGGTCTTTAAAGATATTTGAGGAGGGGAAAGGGGAATCTTAATGAAACTTAAAAACTTTCAAATACTCAGCTTTTGTTTGTGGTACGTGTATCTTTTGAACGAATTGTCCGATTGAGGTCATATTCCTACTACATATTTGTACTTTATAGACGATGGTTCATAGCTAGGACCAGATGTCATCTACCTGACAAAGCAAAACAACTTCTGCCGAGCGAGCTAGTAGCTAAATAAAAAACGTTTAAAGTGTTGTGTTTGATTAATTTTACCTAAATTAAAAGTACGTTAAAAGAAAGAAATGCGTATAAATGTACAAAAGATATACCATACTCAGCACAATCTATTCTATATATATATCTGTTATCTACACTAGATAAGTCTGTGGTGAAGAGAACTTTTTAGTGATTAAAAAAAACGTTTATTCCAAATCCTTCAGTGGCTAATTAACATTCCGGCGTTAATTAGCAGAATTTTTAGATTTGGCTCCAAATGAAATAAGATACGAATGAAAGTGATTTCTTTACCGGAATCACTAATTACCAAGTTTGGATCTTTTTTCCTGTTCTTATTCTTCTTGTCTTGAACATCATAATTATCCCTGACTTTTATGAACAGCTTTGAATGTTAATTTTTATACCAGAATCACTTTCAGCGTGTTTTTGTATGAATATCATTATATACCTCATGATGGTTCTGAAAACCTTAATGCATTGTTAATGCATTACAAGCATTGTTATTATCATTTTCGCCCAGAATACCGGCGTAAAGCAGAGACAACTTGTGCTACTACGTTTTGTTCAGTGATTGTGAGGTAGCCGGAGACCCGCTGCCCCTTTCACTCATCTCCCTTCTCATCCTCTTTTCTATCTCCCAAATATCCTTAAAGGCCTGCTACGCATCTGCAGCTCCTCTGGTGTTGCAGATGTACGTGGGCGACGGTAATTTCTGACCATCAGGTGAGCCGCTTGCTTGTTTGCCCCCTTTCCCAAATAAAATAAAAAATTAATAATACTGTACCCTTTCTTTTTTATTAAAAGATATTTGAACACGGATCAATCATTTAGAAGAGTATACATTTAGAGTATTAATGGTTTGTAAGGGAATGTTAAAAAAATATATGCTGGCTTTAACTTTAAAAGGCTGATGATTATGTAGAAGAAGAAACAGTTCATCTAAAACTTAGGTTCTCGATATAGGACGAGCATACTCGATCTTGGTGATGCAGCAGAAGTAGAGGTTCTGCCAAAGGCATAATTTCTGCGATGACATAAATATCTTCTTCCTCTTCTTAAAAAATTACTCTCTACCTCTAAAAAATAGTAAAAATAAGGAGAAAAATTTCAGACGCGCAGTAGCCGACAACTACCCGATGAATCCAGGCACGCTAGTCTGAAGATAATTATTCTATAAAAAGAAATTTCCCCCAATTGCCAATCATCCTGCCTACAAAGTTAGGGTTATTCCAACCCCCTGTTGGAATATCCCCCCCGAACGGGTTTCCGCCTTGTCGTGGCTGGGTATCCCACGATGATCTAAGATAAACATACATAGCCGTCCTTACTTATCAGGGATGTCTTGGCCGCGGTGGCCGCTCTGTGTGGGCTTGACGAGCCTACTTTGGATGCGGGTTGGTGGACTTTGCGGCAGTGTTTGCGTCGTGGCTTAGTAAAAGCCGAGGTGGAGACGCAGGGGGAGAGTCGCCATTCCCCCCGTCCTCTTCCTCCCACCTTGACTCTGGCGAGAGAGAGGAGTACCGGTATTACGATGCGCCGCTCCGGTATACCGGACGAGTCAGAATGACTCAAAGAAGCGCAATTACAAGAATATCCTTTGGCAAATATGTGTACACATAACTTAAAGAAAACCACTTCTAGGTTAATGAGTTTACTAATTAAGATTTCGTGAAGCGTACATATAATGCTTTATAATAGGCACTTTAGATACAAAGCATAGTTCAATTTATGCCTAGCATAGTTTATAGTTTTTATACAAAAAAAATATTTTATACACAAAATATTAAGATTCTCAGCGTTAAATAAAAATATAAACTATGCATTAATGTAAGGCCCACGGTGTTTGAGTTTTTTGTTACACTATCTACACCGCTATCTCAGTAATAAATCTGCTCAAGTAGTTGTCCGATTTAGTACTATTTAAAGTAAGATAGTCTGTGAGCATATTATAAAGTAAGATATCTGTCAGGTCTGTAGGCTTTTATAAAATAAATCATCGATAAAATTACAACTCTATCTCTATACACAAGTTTTCAGTAAAATGCATTCAGCTTGGCTCCGTTCGAGCGCGATTCAGCATTATTTATTCAAAGTGACTTCACAAAAACTGAAAGGTGTCATCTTTATTTACTCAACATAAAAATGAACGTATTTGCAATGGAAATTTTTTTCATGCGAAAAAACGTTCAACCACGTCACGACTTTGATTATGTTGCAAATTCTTTGAACGTATATAATTTACAATTCATGACAAAAACATTTTAACTTTAATGTAAAAAACTTTAGTTAACTAAAAGAAAAGACTTTTAGGAGCCACCAATGGTCCGCCACACTGATCTAGTGCGGGTTGGCGGTCGTCAATTGTCCTTCGTATAATATTTTTAATTATTTCTTAGTCACGTAGGTTTCCTGTTGGTTATGATGTTTTACTGTATCATCAAGCATATTCAAAATAGTATTTTAATAATCTTATTGGCACTGGTAGTCTACATAAAATAAAATGTAAGCTTAACTTAAAGACATCCGATGATTTCCTTATCCAGTGTTGAAAACACACATTTTGTTGAAATTAAAGATACATATTTAACCCTCTTTGAATTACTTGTAAGATGCTTATACAAGGTGGATGCGATGTTACGATATTTAATTAAAACGCGGTTAAGACTACAGTACTCCTAATTATTTAAAAGTGGTAAAAAAATGGACGAATTTAATAGAAAAAACAATTCTAACAATTTTGGATTATTCCAAATATAAGCCAAAAGCCGTTCATGAATATAAATAGTTTACTGACCTCGGAAAGGCCTCTTTTGCCAAGGTTAATAAAGGTTTCAGATTTCTCCTGGTTCCCGGAGGCCTAGCGAGCTATTAGCGCAAATATATCTTACAGGTAGGTACACAACAGTGGTTGCAGTGCTGATAAGCGGCAGGCAAAAATAGATTGGTATCTATCCTAACGGCACCTAGCCAGAAAAGGAGTCCTGTTTTATAATTAAGTTTTTACAAAGTGGGTATGTTTAAATTTATTTTATATTAGCTGTGAACTAAGTCTTGCTTTAATTATCATATGTTCGTGGCGTGACTATGTTTTTATGAATCAATCGAAGTATGTACATTATTAGCTATGCACTTTCGCCATTTTATACGTAGTTCATTGATTCTATTTCTGAAAAAAATTGGGGAGGCAAAATCAATAAAATCTGTCAAAACCATTTGGACTGCCTCAATGGAATTTAATTTTTTTCCTTGCAAGAAATCGTCCAAATTTCAAAAAAGAGTAGTAATCTTTTGGAGATGGGGAGTATGGTGAATGTCGGAGACATTCCAATCGCAGCTCCTCTAATTTAACGACCGTCTGCCGTGAAGTGTGGGGTATGTCATGAAGCAGCAGTGGGCTTGAGCAATTGACCAGTATCGGTTGATTAACGGCTAGCTTTTCCATCATAGTTTGCAATTTTTGACAATTAAGATCTGCCTTAATAATTTGGTCAGATCTTAGGAAGTTATAGTGTATGACACCAGCACTAGTCCACCAAACAGTCACTAGTACCTTTTTCTGAGTCAACTTTCACTCAGAACAGGATTCGGCCGGTTCTCCTAGGTTCAACCACTGTGATGAGCATTTCCCTTTTTCCATCCATTTTTCTCAAGCACTCAATGCGTGTTTAAAAATTGTTGGTGTGCTTCACTCAATTCACGCGGTACCCATTTCTCGTGCTTTCGTGCTCGTGCCGCTAACTCGTGACGTGTTTTGCGATGGATCCACTTCCACGATCCCCTTTATTTCTTCATTGTCGACTTGGGTCTCCGGCCATCCGCGGGGTTTGTTTTGGAGATCTTAATCTCCAGAACGAAAACGATGGAACCAAACACGTACCTTGCTTTCTTTTACAGTAGCTTTGGCCTATTATTAATCCTTCATGCTACGGTGAAACTCTAAATTCGTAAAAAACACAATGTTTCAAGTTTTCCATTTTGTTAACAGAAAGGTGTCAAAGAAAAAACAACAACTAATATTATGTATGTCCAAAACAGAGTCATCATTAATAATATTGATAACGTATGCAATACCACGTAACACTGCTGTTCTTTGAGGTATTTCCGTGACCTATATATATATATTAAACCAAATATTCACATGTGGTTTGATAAAACATCACGTTCATGAAATAATTTTATATATCTATGAAATATATTATATTATATGAAAGTAGTCTGGCCCTTTCCTCGCTTGGTATAAAAGGCAGTATTCTCATAAGACTGAAAATGATGCCGAATGACCTTTTCAAGGCGATTTGCTATTATATTGTATATATATATATACAATCGCTGTGCTTGGTAGGTAGACTGGTGGAGTAAAGCCAGACGTCTTGAACGGTTGGATATTCTGCATTTTAGTACCTATTATAATTATAACTACTTTGTTCAGTAGTCATCATGAATATATAAAAATAAAGTAAATGCCCACTGCTGACCAAAGGCCTCCTCCTCAAATACCTTAGAGGGTTTTGGAGCCGGGAAGGGTTCGACACGCTCCTCCAATGTGAGGTTGTCTAATGGTCAGATATGCAGGTCTCCACACGATGTTTACCTTCACCAACTAGCACGTAATGAATTTAGCACTCAAAATTGCTATTAACTAATTTTAGAGGTGCCGACACCGAGGATCGCGCCCAGATCAATCGCCGCTCTATGAACGCCCTAGCCACTTGGCTACCACGGTATGTATGTATATTAAAATCAAACAATACTTCTAAATTTAAATATACTGTTTATAACAAACAATCTAACACTTTAGTATTTAGGCCATAACCAATGAGCAGCGTTAGTTTTCAAATGTTCAACACAGTTCGTTACATGAATAATGTAGTTGATGGTTATTTACACACTGTTGCATCTTTTTCGAAAACATGTTTCCTTACAATATGTTTTAGTAATTCAAAATAAACAAAACTACATAGTAGAAGTCATGGTAGCGGTCACGAGCCGTAGTAGCTTAATAAGTGGACAGGGCGGTCGCTCTAATTTACTAATAGTACGTATGAGTGACCCTGGTTCGATCCCCGGTGCTGCCAAAAGTTTTATAACAATTTTAAGCGCTGAATGCTCCTCGTGCTCAGTGGTGAAAGAATACGTGAGTGAGGTCTCTCAAATTATTGAGAGAAGAACTTTGCCCAGCAATGGGCTTTTACAAGCTTCTACTTTACTTTTAACTTATTTTTCGTGATTTAAATTACCTACTAAAAGTCGACTAATAAAATCTTATTCTTAAAAGCTCCTGTATGCAGACAAACTTATCTTATAAATAAAAAATGAAATGTAAATATACCGTTAAGTCTGTTGACAACATCGTAAACTGAAACGTGACCCCAGGATAAACAGGAAACGGCATATATAACGTAAATGTCGGCGCCGGAAAAACAATTTACCTTGTCTTTCTCGTGCACCCTTAGAAATTCTAACTCAATTGTTTGGAATTTCAAGGTTTCAAAACATTCCGACTTATTAAATATTATTTTTATTTGTTTTTCAAAGCATGATGTTAAAAAAACAGAAAAAAATTAATATTAAAACGAGATTAAAACATACATGTGGTACGAAAGGAATTCATTATCTATTACTCGTATAACAAAAAATTTTAATGAAAAACTGATGAATTAATAATCGTCTCGAATATGTTAAACCTAAACAACCGGAACTGGTGGCGGCCGTCAATGTTCAGCCTATCCACTACTTAACATAGGCCTCCCCTAAAGATTACCACAAAGAATGGTCCTAAGCCACCTGTATCCATCGAATTCCCGCCACTTTGTACAGATCGTCACGCCATCTTGTGGTGGGTCGCCCCACAATGCGTTTGCCTATTCGTGGTTTCTACTCAAGAACCTTTCTTCTTCAACGGTTACAATTTCCACTTCATTTTGCTGAACCTCACGCCAATGTCAGATATCCTTATTCTGCTGCGGATATCGATATTTTCACCCTAGTGAATCACAGAGACATCACTATACAACTAACGCTTGATCTATGATGAAGTTCTGGAAAAAGGAGTTCATCATAAAGAAACACTCCTTTGCCATAAAGTCATCCTGCTTTTGCTCTTTTGGTGACTATCAGGTCATCACCTTTTTTCATGCCTACTTTTGCATTAATACCATATTACTGAGCTTATTCACAGGCTTAGTACCACAGTAGTTGACTTATCAAAAGAAGAACTACAGCGTAGGTAAAATAAACCAATGAACCGGAGAAATAATGAAATTCAAAACACAATTAAACGTACACGTTCTAGTAAACTACAGGTAGTAACGTTACTTGGTTCATAAGTGTCAATACTGCTATGAATTCAGATGCAAATTTGTCTTAATGCTGCTAAAATTAAGCAAATAAATAAAATTAAAAGTCAGTCCTGTTCCGTAAGTCAGCGATAAAAAGGGCACGAAAAGGATTCCGAGATTTTAGTGTGTCGCTTTAATATCTATATGAGAGGAGCATTGTAATTACAGTATAGTGACTTCTTGCGAAAGTACTTCTGCTATCTGTGTACTGTAATGGAGAATGAATGATTTTTTTTATGTCCTGTTAAAACTTTAGCACCGGTAGTATGATCCAATCTACAAATTGCTTAAAAAATGTAAATCTTCCGTGTTCAGGACATTCCATTCACTGTGCAGTTCATTTGTGGGATAACTGAATAGTAGGTGCTTAAGTACTTTTAATAGTTCGTCATGAGTTTAAATAATATGTATATATACATTTATAACAAAAATAAGTATACCCTTAATAATCACTCCTCATCAAGAACGTCTCTTAAGTTTTAGAACACATAACTAAGTTTTCTTATCCTATTACTAACGACTGTGATTTGGACTAACCAAATAATTACGCCTAAGTACTTTACATGGTGGCTACGTAATAAGGGTACTATAATTTCTATTGCAGGGGTGTGTGTGAATAGTCAGATTTTAATTATTGTTTGATTTATTGTAATTTGTAATGCTGAAGCTAAGAAACCTAGTTTTAGTTGTATTAAGTATTATAAACGAAATTCCAAGAACACTCTCGAAAAGCAGTACAGTGTCGACAGCAAACATTTGAATTTTGGCGCCTTTAACTATTTTATTAAAAAGATCGTTAATATAAATTGAGAATAGCGTTGGTCCGAGTGTTCAATATGTATTTTTACATATTATTTAAAAAGTATTAGCACCCCCAAATGCCGTGGTAGCCTAGTGGTCAGAGCGTTCACTTTAGTTTCAAAGAGCGCTAGTGACCTGGGCTCGATACCGTTGCCGGCACCACTAAAATTGTTAATAGAAATTTTAAGTTCTGTATTTACCACGTACTCGACGATAAAGGCAAACATCGTGAGGAAATCTGCAGAGAGAAAGATAATAAAAAATATTATATGGAAAATATGTGAAGCCCGCCATCCCGCACGGAAGCAGCGACGCGGGTCCTTCCCGCCTCTAAAACCCTGTCTGATACTCGTATTTGAGAAAGGGGCCTTCGGCCAGCTGTGGACACCTGCACCCTGTTAACAGTTATTGTTAATATGATTTAAATCAAAATTTCGTTCCATAATATTTTTAAAGTATATCTTTAAAATCGTATTTGCAGAAAAAAAAAGCAATCCTTTTCAAATACGATTTTCAGTAAAATATTTCTGTGCCTATGAACAAACCAAATATACTTGAAGAAGTGTGACATTGATATGTGCACAATGTGCGCCTACTTTCTACATTTTGTCCATATGAAAACAACCTCAATTTACATGAGTGTGTCATGTAAAAGGGTAGAGGTTGAATTCTAGCAATTTGGCCGGTGTCCAAACACGTAAACAGACAACCAGACGAGGAAACTTATAAACTGAAATAGATTCCTTTGTTATTAACTTTCGAAACATTATTTTTTTATTAAAATGCTGGTTTAAAAGTTATAGGGAGCTTGTATAATTACGGGATATAAGGCATTCTTGTTGTACCTTGTAAGTTCTGCGCAGATTTCCATAGATTGCAGTAACCACCAGCGTATCGTGACTGCAAGCGTTTCGATCGATCCACTATATTAAGCTGCAGGGACTGATTTAGGCCATATCCTGTGTATCCATGGTAAGCACCTAGGTTCAGGTCTTGTTTAATAATTCGTGACAGGCTCTTAACAGGAATTTTTATTTCACGCGATAATATCTTGTATATAATAATGTCTGTTCATGTGTTCCATAGCTGCTTCCTTTGTGCAAAGCAATGACTATAATTCTGTTTTCCTTAATGCCTCACTCCATAATATAATTTAACAATAACGGTGAATAATATGATATACTTATACTTTCATTGTACACCTCAAAACAAAAGGATATAGAAAACATTAAAAGATCAAGTCACTTAGAAGGTACAATTTGACGGCCTCTTCGCTGCATAGCAATATCTTCTAAGCAACCATATACTAATATGTGAAATTCCAAATATGAATTAAACAAAAAAGAACTTTGAATTGCATTACTTATGGCCAATTGTAAATTTAACCTTTTTAGCAGTGTCGGCAGCGAGAATTGAACCTAAGTTACTCGCCTGCCAAGAAATTTAAAATGAGCATTCGGCCTTACAGATGGTACCTCTGTTCCCTATATTTTTTTAAGAAGATTGATGTAAAAACTTTAGGTGGCTTTCGGCTCGTGATTTAATTGTTAAAAACAAAGCAATAAAAACAAATGATGAAATAAAAAGAAATCGACATTTTTGTCAAAATGTGTTGATCTTTGTGGAATCAATTTGTAACTAAACGAAAGCTATTTCGTAAACACAAAAGAAAATCGCTAACATTTGTTACATGCAGGTAAAATACAATGGAATATGAATATCCTCGCACACTGAAGCAATAGACGTTATTAGGTAAAAAATTACAGGTAAATTGAGCAGAAAAAATTAATTTCTTGTTAAAAATAAAGGGTAGAATAAATTTTCTAAATAAATATGATCACGTATTTACCTAGTTCCAGTTAATCTATTTAATACTTATGGTAAGTTAAAAAATTTGGAGTTATTTACATATATCCTCATCTGGTTGGATGGTATATACAAATATATAAAATACAAAAAAAATAAATAAGATTATTAATTATTAATGATTTTATCACAATATACTACATGTGCGTAGTACAGTAAAGTATTGTGAATTATATTATGTTCACGACAGCCAACTCTTGAAACCTATGACATAAGTTTTTCTTACTTAAGTATATTCTAAATTTCGTTACATACTTTTACAGTATTTGATAGGGAACCCTCTTCATGTGTATGATGCGTGATAAAACTGGGATTATGATGAATTCATTTGATAATTTACTATGAAGAACCTCATTCCGGTACCTCGATTAACGACCACGGGACACAGGATTAACGTATTATTTATGAGTTCCAGACGATACTATTAATTAAATTTACTTATTAAGCAAGAGCCATGCCATGCGCGTAGCCCAATTTTACACCTTTTTGTGTACCATAGTACGTGATGCTAGCGTCGATTATCTTCGTTAGAATACAGGTTGCGTTGCGTCCCTTTCTTCTTGAGGCGAAGGAAGCAAAATTAACAATGTACAGGAAATTTATAGAAATAATAATTTCTGGTTTGATAATTGAAATTAAGTGATTGCGCACCATTTTATTGCAAAGGTATTATATATATTACAGCGTTTTCACCTCAACGTCCTCCGCCGTGTTGAGAAATAAGAGTTTTCTGAAAAAGAGACTAAATATCGCGGATTAAAAATGCGAAAAGTAGCTTATATATTATTAATCTTGCGTAAACTGTATTATTTCATTAGAAACGTAACGTGTATTATATTATTAAATTAGAAAAACAAAGCAATTATTGCGAAGGTAGCGGGCTTAATTCAATTAAAGAGCGTTTAAGAAAACCATTAAAAAGCGACTCTATCAATGTTTTCTAAAATTAAAATTTTCTAAAACTCCCTTCGCAAAGGTTGAATGTCTTCTTGGTGAATAAGTACTACAGTTGTTACGTTATTATTTTTTCTTTTTTGCAAATTATGTAACTATTCTATCTAAATGCTATTTTTTCCAATAAGGATGTATCATTTGATCCAGTAGGAAATACATAGAAATAAGCAAATATATACCTTTTTATTTTGATTTCATTTTGAGTCCACATATTTATGTTAATAGGGCGGCAGTAATTGATTCCCGTTTGAACGAAAAATTTTGCTTCGCTAACGCAATACGGGAATCACCATTTAGGATAAAAAAATTATATTTTTTATCTTATAATATTTCTAGTGGAAATGATCCAAAATTTTTGTCAATTAAATAAGGCTAATGAGCACTAGTATGGCAGTGAACGCGATGATAATGATCTTTTATTAAGTAAGTTACATGATCTCTTTTAGGTATTAACATCGGATGTTGAGCGTCGAAAGGTATTTTAGATAAATGCCCTCCAACCCCAATAATACTGTTTTCGTCAAGAAAACGATTGAGCTTTCTCAAGTTCCTTCAGGTAACTTATTATTATTTAAGCGGTTCAATATTTCAGTAAAATTATTATTATGAAATACAGATAGTAAGTAAATTAATCGCGATAGCCGAAATATTCTTTAGGCGAGATAAAATACATAAAGCTTTCAATATAAAGACAATAATGCGAAAACTTATGATAAGAAGATATTCTTTGTGACAGTTCATAACGAATCGGTACCCCAGTTATAACTGATTCGTTTATCAGAAGGCTATTTGAAAATTAGGTGTATTTTTTGTCGTTTAATTTTTATTATCTAAAATAATGTAGAACGTTGTTTAATATTAAATTTTTAATAATAATTTTTTTTCTTTGTTTAATATTATTTCATTAAATTCTGAAACTTTTGACAATTTATTCTTGTAGAAATCCTGACATAAAACTTTAAACTTCTTTAAGACTTTATTCTTCCTAGTGACATATAATTGTGACTTTCCTACATGACATATAATAAGTAAGTTTTCATTTTATTTCGTACTTCGTATAACGTTAATCGTTATTAATACCATGTATTCTATTTTATTATACTTTATACTTATTTTCACCCGCCATATCCTCGAAGAAAGAAAAAAAAAATCCTTTTTCCAGCCTATTAAATAGCTCTGATTGCCGCGACGAAAAGGAAAGAACAACAGCAAGGGATTTCATGCGTAGAAAATTCTCGCAAGTTATGAGAATTCCCCTATAATTTGTACTAAGGAAATATTTATTTCATGGAAATTACACTATTAATATCATACATAATCAAGTCGTTAGGAAGATAAACTGTCATGTTTTGACATATCAATTTGAAATTCTACATTAGAGTATTACAGTGATTAATGTTTCGACATGTCAACGGCCAATATTCTTTTTTTTAGTTTTGTTACAATAATCGTGTCTCGTATTTGCGAAACCAGTTAAAACTCTCTATATAATTGTCATTATTTCCAAACCAAAGTTTCATCAACAAAAAGGAAAAATTCTTAGGCAGTGTTATCTATAGTAATTAACCGATAACACATTATCAAAATATGCCTAAATTCCAAAAAATCCGTAAGTAAATTAAAATCTCTTTTAGCCGCCAATCTTAAAATGATTTCAGTATTTACATTAAATCTATGAATATGAAACTAACAAGATTATAGTCCCTCTAACGGTGCTACTGTAATGTATTGCCGCGAAAAAGTTAACCAGAGCACTACATTTTTATTTATGATTTTAAGTACATCACGTCCTTCTACTTGGCACAGGCCACCTTCTCTTAGTTTTGTGATTGTAATAGGGTTGCAGTGAGACCGCGACGCTGTTGCAGTCTCCCATTGTTACACACACCTCGCATCTGTTAAAATATATTTTTCTTAAACAGAATAAAACGCTTTTTGTCATAATAGTCCACAAAGTAAATAAGCACTCTCACGTACAATTCAGGGTGTAAAATCGATTTCGGGATGCTCTCTGTATATTATAATTTCGCCCACTCTATACAATATAAAAAGAACAATTGATTCGTTGTCTCAAATTTTAATTACTGCAAATGGACTATTTACTTATTTCTATGTATAATTCAAGACCTTATACTACAATTCATTCAGTTTACACTCCATTTACCGTACCACTAACATAAATAAACGTAACGTATATATTCAGTATCATATAACGTTTTAAAATAAATCCTTTATTTACGAAACAGTTAATTTAACAAGAACAGTCGCTAAAAAGAAAAGAAAACAAGAGTTTCGGTTACTTCTAATACCACGTAATAAACAAAATCCTATTGTTCATAATATTCACATTACACATTACTTTTTACATAATAATTTTTTATTCGTTTTCACATTTCTACATTTTTAATTTTGGTAAGTAATAAATCTAGATAAAATTGATAACGATCAATACATATAAATGAATCTGATTCGTATATCATATATATAATTATGTCATTTACATATGAATTTAATGTACTTTTATACCACACCCAATATTAGATTTTTTTCAAATTTGACTTATCTCACACAATTTATTATGCTCAGCTTTGATTTAGTTACTGATTATTACGCTACATTAGGATTTAAAATGTTTTCAAAGTCACTAAAATAGTATGATTTTTTGAAAAAAATGTATTTTAGGTTAGAGTAGCAAATTTTTAACTTACCGAATGATGGAGGCGTAACATAATCGTTGCCCGCCCGATCTTATTCTGTTGGTGTCTAAAAATCGATTGAAAATGCTAGAAAAGTAAGTAGCTTCCTGCAGATGCCGGAATCTTGTTCTTGCTGTATAAGTCCACTGTTAGTAAATTTGCCTATGGCATTTTCCAGAAAAGCGCCAATAAAAACTAGCATGTCACACTACACTTGGCTTGGGAGTTAGTGAGCACAGTGCCGGTACTCTCGCACCAGTGATGTTGCTTCCGGTTACTAATCTGTGAGATTTGATCGGTATTTTTGGTGGCGAACTATATCTCAAATATACGGTCATGTCAGCTGTGTCTAAACGATGTGTATCTAAGGTACCTACTACGTATGTCCATCCGTCTACCAAGCGTGGTCTCTACGGTAATCAGGGTATTCCCGACTATAGAGAGGTCTACTAATATGTCCAAGAGTGGATTATTTGGAAGTTAACACTGATGCAGTTTTATATATTCTATATTATTTTTAAAATATATTACAGTAATGTACAGTAAGTTCTGCCGACGACATGTTAAAGAATAGAATGCTAGATAAACAGGAAGCAACTAGTCAAGTATAAACGTCGGCGCCAGGAATACAATTTACCTCCACTTTCTTAAGTTTCCCCAGGCTTTTACACTATGATGTTTTCAAACTATTATAAATTTTGTCAGTTTGAAAACTTTGACCTATGTGTAACATTTCATTTTGAAAAATAATGGCATTGGTGTTATATAGCAGAACGATTACGATTTTTATTAAATTAGTTCCAAAACTAAAGAGCACATAACGGATTTAAAGTATTTTTAATTAAATGTTTATTAAAATGGTTATTTAAAAAAAAATTAAAGAAATGCTTGTTATCTACTTATAAATCTTAGTAATCTATTTTTCATTTATAATTGTATCTGTATAAATAATATTTTATTAATTGTAGACCACAATGTATTATAACATGTAGTTGTACCGATTATTTTTTTTAGACAGCGATGATTTTAATTTTGTCACATGTATTGATATTTTTAAATATATTGTAATTAATTACGATTCATTCTATTCTGGCTACATTAAACAATATTGATTAATGTAGAAATATTTTATGATTGCAATAACATGAATGGAACACGCATTTCCCATCAACTTGTAACATAAAAGGTTTCCTGTGTTTGTAACAAGTACTGTTTACTTAATATGACCTTAATACACAGCAGAGGAAATGTGTAAAAATACGGCATTCACAATATTACATTAAATAAAAATTTTGGAAGTGTATGATTTATTAAAATGCCAATACATATGACTCTCTCTCGTTTTCTCTCTGTCTCTTTGTTTCTCTCTCCAGTGTTATAGTTCCTATCTAGTTGTCCTTTCTAAATAATATATATACATATGTATATATATACAAAAGCATGTATAAATATTAATGACTGGTAGTCTGTGGAATAAGCTTATTGGCTTTATGTTGTGCTTGTGGTGATGTTGGCATTTGGAAGAAATAGTGGCGTTTTCCCCTTTTTACTTATTGTGTACAAATTCTGTAAATAAATTGTTTTATCTGATCATAATATGCTCAAGGAAATATTCTTCACAGAACTTATGTAAGATAGAGAATAGTAATATCAGAGATCATACAAAAGTGTATCCAAATTTACTTAAATTTACTTAAAAAGTAAATAACATGCTTCGTTGCAGGCGTACACTGACCAGGCGAGAGTTAACCAACAAAATAACAGACGTTTTATGTCAAAGCAGCTATTTATTGGTGGTTTTCTTATAGTAAAACTGAAATGATTGATTATATAGAAAGTCTATTTAATTTATATACATAGCATAAAGTCATAACAATAACCAAAAATGGTTGCCTTGGCCTCACAATATTTCTGAATATTAAAATGTAATGTATATACATAAAAACATAAATAAATTTAATGAGAATAACAATTTTCATAATGTAAACACTAATAACAGACACAAGCATGGATTGCCAGTTAATTGACTCCATGGAGTCAGTAATTCGTTCGCTAATGTATACGTTTCTACAACAAAATCTCAATAATTGCGCAAAGTCTCCCTATCGGTTTGAAAACTGTATTAAACAGGGACTTATTACTATAGGGTAATTATTATAAAAATAATTATAGTATATTAGAAATATGTGGATGATAATAACCCAGGAATGAGCTGATCGGTCCGATCAAGGTACTTATAAAAATTAAATATTAATATCATATTATTAAAAAAATAGAATGAAAAAAATTACACGAAAAGCATACCTACGGAGTTACTTCCACCTATTTCTTTTACGTCAAGAAAGTAACCAAACGATAACGTTTAAAGGTACCTAAAGTTACATACACAATGATACCAATAATATCAATGTTTGAATAATTTGATATTGAAAACTTCTAATTGTTTTATGAAGTTATAATATTATTGAAGTAGTATAGTCATATTTAATTCACTTTTACGTAGTCCAAATTTAAAAAGTTGTACTAATTAAAGACATTTCTTTATTTTTACACAGAACATTTTGTAAATCAATATTGAACCGAAAAGTAAAACCGTTTATGAAGCCAAAAAGTCATGAAATACCTCATTTGTTTAGGGTACTGAAACCATTCGACACATGAAAAGATTTAGAAAGCAATTTGGAAAAATCGGTAGAAGCAAATCGCTACCATTTGTAGCAGGCACTTCAGGTACCAGCTACTTTAGCGAAATGTTATCCGCTTGAATAACGTTGGAGAAATGTTACGGATTTACTTCATTACGCTTAATAAATTCTTCTAGAAGCTCTTTGTTTTCTTTTCCTTCTTCTAATACAATCTTTAAAATAGACCATTGCTGACATATACCCCTCATACAGCGAGGATTTTCCATAATCGCCTCGCTTACAACACATTTACTATCGCAAAATATGCCAGACCGTCGACAGGCAACATGGTCAATGGCAACATGGCAAAATGGTATATGGCATTGGGTGCTGCAATCGTAACTAAATAGTCATAATAATAAGTGGTATCAATGACTTGAGGAGACCTTTTTCCCAAATTTTAGCAAAATCGACGAATTTGTTTGGAAATTTGCCAACAATCAGTGCCTACACCTGCTAGCTCAAATGTTCCATTCTAAGTTATACCAAACAAGGTAAGCTAGGCTGAATGCAATATAAGTATCGACCATATAGCTTTTAGTTTACTGTCGTATTATTTTAGCGTTTCGTACCAGAACATGTGCAGTCTGTTCATATTAAAACAATTATACTAGTAAAATGCGTATAAGATGTATTTTCTGATTTACTTATTAATTAGATAATAACAGGGTTGGGTGTGATCTTTGCACACAGTCCACCTACTGGTAAACTTACCACTTAATCACAAATCCTTGTTTAAGAATCAAAGATTGCTCCGTTGTTAGTAATTCTGAGTCTATGGTGTTCATCACTCACCACTACTACTACTGATACTTTTTACTGTGTTGCTTAAGTCTTCTATTATCTTAGCTAGTACTGTGGGGGTAAAAGTTTAATAATATTTTTTTTAATCTATGAAATGTCTGTCTTTGACTTACATATTTTTTTTTAAATTTTTTTTAATCTATTTATTACCTTACCCGAATACTTTAGGCTGCAGGACATCGGCCTCTCCTATGTCCTTATATCGGTATCTTTAAGTCGGTAGCCTTTGCGATTATAAATGTTTTTACTCGCCTCTTACGACTCCCGCTTTTAGATTCTTACACCGCTACTACATGGATTTTTTTATATATGATTGTATAAAATCTTTATAGCTAAAAAAAAGTGTGTTATTTCTCTTAAAAAGTTATCTGCTTTTACCTCAGAAAACGTAACACTGTCTTCACCTAGCCTGCACTCTATCCTTATGTAAATATGATCATCAAGTTACACGTTATTAGAATCGTTTGAGCACTACACATACTTTTTCACTAGCAAAGAATTAACGATTTGTTAACAGAATCGGAATGGATTGAAATTACCGACGAAGGTATTTCGTATGTTATAAATAATATTCAGAAATGTTCAACGCGAAGCATATCATATATAACATTACCTCTATCTTTGAACCGTTCTACGTTTGTTAAGGGTGACGTCAATACCGTATAATTCAATTCCCTCTTGCTTTACCCTCACTTTCACCCTCCCCATCCTTGCAGGAAAAGAAAAACGTTTATTTCTTATAGTCCTCATTAATTGCACTGATTGTTGCGACGGAATGAAAAAAACAGCAATTGCTAAAGATTGAGGGCCGGAGAGTTAGGGTCGGGGACAATCGATTTTAGCAGCCTCTAATTAAGATTTGATTGTGAGAGTATTCCTGTTTTGTGTAAGTAACAATTTTAATGAACGAAAATTTTGTAAAAGATGTACATATTTACGAGGGAAACTATTTTAGAATAAACTATGTAGTTAATACTTATGATTACGATCTTGTGGCGGAATTCTATAGCACATTTAGTAGAGTGACACAAGCACTTGTACTTCTTCCTCTTAATCAGTTCTTCCTAATAAATCAGTTTTATAATGTTTTTTTTATGGGAACAAACGTATAAGGGGCTCGCTACTCTTCGAACTCTATACATATTGTATATTTTGTACAGGTTGATAAAGATATTTGCCATTAGACGCTAGCTACGACATCCATAGACAAATAAGGATGGTGTTATTTTTAAATCACAACAGCTGCATGGAATTCACAGAGCTTTGCTTGTCAGCATGTATGTAATGCGGTCATGTGACGTTGAAGACGTCTGAGTGTTACTTAGAAGGTGTGGTGAAGGTTAAGTGCTTACCTATAGATAATATGAAGTTTTAAATATCAACTCGTAATATTTTTTCGTATTTTTTTTATAGACACTTGACTGAGTTGGTAGATTTCACATATCCTCTAAATAATTTTTTATTTCACATACATGCAATTTTCTGAATTATTAGTTTTGTGTGATATTTTTGGAGATAAATGGACCAAAAGAAAGGAATAACACAAGATCTCAAGACCGTATAACTAATATTGGACTGGTTAAAATTCCACATCTTAGACCTTTCTTTATGTTTTCGTGTACAATTGCGGCATTATAATATACCCTGCACAGTTGATAATAACAGATGGATAATGGTCACCGTAATTGAAATCGGTCAGGAAGAAGATAATTATTTAAAAAAAAATGTTAATATAAAATTATCTTTCATGTATTTTCATTGCAAACATCGGAAAATATATCGTTATCAAATCAGAAAACGCAAATCAAAACATGTTTACTGTGACAGGGAATCTACTAAAATATTAGTACATTCTTACTCAGGTCCCCACAATAACATTACATCATCAGGGGTATGCTAAAACCCGCCAGACTTACAAATCACTCGAGTCGTTATTTCACATGACATAAACGCTAAAAAAAGTTTTTATAACGAAGAACGTGGCCATTCATTTTGATCCAATGTGAAAGGTTGATTTGTTTGTGAGATAACGTAGAACGTAGTATTAAATAAATTGTTGAGATAAAGTATCGAAATGTTTTTGTAATAAATGCCTAATAAAATACAGTAAACGAAATTGGAGTAGTCCTTGGTACAGTATATAAATAACCCATTTCTAAACATGAGCCTCATCAGGAGGCTTTGCCATAATTGCCATGCCTGGCAGATTATAGAACCAGACACTGTGTCTTATTTTTGGTTTGGTTTTAGTCATTCATCGAAATTTAGCGGGCATTCTATCATATTCACCCAATATGAATTTCACCTGCATGCAGCTGATTCACGGACGAAACTCTCTCGAATAAAATTTACCCCATAAACTTCATACAGATTGCAGATAATTACGAGATTTCCGAGTAGTTTTTGCTTTTCTTGGTGAAGAAATTTATATTTTTTAGGTATACTCATTTCCTTCATCCTACGGTGAAAGTGATAGCAAGTAATAACATATATTTTTCGTTCAAAATGAACATGTATTTACGTCTTCTCCTTCTGAGGGTTATGATAAACTTGTGGCTAGTAATTGTATCTAAGATGGATAACTATATAGATATACATATAACTGCAAAAATCATAATTTGGATTTAACCTAAGGTGGAATTTCTCCACCTAATGTGCAGCAAAATTAATTCACAGAATATCAAAACAAAAATTTTAATAGAAACTTATGTAAAAAGAATATTTACATGAAATAAAATGTAAGTGAGAAATAAAAATATTTAATTTATATTAAAAGCGTTGCTACACGCGTGACTACTACGCGCTACTTTATAAGAAACTTAGTGACAGAACAATTTAAATAATTTGTGTCGTGAACGAGGAACGTTAAAAGTTAGGCATCATTAGAAGACAAGTGCCGTAAATCACGTCACGCATGGAATTCGTATCTGGGACGCAATTAGCAACTCTCCATGGCAAACAAGTTCTGCAAATACTGATTTTGTGAAATTTATGAATTTATTTTCAGCTATATGAACATAAATTAGGTAAACAGAACGGGTGAAAAGGGAGGAAAATTTTTCACCAAATGATACCCTAACCGAGCGAGGCTCTGGCGACCGAATGACAGTGAAATATGCAGCTAAACTTGCCCAGTCCCCAGACTAGTGATGCGGTCAGAATCACTAGTGCTATGGTACCAGAACAGCGCTCACCAACTCGCTTGCCCAGCGTTGTGAGAATAGACAAATCTTCAAAAAAATGTAGACCTTTTTAGCTTTTACACAGTGAACTAATATCGGCCGATGCAACAATTGTAGAGATATCATAGTCATAATGAAGCATATCGATAGATATACTTCACGTGTGTGCGAGTGTCTGCATGTGTTTTATAAAATTAGCCATTAGCGATTATAACTGTTCAAGTACCTGGTTCATTATTTTACGCCTCGATAAGATTAGTAAAGTACTAAGAACTGTTGCCGAATCTGGCGAGTTCAATCCCCTATTTGGTGGAATCGTACCAAATGAGTTTTTTAAAAACTATGTACGATTGTTATCGTTGCCATGAACACTAAGGTTATTGGGTATACATTCGTATTCGTATTCTACGTATGCTTATTTTCTTCGCATATCCGTCTCAGCCTACAAGTATAAATGAGGATATGAGAAGGTGCCATCCCTTAAATATTTATCATTCCTCATAATAATATTACCAAACAAAATGTTTCGAATAAAAAATCAAGACAAAATGTTTAAGTGATTCATTCGATGTAACGTTACGAGAAACAAAATCAATTATACAAGAGCTTTCCCGTTGATGTTATTAAGGGATCTCTCTAGGGTTTCATAGATAGCTATATTTTAATTATAAGATGTTTACCTTATTTTGAGAAAAGTTAAAAGATTTGAAAAGCGTTTTATTAATATAAAATGGTATCTTTAAACCTATGTAAGGTACATAAAAGAACAGAAACTAGCTGTACTCCATCAGTTTTAAACTTAATTTGCAATGAATAAATTTTGAAGAGTATAACAATATGACTAAAGTGTAGAAAATATGAAGTCTGTGAAGAATTTTATGTTATTTGTATAATTCATCAGTTAAAGTATTCCAGTAGATGTTTGAATAGTAGATACTATTAAGGATATCTAAGGAGCTTCGTTTAAAAAATGCCGATTCAAAATCAATCGGGTCAGTCCTAAAACGCCAATATCAAAAATCACTTTTGGAAGAGTAAATTCATTACTATTTTAAATATCTATATTATGTATAGAGTCAGATCTGTTACAGTTGATTATTTGTATAGATAAGTGTAAAGTGTAGATGTAAGTTCAAGTTTTAAGATAACTCTTTCAAATTTGGTCTAAATCCTTTATCCTCCTTCCTTTTTTTTAAACGTCACCTTCTCTGTAAAAGCAAATGGTTCCGTGCGGGAATCGATCCCACGACTTGCAACGCCGCGGCTAAACGCTTAGCCACTGCCCCCACCTTGCCGCCAAAAATTTTTTTTGCGTGATGGTAGAACAAATTATCAGACAGACAGAAAAATATAATAAAGATTTGGAGTCTATTGCACTTCTGAAAATTTATTACTATTAGGAACAAAGACGGATCTGTTATTTTTCTGTACGATGAAAGAATTACACCCGGTGGCGCCACGCAACGCCCTCTACTTATGTCTGATTTATTTCTTTCAATTAAAATAAAATAAAGGATTTTTTTAATCTCCTTACCCCTAAGCAGCTCCGTGAAAATTTAGATCGATCCGCAGCTCCGTTGCCGCGTGAAAGGAGATAAAAACCAAATACACATACATTAGCATTTATAATATTAGTCAGGAAAACGACCGACTACGTTTTTGTCTGCGTTAAATAGTTTCCTTACAAAGTACGTATATGTACTTTGTACAGGATTGAAATGTATATTTAGTCTACCTACTAAATTTCATTAAAATTCGTCCAGTTGTTGTCGTAGTTGAACAACAAACATACAAGACTATAGGGACAAAACTGTCGAGGATGATGTCACGAGCACAGCTAAATATTTATTATTTTAAACATAAAACGATGGTGATGCTGGGAATCAAAATTTATGATATAACATTTCACCCGAATTGCTATAAAAGGAAATTACTTTTTACGAAACATCTGTTTTTTATGTTTAAATATTTACTGTGTTAACTACTTCTAACTTGTAACTGTGCTTTGTTAACATAGTGGTTAGTGTTGGATACTGGGGGGTTAACGTAGATCTTACCTATTGCTGTCGCATAAGCAGTAATGCATGTACAGATGTGTCTTGGTTTACTAGCTAGACATTCTGTCTAGTCCTCACAGCTGTAAAACGTTCTTGTATCCTTATTAGTTTTAAGTCGGTTGCAGTTGTCCAGCCCGTGGACAAAAAAAAAGTGGTTACCCCACTTATCACCAGGTGTACTGTTACATCAGCTAGATAACATAAATTATGAATATTTTTAGATAACGTAAACAACAAAAGATACTAACTACTCGGCTCGCCCATTATGAACACTGGGACACAAATAGACAAGACAGACCGATGGGCAGACTTACAAACATAAAGTAAAGTGAAATCACGTAAGTAACTTTAAAAACTGAACTGCTTTACTTGAACTTTAACTGAAAAAATAAGTTTTTGTACTTGTCTTCTTTCTGAATGTAGTTTCTTTTTCCTTGTATTATAAGAGTGCTGTAGAAAAATATCAATGTAAAGGGACGAGCTCTTTGTTCAGTCCAGTTAAATTTACGTTTCACTGTTTGCCAGCTTGAGTATAGCTTGATCATAAAGCGCCCTTGTTAGGAAAATCTGTCTCAACATTTATAGCGTCTTTTTATTTATAAGGTATTACCTTAATAATCAAAATACATTTATTGCGAAATCATAAATATTAGTAAACAAAACCATTGTACATAAACAAAGTAAATGTACGCAATAATTTATTTTGTATGAGGGTGTAATGGCGCCTACTAAAATAAGCCATCTTTTTCTGCCCATAATTGTCGTAAGAAGTTATTAAAGGAAAAGCTTTGAAAATCCCTTGATGAATTAACCATCACAAAATCGCCAAACTGAAAATACAAAGTCTGATAATGGTTAAAAGCGATGGCAATTATCACAAGTCCTCCTATTGGGTGATACCAACGAGCATGACCTTTAGCAAACTATTAACAGGCGGAATGTCGGGGGTTCGGTTCCCGGTGCCGGCACTACTGAAATTGTTTAATAAGGAATTTTAAGTGCTGGATTTACCACATGTTCAGCGGTAAAGGAAAACATAGGAAACCGAGGAATAAAAAAAATTTTATTACGTAGCCACGAGATTTCGTTCTTATGACAAAGTTTTTGCCTAAATTGTGAGGTAGAATCTTCATAGTCCACTTAGCTCAACGTAGATTAACTTTCTTCCCTGGTAACGATTGACCGATTCTATCCTCCGAAATGAAGTAATTTTCTTTTTGTTTAATAAGGCTATGCCTATATCGTATTCCCTGAATTTCAGGTTCGAATCCTAAACGAAACTAATGAGCAAGCAAACCTGCAATGCTCATTAATTTATCATAAGTGTATTGTAAAGGCAAACGTTAACTATTGTTTCATATAAAATGATTAAAAAAAGTATTCGAACGAAAAAAGTTAAATAGTAAAAGTTACATTATGTAAACTGCGCGTATGCTAACACAATGATAGAAACTTATATATCTATAAACCGTATGTTACTGCCAAATTCCAATTACTAGCTGATCACAATGAAAAAACAAAATATTCTATGTAGAAATTTTTACAGAATTCATCTTTGTTACTTCAACTAACCTATTACCTTATCTATACTTTTTTGAGTAATAAATTCCATTAAACATGGGTACAGCATGTCAGTGATTCTTTTATATTTATTAAATTACGTATTAGGGAATACCTAATTTAATCGAGGCTATAAGTATATAACGTATCGAGGGCGATACGTTGTTGCGATATTTGGAAATAGGATTATAGATTGTAGTTGCACAATATGCCGAACTCTATTTTTGCAACGCAGTGAGACGAGGTATAGCTTTTGTTAAAAGTCATACATGATTTATTTATACTATTTTTTATGGCAAAGAGAGCAAATGAGCAAGCGGCTCAGCTGATGGTAAGCGATTACCTTCGCCTACACACATCTACATTGACTACAGGAACTGCAGGTGCGTTACCTGCCTTTCAGTATATTTGGGGGATGGGAGGGATGACAGGGAGGGAAGTTGGGGAAGGGGTTACCACACTCCCCGAATGAAATGCAAAAGCACAAGATGCCTCTACTTCACACTGGTATTGTGCGAGGTCTTGATTCTACCCCGGTCGAGCCGGCCCATTCGTGCAGCAGCAAAAGCCACCATTTGACTCTACCACATACGAAAACAACAATGGACTGCTTAATTACGTAGTTTACTTACAATTATAAAATTGTATTATTTCTAAATCATAAGAGAATTTTTAATTTAAACTGTTTTTAGTCCACTACCAGACATGCCTCTTCCAAAATAATGAATATCATAATCATATTGGGAGGCACCAAGACCTCGAATGTCCAAGATGAAAATGACGTAGTGAATGTTCGCAGTGACAAGATTCAATAAGACACGCAACGAGCACTTGCGAGGCAGCCTCGGCGTATACAAATACGCTGATCAACTGCAGGAAAACTAGATGAGAGCATCGGCCACGCAACACTCAACCTTAATCAGGTCTACGGCGAAGGGGAATGAAACGGCCAAAACTGTGTGAAAAAGTGTTATTATAAAAGATTTCCAACATATGAAAAATCGACAAGCAGACCCCGTTACAAGACAAGGTCCCTGTTAGGAAGATGAAGCATTGGCAGGCGGGTTGGCGCTCGCAGTATCAAACGCCTCGCACCTTAGACGCTGTTGCACTTCAATGTTCTGAGTATAAGAGTGCTGGCATTATTTTAAATATTTATCCGCAGTCCGTCGAAATAAGATCTTTTCCTTAACGTTAGTCTACTCTTAGGAGTAAGTCCCGTGGGGAGACCCACGAGAAGAAAAGGAATGGCATATTTTATTACGTCGCCACCACATGGTAATGTTATACTTAACTTAATAAATCTGTACTTATTTAACTTAACTATAGTTATCTCGCGATCCCTGGGTTTAGCATTAATAATAGCTGTATTATATTAGCTATTAGGCTTACGCATAAGATATATGGTACATGTTTTATTACGACTGACTGGCTTAGCTTAGAGAAAGCTCAAAGTTGGATAAGAATTGAAATATAAAATAATTATCATAGAATAGCATAGGACTATACTTTGTCAGCTTTGCCGGTTTGCGTGTTTCTAACTGACTGTAGAATTCTGACTCGAATCCAGCCGAAGCCAAAATTTATGTAATTCACAAATTATTTATTTTCTGGTCTGATGCAGTATCTTAGAAAGAGACATATTGTTGTTGTGTCCATTTCTATAATACAGTACATATCTCTTTTATTTCTAAAATATAGAAACATAATGATCTTGTGTCCATTTTCATGTTACTGCACCAGACTCTTCTTCCGATATTATCGCATACAAGTAACATTGGATACGAGAAGTAAGGAATTATTGTATTTACGCGTACACTTACGGCACTATGACAATATCCTTTGGCCGGTTTCAACCACGGCGGAAACTTCCAAATTATCCTATATTATTTAGAATATGTCGCCATGGTTGAAACTACGCAGGAGATAATCAGTTGTAAACTACGCAGGAGACAATCAGAGGAATGTTTGATCAGATGCAATGTTCGAGACACGGAACGAACATAACACAACCAGACCCGGAAAACAAAAATTTGTATTTTTGCGCAAATATTAACATCGGCTAGGATTCGAACCCAGGAGGTAGGTTAACTACTAAGTCACGCGGTCATCAAAGACTATAGTGCAACTGTAATATATTCTTCGCCAATTGTGGTTGTGGTCGAAATTAGCTGTCATCATCAGAGTATTATAGTTTCGTAATTCATTCAACCATAGAAATATCTTTCTGTATTCGATGTAACCCTTATATTCTTTTTTTGCGTAAAAACGAAAGCCTATACTTTAGGTGTTGTAAAATTATTAGCTTCGACGGGTATTTGAACTCATGATCATAAACTGATAAAGTTTATGCGATAATCTTTAATCCACGCGATTATTCTTAACCACAGCAATAAATAAATAACAACAAAAAATTTAATGATAAACTGAGAATATTACCGTTATCCCTGAGTATACCTAGAAAATTATTTTTACTCCGGCATCACGCCAAGTATAGGGCACGTTCTAACAATAGCCAGTGAGATCTTTACATAACGTCCGTAACTGTACAGCCATTGTCATTGCGGAAGCGAGAATGGACGTAGAATAAAATACCTTCTCCTCGGCGACGCAGATTCGGTGATGTGGTTTTTACTACTGTAACACGTAAGGGAGCTACTTTGTTTTTTATTAGTATTTTTTATTTACCTTTTATTTAATAACATATCGTTGACCGGTATACTATTCTATTCTACATTTACAAACAATTACAAATACGAGTTCAAAGAGATGGCGGAGTATACATTGCAATATGCCTGACATACTCAGAATGGACATTAGACATGCAACTATTTGCCTCGTTGTTTTAGGTCTGAAATGATTTTATTGTCACAGGAAAAAAAATTAAACGTTTACTACTTTACCTTAATAGCCTGTAAAAAATCCACTGCAGGACATAAAGACAATTTGCCATAATCGCAACTCTCGGCATAATCGCAGTACCAGGTATCATCTTAGACGCTGCTGCCGTCTACTTATTTTTAGTCTGGTATTTTTCGAGATGCTTATTCCGCCATCTGTCGGCAGCCATTACTTTCAAGGGTTTTTCCCTTAGTCGCGTCTTACTAGTCAGATATCATACACCCACGGAAAGAATGGGGGTATATATATATTCTTACGCCGATACCACACATGGATTTTAATAAATAATCGTTAAGATTATAAGGGTGCAAAGGCAAACATAGCATACTCGCACTCTTGGGTACTGCACTGTACATATATACTACGATCACCAATCTGTTTTCCCAGCGTGGTGAGTATGGTCAAATCCTTAATACTTTGCATGCCAGCTTTTGTTAAATATTTGTTGGTGCTTTCATGGAAAGGCCATTGTGCAGCATAGAATACTGGACAATGGCAATACTAACTGCTGATAAATAACAAAATTTGTTATTTATCAGCAGTTAGTATGTTATGTTAATAAATGCATCTAAAATTCATTTTCTTTTCTGTGTATGTTTATTTTAAAAAAAATGCATTACTTGCGTTGTTTATCTTTTCCCAGTTTAACAACGGTGACATCTTTCTGTCTGAAACCAAACTTTGTCCAAAGTTGTCATCTACTATATCAAAGATTACCACCATGTTAATGTAACGGCGCAGCAAGTATTTATGTTTTTGAATAGGGTCTGGGGAGACTCGAAGTCTCAAAATGCCATGACGCCGCGCAACTACGTGGCTTCAGAATAAAATTGGAATCTAATTCATCTTTGACGAGATGTGTCAATGAAATCGTCATTTTAGAATCAACATTTGTTGAACAAGTGAGCAGAATTCGATTCCCGGTACCTAAAATTGTTAATGGTAATTTAAAGTACTGAATTTACACGTTTCGAGAAGTAAATAGATGAGAATTCTGCACGTTTTTCAAGTCAAAATAATTTGTATGTCGAGTTCTCGTAAAAATTTTTGACATTTTAATTTTATGGTAATAAAGTCTTATAAAAAACATACCTCTACTATAAAAGGATAACATAAAATACACGTAAGCTCTCATAACCTTATGACAATATTGCACTCCAGTATTGGTCAAACCTCTAGTCTGGTACATTTTAGTCTTTTCTACCCAATTTTTGACCAAAATTTATTTTGGGACGACGTGAAGTGGAGAGCCTGTTATCGTATTGCTGTTCAAAACTACGACACAAATGATACATAAGTTTGATAAAACTCATTGGTACGAGCTCTAATCCAAAAATTTAATAATCATTATCTTGTATCAACTCCTTAGTAAGAGCTCCGACTGAAACCGGGAAGTGGAAGCTAACATCTAAAGCTTATCTTTAGTAAATAAAATTCCTGCAATACGATTTCGAAAATCATGAATAATCTAAAATCTACACAAGATAATTAAATATTGAAACTGTCATACAGTTCCGAGCTATGAGTATGTTTAAAGATCCAAGTCTTTAGCTCATCCAGAAGTTAGCTTGAAATAGATTGCAAAACGTGAACCTCAAAAACAAACGAACAAACAGACAGACAAGAAATCGTGTTAATGAAAATGTTGTAATAAAAAGTACGAAATCAACAGGATATTGGGCTGTACAAAATTGTCGGTAGTAACGTATACAATAAACCTCCGATGGTACCGGGCGGACAAATACGCAGCATTTTTAAATGAATTAAACTAGTATAAAAAATTAAGTACATGTATATTTTTTTTTATTATGTTACATAAAGTACTACAAAAATGCTTAAGAGTCCTACTTTTAAAACTAAATAGTAGAACGTTAGTATCGTTCGAGTTTTACCCAAATTGAAAATCGAGTTTCAACGCCAACATTTAAAAAGGAAAATAACGGTAAGAACTTTCCAAATTCTTAATTTTAATTGTTTATATCACATACGATATGAATTTTTTTTAAAAGAAACTCCGTTAGTAATTCGCCAAAAAGGCATTTAATATTGAATTGTTTGAAAATATTCTAATGATATTGTATAATTCCGAAACAAAAATGAAAAAAAAATATTTTACTCAAGTATTATTATTGTTTATGCAAATCATGCTTTCGACGACGAATGATAGTTTTAATTTGCAAAATTACAACCCAAGTCTTGCCATTTTGTCAAAGTTACAAAAGGAATATTGTGTACTATCGGAATAATACTAAAGAGATTTATGAGTTGCGTTATGAGAGGTGGAAATTTTAATTACAATGTATATACTACACCGTTTACTCTGTAAGAAAATGTTAAGAACGACGATAAGTCATTTAGTCTATGCTTTATTACCTGCTTAAAACTTATATGAGGGTAAGTATATCTTTAGAATATGTCTGAAATGGACACTTACGTAGATACGTGTTTGTTTTGTATTAAAAGAGAGGATATGAGTGAGTGCATTTTTTATTGGATAGGGGTAAAGAAAAACAAGCTAGCAATCTAGCGGACGGTAAGTTGTAGTGCTGTCCGTGGATACCTGCAAATATGCGTTGCCACACCTGAGGACTAAGATGGAATGCCTCACAGCACATAATTATAGTGACTATCTTTTACCTTTTTACCTTTTACCTTTCAAACCGGAACACAACATCTGTTACACTTCTGTGTGGCGGCAGGAATGGGTATGAGACTGGTACTAACCTAGACGGTTTCTAAGAAGAGGTGACGTCTACCACCTAGTAAAAGTTTATGTATGTGTCTGGATTATTTCCGGAAATATTTTAGAAATTCTAACTAAAGACTGTACGAAAGCGATAATACTCCAGATGCTATGTTTTATCCTCAAAATAGTTAAGATTATTTTGATTAGTATGGGTAAAGCTTGGCGCCTTCGTGGAAAGACCTATGTCCAGCAGTGGATAATGGACAGGCTAATGATGATGATGATATATCGGTAATTCATAATTTGTATTCAAAGGCAATTATCACCAATTGTAAGCGATTTCTGAGCCCACATATAACTACGACGAGAAGTCGTAAGTTAAAAAATGCGATAGTTAAAATTAAACGCCAATTGAACACAGAACACTTAATCATTTACTGCACTGCACATACACTAAACAATATTTACAAATTTCTGTCTAAAGTATTAGAAATACTGATGTAATTATTTTCATAACACTTCTTTCTCAAATTCCAAAAGACATACGTTTCGTCAATTTGTCATAGTAACTTTAATTTAATAATAATTTAACTGAACTCCACAGAGTCACGTCATTTTTATTATTCTTAAAACTCCTCAAAGCATTTGTGTCGCAAGATAGTTTGCCACTCCCATTCTGCCTGAAGGTGTCGTTAGAGTTGTCTTAGGCGAAAACCTTGTAAACCTCATGGTGCCTGTAGATCGCGGCTTAAAATGGAAAAAATTGCAACCGAATCTATGACTGCAACGGAACGCTATCGTGCGTGGTTGTGCGCGACGGTCGGTCCATGGCGTACCTGTCATTTCTTGTGCTGAATGCAGTGCACTTTTTGCATCCTACGTATGTAAAAAAATATACCTAAGAACAACTGGACACGCAAAATCGCAAATCATGGCAGTATCCTGGTGATATCGCCCAGTGATACGACCGCAACGCAGCTGTTGTAGTTGAGCTGCCTTTCATTCTATGAGTGCTAGGCAAAGCGCGCTATTGAGCTATTTTGCACGTAACTCTGCAACGCTGATCTTTCGAAAAAAACACCCTCACAATCTACACATAAATGAACTTGAGCTACTTGGGACATGAGCTATTTTCGTATTCCGCAACAATTAACTGCCCCCACACACCAGCATACAATTAAAAAACGTCCTCTTTTTTATCTAAATGGTGGTATTTCAAGCCAGATGAAAATCGGGCTTTTAAATAATTGTACCCTTTATGGAAACACGTTTAAAGCGAGGAAGTTTGTAATGAGTAAAGTTATTATTCATGTGAGGATTTATGAAAGGATTTTGCAGGCAAGCTTTAGCAAGGAGCCGTTTTCAATGAATGTGGCTATCATCTAAAGTTATGGAGTTCAATATATAACGCGTCTTATTAGATTAGATAGAACAAAATTAAGGACTTAGTTTTTAGTGCATGCATTTATTGAATGATGCTTAATTATTTTATAAGTATTACAAGAATAATGCATGTCTTTTAATCAACTTGCACATACATAATGATTTCTAGTATTTACGCGAACACTACACATGAAATGAAACTATTAATTACGGATTTTATCGCGTTTAATTTTGTTTTTACCTTAAAACCTTCTTTTATTTATTTATTAATTTTTTTTTATAAATTTTTTTTCGTCTTTTATTTATTAATTTTCGTCCGATCTACGCAGAATCTGCTTACAGTATCTTGAGGTCGTGCAGTGGTAGGCTTGGTTTTAGATTTAATTTTGTTTATTACTGGATCCCAAGCCGGTGGTAGAAATGTTGGGAATATAAAAACAAAATTAAACGCAATATAATCCGTAAATAAGTTTCATTTCAAATACACATACATGAAAGCACTATATGTATGTACGAGTATTGTGAACCTTTTTTAAAGAAACATTGGTTATATAAACGTATTTAGGCAGCCTGAAGAATTCTTAGCAATATTAAGAAATAAATCTTATGTGGGTGGCACTATGCACAAGCTGCGGAGTTTATTATAAGCCACCTTAATATTCACGCGGGGCTTTAGAAGGTGACGCGAAACGAGCACTTTCTTAAGCTAATGTTTTGTTTATATATCACAAAGTAACCTAATTTTACCACGAATGTTTTAATATGAAACTTTGTCGATTGCGATTAAAATCGTAATACCCACGTCAGAAATGTTTATGTGAGATTTTATTTTTATTTTGACTATAAAAACATGGCTGGAGAGATTAGAGAATTTGTGGGGGAGGTGAATTGGCGATCGCAGACACAGGTGCTACAGCTGCACCAGGAAAGGAACTGTAAATGAATAATGAATAAAAACAGATCGTATTTATTCATAAATTACAATTATTGCCATGTGAAGTGCCATAGGTGACTAGGATAAAATGCCCGATACCTAAACTTATGGCAAATAATTGTGGCCAGGTATAGACCTACAAAAACTTGTAGAGTCACAGAAGTAGCGAAGAGACAGAAGAATATATAATATATTACCATAAATGTATCTTTTCGGATAATATCTAATGTTGATAATAAGTAATGTTACAGATAGACATAATAAAATAATTTGTCGAACATGCGCTAAATTTTATCAAGCATAAAAAATTGCTTTACATGCAACGACACAGACAGATGCTTGGGATTTTAAGTGAAATTACTTTTTGTAATGAGAAGAACCGCTGTTTTTAATATAAAATAACTAGTGTATAGCAGAATTAAAAATTTCATCAAGAAAGTATAAAAGAATTTAATAAAATAGAAACAAGATGAAGATAGCTGTTTTAATATATTCAGCAACCTACGTACGCACTTATAAGCCTTTATAATTACTTTCATAAATACAATCAAATAAAAATCTAACCTCGGAATTAAAGTTGAAACGTAATATTATCATAAAATATTTATTTTGATGTTCTGAAACCTCGTTAAATTATCTTTTTAGAGTACATGTACATGAGTGCACCGAAACTGTGATCACCAATCCGCATGCCCAGTGTTGTGAATATAGGCAAACCTACCTAGAAATTTATGGTAACTTCTGCTGGTGCTCTCTTGGAGATGCCTTTATTCAGTTGTTTACTAAGTGGTGTTGTTTACACGTGCTCTGAGGTGAAGGAAACAACGTGAGGAATAATAGTCAAGGAGCTCTTACTTTACTATTTTTGCTTATGCATATAATGAAATTTACCTTGTTTACAATTCAAAACTTTGGCCTATTTAATAATTTCATTAAATGCTATAGTCAATGTACGTATGTAGTACGTAGTAGGACTATATAAACTTCTTACTTATGCACTATTATGACATTAGTTACTGTAAAAGTGCATACTTTTCAAATAAATCTCACTTTAGCCCACTTCTATAACGGCTATAATGACCAAACTTAATATTCACGCAGGGATTTACTGTCCGCCCATTCTCCCTCGCTTTTACCGTTCGAGTTGTATCTTTCTACTGCAAATTGTTTCTATTATAAAGTGTTTATCATGCTCAGACCTAAAGTAGTTTGGTGATTAAGCGAACGTAATTAGAGGATGACTTGCTTTTTATGTGTCGTTACTTTACCCTTTTTATGTTATTAGGAATAATAACAAACCTACGTTTTCATTACATATTCAGCGACCTGTTAAAAGATAAAAGTCTTCAAAGTGGCAAATTGCGACCAATGAAACCGTAATTTCTGTGCATGATAGATTTCCAAATAAGAATATCTGGAAAATAAAACTAATCGACAAAGCCTTGAGCATTACTAAGCTGAACTGATAAGAACCGCCCACGTGCAAAAAAAAAAGCGAAGTAAGTTCCTCAAAATATTATCGACAAAGATTTTCTAATATGCGTAACCATCTTAACTCGATAAAATTAAGATTTTTTTTAATGATTACAATGAAAAAAAAAATATTCTTACACTGTCCAACTTATCATTTTAAATAGGTATACGATGAGTTTTATTATTATTGTACAGAAACTAAAAACATACAGCCTTTTTAACATTGCGTTAGTAATAATAGAACGTTAAAATATATTATGTCGTATATTAAGAAAGAATTAAGAAAAAGTTCCTGGCATACAATCAAAACAAAGCCGAGTCGCAGAGATCGCAATGCTACTACGATCGTGCACCTAGCAGCTATCAAATGATATTTGCATTATATTTTTTTTGTTATTTGTCCATGAGAACGCTCTGTTCCAAGCGCCGCCATCTTGTATTTGTGTCTTTTATTTTTGCCTTACGAATTAAATTCTTTATCCGTTTTAAGGACTAGGTAGGAGAGATGCGACACACCAATATACAATATTCAGATATCGTTTTGTAGTGATATATATAGACACAGACAGACAAAGGCTTGAAACCTATAACACCTCTGCCTCTGGGATTAATAATAAATAGAAAGGGTTACATCTTTTCTCCAAATGCCAACCACACTTACATTTGCTGGTTGCACCAAGCTGCTAACTAACGAACGGGGCTAAAAATTATATAAATGACAAAAAATTGTACAATTTTTTCCTCTAAATCTCCTATACGCGGTGCACTCTGCTGATTCTGGCGACCGACTGGCGGTTCCAAATCCATCCGACTCAGACAAGTAATAAGAAGTAACGTCTCTAGTGTGAGTGTAACAACACTGCGCTCTCCTACCCGCTTACCTAGCGTAGTGATGGTATATTTGTAATAGGAAAATCTTGCATGTACGGTACGTCAGATTTGGTTGGCATTTTTATGGAAAGGAGACAAAATAAATAGACCCCTACTATTAAAAAAAGTTATCTTGGTCACAGAACTAATGAACTTAGTTTCCGAATGTTATAAAATTATCTCGTTATAAGATATACAATGGCAACGTACATTGCATAACGAAATGCGTTTTTTTGATAATGAAAATTGGACATCGCATTTGCAATTTTCGACTCGCTTGTTGTGGTCATTGTTCAAACCCAATCTAACCAAGTGATATAAAATATCAAAATTTTACTTTATTTATAACTAATTTTATTATAAATAATATTTTATTATTTTATTTATAAATATATTATAACACAAAAATTAAATAAAAGTTACTTACAAAAATTATTATTATTGGGCTGTATGTATGTATGTATGTATATATTCAGGCCTTGTTACCAACGGGGTAGGCAGAGACAATCTTCTTCCACTTGCAACGGTCTTGACATACGTCTTTCGCTTCTCCCAGTTTAATCAATCTTCGCATGCATACTTGTTGGCTAAGAGTACTTGACCTGGCCTTTCTTCAGAACGTCTCCGATTTGATCGTGAAATGTTCGCCTAGGTCTTCCTCTCCCGACTCTACCATCGCTCTCCTTTCAATGTCACATTCGTCCCTTCCATCTCTCGTAAACATTGTTCCCAAGTAAACAAACTCATTTACTTGCTCTAAACTATCTTCCCTAATCTTTATACATACTTCCGTCATCCTCTCCTCTCTTTCAAACACCATAACCTTTGTCTTATTAACGTTTACTTTCATTCCCTTTCTTTCCAGTGCCCCATTTATTATTATCACCATTGCCTGCACTTCCTCAGCCGATGACACAAGTAAGACTTGATCGTCGGCATAGAGCAAACATTTAACAGGCAACTCATTCATTCTTAGTTCACAATCACTCTCCTTCAAATCTGACAAACAAATATCCATGAATAAATTAAACAGCCATGGGGATGCTACACAGCCCTGTCTAACACCTTTATGGATATCAAACCAGTCCGTGTACGCCCCGTTAATTCTGACACAAGCTCGGGAACCCTCATATAGGGATTTCAGTGCTCGTATCAGATCACTGCTCACTCCATGCAAACATGGTGCCGACCACAATTCATCCCTCACTACTTTATCATAGGGCTTCTCCAAATCTATGAAAGTGCAATAGACTTTTTGGTTCTTAGCCAAATACTTTTCAACTATGCACCTTAAGGTGAATACCTGATCAGTGCATCCCAACTCCTTTCGAAATCCTGCTTGCACATCCCATATATTTTCATCAGTTTCATCCATGACTCTTTATATCAAAACTTTAGCATACAATTTGCCGACGACACTGAGTAGGCTAATACCTCGGTAATTTTTACAATCTTCTTGCGACCCTTTTCCTTTGTACAGTGGTACGATTACATCCTTGCACCAGTCTCCCGGTACTAGGCTCATTGACCAGGACTAGACATTTAAAATATGAAAACAAGAATGATAATTTCCTTATTTCTTAACATAATACAAAGTTTAATTAGTAAAATAAACAGCTAAATTTATTACAATGTAAAAAAAATATTTTCGGATCAATAGATTGGGTAACATGCAGCACGGTTAAGTGTAGTTAATAACCTTTTTTAACCGACTCAAAAAATAAGTAGATTCGCAATTCGTCTTATTTTTTCTCGCAATATATAACGAAGAAGAAGAAGAAGAAGAAGAAGAAGAAGCCAAAGTGAACAGACATCTAGGCAAGCGTGTACCATCCTTGGCCTCATCTTCGCTTTCCATCGGGCAAGATTGAGGTCAAACGCAGGCCTATTTTTTCATAAAAAAAAAAAAAAAAAAGAAGAAGAAGCTTCCGATTGTTTAAAAAATATGCCACTAAATTTCTCAGACGTTTCGTCAGTGTCCATGAAGTTCAAATTAAAATGTAAATGTTGTTAAGGCCTTTTAAATTGTAAATAGAGCAACCGTTGTCAAATTTATCTCGTTGAGGCCGAAACGAAGTGTCTCTAAATCTAATTTATATTTACATTTAAGTTTTCCAATATTATTTTTATTATTGAATAAACACGTCACATCATGATGTGCACTATTATTATTATATAACTGAGCATTTTTTTTAAGGAAAACACGGCAAACGAGCAAGCGGTTCACCTGATGGTAAGTGCTTACCGTCGCCCACATACATCTGTAACACCATAGATGCTGCCGGTCTTTAAGGATATTTGGGAGATGGAAGGGAAGAGAAGAGGAATAGGGAGGGGTCCGGTTACCTCACTCGCCGAACGAAACGCAGAAGCTCAAGATGCCTCTACTTCACGCCGGTGTTCTGCGAGGCCGTGGTATCAATCCGGTCGAGCCGGCCCATTCGAGCAGCAGCTAAAGCCGCTGCTTGACTCTACCACGCTTAAAAATATGGTATATGCTGTGTGGTATCGGCGTAAAAATCTGCCGCTCCCTTTCTTCCCGTGGGTGTCGTAAAGGCGACTAAAGGAAAAGCCTAAAAATCGCAATGGTTACAGATAAATGGCGGGATAATCATCTCGAAAAATACCAGACCAAAATATAACCGACGAAAAACTTCGTACATTGATGGCGAAACTCTCAGAGAAACAACCACGACTCATCCATCGATCTTTGCTATTATTGCTCCATGATAGGACAAGACCTCACACTGCTCAAAAAACCTGTTTAACATTACTAGAAATTATACTCGCCAGACGTAGCCGCAACTGATAATGTTTTTACACAGGTAGCGGTACAAAATGATTTTATAGATTATGTAGAGTCCAGATTTCCACAAATCTATTGTAAATGCATAAATAATCTTCCCTTCAGATGTTAAAGATGTGTAGATAATAAAGGTAAATACTTCGATTAAATATATATATTTATTCTTAGAAAGAAAATGTTTCAATATTTTATTTTCATACTTTACCTCTAATATTTAGTACCAGGAAAGATGTCTACTTGGTCTACGTGAAAGGTAGCAGATTCCCTTATTTTAGATTGCGATTAACTTACGTTATTTAACAAACCTCGAGTTCCTACAAAGCTTCGTTAACGAGTTTTACTTATGCAATTAGTATAGACAAATAGTATATTTTGATATTGACATACCGATAGACAAAAACTGTCATAATAAGCTTAAGTTCGTAGTATACGATAACTTTTCATACCATTCAGTCTGTACCCATGTCTTTAATCTATGACGGACAGTTGTCAAGTTTTGTTTCAATTTATATTAAAAACGATATTTTTATTAATGCTTAAGGATATTGATTTAATTATAGTAAACAATTTTTAAGAAAATATGTTTGAGAAAAACAGCTAAATAAATCAATACTGCTTCAACGATTAAGCTGCGGTTCCAGAACCGCAAAGGTTTAGTCGTAGACCTCTGGTTCTCGATCAGCCTATATCTGACCACATTAGACAAACGATGGTCTATCTGAGGGGATATAGGCCTTGCGGAAACGACACTCCGACAGTAATTTTTAAAGAGTAGATGATTTATTTTTATTACCTAACCTTAAGGCTTATAAATATTGCAATAATTAGTAAATAACTATATTTTAATTAAATTTCATTCAGAACTTGTCTGACATTGGTTTTTTTAACTTGTTATGTATAACATTTCTACACGTGCGCAATTAAAATAAAAACTTTGATGTTGTTATGGTTATAGAATAAAAACCATTAATAAACTGTTTTTTATACAAAACAAAGCACTGTCGCAGGCTTCGCGTCATTACTGCGTCAGCCACGATCACAACAGCTATCGAATGAAATAATATCAAATCAAATAATATTTCCAATACATTCTTTTTGTTGGTGATCTAAAAGAACGTTCTATTTCATACTCTTCGTTTTGCATTATTTTATTTAAAGTATATTTATTACCAAGGAATTTAAATACTCAGCTCTTTAAGAAAAAGTGATGCATGAATATTTAGAAGCTTATATGTTTTAAAAGAATTTACGCCTGACGGCCATTCATACAAACTTTCAAGTTCAAAATCTTCGAAATGAATAAACCTATTTTAATTAAACTTTATGTCCATAAGCAGTTCTAATAATTTGGTAGAGATTTTTTCCAAAAAGAGTATTAACGCTAAATTTGAGCGATTTTAAGTTTTCCTTAATAACCGATAGTTACAATTATATATTACTCCTCTGTAACGAGACAATTCTAATTCAGATTTGAGGGCGGAATTTGTATAGCGTATGCTTATAAAAATAACGTTTTTTGTAAGTTTGACATTTTTTTAAATAGTTAAGATTTATGAAAATAATGAACTTAGCTCTAGACTCTAGATTGTTATATCTTAACACAATGCGCGTCACTATGATTGATAATGAACACAATGCACACTTAACCGTCGATTCTATAAAACACTTCTCTTCGTAATCATTTATTTATAATTAAACTATAATTATCTTTGTATGTACATTTTTAAATTTGAATTAATTTACTCTCGTTGTATCAAACCGAAACGGACGGTATTTTTTTTTAATAATATTTAAATGTAACTATTATTTACTGTTTTATCTTCTGCGTAAATCTGACCAAAGATTAATAAATAAATGCTGAAGGTAGCACGAGTTAACTATGACATCTGGACGTCTAACACCTCAGTTCCCCCATGACCACGGCTCCTGTAAAGCAATTGAAACGACGGGAACATAACAACAAAATTAAACACGATAAAATCTTTAAACAATATTTTCATTTAAAATGTGTAGTGTTCGCGTAAATACAAGAAAACGTTACATATCATTGCATGTTTAAATAAAAAAAATAGCTTAGTCAAAGTTACGACGCATAACCCGTGTCGGGATGGGAGTAGGTCTGGTCTGTATTTTTAAAGCATGTAAATAGTCCACAACTGGGAAAACTTCTCTCTCAAGCTGTTTGGATTAGCAAAATAAACATAATTTTATGCAGCATCTAAAATTTTAAAATTTTGGTTAGCATCGTTTATAACGAGTCTGTACATAAAAAGTTCAGACATGCAAAACCAATCGAGTCGCTAGGATCTCGTTGGTACTGCACCAGCCACGCCGGCAGCAGCTATCAAACGAACAATATTTTCATTGCATCTCTTTTGTTCCTTTATGAGAAGGCTTACACGAGCCTCTCCAATTTGCATTATCGATTCTTTTTTATCGACCATCGAATTGAATTTTTTCGTTCGTCTCGATGGCTACTTTGACGCGAAATACCGATAGAAAGCCAATGTTCTAAAGGGCTTCGAGTGCGTTTTAGCGTAGTATTTCTGTCGGCAGCATTTCCCATTGTTGTGAATATTTTCATCCTTTCGTTTATCCATTTATTAAATAAAAGTTTATCCAGGATTTGGGTTCGGCATATTAGAATGGATTTTCCGTCATCAGTCGGTCCCCAGAGCCTCGTTAGCCGAGAACACCGCGTGCAGATAAGGTTGACTGTCTACGACAATATCGGTAAAGGCGCCTCTTTATAATTTGCTACAGAGCACTATAATAACTAAAACAAAAAAAAAATAAGAACATCAAATCAAAGTAACTCCTGGAACTGATTTAAAAGACTAGTTCGTGATTACCTAATGGATCATTGACAATATTCGGCTTATTTATTTTCGATTTTATTATATATTTATATATGTATATTTTTATATATTTTTATACAAATTTTTGAAATTCATGTTATGAATATTTATTTATTATTTAATTACATAGTGTATATGTTATGTATATATTAAATATTTGTTTTTAGAGTCCTTATATAGTTTTTTAATTCTTTGTTTTGCACCTGCCATCTACGTTTCACCATCACAAGGGTTGACGACTTGTAGAGAATGCCACTTGGCAGTAAGTTCGCCCATTGTAACCTTAAGTTCAAGGACAATAAAGAATACATAAATAAATAGATAAACTTATTAGGCCGACCATTATCTTGTTCGTCATTTTAGTGCTGCACATGAGAAAAAACTAAAAATATTGACAGAAGCGGCCCATAATGATCTAAAACTGATATTTATAAAAAGTACCACTCCCAAATTTGAAAGGTATGCGTAAATTATTGTAAAATGTAAATCTTATTTTAAAGAACTATTGTTACTAATTATCTTTTGTTTTTACAAACGTTTTTGATTATTTTGATTTTTACGGTCACCATGAATTACTTAGCTCGTAACTTCTCAACTTAATTCAAAATAGCGGTCTCAACGTGGTTTTATTCTCATTTGAATAATTGCGCTTTCAAATTGCACTATTTGCCTTTAGGAAACTGTGCCGTGCCATCTCCTATTTTGTTATATAACTGCCCGGGGATATGAAACTGCAGTTCCTTGTTTTAAAGCGTCCGAAGTCGGAGATAAATTAAAGCCTACTTAATTTTAACGTAGAATGTACTGTACTAATAGTCTTTAATCTCTTAAGTTAGCTAATGTACACAAGTTCGGAGACTTTGTGCTAGATACACTATAAATGACCATCTCGTGTAGTTTGCCTAAATTGAGTGTTAAAAATATTTATGAAAGATTTTAATGATGCACTACAATTTTTTTTTAGAATTTTTGTAGTCCCTATAGCGATAAACTGACTTTTATACATACCTATATATAACTATATATACATATTTCTAAATCCTATATATATATATATATGTTTCTAAACATGATGTCAAAAATTAGACTAACGCAGTCTTGATTGATATAATATTTATTTATTGCACAATTTTCATGTTTTTTAGACGTTAGATATTTTAACGCTATTTATAAATTCTGTTATTATTTTATTTCTATTGTATTATTATTATTCTGTTAAAAATAATATCATTGTCTTCGTAAATTTTTTAGATTTTTTTATGCTTGTGGTTACTGCTATGCTATGTATGCTATGTGACTTGGTAACCATCATGAATAAATGGATAGCCATTTCTTTTACGTTAGAAATACTTTAAGTCAAGCACTATAACAAGCATACAGTGTTACAACAGAACTACAACAAACACTACTCATATCAAATAATATTACCTTGAAAAATATTTGTTTACAGAATTCAAAAATTTCGTTTCTGTAATCCATTCCTTTGTAAGTAATTAATAAAGATGAAGCAGAAATTGACAAACGTAAGTACTAAGTACTCACTAACAATGACAAAGTATAATACTCATTGTAAACAGTCAAAATAAGTCATAACATAAGACCTTAAACTCTACTAAGACATGATTAACATGACATTGAGTTTAAAATCTTTTCAAATTTGCTTAAAGTTAAAATACTATGTCAACACTGAAATAAAGCACCGAGCAGCGAATCCGCCTAATTGCTACAAGAACGCCGAGATCTTTGAAACTGACACTACGGGATGAAACGTTCAAATATTTATTCAACATATGAAATTATATACAATAGAATTTTCGTTTACAGTGGCAAGATTTATTTTGAATATTATAAATATCAGTACTTACAAAGGTACTCGTTAGCTAAAAGTAGCTAACGAGTTGTATAGTAATCAATAATATTTACAGTTTGTTGTTTTCTTATTGGTTTTTGTTGATAACAGACAAACCAAGATAGAGAGTCATAGAAATTCTATCTTAATCTTAGACAACACATTACTCTGCTGTCTACATATCTGTTTTGACTGTTCATTCATGGGCCTTGGATTTGAATCCTTGCCGAAGCCATTGTTTCAGCAACATACATTATTGGTGAAAACATTCGAGTCTGGTTGTATTGTATTGCATCCTATGTCCCTGACAATGCTTCCTTTGATTTTATTGTATTTGCATTACATCGGATGCTGCAAAAGACAAGCGAGCACTCCTTTTTCTATGCTCAAAAAAGGGGTGCTCACTTGTATCACTATAATTAATCCTATCCAACTATGACCACGAAGAAATCATCATAGTATACTCATTGTGGCTCGTTTAGATAGAAAGAACTTAGTACCGTTTGTGCATCCATTCATCCATACAATGCTTACGCCAATTATCATTTACGACAAAGATTTATGAGACCGAGTCGAACAACGATTAGCGTTCCTGTCTGGTGATTGTTGGGTTCTACGTTGGAAACTAATTTATAAAAAGAAATTTAGTAATAGATACAATTTTAAGAGTTAGCAATTTTTATATTTTTTTCTAATATATGACTTTTATTAAAATAATTGTAAACGTCCTACTGGTGGGCACAGTTCTTTCATTGATATAATACTGGCTGTTAAAATTGTCTATCGTGTCATATGTCGGTATCACTTTCTTAAATCTTTAATGTGTTTATATATATTACACTTTTTTATGGGGAACGAGGCAAACGAGCAGACGGAGCTTTATGGCAATCTTTGAGGGAGGCCTATGTTCAGCCGTGTACTTGTGATAGGCTTTCCTGATGGTAAGTGATTACCGTCGCCCACGTACATCTGCAACGCCGCAGGTGCGTTGCCAGTCTGGAAGGTAATTTGGGAGATGCCGCTACTTCTCGTTAGTATCCTGCCAGGTCGTAGAACTATTCCTATCGAGCAGCAGTAAAAATCGCAGCTTGGCTCTACCACGTACAAAAATTTGTTATTTACTTTGTAACAACAATATATACACTGCGACTGATAACGAAAATTGAAAAATGAGTGAGGTACTTTATCAATTATACTATTTAAAACTAGAATAGTTAACACATGCAATTATTGTCCCTTGGTCTTTGGAAGTCCAGTTTTGTGAAAAATCATACACTTGGAATGTTTTCAAAGTTTTCTTTTCATTTGTTTAAATTATAGACCGATTTTACTTTAAGGCATTATCAAGTCGACTTTTGGTCATAGGCCTCTCCAAAAAAGCACCAGTAAAACGTATACCGTTTCTGGAAAAGATTACCCACAGTCGCCACGCTGGATATTAGGGTGGTGAGCGCAGTGCCACAATCATTGCTGCTCCCCGGCAGAATTGTACAATGGCAAAGTAAAACTGTGCACGATGTAAGTCTAAATCCCTATGTTCTTTGTTGTAATTATTTAGATATTATTATTATTATTTAGATATTATAGTGTGGTAAATAAGGATATTTTTTCGAAATAAATTATGTACGATTATTATTCAAATAACCGATTAGGAGCCTGAAAAGCTGAAACTTACAAACTGATGTGTCAGGGTGACTACAGACCCACCCCCAATGACGTGTAGTGACTGGGGTGACTGGGGTTAGTAGACGAGGCTTGTTCACCCACGGTGAAGCCAAGAGAAACGTAAATGGTCGGTTTGACGCAGCGGACCTACCCGGAGTGGCTACTTTGAGTAAACTTGATTAATCCACATCTACATGCGAATTAGAGGAATATGGAAAGCAATTTGGCCAGCCGGCGTTGGTGGATCTGCGGATGTGTGCATGGCCTTGCTGATATACAGCGAAAGCGGATCACTGTGGGGGTTTAGTTGATGCAAGTTCAATATAATCTGTCCTTGATCTGCGTATGCCCTTGGTATTTCCCGATATGCCACATAATCGCAGTCTTGGGAATAGTCCAAGATCATGCAGTCTTTTACGTCCATGGAAAAGGGTACTGAATGGTATTGCAACTGCTGGGAAAGCGTGGACCAACAGACGACAACTTGCTGGCCTCGTTACTTGATTCGATAAAAAAAATCTTCCATTAAAATAATTACAACCAATATTTAAATTGAATGCATTCTTACGTTAGACTATTTTTGTTACTTTATTAATGTTAAATATTAATTACAGCGCAAACAATTATCCCATTCCAACATTTAATTCGGCGACCACGCAGTGGCAGTCTCTAATTATTTTACTAAATACGCGACCAAATTTATCTTGAATTTCGTCGGGATCGGTGAAATTTAAATTAAAATGTAAATGTTGTTGGGGCGGCCGCCCTCTCTAATTGCGAATGGAGCGTCCGTTGTCAAAGTTATCCCGGTTAAGGTTGATGTCAGAGTTCACACGTCGAATTAAAACACTGACGAAATTATTAAGATTTTGCACGGTTGGTATTTAAAATACTAATATTGTTAACAGTTAAAGTTAAAAATATGCAAAGTCAAGTCAATAAAAACAAAAGCATGACCCGATACAAAAAGAAGAAGAACTATGTTATCCTGTGGCAGTATGTTTAAAAAAAACAATTATAATTACAATTTATCTATTACCTCAATTCCAAATTCAAATTACACTTATCCCCCTTTTTACACGGAACCTGTTTTACGCGATTACGTTTTTAAAAGGTTCATAAACTAACCAATTTTGAAAAACCTATAAAAACGTATATATTGTTGGATATTGGCATACAGATATCGGTAGAAGCATTTTTCGGTCTCCTTCATTTGGCAACACTGATGGCAATAATGAAGGATTCCCCGTATTGTGAAATACAATATATGTACGTACATACGCAAACACAAAGTAGTTCATATGAAAGCAAGCGAAAAATGCTCATATTTTTGACAACGAGTGCGAGTTTATGTACTTTATGTGTAACTTTTGTCAATTTTCAAGCTTTTATAATGCTAAAAATATCGACAAAAAATTAAAATAAAAGCAGAGTTATATCTTTGGAAACAAAAATATTTTTTCTACAATGTGACACGAATGTCGAACGAGCTCTTCATTTCCAGCGAAATATTAACAGATATATAGTATAACATATGTAAGTCAATATGAGGAGGTATATAAAGATTTAGCGAAAACACCTACGCAACTGTTAATTACAGATTTTATTACGAAGTCTCCTCAATCTAAGATCTTCCTAATTCGTCAACTGATCGAATCAGAAATACTCAAGTGATGAAATCACACCAATCAGGAAAAAAGGACAGTTCCTAATAGTGATGACAGCGAATAAACTTATTACATATTTAGTTTCTTGAAGATTTCTTTGATTTATTTTTGATCCTAATCTATAACAAATTCAATAGGTAGGTTTAAAGATGTTTTACCTAAATAAATGACTCAATTGAGCACATATTGGGAGTTTATCTTGTTCTAGACGGTTTGACATAGCAAAATGAGAGATTTTATTTTACACGATTTTTTCGGGATCCTATATTTAGTATAAAGCGAGGGATAATCCTAATTTAGTGTTCCACAATACTTCACCGGTTTTATCAGCATCTGTTTTAGGCTTCAGACTATCCTGCTCTGGAACTCCCAGTCCGACGAAGTTAAGAAATTGGTATAAAGTAGCTCATTTAAAAGATCCGTTAGAAAACAATTTTTTTTAATTTAAATACTAGGTAATTTTGACAATTCTACCTTTATAACTTTCTAATTTATCTCTGTGAGGACATCTGTAGTTATTGTTTTGTATTTGTATCTTATTCATATTTATTTATCTATTTACTTAAATAATAATATATTGTTATGAATTCATATACCTTATACTTTAAGGTGTAAACCACCAAGGGAAATAAAATTAAATAAATTACTATATAGTAATACTACCAAATAATAGTGCGGTAAACTTTTAATACAATACGTTTTTTATCCTCCAAGTCTTGCCCCAGTCTACTAATAAACTAATATTGTAACCATGTATTTATGTGAACGGGCTTATATTTTGCAGAGTCAAGGAAAAAAATGATGGATACTTTCATCTCGATCACGAATTCAACAAAGTTAAAGGTTACTCGGGATATGCCGCGGGCTATTACCAATTGTACTCGTATAAGTCTTTCTAATCGACGTCCTTTTAACAATTTCCTTAAATTTCTTCAAAGAAAGTTTATAGGATGACATCGTCCTTGAATGTTGCTTTATTTATCATTATTTTGAGAATTACCCATACTTTTCAATCCGTGTGTTTTCTCCGTGATTGTGTAAATAACGTACATTGGCGTAATCTGCCACGCCATTTCTTCCCGTAGGTGTCGTAAGAGACGACCAAGGGAAAAGCCTTAAAAATCGCAATGGAGATCAACTAAGATGGAGCAACTAAGAGTAACTGACAGATGGGGCTCTAGCGACTCAATAATTACAGAAAATCTCTCCGAGTGTATCGAATCCAAATCCCGCAGGCAGGATTGGAAGAAAGACTGATGCGAAAGTACTGGCAATGTCATCACCAATCCATCCAGTGTCGATGGATTGGTGATGACATTGGTATTGGTATGGGCAAATCTTTCATGCATAGTCCATTTTTCACCACCTTCAAAGAAAGGCCCAGCCAGCAGTGGACAGCAGGCTATTTAAAGAAAATAAGCATAAGCTTCATACTGCTCCAATTTATATCTGTAAGGTAATAGATCTGAAGTATAATGTATAAGTTCATTGAACTGTTAAGGATAGACTTCGCGTATAGAAGATGACACTCAAGATTGCAAATGTTTTTATTTCATACTTATAGATATATAGTTGTAATTAAAGCCAAACTCGCTGACGTATGCTCGAGACACAATTAGAAGTTTAATTACTACTTAAGCTAGAATGCGTAAAAGCAAATTAAAGTGTACTAGAAACACAAAATGCTTAAACGAAGACTCCATTATATCATTCCAAGTTAGCTAAAGTAAAATTCTCTGTCAACACTGAGATGAAGCAATCCGAGCGGCAAATCTAGTTAATAGCAAGAACTTTAGTAGAGTTCGTAACTGATAATACGAATCGTAATCTCTATAATAATATATAAAATTCTTAGTATGTATCAATTAAACTAAAAATAAATTTTATGAACTTTGATTGCAGGTTTTAAAATGTTCCTTATGTTTCTAGAAGAGTTTTATCCTATTTAATTATACAAAAGATTTTCGTTCAATCACACCTAAAGGACTGAACATGTCATTATTAATAGGACATAGGATACTTTTTACATCCACTAAGAGTTCACTAGAGACAAAATTTGAAGCTACACGGACTTAACCGTGGGCTGCGGTTAATATTTATATATTTTAATAATAAATATTAACCGCAGCCCCTAATCCAAACTTTAGTGTTAAAGATTTTTATACAGGAGTGGAGTGACCAAAGAGCTAACAGTCCTGACGGTAAGTGGCTACTGCTGGAACAACTTCACTCGGAAGTTTGCAGATGCATTGTCATGCCTGAGATATCATGCCTGAGATGTGACATGTCAAGGTTGAATTACAATGGTTTTACTATTGATTGTCGGAAGAAATATAAGGTGATACTTACCCTGACGGCTTCTACACAGAGAAGAAGCCTACCATCGTAGTATAAAATTAAAGCAAAAAATGTTTCCAATATGGATCCAATGGATTTTCATCGTCTATTTAAGAAGCGGAACCACAAAGTAAAAAAAATGGATTTATAATTAAATGGAAAATAGTTACAATTCCATAAAATCATAATTATCAAATGATACACACGATTATAGCACTGGCTTTTGCTGACACAATTCTTTTAAAAATTTTAATTTCAAATAATCAAAAATCTCTTACCTTTATAGTCACAAGTCATTCCAATTTTTGATATCGGTGTTAATCCATCAACACATTCAGAACTTTAACTTATACAAACAAAGAAATATATTCTATCAGGAATAAAGTTATTTAAATAAACTGTAATAACCGTTAACTTTCATCTGCACCTTTTTTTTTAACAAAACCTTGTTTGATGATATGCGTCCATTCACGTTTACGAAATATAAAATCGCACCCGAGTGACTCTAAGAGAACTAACGACGCGGCCGGTCCCGAAGACCCGCAGTTTCATACTGCCCGCTTTTCCCGAAAGCAACACATGATTTTCTAAAACACCCCTGCCATAACTCGGTCGAGAGTGCAAAACCTTCACACAGTGACACGGGGCGCTACATAATAGCAGTTCGTTAGCATACCCGACCGGGGCGCTCAGGCCTAGCTAACACGAAATATTCGCTTATTAAATAAATTTAACCTTTTCCTACTAAAGGGCCTTGTAAACGTTTTTGTTAGTTGAAAATACAGCTGATGAACGAGTATGTTACTTTATCTACATTATTTATGCAACTGTTATGCTTTAATACTGACAATACGTGATTATGATAATTTTGTAGTTTAGTAACGGCGTAAGAGAATTTGCCACCCATGTAATCCAGTTAGCCACAAAGATAAAGGAATAACTTGCAGGCGGATGAACGTTTGAGTCCAAACATTTATGGATTGGGTACCGCACCTGGTACTGCGATCGAATCTCCACCTTCCTAACGTGGCGATTATGGAAAATCCTTCTAACTAGAGAGGCCTATGACTGATGATGATAATGATTATGATATGCAATAATGATTTACATTGAAGTAGTAAAGTTTAATCTTGTGGTTAAGTAAATATGACAGATCTTCGAAAGATTTTTTTTTGGGTATGTAATATTTTCACATTAATTCAGTGTATTTATCAACATACATTTTAACGAGTACATCAAAACGGAATACAGATCATAAGCGGACATACATCGTTATTAGTACCGTTATGTTGGCTTTGCAAACAATGTAATAAATGTAAACACAAATGACTAATTAAATATCAATATGGAAATTACAACGACGAAGGAATTTTAGCAGTATACAATAGTACAAATGGGGACATGATGTTTAAATGGTTGAAATAAGAAAAAAAAACGTTATTCGTCTTTCAGTTCATATCGTGAATCGTGGCCCTTGAGCACAATTGCCTATATTCAAAAACTTCTCATGTAACCGCACAGAATTTGACTCCGTACACCACATTACCTATAAATTTTGACGACAGATTGTCGTCAAAATCTCTTAACGCATACTGAATATGTATGTAATAAATTAAGATTGTAAGTATCGTCGTAGTTAGTAATTTAATACATGATAGCCGGCGGTTGCGATATCTGCCTCCGAATAAAGAGTCCGAGGAGGAGAGATGAAGAAGAATTGTTGTATAATATATATACAAATAAGATTAATAAACGAGCACAAAGCTCACCTGATGATAAATATTAGGCCCGCAACCAGCCACATCTATTCTCAATTAGTGAGCTGTCCTGTTTGTACTGCACTTATAATACAGTACACTATTTAAGCCACGATAGCCGAGTATTCTGGGGATCTGCTTCCGAATCAGGAGAGTCGAGTTCGATCCCCAATGCGGGGGGTTGCACTACCAATAAGTTTATCGAAACTTACAATATTTTATATTATAACACAGCTGCAGCGTAGCTTTACCGCATAATATAGACAAATGTTATTTCAATACATCATAATTAAGCTTATAGTGAATAATTGTAGAAATAAGAATGTACTTCCATGACAGATTTTCCCATATTCACAGTACTGGACAGGCGGGTTGGTGATCCCAGAGTTTGTTGACTCCCATTACTCTGTGGGATTTGGATACGTCAGTGTCGGATGAATAATCCGCTAAATTCAGGCAGAGTCAAGGGATGCGCCGTGTTCTGATGAGGTTTTCATTTAGAGAAATAATTGTCATATTTCCTCCAAAACAACAATATTTATTAAAAAATGTTCCACTAATCGTAAGATATCCAACTCAATATAAAATATTTGTTACATTTTGCAGAACATGAAATACGGTCTCAATTATAACTTTGAATATTATGACGATAGGTAGTGAGTTTTGCATCATCTAGCATATTTAAAACTTTTGAAAGTATTCCAATCACGATGTAGGTTGGTCGGTGGCTAAGTAAATTGTATACGTGCTTGGAGCAGTGCCGACTGGGAAAGATGCCACAACTCGTCTATCTACAAAGCTGCAACCGCAAGCGTAGTGCTTAATGTTTTGTCATTAATTGTATTGCAGACTTGTCGCCAGAGTACGTAGGTGCCTTTTCATATTTCAACAAACGTAATCCTGCTGTACGTTGCCCATCAAATTATGTTCTATTAAAATAAATAACTTTTACATTTACTAAAGGAAAAAACAAAGTGTAAAGGAATTTTTTAATATATAAGAAATATTTAATAACAATTATATCTCATGCACCTCATAAAGATTTAGTATATACTATTAATAAGGTGCAAAGGGAGAAGAAAGGTTCTTGAGTGGCAACCACGTGAAGGCAAACGCAGGTGGCACTATGCTCTGTGCTATGGAGTAATCTTTGGGGGAGGATTATTTTCAACAGTCGAGTTGTAACATGATGAATGAAACGATAATGATGATGATGTTCTTGTTGGGATTATGATGATTAATTAACAACATAATGATCATATTCTCGTATATACTCGATAACCCATGTATAAATAGAGCGTTATTTATAATAAGATAGTTTGACTATTCATAAAATTATAATTATGATATGCATAAATTACGGATTTGTATTTTGCAATTAATCTCTTCGGAGAAAATAATAAAATTCCAAACTTTAGTTAAGTCTTCAGTAAAGCACTTTACGCATCTCAAGGAAATAGTAAGTCTGTAACGTTTATCATAAATTATATATTTTCATAAGAATACATAAGCATTAAGTTCCGTTGGATTAATCTATGGCATTTTTCAGCCATTTTAGTTCATAATTTTTGAGAGATGAGATCCTCTTATTTATAAGTGCTGGCTAGGTTTAGCCAGCACAAGCCAGTATTTGAAAGTATAAATACTACTGCATTAAATACACTATGCAACAAACTCCATGATGCTAAATATGTAGTTGAAAACTTAAGATAACTTTGATGAAAGCAATTTTGTCAACTTCAAAATACGTCGCCGCCACTCTACAATATTTTATTACTGCACAGAATGAATTGGGTAACTTTCAGTGTTACGCTAAAACTACTAAATTTTATACATATATATAAACTAGGGAATACTTGAAACTGTAAACACAAATTAGTACAACTTACTCTTCCAAACCTCTCAAACATTAAGAGGACGCCTTTGTCCAATAGTGGGACAAAAGCTACAGTCTGCTACTTTACCCTGATGAAATAATTTTTTATTATAATATATTTGCTATGGTTTTTTAGGTATTTCTATATATGTTCATCTGCTTGTGTTGTATATATAAATACGTATAGATACGTATAATACCATAAAATACATTATATTTAATAAAATATATATAATAAATTAAAGCCAACCAGATGGAAGCCCTCGGGGAGACCAGACAGCCGAGGGTTAAGGAAAAAGGGAAAGAAACCGGCGGACAATGCGAGCAGTATCGAGGAGCTTTTGCATTTGAGCTCAGAGCGGTCCTCCACGGAGTCCCATTCGCAGAAACGGCGATCGGGATAATTTCGGTCGGCATACCACCCCACATGTCCGTTACCCCGTGAGCCAGATATAGATATTTTGTCTTCTTGTCTGTTTCGGCTTTCACGAGATTCTATTACTATCCAAATCTCAAGAAACAAAAATCCTAGTTTGAGAATGTGTACCGCGGTTGCACAAACGCCAGCGAAGAGGTTAGCCGTAGATAGAGACTATTTCATATACATATATATTTATATGTGTATGTAACTTATATTTTTAAATATTACTTTTTTCAAATATATTACCTTCGCTTTTCGACTGGTAGGAGTCATTCTACAACAATATTCTTAAATTTCTGATTTGTTTTACTACAAATTTCTGAAACTGCCCTACAAAATGGATAGTCCATTTGCTACTCTATTAAAATCTGGTGTGGTTCGTCAATCCAACAGGTATCTGTTGGCTTCTACTTTTCAAATAGAAATAAAGTTACGGCAAGCTGAAAGCAAGGAAATTTGTATTCCCCTTTACGTTCAGATTTGAAATACGAACAGATCGTCGTATGAATCTACATATGTTTGAAAAACTGGGTTTGCGTTAATCGCATCAGTACGGTATAGAAATAGAAAGTCTTAATAGCATTATGAAAGTCATTGTATCACTAGCATTAATTCCATCGTTCATCTATTCCAACGCATCATAGCCAGTTTTCTGTATATTTTGAATTAAAGAATTATTTTTGTTGCTCAGTTTTTGAAGTTCATTGTTGCACATGGGCCATTTCTGGAAAGCTCCAGTGATCACTGCTGGAGCGTCGTCAGCCAATGATCAGGAATTACTCATGCAGTATGGCTAGCATTAGGAGAAGTTAAGAGGTATATTTATAGTTTCCGTATATAATAATACATTTAAGTTGAAAATTGCCCACTATTGAATAATCGTTTAATAGGTTTGTAATAACCTATGAATATTTGTTATATAAAGCTGAAACCAATAAGTTGAAAATAAAAACGAAGCTGTTTTAATCGTAGTAAATATTTAAGTACGGATTTGAAGCCACACAACTGTAACATAATTATACAAGGAATCTCATTATCATACGTATTACTGGCTCGTGTATGGAAACACAGAACTATAACATGTGTAACTTGAGCAGTGAATCAGTTTTATAAAATAAGTGTTTTTTTCCAAACTTCCAAATTTTCTGAACATTTAAGTGCTAACTAAGGCTAACTACACATAAATTCAAAAAAGTAGTAAATTTTCAAAATAGTATTCTACAGCTAGTCTTAATTATCAGGCATTTTATACAAAAAAAAAGATAAGGTTATTGCGGTTTGAAGAAGGTTGGACGAAAGTATAAATAATGTATAAAATATAATATGCTGTCAAAATCATTGCGCATACCCAGGAAGTATAGAAACGAGAAGCTCACTAGAATCCTACATAATTTATATAACCTGAGATTTCAGTAGTCATGTAAATAATTTTCTTAAAGTGATTCCACTAACAACATACAGATTTTAACACACAAATACAGATTTTATTAAAGTCAATTATTTTCGTGTTGTCCGGAATTTAACCATAATAATTATTATCAGTATTATTTTTTTCTGCGCTATAGCTTTGCAGGCGGACCCACGCATGAAGGGTATACATTTATGTTCTGTAGTGTAGGCGCGGTGGCATTATTGACGAACCTCCACCAGCAATATTAGCAAGAGGAAGCATAGTAACTAGTGGGGTTAGTTACCATCCCCTCTCTAGCCAATAACCATGTTTAGATTAAGAGCGACTGAAATACGCTGGAACAGGGTTATGTAATTAATAGATTTAAAAATTATTTAAAAAAAATCATGGAGATCCTTCAATTTATATTCACAATGGTTTAAACCGCAAAAACGCATGCGTAAACTATACATATTAGTATAAATCATTAAAAACGTCTGCGACTTATGTCAAAATATATCTCTACGTTCTGCTGGTAAGTAGGTACTGAAATTGTAAATCTTCCCTTAAGCCTTCCACGAAAACGCCACTGTCTCAGAATAGAACAGATCACTATCAGAAGGAACATTTATCTAGCTAAACTCACTTTTTGTAGCAATTGTACTAAGAACTATACGTAAATGGACAAAAATTCTGTCTGTTATGTTAAAATAAAATTTTATATTTATCTACGTGGCTTACAACACAACGTGACTAATCTATTAATATATTTTAATTTGTATCAAATCAATATTTATATACAGTAGTTTATCATTGTTATATTCATTAGTATATAATCGATTTGAGGTAGCGTGGATGCGATGAATATACGAACTTTTACTCTAAATGTCAACGTCATCTGCACGCGGTGCATCCTGACTGATGACGGAAAATCCATCCGAGTATAACGAAGCCAAATACCATAGACTAGATTCTGACTCTGAGGGAGCAGCAACATTGCTGCCTTTTGTTGACGCTTTCATGTAAAGACCTATGTCCAACAGTATATCGATCGTAGTTGTTAGTTAATTAAGTAACTTTAATATACCTATTAAACTTTGTTTAGAGAAACACCTAAAATACAATTTTTAACTAGTTCGGGGGCCAACGGATACCTTGAACATAAATTAAAACATATTATTTATTATGTCTATTAAGCCATGATGTAGAGACCAATGTCAGTTTTTTAACATTTACTTTATTTCATTTAATATAGACAATATTGGTTTTTAAATTTAAATATGCAAGGTCTATATGTACCGCATTTTTGCCTTTATGCAGGACTCGACCTTACTGACTGACTTTCAATTTAACCTCATTTTCTGCGGACTATTTCTAAGTCGTACATCAATTATTAATACAGTAGTCACAGGATTATTTTTTAGTTTTTGAAACTTTGCCTCAATACATGGTTGCGCTGCTAGTTAACTAGGCCAACAACCTTATTGACCGACCGCTGCCCGTGTTTGAAGACTCAGACGCGCCGACAATGAAATCCGGCGCGATAGCCGCTCTAGCTGAAGTCATTAAGCTATTAGTCATGAGAAATAGTAGTTACTAGAATAGTAGTTATATTTAGATAATTAGGCTATTGAAATCCATTGAAAAACGATTTTTTTATTTCTTTCATAAAAAAATGATCATCACTAGTACTAATATTTTTTTAACTAAATGTGATATCGCATCCAGTCTGTATATAAAAGCGAAGTACTGCCTGTAAAAAAATTGCAAAATCTCTGAAACTATAAACCTTACTCAAAGATTGGCAGGTAGGTTGTAGGCATCCGATAAGAGAAGGTTTTACGAAAACCTAACGGAGGAAATAGGGATTGGAAGGGAGTACGAAAATACCATATGTTAGAAGTTAGAGACATTAAAATCAGTATTTACGTTAAAAATACCTACCTAATCAATAAAATGCCTGTGTAGACAATTTTTGAAAAATAACTCCTGTAGAATATGGAGTGAATGATTGTATAGGAAACGACGCATAGAACGATTAGATTGGAATCCATTTTTACTCAATTTTAATTACATACGCTTTAAATACTTTTTATTCGATTTTCGTATAAAATAATATCTTTCTTTAAATTATTAAATCAAATATTTGTAAACGATTAACTCTATAATTACATACAGAATATAAACAGCTAAACTATACCTCATTGCTATAGTAGTTTATATAAATGTAAACAACTGCAAAAGAGTCGTTTTCATACAGTTGAAGTGCGTTATTACAGTATCTATCTAGTAAAGTAACATAACCGAAAATGAACTGGAATCAAAAAATTGTTATTGACAAGTGTTAGTCATTATGATCAGTCTCTGGAGGATGGGAAAAACTTATTTAAGTACGCGTCATTATACTTGTATGTATTAAACAAAATAATCATGAATATTTCTATTCAAATCACCCGTGATAGTAATATTTGTTGAATTGTTGTTGGGTTGAAAGATAAAATTGTAGTGAGTTTTTTTTTAAATTATAAGTATCGGAGTTTTATTTTGAGTTATTGTCAATCCCGGTATTTTTCAAGGATAAAAAATTTTGGAGATTTTAATGGTTTTTGGTTTTTTAGAATTATTTATTAGATCGTTGCATTTTTTATTTGAGATTGAAGCAGTCCAATATAATTTTTTATACAAATAGAAAAGTCGGATAAAAATGTTATAAATATACCTCTGTTGATTGAAACACAGGTATTTGAAGTCACTCAAAAATTAGAGGAGTTGTATATGATATAGTCTAATATATAGAATAATTGTGTATATGCATTCAACCTATTTGACAAAAAGTTTTGAGGCTTCCTCGATCGTGATTCCGTCGTCAAGATGAATATTTCAAATTTGTTGTCAAAGACATGTGAATAAATTCCTGGTAAATCCTTTTAGTAAAACGATGAAATTCACAAATCACTGTATATTTCCTTGAAACGTTGCTGCATTTTATAGCTGGGCCCACAAATTCTTAGAATTTACATGAAAAAACCTATGATGAGAAAACTAATCCGAATCGTAACTTACCAATATATAATTTTTTTTTTTTATTAATGTTATTTGAATTACAAAAACCATCAATCAATACATTACATTGCATTATTATTATTGGGAAATTAGGAATTAGGGATGGGCAAAGTACTACGGGGCGCGACTCAGCGTAGCAGCTTTATAACGTGATTCTGTAACCCATTTTTTGCCTCTGATATTCTATCACAAAATATTAAATGGAAACGTAATAAAAAATATTTACCAGTTACAAATAAATGAAAAGGTGCAAGCTATTAATTAAATTTCCTATTCTTCATCCTTTACATTTAATTTGTAGCACTTCTGAAAAAGCACTGCGGCAAATGAGAACCCGTGATCTCTGTCTACCCCTATAGGCAGAGATTGCGGATTAATATTGAATTGCAGAGCCTCATTTTAAACTATTCTTTAGTAAAACATACTACGTGCATTTTCAATGAATTGTTCAACCCGTAAGAAAACTTATAACAGAGTAAAGGACAAAAGTAAGCCAAATCTTAAGAATTTTATTGGAAGTGATCAAAAAAAAATCAAGACCTGTTTCTTTAGACTGTATCCAGTTTTCAAATAAATACAGATAATGAATTATATTTAAAAAATCAATTTTTCAGGTATATCATACTTTACATAACAACACTTTCCGTGTATTTCATACTACAGTGTGAATGAAAAGTAATTTGTTATAATTACATAAATAATATGAACCTGAGTGCACATTATTCGGACATAAAATAATTTTTTTTAAATAAAGATCACTTTATTATCCCATGTAACACTCTTCATTAAAATTAATCAATTTAACAAATGTAATTTTAACTTCAGGAACTATTTTGCTTTCACAACAAAATATAAAATAACAAAACAACTAAAAGCAATAATATTTAAATTATGAATTGAGCTCACTAAACTTTTGTTCGCGCTACTTCAGAATTCAACGTTTTATTAAGTAACTCCAGTATTTGAGAAGCTACAATAAAACAAAAGCTAAATTAATTTCCAAGCTTACTATCCATAATCTGTGCAAATAGATTAAATACTATTTCGCTACATTAGTGTGTGTGGTAATTAGCGGTGTGCTTTGCACCAGATTCTTCCGAGTCAGTTACTTGCTGCTGGTTACCAATCATGTTTCACTTTTGGACTGGTAAAGTTTTCTTTTCTTTCTGTTTTCTTTATCCATTTAGTCATTACTCGAAACTCAGAGCTGAACTGTCTGCTTACGCGTTCCAGTATCAGTATCAGTATATATCGTTCCTGTATCAGTATCAGTATATATCGTTCCAGTATCGGTTTCGGTCATAATTAGAAAATGATAAAACCAGAAAAGTGTTTTTATATTTTTTTCAGACTTATTTCATTGCCTTTTATTTAACTATCCGAAACTTTTATTATAACATCGAATTTACCAAACACATTTTACCATGAAATGACATTCTATGACGTGATATTTGACACAATGTTATAGAGCAATATCATGTGATGTGATAACGGTATTCTTACGCTGCTAATAAACGGCGATAAATTTCCGTTTAACACATAATACACAAGTGTACGTGATGATGCTATTGTTGTGGATAACTTTAAACTCATTTTTTTCATATTGTGTACTTTTTTGAACAAAATTGTAAATAGTTTCTTGTAAATATACAAAGGCATGACAATGTTCGATAAATATATGAAGACGGATTCTCTTAAAGGCAGAGAAGGCAAGTGCCTTTGGGCTCTGCGTCGCTTAGTTTTTGTAGAACACTTTTCAGTTATTTAATACTTTTTAGGATGGTTACGTAAGTTTTCATTAAAACGTTATAATTAGTTTTTCTTTTGAGCTGTGGTAGCCTAGTTGTCACGGCGGATGCTTTAATGTCATAGAGCGCGACCTGGTTTGATCCGCGATGCCGGCATCACAAATTGTTAATAGCGATTTTAAATACTGAATTTACCACGTGCTCGGAGATGAAGGAAAGTGAGGAAACCTGCATGTCCGAGAAATATTATTTTGAGGACATGTGAAGACCGCCAACCCGCATTGGAGCTACGTGTCTGCTACATCCCGGCTCCGGCTCCGGCTCTCCGATATTTGAGAAGGAGGCCTTTTCTCAGCAGAGAGCATTTATTTGCTTCTTAGCGTTAGTTGCCATTTTAGCCAGACGTAGCATTGGCACGTAGCAGTAATCACGGGACCATTGTTCTTTTTGTATCAAACCATTGACGATACTCTGAAATATTCAAAGACAAGGTTTTGAACGAAGTTGTTAGAGAAATTCTTGAACCTAAGTATTTTCACAAGCATCCATTCAACACAAGTTATATCTCGTACTGCTCGTGAAATGACATAACTTTTTACACGTATAAACGGGAATAATAGTGGTGGCTAGTACTATTCCCTATTAGCTGGGACTATTCCCATACATAGGGGAACGAAACACCACTATATACTATATATAAAAAAATTATTATTGGCTATAATACATTTTTTTAAATAAAATCTATATTGATACTACTATTATACATACTATAATTTAGAGGCTTTGTCTTGCGGCAATACCTAAAGTTGTTTTAATTGTTGTAATTCTTCTACTTTTTCTTACAACGGCTTCATGAGTATATTAAGAAATAATTGAGAATTGTTCAACTGTTGGAGTACCTACGTGATGTGACGAACTGCAATCTTATTCTACTGATTCATATAGATACTATTAAACTTTTTTCGAAACAACTCAACGTTAGATGTATATGTTCAATCGTCGGTTCTGAACAGAGTATATGATACAAGATAGTGTGTGCAACGACCGTTGCAGACAGACTTTGTCAAAAGGTAACATTAGTTTTCAGAAAGCTTTGTAGTATATTGCTAGCCATAAGAATCAGAAATGATTTAAGACGTTAGATGTCTACCGAAGGACTTAAAAAAAATAACGTTATAGCAATGTTCCGGGTAGTCATACGAGATCAAATTAAAAGTAGCAGTATAGCAGTATCTAATCCTCGAACAGGAGATACAGAGAGTAATCTTTTAGGAATATGATGATGGAACTGCAGAAGATGTTACACGAAGTAGAAGTTGACACTTAGTAATGAGGAACCTTGGCAGTAAAAGACGTTAGAGAAGTTAGTATTTCTTGTGTCGAAGTAAATACATAGATTTCGTGGACCTTTCCTTGAAGAACAATACGTAGAACAAAATAAATTAAAGTAGAACAAAGTAAAGTAGCAGCCTGTAAGTGCCTACAGCTGGACAAAGGCCTCCTTCTCAAATACGAGTATCAGAGAGGGTTTAGGAGCCGGGAAGGGCCCGCCACACTGCTCCAGTGCGGGTTGGCCGGCTTCACATATTCTCGAAATTATATTTTTATTATTTCTCAGAGGTGCAGATTTCCTCACGATGTTTTCCTTCACCGCTGAGCACGTGATAAATACAGCACTCAAAATTGCTATTAACAATTTTAGTGGTGCCGGCACCTTGGTTCGAACCCAGGTCATTCGCGCACTATGAAACTAAAGTGAGCGCCCTGACCACTAGGCTACCACGACTCGACTTGAGTTTCAGTAAAATATTTGAAAAAAAAAATAAATGTTACAGATTTTAAAAAATATAATATTTTTCAAACGAAATTTTGAATTTCTTACGTAGGAGAAAAGAGTTTTCGTTAAATAAAAAAAAAACATTTAAAATTGACAATATAAGTTTCTAATCAGCCATACTTTTTTTTATCTTAAATTTTTAAAACCACATTTTTCTTATTGATGAAATTAAGTATGATGAAATGAAGTTTTAGGATGTAGACATCACAAAATGTATGCAGCAAAATAATTTTTTTGAACTGCAGTGAAAATTTCTCTCTGAACGTATTCTAAACTTATTTGTTCTCGTTCCAAATGTCTTATATCCGTAGGATAAAACTATACTATTATATTAATAAAAAAACATTTTTCGGTGATTTCAACTATTGTTAACGAATTTCATCGTTTAGTTCAACTACTTTACTCCCGACGTTTGGAAACTGGGATGTTAGACGTCCTGATCTCAGAGTTAACCAGGCTACCATCTACTTTTTAATTATTAATTTTTGTTTGATCAACTTAGAAAGAGCTAATAGAGCTTACTGCTTGTGATATAACCAAGAAATAGCACCCAGCCGTCTTCGGATTAGGATATTGTTTTAATTTCAATAGACTCATGAATCATTCTTGGCAAAAATCGGTATTATTTGGCGAGGACTGTTGGTCTGTCAAATCTGATGTTTTGGTAGGGGTGATTTAGAATAGTTATATTAAATTATATACAATTAGTATAGAATTTAATATAACTTATATGTAATTATTACTAATAAATTAATATTAAAACCGTAATCGGTTAAAGACATTTATTTTCTTAAAACATTTTATAAAATAACTGACAGGAGAAAATATCATACAATATAATAATAATGAAGTTAAAATAAAACCAATCAGAATTCTTAGCATTACTCACAATGTAGGGTAAATGTGAAAACAATTAATAATTTTACCAGTGTTTATCATTATAGAAACTGCAGAAAAATGTGAACACAATTAATGTTTACTATGGTTTACTAGTGTTTCTTTTTCATTTGAATTTAACTTCTATTCATATAGCTGGTACGTTGATCTAATATGTTATTAAAATAATATTTAATACACGTGAGATTTATAAAGAAACATGGAATTTATGAAATACTAATTGTTTAAGGCTATTATGGACGTCAAATACTGACTTGCTTATAACGGCCTCCTTAGTTCTGGGTCAATAAAGGTAAAACTATGGTTTCACAATCCTGCCTAACTAAATAACGTATAGTAACAGCGTAAGAACCTACCTTTCTTACGTAGGTATTGTAAGAGCGTTATCCGGCGACGAAGCTTGCCACCCGTCACCGCACCCTATAGGTGACAGTCGTGAGAATTTATATTTCTCACATCGAAGAATAAAATTTATTCCATGTCATTTCCAATTCGCAAATGGTGTATCCATTGTCTTGGTAATAAATCATTCTGGCATGTAACAATTGGTATCCAAATTAGATTTATCTGAATAACGTGAATAATGTTTCCCTTTGGAGACACACAAAGAAGAATCTAAGTACTACGAGTAATAATTTGACAATCATTGAAGTTTCTTTCTAATTGTAGCTTTGTTGGTTAATGTAAGTATTTAGTCTTTGTTCTTGTAGCTAATTATTAATAATACATTTTTATTTCTTTTCTTTACTTTGAATCTGAATTTAAGTGGGTAAATATATTATATGAAAATTAGTATTTTTTTAATTTAAACTTAAAATTTTAAATTTAAATTATTTGAAACGCCCGTGTTTCGAATAATAACGAAGAGCAAATTTAAGTTTTGTCATTAAATGTCAATAAGTCGCATTCACCTGTATGTTTCTTAACAATACAATGATAACTCCTTATTATTCCATTAAAAGGTTAATAGAATCCACCATGAAGGTATTTTTTGGATACAGGTTTTTTTCTCATGTTCTGTGGTTCGAAAATTTCTCTTCCTCTTTTTTTTGTTTTAATTAAGCATTCTACTGTGCACACTCGGTAGTGAAGTCTCTCGACAAATTGTGTCAGTTTCGTAGCTCCTTAGCCGTACGAGTATTTAAAAGCAACTGGAAACTCTCAATAAGTTTAAATCCGAGAAGTATCAAAATACGAAGTGTACGTTCCTTAATTTTTAATTGCATATGCACTGACCCAACGACGTTGGTGATAAGGATGATAAAAAATATAAAATATAGGGAAATCTACGAGCATGATCAATGTATTAATTTTAATTTTATCCATAATATAATCACAAATATAAACGTCTACTTCGATTTTCTTTTCTGCGCTCTGACATTGTCCATTCATTCTTTCTTGTCATGTTGGTAAACGATCCGGCAGTATTCCAAATGCACTCCAATTTTCTTTCCCTCTCAAAATCAGTAAGGTGTTTAAGATGATATTTTAGGAAACATCTTTAAATAAAATTAAAGAATGATTTACTGTTTATTTGTAGGTATTTTTGTTATAATTTCAATTACATATTTTATGTGTACCTATTTATATATCAGAAAATGTTATCTATAAAGCGTAATAGTTTAAAAGATCCAAATAATGTGCACTTAAGCTATAACATTGAAATAATAAAAAAAACCCACGTTTAAACTAGCAGCCTGTAAATGCCCACTGCTGCCTTCTCTGCCTTCTCTCACAAGTTAATGAGAGAGCTATGAAGCCGGGAAGGGTCCCCCACGCTGCTCTAGTGCAGGTTGGCTTCCTGGGTGGGTTAGCCTCCAGTGCGGTTTGATGAACCTAAAATATACAGCTAAATGATGAAACTCTAGTTTTCACGGAAGCGTGGCGTGTGGGGTTCTACTCGGGCGTCATTAACTGTGTTGAAATCTTACCCCTCTATCTTTGACCAACGAGCTATGGTTGCACCCGGTAGAACAGAATGTCCGTGCGGGAGACCGTATAAAAGGAGAAAGAACTCTACTTCTTCAAAGCTCTACACGAGCCGTTGTTTGATACCGTCACCTATCTCATCTGACTACGTATCGGTGAACTCTTTGAGGAAATCGACGGTTTTGTCGGTGCGATACAGGATCAGGTTATCAAGACAAACAAATGTCTAAGATACATCCTGACGGTTAGTGCCATCGACATCTGTTGAGCTTGTCGCCATCCCTGGGAAGTCGCTTCGGCATTACATGTCCCTATCTGCACAGACACAATCTAAGAGTCCCGGGTTGGAATCCCAGCAGTAGACGTCAATATTTTAGCTAACACACAAATTATTGGTTTTTGGGACTGCTTGTGTTGTGTTCCTTGTCTCTGACACTGCATCTGATCCTTCCTCCGATCTTATCACATGAGTGTTACATCGGTCATGGTAAGGTAAAGGCGTGTTAGCATCTCGGTGTATGCGAGTACATTTACGAAAATTGCGCAATTTACAAGTACCGATATAATTTGGAAGTTGTCGTTGTGGTCAAAATCTACCAGGAGCGCATCATCATATTTACATGTACAACCCAGCCAGTTATGAATCTATAAACACCCCCATATATTAATAATCTGTAATAGGTTTCCGCAAAGTAGCGCCTTTTCTATTTAATTAAGGTGAAAAACGAGCTTACATTCCACCTTTGTTGCTAAGTTGCTACTGCAGCATATAGACACCTGCAAACAACTTCAATCAAAGAAGGCCATAGATGCGTGGGCAACCCTGTGAACTAAGATGGAATATTGTAAGGCATTCCCTCTTAAAACTTCTAGTTTTAATGTTGAGAAAACTTTAAAATTTCGGTGTAATTTTTCTAGCATATTGCTGTTCAATAAGGAATTTTAACATAGCCTTTTTATTATCACAATAAGATCTACTGTAAAGTAAAAGAAATGAAATTTCAGCAGATTATGTTTGTAGATATTAAGATTGTATATCTTCGAGTATGTTTACGTTCATCTATATAATTGCAACTAATTTAAACTAAAAGGTAAATTGGTATGCACGAAAATTATACATGAATATAATTTATGCACATAAAATTATATGCATAATGCAGTATGCAGACTGTAAGGAAACTAATGAAGTATTCGTTTATTACGACAAAGTTCAACAATTTTACGTTCCAATAACTGTGCAGACAGTTAGCAGCTAGCTTGTTGAACAGTTCATGAAATCATAACTTATGCTACACGAGCGTTCTATATTCGCTGGGCATTTTTATCAGCGGCGACTGATTTAGTTTTTTTATAGAAGAAGGGGCAAACGAGCACGCAGCTCACCTGATGGTAAGTGATCACCGACGCCCACGAACATCCACAACACCAGAGGAGCTACAGATGCGTTGCCGGCCTTTAAGGAAGGAATAGGCTCTTTTCTTGAAGGTCCCTAAATCGTAACTGTTCGGAAATACTGCTGGTGACAGCTGATTCCACAAAGTCGAAGTGCGTCGCAGAAAACTTCGAGTAAAACGCACTGTGGTGGATTGCCAACCATCTAGGTGGTATTGATGGAACTTGGAATTCTGTTGCGATGTACGATGGTGAAACTCAGCGGCTGTGATCAATCCGAACAGTTCCTCAAAACATTCCCCGTGGTAAATTTTGTAAAAAATCCAAAGAGATGATAATATTGTGTCTGAAATAAAGTTAATTTAAGTGACAACAGCAGAATGGGGTGAACAACAAACTCTCAAACTTATGATTACTTGAAACTCAACATCCTCCTGAAAACAATACGTCGCAGGATATAGGTATCATAATACATAAACCACATAGAAAAGCCATAGGGTATACTCTTAATATTATTTAAAAAGGGTTACTATTAACATGATTTTTCATCGTCCCCATCCGCTGTGGTTTATTGCTGGACAAAACTCTGGATTTACTAAAAGCTTTCAAACATTATCTAGATGTAATCATCGTTAAATACAACAAAGTTTAGATTAAACTACCTCTAAATCGAAATGGAAAATGACAGGGTAATGAACCAAAAGGTCACCAAACCGTCTGTGGTAGTGAGTTAAAACACCTCTTACAAAAAATGCGTCCCCGACACGTAGATGGTTTTTGGAAAGGGTAATTTTTAGTAGTGGACTTAAGTTAGAAGAAAGTTAATTATAAAGGACTTACCCAAGTAGAATCACCATCCTTCGGCTATTTTTCTCATATTGTTGTTATTGAGGACCGAAACACATCATTTCAGCTATATTGACATCATTGGAGTAACTTGGAACATATGAAACGGGCCAAGGTCAAACAAGCCGATCGTGTCGCGTTTTGGCATTAGAGGGAAGCTGTGGAATGTCAGTGTGCTTGTACCGGACCCTTGAACCCTTTTGTCATTACTCCAGACGAAGTTGCGGAGGCGATTCGTAGACCCCCTAACTGGAACAGTTCAAAACTCGGCAAGCTGCGATTGCGGGATCTAGGAACCACTCCTCATCGTCGCGATCAAAGTTGCCTTTTGTCGGACGTGAACAAAAAAGTCCATAGAATTGCTAGATCATGCCAGCCCTCTTGTATACGTTAGGCATACTTAGGCGGACTCAAACCGAACTTATCACCTTGTACAGCGAAGGCCGCATCTCTACGACGTCCCACAGAATACATCGTACGAGATCGTCATTGATGTGGGTGTACTTGCCGCGGAAGCGTGGAAGGAGTAGGAGCTCCACGGGAGGTTCTACAAGGCTCTACATGAGCCTTTAGAAGATGCCATCCCCTATATCAACTGGCTGCATTTCGGTGACCTCTTTGGGGAAACTGGGGGTTTTATCTGTGCGATACAGAAACAGGTTATTAAGACGAACAGCTATCGAAGATAAAAGAATGGATAGATAGGACGGCGCACCTTAGAGCTTGTTGCTTCTGCATGTCATCTCCGAATGTTCTAAAGTTGTAAGTATTATGATACAAGGGTAGTGTGAAAAAAACACCAAGGGATCTAGTATATCACAAGAATATAGTATTGTATGTTTTATGACATTTAGAATCTACATAAACCAATTCACTATGCTTTTATCTAGGGGACTAAGCGGATTAAAATACAAAATTTATTAATATAGGCGGTATTACATTGCTTTAAAACAATAGGCAATAAAATATAACTATTCCAGAACTTTGGTCTTAGTTAAAACACCTACAAGTATCTTTACTCTAATGAGGAATGTTTAGGATTTACGACTCAGTGCACTTATTTAACTACATATGCCGGAACTATTTCCCTAATGACCTGTAGTAATTTGGAAACAGTACGGCTAGTATTTTATTTACTTAACTGTTGAAATTAATTTTCTGCTTGTTTTGTTAGGTTTTAGCGCTTTTTGGTTTTTTTTGGTTTTGATGTAAAAGCTTCTATTTAATCTGTTATGTAATTTTTCTATTCGGTAATATTATTTAAATATTTAACCCATGCTAGAAAGCATAACACTAACAATCTTTTAGATTAAAATAAGGTTAATTAAATTGGCAACTTAATTTACACGACTTTTTTAAATTAATATAATGTAATGCTTGTACTATACAGTAGGGATGCCACCTTTTTGACGTTTAGTGAAAAATATATTATGAATCTAAATAAAACGCAAGTGCTATTGCTAATGACTAAGAGTTTTAATGACCTCTTTGGTTTATTCTGAAAAATTTACATTAAAAAAATTTAATATGCATTTTGACAATAATAAATACAATGGTATTATTATTTGTTAATTTTATTATGTTTTTTTTTTATTGTACATATGGCCGTGTTTAAATTTTGTTGTTAATTATAAATGTCATTGCGTTTGCGTACAAGGCGTTTAAAAAAGACAAGCTTCAAGCCAGTTCCTCTCAAAAAAAATTTATTTTGACTTGGGTGTCGTTGCCCTAGTCTTCTAGTACCGCAAATATGTCAATTTGGAATCAGTGAAGTTAATATTGTAAACTGATTTTGGCTTTTACAGCTTCATCGGATAATGAGCATGTGTTCTTGAGCGAAGTACGAAGCAAAATAACAAAATCTAAAAAAAAATTCTTTTACTTACTGTATTTATATAATTGATAAATAGCCAGCGGAATGGGTACAAAATGAATAATGAGAAGACATGGTAAAAGAAAGGAATTTGGAAAATGGATAAAAGTTTACTAGGTGCAAACTACTATTTTTTGTTTATGGGAAAGGCGGCAAACGAGGCAATTCATGGTAAGTGATTTCCGTCGCCCACGTACATCTGCAATACCAGAGGCAAGGCCGGCAAGGCCGGCAACGCACCTGCAGGTGCTGCAGGTGCGTTGCCGGCCTTTAAGAGTATTTTGGAGATACAAGGGAGGATGGGGAGGTGGATGGGGACGGGGAGTGGGCCTCCGGTTACCTCACTCACCGAATGAAACGCAGAAGCATAAGATGCCTCTACTTCACGCCGGTATTCTGCGAGGCCGTAGGACCAACCCGGTCGAGCCGGCCCATTTGAGCAGCAGCAGAAACCGCTGCTTGGCTCTACCACAATTAAAACTAACTCGAAAGAACTTAATACAAGCCTGCAAAACCTATTGTCGCGTAGCAGTGTGTTATGCCGCCAACTTTCAAACAAGGCTAATTCTGCAGGTTGTAGTCAAGACTCCCTGATATCCATAATTTGGAACAATTCATTTGAAATGTCGTAAAAAAGCATTTGTCACATTAATGATATTAATTCACATGTAGTGAAACTAATTCTGCAGGTATTTTTCAAACAAGTATTATAATATACAATAAATTTTGCCGTGTGGTGACAGATTAAGAAAATCCGCTTGCACAGCCTAGCGAGGTGATAGGCAACCATCTGAAAAATGTATGCCGGCGTGTCACGTAACGTAGGTTACATGCAGTAAAATAAAGGTAAATTATAAATACATTTAACAAAAACAAATTAACAAGTTAAAATAATTAAAGATGTTAAGGTTAAAATGCACTGTAAACAACACTTCTATATAAAAGTTATATCCGTAATAAGATAGCCGGTAGTAGACAGAAGAGAATAGCCAGTCGGTTCCTAGTCGGAAGGCTCGACCTAGAAGTCTAGTTTCTTCTCTTTTTGAGTACATTCCCCTTATTGCCTCAGCCAGTATCAGAATTCTTGGCGTTGACATATCGAGCGACGTTCAGTTCCGTGGTCAAATGGAGGGAAAGGCGAAATTGGTCTCCGAAAAACTTGGTGTGCACTGCAGAGCGGGACAGTATTTCACGCCGGTCCACCGATTGCAACTTTATAAGGCGCAAGTTCAGCCCCACATAGAATACTGTTCTCATCTCTGGGCAGGGGCACCCCAGTACCAACTATTTCCATTTGATCGCATCCAACGTCGATCGGCTCGAATTGTCGGCGACCAAGCTCTCTTTGATCGGCTTGATCCTTTGGCCTTGCGAAGAGATGTTGCTTCTCTTTGCATTCTTTACAAAATTTACCACGGGGAATGTTCTGAGGTACTGTTCGGATTGATCCCAGCCGCTGAGTTTTACCATAGTACATCGCGACAGAATTCGAAGTTCCATCAATACCACCTAGATGGTTGGCAATCCACCACAGTGCGTTTTAGTCGAAATTTTCTGCCACGCACTTCAACTTTGTGGAATCAGCTGTCACCAGCGGTATTGCCGAACATTTACGACTTAGGGCCTTCAAGAAAAGAGCCTATTACTTCCTTAAAGGCCGGCAATGCATCCTCCTCTGGTGTTGTGGATGTTCGCGGGCGTCGGTGATATCTTACCTTTAGGTGGGCCGCACGCTCGTTTACCCCCTTCTTCTATAAAAAAAAATAGAAGGTTGGAGCCAAGGCTGTACTGCTGCTCGAATTGGTCAGCTCGACCCGGTTAGTACCACGACATACGCAGACGCAGAACGCAGAGTATCGGCGTGACGTAGAGGCATCTTGTGCTTCTGCATTTCATCGGCGAGTGACGTAACTATATGAAAAATACTAAATTTTAGCTACTAAGAGCGAAAGTATGCAATTAAAATTGTCTTCATCATCATCATCATCATTTCAGCCTATCAGAAGTCCACTGCTGAACATAGGCCTCTCCAAAAATTGTCTTTATAATGTTATAAACCCGCTATTTTTTTAATGGGATGATTTCAAATTACGTATAGCTGCACGTAAAGTTTCCCGACGTACATTATGAAATGTGCAACAGAAATTACTTTTTCTGAGTTTCATAGCAGTCGAAAGGGTCTCGCCCTAAACCAATTGTACTTGGCCAGCCGCAGGATGAAATGGAGTCCGTCATAATAAAAGAACATTTTCACTCGACGCCAAAGTTATACCTTGCATTTACAAAACTTTTACGTTCCTAAAAGATACTAATAAACCGATTTTACGTTTTTTATACAAAGAGTATTTAGACTTTTTACTTGACTTGAGCCGTGGTAGCCTAGTGATCAAGGCGCTCACTTTAGTCTTATAGACTGGGTTCTAACTCCGGCACCACTAAAATTGTTAATAGCAAGTGCTGTATTTACCACGTGCTCTGCGGTGAAGAAAAACATAGTGAGGAAACTTGCATGTCTGGGAAATAATAAAAATAATATTTCGAGGATATGTGAAGCCCGCCCGCACTGGAGCAGCAAGGCGGGTGCTTCAAGGCTCCTAAACCCCTCTTTGATACTCGTATTTGAGAAGGAGGCCTTTGCCCAGCAATGGGCACTTACAGGCTGCTACTTTACTTTTTTTTTGCTTGTCTAAGTGGCCTGTGAATTTGTCTATGTATATTATAATATGGAATATATAATACTGTTACTCTTATTTAAATTTAATTGTTATATGAAATAAAATTTATAATATAATTGAGATAAAGCAAACTTCTGTGGCGAAAAATTCTTACACCCAAATTAGCGACAGAAATAGGTAAGAGAGTGGTACCTACCCAGGTGGCCTAGGCAGCAAAGAAATCCTATCTAGGCAGTAAAGAAGTTCGTAATTGTTTATTAATAATAATACGCATACTTTAATAAAGAAAAATTACTTAAAATATTTTTTTATACAAGTTATCAAATCACCTCAAATACCCACAACAAGTAATAAGGAAGTATTTTCATGGTTCAAGAAAAATATTAGTAACCTATAACTTCGACGTCTGTTAACGTTCTTAACACTAATGAGAATAGTTTAGAATAGTACAGTGCACTTTGGGACTCGTTTTTTTTTTTCTAAATAACAGGTTTGAACGATATATCTGCAGCATATCTATATATCTGCAGTATTATGAGTAATATATCTGCAGTATTATGAGTAAATAGACGAAGATAACAATTGCTCAGCTAGACGGACCTTCGTCTCTAAAGGAGATATAACTTTAATTCCTAGTGAGCTTTGAATGGAGAGCCGCGTCGCGTCAACCCCATTCAAAGCTCACTAGGAATTTAAACTCGGAGTCATTATATTCAGCGTCCAGTATGTGGTGCGCTTTGGCGGACAACTAATACTTGTCACCGCGTTATAGGAACACCAGTGTTAAATCCGATATTTTGGCACCCGTTATTTTTGTTACTCTATACGGCTGATTTTGCTTTTTATTGGTTACTGATTGACTGCACTATTTGGTAGTGTAAGAATCTGCCACCCCCTTTCTGGTTATGGATATGGCATAATATAAAATCTTCGGGAGCAAACCTGAAGAGGCTCACCACCGTCATGTTCTGTCACCCTAAGCTTGCTGAAGTCCGTTTGGCTTGAGATATGCCAAATAAAATTTGTAATCTCTGCCTACCCTTACAGGTGATAGACAGAGTGCTACCTAGCTTAGTATAGTAACGACGGGTCGCTTAATGGTTAGTGTACCTCACTGATGAGCCTGCGGTCCAGGGTTCGAATCGCACCCGAAGACAATATTCGTACAATAACACAAATTATTGGTTATCGTGTTGTGTTTAGTTAGTCCCCTGTCTCTAACACTGCATCTGACCCTTCCTTCGATTTTAACGCATAAGTGTTACCATCGTACATCGGACATGTGACGGTAAAGACGAGAAAGTATCTCTGCGTTTACGCATACACTTACGGCACAATAATGTCATCTGTGCTGTTGACGGTCAGGAAGTATAATTTAGTTTAGTACGAGTAACAGTGTTAAAAACACGCTTAGTTTTGTAAAAGTAGTAACACACAAATTATTTAAACTACTTTTGTGTATGAGAGTTGTTGTGTGTAGTTGTGGAAGTGAATAAAGTAGAGTACTTTCATAATATTTTCTTTCCCTTTTATTTAAAATTGTGTGAAAAAATTTAGGTACTTGGCATTACAAATTATTTGAATTTAACACTTAAAGCCACAAAACTGTGACTTAGTTTTCCAATATCTCATTAGTTTCCTCCAGGAAATAAGTCGAATAGTCAGTATCATCATACCAATACCAATAGCAAATTACACCTAATTGTAAGTAATTTGGTTTCCAGTTCATCGAGCTCATTTATGTGTATCTTTTATGTACTAGTCCAGAGTCCACAGAGACAATGCATTTACATCTCAAGGACAAGGTTGACATTTAAGGAAAAAATAGTGAATTCCCCATACACACCATTTACTTTTACATAGGATTTGCCACCCTCGGTAAGCGGATGGGCGACCGTAGTTCCAGACGCAAGATGTCTGGAACTACGCTGCCTACTTTAGACGCTGCTGCCCGCCATCGATCTCCTTAATTTTGGTCAGGTATTTTACGAATTGGTTATTCCACCATTTGTCGGTAACACTTACGAATTCCATGGCTTTTCCCATATTCGCCTCTTTTGATAACCACGGGAAGGAATGGTATTGACAGATTGTTACGCCTATAACATAAGTACATAAAACCAGTTGTATTTTTTTTTTATATTTTGATTATGTATATGTTAATAACATTCAGTACTAACAAACAAAATTCATTGTTTTTATAGTAAGCAAAAGCGAAAGGAAAATCAAAATGTTCACATAAAAAAGGGATATTCTACCCGACCAAAGAATATCTTGATTATTTTTAAAATCAGCTGAAGTTTTTTTTCTTGTGTCACCCGCAGACTTAATTCCGTACGTGATCTGGGCACGTAGAAAATTCTTTATCCACTTTTAAGCGTTCATTCACCCAAATGGTTTGGGTTTCTAATTTAGATTTAAATATAAATTTATCCATAACTATCAAACATTGTAAAGATATAAGGGAGCTTCCATTATATCACCCCATATCATTCTGTATTTCAAAAAATACAAAAACTTTTTTCGCCGGTTTCTTCCCTGTTGATGATTCGGAATGAGATAAGATGGCAGTATCTCTTAATCAGAATAACACAATAAATGTTAATCAATGCGTTGCTTATCCACGTCTGCGTACAGTATGAACAACTTAAATACATTGTAGCACCTAAACTTGATTTATTTGTTTGCATATTTTCTAATTAAGGGTGTAAGGGGATTCCGTCTGTGCATGATATGGTAATCACATTTTCTTTCACTTTTCTAACCAACGTGGCTTTGTCGACCGAATGGCGGCGCAAACTCGATCCGAACTGTACCCAAATCCAAGCAGCATCATTAGTGCAAAAGTGCCGGAATTGCGTTCTCCAACCCTGTTGCCCAACCTAGTGGAGGAGTTATTGGAGTTTGCATGGTGGTTGCAAGGTTTTCCCCATACCTTTCAAGAAATGCTTTCTTGGTGACCCATTGCGAGATAAGCCTATGTTCAACAGTGGACTAATGATGATGTTGATGATTTCTAATTTATTCAATAAACATAATATGCGAATGTATAGTTTTACTTATAGTTTTTTTTACTAATATGGAATATTTCAGTAGAACATGAAGACCTCAAAAGACGTTCGAATTCGAGTTACACCTTTATTTAACGGACGTAAAGCGAGGCTCTCGCACTGAAAAATACTGGTTTGGTGGTCACGTCATGGTGTAATTTCTTAAAGATTTTTGATGTCTATTGTGGATAACGTAAAACGTCAAACAAATTTTATCATTACAAGTCCTGAAGTTAGAAACTATACCTCATCCACCGTACTCGCCAAATGTAGCGTCTGGATGGCGTAGCCTCGGTATAGCAAAAATATGTATATATTTCTGCCATCTTTATCTATATAAAGAAGGTAAATTCTTCGATTAATAATATTTTTTTTGAGGAAAAAAAAAGGTTAGAATTTTTCAATTCATACATACACAATATTCGTAGGTTTGCTTATTTTCAAAGTAGATCTAAGAACAACACCAAAACAATCTTAAATGTTCGAAAAATATCTATAACTCTTAAAATATGTTTAGGACATCTTTAGGCTTAAGTAATGTTTTTTATGTAATATTATTAAATTATTTGAGTATAGCCGACCCTCAGTAAATGTCCTGCACGATAAGAAAACAAAACTTTGTATAAAAAAATTATTCTTACAATTCTCTCGTGGCATGACCCTTTATGTTTCATAATATTTAATTTAAAAAAGGTACAGAGAAAATATTCATATTCACTAACTTGGCACTTTCCTTATACCAATGTTAGCTTTAGATCGATACTTTGGCTGAATTTAAAACTGTTTTAAAGGGCCAATTACATTTCGAATTTACAACACGGCATAACGCCAGATTTATGCCGTCAGCGATATCCCAAACTAATTGCTGCAAACAGCTATGGAAAATTTAAGTAACATTTTGTTTAAGATCTGTGCTATTACTATATTAATTTTTAAATAAGGAACTAAAGATAGACGAATTTTCAGTACAAGTAATGATCTCTTTCATGTGTTTTTGTATAGTGTAAATTATCAATTCAGCCTAGGTATTAATTGTTAAAGTAATTATTGGGAATATACAATATGTCAAAACATTATTATATAAATTTTTATTTTAAGAGGAATAAGCTTCAATTACAGAAGTGAAACTACTAACAATAATTTAACGGAATTTCGGGGAATTCAAATGAAACGTAATTTTAAATTGAAGTCTAACAAAATTAGTGCATTTCTATATCACAACTCTTTAAATTCCTAAATTCAAAAGCATAATGCCCAAAAGGAAGTTGTCGATGGTTCACGCCTTTTGTTAGAGTTTTGAGCCGGTTTTTTTGTGCCTGCGTCAAGAAGATGCATGCGCCAAAAAAATTAATACCTACTTCGAAAACGAGAAAAGTAAATAACCTGAGTATATATTTTGGTAATATTTTTACGGAGATTCCATAACAGGGAACGCAAAACATCCACTAAATAAAGACAATAATAAATTTAGTACACTGGTGGAGATTCCAGTGCCTGAATAAAAGAGAAAAAGGGAATCGTTACAATCTAGTAAGAGAAAGTATAAAAATGTTATTAAAAATTACATGTACACTAGGGATAACGCAAGAGAAGCTAGTATTCGTTGTATTCGCCCATTTAGGAACCTAAACAGCGACTGAAACCACTTCAAGTGATTCAGAATCACTTCATGCGCTGGACAACCGGTGCATCCTTTATACATGAAAAAAAGAAGACTTGCACCGCGATTTAATTAGTCCCTTGTTGGCGGCCTTCTTTAAGAAATTACCATAAGATATTTCGACAAGTTGAAGGATGACCCTAATTCGTTGGTGGCGGCATTGGGAAATAACACTCCTGCGCCTAAAAACCCGCCTGTCAAAAGACGCTCCAAGAACGTCATCATCAGCGACGATGACTTCATCACCCTACATGATAATACGTTCCCGGTCACAACACCCGTACACATTAACACTCACAACACACAGAGAGTTCACATGTCACACACATACCGCTTCGTTCATCGTCGAACTCGCGGTCACAGATTCACGTCATACACGAGATTTACTCGTGTGCAACATATAAATCAAAGTCCTCCCTACTTCGATGGCAACCCGCGCCGAGGTTTTCCCTTTGGTTGGGTGCTTAGCTACTCCCCCCCGCCCCCCTAGTTTTTGTCGAAAGTCTTTCACCTAGTCACCGTCTCCGGTGATTGGTAGATGCGAGAACCTTTCTGAACATTGTGAGGGTGCGGCTATTAATGGCAGTTTAGTATTCATTGTATGTATAGGTTCAAATCATACGAGCACACATACATATTTACCCAGATAGATTTAAATCAACTTTATCTACATTAAATATTATATTTCATATGTTTAAAGAATCTAAAAATTTGATGATTTGAAAAGAATAGCCAACAAAGTATGCAGTGTGGTAGCATCCCCGGAATCTGCCACCGCCTTTCTTCCGTGTCGTAAAAGGCGACCAAGAGACCTCTTAAAAATCTCACGGCAATCTCCGGAAGCAAACACGCCGAGGAGACTACCCGTCACGTTCCATCTTCAAGAGATGTGAAACGGAGGTCCATTTACTACGCTCGCCAAATAAAATTCCCTTTAATAGTCTCGGCCTGCTTCTATGGGTGACATGTGCGAGTGCTCATCTAGTAAAATCCATCTGTAATACTTCAGAACAAGGCACTCTAAATATAAAAATTATAAAAAAAAAAATCTGTCACATTGTATCATCCCTTGTCTATAAGAAAATTAAGGAATATTCTAGAGAAAAACTCATAGACATACTTTGGAATAATCGTCTTAAATATGCTAGACCTAAATTATAAATATATAAATTATTATAAGTGCTCTACATAGGCTTTGACCAAAAAAGAAGTAATTCCATAATCACCAGCGCACACAGATGGGAAATTCAAAATATATTCAAATCAAATTCTACAATTCATTTTAGGGAACACTTCTAAAGAATAACAAAAATAAATTATCAATATACTTAAATTCAAAATTTCCTCACGTTATCTTAAAACAGTAAATCATTTTACTGTATAAAAAGAGAAACACAAACAAGTCATTAATCATGCTTTGACAATTTTGCAGAGCATTTTTGTACCGATATTTATTCGATATTCATTTAATACGAGTGAGTAGAAAAGAAACATTCATTATTTATTTTAAATTTGGGAAAATATTCACAGAAGAGCCTACAACTTTTTCGGTTCCATTTGCGAAATTACAGAAACGGTATAACTATTTATACTTTTTTTGTATACGTTGGTAACACGAACACTATGTCTATAAGAATGTTTGACCATTTAAATGTTGACAGCAAATTATTAATATTCAAATTAGCAACCCTTTTCACCACGACCAAGTGTAAATTAATTATATAGAATCAATTCAGTTGTATTTGAATGCAGTAGACCTTCAGTAAACGTATTGAATGCGATTATATAATACGGATGTGTATACACAAAATTCGGGTCGACTTAACCTAATCAAATACGCTCTCACCAAAATATCATCACTTAGTAGTAGCACAATGCAACTGCATTAACTGACAAGAAAAGTATTTGAAAAGATAGTACACAAACAGTAGTACAGTTCTATTTCTCCTATATTAAGTGATGAAATACTTTTGTCTAAATTAGCAATAGCAGGCATACATGGAGATCTTTTACGTTGGTTCGCCTTCTATATTAAAGACAGGGTACAAGCAGTAGTACTTAATCATTTTATGTTGGCATGGTTACCCACTCCCTCGGGAGTCCCCCAAGGGTTCATATTAGGCCCTTTACTCTTTTTTATTTTCTTAAGACATAGAGACGTGCTTTCTGCACTCAAAAGTAATCTTATATGCTGATGATATGAAAGTACTTAAACTCATCACCAGTATAGAGGATACTATATTGCTTCAGTTAGACCTGCAATGATTTGCAACATATTGTAATAAAAATAAACTAGATTTAAATGTTTCTAAATGCTTCTTTATGTCGTTTACGAGGAAAAGCAGAGTAATTATTAGTAATTAGTAACGGTGGATATCAGTTAAATAATACGTTCATCGCCTCATGTACTATGAGGCTCGCGATCATGGAGTACTTCATGATTCGAAACTTATTTATGACAAGCATATATCCTGCATTATATCCAGAGCATATAAAGCCATGGGTATTTCATCATCCGCTGTTCTTCAGTCTTTTATATCGCTAAAACAATAAAAATCCATTACTGCTCATTTGTACGACCTATTCTTGAATATGCTTCGCAGGTCTGGAACCCACAATATGAGATATACAAGTCTCGTATTGAGGGCATCCAGAAAAGATTTTTAAGATATCTTGATTACAGAGTGCATGTGAAGTCACGTGACTACAATGAAAGGTGCAACCGGTACCACTTTCTTCGTTAATGTGTGTGGCGTGACATAGGTGACGTATGTTTCTATTTAAAGATTTGTAAAGGTTTCATTGACTCCCCAGAATTATTATGTGATGTCACTATAAATGTTCTCCTGGCAAACACGAGGAAACGCAAATTGCTTTCTAAACCTAGTGCTCATACGAACTATAGACATAATTATTTAATAAACAGAAATGCCAAATTTATGAATTCGCAAAATTTTGCCCCATTTACTACTCCAACTACAGCCAAGGCAACCTTAACCAGTGATTATTTTTCCAATAATTCACTAAATTAAAATTTAATATATTATTAGTATACTTTTATTTTTAACCTATATACTAAAATATTGCATTTCAAACAATGTTATCAACACATGCTTGAGCTTCTTCCAATTATTGTATTTTTTTCTTATTTAAAATGTTGAAACTTGTTAATGGCTTTGTAAATATACATATTTTTATATTTTGTTAAATAAAGTACTGGCTGTAAGTTTTCGGAATAAAGGTATATAAATAAATAAAAAAATTATGAATCTTTCCGTGGGAATCCTAAGAGTTGCCTGAAGGAAAAGCCTTAAAAATCTCTCGGTATTAACAAAATGGCGGACTATATTTCTTATTGCATTATATTTTTAGAGATATTACTGTAAAGTTTTATACCTTTGCTTAGCAAGATTTCTAGTTTTAGCCACTCCTCACTTAGGAACCTCTAGCCTATCACCTTGACACGTTCTACGGGAGACAGACAGTTTTTAAATAAATTTTTATTTTTAAACGAAAATGTTTTGACTCTGACTTTTATATAACTATATTTTTATATACAAATACTGATCTAGGGCGGAAATCGAAATGCCGCTGCCTTATGCTTAGCCATTACGTGACCAAGCCGACGACTTTGAATAGCCGCAGCTACTAAGATGGAATCAGGGATCGCAAACGCACCAGTCAAGCAATGCCATTGCGACAAATCTTACCTTTAGAAAGGCCTACGTCCAGCAGTGGCCTATTAACAGACTAATGAAAAAGAATAGAAAAGGCCTATTCGGCCTTAAAACCGAAGACGCACTAAAATTCTCTTCTTTTTTTTCGAAGAAAGCTGTGTCTATAGGTTACAGTAACCACTGAGACTTAACATCAGATAGACCGTCTGCACGTATTTATCACCCTTGTATGCCATTTGTGGCAATGGTAGAACGTTGCGCATGGTAGTACGTTGAAATACACATGATTGTTAATCATAGTGATCTACCAACCGATAATCGCCAAAAATAAGCAAATAATAACAATAATCTTAAACTTCTGTGCTACCGACCCGTCTGCTCAACGTGATGATTATGAGCATGCATTCCTTTCATGGCATCTTTTTTTGGTTGTTTTATGATCCATGACCAGCTGTGGACTTATAAAGAAGAAGAAGAGCCTGTTATTTACCATTACCTTTTTCCAGGTTTTTCCCAGTTCTTTCCACTAGCAATTCATGACCTCCAAGCCGTTATGGAAAATTCAAAGCCACACCTTTTTTTTGAGGGCTCACTCATTGAACATCAACAGGTTCCCACTAACTGATGATTCTTGCCTACCAGATGCATGAAAACTATGTGGCCGAGTTTAACTCTAACAGTCTGCCTCCCCACATCCGCAATTTCAGTTAATGACAGGAATTACTCGCCATAAAACATAGGACCTTTTTGATCAAAGAATTCCTGAGTGATATGTGTTACAATCTTAAAACATTTATCAACGATATCTCGACCAAAATTATATACCAGGAGGGAAAAAGAGAACTTAGTTTCTTTTTATTACGAAGGGTACAGTAATAGGCAATCCCACGCTCCAATAAATTGGTAGTCTTGTTCAAGTACGGTTGAATTGCCAAATTGATAAGCAAAACGTCTTTTTAACTATTTGTTAGTGCTGTGCGTGACAAAGAGATCGTTTAATTAGGCCATATTACTGATGTACAATACGATGAAAACGTGTACTCGTATGTAGATAAATAATTGTATCCCATATTATTCTGATATTGGATATAAAAGTATTTCCCGAAACAATTTTTTTCTTAATTTTTTTAATGACCTTTTAATGTTATAATCTAACCTTTAAATTTGTGATATAACAGTTTTACTGTCAATTATTTTGTCATTCTCGCTTAAAGATCTTTGCTGCTTGGATCCGAGCTAAAGTTTAAAATTATGATTCGATATAATTTTATAGCAATTAATTTACTCTACCTACAAGTTCATAAAGTTTTATGAACAAACTCCTGTTCTTATCTTTTAAATAATGTCTAACTTTATATAATATCTAAAATTCTATCAATAAACATTAATGACAGGGATGAAATTCGATTTCTAAAAAAATATAATAAGCAAAGAATTGAACAGGGAATGTTATTAAGAGAATTTTACGTTAAACTTTATATTGAGCGCCACAAATTGCCAGCTACACTTCCAACTGTCACCGAAAAAAAGTATTTTTAGAGAGAAAGAAAGGAATAAACATTTATATGACATACATATAACATTAACTGACATATAAAAGAATCATCAACAATTATTTTTTTATACCCTCGTATCAAAAAAAGATCACGTCTCAGTGACCATCTTCGTGGGTGGTTTTGGGTAGAGACCTTCACTGTCATATTCACGTTGATATTTAAACAATTGAGAAAAATTTACACAATAAGAACACATGAGCCTATCACTGCTCTTCTAATACCGCACCCGACGCAAAGATGTTAAATATATTGTCATTAGGCGCTGAAGGCGTAAGGGGAAATATAACATCTTTTCCTCCAAACGCCAACCTCACCTGCACCGGGTTGCAACAAACCAACCCTCTTGCCTAGCGTTGTTTACGGGTAAATTTACAAGAAACACGTGCTAGATTATCGGCTTTCTTGTTGCCAGAAATGCCGAGGCCGGGATACAGCCTTGGCTGGGTTTCCGTGGAGATCATGAAAGCGGTGGCGGTGCACATAGCGATAGTGATAGTTAGGGAACAAAAGGTTCTCGAGTGGCATCCTCGTGCAGGCAAATGCGGTGTGGGACAACCTGAACTACGTCGTGGGGAAAGTCGATGGATGCAGAAAGCTTTCAATGAAACTGTTTTATACTTAGTTAGGAGTAATTGCTGGTTCAATCGAAAACATTTGCCGCGTCGACGTCGAGTAAGTACGAAGTGTCAACTATGAGATTAATGCGGCAAGTTCCGTGACGTGGACGTGTTAACAAGTTTCTAAGAAAACGATAAAAGTTCTATATAATAATTGTACAACGAAGTTCTAAAACAGTATTTATTTCATAGGACAGTTTGGAACCTTGTATTATACGAGACTAAGTGTTTAAAACACTATGCATACAGTTTTTATACAATTAATACTGTTTAGAGCTGGTAGATCTACGACGGCAGAAGGCCCAAAACATTCACGCATTGTTTGGAAAGGCATTATTCGTAGCGGTATGAACTAAAATACTGGTAGGCTAACGAAAGATAAAAGTATACTGCCCGTCTTCATAAATTTAATATAATTTTAATAAAATATTTTGTTCGATGCGATGTTTTAAAAAAATAAGGTAAACGTAAGATAAATATAAATTTTTAATGTTTATACTTTTCAAATCCAATAATATTTAATTTGACATCTCAATTACGTAGGGGCTGTTTGGTTGCATCGCTGCGGGTCACGGGTTCGATTCCCGCTAGGAACAAGGATTTATACCTTACAAATACAACTATAAAAAATTGTTCCGGAACTGGGTTTTTGTACATTTGCAATTCATATATGTGAGCTGTCTCCCGAACAAGGGAAACTACTACAGTGGAACCATCGACGCACGAGTATTAATTTGGCTTTACTTTACTAATATATATAAATTATCTGCAAAATATATTTGACGAGTTTTCATACAACTTTTTTTAAATGTTCCAGAAGTGCTACATAAAAGTGTAAGTTTGTATTTTCTTCGTTCAATCACGCCATAAGGACTGAACAGGTATGAATTTTTGCAGATATATAGACTATCTCATGGTGTAGGATGTAGAACACTTTTAATCTCAACCAAGAGTCCTCTTGGGACCTCAGTCCACGTGGATGAAGCTGCGGCCAGCCGCAAGTTTATTATATTAATGTAGTGAAAAGAAATAACAATACAGGTAAGACTCTTTACAATTTTGATAATGCAAGGCTTTTATCAATTTGTCAAAGTGATAAATATTTATAATGCTAAAAATATAAATGATAATTTTATCTAAGTTCACCGAACTGTGAAACCTAACTTAAGTGTGTGAAACTGGTAAACATACGAGACTGTCGAGTTGGTCTTATTTGCGAAACAGTCGAATTGACGAAACTGAAACTATCACATTAAATAATTTGGCAGACAATAAGAACTGACCGACGATATGCGAACTCTTACTGAAACCGATGTAACATATATGCGATAAGATCTGAGGATGATTCCGATACATCATCACGATATAACGCAACGAAACAGCAAGAATAGTAATAATATTTTAAAGTTAAAGTACTAAACTCATGGGGCTATTTGAGACATTTATGAAATTTACAGAACATGCAAAAATATGTTTCATGCGAAAACGTCAACGTGAAGCCAACAAACTGTAATATTCTAATCAAATATATTGATAAGATCTAATACGGTTGCCTACCGATGAAAAACTTTTATCGTATTGAAGAAATATTAAAAATGCTTTCATATGAATATCTCATATTGCGGCTCTTGCGAAGCCTTTACACTGCAGTTATTACTCTAAATATAGAAAATAAGATATTATTTTAAATGTATCCGGTTTTTAAACTTTTTTTCAAAAACAGAACTGAATAAAATCATTTATTTAATTCTGCAAGGAGTGTAAATCACTTATTACTCACTATCGAACACACACTGTGTAGAAAGCATCTTTCCAATTGTACGAGAACATTCAGTGTTTTTTAGAAAAGTATCTAATACTTTGGTGATAAGTGGAGATGGAGGTCCTTAGTAGTAGGACACTTGCCCAGTAAGAGCAGCCTCACTTTACAATTTTCTTAAAGTTATCTTCAACTGCATAGATTTTAGACGTAATTTCTGACGCAGAAAATTTTTAATAAAGCTTCGTTTATGCTTAATTCATCATCTGTTCCTGAGCAGCAAAATGTATCCTGTAATTTCTTCTTCTTCTTCAACTTATTTAAGTCCACTGCTGACCATACCACTTTCCAAAAAAGCGCTCGCAAACAGGTTTCACCACGAGGTGAGGTAGTTAATTGTAGGAGTAGGAATATTTCTCATCACACCATAGCAATTATCTTAACAATGCATAAAAACCAACATATGTTGTTAGTATAGATCGCAGTAAAATCGCTTTCTCTAATCTAAACAAATAAGACAAATCTAAACGATCAGTTCGCCTATTTAATAAAATTAACAAAAAGCTAAACATTTTCCCTATGAGAATGAACTGTTATGAATGCAAACAATGTATAACTTCCTGGATTGCTCTACAACATTTGATTAAATCTATAACATAGAACCCTGCCCTAACAATGTAAATAAATAAAATGAAATACTCATTCAGAAAATAACTTGTCTACACGCCGCCTACTCACAAACACACGACTATGTTTATTTATAAAGATAGTATTACTTTTATGGAAGAGCGACCGTCTGCTATAAGTACCTATTTAAAGAGAAATGAATCAACAAATTATTATTAATGTCTACATATCGATATACATATATATTTAAGGATAATGCATAAGTATCTTATACGGTCTCTTACAGACTAAAATGCACATTTTGTACAAAACTTATGTATATATATTTATCAAAGTATAAGCGATTAATTAGAAACAATTTTATTCAAAGTGGTTCTTTCTGGCCATCTGGATTTACGCACTGTCTGTCTGACCATATCCTCTAGTACTAACAATTTGTATTTGGGTTCAGATCAGAACTGGACGAGGGACAGTCTTCAGCTCTTATGAAGTTCAGAACGTTGTTCACGAGCCAGATTTGAGATGTTCGTGCATTATGGCCAAGAGCTGAAACATAGTGACAATTTTGGAATGTGTATCACTTAGAGGCTTCACTATACGATCCAAGACCATCTCTTAATAAACTTTTGCTGAAGTCTTTATTCCTTTTTCACAAAAATTAAGTTGATTTAAGTCATTCTACATTCAGGGAAATAGGGGGGGAAATACAGTAAAGCAGCATCATTTAATTGTCCTACTGACTAAAGGTCTACTCTCAATTTTTGACAAGGTTTTAGAGCAAGATCCACCTACACTGTTCCAATGCGGGTTGGCAAACTTTGAGTGTATTGTGACAAAAATTTATTTGAATATGCTGAACAAGATCAGTGATGGGAAGCATCATTATTAATAGTAGGAAAAGCAGAAGCTGAATACTATAAATTGAAATATAATTTATTGTACACACAAAGATTATTTAAAGAATAAAAAAAGTACAATAGGCGGCCTTATCGCTAAGAAGCGATTTATTCCAGGTAACCCAGAAAGAAAAAGGAAATATGAACGTAAGTATCGGGTTCGGGTGTACACTAAAGTGAACATAAATTCAAAAAATATGCATAATATGAATATATGAAATACATATACACGTACATACTATTACAGAGGTACAAGTTAACGACGTCAAGGAACAGGAAATAAAAATTAAGGAGGCATAAATTATTTTTTTAACAGACGCTTGAAAATAGGTAAGGATTGTGCTCGCTTAATATGAAGTGGAAGAGAGTTCCAAAGCCGAACAGCTTCAATAGAAAAGAATTTGGAGTAAAAAGAACTGCTGTGAGAAGGATTTCTGAGTATAAAATTGTCATCAGAGCGAAGATAACGATCAGTATGAAAATCGCAATTGGTAGAATTGTTAACATTACCTGGGGGTTGACCATCGTGGAGCTTGCCCACATGATAATGTGTCATGACATTATAATTGTTACGAGACAAAACATGTGTCAAAATCAATGAAAGTTGTGTTATATTACCTTTTGTCGAGTATTGTGCTGGTAATGGAAGTGCATTTAGTGAGTAGAAAAGTGGTACTCTTTTCTCTTTGAACTCTTCGGACTTTCTAACTTCGTAGCTTAATTTACCATAATAATAATTTTGAAATTTTCTTTGCATAATATTTTACATAATGCTTTACTGGTACTGGAGCCGTGGTGCTTACTCTTTTGGCAAATATACACACGGTACTTTGTTTTCATGTGTCCTAGTACTATTTTTTTAAAATAAACCTTTCGTTTTAAAATACCGAAACTATCAGATGGTTTAATGCAACTTAGTTATATTAGAATAATATAGATAATTATTATAGGGGACATACGTATGATTGATCGAAGCTACAAAGAACACCAACTACGAGGGGATGACACAACAAGGTCAATTGGCAGCTATTAATGTAACTCAAACAGGATAAATGAAATAAATTTGTAAATAAACCGTAGTCTTTGAAATATACGCCATTTTGTTTCAGCGGACGTGACACTGACGTTTTACTTTGATAAAATGTACCTAAAGGCTATAGGCTTCATACCCACTAAAATAAAACGTAGTACCTCTTATTGGTAAAATAATTAACTTAAAAGGTCAGGAACAAATATCATAATATAATATATAATATAATCCACCGAACAGTTAGATAAGAGAAATTGTATTAACATACATATATGGTACATATAAGGTAAATTATTTATTTTTATTTAACCATGATAACCAAGTGATTAGAGAATCTACCTCCGAATCAGGAGACCCGAGTTCGATCCTATGCACTAAGACATTTCTCTCCTCCACGTCACGTCTGAATGGTCTTTGACCACCCCATTATTAGGTCGCGAGAGCACATGTTATTTAAATTCATTGACGAATTAATTAATATACTAGAAAAAACATTTATATTGTGGCTACTCTTAATTTAATTTTTGCATTTAAAACATGATTTTTTAAACGTATGTAATAAACATTAAGTGATAAAGAGAAATCGTGTCAATAATTTGTGATGGATATTAACCATATTCACACTTAACAAAGGATCATTCTGCGAGCCGAGTTGCCGCTTTGGCACGCTTCATTGTTCATTGTGAGTGAAAAGAATTCATTCATTTCTGCAGAATGAGTAACCGATGTCACGATAAGTCAGGCACGTGCACGGACACGTTGTTTTTTCCACTTGCATTTCATATCTAACTTAGTCATTTTTATTTCATACCACATCATTTAAAGTAGCGTAAGAAGCTAGACTAAATAAAATTAGTGTGTTATTTTGTTAATATAGCAGTTTTAATTTTATAGTATATAAAGGACAGCGTGAAACCGAAGAAATGGAAGAGTTCGTTCTAAACAAATTAATGTGGCGTGTCTGCATCCTCTCCTTTGTATGTACTATCTTTTTTTCTAAACAAAAATATTGTTCATTATTACATTGAATTTTGGACAATATATTCTCTGAAATTTGCAACAAGAAGTATCTACGAGTAACAAGTTCACAACCTATCACGTTGCTGCCGTAAACTCGGGTGAAATGTAGGTTGAAATTACTAAAATAAATGTTTAGACTACTCTGACCACTACGCTGACGTATTGGGTATACGCTCGCGAGAGACTAAAGAACCAGAGAAAACCAAAGGAACTCGCTCGCGAATTGTTCTGTACGCACTTTACCTTTCTTGATGTTTCTTAGTTTTGCTCCTATTACATTTGCAGATGGTCATATGATTATTATAAATGTTTAATAAAAAAAAATAAGTTAACATGTGATGCAGCATAAGATAAAGGTGAGCTAAGTGCAATGCCAAGGAAGCCTCATAGCCACCTGTAGATGGCGGAATAAACATCTCGAAAGTGTCACAGCGAAATTGCTCAGACCAGTAACGGGTACCCTACGGTTCGAGGTGCCGAGTTCTGCGATACCCAAATCCGAATGCCAAAATTAATATTAAAGAAAAGCTTTTAAGAATTATTAACGTCAAATTTATAGTACTCTTCGAAACAAGTACTAATTTGTCATTGTCAATTTTTAAACAATATTTACTTTCAATAATAATACAAGTAGGTATATCTAAACATGACAAATTATACACATACGAGGTCACCACCTCGGATACTTCTACATCTGAGTATATACCTCATTCTATAATTGAACACGTATTTTAAATATTGCTTTAAAACATCGTCATAGGTGCCTTTTTATCAAGGTAATAGCAACAAGTTCTAAATTCAAAATAGGTGCACCTAAGCGATTAAAATTGCAGCTTAGGTTATTATTGGTGATTTATCTTCTTCCTTTTCTTTCTTATCAGCCGGTTAATAAACACATTCTAAAGCTGGCTGTCCTGCCATCTTAAGCCCTAATCGATTCACCTATTAACTTAACTATTTTTTGCAAGGTGAATAAAAAATAATCCGTATATTCTCCCTTAGATCATTCATTCTTCCCAGGTGATAACGACATTTAAAAAAAATAAAAAATAATGGAATATTCTGTACTAAACTGCACTAACTATTGTAGTAAATACTGTGTGACGTACACGCGACTCGTGATATTCGTAATTTAGGTACATATTTTTTTATAATTATTCGAAAAGCAATCTTTTCTTACACGAGAATTGAATCAGATATTTTTTTAAAATATTTTGATTGTTTCATGTTAACACTAAATAAATAATAACTCTAAATATATTTTCCTCTAAAAACGTTCATTCCTTATTCTAAAACCCTAAGGTTAGGGTTACCCTGCTTATACAGTTTTTCATTATTTAAAAGTATTAACCAAATACCGCCTAGCCTAACACCGATTGTAATATCTGTAAGTTCATACAACATTAGACTTTCATACTGACTTTATAAAAATCTAAATGGGGTATTTAGATTTTTCGTAAAAACCATTATTTGTGGATGCGGAGGATATAAACACACTAGCGGGAACCTACCTGAAAATTTTCAGGATTGTAGGGTTTTTGTTACTGAATCCTGAGATTTCGTGATTAGTCGGTGGTATTTCGCTTACATATATAAATATAAATTTTATCGTTGTGCTATTCTCATATTAAACAAATTCTAAAAAAAAATATTATTATCACTTGAGGGTTTTCTTTGTGATTGTATAATAGAACATTGTTAACGTGACATAACTGGGCACTTTGGCACATAAACCTACCACGAGGCCAAGTCTGAAGTCAATTGCTAATAAAGTCTAACGCCTGATCTTTCTGACCGTTGCTTGTCTAATGACCAATTGCAGTAGTTAACTCTTGACCGCAATTAAACGCTTGCATTATTTTAATTAGCCAACATCAAATTGTTTGCTTTGAAAATTGACAATACGATTTAATTAATTTTAAAGTTACGTATGCATGACTATTTTAATAGATATAACACTATAACTATTGTTAATAACTGAAATTGAAGAACTCTAAAATTAAGAGTATTCGCAAAGATATGCAAGACCCTCATAACGCCTTGTCACGGTACTTAGTGGACACCTTACATAATGAAAAGCACATTTCTTCTTTCATGACATAAAAATTTTGCAACTTAAGCGGCACACAAGAACCAGGTTTTACCTTATAAATATGGTTTTACTTTAAAGGAAACGTGTACACAGCATTCAGTAGAAAATCAACTGCATAATCATCAGTCACTACATCATTGAAGGACCCGAATGGAGCAAACCTGTCTTAGTACCTATTCTATTCGACGATAACATGGGCCTGCGACCTGCCTATTTACTTACTCTGTTTCTAGTTCCAGTCACGCGTCAGTCGCCGGCGATGTGACTGTGTCTGCGCACGCGCAAATCTGGCCGCACCTTTCGAAAATTATTTTTAACGTGAAACAAAAGTGTTGTGAATACTTTGTGACCAAATACCAATACTCTTTGTGTGGAACTATATTATTAAGTGAAGTGCAAATATGTGACACAACGTTTTTATTATTGGAAACACAGTTAATTTTTCAACGGTGAGAAAATGTTATTATTTTAGTAAGACAAATATTTAAAAATATTCTCTCATACCTGTGTTGTCACAAGTCTACATTTAACAACAAAATATTAATAAATTGTTGTTTTAAAAAGTTACACAGATTGTAAATATATAAATGGAAAATTTCCAAGATTAATAAACAAGCCAATTTAATTACTTAGATATTTCATTTCCAAATCATATTACATAATAAATGATTGCATCCGCAATGTTTGTGTGACACTTCCTAGTACAACCGGGAACAATGCAATGTACATAGCTAAAACCTAAAAAACGATTTTGAAATCTTTAACAATTCAAACATGATAAACATTAAAATGTTTTTGAGGATATTGTACAATCAAAAGGATTTACCTTTATTTGTGTACTGTAAATATAACAGCAAAATCCTTTCTATGGAGCAAGGACAAATGGCTGCCTGCTCTCAGTACAGCACTGTTAATGTGGTAGGCTTTATTAGTACCGTAATGTAGCAAACGCTTCATTTCATGACCTCCCTGAATTATCAATAAATTTACATTACACAAAAACGCTTGACGTATTGCTAACGAAAAAAGTAATATTTAATCAAATATTCACTCATTCCAGTGTAATGTCTAAATATATGAAATCACGCTATGAGTATTCAAAGAAAAGGAAAGACTTCGGACATCAAGCCCTTTTCCAGATAGTACCAGCGCACCTCCTCGACTCAATAAATCCAAACAAGGAAGAGCAAACGCCGTACGCTCTCCGCAATCCAGTACACCGAGAGGTGCAAGCAACAATGCCGCAATCGGAACATGATGCGAACACAAAGGAATTGGTAATTCACGACCAAGGCATAAATCATACTGAAGGTGGCTGGCCGCGAGAAGTCCATCTATATAATGAAGATCATGTAGAAAGGCACAGACGTCGCGTACAACATGAAGACAACTATATACATACAATTATGAGTCTGAAACCGCAAATAGAACATTACATTGATCAAAATAATGCTATAGATATGTATCAAACATATTTTACAGATATGATGCCACAACCACCCGTAGAGAGATGTAGTGTTCAAATTTCCAACGCATTTTACGATTCCTATCGCAGGCCAGTGTCCAGTATTGTCTGGACTAATGAAGAACATTCGCGCTTAGCTGTTGCATATAGCCATAGAATTATAGAAAATAAATCAAACCAGCCGAGCTACTGTTATTTGTGGGATATACAAAACCAGATGTCACCGATTATACAAATGTACCCAAAACATTCTTGTTGGCAATTGGCATGTTCGCCTATAGAACCCGAAGTATTAATTGCGGGCCTAGAAAATGGCACTGTTAATATATTTGACGTTCGTAAAGGCAAAGAGTCAGTATCCAAAAGTTCCATTTATAACTCCCACTTTAGCCCTGTATCTGCGTTACTTTACACGCACTCTAGAACACAGACAGAATTCTTTACTGGTTCATTAGACGGTAAATGCCTCTGGTGGGATACAAGGAACTTATCTGCCCCTTTGGACAAATTACTTATGTCAGTAAAATTTTTAGCGGAAGAATCTCCAAATATGAATAACTCTGAAGGCGTAAGCTGTTTAGAATTTGACCGTGGTGTACCTACAAAATTCCTGTGTGGCACAGAGTCCGGATTAGTTATTAATGCCAACCGTATGGGTAGAAGTCACTCAGAAATTTTAACATCATATTGGGAAGCACATGCAGGACCAGTCCGTGCAATACATCGCAGTACCTGTACACTCAGAATGTTTATAACATGCGGAGATTGGACAGTCCGCATCTGGAGTGAGGAGGTCCGACCAGCGCCGATTATCGTAACCAAACCATACCGCTACCAAGTGACTGATGTCACTTGGGCACCATTTCGTTATTCTAGTTACATGGCAATATGCGAGGGTGGATATTTTTACTATTGGGATATCTTACGAAACTGTAGCGAACCTATCAAGAAACTACATGTGTCTAAGTATGGATTAACAAAACTTACTCCTCATGTAAAAGGGAAGTTAGTAGCAGCTGGCGACAATCAAGGAACGGTATTTTTGCTGCACTTATCTGAAAATATGATATTACCGGGTGAGCGTGACAAACAACTCATGCACCAAATATATGACCGTGAAACTAAGCGTGAGCATATTTTGGATACACGTTTAAAAGAGATCTATTTAAAACAACGAGTAGATCAGAACACCGAGATGACGTCGGTCGGGGAGAGCATTGATGATGATAACGTGGAACAAAATACTGAAGAAGAGTATTTTAGTATCGTCAAACAAGAATTGAGGCAAATAGAAGGAATGAAATAATTAAGTTTATCATCCTCCTAAAAATCCATAGATAATATTTGAATAACTTCGTTAGCGTGGTATTAAAAAATATTTTAAAGGTTTATGAATTTCACACTGGAACCCTTATTATTCAAATAGGTAACAATTTTTTTTTATTTGAGTGAAAGTAAGTGAGTGACAGGTTTTAAATTCTCATGAGTTTAAGATAATGTTTATTAGTAATATAAACACAGCATCTTTATCATTATCAACACAAAAAATAACCTTTGTAAAATGAAATACTTTTAATAAATTAATAATCTGTGGTGCTAAAAGTATAGTATTTAGACTGGTTAAGGTGACACTGAATAAGATTATCTTTCGTTAAAGTAGGTAGGTAGATCCAATTGATACAAAAGGACATCTCTTTTTTTTCTTACAACATCTCAAGCTTTTGTTCGGATATTAAATGTGCTCTATAAGCCCGCATGCATCTCTGTTGCACTTCCGGCAAAAAAATTAAGGGGCGACTATTTACGTTTTAAGGGGGGCGTCTAAACATAACTCACAAAGATTTTAAACTGCCTGCCTTTCAAGAAGTAATTGATGCAGATACTGCTTAAATAGACGATAATTAGTATCGTAGTATAAAAAAAATCTCATATGTACTTTTTATAACTAAATGAAAGTAATGAAAAGAAACAATTCTGTTAAAGATGGCGTTATGAAACCATCCCCATCAGTCCTGTGGGTATCGTAAGAGTAGATTAAAAGAAAGGTCGTAAAAATGTCATGGCGTCCGATAAATGGCACATAAATGAAATAACATCAGAACCAAAATACACAGACCGATGCCCGTCACAAACGCCTGCCAAACGTGGCGATTAGAAAAAATACTTCATATTGGCGAAAGCTACTACTTTGACGCTGTTAATGAAATGTAGGTTTTATAGGTTTACATACAAGTATTTTCCGTGGTAGGGTTACGGCTTATCACTCAGTACAATTAGTACCTACGTATTTATATAAATTATTGTCCAGGTACCTAGTTTGTAAAGAGCCACATCACTTTTTAAAGAAATGCAAACAGTCTCGAAATCTATAGAAAATTTAAAATTATCCTGTTTAAATTTAATGACCAGTAATTTAGCATCTGCAAAATGGTAAGTTAGGAAAGACAACATTACCAAATTTTTATATAATAAGTAGGTGTTTAATTCTGTATTTAAGGTTATAACCAATTGTTTAACGAGTTGTTAACGATTGCTTAACGAACACACCGATTCAGTTATAACTTCTTAACTTCCGAGCGGATTTTAATCCAGTTTTCACCATAGCTTTGAATATTTAATGGGAAAAAGGTTTATATGTATAACACATTCACATTTAGTTTATATATTATAGATATGTTCGTGAGAAACCGGCGCGGTAGATAAAATAATAATTTTGGTCAGAATAAATCATTAATTAATAATTAAGTCGGCTCGCGTACAGGTTCAAAACATTAACCTACATAAAGCAGCTTAAGCGAACGAAACGTCTACCGAAAACTTAAAAATATTTTATTTCAATAAAAATTTATATATTAAAACATCATATTGGTTTTATCATACGAACACCTGATTTAGTGGTAAGCGCACCTGATTGCTGTGCCATGAATCCGCAGTTCGAATCCCACTCGAATCTAATATTTGTGCAAAACTAATATCTTATCGGGTCTGTTTGTGTTGTGTTACGACCTGTATCTCTGAAACTGCATGTGACCCTTTCTCCGATTTTATCGCCTAAGTGTTACATTTTAGATATTTGCACAGAAAAGAGTAAAAAATATTTAACTAATAAATAATTTTTATGTATATAGTAGTTTCTATTCAACTTAAACACTACATATATTAAATACAAAAGTGGTTTAAAAAAAGACATTGTAGTCATTTGATATTTATATATTACTAATGTTTACTATAGTCGTAAATACTAATACCCAAAATTGTTAAAAAGAAAAAGAACGAAAAACACTTTTACAAAAATTTGTGTACGAGGAATGATATTAAATAGGAATTTTATGATGTATAAATGAACGAATTTTATGACGTACAACATTAATTTCCATTTACCGTGTTACAGTGTTTGTGCATTGCACGTAATTAGAAACAGGAACTAATGCAGAAAGGAAAACGGGCCGGTCGCATGCGACACTACGAGTACATGTAGTAGGTAGTTCCTTAAGTTCAGTGATACTTAGCCGCGGTGAAAGTTGCCGGTGACGCACGCTGTGTTCTCACAACTCGTGCGTGCATAGTACGTTCACATCGCATAGTTTGTATTGGTAGAAGAAAAAATAGGCTTATTATGTAGTCTGACATAATTCATCTAATAACTTAGTAAGTTGCTTCTCTTGCTCGAATTGAAGAAGCATAGTTACAGGAAATTACCATATGAATACAATAATGACTGTAATAAAATTATGGTAGAACAGCGAAGGTGTAATAGAGCATACTACCACATTACGTTCAACCGATTTCGTAAAAGTTTACATAATGTGTGTCAGCTAAAAGCTAGAAGGCAAGCAGCAGCACTTTCACATCAAAATAACAAAACTTCGTTTGTCTAATAAGTAAGGTGAAGCGTGATCTCTGGTAAGTGTGAGAGCTATGACTAAATTCAAATTTGAGTCGATACATTCTTTAGAATAAATATATCGTCCCCTCTACTATAGATAATCTCATAGGAGATAATATGCGAAGCCGTTATGTCCCTTTTCATTCTGTAAGATTAATAAAATGTCAATTAAGGAAAAAATTGTCGAGAGTGTATTACAGAAGAATGTGCACCCATCACACTATGATTGCCATCCCGCTTGTCAAATTTCATGATAACGATGTTGAATAGTTTTATTTGCATATTTGGAGTAAAGTGTGTGAGGATTTATTCACTCGTCGTACGAGATATAACCTCGTTATGCTGTTACTTTATGAATTCTATCACAGAGAGAAGTAACACATTTCCCCGGTAGAGCCGATACATGTATATACTAAAGCCGGTATCTGGCTACAGTGTGGGTCTATCACATACCTCTCTAAATTATCGGTGATTATTAATTAAGTTAGTTGAGAATTTTAATCTTAAATATTACATTAAATTCAACATCCTTACTAAGTAATTGACAATGACATCTTGATTAATCAAATATACGACTAGGTATTGACATTTAAAGGTAGAGTTCTTGAAATCTATCCAGTAAAGGTTACATAGCCATACACTACATACAATTACACAATTTAAATTTAGTTGTTTTGTGTGTGTAATGTTAAACTTGCAAACCTTCGAACAACGATCTGTTATATATAAAAATAAACTAATACAAGATGTGAACGAGCTGTACCGTACAAGCCTTCGATGGTGAAAACCGTATTGAAATCCACTGAGAAGTTTAGTTGTTATACACGAATACACAGCCAAACGCGGATCGTTACTTTTTTTTAAAACATTTTGTAGTGTGACTAAAGACGTAAATTTTAAATTAATTCGTTTCGTTAAAATTAATCCGAAAGCCTCTTAACGAGAAACAGTTGTGGATTGGCAGATGATGATGATGATGATATGTTTAAAAGACAACAGAATTAATCACATGAAGCGCTCACCGACCCGCTTGCCCTGCGTGGTGAGTATGTACAAACCTTGAAATAAATGTACGCCGGCTTTTCTGTCGCTTTTATGGAGAGGCCTGTGCTCAACGGTAGACTAAAATAAGCTGATGTTGAAGTTCGTATGTTAATAAATCCAGATTAAGTCGAAATATAGGGTTAATACTATTGAATAGCCATGTTGTTATTTGATTATACCGCGGTACAAATAAAAAATTTGGTTTTATGAAAAATCATAACTACGTTGTTTAAATTTTGTCTAAATTATATTAGTACTTTTTAGTTTATACTCGTTTGGGTACACAAACAGACACAGTAAACAACAATATTTTTATTGAATATATACAAGACTCTGTATAAATTTTGTATATTATATACAAACGTAAGAATATTGTTGTCTCTAAAATATCCATCGTATTATTCTATAAATAAAGTATGTGTATTGTTTTGTTTCACAAACAATTACAATTAGTTTAGCAAAAAACGTAGTTCAAATGCTTTGCATTATAATATCGTTGATCTATCCATCAATTATTCTAGTATGGTATCATTAAAAACCAGTGTTTAGTTCGCATATATGAAAGTATTTATGTTACGATAATGGCAGCATAACACAGTATTTGTACAGTAATGACGATTATCATGTTCATAGTATCACAGGCTTTTCATACGTAGGTATTGTAAACCTCAAAGGTGGCGGCCTACGAATGCCAATGTCAACTGATTTGCAAACCAGTCCTGTCCGTACTGTTATATTGAGAACGCCGTACGAGACCGCCTGACCTACACTGCATATGATAGGCTAATTATTTTAACAATGCTAGTTAAATCCTTTTAAAATTTATCACCGCTAACGAACAAAACGGCCTAGAAATACTGCAAACAATTTATTTCATTACTGTTACCTCATAAGTAACAAAATTAAAATAAATTAAGTAATATGTTTAAAAGTAGTTCAGTGGTGTAATTAGAACGCAAAGTTATTAGTATCTAATCTTATATACCTTCTTGGTAACAATTTTGAAACTGTTTATAATAAAAAGTACAATTATATAATTTTTTTAATTTATGAGTACTCGTGGGCGTCTATTGATACAAACTGCCTACTGACAACTCTATATAAATAATATAGTGCTTTCACTCACGTTTTCGTAGGAGAAACTATTGTAATGCTTTTTCTACAGACTATAACTTTGCGGATTACATTTAAACATTTATCTACTTCTAAGGCATTTTCAGTTTAATACGTACTAAAGTTTAGTTATAAAATTTTGTTCCTTAACATTACAACCTAATTTGCTTGGGGTACAGTCGTCTGTTAATTAGTTGTCTGGTAACCGTCTGCTGGCATAAAATCCACCCGTAAATTCCCAACTCAAATTACATTGGTGATGACACTTCATCACTAGAGTGATATGTCAGTACTCTAGACGCAGGGTGTGTTTCGAACCAGCCAGCGTGTAGCGAGTATGGACATATCGTCTATGCAAATCATACCAACTGCTTTTATGCTTTCATGAATAGGTCGAATATGGTAGAAGGGAAAAAATATGATTTTAAGATTGTTTTTAGCTGCCAATAGGATGTTACCGATCTTTAGAAAATGAACAATATTAAACTGTACTGAAAAGAATAACCTTATTGAACGAAACTCTTGTAAATACGTCAGTTTGAAGTCTAGTAGTAAGCAATGAGTCGACGGTTGAAAAATTTCGTTTCGTTTGTACGTTCCAAAAGACTAATTGATCTCGATAACTTTAGCCTTAGGAGTTCGACAAAAATACTGAAATACGGTTATCGAGAGCCAAATATAAGGCTTCGCAAACGAAAGACTTTTATTCAAAAACATAAATTCTACCGAATACTTTTTATAAAAAATTCTGAAATAGCTTTCATCGCTCCACATATAGGTGATTTTAAAATTCGGCTTATCGACTGCTGCGTATCGTTTTGTGAAAACCATCTAACCGTAGACTACACAACCGCAAAGTCATTTATAAATGTAGAATATACTGAAAATAATTATCATTATTTCATGCACCGACAATTACAAAATAATAATGTTCACTGTTTATTTCTAAATCCGAGAGCTACTCGTATAACGCTTCGAATTATCACAAAGATTTTTATAAGTGAATGCTTGTTTTGTGAAACCTGAAGACCTGTCGATGAACTTTGAAGATATCCACAGGAGATGGATAATTCTTTTTTCAGTTCAAAACCACAAAGTCTTTAAAATTGTTTGTTTCATTCCATAGAGAGCGAAATGGGCAGTTTAGTGCGATGACGTCAGCGCCGCTGGTGGCGCTAGCGCTGCTATTCGCGGCGGGAGCAACGGATGCCCAGCTTCAACCCGCTGACGCACCTCCAGCCATAAACGACACACGTGAGTGAGTCTTTACCAGTAATATTTTTAAATAGGTATCACATTCTAGAATCCTACTGCAGAAACAAATAAAAAACCTCAATACTTTAGATATCAAAGAATCAACAATTTTTTTTTTAAATATTACCTAATTAAGAAAAGTGTCTCTAATCTCAAAATCACAGATAGAAATATTATGATTGAGATAAAGTCCTGAATTGTTTTAGTAGGTTAGCCTGTTAGGGAGTAGGTTAGGTAACAGGATAACCTACCGCCTGCCACTTTTCACACACAACAAATAATTTCTTTCGCCATTTCTAAAGATATACACACAAATAAATGTGTATATCTTTAGAAATGGAGAAAGAAATTAATAATAGCCTGCAGAGTCAAAGTTTCGAAGTTCTTCTAATCAATAAGCAATTATAACAATGAATTATAAAAATAACGCCTAAAGAAGAATTTGATGAGCTTGAAACGATGTATTTCCGCTGCCTTTCGGAAGACTACAGTAACTTTGCAAACTATGTTTCCCTTGACCCTTTTATTCACATTTGCTCTGATTGTAGTGAGTTTTGATCCACCATTTGATCAAACTTCATCAAATTCCATATGTAATTTATGATTATAGTTTGATCAAATGGTGGATCAATCGATCCCTTTTTAAAAGCTAAACTAAAAACGGTCATTAATATTTTCAAATCAACACAATTTAAAAACGGATAATTAGAGGAAAAAGACAGCAAATTCATTAATTACACTTTGAAACAACTTTGACGACTTTTGTCCTTTTATTCAAAAACAAGATATGGAAAAAAATTCTATACGTCATAATCATCATTATTATCGTCTAAATATTCCATTGCTGGACATAAACCTCTACCAAGTTAAGGTGATTTGTCACAAGTGCATTGGCGATAAAGCATTACGAGGCATCCTAGAAGCTGCTGTCTGTTACCGGTCTGTATATTTACAATCGTTGAAAGCCACGAAATTTCCAGGCCCACCACTTAGTTGTCTTTCACAGCACGGACAGGGACGAGATTAATTTATTATTCATATTATTTAACGCGGGCAAAAGTTTTTAAGCAATGTAAGTTGTATCAGAATCACATGATGAACAAGAAGAGAAAGTCTTAATTACAAGTGTGTATAATGTTAGTTTCATTGGGCTACCAGAGGAACATAAACAGAAGTAACAAAACATCACGTAACATTCATGTTAATACAAAAAACAGACGGTCCGAAACTCATGTTGGTAATGAGTGATATAACGTGATCACCATTCTTTTTACACAAATAATATGTATCTATTGCGATCATGCGATCGTTATTGTAAATCTATAAAAAAAATATTAGCATAAACGGTAACGAATTGAATTGGACACAGCTCTTTTGCACTTTCACTTATAGCTTGAAGCTGTAGGAATTCGTATGATTTTTTTTTTAAATATCCAACAAAAGTGTAAAAGTAACGGTAGTGATGAAAAGTGGACGTTGACTAAGATGTTGTTAATGCGACGCTTGTTTCCTTGTTTTGTGTATTTTAGACATAAGGAAGCAGAAAACATAATTGCCTATTTCATTAAAAGGACATAAACATACATGCCCTCATACATAACATCCGGTTATAAATTGTTATTCGCTGTGACTTATAACAGACGCATATAAGGATGTTTAACTTACATTTCTATTAATTTAGTAACATATATGAAAAAAATCATCTACAGAAAAAAACAGTTCAATTAAATTATTTATGGCATTAGTTAATTAAATTATTCGTTCAAGGCAGTGAGATTAGTGAGTGTGCCCTATGTAATGATATCAGCAACGTCATTCTACTAACTGATTTACTGTAAATACCAATACTACTGTTACAAAATTGAAGAAAGGTGTGTCTATTCATTGAAGATATGTAAAAAAAACCTTTAGTTCTAAGATATGTCTAAATCCGAACTAAAAAAAATTTTTATTGGAAGTTTTTTTGGATAATACTTTTTTCAGTTCAAAAGCACAAAGCCTTTAAAAATAATTGCCAAAGAGAGCGTAAAGGGCAGTTTAGTGCGATGACCGGGTGCGCCAAAAATACTAAATCTATTGGACTAATTGGCGTACACGAAAGCGTATGACTTAATTTACAATTACCGATACTTTTATCTTCGAAAAATACCGCGATTGACTAGAGCGGGATTAATATCATAAGAAATGGCCAGAAAGGCCACACAAAAATCACAACGATTTAATTTTACAATTTGTTGCATTGTCGAAGCGGCATAAAATAAAAAGTTACCAGAAAAAAACTGCATACTGCTTACCCCTGTGGGTGATAAGCGTAAGTTCTCACTAGTAACGGGCAGCATCTAAACTATTAGGATTCTGGTACTGCGATCACCGAACCGCTTGGCGTGCGCACCTAGTACGACAATTCACCCAAATTAGAAGATACCTATTTCAAGCTCTGGGTTGGAGGTATAGACGCTGCTAAAAGGCTGATGTCGTGATATTATATTGTTAAAATTGTAGCAGTGATCCAAGAAGCGTATCTAACAAGTTGTTTTAGCCGGCTTCATAAGGCTTTGTAGGCATGAAGATTAGTATATTTTGTAAATAAAACCTCTTAAGTTGTATCTCACGTAACGGTTACAGTTTCTATGTGCAAACACTGACAGAGACATAAACAAATGCGTGGAAGAAAAATCACAATTACGTGTTACACGTGATTCGAGACTTCGAAACAGCGTGCGATGAATTCTGAATGAGACCAGCACAAGGAGTATTTTACTTTTTAATTAAAGCGGACACTAGTATAAAGCCATTTTAACCACTTTAGAAAAAGGTTTAGCGAGAAATTTATAAGAAAATATCATACATATACAAATAACGATTTTAGTTTAATTTAACCATGACTTGAAAGTAACTAAGTTTTATGAGAAGTAAATCAAAATAACGTTTTTATTATTGTTTTATTTGTAATTTTATGTTGATTACATTATTATTTTACACTATTCATGTAAAGTACAGTTCTGTTTAATATGTTTGCTGTTTCTCCGGGTGGTTTTTATATCTAACAATGTTTCAGAAGTACTTATCTGCAATCCTATAAAAATATGAGGACAGCTTTAATTAAATAAGATCAGCCATGTGCATGGCAGACTCGTACACCGAAGGTTGGAAGTACAATATAAAAATAATCGTTACAAATGACCATACTGACTAGATAGTAGATCAGTTCCGATGAAATTGTGTAGTTAGAGAGAGTAAAAATTTTTAAATTATTGTAATTTTCTACTAAAGCTGTTGTTATCTGATTCTTCATTTTATTTTTCCTGTATTATATACAAAAGACTTTCCATTGGTAAGTGCATAATTCAATTATTCTTTAGAAAACTCGGTAGATAGGCCACAATAACATTTTTAAAAATAACAAATATTTTCTGACAACTGAAATCTTATTAATTTGATTGACACTGTTTAATTGGTCACTGCTAGCATCATCAAAACATGGCGATAATGGATAGGTCCTCTATTTTTTTTATATGAAGTAAATTATTTCTAATAACTATTTATTTTATATGATACTAAAGAGCAGCACTTACAATTCATTTTTTTGGCTTTGTAATATAACATAGACTTAGCATTTCTTACGTTAACTATACCTTTTTTCACACATATAATCGAGTCGAAGCTTTTACTAGCAAAATATCGAGCTGTAAAATTTCTGTTCGTACTGAAAATTTTGCCATAATTTGTTACAGTGACTTGATAGGTAGCAGAAATTATTTGTAATATTTGCACAACTGTTTTCTTAATGGCGTTCAGTTTGAAGGTCATCTTAAAAAAAACACAGCATTATTAGTTTTGAGTACATTCATTGATATTTTCCATCCATTCATGACTGAATGAATTATCATTTCATTTTAATTTACGATCCATATTTCCTTAATAAAATTACGTTATTTTCGAAATAAAATTCTACATAAACTAGTTTCCTGGTTAAACGCAAATGAGTTTGTTATTGATCGAAAAGAGTTTTTAAATGAAGAAATTGTAGGTTCACTCCTAAGAGTCTAACAATGGTACTTTAATTGTACTAAGCGTAAACTTCGACCGGCTACTGACAATTCTATCAGCTAGTCCCGTTAATTGAACAGTGGCATACTAATAGCATATTACCCGCGCTTTCCCTTTGGAAAGTGTTAAAACCAAATGTTTCTTACACAATGAACTAACCATAACCACCTTTACTTCTTTGCTACCTTTCGTTATTTACATATTTGAATGGATATTTCATACCCTAATTTTTTTTTATTACATATCCTTTAGTTAAAAAGAAGTTTAGATTATGAAATATTAAAGTTTAAATTGTTTGTGAAACTAGGTATTAAGTGGAACTAGACCGTAAAACTTTGGGACTAAGGTACGAAACTAGGTAATCAATGTTTTACTGTTTTACATATTTCGAGATAAAATTTTAATCGCTAGTCGATTCATGGTAATTATATATAAACTTAAAACAGTGAACAAAATACTGTAAATAAAGAATAATTACTAACATACATTAAACGTGCGTGCATAAAGGAGAACCTACGTCATGTAAGTACAAGTGTGTACTTATATGTTTCCATGACGTAGTACTAAACGTAGGTTGCCTTTGTTACAAAACAGCTGTTTTGTTTAGTTCGAATATTAATTAAAAAGGCATTTGGAGAAACAAAATGGTATGTTTTCCCCTACACCAATAGTATACTTAGTATATATTTTTAATTAAAAATAAATAATGCAACTTTGTAAGAATAATTTGCAAAATTACGTCCTCTATAGTAATAGAATTCTAAGACAGTACAGTGGAGAAACATAGGCCTCCCCCAAGATTGACACAAAGCTCAGCCTTAAGCCACCTGCATCCATCGACTTCCCGACACTCCGCAGGTCGTCACTCCATATAGTGGGGGGTCGGCCCCCGCTGCGTTTGCCTGAACGTGGCTGCCACACGAGAACCCTTTTTCCCAACGGCTTTTTCCGAGTTGGATTCGTCGATTGACCTCTGGGTCGAAGTTAGACTTAGGTAAGTCTAACTTCGACCCAGATCGGAAAATTTTTATCAGATATATGTACTCGTCGACAACTTCGAGTCAATTGTTCCCAACAACAACCGGTATTGGTGTGACATGGACGTTAGACAAGATTTAGGCCTCTGTTCAGCAGTGGACTTGTGATTGGCTGTAATGATGATGATGACGATGATGATGACAGAGGAGGACGACCCTCACAAGATGGAGTGATGACCTGTACAGAATTACGAGAAGTCGATGGATGCAGGTGTTTCAAGGCATCACTTAATGATAATTTTCCAGCAGTGGACTTGTGATAGCCTGTAATGACAATGATGGTGTTGAAGATTACCCTAAATTTTCATTACTTTCCACACCGTGCGCGTATTATTTACTTAAAACGGCAACGCAGCTCCCATTGAGCCATCATTTCTTTGATACACTTTAAAGAGATGATGATGATGATACACCGTGTTTTAGAATTATTATTATTATGATTTATAATTAACATACAATACTATTAACATATACTTATGTAGGTAATTATTTATTTTCAATATTTACTACTACTAGATAATTTATTTTTAATAATTTATTTTATATTCTTATATATTGATGACCCGTCTTAGACCAGTTAAACTACAACTAACGTAACTAACGGATATCGTTGTTTTTAATAAAAGACACGCTCCTCCTCTGTTTCTTTACAAACAGTACTTAAAAAACAAAAGGTGTGCATTTTCAAATTATTTTAGAAGACAATATCAAAACTAGGTGTTAAAACTAAGGGAAAATATTAGAAACAGATATTAGATTATAAAACAAACCCCATTGCGTTACAGGAATCGTACACGGTAAAGGAATCATATAACGCACTGAGCGGTATAAATCCAATTTTGTATCGAACAGGACGGAAGAATGAGTATGTGATTTAGCGCTGTACATCGGCTTGAATACATTACAACCAGATATTAGCATAGAAATTTCATCATAGACATCGGCTGCGTGTAAAAGATGCCCGAATTTGTGCCCGATTTCAATTTGTAGTAAATAATTCATGGATGCCTGTGTTTATGTATGTAAATCCATATATTCCTTAACGCTTATTTCTATGCATCTATCTGTACATACATCTACATCATATAATAAAACTTTGAAGGGGATGTGTTTGTACATTGAATATTTTTTAGAATTGCCAAAAAATATTCAATGTACAAACTCGTATTTCTTGGGATCCAGTAGAAGACAATTCAACAATTTTAAGAATTATTGTCTGTTTGTTTGTCTTTCGCATATGTTTGCCCGCGCATCATGTGAAAACGGCAATATTGATTTCAGTATAATTATATTGGTTGTATAGCTTGTAGCCTGACTTTAAAACACAGCTAAGTTTTATTTCAACTAGTAAATAAGTAAATCTAAAGTTACAGCTTGAGCTCTCCATACTATGCTGACCCACTCAAAGCAGGGACCACAAATATCGTTAATTCGAACTGCAACGATACTTATGCGAAAGTGCAGTGGGCTGTCTTTAAAGTCTAGATGTATAGATGGTCTAGAATATAAGATGGGGTGGTCAGAAGTTGTAGTAATAAAACCCGTGTGAGCCCATATAATATACGGTATTGATATTGTAATATATATTTTTATTTTTCATATCATTTCATTTTAAATAATCTACAGGACATAGACCTCTCCTATAAGGAGGATTGATTATGGCTAATCACTGCAAGCGGATCTACAATCGCAGTACCAGACACCTCGCACTTTAGACGCTGCTGCCCGTCATCGGTCTGCTAAATTTTGGTACTACTACAATACGACAACAAATATTTTTAAATACCTCTGGGCAGTATTTGCCAAAATTGGCCAAAACCGAAGGAAAAGCATGCCACGATTAGGTGATAAGTGGCCAAAACTGGTGATAAATTGATAATTATAAATTATTGATATAAGATATGCAAAGTAAATAATTGACCCATCTCACAATTCCTGATAGGTAAAAGAATATTATATCCCGTAAAATTTGGTTACCTCGTAATTGTATTAATCCAAATTTAATAAATAGAAACTTTTTTTGCAATGTGGTGAAAAACGAGCCAATAGTCCACCTGATAGTAAGTGGGTACTGCAAATATACGTTGTCACACCCGAGGACTAAGATGAAATACCTCACAGCCTGTAACTATACTCGTAGTTGCCCTCTATACCTTTCGAACCGGAAAACAGTAGTTGTACTGCTGTTCGTCGGTTGAAATGAGTAAGAGTGTGTCACTTGTTAAAAGTTTATAAATGGCAACTCTCAACTTTTGGGGCGAACACAAAATGATAGTTGTGTATTTTATTGCATTCTGTTATTTCTTTTATTTTCGAGTTTAAATGTATAGTTCTAATAGGTTTGTTTAAAAATTTGAATATATTATTATTAGAAAAACCAATTAAAGGCCGGAAATCACCGATTTAAAACTTGAACAAGAAAATTGACTACCATTTTACAGTATCTTAAACAAGTTTTCAAGCCCGATTGCTTAACTTAAATCTGAAATCTATGTACTCTAGCTAAAAGCGAAATACCATTGACTAATCACGATATCTCAAGAAATATTTACCCTACAAATTGGAAATTCGGCAGGTAGATTCCTGTTAGGATGTTGACATTCACGAAGTTAAAATTTAGAAAACCAACCCCAAAGGGCAATATGAAAGTCGTATGTTTTTGAAGTTAGAGACATTTAGCTTAATACTTTAACAGAATAAGCGCTGAAAGTGTTCATGGTCAATAGTGCTCCTAGTCCTCCGAGTCCTAAAACGAAAGATTTTATGTATAACAAAGTTTCAATGGTCATTACTCAAAATCAACAACGTCGCATCGCATTGAATATCAATTCTGCATTTATGTGGGGTATAAACGTTAACATTTATCCTTAAACCCACTAACATACAAACAAGAACGGTTTCCGACTTAACTATTAGCTTATTTCTTTTTTTAATTCCGCGATCCAGGTTGCGGCATAGAATGCGTACGGTGCGGCGCGGACGGGTGCCTGAAGTGCGCGAGACTGCTTGTGTGGCCTGGCGGGAGTTGCGCACACGAATGTCCGGCGGGCACGCGAGAGGCTTGGGCACATGATGATCATCTTATGGGACGAGTGTGCTATCCAGCTAACACTTATAATGAGGTCAGTTACTTTTTATAACTAAGCTTACATGAAATGCTTTTGTCTACTATTTTTTGAAGTTATACTTCTTTTGGCGCGTTCGGGAAAAATTCACTCTCACCGACATCTAAAATTAACAGGATGAAGTTGGTTTCTAAATGTCTCTTAAGTTATCATGGTAACTATTATGGAGACTATTATGGAGTGTATAGTCTCTATAGTAACTATGTTCAAAGCGGTTATTCAAATATTTTTGAATCTTTAACACACGTGTTTTACATGAGTGGAGATAAAACACATATTCATACATAAATATGTAATGTGTATTAGTGTGATTTTAAATTATATATGGTGGTGAATGATAATTTTTTGTTGGTATTTGATATGAAAGTGATTTTAATGTAATAAACTATTTTAAGTGGGTTTAAAGATCTGAGGTTAATTGTCGGTATGTATTCCTTTTATAACTTTAGTTACGCTAAAGAGACATAAGTGTATGTACCTATGTACGCATTCTTAAGTGCGTACATAGGTACATACACACGTTTTTTTTCTTTTCTTTGTAACTTGTAACCCTTTTCGGCCAGTTTCTTTTCTAGAGTCAATAACACCTATAGCGCATTTTTTTTTACTTATGGAGCGGAGCTTAGTAGCAAAATATTTGCACAAAAACAATATTTAATGTCTACAGATAGAGCATAGACTACAAAACATTTTTATGTCCAGAAACGGGGTCAGGTCGCTGCCTACCGGCAGCCGCATCGTATAAACATACGCGACGCTTTGATGCGCTGCACGTGAAGCAACTTCATGTTACGAAACCAAAACTTTTACTTAATAGCAATCAAATGTTATTTATACAACTTCTGCCTAATACTTTTATAGATACTGGCGTCGCGTAATTGCATCTTAGTCGCAGCTGCCCGTCACCGGTCGGGATAATTTATCTTAGGTCTAGCAAATTTGAGATCGTTATTTAGCCATTTTGTCGGAGGCTACAATATAGTAGTTGTATCCGTAGTTGATTTTTATATCACCAACGGGATAAAACTCTGTGGCATATTTTCTTAAGCCGTCTTCGCTCGTCATAAGTACATAGTTACATGTAACCTATTAAAGTTGTTACACCTATCATGTAATAAGATATATAAGAAGATGAATATCGTGCAAATATGCTTACATTATGACTCAGAAAAAACCCGGTATTTCGATATCAACAGTATTTAAAATTTTACTTTCACAATATCCTCTGTAATACCAGTAACGTTATTTACTAAAAGCAAATTAAATTATTTAATTTTTGGCGTCACAACCAATCTGTTATCTGATTAAGACATCGTCATCATATAACGATTTCAAATACTATAAACGTAGAATACTAAAAAAAATAGTCACAAAATGATTCTGATTAATGATATTTGCATTATTTCAGAATTAAGTATAAGTTTTAAGAACGTTTTAAGACAATGCATGACGTTACTTTTAATTCCTAAAGATATACTGTTCCGTGAAACGTGTAATTTGTAGAAACGTGTTATAAATAATGATTGTTGAGCAAACTCTAACTCTTAAAATACATAGATTTGGGGATAATAAGTAAGTCCATTGTAAGTAGTCTACTGCTGAACATCAGTTTCTCCAATAGAGAGGATTTGCCGTCATCGCAACTCTAAGCAAGCGAGTTATGGATCTCATAATAGATACGAGTAAGACATCTCGCACCATATGCGCGGCTACCCGCCGCCGGTCTTGGTAATTAAGGTCTGGTATATTTGGGATGGTTATTCCGCCATTTCACAGTCACTCTACACCTAAGTATAAATATTAAACATACAGTTTCAACTATGTGTTAGGACTTTAAATTAGCTTAACACACAAACAAATAATATTTTGAAATTAAATATTTTTTTATGGATGTTATCCCCATTTCATTTTACTTTTAATCCTGTTGAATTCGGCATAATACCTATGGAAGTGACCATTTACCCATTCTGGTTTCCCTTCTTCATTCTTCTTCCCCTCCCCCAGTTAATTAGCCACTTTGAATAAATAAACTATCACAAGCAAGTTGGAATAAATATTCTCTTTTGAAATGAAACTATTATGTACGGATTTTATAGCGTAGAATTATTATTTTTGTATTCCCGACGTTTCGGGTGCTTTACAGCACACGTGTTCTAGGGAAGACCGAGATGTTTGACGTCCTGGTGTCATAGTTTAGAAAGCTGACGGTAGCAGTGTCAGCTTTCTAATTATTAATGTTTGGTTCGATCTACGCAGAATGAGGTATCTTGAGGTCGTGCAATGGTATGCTTCGTCTTAGATTTCATTTTATTTCATCATCTTCTCTACTGAAATAAGGGTGTTATTTTTAATTTTAATAGCTCTAATAGAAATCTAAAATATGATCACAGACTGCAGACTTCTTAGAGCAACGATGTTTGACATCAGCTATATGTTCCTTGACGCAGGTTTTTCTTTAATTTATTTATATTCTACTGACCATATAAAACAGGTACAATAGGTGGATTTTGTTTGCTCGATGTAAGAGAGACCACATTCACAATCAAGCTTGTATATTCCTGTATCTTATTATTGTTGTATATTACACTTGACAGATATATAATAATAACGGACTAATTTCTGGGAAGCTTACAAAAAGTTATAATAGATAATTTAAGATATAGCCAACCTTGTCTATGACGCCCTTGCAGTAATATAGCACGCACCCGCTTGACCCTGACCGGATTTATTCGGTCACTGTGACTGTAGGCGCGGGACCCGAAGCTTGTTATCTTGCCACTTGCTTGGCGTGATAAAGCTCGGCCGCCATGTGTTTACTGTTGAGCACAGATCCCTCGTACTCTTTGAAACAAAAAAAATCCCACGGTAGATAACTGGTGGTGAGATTCACCGTTTAAACATCGGCCTTTTATTTTTTACATATACACAGTGTGACTTAAGAAGATTTCGAATTACCAAGACATCTAGAAAAGCTAAAAAGTAATACTCGACTGTTAATTGTTTTTTGGTGTTCATGGAGTTAATATGGTCCAAAATTCAGTATCTTTATCTGATGGTAAGATAATGAAAGTATCGTCTACGTTTTATACCGCTTCCGCTTCTAAGAATCTAGGATTTACGTGAGAAGTATGAAGGGCTTTCTCCTCAGTCTTCCATGAATATATCGGCGATGATGGAAGACAGAGGGGAGCCCATTGCCACACCATCTACTGTAGGACTCATTCTTTCACAACATATAGCCAGATGTGAGATAATGTTTAAATAATACTGTATATTCTGGTGGCATGTTGTTCTCTGCTACCTTCTCAGTTACAGATACAATTTATATAGTGACTGAACATCCAAACTGACCATGGTTTCGTTGTCAGAAAGACATTCCCAACTTTACAGCACCCGAAATACCTGAGTAAAAAGTAAATTTTTATTTCAACTGCGTAGTATTCGCATAAATACGAGATATCGATTAATATTGTATCATAGTGTATTATTTGAGTATATTGGCATAATATCTAATCCGTGTTTTTGTTTACATTTTTTTGTAGCTAGCAAATAAACATATATATATATTTTATTCACGTTCCAATTTGGTTAGGAGTTCAGGGAAGATATTATTAAAAGATTTCTACTTTTTTGACATGCGGCGATTACGTGGAAGTTTTATTTGTTCTTAGAAAAATAAGGTGCCACCTGTTTTGGAAGCATTTTACAGGTATAAATTGTACTTTTGCTGCGCTCGAATAGGCCGGCTCGAACTATAATCTCGCAAAATACCGGCGTGTAGTTGAGGCATCTTGTACTTCTGCGTTCCGTTCGGTGGGTGAGGTGAACGGAGGCCCATTCCCCTCCCTCTCCCCTAATATTCTTAAAGGTCGGCAACGCACCTAATGCTCCTCTGATGTTACAGATGTACGTGGGCCACGATTTTCACTTAAAATTAGGTCAGTCGCTTGCTGGTTTGCCCCCTCCCACCCTTCCGCATTCACATAAAAAAATTAGACACAAATCAATTATTTTAAGCCATTTACTTTTTCCGAAATCCAATACACAACCCGCAACGGCGCATCTAAACAATTTTCACTGCGCCAATTGATCCAACACGTGATTCACAAAGTTATAGCCGGTCAAAATGGTAACAGAACGTGTCTTTATAATAAATACACTTGGAAACGAACAAGCCTATAATTACAAATCATGTCACGTCGCCATAGTTCCGTAGAAGCAACGCAAACGTAAAGACTTACTTACTTACTTACTTACTAAAGGCTACTCCGCTAATTATACTGACAAGTTTATTCAAAAGTAACATTATTCGACTAAAAAAATGCATGACGTATTTCTTATGCATATATTACTCAAGGGTCTGTGTTCCTAGCTTCTTAATTAAAGGGTTTCTCTCTGCAGATGAATATTTTTCTCGACCTTTCGATCAAGACCGTAAATATTTTTCGTAATATATAGATTCTGCAAAACTAGACAAGGTAAAAACTTCTTTTTAATATTATGTTAAGTTAAAATTAAATTTTTATTTGAATGAGTTATTCATTGTAAATATTTAATTTCAAACATTCAGAGATGTTATAGTATAGATATTCTTTTGAAGCACACATCTTTGCAATTGAAATAAACATGTGTGCGTGTGTGTAATAATGCGGAAGAAAATATTAACTTTTTGATTGGCAACGTAGAACTGACTCTTCAACTGGTGTTAAACTTACCTGCACGCGGCTAACATCTCACGGACGAGGCTCCGCAGAACGACTGACAGCGCGAAATACATCAGACTATACCGAACCCAAATACTATAGACTAGTGATGGAGAGCATATCTCTAGTGCAGGGGTGCATGCCAGCTTTTGTTTGGACTCTCATGAAATACCTATCTCCAACAGTGGATTTTGAAACGAGTACAGTGTGGTGTGTTCATGTAGCGAAATATTGGAAACCATTATTTTTCCGAGATAACAAATTCGTGTTGATTGGGAAATTGCCACACGTTTTAAAAATTTTGTACCATAAAATATATTTTGCCCTCAATACTTAAAACCTGATGATTTTTGTCAAGAAGGAAATATAACAACTCATGCAATACCACACGCAATACTAAACAGTTATGGTACCTACAATATGTTTAAAATAATTGGTTTTACTTAATGGTATTTAAATGGTACTTAATTCTCCATTTTCTTGTTACATATAGTCGTGTTTAACTTCAGCTAAATATGTCTATATTTTACAACTGTATTATGTGGTGTGGTTATAAACTCTTTGATTATCACAACATTAATTGACAGTATAATGACATTAGAAGTTTATTCCTCAAACTGTGGTGGCGCCATCTGCTTTGAGCATTGATAAAACCTCCTATTAGGTAAAACGTGCTCAGTATTAGGCATTATTATTCCTGCACTTACAGGTTTTAGTGGGAGGTGCATGTGGTGCGGTGGTATGCATTGCACTAGTGGCCGCGGGCGCGGCGTACGCACGGTTTCGTGGGCACACGCGTGCGCAGCCGCAGCCGCTGCCACCACACTCACACCATGACGACGACGCGCGGCTACGCGAATTTCATAAGCAGCTTGATTGTTTGCGGGTAAGTTCAAGAAACAATATGTATGAATCGCATGTTCAGTGAAATAAAGCACGAAATTATTTATTACACATTATAGATGTGGTGCGTAGATGTTTTTCAATAATAGATTAATACCATACTATAATTTTTTTTTAATTAGTTGGAACAACATTTTTTAATCTGCCTAAAGTATAAGCAAAAAAATCATTACGACCCGATCGTAATACACCCCAATTTTTATATAAAGAGATTCAAGTATAGAAACTAAAGTAACCACCTCTTAATCGACGTGACTGGCCAACTGTCACGTTCTATCTCCCAAAGAGGCGAAAAGTCGAATGAGTCTCGGTTCTCTGCGAGGCCGTGCTAATATCCCATTTGATCATTTGGCTTTACCTCGTCAAACATTTCGACGATATGTGAAGCCCGCCAATATATACAGGAGCAGCGTGACGGACTCTTCCCAGGTCCATAACGCTCACAAATATAGAGAGGATGTGTCAGGAGTGAAATTTTTTCAGGCTGCTAGTTTACATTACTTTACTCATATAAAAATTGGCATATAGAACGTAACTGGCCATAGCACGTGCTTGCACAAATTGCTTTCGAATGAGATCATTCAACGTTGCGGCTCACAGTAGGTAACAAAAATAAACTTAAACACTGTAATAAATAAACAATATAGGAAACAATATTTTTGATAAGTTTTCTAAGACCTTTAACTCCGTAGAAAGTAACGTTCTCGTGTATATTAAGGAAATGCTTTTAAAAAGTTGATGTTGTTTATTTTTACATGTGTTTAAAGTATTTAACGTTCAGCCCGTCAAAGTGGACTGTTGTGAAAATTATTTATTATTTCTACTTAACATATTTATGCCTTGTGTATTTCTGATTTTCTTCTCGTATCTTTATAGTGCTTCTTTTCATTTGAAAACAATGAATTATAAACTATACTTATTTTAACTTCTGTTAAAGCATTTGATGTTAATAATTATATTTTCGGTAGATTTCGAGCAGGATGGTTTTAGCTTTCGAGCTGTCAGCAGGTGCATAAGCAACCAGATACCTTATCTATAAACAACCAGATGCTGTCCAAACCAAACCAAAGATATAGAACCAAAATATATTTTAGTGTCGAAAATATTACCATAACGCATACGCACTCATTCGCTTTAACTTTGCATTATCAAGCTATAGGATAAGAAATGTAAGTAGTCTGATACAGTGGCTCTACCCCTATAGCAAGTGATCGAACCCAATACTAACGACGTACGTAACGTAACGTATTATATTTGTTTTTTCCAATCGATGAACAGTGATCAGGCGTTCGTGAACCATGAAGAAATAAACACCGTTTCAACGTGCTAGTTGTCAATCAGATTGACGGAAAATGTACTATGGCGTAAAGATAAATACCACCTAAGCGGTCGTCCATAAAATCAAAAAACATAGCGGAACGTTACTCGATTCTGTAGTTGTTCAAGCATCTAACGATACACCAATCGCCTATAGCTTAATGACTCTCATGCTCGTGTACGTGATGGCGACCGTATAGAGCCTTGACCCATTTGTATGATGCATACGATCAACTTCAACGGCAACAACAAAGTCTCTCTACGTGCGCAATATACGCAATTTTTTATTCTTATTATCTACAAGCAATACACTTCAAGCTTGAGTTTGTTGTTTTAACTGCAGTATATGTAATGGCCATTACAATACCGTCAAAGCCTGTTTCCAACATGAAGTGAGATGTGAAATTTAATCGCGAGATTGAAATGGCATTGTATTTATGATTCTTGGAGTTTTATTTATGAAATCTGTTTTAACAAATATAAAAACAGCATTTGGCGTATTTTGGTGTAACCTTCAACTCTGGTATCTGGTGCAAATTTTGATCCTCATTGTATAAATGGTTAAATTTTAGGCCAAAGAGAAATTCAGTTTGTTTTCCAAACATCGTTTCGACACTTTGTACCTAAACGAGCCTTAACGTTCCGTGAAATGATCATGATTATGTTGCAGAGAAAAGTATCACTGCACTGAGATTTGATACGCTATGTCTCTCACTTTCGAAACTTCACTTCTCACCTCACTCTCTCGTATCATCTGTCAAGGAAACCAGTTTGATTTGCGTATCATCGTGACGTGCTCAACCATCTAGGTATAGATCATTATAAGCATATCCGATACTAAAACATTTACCTAAGTTATGCTTAGTTTGTTAAAAGAAATAGCTTTTTATTTCTTTCTTGCTTTCCGGAAGGCGGAAGGAGAAAGATTTTATTGAATAAACGAATTGCGAAACCAGTTGATATTAAAAAAAGTTTAATTCTCGTAATTAGGTTTTGAACTACGAGTATGTTGTTTATATTGCGGTGCACTTATGTATGGGCTTTATATTTTATGAAAAACGACAAAAAAAAAAGCATAACCGCGGTATTCGCTTAGTTATGTCTTATGTCGAAAGTAATGAATTTTCGTATTATGTAATTAACTACGGATACATTGTACAAACTATGAAACTGAATCTTAGAAATTGCATGCAACAGTTTAATCGTAACATCTTAAAATAAAACTGTTACCCACGGCCTGTATTTACACCCTGAGAAAAAATACACTTAAAACCAAAAATTAAAGATTTATTGTATATAATAAATTATATAATATTGCGTTAATTAAGAAACAATACAATTAACAAGGAATAATACAAAGTAAACTTAGTTCTTAGTCATCATTACCTCGTTATGTTTGTTACAAAGTTTTAATTTATTTTCGTCGTATTTACGGCAATGATTAAATGATCTCATTCGAACTCGGTTTTAGTTCCACCCATTCGCTGTCTGAACTTCATAAAGGAGTAAATGAGTGCGTATTGAAGAGCCAAGCGGCGCCTTTTGCAGCTGCTCGAATGGGCCGGCTCCACCGTTATAGTACCAGGGCCTTGTAGATTACCAGCGTGAAAAAGAGGCATCTTGTGCTTCTGTGTTTCGTTCTGTGAGTGTGGTGACCGGAGGCCCACTCCGTCTCCCCATCCTACTCATCTTTCCTCGCATCTTCCAAATAACCCTACAGGCCGGCAACGCACCTACTCCGGTGTTGCAGATATTCGTGGCGACAGTAATCACTTACCATGAGGTGAGCCGCTTGCTTTGTCAAGTTTGCAACATTACAAGCAAAATCGATAGATAAAACTAATGTAGTTTGTATTATGTTTCGATTACTAGTTGTAGATACAAAGAGTGAACACAATGTTTATAAATAATCTATTTTTTTACAACCCGTATTAGCTTTGTCTCGCTCAAAATTAAGAAAGAAATATTCATATGTTAAATCAAATCTTAATTATTTTACAGCAAAAGAACGAATTGCCTCTGAAAAATGAAACAACCTCTTGTAAAAAATATAGAATTGTGTCTTATTTTTCAGCCTCACGCTTTTACTCTCCTCGCAATTTTGAACCACACAAGACATCAAGTAAGGGAGCTATATCAACTCGGTAACAACGACGCAGCTATGGCCTATAGGTATATGAAACTAATCAAAAGTTCAAAATATTTCACTTTCTTTTAGTTCATAAGTAACTATAACAAGTTCAAAAATCCTACACAAAAACGAACTAAATGGAGATTCATCATTGATCATCATATCATTTGATATTGTGCCCATTTCTCATTTTTACCTCATACATAAAAGTACTAAATGTATTTGAATAGAGTTTTAACTGCCGGGTAGCCTGATTCTTCGGCTACATGATGTTCTCCTGTCTGACTTCGACAACTGTTGCTATGGCCGAAGTCTATCCTGGCTTCCAAATACTATCAGCAGTTAGTAGAGTTATACCCGTATCCGATCTATCGCTTGTACGTAAGATCGAAGGAAGTTAACATGAAATAAAGGATAAACAAAGTAGAACTTTAAAATAATGAACGCATTTAATATCCAGGAGCGTTTTATAATATAAGACGGTTTAAACCGACCATTACAAGTCCATAAACGTGCAATACGCCGCAATCCGTACATACCGCGTTTATTTACAGTACTTGGATCTAATATTAGCGTCTGTAATTCAGTTGCGTGCTGAGTGATCTGGCGAAGCTGCTCATTTTATTGAACAAACAACAAGTGCCTGTCGTTCCTGATGAGTGGTCGAGACTCGCTAGTTGGGCTGAACGGTACATGTTTTTTTTAATGTTTTCTATATTTTAAATAAGTAATTAACATAGAACGCGAGTGACCAGTGTTTGATCCCGGTGCCAGCACCTCCAAAATTGTTAATTGCAATTCTAAGTGCGGAATCAAAGACTTCAATACGCAATAATTTACCCATGTTAAGGATTTGAAAGACTGGGAAAGAAAGATAAAAAAGCAAAAATCAAATTTTGTTAGTAAGGTAAGGCGTAAGAGACTGGGGTGAAAAATGAGCTAAAATTCTACCTGATGGTAGGTGGCTACTGCAGTCCTACAAGCAACTTCAACTGAAAAAGGTTACAGATACCCCTGATTATGAAGGAAGAATGCCTCACAGCCCCTAAATATAAAGACTCTCTGTACCATTCAAACCGGAACACAACAGTTTTTATTTAATTTTAATTTCCTGCCACGCGCTTCAACTTTGTGGAATCAGCTGTCGCCAGCGGTATTTCCGAACAGTTACGACTTAGGGACCTTCAAGAAAAGAGCCTATTCCTTCCTTAAGGCCGGCAACGCATCTGTAGCTCCTTTGGTGTTGTGGTTTGGTGTTGCTACACTGCTGTTTGGCGGCAGAAAAAGGGAAAGTGGATAGTATCTACCCAAATGACTCCTAAGCAGTAAAAGAGCCTACCACCTAATAGCCTAGTGCACCATTAGCCACTACTACTTATCTTGCCTTAACAGCCTGTAAATAGTCCACTGCAGGACAAAGGTCTCTCCCATATGGAGAAATTACCATAATAACCACGCTCGGCAAGTGGATTGGCGATCGCTGTATCAGACACCTCACACTCCAGACCCTAATGCCGAAAAAATAAATATAACGAATTTTATTAGACATACCAATTTTTTGGGGATCAAACATAGCATTTGACTATCTGGATTAATGCAACTTTTAAACTTGAAAAAAATTTAAAAACGGTTTTGAAACCAGTAGTTGACCAAACTACACATTTATACAAATTTACGGATGTCCTTTGGTACATTACAGGATACTCAAACGCTACAGCAGAATGAGCCTGGGTCAGCACCGACAAAGTCAACTTGTAAATTTCTTACCAACCCCGCCAAGTCAGGAATCGGACTCTGAAACAACACAGCAATCATTTTCAACTTTTAAACCGCCTTCATACTCCCCCGCGTCATTTGACAGCCACACAATAGACAAAGAGCTAAACCAGTGCCAATGGAAGGACGTTAGACCACCGAGCTACTCACAGATAGAGAGAGAGAAAGAGAACTATTCGCAAATTGAGAGGCAGAAAGAGACAATCATCCTCTCCGATCCGTGGGAGAGGAGACCGATTGTAAGAAGAGAGAGTGTGTGGCTCGAAGATGAACTCTTCGAAATGACGAGACGGCCTCAAGACGAACTTACCACTGAACTTTAATATAAGAAGTTGTTAAAAATAGCATAAGGCTTTGTTATATACGTTAACCTTACATGGTAGTACAAATGGTTTTCACTATCTCCTTCGTTATCTGACAAAATAGAGTTAAAATATGTTTAACTTATTGTAAGAATGAACTAAGTAAGAAGTACATTGACTATAAGAAATGAATTCTCAAAAAGTGTTCAATGAAGATTATCGTGTTACACTTTTCATTAATTTATTATAATAAAACCGAACTTTCAACTTACACTTGTGGAATTAGAAAGCCAAATTACTATACACGTCTGGTTATTACTGTATTGTGCATTATGAGAAACTGAAAACTTGTGTGTATGAGTATTATGAGAAACACACTAACTTCTCGCAAGTTGCAATTTCAATACGCCTATCATTTTTACATATTATGGCACATGATTAAATACCCCACAGAGAATATGCTACTAACATGAGGATAAATAAATTAATAATTTGTTTAATCACAATAGCAGAGTGGTTAAGGGTTAATCTACCTCCGAATCGAGAGACTCGAGTTCTATCCCATATACGCAAGCTCATATTAATGAGTTTTTCAAAACAAATCGTACTGGCTTTGTCACCAAGACGATGGCCGATTGTACCGAATAAGCTCTAGTGAAAAGGGGGTTGAAAAGACTGAAATGACCTCTGACCACAGTATTGGTCAGTATTAGTCTAATATTACAGGATTGGTATACGGTCGTGAGAGCTTATTAATATATTATTAGAAATACTACAATTATTTTACTGATACAATATATCCTAAATTACATTTGTTTTTATTATTTACAATAAGTTTTATTTTAATAATCTTAAGGGAAACACTTGTAAAGTACATAAAATTTACAATGTTGTAAATATAAATTTCAGTAACATTGCTAGCTTGAAGAATCAAAATTATCGCATAATTTGCACTAGAAATTAAAAATGGCGTTCTGCGGTTCAATCACAAATTTAACTCGTAAACCAGTTTTGTCCACGGGCGGTGTTAACGTGAACTCGTCGGTGAGAGATCATGCACACATCCCCGCGCCTTGTAAAAGTATACCTTTCGTAGTGTGGTTGTATGAACCTTTGTCTCTGTGGGGTATTTACTCATGTCGTAGACGAGCGGAATGAACTGTTAATAGGATTAGAGACGTAAGTATGTGAGGATGTGTGTGTAGGTGCGTATTATTGTTAAAGGTGCACATAAAATGATGTTGATGATCATGATGATGACGATGTCCGCTTGGTCGATTTTGAATACGTCGGAAACTTCCAATTATTGTGATGATCAACTTTGTATGTCATTAGTGTTGCAAAGTGTAGTGATAACCTAAGATAATAACTAATACAGACCGCTGACAACCAACAACGTAAGCGCTCGGAATTAAGATCGGCCGTCCGCAGCAGTAACACGTGTTTTTATTGAAAATGCCACTAAGTTACGTCTCTGCCATCGTGGTAAAGCCCATCCGATCTGCAAGACCACTAACAATTGTCTAGGGAGTATTCACACAGCTATTTTTTAAAACTTGCTCCAAAAATAATAGAGATATATGTAAGCAACGTAAAGTATGAAAATGATAAACGGATTAGGTAAAAAAAAATCCCCATATATACCAGGTGCATTCGGCAGCCCTGTCTTTTAAAGACGCCTCTAATGACAATAAATAAATGCAATAGGGGTAGGTCAGACGCCGGCACGGGCGCATTCTTTTAATTTCATGTCTGTAATACTGCAGTGATAAAGTGTACAAAGTGTGTGTAAAGTTCAGATCGAACATCGAGATGGCGGCTTAAAAATATGCTACCAATTTTTCTATCTCAATATTTTATGGCGACGACAGTTTAAACTGTTTTAAATATTCTCAATGGTTCTAGTAAGTATTATTATTATATTGAATTCAACCAAAGTAATAAATAATCTGTAGGTCTAGTCCAGATAATTCAACAAATTATGACTACACATACCTATTGCGTGTCGTATAATTGTATTTTTATTCATTAGCTATTTTGTAAGAAGAAAAAAGATTCAAGTAAACGCACTTCTGCAGTGCGTGGAAAGAATACTGATAACATCACTTTTCAAATGTTTCCATACGTATTTTTGCGAATATTTGTTTCACTTCATACGTAACAATGAATTCAATAAAATCCAAAAAATATACAAACAATAAAATCATGGGAATGTACTGTTCAATAATGTTAATTTGTTTATAATTTTCATTATTATTTTTATTGTTTTATTCATTAATATATCTTAAAACACTAAATTCAATAAGTATCGACCACAAACAAGGTTATCGAAATTCAACGAATGTTTTAAAATGCAATAATTTAAATTTACTTTATAATTGTTAAACATTAAAGATAATATTCTTGTTCAATCCGTGTATTATTTCTGTATATATTCTATATAATTTAAATAAGGCGATATCATTACCTAACAAAGCCGAACCAAGAACTTTTACTTACTTCTTGGAGAGGCCTGTGATGAATACACTAGTGGACTAAAATACACTGATGTAGTAATGCTAGACCTAAATTATTCCGACCGGTAATGGGCAGCAGCGTCTAAGGTACAAGTTGTCTGGTACTGCCATCGCCACTACCGTCAAGCGTAGCTATTAAGGCAAATCTTACAGATACAGATTACAAAATATGTCTAAAATATTAAAACTTACCAAACCAATGCCATCAACCCAATTCAAATCCTTAACTAGAGATAGGGAGCACATCACTATTGAGAAGGTACCGATACTGCAACATGGTGGGCACCCCGCGAGCCCAGCGCGATAAGTATGTACAAACCTTTCATACACCGTTTCGTATTCCAGGTTCCTCTGACGGAAAATAAACAGGCGAAAGAAAAGGCTTATTGATTTTTTTTCGATATCTGTAATGCATGCAATGTCATAAAATAAAAGTTCTCCTCTTGTAGACAACTTAAAGCATGCTACAGTGACTTACAAAATGAATGTACAAGTGTCCTCCAAACGTGAGCGGATCAATCTCCACAAGCAGCACCTTTTTACAAGTATGACGAATGTGGCAGGCATCGCCCTTTTCAACCATATTTAAAAGAAGTGGGCGACACTACGGATGCCACAAGCAGATACCTCTAAGCGAGCATGACTTCCAACTACCATCACCCAAATCTACAACACACATCGATATAATAATTACGCCAAACACAATGCAATTCCCAAAGAGCATATTTAATTTTCCACAAGAGCATTTACAATATTGTGAATGTACAAATAAAAAATTAAACAACATTTTTATTAATTATTTACTAGCCATTTACAAACAACGGCGTCGAGTTACCGGACGCCAACACTTTTTGTTTTATCCAACAACTGAGTTATAAAAGACTATCATTATATTTATTTTTATATTTTAAAAAGAATTCATGTAATTTAATGACGAGTATATCATTTATAGTAATTTTGGCAGAAGCCTTTGTAGCCAAAGCTACAATAAATATTAAAACAACTCTTTGACACATTAACAACAGCCTTGCCACCTTAGTAATTTTCAGGCTAGACCAGGCGACCCTTTAGGCCTTCTGGGGATATTTTTACCGTATATATATTGCTTAAATCACCTTTTTTTGGTATTATCCCATCGCATCATTATTCTATAAATAGAATAGCAGAGACGATCTTGTGTCATTGAAAAATTAAGATTTATGAAAGTTTAGAGAACCCCGTGGAACTGGCTACTTCTCGAATCTAGGATGTTCTCCGTTTTTTCAAGATCAATATAATACCATCATTCTATTTTCTACAATGAAACTAAAATTACGTATGTTATTCCAATATTATTATTCTGTAAATCGAAGTCAATTTATTTTAGGCGATGTCTGCTGAGTTTAGTTTTTACTGAGTGGCAACTCTGAGTGTCAAAGTATTTTGTAAATTGTGTTTTTGTTTCAGGTCATTGTCAATTTTTCAATGTTACTGTTGAAAAGAGGCTGTCTCTATCAATTTTTCGAATATTTTGAATATCTACGATTCTATTATTAAGTTGATTATAGTGTAAACTAAAAATAGTAAAAGTAAGTTGTGTATGAAATAGCATATCATTTAGTAAAAAATTGTACTAGTAAGTAGCGCAAATATCTACCGCATAAAAAAGCTAATCTTAGAACTAACAAAAATCTGGTGAACTGTAAATGACATTTCGAATTTAATTTGCCCCTTGTTATGTGCCCTACATGAACATCGATTAAAAAAATAATCAAACCTCAAATTACTGACGAACTAAAAGCTAGCTTTGTTCATTAGTGCTGCGCCTTATCAGATTCTGAAAATAGAATAAAGTGCTTTTAACTCGTTAGTTAATTTAATATATCCTCATTTAATTTTTCTCTTATTTTGAAGGTATTAATACTCCCTTTGTGAGAGGCCTATATCCAACAGGGGACATATTAGTATTTAAATTTACATGAAACAATAAAAATAACACTTGTTTCTATTGAAATAAATGAAACAAAACAAATATCCTTCAAGACTTTTAGTAATAATTTCATCAATAACACTTATTAATTGAAACAATGAACTGGTAAAAGTCAACAGATATTGAAATACAACCTGCATCACTTATCAACATGATGCACCTAGCAGCTTGGTAAGTACAACATTTTATATGAACAGTATGACTATTTACTTAATTACTATTACAGAAATCTTTAAGATTTCTTACCAATTGGTAAATAAATGTAAAACATTTCCTATCAGCTTAATCCTCCTCCAGCTCTTTAAGATTGCATCCTTGTTTAGGTAAGCAGATCTTATAAGCAGAAGTATTGTAATCATTACCTTCATTTGACTACACCTTTTCCAACCTACATACCAAGCTGCTTTTGGTGAATTCATCCTACCTGCCATTATCTGCATAACTTCTAAATTTTATGAAATCTTAGTAATTAAACAAGGAAATAGTATAAAGCTATATTACCACTATACATATACTGGCTGTAACAAATAAATAAGCGTGTTTGATTGGGGAAAGATGCATACTTTCTCAGATTACATGAATAAAGTGTGCAAGCAGTCCTTATTTTGTATGGTGAATTATGGGTATATAGAGACTTAATGTAATATAAAATAATAAGCTTACAGGACAGTATACCTAATACAGGGGTGGTCAGAGGTTTAACACATAACCCTTCACATTTTCAACACATCAAAAATAATTTCAGTTGCTTTAATCTACTTTTCAGTCATTTTTTGTGACAACTTGACAGGTGGTGAGCCTGTTGCAGTCTGTGTCATAGCCAATTGATCAAAGAGATCATACATATATTTAAGAAAGTTAATTGATACAAACTCATCAAATAGGGTATCAAATTAGATTCTCCAGATTCAGAAGTAGATAACCCCTATTTAGTTATTGAAACCTAATAACTTTTTTTTATTCAAATAGCGGTAACAAACAAGCTCACAATCTACCTGATTGTAAGTAGTGGTGGAATCTGGTTGTAGATATGTATTCCATTTTAGTTGTCATTTGTAAGTGTTGAAAACCTCTATCCAGTAAATGGATCTCCGTTGAATCACTCACTATTTTTTTTATGGGATTAATGGCAAACATGCAAATGGTTCACCTGATGGTAAGTGATTACTGTCATCCATGTACATCAGCAACAACAGGCTGCTGCAGGTGTGCTGCCGGCCTTTAAAGGTATTTGCGAGATGGGAGGGACGATACTGTGGGGGAGAGGGCCTCCAGCAGATACTCTTGACCACTAAAATGGTAAACCTCATTACCAGTACATGGATCTACAGTTAAACACTCACCATACAAAACAGCATTAAACTGCTACTTCGAACTGGTATTTTGTGAGAGTGTGTTACTCCCCAGCATGAATTAACCTCTTTGTACTGCATCTAAATGACTGTAGTGTAGCTCTACCACATATACCATCAACAAAAAATTATTTCTAAAGAGTGAAACAAATACAACATATTTTTATTCATCATTGAGGATAGATATAGAAAGGGGAAACTTTAAGTGTCTTTTCAATTAGGTTGTTTATAAAGTAATAAAAAAGCAATTAGTTTTTATATCTACCTACCCTTTTGTACTATTAGTACTGATTATGATAGGTAGAACACATTTTTAATCACAATTTAATGAAATCAAAAATGAACATGTATAGTAAAAAGAAACATGCTCAAATTGATTATTTTGTAAATAAACCAAACCTGTAGTCAGTAGTTGTATTGTAGATTCATTTTGTTTTTATAGGTAACCCTGCATTTTATTATAGGTAGGGCATTAGCTTTTATTTCGTTGTACGAGAGTGACCATATTTGGACCCCAGGTACCGGCACAACTAAAATATTGTTAATAGCAATTGAAAGTCCTTATAACCACATGCTTGCCTGGTGAATGATAAAACTTTCTGAGAAATATAAAAAGTGATCAAAATACACGCAAGTAATAAAATAATATTATTTCGAGGATATGTGAAGTCGCAACCTAACCCGTACTAGAACAGCATGGCAAACCCTTCCCGGCTCCAAAGCTCTCTTAAATATTGGAGAGAAAACCTTTGCACAGCAGTGGGTATTTACTCTATTTTACTATAGGTACTAGAAAATGTTGCTCCTTCTAGTAACAACATTTCGTCTTGAAAAAAATCAGAAATATCGATTTCTTGTATTTACGCGATCACTACACATCAGAAATTAAACTATAATAAACGGATTTACTATTTATTATGGAAAATCCTTAAATAATAGTTTAGATTCAAATCTAAAATATCAAAAAAAATCATATATATCTCGACTTTTTAAAATACTTGTTGACTAAAATGAAAAGAAGTATTTTTATACCCTTAAGACAGGCGTTATTCCAGCAGTGTACTGTCTAGACTTGAAAGTATTTAGTCTATTTTCTATACTCATCAGTATTATCAACTCTCTAGGAGTATAAGGAACTATGTTATTTTTATTGAAGCTTATATTTTAAATAGCCACCCTTATTTAGCTACCAAAGAGTTTCGTTAACATCGACTGATAATTTGTAAAACATTATTTCTTTTGACTTACGTAAGAGTTGACAAGATGTTATCAGACATTCGTTACAATATGATTATAAGAGTAATTTAAAGGTTAAATGGTAATAAAATGTTTTAGGTATCAGAAGAAAATTAGCTCTTATGATAAAGAAGAATGGGAGACGATGGTAGAGCAACTTTTAATGCGCGGCACATATCGCCGGCGTATTGTGGATTCGTTCTCCTCCCAAGCGCGGCCATATCTTATTGATGTGGATTTAGTTAGAGGTAATTTAACATAAAATGGAATCATTATTTCCTGAATTCAGACCAACGATAGAAATAATTCTACAGCATCATTAAATGAATGCATCAATAACATGAAACTTACTATGAATAATAGTCTTAATATAAATAAATATGTAAGATCTCATTCATACTTTGGTTTGGCGAATACTGCTACTAATAACATACTGTTTTTGTGCACTGCTGAACATACGCCTTTCCAAGAAAGAGCCGGCAATAATTATATTGATCCTCATCACTAGTCTGAGTGATTTGTCGCCAATGCCTCGTTTGTTGGCCAGCAGGCTGCACCATGTGCAAGCGATATTACCATTAGGAGTAAGAGTTGGTATATTCCCCGTTACACCTTTCGTTTAGAGATTCATAAACTTGTTGTGACTGGAACTATGTATGCTTAGTTACTTAACATTCCTCCCAGTTTTCAAAATTCTGAAGTATTTTGCATAATATTCCATAAAAATCACAGCAAGACATTGTATTAGGTCATAGAATGGGAATTTTATAAGTTTTAATGTGTAATGAGTATAAGTGATGAGTTGTTGGTTGAAAAACAGCACGTTGGCAGAGACTAGTTCGCCTCCCTTCGGGAACCCGCGCATTCTGATCTTCCGTTAATGCTGTCCAGTTGAATTTCTGTCAGCCATCTCTCCCATGTCTGCACAAGGAGGACGATTTACTGGCTCATACTGCAAAAAAGAAACCCGATCTCTTGAGCTCTCTTTTTGCATCCAACTCGATTCTTGATGACCGGGGAAACTCTCCGCCTGCGTCTTGGAAGACAGTTTTTGTGCATGCCATAGCATAAAAGACGACCGCTCAGATTCGTCCAATTAAAGGCCTATTGCCATCACCCCCTTGTTATCTAAAAAATTAAGTCACTTATTAACACCCAGCTCTTGAGGTACCTGGAGGAACCTCAGCTGATTAGTGAGCTCTCACTACTTACTTACTACGAATAGGCGCAAGTTCGGCCCCACATGGAATTTCATCATCAGTTCTCATCACTGGGTAGGGGCACCCCAGTACCAACTCCTTCCATTTGACCGCATCCAACGTAGAGCGGCTCGAATTGTCGGCGACCAGGCTCTCTCTAATCGGCTTGATCTTTTGTATCATAATTTTAAGTTAAAATTGACTAGCGTTCAACAACATCTTCCTTTACACATTTTTTTATATGCCACCCCTTTATCCGCTGATAATGTGGTGAATGACGACTAAGGAACAAGTTTTGAACATCTCAGAGGTATTAAATATACGAAACTGAGGGTCTATCTTATTATTCTTATGAGTTTAATATTCTTTAATATAAACTGTATAGGAAGATTCTTCTTTAAAAAAACATATAAATATTTCTAGGTTCGTCTTTTCCAAAAGCAAAACCCACACTGGGTATGCGCCGAGTGGTATGGTTTGCGTTAGTGCGTCTGGTATTTCTGCCAGTGCTTTATCAATGGTGGACTCAACAAACATCTCCAGTTTGCTCTAAATTCCTGCTTAGCTTGTGGGTATTACAAGTCATAAATATTACACTGTTTTTTGTGGCTCCAAGCTCTTTGGACATGGATGTAAGTATAAAAGCTAATTTGCACTTTTATATTAAATGTACAGTGTCAGAATTTTTTATGAATATATAAAAAATCAATATAAATACTACTTACCGGTACTAGAATTATAATTTATAACACATTACCGGCGTCGGACTTCCAACACCTCTATAACATGCGACTGTTCAAGCCAAAAGTTAACAAGCATCTACGAGGCTTACGTGATAACCGTATTCGACCTTGTCACCACTTAACACCAGGAGGTAACACGGTCACATGTTGGCCACATTTAAAAAAAACTGCATTGACTTCATAGTTCGTGTAAATATATTAAGGTAAAAAAAGGGATAATTACAGAGTAAACTAACACATTAAACACAGCAATGTTCATGACAACAAGACTTCTATTGTATTTTTTAGTTTTAATTCATCATGATCATCATCATCATCAGAAATCTATCAGAAGACCACTGCTGAACATAAGCCTCCCCCAAAGATTGCCACAAAGCTCGGTCCTGAGCCACCTGCATCCATCGAATTCCCGCAACACTGCGCAGGTCGTCACTCCATCTTGTAGGGGGTCGTCCTACACTGCGGTTGCCTGTACGTGGCTGCCACTCGAGAACCTTTTTTCCCCAACGGTTGTCAGTTCTGCGAGATATGTGGCCGGCCCATTCAGCTTGCTTATCTTTACGACTATGTCGGTTACCTTAGTTCTGCTGCGGATATCATCGTTGCAGACTCTATCACGCAGAGAAACACCGAGCATAGTTTTAATTAACTTAATATTATTGCCAGCACTTTTAATAAATTAGAATTTCACTATTCGTGTTTCATTCAGTAATGATTTATTTTCAGCCCAATTGTTGGCTTCTGCCTTTGGGTTTGATGTTGGTATTAAGTGTTGTGCACTCACAAATAGTTAGTACTACGGAAATGGAATTAGCTCGTGTACGGCCACGATCCACATATCGACGGAAACTACCAAGGTATTTTCGGTAAGTAGGAGTAGTAGTATTTTTACCTATTGTAATGAATTAGTATCTCGCTTTAGACAATTTCTACATCAAACAAAAGACTCCTTGTACTTGATTCTGTTCCCCGTCTTAGATCGGGAATATTTAAGATTGGCAATTTTTGCCGTATTACTACTTGTTATTCCGTAATGTCAAAAAAAGTCTCGTTGATTCTTACATTAGATATCGTAGGCCAATTCTTCTGAAAAATACCAGATCTAGTATAATTTGCCCGTTACGCAGCTGTATGTAAGGTGCGAGGAGTCTGTACCGCTATCGCAATTCTCCTACTTGGGAGAGATCCATACCTGTTTTAAGATTGCCAATGATGACGATATTTTGTTACCTAATTTAATGTTATTTCGCCGTATACAGAAGGTCACTTGATATATCAGTTAGATTTTTAATGAATGGAATGTTGCATTTATTTTAATGGCAGGAAATCAAGATCGGATTGTGATGGAGGAAGTGGAGGAGGGTCAGCTGAAAGTGGGGCTACTTCGAGTCAAAGCAAAACTCCAACGAATAAACACATTAAGTTGAGAAGGCGACAATCGAGGTCTGACATAACCGATGCGGGACTAAGGTATGTATTTCGAAAGTGTGGGTAAATGTAAAACTTTTCCACAAATATTTTTATGGTGATATTTTATTACAGAAAAAGAAAAAAAGATTTGACCACAGATAATCTAATGAAGGATAAAGAGCTTCCTGTCAAAAATAAATCAGAAGTTAAATGCAAAGCAAAGGATTCGGATGACGAAGATTATATGGCATGGAAAAATCCAGATTTAAATGCGCCTATTGTAACATTCACTCCTCCTCCTGATGACACCATTCCTAGTTCATCTTTTAGATACAATCCCAATATATTGACCAAAAAGTATTTGGAAAGTTACAATATGCGTCAAATTCAACAAAACAACACTGGGAAAGCAATTTTCGCTGACGGCGATGATGGTTTTGAAAGTCTCAATGGCTATAACTCTAATGGCAGTGATGGAGACAATCGAGTGAAAGAAAATGAACGATCAAAACCAATAATGGGAAAACTTTCAAAACTAAAAGCAAGTTCAGAGCCATCTTTATTAAATGACATGTCAAATAAAATGAATGACAAAATAGACACAGTTAAAGGGACAAGCGAAGTTCTAAATAAAATTAAAAAAGAAGATGATGTTAAATCAGTGGACGCAGACTCAGATGGTGGAGTTCTTAAAAACAATGGTTCCATAAGAAAGAGAATCGGAGTAAGGTTTAGAAAATCATGGGGTCAAGAGACAGTGCAACCAGACTCCAGTGACGAAGTTTTTAGTAGCAAAAAGAAAAAGGAGAAGGTAAGTTTCCTTATTAATTTTAATTAATTACAAAATACTCATAACGATACCATGCTAAGTGCTAAAATTTTGACAATAGATATAAAATAACAATTTATTAACTTCTAATATTTTATAATATTAGGTGGTAGAAGCCAGAAATTTTCAGCACGTGAATTCAAGTAGCTATTTGTCTGCTACAGTTGTTTGCCACAATGCATGTTTTATTTTAACGGATTTCGTTAAAAATTGTCTAATCTTCCAACTGGTTTAAACCGAATGTATTTGTTCAGAAATTAGATAATTACCAGAGTTCGTCATCTGATGGGGAATGTTCGGCTTCAGCGCCATCTATCGCACTGCCATCACATCATACCATGTCAGACTGGGTTGGGCAAATAACTAACAGTAAGAATGCATATCTTACATTAAACAATAAACTATTGTCTCATTTTATAGATTTTACTTGCTACCTTATCAATATGATTACAATTAAATATAACACCGTAACAAAACTACAACATAATTTTATATTTTATAATTGCTGTCATTTTATTTATGGAAGTAATATGTGTCAGTGCAATGAAATGAGACAATTTTATAAGATTGTAACAATTTTTAGTTGACTTTATTAATGGTTTCATAGATTTGGCTTTAAAAATATTACCCCACCGCATTAAGCTCTGTATATTTAATGGTATGTTACAGGTGAAGAAAGTAGTTATTGCTCACAATCGGAAGGTGGTCACTCAGATGTCAGTTTCCATTATACCGCTGACAGTTCTTGGGATCCCTTCAGTTTGTTACATCCCACTAGTGATACTGGTAAGAACTCTATACGAATATCCTTAAAAGCTATCCCAGACCTATGGGCTTTTAGTGGAGATCTGAAGATTACCAACTGAAGCTAAAAAAACATGTATATTTAAAAAAAACAACCTGATTGACCTGCTTTTTAATAAAATTTAATTAAAAATCATTCTAAGAAAATAATTTCCGCCTCCCGAACGGTTGCAGGATAGTGAACTCTTCCCCGCTTTGTTAAGTTATTTAACCTGCTCTTTCTTCTTTATCTGCTAGACACAGGCCCTTCCATGTCATCTCAAGCTGGCAAGCTGTTTGCTCCTCATTCTTAAGGCGCTGGTCCCCAGCAATAGCCTGTATGATTTGGATTCGGTATAGTCGGATGTAATTTTCGCCATCAGTCGATCTTCAGAGTCTCGTTTGGAAGTCAGCAGGGTGCATCACTTGTATTTGACGTTGACAATTAATAAAAAGATGGCATAATTTCCCTTATCATTGGGACATTTAAGACTGCTACTTAACAGCTTACTCTGTTTATGCGAGTTTTTTTTTTCCTTGACCCAATTGTATAGGTTTCAACCTTCATAAGGGCCCCTTCCTTGGGTCGCTGCTCCCCTCCTCTAGTTTTTCTCGGAAGTATCCTTCGTTAACAGCGGTAGAAGGCAGCAGCGTCGTTGCCCTTTTATTTAAATTACTTGCGTGCTTTCTGCTCGCGAGTCTCTTCCGCCAAAACTGTTAAGGCCGCCGGGCCAATTTCGTATTTCCAATCCGCGGGGTTTTAGTCGGTCCGGCATTTGTTGCTGATCCCGACAGAACCGGACACTGCCTTCTGTGACAGGTAGGTGATCACACCACTCGGTGACCAATAAAAAGTGTAGTTTTGCACTTGTAAGCGGAACTATTCCAGAGGAGTCAATTAAAACAAACATGTCGCCTTCAGTAAAATGCACGATGTGGGAGCGCGGGTCCACTCTGCGGGCGGAACTGTCCGCCGTGGACATCAGCTGGTGCGTGGTGGCGCGCGCCGAGCGGGCCATGGCGGCGCACGGCGCGCTCTGGCCGGCGCTCGCGATGGCCGCAGTAGTGGCGCTTATTGCGCCCGCCATACGGCTCGTGCAGGTGAGTTCAGCAAAGGCAACACTGGCCAAGCACGAGTCACACTCACAAATATTTCACTTTTTCATCCTTCAATCTTTGAAGATAAGGAAAGAGAGAATGGTGTTATAGATCTCAGGTATTTTTTTTTATTATCAAGCCATCCGAAACCAACCGACAAAGCAAATAAAATATTCAATAAGAAACTGAAAGTATTGTTGCAGGTAGCCGTTGACCAGGACACAAGAAGCGAGGAAGAGTTGCAAGCTCTGTCGTTACTGTCCTACATATCGTCGCTGGTCGTCAACTATAGTCAGGGGTCACTATGTTTCGTGTTTAGTGGTGCATTTGGAGATACTGTTTGGTGTGTATTCTTTACAGTATACCAATGTGTAATAGTTTTTAATTGGTAAACAGGGTACTTTTAGTTTTTGCTACTTTAACTCGATATATTTGCGCTAATAGTTCACCCGCCCGCACCAAGTCACCAAAAAAGTCTGGGAGAGTGTTTACTGACCTCGGCAACAATGCCACCCATTACGGGTCCCCAGAGTACGTAGAGTATTGACAAAAAAAAAAGGGACATTCGGTTGGCGATAAAAAAAGCTTTAAAAAAGTTTTAAGTGTCTTAGTATGTATTTTAAAAGAATATTTTTTTTAAAAAGCAATACTATATGATAATTTAGTCATTTCTTTATTTAGACTCTCATTTGTACCTATTTAAACTTACTTTTATTGATTTTGCCAGTTTTCATTCATGGGGTGACACCATTGATATCCGCACCGGGTGGCACCCAGTCTTGCTACGCCACTGCTCGGTAACAGCGATTTGCCGAGGTCAGTAACCTATTAATTACGAATGGCCCTTGGGTTTCATTTGGATTATGAGGCTAGTTAATTACTTAAAAAAAGTTTTTTTTTTATTTCTTTCGTTAAAAACCCTTACCATTTTAAAATAATTATGTGCATTATTACTATTAAACGCGTTTTAGTTTAATGCTATACCGACATATTCACGCTGTGTACATATTGAGCACCTACTACAGATATTATATAATTTACAATCAAGAGCTAAAAACAAAAAAAAACTACATGTTTTAAGCAATTGTAATTAACTGGTGTTAAAATAAACCGGTTTCGTTTTCATTAGTATTATAATATATACGGTTATGTAATATATTTTAATATTTAACACATATATTTTTTGACCATAATTATAATTATTTGACATTTCAGTACATCTGTAATAAAATGTCGCATGTCCACAGCTCGGTTCTGAGTCTCCTGCATATGGATGCAGTCGATGGCGACTTCCCGTAACACTGTGCAGGTCGTCACTGTAGGTGGTCGTCCTTTTGATATGATTGAAAGTTCTGCCAGCTATGTGGCCGGCGCCAATTCAGCCTGCTGATTCTATCGATAGCCGTCGGTTACCCTAGTTCTGCTGGGGAAATCATCGTTGCGGATTATATCACGGAGATAACCACCGAATACAGCCCGTTCCAAAGCCCAGGGCGACTTTGAACTTCCTCATACGACCTGCAGTGGCAGACCATGTCTTGGTTCCGTAAGTCGTCACGCATTAGTTGTAAAGTTTTGTTTTGAAGTTTCGACGTATACTAAACAAGAAAGTGTAACGTAGTCTCGAATGCTGCTCGGCCAACTTGGATTCGTCGATTGACCTTACCTAATCGGACAATTAGTCCCAGGTATACGTACTCGTCTACAACTTCGAGGCTATTGTTCCCCACAACGACCAGTATTGGTGTGACATGGACGTTAGACATGATCTTCATCTTGTCCATGTTCATCTTAAGACCAACCTGTTGGGAGACACTCTTGAAGTCATTGGGCATCGTGTTAAGCTCCTCCTGCGATCTTGCCAAAAGAACTATGTCGTTAACAAATCGAAAGTTTCCAGTGATATATTCGCGATTGATGTTGATACCGTATCCTTTCCAGTTCAGCAGCTTGAACACATCTTCCAATTCAACAGTGAAGAGTTTCGGGGATATGGAGAAGTCTCATCACCCTATCATACACCTTTTTGCAATTGGATAGGTTTCGTACTTTTATTCTGTACTCAGATATAGACATCGACACTTCGAGATACCGGGAGTCTATCTGGCACCGCTGAAGAGACAGTCGCACATTGATATGATACATTATACTCCTTTTTTTACTGTATAATCTTACGAAGAATATGTGTGGTCTATGGTACTATAACCTTTTCGGAAACCGGCTTGTTCGGTGGGATGGCAATCGTCAAGTCTGCTTGCTAGACGATTAGTAATAACTCTCGAAAACAGGATCTAGACGCGGCTTAGAAGCGATATCGGTCCTTCAGTGGGCAATTATCCCCTTTCTTGAAGAATAGGACAACCAGGGTTATACTGCACGCTTTCTTCGTAGCACCGTCATTAATAACGGAATTTAACAGCTTCTGAAGGAGACTAACGTGATGCGTCTGCATATCGACGGAGATTTATGCATATTCAATACAGCCGGTTTTAGAAAAGCGAAATGAAAGCTTAAAATCGTTCGCCAGAGATCTGTCTATCGGTAAGAGACAACTGAACAAGTTGTAGACCGAAAGTGGCTCTGTTATTTCCCCTGCAGCTGAGATTTTGAGTGAGATAGAGAGAATTAACGGACAGCTGTGCCACATCATAGTTGAAACCACACACTAGTGTAAGTAAGGACCCTAAAGCGAAGTATATCTGTCACTGTTCCGATGATATCCAAAAAATTTTGGAGTTGGTCTCATTTATTGAAAAAGATGTGATCAAATTTCTTGTACCTTTTTTTATTAGTGTCCTTATAGTCTGCGCCTCTAATTTCTGCGTCTGTAATTTTTAATTGCAGGGAAACCATAACTAACATCCTATCATGTATACTTCGGTTCACGCTCAGCGGTCTGATATTCTTTCTCCTGGCGGTGGCGGAACGTGCATTTAAGCAGCGTTTTTTATACGCCAAGCTGTTTTCACACCTGACGTCGGCAAGGCGAGCCAGGAAGTCGGAGCTACCTCATTTCAGATTGAACACCGTCAGGAATATTAAAACGTGGCTTTCCACGAGATCTTATTTACGAGTGAGTCTTTTTATTTTTTTAGCGGAACTCGATTAAACTTGGCGGTGGTTGCCTGAGCAGTGAAATCGAAGAACTAAGCTCTTTGTGCTTAGTAACTGGGCACGTACCCATAATCCGAGCATACCGGAACGCCACTAATTCTAATACTAATTCTTACGTCTTATTCAAAACTTCGAAATAGGGACATCTGTCATCCTCTTTCATCCTTTGTGTCGCGTGAATCGTTTAAGCGAAAAGCCGTGAAATATGGGGAATCAACCATCTCAAAAATTCACAACCTAAGGGAGGTAGCAGCGTCTAATACACGAGGCGTCTGGTACTGCTGCAATTGCCAACCCGTCTGCCAAACGTAGCTGTTCGATCATCATGAACGAAAGCCAGTTGCCTTTGCTATCTCTTCCATATCGAGATACTTGGCCAAATTTAAAATTAAATTATTCCTAATATAAACTAGGAGGTAGGGTAAACAGACTAGCCAGTTTTGTACCAATCACCACACAGTAGTAGTGATAATACATCAAATACGCTGCTGTCCGACAATCTATCGCCATGGAAATGAAATTTTCATCCATCGAATTTGATTGCTTTTATATTTTTATTCCTGACGTTTCATGCTCTTTTCTGCGTAGATCGGACAAAAAAATTATAATTAAAATGATGTCGATAGCCAGGTTAACTATGACATAAGGACGTTAAACACCTCAGTCCCCTGCGGTTACTTGTAAAAACTCGTCGGAAATAAAAAAAATACATTTAAATGTATTCTAGTATTTAATTTATTATTTAATTAAATTACTACGCCTGTTGGCTAGAATAGCTTTTAATACTTTCTATTCTGCAGCGTCGCGGTCCCCAACGATCCGTGGACGTGATAGTGTCCGCTGCCTTCATGCTGACGTTAATTCTGCTCGCCTGCGTCAGCGCACAACTGTTGAGGGTAAGAATCTTGTAACAATAGTAATTCCTGTTGCACAAAGTTCATAGATAATCTACTGATATGAATGTAAATATGCATTGTCACCATAATCACCACCAATCTTCTATTTTCTCCCAAAACCTATTCAAGCGGTCCAAAGTGCAAAACTTTTGTCAGTATAACTATGTACTGTAAATTTTTGTGAAATATTTTGTGGCATAGCACATAAGACCTCCTAAGGTTGAAGTTTACACTCACCGAACGTAACGCGGAAGCACAAGATGCGTCTACTTTACGCCGGTACTCTGCGAGGCCGTGAAACTGCCCCCGGTCGAGCCAATTGGAGCAACAGCATAGCCGCCGCTTGGCTGGCACGAACCAAATAGCGGATAAAGCCCTGGTCGTTAATATTTATTAATTTAAAATTAGTACCTACCCATTTTCTGCTTTAGGATTCCGTAACACTAGAATGCGGCTGGTTACTCGAAGCAATGGTATGGAGCTGTTGCCTCGGGATATACCTACTCCGTCTCTTAACACTTGGAAGCAATGTTAATCGTAAATACAGGGGCTGCCTGTCCGCCATTTTGACAGAACAGATTAACCTCCATCTTGCAATAGAACAGCGACCAGAGAGTAAAGAGCAGCTAACCGTTGCTAATAATGTTTTGAAGTTAGCCGCTGACCTCCTAAAGGTAAGTACTGTACTTAAATTTAATGCTAACCAATGAGAAAAATAGCTCATTCTTTTTATTTAAATAGTCAACATCGGAACTAAAATTTTTGTTGAATTTATTAGACTTGTTGAAACTTATTAGACTTACATTAATAGTTCAAAAAATATGAGGAAAAACAATGTAACAACAACACAAAAATTAAATACCTGACTTTATATGTATATGACTACCGACTGTCCCTTGAAATTCGAAATCTATTTAAACGATACAAAACCAACATTCGTAACAGCGGTAACTGAAACGTTTCTTTAGCGGCCTCTAAATAGCCGTGGTAGATCATGGCTTCGCTTTAAATTACGCATAGCACACTAGTACAGAAATTGCGTGCCTGTGGTATAACAAAAATATATTCATATATCGCCATGTGAGGTCCGCCAATCCACTGCAGCTGCGTGAATAACTCTTCCCGCTCTAAAACTCTCCAAATTTGAGATGCCTTTGCTCAACAATGGGGCAGTTACATGCTGCTATTTTACTTTTTACCTATTGAACAGTCCACAGATGTACATAGAACCCCAATGGAAGGGTTTAACAGATATCTCGCATATTATGTAATATACACTCTCGCATATTAATATGCGAGAGTGTATATTAGATTAGATTAGGACATTTCTGGATATGGTCTGGTATACTTGAGATGGTTACTCCACCATCTATCGGAGCTTCAAATATTTTCATGAAATTTCCCTTAGTGGACTTATATGACACCCAAAGAAAGTGATGAAGTGGCAGATTCTCTAATGCCGTCGCCACCTCCCACACCACCCATTGGAAGTTATGTGTAGTTAATTTATTATAGATATCCTGTCCGTTTTTAACTATCCACGAGTAATTTAGTTATACACACGGAAAATGTTCACTACGCAAATAATGTCTCCGTGTCCGATAAAATACCTATGCAATAAGATCAGAGACACAGTAGGATGCAGCGTCAAAGACAGATACGATAACCATACATTCAGACACAAAAATCAATTTATCTATTTGTGTTACACAAATATTTGAATCCGGGACCCACATTTGAGCAGGCAGAACAACCAGTATGTAAATATAGTGTAAAGCAAACACTCCGTGACTTTGGCCTCTTAATAAATACTTAATAACCTTGATTTTTAACTAAAAATTGCATAGATGAAATAAAAGTGTGTTCCTGCGATGACAGATTCGTTAGTAATATTTTATTCCAATGGATCGCTTTTGTTTTGTACTCCTTAATGAGAATGCTGAATAAAACATTATGAGCCAGGCTGCATTCCGTCTATTGTTAAAAGTTCAGTGGTTTCTTTTGTTAAGAAAAGGATAAACATTTTATGAGTATAAGGTCTATTACTTATCAATTTTATCCTTTATTACATAACAGATCCTATACATTAAAAATTTGCACTCGACATGTTATTTCACCACTTTAGGTAAAATTTCGTATTTTAGACAGCTATTCTTGAATACCTTGATTTAATTATTGTTTTTTCAGGAACTGGACGCCCCTTTCAAGATATCAGGAATATGTGCCAATCATTATTTGTACACAATTACAAAAGTTGTGATACTGTCAGCGCTCTCTGGGGTACTGTCCGAAATGTTAGGGTTCAAGTTGAAACTACATAAGATTAAAATTAAATAGTTAGCAAAATTTCAACATGGAATATGTAATACTCCATATCCGAGTATTATTTAGTACTGACATTAGTAGTTTATTAATGTTAACAACATTTTTCAATATCATTCTTAGACTAGGAGAAAAGAAATGCTATTTGTTTTAGTTAGAGACAAAAGCAGTTCGCGAAGTATTAACTAAGAGCCTGCGCAGACGATGGGCTGCGACAGCAAACTTTTTTTCGGTCAAAATTGAAGATTTAAATCGCACAATTCACACGACGAATTTCACACAACGTAATCTCAATATTCGCTTCCATATCGTGCGCTTCTCTAAACTCCCGCCGAACAAAAATGATCGCACACCCGTGTGGCGTGAGTAACAAGTGACTTCTCTCCTTCGGCTTGCGCACTTTTGTTCTCCACGGCCAATAGTCCCACGCCTGTGCAAGCTCTTGACTAAACAAACTTTATATATAAGTTTTTATACTTTTGTCGACTTATGTTTGACTGTTCCAATAATAGATATCATAATAATACTATTTTCGTAACTTTATAAACGTTGATCTCAAATAAACTCATAGAACAATACTTAATGAAATATCTAAATAAATTTTATATGTATATGACTACCGACTGTCCCTTGAAATTCGAAATCTATTTAAACGATACAAAACCAACATTCGTAACAGCGGTAACTGAAACGTTTCTTTAGCGGCCTCTAAATAGCCGTGGTAGATCATGGCTTCGCTTTAAATTACGCATAGCACACTAGTACAGAAATTGCGTGCCTGTGATGACAGATTCGTTAGTAATATTTTATTCCAATGGATCGCTTTTGTTTTGTACTCCTTAATGAGAATGCTGAATAAAACATTATGAGCCAGGCTGCATTCCGTCTATTGTTAAAAGTTCAGTGGTTTCTTTTGTTAAGAAAAGGATAAACATTTTATGAGTATAAGGTCTATTACTTATCAATTTTATCCTTTATTACATAACAGATCCTATACATTAAAAATTTGCACTCGACATGTTATTTCACCACTTTAGGTAAAATTTCGTATTTTAGACAGCTATTCTTGAATACCTTGATTTAATTATTGTTTTTTCAGGAACTGGACGCCCCTTTCAAGATATCAGGAATATGTGCCAATCATTATTTGTACACAATTACAAAAGTTGTGATACTGTCAGCGCTCTCTGGGGTACTGTCCGAAATGTTAGGGTTCAAGTTGAAACTACATAAGATTAAAATTAAATAGTTAGCAAAATTTCAACATGGAATATGTAATACTCCATATCCGAGTATTATTTAGTACTGACATTAGTAGTTTATTAATGTTAACAACATTTTTCAATATCATTCTTAGACTAGGAGAAAAGAAATGCTATTTGTTTTAGTTAGAGACAAAAGCAGTTCGCGAAGTATTAACTAAGAGCCTGCGCAGACGATAGGCTGCGACAGCAAACTTTTTTTCGGTCAAAATTGAAGATTTAAATCGCACAATTCACACGACGAATTTCACACAACGTAATCTCAATATTCGCTTCCATATCGTGCGCTTCTCTAAACTCCCGCCGAACAAAAATGATCGCACACCCGTGTGGCGTGTGTAACAAGTGACTTCTCTCCTTCGGCTTGCGCACTTTTGTTCTCCACGGCCAATAGTCCCACGCCTGTGCAAGCTCTTGACTAAACAAACTTTATATATAAGTTTTTATACTTTTGTCGACTTATGTTTGACTGTTCCAATAATAGATATCATAATAATACTATTTTCGTAACTTTATAAACGTTGATCTCAAATAAACTCATAGAACAATACTTAATGAAATATCTAAATAAATTTTATGTATAAGTAAGGTATCTTAATTCATTTACTTTTATTAATTACATAAAATTATACACTTAATTTCTATGTAAAATTATTTAATCTTAAAATGTACTGTACCTACATAAATTTTCTTTTCATAGTTTGATATGGTTTACAGTAATCATAGAATTCCAAATTATAGAGAAAATTTAAAACAGCTATGTTCCTAACACATTTAAATAAACTGATAAGATTTAGTTTAAAAAAATGATAAAACAAGGAATAAGTAAATAGAAAGTAAAAAATAGACGTTTGGCATTATTTTATGCTACAAATAACGTATCTGTATAGGTACTTCATATTATTTCTTATCTCGAATTTCTGGCATTAGATAATTTTACTTCTTGGGTGTCCATACGCCATCACTATTTGTAGGATGTACTAGAAATGTTTATAGATTAGAAAATGCCGAACATCTAAGCTCTACAACTATCAATCTATCAATGCCGAAAATTCTTTCCAAAACATATACCATGACCATTTTACGAAAGTTTTTACTTTACGTTATTCCAAATAACGTTGAATACTGAAATAAATGTCTAGACTGAGCCGGTTATTTCTAAATTCTAATGAATGTTACTATTTTGATTTTGTAACACATAGGACACATTCAAAGTAAAGTTCATTACCACGCCATTATAATGTGATGTATGAGGGAAAGTGTTCACCATCAGCCCAAATCCACATCATTTACTTATATAAATCAATACAACTATGTACATAAATTAACTATAAAATATAATTTGACCTTTTATGTACTTTTGTTGAAGAAATGTACAAATAGGCAACGCTGTTAAGAATTTTGTTTTAAAATAACCTCCCATTAATTGTTCTCGATACTGTGTAAGACAACAACTGATATAATATATAAACTCCACGTTTGCGAGCACACGTTTAAAAAGTTTACACGTAGAAAAATGTTTGATGCCACTCTAGATTCATATTTAAACATTTAACATTTGTTGTTATTTTTCGCACCTACTAAACATTTTTATGAATTCAACAATAATACAAATAAGTAATTTGTTTATGTCCATTCCGAATTGTACCTAAACAATATGTAAATAATTTACAAAGAACTTGAATAAAGGAATATTGCAAAGGAAATATAATTGTATTGGTGCTTATCTAATCGTTTGTTTTCTCAGTATGTTGCAAATGCGAAAAGCAGTTTTATTTTTGTTACCTATAAAATGTTACAATATATACTTTTGTAAGTAGCATGAAATGCGCACGACAAATAAATTTTCTATTCTGATATCCTAGTTTTATTTTAATACTTATGTATTCCGTAATATTTAATGACTACACCACAGATTATATATCAGCTTGTCTAGCCGTGGTAGCCTAGTGTTCAAGGCGCTCACTTTAGTTTCATAGAGCGCGAGTGACCTGGGTTCGGTCCCGGTGCCGGCACCACTAAAATTGTTAATAGCAATTTGAAGGAAAACATCGTGAGGAAACCTGCATGTCTGCGAAATAAAATAAATATTATTTCTCAACCCCCTCTCTGATACTCGTATTTGAGAAGCGGAGGCCTTTGCCCAGCAGTGGGCAGTTACAGGCTGCTACTTTACCTTATTTTTGGCTCCGCCCGGTACCCGCAGTAAATAAACATAAATAAAGTATATAAGTAAAGGTTAAAAAAATCGCTTAACAAATTCCAAGTTTCTATGACATTTGGTTGTTCAGATGAGCGTACTAGAAAAAACCCTTTATATAAGTAAATTGTTATGGCAGACAATAATCAAAAGATGCTGAGCGTTTACGAAATTTGCCAGTGCGATCGAAATAATTATAAAATATAATGAAGCTTAGAAAGCCACAGACATAATGCAGGCCTATCCGAGGGGAAGACATTACTTTTTCAAATACAAGATCGCGGAGATTCCATTTTTGTTCCAAAACTTCTTTGGACACAGTAGGGAAAAAGATGATGTGCCCTTAGTGTCTGAAACATAAGCTTTTCAAATTTTGGTTCATAAAACAGACATTAATTTCAAACAGAAATCGTAACGCGTTCCCGTTACTGTAACAATTATTTTTCTTTTTTGGTCTACAGTGTAAAATGTGTAAATAACTCCACCACTGATAATATTATATAGTACTTAATGTGTACTTCAATGAATAAATGGCTTAATAATAATCCTTCATCATCGGTCCAATGCTACCGAGGTCAACAACGGTCGCCACGCAGTTACTGCACAATTAATCTGCTTTGTGGTATTTTACTTTTTATTATCACTATTATCCTTACTCTGTCCCATGTACAAGCCATTTAGGTCTAGAACCTATACCCAGTTTACCCTACTATAAAGATTTCATAAATAAAACGATAATTCTATTTCCGCAAAACATCTCCTGGGCAGCCGATTGATAACCACCGATAGTAATCGGAAGTTATCACCGTGCTCGGAATATATTTTATTTTTTCAGCGTTCACGTTGCATAGTAATTAACGTACCTAACTGCTGATCCATTGGTCCTAGGTTTGAATCCCCATGCCGGAGCCAATATTTGTGCAAAATACAAAATTATTTGTATTCGTCTCGTGTCTGTCTCGTGTCTTTGACACTGCTTCTGTCCCTTTGTCGGATCTTATCGCATAAGTGTTACTAGTATAGTGCTGAACATAGGCAAAGTACTCAACATTGCCACCACACGGCACGGTCGTTAGCCACCTAAAACCATCGACTTCTCGCAACATTGTGCAGGTCATCACTCCATCTCCTCGTCATTAGTAGGTTAACGCACCCTACTATTTTTTTTTTTTTTTTTATAGAAGAAGGGGGCAAACGAGCGTGCGGCTCACCTGATGGTAAGTGATCACCGACGCCCACGAACATCCACAACACCAGAGGAGCTACAGATGCGCTGCCGGCCTTTAAGGAAGGAATAAGCTCTTTTCTTGAAGGTCCCTAAGTCGTAACTATTCGGAAATACTGCTGGCGACAGCTGATTCCACAAAGTCGAAGTGCGTGGCAGAAAACTTCGATTAAAACGCACTGTGGTGGAATGCCAACCATCTAGGTGGTATCGATGGAACTTCGAATTCAGTCGCGATGTGTATGTGTACTAGAAGAAGATATGTAACCCTTGTGTGAAAAGATTTGTTTTTTATGAGAAAGGCGGCAAACGAGCAAGCGGTTCACCTGATGGTAAGTGATTACCGTCGCCCACTTACATCTGCAACACCAGAGATGCTGTAGGTGCGTTGCCGGTCTTTGAAGGTATCTGGGAGATGGGAGATGGGAGAGAGGAGGACGGGGAGGGGAAGCGGGCCTCCGGTTACCTCACAGACCGAACACAAGATGCCTCTACTTCTCCGCAAGGCCGTGGTACCAACCAGGCCGAGCCGGCACATTCGAGCAGCAGCTAAAGTCGCCGCTTGGCTATACCACGTTGAAAATAATGATGCAGAAGCTGTGTCAAAGATACGGGACGCAAACTACACGGATAGTCCCGAAAACAAGTAATTTGTATTTTACCCAACTTCCGCTAGGTTTTGAACCCAGAAGCCATAGCTCAGCAGTATAAAAGGGCAACCACTAAGCAGTCATATTATTACAAAATCAATTCAGAAATTAATCAAAATCATCAACTTTATCAATTGGTCGAAAACAGCCTCCGGTAATTGCCGAATTTAAATTAGAATATCTCCGGATAGAGTGAGCCAATTGTGATAAAAATAACACTAAATGTTACTCCAAGTAGTTCCCTATGTTTTTCTAAAAACTCTGTCCAAATCAGGCAGGTTTGCTGAAGGAATATGATAATTTCCGGAGCGAAAAGTGACTTATATTAATTTCCAACAATAGTGTCATCTGTTGAGTAGCTAACATACTGGTACCGCAACGTTGACTGAGATTGTTAGAAAAAAAAAATATTTGTGTAAATACGAGTTTTCTCAGGGTGACAACTATCTAGATAAACTTAGGAAGTAAATCGTTTTCTAAATACAAAATTTCATCCAAACCGTTAGCAATTTCCGAGAAACAATATATACAAGAATTGCTTGCTAAAAGTAAAGGAATATACCTATACCTATATGCGAGGAATAATAAATAAACTAAAATTAATAAAATGATTGTGTTAATATTACGCTTACATATGGAAAAAAAAAAAAAATACGAGTTTTTCCTAGTCTAATTTTTATTAACAAAAGATAGCACAAAAGTTTTCTCTGTTTAGATATAAATTAATCAATTGTGATAAGTAAACTTATACATCGGTCGAACAATTGCAATTCAATACAAGTCATTTATCACAAAATTATATTACTGTTTTATTTTTCTTATTTTGTTTGAATCAGGCACATTTCACAAATGTGACGGCACACTTAAAATTGTTATTATAGACATAAAGAGAGAGATACTCAAGATATTCTTTATAACTTAAACAAGAAACCCCCTTTCTATAGACTGAAACTAAAAAAAATCTTAACACATCATCAGTGCTCCTACCCTAGGATCTATCAATTATAAAGTATACATATTATAGAAAAGGCCATACTGGCTGTTATTCAAGTTTTAAACTTATTGCAATCAAAACACAGTTTAAATTTGAAATTCATTCAAACAGATGCACTTAACCATTGGATTTGCATCTGCACAATAAAAACAACATGAGCATGACTAGGCTACCGTAGAATGAAATTCGTATAATACAACAATAGATATAGAAGTGTTACTACAGTTCTTTACTATGTATTTTCTACATACTGTATGTAATATATTTTGAAATTTTCCAGGTACAAAAATATTAAAATGGGTAAAGTAAAAAAATTTCATATAGTTGATATTAAATCTAATGTATGAGAAATTTTAACCCCGGAACTCGGTCGACAGTGAATTTGTAAAATTCTGGGCACTCATATCAACAAAATCAAATTTAGACGAAATAAATTAGGGGGCAAGATTATGTTTCAGTCATAGCCACTATTTTTACCAAACAGAAAAAACCTAGTGATGCTCACGTGTACGTGGCAATCCTGTCGCGCTAGTCCCGCTTCCGTTCGCGCGAAGAGGAGCGCCGATGCGACTTGCTGTGGCGCGAGTCGCGCTCCGTCGCACGGGGCCTCTCGCGGGAGCCCTCGCGTTTGCTCTTGCTACGCGACCGACTGCGCCTGCTTGTTAACAAATTATCATTGATTACGTTTGTTAGAGGGATTGCTATGAGGGGCAATGTCTATCGACTTTCCTTCCTATATGCATATACTATAGTATATACAGTTTATGAAGTCGTCCAGGGCGACTACGGCGACAACTGCCGAAAACTGTTGCCAGGCAACTGCACAGTACATATTATAGTGCTGCAACTGTATGTGCAAAGTTAGAGGCACTCATGCGACTTTATCTTCCTGTATCCGATGTAACACTACAATGAGATCGGAGGAAGGGTCAAAGACACGGCGTAATAACATAACAACACAACCAAAACCAACACAGAATAATTTGCTGTAAGATTGTAAATTATATACTACTACTACTTATTCCAAATACATTATTTTTCACTCACACACATTCTCCCAACATAGGATTACCTATATCTTGGTAACGGAATAACATAAATTACCACATATTCATATAAAAACATTCATGAATCAGGTGCAAACATTTATATTCATCTTACAAATGTTTCCCCTACCGGGTTTCGAACCCGCGACCCATGGCTTGTAAACACTAGCGGGGCTACCGGGTCGTCATGATCGTTGTGCAAATATAAATATAAATAACCAGAGTAAGTATTGAATAAAAGAGACCCACCTTCTTTCCCGTTCACGGTCATGATCACGTTCTCTCTCTCGTTCTTTCCCGCGATCCCGTTCACGTTCACGTTCCCGCTCGCGCTCTTTGTCCCGGTCTGCGTCCTTAGGACGTTCGCGGTCTCTGTTGTCTCGAGCTGATTCTCTATGACGTCGCGCTCTGCGGTCTAGTTCCCGACCGCCGACGTAGTGACGCCGACCGCCGCCGCGTTCGCGTTCGAAAGCACCACGTTCCTCGCGTCTTTTCTCAACGGTTTTCTGTAAAATAATATGATCAATACTGTTACATATATGTTACCATTCGTGTTTATTACATGTCGTGGATCTAAAGTTCCCTATACAAAGTTTGTAAACTTGTATGCCAAATTGAGAACAGTTTATAGGCCAGTTAATGACGGTTCTGTATAATCTTCATCTAATCTGAATCAAACAACAAAAAAAGTCGTACTTTTTAAGTTAGAAGCAATCAAAATTATTTTGAAAATCGTCACCCCATAAACATTTATTTACTTAAGACAACCATCAAGATTATTAAATACGTACAAAAACATTATTTACGCCATTCCTTATTTTTTTAGGTCACCAGGACTCACTAATACGATTAGATGTGGATGCTTACTAAATAGGACAGTTATTGCAAAAACTCGAAAAGTTAAAAAAAAAATTATGAAGAAATCACAAACAATATGACTATTCATCAAGAGTTAAACAATAAAGATATTTGTAACATTGTAAGTAACCTGGTCATTGGAATATAAAGCAAACCATATGAAATTCAGATTTTTTTTAATTAGTTAATTTTTGTACATGTAGTTGTACATGATGTAGTTTTTTTAATTTTATTTTTAATTTCTAGTCTGTTCAAAGAATTATATTAAGCTAGTTTGTTACAACATGATTTTTCATTAATGAAGGTATATATTTGTACATATGTGGATAAATGATAAGGCCTTGTAGATAAATGTTTTATGACAACTCTTTTTCAAGCAGCAGTGGGTAATCATTGATCAACTTTTACGGGGACATAGCATCTAGCCTACGATTTCTAAGAGACTGCACTATAAAGTGTGTAAGGCAATCCTTGTTGGAGTTGTTGTGTTTTGGTAAAATAATACTGGAAGGAAAGGAATATGCGAAAGGATTTTTTTCTGCTCTTTCCGAGACCATCTGAATGTATGCCGTAAATATGATTCCAGACTTTACTAAAATATAGCTTAAAGCTACTTCGTACCTGAGCTACAGAAGTCTTTGGTGTCACAGGTACAAAACCTAGCTCTTTAAGACTTTTCTCCATATTTTATTGATATGAATATTAAAGTCAGGCTTGGTCCAATCCAAAGACACTGGAGATCTCAAACTATTAAAACTTATTTTAAGCTTTGACAGATAAAGGTGAAAGATATCCCCTTTAAAGTGAAAGTATCTTGCACTTGTCTATAGTTAGTTCCAAGTGGTTTTCATCATATAGTTGACTCATAACATGAGGTGACTAAGGAAACCATGTTGACATGACATTCAAATAATTATATAAACGGGGAGTATAGGAATTGGCCTATAGTTAAAGATCGTAATAATTCTTGCTTTTTTTCAAGTTGTAAATAAGAATATGTCAAAGAGGATGATAAAGAGCCTCAGCCATTCTTTTAATAAAAACAGGAGAAATTCCATTGCTGCCCTTTGATTCGCGATATAGTTTATATTGATGCTGCTGTTTATTAAAAACAATCATAATTTCTTGACTTCACAATTATGTAGTTCTGGAACACCCTATTTAAAGTAATGTAGGTACACCTACATTCCTAATGACAGCATCGTATGATTTGACTTCCATTACAAATAAGATTAATAAAAGTCAAACTTGCACACAGACTTCCAACTTTTTATTTTATTCGAAAAATATATATATATGGAGCTGAACCTTTTTTGGGTTTCATCATTGGAGATTTGAAGAATTCATAGTTATTTCTTGAGTATGAATTTTGTTACCTTAAGTTCTGAAAGTTTCTCGCGAATAGTGATAAATCCAAGATGAAGCTTTCCACCAAAATGATCAGCGAGCCGGCGATCATTATCATGTATACCCAGGTATGCTGAGCACACTTCACACACCCTTAACTTTTGCTGTTGGTATGAAGATGCTGGCATCGAATTACGATACTCCTGTTCTGCTACTGCTTTCTTCTTGCGTAATTCATCAATCTGTAAAGTAATTAATAAATATGAATACGTCATACTAGAAATGCAAACCGCTCCAATATTTCTAGAAATATACCTCTCCCATGAGTTTGACACTCTCTTCGACCATACCCTCTTCTCCGAGAGCCTCGGCACGCGCCAGCTTCTGACCGATCTGTTCAGCCAACTCGTGCACGGCATTCGCTTTTTCAGTCACTTCGGCAGAGAGTTCCTCCTGTGTTTCAGCCAAACGCTGCTTAGCTGCTGATGTCCGTTTGTCGCAGTCGGCAATAAACGCCTCTAAATGTTCTGTGGCCTTCACAAAACAAACATGTTACATTAATGTACGTAATCAAGGACCATTGCCCCATTGAGAATTATGTCTTAAATAATACATCTACATCAGTCAGTAAACAAAGTGTGGGTTTCCCCACGGCATTGGGGGTCGCGCGTTCGTTTCCCGCATGGGAAAAGTATTTACATTGACTACAAATAATTGTTCTGGGTCGGGCTGATTGTCCATGTGCAATTTATGTAAGTTATTGGCTCCATGAATGAGGATTGAGAAGGAATTATTTTGATCACCACGCGCCATCTTTACATATTTTAGATAGTTATACTCAAACCTCTATTGATTGACACAAGCTTTATATAATCTTTAGTCGAATTTTACTACACCCAAGAGACGAGACAAGAGTGGGAGGCGGATCCCCATAACCAACATAACACCACACAATTAAATAGTTTATTTGAAATGAGCCAATTACTTTATGTTTGTGACTGAAAATGTATATCCAAAAGAGAATATAACTGCTGAGCACTATATGCCAGAGCTTTCAATGTTGGGTGGTTTCTTTGTGGACACTGCCACTCAGTAACTTCACTAGCTGCTACAAATTGTATTTGAATATTGATCTAGCATATCTATGAGTGAATTAAATTTTACCATTTGTTTTCTCCAACAACAAATATCACATAATATAATAACTAATATGGTGCCTTGAAAATTATCTAGCAATCAATCATTAATAATCACAGAGAAGAAAAATTATAATTTCATCTAGAATTAATACTGTATACTGATAACACTCATATTACTTTTTTTAACCCACTTTCACTTATTACTATTTATGTCACGCATATTATATTAACTATGCATGTCATGCATAGTTAAAATAAGTGAAAGGTATATAAAGAAAATAATACTAAAATACCATAAGAAACATTTTATACTTACATCAATGTCATAGAAATAATCTTTGGTTTTCGATGCTAATTCAAAATCCGCACGAAGGGCCAGATCATGTATTTTAGGACACTCACCTAGATCCATACGCTGCAATAAAATCATAAGTGCATGAAAAAGTAGCTTTTAAAAACTTATGATACACAGACTATGAAAAAAAATTTTTTTTAGCTAAACATTTAAAAAATGCACATTGCATTGTTATGCAACAGTAGACTTCCATAAACACTAGTAAATGTATTGTGATAATGAATAGTTGAAGATTGATGCAATTGTCACCACTTATTTGAAGTTTTTTTCCTTCAATACATTTTTGTCAAAATTAACTTCAAATGTGTTAATTTATAAACTATAGAATAAATTATCAGATACTATTACTATACTAAATAAAATTTACCCATAAGAAATATAAACAAAAATAAAAAACCATTTTGATACTATTAACAGTTGACTATACTTAGATAAAATGAAATACCCCCTTCATTAAAAAATCCATGAAAAAAATTTATTTAATAAAATACATACAATGTCACCGACAGCTCATCCTGGCCCTGGTTCATCAGCCAGTAAATATACCATAATTTAGAATACTTACAAATCATAGTGGAAACACCCTCTCGAAATTCCTAACAAGCCCTTCAAACACTCTTAACACATAAGAAAATATGTATACATACACATCACCTTCTGAATGTGAAAAATTAATAGTGCAACCTGATACATCATTTAAAAATAAAAAACTGTGGATGTTAAATGTTACTTTTATTTAAAAAAATATTGATTATGTTGATTCATGTGATCTATGCTAGGAATAGTAGAATAATAAATACATAACTTGAGTTTTATGTTAATCTCAAGACAAAGAATTGAGTAGTAGTACCTTCTCAGCCTTAAGGATAAAAATTAAAAATATTGTGTGATTAATACGGTGACTATTATAACTTAATCAGTTGCTCAATTCACCTTGAAAGGGCTTGATTTTGAGTATCAAAAAAAGGCCTCCACAGGACACATGACATCATCTTCAAGTTTTAAACCACACAAGTGTTTTTTGAAATTGGTAAAATGCAATAAAAGCAAAAAGTAATAGAAAACTGACCGAGTCGTGCTTCTACATGACAATGCACTAGCTCACACTGTAAGTGGTTATAAGAATGCTGTGAGAGATTGTTTGTATTTCCTTTATCAGATAATTCAGGTGACAATCCCGTGAAATTACTGGTCATTGGTACAGATTTTATGAAAGATTTAGGTTCAAGTTACAATAATATAAATAACAAAAAATAATGTTTTTTGTATTATAAATTCGAAATCCGAAGATTACAAATGCTATTAAACAAACACAATGCATACAGTGCTTCCAGTCCCTTTGGCACTACAAACATCTGTTTGCAACTAATTCAGGTAGCTTAAATTAAAAAGTAGTCTTTGAAAGCATGTCCAGTGTACTTGTAGTACTATAGTTTAAAAATATTTGTGTGTATGTGTGTCTATGTGTTTGAGTATCTCTGCATTTGTGTGATTGTGTCACATACAAAAATCTATATATTCAAAAAATAATTACTTTGGAATAATGCTATTTTAGTTTGTATCAGGATGCAGCATATTATTTTGTAAAAGACAGGACATTAGGATTGCCTGAAGTTCACTCACCAAATAAAATCAAATCAAATTCTTCATCTAATTGTCATATTGCCATTTTAAATGTTTTAAGATTAAACCTTTGAGCACATTCACAAGGAGAGCAATTTATGAGCAGAAAAAAAACATAGGAAAATATTATACAAAGCTGTAATTATGCCTTCAATGTATCAAAAAAAATGGAGTATACTAAAATTAGTACCAACTAGTAAAAACTAGTTAGTACAGGAAATTTTATCAATAGAAATAAAACAGATGACGCAATCAATTTGTCAGTTTGTACCAAAGGGTAGAATTTACAAAGCTAGGCCTATCTATATGTAGGTACTAAAAATTTCACAGAATGCATATAAAAAAATTTCAAGAAAATTTGTTTCTTTGTAATATAACTAATGGTACAGAATTTACATAAACTTAATTGCAAGCCAATCAAAATAAGAATCAAGCTATATTTAACCAACTTTCTCTGCTCACAGAAAGTCACATCTTTGTTATATTACTTTGCAGTGCTCTTACATCTTGTAGTATTTTTAAAATAAAATATTTCTCTTTATTTATTAAGTGTAATTTTCGGAAAATCAAGTAAAATTTTATTTATTTATTTTCACATTTTTTTTTTATAATCACATGCATATTATAACTTTTGTTCTGTAATCTAGCCAAGAAACAGCATTGTACATACCCACTGTAGTTAGAATATACCAGCATATTGCTCTCACCCAGCTTACGATTTTAAATGATTTTATCAATAAGTACTCACCGAAGCAGCATTAGTAACCGTTGGATAATTAAATAATTTCAATTAAGCCTGAGAGTCACGTAATAAATTAAAGTCTGCTTAGCAGTAATTATACAATCAGCTAACTAGAAATATTTTATACGTACATCTTGGTACTTACAGAACAGCCTAACTCATACAATCTATCCCTCATCTGTTAAGTATTGTGATGAGCAATAAAGACTAGTGTTGGGCATTTTCTGAAAAGCATATTTTACCACAGTTAATGCCACTCCGATGTAAGAATTGTCCAGAGACTACATACAGCATTATAATGCAAGATATGAAGTGAAAATGGATCATATACATTAGGATATAATCAAAAAATAATCTATTTAATAACACTAATAGTACAATTACGTATTAAAATTTTAAATAGACAAAACATATATCCTATTGTACATGAATGAAGAAAAGTATGTCAAACTTATATTTCTGAGAAATCATTGCAGCAAATAACTAAAACTGTGTGAATGTGAATGAGGCTCACTTGAAAATTTAGCTAGTAAGATAGACAGAATGCAGGTGATGTTCTGTAGATGTAAAAGTTAAGAAGGGAGTTGTTTATAAAAGCAAAAATAACGATATCTCAGAAATATGAAGTTATTAATTAGAGATAGCCCGTAAGTTTTAATATAAACTTTAAAATCAACTTACCGTTGAAGATAAAATTTCATGAGGACAGCACTGCAGTAAAAACGATTTGCAAACTGCATCGTCGTAAAATTTAACCCCATGTCTATCCGTTTCACCTATAAAAATAGACCACTTCATACAATATAACTTGAGAGTGCAAATATAGAAAATACATAAAAATTGTAGTTACCATTTCTAGCTGTACCCATCAATTGATCCAACATAGCCCTCATTTGCTCGTGAGCCGACATTGTACAATTTTTAATACAGCTTAAAAGAAAAGGTGTTCTAAAATATTTGATTACTTTTCCAATTAAGAATAAAAGAATTCACACTTTTTTAATCGTTAGTCTATTATCGTAATCAAAATCGTCACATCGTAACAATGAGACTAAAGTGAAATTTTGTAATGGTGGCAAACTCTGATGTTTTTTGGATGTTTTACTAATTTACTATGCTCTATGGACGAAATAACAACTGCAGTGCTGCCACTATAAAACTCTTTTGGCTGCCATCAAAAAGTCTACGGTTTTGCAAAACATTGGTAACAAGTAACATTTTAGAACGTGATAGAAGCAAGAGGCGGCTTTAGCTGCTGCTCCAATAGGCCGGCTCGACCGGATTAATACCACGCCCTCGCAGAATACGCACGTGAAGTAAAGACATCTTGTGCTTCTGCGTTTTGTTCTGTGAGTGAAGTAACTGGAGGCCCTCTCCCCCTCCCCATTCCACTCCTTATCCTCTATGCTGTGACGAACATCAACAATGTGGTGTTCATCAACCATGAACTATTTTTATCTTCAAGAGTCAATATTTGTCATAGATTATGAACCTAGATATATATTTACGTATTTGATTTCGTTTTCAGTGAAGTACCCCAGGTATATCAAGTACTGATATAGCACTCGTGTAATCATTATAATCACTCTATAAAGTAGCCAACAGAAGCATACTCCCATGTTTCAGGGATATTGAACCATTTATTAAGCTTTATGAAAGTAAAAATAATAACTATTTACTAAACTCTTAATACTATAGGTCTACCAGGATCTGATGGCAAAAAAAAGTTTAAAAAATAGCGAATATCATATGGCAACAAAAAAAATGTCATCAAAACTGAAATTTCGAGGAATTGTTTTTGGTTTGGCTTCAAATTCTTTTAAAAAGTGGTGTATAGGTCGAAGAGCACATCTGCTGACCACCATGATATGAATAAAGATAACTATACAAAATGGGTTACGGAGAAGTTGATTCCCAACCTTACAAAACCTTCTCTAATTGTCATGGACAATGCCAAGTACCTGTTATTCTGTACAATTAAACAAACCGCCTACACAAGCCGACCGTATTGCTGTTATAAAAGAATGGCTTCAATCAAACATTATCCCTTACGACGATAATTGGCGTAAATGTAAATTACTGGAAGCAGTGAAAAATCATAAGTCTGAACCTAAATATCAGATAGATGAGATTTTAAAATCACACGGCCACGAAGTCTTGAGGCTCCCACCATATCATTGTACGTTAAAGCCCATAGAATAAATCTGGGGAATAATGAAACAAAAAGTTGCGGGTAAAAACGTCAATAGACCTGCAAGTGATATAAAATCTTTAACAGAAGAAGCTTAAGCTCTCAAATAGGGATCGATGAATGGCGAAAATCTTGTGAAAATGTAATAAAAATTGAAAATCAGTTCATAGAACAAGATCGATTAATTGAGATGCAGGAGGAAAGGTTTATCATAAATACTGCGTCTTCCTCGTTTTCCTCTTCCGATGAAGACTTTTTAATGGATGTGCAGTATTTGGAACCATTTTCAAGTTCTGATAGCCTAATATTAATTAATAAACTCATGAACAGAGTAATTAGAGTTTTCATCTAAATTTCGAACCCCACATTCGCCACAGTAAGATTTTCAAAAATTATCCTTGATCATTGGATAAATTTTTATATTTGCATGTATCACACACAGAATCAGCCGCTATAAGGAAAAAAAAGTATCAAAACGTTTTGCTCCAATTTCCCCAGTATTTCTAGCGTCAATTTCTTTTTTCCCTTTTTGCCATCAGATCCTGGTAGACCTATACATACTGTAGTTGGCCTGTACCAAAAAGTAATTAAGTAAAATAAAATGTTGGCTATGGTTTGTGCTGTGTACGACACAGAACTCAGAACTTATGGATTTGTTGTTTGTTTACAAATAGGAGATAATATTTAGTTGATTATATTTTTATGCAATTTTTTAAATCATTAATATACTATAAATAACTTTAGAATATGTCACCATCGTTTCGACTATTGCTTCCTTTATTTTCAATGAAAGAAGCTACAGAAATTTTCTTTAGGGGTTATATTGAAAACACGGAAGATAATTTGGTTACAATTTATATTACAAAATATTTATCAAGTGATATACTTTTAGAAGATAAACATAGTGAACGTGATGATGTTATTTATGGATACTGTAGCAGTGACAATTCACTTCATAACAGAATTTTGAAAAGAATTATAAATAAAAGTAATCACATAATTATTGTAGCGCAAGCGGTTACCAAAGTGCAAAGATTAAGTTTAAGTGGAAAATGTATCGATACCAACAATAATGGTATAATTATTTCATATGATCATGATGCAATCAGAAATTCAGAAACTTTAAGTGAATATTATGATTACGTTATCAAGTTACAAATTCTAGTCCAAAATGATTTTAAAGAGGAATACACTAGGACTATTTATGAACCAACATTAAAAAACCCTTCATGGCTTAATTCCTCCATGTGTATTCAACATATATTTAATTATTTGAACATGACTATATGGCTTGTAATGTCTATTAGGCGAAATAAGAAAGTAAGTTTATTCAAAAATTATATTAATTTCTATAAATGCCAACCTCACCTGCATGTTATCCACCCTGCTAGCTAATAAATGAGGTCTTAACAAAGGACTGACCAACAAACCCAAATCACACAGACATGATGACAGGCAGCATCATAAGTGTAAGGATACAGGCACTGTGCTCACACAACCCCACTAGAGGTCAAAAACCCACATTCACAGTGTGGTGAGTATGGGCAACTGTTTAAGAAATGCATGCCGGCTTTTGCTGGTGCTTTCTTTAAGTGGCCTATGTTCAGGAGTGTGCCTGTGGTGCTTAAAGAGTATCTGTGTAATGATGGCTAGTCTATGTAGCAATATTTCATACTCAAGATTATGATTATGAGTGTAATTTTGTTACATTTCAATTTTATCTTTCTCTTCCATTCTGTATCAAAATAAATCTGTAATATATATTGCTCCATAGTCCCTATATATTATACTTATATTTATTTGGAAGGTTATTTACAGACATTTACATTTACAGACAGTTTAATTTTTTACTTGCAGGTATCAATGAAAGAGGGAAATTTTATTTTATCAATTGTAGTGGATATTATAATAGGATATTTTATTTTACATTTAGTTTTAAAGGATAAAAAAGATCTTGGTATTCTTTTAATGGGAATTTTGGAGGTAAAACTTAAAAGTTAAGTGTTTGTAGTATATACTTAAACTTACTATTGCTACAAATCATTTTAATATATTATACATTTTATATAATTTTAAGTACAAATTTTATTGTGTTGGATATAAATATATTTGTTTCAGAAATTAGTAAATCTGATGTACTCATTGTTAAAATGGTTAATGGGTTCACCAGCAGGGCTTAAACTAAATAATGCATTTAATAAAATGTTAGGAAAGTATTTTTCCTACCACATTGAACTTTGGTGGCTATTTTTAGGTATGAAGGCATGATTATTATATTTATTATTATTATATTTTTTTTGCTGATTATTTATGTAAAATTATTTTCTGGTTGGGTTATGTGCAAATATTCAGGGCTGACATGAGGACTGGCATGACCCAGCGCGTGCTTTGTTCATGCCTGACGAATATGCCCTTTGTGTTAATGGGCATAGACGTGTCTATGCCGCCGAAGTTAGTCACCTTACCCCTTTCGACATGGAGGACCGCACACTTGTCCAATAGCTTAAATGACAAGGGATCATACTCCACTGCTCCATAGTCCAAGGAAGTCTCTGAGCGAACAGTCGACTTTGTACAGTCCGAGGACCCTCAAGTCTCACCGGGTCGAAAGCCTTTCTGAGGGCGGCATCCAGGCGGCGGAGAAGTTCTAACGGCGTTTAACCATTTTTCTGATAAGTGGCTCTTTTGGCACCGTGACTAGTGATTCACGTTAATGTGTTGGGTGATACCTATATACAACGGTTGGGTGATATTTATGATACGGACTGTTCCAGTTTGTGTACCTTCGAACTGCAACAGCTACTGTCTGTTGTTATGACGACGGACTTCATATAATATCTGTACAATGACTCGCCACGACCTCCGTCCAAGTGCCCTCGCTGTCTGATACGGTCCTTCGCCCGTTCCGCAAGATCCTGTTCGGTTTTGGAAGATGCGATTCTGGTTTAACCGTGCCAACCTCTCGGTATATCGTCGAATCCGCTTCCTTCAAGCAACGATCGTTTCCTTCAGATCCTCTATGCACTCCATCTGGTGTTGCGTATCCAGCTGGGGGAAAATTACATTGGTCCCAGCAAACTCCACCCTATTATTGCTCGACCAGAAGCTTATCTGTTTGCCAATGAGAGTTCTTGCCCTTGCCCTTGCAGTACGGTCCTCAATCATTTTCCTCCACTCTGGAATAGTACTTCTTTGTCTAGTAGCATGACCAGTCGTGGGAAATTTGCACCAAGACTACGGAGTACTGCCAATGCTCCACCAAAGAGAATTGACTCCGTATCGAAAGGCACGTTTACCTTTACGTTAGCTTTCAAATAGGTTGGGCAGCATTGGGTTTACAGACCTCACGACAGCCCGATTCTTGTTGCTTAAGGGTTATGTACCAAAATCGATCTTCCAGGTTTTGATATGTGAAGGCAATAGATGGCTTCAGCTCAATATAAAAGCGAGGAATCCCAGCCCAGTACGCAAATGACATGAGTAACAATTAGCAATGAATGAATTGTTTGAATATTGTAATTTATAGTAATAAAAAGTGCTTCCGAAAGGAAAGAGTTTTAGGAAAAATAAAAGGTGGCAGGTGTTCTATCATAATTGACAGAATAACAGCTGACATCTCCGATTATTATAAGTTTCACCTGCAGGCCTCGTCTTTGAGTCATATCTTTTTATTTTATCATCTTAATAGTCTTATGTTTTTTTTAATTCTGTTATAACTATTGATATCACGATTAAAAGGATGGGAAGTAGGAATTGTTTGGATAAAAGCATTATGAGAAGCATTACTGAATAGATTTTGGAATATAGTTAGATATCTTAAATCCATAATATTAGCACTGATTACATAGAAAATAATATATTAATTTTTGATCTATAAATGTGGCATGTATTTGTGTTTTTACCAATTTTTTTCTATCTGTTAAGTTATCAATTAAACTGCACTATTGGAATTATAACATAGTATCCACACATTTTTACTATTTATTATACTACTGTTAAAAGTTTTGATCTTAGGCATAAGTACAAAACTCATTGCATGAATAATGACTATTATTAAAGAGAGAACATTTATTTGTTTCAGATGTCTCAGGGGAAAAGTTAGATGTTATATTACACCTATACAAATACATAGGTTATCTTGGATTCACATTTCAAGCAGCAATAATAGCCGATATGATTTGCATTGCTACTTTTCATTCATATTGTATATATGTGTATGCGGCAAGGTAAAGAGTCTTCGTTCGAATTTGGTTCTAAGTTGTATTCTGTAGTGGGTAAACTTCTGTCAAATACCAATCACTGATTGATTACAAGAACTCGTAAAGGAGACGCCTCAAAAAAAAGAGCTTGAATATGTTATTTTGTTAATTTTCACACAATCATCATTTTCTTATATTGTCATCATTGCATTTCATTATGTAAGTGGAATAGCTTAGTGGTTAGCATACCTGACTTTTGTGCCATGGATCCTAAGTTTGAACCCCAATAACTAAACGCTCGCTTACATGATTAAGATCGTACTCGACTGCCTGAGGAAGTCTAATACTGCACAGTCAACCTTCCTATCTAACCTACATTTCGAGGACTGCATCACTAATGGCTAAAGAGGGTTTTTAGCCCGAAACAGCTACCTCTTCTGTTGTTATGACGACGGGGTCCATGGGTGTAATCTCTGCACAATGACTCGCCACTACCTACGTCTAGGGACACTCGCTGTGTTTACGGGCTCTGACCACAGGCTGTTGGCAGGCAAAGTGTTGGCCCGTTCTGCAACTTCCTGGTCCAAGCTAATTGGTGGGAAATATAGTGGGAGGTCGCGCTCAGTTTTTTCGTATTTTATACGTAAAAAGTTGTAGTAAAATCTCTTTGTATCTTACAAACAGTTGGCTGGAACTTGTACACTTTCTCCCTTAATCTTCTCAATTTTTATAAATTCCCTTACGTCTAGTATTGACTGTTCGTACCATCTATATGCTGATGACCTGTGCATTTACGTGCAGTCAGATATTAATAATCTTCATAACGCGATTACTAACTTAAATAACAATCTAATAGCTGTCTGTGACTGGTCATTATGCTTCGGAGTCTCTGTGAATCCAACGAAATGCCAAGCTATATTAGTGGGTAGCTCGCGAATGCTGGCTAAAGTAGATTTTACGAGTCTACCTCCTGTCTATTATAATAAGAATGTGATTCCCTTTTCGAGCTCTATCAAAAACCTTGGGTTATTTATTGATAACAACTTGAACTGGAGAAAACATGTTACCGAAGTTAGCCGTAGGGTCACTGCCTCGCTACAAGTTCTCTACCGACTTAAAAATTTTCTTCCCTTTGAATCTAAGCTTATGCTTGTCCAGACACTCATACTTCCTATTATTGATTATGCAGATGTGTGTTACTCTGACTTGAACAAAGATCTTCTTTACAAGCTAGAGCGCCTTGTTAATAACTGTATCAGGTATATTTTCAACCTTCGAAAGTATGATCATATCTCACAATACCGTTCTCGCCTTAAATGGCTCTCTCTCCAACAAAGGCGTAACTCTAGAGTCCTGCTTATTCTCTTTTCTATCTTAAATCATGCTACCTCTCCTTCTTACCTAAAGGATAAATTTCAGTTTGTGTTTTCGCTCCGTTTCGGTCCTTCGCTCTTCATCTAATCATAAGATTAGCCGTCCGCAACACTTCACCGATTATGTTGGCAACTCCTTTACTGTTCAGGCTGCACTACTCTGGAATTCCTTGCCTGAAGACATTAGGAAAGTGTCCAGTAAGTTATCGTTCAAGAGACTGGTACGTGAACACCTCTTCAAGACATCCGTTCCCACTTAGTGGAATTGATATCATCGGTCATTGTAATTATAATAATATTTTGTATGCTGTATGTATGTGTATATATGTATATGTATGAATGTGTGTATATGTATGTATGTGTGTATATGTATATATGTGTATATATATATATGTATTCATATTTGTTTATATGTATTTATTTCGTCTTTATGTATATAATTGTATGTGTATTTTATATATTTATTTATGTGTCTTTTCTTTTTTTTTTTAACAAATTTATTGTTCGGCACCCTTACTATATCTCTCCACGCCCCGGGTTGACTGGCAGAGAATGCCAAGAGGCATTAAGTCCGCCCTTTATAATACTATGTTTAAAGGTATTTAAATAAAGTTTAAATAAATAAACAGTACCACCAACCTTTAAATAGATGACTTTTAAAAACAGAAAAATAAAAAGTTAAAATGGTTTCCCGCCATTTTTATATAATTTTCGGTCTAATTAAAATAAAAAAACTATGTTAAAAAATATCTTGAATTTATATATAAAATACAAAAAAAACTTTTTCCCGACCTATAATTCTTCACACATGTGACTAACACGAGTCAAAATTTAAAGTAAAATTATATTATTCATATTTTATGAAAAATAACTAACGTATCAATTAGGTATAAGGTAATCAATTAAAAACTCGTATCAATAAAATTGCCATTTATGTCTATCCTTTTATTCAATAAAAGCCGTAATTAAGTAATTTGAATATAAGTAAAATGATTTTTGGTATTTTTTGGATATTCTTACTCGTTACGTAATAAAAACTCGACTCAGTAATATTTCGGTCGAAATGACGGACAAAAAAAGAATTATCTCTAAAAAGTAACATTAATGTTGGAACAAGTTTTGGATTTTTATCAAATATCATTTAATCATGGATAAAACTCATTTGGTAATATAATTTTGGACCGAGGAATTAATCAGTACAAAATATTAAACTATGCGTTATTATAGATATAAATACTTAACTTTCGGAATGGGTTTTTTTTAAATCTTTTTATATAAGTTTTGGTCCAAAATATTTGGGTAAATGGTGGTACTATATTACATACAATGCAGCAAAGTTTCATCGACTGAGAATTTATAACAGTGGTTTTCATAAAACATACCGCTTCGTTTTCTACACCAAAATGCCGATTTTACTTCGATCTTCGGAAACGTAGGAATTAAATCCTATATAATTCCTATGTACATACCTTCATTTCACTCATTTAGGGATAAGTTTTCGGAAAATGCTTTTGTATTCTAGGATGCTTAGTAAATTCCTTTCGTTTTTTTAACGGCGTTTTCGGTCTCAATTGAGACAAGGCAGAAAAAGAGAGAAAAAAAAGTAGAAAAAGAAAACTCCATAAGGAAATACATCCGTCCTGTTGTGGTTACGTTCTTTGTGGCCACCACTAGAGCATTTTGGTAGTATAAGTAATACTGTGGTAACGCGCAAAAAAATATATTTTATGCGCATCCAGAATTGGGTCCTAGTTGCTACGTGCAACAAAACTAAGGGAACAATTCCTTTTCGCACTGTTTTTTGTAAGAAATTATTTTTGTGTTTCTATTAAGTATTTAGAGCTAATAAATTGCTTTAAATTGTAAATTTATACAGCTCGTGTGTTGATTGTTTAATGGTCGAATGTTTATCTGGTTACAGACTATTTAATATACAAGTATCTGGAATAATTGCATTACTAAGACTGTTTGTGGGTAGGAAACATAATCCACTGAGAGGCGGTATAGATTCATGCGAATATACAAACCAAGAACTTTTTGTTGGCACTGTCGCATTCACTATATTGTTATTATTATTGCCTACAACTGTAATGTATTACACTGTATTTACTTTGGTAAGTATATATATGAATAGTATAATTTCTTCTTTTATCACACTTTATCATAGATCCTAAGGGCCTGCCAAATACAATAGGATCGTAGCGACGGATGTAGATTCCTATCCTGTAATCCCCGGGATAGGAAAAGGTACTACAATACTACAGAATAACTAACAGTTCCTAGTTAAGTCAATACTTTTAACTGACAACAATCTCTATTATTATTTCATCAGATTACACTGATCTAATGGTTGGGTCGATCTACAATACGATCATAGACTGCAAACTTACTAGAGCATCAATATTCACGGCAGTATTTGTATTACGATACGCTGCTCTCAAAAATAGAAAATTCTGCAATCAAATGCACAACACACCAATCGCATCTTGAGAATTTTACCATACACCGTAAATATGCCGGATTGATCTTAATGTTGTAATTGTATTGAATTTATTATTATTGTAAGTGTGTAAAAATTTAATATGTTCTCAACAGTTTCGAAAGGTATGTCGTATAGCAAAATCTAATTTCTTAAATTATACGACTCACTCTCTTTGGTAATAAAATTAAAGCAGTTTGGAAGAAGTTACACAAGGAAACTGGCAAAGCATATATTTAAACTTACTAAGAACTTATGGGCTGATTAAGTCCACTCCTGAAATGCCACATTTTGATGAAGAGGCCTGCCCAGCGTTGTTTGCATGGGCAAATCTTACATGCATGGCATGACAGCTTTTGCTTTGACGATTTCATGAAAGGCTCTCAATTCCGCAGTAGCACAGGATGATAAAAAGAAATTATCCTGACAGGTGTCCAGCAATAGCGTTAAAAGTGCATCTCATTGCGCCATATGTAAGAGGCTGCGAGATTTTCGCTTAGTTATCTTATCCATCATAACCATACTATTTTAAAATATGTAGCTAAATACAATTTTATTAATATTTTCAGTTTCGAATTTTGTCCATGCTAGTCCAATATATTCTAGCCAAATGTATTTACATAGTACACACATTACCTATTTATGTAATTATTCTGTGGTTAACACGTTCAACAAAAGTAGCAGGTAAGTTTCATTTAAGTTGTTTCTTTGAATTGTTTACAGGAATAGCCTTATAAGATGAATGTTAGAATATTTCAGTCATCTAGATAGGCAGAGTTCTATGCCCAGCTGTGGACAGCTGCAGGTTGATGATGTGTGACAATATATTTGTTTTGATTCAATCATTTGATTCAATGTTCAAAAAAAGTATGTAACCCTTATAAACAAATACCGATTTGAAATCTGAATAGATATTGGTTCAACATTGTCATAAATTTTGACAAACAATGAGTGAAATCAGATCGTTCTACAAAGGCGCTTTAGTATAACATTTCGATACAGTAATTAGTAATGAAACTGTGCTCAAAACTCACGGTTCCGGGCTCAAATCCTCCTAAGGACAAACATTTGTATTATATTTGAACCACGGATTGGTTGTTTAGTAAATTTAAGGAAGTAAAATTGAGGTATACCATCTTTTTCTCCAAATGCCAACCTCACCTGCACATTGCCAGGTAACAAACGAGGCTCCGGGACCGAATGATGACGGAAGGTCCATTCGAATTTGCTGAACTCCAATCTCACAGACTAGTGATGGGAGAGCAGCATCAATAATGAGGGTGCCGGCTTTTTAAATACACTTGATACACCTGCCATTGTATTTCATCACACCATGGGTTGACTGACAGAGAATACCTTCCGCCCTTTGTTACCTTTATATTAAGGTGTAAGTAAGGTTTTAAATAAATAATTCCGGCAATTCGCACACCGTCAGTCCCCACACTGAGCAGCTATGGTGACTGAATAGTATGGCAAAACCTTTCAAGAAATGCATGCCAACTTTACTATATCTACGGTCAGCCGCGAACGTAAATAGGCAGATGAAGATGATAAATATGGTACAGAAACCTCTGCACGCTGATTTAACATGCTCTATACAATATTTATATTGTTTTTTTTATTATTTGATCATGCTTCAATTTATCTTTCCAGGAAATGTTCTCATTGAAATGGTGCAGACTGAAGAGTCTTCTCTTTTATTGCTAAGACTGAAATTATTCAATAAATCCATTGGAGATTTGGTACACAATTACAGACCTCCAGTGGAAATATCGAAACAAATTGAATGGAGTAATATAGTTTCAAATGTTGTTACTGGAAAACAAATAATTTAGTGCTAAGAAATTTTCATCATTATGAACTAGGAAAAAGTCGGATGTAGAACACGAATTAAACTGCTTCCCAACACTAGGTATCACGCACTCGCAAGTCACAAAATTTTATTAGCTTTAAGACAAGACTGAACGAGGTGATAGATTCTTCGACACCATATAAAATGAGCTAATGTTATCATATTCATAATAAATGAGTTAATGGTCAATAAAACACAACATATGCCTCGACTTATTTTTATTATCGATCAATAGTTATTGCGCAAAAATAAAATTGTCTGGTCACCACGCGTGTATATAAATGCTTAGTTACTTAAACTATATGCAACAGACTGGGCAATTTATTTCTCTTAATTAAAATTAATGAAAGACATTCTACCTAATGTTACCTCAGAAAGGCTACCTTATTAATTTGTAAAGCCAATCACCAATTATTCCATGCACAATACACCACATAACACAGGGGACATTGACTTTATTTCAGTTAAACATCGACTAATGCAATTAATTACTACAAAAACTAAAATAACATGCAATGTTTAAGTCCCTGTCTCTGTGATGCAATGTAAAGTACAAATGAATTAAACAGAGATCGTAGAGCACACTTACACAAGTAGTGACCTCCATCTAACATAATAAGCACTCTCACAAAATATGTACAATCATTTTCCATTAATCGGAAAATTTAAAAAAAATCCGATTGCGTTATGACAATAATACTCATTATTTAAAGAAGCAATGTTTACACAATATCTCTTTATAATATTTTGGTGAATAAGTCGAATTACTTTTTCTTATGTACACGACGAGAATAGTTATACGAGCATTACAGCATACATTTTAAGTATACGCTAAATTTCAGTTCGTACTTATTATTGGCTTTGGTCTATTATTATCAAAACTCTTAAGATATATCACCTTCGGTGATAACATTTAAGGCAAGATTGAATTCTACTCAAAACATTTCATTTTATATCTCATTGACTTATTATAGATTATGGATACACAAAAATGATTTAAAAAATTCACAGGAATGTAGATAGTGAGCTAACAAATAATTATCACATAGTTAGTAAGGCATGCCAACAATCACAAACAAAATAAAAAGGGCTTGTAAACATTGCCACAAAATCACCAGAGTATGTAAAGACTTACAAGTATGAGAATGTCCCTTATTAAAATTGCGTGTTAATATGCGATGTTAGTCACACGCTGTAACAAACGACACAAATTACAGACTAGAGAAAGGTTTCAAGTGTATATTGGCTTTGATGTTGATGTCCCCTTTGGTCGATTTTTACCGCGGCGATATCTTTTTAACTAGCAGAAGTGAAACAAAGCAATCACAGTGGCACTCACTCGTGTTTACTTTACCTTATCCGATGTAACGATCAGATAATAAGTTCGAAGGATATAAGACGGCACAAATGGCTCCACGCCCTAAAACAGACCTAGGGCCTACAACTCAGTAAAAAGGTACACTGACCGAGGTTCGCGGTTGTCTGCTCTGCTAAATGTTGTTTAAACTAAATCACACAGAGAGCACTGAATCAGCAATTTACCTACGTATGATATGATAACACATGGGTTGTTAGTTTTGCGTTAATTTCTAAGGATGTGCATGCACAAACTAAACGGATGTGTAGTTGTCTAGGCCATACACCACACTCCTACAAGACATTGGAAAGCGACTGGTGCTGCTCAATTTATGGCACTACACAACTTAGTTTTAGCATGCGGTTTTTTTTATCATCAATCGTTTAAAATATTTATTTGCGACTAACGCCTAATTCTATGAACTAAATAATAAGAAATATCTTATGAATACATTTCAATTATTGTTTTCATGTAAATTATAAAATGAGCAGTATATTTCTAACAGAAAGTTATTATCCAAGTTAATAAAAATTTATAATTTTAACAGTTTCATACACAATACCTCTAGCCTTAATATTTACATAAAATTATTTTTCCAAAATATTTATTTCCATCTTAAATATTTTTAAGATCTAAAATCAATCGGAACCTAAAACACTCATTTCATGGGCGTTATAATCGTGTTTGTTGTGAGTTATCATTGTGAGATACTTTTGGCTAAGATTCGAAGACCAAGCTGCCATAAAAAGGAGAATCAATGTATGAGCTTCCTTTATTAAAATCATTAGCAAGGATATTACTCCGATGAATAAAATAGTGTGGGAAGCAAGCTTGAACAAATCTGCCACAACTCACTGTAAATCTACGGTGGGTAGGCTAACAAAATTAGCTTTACATTAATTACTTCATTATCATCACAGATATTAGTCAATTAGGAAAATATGATATTGATCACGTGTGTTTTATTTATAATCAACGTGTGTACGTGAAGCCGTTGTAAGTATAATTAGTGTGAGATACGACAATAGCTAACACTGTCGCTGGTCGCAGTGAATTGTCGACGGCAGTATTCAGCTAGTTCTTGAGCACACACCTGTAGTCCTTATTGACGTCTGAGCTTGGATTTGGTGAATGCTCTTTAGGTCTAATTGTACCACGACACGACGCTAACTTTGATTCCAAAGCCTACAATGAAGAAAAGTACACAATATGAATGATGTTAATATTAGTACATGAAGGAAAACTGGAAACGCTGTTATACCATCACCTAGCTCGCTTGCGACAGTGTAGCACAATGAGGAGTCACACAATATGTACATTTATAAAGCTCTACTTGCCGCCATATGTTTTTATAAAAGAAATATAGTCAAATTATTAATAAATTAAAAATAATAATTGTTCTGAGTAAAACATAATTTTACAATATTCTATTATCTTTATCAATTTTAATAGCGTAGTTGGTGTTTAAAATCTTTAGTGACAATGACAGAATTAAAGTTAAGTGTGCCAAACTACTGCGGAATATAAAATTGTGTGCATTATAAGAAAATAATGTAATACTGAAATGGACTACAGCACAGTAACATCTGATGTAATTATTACGTTATAGTCAATTCTAACAAAAAATAATATGTTAATAGCTATTTTTTTGTTTCATTCTTAAAACTAAATCCATATTTTATCTAAAATTACGGACAATATTATAAATTCATTTCTAGCACCATTATTTTATGATGTTGAGTTTAAACACAGGTTGTACAATAGTCATTATTATCAAAGATTTAAATCATATTTATTGCAATCACTACCTATATAAAATGTACACTCATAGAAAAATATCATAAAACTTACTACAAAATTAGTAATTTGACAATTACAATTGTAATTTAAAGAATTATAGTATTTAATGGCAATCAATAAATAATTTATTGTAAAATTAAGATAAGATTTTTCTTTATCTAATTTATTTTTTAAATAAGTGCTGCATTATATATATCATGTTGAAACACAACATGATATCCACAGTGAAATAAAATATATTATCTTAGTTATTTCAAAACTTATTTTGTTTGACTTGATCCTGCCCTTTCTTAAGGGAAGTAAAGTTTAACAAATTCTCAAGGCCTTCTCTTGATCGCACAGCAAAAGACCTTCGTAGTTTTCCACTATCACTATGCACGGGTCTTTCGAATGGCTGTTCAGAAGATCTTTGCGTAAAATTTCGTGGCGCTTTCTGTGACATATTGTTGGAGTGTTCTGGATTTGATAATTGATGTGGAAACAACTCTTTTGAATTTCTGTACTCCACAATATATTGTTCTTCATGGTTAATTTCATTTACCTTGACTTCATCTACATTGTCCAATGTAGTTGTGTGGAGATCAATAGTTACAGATGCATCACATGAGCACTTGACCTTACCACATTCACGGCAAAGAAATCTTTCAAGCTGTAAGCAATAAACATCATGCACTCTACATAAAACAACCATGCAAATTAAAAGTCTAATTTAAAAGTTACATGCTATCTATGATTAATATGATCTAACTACCAATAATTACTAGACCTGTCTATTGTCAGTGTGCATGAAATGGGCATAAAAAGTATTAAATTTTTTACAAAATTAAACAGCTAGCAAACCTAGTTTTAGCTTTACTACAATCCTTGTGCCTAAATTGTTCCAAGTTTATATGCTTGTATACTTGTAAATTGTCAAATAACTGACCCCTTCTTTTTTTAATACTTTGATTAAGACAAGGTTTTTGGTTTCTACAATACAATGTTATTGGAAAAAGTCGAAATCATTAATTTCATTAAGGCTTTTCAACAATAATTACTTAAATATATAAACAATCTCTGATTATGTAGAGTTAAAAGAATAAAAAGGATGTTAGGAAAAAGGGAAAGCCTTGAAAACTGTTCTGCACGGGAGTTACGTAGTGGACTACACACTCAGAATATCCTCCTTATGTTACTTTTCTTTACTGTCAAGCATGTTGTAAATCAGAACATGCAATTCCAATAAACCTGAGCCTCTTTATTTATATTCCATACAAAGATTCTGTATTGTGAATTTTATGGCCAGGTGGTATTATTAATATGAATTATGAGCTATAACATGTTTTAATTGATATACCTACTTACTAGGAGGGTTTACTTAGTTATCATACTTTAATAAATTGAATAATTATAATTTATATAAATGTGTAAATAAAATAATTGTGTTTACACAAATACTACACATTTAAAATGAAACTATTATTTACGGATTTTATCAAATAATTATATTTATAATTTCAATGCAATCCAAAAATATGTTCAATACTGTCATAACTGTATGTTCAATACTGACAGACAATTTTTGGCAAAAGATTGACATAGATTAATTAGTATATTGTAAATAATTACATTGATCGTAAGTACGAAATCAAAGGATTGATGTGAACTTAGGTATCTAGAGTAGGATCTCTAGAGAATATTAAAAGTAACTGAACTGATTGATAGACTGATCCAATCCCCAGCACTCTCTTTAAGTATTCATTCACAATTACCTTCAGAGGACTTAGGTATTATGCTTCTTAAAAATAAGCTGAAGTAATATACTGTAATATAAAATACATAAATGTTATGAAATTATTTGTCACAATTTTTAATTAAATAATTAAATTAACCTGTATAAGATGACTACAACAAACATCATACATGAGAATAGTCATACATAGTTACATAACAATATATACTATAAATACTTACAATATCTTTAGAAAATATATTATTGTAAACATATTACGTCATATGAACTATCACATCACTTGCTATTAAATTGATATATTAAATCATAATAGTATAATAATTATATATTTGTTAAATATATCCTGTCTGCTGTATTAATATTTAAAAACCAATATCAATGTAAAGAAAATAGATTGGATAAATTAAAATAATACTCTAATTCAACAGTTACTATTACAATTATTTGCTACATAACTCAGTTCTCTTACATCCAATACACTTGTCTATAAAAAATAGACCTGATTTTTCCCTATAAAATATTTAATTCATAAATAGTATCTCTATATATACATATATAATAATATATTTTTCTACCACATATAATGTCATATTGTCAAATTACTTGATCCCAAAATACTACTATTAACGTTACAACAACTACTGCTAGTGTAATTACAGTATATAATTTGGTTTCACTCACCCCTACTTTCCGCAGTAAATCTCCAACAATATTTATAGCAGTAACGCGGGAAGAAGGTGTCATAGCATTGCCATTGATTTCACCTGTTTAAGAAAGAAGAAAAAAATAGCAAAATAAAATGTTATGAATATTAAGTTGTGTGTCATGTCACAACATCACTACAACTTACGTTTCTGTGGTGATGTTATAGAAGTTTGTGTTTCTATTTCAACTTGACTCCTAGATGTGTTTGAGATGTGCCCATTGCACACATTCTCGTTTATACTCCCATCTTCTTTTTTATATTCAGGGATTTTTTCTATAACCTTCAATTCTTGTTTGAGATCTAAAAGCAACATATACTCGATTTTATTTATTGTAACAAAAGTAAAGTAATTATTATAATGGAAGCTAAATTTATTATTTTTTTAAGTACCTCTAGCCTCATCAGTTGCTCTTTGAAGTTTCACTCTCAGGTTCTCAATTTCATCTACTTCACTTTCCAAAACAGCATTTCTTTCGTATGCTTGGTTTAACAATGTTTCTATACAGGAGACGGACTCCGATATGACCCTGAAAAGTGTAAATAAAGGATAATAAAAAAACTGATAGTTAAAAAACTTATACATAACTAATGTAAACTACGTTTATTGGTAAAGGTCTTGAGGCCAAAGAAAATCTGCCACTTTCTTTTTCCGATCTACCAAGTATGGCGATTAAGGCCAAATGTCCCATTGCAACCCTTCAGTAGGTCTGGACATTTTAGTTATAACACAATTTAGATGGTAGCTGATATTTCCTTAGAATACTTTTACAATACCAATCACCAACAATCATTTTCATTAGAAATATTCCTATAAAGTTGCGCTGTCTCACAAAAGGCACTTTTAATTGGTACTTATATTCTGATATGTAACTAGGCAAATACTAATATGTTTAAAGTATATATAAATGATTACAACCTCCATCTGCTCCATCACTAATAAGTCATATCATAAAAATGATTGTAAGGTCTGAATCGCTGTAGATATTAATCATTAGTGCTAAACATATGAAAAACATTATTCTATTTCTGTCTAATATTTAAATACAACTATAGGTGCTTCTATTTCTGTCCAAAATTATAATATCTACTATAGGTACTTCAAAATGTTGCCACTATTATTTACATTTTATCTTGAAAAAATATTATAATTTAAAAAATATACTGGGATATACAGATTGTAACTAGTCATATGCTTTCAAACAGTGCAAACATTGTTCCAGTATTTTTTGTTTAAAAATACCATACTGAATTAGAAGAAACCGAAAATTTTGCAGCACCAAAATAGGTCTGGTAGTTTTTGTATGATGCATGAACAAATAGATAAACAGACAAATTAAAAAAAAATAGGTCTTATTTGCAAGGTAGGGATACCTATATTCCAAGTTATTTTTGAAATATTCTCACAATACAGACTTTTTTTTAATTTTATATGTTCTCACTACAACAAGCTTTGAAACTAGAAAAAAAGTTACTTATGAACAGATAAATTCCTTAAGTAGCACTTAAAATTATTAACAGAGGGGAAGACATAATTAACCCTATTCACTCGACGCCTTTTTTGCTTGTGCAAACCAGCAACTCGAGATAATTTCGGCCAAATAAGGGAAACATTTTACAAGTGGTTAAAAATCATTTATAAGCAAACAAACATACAAATAATAAAATTTCCCCAATTTTTATTTATTTTTATATAAAAACAACAAAATTTGAGAAATATCTAAATACTCTGTAATGCTTCCTGCCTACTTCCAGGCCTATTATGATCAGAGCAAACTTTACAGTCCCTTTTCAGTGTCCTTACAGTACTATGTGTAGCTATCCATTGAGTCTGATGTCATTGTAATGCGACATAGACAGCTCATGATGCTGGCGACAACTTTTTTAGTTTTCTCTTGTTCATAGAGAATGTTACAAATGATGAGACAAATTTCCATGCCCCAAAAATTATTGGCCTGATCAACACCACCCATATATTTTATATAATCCAATATTATCTTGGGTTTCTTGACAAGTACTCTCACACCACCTCCCTTGCAGGAATATCTTATCACACATTGTAAATAAGCAAATCGAGATACAAAAGATGTGTAACGCTGCACCAGTGTCACTCATATCAATACTTCAAATAAGCCGGGCGCAATTTTGGTGCCACTCGAGTGCCAAGGGTTACAACTTTGGGCATAATCCTATAAAAAAAATCCATATAACAATGTCATTATCATACCTTTGTCCTCTTTCAAGATCATCATTTTTCTGTTCAAGTTCTCGAATATAAATTGCTTTTTTTTCTTTCTCTATTTTGAATGCCTGTAATTCACTTTCCAAGGCATTTGTTTCTTGTTGACTTCGTTCTAATTTTTTCTGTAACAAAATTTGTTATTCATTTCTTATATGTACCACAAGCATATTATAATAATTTAGAATTTAATTACTACACATATAATGTTGAGTACTTGGTTGGGTACTACTCCAAGTATTAATATAGGCAATATAATGCTATATAGTAAATATAGCACCTTTGTCTACCCAAGAAAGCCAGACGTCTTCGAGGATGCTCTAGACCAGGGATTCCCAAAGTGGTCCGATATCGACCCTAGTTTCCTGAGGGCTGACCTAAACGAAAACTGATTTTGGGGGTCAACAAGGTCTAAAAATAGACTATCCCTATTAATTTACACAAGTTCTTATTTGAAACTTTCAAGATACTGTATAAGTTGTTACATGTACCAACTTTGTGTGTTATAAGAATGACTAATATTATGGTAAGAAGTGTCTTTGTTGCACTGTAATAAAAATATTACATAATTTGTATCAATAATTATTAATTAGACACAATATTTACTGAATTTTATGTCTATTTATTTTGTTAAATTTTGATGAGATCATGATGTCAAGTTTACAGACCTTTACCAACAGCAAAGTTTTTAAATTGGTAAGTATTTTGTATCAATACGAAAAAAAACTAGAGATAGGAATTTTTAAAGTAATTTGTCTATGGGCCCAAAATAGTCCCAAGTAGGGAATCCTTGCTCTAGAGGAATGGATTTGTGTTGCTTTTGCTGGTGGACAAAAGTTCAGTTTTCTACTCTTTCCTGTCATGGGTTACTAAATTTATAATGCGCAATACACGTGAGCGTATCCGCGGGCTAAACTTAGCAACTTTACATTTGTATCAAATAAATTGTAAGCTCATACAGATTGGCCAAGATGAAACTTACCCTTAGCATATCAACTTCATTTTTTAAACGTAGATTTTGTTGCTCCAAATCTCTATTCTGTTTTTCAACTTGTACTAATGATGCTTCTAATTCTTTCTCAAGTTGTGCTGAATTTTCCGTATACTCGTCTAGTTCTTGTTGAATGTCGATAACTCTGCAAACACAACGTCAAAATTAGTTACACTATTACCAAATTCACTAATTTAAAAGTGTATGTACTTACTTTTGCTCATAATATTTTGCTTGTTTTCTCCAATGCTCCACAGTATCGGGTTCCATCTGTCTTTGAGATTCCATATTTTTTAAGACACTAAAACCAATCCAAACGGTAATCCGTAACTGTATAACTATAACGTAACTCTTATTTAAGTGAATTATCGGAATATTATCGTACTAATAAATTTCTTTGTTATTAGTACGGTGTCAGATGGACTATTTAAATCTTTTGTAACAATATGAGGAATCAGCCATTATATTTTAAAACGCAAAATTGTGACACAACTAACCACAACACAACTTCCTTGTTCAAAGCCAGGGTTGTCAGGTCATGTTTTAACTATATTTTCCTTTAGATTTACTATTATTATTTTGGATAAATACTCTAGTTACCTGCGTAAAGTTAATAAATATCTTTCTTTAAAGTATTTCAAATGCAACATTTTTCTCAAGTATAAAATTTTATTAGCACACCATAAGGGTTTGTGCCACGGCAGAGGCCGGCGAAGCGCCAGATAAAACTTGTCCAGGCAACGTTTCATTTTCATATAAAACATTTAACAATCTACTTTATAAGCTTTAAAAACCTAAGTTGTTTTATTTCCATAATCAGATAATAATTCAATCTAAGCAAAATAATAATGCCAACATATTTCCTCCCGTGGTAGCCTATAAAATCTCAATGAATGACTGACAGCGGGATAACTATCGCGAAAAATACTAGACCAAAACTAAGCAGAAGATGACGGGCAGCAGCGTCTGGTGTGTGAGATGTCTGGTACTACGATCGACAATCTGCTTGCTGAGTTTAGCAATTACGGCAAACCATCCTTATGAGAGAGGCTTAGGTCATGCAGTAGACTGTTTATAAGGTAAACTCTTATTGTTAAGGAAAGGTAAGCAAATAAATATTCTAGTACAGATGACAATGTCGAATGTAATTTGCAGAGATAACATCCTTCTCTTTGAAAGAAAAGGTGAGGTTATAATTTTCCCGATGATCGTTACTATAAATTATGTATTACCGCGTTAAAGGGGTAATTTTCCTCCCCATTCCCCACCTTTTTCTCTATGAAGGTGTAAAATAGCAAATTTTTTTCTCCATAATCAAAGTCTTCTCCGCATCGCAAATTTTTTTTGTCATAAATGCTATTATCCCTTCTCGTTATAGTTATATATCATATCAGGAATAATTATACTGTTTTTGGCGGTGTGATCATTGAGAAAACACATGATCTAGGTCAAATATTTAAATAAAACTTCATTGTCAATATATTCGTTTACATGTCCAGATATTATAACCTTTTTCTATAGTAATACATGTATACTAATATTAAAGTTAATCAAATATATTTCTTCTTTACTTAATAAGCAAAAGAAATACTTCAGATTATCGATTATAATTTACGTTCTCTAGCAACGCTTTATAAATACAAAATTCTTTGCCATGTTCGGATAGTCGTACATTCCTCAATATTCGTACCCCACAAACTACCCGTATTAAAAAAAACCCTTAAACAACTTAAAACAAGTAAATTTATACCCTGCCGTATAATATTTAGCCTAAATGTAGGGTATATTACACCATGATGACAACACTTTTCAGAGAGGATAATATAATAAATAGGATAATATAGTACCTGTATTGTATATAATATAGATTCTGTAACTCCTAGATGATATGAAATCAGATCATACCAAAATAAGCATAGGTAAAATCAAACTGTTATTTTTAGGCTGTCTAATATTTACAATAGTTAAATTTAATTTAAAATATTGTTGTTTATTATATTCACTGACATTTTATATAGTAGCAGACTAAAGTTATTGTCACGTTCAGTGTCCTTGTGAGTCACACAGTGGGGGCAATCATTTATTGTGGAATACGAATGATAGCTCTCCCGAATGATAGCCTCGGTAGAGGCTATTTCGTTTATATTACGAAGGACCAGTGGGAATGTGTAAAAGAAACTTACCTGTAACTCTTAGAACGAAAGGCGGTGTAACTCCAAAGCCTGCAATATGGCCTTGTCATATAAATCCTTAGTTATAATATTAACATAATACTAATATTACTTCATATTAACTTAAGGTTAGAAACTAATTTGCGTTCAAGACGTCTTGCAATGTGAGAGGTGTATCTCCAAGAACAAAGGCCTCCATTTAGCGAGGCGAGATAGCCTAATGGTACTTGCCGGATAAGTTTCTGCTGACTGAAGAGACATAAAATTGCGGTACACTCCCTTCACCCTACACTTGTGGAGATCCAGACGATCTTGAGAGAATTCTGTGCTACGAAAGGTCGAGATGCAGGACCATGTTTATTGACCGGAGTATCTCCTAAGACGAAATATCTGCGAAAATCCGTGCGAATAACTTAACTCCTAAATGTATATTAACGTCACCCATAATAGCTATGGAATCGTCTGCGTGTGAAAGATCACTCAAATGAAACTTAAGTTGACCAGTTATCAGGTCTGTAAGGCCTAAAGTCTCAATTACGTAGTCTACTCTTTGGTTGCGTTCATGTGGCATTTGCGAAGGTCTAATATCATATAGGTAACCTTTTTACTTATAATATAATTCCTTACAATAGAAACTTGAAATAAAAAGGGTGCGGCTCGTGAATTGCCTTTGTAGTAGAATTTTGTTACACATTAAAAAAACGTGTGCGTCTCGGGACACCCGACAGAAGTGATAACTTAAACTAATCTAAGTTGAACTATTTAATAAGAAAATTGTTTAACTTGAGGAAAGCTTAGGTTATTACCTAAATTTTATATATATATTAAAATGATAATGTAAGGAAAGGTTATTTATTAATAAAATCTTTTATTGATTATAAAACATATTTTATTCTTAGTTAAAATTTTATATGCTCACTGTCAACAGTATATGCCTATCGCATACTAAACACTGAGTAGAGAGAGGGGGAAGCGTCTGTCCGAAATACGGCTAGCGCTGTGGTTTAGAGTGAGAGCCTCCCTACCGCTGCCGTATGCGTGAGAGAAAGGGAAGCCAGACAGACTGGCGCCGTAACGCATTACGTAACGAAGCGCTTTACCCTCCCATAAGAAGTTATCACTTCAAAAAGGATAACATTACACATATACCCATGCGTGTGAAGAGTGTGATGGTGAAACTAAAAACTGCTAGACACTGTCCGCATATGAAAATTATCCCAATACCCTGGTGATATCTTCGGGGAACCGCAGACTACGGCAAAGCGGTTATTGGAGTAACACCGCTTTTCGTTCTACTCTTCTTTCGACCTATCATTCGTATTTTACAATTAAACGGAATTAACATGAATCAAGTGACTTTTTTGATTACTGAGCTAAATGAGGCTATTTCCTAATCGCGTGGCCTCGTTGGAGTCATATATTAAGGACTTTCAAACAGAAAAATCTTTATTGCGCGTCAGTTCTAACAAAATATTCACACATATTACATTCTCGTAGATATTTGAAAAACTCAATTTTAGCATTAAATATGACCATATTTCAACTTATATCCGAGTACATTAGGTTAAGTGACCACACAAAGACTAGTTTATGTACATTATAAGTTCATACCCTAGCAAAATTGTTGTAAATGTGGCGTTTGGTTACCCAAATTACTTCATGTTATCTAATTTAATCAGATGAACAATGAAAAAGAACTCAATTCTTTTATATTCGGCACGCCCTACCTGGAGTTTTACCACGTAAGGTTGGTAATAATTTTTTATCACAAGTTGCATTCTTTTCAATAAAATAAAAGTTTAAGTACATATAAATTCGCCCTGTCGTAATTAAGAAAGTGTGGACATTATAAATTATTTAAATAGAAACGTTGATTTTAAACCAGATAAAATTATTAATTTCGACGATCTTGTTTTTTGTTTATTGTAACATGCGGTAAGTTCCATCTCAGCCTGAGAATCGTCTGAGTTAGTATAACACGCTTACCCATCTGCCGCCAAAACAGCAGTGCAATTACTGTTGTGTTCCGATTTGAAAGGAAACAAAGAAAGCCAGTATAATTAATTATTGTCCATAAGGACAGCGAACGATTCCATCTTAGTCCTCTGGGTGACTACGCATTAGTAATCTTCTTCAATAGAAGTTGATGGCAGGTGTCTATGAGCATTAGCATTTTTTATAAATTAATTAAGATTTTTAAAAATGGATTCATTACCAAGATTAATTATTTATTTTTATTATTATTAAATCTTTGTCAGGATTTCTAAATCAAATAAACCAATAATTATAAAAATGGATAGATTGAACGTAAAATTAAATTAAAGCAAGGCCCCAATTGACGTAATTATATATTTTACGCGTAAGCCCAATAAATGTAAAATCTATGTTTAAGTTACTTATACTTTCTTGGTTCGAACGTGAACTATGGCGAAGCTGCGACATGACTATTATGTCTTTATGGACGACATAAATATGTTCCATTTTGAACGTAACGAAGATAATAAATTATGAAATAAACTGTCAATGTCTCACTCAGTTCGACGATTTGTACTGCATGATTAAGTATACTTTAGGTATACTTGTGCCAGCTTCTTCAAGCTGAGCCACCATGTAAGATACTATTATACCGCGTAAAATAAATTAGGCACTAAAAATGGCCTTGGATATCGACACTGTTGTTTTCCGCCTCTTTCAAAGACCGCTTCTCTATATTTGTTAGGTCAAATAAAGATTCAACCTTGGAATGAAAGATAATAAACTAAAAATTGAAATAACTCCTAATATCATTTAAGGCCGTGGTCCTATCTCGGTCGGGGAGGCTATACTACGTATTAAAACATACTCAGCAGATCTATTTTAAGCTATTCTTTAGAGAGGCCACTCCGCTGCGGGATACAAAAGTGATCCCGAACAGGAGCTTTGGCAGTTAATTCTCTACTATAATGGAGAGGTCTACCGCAGGCCATGGCTTTACACACTCATCACAGGACAAAACCCCCGGGTATCACGTACATCCCTCTCTTACCCCTTTCACCGGCGAAGGCAAGGTCCCACGTTCATGGCCTACAAGAGATATACTCGTGTACAAAGTCGTTTTTAAGAATTCGACTTATTCCTCTCTTATCGACGGGTCTCAACCGTAGGTATCGCACCTCCTTAAGAAGGGTTTTTGTGTTACTGCGAGCCCTCTCTATTTTGCCAAAAGTCCTTCTTTCGTTAACAGCCATTTTCGGAGTTTGGGTATTGAGTTCAACTCTATTATAGATGACACAGTATCACGACCAGCTCTCTTCTACAAGACTATTCGCTATACGGCGCACTAAACAGGTTAACAGAGTAGTTGTTGATCTTGTCCTAGAGTGATTCTACCTTAACAGATCAAAGGATTCTACTACTAAAGAAAATGACTACTCATTTTCTTTGGTGTCAGTCCCGCTTGCGCCGTCGCTCCGTGCACACGTGTGCTCGCCTCCGGTTCGAGCAGCCATAAACACTGTGCCGGAGTGTTTCGCAGCGGGATGAGTCATTAGTTCGCAATGGGTCGTTAGTGGCCCCGCACCTGCGGGTGCCTACTCGGCCCTATTGTCTTTCCGCGTCTTTGTCCGCGTGTTATTAAAGTGAGTGCCGCCCGTCGCCCGCGCATACTGCACGGCGGTACTGTTTGCGACTTCGCCCCGCGCATACGTGTGCTCGCCCCTCGGTTTGAGCAGCCATGACACTGTGCCGGAGTGTCTCGTACTCAGTATTTGTCGCGTAGATCATGTCAGGGTCGTCGGTCTCCGCGCCTCCATCTTCCCGCGTATTCGCGAGTTATTATTTAGTGAGAGCCGTCCTAATCCCGCGCACGCTGCGCGGCAGTCCCGTTTGCGACTTCGCTCCGCATACAAGGTCACTGTGCTAAGCGTCTCACAATCGGGTTCTGTCGTGTCGGTTTGTCAGGGTCATAGGTCTTCACGCCACTATTAGCCTCCCGCATACGTGTGCTCGCCCCCAGGTTTGAGCAGCCATAACACTTTGTCGGAGTTTCGCAGTACAATATGTCGTGTGTCAGTATATCGCTAGTGGGCCCCGCATCAGCGGGTCCCTACTTCGACTCTACCACTTTTCCCGCGTTCAATCGCGAGCCATTACTAGTGAGTGCCGTCCGTGTCCCGCGCACGCTACGCGGCGGTCCCGTTAGCGACTTCGCTCCGCATACGTGTGCTCACCCCAAGGGTTAGAAGCAGCCATATACACTTTGCCGGAGCGTCTCACGATCGGGGTCTGTCGCGTCGGTTTGTCGGGGTTCACCGGTCTCCGCACCACTATTTTTGTCTTATCCTTCCGCGTATAAATCCGCGCGCCATTAAAGTAAATCGTCATCCCGCCAAACTCGCGGGCCAATCTGCTCGCGAGTCAATTCAGATGAGGCTGTGAAAGCCTCCGGGCTAACAGCGTGTGGATGGTTTTTAGTCGGTATGGTCCTCCTTCAGGGGATTGAGTCCGACATAACCCAGTATGCGTAACAGCATTTTCCATCCAGGGAAAAAAAAAAAAATTTCTTTGTTGTTCAGCATAGATAATATTATAAACACTACGTTAGAGTAAAGTTGATCAACCCCGTCCGCTTTGCTCTTGCAGCTATTGTCAAAAAACACAACAAAAAAGACAGCTGCTTTACTGCTGTCAAAAATGTTTGAAAATTAAACATTGGAAATTAAATAATAGAGTATAATATATTTCTTTTCATTTATTAAGTTACTTATAGTGATGTACAAACGTATATATTATTTAAAAAAGTTAAAGGATAGTATGTAATAGTAAATGTAATTTCAGTATCTACTTTGTTTTCGAATGACGTGTAATGTTTCCAAAGGTGGACTCTGATGATATTTCGCAGGTCACGTCATTAAAAGAAAAACAGACTTTACCTAGCGATGTGCGAGACTCATCAAAAAATTGTGAAGTGCCGAAACATAATAATAACAGGGAGTTGACTTTCACCATGTTGATTCTGGAAGTGATTTTCTGTATTGCCTTAGCTTTATCTACGTATGGAACTCTACACAATATGTAAGCTAAATTTAAAACTTAACAGAAGTACTTTACAGTTGTTAACTTGAATATTAAGTTCTATTTAATTAAAACAAAATATAAAGTTTCAAAAGTTTTGGTACCACATCTATAGAAATTTCGGGAAGGAGGCTTTATGATAATGCTATGTTTTATATTTTAGTCATCATAAATATAATTGTATTATAATAAGCCAGAGTCGACCCAAGCCTTGGTAGCCTACTGGTCAGGGCGCTCACTTTAGTTTCAATGAGCGCAGGTGACCTGGGTTTGATACGTGGTGCCGGCGCCACTAAAATTGCTAATAGCAATTATAAGTGCTGAATTTACCATGTGCTCAGGGGTGAAAGAAAACATCATGAGGAAACCTGCATGTTTGAGAAATAATCAAAATATTATTTCGAGGATATGTGAAGCCCTCCAACCCACACTGGAGCAGCGAGGCGGGCCCTTCCCGGCTCCTAAACCCTCTCTAATACTCATAGTTGAAAAGGTGGCCTTTGCCCAGCAGTGGGCACTTACAAGGTTGCTACTTTACTTTACTTTTTAAGCTGTAATTGAGATTGAATGTAGTCCAACTAAATGAACATTATTGTTGTATACTTAATTAATATTACATGCATGTATTATTATACGTAAATATTTTTTATAGGTTACATATACTGTAACCTATAAAAATTGCATATTACTTAATACAAATTATAATTACTACTGTCCCTACTAGGCTTGTATGTTGTTTCAGATCATACAAAGTTACCAAACACCCTCAAGCAGTTAGATTTTTTAAATCAGACTCAGTAGTAACAGACTGGTATAGAGGGCAACTTGGTAATGCACTTGCTGCTGTTAATGTTGCCGATGTTTCATTTATTATGTATTATGCTCCATGGGATGCTGAGTCGCAGTATGTCCGAGGAGAATTTGAGTTGGCAGCTAATGTCTTAAGTGGTCAGGTAATTATTCCTATTTTGTAATAATTCTTATTTTTTATAAATGAACTTAAGTTATGCACTTACACTTAGTAATAAGTTAAGTAATTGTACTTACTTGCATTTTAATATGCAAATATTTATAGAGTATTATATATATAGAATAGCACAAATGTTATATACCTTTTCCTCTCCTAATACTCGTTTACATTTCCCAAATACCCTTAAAGGCCGCTAAGACACCTACAGCACCTCTTGTGTTGCTGATGTACGTGGGCGACGGCAATCACTTACCATCAGGTTTTCAATTCAGGTGCAAGAAATACGACGCTGATTATGTATCCAATTACAAAATCAAGATAGAAATTTGAATTTATCAATTTTGCAGAATAAAATTTGGTAATTTTGGAATGAAGGGGGTGCTTGATAAATCAGTTCTTGAAAATATTCAAACAGCACAATTAGTTGATAAATGGTATGAAAGATATGGTACAAAGTGCTCCATGCTTTTTTCACAATAATATTAATATATTTGTTACATTGTATGTGTCAAAACATAATGCATGCGCACACCGCGAGCATGCTCTTTCTCTCTCACTCTCACATAATTGATCTGGGAGAAAATTATTAATCCTGGCGATCCTAATCAGGATAATGATATAATCTTATAGAATTATCATTCGGCCATCGGCCCTTGACTAGTCTACATCGTTTAAATGAAATCTGTCCATTTAAATGGGTCAAAATTTAGTTCAAAGATGTTGGTTGCATGTTAAAAAAGGAAGTTGCAAATAGTAACTATTGGAAATGTTGTGACCACTCCCTAAGTATTACTATCATTGTACATAGCTTTCATGCCTGTTACTTGGATAGGCAGAGATTACGAATTTTAGTAAAACCCTGATACCTCTCTTGCCTCATTCATACGCACACATCTATGCATGTAAGTTTCTTGGTTATGGGAATGGTCTGGAATTTTCCCCCAATTAAAAAGTATTATAGTATTAAAGTTGATACTTGATATGTGGTAGAGCCAAGCAGCAGTTTTTCCAACTGCTTGAATGGCCCACCTTGCCCAGGGTAGTACCATGACCCTACAGAATACCGGTGTGAAGCAGAGAAATGTTTTGCTTACACATTTCACTTTCTCCCCTTCTTTCTAGTTCCCCTATGTTTTATTGGATAATTTTAATGTACAGCTGTTTTACAGTTTTATAATGAAATTTTGTTTTTTTATTTTTTTTTATAAAAAGTGTTTTTGAAAAAAAATCATGTTGTTAATAGGTACATTTTTCTGCCATCAATTGCTGGAACCCTGGCAGTGAATGTAGATTACAACATAACAAGGTACCATCTTGGCCTATTCTGATGGCATACACTGTTAACGCCAGGGGAGTGCTTTATAAAGGTATTATTAGCTAATTTACTTTGATAGTGTTAGAAACTCAGATTTTTAACTCATCTGTTGACCATGGCATCACATGATGAGATACAAAAGTTTACCAACAAAACAAATTCCCAATTTATATAAGTACTGAATACTTACTGTTGTTCAGTCTATATTTGGCTGGAGTAACTTCCAATACTATTTGATTTTTGCAATGATATCATAAATTAACATTACAAAAGGCAAAACTTTTACCTTCTGAATAAAACATTTATTAGATATTTTAATTATAAGTTTAACATGATAATTTAATATTATAAGTCTTTTTGAAAACTAATTTCTCAGTACTTTCATGTAACCATCATCAATAACCACATGTTTCACTCATTGCATCTATAATTCTAATGGAGTTGTATTATTCCACTGGAATCATGTTTTAGTGCATACATGTAGTATACATGTATACATGTATTCCAGTCCATGGCAAATTTATTGCAACTGAAAACAACAATTTGGCTGGAATAAATTCTGGACCGATAAGAGTAAGCAGGCCGTGAACAGAGACAATAAACTAGTTTTGTCCCTCTTTATGTTAGTGAATTATTATTTATAATCTCATAGACATATATTAAAGTAGGGAATGCCATTCAAACTGAACATTCAAATGTTTTTGACATAACAGTTAAAAAAACAGTTATGTCCTGTGTGTAGCGCTGATTAAAAATTTCATTAAAACATCAAGAAATGTTTTGAAAATTTAGGGCATGTGCTACTTTCTCTGTTAAGAAGTATTAACTCCTTCCACTTTTATCACTTAGCTATGATAACCGAGTGGTTAGGGTATCTGAATCCGAATCAGAAGACTAGAGTGCAATCCCCTATGTAGAAGGCTTGTACCAATGAGTTATTCGAAACAGTCAGCTATGCTAAATAAAAATTGCATTAAAAAAAACATAAGGAAGTTGTGTTATTCAAGGTTGCTATGTTTATGATGTCACATAATGAACATTAAATGATATTTCTCACTATAGGTCCCAGGGATGCACACAGCATGGTTAAGTTTTTGGAATTAATAATAAAACCTATGGAAAGAGTATCATCAACTGAAGAATTAGTTAATTTATTGTCTATATATGATGTAAGTATATACACCTTATATAAAATAAACTAAAACATACTTTTAGTTTATTTTATATAAGGTGATTTGATTTGATAGCTTTTTTTATTTAATAGTTTCTGATGATATAATATAATACAATTCGCAATAAAGCAATCGCAATAATCACCAAAGGGTATTTTTGGAAACATAGTTCACCTAAATTACTTTTTGTATTATAATATTATTATTCACCCAAAATATTTTAATTTAAAATAAAAATTTTGGTTTCTACAAGTATTAGTAAAAGTATTTGCATCAATGCCACACACTAAATAAAGATACGCAAACCATTCGATCGTTTGTCTCGCAGTCTCTGTTTTGTTAGAACCATGTCCGAACATGTACTTGAAAATTACTCTAATTTTTATGGTCCCATGTTTATCTCAAATACTGAATGTAATAACAATTGAAATTCAAACAATACAAATACATATCATTTTTGAATTTAGATGTAATAGTTTTCGTGTAAAAAGAAGAATGACTTGGATCATGGAGGTTTAATTTTAATTCAAATTGGCCACTACATTCAAACGGAAACTCCATACTTCCCTCATTATTAAACATTGTCTTTTAAACTTTTAAATTGTCTAGAGCAGTCTTAGCCATACCAGAGGCCAGGCACATGCAGTCGAGCCATTGGTCAGTCTGTCCATTGGTGAAAACCATTTGTTTTTAGGGACAAGGGTGTAAATAAGATTGCTACGCTGCACATTATTTAAGTATATTGTTTTATTTTCAGGCTGTAGCAGTAGGCTACACGCCGTTAACAGACACTTCAAGGTATTATAATATATGGTACAATGTTGCCTTAAAGTCACGTGAATTTGATACAGTAGGTGAGATATGTTTTGCTGTTGTTACATCTGCAGAGATGGCTATGGACCTAGGTGTAGAGAATTTGCCAAATGCCCGTCTCATGCTTTGGAATGACACTAAGGTAAATGACATTTAGGTCTTTAACACTTGGTTTTATGATTAAAGAAGAGATAGTCAACAATTACTGTTGACTTATTCATGATATACTTTAAATAATTATGTATTTTGCCTAATTTTCTATATAAGGATAACATTTAACTTATCTATTAACATATAACTAAAGAATGAAGGTCCTCATGGCTAATGTGGGAGCAACATAAGTCTGCCACCGACTAGTAGTCTTAGACTAGTAAGAAATGTGTTAATTTTTTATTTATAATTATTTCCTACATATTAGAACTCATACATACAACACAATTTTTCTTGTCCTACTAGGAATTTAAAACGGAAGGCGACAATCAGTCATGGAATGAGTCATCACTAATGCATTGGGTGCTGGAGAATTTTTCACAGCCAGTCGCGAGAATCATACCAATGTGGAAGAAGTCCTTCAGCTTTGATAGATATGCTGATGGAAATCCAATGTTACTGCTCTTTACTCCTCTTAACCCATTGTATGAGCAGTTACCTTCATATGCCTTGGTAAGTTTAGTGAAGAATGTTACAATAATTCTAATGTGTGTTGATAAAATACGCTCAGACCCTATTAATTATAGTGCTGGACAAATAGTCGACATGAACGATTTGCTAGGGTATAATTCCATGTGGAATAACATAGAAAATAAATATTTTGGATTAATATTTTCCTTCATAAATACGCGATTTAGAAATTAATTAATTTTAATGCATTGTAGTTCTTCATCAGCTGTTTAAGTCTACTGCTGGACAATAATCTTTCCAAAAAACCCTAATGCTCCTCGGACTAGGAATGCCTGTCGCTAGAACCGCGTCTGTGAGCGGGTTGCACAGCTTGCAGGTGAGGTTGACATTTGAAGGAAAAGCCCAATTTTCCACCTTACACCCCATTACATGCATAGTAATCGATGTATTAAAATAATTTTGTAGCTCCGTGAAGTTGCCATGGAATATTATAATTGTAAAGACAATGACAGCAGCCAATGGATTACAGAACTGATAAAACTACAGCAAGTCCAGAGACTTATATATCAGCAAAAAAATTTTTTCAAATTCTGCCAAGAGTACAAATTTAAGAAGCGTATGACAAAGCCAAGCAAATTGTTTAAAAAAGAAGTTGTATCTCACAATAATAAATATCCTTGGAATAATGTGACACAAAAGAATCATAAGAACGGAGTTTTCGATTTTATTTTAAAACAAGGCTTGGCAATATCTAAAGTTATGGAGAGCGGAAGTCAGAATTGCCCTTTATGGTCTTCTTTGGGCACATTAAACGAGTGCAGTACTAAATTCATGCCTGCAGAGAAGAGTTTCTATGAAAACTATGAACAATGTCAGCTGTTAGAGGAAAGTGTCAACAAAGAATCAGAATTGAATGTGGAACAAGAAAAGTAAGTTTAAATATAGTCTTTTCTATTTGTTTTTCGTGTTTGATTAGAATTGTTTAGTTATTAAATTGTAGTTACTGTCATTAAAAAGTTACGTTATCTTTTTCTAATGTATATGTCGGCCCGTTGGCCAAAAAAATCCGATAAAATCCGATAATAGGTTTCATTACAAATGTGGAGTATTCGCGTAAAATAAATAAAACTCAATCAGATGGAAGCTCTCGATAGGGGAGAACCAGACAGCCGAGGGAAAAGAAAGGAAAACGACGGGCGGTATCGCGGAGCACCGTGTTCTGCTCCAATTGAGCTCGGAGCGGTCCGTCACGGATATTCCGAGAGGCGGACTGGGATTAAACCATTCGCTGAGACAAATATCTGAATAATTTCGGTCGGCATACCACCCCAAATGGCGGTCATCTCGTGAGCCTGGTCCAGATATTCTGTGTGCGTGTCTGTTTAGGCTTTTACGCAAGCAAGAATTATCCTGTCCATGATGATAGGCCGGTCCCAATAGAGTCCAGGCTCTCAGGCAAGTAAACATTTTCGAGCACGGCTTCAGGCGCGTACTTATAATGAGACACCCTTCGATATACAAGACCGTAGTTTTAGAGCGAGCTCCTGATGTAAAATCTGCTTACTAGGTCATGTCTGTGTAAAATTAGGGAGAGTTTAAGCGCTCTTATTGTCGATTCGTTAATCCTTACTTTATTTTGTAGTTACCGTCCCAAAACGAATTTCAATTTATTCATTGATTAGCCATATCATAAGATCATGAAGCGGTGTAATAAGGTGTTTAGTAAATACTTTCAGATAGAAGAATCTAGGCGGAAAAGTCATTAGCTGGTGTAGGGTAGCTTCCTCCCGTGAATTGTTGTTGTGCCATAAATATAATAAATACCTACCAGTATAATGAATTATTCTTAAGTATATACTATTCGAATTTTAAGATTATGACATTCTCAGTGTTCGAATTTTCCCTGTTTGTTCAGGAACAACCTCTAGCTGAAGACAATACTTCCAGATGGGGAAGTTTTTCTTCATGTATGTATGTACTACGCATATCAATTTCAATTGTTTTCGAATAATCGATTGTCATTATAATATTTTTTTAATACGATATTCGCTTACATCATTTCCAAATATAATAACTTCTTTGTAATCAAGTAATTACAATTGTAAAAATACGTTGAGATAGTTTTTATTTATTAACCATAGTGTTACTTTGCCTCCAAAGCGTGTTTATACAACTGGCTTTAAAAAATCATAGGTCTAAAGTATCGATTAACTTTATTTAATTTGAATAAAAAAATGCGAGAGTTGCATCTACCACTATTTGTGTGTAAAAGTATTTAAATTTTGTACAATTTAATTATGCACAACTATGCTTGTATACGGTTGTGAATTCACTTACGTATTGTTTCACATCTACGAAAATCCCATTTTAAGTCTTTTTTTTTACTAAATGTACACAGTTTTATTAACTTTCTCTGTCTTGTCGGTAACGAAAATTGCTTTAAGTTTTAACCATCCCTTGATATTTTCAAATTTTAAAACATAACATAAAAACATATGTACAATAATAATTTAATGTTTTTTAGCCTCGAAACAACGATGTTGCCATACGAAGATGACCCGTTATCGCCAGAAAATCTCATACAAGAGAACATAAAGCACTTCTGTCGATTGATGCAATTCGCGAAACAACTGGGTCCACCAATTTCTCCGGCTAAAGTAACGAGTGGCAACATCTCGCACGTCCACGGTCTGTCCTGCGCGAGCAATTCTAGTCTCCATATGATAGCTGTTGACAGTATACAGAACCATCACTTCGCTGAGGCTCTCGGCATCGACATCATTAAAAAAAAGGATATGACTGCTGTAGCAATATTAGATAGTAAGGTCAGTATTAAATTAGTTTAAATTAGTCAACTACTCGTATGTCGTCGGTCGACGTTTGTAACCGCCTCCCTCGACGTCGTGCGACGCCGAATATTGTTGCCACGATGAGTCGATTTACTATCCTAAAGGCTATGAAACGTTAATTTCCAATACAGGAGTATATCGTCGTTCATGAAGCTTGGGAATGTTGCTAAATTAAAACCGTGTTTTAATCATATTATGGAAATTGGTATTAAACTGTCTATATTCTTTAAAGTCGTTATGACTTTAAATGATATAGACAGCATGATGCATATGATATGAAATTATTTTATTTTTCAGCATGGGTGTCAATACTTTCTTTCGGAAGACTACAGCGCGAAATCAATTAGGGAGTTCATCTACAATTTCACTCAGAACAATCTGAAGCGGTCGCTGCGCACGCACGTAGACGACGCCGCCTACACACACTACTACGGCCCGAACACAACCAATGTTGATATAAATATAACCGATTTAACCACACGTACCTTTAAAACATTTGTGAGAACACCGGGAACGGTAAGTTGACACCTTATAATGTTATCTTGCATCTCGTGAAGATATTAGAAAGTAGTAAAAGTCGCGTATTTCAAAATTCTGAAACCTATAGCTTAATCAAAACTGAAAAAATAGAAGTGTGAATCCACTTTTCTTCACACGTCACAATTCTGTCCGAAATCGCTTCATTTCTTACCTACTTATCAAAGCAGGGCAAACTTCTACGCGTGCTATTCTATGCACATGATGATAATTGATGAGGCACCCATTTTTTTACTTTTTTGTCCATATTGTGGGATAACTAACGTCAAATCATGACGTTAATACCTTCGTTGTTTGACAAGGATCGGCTTCCTCCATTACTTTAAATTCATAGTTACCTTAGTGTCTGGTCCTCCTCGTGCTTTATTTTTCAAATCTACGATAGCTATTACGAAAGCGATTACGAGACGTATAAAGTCTCCAAGCGTAGCATTGATGTAGCGAACTGTACCTGCTACGTTAGAACAACGTCGGAATTGGTATTCGAAATCAACTCGAATTTTTCATGTTTAACTCGACTAGATTTTTGCATTCAATGTAAAAAAAATATTGAAAGTCTTACAATAGAAAGTGATAGTTTTTGTGTAAAAAACAAGTTTTTATCACGAATCTTAGACCATGTCGGTTTTATTTTAATTGAAAATGGCCACACCTTTACAATGGAAACTTAATACTTTAACCCTATATATTTATTAGTGATTAATTAAATAGCTGTAACCTCATAGTGACAATGAAATCACATACTTAAGCAAAACGATGACGGGTAGCAGCGTCCAAAGTGAGAGGTGTCTGGTACCACGATCGTTTGCCGAGCGTGGTGATTATCGAAAATCGTCCTTGTGGGAGTTGCCTATGTCCCGCAGTGGACTATTAACAGGCTGATAAGGATAAAGATATACCGTAAGTGCACAGTGATTGTAAAATACCGAAGGCCGCCAATTTTAGTTTACATTCCATCAGTTCAACAAATATTCAGTAAACGAAAACAATATGTTCGCTGTCTATATATTTCAACAAGATTTCAAGAAAATTTAATGATAATCACATAATGATTTTGGAAATTGTACACATTCTATGCTTTTTTTTTGGTTGAAAGCATGAAAATATTGCAGATGAGTCTGGTGGCGGTTTGCGGCGGGTCCTGCGGCGCGCGGGCGGGGCGCGCGCTGGCGGGTGCGGCGCGGCTCCTGCAGCGCTGCGGCATGCGCGCGCGCCCCGCCCGCCTGGACGCCGCGCGCCACGACTTGCCCGCGCACTACGACGCGCACGCCTACCCCGTGCTTCTCGTCTTGGTTGCCGATGGGTGAGAGACACGCACTAACGCTTTCTCATGCCAATATATCCACCTGGTAAGCAAGCGTGAATGCCAAAGGCACTTAGGAGATGCCTATGACTCCTTCATCAGCCTGCTGATAGTTCACTGATGGATAAAGACATCTCCAGTGGGAAGGTTTGATATATCGCCACGCTTGGCATGGAAATTGGCAGTACCAGACACCGCGAACGCTGCTGCCCTTCACCGGTGTGTATTTGCGGTTAAGCAACTTTTGAGATGTCATCTAACTTGCCATATGTCGGATGGTATGATATTTTTAAAGATTTTCCTTTTCTTAGCAGATTCTTATGACACCCAAGGGAAGAAAAGAGGTGGCAGTTTTTGTATCCCACCACTGTTTATGCCTATTTGATTATGTACACATGCCAGATTTCGACCCGGCGATACATTACGTTTAAATATAACAATAATTTTCCTCATCAATTTCCAATGGGAGTATTTTCCATAATGCCCACGTTTGACAGGCGACCAGATCGCAGTACCTAGTCTCATATAGTCAACTTGGAACCAAGAGGCACCTTCATAGCTCATAGTGGGCCGGCCTAAAGTGGCCGCTCCCGATTCGAGTTGGTGGACTATGGGGGAGAACTAGCGTCGCTGGTTTGTGAACGGTACAAAGCAACGACGCTAGTTCTCCCCTCCCTGCCCTCCGCAGCAAAATTGGAGTGCCCTACATAGTTTTTGGCATTCGGTATCAGGCAATACTTTATCTTTCATATGTTCACCCTTACGCAGTGTTAATAGTTAAAACAAAGTTCGTAATTAATTTAAAAGTAGTTTGTGAACGAGCACTACTACGGTAAGGAATTATCCCTTTACAGTAAGTACTATTACAGTGCTCGATCACAAACTTTTGAAATGGCCTCAATTTCAAATTGACATTTACATTAAAAATAACGTATGGGTTGAGTAGCGGCGGTGAGGTGGACAGCCGCGCTTACCCATTGGAAGAGCGTGTTTCGGCCAGCGGGCTGGCGGCGCTGGCGCTGCGCCGGCTGGGCGCGCCGCGCCACCTGCGCGTGCGCCTTGTCATCTGCGCTACGCAAGTAAGTACTCGTACCTACACATGCCACTATTACGATTTACTTAATACGGTTTTTCAAATCAGCCTACTTAAGTTCTCTGCCATAAAAGCGCGGGCAAAAGCCACCATGCATCGCTTTTTTTCGTAAAGAAAAAAAAATGTGATTATCGACCTCCACATCGGTCCTCCGGTTACCTCATATTGTCTATATTGTGATATTTTTCAATATGCTTTCTAATGCTAAAAATTATCCGATTCCATTTTTTTTGACAAGCAAAAATAAACAATATCTAAATAAGAATAGTATATATTGTACTGATAACAACTTGCAGGTTGGTGATGGAAAGATGTCACCGTTATCGATAGGATTCCTTAGCCTTTATCTGTAAATCGGTTGGCGTAGATTAGGCGAATGACAGCCCATCACTAACAGTACTATTTACTCAGTAGAGCTCGCTCCATCTAGATACTCTGTTGTAACTGCAACTTTTGTGACATTTACGTTGGTTTAACGAGTTCACAGATTTCGCTTAATATTAAACTGCCCTGAATTAGAAGTCATATTAGACTGGCGCTTGCAATACTAGAAAGCTCGCATGTTAGACGCTGCTACCCGTCATAATTTTTTTATGTTCTAAGTCTGGCAGAATTAATACTTCTGAGTCTTATAAAACTTTTCTACTTACAGGCAAATATACAAAAAAAGGCGTGTCTAAAAGACTTGAGGGAACACACGATTTCCTTAATCGGCAGAAACTTAAAATATTGGCGTCGAACAGACGTAAGGGAGCTCAAAGACTCGCTTTTCAAAAGACTGCAACACTTAAACCAGGTCTCTCTGTACCTGAGTCTCCTACATACAACTGATCTCAACGAAACTAACGAGAAACAGAAGTTACTCCTAGATTCAATTGAAGCACTTACAAATGCTTGGAATATAGATAATATTTCGATGTTAAGAAAAAATGTCACTACTACAAACCGGACCAGATGATGTTATTTATGTAAATAGTGTATATTTGCTCATTTTGTATCTATCTAAATGTTGTTTATTTTTAGACCGTCAAAGAGATATTAAAATGTTGACAAGAAAGTATTTTGTTGTTTTATTGTATGTTTGTAAAACAGATATTTGACAGTTTTTTGAAAATGGGAATCTTTCAGACTATTTGATATGTATGCTGAGATGTAAGTCAAGTAGCAAGTACCAAGCACCAAGTCCCACGGCGATTTTAGTGTAATCCCTCTAGAACGGGTTCCATCCTTGTGGCGGGGGGCTTAGTAGTCGCAGTGGCACCTACATGGCCTGCCTTACCTCGCGGGGCTGGCTGGAACTAGGCGGCCGCTCCGAGAGGTGCAAACCTGCTTCAAAGCCTGCTTCTGATACAGGTTAGTGGAATGTGGCGGGACGGTTCGCGTCTACTTACCCTCATCAATAGAGATGGAGTTGCGGAAGGATAATGGTAGGGTATTGGTATTGTACAAGGCCATTCTCCTTATTCCCTGCGATTCTGGCGGGTGCCGCTGATGCGGCTGAGGAAGGGCCGCTGGGGGCAGAGTGGAATGTCGGTTTTACTAAGGACCTGGCCAGATTCACCGGTGTGGCCCAGCAGAGATGATGCTGGCGAGCATAATGATACGGATAACGGACCCTGGGGTTCGAGACCAAGTAAGTGGCCAATAAGTAGCAAAGGTGGAACACATTAGAGTTCAAGTCGTTGCAAACCTGGCGTAATTTGTCCTTGCCCGCTCTGGGGCGGGTATACACGTACGTCAGGTATTTCCGTATCGTATAAATAACGTGCCAAATATATGCCTTTGCTAGATTAGATGGCAGAATAACCGTGTTCAATATGTCAAATGTAAAATTTCAAATAAATACATCCTGGTGGCCAGTAGTCTTTATCTTACCTTACCAGGCTGTAAATAGACCGCTGCAGGACGTAGGCTTCTCCCACAAGGAGAATTTGCCATAATCGCCACGCTCTGCGGATTAGCGATCGAAGTACCTGGTACCTCGGTCCTTTGACGCTTTTACCCATCATCGGTCTGCATAATTTTAGTCTAGTATTTTTCGTTATGGTTATCTTGTAACCTGTCTGAAGCCACTGTCATTTTTAAGGCTGTTTCCCCTCAGTCGCCCCTTAGGACACTCACGGAAAGAAAGGGGGTGGCAGATTCTTCTCTAAATACCTAATTCCATATAATTTTAAAAATGTATGTAATTTATACGGCTGCTCTGAAAAGTAGTCTCTCCTTACGTAATACACAATTAATTCTAATAAGAAAACTTTTAAGGCGCGTACATGTGCACACACACATATGCACACACAAACACCATGTTCTCCACAGATCCCAGAGAGTATATACAATAAACAAGTCAATGATAAGAAAATACACTACGACACTACGTTTGTAACAATTTTGGTGAAAGCTTTATCCTAAAACCATAAAGCACTTATTATTAAAAGAGGAAAACCTTTTAATTCTTAACTAGTATCTATGAAAAAACATTGTTAAAATAGCTGTTGCACTAAATCAATAAATAAAAATAGTTTAATTAACTGTTTAGAGGAATATGAACCCGATATTTGTGTTCTGTTTCCAGCTCAATATGCTACTCAATTTTTTTTAAAATGACTTCCTCATGGCATTGCCATACATCGCATACTAAAAACTCCTCTTCCCTCGCCACTGCACCTTACTCTGCGGAGGGTAGGCAGAACGGTACAAAGCAACGACGCTAATCCTCCCCCTATAGTCCACCGACTCCCACTGGAGCGGCCGACCTTGTGCCACGTGGGTGATCTGTGTCTCTGTAGTCGCCTGCCAAATCTCGGTAATTAATAAATTAGGAGAAGTCTGATGTTGATGATGTAGAATACCATTTAATTTAAAATGTTACTCTAAATTTATCACCGTGGTAGAAATTTGACAAGAGTGCATTATCGAATCGGCATAAATAGCGGAGGCTTAAAAAATCTGCCACCTCATTTCTGCTCAGAGTCTACGAAGCAACGGAAAAGCCTTGAAAATCTCTTGGAGCGTCTCGTGCGAGGTGTCTGGTACTGCCTGCCAAGCGTGGCGATTATATCAAATCTTCCCACTGTAGATATCTATCCGTCCAGCAGTGGACTATCAGCAGCCAGACAAAGAACACATAGACACAAGTATCTCCCAAGTACCTTAGGCATTCTTGTTTGCCTTACTGGTGGTTGTGTGATCGTAGTACTCTAAATATCAAAGCTTAAATCTGGTCTCTTAATCATGTCCGCGGTCTATGTATTTTAGGTCTAACAGATATGAAACGCATTTTCGTCAATTGTAGACCGCCACGTCGTTTGACATTGACCTTGATCATGCGAACGAAGACTAGCACAAATAGTAAAACAATAGGCATCTTAGTTATATATTACAATATCAATACCATTGAATATATGAGTTCAAACGGGATAAATTACATCACACATCACGTTTTCTTCACGTGCGCATCAGATTTTAATAAGTTTAGTTTTATCCTCATGACACGATTTAAATTCTTCACATGTAAAAAAGATAAGATCGGTAATTGTTATCTTGTTACAATTCATGCATCGATAAGGGCATATTTCCGAAATTAATGAAGCAGAGTAAGGTATCACTTTGTATTCAACTGTTTCGTTATTACCAGTATTAACAAAAAAAAGTTTTTAATGTCGATGAAATACTTCACGATAACCAGTTTGGTTTACCAAGGGGTGCTTCGTAACTCATGCAGGAAATAATTTCATGCGATCAATTTATCACCTAACACTATCAAAACTAAATGCGTTTAATTTGTATTTTCAAACTTAAAACAGATACCTACCTAATAAGATCAATTTTTAAAAGCAAGCAACACTAGGGTTTAATATCTCAGTAATTTAAGGGATAATAAGAAGTAATATATAGTAGTTTTAGCCACTAAACTTACTTCAGCTACTTATCCTTTTAAGAAATTCGTCAACTGACTGATGTGGCCACTGCTCGAACAGTTTACTATAGTTACTTTCACAGCCTAGTGTCTAATGGTATATTAGTATGTGGTCGGACCGCTGATACCAATACTATTTTGTACTGCAATTAGCCTTGCGTGTATTTATAATTTTCTCACGCATGATTTTCTAATGGAATTATTTAATGAAATCTAAGTTTTAACTTTTCTCTGTCATTGTATTTACAAAAATAAATCATTGTATGAACGAAAATATAAAGTTCTAGCTTAAACATTAATACCTGTTCCCAAACATGTGTGATTGGCATAATATTGAATTAAGAAATAAATATAAACTAGACAATCCAAAGTTTAGGCTGTGAAGCTAAAAAAACCTTTCATAGGTACAATAAATTTCCCGAAAATGTACTAAAATGATCCAGTACATTTTAGTAATTTTTTTTCATACTTAATGTAAATTTAAAACATTAAAAAAGGTAAAAAGGTGTTTGTACTTCAAAGCTAGTTTGAACGATTACATTAACGATAAGGAGGTGTGGTAGTTGGTTGATCGTCTTACACTCGCAATATTTCCCTGTGTATGAGGTAGGTAGAGATGTATGTGGCTCATCTTGTACGTTATCTGTCGATTACACCGTATAATGAGGGTGTGGAAATTAACAAAACGAATAACGGTCAACGCACCCCAGTTATAATCCCGCGAATCCAAGATAATCTACAAGCGCCTCAAAAAATATAAACTCAATAAAATACCTTTGGCGAAATCCGAGCGAGGCATCATCTAGACGAAGACTGCAGGTCAGTCACATAGTTTTTGCTCATGCGAATGGAAATAACCTATTGCGAAGTTTACTGTCTCCACCAGTTCAAACACATATTCATCCCCCTCCAATAGGGAGTTCTAATTTTTTTCACCCGCTCCACCAGTACGGTTTCATAAAAATTATTATAATGTGACGCTACTCTTGTTTGAATAACTCATAATTCAGTTAATGTAAATGTAATATGTAAATTTCTTGTTTGTTTTTGATTTTTAACTCAAATTAAGAATAGTCAACGAGCCAGCGGCTCGTCTAATGATAAGTGATTACCGACGCCCACGTACATCTGTAACATTAGAAAAACTGCAGGTGTGTTGCCGACCTTTAAGGATGTTTCAGGAGGGGTGAAGGGAGAAGGAGGAAGGGAGAGGAGAGTGGTACTCCGGTTATCTCACCCACCGAAAAAATCGCAGAAGCAGCCTCTGCTTCACGCCGGTATTGTGCGTGGTACTCGGTTGAGCCGGCACATTCGAGCAGCAATAAAAGCCGCCGCTTGACTCAGCCAAACGCCAAACAGACTTCTATTTCTTTTTTTCATTTCAACCTGTCACAAATCCAATGCCGAAAGGTCTATGCCTTCCTCAAAGATTGCCACAAAGCACGGTCCTGAGTCACCTGCATCCATCGACTTCCCGCAATACTTCGCAGACCATCGCAGCATCTTGAAGGAGGTTATCATACACTGTGTTTGTCTGTACGAGGTTGACACTCTAGAATGTTCCTTCTCCAACAGTTGTTGTGACCTATGGGGACAAGGTTATGTCCTTATAATGGACAGTTTATGAAATAAGTACCATTGGAAAAAAGTAGGTAGTAATAGACCTTTCGAGTTATTTATAATTTAATTACATAAACACATACAAGTCAAAATTCAACATCCCGACCAAAAAATGAAAGCGTGTTTTGTTTCGTACTTCTGCGCCATCCTCTCACCAAACTTAGAATGGTTGATATTGATTTTGTTACATAGGTTTCTGCAAGAAAAAACTCGTCAAGTAGCAATAATTAAACAGTCTTTACAATATCTTTGTTTAGAGAAATATTGTTATTAATTGTAAAATAGTTTGCAATTTATTATAAAAGTAATAAAAAATGTATAGTATAAATGGTAAATAAACAAAATATATTAAATAAATTTATATCCATTTGGATAAGGCGGGTGTAATCCAGCTCCAGCTCCCTACTACAAGAGCACGAAACAGCAAGACAACGAACGCTACGAAGATGCTTTACTGTAGAAAAAAGAAGACGACGTCCTAACGACTTGCTTAATAATTACGATAACACTTACCATAGACTACTCAACACCGAAAAGAAAAGATCGTCCTTTAATGGCTAAACGTGGATTCAGTACAGTAGCCAAATTACTGTTAAAACAGAGGAACCGACTATGTGTAATCGGTTCCTCTTCATACGTTCCGTGATGTGTCACTGGACGTGACTGATGTTATCGAAATTGGTATCCGACATCAACAAATTGTTAAAACTCCAACAGCTTCAACCATCTTCTTAATTCTTTTGGTTCCGTATGAATTTTTTATTTATTTATGTACACACAAAAAGGCATAATAACATTAAAACATAGTATTTGTACAAGTACATACTTATTCCATATATTGAAATTTTGTCCAGCAGAACCTTTTTCTTTTTTGTATATTTGGTTGTCGTTTTATTAATTTCTACTTTATGAAATTACTATATAAATAAACTGATAAATTTGGTACAAACAATATACAAGAATATTTTACTATTTCATAAAAAAATAACTATTTTTTTTTTTGCGGGTAAAGGTTCAGAAGAGGTTGAACCTCCGGTTAGGCGGCTGCTAAACAACAATCGGAAAAAATATACAAAACAATGATCTGGTTACTGTATACATACCAAGAGCTGCGATGTCCGTGTAGTTAGCAAACACTTGGTGGTAGGGTTTGATCACATAAACCAATTCAGTTCCAACGACACCCGATATGTAGTCACTTAAAGTGCCTGCCACGCGTACGTCATTGCTGCCTTGATGCACCTGACAAAATGATGATGCTTTTAGGTTTGTTTTATAAAATAAACCTTCTCTTTCTTTCCGCGGGACATCCTTTCCTGGAGATTGGAATTATTTTTACTAAATTAATGTTTGAATGATTTAAACATACCTCATAGAGTCGCCCATCAGGTAGTCGGGACTTCCTTGCGGCATATTCACCGATCGCTTGTAATGTACGATAATTACTGGGCTGCCGTTGTGAATAACGCCATGGATATAAAATGAATTCCTGAAAGAAAAATTATTAACCATACAGTCAATATCTGTCAACCTATAAAAGTACAGTACGTTTAAAAGCGATAGACACCGTGCGATACCTTTTTTGGAATAAAACTAGCATGTAAATGTATTGCCAAGTTTATGTTGTCACCAAGTTCATGAATATATGACCGCAAAGCTTGTGCTTCTGCTGTTGAGAAAGGTTTTTTCCCAGGGTAAAATTGTGAACAGCGTGTAGGGGTCTTATGGACATCATCTGTAATTAAAGTTTATTTTGGGTAAAAGTCTGTAATTTAGAAGAGGTCAATGTTTGCCTACATTCACTTCTCATGGAAAGCGGCTACGAGGTCCACGGCTAAGGTGTAGTCTCTGAAAAATGCACAATGATAGTCTGGATGGTATTCCCACTTTTTCTTTTGTTACCGCTAACAATTCTGTTTGATTTCTCGAAATCTTTCTCACATGTTGTAATAAGTTTCATCATTACATGGCATCCACTAGCATAGTATCGCTCTTAAAGGTTGTCTGGAAGAGATCGCTTTCAGCGATAAGACCGCCCATTGTTCCACCTCTCATGTCTAATTACGTTTTTGTACTATTACATTATTTTCCTGTTTTTGGTGTGCAATAAAGCGTATTCTATCTATCTATCTCTTAGAAAAGACTTCGCCCTCCTTTGAAACTAGGGCTTAGTTACGTTTAGTTTATTATTTAATTAATTATTATTTTAGTAGATACTAGTAATTTGTGTAAAACACTATTATACGTTATTGGGAATAACAACATCTACAACTTTGTAATTCTCATTATATCGTATACGGAAATGTGGAGTCTAGATAGAACCTATGTTTACGCCAAGACTTATTGCTATGTAATGTTATGTAACATATCGTTATAGGAGGATATAATCAGTGTTTACTAATTATTTTTACGTATGAACTTATGAGTGCATAACTTACTAGCGGCTAGTCGCGGCTTTGCTCGCATCGTCGTAAATTTTCTTCCACGGGAACCTTTTTTTTGACATAATGTACTACCACTGTTTTAAACTTCATGTTTAGTGATAAACATCGAAACATATAAACATGATTTTTTTTACTTTAATGACTACTTACCTACTTCGCATCCTGTGCCTTCATGAAATGAAAAATTCTTTATTTCACGAAAGAAATTCTTATTTCGTTTGTTAAATGTAACTGTTTGTAACAATCTATTCCCGTTCCGTAATGCAGTTTCTCTGACAGAGAAGAAACAGGCGAAAAAAACATCGGAGGTTTTTAATTTTTTTTTATAGATTTTATATTCAATTAAAAAAGCAATTAAAGCATATTCTAAAATATAATTAAATACAAAACCAAAACGTAATAAAAAGCATGACGCATGTGGTATGCTGCCACATTCAAAGGGAAGCGGACGACCCGCTACACAACGCCGCCGAGAGCATTGGTTTTTTAGAGAGCATTATATACTCAAGTCCACCAACAACTTAGTTCAGCCAGGTTTGCGGAAGGTTGTGAACTTTACTGAACATACTTGATATTTTTATGAGACTACATACAATTTTGTTCAAGTAAAAAAAAACTTACACACAAAATATACATGAAAACTTAATTTTTTTCAAATAATAGTAGCGTCATATTTAATATTGTTTAGTCAATCTAGTTAAATACTACCATGGTCTACCACGCCTCCGCATCATTAAATAATTGTTCACGCCGTTTCGAGTGCTTTACAGCGCCCGTACCGCACCGGGGTCCAGCCTATATAAGTACCGTCACCATAGTAAAAATGCTAAAAAGTTTCATAGTACCTAATATAGTTATTTAAGTCTGCTCACCTTGCCAATGATAAGCAAAATTACGGTTAATATTTGTACCGAAGCATGTTTCGTTCTCGACTTCCTTATCAACATTTTTGTACCATATGGAGGGTCGAGAGCTGACCCGCGCTGTAGTATTTTGTGACCAAACATCTTCCTTAATAGATTTTCGGGAATGAAGGCTTTGTGTAAAATCTAACCCGTCTGGGTTCGCTAACGGTATCATATACCTAAAAAAAATTTGATCCTACACTGGCAATTTCATTTTATTCTTAGATATAAAACCGAACACGTGCTTATGATTCAAGATTCTGTCTGTGAAACTTGAGATGAAAGTTTTAATTATTGTAGCATGTTAAATAATTTATTAAGCTTATTTTTACTAGCTTAATGGGGTGGCCAACTCATCACAGTGCCGAAAAGGTATCTGGAATAACGGGCGCCAAACATGGCGATTATGGTAAATTTTCCCTTTGGGAGACGCCTATATCCAGTTATAGATATATAGTTACTTAATTCCCACCCTGTGGGAAACAAACTTCTTCGATTGAAGATGTTTGCCATGAGCTGCAGTAACCACTAACCATCTGGTGAATTATTAGCTAGTTTGTCACCCACATCCAATATAAAAAAATGATTTATGACACAAATGATACATTTTTGGTATACGAAGTACGACTATATTTATAGATTATAGATGACATATTATTTCTGCGGTGAGATAATGACGTAAATTAATGTGAATTCCCGTTGCTGTTTGCTGGCTATAATCTCCACTCTCAGTAAACGGGTTAGTGTGGGATACCGGCACCCTCGCTCTAGTGATCCTGCTTCTCATCTCTTGTCTATCAGATTTAGGCTCGGCAAATTCGGTTCGATTTTAAGCCAAAAGTCGGCTGCCAGAAACTCGTTTGTTAGCTAGCAGAGAGACCGCATGCAGGTGAGATTGGCATTTAGAAAATTAGGCGGTATAGTTCTCCTGCCACCTGATCATCAGGATTTATCACGACAAATAATTATTGTGCAATATTGCGAAAAACTCACCAATCGTAATCATTGAAAAAAGGTGTTTGATAATTTGTGTCGTAGAGTAACTTGTCTGACAATTCAATAATTGTATTCGGCGCTCCCCATGTCATCCCATTGAGTGCTAAAATGGAAAAGGGGATCAACCTTTTTGATAATCTCATTAGGTATCCGATGTTAATCATTATATTGTAAATACCAGAACGATACTGGCCCATGTAAGATATAAGGTTCTGATACTTATAACTTTTAAACATATAACTTTGACGTGACTTTATCAAACTTAAAGTTAATTTTTTTTTTTTTCTTTTCAATCAAGCTCTTATGAACGACAAAATATTCAACGTTTCGCAAAACATGACCTACTCAGAGAAGGAGGCAAAAAAATTTTTTTTATGCCATGTAACAATGCCATTTATAAATTATATAGTTAAATAAATGTAATGTCCAATGTCAAAAAGTAATTTTTTTTTAAAATGTAAAGTTTTGCTAGCTTGTGTAATTTAAGGAAACAGTAGGCTCTTTTCTTGAAGGTCCCTAAGTCGTAACTGTTTGGAAATACCGCTATCGAAAGCTGATTCCACAAAGCCGAAGTGCGTGGCACAATATTCCGATTGCAATCGTCTAGATCAGTGTTTCCCTACCTTTTTAGGGCATGCCCCACCTTAACAATTTTTTATGCCCCACATACATAATTTTTAACCTTTAAAAATTGTTTTGTTCCCTTAAGAAATATAAATGATAAGTTTTAGGAAGAAATCACTATGAAATTCTTATCAAAGCATCGTAAGTAAAATTTCAAAACATATAATGAAAAACTGAAATTCATAATAATTTGAATATTGACTTTTCTATATTCATTTAGTGCGATCCTTGCGCTTGATGCTTGCTGCACAGAGAATATATACAAGGTTCCAATTTACTTAGCTTTAATCTCAAGTCTCCGCGTTGTGTTATATCAAGTCGATTTCATTTTTTTTATCAGTAAATCATTTACAGCACTAAATCCACATTCAGCTAAATATGAAGATGGAAACGGTAGTAAAAGTTTTCTTGCACATTTAGTTGCATTTGGGTATTTAGTTTCAGTTTCTTCACAAAGCCATGCCATCCGTCCTTTATATATTAAATAAAGTTTTTACTGATTCATCATTTTGCAATTCTGCGAGTTCTTCTTGATACTGCATATTTGATATATCAGACAAATCCACTAATATTGGCTGCATCATGGATGTTGGGAAATAAATTTGTTTTAAATCAGAAAATCTTTCTTTTAAATCTGCGGATAGAATATTCAAATAACTGACAATAACAAGTAAAGCGGTATCAGTTACCTCACATTTTTGGAGCCAATGAAACTGTTAAAAGTTTTTGTTGTTAATATGTTTCTGATATAACTCTATATTGGTAATGAAACCAAATATTTTTTGCAAATTTACTTTTGCATCAACAAGTGTTTTATTTGCTCCTTGAAGTTACTTATTTAATATATTAAGTTTTTCGAAGATATCGGCTAAATAACTTACAAATGCTTTACCATCGATTGTTAACAGATACTTCATTTCAGGTTTGTCGCTTAAATAATCACTAAGAGTATCAAACAGTTGCATAAATCTTTTCAAGTAGTTTCCTTTGGATAGCCATCTTACTTCAGTATGAAGTAAAAGTCTCACATGGTCTTCATTTTGTTCTTCACAAAATAACTTGAACAGACGCTCACATTAGGCACTAGCTTTAATAGTATTAACACACTTTATTACTGCATGTAGTACTTCGTTTAGAACAGGCGAGATATTTTTAGCTACCAAGATTTCCTTATGAATAACACAATGTACAATAATCATTTCTTGATTCGCATCTTTCATCAATTTTAAGCAGCAGCAATTTTTGCCCATCATATTAGGGGCGCCATCTGTGGCACAAGATGTTATATTTTTCATTAGTATATCATTGACATCTAAGTAGTTTTTTAACTTATTATATATATCTTTGGAGGTAGTGGTGCTTTCTTATCTTTTACAGAACAACATTTCTTCAGCAAAATGCCCTTCATCAATATATCTTACATATGTTATCAATACTGCCTCACTGTTTCTCAAAGTTGAGTCATCCATTTGTACTGAGAAATTTCTTGTTTTCAGCTTTTCAAAAAGTTGTTTCTCAATATCTTCACTAATTTCGTCTATTCTTCTGCTAACAGTATTGTTACTGAGTGGCATAGCTCTCTGTTAACTTTTTTCAGAACCGTTTTAAGAAATGCTGATATTTACAGTTTTATCAAATTCTCTCCTATAGTGTGATTTTTTCCAGTTTTAGCGATTAATAAAGAAATTTGATAACTAGCCTTAGAAAGACAATTTTTTGTTAAATAACGAGTAGTAAATAGAGACTGTAATGTTGTTCTTTTTTCAAACTTTTCCTTTTAAGTTTTAAAGTAACTCAAATCTGAAATTATTTATATGAGCACTATGTTTCGCCTTCAAATGCGCCTCAAGACGACCTCGTTTCATTAATTCGTTGGTCAACCATTGCTGGCATAAAAGACAAAGCGGCATCCGCTCATCGTGAACAGCGGGTATGAACCCAAATTTTAAATATTCCTCCGAATATTGACGAGTTTTTTTCCTGTTTGTTCCACTCATTTTGTTAGGGGCTAAAAAAATCAATTAAAAACAATATAAGAAAAGTATGTGTTAAAGTTAACTCAATATGACAGAGTAAACGTATACGCAAAGAAACAAATTTATTTAAATGTATATTACCGATATTTTTTTTCACTTGACATAAATTTCTGGAAAGTTAAATGTTTCTAAAATTTAAATAAATATATATAAAATCAAATACTTACCAATTATATCTATACAATATATATAAATATATTTGTTAAATCAACGATTAATTAACGGACACTTATTTCAAAAAAACACCAACTGAATGATGTGAAACACCACAGAAGTTGAGTTGGGCCAATTAGGTGCGAACAACAGCGTTGTTTAGCGAGTTTTAAAACGTCCGGGGTTCACACACATTCACAAACGGCACACTCCACGGTGAATCCCCGACGAAGTTTACTATACGACTCTAATAACCCAGTTGATATTTTGGTAACGTCAAACGAAATTATACCTAATAATTATTTACCGAGCCGTGGTAGCCTAGTGGTCAAGGCGCTCACTTTAGTGTCATAGAGCGTGAGTGACCTGGGTTCGATCACCGGTGCCGGCACCACTAAAATTGTTAGTAACAATTTTAAGTGCTGTATTTACCATGTGCTCAACGGTGAAAGAAAAACATCGTGAGGAAACCTGCATGTCTTAGAAATAATAAAAAAATATTATTTCGAGGATATGTGAAGCCCCCTAACCCGCACTGGAGCAGCGTAGCGGGTCCTTCACGGCTCCTAAAACCCTCTTTGATACTAGTATTTGAGAAGGAGGCCTTAGCTCTGCAGTGGGCACTTACAGGCATTTAAATAACCCAACACGAAAGGGTTAAAGTCGCTTCGAGTCCATTTTTAAATTGCCCCCCTTAACTATCAAATTGTCCCCCTGTGGGGCGTGGGCCACTTTGGGAAACAATGGTCTAGATGGTGTTGATGAAACTTAGAATTCTGTCGCGATGTACGATAGTGGAAGTCATTGGCTGAGATCCTTGCGAACAGTTCCATTCATAACATTCCCCGTGCTAAATTCGGTCAAAAATGCAAGGAAAAGCAACATCTCTTCGCAAGACTAAAGGATCAAACCGATCAGAGAGATCTAAGTCGCCGACGATTCGTGGCGCTCTTGGCGTTGGAATGAAAGAGTTAGGGACTGGCGTACCCCTGCCCAGAGATGAAAACAGTATTCCATATGGGGTCGAACTTGCACCGAGCTTTTAAAAGGCCAATTTGGCCTTCTCCTCCTGGTGACCGTGGAACTGAACGAACTAAGTATGTTGATGCCAATGATTCCGGTACTGGTTGAGGCGCAAAGTGAAAATGAGAATCGATCCAGAATCTCTTTGTCATTTAATTCTGCTTTTAAATTGCTATACCCTCCAAACTGCACAGCCGCGTTTCGTGGAATCTTCAAGTATGCAGCCGCTAAATACTGGAACAACCTGCCACCACCAGTACGTAACCAGCAATCGATTCACAGTTTTAATAGAAACTATAGGACTTACTTATTAAAAGATCAAAACGATGAATAATTTTTTGCTATGGCACGACTTGCATCTTGAAGCATCTATACGATATTTCATAATGCCCATATCTGACCATTTATCAAAGTTCTGTTGGTTAAAAAATTAAGTGATTATCCGACTCTGTCTTCAAAGAGTTTGGGACGACGCTTAAAGTTTTGGTGGGTCGAGAAAAGATAATGAGAACCGTCTGTCCGAACACATCCTCATCACAATTGGAGGAAATCCGTGCCGCGCACCGAAGAGTTTACCTGGTTATCAAGAGTCGCCTTGGTAGCAAAAAAAAAGAGAGCCCGAAAGAGAGAGCTTACTCTTTTGCAGTGAGAGCTTGCAAATCCTTCTCGTTGTCCAGAAATGAGAGATAACTTTTTTGAAGGAACTTGAGTTCTCTTTTTAAAGAGCGCTGGTTTTTGCATCCCGTGCTCTGAGGCAACGATCCAGGCCTGGCCCGGTTTCGGCTTGACTCCATTTAGCAGGAGCGACAAAACCAAGGCTGGGATTCACCTTCTTCGGTAAATGGTGGAAGCCGATCCTTGTTTTCATGGAACCAAGGAATTAGCGTTATGGTTTGACGTCAGTTTACCCACAATACTGACACATTTACACCAAGTTGGTAAAATAAAAAAACCGAAATTGGTCTTGAATTGATTTATGTGCATAGAGAAGCACACATTGAAGCTTGCCTTGCTTTAATGAGAAGGTACAGAAATAAAAAGGGGTTTAAACAGAATTGTAATTTCTGTGAAAAGTGGATTCTCGCAAAACGCAATTCAAATGTCATATAACCCTAAAGCGAAGCTCACCCATTGAAAAGTGCTTTGAAATGTGCTTATCCACTATAGTTTTTTGTGATAAGTGCAGATGTCTATTGTGAAGAACTTCCGACAATGATGGCCAAAACTCAGAGAAACTACCCCGACTCTCCAATCGGTCTTCGCCATTATTGCTCCATGATGACGCAAGACCTCGATTGATTGACAAACCGTTTAAATATTACAAGACCTGCAGGAACCGTACGTCATTCTCCGTACTTCACCAGACTTAGCTCTATCCGATTTCCGGTCAATATGGACATTTTTCGGCAAGAAAAAAATAAATAAACGTTGTTCTCAGGATGCGGTACAAAATGCCTTCATAGACTTGCTCAGTGTTCTATTGCAAAGGCATAAATGATAATGAGATTAAATAATTTGATTAAATGAATACATGTACGTTTTCTTAGAATAAAATTCAATATACATCGGCAATTTCATACTTTTACTCCCAATACAATTTTAATATTTAACTTCTTCTTTAACAGTCTGCCTTAAGCCACTGGTAAAACGAGCTTTTCTATGACAATGTCAACCAAAAACTGGCATGATTCTTGAATATTGCCTTACCACGCAGTTCTGAGCGAAGATGTTGCCATAGCCTTATTTGTTAGCTAGGGTACATGTGCAGTTGAGCATGGCTTTTGGAGAAAAATATGTTTCTACTCGTGTGTTCCCACTTACAACTCTTAAGTTATTGTATAAGCTTTATTTTTATTAACCATCTGAAACTACACTTTTAATTCCAATATTCGTATAATGTAAAAGTAGTTGCAACATACTTCCAATGATAAGTATTCCTGGTTTTCTACTTTGTTTATCACTGCGAAGTTCAAGAGCCAGGATGCTTCTATTGTTGGTGGTGCGGGGAGACAAATTTACAGTACGGGCAATCTCCGGGTCATCTCTAGTCATGTTCTGGATTACGTTTAAATGCATTTTGTAGTCAACATAATTAGTGAACCTTAAACTTTTACCAGTACTTCTCACTTTCCGCATTTTTGCACCAGACCTACAACATAATCATTTTACACTAGGAAGAGCCATGCTGCAGGTGCTCACTGGATTTGGTGTTGACACATTCCATAGAATAATAGAGTAGTAACTAGTAAGTAGAACAATACTGATTCGTTAGTATGTTAGTTGAAGAGAATCCAATTCATCATCACTTTGTATCGAGGATAGATATACTCAAAAATTATTAAATTGAATGAACCATACATCACATAGTTACGAGGTGGAAATAAAATAATAAATAATGCACCAAAGAAGTACATAGTTGCTATCAAATATACTTTAACTTGCAAAAGCATTGTCTGAAAAAAAAAACTGTATAGGTATTGCAAAGAATAAAGTAATATACTAGAGAATGTTTCAAAACAAATATTTGATTATTTTAGACTTTTTACATCAAGACCTGACAGTGACTACTCCATAGATTAATAATATTAAGCAGAATACAATGTACTACTTTAGTACATACCTTATTCATCTGTGAATACATCTCGGCGGCTCAGAAGAGTTTGAGAATAACTACAAAAATGTTATACATTTTAATTAAATGTTTACTTTTTATGTACATGATATATTCATTATAAAAAATGGTCTCATATATCTTTTTATAGATGAGTGATTAATTTATTTACTTTAGTAAACGTCTTCTGAAATAAATTTTTATCTATTTAGAAACTGGCGACTAAACATTAAGAATTGTGACATGCTTGGTTTAATGTCATACAATCACAGCAATGGAATAAGATGAAGTTTGCAATTTCTTAATATGACATTCATAGCATTTTTGATAATAGTAGGATTTACAAATTCAGTACACTCGTTGATATTCAATTCTACTACTAATGGCATCCAACCCATGTGTAATAATATATCATGTAAGAGTTTTAACGATCGAGAACTGCGATGATACAACAACCTTAATAAATGCCTATAGTACAAATACTTTTTTTCAGCACTTCGTAATAAGAGGTCGCATACAGAGTATACACGATGGCGACCAAATCAACTAACCACACAAGAATTCATTGTAAAGGTTCTTGATGATGATATAACAAGTCCTAAACCAGAACCGGTCGTAGCGGTGAATATTCTGCCTGCTACGAAAGGAACGGAGAAGATTATTGTAGGTGGAGTAATCGTGCCATCACCAACAACAGCGTTCACGGTAGAACAACAGAGTGAATATACAAGATTTGTACCTCCTACTCTAATGAGTGTATCTCGTGGTCATAAAGATTTATTGCTTGCACAGGCCGCGGTGACGAGCGGCAGTAAAATCCCACCGTATCCGTCCAAAGGTACCTGAATATTTTTACTTTTTAGGCGTTCTTGTGGTTTTCTATTCAATTTGATTCTTTTTTATTAGTGATTAACAAAAATGAACCAGCATATCCTCAATACAAGTTCGGTCTGGCTCCTCAACGGGATGAAAGTCCTCCAGCCAGTCCTCAATTTGTCGCTCGCACACCGACGCTGCTAGCGCGCCAATATGCGCCTATAACTCCTGTAGTGTTTACTCAAAGGACGTCAGTTAGCCATCTGACTCCACCAGCTATAGAACGATACGTAAGTACAATGAACTTTATATAAATTGCATGAACAATACACACACACCACTCATATTTGTAATCTCTCTTAAACTTTGACACCTTTTTTTATAAAGTGTTTATTCAGGTAGAGTACCTACCAAATGTCAATATTTTCAACACTAAACGGTCAAACACAGCACAAGTACTTATATAAACAACAAATGATATTTCCGGATTTAGGAGTTTGCCCATGTGTTATTTCTGCCTGTGTAGTACCTCTACGACCTGTGAGATCCATAGTGGGACAATAGTTTTTTTTCTATTCAAAGCAAACAGACTATGTAAAAAAATTATGACATTAGCTTCTAAGACCAAATGTAGTCAGGGGTGGTTTAATTCTTGAATTGCAACAGCCATACAAAATTGGATTGATAGTGAAAAATGTGAGTGGAAGAGAGGTCTGGGGGTATTTTGAAAAGGACAAGATAAAGGGTTAGTAATAACACGTAAGACAGAGGTGTATGCTACCAACAAAAAGGTACTGGAAAAGTAGTTAAGATAAACAAATCCATGACTTCGTCAGCTTACACAATATTTGAAATCCGCTTTGGTCAAATTATTTTTAATGTTGTTATTAGGTATGTTGATTTTACAGGGATTTTTCTGCATACACTGAAACAAAACTAATAATCAGCTGGACTTTTTTTTATGGGAACGGCGGCAAACGAGCAATAGGTTCACCTGATGGCAAGTGATTGCCTTCGCCCACACCCATCCGTAACACCAGAGGAGCCACAGGTGCGTTGCCGGGCTTTAAGAATATTTGGGAGATGGGAGGGAGTAGAATGGGGAGCGGGCCTCCGGTTACCTCACTCACCGAACGAAACTGGTACTGGAACAGCTGGTATTCTGCGAGTTCGTGGTATTAATCCGGTCGAGCCGGCCCATTCGAGCGGCAGCTAAAGCCGCCGCTAGGCTCTACCACGTTCTTAGCTTGCTTGTCTCCACATTCTAATATAAAAAGAATAGGCTCTGTAAAGCACTAGAAACGTCGATTAAAAAATTAAATACTATGAGATCCGTAAATAATAGTTTTAATTTCAATTTCTACTATTCGCGTAACATAAACAAAAGTTTTTTTAAATTAATTGCTTAATGATTTCTTGTATTTACGCAAACACTACACATTTGAGTTTGTGATTTGTAGTTTAATTCATTGATTAGTTTAAACAACTTAAATTTATGAGTTTCTAAAATTTCTAATAAGAATGTTACATATCAGAATTACTTTTTTGGGTATTCAATTCTTACATGCGAAACAGAAAATGTAGCTAATAATGTAATCGAGAATTTCTCAATACTTTTTGGTATTAGCAGACTTTTCCTGGCATGCGCTTAAAACCAACTCGGACGTCACCTTTACCAGATGTATTAGTGCCTTCACGAACTACTTTATCGGAGAATGAATTAATTAATTTTCATAATTTTGAAGACGAAGAAATAAAACTAAACGAAATTGTTGTTAGCCGTAGTACGTTTTTACCTTTGAGTGGTCCAGAAAGAACACTGGGCATAAATAATATTTTTCATGCGAGGGAAAAGACAACCGAATCCGGAAAGCTTTTTGAATATACATCAGAATTACGAAAAATTTTTGTTGAACAAAAGAAAACAAAACTAGATGAAGAAAGAGAATTTGACTCACCATATGGTATGATGTTTTATGAAGAGGATAATGAAAGCACTAAAAAAGGACATTCAAATTATAAGGATGACTCTGAAGAAGACATAACATTAGCACGTGAGAATAATATTTCTATGATAGAGACAAATGAAAATACATTTGAAAATATTACTGAGCTACAAGAGTTTGAAAGTAATACAGAAATCGATTCTGAATTTGAGAATAATACATTAGCGACTATCAATCAACTGTCTGGTACACCGATTTCCATAATAGAACCATCAAAAATGTTGCAAGAAACACAACATAATTGCAGTTTGTTAAGACTACGGCAGCTAAATTTTAATTCACCACGGACTTTAGCTGAGGTTAGTGGTATCCTTGGTAACTTAAAGCATTAAGGTAATATAAATTTGATCCGAATATTCACAATGCATGTGACCTAATATTTAGCTTGGAGAACAAAATTATTTAAATTACATTCAATTCCAGATTGTAGCTAAGTTAAAACATTGGGCTGAAAATAGTCCAGTAGCAAAATGGGTTGATATAACAGCGGGTAATTATACTGTGATGGAAAATCCAATCTATATGATGATAGTCGATGACCCAAGTAGTGGTCAGATAGTTTCCGCTAAACATACTGTTATGGTGGTTGCAGGTGCGAACGTTATTTCAGATTTAGTAAAAGTAAAAATAAAATATTTGAAATTAAAAAAGTATTAATATTTATTGTGATCGTTTACTTATTTACAAATAATTTAAATATATATACTATATAACTATAAAACTTTTCAGCAAAATAGTCAATTTGTTGATAATTGTACGGGTTTGAATACATTTTTATAAAGTGTTTATTCAGTTTTCTCTCCATTTATTTATTTCAGGTATTCAGGGGAGAGATCATCACGCGGTTACAGCTGCTTTGTACGTACTGTATCAGTTAATAGAACGTACTGAAAAGCATTCAGATTTGCTGACTAAGTATCGTTTTTGGATCATTCCTGTTTTCAACCCCGACGGCTACGAATATTCCATGACCTTTCCACAAGTATGCTAAAGTAATAAAATTCTTATTCCTCTTTCTTATACACGATAATTGTCACTCATATTATTAGATTACAAATGTAACTCCAGACAGTTTAAACTGATTATCAGTCTTATTGGCACATAAATCCATTATCGTATTATAACCATTTTAATATTTTCTGCAAATTAAATATTATACAAGAAATAAATCAACTTTCCATATTTTTTTAACAGCGACGCGAATGGACGAAGAATTTATGGCAAAATTGGGATTCAAGTGCAGGACGAGACTCTTGCGCAATTTTTGGCTTAAGATGTTCAATTCGACCGTGCTACGGAGTCAATCTGGATCGAAATTTCGAGTATCAATGGATACCCAGTTAGTAATATTTGCTTGTCATTTTAATATTTGACAATATTTTCTATATTTGAACCTACTGCCAATAAATAATGAGACTAAGTCGCTCGGACTGACAGCGAAATATTCATCCGAATTTGCCGAAGTCGAATCACATAGATTAATAATGTGAAACAGTATTATTAGAATGAGGCAAATTATTTAAGAAGTGCTTGTCAGGTTTTGATGGTGTTTTCTTAGATAAATCTTAGAATCTTTCTTGGATTTCTTGATTAATTTGACACAATATCACAATCATTTTTGAAATAAATATAAAGCTTTGAATAAGAAATATAACAGTTTTTTTTCATCGACACTACTGTTCATTTTATAATTTGATGGACCTGATTGGTCCTAAAAAAGTCACGACACTCACTGATTGTATACTTCTGTCATAAGTTTTCTGAGGTATATTCGACGAAAAGATTTTCCCAAAGGTTGCCTATCCGAGTAAAACGAAAAATAGTTTCCGTTTCTTTGTGAGGTATTCGAAGAAACTGCGTCTTTGTTTTCAACGGTTTATGATTTAATTTAAATCTTGTCACTTGTATTGTTTGAATATCATAATGGAGGCGAGGCGAATCAGCGATGGTCAATCAACAAAGTCATTCGAAAACAATTTAAAATCTCTTGTGTGTCAATCACAAATCGCAAGTCAATCTTTTTACTTGATTATGTCTATCTATCTATTTTTAATACTGTGTACTTTTTAATGCTTGAGTCCATAACTGAGTCGCAAACCGACTAATGGTAATGATTTACTACGTTAGATTTTTCTGAAACACTAAAACTTTTTTGTTATTGCTTAGCTAACTTCATTGCTTATTTTTTTTGCAACTTAACTATTTTTTAACATTAGAGTGAGAAAAGAGTTAACAGTTTATCTGGCGGTAACTGGCTACTTTACCCAATGGGCTCCTGCAAATAACTTCGATAAAATAAGGTCACAGATACGTTGTTGCCTCTGTCTGAATGCCTCAGAGCCTCATATTTTTGTACTGGTTTTATATACTCTTTAAACCGGAACGCAACATCTGTTGCACTGCTGATTAGTAGACCTCCGGCTCCTAGGCAAAAAAGTCCCTCCACCTACGATATCAGCTCTCTCAGCATTGACTGACGCACCAGGTTACAGACTCGTGTATCAATTGAATAATTTATCGGTTCGTCCATCGATTGGTTTGAGTGGTATATGGATATAATGGGTAGTATCTGAAAAAAAATTACGGGAGAACTATTCGTGATGAAGGAGGATGAGAATTGGTGAATAAAACTCACACTGAATATAATACGTAAGGGTGAATATATTAGCATTTTATAATGTTGTTCTGATGATTACTTATGTTTGTGACCGTTCGGAGCAGTAAAGGGCTCCTTGTTGTCAGATTAGATCACTGAAATCACTTAAAATGTAGGTAAGTCACACTTTTAAAATACAATATTACTAGTATAGATTTTAGTAGTAGTTATTCGATATGTTATCACTGCGACACCACGTGCAAGGCAAAGTTTAACCATTTTCCTATCTCTAAATTCTCTAGCCAATCATTTTTTATCAGACGATCAATTTACCTAGATACAACTTTATGATCGATTAGCTATTGGCCTCAAACTCCAGTATGTAGGTATGACATTCTATTTATTCCTTATGTATAAATGTTCGTTGCAAACTTTCTTATCTGTCTTGCAATCATATTTAGTATTTAAAAATTGTTTTAAAGAATATAAGTGTACATTCATACATATTTTAAATATCAAATCACATTAAAATATAATTTCTACAAAAAGCAAATATACTTTTTATTTTTAACACAGTTGAAGTGGGAACGGTTTTACATTTGCGAATTCTAGGGACACATTTTTAATAAGAATTAATAGATGTTGGACGAAATTTACACTTTGCCAGAGGGTGCGAATATAAGTTTGTAGAGGATGTATGCAAAGTTGCGACATCAGAATAGGGTCTCCTTACAGCAGGGAAGCCGTTAAAAACTTCAAGAAAGAAAACATTCTCCTGTGACATAACAAGTTTAATAGCCTTTTTCCTAGAGTACTATGGACATTTTTTTCAGTAGATAGATGCTGTGCAAAATAGAAATGTAGGTGAGCTGTGCCACAACTTTTACCAGTGCGCTCCTTCAATCAATTGTTTTGATCTTTATTGGGCCATGACATGCTCATAACGGCAGTAATTGGTTACATAAATACAGATATTTATATACAGTGATAAAAATATCTGTATTGAGGGGAGTACATTAGTTTCAGTTGTAAACGTATAGACAAGCATTGTATGTAAATTATATGTAACTATTGTTCATCGTCTTTAAATTCTATGTTTTTAACCTTTTTAGTGAAGTTTGTATATTATGTTTTTAAGTTTTTAAGATTTTCTTCTAGGCTAATCGATTAAGAAGGTAAGTGAGTGCTTAGTGCAGTACTTTAACAAACATGTACATTACACGCATACTGCTGTATTTTATTTTTGATCCTGATGACTCTAATACCAATTTATGTCAGTATATACTAAATCTATGTATCATAACCATAGAATTTCTATTATAAGTATAGTAGTAGTCTAAGTATTTCCAAAACGACAAGAATAAATTAATGAACTTTTATAACTTTTACTTTAATAACAAGTTGAAGAGTTTCTTTTATGATTTTATTTTATGTATAAACTTTACTGCATCTATCTTTATCATAGCTTAAAAGTCATTGCTCGCTATATGATATTATAATATCCACCTTTTTACTTTGTGGTGCAAGAGGTAGAGTTTTATATTTCTTATCACAAGACCGTCAAAACAGATCCCAAACATCATTTAATATTTAAAATATGTAAAGCAAGCATCAGTTTAACTATACCGAGATATTTTCAAGGTTTTCTGTATCAGTTGTTCAGTATTTAGGTAAAGTTAAAACATCAATTTGCTTCTCGGGCCACAAATAGGAGGAGAGCGACAATCTCCTTACATACAGACTAAATGAGCCCCTTTTATTGATGGGGATGGAGATCTCCATCATTTTACCGTGTGGGTGCAACAGAAGTCCTGGTTACCAGGCGACAGATCATTTCCTTCTCTGCCACCTAAGCAGAGCCGGGTTGAACCTTCGACGGCGAGTTTCGCAGTCCGCACTATGGTGGTTTATATAATTACGCTTTATGTACGCTTTATGTATTCTTCTTAGGTAATCTCTCTACAGAGGATAAAACATTTGACAAAAATATTTTGACGATCCATATACGAAAACAAAAAGCGGAATTCCTTCAATAGTAATGTGAAGATTATTTCCTATGATTTTTTTATTATTTACAGAGAATTATTTTTATATGTTGTGAATAGACAAGAAGAATGATGAACAAGTTAAAGTGTATTTGATTTCATATTTTTATAATCTGTCCGTTTACCTGCTATACCTTAATTTCAGCGGAGGAGCTTCGCGCAGAGCACCCGTGTGGGGAGTTGTTTGCAGGAACACGTCAACTGAGTGAGGCTGAGACATTAGCGCTTACGCGCTTTCTGCATTCCCAACGTGTGCCACTCCATACCTTCATCGCTTTCAAAGAAGGCGATGTGCTCGTGCGTTATTTTATAGTATATGTTGTAGACATTTTTCTTCTTCATAAAATAAAATTACAAATGCAACTTAAATACTACAAGCACTCTTTCTTTAGCGTGCTATAACAATTAATTTTACATTGTTGCGACACGTAATGAGTAAGCTTTCAACCGAGTGTGATATTACATGATATTTAATTTTGCAGCTTATACTAGTTCTATAATATCTAAATATGGATACATTGTCTAAAATACTAATTAAAGATTATGACGACTCTCCGAGTCGATTTTATTCACTGCGTTACTTTCCATTTGAATTTTTTAAGTAAGATGCCTGTGGATTTAGCGCAAACACTAACGGAATTATTCGTATTTTTATTTCCGTATCCAATGTTAAGCTTATATAGCCTTAAAATGTGTGGAACAATCAAAAAATTTAAAAATTTTAAGGCCTTAGTTATAATTTGAGTCTAGGACCGGTTGCGTACAGCAGGTGCATTGAACATCGTTAGTATCATTACGTACCAACGCAAATGGAGACACAAAGTATATTTCTTCTTCTTCTTGCTCTCTCGAAAATCGTAAAAATTTAACTAAATACCATAAATCAGTATTTCAACTATTTTTGTTAAGGTATATAGGGTTAAAAAGGATCTTATTGAGAGAGCTATGAATGAATGAGTATAAAATAAAATTACAAATGCAACTTAAATACTACAAGCACTCTTTCTTTAGCGTGCTATAACAATTAATTTTACATTGTTGCGACACGTAATGAGTAAGCTTTCAACCGAGTGTGATATTACATGATATTTAATTTTGCAGCTTATACTAGTTCTATAATATCTAAATATGGATACATTGTCTAAAATACTAATTAAAGATTATGACGACTCTCCGAGTCGATTTTATTCACTGCGTTACTTTCCATTTGAATTTTTTAAGTAAGATGCCTGTGGATTTAGCGCAAACACTAACGGAATTATTCGTATTTTTATTTCCGTATCCAATGTTAAGCTTATATAGCCTTAAAATGTGTGGAACAATCAAAAAATTTAAAAATTTTAAGGCCTTAGTTATAATTTGAGTCTAGGACCGGTTGCGTACAGCAGGTGCATTGAACATCGTTAGTATCATTACGTACCAACGCAAATGGAGACACAAAGTATATTTCTTCTTCTTCTTGCTCTCTCGAAAATCGTAAAAATTTAACTAAATACCATAAATCAGTATTTCAACTATTTTTGTTAAGGTATATAGGGTTAAAAAGGATCTTATTGAGAGAGCTATGAATGAATGAGTATAAAATAAAATTACAAATGCAACTTAAATACTACAAGCACTCTTTCTTTAGCGTGCTATAACAATTAATTTTACATTGTTGCGACACGTAATGAGTAAGCTTTCAACCGAGTGTGATATTACATGATATTTAATTTTGCAGCTTATACTAGTTCTATAATATCTAAATATGGATACATTGTCTAAAATACTAATTAAAGATTATGACGACTCTCCGAGTCGATTTTATTCACTGCGTTACTTTCCATTTGAATTTTTTAAGTAAGATGCCTGTGGATTTAGCGCAAACACTAACGGAATTATTCGTATTTTTATTTCCGTATCCAATGTTAAGCTTATATAGCCTTAAAATGTGTGGAACAATCAAAAAATTTAAAAATTTTAAGGCCTTAGTTATAATTTGAGTCTAGGACCGGTTGCGTACAGCAGGTGCATTGAACATCGTTAGTATCATTACGTACCAACGCAAATGGAGACACAAAGTATATTTCTTCTTCTTCTTGCTCTCTCGAAAATCGTAAAAATTTAACTAAATACCATAAATCAGTATTTCAACTATTTTTGTTAAGGTATATAGGGTTAAAAAGGATCTTATTGAGAGAGCTATGAATGAATGAGTATAAAATAAAAATTATTAATTTCTTTTCAGGGAATTATGTACCCTTATTCCCATACGAAGAAAACTCGCACGTTTGATCACGTCTACGTAAGTTTTGCTCACTTCCACAGGATTGCTAGTTGCTACAAACTACTATCTATCACCGTTTAAAAATATGTAGAGGAACAATATTTTGCAGAGACAGCGGGCGTCACGGGCTGCGTCGGCAGCTTACAGTATTAGTGGTCGGCCATACGTCGCAGGGCAGACGTCGCAGTTCTTGCGTAAATTTGTTCTTTTATTAATTACAAGTTATGCTATGGCGCGATATCCGGAAATCCTACGAGTGCAGACTGCAATGATAAGCAAAGGTTTTCTATTAATACTTCAGCGGAAGACACTCACAAGGAGAAGGGCCGCAAGTAACATAAAATAAAAAGAGCATTGACGCAGCTGGCGCAGACATGACGCTGTCTACTACAGCCGCGCTCTGTCCACTGTTAACGAGAAACTAGAAGAGGGCTCGCAACAGTCCAGGGCCCTTCTAATGAGGCACGAGACCTGGGCTTAGGTTACCGTCAATGTAGGAGGAAACGGGTCGAATATGGGACCTCATTTTCGCCAGTGAACGTGGCTGCTACTCCTGTAAACCACTGTATTTATGTTAATACTGTTTACTTCCGAGTCTGTAGCGTTCGTGATTACATCTAAAACCTATAAAGTGTCTGTGGTTTCACAGTCATTTCAATATCCCTTAAGTTTAAGTGACGTAGTCATTACGATAGAAGACGATGATATTTTAAAACCGTCATGATGTTTTAGCGCTGTATGCGGGCGGCATTGAAGACTGGGTAGACGGCCATTTAGGCATCGACAATACATATACCGTCATGATGTTCCGACCGACCGACTCCTACAACTCCAAATATGTGACGGAGGTGAGATACTTATGATACCTTAATAAAGTCAGACAACAGTCGTAACACCAAAATTCATATCTGAAAACTAACCGTCATCTAAATAAATGCGTAAAAAAAATCAAATCTAAACGAATGCCACAGACAAGAGGTGGGCAGCAGAGTATTATGTGTGATATTGTAATCACCTGATGAGCGTGAGCAGTGGAATATTTGCAAACTAATGATGGGGATACGGAGAGTTTCAATGATTTGGGTTTTTTACTTATAACGACTTGAGTTCGCGACTCTGTTGTCCGTAGGAATTCGTGTAACTCCTGAAGTATTAAAGATATTAAGATGAAACAAATACTAAACTATACATACTTTTACTATATATAATGTGTAACATTTTTGTTTAAATAGCTTCCGTCGTTTTTAAGTCAAATTCGATCGGACAGACAGAAAGAGAGATTTTTTTTAAGTCAGATTTTATATAGTACTGGAAAAAAATTCACAATATTAAAATTCAAATCTGGGAAATCACACGGATACTTCTATTTTATTTATATGTATTATATGGTGTAAGAGGTTAGAAACCATCTCTTTTTACAAATGCCTTCCTCTCGTCATCTGTTCGTGGTGTGCCACGCTAGCAAACAAACTAGACTCTGGCGACCGAAAAATGCTAGATTATCTATTCGTGTGCCGAACCCAAAATACACAGACTAATGATGGGGAGCAGCGTCATTAGTGCGAGGTAGCCAGCGGACCACTCACCAATCTCCTAGCCTGGTGTGGTAAGTATGGGCAAACCTTCCAAGAAATATAAGCCGGCTTTTCTGACGCTTTTTAGAGAGGACTGTGTTGCATTGCACTAAAACAGGCTTATGGTATGTTGTAACATTCTGAGATACTCATATGTTCTCAGTCCCTAAGTTTGTTTGTAAACATAGTCATCCCACTTAGGGATAGTACGACAATTAGAGGCTCTGTTTTTTATACTTTATTATTAATTTTACGTATTGTGCTTGATTCAGCAAGTTGTACACGAAGCGTACGCGGCAATGGATACATTACTTCTATACAGTGCCGAGCCAACAATGTTGGGACCTTCTGTAGTCACATTATCAAAATCCAATGGAAACCTTCAAGCGCTTGCGTTTCCGATTATCAGCGTTCTTTGTAGTTCAATGCTATTAATTACTGATGCATATAGAATTATAAGAATGTAATGGTTTGTTTCAATTGAAAGTGGCAGTGGGGCAATCATAATATATTGCAATTAATGATTATTCGAAGGAATATTTGCTTAGAATTAAACTGTCTATGGATAAGCGTCGAGGTTTTAAAACAGTATTGATTCTTACTATATAATTTAGAGATATCAGGGAATTTACGTACGCATTCAACATATTTTTTCTTTAACTTTTACTGAATATAAGGAGTTCTCTTTACACTTATTCAACGTCATTATATACACATCTTAATGAAATATGGCGATGATAAAATTTTTTGGTCGGTGTTGACTGGGATTTAATTTCGTCTTCTTTTCCTTTAGTTTGTATTAACACTGAATAAAATGCATAATTATGTTTCTTATTGTTTGATTTATTTTATTTTGTAATATTATATGTATTTATTTCTCTAGAAGTGCTCTAGACAGTCTATTATTTATTATATAGATATATTTTCCGTAAAATTAATTATAACTAACATTTATTATTTTGGTGCGGATCCGGTAGAGTGGTAATGTCAACAAGGTCCTTTTGATACAATTATTCATATTTTTTTATCTTTCGGCTGTACATTTGACTCAGTCAGACATTTAAGCGTGGTAGAGCCAAGCGGCGGCTTTAGCTGCTCCTCGAATGGGCCGGCTCGGCCGGATTGGTACAACGGCCCCGCAGAATACCGGCGTGAAGTAGAGGCATATTGTGCTTCTGCGTTTCGTTCGATGAGTGAGGTAACCGGAGGCCCACACCCCCTCCCTTTTCGCCTCCTCTTCCCTCCCACCTCCCAAATATCCTTAAAGATCGGCAACGCACCTGCAGCATCTATGGTGTTGCAGATGTATGTGGGCGACGGTAATCACTAACCATCAGGTGAACCGCTTGCTCGTTTGCCGTCTCTTCCATAAAAAAAAATGGTAGACAGATTGTAAACTAAAACACAACCACAACTAATTCTGCCTACTATCTTCTGTATAGTACACAGTCTGCCGAGTTTGTGACTATATTTTTATGCCTAACGAAACGAATACATAAATTTTATTAGATGTAAGTTAATGCGTGTGAGTATTTTGGGCAGAACAAAGGCCTTACCAACCAGATAACAGTCCACTGTAGGACATAGGCCTCTCCCATAAGGAGTATTTTCCATAATTGCCATGCTTGGCAAGTGGATTAGCAATCGCAGTACCAGACACCTCGCACCTAAGTCACTGCTGCCTTTAATCGGTCTGCTTATATTGGTCGTGTATTTACCGTAATGGTTATCCCGCCATTGGTCGGTAGCAATGGCTATTTTCAAGAATTTTCCCTTCGTCGCCTAGACGACACCCATAGGAAGTAAGGGGTTGGCAGATCTTTAGCCACACCACTACTGTGGTGTCGCTAAAGATCTTAGTAAATAACGAAACCACACGGACGATAAAGGCGATATAACGGAAACAAAGGCTCCATAGTGTTCGCCAGAGATCTGTGTATCGGAAAAAGCGAAGCATGAAAAGTTGAAGATCGCGTGCAGCGCAGCTATTCCCGCTGGACCTAAGATTTTAAGTAAGTCAACTCTTTTGTCTAAATTTGTCGAACACAAATCCTAAATCCCACAGACTAGGAGTATCTTAAGTGGGAGTGTACCGGCACTTTGCTACGAGTTCTCTCTTATTCTCTCACTTTCTACGAGATGACTTTTTCATCAATTTTTATTAATAATTATTTATGTGAAAACGAGTTTCCTCAGAGATGATACCTATGTAGATAAACTTGCAAAAGTTCAATATTATTTTATATTAAATAGCATCAAAATCGTTACAGCCGTTTCCGAAAATTACCAATTACAAAAATATTTATAATATACATCATAACTCCGAGAATTTTTTTTTTCCTATTTTATATACAAATTCAAGATATTTTTATCATAGTTCATTTACATTTGATATATACATGTGCCATTTTGTACTATAACTTGTTGCTATTTTGTAGATAGTGACATAATCCCAATGCTGTAATTGATTTTTTTGGGAGTTCTGACCAAAAAACTGTGACAAGTAGTTACAGTAGACAGTCCTCTCATCTGATCTGGTCCACATGTCGAGTTACTTTACATTTCAGCTGTGGTAAAAATACTGTAAACGTTACGTTCCCATTTTTTTGGTAATTACCCCTTCGAGCTAACAACATTTATTATTATCTATTTTTTTTTTATTCATACTAAATCGTTTTTATTAAAATGTCTTTTATAATTTTTGCCTGTAAGCACCGTTTCGAATCTTCTATTTGAGTGAGGTCTGGTTTTAGGAAGGTCTAGTCTTAAGCGTAATGACTAGCCATATAACAACTTTGAAGACCGGAAGAAAGCCTTAACCTTGTTTGTTCCCCACCCCATTTCGATCGATGTAGTGGCCTAAGCAACAAAGCTCATCCCAAAACAATCGCATTTAGAAAATTGTACGGTTAATCCTGCGTTTTGCTTAAAACTGCTACAAAATTCTGTATATGTTTTTCATAATTCACGCCAGTGACTAAATGTCATCAAGAAAAAAAATTACTCCTAATCATGCCAGTACCCCTGGCAGGATTAGAAGGAGTAATTTTTTCCATTGCACGTTAAAATATAGCTGGCGCTGCTGATAGTACAAATACCAGCCTGGTGTAATTGAACAAGCCGTGATGTATGTTTATGCAGGTGAGGTTTTGCGATGACTTATTTAAGAAGAATTGATTATACGCCATTAAATGCAATTTACTAAACTGAGCACCTCCGTTAGGCTTAGCTAGTAAATTTTTAACCGTTAGTAATGGGTATTTGTCTACAATTAACTGTTTGTTAATAGATTCAATTCGTAACAGAATAATCTGCACAATCGAAGCGTCCCGTCTTTTTTTAAGACTGGGCCGATTGGAGATGCTTAATCTGAGTGCAGTACGACTTTTAACACCCCTATTTCTAGTAAGCGGTCAAGTTCTGTGTCGATTTTTTGTTTTAAGACGTAAGGCACCGGCCTTGCTATATAAAATCTCTATTGTGAATCCGCGGGGTACGTCATGAATTGAGTGAAGCATACCAACAAACACGCATTGAGTGCTGCGTTACATCACTCAACCGTCATAATAATGAGGGAATTTTGAATGGTATCTTAAAAAACTACTTGTGATGAAATATGGATACTGTACGACAATCGGAAACACGCATCGCGATGGTTAAACCCTGGCCTGGCCAAAACCTGTCCTAAGCGAAAGTTGATTCAGAAAAAGGTACTGGTGAGTGTTTGGTGGACCAGTACTGGTGGTACACTCTTTCTTCCTAAGATCTGGCCAGACGATTACGGTCTGCCGATATTGGTGAATTGCTCTAGTCCACTGCTGTTTCATGACAACCCCATACTTCACAACAGACGATCGCTATCAGAGGAGCTGCGATTGGAATGTCTCCGACACCCACCATACTCCAGGGACCTTGCTGGAACAGATTACCACTTTTTTCGGAATTTGGACAATTTCTTGCAAGGATAATAATTCAATTACGATGAGACAAATTTTATAAAAAGGCGAAAGTGATGGCAAGGAATGGCATAGATAATAATGGTAAACTTCGTTCGATTAAACATATTTCATTAAAAAAATCGTTTTTTAATTCTAGCTAATTTCAGTATGTAAGGATATAATAATTTTTATTAATTTTGCGCGATCGTTTGAATGGCGGTCAGGGTACGTACCCTACCTACCGACGCCACTTTAGATACACAACTGACTGAAAAGGACTTTTATAGGCCATTTACTATACTTTAATGTAAAACAAACAATGCAGATCGATTTGGAGTGTAACATTATCTACATTGTGTGTTAGTGTTATTCTTATATTCTAAAACTCATACGAAATTGCCAAAGTTTTGTTTCCTAGCCAGCAGTTGAGTTTGTGTTTGGGGGAAATATAATACTTCTTGTAAAAACAAACATGCAACAAAATATTATCATATTTATCGAATCGTATAATGCGGATTATTGTATTAGAGATAAGAGATAATATGGTAATTTAATTTGAGATATCACATTGAACCTAATATACCGATCGTAGTGTTTAGCATCTAGCATTATGTTAATTATTACAAAGAAAATTTCCTTTTTATGATTTATGATTTTAATAAAGCGTCTGTAGCTTTCTTTGACTTGTCTACATTAAAGGTCCAAATAAGCTCTGGTGAAAAATTTATTGCAAACTAAAATAAATGTCTAACCTCTGTCCACCATACTATTGGGCATACAGTTGTGAGAACTTATTTGTTTATGTTAATATAAAATGTTTGTTATTGATGATTGATTATTAGTATTGTTATATGGGATATAGAAATATTATTTATTTGAGGCAACCTTGCTTATCAAGTAAACTCAGCAGACCTTTAAAATTACTAGTGAAATCTGGGAGTGACCGAACTGAAAGTTTAGCCCCATATACTGCGACCGTCGAATTCTGCCATAGGATGATCTTGGGTGACAAACCCCAACGCTTATTAATGATAGCATTTCCAAAAGGTGATATGTGGCTATTCTGGTTTAGTTTAGTTACAATGCTTGTATATTGTACCTGTGGTGACAGCTGAAGTTCCAAAATTCAGTGCCTAATAGTCTGGACAGATCTGTCTGTCCAGCACTCGTTTGTTTAACATAACACCATTTCGGTTTTATTTAGATTTGCTGATAATCCATACTCCCTGCACCCTTGTTCTAAAATAGGAAGCGCTGCTTGAGTATAATACACAATATCATATGAACAGATTTGATTGTAATTAGTATTGCTTGATTATCTGCGTATCCTACCGTGATGAAGTGATTAGCAATAGCCTTTGCGATAAGGTCATTTACAACCATATTCAATAGGAGCGGTGATAGTGCACCTCCCTGTGGACTGCCTTTGGCTAGAATAGCAGTTTGTGGTACTTGCTAATCTCACTGTTCCTGTGCGAAATATATTGATGATTTAGTCTGACAGGGCGAAGCTGCCTCACCAGGGTTGATAATTGGTAAAGCTTCAATAACATTTATCAATAACATTTCTACATTATTTAAAGAAACTATCGTGGTGGAAATCATCTTATATAGCCAATGAATGAACACGCTGGGCGTGTCGATGTGCGCGCAGTGCCGGTACCCTTACCTGTGGTATTTCAGTTTGGTTTATTCTGATGGATTTTACATTTTAATTCGACCACCATGGCCTCGTTCTTTAATCAGCAGGGAGCACTGATCTCGATTTTATCAGTAAGGAATCATTTAAAATCTGTGTTTAACGTTTTGTTTAAATAATTTTACAATAATGTGGTGAGTATGGGTAAATCTTCAAGAAACGCATGCTGGTTTTTATACTCACTTTTTTACAGATAGACAGACAGACAAAGCAAGACAAGATAAGACAGACTTATTCATATAAATTATACTTGTGGTTGTTGTCACTGGTTATTATCTCTACTCTAGTAACTTATACCCTGAAGTTGCCGTAAGGCGAATTCGGTCGATTACTTATAAAATTAATAAAATGTTGTGAAACCAGTACAAGAGATAATAATAATAGTCAATTATTTATATAAGTCTGTACTGAACAAAGCTTCTTCTTCTCCTTCATCAGCAAGTGCTGAGGAAGGAAGAAGAAGAAGAATATTTACAACCTTTATTTCATTTCTGTTTGATGTTAAATGTAGTCGTAAGAGACTTAAGAAACAAAGTATGGTACTTAACTCCTAACATTATGTTGGGTTAATTTATATTGCATACTGCTAGGATAATTATTGTTACTAAGCTAATTATTTAATTCATATTTACTAAATTTATTATCAATAATGCAAAATATAATTTAACATCAATTAAGAAAGATGTTGTTTTGACCACTGTTGAGAGTGTTTATGGTGGGAGAAGTGGCCGCCAACGCAGTAGTTCGGCGAAGTGTTGTTAAGAATTAATTATACTGCGGTCGTTATCGGCGCTAGACGCGAAAATACGTTTAAGTCTTTATTTGTGTTTTTTTTTTTAATTTAGTTTTAAATTACGTACAGAATATATTATTTAGTTTAAATTGTATAAGTGATTGTGTGGATCAATAAACTATAACTGGAACTTACGTATTTGTTATTTGACTGACCATCCTAACAATTATTACATATTTTTAATATAGTTGATTACAGTGTGAAGTTGTAGATGACGATGAAGTTGACTTGATATGATTTGAACGTGATTCCTATTCCAATATTACAAAAAGTGTTTTTAGGTAGATTGATCTACAAAAATTGTATACGGTAAAACACTATTTCGACCAAAAAAAAGTATGACTTATTTTCCAGGCGCATTGTCGGTAATATATAGAATACAGATAAAATATTATAGGTTCTGCACGACCGCACGACATGCCGCAATTGTGAGGAGGTAAAGGTAAGCGCTACTGTAAGAATAACTCATAATTCAAGTAGTTTATTCTTATGCCGCTACCTATCGCGTAAAACGCTAGTTCGAAAGGAATCTTATATACACCAAAAGAGAACTGTGCTTGTACGTATAGTAAACATAGAATTAGAATTTATATTATAATAGTAAGTGTAAAACAGTGAGTATGTGTGTAAGAATATGTATAGTCTTATATGGTATATTTATGTATGTATAATGATTGATCAATAGATAAAAAACACGAACTAATGTATGTTTTATATTGTTCTCTATGTCGGCATACTTGAATTCTGGTTTCGAGTTGAAAAGAGGGTTAATGTTAAATTATTTGTGTACTCTGTTATACAAAACGGCACTCGGAAAGTACTTTCTACCCTGCAGACACAATCTGAGTTTTGTCTTCACAGTAGAAAGTTTTGGTTTGCAAAAATAGGGCCAGATACTAGGTTTCGACATTCTTTAGTCAGAACATTATTTAGAAAATAGAAATGTCTTAAAGAAGGTAGGTACTTGTATGTTGCATAGAGCATATTTTAGTAGTTTAATTTAAACAATTTTACTTCCTGATGTTTCGGATGATTAACAGCATGCGCATTGAGCGTGGCTGTCGGAATTAAATCGGCAACGGAATCTAAGGGAGCAATACCTGGCCGACTTTATGGACAAGGGAAGACTCTTTCAAAGTCATAACCCGGTTCGCAAAACTAAACGTTTTCAGAGAAGAACCTGCACGAAACTCAAGTCTTTTTTCTTAAACGCCATATTACAATGTCATTTTAAATTTGTACAAATATTTTTGATATTTTTTTTATTGGAATGGGATGAAAAACGACATAACTATCCACTTGAAGGTAAGTGGCTACCTGCTACCTGCAAATAACTTCAATCGGAATGGAACACAAGAGTAATTGCACTGCTATTCGACGGCAGAAAGGTAAGAAAGGAAGGGAAGGTGTCTACTACCACTAAATTTTTATTACATATCAGTAGCCAAGTTTGATAGAGTTATTTCTACACATCGTTGTCCTCATTAATATATTGATTTATTTTATAGTGAGCCGTTTTTGACAGTTTCATAATAATAAAAGTTAAAAAATTTGATACAGTTTTTTAACTTTTATATAAGATAATTGCACAATATTGTCAGTGATGTTTTTGTGAATCTTTTTAAAAAGCATCTAGTTTTAGCCAATCTAAATTTTTCTAGCGTTTATACGCTAGGTTATCCTCAACCCGTTCTACAACAGACAGTTCGTTTTTTATTAATAATATTTATTCCGTACGTACATAAAGTTTTCAAAAATATACAACAATGGAAGTGTTAAAATGTCAATGATACTTTGATAATGAGAATAATAAGTTATAGATTGTCAGTATCGTATGCTTTGAAAATTTATCGCAAAATCCACTTGCAAAAACACTAGGAAATTTTAAGTATTAAGACTGAAGTCAAAAATCATTGCTTTGTGCGACAAATTTATACCCTATTTTGTCTTACGTATGTTTCGAAAAAAGTTATAGTACCATAAACCACATTCATACTCTTGTCCAGATTGTGCAGAAGATCGAGGAGTACAAATAACTACACTCGCCTTCGATTTACCAATGACATAGTCATTATGGCGGGATCACTTGAGGAGCTTAGCACTATGCTCAATCCTCAATAGTATCTCCCAACAGATTAGTCTAAAGATAAATATATACAAGATGAATATTATGTCTAACATCTGTGTAATACCAGTACCGGTTGTTGTTCGGAACACTACGCTCGAAGTTGACGAGTACGTATACTTGGGACAAATTGTCCAACTAGGGTAAGTCCAATTTCGACCCAGTCAATCGACGAATTCAAGTCGGCTGGGCAACGTCCCGGAAACAACGTCTCATTTTCTCGTCAAGACTAAAGTCCTAAAGTACTACAAGACAAGACTTAAAACCTCGAGACTAAAGTGCACAGTGATGACTTAGGCACGGAACTGACACGTCAACTCGTCATAACGGCAAGTAAACTTTCCACGTGTGTTTGTATATTAATCATAGAGCACAATGCACAATGCTTAAAACAGTTATTACAAATATTAAATCAAACTTGTAGTACTTTTAGCTAATAACGTGTAGTGAAGTATGTCAATGAACCTCTTCTGAGCAAAGGCCACCTCTCAATATTTAAGGGGGCGCCACGCTGCTCCAGTGCGGGTTGACGGCCCCACATATCCTCGAAATATAGTATATTTGTCCCAACATTTCTCAGATATGCAGTTTCCTCACGATGTTTTCCTTCACCGACGAGCACGTGATAGATTCAGCACTTAAAATTGCTATTAACAATTTTAGCGATAGAACCTTTTCTCTAGAGGGGATGATACCTGATTCTTCATATCTATGTAACTGTGAGATGAGAAATCATTCTATTCAATATCGAACGTCATCTTTCACCTAACTAGAGTTGCGCGAAATACAATAAAGAACCATAATTGACAGCACAAATTCTAAAAAGATGCTCACTCTTCATGACTTAACGAATCCGGTATATAAAAATCGGAAGAGGAACAGATACAGTATCAAAGTCACGGAGAGAAGACCAAAAATATTGCTTTGAGCTGGGACCGAAACCAAACGGTTATACAAAGTGATAATCGAGTCATAGGTCCCGTTTACACTCAGTTAAGAAAAGTTAAATAAGATGACGATGAGTCACTAAGACGGAAACGTCACGTATAGTCACGTATTGAGGAAATTAAGCAGAAGATCCTTGTTCTTGACCTGGTTAACTTGTATCACATACTTATTACCAAATAAGTAAAGTGGTGATCTCAGCTCTCAGCAGATCTCAGAGCATTCGTTAAATTTATTGTTATGTTAATCGTACAGAACAATTGTGAAAATATTGTAAGGTATGAGTATGAATCTTCCTCATGAATTTCATTGAACAACTTCACCTTGACTGAGAGTTCCGATCGTTATAACTGTATTTTTGATGTCTTTTGTTTCACCTTCATTATTCTTGATATCGTATTTCTTAGTTTACATTCGTTTATTTTAGCCTGTTTAAAAATGAATAATGTTAATCACTTTTAAAGAAGACTATTATGTAATTATATTATTTGGATATATTATGATTTTGTATCGATGACCTGCAATTTGCTTCGTCCTTCATTAGCGTATTAAGGTTCCTCCAAGAAAGCGCCAGCAAAACTCAACATGTATTTCTGGAGAGGTTTGCCCATGCTCACTCTTTCACTGGCTCTTTTTTTTGTTAATACGTAACACAGAATTATTGTGTGGTTGTACGGAATCCTCGGTGCGAGAGTCCTACTTGCATTTGGCCGGTTTTTTTATAATTTCTTATGAATGCTGGTTTTCTCGTGACGATTTCCTTCACGTAAGTGATAAATCAAGAATTAAATATTGTTATTTAATTAACAAGAATACAGACTGGTAAGTGTGTGTGTAGGTATAAATTTAAGTAGAACGAATTACACGCGAAGTATAAACCACATTCTCTAAGCCATTTATATTATAATACACTTCCTCTTAAGGTAGAATTGTTTCATTTGCATTATTTATAAACAATAGTACAATATTGCCCCAGCGGTGGCTGGTTTGTGGTTTTGAAAGTCTCCAGCCCTTCTTAGAATCATATCAGTGTGTGTGCAATAAAAGTGAACTCCGTCGATCCGAACTGGAGCAACATGATTAGCTCTTCTCGGGATTAAATCCTTTTAACAATGATGTTTGGTGGATCGTTCAGAAGTTGATACTTTCTTATTTCAATTATAGCATATTTATTATGTGCGTCTGTTATATATCAAGAGATCGCTATTTTTTTAGACGTATATATATAAATAGAGACGATGTTTTTGTTATCCTAATATTTTCGGAAAAAAATAAGTGCAGGTGGCTTAACGTTGTACTGAAGCCTTAAGCGTAGTGCTAAAAAACATTTTACAAAAATTTCACTAAACCCATACCCCTGGACACCAGGTATGTCAGACAATTCCAATGTTGAAATGCATCTCGTGTTAAGCTATTAGTGTGCCAGGTACACTAACAAACGGTTAGACTCTGGGATATTCAACCGCTGAGTGATCATTTTATTTTTGTATCGGATCTTATGGAGGTAAACTCTTTTTTCCATACTAAATATTATTGAAATATTGAACGTCTCTATAATAAGAGACGTTCAATTATTTTTATTCAGAAAAATAAAATCAGGTGATCATACCGCTACGGATAAATTTGTGGCAAGAGTTTAATTTTTATCACGCTAAGTATTATAAAAAGTCCTTCGAGGGCGGCAGTGGTTTGCGTTCGATAGGTTTTATATAAATAATCATTAAAAAACAAGCGCTCCACTCGCGCGCTGTTTCAGGCGCGGATTGTGTCGACTACTCCCTGCGTTTTTTCATGTTTATTAGTGAAGTTTAAGTGTTTTTCTCATAGAAATGGTAAGAAGATATCAATATCTAATTCAATAGTTTCCAAATATTTTTTTTATAATAAATAAAACAAACATGACGAGACTAATAATCTAAACTAATTAATGTATATTTTTAAAGAAAAAGTTGCATTTCTTTTTAAAAACTTTAACAAAAAAAATATTTGTATAAGTTGTTGTAAATTATAATTATTACTTTATCATTTTAAGTTCTGTCTTTGAAAGGTAATAATGCATAATATTTTAATAACATGCTTATGTTAATATAGATTTAAGAATTTATGTACGTTTTGAACCTTCGGAGTTCTTCTTCACAATATCTAAGGCTACTTTGAACTTTATAGAAAGCGCCAGCTATAGCCGATAAATATTTCTTAACGTGGTTGTAGATAGTAGTGTGTACTCACCATGATTAGCAGACAGATGCTTGACTCTACCACAAGTCAAGCAGCGGGTTTTGCGGCTGGCGCAACCGGTGTAGTACAGCCCTCCACATCATCTCTTCCATGCCTCAAATATCCTTAAAGGTCGACAACGCACCTGCAGCTCCCCTGGTGTACGTGGGAGACGGTAATCACTTACCATTAGGTGAGCCGCTTGCTCGTAGTGAGCGCTGTGTTCTGTTAGTTCAACTCGTCTACTCGTTTCTTTAGTATACTAAGAGAGATAAATTACACTTTCTGATATTAAACAGAAGTTGCTTATTTACTATTTTATTTGAAATTATATCAGATTACTAATTAAAACCAATGTTTAGTAGTAGATATAGAAAATGATTGTGCGAATGATTATGTTGATAACTTCAAAGTAGCTTGTAATTACCTAATTAATAATATTTATCAAAAGGTAATCAAAAAGATTCACTTAAAAAACATTAAGTATCTGATATTATATATTTCAAATGACCTACATTTCATTGAATAAATAACTCTCTTGTAAAAATATAAATATTCTTGTGAGTCTAATATACTAGTTTAATACTCGAGTGTTTTTTTTGGTCCTAAAACTAATTGTAAGGTAGCATGTTATTTTATAACGATAAAAAAAAAGTAAAGTAGCAGCCTGTAAGTGCCCACACCTGGGCAAAGGCCATCTGTACGTCTGTAAATAGTATAAAAGTAAGTCCCTGGCGAGCGACTGCCCTTCTGTATAACCGCGGTAATCTAAAGAACTACCAGCCCTATTTGAAAAAAATATGTGCGATAGACAGCCCTTTTATTTTGGTAGGTTATATGCTCGGCCCATAGGAGCGGAGCAGTAACCATTGGTCCAGTACTCATCATGTGTAAATATAATTGCAAATTTGTAAACAGGTATCTATAATCCAAATCGGACGCGGGTGATATCGTGAGGCACAGTTAGGATTTACATATAAAAATCTTGACAAATTTTATATTTATATTCACAATAAATGTTGGTTTAAGACCAAAAAAGAAAATTACTAAATCTAGACCGGATAGATGGTGCTTTGGTCGAGTTATTTATTAGTTTAGGCCCAAAAGCTACAGCTTAAATACATACATCAAAAAAGTCTAAGCAACATGCATGATATTACATATTTACCATTTATATTAATTAATTTCTAAGTCTTTACTCACTCAAAGTGCGTAGGTATGTAAACTTAAAAAAAATGTTAAAAAGAAAATCGATTATGTTTTGATTTTTTCATAAAATTAAATGAAAGGGAATTTGTTTGAATTTAAGTGCCTTTTTATTCCTACGTTTAGTCTTGATTTTATAATTTTACCAACCATTTAAATAAAGTCAGCGACAAAATTGAATTGTTAGATATTCCATGGAGCGACGTCAATTGACGGCAAATGAAATGCAAAGAGCTGTAGGGATGTTGCAAGCGGGAAGTAATCAATCTCAGGTATCTCGGCATTTTGGCATTCATGGAAGTGTTATTTGTCGTCTTTGGCAGCGCTACAATAATACAAGGGAACCCGCTGAACAGCATTCAGGCCGTAAAAGGAGTACAACCACTCGGCAAGACCGGTACATACAACCGACTGCAAGACGCCAGCCGATGTTAACCGCTCGAGAGATCAGTTTGAGGCTACAATATTCAAACGGTGTTGATGTAAGTCCCCAAGCTGAGCGAAATCGAGTGCATGAGTACGGCCTACGAACTCGACGCCCAATTAGGTGCCCACCGATACGTCACGGGAATCGCGCTCGTCGAAATGAATGGTGTATAGAACGCAGAACATGGACCCAGGAACAATGGGATAAAATTATGTTTTCCGATGAGTCGCGATTCGGGTTTAAGCCTGATACAAGAAGGGTGCGAGTGTACCGTCGGCCCGGAAATTCTGAAAGGCTCAGGTGCTTTCAGGAAGTTCATCCATACAGCGGCTCAACAGTTATGGTATGGGCGGGTATTATGAAGAACAGGCGAACTGAGCTCGTTTTTGTAAATGGAAACATGAACGCTGAAAATTACGTTGAGGATATTCTCAGACCTTATGTCCATCCATTTGCACCAACCTTTGGCTCCGATTTTACGTTAATGCATGACAATGCGCGTTCACATACAGCTCGGCGAACCAGTCAATACTTGGCAACGGAGAACATACGGGTATTGCCCTGGCCTGCACAATCGCCAGACCTCAACCCCATCGAGCACGCATGGGACATGCTCCAGAGACGTGTTTTGAAGGACTTGGACGGAGTGACAACAACCCAGCAGCTGAAGGATTTGCTACAATTCCATTGGGAGCGAATACCGCAAGATGATATAAACAGTCTCATTAATTCAATGAATAATCGTTGCCGACAAGTTCTGAATAGCAGAGGAGGCCATACTTTGTATTAAATTATCCTATTCTTTCACAATAAATTCATTTCCTTTAGAAATTTCATATTGTTAAAAAAAATGTTTAGTTGCTTATGTACCTTAGTTTCTGCAGTATATTCTTATATTGTTAATTTCTGTTATTAAAAGAACTTATAAAGACAACAGCTGTTATTTTTACCTCATAGAACCCTAAAAATATTATTTTAAAAATAAAATATAACGTTATAATGTGAAAAACCATCCTAAAATTTAAATTAGTACATGTTGCTTAGACTTTTTTGATGTGTGTAGTTCCACCGATGTATCAGGGTTGTAATAAAACTTTTTTTTAATCAGTCCAGATATTCAAAGTAGATTAAATTGATAGTGGATCCTGCGTAATTTATTATCTTTACTTATCATTGAAAGGATAGGAATTTTTCTGCGATATCATAGTATAATTTTATTAACATAATCCACGATATTAGGGTACAATGATAAAGTCTTATGTTAGAGTTCCAATTTTCTTTCTTACGTTTATATCAAAATCGCTTTTTTTTTTAATTTCCGCTAAGTAAAGTAATTTTGTTAGCCGTGTATACCTAGCAGGCCAGCTATTAATATTAATACAAAAACATAATTTTATGAACCCAAGAATAAACACATAACCCTTCACGTGTCGTAATAATAAAATTTCTATTGTTTTAACACGTTAAGAATTACATGAATAGCTAACAAAAATACATATTATATACGTAGTAATCATCATCATTATCATCATTTCAGCCTATCAGATGTCTACTGCTGAACATAGGCCTCCCCCAAAGATTGCCACGAAGCACGGTCCTGTGCCACCTGCATCCATCGACTTCCCGCAACACTGCGCAGGTCGTCACTCCATCTTGTGGGGGGTCGTCCTACACTGCGTTTGCCTGTACGTGGCTGCCACTCGAGAACCTTTTTTCCCCAACGGTTGTCAGTTCTGCGAGCTATGTGGCCGGCCCATTGCCACTTCAGCTTGCTGATCTTTACGGCTATGTCGGTTACCTGAGTTCTGCTGCGGATATTATCGTTGCAGACTCTATCACGCAGAGAAACACCGAGCATAGCCCTTTCCATAGCGCGCTGAGCAACTTTGAGCTTCCTCATACTAATACGTAGTAATGTCTGAACGTAATTAAGTTACTTAGAATATACTCAAATTTTGATGGCACTTTTTTAGGCCTATGCCTATGCCGTAGGGGAGCCTTACGACGCACATTACAAATATGCATTATTCTAATTAATCAAATAGTGAGAACGGCAATGAAGTGTACATTGGCAGTATTGTTTTTGACACATGCATAGTTACATTACATTCGAAAAAGTTATTAAAATTTCATTCATTTATAGTAATAATTTAACGAATATAATGTTATTTACAACCTTTCATCTACATATATATATATATTTATATATATATATATATATAAAATATCAATGTTTCTTTGTTTGTCCCTAGTAGACTCGCAAATTTATTTATATCTAAAATTGGCTGATATGCAAAAAGGAAAAGAAAAGTAAAATAAAGAAATAGTATAAATTATATGTATGTGAAAACCAAAGATTCCTTGTTTGTCCCTCATAGACTTAAATTCAGTAATTATAAAAATAGCTACTGCGATGCGTGACCGGGTTCAACAAGTAAACAAATAAAAGTATTTAGATTAATTACAATCTAACAATAAACATTTTCATAGAGGTATATTTATCGTAACATAGTACCAAGAAACCTGGCTACATTTCTACGTTGAATGGAATACACAACCTCTGACCGAGAATAAACCTCCTAGTCATCAGCGGCTACATCGATCGCAGATGTAATTCCTTTAGACCTCCGCGCAGGGACCCTACGGACTGATCATTTCTGTGGCCTATGACACAAATACGTAGTTTTTACTTTGACACTCATATTTGCGCCATTTACCTCTGTTCAGCAGCCTCTGATGAAGCTACTCCAGCTGTGGTCGAGGTACTACTAATAGTAGAAGCCGCCAATATATTTATGTAAAAAGGGCTTTTTACCTCTTTCCATACCTTCCTACCTCTTTTTGTCTCTTTATTCCGAGGTGATTAAATTTAAATATATTTCTATACGGTTAATAGTTTTATAGTTAATAGGCTAAAACATATAACAATAGGCTAAAGTTAACCCGCTTGCCGGGCGTGGCAGTTATGGCATACACTCCCAATATGAGAAGCATAAATGAACGGCCCCGTTAGACCTGTCTATAGTGGCGATCATGGTAGGGGTGCGAAGAACCTCCAGCTGGATTCTAGCTGCCAACCCAAACGACTGGACCTGGCAAGATGTAGATGGAGTGACGATCCGCATAATGTTGGAGGATGGATGCAGGTGGCTCAAGATCGTGCTTTGTGGTAATATTTAGGGGAAGTCTATGTCTAGCAGTGGACTTGTGTCAGGCTGTAATGATGATGATGAATAAAGATTTAATTAAATTAATAAGTGAACTCCATTTAAGCATGTTTTATACCTAATTATTCGCTATGCTCTTTTGTTGTTATTACATTATACAATTATAAAAATGAGACTAATTCCCGACCGTTATAGTGACTTTGGACTTAATGGCGCCGATAAGATTACTAAGTCGAAGCACGGAAATGCTTAAATAATTAATGATATTAGATGATAATCCTGATAATCTTCTTCATTATTAGCTTATTTGGGTCCATTGCTGAAATTTGCATTGCGAACATTGCCTCTCCAACAAAACTGAAGCAAAGCAGTAATCATTTATTGGAAGATCTGTTTTCTTATATCCCTATGAGAATTGAGTTCGGCAATATTAGATGTGGTTTTAGCCATCAGACGGTGGCCTGAACACAGAATACATAACAAGTAAATTTTAAACAACTGATTTTAACCCCTATATTCCCACTCTTAGGGTGGCATATTTTCTTCAATTATATGGGACCCAAATTAATTAAGGCATGTTATGTTATGACGGGGTGGTATCCGCAACTCCACAACAGTGCGGGTATTTTGCGTGTGGGCAGGAATATGATCTATTCGAGCCAACCGAGCTCCTCAAGGAAACTCAGTAAACCCTTAAAGTTACCGGTGACCTCGGGAAGCGACCTCGGCGAGCCGGGGTACTTAGCCCTATATTCCGCGACCGTCGGGCACTGCAACAGGACGTGGGCCGTCGTTTCTTCCTCCTTCATACACGCTCGGCATAGAGGGCTGTCTGTAACACCTATAGTAAACAGATGTTTGTTTAAGTATCCATGTCCAGTTATGGTGCTAGTTACTATCCGAATTTGGGGCTTATTCAGGCGTAGTTGCATCGTGGTTATGCTATTATTAACCGTTGGAAGGGCTTCCCTAGCCTGCCTAATATTGTGATATTTTACTTCCCTACGTGATGATTTCAATAGCCGCCTGGATAATGCCCAAGCATTCAGCTTGATATACGGTGTTGTAGGCTCCGTTTTGGATCCATCAGTTCCAAAATTCTTAACTCGCACGGGTCTAACCCTTCTGTACGATGGTGTTCGTGGAGTTGAATTTTATGCTTTTTGTCAAAAACAAATTGTTCTGGGACCCGAATACGTGGCCTGAAGGATCGGCATTTCTGCAAACAGATCTTCAAGTATAGTTGTATACGGTACCCTGCAATCTTTCCATAGATTCAAAGTACTCAGTCTGATGGCAGCCAACGCCGCTTCCTGCTGTATTAGCAGTTGAAGCGGCGGCAGATCCAGCATAGCCTCCAGAGCTGCTTTGGGGGTGGTTCTCATGCAGCCTGTGGCCGACATACAGGCTAGTCGCTGACATAGCTGAAGCTTATTTGTAGTTGCCACCACACTAGAGCGCCGTATGTGATTATTGGACGAATGATCATCTTGTACAGCCACAGGATGATCTTTGGTGACAAGCCCCAGCGCTTGCCTATCGTCGTTTTACATTGCCAGAACATAATGCTGGCCTTGTTGATCTTGTGATCAATGTGGCTATTCCAGTTCAGTTTGCTGTCCAAGATAAATACCAAGGTGTTTAACCTGTAATGACAGCTTCAGTGCAGTACCAGACAATCTGGGTAGGTCAGGTCAATTTCTGTTTTATTTGGATTTGCTGATAATCCATACTCTCTACACCAACGTTCTACAATGTGTAGTGCTGCTTAAGTAAGATCACATACCACATACCACACTAGCGGATTTACTTGTGATTAGTATTGCTAGATCATCTGCATACCCTATTGTATAGAAGTGGTTTGCATTGAGCTTTTTAATGAGGTCATTTATAACCATGTTCCATAGAAGTGGTGATGATACACCCCCTTGTGAACAGAATAGCAATTTGTGACTCGCCTTCAATCTTTGCTTTTCTTGTGAGAAGCATGTTGTTAATCCAGCCCGACAAGGCCGGTTCCACGCCATGTCTGGCGAGGGCAGTTTCAATACTGGAAAAATTTGTTTAGTCAAAAGCCCCCTCAATATCTATGAAGGTGCCCAGACATGCTTTCGTTTTTATAGGCCTCTTCTATTTGGCTAACCACCAGATGAAGTGCCGATTATGTTCATTTGCTCGTGCTGTATGCATGTCGGTTTACATGCAGCGTTTTATATACCAACGCCGACTCTCTCAGTTCTCTTTCACAGAGCCTTTCCATTGTTTTCAGCATAAATGAAGAGAGGCTAATTGGTCTGAAGGATTTGGCGTCGGTGTAATCGGTTTTGCCCGGTTTAGGAATGAAGATAATGCTGACTTCTCTCCAGGGATGCCCTAAAAAGTACGGCTAGTTTATTGACGATAATATGTTCTCCCCACTGTAGGAGAGCAGGGAATATACCGTCAAGTCCTTTTTTTTTAAAAAAAAGAATACTAGCAATGCTATTTAACTAACAATATTAATATTCCTGTTAACCCTCCAACTAAGCATTAGAGGAGAGGTTCACGACAATAGTCGAGTGGTGGGCTCGAACCTGCGACCTGATGTTTCGCATTCCGCACCCTAACCCATTAGGCTATTGGCACTTTCCGGCCGACTTGTTTGGTTGGAAACTGTGTATAGCCCAATGAAATCTATTAACAGTCACTACCTTATGCGCAAGTATCCAGTCATGCCAATTAGGATTAGTTTTTTCTTCTTGCCATACGACTTCTTTGACCATACTGCATCCCGAGAAATGTGTCTCTAATAGGACGCAGTTGGTTTCGTTTGGCGAGGAGGTGTAGGTGTTATCAGATTTCCGGAGTGAGCTTGGTCCTAAAGTGGGTTGCTGAGCTAACACTCACCTTATTCGATTTGCTTTATCACAGGTTTCTATGCTGCCACATCATTTGCTACATCCTGTGGTTCTCCGAAACCTAATGCATTTTTTATACTCAGGCTTCGACTTTTTATATAGGTCTCAGTTTTCTTGAGTAGATGTGTTCATGGCCCTATTTAGGGCTTTCCTGACTTTCCTTTTTTTACGCTCTAGTTCGCAACACCACCAGGGTTGCTTCCCAGGCTTGGTTGAAGGAGTAGTCAATGGGGATGCTCCGTGATAGCTATCTATCATATTACTGGTCAAGTTCGTTGCCAGTTCTTCAATTCCTCTCGTATCCTCTAGTACACTTGGCGATCCCAAGCTATTGATTTTGGAAGACAAGAATTGCAAGTACTTAGCTTTGTCGGTTTTCCTAGGGTTACGCCTTGGAACAGTTTGAGAGATATTGGCTCTCATCTCGAGGCAGATTCATCTATGGTCTGAGCAGGATGCCTTATTAGAGATATTCCATCCCGTAATGTTATCTGCTGCTTTTTCCGTAGAGTGAGTGAGGCCAATAATTGTACGACTTCGTTTATTTACGAATGTTTGGTTATGAACCTATGTTTAAAATGATCAGGTTTGTAGTAAATAAGTAGTCAACTAAAGTCTAACCTCTGTCGTTGCTTGTAGCCATTCGCTTTTAATTACGGTATAGCCTATTAAAAAAAATCATCAAAATTGGTTCACAGTCGGCGAAGACGTCGCGTAACATACATACTAAAAAAATCAACTAATTGATTCCTTTTCTGAAGTCTGTTGATAATGGTACAGCGTCGTTTGTTATTAAACAGGGAACATGACGTGCAGGGAAGGTTGGTATTTGGAGAAATAGATAATATAAACCAAATCAATTGTGAATAAATCAAATTTATAATTTAATCAGGCGATTGACCTACGCTGTAATTTAGACGACGACGTGAATAATAACTCATCTTCATCAAATCACATAAAAACAATAACAAAGGACAGATTTTTATCGCAATGATTATTGTTATCGATAATGTACTGCCTGTTTTTGAAAACAACTATGTTAAATTATTTTGCCTACATTTTTGTATCAGAGATGATGTTTACATCGACGCTTATTAAAATTGTAGGTTATTAATATTCTTGCTTTTACTGATTATCTTACATACATAAATATTAGTCATTAAAGTATGAAATTGCCTTTTATATTGAAAAATTCTTCCTATTTTTGTAAGAAAAATATTACAATCGTAGTATTAACCTATATTATTTGATTATATTAGTTACATATTTACATAGTGTCATGAATAATATATTTAGTATATTACAATCATATTAAGAATCGGAAGTAACCCCGTCTATAACTTTAAAAGTTTTTAAACCGCTTTTAAATAGCGAAACCAATTTTGATGAAATTTGGTACGGAGATTGAACCACGAAGAAGAACACAAGCTACTTTTTATTCTGCGAAAGCCACAGGAGAATTTTCCACGGGGACGAAGTAGCGGACGAAGCTACAGTATGCTATGAGATCGGAAGAACGGTCAAAACAGTATACCACCATAGATATATTTTTCTGTGAGTGCCACCCACCGGACAGACACAATACATCCAGAGCAGAAAAGAAATAATTTATTAAATGTATAATTTTTACACACATCGTTATATTAAAACGTCGATCCAGCAATCACTCACCATTTAATATAAATTTTGTTTCTTACTGATTTTAGAGTCAAGAACGGAAAAACAATGGGTTTGATCCCAGACCAGAAAACCTGTCGCCGCAAACAAAGGACTCAAAAGCCTTTAATATGCCACCTGAAGTTCTCAAGCAGCCCTTGAACGAGGGAAAGGAAAAAAAAGTAAATGTTTTGTATCTTCTTGCTTTATCAAACGCAGTAGTAGTGATATAACTTATTTACTTCCATGGTATACTACAATGATATGAAAAAAGCGAAAGTAACTCCGTCTGTCTGTCTGTAAGGATTTCACTGGTAGATTACTGATGTCGATGAACTTTGGTGGCGTTTTTAATCAGAGATTTCGTTTTACAATTGTATATTTCTTTTCTGCCTAAAAGTCGTTCGGGTGCAATTACGGTGCAATTACTGTTGTGTTCCGATTTTAAAGGTTTCCAAAGGCATTCCATCTTAGTCCTCAGCCGTGACTACACATCTGTAACCTTCTTCGATTGAAGTTGTTTGCAGGTGTCATTCGCTGCAGCCATTTGCCATCAGGTGGACTGGTAGCACGCTTTTTCATCCCATCCAATAAAAAAATTAAAAAGTATTTGTATCTCCTTTGCCTGGCTATGAATACTGAATTGAGGTTACGGAAATATAGTTACTAAATAAATAAAACGTTTTCCTGGAACCTTTAAATATCTCTATATAATTTGTTAACATCTGTCAAATGTCAAATACATGAGAAACAGCATATAGGGTATTTATGGGTTTTAAATTCCTTTTTATGAGGAAAAAGAGGAAGTATATTTTTTGGAAATCTGTTTATTTAGGAAATATCATTAGCTTATGTCACCTTACTTTAACAGCCTTGAAACAATCCACTGCAGGACATAGGCCTCTCTATAAGGAAGAATTACCATAATCGCCACGCTCCGCAAGCAGATTGTCGATCGCAGTACCAGACACCTCGGACTTTAAACACTGCTGCCTGTCATCGGACTGCTTCATTTTTGGCTGGTATTTTCGAGATGGTTATACGACCATATATCGGTAGCCATTGTTATTTTCAAGGCTTTTCCCTTGGGCGCCTCTTATGACCCCCTCGGAATGAAAGGCGGTGTCAGATCCTTACGCCGATACCACATGGCAAATGTGATATTTGGCACACAATATGTACCTAATATATTTCACATAGTAACTAGTTCTGCTGACACAAATTTATTCACAAGTAAAAGACATACTGCACTTGGACATTTTGAACGTGGTAGAGCCAAGCAGCGGCTTCAGCTACTGCCTGAATGGGCTGGCTTGACCGGGGTCGTACGACCTCGCAGAATATCGGCGTGAAGTAGAGGCATCTTTTGCTTCTGCGTTTCGTTCAGGGAGTGAGGTAACCGGAGGCCCTCTCCGCATCCTCCCTCCTATCTCCCAAATATCCTTCAAGGCCTGCTCGTTTATAGCCTTAACCAAAAAAAAAATATTCTTAATTAATTTTTCGATAATTCCATATTAATTTTAGTCATTATGTAAAAAATTTCCTTTTTTTCATGTGCGGTCATTAGCTTGCATGAAACATACTTATGCACTCCTATTTTCCCTTTACGTGTCATAATATCATAATTCGAGAAGAATTGTTGCAACACATCAAGAATTATGGACGAACCGTGGGACTAGTTGTACATAGTCGAAGAAATTTAATTTTATTTAATTGACGATTTTTTTATCCAGGATGATGTGGAAGATAATCAACCGGAACGTGCAATGTGGGGGAATCAAGTCGAATTCCTTATGTCATGTATTGCGACATCAGTAGGCCTGGGAAACGTGTGGCGTTTCCCATTTGTCGCCTACCAAAACGGTGGCGGTGCTTTCCTTATTCCTTACATCATCGTGTTACTTTTGATCGGCAAACCTATGTACTACCTCGAAGGAGTGTTAGGGCAATTCAGCTCCCGAAACTCCGTCAAAGTGTGGTCAATGTCACCAGCAATGAAAGGTGAGAAAACATTTAATTTGGTCATACGGTGTCAATTCATAGCTTGTGAGATCGTCATCACCGACATTATAATAACGTGTGAGTGTTTCTGGGAAGCATGTATAATAGGGGTTAAAGTATGAAGTTTCCATTTTAACAGAGTGGTTACTTTGAACTAAAATTAAACCTGTATGGTCCACGATTCGTGATTAAAACTTTTATTTTTACTCAAAAACTTTAACATTCTAAATTCAAAAACTTTACAATATTCTTTAGTTTGACTTTCAATACTTTTTACATTCAGTATTTGAATTAAACATGAAGATCTCAAAATTTTAAGTATTTTCGAATACGAGTTTAGGAACCACGTCGGTGTGGTTCAACCGCAGCAGAGAAAGGTCGCAATATAAATGCTGCGTTTGAAGAGGATACGACTAACGAACTCACTCTTTCGTTTAATCACTCTAGTAGTTAAACTTCGACTTGAAGAAAGAACCACAAGGATGACAAAACACTGAGGTAAATAACGACGAATTAAAAGTAATGGTGGAAGCCGATCCTTATCAAAAAACCAAGGAATTAGCGTTATGGTTCGACGTTAGTTTACCCACAATATTGAGTCATCAATTGCACCGAATTGGTCAAATAAAAAATTTCGTGAAATGGGTGCCTCATCAATTAACTCATGTATATAGAAGAGCACGAGTTGACAATTGCCTTACTTAGACGAGTCTGTACCTAATGTACTACTAAATAAAGATACTTTGGACATAATTATGTTGTGCGATGAAAAAATGCATTAAAGCGAAACTCACCCACATAAAAGTAATGGTAACTGTTTGATGGTAACTTCATGGTGTAATCCACTATAGCTTTTTGAGATTCGGTGTATCAATAACATCAGATATCTATTGTCAAGAAATTCGTACAGCAATGGCGAAACTCTCATAGAAACAACCCCGACTCGTTAATCGATTTTCGCCACTATTTCCCTATGATAATGCATGACCTTACACAGCTCGATAAACACAAGTCCTGCAGTTAGAAACCATTCGTCATCTTTTGTACATGCCAGGCCTAGCCCTAACCCCGATTAATGTGGACAATTTCCTGCAAGGAAAAAAAGTTGTTCTGAGGAAGCAGTACAAAATGTCTTCACTGACTTACTGGAGGGTCCAAATCCCCAGAGTTCTATCGCAAAGGCATAAATGATCTTCCCTCGGGATGGCAGAAATGAGGGTAATATATAATGAAGGGAAATAGATAATGAGGGTAAATACTCCGAATAAATATCATACTTTAAACCTAATACAGACATCTCAATGGAATTGTAGCAAATACTTCAGCTGCTGGGTTGTTGTCACTCCGTCCAAGTCCTTCAAAATACGTCTCTGGAGCATGTCCCATGCGTGCTCGATGGGGTTGAGGTCTGGCGATTGTGCAGGCCAGGGCAATACCCGTATGTTCTCCGTTGCCAAGTATTGACTGGTTCGCCGAGCTGAATGTGTACGCGCATTGCCATGCATTAACGTAAAATCGGAGCCAAACGTTGGTGCAAATGGATAGACATAAGGTCTGAGAATATCCTCAACGTAATTTTCAGCGTTCATGTTTCCATTTACAAAAACGAGCTCAGTTCGCCTGTTCTTCATAATACCCGCCCATACCATAACTGTTGAGCCGCTGTATGGATGAACTTCCTGAATGCACCTGAGCCTTTCAGAATTTCCGGGCCGACGGTACACTCGCACCCTTCTTGTATCAGGCTTAAACCCGAAACGCGACTAATCGGAAAACATAATTTTATCCCATTGTTCCTGGGTCCATGTTCTGCGTTCTATACACCATTCATTTCGACGAGCGCGATTCCCGTGACGTATCGGTGGGCACCTAATTGGGCGTCGAGTTCGTAGGCCGTACTCATGCAGTCGATTTCGCTCAGCTTGGGGACTTACATCAACACCGTTTGAATATTGTAGCCTCAAACTGATCTCTCGAGCGGTTAACATCGGCTGGCGTCTTGCAGTCAGTTGTATGTACCGGTCTTGCCGAGTGGTTGTACTCCTTTTTCGGTCTGAATGCTTTTCAGCGGGTTCATAACGCGGGTAATACAAGGTATTATTTTAGCGCTGCCAAAGACGACAAATAACACTTCTATGAATGCCAAAATGCCGAGATACCTGAGATTGATTACTTCCGGCTTGCAACATCGCTCCATGACGTAAAGAATATCTAACAATTAAATTTTGTCGCTAACTTTATTTAAATGGTTGGTAAAATTATAAAATCAAGACTAAACGTAGCAATAAAAACGCACTTAAATAAAAACAAATTCCCTTTCATTTAATTTTATGAAAAAAACAAAACATAATTGAAATTTTTTTTTACAACCAGCCAGTATGTCATCAATAACAAAAAAGTTTACATACCTTCGCACTATTAGTGAGTAAAGACTTAGAAATTAATTAATATAAATGGTAAATTTGTAATATCATGCATGTTGCATAGACTTTTTTGATGTGTGTATATTGAAGTATTGAAAGTTTTGAAGAAATTATTGCAATTTGCGTGAGGTATGAAGGACTGAAGTTGTTCTTAATTTTAGAATTTTATTTATTTCTTAACATTATTGTATCAATAAACGAGTGACGTGTTGTTCTATTACTAGAACACGTGAATGAAGAACAGCCTTATTATTCTCTATTTCATAAAATATTTTTTGAATTGTTGCTTTTGATTGAAACTTATTCTAATTACTAAACCAGCTATCACAAATCCTTTAATATAAAAATAAAACTTACATAGGTAAAGCGGTATGCTTAAAGTAGTCCTTTTTATATTTCGGGTAAACAATTTAAGAGTCCAAGGTTCTGGTACAGTGATCGCAAATTCGCCTGCCACTTGAGGCAGTTTCGGCAAATCTTCCATGCAGGAGAGGTCTATGTCCAGCAGTGGACTATTTACAGACTGTTAAGGAAAAAAATGCCTTAGTCATATACGACGTATATCAGTACATCAACTAACTACGAGTACATAACTTTTAATTATCTTTTCTTATATCTTATTAATTGGCATCCTGTTTATCAAGTGTTACTTGACGTCTGAAATGCGTAATATAAAATTTACATCAGTAAAATAAGAGAATGAAATTATAGTAAGTATTTAATAAATTTCATACGTAATGTTTCTATTTAAGGGACCGGTTACGCCCAAGCTCTTAGCTGTGGATACATCCTTTCGTACTACGTGTCCATCATCGCCTTGTGTTTGTACTACTTGTCTATGAGCTTCCAATCTACTTTGCCCTGGGCCATCTGTCAACCGGAATGGGATAACTGCGTGTCATCCGAACTGTCTGAAAACGTTGTTCTAACGGAAAACTCAACCAGTAGCGCCGAACTGTACTTCGTGTAAGTAATTTTGCTTTGATGACATTAGTATTTTGAGTCTATAATTTTTTTCCTATTTCAGTTCTATTTGACAAGCTCATTTCAAATGTTATATTAATAATAAGAATATATAAAAGAACGCTAACCATTAAGTAAAGCTTTTATGTCTTGGGTCATAGACGTAAAATCCGTTTTTTTTTTATTTTTACTACTAATAAGGGCCAAATCTATGACATGGTTTTTATTTCCTTTATTATTATTGAAAGTAATGAAGTGAGAATGCAATCCTCCAAACTTTGGAGAGGATTATGCTCAGAAAGTGCAAGGTTGTTGCTAAACTTTCTAAAAATAACTAAGAAACAACTTATAGGCAATATGATTTTTAAATGTGTTTCAATTACCTGAGAATTCTTTTACGTTCTAAACTTTTTACAATTATTGCTTGAATAAAAATGTTTTGATTCCTGTTTTTTTTTTTTTATTTTAGGAAAACTGTTCTTCAACAAAGCGATGGCATTGAAGGTGGACTAGGTTAGTATTGCTGCATTAATATTTCAAAACCTCATTAAAACTAAAAGTTTGTTACATTCAAATACGGATTAGAACTAATAATAATTTTACATCATACTGGAGTTATCTGGTAGCATGACTAATAAGTTTACTCGTGGCAGTAGTCTGCCAGTTGCCAGATTTCAACTCACATTGTATATTTAACAAAGTGCTCCTTTTTACCGATTATCGACTACTATAATGAGGATTCGAATTAAAAACCATCATTTAAAATTACACGTTTAAATGACTTCATTTCAATATGATAAATAATTTACCATATACATAAATAATGATCACGATAAATAATACAGCTGAAAATGTTCCTTATTATCAATTTTCGCGTTCTTTATAATTAATTACATTATGTGGGTCCGATTTGTCTTAACCTAATTATATATCTTTTATACAGGCGCACCTATATGGTATTTGACATTATGTCTCCTAGCATCTTGGGTTATTATCTTCCTCATTGTAGCCCAAGGCGTTAAAAGCTCGGGCAAGGCTTCCTACTTCCTCGCTTTATTCCCTTACGTCGTTATGATTATTCTTCTAATCAGGTATGTTATAAACATAAAGGTTCTATTATTTAATAACACCTTTAAATAATTAAGTTCATTATTATTATCATAAAAGTTCTTAAAACTTTCCAGTACTGCTATTCTTCCTGGAGCAGGCAACGGCATATTATTCTTTATAACACCACAATGGGAAAAGCTGATTGAACTTGATGTAAGTTATATATTATACAAGTTAAAATTGAAGAACACAGAACCATCATCTCGTAACATAATTACAAAGGATAAAGCGTATAATGCATAGTAGAGTAGCCTATGCATTAAACGCATGTTATCTGGCTATGTATGAGTAGAGTGAATCTATACCTAACGGAAACTTGTTTTGTTTTTTATTAAAATATTCATTGGAAACGATTTTAGTTTATAACAATAAAACAATTTCTGTATCTGGTTTAGTAGCTTTTGAGTTTACTTCTCACAAACTGACTCACAATATTACAAATACAAAAAATATGTACCTAAGCTGATTACGCAAAAGAAATTTTAATTTTAATTCTAAATAACCTAAATTTCCGAAAGGAATAATCATTCGGTCCTGGAAACATTTTACCTCTATAACTACGGTCTGCTGAAAAGGCTTCATGGAATAATGTGTGTACAGGTTGTAAGCCTAATCAGCTTACAGTGCAGTCACTGGTTCGAAAACCCTTTCCAATATCTTGTATATGTAATAATGTTCGTCATGTTTTTTGCGAAATGAACCTTACTAGCGAAAGTTATCTCATTCGTTTATGCCGCATAGCAGCAACTGAATTTAAGCGCTAACGAATAGTCTTCACAGCATATACTTTTAATCTGATGGGCATTTTAGCAATAGTAATAGGATTTCTCGTCTCGTTTTGAATGATATATATATAAATAACGGATGGTTTTTTAGGTGTGGTATGCAGCGGTAACACAGGTGTTTTTCTCGCTGTCCGTGTGCACTGGTGCTATTATTATGTTCTCATCATATAATGGATTCAGACAGAACGTATACAGGTATATTAAATAGTTTTAATTCTACATTAAAAGGCGAACCTTCCTTATAAACCTAGGCAATATAAAATAGCATCGGCCTCCGGTGTCCGTCAGACATTTTGCCCGGATACTACAACCACCTATTTATTCTACTACTACTACTACCTACTACATCAGTCTTTACCATTACTATTCGCTTATTTATATACTATACTTTCCATTATTCGTTCATATCATATTATACTATAATGCATCAAAAAAGAACTGTCGCATTTTTAATACTTTTTCTGTACAATATTCATTAATTTAACAGAATGTGATCGAGAATATCTCTATGTAACAAAAAAAATATAAGAGTTAAACGTTTTATAATTAATATAATATCTAAATTTTAGGGACGCAATGATCGTGACTACACTTGACACTTTCACTAGTTTGCTCTCGGGTATTACAATTTTCGGCATCCTTGGTAACCTAGCGTACGTGTTAAATCAAGAAGTCGGTGAAGTGGTCGGCTCGGGTGGAACCGGCTTGGCCTTTATCTCGTACCCTGATGCTATTGCCAAGACCTTCCTGCCACAGGTACGACAATATTCATTTTATGAAGTTGGGACCTTGACATTTTGTTAAAAATTTATCATATATATATTCAGATTTTTCTAAAATTATGAACGAACTCTAATCAATATTTAGGTTCAGTTGATATTATAACAAAAAAAAAATTATCTTTGCAGTTGTTCTCCGTTCTATTTTTTCTGATGATGTCGGTTTTGGGAGTTGGGTCAGCTGTGGCTCTACTGTCAACAATCAATACTGTTATGATGGACTCTTTCCCTCGTATTCCTACCGTCATTATGTCAGCCATATGCTGTACCTCTGGCTTCCTCATCGGACTCGTCTACGTCACCCCAGTGCGTAACACTCCCTTTATTAAATATACTTAATTTTTTTTATTAATTGACTTAAATGGCATAAGATGCAGCAATATTGACAAAGATGTGATCTCACTAGTTGTACAAACCAAAGCGGATGTCTGTATATTATGTCAATTAATTCGTATTCACCGCAGGAATTTCGTTTAACGTTCCTCCATATACACCTTGTGAATCGGAGAACATTGAGTTATTGCACCCCTCGACCATTTTGCACAAAATAGCAGTGTGTGCGTGGTTACGTTCGACTTTTCAGCTTGATGCATTGCTCTTTTTGCACCTCACGCATATGAAAGATATACTAGTGAGCTCAAGACTTGCTGGACACCGTGCGCGCACGTGTATTATTCTCGTTGTCCTAGTGATATTGTTGGGAGCCGAAGATAACCTAATGGCAGCTGTTGGTGTGAGCATCGCCTTCTATTCAATGATTCGCAGGTGATACAAGCCATTGAACACGCAATTACATGCTGGTCCTTTATTACATATATCAGCCTCTACAGGGGACCAGCATCGTTATACCGACAGTATTTTCTTCCCGTGGCCCCACCTCCGCCACATCAGAAGTGCGGCCCCCGCCTGAGTCGCGCAGGATAGGAAGCATTTTCCCAGTTTTGATATATGGCTATACCAAAGACCTGTCGGAGCCATAGACCAGATCCACCGGGGGGTACCGAGAAGACTGGTGCTTGATAGCGCCTAGCCAGGACCTAGTAGGAGAGGACATGTTCTCTCCCGAAAAGAGGCCGCCTAGAGCGACCGGTGCTGGTGGGGTCGTGGTTGTGTGCGAAAGTGGAGCACCGTGCAATAGCAAGCATTATAGCTTTTATTACTCATAAAATTATTTATTATTTTTTTTTTGTTAAAAATTCGCCATATAATAGTCATACTTTCGAAGGTTGACACAGTTATTAGCATGGCGCTCGAGCTTGTAAAGAAAATCTTTGTTCAAGACAGAGTAGCACATACCTCCTTCAATAATACGTAGAATAAGTGTCTGGACAAGCATAAGCTTAGTTCTTTAAATGGAAGAAAATTCTTAAAACGATAGACCACTCGTAGCGTGGCATCTTACGGCTAACTTCGGAAACATTTTTTCTCCAGTTCAAAGTCTTATCAATAAAAAGCCCAAGGTTCTTAATAGAGCTCAGAATTGGAATCAAGTTTTCATTATAAAGGACAGAAGGCTAATTTGTAAAATATACCTTAGAAAGAAAAATCTAGTCTAGTTTACTCTGCTCATTTTACATACTCTCTCGGATGTCATTAGTGCTTAAAATAGCAATGCAATGCTGATGCTATAGCCAAACTTAGAGTTACAAAGTAGGTTATGTTCATAAATAAATTTGGAGATTGTCTTGTGCGCACAGGCTTCCAAGACTTTCAAGAAAAAGGGCAAGATTGGAATGAGGCGACGCAATTATAGGATTGGTTACTTTAGGAAGGGGTCTTGCGACCTTCGTAAGTACTTAGATTATTTGAAGAAATTTAGGTATAATAACATTGGAGGTTAGATGTATCAACAATCAACTTACGAACATGTATTATTCTCTATGCTGATGCGGAATTAAGCTCAGCGGTGGATAGTACAGTTTTAAACTTCACAGTGAATGTGAAATTACACAGTCATCGTTTGTGGAACTTGTAGGTGCTTCGTAGTACATAATAGTTCAACAACTCACTTTTAATTAATGTTATTATTTTTTATTGTTAATTATTATTTAATTACTGTTATATACCTCATATATTACAAAAAGCCTAACGACTGCTCGCGACATAATATCCATGATGCCGACAGAATACCAGCACTGTAGTTATTTGTGGCTATTAATTTAGCATTACTATAGCATTATGCTTAGTCGGATGCCGTTTTGTTGCTGCAACTAAATACATTAAATTTTTTTTTGTTATGTTAATTAAGTTTCATTATGTGTTTACTTGAGTTGTGACAGTGAATAAATTATTATTCTTTCTTCTTTGTTTCTTTCTATATTACTTCTTTATGTTTTCGACTTCAATAGCCCAACTAAATAAGAATGTCATTGTTATAACAGGGTGGCCAATACATCCTAGAGATTGTTGATTACTATGGTGGTACATTCCTAGTACTTTTCTGCGCAATATCTGAAGTCGTCGGTGTATTTTGGATCTACGGTAATTATAATTATATTTATCACCATCTAGCTCGATCATCAAAAACATATTAAACTTTAAATAGTATCCAAAGTCAAATTCAAAATTGTCTTGACAATTGTAATTCTATTGTTACTACACAAGAAAGGATAACACTTAAAGCTTTAACAGCCTTTTCATGCATGTACAAATTTTTAATTAGAATTAGAATCTGTTCTTTTTTCAGCCTTATATGCTAAGGTTATAGTTCTGAGCAATCTACTCACTTGACTCGAAAAAATGTTAAATTTATATGCATTCATACACATAATTTTAATAATTTTAGGTCTTGAAAGCTTCTGTCTTGACATTGAATTTATGTTGGGAATTAAGACATCAATTTACTGGAGATTTTGTTGGGGTCTGATCACTCCTGCTATGATGATCGTCGTATTTATCTACGCCTTAGTTTCTTTCGAAGCTCTTGTCTTTGGTGGTTATTATCATTATCCAACGGCTGGATACGGTACGTAATTATTCGGCAATTATTTTTCCAATAATTTTCCTATAATTTTTCCTCCAATTCTTTGTATTGTTAATTAATCAATCATATTTTTTTAGTATCTGGATACCTCATGCTGTTCCTCGGTATTGCATTTGTACCTATAGGTCTAATCGTCGTAATGTACAAAAACAGAACGGGAATTTTCATGGAGGTAAGCAATTAACATTTTAATGAAATATTGCCACGAATAAGCATTCATGAAACATTCTCCAACCAGACAGTAGTGAACTTCGACTGTCAGAGACTTTTATTTATAGCTAGAGGATTTGTTTTTTTTAAATTCCTAATTAAATTAATTTCCTATTGCCATCAAATAAGTTAGTCCACATGTATTGACAATACAAAAAAATGCTCATTAAAGTTCTTAAGGACTAACAGAACACATACCACTTTAAATTTAGTTGCGTTCTTTTACTCAAATTCATTATTTGCAGACTCTAAAACAATCTTTCCGTCCCAAGTCGTCATGGGGTCCACGCTCAATGGTGACCCGCAACGAATGGATCTTATACAAGCAGGATATGAACTCAGAACGAGAAAAACTCAACAACTCTTGGATAAGACACATCTGGCTCAGTATATCAAATGGCTATTAGCTGCAAATTAGTATTCACACAAGTTGTAGCCTAGAAGAATTATTTATTTTTATCAACTATGATCTAATGTTCCGAACTAGTTGTGGTAGAATCAACAGGTTGCTATTAATAGATAATTATCCAGTATGATATGTATCCTATATTTTAAGAGAGTTTGTGTCCTATACGTTTAATTTAGTTTATTTAGATACGTGTCATTCTTGAGAAAATTAGTTTTCACACAAATTAAAATACATTTTAAAGTGACATTAACTACTCAACAACAGATAAAACTTTTATCAGCAAAGAAAATAAGCAACTTTTCCCGCGGAAAGTTATCTCATATCAGCCAAAAGACAACGAGCGAAGCTCGGTCGCCCGCGTACCGCGACGCGACTTTTTTCTATTTGACTTCTTTTATTTTCTTTATTCAAATTACTTTTTACTACTTTGACTACTACATTCAGGTCATGAACATCGTCTCCAGTAATTTGGACTGTTAGTTCAACATTCTACATTACTTTCATTTACTTGTTATTTTCTTAAATGTCAAGAGGCTTTAATAAATAGGCTTAATTTTAGACACTACAATAAGTTAGGAATAGGTCTAGAAAAGCGTATCGTCGCTTTTAATATTCAAGCCATATCGATGCAGAATAAATTGTTTCAGGAGCTTAACTACCGTTAACTATTAAATATAATTTACATTTATGATTAAAGTATTAACAGAAAATTTTTATTTTTTTATTTATTTTCTTATTTTTATTTTCTTTTCTTATTTTACTTTTAATTTTTTATTTCGATTCTTATCAAAACCTTGTTTGTACTATTTTCTCCATTCACATCTAAAATACCTATATTCTTTACTAGTAAATTCCCACCGCCGTTAATGTTAAAAGAATGCAGTAGGATTAGAGTAAGAAGAATATGTTTGACTGATCGATTCCTAATTGTCTTTGATTGGTTGGAGAAGAGAGAAGATACTCACCGATAGCCTCATGTGCATCAGGCCGAAATACAGTTAGTATTACTTTATAACCCTATATAATTATGTAAGTAAAAAAGTACAAGTACAGTTTTACACATTGAATTCGAGTTTGACATATTCGGATGGATTTTCCTCCATCAGTAGGCTGCCAGAGCCTCGTCCGATAGTCAGCATTGTGCACCGCGTGCAGCTGAGCTTGACCTTTGGAGAAAAAGCTGTAGTATATTCCCCTCTGCTCTTTAGACGGGTGCCGTTTAGTACCTGAATGAAATATAATATGTGTATACAGAAACTATATATAGATATGTAATGATATACATATCTATATATTGTTTCAGTATAAAAAAATAGTATAATATATAAAAAAACAAAAGGGGCGTTAGTCGCTGGCTACTGTCGACGGCTAAGTGCTGTGGCGTTGCAGTCCTCCTGTGCAAGGCACTTTTTTTTTCATAAACAATCACAGCCTTCTTGAAATGTGGAACTCGTCTACTGGTTCCCGCCTTGTCGAACCCTAACGAACGAGTTCTAGCTTTATCGTGGCGGGAGAGCTTAGTAGTCGTGGCTTGGTCTCCCACGGTGAACCAAAGGAACCTTCATAGGCGGCCTAAGTTAGCGGGGATGATTAGCCCGAGGTGGCCGCTCTGAGCGTTTTTATGGAAAAGACGGCAAACGAGCAAGCGGTTCACCTGATGGTAAGTGATTACCGTCGCCCACATACATCTGCAACACCATAGATGCTGCAGGTGCGTTGCCGGTCTTTAAGGATATTTGGGAGATGGGAGGTAAAAGGACGGGAATAGGGAGGGGGAGTGGGCCTCCGGTTACCTCACTCACCGAACGAAACGCAGAAGCACAAGATGCCTCTACTTCACGCCGGTATTCTGCGCGGCCGTGGTACCAATCCGGTCGAGCCGGCCCATTCGAGCCTCGCCATGCACACGTTTGCACGTGTGCATGGCGAGGCTACTTCGGATGCGGGTTGGTGGACTGTGGAGGGAGTGTTTGCGTCGTTGCTTGGCACCGCTCATCTTGCTATTGATATTACGATTCGCCATTCTCTCTGTCCACCGTGATTCTGGCGGGTGCCAACCTTTCTGTTCCGTTGCCCACGTGGGTTTTAAGGCCCAATAGCTAGGCGCATCTATGTTTCGACGCGTCTAAACAGGACGGAGAGGGATAGTTTTCTCCTGAGAAGTGGGCCGTCGAGGGCGGACGGCGGTGGTGGGGCCGTGGTTGTATGCGAAAGCCTTGCCGATATGCGGCGAAGGTCAAAACCGTGAGGTTTTTAGCTAAAAATATCTAACCTGTTCTAAATGAAGTACTACATGCAGTAATAAAGTGTCTTAATGCTATTAAAGCTAGTGCCAAATGTGCGCGTCTTTTCAAGTTATTTTGTGAAGAACAAAATGAAGACCATGAGAGACTTTAAGTTCATACTGAAGTAAGATGGCTATACAAAGGAAACTGCTTGAAAATATTTATGCAACTGTTTGATACTCTTAGTGATTTTTTAAGCGACAAACCTGAAATGAAGTAACTGTTAACAATCTATGGTAAAGCATTTGTAAGTTATTAAGCCGATATCTTTGAAAAACTTAATATATTAAATAAGCAACTTCAAGGACCAAATGAAACACTTGTATATGCAAAAGCAAAGATATTTGGTTTCATTGCCAATATAGAGTTATATCAGAAACATTTTAACAACAAAAACTTTAAACAGTTTTATTGGCTCCAAATATGTGAAGTAATTGATACCGCTTTACTTGTTATTGTCAATCATTTGAATATTCTATCCGCTAATTTAAAAGAAAGATTTTCTGATTTAAGACAAATTGATTTCCCAACATCCATGATGCAGCCAATATTAGTGGATTTGTTTGATATATCAAATATACAATATCAAGAACAACTCGCAGAATTGCAAAATGATGAATCAGGAAAAACTTTATTTAATATAAAAGGAGCGAAGTATGGCTTTGTGAAAAAACTGAAACTAAATACCAAAATGCAACCAAATGTGCAAGAAAACTTTTACTACTGTTTCCATCTCCATATTAAGCTGAATGTGGATTTAGTGATGTAAATGGTTTACTAATAAAAAAAAGAAATCGACTTGATATAACACAACGCGGAGACTTGAGATTAAAGCTAAGTAAATTGGAACCTTGTATATATTCTCTGTGCAGCAAGCATCAAGCGCAAGGATCGCACTAAATGAATATAGAAAAATCAATATATGAATTTCAGTTTTTCATTGAAATTTTACTTACGATGTTTTGATAAGAATTTAATAGTGATTTCTTCCTAAAACTTATTATTTATATTTCTTAAGGGAACAAAACTATTTTTAAAGGTTAAAAATTATGTATGGGACGAATAAAAGCTTAGAAATGTTAAGGTGGGATGCATGATGATGAGAGCATGGCCTAAAAAAGGTTGGTAAACACTGGTCTAGAGTCTAAAATTGCCTTTTTTTTAAGAAAAATGTAAAAAATGTTAATATCAAAGTATGTACAAGCTCCACAAATGTAAAAATAGCGTTACCAGCGACCCTTTTTTAAAGGAATTACATGAATTCACAGCGGCTTCGTAAATACCCTCAAAATGAAGAACATTTAATGTGACATTATAACAAAATATCTCGCGAGGCTTTCCTCTACGAGACATGAAGTGTCGCAAGCGCTTCTGAGGTCAACTCATCACAATTTCGGGGTGAACCACTTTGACCTTAAAACAAATGAATACAGAAATAGCGTTTTATTAACCTAGCGCCCGAGCCCTTTTTATTTATAACCAAAAAAGATCCAACGTTATCGGTTCCTGTTACTTAAAACTCAAAGCCAGGTGTTAATCACTGTGCAGGCTCCTATCAGCCGTCTCAATGTCATACTATTGTTACAAACTCGTTTTACTAAACTACTACTTATCGGTCTTTTTAACGACTGAAAGTAGACATTGCGGTATTCATTTTATATAGTAATATTTCATAATTAATTAAGTGTAATAATAGTAAAAAAAATGTTTACTATCTAATACAATCGGATGCTTTTTGTCGAATTCTTAATTCAAGTTATGTAACTTGCCGCCCATACGAATCTTATCAACCGACTGTGCAAGATTGTACAAAGCAGCCAGCAATAAGTGCCATATTTCCCTCATTCGAAGCGTTATCTTCAGGCATCTTCGACACCGAAAGGTAGTGCCGATGGGCCTGAGGTTCCTGTTTCCGGTGCTCGGCATATCGTTCTTGAGTCCGACTCGGGCTTTAGATTCTATTCACCTTGAGCTGTTTTTAGTTTCTCAAATGATAATATAAGCGGGGGAAAATTTTGTGTAACTTCCGATTCCGAAGTTATAATCGAGGATTACGGAAGTATGTATCAAGATTAGGGAAGATAGTTTAGAGCAAGTGAATGAGTTTGTTGACTTGGGAACAATATTTACAAGAGATGGAAGCTCTCCTTTCAATGTTTACGAGACATTGAAAGAAGAGCGATGTCAGGTAATATGGTGAATGGGGCATTGCATACATTTATGAACAGCCAGACGATATCTCACAAAGCTCGTTTGGCTGTGCATAGAGGGGTATTGGTACCAACACTAACATATGGAAGCGAAAGCTGGGTATGACAGAGGAGGCATGAAAGCAGGGTAAATGCAGTAGAAATGAGAGCGTTAAGAAGTATGACTGATGTGAAGATAAAAAGATAACTGACAGGGTTCGAAATAATGTGATCATAGAGCGTTGTGGCTTGAAATACGATGTAGTGACACGAATTGAGAAAGGGATGCTGAGCTGGTTTGGACATGTGGAGAGGATGAATGAAAGTAGGTTGACGAAACAAATATATGAGGCAAGTGTAAATGGCAAAGTCGGGAGAGGAAGACCTAGGCGAACATTTCACGATTAAAACGGAGACCTGAAAAAAGGGCCAGGTCAAGAGTACTCTAAACCAACGAGCATGCATGCGAAGATTGATGAAAGTGGAAGCAGCGAAAGACGTATGTCAGGACCGTAGCAAGTGGAAGAAGATTGTCTCTGCCTAACCCGTTGGGAACAAGGCGTGATTATATACATACATTTATAAGGTGTTTAATGATACGATTGTCGCTTAACAAATTTATAGTTGTATATTTCGCCGACCTCGATTACTTTTATCCTGCAAACAATGATTTTGTCTTACAGTTTCGGCGAGTGCTGCAACTGATGCTGATGGTAGCAAAGAATTAATTAAATTTAAGCGGCAAAGTAAATTCTTAACGACCAAATTTGGGCGATCTGGAAGGAGGATTTGCGGCAGAATGAACCGAAATTCTATAATAAAAAAGGAACTCATTTAATTTAACTTTTATATTTTTGGCATTGATGATGTCCTCCAGGTCGATTACAACCAAGTGTACGCGCGAACACAGAGGCACTCGCTCGTATTTATTTAGCTTTACATATCCGATGTCACGCTCACGATCGGTAATACGATACGCTCGCGATAAAATCAGAGGAAAGGTCGGATGCAGTGTCAGAGTCAGTCGGATAGAGTGTCGTCACGGGACGAACACAAAACTACCAAACGTAAACCCCTATTATTTGTGTATTTGCATAAATACTGGCTCCGGCTGAGATTCGAACCCAGGACCCGTGGTTCGGCTGTCCGGTACATTAACTACTAAGCCACAATATAATTAAAATATTTTACATGACTTGGTTTGCTATTTTGACATAGCTTTTATTGTCCATTGCTTGCGGCATGATAAGTAGGTGCGGTGCTGTTACGTGCAAAATAAGTTATTTATTGTCACATTTTTTTTATCACTTCTCAAAAGAAGTCTCTTCTGAAGCCGTTACTGATGTCATAAACTTTGCGCGATACATCTGCTCCTTGTCTTGCATCTCCTCTCGCACATCTTACACATTGAGAAGAGTTGGCAGGTTGCGAGTTATTTGCGTCACTCTTCTTACAACCGAGGTAGAGTCGCAACTCTGTCTTCCGAAAAATAAATTGTGAACTACAAAATAATGGCACGGCAACCTAACGAATTTAAACTACGACTATCTGTTAGACGGTAGGTAAATAAATGATAAAAAAACTATTATAATATCTTCAACATTTATCTTTTGATCCATTCCATTTATTTTGCAATAAATACGATATAAAGACGTTATCAAACTCTTTTCAGTGTTTGCGCGGTATAGCGCGTCTTTTTTGTAAACCCAATGGTGAATATACGAGTACATGAATATATGTGTTCGGTATACGTGAAACATATAATATTACACTAACGTTCTAGGATCCACATAACAATACAATGAAAAGGGATAACGAAGGAGGGAATTGGAATGAGGCTTTTGAGACAGCACCTGAGAATACAAATACTGAATCGAAATTTAAAAAAGATATTAAGTCAGAGAAACCCGAAGTAAGTAATTATTCTTCGTTGCAAATTATCTCCATTTGATAAAAAAAATTGTCTATTTTTAAAAGTTCGTGGAGCAAAAGCTCGTTTAATTAAATTTATTAAAATCTGATGTTTTAGCAATAGATTTTAATTAATAACCCATATAAAACCAGCTCAGAGCTCAGTAATTAGCGTATCAGAGCTTAGTAATATATGCTATCTTAACCCGTCATAGCAGTTGACAAAAGGTGAAAATGCCATTGTTTTCGAAAGATTGCGGAATATGCTAAAAAGAGGTATATATACATCTTTATATAAAGGCCGATCATAACAGCATAAGGTGCGCAGTGTCTTTCATTACGATTGCCTACCACTCGGAAGTTTTCGGTTGGTGAGCACAGTGCTGGTATCCTCTCACGAAAGATGTTGCTCGTCATCACTACAGTACATACTAGATGTAGGAATTGGGTTCGGCATATTCGGATGTATTTTCTGACATCAGTCGGTCGTCAGAGCGTTTTCCGTTAGTCAGCAGGCTGCCCGAATGGGCCGGCTCGACCTTTGGAAAAGGTTTTACACTCAAAAAATTTTAATAATTATTTTAAAAAATAATAAAGAAATTATAAGTAAACTATGAAATCCACGCGTACGAAGTAGCAGCTTGTACCTATATAATTAGTACTTACGACTGACACCGGGCGGGCTTCGGCAACCCTCTGTTTGACTCTCCGGGAGATAGTACGTGACTAATGGCGGGTTGGGTCACCAGTTTTGAAACGCTGGTGGAATGTGAATTTTTGAAAAATTACACTACCTATTTTTACACTCGTAATATAGTAATGATGGCAATCGTTGTAGGCAAACATTTTCGAACAATTTAAGAATTTACCAATACTTTAAATAAGTAGCACTGGATTCCATAAAGTTTACTTTACCATGTTTTATTTGCAGGATGAAAGTGACGAAGCCAAGTTAGAACGTCCTAAATGGGACAATCAATTGGAGTTTCTCATGTCATGCATATCCACCTCAGTGGGGTTGGGCAATGTTTGGCGATTTCCCTTTGTAGCATACCAGAATGGCGGCGGGGCCTTTCTCATCCCCTATATTTTAGTGCTTTTTTTTATCGGAAAGTCTATGTACTACTTGGAAACAGTTCTCGGACAGTTTAGTAGTAGCAACTGTGTTAAAATATGGGCACTTTCGCCTGCTATGAAAGGTACTGTTTACGTTTTTAATTACAATTTAAATTAAATGTGTAGACTTAAATAATGACTATGTTAAATGATTTAAGGTGCGGGATACACTCAAGCTTTGAGTGCTGGATATGTGTTATCGTACTATGTGTCAATCATTGCGTTATGCTTCTTCTATTTGGCAATGAGTTTTCAGTCGCCGTTACCGTGGGCACTTTGTGACCCTGAATGGCGAAATTGTGTTCCATCAGGAGAGTCTGTCAATATAACTTCTATACAAGGCGACCCAGTAAGCAGTGCTGAGTTATATTTCACGTATGTATCCATTATTTCGAACCTCGAAAACGTGTAAAAAATGTATGCATTCCAAATTTACAATTACAATCTTTAATCCAATGAAATCGGCATTGATGAAGATGTATTGGCCATTGATATGATAAAGGCACTTTGATATTGCGCATATGATATCGAATGTAGAATTACCTTTGTAAGTTATTACATATAAAATTAGAACACTATATTTTATCGTAAGTTTTATGTCGCCAAGGGCATGACATAAAATATAAGTAATATGCTTTCCTTTTACTTTGTCTTTTATCTCTATCGTGTCTTTACTACTACTCGAAATGCTAGCTCGTTAAATATAGTACAAATATCTGAGTGTAAGAAAGAATACATATTTTTCTTCAAATGTCTACCGCTTCTGATCGTAGTGTAGCCTGCTGACTAACGAACGAGGCTCAAGCGACCGACTAATATCAGAAATCAATTCGACTATATATTGTCGAACCCAATCCGAATACCCTGCGTAGTGAGTATGGGCCAACCTTACACATTGTCCTAATTTTATAAAAGGCATACGTTCAGCTGACACCATGAGAATCAGGAAGGTATGCGCTTGAAAGCACCAGCCTTTCCCAGCACCCCACGACGGATCTAGTCTTTGGCGCCACCGCCAATCACAGCTGCTGAGAGCCGTCCGCAACCCCACAAATGCATTCAATAAATTGTTTGCATTGAATAAGCAGTCACGACTCGGACAAAGAAACGCTGGTTGCGTAGCCGAGCGACCGTTCGTGGGGATGACGAATAAAAAGTATTTTACTTTTTCCCTAAACATTTGTCTACTGTTGATCGCGCGTTTTAATTTTATATGTGAATGTGTGTGTTAGTCGTTCAATCATACTTCGACTGAATGGATCTAAATACAATTTGGCAGGAAGGTAGATTATATCATATAATTAAGATTATGAAATAGATAAAATCATTTAATATTACGCAAGCGCAGCCGCGGATAGTTCCTAATAATTCGATATAGATATAAGAAAATGTTTTAGGAAAATAATATACGGTAACTCACTATATAAATAAATAGTCATTCGGCCAAATGGCAGTTTATGTTGTCGTTATTTTCCGAACTTGTCTTGTTGCATTAATCCTAAAAAAATATGTATTTATATTAATAATATATGTTAAAAAAAATTTCATCATCATCATCATCATTTCAGCCTATTAGAAGTCCACTGCTGAACATAGGCCTCCCCCAAAGATTGCCACGAAGCACGGTCCTGAGCCACCTGCATCCATCGACTTCCCGCAACACTGCGCAGGTCGTCACTCCATCTTGTGGGGGGTCGTCCTACACTGCGTTTGCCCGTACGTGGCTGCCACTCAAGAACCTTTTTTCCCCAGCGGTTGTCAGTTCTGCGAGCTATATGGCCGGCCCATTGCCACTTCAGCTTGCTGATCTTTACGGCTATGTCGGTTACCTTAGTTCTGCTGCGGATATTATCGTTGCAGACTCTATCACGCAGAGAAACACCGAGCATAGCCCTTTCCATAGCGCGCTGAGCAACTTTGAGCTTCCTCATACGGGCTGCAGTGAAGGACCAAGTCTCGGATCCGTATGTCATCACTGGCAACACGCACTGATTGTATACTTTCGTCTTGAGGCTTTGCGGTATACTCGACGAGAAGATATGACGTAGTTTCCCGAACGCAGTCCAGCCGAGTTGGATTCGTCGATTGACCTCTGAGTCGAAGTTGGACTTACCTAATCGGACAATTTGTCCCAGGTATACGTACTCGTCTACAACTTCGAGCCTATTGTTCCCAACAACAACCGGTATTGGTGTGACATGGACGTTTGACATGAACTTCGTCTTGTCCATGTTCATCTTAAGACCAACCTGTTGGGAGACGTTATTGAGGTCATTGAGCATTGTACTGAGCTCCTCCAGCGATCCTGCCATAAGAACTATGTCGTCGGCAAATCGAAGGTGAGTGATGTATTCGCCATTGATGTTGATACCGCATCCTTTCCAGTTCAGCTGCTTGAAAACATCTTCCAATGCAGCGGTGAAGAGTTTCGGGGATATGACATCACCCTGTCTTACACCTTTCTGCAGTTGGATTGGTTTCGTACTCTGATTCTGTACTCGGATAGACATCGTAGCCTCATTGTACAAACACCTCAGCACTTCGATATACCGAGAGTCTATCTGGGACCGCTGGAGAGACTGTAGCACCGCCCAAATTTCGACTGAATCGAAGGCTTTCTCATAGTCCACATACGCCAGACATAATGGCAAGTTGTACTCCTCGGCCTTCTGTACAATCTGGCGAAGAGTATGTATGTGGTCTATGGTACTATAGCCTTTTCGGAATCCGGCCGATATCGGTCTATAATTCTTCAAAAGGCAGTTATCCCCTTTCTTGAAGAATAGGACAACCACGCTTCTACTCCACGCTTTCGGCGTAACACCGCCATGAATGACGGAATTAAACAGCTTCTGAAGGACAACAAGTATCGGTTTTCCACCCGCTTTCAGAAGCTCAGCTGTAATTCCGTCCTCACCCGGCGCCTTGCCGTTTTTAAGCTGTTTGAGAGCCATCCTAATCTCGCTCAGACTGACGTCCGGGATGTTATCGGAGTAATGTCGGATAAGCTTGGCTCTTGGGTCGTTACTCACATCAGTGTGTGGTTTCAACGACGTTGTGTACAGCTGTCCGTAAAATCTCTCGATCTCACTCAAAATCTCGGCTCCAGCGGAAATGACTGCGCCGCTTTCGGTCTTCAGCTTGGTCAGTTGGCTCTTTCCGATAGACAGATCTCTGGCGAAGACTTTGGAGCCTTGGTTCCGCTCTATCGCTTTTTCAATACAGACTGTATTGAATTTGCGTAAGTCTTGCCTCATACATTTGGAGATCTGTCTATTCAGTAACCGATACGCTGACGCATCCGTTGTAGACTGCAGCTTTATCTCACGCCTGGCTTTCATGAGTTTAAGAGTGTGATCAGAGAGCTTTTGGGGCTTGTTCGTGCGGCGGGTCCTGCAAAACTTAGCTCCTACCGCATGGACAGTTTCCACTAGCCTGCTATTCGTATCGTCCACTGTAACGCAATCGTCTAGGCACTGAAAGCGATTATGCAATTCGAGCTGAAAGCTCTCGGGGTTCTGGATAAGGGCACGTGGTGGGCGGAGCGTAGACTTCACCGGAAAAAAAATTTAAATTAATTGAAATATGTTTTAGAATATTATTTTTTAGAAACTGAGACTAAAAATTTAAATTATTTCTTTAATTTGTAGTCAGACTGTTCTTCGTCAGTCAAATGGAATTCATGACGGAATTGGTAAGTGTTTAATTAATCCTTTGCTATAATTAAGTATCATTAAATTATAATAAGAAATACCTACGTTCTCTTGCACAATGCATAGCACAAAAACCGTTGCGCTATTTCGAGAAAATATGCGTATGCTGTGGAGTGAATCCATAGCTAATGTTTTGCCAAGAGTGGGTGTTCCAACCGCCAACGAAAAATTCTTTCCGATGACAGTTAAATTTCGATGACACCCATTGACTGAATGCCAATTTCGCTGAGCACAGTGAAGTAAAAAGAACATACATAACTGAACATAGCCCTATCCAAGAAAGTCTCAGCAAAAGTCAGCACATATTTCTTGGAAGGTTTTCCCATACTCACCATTCAGGGCGAATGAGTTGATAAGTGCCGACTCCCTCGCACTAGTGACGTTGCTCCCTATCACTAGTCATTTTGGATTTGGGTTGAGCAAATTCGGATAGATATTCTGCCATTATTCGATCGTTAGAGTCTCGTTTGATGGGTAGCAGGGTACACCACACCCAGGTGTGGCTGGCATTTGGAGAAAGAGATGGTATATTCCCCATATGCCCAATTATTCACAACATTAAATGTATTTCTGAATTTAATTGGTCTGTTTTGACAAATGATGATTAAATTATTGAGTTAGCGATTTAATGGAAAGGCCCAGCGATTCAGCAGTGGACTTTTACAGGCTGATAAAGAAGATGTCTAATCTAATGAACGTCTAATATATTTCCGTTAAAATATCATACGCGGGATCAATCACGCTATACAAAAATTGTTTCCACAGGTGTACCTCTATGGGATTTAACACTATGCTTGCTGGCATCTTGGATAATAATTTTCATTATCGTCGCCCGAGGCGTTAAAAGCTCCGGTAAAGCGGCGTACTTCCTTGCTCTATTTCCTTACGTTGTGATGTTAATATTACTTATTCGGTAGGTATTTTCTAATTTTATTTAAATTTCTTTATTAATAAGACGTAAGAAAATAATCATAAAAATTATATGTTAAAGTGCTGTCACTTTGCCTGGAGCTGCCAATGGAATACTGTTCTTTATAACACCAGAATGGAAAAAGATTCTGGAAATTAAAGTAAGTTATCGGAATTAAGATCGCTTCTGACTGTATCTGTTATATAAAACAATATTGAATTCATTGCATTATTGTAATTCTGAGATGTGTTTTGAAACAATGCTTATTATAATATTTTGACAAAACTGGAATTTTTCAGAGACTATTCGTATCATCTCTCTATATGAATTCCGTACATTATCAACAGCATTCTGCGATAGTATATTCCTGGTTGATTCTCAATTAGCTACACTATTATCAGTTTAACACATCCTGTTGTTAGGTGCCTTCCTCGTGTCTTCTAGTCTAGCACTTGCTTAGGAGCGTTGATTCTTGTTAATTATAAAAAAAAAACATTAATTTTTAGGTGTGGTACGCGGCAGTAACACAAGTGTTCTTTTCTTTGTCTGTGTGCTCAGGGGCCCTGATTATGTTTGCATCATATAACGACTTTAAGCAGAATGTCTACAGGTATGATTATAGTTGTATTCAGTATTACTCATAGTTGCTTTTGAAAATTAATGTTTCCTTTTATATCCGTAGGTAAATTCCAGATAATTTTCTTGCTTTACTTTCTAAATATTAAAAAAATAATTTCAAAATATATTCCTCTATAAAGATCTTCCGAGATGCGTTACATTGGTTTAGGGAAGGTGACAAGTGAGTGCGTCTTTATTTATACACTCATTGTTATAACACTACGTTTTAGAAAAAGTTTTTCGTACTTTGTAAGTAAAAATTTGCAGTCAAAGCAAATTCAAATTGCACTTACAAATACAGTACAACAAATCTCTTTGGTTGACCAGTATTTGTATGTGCCTTGTATGCTTTTGTGCTGGTTTTGATACCATTAAACAGAAGACATTTTAAAACAGAAAAATAAAAAGTAAAAACAGTTTCTTGCCATTTTTCTCTTGTTTTTTTGGTCCGACATAGTGAATAAATCTAACGAAGGAATTCGATACATTTTGAAGTTTTATTACAGTGCGATACAAATATTGAGGGAGCTTGGTTGGGATATGTTAATGCATCCACCACCATAGCCCTGACCTTGCACCCACAGATTTTCTCCTGCTTCGGTCTCGTCAGAATTCTTTAGGTAGTGTCAGGTTAAAATGAAGAGAGAACTGTCAAGACAAGTAGTCTCAGATTTTTGATCAAAAGGTTTAAAATGTCTACAGCAATGTGATTATACTACAAAATGGCAACAAGGTATCGAACAAAATGGCACATATACTTTATAATGAAATGTAAATAAACTATGATAAAAATATCTTCAATTTGCATATAAAATACGAAAAAATTTTTCCCCGACCTATTACATCCGGCGCAGATGGTAACCACTGGTTATAGGGCGAAAATTCTACCTACTTAAAAATCAACAAAAAGGACAAGAATGCAATTTTATTGTTTTATAATCGCAGAGGTTTTACAATTGCATTAGTATAAGTTTTATTTGAGCTGGGTGAAGTAAATACTGTGCTCATGTGCTCTGTAAGGAATATTTGTTTGCTTTACGTGCTAAAACTTTTTGTTAAATAGATAAAGTGTGAAGTGAATTAACTGTATTAAACTAACAAAGTGTAAAAACTAACAAAACAGTAAAACAAAGACATTATTACGGAAACAGGGAAATACGTGTTATTGTTATATATGTAAATATGTAAGAATAACTTTATTCTAATTCAAACTTATTGCAACTGCAATATTGTTATTGCAGGCTTCGTTACGATTTGTGGTGAAAATTATCAACACTAAAATAGTAAGAGATCCAATAAATTAATGAAAAATTTACCATTATTAAAAGCAATATAGACGAGCTGAAAGAAACAAACTTTTGTCAAGACAATCTAATTATTTTACTAGTAAAACAGATAATACTTAGGCCTTATATTTTTTTTTAATTATGGAAGGGGAAAAATCATATGAAAAATTAGAGGACATGATAGTCAAACTAAAACATTATTTCTTTAGCAAAATTCAGGCATTCGTTACAATATATACTTGACTGTGCCCGATCCATGAATACGACATCAGGCTTTTTCGCAAGAATCGTGATAATTGATCTTAATAATTAACTTAAATTTTTCGACTTTCGCTTTATTTTGTCGCATAAATCATAATCATTCTTGAAGTGTTGAAACAATAGATATTCTTTTGATATAAACGTGTAGTTTTCAGCCGTTTCTCTACATAAAAACGTTTTTGAAATAATATAATATTGAAATGTACTTTTTGAATAAGGTTTTTGAATTCGGTTCAGAAAAATAAATTGTAAGATAATTGTGGAATAAATTGTTGAATTGTATATGTCATAATATCAAATATTATTAAGCTTACTGTGCAAAACTATAACTTTCTGTTCTGTTACTTACAGATTAATTATTAATAATGTATCTTTCAGAGATTCGATGATCGTTACAACATTGGATACGTTTACAAGTCTTATTTCTGGCATTACAATTTTCGGAGTGTTAGGGAACCTAGCCTACGAGCTCAACTACGACGACGTCAGCCAAGTCATAGGTACCGGTGGTACCAGTCTTGCATTCGTTTCCTATCCAGACGCCATTGCTAAGTCGCCCGCAGTACCTCAGGTATGGTCAAGGAAGGCTACGAAAGAAATTACCATATTGTTATACGACGATAACGACGCCACCCCCTGCCGTGCTTACCGTGGATTTTAATCTTAGCGCCGTTCATTACCATCTAGAGACGGCGAAGCCGGCCTTGCTTTTTCTTATCGAGACTCAGATATCTTTTCCGGCTGACACCTCTTGTGTTAATTATCCGGGATACAAACTTGAACACTCCTTTGTGCCTCGTGCCGGAGTTTGTGTATACATCAGTGAAGATATTTTTCTTTTTATGGATAAGCGGGCATACGAGCAAGCGGTTCACCTGATGGTAAGTGATTACCGTCACCGACGTGCATCTGCAACACCAGAGAAGCTGCAGGTGCGTTGCTAGCTAGGGTTATCAGAGGGATAGGTTGGGTGATATCTGTTCTCGACGCATCGGTAGTCTTGAAGTTACAGACCTATCTAACCTTTGGGAGCGCATAGACTATGATGACCATCCGCACGTCTATACGTGACTTTACAGGTCCCATAGTGGTAATATCGTAACTAACTAACTTATCAACTACGTCCAAAATTCTACAGATTCCGTGCTACTACAGATTCCATCTGCAGAGATCGTGATTCTTGTGATGATTTTAAGGAATTTTGGTTTACGCTTGACCAATCATGCCTGATCTGTTTAGGAATTTACATTGGTATATCACAACTAGTAACTTCCCCGACGCTGATTCCAGACTTTGAAAGCCGTACACCTTCTCTGTTAGTCCTTTTGCAGACTTCATACCCAGACAGCTATCTGGTCTCTGTCAATGCTCCTCTTGACTCGTCGAATTTGTCTGATGCGGAGCGTAGTTCATATCGCGTGGCGATCGCGAACTCAATCTGTGAACTTCGGCTGTCTGTGGCACCACAGATCGGCAGATTATGATGGAATGCGTTCTTTCTTTGCTTCCTACCCATGAGGGCAGGGTTGCTTTCCGCCGGATGATCCCAACGCCGTCGCAGATTCTGCCGCTGAACTGTGGCGACATCTATTTCGCCACATGAGAATCTTAAGAATGGCAGACATTCAGCTAGGAAAATCTTTTCTCAAGATCACGCTACTGCGCCTACAATCCATCATAACACTGAATGATATGTATGAAATTTCATTACATATTTTACATATTCGGGTCATTACAATACAAGATTCAAATAACACTCTGGAGGAGGAGACACCAGTCGGCTAGCTCCCTTTTCCTTCACACCTTCTCTGCCTTAGAATGACATAGAATAGGAGGTGTTAACAGGCCTGGGCGCATTAGCGTCCCTGGATCCAAAAACTAGCGCTCTAAAACACGAGTACAACTCTGCCTCAAGATCTTTTAAAAGAGCTATCGCCGAGGCAAAGTCAGAGCACATTGGCAGAATTGGCGAGAAGCTGGTTCGCTTCCCTTCGGAAAACCACACGTTTTGATCTCTCGCAGATGAATATATGTCAGTCATCTCTCTCATCTCTGCACAAGGAAGACAATTCGCTGGCCCACACTGCAGAGTGCCGATCTTTAGGGTTCTCTTTTTTCATCCAACTCGACTCTTGATGACAGGGGAAATTCTCCACCGAATCGGCATCGACGTCCGGTTTTTGCAGAGATCAGTGCAAAAGAGTCTTCTCTCTCTAGACATCAACACGGAATACCTCCAATTGTGAGAGAGTGTGCCTGTGAAAATACCTGAGAAAGTGTGCCCCAGAGTTGGCACCGGTTCTCACGCGATTTTACCGGCTCTCCTACTCTGTAGGCGTCGTCCCGAACACCTGGAAGAGATCACAGAAAACTTTTTGCATCCGATACCTAAAAAAGGCGATTCCTCAGATCCGTCCAATTATAGGCCATCACCATATTTCGATAAAAATAAATCTTATAGTAATAAAAGATTTAAAACTAAGCTTCGCAGAACTCTACGAAGCTTGAAGGTGTTATAAAATACTCATCTACGATCAAACTTTGGACGATATCTTTAGCTTACTTACAATAAGTCCTTCTGCCTGACTTCGACCAACTTCCGAATACTATCGGCAGTTGTCAATTGCGCAGAAGATTGTAGTGCCGAAATGTGCGCGAATACACACACTCGTCTTTGCCTTTCCGAATATGATGTAACACTTATGCGATAAGATGATGGCTTAGTGAATAGCGTAACTGATTGCAGAGCCATGGATTCTGGGTTCGAATCTCAGACGATGTCAATATTTGTGGAAAAACACAAATTATTGGTTTTCAAGTCTGGTTGAGTAATGTTGGCACAGTGTCTTTTTAATTTATAGTATAGTATAGCAGCAGCTTGTAAATGCCCACAGCTGGACAATAGCCTCCACTCAAATATTAGAGTTTTAGAGCCAGGAAGAGTACACCACACTGTTCAAATATCCTCGAAATAATATATTTTTTTTAATTTTCAGTCATGCAAGTTTCACGACATGAATTTCCGATATTTCAGTGGTGAAGGCATCGAGGATCGAACCCAGGTCACTCGCGTACTATAAAATTATAGTGTGCGCCCTGACCACTAGACTTGCACGGCTCTTTTAGTTTAAATTTATTTTAAAATTTGTTTTAAGGGGGTTGTATGGAGGAATATACCATGCTTTTCTCCAAATGTCAATCTCACCTACACCAGGTGCACCTTGCTAGCCAACAAACAATGCTCTGACGACCAAATGATGGCGGTACTATATCCATCCGAATGCGCCGCACTCAATTCTCCCATACCAGTAATATGGGAGAATTGAGTTCGGCGCATGGGTAGCAGTATTACAAGTATGAGCAAATCATCCATGAAATACATGCCCGCTTTAGGTGGAGTTTTCTTAGAGGGACCTTTGTTTAGCAGTGGACTAAAATAGCTTATTACGTACTTATATATATATTAGTACGTAATAAGCTCTCTTTAAAAATGTGTAATTGGCAATATAATAAATAATCTGCACCTCATAATTTATTTCTTTAATCATTTTAGCTGTTCGCGGTCCTTTTCTTTTTGATGATGGCTGTGTTGGGCGTAGGATCCGGCGTCGCACTGCTATCTACGATCAACACAGTGCTACTAGACGCCTTCCCCCGCATACCTACCGTATATATGTCAGCAATGGGTTGTACCGTGGGCTTCCTCGGAGGACTTGTCTACGTAACTCCCGTAAGTAAATTAAATCTTACTTCTACTTCGTAGTCCAAAAATTTCAGCGACACAAACGTGATGTTTGTTTGAAGTTGCAGGGATTAAAGTTTGTTATAATTAATTCCTTATGTATCACTTAAAGACCCATTAATGTGTAACTTTTACAATCATATTTATTCTAGGGTGGTCAATATGTATTGGAATTGGTCGACTACTACGGGGGAACCTTTATGAGACTGTTTGCTGCGATCATCGAAACTATTGGAGTATTCTGGATTTACGGTAAAATATTTAATTTTATTTGAAACATGAATAGTACTAATAATAGGCTAATAATAGCTGTACGCTTGCGGCGGCTTGTGCTGCTGCCCGAGCGGGTCGCCTCGACCGGAAGAGTGCCACGGCGTCGCAGAATATCGGCGTGAAGTAGAGCTATCTTGTACTTCTGCGTTTTGTTGGGTGAATGAGGTTACCGGAGACCCACTATCCTTTCCCCACTTCCAACCTCCCGCGTGTTCCGGTCTGAAGGATACTCTGAGCCAGTATAATTATAGGGTACGAGGCATTCCATCTTAATCCTCAGTGGTATAACTATCTGTATCTGTAACCTGCTTCGATTGAAGACTTTGCAGTTGCCATGAGTTTCAGCAGCCGCTTACTATCAAGTGAATTGTTAGCTCGTTTGTCACCCTCAATCCAATAAAAAATGTTGCTTGAGAAATAGAATACTACAAAATTTTAACACAGTTACAAACTTTTTACTCGTTTTGCTCTCAAGTACCTGCATAATTTGCTTAATATGATATATTTTAAATTGATATATGGAATATTGGTTTTTTGACATGGTAGAGCCAAGCGGCTTTAGCTGCTGCTCGAATGGGCAGGCCCGACCGGGTTATACCACGGCCTCGCAGAATACCGGCGTGAAGTAGAGGTATCTTGTGCTTCTGCGTTTCTTTCTGTGAGTGCGGTAACCGGAGGCGCACTCCCCCTCCCTATTCCCCTCCTCTTCCCTCCCATCTCCCAAATATCCTTAAAGACCGGCAACGCATCTGCAGCATCTATGGTGTTGCAGATGTATGTGGGCGACGGTAATCACTTACCATCAGGTGAACCGCTTGCTCGTTTGCCGTCTTTTCTATAAAAAAAAGCATAATGTGGGACAAACAACTGCTAGATGGGGCGGCGATCACAAAGCGACTACAGACCACCGGATTTGATAGGCCGAAAATAGTGCTAGGAGTTTTTTTTCTTTAATAATGATAACGTAAAGTGAGGCCTTTAAAAAATGTATTGCCGCAATATATGATAATGATGTAACAATTAAAAATACCTTATTTCATAACATTCTGACTTATAGGTTTAGAAAACCTGTGCATAGATATAGAGTTTATGTTGGGGCTGAAAACATCATTCTACTGGCGCGTTTGCTGGGGAATCATCACTCCTTTCGTAATGATAGCGGTGTTCTTTTACGCACTAGTCACAACTGAGGCGCTTGTGTTCGGTGGGACATATCACTATCCAAGTGAAGCTTACAGTAAGTTTACTAAATTTAATAAAATAATTAAAATATTAAGATTAAATTTGACATTTCCTAAAAATATTACATAACTGAGTTACTATCATCATAGTAAAGTAAAGATAAGTATCAGCCTGCAAATGCCCAAAGCTGGGCAAAGGCTTCCTCTTGGAGTCGGGAAGGGTCCACCAAGTTATCTCCAGTATGGATTGGGGGACTCACACGTTCACGAAATCATATTTTTTATTATTTTTCCACATTCAGGTTTCCTCACGAACCAAAATCATTATTCTTTGACATAGGGCCATAAATTTCACTTGCCAAAAGCAATTCTTTTTTATTTATTCTACCACGTTTCGTGATATGAGGATCCTTTAACGGAGAAAAAACAGGTGGAAGGAACTCCTAACACTATTTTTTTTTAATAATGCAGTATTTTTACAATTAAAATTTTAGAAAGAGCTTGGGAGCGATCAACTCATTCTCATCGGTTACAATCGTCCATATATTATATTAACCCTTTTTATGAAGTCTATGTTTAATACACTTTTTAAAATTATTGATAGGAATACTTTGCCCACTTACTGGGATTTTGGTGTATAAACACATACAAATCTCCATAAACGAGTTCTGACTCTATGAAATCAATTTTAATTATTACAATTTTGTCCATATACAAATTTATACAAAATAAAATAAATCATTAGTTAAATATCAAACCGTGGGCTGGTGACGTAAGGAAATCCCTTGTTATTAAATAATATTATAAAATAATGCAATGCCACTTGTACAATAAAACCAAAATCTGCAAGTTACTCTACCTATTGATATATTATTAAAAATTACATTTAAATAAGAAAATATTGATATACATTTGACATTGCATTGATTTTATTATAAATTGTATACAACATTGTATTTGTTTCTTGCCGATTCATCTTTGAGAAAATCATGTTTTCGAACTGGTATAGATTTTGACGTTCATAAGAGCTTTAAACATATTTATATTCACACACAGAACCGAACCAATTTGTTCTTACCTATGTAACTAGCCTGCAAAATTTCCCTGTCGAAGACCATAAACGATCGGGACAATCACGTGCTGTTAGGACCCGATGGGCTGTCAAGGCCACAATTCAACGACCCAATAAAAACAAAAGTATTATCGCGTGAAATGAAGATCCCCGCTTGGTAGGTGTCCAAGGTACAAATGGCATGTAGAATAGGAGGTAAAATCGAATGTAGTAACGTCGCATACAGCCCATACAAGACTTTTCAATATACCTTAACCATCTTATTTCAGTTGCTGGCAACATTCTTCAATACATCGGAATTGCATTAATACCCATATTTATTATACAATCTCTATGGAAGTATAGATCTAACAGTATTATTGAGGTAAGCTATTCAACTAAGGTATACAGTTTTGTTTGATCAAGAGTCATATAGGTTACTTAATATTTACATTTTAGAATATATAATAATCATACTTTTATAATTCGAGTAATTTAAAAAATATTAGTATAGTAAAAACCGTACACTCATTATTTTAATTTTATGTATAATATTATAACATTAATCAATTTGGTTTTATCATTAAGATACGCTTTCTAGTGACATAAGTCCTGATATGACTAATAACAATAGAATTTCAATCGTTTCAAATTTACGACACGAGAAGGGATAATAATAATTAACCATTTTAATTACAGGCAGTTAAGGGGGCCTTTAGTAAGAAGCCTACGTATGGACCTCGTACGCCACAGTTGCGTGAAGAATGGAAACAATTCCGCCGCGACGCGAAGTATGAACGGGAACTAATGCGTAAGAACTGGTTCCACCACATCGCACTATCTCTATTTGGGGGATACAGGAGAGGGAAAGCATAGTAATTTTCTAATGTTGTTTATAAATATCTCATTATTAAATTAGTATAAACTATAACATAAAACTTTTAATGATTACCTTTTTCTGAATGAATATTAAACACCTTGAAAAAGATTAAAATAAGTGGGTCATGCTAAAATGGCTGACGGTATATTATGTCAAATAATTCAACGTCACCGCGGGTATTGTGTGTGACGCATCTCCGTATCCAATAGGCGAATCGGAGACCGTACAGGTGGTGTCACCTCTCGGCCACAACACATTACACAATCGCGTGCGTCAGTCGCGCAGTAGTGACGCGCAACGGTACCGCTCGCATCTTCTGCTGGATGCCTTGCTCTGTTTGCATCCCACGCATATGAAAAATATACTAGTAAGAAATTCACAGATGAAGGAGGCACGTAATATAATTTATATTATAATAGGCAATTATCCGCTGTTGTTTCGTATTATATTAAATGACACAGGGCCTGAACTATCTTTCGTATTTTGGCTACACGATCTGGCATCCCGCTATAACCAATAAGAGAAAATGTATATAAGAGCAGATTAGGACATACAAATAGTTCGCCGACAAAGTTTGGAAGTTTGTCATCATGTATTTCGGTGAAGAAAGCTCGGTAAGAATACTTTGTCAAACACTGTATATAAATATATTAGAGTTAAATTCGAGAGAGTTTCGAAATAAGTTTCCCTATATATACAGTATTCGTATTTGAATATTTATTTCGTATAAAAAAATAAATTGTGATAAAATTTTGTTTTATATTGAAAAATTTAAACATATTTTTTTTCTTATAAAATATATATATTGTACGTGGCCAGGGTAGCCAGAGCAAGCTTGCTGAAAATTGTCCAAATTGAGGAAAAAAAATGGTAATACGGAGGATATATTTTTTATATAGATATACGGTCTAATAATTTTAAAAGGGTTAGTCGAATAGTGTGAGTCTTGCTTATTATGTGTTGTCTTGCCTTATCATGGAGACGGTCGATGACGACTTGGGGTGGTTTTTAAGTCCAAAATAAGTTTCTGCGTAGCGCCACCGGTGCAAGCTGGTACCAGCGTAACGACGACTTACACAAGGACTGTAAAATACCGACGATCAAAGCATTCTTCAGGGAAACGTCACGGCGCTACTTCGAATCGGCCGCCGTACACCCTAACCCGCTGGTGGTAAACGCCAACAAATATTCCCCGATATTAAACGCAACGGTGCGTCACCGTCGCCCGCGTAACGTATTAGACGACCCGGAAGACGTAACAACACCGACAGACCGACAAACTGAACTAGGTTCGGTTAACACTACTCAACCTGAACACACTGTACATACAGTTAGGAGTAGAGTCACATACACAATCCCCCGCCGACGCGTAAGAGCGTATCGTGCAAATCAAACACCCGCGTACACACCTTACACCCGGGATTCAGGGCGGTCCTTACCGCCCATTACTACCGAAACACCACGACCGTCCGAGACGAGGCCCGAACCTCCCTCGGACGGTCCTTAGATTGCTTACCATAAAGAGGTAAGCAGTAGATGTACTCCTGTACATCTATTTAAAACATAAACGCCCGCGGCCTCAAGGCCGCAGGCGCAAACCTATGAAGCTGTAAAAGCCAAAGCGGCTAACAGCAATAACTTCATCGAATACATATTGGTGGTTTTTATGAGTTTCGCCATTATTGTTCAAAGTTCTTTGCAATAGACATCGGCTGTTATTCATACACCGAATCTCGAAAAGCTATATAGAATTACACTACGTTACAAAACATTTACCATTACTTTTCAAAGAGTGAGCTTCGCTTTAGGGCATTGTTCCTATATTAGACGAGGGTTCAGCTATTGCGTTTTTCTTCTTCAACAAAAACTTCTTCACTCTTCATCACTCGTCATAATTTTGTCCAACATTCCTTCATTATCTACAGACTCATCAAAGCAAGGCAAGCTACATTACATGCTCCGCTGTGCATATCTATAATTATACATTATTAATTAATAATAATCACGGGGTACCCATTTCTCTTATTTTACTTAATTGGTGTAAATGAGTCAATATTGTGAGTAAACTAACGCCAAACCCTGTCGATAAATCCTTGATTATTTTATACGAATAGACTTTTAACTAATGGAATAATGTTTCATAATTTATCGTTATTTATCTTAATATCTGGTCTTCCTCTTGCTTCATTCTTCAAGTCGAAGTTTTCACTACGAAAGCAATTAAACCAAAAACGATCAGTGTGTTCGTTAGCTTGTGTGTTAGTTGACGTCTCCATGTTTAACGCAACATAAGTAAAAACAATTGACAGTCACAATAGACAGAAACAAAAGAAAATCATAAAATGTTATATTTTAGAATGTCATAATTTCTATGTAAAAATATTTAATTACGAATTCAAAGTCGAGTGCGTTGCGTGATAAGCTTTTCTGTTAACTTAATGAACTCTTACGATACCCAAGAGAAGAAATAATGTGACGATTTTTTTATTTAGGACGTATAAATAGATTCAGGTAATAGACTAACCACACGCAAATGTCATGTTAAAGTCCGTTGTTACAATAAAGTAATCTCAGGTAGTGGACAGTTTTCTTTCAATAAGACACCAAAATGTAAAGCAAAAGTGCAACTTATGACAGTGGACAGTAGATATATATTTTCCCCAACCCTTGGTTTGGTCACCAAGATACACCTTTATAGCAAAGTTGATGCAGCAAAATGGGCCGCCCCAAGGAGGCCGGAACTATACTCAATACCATTTAACTGAGTATATTATTTTTTATGAACTTTTATATATTTTGAAGTATCATGTAAGTATATAACAGCAATAAAATTACATTTTAGCGAAAAACTTTGGACTGATCAGCTTTCCGGTGTCACATAAAAAAAAACATATTTTATCATTTAAAAAAGTTAACAAAATGCATTTTTCCGAAAGATATGAACCATATAAGAATTAAGGTAAAAATAACTAACTTGCATCATTATTTCTTTGAATATTTTATAAAATATGTTTAACTTTTTGGTCTTTATTATACTGTAGAGTTGTCCATCTGAGGATTCCATGAGCTTCAGCATGTTTCCAATTTGTTACAAGAACTGCGATGGGCAGACTGTCTGTCGAAAATTTTAAGTATCGGCAGCTCTACCTATACCATCACAAGGCAATCTGAACGTTTGGATTAACAAAAATTTGAAATCAAATAATAATCACGAATATCGTATGGCAATATGTTTAACTATTGAGTCGAAGTAAATTATTTACTTCCTGATATCTTATATGCTTATTTTGTTAATACTCCTAATGTCATCAAATCACATATTTTGAAATAATTCAAAAAGATAAAGCTGGAAGCGACAAGTTAAGGAAGAGCCAAGCGGCGGCTTTAGCTGCTGCTCGAATGAGCCGGCTCGACCGGATTGGTACAACGGCCTCGCAGAATACCGGCGTGAAGTAGAGGCAGCTTGTGCTTCTGCGTTTCGTTCGGTGAGTGAGGTAACCGGAGGCCCACACCCCTCATAAATAAATCATAAGCAAACTTTACAACATCCACAAAAATGGCCAGATTTGTATTATAAATTATTTAGACTTATGCTTACCTATTGAGTTTTTTTATTATTTTACTAGTACATGAAAAACTCTTTGGGAAAGGAAAAGGTTTCAAATCGATCAACAAAGGCATACTCAAAAATACTGTTAAATGTTTACAAACAAATTGTTATAACCATCAAAAGCAAAGGTAAAGAGTATACAAACACGACGTTCGGCCAAAAGTGACTGATTCACAAGTGAATTTGTGTTCTTTTGTGTATGTGATTTAGGGATTCTCATGAATAAATAGAGATTCAAACAAAAGCTTCGATTTCACTCACACGGAAACTACACCATTGATTTACTATCTAATAAAATACAATTTACTTTTCAGTAAAGTTTAATGTTTAATAATTTTATTACATGACATAAATGTTGAAAACCTGGCTTACTACTGCCAAAATGCACGTGTTTCATATTTAAAACTATGAATAATTAGTACAGGTAAAAGTTAGACAAATACCTAAGCTTAATAAAAAAAAATAACTTCAATGAAATATATAGTAATTTACTTATGCTTAGATTTTTTCTTCTTTTTACTAGACTTCTTCTTATGCTTACGCTTCTTTTTCTTCTTTTTATGATCGTCAGAACTAGAGTCCGAGTCACTATCACTATCACTCGCTGCACGTTTTTTCTTTTTTTTGGTGCGTTTTTTCTTTTTCTTGCGTCTACGTACACCTGAAGAAGATGATGATGAGGTTGCATCAGAGTCACTTGAAGATTCGGTTTCAGTTTCTGGCTTCTTTTTGACATTAGTCAAATCCAGTTTTATTGTTTCTTCGAGCTTAGCCTTTTTAGAATCGCTTGGTCCGGTAGGTGAAAGTTCACGTTTTTTATTTCCTTCTTTAACTTCTGTATCAGATTCAACAGTCTCGTCATAATCTGGTTCAAAATGAGCTTCATCTAAAATAGATTTCTTTCTTTCATGTTCAGCGCTGATTGCTTTCACTTCACTACTAGGAATTTTATCTTGACTGCGACTCCGCAATTCAAATTTCTCACCAGCGTTTGTTTTTTTTTCATTTTTACTATTTTTATCGAACTCTCTTTTACCTCGATAAGAATCTTCAAATCGAATATCATCACCCAAAACACGTCTATCGGATTGTGCTGTTTCCATTCTATTCAGAGACTCAAGTTTACGTCCTCTTTCTTTATCTACCGTCACTCTACGATACGTTTGCTCTTTCTTAGGAGTTTTAGATCTCGATTTAACTCGTTCAACTGTACTATGTACTACACGCATTTCGCGAGTTTTACGAGTATCTTCTACTTTTCCACCTAACCTTTCTTTAACAGATAATCTAGGCGGAGGAGTTTTGGAGTATCTTCTTTTCCTGTCATTTAATTCAATAGATCTTTGTTCTGATTCTGCTACAGGAACAGTAATCTGAATATTGTTCATAGAACTTTTTGGTTGATTTTCATCGCCATATAGCTTAAGACGATCACTGCTTATTTTCTTTATTTCTATAGGTCGCAATGAATTTATAGCTTTTGCAAATATGGCATGTTCAGCTCGCTTGATAACTTCGGACGTAACTTTTCCACTATCCTCTTCTTCTTCCGGTGAAGTTATTTCCCCTGGCTCCTTAGTTTTTTCAATATTATCTTCATCTACCTCCCATTTGGACAATTCTGGCAAAGGAGCGAGCATTTCTTTATTTTGACCAGTACTTTCTATATCTGCCTCTAGTTCTTCAGTTGGTGCTTGTAGTTCAATTCCATCAAATGGTTCATCCTTGTTACTAGATTCAACTGTTTTTCCTTCGACAGATTCTTCGTTACTCTCAGTTTTTACATAATTTTGTATTATTTCTTTGTCAACAGCTTCTGCAGCTTCATCGCCATAAAGATCATCTTTATTTTTTTCATCTGCATGCTCAATCTTAACCTCTTCTTTCTTTTCTACGGGTTCTTTATTTTCCATATTAAGCTTCATTGTGTTGTGTTCTTTCGGCGCGTCTAATTTTAAATCTTTTACATCATCCTTTCTTTCATTTTTTTCAGTATTTTCGTCGTCCTTTTTAATAGAATCTTTATCTTTCTTTTCTTTTTTATCACGTTTCCTTTTTTTTTCATTATCTTTTTCTTTTTCTCTTTTTTTCTTTTTTTTATCCTTTATTTTCTTCTCCTTATCTTTGTCTTTATGATCTCTACTTCTTTCAGCGGAGATTCGGTCACGAACTCGATCTTCCTTCTTTTCACGCCGACTTTCACGGTCGCGGTCTCTAGAACGGCCTCTTGATTCACTACGTTTTTTCTCACGGGTATCGCGATTTCGTTTTGGTGAAGTACGAACTTTTTTATCTGGAGTTCCTTTATCAAGGCCTCGTTCTCTTTCTTTATCATAATCTCGATTTCTTTCATGTTCACGTAGACGCTCATCTCGTACCTCACCTCTTTTTTCATAACCTGAACGTTTTTCTACATCACGAGATCTCTCTGCTTTATCGGGCAACTCTTTAGTTTCATTAAATCGTTCCCGTTCGCGTCCTTCTCTTTCTCTGTGTCTATCATGTTCAATATTAGGATTTCGTCTTGGTCCTCCCCTGTTTCTTACATTGGAACGAAAACCAGGTCGAATATGATCTCTACCCGCATTATTTTCATCTCTATATCCATCACGAAAGTTAGGATCGTGATAATTAGGTGGTATAGGCTCTCTCGGATCAGCACTTGGTGGTCTGTATGGCACACCAGGTTCGCGGAAATTGTGGGGCGCATTGTCCCTAAAATTACCATCCCTGAAGGGTGCATTACGATACGAATTTTCACGAAAAGGAGGAGGCGGCCCACCTCGGAAGTTACCTTCACGATATGGTACTTGCGGACCTGATTCCCTATAAGGCTGACCATCTCTATACGACATTTGGCTTTGATCACGGTAGTGATGCCCTGGTCTATAATTATCACGGTATCGTGGCGGATGATCACCGACATGAACCGGAATTTCATTTTGGACAGGAGGCATTGGCATATCTCGGTACCCGGCAGGGCCATCAACATACGGAGGTGGTCTATAGGGATCTCTAAAATTTGGAGGAGGTATTCTATCACGTTCTAAGGCACCGGGTGGCACAAATGAGGGTTTTTCAAATGGCGATGGTTCAAATCCTGGTACGGGGGGCTCTACTCCAGGTGGAACATCTTCAAAGAGCGGTGGATCATAACGACCTCGGTATCCCGGCGGAGGTTCAGCTTGCACGGGAATGTTACCTAATGGAGGTATTGGTTTCGCACCTAATGGGGGAAATGAAGGCAGCGGTGCATTATTTCTGGGTCCATATCTGCAAAAAAAAACGTGCTTATAAATTTCATATACTTTTAATTATTTTGCTGTATAGAATAGATAATTGTTTTTCATAATTTTTTTTTATATAATACATCTTTACATCACACACTTTCAAAATACTTATTGAATTTATCTGAATAAAAATGTACTATAGTAAATTGCCTTGCGAATCGAACCTGAACTTGCCTTCGTATATTGTACTATTTTGTCAGAAGTAGTAACTACTCGAATGTAAAATAAATAATTGAATTAATGCTTGTTTCATTTATGCCACCGGCCGCGATCAGACAATTTAGTTTTTTAATGTTATAAAATAAGATATAAATATATTATATAAATATATTATATAAATATATTATATATATATATTATATAAATATATATACATACGCTCTTGTAAGTTTGTCACTATCTTAGTGCCCATGCCGGTGATACAAATCCTACATAAGTTTTCATACACATTTAATTTTATTTATTTTATTTAATACTAAAATATAAATTTTGTGAATTTATTTTAGTCTGAAAAGCGCAAATTGCAAACTACGATGCTATTCTAAATGAATTTCAATCAAGTACATTAGATGTAGAAAAACGTCTTTAGATAACGTATGTAAGTATTTTTTGTGTTTTTTTTAAACTTTACCTCACACTATAGGAATTTCGCGGAGGCAATTTATATACATAATTTGTACATAGCCACACACCCAGAGCCGGAAAAATTATTTATAGTTCATACAAATATTTCCCGTGCGGGGATTTAACCCGCGACGTGCCACCCCGCAGCCGACAAAGCTTAGCCACTAGGCCAACGACTCGTCAAGCAGATTTAGTAAATGTCTGTCAAGAAGTGTATGCATGTGAAAAGAGTCTTTTAGATAAGTGACTCGCAATGTGTAGATTAGTGAAAATCTCAAACCATCGTAATTTATATGATTTATGTTATGAAAGAATTGCGTAGCAAGGGTACAGTTTTTTAAATGACCCAGTTTATGTTATGTTACAGTAAATGTTACGATATTACGATTAGCTCTGTCACGGGCTAATCTAGGCTGGGCTCTATCTGACTCTATTTGTCATTATATACAATACAAGGAGAGATAAACGAGTTTAAACCAGCAGTAACTATAAAAAAACTGAAATATAAAAATGCAGATTCAAAGATTAGCAAATCACTAAGAACATTAAGAGGTTTCCAAAATTAATTCGGTCAGCATCCGAGCCCATTTTCATGAACATCTTGATTTCGAAATTCGAATATCGACGTGTGCTCCCAAAATGGCCACGAAACGAAGACCTATGATGATAAACCATAAATTACTATATAGTTGCCCACAAATTTGATAAGAAAATAGAGATTAATACTTTCGCAACTAAGCTTGAAAATTGTTCATCATTCGGGTCAGCAAGCAGCAGAGACAAAGACATGGGTAAGAGAGATCTTGCTGCAACTCCACTACGCGTCTTTACATACTTCCCTTTTTAAAAGGTTATCTATTCAATGCTTTTGATGGTGCAACCCTAGCTTATCCACCTCACTCTCTTGATTTAGTTTCCACCTTTCTTTTGTGTTCCCCCAAGTGAACGAAAATATTAAAGGTAACATTTATGACAAATAATAATTTTCGAATTCCAAAGAAATCGGTAGTAGTTTATGAAGAAGCCATTTCTGGCGTTTGAAGACAGTAATCGTTACCAGTTTGTTTAAGCGAATAGAAATGACTGTAATGAAAGTTATTTAAAAAAAGGTAAAATAAATCATTTCTTATATTTTGTTTAACTGTAATCTTATATAGTCACCAACGTATTGTCATAAAAAAAAGTCATTCATAAGATATGCGCCACGTCTAAAGCTGGTCTCTCTTCTTTTTTTGCAAACTTAACAAATGCTCTGTTCTCACTTCTCCTTTACAGTTCCTGTGTGAATTATGTCACCCTTTGATGCCCAAATTAAGTTATTACTTAGCTGTTACGTGCAAAGAAATATTCCAGTTGCTGCGGCTGCAACAAAAGAACCAACATGACAAAATAAAACTCAATAAATAGATTATTGAAAAAATTGTTGCCAACAATAGGTATAATGTATATAAAACTATCAGGAAGACAGTAATACAGTTCGAGTTAAGAAATTTATTGTTACAATGTTCAAAGATAAACACAAGATTTTTTAGTAACACATACAACATTTAATAAATTTTATTTATTTATCATACAATAATAAATATCAAATCTCTTAAATATATGTTATACAATTCTATACAAATCATACGCAAACTGGATAAATGGATGTTTGGTAAGTTTTATGTAAAATGTTACAATATAGAAAACCTACAAAGAAAGACATAGTTAATAGAATCAGTCGTTTCTTTGCGAAATTCCATTAATCTAAATCAAAATTCCTCTTGCAAAAACCTTCATCATCATGAAAAGAAAAACTTTATAGCTCGTCTTCACTTACAGTGTAACTATACTAATAAAATATATGTCGTCGTCGTACATGCAAATCGTGGGTCTCGCAGCCCAAGCCAGATCTTGTGCAACACAAATTTTTGGTTTCCGACTTTGCTAATGCAATTTCGAACAGATTTCCACTTAGTCTGCTTTGACCTGCATTACATTGGATACAGGAAGGAGAAGGTGAGTTGCACTATTACTTTCTGCACTATCACAACAAAAATTAACATACTATACAAAAATTGAGCAAAGTTGATAGATAGAGCTTTAAGTTATTATTTAATATTTATTTTTTGTATACATGATAAATAGTTACAAGTCAAAATAATGGCAACTATTGTAAACAACATTATAATTTTGACATATAACAATTAGTTTATAAATTGAAATGACTAAATCAATTTCTTCTTTATCACTATAGAAAAGACTATATATATACATTACATACTTAAAAATCAATATCTATGTATAAAATAAAACGTTCGAAAATTTAAATTCCTCCTACATATGACAGTTTTACAAAGGCATGGTATCTATGACCGTCAAAGCTCGCACGTACATCAATTATACAAGAAAAATAATGTAAAAACATTACATTACAGAAACGACCGTATAATCATTACAGATTTGGTCAGACGTCTAGACATGTTTAGTTTTTTCAACCCACTTTCCACCAGAGTTCATTTGCGACAACGTGTCAAATGGTGAGCCTGTCGCCGTATTAATGCCAAGCCACCGATACCAATCGTACGCACGTTGCGACAGTCTCATTGATACGAGCCCTACACCTACAGTCTGGTTCAACTCCAGTCTCCTAATTCGCAGACAGATTCCCAAACTAATCATCTATCGTGGTAGTGGCTTACTTTAATTTTACTTATTAACTCGACTTTTATATTACTCAAAACCAAAAGCTATTCCTGTTAAACACTTTCAGAATTATTTAAACCATGCAATAATATGTTTTTTACATTCAAACAAGAAATAACTTGGCAAAAAATTATCATTCATCATTCTAAAAAACAAACTGAAAATAATTTATTTATTGATACAACAAAAGGCAAAAACATTACTTTAAAATGTTCGTATCATTCTATTGCATTGCATCGACAATAAACTGTTTATGTAATTATTACAGTAACAAGATCAAGCAAAATATCAGTAATTATACAATATGATCCTACAATCTATTTAAACTTTATATTAATTATTAAATTCAAAATATACATTATTTTTACATGCTAAAATGTCACACTTTAAAAGGTCGTGGAACCTTTGTTTATGTTAATAGCATAAAGTAAATACAAAATAGTACCCATTTCTTTTATATAACCTTATTTTCAACCAAATCCGATGTTATTTATATATGATATTTCTATGGCTTTCAATCTGTTCGAACGTTTGTAACGGGTTATTGGAATCTAAGTATCCCTCACAGAAATAAATGGAGTCATTTTCAATATCTGCTAAGTATTCATCAGCCCATTCATGTTCACTACTAAAACAGTCCTCTCCAAGAAACTGCCTGTAAGACAGCATACATTTTTTGGAAGATTTGTCCATAGGCTGGGCACGCGGGTGCCATCATCATCAGCATGTGAGATAAAGTTGCGGAGAAGTCGGAAAGATTTTTCACCATCAGTAGGTCGCCTGAACCTTGTCGTTGCTAAATATTGTTTACATAAAATGTAAATTATTAGGTATATAAAAATGTGTTCACATAGACGAGGATACCTTTAACTACACTCATAATTTAAGTTTCCCTTGATGTAATGTAACGTAATAGGTAATTTAAATAGTCGTACATTTATGTACTACTATTTAAATATCTGCGTTGAATAATATGTTATATTGTTGTATTAAATTTATACTGTTATATTTACTAGTATTAAATCCAAACTTGTGTACTAAAATAATGATATATGTACTTAATTCTAACATTTTTACAATTTAAATAATAACCACATTGCAGAAAAATTGGGACGACCGCTACTTATCTTATTATCTCACACGGTTATTATATATAAACAGACTAAACATATATATCGATTTAATTTATAGTATAGTTTACTATACTGCTCATTACCACACTTATATCATTTTTAACACAAAATGCACTTTACCTTATACATTAAATTTTCAATGTAAATCATTCAATGTACAAAGAATGGATGAAAAGTTACAACATTAAATATAACCTCATATATTACAGGCTATTTCTAGGTCATACACCAAATGACAATTATAAAAGTAAATTGTAAACATTTTCTTGTTTTTCTTAATTTGACTCAAGATATATTTGCGTTAATGTGTAATTAAGACAACGAAATGCAGGTAAAGACTAAATAAAATCCATCCGTGGTGGAATCTGATGTTTGCGTTTGCGTCGACGACGCGCCGACAAAGTAATCGGGATGGACGCTCTTATAAGCTTTAACAATACTAAATATTATAGCCACACATAGCACCATAGTTTTAAGTTTAGCACATAAATTAATAAAATAAAATATTTTTTTTGTTTCACAAATTTAAAATGATTTATTCACAATTAATTACACGGAATTATAAATACGTATTATGAAAAAAATTTAATTATTTTTGTAGTGTTTTATTCATATAGTTAATTAATACCTGGACGACCGAGTTTCGATCGTTCAGCCTACTATTACAACCACGCTAATGATGAAACGCAGCCATCTATTGTTGAGTACCAGTACCAGAAGTTCCCAAAAATCAATTACATTTATATACAAGAATCGCTTAAAGTGGGGGGTAGAGTAGTACAAATATTGTGAACTTGAAAAATCGAAGCCACATATAAACTAAGCGCTGTAAAGTAAAATGTCAAAATTGTAAAATTGTGCTAATTTTAATAAATGTGCGAGGTGATTAGTGTGCAGAACACTCACACACTAGCAACATTCCTGTAAAACAACCATAACAGTGTCACGGTAAACACATCAATCGTAATAAATTCATTATGTATAATGAATTAATACTAGCGTCGCCCGCAATTTTGACTGCGGAACGCCTCCTCAAGAAACAAATAAAAGTGAATCAGAAAGAGACATAAGTATGGATGAGATTATAAAAGCACTGAAGATCATGAAAGCAGGTAAAGCAGCGGGATATGATAGGGTGGCGGTCGAAATGCTGAGAGCTGGACAGGGCGTGGTAGCTAGTCACTTGTATCGCCTTTTCAACCTGTGTTGGACAATGGACCTAGTACCGGGAGACAATGTTTATGAGAGATGGAAGGTACGAATGTGACTTTGAAAGGAAAGCGATGGCAGGTAATATTGTGGCATTTATGAACAGCCAGACGATATCTCACAAAGCTCGTTTGGCTGTGCATAGAGGGGTATTGGTACCAACACTAACATATGGAAGCGAAGCTGGGTATGACAGAGGAGGCATGTAAGCAGGATAAATGCAGTAGAAATGAGAGCGTTCAGAAGTATGATTGATTTGAAGATAACTGACAGGGATCGAAATAATGTGATCACAGAGCGTTGGGGCGTGAAATACGATGTAGCGACACGAATTGAGAAAGGGATGCTGAGCTGGTTTGGACATGTGGAGAGGATTAATGAAAATATGTTGACGAAACAAATATACGAGGCGAGTGTAAATGGTACAGTCAGGAGTGGAAGACCTAGGCGAACATTTCACGATCAAATCGGAGACGTTCTGAAAAAAGGCCAGGTCAAGAGTACTCTAAACCAACGAGTATGCTGGCGAAGATTGATGAAAGTGGGAGAAGCGAAAGACTTATCTCAGGACCGTAGCAAGTGGAAGAAGATTGTCTCTGCCTACCCCGTTGGGAACAAGGCGTGAATATATACATACATACATTATTTATTCTCTTTGTTCATATTATGTTTTGGACCAAGTGATTATTGCTAGCACTTATTATAATGTGTGAATAATTCTTGATGTGTAGTAACAACAGAAAATCTATTTTAATAAGAAATTCAATAATTAAACTTAAATTCAGTATAGATAAACAACATTCAAGATTACAACTTTAGGCACTGTGTGTGTTTACTATTAGAAAGTAATATTAAGATAGAAGTTAAAGGAACATAAAAAATAATTAAGACGATGATATTGATAATACTGAACATAATACAAATGATTACAATACATGACTACAGAACAAAGTAGAGGTGGGTCAATACCGCACTATTCTGCGGGCTTAGTGATGGGCGATTATTACTAAAAGTAATCGAATTATTCGATTTTTCCGTTCATAATATAAATATAATTGTTAGATTGTAACTAACGTGTTGCCACTATGAAAAGTCGCATCTATCGTTAGTAACTGGCAGGCATAAGTCATTAAAAATAAAGTATACAGCATAATAATACTTTGGAATTTGTAGTAATAACCATGTCAGATATATTTTTATTTATAACTTTGTCATACAATAACAATGTCAAAATATTGTATACGTCTTTCGGATTAACCACAATACACACAATAAAAAATATCGGTGCCATGGACAATAGACACTATTTCGATATCAGAGGAGAGCTGAATTAAAATCCACGCGATGCGTCGTCGATTTTCATTCGGTCGCAGATTTTTATCAGATTGTTTTTTTTTTTTTGGAAAACGGTAAAAACGACAATAGAATATGTTTAATTAAAATTCATTCAATTGTTTCCTTTTGCAACAATTGCCCATCGTTAAACGTGCTGAACTTATTTTTAACCTTTCACGTGTCATATCAAAGAAATGTAACTAGTTGCAAAACGTCAGGAACATAGTGGCTCCGTTTGATAACAAATATCAAAATGTGAAGTATAGAACCTATAGAAGAAGTTATTCAGGTTAGACCTTATTAATCAAAGCGTGAAATGAAAGTCGTTTGAATGAAGTGGCACTTTGAATTAAAATTGCGTGGTCGAAAGTTCGTCGTTTCTTTTTAATATTTAATCGCTTTCACAGTGGAAACGTTGTCTCGAAGAATGAACCACGAGGAAGGTCAGACACCAAGGTAAATAAAATAACAACGGATTAAAAGTTATAAAGAAAGCCAATCCTTATCAAACAACCAAGGAATTAGCGTCATGGTTTGACCCACAATATTAACTCATTTGTACTAAATTGGTAAAATTAATAAAAACTACATACATAGAGCACGCGTAGAAGCTTGCCGTGCTTTTGAATTTTGTTCTCAGGAAGCAGTACAAAATGCCTTCATTGAGTTTGTAGAGTACATATAGAAACAGGTTTTAAGATTTTAAATTTGCGTCGATAATACAAGACTCCCTAACGAAATATTCCATAGAAGTATACTTAAATTGGTACCCAGTTTTGAGTACGTAGTACATTTATTTCTGACGTTATAATCCAGGGTTTATTTTGGATTAACGACAAGTTGTTGTGCTTGTCACAGTACATTAATTACAAAAACTTACTTTTAAATAATAAATATAGAAATGGCACAGACCAAAGTTTTGTCGACAATAATACTTTTACTTGACTTCGTATCGAAAAAAATCACTTATTTGAATATATAATGTATAAAAATGTTCGCGCTTACGTTATTTACTAGATTCAAAATATCACACTAGAATTATGACTAGTTTTGGTAACGAAAGCTGAGACTTATTATTTGTCTGTAAAAAATAGACAGCTATTTGTCCATTTAAAAAGCGCTTTGTTATAAGACAAAATAAAAAACAAAAATAACTTATCACTAAAAAAAATACTACTAAGGAACACATCAGGAAAGCCGGCCCCGTATACTTTTAGGAAAGAAAACATATTTTTCATATTATAAAGAAATAAGGCCAGACTATAAGCCTCTTAGAAGAGTTAAGAGAAACCAAATCTTTCTCCGATTACATATCAAACGGTAAGATATTTGAAAAAAAAATTGTTACTGAAGAATTATATGAAAGTCGAACATTAGTTAGATCAGTTTGTAGTTCCTGTAGCCGATTTCATCCTTATGAAATTAATTTTTTGCCCTTTTCCCTGAATAAGAAGTAGGCTGTGTCCTTATTCTGTATCTTCATTCCAAATGTTATTAAAATCGGTACAATGTAACAGATACATAAAATATTACTGTACGTTACTTTCGTATTTATAATATTAAATATCAAGTTAAACAAAATAATAATTTAAAATAAAAATTTTAGATTCAGATTTCGATGACTAAGTTTATAATCCACTAATCTGAATCCTAAAACTAGTTTTAAAAATAAAAAACGATTAAGGTAACCTGCATGACTAAGAAATAATAAAAAATATTATTTCGACGACATGTGAAGTCCGCTAACCCGCACTGGAGCAGCGTGGCGGATCCTTTCCAGCTCCAAAACCCGCTCAGATATTTGAGAAAAAGGCCTTTCATCAGAAGTGGGCTCATACAAGGTGCTAATTTTTACTTTTATCTATTCCTTTTAACTAAACTACTCTGTAAATGTTGTAGGTAAATATCAACATAAATTTGATGAAAACAATTGTTTTTTTAATTACTGCAATTTAAAAGTCTCAACTGTCGTTAGCGTTACTTTACACATTTACAGTTTACTATACACATTTGATTCACAAACTGTAAATTACCAACATTCCATTAATTGCAAAACCTCAAATGTTATAAAAATTCTAGAAATTTTGAATTTATTACAGAGAAACGCAAGATTACAAACGAATAATAAAACATTTATTCATTATTCCATATGACTATATATATATAATGTATTTAAGTTAAACATATGAAATGTACAAAATATGAAGACTACGGTTAGTAACTATTGTAAAAGTGACAATGGGTAAAAATTTACGTTTATATTTAAAACAGGAATCAGACTTTATTATAGGGAACTTAAAACTACCACAACACAGCGCTGGCACGTAGACAAACCGTCGTCACAGTCGCTCCACGATGAATATCTTTCGCCACGCAATACTCACCGCACAAAGGCATGAATATTACACGAATAAATCGCATACATATGTATACAAAACGCATCGTGGATACAATATACTTATAAGAACGACTACTCACGAAAAGAAGTGAAATAAAAAAAACATTGAAGTCCATACGTCTATACAGACACTGGATATGCAAACGCAGGTTCGATCCGTTCGGCAATTCGTTTAGGATGTATGATCGCGTAGTATTAGATGACGGCATATGGCGCGTGTGGACGACACTATTTAAACTGTTACTATCGTACCTGGGTCCGTAAGGCGGCTCAACACTACGACGAGGGGGCGATAACAATTCGTCATATACTCCAGCGTACCTGTAAACAATAAAAATAAAATAGAGTAAACTTCAAAACGATGGTAAATTATTTGTTTAATAGGAGTTAAAGTATGAAATTGCCGTTTTAAACGAGTAGCGACTTTGAATTAGAATTAAACCTCCAATCCAAGATTCGTGATTAAAACTTATTTTTAAATACAACATTAAAAAAAAGATCAAAAATGTTATGACATTAAATGTTTAATTGAATGTAGAATTATTTATCAGTATTTGAGTAAAACATAGAACTCAAAAACTAGAATATTACGATTCTAATACGAGTTCTAACCTGGTTCTATTGCAGCAGTGACGGTTCGCAATATCAATGCTAAGTTTGGAGAAGATACGACTAAACGAACGCACTGTGCGTTTTTGATATCATTTTCGTATAGAGACTTCAACTTGAAGAATAAAGATAATAATAATTTCGACGTTTGCGTCGTTTACTTTTCCTCTTATCTGTGATTGTCAAACATTGTTAAAAATGCTGACATGCGCGAGCTGTGGGTTTCAACATACGGAGGGGATCGTGTGCAATGTCCGGCAAACGAAATTACATAGCCGAAGCGGGTTACCGAAAACTCGGTAACAGAAAAACTCGTGGTGGTGTCCCAAATCCAAGTCGGGCGTACTTCCCTCTCCAGCAGTATCACACCAACCCAAATAAATTGACAAAATAAAGGAACAGCTTAACAAAATTGTGTTCACTGTCACTAGTAGGATGACAGATGCTAATTGGATGTCAAATTTATTAAAAAAGAGCTCAGCGACACGAAGGAATCGTATGAAATAACAAATCAACTTATTAGCATCGTCTCGGGTACAGTCGGGGAATAAAATCTCGTGTTAGTAAGGTGAAAAAGGTGGCACTTGAAATTCCTACCCTGCAGGCCGAAATAACTGAGATTAATCAAGAACTACACATTAGAGATCAAAGGGCCAGAGCGAGTAACGAGGAGATTAAAGGAATTTCTCAGAAGAATAACGAGAATTCATACGAAATTGGCAACAAATCGGCCATGTATGTGATTTTCCTATTAAGAAGGAAAATATTAACTATATTCCGACAAATGTATCAAATAACCGAGAAGCTATAATCGTTGCATTCAATAACCAATACATCAAGAAAGAGTTGGTTGCATCGTTTCGTAGGAACAAGAAGCTCAACTTGTCTAACTTGGGCTACAATACTACGGATGACTTCTATGTTAACGACCATTTAACACAACTCAATAAAACCCCGCAGAGGAAAGCAAGACCCCTAGCCAAAGAGAAGAATTTCCAGTATATTTGGGTCAAACAGTGCAAAATAATGGCCAGAAAATCGGACATATCATCTATATTTTTATTAGTCGGGTACAACCTCTGAAAAATATCATAACTTGCCCCTTCACTTTTAAAAATATATACGGGGTATTGGTAATTCGACGTATTCCCGTTAGGAGGTGATAGGGGTGACACTATTTGCTATAATTTTAACCCCATATGCATCATACAAAAGTGAACCATTTTTGAGTTATCATGTTTTTTAGCTTTTTTCAAAATAATTCAAAAATCCAATATAAAAATTTATTAAATAAAAGTATCAATTTAAATCAAATTTTTTCTTCTGATTTATAAAAACGATTCAACATTAGTTATTTATCAATATTAAAACAACAATTATCGGTCCAAATTTAAAAATGCGAGATGAAAAAAGATAGCATTTCAATATTTTTAAGAGATTTTTTTCCCCTAAAATGCCTTAAAAACCAAAAAAAAAACGTTATACAACTTGGCTTGTATTGGTTATTTTAAAAACTATATTAACTACTACTAATTACTATTAACAAACAAAATTTAGAACTGTTTAGTAGTAATAACAATTAAGACATTTTGTAATTTAGCCTAATTAGTAATTAAAGTTCTTGCCCGAAATGACTTCCCTAACTGCGTACGCAAAGACGCATTATTTTTCTGTGTTGTGACTTTTTATTTTTACCTTTGAATTTGAATTACCAATAACCCTGTATAATCAATTCAACATATCATCATACTATGGTATGAGAATCATAATCAAAATCAGTCTTTTTGTTTAATTAACTACCGGAGTCGGAATGGAGCTGCCATCCAATTTACGCACGTACATTTGCACCTTTTTGTACATTTTCCGTGTCCTCGCGCTCGCACTCGGGCTGCAATAAATCTTATTATCGGGTGCGAAGATCGCAAGCGCCTGAGACTAGTCTTGCTTGCTTATAATTTTGTTAGCGGAATTATTGTCCTAGCTACCGTAAGAATTGAATTTTACAATACCGTGTTTGCAAATTATGCATTCTACACGCGGTATGTTTAATAAATATATCTAATGTACATAATTCGTTTTTCGTATAATTCCTTTATTAATCTCGTATTCTACAACACGGTAGAATGTTTTTCAAATGCGTTCTTCTTTAATTCTAAACAGTTTAATTTAAATAACAATACGGTTTCGATCGTGTACGTCAATAGCCTATTATAATAAATAAGTCATAAATTAAATCGATTTAGCCTTATATTAATTGGTACTATTAATGTCTTCCAACGTCTTTGACATATAGTACTAAAATACTCGCGGGCTACGTCCGAAAAAGCATTTATTTAAAAGAAATTTACTGCTGCAATCATATGACGTTATTGCTTTAACGAAATCATTGCTGCTTAACGGCACTAATGACTGCAAACTATTTGAGGACTGGAAGAGTGCGAAACTATGCGCTCACGTAAGAGAAGTCTAATTTAGCCATTAGGCTTAGAGCCCGTGCGGCCCTTTGCTTAGAACGCCCATCGTAGTCTTCATCTGCTGAAGATATATGGGTTACAGTTACCAACAAATACGATAGCAAAACAATTTTTTTGTACCATATACCTTTGTAGGAAAAGTTGGGTAGAACTCCTTTAATACGTATCTTAATCATTCTAATGATAGTTTATCACTTATTGTAAATTATGCTCAAACTACTTTTTTGTTATTATGGATGATTTCAACCTAAGTAATATCATTTAGGCTGTAACTATTATTCGCAGTACCAAGGTGAAGCACAAATAATTTTTTTGACACCTTGTTAGAATGTAACATAGTAGAATTTAATTTTAGCTACAACATTTGTTTATATAATATTTTTTATTAATTTAGCTATAAGAAATTATTATTGGATTTAGTTTCTCCAAAATGGATCTGCATGTCTAGTCTAGTCATCCACTGGTGCCGGAAGATAGTCACCACAGGTCATAGGATATATTTTTAAATTTTAAGAGATCCGACACAAAAAATTAATAACGAAAAGAAATATGTTTTCGAATCTAATATTCGAATGAAGTACATTGAAACGACTTCTAATTAGGAAGTCGCTAAAGGACTCTGTCAGTATCTTTTACGAACACTTGTACAATGTTATAGAGAAATATATACCCTATTAGGTTATTAGCTCTACTACTTTTCTCCTATAGTACAACGTGGCACTGGAGAAAGTTTTAAAGGAAAAGTTAAAATTTCTTCACAAACTTTTTTTCTCCTAATATGTAGTAACTCATCTAACTATGACACATTTTCCCTACTCCGTAAGAGAGCTCAACTATTGGAGACAGAGTGCTATAAGAACTATCTCTAAAATGCGAGGATTCTATGCTAATTAACCCAACAGTTTTGGTAATTTATTAAGTGTAACAAAAAAGTTATTGCATTCTACCTTCTTCTCTTTCGTATGAGAGACAAACGGCTAGTTCAGGAGATGATGTTTGTACTCTTTTCTCATCTTATTTTCAACCAACGTTTTTTCCTCCTGTACCTGTATGCAAAATAGTAGCTCCGGCATACACGATTCTCTAGATTACTCAAATTTTATAAATAACATAAGAGATATAGAAATCACTCCAGAAACAGTTAATAAGCTACTTAAGTCATTAGACATAACAAAAGGAACGGGACCGGATCATATACCTTTATTTATAATAAAATGCTAAGACGTTTTAACTAAACCATTGACTCTATTATTTAAACGCTTATTAACGGATAATATGGTGCTCAAGATATAGAAGGCTCCTTTCATAACATCAATTCACAAAAGTGGCAGCAAAAGCAACATTGTAAACTACAGACCAATTTCTAAACTAAGTGTTTTTGCCAAAATGTTTGAAAGATTGGTCTATACGCAAGTTTACAACACTCTGTCTGCTTCTTTTTCCAATCATAACATGGATTTCTTCGTAATCGACCAACAACATTAAATTTATTAACATTTATCGACTTTACTACCTCAGGTATAGATTCTGGGGGACAAGTAGATTCCATATTTATTGAGTTTCCATACTTGAACAGAACCCTAGCTGTTGTTGGCAATGGGTACATGTCATCGTGGAATTATACAACCTCGGGCGTGCCACAGGGCTCTTTATTAAGACCACTACTTTTTAACATCTTCATTAACGATGTTAATGCTTGTTTCCATCATTACAATTTTCTACTATATTTATGACTATATGCTTATGACATGTAAATGATTAAAGAAATTAATAACATAAACGATTATCATCTTTTACAGCCTATGTAGATGCAAGTCAATGAAATATATTCGTAAAACCAAAATCATGGAATTTAAAATCGTGACTGAAATACGTGACTTGGGCGACAACGAACGCAGCTCTTCTGGTGTTGCAGATGTACGTGGCCGACGGTAATTACTTACCATCAGGTTTTCAATTCAGGTGCAAGAAATACGACGCTGATTATGTATCAAGATGTAGGAGGTACCACATGTTACGACGTAAATTAGCAGGTATTACTTTCCTTCTCGATTCTCCATAGCTCTTGTCTAAGATAAGTATGAAGATTCCTTCAAGGTCCGTAAGACAACCAAGATACCGTAATAATTCACAAAGCTTTACAAAACATAGGCAAAATTAATTTTTCATCAGATCAGCAAACCTATATCCTCATCACTACGTATCGCTACTGTTACTTACTGCGAATTTCGCGGCGTTCGTGGGCCGTTGCAGCGCGAGTATAGCGGAGTAGAGCGGGTACGACATAAGTAGTTTTCACGATTGCTTTATATAATAGATAGAAACGTTTTCACAACACTTTTCTTAAGCTTATGACTATAAAAAAAGCTAATTAATTGAAGAAATTGTGCCTGTTTATTGCATATACATTTATATATTGCAGTTTTGATTTGATTATTGATTCAGTCTTAATACTCGCTGCCATCTAGTAAATAAAATGAGACGTTATTATTTTAAAGAAGATGGAAAAATTCCGCACGATAAAAAAAACAATAAAATGGCATACATTACATAGTCTAAACAGACTGTCCTAATCGGCGGTTGTACGTCGCAGTCTTATTTGTGAATGCCTTGTTGCAAGGCGAAGCGCATGTCGCCTATTGGATGATGGTGGTATATATTGTCTGTTGTCGAGTGTAGTACTTGTGTCGGTAATAGTTGTGGTGAAGGAGGTGGTGCTTTTCTTCTCTTCAGAGTGAGTAATGTATGACATTTAATTTTTTATCTTTTTTATGCGAAATAGATAAACGAATTGTGCGAAGTAATGCATATTTTTATTTAAGTACCTTTTTAAAGACAGGGGCTAGTATTTCAGATATGATTAAATAACATTGACATTCGGATCCAGGGCTGATTTTTTTTACTGATAATCAAAAATCCTAATATATCTTTGAAATAATAATGCTCAAATCATCATCATCATCATCCTCATTTCAGCCTATCACAAGTCCAGTGCTGAACATAGGCCTTCGCAAGATATTGCCACGAAGCTCGGAACACTACGCAGGTCATCACTCCATCTTGTAAGGGGGTCGCCCCACACTGCGTTTGCCTGTACGTGGCCACTCGAGAAACTTTTTTCTCCAACTGTTGTCAGTTCTGCGAGCTATGTGGCCGGCCCATTGCCACTTCAGCTTGCTGATCCTTACGGCTATGTCGGTTACCTTAGTTCTGCTGCGGAAATCATCGTAGCAGACTCCTATCACACAGAGAAACACCGAGAATAGCCCTTTCCATACCGCGCTGAGCAACTTTGAGCTTCCTCATACGGCCTGCAGTGAAGGACCAAGTCTCAGTTCCGTATGTCATCACTGGCAACACGCACTGGTTGTATACTTTGCTCTTGAGGTTTTGCGGTATACTCGATGAGAAGATACCGCGTACTTTCCCGAACACAGTCCACCCGAGCTGGATTCGTCGATTGACCTCTGGGTCGAAATTGGACTTACCTAATCGGACAATTTGTCCCTGGTATACATACTCGTCTACAACTTCGAGCCTATTGTTCCCAACAACAACTGGTATGGTGTGACATGGACGTCTGACATGAACTTCGTCTTGTCCATGTTCATCTTAAGACCAACCTGTTGGGAGACATTATTGAGGTAATTGAGCATTGTGCTAAGCTCCTCCAGCGATCCTGCTATAAGAACTATGTCATCGGCAAGTGGGAGTGATGTATCCGCCATTGATGTTGATACCGTATCCTTTCCAGTTCAGCTGCTTGAAAACATCTCCCAATGCAGCGGTGAAGAGTTTCGGGGATATGACATCAACCTGTCTTACACCTTTCTGCAGTTGGATTGGTTTCGTACTCTGGTTCTGTACTCGGATAGACATTGTAGCCTCATTGTACAATTGTACAAACACCTCAGCACTTTGATATACCGAGAGTCTATCTGGCACCGCTAGAGAGACTGGAGCACCGCCCAAATTCGACTGAATCGAAGGCTTTCTCTTAGTCCACATACGCCAGACAACGGTAAATTGTACTCCTCGGTCTTTTGTACAATCTGGCGAAGAGTATGTATTGGTCTATGGTACTATAGCCTTTTCGGAATCCGGCTTGTTCGGGAAGCTGGAAGTCGTCAAGCCTGTTTACTAGACGATTTGAGATGACTCGAAAAAAGCATGTAGACGCGGCTTAGCAGCGATATCGGTCTATAATTCTTCAAAATGCAGTTATAGGGGATAACTACTTCTTGAAGAATAGGACAACCACGCTTCTACTCCACGCTTTCGGCGTAACACCGCCATGAATGACGGAATTAAAGAGCTTCTCAAGGACTACAAGTATCGGTTTTCCACCCGCTTTCAGAAGCTCAGCTGTAATTCCGTCCTCACCCGGCGCCTTGCTGTTTTTAAGCTGTTTGAGAGCCATCCTAATCTCGCTCAGACTGACGTCAGGTTTCAACGACGTTGTGTACAGCTATCCGTAAAATCTCTCGATCTCACTAAAAATCTCTGTTCCAGAGGAAATAACTGCGCCGCTTTCGGTCTTCAACTTGGTCAGTTCACTCTTTTCGATAGTCAGATCTCTGACGAAGACTTTGGAGCCTTTATTCCGCACTATCGCTTTTTCAATACAGGCTGAATTAAATTTGCGTATGTCTTGTCTCATACATTTGGAGATCTGTCTATTCAGTTGCCGATATGCTGACGCATCGGTTGTAGAGTACAGCTTCATCTCACGCCTGGCTTTCATGAGTTTAAGAGTGTGACCGGAGAGCTTTTGGACAGTTTCCACTAGCCAGCAGTTCGTATCGTCCACTGTAACGCAATCTTCTAGGCACTGAGCGATTATACAATTCGAGCTGTAAGCTCTCGGGGTTTTGGATAGGGGCTTGTGGTGGGCGGAGCGTAGACTTCATCAGACGAGACCGCTCGAGCCTAATGTTAACTTTCAGTGTGCCTCTTACCATTTGGTGATCACTGCCGGTTTTCACCGCAGTAATCAGAGAGACATCACAGAACAGCTGACGCTTGGTCGTCATGATGAAGTCAATCTCATTTTTTGTGGTACCGTCCGGGCTCATCCAGGTCCACTTCCTGTGAGACCGCTACTGGAGTTCATCATACAGAATCCCTCCTTTGCCATGAAGTCAGCCAGCTGTTGCCCTCTTGGGTTCCGTTGCCCTACTCCAAAGTTCCCCAGTATTAGCTCATTGCACACTTCATCATCAGGGTGTGTCGCGGTTGTTGCGTATACCTGTATGACCTTCAGAGAATCTGTGGACGATTAACCCGACACCTCCTTGGGACAGATGGTCAACCTGCCGGTAGTAGAACAAGTTACCGGATTTTACGATTATCGAGTCCTCTCTCTGTCTTCGGACTTCAGACATCCGTATAATACTCCAGTGCAACTTGTTTACTTCTTCTTCCAGTTCCAATATCTTCTCGTCGGCCCTCAATCTGCGCGCGTTATATGTTGCAAGGTCCAGTCGTTTAGGTTGGGAGCTAGAATCCAGCCGGTGATTCTTCGCACCCCCTGCCACGCCGTTACCATGACTGCCACCATAGCCAGGACCGACAGGCCGCCGGGAACTGAGGGCCATTGCTTTTTGTACCTCTCATCATGGGTGGGTTTGCCTTAGTTGCCGCGCCTGGCGATCGGGATGGCAACCGGAGTTTTTTTTTTTTTTTAAAGCAGGAAGACTGATGCTGCTGCCCATCTCCTAATATACATTTTTTACCATTAGTCGCCTTTTACGACTTTTACGACACCCATGGTCAGACAGGGTTGGCGCTATTCTTTACTTCCGACACGGAAAAATGCTCAAATGCCCACAAACAAATTATGGGGAGCAGCAGCACTAATGTGAGAATATAGACAATTACCTGTTTGCATAGCATGGATATTATGGCTAAGTCCTACACAAAAGGGATGACAATCTCATTGGTTCTGGCTCTGGCTAAGACGTAAATCTAGAGACGTAGAGAGAGAGTTAAGCTTAGGAAGTAAAAGAACATGATGTTCTAATGGCCGAATACGAACACAATGCCGCTAGAGTATACGCACACAGAGTCGTCTTTACCTTCCAGTATCCGATGTAACGCATATGCGATAAGATCGAGGAAAGAGTCAGATGCAGTGTCAAAGACACGGAATGCAACATAACGCGACCCAAAAACCGATAATTTTTGTTTTTGCCCAAATACTGGTTTCGGCTGGCATTCGAAGCCAGGACACATGTAACAGCAGTCGAGTACGCTATTGACTACACCACGCCGTTGACAAAAAATATAGTACCTATGCGGCGACATGGGTCGCGGCGGAGGCGAACGTATCGGCGCGCGATGCGGCGAGTGTGGCACCGAGCGCGCGGGCGAGCGCACAGGCGAGCGCAGGGGGCTGCGCGGCGGGCTGCGCACCGGACTGCGCGGCGGCGACCGCGGGCCCGGCGACCGCAACGGTGAGCGGTACCGCAGCGGCGAGCGGTGGCGGCGCCGAGGGGACGGTGATCTACGGATAATATGCTCATGCAGTCGTTGGCCGTGCTGCCACCATAACGAAATTTCGTTAAAATATTGCGTCTGTAGTCTTGTATTAGAAAGAAGGTCGTTAACTCAAATAAAATAATTAATGGTAAAATTACTGTAATATGTGATATCTAAATGTACTACGATCGTCAATTCGTCTGTCAAGCGTGGAAACTGGAAATTCTTAAATTAGAGGACTTTGAAAAATCTTTTTCAATTGAATAAAATTAATTATGAGTAATCCATTGTTAACACGGCTTCTACCAATTGGCACCGTGGATATCGAGGCGCCACGTACCGTGTCAAGGAGAGAGTACGGTCGCGCGTACGTCTACGGCGCGGCGACCACGGTGAGCGACGCACGCGCCCGCGGGACGCCGAACGCGATCTGCAGAGGCAGAATTAAAACACTTTTTGAGAGAGGTGATGGTCGTAGGCAGTTTACATTACAAAATTGTCACACAGCTTCCAGTTGTTTATCATAAGCTTAAATTATATAGCTTAATTTTGACGTGTTGTAACAATATAAATTCACGTTATGACACGTAATGGAAAAATTAGAAATTCAAAGTATAATAGCAGGGATCTCAATCTTCATTTGCAAAGTAGTCAATTTGTAGGTCTGGATATGCAATGCGCAAAAAGGAAAACACCCGGTGGTCGGTTCATTTGGTCATCGATTTTAGCCGATCTTGACCGACTGCCTTATTATATAGGTGAAAACATAATATAGGTGCGAACATATACCCACAACATGTTAATGTTAGTTTTTTTTCATTTAAATTACTTGAACACTATTAACATAAAATAATCATTAATTATTATTTACTCGAACCACCGAAGACACCGAACGAACCACAACGGACTCCGAACAACCCTTAACTGCTTCTAATGCACCTACCGTCACACCCTCCAAGATCAAAGACACCGAACCCGCCATGCAGCAAGAACCCTCCACCTCCTAGAAACAACCTTCCGTTTTTTCCAGAAAACAGAAGAACTCATCCAAGAGATGCCGCTTAGCGAAGACCAAGGCCGAACTCACCCAGCTCAAGGACTAGCTGGTTGGTTGCCGCCCGCCTCGTTGAAATATAAGTGGAGTCAGAAGAAGAGGAACGTATCCTCCGTCATAACACATACGGACCAGAACCTGCACGACCAGGTGTGTGTGGCATCCCAGTGGCGTCAGTGATGCCAGTGATGGGTAGTGCAAGGGAGCCATACCAGAACATTAAGACATCGAATCAACTTCATGTGTCACACGAGTCCCGAGGAACCACTAGACGAGCTGGTGAAGGATTACATCACCATCAATAACCTGTATGTTGATCCAAGGAAACCAAAAAACGATCCGGGTATTAGGGAAAGGTAAGCCTCAGCGCATCTTGGAACAACACACCAAGACGACCCCAGAGGGGAAAAATCAAACAACACTTCTCTGGAAGTCTGACAACATCAAGATGCCAGACAACTATAACAACACCCCAAAGATGCTGTATGAGATGGAGTCGAGGATCGACAAGAACCCAAACCTGAAGACAAGGTACGACGAACAAATGGAGGCCTTGGTGACTAAGGGATACGCTGTACCAGCACCGCCATCATCAAGAACACGAACATGGTACCTACCTTACTTCGCCGTCATCAATCCAACAAAGCCGGACAAAATGCGCATCGTTCATGATGTTGCCGCCAAGATCAAGAGACCATCCCTCAATGATCAACTCCTCACCGGACCAGATGTGCTCCAATCACTGCCCGGAAATATCATGTTAATCCGTCTACATTCTATCGCTGTGGCAGCAGATATAACAGAAATGTTCATCCAGATAGAACTTACGGAGGATGACGGAAATGCTCTTCGCTACCTTTGGACCACCGAGACAACCGACCTCCCGAAGAATATAGGACGAAGTTCATCATCTTCGGAACATCCAGTTTTCCGGCAACAGCGATCTACGTGATTAACAGCAATGCAGATAAGTACCGTCAGTAACACCCAGAAGCAGGTGACGCCATTAAAATTTGGAAGCATTATGTTGATGACTGCATAGACCGCTACACGACCCTAGATGGCGCTCTGAGGATATTCAAAGACGTACGAAACAGCACGCAGAACTCTCACTCCGCAAATCGTCGTCGAACTCCACGGAACTATAGGTGTTCACCGACGCCAGCGAATCCGCATACGCCGCCCCTCTGTAGTGGCGTACAGTCTCCTACGACGGCCAAATCGACCTGACATTCACAGAGATCAAGAACAGCGTCATCAGTACTCGCGCTGCTCTACCAAAACACACGAAGCATCCTAGACGTGGCCAGATTCTACCGATAGGAACGATAACTACGAGTAACAGTCAGTGTTGCAGTTCATACAGCTCTGCCGTCAACCTAAGCAGAACGTGAACTACAAGAAGAACCACAGGAAGAAAGAAGCCGAACACACAGTAAACAACCGGCCACTTACCCATGTCTCCGTGAACCCTGAAGATCCTGACACCCAACTACTTCATCTTGGATGGACCTGGAAGAATCGCTGCGCCAGGAAGCTTCAACGACCCAGACCTGAACCACCGTAAAATCTGGCGTGCGTCAAAACGACTGGCTAATATGCTTTGGGCGCGCTGACTACGAGAATAGCTTTCGGAACTGCGCAACAGAAGAGAACCCTACGGTCTCAAGGACCTAGCTTGGAAGACGGTGACCTGATACAGATTGTCGACGGCAACCTCCCTCGTAACACGTGGATGCGAGGACACATATGCGATACATACCCTGAACTTGGTGGAATCGTACGAACCCTGGACATACGAAGCTGCGGATCCCGCTTCGTATTGTCACTTCCACATCGGGACTTAATCAAGAACAACGAACAAGCAGAAGAAATAGAAAACTGGAATAAATCGAAAACTGCTAGTAGGAAGAAGAATAGAATCAGTGATCGTTAATAAATAGTCTTCTATCTGGTAAATGGTATTTACTTACCACAATCTAGCATCTCACACAATTATCAAATAAATTAAATATTTGAAAAATAATTAAATTATTCGCCTATTTACCACACAGGCTACCACCATATTTACTAGATTCTGTGGTCTACTTTCAATTTTATAAACTACCCTTTTCTATGTATGATTTAAGGTATAATACTTAAATAAGTATAATATACAGAATTATAAAAGTATATGAATATGACTTACATGTTATTTATAATAGAAAATAACACATAGTTGCGTTAGCTATGGATGTAATTTGTGCGTTATTAAATAGAATATTACAAATAGAATCAATTCAATAAAGCCATAGGATTAATTTGCCAAAAGTCAAAACATGCGAAGTAAACGATACAACTTTTACATCAGGAGAATAAACAATATCAACGAACCTAGAATAACGGAGTCGGCTAGAAGTGCGACTGCGAGGACGCGCCCGAGGAGAGCGCGGCGAGCGAGACCGCGGCGAACGTGGCGAGCGTTGCGAACGTGGCGAGCGCTGCGAGCGCGGTGACCGTGGCGTCCGCGAACGCGACGGGCTCCGCGACCCTGAGTGCGCCCTTCTGCGCTCCTCTTCCCGCCGCTTAGCGCGCATCTCCTTTTCACGTATCATCCGGTTGAACGCCTCGAGCGGGTCCTCGCCATGCCTAACGAAAATTTACGACCCTATCAGCATTACAGGTCTCAATCATCCCATGCCCTTATAATGTAATTTTATAACGTTCCATATTCACAGTTTACATCTCAATTGATTTCATTTTTAACTATATTTTTTTTTCTAAATGAATGTTATAAATTTTAATATATTAATATTAATGTTAAATATAAAAAAAAACTATTAATGCAATGATAAGCTAATTTCAAATTACATAAAATAAATGTGAAGGGTCAGTCCAACTGATTTAATTTTACATAACAATATAGTCATTTTGTAATTTATAATTTTTAAAGTATGTAAAAACCAGAAATAGTTCAATGATAAAATAAAGTAATATAAAATATATAATTATCAGTTAGATATAATAAAGTCATAAACCTCATTTAGTAACAAAGATACTACTTGTAAACCATAAAAGGTTCATTTACACCTTACGACAACTTTTAATTGTTTTTGTAACTTTACCCGTTAGTGGGAGAGTCTTTGATGCCGGGCGGCGGAGGCTGGTAGGGCTCTAATGGAGGCCGGTACCGCTCCCCGTAGGGCGGGCGCCGCCCATACGCTGCGCTGCAACAATCAAAAAATGAAGAGTAATATATTGTAAATTTATAATTTTTAATTCTAAATACTAGGTTAAAAATTCTTGTGAATTTCTTTCTAAAATTAGTAGTAAGTTTAAGTGAAGTTTTAAAACCACAAACAATTTTTTTTTAGAAATGACAAAACATTAATACTAATTATGTATTTATGAGTCATTGAACACGTTAAGCCCTTAACGAGCCTGATATTCTCCCACCCCCGCCATTCCGCGAACTTAAAAACGGAATCTCTTATTTAATTTTTTTACATATATTTAGAAACATGTTAACAACCCAATCAATAATCAAACACTGAATCGGGAAAATTGTTATAAAACTTAATTGAAAGTAAATATTTTAGTTTCTAGTCATGCATGTCACTCTTTATTTCAAATGAAAAGTCCAAAAGCCTCAAACATTGAACGGACGATGTAATATTAAAATTTTGGAGCCGGGAACTCTTCTCAGTGTTGTAAGACTGTAACACGTTCAGTGCGCAAAACTCAATTCACGTAGAAACGAAATGTACTAGGCCTATGCGCGACAACATACTGTTACGTGCTACGGGTTGCGAGCTTGGAGTAAAAGGCCGGTATCTTAAACTTGTATTTACCGCTTACAAAAGGATGCAGAATTTCTTGCTGATGCGTTATCCCTCGCACGTGATCTTCCACGTGTCTTCTTGACAGTAACCAATTCTTTCCTTCCTTGTCCTCTTATTTTCTTCCTTTTCTATTCCTTTTTATTCGTGATCTTCCGTTCCCACTTACTTCAGAACTCACTACTGAATTCCTCTTAACGCGCGTAATTTATTATTTTTTTTATACTTGTCATTCGTAGACGTAAGAGTTTACAAGACATAGGGTATTCGTTACAATAGATTGCGAGTACGCAGGCGGTGAGGCGCGCCTGATGATATAAGTTAAGCTTATTCAAACGGATGTGCGCATTGACTCGCGTTGCGTGTAATCTGCGCATCAAGAACTGGTTTTTGAGAGATTGGCTATAGCAATTCGGTGTGGAAATGCCACCAGCATTTTTGCACTATGCCAAAAACATTAAGGATTAATATGTTAAAAAAAAGTGGAGATACCACAACTAATTTTCTAAGGTAACGATATAGATAATAGGATGAACTGTTAGTAGATAATAGGATTAACATTAAAACACGATATATATATCATATATAACATAGCCATTCACATCACATATAAGTTAAAATACCTTAAGTTATTAATAATCTTACTTAGGATAACGTTGTGCTTGTGGCGGAACCCCGTGGATAAAAGGCGGCGGTGCACGGTTGAACACGACCTGTAAATTGAGATAGTTTGTCTTATTGAATATATGTAATTATTTATTAACATATAACTCGCTTATATTACGCCCTTGACATCTTTATAGGATATCGCTTTATGTTTTTTAACCTATCATTTCTTTCATGGTTTTCACTCCTTTTTTCCATTTACTCCGGCCTGGAACGGTGGAAATGGACACGCCAAGAAGGTTGTCTGTATATTATGTCAAATAATTCAATATCTTTCTATATATATATTGAAACTGCTTCTACCGTAGGTCTGACTGAGCTACATTTCCTATTTCTCTATGTTGCCGCCATCACGTGTTGTGGACACACAACAGAACTTTAAAATTTACAAATCGAAAATTGAAAAATGTAAAAGAAGTCTCATACAACCATACCTGTGATGACATCGGATCTCTTCGTTCATCAATTGTGGGTGTGCTAGCCCTTTGCTCCTCAAGTCTAGGCATCTGTCGTGAAAAAAATTAAATATCTTTATTAAAACATTACACACATACAACTTTACTCTTGTAAACCGGCGCAATATCTGGCAAAATGGATATGAAAATAAACCAAATATGTGTTGCACATATTTGGTTAATTTTCATAATACTTATTTGCCTTATTTCCTCAATGTCTTCTTTTAGCTTCGCTAATATGAAAGGGTAATTACTCGCCGGTGGTTGAGCTACCCTTTTCTGTGTTACAATAAAAACAATTAATAAAAATCCTTCAGTCTCAAAAACCTGTAGTCATGACAAAAGGGGTAAATCGGGTAGTGAAACCTTTCATTGCATGTACTCTTACGCAGACTCAGGTTCAAATTGATGAACCTATGGCTCGCCCTCAATCGCAATCCGCTCCAAAATCGGTGTAGGATCCTTACCACTCAGCTCCAAAACCTGCTTAGATTTCCCGCTGCTTTCTTTTGAGCATTCTCGGCATCCATCTTGCACATCAGTGGAATAAAAATCATTTAATCATCCTAATATTAGCATATAGGATCCTCAAAATGTACCAAATGCGAAGAAAATTTTTGAGATGATAAAGATATGCATGGTTCCTGAAATTTTATACACAGGCCATTCAGAAATGTATTGTAAATAATAAGTTATTTTATAATGCTATTGCTTCATTGATCTCCAAATGTGCCGCTAGTACGTATAAAGCTGCAAATCATCGTAGTACAAGTGGTAAGAGCACTTGAGATTTAATGTTATGAGATTGATAAAAATGACATACAAAAGAGGAGATACAATAGGGCCTTGCGGGTCGCCCCCATGTATCAGAATTTCATGAAAAACTCATGCGGCTATCGTTCCGCCTTCGCAGTATGTGAATAACAATCTTTCTCTTTTTGTGTTCTATTCAATCCCATTACCGCTCCTTCTAGAGCGGATTGAGTTTCTTGGTGACACTCACTATCGCTCTCTCCATTTTGATAACAACCTTGTTTAGAAAATTCCATCCCATAATAGTTTCTACTATTCTAAATCCTTTTCTATTGAAGCTGTTCGGCTTTGGGACTCCCTAAATCCCTACTTTAGGCGTGCGCAATCCCTCGCAATCATCATCAGTAATCATGGACGCCGACCTTAAATGCGTTAGAAATATATTTCAAAGACAAGAGCATTAAATTTTGAATTTTCCATATCCTCTCAAATATCTTCAGTTACTTAAAGAAAGAGCAGTAGTTGTACCATGACCGGATTCGAAGCCAGACTGATATGAGAAACGAACAATATTTTTGGAGACGAAAACACATACTATCTAATGTGCGATAGCTTCTAATAGATTGGAAAGACGTGGCAAATAGAAATTCGTCTGAAATGGCTGAATTCTATTATCGATTATCGATTTAGATAAAGGAATAACAAAGAAAAAGCATCTAAAATTTTATAAGGCACTACACAAGTAAATTGCGACACCCTAGGGGTGTATCGCTATTCATCTTTACCGATACGATCGTCGTGGAGTAAGATAAATCCTGGAGCACTGTAGGATGTGGAAGTAAGTTCTGACTTAAGCCAGCTTCCAGATAGAAGGATAACTTGAGCTGCAGTTGAACAGAACGTATCTCGGCGTTCCGTGTGATTTTGAGGAGTACATTTAAAGGGATAATATATATGAAAGTAATTAGGAGATTTTTTAGGTTCATCAGAAATTAAGTAATTGAATTTTCATCTGCAAGAGAGAGAACGAAGCGCTGTTGCAGGTAGAATAAAAAGCTTCATCATCTGACATTAGATAAAGAAATGTATAAAATAATAATTAAATGTAATATATATTCAGAGGTACAAAACAAAAAATGTTTATGTTCATGCATGACCCTCCGGCCGGCAGTCACACGGAAAATTTAAACACAAAAGAAAAAAGTACAACGAAAATAAGCATCAAAAGGAAATAAACACCAAATTAATACAGACCAAGAAATAATACATTATATATAAAATAATAATTCTTTAGCCAGAACTTTGGAATACAATGGTTCAAATAGAAAGGTAAATCAATTTTACGTACGTTTATCGGTGGAGTCTCTATGCCCGGAGGTTTCAGACCTGGAGGTGGTCCTAAAACAAGGAAAAAATAGGGCATGTTGAATACTTGCGTAAAAACATTCAAGTTTAGCGTTATAAATGTTATATATGGTACATCGTAGTTAAAGTTATCCTCCTTTTGGAGAGGTATGTCCAAAAACAGTGAACTGAGAAGGCGGTTAAAGAAAAAAAATAAAACATAGTTTTCAACATGCAATATTTTTTAAATTCAGAGTGCTTTCAATTTTTTCTATTAAAACAAAGAAAATTAAGAAATTACGGTTTCGCATCACAATAATATTCATAGTTTATAAAGAACAAAATCTATCCTGGCAGGAATAATTTTCTTCGAGTGCAAAAGAAATAATGTTAATAACACATTAACCTCAAAACGCTCATAACTAGTTTTTATTAAGGACTTTTTGTATTGACTTGAAAAGTTGTCAGTTATTTTTTAATCATAATATGACAGTAGTTTTTATTCATAACATGACTGAACAAAATGAATATTAAATTTTATTTTCCAGGAGGACATGGAACGCCAATTTTTTAACAGTCATCAGACATCACTTGACTATTAAAAGTGAATTATTAACTTATTGTGAAATTAACTCTTAACACTAAAACATACCCAAAAACAAAATTGCACTTAGCTTGCTATGCCATGACAATAATCTGAACACAACATTATAAGGTACAAGTTTTTCAAATTCTATTTATTTATATATTATTATTATAATATTAGCGCACGTGACTGTATGCGAATCTGTTTGTGTGAGTGTGTGTGTACGCGGTGTACCTATACGCGGCGATCGGTGCATGTTGGCGTGTCGGTGCGCGTGCGGGTGCGGGAGCGCGTGCGCATGGTGCGCGGGCGGCACCGTCACCACGATGTTGTCGTCGCAAGATCCCTCCGACTCCGATCCGCCTGCGCCTCGGCCCCGACACCCCCACCGCCCCCGACCGCATCTATGTTGAACGGTACCAGCTTATAAATCAGTGATCACTGGTCAACTATAAGTTGTAGGTCTTGGGTTCAATCCAAGCCGAAATCAATATTAATGCAGCACACAAATCATAGCTTTTTGTATGTAGACGTATTATGGTGTTTGTAATGTGTTTAAAACACTGCATCTTACCCTTACTCCAATGCTGTTACTTATACAACGGGTTTGGGAAGGTGCAGAAGAGTGTATGCCTCCATTAGCTCTAATACTTACGGCAGAGTAAATATTTGTACAATATATACTACTTAGACAGACGACAACTTCTTGTTATTAATCCGATAATGTGACTGCTCGAAATCGACCCACGGCATATCGGTATAAATCGATTGTGCTTGAACATTCAAACACACAATTGTCGTCTATCCAAATCTTTATTTTCCTCTCAAATATATATCTTGGTTATTTATAATTATCTTATTTATTCATAATTACATTTCATAATGATCAATTATGAGTGGTGTTGTATACCACTTACATAAATTATCTATATATTTTATTGTCTTACCAGATTCTTTAATACTAATTTTATTTCACCTAATAATAGTAATATTTTATTCAATAATAAAATCGACAACAAATGTGGATAGATAATTTATAATTGAATACGGTATCCGACCACGTGATTACTACCACGTTCATCTGTGTGTTAATCTTAATACAATTTTTATCATTCTTTCATCATCATTTCAGCCTGGCCACTGCTGAACGTATCAACAGTAGACTTGTGTTGGGCCTCCCCCAAAAATTTCCACAAAACACAGACCTGTGCCACCTGCATCCCTCGACTTCCTGCTTCACTGTGCAGGTCGTCACTCCATCTTGTGCAGTCTCATACTGGGTTTGCCTGTACGTGGTTGCCACTCGTGAACCTCTCTTCCCCAACGTTTGTCATTTCTACGAGCTATGTAGCGTGCCAATTACCATTTCAACTTGCTTATTCTGACAGCTACGTTGATTATCCTTGTTCTGCTGCGCTTATCGTCATCTACAACGACGCTCTATCGTGCAGAGAAATGTTTAGCATAGCCCTTTCCATAGACCTGTTTTCCATGGCCTGCAGTGAAAGACAACGTCTCGTTTCCGTAAGTCATAATTGGCAACAACCAGTGCTTATATACTTTGCTCTTGAAATTTTAAGATATGGATTCCTCAATTGATTTCTGGGTCGAAGTTCGCCTTACCTAATCGGACAGTTTGTCTCACAATTTTGAGCGTAGTGATTCCATCAACACCCAGTATTGGTGTGGCATGTACTTTAAACACTCTTCACGATGGAATACAGATTAAGAAAGTGGATTCAACAATGAATAAGATTATGTGAACTAACATGCCGTGTTAAATCTCACAATTACGTTGGTTTAGGGCATGCGCAGATGGGCTATGCCGGGTAACCTCCACGTGTGCTTGACTGCTGCTCTGCCAACTTGTCTTTTCCGGAGAGAGAGCAGCAGTTGAGCCGGTGCACCCTGGGCGCCGGAAAACAAGCACTCAGTTGCGTCTTGCTTGCCGGCGGCGAATAACCTGCGCGAGTTGGGTTTCTCCTGCAACTCTGTTGGCAGAGAGACATTAGGAGGAGCGCCCTAAGGCGGCTTAGTGTTCCCTCACCCGGTCACTTTGCAGGCAAGGGAAGGACTTATTTCGACTCTGCCAACGCTCGAACCTCGGAATCTTTCTGGCGTGTCGTGGATCATGTCTCGCGGGGCCTTAGGGGCTAAGGGTTGTTGGCTTAATCGCCTGCAACCGCGAGGACCTAAAGCGATGGCATCGCCGCGAGAAGCTGAATAGCTGACTAGCTAGTGTTGGCCCCGTCAGGATACCGGTCGACCCCTTCACGGGTTAAGTGCTGGTGAAAGCTTATTTTCACTTAGCGCAGGCTTATCCAAGCACAGGGGGCACTGCTTGTGATGTACCCTGTATTTCCCTCATACTCGTGGGATAAAAAATGGAATATAAAAAAAAAACAACTAATGTACTTGATGAGGCAATGCAATCTGCGTTTGAATCAGACACAAGTCTGGAAACTGAAGTCTCGGCGGGGTCTTCTAAGGCCGGAGGCCGAACTGTAAAGACCCGTGGAACTGTAGCGAGGCGCTAGGGAGTCCGACACCCCGTATTGAGGATGGGCCTCCCAACGTGAGGAAAACACTATTTGCTGCACATAGGCGAATGAAGCAGGTTCAAAGTGCTGAGGAAGACGTGGAAAATATGGTTAAAATTGCCGAAAAAAGCCGCGCTGCTCTAGGTCCAGTGACGACAGACAGAGGAGATGAGCAAACAACCGCGGCGTTAAGTAAGCAGGTTACTGATGATGTAGGGGTTATATTATTTATGGCTACGAAGTCTAGAAATCTACATGGTACATTGCAACGTGTTTTAAAGGAGGCGGCCTCGTCGATTAAGGTGGCGGTAGAAGCCCTCTACAATAGAACGTCTAATGAGAAAACAGTCAAACTGCAGGCTCAGAATATTAGCTTGCAACATGAGATTGCGGAACTTCGCAAAGAGTTGGTAGAGCTTCGCGAAGTGATGGCACGAGGTAATAGTCACCCTTCTGCCCCTCCATCTCCTGGTGGTCAAGCACCAAGCCAGTCAGTCGTGCCAATAGCTCTGCCCGCGCCGGTCCAGTTGGAGGAGCTAACCAGTTCCATAATTCGCCAAGTAGGAAGCATGGTGAGCGCGAGGCTAGAAGCACTTGAAGAGAGACTTCTACCAATGTAGAAATCTCTGTCGTCCACCCCTGGCTGTTGATGTGCACACTGAAACTGCAGCAAGCGTACCAAAGCCAAAGCCCCTACTAACGTCAGGTCCTTCAAAGGAGGCATCCCGCCCCCAAGCTCAAAAAGTGAAACAAGGAAAGAAGGACAAAAAGTTGGCTCCACAACCTAAAGCTCGCCCTCTGCCACCTGCACCTGAGTCCATGGAAGAACGTTAGACGATGGTTGTGAAGCGGGGTGGAAAAAAGAAAAAGGTGGTCCCTCAAACTAACGCAGGCTGCTACTAAAACTTTCAGCCGTTCTAGGCCTAGAAAGCAAAGTGAAACATTATGCTTGGGAATGTAAGAAGTGCTTTTGATCTGATAATTGATGACCATATGATTGCTCATATAAAAATATGTACTGAAACAGAGGCACGTTTAGTTTTGAAAAAAGGTAATTGGTCGGTTACAAAGGCCTTAAAAGCATCATATTTATAGTCTAATAAATGGGTTTATTTTCACAAACAATGTCCAGAGACAAGTTTACGGATTCATATGCTTCGACATAAAGAACGAACGAAATCAGAGATTAAAACAGGTAAATTTGCTTTAATTTCTGCAATATCGGACTGATTTATCGAAAATAGTAAAGTTTGTTACAAGCCTGGCGCGAATCTTACAATTGATGAACAATTGTTCCCAAGCAAAGCGATGTGCCGTTTTACACAGTATATGCCAAATAAGCCAAATAAATTTGGCATAAAGTTTTGGCTGGCATCGGACGTTCCAAGAAAATTTCTAAAAAATTGCTTGCCATATTTAGGTATAGACGAAAAACGATCAGATATACCTTTGGGCGAATTTGTCGTGTGTTTGTTTGTGGCGGAAATATGACTACTTTTTCACAAGTATTTCCCTTGCAAAAAAGTAATTAATATTCCAGAAATCTTTATAAATCAGCTGATTATGTACTCACAATATACAAATCAAAAGCAAAGAAAAAGGTATTATTGCTCAGTACTGAACATAAAAAAGTGAAATTAAACTTTGATGAAATTTACGAGTCGGGGTTGTTTTTAAGAGAGTTTCGCCATTATTGTTTGAAGTTCTTCACAATAGACATCTGCTGGTATTCATATAACGGATCTCAAAAAGCTATAGTGAATTACACCATGGAGGCACCACCAAATAGTTACCATTGCCTTACTATGGATGAGCTTCGTTTTAGGGTATTGTTCCGGTATTTAACCAGGGTTCAGCCTTTGCGTTTTTCGCTTGCGTTTATCATAGAGAATCCACTTTTCATCAAAGGTCACAATTTTGTCCAAAATCTCATTATTTCTGTATCACATGCACAACAGGTAATTCCTGACCTCCTCATTTCTCGAGTTGTTTTATTTTACCAATAACGTCAAACCATGACGCTAATTCCTTGATTGTTTGAAAATAACCGGCTTCCACTATTCTATCTATTACTACACTATCGTTATTTACCTAAGTATCTGGTCTTCCTCGTGATTCATTCGACGAGTTAGTTGAATTCGAAAAATCATGAATCTTGGACCTTGCAAGTTTAATTTTAATCAAAGTGTTCACTCCATTAAAACAGCAACTTCATACTATGACCCCTATTATTTATAACGAATATTTACGGCATCCCTCGACTTTGATCGACTTTATGAAACATAATTATTGTGATTCTTTCGTTGTCAAATGAGGCGATTACGGCTATATTCAGCTGTAGACTATTTACAGGCTAATGTTTTTCATTATATAGAGATATTCATATAAGGAGAAAGGAAACTCCTTTGTGCCCCTAAACGCCGCGGCATTAACAACTTCACCACTCAGCCTGCAAAGCCCCGTCATCACCCTACTTATGCCGCCAGGGCTTTCATTTTTATAATATTTATTAAGTAATCTTTTTGATCAGTAGTTAAAAAAAAATTAAATTTACTGTAAAATCATACTTCATGCCAGTTTTATAAAATAAATAAACAAGGTGCAACTGCATTATTATAGTCAACTTAGGTATAAGATATAAGATGGTAAGCATACTTTCTTTTATTCTTCGATGTAAGAAAGATAATTTTCAATAGTCAAATGTCAAATCTTTATTGACCAGCAGTGTTACCCAGATCCACCGCAATATCTTCTTACTAAACTGGGGCGCCTACTCAATAACTGCATAAGATTTATTTTCGGTTTGCGTTAGTATGACCACATTTCCTTCTAATGCTCAAAGCTAAAATGGCTTTCTATTCATCAAAGGCGTAGCTTCAGAATCTTATCAGCACTTTATTCCATTTTAAACGATCCAAACTCTCCTTCATATCTTAAGGATTTTCTTTATTCGAGTGCCTCGAACTTCAAAAAGCCTGAACGTTAATCTTCCACAACATAGTAATGGCTTTTTTTCTTCTTTTACCGTACAAGCTATTCTTATTTGGAACGCGGAGACTTAATCGGGGAGACCCGATGATATCAAGAAAGCTCCGAACAAAGACTCTTCTAAAACCCTGCTCCGTCGTCACAATTTGAAGGCAAATGCCACCTGAGACTTTCCTCTTCATATTTATTTTGTTTATATATGTATTATATGTTTATGTACAGTGTATTATGTATGTAAGTATTATATAAGGATTATGTACGTAAAATTAAAATTTGTTTTTCTTTCTCACCCAGGGTTGACTGGGAAAGAACGCCAAAAGGCATAAGTCCATCCATTGTATACCTTATTTTTAAGGTCACCATAAAGAATAAATAAATAGAATGTATATCATAAAATAAAAAGTATGATCCCATAGGCAACAGAAAGCATGCTACAAGAATATACTGATCCACAATATTAAAGTTCAAGTTCACTGCAAATTCGAGCAGACCAGCCTTCACAACCATATTAAAGGGAAGTGGCATGAATGAAATAATTTTATGAAAAGCCACTTATTGCGACTAACGATACGACTATTATTATGTGTTTATCTAATTAATGCATACTATATGCATTAATTAAATTAACAACAACAAAATAATTAACAATTAATTAAAAAAAAAAACGAGTTTATAATAAGTTCCAGTTTCGTTTTTAATTTTATTGTGTATTGTTGTAATTTTTAATGTAATGTGTGTAAAATGTACTGTTGTTGTGTTACGTAACCATCACTTGATCAATTTAAGTGATAATGCCGGATTTCAGTGAATCTCAAGTCTCGAGAGCTGTACTTTTAATTTAAACGCGGTAGCGCCAAGCGGCGGCTTTTGGTGCTGCTCGAATTGGCCGTCTAAACCGGGTTGGTACACGGCCTCTCAGAATACCGGCGGGAGGCATCTTCTTATGATGCGTTTTGTTCGGTGAGTAAGGTAACTGGAGGCCCGCCCCGACTTCCCATTCCCCTCCTCATTTTCCGTCTTATCTCCCAAATATCCTTAAAGTAACGCACCTGCAGCACCTCTGGTGTTACAGATGCACGTGGGAAAAGGTTCATACATTAAATGTATCCAAGTTGTTAATTTTTCACAATGTTATGCGATACCGACAGACTGGATCATATACGAGACCTAAAGGTCAAGGTCGCAAAAAGTAACAACACCGAGGGACGACTGATTTATTTATTGTAAGAAGAGTGCTAAGTTATAACTATGCTTCAGGAAGTTTTAAAACCATTAGAGAAAACTTAATGCGGCTGGATTTGCCTGCCAGAGGATCTTTTCTTACCGCAGGTCAATGAGCAGCTCGCTCCAATTTTTGCTCGCTAACACCGAAACTGGGATGATGATGCTTCGAGAAGTGTACTCTTCACTGACGATTTCCAAATGATGAAAGGATCAACGCATGGAGATGACCCGGAGAACTACATTGTTGTAAGAGAGCCTTATGGTGAAGGGTTAGTAATGGTTTGTTGAGACATATGTATAGGAGCACGTACGGCCCTACACATCGTGGAAAAAGAGTCCCTGATTGAGTCACGGTACGTAAGGGACATTTTAACAGATTGTAAGATCGTTTTCTTTTAACGCATGATAAACGAAATTTTGGAATTACCAGTCCGCTCGCCACATCTAAACCCGATCGGGATAAACTGAAAGACGAGTCAAACAAATAAATCAAGTACCAGATAACGAGAACGAGGCCTAAGGTCTCCTTGAAATTGCATAGGTAGAAGAACGGAAAATAATGTGACAAAGTTTTATTGAAGATTGAATAAAAACAAAGTATGCCCAGACAAAAGCAGGAAGTTTTGACAGCAAGAGGAGGTAGCATTAAATACAGAGTGTGCAAAACATAAAAAAACCGTATGAACAATTTTTTTTTGAGTTCATGCGTGATAATTTTCCTGAAGATTATAGTTTACATTTTTTGCCTCCAATTTGTTTCTTTTCAATTAGTCTCAGTGTTGTTTGTTTGATAATGTTAATTTTACTAATTATTTACAATCAATCCCTCAATAATCTCGATCAGCTGTTATTACAATATGTTTCAGCCAATATGTCCCTTTTTTTGGGTTCCCATATCTGCTGCATCTCAATATGTTTATGAGTGTAAATTCTAAATATTGTTCTCAACACCGATATGTAGAATAATATTCTTAGATTTTAAAAAAAACATGTGACTGGCTCCCATGAATAAAATAATATATTTTTGGAAGGGTATAAATAATATATTTAAAAAAACTGTATACAACATGCACCGAGCACACGCCCATTATGAATAAATTGTATATCTAAGTTAATAATAGAAGGAGAATTTACCAGCACTTGAAGAAGGCTGCGCTGGGCCATTCACTGACTGCACTGGAGGAGCTACAGGTTGAGCATCTGTATGAAACATTTTAAAGATTCTTTTACTTTCAATTATAAGTTAACCACACCACACAACAAGTCTAACTAAATATAAATTTTTCTTTCACAGCTTTTTTTCTAAGTATATTCAAAATAGTGATTATTTAGCAAAAAATTTTTTGTTTTACACACTTATTAAATTCATTAACTGATCTCATATTAAAATTCACAACATTTAATAATTATTTAGAAAAAAATAATGTCAAATCTTATAGTTAAGAAACGAAGCGGTTTGTTGTATGAAGACCCCTGCATTAAATCTCAGTCGATAAAATATTGCTGGGTTGTAAAGTAGTATGAGCCAAAACTTATTTAAAAAGATAAAACGTGCCGAAGTGAGGTATTATATATACCTAAAAGTATTATTTTACCAAATTAATTATTTCAGTAACTCAATATTTACAGTACGTATTTCAGTAACGAAATAAAAAAAAATGTCTATCAAAATAAATTTATCTTACTCCAATTGAAATCAAATTGAAGCCGTGGTAGCCTAGTGGTCAGGTCAGGGCGCTCACTTTAGTGTCATAGAGCGCGAGTGACCTGGGTTCGATTCCCGGTGCCGGCACCACTAAAATTGTTATTAACAATTTTGAGTGCTGTATTTACCACGTGCTCAACGGTGAAGGAAAACATCGTGAGGAACGCTGCATGTCTGAGAAATAATAAAAATATTATTTCGAGGATATGTGAAGCTCGCCAACCCGCATTGAAGCAGCGTGGCGGGCCCTTCCCAGCTCCTAAACCCTCTCTGATACTAGTATTTGAGAAGGAGGCCTTTGCCCAGCAGTGGGCACTTACAGGCTGTTACTTTACTTTACAATTGAAAATAAATTAAAAACTCGTATTCTCGCCTAGTGTAAATACGAATAGTATTGTAAATATTGTATATATTATAAATATATACAGTATTGTAAATAGACGGCTGTAATCTTTGAAGCCCCTTAAAACCTTACGGAAATACACTAAATTGCCAAGGAGCAGTTACTATTATACGACATAAGACATCACACAGGCGGGGATATAGAAATGTGTCATTGGGCGAACCCCAATATCTAAAGTACAGGAAAGTTAAATTAGAACACCGCGACCCGTAGTAGCAATGTTTCTACGTCGAGTGAAACGCGACCTTCTACCAAAAGGGACTAATTCACGAAAAACCTTACAAGTGACCTTGAAATTCAGGGCCCTGTTTGCAGAGATTCCTTTTACTAGCGCCTTACCAAAGCAAATCGATTATTGTTCGGGAAGCCAAAAACAATTTCGCTTTTTGTTGGTGTAACCAGGGTTCCGTATACCTTCGCTAGCGGTCGAAAATCTATTTCATAGCAAAAACAAGTTTTATAAACTTTTTAAATTATGCTAGTTTACAACTTCTGTTATAATAAATGAATGAATAATGTTTGTTATAAATTATTGTGATTTTATATCAATCCTTCGATATTACTGTTGTTACTGTAGGTACTGTATTGCATATTTGCTTAATTTTTTTATGAAATATGTAATAGTTTATATTTGTTTTTTAAAGTTATGTACATATTGATTTTATATACCCAACCTATATATTTATAATATTACACACATAATGATTAAATATTTGTCAGTGTGGTGCTTGTGAGCTTCTCTTGCCCTCCTATCATCATCCTGAGAGCGGGGGAAACGCAGAGACACCGCGACCAAGTGTGCAGATGCAACAACGCCGCGCTTCAAAAATTACTGACGATCTCAGAGAGTTTGGAAACAAACGACTGTGATAGCCAAAAGGGTCGTTCTGAACGGTTGACTCACTGTTAGGAGTTTCACATGTTCTGCGCGGCTATGCATCAAGCGATTGATTTGAAATATGAGTGTCTTAATAATTATAACAATGCAGGTATAAAAAAGTGACCCTACCCCTCGCTGGCCACTTATTATTTTACGAACTTATTGAACCGCATGTGTGTACTATGTGTGTACAGAATATTGCCCTAATGAGTAAGATAAAATGTATGGAAAGTTCAGTGATTAGTGACTTCGCGTACACAGTTACACTCTGAAGGCGATTTTGTACAATAGTACAAATAATTATAAAACTAAGAGTGTGTTAAATATTTTTAAGCTATTTAAATATTAACAATGAAACTGAAAATTCTAAATACATCAAAATAAAAAAGAGAAGTATACGGTAAACTAGAATAGGTAATATGCAAATTAATACAAACCAATAACCGGTGGCGGTGCTTGAACAGGCGCTGCAGATGGTCGATGTGGAGTCCGCCTACTGTATCCTGTTTGATTGCGAAATGCCGACACAGAGTTTCTTAAAAATCTGAAATAAATTAGAACAGTAAATACTCAATAAAGGTGTTCCTTTTCAGTATATATATTTTTATTGGATTTGTGGTGCTAATGGTCCACTTGATGGTAAGTGGTTTACTACAGCTCACGGACAACTAACAACTATTATAATACCAAAAAATAAAAAAATTACTAAAATTCATGTAACTTTTTTTGTAAATACTAGTGTAAATAACACTCAATCATAGTCCTTGGTGATAATTTCTCCGTTTTTACAATGATTAACATATATACGTTTTATTTGCTTTTCTACCTTTTTCAATTTCCTACTCAAAAAAAAAATTAAATACCTTATACCGATCTACCTAACAAATAAAGTAACTGACGGTCATCTGCCCATTAAAGTACGTAGAAAATAATAGAATTATTGGTTTATTCCTTATTGTTGGCCTTAAGCTTAAGGTTAAAATGGGCGGACTTAATGCCAAGTGGCATTCTATACCAGTCAAGAATATATGTGAAAGATGAAAGGTAGTTGGCAGGTACAAAACAAAGAATAAAAAAACTATTGGTAGACTCCAATTATAATAATTAATTGTCAAAGATCTATTAGATAATGATGAACTAGACTCTTAAATGATTTCCTGTTAGGAGAGAATTACTAAGATAAATTATTTTAATCTAAATTTTCTTTTATGGATATAATCAGCATTGTTCTGTTAGTTCCTAAATACCTAACTACTTACTTTATAACGCAAAACTGAAACCTAAGAGAATGCAGCCTATGCGTAAACGCATTCATTGTAAACGGTAGCTCGGTAGGTACGTAGTATTTTATTGACTAGAAAAACATGTCCATAATTTTATGCAGTATTTTTAGAAAATTCAACTTGAAATAACTTTGTTATGAATTTACCAAAATATCTGACTGTACATTTAAAATGATTTGTCTCGTCTACATTAAAGACGCCCTATAAATATACAAAAATTTAGGTATACAAATAAGTCATTATTGCTATAGAACATATAAAACGCAGAAACGAACTGAGGTCAGTTAACTAAGGTATCTAATTTGTAAAAAAAAGCGCCTGACACTCAACTGAGATCAAATTGAAGAGATCATCGTCATCGACACCGAATAAATTTGATAATAATAATAACAGTTTAAGTGACAAAACTATTGCGTCGGCACAATCAGTCAGCACCCTGCCAAGCGGTGTAAGCACCGTGCCTCGGCAGAAGTGCAAAGGTCCGATGCGAGTCTTCCGCCAAACGACGCCCAAAAATGGATGTTGGAACCTAATAGTACACGCATAGGGCCGCTGCCGGGAGGCTGCCACGGCACGTCTGGAGCTGGCGCTTGACTCGGCAGCATCCGAACCGCCAGCCGAACACATAGAAGTACCTCGCATCCATCATCTCCAACCGCCGGCTTGGTAACCCAGCAATCGGCACCCGCCGCATGTGGAGCACACCGCATACAATGAACGCATTGTGAGTGTACTTTAAGGTGAAAGAAGAAGCTCGAGAATTTCCATATCAGGCCCAGGACCCACCACTTTTTTGCTGAGCTGAATGAGTCATTCCGTTACCGTCACGGAGCAAAACCTGGCAGACCGAGTTAAGTGGATCAGTCGCTCGAAAATATTCGATGATGCCGAACTCGAACGATGACGACGACACAAATCTGTTCCCCCATCGAATGGCTCTAAACTCAACTTGGAGACCAGCCGGACCTTTGGAGACCTTTGTTATACGGACTCCTTTATGGTGCTGCATTGGCAGTCTGCCGTATTGTTGGCCCACTGCTGGACGCCCTATTATCCAAAATAGCGCCATCCAAGCATGGAGAGTCAGGCAGGCTGATAAGCATCAGGTCGAGCCATAACAGGGCGAGGATTGTGCGCGCCGTAAGCATGGTTTTTGCTGGAAAAGCGGATTCGGCGATATACCGAGAGGTCAACGCGGTTTAACTAGAACGTAGACGTAGCTGAGGTGGTCCGTAGAGCCTCGAGCTGAAAAAGTACGGGACTCGTACTCGGGCTGCATCACTACTAATTGAAAGGGTTAATGGTGTGTCAAGAATTTTATCTCCTTTCGTAGATACTGTCACCTCTTTCAACTGACAGCGTTTCGGTAACCTCTTTGGGAAAACCCAGGGGTTTTTTTTGAGCAATAAAGGATCAGGTTAAAACGAATAACTATTGGATAACATCACAAGGGATGACATCGTCGACATCTGCCAAGTTTGTCGCCGTCCCGGGGAGTCGCTTCGGCATGTCATCTCCGTTTGTTGGGAGCTTTCTAACTGAGTATCTGCACAGACACAACCTAGTAGCCAGGATTCTACATCAGAACCTCGCACTGAAATACGGCCCCGTAGACTACCTATTATATTATATAATATAGGTACTATTAGGTAATTTTGTTAGTGTGTTTATTGAAAGGTGTATATCCTGCGGTGGATTTCTACAAAATTAAGAAAAATAATTGCCTACAGATTTCAGCATATTTATTAGAACTTTAAGAATAAATTTTTTAGCATTACAAAAACATTTACACCTAAAAGTCTCCTAATTATATGATACAAATGTATGACCTGTCGCACTCACAAAACCCGAGCACTTATATGTATGATTTTGCTCTTTACTCGCCTCTTCCAGTACTCAAGCACCGAATAAAAGTCATCACAAAAGCACAAAATAAAAAAGAAATACAACTACACAAAGATATTTAACCTGTTTGGTATTAAAGTCGTAGGTGCAATTTCTTTTTCTCGACAATCCGGGCACTCATGATCCTCCGATTCTAATAATGCTCCCCTTATACCTGAAAAAAAAAAAAATTTTTGTTTTTACAATAAAACATATTACGCTATTGCCTTATAATCTATTAATACTTTAATCAAGTTTTCTATATGTACATAATCATTAATCCTAAATGTGTTGTTAAATCTTGAAGAAAAAATAGCACATTTTATAGAATAAGATAAATTTAGGTTTGTGTGACAAATTATGTACATAACTTTCTTGCTATGCGTTCTTATTGTTCTTTTATTTTCTTCGCCATTTCTACCAAAACATGAACTTACAAAATTTACCTGAAATTAAATACATATGAAAAATTCTTATCCATAAATAAAGATAGGGGTTAAAGTATGAAGTCGTTGTTTTAATAGAGTGGCCACTTTGAATTAAAATTAAACCTGAATGGTCCAAGATTCGTGTCAAAAACTTTTTTTACACAAAAACTATAACATTCTAAATTCAACATATTTACGATTTGTTTGACTAGCAATTAGTATGAAATGTTGTGCCTGGCTTTCAAAATGAACATAGTGCATATAGGCAAATGAGGTTAAATGGTGACAACACTTAGTATTCTTTTAACTTTACGTTAGTTAGATATTTGTTTTGTTATACTGGGTGAATTGTAAAAGTAAATTAGAATTTAAGTGATTTTTTAGGGATTTTACTAGTTGACTACTAAACCAATAATTCTATCATCCCTGTTGATGATATTATATTGTTATTATTCCCCAAGTATAACATTTACAAACAGTCATTACATCTCTTACAAAAAGCCACCATTTTAAACACTTTCTCAACTGAATGTCGGAATGGCATTGAAGTCACCTCTCAAAGAGAGGGAGATAAAAGGTATACAAATTTAAGTAATAACAATATTATAACGTAATACCTTTAAGATTTGTGGCCATCATGTTATGCATCATAGAAATTGTTGCATTTCTCCACAGATAATTCCATATGTCATTATGATATGGAAATAATTGAAATAATCTAGGTGTTTGATCATTAGTCATTTTTCTTATTTTACTTACAGCACGTGGAGTAGAGCTATGTATTATAGCAAGTTTGAATCTATAGCGACCTTATTGCATGCTTCAATAAAATGTCCTATTGATTTTGAATACAAATTCTACTTACATTCATCACAAAATGAGTTTCCACAACAAGGTATCATAACAGCATCAGTGAGTAGGTCACGGCAAAGACTGCAGATCAACTCATCAGGTATCGTCGGCTCCGGGGCTGCGGGCGCGTTGGTTGGAGTATCCGCGCCACCTGCACTCTCTGATGCCAGGTAGGCCTCACTAAGCAAGACAAATTATTATATTTTATTAATGAAAATGGATATTAACATAAAAATATATAATACTTTCAAAGTGTCAGAGTTCTCTTGAGACAAAATTTGTAACCACGTGGGCAAAGCTGCGGGTAGCTGTTAGTAATATTATAATAGAAGAAAATCGTAAGAAGAATTATACTACTTTTTTCTCCAAAGGTTATTTAAATGTTCTTTATGATTACAGAAGCGCTATAGGCTACACCTTAATGTGAAACTTTATAAGTTTGTTGTTCAATCACACTTGAAGAACCGAACGGGTATAAACTAAATTAGGCAGACATGTAGATTATGCAGAAGAATCAGATATAGGAAACTTTTATCTAAAGGACGACCAAACAATCAACCATCCCTTAAAAAATTACATCTTACACTTTTAGGATAATAAAAACAAGTTTCGATATCTCTTTTGTAAATTACATTATGTTAATAAAACTAACTGCACACAATATATGGTAATCAGATTCAAAATAAGTAGGATTTGAAATTTAACCTTTTTTGTTTATTTAATTACATGAATCAAAAAGAGACATCTAGTATCTTACTGGTCAACAGCTGGAACTGCAAATGTACCACTTGGAGTCATCATGGCTCCTGGTGCTTTTGGACCATCAACTGGTACCATAAAACTCCGAGGTATACCAGTACTTCTCCTTATCTCAATAGCTTCGCCCTGTGATGAAAATTAAAACCAAAAAAATTATAACTAAAATTTATAAACTCATGAATAAATTTATTTTTAATAACAATCAGTTATCCCACCGAAGAAGCTGCTGGGCAATCTTTGATCCAATGACCTCTTTTCTGACACTTGTAACAAATATAATTAGATGGCACAGCTCCTCGCTGATTTTGCCCCCTGATTTTCTGGTAACTGTAAGAATTATGAAATCATGTTAATTTAAGTTTAATAGATAATAATAGTAAGAGTAATTAGATAATAAGAATTTTTATTACATAAAATACTATAAAACCAAAGAGCCAAACTACTAAAAAGGAGTTGATAACATGATTAAATTTGAAACTGAAATTGTACCAATTTCCGAATTCACTATAGGTCAGAAAAGAGTTGCATATAAAAAAACACACGATCAAAATTAAATGAAGTATAAATGCAGAAAAATATATGTACTTCATACAAATACATTTTAAAAATATTTAACAAAACAAAAGTACCTAAATTTAAAAAGACAAAATAAAAATTTCATTAACACAAATTTTAACACATTACATGTTTGAATATGCAAGGAATAATTAAATCGCGCCAATAAAGAAACTATTTTAAAATGGCATCCACTCATGTGCATCTCTCTCACACTACAAATCTGTATATTTTCAAAAAATGGATCAGAATGTAAAAAAATAATATTCAGTCTTGACTAGAATTGCAAATCTTGCAATAATTTTTCTTTTAGTTACTGTCGAGTTTTATTGTTTTTAGTTTTATTTAACTATTAGTACACGAAAACGAGTAGGAAAAATTTGCTTTTATTTTCAGTGATTTTTAATCCCACTGTAGTTTAGATAGACTGAATATTGTACTACAACAATGAAAGAATGTAACACTACAAAAAGGTAATGAGTAACGGAAATAAAGAAACTTGGACATTCTTGGCGCGTTTTATACAAGCTCACTAGCAACATTGCATTGGGGCCACCACTTGGCCAGTTCAATATAGAAATATTGAAAATGTTACTTAATAAATAGCTTTGCTAACATTATTTATTAACTAATATTCCTGTTAACCCTTCAACTAAGCATTACAGCTTCTGACGTCATGTTTTGCAGTCTGCACCCTAACCCATTTGGGTATTGGCGAATTTTGGACTACATACAGTTTTAACTATTTCCAAATAATTATAACTACCAATAATTGTTGAACTAAATGTCAATAACACCACACACAGCCTATATAACAAAGTTATTACAATTGAAGTTTAATGCTTCTTATACAAAAGAGCAGAATAGATTATTACTACTATAACCCAATGCCAACATTATGATGGCTGTGAAGTGCGCTCCAAGAACAACTAAGCACAAGGTTCAGTATACTAGGCAATTGTGCAACAACAATATGCATATTCTATTATCCTTAGCCGCGTCTCCCAAATTTTGTTATAGCTACGATTTTCCTTAAGGTTTTTGTATTAAAACTCAGCACTTTTTAAGCAAAGGTGGTTGTGGAAATTTAAATTACAAAACTTATTACTTATTTAAGTAGCTATAATAACCAAACAACAAATAGTTTGAGCTTGACCATACATTTACAGACATGCATAAAACATTTGTTAATGCGCAGGAACCTTATTGTGTCATTATCAGTATGAAATTAAAATATTTGTGTACATGTCTTCATAGACGCATGTCGTTTTAATTTTGTATGTGTTCCCTTATCTTTTTGTTTTTTATTTATGGTATTGATGGCAATCCCTTTAATTTAATTAAAAGAAAAAAAATATTATTTCTTTACAAACTGTGAAACATTTGTTTATTTCTATGAAAGTATTGGAATTTAAAAATACTTTTTACAATTATACACAACCTTTTGATACAAATTATTATTAAGCTTAATAATTGCAATGATAGTTTAGATAAGTCTTACTTGCTAGGGTCGTAGTCAAAAGTGGACTGTGATATCATAGCATTTATTTTATCCTGTTCGCTACCTTCCATGCGAGACAGATCAGCCAGTCCCTTATTAACAGCAACATCTTTATGCAGTGATGATGAATTAGGATTAGAACCTTCCCACTGTTTCTTAGGTTGCTGGGAGAGCGGAACTCTAGCAACAAGGAGTGATGTGTTCTTTGGAATTAATGTATGGTCATCCACATACACTGTAATTGAAAATCAAATACAATTAATACAAAATAATGATGTAAAATAAAAATATAAATATTTAAATAATTTGTAATTGCAGTTGCAACTTTCCTAACAATATAATGTATGGTCTGTCTTAGTGGGGAGAAAATAAACAAATATTATTGTTATTTTTTGGGGTATTTCTATATTTACTTATCTGGTTGGGTTGTATAAAATAATACATGTATAAGTAATATTTTATAAATTATATATATAATAAAATTAAATAGATAACTAAAACCCAACCAGATGGAAGCCCCCGGCAGGGGAGACCAGACGGCCGAGGGTTAGGGAGAAAGGGAAAGAAACCGGCAGACAATGCGAGCAGTATCGAGTAGCACTGCCTTCTGCATTTGAGCTCGGAGCAGTCCGTCACGGAGTCCCAGCCGCCTCAGATGTTCCGATAGACTGACTGGAATTAACCCATTCGCAGAGACGACGATCGGAATAATTTCGGTCGGCATACCACCCCACATGTCGGTTACCTCGTGAGCCAGTTCCAGATATTGTCTTCTTGTCTGTTTCGGCTTTCACAGGGTTCTCGTCATATGGAATGGTGATGTCCACCAAAAATATCCTCGACTGTGCTCGGTCCATCAACACGATGTCAGGCTTATTTGCATGAATCGTCCTGTCCGTGATAATGGACCGGTCCCAATAGAGCCTAGCGCGGTCATTTTCGAGCCGGCTTCCGGCGAGTATTTATAGTAAGGCAGTCTCCGATCCACAAGACCGCACTTCAGAGCGAGCTCCTGGTGTAAGATCCTGGCTACTAGGTTGTGCCTGTGCAGATACCCAGAGTTAGAAAGCGCTGAACAACCGGAGATGACATGCCGAAGCGACTCCCCGGGACGGCGACAGGCTCGACAGGTGTCGACGGTGCCATCCTTTAGGATGTATCTCCGATAGTTGTTCGTCTTAATAACGTGATCTTGTATCGCACAGACAAAACCCTCGGTTTCCCCAAAGAGGTCACCAAAACGCAGCCAGTTTAGGGAGGCGACGGTATCTACGAAAGGCTCATGTAGCCTTGTAGAACCTCCCGTGGAGCTCTTTCTCCTTCCATACGGTCTCCCGGTCGGAGGCGCTCTGTACTGCCGGGTCCTGCCGTTGCTCGTTGGCCAAGGATAGAGGGGTAAGCCCTTTTTCACAACTAATGACGTCCGAATAGAATGACTCATCCGATCTCGCTAGGAAGTAGTTACGGAAGCTGCACACTTCGCGATTGTGCATGGTGAGGGCGCTTAAGTAACCCCGCCCACCACGCTTCCGCGGCAAGTACAGCCTCATCACTGACAATCTCGGATGATGCATCCTGTACATGCATTCGGTTTGAGTCCTCCTGAGTATGCCAAAGGTATAAATGAGGACTGGCATGACCCAGCCGTTATACGCGCGTGCCTTGTACCCGCCCGACAAAAGGCTATTAAACACTTTTGTCAGACGCGCAAAAAACAAGTCGCGAACCGTTTGTTTCATGCCAGCCTCATCGATACCTATGTTTTGTGACATACCCAGGTACCGGTATGTATCAGCCTCGGAAAGGGTCTTAATGTTAACGGGCATTGACAAGTCTATGCCCTCAGAATTAGCGACCTTTCCCCTTTCGACGTGGAGGACCGCACACTTATCCGTCCCGAGCTCCATTCTGATTGAATTGCTAAAATCGCAAGTGATTTTTAGCAATTCCATCAGATGGGAGCGATTGGTGGCGAATAGCTTGAGGTCATCCATGTAGAAAAGGTGGGTCACTTTTGTACCTCCCCTCCGAAGCTGAAATCCTCTCCCTGAGTTCTCCAGCAACGTGCTGAGAGGGTTCAAGGAGAGGCAGAACCATATTGGACTCAAACAATCGTTATGTGTTATTATTATTACAATATCATTATAACACAATACAAGAGGCAAAAAGTTGGGTACAGAAGTGGGTTTGATTGTACCCAATGGAATTCCGTAATCTTTACCGGCAACTAAATGTGTGACAGGCATGAGGCCACTAACAAAGTTAAACAGTCTAATATCTATCTAGATAAATTCACTTATGAAAATTATATATGTATATTCGATTATTCGAAGATTAGACATATAATATATCCGAAAGTATGCATCTCTGGCAGATGTATCTAGCCGCCTCTCTAACCTATACTAAATATTTAGCAGCACATTTTCTATGTAAGGAATTCTTGCATACAGCATGGAATTCCAGCAATGCCAATTAGTAAAAAAATTAATTCTGCTAATACTTAAATGATTGGCAACATAAATTGGTGGTCACTCCTTTAGTATATTGTACAAAGTAAAATTTTCAGGTATTTTCTAGACTCAAAACTATCAGGTATACACTGTCTAGATTATATAAACAATAATGTGAAAAAGTTATCAGATCTTTATCTGTTGTTCATAGACGGTTCAATCCACATTTTAAGTATGGCTGCTTTTTGTTGGAACCATGTAATAAAAATCAGTTCATTTACAGTTGTATTTCAGTGAGAAAGGTATAGAGGAGGCACTATAATTAAAATTAAAATTCTCAAACAATAAAATTATGGATAGGGCACAACCCTGAATGAATGAAGGAAAATGAAATGAAAATTCTGTATTCTTTGATATAAGAAAGATACAAGACATCCAAAGGCAGAGGCCTCTTAGTGAGCATGACATACTCAAGACTCCGTAATAGTGAACTACATGGGGCCCTAAAATCTAAAATTCAAGGTTGTAAAATTACTATATACTAGCAAATAATATAATAAATAATACTACAAATAATTAAATTATTTGACTGTTCCATTTATTTGGTTGTAATTGAATGGCACAGAATTATTTAATTGTTACTAAGCACCTAGCCTGAGCACATGTTGCCACTATGTCAAGTTAAGTTGTTTAGTAATTACATTGACAGGCAATAAAATTTACCAACAATGAACAATAATTATTTATAGTTAAACTATAAATAATAAAATACTTATTTAAGTAGTTAAAAAAAAATAAGTATAGGTATAATAGGTAAATATAATACTTTGGAATTTGTAATAATTGCTATGTCACATATTTTTTTATTTATAATATCTAATCACTTACCATACATTGTCAAAATATGGCACTAATCTTTCAAATTAATCAATTTATAAAATAAAATAACACACAATATTGGTGCCATAATTAATAGACCCTTTAAGAATAAGTTAAGTCTTTATTGAATACCGTACCACAGGTATTCAATAATTTCACCTATTTAGCTTTCCTTTTTTTTTATGAAAAAATAGGCTTGCGTTTGACCTCAATCTTGCCCGATGGAAAGCGAAGATGAGGCCTAGGATGGTACACGCTTGCCTAGATGTCTGATCACTTTGGCCACTTCCATTGCTACAAATAGTAGAAAGCAACATAAATTAGTAGTTAGAATGTCATTATTGATGAATTTTATTTCTTGACAATCAAAATATCTGGGCACAAGAGCCCAGGCAACATTTTCATGATTTTCATTTGTCGATTGTTAGTATTTTAGGAAATACAAATTGTCAATGGAATATTAAAATTGATGATTCCTTTGTTTTTTTTTGTAACAATTACCCATCACTACAGTATATGACTGTATAAGAGATGAAAATATGTTTAGAGTAGAGTAGTACTACATGGAATAGGCAACCACGCCATGCAAAAAGCAATTTTAGATGGTCGAAACATCCAACACAAAAGGTAAAAGAAAGACCACAAATTTGATTAAATGTATCTTACCTACAATAAATTATAACAAAATGTTTCTAATTTTTTCTAATCATTTTAGGCTTATTTATTTATTAATCTTATGAACATTGAAATCTACACCAGTTTAAAACCTTCTCAGAGAAGAACCAGCAGGAAACTAGGGTTTTTTTAAATGCCATGTTATTTATTCATTATAATAAAACCAATACAACACCAAAGGTTTTAAAAATTATTGATATAATAATTTTTAAAATGTCACTTAACAATACATCAGTAGTCAAGGGATGTGGAAGTACAGATGAAGTGCTATTTCTACAAATCTTTGTCAATTATATTGTTTGATTTTATAGTAAACCTTTTTTACTAGGTTCTTTGGCAAGTTTCTAAAATATTGGGATTGCTTGTTGCACTATTATTAATAATTATAACATAACCAGGAATGCCTGTTTTCTTAGAACCATTATTTAAATGTATATTAGCAGTAGCATACTGCCATATAGGTACAACTGCATCAAAAAGTAATACATTGATAACCTTATTTAAAAACAAAGTATTATTTATTTTGAGATCTTATGTATATACAACATGAATGAAATAAATGATAAAATATTTAGTCATAGTTTTATAATCATAATCTTCTCTAACTAACCTTCTTTAGTTTGTGCATTGGTAATTTGAAGATCAAAATCTGAAGTTTTACCAATCCTCTTTTGTTGGGATATAGCTGCCTTAAGGTCCCCTACTGAAATGTGTAGTCCATCAAATGTGACAGTGTCGTAATCCAATGCACTTTTAAATTTATAATGTACAGACATCTCCACAAATCGGAATAAAATGCAATTTTATGTAACATGACAACATAACATAAGTTCACTTCTGTGTTTTGCTTCACTTCAAAGAAAAAACATAATAAAAGTATATATGATAAAGTCCGATTAAGAGATCAAGCTGTTACAATACGATACATTCAGGAGTATTAAAATTGATGTTCACACAATTGTGAGAAATAGAGAAGAGTTATACAAAACAAGTTAGCTACGTTTATCTCTATTTAATTTAACATTCCTCAATTAATGCATTAAATGTTTTAACAACACGTTTAGAGATAATGCTCCGAATTAAAATCTAATCGCAAGTCGCAACATTACGACTTTACGAGAGCGACGGCCATTATACTCACAGAGTAATTGCATAGATTATGCTACATTTGTCTATGATGGTTTACGGCTATTAAATGAACAGGAATTTAATCATAGACATTAAAATGTTAAAAATACACATATAGTACCGGTGACACACGGCATGAACTGACCCCAGTTATGAACCGATCATACACAACCAGTGCTTCCAGTGCCCGATACCCAATCATATATAGTTTTATCATTATTCATCAAATCATCACACGACAACGTTATTTAAAACAAACATTTTGTGATCACGTTATTTAAAACAAACTTAGTTTCTGTTAAAATTATCGGCGGTATATACTCGGGTGGTACCGTTGTATGGTGTGAGTGTATACTGTTAGTATTAACAATGTTTTACAAGTGTTACTTTACTGTTCTTTTTACAAGTGCTGAACCCATTTCCTGCCTAAGAGTAGTCTGGGTAGATACCAGACACCATACTCCTTTCGACCAAAAGTCGTCTGGTAAGATATCCCATTGTTACCGCTAAGCAGCAGTGCGGCTACTATTATGTTCCTGTTTGAAAGTTATAAAGAGCCATTGTAAAGCATTCCAGCTTAGTCCCCAGGTGTATCAACGCATCTGTCACGCCTCCCTTGTAAATTGTTTACAGGTGTCCTTAGGCTGAAGTAGCCACTTATCATGATTGTTATGCTCGTTTTTCATTCCAATCCATTAGAAAAAACTTACTTACTCTATGCTTATTCTGTGACTGCGAGAATGAGAGAGTGAAATCAGTCAACATTTGAAACCGTTGTTGTGTTTCTGTTTCAGCAAATTTTATTCTCTAGTCAATTTAATATTTTAAATTATTATTTTCCATTACAAAAATTAAGGCAAAAGTAACTTTTTGAATTGTGTAACACGGGTGTAACGCAACAGGGCTAATATTAACACAAAATGTTAGAAAAGTATACGACATCGTGTCGTGTTAATGTTAATATGTAATATCGTTTCGCGATCTAGAAAGAATCGCGAATTCGCGAATCTGTGTCAAAATTAATGACATATTTTTCGACATAGGAACATAAATTTCAGTTGGCAAAGTCATTATTTTTGAAGTTATACTTCTTTTGGCGCGTTAGAAAAAAATTATTAGAGTAAATTTTTACGATGCGCGCGAACGCCGACATCTAAAGTTAACAGGATGAATTTGGTTTCTATATGTCTCTTAAATTATATTGGTAAGTATTGTGGAGACTATACACTATTATAGAGTGTATAGTCTCCATAGTAACTATATTCAAAGTGGTTATTCAAATATTTATGAATCTTAAACACGTATTTTACATCAGTGGAGATAAAAAAATATATTCATACATACACATAACACATCTACTTTTAATACCATAGGTACTATCTTTTTGTCATATTTTTATTTTCTTTTTGTATTTTATTTGGTTATACATTATGATATTATTATAATACAATTCTTTGAAACATCTCGGGAGCACTCTGACTGGGACTCTTTCACTACTACTAGTACTAAAAATTATACACTAATTTTCCGCACTGTTCTAAAAATTTATAATCCGCATACAACACATTCGAAGATTACCTGAACATCACCGCAGAGTTATTCATACCTTACCACAAAATTAATGAAAACCCTCTAGTACTTTTGTACCTAAATGCTATTGGAATACAGCTTTGTCTGAAGCAATGGCCAAGCGACGCTTAGCTCTAGCCCAGTTACGACGAAACCCAACTCCGGTAATTTTAATATATTAAAAGAAAAAATCAAACATGCGCAAAATCTTATACGCAAGGAAAGAAAAGTTCATTGGCAGCAGTTTTGTACATACTTAGATGAGTCACTGTCAGCTCGAGATATATGTGGATGAATGAGGTGGTTCAAGGGAAACGCGTCGCCCAAAAGCGTAATACCTAAAAGCCTCGCCGCTGAATTGTTAAATAGTTACACCCGATTATGTTTCTCCTGCACAACCTTTGTTTTCTTCAGTAAATACGGATTTAGACGCACCTATATTTATATCCTAATTAGAACAGTATCTTTATAAAAGACACTTCACCGGGGTGTGACGCGATTACCTACTCCAAGATAGATCATCTTCCCGAAAATGGTAAACATCTGCTTCTAAAATTATACAACTGTTTTTAAGTTATGAGGTTTATCCCAGCTCAATAGAAAGAGATAAGAATCATACCTATTTCAAAACTAGGAAGGGATCCGAGTACCATATCGTCATACCGTCCAATTTCTATGATGTCGGGTTTATGCAAAGTTTTTCATACCATTATTAACAAAAGACTAGAATGGTATTGTGAACGGAAAAATTCTTTCAAATTTTAACTTAGCGACAGTATACATCTGTCAGCTCTTGCGGAACTTATTTGTGTCACAATATGCGGACGACTTTGTTGTGTACACGACCTGCACAAAAACTGAACAAGGAAGAAGACTTTTACAAATTGCTTTAGGTCAAGGTTACTATCGGATATGGGTTTACAAATTTCTGCTAATAAGAGTAAAGTTTGTTTATTTAAAAGAGGATTTTTAAGAGAACGTGCGGAGATTAGGTAGTACTATTATTCTATTGGTGGATCACGTAAAATACTTAGGTGGCTGGTGTCTACCCTCAAGTATATTATATTATATTACTCATATAAGTATATTACTCATATTCGGGGCGACAGCTTTGTTGTTCTGTCAAACTTAAAAAGCTCGCTTAAACATGTGGCTCGTTGCACCGTTGTTGGTGTTTTTACAGTATTCTTGCTTTTCCAATTGCAGAAGAAGCAAAAGTACTCTATAGATTAGTGTCTAAGTATTTTGAGAGAAGATTGTTATAATTAGCACGATTGGGGTGACGTGGTCACTGAGTGACAAAACCCTATTTAATCTAAATAATAATAAATATTTTTGTGAAGTCTTTGCTTAATACATTTTTTAACATATTGATAAAGTAAAAATTATTTGCGCAGTTACTGGAATTTTGTTGTACAAACGTATACAGCTTCCCATGAACGAGTTACTAGAGTAGTTAGTCTAGAGTAACAGGTTAGTAGCAGGTCCCTGCTTGACTGTGCTTGTGTCTATTCCTAGTAATTACATTAGGTACAGCACTAAGATTATTAAATGTATTTGTGTTTTATGTGTATATATAATATTTTCATATGTATATTGAGAATTAGTATGTAAAAATATTTTTTCCTTTTATTGAAGTCATTGTTTTGATTATAAATAGCTCCCTTGGCCCTCTTTTGCGAGTCTAATATTGTTTCTATATTTTTAGTTCTATAGTTTTAAACAATATGTCATAATACTGTGAAAATAACTAAAATAAACTATTGTAGATGTTTTGACTCATCAGCCTGACTCCTTTTATTATTTGCAGAATATACTGCAAAACTAAGTCTACTAGCAAGTTAAGGGCCAGCCCATTGAAACTTTGTATCAACAGTTTTTCTAAGAAAAACAGTGGAATCAAGGTTTAAGTCTTCCCCATTATACCATTAGGTATGTTTTAGATGTGGAGAACTTTTATTTTGTTAAAAATGACAATAAAATGAGTTGCAATTAAATATATTATTGACTCACGGACATTCCCTATAGATTTGCCGTTTTCTTAAATTGTATACTGTTAAACATTTTTACAATATCTTTTAAGAGTATTCAAAACAGTGTGAAATATTTATTTTACGAGTATTTACATTTCCCTTTAATAATATCTCGACCACAATAGGCGAAGAATTCAGAGATATTGTAGTCAAAATTAGAATCTCAGTAAATAGAATTCCTCAAACACATCAGCTACTTGTTACAGCAACATATCAATAAAACTAAATTAAATTAATTACGTATTTCCCCTAAAATTTACTCTGTGCTCATTTCCACAACTACAGCTCCCATGTCTAAACTGTCGAAAGACGCTTGAACTTGAACCCCATTGAAAATAAACGAAACATTATGAGTTTTCTTTATTAATATTATTATTTTAATTTTATTAAATTTAGATACTTATGTTATATTTATAATATATTTAAGTACAAATTCAGCAGAAAAAATATTTTTAATTTATATAAGTTTATCAATACAGTTGTGGAAGTATTATTTTATGGCAGCACTTCACAACCGGAAATTTTGTATCAAACGTATTACGTATTTAAAAGAGTGAATTATACAATTTACTAGAAATCACTTCAAATTATATTTCAAAAGCTTTACAAATTTCATTATTGATGCTTAAATAAAAATATTTTATAATCTTGTAATTTATTATAAAATTTCTTATGTATAAGTACCAATACATATTTGGCAAATTGCCATGAACTTCCGGTGTGAGATAAAGACACGCGGATCTATCGAGAAAAGAACGCTAATAATTATAAAAATAACAGGAAAATTAAGTCTTATTTAATAATTTTACACTGTCTCGTAATAAAATATGTCCAATAACGGTGCTCCGGACTCTTGGGAAAGTCAGGCCGATGTCATTGGTGAACAAGGTGCAAAAGACTCCAATGATGTGTCTACAAAATTTTCCACGTTGAATGTGAATGCTATAGAATTTGTGCCTTCTTTTTGTAAGCCTTCTCAGGCTAGCGAAAATTCTGAATCACCTACTACACCACAAAAATCTGAAAGCGATTCTACAAATTCTGCGGAGCCAGAGAGTCCAGTCCTAAACGGTAAGTCTGAATAATGTCTTTTATTAATTTCTGTAGAAAATAATTGTATTTGTCATACCCGGGTTTTCGTATCGTGTCTTTTTTTTTAACCATAACAAATGATTATTTAGGTGTAAAAATTAAAATATCTTGTATACTGACATAAGCGCAACGTTTATTCGACGACTGATTTTTTCCGAATCCAGTTCTAACGGGTTATGTCGAGACACGCGGCGCGCGGGTCTTTGCATTTACATCATTAAACTTTCTCTCTGAGAAATTCATCGAGTCTTTTTGTACATTCCCAAATGGAATACAAGAAAGGTGCGTTTATTTGTGTTTTAACTATTCTTCTTCAAAAGTGCTGTATCAGTTACTATATATTCTTACGTAGGAGCAGAATTAATACTTCTGCTCGTAATAATTTTGAAAACAATTATAGTTTGAATATTTCTTAGATTAAACCAAAAATAGATTCTCATTTTGATTATTTTACATTTTCCGATAAATTTGCAAATTTGACCTTTGGTGTCAACATAATAATAATTACACCCTAGTTTAATGTCATATGATCTACTAATACAGAGAGGTTATTTTGTAAGTGTGGAATATTTAAATTATTAAATTAGTATGGCTTCTAATTTGTATTGAGATAACAGGATTAAAGATACTTTTAAAATTGACTTACTTAACAATTAAGAACAAATACTTGCACATTTATAAAGTTTTACATACTTTCACATATTACCTTGAGTTCATTTATTACCAATTTTTTTTTAGATTTTTTTTTAAATTTTTTTTGCTGAATATATGTAAATTATACCCTACAATTTATTGAGAAATTTACAAAAAAACTTTCTTTAAAATTTAGACAAAATTTGGCAACACAGTTTTATAACTTTCTCATCTTAATTTTCCAACATTGAGAAGGCATTTAATAACTAATAATTGTACATCAGGTTGTGGTGACGAAGGCGACAGTGGTGATGGTGGAGCAGCATCAGCATCACCGCGTGTTGAGGAACCTCCTCCTGTTCCACCTGCAGCAGTCCCCACAGCTCCCACTCTTCCTATCCTCTCTGATTCCTCTCCTACAATTGACAGTTGGGATGCGGAAGCTGATGATGCACTTTTAACTCCAGAGGACAACAATGAAGCAGAAGAAGAAGAAACGGAGCAACAGGTTCAGGCTACTGTAATTAGCATGTGATTTTTTTTTTTATGCTTATACTAGTGAACAGTACTTGCTTTATTAGATCTGTAATATACAGTGGTGGTCACATAGTTAGAAACACTACCAAGGGTCCTTGACATTATGTCAGATACTTCACTGCAAACATTTTTATTTATGCTTATACTAGTGAACAGCACTTGCTTTATTAGATCTGTAATATACAGTGGTGGTCACATAATTAGAAACACTACCAACGGTCCTTGACATTATGTCCGATACTACACTGTAATCGTTTTTATTTTGAAATTAAACAATAAATAGGACAATATGTTCAATATTTTATCATTTAGTAGAAAAACAATATAAATCCCATTACAGAAGTGCAGTTTCAATATTACATCACGGACAAACATTTAAATCAGTTTTAAGGTATGAACAATAATGGTCATCAAATTAGAAACAACAACAAAAAAGTATAAAAAACAATATTTTTTTTAGTATTAGTATTAATTAGTATTGTTATTTACGAAATAGCTAATATCCCCAACCTACCAATAGTTATAATTAATATTTAGCGGCATATCCCTTATTTTCAATAACAGCACTGAAACAATGTGGCATTGATTCAATCCATTTCATATATTTTTCTAGGGGAATTGAATTCCATGCTTCAACAAATGCTTCATATAGTTCGTTTTGATTGGTGTTACGTTTGTTGGAGACTTTCTTTTTAACAATATACCAGAGATTTTCTATCGGGTTTAAATCCGGACTATTTGCTGGCCAGTCTAAAACGCGTATACACTGTTCGCTTAAGAAACATTTGACCCTATTGGCCGTGTGTTTAGGGTCATCGTCATGCTGAAAGATCCAGGTTACAGGCAAATGATCGTCCGAGTAGGGAATCATTGTGTGCTCTAAGATATTTTTGTATTGCCATTGACCATTGTACCTTCAATCTTCCTAACGGGTCCAACTCCACATCCGGAAAAACACCCCCAAACTTTAAAGTTACTGCCGCCGTGCTTAACTATACTCCTTGTGTCATAATTAAAAGCACTGTTTACAGGACGTCTGACATAGCGCTTTCCATCGGAATTTACCATATTTATTTTTGTTTCATCTGAAAATAACACTTTTTTCCATTCTCGTACCATCCAATTAACATATTTTTTAGAGAATAATAATCGCTTCTCTCGGTGTTGCTTAGTAAGAAGCGGTACCTTTCGAGAGATTCTTCCAACCAATTTAGCTTCCACTAATCTTCTCAGTATCAGTCTTGACGAGATGTTTCTGGGGTCATCAGGCGAAAAAACTTCATTTTTAATCTGGTTGGAGCCTTTACTTGGGTCTTTTTTAGCAACACAAACGATTAGCGTATCTTCTCTTCTCAACAGTTCCATGTGTTTTATAATGATCAATTACATTAAAATATTTCTTAACAGAATAATTTAAATGCAGAATCTACATGTAAATGAACAATTATGTGTTGACATGACACAACTTTTATTTTTGCCCATTTTGAACAAAATAAAATTCAGATTAAATTTTGAATTGTCCACAAAATAATAGAAAAAGCCAAGAAAGAAATGTTATTCTCCAATTTCAAAAAAAGAATGAGCTACGGCTTTTCAAAAATGTTTCTAATTAGGCGTCCAAGCGACCAGAAGAGTAACAGAAAATAAACTCCTACATGTGTAAGACTCATTTTGTAATTAAAACTAAGATATGTTTTATATTTTATGCATTTAATGAGTTTTTTTATTTGAGTGGCTAATGATGCAATAATATATTGCATGATTATTAATTATTGAATGTGTTTATTTTTTATGAACATTTGTACGTAGAAGTTATACTTTCTTTATTCATAAGAAGTGTTTCTAATTATATGACCACCACTGTATATACGAAATGAGAATGTGTTATACATATAAACCCTCCTGTCCATGCCTTCACCATCATTTTTAAATAATGGTGAAGGCACTGAAATAGTGTTTAGAAGTTAGAAGCAAATACAGAGACAAATAAAGATTTGGAATTTGTATTATGCTATTCAAAGATGTTGTGACTACAAATTTGTAGTAGCTGTGACCACCACATAGAGTCACTACTACAAATTTCACACATCAAGCCAAACAAGTTATTTGAATTGTGAGCTAACATTGGAGGCTGTGAATTCAAGAGATTAAGATTTTTATTAAATTAAATTAAATTTTAGACCAAAATTAAAAGGATAGTAAAAGGACTTACAAATTTATTATAAAATCACAAGGAACATAATTTATATTGTTGCAACACTAGTTATTTTGGAGTCAATTTCAAAACACCCTTTCCTGAGTTCATATTCTTTTTAGCAAATTACCAAAATTTTTGATGTCTCTATTTGTCCATACTAAACATGGAAGCTACTGAACCTATTTTGCCAGTAACATAGAAGCTAGATCACTTTGTAGGTGATTTAAGTTATGCTTTTGTCCTAAAAATAACAAAATTAATAGGTATGTTATCAGAGGAAACAGCTAGAAAAGAATAAAAATTCAATGTCTCTTTAATCATAGAAACATTTAAGCCCTTTTGCATGTTTTCAATATCCTTTATTCAAATGCACAATTTATTAAATAAATATATTTGCTCCAACTGAATGTAAATGATTACCAGATGTTTTCTAACAATTTTCATGATGAGACAAAATATTCAAAATTTGGTTTAAGTAACAAGCTTCAGAAGCTAGAGAATCTGTTCATATTAGTCAGTCAGCCTGAGTTAACAACTTATACCCACAATACTTGCTACTAATATTATATTTACTTTAATAATACTATAGGTCATATTCTATCTACTAAATGACAGCCAGACTACTTACAATTTGTCTTTTTTACATAATTTTCTTCAATAATTTATTTTTTCTTTATTCAAGTATTTCATTACTTTGAAAGAATAATATTATTGTAATAATTTTTTTGTAAGATTGGTTTATAATGAAGATAATTTTAACATCAGGGACAGCTGACTGATAGAGATATTGTTTGTAATATTATATATTTTATTTATAACCATGTTCATTATAGGACATTGCCTATGCCAATTAAGAAAGAAGACGAACATTGACTATATTGTTATTAAGAGAAGACAAAAAGCACTGTTTCCATTTAATTATGACATAAAAATAGGTAACATTTCTTACTTAATGTTGACTTTGTTCTCACATATCAGTGCAACATATTAAATAATTTTTAAAATTTGCACTTAATTTTTACTCATGTTGCTAATGCTTCTATAGCTACTCATACATAATATTTAAAAAAAATTATGTATGAGTAGCCATGTAAAATTAAATAGTGTCTGTTGTACATACCAAAATTTCTTTTCTTGATTAGGAGGATGGAGAAGCTGCAAAAAAGATTCCTAAGAAAAAACCACCAAGAGTGGAGGATACCCGAAGCAAGAAAGAACATGTGAATGTTGTATTTATAGGTCATGTTGGTGAGTTAATTTACATATAAAAAAAAATAATTTATGGAAGCTTTATTAAATGACATTACTATTTTCTTTCTTAAAAAAATTAAAAAAATATTTATTTTAATTAATTGAAGTTAAAATGAATCAAATGATTTATTTATTTTTGTCTATTTCCTAATTTCCCATTTACAATTACTTAATATTGCTAAATACATTACATTGACATAAAATTTATTCTAGATGCTGGTAAATCTACAATTGGTGGTCAAATTATGTCTTTGACCGGTATGGTGGACAAAAGAACATTGGAAAAATATGAAAGGGAAGCTAGAGAAAAGTCAAGAGAGTCATGGTACTTGTCTTGGGCTCTTGATACTAACCAAGAAGGTTCATATTTACTTTATAGCTCTTTTATCCTCTCTTAAAAAGATGCCTCTGATTAAAAAGACAATACTTAGTAGAATGTCTATAATTTATTACTTAGATAATAACATGTCATTTGTTATACATTGTGTTAATTTATAAAAAAAATGCTTTTACCTGTGGCTTTGTACGCATTGAATTAGGCTACATAATAGCATACATAATTTTAGTAGTTCTTGTAAAAAAACAAACATCCAGGTGAGTAAGTAAAAATAATGATCATTATAAATTGAGCTTACTTACCATATAAGACCAGTCTATGTCTAGACCTACCTCTACTGGTTATTCATAAGCTTTATTGTTATTCTAAATATTTATGTAACAAAATGATTGGTCAAAAGACATGTTTGCTACATGTATATGTTATTAACCAATAGTGAGATAAAAAGACCTGCCTATATTTGAAATGAAACCATTATTTACAGTTTTTATCGCGTTTAATTTAGATTTGTTAAATCCAAAAATTGGGGGGTTTTGCATATCACGTGGGGACCACCACATGTACTGTAAATTCCTGCTCCTCAGTGTTTTTTTCTAATGTCATGTTAAACGACAAACAATTCAACTTTGTGTTCATTGTTTAATGTGTGTGCTGTGCGAACTTCCAAAGATAAAGTTAAAACAATAATAACAAAGATTTAATAATCCACTGTGATCTAAGTTTGAGTGTATTAAAATAAAAAAAATAGTTTATGGGCTTGATGCAAGAAATTTGAAAAGAAGATGCAAGGTATCTTGTCTAAACTGGAAAATCATACCAGATCTTGTGAATATCCTCCGAATCTTAGTACTAATGAAGGCCAAGTTCCACCAATTGCATCTACCATGGCATCCTCGGTGTATTGGTATGAAGTCTTATCACAATCACAACCTTCCACCAGTCAACAACATACCAGTACAGGTCAGTGCTGCAATATGTAAATAAATAATATTTACATATTATTATGATATTTAGAGAAAATTAGGTATTGTAATATTGAAAAAAGGCCAGGTCAAGAGTACTCTAAACCAACGAGCATGCATGTGAAGGACCGTAGCAAGTGGAAGAAGATTGTCTCTGCCTGCCCCGTTAGGAACAAGGCGTGAATATATACATATATTTAAATGAAGTACTTAGGTGTGTTTGCAATAGCTAGATTTATTGTATTGGATATTACCAAACAACACAAATATGTACAAATTAAATAATAATAGCTATCATGCATGTACAGCTTATTCCTGCAAATAAAAGTGTCTTATTCATTTTATGGTGATGAACACCTAAATGGCTGTGAATATCACTGGGCTTACTGTTTTTTGCATTTATTTCAGATTCAGTCCATGAAGTCCACAACAATCAACCAAAAAACTAACTATGTACTGCCTCAGATAGATAACGCAGATGAAACTAGCAATAAATAAAGATAATAATATTATAACTCCTACTAAACCGTTTTCCGAAAATATAGATATGCAATTTAGAAGATATTTCTATAACTAAAAATTTCACAGATTAATTTTTTGTGCTATTTACTATGGTGTTACTAACAAAATCCAACCCTTTTAAAGTATATGTTTGTTTGGTCAATAATTCGAAATTATCTCTTTCACTGTCCTGCTTCAGTATTGTTAGAACATGAGAACCAATGGCTAAAGAAATGTTTCACCATTCAACAAGGTCATTCTGTAAGCAGATCCTAACAGCTACTGCATCAACAGCAGTATTAGAGCGGAAAATTCCCTCTTTTGTACTGATACAGTCAAAGCTGAGGAATTAGGGAATGTCTGAATGCTGCAAATCTTATTTTCATGTTCAAATATTTTAATGAAGATTACAAAAGGAAAAACCGACACATGCAGACATCAAAGAAGTCATTGTAGAAAAAGAAGACAAATCAGATAACAAATATGATTTATCAGTTAATAATGAATAAAAATATGTTAAATATGTTATTATACCAATAATTAGTATGGTCAATTTTATTGACCTGATTGGCTGTTGATTTTCTTGCTTGGTGAAAAATAAAATAATGTTTAGATATTATACTTCAAACACTTTTATTTTATGTAAATTATTGGATAATTATCAATGAACATAATTTTTACTGTTTTAGATTTTTAAGAATATGTTATATTTATTTTTGTATTATATTATTTTAACCAATTGGATAAAGGTTTACACTTTTCGAAAGGGTTTAATCTAAAACAAAACTCCGAAACTATTAATCCCGGAAAATACCGGGATCGACCAGAACGGGATTAATACCATAAACAATAACCAGAATGCGATTCACTGTTCCGAAGCGTATGAATACTCGTATTTAAATTGTCTATTTATTAAGAAACTACATTATAAATGAAACTATTCCATACTCATAGATTATAGATGGATGAAGTTGCAGGCAAAAGCCAGTCATGAATACACTACTGCTATAAATATCCTTTTTGTGTTATGGTGTACCATTTTGTTTTGGTTCTACAAAAATTGTGTGTGCTTCAAGTGCACCAATGAACATTAAAACTGCATAAAAAAAAACTAGTTTTAACAGTTTTTAATTCAAATAGTGTGTATTAATTTTCTATTTGTCATAAAAATAACACAATTTTATACATAGCACATTATTTTTTCTACACAGAGCGCGACAAAGGAAAGACTGTGGAAGTAGGACGAGCATATTTTGAGACTGAAAAGAAGCATTTCACAATACTGGATGCACCAGGACACAAGAGTTTTGTACCAAACATGATTGGTGGTGCAGCACAGGCCGATCTTGCTGTATTGGTATGATTAGCTGAAATATATAAATTTAATAAAGTTCCAGTTTAATTCATGGTTTTCTCCTAGTTGATTTTCGACCACGGCGCCAGGTCTACCTTGTGTCCAGGAGGAGAATCTTGCTGTAAAGTCCTTTGTTCATTTTTGAAACCTCTCAGTGTAGCACTGCATGATAAACTCTTGATAAACTTTGGTTGAAGTCTTTACTCCGTTTTCACAAAAATTAAGACTTAGGTACCAAACCATGTATAATGCATATTGATTACCACTTTGACACAAATTGCGAGGCTTCTTTAGAGCTGAGCGGCATACTCTTTGTTATTTTGCTCATAGAGCAAGAGCAATTGTACTTGGTGAAAGACATAGAATTAAGACAATCGTAATAATTCTATGTCTTCCACCAATATATCATGACAGCAAGCACTTGACCGAAACACTCTCTTAAACTGCAGGGATTGATTTATTCCATTTCCGTCGATAGACGGTAGGCTCCTTCATTTCTTTAATAATTCAGAACAGAACCCTAGTGGGAATCTTCATATCGCATAAATATTTCACATAACGCAGTGGAGACCATTAGTTACGATTGATTACGAAAGATAGCTCATGCCCCTGATAAAAACTTGTTGATTTATAGGTAGATTAAGGTGATGAAGGACCAGTATAAAAGTTTAACTTACCTGTGCGCTTCACCTGGCACTTCAAATAATGATGACTCCATACCCAACTACAATAACCCTCTGATTTTTCTTTGTAATAACCCAGTGGATTCTGCTGATTATTGTTTTGATTTGCTTATTTGTTATTTCAGGTTATTTCCGCTCGAAAAGGAGAATTTGAAACTGGCTTTGATAGAGGTGGTCAAACTCGAGAACATGCTATGTTAGCAAAGACAGCAGGAGTAAAGCATCTTGTGGCACTTGTAAATAAAATGGATGACCCCACAGTAAATTGGGATGAGAAGAGGTAAAGTCATAATTCTTCATTAATTATAAAATTTCGCAACTGGTGCCTTATATAGCGGATAGTCACTAAAATTTTACCAAAAATTCGTAACATCATTACATAGAGGGTTAACTTCACATGGTTCTCAAAATCTCTGTTAATTCCAACCTTCACTGGGGAGCGCGTTTTGATAAAAAAAAACTAAGAAATTAAGTTCTGCAATTTTCGCTATTAGAAGAATCAGAAAAGCAACAGTCAAATTAGTTTACTTTGCTAACTTCCACAGTTTCATGACCTATGTGTTACTTTGCACCTGGATAGCAAACAGCATTAATTTTACACATTAGGCATCACAACCTGTTTAAGGAGACTAATATCGTGACACTTCCATTATTGTTGATTTTTGAGAACATTATTTATGTACAGAAAAATATGAACATATTTAATAAAAAATTACTGTGTAGAATGGGACTAGGCTAGAGGTTTGAAATTCTTTTTTGTATAAATGCATAAAATATTGTGCAACAAACTAAATTTTTAAGAAGCCTTTGAAATAGCAATAAAAAAGGATACATTGAGGACAAAGATATAGAAGATGCAAATAACTCTTACTCAGCACACGCAGGTCACCTGCCTACTGAATATTTTGTTAAAATTGACATTTAAACTAAAATGACTTTAGTTTCTTGCCATTCTTCTCTAAGAAGGTCTTGTTTTTGTGAACCAGTGTAGATTTTAATGTTCGTAAGAGTTTTGAGGAGCCTAAATTTGAGAAAAATTAATTGACATAGTCATGGCATTGTTGTGAAATATTTTTGTAGCATAGTGGTTAAAGCCCCTGCATTTTTTATAGTATTTCACACTAGGTTTCGCCCGGACAGATTTGTAATATATAAAACAAATGTGAATCTGTTATACATATTTTATTGATATTAACCTTCCTTAGCTTATTCTAAATCACGGTGAAAACTACATTGAAATCTTCTTAGAAGTTATAGATGAATAGACAAACACAGATTGCTACTTTGTTTTATACAGTTTAAGGCTATACCTCCTTCTAGATAAATGTCATGAAGAAGACATAAATATTTATTATATAAGCACTTGCACCTCTCACATATTGGGATAGGCAGGGAGATTAAGGTCAGGGTGGATAATTCTGGCATAGTTTTTTTTAAAGTTATATTTGTTTGACTATATTGGAAGCCCTTTTTAATTTAATACAAATTTTAAGGTATCAAACAAATAAAAATTCCTTAACCTTTCAGATACAGTTATCATATTTAATTTAACTGTGTCCAGAATTGAGTGAAACCATTTTTTTTAAGACTTAACCACTAGACAGATTTTCCCAGAAAATGATGCATATCAATCATGCATCAAGTTTTTCTAGAATTGGATGTTTATTTTAAGGATACATACTATGAGCACATGCATTGATGGATGAAGATCCATTGTGAGCCTGACAAGCATTATTATAAGATTGAAATATAATCTTACGTAAACAACTACACTTTTAGGGATTATTCCGGCATACTTTATAATTTATTTCATCTAATTAAAATGTATTTCATCCAAGTTCCAGATAAAATGGGGTTTGTCTTTTAAACCTAATTCTTCTATGGTTTTTTCTCATAAATCAAAATAAGAATAATCCTCAAATAGATTTAGGGCAATTTTTCAAGCATATTCAACGGCTTGAGGCTTTTTTATTGCTCAAAAAGGTTGTTTGAAAAAAAGCTGATATATTATTTTGACCAATATATGCTCCAATTATCTCTAAACTTTCTCTCCTAGTCAGCAAAATCGTACTTCTACTTTGTATGAAGATGTGTAGCCAAGTTTTTTCAACTTTTAAAAAGACTGGTTTTTCTCTCAATATCGTCTGAACTTCTTTTTTTGTACACATGGTTTATAATGGTCATCATCATCATTTCAGCCCATCACAACTCCACTGCTGAACATAGGCCTTCCCAAGATATTGCCACGAAGCTCGGTCCTGAGCCACCTGCCATCAATTGACTTCCCACAACACTGCGCAGGTCATCACTCCATCTTGTAAGGTCGCCCCACACTGCGTTTGCCTGTACGTGGCCACTCGAGAAACTTTTTTCTCCAACTGTTGTTAGTTCTGCGAGCTATGTGGCCGGCCCATTGCCACTTCAGCTTGCCGATCCTTACGGCTATGTCCGTTACCTTAGTTCTGCTACGGATATCATCGTTGCAGACTCGTATCACGCAGAGAAACACCGAGCATAGCCCTTTCCATAGCGTGCTGAACAACTTTAGGGTTCCTCATACCGCCTGCAGTGAAGGATCAAGTATTAGTTCCGTAAGTCATCACTGGCAACACGCACTGGTTGTATACTTTTCTTAAGGTGTTGAGGTATAATCGACGAGAAGATATGACGTAGTTCCCTGAACGCAGCCCAGCCGAGTTGGATCCGTCGAAATCGGACAATTTCTCCTAGATATACGTACTCGTCTACAACTTGGAACTGATTGTTCCCAACAACAACCGGTATTGCTGTGGCATGGACGTTAAACATGACCTTTGTCTTGTCCATGTTCATCTTAAGACAAACCTATTAGGAGACACTATTGAGGGCATTGAGCATAGTGCTAAGCACCTTCAGCGATCCTGTCATTAGAACTATGACGTCAGCAAATCAAAGGTGAGTGATGTATTCGACAATGATGTTGATACCGTGTCCTTTTCAGTTCAGCTGATTGAAAACATCTTCCAATGCAGCGGTGAATAGTATCGGGTATGACATCGCCCTGTCTTACACCTTTCTGCAGTTGGATTGGTTTCAAACTCTGGTTCTGTACTCGGATAGACATTGTAGCGTCATTGTACAAACACCTAAGCACTATGATATACCGGGATTCTATCTGGCACCGCTGGAGAGACTAGAACCGCCCAGATATAAATTGTACTCCTCAGTCTTCTGTACAATCTGGCGAAGAGTATTTATGTGGTCTATGGTACTATAGCTTTTTCGGATCAGTCTTGTTCAGGAGGCTGAAAGTCGTCAAGTCTGTTTAGTAGACGATTTGAGATGACTGGAAACGGCACGTCGACGCGGCTTAGAAGCGATATCGAAGCTATAATTTTTCAATAGACAGTTATCACTGTTCTTGAGGAATAGGTCAACCACGCTTCTACTTCACGCTTTCGGCGTAACACCGCCATGAATGACTGTTTTAAACAGCTCCTGAAGGATTACAAGTATCGGTTTTCCACCCGCTTTCTAAACCTCAGCTGTGATTCCGTCCTTACCCGCAGCCTTGCCGTTTTTAAGCTTTTAGAGAGCCATCTTGATCTCGCTCAAATTGACGTCCGGGATGTCATCGGAATAATGTCAAATAAGCTTGGCTCTTGGGTCGTTACTCACACCAGTGTGTGGTTTCAAAGACGTTGTGTACAGCTTTCCGTAAAATCTCTGCTCCAGTGGAAATAACTGCGCCGCTTTCGGTCTTCAACTTGGTGAGTGGGCTCCGATAGACATATCTCTGGCAAAGACTTTGGAGCCTTTGTTCCGCTCTATCGCATGTTCAATACAGGCTGTATTAAATTTGCGTATGTCTTGGCTCATACATTTGGAGATCGGTCTATTCAGTTGCCGATAAACTGACGCATCAGTTGTAGACTGCAGTTTCACCTCACGCCTTTCATGAGTTTAAGAGTGTGATCGGAGAGCTTTTAGGGCTTATTCGTGCGTAGTCCTGCAAAACTTAACTCCTACCGCATGGCCAGTGCACTAGCCTGCTATTCGTATCGTCCATTGTAAAGCAATATTCCATTCTAGGCAATGAAAGCGATTATGCAATTCGTGCTGAAAGCTCTCGGGGTTTTGGATAAGGGGACGTAGTTGACGGATCATTAGACTTCATCAGATGAGACCGCAGGAACCTAATGTTAAGATTCAATTTGCCTCTTAGCGTTCGGTTATCACTGCCGGTTTTCACCCCATTGTTCACTTTTACTTCTTCCATTTTCAGTATCTTCTCGTCGCTCCTTAATGTGCGTGCGTTATATGTTACCAGGTCCAGTCGTTTAGGTTGGCAGCCAGAATCCAGCCAGAGATTCTTCGCACCCCCTGCCTCGCCGTTATCATGGCCAGGACAACCGTGGCCGCCGGGGACTGGGGGCCGTTGCTTTGTTTTACCTCTAATTATATATTGCCATAGTTTCCACGCCTGGCGAGTGGGTTGGTTTTTTTTTATGATCTAATGCCGGAAGATGCTGCTGCCCATCTAGTAGAATTTTTTTCCCACTGTTGTCAAAAGTAGTGACGTAAATGGCATGTATGGAATGGCAGTATATATTGATCATTCTAGGGATATCGTCGAGAGAAGTTTTATACCCACTTTAACTACCTGCAAAGCCAATACAGCTTCGCAATTTCTTCATTTGTTTCTTTCTTATAATTCCGCACCATGATGGCGTTTATCTAGTTTTACTGAAACAAAATATAGTTCTATACCATATTTATCAGACAAATCAAAGAATATACCTACGGTGGCAAATGTTATTTATTATTTTGCACAAAATATAAAATCGTAAGGTACCAATAGCTCTAATCTAATCTAAAGGAGAAAAAACTTGAAAAACTGACATAAGACGATTTAGAAATTTCAACATTGGATGGAATTGCCCATTTGTCTATTTTGAGGTTACAAATATTTCACATCGGATAAATGAACTATTTTTTACCTGAGTTTTTTTAACTGAGTTTCATTGAAAATAATTAGAACAAACATTAAAACGAGCATTAAACTGTTATATGCAGTCTCTTGTCACTATAACTTACATAATTTTATATTTTACTTCGATAAAATGGCGATAAAAGTTACTCAATTTTCAATTTCGGAACAATAGAATTTTAAATACCTTTCTATCCTTTTGTTTGCCAATTAACTACATCTTCCTAAAATGATTTGAACTAAAAAATGATGTTGTTTTACCGACCGTTACTATTAACGGCGCAGGTCGACGCTAAAGGGCGAAATGGCAAGTAGACGGTTATTCACCGTAGATCGATTTGGCCATCTTGACCTTACTTGTGTGGGGATGAGATTTTCAAGGCTTTTCCCCCTTTAGTGGCATCTTGTGACACTCACTGGAAGAAAAGGGTCGGAAATTCGTACGTCGTTAACACATGACTGTGATGTTATGTATGGATAGCAAATATGGAAAAATTTACGAAAAATAGAAAAATATTGTCATTTAAGCAGCTAATATTCTGTAGTTGTAAAAAAGGACAATTAAATGTTACATTATAACCTCTTAACATTTAATGCTTACCTTCATTCTTAATAAAACAAAACAAAGCGAGAGTCAGGCCCACCCGCTGTGGCACACCGCTTTATACTCTTTGTAGCATGAATGTATAAATAATGTACCTACATTTTTTCAGCTTTTTGACGATTAATCATCAGGGATATAAAATGTAATTTTTGTAAGTTTATATAAAAAAAAGTTTTATGTTCATACACTAAAGTCTAGAAGCGGCATGGAATAGTACTCACAAGGAGATTTTATGATACCCAAGTTTCCTAATTTTTAACATTATTTAATTAATAAAATGTATTAAATTTCAGATACAATGAATGTCGAGACAAAATCCTACCCTATCTAAAAAAACTTGGCTTTAATCCTGCTAAGGATCTTTCCTTTTTACCGGTGTCTGGCCAGACGGGACAAGGCTTACTGGAAAGGGTTGGTGCATAATAAAATTTTATGTTGTAGAGAGACTAATACCTGCTATTAAATTTTGCACAGAAAAATACATTATTATTATTTAGAACAATGTTGATGTTAGGGTCCGAATAGCATTGAAGAAGCCCTTCCATAGGTAAATTTAAGGAAATGAAAATTACATTGGTGTAAATAATTTGAAATTCCACAGGTGACAGAAGAGATCTGTCCTTGGTACCGTGGCCCATCATTCATTCAGTTAATTGATGAGTTACCATCACTAAATCGTAAAATGGATGGGCCTTTTATAATGCCTGTGGTGGATAAATACAAAGATATGGGAACAGTCCTCATGGGTAAAGTGGAAGCAGGCACCACACGTAAGAGCAGTACCCTCTTTCTTATGCCCAATAGGGTAAGTTACTATTTATTTTATGTATATTATGATTGCTGTTTTGAGTCAGATTTTTTTTCATCCAATATTTTGTATGACTTTCTCCATTTAAAATTTTTCAATGATTTTTAATAAGTAAATTTATACTCTTATCTCAAAGAATAAAGTATTTGAATTGAATCCCAAACTAGATTTACCTGTATTGCGGTAACTGGATTGTGACATGATAAATATACATAGATAAATAATCAAGTTATATATATATATATATATATATATATTTTTAGTCTCTTCAAACTACTCTTCACCAGAGTTTATTAAGGACAATGTGACAGTTGTCTTAGTGTCCAATTCAACAATACAAATCCTGCATAGGTAATGGGGTATGTGTCTTCCATAGAGGGTAGTCATTGAGTGTCCTGATTCAGAGGCAGATCCCGGAACCACTCCTCTATTATGGCGTATCTATATTCATATTTTTACTACATATGTTTGCAACTAGTTAGATTCGAACCTGCAATCACTTTGAAGGCAGGGTTACTACCAATTAGTCTACTGGGTCGTGGACAGTAAGTTGCAGACTCAAATTGAATTGTAAAGCTACATGTCTTTATGCCTCTATGATAATATGAATAAATTATTAATTTCACCATTATTTTCCTGATTCTTTTTTTGTTCTTATTAGTGTGAAGAGTGTTCAAGTAAAAATTTAATTCTTTATGTAATGGTCTAACCATTGATCCAATTTTAAGCATTTGGAACTAATGGTCCATTGATTCTGGGATGTATAGTACTCTATTTGACTTAGACCATAAATATCCGAATTATATTTATGTTACAGGTACAAGTAACTGTGGATCAACTTTGGTCGGACGACATTGAAGTGACTTCGATTGGACCTGGGGAGAATGTGAAGGTGAAGCTCAAAGGAATTGAGGAGGAGGATGTGTCGCCTGGTTTTGTTCTTTGTGATACTGCAGAACCTATCACTACCGGCAGAGTAAGCTAGTTTTTGCATAAATTATAAAAATTCTATGCATAAAAGCAGGTTATTTAAATGAAATCAAAACTAAGGCTTTTATTAATCAACATCATTATCAGTGCCTTACTGAACTCGCCACATTTGTCAAGCAAATTCGTAACAGCAGCATTACATACAAACATTCAATGATCAAATGAAGTAATTATTTATGGTAGGTTTAGATAACATGATGTTTGACAAATAAAATTTTTGTTTTTTATGTTGATAAATAAGTTAATTGATTTGATTTATCAAATTTGCTTCTATGTAATATAACATTGGTGTAATTAAGAAAAAGCATTATTTTGATTAATTCTAATGTCAATTTTTGTAGACTTGTGTAATGTTTTATAGACTTAAATACTTTCGGCCTTGCATATTTGAGATAGTTATTATCTCTGGTTGGTTATTATATATTTCATTTCATATTAGAAGCCACAATTATTTTGGACTTTTCCCTTAGTTATTTTATGTCTCACGTTGCAGATTATCCTAAGCTACCACCTACCAATTCTAAAGACATCTAACTATTACAATGTTCTCTTTTTTTAACCAGTGTAACTTTAAAGGAAGAGTCTCAGAGGCAGAGTATTGACAATCACACTAATTTCCCAAAACCTAATAATTTGAGTGTTGCACAAATATTGGCTGCAGCTGGGATAGATTGAAACTTTGGACTGACTGACTGCTGACTGTGCTATGTGTTTGTCAGTCTTTTTTTTTATATAAAATTGACCTGTAATTTTTTTACAGGTATTTGATGCTCAAGTTGTCATCCTTGAGCACAAGTCCATAATTTGTGCAGGATATTCTGCTGTAATGCACATACATTGTGCTGCTGAAGAAGTTACTGTTAAGGTTATTACTTCTACTTACCTTAAATTTATAAATATTTAAGTTGTTTTCATAATATTTTTTTGGGAATTATGAATATTTGCCAAAACATGTGACATAGGTAAGGCTTCATTAAATCACTTCGGGAGCCTCCTTCAGTGGACCCGTTGTGGTCACCTATGTTGTAGGGTATTATCCTATTTATTATATTGTTTAGTATCCTAAATCTTTGGTAATATGGATAATATGATATGAATATAATATGAATTTCTATTAACACACATCATCCAGTCCTTTACTAGGATTGCCTGTTAACTGTGATAACTGGATGGTGATAAAGATGTACATGTATGTCAATGAACTAAGCGGCGGCTTTGTTGCTGTTCGAGTAGGCTGGCTCGACCGTGTTGGTACCACGACCTCGCAGAATACCGGCGTGAAGTAGAGGCATCTTGTGCTTTGCGTTTCGTTTGGTGAGTGAGGTAACCGGAGGCCCTATCCCCCTCCCCACCTCCCTAATACTCTCAAAGGACGGTAACGTACCTGCAGCTCCGCTGGTCTTGAAGATGTACGTGTGCGACGGTAATATTTGCCGCCTTTTCCATAAAAAAAAACATACACAGATAAATATTAACATATATGCAACAACATGGTGCATTCTGGTGATTAACAATAGAGGGTCTAGCAACCAACTGATGGAAAGCGGAAAATCGATTGTAATGTATCGAACCCATATATATCACAGACTAGTGAATGGGAGTAGCAACATCACTAATGCAAGTCAATGAATGGAGCTGAACCCCCCAAGGCTTCGAACGCAAGCTCAATAACAACTAGGCTATCGGGTCGTCAAAATGTATTGCAATTGTTTTTATTTTATGTGCAGGCCCTAATCTGTTTGGTAGACAAGAAGACTGGAGAAAAATCAAAGACGCGGCCGCGTTTTGTGAAGCAGGACCAAGTAGCTATTATGAGGATAGAATGTGCAGGAGTTATATGTCTAGAACCATTTAAAAAATTTGCTCAAATGGGCAGATTCACATTAAGAGATGAGAGTGAGTATTATTAATTGCTTAAAAATATTTTTAAATTTAATGGGATTTGGTATGTTGTGTATTTCTTGTAATAGTTATTATATTTTATTCTATTACACGAGGTTATAATTAGCAGCAAATTTCAATACTTTTGATTTTCACACACTAGTCTATTTTTTTTAATTATAATTTTCAATGTTATGCTAGTGATGATGTTATAGATTTGATATGAAAAGATATAAAAGTTTTGTTAGAATTTTTGGAAATAAAGTCTTGGCTTTCTTATTTTTTATAATAAAGTACTCTATTAATTAACTTTTATTACTTTTATTAAAATATATTTTTAACAAACAGTTTGAGGGGATGAAGATTTTGATCAGATTTAGCAAATTGACATGCACAAAATAGTTTATATTTAAAACAAACCCAAATGTTAGTTAAATAGTTAGGGAGGCAAAACCATGTTAAAAACAGATATCTGAGAGGAAAGCATATATAGTTTATCAATTAATTTAACAAAACTATTTGCTTGCCAAGTAAGAATTGGTTTTTTATTGTAATAGTCATTGAATGTAGCTCTCTATCAGCATTCCTGATGACCATGACCTCATTTGGAGAAGAAAAGAAAGTAAAATGTTTTCATTTAAAAGGAGGGACTCTAACTATCCCTTTGCTGGGCCTCCCCATGAGAAATATTTGAGGCCGGAAAAAGTTCGCCATCCTACTCGCATTTCAGATTAGCTTCCTCGAAATATCATTAATTATTTCTGACAGGTCATGTATTCATAATGATATTTTCTTGTACCAATCAAACATATAGTACTTAGTACTTAAAGAAATAATTCAGTTTTAGTGGGGTGGGCAAATCATATGACTTATGTACTATAACTTTTGGCAAGGACTCATGAACTACTTAAAACTATCTAACTTGGATGTGTTTTTGTTAAATAATCTAATATTTTAGAAATGTGTATAATATATTAAAGTTAAATATGCAAGATTTAGAAATTGTTACGATACCAACATTTTGTATGTCTTTACATACCAAATTATGTGCTTACTTCACATTATAGCTGCTTGTTTTAAATAATAAATGATGATTTTAAGTACTTTCTTTACTATATTAGTTTGTGATACATATGCATTTTTAATTTCAGATAAAACCATCGCGATTGGCAAAGTTCTCAAAGTGATTGAGTAAATTTGGCCCTCTACAACTGTAATTTAGCTAGGATAGGCCTTTCCAAAACCTATATCATCAGATGCATGTAATATGTAATCCTGATTTTGGGATCTATGTGAGAGCTTGAGTGTACTGCTTCATCAACAATCTTTTTTGGGTTAGAAGTTAGAACAGCTAGTTGAAATGGAAGATGAAACTTATGCTATTGCCATTGAATAAAAGTTTGCCTGGAAACATGCAACACACATCTATACTACTTTTGTTATTATTACAGTTGCTCCATTTGGTGGAAACATAATATGTTATTTATAAAAAATTTAAATATACCCTACATAAACTTCATGAAGCTAAAAAAACTATAGTGAGCTCAGTATTGATCACAAAGATGGCACATGATTTCGTAAAAACTCAACCTTATTTTAAAGCCATAATATTTATTAGATTTATTGCAGATATTTTTTGCTTAAAATTTTTAATGGGAAAATGTGTTTAATTACTGTTAAATAACTTTACTGCTCTCGACAACATGTAATTAATTTATTAGTTTATATGCATTTTACTTATTTTGAAAGTCATACATATTTTAAAAAAAACTGTTTATCGTTTGAACCATTGTTTTAATTATCTTATGCTATCCCACTACAAGTTTATAAAATTCATAAAATATCATTTGACCTACTAAAGCATGAACTCAATATAATATAAACATAAATGATTCAGGCTTCATGGTCCATTGCTTCTTAACTTGACTTCATATTCTTAAGAGCTCAGATATTCAAATACGCTAGAATCGGAACGCTGTGGTGTATTTCTTAATTATTCCCATCAACATTTAACACTAGCTAGATCATTGATTTGACTTTTTTTTGGCTTTGACACGCTTAATTTTCACAAACTCGGTGCATTTACATGTGTATTATTTATTTTAGTTGAATTTGATCTCTACTAATATTGACGAATTAGAGGTTATAAACATTTGTTACTATCTAATATATTTATTCTGTCGTCAACATGCTACTTTTTTCTAACAAAACCTGTTTGGTTCCATTAAGAAATAAGCATGACAATTTGAGCAATTCATTTATTTTATACTATCACACTATTAAAAGTCCTATCTAATAATATTTTCCTTTAGGATAACTCATGTTTGCTTATATATAAACATATATGAATTTATCCTTTTATGGATAGTATTATGGAATAGCTAGTTCTTTCAGAAACTGGAATTTTAATTTAAAGGCGTTTTGCGATTGTATGATGAATGAAGCTCTCATGTATTTGTTGTTAGGATGATCAGCTGCTTGTGTATTTTGTGATGCATACATTATGCAATATTAAAAAAAAATTCTGTCTGTCACAATCGGTAATATTAATGTAATAAATAAAAACTTAATTCTTCTATCATTTGACATAATTTTTACTTTGAATTAATTGGGGTATAATATCATTTGTGGTTACATTTTAGTTGATCATCCTAACACAAATTTTTTAGTGTTTATCTGCATATATTTTCATTTTATTACGAACAGAGTAATGATTAAGTAGTAGTTCCCTATCTTTACAAGAAAACGACAAGATTATGTTTTTCATAATTTGCTATACAATATACGTTTTATTAACATCTAACGCATTTAGGTTTTAATTGAGAGAACATTATTATTTGTGAGGTGACAGCACACTTTGTTCGTGTATGTTATTTACTTGCAATATTTATATGAATAAATATAAATTATATAATTAGAAAATATTTATTGCTTTAATAACAAAATACATGGGCTGCTGTACAATATAAATGTTTACATGCGGCGAGAAGACATCAATAGTAAGTACAGGATGTCAACGACGCTGGGCTCTCACTCTCTTTTCACCAATAACGAAATTTTAATATTTAGTTCCAAAAAAGTTCATGGGAAAAAACTTAACCATTTCTTATTCGTACACAGACATTGATATAAGAATACATAGAGTACTTATGGCAAGCCGTGCTGACCGAGGAAAATGTGATACGCGTTCATGAAAGTAATTCTTCACAGTATCGGGGATGATTTCCGAATTGTTATAAATTGTATATTGTGGATTTATAAATTTCCAGCTTTTTTAATATAATCAGTTTTACGTATAGTGGCGGATTGTATTATATTATTAACGATATTTTGTGTATATCAGTGGACTAAGCGTGAGGCGTACGTAGCACCCCGTCTGGTATGACACGTGCTATAGTTTATTCGTCGACATGCTTGTAGGGGAGCGTGAGGCGCGGTGGCGTCCGCCTCGTAGTGCCTTTTGATTCCGCCGGGGGCCGCGTGCGCCTCGGCACCGAGCGAGCACTGGCAGCCTGCGACTATATTATTTTGTTTAAAATAAAATAAAATTTTATTGAAACTGCATAGACTATATATTTTTCTTTCACCTCGCTGTAATCCTCTGTGTTTTTGCTGTTCGCTGGCAATGTAAGATGATCAGAGGAAAAGTTCACTTTTGACAATGTGATTCCGCTGATTGATTGATGAGTTAGATCTTAGTCTGTGTTGTCATTTTTTGAGTTTGATTTGGTGTCTTTTGTTTAAATTCCATTGGTAAGTAGTTTTGCTTTTTTATATTTGAAATAATATAATGGAGGACTGATCCACCTGATAGTCCTTCGGTCACTGACCTAATAACTGTTACACCTCAAATCGTAGAAGGAAACCAGAGGGCACCTTGGATGAACCAATTAAGACTAATATTTCACCCAAGTGCTAGAGGAAAAAATGGGATATAGTTTGTCAGTCTGAAAGAAAATGATCCTAATATGGGTTGCGTGAGATTAAAAAGATTCTTACACATATGTAATGTAACTAACATTATTCGAGATGGGGTAAAACCTTTAGGCTGTAGTAAGGTTTTAATTTCAATCGGCATATGATGCAAACTCATAAATAACCCAATTCTTTCATCTGAGAACCTAGTTTCTACAACATATAATGTATCGCATGGGCATTATGCGAGTGTTACCAGTTGACATTAATATAGAACTGATGCAAGATCAGTTGCTATAGTCGCTGCCGAATGTGGAGAAATAAAGCCAGAAGCTGTGGGTATTACATCAGGACGTCAAACACCTCTGTCCACCCGTGCCTTAAAACCCCTGAAGCGTCTGGTTTAAAAAAAATCTGAATTGAACTCGATAAAATCAGTAAATACTACTATTATTCTTCATCACCCATTACACCTTACTTACTTCCCACTATACAATGTTTAGTCTTGCTGTTTTGGTAATTTCAAAGCAGTGGTACTCCTGTCCCCAATGTTTCAACCACAAATTCTACTTATCTTTTGTGTTTAGACGCAGCAAATGATAAAAAATTTGCTGAACATACCCATCAGAAACAAATTAAAATTGTGATGTCAAGAAAACATACTTTGAGTCAATATATCCAACTGCAAATCACTCTATAATGCCTCTTTCAATTATTAGTCATCCACGTACCATATTGCCATCCCCAACCAGCCATTCGTATAAAAAACTTATTACAAAAATCAATCTATCCCTATGTAAAGAAGCTCATCAAGCAATAATCCAAGCACCGATGTCAACATTACCTAATGCGTATGCACTGCCGAATAATACAGACATACTCGTATTGTGATGACTCGTAATGACTATTTAATTTATATACTAGCAGCGTAACACGGCGTTGCGCGCGTCAAAATACATCCCACACGTAATGTTTTCTCTATCTTATATATGTACTTAAATCTTTGTACCATTAAATGTAGTGTATTTAGTGTATCCAAATTCAACTGATTGATTAACTAAAATTAGATGTTGTTTATTTAAATAAAAAAATTGTATAATTGAACATATACGTATATAAATATTTACTATTACATTTTATCAATTTTTGTTTACAAAACTATATACTACGTTTTATAATTTGGGCTGTAAATGAACAATTTTTGAAGTGATCCAAATCTGGAACATGCGACGTAGAATTGACCCTGTGAAAAGCATGATTCTCTCAAATTAACCTCACAATATTGGAATGTTTGGCCCTGTGCTTTATTGATGGTCATGATATAAGCCAACTTGACTGGAAATTGTAATCGCTTAAAAATGAAATGTAATCCAGTTGATATTAAAGGTATCCGGGATATAAATACCGTTTGTCCTTTTTATTTACCCGTTCTTTTACTGGATTCGATGATGTTATTCTGCAGTTGTTTGATGAAGAGTCTTGTACTATTACACAGTTTCGGGGAGTTCAGATTTCGTAGCAAAATTATTGGCGAACCAACTTTCAATTTAAGACAGTGTAATTGCATTCCTGGTACATTTAACGAATTTAAAAATTCGGCAGGGAAATTAACATTTTCATCTTCATCAGTCATGCTATTAATTGACATGTAAGTTTTCTCTTCTCTTCTCCCGGAATAATTTCTTGAATAGTGCTGTTAATTTCGTTGACAATCTCGTTTTTAGTCGCAGTCGTAAAATAATTCTTTCGCATAACGATTCTGAATTAGTATAATCCACAATATTCGGATATATCTCATTTATAAGTTTTTCAGGTGTCTCATCAATATTGCAGAACTCATTTGTCAGTATGATTTGGACATAATTTTTGAAACAATTAAGAACTTTCTAACGTTTCTAAAATTATTTTTAAATAATATTGAACATTTAAATATATTTTAGAGCTTTCTCGATCAATCTAGAAATATGTAGAATATTCTAGATCGCTAACAATTACTTCTTAATAAATGATTTTCAGTGTTTGAATAGATGATGGAATTCCTTAGATCATTCGTGGAATTAAGAGAACAATTTAGGACATTCTGGATCAACTACAATCATTTTCATAGTTCCTTTTAAAAATTGCAAAATATTATCGCATACTCTAGAACGTTCTGGAAAAATCTAAAATGAAGAAAAGTTCGCGATATTTGCACTCACTGACGTAATTTACGTCATTCAGCACACAGCAGAGCTTATATGAGTCGTACAATGTGTTAGAAAAGGATATAAGTATCTTATTACACATTTTTACCACCCACTGCAACCAAACTACCTCACTTGCACACGTGGGACCTTCTACCACTGCAACCGCAAGTGGGTGGCAGTAGGTTGCCATGGAGAAAAGGCTGGACATACCACTAACACTCGCTTTTATATATATATTTTATTACATTAGTACCAGCCTTGCTATGATATCTAGATTTAATGACATAGATTTACCGGTCAACGTGATAAATGACCGTCCTCTGACAAAACTTTCAGTTAATTTTGCCGTGCGGTATCAGCGTAATAAAACTGCCTTCCCCTTACTACCCGTGAGTGTCATAAGAGACGACATAAAGGATAGCCTTGAAAATAGCAATGGCAACTGACCGATTACGGATAACCATCTCGAAAAATACCCAGACTAAAATTAAGGAGACCGATGACGGGCAGCAGCATTTAAGGTGGAGAATATGACAAATCATTATGGGCGTGCCATATGAGATTCAATAATTATGGCTCTGATCATGCCTGCAATTTTGGAGTACCCTCATTTCTGGTATTAACTCTCCTTCCAGTTATTCAAGTTCTTAGAGGAGTTTAGAGATGCATTAGCAGAGGAGAAGCAATTCCCATCCTTTACACTCCCATCACCTCAATTAAACTTAAATAGCAATTCCTATCTGTGAATTGTCATTTTTGTCCAACCTACCTCGCTAAACATAAAAAAAAAACATATATCTTTCAGCATCCCGACCAGAAGAATGGAGATCTCTGGTATTACAATACCGATATTGAAATCAGGTAAAGACCCATAATCTTCAGATAGTTATCGACTTCTCTCATCTACTAGTTAAAATTGTACGATTTTTATTTTTAATTTACGGTTATTAGAATATGCACACAGACATTGGCATCTCCCCAGTATCTATGGCATTCTCACTTGAGATGCACACGCGATCATGTCAGCAGTCTAACATATTTGAAAGGCATTTTCATTGCATTTGTAGAACGCCACGTCGTTTGACTTTGACCTTGATTATACATTTGTAGATGCAACGCCAAGACAAGTAGTAGAGCTTTGTAATCTTTACTAATAATAAAACCCAATCGAAACTAAATCTGTACATTTACAAAATCCTAAAAAACCATCGATACAGAAACCGAAACTACAATTGAGAAAAGTTGTCGCGCATCAGGCAAAAAATAGTGGTAGGATTTCGACGGGAATTTCACTGTTGAGGTTCGGAGAACCGGGAAACATCTATTATATAATATATCATCAGGCATTCTATAATAGGAACTAGGCAGTGACCGTATTTATCTTGATAACTATAACGAAGAAGAGGAGGCAAAATATACTCGGGTGCAATGAAATCGCACATAGGAGTTTTCTGAAAAATATTATTTATTTTTTTCATTTGAAATATTACATTTATTTTTTAATATGGTATTAAAAATTATTTCAATACCTATTCAATGATACCATATAAGGGGTGATAAGTTTACCTTACCTCTGAAAAGAAAAGACGACAACAAACCCCCAAAATTTCTTAGCTCACTACAGTTTGGGGTCCTAATTGCAGGTATAAAAAAGCATGTTTTGAGTAAAACTTTATCATCTTTTACTCACGAGCCTCCTCCTCCTCGCGAGTTTTACCGACGAAGCTGTAAAGGCCTCCAGGCCACAGCAACGTGGATAAAAACCATCCAGTCGCTATGTTTCTCCTTCCGAGATCAGAGTCCGTCATAACCCATTTGGAGGCTTCCTGGCCAGCAACAGAGTATTGCATTTCAACGCTATACCTGAAAGTTCTAGTGACTACAGTTGCATTCATCTGAATCAAATGGATACTACCCCGGGAAAAAACCGTTACAAGTCGTTGCTCTAAATGAAGCGGGCTAGAACCAGAGTGCCGTAGCTCGACAGCTGATTATCACCTGATATTCAGTTCGTCGTGTATACCAGCGCTACCGGGAGACTGGTGGCTATGAACGTAGAACTACAACTCAGCGCGACAACCGATTTCTCGTAACGACGGCATTGCGAAATCGTCGTTGAACTTGCACTATTTCTTCAAAAGGTGCGTGAAGTGGAAGTCAGCCGGTGGATAGTCAGAAGAAGACTTCCTGAAAGTGGCCTGACTGCGCATAGGCCAGCAAATTGGCCTAAACTGACGCCAGCTCACCACTAGGCCCTGATTAGCTGCAATCCGACAGATCAAATCCAGACTTGTCACCCCTGACGGTACCACGTACGCTTGACCGCACGGGAATACAGTAGAACCAATGTTTATAAGTGCGCTCTTTTAAACTTTAGATGATCGTTTAGCGCGCTCGCAAATGAGATCAATCTGGCATCTACCGTCACGCCTGAATCTTTGAATTTAACACAGCGGTTAAATGGATAACCTGATAATAAGCAATCTCCCACCAAATCGGTGGCATATTCCAAACAACAAATGTGTACAGAGTAGCGTTAATTTAAAACTATACTATTATAAAATCCATAACCATTCTATAAAATTTTGTGTAATCGGAGTCATATTGCTAATTTTGCATAGAGTTACATAAATAAAGATAGGACTAGTATTTAAGTAAGGTAATGAAGTAAAACTTTTAAATACAAATTGCTGTTGTGGTGTATGCACTATCCTCCAAGGATAGGAAACCGTCCATCGGCCGTTTCTCATCACTGGCTTATAGTATTCTTCTGCAGCCTCTGTACATATGCCTCTGGCAATGGATCGCAGTACTTAAGTAATTTAAATGTTAAAAAAAGTTGAGAAAAATAATATAATCTGCGTAAGTTTATTACTGTTAGAAACTGGTTTATTTAACTATTAGTTTGTATTATGCACATCAGGCATTCTTGGATTGTGCAAGTTTAGGTACTAAGAATTTAAGAAGTGACCAAAGTTTAGGTTTAAGTACTGAAATAGGTTATGATAGAATTACTTAAAGACTATTCAGAGTCCAAAAGCATTCATTTGTATTACAGTAGGTACAGAAAATATACATATTTTGGCATATCCCATCACTGGAATGTTATTTATAAATTCATTAGACTAAAACTTATGTAGGCGTATAGTTTTACAAATTATTAGTTACAAGATATAATAACATAATATTTACATTACGAAACCTTATTACATTAGCAGTGTTTCCACTATAATCAATGTTTTGAGTCATTTGCATTACTAATCTTAGTTTCGCCTTAGCTCTGATATTAAACTTTCATTATCAGATTATCAGTCTCAATATCCATTTATTAAGTACCTACAGTAGCTAAAATTTGGCAAACAAAGAATTTCAATCAATAATTCTTATGTCACTCTTTGTAACATTTTGATTCATTTGATCATTTTCATACTCTACAAAGTCATCAAACAAACTCGGCCAGGCTTCTGTGTCATCATAACTGCTGAGATCATCTCCTACATACTCACAAAAATTCAAAAACATGTACCAAGTATCTTTAGGTATGCCTCTTATATGAGGGTTTTTCTCAAGATACTTTAACCATTTTTCTAATATTGGTGGTTCATTATTTGTGAAAACTAGGCGCCATAATAACACGGCAATGTCAGATGGAAGTATTCTTTGTCCTGTGCTAACATCTAAACCAAATTTAAATGTAAATCTGTATAAATCTTTGAAATTCTCAGAATCTCTCTTCAAATCACTTGTGATTTCAATTAATTTAAATTGAATTCCTTTGATAGAATCAGTTTTAAGGTTTTTCAAGCCTTGCACAAATTCAAACCTTGTAAATCTACACATTTGACTAGCATTTAACTTCCAAGCGAGTACTAATACTTTATAATCATCTGGATTTAATTGCAAATCATTACATAGATTTTCTATGCCTTCAGCCAATATTGCATCTTCCAATGAATCCTTGTACAGATCAAACAGTTGATTGATTTTTGATTCAGATATTTTTGTTTCACTGGAACCAAGGGAAGACATGGTTCTGGGTATAGAAGGTAATTTATGATAAAATGGTTTTGGAGTTTTGTCTGAACTTATATGTGACTTTTGTGAAATAATTAATTCTCCTGTACAAGGCTCACTGAAAGAACTTAAATTATTCACATTTTGTACATTTCTAGAGTTAATGCTATTTTCATTGTTGTGGAGCAATGGTTCTTCTTGTGGGTAGTCAGATATCATGACTGCAGGCAATTGATTTGTAGTCACAATTTCAGTCATCTCTGAAATAAAGGGTCACCTTTCAGTAAGTAATATCAACAGTATTTACAGGAAAGTTATAAAACAGTGTATGAATTGGTTTTTTTTACACATTAAGTGAAAGTGATAAAATAATAACAGTGAAAAAAAAACTGATTGCTGTGGCAAATAGTATTATAATACCATGTTTATCCCCTAAACATTTCTTCCTACATGATTAATTATTGCATTTTGTTAAATCTTTTTGCAAGAAGGTGAGTAAAGTTTAGGTAAGCAATTATCAGTTTAGGCACATTTCTAACATCACAATGCTGTTTTTTGACATGTGTTCAAGAGTGTTTAAGAAAGTGTAAAAAATATTTTTACAGTGCATTCATTTCCGTTTTTAATATTATATCTTAATTTTATTATAATGTAAAATGTTGTTGAAACCAGTAAGATTATGGTATATATTTTTTTTGACACCTATTGTACTAAAACTGATTACTGAGGTGTGACTTCTCATGGCTGTCAAACTACTATAGACAAATTACTGCCATGTGCCATATTAGGTGATATATGTCACATGGCAGTCAATAAATTGATTCTACTAAACATACATAACATGTGAAAGGTTATCAATGTTTAGTAGAATTACTTCTCTATGTCTGTTTCATATTAATAAGATTTTATTAGCAAAAAATTAAATCTGCTATTTTAAGAATTAAAAATATGGTTTGCAGACTTTAACAATATATATTTTCGATTTTGTTATATATTTTACATTAAATAATGGTAGTTTGATTCTATGTTAAATAAATGTTAATTTTAACTATTTTTAACCTTATATAACGGCAATATGTATAACATATGACCAAAATTAACTCCATTCTAAACAGAATGGAGTTAATTTCTTCTAAACAGAAGTCTGAGAATACTGGGATGTAGCTGGACTGCAATTGTTGGATTTCTAGTCCTGGGAATTTGAGATTGTTGTGACTTTCCAAACCCTAGTAAAGCATCTGTTTTATTTTAATAGACCAGTTATGGATTGTATTATACAACTATCACACTGTAAAATTAAATATCTACAGTTACTTTGCAGAAGTAACAATAATATTTACCATAATTACAAACTAATAATAAAAAACTAAAAATTATCATAGACCTCTAGACCTAGTATGGTACTGAAAAAGTTAGATAGTATTTACTATATGAATGGTTTGAAAGGCTTACTATAGTATTTTATTGTAATCTTTTCATCTCAATAGAAAATTAATATACTCAAAAGATTTAACCCTTTGCACTCATGTGGCGTCGATACGGCGCCCGACCGATGAGTTTGGACGAATTCGTTTTTGCCGCTTTGGATGATGACTTACATTGATTTCCGGCGGATTATGCCGAAGTGAGAGGGTCATATTGCCAGCAAGGAGAGCAAGCGTTTACGTCGCATTCCGATGAAATCTGACTAAATGGGAAGCTTCACGTAATACTAAAAGGGCCAAACAGGGCCTGTAAGGTTTGCTCTGACCTCTGAATTTCGTATTACTGTGATATGTGTCCTGATAAACCTAGGATCTTGGCTATTGTTTCACTAAATATCACACCAGAACTAATTACAGAGTGTCATATTTATCAAAGTTTGTTGTTTTCGACATATCAAAGAATAAACTGGTGAAATATTATTATTTGTTTATTTTGCTTGTGAGGATATAAATGTTTTTACAGTACCTATAAAATGTTTACCTAATTTGGGCAAAATCGTCTCTAGTTGCTGGTTCACGCAAGCAAAAAAGGACTGACTGCAAAGGATTAATTTTAAGGCTGACATCTTTATAAACAATGTCTTCAACAATTTTTTTTATTAAAATACTTATTTTTTGTTTCAAAATGTATGTTAAATTTCATTAACTTTTATAATTCATTATATATATTCAACAGTCAAGAGCCCTAAGGTCTGACTTTCTGTTTCACTATTAAGATTGTTTATGCCTGACCGCATTTTATTTAAACTTCTATGTCCAAAATCTTTGAAATAAATAAACTGATTTTAATGAAACTTAGTATGCATGCATAAGCAGGATAGGTCTGTGAAGAGTAAACATTCTTAGACTCTAACATGTCATAACAATGGAATTTATATTGTGGCCACAAGTCATGATTCTCCATCAATTTTTTAATCAAAGTCGGTGTAAATAGTAATGCTAACTATTAAATAATTCAAACAGATCTAAAATTAAAAACCAAAGACAAGCAATATACTATTCTAATTAATGAAGGCCTCCTGACTTGGTTAAGCAAAAATTTATAAGCTGGAAAGTTTACCATCTTTTTTCCTATTAGGAGTAGTTACATCAGCATTTGTTTGGTCTTTGAAACAACTTAGACAATGGCCCATTGAACAAAAGGTGGCACACGATCTTCCAAAACATAAACTCTCTATTAAGTACACAAGGACTACAACCAGATTTGTTCAATCCTTCTCCAGAAATGCTATGCAACATAATGATCAAAAAAACGGCCTTATTGAAAGTGTCTGTAAAATTGTAACTGCTATCTGCAATAAACAACAGTTATACAATACAAAAGAACATAGGCTTTACAAATTTACAAGCATAATTTACAAGTTTTTAACATTACGTACCATTATTATTCCAGAGTAATATTTAGTCAGGTATAAGTGAAAAATTTCAATTTTATGCTTTTTATGTGCATAGTAAAAAAAATTAAATAATTTTATACTTATATTTATGTTATTTTAAATCGACCAAATAACTTCCAAAATATTTTTCTTCGAGAATGAAGTTACTACTACCATAGACATTAGATAATAATCAAATCATAAAGTAGACTAAGCAGAGAAGAAGAGTTAAGACATCATCATTTCAGCCTGTCGTAAAGACATAAAGTTCAAAAATATCGAATCTATAATCTACTAAAATTTTGATCGACATTTACCATAATTTTTGGTATGGTTTTGTCAAAGTCGACTAGAACGTTACGCGGGCGACAGTGACGCTCGGGATGTATGTGTTGGCGTTGACCACCAGCGGGTTAGGATGTACGGCGGCTGGCATGACTTAGCAGTGTGACGTTTCCCTAAAATATTCTTTAATCGTCGATATTTTGCAATCTTTGTATAAGTCTACGTTACGTTGGTACCAGTTTGCACCGGTGGCGCTACGCAGAAACTTATTTTGGATGGTTTGTAATTAGGCGATGTGAGTTGGCGCCGCGTGGCCAAAGGCTACGGAAGCATAGACCATGATAGGTCTTATGCAAGCCTTGAATAATAGCAGTTTGTGTCTAAGTGACATTTTGGGGATTTAGGTTGGAGGTTGTTTAGGTTGGTATTTTATTTAGATTGGATTTAGGCGGCTTGTGACGTAGGCCGCCTTGTTCCTAACTGTTCTAACATGGGAAGCGAATGTCATCGCTCCGACTAACGTTACCCCTAAGTATTTCGCCTTCCTTTCCCAAGGGATCGGGCGGTCGAATAAGGTGATCGTCCCTAAGTTACGGGATTCGTAATTGTGATTGGCGGTGTTCGTTCCCCTTGAGAAGAGCTCTCCTACGCTTTTTTCGAGGTTGACTTCGATTCTCCATTTCCGGAACCATTTGCCTAGACGATTGCCAGCGGCTTGGAGTCGAATTGGGATGCGACCTTTGTAACGGTCGGAGGAGTATAGGGCCGTGTCGTCCGCGAATAGTGCGAGATTGACCTGGGGCCTTTGGAATGTCACTCGTCTAAAATGAGAAGAGGATCGGGGAGAGGCAAGAGCCTTGAGGGACTCCGGCTTTCAGAGGGAGGATTGAGGATCGCATGCCCTCTACTCGATAGCGAAAAGTGCGGTGGGTCAAGTAGGCTCGCAGGATGTGCACGAGCCTGTCTGGGATTTTGAAATTGTACAGTTTGTAGATTAAACCGTTGTGCCAGACTTTGTCAAATGCCTTTGACATCGAAGAATAGTGGTCCCGTGCTATTGGGCTAGACGAGCGGTTTATAAGTGTAAGTTATCTAGAATGTACTCCGTTAAGCAGTGCACTTGTTGGACACACGAGTGTTCAGATCGGAAGCCGAATTGCTCGTCGGGAATTAAATTGTTTTTAAAACTATAGTTTCCAAGTCTTTTCAGGATTATTCTTCCATAGATTTTCTCCATAGAGTTGAGGAGACTTATTGAGCGATAGCTGGAGGCAAGGTTGCGAGGTTTGCCTGGTATTGGTATGCCTATAACATCAGCCTTTTTCCAGGCATCCGGGAAGGAGCAGAAAGAAGTAAGTTGAAGATGTTTATCAGTAGGCATAGTAGTGGGGCTGGGAGTTCTTTAAATGCCCTGTTGCTTATAGCGTCATTTCCGGGTGCTGACCGGTTTTTCAAGTTAATTATATTCTATGGATATCGATCTCTTGTTTTATTCCACTCCTGATTGTTCCTGGATTTTGGAATTCCGTAAGATACCGTAGAGTTGTGGTAGCCTAGTGGTCAAGGCGCTCACTTTAGTTTCAAAGAGCGCGAGTGACCTGGGTTCAATCCCCAGTAGCCGACACCTCTAAAATCGAAAATAGCAATTTTAAGTGCAGTATTTAGCATGCTCGTCGGTGAAGGAAAACATCGTGAGGAAATTTCCATATCTGAGAAATAATAACTATTATTATTTCGAAGATATGATATGAGAGCTCGTAAACCAGCACTGAAGCAGCGTAGCGGGCCCTTCCCGTCTCGAAAACCCTCTCAGATACTATTTTAGGTATTTGAGAAGGAGGCCCTTGTCCAACCGTGGGCAGTTACAAGCTGCTATTTTATTTTGACTCTACTATACTTTAAATTCCTGGTCTAGCAACACTACTATAAATGCTTGTGGTTTCTGCTCTGTGCAATAAACAAAAGTGACAAAGTTGAACGTTATTTTAAAAAGCATTTCTTATAACTTTTATAACTTTTGTTTTGAAAAGGGGTGATACAATAAAAATAAAGTTACTGAAAAACATGATTGCTGTGGAAGAAAATTGGAATTATGATATTAATTTACAAAGCATCGAAACGAATAGTTTTCTTACATTTGAATTACAAATTAACAACGAATGTAAATGCATTTTAAAAATATTTCAAAACAGTTTTACAGTAGCGAATTATAATTCTCGTAATAGTTTTAATCATAATTATGATCATGATTTAAAAAGTTTTCTGGAAAAAAATAAATGTTTACGGCAAGAAATCGATATAAAAGTGAATGAAGTTCAACAGCAACAAGCTCAATATGAAACTTTCAAACATGGTTTGTATAAATAGAAACATTATTTTATTAAACCTAGTGTTTTGTATCGTTACATAAAAAATATACATTCTGTATTAATTAAAATGTATTCATTGAAATAATAATAAATACAAATTATGATTCTCATTGCTACTGCTATATTTTAAAGTACCTTCTCCCTGAGAGGAGTTGACAAACGTGATAGCCTGGGCTTTATTCCTGGTGCAAGCACCACTAAAATTGGGAATAGCAGTTTAAAATCCTAAAGTTGCAGTAAAGGGAAACATTGTGAGGAAACTTGCAAGAACAAACTGAAAAACAGTAATGATAAACAATATTATTGCGCTATACCATAGCAGCATGGTGGACCCTACGAGGAACCTATGCAGAAAGTGCTCACATAATCTTGAGATTGTGCAGTGGATAGCTTGGTTTCATTTTATTAATTACAGGATTCCTAGCTGGTGATCCATCCATCTCCTCTATTGAAATTAAGATGTTTTTTGTTTACAATAGCCTTGTGAATCAACCTTGGCAGGAATTTGTGTTCTTTTGCAAGGATTTGAGCTCTCACAAATCTGATATAATAGTTGGGGTGATCTAGAATATGATCACAAACTGCAGACTTCGTATGTTTCACATCTGTTATGAGTTCTTTTATGAGAGTCCTTACAGATCTTTTACTTTGCCCTTTGTAAGATAGATCATATTCACAATCAAACCTTTTCAAAGTATGTGCACAATAATTTTAGAGAGAATAAAATAAACATATTAGCATTACAATAATATGATAAAATGATTATAGTATGCTAAATGGTAATACCGGGCAGGAGACCGTATGGAAGGAGAAAGAGCTCCACGGGAGGTTCTACAAGGCTCTACATGAGCCTTTCGTAGATACCGTCCCCTCCCTAAACTGGCTGCATTTTGGTGACCTCTTTGAGGAAACCGAGGGTTTTGTCTGTGCGATACAGGATCTGGTTATTAAGACGAACAACTATCGGAGATACATCCTAAAGGATGGCACCGTCGACATTTGTCGAGCCTGTTGCCGTCCCGGGGAGTCGCTTTGGCATGTCATCTCCGGTTGGAACCGACATGTGGGGTGGTATGCCGAACGAAATTATTGCGATCGTCGTCTCTGCAAATGGGTTAATCCCAGTCAGCCTTTCGGAACATCTGAGGCGGCTGGGACTCCGTGACGGACCTCTCCGAGCTCAAAACAGAAGGCAGTGCTACTCGATACCGCTCGCATTGTCCGCCGGTTTCTTTCCCTTTCTCCCCTAACACTCGGCCGTCTGGTCTCCCCTGCCGGGGGCTTTCATCTCCTGGGTTTAATTATCTATTTAATTTTATTATATATATAATTTATAAAATATTACTTATATATGTACTTATATATGTATTTATTTATACAACCCAACCAGATGAGTAAATATAGAAATACCCCATAAAAAAGATACCGGGCACAGTTGGAATTTTAGTGATATTTTTGGTCGACATCACCATTCCAATTATTCCGATCGTCGTCTCTGCGAATGGGTTAATCCCAGTCAGCCTCTCGGAACATCTGAGGCGGCTGAGACTCCGTGACGGACCGCTCTGAGCTCAAATGCAGAAGGCGGTGCTACTCGATACCGCTCGCATTGTCTGCCGGTTTCTTTCTCTTTCTCCCTAACCCTCGGCCGTCTGATCTCCCCTGCCGGGGGCTTCCATCTGGTTGGGTTTTAGTTATCTATTTAATTTTATTATATACATAATATATAAAATATTATTTATATTATGGTATTTATTTATACAACCCAACCAGATGAGTAAATATAGAAATGCCCCAAAAAACTAATAATACATAGATGGTAAATAAGAAGTAAACAATCATAAAACAAGCTATTATCTTCTTTAATGAGAAGGTGAATACTGCATTTCTTCACAATTTTTCATAATCAGGACTATAATCTGATACTACTATGTTATGTTATGTTATGTAATGACCGGCTGGATACCAGCAACTCCACGACTGCGCGCGTATTTTGCGTGTGGGCAGGAATATGATTTATTCGAGCCAACCGAGCTCCTTAAGAAAACTCAGTAAACCCTTAAAGGTACCTTGGGGAGGGAGATAATACCCCCTTTGGACAGAATAGCAACTTGTGACTCGCCTTCAATATTTGCTTTTCTGGTGCGAAGCATGTTGTTAATCCAGCCTGACTAGGCCGGTTCCACACCATGTCTGGCGAGGGCAGTGTCAATACTGGAGAAATTTGTTTAGTCAAAAGCTCCCTCAACATCTATGAAGGTGTCCAGATACATACTTTTGTTTTTATAGGCCTCAATTTGGCTAACCACCAGATGAAGTGCCAATTCTGTTGATTTGCCCGTGCTATATGCATGTTGGTTTGCATGCAGCGGTTTATATACCAACACCAGTTCTCTCAGTTCTCTCTCACAGAGCCTTTCCATCGTTTTCAGCATAAATGAAGAGAGGCTAATTGGTCTGAAGGACTTGGCGTCGGTGTAATCTGTTTTGCCTGGTTTAGGAATGAAGATAATGCTGGATTCTCTCCATACCATCGGCACATATCTGTGTGCCAGGCATGCCCTAAAAAGTACGGCTAGTTTATTAACGATAATATGTTCTCCCCACTGTAGGTGAGCAGGGAATATACCATCAGGTCCAGCCGACTTGTATGGTTGGAAACTGTGTATAGCCCAATGCAATCTACTAACAGTCACTACCTTATGCACAAGTGTCCAGTCATGCCTGTTAGGAGCAGTTTTTTCTTCTTGCCATACAACATCTTTGACCATACTGCATCCTGGGAAATGTGTCTCTAATAGGACGCAGTTGGTTTCATTTGGCGAGGAGGTATAGGTGTTATCAGATTTCTGGAGTGAGAGCCGATTTGCTTTATCACAGCTGCCACAGAATACTGCTATTTTTAAATAGCAATTATTAAAAATTTCATTCATATTTTTAATAAATTGCATGGAAGAAAACGTAGTTTAACTAAGATCCAAAAAAAAGATTTTAGCTTCAGTGCTCATTTTTTAATATTGGATATTTATGTGAATTAACAAATTTCCAAATTGTCCATGTTAACAGCTTTTAAAACGACATAATTTTGTAATACTATAATATCTTATTCTAAATTTTGTTTGTTACATAAATTTAAAAGAAAGAAGGAAAAGTAAAATCAATTCCAAATCGTTAATTTCCTTAAATCATTCATACTACCATACCATTACTTAACTTAGATAATTAATGTTTATTCAGGAATTTAACTGATTTTCTGGAAATTGGAAATTTTGGACATAGAAAATTGAGTCAACAATTTGTTTTGAAAATGTGAAATCCAAAGGGTTAATTTAGCTTGAAATGCTTTAATAGCATTTACCATATCTAACAAATCTATATTTTCAGTTGCAGTCCAAGATTTATATATAATTATAAAATTAATGACAAATTTCAGCTAAAAAAGATAAGTCACATATGCAGTTAGGATCTTCAAGATGTTATAAATTTCCCCTTTTTGAGCAAGAAATTCTTTTATTTCAACAATCAAATTATGATAAATTTGTAATACTTTGCCTAGCTTTCTTCCTTAAGCTACCTTACTTCTGTATAAGTTCGTAAGTACTTGGTATCATTATCTTCTAGTCATTTTTCTAAAAGTCTGTGCTTCAAAGGTTCAACTTTTATAGAATATATTGTTTTAGTTATTGGATCCAAAACATGGCTAAGTGCTAAAAAGGCACAGAACTTGTTGGTGTACTATGCAATGATAAGCAAAAAAAATTGGAAATTTTTCATCTTTTCTACACAAGGTTATAAATCCTTTGTTTTTACCGATCATGGCTGGAGCTCCATCAGTTGTTATTAAAGATAATTTCTATAGGGGGTTTTGGTTCCAAAACAAATGTTTTAAAAACTTGATAAATATCTTCACCTCTTGTTCTCTTTCATTGGCAAAAGACATAGCATATCTTCGTTCACAGAGTAATCATCAAATATTATTCTTGTTACTATTATCAATTGGATGTCCCTGTTATATCCAATGATTCGTCCATTTGAAGTGAAAACCAAGAGCACCTATCCATATCAGATTTAAGTTGATCATTAATATTGGTCGTTATTGTAGCAGTTCTTCTTTTAATTACATGACAATGATTTATTGCTTCTTAATTATTCCTGTTTTTGGAAAAAATCTCTATCAAACTATAACTATCAAAGAGAGAATCGGCACCAGTAAGTAAAGTATTTATAAATAATTCTCCAGTTAAATACGATTTCTTGTTCTTTAAATTTCTTTTAAGTAATTTTGAACAATGCCATAGTAACATTTTTTATTTTGTCGCCTTCATTTCTCAAACAATGATTGCTGACTTACTAATGCCTTTTTAAAGTATTTATTTTCTCTTTTCTACCGCCACTATTGGGCATATATTGTTGATGACAGTTTTTATGTTATAACTTATAATCTTCTTCAATATTTTATTTTTTAGTTGTTACGTTGCGATTGCACAGACGACATGCGGCATTTCCCTTTACTTCCACGAAACAATTTTCTTCTTGCCAGTCTATTTGCCAGATGGAAAACCGTGGCCGTTTACTTGGTCCTGCTTCAGACATGTCGTTTATTGTCGTTATATTTTTGTAATCAAAAATAACTTAAAAAAAATTGCGAATTAAATTTATTAATGTATATTAATGTCAATTAGAGACAACTATGAAACATATTTATATCAAAATTAAAATTAGATATAAAAGTTTATATCAAAAACATTATTTTCATATGGTTAAGAAAGGGGTTAGCCACCTCTGTTGTAGAGGGATAATGTACTTGACAGGTGGTAAAAAAGTACTTATCTTTTTTGCCTGCTATAAACGTTTGTATGGAAGTCCTCCTCAAGATACAGCTAATTTTGCCAAGTGTTTACTGTCAGATCCCCTGTGCTCTCTGAAACAAACATTTCCCACAGTAGCTAACTGATTCAAATATCTGTGTATCAGAAATTCAGTTACTTTGTCTAATGGTCATCAGGATGTCGAACACCTCAATCACTCTGTGACCATGGGTGGTGAAAAGCACTCGAAACTTCAGGAACATAAAAACCGAAATGAAATGTGATAATAACAAAAAGGAATTTCACAGTGTCTTCTTAATGGCCATTTAACGTGGTAGAGCCAAACGGCAGCTTTAGCTGCTGCTCGAATGGCCCGGCTCGACCGATTAATACCCACGACCTCGTAGAATACCGGCGTGAAGTAGAGGTATCTTGTGCTTCTGCGTTTCGTTCGGTGAGTGAGGTAACCGGAGGCCCACTCCCCCTTTCCATTCCACTCCTTATACTCCCTCACAGCTCCCAAATACCCTCAAAGGCCGGCAACGCACCTGTAGCTCCTCTGGTGTTGCAGATGTATGTGGGCGACAGTGATCACTTACCATCAGGTGAACCTGTTGCTCGGGTGCCGTCTTAAGGCGGCCTTTCCCATAAAATAATAAAAAAAATTGATGATTTATTGCCTTCTTCTAATATTTGGTTATAGAATTTATAGCCTGTCTTGGGACCCCTTCGATTACTTTTTCTGACTGGGTAACATTTTTGTCTAGCACCGTTTCATAATGTTTCATATGTATTCTATAGAATTGTAATAACATTGATACGATGCAGAACTTGAAATTAGATATTGATTTTTCTCTTCACCATTTTATGAAATTGTGGGTAGTCCATTATGATATACCCTGTAAGACTTTATGAAATTACATAAAAGTTCTGCTCCTTTAAACAACTTCAGTTGTCACTATCGGCGTGGACCACAATCCATCTTTGACCAAGATTGCAATTCTTTTTCACATTTACATTTCTACTATTCTGCCAACATTTACTAATCATGTAGTGTGGGTGATTTATCTATGTAAGTAACCGTTTTTTTTTGTCTGCACCAAGGTCACTATTGTTTCTCAGTCGTCGCAACTAATGAGCCCGCCATGGGGTAATCTCAGGTTTCTGGATAAGAACACTACAAAAGTTTCTACCCTTTTTGAAAGTGATCTCCTGATGTGGAATTGGGTTGGACGCATATATTGCATGTCTAAAGACCTTTGGGTAAATATCACCACAATATGCATGCCCACTCGCATGCAGAGATTAGGATGTTCTAGACCAGAGGTTCCCAGACTTTTTTACTCATAGACCAGTTTCAAAATTTAGCTGGTTCTGGTGGACTCCCTGCAGCTACATTTCTACCATATTCCCAAAATTCGACAAATAATGTGAAGATTAGATCTAACTATAGAAACTTGCGTTGCGGCTGTGTTCCAACCACGAATTTCTAGTCTTGGGAAAAAAAGTGAGAATTTATTGGTTAATTAATTAATTAATTAATTAATTAATTAATTGATTGTGCTGTAAGTGGATATCAAAAAGTGATTCCATCCAACTTTACTTACCCAATCAATTCTCACTTATGTCATTTAGAAAACTCCCCATTCGGAGTGTTAAAAGTAAAATGAAAAATAGTATATGTCGCCGCAAGAGCCTCTTTTATTTAAATAGTCTAGTTTATCAGACGCCTTTAAGTTATTTTTATAATGATTACACTGTATTAATTACCTAATTTGTTATAGAATCATAGTTTTCTCGTTTAAAGATTTATCGGGTAGAAATTCCCGCCATCTATCGGGAACTTTTGACACCTCACTCGAGGTGGCGCATTAGCGCCATTAGTCTTGTTTCCTTTAATTAATTACGAGGCGTTATAATTATAATTTGATTACCACGTTATAATTTAGAGTGAAATTATTGATTGCCTAAATTTGTTAGTAATAATGCGATTTACTGATTTTCTAATAGTGAATTAAAATTTAATTAAGATTTGTGTTCAGTACTGTAAAATTCTTAAGTAAGTTTTCGTTATTGAGTGAACATCGGCAGAGGGACACTTGAGTTGTGGCATCGGTCGGTGTAGGTCGTCTATTCTTTCACTGTTGTGTTAAACAATTTTTAAAGAGTGATCTGTAATTTAAAATTGTTAAAAGCGTAAAGTAAATAAATTAATAAGTAAAAAATGAGTTCCTTATTTGTAGTGGTTCAAGAAAAGGACAGCAATGCTGAGCCATTGTCACATGGGACAGCAGTGCTGCTCCCCCGAAAAATACCCCTGGAACATCTGCTTTGTCATATATATTTTTATACTTATTATTATTACAATATTTATATATATACACGTCTGGTTGGGTGATATATATAAATATGTATATATACGTAAAATACAATAAAATAAATAAGTTATCTTTAGTATATATTATAATTAAAATACTTAAAATAAAATAAATGGATTATAACCCAACCAGACGGAAGCCCTCGGCAGGGGAGACCAGACAGCCGAGGGTTAGGGGGAAAGGGAAATAAACTGGCGGACGATGCGAGCGGAATCAAGAAGCACCGCCTTCTGCTTTTGAGCTCGGGGCGGTCCGTCACGGAGTCCCAGCCGCCTCAGATGTTCCGAGAGGCTGACTGGGAATAACCCATTTGCAGACACGACTATAGGAATAATTTCGGTCGGCATACCTCCCCACATGACTGTTACCTCGTGAGCCAGGTCCAGATATTTCGTTTTCTTATCTGTTTCGGCTTTCACGAGGTTCTCGTCATATGGAATGGTGATGTCGACCAAAAATATCCTCGACTGTTCCCGGTCCATCAACACGATATCAGGCTTGTTCGCAAGAATCGTCCTGTCCGTGATGACGAACCGGTTCCAATAGAGCCTTGCGCGGTCATTTTCGAGCACGGCTTCCGGCGAGTACTTATAGTAAGGTAGACTCCGATCCAAGAGAGCGTATTTCGGAGCGAGCTCCTGATGTAGAACACTATTCATTATTATTGTTCATTATTATATTACGTAATATAATTAATATGAAAAATTTATAATATTATTAAAATTAAACATTAATAGCGTAACGTAACTTCTATAATGACAATCACAAAACAGTGGCAGGAATGTACTTGATGGATTGACAGCAAGTTATTAATATTTGGCTTCAGTTTTGTTCGGAATAACCGCAAATCTCCCCGTTCCTTGATATTCAATCTGCTCCTTTTTTTTGTTAAAAGATTAGTAACGACGCTAAAACTTTTTTCGTCAAGATATAAAGAGGGAAACGCTATCAAAAGCTTTCTCGCAATTTCCCACAGTCCGGGACATTTTTCGGGTATTTCTGCCTGCAGCCAAAAAGTTTGATACCCTCTTTTAAATTTCACCTTCAGCTCCTCGTTAGTGCTAAGCTCGAGTAGCTCCTCTTGTAATATCACATTCTCCACTTCCTTTTCATCAAATGGATTTATGATCCATGGTGGTATTTCCATCGTCAGAATATCTTCAAATCTGATTTGAAGTCATCATGCAGGGCAATTAAATGTTGAACGTATGTCTGAATATCCTCATCAAGGCATTCTACCCGTGACAAGTTTGAAAACTGGGAAAATTCGCGCCGACTAATATTTTGCTTCATAATTTTAAATTTTCCAAGAATAGCTGAAATTACACCGTTTGTTTTTATTAAATTGAGGCTGTCCCCTTGTAATTGTAAGTTAATGTCTGCTTTCAAATAGATCAGGCTTTCTTTTAAATTTGGATCTTTACTTTCCAGAAACTCTAAAACTGATTCAAATAGTGAGTAATATCTTATTAAACATGCACCTTTCGACAACCAGCGTACTTCAGTATGTAAGAGCAATCGGAAGTCTTCATCATTTTCATCGCACAATTGTGAAAACAAACGCGTATTCAACGCATTGCTTCTTATTTTGTTAACTGCATTAATCACAAATAGAAACGATTGGTGCAACCCATCACTCAAACTTTTCGCTTCTAGGTGTTGTCGGTGGATGACACAGTGAATTGCAGTTACCTCTGGTATAATTCTTTTAAGATGATCGCCCGACCATGCCAGGAGCAACATCTGTTGCCATCGAAATAACGCTTGTGAATGGAATCGATTTTTCCTTAAAAAAATCACTCGGGACCTTAAATATTGATTCACATTTAGTGTCCGTCTCCAAAGTTTTCGCGAATAGTAGCTCTTCATGAATTTCTTCATAACAAATCGAACATGTGCCAATATTAATGCTTCATTACCAAGTAAAGTTGTTTCGTCCAGTTGAATAGAAAAATGAGTTGTTTGCAGATTGATTTCATCAATGCTTCTTTGTACAGTGTTGTTACTCAAAGGAATACGTTTGAGTATGTCAAATGGAGATTTGTGCAGATCAGTTTTTAAAACCTCTTCAAAAGCAGGTAAAATTAACTGTTCTTCAATGGTGTGGGGTTTTCGCTATAACTAATGAGATATTGTAAGATGCCCGCAAGCCATCATCGTTACTTTCAGATGTTAAAGCGAACATACTGTGCACGGCGGGTCTCTTTTCTTATAATGCTTGAAAATATTTCAAATCTTTACCTATTTTATCAGGATGACACCTTCTTAAACGATCTTTGACCTTCGATGGTTTCATAGAGTCATTGCTCAAAAATTTGTTGCATAAAAGGCATATGGACAATCGCTTGACTGCCATGGAAGTAAACCTTAGTAGTAAAAATTTTAAATAATCTACACTATACTGTCGACATTTCTTAGATTCAGCCATGTTTTGTATCAGTTTCCTACGTGTTTAAGTAATCATAAGGCGGTCTTACTCAATAAGATATGGCTATATTAACAGAATAGAATCATTGCAATGAAATAAACAAAGTACCGACGGCAAACTGATTCTAATTAAAGCGATTTAAAGCGTATTCATAAAACTCTATTACTTTGATATACGTTACGGTTACGTAAAGACGCGTACAATTTATGAAAATATTTTTAATTAAGTCATTTAGCATTAGGAACTTGAAATATTTACAAACATGCAGGTCAATCATAATATATCTCTCTTTTAGTGAACCGACACACCGTCGGGTAAATCAAAAATTACTAATAAAGTAGAGGCAAAAAGTTCAAACTTTCTCGGCTTTCTGTTCTTTTATGGAAGTATCTAATAATGACTGTTCAGTATTTAATTATTAATACGTACCTACCACTCGCAAAAATTACAAATATACTTTTAACAACATAAAATAAAAGTATGTATAACAAATAGACAGGTAAATACTTACTTTTACTGCCACTGGCAAACACTAACATCGATTCACATAACTTTTTCTTTTTTTTTCGATATTCCGGAAACAAATGAGTATCGTTTATCCCTGGCATTCGTATTTATATTCGTGAAGATTGAAACTCATGCAAGATTGCAAGTCTTATTTCGTTCCTTTGCACCGGGCCGCAGTGTGAGCCGATTCAGAGTCCTCAGTCTGATGGCAGCCAACGAAGCTTCCAGCTGTTTTAGCATGTGTAGCTGCGGCAGATCCAGCATGGCCTCCAGAGCTACAGTGGGGGTGGTTCTCATGCAGCCTGTGGCTGGCATACAGGCTAGTCTCTGCCATCATTGAAGCTTATTTGTACTTATGTTGCGTTTGGTTTTTACCCACCACACTAAAGCGCCGTATGTGATCATTGGACGAATGATCATCTTATAAAGCCACAGGATGATCTTTGGTGACAAGCTTTTACATTGCCAAAACGTAATGCTGGTCTTGTTGATCTTGTTATCTAGGTGGCTATTCCAGTTCAGTTTTCTGTCTATAATAATACCAAGGTATTTAACCTGTGGTGACAGCTTTAGCTCAGTACCAGACAGTCTGGTTAGATGATGACTGTCCAGCGCACGTTTGTGAGTGCACATCACCATTTGTTTTACTTCGATTTGCTGATAATCCGTACTTTATACACCAACGTTCTACAATGTGTAGTGCTGCTTGTGTAAGATCACATACCATACTAGCGGATTTTCTTGTGATTAACATTGCTAGATCTTCTGCATAACCTATCGTATAGAAGTGGTTTGTATTAAGCTTTTAAAATAAGGCCATTTATGACCATATACATAAGAAAATAATATTCCATATAAGCGGAGATAATAACTTGTGACTCACCTTCAATATTTGCTCTTCTCGTGCGACGCATATTATTAATCTACCCTGACAAGGCCGATTCCACTCCATGTCTGGCGAGGGCAGTGTCAATATTGGAAAAAAATTGTTTTGTCAAAAGCTCCCTCAACATTTATGAAGGTGCCCAGACATGCTTTTGTTTTTATAGGCATCTTCCATTTGGCTAACCACCAGATGAAATGCCGACTCTGTTCATTTGTTCGTGCTGTATCAGCTTCTACCATCTTATCCAACCAACTAACTTCTAGCTTCTTCTGCAACTGATCTAAGTTGGTGACCTTTGCCATCACAATTTATAATATATTGTGCTAAAAAATCATTTGAGTGAAGTTTAAATTGTAATATATGTAATGGAAGTAAGTTTTTAAATCTTCTTTATATAGATGTTTCTCTAAAATTAAAATTTTTGGGCACTTATAAACAAGCTGATTACAGTAAATTATAATGTAAATATCACTTCAAAGTATATATAATTAAAATAATAAATTGGAGTTTATGAATCAGCTGTTACTTATTCTTTACCTACCCACCATTTTTTTTTAATTAATTTGATTTTTCTTGGCCGATTTTGGAAGTCAAAATCATTAGTATCCTGTACTTACCTGTTGAATTTGCACCATAGATAATATTTTCTGATATGTATTTGAATAAGCTTAAACTAAACTTGTTAGTTTATTACTAAAGTTGTTTTGTTTAAGAATATTAAGGTTATTATCAGACCTGCAAATGAAGGAGGTGAACATTCTGGAAACAAGAGGATTGAAAGGACCAAGATTGGTTTTGAATTGTGAAGGCAGATTATCCAATATTTTCTAACCTTTTGTAATAACTAACCCACAATAAAAAAAAACTCAAGCATTTATAGATAGATTTTTCCAGTTAGTCAATTATAAAAAGTAATCAGCAGTGTTTTATTCCAGAACAAAAATTATTGTCTCAAGAAATAAAAGAAAAGCATGAAGCATTTTTGATGGCAAAGAAATATTATAAAAAGTTTTTAAAAATATATTACACATTTGAAACAAAAAACGTTGACAAACAAACTACATTTGTACAATATTTTACTGAAACTAAAAAAGATTCAGAAAGTTATAGTGTCCGTTTGTTACGTAATTCAGAAAATTCATCTTATAAATGTAAGTAGACTGTTATTGTTTTTTATTATTAATTACATAAATTGTTTTAAGTATACTTTTTGAGCAAGAGTGTAACTATCTGTATACTTAAAAATGAAATAAATTTTAAGATATGTATTTTATCATGTTTATCACTATTAATTGTGTACTATCATGGTACCGATTGTTAAACTTAAGATAGGTGATATTTCTGATAAAACTAATTACCGACATACATCCCCCTTCCTCAATTTCTGGTATTTAAACCAGAAAAAACTGCTGAGATGGGCCGTACCTTATCAGATTTAAGTACAGATTGCAGTGACGTAAGTCAGGGGGTTAAGCTCACGTCTACTGCTTAACCTGTATGTCAATCAGCTTATTGAGCGACTCATGACGGCTGTTATATTGACGATATTTGTGTTATTAATATAAGCTATTCTGATGACATGGTGTTACTGAGTCACCAGATCAACGCACTGAGGACTTTATTGTCTAAATGAGAGACATATGCGAAGGCACGTGCTATAATGCTAACAAAAGTCAATTACTTATATTCAAAGCAGGCAAATATCAGCCGTCCTATGTGCCTCCAGTGGTCCTCCGTGGGGTGCCTCTTAAGCTGGTTGAAATATTTTAGGTACTTTGAGCCCAAAACCTCCGGGACAGAAGAGGATATAAAAGGGGAGCGCAGGGCGTTGATAAGTCAATATGCTTGCTCGCAGGTTCACTAGATGCACAAATGCAGTCAAGATAACCCGTTTTTAAGTATTGTGTCAATATTTTTCCTCCCTTCGGGGACTTCAATATCAGATCGAATAAAAGACGATTGAGACTATTTATGTTTATTCACATTTGGTTGGGTTGTATATAAAAATAAAAAAAATATGTGTAAAATAATCAATAAACCCAACCAAACGAAGAATATTACTATTGTTATTAATTAGGTCACAGACTCCATCTTGGGATTAAATAAGTTTATGTTATTTTACATGACAATAGGCTTTAATTTTTCATTATGTATTTATTTCTTGATTGCTAGGTTTAAACATCTTTTCTTTTCAGTGCTTAGTGCCAATCCCAAACTAAAAAACTTTGAAGAAATACAAAGAAAGTTACAAGAAACAAATGATATAACAGGTGCATTGTGTTGCATAAGACAATCGTTTTTAGTTATTAAAAGGTCCAAAAATATTAAAAAATAAACAATTGTTTGAAACTAAGGTAAATAAAAACAGAAATGATATTTGTAAAGATGTATTAAAATATTTTAATAAAAACCTTTTAACTAAATAATACATATTATAATTATTGCAATGTACTTTCGTTACCTTAAGTCAGCCAGTAAATAATCTACTGCACGACATGGACCAAAGAAGGATTTGTCATAATTGCGACGTTCGGCAAGCGGATTGGCGATCGCAGTACCAGACGCCTCACACCTTAGACGCTGCTGCCCCCATAGCTATGCTTACTTTTGGGCTGGTATTTTTCAAGATGGATTTTGATGGCGATAGCTCTTACGATTTCCCCTTAGTCGCGTCTTGTGACACCCACACAAGTAAAGTTCAGTGGTAGAATGCTCGCCTGCCGAACCGCAATCCATCGATAAAATTGGGAAGAAATAAATTCAGACCGCAACTGCCTCTATTAACATTACAATCTTCTGGTTGTGACGGCCTAAAATAAAAACCAGGTTAAAAAAGAAAGGAGAATCTGAAGACAAAAATAAAAAATTAGTCACCTTACTGCATGTAACCGGAAGTACACAAATTATATTTACTAATCATAGCTGTGTGGTGGCAGGATAAAGGAATCTGGCATCCATCTTATCCCGTAGATGTAAAAGTTAATTAAAATGAATGAGAATGGCAGGAAAATATTAAGGCTTCTGGCAGACTGCAAAATAACATAGTCTTAAAATATTCATATCGGTGACTTAACTTTGATGACCCAATGAAATCCTGGACTACTTTTACAAAGAACTAGGCACCGCATGTGCATGCGTTAGGATGGCATCGACTATAACATACGAGACTAATGACAATGGTTACGGATATATAAAAATACTAACAACAATAACAAAAGTTGTTTACAAAAATTTCATAAATAAAGTGTGGTGTTGACAAGTATGTCAAATGTTCTTTTTTACAGTACTACAACCTTGATCTTACTAGCACAGATCATTTGACAGAAGAAAACAAGGGATTACCCTTAATATTGCAAGACTCACTGTGGCAGGCAGACTTTTATGTTTATTTTCTAAAAACCTTTGTTGACGCAGAGATTAGCTTCAAACAAGTAAATTTTATTGCTTAGTTTTCAAGGTATTTTAAAAATTCGATAACTTTTAATAGTAATGAGTCGAAAAATTATATAATTACATAATATTCGAATAGCATTACTGGGCGAATATTGTAGTAATTGAAGTAAAATTTCTTTTACTAAAATTGTTAATAAAATTATATTCTTTCTTTGTACTGTATGTACATAAAGTATATTTGTAAAAACATCAAACATTTAGTTTATACTTTGAGACTAAAATAATACATTTCATAAAAAATTATTTGAGAAGAATTCATTTATATTAATATTACTAAAACTAATTTTTACACATTTAAACGAACTTTTGATATAAAACATTGAATTTTTATCGTGCCTAAATGATAATATCAAATTTACATCAAATACTTTTTTACCGTTCAAATTCTGACTAAATTATTAACAAACTAATGAGAGAATTTAGAGCCTATTTAGAGAAAAAATTAGGCTACGAAAAATGTTATGAAACAAAGTTGTTATTTTAAATGATAGTAAATGAAACGTGAAAAAGTAAGGGTGTTGGAGTTTGGTCTCCTTGGAGATAATTAGTAAAAGGTCAAGCTCAAAATAAAAGAAATAAAGTTGTTGTCATCGAGCGATTCAGAAAATGGTAGTGTATTTTTATTTAAAATCCTAAATTAATATTTATTAATAATCTCAGACTATAGCGACACTTTCCTTACAATGGGGTATTTTGCCATTAACCATATGTGTAATTGTCACAGTATTAATTAATGTTGATTTATCATATAGGTTGCTGGATATTACACTAATTGTGAAATGATTACTTTAGCGGTGTGGCCTTAAAAAATACAGTCTACTATTCAACATGAATTTAAGTAAACTTGAGTTAATTCAATAGTTCATTCATTTGACAGAGATTAAAGAAGATAATTTTTAAAAAATATTATGACCCTTTTATACTGGAAATAAACACATAGTATTAACAAATTTTATTCTAATATATTTTTTCAAAGATTCTACATATAACTTGTGTTCAATATTAAACTCAACTAATTATTAAAAAATAAGGACTTTGCATAAATATTTGAGTAGATTTTACAAATCTGTACCTACATATTAGTCTTTGTTAAGTCCATAAAATACAGCATTTAATTATTGTTTGTGGCTATAATAATAACAAACTTTACTTTCCACATCACAATAGATCATATCCAGGCTAGCTCTTTAGAAACAGTTGCCAACTAAACTTTTGTGTTGCAGTGTGTCTAATGGGTAAGACGTAACGAAAATGATTTAAAGTGGAGGTTAAATTACATTGTAGAAAATAAATAAAGTAAAATAAAAACAACAAACCATACAAAAATACAACTTTAAATAAAAACTAAGGTATTTATGGCTGGCAATTGGAGCGAATAAAATGGGAGATGTTTAATTGTTAATAATAGTATTCATGATAGTATATTTTAAATTAAGAATTGTTCTAAAGTTAGAGAATATATTTGTGAACTATATTATTCCTCTATCGCAGGGTGGTAGTTCATTTATGTGTATGACATAGAGCTTGTGAATCCAAAAAATATGTTTATATAAATATATTTTAAGGAATGTTTGCTGCAATCAGAGTACTAACTCTCAATTTAGATGCTAAATAAATATCAATACTATGGGCCATTAGACGCCTTTTAGCTCGCGACACGTGGTCACCATCTTCCTCACAGTGTACTGGAAGTTGTCTTCCAATGCCTTCTGTTTACAGAAAATTTAAAACTGATGCCTTTACGTATGCCTTTTCGATTTTTATATACCTTTATAAAAATTAATATATAATTATGTATTATTATATTATTATTAATCGAAATTCGACTCGACGTGACAGTTTGATTTATGCCTCAGCTGAAACTTGTTTTTTTATTTCGTCAATTCTACTATATTACACATACTTAATTTAGTTCAATTATATGAAATAAGTTTCAAGTCCTTTTAATATTTATGTCCTTTTATAATTTTTGTGGTCAGTTCTGCGAGCTTTGTGGGCAGGTCATTGACATTTCAGCTTGCTGATCCTTATGGCTATATCAGTTATAGATTTATTTAAACTTTACTTGTACACCTTAAAAAAAGCAATAAATATAAAAAAACTATTAAATAAATATTTATAATATAATACCCAAATACAATATATAATAATAAAAACCGAAAATAAGCCGAATACTGTCAATGACTCTTTAAGGTAATATTCACGAATAAATCTCTTAAAGGTATTCCCATTAGGAGCTGCTTTATCGGGCAGGGCGTTTCAGAGGAGTCTAGCTTAAACAGTAAAAGTTGAGTTTTAGTATCCTATTGCAGTAGCAGCAGTTAAATTAAGTGAAACATTGCTAAGGAAACATAGTAACTACAGAACTCGGCCGCAATAATTATTGAGCTTCAGACAATATCGGTCAGTCTTCTAGCTTCGGCTTTGATCGGCTATCTGATCATCCTAATTATCAATATAGAACATAGGCCTCCCTCAAAAATTGACACAAAGCACGGCCCTCAGCCGGTTCCCGGCAACATTGCTCGCCGCTTCATTTTGTGAAGGGGGTTGACCTTCACTGCGTTGGTACGTACGAAGTTGGCACTCAAGAATATTTCCAAGCTACAGGCTACTTCAGCTTTCTGATTTTTGAGGCTTCGTCGATTACTCTAGTTCTGCTACAGGTTGCACACCGTTGCAGATTCTATCTCTCAAAGAAACACTGAACGGGCTATGTTGATACTGAGCAATTTTGAACTGTCCCATACGGCAGGCAGTTCATCTTCTTGTCGAGTATACCTTAAAAACGCAAGGCAGTATTACGTGTTTTACCAGTGTATTATAAAAGACCTTTTTTAACCAATTTGCCTATACACAAAGTAGATGAAGACCCGTTTCGCAAACAGTTAATGGCTCATAGCTTCATACTACATAAAAGTAAATTGTGAGTATAGAGTATAGTTTCAGCAAATTAAGTTTAAAATTAAATGAAATAAAAATTCCTTTGTTTTTGAGGAGGTTGCAGTTATACCATTTCTACAAACAGATATTTATCACAGAATCCAATGGGACCCCACAATATAGGATATCGTGTGACCATAAATAGGTCGTACAATATCCTATATATGGTAATGGTAATATATGTATAGCATTTATTATAAAACTATTCTTTTGTAACAAAACTTTTCAGTTTACTTATGTATATTCTTAATATATCAGATATCTCTAAATAAATAATGAAATAATAGTAGTTTCATACTTTAACGAAATACTGTTAGATTGTAATTAACTTATAAACAAGTGTTTTAATAAACTTTAAAATTAACAACAATAAAAGATTCTTCAATAAACACGTCCTGTTTTTCATTTATTATCCATTATCGATTCAAACCAAACTTAATATCATTATTTTTGATTAACAAAGATATTTTTATGAAAATAAATAACAAGTGACTGTAACGAAAGAAAGTTATTAATATATTAAAGTTACGGCTATCTTCGACTTTGTTTTTTAAATATTTGTAATACTGAAGTATCATAGCATAGCTACTCGTGTAGCATTTAAAGAGCTATGTCGTGATGCATTTTTATATACTTAAATGAGTTGAATGGGAACAATCTTTTTTAGGGGAGATGCAAGACAACACAACATTCACATCTAAAAGGAAAGTTATCATATATAAGTATTTAACTTACGAAAATGATAAAACCAATCATGGTATAACTTACTTGAGATACCTATACGATATTTTTCACTCCCTCGTATGTCATAACAAATAATTTTTCTTTCCTCGCAACTTTACCTAAGTATCACTTTTGTTTGCTTATTTAAATAAAGTAAAAATATATGTATTTTTTCTTATATATAACATACTTGTTTACATCAGAGATTCCCAAAGTGATCGATATCCCACGACCAAGACCACTTTAAGTTAAACTTTACTCACCAACTGCAAAGTCTTTAAATTGGTAAGTATTTTGTATCAAATAGGAAAAACATAAAGATAGGATTTTTAAAGTAATTTGGCTATGGGGGTCTGAGGTATCAGTTCGTTTTGGAAAAGGGATTAGTTGCTTAAAATAGTTTGGGAATCCCTGCTTTACATGATTTCGTATATATAACATCACATCACAATAAAAAAAATTAAAATGTGCTATAATATTTGTAAAATTTTTAGGTAAATGCATAAAATATTAAATAAGAATACGATCATTTAAAATATGTTGACTGTATCCAATTTCTTATAAATAAATGCAAGTTATTTTATCTGTTAATGGAATTAGTAAATTAATAAAATATATCTACTGCTTATTTATCGTCATAATAAAAAGGAAAGGTGAATAGAAGATAAGGCAGCATCAATAACCATTCTATTTTTAAAGCTTACTGTTAAGGTAATTTTAATCTACCATTGGGTTCTCCAATGCCATCATTAGTATCTTTGTTACCTTTGGAAGACAACGCTGAAAGTTTAAGATCTGATGTGTTTGAAAGCCTTTTTGAATTGCTAGGTAATAGCAATGCACCAAATGCAATGAAGTGAAGGGAATAGTAAAATTTCCTGAAACAATGTAGTTATATTAAAATTATGAAAATAAAATTGTTGTAAATTAATAAAATTAAAACAAAACATTACCCATAAAATGCCAGACTAGGAGCTAGATGTAGTAAGACGAAAGGCACAGTGGCATAGGTCATAGCAATACGAGTCGTTATGAATGATAAAGAATCGTAAAAAAACTTCTTGGGCCTACTATCCAAAAACATTGGTCGAACAACGGCACGGACCTGCAATAAATGTTTGTCAGATATTTAGCGCACGTTTTCCGGGATTTCTCAATGGCAGAGAGAACAGACTCGTTCTCTCTGCCATTGACTTCTTGCTGGATATGAACGATGTGTGGGAGCCCGATATCCTTAAATACGTAGATTACAGCACATTTATGGATAGACTAATTGCTAACCGATATGTACGAGGGTGAGTTTTTAAGTTTTCGGAATGGCGGGGTTGGAGGGGGATAGCAGGCTCGTCAAGGGCTTAATGTGTTCCATGACTCATAATTAGTATAAATATAAAGTTTGGTATACCCATGCAACCATTGTTGCAGGTCTCAACTGCAAGCACACGGGTTGGCATTCCAGCAAGATCTGCCCTAGCGGCAGAACTCTTATTCAATGACGCTGAGAACAGGAGATATTGCATCTACAGCCCGAAGATGATGTGATGGACGTGGTGATTACAGTTCTATAGTATACTGTGCTACGGCACATACCACCGAAAACCGTAGCAGCCTACACCGGGCTCTTCCATGGAATCCTGCGCTCAGGATACTATCCCCAGAATTAGAAAATGGAGCGAATAATCATTCTCCCCAAACCTGGGAACTCAACGCTTTGAGTTATCGCCCCATAATACATTTACCCACCATCTCGAAGGTGTTCTAGAAGCTCCTGTGGCGACTAATGAAACCCCACCTAAACATCCGTGAGGAACAATTTGGGTTCAGGTCCGACCACTCGACCACGTTCCAACTGTCACGAGCGCGGCACTATGCCGTGACAGAAAACAATAAAAAGCCGTCGGGAATTGCAGTGCTCCTGGACATTGAAAAAGCGTTCGGTCGAGTATGGCACGGCGGATTATTATACAAGCTGTCGCTGTAGCCTCTGCCTCGCCGCTACGAAAGTGTGGTGGCCTCCTTCCTCAAAGAAAGAAGATTTCAGGTGATAGTAGAAGACACTTTGACCGGTGAACGGTCCATAACCGCAGGCGTCCCGCAGGGTAGCTACCTCTCCTCAGTCTGCTACGAATCCTCGCTGCTCGCTTTGCACGCCGTCGATACGCCTGAAAATGCAGAGAGCACAAGACACTCTACCCAACTGGCTCACTGACTGAAGGTTGTCAGTGAATGTCGGCAAAATGCAGTGAACCGTCATCGGACCCGTCAGAATGCTGCCGCCGATACTGAATTACTGCGACCAGTATTGAGATCTCGCCTTGAGACAGAGGTGTTTCTGAAGCGCCTGGCCTCGAGCATGTTCAAGCGTGCAGATGACTACCACGCACACCTGGTGAACATCGCCCTATTTCACGCTCGGCTTCCTGAGCAAAAGGCGCTGTCCAGAGAACTGGACAGTGGAAAATCCTAGGTTTTCTTCGAACCCTATGCCACCCCTCGCTGGTGGGCAGATTGGACCACCCCTAACAGGGATACATCCGAGACACCGACCCGTAGGGGCCCGGAAAAGAATACATAAATGGAAAACCGTTGTGCTCGACCATTTTGGAGTCAAAAACTACGTTCACAGCAACCTAATGACGCGCACGTCTTAATGTGCGGCGATTTAAATCACTGCTAAGCAACTCAATTTGGGAGAAAGTTTGGAAAATGGAGGAAATTTAGTATCGCGACCAACTTTGGGTCTTCTTTTAACTTTGGGTTTATGGGGACTCTTGCCCTGAGAAAACCATGGTATACAAGTCGCACAGCCTTTTAGGCAAGGCAAGGAATCACTTGAAAATTACCCACAGCCAGAACGGTCTATTGAGGCGACAACTCCGGAACTGGTACAGAAAGTCGAAAAATTTGTATTGGAAGATGCTCGGCTAAAGAATAAACAGCTTGCAGAAATGGTTAACAATTATAAAATTCTGCACGAACATCTTAGCATGTGGTCAGCGCACGGTGGGTGCCGAGAATGCTCACGCCGCCGCAAAGACCACAGCGCGTCGAATGGTCTCAAGCGTTTTTGGACCTCTGTGGCCTCTGTACTGAACCGAATTGTTACTGAACATGAAACTTGGGTTCAGCATTATGAACCTGAGCATAATAAAGACTTCATGCAGTGGCATAAAAAGGGTGCAGTACCTCCCAAGAAATTTAAAGTGTCACAATCAGCCTGAAAACCCATGGCTACAGTTTTTTGGGACTCAGAAGGAATCTTGTTGATTAAGGATGAAGGTATCTCTATAACCGGAGAATACGCAACAATCCTGGATTTAGATCCTAAAGAAGCTATTAAAGAAAAAAGAAGAGGAAAATTAAGCAGAGGTGTGAGAGTGTCCTACTCTTGCACGACAATGCGCCCGTCTACAAGAGCCGTGATGCACTGATTGAGCTGCACAAAATGGGCTTCGATATTTTAAATCACTTACCCTATAGTCCGGACCTGGCTGCGAGTAACAGCTAAGTTTCCAAAAATGAAAAAGAGCTTCTTGGAAAGATATTTTCTACCGATGAAGAAGTTAAAAACGTGTGAAATACGAGGAAACTGCTTCCAGTTTTCTCGTATTTTTCCGACATGGATTTTTTTTTAATTGATACAATATAATAAAACTGGATAAATGTCAACTGAATTAAAATTTGATTGATTTATTGGTAATTACAAAAAAAGTCTCAAAGCAACGGTTGCATTGGAAAACCCTTACCTTTTTAGCAGCGACGGTAAAGACCCCACCAGCGAAGAAGGTGAGATAGTATCCAGGGTGGAAGCCGTGCCAGACGGCGGACAGCGCATAAACGCGCACCGTGCCCGCGCCCGCGCCGCGCTCGTAAGCCACGCCGCGCAGCCACGCGTTCGTGTTCTTGTTCCAGCTCGCCACCGCCGAGCGAAAGTTTTGCGCAAACTGAAGTATATTTTATATAGTTAACAACGCTTCCTCCACGCGAATTCATATCATTAATTTTTTTGTTTACGAAAAGCTGGAATTTAACTGGCCAACTTCAATTGTTGATATATGTATACCTGCGCATAGCTGTCGTCCTGCGCCCCGAATGATGTGTATAGACCGAGTTAAACAATATATTTTTAGCATTTTAGGCCACTAGAAATTAAAAATACTGCGTAATTTAAAAAGTATAACAAACTATGTCTTTTTAACTAAAGACAGCTATGCGAGGGTCGATCAATGACATACGATTAAATAAAAGTGAAGTTAGATGTTGTCTGGGACCATTCAACGTCCATGACAATCGTGAGATATAGGGGTTCAATGAGTTTAAGCGTGGTCGTACGACTGTTTTCGACAAGGCGGACCAGGACGCCCGTCAGACGTAAAACAGACCGATTTACCGAAATCGTCGAAAAGCCATCAAAATTTTAAATGATAAAATAGGTGTCAGTAAAGTGTCGGCGCGATGCGTGCCGCGATTGAAACATGAATACGTCTGTATGTTATGTCTCAGTTTAATAATATATGGTATGATTTCTTACCTCGAATCCAAAAACGTCTATATTGGACATTTTGTCCCATTTTGGAGTGCCGTCCGCATCGTATCCATTAAAGCCCATACCGGAGTTGTTGCATATAGCTTCAGAGAGCAACCAAGCATGGTAGTATTTGCATCGTACCACTAATGTCGACAAGTACGCGTACCAAAGTAAATACAAGGAAGACCATGATCGTGATACTTCTGAAGTGGGATCCGTTAATTCTGGAACAAGACTTTTTTTTTAAAGAATTTGCCGTTATTTTTCATCCTATTTCATGTTATGGATGTTGTAAAAGAAGAAAAATCTTGAGGAAAAACAAATATAAGCAGACTCCAATAGACTCAAATCTAATACACTGGGTACAAGAAACTGTTTCATTTAACAAGTAACTGTAATGTACAAATATATTCGTAAACTAACCTTCTAATACTGTCAGCGGATATTTCTGAGCCAGTGTCAAAAATAAAACAGCTGCAGCGACGGATCCCGCTACTTTGTATAAAACCGCAAGACGGGGTGAAGGCTCTGCATGTTCCAATTTATCCTTTACAACCTGGACACATTGATTTTACGGATAAAGATAATTGAGGCAATTGACAGTTTGAAGCAGTCGGGGTCGCAAGTTTAGACCTCTACTTTTTGAAGCCAAGGAAAGTCTACTCCCCTGCTTTAGTTCGGGTTAGTTGGTCGACTTCTACATTTTTTTATCCTGTATTTTGTTTTACTCACGGTGTTAACCTCCACATGGTAAATGATCTATTAAAATTACAATTAATCATTCGTATACATACTTTCCAGTTCAGCAGTTTGAAAACATCTTCCAATGCAGCGGTAAAGAGTTTTCGAGGTAAAACATCGCCATGACTTACACGTTTCTAAAATTCGACGGGTTTTGTACTCTGGCTCTGTACTCAGATAGACATTGTTGCCTCATTGTACAAAGATATTAGCACTTCGATATACCGGGAGTCTATCTAGCACCGCTGAAGAGACTAGCAAAGCTGAATCGACTGAATCGAAGGCATTTTTCCGCATTAGTCCTCATACATGCGACATAATGAGAAATTAGTCTTCGGTCTTCTAAACAATCTGTCGAAGAATATGTATGTGGTCTAGGCTTTTCGGAAACCGGCTTGTTCGGGAGGCAGGAAGTCGTCAAGAATGTTAACAGTCGATTTTGCGAAAACAACACTTAGTCGCGACTTAGTAGCGATATCGGTCTGAAGTTCAGTAGGCACTTATTTATTGTAGAACAGGACAACTACGCTACACCACGCTTTCGTCGTAATACCGCCATGAATGACGGAATTGAACAGCTTTCTAAAGGACTACAAGTACTGGTTTTCCACACGTCACCTTACCATTTTGAAGCTGTTGATGTGATGTGTACAGCTATCCGTAAATCTCTAGATCTAACTCAAAATCTCAGCTCCAGCTGAAATAATAGCGCCGGTTTTGGTCTTCAGCTTAGTTGGCTCTTTTCGATAAACAGATTTCTGACAAACATTTTGGAGCCTAGCTTTATTAGATTTATTAAATTTCCGTATTTTGGAATTTTTGGAAATCTGTCCATTTAGTTGCCGATATACTGACGCATCTGTTGAAGACTGCAGCCTCATCTGTAGCTGAGCTTCCTTAAGTTTTAGTGTGATCGGAGAGCTTTTGAGGCTTTTCGTACAACGGGTCCTGCAAAACTTCACTCCTACTTTTAGATAACGAACGACGGAGTGTCGTCTTCATCAGACGAGATCACTAGAGCCTAATGTGCCTAAAGGTCTAGTTTACTTCTTGCCATTTAGGAATCACTATCGCTTTTTACCCTAGTGATTACTTAAATATGGAACTTAGTTCGATAACTCAAAGTTGGTTAGTAATTTTTCATGATCGTCCCCGCTGATTCGTAAATAATTCTTAACATATTATACTTCTTTCGTCCCGTAGGTGTCATAAATTAGCTCTGTTAATAATCTTATCTTGTTGTAAGTACACAAAGTTTCAAATAAAGTATTGATAGGACGAAAAAAGAAAGTCAATACATTATTACACAAACGTATGAAACATTATAGAACGGGAAAAAGTTTTTTTTTGTATTTTATATACTAATTCAAGAAATTATTTGTCATAGTTTTTTTAAATTTTTTATAATATAGATGTGCCATTTTGTAAGTAGTGACATAATCATATTGCTGTAGAATTTTTTGAACTACTGATCAAAGAACTGCGTCAAGTAATTTTGACAATCCTCTCTTGATGTTAACTTAACACTACCTAAAGAATTCTAAAGAGACCGAAAGAGGTAAAACTCTGAGGGTGCAAGGTCAGAGATATATGGTGGCCACATTAACATTTCCCAATCAAGCTCGCACAATATTTGCTGAGCGGCTAAAATTGTGTGTGGTCTGGCGTTATCATGATGAAAAACCACACCCTTTCTGTTGATAAATTTCGGCCATTTTTTCTCCATTTCAATATAGCTATAGTCTGTGGAGCTTGATTGCCCTCTTGACCATGATCTTTTTTGCATGTTCCTGTCGTAATCCACTTTTTACAATTCAGTGACCAATCTTTATAAACAAGGTTCGGTTTCAATACGTTTCAATAGAGAATCGCAAATGAGTACATGTTTCATTTGGTTTCTTTCAGTAAGGTCGTGTGGAACCTAAAGCAAGCTTTTATGAATATACTGACTTTCCAAATGAGTCAAAACTGTTTTGTGGTCAACCCCTGGCTCCTCCGCTACGTCGCAACTAGTAGTTATTATATGTATTAGTCCATATATCTTTTCTATTTTTATTTATCTTAGTCAACTTTTTAAAAATGGCATATACTTTATCTGTAACAGGTCGAATAGAGTGAGCTTCATAAAATATCATCTATTTACTTGTAACGATGTCAAAACCAGCCAGTTACAAACAGCTCAACCAAAGAGATTTTACTATAACTTTTTACTTATAAAATAAAAAAAAACTTTTTTCTTGAACTAATACTTGGAATATCAATAATATAATATCTTAAATATACTGCCGTGATACGAAGTTTCTAGAAAATCAATTATTTATTTTTATCAAGACAATGTTATTGCTTCACCAAAAGTGAAGTAATACACTAATACACTAACTAATCTTTTCTTTCCTTCTTTAACTAATTTTAGCCTTCCCTCGAAATCAACTTTGTTCAAGTTAACGTTGTTCTACGTATAACGGTAGTATATATAAACATATAACGGTAACGATTTCTTTTTTCTTACCCCGTCAACCCGGGCGCTTTCAATGAATTTAATATAATCCGAGTAAAAAACCACTGGTCCGCACATCAGAGTTTGAAAAGCTAATGTGTATGCAAAGTATTCAAGAGGTGATGGTATCTTGTCGACTGTAGCAGGCTGCCTGCCACCGTTTGCATTATCCGTGTTTTTTTCTTTTTCAACCAAATTATCCTGTAGTAAATACGCTAGTGACGTCACTCTCTGTGTAATAACCATAAGCGGACCTGGAAGAGTTACATAAAAATCGAAATAGTGAAAAGCTATAGTCACGGTTTAAATAAACCGTGTGAGATTTTCTATTTTTCTCTATATTTCTATTTTATTTTTCTCAATTTTTGCATTCAAATATTCGTTTCTCAAATGTATCTTTAATGAAACATCACAAATGGAACGTTAATTGCTTACTTAAGTGCTTGCAAAAAACATTTACGCGTTAGTTTAAAAGAAAACATTGTCAAGTTCTGGGCATGATTAATTATTCGCTTTAAACAGTGCGTAGTATATCTGATGTTAACCATAGTCTAAATTGAGGGCTAAACATGGAGTCCAAACTAAATATAAATGCAAACAAAGATATACGTACCTGTTATATCCAATGTGTAGTCCCCTGTGTGGTAAAGTTGCCGATGCATGTGTAGGCATGATAAATATAACACTGAAGTGGTCAAGATAACACTGCGGAAAGTAACGTTGTTTTATTTAAAAACTATAACTAATTACAACATATAAATAAAATAGATACGTTTGTCTATTATCGAGTTTGTAGGATCAAGCCACCTTTTTGGCGTACAGATCTAAACTTAAAATTTTGATATGCCTACCCGCACATATTTACGTGTAACGTAACGTGAATAATACATTACGTTCGGGATAGACACGATAGACTATAGACACCAGGTTATTCTTCCTTCAAACATTTATATGACATTAGTAACCAAGTTAATATAGTCTATATGACTATCGATCTATGTAACGATATGGAACTATGTCTATATAATCACTATCTAGTTACCAAGACATAGAGAATCCTATTTTGGAACTGGGTGTTGTGGTCGAATATTATTATTGATCAGTTTCTAGAATTACATGTTAGTTCTAATCTCTACGCGAACAACCATAATAGCAAAAAAATATGAAAGTATACGAACTTTCCCATGATGCGGTACGGTAGCGTCTTCAGCAGTATATAACTTATCATTGGCATGACTGACAAATGCACCGCTTGTCTGAAAAATCAAGAAAAAAAATTCGATGTTTTAACCTATGCTTTATGACTTAATGACATTGGTTTATTCATAAATAAGTAGTAAGTAACTATTGATCTCAAAAAACTACTGGTAGTTCAGCGATTTGCGTACCATATACCTGCGAGTGGTTCCGGAATTCGATACCTAGTCGAAGTCATTACTTTCGTTTGGAGGAATGATGATTTTGTATTCTGGATTTTTATTGTCTTTTTTTTTTTATTTAGTGAGTATTAATTACATCAATAATATAACAAGTCAGAATTTTGTGCAGAGACCATTAAGAGATAGTTATAAAGTTAACTATAAAGCGTCATTTACGTCATCATCATCATTTCAGCCTGTCACAAGTCCACCGATAAACGTAACCCGCCCCCAAAGATTGCGTCAGCACCGTTATAAGCAAACTGTCGACTTCCCGAAACACTGTGCAGGTCGCGGACCAATTACGGACGGAGTGAAAGCTTAAAAAGAGTGTAAATTTTTTGTATTTAATTTTCATGAATTACACGCATTACACACATTGCAACATTGACAAACATATGAGTATATTTAGGATCTCTTTTACTCGTACTGAGACTCCGAAAAATATAGAGATAACAAGCTTCGTCCATTGTAATATGGACCCCGATATCCTGTCCGTGGTGCAGATACACAAGAGAATCTTTCTTCCCAACGGTTGTCAGTTCTACAAGCTATGTGGCCAGCCTATTTTCACTTCAGCCTGCTGATCCTTACTGCAGTGTTGGTTATCTTTGCTCTGCTACCGATACCGTCGTTGCAGATTTTATCACGGAGAGAAACATCGAGCATAGCCCTTTCCATAGCCGGCTGAGCAACTTTAAACTTTCTCATATGGTCTGCAGTGCGTTCCATAAGTCATCAATGGTAACACACAAAGTGTACACTTTGATTCTGAGGTATACTCGACGATAATATGTGACGTAGTTTCTCGAACGCGACTCAAACCAGTTAGATTTGTCGATTGACTTCTCTAGGTCAAAATTGGACTTACCTTGTCAGCCAATTTGTACCAGGTATATGTAGTCGTCGACAACTTCGTGCGTAGTATTCATCATCTTGCATTAATCATGGTTGGGTCCTTTCCAAGGAGTCACGAAGCTTAACCTTTGTGAAAGCGGAGTAATTGACCACGGCCAATGTTTATCAAAAAGCTGTATTCGATCGTGGACCTGGATGGTCAAAATGGACTTAAACCTGCCTTGTTAAAATCCTTGTTCGTCACCGCCACACTCTGATCGGAACTCTGGTTTACATACATTAGCTCCAGTATGACCACAGTTATTCAAGTAAAGATTTAATGTATGATACAACTGACCTTGAGGAGTCATTCGTGGTTTCACCTTTATTCAGTGGGTACTGAGACAAGCATGGCATAATCTTTGAGACAAGCATATGACTACTAATAGGATCAAGTAGGAAGTTTTCACTGTTTTGAAAACATTTTGAGGACTCTGTTTTATAACTTCTACAAACTTGTTAGAGCCTTCAATTTACTAGCAACTCAACAGTTGTAAAAGTGGTTCTGTATAGAAACATAAGTCTTTTAGAAAACTTGATTAATGTTTAATTTATTCATAACTTTAATATAAAAACTATATATTCAAATGCCTTCCTTTAGATTATAAAAAAAATTCGACTCACCCTGAATATTGGATCAGAAACCATAACTGCTTCAATGAGTCATTCGCGGATGCACCTTTATTCGGTGGGTACTGAGACATGCATGGCGTAATATTTGAGACAAGCATATGACTGTGGACAAATGTCAGTGCGCAATTTTTTGCGCATATGCGATTTCCGCTGAGGTGAGCAGCGGTAACTCGCTGTAGACAGCTAGGCAACAATCCGCTCCCGATTAAGCCAATGCTTCTTATCATTTAATTATATCTTATCTATGTTTAATTATCTATTGGAAGGGTTGGCCGTATGCTTAATAGAGCATCATGATGAATCAGCTAGTTACTAGATGTACAGGAGTGTTATGATGCATATGCTGCAATTCACCCAATCCAATATACAGGTAAGAAACGTGCCGAGGAATGAATGGCAAGAGGGAGACTTAAAATATCATGTCGCTGGCGTCATTTTCAGGGAACCGGGCACATTGTTGTATAAGTTGCCTTACCCTTCTATATAGCACCTTTGGGGGGGTTATTCGTCCACTTCTTGTGGGAACATTATGAAAAACAATCAAAAAATACACAAAAAGGACATTAGAGAAAGGAAGACAACTGTCAATGAAAAGAACGTCAAAACTGTCAAGCGAAAAATTAGAAGAATATGAGAAATTATAGAATCAAACAGTTAAAGGAGGCCAGAGCAGCTCGTTTTCTGCAAGTACGTCAGCACACGGCGGAAATTCGAGCCAGAGAAGCTCGTTTGGAGCAAATTCCGCAGAGAAATGCAGAGTTCAGAAGATTAAGCAGAGCCAGTATACTAGAACAGCACCATATTTGCTTAACGAATTAAAACAAAGAAATTGCGTAGTTATTTCCAACCGTTGCAAGATTAATTTAAGTTCAAAGAAAAATATTGCACCGTCTAAATCTTATTGGAACAATCTTGATCTGGGGTCTATTCCAAGGGGATTGCGGAGTTATCACAAGCTGAACAAAGGCTGATTTCATGCATTATTCCATTTGTTCAAATTATCAAATTAAGTGGCGTATTTTGGGCAATATAGTTTTCGAGGTGTTATTGTTTGCTCAAGATGTTTTTGAAGTTACTGAAAACCTTCCGAACATGTTAACAAGAAGCTCAAATAATGCTGGAATTCCGTAATCTGCGCGTCTTGAAAATATTGATGCATCACGACAGTTTTCAGTATCTAGACAGAAAGTATATGATGCACTGTATTGGTTAGTTGCTAACAATCCACTTTAGAGAGACGTCAGTATCGATCAGAACGTTGTAATTATTGACGAAGATATCATAAGAGTAGAAAAAGCACCAGTAGAGATTGCTGTAGAGACCAATGAAGAAACTACAGTAAATGCTAGCGCTTACAGGAAAATCAACGATTTCTCGAGAACTGTACGTGCGTGGCATCTAGACAACGATGTTAATTCACATCAGGATTTGCAGGTATGCAATGCTGTGCGATAGCATTGGCAAACATTCTACGGGCCTGTATACTTTAACCATAATATTTGTCTACAAATATCCTCAATCTAAGTATGATAACAAGTGACCAAATCTACAGTGATATAAGATTTCAAATGGGGAAAAAATTAGCGGCTTATCCAATTGAAGATAATGGATACCTATTGGTGCAAAATGTCAATACCAACTAACATGATTTAGTCATAGTTGACAAAAGGTTTCTGATTACTTTTGACTAAGAACCAAGCTTATGAGGAAGCACGATGATAAATCAAAATAAGCAAACATTGGACGCAGCCTTAGTCAAGGTTTAGAAGATCTGTTCGTGGAGCATAGTGCAGTCATATTAATAACAGACGGACAATCATTCGGAGTGATGAACTATGATAACAAATATTACTTCAGTAACTCATTCTTGTGCTCGAAAGGGATCCAGAGCAAACGATAACAATGATAACAGGAACCGATTGATGTAATGCAACCCAATGTGAAAGATGAATTATAGGTTTTACGAAACCTTAATGTGGGTCATTAACTAAAAGCAGAAGAATTTTCCTGGTACTTGGTGTTTCCTTATGGAAAGAACGGTTTTAAAGAGCAAAGAGCTGTAAAAATTACTTTCAGTTCAGAATTTTGGGAAGTGACACAAGATTTCAACGAAACGATTATCTCTTCTACACCTTATAATTTATTGAATATCATCGAAACAAAAGCACTATATCAGCATGCGGCAAGAAAATCGTTAATCAAAAAGGTGCAGTTGAACACATCCCTCTTTATGTCAAGAATTTAAGAGGTTCTGCAGCTTATTGTTGATCAAGCTTGAAAGAGCTATTAGTTCAAATCAGATGTTTAGGAACTCCAACCTACTTTGTAACATTTAGCTGAAATGATCTTAACTGGTTAGACCAACGAAAGCCTTTGTTAATATCTGATGGTAGGCCTAATGTTGATCCAAGTACAATCGACATTTATAAGACTCAATGACTTATCGAAAAGTACCCAGTAATTTTGAGTTTACATTTCATGAGTAGAGTAAATGCTCTAATGAAACTTATGAAATATAATGATGAAATATTTGGTGAAAAAGTGAAAGACTATTGGCAGCCGTCACCTTCATATGGTGATTTGGATTGACGACTCAGCACTCAGGACACAGAAGAAGGAAAACTTTTTCTTGATCGTAACTGTTGCTGTAAAATTCCTACAGAAGAAGAAGATCCAGAGCTTTATGAACTTGTTAAGAAATGTCAAATTCATCGACATACACAAACTTGTACAAAAAATAATATATCTGTAAGATGTCCATTCAACTTTCAACCTGGAGGTGTATATTCTGAAATTGCGCAGACAATACAACAAATTCAACGTGAAGAGATATTTCACGCAAGCTATTAAGGATATGTATGAAGTTTCTCCATGAACGACAAGTATCACCTGCAGAATGTGCGTCGAGTTTGTCATATCCCACTACGGAATAGTTTGAAGTTGTATTTTCCTAAACATAAGAAAGCCAGAACAGCGTTACAGAGTATTGCAAACTAAATCCAGAAAACTTTATCTACAGCTTACTCGTTTAATATATACCTTTTCGTTCAGAATCGGAAAAAGAAAGGTTTCGATAATGCAAAAGAGGCTTTCGTAGCTGGAGAGAATCGTTTGAAGGAAATGAGTAGACATATGCGCCAATATCGAGAGCGGGACCAACAGCTTGAAAACGCATTCAACCAGGTACATTCCTTCGAAATTTTAGAGCCAGATATTATAAATCCTGAAGCTGAAGAAGAATTACCAGACATCGTAATGACCAATGATCAATTTCAAAGGTTACAACAGGCAATAAATATTGATCAAAAACAATTGTTCATTCTTATTGAACCAGACTAAATTTTCGTAACTGGTTGAGCAGGCCCCGGGTAAACTTTCCTCTTTCATCTATATAAAAACAAAGTTAACTGATGTTATGGAAAATCGGTAGTGAAAGTTGGTGCTCTCACTGGAGTTGCAGCATGGTTGGTCTACACTACATCGTCTGCTAAAACTACCAGTACATAAAGATGCAAGTTATTGTTTGTATGCCACTTCTTACAGTTAATTATTTAAGAGCAATGCGTCAATTGTAGCAATACTTTGAGTTTCTGTTCATAGACGAAATTTCTATGGTACCTTATGAGATGCTTTGCATGATCGACTCTCGTTTGGGACAGCTGAAAAGCCCGAACGCTTGTTTTAGAGGCACAAATGTTTTACTTTTTGGTGATCACATGAAGCCTGCTACATATTTGCGGCGGCTATTCCCCCTGGTTGAACTCAAACAAAACATGCGCTAACATTTATAGATGTGCTTAACGCCCTAAGAGCTGGAGAATTGACGTCTAAGCATCTTGAAATTCTTCTTCGAAAAGTGTCAAAGGACACTACTAATAAGTTCTCGATTGAGATAGCATTAAGAATTTATCCAACGAATGACCAAGTAGCTAGACATAACGAAAAGGTCCTCCAGAGTTATGAGGATAAAGGGACAGTTATTTATACAATAAAACCACAAGACCAACTAATTGATGCTACACGAAATTTAGATAATAAGGACTTAGCTTCCTAATGTATTGAAAATATTAAGCTAAAGTAATGTTAAGGTCGAATATTGACGTATCAAAAGGTTTAGTTAATGGTAACATGGGTTTTATTATAGAAATTATCTGGCCAATGGCAGGGGCCAACTATATGCGGAGGGTATCCTGTCAGTCCGTATCGATACAGATGGTGTACACATAATTAAACAAATATCGATACAGTTCCCAGAAAAATACACCTACGGAACTGATTAGAGACGAAGGTTGCCTTTAATCCTGAGTTGGGCATCGACCGTCCACAAGATACAAGGTTGTACAGTTGATCATGCAGTCATTTAGGCTCTCTACTGTTTGCTGCTGGACAAGCTTATGCAGCACTTAGTCATGGAAGATCTTTGTACGGTATTCGAATTGAAGAACTTGATTGCTCAAAGTTAACAGGTAGAAAACCCTATGTAACAGTGGATAAAATGATTTGATTACGAAACAATAATTTATAAGATTTGTCAATATCACATGCTCACCACATGTAATGATACACCACGTAGTCTAGCTGTTTATATTGATAACACAGAAATTTTTGACGTCTTCTAAGTCGAGGTGCAACTGTTACTACAGCTTTAAACATTAATGACTGCAGTCACTGATAGTAATCACATAATAAATAGAGTTTAAAAAACTAAAGAACACGATTTAGTGACAAATTGAACTAAAAAAGGAAAAATATTTTTATATAAGAATAAAAAAATCAATGTAAAATATTAATATTATTGTGGATAAAACGTGGGGCGCTTTATGCCATATCTTTCGTACAATTTTTCGACTAATTGTACCGATCGAATATTTTCGGAAACTGATTTATCAAGCACCCCACGCTTTTATTCGTTTTACACTTGTATGTGTGCTTGTTTGTTTGTTTGTTTGTAACCGACTTCTTTAGGCTCGATTTTGATTTAAAACGCTTGATAAATCATTTCTTGAAAATATTCGATCGGTGCAATTAGTCGAAAAATGGTAAGGAAAGGATCAGCACACCTGTGGAAGCTGGCTCAACGGGTATCTAAAGTGTGCATAATTATGCGGTACAAATGACAAAATAACTGCGTTCGAGCTTGCCTTTCGAGAAACAGCGGTGGGCGTGTTAGTCCACGTGGACTGGCCGATTTATGGCGGTTAATCAATCGTAACCAATCGGTTACTAATTTTGTTGATGGCTGGTCATTGCTTTATCTACGCTGCTTATGTGTGTGTAAAGCACATAGGAATTCTCAAAGTACATAAACTTAATAAATTCGAATTCAATTTATTCTGTAAATTAAATAACATTGGTTTTCTTCATTTCCAGGACGATGGAGAATTCACCCGGTGTAATGCTGCATGAATATTTTTAAATAGTACAATGTAAATTGCGTCTTATCAAGCATTCATATCCTTATTTGCATATAGACATAATTGATAAAAGCAATTAAATAGTTGATAAGGTAAGAAATGCAGAGATTTAAAACGTAATATAACATAATATAAGTCCCGTAAACCTACATCAAGACAAAATTATTTAAGGAAAAATAAAATTCTAATGCTAACTTACTTTCCAAAGCAGAAATATCCCATTAGCAAACCTATAACAAGGCATACAGAATGACGAAATTCTGGTGAAGCAAGTCGTAATGGTTTCCGAAATAGTCTTGCCAGGCATAGTGCAGCTATTTGTGCAATCAAAAAATTTACCTAATGAAAGGAAAATATGATATTATGATACTAATAAAACAAAGTGCTTTTTGTGATACTAAAAATGACTGTAACAAACAATCTAATATTCTGCATTCACAAAATCAATACCATACTACATTATAGCAAAGTCATGTTTAGTTGTAAAAAATAAAAAATAAATTGATAATGATTATCAAAATGTTTGGAAACCTTACTAAAGAATAGCGAATAATGCAAGTGCGCATAATATGGTCATGTTTGATTTAAATATGAGCAGTGTCATTACACATCTACTTCTATAGATATTCTACTGCTAATAGAACTGACAAAACATAGGTTTTAAGACCATTCAATGCAACATTGACCCAAAATTCTGTCGGTTCTCAACAAGGTTTCACTTTGCCATAATTTAATAAACCTGTACATTTCGCTAATATTGAATGTGAATCATCAAACTTTTCAGTGCATCTTATTAAATGTAGTGAATGAGTAGTAAAATTACAATATAATTAGCAAAATTACATCTACTAAAAAACAGTACATATTAACTATTTTTAATCTACAAAATAGAAGCAATTAGGCCTGTGTCAATCACAAATGATTTGTTAATTTCAACCAAATCCAAAAATGTATTGCAATTATTTTTCTTTCAATCAATCCAAGACAACCGATTCGCATATTTCATTAAGTAAAGATTATTTAAATGTAAATTACACAAAGAAAATAACTTCAAAATAATTTTAGAAATAGACAAGTAGGAAGAACACAAAAAAGATGGAGTGAGAACATAGCAAAGACTGCAGGCAAATAATGCCTTTTTTTTAAACACCTGTTAAAACTGCTTAATTAAAATAACATACTATATTAAAAACTCATTGAAAAATATCACAGTACATTTCAGAGGGTGAACCAATGCATTGAATAAACAAACTCTTCATTAAATTGATTTGTCAATGATTGTTTCTTTGTCTAATCCAATAGTACACAATTGATTGAATAATTGATAGAAATGATTAAATGTATATGGAACCAGTACTTGATTAATCAAATCTTGATTGATTGACACAGGCGTAGAAGCAATTTACTACTTAATTTACTCCTATAAACACTGTAACTACACTTACCAGATCTATAGGAAGACCTATTTTGTTAGAAATGAAAACAAAAACTTTACTGCCATCATAATAGTCATAATATAAGTCCGTAAACCTACATCAAGACAAAATTATTTAAGGAAAAATAAAATTCTAATGCTAACTTACTTTCCAAAGCAGAAATATCCCATTAGCAAACCTATAACAAGGCATACAGAATGACGAAATTCTGGTGAAGCAAGTCGTAATGGTTTCCGAAATAGTCTTGCCAGGCATAGTGCAGCTATTTGTGCAATCAAAAAATTTACCTAATGAAAGGAAAATATGATATTATGATACTAATAAAACAAAGTGCTTTTTGTGATACTAAAAATGACTGTAACAAACAATCTAATATTCTGCATTCACAAAATCAATACCATACTACATTATAGCAAAGTCATGTTTAGTTGTAAAAAATAAAAAATAAATTGATAATGATTATCAAAATGTTTGGAAACCTTACTAAAGAATAGCGAATAATGCAAGTGCGCATAATATGGTCATGTTTGATTTAAATATGAGCAGTGTCATTACACATCTACTTCTATAGATATTCTACTGCTAATAGAACTGACAAAACATAGGTTTTAAGACCATTCAATGCAACATTGACCCAAAATTCTGTCAGTTCTCAACAAGGTTTCACTTTGCCATAATTTAATAAACCTGTACATTTCGCTAATATTGAATGTGAATCATCAAACTTTTCAGTGCATCTTATTAAATGTAGTGAATGAGTAGTAAAATTACAATATAATTAGCTAAATTACATCTACTAAAAAACAGAACATATTAACTATTTTTAATCTACAAAATAGAAGCAATTAGGCCTGTGTCAATCACAAATGATTTGTTAATTTCAACCAAATCCAAAAATGTATTGCAATTATTTTTCTTTCAATCAATCCAAGACAACCGATTCGCATATTTCATTAAGTAAAGATTATTTAAATGTAAATTACACAAAGAAAATAACTTCAAAATAATTTTAGAAATAGACAAGTAGGAAGAACACAAAAAAGATGGAGTGAGAACATAGCAAAGACTGCAGGCAAATAATGCCTTTTTTTTAAACACCTGTTAAAACTGCTTAATTAAAATAACATACTATATTAAAAACTCATTGAAAAATATCACAGTACATTTCAGAGGGTGAACCAATGCATTGAATAAACAAACTCTTCATTAAATTGATTTGTCAATGATTGTTTCTTTGTCTAATCCAATAGTACACAATTGATTGAATAATTGATAGAAATGATTAAATGTATATGGAACCAGTACTTGATTAATCAAATCTTGATTGATTGACACAGGCGTAGAAGCAATTTACTACTTAATTTACTCCTATAAACACTGTAACTACACTTACCAGATCTATAGGAAGACCTATTTTGTTAGAAATGAAAACAAAAACTTTACTGCCATCATAATAGTCATAATATGCAGCGGTCATTATGAATATTGCGTATATTATTATAATACCTGCAATGAAAAACTTCAAAGTTCACTATTTACTTATTTCTATAAGTCACGAATAACGTATTAAATAACTTACACTGTTGTTTTAGAGTGAGGATTGAACTTTCAACTTAGAAAAGTTATTATTTTTAATTCCCAGCACCTTACTTTGCTTCTCAACACATCACAAATATGCTTGTTTACAATAATAATAGGCGATGAATGAAACTAAATTTACACTACTCTTTCATCTATACAATCGAGTTTACAAGATGACTGACATGACAAGAGATCTACAACAACAATACACTTTAAAGTAACGTATAGTGATTACATTCTCTTTGACAGTGGTTATATTCTCTTTGACATTAACGAATACGATTTTGTATTTGTCATTTTTCGTAATCGATTAAAGTAAATCATATTGGGATTATTTCACATCGATTATTCGATTTAAAAATATCTAGTTTGTTCGCGCTGAAAGAAAATAGTGAGCCATCACTCATTCCAACTGACAGATTTGACAGAGTTTTATTTATAGTGGAGTAAAATGTCAAACAATTTTAAAAGACATCATTTAATTGTTAAAAATTATTATCTGAAATCAAATAACAGTAATTATTAATATTTTTTAATGAGTATCCATCAGAATCTTCGTTCGTATTTATTATAGATAATTTTATCGAATGTCCGATAGTCATTTAAATCATGAATAAACTTTTCTTCATACTGGACATTTGTGTTTAATGTATTAGTTTCCTTCTGTATCCTAACAATTTTATAAACTGTATCTTGAGACACCTCATGCACTTGCTGTTTTTAGTACTATGCTTTCCACAGTCCCATTTAAATCACATTGTTTACAGTACCCAAACACATTGTATATTACACTTTATATTACACAAGCGCAGTATTGTGACTTTTCACAAGTTAATTAAAGAAATTTATAAGAAACGTATCTTATTCGGAAAATATATCAATATTCATCGATAACAATATACTTGTTTTAATGAATTTTCGTAAATAATAAAATACGATAGGGTTGTACCAAGTACTTTGATAATAATACTTATTGACACTATGCAGATATAATTTATTAAATTACAAAATATTGACCCAACGATTTTAAAAGTTCTGTGCTGATTGGTGTTTGTCTGTATCCGCATTATTTCTGGTAATGAAAATGAATGCTGTATTTAAAATTGAAATAAATTAAACAATCTTATCCCGATGATTTAAATACTTCGGAAGTTCGTCTTCGCTGCCCTCTGGAAACATGCATTTTAAAAATTCCTAAGAACATTAGAATTATTTATATTATGTTAGGTGTTTAGTAAAATAAGCTACTTTTTCGTTGTGTATAGCAATATCACATAGCGTTTTAAATGTAGATAGTATATTTTATGTGCTTGTGGTTCAATTTGGCGGTATTGATTTCGAGATTTGTTACGCAACATAAACATACGTTTTATTTTAGTTTAAAAACTTTATTGCTTACACCTTATAATATGAGGTGACAAAGGGCGGACTTAATGCCTATTGGCATTCTCTGCCAGTACACCCCTGGGTTGGTGAGATAGCCGTAGCTGGTGTATTTATTTAACTTAACCCTTTAATGGGAAATATTTTTCCATTCTACAAAAATCGTTATCGATTGTTCAATTATTATTGAATCGATTTTTTTACTGAATGTCAAAATAAAACGTATGTCCAAGGCGGCAAATGTGTTTCTGAACGAATAAAAAAAAAGAACTGTCAAACTTTATTGCGTCAAAATCAAAACATTCGCGGGCTGAACTCATAATATCTTGAAAGTGTTTTGGACTTGAGAAAATAAAATAACTGTATTTTGTCACGTGTTTTATATTATTTGGTAAGTATAATTTTATATAATAATACAATTAACTGCAGAATATTAGCACAAGTACCTAAAAATTGCAAATCATCTAACCCTCTGGTCCATATCTGGTGTATTTGTTGTAGTGCTTTATGATAATGTATGGTTTTCTTGTATTTACATATAATTAACATTCATGGTTTTTTTACAGAAATGACTGAAAGAGGGTGCAGAGAATTTCATTTTCAAGATGAAGAAAAATTGCAGTTACTTATGACAGATAATAGTGACGGAGAAGATGACTTACAGTTAGACGAAGAAGACCAGGAGTTCATAGCTCAAGATGTAGAAAATGGAACCGCTGTTGTTGAAATTGAAGATTCTGTTCAAGAACCGACAAATCAAACCTCATTACCCACCTGTTCAAATACTTGAGACTATTCCTATTTTCAACTGGAGAAATAACTTATACGCTCCTCCCACATTCAAATGAAAATGAGTATGATTTTGGGCACATAAATGCATTATCTGACTCATGCCAGTCATGTTCTTGGCAATGGACATTTTCATGGAGGTGACACAAATGGATCAGTGTCTAATATCATAATAAAAAAGTGTCAAATACGCACAACAAAATGGAAGACCTTTTACAGTCAGCTTGGATGAAATGAAGGCATTTTTGGGCATGAATTTTGTAATGAACTATCTTGTTTTACCAACTCTTAGGAATTACTGGTCGACTGATGAAGACATGGGTGTGCCTTTCATTGCTAATGTTATGCCAATAATTAGATGTGGTGTAGATGTGAGTCCTGTCCTGTGTCCTGTGACGTCCTGTAAGTTGCATATTTATTGGCTCCCATGAGTCAATCTTTCAAAGTCGACTAATTTTGAAAATTTTAAATTCTTAGTTTCACAAATTAGTCTTAATTCTAGGAAACTTGGGGCAATTGTGTCATTATTTTTGACTGTCATTCAGATATGTTTTTTAGAGTTATGGTTCCAAAATTTAAATGAACAAAAATAATAAAAATTAACCATAGTAACCGAAAAATGGTTACAGTTTGACCAAATTTCTAGGTTTTGCTTAAAATGCCCATAACTTTCAAACTGCATGGGATAGATTATTTTTCTGATTTTTCTCATGATGGTTACGATCAATCCTGTCACCCCGTTTCGGCTTGACGTTGAGTTCTGGGACAACCTGTATACGTTTCGGCAACAGGCCTCGGTACATATCACATTGATAAGTTTGGTGTAACTGTCCCCTGTGTCGGTGTGGTAACTATTTGTTCAAATTCCATAACCTTATTTGTATCATTATTGTAGATATTGAGCATATTTACGTTAAAATCCCCTAATTTTACTATATTATTATAACACTGGCACACTGACTTGAATTGAACTCATATTTTATTAAGTTCAATCTTCAATACGGAATACTCAAACTAATAATTTATTGTCCTTTTTATGAATAGATTTATACGTGTTTAGGCTTGTACTGTATGAAAGTATACCATTTTGTGTATAATAAACTTCGTTATTTTAACTGGAACATCTATAAATGGAGAATGCACACTGTAAAGATCAAAACACGAACAATTAACAATACAATTCTGAACAGTTACGAATTAGGAACAAGAAAAGAGGCTCCTTTCTCAATGGCCGGCAACTCCTCGGGTTTTGTAGATGTTCATGGGCGTCGGTAATCACTCACAATCAGATTAGACGCTCGTTTTTTTGTCCTATATTTCTATAAAAAGTGCAATAGTTCTCGAACCTTTAAAATATTTGCAACATTTATACAAGATAATATGATAAACGATAATGTAATGTAAGGGAGAGTATACTATCTTTTTCTCCAAATGCCAGCGTCCTCTGCGCGTGGAGTATCTTGCTATCGAACAAACGAGTCTTTGGCGACCAAACGATGGCGAAAATTCCTCTGAAATTGCCGAACCCAAAACTCATAAACTGCATATCTGGTGTGAAGATACCGGCACTGCGCGCATCAACGCGCTTGCCCATCGTGGTGAGTATGAGAAAACGTTTCAAGATATGCAAGCTGGCGCTACTACATTCAGCATATATACTGCTTACTAACGTGGTTTTTCTATTTTCCCGCGGGAAATATTTTCTCGCAATAAAAAGGACTTTGGGACTCGGTTCGGACTTCAGATAGGTTCGCCATACATAAAAAAGGTGCTCCAAATTGACAGAAAAGTCACCCGGTATAGTTATGAAGTATAAAAAATGTTTTAACATACTTTAATTGATTGTATTACATAGTATTTTTTTTAGTTTGGGAGAACACAAGTCGAGACAAGTTTTTTCTTCTTTATTTTTTATGACGACACTCGCGCCAGCTTTAACTAACATACTGGCTACTGCTTCTCTGTCTTCCTCGCAGGCAAGATGTCTGAAAAAAGATGTATTAAGTTTGATTATTTGAACACACGAGAGTATAAAGATGCCAACCCTTTTTAGTCATCGGACTAAGTTATTCTGAGGACGGTTAGAGCACCCACTAGACAAAACTGCACACAGCATATACCATGATGGATTGTTTAATGGAAAATGTAATTTATGTACTAAAAAACATAAATACATTTAATAAGAATGGTGATATTCTTGCCAAAACACAAGCTTGTGATGCCAGTTACTAGAGTCCATAGAGTTAGTAACTCGTTCATGGGGCAATGTATACGTTTATACAACAAAATTCCAACAAGCGCGCAATACCTTCCTTTCAATAGGTTTAAAAAAAATTGTTAAACAATGACTATAAAAAGGGAACTCCTGGGAATGAGTTGATCGCTCCCAAGCCATTTCTAGAAAAAAAATTGTAATATTAGATTATTAAAACGTTTTGTATATTTAATTTTTTTTTAAAAAAAGAAGATACCTACGGAGTTTATTTCGCCGGTTTCTTCTCCGTCAGAGGAACCTTATAACAATACGGTAGTAGATTTAAAAAAAAAATATAAGTACAATATACGTTTCTTGTGTTGAATAAATTATTTGTTTTGATCTGTCTATAGATTAATACACAAAAACTATTACATTATTAATTAAAAAATAAAATTACATTATATTGTTTGGCTTTCAATACCTTTTACATTCAGTATTCGAGTTAAACATGGAGACTTTTAAAATTTATGTAATTTTCACGACGAGGTTCTAACTCGTGTTCGAAAATAACGTAGCCGCTCGCAATATCAGCGCTACGTGGAGAGGATACGACTATCGAACGCACTGTGCGTTTTTGGTTTAATCGATTTCGTAGTGGAAACTTTGACTTGAATAATAACCACGAGGAAGACACTAGGGTAAATAATGATGATTTAAAAGTAATAGTGGAAGCCGATCCTTATGAAACAAGCAAGGAAATAGAGTTATGGTTTGACGTAAGTGTTCACAGAATATTAAATAATTTGCATCAAATTGGTATTACGCCAAAAAAAAGAAACAGGTGCCTCATGAATAAACTGATGTGCACGCGTTGAAGCTTGCCTTGCTTTAAATGAGTGGATACAGAAATGAAGGGGATTTTGCATTGGATTCTCCACGATAATCGGAAGCGAAAAGCAATACCTGAATCCAGGTCAACTGAACAATGCCTTAAAGTGAAGCTCACCCAAAGAAGCAATGATAACTGTTTGAAGTACACCATGAAGTAACCTTCACTTTATCGTGTAATTAATTCCCTATAGCTCTTTGAGATCCGGTGTATCAACAACATCAGATGTCAATATTTAGTTGTCAGGAAGCGGTACAAAATGGCTTTGTAGACTGTAAGACTTTGTAGAGTCCAGTCTAGAACCCCAGAGTTCGATAGTAAAATGAATATTGCAAGGACATAAATGATCTTCCCTCGAGATCCTCGATGGCAGAAATGTATAGATAATGAGGAGTTCGATTAGATAAATATATGATTACGTAGAAAAAAAGGTGTTTGGATTTTTAATTAAAAAACGACTATTTCATACTTTATCCGCTTATAATATTTCTTCTGAAATAATTAGCTCAGGTCGAATTCAATAAAACGGAGACGCTTAAAATGTTAGAGTTTGAATTAGAGAGAATGCAGGATAATCACCTCTGAGGATAAACGGGAATGTACTAAACGCATTATATTATCTCTTATATCCCGCTTATGAGACGTTTCAGGTTTAGCAGCACCGGTTGTGCTTTTTGCTAAATTATTAATAAACCAATTATGCATTGGAAGTGTCGATTGGGAAATCAAAGGAGGCACATATATGTCTATTTTAAAAATTGAGAGTGAAATTACCTTTTTTATTATATTGATATTTTAAGCGAACCATTTACTTGTTTTTATTCGTTCTACTGTAGGTGTTATCCTTATATATTAGGATCTTACATATGAAATTAGCCTATTATATAGAAAAAATAAATAACGATTTTTTTTTTATGAAATTATATATTTGATCAATCGAAGTATTTCGATTAAATGGTACAATCTTATTGGAAAAATTGGCATTCAGAACATAATTTGCAAATAAAACAATTTTTTTTTTAAAGAAATCTGGTAATATTAAAGTAGGAACTGTAATTCTTATTCACCAAGAGGACATGCCATCTTTGCGATGCGATGGGCGAAAGCTTAAGTTTATCCTTATATAACCACTGCACCTCTTCTTTAATAAAAGCTGTTATTTGCTATTATATTACGCTGGTTGCTTCTGGTTTCCTAACAGATATATTTTTTCGCAACATAAATGCGTTTAACCAATCACGTCCAGCCGTTCTTTAAGCCTGCTTGAAGTTGTGCTTGAAATTCAACCTTTCAGCATGTTCAAATGCCACTTTTCTTATCTGAATTGCTATACATTCATAGAATACATTGGCCATCTTTTTTACCACATTACCTAATTCTTCTTCTCCTTCTGATGTAAAGACAGTAAGTCGTCCAAGAGGAGGTCCCAAGTTAGATTTTTTTTATATCTATTCTAAACTTGAAAATGGAATACCTATAGTATGAGCAGCTTTTCCCAATGAATAACTCTCTTGTTCAATAAGCTGCACAGCTTTTCCCAGAAAATCAGAAGTATTTCAATTCAACTTTAAAAAAGTTTCAATATCTATGACACCCTCTATTTATAACAAATATATGAACACTGTGATAAAATGACTATTAACTAATTTTATGGAGTTTTATTTTACTTTTTTTTCCCCTTGTTTCTGTGATCATGGGAGAATTGAGGTGTTTGATGTCCAAACATCCAAGGCCAAAGATACCACTGCACAAACTTAAGATACTTTGAGCATAAATACAAAAAATCATCAAATATCATAAAAACTTTACACCCCCCATAACTCAATAACAATATGAAATGAAGACTTCAAATTTCATATGTATATTTCAACAACATGAGTTGCATGAGTTCATCAACAAAAATATGAATTTCAATATATGACCAATTGTTTGTTTCTATGATTTATATTATAAGTGCTGGACAAGCTGATATGCTAGTATATAATACCATAGAAATACTTACAATGGAGTACATCCTGTAGAATCACATATATCTAATTGTATAAATGGACTTTCTAAAAGCAACTCTACAATATTACTTCTGCCTTGAGCAGCTGCCCTGTGAAGTGGTGTTGCTCCTAATACATCAATATCATTAATTCTTGCATCTGAATTAATCAACAATTTAGCAATCTGTAAATAATAGCACATTGATTATTTGCTCTGATAATAAAATAATACACTTAAATAATAAAAAAATGACAATAACAAACCTCTTTATGACCCTTTGAACAAGCATAGTGTAAAGGTGTTTGACCACGAACTGTTTTTTGGTTTACATTCACACGTTTATCTATAAGTAACTTCATTACATTATACCTTCCTGCTGAAGCAGCTAATGTAAATGGGCTGCTATTTGTATCATCAACGGGGTTAAGAGGAGAACCTGTTTCAATTAAAAATTCAACTAAATTCTCATTACCACCTAGTGCAGCCCAATGAATGAGAAGACGACCATTCTGAAAAAATAAAATAAAAATAAGTTGTACTCTTAAATACCTACCTATAAATCCAAATGTACAACTAAATTGATAACATAATTATACCGAATCAGCAGCATCAATTAAAGTTTTATTTTCATCGATTTTTACTTTAACTTGATTAAAGTCGCCTTTGTAGGCTTTTTCATAAATAGTGCCGATTGACATTTTAAAAGAACTAGAATAACAAGAACTTTATGTTACGAATAGTATTGTTCATAACAGCTTTATGGCAATAGCGTTTGAGAGACTAAAACCTATTTTTCTTTAACGCGCTGTTTTAAACGTTGTGTTATAATGTGATCGAGTCGAAATCGGGCGCTGCAGTAATTAATGACGCGTCATGTTAGATGACGCTTCAGATAGCAACCGCTGTCTTGCAACGACTGGTTAGCCTGCTACCTAGGCATGAAAATTATATTTCATCATCATTTCAGCCTTTCACAAGTCCACAGCTGAACATAGGCCTCCCTCAAAGAATAGGGGGAGTTTTGTCATAGTTGCCAAGCCTGGCAAGCAGGTTCGCAGTTTTTAATTATAAGTTTGGACATTATATTTCCTTTCATTTAATTATAATGAAGTGAAATTATGATTTATGTAACAGTTATATAACAGGCTATTAATATTTATTATGTGATGATTATTGTTACTGTGGTTACATTTGTTTTCACCTGCTACATGTTGTGAAAATGACTGGAACAATTATTTTTTAGTAATCAAGATTTTTTATTGTTTATAAACATTTGTCCTTGTATTGAATGAATTTAGAACATTTTGTACTACCTAAAATGTATTTACTTCATTTACAGTATCTAATTGTGTTAATGTATTTAAAAAGGGTGCTATAGCTATTAATAAATAATAACTCTGCTGTACGTTTTCTCAATCAAAGATGTGAAAATGTAGATGTATGTATATATTCACGCCTTTTTCCCAACGGGGTAGGCAGAGACAATATTTTTCCACTTTCTACGGTCCTGACATACGTCTTTCGCTTCTTCCACTTTCATCTCATCTCATTCAGCCCGTTGGTTTAGAGTACTCTTGACCTGGCCTTTTTCCAGAACGTCTCCGATTCGATCGTGAAATGTTCGACTAGGTCTTCCTCTCCCGACTCTCCCATTAACACTCGCCTCATATATTTATTTCGTCAACCTACTTTCATTCATCCTCTCTCATCCCTTTCACAATTCGTGTCACTACATCGTCTTTCACGCCACAACGCTCTATGATCACATTATTTCGAACCCTGTCAGTTATCTTCACATCAATCATGCTTCTTAACGCTCTCATTTCTACTGCATTTATCCTGCTTTCATGCCTCCTTTGTCATACCCAGCTTTCGCTTCCATATGTTAGTGTTGGTACCAATACCCCTCTATGCACAGCCAAACGAGCTTTGTGAGATATCGTCTGGCTGTTCATAAATGTATGCAATGCCCCATTCACCATGTCTCGTCACCATCGCTCTCCTTTCAATTTCACATTCGTACCTTCCATCTCTCGTAAACATTGTTCCCAAGTAAACAAACTTATTCACTTGCTCTAAACTATCTGGCCTAATCTTGATACATACTTCCGTCATCCTCTCCTCTTTTTCAAACACAATAACCTTTGTCTTATTAACGTTATTTCATTCCCTTTCTTTTCAGTGCTCCATTCATTATTGTGATGAAGAATGAAAATTCCATCAAAATGTTCGGCATAAATGGTGGCCAGATTCAAATATACGCAATACACGACTTTTTCACCAGACTAAGGGGCATGAATCTCTCCGTACAACCTTTAGGTACAATACCCTTTACAGTTCGTTTTCCCGTTTCGTGGATATGTCGTCAAAGAAAGAATTAGTTGCTTCTATATTCTTCTCAGTTGTATATATTTAGGTAATTATGTAACTTATCAAATTTCAGTTTGCCAGCACATATTAAAAATGCACTATTTAACACACAATAAAAACTATTCAACTATAAATTAATTTAAGTTTTGCTAATGAATTAGTCAAAATGTAATTTCGATAAAGTTGTGTTAAAAATGCTAGTTGGCAGACAGGAAAAATGGTTACGCAGATGGGGATTTAGTCGACACTGGTTCTGATCTGTGCGTTTTAACACAAACATTTATACGGGACGCCGTAACGCCACTAAATAGACATTATTTTTAAATAATTGTAATGAATAAAAATAAAAATAAGTTGTACTCTTAAATACCTACCTATAAATCCAAATGTACAACTAAATTGATAACATAATTATACCGAATCAGCAGCATCAATTAAAGTTTTATTTTCATCGATTTTTACTTTAACTTGATTAAAGTCGCCTTTGTAGGCTTTTTCATAAATAGTGCCGATTGACATTTTAAAAGAACTAGAATAACAAGAACTTTATGTTACGAATAGTATTGTTCATAACAGCTTTATGGCAATAGCGTTTGAGAGACTAAAACCTATTTTTCTTTAACGCGCTGTTTTAAACGTTGTGTTATAATGTGATCGAGTCGAAATCGGGCGCTGCAGTAATTAATGACGCGTCATGTTAGATGACGCTTCAGATAGCAACCGCTGTCTTGCAACGACTGGTTAGCCTGCTACCTAGGCATGAAAATTATATTTCATCATCATTTCAGCCTATCACAAGTCCACAGCTGAACATAGGCCTCCCTCAAAGAATAGGGGGAGTTTTGTCATAGTTGCCAAGCCTGGCAAGCAGGTTCGCAGTTTTTAATTATAAGTTTGGACATTATATTTCCTTTCATTTAATTATAATGAAGTGAAATTATGATTTATGTAACAGTTATATAACAGGCTGTTAATATTTATTATGTGATGATTATTGTTACTGTGGTTACATTTGTTTTCACCTGCTACATGTTGTGAAAATGACTGGAACAATTATTTTTTAGTAATCAAGATTTTTTATTGTTTATAAACATTTGTCCTTGTATTGAATGAATTTAGAACATTTTGTACTACCTAAAATGTATTTACTTCATTTACAGTATCTAATTGTGTTAATGTATTTAAAAAGGGTGCTATAGCTATTAATAAATAATAACTCTGCTGTACGTTTTCTCAGTCAAAGATGTGAAAATGTAGATGTATGTATATATTCACGCCTTTTTCCCAACGGGGTAGGCAGAGACAATATTTTTCCACTTTCTACGGTCCTGACATACGTCTTTCGCTTCTTCCACTTTCATCTCATCTCATTCAGCCCGTTGGTTTAGAGTACTCTTGACCTGGCCTTTTTCCAGAACGTCTCCGATTTGATCGTGAAATGTTCGACTAGGTCTTCCTCTCCCGACTCTCCCATTAACACTCGCCTCATATATTTATTTCGTCAACCTACTTTCATTCATCCTCTCTCATCCCTTTCACAATTCGTGTCACTACATCGTCTTTCACGCCACAACGCTCTATGATCACATTATTTCGAACCCTGTCAGTTATCTTCACATCAATCATACTTCTTAACGCTCTCATTTCTACTGCATTTATCCTGCTTTCATGCCTCCTTTGTCATACCCAGCTTTCGCTTCCATATGTTAGTGTTGGTACCAATACCCCTCTATGCACAGCCAAACGAGCTTTGTGAGATATCGTCTGGCTGTTCATAAATGTATGCAATGCCCCATTCACCACGTCTCGTCACCATCGCTCTCCTTTCAATTTCACATTCGTACCTTCCATCTCTCGTAAACATTGTTCCCAAGTAAACAAACTTATTCACTTGCTCTAAACTATCTGGCCTAATCTTGATACATACTTCCGTCATCCTCTCCTCTTTTTCAAACACAATAACCTTTGTCTTATTAACGTTATTTCATTCCCTTTCTTTTCAGTGCTCCATTCATTATTGTGATGAAGAATGAAAATTCCATCAAAATGTTCGGCATAAATGTTGGCCAGATTCAAATATACGCAATACACGACTTTTTTCACCAGACTAAGGGGCATGAATCTCTCCGTACAACCTTTAGGTACAATACCCTTTACAGTTCGTTTTCCCGTTTCGTGGATATGTCGTCAAAGGAAGAATTAGTTGCTTCTATATTCTTCTCAGTTGTATATATTTAGGTAATTATGTAACTTATCAAATTTCAGTTTGCCAGCACATATTAAAAATGCACTATTTAACACACAATAAAAAACTATTCAACTATAAATTAATTTAAGTTTTGCTAATGAATTAGTCAAAAATGTAATTTCGATAAAGTTGTGTTAAAAATGCTAGTTGGCAGACAGGAAAAAATGGTTACGCAGATGGGGATTTAGTCGACACTGGTTCTGATCTGTGCGTTTTAACACAAACATTTATACGGGACGCCGTAACGCCACTAAATAGACATTATTTTTAAATAATTGTAATGAATAAAAATAAAAAATATGATACCATGGGCAACAGAAAGCATGCTACAAGAACAAAGTGATCCACAAAATTACAGTACAAGTGGACTACGAACTCGAGTAGAGCAGCCTCCACAAGCCACCCACAATTTTCTGCAAAACATTTTCAATGATGCGAATGTTTTGAAATGAACATTAATTTTATACTAGCGATTTATAAATAGCAGTGTCAAGTTACAAGATAATTAATATTAAACTATGGTCATATTTCAATGTCTCATTAGCAAAAATAGCACGATACTTGTATCTCTCACTAAATCGTCGAAATTCAATCTGTATCTAAATGTATAAATTTACCGTGCGCTTGACATTGACACTGACAGTTGCAAGTATCGGTATATATTAATCTATAATTGTTATTAAGAGAAGCCATAAATCAAGAAAGAAGAAGAATTGTTATTGAAAATGTTGTCTTCTCTTGTCTCTTGTTTTCACTTCTTTTGTTGATAATTTGTGCGATTTTATCTGTGTAAAATTGAATGTTATTGTATGCATATGTTATGTATTTATATATTATGTATGTATAATTAAGGTGACGAGAAGTAATTGTATTTGTCTTTTTTGTTTTAGATATGGGACTCTCAATCTATATTCAAAATTCTCTCAGCTTCATACTTTTAAATTAAACGTCACTCCCAAGAGTCATGACTGACATGATATTCGCAGAATTCTTCTAAGAGGAGCTATAAAAGAAAGAAATTAGGAAGAAAGACTACCATACCTAGTCACCAACCAACGAACCACCATCATCAATCAAAATCTTTAAAAGAAAGGATCAAGAAAATTTAGTTGGACATGGATGATAAGTGGAATTGTAATTTTAAGCAAACATTCATAACTTGAGCGATTTAAGAAAATTACAGATTTCTTGCAATGGAAAATTACTGCTACTTGCAATATTTAGGTTTATGGTCAAATTACTATTTTGTCATAGGTGCCATATTTTTGAGTTATCTAATATACAGAATTTTTAGTGTATTTTTGAGCAATAATGATTTTATGCAAACAATACATAGACCTCGTGTGCATACTTGGAGAAGCATTGAATGTAATAAATCTGTACCATATAACATTTACGTAAGTATATGGTTTATAATGTTTTCGTCAAGTGTAAAAATGTATTATCTAGTATACAACAGGAAGTATCTAGTGTGAATGGCCATTTAAAAAAAAAAGGTATATTGAGCCCAGAAATAATTATATTCTGCTGCTAAATAGTAACGGTTAAGTACATTGCTTATGATTTTTTTTATAAAATTAACCATTGCTTAGATAAGTTTCTCCTGCTTTGCCAGTCGCAGTGAGAAGGGGGTCAGGAAAATAATGCCAATCAGGCCCATGGAGATGTATGGTTTTTAAGTTACAATAGTTTTATAAAAGAAAGAAATTAGGAAGAAAGACTACCATACCTAGTCACCAACCAACGAACCACCATCATCACTCAAAATCTTTAAAAGAAAGGATCAAGAAAATTTAGTTGGACATGGATGATAAGTGGAATTGTAATTTTAAGCAAACATTCATAACTTGAGCGATTTAAAAAAATTACAGATTTCTTGCAATGGAAAATTACTGTTACTTGCAATATTTAGGTTTATGGTCAAATTACTATTTTGTCATAGGTGCCATATTTTTGAGTTATCTAATATACAGAATTTTTAGTGTATTTTTGAGCAATAATGATTTTATGCAAACAATACATAGACCTCGTGTGCATACTTGGAGAAGCATTGAATGTAATAAATCTGTACCATATAACATTTACGTAAGTATATGGTTTATAATGTTTTAGTCAAGTGTAAAAATGTATTATCTAGTATACAACAGGAAGTATCTAGTGTGAATGGCCATTTAAAAAAAAAAGGTATATTGAGCCCTGAAATAATTATATTCTGCTGCTAAATAGTAACGGTTAAGTACATTGCTTATGATTTTTTTTATAAAATTAACCATTGCTTAAATAAGTTTCTGCTGCTTTGCCAGTCGCAGTGAGAAGGGGGTCAGGAAAATAATGCCAATCAGGCCCATGGAGATGTATGGTTTTTAAGTTACAATAGTTTTATAAAAGAAAAGGGTGTATCTCTGCAAATTACATTAGACACAATAATCGGTGTATGCAAAATTGACAGAATATTATTTATTTTTGATGCATATTTTGTACATTTTGTTTTTATCATAGATAACTATGAAAATTAAAAATAAAAACAAAATTGAACATTGCATTTTGCAAAATACTTATCTGCTTTAAATATGATTGTTTGTTGTAAGAGCATGTAAGATTGTATGTCTGCTTTTTGTATGCAATATTATTATGTGTAACTATGACATAAGAAATTAAAATTAAAAAAAAGTAAAGTAAAGTGGCTGCCTGTAAATGCCCACTGCTGGGCACAGGTCTTCTTTGCAAATAACTGAGAGGGGTTTGGAGTAAGGAAGGCTCCACCTCGCTGCTGGCAGACTTTACAAGTCCTTGAAATAATATTTTTATTATTTCTCAGACATGCAGGCTTCCCTACAATTTTTTCCTACACCATTGAGCATGTGGTTCCATTAGCACTTCAAATACCTATTAACTACTTATATTTCATATTCAGTGATTGAATTGTTTCAATTATTTCTTGTATCAGTATCAGAACTACTGCTGCTCTTAAGTCTACATGTGCATATCAACTCTATTCAAATATTTTAGTGCACTTACACAGAAATATTTGATATGTGAACTTCCAAGACATAATTGAAACATTTCAATCACTAAATATGAAAAATTCTGTGGCAGGTACACAGGATATATCAGTAAAATTAATAAATTATAATTAACTGATGCAGGTATAATTAACTAAATTTATTTAAACACATTTATAGTGCCTGTGAAGACTCAAAATGCGATTAGTGTGTGTGACTTACCTAAAGCATTTGTTTAGATAGATCATAGAACTTTGCCTAGAAAATTAAAACATTACATGTCTGTGGGGAGAATAGGGGTGCCACAAGGATCCATTTTTGCTTTCTTTTTGCGTACATGATCTGCTATTCGTGGTGCATAATTTTACAAATATAGCATTGTTTGCAGACAATACTTCACCAATATTCAAAGTTAGTCGAAACTCTTCAGAGATTCAAGTCTCCATGAAGGTAATAATGCCCTTAGGAAGATTTTGGATTGGTTTCAAGCAAATAATTGAGCCTTTAATGTTACAAAAACAAAAGTATCAAAAACCAAAATGTACAGCAGTTACCAATTAATGCTATTTTGCGGAGACCATATTGGAATTTGATCACAATTGGCAATAAGCTTCAAATTAATCATTCTTATTTATTCATTTAGATTCACATCACTGTAAATGGTCTCGTAGAATTTTGTAGGTGTGCTCTTTGGGAATGTGATAGTGTTTGCTATAATTGTCATATCAATGTGTATTTGTGGCATTGAGTATGTAATGCTCGCTTAGCCGTCCCTGCTTATGGCATTTTCTGGCGGGACGTCCAATTCTCTTTAATATGGTTGAAGAGGGCGATGGTTGCCACATGCGTCATGCTTGTGAACAGGTGCTGTTTGTGGAGGCTGTAATGCACTTGTGCTTAAATTTTGTGGATCTCTTTATAACTGTAGCTGCGTTCAGTTGCTTTTGGGACCATAAGTTTAATGTTAAAGTGTATAAAAAATAATAAGATTAGACATAAGAGAACCGAAATGATCTTTCTTACGTCGAAGAATAAAGAGTTTTCAGTCATTCATTCATATGACATCCTACTTCGTGGTGCTCAATAAATATTAAATGTTGTATATAGTATTATAAGAAATACATGTTTGTTTACTGCATAACAATATTAAACTAAAAAACTTTACTAAAATAAAACAGTAAAATAACTCCTAATTCTATTTACAATCTGAAATATATATAAATAATTATGTGCCTAATAAATTGTAACAAAAGAGTAATCGAAAACGTTGAATCGTATTATTCAATTACTGACACGTGAGCTAAAAACGGTAACTGCGACGCCGCAAGCACGAACTTTAAAGCGGCCAAGTAAAATTGCGCCCAACCCAACTTGGAAAAATTTAAAAGCATGTATCTTGCGGTAGAATTAGTCACTAGTTTAATAAACACCCACTAGTGGCTTACTGGTCCCTTTCTATTATGCTTATCTAATAAGACACTTATTTTCAGTGTACAGTTTGTTGTAAACTGATGTTGCCTCTTGTTGGACTTTTTTGTGAATGTTGCGCAGTAAGTGCATGCAAGAAATGTAATAAAGTTCTAGACAAAAAAATGAAGTGCAAAGAAATCACTTGGCCTAATAATAAACCATTTTATCATCATTGGGTTAATAGTAAGTCTTCAGTAATATTTCGATTTTTTCTACTCTTTATATAGCAAATTCTTTATATAGAATGAAAATAATGAAACCATAGAATTTATAATGTGTTGACAATGTATTTTCACAAGATATGAATCTCTTTACATTTATTAGTAGGTACATCAACTGGGAAAAATGGAGAAAACAGTGAAGATAACTTAAGAAAGTTATTTTGCTCTTGGTGCCAAAGAACTAAAATAGTTAAAGAAAATTCATTTAGCCATAATGAGGTAAAAATTTAGTATGTCTAGTTTTATGTTTGTGTTATATAGTTGTCCTAAGAAATAGAAATATAGTAAATTAATCAATATCTTATTTTACAGCTGTGTGATTTTAGCAAGTATAAAAAAATACTGATTCCACCGAGTTGTGTCCAAGTAGAACAGGGTTTGATTACTAATATTAAGCCACTACCTGAGGATGACTGGGAACCGCTCATTGTTATTGGTATTACACAACTTTTTGATATTTAACTTTAATAAACATTAAAGTAAATTAAGTAGTAGGCCTGTGGATTTTGGAGCCTGGAAGTGTATGCCATACTGCTCCTGCATGGGTGGGTGATAGATCAACTTCACATGTCTTTGAAATTTTTTTTATTATTTCTCGGACATGCCGATTTTTTCTGTCTTTCTGTTTTCGTTCACTGCCTTCGAAATTAAGTTGAGTGCCTCGTAGAGAGACGACTATGCCTTATGAATATCATATGTTATATTACGACCGTGAGCCGATGTATTTAGCCCTGTATTCTGCGACGGTCGGACACTTCCTTAACTTCAAAAGATCCATGTCCTGCTATGGTGTTGGTTACTATCCGAATTTGGATTTTTTCAAGCGTAATAGTATTTTGTTTTTGTTTTATACGACTGTTAACAATCGGTAGGGCCTCCTTAGCCGATCACTGCATGGTTTGTCCATAGTTCTGCTTGCTGGTTTCTATTACGATTATGAATAGATCGGGGAAAATGTGTTTTCGTATTTTATATAGAAATATTCAAGATAATTTTTTATCATAGTTTATTTACATTTGATTACATTAAAAGGCTGGGGAAAAAGTTTTTTCGTATTTTATATACAAATTCAATATATTTTTATCATAAGCTTTCCATAACGATGTGTGTAAATTCCTTAATTCTACGGGCGTGGGTAAGACGCCTGCCATGAATTTCGATGCATCTCTCTCTCACGATGATATCAATACTTATTTTGCTTCTGCTGCTGCAATGGACCCCACAATTCGATCTCAAACTGTAGCGTACATAGCTTCTATGCAATCTCGACATATCCCTGTCTTTAATTTCTCTTCTGTAAATCAGGATGTGATTAGTAAGGTTATGCTGGCAATCAAATCCAAGGCCGTGGGATGCGATGAGGTTAGCAGGGTCATGATAGCCAACATAATAGAGTACATAATTCCTGCTGTCACTCACGTCATTAACTTTTCCCTTGACTCAGGCCAATACCCGTCTGTCTCAGTGGAAAAAGGCTTTCGTACGACCCCTTCCTAAAGTACCTAACCCTTCCTTATACTTCCTCATCACTTCCGCCCTTTTTCAATCTTGCCTTTTCTCTCGAAAGTTTTGGAAGCCTGCGTACACAAGCAAATCTCCAATTTCATTTATGAATATAACCTACTGAGTAACTTTCAGTCTGGGTTTCGCCCTTACCACAGTACCACGACTGCTCTACTTAAAATCACTGATGATATCCGAGAAGGTATGGAAAATAAGAAAGTTACTGTTATGGTGCTAGTGGAATTTTCTAATGCTTTTAACACAGTCGACCACGATATCGTCCTTGCAATTTTTTCTCACTTTAGATCTCCGGTCTTGAAGTGGTTCTCCTCATATCTTCGCGGGCGTCAGTAATCAGTCCTTATAGGACAAAAGGCCTCTCAGTGGCTGGAACTTGGTTGTGGCGTACCGCAAGGCTTTATACTTTCTCCCTTAATCTTCTCAATTTTTATAAATTCCCTTACGTCTAGTATTGACTGTTCGTGCCATCTATATGCTGATGACCTACAGATTTACGTGTAGTGAGATATTAAAAAACTTCATAACGCGATTACTAATTTAAATAACAATCTAATAGCTGTCTATGACTGGTCATTACGCTTTGGAGTGTCTGTGAATCCAACGAAATGCCAAGCTATATTGGTGGGTAGCCCGAGAATGCTGGCTAAAGTGGATTTTACGAGTCTACCTCCTGTCTATTATAATAAGAATGTGATTCCCTTTTCGAGCTCTGTCAAAAACCTTGGGTTATTTATTGATAACAACTTGAACTGGAGAAAACCTGTTACCGAAGTTAGCCGTAGGGTCACTGCTTCGCTACAAGTGCTCTACCGTCTTAAAAATTTTCTTCCCTTTGAAACTAAGCTTATGCTTGTCCAGACACTCATACTTCCTATTATTGATTATGCAGATGTGTGTTACTCTGACTTGAACAAAGATCTTCTTTACAAGCTAGAGCGCCTTGTTAATAACTGTATCAGGTATATTTTCAAACTTCGAAAGGATGACCATATCTGCAATACCGTTCTCGCCTTAAATAGCTCTCTCTCCAACAAAGACGTAACTCTAGAATCCTGCTTATCTCTTTTCTATCTTAAATGGTGCTACCTCTCCTTCTTACCTAAAGGATAAATTTCAGTTTGTGTTTTCAACTCATGACCGGGTCCTTCGCTCTTCATCTAATCATAAGATTAGCCGTCCGCAACACTTCACCGATTTTGTTGGCAACTCCTTTACTGTTCAGGCTGCACTACTCTGGAATTCCTTGCCTGAAGACATTAGGAAAGTGTCCATAAGTTATCGTTCAAGAGACTGGTACGTGAACACCTTTTCAAGACAACCGTTCCCACTTAGTGGAATTGATATCATCGGTCATTGTAATTATAATAATATGTTGTATGCTGTATGTATGTATATATATATATATATATATATATGTATTCATATTTGTTTATATCTATTTATTCCGTCTGTATTTATCTAATTGTAAGTGTATTTTATATATTTGTGCATGAATTTTAGTTTTTTCTAACAAATTTAATGTTTGGCACCCTTACTATATCTCTCCACGCCCCGGGTTGACTGGCAGAGTCAACCCTTTCTTGAAGAATAAGACAACCACGCTTCTACTCCACGTTCTCGGCGCAACACCGTCATGAATGACGCAATTTAATAGCTTCTGCATCCGCTTTCAGAAGTTCAGCAGTAATTCTCTCCACACCCAGCGCCTTGCCGTTTTAAGCTGTTTGAGAGCCATCCTAATCTTGGCTCTTGGTAAAATCTCAAGATCTCACTCGAAATCTCCACTCCTGCAGAAATAACTGTCCTGCTTTCGGTCTTCAACTTGTCAATTGGCTCTTTCCGATAGACAGATCTCAGATGAAGATTTTTGAGGTGTTTCGCTCTATCACATTTAACGCACAGCAGACTTAAAAACAGACTTCACCACCTTCTACACTACATTTTTTTTTTATTTATGACGAAGGGGGGAAAAAAGTAAGGGGATCTCCTGATGGTGAGTGATTACAGGCGCTCAAGTACATCTGGAACACCAGAGGAGATATAAAAAAGGAGATGCTAGCGCGTTGCTGGCCTTCGCTCTACCACGTACAAACTTTCATCTGCAACGGTAACAATTGACGAACAGCTTACAATTTCACTATTAACAAATTTCCCATACTTGGGTGAAACTTAAACATAATTGATCGATTATTTGGATTTAATATTTTAAATCGTTTTTTATCTAGGGTGGGGACCGGGGGTTCTGGCAGGGGTCGTGACTACCCCTGCCGCTACTTGGCTACGCCAATGTTAATACTGTATTCCCACAAACATATTAGAATTGTACACCCCTTCTCGTGTCATAAATCCTGTTATGGCTCAACAAAATAACACGTCTAGACGTATTATTCATGTATTGGCATGCTATATGCAATGCGCATTGTGCATGCTTAAGGTTAAGACTGCTTTATATATTTACTTGTATAACTTAAACTTGCATTTTATTATATTTCAGCTAATCGCAAATCTGGTAGCAGTAGAAGTGATGAAGTTCTGTCAATATTTCGAGGCCTACTTAACCCTATACAGGTATGTAAGTCTGGCCATAAATAATGTTTGTGGCCAGTTGAATGAACTTGACTCAAATAAAGAAAACATAAACAGTATTGTTCTTTAGTCAGCACACAGTAACAAAACTAATTTGATTGGAATCTATTTTACATTTCACGACTTTCCGGCCACAGAGATATTGAATCTTAAGGCTAGCCAAAATGGGGGATTCTTCCCTGCGGCTAGCGGAAATTCTAGGGTGCGGAAAGGCACGCGGCGATTGGGTCTCGAGCGCAGTGATTGGTCGACGCCGCCCGCGCTTCTGCCGTACTCGTAACGAAAGGAGCATAAATGAACGACTCGAGCAAAGAATTCAAATATGTAATCTAAAGTTTAAGGTCGTGCTACATGTTATTATTAAAAAGTAATTTATATTTGGAATGCGTTTATTACGATCGAATTACCGCCCTTTCCCATATTCACCGTGATCGTTAAATTACAATATGGAGTGGGTCGTTAAAGAAAATAGAATTGCAGCGATTTCTTTGCACAGAGTGTGGAGTTGTCAGTATTTTTCATGACGTGTACGTTTGTGTATCGCACTATCGACAGGTATACCAAAAAAATCGAGCGTGGCGACTCCGTGCCGTTAGGACCAGACGGGCTCTGAACACTGTTAAAGCCTACATTCGATGAAACCCTTTAAGGAAACAATCGCCGGGCGCAAACTTGCGGTAAATGGCTCATCACCGTAACATTCTCGCGGACCGGAAAAACGTTGGTTGCGGAAATGCGTTTGGCTTCGGAATTTCTGCCTACTCCTATAGACGAGGAGCGCGAGTGCTTATCTAGTATATTCAATGTGTTGCGCTATGTACGACATTAAATGAATGCACGGGTAGTGCTAATTGGTTGTAATGTAAAATTAATCATTTTAAAATTCGTCCATAATTGAAAATGTTTTATTTTCAAACAAACTAAATACTAATTAACAAAAAGCGCCCTTTTTGCGATAAGATTTAACACTTACAATCATTACTAAAGTCAATAGACAACAAAACCCCGTCAGCTGATCTCTTCGCTTGCGATTGTAAAATAATTGTTCCCAAATGATTCGGTGGGATAGTATTAAGTAAGGTAGAAAGCTCGATAAATATTCATAAATTGTTATGAAAGTTATGTATTATGCATTTTCATCGTTCATTGAACCACACATATATATATAAAATCCCTGAGCGTATTTTTTTTACTACGCATATTTCAACATCAAAATGGTTAATGACAAAAATGCGAAAAAAATTAATAATTTTTTTGTTTAAATTCATTGTCTCTGTCAAACTTTCTGTCAAATTTTTAAACAATTATTATGAAATCGCTATAAAATCTTTCCACCACCCCTTATCTGCACAACCAAAGCAAGTAAAGAGTATATTACAGAATTTAAACCGTTGCTGACGAAAAAGAGAAAAAATCTTATTTTTGTCTAAAATGTTATTTTTTTATATGATCTACATATACTACGGATGTCAGGCGGAGTCAGGTGGATGTACTAGTATACATATAATATAACATATAAAAAAAATCCATTTGTGTATGTATTATGAAAGGATTTAAGTTGAAATTCCACAGATTTTGGTGGATTTTTTTTAAATACTTTATTCCACTTAATATTACAAATGTGAAAGTGTGTATGTGTTTATATTATTGACCCCGAGCGAAGCCGCGGAGTCCCGCTAATATATTACATAAAATAAATTAGATAATGTTTAAATTGTTATTATTGTTTAACTATATTTATTGAAGCTAAGCTTTCTTTTATTGTAGGTAGTGGATATAAGTTCGATCGCCCCAGAGAATGTAATAAAATGGCTCCCAAGCCGTTGTCGTTTGCTTATTGCCGGTGGAGACGGAACCGTGGCGTGGGTTCTCAATGCCTTGCTGTCTGCATCATATATCAGGGTTAGTATTGAAAGGGAGACCTTTAGTTTTGTGTAGCCCTTGTTCTTAAAACGATTAAGACTGAATTCCAAGAAACGAACTAGAACGAACTATTCCGATGGCCAACTCGGTCTTAGGTCATACAGTACATCTGGCCTACGTGAACAAGATTCAAAGACTGAAGAAATAAGTAATTAACAAGACGAAATCAATAAATAATAATATTTAAGTTAGGTAGGTGCTATGAGGAAGAGAATAGACATTATTTTACTTAATTTAAAAGTTGTAGTGTGCAGTTTTTTATATGTTTTATATTATATTTTCTTTAAAACATTTTGAGTCCACCTCGTCTGGTCATCATATTTAACAGTAGTGTGGAATCTGGGGTATTGTCTAATATTGTGAAACATAGTAAGGTAATAATAAAACCTTTATTTAAATCGGGCAGTACTTTAGACCCCATTAACTTTAGACCTATTTCTGTACCAACACTAAAATTTGGATTGTAAAAATATAATAGTATATTATTAAAAAAATAACTACGAAGTTTCTTTCGCGTGTTTCTTCTCCGTCAGAGGAACCTCGTTACAAACGGTGGTGGATTAAAAAAAAAATTATGATTTGATAAGTGAAATTTATGTTCGTATCTCGAAGAATAAAGATTTTGATTTTGATTGATGTTTTTTTGGACAGTAACGAAATATTGTTCTTAATTATTGTGTAGGACCTAATTTAAAAATTTGAACATTGAATAAAAAGATATCTTATATTTTCTCTGTTTTGTTATATAGTATTTTCGTTTAAATCGAAAAATTGCTCAAAAATTTAATATAGATAAAAATTTAATATATCACAATATTAAAACTGTTTTTAAGTCACTTGAATCGACGAATGAAAATAAACATTCAATTGTAACATTGCTTTCATATCATACAAAGGCTACCTGCCTGCTATTTAGTAGTTAAGAAACAATAATGCAGGACCAAAGTGAATATTACGTAGCAGGCCTGAACTACTGTACTAATAGTACTGTAAGACCGAACTGATACATTTGAGTCAACCGAGCAGGTCAGTGTACATTCTTCCTCGAGGGTCCAAGTTACGAATCGTATCTGAAACATAATGATATGTGCGAAATCAAGTGACTTATATTATTGTTACAGGCATCTGTAGGAATACTTCCTATGGGCACGGGCAACGACTTGTCTCGAGTGCTCGGCTGGGGTCCGGGCTGCAACTCTCACCTGGACGCGCATTCCATTATAAGATCCATTCGTGAAGCTGAAGAGCAGCCCTTCGATAGGTAGATGATTATATCCAAGAAATACATTTTATAGGCATATCAATGCATTATTTTAATTTAATTAAAGTTTTAATTGGTACTAAGAAATAAATGGTAAATAATAAAAAGATAGTGCAGGTTATTATCAATCTTGAATTATATTTTCGGAGACCTTGAAGGAAGGAATATACCACCGTTTTCTTCAAAAACCAATCTCACCTGCATGTGGTGCGCTAATCTGACTGATAAACGAGGTTCTGGAGTCGAAATAAAAGCTTAATCCTATTGATCTAGAATCTTAAAGTTTATTAAACTCTTTACATTTCCTTTTTGAATACAGAAAGGTGACAATGGATTCGCGTTTACCGAACCTCGACATACAAATATTTTCTGGTTGGGTTGTGTTATTTTGCGTCAGACTGTGTCTCTTACACTGCCTCTGGCCCTTCCTCCGATCTCTTTTTTATTATTTATATGAAAGGCGGCAAACGGGTAAGCGGCTCACCTGATGATAAGTGATTACTGTCGCCCACGTACATCTGAAACACCAGAGGAGCTTCAGGTGTGTTGCCGGTCCATAAGGATATTTAGGGGGTAGAAGGAAGGATGAGGCGAGGGATAAGGGAGGGGGAGTGGGCCTGCGGTTACCTTACTCACCGAACGAAACGTAGAAGCACAAGGTGCCTCTACTTCACGCCGGTATTCTGTAAGACTGGTACCGACTCGGTCGAGCCGGCTCATTCGAGCAGGAGCGAAAGCCGCCGCTTGGCTCTACCACGTGTGAAATCTCATCGTATAACTGTAAAATCGGTTACGAGAAGATAAATAAGAGAGTGTGCTTCTATGCTTGCGCGTACACTTGCATTTATGTACACGTACATTGTATTTATTGCGCATATTATATTCTGCACAGTGGATAACTGCCCATAGTATTCGAAAGTTATTGACGTGGTTGAAATAGGCCAGGATGATCATACAAACGACTTCTACAGCACCAGCCACATGGAACGGTTTTATGAGACATTAAGAATGAGAACACACGGCATAAAATAATATATCTTACTGCGTGCAATGTATGAGATATATTATCTTCACTGACCACGCGGCTAAGATGCGATGCCGTCGCGGAAGCAGGCGGTCTTGTTCGTGCAAATTCCTTTTACAGGATCCTACCATTCCTGTTTTTTCAATGAAGCGCATGTTGCATTAGCTAAAAGTAAACATCGATAAATCTGGAAAGCGGATCATATAATGACACTGACTAATTACGAAATCTCAGGAACTATTAACCTTACAAACTTGAAATTAGGCAGGTAGGCTCCACCGGCCAGGATTTAGATTTAGAGATTTTACGTAAAACGTCCCCCAAAAGGGGTGTAATGCAGGGCTGTATGAAAATCGATATTTAGGTTAATAATATTTTTATCCTATAAAAAACCCGTGTAAGCAAGCGCTGCTTGTAAAACAACCTTTGGGTGTAGATGAGGCGATGAAAATTTGAACGGGAAATTTTACGCGAAACGTAATGTAGTCAAATATAAACTGAAGAGTATTTCAGTTTATATTTTATAAAAAGGAAGTATTACTTATCGATTACAAATAAAAATGATATGCAAATGATGTATTCCTCGCTCACGAAGTATTGATTACGTATCGCAGGTGGAAAATAACAATAAAGGCGAAACGCGGGCGGCTGCGTAGACGGCCGGCCGAGCGCGTGCTGCACGCATACAACTACGCGAGCGTGGGCGTGGACGCGCAGGTGGCGCTCGACTTCCACCGCGCACGCGCACAGTTTCTCAGCCGCTTTGCAAGCCGCACGCTTAACTACGTGAGCTTGCTCTTGTTATTTCTTCATCAGCCTCATAAGTCCACTGCTGAATATATGCCTCTCTCAAGAAAGCGCAATCGCTGGCATTAAAAGGTTTGCCCATACTCACCAGGCTGGCCAAGTGGGTGATCTTCACAAAACTTGTATCCGTCGACGAATAATATTAAAAAGTCTAAAGACTTGGACTTATTACTCTTTGTTCGATAATATTGTTTCCATAACAACTGAAATGACGGATTACAACCCGTGACTATTGATATCGAACCTTTCTTTCAATTTATCCTCCCGACGAAGCAGCGAGGTAACGTTTCTGCATTTTGTATAAACGTCTCGATGTGAATTTTTGTTTAATGTGACTACAATATACCTGTACAGAATTTTTTATAACCATTCCTAGTATTAAAAATGACATTTTTTTATATTCCGATGTAAGAATTACATACAATATCGCAGAACCGAAATTGACTAGTTATCTTAAGTGGCACCTGTTCAAATGACGCATTTGGCTGCCATCGTCCCTTGTTTATTTTTAGCGTTCTGTACAGAAATCTATTTCTAAGCCTACTGTCCGTCCGTCCTACCTTTAAAGGGGTCCATCTTTTGATCTATAAATAATAGGTAGCCAGTTTAACTTGCCCAACTTCAGAAATGCAAGCCGGCTTTTGCTGGCGCTTTCTTAGAGAGGTCTATGTTCTGCAGTGGATTTTAACAGGCTGATGAATAAAAATTAAAGCATTGTGTGTGTAGATCGCGTATTTATTCCTGGGCGTTGGTCGAGCCTTAGACGATGGCGGGTGCCAGGGCTTAGAGCGTAGACTGCGCGTGTTCCTCAACGGACAACGCGACCCGATGCCCCTGCCGCCGCTGCAGGCGCTCGTCGCTCTGAACATTCCCTCGTGGGGCGCGGGAGTTGACCTCTGGAGTGAGTCTAATGTTGCGATGCAGTTAAAGTTTTCTTAATGTCTTCTGGTTGATTCTAAATGAAATAGAATAGCAATATAAATCAAGACCTCTACACCATATTACTTAATGTTATGTTGTTATGTAATGTTGGGGTGTAAGAAGGAATATACTGTCTCTTTCGCCAAAATGCCAACCTCACTTGTATGTGCACCAAATGGTGTGTTGATCCAAATTTATCAAATCCAAATCCCACAGACTAGAGATGCGAGGATATGCCGGCACTGCGCTCACCAACCCCCTAGCCCAGCGTGGTGAGTATGGGTAAACCAAGTGACGAACGACGAATGACGAATTTATAATGTGTATATGTATACGTAACATTATGCTATGTGCGTACTGGTCCATTGCGGGGAACCTTCTCATTGGGAGAGAACATGGACATGGACATTGGACTGTTCAAAGGCTGATTATAAGTTAAGTAGTAGCGTGCTACGGTACTCTCATAGCGTTAGCAATACTGTTATTCTAGCACGTTGCACGTTGTTAAAATGTGTCAACGACACTTATAAACACTCGACAGACGTGGCCTTTTTTAAATATGGGCTATGCTATAGGTAGCATCGTACGATAGAATCATAGGCGATTTGCTTATTCATGTTTTTTATGGTTTAGTACATTGTTTATTTGTTTTAGGTATGGGAAATGAACAGGATGTCTCCGAGCAAAGTGTAAGCGACGGAAAACTCGAGGTACACATTTATGATATGGGTTAAGTTTTTAATTCTGCTCAATTTTGTTGATAGCGTTTTTCGTATACAACCCAACAGTACCAACCAGCCACTGGACAACTGCAAACAACTTACATCGAAGATCTGTAACCTAGATGTGTTATCACTCCTCAGGATCTAGATGGATTGCCGCTTCGTAGCCTGTTATTATATTGGCTCTCTATGCTTATACTTCAAACCGGAATACAATAATAGTTGCACTGCTGATTAACTGCATAAATAGGTAAGAGGCAGGGTTGCTCCCCCTAGACAGAGAATGAGCCCTAACTATCTCTATGCCAGAGTTTCGAGTTTCGAGAGCCGTTCTAGAAAATAAAAACATTAAAGTTTTTCTATTGCTCTTAGAGGCTGGTAACGTATTTTCACTGTCACCGTCGTTGTTTCCTTGATACAACACATAAAACTACATGTATCGCTTCGATTGGGTAACATCGAACGACTATAGACACGAGAAGGTAAACATTAGCGTGGCCTTATAAGCATATAGTAATATAACATCAGAGGGTCAGACAGAGGAGCACTACCCTAAGGCAGAACCCCACTTTTCCGTCGCCGACCTTACGGTGGGGTTAAAGACTAAGGGGCCGAAAATATTTTCTACTAACTTCTTAGACCTATGTATCGTGCTCTCCGGAGAATTTCCAGCGGATGGGATATGGAGGTCTCTCTCACAGGGTTCAGATTCACACATTAAATCCCGATGAGATTGTTAGTCTCATTGGCTTATTATAAATTTGTAATTTATTTATCGAAATCTTGTGTTAATGGGTTGGTTCTGAATCTGAAATGTTTGTTGATTGTTAACAGGTGGTTGGAATCTCATCGTCATTCCATATTGCCAGACTGCAGGTCGGTCTTGCTGAACCTTATCGCTTTGCCCAAACGTCCCGCCTCAAGGTAATGTAAAATATTATCTTCATGCAAGACTTTCGTCAATATATATAATATCAGTCTGAAAATAATGTGTGCCATAATATGTCTCTCTCAACTAGGGAATCTTAGACATAATGCATATCACCGGTCTTTATATTTTGGATCAGGCATCTTTGAGATGTTTCGATTTCCTATAGTCGACTCTTACGAGACCAACGTCGGGTGGTAAAATTTTTATCCGCTATCACACGACAGATACTGCGATTTCTCACTATAAGTAACACTTTATGTATAGTGTACATATGTGGGATTTCATTAAGAAAGATTGTCTGTAAGTCTGGCATATTTACGATGCTAGTTCGTGGTCTTTATGAAACACCTACGAGTGATTTCGTTCGCCTTTACTACACAATAGATAAGACAGCACTTAATGATATTCTCTAGAGTGGGTTAGACACGGTTGATTTATTATATATTAACTTGCAGATCGAACTGTCCGGATCTTGCGCGATGCAGGTCGACGGCGAGCCGTGGATGCAACCCGCTGCCACTATAACCATTGAACCGGCGGGGCAGTGTCTTATGTTACGCGCAGCAGGCCATACACCAAACACTCCTTAGGAAACAACAACCTCTCAATTCTCTTTCAAATAGTCTCAATTGTACATAAATATTCTGTATGCATAAGAGCCGGGGTAGCCTAGTGGACAGGGCGCTCGCTTTAGTTTCATAGAGCACGAGTAACCTGGGTTCGATCCCCGATACCGGGACCACTAAAATTGTTAATAGCAATTATAAGTGCTATATTTACTGCGTGCTCGGCGGGAAGCCAGCTAACCTGTACTGGAGCAGCGTGGCGAGCCATTGCTGGCTCCAAAACTTTCAGGTATTCGAGAAGGAGGCCTTTACACTTACCGGCACTTACAGGCTGCCACTTTGCTTTACTTTCAAACTTTATACGAGGGTAGTCTGAAAAGTTTCCGACCAAACAAAAATACATGATATTTTACCTTTAAATTTAGTAAAATTTTTTTTACATAGTCCTTTGTAAGTCTACACACTTCTCCCAGCGATGCTCCCATCTCTTTTACCCGTGCAAACAGTACTCTGCGTCTTTCTCTGCAAAATAATTATTTACGAAGGTGATGGCCTCCTCATTTGACGAAAATCTCTGTCCTCCGAGCGCAAGTTTTAGATTAGGGAACAAAAATGTGGCTTAGAGTAGTATGCTCCTGTAATGGTTTTTCTTGTTAGAAGATAATCAATTAAGATAACTCCTACTATCCTAAAAAACAGTTGCCATCGCGTTCCCAGCCTGTAAAAACAGTTTTTGATTTTTTTTTTGGAGTCAATTCCCCCTTCGCAGTCCACTGTTTTACTGTATTTTTGTTTCGGGCGTATAATGATGTATTCAAGTTTCAAGTTGGAAATGTTCATTCGAACACGTTTTTGGACTAACGTGAGCAAAGGCCGTTTCGAACGTTCATCGTCTCCCTAGCTGTTACGCCTCGTTTAAATACAGCTGCCCGAAATGTCATGGTGGTAAACGATGGTGCAGGGTCCCCGTACACAGCGTCCAACTCATCTTTGATTTGCGTAGGCGTATTTCGTTTCATAAACAATTTTTTATAGACTGCTCGATATCCGTTTTATCCATTATCACAGAACCTCTCACATTGACTCACCCAAATGATTCTCTTGTTTGAGACAACTGCGCGTCCGAGATGGCTGAGATTTTGGTGAGTACCTGTCAACTGTTGCGCAACCACATTTCCTAGCTGTCATTCATGAGTGCTGCCATCTTCACGTTAAGATCGGAAACTTTTCAGACCAACGTCGTATATCTCAAGCTTAGACATATACTTCTCCGAATCTTTTTATAACATCGGAGTAAAAAACCTGATGGTAAGTGGCTATTGAAACCTTCAGTGGAAGAAGGTTATAGATGCGTTGTCACTAAGGACTAAAATGGAATGCGTGATAGTCTGTGATTATAATGGCTCTATATACCTTTCCAACTGGAACATAACATTGGACAAATATGTAACAGGGTGGTGCCTACTCGGTCGGCTCCTCCAGGTCAGAAAACGAGCCATTCCATTAGTATACCGCAATGGTGCAATGGTGGATCGAGATATTTTTCTTTATTAGATGTTGTGCGTGTGTTTCTTGTCAATTTTTTTGTTGCAGTTTGCAGCAGTCCTCAATTTGCATTTGTATGTCAGTATTAATAGTATTTACGAATAAATGTTAGATATACATATTATGAGGTACTAGGGAACCTCACCGGCTTCGCACGGCTAGATCTGTAATATATAAACTAAATAGATACCTCAATAGATAGATTACCCTACCTTCAGATGATATTTTTAAAATACCGGCAGTGGTGGTCTAATTCCATGCCACAAAACGATTAACCATATGGTAAAAAAAGCTCATTATACGCCACCATTCATTATCAGTATGTGGCAAGTCTAATCGCATACAAAACCTTTGTGTAATAGTCTAACATGAACTACAGTTTTACAACATTTGTCATCCGAATCTTCACTGCGTATTGTTTTTTTTTTATTTTAACGCTACAGACTTAATAGTATATTAACTACACTCTTATAATGTAAATCAATAATAATATAACAGTGTGCCTTGTCTCATCTTCTTATAAAAATCTACTAAAAATGTATAACTTTTGCTTATTTTTTAAACACAACTTGTGACACATTTTGCCACATAGCCAAAGACTGACTCACACAGAACTAGACTTTGGTTTAGTCTGCAATTATTCAAAATCCTAAAATTCTTTACATAGTAAGTATATCGGCTATAGTTTTACATGATGTAGCTGCGATGGGCTGGGTATTTTATTGGAGCATTTAATATTTGACTTCGTTTTATTTAATGGCGGTTGCGTTCCTCCAATGACGTAGAAAACTTACAAAAATACACGAATATACTTTACTCATTGACAATGAGAAATATTTGCCATCACTGCGTACTCGTAAGGTAGACCTGCGCAGAGATGAGTCGTTGTATTAAAATTAAGTATATTTTATCTGATTGAAAGATAGTATTTTTTTATTATGTAACCTTAAAAAAATTCCATGTATGTTAAGTAAACAAAAAAAACCTAGTGTTGCCAAAGTCATGTTTTAACTCTAGATGTTTATTAATAAATTTTATATCTGATTGTTGTTTTTAATTATTATACAACTATAAAAGACGTACGCAAAAGACAAAAAATCGCATATTTTATTAGGTGGTCATATAAATCAAAGACTGCTACTCTCACTGCGTATTGATACTCGAATTAGTCTCTTGCGCGAAGCGAAATGACGTGTCGCTGCGGAAATAGTTTTTGTCGAATATCTCAAAAACGGTTTTCATACACAATTACACGACGACTTGTACTAAAATACACCTAAATTCAAATCTAAAATTCTACACTTATCCGCAGACGGTATCTCTGGCCGAGAGTACAGTTTGTAGACGTAAGATAGGCTCACTACGTTTTACGTTGTCCGAAGTAAGCTTTGGTGAATAGCGAGTTGAAAGAACTAAAATTAATGTCTAGAACCTTCGACCATTCCTTTATTTCGATATATTTTTTTAATACATAATCTAATTTATACTGCATTTCTATCAGTTTTGTTTTTTTCTAATTATGGATGTTAGTTTTTTTTAATTCAGAGCTGTTTCTGAATTTTATGAGATTTTGTAAGTGATAATTTTTATGATAGGTACTCACTGTTTATTGACAGTGTCAATAAAACTGTAAAAGCGTGCAAGGGGACATTACCTACTTGACACTCTACCTTGGTTGATAGCCTTGTTTTTTGTTAAAAAGTTAGGTCCTTCGGCTCTTACATTGTTTAAGTCACCGACCTAATAGAGAAAGGTAATAAGTAAAGAATTAATGTGGACAGATTATCATAACAAGATCTCTGTATTTGCCGCCCTCCTAAACGTGGCGCCCATGTACGATGCACGTCTTGCACGGTCGCATGCCGTGCACTCCTCTTCCTCAAATGTATACATCACAATTATAGCAAATTGTGAGTTTATCTACATAGTCTAGTATCAGAAGAGCGGAGATAGGCAACCTTTCGATGCTATACGCCGTAGGTACTGGAAACTATGAACTAGAGTTGGAAGTAAAAACACTGGCACCTCTGCTTACCTTGTTATAATTACAGACGTGAATTTGTGCTGTTGTTGGTTCATAGTATTTACTTGTTTGGTTACAAGGCGTTGTAAATTTAATATATATTGGGCGCAAGTTCTTTTTTACTACATGATACATTTAAGAACAAACATTTTATAAATACATAGCTCTTATTCATTTTTTGCAAAACAAAAGTAACTTCTATATGAATCACATTTCCCGTATCAAAATTCTGTATCAAGTCGAGACTTTTTTTTATAAATTTAATATTTTTATGGCATTTGACGGCCTTATTTCCACTTGTTTTCTATGTCTATTCTTTCTGTGTTGTCTCGTACCTCTGATACTATATTCGATCTCTTCAGCGTTACTTTGAATCAGAGAACGTAAAGATGTAGAGTGAGAGAACCTGATTGCGCATACACTTTGGGTTGTGGGACTATAATGATAATGACTTACATGAGTAAATGTCAATTTAAAATTACCGATAGTGCTCGGGAGTTCCCGCTGAAGTTAAATCAATCAGAAGGCTATTGAATCGGTTTCAGTAATCTATTATGGCGTAGCTATAGTGCATATATGAGGCGAGGGTAAAGGGTTGAGTCGGTAGAGGAAGACGTGGGAGAACATTTCACGATCAAATCGGTGACGTTCTGAAAAAGGCCAGGTCAAGACTACTCTAAACCAATGAACATGCAAGCGAAGATTGATGAAAGCAAAGCGAAAGACGTATGTCAGGACCGTAGCAAGCGAAAGAAGATTGTCTCTGCCTACCCCGTTGGGAACAAGGCGTGAATATATACATATTGCGCATTTGAGGGTAGGTGCCATGTGTTTTCGTTTTATGGTAGAGTTGTTATAAATAAAACTATTTTTAAATAACAATTTAATACACAACAACCACTAACAAAATGTAAATCTATGATTTACATTAAGATTACTCATACATAATTAATAACTATCAAGAATAATACGGTATGTAAATTAAGAGCGCGCAATCTAACAAATTTCTTTTGCCCATGATTAAATATAATTAGCGTATCGCACTAACCATGTAAGTCAATAATTTATGAAGTATTTAATTATTGAACCGCAGTAACAATCAATTTGTCAGGCGCACAGTTTAGGTACAGTGGCGATAACGGGGATGACAGTAAATTATGGAATTAAGGAGAATATACTTTTTTTCTCAAAATGCGAACTTCAAGATGAAGATTGTTCATGAACCTTGCGTGGTTCAGAGATGCGCAGTTTTGAGGCCTAAGATCGTCCGTGCACATTATTAAAGTGTGTGTAAATTAGATGTGTAAATATTTTTCATCAAAGATCTCCACCGTTCCGTTTATTGCGAAGACCACACCAATGAAAAAAAAAACTAGCTCCATTTATTTATACATAACTAAATGTGTTATTCATATATATCAAATTTAGAATATTTCTCATGAAATATTTTAAAATTGAAAACCGCATTGAAATCTACATAGAAATTTACAAGTTGTAAGTTTTAGTAAATATGATACACAGACGAACGGAGATTGCAACTTGGTTATATTATTTAAAAAGTCATTACAATTACAATACATATTTAAATGACTGCGCACTCTTCGTTTACTTACCATATTAAATGTCAGACACTATTAAGTTTATATATTTTTTTTTGACGTTCATTGATTATAATACAACTGTCAACTAGTTTAATATGATATTGTAAACTCTTGAAGGTTAATAGACATCCGGTTTATCGACCTTTCATAAAAATTCTTTAATGATTCTATAAAATGACTTTCTTTGTAAACACCTATTAAACATGTATTAGAAATTTTGATAATAAAACACTGACCCCAATCTGCGATGTAAAGTATCTCAAACAGTACCCTAAACTATTCTAATGGGTTTTATAGTCTAATACTAGGTTGACGGAGATTACAAAAAAAAATGGTAAATAACATTTTAATTTTATCCTGACATATTTAACCATTTCATACTAAAACTATTTTTAAATAACAATTTAATACACAACAACCACTAACAAAATGTAAATCTATGATTTACATTAAGATTACTCATACATAATTAATAACTATCAAGAATAATACGGTATGTAAATTAAGAGCGCGCAATCTAACAAATTTCTTTTGCCCATGATTAAATATAATTAGCGTATCGCACTAACCATGTAAGTCAATAATTTATGAAGTATTTAATTATTGAACCGCAGTAACAATCAATTTGTCAGGCGCACAGTTTAGGTACAGTGGCGATAACGGGGATGACAGTAAATTATGGAATTAAGGAGAATATACTTTTTTTCTCAAAATGCGAACTTCAAGATGAAGATTGTTCATGAACCTTGCGTGGTTCAGAGATGCGCAGTTTTGAGGCCTAAGATCGTCCGTGCACATTATTAAAGTGTGTGTAAATTAGATGTGTAAATATTTTTCATCAAAGATCTCCACCGTTCCGTTTATTGCGAAGACCACACCAATGAAAAAAAAAACTAGCTCCATTTATTTATACATAACTAAATGTGTTATTCATATATATCAAATTTAGAATATTTCTCATGAAATATTTTAAAATTGAAAACCGCATTGAAATCTACATAGAAATTTACAAGTTGTAAGTTTTAGTAAATATGATACACAGACGAACGGAGATTGCAACTTGGTTATATTATTTAAAAAGTCATTACAATTACAATACATATTTAAATGACTGCGCACTCTTCGTTTACTTACCATATTAAATGTCAGACACTATTAAGTTTATATATTTTTTTTTGACGTTCATTGATTATAATACAACTGTCAACTAGTTTAATATGATATTGTAAACTCTTGAAGGTTAATAGACATCCGGTTTATCGACCTTTCATAAAAATTCTTTAATGATTCTATAAAATGACTTTCTTTGTAAACACCTATTAAACATGTATTAGAAATTTTGATAATAAAACACTGACCCCAATCTGCGATGTAAAGTATCTCAAACAGTACCCTAAACTATTCTAATGGGTTTTATAGTCTAATACTAGGTTGACGGAGATTACAAAAAAAAATGGTAAATAACATTTTAATTTTATTCTTTCTTTAAAAATCTACAAATACTGCTATATTTTCGATGTTATCAGAGGAATGTAAAAGATTAAAAAAATATCAATACATAGTATTCAAAAATAATAACGTATTTTAACATCTGACTTACACTTAAATGGAATTATAATTAGAATATTAATTTTGGCACAACCTAGACAAAATAAATTTCTATATAAAAAATATAACGTAATACAACCAAAGGACAATAAAAAAACTATTAAATTAAATTAATATCCACATTTCGGCTACTTATAATTTTAACAAAATTGCATCATGAAGATATAGCGTTGGAAATTCTTTCAACATCCACATTTTAAATATAAAAAACGCCAAAAAAAATTGTACAAAGCGGTACCTTTTGCGACATATATTCTCTATATCTGTACTATTCTCTAAGAGAAAAAAGCTTGTACAAATAATTTCAAATAAGTGTGACATTAATGCATAAAAACTGTATATCATCATATAATTTTATCATCTTTTCAAAAAAAGGATCAGTGTCAGTGATGATATATCATCTTATGTAAAACTGTTTTCACTTTAAACAATCAGTGTATTTACACTGTGCTAAAAATGCACAGGATTTTTCTTTCAATTACGATTAACCACACCATAGTACTACGTTTGTCTGCATTTTCCGGTAGGTGACGCGATTAGTTTGATTTGATCTCGACAGAACAAATATATTGTGTGGATCAATCGGGCAAGTCGATCTGAAGATACAATCACTAATCACTAACAGACGCACCAATGACTATATTAGGTCCTTACATATGAAATTTGGGTTTTGTTGAAGTGGGAACTTTGATCTCAAATAATCTGGCGTTTAGTTAGAAATTTAAAATTCAAATGTATTTCAACTTTAGGCTTGTGTATTTGTGTTTCGAATTTAGTGATTAATATGTTTTCGCGCCATTGGTTTTTTCTCTGACATCGTTCTATTAACAAAATGGATAACTTCGAATATCGCGATCTAAATGGGGAAGCTACTGTAAAAGAAAGCACGGTATGTTTTTGGTTGCAACGTTTTATTTCTGGAGATTTTTACCTCCAAATCAGACCTCGCGGACGGCCGGAGACCCAAGTTGACAATGAAGAATAAAAGGTGATCGTGGAAGCGGATCCATCGCAAACTACGTCAGAGATAGCGGCAGACTTCGGTGTGAGTGACAAAACAATTTTCATTCACTTGAAACAAATCGAAAAAGCTTAAGAAGTGGGTACCGCATGAATTGAGTGAAGCACACACACAAACACGCATTGAGTGCATGCGTACATTATTCCACTGTCAGAATGACGAGGGAATTTTGAATGGTATCGTTACTTGTGATGCAAAATGGATACTGACGACTATCAGAAACATTCATCACAGTGGTTAAACGCAGGAAAACCGGCCAAATCCTCTCCCAAGCGAAATTTGACTGAGAAAAGGTAGTGGTGAGTGTTTGGTGGACTAGTGCTGGTGCCATACACTACAGCTTCCTAAGACCTGGCCAGACTATTACGGCAGACCTGTATTGCCAACAATTGCAAACCATTATGGAAATGCTAGAGCCCATACTTCACTACAGACGGTCGCTAAATTAGAGTAGCTGCGATTGGAATGTCTCCGACACCCATCATTCTCCCCGAACCTTGCTCTAACAGATTACCACTTTTTTCGGAGTTTGGACATTTTCCTGCAAACAGCCAAACAGTTTTCAAACAAAAATTTTTGATTCACGCTCTCAAAATTTTTTGAGCAATGCAATCAATGAACTACCTATCAAATGGTAAGTGCATAGATAATAATGGTGTAAGTGTAACTAATGATGTAGATAATAATAAATAAGTGATAAAAAATACTTCGATCGATTAAATATATAATTTCTTAAAAAATAGTTTTTTACTTTTTCCACATAATACGCTATTTTCATATGGAAGGGCCTAATAATTTAATATAAATACAAGACTAGACCATTATAATTGAACACTTCAATATGTACATACTTTGAAATAATATTCAAATTGAAATTAACCATGATTAATAAATATAAAATGTAAATCTAGTATAAACAAAATGTTTGTCAAATTTTCCGAAGAATAAAATTGTTATATTTGATAATATACATTTCTTGATGCAGAACTGTAGGCCTCCATCTATTGCCCAGGTTTAATGGTACCAAAATTAATCCTAAGTTGTTCTAGGAACACAAAGGTAAGGACAGTGTGAGGTGCGAGCCTAGCAAACGCTGGAATGTAGCCTTTAAAAAACGCGACTGGACCTTCCTTAGCTGTCGACTTGACAAGTGTAAAAATGCTCTTGATTTCACCTGGCTTGGCATTCATAGCTCTTGTTTTCAGGACGTCGACTGGTTGTGTCAAAGTGGTTGCGATTGCGCCCTGGGAAATCAAAATTAGAAAATTGAGTTCAACTCACGCTCATGAGTAACTTTAAAGCCTTACTAACTTTAAAGAAACCATATGGTATATAAAAATAATATTCTCCCTTCTTGTCACATCATCACTCAATGGGTAATTTAATAATGAATAAAAATAAACTTACAGCTAATAAACTGGAGGTAACGTGTGTAAAAACATTGTCCTCTAAGAATTTGGTTGCCAAAAGAAGTTCTTTAATTTTATCATAGAAGGAAAGTTGGCCGATGGTCATAAGTACAGCTCTGCTGCAGGTCATAGAAGCACCAGCCCATAAACGCATTACCCCCTCTTCTGATGCCACTCGCCATAGACCGTGTACAGCATTTTTGTAGCTGTAAAATAAATATACAATTCAGAGTGAATGGGTATAATAAGGTTGTAGGCAAAGAGTGCAGAAGCAGTGGATAAAGAATAAGACAAGTTTTTACCTAGCTTCAACACTTTAACACAATGTTATTATGCATTAGAAAGGTCAAATCTATTCTACTTTCTTAAGTGATTTTTTGTTTAAGTCAAGTATATAGCTGAGCTCACAATATTATTATATTGTCCTCAGGCAAATCTCAGAAAAAGACATTTACTTCATCTGATTTATTGGATAACATCGCATATAGAACAACAACATCTCATATAACATATAACCTAACGCCGAATGAGAGGGATCTGTTTGCGCTGATTTTTCGAGTGCAACGAAAGATCAGCCACTACATGTCTTCTCATTAGTGATGACTGACAAATAAAGGCGACTACCAAAAAGAGCCGTGGTAGTATAGTGAACACGGTGCTCTTTTTAATTTAATTTTTTTTTTTGAAAAGAATTCTAGCAATGCTATTTAACTAACATTACTAATATTCCTGTTAACCTTCCAACTAAGCATTACAGCTTCTATCTGGAGTGGTTCACGACAATAGGCGAAAGTTGGGCTCGAACCTGCGACGTCATGTTTCGCAGTCCGCACACTAACCCTAATGGGTTTTTATTTGCGCTTTAATTATGCGCCAAGGACCTAGGTTTGGATCCCCGGTGCCGGCACCACTAAAATTGTTAATATCAAGAATTAATTTAATATGTGTTCGACAGTGAAGGAAAATATCAAACAAATTCAAACATATAACTGCATGTCTGAAAAATATTTCGAAGATATTTGAAGTCCACAAGAGATACTTGGCAAAGGCTTCCCGGCTCCGAAACCCTCACAAATATTGATAGGATGCCTTTGCCCAGCAGAAGGATATTTACTTAGTTAATATACTGTTATGGGTCAAAAAAAGTAATTTCATGGTTCCTGAAAGAGAAAAAATATTTAGAACCAATTTAGTAGTTTCGAATATTCATCATTTCAGCCTGTCACAAGTCTACTGCTGAACATAGGCTTCCCCCAAAAGTTGCCACAAAGCACGATTCTAATCCACCTGCATCGATCGTCGTCTCCTCGTCTCACACTGCGGTTGCCTGTACGTGATTGCCACTCGAGAACCTTTCGTTCCCAACGGTTGTCAAGTTCTGCGAGCTATGTGGCGAGCCCATTGCCACTACAGCTTGCTGATCCTAACGGCTATGTCGATTATCCTCGTTATGCTACGGACATCTACGTTGCAGATTCTAGTGCGCAGACAAACATCGCGCCCTTGGCATAGCCGCCTGAGCAATTTTAACCTTCATCATACGGCCTGCAGTGAAAGATGTGTCTCGGTTCCGTAAGTCATGACTACCAACACACACTGGCTGTATACGTTGGTCTTAAGGTTTTGAGGTATACTTGACGAGAAGACCCCAAACGCAGCTTTATAGTTTCCCAAACGCAGCTTAGCCGAGTTGGTTTCGTCTATTGACCTTTGGGTCGAAGTTGGACTTACCTAATTGAACAGTGTTGCCAACAACCTGTTGTGAGACATTATTGAGGTCATTCAACAAAGTGCTAAGCTATTCCAGCGGTGAGTGATGAATTCGCCATTGATGTTGATACCGTATCCTTTTCAGTTCAGCTGTTTGAAAACATCTTCCAGTGCAACGGTGAAGAGTTTCGGAGATATGACATCACCTTGTGTTACACTTTACCGTATTAGGATTGGTTTGTACAAACACCTTCGGAAATTCGATATACCGGGAGCCTATTTGGTGCTGGTGAAGAGACTGAAGCGGCGCCAAGATATCGACTGAATCGAAGACTTTCTCAAAGTCCACATTAGACAGACATAATGTACAATAAATGTACAATCAGGCAAAATACATGCTGTATGTGGTCTATGACACTATAGCTTTTTCGGAATCCGCTTTTTCTGGAGGATGGTAGTCGTTAAGTCTGTTTCCAAGACGATTTATGATTACTCTCGAAAACAGCACGTAGACGCAGCTGAGAAGCGATATCGGCCTATACTTCTTCAATAGAAAGACATCCCCTTTATTCTTGAAGAATAGGACAACCACGCCTCTACTCCATGCTTTTGACGTAACACAACACTTACACTACAAGTATCGGTTTTCCACCTGCTTTCAGAAGCTCAGCTGTAATTTCGTCCTCACCCGGCGCCTTGCCTTATTAAGTTGTTTGAGAGCCCTTAAATATAAGCTTAAAGCTTGGGTCTTGGGTCAATACTCACACTAGTGTATGGTTTCAACGATGATGTGTACAGTTGTCCAAAAAACCTCATAATCTCACTCAATAGCTCAACTCCATCGGAAATAATTGCGCAGCTTTCGGTTTTCAACTTGCTTAGTTGGCTCTTTTCGATAGACAGATGTCACATTTAAATTGCCACACTTTAATTTTAGCATAGGTACAATATAAGGTAACATCACATCAAACATGTTGTTTATCCTTAAGATAAGGTCATTAATAACATGATTAGTACCATATAAATAATAATAATAATAAATTAATAACGTTTCAGTTATTCACATGACAGATAAAATATTAAAGATAAAGTCATGTTTTCTTTGGCAGTTTATTCTTAACATTTTTAGATGATAATATCAGGTTACACAAATTTAATTTTGCCTGTAAATTGTCCACTGCAGGACATAAGCCTCTTCGTTAATGAGGATTAGTAATAATCACCACGCTCAAGACAAGCGGATTACCAATCGCAGTACCTGACACTCCGCACCTTAGACACTGCTGCCCGTCATTAGACTGCTTAATTTAGTTTAGTGAATATTCGAGATGGATATCCTGCCGTCAGAAGGTACCAATTACAACACTCACGAACAGAATGGGGGGTGGAAAATTCTTACGCCGATACATCACTTCATGAATTGTGTGACAATAACAAGACACAGACCAAAGACATAAAAATTTTAATGGAATATTCTTATTATATCTTATTCTTACAGTTATTGTTGTTATAAGTATTGTTATTGAAAATGGTAAATAATTACAGATATTGAATATCATATCAAGTGTATTTTAGATAAAAAAAATAATGAGAGGATTGGATTGAATTAAATTGATAAATTGCTGTGTAAAAATAAGAAAGAAAAAGTTCTTTTCAACTTAAACTAGATGAAATTACACTGTATGTGTGTTGAGTGGATTCTTTATGAACATGGATTAAAATTAAAAGTGAATTAACAGCTATCATTGTTCTAATGATGCATGGCCCAAACCCCTTCTTTGAGATTATGAAGCTCGGAGCCACTATCTATAAGTGGTATTAGAAATTTCCATTTGGCGTAGCCTCTTAGGGAGATATTATGTGCTTCCCTTGAGATTCCTAGATTCATACGGCTCTACCACATGCCGAATGAATGAAAATTCATATGTTCATTCGTTTATTTTCCCTCCATGTCCTCCATTCCGCGAATTAAAAAACGCCCCTACGTACTAACAAACTCTGTAGGTATCCTTTTTTTTTACATATTTTTCCAAACCAAATTAAATAATTGATAAGAAATGAATAGTCTCATAAAGAACTTAGCGTAGTTGAAGCATATTCTAAGATAAAGTAAATTAACAAACACAGATAAGATAAGGATTACAACTTTTCTTGATATGTAAATTGGTTATACTACATAAAGCCGACGATCAAGTCTTACTTGCGTCATCGGCTTAGGAAGTGCAGGCAATGGTGACAATAATGAATGGGGCACTGGAAAGAAAGGGAATGAAATTAAACATTAATAAGACAAAGGTTATGGTGTTTGAAAGAGAGTATAGGATGACGGAAGTATGTATCAAGATTAGGGAAGATAGTTTAGAGCAAGTGAATGAGTTTGTTTACTCGGGAACAATGTTTCCGAGAGATGGAAGGTACGAATGTGACATTGAAAGGAGAGCGATGGCAGGTAATATGGTGAATGGGGCATTGCATACATTTATGAACAGCCAGATGATATCTCACAAAGCTTGTTTGGCTGTGCATAGAGGGGTATTGGTACCAACACTAACATATGGAAGCGAAAGCTGGGTATGGCAGAAGAGGCATGGAAGCAGGATAAATGCAGTAGAAATGAGAGCATTGAGAAGTATAAGTGAGAATAATTGACAGGGTTCGAAATAATGTGGTCAGAGAGCGTTGTGGCGTGAAAGACACGAATGCAGTGACACGAATTGAGAAAAGGATGCAGAGCTGGTTTTGACATGTGGAGAGGATGAATGAAAGTAGGTTGACGAAACAAATATATGAGGCGAGTGTAAATGGTAGAGTCGGGAGAAGAAGACCTGGGCGAACATTTCACAATCACACATCAAATCGGAGACCTTCTGAAAAAGGCCAGGTCAAGAGTACTCTAAACTAATGAGCATGCCAGGGAAGATTGATGAAAGCGAAGCGAAAGACGAATGTCAGGATCGTAGCAAGTGGAAGAAGATTGTCTCTGCCTACCCCGCTGGGAACACGGCGTGAATATATACATACATACATAAAGTTCACATACACATAAGATGTCTAAGCATCAAATTAAATTTTCCATTTTATCCCAAATTATGATTGTGTATGTCAATTTAATACAAAGTGTAATTGAATAGAAAATTATATTCACAACCAAAACCTTGTATATGGTAAAAATGTCAATAAAATATAAGGAAGACTCCATACAAAATAGAAAAATACTAACTTCCTTCTTTGTTCTGGTGGAAGTTTGACATCATTCTGCATTCGAACATTGACTAAATCTGCAGGATTTCCTACAAACCCCCCAGCAAATCCACCTAAGCCAGCCAGAAAAGCAGACATAAAAAATGATATGGGTTTACCCTGAAAAACAATTGCAAAGTGTATTTAAGTCATACAACATAATGCTACAGGAAATCATTTATCATCTAATTTAATGACCATAGTTTCAACATACATAACAACACATACACTCTGTTAATCATTTAATCTTTCTTCATTATTAAAGAAAAATACTGAAAATGTAAAGTAGTATGTGTTGTAGTCTATACAATTATTGTTTATAACCTGTGCGCTTTCTGTTAATATAAGGTAAACCAGAAACATAGCATATATTTTTTTTATTTATCAATGAATTATCAATTTGTAAAAAGAACAAGAAGTTATTTGAACTCATGTAAATATACTATGATTCATTATTTATGTGATAGTGATGAATTCATACTTAATAAAAAAACTTACATCTTTTCGACGTAGTTGTTGTTTTGCCATTTCATAAATTCCAAATCTTGCAGTTGAATAAGTAAGTTGTCTTAAAAGAGATGCAGATATACCATTATAAAGTCCCATTATTCCTAAGTAAAATCATAAAATTATTTTTCTAATTAACAATATGTGGACATTATTAAATAATTAAGCAATTTTGTTAGAATATCATAAAGACCAAGAATAAATTTACATTACAAAATATTTCTTAAGGAGTTAAGGTTTTGGAAACATTATACCGACCTTCATTTTTTAGTACTATTCCTGTAAGCTTAAGCATTGAGATGTTTTTTCCTTTTTGTGTTTGCATCTGTACTTTCAACAAATCTAACGGATGTGTCACGCAGGCTGCTCCGGCTGATGCTAAGCCTCCGAAGTACCATTGTGAAACTCTTGTTTCTATAGCTTTACCCATTATACTAAAATAATTTTATTATTATTTATGACAAAACAGCATTCTGCTAACATTCAGCAAATTGTGTATGATGTTTGTCTATAATGATTATTAATGTGAATGGACAACATATTATGCTCTCGTCCTATTCGTAAGTGATAGCCGTGTAAACAATTTCTACAATTTCTTATAAAAATCTGTCATAGGTTTTATCAAACTCTACAAAGTACACGTATAATTTTGGTGTGGTTTTGTTTGGTTTGGTTCAAAGAGAATATAACCACTACATAACACTTGACACTACGTTCTTTGGTTTAGTTCAGTTCAGTTTAGAGCACAGGTTTATATATTTAGAGTTTAATTTATAACGTAGTGATCATTTTCTCTTTGGTCAGCAACCATATTCACTGTTCAGTCTCAGTCTATATGAGTTTCTATGCGCTATTCACTATTTCAATTAATTGTTTCACAGAGTAATACCACAGAATAAGAACATACATGTGCTACTCATTTAGCTGAATTAATTTATACCTACACTACATATATTTATAAGCAGTGCATAGAAATATAATGTATAAGTTATTATTATTCTTGGAGCATTTATATTAAACTCGAGTCTGGCTAGGTTATATATAAGATACATAACATAAATAAGATACTATAAAATATATAATAAATAAATTAATGAAGAACTACTACATACATGAATGAATCACAGAATGTTACATTGAGATGAAAATATGATTCAACTTGTAGAGAGAGCTACGTGTTTTATGTTATTATTAGCGTAGCCTTTTTTCCTCTCTAACATTTTTGACATAAAGTCGGCACGCTACTTTATTGAATGCGTTTTCGATAATTCTTTAACTAAACTTAAATAAATTTATATTACATTGGTATTTTATTGTGTGTTAGGTAGATGAATGTTTAATATGTTTTGGTGAACTGCATTCGATTGGCTGCAAAGCCGTAGTACCAAAAATAACTTTGGATTATTTTTTATGCGTACTACTTAGCACAAAAATTGTCATACAGTGATCAGTTTCTGATAGATTATGCCTTAAATTTGTCAGTGATCATTAGGCCGAGAAATGTAATTTGTCCATATACTTACTAAAAAAATATTCATTGCCATAAAATAAAAATCAAATTTATTTTAAAACTTAATATTTCTCCAATTAATTATTATTTATAATTTCTGTTTTATATTGTACATTTTTGAAATTTCTAAATGTGTTGTGCATTATGGATTATGTATAGATAATTTAAACTCTGTTCAAAATATTTTGTAGGCGTATAATTAATTTGTATTAAAGTATACTCAATTAATCAATGCAAATGTTACAGACATTCTTTACTATCAAGAGTGTGTTTGATATAAGGATAGATTTGTGAAAGAAAAGTTGAGTATGACTTAAGATATATGTGTATTAGCAAATAATATTACAGTTACAATTAAATAAAGTATAAGATTGGAAAAGCAATAATCTAAAATCTCAGTACAAATTACACAAACGTTTATGCACTAAATATTAGGTGAATCTTGAGCAAGATTCTTTGTTAATTTTAAGTCGTTTAATTTCAGTGCACGAAATTCTAGTAACACTTCAAATTCAACAGTTCGCATCAAGATTTTATTTTAATTTTCAATATTTTTATTTAACTTTTGTTACAAACTAAAGAAATGTAAATTAAAGTGTTAAGAATTTTATTAAGTAGTTTTTATACAACGTTATTAAAGGTAATTATTTTTATAGAAGAAGGGGGCAATCTTAGATATATGTTAAATAACATCATTTTGACTCTGGCAGATAGTTAAGCACTGTTGCTATATAAGGCTCCCAGCTCGAGAAAAGAAAGAAAGCTTCTTCCCGTATGGAATATTTCACGCATTGCTTATTATTAAATAAAATTTAGAAGCAGTAACAGTTTAGTAGTAATAAAAATTAACAATTAATAATTAGTAACAATTAAGTAATTTTGTAATTTAGCCTAATTAAAGTTCTTCCTCGATGTGACTTCCCCTATTGCGTAATCAGAAGGAAAAAATGAGATATTAATTGATATTTTTTTTTTAAATAATAATATGATGTTGCATTTTGACTTATTTTGAAAAAAGATAAAAAACGTGATACTTCAAAAATGGTACACTTTTGCATAATGCATATGGTTATGGGTTAAAATTATCGCAAATAGTCACCCCTATCACCTCCTAACGGGAATACGTCGAATCACCAATAACCCTGTATAACTTGTAATAACATAAATCATTTCGTGGAATTCCATCGTCTACTCGTGTCACCAGTCAGAAGAAAGAATCTGTTTGTGTGAAATTGAATCTTATTTTATCCAATGTGGATTTTGATTTACTTAAAGTTCTCTATAACGCGCTAAGATTTGAACTTAACGTTATAATTTTTTTTAAGAAAATTGACCCTTATTCTTATTAATGTTAGGCTTTTGTATTATGGCAAACGAGCAAGCGTCTCATCTGATGGTGATTACCGACGATTACCACGTATATCAGCAACAACAGAGAAGCTGCAAGTGCGTTGCCAGCCTTTAGGGACATTTGGGGACGAATGAGAAGAATTGGGGCCTATCCCTAGGGGAAGGAGTGGGGAAATTGGGCCTCCAGCTGCCTCACTCACCAAACGAAACGCAGGAGTACTAGATGCCCCTACTTCACGCCGATAGTCTGCGAGGCCCTAGTACGATAAAGAATGTCGAAGAATAAAGAATTTTCATTTCATTTTATTCCATGTTTGTCGAAGCACGAGGGAAAGTTTATTGACTAATTAACGCCAACAAATCGATGTGAGTATCGCACTCGCTCGAGTTACTTTTACAATATGGGATAGGCGGAAACAAATGTAGCCACAGAGACAATAACCGTCCCTTAATAAATATAACTATTTGTGATTTATCATCCGTTATATAATAGTTACAAAATAATGTTTTCACGACGTTATAGTTAATAAAAGTAACTATTATTTGCATGCCTAATCGGATGTCGTAATCTTGTTGTTTATTTCTCACGTGGGGAAAGGTGCACTTCGCCTAGCTGTCACAGTGAAATTAGATATTGGTTGTATGTTGTCTGTTGGCCCGGTGGCCTTGACAGAAACTTGCGAGCAGAAGGCCGCAAGTAAAAAGTGTTGAAATTGAAACAAAAAGTGAAGTAATATAGGACACGGATCGGAAGTCGGAACTTGGAGCGCTATTACATGTTTTGTGTTTTCAACATTTTCATGACAAATGATACTGATGAATAAGTTCACAATTATAACGAGAAAATAAAAATAAAAGGGAAGATTGTTGGAAAAGAAAAAATATGTAAAAGGTACTTACCTTTTGGTACTCACATACAGTTTTAGAAAGGTAAAACGAAAATGGTAATTAGCAATAGGTAATCTTGTAAAAAAAACTTATTCGTAATTAGCCCGCTTGAAAACTGAACGATATATTGCTCAGGATTATGTAATACGAGACTGGAGTTCCTACTACATTGCAAGTAACTCGGGCACTGAACGCCCCGCTAAAACTAAAGTAAAAACTCTAAATTAGCAATAACCTAGTGTCGCTTATCGCGTTTCTCGTTATGTTTGTTTCAAGCTCAATTTTCTGTTCACGGATGGCGCTAGAAACATGGTTATAACACATTTTTTGTTTAATTTCAGAATGTCTTCAGATATTATAACGACTTTGGAGTTGGATAAAGAAAATTTATCAAGTAAAATATTCGTAGTCAAAGAAATCAAGGGATGTGATAGTTCTTTTGTTACTGTTAGTGTTTTAGGACATTTTGTTAGGAATAAAAGTGCAGTTCTTATTATTTCTACTCATAGTTCATTAAAGCATTACCAGAATGTGGGTCTAAAGATGAATTATAATCTAAATAAGGGTGTGGATTCCGGTGCTATATGTTTCTACAATGTAGGCAATGAGTATGTCAATAAACTACTGAAGAATGAACAATTACCACTAAAAACTATGTTTCTTAGTATTAAAGAGAAAGTAGAGAATATGCAAAAACAATACAATATGGTTAATGTAATTTTCGATGGTGTTACACATTTATTTGATATGCAATATAATCTGAGACAAGTAAATGTAATTTGTGCTAACATCATTGATTTAATTAAGAGCTACAGTAATTCATATCTTATCTTCCATTGTAATGTTGGAAATGAGCATGATGTTACCCATGTACTATCAAATTTTCTGTGTCATAAGGCTTATATGGTATTAGAAGTAGAAAACCTTGCATCAGGTTGGAGTATTGATGTTTCAGGCCACTTAACAGTAAAATATCCAGGACGAAAATTTGAAGATGAACACATGTTGTTAATGGGTTTGAAAACATCTCAATATCTTTTTAAGTTATATGATAGAGGAGTAAAACTGCTCGCTCCGGGAACTGTTTGATATGTATTGTTAACTTTGTCTGTGTTACAAATTATAATACAGTTTTAGTACTACAAAAAGGTACACAAAAAACGATTATGATTTCTATTAAATGGCAATTAATATCTACAGATTAACTTCATCCTGGACCAATGACCCGTCCTTGTTAACTTATGATGTGCAGCGACAATGTCAATTCTATTGTTGTGTCATATGAAGGGGTACTAAATGTTTTATCATACTGATAAATATAAACATATTTAGTTAAACACTTTAACATGTGGTTGACTTCTCTGCCTAGGAGTAGTCTGGATAGGTACCACACTAACCCATTTCTACCGCCAAACAGGAGTTACTGTCGTGTTCTGGTTTGAAAGGTATAGAGTCAGTATACTGACTATATTAATTATACTATAAATAAATACTATTAATTATAATTAAGTGCTCTATGGCATTCTATTCTCATCCTCAAGGGTGACAATGCATCTGTAATCTTTTTCAATTGAAGTTGTTTGCATGTATCCATGGACTGCAGTAGCCACTTACCATCAGTTTGATTATAAAGCCATTTTTCCCCACAAATCATTAAAAAAAAATTCTTTATCTCACAAGTCAACTTTGAAACAATTGAAATTAAAAAAAAAAGAAAATTTATTTTATTAATAAATGATATTTTTAAATTGCTTGTTTTAATTCTCTATATATTTCTCTTAATGAAGTATTTTGGAAGAAAGTAACAACTCTAAATGTTATTTAAATTTTAATCATTTCTCTGCTGTACACTAAACTAGACAGGCTTCTCCATAAGGAGGATTTGTCGTAAACGCCATACTTGGCTGGCAGTATCAGACTAGTTTTGCTACTCTGAGAAAAATAAAGTATTTATAAAGATAAAATAATGTTTTTATATGAGAAAAAAGTATTTAACAAATTAAGTTTTTTTAACCTTAAGAGCCACACTGAATAACCGAAGCTAAAAAAGGATTACAGTCTGTGTAAAAAAGGAACTCAGAAAGCATTGAAATCTAATGAATGAGTTATGGATAAATTTCTGAACCAACAAATGAGAAAATTGATAAAGGAGACAAAGAAAAGTTAAAACTGATTAAAAGTTGAAAATAAAAATATGCATTGAATAGTATTTCATTGTATAACACCTAGTGAGATATTGTTCAGTATTATAACCACCTAAACCAATAATTTATCTTTAATAAATTAATTAAATTAATCTTTTTAGTTGAAGAATACATTGGTACATAAAATCAAGTAATATATCAAAAACTAATATTTATATTAGATAAATTAAATTAATCTCTAATATTAATCATTACATAGAAACGGCACGTTAACAACAGGTATAACCAGCCCAGCTGTACTACCTCATTCCTATTTCTCTAATTTAAAATAATGTAATAACCGGGACTTATTTATAAATAAATAGACAAGGAGACAAAAACTTTTGAATCTGAATATCTCAATACTAACTTTACTGGGGCCTCATCTCACTCAAACCATAAAAATGTTTTACAACAATTCCGTGTGAAGTTTATTGCTCGATATAATCGCACCGCCTTAATCTTCACATCCAAGGCATGGTTTCGGGTATTAATAACCACAGTCTTGGATAAACGAAACCATGTTAAAAAATAACAAGGCTTGATTTTATAGGGAAGTTATAATACAAAAAATTTTTAAGAAATTGTTTGTGGCATAACGGATAAGGGGCAAAAGCAGGTAACCCTCGATAAGGGTGTTAGTTAGAATAATTTAAATGTCACAAAAAGATAAATTTTACTTTAACCTTTTTTAGCAAGATATGCAAATCAATTTATTATAAGATGGACATTCGTAGAAGATTTGGTTTACGGCGCACGAAACGTTCATTTGTGGTGATTAGGTGTTACCCCAGCGACCGCCCGCGACGAAGGTTAAGCCTGGACCAGAGCACAGTCCTATTGGAGGCACGATGCCGAAGACCGCATGTCTAAATTATAATTAAAAACGATCGTAACAAAAAATTTAAAGTAATTTTTTTTTATTTTCTTAATATTTTTGATTAAATGTTTGACAAGTCAGACAGTTTATTGTCACGCATAAAGGAATGGAAAATTAGACTTACTTGAGTTGAAAAACAATCTGTGTGTGTTTTTGGTGCTATTGCATAGATAAAGCGATGCCATGACTCAAAGTAATATATTTAGCAACGAAAAGCACCATGGCGGAGGTCGCAATGTTAGCGAGGAAAAACTAATGGTAATTACTTATTGTAATTTATTGTATTGTATATATATAAGCTAAGCACTAATTTGTTAAAAGTAAATAAAAATAAGCTCAACCGTATACCCAATATGGGGTTGTCAGAGTTCTAGACATTATAGTCCGTACAACTCAGTTTTCACCTATTTGTGATAACGTGACAGGTGGTGACTCTGTGGCCATCTTAGAGTTCAGGCCATCGATACAAAACTTATATATTTCGATTTCAAAGAACTTATTGGTACGTGCCCTCCGCATAGGGATTCAAACTCTTGATTCGGACACAGATCCCTAACCTATCATGAATGAATAAAATATTAAACTTAATTTAAGTATATATATATATAATTTAAATATGCACTTGGAACGAGTCACCTTAGGCAAACGGGCTTCCACAACCTACTTTTCGCCTCTCCGTGAATTCCTAGCTAATTTCTTAAGAAAGATGAACTACTATTACCTACCCAGGGTCAAAACTCTATGCACGTCTGTGGGTAGGTACATATTAAAAACTGTTGGATCATCTATCTAATGCTTTTTCCTGTTCTTCGTAATCAGTATATTTAAGTCCACTCCTGAAAATAGGTCTCTAGAAAGCGCTAATAGAAGCCGGCATGCATTTCTTGAAAGGTTTCCCCATATTTACTACGCTGGGCATGCGGGTTTGTGAGCGCAGTAGGTACCGGACCCTCTCACTAGTGAGTCTACTCCCCATCACTAGTTTATGGAATTTTAGATAACGCCAAAAAGTATCCATTTTACACCATTACTTGGATACGGAGAGGCGTTTGAGGATGGCATTTGGAGAAAACGATGATACATTCTCCCTTATCTTACCAGCCTTTAAATTGATGACTGTAGGACATAGGCCTCTCCCACAAGAAGGATTTGCCATAATCGCCATACTCAGCAAGCGAACTGGTGATCGTAGTACCGGAAACTTTTTTTTCGCGATGGTTATCCCTAAATGTGTCGCTTGTCCTTGCGATTTTTTTAAGGCTTTTCTTTTATTCGACTCTTACGACACTCACGAGAAGAAAGGTGGTGGTTCCTCTTTACAGATACCTAAAGTAGGTGACACCTAAAATACTCACACCGGTGACCGGCGTCTGGTATTGCGATTGATATTGCTAAGAGTCTGACAAGTGCTTTACAGAAACTCCTTTTAACTTAAAAACTCTTCTTTAGTTCATGTTAGAGCCCGCTAGATATTGTTTAGAAATCGGCTCCACACGGGAACTCACAGAATACCTTAGTAAAGTAGCAGCAAAAGTCTGTTGACTTTAGTATGATGTCGGATGAGTCTTCTTAGTACACAGGGATAATAACACCAACGTTTAAACTTTTTATCGACGATGGTTGTTGGCGTGCAGTGATCACACTTACCATCAGTTGGAAAGTGTGTTCCATTGTTATCTTTGCTTGAGATTTTTAAGAATAATAGGCTGATAAAAAAAAAAAAAAAGTAACGCTGCTACCCGTTACTTGCTACCTGGCATGGATAACAAATGGTTATTTATCTTTTACTTTCTCCATCTGCAAGATCAGGATCTTAGAGAACGTTCTGGCGTTCCGCTTAGTCGACTTTTACGATAACCCCGGGAGGAGATGGAGATGGAGTGACAAGTATTATAAGCTACAGCTTTTGGAGGTAAACATTATTTGAATGTATTAACTTTAAATTTTTTATAGCTAATACGTTAATTTTACTTTAACAATTTTCCATCCATCTCGCCATCTAGGCGTTATATAATTTAAGTAAGTTACTTTAAAAATGTGTTATATGTATAAGAAACGTGTAAATTTAAATAATTAAAATATAAACGCATGTGGCCTGGGTTCGATCCCCGGTGCCGGCATCACTAAAATTGTTAATAGCAATTTAAGCGCTGTAACTACCACGTGCTCGGCGGTGAAGTAAAACATCGTGATATCTGGAAATAATCCTGCATATCTGAGAATTATTTCGAGGATATGTGAAGCCCGCCAACCCGTAATGGGGCAGCGTGGCCCGCCTTTTCCGGCTCCTACACCCTCTCAAATATTTGAGAAGGAGGCCTTTGCCCAGCAGAGGGCACTTACAGGCTGCTACTTTACTACTTTACTGTTTTTGTAAATAAGTTGTCCGATCGTAATATACGACCATTTCATGGAATGATGGCATATCGGCCAAATCATTTGTCCATCTAGATCCACGTTTGGTTTATGCAAATTTTAGCGCACTTTTAATGCTAATATGCAGTAAAATAGCATATAACACGAACATCCAAAAATAAAAAAAATCTCATTTATAATATTAGTAAGAATGAAGATTACTAATCAAAATGTCATCAAATCTTTTTCAAGAATATCAAAATATTTATAGTTATTTGGACGGAAATGAAAATCAATACCTAATGTGAATGCCCGCCCTCTATTCTTATCTATAATCGCTTGTAATCTTTTCCTAACCCTAATCGTATTCATCATATATCGATATATTGAGAAACATTGGTGCCTAATAATTTACAAATTTCATTTACATGTGGTCCTTTAAATATTGTCATAGGCTGGTGTGGTAACAACACAATATTTTAAAATGCGTGGGGAATTCACCATTTTCATGAAACAAAGTAGAAAAGCGGTTTGTATATGCAAGGCCTCCTCTCAATATTTTTCAGGTAATTTCGGACAAGGGTCAGCCACGCTGCTCCTTGGGTTGGCATATTTCATTTGTCATCGAAATTATATTTTGTATATAATTTTTCAGACATATCTGATTTTCTCGACAATTTTTTCTTTCACCTCCGAGCACGTGGTAAATTCGGCACATAATATTTAGATTTAGAATCCTATAGAAGACAAAATTAAAGTTCTTGTCGAAATTTTCTTTTGTTTACAAATAATTTATCGCAATAATCTTTCACCATCTCAATATGCACGATACTTATTTGATGGTATTTTGGTAGTAACGAATTTATAATTGGTTATTTGAAAGGAAACTATTAATTACAGATTTTATTGCGTTTAATTTATTAAACACTCTTAACGTCGGGAATGTAAAAACAATTACATTCCCGACGTTAAGAGTGTTTTACAGCACTCGTGGTCACGGGGAGACAGGAGTTAAATGTCCTGATGTCATAGTTAACTCGGACTACCTTCAGCTTTTTTATTATTTTTATTTATGAATGTCGTGGTAAGTTGCTTAGGATTATATAAACGAAATACAATTAATACAAAAGTTATTAAGTTCAATAATTATTATATATAAATAAATAAAATTAAAATCCAATGAAAGTACAAAATGAAGTACTTTTATGGCGTGTCAGCAAGATATGATTGAATTAAGCTATGTATTGTGCTGTGTGGGTTGCACTGGGGTTATTTCTCTTCATTGAAGCACCTTGCGATATACGAATTTTTCGTTTTGTTATCAGGCGCAAGATCAAATAAAATGGATGATTTGCCGACACCTGAACATGCCACATACAGTTGACAAAAACATGCATTTTCTAGATTCAGACCACAAACACTCAAGGATTAACATTGCGATTTGTTAATCGTTATCGCGAAGGCAAGACGAATCGGAAAATGAATTCATTTAAACACAAAGGGCATATCCGTCGGGATCATCGGAATCCTCGGAATGAGAACTTCCTTATCTTTAAATTTTCCTTTGAGTATTGGTATATTATGTTTTCCTAAGTTTTCTTATAACCAAACGCGTTCCATTGCATAGTCTTGGTTGATATAGATTTCGAAGCATGATAACTACCGAGCCAACCTTCAGCTGTAAATTGCTTGGAGAAATCTTCAGTAGATGAATCGTTCAACAATGTTCTCTTTCTCTCATGTTTGCTGCCTGCAGAAGTTTCTTCAGATAGCGCCACAGATTTGATGATTTGAGGCAAGCGTTTATTTCATCGTCGATAGCAGTGGATCTAGGAATGACTGGCAGTGTTTGGCGGAAATTGCCAGACAGTAAAATCATTGCGCCTCCAAAACATCTCGCTTAATTGCGCAGATCTTTTAATGTTCGGCCAATTGCTTCCAATGCATGTTTGTTATTCATCCCAGATGATGATTTTAGATGCTACTAAAACTTTGCCCATTGCAGAGTGTTTCGCAATGTTACATGTCGTTTGTTTAATAGTTTGAAGGTTTAACGGCAATTTTAACGTACTACATCCTTATAACAATGTGGCCGCTATTCCAGAAGAAACAACCGCTACCGCAATGTGTCGGATCTCGCACAAACAGTGGCCAAAATCAATGACATGACGAATTTCTACCCAGTTACACCGGGGGCATCCAGGATAGCCATATATAAGCCACCATTGCTACCATAAATTGACTTCCTTCTGTTGGGGGTTTAACATGTAGCCCATTCGTTTGAACTGCTTAGTCTATTCACGTTTTAATTCTCGATTGAATGCGTCATTCATTCCGCAATATGGAGCTGGCATTCCTAAACTGACTAACAAACTGCCCCACATAAGATAACATATATCTTCGATCGAGAGCAAAGCCTGGTAATGCATCTCCTCATTCGCCTCAAAATCAGGATTTCTTGAACTAACACGAATTCGATGTAAAATGTCTTCTGACATGTTATCCTTGTATTTTTTACAAATCTGCTGTAATTGATACACCGGATCTCAAAAAGCTATAGTGAATTACAGCATGAAGTGACCACCAAACGGTTACCATTATATTTCTATGGGTGAGCTTTGTTCAGGGCATTGTTCAGGTAATTGACCAGGGCTCAGCCATTGCGTTATTCGCTTGCAATTATCATAGAGAATCGACTTTTCATCACACGTCACAATTCTGCCCAATATCCCTTAATTTGTACACCTACTCATCAAAGCAAGGCAATCTTCCACGTGGGCTCCTCTATGCACGCTAGTTAATTCATGAGGCACCCATTTGTCGAGTTTTTTCTATTTAACTAATTTGGTGCAAATGAGTCAATGTTGTGAGTAAATAAACGTCAAACCATGATTCATATGGACTGGACTGACCATTACTTTTAATTCATCCACTACGAAAGCGATTAAACCAAAAAGACACAGTGCATTCTTTAGTCGTATCCTCTCCAAACCCAGCATTAATATTGCGAGCTGTCTCTACGGCTTTAGAACTACGTCGGAACTCGTGTTCGAAAATTACTCTAATTGTTGAGGTCTCCATGTTTAACTCAAATACTAAATAAAAAAAAATAAAATGAAACAATAGAATGTCATAACATTGTTTAATTAAGAATAATAGTTTTTGGGTAAAAAGTTTTAATCACGAATCTTGGACCATGCAGGTTTAAATTTAATTGAAAGTGTAAAGTGTGTAAAGTATTTTGAAAATTGAAAGTTTAACCCCTGTTATATTCGCCTCATGCACCCCGTTTTATAAGGTGCAAATAATAGCGCCGAGCGGCGGATTTTACTGCAGCTCGAATGGGCAGGCTCGACCGGGTTAGTACCACAGGTTCGCAGAATACAGGCAGGAAGTAGAGACATTTTATGCTTCTGCGTTTGGTTCGGTGAGTGAGGTATCAGGAGGCCCACTTTGTAATTTGTAACGTAGAAACAAAAGACATAATAGTGTGTAGAAAAAAATCATTTAGTTTTATGAAAATAGGGTTTTCTTTTGAATTTTGTCAACTGTTCCAAGTTAAATTATCTCATATGGTAGTCGAAATAGAGGTAGTGGGAACCTTTCTATTAGATATTTTAAGACTTATGTATTGGTGGACGTGTGTAAGTGATAGATTTACCCATTCGAGACGGGCTTAAATATATTAATATTATTTAAATATATCTGAAATATATATCTATTTCAACTGTATTTGGATTTGTAAACAGTGCGTGATTTTTTTTAAGATTATAAGAAACGTTACCGGATACAGATTTTTTCATGAGTCGCGGAGGAAATTTATAGACATAAATTGCACAAGGACAAATATTAGACTCGGAAAAATAATTTGTAGCTTATGTATTGGTCCCGTACGAATCTAATCTGCGACCCTTCGTTCAGCTGCTAGCGCTTAGCTACTGCCCCAATCGAGCCCTTAATTCTATGGAAATCTTTAAAGCATTTTAACTACCGTAGGTTTTTTAAATTTTGTAATGGGGCTAGTAGTCAAGGTCTTACGAGAAGCAAGACGAAAGGCTCCGAAGGTCATGCATGTCGTATACATCATGACAAATAATAAACTTGTTATGCTTATTGGTTTAATAGGTATTGTTTAAAAAACTATACTTACACTGGTATACAAAAGTGTCAATATTGTTTCACCTTTGTTTCCACAATTTATTACCATTTAATTACAAAAATTATTGTCGATTGTTTAGTTTATTTTTAATAATCTTGTTTCATATAACTACTAGATGAATCTGCTATTCTTGGACCTATTTTGCTATGAACTTACACATTATACATTGATTTGATTTCAGTAACCATTGAGTTTTTAAGTATTCTAAAACAGGCTTATTTGATTTTTAATTCAAGCACGATTTCGATTTGAACTCGAATTCATACTCCCGATCTTATTTCATTCTAAAAACTAAATCGAGTTATGTTTGAGCATTATCTGCGTACTTATCAAGCTAAAAATTACTAAAAGACATTATTTAGCGAATAAAGAAATACCAATGATTGTTTATCAATGGACAGCTTTTATTTATTCCGAGATTTTCTCGATCCTAATCGATGGAAGTTAGTTTCGATTTGACCCACCATTCGATTGTGCGCTTCGGTTTCAAGACTATGAATTGCCACAAATCAAACTCGCATGATTCTAAACTTAAATCTGTAAGCCTGCAGATTTATTAAATTAAATCTTTAAAGATAGTCCATTTGGGGTCAAAGTAATGGGTTTGGATTACCGCAAGGCGCAATTAATATTTATATTTTTATTTTTATTCACTCTATTGCGTTTACCTCTATCGCTTTACTCCAATTACTTGTCATACGTACTCGTAGATGACAAAGAGGTTTTATGTGCACGACTGTATAATGCTTCAATCAGACCTGAACAACTAATTGCGTTATTAAATGTTAATAATTATACTTGGTTTTGTTAATCATTTGAGTATAAGCTAAATAATACTCCAATTGAACGATAAGAAACCTCGATGTTCATATGCAATGAACATTTTGATAAAATAGTCATCGAAGCCAATCGAAGCCTCGGCTTTGTGCTCAGAGTTTGTGTTCAGACATGCACTGCATCAAAGTAGTATATCGTGACTATGTACGTAGTGTATTGGAATATGCAAGCAGAGACCAAGTGTCTGCACAACATTTCACTCACATAGATCGCATTGAGTCTTTGCACAAGCGTTTTATTACAGTTCTACAATTCTGTTCGTTACGTTACAAAAGTCCAAACGTTCTTGGATTGTTATTATTATAGGCGTAGTTACCTGCTGACCATAGAACGGTATAGTATATATGTAGCTACTTTATGATATACTTAATATTGTAAATACATTCATAGAAAACGCACAAAAACAACGAGCACTTTTCACTTGCGTTTTCATCGAACGTACTACGCACATAATTCCCCATCATGCAGAATCGTAAAATTTATAATAGCACTTTTTTAGACATTGAACCTTGGCTTTATAATGTACATATATTAACAATTATCAAATTGTAACAGAATAAACAGATGGTTTCGTCATATAAAAAAATAATAATATAAGTACTGTTATATAGACGAAAGTGCGTTTAGCTACGCTGAGTCGTGACGAATAGAAATCCTTAATCTCCTCCTACCGCAATGGATGCCAGACGTGAGTAATTCTTGGATAGCTTTTCGTGATATGTTTAAATTAACCTTTTAAATTATCCGCAAGATATATTCTACCAAGGCATACTAAGACGGGTGGTTAGTTATTAATAATGAATAAAAGATTTTTAGTAAGTTAGTTACCCACAATCTCTATGCCATTGTTTTAGGCACTCATAAATGTTTAAAAGTCCCAGACGGCGTATAACAAGTAGTGGGCCATGTTTAGTAAGGTTCTTGTCTACGCAGAGACAGGGTAAAAATATTTTTAGGATTAGAAATATTACTAGTACAGGATTCGAAAGAAGAAAAACACAAATATGGAGAATATAATGTGTCTTTTTCAGGTGGCAGTGCGCGTGAGACCACTGCGTGGTGATGAAGGTCCACGCATTGTGCACGTTGTCAGCGATAAGGTGACGTATGCTTTTCATGTGATGTAAAATTAAACAAAATTAAAGCAATTGCTAATAATCAAATTGCGGCGTTAAGGTAATTCAGTATATTCGTATTCTTTTTTATACTTTACTTCTGCTCGAATAGGCCGGCTCGACCGGGTTGGTACCAGGGCCTCGCAGAATACGTGCGTGAAGTAGAGGCATCTTGTGTTTCTGCGTTTAGTTCGGTGAGTGAAGTAACCGGAGACCCACTCCCCATCCCCATTGCCCTCCTCATCCTCCCACCCATCTCCCAAATACCCTTACAGTCCGGCAACGCACCTTTTTTTTATTGTGGGGAAATCCCTTATGGATACCCAGCCCCCTGGGGAATAGCCGGGTTATGTCGGACTCCCACCGACTAAAACGCCACGGTGGTCGCCACCAGCGCTGGCGAGGGGCCACAGGATCTCCGTTCGGAACACAACTGTGTCCCCTCTTTAGCTTCGCTACAATAGCTCCGTCCCGGGGGCTGTATTACCCTGCCCCCAGCACCGTGGTGTTATGCACAGTGGCTCGAGATCACTTCGAGTCACCGTCCTCCTCGAGGTCGTTTTACTGGACAACGGTTGTCCACGACCCCAGGGGCTCCGTTTCTGGTCGGGGAACACCATGCATATTTGGAGGGCCATGACGAGACGCACGCATGCCTCTGTGTCACGCACGTCTCCGAACGGAGTCTTTCCTCTCGTGTTCCCGCTCAGCAGCCTCCTTCTAGACGGTCTCACAGAAGGTGGCTACGGCCCTCCACGCCATATCCCCGCTCAGCATCGCCGACACGACTGTTGGCAGGGATAGGTTTCGCCCAATATGGTGTGTGTTAGCTCGTTAATCTATCCAATGTTATAAAAGTATCAAAATTGTCGTCACAAGTACAATGCATTTGGTTGCAGATATTGGAAAAGGGGAAGAAGTTATTTAAAACAGTACAAAACTGCTTAAATGGTCTTCTTCAGATAAAGTTTTGATATGTATATTAGGTATTAACCTTTACAAAATAAAAAATTACTTGGACATGGGGGTCCACATGATCACGATCTTTAATCTCAGTTATTACAAGCTTCTAAAGATCTTTCCAGAACTAATTTTGTGTCAATATTGTACTTTTGTGATTTTATCGCATTTAATTTTCTTTTTATGTTCCCGTCGTCTCGAGTGCTTTTCAGCATCGAGGCTGATGTCGAGGCTACCTTCAAAATTTAATTATTAAATCGTGTAATTACTAGAAATCATTAGGTTTATTGTTCCTTTGCAACATAGTACCATCAACCAAGTCCCCGGCTACACCTTTTGTCTAAACAGTTCACTGCAGAACATAATCATTCCTCTGAAGTTGGGAGAATATTCATTTGTATGCCTGAACGCGCATTCCGTTCTAATATGTGTTTTAGATCGTGTATAAGTAATTTGTGTATGATAGCGACGTAATAATCTGTCACCCTCTTACTTGAAAATCTTATGGCAATCTCCAAACCCGGCAGCGAGCCTCGTTACCAGTCGTTATGTCCTGGAGAGGGAAAAGTGGATTGCGGAGGCCTTTCATCTGCACTGAGTACCCTATAGTATGAGTGAGTGCTTATCGATACAGATATTGTGTATAGTTATTTCGTCATTCGTAGTTTCTGCGGGATGTCCCTTTTAACCACTTTTACGGACCATGCTCGATGATTTGTTGATGATATTTTCTTATACTCTGCATTTCTCTGATAGATGTTGGTGTTAGAGGAGGAAGCGGACAGTCGTCGAGATGTGCTGCGTCAACGGCGACTTAACGACAAGCATTACATTTACGACAGGGTCTTCGGCGAGCAAAGCACTCAGGTATAAAGCAATATTTAAGACAATTATTGGGAACGCGGTATGATCCCTTGTCAGACGAAACCCTGTAGAATAATGCTGCAAATTTATACCTTTAAAATGTAGAGCTAATCCTTCCTGTACTCCAGTTGTTATCAGCTAAAGCGTGTCCCAACTACCACGTCAATATTTAGCAACCTATAGAAAACAAATATCCATCGCGGTGTAAGGAGGAAAAATATGTTCCAACTTTTTCTAAAAGTCAACCTTACTGTACGAGGTGCAGACAAGGTTACTAATAGATAAGGTTCTGGCGACCGACAGAAGGAAAATCCATCTATCTATGCCGAACCCAAATATCATTTCTAGTGCAATGGTTACGGGTACTGCAATCACCATCCCGCCTACCCAGCGTGGTGAGTACAGACAAAACTTCCATGCATTTCGTCTTTTTTAGGGCCATAGACTGATACTGGCTGACAAAGAAGAATTTAACATATAAGTAAATAAATAAAAGCAAAACGATTCAAGATAATTGTAAAAAGACTACACTATTTAGGTTTTAATTAATATTAAAAAATAGTTTTTCAAAATTTTTGTAGGGTGCATAATTGAGAAAAAAATGTAAAAAAAAATTAAATTAAATATAGGTTACCCCTTCAAAGTGGTAATTTATATTTAGGAATGACGCAAAACTTTTAGTTGGAATACGATACAACGATTTGTGTAGATTTTTATTTTAAAAACTTACAATATTAAAACGCATCGTAAAATAAATTTACTGTGTATAATTTGAGGTTTTTCAATATTTTCCATTAAGGAAGAGGTATACGAAGCAGTATGCTCGCCACTTGTGGGCGACACTCTGCGCGGCATCGCTGGTGCGGTGTTCGCATACGGAGCAACTGGAGCGGGCAAGACCCATACAATGACGGGACTTATGTCTCGGGCTCTTAGTCATCTCTTCTCTAGCATTGCTGAAAGCGAACATCCTGATGACTATGAGGTACAAACACATACACATATATATTATATACTCTACTTAATATTTTTGTATTTGTAATATTTAGCTGAAAAAAAATCATAAAACGGACTGCTCGGTCGAACTTTCGATGCGCTGAGTCGGTTCCTGTATTCGGATATAATCACAGCCGAAGCAAATACGGAACAATCATACAACTACTTAGAAACAATTACTCAGACGGCTTTGTGGCGTGTATAGCTGCGGCGCTGTGGGTCGCGGGTTCGATTCCCGCACTGTACTAGTATTTGTATAGATTACAAATAATAGCTCCCATTCTGGGTATTAGTCTATGTGCAGTTTATGTACGTATGCACATATGTAAACTGCCTCCGCGACACATGAGAAATTTCTACAGTGGATAGTAACGTTTATTTTTTAAAAATTAAAAAAAAAAATTGATATTGCTTCTTGTATAATTTTTTTATTTTTTCGAAATTTAATCCTTCTGTATTCGAAAATCGTGTCAAATATAGGAAAAATATTTTATTTAGTTAAAAGTTAACAATGAAAGTTACAGTGAATGAAAGTAGTTAAATTTTCAGTTACTGGTATTTTGTATTTAAATATTCGTAATGCTTTAATGTAGTAAATTGAACTACAAATATGTTGCAATTTGTCATTTATAAGTCATATATTAGTTATTGCATAACATTTTTTACATAACCTAAACAAACAATGTACATATTTCTCATTTCAGAGTGAGGTCAGGCGTCACAGTGCTAAACATAAAAGCAGACGTTATGTTTATTATTAAACAGTCATGAATTGTCAATTACTGTACATGATAATCATTATTTTAGTTTAGTGGCGCAGTGTAATATTTCGTGTTTATTTCACGCATTTATTTGTTACTATTAATGGTGTGGATGCGATGGCGGTGTAAGAAAATATTTCACCCGTTTTCATTAAGAAAATATCGTAAAAGTTAACTGAGGAAAAAGCCTTGAAGATATCATGGTATCTGACTTATGGGCATCAATCATCTTTAAAATGTCAGACTGACAGTACGAGGCTTCTGGTACTGTGATAGCCAAGCGTGGCGAATATGGCAAATAATTTCATGTCCAAATTAGGCCTGTCACCAGCAGTGGATAGAACAGAGTTTAAAGAACAGATGGTGATGATGAAGAAAGAGAATATATTACTATAAGTATCTCCAAATGGGAGGACAACTTGCCATAATCGCAACGCTTGGCAGGCGGATTGCTAAAGGTGATGATGATGTAGTCTTCGCCGATTTCGACCATGGCGACAACTTCCAATTATTACCGGCAGTTGTGTAAAAGGCATGTTTAAAAATGTGTGAACAAATACTTTAAATTATTTATCTGTCTGTCTGAGCTTTCCATGCACATTTATTATTTCTGAACATTAAATATCCATACTCCGGGCGAGTACGTGTGAGGTCGTTCCACATTGTGCCAACGAAAGCCGTCAGCACACATCGTTAAAGCTAATATAAACCATGCGCACACTTGATATTTATGCTGAAGTACGTCCTTGATATTTGCGTGTCGTTTTAACAATCTATATTACATTTTTTTAGACAGTTTGGCAGTTTTGTATAATTTCTAAAACTGATCTTTTTTTCATATAAAATTCTTCATAAAAAACGTGTACCTGCGTTGGTAGAGGTGAGTTACAAATCCTTTATTGTTAAAAAAATTATACATGAATATGAATGTTATTTATTAATTTACACAACACAAAGTTACAAGAAATACAATAAAACAGCAAAAACAATAAAAGGTAAAAGCAAAACATAAATAGTTTAAGAATAGCCTCAGACGACTATATACTTTATGACCCGTGTCGTTTCAAATGAAACGGTACTGAGTCAGCATAGTATCGCGGGGTTAACCGCATCGCTGATTTTCAGTCAGCACCGTCCCTATTGCGCGATGTACTTTGCATACAGTCTCTCAATCGCAGTACGCATATGTTGGCTGTAAACGCCCTGCACTTCCATGATCTACATTCTGTATACAAACATGACTAAGTTGCTTTTAACATATTATGAAAATTAAAACAAAAATTAATATGTAAAACGAAATAGTGTCTAAATTCGTATCATAATTAAAAGAAAAAAATTAAAATACTATGCATAATATTACAAACTACAAAACACTAGGTACATATAAAAAACGATATAAACTTAACTACAAAAATCTCTGTTTATTAGGATTTTGATTAGATTTCTCTTTATGAGGGAAAATCGATCCAGTTCGAGATAAACATTTCTATAATTAAAACAGAGTATGATTTAATAAGATTTACTTTTGCAAATTTAATAAATATAGACGATATAATGTAATGAATATAATCTTTTAAATGTACATTTAGTTTTAGCCTCGCGAATAGGAATACATGCTACTCTATTTTTCACTTAGAGGGAAAATTCCTATTGTCGCTTAAAAGTTTAATTTATGTACTTTCAATCACGCATAAACAGCTGAACCAATTTTGATGAAATTTGGTATATGAATACCTTTAAGCTTTGAAAAGGACACAGACTACTTTTGCCCCAGTAAAGCCGTGAGTGAAATTAATTGTTTGCATGTTTTTTTATTATGTTTTTATTCCGGATTCCCGTAAAAAAGTCTACAAACAGTGTCGCTTAATGTTTTAACGCTTGATAGAAAATAATGCAGTTGCTTTCAGAGGGTTCTGCATGGCAAAGTTATCTGTAGGAGGTAATAAGATTATTGGTATTCCTTTAATCGACCTTAATGTCACCAACTTAGTAACTTAAGCTAATAGACTCAGCTCAGCTGCTTATGCTGATAAAAAAAATTTGCCAACTGATTGACATAGCTACTGCAAGGTTGGTTTAATTTAGTTACTTTCACAGCATAATGTCTTATAGTATTTTATTGTGGGGATGTTCACCGCAGCTGATGTTAATACTATTTATAATTATTATTTAATATTACAATATTTATTTTGATAATATGCATTCTCGGCGATACGCTTAGAGAACTATTTATAGAAATCAAAATTTAAAAATTTGCATGTCTGTATATTTACGAAACGTGACTCACTATTCCTGAGAAATAGTGACCGACATAATTTTGTATTGAGAAATAATAATAAACTAGAAAATCCAAAATTAAGACTAAATAAAGTTAAGAATTTGTGGGTCGATGCTCACGCTATATATAACCAGATTCCAGAATATATATTGATTCTTTCGGAGACAAAGTTTAAAAATTATATCAAAAAGTGTTTGTGATCAATAGCTTACTATAACCGCAGTCCGCACCCTAACTAACCCTAAAAATTTCATTATTTTTTTTTTTATGAAAGAGAAGGCAAACGAGCAAGCGGTTCACCCGATGGTAAGTGATTACATCTGCAACACCATAGATGCTGCAGGTGCGTTGCCGGCCTTAAAGGATATTTGGGAGGTGGGAAGGAAAAGGAGGGGAATAGGTAGGGGGTGTGGGCCTCCGGTTACCTCACTCACCGAACAAAACGCAGAAGCACAAGATGCCTCTACTTCATGCCGGTATTCTGCGAGGCCGTGGTAACAATCCGGTAGAGCCCGCCCATTCGAGCAGCAGCTAAAGCCGCCGCTTGGCTCTACCACGCTTAAAAATTTCACTAATTTCATTAATTTTAAGTTCACTGCTGTACATATTCCTCTCCAAGATAGCGCACGCAAAAGCCGGTATTCATTTCTGGGAAGGTTAGCCATTACTCACCACGCTGGGCAAGAGGTTGGTGGGCGCAGTCCCGGTACACTCGCACTAGTGTTGCTGCTTCCCATCACTAGTCTGTGGGATTTAAGTTCGGCAAATTGGTATGGATATTCCGCCATCATTCAGTCGCCGGACTCTTGGTTGTTCCTAAACTATTTCCTCTCATAAATGAAGAAAAAAGTAGTAGTGAAAATAAAGTGGTCTATAAATATTGGCTAGATGCTACTAGCTACTAACTATACTAGTTTTTAGTAATCCGAGCACGAATAGGTAATAGCAGACGTCTGTTTTGTAGTGTGCCTTGTCTGTATTCTGAAAGCTGCTCTAGTTTCTTTAAAAGTTGTTGGCTGAAGATAAATTTCCATTTTTATTTTGTATAAGTATATATATAAGTTAACTGCCTGTCGACTTCTATGAACGGATACACAACAATAATGAAATAATCAATACACTTTAACTTTATTATATTGCACTTAATTAAAAGAAAGAATAAATGGATAAGTGGAGGATTATCACCTGAGTTGTGAAGGCGATTTACAGACATAATTTCCATTCAGACCCGGAAATAATTATTTGTACGTCTAGGCAAGCAGACGACTACAAATAACTACGATGCAACAAGTAGTAAAAATAAAAAAATATTTTGAAATGCCAACATTATGTAGTGCAAACAAATATTGGCAGTTAACCAAACGAAATTCAATAACGATGGAGTTGAAATAAAGTGAGCTTAGTGAAGTATTATTAGTAGCAGGTATGGTTGTAAATAATACATATTGTTTTATTTATAACAATGTCGTTATAGTGATTTTCGTCAAAAATATCACTCATTAGAGTGACAATAACAACGTCAACGCAGCACTCTAATTGCGTAACTCTGATGGTAATGGTAATCTTATATACGAAAACAATATTGATGAATATGATGCGATTTGTCAAACGGTTGAATACGTCGAAAAGTCAAAATTAAAAAGATTATCTTTAGCGATATGCTATTGGAAAAGGCTTATAGCATGTTTGATGGATGAGCCCGGACGGTATCACAAAAAATGAGATTGACTTCATCCTGACAACCAAGCGTCAGTTGCTCAGTGATGTCTCTATGATCACTAGGATAGAAACCGGCAGTGATCACCGAATGATAAGAGGCACACTGAACCTTAACATTAGGCTCGAGCAATCACGTCTGATGAAGTCTGCGCTCTGTTCACCCCGTTCATCCGAAAACAAAGCTCTCAGGGAGCTTTCAGCTCAAATTGGATATTACCTTTTAGTGCCTGGATAATTCGAGTTATAGCGAACGATACAAATAGCAGGCTAGTGGAAACTGTCCATGAGGTAGGAGCTTAGTTATGCAGGACCCACTGCACGAACAAGCCCCAAAAGCTGCATCCCCCGATCATGCTCTAAAACTCATGAAAGCCGGGCGTGAAATGAAGTTGCAGTCTACAACTGCAATGTCAGCATATAATACAGCCTGTATTGAACGAAGGCTCCAAATTCTTCGCCAGAGATCTATCTATCGGAAAGAGCCAATTAACCAAGTTAAAGACTGAAAGCGGCGCAGTTATTTCCCCTGCGGCAGAGATATTGAGTGAGTTCGACAGATTTTATGGACTGCTGTCTACATCGTCGTCGAAACCACACACGGTGTGAGTAACGACCCTCGAACCAAGTTTATCCGAAATTATTCCGATGACATCCTAGATATTAGTCTGAAGCGAGATTAGGATGGCTTTCAAACGTCTTAAAACGACCAGGTGCCAGGTTATGGTAAGAGCTATGCTTGGTGTTTCTCTGCGCGATCTATCGCGCCATAAGACTAGTCTGCAACGACGAGATCTGCAGCGCAACTAGGGTAACCGACAAAGCCGTTAGGATCAGCAAGCTGAAGTGGCAATTTGCCGGCCACATGGCTCACAGAACTGATAACCGTTGGGGAAGGAAGGTTCTCGATGAATGCACGTGGCTTTGGAATGTGCTTTATGGCAATTTTTAATATTATGATAACTCCACTTAATTTTTCTCAAAAATATTAGAATTACAAAAATCACTTTAATCCTTATTTATTATATGTTTTATGTATATTGATATAAAATTTAAACTGTTAAATAAAATGGCCGAAGTAATTTTGAAACTGCTATATGAATTAAATTAATCTGTATTAAATGCTTTAAGAAATTATTCATAACCCGTGTTATACAATCATCGGGGCGTTCGGTCGGGTGGCAAGTGAAGCGATCACTTCCACCCCAAACTCCACCGCATGGGGCAAGGTCATTGGCCAAGGCCATTTATGTTATTGACACAGTACTTAAATACCTATGTACGCGTAGGGTTTGACTTATTAGCAGCTAACAGATTTGTAAGTTGCGTTTCATTTATTCATGATATCACGTCTATAGGTCATTGCTACGTTTATTTATTCATGTTGTCTACATCGTCGTCGAAACCACACACGGTGTGAGTAACGACCCTCGAACCAAGTTTATCCGAAATGATTCCGATGACATCCTAGATATTAGTCTGAAGCGAGATTAGGATGGCTTTCAAACGTCTTAAAACGACCAGGTGCCAGGTTATGGTAAGAGCTATGCTTGGTGTTTCTCTGCGCGATCTATCGCGCCATAAGACTAGTCTGCAACGACGAGATCTGCAGCGCAACTAGGGTAACCGACAAAGCCGTTAGGATCAGCAAGCTGAAGTGGCAATTTGCCGGCCACATGGCTCACAGAACTGATAACCGTTGGGGAAGGAAGGTTCTCGATGAATGCACGTGGCTTTGGAATGTGCTTTATGGCAATTTTTAATATTATGATAACTCCACTTAATTTTTCTCAAAAATATTAGAATTACAAAAATCACTTTAATCCTTATTTATTATATGTTTTATGTATATTGATATAAAATTTAAACTGTTAAATAAAATGGCCGAAGTAATTTTGAAACTGCTATATGAATTAAATTAATCTGTATTAAATGCTTTAAGAAATTATTCATAACCCGTGTTATACAATCATCGGGGCGTTCGGTCGGGTGGCAAGTGAAGCGATCACTTCCACCCCAAACTCCACCGCATGGGGCAAGGTCATTGGCCAAGGCCATTTATGTTATTGACACAGTACTTAAATACCTATGTACGCGTAGGGTTTGACTTATTAGCAGCTAACAGATTTGTAAGTTGCGTTTCATTTATTCATGATATCACGTCTATAGGTCATTGCTACGTTTTATTTATTCATGTTGTCTACGTCTAGTGGCCATTGCTTTGCGTAATGCACGCGTAGTTTTGTTTATATTTTAATTTTAATGAGTTCTAAAAATAATCATTGTTTATTACAAAAAATGATTAGGCAATGATAAATTTTAGAAAAATTCTCTTTGAAGTTCTCTTTAATTGGTCTAAACTTAGAAACGTTTTTAAGTTGCAATTTTACGCTGTTCTGATTAAGAAATTCTAATTTCTTCCGGATTTCTATCGCTCACATACATAAAGACTATGTTTTTGGTGGCCTTCATTTAGACATATTTTTCGGAAATGCTTTTAGATGAAAGGGCCTTTAAATGATTATATTTTCACAGCAAACAGAAGTAAATTTTGTATGTGGAAGGTTTTCTTTTACCGCCACCATACGACACTTTTATATTTTAATGACATTTTCTGAGCAACCCGGATAATTTTCCACTTCTCCCGAAAAAGAGCCTCATTTAAGCATTTGTTGTTGAGATAAATCAGTGGCACAGCCAGTAAAGAGCAACAACATCTAAAGATATATGACAGAATACGGACCAGTTCCGTAGATCTTTTCATTTTGAGCTGTCGCTCTGCACGTCTTCTAAATGCAGTTGGTCTAATATCACAGCGTTCCTGTTACCCGCTGTGCTCCTACTGCACTTACATTTAATTGTGCTCGTTCTGGGCTATAGAAAGAATATGGCAATGCTTGGCAAATTGTATAACACATTGCTCAAATTGTTAAACGGCTTTGGGGGAGGCCTATGTTCAGTAGTGGACTTGTGAGGCTGAAATAATGAAATGATGAAACGACTACGCTTTTTAATAGGAATACAGTCATTTATAAATGTGAGAGTAAATATATTTACAACCCTTCTCTAAATTCAATTCATTAAGATTTCAGTACATCGAAGTTCAGTCTACTGCACCTAATAAAAAAATAAATTCATCATCAGCCTTATTTAAAAAAAAATCAAAAAATTTATTTCGGCAGCAAAAACAATATCTGACAACACAGTATAGACAGATTAAAACATGTTTAGGCTAAGTTAGCTGTGATATAGTAAATGGTTTTAAAATACATTAAAACAATACATATGTGGTATATAAGCCACTACATAAACATGTAAAAAATAAATAAATAATAGTCGGTCTAGTCTGCAGATGATCCCACAGATCAATGCTATCAGTCATCTCATCATTTCGTCATTCTCATCAATTCATTTACTGCCAGTAAAAATAAATCTCCCCCAATCGTTTACCTGTTTTAGCAATTAATGAGATATTGTATGAAATCCGTCATGGTTTTGCTTAGAAACTGCTGAACTGCTGAAGTTTAATTATATTTTGGTTGAACTGCATACTTCATTTCCAGGTCTTGGAAATAGACCTTTCTTTTCCGAGTGCTGTTTATTTAAATGATCTAGTAGTTCAGAAGACGTCTTCGCTTCATGTGAAAATGTTTTTTGATAAATAAGGCGGTCTATCATCACAAATTTGTAGTTGTATCCATTAATCCATATATTTAATAAAATTCCCACTACATTGCCGTCCCTTCTTTGCTTTCATCATATTTTTGACTTCACAAATATCTGAGTAAAAGAGTTTAACAAACCTACTACAGATTGCGCGCGAAAATGCTATTAAAAATAAACTAAACAATCACTGCATTCATATAAATTGAAATGACACAGATAATCCTGTCAATTCATTCAAGATTGCAAAATTAGCGTTGCTTAACATAAACTTGTTAGAACTTGATTGTTAACACGTCACGGCACAAGAGCTAAGAAAGCTATGATAAATAACACAAAATAAATTTTAAAACTTTAAAGAATAGAATATTGAACGAATAGAATTTCAATATTATATCATTATACTTATACTTTATATTTTATCTTGTGAAATCGTTGTCTGTTAGTAATCGTGTAAATTTTGAACGACTGGAATGATTGAGGCCATATTCCTACAATACATTTGTACTACAAAGTATTACTAAAACATAATTTTCGCCAATTTTTAACCTAGGCCCCCTTTATTTTCCCTGAGCCTTCTAAAGTCCCGAAAAAGAAAGCGCCCACAAGGGGGCGTTATCGCCCACTTTGAGAAAAACTGCTTTGAAGGAACCGATTAGATTTTGATTAACATTAAACCAAGAAGGTACCTAACTATGTAAGCAATTATGTGCACAAGGTAAATATAGGTAGGTTCATCGCAACTCTACGTTATCTATTGTTTAAAGATTACGTTTACTTATTTAAACAAAGGAGTTTTTTTTTGAAATTTTCATATAAAACACTTTCTTCTCCCATTAAAAATAAATTATTCATGAATATCCAGTAGTTAGCAAGTGATATGACCTTGAAGTCAGTCAAATACTATGACGTAATGTACATTAAGTTGATGAGGGTATTGTTAAATTATTTTCGGGCCCTGTTTCCTGAGACCGGGCTCTATTAATACTTAGATATTACCACAGTATAACGATATGCGTGGAGGTACTCTCATTTTCCCTACTATCGTGCACACTAGTTTAAGGCTTGTGTTACAAATACTCCGGCAATAATACTAAGTGTTCATATTTAAAGCGAATTAAACGAATTTAGAATATTTTAGTATGTTATCATTGCATTGGTTTTAATTTTGCGGTTTGGATAGAGCAATAGCTAAGCGATTGGCTTTAACCCTACTTCGAGTCGCAGGCTCAATTTCCGCCCGGGACAAATATTCGTATGGCCTTCAGATAGTTGTTTCGGTTCAGGTTCACGGAGACAACTTCTTTATATCAACTTTAATAATCCCATTGCAATACGACACAATTTTCCTCAAAAACTAATAATTTGTGTTGCACAAGTAACTATTGGTGAATTCGAACCCAAGATCGGTGACTCAGTAGTCAGGAAAGCTATGCTCTAAAACCACGCCGTCGACCAGGACATATTATAGTGCTGAAAGTATCGCTGCAAGCATCATGGTTAATGTAACATGTAACAATTTGTTAATGTCAGCGTCCAATTTCGTTAACATCAAACGCAGATCGCCATGTATAGTCTGTTCTGTAAATTGGCTACTGCACTGAATCCACGGTCAGCCATATATGACGAAGAAAATGGTATTAAAAACTTCTGTACTATTGACCACAATTCGGGGTAGAGAACTGCTTTTGATTTTTGAAGCAGGAATTCTTGGTAACCATAGTTTTACTTTAAGTTCTTTGTTAGTAGTTGAGTTCTACGAGTTCCTCTTCCAAATTTGATGTTACATCTGCATTTGCGGAAGGATCGAAACGCAACTCGTTATATTCATGTTAAAAATATCTTGGAAACGCTTTGATGTGTCCGCGAAGGACTACACGCGGCTAGTTCACGAGCATGCAACTTACCTGCTTGCTTCACCTGTCACTCCCCGAACGAAAGGCTTTCCTCGTGCTTCCACATTTTTCACACGCCTGTGATGCAAAAAGAGCAATGCCCCCAGCAGAAAAGGCAAGTGGTATCATCTCGCGACGACGTCCTACATCACCACTTGCTAATGCGTAATGTGCGATCTGTGGTGAGGTGGTACTGACCACTTGGCGCTCTGAAGATTCGCCAGCCAAGTAAAGTGGAGGTACGTTCTACGTAATCTAATTACTTAATTATTTTAATTTTGGCGTGTCCACGTTTCGTAAAATTAACATGAAGAACATCCAAGTGTCCGCAGTAAGTAAGTAAATCTCACTGTTTTACAGGGTCTGCTGATTATGTAGGAACATATTTGTATTTGCCTCAAGATAGACTTCGTTTGAATAGAAGTTTTTACCAAAAGCAGCTACGATGTTTTTTTTTTCATTGAATTCAACTTATCATAATTAAATACTCCATTTTAAGAGGGTCTGTCAGATAAGCGATGTATTTTTTTTATTCGAATCAGTTATTTGCGCCATTTTTCGCGCCTGTGTTCAACAAAGTACGGTACTATATAAATTTTATTTAAAAAACGATTTAAGCAGACTGTTTTAGAGAGCCAATCTACTTCTGTGTTTAGCAGCAGGCGATTGCAATCTTCATTATTTTCACTACAAAGCTGACGAAATAATCGCTTCATCAATGAATTGCTTCCAATATTAATGATTGCTCTAATAACTTAATTTATCGACGTATGCTGGCGTTTATTCAAACATTTAGCAACCAATACGCAATTACAGCGAGTAAAAGGTCCATTTTGTTTTTTAATTCATCCTTTGCCATAAAGTATTTTGTAAAGCTTGAATGAAAGTTTTTGAAAATAATTATGTTAGGAATCGTATTTATTTTATTTATGAGTCTTTTTGTTAAAATGTCTAGAATTCACGATAATTGGTGAGAAGAAACCCTCCGTGATACCAATTTAGGCATCTACTTATGCAACAAAAATTTAATAGACCAAGCGTCAGCCTGTTTTCAGTGTCAGGTTCATGACAGACAGCCTGATAAAGAATAAAATTGATCTAAACATGAAGAAATATATATAACGTACACATTTTCAGAAAAAAAAATTGTTTATGGGTCTTATTATAATGCAGTGGTTCAATTAAGCCCACGAAATATCTTTTAAAAATACTGGATTTGTCCTTTTACCGGAAGTTAATCTTCTGCTCAAGACATTAATGAGTTAAACAATAAACGTTAAAGTATTTTCTGTAACTAGCTTATAGTTCCTTACATTGTTCAGTTTCTATTAAGCACCTTGACGCTCTAGGAATTCCAAAATTTGTCCTTGTTCAAATCTTAAATACAATGCTTTAATTTAATCCAAAATGCTGCAGTGTTGACCTAGACCTAGAATTCAATAAGTTGCCGCCGCAATGATGGCGCATACAATGTATGTAGCACGAGGGTAGAATATTAGGTACTACAACACACAACATTTTTTGATACGATTTTATCTAAATAAAAATGTATAAATATAATTTTATACATGGTTAAAATGTAGTATGGAAATGTATGCAACGCTGAAGAACTTCTGCCACCCCTTTTCTTCCCATGGGTATCGTAGGATACGACTAAAAGTCGCAGGCTTTGAACTAGAGGATAGCCTTGACAATTTCATGGCAATCCTCTGATTCAAAGCCCTACAATGAGGCCGACTATCTGTCCCGTTCTATCTTCCGAAAAGGCGTAAAGTGGGTTACGGAAGCCAGCTTGGCAATGCTGAGTTGTGCCAAGTAAAAGCAATAACACGATTTTATCACAGAGAATAATTTATGTCTGGTGAATTGACACCATTGCTAAGTTGAAAATAACGGAAATAAATGCAAGGGTTAGATTCGTATCTAATATCAATATTTAGTTTCGGGGATCACATCAATTTTAAAGGGTTATGGAGTTTAGAAGCGTATATGAGCTACGGCTCATGTCCCATGAGGCTGTAATTATTATTATTTTCCTAACATGTAGGCCGAATAGATTATCACCTAGTTATAAGACACTGCCTTACCATTTAGAAGCAATTACAAATGAAGCTATCAAACAATTTTAGTGGTACCAGTCACCAGAATACTTTTTAGCTTACGAGTACATATATACTATATATACTCGGTAAATTATAAAATGTAGGCTAGAACGACCGACTCAAAATCTTTATTCAAATGAATTTGCATTTGCAATGCTACTTCTTTCAATCTTTTCAACGAGCGGGAATACCAATGTAGTTACGCGGATCTTTATGTTATTCATTAGTCTTTAATATGAGGATTTGCCATAATCGGCACGCATGGCATTCGTGTTAGCAATTCTAATACTAGACGCCTTGCATCTTATACGCTGCTTCATGTCTTTGATCATTCGTAAATATTTTTTTTTAGGGGTAAGAACGAGCATGTGGTTCACCTGATGGTAAGTGATTACCGTCGCCCACGTACATCTGCAACACCGGAGGAGCTCCAGGTGCGTTGCCGGCCATAAAAGATATTTGAGGGATGGGAAGGTTGGAGAGGAGAAGAGTAGAGGAAGGGAGGAGTGGGACTGCGGTTACTTCATTCACCGAACGATACACATAATCATAAGATGCTTCTAATTCACATCGGTATTCTGTGAGGCCGTGGTACTACCCCATTCGAGCAATAGCAAAAACTACCTCATGACTCTACCACGTAAAAATACCATTACGAATACTATAACCATAATCAGAACCATAAGGTTCAGTTCATTTTTATATACCTTTTAATAATTATGGTAAAAAGTAATTAGGTATTGAAGAGTAAACATGGCCTATCTGTTAAACGGAAGCACTGGCCCAGAGGGTTAATTCTAATAATGTTGAAAATCGTTTCGGAAAAATAAGACCACTGTTTGCTCAGCCTGTAACGATAGAAGACTTCAAACACTACAATATTTATTCTTTATTTCCACCCCAAATAATTTGTAAGAATAAAAAAAACACCGAACCAATTAATTTAATAGGACTTTTAGTAATACCTTCGATTTTATAATATAAGGAATTTCTTAGAAACTTTCCTTACTATGTGTCAAGGTAGTTTGATATGGTTCAATTTCCGTTTTATTTAATTAATCGAGCACAAATTCTGCGGAAGGTATTTAATTCGTTTTCGTGATAACGTGACTTGTCCATGCATTAGTGAAATTTATGATGCGGTTCGGGGAATGAGGCCATGCGGCATTGTGGTTTGTTGATAAAAATCTGCTGTATTATGTTACGTCATTGCTGCAAATTTTGTGCATTTTTACAACCTTTTTTTTAGTCCAATTCAACAATTGTATACAACATTCTTTCAGTGGTGTTTGTCCTTGTAGATGATGGACTTTCTGTTACTACTGTATACAAAAACTACTGCCACCACGTGGGTTAGTTATTAGCGTACCAGCAACAGCATACAACCAGCCACGCTTACTGTCAGTAACCTTTTTAACTTTGAAAATGATTACATCCATATGTTTGGAGGCTGATAATAATTGGATATCAATTAGGACAATAGTATCAATATCTCAAGGATACTTCTACTATAGGCTCCTTCATACCAACAAACAAAATAATATAAGTATTATTACACTAAACGTAATTTACATAACACTAAACGTCCTAAGTTATGTTAAGTAATGATAGTTATTCCCTTCGGAGCTGTTTTGTATTTGCCCAAAATTTTTTAGCATAGAATTGCAAAAAAAACTTTAGTCAGCATGATGAATTCATGGACATGACATTTATGTATATGAGTACATACTTTTGTATGGACATCCATACAAAATGGTTACAACCCACAGTGGTCCGTTCCTCTGCCACTTTGTAGTACTTACCGATCAATTTTGCTTAATAAAAATAAATTTTAATGCTTGACGTATTTCACAAACGATTACCTAAGTGAAATAATTAGAGCTCTATTAAATATTAAGAGGATTAAGTATATTAATGGCCTATTCACACGAGCAGTAGTTTGAAGAAAACGAAGGACGGGGACGTTTCTTTGCGCTTAAATAGCGTTGAATTTGTAGTAGGTGTAGTCCACTTTTCCATAACCATAATCGTTAATCTAACCCGAGTGTGAATAGGCTCTAATAAGATTAACGTCTTACAAATTTCTTCCAAACCATAGGTATTTTGGTTCTTGACATTTTTTGTCAAGTTTTAGCGCTGAGTAAAATCTTTTGATGTTTAATTTTCTTTGGACGGTAAAATGTGAATTAGATGACGTTAGTACTAAAATGTATGTCTATAATTCGATTTTCCTCGTACCTAAAGGTTAGCATTAAACCGGTTTTGTGTACTTTTATTAAAAATAGTGAAAGTTTTTCAATATAGGCTTTTATTAGGCTCTATCTGTTCTTTTGTCCATCCATACATAGGTAAGTCTTTATTATCAGTTTGCTAAACGTGTACAAATACCTAAAACTGTTACAGCTACGAGTTTTATTTTACAAACATACTTTAAAGTTTCATTGCAATATCTCAAAATTTTCTGATAATAACATAAATGATTTCTGAAATCCACGCTGTATTGCCGCTCTCTAGGAAAGGCCTAAGTCCAGACGTGGAGAAGATTTGTGATAAATACCTTAGTTAAGATTTTATGATATTTTTCCAAATTCATTCTCAAACCTCAACTGTTCTTTTTATACTCTTTTTATAAGCTTGACCTGTACGTATTTAGTATGTATAAGATGTATTTAGGTTTGTAACAATGTAATGGAATCTCAATTATATTTTCACCCACTTCCAGACGTTCGAATAATTAGGAATTTTGTACACGTATTTAGAACCGATGACAAAACACATTTATAAGGTACCATCGAGCTGTTCTGATGATGAAGTTGGAAGGTGAGAAACGAATCCTTTGACCCTACTAGTAAACTATTACCATACCACAATTAGACATACCATAATTAGACCATTTTGGTAAACAGTTTTGGCTTATTAGATATGCCTTGGGTTGTAACATAGTTTAGGCTATATCGTTTATACCATCTTTTACTCAAAATGCCAACCTCACCTCCATGTAGTGCACCCTGCTAGCAAGTAAACGAGGATTTATCGACCGAATGATGGCAGAATATACATTCGAATTAGCTGAACTCAAATCCCACATACTAGTGATGGGGCAGCATCACTGGTGTAGGCATCACTAATCTGCTTGCGCAACGTGGTGAGTCCATAAGAGTTCATATAAGTCCATATTCACCATTTTGGGCGAAGGAGTTGGTAAATAAATTTCGCTGCATACGTAAAAGTAAAGTAAAGTAGCTGCCTGTGAGTGCCCACTGCTGGGCAAAGGCGTCCTTCTCAAATATCTGAGAGGGTGTAGGAGCCGGGAATGGCCCGCCACGCTGCTCCATTGCGGGTTGGCGGGCTTCACATATCCTCTAAATAATATATATTTTTTTTATTATTTCTTAGATATGCTAGTTCCTCACGATATTTTCCTTCTCCGCCGAGCACGTGGTAGTTACAGCGCTAAAATTGCTATTAACAATTTTAGTGATGCCGGCACCGGGGCTCGAACCCAGGTCACTTGCGCTCTATGATACTAAAGTGAACGCCCTGACCACTAGGCTACCACGGCTCGGCTGTATACATTTGCATAGACAAATCTTCCAAGAAATATATGCCGAGAAATGTATAATTCCAATAATTCTTTTGCGGGCGCTTACTTGGAGGGGTCTTTCTTCAGCAGTAGATTAAAATAGGGTGGTGTATTATGTATAACGTAGATATTCCTTAACCAGTCCTATTAATTTCACATGATAACGAGTACCTGACGAAAGAGGAAATAAAAAAGCGTGTTAAACTAAATATTTATTTAGGTCTCTTTAAAACTTTCAAAGTTCGATCATTAGCGATCGTTAGCCACCACTTTTTAAATACTTACGCAGTCCGCCTTTACATATTGATTCTTTGACGCTTTCCATGTCGAACAAACATCCATTTGGGGCAAATTAAGGCTTTTATAAATATGAATTGCTTTGTAAATGTTAGTACAAGTGTACATATTGTTTTTCAGTAATTCGTGTTCAAAGGTAACTTTGTTATTGATTTTCTAATATACTAGTAATATTAAGTGCGTTGTACCTAAAAAATATACGACACGCTCTTCATTCGTTTTATATTGAAATTCAAAACTTTGATATAAACGTAATTCAAATGGTAGTAATTTGTCCGCCATGTTCTGGCTGTATTACCTCATCCTCAGTATATTAAAATTATACAAATACTTCTAACAAATTATGATCTATAAAACATTAGAAATAGAATATACTTTACGGTGACGGACAGCAGCATCTAAGATGCAATCCGATCGCCAATCCGCCTACCACGCATGACGATTATGGCAAAACTTTGGAGTGGACTCTTCTCAGCAGTGGATATCAATTTGAATCACGACGACGAGCTTATGGACATCCATTACTAGTAATACTATAATTGCGTTGTTCTTATGTTCCCGTATCCTTTGGGACGTAGAATTAGACCCAAAAACCAATAAATTATGCGTTGCATAAATATTAGCTTATTCTGGCATTCGAACTCAGGACCCAGGCGCAGCAGTTACGCATGATAACTCTTCAACTTCACATGTGCAGTCTCTGCAGTCGCTGCAGTCAAATGAGCCGTAGTTTCAACGTACAGTTTAAAATATTTTTTTCGGTTTAGGTCCAGTTTTTCCGAATTTTAGGGAAAAGAAACGTTATAAACGTGACGATACCAAAATGCGTTGTCGTACTTTTCTATGAACAGGTGAAAATGTCATACATCGAGATCTACAACGAGAACATCCGGGACTTGCTGAACCCCGGTGCGGGCCCGCTAGAGTTGCGCGATGAGGGCGGCAGTGGAGCGCCTGTGGTGGCTGGTCTCAGTGAGGTATTGCCGTACTTAATTTTGTTATTCATCTGTGATTAAATGAAGATCAAGGTCCGCAAAAAGATTCCAGTACTGCAGAAAACTTTCCAAAAATCAGACTAGACTCGGTATTATGATAATGTGTGTGTTATGTGTTATGTGTGTGCTGTGTTTGCCTCTAGAGACATTAATTACCACTCAACCCAAGGGTTTTCTTGTTATAGATAGACAACAACTAAGACATAAAATAATCATTATATAAAAAAGGATATGCGGAATATAATAAATGTTATGGGAAAAGAGGCAAACGAGCTAGCGGCTCACCTGATGGTAAGTGATTAACGACACCCACGTACATCTGTAACTCGACAGGACAGGACAGGGATAGAGACAGTGGAGGGGGAGAGAGCATCCGATTAACTCACTCACCGAACAACACGCAAAAGCACAAGTACATATTACACGTCGGTATTCTGCGAGGCCTTGTCCCGGTCGAGTCGGCCAATTCCTATATATAAATGTAAAATTAATAAAAACATAAACACACGCCTACAAAAAGAAAATTTAAATGCTTATAATAAATCTTCCATGCATGGCATTCTACCTTTTGTTGGAGCTTTCCAACAGCGGACTTACACAAGCTGATATCGAAGACGAAAGAAGTAATCTTGGCGCAGCGTGGTTCGTCAACTCTATTCGTTTTCAAAACTCTCTTAAAAATAAGAAGACCTGTGTGCCCAGTTTTAAACGTTAAGTGGCTCTCATTTGAACTTTCATATTGTACGTTTTGAGGTGCGTGCGTTGGGCGCAGCGCATGTTTCCGAGCTGCTGGCACGAGGAGATCGCGCTCGCACCGCGGAGCCAACGCACGCCAACCATCACTCCTCAAGGGGACACGCTCTACTTAGGTTTGCATTGCTAAACTCTATTGTCTAATTTTTACTGGAATGGAGAAGGGGGGTTGAGGGGAGAGGGGTAAACAACTTTTATCGAAGAAAGCTATAGTTCCGTTATCCTCACAATCTGTAATTATACTGGCTCCCTATATCTTTTAAACTGGAACACAGCACACAATGCATATGCCCTGCGGATTGGCGGCAGAAATTATTAAGAAGGTGGTACCTATTTCTAGACGACTCCTAGAAACGGAAGGAGTCTATAACCTAGTTGTCCGAGGCGACTTAGGGAAACTGTCTTAAAAATCTCATGGAAATCTCCAGGAGCAAACCCTGCGACGAGGCTCATAACTCATGTTTTATCTCCAGGAGAGGCGTGAAATGGATTGCGAAATCACTTTAGGCTACTCTGAGTCGTGCGAAATACAAGTCCGTAATTTTATTTTTTTTCATCAAATCATCATCATTCATCAAATTATTTTTTAATTTTTAATTTTTCCTGTAATTCTGTACTAATATCTCGACTATTTTAGCTGTTGTCATAAGAAATTATTATTGTTAATCAACTTGGGAGAAGACACTGAGCTCTGTAATACAGGTTCTTAACCTGTAATACAGGCCCAAATTCTTATGACCATAAAGATTATTATTAAAAATTATTATTATCTCCCCTGCCTGACTCTATGGATGAACGACGTGAGTGCTTACACAATGTTAAAGATTTACATGAGCATTTGTAAAATATGAAGATTTTGTTTCTTACAATAAAAAATAAGTATCATTCAGTCGACTCAAACTGAATGAGTATTCCTTTTAAAATGTGTATAATCTTTTAAAAATTTTTAACACTTACTTATAGATGAACATTATTTGTAGCAATTAATTTAATTAATTTTGATCCAATTACAAAATAATTATATTATTCATTAGCGTGCATTTTTTTTTTTATGGGAATGATCCTTAAAGGCCGGCAACGCATCTGTAGTACCTCTGGTGTTGCAGATGTACGTGGGTGACGGTAATCACTTACCATCAGATGAACAGCTTGCTCGTTTGCCGCCTTTCCCATATCATTATTACATCGCGGTAGTGACGAAATGTCGAATTGACAGACACGATCTAAATACCTACTAACTTTTTTTTCAGTGTATCAGTGAGTGCTAAAGTGCAGGAGGGCATACAGCGCGGACGGTTGTTTCTTATAGACCTAGCAGGTTCGGAACGGGCAGGACTACGCGCAAGAAGGTTGGAAGGCGCGCACATCAATCGTTCACTGCTAGCATTGGGCAACTGCATTATGGCGCTTTCAGGTGGCGCTAGGTAAAAAGTTTTGAATTTAGATAAAAACTCCAGCCAGAGTGTATAAAGTATAAACAATTTGCTTTAGTAGGTTAGTTGCTTTAGTAATCTACTATTATTATAGTGGATAAAGTTTCTCGTCGCTAGATGGCGTAGTTATTTATTAAAAGCACACAATGGTTCTGCTTCAAGAGATACACGTATTACGCGCATATTGTAAATAAGAAATGTTTGGTTCCGCTCGTAACTAGATGTAATTCACGAATGTTTTAGTTGGGCTAGAAATGATGAAATAATAAGTTAATATGTTGTTTTATTATTTTCGGTCTTTATAATACACACTTACATCCACAAATACTTTTGGCGTTTCGTTAGCCAGTGACCCTAATTAGTGTTATGTAGTTTTTGCAGTTAGGGGCTAGTACATAGAGTGAGTTCATCTAGTTATACAGTCCACTGATGACATGAAAAATTATCTTCCTTGGTAGTCATCGGCCTTACAAAAGTCACTACTAGAAACACAAGAACTAAAATATTTGTTGTGTTCCTGGAAAGCGACAGTAAAAGTTGGCATGTATTCCACATAAGCTATACCACACTGGCAGGGCAGTTGGTGAGCGTAGTCCTAGTACCCCTGCAGTAGTGCTGCTGTTCCCCAACATTATATTTGTAGTATTTGAATTAGAAATTTTGCATTTTCCGTCATCATTTGCTCGCCTCTATTTGTTACCCACCAGAGTACACTACTTAAAGGTAAGTTTGACCAAAAGCTCCAGATGTCATGGACAACCATTCAGTGGGATAATTCCACAACAATGAACTTCGCTGTCAAGTGAAATTACAAACAGTACACTACGGTAGTAAAAAAAACCTTACACCGTAGTAGTGGTGGTTTCGTAAAAGAGTTCACTATTACGTCGAATCTCGTGCGTGTGTGAGTAAGGGTCAGCTAAGAGGAAAAAAAAACGATTTTGACGAGAACAAAGACGCGTGGACATGTAAGTTAAACCTATTGAATTAAACCTCATTTAGCATCGTTGTTTGGGAAAGGAATTAACGTTCAACCTGTTACTGACGCGCAGGTACGTGAACTACCGCGATTCGAAACTAACGCGGCTGTTGCGCGAGGTGCTGGGCGGGCGTTGCCGCACGGTGATGGTGGCGCACGTGGCGCCCGGCGCCGTGCAGCGGGACACCACGCGCTCCACGCTCCACTACGCGCAGCGCGCCTCCGCCATCACCAACAGGGTAAATGATCTAAGCATACCAACAAACAATCGTGATGATCAACCATAACGGTGTACGTAAACGGATAGGTCTGATTGAAGAAGAGCCTCGTTTTGATACAAATAATGTACCAATTTAAATTAGTAGCATAGCACGAATGCGTATATACAGTGGTGACGAGAACTCAGAGAGTGGCAATGCGGAACTATGTCCCTGTTTATCACGATTTCTTAAAAATAAAAACATTGACTTTTATGTTGAGTCTTATACTGGTGTACATATGGAAACTCTTGGTATTTTCAGTAATAGTTAAAATGGAATTTTAAAGTTTTGATTATTTTTTCCGTTACCATATTTGCACAAACATCTGAAATAAACAATTTTCTGATAGATCATTATCTGGGGAGTTCTCATGACTCTCAATGTTTACTTGGAAGAGTATATATTTCAGAAAAAAACCTTACTATCCAGATTACGAATTCTATGCAGGAAATTATGTGAAGTGTGTAAATATTATACAATATAAACTTCAATGAACATTACTTATTAATCATATAAAAATGTTACAGCTATCATGTTTTTAAAGTAAAAACCATACTTTTCTTAGCACGCTTTGCATAGTTCTGATAATTTTTCACTTAATACACACAGAAAAATAATATATAAAATATCCCTTACAATGAAATATGGAGTGAATAAATGATTCAGTTGGGTATTTATTGCTTAGGTGGAACGCGAAGTGGTGGAGACACCTAAGCATCTGTCGCAGTATCGAACAGTTATTAACGAGCTGCGAGAAGAAATCGCACGTCTGAAGATCAAAATGAAAGATGATCGTTTAAGGTATTTTATTTTTGTCTGATATACGTAGCATTTTTGTTGTTAGTAATCATACAATTTTTCATGAAAATATCTGTTTAAATCTTATCATTAAGTGTATATGTGTGTAATACAATACATATATCAGTTTATATATGTATTGTATAACATATTGAAAGCACACATTATTAGCGAACCGCACCGTCTTCGCACGTACAGATCTGTAACACAAAAACTAAATGTGAATTTAAATCCATTTAGAAGTTTATAACTGATAAGACAAACGGGGATTTCGACTTTGTTCTATAATGTTTAAAGATATTACAGAATTTGCCATATTATTTCAACCCGTGGCGGTATAAAATTTGAAAAAGTTATATGAAGAGAGAGCTTTGGTCTGTTTGAATGGTAGTAAAGAAAGAAACGAATAGATTGAATATAGTTTGATTATTAGCCAACTAATCAAAGGATAAGTGTTAAAGCCCAGAGCAATGGTGTGAGTTCCCTGAAATCTCTAGTCTCCTAGTAAATCTCTTAGAAATTTCCGGGAGCAAAACGGTGGCACAAGATTCATCAACCATCACGTTCTATCTCCTGGAGAGGCGAGGAGTAAATTGTAGAATTTCGTTTGGCTACGCTGAGTCGTACCAAATGTATTTCCGTAATTTTTGTCTATCGTTATGGATGGCAGGCGTGAGTACTCAAATATATATAGAAGGCAATAATAAACATGCTTATCACAACGAAATGAAGGAAAATTAAACTTTTAAACAGAACCAAGGAAGAGGCGTGCAGAGAAGAAACAAGCAATGAATCAATGCAGGACGCTGCTCACCTTAAGTCTCTGCGCGAGGCCATAGTGTCAACTTTTAAGCAGCAAATGCGTCTGCGTCGGAGGTTGATGGAGCTGGACAGCCATTTGCTGGGGTTGGCGCTGGACGCAGAGCGGCAGCACGCCGCCATCTCGCACTGGGAGGCGCGTTTCAATCGTCTCTACAAGCCTATTAACATCGGAGCGAGACTTAGTACACAACAGAGTTATAGGTATAAAAAGTTGCTGAAAATGCGTCGTGGTAGTGACGTAATAGAATTCGCCTCATTTCGCCCTTCTGCTTTATAGTTGATTGAAGCTAATGTCAGGTCTTCTCTCCGCCTCCGACTTGTGGCGGAATGACAATTTAATACGCAAGATCTTAAGCACCCAGACCGGTGGCTTTTTATTTATATTTTTTATTTATTCGATGAAGTTATTGCTGTTAGCCGTTTTGGCTTTTACAGCTTCATAGGTTTGCGCCTGCATCCTTGAGGCCGCAGGCGTCTATGCTTTAAGTAGGTGTGCAAGAGTACATCTACAGCTTACCTCTTTATGGTAAGCAATCTATGGACCGTCCGAGGGAGGTTCGGGCCTCGTCTCGGACGGTCGAGATGTTTCGATAAAAGTGGGCGGTATGGACCGCCCTGAATGCCGGGTGTACGGTGTGTACGCGGGTATTTTGTTAGCACGATACGTTCTTATGCGTCGGCGGGGGATTGTGTAAGTGTGTCTACTCCTAACTGTATGTAGTGTGTGCTTGAGTAGTGTTAACCGAAACTGGGTCGGTTTGTCGGTCTGTTGGTGCTGTAACGTCGTCCGGGTCGTCTAATACGTTACGCGGGCGACGGTGGCGCACCGTTGCGTTTATAATCGGGGAGTATTTGTTGGCGTAAGACCGGTGACTATCGAAAATTAGCCTGTCAAGCACATTCATTTCCAGTAGACTGCTTATAGGTTATAAGTTAATGCTTAATAATGTTATAAGTTAATGCTTATAAGCTTCTTGCTGCTTATTATAATAAAGATCGCGCTTTGTTCGTAGAGTGTTGACTACTCAATCAAGTGTACCTAACTACCTAACCAGCCTGTAAAATGTGCACTGTAGGACATATGGAAGATTTGCCATAAGCGCCACGCTAGGCAAGGTGTTTTTTTTAATGGGAAAGCGGGCAAACGAGTCATCGCACACGTACATCTGCAACACCAGAGGAGCTGCAAGCGTGTTGCCGGCCTTTAAGGATATTTGGGAGTTGGAAGGATGAGGAAGGGGGCATAGGGGAAGGGGACATGGGCCTCCACACTCACCGAACGAAACGCTCAAGATGCCTCTGACGTGAAAAAAGAGAGTTGTAGATTATTACGCCGATGGCGTATAATATTATATCCTACACGGAAAAGAAATTAATTAAAACATTTAAGTATTTTTTTTAATTCTTGTTATTAATTGCGTGGGCTCAGTACATATTAAATAAGTACAGGTCTTTAAGTCATTTGCTTGTTGAGATGTTTTTATGACTTTTCGTTATTGTATATTGATTTATTATAAAAACGGTTCCTACACGTATATTACAAGTAATATAAATTGTAATAAAATAGTAAAGTAATATTATAAGTGTCTTTAGTACTTTTCCGTAGAATCGAATGGCGTGAATAAAAAAAAATTGTTGAAACAATTGAAAAATATTACTTTTCCATTATTATCGTCAACGGTATGGGTTCAGAAGTTTATAGTATGTATAAACATCAAATCTCTACCTCATTGGATTGTGGAGTACGCTTGGTCTTTATATAAATAGACGGATAAGTACTCAAGTGTGTTACCCATAGGGGTAGGCAGAATTTTTACATTTAGCCCGACTCAGAGTAAACAAGTGGGCTTCCGCCACCCTAATTATTAATTAACGTAGGTAATTTTATTAACAACTACAATTATTTAGTTATTAGTTTTTTTAGGGGTGGCACAGGAGCGTCGGTAAGTTCGAGCGTGCCTTCGGGAGGCGAGCGCGCGGAGGCAGAGGTGGCGGTGGAGCAGGCATGGGCCGAACTGGCTGCCGTGGAGCGCGAGCAGGAAGCCGCACGCGAAGAGCGCGCGCGCGTCGAGCGACAGCTTGAGCAGGTGCGCTTGCGCGGCGCCCAGCTCGAACAGGTGATGCTTTGCAATACCGCCACACAGCGGAACTAGAGCTATAAAACATGTTAGCTGACGTACTTTATCCGTGCTTCGCTATAAATTTTACATAATACTGAGTGGATGTGCCGTTACTGATATCCAATGAAATCTTGAAAAATAAAAATAAAAACCAATGTTCAAATAACTCAAATATCCGTACTAAACTACTATATAGCCTAATGATCCAAACGAAAAGCTAGTTACGATTTGTAATTAATAATAGTTCACTGACTATAAGCCAACGTTTGTCCACGGTTGCACCTGATGCACCTGATGGTTCAACATGGTGCACACGTTAAGATAGAATTTTCTATGCTAACGTGTGACATATTCAAGTAAGAGTAAAGCATTTGCTTTTCTCTTGCTTGAATATGTCACGATTGTATTGGCCACTTTTTAAATATAAAAACATAGATACTGGAAAATAATGATTCTTGAGCTTTGCGTCGTTGTATCTCAGGAGGTATAAAGTCAATGTCGAAGCGCTCTTATGAATGTGAAATGCTACACCGATTTAAAAAGAAGATCTACTCAGAGAAGAACCGACGAGAAACTCAAGTCTTTTAAAAATAGTGATGTACAGAAAAATCTCGATTATGAACTTCTGCGGAATGCGCGTCTAATGGCTTATGTATGTCATAAAAGTTTAATTCGACAAAACTACGTATTTATGAAACAGTTCACGTTGTGGTTATGTCAAATATTTATGCCCTATGATGATGGAATTCGATCAACCGACATATTATATTTAACAACTAGAAGTTCGTATTTTCTTTCTTGTAACCCCATCGGTTTTATCAAACAGGGAATATGACGCTCTCTTCTTATCTGTTCAGAGGCAAAATACATCTTGAATGATTGCTTAGTCTTCCCACATAATAGTTCTCAACGGCAAAAACCGAAGACTTGACTGTAATTAGTATGTGTTGTAGGAATTACCCGCTCACATCGGCAACGGTCCGGAGCGCGAGGTCCTGGCGCTGGTGTGCCGCGTACACGAGCTGGAAGCCGACAAGCTGGCGCTGCAGGGCGAGCGGGCGGCGCGCGCGCACGACCTGCGCCGGCGAGACCTCGCGCTACAACGCCGCGACGCGCAGCGACGCCTCACTGACGAGATTATCACCCGCCAGCGACGCTCGCTAGAAGGCAAGTGTACTGTAACAAAGTGCAAATCTCGACTGGTGAATAAGGTTTGTACGGAATACCAGCGTGAAGTAGCAAAGTAACGCCGATGTATCACGAGACCAAGAAACCTTTTCTACCTGGTAGAGCCCAGTGCCGGCTTTTAAAGTGCATCTGGTGCACCCAACGGTCGGTGCTCAGTGAATGAGGTAACCGGAAGCCCTGTCGCACCACCCCCTTTCACCCTCTCCAAAATTCTTCAAGGCCGGCAAAGTATCTACAACTCCGCTGGTGCTGCAGATGTATGTGGGTGTCGGTAATCACTTATCATCAGGTGAGCTGCTTGCTCGTTTGCCCCCATTTCCATTAAAATAACCCTTAAAAACCAACATAAGCCCTTGATTTTATTAGTGACAACAAGGTATTCCACAAGTCCTTGCTAAACCTGAGTTAAACTACATCTCTTTAAATATTTAATAATTATAAATTTTAATTTACTTTAATCTTGATTCTTAATTATCGCATTAACCATCAACAGTCCACTTGTCACTCCAGTTCTTCCTGATACTTCAGAAGTAAAATAATGTTCAGAGGATAGAAATGTTGTTCTTGTTCTCGTTCTAGAAATGTTCCTTAGGATTTAACTCCTTATCCCCCACTAGCTGCTGTACAAGGTACTCTTACTTAACCTTGTCCAGACTTTACGGAAATTAATAATGCGGTTGATTTTTGAGAATGTCCTCTTGTTTTGAAGTTCAAGTGTACAATATTTTATCAATCACGAAATGAGTACAACTCCTTTTCAAACACTTTCTTTTATATTTATTAGATGCGACTATACTCGTATATACGAATACGACTCTATTTATAGCAAGTATATAATGATCAAGCATATCTATAATGATTACTATTGTTGACTCGATTGTGATTTGTTTCTTATCATTAAGCCATGGTGCCAAATGACACATGTCATAGTTCAAGATTTTTTAATAGATGAAAAAACCCCTGCCGTGAGTTCGTCTAAACGAGATGGTCTTATCTGTAGCTTTAGCTCTACTTAAGCTGATACTGTGTTATGGATAGTCATGATACTTACCCTTCTACTTGCTCGTGTCATTTACAAAAAAGTAGTTATTTTAAAATGAGGGTTAATGTTCACATGCCATAAAAATATTATTACTATTTGTCGAAACATGAAAATAATTTAGTTAGTTATGGTTGGTGTATTAATCGACAGAAATGAAAAAGAAATCTAGAATATTAAAGTGAAAAGCAAAATTTTATCTATTTACTTGAAAATAGCATCATATCATATTTCATGATGGCTGTTAATTGAGCCGTGGTAGCATAATGGTCGGGGCGCAAACTTTAATTTCATAGAAAGCGTGCGACCTGGGTTCGGTCCCCGGTGCAAGCACCTCTAAAATTGTTGGACCAGCGTGGCGAGCCCTTCCCGGCTCCAAAACTATCTCTGATATTTCAAAGGAGGCCTTTGCCCAGCCGTGAGCCGTTACATGCACTTTACTTTACCGTTCATTTTGCAGGATTCCTTGTTTTGTATATGTATACATAACAACCTGAAATTCCACCGCAAATAAAGCACCCAGATGTAAAAAAAAAGCAATGTTATGAAGGATTTTACATTTTGCAGAACTAGGCGTTGGAATACAGCCGGACTTAGCGCAGTTGTACGAACTGTATCAGCAAGAAATCCATGCTTCTACTTACACTGAGAGCAACGACATCTACACACCGCCGTACCTTCTACCGCCGATATCTGCGAGGTTAGTTACCTACGTAAACCAGGATTTTCTTAAAGATTAATTTGTTAAAGACATATGTTTAAAAAAAATCGGATAAAATAATATCTACGGGGCAAACTGCTCATTTATGAGAGACTCTTGAAAATGAGAGGAGAGCGCAACGCTATTCTAATGCGAACTGATTTCGAGACTTCAAGGATCTCTTACACGAAGATGTAGTAAAATAAACTTAAAATTTACAATCTAAAAGAATCGTCCTTTAGGCCTTCTTTTTGTCTTAACTATTCGAACACCGCTATTTGCAGTTGATTTTAGTAACAGGCCAAACGTTAACTGCTAATTTGAAAAAAATACATTGCTTTGATTCTAAATAATCAAAATTGATTCTGATCTTGCTGTAGAGTAAGCTATAAATAATACATAGGTTTTTTTTTAACGAAAAGCCTATTTTGAATCAGGTACTCGTAATACAATTAGTACTCATCACCATCGTTATCAGCCTCTACTTCTCAATCGAAATTTTATTGTATATTATTTCCATATCATGGACGTTCGGCCAAAATACGAAAGAAATCTCTCTTCATGTTTCAGTTTTAAGAAGTCGTCTTTTTGGCGGCTTCCTCTAGTTATTTTTAGTTGAATAGTACTTAACACCAGTCATATCAAAAGCAGAATAAATCCGGTATGTCTTCTAGTAAACAAAAAACTGAACTTGGCAAGAAGACTTGTTTTCTTCTTCTCATGATTCCAAGATAGGTACATGGAATTAATGAGTTCATGTTCACCGCGATTGCTATGTTAATATAATATTATGATATCTAAAATCTTAACAACGAGAATCTTTGGAAATAATTTCATAAATAATAAGCGAAAACCATTGATTATCGAGATATGTTGTTTTGAACTTAAAATTGTATTTTAATTACTAGCCAATAGATAATAATAAATGAACATAAATTTCAACACCGTTTTCTATCACACTAGATATGCAGGTGTGTATGTTTTAAAGAGATTAGTAGCCAAGCATACTTAACGATGTAATTCGCAACATGTATTCGAATCACGTAGCCTAATGACCTGCACAAATGCGATAGACACCGCTCCGAACAATACCCATCCAAATGTTTGAATTCGGACATGTCAAATAGGAGGATGCGATGAATACTAAGGTGCCAAACGCGTGGCCTCACCGCAGCTGTGATAAGAAAACAAATGAATATCGTGAAAAAAGGCTTTATTTACAAACAATACCGCGCCAAGGTGTTTCTTACTTGTCTAATATATTTGGTATAAACTAACTTGGAGTTCAGGGTAGCCAGTTTCGACACCAGGTTTTCTTTTGGAGATAAATTAGATTTTAAGGCTTATCCCTTAGTCTCTTCATACGACTTACGACACCCACAGGAAGAAAGGTGACAGATTCTTACGCCACTACCGCGGTGATGAGTGAGTGAGATGAGATGAGTTGATCTGATCTGACTGGTTCAAAACATGACTAGGTTTTCGCCGATGTTGAAATACAATTCTTTCACCCACACTCGCCTTCTATATTAATATCGTTATCCACCTCATGTACATCTTTTGCAATTACAATAAAAGTACCTCTCGCATTCCATGAGATGATCTTTTTTCGTATCACAACACAAGTTCTTCTTCAATTTCTTATCAACTTATCTTAAATTGTAGTTGGGTTAGTATAATTTTTTTTATTAAAAGAGATTTTACATGTACTCTAAATATTTTTTTCTTTTTTTATAATTTTTCAGAGCTGTCCGCTGAGCACGTGGTAAAACTTGGCTCTGAAAACCATTCGCGTACTATTAAAACGAGTACCCTGATCTGGAGCTACTATGGCTTAATTTGTATACATTACACACTTAATAAGGCTAAAAGGAAGAGTATTTATGGCCAACTTTTATTGCGTTGCATCTTTGGATGTGATAAAAGTAATGAAAATATGGTTTCAGCAGTGTGTCGGAGGTGAGGTGGTCGGGTAGCTCGAGCGGCTCAGCGCGCGGCTCGAGCTCGGGCTCGGGCGGCACCGCTCCTTTTGACGCGCGTCTTCCACGCCTAGCACCCACACCGCGCCCACGGACCAAGTATAGGTAGGTATGACCGTACTTTGTCTTTCAGAGTGGCGTCACTTACAGGACAGACCAAAAACAAGCAATAATAACACTGTAGTCCAAACAGCATAGGAATTGAGGAGTTAAAAATAAATTCATCGGCCGTTATTTATGAATTTAATGATTTTAACATTACTCATCTCTGTTTGGCTGACAATATGTATACCATAGGACCTTTGGTGTGCATTCCACATAGCTTAAGACACAGTAATAATTTCTTTTTCTTTAAACAATTTGCCCTCAAGAGTGGAGTGGTGCAAAGTTGAAGGAATCAGGGAAATTTAAATAAATACAATAGTCCAAAACTAACGATTCCGCTCCGCATACTGCGTCGTTTAAGGCGATATGGATTCTGCGGAGTGGAGGTGAAGTCCGTCCATTTCAAATTTATTAATACAACTTTGTATTTGGTCTGTCTGTTCGACTGTTCAGTAATTCGAAACAACACGCGCAGCTCCGCTTAGGCTTAGGTTTGTGATAATTCCCTATTTAAATCCACTGCTGAACATAGAAAGAAAGCGCCAGCTTAAGCGTTTAGGCATATCTTGGAAAGTTCGTCCACACTCAACCGCTGGGCAAGCGGGTTAATGAGCGCAGTGCCGTCACCCTCATACTGGTGATGCTGTTCCCCATCACTATACTAGTGGGACTTAGGTTCGGAAAATTCAGATGGATTTTCTGCTACCATATAGTCGCCAAAGTTTTCTTTTTTGGTTAGCATGGTCCACTCCGTGCATGCGAGGTTGACATTGGGAGAAAGAGATGCCATTTAAATGGACTAACCGCCAATGAATCACTTGTGTAATTTATTCAAAAAGCTTCTTTTGTAAATTTTAAAGATGAAACTCCTTTTGGGAATAAAAAAAAATATGTTTGGGGCGTAATTATAACAAGTAGATCAAACTAGTGACTGAAAACTAATAATATTTCCCTATTTCAGCCACGCAAGCGCTTCGACCCTCAAGCGATATGCAAGTGACGACAGCTTAGTGATTGCGGCTCCACGTCGCAGCGACGCTGCGTCTTGAACGAAAACCTGGAGAAAATAGGATATTGTTGTATATGAATACATCAGTCATGATATAACGTGTTCATTATGAAGCACTGTTGCTACAATGGAAATCTAGGTACAGCCGAGTCTTCTAAAAGGTGAAAAAGTATGCCCTGTATACTGATTCTTGTTTTTGAATGTGGCAAGTCTTATATGTGTTATTTAATAATTAAATTACATTATATAGTAGTGAACCTATTTTACGCTTATGTGTTATAAACATGTAAAAATAAAGTAACCGTTTTGTTTATTATTCTTGCCGTCAGATAATTTGGAATTAAACTCTTTTAAATAAGGACAATTGTTTGATTTTATAGAAAGGTTGAAAGGTTCAGTTAAGATTGAGCTAATAATATTTCACTCACACACTTTTAAAGCTTGTGTAAGAAAACCCTAACATAAGCTTATAGAAAACGAAACATCGAACTAACTAAGCGTTAGTTGAAGTGTTTGTTACCAGAATAATTTGTTGCTTATGTACCTAATTGGTAATATTGTTACTGATAAATAATTACTGGAATGAGGTAATTTTATGTCTGTATTAATTTCCCTGTAAGCCGTATAGCAAATTAAGGTCATCAAGAAAATTTTATAACAAAATCGTTTTATTCTGTTAAGGCTGGCTGGCTTATTTCAAGTTCTTTTGCACGTCCACAGTAACTGGGTTATTACAAAGTTTTGTAACTCCTTTCGCAAATATAAGGCGAAATTTTTGTAATAAATTATTTAATTACTCTTCACACATTCGGGTGAAAATTACTATATCGAACATTTTTATACACGAATTTTTTGCAAGTCTCGAGAGCAGTACTTTCTAGGATAATTTGTTTTTGTAAATATTACCTTTCATAAAACTACCATATAAGTGTACTAGTACCCTCCACTGTTAATTACGGTGATTTTTGAGGCCTTTGATTGTTCCCAAATTGGCAAATTAATCGACACTTGACGTAGTACTGACTTCATACTTTAACCCTTGTTATACGCTTTGGACGTCAAATAACAAATTCATGAAATGTAAATAGCAAAGGTAGTAAGTAAGGAAACTACTAGTGGATTTGCTATCAAAATCTGAAAAAGTTATCGCCCTTGCCTTCTCCTTTACATGACAGTCTGAGCGCGTACTATAAAATAAATTATGACTAACAATATCTACAAAGGATTTAAAAAAAAAGAGTTTCCTTTTCTTTATAATGTTTTCTTACGGCCTCACTTCTTTCAATAAACTTATAGTTAAAAAAATATAGTTTAAAAACGGAAAATAAACACAAGATTTATGAATAATTTAAACATTACGTTTTTATTTGCTGTAATAATATAACATATCGTAAACAAATATGTTACTTAACTTAAGCTTATTACATAACATTTTAAGTGTTAACTGAATTATATACAAAATAATGAAACTATATAGGATCCTAGGATATTACTATGTACAAGAACACGTACATGACGTGTGTAAACAATTTTAAATATAAACAAGAAGTTCTTCATTGGCAATAATAACACTCGAAATAAAACGTCAAACATTTGGCAGTTTTGTTCAATAAAATAAAATGTTTTCTATTTTGCTAAATAATAAATTAAATATATGAATTTTATTAAATAAAGAAGAGATAATAAATTAATGTGAACAAAAACTAAATATATGACTAAATTTTTTTATTCAATAATAATCTCACTGAATAAATATATCTAACAATTTTCATTAAAAATTGCTTAATATGTGTATGGCCATTTTTCTTACTTACATCATAAAAACAAACAGTTGAGACATTTTAAAAGTATACTCTTTCACTACACACTTATTTCATGTAATAGTAATCTTTTAACATAATATTTGATTTAATTTTAATGTTCCATTGTTATACATATGTTTAAACGAATAAATAATGGTAATACTAAGTGCAAAATCACGTGATTTCTATAAACTAATTTGTAAATGGAGAATAGTATGAAACCTATAAAAGTATCATATAAGAAGTTATAAAAGATTTTCTATTTCTTTAAGCTAATTTCAAAGAAATATACTTAAAAAAATTTATGGAAAGAAATTTGACTGAATGATGAAAATAATATTGAATAAATATCAATCAATATTTTACCGTATTAAGATATTGGTTAACGTTTTCTAGACTTATTTGACAACGTCCGGTTTATAAATTAGACTCCTTGAAAAAGTTGTTTAAGCGAATCATAATAAGTTAAAACTATCCTTAATAAAATTACCTTAAGAATAAACAATATTTCGAGCACTTAAAGTGAAAACATGCTTCCTATTATATCTGCTCCATAATTTTTCCGGTCTTGGCTGAACCGGAAATCAGAACCCATTTTCAAAAAAACAACATCTTTAGCACTCTATTGCACATAGGAGCTCTGATGAAAATGTTTTTCAATATGTACAAGTTTCTTCTTTCGCTTTATGCTATTAATTATGCATACTACTTTCCTTAATAACGTTCTTGACACTGCAAACTTACATAGGAACTGAAAACAAACCACATATAGTATTCTTAAATCCAGTAAACAATCTTGTAGAAGATAAAGTGTTATAATAAGGCATGTGAACGTTTGAGGATCCATGTGACCCTGATATATTTAGAAAGCCCTTCGCCGCCTTCGAAATTGCAAACGCACTTTTCTTACTACGCCTTTCACTTCATGTGATCAACTTTTCACACGAACCAATCATTCCAAAAATACTTTTTGAACTTACACAACAATCACTCGAGTTTAAAATAGATCACAGGCAGTAAACGAAAGTCCAGTACACAATGTTGAAAAATACGAAGAGAAGGGGAAAGAGGATGCGCGAGCGTTTGTCTATCCACGTAGCGATTTCCTGCGGCGTCATAGTGGTCCAAGTGTGGTGCTTTGGCGGCTCGTCGGAACCTTCACTGCCGCCGCGCTGGCCAGCCCCTACTTGCCCTGCTATAAGCTCGTCGTAACTTTGTGTTGTGATAGTTGGCAAGTTCAGCGCTGACGGAAAACTCTGTAAATTATAACATAATAGTCACAATGGAACGTAGGTATATGTTTTTATCATTTATTTATGTAACATTAGCGACACGTATTATCATGATTCTTTTTATTTTTAATTGTTTTCTTAAAAGACACGGCAACTACACAGGCCTAAGGAAAAATAAAATTATAATTTGTTTTTTTTTCGTATTTTAAATTAAGTAGGTAAGTAATGACAGTCATCTGCTTACAAGTTAAATTAAATTCACTTTTCAAATTTTTTCATTTCTAGATGCTACTGGCTACCAGGAACAATTTATTTTAGATGTTTACTGCCATATTTAAGATGGCTATTCCGTCATCTAGGCCAATATTATTATTGGAAATATTGGCCTAGATTAATACTCAATGGAATTAATGTCACCTTTTTATATACGATGGGGAAATACTTGACGTATACCCACTCCAGAGCGAGCATGAGCAGATTACACCAGATTTATAGCGACTAAAACCTCACGGTGTTAAACCTTCGCTACATATAGGCTACTTAGATGGCCCCGATACCACGTGGGCACCGAATTGCATAGTGTCCGCTATCTCCGTCCGCAGTAGTCGGAAGTATCATCCCTTCTGGCCCTAGAACGGTACAAAGTAACGCAACGCCCCCCCCCCTCCCCCAACCCCTCTCTCTAACGCCCATCGGAACCCACCGAAGCCACCTTGAGCCGCCCCACCCCATCTGCTTTAAGGTGCCTCTGGTTTCCACGTGGGTGTGCAAACCAAGGGTCGTGGGAAACAGAACCTCCATACATGTTATAGTCTTATCGCCTGCCAACCATATTATTTACCTATTGAGGTCATATTCACAATATGTGTTGGTTTAAAGTAAAAAAAGAAGTCACAAAATCTGGACCATGTGGCTATGTTTGCTTTGGTTGCCAGGAAAAGATCGCTCTTGATAGATTGTTATGCAGGGATAAGCCCGCCAAATTTTACCCTATAATTTACTTCTGTTTTTTTTATACTACTGTATTCTTTAGTTTTGTAATGGACAATAAAAGTACATTCAATGTCGCTGTGGTAAAGTTAATAAATAAATTCGAAATCAAACACATCGCGCCACCTACCTGAAAGAGCAGAGCAACGTCTGCCGAGCCAGCTAGCACGAGTATATTTATTTACCTATACTACAATCGTTAGTGCGACTGTCAGTTATCGTAGAAGTTCAGAAAGGGCAGAATAACGTCTGCCAGGCTCGTATTTGTTCTATGCAAAGTCTTCCTTGGATAAAAAATCAGCTATTTAATGTCGAATAATTTTGATATCTCGTCATCAGCATTTCAGCTTGTTACAAGTCCACTGCCCAACATAGCCCTTTCCACAAAAATTGCCAAAAAGTACTAAGAATTTCATCAGAAATATATATATCTGAGTATCAACTCAGATAGACATTTCAGCTTTTTTATGAGATAGCGTGATAGTAACAATTGCAGATATAATTTCATGTCTAAATGTACTTGTCGTATTTTTTTATGTAGCAAATAGTTTTTGTAATCTGTCAGATAGTTTTTACGCCATGAGCGAACAAATTAACAATCAGTGAGTTGAAGGTGAAGAGAAGAAAAAGGTAATGAAGTTTTGCTTTGGCCACTATTTCTTCACGTCTTTTAATTACCTAATTATATATATATATGTGTGGAGACCGCATGACTTAGTGTTTGTTTAGCGGACGACGGATCCAAGCATTTGTCAACACATAATTCACTGTTTTTTAGGCCAGGTTTCATTGTTTTACGTCCTATATCTAAAGACACTATATGTAACTCTTCCTCCGATCTGATCGCACCATGTTATCAGCGTTACATCGGCTATATAAAGAGTGCTTCTGTGTTTATGTATCCACACTTGCGGTAATATAATATGTTCTGCATCTGCATACTTGACAACATCATGTAGTATTCGGAAGTTGTCGCAGTGACCGAAATTGGCCAGGAGGTCATCATCATCTCTGTGTATAGATAACAATATTTTACTATAATATATCTCTATCTATATCTCTTAATTGTATACCTTCTATGTCCTTAAAACACGGCTGCGTGAAAACAAGTTAAAATTTATTACCCACTTCACCTTAAACTTTGAATCATTTATAAGATTTTATTAGTTTAAGTGTTGCTTTTATATGACGAATAGCGTTAATTATAATATCATTTAAATTAACGACATATTTGTGCGTTCACCGATTGATTCTGATCCGTGGTTCTAACTATCAACGTTAGACCGTTGTGTTGTTTTCTTAAAAGCAGGTAAAAATATTAGGTGGTTAGGTTCAAAAATCTAAAGATACATATTATACTAGCTAACCGCCCAGCTTCGTTCAGTGCTGCAATGATTTTTTAAAGAATTTCTATATTAAATTGAGTTCTCACTACTTCGAAAGTATATACCATTATTTTGATCCAAATTTTGAAATCCAAAAATGGTTACTGCTTGTTATCCTTTAAAAAGACATATGCAGTAGCGCTATCCTTTTTTTTATAACTTTTTGTGAGCTTTTATGGTTTAGTCAGCGTAAACCACGTAAGCACCTTTAAAGCGGTTATTTGTCAGGTTCTTCTGTGGTCTAAATGTGAATGTTTATACATTTAAACCAAAGTATTCTAAATGATGATGAAAACTGCACTGACAAGTTAAGAAGTTAAATAATTTATACTAGCTTAGTTGTCACTTGGCGAAACTTCATCATAATGGCAAATATTATAAATTCTTGAACTAAACAGTTTTACATTAAATGTCCTTTTTTAATCACATTTATTTAAATTTATTAATATTTTATAATTTTACATCCATCCAAGAGTATATAATTATTTTCATTATGAAGTTATAAGCGAAGACAGACAGACAAACGCGGATTTGGATTTTGTTTTACACTATTTATACAGATTATATAATAATAATATAGAACGGACTGCGTCAAATCATAAGAATAATAAATAATACTTTGTTATACTTACGGCAAAACCGTAATAAGACTTGTCGCAGATTTTTAGTAGTAATAGTTAAATAAATAAGTAAATGCTATTCTAAAATTCTAAGAATATACCCGTTAAAGGCCTTAAACAAAGACGGATTTCGTTTTTACTAGTTTAAACATTTATAATTAGTTCAGAAACTATACATCTGCCATTTATTGGTAGAAAAGTTGTACTTACATGTACTGTGAGGTAGTTGTTATAGCCAGGACCCGCGGGGTCGCTACTGGTTTCCTGGTGCAGAGACGAGCAGGAACGTGACTTGGTGAGGTGCGGCGAAGTCTCTTGTAACTCTTTCTGCATTTCTTTCCGCGCCAGTCGCGGCGTCAGCGTGCTCTTTAGAATGTATTTGCTGTTAACCTTTTTCAGACTGACAACTTTCCTGGAAGCGAATTTCATATAAAAAAATATTTTTAGTTTATTTATTAAATGTTTAAAATGCCCTATTTGCGATATTTATTATAATGATATTAAACTCTTTATAATTATCTTTATTATCCTATACCATATCTCAAATCTCATTAATCTGAAAAGGATTGGATTGAGTTTTATTAGACTCGATCTGATATTACTTACTTTCTTCGCCAAATCGTGTTCACAAAGGCAAACTCCACGAGTGCTGAGAAGATAAATCCAGTGCAACCCAGGAACCAGATCTCACTGGCTTTAATGTAAGAGACTTTTGGAAGGGTCTTTGCTTGGGACGACGCGAGTGTAATGAAAGATAACATGGTACTCGTTCCTGGAAAAAATCAACATTACGTGTTTAATATTATGAATAAACCTTTCGTTACCCTCGTTAAACGATTTCTGTACTTTAACTCTTGCCGAAGTTCTCAGAACTTCTTTGGAAACTACAAATATAATTACCTAAGGTTATTCTTGGAGCCGAGGCGTCAGCTTGTAACCAAAATGTAACCCAAGACATGGCGACGATCATCATAGAGGGAATAAAGTAGTCCATCAAGTAATAGCCGACTTCACGTCCCAATTTAAATGTAAATTTGAGTGCGCTGTAATTTCCAGCTGAAATGCAATAATATTTAAATTACCATGTATAACCGTTCTTCTATAATGGACGGCACTAACACATGAAAGGACATTACATCTACCTCCTCCCAAACGCATATTGACAATGTCGCCACGAACAACGGATTCGTTGGTCCAAAAGTCCAGTAAAGAGTACTCTGTTAAGTGCAGCTCTGTTGACAATCGTACCGGATTATCTTTCTCCCACATTAGACGTAAGATCGACGCGTTGTATTTCCCTGAAATTTCACACAGTTTTACTCATATACTCGTATGTCCATATTTGTAATACCTTTCGGCGTAAATGGACTGCACTGACTATAAAAAAACCTTATTTTCTTTTAAGAAAATATTATTTACAATAATGTAAACTTCCAGGTTCCTGTTTAGAGAAAAGTCGAAGTTAGTGGTACTGTATATAAAAAAGCACACAGTAGTTTGCGATGAAACTAAGAATAGGAATGAATCCGCCATAGGGACTTCAAAGCTGTCATAATTAACCGATTAGGTAATGGCAAAAAATGTTAATAAGAGATCATTGGATTAATTTAGATTCTATAATAAATTAATATTCATATATAATAAAGTTAATATATCATATACACACATTGGTACCATTTACTTCTGTATAATTTGTAATTTTAAGATTAAGTTAAATAATGTTAAGTATAAAAAATGAGCATACAAAAACAACGATTTATAGTTAACAGGTACTTACAGCTTTCTAGATTCATTGCACAGGTTTGATCGTCAAACGGGAACTTTTGAAGATTCATCCAACAGTAAAGTACGGCTTGCATACGCCGACTGAATAGCACCTCTCCATCGGGTGCTATAGAGATGAGGACGTCTTTGCTATCCGTGCCCATGAGGCTTGATGATTGCTCGTTTGACATGTATAAATGCGGCACCCATATTCGTTGTCGCAAGTCGCTTTCTCCTATAATTTTCGTCCTCTCTGGTGAATAGAGTGTGTAGGCGAGGCGCGCGTCAGTCCAACGTAATTGCAAAAGGAAGTGCAATTTGAAATTCTGTAAACGAATTTTTCGCATTAAAAATAGTAATGAAATAATTACACTTAAGATATGAAGGTCGGATTCAATCGATAACTAATGGGAATATATCTTCTACATATAACTAATTTGTAAATAAAATATATATAACTAAAACTCAGAGTTTTGTTTCACCAGAAAAGGTTTCTCGACTATCTAGTGAGATACAATTTAATATGTATACTTCTAAACCCATGCGATGGATAACAAAAATGAATTGTAGACAAATTACTTAATCTTCAACACTATATTAATGAATCGTATAAATCTTACACACAAAATAACAATTATTACTTATGACACTGACTTTTTTTTTGGGTTATGCACATTATTTTTACATTTATACAACAGGGATGAAGTTGAAGATCTCTGAAAAAACAGTCTGTTTTTTTGAAATATTTATTTAATTGTTTACCAAATCGTGTGCTTCAGCGGGCTGTATAAAGTAGACGTAAGCACTGGCGTGGACGTACACCACTTCCCCACTCTGATAAGTGGGCAATAAGAGTCGGTCGTAGCGGCACTCGTGCGCCAGCCGCGACAGGAACTCCGACTGCGTGTAACTGTCTCCATTGTCCAGCGATGGACAATCCAGCACTGTGTTCTGGCTGTAATATTTAGGTCTCTCTATGTATATTAGTCTGTGATTTTTAAGTTTGCTAAATAATATCAATTATTTAGCAACCTTAGGGTAAAACGCTTAGAACGTAAAAATAACGTTAAAACTGAGCGTTTTTAACAAACAAAAAAAAAACTTTGTTAAAAAATTAAGTTAATTCTTCAACCAACATTTATGTCGCCTGATAGCTAAGCCGTTTCTGTTTCTATACAGACGTACTGCGCGAAATACTCCTAGGCGTATTTCTGGACAATGCTTGAAACCTAGCATTAAGATATGTAATATTTCATTCTTATTGTTCCGTGTGCTGTCGGAACTAAAGAATAGCGCCAACCCTGTCTGACCATGGTTGTCGTTAAAGGTGACTTATGGTTAAAAAGTCTAACGTCTGTACGATAATAAGAGAATATGCACCCCGTCTCGTCCCGTAGGTGTCGTAAAAGTCGACAGAGGGAAATGCTTATGTTAGGAGATGGGCAGCAGCATCTTTCTGCATTAGATCATAAAAAAGCTCCGGTTGCCAACAGGCTCTCCAGGCGTGGCAACTTAGGCAAAACCCCCCTACGAAACTTTGCGGGAGGCCTATGTTCAGCAGTGGACTTTTGATAGGCTGAAATGATGATGAATGATGATTAATTTTATGACAGGTCGTCGATGTTTTCCACCATTTGGGATTAATTTAAAGTGTTATTTTTAATGTTATTTATTTATAGTTACAAATTGTCACAACTATAATTTCCTAATTCAGACTCTTTATCGTTACCATTTCTACTTTTAAATTCAACGTTTAATTTATCCAATGAGCAAAACTTATGTACGAAACAAATAGGTGGCTTTAATGCTCGACATCAACTCATCTTAAGACGAATTTTTTTAATGAATACAATTTTTGCTCTGTTTCGTTCGAAAAACCTGGAAGGCGGCCCTGTTCCTGACTGTCCTAATATGGGGGGCGAATGTCATCGCCGCGTCTAAGGTTACCCCTAAGTATTACGCCTTCCTTTCCCAAGGGATCGGTCGGTCGAATAGGGTGATAGTGCCTAATTTACGAGATTCGTAATTATGATTGGCCGTGTTCGTTCCCCTTGTGAAGAGAACTCCTACGCTTTTTTCCGGATTGACCTCAATTCTCCATTTCCGGAACCATTCGCCTAGACGATTGGCAGCGGCTTGGAGTCGTAATGTGATGCGACCTTTGTGGCGGTCGGAGAAGTATAGGGCCGTGTCGTCCGCGAATAGTGCGAGGTTGACCTGGGGCTCCTTTGGAATGTCACTCGTGTAAAGTGAGAAGAGGATCGGGGAGAGGCAGGAGCCTTGAGGGACTCCGGCTTTCAGAGGGCGGATTGAGGATCGCGTGCCCTCTATTCGATAGCGAAAGGTGCGGTTGGACAAGTAGGCTCGTAGGATGTGCACGAGCCTGTCTGGGATATTGAAGTTATACAGTTTGTAGATTAAACCGTTATGCCAGACTTTGTCGAATGCCTTTGCGACATCGAAGAATAGTGCTCCAGTGCTATTGGGCTTGGAGGAGCGGTTTAGGTTTTTTAATATGTGCTCCGTTAAGCGGTGCACTTGTTGGACGCACGAGTGTTCGGAACGGAAGCCGAATTGCTCGTCTGGGATTATGTTGTTCTCAAACACAAATTGTCTGAGTCTTTTCAGGATTATCCTTTCATAAATTTTCCCCATAGAGTTGAGGAGACTTATAGGGCGATAGCTGGAGGCGAGGTTACGGGGCTTGCCTGGTTTAGGAATGCCGATTTAGCTTTATCGAAGCCTTAAGTCTTTAAATAGTCTACTGTACATTGACGATCGCAGTACCAGACACCTCGCGCTTAAAACGTTGCTGCCCTTCGTGGGGCTCCTTATTTTTGGCCTGATATTTTTTAAATCGTTATCCCGCCATCTGTCGGTAGCCACTACGATTTTCAACGCTTTTCCCTTAGTCGTCTCTTACAACATCCACGGTAAGAAAGGCGGAATTCTTACGCCGGAACCACACGCCATGATTTAGCTTTATGATATATATTACTCATAACCCCCGACCCAACACTTCACATTTATTATAGATACTAGTTATTTTACGCGGCATCGCACTCGTTAAATTTGGGTTAACAATATAATGTTTGTTGGTCCCTGTAATAAATTGTAATGTCTATTTCTTTGATTCTAAACTTGTCTCACTTACAGGGGATAATTTAGAATCTATAACAAAACAGTGTGGCATAACAAAATTTGTGAATCCGTCATTCCATAAGTGTCGTCTGATAGCCTCCGGAATTACCATCTCATATAATGTCTAAAACAAATTGTCTACACCAGTTATTGGCAGCAGCGTTTAAGGTGCGAACTGCCTGGTATTTATGTATGTATATTCCACGCCTTAGGTAGGCAGAGACAATCTTCTTCCACTTGCTACGGTCTTGATATACGTCTTTCGCTTCTTCCACTTTCATCAATCTTCGCATGCATGCTCGTTGGTTTAGAGTACTCTTGACCTGGCCTTTTTTCAGAATGTATCCGATTTGATCGTGAAATGTTCGCCTAGGTCTACCTGGTAAGTGTAGAGATTACGATAAACGTCCTGTAGTGGCCTTCTTAAATACTGCTAAAGAAGAAAAAATATTCTAAGATGGTTAATTAAATAAAAAATAATGATGTGATGATATCTTTGATATTCATCATCTCATTATACCTAAATGTCTATATTGTAAGTATCGTTTCAATGTCCCATAGCTAATTCATTCCATGTGGCAGATTCTACTACTTAAATCATGTATTACATAATATGAAAAATATTTGTCAATGAAAATATGTGCGAGGTCGTCATCACTTTTATTTGGGCCGAGTGAGGTTGCGAAGATCGTTCACGCCGCGGCCTTCACGTTGAGTTGCCAGTTGCCACTGATCACGTACCTAAAGATATTGAGATAAGTGATGTAATCAAATTAAGTGTACCAGTTCACCAGAAATTTTACAATGTTAATAATCATATAAATCTTTTATAATATATAATAGCCCGGCTGACAAACGCGGCTGGAGTGTGTGCAGTGGAGGGTGAGGAGAGCGGCGCATTTGATTGAAAAGTTATACATATACTGACAGACAGAACTCGGTATTACTTGGTTCACATTATCTTATTTTGTTTAAACATGTAATCAAATTAAGTGCTGGTATACTTGTTCACAGGAAATTGTACAATGTTAATAATCATCTGAATTTTTAATAATGTATAAAAACCGGACTGTGGCGGTGATAGATCTGTTACCTCATTTCAGTGAGCGTCATCTTCCAATTAGCCAAAAATAAGTATTAACGAAAACACACACTCTTATTTACCTTCTTTAAATTCAGAGGAAGGCTCATACTCAGGAAGACTAATAGAACGAAGGATCTATAGCGATGATTAGAATGGGCATTATTCATTTTATTTACCCTAGTACCTAGGCGGCCGAGCATCGCACTTTCAGCCTACCATTACAACCACGCTAACGATATTGCGCAGTGCCATCTGTTGTTCAGTAGCTAACATACTGGATACCTAAATATTCTACGAGATAATTTATATTTTAAATATAGTGTAAATTGAAATAAAATATAAACTTCGAAGTAAAACATTATCTAGATATAAATCGTTCGATCCATTTCCGAGAAAGCAATTACACACATACATTCTATTACCACACCCACGCATATATATATACATTTATACAAGAATTGCTCGCATCAAGTATTCCATAATATTGTATAATAAAATACATAATATTCTTTAATTGTATTTTTCAGAATCCAATGTTGACTTAAAGTTTGTTCTTATGAAACCTGCAACTTATATTAAGTCTACAGACAGGTGGCGTTCTTCAAGTAGTTCTAGTCATTATTGAATAAGAAATAGAAACCGTAGTAATTAAGTGACCGGGTGTACGCCTGTAATTCATTTCGAAGTTAACAAGTGCGGTTGATTCACGGTGTCGGCATCAGTAAAATCGGTAATTGTAATTTTAAGTGCTGTGATATTCCGGTTTGAAGGATGTATAGAACCACTGTAATTACAGACGGTGAGGCATTCTGTCTTAGTTATCAGGGGTGGCAACCCATTTGTAAGCTTTGAAGTTGTTTGAAGGTGTCCATGGGCTACAGTAACCAATTACATGCAGGTGGAAAAAAGGTTAAGTTTATACAGCCTATGTATAACTTCACTCAGGTACTCGTAAAGGCGTTACGTTAGCTATAAATTACACAAAATTCGCGTGAGCCGGTCATGTTTGATCAAACTACTAAAGTTAAATGAGTAAAATATACCTAGGGCAATTAAGTTATCCACCTTATATAAAAGTGTAATAAATAGTATAGGTATTAAGCAAATACAATCAACTTTTTTACAAGTAATGCGAATACTGCCTCTGTAACTATGTATCATATCATATGTTAACTTGAAACTTTTCCTAGGGCTTATTAAACCACTCCAGTAATTGATTTTAAACCATTCCAGGAATTTGAATGAAATAGGAGTGTATGAAATACTATGTCTATCCAATTAAGAAAGCAACGTTATTGCATACGTATCGATATTAAGATGGCAGGTTTTATGACATCATTTTACAAAACGACCAATAACTTAAATAAATAAAATTGCTAACAACCGTCATTAACCGAAAACATTAAGAAGGTACATTATATTTTGTCCAAACTTAACATAATACTTAATGAAAAGAAATTAAAAAAAAAAATGTCGATGAAAATTATAAAATCTGCGGCACTGTTCAGTGTTGACAACGTAGTAGCCACATCAGCGCGAGAAATTGCGCATCTATGTCTACTATGTAACTATATCTATGTAACTTGTCAAAAACATGCCATGATAACGTACTAGTATTTTAATTGTTTCATATTTGTTTTGTTTGCTCTTTTGTTCACATATAGCAGCAAACAATTATATATACAAGTACTATATAAACGTTTCGTGTTCACACTTAGTTTCAGTCATGTTTTTTACCTGTAAAATACAGGGGCACCGTTCACACCAATACATTTTAGACAAGTTGTAATATTTTTTTTTCCGATTTGTGCATCAAACATATATATAAATTTTAACTTTATCAGTGTTCTATCGATTACAAAAAACTTAAAGGTGACAGACCGATGATGAGGAGTACGGTCAAAGGTACGAAGTGTCTGGCACTACAGTCGCCAATCCGCTTGCCGAGGGTTGAAAAATTCCGTGAGATCGTTCCGAACAGCTCCCCGTGGTAAATGCGGTAAAAATGCATATAGGTGCAACATCTCTTCGCAAGGCCAGGGGATCAAACCGAACAGAGGGAACTTAGACGCTGACGATTCGAGCCGCTCTTTGTTGAATGCTATCAAAAGGGAGGACCTGTTGCTGGGGAGCCCCGGGCCGGAGATGAGAACAATATCCCATGAGACCTTATAAAGTTGCAACCGATGGATCGACAAGAAATACAGTCCGCTCTGCTGAGCAGCACATCAAGCCTGTTACAGGCTTTTGGCCTTACCCTCCAGGTGACACGATATGTCAACGCCAAGGATTCCGATACCGGCTGAGGCAACTAGGGGAATATTCTCAAAAACAGATATTAAACTGAGACTTGTAGGAAATATAAAACACATGTTCAAATCAAGTAGAAAACAAATACAAAAAGACATGTTTTGTACCTGTTACTAACAAGTAAAAATTTGTGACCAGTTTCCTACAAGCTCACAGCTTGTATTTAAATCTAAACAATAAACAAAAACAATGAATATAACCTGTAGAATATTTATTTAGTGCTTTGGTGTAAACGCGGGGTAAGAATTGACTTCTTGCAAATGTACGTAAAAGGTTTATTTAATTTATTAACAGATATAGTGTAATAAAACCTAATTGAAATAATTTGTAATAGTTACATATACGGTGGTTACGTAATTTAGGCACTCATATAAAAGTTGTCGCAATGTTTGTAGTTGATGCTCTTCTTATGTCTTTGAAATAACTATCAATCATTTAATAATAGGTGTTTAGTTAGTGCATAAAAACTATAACAATAAATACATGTGTGATACCTATAATACGTAAAGTAATGTTAATGTTAAACCAAAAAATTAAATATTAATTGAGTAACAGTAATATTGGGTAATCGTGTGTGTTTCAAACTTTTAAAGAAATTTAAAATTGAGTCGTTAAATATGTCAAGAGACCATGTAGAGTTGCTAATGAACTTACATGGTAGCATTTCTAGCTACATTCATTATCCACAGTGTCGTCATAAATGATTTTGTTATTTTATGGCACATTACAGTACACCTAGTCTGATGAGAAAATTTACTGTACATACTTTACCAAGTTTTCTAGCAATAAGAATTACGTAGTAGGTACGAATTCAAATTGTTAAAAAATTGTCTAAAAGTCTTTCAACGTTTCCTCAAACATTATTACAAATTAACATTAAACTTTATGGTACGAGTATAAGTCTATTAATTTTGACCATAACATAATATAGGATTACCGTTATTGGCGTGTGGCTTTTTTTATGGGAAGGGCGACAAACGAGCAAGCGGCTCTTTGGATGGCAAGTGATTACCGTCGCCTTCGTACATCTGCAACACCAGAGGTGCTGCAGGTGCGTTGCCGGCCTTTAAGGGTATTTGGGAGATGGGAGGAAGGATAAGGAGGGGGATGGGGAGGGAGGATGAGAAGGGGGATGGGAGAGGGATGGGGAGGGGCAGTGGGCCTCCGGCTACCACACTGACCGATCGAAACGCAGAAGCACAAGATGCGTGTAGACGCTTCACGCCGGTATTCTGCAAGGCCGTACCAACCCAGTCGTGCCGGCCTATTCGAGCAGCAGTAAAATTTGCCACCGCTTGGCTCTACCAGGTTAAAAAAAGTCTGCTTTAGGAGGGATACCCATGGACAAACTGGGTTTGTCATTTTCAAGACGCTTCAAAAGCAAGATATTGTATTATTGACAAGTACTTATTCTGCCAAAGACTTTAAAAGTACGGGAGGATCAGGTACAGTAAACGTTGCTAAAGTTATAAATAATGTAATAAAAAATCTGGAGAAAAAAGATTCCTCTTGGACTATTATGCGGATTAACGGAGCTTTTTAGTTCATATATAACAGCCTACTTCCTACTGTTGCAGTACAGTAGTATCTACTTCTAGTAGTACTACTGGAGAGTGCACTACCTGGAAATCACAAAACTCAATTTGTTTTCAAAAAGGGATAAAGTCCAGGATACATTTTACATCAAGATATACTTTCGCTCTAACTTGACTTTACTGCAAGTAGTAGATGTACCGGCGTTTGTAAAGGCTGATTATTGCTTCTCGCTCTGCCCAGACCTCAAACCCTTGATCGTTTTTGCAGAACATAGATTACTCTAAGCAATAGCTAGTCATTGAGCCTCTCAACCAATCTTTAGATCCATAGTCCACACATCCATTGCCAGAAAACATATAGATAGGCCTTAAAGCTTATTATGCATAAATATGTATACATTTAACATTGGAAGGGAATTTATACTCAGGCTTGGTAAATATACTAAACTATTATTAATATTATATAATTCATGAACTAGCGACCGCGATTTTATGTTATACTAGCGCATCGCATATAACAGTGTAATATAAACTAAATATAAATGTGTAATACATATAAACCTGTGTGTTGTATATATAAATAAATGTGGTGAAACTGATAAGCCAATTCATAAACAAACGTGAATTGCTATATCTATATACTATTAAAACTTTTTAAAAAAAGCCGTGTCTGTACATTGAAGATATTTAAAAAAAATTGGGATAAGATATACAACTAACTTCGAACTCAAATATATTGTTTTGGAATTTTTGTCTGTTCAGGCATCACGCAAAAACTACTGGACCAATCTTGATGCGGTTTTAACTTTTTGGAAGATTATGATTAAACAAAAACTGCTTTACTTTTTATTCCGGAAAAAAATCGTGTGCCAACAGTCACTACTGAAAATAAGTAATACCTGGAATGGGAACCATACACAAAAACCACAGAACGCTTTAAATGTTACATTCACTGTTCCGAAGCCTGTGAATAACGAATATGTCTATTTATTTAAAAACAATGTTCTAAATAAAACTAATTAGTTCAGTTATTACGATTATAACTAGTTAACTGAATTGCGTCCGAAGAGAACTTAGATAGTTTACACTTTATTTTGGTACATAAAACAATTTATACACATATAAATAGAAGCTAGTATAAGTGTAATATATACTAATTAAAATACATTTTACTGGCACATAACACGTCAGCTTATTAATAATATTACAATTAAAAAGTACCTTTTAACTTTTTTCTGAAATACAGAAGATATATTATCTTCTGCATTTCAAAAAAATCGTCTTCTATGTATTGCTCTTTAAACGATGGTATAGTGTTTACAGCTTTACTTGCTTTGATTAGCGAATGCTCGTCCGTTCCATATTCGATTCCAATTCATTTCACTTAATTTTTATTTTGTTACCATACGTTCAGGGATTTATTCTGGAGAATGGCTAGTAAGCTAACGATCCTACAGTTTCCGAATAAGTATAATGGCCTCGGTAGAGCTTCAAAAGAATATTTATGTCTATATATAACTATAATACAACTATTATGTATTATTTCAATAACAGTCAAATGCTGGTTGCACCGAGAAAAAATATGTGTATATGACCACTGAGCAAAAAGTGTTATACAATAGTATTATATTAAAATGAATTAACAAGACAATTCAAGTAAAATAAACCGCAAAAAAATATCTTGAAACAATTACAAAGTTATTGAATTTAAACCGAGCGGTGATTCTTTACCTATATATCTATGTGTCGTAATCCACAAGAGCAGGCTTGACCACCGGTCGCGGGCAAGTAGCTTCTGTATAGGAACCGCAGAGAGAGTAACATCGCCAAGTAGCCAAGTACACGACCCGTACGACGTTGGTGGTTGTCTCATAGATCTATAAAACCAGAAATAACGAATTGACGAACTTTCTAGCTTGCGTGTGGATTTGGGTGTTTTTCTTTTAGTCATTTCAATTATTTTAGGCACATACTTATAGTCAGTCTACTTAAATGATGTGCATATGTAGGTAATTACAGATTTCGGTCAGATTTAGGTTAATGAGAAAACTGATACATAGTACACACTTGCTAATTGTTTTTGTTTTTGATTTTCACGTTGTAAGATAAGAAAAAATATTGTTTACCAGTTAAGTTAACATTAGATTTTAGTATCGTTAGGTTTTAGATTTCAATTTCTAAATTAAAAGAGCGCTGCAAAGCAAAGATCATCGTAAAGGGTAAAGGTAGGTTTCGTTTCGTTACTTTGTGTGATAAATTTGATGACTTTTGATTTAGTTTAGATTTCTTACACATCCCGTTCTATTTCTACCACGGCTATAACTTCCCAATACTATCGGCGGTAGTCAACTGCGCTGCAGATACTGTAGTGCTGATAGTGTACGCGCACACACACAGGCACTCATTCGATAATAATCTCCACGAGTAAATAAAGAATGAGAAAAATAGCTTCCTCTCTTAGCTTAGTGATGTCAAATATATTTCCTTTCAGCAAATTGCTGCAGTTCTAAAATACAGCAGCACTGATTTTCAAATTAAATTAACAAAAAGATTTATATATACATATACACACTTACATATATACTTTACTTTATTGATTTTATATATATTTATATAGGTATACGTAATGGCATATAAGATAAATATAAATAGGTTGTAAATACATATACAACAAATCACAAAGTAAGTTATGATATTTAAATGTTTGAAAATAAAAGTTAAGTTATAGTCTATGACTGTCGGTGGTATGAACATAAAGTTTTTAATTCTGACAGAAAGAAAAATTAACGATAACTATACTTATCACTGTGTTGAAAGCTCTATCTAAATTTTTACTTGTGCAGATAGACAGATTTTTTTTTAAATATTGTTGTTTAGGCATCTGTATCTAATGTATACCCAATAAAAATTTAAAAACATTTAATGTGAGTAGATATTCGGGTTTCCATTTGTTACGATCCTTCATACTTACCATACCATTTTACGCCTCTCTTAGACATGGAGCGTGGCGAGTGTAGACCTTACGTGGAAAACCATAAAATGTTTAAATGTTGCACAACTAGAATTATGCATATTACGTAACTGTATCATCAAAAAAGTATTTGGCCTTCTTTTTAAGCGACAATAATTTACAAGTGGCTTGACGTTACATGGGAAGCACTAGAGAACGCAGTTAACCACAAATTGTCTGCAAACAATACTCCAACAATGACACCTGTTATCATTTATTAACAGGTAACATTACGTTAATTTTAGTGAATAATGTATGTAGATGTTCAAGAAAGGTATCATACGTAAACCCATTAGCTTAGTCACGAACTAGAAACACTGCAATTGTAATACCGCTTTAAGCTCTTCTCTAAATAATACTACCTTCGTGTTTACAGACGTGAGTTATTTTAAGTTAATATAGATTCATCGCGGAACAAGGTCGTAACCGCAGCCGACGACAATGCAGCAAATATTTGTATGCTGATAACATTATGAACCAATTCAGTGATAGCAACAGATTTGCTCTTAGATTAAGCAGCTAAGCTGCTAGGTACGTGCACACTAAACATATTTAACGATCTACAAACAAAATACGTTAGTTCGATTATGCCCGATAAGAATAAATCCAAGGCAGGACTTAAAATTCGTTTAAAAATTAAAACTATAATTTTGATATATACAACTTACAGTTGAATATATCAAAATAATAGTAACCAATTTCACAGCTGACGATCAAAGTTGTTATAAAAGTAAGAAAATCACAGTAGTAGCCACTGAAAAACAAATGGTCTCCTCTCATTTTCACTAGGGCTTAAGGCCTGGAAAGGATGATTGAAGGAAGCCTCTGCTCAGCTGTGGGCACTTACAGGCTGCCTTACTTACTCTATCCTGCATTTCACCCTTCTTACATCGGATATGGTAAGGTAAAGACGAGTGAGTGAGTTTTTGTTGTGTTTTTTAGCATCGGTTAGGGAAAGGTGTATCTAAAGGTCAGAGAAAAGATAGAATAGAAGGGAGTCGCCATATAGAGTCATGCATTCAATGCCCATAATCAATGGTCCTTTTTCTTTAATAGCATTAGGCGTGATGAATTTCTGAAGTCCTGGTTATTTTCTTGTATGAAGTAGTGATAAACTGTGATAAACAAAAAAGAATGTAATGAATAATTAAAGCCGAAATGCTCCTTGCTAGATATGGGTTATATTTACATCATACGAAACTTTAAACAATAATATCGATTGTGAGATGGTACAGGCCAAGCCCTCCGATTAAAACGCTGCGTGTCTGCAACGTGTCTAAAAAAAGTGGATGACCAGTAAAAAATTAGTAGCCATATTTGCTTCCTAACGTTTTCATAATTAAAGATCTACACAAATATACGTGTATTGTAGTCATAATAATTGAAATTTTATAGCCTCTTCTATAATTTCATTACTCATTAGCGGTAAAATAACAATATTATAAATAATCGGTGGTATTTATAACATTAAGTTAATTACACGACAAGCTGCATACTGGAAATCAAGTTTGCAAATCATCACAAGTCGTTAGGAGAACGCATTATCATAAGGTACTCTAAAATTATCTAAACCTCACAATGATTGAATGCGATACTTAGAGGAGATACGCGGATACGCCAGGATTACCCAACATTGCAGGACGATGTAATGATGGAATAAATGAGTCCTGGAATGGAGAATGAAGTAAACGAGTGGGATAGATGAAGTGTGATAAATGAGTGACTTGGTGTCTAGTACATACTATTGTCAGCGTACCTAATTACTGTGATAATATCATAGGCATATAAGTATTGTTTGGTTATAATAAACTTTAATGACACCATATTGTTAGAATTTACTTTTAATACTCGTATTATTCTTTGTCAATTTAGTTCACAATAGTCGCACATAAACTATTATTGTACGCCTGTGCTCATTATGAACATCGTAGATCACAGAGGCAATAAATTAGTATTTATTTCAGAATTGAATTCTTTGAATTTGTTATCATATGGAAAATATTAAATTATAATAATAATCAGTGTATGAACCCAATTATAATGATAACTCGTAAATATAAAAAAATCTGACACCTATAGCTAATGGGTACGTAATTACAAGATATGCTATCGTCGAATCGAAAAGAAATTGAGAAAGAAATCGAAGAAAGAGAGTGCGTTTGCGTAATGAAGATAAAATGACATGAGTAATACTGCAGTGCTTAAAAAACAAGTAGATATTGTTTACAGAGGCTGTTCTGAATCCGCGCACAGTAGTCTTTAGATAAAATACAACATAGTCAAAACAAACACTTATTCATTTCCTTTATTTAACATTAAGATGAGACTTTACTATTATAACATACATTAAGAATTAACTTTATACGAAAAGATTAATACTCAATCATTTATTGCGTTTCCAATATGTACAAAGGATCTTAAAATAAACTGAGTTTAGCATGAAGCAGGAAGTATACTAACTCAGCCTATTGAAACTAAAAAGTGAGCACATATTTCTTGGAAGGGTTGTCCATACTCACCACACTGGGCAAGCGGGTTGGTGAGCGCAACGCCAGTACCGCGGACTAGTGACGCTGCTCACCATCACTAGTCTGTGGTATTTGGGTTCGCTAAATATAAATATAATCGGTGAGATTGGCATTTGCAAAAAGAAATTGTATATTCCTCTTTAAACCTAAAGTATAGTAATATATCTACATTATGTATAATAATTTAGAGTAAGTAACGGCCAAAGAGAATCTGCCACCCCATTTTATCCCATGAGTGTCGTAAAAGTCATCTAAGGGAAATGCCAGAAAAATGTTATGGCATTCGATACATAGTGGAATAACTATCTTAAATATGAAACAACAGCTGAATTATCCAGCCCGGTGACGGGCACCAGCGTCTATCGGGTCGACGTTTCGTTTTGCGATCAGAAACCCGGCTGCCCATTGCGACAGTTACGGTAAATAGTCGTACCTTTTTGTTTTTAATATCATTTGTTTCTATGTACTATTTGTCTCATAATATCAACATAAAAAAGATTTTAAAAATGTAATAATACTGTACAACTCTTTTAAGATAGAAAAAAATGATAACGAAGATCCCGAAAACCCTTTAAATGAGCTTACGCGCTACATACTAACATACAACAACTAACACCAAAATAATGCGGAATGATTTAATTTTAAAGATATTATAACTCACCTAATTGGTACTATTAAGGCACGCATCGAACACTAACAAACTAGAATCCAGATTCAAGATAATGAAGATTTTGAAAAACATTCATTCAAAGTATCAAAAAAAAATCATATTTACATACTGAGCGCTGCTAGGAAACTTGGTTTATAATGAGACAGAATGCAGAGCGCGCCGGGCCTCTGTGTAGAGTTAGTTTACCCGCGTCTACGCTTGTGCGCGCCAAATCCACCGCGGTGGTTTACATGTTTCTGGATTCACACTTGCTATATCAACGAGCGTCTAAAAAACCATACTTTTTCTAAGAGCACGATAACTATCTTGAGATCAGAAATTTAAATTTGTATGGACGCGGAATGGTAAGACTTGTATAATATCAAGGTAAAGTGAGACATAGTCTCCGTAAACGGTCCATCCAGTGATGATGTGGACTTGTTGAAGGTTTTTGGTAAAATTGATGTTTGATCTTATGTATATTCTGGTATTGGATTCGATTTTCGATTTTGTTTCTGTTCTTTTATTTATTATTATTCAAATTATTTCTTAAATTGTACGTTTTCTCGTCTATCATTCGTCATCAATTATTTTTCATTCGTCTAAATGAAAAATAATTTTAAACCTAACTGACATAACTATTTATACTTCCCATCTACATAGACTTAATATTTTCAGTTGATCTCTGTATATATTAGTTACCCACGGATTATCAGTAATTGTTTATTACTCATAATCAGTGGTTAGCCCAAAAGTAACTTATTTGAGATTATTAAACGCTTTAGCTAAATACAGGTCATGATGAATTTTTTACTAACAGTTCAAAATTACAAAAAACAAATGTAGCAAAATGCTAGTTATTAATGCGTGTCTAAAAGACAAGCAAGAATCACTCGTAGCAGCTACACCTGACTATAGATTTGTACAGAGAGCATGGCAGAAGTGAAAAAGCGAAGAATTTGGTTGGAGTTAATTAAAAAACGTGGGACATAATCTAATTCTTTAGAACAACTATGGTCGGAAGTACAACTTCCAGGAGTCACCGTAACCGTTAGCACTGCTTACAGACCTTAATGTGAAAACATTAGAACACGTTACGGCAAATACATACACAGATCCCTATCGGCTAGCAGTCTGAAAGAGATTTACACTTGTAGTATGTTATACAAGAAAGCTTCAGTACAACTAACAGAAGGTAAATATATAAACATAAACACTGTAAAGTGTACCAGAAACTGAAAACCTAAATAGCATTTAGCCTGATATAAATAATAACGCTATGCATACACGAAAAAAATGTTGCCTATGAAATGGGAAAGGGAGAGGGGGGGGGGGCAACGAGCAAGGCGCTCACCTTAGCGTTGGGCATCAGTATTCACATGGTAAGTGCTTACTGACGCCCAAGTACATCTACAACACCAAAAGAGCTGCAAGTGCTTTGCCAGCCTTTAAGGATATTTAGGAATGGAAAGAGGAAGGATAGGTATCCCCTTATATATATATATAGATAGGAGCCCCTTTTCAAAAAAAAATTATGGGCTTTACTATTCGCACTTTCTGCTAGAGACACAAAACTGCTTTAGTGTTACACCAGATGTCAGTTCCGGAAGTTGTCCGTGTTTCTATTGCACGGATTTTGTTGCCAAAAAGATTTTCTCGACGCTAGGAAATCCTGAGGCGTTAGAGACGGTTTAAGGATAGCTATATCGTCTTAGGAGATGCTCCGGTCGATAAACATGATCCTACATTCCGAGTCTTTCGGTACTACTTCTTCTCAAGATTGTCTGGATCTTCGAAAGTGTAGGGAGATGGAAAACGTACAGGTTTAATTTTAAATTCCGCTAACCGCTTCTCTAGTTCGAGTAAATATATTTGAGAGTTATTTGTTTTATACTTAAGTTCATTAAGAAAGCACCGCGAGGTGCTGTTTTAGATTTGGATACTCTGAGTCATTAGTAATGCACTCAATCGCACTTGTGCACTTGTACAAGCCGTGTTCAGGCCATCTTGTGATGGTGGAACTTCCAGGCCCTCAAGTATCTCCGTCGATGGAAGATTCTTGCAAACAGGTTATGATTATGCATAATCTATTCTGTTTATCCTTTGCTACCTACACAATAGGGTCTTAAATTTAGGTGAATTAGCAGAGGCTCGGGACGCAACACACAAAAACAATTATTTGTGTGTTGCATAAACATTAGTATCGGCCTCCATATGTTATAAAATTTAGTGAATAATTGCAATCAGTTGCGTTCAGTCCAAAAGAAATGCGGCTGTATGATAATTGAGTTTTTTGATATTTATGACTGTTTAAATTTGAAGCCTGTAGAGTAAATAAAAAAAATATTATAGCCACTTTCTATGTGCTCTGCGTGAGCATTGGGATTGCGCCTGTGATTTCTCACGGTGTAGGCAAATGTTTATACAAAAGAGCACCTACTCTTGACAAACTAACGTATACAGTATACTGCAGACAATATGCAAAGGTGTTAAGCATATATTCCATTTTGACACTCTCTACGAAATTCATGATCATACGCGAGACCACAGACTCGTTTGTCAGCCCGCAGGGTGGACCACGTACATATATTTGTATTCCCCATTACACACCTTTTAATTTATTTAAAAGCATTATTATTTTTAATTATTAATTTAAAAGCAATCACTTTGAGTACAAGTTATCCATATAATCAGAACCTATATCTATAGCAATATTATTAGTGTCACACATATAGCAAGATGATTTATCAATAAACTGAACATTTTATTGTTAGTCACTTAGTTAAATTCTGTTGCAAGATTTGGTTTCATCTATTTTAGAACCTTTTCCTTATTCTTACACTTACATACATCAAACTTCTTGAAGTTTGTTGTTTGCTGAATAGCTAATGGCCCTAATATAAAGCTAATTGCTAACATTTAATGGCCTAATCTATCTCAATTCGTTTGAGGAGCAAATTTACTTTTTTTATCGCAATGCCACGCTACGTAAACGCAACATAAAAGTCGTCGGCTATCGGCTGCGACCTGATTAAGCTTAAATGGCGACATAGCCAGTAACAAAAGCAAATAATAAATATTATCTTTGGCATAACTTGCACAAGCTCTTTGCGTTTTAAGAAGAAAAAACATTACATTTAGGGAAAAGTAATTAAAAACTAGTGCTTTTAGTAGGAATCACAGGTCTTCATTTTGCACATCTTTGGTCTTTTGCCTTCCTTCCAGACCTTTGATTTTTTTTTGACCTTCCTGCCAGAAATCTAACTTCATCACTAAAGTGGCGTTGTAGTTTTTTTCCGAACCCAAACAAGACATGTCCTGTGGCCAGCATTGGAACATTTATGGGCTGTTTTTTAAGACATTATTAGTTGTCGTCATAGGTCTGAATGCAATTACGCCCGAAAAAAACATATCGACCGCACTTTTTCCATTAGTTTCTGATTCATGTAGAATAGAGGCCTTTTAGTAATCATTACTCTAATACTTATAGTTTGTTTATAATATTTTGAATGTTTTTCGAAATAACTATCTAATATATATAATAAAAGTCTAATATTTTATAGGTAAATTTTAGTTTTATATTTTTTTAACAACAAAACCTGATTTTCATTATTATTAGTAAGTGATTAATTAACATCATGTCTAGCTGAGATCTTTTATTAAACGACTAGATATTGAAATAATGTTAACGGACAAAATAATAACGTCATAAATTGTCGCGTGACTACCTAGTATAATCTCATCAAAGTAGTGCCATTAAAACTTTTAAAAGTACTCTTAGATTTCCTTTACTTACATACAGAACGTATGTTATTTATCGCCCTAAAATATGATCCGTAACCGTAACCATAATATAGATATTAATATTCTTCAATTGCTTGTATGTACATAACCAGTCTGTCTCCACTATTTTGCTATGCCTAAAAGGCCCTCCTGTGAAACCATTATTTAATATTATTATCGACCAAAACTAAACCACGTGAATGCAATAAATGTATTGAGTCCATTTTAAAAGGGGAAGGCTAATGTTTTAGGCGCTTTATTTATATATTTATTTGATATACATATACACGTTAGTGTACTTAAATTTTAAATAAATATTACCTAAGTAGGTATAATATATGCAACGTAATCGAGTTAAGTACTCAATACTTGGAGAAAGAGTGGTTTAGTAGAGTATGAAACTATCGTTTTCCTTTGAACTAATATCAGATGCAACAAGTACACTCTTGAAAAGGAATATCTTTTTAACAAGTGGTATTGTCATCAAGATGCTTCTATTTGTTTCGATCGATACTTATCGATAGAGAGTTCCTTCTACCTTAATTGCAAGGTTACGGATAAGGAAATTCGATTTGGAAATAGTTTGTTTAACATTAACACACTACGTATCAACGAATGGTTGTTCGTGACACTTTTACAAGGTCGAAGTGTCCTGTAAGGTGCCAGCTCACGCGTCTATCTGCATCAGAATGGTTGATTCTCTCGTGTGCATATTGTCAAATGCCGTATATTATATATATATATATATATATATATATATTTCATAAGAATGCAAATGAGTTTCTAGAGTAACTGAAGTGTTGCATTGTCAACTGATTACGCTTCAAATTACTTCTAACGTAGTTTATGTTAAAAGAAATTTGCACGGTAAAGGTGTACGTATTGTTATTTTGATATTGATTCAAAAATCATGAGACAGTCTATTCTTAAAAGCAACCTTTATATTTAAATGATGTCATGCGTCCAATTAAATACCTCATTTCAGAAAGCGACTCTTGGTCACGTGCCTATCGATTTGAGCGGCTCGGTTATTGAAGTTGAACGAGATGGCTTAAGACGTATGATTAGTAGTTCTAAATTACATTTTGCAAGCCGCGATGGTCGGTCTACCTTGACCGTGTGCACAGGCAACCGTCGCAAACGGTCATGTGACCGGCGACGAGCCGATAGGAGCGGCGAGCTGTTTCGATTGATAATAGTCTTTTAATTTTTTTATATTTAACAGCACACGTTTTTAACACTCGTCAATTCTCATGTAATTCATGTACTAGAATGCATACTGTTGGATGTTTTTAGCATAATATAACGTAGCATGTCGTGTGTTTCCTAGAATACTCTCACACTTTAATGATTTCAATAACTACCTTACTAATTTCTACTACTTCTTCTGTTTTACAATTTAAATTTGTCATCTACTGTCGGTAATTATTAATGTGCAATGAGTAATGTGCAAAAATATGCAAGAGTAAAAAAAAGTAAATGCGTTAACATAATTATCAATTTGATAACGTAATTTTGCACCAGAAAAATTTAGCAAGCCAGTACTTTATAATCATTGATTAAGAGTAAGCTGACTGAGAAACTAGAGTCTGCCGAACGATTGATGGATAAAAAAACATCCTGATATACCGATCGCAAGCCCCACAGACTAGTGATGGGTAGCAGCATCACTACAGCGAGAGTTATGGCACAGCACTTACCAACCCGTCTGCCTACATGGTGCATCCGGGATCTTCGCTATAAGAAATGCTAACTTTAGCTAGTACTGTTCTTGGAAAGTTCAACAGTGAACTAAAACAAACTGATGAAGATGAAGGTTCCAAAATAATATTAGGTCCTTACATATGAAATTGGCATTTTGTCGAAGTGGCCACTTTGATCTCAAATAATCTGGCGTTTGGTTAGGAATTAAAATTCAAATATATTTCTAATTTAGGCTTGTGTATTTATGTTTTGAATTTAGTATAATTTCATAAAAAAAAATCTTTTTTTACTATTTCCATATAATACGCTAATTCTATATGTAAGGACCTAACACTAACATACAGTTCAAGTAGCCATGGCAGCTTAGGGACAGAATAATGCCTAGCAATTTCAAATAAAAAAGAAACACGACATAAGATATAAACTAAGATCGTCCTGGGCCATACAAAAGCTAAATTTGTTTACGCTTAATCCGATCAAATATACATACACAAATAGGATACTAATATACAAAATTCTTTGTATGTATATGAACTAACCTAACCTATGAATGTAGGTTTGAACAGATTTAACTTAAAGGCTATTCGACGGATTTTGATGGAACTTTTTTTACGTTGTTGCACATGTAATATGATTCCAGTGTGTTTCTTTAACAACGATTAAAGAACCGAACGGGTGTGCCGAAATTAGGCAGCTACATTATGCCATGGAATCGGATATAGGATACTTTTATCTCAAGTACAAGTTGAATTGTGTGTTTGAATGTTTGTCTTCCAATCACGGCTGAACCGACTTTAATGAAATTTGGTATGAAGACGCCTTATGTCCAGGAGAAGGACGCAGGATATTTTTTTAAATTTCTTTTTACATTTTTATTTGGGAAAACCGCGGGAACACTCCACGCAGGTTAAGCCGCGGGCGGAGCGGAGTTGCTAAAGAGAATGTAAGTTTGCATGAATGTGTATGATCTCCAGAACTACTGGACATTAAGTGAAAAAATGTACACTTAATGATTTATTATTTTTTTCTTGTGTTTACGCGAATACGAACTTTATAATATAAGGGAAAATTAATGCGATAAAATCCGTAAATTATAGTTATATTTCAAATTCTTTTACTGTGAAAGCTAGGTAGGTACAATACTCCAGATATGTTCGATCCCAAAAAGAAAATACGAATATTTGTTTAGAGTTGTCAAAGAAAATAACTAGTTACCGCGCTACTTTTTAACGATATGCTGACAAACATCTAAAAAAAGTTTTTCTTTTTGGTTAGAGGGTTAGAGATTTGGTGAGTTCTGTCAATGTGTCAGTTCAAAATCAGTCTGTAAAAGTCATCAGCTGGACAAAGGCCTTTTCTAAAAATACCCCAGCAAAAGCCGGCATGGCATGCATTGAAGATTGCTCATACCACCAGGTTGGGCGGGTGGGTCGGTGAGCGCAGCGCCGGAATTCAAGCACCAATGATACTGTTCCCCATTACTTGCACGTTTGCTCTCACGTGCTAGTGCGATTAAAAAAAATTACTTCTCCTTTACATTCTATATTCCCCCTTTATACCCAGAAATATAGTTTATTTAAAAAAAATTGTTCCATCCACTTCTCTTTCCTCTTCCCCGTCCTTTCTCCCCAAATATCCTTAAGGCCGGGGGCCTTCGTCGGCGTCGGTAATCACGTACTGTGCCCCGCTTGCCCGTTTGCCCCCTTTTCCCATCCATAAAAAGGCTATTAGTTTATTCAAGTAACTTTCCTCCAGCTACCCAGAGATCAGACCGCATTAAAATTATACATAAAATACATTTGATGTGTCTAGAATACACTCATTATCTTCATTGCTAAGGGTAAATCATAAGGCCAATACCTTGCATCCTTGTTAAATTGCACAGCACGAGTTGGTGAAGGTTACATTGTAATGGTATGTAATCTCCAATTTATCGGGAATAAATTATATTTACTACATCGTTTGCCGGTAAATGATCTTAATTATACATATAATTACTCGTAATTGTTAAGTAGCATGTTATTTTATTTATTTAAAATATGTCGTAACAAATTTTGTGAGATATGTTCCAAAAATTCTGATAATAAATAGATTTTGTGAATTTGTCCTTAATAAAGAAGTGTGTATGCGGGAGAGAAAAAGAGCAGCATTGCGGCACTGCGCTCACCAACCAGCTAGCCCAGCGTAGTCAATATACTTTTTTTATTGGATTAGGGGATAAACGAGCTAGCAGATCACCTGATGGTATGTGGCTTCTGCAGCCCATGGACATCTGCAATTAACTTCAATCGAAGAAGGCTACAGATGCGTTGTTACCGCTGTGGACCAAGTTGGAATGCCTCACAGCCTGTTATTATACTGACTCTCAATCCGGAACACGACAGTTGTTCTACTGATGTTTGTCGGGAGAAATGGGTTCGAGGGTGATACCTAGCCAAACCTAGTGTGTGTAATACTTCTAAGAAATGTTAACTTTTGCTTTTGCTTGCGCTTTTTTGGAGATGCCTATGTTAAGCATCTGGTGTGGTGGTGGTGCAGTGGGCAGAAATAGGCTTAATGCAGAAAGATATACATCCTTCTAATAATAAAGTAATTCATATTAATTTAATGAATTACTTTATCACACAGTATTTCATTGATAAATCGGTACTTGAAGTGAGGACGATTAAACTTCATAGAAGTTCGCCTTACTTTCGTGATAATAGGTACCTACATGAAAAATACGATAACAAACTATTTTTATTCTCATTAACTCCGGTAGCTTTTAATTTTAATCTCATTGGACAGACAGAGACAATTGAGTACTGAGTTGTACTAGACTATTAAGTTTTAAACAAAATTATCTCTTCAAAGTTTGTCCTTCTTGACATTAATTATTTTCATAAAATGTTTTATTTTCTACAAATGTATCATTAAAGACTTCCATGATAATAAAGGTTAGATAGTTTAGTAGTTGGTTACTTATTTGATAGCGAATACTACCAAAACTTAATAAACTAAACTATCGTTCTTTTGTTTGTTCATTTCTTTTAGTTTGTTTTCTTTGAGTTTTACATTTACTAATAGACAATGTTATTTTTTTAACATGCATGAGTACTAATCCTTAAACTAATCGATAATATATAAGTACCTATGGTAAGCGCATGTTTCGACCTACATTTCTATTTAAACTACTGTGATAGATTAATGTACTTACTAAGACGTTGCCCATTTATCCGAAACACGGAATTCCGAGACAATGTCTAATGGACGGTCATGGCAAATTATCGGACCGTGTCAAGAGAGACGTTCTAACGACTTTTTATCAGACAGTTTACAATAATGGATACGCTTTTAAGTATTTCAGCTTAACCAGATTCGAGAATAAATTTTTATTGTAAAATTGTTTAGAATATTAACAATAGTACTGGAAATAATAATGGCTAACATGTCTTATGTATACCTGTCATATATTCTGTCAAAACTTTGGCAATGTTTTTTAATTTATATTTCTTCTAGAAGCTTCTAGAAAATTTAGAATATTGTAGTGGCGGCAGCGTTCAAATCCATCTCGCAACCCACATGATTGTTTGTCACATGACCAATTTCTTTCGTACCAGGCGAAGAACTTTTCAATTGTATCTATAGGAGCAGCAGTAGATAGTGTAGTACCCAAAATACTAAGATCTAACCCCGCCACTGGCACAACTAAAATAATTAAATAATTTACGATTTTGTTTTCCAATGTTTGGTTTCCAGCTGGGATAACAAAATCGAAAAGGCTAAACCTTTTTAGTATATTAGTTAAAAGTTTGAATTTTATTTGTTCGGGCATAAGAAAAAATTGTTTAGAAGGACAGACAGATAGACTTCATAACGGACAACAATGTAATCCTAATGGATCTCGTTTTTAGTACGACATAAAATACATATATACGAGTACATAAGCAATGTAAAACAGAGGCCTCTTTTTTAATATTTAAGAGGGTATTGGAGGCAGAAAGAATTTGATACGCTACTCTAATGCAAGTTGGCGGACTAAATTTACATATCCTTGTAATAATATTTTTATTATTATTTTTCAGGCAAAAGAATACATCGTAAGGAAAAAAGGGTAATAGTAACAGCTTTTTTGCTGCTGCTATTTTAACGTGGGAGAGGCAAGCGGCGGCATTAGCTGCTGCTTGAATAGGCCGGCTCGACCGGGTTAATACCACGACCTCGCAGAATACCGGCGTGAAGTAGAAGCATCTTGTGCTTCTGCGTTTCGTTCGGTGAGTGAGGTAACCGGAGGCCCACTCCCCCTCCCCATCCCCATCCACATCCCCCTCCCCATCTCCCAAATAACCTCAAAGGCCGGCAACGCACCTTTGGTATTGCAGATGTACGGGGGCGACGGTAATCACTTACCATCAAGTGTACCAACTGCTCGTTTGCCGCCTTTCCGATAATAAAAAAAAAAAACCTAGCAGCACTCTTCGTAACCAATTTATTCAGAATTCCTGTCTATTGCGTATGGGCCACAATTTTTTTGTTAGTATTTTATACATCTTTGTTGTGTAACCGATTTCAAATGAACGCACGGGACGCTTTGTATGTGCGTGAGTGCATAATACATTCATTTTTTGAGTTTCATGTTGTCTAATTTCACACCCATGCAAGCTATCACTATAATCCTGAGAGAGTGTTTTAGTTTTGGGCAATAATTCATCATCGTCAGTCTATGTTTGTGTATACTCCTGAACATAGGATTTTCCAAGAAAGCGCTAGCAGAACCCAGCATGCACTTCTAGAAAGGTTTGCACACACTCTCTACGCTGGACAAACGGGTTGGCATCCTCGGGCTAGTAGTTCTGCTCCGCATCGTATGGATTTCCCGCCATCACACAATCGTCAGAGAGGGTGCACCACGTGCAGAGTCGGCATTTAGATAAAAAGATGGTATACTTCCTCTTACGCCTGTTGTTTTTGTTGTATGAAATTGTTGTATCAAAATTTGGAACAGAAGCAGAAAGTTGAACGCAGATTGGTTGGATTGTTTCTCTTCTTGATCTTCTTTATCGCTGTTGCCCGAAAACCTTATTGACGAATGCTAGGAATATATTCAATCCATGAGCATATCTTTACAAAAACTAAAAGACAAATAAGTATTTAAAATATATTATGCATGGAACTTGGCTGAAAGATTATTGATTTCAGAAGTCAGTGATCCATTCACCAGCAAAGATCGTACGAACATCGCAGAGCTGGAATACAGCGCTGAATAAAACACTAAGTAGATATGTGGCAATCTTATGTCTGCTGAATGTTTATTGTCTTGTGTTCTTGTCATTCTTCTGAATTGTTGGTTTTCATCTTGTTTTCAATAATGTAAATGTTGGTGTTATAAATAATTTGTTTCTGTATAGCATACACTTTAATGAGTTTGGCGTACATAATGCATTGCGATAGGAGCAGAAATAATAAAATTTCAAATATTGTTCCCTGTAGTTTTAAGTGCAATAGTAGCATCAGGACATCCATTGTACTCCTATCGGTAGGAGGAGTTGGTAGGAGTACGAGCCTGAAGCTATTTTGCACATTTATTAGGGCTTACAATGTTGCCACGCTCGTCAAACGGATTGGTCTGGTGTAGTTTGTATGGATGCTGATATACTTACGTTTGCACGAGATTGGACAATGGTTTATCTCATACCAACACCACTCAACATCTGCGACACAATGTGAATATTTAACTGATAAATTCCTAACTAATGCAAGAATCGATAAGCAACAATGTCAGCCCGGAGCTAGCCCGCATTTTGGAGAAATCACGTTGTCAAAGTAGTTCTGACTGGAATTATTTGTCGCAGTATTTTAGTTTAGATGCCTGTTTTAATTAAATTAATTTAGAATGTGTTAAAAAGGGTTACCAAATATTTAACGATATGTAGAGGCGGTATTTCCTCAGATATGTTTCGTCTCACGGGTCTCGCAAAAATATCATGCACATGCAGTGCCAGGCGAGGCACTGGTGACAACGACCGCCAGGCCTGCATGCCCGGTAAACGCAACGATAAGAGTAAATCATTTGAGGGAGTTCTATCTCCAAACGGATCCACCGTTAGAGATAGAACAAACAGGCTAATGATGATGCTATGATAACGCTTATCTACAAGAATAGAAAAACGAATTAAAGTGTTATAAGGTTAATTTCCTGCAACAAACCAGGTAATACCTGCTAAAGGATTTTGTGAGCCTTTTTTTACCTTAAAATGTTGCCGCACTTGGACACTTAAAATGCTTTATGATGTATTTATCGAGTTATAACGAAAGTATGTTGATCGATGTAATTAAACTAGATTAGTCCATCTTACGAAAGATAAGCTGTTAAACTCTTGGGGAAATTAATCCTTGGATAAAATGCCTCACGTTAATTGTAGAGAGGTATGCAAATGAAAATTACCTTGATAGATGACTAACTATAAATAAAATTATTGAGAATAATAAGCAGGTTTTACGTATTATATTTCATTTTAATTACATTTGATTAGGTAGTATTTTGTAAATATAATTATAAATCTTCTTATTAGTTGTATTGACCTCATAGCCACGAACTTTTTACAACAAACACTAAAATCAATAATGAATTGCACGACCAAAGCGCGCATTTTTCCACTAAACAAAATACATTGTATGCTACACTTCGTGCTTTGAAGGCATTTACTGTAATTATTCCGTTTACAGTTGGACATAGGCTACGGCCTATGTCCAACAGTCGCCTAATTTCCGTGATCGCCACGCTTGCTTGCCAGGCGAGTTGGTGGTGATCACGGATCACGTGCTTTAAACGCTGCTCTCCGTCCATGGTCTGCATAATTAAGGTCTGACATAGTTGAGATGGTTATTTCACTATCTGTCGGAGAACACAAGATTTTTCTCGCATTTCCCTCAACTGATTTTAATGCATATACCCGCGGAATAAAATGTGATATTAGTCTCTTATTCTAAAACACCTCGGTCAACATCACCGTGTTTTATATTTTCTAATTAATAAAATAAAAAATCGTCTATGTTAATATACATTACAATTACGTAGCAACAAATTTGAGCATGTTAATCACTTAACACATTAGATCAGAGGCAGTAAAGGCTATAATTTAATCTAAAAGTACATATTTGGAGGCATATAAATAAAAATAAAGACAGAATGTGATAAAATTTAATTTTACTATGCAATTCTATTTAATATAACGTGAGTATAAAATTTACCCATAATAATGCACGAAACTACTAAGGATTTCTTCCATTTGCCAACTTTTATACCTACCGAAATTTCGATATAGATAAATTTGCTTCGCATAATTAACTTCTTAATAATAATTAGTAGGAACATTAGCCATGGTCATTAGTCTACGAGCTGCCTATAAAAAATACATCATATTTAAGACTATCATCACCAATACTTGCAAATAATGGAAACTATAAATTTTCTCTAAAAGGTCTTTGTGTTAATTTCATACTTATTAATTTTCAACACAAATTAAGGGATATTAATAAAAATTGTTTTGTATAGTGATGTATTTCGTGGAAAAAATAATATTTATTTATTTCCCGCTACTCTCGGGGTAGGCAGAGGTGTATGAAGTATTGGTATTTTTCAGAGGGTGAAGGCATATTGAAATCAGTGACGTTTTTATCTTCTGTCCTTAGATGTTCTTATAAGTATAATATTTATTCCATATATATCTCGGAAGTTTTTATTTATGAATATATACATCCTGGGAGGATGAATAAACGCACTTAAAAACAAATTATAAAAAAAATATCCTTGTATCCACATAGACGTGTCCGAGAGAAATTTTGCACAAAAGAACCTTCAAAACCAATGGAAGGTGACTATCTATTAGAGCTTTTGAAATGAAAAACATCTCCCATTCGACTTGCCTATGAAACCATACAACGCATGGTAATTCAGGTCGTAAGTAGACTGCATTAAAACTATGCCCTGACAGTGACACCAAAACTACTTCGTCGCATGAGCCGAACTCTCATGAATTCATATTACGTATCAACGTTCCTAATAAATCTTACTTACATATATAGTATGTCTACAACCTATTGTTTACATTTTAATGTATAGTTTGATTTTGAACAATTAAGTGTGTAAGATAGAGACTAAATCAATTTAAAAAAATATTAATACAAATTGAAAAAATATTAAAATAGTAATAAAAAAAATAATTAGAAATTTATGAATTTTAAGGAAATAAGTTAATTAAACAAAAAAAAGCTAAGTGAATGCACAGAAAATAGCAAAAGCTTGAAATTTTATGGATAAATAAAACTGTGAAATGTATATTTAAATAAATAAAATTTGTAAATAAAATATTATCATTGTTCAGATAAATCTGTACAAAACTTACGACAGCGCCTTTTGTCCTGATGCAAAATTAATAATGAAAATGGGTAACACAAATATTAAAAAAGTTATTGAGCCCATGTTCAGACTTTTGTCATAACCACGCGTATATAAAATGGGCTGGAAATACACAACACGTCCACGCCGCACGCGCGATTCACTACTACTGATTAGTGATTACTGAACTGAATCATGAACCATGACAAGAGAGGCTGTTTTCCGTATCAGGAAGATAGAGGTTGCGCGCGCGCCGCTATGTGTACAATATGAGCTTTTACATACAGATCGAGTAAATTAACATTTAGCAAGCTTATTTAACTTTTACAATACTTTATATGCGTCAATAGATACGTTTTTCGATAAGAAAAGTCTATAGAAGATTGTCCTCGTTTAATCACGTGTTAGGCATCATCTTGATGACGAAAAATAAAACAAATTTACCAGTTCACTTATTTTTTTAATTTTTAACAGCGTGCGGTTGCATACAATTAACAGTGTATGTAATAAAATTTAGATCTTGTAGTAAATTTGTTAACCTTTCAAAATGACGCTCTGTATATGGTAAAGCACCTTCAATAAAGCTGGCTAAAGATGGTACTTTTAGTTTACCGCAGATAATTTCGGGGGTTAAAATGTTGAACACGAGTTGAGCAGCTTGACAATTTTTGTTATTTGTATTCCATTCTACAGCAAACTTCAACAGTGTTTCTTTTTGAGTATTATTTATTTCGGTTAGCGTTTCATAAAGTTTATTATTTCCATACTTTAATACTTCATTTATTATCTTAAGAACATGCAAGGGCCTCTCCATACGTAACGCTAATTTCAAAGCCTTAACTAATTTCTTGTCATGCAACAAATTTCGGAGTTCTTGTTCTTGCAAAATTAGTTCTTCTCTCTCCTTGGCCATTTTTTCTCGACTCTCTACAGTCACATCTTTTAGTTTAACTAATTTAGAATCAGAACCCCCTGTTATTATAACTGATTCATCTTTATTGATGGCCATTGACCATACTTTCCCATCATGATTGTCTAAAGACATTTTGCATTCGGAAGTTTTTACATTCCAGAGTTTTAAAAGACCGTCTGCACCACTGGATATAATTTGCTGCCCCTTACTTAAGAATTCAATTTTTAAGACTGAACTTTCGTGCCCTTCGAATGTTTTAAGGCAGCTTAAGTCCGTTATTGACCAGATTTTAATTGAACAGTCTGCAGAAGAAGTAAGTACTACTTGATCGACGGGTGAAAACCTCACGCACCATATACCTCTTCTATGTCCTTTTAAGACGCCCAATAAAATTAAATCTTCAGACCATAGTTTGGCTGTTTTATCTTGGGAAGCAGTAGCTATTATTTTATCATTTGGTGACACAGCAACACAATTAATATCCATTTGATGGGCTAACTCCGTGAGTGTCGATTTTATTTTTAGATCAGGTTCATTAAGATCTTTAGGAACAGACCATACCTTCAGGCAGTTATCTTGACTTACTGATACAAAAAAATTATCTGATGTTTGGGAGGTAAATACTGACCCTACAGATGCAGTGTGTCTAGAGCCTATTCCTAAACATTTCACTTCATTATTGAAATCCCTAAGCCAAATTCTCACTGTGTTGTCTTTGCCAGATGATACAAACATGTCTGGTTGTGTGGGAAAACATGCAAGAGACAAAACTATATCTGTATGGCCTTTAACTATTTTACAATTCAAACTGTCTAATCCATAATGCTTTAAATCACGACTGTTGGTAGCTACAATGAAATTTGATTCATCTTTTCCAATAAATATTATATCTAATATTTCATCTGTAAAACCAATCATTTGCTTTAAACAGCTGAATGTTTCCAAATCATGTATTATAATATTGTGATCTACTGTAACAACAGAAAGCATGTTTCTTGCCTCATTAAATAGAAGATGACAAATTGCCAAGCCGCCTTCCTCTGATGCTGGAGACACGAGGCTATTATTTTGTTCAAACATTAGGCGACTCATTTGTAAATCCCACACTTTCACTATTCCCTTTTCACCAGCACAAGCTACAAAAATTCCATCCATTTCTAACTTCTTCTTAAAATTGGGAATTTTAAATGATGGTGGTAAAAGCAAAGCAGTTTCAATATTTTCATATACTGGAAGTACTCGCACAGCTTTACTTTCATTTATTTTCCAAAGTATTAGAACCCTGTCTCTACCAGAGCTAACCATATATTCATCACCAGGAGTAAATAATAAAGATGTCACCTTACTAAAATGTCCTGAGTATAATGTAAGTTCTTTACCAGATTTTGAATCCCATGATCTAATCTTGGTGTCATCAGCGGCTCCAAAAATAATTTGTTTTGAGACATCTGGATGGTACTTAACAACAGTGAAAACCCCCAATGCCCCATGTAGACTACTAATACATGTATAGTTCTTCAGATCCCACAATCTGACATTACCATCGGAGCCTCCAGATGCAATATTACTATCAGTAGGATCAAAAGCTAACCTAGCAATGGCACCTTTATGGCCTGATCGCCATACTTTCTGTTGCTTTCCAGTATTTCTGTCCCATAATTTCATTAGACCGCTTTTGTGTGCTGTTACAATTACCTCATTATTATGAGAGAGTTGAAATGTGTAAATTTGATCCATTTCATCCTTGTCTTCATTTGCTTCACCAATTGTTAAAGAATTACATAATGTATTTATATCAATAACTTTGATAATATCTTCACATTGGCACAGGAAATGGCCACCATCACCAGTCCACTGAATATCTCCTCCAGTATAAAATGCTGTATATTCACTTATCTTTTCATAACTGTAATATAAAGATCATATCATTGTTAAAATGTATGCTCTAAAGGAATTTTAAAACAATAGGTTATTCAATATCAACTGATTGTATTAGCTCTATATACTCCAGCACACGAGTCGGAAACCTTTTAATGGTGAGTCAAATTTTATGGAAACTTATCTTCTCTTTCTGTCACTCAAAACTAATTATGACATAATATTATTTTGTAAATTTATCATGGTGTGGTAAGTCGTTTTTTCTTATAAACAATAAACGTAATTAATCTTAATGCTCGTTATGGTAGGAATTTAGTGTATCTCCTCAAAGCCAAGGGCCACAACAAAACACCAAAGAAGCCTCTTGCGGTCTGCTATACTCTGATTGCTAACCACCGCCTGCTTTATTTTTTTTTCATTTCATTTAAGTACTTTGGTTTCAACCCTTGTCAAATTATTCTAATAATCCTATCTTGTTAAACATATTATTTAATTATTTCTAGCATAAGTCTATAAAATTTACGCTTACGGTATAAATTCATATTCTCATATTAAAGAAAGGTACACAAAACTTCTGTGAAATAATAGGTTAAGATATTCTTTAAAATAATAATAATCAATTTATTAATTATTTTGAATCACCTTTGAAGGACTAAACAGATATGAACGAAGCTTGACAGAGACGTTGATTATGATAAGTTAACTTTTAACTTTAATATAAAAAATATTTAAAAAGAAAACTACTTATTTTTATCAATTACATGGAAAGTTACAAGCAGATTATAACTTACATTTCTTTAAGCAGTTTAGCCATATTGTTGACAATTATTTTTAAAGTTTCGTATGGGAGCAATATTTATTAAATTTAACTTATTTTTATAAAACTAGTCTGTTTTCTTTCCTCACGTGTATTTAAATGTCACACAATAACAACACTAGTGGTGCTTAATATATTAGTAATAGGTACAGATAACATAATACAAAGAATGAATATCGTATCAAGCAATACGAATATGAAGTATTACTATAATATTTGATAAGTAATAAATTGAGTATAAGTAATACGTATAAATTACCCTTATTCACCATGTCTACCTTAATCAGTGTCTCATAAAATTTGATTACACACCCAATAGTTAGTCAAAAATTTTATATATTTTCTTTGAACGCGTCGGCATAGTCTGGGTTTAGCCGTATCGATGTTAAAGAGGTTTCTAGTATTGCATCGCCGACTTTCCTTGCCTCCATCTACAGTGTTAATAAATCCTCCAACTAAGCAATAGAGCTTGTATTTGGAGTGGTTCACGACAATAGACATGTTTCGCAGTCCGCACCCTAACCTATTAGGCTATTGGCGCTTTAAACTTAATTATTGTGAAATCCGGAACGAATATCGCCAGGACATTTCTTATTAGTTCACGAGTTGCCTGTTTTTCGGATTGTGTGGCGGGAGGATGGGACTTGACTAAAAGCGTCCTGGAAGGGTCAGAAAGGGGCTACCCTAAAATAAACCAGAAGCCACTCCGACCCCTGCCACACAAAATTAAGGAAATACTTCAATGTAAGTGCACATTGCGCCGGGAGTGGCAGAGGTCCAAATCTGCCACTTTCCATCGACTAATATAATTGATGTCGTAATGGTCGAGAAACACCTTCGAGAGTACTTTCAATAAAAGCAATTGGATCGCCTTAATTCCAGGTCAAGTGGGGTGTATGATGCTACTCGCTAAAACCAAGAAGGCCCTCGCGCAGATGGCATAATAAAACATTGCTCCGCGCTTACCACCAAGGATTATAGCGGCTTTTCCCGAATACTGGGCACGTGGCACGTCTCGAAACATTGAAAGCTAAGCAAGCTAAGCAGCGCCTTTTACTGCTGCTCGACCTCGCAGAATACCGCTGTAAAGTAGAGGTATCTTTCGTTCGGTGAGTGACGTAACCGGAGGCCTACTCCCTCTCTCCATCGTCCCTCCCCATCCTCACTCAGGCATCCTCCGGCAGGTATTGCACCTGCAGCACCTCCGGCGTTGCAGATGTCCGTGAATAACGGTAATCACTTACAACCAGGTGAGCCGCTTGCTCGTTTGCTCCTTTCTCTAGCTTCCTTTCTCGCTTTCTTTTTGCTTTGATCGCGGAAAGCTACCAATTACTCCATGTTTCGCGATGGTGTTCGGCACATAACACCCCATCTGAATACCAGAGAGGAACAGTTCAGGTTCAGAGTCAAACACTATCACGCTACAGTTGTCGTGAGTACTGTAATATCCGGCGGAAACCGCTAACAAGGAAGCGACGGCACTTGCAGTACTCCTCGACATGGTATGGCGATTACCCATATGGCCCGAAGGACTCCTTTGTAAACTGTCACCGTTTCCAGTACTCGCCGCATCGGGAGAGTGGCAGACGAGGAAATATTTTCTGAAGTCCGGAAAGCCATGGCGGGAGTATCGCAACTGTCTGTCTCTCGCCAACCTGCTATTCAGTGTCATCAACGACATCCCGAAGGGCAAGTTGGTCATGCTGGCACTATTCGCAGGAAACGACGCATATATTTGCGAAGTTATTAACACAACTTTGACGCGCTTCCATCCTAAGAAACCAAGTGGAGGTTGTCCGTAAACGTCAGAAAGACACAGGCAATAGTCCTTAAACCGACTCGACTGCCACAGAAACAAAGACTGCTCGAAGTGTAGGTGGAGTGCTCGAGCACAATACCTGGAGGTCAAAATCGACTGTCGTCTAACCATGGCCCTCCAGATAAAACAGGTAGTTACCAACGCTAGGGCGGTCAGGGCACTCAGTCCAGTCCTGAGGGCCGAACAGTAACACCGAATTAATAACAATAGGAGTTACTGGAGTACCTGCCACCCGCTCGCTAGTAAGTTCAGCTGGGCATGGCCGGCCTGTCTTTGCGGGGTGGCCCGAGGTGGCCGCTACAAGTGTGTACTTCGGATGCCGATTGGTGGATTGTGTTTGCGTCATTACTTTGCGACACTCTCCTTGATCTCCTCAACCGATGTGGAGTCCTAAGGAAGAGGCTTTTTGGTATTGTGATACGCCATTTTCCCTGTCCTCTGCAACTCTGGAGGGGCCGTACCGCTGGTGGGGCCGCGGGGAGAGAGAAGTCGGTATTACGTGCGTTGTTTTCCCAACCCTCCGCGGGCGTTATATGGCTGGCTGTGAAGCTATAGACCTGATACGCCACCGGATGCCAGGAGGGCTGGTGCTTACTAGCGTTCATCTTCCTGATCACCATGACCTTCGGGTGGCGAATACTACGTTACACACGTTTGGAGGCAGAATGGGAACGCGCGTCCAGGTTCCAGCGAGCGTTGTCAGGATAGAGGGAAAGGAAGTGTCCATTCACAAGATGAGCTGCTTGGGGTGGCCGGCGCAGGTGGATCGCCGCGGGGTTTTGATCATTACAAGTCCGACATAACCAGTCCATGCCCCGCGAGGACAGTTATACGTAAGGTATTTCTCCATGTATGAAAGAAAAAAAGGGTCTCCCGCAACGGGAATCACCCGGCTGACCTTCCGCACTGAAGGCGAAAGTACAGAAACAGACCAACCCAGTGCTCGACTATTAGGTCGAAAATTTCGTATATCTAAAGGCGACCCAAAAACCTGTTCGTACCAGACCTGACCTGATATACCCAAAGTATAATAAAAAAACTAAAAAAAAAATTGCATACCATAAAATTGACAAGCATTTGAAGCTGTTAGCCTGCCTCTCGCTTGCTCGCAAAACACGCATCGTTGCCCCACGAAATTAATTACATGAGTCGGAGATATTTGATTTATAGCGCCATATAATATGACAAAGGCAGCTAAACATAACAGCTAGCAAAATTCAAAATCTAAATAAATTCTGTGACAACTACGCAATTAAATAGAACGAACGAGACTTCCGCAAAATAAATAATTTAGAATAATAGAGAGATATGTACCTATTGGATATATATCACTCATTTACCTTTAACTAACTCAGCTGAGTACAGAATAGATCATAAGAAATCTTGTTTATGATACAAGTCAACAATTTTCTTTTGTATTTTATATCTTGTTATTCGAATAGATCAAATCAAATGAGTGAGAGAATTGAACTTTATATCTGAATACCACTGAAATGCCTAATGCCTAAATGCCGAATGGTACGAACGAGTACGTCGTAGACGCGTTTCGAACATTTCTAATCTCGCTCTCACTGCACAAACTAATCATGCTTTCTCTTTTCTGCTGACATAAATCAATTAATTTCTTTTTATCTACGTTCGCAAGGAATCCAAACCAAGTGTATAATAATGTGATAATAAGATTTATTTTAATTACAAGTGATTTATTGATTCAATTTACTTCACTACAGATTTACATCTTTTCAGTTTATCACTCATGAGTTATAAAAGTCGAGATCTAGAACGAACGTAGTAGTAATAGAACTGTATCATCTAAATTGTAATGTAATATTGGTATTTAACAACTTGAACATTACGCTCTTATTAGAATTGAATATGATTAAGAATAGAATATTTAATCATATTGCAAGAAACTTTTCTTCGCAAAAACTAAATAATAATTCCGCAAAAAATTGTTCCTTTGAAACTGTTTTTACCTTGCCGCAAATCAAATACATAGCGGTTATAAATAGACTCAAAGTTTACCATTTTTTTGGAACGGGTGTTGCTGTACCAACATGCGGCTTACTGGAAATGTTAAATGTAGTACCAAATAACTTATTTTTAACCGCATCGTACATAGGTAAGTAAAATATTGAATTTACCGATATCTTATTAAAAACTGAAAAAAAAATTCTTGTTTGTCATCCATTTCATGAAACTATAAAATTACAGTATCTACCTAGGAAAAATCATTAACTACCAAGGAAATCTCATTAAGTACCTATTTAAATGCCAGCCTAATCGTAAAGAGTATGGATACCATCTTCAAATCAACTTCTTTGGTCTGTGCTTATTCAGTTCATCAGTTGCTTACTGACTGCAAAACATATATTATTTTCTACCTTTATTATTGTGGTGGATATACAAAGGCACTTGCATGTCTCATAATTAAATTTTAGTTTAAAACCAAATCAATATGATCAAGAGGAAGGTTTAGGCTTTGTGACGCATTTATAATACAGGGATAATCACAGAACATTCAAATGTTTAACAACAAATCTTGTATATACTCAATATTATACATATATACACACATATAAGATTGAAATTATACTGGGATTGATATATTTAATAAACCTTCCATTTGACAATCCCAGAGTATTTAAAAATCTCAAATCTCAACAAAACCAACCAAGGAAGTAATCGTTAACCAATAATGTTATTGCTTATTCTTTCTAAGAGCTATGCACAAAATAATTCACGAATTTTCCTCAAAGTTTGGTATTAAAGGAAAGGAATATAGTTTTAGTAATAGTAAATCTATGATTTCCAGATTGTTTTAACTCTTTACATATATGTATATAGACCATAGTATAAATTCAAGGGTTAATTATTGAAACATTATTTTAACTTTGGCACACATCATATTCTTCAGTAACATCTTGAAAACTGGGAATGGATTAAATTATTTAAGTGAGCGAGGAGTAATTGCTACTCAATTGACAATTTAAATGCAAAGTATAAAATTATATGTTTAACTTGTGACATTTTGCAACAATACTTCCAATATTCCTTGACCACTCTTGTTCCTAATTTATATTTAATAAAAAGAGTACCTCTCTAGCTTTTGCAGGGTGTTGTAAGAGGCGACTAAGAGAAAAGCTTTGAAAATAGCAATGGCAGGATAATAATCTCATAAAATTCCAGACCAATGATGGGGAGCAGCGTCTAAGGAATGAGGTGTCTGATACTGCAATCGACAATCAGCTTGCCTAGTGTGGCGATTTTGGCAAATCCTCCTTATGACAGAGATCTTTGTCCTGCAGTGAAGTATTTACAGGTTGTAAAGGTAAGAGGAGTATGCAAGGAAAGTACTAATTACAAGCATAATTTCTGTAATTGATAACATTTCAATACCTTATACTCTACATCACCAAAAATGTATCTAAAATTCACAAGTTATCTTGTGACTAAATTATTTTATGGACAATCTTTCACTCCTAATAGGAAGTTGATCTTATTAAAATATTTTTTTTTCTCTTAATTGTTTGTGGGTTGAACCAGCATTGTATTAGAATTCGCAATAGATGAGACAAATGTCAACATAGTCCTCCTTCAAGTTGGAAAAACTTGCATAGGTCAAAAATCAACAAATTTTTGAAGTTTTTAACTGCTCTACCCATTTGAAATCCTAACTAAGATATATTTATTAAATTAGTATAATTCTCTTTTTTGTACATTGAAAGGAAGTGTGGAAACAGGGTTAAGACACTTTAATGTGAAGCTTGTTTATAATATTAAAAAATTACTATATTTTTTTATGTGTAAGCGGGCAAATGTGCATGTGGCACCTTATGATATGTGATTACCATAGCCCTCATACATCTGTAACACCAGAGTAGCTGCAAGTGCGTTGCCGGCCTTTAAGGATATTTGGGAGATAGGAGGGATAATGAGGTGTGGAGAGGGAATGAGCTTCCAGTTACCTAAATTACCGAACAAAACGCAGAAGCACAAGATACCTTTAATTCACGGCCGTTATTATGCGACGTCGTGGTAATAACCGGCGAGCGGGCCCATTCGAGCAGCAGCTAAAGCCAACGCTTGGCTCTACCATTCTACGTTGAAAGACTGTTTCAAGATTTTTACATTTAACTTTTTTCACAGGTATAACTGGAGCTGTTGTATTATCACTTGCAAGTGTGCCATTTCGTAACATAATAGGATTTTTATACATAAGTGAAGATAATAAACTAATCAAAATTTCTTGTGTCGACTTTTGGGGAAAAAGGAAGGACAGAATTATAGATGCTGATGACTGGACACCATTATTAGACATGACACAAAAAACAATGGATGCTTTTTATCTTACGCCACAATTATCTGATGGCACAAAATATAAACTAATCATCAAAATGGGTAAAGTGATAAATGCAAAGAAAATATCACATGTTTTAGAATAAAAATTATTTGTTTATTATGTGCAAACTTAATATATTAGATATAAGGTCTTAAAAGAAAACACCAGTAATTAACTAATTCATCATGTCATTCTATTTCTTAAATATTACAGTATTATTGTGAACCAATTTTAAACATAAAAAATTTAAATAGAACGGAAATCATCAATCACATGTGTGTTTTATTTGTATAATATATATATTTAGTGTATTGCTGCCATATAAAATGGTTGGTTTAAAAATTGTTTTTACTTATCAATAATTATTATCCATCTGTATATACAAATTTATTACAAAATTACACCTATACATAAGACCTAAAGGGGCTTAATTTGTGTATTTCAGTCGCCAAAATAAAATTATAAGCAAATTAACATTCACAGTAAAAATTTATTTGTAATCGCATAATTTATAGATAAAAGGTCAGGCTCCCATATTAATCATATAGAATATCATAATCTCCTTTGAATTGTTTTTCACAAAAGGTCGGTTTTAATAACAAAAAGAAAAAAATATAATTTGGAATCAAATCTTAAAACAGTGAATTTAATGAAAAATTCAAATTATAAATAAGTTAAGTGCGGAGGAAATACGTCCACAAATAAAAAGCCTTTTTTCTTTTACGTCACACCATATCAAAATTTATGAAGTCCTGCCAAAAAGTCTATAATCCTGATAAAAGTTTGAAAAATTTAGTATCACTAAACAAAATTATGTGAGTTCTGATGCAAAGCAAATGCAATGTTTATTCTGTTTTAAAAAAAAGCCATCGACGTCACTATACATCGACGTAACTGACTCGCTATCGCACATCTCTGTTCAACTGTGGTCCGTCTCTAGTGAACGCCCCCGCGGTAGTAGTCACTGAGCACGAATTAGCAAACTTTACTCAACCGCCGTCAAGGGCCCGGACAACGTTTAAATTGTGGTCGTTATTTTTAAAGGAAAGGACTATCGTTTGATTTAAATTTCTGACGAAATATATAAATATAGCTAATAATTATAATATACACATAGTAAAGTATTTTTAGGCACATTGTAAACTCATGTTTGAATAAATAGATGATTCAAAACAATAATTCTACAGACAGAAGGTGAGAATTTTTACTTTATAGGAACCTAATAAAATATAAAAATACTCTACAGCGAAATTTGATGCTGTGAAATTAGCAACAAGCGACGTTGCATCCCCATGTCAATGGTACGCACTATTTTGTCTTCTTTCGGCTGTCCCCATTGCGCAAAGCCGAACTTTACACCGGCAAACTTCTCTAATGAGTATGGTACAAAATCGTATTCTATAAATACGAAATTATTTTTAATGGTGCGATAAAGACTTGCAGAAAAGATTACAAAATTTTCCTACTTGTTCTAGCATAATTATGTTAATTATTAAACTACATTATTTCATACAGTATAAAATACACATGAAATTCGACCTTTTCCTAAGATAGCATTGATTCATTGATTTGAAATATAATTATGACACTGATGGAGATTTATGAAATTCATAATTATGAAGTTTCTAGTGCATTATAGACATAACATCATGATGAAATTGCAAACAATTACAATACTGTTTGAATGCCCAAAGCAAAAGAGAAACAATCGTTCCTCGTAAAAAGCCCAAGGTTGCTTGAAAATTTCATAGATTGTGGATTATTATATTGTGTTTTCAATAAGTTAGAGTTATATTAAACTAGGATAGGCTAGTTCTAGCTATCCCGTTACTAGTCCAATTGTTCTTTAATCAACCCATGCTTGTGCTGGTTGATCAGTGGTAAAAGGACTAACGCCATTCCTCTCCATCGCATCAAGTACTTCGCATACATATGCAGCTACATCAGCACGGCTTTGGTCTATACCTTTTATGAATGGATGTTCCAGTAGTCTGTTATATTTTGGTCGTTGAGTTTCTTCTTTAATTAAGCTGGAAATATTTAGGTGTTTTAAATTATATAATAAAAATTCCTTAGTTTTAAATCAAACATTACTTACCAAGTGTTGACAAAGTGAACAAAGTTATTAGAGAACGCGTTGTTTTTGTTGGTGAGCCGCGGCGGATCGCCTTGTACGACTTGCTGCAGCTGCTCAAAAACAGAGCCCCAGCGAGGGTATGGAAAGGCACCGGTAGCCACTTCCATCAATGTAATTCCAAGAGACCAAACATCCGAACGCACATCATAGCCTCTTGCACGACCTGGGTCAATCCGTTCTGGCTGAAAGGAAAGATTTTAATAGTAAATCTATTGAGAACAAGATGTTTTACTGACATTTTACATTTTGATAAATTATAAATATTATAAAACAAGGCCGCAATCCGTGTTAGCCTGTGTAAAGTAACAACCTGTAAATATCCCAATGCTCGGCAAAGACCTCCTCTCAATCATTTTGGAGCAGGGAAGGATCCCCCACGCGGGTTCGCGGGCTTCACATGTCCTCGAAATATATGTATTTTTATAATTTCTAAGACATGCTGAATTTTTCCTTTATCGTCGAACACGTGGTAAATTCACGCACACGCTTTTAACTTGCTATTAATAATTTTATTGGTGCCGGTATCGGTCCCTCCTAAGTCACCCGCGTTCTATGAAATTAAAGCGAGCGCTCTGACTTTGCTGCCACGTCTCTCTTTCTCTGTGTATTCGCATATAATTACAAAACTTGGTTTCCATCGCAATGAAGTTTTATTTAAGAGTTTAGAATATGTCACGGGGGAAAGTTCATGTATCACACATTCACAGTCAGTTTATATATTTCAGATCTGACTGTGCGAAGCCGGCGCGGTTCACTAGTATTATAATGTAATACAGTTTACAGGACATATAAACATTGTAACAATTATATAACAGCTCTAAATCAGTGACAACAGACAGAGTACATGAAAAAGAGAATTCTGTAACATAAGCTAAAGACAAGTACGACTTGCAATGGAGTTCGGGTCCTCTTTACTTAGGTCGCGCTGGCGTCACCGAATAAGACCAAAACATAAGAGGAAGAGTACGAGTAGGTAAGGCTTATGACGTGTCTCTCTCCGCTTTCGTATCAGTCCTGTCGCAGTACATCGAAAACTACATTAAGTTTTTCATGATTTAACTATATACTTTTACTATTATATCCTTTTCGGTTATATGGTTCATTATCATTATATATATTTATTCGTGAAAATCAGGGCAGTTATTTTATGTGTAGGGGCATCCCGCCAAAACGTGGGTGGTTTTGCTTTCAGAAAAAATCCTTTTAGAAACATTACGCCTCTAAATGGATTTGAGTAAAAAAAAACTTGTATTTTATTTATTGGATTGTCGATGAAAATATACTGTTTACATTGGAATTGTTTGTTTAAACAGGAATCTACCACCTCTTACTTTCATTTTTGCCGCCAAGCAGCGATGCAATCACTGTTGTGTTCCGGTTTGAAAGGTATAGAGAGCTAGTATAATTAGGGGCAGTGTAAAGATTCCATCTTAGTCTCTGAATCATCATCTGAAACCTTCTTCGATTGAAGTTGCTTGCAGGTTTTATCCTGTTTATCCCTTTAACTGTTTAACCTTGATTTTTATATTACGCTGTATATAAGTAGTAGTGTAATAGAATAAGAAATAAATATAAGTCTTATTCAATTACTAATTAAAATTTTTATTTAAATTTAAAGATGATATTCTCTTGTCTTTCTTGACATTGTGACATTAAATAACAGACATGTACAGAAAAATAAAACAAGGGATGATTCGAAGTTGTGTTGGTGAAAAGATATATATTAAGAAACGAAGGAGGCCAGTGTGCCACAAGATCTCTCCTACAATCTTGGAGGCGGCCGCTGAAAAGCCGTCTCCCTATTTTTTCTCGTAGGCCTCTACCCACGCTCTTCTATCTGCTGTCGGTCTTCTTATTGTCTGTTGCCTGGGCCAACGGATTACTGAATATTTTAACAATGAGAGTGCTACATACAGTGACTTTAAAACTTATCATTGATAACTTTATGTAGTTTTAGGGTTTCTGTTAAATATATATTAATTTCTATATCTTTTACTGTATGTAGCCTACGTTTCGTAATAGTAGCTGTGATATTTTTTACATTTTCTAATTGTATTTTAATGTATAATTAATATATTTATAGCAATCTAAACTCTACAGAAATCAGTCTACAGTAAGTGCTGAATGTGACCTCTCGTATTTATTTGCGAGTATATAAGTATTCTAGCTAATTTTATAAGTGTATTTTCATATACTATTGTTAATTGTATAAACCTGATGTGCTATAACTATGTGCAATATAATGTGACCAGTCTTCGCGATTTGGGCGTCACTGTTGAAAACTCACTGTCCTTTCGCTATCATATCGATGATACAATCAAGAAACCATCGCAACTTTCAGGTTTCATAACCTGGCAAATGAGTATGTTTAAAAACAGTAGATTAACGATTAACATGTACAACTCGTTAGTCATTTAGAATACTGTAGTGTGGTATGGAGTCCTGGCTATACTATTCACGCAAAAAGAATAGAGTGCGTGCAAAAACGATTCCTTTATATTATCTTACGTACTCTGAAAGTAAATGACGTAACCTTCATTACGACTAAAGCGCTATAAAATCGTTGCATTAAAAACACTTCTGATATAGTGTTTCTCGACAAATGAATTCATGGTTTTATTGAATTACCTGACATATTAAGTCTCCTTCAAAGTACCTCGTCCTAATGGACATGCACCAATGTACCGCATGTCTTCCTCAAGTAATGAAGTAAGATTAGAGGTAGATGTTTTCATGGGTTCTGTGGTCTCCATAAGGAAATTATTGTTTAAGATTTTATGCCCCTAATTAAAAAAATTATACTTTAACTTTCTACACATTTTATTCATTCTTTTTATTTTTTGGCTCTTGTATAATAAGTTATCATGCGATATGCACGCTGTCTACTTTTATCAAAATGCAATTTAAAGGTTTTTTCAGACTCCGAGAAGAATCGGCAAGAAACTCAGGAGTTATTGATATTTTAAATTTGCTTTTTCAATAAATAAATAGATCGGGTGAAAAGCAATACTCACTGCCATATAGGGTCTACAGCCAGCGTCGCGAGTTCGCGCTATTGAGTCGACCAGCTTGCCAGATATGCCAAAATCACATAGCTTAATGTTTCCCCTTCTGTCTAATAATATATTAGATGGCTTTACATCCCTGTTAATGAAAGCAAAGGTATTGAGGCATTAGTAAATTAGTTATTTACAAAATTTCTATAAAAAATGTAGTAAACCACCACTCCTAGAGGTTGACTCATGACGCCTACCGTAACTAAAACCTTACGTTAATTACTATTTTTACGTTTACGTATTTACAAAATGCTCGGCAGTAATGAAAAAATGTTGGAAGAAAACCGGCATGTCTGAGAAACAAAAATATTTTAAAAATATATGAAATCCGAAAAACACACAGGAGCAGTGTGGCAGACTCTTCTCAACTACAACACCCTCTTAAAAACGTGAAGGCCTACGTGTAACATTAATTGATTGCTATTTAACTTTACTTCTATTTTTACATACTAAGATAATATACACAGCCTTTTCTATAAATGCTAACCTCACCTGCACTTGGTGCCCTGCTAGCTAATAAACAAGTCACTGGTGGCCGTATGATGGCATAAAAATCCAACCAAATATGCCAAACCCAAATCACTAGTGCGAGAGTATAGGCAGAGTGCTCACTAACCCGCTTGCTCAGCATGGTGAATTTGAGCAATCCTTTCAAGAAATGTATGCTAGATTTAGCTGACGCTTTCTTGAAGATGCCTATGTTGAGCAGTGGACGTAAACAAGCTGATGAAGAAGGTGAAAAAGATGAAGGTAGCTTTATACTACGGCGTAAAAAAATACTGAACTCCGAAGAATATACGAATAGCATTCACCAAAAACCAAACAAACTGTTTTTTTTATTTAAGCATAGGTTACAAAATAAATTTTTAATTCAAAATGTATTCTTCCCAGAGATAGAATGCGACAAGTGAGGAGTCTCGTCGCCGGTTTAGATGGAGATTGCCATAAGATGTTCAAGGCTGTTCCCATAGTCGCCTCTTACGACATCCACGAGAATAAATGCGCTGGCAGATTTTCACGACCCATGCAACTAATATAATATCATAAATATAAATAAATGTTTGCAATAATTAGAACATATAATTTCTTACCGATGTATAATTTTTAATTTTTCTTTTAAATAATTTAAAGCTTTGACAGTAGCAAGTGTTATTTTGGCTAAAATATTTTCAGGTATTCGAGTCTGCATTCGTTCACAAATGAATTTGTAAAATTTGTCTAGAGAAGTGTCCATTAACTCCATACAAATCCAGCAATCACCCTGCAAAATGTTAGTCAAATCAATAGCCAATACCATTTTATTAAAATTTCACAGCCTTTGTTTAAATCTTTTATTGTATCACATGCTAACTAGCTTATAATATTAGCATTCACGCCATGCCTGTTGCCCTGTTTATTTCGGGTAGGCAGTGTTTACGTTACGTTTATCCATTTGACACGAAGTGTAACCAAAGCTGGCTTCCGCAAACCACTTCTCACACTCTTAGTGAGATATAATGTTTTTCGCGTTTCTATTTTTGGTACACAAAATACTGTTGGAAAGACTATTGAAACAGAAATTTATTTAAAATATAATAAAAAAATGTTGCAAAAAAAACTGGACTATAACTATATACAACAAAGTTCAGGTTTTCATATGTTTTAATGACAAATTTTAATATTATTTGATTGATCAATAATCTAGTACTTACTTCTTTAAAAAGTGCGCCATAAAATTGTACAATATATGGACATTCATTGCTTTTCATTACTACTTCGAGATCCATAAGTAATTGTTTTTGCTCTTTCTCATCCACTGTGGAGCGTATACGTTTTACAGCCATTACCCTGTTACTTCTGTAAATAAAATTCACGTTTGGAAGCCCTGTTAGAGAATCTATTACCTCTCCTCGCCATGATGAGGAAGAATGAACGCAGCAAATGGCTTAAACATTGAAATAATTATATATATGTATAATAATTCCACTTTATGTCAGAGTCCATATATATATAAATATTGTCTTATGTAAAAGTAGACCAGTTTGTAGACCAGGTTAAAAAATTGTGAAACCAGTGCAATTATTCATTCAAATGTTCATTACTCAGTCCACGTGAAGTCTGCAATCTTGCAGTGTCGCAAATCCTGCAGCAGCCTTTCGTTTTTTTCTTTTATTTACTTTCACTAGTTTGCGGGCATTGGGATCTGCATATTTGGATGGATTTGTCAGACAACAAAGTGTACCATATCCAGCTTAGATAACATTTAGAGAAAATGTGGTCCCCCTTAACACAAAGTTATCTCTCACTTGTTAAAGTAAATTATTAAGAGGAATCTACTTATGTAAGACTAATATTATTAAGTCACGTGAAGTCTGCCAACCAGGATTTTCTACAACAGCTTCTCTATAATGTTAGATGTGTTTAGTCTACAGCAGTGGTACCTTCACAATCCTAATGTACTACCTGTGCAAATAAAGAATGGAGGAAATTATAATTAGCGTAGCCTTTATTGGCCTGTCGCTCGTAAACTATCGCTGTATAGACAGCTATATATATGTATAGACACACACCCGCAGGTTAAGTCGACCAAAAAAGCAACATTTGCTTGGTTGATTTCTAAAGTTATTTGTAAAAGCTACTGTCGGTTTATTGTTCTGCCTCAAACTTGTTGCACTAATGTAATAGTGTACCTAAAAAAATACTTTTTGCTGTGTTTGTGTTTTTTAATGTTCTTCTGAGTAATTTTCTAAAAGATAATTATTATTTATATACATTTGGTATGTACATCATGATAAGTACTTAATATTTTTAACAAAATAGTTATATCAGATATAACGCAATAATCAGTAAACGCGTTGTCGTATATACGGTTATGAAGTTATTATAACGAAATGTAATATGCTGTCGGTACAGACTGTATGAATTTATATTCCCATTCTCTATTGGCACGAGTAGTATTTATCATTATTAAGTAATTTGCAAGTATTTTATCGATATAAAACTTACTTTACTAGTAACTTCCAGAGAACAAAAAAGCGACTAGAAGGCGCTTCGCTGAGCGCAGCCTTAATATTACTACCAGTACTCTGACTCACGTACTTGCGGGGGGTAACAATGGGGGTTTTGCCAGCGAGCACTATTGGTAATTTGTACTATTAAAGAATGGATGCAGATCAGCTCAGCACCGAGCTTTGTGACAATTTCTGGCAGAGGCCTATGTTCCAGACAAACGAAATCATCTTTCTTACGTCGAAGAATAAATGATTTTAATTTCGAAATAAATAATTATGACAACACTGTCTCACAAGTGAGCGGACTACTGGTAGGACATATTTAATACTGTGGCTGAGGCTTACTATGAAAAGCACTGTAGCATGTTAACTTGATGGTGTTATATCATCTGCATGTGATTAGTTAAGTGTAAACAAATAAAAACGAACCATTGAATTTTATCATGCAATCAAAAATAAGTCTTTTTGTGAAAGAAAATATTATATAGATATAACTTAACACTAATTTACAAAATCATTTAATTTACCTATTTGTAGCAAATTTTAAAAAGATATGTAAATATATTACAGAAAAAGACACTTATATATATATAAATATAGGATATAGCAAGCATATGTATAGATTATGTCACAGCTACTCATTTAGGAATGTAGACTTCTTTGATAAAAGTTTGCACCATTAGTTAGTTAAAACTACTTGCACACACTTTTATGTTACATAACGGAATGAAAAATTTTGACAAAACAGAACAAAGGCATTTTTATGAAGGGTAATCAAAAGCTATCATGGTTTATCTGAAGCTTTATCCATACTCACTTTTTTCGAAAGGAAAGGTTAGTATGAGAAGTAGTCCTTTAAACCCAGACTTAAAATTAAAATCCATGGTATATTTTTCACACACAACATTACAGATCTTCCAACATGCTAATTAAATGTAAATTAACAGACCTTGAATTTCAAAATAGCTAGTAGCTACTTGTTTTGTTTAAAAAAGTTTTTTTGAATATTTTAGTAAGATTGTTTTATATATGGAAGTAATAAATCCATAGAAGTCCTATTTCACGTAATTTTTCATCAAATCATTTTCTTATGAGTAATTCTTCAACTTGATGAATAACAATATCAGGACAATATGTATATATAATACTAATCACGATTGTATGATAAAAAATATTGATAAGTCATTATTGACTATGCATGTCTCCATCCCTCAACGAGTAGCTTATATATAAAAGAAACAAGACCTCATCCAGTATGCTTCAAATTAGGTTTCCGTTAATCCTTTTGGTTTTTTAACTGAATTATGAGTTTTTCTTATTTTAAATGAAATAAAATAACTATATTGCATATAAGATAACGTCATTTCACAAATTCTAAGTATGACTATCGTTTTGCAATGTAAAAAAGCACAATTGGCCATTCTTATATGTTTACATGCTTTTCTAGTTTATTTCCGATTGTCAGCGAAAGATAAAAAACGACTGAAGTGCGCGAGGCTCGAAGTATGTGAGTAAGTACTAAGAGTATGTTTGCCCTCCCCACTTTCAACTTCTAATAGTTTTTCTGTTCTGTAGTTACATCATATAAGAGACACTCGTAATTAAAAAAGAGCAGAATAATTAATAGAGCATTTTCAAATTGTTATTTACCTATTATGCAGTGCAAAAAGTTTATAATTTTAAGTCAGATAAAAAACTGTAACAAATAATATCAAATAATAATAGCAGTAACTGAAATAAAAAACAAAACAAAGAATAATGTGGAAAACTTTGCATTGATTGTCTACAGAGAAAATAGGACATGAACATTAATCAATCATATATAAGCAAGTACAATCATCATTTAGGTTTCAGAAAATATAATTACTACTGATCATGATTCCAATTACCAGTGACAATAATGTGTTAAACTTACTTTCGGTGGATCATTTTGTTCACAGCCCCAAATGCACCTCTCCCAATTTCACCAAGATCCTGAAGGTCATCTGCAGTGAAATCATATATTTCAGTTGCAGATAGTTGCAATTTACCTGATGACTGCATGGTTGGATAAATTCTACACCTGTCTCTGAAAATAACAATGGAATACATTGAAAATATACATGGCATGCATGAAACATATTATGATCATTACTATTATCCAGACATAGCCACTTCCACAAGCATAAGTTTAAAGATATTTAAGAATGGTCATACAAAGGTATGAAAGGCATCTTGGTTTAGTCTTCCTCGCTCAGCAGTAATGCATCATAGAGTTTAATCCCTTGATAACTCTTTTGTGAATTGAAACAGTTACATTTTAAATGGTGAATATTACCTAGTGTCAAGTGTATTGCTACTAGGGGTGTTTGCTGGGGTGAAGGTCCATGGTGTAGAAGTAGTGCATGTATTTGTGGGAGGGTGGGTGGGTGGTGCTCTTGTTCAAATCACACTAGGGAATAAGTATAATTTTATAATTTTTAAAGCAGTATTATGTAAAATAACTCTTTTATAACATCTTTAAAAGAGGAATTGTTAGAGTACTAGTTGATAGTCCAATACACAATCATATGACTGACGCCTAGCTTTTAACACATTTTAAAAATGACTAATAGGAGCCCACTTTATACAAAGCAATCACTACAACTCTGTATCTTTAAAAGCACCAATCATATTTATAATATAATTAAACAATCATGGTGAAAACTAACATGTGAAGCAAATCAATCTAAGTTTTTTAAATAATAAATGTATTCCCATTTTGAATTCATGAAAAAAGAACTTTTTAAAATGTAACATTATTTATGACTAGTAATATAAAAATGGAGTACACTATATATTTCTTAATATATTACAATATACATATATACTAAAGATTAATCTTTCTGATTAGTACTTAAAAACAAGAATAACTTCTAAATGTGAATAGCGAATGTGAGAGCCTGGCCGAATTTTTAGGGATGATGGCAAGAGACCCCACAGCTTGGGGGGAGGCAAACCCCTTGTGTGGGATGCTACTTGCATCAATATATTGGCAGCCTCACATTAAAATCAATCAGTACATCAATCTTAGCCAGCCCAGCATCAGGCTGTTAAATAGTGGTGCAAATATGAAGCTCTAAGAAAAGATAATGTATTTGTGCCATTTGCTCTAGAGAAAATTGATCCCTAGACCAATTGTCACCACAGTGCAATTCCTATAGGAAATTGAAAACAAAGAAATATTACAAATCCTTAATTTATAGTAGATTCTAAATATTTTGACTAAACTAATTGGAATATATTATTCTGTGAAATTATGCAATTAAATATTATAAATACTTACATTTTATTAAAAAAATAGTAAAAAATTACCTGGTATTATCAGGTAATACATCTCTGATTGTACGTGCTGGCACCCTTGCTTTCTGTCCTGATGTATTGGAAGTAAACGGCGTAAATACTGCGCCATCACCTGATGGACCACCAATCTGCAGGTCTAGTATTTTGCGTTTTTCTGTAGTAAACAAGTTCAAATCTGGTTTTGGCATATTTGGACGACTTGGGCCTAAAACATAAAATTTGTATTACTTAGTAATATATCTATTTCTGAGATGTTTTAATACTGCAATTTTAAATTTCGATCGAATTTTACCTTGACTTGATGATACTTCGCCATTCTTCGACATATTTAAACATACACAGCAAAACAACTGGCAATAATTCTCACGGCTCCCAGTTTTAAGTAATAATTTCGAAATCCGCCATTTGAAGTCAAATTTTAACGTTGGTCTCGTTTTCATACCACATTGTAAAATGTTTTGACTAATTATTCTAGGTGCCTCAATATTCGACAACAAAATTGAGTACTGACTACACTACACATCAAGTACATACAGCGTAATTTGACATTATACTGTAATTGTTACCATATCGAAATGACAGAGCAAAGAAAACGAGCAAATTTTATGATCGATTCGGAAAATTTTCATAAATAGTAATATTACTCATAAGGAAAGTTAAATTAAAAAACATTGAAATACTCGTACTACAGACCAATTAGTCGATATTTTACAAAATTGTGAAAGTAATAAAATAATTTAATTGTTTCGTATGAATTGTTAATCGCTTCTTTTTCCACGTTCAGAAATCCTCTTTTCGAGGGGTACGTTGATTTCTGAACGTGAATGTTATCAACATTCACGTTCAGACTTGTGGTGGAAATAGTTGGTGCGATTCGATAGATGCCTTTTAAAATACCGTAATCTTCATTCGAACATTTGAATTTTTTTTATCCGACTTTCGGAACCACTCATTGCTTCGTAAGATAAAATGAATTAGACAGTGCACGTTGGCATAATAATCAGGAAAAAAGTTCAAATTCTTAAGCAAGTTCGCACGTCGATGGATCACACGGAAAGCAGTGTTTTCCAATTAAATCTGCTCCGGGGAAAATTAGGGAGTTTTAAACATTTTGCTCAAACTTATTAATTCAGCAAATGAGCATGCGGCTCACCTGGTAGTAAGTGATCACCGACGCCTACGAACATCCGCAACACTAGAGGAGCTGCAGATGCGCTGCCGGCATTTAAGGAAGGAATAGGCTCTTTTTTTGAAGGTCCTTAAGTCGTAACTGTTCGGAAATACCGCTGGCGACAGTTGATTCCACTAAGTCGAAGTGCATGGCAAAAAACCTCGAGTGAAACGCACTGTGGTGGAATGCCAACCATACAGGTGGTATTGGTGGAACTTGGAATTCTGTCGCAATGTACGATGGTGAAACTCAGCGGCTGGAATCATTCCGAACAGTTCCTCAGAACATTCTCCGTAGTAAATTTTGTAAAAAATGCAAAGAGCAGCAACATCTTTTCGCAAGGCCAAAAGATCAAGCCGACCAGAGAGAGCTTAATCGTCGAAAATTCGAACCGCTCGACGTTGGATGCGGTAAAATGAAAGGTACTGGGGTGCACCTGCCCAGAGATGAGAACAGTATTCCATGTGGGACCGAACTTGCGCCTTATAAATGCGAATGGTGGACCGGCATGAAACATTGTCCCGATCTGCAGAGCACACCAAGCTTTTTGGAGACCAATTTGGCCTTGTCCTCCAAGTGACCACGTAACTGAACGTCGCTGAAACTGGCTGAGGCGATATGGGGAATGTTCTCAAAAAGAGGAGAAACGACAAAGGGATACTTTTTAGCGGTAAATGCGCAAACCTGTGTCCTTTTAGGGTTGAATAGTACCAAATTACGTTGATCCCAATCCGAGACTTTGATTAACAAGGTCTCGACTTCGTACAGACACAAGTTCGTAAATATGATCATATCTCTGAATACCGTTCCCGTCTTAAATGTATCACGATTCAACAGAGACGTAACTCTAGAACTCTGCTTGTTCTCTTCTCCATCTTAAATGATTTCATATTACCTTGTTATCTAAATATAAGTTAAATAAATTTCAATATCTCTCTTCAACCCATGACCGGGTTCTCCGTTCGTCTTCTAATTATAAGATTAGCATCCCACGATATTTTACCGATTTCATTGGAAGCTCTTTTACCGTTCGGGCTACACTTCTCTGGAATTCTTTGCCCGATGTCATTAGAAAAGTATCTAATATGTTATAATATATATATATATATATATATACTTCAAACGATTCGTACGAGAACAGCTTTTGCTGACTGCTGTTATTAGTTAGTATCGACAATCTAGCATTGGTCATTGTAGTAGTATGCATATTATATGTGTATGTATATAGTATGTATCAAATGAAATCACCGGTATATTTTTTTATATTAAGCACATATCTATTTATTTGAGAATATGTATGAAATTAAGTTCTTAATATTTTACGTATTTTTGATGCACCTATTACTTTATTGTTCCATACCCCGGATTGACTATAAATAATATCTATAAAAAAATATAATACAAGATCTATAAAAAAAAAGTTTAAATAAATAAATACATTCGCCTCCAACAACATTAAAAAAAAAACTGTACAGGGGGTTGATTTTTAGTGCAGGTCACAGGAAACAAAACACGGAATCACTAGAAGAGAAAACCTACCTCTTGGCACGGACTATTGAACCTCTGGATAATCGTATTCGTATGGATACGAATCTGACATAGTATTAAACACATATCACGACGTTAAAAAAGTAATTTACGAAAGCGCTACAAAGTTTTAATATTAGTTTTCTAAAATAATGGAGTCAGTTATTATCACCCAGCTCCTGAGGTAACTGGAGGAACATCAGCTGATTGGTGACCGACAGTATAGTTTTCGTCACGGTCGAACTAGTGATTTTCTAGTTTACCTGACTCATAGTTACTAGCGAAGGCCTTTGAAAGGGTATGGCACAGAGAGCTTTTTTCAACGCTCTTTTCTTATGGGGTTCCCAATAAATTGTGCATCTGGGTAACAAGTTTCCTCGCAGACCATAGCATTAAGGTTGTTGTCGACGGTGCATGCTCGGACTCCAAACCCGTGAATGCTGGTGTTCCACAAGGCTGTGTGCTATTTCCCACCCCGTTCCTTCTGCATATCAACGACAATATCGTAATCATCATCATCATTTCAGCCTATCAGATGTCCACTGCTGAACATAGGCCTCCCCCAAAGATTGCCACGAAGCTCGGTCCTGAGCCACCTGCATCCATCGACTTCCCGCAACACTGCGCAGGTCGTCACTCCATCTTGTGGGGGGTCGTCCTACACTGCGTTTGCCTGTACGTGGCTGCCACTCGAGAACCTTTTTTCCCCAACGGTTGTCAGTTCTGCGAGCTATGTGGCCGGCCCATTGCCACTTCAGCTTGCTGATCTTTACGGCTATGTTGGTTACCTTAGTTCTGCTGCGGATATTATCGTTGCAGACTCTATCACGCAGAGAAACACCGAGCATAGCCCTTTCCATAGCGCGCTGAGCAACTTTGAGCTTCCTCATACGGGCTGCAGTGAAAGACCAAGTCTCGGATCCGTATGTCATCACTGGCAACACGCACTGTATCGTAAAATAAGCTACAAATTAGTAGTATTCATTGCCATGCAGACGACAGCACGGGTGGTTCCCTATATACAGGCCGTGCGAATATTTCTCACGAACACGTCGAAGAGTGCCGGAACAAACATGCGTCAGAAGTCGAGACTTTGTTAAGCAAAGTCTCAGATTGGGAGCGTATATTTGCTTATTCCACCCTAAAAGGCATAGGTTTGTGCGTTTACCGCTAAAAATAATCCATTTGAGAACAATCCTCTCCTTTTTTTGAGAACATTTTTTCTTATCGCCTGAGCTAGTGTCTGAATCCTTAGCGTCGATATATCGAGCGACGTTCAATTCCGTGCCCACTTGGAGAGAAAGACCAAATTGGCCTACAAAAAGCTTGGTGTGCTCTGCAGAGAGGGACAGTATTTAATGGCGGTCCACCGAATGCAACTTTATAAGGGGGCACCCCAGTACCTACTCATTCCATTTGACCGCATCCAACGTAGAGCGGCACGAATTATCGGCGACCATGCTCTCTCTGATCAGCTTGATCCTTTGGCCTTGCGAAGAGATCTAGCTTCTCTTTACATTTTTTACCGGTAAACACCGGAAATGTTCTGAGGAACTGGTCGGAATGATCCCAGCTGATGAGTTTTACCATCGTACATCACGACAGAATTCTAAGTTCCACCAATACCACCAAGATGGTTAGCTTTCCACCACAACGCATTTCTCTAGTTTTCTGCCACGCACTTCGACTTTGTGGAATCAGCTATAGACAGCGGTATTTCCGAACAGTTACGACTTAGGGACCTTCAAGCAAAGAGCCTAGCCTCCTACTTCTATAAAAAAAGGTAACACCACCTCGATAACTATATGCGGAAAGGCGTATGAAAACTTCTCTCTCGTCTTTTTATTTATTAATTTATGTACACAGAAGTAAATAAGAAGAAGAAATAATCATATTTCTGCTATCAAGCAGGAAATGGTCTGTACTATTCATTTCTCAAGAAATTACAATATATTTATATACAATACGTTCCTTATACAAAATACCAAATATAGCATCAATAATTTATACTGCTAAGGACATAGTGGTCTCTGACTCTTTTCTTAAATACAGAATTAGTTTTGCAGTCACGTATATTTGGTGGGAGAGAATTTCACAATTGAACTGCATGAACAGAGAATGAGTGGGAATATGAAGCGCATTGATTAGGAGGGAATATAAGATAAGAGAAGGGAGGCTCCACCAAACGGGTTATGTCTCTCTCCCACACTGCGAATTATATAGCAAAAATATTTTATTCTATGAAATCTAGTTAGATTAGAATGCTTTCATAACAAAATCTTGACTTTGTTTCGTAAATAAAATAAAAACTACATTAAAGGTAAAAATAAAAGTTTTAATAATCATTATGTAAAATATAATCTAATTTGAGCAATCAGATTTTCAATAGTTATGTTTTTTTTAGTTTTTTTGATACTTTAGTACTTGTTTCAAATTGCCTCGATGTTTCAGTCTGCTTACTTTGCCTTTTAACTTTGCATTTTTCTATGGCATTATTTAAGACATCGTCGTTTTGTCCATTGTTAATTTTTTTATGGCTATTATCGTTTATTTCAAAGTCTTTATTCTTGCTACTGTTCTTAACTCTTGCGTTTTTCGTTTTAGTTTGTGTATTTGGTTCTGGATATCCATCACCTAAATGTTTTTCTGTATGAGTAGGCTTAGTTTTATTAAAATCAACGTAAGATACATCAATGGACACCGACTTAGTAGGTTTAGATTCCAGAACATCTTCGTGATTTGCTTCCAACCAACTGCAATTAAAAAAATATTTTAAGAAAAATATAGAATTTTATGAATTATTACATAGATAGATATTTTATATATTTAAGGTTTCTTAAACTTTAACTCCTAACCACTGGGCTTTCGTGGCTGGATCTGCCTCCGAATCAGGAGACGTGTTCGATTCCTGGGTTCTTACCAATGAGTTTTGCACTGAATAAAATTTTACTATAGTAGGTATATTTCACTGGGTATTCACGCGTTTTCTAAGGGAGTGATTATTTTGTACGTAATACTATTATTTATTCTGTGGTATAAATTAGATAAGGAATATTAAAGAATTTGGTACGAATATTTTATTAGTTTTGTTTTTTTTTGTAATTATTGCAGTAAATTCGTATTGAGTACGATATTATGATGTAAAATAATCAAAAACAACATATGGGTATTGAAATTTAGCAAAATTTACTTGGTTTCTCGAAAACCGCTCTATTGATTTAGAGATATCGTTTTAATTTTCAAGTTTATTTAGGTACGTGTCATCCATTAGAAAATAGTTTTCACACAAATTATAATTTTTTTTATTTTATATTTTTAAATTTATTACATATTTTTATATAAACGAATTAACCTTATCATATTTTTAAAATTATCCTGTGGGAAGTAATCACATTCCCACGGAAAACTCCTAAGACGCCGAACGAAGCTCTGTCGCCCAGGTACTATGTATATATAAATACCGATAAATTATGTATCATACATAATTTATCGGTATTTAATGGAATAACCACGTCTGTCATAAAGTCTAACAGAAATAAATAATTTGTGAAAAATGGTGAATGCTATAATGAAAAAGTACTTAAATTACTTACTGCATTTTTTAAACAGGAGGTCCTTCTCTACCTAGGAGTCGACTGGATTAGTACCATACTCTTTCCCATTTCTGCCGCTAAACAGCAGTGATATTACTGTTGTGTTCCCGTTTGAAAGGTATAGAGAGCCAGTATAATTATAGGCCGTGAGGCATTCCATCTTTGTTCTCAGGCTCCTGATGGTAGGCAACACCAGAACTGCACGGACATTATCGGTCTAAAAAAACCTACGTCCGCTCAAGATCGACCGACCTATGGCCGGCTGGCGTGGTACCCTCTCACGTCTCAAAGGAAGGTATTACAGCCCCAGCAGAATCGGTTGCTGCGAACAATCATGGGGGACAGGGCCTTCTGTCGGAAATTGCGTTATAGCCCGAGATCTCAAGATCGAAACCATAGAAGGGTTCGTGAACCGAATGGCGCGTCGTATGTTCGACGGAGCTGAACATGCTCAAATTGCAGATGACGTGACTTACACGCCGCTGTGTTACAAGACCGGGAGAGCAGTTGCCCCCCGAAAAGCAGTCCTGAAATTAGACTCTGAAGTCCGATGCATGCGGGGTTCTTTCTTTCCTTGAGTCGTTCGGGGCTACAGGAAGACACCCGAAAGATTTAAAGAATTATAACCGTGATTAAGTTATCTCTTTTGAGAACGATAAAACGTATCGGACCTCAAGTTCGGTTTATTCAAATGTGCCCGCTGCCTTAGTCGTGCACCACACCCAAACTGTTAACACACTTGAGTACAGCAAGGCGCGATTATTGTACTGTGATGACCTAACCCAGCTTAATACTACCTCGTTCGTAATGCTCGAGGATCCTAGGCGTTTTGACAACGTGTATTAATTAACAGAGACCACAAAGCTCTCCCTATTGCGTAACTCTCATGGTAATAGCGATCGGTTTCAATTTAAAGTTTCAACGGATTCGATAGTTTAACAAATCAGATCGTGGAGAGTTGTCTATTTTAATCGAACATTATTTCCGAGTAAATTTAGCGAAAAAAACTTTGATATTAATACTGTGTATTAATACTGTACTTTAGCTTCAATGATACGATACATGTTACATAATGTTTGTGCATTTCAGTTAATTTAGAAAGATGCTTTAAATACGTTATTAGATCATAGATGTATCTTGGTGATTCCTAGTCTTACATTTTCGCAAAATATCATATTTATTTACTAAAAATATTCTCGCAGCCATTTTAGCTTATAACGTATTTTAGTATACGTAATAGTTTTTAACACATTTGCTCATAATTCAAAAAAGATACTGGGTGATTATATGTCACTGCTTTAAAAAGGTAAACTTTTCGAAGAATTAAAGCTCCAGGGAGTCATTATACCACACTCTTGTTGACAGAATTTCAGTTAGTAATTCTGCTGTTCAATCTGCAATTCAGTTGGTAAATCACATATTTTTTTTTATTAAGATCACTAGAATAGTATAGTGAATGATAAATGATTAAAGAGAATATTATGGGATGTTATTTCATCATAACCCATTTATACAGCAATTTTTTTTTAGCTAAATTATCAAATTCAAGCACTACATTACTTATTATATTATAAGAATGTTATATCTATACAGAAAAACGCTATCAAGATACTCATTATCGAAGCATTTCATTAGTTCTGGTAAAATAGTTATATTTATATATACAGTGGTGGTCGTATAATTAGAAACACTACCAACGGTCCTTGACATTATGTAAGATATTTCACCGCAATCGTTTTTACTTTGAAATTAAACAATAAATAGGACAACAATATGTTCACCGATTTATCATTTATTAGAAAAACAATATAAATTCCATTACACTGTTATGTAATTTACGAAATAGCTACTATCTTCTGAGTAGGGAATCATTGTGTGCTCTAAGATATTTTTGTATTGCCATTGATCCATTGTACCTTCAATCTTCCGAACGGGAACTTCCAACTCCACATCCGGAAAAACACCCCCAAACTTTATTGTTACCGCCACCGAGCTTGACTATACTCCTTGTGTATTTATAATTAAAAGCATTGTTTACAGGATGTCTAACGTAGCGCTTTCCATCGGAATTTACCATATTTATTTTTATTTCATGTGAAAATAACACTTTTTTCCATTCTCGTACCGTCCAGTTAACATATTTTTGGAGCCTTTACTTGGGCCTTCTTAGCAACACGAACGATTAGCGTATCTTCTCTGGGAGAGGTTTTTCTTGGCCGAGCCTTTCTAAGAATTTTAAACAGTTCCATATGTTTTATCAATGCTCAGCTATTCTTCTGTACGCCCACTAATGATCTATATGTAAATTAACAATTATTTGCGTAGTTGACGCGTCACAACTTTTATTTTTGTCCATTTTGAACAAGATAAAATTCAGATTAAATTTTGATTTGCCGCCAAAATAATAGAAAAAGCCAAGAAAGAAATGTTCTTCAATTTCAAAAAAAGAACGAGCTATGGATGCTTTTTTAAAATGTTGGTAATTAGGCGTCCAAGCGGCCAGTAACAGAAAATAAACTCCTACATGTGTAAGACTCATTTTGTAATTAAAAGTAAGATATGTTTTATATTTTATGCATTTAATGAGTTTTTTATTTGAGTGGCTATAGTATTGCAAGATTATTAATTATTGAATGTGTATATTTTTTACGAACATTCGTATGTTGAAGTTATACTTTCTTTATTCATAAGTGTTTCTTATTATATGACCACCACTGTATATGTTTCACTTAGGGGTTTGTGAAATTGATTTAAATGCTAAGAGGGGAGGATATTTAAATAACTTTAACACATAGTATTAGTTACATTTGGTACCTTTCATCTAGTTCTCCTCTTATATATGGCAGTGCACCATAAAGATCTAGTACTACAATCCGAAATACAACTGCTTGCCCTTCTTGAATACTGGTTCCAATCCATTTATTACCAGGCTCTTCAGTTGGTCTTGGGATGACTACATTGAAAACTCTAAAATATATTATGATTACATGGATTACTTGAAAACGTACTTATAATAGTAAGTAGTTGTAGGTATAGCATGTTGAAGAGAGCTGTTACATTAGTTAGTTAGTTAAAACATGACTCCATGATATTTCATAGCAAAAGAGAGAAGTACTGTGTTTATCCTATTTATTTAAAATTTAACGAAACATGATTGGAGTCTTGAAAAAGTTTTGATACATTAACTAAAACCTTGTTTTTCTTCGTTTATTTAATGTATGAAAATTAACCCTGTCATGAGTCCTCTGCTGACCATACACCTCCCCCAAGATTGCCATAAGGCATGGTCATAAGCCACCTACATCTATCAACTTCCTGCAACACTGTGCAGGTTGTTACTCCATCTTGTAGGGGTCATCCTACACTGCATTTGCCTGTACGAGGTTGGCACTTAACAATTTTCTTCCTAGACAGAAGTTGGTTCTGCAAGCTATGTGGCCAGCCCTTTGCCACTTCACGTAGCTGCAACCTCGAGCAAAGCTCTTTCTATAGCTCGCTGAGGAACTTTGGGCTTCCTCATATGGCCTGTAAAGAAATACCATGTCTCGGTTTTGTATAACTGGCAACATGCAGTCAACACTTGACATGTAAATTTTTGAGTAATATTTAAAGTTATGTAGTAGTTTCTAAGTATACTTTTTAGAAATTTGTAGTTTCTTTTTCTGCTACAATCGAAAAGTAGTAACTGTTAAAATTAATGGTACATCATTTTATAGAGCTATACCAACATGGTTATAATGAAAACATAACAAAATTTCACATATCTCAGGTAATTGTTTCATTAATTACTCTTAATTGCAAACATCTTTAACTAATGGTTACAATGGGCAAACTTAATGCCATGAGGCATTATCTACTAGACAATTCTTGGAGATGGATAGAATAATGTAGGCAGGTGCAAACAATATGAACATAAATAGAAATCATAATCCTAAATGGAAGCATAAATAGTAATTAATCTAAATAGATATTTATATACATATACAAGATGTGTAAATTAAGTAAAGATACATAGTATTTGATATTGCAACACAGGAAGCCCAGTAGATGGAGGGAGCGACAAATGGACAAGTGATAAGCATTCAGTTGAAGTTTGATCTCAATCAAGTCATTTGGTTGTCCAGTGTCGTTTTTCCCGTGAATCTGCTTTTCGTAGTGCTTTCTAAATATGAAAGACATTAGTTACGAGAAACAATGTGCTATGTTGATAGGTACAGATTGTCAGCTTCTGCATTCAGATCGTCAGTTGATGGTTAGAATGATCAGGTGTAATTGAGTCAGCACCATTCACGAAATTCTGACCAATGAATTGAAGAGAAAGCACCATGACAATGTGCCTTGTCTATCACACAGTAATTTTCATAAATGGATTTTTGGCCATTAAAAATATTTCTGTGGCTCTGCAGCCTCCTTGAGAATTTTTCGTCTTCACAAGATTTAAAATTCATCTGACGGAACATCATTTTGGAACACTCAAAAACGTTCTAACAACTGTAACCAACGAGCTAAAGGCAGTTCCAATATCCGAGTTCCAGCACTACTATGAGAAGTGGAAGAAATATTTCGATTGAGACAATGTTCCATTGATATTAAATTCAAATAAAAATGTTTAAAAATATCAGTCTCATTATTTAATTTACAGATATTGTATACAACATTGAACTTGAACAGCAAAAAAGGAAACTAAGGTCACTGTGCCTGTTCTCGATCAATTAGTGGATTGTTAAATATTGGAAAACAAATATATATGTATATTATACACTACAAAATTATTAATTTAGACTAAATAAAGTTAAGAATTCTTTTCAGGTATGATGCACATGCATATTAATAATTCCAGAATGTATAATGAAACTATCAGAAACAAAATTGCTTAAAAAAGTTTACTGTACTGTACCTTAATAGTTATCTTAATGATAAGAAAACATGGAATAGTGACCAAGAAGTTTAATATCAACTATCTTGTAACTTGAGGCTGCTATTTTGCAAATGGCTAGTATATAATTAAATATTTTTATTTTGTACATTCACAATATTGTAAATGGTCTCTTGTAATAGTGCTCTTTGGGAATTTGATAGTGTTTCCTGTAATTGTCATATCTATGTGTATTGAAGATTTGAGTATGTCATGCATGCTTAGAGGCCTCTGCTTGTGGCGCCATCATATGGCCGGTCATCCTCTTCCTTAAATATGGTAGAGGAGGCAAATGGCTACCACATGCGTCATACTTGTGAGCAGGTGCTGCTTGTAACAGCTTGAACAGAAAGCTGGCCAGCTCCATTTTGCAGTGCTGATTGTATTTATTTTGTGTAATTCTATATTCTTGTAGCATGCTTTCAGTAACCTATGGGATCACCTTCCATTTGATTCAAAAATGGTGGTAGATTAAAAAAAATTAATGATAGGTGAAATTTATGTTCCTATATTGAAGCATAAAGATGTTGATTGAAAATTAATTGGCATTTTTCTCAGAATGGTTTGCTATAAATGGTTGAGAACAAGGATGAAAAACAGACACAATTTACACCTTACGAAGATCTAAAACATATTAAATAATGTTGGTGTGTTTAACATTGTTTTTATTTAACTGCTATTTGGGAGATGGTAGGGAGGATAAGGAGAGGGATGGGGATTATTCTGAGAGGCTGTAGTACCAACACGGTCGAGCCGGCCCATTCAAGCAGCAGCAAAAGCTATTGTTTGGCTTTAATTATCAAAGAAATGGGTTGCCTTAGCTTCATAAGGACTTACCTGTGAACTAGTATTCCTAGATGGGTTGTACTTTTTTTATTAACAACTCCTCTCAATGTAGCTCCTATATATGGTTGAAACACAAAGTAGTCTGCTTGTACTTGAAAATGAATATCGGCATTGTCATTCCTTATAGCTCCAACATTTTGAAGAACACGAAGGTTCTTATAACTCATTATGATACCAAGGAATCTGTTAACATATGTAAATTGTGAAATAATTATGAAACTTTGAGTTGAGGGCTAAATGTTATATGGTGGTGTTATACTATATTATTTAAGAAAAATTTTACTATTACGTATATGATGCTGAATGAAGAAAAAGTAAACCTATTACTAATTGCTTTAACAGGACAAAACGTTCACTTACTCTTTATCATATTTCCCTATTTTATAATCCAATAAATTTTTAATAGACTCTTTAAGATTCCCCAAACACCAGGGCTGTAATGCTAAATTTTGAGTCACTTTCTTTTCCACTACACAGGATTTTTTGTCATTGGCTAATTTTTGTAACTCCTTTAAATCAAATTTAATAATAGTAGACATTTTTATCGCATATAATTTATCAAATACGACAAAATCATAATAACACAAAATCAAACATATTTACAAATGTGTCAGATCAGAGAAGTGAATCAGTGAAATAATATAATGACACTGTCAACTGTCAGTCTCATATTTTTTAATTTGATATGTGACGCTTGTTCACAATTTTTACTAGTTGTACAGCTATAGGTAGTGTTCAATAGTGCTACAAATAAGGAACGCGTTAAAACAAAACGCTCTATTTAAAACACAGGCAAAACTGCAGCAGACCACAGTAAAAATAAAGGCTTGTAGCTTATGTTACCTTTATTTATCTGCAGTGTCCATAGAGTATAGTATAATATACTCAGATCAATTCATGATGAGAACGAACTGTCGTTGTTTCTGATGTACATTTATACAATACTGAAACAAAAATCGAATTAGAAATTTAATCAGTTATTACCACTACACCTGAGAAATTGTTGTATTTAACCCAAATCTTTATATCAATATAACTATGATACATTTGGTTTTAATTAGTTGCGGTCAATGATAGAAAGAAATAAATTCATAGATTTTTTGGACAGAAAAGAGAGAGCATAATTAGGTTATCTTTGCCCAGTGGGAGCTAGATTGCAAAAGTTAGAGACGCCCGAGTTAAGATAGCATAAATTAAACTTAAACAATTGTAACTTTTCTGTAAAAAAAATTTCTAACATTTCAAATCGCCATAAAGAAAGGATGAGTGCGTTTAACCTGTGAATAAACCTTAATCTTTAGGGAATTGTATGTGTCTACAATTTTTTCTTACTATTGCAGAGAGTTATGAATATTTTGAAGCTGTTCTGCTTGTGAGTTTAGTCTTCAGTTCGCTAATTTAGTACTTTGGTTTTGTTTACCTCCTACCACTAACAATTTATTTTAATTTCTATAACACTAAAATGCCTGTTTACTAGCTTCAACAAAAGCTCTTTTTACCAAAATAACGCTTCGTATCAAACATGACAGCTAAGTTCTTTCCCAAATTATAATACAACGAAATTGATTTGACATGACTTATAAGTACAAGGTTTAGTTGTAGAGCAACGTTTATTTGTTAGGTAATACATTCGTTCATCATTAATTCTGTTAATTTACGTAGATGTACTCATAGATTAGTTATTCTCTTGATTGCATGGAAAAAGGTTATTGAGATACTCGAGTCAAGTACGAAATCGAACTTATTTTTATTTATAAGATATTTTTATTTGAATTTATTTTAGTAAAGAACTAGTTCTAAAATTCAAATAGATTAGTTGAATATACTTTACGAGTATACAACACGATTTACTGCCAATAAAGAGTGTAGAGTGTTTTACATTCGTATTATATACTTTACAGTTTAAGTTATTGAAATAAATTATTTGCGTAAAAAATATTTTGAACAGAGGTTAAATTATTTATATTTATCCCATAATACCACACACTGAAATTATAAATATAAAAAACTTTAAAGACTTTAAATAATGGTAATATAATTTGTATCTCGATGAATCATTTTTTTAAAAACATGTGAACAATTTACACAAGTACACATGTAAATTTGTATAAAAATATTTTTTTATCTCCACTGATATAAAACACGTGTTGTAGATTCATTTATATTTGAATAACTATAGCTCTACCAGGATCTGATGGCAAAAAGGGAAAAAAGAAATTGACGCTAGCAATACTGGGGAAATTGGAGTAAAACGTTTTGATACTTTTTTTCCTTATAGCGGCTGATTCTGTGTGTGATACATGCAAATATAAAAATTTATCCAATGATCAAGGATAATTTTTGAAAATCTTACTGTGGCGAATGTGGGGTTCGAAATTTAGATGAAAACTCCAATTACTCTGTTCATGAGTTTATTAATTAATTATCAGAACTTGAAAATGGTTCCAAATACTTCACATCCATAAAAAGTCTTCATCGGAAGAGGAAGCCGGGGAAGACGCAGTATTTATGATAAACGTACAATGATATGGTAGGAGCCTCAAGACTTCGTGGCCGTGTGATTTTAAAATCTCATCTATCTGATATTTAGGTTCAGACTTATGATTTTTCACTGCTTCCAGTAATTTACATTTACGCCAATTATCGTCGTAAGGGATATTGTTTGATTGAAACCATTCTTTTATAACAGCAATACGGTCGGCTTGTGTAGGCGATTTGTTTAATTGTACAGAATGGTACTTGGCGTTGTCCATGACAATTAGAGAAGGTTTTGTAAGGTTGGGAATCAACTTCTCCGTAACCCATTTTGTAAAGTTATCTTTATTCATATCATGGTGGTAGTCAGTAGATGTACTCTTCGACCTATACACCAAACAACAATTTGGCACAAAACCATTTTCTCCACTAGCATGTACAATGATCCACCTAGGCCCTGCTGAAATACTTTTAGATGGGCTTGCAATATCTTTATTTTGCCAGCATTTGTTCACTGAACATGAACCGTGTATGTAGGTTTCATCTAAATAAACCACATCTAGCTTATCATCGGCTTCTCGATTCTTTTGCATACGCTCCAAATACTTGAATCTATCTTTATGTCATATCGCTCCATTAAAATAGTCCTTTTTGATTGGCACTTCACGAATTCGCATCCGATGTCTTTCAAAATAAGTCTGAAGACAAAATAAGATTGTTATTTTTAGAATACTATGTTTTTAGATTATATTCAAACTGAAAGAAAATGAAATTCATTTTTGTTACCGTAATGATTCTCTTTGTTCATTGAAATTGATTTCCTCCCGAAGAATCTGTAGCAATTTTATGACAGTGGGTATTTCTTTTCGTAGTGTAAAACTCATTTATCTTGTTTCTGATAAATTCTAAATCAAAACTATCCAAGTTTATTTTTTTTTGCCGCCTTTCCTCTATTTACGGGGCGTACTAAATACGCCTCTGTTAGATCTGCCTATAGCAACAATTCGTCTTATGGTAGTATTAGAAACCCCTGAAATAAACCAAAGTTTAGTATACATAATATAATACACACGAAAAATGCAATAAACCAAAGTATAAAGACGTGTCATGGCTTCTAACCAGTCGACGCTTGCACATGGCGCAATATCGATGATTGTGTTTGTTCTGCACCTTGTTCATCAAGTATTCTTTGATAAACATTGGAAACAATATTTCTTGCATGCGATCGAAGAGGTTTCTTCGACATTTTCACCACTTTTCTTTCACAAGGAAATTTGAAGAAAAGTCGGTGTTGCCGCGCATCGTAAAAATTCACTCTAATTATTTTTGCCAAACGCGCCAAAAGAAGTATAAAATGAATTTAAAAATTATAAATAATTTGAGTTTCCTTAAAAAATTGTCAAAAATGTCATTCGATATAGTAACGTGCCAATTACATGTCAAAAATGCTAGTGGGTAGACAGGAAAAAATGTTTACGCCGACATAAGATATGTATCCTAAATAAGATTTATAACTACGTACCATAGATTACAAATTATTATTAACTACTCTGTGTTCTTAAAAACAGCACTTCAAAGTTATATTCTCCGTTTCGTTTCTAGTTCGTAATTCCCATTCAATTCAATTCATGTAAATGCTATTATTGTTATAAAGGTATAGCTGCAAAGCATAATGCGGAATTTTACTTCTAGGATAAAGTTATTTCATAAGTGCCAGAAATTGTTACAGGCTCATCCATGTAATAGGTAATGTCGGAGTAAACATAACCTTTTTCCTTACGAATATAAATTTACTATTTATTATAATTATTAAATATAACATTAAGTCTTATTTACTTAATGTCTATGTCGTTAAGATCTTATATTAAATTTCAGTGTCGGAATCATAATTCAAAGTAGATTTTATTCAAGACCGACAAGTTTTCCAGACTATTATCAAAATCCAATATTTAGGAAAGAAGAACAGTCAAAACTAATCGAAAACAATGAACTCTCTAAATACGCTTTCGCTCCAGTTAAGCCTCCAGCTGTGTATGAAACTTCATCTGTGTATCATGATCCACTTGTAAGGTACGTTATTATTATAATTAAGCATCTTACAAATAATTAGCCTTTATTTTTTTGCTGTATCTAAAGTTATGCTTACATTTTTACAGTAAAGTCATAAACCATGTGATGGAACAAGGTAAAAAAAAGTTGGCACGCAGTTTAGTTGAGAAAGCTTTTGAAAATATTAAGAGAATACAAATTGAACGTTATCATCTAGCATCCTCACCTGAAGATAAATCTAAGATAGTATTAGGTCCAAAAGACATTTTGCATACAGCAATTGAAAATTGCAAGCCTTTGCTTCAACTTACACCTATTAAACGAGGAGGCATAACATACCAGGTATGATTGGAAATTTTATTTTAATCAACTTATATGGGTTAAACTACTACAAAATACACACATCTTCAATTTTAAAAGTAGTAAGAATAATTTTAAACATTCTCACCTAGAATTATGATAATTTGCTTCTATGAATAAAATGAATGAAAAGCATGTCACACAATGCTGCCTAACTTCTGAATATAATATATTGAACTAATGAAACAATTACTGTTCAAGAGGCAAAGAGGAACTTTGACTGAGATTGCAATTGAGAGATTTTTTCCTTTTTGGCCTAGGGAAAGAGGTACATATTTTACTTAATGAGTTGTTGTAGTGGTCAAAGAACCAGTGGTGAAAGTAAAATTATGTTGATGTCTTTATACAAAAACATGATTGATGCTAATCTCGACTTTAATAAGATCCTTGGTAGATATTCTTAACATTTTGAATAATAAAAATCAGACAGTATCAGTAAGTCTTGCATTACAATATTAATGTTAATCCTTTGTTGATCTGTGCTAGTTGTAGTCTTATGTTTGAAATATTTGTCAACTCGCTGCACTTTAGAAATCAAATCTTTGTAAACAACTTCTGGAAACTTTTTCTGGAATTTTTTTTTATCTTTCTCAGTTTCATTACCTGTGGTGTCATCAGTGGCATTCAGTACCACTACTATTGCAGTATCCAGTAATTTGATGAGAAAGTAAAAAAGGCCATTTTGGATCATCATCATCATCATTTACAGCATGTCATAAGTTCACTGATTAAAATAGGCCTCCCATTAAGATTTTCACAAAGCATGGTTACAAGTCCCCTACATCAAAAACTTCCCGTAACATTGATTTACCCAAGAAGTGTCCTACACTGTGTTTCCAAGAGTGTACTCGTGAACCTTTCTAGCAACAATTGTCACAACTGATTCTGCGAGCATTGTGGCTGGCCATGTTTGCGAGCTGTGTCTGTGAATCATCAAGTATAGCTGTATTCATAACCTGCTGAGCTACCTCATGCGTTTTGCAGTGAAAGACTACGTTTCAATTCCGTGGGATAATACGCACTGATTGTATACTTTCGTCTTGAAGTTTTGATGAATACTCGACGAAGATTTGTGACGTAGTTTCCCGAACGCGACCGAAGTTTCGTTTGGTCGAAGTTAATCTGGTCGGTAATTTCTCCCAGTTATAGTGGACAACTTGGAGCGTAGTGTTCCTCACAAAAACCGCTATTAGTATGACATGGACGCTAGACATGATCTTCGTCTTATACATGGGCACTGAAATCGATTATGCAATTCAAGTTGAAAATATAACAACTGCGAGCGACACAGAATGTAAGACTAATACTGCATTGTCTCCTTGACAAAAAATTGGTGTTAGCATGAGTCTTCCCTTAACGGTATTGAAGGAAAACGGTGTTGAGGATGACCCTGGTGGCCCTGTAGAACAAACTTAACAAATTAGCCGATATAATAAATGTGTATTATAACGCTATCTCGTTTCCACGAGGCACTTTTGCTGACCTATTGGGAAATGCTGTCGTTGTGGACTTACAGAGGTACACGTGGTGAACCGACACCGTCATTTAACGGAAACCCATCGTCTGGACGGCACTTCGTCTCGACATAAAACGAAGTAATAAAAAAGTGTAGACTTATTTATTAGTTCTTTTCATATTGCAAATTCTAGAAACTAAATTACAACAATTTATTACAACCAGTGCGTGTTACCAATGATGACTTACGGAACCCAAACGTGGTCTTTCTCTGCAGGGCGGAAACCCTGCGTGGAGATTAAAATTGTGACAGACCGTAAACCATTTCTGTGGGTTATATATCTTAAACTTGCGTTTAACCTGATAGAAACTTAAAACTTTCGTATGACTTTTCCGTTATTTATAAATAGGATATGTCATTCAGATTATCCTATTTTAGAAAACATATGACCTATCATCGCAGAACCGTTAAATAAGTGTTTGACTTGGAGGCAGGTACTTAATTGGACCGTTTATTTTGAAAGTGGTGTAAGTCCATTTTCTTTTGTTTCGAGAAAATTAAAGGTTACTATATTTGTTGATTTAAAAATACAGGCAAATCATATGAGGTCTGGCATTGTTTCTATTGTTTTATCAACATTTAATTTGTTTATATAAATTTGTTTTTGGCTAATTAGACTACGATAACACATATTTATGTGCTGTAAATGGACTTACACCACTTTCAAAATTAGACAATTGTAAAAATCGTTTAATTTCAATTTTGAAAAATCAAATATCGCTTAAAATATACTTCATTTTAATAAAATTTTGTTTACAAACAACACATAAAATTTTATTTTAGACGACAATTACATTGTCATTACAAGATACTGATTACAAGAATTTACTTATTCTCTGCATGTGGTAGTGTTTCAAAATATGCATGATGCACCGGAGGTATATAGGGTAGTAGCTGCTTCATGTCTTTATATTTTTCGTACGTATTAGGTCTGGCATTTTGGTACAAAGGCTCCAGGGCGATTTTTTCAAATTTTAACGGTCTTCCAGGACGTAGAGGTAATAAATTGATAATTTTAAATGCTGCATCCGTCATCGTTGTTTTATAAAAAATGGTATATGGTGCATTTTTGAGGAACCTCAACAAACATATTTGCAACCAATTGACCTGTTCCCCATTAGTATTTTTTTTTATCTGATTTTTAACTTTCGAGTAGTGAAAACACGGAGGGGAAACAATGCAAATCGTCCGCGGGTGAAACCGCGGGACAGCTAGTATAAAATAAATGAAAAATAACAAAACACTGATCGGCATCCATCTGCTATGCCACCTACCTCTGTCAATTGGACTTACACCACTTTCATAATCGATGATTATGCAATTTCATTTACCGACCGATTTTAAGTTGTACGAAACATGGGATTTTTTTGAGAAATTAAGCACGGACTAGTTATACATAAAAAATTACATTAAATTATGCATGAATTACGTGATAGCTCATTTTTCTCAAAAATGGACTTACACCACTTTCAAAATAAACGGTCCAATTATAACTAATAATAAACAATGTAACCCTCGTGAGTTCGCCGCGTGGTTAATGACATTGAGGGCTCGCGTTAGCGGAACGCGCCGCAGCAGGGTCGTGAGCGCGCGCGGCACCGCCTGCACCGCGGCCGCCGCCGTCGCGCCTCGTACTCATCACGGACACATAGATGTAGAAATTGTTATAACTCTGGATCAAAAACTTTGCCTAATAATAATTTCTAGAGTTATATACAGAGTGTACATTCTCTTCTGACACTCAGTTTATTATAGCCTACCATATCGAGTACAAATCGTGTTGGGTACATAAAGGATAAGAAGGATATACACCATATAGCCTGAGATATAAAAATCTAGTAAAGTCTCTCCGTTAACCCAGTAGTTGTAATTAATGGGGTTTCGTGCTCTACTGAAAGTGATGACCGAGCATTTGGACGTATTAAATCGTAATTTATTGGCATCGCTCCACATAACTCTGTTTATATCCATTTGTAGCCGCTGACAATCGCCTGCGCTTTTAATTGAGAGACAGTACTTAAGATTACCAGAAAACAACAGACATTTTGACTCCTTTACTACGGCCGCTAGATCATTTATCATAATGAGAAAGTTAAACGGATCAGGGATGCTGCCCTGGCTCTCGCCCGACCATAAAAGTACAGCTTCGAGATGTGTCCTAAGTAATCTACGTACTGGCAACGGACACGCATATAGCACACATAAAATTTCAACAACAGCGGAGTTTAAACAACTGCCGCCAGTTTCGAAAGCAGGAGGTCATTGTCGGCAGTGTCGAAAGCTTTCTTCTTCTTGTATGTCGAACTAGGCGGCGTCCACCTGTAGGCTAGTAGTCCGCCGCCATGTACTTCAAGAGATTACTACTCGTACTTCTGGCCTCCCTAAAACCATGCTGTGCATTATGCAATTGTATGTTCATTTGCGAGACAATAATTTTGTCCTTTTTTGGCTCTTTGTCCTGATTCCTAGAATATCGACGGCAACCCTAGTACCTGCGTTTGCAGCTCCAGTCATCCTGACAGCGACATCAACATCTAGCACCGGGGGTACACAACTGTATACAGAGAAAGAAAGTCTCGAACTTGTGTGAACACTCGTTATTTGACAAAATCTGTCCATCTGTTTGAATTTTCTCATTAATACGGTCACCTCTTTTTTGGTTTACATTATTCCAAAAAGACTATGGATCCTCCAGAAGATGATTTTCGGTTCTCTATTTATATTGCCCAAAAGCCCAGTTTATGTCATGTTTGACTTTTGCCCTGAAATAAAAAAAGTCTGTGTAATCTGACTTTGAATTAGTCCATTTATAACGTGTATGTAATTTTGCTTTTATTCTAATATCACGATTAATTTGTGAGGTATTATACCACTTGAGGTAGCAATATTGAGATTGGTCAAATACATCATAAATGACATTATAAAAATAATTAACACAATCGTCCATAAAATTTAAGCCGTACAGAGAATCCCATTGAACGGTAAATTAATTAAATGAGACTAATAAATAAATTCCGCTTTAAAAAAGTTTCTCTGTAACTGTCTTTTTGAGTATCGACTAAGTGTGAGGAGTCGTATTTAACGTTGGCGATGGCAGCCGCAGCGACGTAGCGCGCTTGCACCACTAGCGGAGGAGAATGCGCATCCATGGGCACAAGGCCCTCCTCCGCAGCGCACACTTCCACTCCCGCCCCTCTCACATCATCACAAGTACTGAGCACCACGTCCAATTGACGGTTGTTACAATTGTTTACATTATTACTTTGAGTGAACCCACAGAAGGTTACAAAATATTCATCATACTTACGTACATCATTACAACTAGAATATAGATTTACGTCTCTATATAGATCTGTAAAATTCTAATATTTCGATTATTCTAAACATCAATAAATACTCATTATCCGAACTATTTTATGGTATATAAATAACACAACATAAAAATAAATATGTCTTACGTGGGTACACCACTGTGCACACTAGTTTATAACAACACGCACTAATGTCAACATTATCAGGTATCAATGTTCTGTTCGTCGTAAGTCAAAACGCGATGTGACCACGATACAAGCGCCTTCCTGTTTCCTACCATCTGTTCGATCACACACCACAATTTGATAACCGCGAGGAACTAGTTCAGAGTTTTCAATTGACTGAGTGCATCCAGTTTCCGTTATCGCAAATAAATCTGCTTCTTATACTTCTATACTCAACCGAAAGATATTTACTTTAGTACGAAGACCTCGTAACATTTTTATAGAATATTTATAGAGATGGTGTACTATTGTGTTTTTTGTATTTGTGTGCTGGTTTTTCTTGAGGGATGAAACCAAATCCACTCACAGAATTCAGCATTCACTGGCCAAACCTTAGGATCACATATTTTGGCATATACGCTTTCTGGTACTCCTACTACTAATGACGAGTAGTCTCGTTCTGTTTTGTTTTCTTCACTGTTACCGATACGAAATCGCCACATAAATTCTTTATATGATTTACTATGCTTTCCGACATCGTGTGTCCTGCTTTAACCTTCAAAGATGCAGGTGTTTCTTTTTTTCAGCCGCTTGCAGGTCAGTTATATTGGTACTTCCACCTCTTAGGTTTCTCGATTTCTTTTGTTTCACAACTTGCCACCTCTCTCTTTCTTTCTCACTATCTTTTTCATTACTTTTTTCTATATTTAAAACATTTTTTAAATCCTTTTTAACTATTTTGCATCATTTTTGCAACAAATCATGTACATTTTCATATATAATATATATGAAGGCAAAAAACAGCAGTAAAGGCGTTTTTTTACCTACCGAGAGAGAGAGAGAAAGAGAGAGATAGAGAGATACCTTGGTCGAGTTAAGGAAAGAGTATGAACCTTTTATAAAATTACTCTATCAAAATTATGTTAATTGAATAGGTATGAGAAAGTTGTCTAATGGCGAATATAAAATGTCATAGTAATTGGCACATAATAATTTGGGTTAAAATAGTTTTTCCGGCAGCATACATTTTCGGTCGCTGTACATATAAGTTTGAAATTAAACAATTATTTACGGATTTTATCGCTGTAGATTAAAAATGATTCAACATTTAGATGTTGAACAAAAATAGATGCTAAGAAAGGTGGGATCATCCATAATACTTATGTTACTTTCTTTATTGCAGGTACCCGGCCCTATAACTGAGAAGAGGTCTTTGTTCTTAGCAATAAAATGGCTTTTAGATGCTGCCAATGAAAAAGAAAGGACTGTACATTTTCCTGAACAATTTGCATGGGAACTATTAGATGCAGCTAACAATACTGGCAAAGTTGTAAAAAGAAAGCAAGATCTCCACAGACAGTGTGAAGCAAATAGGGCATATGCACACTATAGATGGCAATAAAAGTTAATTTGAAGACTTCTTTTATGAGTAAGACAGTAATTAAAGTTGACGTTTGTGAAAAAAAGTAGAGAAGATAATGTAAATGAATGGATAGTTAAGATTGACAATAAAATATTACTTACTCGAGCCATTTTGTTTTGTTTTTATCCTGTAGTTATTTACCAAAGGTTTCACTAATGTTTCTTTTTGATCTAAGATTAGAAATCTTTAGCATTAGATTAGAAAAAGCATAGATTATTTTATATAAGTTTCTTAAGAATGTGCCGACAGTCAGTAAGTAGTGTACAACAAAAATCAAACTTGAAAAAAGGATGATAGCATTATTTGAGTAACTCGCTTATCACTCACCATATCATAGGGGGCATGACTTGTATCTAGATATCTATCTTTCAAGTAAGATTGAAAAATGTTAAGAGCTTTTTCCCTTACTCTTATATGATACAAATTCTGTAAAAGTAAGTCGTGACTAATTGTATCAAATGCTTTCTTTAGATCTATGAATACTTCTATAACTATGTTTATGTTATTTAAATCATGGAAGTTAGTGGAAGCTGGACGATATTTTTCTGTTGCACTTTTCTGACTTAAATATTGGGCGTACTTTTACTACTTTTAATGCTATATCTTTTCATACACTTAATTTATTTTAATTTGACTTAAAGCTATATTTTATATAAGTAATTTATGTTAAGAAGGATCCTACTTAACAAAAATTACTTTAATTATACTCAGGTCAAATTTTTGAATGAAAGTAGACTAAATGCAGATGTGTAAATTTACGAAGGCCTAAGAATATTGCACAAGAATAGCGTCCTTTAGAAGTGGCTATAGTCTAAGACAGGCTCGGCCTAGCTTTTTAGATAGTGATTAACCCTTAACTCGACACTGCAATCGAATTTATATTGTGCAACATCATGATATACTTTTTTAGAATTGGTATTTTATTTTAAAGTTCAAAAACTGTAACTTTATTGTATAGAGTAAAAAAAAGGAAAAAAACCGGCTTCTAAGTTTTGAAGGTGGTTTTTTTTAGTACTAACTATTTATATATATATATATATGAAGTTAAGTTTTGAAGGCGTGGGAAAATGGCTGCGCCAACGCACACCAGTTCAAACGAATTTCGTATTTTTAATGTGATTTTATTAAGGCGGTAGTTAAGGCGGCTGCCACACTGTTTCCTATATTTATTCCTTTCCCGCACATGCTTATCATTTAAGGCAAGTCAGAAAGATACTGTTGCGGTACGTAGTCGATGGTGTTTTTTGTGATACTAGACGTGCACGCGGCTCACCAGATGGTAAGAGATTTCCGTCGCCCACGTATACACAACACCAGAGAAGCAGGTGCGTTGCCGGCTTTTAAGGATATTTGGGGGATGAGCGAGAACCTCACCCCCAAGAATGGAAGAACCCACCGAACGAAACGCAGAAGCAAAAGATGCCTACTTCGAGCTAGTATTCTGCTAGGTCCTGGTGCTACCCCTATCGAGAGAGTCTATTCGAGCAGCAGCAAAAGCTGGCGCTTGGCTCTACCGCGATTGATCATTGATGCGCCGTTTAGTAGATAACGACCTTTTGTGCGCTGTCATCATCGCGTAAAAATACTGTCCACTTATATTATATATCCTTCGCCTGCGAAGTTACCTCAACCTCGCCACAATAATATTTTAATTAAAATAGATATCATAGTTAATTTAGTGAAAATAACATTTATTCTTATTTCTAAACTAATATATAAATAGAAATAAACTGCTCATGGATAGATACCAAAACGTAAAACAATTAGTTGTATTAGCTATTCTGGTACTTGGCCCGTGTGGGAATCAAACTTGCAACTGTGCTGCAGCCAAATGCATAGGCACCATACCTAATAGAGCTAACAATGATCATCTGTTTATTAAGCACGGTGATAAAAATGTATGCACGTTCTTTACTATAAGGATGAGACTCCATTAAGGGTGAGAAGATAATTAAAATACTGATCCAGAATTAGTATTTATAAAGTAAATATAATTGTAACGTAGATTTGTCGTTTATCGAAACAGCGTAAAGTTTTAAATACAGAAAAAACGGCGTAACAGCACGGGAAGAAGTTGCATATTATGTTAAAATAATAGCGTTTAAATGACACGAGGACACATTTATATGTAAATAATACAGCATTAAATGAAAGGAAATGTATTGGAGGCAATACAAAGGTGTGTGAAGATTCGCGTCATGGAGTCGTTAATGTGATGCCGGCCTCACATTCTTTATCTAATCTCATTACAAATAATCAATATCCTGAATACTACTAATCTTAATTTACAGTGCGTCGATTTAAATTTATTATTAAATCACTTTTGCACGTCAAATAGGTAGTGTAGACTTCTATGATTCTTCGTGTACAGTTTTTTCTTTGTTTATCAAAATATAATCGGCGTTTTGTTAATTTTGTGATTTAGCTGTATATTCGGTAAGGAAAACGAAATTTTTAAAACTAATATAATTATTAGTTATAAAGTGATTCAGTGTAAAAATTGTTCATATACGTCGCAGTATAATATAACTTTTTACGTGCCTTATGCGCTATCTACTGATATTTGATTTTTATTACATTTTTATTATTCACGTAAATCAATATTCTAGATGTATGTAATTTGTGCACGTTTTTTGAATGTATTTATGTAACAAATAATTACATCTTCGGTAATATCATGACAAATATGCTTCTATGAACATAGTTTTATTCAATAACAAATTTACATTGTGTGTTATGTAAGATAGTGAAATTAATCCTTGAAGGTGCAACATAAATTTGATTTGAACTTTCACACTAGATAAGGAAAAATACTCTTACAAAAAGCACCATTGGTAAGTAAAAGATGACTATATCGACGTAAATTAGTTAAGGAAGATCTGCAGCCATTATTTATATTATGTTATTATAATACTCAAGCGAAACTAAATCTGTACATCAAATATATTTAAAAACATTTAATTGGACAGTGTTACATTATCAATACAGAAGCAGAAAACACAATTTGCATGTCCGACTGTCTGACCAGGCTTCACTCAAAAACATGTGGACGAATTTCGACAGAAATCTCATTTTTAAGTTACTTGGAGGACTGAGCAACATCAAGATATATATCATCACGCTATCTATTATAGGACATAGGCAGTAGGCGGAATCGTCTTGTCGGAAATGTCGGAAATCGGAAACCTCTCGACAAATGTAGATGGGACTTGTAACACAGTATTACTTAGGAGTCTCGCCGATATTGTAAATTAATATCTTCACGATTCTTTTAAAATATCTGAGCAGTGAGAAACCGATAGACGAAAACGATATACGCTGTATGCCGTATGAATTTACGTCGTTACGTTTCTAGGCGACGTGCTTTTGTGGAAAACTAAAAAGTGCTATCAATTAAAAGAGCGGACAGTAGACGTGGTTGTTTAAATATGCATGATTTCAAAACCTGTGGATGGAGTTTTATAAGCTCACTGTCACAGTGTTAACAGTGGTCGAACTGTTATACGAGTAGTTACAATCTTCTGTTTGTTACGTTATCTGAAAATGTTCATAATTTATGTTATCTAGCTAATCTAATAGGCCACCTGATGGTAAGTGGTTACTCCAGCCCATGGACAACTGCAACAAACTTCAAACATATAAAGCTACAAGTTCGTTTTCACCGCCGAGGACTAAGATGGAATGCCTCACAATCTGAAATGTTGCTGGCTCTTTATACCCTTCAAACCGAAACACATCTGTAGATGCATAGTTACTAAGCGGCAGAATTACCTAAGACTCATCTATCCAGACGTAGGCTTGGCTAAAAAGGCATCACCATTCACGCCAATCACCTAGCAAATTTATATTTAAAAACCGTAAATTTACAAACCAACAACAGATGTTTCGTCGTAAAGTCTTAAAATACCAGGACCACCAACGTTTTGTTTTAGAATGTTGGAAAAATAGCTGTCCCCGTGATATCGCCTACACAATTTTTTTTTTAACATTTTCACGTGGAAGTCTGTTTAGATGATTCCATGTCTGTTACTCAAACTCGGCAACAACTTAACAGATTTGAATGAAATTTAGCAAATATACTGAATTAATTTTTTAAGCCTAGGTAAATATACATTTTGCGCCATTTCATACATAATGCCATAAAAAGAGCCGAAATTTAATTCAACTTTAGTGTCGACCACCTATTAGTTATCATTTTCGAAAGATGATAAAATGAAATTTATTGTACCAAATAAACACATGCCTTAAAAAATATTTTTAAATTATCTTTGGAATTACTGCATAAGATCGGATCGAAATCGGATGATACTCTGTACTTAGGAAACTTCACGCTGACAAAGCCGCGGGCTGTCGCTAGTCTTGTATAAACAACTAAGTTTGGCAAGTCTAGCAACCATTTTATTATGCATGTTTTTGCTAATAAATATCATCGATATTGCCTTCTGGATATCACTGGTTTTCTTGGAATACTCAAGACGAAAAGCTTCAAAAGCCCCGATATATCCAAACTAGCTAGCAGACGTAGCTCCGCAGCATATGTTGTAAGAAAAATACTTCGTCTTACTAATATTGAAACAGTTAGGATAGTTTATTTAAGTTTAGACATTAACATTTAGACATTACAGCGTAATGTCTTATGGTATTTTGCTGTGGGGATATGTGGCTGATATTGAAACAAAATTCGTTTAACAAAAGAGGGCTAATCAAATAAGAGTTATCTTAATTCTAGAAAACCTCTTAAGGATAAATTTCTAGAAATAAATATTCTAACCTTGGCTTCTCTCAATACATATAAGAAAAGGTAATGTATGTACATAAAAACATAAATACATTTAATAAGAATGGTGATATTCATATTGTAAATACTATTGTAAATATAGATAAATAGTTTTTATAACTACGTGTACGGAAACGTAACGGTTCCCTATTTTATTAAAAATTATTTTCCTAATCACTAAGATAAAAAACAATAAGAAAATCTGTAATCAATTGTTTTACGACAAGAATAGAGCTGTTAAAACGTAGTTCAGTATTTTAAAAATATATATATAAATTTTCAAAAAGTATCAATAAAATAAATAATATAAATAGGAGAAAAAAATTATCACAAATTATAGAAAAAAAAATCACAATCATACATTTCAAGGAAAATTTATCCGAGCAAATCGTGAAAATTATAGCGGTGTCTTATCATTTTCTTATTTTCGATTAAGATTATTAATATCATCTATAACTATTTCATACACCAGTTTTAATTATACCTTGCTTTAAAAGTCGCATTGAGGATTATACAGACTACTAATGCACCCGATGTCACGAATTATAAACTGTTAACTATAATTAATCCAGTTTGCAGTTTATTACAACTTTTTTTTTATCGCTTTATGGTTCCTGACTGTTGAGCTATACGCCCTGGATTTCTATCCAAACCTACACTCAACTTATTACAACAATAAGACACATCCGTCCAACCTGTAGAAGCTTCTATATTTGAATCGTGGACCTGTAACGTATTATTTATTAATAATTTATTAATAAGTATATACTAAATTTACAAAAAGTATTTGCTGAAAAGCAGGACTTGTAAGGTGTAAGTGACTTCGTTTTTACTATTTACTTATCAATCATAGCTTTTAAGATGTATATTCGAATATTTTGGACAATCGGTAAATAAATATCCTTAAAAGAATAGTCATTAGGGAGATATGTTACTGGCGAACTTTACGACGCGACCTTGCGACTCTTTGCAAACGACTAAGTACATTTTTTTTCATAATGTCATTGCTGTTTCAATATAATTGCAGATGACATTCGCATGCTCAATAAGATTAACTAATGCATCGTTTTTAAAATTCGATTAAAAGGACTATTTATTTTTTGGCACTAAGTTCCTGTGTTTATCATTAAGTTCGCCCTTATTACTCTTCCTTTTGTAACATATAAAGAATAAAAATAAAAAAAATCGGATTATAACATGACATTTCTCATATATTATATTACATTAGCTTCCGGGAGTAATAATTCTTAAATTTGTGGTTTTTCCGAAATAAAAGGTAGCCTATGTCCTTTTCCTGGTTTAAAAAATATTATCAAAATGTTGGTACCTATTTCTTTATTTTTAAGATAAAAAAAATATTTGATGAATACAGAAGTATACGGAATTGCTGCAATGCACTTTGTAAAGATGCACAACAACGTCACAATTAAAAATCATTCGAGAATGCCTGTATCTGTTACGTTCACTTAACTTATCTCCAGGGCAATTGAATGGTTTCAAAGTTACCTTCGTGGTCTCGGCAGTGTGTTGTTGATAGCACTGTTTCTACCTGGTGTCTCCTCTTCTGCTTTCTATATTCATTAATTCTATCGCTCCACGATTTTTTTCTCTCCCACTTGTATGCAGACGATCTCCAAGTTTACTCACACACTTCATTTGAAAATTTAGTCAATACTATCAATACGAATCTTGCTGCTATGAGTAGGTTTTTCATACCATTATTGGGTGTAGCAATCTGGTTCCTAGTGTTATTTGGAATACAATATCCAATGATAAAATATATTAAGGTACCCTTTAGTGAGATATGATATCTTGGATTATATATTGATCAGACTCTCTAGGTCCTTGCATATTAAAGAATCAATTAAAAAGTTGTTTTCGGTAGCTTCTGTTTTAAGACGTTTGCGCAATTCCCTATTCCCCCTAGTATTTACTAGTAGTACATACTGCCTATTCTTGATTATGCTGTTGCATGTAATTCCAATATTGCTGGGGAACAGTTAAATAAGCTTAAGCGCCTTCAAAATGTCGCTATAAGGTCTATATGTGGCATTCGAAAATATGTTTTTTTTTCAAGTTTCGCGCTAAGCCCTTCGAAAAAGATATCGTCGGAATACTTAAAACTTATTTTATTGAATTACTAATAAAATTTTCGGATTTTGGTCAACGTTCTACTCTGAATATCTAAATTTCAGGTCTATAACTCATTTCGTCTATGCGCTTGGGCGTATCCCGTATGACATATTGACGGACAGGCAAACACAGCATAGTGACATTGAAAGATCTCCGTTTTGCTCTATGTGTACGGACCTTAGGGTTTTTAAAAACCGGCCAATGCGTGAATTCTAGCATCGAGGGTTCCGTTGTGCGAATATATTTTCGTTATTTGTTCGGATACCCACCATAATAACTCATATTCTCTGAAAATTTCAATCGGCTACCTATTACGGTTCAAATCATACAGCACTTTAGAGGTAGGACAGACGGACGGACGGCGGATAATCGACATAGGCTTAGCAATAGTACAGCTGCCTGCATTTAGAGTGCCTTTATTTTTAAACTATGTCTCACACTCTCAATACCTTTCAGTTTAATCGTTATAAGTGAAACAACTATGGGAATAATTACTTTATAGTACGCGTATTTTGAATTATGTAATGTTCTGTTTTATTGTCTATTGTAATAACTGTTCGTGATATTATTTTATATTTGACTGCGCCATTTGTGATATTTGGTATCTATACCTCTACAGGTAGTGATAAGAGACATGTTAATACCATTTGACGCACGGTCGTGGGCCGGAGGTATTTGTTAGTATTAAAGGTGCGCGTGTTATTCTGTGATTGTGAGAAAACAACAGGTACTTGTAGATTATTTGATTTAATGTAATTATGTACACTTAAATTCACAAAAACAAATACAGTTTAATGAGATATATAGATATGTGACAACTTGGTATCAAAATTTGTATCCAGTGATGCTAATCTAGTTGCAACATAACATGTTATGGAGGCAAACACTTATTATGTTCGTATTGTTGAGGAATTCTTATCCCTGTGTCAGAACTTTGAAATAATTGCAATTCTATTGTTATGATTCATATCTCCACTCACGAAGAGGATAAATTGCTAAGTTTTAATCGATTTAAGCCTAATATTTCAATTATTTTACCTTTAATTTATGTTTTTATTGATTACCGCATTTCTGTGATTTGAAAATAACTGATTGTTTCTCTTATGATTATTTACACGGTGTCAAAGCTATAAAAACACGTTTTGAAACTTTTTGTATTTCTGTCTATCTATTTGTCTGTGCTTGAATCTTGAAAGTTGGAAATGCCTGGACCGATATTGACATTACTTTGTGTACCGTATGGGAATAGGTAAAACTTTTGTACGTAATAGCTTGTTCTCTGTAAGGATATTTACTTTGCCAACGGATGCCATGAGGTTTGCTAGGTCTTTCCCTTTCAAGACACCCACGGGAAGAAAGGGTATGGCTGATATATAATTTTATCATTATAATTAAAACACAATGCACTTAGGCATTTGGAAATGAAAGTTATAAAAAAATTTAAAAATTAAATGGTATGCTTAATTCGTAGAAAAGCACCACCCACTATTCCTCAGGTGCATGTAGGTACTATTTATATCACACAGTGCACTCCCACTACACTATACACCCTCGCCGATATAAGCGTGACTCGTGTTTCGCCTTGCCACAAGGCAACCTTACTTTAATAGATGTCAAAACCTCCATCCGCCGATCAGCAGTTGACCATTGCTTTTTTAAAATAACGGATTTAACGTCAAAATAACGTTCGATTCTATTAAGTAAATTTGGTTTCGACAGAATAATGTATTATTTTAATTTTTCACCTGAAATGAACATGGAGTTTTAGTGCGTATAATGGATCTCTTAAATGATTTTCCCTGTAAAATAGACAAGTCTCCACGACGCGACCTGTTAAACTGCCTAGTCTTGCTTAACTTTAAATTAAAACCCATCGCTGTTCCGATTACCACTAGAGTTCGCAAAAGGGTGGCACATGACGCACGTAGTTCTTGCCTAATATAAGTATAACTGAGACTAATTCATCGATTAGGTAGGTATGATTAACCTTTTCGTCTAACTACTTAACTGCTGAGTTATAATGTTCATACTGAACCTTATTACACACAACAATACGACACATCTCGTTTTAAGATGAACAATAAACATGAATATGGTATGGACAATTTCTGAAATCGTAGACATCTCGTAGGTACCGGTTGTAGCTGGGAAAATAACGTTTGAAGTTTAACTTGTAGAATATACTTACACCGAGGACCAAATTCACAGGTTGTCGTTGGACAATATGGTGACAGGTGGTGACCCTATCAGCGTTTTAGAGTCCAAATCATCGATGTAAATCGTACGTAAGCCATCTATATAGGGGATTGAATTCGAGTCTCCTGTCTCGGAGCAGATCCTCTAACCACTCGGCTACCGTCGCTATCATATTACAATTACATTTACTAATATATTGTTAGAATTTATTAAGTTTAAGTAATAATTTTATTATTAGATAAAATTTAATAAAAATTAGAATAAAAAAAAAAGGAAGCAATATTTTAGTACTTCATTATATCATACACTTCTTTTCTTCTTACTCTTCTTTTTTTATCAATCTGTGTAAGTCATCTGCTAAACTAGTACCATGCTGTGCATGGAAGATTTGCCCGTATTCTATAGCTCTATACGCTGGGCAGGCAGGTTTGGGTTGGTTTGTGTGGGCGTGCAGTGTCGATAGTCTCGCGCTAGAGACCAACTGTTCACAGTCAAGTATGTGGGATTTGGTTTCCGCATATTCGGATGGATGTATCGCTATCAGTCGGTCCCCAGGTCGTCCGTTAGTTAGCATGGTGCACCGCGTGTGAGTTTGACATTAGTAGAATAATATATTCCTCGAAAGACGTATGTCAGGACCGTAGCAAGTGGAAGAAGATTGTCTCTGCCTACCACGTTGGAAACAAGGCGTGAATATATACATACATACGTACATACATACACACATATACATATTCCTTGTTATACCCCTCAATAAGTACAATAAGTACTTAACTTGTGTTACTGTTATAATTACACATATACAATAACACTGTTACATCAAGCACCACAATCTTAAAATAATTTGTGTTTTTGTGTGTTGTATTTTTTATATTAGTATTTAACTGTAGCAAAGTAAAATAAATAAAGAATTTAGGTAAAGATGGCCTGTTAATAATAAGTAAGCTATGGAATACATTACTCATAGATAATTAGTCATTTCTTTATTACGTACAAGTGTATTACTTTTCAAACATCTATCAAAACTTACCTATATTATATTATTAACACTGTGAGTCATTCTTTGTTATCCAATTTATCGTTGTCGCTCCGCGGTAGTTAATATATCTTTATAGTTTTAACAAATCTGTTATTTGTAATTCATTATTTCCTAAATGTTCTGCAGTATAATTCTAAGAATACTATTGCTTATATTTTTTCTACATATATACACATATATACACGCTGTTCTCTTCCCTCTTTCATTAGGTGAAATGAATAGGACTCGTTAAGATAAATTTAATGAGCCGAAACCGTTCGGTTGTTCCGTTACCTACTTTCTAGCTCCATCATCAGTCCAGGTCCATGGTATTATATTGTTGTATTGTCATTGGTTCTTAATACGTGTGCATAATTCCAAATTAATCGGACGTCTGGAACTGGGTACAAATTTTATTGAAAGATTATATATTTGTTTTTATGGTAAAGGGGGCAAACGAGCAAGTGATCTTCGCAGAAGATCCTCGCAGAATACTTCACGCCAGTATTCTGCGAGGGCGTGCTAGTTACCCGTTCGAGCCGTCCCATTCAAGCAGCAGCAAAAGCCACCGCTAGGCTCTGCCACGTAGAAATGATAAGATTCATATCAGTTATTGCATATTATAATTAATGCATACATGCATACAGGTTAGCCTTATTAAGAGCGTGTACAAATGCGGAACTAAATCTTTTAACTTTAGGAAAATGCTTTTATATATGCCCGTAGCACAGGGACAGGACGCTCGCCAATAATGTATTTAAGTAATTTATGTTCGTACCTCAATATTAGCACTACTGAAATTATCAATTTCTATTTTAAACGCTGATTTACTATGTGAATACACAAAAAAGTCTCATGGCGAGAAACACATTCACAAAGATGTAAATATTTTGAGGGCTTGTTACCTATACTCTCCCTCTCCAGGACCAAAATCACTTATTTGCCTATTACTAGCTTAACTTTACTTTAATCTAGGTGGATGATCTCTAGGCACATGTAAAAATGAAAGCCAGGGAGCCGCGGCAGACAAACGCAGGAACTAAGTTCCGGCTGCTGATGTGGAAGAATTTTCTGCAGCAATGGCGTCATCGTAAGCAGACAGTCATAGAGTTGATTCTACCGGTTGCCACCATGGCTCTTGTGCTTATTTTGCGCGCAGAAATAGAGCCAGTCGTGCAGGATACCAAAACTTATCCATCTATCCATGCACATACCCTTAATTACTCTTTACCTGTATTGTGAGTAAATCATTTTTCTTTTTGCAAATTTGCTCATATGCCATATTTATATTAATAATCAAACGTATTTTTCAGCGCTGCCATGAATCATACACAACTATCAATTGCTTATTCTCCAGAAAATCCAATGCTAGATGATGTAATAAGAAGTGCTGTTGTGAATTTATTGATTTTAAATATTAAGGATATAATACCAATAATTTTAGAACAATTTCCTGATCTTGAGGATATAGAACCACCCATAAATATCAATACGACAATAATTTATGAAATCCTGAAGATGTTTGTTAAAGTCAGGGCTTATAATAGCAGTGCTGATTTAAGAGGTATTTATGCGCAAGAAGAAATCACCCGGAAAGTAGTGGCGGCTGTAGAGTTCAATGATGACCTGAGAGGTTTGTTGCATAGTAACTTAATATAATCCCACATTGTGCTGCTATTCCTGTTGTATTAATCAAGCGATTAAATTTTAGATGCATCAGAGTTACCAGTCAATTTATCGTACGCCTTACGCTTCCCAGAACGTCCTCGGCTAAATTCATTTTATGTACAGGGCGGTCGTACTTGGCGAACAGAGGCTATCTTTCCACTGTTCGAATTACCTGGGCCAAGATTCCCATACTCTTTCGAAGGTGGCAACGATCCTGGTAAGAAATTAAAGAAAATGTAATTCATAAACTGATGTCTACATAACACCATGCCTTAGTCTAGCAAGGCAAGTAAATACAGTTTAATAATATAAATTGATGTATTTCATAGGGTACATCAATGAAATGTTTATTGCGCTACAACATGCTATATCTACGGAATTGATATCGAGGATGACAGGAGAAAATTTACGAAACTTCAATGTGAACATTCGTAGGTATCCTCATCCACCGTATGTGGAAGATCTCGCTGTGGAGGCATTACAATTACTTTTTCCTATGTTTATAATACTAAGCTTCAGCTACACCGCCGTCAACATTGTGAGGGCGGTGACGGTGGAGAAAGAACTATCGCTAAAAGTAAGTTCTAGTTTACCTAACAATGAATGAAATGTAAATGATTTAGTGCAGAAGATTTAGTGTCGATGCCATAAGTTATTCTCCATATTGAAATGTTTTAGTTATGTTTTAGGAATCCATGAAAATAATGGGTCTACCGACGTGGTTACATTGGGTGGCATGGTTTTGTAAACAATTCATTTACTTGTTGTTTACGACAGCTTTCATAGTGATTATTTTGAAGGTAAATTTATATTTTAATTAGGTAATAGATAACCCTTTTAACCCTTACTGTATTTTTTGTCATAATCTTATACGACAATTTCAGGTAAATTGGTTCACAAATGAAGCGGGATTTAATGAATATGCTGTATTTACAAATACCCCATGGAGCGTACTCTTCTTTTTTATAACTTTGTATTTGAGTTGCATGATTTTTTTCTGCTTTATGATTAGCGGATTTTTTTCTAAAGGTAGTTTTTTAATTTTACTTAAATAAATACTTTTAATTATTTCATCGTAAATTCGTTCTCAAATCAAAATATCAATAATGTCCGACGTCGTCTTTTGCCTACAACAATCAAGCACTGTCATCATTATCATCAGTCTCTCTGAGTCTATTGTTGGAAATAGAACTTTCCTAAAAAGTACAAAGCGAAAGCTAATGCACTAATGCAATTTATGAAAGGTTTGCGATTTACCAAGCAGCGGTACACCGCGGAGTAAGTGAAGTTGAAATTTTGCAGAAACACTATTGCAATCATATTTACTGTACTTCTGAACAATGTTAAATCGAAAAAACTTTAATGAGGTTAGCTTATGACAGTGAAGACAGCAGAGGATATTTTCTATACAAGTACATATTTTAATATGTGTTATTTGTTGCACTCGTCAAGTAATTGTTGCGTTTAATATTTTTCTCGTCATTATAAGTAAAACGGCAGTTCGTTAATTGTTTATAGAAATGCTAATATAAGCTACTTCTTTTAATTAAATATAAGTATTTTAATTGTAACTACTTTTAATGACACAGGAAGTACAGCAGCTTTATTCGCGGGTGTGATTTGGTTTCTGTGCTACGCGCCTGCTGTTTTATTGAGTATGGACTTGCAAGTCTCGACTACCGTCCAAGTTTTGACATGTTTCAGTATTAACACGGCTATGTCCTACGGCTTTCAACTATTATTTTCTAAAGAGAGTACTGGCGGTATGTGTTTATTTCATTATTACTATATTTTATAATGGTTTTGTTATGTATCATTAACATATGTATATGTATCATTAATGTAACCCTCTTCATCTTATCTTTTGAATGTTGTAAGCTTCTCCTAGAAAGCGCCTATAAGCACACTACACTCATTAAAATGTTATTGCCTTTTTAATTTGTATTTTTATTCTTTTAACAGTTTACCCCTAGTTTATGTGGGTATACAATGTAAATTTCTACAGCTGCTGGCTCTATACACGTATTCTTATAAAATATTATTATGAAACTTGATACGATATTTTATCTAATACGAGTATTAATAATATATGTTCGAGACTTTAACTTATTAAAATTACCCTTTAACGATATTTCAAGAGAAGAAATTAACTCGTTTGGAATGTTTTGCATATTTTAAGGTTTTTAGTATGTTCAATACTTGAATAAACTAATATCATAAAACTTTTTTTTTTGATTCATCAGGTATAAATTGGGGCGAATTCATGACAACAAACACCGTGGACTCTTCTCGCTTCGTGTTCGGTCATGTGGTGATCATGTTGGTGGTGGACTGTGTGCTCTACATGTCCATTGCTCTGTATTTAGAACAAGTTTTTCCAGGACCCTTCGGCGTGCCTAGACCGTGGTACTTCCCATTTCAGCGTAATTTTTGGTTTCCCAGACGAACAACTTTACCTGGTGAGTAATATCTTAACTATTGTAAAGGAGAATAATATACCTGTTATATTTGAAAATCGTAGGTGTTAATTAAAATAATATGATAAGTAACGTTTTAAACATTTAATGGTCGGAAACAGATTGTCTCCGGACCCGCGGTACATACTCGTACTTCCCACATTTATGTATTCCTACACACATTACCACACTACGTCCCTTCACCTTAATAACAAACTTATCACAATTGAAAGTACATAAAAGAGATTATTTCATTTTATCAAAATGTATCCTTAGGAATACTATTTCTAGTCGATCTTACAGGATACGGGTTCATTTTCGACTAAAGAAATATCCTTTTCTAGAACACGATCAACAAGTTCATCCTCACACTTCCTTCTAACACTAAATTTGAATATGATGTGTGATAAGTTTGGGTATGATGGGGTTCTATCGGATATATTTTCACTGTTATCAGATATACAATCATAATAATCGCCAAAATTCTATGCTATAGTTACACGTATTTGATTTAGTATTTTGAATTGTAACATTTCCTTTATATTTTATTTGGTCGGGGATAAAGTACTTTCGTATTTTTTAATGAAAAACCTGTAAAATTAAATTAGTTTCACAATACATCTATCTAAATTTTCCGTATCCAAATCCCACGAAGTAGTAATGAGGAGCAGCATCACTAGAATAAGGGTGCCGGCATAGAGCGCACCAACCCGTTTGCCCAGCGGGGTGAGTATGTGCAAACCTTCCAATAAATGTATACCTGCTTTTGCTGGCGCTTCATTGGAGAGGCCTATGTTCAGCCGTAAACTAAAATAGCTGAATGTAGTATATTCTTGCTGACGCAACTGTTGGAGTGAGAACTCCTTTCTATCGAATAGTGACAGGTTAAACAGACAGGTAATATATTGAACCAGCTGCTCCCGGTAGCACTGAGTTGTCTTTCATATTCTGCCCAAATATTAATTACCACCAGTCCTTCGAGCCGAATGAGGCTATTTCCTAATTAGTGGCGTTATCAAAGTCATATATGTAGGTTTTTCGAAAAAAATAATCCTTATTGCCGATTCATTTCTATAGTACTAACTCTTAGATATTTAAAAAACTAAAGTTTAACATTAAACGTCACCGTATTTCCCTCTCATAATCGTTGGTTTTACTTCATTGTTTACAATGTATTTTCAATTTTATATTTTTATATTTATTTTCTACAACAGTAGGTGATTATACGTAGCAATTTACATTTTATGATGGTACTACATTCATAGTGAAAGAAATAACGTTCGTAAACATTTTATAAATTAAGGAGCGGAACAAACCCGTCTTAATCGACTTTGACTTGAATAGTGTTTTTTTAATTTGCAACTATCGCCTGATTGATTTGTTAAACCTTTCGGTTCGAAAGTAGCTTAATCGCTTTAAAAACTGCTTTTAAATGACTTCTCTTCGGATCATAAATGCATAAATCCAGAAAAAGTAGGTATACTTTTAACATCTTTGTAGAACAAGATTAAATGTTAGGCTATAAGACAAGTGTCCAGAGTCACCAAAATTTGACTTTCTCAGACACAGTTTTCTCCCTGCGGACAGAGTTTTAGTCAGGTTAGAGAAAAAATTGATAAAGGACCTAGTACTGACAAAGAGAGAAGAATACTTTGAAATTTATGAAAAATTCGGAAAAGTGAATAAATTGGGTCAGATATCGACATATCCGACAGATACCGGGTTGCCTTACCACCCAAAATGGAGGCATCTGCTCTTGGAGACGTTATTACAATAACTGCGAAAAATAAAATAGTAAAATAGATCGAAAATAGATAAATAGATAAAAATAGACCTAATTGTTCTATTAAGTTAATATTAACTTAATATTAGTATTAAGTATTTATATGATAACGTCATCAAAGAGTATCTGGATAACGATTGTATATCGCCCGTTATTAACATTGGATAATAATTCGGACAATCAATCAGATAAAACCGCAGATTGTAGCATATCCGCTATCTACGAGTATAATTTGATTTAAAATCTCCCTAACAGTTTCTCCAGTTAAAGTAAGTATTTATGGGGTAATTGTTTTATACTTAAGTTTATCAAGAAACTACCGCGTGGAGCAATTTTAGCATCTGATTTGGAAGCCGCTGAGTAATTAGTATTGCACTCGGTCCAACTTGCACAAACTGTGTTAAGTTCATCCTCATTGTTTATCACATGGCTGCCCTCCTCGACTATCTCCGTCGGTTAAAGCTTAAACCTTGTCGTATGCTCGCTGTGACTATGCAGTCCCTATTATTTTTACTCTTTTACGTAGGCGAGGAGTAAATACCTAAGCAATAGCTTCTTAAGTTTAGGTCACGTAAGTTTTTACTACGCTAAGTTAAACTTAAGTTAGATAACCGTATTACTTAAAAGTCGTTGTATTTACACGCGTTGTTTTCTAGCTCTTTGTTAAGAATAAGTTTTTTTTATTAAATATGATTTTACTAACCGCATTTTAGTTTAGGAATATTCTATAAGTTGTCTCATATTATTATTCGCATTATGTATTAAGCGTTAACTAGGTTTCTTTTTAATTTGGAGGCATGTTCTTCATGCAGGCGTCTTTTTGCAGATACCTTTTTTTGCTATTTTCGTATTGTCTTACGCCCCCGTCTCAGGACATGTATTATATTACTAACACTTAACACGATTTCCAGACGATGTAGCCGAGGACAGTGACAGCGAAGAAATTAAAGAAAGAGATCCCGTGGGTCATGAAATTGGTGTCAAAATCACAGTAAGTGTCTATAATATTTTAGACCATATTAAAACTCAATGTGTGAGGTAGTTAACTCATCATATGAGAATAGACGGGTTTCGTTTCACGAGTATGGTTAAAGAATACCGTTGAACATGTCATCAAGTTTTAGTAAGCTCCGACAGATGGTGCAATAACCTTTTCAAATGTGCTATTATATTGCCACGGGGATTAGGGCCAATCCTCCCAAAATAATTATTCATCCAATAGGAATCTGTTCAAAAGCCAGCGATAAAAATATTTTAAATTATATTATTCTATAGAACTACACGTCTATATAATATTTTGGAGCAACCCGGTTATTAGTCTCACCACCCGTATTGTTCTATCTTGCTTTCCGGCGCAAACTGGGTTGCTGATGTCAGTTTGCCTATAGTACCTATTTACACAATAAATAGCGATATATACAATATTTATTTAGGTCTATCTATATAATATCTAATATCATAGACTGGTGATAGGAAACAGGATGCTGCGAGAGTACCGGCACTGAGCTCAGTGGGCTGGTTGGTCAGCTCACCAACCCAGTATGGAGTATGAAGAAGTATTAACCCATGTTCACCCTGAACAGGAAAATAGTTATGGTATAATTATAGGTATTTTCTTTGTCGGCCTATGTCCAGCAGTGGACTTGGGAAGAACTGGATGATGATTATAATAATAATTTAAATTCTCTTTTATCTAGCTTCCAATAACTAATTTATTGTCTTGCAGAATTTGACGAAAATATATGGAAATAACGTAGCTGTAAATAACTTGAATTTAAATATTTACAACGACCAGATAACTGTATTGTTGGGGCACAACGGAGCTGGAAAGTCGACCACTATATCAATGATGACGGGTTTGTAACAAAAAATATTAATTATTTAAATGTTATATTATAACGAACTTACGCAGTAAAATAACATACAGCCTGGCCTATAGATACAAATATAGATTATATTACGTAGATCATAGATACAAATAATTGTTGTATTAACAATTCATTTATTTATTAAAAATAGTATTTTTTATTTTTGTTATTTTCTGTATAGGTTCAGAAATATACATACTAAATTCCAAGTCCCATCTCATTCGAGATAAGAGTGGATGTTTTAAGCCGTTTTAATATTTTTTAGTAAACATTTGTTATAAAAATTATTTTCATAAATATTGATTGATTACATTATTAGTTTGTTGATTTATTTTCGGCATCAACCGCGTGGGTTAAGAAGTACCCATACCGAATTTCAAGTCATCGTTCGGTTGTCCAGAAAATATAGGTAGCATTTAACTGGTAATGATGGCCAACCCAACTGCCAAGCGTAGGGTTTACAATACATTTTCAGCAGTGGAGTAATTAAATACTTCTAAAAATGAAAGGAGACATTCCAATTATGTCTTTGCAGCGATCTAGATTAAACAAGAATACGAATAAAAAGTATAAAAAGGATGGGAACTACATTCTCTGTCTTTCAATTTCGTACGTAGTACAAAATACATAATGGCAAATATGTATGGACGATTTTCAGCATCGCGACTACATCCCCAATACTATCATCTACTGTGCATACGAGTGTACATAAGAGTGATTTTATAATTAATTTAACAGGAAGTGTGTTCGCATCACGTTGTCTTTTTGAGTGATTTAGGTTCTGATTTATTTCCTTAAAATTGCAAATGCGTATTCGATTTCTGTGCATTATTATTCTTAAGATTTATATAATAGAATCATTATTAAGTCATGAAGTACCTAGTTACAAAGAAAAATCATAACTCTTCTTTTCACATCAGCATAGACATAGATGTGCAAAATAAGCACTGGTGAAAAGTGGGTTGAAAAGACTAAAATGAGTAATTATAATGGTAAATTTTTATTGCCTATATGACACTCGAAATTCACTATTATTATACTAATTAATGAGTTAATCATTAAACAAAAGATAGTGTGGTAGTGTTCTTATTAATCATCATCATTTTCTACTAACACAAATATAATAACGGGAGGATTGTAGCGCTCCTCCAAAGACGTTTAGAGCAGCAAGCCTTTGATCTGTGGTAACACAAAGCACGATCCAGAGCCACCTACTTCCATCGGCTTACCGCAACACTCTGTGGGGAGTTGCCCTACACTGCGTGTACGAGGTTGCCACTCGAGAACCTTTCTTTCCCAACGATTATCAACTCTGCAAGCGTTGCCGCTTCAGATTGCTGATCCTTAATCTCATTAAATATCAATTGGAATTATGCGTTCTTATGATAACCGGGTACTGGTAGTGAATAATTTTATTGCTTGTAGAATAAATAAATAGTGAATTATAAATAAGTTTCTGTGTAATAATTACTTGAGCGGAAAAATGGATTTATCATTTCGATAAATATTATTGGGGTTCGGTAAAAATAGATAACTAGCACGGTTCCGCTATCGAAGCGCGAACGGCTAAACTCTTTTTTTGTTGTTTGAACTACTTAAGCAATATATTAACAAACCGTGAAATTTCTCAGCATCTGTGTTTACTTTTTCTTTACAAAAATAAGATAAATGCAAATCATAGCATATTATAAAGATACATACAAATCCAATTTGATAACTGAATGCCGCTTCGTCATAGACAAACAGATTAGGGCTTTAATATCATAAATATAAAAGATAGCAGGATCCTTGAGTACGTTTGCATTTCTGATGCTAGCCAAAAATGGCCAACTTTAGACAATAATAAAAATTTCCCTAAAATGGCCCACATTTATTGGACCATGAAGAAGAGATGACTGCGTTTTACAAATTAAATCGTCCTTTTTTATTTCTCGTATACATTACGACATAACAGGCAATGTGGAGGTGACTTGCGGCACGATATGGCTGGCTGGTTACGATGTGCGACAGCATCTAGACGAAGCGCGCGCTCATCTTGGATTATGTCCTCAACACAATGTGCTCTTCAATGAGCTCACCGTGCATGAACACCTCCAATTCTATGCTAGGCTTAAAGGATACACTGGCCAGGAGCTTAATGATGAAGTGAACATGCTAATAAATCACTTGGAAATGCAGGACAAGGTTAGTCTTCTGGCTTAAGTTTCAAAGTAAGAATTGTGATAAGGAACGATAAAAATAGCGCTGGATATAATAAATAACATTTACTAGTGCAGAAGTGTGTACAAATTGTGATCTTATGATTGTATGATCAGTGTGATCCATCTGATAATTTCCTTAAATCGGTATTTGGACAACACACAAATTATCTTTTTTTAGGACAAATGTAATGTAACATCATCTGACGTGATGATGATGTGTCCTAATAGCCGATTTCGTGCATAGCGATAACTTTCGAATACTGTGGGCAGTTACAATTTCAAATTCTAATATTTGCCGCCAGTGTTCGCGCAAACATAGAGGCACTAATGTAGTGTGAGAAATATTGGACGCAGCACAACATATCTAGACCTTGTGTTATGCAACTACGACCGGGATTCGTACCTAATACCTATGGCTCAATAATCAGGCGCTAACCACTAAGCTAATGCAATAGGCATTCAATGTCGGAACTTGCAGAAGAGCGACTGTCTTTCTATTGTAAAACAGGTCACCCTATTCTTCCCGTGATAAGAATTGATTAAGGAAAATGCCTTCAAATCTCATAGCGTCCACCAGATGGTTGAATAACCTCTAAAACATTCCCAAGTCTCTGACACTGTATCTAATAATTCGTCTGTTGTGTCGCTCATGAAATAAGCATTGGATACCGGAATGTGAAAAAGAGTGAGTGCCATAGACAGTGCCAACGACAACTCCTTGATGTTATTCGATTAACTCGTATGTCTCCGTGGCTAAAGTCTGTAAAAGACGATATAAATTATCGTGAAAAAAATAAAGAATAGAACAGTTATAAATTGTACTTTAACTATTATGCAGCGAGACTACATGGCTAAAGGATTGTCGGGTGGTCAAAAACGGCGTCTTTGTGTTGGAATAGCACTGTGTGGAGGAGCTCGCGTCGTACTTCTAGATGAACCAACTTCGGGCATGGACCCGGCTTCACGGCGTGCACTTTGGGATTTGCTACAGAAAATGAAAAAGGGTACGAGAATATGTTATAATGTATATCACTGTCACATGTAAATTTAAATATGGATGGTGGGCAAGGGGCTCACCAGAGCGCAGTGCCGGTACTTTCGCACTGGAGTTGCTGCTCCTCATATCTAGTCTGTGATTGCGGCATATGCCAATAGGTTTCCCGTAATGAGCCGGTCGTTAGTCAGCCTCGGCTGTTAGTCAGCGAGTTACACCGCGTGCAGGTAAGCTTGACTTTTGGAGAAAAAGTTATTATTTTCTCTCTTACATCCTCTTATAAACTACATAAAGTTTCAATTGTAATTCCTCATTTAGGTCGATCGATGATACTTACAACGCACTTCATGGACGAGGCGGACATTCTTGGTGACCGTGTGGCGATAATGTCAAGTGGCCGTCTTCAGTGTGTCGGCTCTCCTTATTTCCTCAAGCAACACTACGGCGTGGGTTACACACTAGTCGTGGTGAAGAAGGAAGATTTTTCTGCCGAAAATTGCACGGAAATCATCAATAAATATATACCAAATACAATAATCAAAGAAGATCGCGGTAAGCACTTCAGTATATCACGATGAATAATGAAACTCTAAAAAACGCGGTCAAAGAGAATAAAGAGACGGTCCAGCCTCCTTTACTACTTACGGGCTGTGTTTGGTTGTTATATATATTTATACATACATACAAATTCTCCAAGCACTCCTGTCAACCATGCGGGTAAGTACAAATTACGGGTTTCCATTCGGGACGCCTCGGTGTGGCCAAACTCAGGGTGTTAACGTAACGGGTGGCGAGCCTAGTCGGAAGTTGGCTGCGCTGAGTCGTGCCAAATAATAATCCGTAATTACTGCCTACCCTCCGAGTAACAGGTGTTATATAATGAAGTGCTTATATAATGAAAATAACATTATTCATAAATGCTGTCATTCAATCTATGATCGATATCCTATTTGAATTCCATATAAGGATTTACATTGTATGTAATGTTAGGTCTACTTACTCTTGACATTATGTCAAATAATTTGCCTTCCTGCGACAATGGCTGTTAATGTATGATAATATATTTATGTAGTATCGATTTGGTGTCATTAAAAACTCAATGAAATATTTATTTGCAGGCACAGAAGTGACTTATGCGTTGACGAACAATTACTCGTATCTATTTGAAGATATGCTTAACGATTTAGAAAAAAATGTTGACAAAATTAAATTCAAGAACTATGGATTAGTCGCAACAACATTGGAAGATGTCTTCATGTCGTAGGTTCACAATTGTTTGGTATTTGTAATTGTTTTACAATTCTTAGTTTTATAGATATCGGAACTTATCAATACAAAGAGATCGGAATGCGACTAATGATGATAATGAATTAGTAAAAGAAAATCGTAATATTTTGGTATGTAACATCATCAATCATGTGTATTAAACGAGTAAAAACGCTTGGTCGACTCCAAAATCCTACCAAGTATTAAGAGAAGGCCTTTACTCAGTAGTGGGACATTTACAGGCTGCTTATTTACTTTACTGCAAGTGGTTTTTATAAATGTTTATAAAAACCACTTGCAGTATTATACAGTATTGGATGGAGTATTGCATATTTATATAAGTGACACGATTGACACTCATCAGTCAGCAAGCTTATGGCATTATATATCTAACTAACGAATAAATGATTTTCGGATCTGCATTTATTGTAATAATTTGCGTAATATGTAGCATAGGCGACTCATCTAATATATAAGGCATCAGCTGGGCATAGACCTTTCCATGAAAGCACCAACTGGCAAAAAACCGACATGCACGCATGAAATATTTACTGCCACACTAAGCGCAGTACTGATACTCTGGTACCAGTGATGCTGCTCCTCATCATTGGTCTGTGGTATTTGGGTTCGGTATATTCGATTTTATTTTCCGGCATCAGTTGGTCGCCAGAGCTTCATTCGTTATTCAGCAAGGAGAACCACGTGCAGGTGAGGTTGATATTTGGCGAAAAAGTTATTATGTAATGGTTAGCACATCATAATTTTTTTTTAATAATTTTTAAATTTTAGCGTAGGCTCCGATGTGGACTGTGTGGATTCAGAGGTGGATGACAGCGCTACGGTGACTACGTCCAGCTGTACCGAAGACGTATTGAGGTGTGAATTCGGTTCTGCATCTACAGAATATCGTAAGTAAATTTTTTTCTAAAGTGTTTTTAAAATAATTTGTATAATAATGTCCGGAAATGTTAATCATTGGCCGATGTAAAAAACGACGTTTAAATATTAGAATAATTATTTACTATTCTAGATGCAAATAGTTTGTATGTAATTTTATAAAAGATATGCATATGACTATACACTGGATACTATAGATACTAGACTAGATTACCATTGAAGAATGAAATGGAAGCACTTATAACGCACTTATTCTGATAGTTTTCATATAACATTTGTTTATGTTATGTATTGAATACGTGGTGGTAACGTATAGCTACCACAACAAACAGTTGACGTCATAATCTCAGAGTTTGAATGCTAAAAAAAAAACACAAGTTAACCATAAATTTTTCCGAGATAGGAAAACTTAGTAGCAGAATATATGTCACAAAGTAATATTATTCGAGGGGTCTGCCAACCCGTCGTACAGCAGCGTAGCGGGCATCGATTGTTAGTTTAATCCTAGTAGGAAGATTTGCTTTAATCGTATCTACTTTTTATCCTAAACTATTATTATTGTCTGTTTGTATTCATCGCCTATTTATTTACTAGTTTAATTAACTATGTACCTTCATATGTTAAAGTAATGTCCACATCATTTTTATAGCACCTCCATGATGTGAGTGATGTGGGCTAGCGGCGAATAGACCATTAAAAACTACTTACTATTTTTTAGTTGAAGCTAAAATAATTGTACCATATTGAAGGCCAAAATAAATCAATTACTATGAACGTTTTCTTGACCAATTTTTGATCTGATTGTGGATTTGTTTGGCTAATTTGTGTTTTAATAAAGTCGTAACTGTTTTTAGCTATTGACTTTGCAATTCTAATTTGATACGAATGGTTATCTCACATAGATAAGCACTTAAAGGAGGCCATGTAAAAATATGTAATCTATCTGAATCATGCGCAGATGTTACTAAGAGTAAAATAAAGAGGGCCAAATTTTTTTATGGGGTTACACAGAACATTTTACTTCATTACTCTGCATATAGTAAATCAGAACTTAATATTTCATTTGACTATTTTAGAAAAGTCGGCATTGGTGAACGTACTGACGGAAGTGTACTCGGGCTCCAGTTCTATCACGGCTTAGCAAGCTCTCTTTAGCCTTTTATCGATTAATATTAATTGTGGATTTAAGTCTATCGAGTAATTCAAGTGTCACTTACCTTGACTTAGAACCCGACAATTTTTAAAAATCATATTAAAAATCAGGCCATAAAAAATGTTAGATATAAACCAAGATAGTAAAAATATGCGTAAAAAATAAAATAAATATCCGTGGTCTAAAACCATCACACTCAAATATGCCAGACAAGAAATACACAGGAACCTTATGCACTATGCCATGAATAATTTCACAAAAGAACCTATCCCCCAGCCAAGCGTGATAATTGCAGCATTCCCTCTAAATTTGGGTGAAGCCGTTCACTATTGTGGAATCAAAGTCGATGTATTTTTATATAGAAAGATAATTGTTTTGGAACTGAATTCAAGATAACTGTTATTTTTTAGTGGACAAGAAAGACGAAAGCATTCGTGGTTATCGTCTCTTATGGCTTCACACTTTCGCAATATGGAAAAAGCTATGGTGGATTTGGAGTAGGTCATGGGGCGTGCTGGGGCTGCAAGTTCTTGTACCGCTGCTCATGATAAACACTACGCTAGGTGTTTTAAAGTATATTTTATCTAATATCCCATCGATGCAGTCTCGCGCTCTCACTCTTGCCGAAGGGTAAGTAAAAAGTTTCCGGAACAAGAAAGATAATTTTTGATGCATCTGCAATCGATATTTTGCTCAACATCAAGAGTGTTATAAATACGTTTGTCACGTAATAATACATTCAAATCTCATTACATTAAATTCTTATCATACGCGTTCACATTATTTCCCATTAAATGCCATAACCCAACGGTTAACTGAGAACAGCGAGTTAGTCTTGGATTCTGGGTACTATTCTCAGCGTCCAAGCGAACAAGAAAGAATAAGGACATGTTTATGCATATATTATGACTCACTTCGTATCTCAGATTTTTTCTTTTATTTTGTTACATTTCATACTAATTACGAATGTCCAGAGTTAATGCTACTCCTCGGAATCGAGGTCGAACATATCCGACAAATAGCGGAATCTCCATCTTGAAAAAAAGGCAAACCAAAAAATACATAGACGTGTGATGGACAGCAGCGCGAGGAGTCTGGTGCTGCGTTCGCCAATCCGCTTGATTACGGCAAATTTTTCATATTATTATCCAGTAACCAGTCCAGCAGTGCACTGATTACAGACTCTCCACGAAGAAGAAGAAGATAACACTTCTTTGAAGCGATTCTAAGAGCAGGTTGTGAGATGAAAGTTGTACATTGTACAGCATAAAGCAAAGCGAAGTAGTAATAAATGTCCCACTTCTCTCAAATTTGAGAGGGTCAGATTTCCTTATGATATTTTCCTTCACAGTTGTACACTGAGATTTAAACTATTAATGAGCAACAGTTGAATTCCAAATAACTTTTTACAGATATGTCGGTACGGAGACCCTGTTAGGTTACGATTTGACGTCGGAAACAGGGATTGGTGCTTTAGTAAAAGCAGGATACGAGCAATACTTTGGAAGCAACAATGTTGAAACAATGTCACTTACAGTCGTGGACGGGAAATCTCTGGACGAATATTACTTAGAACGGGTTAGTATTGTAGAATCTACACTATATTTTCTATTAATACTAAGAAGTGCGAGTAATCCTGATAGCTATTGTATACATTAAAAAATATATCTGTTAGGAAGCAATACTATTTAAGATGGCTATATAGGCTATTGTTAATCAAGAACATAAAAATTTAACGTCAAAGTGAAACGAGTGCTTATCATCATAAAAGTATTTAAAACTGCTTAGTTTGCGTTTACTAACAGATTGTATGAATCACTTCCACTAGATAGTTTGGGAAATTATTGACGTAAGTGCAAACTACTCTCATGTTCTGGTTGATTTATTGATAGCCCTTAGCTATACGAAGTAGCGAGGGATTAACGATTTTAGAAACTATACGTATTTTGGTGACGAATTTTGATCCCACGATGTCAGGGAAACTAGTCGGCTGAACCAAGAGATCGAAAAATGCTATAATATTGCTAATTAGACTTGGAAATGAAATCTAATGTTATAAATTTTTTATCTGATTACTGTAAATTTTAATCCAGATCGATAACAAATTTACACTTATCTACTTAAACTGTCACATTTTGTGATAAGCTTTACAAAAAAACTACCTCACGTCTAGACTTGAAATTTAGCATGATTTTCATGTCTATATGTGTTATCAATTATTATTTTTTATAATAAATTACCATTTGACCGATCTTCCTCAGAAAATCCCAAAAAGCTTAGACCTCATTCAGGCAAACACAGTGTAGGATATTAATTTTGACCTTAACCACGCACACATTCTTATGAACAGTTTTCGTTTACATAATTTTTTAAAACGTAATTTTTAATCTTAAATCTACCTCCGTTTCGTAATAAGATCTCCGTTTCGTCCTCTTACGGAGAAAAAGCAGCCTAAATAAACGTGGGTATCCTTTTTTGTCGGATTTAATTTTATACTACAATGATTTCTTGTATTTACCTGAACACTACGCATTTTAAATGAAATATTATTTACTGATTTTATAGCGTTTAATTTTGCTTTTATATTCCCTACCTCAAGATACTGTGAGCACATTCTGCGTAGAACCAAAAATTAATTAATAAATAAATGCTGAAGGTAGCCCGAGTTAACTATGTCATCTGGACGTATAACACCATAGTCCCCCCGTGACCGCGGGTGTATGTGACTCGTCGCGTTCTTCTTGATCCCTCCCCCAATATCACGTGACTTTTATCTTGAGAAAATTAAAACGCGAATAAAATAATCAACAATTTTTTTGGTTATTTAAATGTTATTGTTATATAAAGTAATACAGATACAGATCTTAGAACACATAAATCACGAGGAAAATACGCGATTTTCCAATCTTTCTATCCATAGACTGCTGAGACTCTTGCACCGTTATAACTTCCTTGCTGAATGCCGTATATACCCTATACCTTTGGGTAAAAGCATCTAAAGCATTTGAAACTGTGTCTGCAAAGGCTGAGACTTCTCCAAACCATCAGTCAGCATATAGTCCATGGCATGGCTATCTGGATGGTATCGTTTCTTCACCGCCTCTACATAAACATCCTTATTTACAGATGGAAAATGCAATAACAAGAGGTTATGTTCGCAATCGTTTGCTGATCGGCGCATCGTTCACGGATGATTCTGCCACGGCGTGGTTCAGCAACTTTGGCTACCACGACGTGGCCACTTCGCTTGCGACGTTGCACTCTGCGCTGCTCAAAGCATGGAATTCCAGCGCTAATCTCAATGTTTTTAATCACCCTCTTGAAGCCGTTTATACAGATCAGGTATGTCAAAAATATATTATTTCTAAGTTGACACAATAATTGCAATGTACCTCATTATTATTCTTTTACTGGCGCCCTTTAGTGTATGAATACAAAATTATATATTTTTATGTATTATTAATAAAATATACATGGTAAAAATATTATAATAAACTTTAAAACGAATTAAAGAAATTTAAATCAAATTTATTATCTTTTCGTAAAGATTGCACATTATATTACACGAAAATATTATTGTAAAGGTAATGAATTTCTGTTGGATCAATATTTCTGTTAATTTTGTTTATTATTTAATATTCATGATTATATAATGTGACTTTCCATATAATAAATATTTGCACGCCTTGTTGAATAGATAGAATATAGCGAAGCAATGTATGACTCAACGTCTGTAAATTACCTATATTTTGCAAATAAATGGATACGATTATTATGTTAACATGGTTAAATCTTTCCTCTTTTTATTTATCTTTTTTAAAAACATTAACCTTCCACTGTAGGAATTTCTCCTGTGTTGCGGAGGCAGTTTATATACATAAATTGCACATGGACAAATACCCAGAACCGGAACAATTATTATAGTTTAATTATTATATATTATATAGTCCATACAAATACTAGTCCCGTGCGGGAATCAAGCCCGCGACCCACAACGCCGCAGCTAAACGCTTAGCCTCTACGCTACCGAGCCGTCAGGTTAAATAAAATAACATCCACCAAATTAAATTTTAGTTAAATTTGTTAAAACAGGCAACTTTTGCTATTATACAGGGCGTCTACGTTTATGCCACACGAAGGAAAAGTATTTGAAATATTATAGACGGGAAATTTTTCTTCATAATAACTTTATTTTATTTTTGAAAGTGCACTAATGTACCCCACATTGCCTGCATAATAGTATATTTGAACTAGTCGTTCAGTACACGAGGTATCCGAATCATTGATATTCTAATTTCTTTATAACTTCTCTTATAACATCTACTTTGAGGCTAAATCAATCAGATTCTCGAAGTAGATTAAAATGTCGAGTTCTTCATCGTTAATGTTTATTGTAAAATGTTTGGTTGTCATAAGCGTTGATTAAAATGTCTTATATTTTTCAAGTTGTTCACCATCATTTTAAAACATAACGAGATGGTGTTTGCCAGCCGGGATATCTTTCGCGATTCCACCGCAAACTTAGTGTAATATATGTCTGAGTGGTTCAAAAAATTCGCTTCTATTAAGTCAAAACTTACTTGATACGCTATGTTTTAAAAAAAATATCAGAATAATTGCAAATAAACAAAGGCAAAATAATGAAATCACAGAACAAACATTTGAATAAGTGTTCAATTTTTACAGCAGCAACATTTTTTTGCTGTTTTGCTAACTTACATCAGAGATACTGTTTTATCGTATTTTCATGCACTCTTGAGGAAAACTGTGAGGAAGTAATTCTTTAAGTGGGTACTTATTAGTTAATAATCAAAGCTATCTATGAAATGATAATACCACTATTTTTAGAAGTACGCAGAAAACCGATAGTAAAATGTACTATAATTGATTTTCCTAAACTTAAATGAATAATTTCAGGGTGCTACTTTAATATATTTATTTGAGTAAATATTAATGTTTGTGCGTTTTTATAATTATATATACATCACATAAATACATATATGTATGTATATGGTTTTTATTTAATTGTGTTTTAGTTGAATAGTACGTATATATCTGTAGCTTTGTTTCACTACACCTTTGGTTGCCTGGAAGAGATCGCTGTGCAGCGATAAGGCGGCCAATTTGTATCTCCTAATTTACTACCTTTTATAATGTTTTCGGTAATTTTTATTCGGTGGTGTACAATAAGCTATATTTATTCATTCATCAAATACGAGACATTTTTGGTTGAACTTTATGAAAATCTTTCAATGCAATATTACTAACTTTAAATAATAAAATAATGTCTCCATGAAACACAATTTTCTATCTACAATATTTAAAGTCCTTTTCCTCCACATAGGGTTAGCAATCCGATACGCCTCATACGACATCGTTTGGTTACCTGCCGGATCCGGCAAAATCTATCGGATGTTCTCTCTTAAGCGTACGAGGAAACGTATGCGGTAACTTTATCTTTGTTACTTTTCTTAATAAATTATAGTTTAGAAGCTATTCGCAGTCAATGATCTTTTTAACAGATGGCATTACGGATTTATATTTTGCTTTGATTATGGAAATTAATTATCAAGATGATTCTGATAAACACCAAACATATACAATTAGTCTTAATCTAATCATTAAACCAAATGAGAATGAACCATAAGAATTACATTCACTAAGGATGGAAATACTTTAGTACACGAATACACTCTGAACATAAACATTATAGAAAAAGCTAAAGTCGTGCGTGGCCTAGTAGGCATCTTGCATGATTTCTATGCTTTTTAAACAACATTATGACTACATCACGACTAAACCGAACAAAATATTGAGTTTTGTTCCACGGAATGCTACGAACTCGTGAATATTATTACTGAATGTTACTTTAGTGCGCACCGTACATAATTGTTCGACTATGTTATGGTCATATTATTTATACTTGCGATTGTTGTCATTTAGTGAAACTTCATCATAATGTAAATTATTGTAAACTCTTGTACTAGTGGCACATAAAAAGCTTGTTACAGCATAATTTAGATATATTAGGATCCTACCTTTTAAGCTGAACTTAAAGTAAAAGGAGAGGCGTTAGACGCAAACTACATGATTACATCTGGAAGTCTGTCCGATTGCGATAATTAGTTTATCAGTTCAATATATAGCTATCGGCTGCTACAAAAGAAACGTGCTACCAGTAAGGAAATAATAAGAGTAGGCAAATAATGTAGTATCGTTAAATTTTCTAATGCATTCTTGTTCCTCTGCGTGATGGAATCTATAACGATGATACCGGCAGCAGAACTAGGGTAACCAATAACGTTAGGATCAGCAAGCTTAAGTGGCAATGAGCCAAACGAAACAAACTCGAGGAAGAAAGGTTGTCGTGTCGCAACTTCGTACACGCAAATGCATTGTAGGACGAACCTTCACACGATGAATGTTGCGGGAATGCTTCGATGGATGCAGGTGGCCCAGGACCGTGCTTGGTGCCGATCTTTGGGGGAGGCCTATGCTCAGTAAACTTGGAACAGGCTGTATATATTAGTATATAACAATATTAGTGATTTTCGTATTTTTCAACTACTACCTGAAGTTCTCATTTTCGCAGGAGATAAAAGAGCTACTAATAGACTGTATGTATCGAACCTATGATATAAATAGCATATTGAGCACTTAGACATTATTTGTTTTAGCTAAATATCGAACCTTAATTCCGGATGTCAGTACGGGTATAAGCTAATCCCTGAGCGACACTGCTATCATAATATCTGGATAGTGTTCTATATTTATTCTTCTTTCTTCTTTACATTTAGCTTATCTGAGTCAACCGCTAGACATAGGCCTTGCCATTAAAGCGTTAACAAAAGATGGCATGAATATGTATGGTAGATTTGCTCATAACCACTACGCTGGGCAGGCTGTGACAATTAAATGTTTATTCTTTATATTTTCAGGGAAATTTGCAACTAATGGTAAGCTTACTATCGATGCAAGTTGCGTCCAGTCTTGGAAATAGTTTGGGTATTGTCAGCGCTGCTTTTATCATGTTTTATATAAAGGTAATTAATTTAACTTATTATTTAATTTAATGTTAACTTAATAAGATCAACTGCGACTAGGACACGCGATTTGAATCTTACTTCTGAATAAAATAACAGCTGAAAATTATAAAACGGTATGGGATGCTCTTATCTCATGGTACCATTATTATCGCGATTTAGCGGTTAGCTCTTTAAATCAATAATTATCCCTGACGAGTGCCGCTCCAGGGTTCGCAAAATTAGAGCAAGTGGAAGATAAACGCCGCGCTCATAGCAGATCTTAAAAACCTTAAAATACCTTAAAAGTATCGGTTACAAATACCCCATAGAGTTATGAAAAGTGTATTTTTGATTTAATTATAATGATTTTATTCGGATTGTGTGGTAAAAGTTTTACATCGCACCTCCCATAGCCGATACTGCTTCCGAGTCTAACGTACCTCCGTGCCTTACGAATGTGTGCGTGCGGTGTAAAAGTAGTAGACGTATGATTTTCATGAATGTCCATCAGTTTTATTAGTAAACGCAATTCTCAATTTAAAAGACAAAAACTTTTTAAAATCATTGTATTTTCACCTTTTGCCTATATTAACTATTCTGATAACGTCTACAAATTTGGATATAATTTGCAAAATAACACGGTATATGACATGAGTCTAGTTTTTTTTTAAATTTAGAATACTTAGTCCAAATATCTGACATTGCGATAGACAAACTTTTATGTTACTTTCCGTTCGGCTGGCGGAAAAGAATGGCGCTAACCCTATACGACCATGTGTGTAGTAGAAAGCGACCAATAGTTAAAAAGTCTAACATCTATACTTCTACCGAGTAGTGGTGGTATAAGAAAACCTGCCATGTCGTGTTCGTCTCGTGAATGTCTTAAAAGTCGCTAGAGGGAAATAAAAATATCAGGAGATAGACAGTAGAATCTTCATATAAACAACTACAAAAAAAAATTGCGGATTGCAACCGGTTCACCAGGGCTAGGCAACTATGGGAAAAGTATCCCCAGTATAAGAATCTTTGGAGGAGGTCTATGTTCAGCAGCGGACTGGTGGCAGGCTGTAATCAGATAAGTTTTATAAAACAATAACTATGCATTTCAGGAGCGTGTATCCCGTGCCAAGTTGTTGCAAAAAGCATCTGGGGTGCAACCAGTTGTCCTATGGGGAGCTGCGGCTGTGTTCGATTGGTTTTGGTTCCTCCTTATTTCCGTTACTGTTATAATATCCTGCGCAGCTTTCGAGGTCATCGGACTTTCCACCGCAGCGGAGTTAGGTACAACAAGTTAACGACTTATTAACATTTAAATATGCCGCACTTGTTTTTTTATTTTAATAATACACTGTATACTGGCCACAGGCCTTCTATTAAAAACATTGATCATACCTGTGCCGTTCAGTGGTACGATTATTGGCTGTTACTTTACTTTACCTACATTACTGATTATTTGCTAGCAGTTGGAGTTTTGTATATCATACAGAACTTCGTTCACAGAAAATTAAAGAGGGATTTCGCAAACCTTTTTTATTTAAGTAAGTGTAAACTGGGCACATAGTTCGCCTGAAAGTAAGAGGTCAGTGCGAGTGGTAGGTGATTCATAAAAATAAATGATATCTCGGTAATCACAGTCCGTAGATAAGGATTTAGAAATGTCACATCCGTGGGCTAAGATTGCACTCGATCTCGTTGCCAGTAAAAAGATATCTACCACACGATATTAACGTAACGTGGTAACGTAAGAGGCAACTAAAGATGGAAAATCCTTGAAAACGCAATGGCTAAGGCGTCTAAGGAACGCCAATTCGCTTGCCACGCGTGGTGATTATAGTAAACACTCTTTATAGGAGAGGCCTATGTCCTGCAGTGGTGTATTTAAAGGCTGATAAGGTTAAGGTTAAGAATGTGTAAAAGTAACAAAATTTTATTTATATTTTATTAATGACAGACCTACTCAATTCATTTGAAATATTTACTAACAAAGTTTTTTATAGTATTTGTATTTATATTTGTATTGTATGCATTTAATGCAGGACGATTGTATGTCTGCCTGATGATATACGGCGCAGCCATGTTACCTCTGCATTATCTCTTCTCGCATGTGCTATCCGGGCCAGCATCGGGTTTCGTGATAATGTTTTTCATTAATGTTTTATTTGGTAAGTACTACTATCATTTCAATATAAAGGTAAATGAGAATTGTAAATGCCCGTACATAAAGTAGTGGTTTTAGAAGGAATATACTATAATTTTTTCCAAGGATTTCCTACCTGACTAATTGATGTGGCTCTTGCGACCAAAGATGGCGAAAATCAATCCGAATATGCCCAACCCAAGTGCCACAGACTAGGGAAGGGCAGCAACATCTCTGGTGCGTGGGCACCGACACTGCTCTCCAACCCGCCTGACCGCGTTTGTAAGAGAAAACAAATATTACATTATTGCAGGTATGATGGGTGCGCAGATCGTAGAAGCTCTTAATTCACCACAATTGGATACAAAAAAGGTGGCTGATATTATGGACCAAGTTCTGCAATTTTTCCCGCTCTATAGTCTTGTGACCGCAGTCAGGTAACATAGCATACTTTGTTTATTTGGTGCATATTTTATTACAATATGATAATTAAATAATTGATTAATTTATTTTTTCAGGACTATATTTTATGAGTCTAATACCGCGTTAGGCTCAGCGGACGTCATGATGTTCCTAATTACTTCTGAAAGTTGTTTCAGATTAAAATAAATGTCCAGACGTCTAACCGCTCCAGTAGCGTGTATACGCTGAAAGCTTATACTACCAGAACAACCTAAATTCACTGCTGAACATAAGCCTAACAATTTAATTATTATAATTTAAAAGTTCTTTTTTATCTGAATAAAAATTTGGAATGCGTCTCTCTGCCATCGATTGTTTTTTTACCGTGATTGTTTAATTACGTTATGTAATGAGGCGTTAAAGAAAACCGAATTGTAGTGATTGCTTTGCACAAAACGGGCATGGAGCTGTCAGTAATTTTCAAGACTCTTCAAAAGCCAGGGATAGCCGTATGTGCCTGTATTGCAAAATCGTCAGGTACACCAACAACTCCTCTGACGAAAATGACGAAACGAGAGATTGGGGCAACCCCGTGCTGTTGGGTCTAGACGAGCTGTGAACGATGCCGAAGCCAGTAAGGGCACAAAACGTTTTATGAAGTGAAATGAAGATTCCCGCTAGGAAACTGTCGCGAATTATTAAACAAGATCTGAAACCTGCTTACTGTTGATACACATGTCATGCCCTTAATCAGCCCTGCAGCTTAAGATAGTGGATCGATCAAAGCGCTTGCTGACCCGATACGCTGGTGGATTGATGTGATCTTAAAAAAAATTACGATTGAAGCACTGTATGATTACAGCGCTAAAGAAACCTCGCACCTTGTTGGAAAAGTTCAACGACGTTGTCACTCTACATAAATCATGTTGGGGAGTGTCCTACACCAATGAGTTACGAAGCTAGATTTTTATGTAAAAAGGTGTCCGTCTCTGTTAAAATGTACCGTGGACTTTTCAGCAAGACTCTGTTCTAGTCACAAGCACAACGCACGAACAACTGATAGAACAACAAGTACCAGAGCACATAACCTGCACATAACTTTAGTCCAACATAAGTTTCTGAAGAAATCTTTAGAGCTAGTAGTGGCTAAATTCCCCATATAGACACTATGTAAATTCATAGATTCGTGACCAGAGAGATTAATGCTATCAAAGCCAAGGGCAGCCATTTTGAAAAAAATGGTTTTTGATTAATTGGTTAGGCTTCGATAAATATATAGACAATATAGATACAAATAAGTTTTGTTATTATTATAGGCAATTTGCAAGTTAAAGCGAAACAGAACTATTGGCCATACTGGGTATCTATAATACATATTTGTACGGAAAAAAACTTTATATAGAGTATTATTAATCCTATTACTTATAAACTGTCTTTAATTTTTTTTATAAATTGACCTTTCTTACAGGAATTTAAATCAAATTGGTCTGACGGTGTACACGTGTATGCAGAGTTGTGACTACTTATCCGCCATACTGCCAAATATGAACGAATGCACAATGGAAAGCCTGTGCGAGTCCTTCTCCGATACATGCTGCGGTTAGTTTACTCTTTATATGAATTAAAATCATTGTATATTTATATTTCCTGCGTCATTATAAAATCCATAAAAACGGGTGGACCATCCCACAGAGCGGGTGCGTTAACAAGAGAAAAAAATTCCACTGCTGCTAAGCATGATACGATTAAGCTTTTAAGTCTGTTTAAATTTACACCTTTCGTTATTTTTGTGAGTCTTAATATAATAATATAATGAGTCTTAATGTAACAATTTTAAAATAAAACTCAATACGTTTGTATTACATTTGCAGTACGCGAAAATCCATACTTCGATTGGGAGGAGCCAGGCATACTTCGATACTTCGCGTGTATGGCAGCGACGGGAGTGGTTTTGTGGCTAATTCTAATGGCCGTTGAATACAAAATAATTCAGAAGGTAAATAATGCCAATGCCTATAATATGAAGCTTAATTTTTTTTCGAAATGAAACTATTATATAATTATACAATATTGTATGTAACGGCTTATTTAGAAACACCTGTATATGTCTGACATGATATAATTAAACATAACAATTTTTAGACCACAGTATATTTCACAATATATTCATCATATTGACAATTATTATTATTTCTTGTACTAGTGTCACAACACATTTTTTTATATAAGTAACCGACCGGGTTCGCCTTACGGCATCTTCATACTTAACACAATATTTTTCTAAGCTAAACACTTTTCGTAATTATGACGACGATTTTCAAACAGTAAGTACAACTGACAAAAGTTTGGTTAAAGATGACAGTACAAATGAACAATCAATACGTAACAGTTATAATTTTTAAATGAAAAATGTATGTCTTATTTGTTTGGGACTATCTCCTGGAAGGGCGTAAAGTTGCGGAAGCCTGTTTGACTACACTGAGTCGTACAAATGAATATCAGAAATCTTTGCCTAACATAGGAATAACAGGCGGTAGTGCTTACTAGTTTATGTTTTAAAAAGCCGTGGAAAGAAAAAAAAAGCTTGGCAGTTTTAATGATATTAATTAAACTTCAAGATCTATTGGAGAATATACCATCTATTTCTCCAAATGCAAATCTCACACGCACATGGTACATCCTACATGTTCTATGGCACATTACGCTAGCTAGCAAACGAGATTCTGACGACTTATGAACGCGGAAAATGTTTCCGACTTTGCCGCATCCAAACCTCCCAGACTGGTTATGGGAAGCAGCATCACTAATGAGCGATGGAAAAGTACCGGTACTGTACTCACCGACCCGTCTGCCCAGCGTGGTAAACCCTCCAAGAAATGTGTGCTGTATTCAAGAAAAATGTGTTGGCGCTTTCTTGAAGACTTTTGTTCAGCAGTGGACTTATGATGAACAATACAATTTTAAGACAGTGCCGGTATACGTTTTCATTTACTAATTGTAAACCTTCAAAATATACGCGAGACGGAGGTAAATGAAAGCATTGTTTCAGTTGTTAACTCGTAGAAAGAAACCGCCACCAGTGGAGGAGAGCGCGTTGGACGAGGACGTGGCGGACGAGGCGCGGCACGTGAAGGCCGTCAGCGGCACCGCGCTCGCACGACACGGCCTCATAGCGAAAGATCTCTGCAAATACTATGGAAAACATTTAGCTGTTGACCAAGTGTCGTTCAGTAAGTTACATTTTACATTAACAACTTCCCAATACTTTATTTTTAAAGTATTTTTTTTATATTTATAAGATCATCTATAAATTATGTTATATTTACGATTGATTCGAAGCCTTTTCGACAATGACCCAGGTAATGATTTATGTACTTGATGCCGGTTACAACCAACATATTTAGGTCATTACAACGTGTATGTAACAATTTGGAAATTTAATATGTTTTAGATGGGCTTTCCTGACGCTTAGTCCACCGCTCCAGCGCTTGCTTCACTAACCAAGTAAAATAATTATTATCTTGGTTCGCGAGCGTGCCGTTGCAGTTATGGCGGTGTGCCGTAGTGTTACTGTTGCGTCTGACACTAATTAAGAGATGTCCATTATTGAGTCTTACATGCCAAGCAATTTCACTAGCTTCTGTTTCCTACAAACTAAAACTTGGTAATGCCTTCACACTACTGGCTAGCGCCAGTAAAGCTGCCACTGTGATACTACTATATGGGAGTATAGGAATTATACACCCTAACCTCCCTCTTGTTTATTTTTCTTCCCTATAGCCAATAATATTTTCTTCCCTATAGCCTGTAAGCTTATAGGGATTGCCTTATTGATATGTTGTCGTTCAATTTCCATTGATTTAAAAACCGATATGGGTCCTTGGAGCACCATGCCTTTCAACTTTTTTTTCGCTATTATATGTCAGACCTCAGTCCTCTTCAAATCTTTCTCTCGGCTATTTGTTTTATGAGATCAGTAACCTAGTATACTCTTTTCTTTTCCAAAAGTGTATGAAAGATACTTTTTCGTGTCTTTAGGTCAGTTCAGAATATCGTATATAATATATTATGAACACTTTTATATAGCTTTGCACCTTGGAAGACGCTACAGCTTTTATTTATATTGCTATAATCTCAGGCGTAAGCGACGGCGAATGCTTTGGATTACTGGGAGTGAACGGTGCCGGCAAGACGACAACCTTTAAGATGTTAATGGGAGATGAGACCTTCTCGAGCGGAGATGCTTCTGTCAGTGGGTACTCCGTGAAAAGGGACATTACTAAAGTATATGAAAATATTGGTAAGATAATAATAAATTTACTTAATATGTCATTCAAATGAAGTCGATCAAGCAAGATGTCGACTGTGAGATGTTAACTTAATATTTATATTACGATGAGAAGAGGTTTAATGGTAAAAAATCTTCGTTAATCCTCTAGGTTACTGCCCACAGTTCGATGCCGTATTTGGTGAATTGACAGGAAGAGAAACTTTGCGCCTATTTTCCTTATTCCGTGGCTTGCCCAATGAATATTCTGATACGAGAGCCGAAGTGCTAGCGCAATCACTAGGCTTTACGAAGCATCTGGACAAAAGGGTAAATGTTATTATATATATATTTAAGTTATTATATTTTTATTAATTTTTGTTGTCTTCTATTACAATTATCCCTCTTAAGTTAAAAACAATGTTCAATAAATGTTCACGAGGCATGCATGGCACTGACAAAATATCAGCGCTGTAGCTGTGGCAATATCGCTCTTCAAATATGCTGAGTTGGAATATACCGATACATATTTGGGCGTAGTGTTCGAAAGGTTGCATTGTTGCTACAGTTTTCATCGGGTAGGTCTTAAAGTTATCATTATAGGCTAAGAGGCGTTCCATCTCAGGGGCCTCAGAGGGCCATAACCCATCTGTAATTTTCTTCGGGTAAGGTTGTTCGCGGGAGTTCATGTACCCGTAACATAAGGTGGCCTGATAGCTCGTTGTCACCCCAATCCATTAAGTTTCATAAAAAAATTGTTTACTTGCTGGCGTGATTATGCAACAAACGTCTAAACACACTTTCACATTTTTATATTAAGTGTTAATTGGTGTGATAAAAAAAAAGGTGGAGCAGTACTCCGGCGGGAACAAGCGCAAGCTGAGCACGGCGGTGGCGCTGCTGGGGCAGACCCGGCTCGTGTTCGTGGACGAGCCGACGACTGGCGTGGACCCGGCCGCCAAGCGGCAGGTGTGGCGCGCGGTGCAGGCGGCGCGGCGCGCGGGCCGCGGCGTGCTGCTCACCTCGCACAGCATGGAGGAGTGCGAGGCGCTGTGCTCGCGCCTCACCATCATGGTCAACGGCCGCTTCCAGTGCTTAGGCACGCCGCAACACCTCAAGAACAAGTTCTCTGAGGGTGAGCCGTGACACTTCTGTGCAGCCTCTACGCAGTCGACAGCCGTAAACGTCGTTAGAGATATTTCCTTCATCATAGAGGATGTGTGTTGTATGTTGACGCCGATTTGCATTAATAAGCAACGGCATACTTGAGAGTGACGGTATTCAGCTGGAAGCCACGGGATTTTCATTGACCTTAGTTGCTGGAAGCGACGAGATTATCATTTCCCTTAGTTGACTTATACTACACTTATGGGATGGGGTGGTAAGAAACAATCTGTAAGTAAATGTCATAATGCCCTATGGTCATAATACCTTTTGTCTGATTTCGGCAACGACGACAACTTTTAAATACTATCGGCAATTATATTTTCGGCTGGAGTTTGAACACAGGACCAATGATTCAGCTGTCTGGTACTCTAGCTATTAAGCCACGCGGGCGTCAATAATGATGTATAAGCACGTATGAAATCCAACCGTACCGTCAATACTAAACAGAAGGGAGGCGAAGTTTCATTGGTTTTGGGGCTCTAAAATAATGTAAGAAGGCTCGTCCCAGCAGTTATTAGGCTGATATCGATATTTAAAAAGTACTTAATAAATAAACTATAGACATGTAGGTAGATTTTTTAGGTGCTCGCTAACGTCAAATAAATATATATTAATTTATATATACTTATAGGAACAGCTAAGTATATTACGAATAAGTAAGCAAGGGATTAATACATTTCGTCACATTATTTGTATTGCATAGGTAATAAAGAACAATATTTTTAAACATATTAGTAAATATGTTAAAACATTTAAATTGGATAAACATCACTGTAGATCATTGATATTTATATAGGAACTTGCGACGTGCAAGCAAGCACCAGTAGCAAGGGACACAAACAATTTTAAATGCATTGTTTATTTTAGGTTTTACTTTGACTATAAAAATGAAAATGGACGAAGACGGAACGCCGAATCAAAACACTGTGGTTGGAGTAAAAAATTATATTAATTGTAATTTCACCAATCCGAAACTAATGTAAGTGTAACTAAAGATTTTCTGATATTATTTCTTTCTTCGTCATTGGATGCCTCATAACGCAAAATCGATTAAGGGTGCATTATTATAGACTTTCAAGGCTTAAATCGCTTCTACGAATTTAAGACTGGCAATTATGCATTATAAAAGAAATCTCTCTTATTCTTGTGTAAGTGAACACTAAAACTGAGAATATACCGGAAGATTTTGTTTTAAAAAAAATTAATTTCAGATCAATTTGAAAAATAATCAGAAGGAAAAGTATTTTGGTTATCGTCAATTGGTCTGTCAGTGCGGATGTAATTTTCGCCCGAAAAATTTAACAAATCGACCGCGTTTTTAATCTTTTGAATATCACTAATATCTTTTGAATATATAAACTCTAAACCTAGTTTGTTTATAATAATTATATTTTACATCAATAATTGTATTTATTGGAAGTGGTAATGCAGTTTGCCATTGGAGTAAATATAATGGTAACGACGGAGGGCGCCTAAGGTTACTAGTAGATAAAATTTTACACAATTTATTTATTTACTGTAATATATACTCGTACATACATAATTCTTTACTTATCAATTGTCATGCAGCAGCATGCACCACGTGCAGGTGCGATTCTCATTTGGAGAAAAAGTTAGTAATAATAATTGAAGATACTCGTAGTTGCCATAAGCTGTCGGAACTCCGCGGCCTGCATCAATCGACTTCCTCGACAAGCACCGCTACGTTTATTTATAAGACGTTGCCACTGGAGAGCATTCCCTATTTCCTAACTGTTGTCGCTCCTACCTACACATAGCCACTGTGCTATTTATTACTGATCCTGAGGGCTTTATACGTCAGTACGTTTTTACCCATTATCTGACTATTTCAGGGAAGAATATCAAGGTTTATTGACGTACTATTTACCTGACCGAAGCATGGCCTGGTCAAAAATGTTTGGGAACATAGAACGTGCGAAGCGTGACCTCGAAATTGAAGACTACAGCATATCACAAACAACTCTCGAGCAAATATTCCTGCAATTTACCAAGTACCAAAGAGAGGGTCTTCACACAACAACATCCTAGTCGCCTATAAGCGACAGCATATGACAACTATAATTTTTTAATGTTAAGAAAAATATTGGTCGACACAGAATATCAATTAAGAAATTTAATGAATTCAACTCGATTAAATAAAGGCGATATTTTAACCGCTAAATATAATGCACAATAATTGTAACCACTGGAAGAAATCTATAGATTTAGCGATAAACTAGCAAACTAACTGTTTTAGTTTGACAAAAAACCCATTGTCAATTCAAATTGACATTGATTGTTTTGATGATCGAAGAGAATCATTACGTTTTAGAAATAAGTAGATAGTAAATATATTAATTTTTATATCATCTACATTAATTAATTTAAGTACTTTGAATCCATACATTTTAAGGTCGTACAATGTGTATATTGTAATATTACAAAATGTAGCTCTCTATGTTTTTTTAACCATATCATCCTTTTGGCGACAAGCAGGAAAAATTATTATTAAAACCCTAATTAATCGTTCTTGCGTTTATTTTTATTTTATATTCCATTAAATTACTATTGCAAGTAGCATTTATGTTTTTGTAAATATCTATTTAAGACGTCAATACGTATATTATCATTATACTTATTATCATGGTCTGTGACCATGATAATGAAATACTCAGCTCGAGCTGCGCCCACAAATTGACTAACGACTCTAAATTTAGGACTTGCCCGTCATTACTAAGCTTGGCAGTCGGATTGTAGATTGCCGTGGATAACTAAAAGCCGTGGAATTTAGGCGCTGTTGGCGGTTACGGGACAGGTTATTTTAGGTATGCCTTATTTAGTTTATTTATTTCGCTATTCATTGGCCTTGGGAATTTTCCTGTATACATGGATGGCAACGCTCATGGAACGCGATAGGTACTCGATTACTATAATTCGTGCAGGCTGACGGCCACGGAAATATCGATGAAACATAAAAATTTTACATACCCACTGTGACGGTTGTGTTTCTTGGGGTGTTTTAGTATTATTTTTTACAAATAATAAATAATGTTAGAAGAAAACAAATTATTTGGTAAAGTACTTTTGTTTTATTACAAATTATGTAAATCTACAACGATACATACGAACACTTTTCTTACAAATTAAACGATGCTGAAGTAAATAATATTATTGGGAGGTAAGACACATAAAGCCGTAGTTACTTGAGACAACAATAATAATCCTTAGGTTACTCAGTGTTTGAGTATATAATGAAGTAGATTCAAAAATATTTTCCAATAAGTTCTCAAGTAATAATACTGTACTATTTAAGTAATAATTATGTGCTATCAAAACTGGCATGAGTTGTGACGCAAGATTGGCTTAAGCCATTTTAGGAACGTAACTTCTTACAAGATAATAATAATAAATGGCAATTATCGACAAAATGTTGATCACAAATTATATCACAAAAATTATTAATTCCTCAATTAAATTGCATTACAGCCATACACTATATAGAAAGAGGACACTGGGACATTGTATGTTTGTACATACCTTCATGTGTAGTATATGTGTCAAACATGAATATGGTTGTTAATTTATAATATTCCGGCACGGCGACGAGGTGGCTAGCACCCGTTACGTACCGGAGGCGCAGTGGCTTGCGGGAAACCGTTTGGCTAACCGATGGGATAATAATCTTGATAAATCCAGATTACCTTTATTTCAAGATGAGCACGATACAAGTAAAATCAATAAATAATAATAAGAGTTGATTAATACAATGATTTGTTTGAAAAGTTTCGACACTGGACTTGTATAAAAATTTTTCGACTATTCATATGATTAGAAAACAACTGATTCTATGGTACTTATAAATAGTTTTTGATGATACACTATCAAAAAAACATGAGATCAAAATATATTTATTTAATTTGATATTTTAGTAACATTCAGGCTTAAATATTAATAGGTGGAAAATCAGTGAATATTTGCTGCCAATTAAAACGAATTGGGAGACTATTGTCGTACTCAAGCAAGATTAATCCGAAACTCCATTTAATTCAATAGTGGAAACGATACTAACTTGAATTATGTATAATATTAGGTATCACCAAAAGCCGGCGGCAGTCCAATTATCTGCTCGATATAGACCTTTTCCAAGGCATATTATGTAATTATTATAAAAATTGTAATCTATACCTACTGCCATATTCATGTTTTGAATTTTAAACTTATTTTACAAACAGCACTGATTGTACTTATAGTAAATTACACTGAACAAAACATTGCTTTAAGCGCTTTGACTTATAAGAAATATATTAAATTACTTTATAAGTAACTGATTACTGCATTGTAAAAATAATACTTTGTGTATATTTTATTTGAGTATAATAAATTTTTTTCTATAAATTTACCTTCGTGTACGTGCGTAGTACAGAGATAAAAATTAATAGTAATTGTTTGAAATAAAATACATTTTACGATTTGGTCCGGTTACTTTCAATAATTTGTCTAAACATGTGCCAATCCATTCTTAAAACTAAAAAAAAAATGATTAGAAAAATTTAATACTGCATAACCGTTATTAGCAGATTTCGTATGTTATAAGACCAATTGAATTAGTTACCATTACATACCTAAGCAGACAATCTTAAAGCACCATAATATTTTTGTATTAAAATAAGTACAATTAAAATAGTGACCATTTTATTACGACGACAAATAGCAGAGATTGAGACAGCTACTATGTTTCGAGACGTTCACATAGCTTTTTAAAAAGTGTATTTAAAGAAGAAAAAACTGCACTAGGAGTCTTAGAAAGTTATCGACCATCTTCACAATCCGGCAATAGTATGGCAACATCGATAGATTATAGATTCGCTTTTATCTATTATTATGCAAATATCTATTCATTGTTCAGTAATTTTAATTTAGTTCAGTTACAATAGATCACAATAACAACACTAACAAATACATTGTTCCAAATACATTTCTATACATTAAACACCAATATAAAATAATGAACATCGAGTTAGTCAAATTTGTTTACATGTTAAGTACTAGAAAAATTTGAGTTAAACATTTAGCGTAAATACTCTATTAAATTTAGTTATTATGTAGAGATTCATATAAACGAGGTACTTAAGTTTTATTAAAAATTATTATGTGGTATTTCAGTCATTATAAAATATAAAATTATCTACGGCATAGTTTGTATGCAGAATAATCAATATGCATAAAATACTATTACGATTGTTAATAAAGAAAATAATACAATAACGGGTTGAAATTATCATTTACATAGATTTTGGGACAAATATTCGTACGTGAAATAACACTGATAATAGCAATAAAAGCCAAAGTCGCGTACGCATGCGCTTAATTATTTAAGTTGAAGAAAATATGTCAATCTTGTTAATACAGTATCAGTAGTATTATTCCTTATTACCTTGTATTCTCGTGAATCCAAGAAAAACTTGTTCCAGCGTGGTTTGAGAGACTGAGTAATCTTCTATGGGGAATTCTCGTCGAGTTTCCTCCATAACGTGGAATACACGCCACCAAGGTAAGCCTGCATCTTTTAGGTAAAATGTGCTGATACCAAGGTAAGTTTCACTGAAAATTTAGTAAAATTAAAAATCCTAACTTATTTATCTCTTATGTTTAGACGTGTGTTTTAAACGATTAGACGACACGTCTAATTTACACGTTTAAAAACACGTCTGACACGTTTAAAAACATTTAAGTAAGGACTGGACTTACATAAGTTTTGCTTCCATGAAGTTTTCTATTATGTGTTGATGAATTCTGGCTACGTTACTGTGTCTGTCTGGTCCAGACTTACATTTTACTATCAGCGTATAACCTGTTGAATAATAAAGTTACAATAATAAAAATATCACAAACATGACATATCACGAACGCTACATAGTTCGAACGAATCTAAATGAATTTAATTTATTCTTTGTTAACAAATCTGGAACAATGTTTAAGCATACCTTTTCTGACATTTCGTCAGAGGTATTGAATACACGCTAATTTTAGTAGTATTTAACTGCTAAAATTAGTAGTATTTCACGGCTAAAATTAGCGTGCATTATTTAAATGAAAATAAAAAAGAAAACTACTGATTGAAGAAATATTTCTAATTACAGTTCTTTTGTAAAGTTTATACTATAATTAAATGGTTTGTTTTAGCGTATACTCATGACCAAAGATCACAAAAGCAAGTAAATACTTACAGGTGACCTGTTAGCTCGTTTGTCATTCCAATGTTATAAAAAAATCACTGACTGCCGAATGAGTAACGGACCGATCGCTTTATGATTAGGTGTTCTCAAAGGGGGCTTCTAGACCAACATATCGTTTTCTTTCCAAGAGTTCAGCATTTGACCTCTGCCAATGTGTATACCACTCACCTTGGGAGAACTTGCTCTTGAGATGCTGCAGCGGCCCCAGGCAGTAGAGGCGGCCGTTGACCATGACGGTGAGGCGCGAGCACAGCGCCTCACACTCCTCCATGCTGTGTGACGTCAGCACCACGCTGCGCCCTGACACCGCCGCGTCGTTAATCGACGACCACACCAGTCGTTTGGACGCCGGGTCCATTCCTGATGCACAGATCAGACTAAAAATCTTCCGACAGGGTGTAAGGGGGAACATTCCATCTGTTTCTGTAAATGTCAAACTCTAACGTAACGAACGAGGCTCCAGCAACCGATTGATGGCGAAAAATCGTACCGAATATACCTAACCCAAACACCGTAGATTTTCAGCCAACAATAGGTACAACCTAAATACAACAGACTACTGACAGTAGTACTGCGCTCATAAACCCCCAGGGTAGCCCATATCCACTATTGGCAAATGCTCCTTGCATGACATTTCAGCTTTTGATGACGCTTTCATGGAGAGTCCAGTTTCAGGCTGTGTCCAGCTGTGGATTTATAGAGAATAATGAAAACAAAAAAAAAATTATATCCGAGTGAAAATGCGCCAAAACATGTCGAAAGATAAATAGAGATTGCACTAGTGATGCTGCTAAGTAAGGGACTTATTACTAGTCTGTATTGAGTTGGATTCGGCAAATTCCGGTGGATTTTTCGGCATTCAAGCGATCGCCAGTCTATTTGCAAGTAAGGTTGAAAATACCAACAACAATTATCATTCTATCGATTCCGCAGTCAAATTGCATTGGTCACTAAAAGGTTTTCACAAGTAAAATGTTTAGTGTAGATCATTCGAATACCTGTGGTTGGTTCGTCCAAGAATACAAGAGGCGAGTCGCCCAGCAGAGCTAATGCAGTGCTGATTTTTCTTTTGGTGCCGCCGCTGCATTCGTGAATCTAACATATAAGAAAATCAAAGAAATAGTTATAGCACCTGTATAAATCCTTAGAGCGTGGTTGGCTTTATTTGGCGAATTATTGCTAGTTCTGGCAACACGCAATATACGCTATTAGATATGATGATATGAGCGTGAAAAGGATACATCAAGTATTCTGTAGTTATATATGCACTTCATAGTGCAATAACTTTTTTTTCGTGTCCTATCAAAAATAATCTTCATTTACGAAAATGTTCAACAAATTCTAAAAGCACGCTCGTTTATTTCTTCGTAAAACATGTTCGATGCGATAACGCACAAAACGACCCGAGCAAACAGGACATCGCCAAACGTACTTACGTCAAAAAGTTTACTTAATAATTATCACTTACCTTTTTGTCGTAATGTTTCGTAAAGCCGAGCATTCCAGCTAAATGTAGTGCTCTAGCGGAGCCAACTTTCACAGGAATACCACGTAACAAACAGAAAATTCGAAGCGTTTCTCTTGCAGTCAAATTGTCAAGCAGTGCGTCAAATTGGGGACAGTAGCCTGGAAAATATTAAATATAACTATTCCATTCTAAAGTCTAGTGAAATCTTTACGAACGTAATGTAATTTACGCTACCGTGGTGTGAGTAAATGTATCGTAAGTAATTAGCTTTGAGGTAAGTATCTTTTAGGGTGTTATTAAAGATGCCGATTGAAAACATTTTTATAAAGCACTATATTTTTTAAAACCTAATTGTCGCTTTACATCAATGACACGCTGGTCACCTGCTGCGAAGCGGCACTAGTTGCACTGTAGTGAGTAAAAGAGATGTGGGTGAATTACCAATGTGTCGGTGGACGTCCTGTATGTGTGTCTTGATGGAGAGTCCGTGCACGTATGCGTCCCCGCAAGAGATGCGTGCGTCGCCCGTTAGCATGCGAAACGTACTGGTCTTCCCCGCGCCATTCACACCCAAGAGCCCAAAGCATTCGCCCTTGTGCACCGCTGCTCGAGCCAATTCATTCATTATAAACAAATCTAACAATTAAGTACATGAAACAGAAAAATTTAAATCATCTAACGTTACAAATACGTCCAATCTACAGATAAGGTTCGGTGGCTTACGTTTAGTGTCAGAAAAACAATCGGGTAAATTTTGTTAGAAATATTGAAAATATAAGATTTATAATGTTCGTCGAAGGAAAAAAAATAACGTAAACAACATTTACACTATTAGTTTTGTATTTATTGTCTTAATTTCTAAAAAAAGAAATCGTGAAATAACCAATTAATAAAACCCTGAATTTTGAGAATTTAAAATTGGGTAATTTTGTATTTCACCGAAAACATGGTAAGATTGTTCACATTTATTTTTCCTTCGACGCACCGAGAGATAAATAATTCTTGAAATGAAAACGGAGAACTAGTTTTGATATCATTATTGTTGACGTACCAGTCCTTTCTTTATGTCTGTTGTTTCTAAAATAGATGTCAAAACAATAATAATAACCGCTCGAAGGCGTGTTGACGTTACTGACAGCTGACAGTTGACGTTAAAACGGCGCTCCATTCTTAAATAAACCTAACGGCATTTGGAATTAGTAGTATATACTTAAGCTTGTAGACTTTTTAACATACCATTACAAATAACTACCACATACAGATATTTGGATAACATTCATCATAATCATAACCTTTCAACAACCTATCATCTTCTCGAAAGTCCATAACCCGCAAGTCGTCGCTCCACCTTGTGTTTGTGTAGGGGACGGTCGTCCTGCTATGTCGTCGTCCCCCATTGCCACTTTAGCATGTTGATCATTTAGACTATGTCGGCTACTCCAGTTCTACTCCAAATAGCATCATTGCAGATTCTATTTCACGGAGAAAATCAAGCATACATACAGGAGTTTACCCACGACTACGGTCGCAAGGTTACAAATTTTGTCCAGATGTTTCAATAAATTATAAAATTGACTGAACAAATCCGACTTATAGCTAAAACAATGATAGTAAATTAGCTCCCCAGACATCCTTTAACCTAAAAATATCAGTAGAGTGGGTTTTGTTCGGTACGCGTTTTGCAGGTCGGTTATTGGTGCAGACCATACTACACGTGTACTGGATGGACGACACGTGGGTGGAGCAAAATATTATTTGGATATACTATCCCCAAAACATGCACTCAGCTCTAATAATCCGAAACGTGGCATAATGTGCTTACCAAAGGACAATCTATTAACAGCCAGAAAGTCCTTGTAATACTTAGTCAGATCTCTGCAGACGAGACTTTGCTGTGTGATCTCCGATCTGGTAAAGTTTTGAACTATAGACCGCTCGGCCGCAACGTCGCTATCTTCAGCTGGGTCTACAGTTGGTGGCCTGTGTGAGCTTTCTTTGTAGAATACCTAAAAAAATAAAAAAAATACTTGCCAATTTTTTTATTAGAAAAGTGACAATGTTACGAAGGATTAACTTGGGAATTTGTCAGTCCAAACATCTCAACACCTTTATCAATTTATAAACAGTATCGCCAAAGTTTGATGAATTTACCATAATTGGTAAGCTAATTATTGCAGTTATTGGCAGCTTGCATCTTAGAATATTCTGCTGCTCATCATTGTTTTGGGTTATTTTAGATCTGTGATTATTGAGATGGTTATCCGCCGCCTGTCGGAGGTCACGAAAATGTTTCGGAGCTTTAGTAGACGTCTAAGACCCGAAGAGATTAGATAGTACTAAATCGGTAAAAGGCGAAGCAATTTAAAAAATCAATTTTTGGCTGTTTAACAAACAGTATTTGTTTGTTTTAAAAGTTTGCTTAGGCTTTCCGTTGGATACGGGAGAACTAGAGTCTGTGAGTTCACAAGGACATTTAATACACTAAGACTAAGATATCCCGCGATCCAACATCTTCTGTTTATAGAATATTATTACATAAGTCATATTAATCACCTTATTCAGAATTTCGTATTCCTTGACAAGTAGAATGGTGAATGAGATAAAACCCACCAGTGCCATCATGAATAAATATCGGCCAATGCCTGGTTCACTCCATTTTAAAAACGGATTGTCCTCAACTGTAAATTAAACATGCAGTAAACAAAAGACAGAACAGCTAAATATACGTCTAAATGTAAGTACACCCTCGTGATGAGATAGACTGGCATATTTTTAACGCTACCACCTCCCGGTCAATTTAAATTTTCTTTGTTTCAATTTAATATGTAAATTCAAGTGTAAGTTTAAAAAAAAAATTAAATATGTAAGTGCTGATTTATAACGTGATCACTATTCACTATCTTATCCTACAGGTATGAAGAAATTGTTTAACGCGGTTTGAGCGGATTGATGAATGCTTCCCGGCATTATTACGTTCTCAAAAATAAATGAAGTCTGTTCTCAAGTAGTGAAAGCTATGATTTTTTTTATTGGATTGAGGTGACAAACGAGCTAATAGTCCACTTGATGGTAAGTGGCTATTCCAACCCATGGACAACATCAAACAACTTCATTCGAAAATGCGCTGAATATAGAAAACTAAATTGAAAAATTTTTATAACGTGGATATTTCTTCAAACATTGGAGGTTATAAAAAAATAATTCTAGACTCTTTTCAATGGATTTGGCGACAAGTAAGAACTGCAGAGTATTGCGCGTTAAGCAAGTGTAAATAGACAATCTATTCAGAGTAAAATTCAAATTATGTCTAAAGTTTGTTTTTCTTTAGCACTATACGCACGCACTCACTCATTAATCTACACATACACACATCCTCTCACGTACAAACACACACATACCCACATACGTAACTACGACGACGAGACTTGACTTACTACAACAAACAGAGATGTTGAGGTGCGTGCAGATTGTGTGCCGCGTGCAGTTGGCAATGTTAACGAACTGCTCGCACAGACCGTCGCAAGCCAGCATCGAAAAAGACGACACGGTCATGTCCCTGTCAAAAAATACAAAAAATTAACAAAATCTTTTCTCCGTCTACAATGACAAACAAATATTATTAGTTTTTCAAGACCAACACCCACCCTTCCGCTTAATAACAGGGTTAAAATAACAATATCTATTCAATTTATTTTAAAATAATGTGATGAATAACACCCTCTATCATATAAAATATACCTGAAACTTCGGCTGATGCAGTAAATAGGCAAGGGTGAGAATATCCAATCAAATATATGGGCATAGTAAGGACTCCCTACCTCAGGCAGTCTCAACACTTCTGTTATTAGAAATGGCATGCATCCTGTAATATAATTTAATAATTAAATTACCTGCCCGTCTAAAAATACTTAAACATGCAATAATAAACATAATATCTTACCGCAGAAAATATTCATGAAACACATTTTAGAGAATCCTGTAGCAGCGGCTTCGAAGTAAAAGGATGCCAAATAGTGTAACGGTATAGTCGCCAGCGAGAACACCATTAACACTAGAAGGACCCTACCTATAAATATAAGAATAGATAAAAAAAAACTAAATGACTAAATATATAAAAAATAATAAAGACGACACCAAGGTTTTACTTGACGTATGTCGTAGATGAACTTATTTCTTTCTTTTTTTAATGTGTTTTTTCCAATTTAAAAACCATTGATCATTTAGTTTATTTATTAAGTTAAATAAATAAACCTGCTACGGCTATATCACCAACCCATGGGTTGACTGACAGAGAATGCCAATAGGCAAAAAATACGGTGTGTAAGCAATAAAGTTTTTAAGAAAAAAAAATAAAAAATATATACAATTGGTCAGTGTTATCGGCTTATGTTTTTTCATGTTTTTAGGTTCTTGTTTATAGTTAAACAAAATATGTTTATGTCGTCTTCACTGTGGTCTTTTTTTTCATACCAACTTTGCAATCCATTTTCTTTCTTCCCTACAAAAACAATATGGCTTGTCCCGTTTCATGGTCCGATAGTCCAAGGATGTTTTTTTATGAAAAAGTTTCCTCCTTTTGCGGGCATACGGCTCACTGACTTTATCACCGACTCCCATCAACATCCACAACACCAGAAGAGCTGCAGATGGGTTGCCGGCTTTTAAGGAAAAAATAGGCTTTTTCTTGAAGTCATAACTGTTCGGAAATACCGTGAGCGACAGCTGATTCCACGAAGTCAAAGTGCGTGGCATAAAATTTCATGAGGAACGCACTGTGGTATATTATCAACCGTCTAGTTGGTGTTGGGGGTTCATTATTATGTCAAAATGTACAGTGATGGAATTCAGCAGCTGGGATCATTCCCACCAGTTCCTCAGAACATTCCCGGTGTTTACCGGTAAAAAATGCAAAAAGAAGCTAGATCGCGATCAAATGAAAGGAGTTAGTACTAGGGGTGCCCCTGCCCAGATATGAAAATAGTATTCCATGTGGAGCCGAATTTGCTCTTTATAAATGCAAACGGAGGACCAACATGAAATAATATCCCGGTCTGCTGAGAAGACAAACCTTTTTGGGAGGCCAATTTGGCCTTCGCCTCCAGGGGACCGCAGAATTGAACGATATGTTGATGCCATGGATTCCGATACTGGCTGAGGTGACAAGGGGAATGTTCTCAAATAGGGAAGAAACGACAAAGGTATTATTTTTACTTACGTAGTTTACGGTCGAACTATTGTTTTGTGAAAGTACTTCAAAATTTTGAGGGTTAAACTTGGGACAAGCCTATGTTAATTTGATTATGATGATAATTTTACATTACCATAAAAAACAAATTTATTACTAAATGGTAAATATGCACGAAATATATAATTACCTAGTTCTTCAGGCGTGGACAGTGTATTCTCTTGAAAGCATGCGAGGGTGAGTACGATGCACAAGTATACTAGGAACAGCCACACCCAGTCCCATATAAGCGCGGTGCCCCACATTACGGCCGGACGCACACCTGAAACGCGCTGCAGCAGCTTTGCACCGCTTATGCGTTCCTGGTAATCAATTGGTATTTTGTTGGACAGTGCTATCAACTAAGAGGATAACAACTATGTAATGATTAAAAAAAATGAGTTATCAGTGTCCGGTACTGATCACATTAGAAATTTAAAAACAAACCAAAAAAGATTTGTTATTGCTTATTGCTTTTATTGTTATTGTTGTGGAATATTTAAGCACCCCCATACGTGTGAGCCTAAGAGTGAGGCAACTATGAGATTTGACATGCAGGACAGTGTTAGCATGAATGGAGGATTTACAAGCATTGATATAGTAGCATTTCTAGATGTGTCCATAAATGTATAAATCAGTACATGTTTTCTGGTATAACCAATTTAGTCTTATAAGTGTATTATATAATGACGTAAGTATAAACACAATGAAGTGTCTATGCGCAAGATAAAAGGAACGTTGATACAGACACGTGTCGGTGTCTCTCTAAATACAGATCCTAAAAGTAATAACTTTGGTGTTGCGCGCACATTGGAGACCAATTCCGAACTGAATTTGAACTTTATTATTGTATTTGAAATAAAAGGTTTTTATAATTCACTTTTACTGTCAACAACCCTATTAGCCTTTGAAACAATTGAAATTCTATGGTTATGAGTCATATCAGGACTCATGAGACGAAACAGGTCAATTGAGTTCCACTGGGATTCGAACACAGCGCCCAAAATACAACAAATTAGTTTTTCCTCTAGAAATTTTACCCTATATCCAATATGTGGACAAGGCGCTAATCCAATCTTACTTTATTAATATAAAAAAAAATATAGTGTATGAGATGAAGGTATGTCGTGTACTCCAAATACAGACAATGAACACAAAACATTTTTTAAAACTTCTATTATTTAGTTAGTTTTGAAATTCGGCTGTTAAAGCATTCAGAATGTTCAAACAAACTCGCATGTTACATTTAATTGTTGTTTTTTTATTAATAATTTAGTTGCTGTTGTAGGTACGATTCGCAATAATTGGCAGTTGAAGGTCTTGGACCATACAGCCTGGTCATATTTTGACAGACTGAAAGCTTGGTAGATTGGTTCACTTTTACTGAACTTTTGATGGATTGATTCAACTAAAAACAAAAATGAGATTTTCGATCTTGAACTGAATTCTCCAATCACTGTATTGATTTTCTGTTTGTTCATTAAAAAAAAATGTTTTACGCAATTGAAATACGTATACACTCTGGATGCGACGTAATTCTCATTTCATGGAAACTTGGTTAGTACTAGTACCCATCATAGTTATTTGGAAATAGTGAACCATTAGCGCAAATATATTTTGGATCAAAGTAACAAAAACTAAAAAGTATTTAGTGACTAAACTATAATACGGATGTTAGAAAACTTACTTTGCATAATTGCGTGCGGAATTGTGAAAAGTAATTTTTCCATTTTTATAATAATTGATTAACTCCTGATTCTATTAACTATCTTAATAAATGGGTTGTAGAATATTAGGTAAATTCAACATGGTAACGTCGAATCCATCCTGTACTATCATGCTAAAATTGTCTACTTTTTTTTTACTAACCTTGATTACAAACAGTACCAGGAAAGATGTGACGAAAGCCATACAAAATCCGATATTGAATGAAAATTGAAATCCCATACTACTTCCGGTCGCCATGACTCTCACCTAGAAATATGTACACAGATGCCAATTGAAAAGCAATTCAGGGATCAAATTTCATTTGCCAATCTTTTCTCTATTTACATGGTTAAAAATCTTTACGGTACAGAAACAAAGTATAAAACGAGTAAAAATAATTCGGTAGCGGCCTAACAATCTGCCACGGCCTTTCCTCCCGTGGGCATCGTAAGAGGTGACTAAAGGCCAAGAGTTGGTCTTAAAGGACAAGGTCTTGAATATGGGTGACAGGATTTCAATTATTACAATATTATTATAAGATAGAAAACTTATTTTAAATCAATACCATTTTTGTTTAATTTCATTAAAATCTCTTCAAACGTTCCAGACGTTTTGGTATTACTACTAAAATCGTTAAATTGTAGGTGTGGGTTTTTTTACTGCTTAAAGGCTTTGACCGTAGCACATTTAATACTGAAATATGTGTAGTGTACCACTTACCAGGTTTTCAATGGAATATGGTAGGGGAAAATTTATAATTTTTAAGGTGCTGCCGGGAGACAGAGCGCGCATTATAGCGTTATTTACGAGTGCGAGTGAGATGGCCGAGTCGTGGTAGCCGTAATTGCTGAACCAACCGGTGATCTGATGCGGGGCGAACGTGGCGCCTACCAGGTTCTCGTAACGCACACGCGATAAGTCTGCTTCACACTGTAGATAAAATGTATTTAAATAAAACAATAGATCTAAGGTCACTTGCATTAACATGTACCCAATTAAGAAACTTTTGAACCTTATGACGAATACTAGAGTAGAATTAGTAAAAAGTAAGTAAGTATATAACATTCAAGTAATCATTTAATAATCGTAATTGAGCGACTATTTACAAGTACCAAACATCAAAAATTAAAAAACCCGATATATGTACAAAAAACCCATTAGTAGTATATAATATTAGTAGGTTGCGATCGTCTTGACGTTACTGATTTTAACAAAATTAACATTTCAGAGAAATAAAGTTTATTATTCAGCAACTGTGGCAATCGAGTCACCGTTGCCGTAGTCGCCCAGATATCGGTATAGTTTTATCAGTAATAAAAAAAGGTGTACAATTGTTGGTCGAATGTCACGAAAAGGGAAGTGTTAAATGTTAGTGTTTCAACTGATACTCATTCATAACAAGTGACTCCTTATTATACTATTCATTGTTAAATAATTTCTTTAAAATACTACGATAAAACTTACCAATTTCATATAAAATTTCCCCAGATTCATTGTCCCAAGGTCATTGATCCTCATTCCGCGATGTTTTGAAGATTTGAAGTAATCTTTGTATGCTAACATGGCTCTGTTTTCTAAACTGCTATCAGATAAATTCACAGCCAGTGACATAAGAGTCTCAGTGGCTCTAAAACCATTCTCCAAACTCAATTCCAATGGCGGCAGCTGTGACATAAACTTCCAGGAGCGAGCTATTATAACCGATAATGTTATATTTATGATAGGTGTAACGAACTGTATAAAAGCAGCCAGTTTATTCCTCATCGTGTTGTAAATTAGCTTCAGGAACATTGCTTTTATGTGATTCCTGAGTAGACGGAATCCTCTGACTTTCTGTATTGGTTCGATTGTCACTGGAAAAACAACACAAGTAAAGATTATTTGTGCCTAAAACAAAACACTAATAAGATGACGTGCGATGGCAGCCTAAGAAAATACGCCGCTTCATTCCGTGGGTATCATAAAAGCTGACTAAGGGATGATATATCATAACAATTTCGTCAATTCAGGCAAATAAAAAATATGTATATTTTTCATATGATTATTTATAATTCTGTTTTTGATATTGATATATTATACTTTAAATACAACCACAACCTTAGGAAAAAAATGTGTGTCTTTTACTTACTAAGCAGTCATAATTACCTAAATTGTTTTGATGAGCGTCCACAGGTACAACGGCACAGTCTTTCATACCGATGTAATTATTTTTTTTAGTCGACGATACATCTGAATTGTCTTCTACACCAGCTCTATAAATCAGTTATTAAGATTACACAAAGTTATTTTTATTTAAAAGAATCCTTCATTATAATCATCGACCTATTCAAGTGCATTGCTGGACAACGGACATAGGATATTTCTGAGAATGTGATGTGTCAAACATAACCCAATTTTAGCTCAATCGATAGAGCGGTTTGCGAGTCTACAAGGGACAAACAAAGAAACATAATTTTTTTACATAGTGGATGTGACGTTACGACATTAAAATAAACCTCTTCAGACTATTTCTAAGTCAAACACCAAATTTCATTTATATAAGTACAATAGGTTAGACAGAGGATATTTTTCTAGTTTTTGTTATTTAGCCTTAAGATAAATTGGCTTTGAGGTATACTCGGTGAGAAGATATGACGTAACTTCCCGAACGCAACCCAGCCGAGTTGGATTCGTCAAATGACCTCTGGGTCGAAGCAGACATACTCGTCGGCAACTTCGAGCCTATTGTTCCCAACAACATCCGGTATTGGTGTGACATGGACGTTAGACATGATTTTCGTCTTGTTCAGGTTCATCTTAAAATTAACGTGTTGGAAGACACTGTTGAGGTCATTGAGCATAGTGCTAAACTCTTCCAGCGATCCTGCTACAAGATCTATGTCGTCGGCAAATCGAAGGTGAGTGATACCGTATCTTTTCCAGTTCAGCAGCTTCAAACATCTTCCGATGCAGCGTTGAAGAGTTTCGGGGATATGAGATCACCCTGTCTTACACCTTTCTGCAGTTGGATTGGTTCTGTACTCGGATAGACATTGTAGCTTCATTGTACAAACACCTCAGCACTTCGATATACCGGGAGTCTATCTGTCTCAGCTGGATAGACTGCAGCTCCGCCAGAATTTAGGCTGAGTCGAAGGCTTTATCATAATCAGACGAAGAGTATATATGTATTCTATGGTACTATAGCCTTTTCGCGATCCGGCCTGTTGGGGAGGCTCGAAGTTGTCAAGTCTACTAGACGATTTGTGATGACTTTCGAAACCAGCACGTAGACGCGGCTTAGAAGCGATATCGGTCTATAATTCTTCAATAGACAGTAATCCCCTTTCTTGAAAAATAGGACAACGACGCTTCTCTTCCGCCCGCTTTCAAAAGCTTTTTCACTATTTTCAAATAATTATGGCCACTAGTACTAACAAAGTTTTCATAAGATGTCAATGAGGTCGCATCCAACCTGTATATATATATTATAACCGGTGTCTTATACTTAATGCTAGAAACGAATAAAACCAATGCTATTTTCAGAATATCAGGTAATGTGATCTACCTACTCCGCCAACCTCGGCGTTCCGATAGGCAAGCAAGCGCGAGCGCAATTGTTTTTTTTTAATCAGCATTGCCGCGCGCCCATCGCGTGCAGGCTACTAGGTCGTTGCACTGAATTTAGCCACAAATGTTAGTCGGAATATGGACCTGGTGGAATATAAGGATGATCTCGTCCTTTAATCGAGACAATTGTGGGATTAGAGGAGATCAGCATTTTTTCAAAGAAAACTGAACAGACAAGCGATTGGTCTAAAAGCAATACAATATCATTGTTGGCAGTATATTATCTTTTGTTTAACACATCCTGTAATATATCCTTGAATTGCCGATTAACATTGCAATACGTCGCATTAGGTATGACGCATGCGCAATTTGAATCGTAATTAATTATTTCAAATAACAATGTCGAGTATTAATTTTTCTACGAACATTAGTATATAAACTTACTTCATAAAGACTTCTTCGAGACTGGTTACTGATAAACCGTAGCTGGAAACTTGCATGGATTCCCGTTTCTCTTCGAACTTCCTGAGCATGTCAGGAAACTTGCTAACCTGCTCATTTGGCAAGATGTATGTCAGCTCTGAGCCTGTTAAGTTGTAAATAATGTTATAGTTAATGGTTTTTTTTTCAAATGCTAACATTACTTGCACGTGGTGCACTAGCTAACAATCGAGGCTCGGGCGAGTGATGGGGAGTAGTGTCACCATTGTAAGGTACTCCGGTACCCGACACTACGCTCACCAACCCGAATCCAACCCTATCAGAATAATCGGAGAGTAACATAATTCTAATAAGCAAGGAGGTAGGACTTGCTTCTACCTCAATCCGCTATAATTTAATTCTGTTCACAGAGGAGGAATGAATTCACAAACGTCTCCCAATAACGCAAAAACCTATACAAACGCATTGAGAAATGCCTTAGTTTGCTTATTTATTTAGACAAGTATTGTTTGACAATGAAGGTGTTACACTACAACCTTTACGACATTAAGTGTTAACCTCAAGGAAAAGATTTATCCAAAAATAATTTGCTTTTTTTATTTTGATACTAACCTATATTCGTGTTTTCTTTAATATCTGGAACATAGTCTTTAAAGAAAGCCGTCACATTCTCCACGTTGCAATCCTCTTTTTTCACAATGGTCAATTTGTAGCCGATGCCATAATGCTTCTTGAGGAAGTAAGGAGTTCCGATGCACTGTAAACGTCCGCCAGACATAATAGCGATTCTATCGCCCAATACGTCTGCCTCGTCCATGAAATGCGTGGTTAGGATCATTGTACGACCTGTTATATAATAAAATCCACTTATAAAACAACAAATTACCATATTCACTTTATACATAATACTTCGCACTTAATAAGAATGTAAATGAAAATAAAAAGCAACCTTTCTTTTCCTTCTGCAGTAAATCCCACAAGGATCTCCTTGCAGCTGGATCTAGCCCTGAAGTAGGTTCATCTAGTAGCACTACTCGAGATGACCCGCACATAGCGGCGCCAACTGATAACCGACGCTTCTGACCGCCTGATAGATTTTTAGACACTACGTCTCTCTGTGATATGAAAAAATATCCCGTTAGAAAAGACTGGAAAATGTTTTTTCTTGTATTTAATTATTAATAATATTTAAAATGATTGAAAAAAAATTTAGTAAGAAAAATTTTAAATTAAATAGGCTTCGGAACTTTTTACATATATTTTCCTTAGGGAATCTCTAATGGCATAGTGCACGCGATCAGTCAGCAAGTTTAACTATTTTCGCGAATATTTTTTTAGGAAACCTTTCATACGACAAATCGTAGTAATCTCAAAAGATTCTATTAACGTACTAACTACTGGTACTTTATCTCTAAATAATAATACTCACCGTTCTATTTTATCGGAATGGGTGGCTAAATGAACATCAAATAAAGAAAACTACGGACCTTTTCCTCCAACTCAAGCAACTTAACAAAATGGTTAACTTCGTCTTGGATTTTCTTCTTATGAACTCCTTTTAATCGTGAATAGAATATAATGTGTTCGGCGACAGTGAGGTCCGGAAATAAGACGTTATGTTGCGGACAAATACCTAGAGATTTGCGAGCGAGTTCTGTTTCTGTTACTATGTTGTACCCGCTAATTGTGGCCGACCCTGATGTGGGCGGGACCATACCTGAAAGTACAGAATTTTATTACACGTCACGTGTCGAAAGACTACAGGGGGAATAATAATAATAAAAAGGGATTGGCCGCAGTAATAATGACTTGATTACCAAGTTACTTGTTGAATATTGTCATGTATATTTATTACGACATTGGTCTAAATTTAGGTTTTTGCCATAAAAAATATTATATATATTCTATAAAATATTATATTACATAAAATATTATATTAATCTCATTATGGATGAGATAAAGTTTATTTTCGTACACATAAAGAAGACGTATAGCAAACCACTTAACATGTTAAAACAATGGAATTTGTATTATTGCTACATCTCATGAGTTATCTATTTTCTTTACTATTGTGGGATAATAAGCATTATATTTTAAAATAAAAATCAATTCTTGGCTTGCTTGGGATTATTTTATGCTTCATAAGTACCAGCCATAGGTACCTAACATAATCCGTGCCGTCTTTTTACATGTCAAAGAAAATACTATTGTCTATCCTAAAGTAGAAGACAATAGTTGTAGCTGTCTAATATTGAAAAAAAAAAATCACCTATATTTTATAGTAAACTGTGTTCCTACCTGTTAGCATAGATATGGTCGTTGTTTTTCCGGCACCATTGTGACCTAATAATACTGTTATCTCGTTCTCGTACATTCTGAGATTCAAATTATCGACAGCCCTCTTACGGCCTTTGTATATTTTAGTGAGATTCTGTAATTTAAAAAATAATCAGGACTGGACTCTCAAAGTATGAGAGACTTTCACCTCGGCGAGTATTGGTTTAGAGCTACCAATTTTGCAACCAATCGATGATGTGGCTAATCGGCCACATCATTAAGGACTTAGCAGCAGCCGAAGCCAATATTGGTGTAAACGTACTCTTTATTTCAAACTAACTGCTATCTGCTGCCAACTATCTTGCATATGTGCGTGTGCTTGCGCACACATGTGTTTGTGTGATAGTACATCTAACATGTAGGTGAAGACGAATGTGATACTGTATTTTAGATAATGTTGACGGCATTCTTCTCTTAAACCGGTTGATAGTAGACAGCTGCCACATAGGCTTCTCCCAGTTGCAGGTTTTGCCATAATTGACGCGCTTGGTGAGCGAATTGGCGATCACAGTATCATACGTCTCGCACCGGAACCGGTACTATTATAAATTTGAAATATTTTAAAAGTTAGAAAATGTATTCCACTTTTAAAATTTAGACAATTTAGGTTACTAACGAGGTCATTCGTCAATATTCACTTGACCAACGTCCAATATTTATTTATTTACTAAAATTGTTTCATAATATACACATAAAAATATGTTTCTACAACGGCTCTCTCCGCCTTTATGTAACCACGGAAGATAAGCTGAAGGTGCTTTACATTTTGCGAGGTGGGGGTTAAATATATAATATAAGCAATTGGTACCGCACGACCTTAATAATTATCGCCATGGACAGAAAATGCTATCTATTTGTGATTACCACTTTGAAAATTTTAGAGGCTCTGGGACTCGCGTCCCACTTCTGATTTGTGAACATATGTCCACAGGAGTGCAAGCGCAAGTAAGTAAGGAGTGCTTTCGGATACTTTGGGCAGTTATCAACTGCGCAGGATGTACCTAGTATTGCCATAACTTCTGTTACACATTAAAAAAGCATGTTTTTTGTAAAGATACGGTGTATTAATAATAAAACTTATTTGTAAATGTTAATCGAAGTCTAAGCGAGTAATTAAAAAAAATTATTCTAAGTGACCGCATTTGGTTTTGAATATCTCGGGCCACGAATATATGTATATATGCACTACCTTCAGTTTAATTCAGTTACTGCTAGCTTCTAGCTAAAGCTTTCGTGAGAAGAGACTCAATGTCGAAGTAACAGTTTTGAGCAGGCTGTGTCATCTAGTACTCAGAACTGGACCTGGTCACAAGGTACGAATAAGTCAAACTCCGACAATACAGAGTGTATCACTGAGAGAATACACTTCACTACACAATCCAAAACAGTCTCTTGATAAACTTTGGCAGAAGTCTTAACTTATTTTTTTCACACTAATTATGATCATGTTGAACTTTTTTTTAGAGCTGTGAGTATACACATAGCCATTTTACTATTGTAGTGCTCTTCAAACGTTATTTTTTTTTCATTTGTTTAAAATACATTGTGTATCTTTCACCAGCGCATCGGGACAGCAAGTGTTTTGATCAATCCACTCTCTTAAGCTGCAGTGACTGAATTAGTATAACGACGTATAATGTAGGCAGTTAGCTTCTGTTTAATTTAGTTTAGTTTAATAATTAATTAATAATGGAGACAGAGTAGCGGTAAGCTTCATTTCACGCAAAAATGTTTTTTCTTTCTATGTATGTAAAAATAATGTGTCAAATCGATCGAAGTTTCTTACATAACACTCAAAAATGCATTACAATAATGTAATCATTTAAAAAAAAACCTTTTTAATTGATTACATTATTTATGGGCTCGAATACTAAACCCACATATCTAACTGGATATGTGGGTTTAGTATTCGATTTACTTCGACATTTAACTACATATAACCCATACATGTGATATAACAACTAAATTTTTACTGTTTCGAAACGTGAAGATTTATTATCTTATGCATGAAATAGATGTCTATTGGTAAAATGTAAATAAAATTGATCCATTCCTATGTTGGAACTAATTGGCCCGTAGTAATATTTATCACAAAACAATGAATTATAATTTAAGCATTATGTACTGTTTTTCCTCAACGATTTCAAGGTTGTACAAAACACATAAGGCTAAGACAGGAATTACTGTGGAAAAAATAAGATGACAACATATTAAAAAAAACTAAGAAACGATTCAATGGTCTAGAACTACAAGGTTAATTTGGTTCGTAGCATATGTTATGCGCGAGCAAAACACATTGTACGACATACATATTACGTCATTAGCGTTTAATCTCATCATAGTATTTTTATAAGTCTCTATACGGTATTGTTAGAACGCAAAATTGCTAACCAACTTGATGAACAATTCGCATGCAGTGGCTTCTGTACCAATAACAGTGGCGGAAAAAGTTTGTGCTTTATTAATATAAAAAATTGGCTCTTTCACATAACTATTATTTAAAATGATTCCTAATCGAATAAAAAATAACGTAGGACTTATTTTTTCCCTTTCCACATATCAAAATATTAAGGTAAAAATATATTAACTAAGAAAATTTTGTTGTAACAATAGAAATTCTGTTGTTATGTTATATACACATGATGGGTTAATTATATGCCAAAATTAAAAAAAACCTTACATGGTTTCTAACAAAATCGGTAATTTAACTGGGGTTTATTTTTGCTTTGCAGATTGCGAATCATAGAATTGAACAGTGTTATAAAACAAACTGTTGAATCTTAAAAGACTAAGTAAAGTTGTAAAGTATTAATTATTAATTTATTATTAGCTGTACTCGCAAAATCACAATCGTTAGAGAAGATAAAAAAAAACATAGTTTGTTTTTCCATAAAAATAACACATCATCACGGCCACTTGGTATCGGCGTAAGAATCTTCCAACCCCTTTCTTCCCGTGGGAGTCGTAAAAGGCTACTAAACGAAAATCCATCACGAAATTACCAGACCAAATATAAGCAGACGACAATCTTGTACAGCAGTCTTGTACTGCGATCGTTGATCCGTTGGCAGTGCGTGTCCATTATGGCAAATCCTCTTCATTGGAGAGGCCTAAGTCCTGCAGTGCACTATTTACAGATCGTAAGGTAAACATCCTAACTTAAGAAAAATAGGACAATCAACGTGATTATTACTGACCTCTATACAGATACCCATAGGAACACCTTTAGGTTCTTCATCATGAACGACTTGCAAAAGAGCATCATTATACTCAGTGTCAATTCCCTCTTTTTTAGTTATTCCTGAAATAAAAGCTTTGTAATGCTTGGTAGAACTCTCATCTATTTTTTAATGTGATTTTTAATATCAGTCTCTTCATATCTTCAAAACTGTAACAATGCCTTACGGGGTTTACAGCTCTCTTCTTCAAGAACAGAGCCTAGATTTGTAAAGGTATCCAAATTTTGATAATCTGATAATAATTAGTGACATTTTGCAATGTCTTCCTTATTTCTTATCGTATTTGATTGTAAATATACAGATTGGTTAGTTAGAACGCCTTAACATTTCAGAGAATATTCGTTTGAAAATACGTTAAGGTTTTAAAATAAAGCAAAACTTACTTGCAGTTCTCTTTTTGTTGGGCCACCAAAAGCTTTTAGTGAAAGGAAAGTACCATGGCAAGGGTACTCCATATAGACCGGGTCTTATTTTCTCTACATACATAGCAATTAACATGTATAGTATTGTGTCTAGAATCAACATTAGAACCACATGACCTGGTTGAAATTGGTCATGGTAGGATATTGACGTAAAAAATTCATTCCACTGTAGCCCTGTAAAATAAATAATTGAACAATGTGGCCTACCTTGTGTTTACGGTAAATTAAAATAAAGCGTAAGAACTAAACTACGAGAGTCTTCTCTGTGAGCAAACTGGCGCAGGGTGGCGAACTATCCTACAATGCGTTAGGGAACCTTCACTATGCTACGACAAACGACAAAATGCTACTACTAGTACATTAGCCTATTTTAGTTTACAGCTGAATACAGGGCAAGAAAGTGCCAGCAAAAGCTGGCATATAGTTTTTGTAAGGTTTACCCGCACTCACTACGCTGGGCAAGCGAGTATCCTCTTACTAGTGATGCTACTCCCTATTCTGTGGGATTTGGATATAGTAAATTCGGATGGATATTCCGCAATCACACACAGTCGACACAGTCTGGTTTGTTGTTTAGCAGGTTGCACTAAGTGTAAGTGAGGCTGGTATTTGACAGGACATAATGTATAGCAGTATGTTATACTAACACATTACAACAGCATAGGAACGGTACATTGTACTTTTGTCTTAAAATGTTAGGCAAGGTCATCATAGATATGCATGATGTAATGAGACGAACCATGACTGGCATACGCGATATTGTTTGTTTGCTATAAGCAAGCTATATCATAATTTGAGCTTACTTTTAATGTCAGACTGATATAAGACCAGTGCAAAAGCTTCGGAAGTAATTAAAGTTCCTTCTAGAATATTCATCACTTTATTTGTAAACCAAAAATATAAAACATCACATGTTGCATTATAAAATAGAGATGCAAGCGATGCTTAAAAGGTAAGAAATATCAATACTAAATGTATTAATTTAAATAATTTGAATGTTTTTAAATATTGAATAATCAATTTAAGTGATTTGCCCCAAGGCACATACGATCTTTTATTTTGAATAAATTTATAAAATGTGCAGCTAAAAAGAAAAAGACTAAAGACCTTCGTCTTACGCCTTCAAACATAAACGTTCGTCGCACGCTAAGATCACGCCGCAGCCATGGGAGTACATAGTGTGTATCACTATGTACTCCTACTACTACTATCACTACATCACGTCCACGCATACATCGCTACAACTGCATTTCATTGCTTCTTCCTTTACTTAGTTTTTGAATTTTGATATTTCTATTTCATAGGCTGGAATTTACTTTATATAAATGTTTCCGTATATTACTAACTTACGTAACAGTTCGTAAGAACTGTTCTGTGTCTATTTAGGATTTTATTTTTGAATCTGAATGGACGCAAGAATGTAATCAGAAAGAAAATTAATTAGAAGAAAAAACATTCGCAATAAATTTGTTTTATCTATGTCCCTGCATAATTAAGATCGTGTTAAAATATATAAAAAAACATTTGTGAAAATTACCCTTGGAAGTGCCTTCACATATAATTAACATCTGAAATGCGTACCCCATGGCTGTATTCGATATTAAACTCAGCATAAGCTTAGTAGACAGACTAATATCTTCATACAAAACCTGAGTCAGCATGAACACAGAGTAGGTAGAAAACCATGCGAGTCCCATAAATGACGCAGCGGTATTTGCTGTAATCAACAATGATTATGTGTCATTGTACCAAGTAATTGGTAGGTATAAAAAATAAACTACATCGCACAAGTAATAAATACTGATTACGCAGTGACTATGATACCAATTAAATGTTTAGTAAAATATTTTATTTAAATTATATAACAGGTTTATTGATCAACTACAGGGAAAAAGTTTGTTTTTTTCTACCGTGTTCTGGTGCAAAAGTACACGAGTAAAGACAGAAACACCAAAGGACTATGACTCCTAACAATTTGTAGAGTTGACACAATATTTGATTTGTAATATTACATTATTATGAAAAAATACTTTAAGAAATTATAAACATATCCTTGTTACTGGATGCGGAGCCAATACTCAGCATGCCGTGTAAGCAAATTGACAAGTACAGTGCCACTTCCCTTTGTCTGGTCATGCGGTGCCAGTGAGGACATTTGGAAATAAAATCTTTTTTTCGCCTCTCACCACATATAAAGTTATATCACAGAACGATGAAAATATATACGCAGTATACACACATAATTTTAAAAAATACTGTAATTTTAAAGTAATCTTACATATCTTACCTCTTGAAAAGAAAACACTGACCATGAAGCAGAACGCCAGTGAGGCTATTACAAATAGCACCATAAAGAACATCAATACTGACCATGGTGTAAATGTCAGAACAGAATATTTGTCACCAGCTGCAGTTGAGTTGAATGGTGTCTAGAAAAAGTTATGAGAATTTATTTTTAGCAGCCTATACATGTTTCATGGGCACAACCTCTTCTAATTGTAGCGAGGGATTTAGAGCAGGAAGATGTCCGCCACACTGCTGGGAGTTGGCGGACTTCACTTCCCATGGTAAATTTAGCACTAAAAGTTGCAAGTTACAATTTTAGAGGTGCTGGCACGTCAGGCTACTCGCATACCATGAAATTAAAGTGTTTACTTCGACCCCTGAGTTACCTACCACAACTTGTATATTATTGAATTAAAACTTATTAGCAAATCGCGCAAGCTTCGCATGAACAGATCTATAATAAAACTAAATGTGCATGTTCACCTTTGTAATAAAATGTTGTAAAAAAAGGCGAACACTACATTGAAATCCACTTAGAAGTTAGAAGGTTATAAGAGAATACACATTGCTGCATTGTCTTATACTATATAAAGTTAATTCGTAATTTTTTGATTTTATTTAGCTACTAACTGCGACTTCAACCGTGTGATCAAAATCATCATATGCCTTATTCAATGGCATAATCTACCATGCAGAAAAACAACATTCAAATCTGCACTGACTTTCACATGTGAACATCTATACTGAATAAAAAATCTAAAACAAACATCTTAACATACAATCATTCATATTTATAAGTAGGATAACAGCAATACTCAATGATTTTGGAATCAAAAAGATTCATATTAGTTTGTCCATAAGACTATGTTACTTATTACTTTTCATTCTAGGAACCTACCTTGAATAAAATCACCATTAGAATAACAGATACAAAAAGGAATGAGAACTGTTTGATAAACCAGGCCAGCCAATGAAGCCAAGATGGGAGCCCCATAACAGTCATAGTTTCCTGCAAGAAAAATTCAGTAAAAAAGGATCTTAATTTTTGAACTAAACATGTAAAAGAATTTTATAGGAAATCAAAAAAAATTTAAATAAAATGTTTTGTTAGGTTTAATATAGAAACATTATAATTATACATACACCAGAATATTTTTTTTAAATTATATAATTTAACTAGAATGTGATATACTTTATAAGATGAATTTCATACATTATCATTTATAACAAATATAAATTATATTTTGCAGCCAACCTTTAGTTGTAACTCTTTTTCTGCTGTCACAACTCTGACAGTGTTGACAAAAGTGTATGCAAAACATAGCATAATAATCATAGAAATAAATCTTTCTAAAGCTATTAACAAGTCATCATCTCTATATGCAATCTGAGGTAGACGTTGAAGATACACTTTTGTGTTGATGTATTTTCCTGACTTTTGTTTTATTATTTCCTGTGATACGGCATGTTGAACCGCCAAGAACATTTCTGGAGAATAACCTAAAAGAAGCAAGTATAATGTATCAATGAGTGTTATCCTTTCCTAAGAACTCTATTTATATGACAAAGAGACTGACTGATATAAACAGAGAAGCTTTTACAGAAAATTTCTTCACAACTACTTCTATTTTAAGTTTGTTTTGACAAGTTAATTCAGGGTTATTTAAAAATACCAATTCCCCTTTAATTTGAAACAATATTATTAAAAGTAACAATTATGGTAACAATACGAAAGCAAAAATAGTTACATATTAGGTTGGGGAAAAAACTTTTTCGTATTTTTTTAGTAAAAAGTTGCATTAAAATCTCATTGTTTGTATCTAGGTGGTTTTAATACCATTAAAAAGATGACATTTAAAATACAGAAAAATAAAATGTAAAAAAGGTTTCCCGTAATTTTTCTATTAATTTTCCGTCAGCCAAAATGAGTGAATCTAACAAAGAAATTCGATGCCTTTTCAATTTTTATTACAAAAAAGGAGAAAATGCGACACAAGCCGCGAAAGAAAGTTGTGAACTTTATGGACGTAACGCAGTGTGCTACTCTTGGCACAAAATTGGTTAAAACATTTTCAGTCTGGGAATTTTGATCTCAAACATGAAGCTCGCTCTGGCTCTATCCGTTATGGACAAAGTCGATGCCATTTTTGAAAAAGTGGAGCAAGTTCGGCATATTAGTAGTTACGATATAGCTGAAGATGACTGGGGATGACACAAAACAGGTTTGACCAATTTGAAAAGTCTGGATATAAAAAAAGCTCAATATTTGGGTGCCACATGAGCTCACTGAAAGAAAACTAATAAATATGTGTACTCATTTGTCATTCTCTATTGAAACATAACGAAACCAAAACGTTTTTGAAAAGATTGATCACTAGTGATGAAAAGTGGATTACCTATGACAAGAATGTGTGAAAAAGATCATGGTCAAAGGGCAGTCAAGCTCCACAGACTATAGCGAAACCCGAATTAACTTGCAAAAGTGATGCAGTGTGTATGGTGGGATTTGAAGGGCATCATTCATTATGAGCTTTTACCGCCAGGCAAAGCAAATGACTCAGATCTCTACTGCCAACAGCTGATGAGACTCAAGCAAGCAATAGAGAAAAAAACGGCTGGAATTGATCAATACAAAGGGTGTGGTTTTTCATCATGATAACACCAGACCTCATACATCTTTAGCCACTCAGCAAATATTGAGAGAGCTAAGTGTTAAAGCATCCACCATATAGTCCTGACCTTGCACCCTCAGATTTTTACCTGTTTCAGTCTCTTTAGAATTCTTTACATAGTGTTAAGTTAATATCAAGAGAGGACTGTCAATATTCATTGTCAGTTTTTTGATCAGAAGTCCCAAAATTTGAAGATCAATGTACAAAATGGCAACAAGTTTTCGAACAAAATGACACATATGTATTATAATGAAATGTAAATAAACTATGATAAAAATATCTTGAATAAAAATGTCTTTCCCCAACCTATTATTTAAGTTTACTAAAATTAAAGCATACCACAAGTAAACAATCACATAACCATTCATATTAGATTATTTTTTAAAGATTGTCTTTTATTCTTGTAATAGACATAACATCCTTTTATTTTTGAAAAAATTTTAAAATTACTAATGCAGGGTATATTGCAAACCACTGACTAATTACAATAAATGTTTGTAAAATCTTGTGAATTATATTATACCTGGAGTTTTCCCTCCATATAAATCATCTGATTCTCTTGGCCCAGGTCGGGGAAACAAAGGAAATAATAAATTAGTCCTCCAGCTTGCTCTAAGTGGATGTTCCACCATAGGAGTTCTCATGACTGCAGGAAACCTCAGTGTTACAGATATGTCATCTGACCAACTGGTTGCATCTGATAATAAAAATAATTTAAAAACATTACAATTTGATACCTACATCACATCACATTTTATGAGAACTTTTTGGTTAATGGTAATGTTCAGGATATATAGCCCATGATGCTAAGTAATAAAAAGGATTTGTATCATGGTCCAATTAATAGTAATGTTTGTTTAAATAATTCTTTACAAAATGGTTACCTATGTCTTAAAATCTGCATTCTGATAGGTACATAGAGGAGGATTTTTGATAACACAATATTCACAGATGTAAAAAAAAATAAAGAATCTAAAGCTCAAACTTACTTGCCATATTGTCATCAAATTGAATTCCAACTAGAATATGGTTCATAACATTTGGTTGAGTGAGAGCTTTTTCCAGATCTCTAGAATTTTTAAAACCTTTGGGCTGGGGTAGCATTTTTGTATCAAAGAGAAGAGCTAACAGTCCATTAAGATTATCAAGTGCAACCATAGCCATAGCATCTTCAGTCACTTTCCTTGTAAGTGGATTTTCAGGGGAGAATGCTAGGGTTCCTTCTCTTTTTGCTGAAGTAAGATTTCCTCTTAAAAATATAATAACTCTCTATTATTAAATATTATTTTAAAATTAAGCATCAGATGGTAATTTTTAAGTAGAAATTAATAATATTGTGTGCAGCCAAAAATATTATAAGTATTTTAATCAAAAAATAAAATACTATGGTACTTACAGAGTTCTTCCACTTATATTGAAGTATGTTGGTAGAAATGGTTGATACATAACATCTGGTTTTGAATTTGGATCGACAAGACATCTTATTAGTATTAAAAATAATGAAAATATCACAGGTGAGGCTATTTCGAAAATAGTTTGCCATTTGTGTCTTCTTTGTAATAAAAAGTTTTTCCAGATGAGAAGTTTTAATTTCTCATAAGATGACATTTTTCGCTGCAAATAAACCATTTATACTTACATAAAAAAACTCAATTATGAAACAAAATACAGAAACGTTTGCTTATTGAACGTTAATATTAAATAAAAAATATCTTTTGGACACTAGTTGTACTTATTCACTTAAATATATAACTGAAAGGAAAATTCAATGGAGGTTTTCCCAAAAATTTGACGGAAAACTTACCTATTCATCGCACTATAGCTATTGATTGCTACAAATGTTCTAAAGCAGTTTCTTGAGTCGTAGAACGTCAGTTTAATTATTCAGTACCTAGCTTCAATTGAAATAACAAAGTACAAAGCCAATAGCAAGTGAAGTTTCAGTCATTTTAATTCATGAAACTGTCTGAATTGGTATTTGTCAAAGTCGTCGACAGAGTACATGTCTTCAACGTCAATCAATGTCAATTGTCAACTATGTTAGCGATGGGTGAGCGACTCCGAGATGTTTAACTAGATTGTAAAAGTATCTCGATGGTTCTCGATTTTTTCTCTCGGAACCGGCTTGGAAACTGTCATCAACTCGAACTTGCATCACGAGTCAATAGACTAATGGGCGAGTCCGAGAGTTTTAAACAATCGAAGGGAAAGAATTGTAGTCGCGCCACTAAGTGGGAATGCAATTCTTAAGAGATACAGTTAGACAGAATCGAGATGTTCAGTCGGGAAGCGATATAAGCTTGGACTCGATTATAGTTTAGCATCGATTGCGATTCTTTCGATTGTTTAAACATCAACTGCTAAGGCTCAGATATAAATATTACATTCCTAGTACCTATAGTTTCATTGGTTCTTGAGATGAGGAAAAAGGGTAAAACGTAGTGGTTGTTAAGCAGTAAGTATTTTTTAAAGAAAGTATAGTATTTCAGTTTCAGACAGTTTATTTTTTCTTGTTCGTTCCATTTCGTTTTACGTTTTTGTATTCTTTTGTATTATTATTCGTCTATAATTTGTAACAAAAACAGGTTTTATAAATATTAAAAGTTTTATATTTGTCTGTATCGAATGTCATAATTAAGCAGTTAGATACCCCTTTATCTTAGTGTAAAAATAGAAATGGGTTGTGTATTTAAGTACAACAACAAAACAAAAATAACTAAAAATTTTATCCCGTGTGCCAGTTATTTTACTTTTTATTTGTAAAAAAAGACATTAAACTATAACTTTAAAAGGCTTTAAAAAAATGTACTTACTTTCACTTTAAAAAGCATAATTTAATCGAAATTACTTTTATTTATACATTGATAATTTATTATTACACTGTTAATAACAAAATTTTATTAGATATGCAAATTATACTGAATAAAAAAAAAATTATGTCCACATATTGATCTGCCTCTGATTTAATTCATGTGAATTACAAGAGGTTTGTGGTAGCTAAAATATGATATGAACGGTCTAGTAGAAACGTTTTCTAAATATCGTATGAATACAGCATCAATTGTAGTACCATGGCTTGTTGTAAACACTGTGAGGTCATTATTTATTGAAAGATTTATATCTTCATGTAAAAAGTTGATGAGTACGTGATCATTTTTTGAGTTGAAATTAACATAAAAATCTCCACTTAAAATCACATTTACCCATATACGTCCCTCCGATTATAGTGATCATTACGAAAATATCAAAAGATTAATTAATTTTCTATATATCTGTATACGGAATCAAGTAAGATACCAAAAAGAAGTAGAATAATCAAATAACAAGTTAAAACTAAATCCTCTACATGAATGGCTTCAAGTTATTCGCCTTCAATCGCCGCCATCTGATGCAATTGCTGAAAATCACTTTTTTACAAGTTCAATCAGAATGGAGCTCGGGAACGATAAGTTTGCGGTCCATGTTGAAAGGGGTATGGTCGCTGATTCCGTGGTCGTGGACTTATCTATACCCGTTAATATAAGGGCCTTTTCCAAGGTTGAAACATACCGATACCTGGGTATGTAACAAAACATAGGTATTGCTTAGACTGGCATGAAACAATCGATTCGCGAATTGTTTTTTGTGCACAAAAGTGTTAAATAACATGTGAACAAACACAACAAGTGAAGTGTGCAGCCTCCGTAGTTACTTCCTGGCGAGAGCGGATGAGTCATTCTATTCGGACGATATAGATCACAACTAATGACGTAAGAATAAGCCTTATGGCTTACCCTCTATCCTTGGCCAACGAGGAACGGCAGGACCCGGCAGTACAGAGCGTCTCCAACCGGGAGACCGTATGGAAAGAGAAAAAGCTCCAAGGGAGGCCGAAACAGATAAGAGGACAAAATATCTGGACCTGCCGACCGAAATTATTCCGATTGTCGTCTCTGCTAATGGGTTAACCCCAGTCAGCCTCCCGGAATATCTGAGGCGGCTGGGACTCCGTGGCATACCGTTCCAAGCTTAAATGCAGAAGGCGGTGCTCCTCGATACCGCTCGCATCGTCCGCCGGTTTCTTTCCCTAACTCCCTAACCATCGGCCGAATGGTCTGCCCTTCCGGGGGCTTCCGTCTTGTTGGGTTTTATTTATCTATTTAATTTTATTATATATATACATATATTTTATTAATACGAATACATGCCGAGTGTTAACCTTAAATCTATAATTCACTTAAAAGAGTTTATAATTTTAATAAACGCTTTTATCAAGAATCCTCAGAATAAATTATCTATCACCACCATATATAATTTAAAATCTAACATAAATACACATATACATTTATGTGTTGCGGGAAGTCGATGGATGCAGGTGGCTCAGGACCGAGCTTCGTGGCAATCTTTGGGGGAGGGCTATGTTCAGCAGTGGATTTCTGATAGGCTGAAATGATGATGATGATGATATTTTTCATCACCACAGATATAAAACACGTGTTGCAGATTGGAACTATTGTTATGATAAATAGGAAAAAAATACTCTTAAAATAACTATGGTTAGAGTTTTAAAAGTGATCGTCAAGCTAAGTTGCTAAATGCCACTTACTATACATCTCCTATCCTCTTTAAATAACTCAAGGCACAAGAGTTCAGATTAATTAATGAGAGCCGTATGTTCATTAGGCTTTGTTAATTATATGTAATCTTTAACTCTTTTTTACTGTCAATATATCTATATACATATAAAAGCGGAATACTACTGACTCATTACGCTATCACAAGAACTATATATAAACAAGACGAATTTGAAATTTGGCTGGTAGACTTTTGACAATCGGTAAGCATCCGCCAAGAAATTATTTTACAAAAACTGTTCCCTAAAGGGGTGAAATGAGGGTCGGAAGAAAATATAAAAGTAATACTTTTAAATAATAAAATAACGTATAAGCGCTTTTGATAAATAACTTTTAGAGGTGTAATATAGGAGAGGAAAGTTTTTAAAGGTGTTTTTTCTTTTATTATTAACTTAAAAGTTATCAAATAATACTTTTTAATATATATGATTAAATATTTGTATAACTGTGTATATTTTGTTCTGTTCTTTATATGTGATGTCTAGTCTTTTGTGTACTATCGTTATCGTCTGCAATGATATCTCCCACATTATTTACGCTAACTGGTTCTCCATTACTTTTGGATTCAGAGTTTCTTTCCACCACAGATTGAATACTTTAAAATTGTGTTTTCAGGCCAATGTATTTAAAAGGTCGTTATATTGCCTATTATTACTAGACTATAATATATATAAGACTGATCATGAAGTAGTCATGTTCTTATACGAGCTAACCTTTTTCTTTATGAATGATTTTACCATAATGCTTTTCTGATCAGTCATACTGACTTTGATGTACCTCTAATCCTATTTCTTGAGTATTTTCTTGTGCAATATGAAATATATTTCGGTCTATTATTATCATGATCTGAGATAGCGCACATCAATTGATCAGTTTGTGAGCTAGGTAACTTTCAGATATTTAATAATTTTGCGGTTTATATAGTGATTCTACTTTAAGTTCTTCTTCTGTTGGTAGGTATAATCTTTCTACTTTTTACTGGTGTGAATTGTTTCATCTCAATAATTTTCTAGTTTTAGTATCTACTTTCTTTAGATCGCTAGTTTTGTAATTTATTATACCAGAGGAATACAGCAACATGGGAACGGCAAATATATAAATGGCTTTAATGCGGTTTCTGGAGTTTAAATGTGATTAAAAGCGAGCGAAGTAGTCTTCGCTTAAGTAGTACTTGACCCTGTCCTTAAAATTATTTTAGTTGTAAAGGATTTAACACAAACAAAAAAGGAAAGGTGAAAGCGTAACTGAAAAATCTTCACTTTAGTATCTGTTACATGCTCTAATTAGCGCTTCGTGGATGTCGGTAAGGTATTAGAGATAATAGTTTTCAATTATGTCCAATCCTGCCGCCTTCCAGTTGTGTATTTTGTAAAACTATTTTAGGCACTCCACGCAAATACCTTCAAAATTTTATGTTTGTACTCATGGGGAAGTACTCAGGAGGGTATATGTTTTATGTTAAACTTCTGTTATCCATGTGGATAGCTCTTTTACTAGGAATTTGTGAGGGTGGTTATCGTTATTTTGTGAATATTCTGTAAAACTTAAACTGATTATTTCCAAAAAGCGTATTTGGTGATTTCTTGAATTTATATCTTCGTAACGTTAAATTTTTACTGCTAGTGATTTATTTTGTTTGAGATACTCTTCGTTTTTCGGTATACAATATATAAAACGTGAACATACATTAATACGTTAAACGTGGTAGAGCCAAGCGGCGCTTTTTGCGGGGCACGAATGGGCCGGCTCGACCAGATCGGTACCACGGGCTCGCAGAATATCGGCGTGAAGTAGAGGAATCATGTGCTTCTGCGTTTCGTTCGGTAAGTGAGGTACAGGACGCCCACTCCCCCTACCCATATCCCTCCTCATCCTCTCTCCCATCTTCCAAATACCCTTAAAGGCCGGCAACGCAAATGCAGCACCTCTGGTGTTGCATATGTACGTGGGCGACGGTAATCACTTACCATCAGGTGAACCGCATGCTCGTTTGCCGCCTTTCGCATAAAAAAAATCATATGGTATTGATTTTTATTATTTCTATTGCTTATTTTTTTTCTCCATTTTTATGCTTGTGCGATGTCAAAAACGATACCGTCTCAGTGATAATCTCCATAGATTCTCTTTCGCTCGGCCATCTTTTACTCCCTGCAGAACCTATCTAAATCCCTCCTTAAATTCCCTCCTCATAAAAGCGCTTCATATTCCCACTCATTCTCTGTGCATGCAGTTAGATTGTGGAATCCTCTCCCACCAAATATAAGTGACTGCAAAACTATTTCTGTATTTAAGAAAAGAGTCAAAGACCACTATATGTCATTGGTAGTATGAAGTATTGGCACTATTCTTTTATGTATATATTTATTTAATTTTGGGTTTTTATCTGTATATTTATATTAGTATATACTTATGTATAAGTTGGTGTATGTATATATATATATATAGAACGTTTCGCATATATGTATGTTTTTTTGTATTGTACGCGCGCAATCTACCATTGACTAGCTATTCTCCTGTCGCAGGTCTGCTGGAAGAAGTTTCTTAAGAAATAAGCAGTGGAGTACCTTTGTACAGACCATTTCTTCCTATCACATTTCTTTTTTTTCGGTTTTACTTGTGTGTACATAAATGATTAAATAAATGAATAGATTGGTCCCATGAGCACCACAGTACTATTTTTAGTCGGGATCTTCCTTGACTTCAAAGACTGCTGGACAAGCAGCATACTTTACATATCACAACGACTTTTATATAATAACTAAAAATCTAATATTATTGCACAAACTATGGAAACTACGTGTATAAATAACACGAAAAAAGTGGAAGTAAAAATAAAAGATAAAAAAGTTGAACATACATTTTGTGCACAGTTGTAATATTTTTTTTGATTTGATAAGCAGCAGTAAAATTCCCATATCCAACTAAAAAAAATAGAACCGAAAATATTTGCGTGCGATTCACCAAAAAAAAGCCAAATGATATTGCGTTTTTATGTTATTTGGACTTTTTAGTCCAGGCCGAGTGGCCTTCTCTGCCCACAGGGTTGGTTGTAGTTAGCTTCATCCCAAGTGGTTTGGTCTCCCACGGTAAATTAAGAGGAACCTACATGGCCAGCCTTACATTGCGGGGAGGGCTAGCCTGAGGTATCTGTTCCGAGTGGGCTTGGCGAGTCCACTTCAGATGCGCGTTGGTGAATCGCTTTCTAGGCCCGACGCAGTCGAGGTGGAGGTGCGGTGGAAGAGGATTACGATGAGCTGCTTTGCCTATTCTCTGCGGCCGCATTGTGGTTGGCGGTGGAGCCATAGACCAGATCCACCTGGAAGGCTGGTCCTTAAGAGTGCCAGTCATCGTGATCCCCATGGCCTCCGTACTGGTGGAGTCGCGGTTGTATATGAAGGTGGAACACCGTGAGGTTTTGGTCGGTCCAAGCCCGATAAAGCTCGTCCTTGCCCCCGCGAGTACAGGTATGCTTTGGCATTTCCCATGATTAAAAAAGAGGCCCAGTCGTTAGATGATTTTACGATATCCGGGGATTACTTATTATGAATTTTATAACTACATATTTTTAAACTTACAAAGTTGTTATTAAATACATTTGTCGAATATTTTATTAAATACTTTACAAATTACGCTTTTAATATTGGATGGTTACCGTTTCTATATATATAAACTTCACAGAATAATATTAAACTCAATCTTTTTTAATTTTGTGAATAATGTATTATTCTAAATGTTCCCTACAGTAAACTTCATTCTAAAACGGTGCCGGTATTTTTAGGTAACCCTCTGTTACTGTTGTTAACTGATATTGTAATAACACTTGTGCGTGTGTAAACACATGGTCCTGGATACGAAGTAAATTAATGCTATTTCATTTACAAAATCTATTTGTTGTACAGTTTTAACGAAACATTCCAATTTCACTATTCATTAATTTTAGCATTTTGGTAGAAGAGAATTGAAGTAGTGCTGTAAAAGATCTTCGGTAGCAAACAATCAAATACAACAAAAAAAAAACAAATCTTTTTTATTTGTTTAGCGCACTGTTATTATGTGTTTATTACTTGTGCGATGTCAAAAACGATCCCGTTTCAGTGATAATTTCCATAGATTGATCCAATGAGCATCACAGTACTGTTTTTCAGTTCCTTCTTTGACTTCACGAATAACTGGACAAGCAGCATACTTTACATAGTACAACGCCATTATATAATAACTAAAAACTGTATATTATTGTTTTATTATTGTACAAACTATTACAACTACGTGTATAAATAAAATACGAAAAAAAATGAAAGTATGCAAATTTCCATGTGATAAATATAGGACTTAAAATTATGAATAATTATAGTAGTCCTGGCGAGGTGATTTTCTAGTCTCGGACTTAATAACTGGATCTGGAAAAATTCGTTCCGTGTTTATCATTACGCTTGTGATATTATACATTTATTTATACAGCTTTTTTTCCATTTAAGATTCATACACATTTTAGGAGGATAAAAAATTCAACATAGGTCGCGTATAAAAGTAAAATTATGTATACGGGTCTCAATTCGGAGGTCTTACCCGTTATACCACAGTTTTCATAAAATTCCGTAAAACATTAATCCTCTATAAAAATACACCTAAAAATAAATATTATAAATAATTTGGCATACGTTACATAAATATGCCACATTTATGTATTATTTTACATAATGTGATATGTAAGTTAGTGGAAATGTGAATAAGTCTATAAAAGCAACAGTATGAAGTCCCGTCACCTTACATCGACGATAAGATTAAGCTGTCAATTGAGATCAACTACATTCCCAGCGGTACGACTGTGTTGATAATGTTCAAGATAACTTTGTCATGTATAACACATCATAAGTACAAGTACATCATGTTATTAGGATTATCTATACGTATAATAGTGCGTACAGGAGGGCGCAATGTGTAAGATAACGTACACTTTGTAGACAATGTACGTTTAGCTTTCTTTATTACTAATTTATATTTGCAAGTATAACTGAAATCATTAACATAGGTCAGTTCTTTATGCCTATGCCTGTTGTGATAAGTCTACTTAGTCATACAGTTCAAAAAATATTAAATTTATATTGTAATTGACGAAGTTTGTGAAAAGCTCTACGTTGTCTGTTATAGTCGTCAACGAAACGAGTCATTGAACGTGGGGCGGGCGGCGCGCATGCGCTTAATAAGCTTTTTGTGTCTGTGTTGCTAGATGCTTTGAAATCGTACACATTGTGAAGATTTTTAATATTAATGTAAGTTATCTTTATAAGAATTATTAATCCTCTGGATTTTCGAATGGTATTTAATAAAATACATTTAACCGCAATAATAATGTAGTAATAATTTGTTAAGATAAAAAAAAGCGATTATTACAGAAAACTTGTTATATTTCCGTACCGTAAGCCCAGCAGTGAAATAAGAACAACATTAGTCTAATAAATCATATATGAAAGTTACATTCCCAATGTTAATAACAAATTTTACTGTTTAATTTTTAATACTTATTTTTCTTTTTTTAATGTTATACTTGTATGTATAAATAGCTAGTATTATGCAGATATTGAAGCATAATAATAAAACATTAAAAATTATTTATTTGTACAATGCGCTGAATTTCTATTAAAACTAAAAGTAACATTCAATAAAGTTTGCATTATTACTAGTATTTAAAATGTAAATAAATAGTAGGAATACAAAATATACGTTCGCAACCCAAATCGTTGACTGAGTTTGTTCAGTAGACTTGACTGCTGTCATTTCATTGTGCGTCAGTGTGTTGAAGGTCTTGTGTTGTGACGCGGTGTCAGCGCGAGGGAAATGCTGCGGCCCTTGTGACAGAATAGCGTGCTCCGTAGTGTTGTGCCTCTGTTGATGCTCATTCATGCTAGTGCAGTACCGGCACTATGCGTTGGCGCGCGCGCGCGGCTCCTTCCCGCGCTAAAGAGCGCGCCAACATCAGCTTCTTTATCTTTATCATGTTCTTTGCAGTATTCGGTGTAATAGTTCTTACAGAGTTGCTTTTACTTGAACGTCCCAACGCACCTGGATCAACAAGATCACGATATAATGAGGAATTACAGGTAAGGTTCACATTAGCATATTTAATAGAAGAAAAATACGGAAATAATAAAGTAATTTCAACACTTCTATTCAGAGCTTAATATACCTGACCATATATTTCTGATGAAAACTGGTTTAGCATTATAATTTTTCGTAAGATTTTATTTCTATTTCTATGTATTTGCTTAAAAAAATAGAGTTTTATTAAAATAAAATAACGTCGACACTAAATTTACAGATTTTTAATTATGAATAATAACATAATAAAATATGCTTTTATTGAACTTAAACAGTCACTGTACCGTCTATGTCTATGTATCATATGGTCTATGGATCACGTCAGTGAAGTTCATTGAAGTGTATTTGTCTTGACAATAACAATACTTATAATAACATTTTACCTACATACACCATCGTTTTACAATTCTTGGTTAAACAATAAAATGGTCTTCCTTTTTCTTAATCGTATGGTGTTAGCATGCGTTGACACAATAATATGCATAGCTACATAGTTTATAACGCCTTAGTGTTATGATTTTCGGATGGCGTGGTAACTACCACAACAGGGCTCTGTACGCGAGTGACCTAGGTTCGAACCACTAAAATTATTTATTACAATTTTAGGAGGACGCGTTTTCCCAGCTGTGGGATATTTACAGTTTGCTATTCTACTTTACGGATGATGTTATATACTGTAATAACAAAACAATGTCTAATTCTTTAGTGTTTCATAAAAATCCTTCTACAAACTGTAATTGGTAGAGATGGCTTAAAATATTCTTATTGAAAATATCTGACTTTGACTTTCCATAGATAACTTTTCGGAAATATTCTGGAATAAATAATAACCATTGAACAGATTACGAGATTTTTGCCTTCAGCTAGAGACTACTACTAGGATGACATAGAGTCTAAAACAAAGTTTAAAATAAAGAAACTTGAATATACTCATAGTGGGGAGGTGTATAACAAAATAACGTACGTAATAATAAAGTACGTCTGCAACTTCGTCCGCTTGAAATTCTATTTCTGCAACTTTTTTTGTGATTGCATTGACAGTTATTGTGTTTTGTTAACGTATATTGTATAAGAATTTTGCCGGAATGAAGAAAAAGAAAAACACATAAGTAACTATAAACATCGGTCCTGTGGTCGCGTCCTAAGAGAATTTCCCACCCCACTTTTTACGTAGGTGTCGTTAATGTCGACTGCCGACTGTCAGGAAATCCCCGAAATATCTTATGGGTTCCAACAGGTTGCAGTATAACCATCTCAGTTATAAATTTATAGTAAAGTAGAAGCCTACAAGTCCCTATGCTGAGTAAATATCTCCTCATAATCACGAATCATCTCAAATATGCCAGACCTTAATTATCCAGATCAGTGACAGAAGACAACGTCTAAGGTGCGAGATGTCAGGTACTATTTAACAGCCATAATCAACCAAATATCGTAACAGTGATTCGTTATAAACGAAGTCGGAGGTTATACTGTTGTTTCCGATATACAGCTGATAGTGCGAGAAAAGGTAAAGGGCTAAGTCTACTTTCAGCGCGCAATATTTATCCATGCGCTTTTTTTTTTTTTATGTAATTTGAATCGTAGTGGAAAGTTTTTGCGAATGAGTGTGATCCAAGAAATGGAGACTGTCTCACCGGCTTTAAACTCACCTTTGATCTTATTCCAGGCTGTTATTTTGTCAAGTTTCATTACATTACTTAGGATAACTTAACTAAGGCTAAAGTAATTTAGGCTTGGGTTATAGTTTTACAGTAGAATTTTCATTGAAAAACTCATTGGAGCCCCTCACGATCCCCTAGATTGAACTCGGATTAGCTGATTTGGAGGTATATTCCCATTACTTGGGTATCGTAGCCGAAATTGCCAGTTATTTAAGGAATATTTGTCTAATAATGATCACAAGATACAATTTTTTTTTTATTAAAATAAAAACATTATGAATTTGTAATACAATGAAATAATGATAATATGAGAAGTATTTAGTATAGCGTTTTGTACTAATAAAACATCTTTTCTTATTAGGCCACGCCTAGTTAAACATAGGCTTCTGACAGGAGTAATTGATTAGGAAAGTAATGACGGATGGTAAACCTTTAGTCGCTACATTATCTTATTGCATTAGACATTTGCAGGCACATTTTGAGGCATCATGGTGCCTCAAAATACGATACGTGAAATAGCATTTAAAAGTAGTATTACACGTTACATATATATCACATGCCTATCATCCACCCGTCGACCCACGTTTCGCCTCTCGGGGAGATAGATAGAGGTATTTATTTTACTAACCAGACTATACACTTAAAATATTAGTTTTATAAAATTGTAAACGTAGGTACGAACGTAATGCTAATTTATTACAAGCTTAACCTGAAATGTTATCTTGTTATTGGCAATAGAGATATATATTTTACTTTGTACAATGTATAGCAAAGTAAATGATACGCCTAGGAAGTAACTAATTATTTGTTTAAAAAATTCAAAAAGTATATACAACAGTTTGTTTCTCTTTGATATATAATATTCTGACTTTTAACCTATGATTACATAATGTCAGGCATTAATTGTTATTAGTTAGTATTCAGGATCTGCGCTCTTCTAATAGATGTTTATTTTCCTAACTATTCATCACTATTTCAGGATCCTCCAGGCAACGAGAAGAGTACTCTGAATTCTCTTTTTTATTTTTTAGAAAAGTATTTTTTTTTAAATGAAACAATGCACAAAGAGGCCTTGTCCAGGCGCATCTGCCAATGACAGACGTCCTTCGTTCCCGTCGATACGCTCGACAACCAACCAAAACAATTCTTGTTTTAATGGAAACATAACGGAAGTTAAAAATCAATAATTCTTAAAAAATCAAAAGACAATGGCCTTACTATGTAAATAATAATGAGTATTTGTGGTATTATGGTTGTAGAGCGCCCTCTATTTCCGACATATATAAATGTTTCAGAAGTTAAATAGTATTAATAATGCGAGTATAATCTGCGGTCTATAAACGTACATCACTATACAGAGTGCCTGCTTGTGACAGCTGCACAGAACCTATACAAAACTAATTTACTGCAGCCTAAATTAGAAGAACAATAGATAGCGAATATTTAACTAAAATGTACTCCATAAGTCTGGTGTACTTGTTTTTGAAATAGGGAAGGTATTTAAATGTTTTTTTTTTAAATAATCATTTCATAATAATTAATAATATTTTCCAATAACAACAGACTAATAATAAAAAATATCATAAGCGAGTCTCGGTCACGGCGAAAACCGTCTGATAAGCACTTCTATACATTCTGTATCAACGGAATATCCTAGTGTTTTTGTTGGTTACATTCCATTATAATATCCTCGGCGGGATAGAGAATTTTCTAAGAGAAATCGTAAACGAACGAACATTGCATACAAAAAGTATGCAATGTCGAAAACGACATTGCATACTTTTTGTATTATAAAGAGAAGGTGTGAGTTTGTATAATATAATGTGTGTGTGGGGTAATTTCCGAAACTACGGCACCAATTTTGCATTTTTTCTTTCACTGTTTGTTACTGTATAAAAGAGATCTGTAAGAAAATTCCATATTTGTTCGAGATGTCAAAAAATTAGATGCCTCAATACTTTTTTACATTGTACTGGCAAATCGACCTGAACACTGTTCTTTTACACAAGAGTAGTGTACACTTTTCACACAAATTACTTTTATAAATATGTCCATGACAAGCTAGTGCGGTTCGCTTATTATGGTATATTTAGATGTTCTAGGACGCTCTTCAAAAGTTGCAGACAAATACATTTAGGTCCTAAAAAGATGAAAGTTTCTTACAATGAGAAACGACGTTACCTTCTTCTTTTTCTTCATCAGCCTCTATGAGACTGATGAAGAAACTGCTAGACCTTTCCATCAAAGCGCCAAATAAATGTTTTCAAAAGCACGTCATCCATGGAATATTAGCCCATCCTCCCCACGCTGGGTAGACGGTTTTAATTTTAGAGCAAATCATCAGTTGTTACTTGTCATCAGTCCTATGAAAACGGTCATTAAATATGGCGTATCGTTGGATAAGTTTTACTGGTATTTTTATTTTTAAAAGTAATGCCATTTTGATCGTTTGTTACCATTAGGGAGTACTTACTTACGTACTTGAAAAAGAGCCTTACATTGTGTCTAATTAAAACTACACGTTTAAATTATTGTACTCATTTTAGTAAGGTAAATTATTAAAAAAATAAAAATAGAGAACATGAATTGACGATTAAAAACGTTACAATCATCAAAAAAATGCGCATGTCACTCTTCGTCACAATGTAATTAATGTTTTACACGCAACCTCGCTAAAAATGGCAGGTTTCAATTTCATGGTACTTAATTTCGTGGTTATGGGGTGTTTGATTTGTTACGTTGACATTTGTGAGTAAAATGCGAATGCGTTTTAAAATGTATATAATTTAGGTAAATAGGGAATGAAACATTCTGCCATTCACTTCATGCATTATAAAATAAGGTTTGGAAAATTTTTAAATATCTTAAACGCTTATGTTAATTATTAATTTAAAGGAATATAAACAAACTAAAAGGAATAGAGAAAATATATTTAAAAGGTTTTACATTCTACTTGAATCAGAAGCTAATAAAAAAAGTATGGATATACCTTAAGTTTTTCAGGTATAAAATACGTAGAAGCGATTTAAGTTGGCCGTGCAATATGACTTTAATTCTCAATTTATCTGCATTTGCTTTACTTTTTCTTACCTTATCAGCATGTAAATAGTCCACTGCAGGCCTCAGGCCATAGGCCTTTCCTATCCTTACATTTGCAATAATTGTCACGCTCGGCAAGCGGATTGGCGATCGCAATACCAGACACATGTAACCCCAAACGCTGCTGATGCATGCTTAATTTCAATCTAGTATCAAGATTGTAGTAACTTCTAAACAATCTTCTATCTGCGAGTCTCTTTTCAGTGAACCTTCTGCTGTAATCACCGTGTTACGTCACTAGTGGTAGGCGGGACGGCAATCACAGTATTGGACACTTCAACTGCACGAGTACCTATCGACGTCACCGGTCTGAATAATTCCGGCCAAAGATGATTATTTACTGTATTATTTATTTTGCCATCAGGCATTTCCTTTCATTATCTTTTACGACACTCGGATGGGCATTCTCTTACTGGCGGCGTGTATTTTGATTATACGTAACAGGAAATAAAAGTATATAGAAAATTATTATTCGAATAAATAAACATGGAATTATTTACTTAGTTCATCATTTGCAGGCAGTCCACTTCCAAGGCAGTGAGCAGGAAAGCATGAGTAGCAGGGAAGCGCGAGTATGTAAACAGGTCACTGGCGCTGACATTGCTACTGTCATTGCCGCTGACCTACACTCCGTTTCCTTATTTTTTTTAACGGACTTCAAAGCAGTGCAACGCGTTAAGCAGGAAGTGTTTACATACTGCCCTATCGCTGATTATCCGTCAAAAAAGTCGTTTAGGAATTTAGAATGAAAATATTATTACAAATATTATTAAATACATATTTTTTTGTAGTGGTTACGAGTATAGAGAATATTGTCTCTTATGCTTTATATCAAATAATTTTATTATTATTATTGGGGTTATTTAAATATATACTCGTCTAGTATATATATATAAAATACTTAAAGTATTATAAAATAAATAAATAAATTACAACCCAACCAGACCGAAACCCTCGGCAGGGAAGACCAGACGGCCGAGGGTTAGGGGAAAGGGAAAGAAACCGGCCGACAATGCGAGCGGTATCAAGAAGCACGCCCTTCTGCATTTGAGCTCGGAGCGGTCCGTCACGGAGTCCCAGCGGTCTCAGATGTTCCGAGAGGCTGACTGGGATTAACCCATTTACAGAGAAGCCTATAGGAATAATTTCGGGCGGCATACCACCTAACATGTCGGTCATCTCGTGAGCTAGGTCCATTCGTCGTTTCATCGTTTTATTTTTTATTATTATTCACAATGCCAAAAGTGCCAAAGTTCAGGCCAGAGACCGTTATCTAAGTACATGTGTCTAAAAATATAGCACAGAATTTGCTGGAAGCCAATGTGGTAACCTAACATAACAAACCAGTATATACGACTACATTTATTTTATTTACTCATAAAATTCATGGTTTTAGTTGATGACATTGAACGTTATCTATCCATCAATCAGTCTATTGATTTTTGTTGCTTGGTCACCTTTCCCAAACTCATCCTTCGGCAGAACTAAGCGCTGTCGGTGCTTCTATTGGTGGTTAATGTAAATATTTTATGATATATTTATGTACGTTAGTCTATATCATGAAGTAGCCATGCGTTAAGTTGACTATATCGACACACGATTTCTATTAATTTGTCGCACTAACCCACCTAATGATATAGACAACAGACAGTGGAATATTTCATAAAACGCCGTTCAAAAACACACAACAACCACTTCCAAAGTGGTTAGACAAGTGGTGTTGTGGTCAATTCTATAAACGGGCCGCGATATATACATATGTTATAAGACCGTACTTTGTGATAATCTATAGGGGTGTAAGTTTAGCAGTAATAAATTTAGAGCTGAATTAACCCCTGATGAAGATGATGATACTGATACATGGGTTGTAACAAAAATACAATACCATTATGCATGATAGTTCAAACTTTTTGTAATTTGGTAATTAAACGGTGGTTTTTAACTATCATAGACAAAGTTAGCGTCAAAAAAAGATTTTCATTAATCTGTAGTAGTAAATTGTACTGAAACAGGAATTTACTTAGGTTTGGTTGGTTGTCCTGTGTCACTATACCATATGATAATATTTGTAGCCGTTATATTTTGAAGTTGTTATAGATTATCATTCTGAAATCTGAATCATCACAACTTTATAAACTATCCATCATAGCTGACTTTTTGTAGGTTGGGGATTATACTTTTTATATTTATATTTGAATATCGATTAAGATTATTGGAAAATGATGTTGGAAAAAGAGGTTAACTAAGTAATTCCTTGTTCGTATAGTTTCGTATTTGTCGAGGAAAATGTATTCGACGCATGACATAAGTGTTGCTTCAAACAGTAAATTGATATAAAAATAAGTAAAAGATCTTAAAGGAAGCTGCTTTGGCTTAAAGGATTCTGCTAGCGTCGTCGACGATGTGCCGTAACAGTTGGTTAAATATTCCCTCGGTTTTAGAGCCTTGGAGAATTTTGGGTGAATGGGTCGGCTCGACCGGGTTGGTACCGGCCTTGCAGAATACCGGCGTGAAGTAAAGGCATCTTGTTAGAAGCACTACGTTTCGTTCGGTGAGTGGGTTAACCGGATGCCTACTCCCCCTCCACTCCCAAATACCCTTAAAGGCCGGCAAAGCATCTGCAGCACCCCTAGTGTTGTAGATGTACATCGGTGACGGTAATCACTTACCAGCAGGTGAACCGCTTGCTCGTTTGCCGCCTTTCCCATAAAACAAATGCCTTTGCTCCTTAGGTAGAAAGGTAAAGCCTTTGTGTGGGACCCTTCTTGCATAAATACATAAGCGTCCTCTCACATCAGGAGTACATTGACCACCGTCTGGACGGAATCAAAGTCATGTGAATTAATTAGCAGATCAAATGGGAGTCGCTATGGGACTACTATACGTTTACTACTTTCCCTACAGACAATAGGTATGTGGGGCCCCCGTCCACGGTGTTATCGTAGCTGTGGATGACAAGGAGCTGGTTCTTTTCTCTCCCAGGGGTTACCATACAGCGTGAAAAAAGGAGGAATAGGCCTGTATGATTATATTAGGTATTAGATTGTAGTTATTGTAAATATAATTGTTGTATTGATAATTAATAAGAAATGGTTCTGTGACACGCCCACAACTACTATTATTGTCAGAAGTTTATTATCAACTAGCTTTTAACGGCATGAAAGTTCTCACAGGAGCAACACCTAACTATTGTGCCAGAGCCGGGGCTCCCGCCGTCTAGCAACCGGCATAGTGCGGCATTGTCGGTTGTTAGACGTGAATTTATTTTTTTATGCCTATTACTTAAAGTTTATTTTTATAGTGTTAACATTTTTATTACTGTATTTCCCTGTTTTTATGTGTTATATTTTATATAACTGAAAGTCGTTTAATACAACTACACTTAAATAAAATTTTAATTGAAAGTAATGTTGATGAAATAATAAAGGTAATTTAGTTTTAAATACTTATTCAAATTTAAATAATAATTTCGATTAAAAAGTTGGTTACGACAAATTTTCATAGATATTCTTAAACTGTGATAATTAATACTAAACAACGAATGACTTTTCGTATCGACATAGCAAGCAATGTCTACTACTGCAGCTAAAATAAATTCAACGTTGAATAGGGTTGCCGTTTGTAAGCCATTGTATAACATTTAATATCCTGTTTATGTAAAGCATTCGAGTCAACAGCTACTAGTAACAATAAATACTATCAGATAACAAAGGAACACTGCACAACATGTAGATGTTTACATTTCTAGATTAGATTGTTATAATCTAATCTAGAACTCTAACATAAATTAAACAATTTCAGTATTTAAATATACCTGAATGGTATCTAAGAGGTCGGTGCATATACTCTTCCACATTAACTTAATTGAATGGATTTATTACTACTGTGCGACTTAATCATTTCATAATCAGACTCCGCCGCACAAAGATCATCCAACAACATCTTAGAAAAGTCATCCCGTGATAAAATCATACTGTGTTATTTTTCACATTCCAGGCATGATTTCTTTTATTGATAATCGATTCTTGGATAACGGAACAATATTAAAAATATCAAAGGTATAATATTACAGGGAATGATTTCACGCGGATTTATTATGAGCCCTTTTGTAGTATAGCGTTCTTTTTTATTTTAGTACTCCTACTTATTATTTTTTATTTTAGTAACATAATTACGTATTTTCGTAGTTTTAAATATTTACTAAGGAAAAGACTTTATTCAGTTACCTCCCAAATAATTACAAGCAAACATAAGGTTTTCCCTTTGCGTCTATTAAAAATTGAGAAAAAGAATCTTACATTTTTCCACCGTAGAAACCAACATGGAATGTCGGTAGTTAAATATTGGAACCAAGCTCGCTGGTCACGTCTACGCCATTTATTCCAATGTTAGTTATTTTTACGCTTTAGGGATTGTATTATTTATTAAACACGTCTTTTGAAAAATGTGTTTTATTTTCAATAACCCACACTCACTATTACAAATTCTGTTTTATATACCACTAGCAAAAAGCTCTGTAATAATAAAAATAAAATAAATAAAATGTAAATGTGTTATAGACATACACCTTTCTCGGGAGATGTTCTAAATTATGGTGAAAACCGCATTCAAATCCACTTAGAAGTTTAGAAGTTATAAGCGAATCCGCAGACAAACGCGAATTGCGACTTTGTTTTGTACTATCGTATTTAGACATGGTTATTGTAGAAATAGAAACCTAGAGTAGAAACCTTAAATATCGAGAAATTAAAGTTATTACATTTTTCCGTAAGTGCCCAATTTTAAAAATAATAATTTATTTATTGTTTTATTTTTGAAATTCTTATACCGGAAATAGATGCAAGCGTGTGACTTCTCTGACTACCAAGTTGAAATTAATTGAAAAAACAGTGGCGACATACAGAAATCCCCCAAAATGAATATTGTTATTGGTGCCTAAGTTAAAATATAAAAATAAATATGTACATGATGACCTCTACTTCATGCCGGTATTTTGCGAGATGCTGGTAAAATCAAAACGCTCAATCAAGCGTCAAAAAACCTAATAATGGTAGACTAACAACTAAAGTTAAGTTTAAGTTAAGTTAAAGTTCAATAAATATTACCCATAAACGATGTAAATTTCTTTTGTCAAATGAATTTTTGACTATGAATCGGTTTGGATTCTTCCTTATTGTCTTTAGTTTACTAAAATGGTGTTACTCTTATGGGACTACTGTCAAACTCAAAACAGCCGGAGAAATGTTTTCATCTGAATTCCAGCTGTTACCAGGCTGTTCTTGTAACCTTTGGGGTTCTACTAAAGGCAGACAAAAGAATTCAGATGTTTTAATTTCTTTGGAATAATCGACAAATTCAAACAATAGAGCATTCGCATTCACTAGCTTTGGCAACGTCCATCATTCGTCAACCACCCACGTGCCAACAGAAAGTGAACCTTTTTTTTTTATGAAAAATAGGCTTGCGTTTGACCTCAATCGTGCCCGATGGAAAGCGAATTTGTCATGTACTAAATCGCAGTTGTAACTCGCATCAAACGCTGCTCGTCTCAGATCGGACGAATGAGTTTCTTCGAAAAAGTGCAAACAATGTTGAAAAAGATATGAAAGAAGATGCTATTAAAACAAAACTAGATAGAGGCTGCTAAAAATATGCAGAAAATCAGCCGAAGGTGCAAAGAACGAGCGTAAAATACCCGAAAATCATTCGCTGTCAATATTTTTTTTAAATATAATGAAAAAAGAACAGAAATTAGATTACACACTAGGAAAAATAAGCGTTTGAATATGAACATAAGATTGACTATTCCAAGGACAAAACTGTTGATCTCGGACCACTGTCGCCCTGTTTTAAATGCCAGGATGAGTTAAGTGGAATGTCCAAGTGACAGACATTCCATTCCATTCTTGGCAGAACATATATTCTTTCTTCCGTTCCAAAGCATGCTTCCAAATGTCGTCATTTGGAGTCACAGACATTAATGACAGTAATTTTATACCAATTTTTAAAATGCAGGTTAACCTTCGGATAGGAAGCACAATGGCTGGACCGTAATAGCAGCTTTCGTTTCTTCAAATTTAGTTTGTCAGTGACGATTACCACGAGAGGAATATCAGCTACGGAATTTATCGTGGCGTTAGAAGTGCAAAAGTTAATGCATGAAAATAATAAATATATTTTAGATTTTAAGGCTGTTGGTAAGGTTCCCGAAAAAGAAAAAGGGTAGTTTGTAAATGTGAAAAGATGCTGCAAAACACCACGGTCGTTTCAACGCTCACGCATCGAGACAGTTTGCATTCCTCATTGTTAGTCAAGAGTTTGAAAAGAAGATATAATTTTTCATACTTATGATGCTCTTTAGTATCCTTTGATCTTCTGCCGAGGAGGAAATAGATATCAAATAATTTTGTAGCAATAAATTAATGGAGTGTAATGTTGAAGAATGCTGCCGGTTGCTATTTCACTTCTTAGTTAATTTCTGTTTGATATATGTCAAAAATAGACACAGTATGTCTTAATTGGACGTCACATTGAAAAAAAATTAAAATGTGAAGAATACGTTTACCTGAAGGTCGCCATGAACTGTTAATCGTCTATGATCAACAAGTTGAAAAAGTTGTTAAATTAATCATTATGTTTTTTAATATTGACTGAAATAAGCTCTGGGATGATCATTAACGTCAATTCATGTCAACATTTTCGGTCATTAATCGTTTTGTTGAAAATAATTTACTTGAAGAATATTAATAAGAGGCTTAGTATTGGCTGAATTGGATAATAAAAGCATTTAGGGCCAGGCCTACTAAAAACTTAATTTAATTTTATATACATCATTGTATATACATAGGTAATGAATTTTATATATTTACATGATTTATCTTTGTATGATCCTCATCGCTTTGAGCAATTTCTTGCTTTCACTGTAGACCTCTCCTGTCTAACCTAAAACCCTTTACCATTCAGTTCACCAGTTATTAATAAATCTGAAAATATTTCTAACCTAAAATGAAGCCTTGATATCTATTAAACAGTATAAGATAATCAATTGCCTAACCTTTGTTATACTAATTAAATCAAATTTTACTGAGCTGCTGCAATAGTAAAAAGTTGTTCACCCCAATCCAATAAAAACATTAAAAGTAACTAAATAAAAATGTGGTTATCCCTTGAGGTTTTAGTAAGAAATAATAACATTTTTTAACAATGAACTCAAAGATTTCTAAAATATTAAAACATTAGTTTTGGTCTCGATCTTAAAGATCACTGTACTATTTACGTCCTTTTCTAAATTATCCCAAAAGGTAAAATAATTTAACGAACACTCAGCTTTTAGCTCAAAGAAAATTGTATTTGCGAATTGGAAAATATTTGATCATTTAATTTTCATTTTTAGTATATTATAATAATCTACAGAACGTTTCATTTATTTAATTTCCAAAAAAAAGGAAGCATACTTTCTGATTTGTCTTCATAGGGGTCTAGAGAATAGGAATATATAAGTTACAGGCTGCGAGCCTCGTCATCTGGTTCCACCCAGACCTTGAGGTTTTCCCTTAGTCGCCTGAATTAATAAATGAAAATTCTTTATTCATCTGTATAAGAAAGATAATTTCCTTTGCCTTCAAAAATACCCACAGTAAGAAAGGATTTTAGAAGAAAGGAAGGTTTTTTACAGATTTCTTTTAGAATTTCACTACTAGAGAATATTCAAAATTTTAACTTGATTTTAAAAGGTAACTTTGAAAATTTAAAATTTATATTAGTTTATTTTTTATTGATGATGGATGTCACGTGGTGAGCCTTCGTCATATTTACAATTATTAATTGTAGGGCGAAACCGGTCGATATGTTATATAAATATAAATAAAAAAGGCAAACATTATACACTATAAGAAATGTTTTTGTAAGTAGACACCTAATTACTTAATAAAAAACTTCCGCGCAATATTTTTGTAGTTTAATTGATTTCCACCACATTAACATTTTCAGCCCTGACGCCTTTCGTGCATATGAGATAATAAATCTCTAAAATCGGTACAAAAATCCACAAACAATCGCTGATTTTATTGCATATTACTTTATAAAAATACTGACGAATTAATAACCTTCACGAAAAAACACTGGCAGCAAAATGTTTGAGAATCTATTAAGAACGTTAAAATCTACACTTCTAAGTTATAAACAGATCTGAGATTTATGCCAAATTTATATTTTTGTAGTGATACGAATATTGCTACTTAGATAAGTGACTCGAATTGTCACGGTGCTCGCTATTTCTCTTTTCTTTCAACTGGGAGTTTCGAATAAAAAAGCTGACAGTTTCTAGATAATTATTCCCCGCGCACTGTTTCACAGTTGATGCATTTGCTGGATAACAGGTAAATCTCCTGAGATCTCTCCTCTATTCTCTATTTAACATCGTGAAAAAATTTAGGCAGCATTGGATTATTTAAGTGATACAAAAATGTTAATATATATTTTTATGAAATGTTAGGTAGAATCGAAAAAATCAGTAACTACTGGCTGTATTTCAGGATAACGTTAATTGGATTGCATCTAAGTTTAAAGCGTCGAACATTTTCTTTAGGTAGAAATCGTAGGCTAGGTGACATGACTCTTTTTCCGCCCAGGATTGCTGATATTTTTGCTTTCTCCCTATTTTTGCCGCTCGACAGCAGTGGAATCACTGTTGGGTTGCGGTTTGAATACTTTTTTTTTTGCATAAAAACTGAAAGTAAAGTAGCCTCTGAATGTCTCACTGGCAGTAAAGCTCATTCTTCAGAAAGGTTATGTTTTTGTGATACAAATAGTTTGCTATTTATACTAACTGCCTACCAAGGGTCAGAACCCTGTCCTCGCCACGGCTAACTGCTGAGCATAGACTCTCATTTTGAGAGGGTTTGGAATCCAAAAAGGTCTGCCACTCTGCGTCAATTCGGTTTGGCAAAGTTCACACATCCTTGCCATATTTTATTGTAATTTCTTAGACATCATGTCGTCCTTCACCGCCGACACCTTTATTTATTTTATTAGTGCCGGCACTGGGATTCGTTATATCAGCTGCTTGAATACAGATAGAGCGACGATACAGATAATTTTGCGATAGGTCGTGCTTTAAGATAATCCAGTCCCACGTTCAGCTGAACACTAGTGAAGAAGTATCGTAGATTAAGATGATGGTGATAATAATTATGACTATTTACAAGTACAAGCGAGTTCTTCATTGTTACTGACATTATCTCCTTGTGTTAAGCGACTAGACAACTCTAGTTAAACTTATTACAATTTGTAGGATAGTTATTTGTTTAATGGTTAAGTGTTCTGATTGAGAGCCGTAAAATAGTAAACAATTGGAGGTCTGATTTTATTAAAAGAAATGTGTATTTCTTTATTTCATTTTATGGCATAGTTGGAAGTGAAAACACTGTTTACTACGCACTAATAAACTTTCTTCTGATATATTTCTCCCTTGGGCTTCGCCAGAATACACGTGTACATTTAGTACACGTGTATTCTGGCTATTTACGAGACAACCTGTTTTTATTTGTACTTTTATTATCATCATTTTATGTTTTTGTTGTAAGAACTATCAAGATAGTGTTTTATTATAATTTTGTTAATATAATATGTTTTAGGGGAGCGTTTTTTTAGAATTACCGAAAATGGTTACAAACGGGAATACCAAATATAAAGGAGAAGGTTCTTATCAGATCCCAATCTGCAGTCTATGAAGGAAAGAATTGCACCACGAGTTTCTGACGTAGAAGGCGCCAAGCGCCGATCCCTATTACCTTTTATGTGACTGATACTAAATGCTAAAGCTTTTCCATGTAACGATTCTCATCTCGTACTTTGAGAATGCCCCGGATGCACTCGTTACGCACATCGATCCCATGTACAAAGATTATTGCGACATGGTGCTCATACAATTTGTTTTCGTACACTTGAAAATCGAGTTTAAAGGCCATAGATTCACCCGTGACATGCCAAATTCAAGGCAAAAACGTGCCAAATATCTATACAATAGGTTTAGATAACCTTTGTACTATCTAGTCTAGTCTTTCTTTCGTCATAGTATTTTAACATTGTGCTAATTTGGATACTGTTTGTTATAATTAAAACCGAAATTCCGAGAGAGGAAAAACGCGGAGCCACGGTTTTTAGGCGACAAAAAGTATTGAAACGTAAATTAAACGAAGATGTTCTATATCGATTTATGAGATGGCACTTTATATTGTCATAATACTCTACGCATTACAACAAATATCATACTATCCCTACTCAACCAGGTCGAGTCACGCAATGAGGCACGATTTAAAGTTAGCAAAATTATTTATTTCATTGCATTACGTAATCCTTATGAATCGCGATTCATTTATTTAAAATTAAATGGCGTAGGGATTATGTCATTCATTCTAGTGGTATAAAATCATTCGTTTGTTAATAATTTACAGAAGTAATATAAATGTTTTATCATTCCTCCTTTAAGCTTCAAACGTTATTTACTTTTTAATTAACAATTTTTAAATACATAAGTATTTAAAAAAAATGTTAATGTTTTTTTAGTTCACAGCCTGATAGTTTTTTAGTTCACAGCCTGATGAACTAAAGTTTAGAACTAATAATTTAGGCTGTGAACTAAAAAAACATAACATCGAGGTTTAAGGACAGTTATTCGACTATCTTTGGGTTCGTTGGAAAATTTACAGGATTGTGAAACAAAAAAATCCACTTTGGTTATATAAAGCTTATTTAACATAAAAACGTGGAAGAGCACTTTAATTTTAAAAAACATTTAAATATTAAAAAAAAAAATAACTATTAACTATTCAGATATCATCGGAACTTATTTCCACGTAGAATTATTAAACATGCTTTTAAGAAATTAAACGGGCAACCACAAAAGCTTTGCGTATTTGGTCTTATTTATCAATGGTTCAGCGTTCCTGAACATAAATATAAATGAGCTTCGTCTTTGTATTAGAGCCACATTGCTATGCTAATCATGAAAAAAATCACGAATGAAATACACTTGAATCTTTATCGAGAACTGATGGAGATTTCTTTGGACGACTGTCACGTTGATTACGGCGGAAAGGTGAACCATGTACACGTTTGTATATTTACACAAAAAATTAAAAGGCTCTTCTTTTTCTAGAATTTTCTCCTGAGTCGTGGAAGCAGTGCACAAACATAAATTGCACATGGACATCGCTCAATAACAACTACTAACAATATTTGTTTCTAGATGGCACAGATATTTGAATCCACAGCAGCCTAAGATATACTCAATGTGCCTACCGAGCTATATATCCTGCACAACAGTTATACAACTTGTAACTTTGAAATAGAGACACAGAAAGAGGTCAGAACGTTATTATATTGATTAAAAGAACATATAATAATTTATGACAGAATAAAATATCGTATAACATATATGATGTTTTGTAACGTGAAAGTATTTTTTTTTAAGAACATTATAGATTTTTTTTTTGACATTAATAACTCTTAGGAATGTTATGTATAGTGACATCTAGTTACACTGGGTAATGATACTAGGTTATTTGATATAATTTGGTTGGAGGCTACTGGCAAATTTTAATCATTATGTGACACTGAATTACATTTCACATTTCTGTATCATTAGAATACGCAAAATATTTAGTCCTTGTTATTACCACTTTTCAAGAGAAATTAAATATTTCTAAAGTTATTAGTGATTAAAGATATTTTTCTAGCCCACCTTGACCATGGCGACATCTTTTAGTTAATGCAGAATATGACATTTTCGCGTTTTATTACGAGGATAATATTATAATGCCGCAACTATTTGGCGAATGATCACCTATAAGTTCAATTTCACATGCACTAAATGTTGTTTAAAATATAACTACATGAAAAACGCATAGAATTGATTGTTTAATCGGTCCTTATAAATGGACTCAAACCTTCTCTATGAGAGACATGGTCTAGTCCACGGAGCAAAGTCCATTCGGTCCCGTAAAGATAAAATAACTTCCTTCAACTTCGCTTGTCTTGCATTTTCAATGATTTCCATGTATTTACCTAATGTCGTTTTAATGTTTAATGAAGAAGAAGGGAAGTATTTATGGTTTTAGGCAGATTCGCGGAACAGGAAAAGCTATTTAAGATTGAATAATTATGTTAGATAAAATACTAGATCTGGTAATACCTAATGGCGATATTGGCTTTGAAAAAGAATTCGATAAACTTTCATGGGCATTAATGTCAAAGTTGGAGAATCTTTCATAGTATTTTTGGTGCACAAAGACACTCCATTTTTATTATCCACGCGTTTCTATTATTATCAGGTCGGAGAGAGGAAGGATCGACGCCGTATCTTAGAAAATGGAACATATTGCACCCTGACTCTGGAACAAATAATTTGTATGGTCAAGTACGACTACGACCAGAGTTCATTGGTTTATTTTTAAGAGATTAAGTAGATACGCTGTCACGGTTGTTTAATACTTTAGTTATTTTTGTTTATTCTAGAATTTTTTAGCAAATTCGAGTTTAATTTCAAATGGTTTATAGACACAGAATTGGGATAAAAAATTAAGGCAATCTTGTCATAAACTTGGCACGTCATAATAAATAATTATAGCAATTTGTAATCAAAGCAAAACCAGATCATGTAATTTTGTAGTAAGCTTATGCTATCTAGGGATTAAGCAAAACAAATACTGGTAGAATTAATCATTTACGTATCGAGCACTGGGTGAAGTGTAAATGTCACTGTCCTTCGGGCGGTCGGTCGTGCATTTTAACCGTCCTCCAATAATATCGATCAGGCAATGTGAAGTATTATATGCTGCAAACTATAAGGCAAAATAAGCGCCAATAGCCTAATAGGTTAGGGTGCGGACGTATGTTCGAGCCCGCCATTCGACTATTGTCGTGAACCACTCCAGAGATAAGCTGTAATGCTTAGTTGGAGGGTTAACAGGAATATAAGTAATGTTACTTGCTAGTATTCTTTTTTTTTAAAAAGAAAGTGAAGAACAAACTGCATTGTATTAATTAATATCTTTCTAGGTTTGCAAAATTGATTGCAATATACAATATGAATTGTATAAGTATTGATTGAAACTGCAAGAGTTCTTTAATTTTCTGAAAAATGATATTATATTTACAAAATTATGTTTGAAGGCATGCTTTACGTGAAATTCAGCAGGGAACACAACCTGCAGGTGAAATTGATATTTGGAGAAGATATTGATATCTCACCAATCTTAATCTTATCTCTGAAATAATACTAAACCAAAGATGAAAAGTGACGTAGCTTTTACAAAAAAATCCGGGACAAAATTATTAAAAAACAATTAAATAAAGTTTTCTAAAATCGGGTATAAATGGATGGGATGTAAAAAACATAAGGAGGTAAAAGGTACCTCGGATCACTAACCGATTTCACCTTAGGGAAAGAGAAAGTTACGCTACTGAGTGTGAAAAATTCATATCATGTTTATAACGATAATGAGCAGCATAGCTTTTGTTTCTTGCTATTTTTGGCGATATTATTTACGGTATTTTTAGAAGTCATATTTATAATTCTTGTACAAGGAGCCTTAGTACTGAAATTTAAGTTTTTTTGTACTATTTTCCAAATTTTGAGACTAGCCTTTTTTGAAATTAGGCAAGTACTAGTCCCACTAGATACAGATATTATATTAATGTTCTTTTTATAGATCTATTAGATTAACCTACGTAAGAGAAACCACGCTCACTATTAAGCCTTTAAACTATTGCACGTTTCAGAATGACGTCTCACACGTAAGTGTTTCCCAGACGATACTGATGGGCTGTAAATTACATAAAACCCCAAGAAGTAAACAAAGTAAAATTAAACGTTCTTGTAACATTTTACATGCATGTGCATCGATATAGATAATATATAAAAACACCACAGGAATAAATATAATAATATTTATTCCTGTGTTATTAGTACCTCTAGATATTATTTGTGCTAATTTTTTTAAAAAGCAGTCTATAGCATCGCTAGATAAATTTTTTTGATCTAAGATTTTGTGTTTTGTCTTTTACTTTTATAATTGTGTGCCCATATAAAAAAATTAAGCTTAAGAGTATATTGCTATAACAGTGTTAATAAGTATTAATATTTATTCATTCATAAAATAGATAAGTAATAGCTTTGATAAGTAGGTTTTATTTATAATTAATTATCAACTATGAATGGAGTGTTCCTAATTTATCCGCGATTATAAAAACAGAAAAGCAGTCGATGGCTGTAGGTGGCTCAGAATCATCTTTTGTGGTGATAATCTTTGGAGGAGGCCTATGTTCAGCAGTGGACTTATGATAAGCAGAAATGTTGATACTTCTTTTTGATAAGTGTCGGTTTCAAAAATATTAAAAGTTTTAATCCAATTTTATGGAGGCTTAAAACTTTTATTAAAGTTATTATATCTCTTTGAGAACAAAAATGCCTATGCTTATAATTTTAAAAATAAATCACAAAGTGTTATACTCTACTACAAACTCGTATATTTTTCTACCGTACAAAGCGTGGTTTACAGCCAGGCGTATTTAATCAACAGAAATTGTAGCCCGGGAAATTACATAAGCTTCGTGCTCTGGCAAGCAGACGCTTAATAAGAGACTGTAATATGGAATTTTCACAGAATACGTCATATAATAAATTATTACTAAATGAAAACTTAGCTGCCTAATTTTATTACACAAATTATATTATTTAAAAGGTCCTCTCGTTTTCATTATACCTAGGAAGCGATAGGAGTAAAATATATATTGATTCGACTCGATTGAGATTATTCGGTCTCCAGAGCCTAGTTTAGCTAGCAGAGTACACCACGTGCAGGTAAGTTTGGCATTTGGAGAAAGATGTGGAAAATTTCCGCTCTTGTCCTATTATTGCAAGTTTCATAACGCAAACCCGTTCGAAGGAGTGCATTATTACTGACATATCAAGTTCACGCGATATATTCTAATGCATATATGCATTTTCTAATGCATGTATGTATAAAAAATATACCGTTATTAAGAGAACACTGTAATCAAAACACCTGATATTTTTTCTGAATACTAATTTAAAAAAAATCCGAAGGTAAATAAAATGCTTGTCTTTAATTGATCTGCGGATATACGTACGTAATCACGATTACGCCCAAAATACTAAACGTATCGATCCAATTCTTTTTCTTTTTTGCTTCAGTTTCATGTAGAATAGAAGTCTTTTGAATATCAACTTCAATCCTTTAAACTTGTTTACAATAATTTAAATTAATATATGGAGGAAGCCTCCATGGCATGAACTTTTGGATTTTCCAAACTTTTTTTTACTGTACTTGAGCAGCATTGTGAAAAAACTGAATGAAATTTTGTCGTCGAATCTTACAGCATACAGTTCTTGTCTTAAAATCATACAGTTTTCAAGAAGCAAATGAGAGTCATCTAGAGTGCACTGAATATTATGTACTTAAGATAATATCAGGCTATTACACTGTGTTGTGTGTGTGATCGTTTGTACTGAAATGCCATTACGTGTTATTGAAGATCAGTCTTTAAATAACATGCACTCAGCACTTATACTCGTTATATATTAGCGGTGTATTTTCGTGATACTCTATTTTTGTATATTTAGATTCCACAAATATATGTATTTGTGGAATCTGCTAACCCTTTCTTCGCGTGGGTGTCGTAAGAGGCTACTAAGGGAAAAACCTTTGAAAATCGCAATGACTACCGACAGGTGACGGGATAACCATCTCGAAAAATGTCAGAACAATATTAAGCAGATCGATAAGGTGCAGCGGCGTTTGAGGTGAGAAGTAAATGACGCGATGTGGCAATTCCTTATGTGAGTGGTCTGTGTCCTGCACTGGAATATGTACTCGGTGTTATGTAAGCTAAGGTAATCAGTTTTGTATAGTCTTTTCGTATAATATAGGTAAGTAATGTAGTTGTTTTGATTGTTTTTTATGTATAACTTATTATATATCAAATCAAGTTCGGGTTATGTTAGGTTAGTTACAAATCGACTGTGCGAAGGCGAATTGCGAAAGTGCTGCATGTGCGTTGCCGGCCTTAAAAGTTATTTGAGGGATGGGAAACAGGATGAGGAGTCCCTCCTCCTCATCCTATTTCCGGGGGATAGGGAATAGAGAAGCGGGCCTCCGGTTACTTCGACAAACCTTGTTATACTAACTAGTAATCTCCCGCATTATTGAAACACCATTCAAAGTACTACTTGTGTTTAATATCAGAAATAATGTAGATACGAGTATTTGACGAAGGCGGGCCAAAGTAAGAGTACCCATAACCGACGAGCATGAATTCGAAGATGTATGGAAGTGAAAAAGACAAGAGAAGTGTGTGATGGTGCTAAATGGAAGTCTATAGTCTCTGTCTAACTCGCTAGGTGACAAGCCACAGAGTTTACGTACATGAATATATTAATTGCTCATATTGTTTCCAAAATATATGTAAGACTGATAGTTCGAATCTACTAGTGACATTAAATACCATTACATAGCCATATAGAAAATAATCTTACGTATGTTGAATTGCGGTTGCGTAAATTAAATCAGAAAAAGTCTTTCATCCATTGAAAGGAGATAAAACTAGCTTCTGTTTCCATTTTATAAGGTTTGGCGCATACCATATGTCGTGGACGTAATTGAATAACAACTCGGAGAATGAGTGCTTGGGTTTGTGTCTGCAAATTATATACATTAATACAACATTTACGATTTATGAACTTAAGGAGAATGTGACCTAATTACTAGGTATTACTGAATATTTGTATATAATTTTTTAAACGAATGTTAAAAAAATAATCTATTATATTAAACTTTTAACGTTTACTATTATTTTATTTTTTAATGAAATTGTTTTAACCTGGGATACAAAACAGCTTCTAAATAATTAACCGCTAATGATTACCTTGATTCTCGTAGTGATGTTAAATTGATCGGTTTTTGCGTTTCCTTCATTAAAATTTATTTTATGATACACTTTTCTCTGACAACGCTAAGCAAAATAAGAGAACATAGCTATAGAGTTTGGCAATTGGCGTAGGAGATTTCCTGCTGTGTGGAATCAGGAACTAGTGGAGATTTCGTAGCTGCACCTATAAAGCAGAGAGCAGTGAGTTATTGTTTTGAGTCGAGGTGTCGTTACATTTTATATGGTATCTGTATCATGGTTAAGTTAACTCGGAAATGAAATGGGTTAAATGTAGTCTAACCAATGATTGTAAGTACATGACATATTTCAGTCCTATTTACAAGACATAGCTGCATTTCTTAGTTAAGAAATTAGGCTGTATTGTTTATATTTTTATTTAGCAGTCTCTAAATAGTATATTACTGGACATGAGATTCTGCTAAAACTGGAATATCCACTCTAGGTAATCAATAGGAAGAGGCTCCCCATCACTAGACAGTCGTATCAGAGATCGGTATATTCTGATGATTTTCTGTCATCAATGAGCAAGGTGCACCGCGTGCAGGTAACGTTAACATTTGGAAAGAATATAGTATATTCCCCTTTATACCCCCATAATAACCTACCTCTCCAATAATAACTTCTGTGGAGAAGATCTTGTTTAGCAATATTATGCATTTACACTAAATAGTGTTTCTAATTTTAGCCAATCTAAATTTAGCAATCTCTAATATTTCGCGTTGACCCGTTCTACAGCAAACTAATTTTTTAATTAAATATTTTTCCTTACGTATATAATGTTAAAGTAATCAATGAGGGAAGTGTAAAGATATTAGTATTTTGAATAGGTCTCGCAGGAACTCGCGAGGACTAAGTTACAGATATAAATATCGCTTGCTTTTAAAATTAAAATTCGGTCCTCGGTTTATCAGGTCTTTTCATAGAGCATTGTTTTGCAGCAAAGAGTGGTTAAATCAATCTGCGATAACAGGGAGGCGGGAAATTATTTAAGCTTTCTGTCCTCTTGAAGCCGCCGCTTAGTTAGTGCCTAACTGAATAATGAAATTTGCAGTAAATTTACCCGTCGCCTGCCGGAAGACCCATACTGATTGAGTTTAGGTGAGATATTAAATATGAATATCTACTAACTTGTTCATTTAACATTTAGTTTTAGTTCAATGTGTCGTTGTAACCTAGTCGACATCTGCTTTAATTTCTTAGTACCCTGATTATTCATTACCCTGACCGGCACTCTTAAAAATGTTATTAGCAATTTTAAGTGCAGAAGTTACCGCATGTCTTCATATTGAGGAGACCTGCATGTCTTAAAAATATTTAAAAAAAATTATTGGACTGAGGTCTTAGACATCCTGATGACATATGTACAACAGCTTGGGATCCCATAATAAATAAAACTAAATTAAAAACTCCCATACCACTGCACCTCCCACAAAATACTGCATGCGCTTTTTGCGTAGACCAGAGCAAAATTAATAATTAAAAGCTGACGGTAGTGCGGGTTATCTATGACTTCTGGATGTCTAACACCTCAGTCCCCCGTGACCATGTGTGTTGTAAAGTAACTGAAACGTCGGGATGTAAAGTAGATGCCTGTAAAGGCCCTCAGCTGAGCAAAGGCCTGCTTTTTAAATTTCTGAGAGAGTTTTGGAGCCGAGAAGGGTCCGCTTACTGCTCCAGTGCGGGTTGGTGGAATTTAAATGTTTTCCTTCACCGCTAAGCATGCGGTAAATACAGCACTTAAAATTGCTATTAACAATTTTAGTGGTGACGGCACCGGGGATCTGAAACGCGATAAACTCCAATAAAATTTGTTCCATTTCAATTAATATGTTTTTTTTTAATAAATTACTTAATATGGGTATAAAACTACGGTACTTATAGCTCATATCCTGTTTTTGGCAGAGCAGATAACAAAAGACTGTTAGCAACTAAAATTTAAAAACAATTGATGAAACTAGTCTTGTAGTTTTACATAAATTTATATTCATTTCAAAAACGCCCGTTTCGTGTAGATTTTATTTGTAGGTATACCTACTTACCTTACCTACAATTCTTTGTCGGTATCTTTGAACGAGTTAAACGAGTCAATCAATTTTAAAGAATTTTAAGGAACTTTTTTAATGTTCCATAAGATGGCAGAGGCGTAAATAATGTTATATCCCACATTATATTACAAACGTAAAGATTTGTGTTTGGTGTTCAATCATGCTTGAAGGAATGGCAGACACAATTTTTAAAAATCTTTGTAAAGATTTTCAATTAATACCTAAACACGCACCTATTGTGTGGCAATAGATCTTACTCTGCACTAGTGGTTATTGATATATTGTTAATAATTACATTTAAAAAAATATTAATATAAATTTTGACATTGCATTGATTTCATTGTAAATTAATAAAATCATATTAACAAATGTCATTTTAAAAATTCTACAATGTTATTTATTATACATGCGTAGACCGTGATTTTAACTTTGAATGGGTGTTAACGAAATGTGGCAGAGATGTAGATTACGATATGGAATAGGATATACCTAGGATACTTTCGATCTCAATTAACAGTTCTAGATAGTTCGGAAGAGTTCCGTCTTATAGAAAAAATACTATTTTTGCATATGCCTTTGTAAATGAATGGTGAAAACCGCATTGACTAAGAAAGACATACACTAATGAGTTAAGAAGTTATAAACGAATACTTTAACGAGTAATTCTTATTTGTACAAATGATATTATATTGTTTATTTTCAGAACTGGGAAGGTAGGACCGAAACAGGAGGTGAGGGTGGAGAGCCGCCACCACCGGCACATGCGCCTCTAGATGCTGTGTGGCAGCCTGTAGCTGGTACGAGGTAAGAAACTACTTTCATAAACATCTTGGTATATGAGACTTTTATATTATATATATTATATAAGAAAATTACTTACAGAGATGTCCTAAAATTAATAGAAACGTTTCGGAACAAAAACTGAAATAGCGAAGTAAGTAAAGAAATAGTGCGTTAAAGATCAAACTTCAATACAGTAATGCTTGCACACTGCTGTTTGGCAGAAGTATTATTGACACTATGATTATATGACATACATTACATTACATTTTTGACATATCGGAAAATTATTTATACTATCCGATAGAACTCTCGACTCTACAAAGTCTATGAAGGCATTTTAAACCGCTTCCTGAAAACAATTTTTTTCCATGCACGAAATTGTCCAAATTGCGATAAAAATCACTCACTAGAGTTTCTAACTGTAGGTTTTCTTATGTTAAAAGGGTTTGTCGAACAGGGTGAGGTCTCTTTTTTTTTATGGAAGAGACGGCAAACGAGCAAGCGGTTCACCTGATGGTAAGTGATTACCGTCGCCCACATACATCTGCAACACCATAGATGCTGCAGGTGCGTTGCTGGTCTTTTGGGAGATGGGAGGGAAGAGGAGGGGAATAGGGAGGGGGTGAGGGCCTCCGGTTACCTTACTCACCGAACGAAACGCAGAAGCACAAAATGCCTCTACTTCACGCCGGCCTATTCGAGCAGCAGCTAAAGCTGCTGCTTGGCTCTACCACGCTTGAAACGCACGTCTTGCGATATTATGGAGCAATAATGGCAAAGCTCGATTAACGAGTCGGGGTTGATTCTCTGAGACTTTTACCACTATTGTTCAAAGTCTTCAGAATTGACACACCTAAACTTAAAAAAAACTGTAGTGAATCATAACATGAAGTGACCATCAAGCAATTTTCTGTTCTTCGCTTCGCTTTAGGGCATTGTTACGGTATTTGATTTGGGTTCAGTCATTGCATTTTTCGCTTTGGATTATTGTAGAGAATGCATTAATCATTTCGTTTGTCTAAATTCTGACCAAAATCCCTTCACTTCTGTACCTACTCAAGCAACGCCAGTGCCAGCCGCAAGAGTCAGCAAAGTAAAGATAGAACAAATATGAGTAAAGTTCAAATCATAAAATTAAGAAATGACATACGTTCAAAACGTCCTGTTAATGTATTAAATTAAAGTTTGAACTAAATAAAACTTACATTTTTTTAATAGTTAAGTTTTCAAGAAAATAGGAACATTGTTCGTTTAATATAATAATGTATTTAATGTCATCCGAAATTAAAATTTCCTCTCGTTATTGGAAAGCTATTCCCGTTTTAAATTTTCTCGTTTCAACTTATTACGTTTGTAAGCTGTAATCTATTAGGATTTTGAATGAGAAGAAAATACGTCACATTTTATAGATCAATAATAAAGATAGCTTTAATTTTAAATATATATCAAAATAACCTATAATAAGGTAACACAGTAGTGGAATTTTTAACGGAGTTTCATATGTTAAGTTTATTATTGTACTAAAATATAATTGCATCGTCTATTTTGTTACTTTTTGGAAAATAAACTTGAAAGCTTCAATTTATTACCTATTAAATAATTTAAAGGCACCTAAAATCTTTTTAGTGAGTCGTGACAACTGCAGAAAGCTTTATTGCATTTCACATAGGTAGTAAGTTCCGGATATATAAATCATATCTTAAGAATAAGTTTTAGCGCCTCCGTAAATGGTAAAATCTTGTAGTTATTATCATAACTCTAGAAATACGGGTTGGGTTGGACTGATCAGAATCTGATTTAACAGTGGGCTACTTTTTCTCGTTGTGTAACATTTGTTAATTTCCGAACTAAGACTTTCAGATGTTTGAAAGATATTCGGAAATTCTGCGTGCCACTGCTAAAAATAAGATCTTAAGAAATAATGTTATCTTTCCATTTTACCCATGATAAGGTAGAGTATGGTAGAGCAAAGCGGCGGCTTTTACTGCTGCTTGAAGGGCCGGCTCCACCGGTGTGGTTCCACCGTAGAATAACGGCGTGAAGTAGAGGCACTTTGTGCCCTTGCCTTCCTTATGCTATTGCCTAGGACTAACCCTTTTTGTACTTGAGGTCTATATGTACATGCAACTGCTCCAGTTGGTTTATCGCAACCATCTTTTATGCTCTTTGCAGTATGACTTTAGGCCTGGTTACAGCGCCGCGCTCCTTGCAGTCACTGGTGACATTAGGGCGGGCATAGAGTACACTAAAGTCACTTGCTACTAAAGTGCTGGCTTTAGTTGACTTTTCAAAAGCTTTTAATACCATTAGTTACGATATGACGCGCAGCCGAGCGTCGACTGTGTGTATACAGCAGTGGACAATGTTAACAAGGACCTAGTATATTAAGTTGTGGTCGGATGGATACGGTCTTACTGTTAACACATCCAAATGTCAAGCCATAATAGTCGGTAGGTATCGAATGCTGATGAGGCTGGATACTGAAGTTTATACATATACTCTAGTCTGAACTAGTAAACCCAAGCGACGGATGTTAACCAGAAATACACTGGTACCCTGGGGGGTCTCTACCATCTAAAAAACTTTCTCATGTCTACACCAGCGATTACTGTTCAGTTCTTAATTATTCCTTCAATTGATTATGGTGATGTGTGCTACTTTGATCTGAATGCAGATCTTTTATAGATATAATAGTGTAGAATCTGGTGAATTGACCTAATGAAAGATAGCAAAGCATACGTTTGCTTAAATCTGCTAGTACATTGGAACCCTCTTATTTTAAACCAATTTCTGTACTACCAAAACTTATAAAACTTTAAAAAATATCTTGAAATTTTTAGAATTAATTATTAAGATATTTTAATTTAAATAAACTGTTAAACACCGTAATCAATTTGATTTTATAAAGGGTCGCTCTGATTAAGAATATATTTGAGGCCTGAAAGAATTCACAGGATGCCTTGGGTGTCTTTAGTGATATGTCCAGGGCATTCGATTGTGTACACTATGATATACTGATCAGGAAACTACATCATTATGACATAAGAAGTACAGCGGTTAAGATTAATATCTCGTATTTGAGAAAAAGTATTCAAAAATTGCGAGTTCCAACCTGCTGTTCACAGTGGCTCATTTTGATGGCAGAGTTAGAATAGATGAATAGAAAGTTATTATCCTGATCTGCTAAATTGAATACAGTGTATACAAGCCATTTATTGCGGGTGGCGCGAAGCGGCGTGAGGTAGTGCTTCATACCCGACATGTCAAGGTCAAGCGATTCGGCGGTCCACAAATGTCTCTATCAGAATTATATTGCACTTATATGGTAATTTGAATAGACTCATGTCAAGAAAACACTTAAATAATAATTATTTTGAAATTTTTTTTTTGAATCTAATATTGCTACTTTGACGATACGAAAAATTTGACGTGGACGTCTGGATTTTTTTAAGGATGTGGTCACGATAACTCCCGAAAAAATTGACGTATCGAGACCGGGTTTTTTTTATCTTATCCAGAACTTTATCTACTGGTTACCTATTTCCTATCAAAAGTCTAGGACTTGTAGTTATTTTATGGTGGGGTATTTCTATATTTACTCATCTGGTTGGGTTGTATATATAAATAAATATAGATACAAATAAATACCATAATTTTAATAATATTTTATAAATTATATATATAATAAAATTAAATAGATAACTAAAACCCAACCAGATGGAAGCCCCCGACAGGGAAGACCAGACGGCCGAGGGTTAGGGAGAAAGGGTAAGAAACCGGCGGACAATGCGAGCGGTATTAAGTAGCACCGCCTTCTGCATTCTAGCTCGGAGCGGTCCGTCACGGAGTCCCAGCCGCCTCAGATGCTCCGAGAGGCTGACTGGGATTAACCCATTCGCAGAGAGGACGATCGGAATAATTTCGGTCGGCATACCACCCCACATGTCGGTTACCTCGTGAGCCAGGTCCAGATATTTTGTTTTCTTGTCTGTTTCAGCTTTCACGAGGTTCTCGTCATATGGATGTCGACCAAATATATCCTCGACTGTGCCCGGTCCATCAACACGTTGTCAGGCTTGTTTGCATGAATCGTCCTGTCCGTGATAATGGACCGGCCCCAATAGAGCCTAGCGCGGTCATTTTCGAGCACGGCTTCCGGCGAGTATTTATAGTAAGGCAGTCTCCGATCCACGAGACCGTATTTCAGAGCGAGCTCCTGGTGTCTGTGCAGATACTCAGAGTTAGAAAGTGCTGAACAACCGGAGATGACATGCCAAAGCGACTCCCCGGGACGGCGACACGCTCGACAGATGTCGACGGTGCCATCCCTTAGGATGTATCTGCGATAGTTGTTCGTCTTAATAACCTGATCCTGTATTGCACAGACAAAACCCTCGTTTTCCCCAAAGAGGTCAACAAAACGCAGCCAGTTTAGGGAGGCGACGGTATCTACGAAAGGCTCATGTAGAGCCTTGTAGAACCTCCCGTGGAGCTCTTTCTCCTTCCATACGGTCTCCCGGTCCGAGACGCTCTGTACTGCCGGGTCCTGCCGTTGCTCGTTGGCCAAGGATAGAGGGGTAAGCCCTTTAATCACAGTTTTATTTATTTTATTATTATAATTTTTTCTTATTGTTTTCATCTGAAATGGAAATATTTGAACCTCAATACGATTTTTTTTCTTACGACCTAAATGAGCGTCATGAGACGTGCACTTTTGGATTTTCCAAACTTATTTTTTTCTCTTATAAGCTTAAGAAAAACTTAGAGCAAAGTTATATCCCCTATCTCCTCTATCATTTGAATTCTTTTATCTCTATTACGAGATTAAAGAATTCAGAACCATAACAACAAATATTTAATGCATTATTCATCTCAATATGAAGACTTTTTTTTTTTTTATGGAATAGACGGCAAACGAGCTAGCGGTTCACCTGATGGTAAGTGATTACCGTCGCCCATATACATCTGCAACACCATAGATGCTGCAGGTGCGTTGCCGGTCTTTAAGGATATTTGGGAGATGGGAGGGAAGAGGAGGGGAATAGGAGGGGATGTGGGCCTCCGGTTACCTCGTGAGCCAGGTCCAGATATTTTGTTTTCTTGTCTGTTTCAGCTTTCACGAGGTTCTCGTCATATGGATGTCGACTGTGCCCGGTCCATCAACACGTTGTTAGGCTTGTTTGCATGAATCGTCCTGTCCGTGATAATGGACCGGTCCCAATAGAGCCTAGCGCGGTCATTTTGGAGCACGGATTCCGGCGAGTATTTATAGTAAGACAGTTTCCGATCCACGAGACCGTATTTCAGAGCGAGCTCCTGGTGTCTGTGCAGATACTCAGAGTTAGAAAGTGCTGAACAACCGGAGATGACATGCCAAAGCGACTCCCCGGGACGGCGACACGCTCGACAGATGTCGACGGTGCCATCCGTTAGGATGTATCTGCGATAGTTGTTCGTCTTAATAACCTGATCCTGTATTGCACAGACAAAACCCTCGTTTTCCCCAAAGAGGTCAACAAAACGCAGCCAGTTTAGGGAGGCGACGGTATCTACGAAAGGCTCATGTAGAGCCTTGTAGAACCTCCCGTGGAGCTCTTTCTCCTTCCATACGGTCTCCCGGTCCGAGACGCTCTGTACTGCCGGGTCCTGCCGTTGCTCGTTGGCCAAGGATAGAGGGGTAAGCCCTTTAATCACAGTTTTATTTATTTTATTGTATTTTCTGTTTTAAAATTGATATAAACTCTGAATACTTTTAAAAATGTCCTATCTATCTACATGTTACATCGCTTCCCATAAAACTAAAGAAGCTATTTAATTATTATGAAGTAATTTAAGTTTAATTATCGTATGGAATAATTCTCATAAATATCCTTTGAGTGTAAAGCAATGACACTTGCGACCACATGGTTTGAATTAATCTTTCGTTTCTAGTTTCATTTATTACTGTACAAGTTTCAATAAAATACATTACATTCCATGTTGGCGTTCTATACGTGCGTATTAGTATGGGCACTATAGGTAGAAACGTAGTCATAGTTATATTTTGAAAATTGCTCAAAATACTGTTTAGAAAACTTATATTTATTTATAATTATTGCACTTTTAATTTCCATCTCAAAGATTAACATTTAAATATTATATTTCGATGAGGATCTCAATAATTTAACTTATAAATATATAATTAACATTAGTGAAGCTAGTATAAATTTTCGGATAATTTAAAATTTATGTCATCAAATAAATTCATTTATATTGACATAAGAACGACATAGAGATAAAATCCGTTTCGTTGGAACCAACTTCCTACAGAGGAAATGAAACCGACGAATGAAAATTTCCGGATATCCTCTTTTTAGTATTCTTTTTTCAACTATTTCAAGGAATAATGTACGGGATACGAATTAATTTATTTTATGACATAATAATACAACCAGACCCGAAAAACAAATTAATTGCGTTTTACAGGTGGGTACACCACTCTGGGTGGGCGGGTTGGTGAGCGCAGTGCAGATTCTCACTCATTACAGATGCTGCTCCCCAACACTAGTCCGTGGGATTGGGGTTTGGTATTTTCTTTATTATATGAGTTAACGTTATGGCCGTTATAAAAGATTAACAACAACACTTGTTCATAGAGGTCTCCTATATTTTTGATAGCATTTCGTAGAAAAAAAAAGGCTGCTCGCTGCGGGATAGCGATTATTACTATGTCCTCGAAATATTATATCTGAAATAGGTTCTCTTAGGACGAACTAAGATAAGTAAGCAATAATTTAAATAGTTAACAAATTAACAGATCAAAAATTGTTGTACTTTTGAAGTTTTAAATTGAACAAAGTGAAGTGTCGTCGTCTAATGGCGACGTTAGTTAATCTTATTACATGGGTGACGTATGATGAGTGTACATAAAAGTTTCAATTTCAACTACTACATAGCAGAAGAACTATATCAATCATATATAACCTAAAATATTTTGATATTACGGACATCAGCGTCTAAGGTATACGGTGCTTAGTGCGGTGTTGGCTAACCCGATTACCAAGCGAGGCAATCGGGCCGTCTTATCTTATTAATAAAAAGATATTTTCTCAGCAGTAGACTGTTAAAGCAAGGATCAGAATAAAAATGGCTACTGTCTATATTTTAACGCGTATTTGTTATAATAACATGTACGTGACGCAATGTACACGCGTGTAACTTCATAAATTCATCAACTGTCACCTCTTCCACAAAATTATAGTCACCTAGCACTTTTCTAATATTAAGAATTGGATCTGCACGTTAAGGACTCCGTTGAGAGTCTTGAATGTTGAAGGGCTCTTACTATGAAACAGCACTCTCCTTTCTAATCACATGCTATTATCGTGGTAAATTTAAACACGAAGTCATACGTAAGTCACATCTTAGGCTATATTTTTTAATATTGTTTTTCATATCAAATACACGTCATCCAGTCCCAGATACACATACCCACATATATACATAATTATGTATTTAATATTAACATGATGACTTTTTTTACTACAACTTCTTACCAACCGCGGGGTTAAGGTGGTAGAGAACGCCTAGTCCGCTCTTAGTTACCTCTTTTAAGGTCGTTCAATAAAGATTAAATAAAATAAATGAAATAAATATAAACAACCATAACTTGGGTACAACTATTTATACAGACGTGCTTCTTTTGACTTCCAATAGTTAGAGTAAAGAGCCTCATTCACTATATTTTTTGCATTTACTCTTTATACTGTCCTTAAAATATCTGCTATCCAAACAAAATTATTCTTATATTTCTTTGAAAATTTAGATTAACAAGCCCAGCAGGTTATGTTCTGCGAGTACACATTGGAGAAGGCAACAAGCCACATGCTTGTTCTAAAATAGTTAATACATTCAATGTTAGGCTGCATTTTTTTTATGGGAAAGACTACATACGAGCACGCGGTTCACCTAATGGTAAGTGATTACCGTCGCCCTCGTACATCTGCAACACCAGAGGCTACAGGTGCGTTGCCGGTCTTTAGATGATATTTGTGAGATGAGAAGGAGGATGAGGAAGGGGTTGGGGACGAGGAGTGGGCCTCCGGTTATCTTGCTCACCGAACGAAACGCAGAAGCACAAGATGCCTCTACTTCACCTCGGTATTCTGCAAGGACCACACCGGTCGAGCTAGCCCATTTAAACAGCAGCAAAAGCTGCCGGTTGGCTCTTCTACGTAGAGAAGCATACATACGTAAATACATTATTTTAATTTTATTTAACAGGTGGAAGATTCCTTATCTGCCTTGGATTCGTTGGGCTTGGTTATCCATTTCTTCCGTCAAACAGCAGTGCAATCACTGTTGTGTTCCGGTTTGAAAGGTATAGAGAGCCAGAACAGTTACAGGTTATAAGTCATTCTATCTTATGTCTCAGGGGTAACACCGCACCTGTAACATTCGATTGATGCTGATTGCACGTATCCATGAACTGCAGTACCCAATAACCATCAGCAACTGTTAGCTCGATTTTACGCCAATCCTATAAAAAAAATCAAAGTGTGATGTGATACTTACTGTTGTTATATAATAGCAAATATCATCTGAAAACTAATCAATCAGAAAGCATCTTACGAAGCAACATGTTACGTAAATGTCTATCTAAAATTGCCAACATTCTTTTATTGTTTGAAACAACAAATAGTGAGTCTCCAGGGACGCGCGTTGATTGCATGTCGTGTAAGCAATTATAATTGTACAAGTTTACCGCTTAAAACTTTTGCAATTTAATTCCTAATTGGAGAACAGTAAACCAGCGGTGACTGTCATTAAACCTTTTCGGTAAATTTTTCCAGTAACAAAGTTTAATTTCGGTGGTAACAGAACAATGTTACTTAATGTTGTTAATATATTACGATATTGGTTTTCCTGATATTAACAAAGATAGATCCAAATGAATTATAAAGTTGGACTCTCAGATATATTTATACGTCAGCTTAGAATTAATTTAGGTCAAGTTACGAGTACAGTGTAAATCAGACTAAAACCTTGATTACTGTCTGAAGAGTTAATACTGGGTAATACCAGTGCCTTCAATATATTAAGCACCAATTTCTAAAGAGATTTTAAAGTTTAGTGGATCTACCACTAGCGAAATGTCTGCTACGGAAAAGCGGATTAGTAGTTTCAGTAGACATCTCGCATCTTAGGTGCTGCTAACTTGGCCATTACCGGTCTGAACGCGGTGATAAATGCGGGATTCTGCCAGCTTTGCTTCTCGCCGATTGATTTCAACTCCGTTGCAGATTTTGTCGCCGACGTGGTGCTTTTTTTTTATGGGAAAGGCGGCAAACTAGCCAGCGGTTCTCCAGCGGTGATGATAATCGATTACCGTCGTCCACGTACATCCGCAACACCAGAGGAGTTATAGGTGCGTTGCCGACCTTTAAGGGTGTTAGGGAGGTGGGAGGGAGGATGAAGAGGGGATGGGAAGGGGATATGGGCCTCCGGTTATCTTGCTCACCGAACGAAACGCAGAAGCACAAGATGCCTCTACTTCACCTCGGTATTCTGCAAGGACCACACCGGTCGAGCTAGCCCATTTAAACAGCAGCAAAAGCTGCCGGTTGGCTCTTCTACGTATAGAAGCATACATACGTAAATACATTATTTTAATTTTATTTAACAGGTGGAAGATTCCTTATCTGCCTTGGATTCGTTGGGCTTGGTTATCCATTTCTTCCGTCAAACAGCAGTGCAATCACTGTTGTGTTCCGGTTTGAAAGGTATAGAGAGCCAGAACAGTTACAGGTTATAAGTCATTCTATCTTATGTCTCAGGGGTAACACCGCACCTGTAACATTCGATTGATGCTGATTGCACGTATCCATGAACTGCAGTACCCAATAACCATCAGCAACTGTTAGCTCGATTTTACGCCAATCCTATAAAAAAAATCAAAGTGTGATATGATACTTACTGTTGTTATATAATAGCAAATATCATCTGAAAACTAATCAATCAGGAAGCATCTTACGAAGCAACATGTTACGTAAATGTCTATCTAAAATTGCCAACATTCTTTTATTGTTTGAAACAACAAATAGTGAGTCTCCAGGGACGCGCGTTGATTGCATGTCGTGTAAGCAATTATAATTGTACAAGTTTACCGCTTAAAACTTTTGCAATTTAATTCCTAATTGGAGAACAGTAAACCAGCGGTGACTGTCATTAAACCTTTTCGGTAAATTTTTCCAGTAACAAAGTTTAATTTCGGTGGTAACAGAACAATGTTACTTAATGTTGTTAATATATTACGATATTGGTTTTCCTGATATTAACAAAGATAGATCCAAATGAATTATAAAGTTGGACTCTCAGATATATTTATACGTCAGCTTAGAATTAATTTAGGTCAAGTTACGAGTACAGTGTAAATCAGACTAAAACCTTGATTACTGTCTGAAGAGTTAATACTGGGTAATACCAGTGTCTTCAATATATTAAGCACCAATTTCTAAAGAGATTTTAAAGTTTAGTGGATCTACCACTAGCGAAATGTCTGCTACGGAAAAGCGGATTAGTAGTTTCAGTAGACATCTCGCATCTTAGGTGCTGCTAACTTGGCCATTACCGGTCTGAACGCGGTGATAAATGCGGGATTCTGCCAGCTTTGCTTCTCGCCGATTGATTTCAACTCCGTTGCAGATTTTGTCGCCGACGTGGTGCTTTTTTTTTATGGGAAAGGCGGCAAACTAGCCAGCGGTTCTCCAGCGGTGATGATAATCGATTACCGTCGTCCACGTACATCCGCAACACCAGAGGAGTTATAGGTGCGTTGCCGACCTTTAAGGGTGTTAGGGAGGTGGGAGGGAGGATGAAGAGGGGGATGGGAAGGGGATATGGGCCTCCGGTTACCTCACTCACCGAAGGAAACGCAAAGGCACAAGGTGCCTCTAATTCACGCCGGTATAATGCAAGGCCGTGGTACAAAAAGTATTTATTGCTACAAATTGTAGCAATAAATACTTTTTGCACTTTCATTTTAGAAAGGTTTTTATTCACTGATTATAATTAAATTATACTGGTTAGGTACTATTACTAAATGTGTGCTAAAATGTAGTGTGAAATATATCTACATTAAAATCTGACTGAAGTCAGAGAGAGTAGTCTTTTTTCCACAGGCATATTAGCTAGGTAGTCTATAAACAAAAAAACAACTCAATATTAAGCATTCTGAAGTGAAATAAGAATATGTCCAAATTAAGTTAAGTGCTAACTAGGAACCTAAAGTATTCAGATCAATGTTGGGTAGGAGCGTCTAAGGTTCGAGGCTTCTGGTACTAATATCGTTAATTTACCTGTCCAGCGTGATGGTTACGGCAAATCTTCCCTGCTTGGAATTTTTTCAGCACTTGACTATTTAGAGGCTGATGATAATTATGACGCGCGACTTCTGAATAAAAGGATATCGTACTGCACTTCTGTAGTAAATAAGTACATAAATGAAAAAAATAACCTCTTACGGCTAGTATACCCAATTAGCGACTAGTGAGAACTCTTAATTGAAATAAAAAGTATTACATAATAATTGTGTGATTCTAACTTTGAGTGTGATGATTCAAACTTTCCCATTTGTAAAATTAAGTAAATAAAACATAACACATCACTTTTAAAATCACAAGCAATTATACACTTAACCGAGATGTTGCATTCGCTCTTTAGACACATTTTATCGTGATTCACAAAGAAGATTTTTTCTTTTATCCAAAGGAAATACCTAAAAGTGTTATAAAGGTGCTTTGTTTCAGAGATAGTTTTAAGAATTTACTTAAAAGTTTCTTGAGGGATTTTTCTGTTCTAGTCTTTTAAAATATTATTATGCATAGAAAGTAACGAAACGCTATTAACTATGCTTTCAACTTTTTTTAAGTAAAGAAATATAATTTTGTTTATAAATGTAATTTTTTACAATCTTCTACCGTTTTGTTATCAGTTTCTCAATTCATCTTCTTTTTTTTTCTCACAATATTTAAAATTTGATAAGGTATAAATTAGTAAATAAATGAATAGTCCCACACCCAACCAAAACAGGCTCCACGGCAACAAACAAATTCCGTAAATAAGTCTACTTAAAACATTCAACTCTTATTTGAATATTAAATTAGCAACAGTACGTATCTAACCATCAAAGCTACGGTTATCTCTGTCAGTCACTGTCAACGTGCGTGACGATGATAACGCGGTATGAGTACGAGCTCGAAATGGATTTCTGTTGGGTTGATTTACCCAACAGAAATCTGCTAGTCAATTAGGCGTTATTGTTAAAAATTTGGATAGTATAGGGAAACTTTTCAAGAAATGCATGTCGGCTTTTACTTGCGTTTTCTTCAAGAGACCTATGTTCAGCAGTGAACTTGAATAGGTTGATGAAGTAGATGAAGAAGTGAAAATGTAACACTAAAATGCTTGACAGTATATACCTATGATTTAGATATAAAAAAATGTGGCTCTTCCGTCCCCGTTATTGCATAGTGAGCAACGTAAAAGAATGGTGATGTCCTTAAGGCTCATTTCGACCACGGCGAAGACTTGCAAATAATATCAGTGGTTGTCAACTTCGCGAGATACATTTTGTTGAAGTGTCGCATATACACAAACACAAAGAGAAGGGGGGTAAAAGTGCCAGCGGCTCCACTCATGGTAAGTGGTCGTTAATTACTTAGTACTACCCACGTACATCTGCAACACCAGAGGAGCTGTAGGTGCATTGTCGGCCCTTAAGGATATTTGAGGAGGGGGAGTAGAAGGAGGGAGGAGTGGGCCTCCGGGTTACCTCAGTCACCGGACGAAACGCAGAATCACAAGACGCACTAATTCAAGCCGTTGTACTACCCCACTCGAACTAGCCTATTCGAGTAGCATCAAAAGCCGCCACTTGGCTCTACCACGTACTTAAATTACTTACTTCCTTAATTAGGTATACCGATGCTTTATGAAGGTTAGATGATGGGTCAGAGTCATGGGACGAACATTACTGGCCAGACCAAACTCATTGCAGTTCGGTGAGATACGAATGTGGTAGAGTTAAAACCTTTCGGTTTGTTCTGCTCCTTTATTTACTTCGTTAAAAAAATAAGGTAGGTTATTAACTTCGCACATAAATGGATTTTTTTTTATATAACAAATCTTATATCGCCTGTCCGCCGTCTTAGTATTTGGGCCAACGATGCAACTCAAGCGAGCCGTACGAGTAAGAGCCCTCCATACAGGGGATCGAAAATAGGTCTCCTGAATTTCTATTCCCAGCCAGATCCCGTAATTACTCGGCTGTCGTGGCGTGCTTTTCATTCCTCCTTCCCGATGGCTTATTGAAATGATATAAATTATAAACACAGGCTTACGAACAGAGTTAACTGTATTACTTAATATTATTTTAGTAGTGTTCGTGTGGTGCTTGAACAATCAAACAAATAGACAACAATCAATGGTTTAGGTACGGAGTCGAACGGTTTCGAGTAGTTTTGTCTGAATTTATTTTACAAAATTTAGATACAGCTATTTAATGACAAAATAGAGTTAAATTTACACAATGTCTGATTAATTTATGCGACAATGACCGCATGTCACCTGCACATATGTGGCGCAGTCGTTAGCGAATGTTTAATTTGCGTTTCGCGGTATTAGCTCGGTGGAGTTCTTCCATGAGCCCGCAGTTAGCACCTTGTTTGTTAACAGACGGTTGTCTGTTTAAGTCACATGGTTATATGGGGTAGCCCGTTCTTAAATCATTTTAAAATTCTGTAGGACGTCTGACTCGGAACTTTATTATTTAGGAGCAATTATATTATACGAATTTCATCACTACAGGCCTAAAATTTTAATTATTTGAATGTTTGCAGAGTGTTTAGAATACGCATAAAGTTGATATAATCTTATAACGAAATTTACTTCAGATATTCATTCTCAACACCGCATATTAAGTTAAGATGTTTGAAGTAGAACACAATTCAGTTTTTTTGTAAATTAAACACATGATAAAGCTGTATAAAAAATAACTACGGATTTCTGTAATACGTAGTCTTAAATCTTTCTTTAACAGCCTTAACATGGGCATCTTCAACTAGAAAGATTGACCGTATTCGCCGCACCTTAGACGCAGCTGCTGGTCAACGATCGGGATAATTTAGATCTGGCATATTTGAATCGGCTATTTCGTTGTTCGTTGCTAGCTTCAAGGTTTTCCTTGTTCCCTATATTGATGTTTACGATACCCACGATATACGTTTGGGTTGCTGACTCTCTTACATCGCCGCACGGCAATGATTGTAGTAGTTAGTAGTCTTTTAAATTGTATAAACATATTTATTTTCAGCCTTCTCGAACGTGGAATTACGTACGGCTGTTCCATAAATAAACGAAACGCAAAACGCGTAATACATATAGTTAAATTAATAGTTAAGTCGAAATAATTTCGCTGTAAAATATTTTAGAATAGCAAATTCTATGTAATCGTGGGTATGAGTCATTACTTAAATAGACAAAACTTAGAATATTATTAAAGAGACCAACCTCTATACATATTCCTGCTTTGCTAAATAAGCCAAGAACATGTACGTGTTGGAGCCAAGTACCACGACCTCGCAGAATACCGGCGAGTAGTATGTAGAGGCATCTTGTGCTTCTGCGTCTCATTCGGTGAGTGAGGTACCAGAGGCTCCCCCCCGCCCACTCCTTCCCAACTCCAATTCCTTTAAGACCGGAAACTCTGGTGTTGTAGATGTACGTGGGCGACGGTAATCACTTACCATGGGGTGAGCCGCTTGCTCGTTTGCCTCCTTTCCTGAATAAAAAAAATATAATTCAAAACTAGGTAAGTTTGAAATTGACGCCAATTTTAAAGTTATTCATACATTACTAAATTTTTCTGGTTTTTACGCGAACACTACACATTTACACATAACTGGATCCCAAGCCGGTGGTAGTACCCTTCTCTATTGAAATTAGAATGTTTTTTGATTTCAATAGCCTCGCGAATCATCCTTGGCAGGAATCGGTGTTCTTTTCGTGGATTCGTGGTCTACCAAATCTGATACGATCACTGACTGCAGACTTGCTAGAGCGACGGTGTGAATAGAGAAGATGGCTGGGTACTATCACCGGCTTAGGATCCAGTTATAAACAAAATTAAATTTCAAACCTAAAGTAGGCGGATGTTATAGTAGTAGTATAATAATAGTTCAAATACACACTATTTTTTATTTCCTTTTTACAATTATAATATTCGTAATATTTGCTATTGATATTTAGATATTAATTTCGCTATTCAAATCAATGCGGTATCAAAAGCTTAACGTTTTTAAGACATTTGTCTGAAGTTAAACTTTTGGTATTACAAGGTCTTCTCGAAAGTGAGAAGAAATTGCAACCAAAAGAGGAGGATTTGAAAAGAGTCTCAGCGCGATAAGAGTACTTGGCTAGTGCTTAGCGCTCTCTTAAAACCACGCACGGCACAATCACTGAGAATCTACAAAGATGAATTTGATCGGTTACTGAGTGGAAATCTATATCAAAAGGTAATTGTGAATAAGAGGTAATTTTTTGCTATTAAGTACAAATATGGTTTTAGCTTTTTTCGTACGTTATATTTTAAAAACATAAAATATTACAATTTGTAGAAAATACTTAAAAATTGTTTCCTTTTTTGAAATGACTATCTCATATTTTAGTTACGTACTGAAATCTAATAATTTGTGTCATTTACGCTTTCAGTTTTTTAATGCTACAGAGCAAAATATTAACATGGAATAGTAGCAAATGTTTTTCTCGTTTCTCGTTCCTCTAGTAATTTGCAAGCTCACGCTTTTAAAACATACGAGAGCTTTCTTGAAAAATAAAATATAACGAGGCGCATCGTAGCAACATTCTTAAATGTGTGCTGTGTTTAAATTGTTTATTTTATTTAGACAAATAAATTGAACGTTTAATTTAGTTAAAAAATTTATAAAAATTTGATTACAAATTTTCATCAGCAATCAAGATTATGGGACCTATCATTTGCTTATAAGTTGTGTGTGTGCTATAACGGTAGACTCCTTCTCTGCTTAGGAGTCGTCTGGGTAGGTTAGATTAGGTTAGGTGAATTCCATCATTATCAGCATTATAAAAGTCCTCTTATTTCTTATTTAGCAGCATTAAAATGGTCTACTGCTGAACATAATGCCTCTATTAATGAACGGATTTGCCATAGTTGGAGGCGACTAGAATTTTCTGGGCATTTCCGTTAGCGATTCGGATACTGCTATTTAGATTTCTTTATATTGTGGTGAGTTGTAGTAATAAATAAAAATATAAATATTTCTTTCTTTGATTCTTCCAAGTGTTCGTACTTTAACATATTGCTGTCTTTCTATTGACACCACCGAGGAGCATCGCGCTGGAAATGCCTTGCATGGCTGATATCAGTATCGCATTTATCCACGCAGTAACCCGTGTTTCTTTACGTTCTGAATAGTCAGGATCTTCAATTATAGGAGTAAGTTTCATAATCATACTCTCACATTGAAACCTAAGTCCAGAACGTTATTACCTAAGTAAGTAATTTCAAGGTTTTATGTTTCCTACATCTCAGATTGGTTCGATCATGCCATAATCATGATCATGGAAGCATTTTCATATACGCAATGCTACTCTCCCGGTTAATTTCAGATGCTTTTTATAACTTTTCCATTGGTCGACCTTTTAGATTATGGACCAAATAGTGCGATGTATTTATATTGCCGTCTTATAGGTGATAAGTTTATCATTAGTTGTAATTTAGGAAGCATTATTATGATCGCCGTTCCTCGGATTTCAGCGTGCGAATTTACTTTAATTTATTCGTGCCATAAACAATCTCAATACCACTAATTGTCATTTTCTTTTTCCTTATTGCTAATTTAAAATAATCCTATCTAAAATTTTAAGTAAAGAAAATATTTGATTTAATAATTCCATAAAAGAAAAAATAAAACCTTACAAACTGTGTTCCTAAATGTAGCGGGTAATTAGTTTTATAACAGCGCAACAAAATGTTTTAAGGAATTTATAGTGATCTTGGCATGTTGCCGATAATAGAAACATGTTAACAAACATACATTCTTCTGAGTTGAGCTAAAGCATATTTACTATATAGTTGGCATTGAAATTGTATTATAACCGTAGAGTATTTGTGAAATTTATGCCGTAGGAATGTTTTCAGAGTGAGTCTTTGTGATTTTAACATTAGTGTGATCATGGAAAACCTACATTTTAGAGCTCGTTAATAGGCGACACAATCATATTATCATTATTTTGAACATTCAACCGATCTTGATCGGATAACATTAGACGATAACCTGAATTGGAGAATACATATTTCATCATAGTCTTTGAGATTATGAAAACTTAGATATATTTTTAAGACTCTTGGAGCAGTTGCTAGCATCCAATTATTATTGTTAATCAAAACTTACAAAACTCTTGGTAAGTGCCTTATTAGGTACAGCATTTGTGCATAGGGTTCTGCAAGCAAATGCTTACCTGATCATTATAGAACGTGCGCGACGTATTATCCTAAAAGTGCTACTGCATTTAACCAACGTCTGTTGGTTAAATGCAGTACCCTACCAGAGCTGTCTATGAAAAAGCTAATGTGTTAATTGTAAGAAAATTATTCATCTATGAGTCTTCGACGCTACCATAAAAAGATTATGCCCTATTTGCCCGAAACATCCATAAGAATTGACCGTTTTCCTGTATCAAGAGTTAAAACAAAAAACGTACAGAAACATTTCGATGTTATGGTTCCACGCCTTTGTAATACATTAAATAACGAAGAAAATTTCAAAACAAAAAATAATAATGTTCTTGAAAAAGTTCTTGCAGAAAGCATGTAATTTATGAAAGACGTTAAAACACAGTGTCTCACTCACGCACCCACAAACAAGCACGTACACGTAAACACACATTAAGACTAATACGATAGTATAGGTGTTACTTTTTTTTAGTACGGAAAAATAATATTTGAAGTAGTTGTTAGTTAATTAAGTAACTTTGATGTACCTTTCAATCATTGTTTAGATTAGGCATAAATATATAGCTTAATTATATGTGGGATGTCACTGGCTCCTGCAACAGTTTTTACCAGTTCTGGGGCTGGGATTCATTAAAAATAAATTGTAACAAGTTTAATGTCATTTTTTTTTTGTTATTGTGTGAGATTTATTAGAGAACGATAATGCGGGTAAATGCGCACAGCTGATAAAACGCCTCCTTCTCAAATATCTAAGAGGGTCTTGGAGCCGGGATGGGTCCGCCATGAAGGTTTTATCGCGATGTTTTCCTTCACCGCCGAGCACTTGGTAAGTTCAGAATTTAAAATTGCTATTAATAGTTTAACGGTGCTGGCAACGGAGATTGACCCCAGGTAACTCGCGCTCTATGAAACTGAAGTTAGCACTCTGACCACTAGGCTACTACGGCGTATCGTAACGATAATACTACAAGGTATTTATTGGTTATCAAGATCTTATTATAAAATTAAAGAGGAGGATACAGTATTTGATTATTCAAATAATCTAGAATAAATCATTTGCATAAACGCTGTCAACTCCTTAGAATTCCTTTTTATTTTCTTAAAGCGTTTAACATCATATTTTTTCAGCCAAAAGTGCTACTCTTGCATCCTCAAATCCTTTGAAATTAAGCCTGCGGAAGAATGTTTAATAACAATGGGAAAATCTTAAAAGAAACATCGTTTCCATTTTTCAAATAACTTAAAACTAGTCTTTTAGGTACTTAGAAAAATAACTTTGTGTTATTAAAATATTTTATGTTAAGAAACACTCTTAATTAAAAAAGGAGATGAGAAAACATGCACTCCTTTCTGAGGAGAATTAGACTTATACATTATGCTCGATAAAATATTTACTTGTGCAATCAGATCTATCTCTGTAATTTTTCTGTGATAATAGACAGCTGACTCAATTCGAAGGCTAAAAACGACACTTTTATACACAAAGCTACAGAACGATTTAAATGTTACATTCACTTTTCGAAAGAATATGAATTGTTATGTCTAAATAAAACTATTAACTAAACTAAACTAAAATTCTAAATAAAACTACGCTGTGCATTATACGCGGGCAAAAGCTAGTTATTAATAATACTAGCGTAGGTATAGAACGGAATCTCCTTTGAAGTTCCGCAAAACCGACAAATAAAATACCTACAGCGGTTCTTGTCTGCGAAGTTGAGTTGAGAGGGCGTAGGGTTGTCTCAGCGGCAAAGATAGAGACAATATCAATGTAAATATTTTTAAATGATCTTATACATTTTATTGTCATTACAATATATGAAAATTAGTTAAATGTTCTTGGATGTTACATGTATTGTGCTCATCAGCCCATGCAAGTCAACCGATAAACGTTGACATGAATGTGCCAACAAAAACTGACATGCATGATATGCATTGTAAGGGTGTAGACCCAATTTTTTTCACAAAATTCGCCAAACTAAAGTCTTGGACAGTCGACAGCCGACTTGTACAGAACGTCATAGAGTTGACAAGTTCGGAGTTTCTCTCACATTGTCAGCCACATTGTTTCGATATTCTCGGTGTTTCACACATTTCGACTACTTATAGGAGATGAATGATTCACTACAGAGCTAGAGTTTAGTTTTTTTTTAAAACAGATAGTGTAGTGTAGGACGATTATCTAGACTATAAGTGTCTCGAAACGCACGGAACGTTAGAAGAGTTAAATTTAATAATAAAGTTTAACTATTTCAAAATTCTGTTCAACTTTGTAGCGGCTTATGTTGATAAATGCCTAAATTTACTGATTCATATGTCAAAAGTTCGCACCTATAGATGATCTAACACTGCTCTCACCAGATCTCTAAGATACCTTCTCACTATTAAAAACCCTATATATTGTGCTTCGCGAAAAATGAATACGTAAAATATTAAATCCACCCCTTATAATTGAAGTTGTGCTCTAACCATTTATTGTCACACCTGAGCTACAAGGAGTAGCTACGTTTTTTCCTATAATTTATAATTAGGAAAAAACAAATTTGTTTTGAATAATTTTGACATCAGACGCCAAAAAAGGTCATCATGTATATATGAGAGTTAGCTACGGATATAATATAACAGCCGTTACCAAGGTAATGAATTGGCATCGAGGTACTCATTGGCTATTCACACATGCCGCACAAGACCTTACTGCTGTCGAGTACCATTTACGTGTAAAGTCAACGGAGAGTGTTATTTTTTACCCGACTGCCCCAGAAGTAGGGTAATGTTTTTCGAGTGAATGTATGTATGTCTATTTCTTTGGCACGCTCGGTAAAACACAGTAAAATACTGCAGCAATATGCTGATAGTTTTTTATGTTTGCATTCAGAAAAGGACCACACTCACATAGTAGTGTGGTTCTTTTCTGATTGAGTCGACACATTAATATGCTAACTGGCTGCAGCGTCCTTTATAGTGCAAAAACGTCGTGTGATAGACCCCTATTTAGCATTATTTATAAATAAAGGTTTTTTTTAAGTTCAGTTTATTACGATGACGGAACAATATGTACAGAGAGTACAATATTTGTATTCATTTAAAATGTAAGCCGTCAAATGTAACATACATATTTGTAAATATACCGTGTGGTCCTGTTATAAAATATCCTCCAAAACATATACTTCAGATAAAGATTGGAGTGTATTATTATGATATTGACGCTACTTCCTCAGGTCAGTAACCGCAGTTTTTTTATTTTACGTTCCAGGAATATGCTGCTGCCCATCTCGTAGTTACCACATTCTTTTGCGAGTTCTCTTATGATTAACTTCACAACCTACTTTTAAGATATATTAGTCGATTGACGCATATAGCACAGTGAGGCTTATAGATAGGTTCAGAAGTATACTGTTGATAGAACATCGTGATAATTAGTGTTGTAATTGGTGACGCGTTCAGAAATTACCATGCTCCCGAGGATTCCTATGACATTTTTAATGCTTTTGCAACTAAGGAGTTGTCTTTTACGAAACCAACGGTATAAAAGCTGTTGGTATTTACTTACGTTGCTACGGTTGCTTACGTTGCTAAAATAAACAACTAGTAAGTTATTATTATTTTTTCTATTGTTATAGTCCTAATATGATTCATAACAATGGAATTTTAATTGCTTTAAAATCATGTCACGTCTTAAATGGCCAAAAACTGCTTTAAACCTCTTCGTGCGTAATGGAGTAATGTCTACAATATAAGGGTGAAACTGCTCGCCCAGCCTAGTCGTTCGGTGATGGAAAGGGGAAGGGAGTATCAGGTTATCCAAAACCTCCGCACACTCTCCGAAATGTATCCAATAAAAAACCGAGAGGCAGGCCACTCGTCTTCGGTGTTCGAGGCTTAGAAAAATTGCCTCCACGAGTGAGTCACAGCCTATGATCCTCTTCGCTCGTCGCTCCAACGAGTCCAAAGCATCCAGTTGATATCCAGCAGACCTATCCCAGAGATGGGAACAGTATTCCATGCAAGAGCGGACTTGAGCTTTGTATAAATTTAAGAGCTGTTCCGAGGTGAAGTGCCGTCTCACCTCGGAGAGGATACTAAGTTTTTTGGCAGCAGTGTTTGCTATGGACTCTATGAAGCGACCGAAATTTAAATTAGAAGAGAGATCTAGACCTAAGAGCTCAAACAGGACATTCCGGAAAGTCGGAGTCAGTTTGAATGAACTCCGTTTCGCCAAAAAAAGACAAGCCTGTGTTTTTGAGGAGTTGAACTCGACCAAATTGGCATCACCCCATTGGGAAACAGCCTCCAAAGTCGAGTTCACCCCCTCAATCATCGATTCCCTGAAAGACTGGACTTTTGATCCAGACTTCGCATCGGACAAGTATCTCGCCGAGACTGTGATGTCATCTGCTTGCCCAAAGATACCGGGTGTTACCAGCAGGTCGTTGATGTGCAGCAAAAAAGAGTCGCGGAGAGCACAGTCCCCTGAGGGACACCGGCATTAATACCAAGGAGGTTCCCTTGGTATTAATGCCGAGGCGCCATTAACCACAACCCGAATCGACCTGTTCCTCAGGAAATCTTAGATCCAGATGCAAAGCCTGGGAGCAATACCGTATGCCGGAAGCTTGCCAATGAGACTTGCGTCAGGCCAGACCTTGTCGAAAGCCTTAGAAATATCTAGAGACGGCAAGAGCTTCGCCATGTCTCTCAATGGCTTCGCTCCAGAGGTGAATAGCATACACAAGGAGATCCCCAATAGATCGGCCTCGACGAAACCCAAATTTACGGTCACTGAGGAGGTCATTGTCTTCCAGGTAAGTAAGCAGACGGTTGTTTAAAACAAGATTCATTATCTTACAGAGTATGGAGGTGATTGCGATAGGTCGGTAGTTGGCAGGGTCGGCACGACTTCCTTTCTTAGGTACAGGTTGGTCATTGGCAATCTTCCAAGATTTCGGAACTTGACCAGTTCTCAGGGACAAGCGATAGAGGCGAGTCAGAACAGGAGACAACTCAGACGCGCACATGACCGCAAGACAATGGCAGGAATGCCGTCAGGTCTATTAGCCTTATTCACATCTAGAGTGCTGAGTATTTTGAGTACCTCTTTTTGCCGAATGTGTACCTCTGGCATTGCATAGTCACAATGAGGTAGTTATCAGCAGCAATTTCAACTAGAGGTGCATCTAGTTGTTAATTTTTCGCAAAAAGAGAGGCAACCATGTCTGCTTTCTCTTTGGGGGTATGAGCTAATGAGCCATCCGACTTCTGCAATTGCGGTAAAGAAGACTGGCAGAAATTGGCTTCGACCGATTTGAAATGAGACCAGAAAGCTTTATTCCCAGATGGGTAAGACGCTAGTCTGGCTCTAATAAGGCCAATATGGTCGAAGCGGGCCTTGCGGAGGGCACGTTTGCAGGAATTGGCACTACTATTAAAGACTCTTTTCAGTTTCTGGACATTCCTTTGCGGCTTTGCGTACTCGAGCATCCGCCAACTCCTGGTAAGCTAAGTGCTTAAATGCTTCGGCACTATCACACTCAGAGTTGAACCAAGGGCGGGCTCTCACGTGGAGTAAGATATCAGAATATGGAACAAAATATTCCATAGCGCACTCCAGAAACAGCATCCTCGCAGCACGCCGGGTCGTCTGAAGAGAAGCATATGCCAAGGGTAAGACGCAAGGAAATGCCGCATCTCATCCCAATCAACGTAGTCCCCATGTGCTCGGGTTCAGGTGGCGAGTAGACAGAAACAGATTTCACCAGACAGTGGTCGGAGCTACCTAACGGAGAGGAAACTGCAACTTGATATCGGTCTGGATCAGTTGTCAACAGAAGGTCCAAACAATTGGCCGTGTGGCCATCAATATCAGGTGTTCGAGTAGCGCCAGCTGCCAGTTGGAAGAGACCTAGCGGTAGAACAAATGTGTATGTTAATCTTCCGGCATGGTTGGTGTTCTGGTATGGGTAGAGCCATTCGTGGTGGTGGTCCCCCAGAACAACTAGCTGCGCTGAAGGGACCTGAGCTGAGCTTTTTCTGCTGAGTCAGTTAGATACTGAAATAGCCTGGTTGTCTCCATGTTATCGGTATGCGACCGAGCCGAACACTGGCATAGAGTATCTACTCCAAGCCAGTGTTCACCAGAACCCACAATACGGAGAAACTGAAATCCTCTAGGTTACGGAGACGTCGACCGCAGATGTCAACGCGAGCATACACGGAGGCGCCAGCGCGAGATTTGAAATTGTGTTCCAGGGTGTAACCTGGGTAGTGCAAATATGCTATAAATATGCTGCATCAGCTGGAAATCTGAGTATCGTCTCCGTGAGAAACAGCAGATGTGGTATTTCAGCCTCAAGGTGGTGATGGACTGGGACGCGATTGGAGTGCAGATCTCGGATTTTGGAGAGGTGCACTTTTAGTGCGAGGGAGAGCAACAGCTGTTTAATCAGTTTCTTATTTTTTACTTTTTTCATTATTCATAGGTCGGTAAAAAACCGCGGCTGAAACCTACCGCCAGATGGTGCTGTTCATTTGGCGGTACCCAAGGGACACGTGTGGTTATCAAGAGCTATAGCCCACGGACTCGAACAGCATTATCCCTCCCTTAATTATTTTAATCTAATCAGATTTCTATAGTCTAAATAGACTCGTAACTTGTTGTAACCAAAGAAACTCTATTGTTAAAACACATGAAGGACTAACGGGTCCACCTGGCCGATTTCGACTAAGGCGACTACTTTCAAATAGTATCGCCAGTTGTCAACTGCGCAGGAGAAGTTCTATTTCTAGAACCCTTTAGTTAGTCGACCTTCATCATTAGTTTTTTTAAATTAATATGGAAAGGAACGAAATTAGTTTCTTTATGTTTTTTCTTATATTTTCTTCGCGCCGCCACCTTCGAAAGAGCCTAAAGAAATAAATAAAATAAAATAGGGTAGTCAGCCATCTTTCTGCCAGTCTTCTTTTTTATGATATGCTATACTTGCACATGGCGGATTTTCGAAGACGATGTCATGCAGCCGACAATAGAAATATGATTACAAATATAGCTTTTCAAATTTATTCTTATGTGCTCGCGGCGAAAGGCTGTTCGACCCAAAGCAAAATCAACATCATGTTTTCGAAAATTACGATTTTGGAAGGTGAAATACGAGTACGAGCACCAAATTTTATGCAATCCCGAAATATGATACAATTTTGTAATTTGTATGGTGCTGTTTTCCCTATTTATAAGTTCTTGCGGCTGTGTACCACCTCACTTTTTTTTATTCTTTTATTTATTTAGGGGCTCTTTGTGTCCAAGGATAAGGAAGCCTCAGCGTCACCTAAACTTAACATCTACTTCAAAACAAAATAATATTTAACTTATTTTCAATAAGCGAAAGAATTGGTGCAAAATCATCAATATTAATTCAATATATCAACCCTCTTTTCTTCAGAGCTCATTTAGAATAACGTAACAGGTGGCGAGCCTGACGCCGCCTTAGTGTTCTTCAAGTAACAAACAGTAATACAGAATGTACAGAAAATGTTTTATTAAACTTATTGGTACGCGTCCACCACATCGAATATCTGGTCTTCTGATTCTGCGCAAGATCTGGTCTCCGGATTCGTTAAGTTTCTTCAAAGCAGTGTGTCGTCTCTCTTTAAGTAATTGACATATATTTTAGCACTAAGGTTTATAAGTATATGGGCTATGCCATAGCCATATTCGATGTGAAATGAAATAAAACAAATATACATCCTTTAAAATTTACTTTATTTGTAATTTATATTGACGAATGAAAATGTTTATATGTTTTCTAATAGATCGCGAAAGGAAACGACATATTGTCATATTTTAGATAATGTAAAAAATTACAAAAATACAGACATTGTACTATTTATAGGTAATACTAATGTAACATAAGAAAATATAATTTAAAATTTTAGATATTAAATAACTTGAGAGCAAAGAAAATAATGTGTGCCTTTTGTAGTAGTTTATAAAATGACCGCCTATTGAATATATTCTTATACAATTTGACATGTCGTCATAGTGACTTTTATTCTTTTTATTGTTTGCCACTAATTAGGAACTTTTATTGACAAAGATTGCAATGTACCCTTAAAAAAAATAAGTAGAAAAAAGGATAAGTAATATTTTTTTTGGTAACAGCATTTCCGATAATATGAGTAAGTGTACCAAAAATATACCAGTGAACCCAATAACAGCTGGACACTAAACGCGCACGTGAATCGACGCATATTTCTGGGTGATGTCGCCGGGAAGCCGCAGTCGACCGCATCGCAACTGTTGGAGCAAGGATCACTTTTCACATTCGAGGAGCTGCAGGTGATGTTTGAGCATCACCTGTTACTGCAACGGTATTACAAGCAATAAAATTAACTCCGTAAAATAGGTGTGTGTAGGTGAACCAGTCTTTCGTATTTTGTAAAAATTAATTGCCTCCACCGCGTGGTTTCCTTCGCGGACAAACCATCTAATATAATAATACAAAGTTGCTTATTTTGACTTAATAAAGATATATCAGATAAATTATAAATATAAGATATAAATAATGTTATAGTAGTTAATATAAGTTTAAGTCTAATATAAGTAAACAACACCTCTAACTACTATTAGATTATTATTATTAACGTTTCACGATTTCACGTTAAATATAAGACGCAATCGATACAAAATGTTTATTGTTTGGTGTTCAAAGAAGGGTAACAATGGCACACAAAAACACACAAAAAGGAAATAGTTTACTGGCATAAGAGAAAATTTAAATTACATTTTTAAGTTTCTAATTTTTTGCTTCACTTTTCACGTTTATTTTTCTTCCTCATGAAAAGTGCCGCGGCTGCTTCCTTAAATCTTAAGAGATTTGTATTTTATATTTTAATTGTGAAGTCGAAAAATTGTTTGTTTACTTTCACACAAAAAGATCTATTTCACTTTGAGTAATTTTTTAAAAATGTTTACTATGTGATTTTTAGATTTCTTTAATACAGTTAAAGCTGAAGTTTTAATGTCATAAGATCTAGGACGGAGTCAGTTCATTTTAAATAATTATAGAGTACCTTTAATTTTAGAAAATGAAAACATTGTTTCAACAAAATTTATACATGTTCATATATTTTTTAAACACGCAAAATGAGGATATTAACAATTTAGAAAATTAACATGTCGGCGGCTGGCAGTTCATTAAGCAGCATTAGTGATAGACTAAACGAAGCGTATTTGTCAACTTACTACATAAAATTAAACTGCAGCATTTGTACATTGTAGTATTGTATTCACGCCTTGTGCCCAACGGGGTAGGCGAAGACAATCTTCTTCCACATGCTACTGTCCTGACATACGTCTTTCGCTTCTTCCACTTTCATCAATCTTCGCATGCATTCTCGTTGGTTTAGAGTACTCTTGACCTGGCCTTTTTACAGTACTCTTGACCTGGCCTTTTTACAGAACGTCTCCGATTTGATCGTGATATGTTCTTCCTTCCTAGGTCTTCCTCTCCCGACTCTACCATTTACATTCGCGTCATATATTTGTTTCGTCAACCTACTTTCATTCATTCTCTCCACATGTCCAAACCAGCTCAGCATCCCTTTCTCAATTCGTGTCACTACATCATCTTTCACGCCACAACGCTCTCTGATCACATTATTTCGAACCCTGTCAGTTATCTTCACATCAATCATACTTCTTAACGCTTTCATTTTTACTGCATTTATCCTGCTTTCATGCCTCTTCTGCCACCAATACCTCTTTATGAACAGCCAAATGAGCTTTGTGAGATATCGTCTGGCTGTTCATAAATGTATGCAATGCCCCATTCACCATACTACCTGCCATCGTTCTCCTTTCAATGTCACATTCGTACCTTCCGTCTCTCGTAAACATTGTTCCCAAGTAAACAAACTCATAATAAGTCTTAAATAAGTCTTATAAAAAAGCAGTGCGGTAGCTCGATCCCACCCCAGAGAAGTCGAGTGCCGTGAAATTAATCACTACACCAGAGAGCGGCTTCGAGAAAAGAAATTTTGTGTTTTCACTTTGTGGTATAAATTCCATGGAAGTAAAAATTTCTTTGTGGAACGCTCCCCTCTCCCATTAATTACGCCAAATGATTGAAGCCCCTCTGCCATTCGACATTATTAGTTATGCCATAGAACCAATAGCACACTTAGGTTCAAACCCGCTCTGCGGTATATACCCGCCCTACAGCAATTTTAAATATTCAAAAGATATCAATTCACGATGCATAAGTTTAACGAAACTTTTATTACTAAAGTATAGAAGCTGTACCTGACTTTTATTTTCTATGTACAGTACAAATTATAATGTGATTAGATTGTTTTCATATAGTGAACACCGTCTCGTCTGAAAATAATGTCTAAATATTCAAGAGATCATAATATCGTAAACACACACACGTCTACATTTATACATACAGATGTAGGCTATTAACTAGGGTACCTGTGAAATAAGTAGAAGTAATAGAAAATGTTACTGAAAAAGTTTTTTTTATCAAAAGGAAGAAGCATAGTTCCTAGAAGCAATTCTGAGAGCTGTAACAAATCACTTTAAGATATATTGTTAATTTTTGTCTAAGGTGGGTTATTGTTCAGAACATCAGCATAAATATAACAAGTAACTCTACTTTATTTCGGCTCTTACATAGCTACCCTCCGGGAATACTATAATTTCAACTAATAGGGCGTGAGAAAGTATTATAACAAATATGAATATAAAGTGTAAAGGGCACCAAACCTAAAGAACTTCTATTCTTATGTTACCTTTTAGATCTGGTTAATAACAATTTATTTACTACTATAAAGTTACCAATTACAAAGTTATTTAATATAGTTTTGAAGTGCGTTCTGCACGCCCCTTCTTCGAAATTTATTAAAACTTTTTAAATAATATCTCCACATTTCCTGTATTCATTAATTTTCATTTCATTTGTAATATTTCTTTATCTCAGGCCAAAATCTGAAGGGTCTCAAACTTTCGTGTATCATTTTTATATTTAACATAAAATTATGCTTGACTTTTGGGAGATTTTAAATTTTGTCATCTTATGTTTAGCAATTGATTAGTTACTCGAACTTAGCTACTTACTTTATAGTCTGATTACGATTTTATAAGATAGTCCGTTTTATGAGGTAAGTTATAGGCTACATAATATAACGCTAAGACGCAAAGGATCGGAGCAGTACCCATTAATCGGCAAAACTGCAGGTACTTACTTTTTTTATAAATTAACATACCCAAGAACAGTAACTATTTAAACTTTTTGCATATTATTTTACATTCCATAATAAAATTTAATTGCATTTAGGCAAACGTATATATGTACCCGTAGATTATTTTGTTTCTAGAGTAATGCAAATTGTCAAAAGCGCATTGTTTGTAGACACGTCTATCCACGAAACCATACAAAACATGGGTATGCAAAACAGTTCATTATTTGTTCATAAAACCAAAAAAATCCTTATCAAAATAAAACGTAAAATAGTATTATTTTGCTCCTAACAATAATACTTAATATCATAGACAAGTAAGTGTCGTCCATCACCGTCGTTGCTATTCGAGAACCTTTATTTTTCAACCGTTATTTTATTTATTTGTTCTTCATTATTCACCTTACACTAAGGTGTAACAATAGGCGCACTTAAGTTCTACGAGCTATGTGGCTGGCCAATTACTACTTCAGCTTGCTGATCCTTCCTACTCTGTCAGTTATCCGATTTCTGCTGCGGATTTCACCGTCGCAGAAGTTATTACTAAGAGAAACTCAGCCCGTCGTCATTTCCATAACCCGCCGAGCAACTTTGAGGTCCATCGTACGGCCTTCTGTGAAAAACCTCGTCTCGGTTCCATAAGTCATCACTGTCAAACTGAAAAAGATTATAAATATTTGCTTTAGATAATAACTTATTCTATAGGTAAAATCAATAAATTCAAAATATTCAACTCAAACTCACGAACTTTATAAGTTCAGTTTACTCCCAAAACAAAACAAATCCCAATAAATGAAAACAGTCTCGGATTGTGCTTTTATCAGTGAGCCATTTTAAGGCAGCGACTTTTCAGTCCGTTCAAAACCAGTTTAGTGGAAGCACATCCTATTACTGCCAACCAACACCGAGATTTATTTGACTACACGTCGTTTCTATTTTATTTTATGTTGTTTTAAGCGAAGGTTTATACAATCGTGTTCAATTTGAAATAGCGTTCTATTGCCTTTAGGCTACTATAATTAATTTAAAACATAATATATCAGAATTTCCGAATTAAGTTAAGTTCCATATAATAATTTTATTTTTCGTTCTTTATTATTACTTTAATAGTACCCTGCTACTGGATATAGGGCTCTCCCAAAGAATTTGGTGTAACCGCCACGATTGGCAAGCAGACACGCACACCTTAGTTCTTGCTGCCTGTCAGGGGTTTATGTATTTTGATTTTGGATTTATTGAGGTGGTTAATCAACTATCTGTCTGACACCATGAGTCCCATAGGCAACTCTCACGGTACCCACGAGAAGAAAGGGGTAGCAAAATTTATAAACCTCTAACACATGGTTTTAACTTTAAAGAAGATTAGTAGTGAATATGAAATAAAACATGCTTTCGCGATCTCGCAAGATTTTAACAGTTTCAACCCAATTTGTATTTAAAATGACTTCGCGTTACAACATGTAATATCAGTAGATATAAAATAAACTTACGGTATGTTCGTTGAACACTTATTGCTTTTCCATTTCCTGAAGCAAATCGAAGGTAGCGGACGAGACTGTGAGAGGCTTCATATCCGCCCGTGAATGTGCACAAACCGTAAAATTGCTTAATATTAACGTGAAAGATTGATCGGTGATATGAGAAATTGCTGTTTGTAGAAATGTATATACTACATTGCATTTATTTGACATATTACACAGAACATAATATTTAGAACGGTTCGTAAAATTCACGTAGCAATAAACTGGTTAAAAACAAAAAATCCCTTCCTTAACGTTGCGAACTCAGTGTAAATAAATAAAAAAAATTAACAGTATTTAATTTTACATTTGAATGGTAACTTTGCTAAATTAAAATTAATTGTAGATGTTTCGACGGACACAATTCTCAGACATTCCTCTCAATTAGAGATAATCGCTACGCTTCGCTAGTGGATTGGCGATGTATGGCAGACGACGCTGCACGTCACCGGTCTATGTTATTTCGGTCGAACAATTTTTTGTGGTGGTTAATCAGTCACGAAGTTAGTCTGGCGTTTTACTTTTCGACTATTACGCTACTATTGATCCTTATGATTGATAGATATGATTATTTGTGTCATTAACGTTTGCCAAAATTAGGCAAGCATAAATAAGACGCAAATTATTAAGTACATTTGTGAAGTGAATATATTACAGTTATCTTCTTATACTTAGCGATGTTGTCAGTTGCGAGCGTTACTTATTTTAATACATAAATAATAATAAATGCAAACTGTACAGTTACACAGATTTTTTTTTAATTTTTAAAATTACCCAGCTTACACGAAAATTTGTAGGAAAAAAAATGTTGTTTTAGTATTAAATAGTAGTAAATTTAGTATTAAAATATTAAAAAATAATCACAGAAACTATTGATTTAATAAAATACTGAAAAACGCAGTGATATCACATTAAATTTAAACGCGGTGAGTTCTAGTGTTCATGTCCATTATGACCACTAACTGCCGCAATATAGCAAAATTTCTTTATAAAATAAATAAAAAAAATGTTTTTCTAATAACTTAAATAGCCGGATAATCCAAATTATACCCAAGCCCTGAATAATAATTATGTGTAAAATATTTAAAAACCACGTATAAAAATGTTTACAGAGGTGTATAAGATACTTTGTTTATCAGCCTGTAGATCGACTACTGAATTGAATCTTTGACGGTATCCTCGGGCCAATGATCTTACTACCCATCACTAATCGGCGTATTTGGGTTTGGGGATTTTCCGCCTTTAGATGATGGCTAGAGCCAGTTAAATGGTCCCTCGAAGGGAGAAAGACCAGGCTGTTTTATACGTGGGGAAATACTTTACACCTACGGCACGGCACTTTGTACGCACATTTTGTACTAGACCCCGAAGATCAAAAGGAATTCGATGGACCGACCGTCCGCTTCTAACGCTCACCAGTAGCATGCCAATCGAACGTCAGAAATTTGTCTAATCAGAATGTCGGAAGGCGAATCTATTAGATCCCACAACACAATCAGAAATCCACAACAGTTTCGAGCGGACGCTCGTATACTGCGCACGTATGGCATATGATAGACATGTGATAGTAATTGAAGAATGTACAGGATATGCTCTCATTTTTGCGAGCCCATCACTTGGCTGTCCAGAAATATTTTCCAATTGTGTGGGAGTGTTTTTCCAATTGTACCAGTATAGACAATTTATATATATATTTGATTTTTTATTATATAAATGATAGACCAGTAATGGTCTATCATTTATTTTACTTTTTTGTGCATCTTGTAGAACAGCAGCGCCAAACGTTAGTCATCGTCGTCCATTGCGTTTCAGGATGCGAAGTGAAACTGATTGGACAAGGACACGCACGAACTCGATTGGAAATAGGTGTAGGATCACCAGAACGACATTTCTAATAGTATGCGGGTTGTAGGGAGGTTCGTTCGGTGTCCGTAATACTGTCTGACAAACAACTTCTTACACTGCCACAACCGTAACAGATCTACGAGTACTATCTAGGGAGTACTGCGTACATTATTAATAAATGTCACCGTATATTATTATGTCAAATGTCTGAATGTTTAAAATTTATATAAATAATTCCTACAAAAAATTCTTTTTATGTAGCGAATATGTTAATAGCTTCGAAATTTAAGTTTAAACAAAGGACACCCAATTTCTTTGAATGACTTGCAAAAAGTAAATAGTTCTGAAACAAAGTAGGAAAGAAGTTTTCTGGGTTCTCTGAATCCTTTTCATAATAATAATAATAAAAATAAACGAGTGATGTCGCGCGCTCTGAATGGATGGCCGCGGGACCAAGGAAACACTCCTCATCGATGTGGTCATTGGCAAGGTGGTAAACGCAAACGTCGGAATTTCTCTGCCATCTGAATAAACTACAGAATGGGTCATACGTGGCTAAAGAGGGTTATCGGACTGTACAAGGTAGACTATACAGAAAGACACTTCCTCGAGTAGTGTATGTGGCATAGGAGCACGATCCTTTGTCATCTAAGCGAGCGGATGTCGGCTGTGGAATATCGAACAAGGATACCAAGTTGTATTTCCAGAGTGATTGTTTAAGCCCGATGTGGTTTTGCCTCTCCATGAACCCTCTCAGTACTGTTTACTACTGTTAGTGTTTAGGGAGAGGATTTCAGCTTCGGAAGGGACAAAAGTGACCTTCTTTTTCTATATGTTCAATGTAGAAGTCCTCTATTTTTTCCCCTCAAATCGCTTCCATCTGGTGGAATTGCATCATTCATCCATGAAATGGAGCTCGGGACGGATAAGTGTGTGGTCTTCCATGTCAAAAGGGGCAAGGTCACTGACACCGTGGGCATGGACTTGCCCGTTAATATAAGAACGCCTGACAAAAGTGTTAAACAGCCGTTTGTCGGGCGTGGATAAAGCTCGTGCATTTAACGTCTGGGTCCAAAGGTCCGCACTATTATGGCGTCCCACATGATGCATGATCCGAGATCGTCGGTGATGACGCTGTACTTGCCGCGAAAGCATGGCATGCTAAGCTTTTTAAGCGCCCTCGCCATGCACAATCGTGAAGTGTGCACCCCCTGTATTTACTTCCTGGCGAGATTGGATGAGTCATTCTTTTCGGACGTCATTAGCTATGATAAAAGGCTTACCTCTCTATCCTTGGCCAACGAACAATGGCAAGACCCGGCAGTACAGAGCGTCTCCGACCGGGTCGACTCTATGATACCGTAGATATTTTCTCCCTCAATTGGCTGCGTTTTGGTGACCTCGTTGGGGAAACCGAGGGGTTTGTCTATGCGACACAGAATCAGCTTATTAAGACGAACAATTATCGGAGAGAGGATTATTAATTTTCCGTGTGGCTGTCGGAAGTAAAGAATAGCGCCAACCCTGTCTAACCATGGGTGTCGTAAAAGGCGACTAATGGTAAAAAATTATATTAGGAGATGGGCAGCAGCATCTTCCTGCACTCGAACAAAAAAAAAACTGCGGTTGCTAACCCGCTCGCCAGGCGTGGCAACTAAGGCAAACCCCCCCATGATGAGAGGTAGAAAAAAGCAATGGCCCCCAGTCCCCGGCGGCCTCGCTAGTCCTGGCTATGGTGGCAGCCATGGTAACGGCGAAGCAGGGGGTGCGAAGAATCACCGGCTGATTTCTAGCTGCCAACCCAAACGACTGGACCTGGCAACATATAACGCACGCACATTGAGGACCGACGAGAAGATACTAGAACTGGAAGAAGAAGTAAGCAAGTTACACTGGCGTATTATGGGGTTGTCTGAAGTCCGAAGACAGGGAGAGGACTCTATAATCCTAAAATCCGGTAACTTGTTCTACTACCGGCAGGGTGACCATCTGTCCCAAGGAGATGTCGGGTTTATCGTCCACAGGTCTCTCATCAACAACGTGATCGAGATCGGAAGTGTGTCAAGTAGGGTCGCGTACCTTATACTCAGAATAACCAAAAGGTATTCGCTGAAGGTCATACAGGTATACGCACCAACCTCGACACACCCTGATGATGAAATGGAGGCAATGTATGAGGATATTTCAAGAGCCATCCATTGCTCTAAGACTCACTACACAGTGTTGATGGGAGACTTTAACGCAAAACTAGGTACGAAAAAAGGCGATGAGCTGATAGTGGGGAACTTTGGAGTAGGGCAACGGAACCCAAGAGGGCAACAGCTGGCTGACTTCATGGCAAAGGATGGATTCTTTATGATGAACTCCTATTTCCAGAAGCGGCCCCACAGGAAGTGGACATGGATGAGCCCGGACGGTACCACAAAAAATGAAATCGACTTCATCATGACGACCAAGCGTCAGCTGTTCAGTGATGTCTCTGTGATCACTAGGGTAAAAACCGGCAGTGACCACCGAATGGTAAGAGGCACACTGAACCTTAACATTAGGCTCGAGCGGTCTCGTCTGGTGAAGTCTACGCTCCGCCTACCACGTGCCCTTATCCAGAACCCCGAGAGCTTTCAGCTCGAATTGCATAATCGCTTTCAGTGCCTAGACGATTGCTTTACAGTGGACGATACGAATAGCAGGCTAGTGGAAACTGTCCATGCGGTAGGAGCTAAGTTTTGCAGGACCCGCCGCACGAACAAGCCCCAAAAGCTCTCTGATCACACTCTTAAACTCATGAAAGCCAGGCGTGAGATAAAGCTGCAGTCTACAACGGATGCGTCAGCGTATCGGCTACTGAATAGACAGATCTCCAAATGTATGAGGCAAGACTTACGCAAATTCAATACAGTCTGTATTGAAAAAGCGATAGAGCGGAACCAAGGCTCCAAAGTCTTCGCCAGAGATCTGAAAGAGCTATCGAAAGTCTATCGGAAAGAGCCAACTGGCCAAGCTGAAGACCGAAAGCAGCGCAGTCATTTCCGCTGGAGCCGAGATTTTGAGTGAGATCGAGAGATTTTACGGACAGCTGTACACAACGTCGTTGAAACCACACACTGATGTGAGTAACGACCCAAGAGCCAAGCTTATCCGACATTACTCCGATAACATCCCGGACGTCAGTCTGAGCGAGATTAGGATAGCTCTCAAACAGCTTAAAAACGGCAAGGCGCCGGGTGAGGACGGAATTACAGCTGAGCTTCTGAAAGCGGGTGGAAAACCGATACTGGTTGTCCTTCAGAAGCTGTTTAATTCCGACCGAGCTTCGTGGCAATCTTTGGGGGAGGCCTATGTTCAGCAGTGGACTTCTAATAGGCTGAAATGATGATGATGATGAAGTTTGAGCTTCATAGGTCTTCAATTCTGTGAAAACTTTTTGTTAAGCTAGGACAGTTTAGTTTCAATATATTTTCTTAGAAGTTATGTAATTTGCCAGGCACATTTATTTTAATCAAATTGAAGTCTTAATTTACTAAAGAATTATGGGATTAAAGTAAAGTATTTTAACTATTCATTGATCGATTGTTAATAATGATGAATAACTTTCCACTGAGTAACGATGTTTCCCTGAATGGTTATGATTATTATAACCAACTTTGATTGTATATAATACTAGCATATCAGCCTGTGTCTTTGCGGCACAATACATACCAAGTTCTAAGTCCCTGTCTCAGTTTCTTGTCGAGTTAAATACGTGAAACTTTTTTATGAAGTTTTCATTTATTATTTGTTATAAAAATAACGGTTATCGGGATATTGATTTGAATTTTTTTTCTGTGGAATCAAATGGCGTAATCTTTTTAAAGTGCATACATATAGAATTTCTTTAGTTGTTTGTTTATTTGGTGGTAAAAGCTCTCTGGGATTTTACGTATTGTATTTATAATTAAAATTTAACTGCTTTTATTTAACTAACGGAAATGTTACTTCTAAAACTGACTTAATCCTCGGACCAATACGTATACGTGTGAAATTTGTGGAAGCATCATTGAAAAAAACAGTAGTGGAGTAAAAATATGGTCCCAGTTCCCGGTGCTACTAGCATGGGGCGGGTGACTAGTCTTGCTTCCGCGTTATGTTCAATTTATCTGAGAGGCGAAAAGTGATTTACGGAAGCCTATTAGTTAACGCTAAACAGAATCGTGCCAAATTGAAATCCGTATACTTTGCCTTCTCCTTTGGCTGATAGGCAAGATGACTAATATAAGCACTGAGATGTCAATGTCTTCCGAAAACCGAGCTCATTACGTATCTACGTGTCTATTATAAAATAGACAGATAAATGGAATAGATACACTTAATTGCACACTGAAACATACAAAAATGTATTTAAATAAATGATTAACGTAGAAATAAACGGCGCTTTCATACCCGCTTAAACAGACAACAATAAATCCAACAATGTTGCTATGGAAATTTTAAATTTCAAGTATTATAATAATTATAAAAGTCGAGAATGTACGTCTAGTTTCAGTAGAAGTATGAAAAAACCATAAATCGTCTTACCATTGAAGATTCCAATGCTCATTACCACAAATATTGTCGCTTATGAGGAATCTATTTTCTTCAAAATCTATTTGGGGAACGTGAAGATAAAAAATAAAGACACACTTTGTTTTTAAAAGTCATTATTAAAGGAGGCTATTTAAATATCTGTTCAGTAGAAGCAATAGTTTGACTTGTCTTCAAATTAAAACTCTCGGAGATTCTTTGTTTCCGTCTGGTCTTTGTTCTGGTACTTTTCTTATTACTTTGATTCTTATTTACTCTTCGATTTAGGTATTTTCTAATATCAGCGTCAGTTGTGTATTGTGTGTGTTTGTTTTTAGTACTTGATATTGATAAACGTACGGACAACGTAAGGCAAGTTTTAAAAATGAATAACACTTTTCATCTAACAAACTTAACTTTTCCGTAATATTTTTATCCTTGTCAACCTTTAAGCATCAGAAATATTATGTATAGGAAAACTTTACGATACTTATTTAATCAGAGTCCGAAAAAAGGTCGCTTTGTTTATTTATCTTGACAAAAGCTACGAGAGAATTTCTTGTTTGCTTGGGAAAGGACACAAGTTCACATTTTATTTAAATTTTTAGATAACGTGACGTTTATAAAAATAAATCAAAGACATGTTATATTCTTGTTACAATACCTAGAGTTATGAAATTACATGGCAAATTTATGGCATTCTTAATGTTTATTCGGCAAATTATTAACGCATTGTTTATTTTAACCGAAAGCTATGCAAATAATAACACCAAAGTCATAAAATTTTTTGGAAATAAAAGTAATACAATAAACATAATACCTCACGATCCACGCGGTGATTAATTATCAAAATATTACAGATTGTCAGCCCATCGCCAATTTCCTGGTTCCACAGTACAGTAACGTGTGTATAAACAGGTATTTCATAGACATCACTATATCCTGCCCATTCCCTTCGGCCATAGGAAATACAACATTTTGGGTATCTAATTGTTATAGTGTATTTTATAAGTAGAAGCATTCGGCCGCGCCCGTTTGCAATCCACTTCTGATAAACGAGCGTGTAACGAGATCGTTTGGCTCACACGTGTGTTCTTGATTCCATGCAAACGCAGGATACAAATATATCAAATACTGGTAAATTGGTAGCAAGGGGCTTAATATCCGCCCACGAATGTGTAATATTAATGAATATCTGCCGATAGAAATTGAGAACATTTTTTTAAACTTATTTGAGGATTATGTACAATTTTATTAGTTATAGTTTATTTTCATCTATTTTATCTCACAAATATGATATTACATTTTGTCAGTTTTGTATAGTCACTTCTGTTGAGAAGTATATTAGGTATATTAGGAACTGGCCTCTTTGATCACAAATAATTTAAAATAAAGTTTTTGATTAGGAATTCCAAATTATAATGTACAAGCACAAGATTGGTTTAAGCGTTTTCAGTCTGAGAATATTGAAAAGATGAAGCTCGCTTTGGTTACGGATGTTACGGATAAAGTGGATGCCATTTTTGAAAAAGTGGTGTAAGACCGGCATATTAGTAGTTACGCCATATCTGAGGGGTTGACCACAAAACAGCTTTGACCCATTTGAAAAGTCGATATTAGAATCGAACCTAAAAGAAACCTAATGAATCGTGTACTCATTTGCGGTTCTCTATTCAAACGTAACGAAGCCGCACTGTGTTTGTAATAATTTATCGGCGGTGATGAAATTATTGTAATATTGTGAATTACTTACTTCAAGAATGTGCGAAAAAGATCGTGGTCAAAAGGTAGTTAAGCTCCAAAGACTATAGCGAAACCCGGATTAACTCGCAATATAGTGATGCTGTCTATATGGTGGGATTGGAAGGGCATCGTTCATTATGAGCTTTTGCCCCGGACCATTCCATCTATTTGGATCTCTACTGCCAACAGATGATGAGACACAAGCAAAAAATAGAGAAAAACGGCCGTAATTGATCAACAGCAAGGGTGTGGTTTTTCATCATGATAATGCCTCCACACACATATTTAACCACTCAAAATGCATACCGGCTTTTGCTGGCGCTTTCTTGGAGAGGCCTATGTTCAGTAGTGGATTAAAATTGGCTGATGTTCTATATGACGCTTGTAAAATAACTTTATATTTGGCTAATTACATAACTTTCTTTTCCACCATTCGTGTTAAATATAGATTAATTTTTTTATCACGTAATACGAGTTGGCACTTGGCTAGTCTCGCCGTCAGTTTTACTCTAGGAAATTGTGATGAGATTTTCATGGCTTTTAGTCACCTCGTACGAAACCCACGAGAACAAAGGGGTGATAGATATTCATACCACCACGTAGATATTTAATATATTTTTTTTAAACACTGCTACTAATGCAATACTATAACACACAGCATCTGTAATCTTCATGGCGTAGACAGGACCTCGTTTGTCTTTATAAAGTAAATTGTAAAATCAAGTTGAAATCTATTTAGCCAAGAAATAAATAATCGAGTAGCTTTTTGAATAAAGTGCGTTTAACTAAACGCATGTAACATGCGTAAACTTACCATTGTATTTATTTTATTGGGTTGTGGTGACAAACAACGTAACTGTCCACTTGATGAAACTTCACCCCATGGACAATTGCAATCTATTATAATCCAAGAAGGTTACAGATACGTTATCTCCCCTGAGGACTAAGACGGAATGCCACATATCCTGCAATTAACTAACATTGGTTTTCTATACCATTCAAACCGGAATGCAACAGTGACTGAACTGGCGACAGAAATGGCTAAGAAAGTGGTATCTACCCAGAAGACTACTAGGCAGAGCTTTAACAAGTAATACTAATCAAGCAATGGGGTTCAATACAGTTTTAATTGATTATTATATTTATATACAACTTAACAATAAACTATGTTTAAAAGTATATCATATATGTTTGCAGTCTGAAACCCACCTGTCGTTAGAAAAAACATTATGCATTACTAGATCAAAAGTTAGAACAAGATTATTAAAAAATATACGGTGTAATAACACTTAAATTTTGACTTAATAAAGCCTAAGTTTATTATCGAATTCTAATTCACTTTACTACGTTTTCTAATAGGTTTTTATTTAGAAAGAATTTATTCGGTGTTCTCTTTTTTATTTGATTGGGGTTAGAATCGTCCATCAAATGTTAATTGGCTTCTGTAGCCCATGGACACCTGGATATAACTTCAACCGAAGGTGGTTGCAGCCTGCAATAATACTGGATCTCTATTCTATCCAAAATGGCAATTAACAGTGGTTGCTGCAAGTATACGCGCAACCACAGAGGCACTCAGTCGTCTTTACCTTGTAACTCTATATTCCATGTAACTCTTATGTGATCAAATCGGAGGAAAGGTACAGTTGCAGTGTCAGAAAACCCAAGAATCCAACACCAAGAATTTGTGTTTTTTTTCACAAATATTGGCTTAGACTAGTATAGAAACCAGGCTTAGCAGTCATGTACACTGACTACTTAACCACTTCCGTCCGTCATTACAATTAGATACTAATTCAAAGTTAAATACTTTAAAAAGTAAAAACAAATGTTTTTATTTTATTACCAGGTAGCAGGACCCCTTTTCTGACCAGCAGCTATCTAGGTAGGTAATAAAATAGGTAAGACTAGGTATTTCTGCCACATTAGTAGTGCAACCACTATTGTATTCCAGTTTGAAGGGTAAGGTATACACAGTCCTATAACTTCTTACATCTGGTTTGGACATGTGGAGAGGATGAATGAAAGTAGGTTGACGAAACAAAAATATGAGGCGAGTGTAAATGGTAGAGTAGGGAGAGGAAGACCTTTGCGAACATTCCACGATCAAATTGGAGACGTTCTGAAAAAAGGCGAGGTCAAGAGTACTCTAAACCAACGAGTATGCATGCGAAGACGTATGTCAGGACCGTAGCAAGTAGAAGAAGATTGTCTCTGACTACCCCTTGGGAACAAGGCGTGAAAATATACATACATACATACATAACTACATACTGTGAGGAATTCGATCTTAGTCCGCAGGGGTAACAAGGCACCTGTAACCTTCTTTGTTTGCAGTTGGATACAGATGTACCTGCAGTAGCCATTTACCATCAGATGATTTTTTTAGTTCTTTTGCCACTCCAATGTTACAAAAAATATTAATTGATACACTTATGGAGACTAGTGACGGGGAGCAGCATCACTAGACGATTGGTGAGTATGGACAAAGGCCAGCTTAGTTGACGTTTTCATGGAAAGGTCTATTTCCAGAGTGAACTTTTACAGGCTAAAAAAATAAAGAAATTATTGATGATACTGTACGAAATTTTCTTCAATGCGTGGTCTCGTATTAGAATTTCTTTGTTTTAAACAAGTACTTTGTTATAATCTTTTGCATCTCTTAGAGATAAATTTGAAACGAAACAACCTCTCAATATACGTATGTATTAAAATGTAATGTATGTCCATTAAAATATAAATACATTAAATAAGATTAGTAATGTATATTATGTAAATACTTGGAGCAAGCAAAAGCTTGTAATGCTATATGATAACAAGAGTCCATCTAGAGTCAGTAACTCGCTTATGGAGCTATATATTTATATAATAAACTCTCAATAAATGCGCACTCTTCCTGCCAATAGGTTTAAAAAAAGAGCGACTTTTGATAAGTGGGATCCAAATATACTTTCAATCTCGCCATTCTTATTTTTTATAATATTCGTTCAGTATTTAAACCTTGATTAAACGATAAATTTATTTATTAATAATTGTACATCCTAGTAGAATTTAAAAATCACAATTTTAGTATTAAAAGTCACTATATTTCTGCTTACAGTAATTGGTTTTGCTGTTTCAACATATTTACAATTTCAACCTCAATCTAATGTTAACTGATTACACGTACCTAATTACATTGAATTATTATTTCAGATACCTCAATTCCTACAGTTATATTCGAATAATCTTGTATAATTTACATACTAGGTTTATATTAATATTTATTAATGATTACGCCCTGGTTTCTCCAAGCTAAAAACGGAGACACTAATGATTTAGTTATATTATATATTTCGCCCTCCCTATCTGCTTATAGAAGCACACGGAGACTAGATAATTATGTTATTCGTTCATAGCCTCGCAATGTTGTAAATGTCGCGCTTTGTTGCCCAATACAGATAGAGATTATTCCATGATATCTAGTTTGATCGCCCTGTTGCTTCATTGGAGAACAGAGAAAGAACTTGTTCTTGAGTGTTTTAGATTCATTACATAGGTAGGGGTACCTAATGGTTGGGTAGATAAAATAATTTTATCGCAAATATGTACACATGTACACTGAAATCAATAGTAAACCAGTAATTAAGTATTTAGTATAAGTACTCATAATTCTATACCCTGCCGGAATTAAGAGCGGACAGATTATATATTTATTCTATTTAATAAATGTAGAATAATATTTAAATTAATTATTAAAATATTAATTTAGAATTATTCGTAACGATCCATAGTATTGTCGACGCGCAGCGGAACTTCTCACCTCTTCCGCTGGGTGCATTGCTCTTTGTGCATCACGCGCCTATTAGAAGTCAACCCAAAAATGTGCGCGGATACGCAATCACTTTGTTGATATCACCGGGAAACCGCGCCCTCTACGAGTGATGCAGGTTACAATTTACAGATAACTTCCCCCAGCCACACATCTTCGGAATTCACAATAATTAAGGTAGTATGGCGTGCAATTCCGCTGATCCTTCGAAACAAATCTGAGCCGACTCTACCGGGGGTCCGAGCTATCTTTTGTACTCCGCGAAATTTGATTACCCCCAACCCGCGATGTCCCCTTCACACCACTTATGTTACATCGTCCAATTGTTTCATAATCCAATATTACATAATTTTATATTTTAAGTTGCATTCGTATTTAATCTAGTTTACTGAATTTAAATTATTATTTTTATTTCACCGTTGCACAGAGTCGTTCCATTTTTAGTGTTAAAAAAGATAAACGAAAGGTCTTTTAAACGGTCATGCCCGTGCTTTTGTAGCTTCTAAATGAAAATAGCACGGCACAAATGTTCGCTTCACTGTAACAGATCTGTAAAAAACCGTAGAGAATCTGTGTCAAAGAATTTAATTGTAAACAAAATATATTAAGGCATTATTTACACACCTTAAAATTTTTCGTTAAAAATTAAATTATTTAAGTTAATAGCTATTTTTAATTTGTGTAAATTTATACTTTTCCTTGTGGTAGCGGCGTTTTTGTATTATATCTGCCGCCTCCTTTTTTTCCGTGGTAATTAATAGAAGACTAAGGTCTTCAGTAGCGCAAGCCCATCGACGAGGCTCGCCACCAGTCACGTTATATCTCTCGGAAAGGGTAAAAGAGGATTGCAGAAGCTTGTTCGGCTACGCCAAGTCGAGCCAAATGGAACTCCGTAACCTCTGTGCCGAATCCATATTCACTTTTAGATTTTAGGGAGCAGCATCACTAGTGCGAGGCAACGAAGGGTACTGGCAACGAAGCTTTCTAGAAAAGCTAGTTGGCTTTTTTGACGTTTTCTTGAAGATCGGAGAGGCCTTCAAAAGTGGACTAAGAGTGTAACGTTGTAGTTACTTTATTTTTTACAATCATCATCATCATCATTTCAGCCACCTGCATCCATTGACTTCCCACAACACTGCGCAAGTCGTCTCTCCATCTTGTCGGGGATTCCACACTGAGTTCGCCTGTACGTGGCTGCCACACGTGAACCTTTTTTTCCGAACGGTTGTCAGTTCTGCGCTCGCAGAATCTAAAATCGCATATCTGGCCCCCTCATTGCCACTTCAGCTTGCTGATCCTTGCGGCTATATCGGCTACCCTATTTCTGCTGCTGATATCATCATTGCAGACTCTATCGCGCAGAGAAACCGTGAGCATAGCCCTTTCGCTTTAATTTTTAACAATAACCTAACTAAATTAAAAATAAAATGAATTAACATGACAACATTCTCGCTGATATAAACGAAGTTCAGAAGTCCCTGGAATCTTTAATCACTCGTAGAATGGCAGACTTCGAGACGCAGCTCAGTACCAGTTCTTGCAAGGGTAATGCCGCCGAGAAGATCAGTCAGGATTATTCTGCTTTTCGAGGATATGTTCATGACATGTTCATCCTCCTTCGTCAACAAATAACAGAAGTCAGTCGGATAATTGACAATATTGAAACAAGGCACCGCAGAAAAGTCCTATTATTGCACGGCGTCCCGGAGAAACCAGATGAAAATGTACCCAGTCTAGTCGTAAATATTATGCAAAGACATCTTGCCTTAGCGGATTTCTCGCCATCCTCGCTTCGTGCAGCTTATAGACTTGGTGTGGCGAAAACAAGTTATAGTCGCCCAATACTCCTGCGCTTTGCGGATCTTACGTTGCGCTCAACTGTCTGGTCCAAAAAGTCGACGATGAAAGGTACCTCCTTCTCTTTTTCTGAATTTCTCATCAGATATAGGCAAAGTCTGTTCTTACAAGCCCGTAAGCATTTTGGCATGAAGAAAGTCTGGTCGCTTGATGGTAACATTAATGTTAAGCTGCCCGATGGTTCTCGACGGCGAATCCAAACGCACGATGACCTCGATCGGTTGACGTGCGATCACCACAAGACCAGATGCGGCGAGGAGCTGCTACTTGTGAAGGAAGGAATAAGTGGCCAGGTTTCTCGCAGTGACCAGCCCAGAACCAAGCGTGCGGTCAAGAACAAGTGAGGAAAGTGGCGATATTTTATTTACTCTATTCTCGGCGGCTTAATGTTAGTTACCAATAGCTCGATGCATTATTGTGGGCATTTGAATGCTTACCCTATTGTTTTTCACTGTCGATCGATAGATGCAATAAACAACTAAAACATCGTTTGATATTCGACCATATATTTGTTACCTTAAGTTTTAAATTTATTTTCATCGAGATTTTAGCAAAAAATACGTTTTCTGAGAAATCTTTATAGTGTACTTACTACTCATACTGTACATAGAAATTATAATTTGTCCGAAAAAAAAAGAAACGTAAACAGTCGTTTATAAACTAAATGTTTATTTGCGCTTTTTATCTGACAATGTACATTTTAATTTATATTTTTCATAATTACTTACTGACTTAAACATTGTACTGTCCTTCTCGTGCTATAACTTTGAAACGATTGGAATTATATTGTTATGAGCTATATCAGGAATTATGACAAGTGAAGGGATAATGTATAATACAAAAGATACTGTGGTTAATAATGTGTTGTAAACAATCTGCCGGCTGGTGTAGTAGCAGTGCTTTCCTAATATAATATATATATATATATTTTTTATCAACATTTTATATTATTTATATATTTTTTAAGTATATTATATATTATTATTAAGTATATTATTTGTTAAATCTTGCATATTATACGTATATTTTACTTTCACTGTCATGTCAATTTCTGATAATAATGATTCTTTTATTTCTGCCAACTCTAATTCAACTTTCTTTTCACTCTCCGATCACTCGGATTCAGAATCGAGTACTCTCCGTTCTCAACTGATTCGAACATTGCATCCCTGTAACTCCTTCAATGTATGTCATGTAAATGCGCAAAGCATTCCACAGCACTACAGTGACCTCGTCGACACATTTAACATAAACAGCGTCCATGCGATACTAATATCAGAAAGCTGGTTAAAGCCTACTCTGACTTCTATTTCCTTTGGTATACCTGGTTTTGTACTCTTACGAAATGATCGTATTGGCAGAAGGGGAGGCGGAGTGGCAGTATACTTACGTTGTGGTATTTCTCATAAAATTTTATCAACTTCATATATTTCAGCTGCATTAGAGTATATATTTTTAGAGATAACTGTAAGTGGTATCAAAGCTGTTCTCGGTTCAATTTATTGCCCACCAAATACTAACTACTTCAGTGATCTCGAAACGGCACTTCTTCCAATTAGCACGGATTATGAACATCATATAATAATGGGTGATTTTAATACTGACCTACTTAGTGGTACTACGAGGGCGCGCGAACTACGTACGATCATAAGCTCACTTAATTTGTCATTACTTAATCTGGATCCTACACACCACAACCATGATTCTGCTGATACTTTATTAGATTTAATCTTAGTTTCCTCAAAAAATAATGTTGCCTGTCACGGCCAGTTTCCTGCACCTGGTTTCTCTCGGCATGACTTGCTATACACTTGCTATAAAATTAAACCTCCTAAAGTAAAACCAGTGACAGTGCGTCTGCGTAATCTAGCTAGGCTAAACGTCGACGAACTCCACCGTGATGCTTCCTTGTTGAATTGGAGGAATACCATTAACGCAGAAAGTGTTGATGACAAGGTAACGTTCTTCAATTTTAATATTCATAAGCTTTTTGACAAGCACGCACCAATTCGAGACGTGAGGTTAAGGCGATCTCCTGCACCATGGATCAATGAAGATATCCGCAAGGCCATGGCTAAGCGTGATCGAGCGTTTTGCAAATATAAACAGAACCGGTGCGATCAGAACTGGGGTGTCTTTAAGGCAGTGAGAAATCGGTGTAACCAAATGATACGAGCTGCTAAACGCCGATATATTCACAAAAATATACTTAATTCTTCTCAGGCTGACTCATGGAAGTTCCTCAAATCAATAGGCATTGGAAAAACCACCTTTAACTTCGACCCTTCAGTAGTTTCTATTAATCAGCTTAATACACATTTCTCTTCTACCACAACCCTGCAGGTTGCTGCTAAATCTAGTACTGTTTCTTATTTACTTTCTTTGCCACAATCTCACAACAGTACATTTAACTTTTCTCCCGTTACCGAGGAGGATATAAGAGTTACAATTTCTTCCATTAAGTCTAATGCGGTAGGTGTTGATGACGTTAGCAGAATAATGATAACCCGCATGTTCGACACAATCTCTCCTATAATTACCCACATCATTAATCATGCCTTAACTACTGGGGTTGTACCCGGTCTTTGGCGTAAAGCGTTTGTTCTCCCATTTCCCAAAATAGTTAACCCCAGCTCTCCCGATCACTTTCGTCCAATATCCATTCTTCCTTTTCTGTCAAAGATTCTTGAGGCTACCGCGCATAAACAAATATCTACCTACATTTTCAGTAACCGTTTTTTAAGTGAATATCAGTCTGGATTTAGGCCTGGGCACAGTACCACCTCAGCACTGCTTAAAGTAACAGAAGACATGTGGACTGGTATGGAGGCATCGCGATTAACTGTGTTAGTTTTAATCGATTTTTCTAATGCTTTTAATGCTGTTGATCACGATATCCTTCTTACTATGCTATCTCATCTGGGCTTCTCCTCATCATCACGGGATTGGTTCTCATCGTATCTTCGTTGACGACAGCAGGCAATTCATACGGGTCAGGTCACTTCTGACTGGTGCACGTTATCTGCTGGCGTTCCTCAAGGCGGAATTCTCTCTCCTCTTTTATTTTTTGTATTCATAAACTTCATTACGCCCTGACTTACAAATTTATGCTCAAGCTAACGTGGAAAACATAGACGGTGCTATAAATGAACTCAACGGCGATCTTAAACGTATCTCTGAGTGGTCTACAAAATTCGGAATAGCGGTAAATCCGTTAAAGTGCCAAGCTATTGTAGTTGGTAGCTCCCGTCGCTTAAAGAAGTTAGATTTCAACACGCTGTCGAAAATTACTTTTAATAATGTTACTGTACCATACACTGCCACAGTCAAAAACCTTGGGCTTGTAATAGTAAGCACTCTTAGTTGGCGCCCGTAAGTCACTGAGGTTTGTAAAAAAGCTACCTACACTCTGCGTTCTTTATACCGCCTTAAGAACTTCTTGCCAATAAGGACAATAGCAATGATAATGCAAACGTTGGTTTTACCCATGCTGGATTACGCGGATGTGTGCTATAATGATGCCAATAAAGAGCTTTTAAACAAACTGGATCGTCTTCTCAACAATTGTATACGCTTCATATTTGGACTACGCAAATATGATCACATTTCCTCATTTCGTTCTCAACTTAAATGGTTGTCTCTCCCATATCGCAGACTTTTTAGAATACTTTGTACTTTATTCTCCATCTTACACGATCCGTTTGTCCCTGAATATCTGAAATGCAAATTTCAATATCAGGGTGACTCCCACGACCGTAGTCTCCGTTCTGCGGATAATGCATCTCTTAATGTACCTTTCTGCCATACCGGCTTCTTAAGCAATTCTTTTACCCATCATGCTGTCAGACTCTGGAACGAGCTGCCAAATAGTATACGCACAGCCACCAGTAAAGGCACTTTCAAGCGTTTACTTTGGGTTATTACCTAGCGATGCAATAGTAGTGCAGTTGAAGAACATTTATTTTTTATAACATAAGAAATCATCTTTATACAAGTTTATGTATGCATTGTGTATATTTAGATATATATATATATATATATATAAGGATATATAAATATGTATGTATAGTGTGTTATGTGTTTTATATAAGTACAACTATAATTACATGTATGTCTAAGTACCGTCATATATAAGTATTATATTGTTGTAACATAATATTATTGTGCACCCTTTTACATTTTCTCTGTTCAATCTAATGGTAGACTGGTAGAGAATGCCTCTTGGCATTAAGTCCGCCTTTTTGTCATGTAATGTGCAAATAAAGTTTAAATAAATAAATAAACATTCTCTAAATACGAGTATATTATACTTTAGTGTATACATACATATTATACAAACTCCAATGCGATAATTGGGCGATTATGCCGGGACAAATTCATTCGTCCTGTCGAATGATCTGCACTCGTAGCATTGGTGGTAGTCGTAATCTGAAGAGTCGATTCCACGCTTCGCTGGGGTTGATTGCACACACACGTCTCCTTATGGACTTCCGTAGGTTGTGTTTAACCAAATTTGTTTTATATAAATTATGGTCGTGATTGGCGTAAATGCCTATTAAGGCTTAATATTCTGTACAACAAAAGACATGCTTTTTAGATTTTTTTCATGATTATAATTTTATAATAATTTGATTTTAAACTATTATTTGTGTTCGATTTTGTTAAGATTTGGTATAGGTTAATTTATTATGCGAAACTTAATAAGGTAATTCACAACTAACGATAGAATTTTATTTCGAGACTTTTATGCTGTTCATTTTATACAACCGCGCAAAGGTATTTCTTTATGTCGTTAACGCGTTTCAGTCTCAGACAGGTACAAAGCGTCACAAATAATGTTTGCGAACTCATGAGCAAGACTGCTCATGACTCTCTTATAATGTGTCTCTGTGGGATTCTAAATTCTAAATTTATTAGTAACTCAAAAATTAACTGATATAAGACGACAGATTGAATTAATATAAAAATATCATGGCTTCTCAATACGTGTACAAAGCATATTTTGGAATGATTGAATAGTAAAATATATTATGAAAATGTGTACAAAGGAGCCATGGTAGATTATCGACGTTTTAGCGAGGCGTTTGCTTTAAAATTTTATAGTGGTCAAGCGATACTGTTTATTAATCTGAGCTAGTGTTGTCATCTCTGATACTTTCGTTCATTAACCTCTCAAAGTAGTACTTTTTGTACAGGGAGTCGAAAATTATTTGCTTAGAACCAATTGTCAAGTAAGGTAAAATGAACATGATGATATTTTTTAATAATTTTCGGCCTGTATTCCAAATGGCCTTAGCCATTTGGAATATTCCTGTCCAATTTTAACTCGTAACTTTTTTAACGCGTTTACTCATATTTAGTATCATCGTATTTGATACTAAATATGAGTACTAATTGATCTTAATCAGAGTTAGTTAAGCAACGGATATTTATCCTCGCTTCTAATGTACTGATGGCCGTTGCTACGTGTTTAATGAGTTCCTTTGTTAAATACCGAATCGGAAAATTACTCAGTTAAGTACGAGTATCATTCATCGTTTAGATGTTGATAAAGATTTTGTTCGAAAATATATTGAACAAATTTTATGATGGGACTGAAGAAATAATATAATACTTTTTATCGCAGTCGGAAAAAAACGCTATTTTAATTGAACCATCATTCTAGAGGTTTAATTCGAGTAGCAAAATTTAAAAGCACATCTTACAAAAGAAACGAGATTTTTGCTATTTTAGTCTAGCCAATTTTCCGTAATGATAAATAATGCAGTACATTAGTAGTAGTTTAACTATTACTACGTAGTGTGCGTTTACTCAAAACTCTCTGGAAAAGCTATTTCGTTTTCAAACTAATTGACCTTTAGTAGCAGAAAGTAAATGTGTCGAAAGAAGCGACTAAGAAAAACGCCTTGGCAATCTTATTTATTTAAACTTTATTTGAATAACTTTAAATAAAAGGGCGGACTTAATGCCTAAAATATGTTATTATTTACAACAATTTTCTTTGAAATAAGAGAAGTAACATTTTTTAATATACTGTAAAAAAATGGCAAAGGAAATACGAGTATGTGAGCATTTACGTTCCTCGTGAATGTGCACAAACTGTGAAATTGCCTAATCTAAGCGTGCTAGATTGATCGATGATTGTTGGCAACTATGAGGGGGTGTGTTGCGATACGAAGTCCGTATAGGTAGCACAATACAGACAGGCATTGCGCTACCTATACGGTACATTACAGTGGTCACTCATGTTATGCATTGTCGATTTATAGAATGAATAAAAAAACATGGTCGCCATGCGCATTAGCTCTAGAGTGGTAGGTAGAACGAATAGTAACTGTATACGTTCATCGCCTTCATTCGTTTGACTTTTCGTGGAGCTTTTATTTCTCAACAAAGTAATTTCTGTATTGGGTTGAATGAAGTTTCACATCAAAAATATTTAAGTAATAATAATAATATAATCTCCCATGACACTATACTAGGGTGGTCAAAAGTTCATCAGAGCTTATTTGAGACATAGTGCTAATTTGGCCTGACGCCGTCTTAGTGTCCAGGTCAAATTTTGAAAGACGAATTGGTGCAATACGAGTCCTATATGCATTAGGGATCGAATTCGAGTCTCTTCATACAATGTCTCCAATCCGGTACCAACCCAGTTCCAACGCCTTTCGTGGCCTTTATTAAATTATAGATAAACTAAACGTGATATAAATTTGTTTCAGATTTCGGTTTTACGTATACTCTGCGTACGTAGAAAGACGGACAGTAGCTGCGGTACGAGTGATAGCGGCTACGAAAACCCGTGGAGCAGACGCAGTCATCTGCCGCTTGTGGTTGCCCGATAACCGCACCCTTACATTGAAAGCCAGAGTTAAGGTATACTTATAGACGGTGAAAACCCTTTCAATTTTATATTTATATTTATGCTTTATGGCAATAAGGACATTATTTTTATTTCAAACTAGCTTTAAATTTGGTATTTATGCAGACTTAGATTGTTGTTTTTTTGTATGTATGTTTATTGGCATAATATAGTTTAGCACTTAGGTGATTACGAACTTCTATTTGGTATGATTCATTTTACACTTTCATTAATATCTAGGACTAGAACGAAAATATTTAAAAAGAAGATGGTCTAATCTCACCACTCAGATCTGCTCAAGTTTTAATGGAATGTTTTTGACGTATTGAACATGTGTAGTAACGACACGTCAAGGGTTGTAGTAGAAAATATAGATATAAAGAATAGGAAATATTTAAAATTTTATTTCATTTCTTGTTTCAAGCCTATTTAAGTCCACTGCTGAACTCTCCAAGAAAGCATTAGTAAAAGTCGGCAAGCATTTCTTAAAAGGTTTGTCCATAGTGGGCAAGCGGATTGGTGAGTACAGTGCACTGCAGTGGTACTCTCGCACTACTGTTAATGGTTCCACCACCACTAGTCTCCAGGATTTGGGTCTCGACAATTCTAGAAAAGTATATTAGTACCAGTGTTGGTATGATTGTAGCTAATTTCATATTAAAAGTTCAAAAGATATTTTTAATAGTAATCATAAATTAAACATTATTAAAGTGTAATTCAAAAATCGTCGGAAAGCGATCTTCTATTTTATGCTTATTGATTCTTATATGTTTCAATGTAAATCAGAGCACGCTTCTTTAAAATGCAATTCAATTTGAATATATTATGTCTAGAAACTTTCTCGAAAATTGTGAATTATGAAATCTACCAATTTCTCTCTCCCTTAGTTCCTGAATGTAAATTATTTTACTGGAAATTTAAAGTAATGTAAAATAACAATGACGTTCGTGGATCGACTTTTAAGAAGTCGTCTGCTAAACTTTATTGATTTTACACTAAGAATACTTGTGAGTGGATATTATATAAAAATATCAAACTCTATTGGGTCAGACCTAAATTTTTCAGAACAGTGATGACGCTCCTGGCGTCTAGGGTACGAAATGTCTAGAGAGAGCGAGATGTCTTGTACAACGATCTCAGATCCGCTTGTCGAACGTGGTAGTTACGGAAAATCTTCCCTATGGGAGAGGCCTGTGTCTATCCGTGCATTGATTTCAATCTGTTAATGGAGACGATCCGATAGCAAAACCAGTAAAATTTTTTAACGAAATTAATTGCATTAGGTACTTATTATCAGTTGATAATAAACTGTAGAAAGAAAATTAAAATATTTGTTTTCTTTTTTTAATGTAACAGTGTTTTGTTGTATTGGCTTTCAGCCAATTCGCGAAAACTGGAATCTGAAGTACAGCGCGACGTACATTTTGTGCTTGTTGCGCGACTCGGGCGTGAAGCCGCAAGAAACGGTCGGCGCCTCGCTGTCGGTAGTTGCCAGCTCTTCACCTAATCGCTCTCCTACCAACTTGCTTACGGTCCTCGATACAGAGCCAAAGAGTGGCATTGAGGTTAGAAGACGTACGAGTATGTGACAATGTTACCACGCATAATTTTGTTGTAATTTTAATAGCACGCTCTTAATTGTATTTCAAGAATTATTTTTCCAATAAAGTGTAGGGCATATTTAAAACATAATTGACCTAGATAAAGTTAATAATAGACTTCTCAAAGTTTTTATTGTTCTCTAATAATTTTTATGTAACTAAGATTACCGGTGGCCTACAACCTACCTTCAATAAAGAATCAATGTGTTGTAATTATTGGCAGTAGTTGGATATTTTATCATCGTCCACTGATATGAGAGCAGAACCCATTAAAATAGTTTTGAAACTTAGTTTGCCTTTAGTATTAACAAATACAATAAAATAAAAACCTGTTCAGCCGTTTTAACTCAGAGCATATGAAGTAAAGTTTCAAAATCTACCCAAAATATCTTTTATATTTAAACAAATAATATTCCAAAACATCGGAAATACAAAAACAAAATTAAACGTGATAAAATCCGTATATAATTTCATTTAAAATAATATTCGATTTAAAAGGATAAAAATAAACCTATTTCTTGGATAATATTTTTATCAAACCTAAAGAGGTTTGTGTAAAGACAGAAAAACGAATACACGTACATTTTTAATGTTTCAGGAGACACTTCATGTGTGTGTGAAGCCGTTTCACTTTTCATACGCACGCGACGAGTGGCTGCTTGAATGGTTCGAGTTAAATCGGCTACTAGGCGTCAGCCACTTTTATATGTATAATGAGTCGCTGAGTACGCCCGTGGCTTGTTTACTAGATCACTATCGTAAGCAAGGCCTAGTCACAGTGTTGCCGTGGAAACTTCCTATCGTGTCCAAAGTGGAAATAAGGTCAGAAATTCACATTATCATTCAAATTAATAAATAACTTATGAAGACCTTACATTCTACTTTTAATGTTACTTAGTTGTTTTTCTGATTTAAATGTTTTTATTCTTAGATTATAAAGTACTATGTATTACTGTTATTAAAAAGTACACCGGTTAAACTTTTATTAATTACTTTTAAAGATTAGTCTATGAATAAAAAAAAAAAAAAATTTGTTATTTAACTAACTTCTTAACTTAACTATCTTTCTAACTTAAAATAATAAACTTAAACTAACTAACTTAAAATAATAAAATTTGTTATTTAACTAACTTCTTAACTTAACTATCTTTCTTTCGTCGAAGAATAAAGAATTTTCGTTCATTTAATTCATTCATGTAAAACCGAGTGATAATGTTACTTATAACTTCCAAAGCATCATCAATACCGTAAGTTATTTATATTTCTGAAACTATAGCTTACGTAGTTAATGAACAGGGTATCATACTTTATACTAACTTTTGAAAAAATACACAAATAGGACGAGCTTTTTTTGTTTATTACACTCGTTCTATACCATCTCCACAGTGCTAGGCTACAAAGATATATATTTTGCTATACTAACTTTTGATTTATATTATTTTCAGAACGGAGGGTCAGTTTGCAGCGTTCAATGATTGCCTGTACCGTTCGATGTCAACGGCAGGCTGGCTGCTGGTAATAGACGTGGACGAGGTGGTCATGCCACGAAGAGAACGTACACTGTCAGCATTACTGACTGCGCTGCGATCAGCATACAATCCGCCTTCGAAGGCACCCTCTGCGTTCCTGTTTAGGAACGCTTTCTTCTACTTACGATGGGAGGTAAGATATTTAAGATTGTTAAAAGTGCATACGTTATATTATGTGTTTAACAAAAATCTTAAGTGCCTCAAACAAAAGTAAATGAGTCAGCGAAATTTTTCCCACTGACACAGTATAATTTATGTCCCGAGCCAAGGTTCTTTTTATCTTTTACTTGCTTCGACTTACGAAAAACTTACTAATTTCAGTATTCAAGCAGTCGTTTCTTTGACACAATGCACCGTTTTTTTCCTAGACGTTGCTTCATTTTCACTTCTAGAACCACTGGATAGTTAAGTGAGTCACATTTATCGTTCCATGAACCCGTATAGTTCTTTTGTGTAGTTGTATTTACAAAATTACAATTGCTACAAGCTTTTTAAATAAACTTTATTAATATTTTATAACATTAATAACAGATATTACCTAACTATAATTCACACGAAATTTGATAAAGAAATTTAGTTTAACAACGTCCATAAAGCATTGTGTTCTTGTAAGTGAAAAGTTTAAAAGTTACTTCTGCAATGTTCGATTATCACTCATTTTTGATTTCGAAGTACTTCCACATACCTATGACGACGTTGAATACAGTATTACGTACATTTCGATAAACTTTTATAATTTTGCTTTACGACAAACTAAATTATATTCCATATAATAAATTATAGACACACAATTTATCCATCTTGCACAACACTGATATTTGCTCCTGATGTGTTCGGCGACAGAGCTATGGACTAGATCCGCCGCGGGGTGACGAGAGGGCTGATGCTACCGTGCGCTCACATTATTGATCTCCATGGGCTCAGGGCGGAGGACTCGGTGGGTCCGTCACCCACGTGGGGTTAGACGTCGTCACGTCATGTCTAGCCAGAGGGGAGAGAGAGAGGGATGCTTTGCTGACATGCGAAGGCGGAACACCGAGGGGTTTTATTCGGTGCAAACCAGTCGTTCTTGCCCTCGCGAGGGCGGGTATACGCTACGTATTTTTTTGAACCCACGTATATGAATCAAAAAAGGGAACAAACGCCAACAATATTAGTTAGAGTACAATTACTTCATCTCAGAGGCTGTCTATGCACCTAGTTATTGGTCTCATTTTAAGAGGATTTTGAAAAACATTCACTCAAAATTGGCGCGGTTGCGGTTTACTGGACTTCATATGAAGGCGAAAAACTTTTTTATTGATATACAGACAGGCAGGTTTCCTTGCGATATTTTCTTGCACAGTTTAAAACGCTTAGATCAGCAATTTACATTATTTTTAATAATTCAAATGATGGCAGACCTGGAATCGAAACACCGGCCACAATAATACAATTTGAAGCAAGCAACTATCTCCACTATTATATAATCATAATAATGTTAATTTTTTTTTAATATACATCATGCAAACTTTAAATTACAGGATGACACGGAATCTCCAGCGCCATTAGTAACAGCTCGTAAGACTCGTCGCTGGGCGTCGCCGCACGCGTTGAAGAACCGCAGCAAGTACGCGCTGCGACCACGCGACGCGGTGGAGCTCGGCAACCACTTCGTATGGGAGCTCGCGCCCGGGGCCAGCTCCGTCGGCGTGCCCACCGACCGCGCGCTGCTGCACCACTATCGGGTAACTATCCACCAGGCTGTACACGGAAGATCGGAACTCGGATATCATAAAACCACCTAGGCAAACAGTCAATGGAACTTTTGATGATACATTTGGACGATTTTTTCATATCGCATGGAATTTCAATCAACTCCGCTTTTCCTATCATATAATTCACAGTACAAGTTTTCTCCGGCTTTGAAGATATATTATTTATCTTTTTACATCTATATATCTTTTCAGATATATTTTTCAGGTTTGTTGATTACGCTCAACGTTTTCTTAAGCGGCACACTTTTACTCTGTTTGATAATTTTTCATTACATTTATTAAAAAAATCAACGAAAATAAACCACGGCATGGTCAAACATATTTGTTGCTGAAATATGAACCGCCGTTGGTCTTATGTCGGTATCATCAATACTCTGATGAACAACAATTCCAGGTCCAGGCAAATAATTTTTTATCGATTGGATTAGTCGTTTTCGTTTTTTTTTTGTCTTGTGTAGTGACGATAACGATGTCCTTTTTGATCGTAATGTCAGGGTAATTATTTCCTTTAGATCCTTTGTCTTTCACACCATTTTGTATTCAGTTGACTTTTGTTACCCATTAAATACGACTGTAGCATTTACATAGTGTGCATTGATATATATTTTAGCAATTGCACTAACGATCATACCTTTTTGCCCAACAACTTTGTGCAACAAGTGCGTTGACGACGTGTGCGATTCTACCACCATTTATCTGTTCCGTGAACTGGCGTGAACATCACATAACGTAAAGGTTTTAAATGTTTTTGCATACCACCACTATCAAAAACAGATATAGGGAATGATGCTAACTCGTATTTCAAATATTGATTTCGTATGAAATGTATATCCTGCGGTATTTTTATGAAACCATTTTTTTTTGGTTTAGAATATAGATTCCACCAGGAGTGAAAAATCTTCCTATGAAGTTTCTGTTTTCAGTTCTGTAATCAGTCACATTATTATGTCTTGCAAGTTTTCCATTTCACTTAAGTAAAATTTCTGCTTTAGAGAAAAAATAACCCAAGAATATCTTTAATTAGAACTAAACGTAACAAAAATGAACGGTTTATATGTATATATAATTAGATAGTGTACCGGATAATATAATATCAAAGCAAAGATTATACAAAAAAAAATTCAACGAGAACTTCTATCTGTCTTTTTATTTACCTTGCCTCGAAACATTTGATACATGAGATAAATAGTTTTCATTATTTAAACACGAAAACAATGATGAAGAAAAAGATGTTGATAATAGATAAAGTTTAAGGATAAAAAAAAAGTACTAAAGCATCTGAAAGCGACTTCTGTAACGAAGAAGACTTGTTATATCCAATCAATCATTTCTACCTCGTGGCCACACACAATTTGTAGCTGAAGGTGTCCATTCAGTCATAGACAGAAAAAAAGGAACTATTTGGTTTTAATATTGATGTTCCACGTAATTGAAAGCAGTTCATTAAAATTGGTAAAACAAAGAATCCTCAGATAGTTCACAACTTTGACCTTTTGAACATCAAAACATTGGCAATTAATTTCAGCCAGAGGTGTAATAAAACCAAAAAATTATATTTTTTATATTTCACATTGTGTTTAGTTACACTTACCACAATAAAAAAAATCAGAGATTAATCTTAAAAAAATCAAGACCACCCGCCAGTAAACCAGAGTATTCGCCCCATTAGCACTCCCAGGAACAAAGACTTAGTGAACTTAACTCAGTGGATTGCCGACCCAGACCTCAGCAAAAGTACTAATATTTTCAAAGAAATTAAAAAAAAAAATTATTTATGAATTAGAATTTTAAGACAATTAACTGATTGAATTAGAATATCCTTAAAAAAGTGTAATAGCATAATACAGTATACGCACAGTTTTTTATTAATTTTATTTAAAATTGTACCAGATTCCTGTCAAATAGATCTCAATGTTATTTGTTACCTAATTAAAGTTCCATGGTATACTTCTTATTTAATTAAGCGTTTTCTGTAAAATTTTGTACATTTTATTTTACAGCCTTCACAAAGTCAAGATTGTCAGTTATTTTTGAAAAAAAATCTTCTGTAATGTTCGGGTTTTGGTGCTTTTATGCTTCGCAGGCACAGTTATAACGTCGGCAACAAATATACATTAATCCATTCGACGCGTTTTGGTATATGTATATAGTTACATAGCGACACTCGACAGCGTAGTGAACTTTGGCTGTGTTTTTGGTGCAACTCATTCTTGGATTGTCAGATTGATTTTCTAATGTAAACGATTTAAAAATCGAGTGTTAACTTTGTTACCAGATTGCGTGCGAGTATGGCGGCGTGCAATGTTTAACTGTGCCATCGACAGTGGATCGCACAGCTCACCGGTGGTCCGAGGAGCTAATGCAACGCGTTAACGCTGAAAAAGAGAAATATTCAAGAACATGCCCCAACTAAAACAGCGGCGAGAACAATCCTCCTACATTTTACTAATCTAGAAGGACACGATAGAGCCTCGCTAATACAACCATACCATTTTTTTATAATGTAAAAGACAGAAACCGCATCGATTCGTGTCCACTCTCTTTGATAGAGATACACTGCTAAGCGCTTGAGCGCCTGTGTGGATCTATGTATGTATAGTCATATTATCTGCTATTGGAATCATAGATTAAACTACCAATAGAAGCCAATGTCATAAATCACTTAATTTGGTTTTTGGAGTTTCAGTGTCTCTTTATTTGATATCACAATTTTACAATCCGATCGCGTTACTGAAGTTTTTATCAGACACGGTAAGATTGGAACAAATGTGTAAATCAGTGTTTGTGTGCTTAGTATGCTTACTATGATGGCTTCCTGGTTGATTATCCCAACAATATCTCCCGGGAAATAAAAAGAACTTTCACACCTTCATTGAAATAGTCTTGGAGGACAACATCAAAATTGTTAAAATCTCTTTCGCGAAAGTTTATGTACCAACTTTTCTTCTTCTTAGTAACTTATTCAACTTAAACGAAAAATCAAGGAATACAGTGAATTAAAAAGCATATTAAATAAAAGGCGGAGTTGTGTTAAAGATTCGACGAGAGATATATTGTTCAATTATCCTGTCATATTTTTGATATTAAAAATGTTATGAATGTGACTAATGCCCACTTTTGGCCATGGCATAGCGGAAATCGCCGAATTATCAAATTGGCTTGTTTAGCTTTGTTCGAATATGCGATGAGTGTATAAAATTTTATACTTTATTTTTTAATTTAGAAAAACATTTAACATTCAAATTGTCCTAAAAAAAATTTAGTTGTTAGTTCAACAGCGTATACAGCGTATACAGCGGCAAGAAACAAAGTCACCTCCGTAACAGAACATTACACATTTGACTCCAATATAACACCAGAATAATTATTAACAAAGAATTATACTACTACAAAAGTTATAATAACATCTAGGCACAAAGACCAAGACATATTTCATTTCACAAGTTCTTTTTAAATTTCGCATTATCTTGCGATTAGACTCTGCAACTCAGAACGGTCGTAGTTTTTTCAACTGTTTTCAGAATATGCCCCTGAAACAAAAATTCCTTTTTCAAACTTAGTATAAGTTCAGTTTTGCATAGTTTTTTAGAGACACGTAATCGGATTCGAGATAGCTACGGGAGAGGACTGTTTCAGTATCTAATCTTTATCATTTATAAAATAGTAAATCTAAATAAGTACCTAATACTTGATAATAAATATGATGAAGCTGGCAAAATCTGGCTATGAATAGGTAACTAATAGATGTTTGAAAACAAGTCTTATGGTAAAACAGTCCCATAAGGAAGCAGTCACAAGTATATAATATATATATTTGTTCTCTTTAGGAGAACGGAAAACTAAACGGAACTTAAAAAAAAATTCTTTCACCAAATTCTTAAAATATATTTCACCAATAAGGTTATTTTTTGAAAAGTTTTTGATTTGTGGTCTACTTTTGATAAGTGTTATTTAAAATAATTGATTACAATAACTTTTTACGATTAATATAATGCCCCAACAATTTAAAATATTTCACGAATATTTCATCACCTTTCTTGTCCATAATAAACAAAAAGGATCACGAATGTACATCATCGTTTATTAATTTGCTTTTAAATCATAGGAACGTCACTGTTATGAAATATAATATTAACGTAATAAAATTAAAATAATTATTTTCAAATGTTTATTTATTTAACTATTAACCTTTGCTCAAGTATTAGCCACAGCAGTATTATTCAAAATATTCTCAAAATTTCTATTATTACATACCTATTTAAATCCTACAAGTTTTATAAAATTCACTAACTTGTAATAAGTGAGTATTATGCTGTTTAAGGTAAACGTAATATTTGTATCAATAGTTTTATAAAGAATAAAATTGTTCACATTTAAATTGGAGTCATAATAAAATGTACAATAAATTTAAAGAAGTGTAAATAAAATAGTTGTGCTTTACAATGTAAATATAATATTTAACCATAAACAATAAGTGCACAGGTCCATATAGGTATTTATTTACTGGACTATAAAATGTTGTTTAGCTATTGTTGTCAAGCCCACGGAGCAAAGTCAAGGCCGTATTCTATTTTAACATGTAAATGTTATATCGTATAATGGTATATCGCTAAATGTATCGATGGTGTAACGATTAATATGTACCTATATTACTATAACATGTTATTCGTCAAGTAAAGAATCTAAACCTTTACCGACTTGAAACAGAAACTTTTCATTAAGTAAGAAATGTAATTCCTTAAATGTCTGTATATACTTTATGGTTATCTTTTATGCTAAATCACTTATTTTTCAAATTCAATTCAAAATTATTAAAAATCTTAGGAAACGTTGTAATTTAACAATGTTAAATAATTGTAACACGTGTCTAAATATTACTGTATTATCGTTTTTGGATTTCTATTGTCAAAAACATAAATATTTAAAAAGTTCAATTAGAAAACAAAATAGCGATGCATAATATAATTTTTTGTATTTCAACAAAAAAAATTGCCTTTTCATTTAAATGTCTAAGAATGAATCACTTGATTATTTCTATGGCGTTAAATGATCGAAAGACGGGATGTTTTCAGTTTATTACTTATAAGTAATTATTATTAACACCATATCAACTTCGTTCGTAGGGCATTAAAATGCAAGCACTGGCTGCATGTTGTACGTACGGTAGACTGGCCGGTTCTAACCAGTAGTATTAAGTGATTATAATAAAAAAAAATTGAATTATATCACACGTTGCATTTATAATTTTTCGTCGAAGAAAAATTATTGCTGTTTACCTAAGTTAATGGTTGTATTATAATATATAATAACACTGACGCTTATTTAATAGAATAGGCAGTACAAATACAGATATAATAAATCATTTATAGAATAACTAAATGTAAGATCTTTATTTAATGCTTACTCTTTGCCTTCATTGTCCTAAAATACTAACTGTACTGTAACTGTACTAACTAGGAGGAATTGGTTCAAGAAGCTAAACAGCGTTTGATAGGTAACCAAAGAAATTTAGTGGCAAAGGATACTTTTTGTGTCTATATTTTTATCTGTGATGTCTATTTTAGAAATGAGATGAGTTATATTTAATTCAGACAATGATTTGTTAGTCGAAAATTGAAACTAATCTTTTGTATAATAAAATAAGATTGATTTTACCATGTTTTTTATTTTATCGCATTTGCATTGTTTTTAGAATTGCGTAGAGTTTATAGTAAAAATAATTACGGCGAATCGTTTTTTCTCTTTCAGATATGCAGGTGATAGGTTTAATCAGAATATAAAATTAACAATATAAGCTGGTAAATCTATCGGGAATCGAAGCTTGGTCATTTGCGTACTAACTGTAAGCGAATACAGGGAGTGGAAGCAATCAAGGCTATATGAGAAATCAAACATTACATGTTGTTTTTAAATATAAAAATGTACCAAATGATAATAATAACATAGTTCCATATTTTGATAAGTTAATTGATTTTCAATGTGGAATCTGTGGATGATGGAGTTATTGCATCTTCTTATCTCCAACAGACAGCACAATGACAACTTTTTTATGGGAAAGAGGGCAAACGATCAAGCGGCTCACCTAATGGTAAGTGATTACCGTCGCTACATCGCCCGTGTACATCTGCAACAACAGAGGAGCTCCGTTGCCGGGCTTAAATTATATTTTGGGGATGGGAGGGATGACAGAGAGGGGGAGAGGGGAGAGGGGTGGGGAGGAGAGTTGGCTTCCGGTTACCTTACTCACCGAACGAAACGCAGAAGCACAAGATCCACCTGCTTCATCCTTGTATTTTGCCAGGTCGTGGTACTATTCAGATCGAGCCGACCCATTTAAGCAGCACCAAAAGCCGCCGCTTGGTTTAACCACGCAAATATCATACCGTATTCTATCGCTCAATCCATGTAGATTTTTAAGTAGCCTCTTATTGTCCCATAATACCATTCTGTGTAGGTGGCGGAATTAAAAAATTGTATTAGAGAGTGATCATGGGTTACATCACAGAAGTCGTTTAATGGCCAATACGGTTATGCTTGACATCTTTGTAGGATATGCTCCTGGCCAATTCCGGCCATGACACTTCCAAATCATATCAAATGTTGTTAACTATGTAGGATATTATGACAGTACCGCGAGAGTACGCAGAAACAGAAGAGAGCCTCTATTTGTGCGTACTCTTTACTACTGGTTCCTATATCCGGTGTGTTAAGTATTCAAAGGGCTAGATGCAATGCCAGAGACCACAACACAACCATAGCCGATAAACAATTATTTATGTGCTCAACACACACTAACCAGTAAGCCCCACGATCATCTCTGAATAGTCTGTGCGTTAACAGAAAAGCGGCGGAGTTACATTTCGATATCGCACACATTTTCTTTTGGCCAAGGCCAAGGCCAATTCTTCAGTCGATGTATAAAACTGTATATTCACACAGATGGAAGTAATGGTACCTCTATCTTCTCTACTTTGTAAGGGATTACAGACGTGAACTGTTTTGTTACTGTGGCAGTTTTGTTTGATTTAGACTGAAGTGTCTTGGCAATGGACTCCTATTTTGTATTTAACACAGACCAAAAAATTTCAAATTGCTGACTCTAATTCAATGCGTGCGAAGCTGCGAAGAAAAGCTAGTCTGTAATAAAAGCGGACTGTTTTACAGGTTGATTATGATATCGAAGAATAAGTTTAGTTTGCGTACGGGTTGAGACTCTTTTAGAAAATAATGTTAATTTCAGCCAGATAAAATATTTTATTTCATATTTCTTGTGTACTCTGACGAGGGATTTTACCATTGCTATTTAGTTTGTTGAATACTTTATCCGTTTTAGTCGAACATTAATTTAATTTAATTTTATGAAATTATTATTTACATCTATACCAGGGTGAGGCCTCTATCCTGCAGTGAACTATTTACAGGCTTTTATGGTATGGTAATGTCAAGTATAACTATACAACTTTTTGGCTATTGACAAAGGATAAATGATATAGTAAAAAAACTTCAAAATGTAAGTCTTATCATTATATATCTAATTATATAATATTAGGTTACAACACTGTGCAGGCTAGGAAAATTATAATATTTGAAATGAAAGTATTATTTACGGAATTTATCAAGTTTAATTTTGTTTTTATATTCTCGACGTTTCGAGTGCTTTACAGGAGCCGTGGTCACGGGGGGACTGAGTTGTTAAACGTCTAGATGTCATAATTAATTCGGGCTAGCTTCAGCTTTATTAATTTTGGTTCGATCTACGCAGAATATGCTTACAGTATCTTGAGGTCGAGCGGTATGCTTGACTTAAGATGTAATTTTGTTAATTACTGGATTTCAACCCGGTCGTAACACCCAGCCATCTTCTCTATTGAAATTAGGATGTTTTTTTTTATTTAAATAGCCTCGAGAATCATCCTTGACAGGAATCGGTGTTCTTCTGCGGGGATTTGTAGTCTACCAAATGCTTGGGGCTATCAAGGATATGAACACCTCAGTCCCCCCGTGACCGCAGCTGCTGTAAAGCAGTCGAAACCTCGGGAATATAAAAAAAAAATTATCTCGATGAAATCCTTGAATAATGTTTGCGTAAATACAAGAAGTCATTAAAATTATAATATTTTAACAACATAAAATGATAAGACTCACATTTTCTAGTTTTGTTACTATTTATATCATTTGCCTTTTATCAATAACAAAAATTTGTACAGATATTGTTAACCTTGCCATACCTTAAAGACCAGTAAATAGTTCACTGAAGGACAAAGGCCTCTCCCTTATAGAGATATAAATAATCTTAATTGCGGGGCGGATCATAACTTCGTATGAAATTTGTAATTTAATAATCCGTACATACATAATTTATCAGAGAGGCGTATAACTCACATGTGGTACACGGAGTTAGTTTGGCGCAGATAATCTCGAAACATGGACGTCGCTAATTTGTTTGTGTACTTATTACTGTTTGCTTTTCTCAACCGTGCACTAGTAAGTTATCTTGTCTATCATAGAAATTATAGTAATCCAATGTAAAATACTAATATTATTTACTCTAATATAAATGGAGATCTATTTCATTAATTAATTGAGAAACATAATACATTTTAATTTGTTTAAAACAAATAAAATTAACATATTGATATGTAATTGGTATTCTCTTGCCGCATGTAACAGGATTGCGCAACGATATTGGCATATACATTAAACGATGGCAATGAAATACCACCAGTTGCTTTGGGTACTAGCTTAGGGCATCTTTCTGATGTAAGTATACATTATTTGTATTGCTTTTACACCACCTATATATAACTGATATAAGTGCGAACGTTTGTTGATTATTTGGATGATAAACATGTTTAACGGATACCTATTATATCTTTTTCGAATATTTACACTTTCTAATTTTGGTTCCCAACTAGAAAATGTTCATATTTTCACAAGTAAGATTTTCTGTTAACCATTTTATCCAAAATACAGACCCCTCAACATCATTCCGTGATAACAAAATCCAGATTATTTAATTCACCCCAATTTTAATTCATAAAATTATTATTCCGCAGAATCAATATCCCAAATTGAAACCAAAAACATCTTTATTTATCGCTTAATGTCTGACGAAAATATTGTTATTATTATTACTGTTGTGCAGTTTAGTTCTGCCACCCCAGTCGGTAGCAGTACTAAAGTTTTCAGATAGTTAAGAATAAACCTTTTTACTTATTAGCGGATTTATATTCATGTTTGAATAGGGTTCTCAGAATAATTCATATCCCAGAAAATAATATTATACACAATAACTGTTTAATATATTTTGTGACTTAAGTTAGTACGGTGTTTCAAAACTTCGAGCAAAAGGCATTGATATGAAATAAAAAAAGTACTCATAGTTGGATAATATTGTTTCTGGCAAATAACACTTCTACGAATAGTATTTTCAGAATATTTAAAATCTATACAATAAACCATCAGGAGCCCAACAATTCTATGAACCATTTCCGTGGAATTAATGTTCGAAAGGTATATAAATTCTAAAGTATGATAGGTTACCGTGTTTAACGTTTGATAGGGGACGCGAGTATTACCAGTGAACCATTCACTGGCTCGTGCTGTACAATGGGCCCTTGAGTCTGGGTACAGACATATCGATACCGCCACATTGTACCGAGTCGAAGACGAAGTTGGATTGGGAATACGTAACTTTCTACAGGCTACAAAAGGCAACCGTCGAAGCTTATACATAACAACTAAAGTGAGTCATTAAGGTCTTTTATAATACATTTTTATCATAATAATTTAATATAGTGGACAGTCAAACACGTCATTCAGTCAGAAACTAAAATTCCTTGGACCATATTTCTTGGACAATGGTAGTGATGTTAAATATAGATACTATGGTCACAGAGATCAAATTTCGTACATATTTGCCGGTACTACAGACTGCCATATCGTTAATAACAGTTGACTTTTAAGAGATAAAATATGTCAGAAAATTAAAGATGTTGGAAAAATTACTTGGAATTATACGCTTGAAAATATCAATAAAATGGTATTTATTACGTAGTCTGTAGAAAAGAAGAGCACCACCTTCAGCACCACTATCACCAACAAAAGAACTACACTGGACTCTAGGTAATACATACCACCAATATTTAATACGCGTTTTGCCTAGCAACAAGCCATTGTCAAGCGATTAGATTGCTTCGTACTACCGCCTGACGTGTAATATTAATTTGTTTATGTAGTTTACGTAGTTTATGTATTTCAACAGTGCTTAATATTTATTGATTAATAATTGTTTATATACTAAGCAATTATGACACAATAATAGAAATAGAATTATATATTTTTATATATCTCGTAAGTGACCATCGGGTACCAAGGTTTCGTAACAACCTGTGAGTAGTTCACTGCAGGACATAGGCCTCTCCCATAAGGCAATCGCCTCGCTCGGCAAGCGGATTGGCGATCTTAGTAACAGCCATCGTGCACCCTTAGCACCATGGTTTGGTACAGGTAGTTCTGAAGTGAGAACACGTCTCTGACAATATACTATTATTACTACTAGTGCGGTAGCATAATATAAAAGCCGCCTTTCGCGTTTGTTTAATCGTCATTCAGAACATTTCGTGAGGACGATTCATGACGATTTCTATATATTACAAATCATTCGTACGTAACCGTCGCGGTTCTCTAGTTTTAAATAAAGGAAGTATGTGCTTTCTTTCGTTGTTGAATGTTGAAAGAGCCTCTAAAAAATACTCGTATAATGAATGATACGAGTATTTTTTAGAGGCTCTTTCAACATCTAATTCATTCCTACTCCAAAGAATTTTATTGACAAGGATAAAAATAGCCGTTAATTTTTCCAAAATAAATTATAATAGTAATACATAACCTTCTACATTGAGGAATATGGAAACAATTTTTTTTATTATGAAAAGTGGTCTGACATGTGTTTCATAAAATTCACACAATATTTTGAATTTTTATGTAGTTATGGAACGACGCTCACGAAAGGAATGACGTGGTACCGGCGTTATCTAGATCTCTGCAGAAACTTCAACTTGATTACGTTGATCTGTATTTAATGCATTATCCGATGGCGTACAAAGTAAGTTTCTCAATTTATATTATTATGCATCAGTAAATAAAAAAAAATCAGCACTTATACATTACACTGCAGGGACTGGTTTTCTCCCATAATGGCAGTATGTTAATGTGTTGTTTGCCATGACCCTCAATAGATTGGCGAGTTTTACGTACCTTTGAATAATTCTTATTATTCAAATAATTACTTTCAAGATTTATAAGGTACAAGAAATGAGGCAATCACGAATGCGTATATAGCACTTAAACATTTGACCCAAGGGGGAGGGCAAGTAGAGATTGCGCATTTCCACGACTTCAGCGTTGTCAAATGGGCTTCCACAACTCATTTTTCCTTTCACGCCTTATTCGGAGATGTCGGGTGTGAGCCTCATCGCCTGATTTGCTCCTGTAGATTCCCGATGCCGGGATGACGTTGATAAACACCTAGTAAATCTTGATTTGTGGCAAAAATAAAGTACTTTTCTTTCTTTCTTTCTAAATCAGTGCAATTTAAAATGTTGAATGGGGATTCCCCCTACCATTTTTTCTCTTAATGTCAACCTCGCTTGCACCTAGTGCAACCTGCTAGCGTTTATACGAGTCTCTGGCGACCGAATGATAGCCGACTATTCATTAAAATTTGCCGATCCTAAATCTCAAACTGATGGTAACAGCACACAAGTACGAAGTTATCGGTACTGCGCAGGTAAAACCCACAAAAGTTTTCTTTCTTGAAGAGTTCAATGTTCAGTAGTGAATTAAATAGGCTGATAAGTAAATATGTAAATAAGAAATTTAAGTATTTTTGTGGTACCGATACTGGGGACGAACTTAGATTAATTACGTACTATACAATATTGTGTCCTGCCCTGCTTCTGTGCTACTATGATTACTAAGAACACTTGCCTTTTGTAGAAGTATTATTTTGGTATTTCTTCTAGTCGTAATAATACTGTTTTTGTTAATATGATTTCAGGTTCTTGTTTAATTTTTTTTATTATATTTGTTCTTTTAATAAAGTTTTCAAAAGTTAAGATTGCTTCCTATCTTTCTCGTTATTATAAAAGTCCATTAATACTTTTAAGCGACGATTTTTATATTTAACTTTCGTTTTAATTGGAGCGGCGATACAAAAGCTGATTGAATACTTTTTGTTTCAGAGGGTCTGATCGTCCGACTATCAGACGATAAAATTTATTCGTTCCATAATCATACACTCTTATATTTTGAGTAGACATTATTTTCATAAAAATATTATATGGTGAAACATTTTTAAATAACGAGATTCAGAAAATAGGTGAGACGACAAGTGTAGCAAAGAGTGTGTTATGTTCACTAGTAACGATATTTCCAATTTTTAGTAATAATTTTTTTTTATCATGAAACAGAATATAATGAATTTTTTTAGAAAGATGGAAGTATTAGTTTGACTGACTACCTCGAGACATGGAAAGGAATGGAGGATGCTAAGGAGCTAAATCTAACTAAGTCTATAGGTGTCTCCAATTTTAATATCAGTCAGATGCAACGCCTTTGGGATAATTGCAACATAAAACCAGCCGTTTTACAAATTGAGGTATTTTTTACCAGCTTGTATGACTTTAATCAATCTGTGGCACAGAAATCCAAGTCGATAATTGGTGAATATTAAAGGTACACATTAGCTATGTTGATGCAGTTCACTAAGTGGCTACGCGTTAAGCTTCTGAACTGATACAGTCTAGAGATCTTTTTTCCGGGTGCTCTAAGTGTTGGCCGATAGGCAGATTATGTGTGTAAAAATCTTTCGACCTTTATAATAGGGAGTAGTATGTTTAATGCAAGAGTAGTATGGGCAAATATCCTATGCATGGCACGGAAAAGTTTTTGTTGGCGTTTTTATGGAAAGGCCTGTGTCCAGCAGTGGATTTATTCTGGCTGATAAGGAAGGTAAAAACACGCGCATACCTGATACCATGTGGTAACGGCACAAGAGGAAAGTTTGATAAATGCCGGGAAAACTTTGATGCTTTCGACAGATTGCGGAACGCATCTATTATTATGTCAATCCAAAAATATATAAATTATTGACGCTGCTGCTGAATTTAAAACATTTAAAATGCAGAGTTTCTGGTATTGCTCAATCTTGTCAATCGCCTCTGTCCATTAGTCGAGTATTTGAAGGCTGTCAAAGCAAAATAAATACGGAATACGAGAGTCCTGTAGTGGTGGGATATAATTCATTGTACGTATATAAAATGATTTTTGGATTGGGTATTCTATTTCGTTCATTTATCTCAAAGAATCCTTTCGTCTTTCTTCGGAATCCGAACCGTAACTGAGTGAAATACTCTGATTGGATAAACATGAAACGAATTTTATTGTAAGCAGGTTAATCCCACATTTACTCATGACGAGCTTATTCAATGGTGTAACGAACGTGACATCATTGTAATAGCGTATAGCCCATTCGGTGGGATTCTTGGTCGGAAACAAGATGCCCCAGCGCCACGTGCCGATCATCCATTTCTAGTAAATTTAGCTGCAAAATACAACAAAACTGTTCCACAGATCTTGCTGAGATATCTGGTAAGAAATTTTATCAAAGTTGTTTTAAATGTGACAGAATATTATAATAATAGACGCATTTCACACATTCTTGCAGACTATAATATTATTACGTTTTATAAGTACAATATATAATTTATGTTTCAGTTAAACAGAAAGATGGTGGCTATTCCTAGATCGACTAACAAAGAGCGCATTAAGCCAAATATAGATATCATGAATTTTGCACTCACGTCAGAAGAAATCGAAGGATTGTCTTCCTTTAATAAGAATTATCGACTTAGAACACCCGCTAAGTGGTATCCATATCCGTACTTCCCCTTTGACAAAAAAAATCTCACTGATTACGAATTACAATACATAGTCGAACATAGTAAAGAAGACTAAAAAATGGTGTAAATATCATTGTTCATATCTAATTTCAATAATTATAAAACTTATTACCTTATTCCTGGTATTACATCATTTTAATCTTTTTTTTTCATCAGTATATTTACGCACTTAGCTAAGAAAGCGGCAGCAAGTCGGGTTATATTTCATGGAGGGTTTGCTCATATTCGCTTTGATGGGCATTCTGGTTGATAAGCGCAGTGCCTGCACACTTGCATTAGTGATGTTTCTCCCTTTCACAAGTTTTTAATGCTTTGGGTTCGGCAAATTCAGATGAATTTTCAATATTTAATCGGCCGCGAAAGCCCTGTTTATTAATTAGTTCACGCATCACGTTCAGGTGGAGTTGGCATTGGAAGATTGCTCCGTGATAAAGCAAGCCCTACACTGCAGTACTGATAAATCGTTCGAAGATTACAAGACCTGCAATAAGAAATCGTTCGTCATCATTCATAGTCGCCAGACCTATCCACAACTACTTTTTATTGCATTCCCATTTAATTCATTTCCAACAACGAAAGAATATTGTTCCCTAGAAGCTTTACAAACTTAATTTTGACTTTGTAGTCCGATCCCCACACTTCCATCGCAAAGACACACATTCCTTGGAGATAATGAAATGAAACGATAATGATGGTAAATACTTCGGTTAAATAATAATTTTTTTTGGTGAAAATGGTTTTTGAACTTTTCAATGTTAAACGGAAATTTCATAATTTAACCCCATATTATATATGCATTATTTTTATGTGTGGCGTTCTATCTTAATCCTGGTGCCAACTTGGCACAAACCGAGTCCTGTCACCCCTGGTGACAACGCATCTATCACCTTCCTCAATTAAAGTTGTTTACGGTACTTTGGTCAGCAGTAGCCACTTACCATCAAGTGGACTGTTTGCTGGTTAGTCCACGATCCAATAAAAAAATTTATCCGTTTTGTATCGTCATGTCCGTTGGTGCCATTTGTAAGGTAAAAAAACCTGTAATAATAAAATAAAAAAAAATCCCAAAAATATTAGAAAGAAAGGTTATTTATTTGAGTAAAAGTTTACTGGTAAATGTCATTTATATTTTGAACATTGTAGTTAAAAAATACAAAAATATTTAGACAATAAAGGCTATTGTGAAGGAGAAAGCATAAAACTGGAGAGTGAAAAATGGTTATATTTTGCCGTACAATGCATTAAGATAATATATTGCTTGCCGTTCATTTATCACTTTAGACCGCTTTGGAAACCTAAATCAACCGTACTCGAACGATATATAATTTGGAACTACTTTTGTTTTGTGAATCTCCCCTGGTGCTTCCATAATAGATAACAATTCATCTTATATAGCGCGTCTGGAATATTTTCACGCAGCTTTCCCGGGACAAAAGTATCCTATATCCTTCCCTAGGGTTCAAGGTAACTCATACAAAATGTTATCAATCTCAGATTAGCGGTTTAGCCGTGAAAACGCAACAATTCGTCGGACAGAGTTACTTTCGCTTTTATAACATTAGTATGGATTTGAAGTGTTTATCCGATGAGATTTTGGCGGACCTTTATTTTCCTTTATATACTGCATAAAATAATTTCTCTTCTCTTTAGGTTGCTGTTTAGCGAAAAAAATATTTACATTTGAGAAATAATAACAGTTCACATAGTTACACTAATTTATCATATGGTTCTGTCATAAATGTGTTCTCATGGTTGAACCATACAATATAGACATCATATTGATCCTGAAATCATCGTCAAAGAATGACTGTGAAGTTATTTATGAACTTCATAAATAGTTATCTGTTCGACGTAGTCTCACCTAATGAGATGAAGTGTCGTAATTGCCACGCTTGGTTGGTAATCGTAAAACCAGAGACTCACGACGTCACCGGCCCAGATAATTTAGCTCTAACACATTACTTGATATGATTACCCTTCCATCTACCGAAGGCCAGGGGTATTTTTGGAATTTCTCTAGCATTGCCATCAATAAAATTATACGACAATAATGAGGTGTCATTCTCTTACACCAACAGTATAACGGCACGCTGCATCACTATTAACTTTTAAACTGTATAAAAAAAATGGTTATTTTACCTAGCACCAAAAAAATACTTAATATTTATTTCTAATAACCGCGATTGCCGAGTGATGGATTCTGCATCCAAATTATGTGACTCGAGTTAGATCACCGGGCTAATACCAATTAGTTTTTCGATATTGCCGCACGATTTTTTGCGCACGGATGTCTTGGACAAAGACGGCGAAAAGACTCACTACCTGTCACGTTATCCCAAAAAGGCTCTGGTAAAAAGAAGACTAAAATGACCTTTGACTACCACAGATTTGGTTAAAGAGTTCATGAGAGCTTCTTGTATTTTATTATAATTTTATATTACATTTATTTTAAAATTTTAATTTTTATTATTAAATTTGTTAGATTATAATTTTTATTAATTTGGCCATCAGGTAATATGTCTTATTATACGTTATGAACCTACCTCCCGCCTGACTTACAAAAACTCCATTGAACAAGTACGCCAAACTTCTTGAATTAATAAATTCCAAAAGCTTGGCGTACTTGTGCTGTTGTCTAGTACTTTAATCCCTGAAGGCAACCCTTAAAGTCAAAGTTTCACAGTTTGCGGCCACAATTGAGGTTGACCATTGATTTAACAGAGAGCGCTATGTTTTTTATTATTAAGCAGATGAAAGATGACAAGGTCTTATAAATCTGTCAATTAGTTAAAACATAAGGTACTATGTTACTATATATAGTAGATTATTTGCAAGATTATATTGATACGGTTTGTTGGATATGGTCTAGTGAAATTATCTTTTATCGTTATTGTGATCGTTTGATAACAAGAATCTGTGTTTTTCTGTTAATTTCATCATTACTGATTGTAGCTTCTATAACATAACAGATTATGGTATGAACTGCACAACATGACATCAGTGTCATGATCCATTTCATTCAGAAGCTCTTAGGCTCAAGGCTTAGTTGAGGTAGTTAAAATCAGTGAAGTTAATAGCATGCATTCTAGCATCGAAATAGCATAGAACTTAAACGTGCTAAAATCTAAGGTGAGAGGCATCGGATACTGCGATTGCCAACTTAACTGCTAAGCGTGCGTATTATGGCAAATTCAGCATTGGGCTAGACTTAGAAATTTAGATTTATTAATTACAATATTTAAAGAAAATTATGGTATATAATTCATAATCCTGTACACCGCGAGGTATTGATCTAATTACAACGAGATGCGACTGTTCGGTCAAATTCGAAATATTTATAATTGACCAAAAATAATAATAATAATGTAGTTGAACGGTATGAATGAGTAAAGAGTGTCTGTATTTTTCATATATTTCTGTATACTTATATTACTTTAATATATGAATGTACTAAATATTAATTAACACTCGTCTGTGGAAAAGTGAGCGAAATGAGGTTTCGAAACTACGGTTACCTCATAAATATAATTTACTTTTGAGTTTAGCAAGAATAAATCCAATCTGGATTGGTGTAGCATTAAGTTTATTTAGTTTTAAAATGTAAATTTTCATTGCTTAGGTTTGTAAATGATTATAATTTACATGAGGAAGTTGGAAAGGGGCGTAGGCCTACCAATATGCGGCGAAAAGTTTTTTGTTTAGTTTGTGGTTTATTTGGTATGCGGTAGGTACTTGACTACGGAAAAAGAAAAAATACATATTTTTTCATTTATTTTTTTAATGAGGAGGAGCAAGCATAGGCGGCTTTACCTATGGTGTAGGGTGTCCGTCGCACAGGGGCGCAGCGGTGTTAGGAGGCGCTCACATATCAACCGAAAAAATGTACCGAACGCAGTAGCAGCAAAATCGTTTTTTAGTTTACCTACATTATAAACAAATAGTTCATTTTCGCATAAAACTTGACGACATTTAAAGCTATTAAACTAAATCTTAACACGGTTAGCGGGAACTGGGAGGCACATGTATATCGCTTACTTATTCGAAAGTGACAAAGGCCACAGGTACAATTGTAGTCTTTTGTACGCTTCGTTTTCGGTGCAGTAGTAACTTATCTCATTGAATCATTGTCTTCAATCATTAAAATGTATTAGTCAGTAAAATGCACATTCATTTGTCACTCTCTAGTTTAATGTTCCCCTGGTTGGAGTAGCTTTTACTGTCTCATATTTTTGAAATGAAACTTAATAGTTCAGTAGTAAATAATTTTACCGATTTTTCGTGTTCAATTTTATTTTTATATTCCCGACGTTTCAATTGCTTTACATCAGTCGTGGTCACGGGGGGACTGAGGTGTTAGATGTCCAGATGTCATAGTTAACTCGGGCTACCTTCGTTGTATGCTTGGTTTTAGATTTAATTTTATTTATTACTGGTCTCCAAGCCGCTGGTAGTACTAGCCATCTTCTCTATTGAAATTAGGATGTTTTATGATTTCAATAGCCTCGCGAATCATACTTGGCAGGAATCAGTGTTCTTTTGCGAGGATTTACAGTCTATCAAATCTAATGTAATGATTGGGGCGATCAAGGATATGATAATAGACTGCAGATTTCCTAGAGAGTCAGTGTTCACGTCAGCTATGTGTTGTTTTAAACGGGTTCTTCCAGATCCATTAGTTTGCCCTATGTAAGAGACCACATTCACAATAAAGTTTGTACACTCCTGTATCTTGTAGAGGGATATTGCACAAGACAGATGGTAAAAATAAAAGTTTCGTCGCTTGAAAAATATTTTTATAGAAGCCATCTTCAATCTTCAAAATATAGCTAATTTTGTCCGTAACGCCTCTGATATACGGTAATACAGCTCGAATGTGCCACCTTCATTCGGTCACTGCGACAGAAGGGCGGAACCCGAAGCTTGGTGTCGTGTTATTAGGATTTCGAATTACTAACACAACAAGAAAAGCTAATGAGTTATTATTTCTAACTCTGTTGTAAAATTAATTTTGAAGTTTATGGAATTTAGGTGATTTAGATAAGCAGTAACTTTCTCTGATGGTAAAATTGTGAAAGTGTCATCTACATACCCCTTGACGAATCTTGCATTTATAAGAGAAGTGTTGAGCCAATCTGTAAGTTGGTGAGTCGATTTGGCCTACTCTAGGACGTAGTGGAGTACTTGTTTCGTTTTAAATGTGTAGTGTTCGCGTAAATACAAATCATTATGTCTCTTATTTTGTCTATTAAAGCTATGTACCCTAATTGTGAACTTTCAGTATGAGCTCTTCATGTTTAATAAGTACATTAACCTAGTTTTTTAAAACCTGTTGATTATAGGATTCCTCAAAATGTATCAAAATTTATAATAATATTATGAATATTAAGTAACAAAACTGATGTACAGATTTGATATAGAAAATATTCCAACAACTACGTCTTCATTTTCGTCGGACGCTACGGAGCAACCTTATAAACACAATAAAACTTATATATTCTGCTATTATATTAACCGGTCGATAAAAAAAAACGTTTTGAATGCAAAATAAATAAATACCCATGTCATAAAAACCACGGTCCTCAGCAACGCTTGTCAATAATCCAAGCTAAGTGGTCGACCCAAATTTTCAAATAAGATTTTGTGGTTTTGTCTAACACTGTGGTATGGTGAAAATTCCTCCCGTGATAAGAAAAAAATCCTCAAAGTAAGAATCCATTTAATTATTCAAATTCTGATAGTAAATAGTTATCTAAATTATTTTAACAAAATGATAACCAAAATGTGAGAATAATGAGAGAATGATAAAAATAAAGTGCGTTTAATCAATTTTAAAATACGCAAGATGCTTGAAACCCATTTGCAGACCATTACCCGGCAATTTAAATTCTAGTAAGGCTTTTAAATTGTAAAGTGTTTCTGCAATGGCTACACTTACGAGGTTTTGTCACAAAATTGCAATTCCCATTACCTCGCGGAATGCGAAGAAAATGCAGAAAAAATTGCAACATTACAACAGAAGTGGAACCACCAACCTGTTAACATTTGTTCTGGTAATTGTTTTCCCGTAAATTTAATGGAAAGCACTTAATTATTAGATGTAAAAAAAATATCGTTATTTAATAAATAAACTATGTAACGTAGTTAGACATAGGCGGCCTTATTCCTAACTACCCTAATACAAGCGAAACCTAAATGGAAAGCGAATGACATCGCTGCATCGAGAATTACCTCAAGGTAGGATTATTTTTCGTTATTTTGTCAACCTTTATTCTCCTCGTAATCTTACACTTTTCTCGGGGCTGACTTCAAACGCCTTTGCAACATCGAAGAAAAGTGCCCCCATACTGTTAGCCTGGGGTGACCGGTTGATGTTGCCTGAAATGTGCTCCGTTAAACGGTGCACTTGTTGGACACACGAGTGTTCATCAAGCGGGTGGTTTTTTAGGTTTTGGGATAACGATAATGTCTGCCTGTGCGGATAGTGATTTAAATACCATGTTGTTTATATCGTCAATGCCGAATCTTGACCGGTTTCTAAGTTTTTAACGATCTCAGAGGCTTCTTTGACTGTCACTAGCTCTAGTGGTTTGTCTCCTAGTGGTAGCGCCCGTCCTTGTGTGTTAGTTCCGTGTCCACCTCCGGAAGGTATTCGGGGCCCTCTGATACAAACGAGGGAGTGCATTGACTCTCTAAACTGTCAGCAAGGTATTTGGCCTTTTGCACAGTCGTTGAAGGCCAGCGAATCTCTATCGGGGCGTAGTATATAGATATATATATATTTATTTAAAAAACACTATTATTTACACCTTATAGTATTATGTGACAAAAAGCCATTGTTTGCCAACCCATGGGGTGGTGAGGTTATCCGTAGCAGGTGTATTTAATTGACTAAATAAATTAAGTAACTAATAAAAATTGATTTGAAAACAACTATAATATAAATAAATATATAAAAATCGGTAAGTGATAATCTATTTATAGTTAAAAGCAATAACGCGTTTTTACTTTTTTACTCTTTTATTACTTTCCCATATTCCAATTATACGGTCGTCAGAGCTTTGTTTGTTAGCTAGTAGGGTGCACCACGTGCAGATCAAATCCGCGTTTGTTCTCCAAAGTATAGATTCACCCTAACGCCCTGTTGTTTTTATTTTTAGAACTATTAATAAATATACATAATAAAACAAACTTAAATAGTTTTACTACCTAGGAATTTAAACTAGGCCATTTATTTCAACAAACGCTCTGTTGATGGAAACTGTCAACCTTTACTGCACGTGGTGACTAACAAACGTGACTCTAGCGATCGAATAGTGTTGAAAAATTCATCCAACTATGCCCAACCCAAATGCCACAGGGAGCAGTGTCAAACTCAAGAAGTTAAAAGTTTTTCAGAACCAATGCAGCAAACCAATATGGTAGTACAAGAGGATATGACAGTATTGTAAGTTACAGCACAGATTAGAAAAGTATATGCTAAATTGGATTAAATTTACATAGCTAAACAGATCGGAATATAATTACACAAATTGAAGAGCGGAATGGGCGAGCGATGCTCTCGTAATCGTATTATAAATAGAAGGCGAACTCGTTCCACGACGCTTGCAGTCTCCGCGGCCTTGCGATGATAAACGTTCTATGTTCCACTCACTCACCGTCAAGCTAAATTATCATTCACTATTTAATTTCTAAGTGACAACGGCTGTATTCAAAAGGTGTTCACATATTACTCTAACTATAACCTTCCGAATGGGGCAAGGAATTTCAGAGTAGTGTAGCTTGAACGGTAAAGAAGTGACGGATAAAATCTGTGAAATGTTGCGGAATGTTTATCTTATAAATCGATGAAGTTCAGAGGAATTGGTCATAAGTTGATAACAGAAACCGAAATGTATCCTTAAGGTGGTAAGAAGGTACGCCATTCTCTATCGTTTTCTTCACAACGTGTAATGGGCTAGTCTAGGGATCTTAGATGGTTTACAGGTGCCTATATCCTCTCTTTTTCTCGGGCAGAAGTGATAGCGGCCTCTTGACACGGCCATGTGACATGTTTTGGAACATTTTTTCAGTGACATGGGACGGAGAACATCTCCATCGTTTTCCAAAATACTTCGATATGACAACGTGAACGGATTCCGCAGGTGTAGACACTTCTATAACGTCGATAGCTAGCTCATATACTTTGTCGACTTATATCTCCTTATGTAGATCAGCTGGCAATTTCTAAAATCTGCACCCTAGATTAAAGTCTTCACATCTGCGTCGACGACTGTTCAGATAAAACTGCTCCGGAGGCAGAAGTCGTGACTTATTGTTTCTTCGCCGTATGTGATGATCGGAGACTTGTTTTTGGCATGTAATTGTTTGTGACATTACCAAATGAAGAATTACAAGACTATTAGCATTGTCGACCACTACTGTTCTCATTATCTAAAGAATAATAACCGTAATCGATACTGCAACAACAATTCATGAAGTAAGAGATTAGGCGAAGTGGCGATATCTCAGCTTGATCACGATTATGAAAAAAAAAGAAATACACTATTTTTTTCCAAATTGTTACATTTACATGGTAAATATTTTATACAAGTAATACAAACGTCTTGAGAAATAAAAGTAAAAAAATATTATTATAAGTTAAGCGCTCCTTGTAATATTTTAAAAACGAAGTAAAATGACAGTTCTTCACACGTATGGTATTTTAGTTTTAGACCAGCTACGCACCGGCACATCCTCTGGTGTTGCAGATGTACGTAGACGTCGGTAATTACTTACCATCAGGTGAGTCATCACTTACCGCTTGCTCGTTTGCCCCCATCCCATAGAAAAACATCTCTAATGCTGAATTAACGTGTTTGGCGATGGAGAAAACTATCGTTAGGAAATCGTAGACGTGATAGAGCCAAGCGGCGGTTTTTGCTGCTGCTCGAATGGGCCGGCTCGACCGAATTGGTACCATGACCTCGCAGAATACCGGGGTGAATTAGAAGCATCTTGTGCTTCTGCGTTTCGTTCGGTGAGTGAGGTAATCGGGGCCTCCGATTCGACTCCCCCTTCCCATTCCCATCCTCATCCTGCCTCCCATCTCCTAAATACCCTTAAAGACCGGCAACGCACCTGCAGCACCTCTGGTGTTGCAGATGTACGTGGGCGACGGTAATCACTTACCATCAGGTGAAACGCATGCTCGTTTTTCCCCTTTCCCATAAAAAAAATCTGCATGTCTGATATAAAAGAATGGACCCTTAACCGGCACCAAAACCCTCTTAATGTTTGCCATGAGACCTTCGCTGCACATAGCACAGTCACATGCACGGGGACACATGTCCTGAAAACAGTATCCTTATTATTTCTCAAACATAAAGGTTTCCTTACGATGATTCTTTCACTGCCAAGCAAATATTTGGAACGCATCACGATTTATCTGAATCGTTCCAATTTTACAACATATAGAGTGCCTCAGCAACTTAGCCAGCCAGACATGAACATTACCAATTTAAAATAGATAAGGTCTATTAAAGTAATGGACTTTTAGCGTGTATTAAACGCCAATAAAGCGGTGCAAGGCAGAATGGCCGGTTACTACTTGCGATGAAACCTTTTAAAGGCCATTACATAGCTGTCACTGTTAACCAAAATATATATAGAATGAAATATATTTTAACGTGTGTATCACTATAATACAGGTAGTGGGTACTATTGTCTATTCTATTGTCTAAAAAAAAGTAAAGTAGCAGCTTGTAAGTACCCACTGTTTGGCAAAGGCCTCCTTCTGAAATGTCTGAGAGGGTTTTTGGAGTCGGGAAGGGCCCGCCACGCTGCACCAGTGCGGGTTGGCCGGCTTCACATATCCTCGAAATATTTTTTTTTTACTTATTTTCCAGTCAAGCAGGTTTCCTCACGATGTTTTTCTTCGCTGAGGACGTGGTAAATACAGCACTTAAAATTTCTATTAACAATTTTAGTGGTGCAGTCACTGGGGACCGAAGCCAGGTCGCTCACGCTCTGTAATACTAAAGTGCTACCACTTGACAAGAATTTTTGGTCAATTACCATAAAAGTACTGTCTTTAAATAACTATCAGATGAAATAAAATACAATAAATTGTCCATACTTCTCCTAGCAGAACTTATACATTCTTGAATATATTGGTACTGACGAAACGTCAAATATTTGTAGGACGTGACGTGTCAGACTAAAGTGTATAGTATAATGGTATATATACATATTAAAGGTATATCAACTTTGCTATGCGAAGTGCGTCTTATATATGGGTTTTGTGAAGATAAGTATTTCTTCTTTTTCTAACCTTTCTAAGTCTACTACTGAACTGACTAAAAGAAAGCGCCAGCAAAAACATTTCATCGAAAATTTTACATTTACCTGCTTATGATTGGCAGGCACAGTGCCAGTGGTATCCTCGCTCTAGTGATGCTGCTCCCCCCACTGTAGATACATAATTTTATACAGTTTCATGTTAATAAATATTTTTTGAACTAAAATCACTAAAGTTAGCATTCGGGACATATATAAAAATATTATTTATGAAACTCTTAACCTTTCTCGTGTTATAACTTTGAAATAATATTGTTATAAGCCTTTTTTTTAACTATGAAATACAACTTTTCCAAAAAGTAGAAGTAGTTTTGTAAGTTTAGTAGTAAAAACCGGAGAGCCTTCTTAGCGTTCAGGTAAAGCCAGTGCCCAGTCCCTGAGATGTTAACGTCGCTTTTTACAAATTTATATTAGTAATAGTTAGACAAAAATGAAGCAACTAAATATATATATATATATATATATATATATATATATATGTATATATACACTAAAGAGTATTTGACAACTTACCTATATTTTATTCGACGAATAGCTTGTTCGTAGGTTAGTTGTAATTAGCCTGTCCATAAATAACATTACAATTAAAAAGTTATTTTTCTTTTTTCTGAATTCAAGTTTGTTGTTTAAGATTATTTAGTTTGATTGATTTGCCGCAATTTCTCATTCCTTCTTGACATTGTTAAATTAGACGGTATGGGCGGTAAATTAATAAAGAATTGCAGTGATTGATTTGCATAAAGCGGGAAGGGATATGGAGAGTATGAATAAATTTTAAGACGCTTCAAAAGCTAGGCATCAACCGTATGTTTGTCTATTGCACCATCGACAGGTACACTAACAATTCTTCTGTCGAAGATAATAAAATGTCGGGGCGACCCCGTCCTGTTCAAGCGGGCTGTGAATGTTGTCAACGCTAAAATTCGACGAAACCGTGTAAGGAAACAAAAATTATCTAGTGAAATGAATATTGTCATCAATAAGTAAACCACACCCGAAACTAAGTGCCAGGTAACCAGGTTCAAGTTCAAGTTCAGTGCTCATCATCACGCATCAATCATGGTTTGATAGAGATGAGAAGCAGATTATTGCGATGTACACGACCTGAACGCCCGTGTACACGTGTGAAGAACAGACGCTGTTGGATGGTGAATTCTCACCTTACATTACTTTTACTATTATTACACTGTTGCTTTAACTAAGATATGGATTTTAATGTGTAACAAAAGGTATTGCTAGATACCAAGATACGGGGAATCTTAGTTGGAAAAGATATTAATTCTAAATTCACATTTTGTATCTCTGTTAACGTAAATTAATAAAATAATAATTTACGTTACAGATTACAATACTCTGATTTTTTAAATATTAGTGGTGATGCTGGTAACTAAAATAATACAAGTCGAACCAAGGTCACAGCATTCTCATCCTATTTCCATTAAAATCTTACGTCATAAACGAAATTTTGCCGGAAAAATTACCGATTTGTCTAGCCGCCTTTTTTCTTTTTGAGACTTTTACAGATATAATAAATTATTTAAAGGATGGCATATAAAACTTTATGATATTTTTACTCTTTATACTTCATTTTTTTGATATTATATGCATAATATATGTATCATATATGTAACTATATTTTCATTTTATATCTTCATAATAAAATTAAAAGAAATTCATTAACATTATTTTATAAATTTTAGTACATTTTTTATACATATAGTTTTATGGAATCTTTCACGACACCCTCGCGATTAAACGGGTTGCCAGATTTTCTTATAACACCATTGAACGATAACCATTGAAAAATAAACATGTCCACTTATCACAAAAGTTTAATTTTAAAATTTTTGCTCTCTATGTTTCTATTTTAAATCATGAAATCTTCAAGACAAGAGTAACCTTCATGGTAAGGTTACCTGTCTTTATGTAAATAATGTTTTATGTAACTAATGGCTTAAGTAGGTAGCCGCTTTTGATATCATATTGACATTTGGTACAGCTTCAGAAGTGTTTTCTCCGTATATCACTTTTAAAATATTTATCAATAATTATTTTTGATGTGATAATTTTATACTGCTCTCACCAACCTGCATAGTGAGGATGGGTGGCCTTTTGTTGGTGCTTTATTGAAAATGCCTATGTTCAGTGGACTTAAAAATAGGATGATGAAAAAACAGGTCTAAAGGAAGCATTCAACATAAAAAGAAATTACTGTTGATTTTTTCGTTAATCATTCATTTGCGTGATGAACACTACTTCGTTTCCTTTTTCTTTATTAGATAGCGAAACCAACAAATTAATCATTTCCTTTAAGCTTACACTCAACTTACTAAGATGTGGCGTGTAAGAACTGGCACATGTTGTCTGCGGTAACATATACATCAACCAAATGGGTAGATGTCTCATAAGTAATTAATTAGATTTATTTAAGCATTTCATGTAATATAAATATCTTAATTATTTATTCGTTAATATTTTACAGATTAGCACATGGATGTTATTTTCATTCATAAGTCGTTTACAGGCTGAGGACTAATAATCCGTATTCAGTTCATATTTCATTTTTAAATATAATATTAGTGTTTCGGTCTAAAAATGGATAATAATTAAAAATTAAAAAAATCAAGATTTCTGAATAACCTTAGCATTATAGGTAAGCATTACTTGTCACCTGCTATGGCTATACTAATTTTCGTGACTCCTCGGCAGGACAGCCCCCACTAAGCCATGATTGATGCAGTATTCTATCCACGTTGAACGTTTCTAATAAGTTCCAAGGATTCTTTAGAAATGTGAGAATACACTTTGTCATTTTGCTTGTTTTTGTGCTCTTCAATCGCGTAATTTGATCTAGATAGAGCTTCCCTCCAGCGTATCGCGATACCAAGCATTTTGATCGATCCACTCTCTTTAAGCAATCGATACGGGCAATTTATAACTTGGAGCCTCGCGAGTCGGTACGCTGGCTACTGATATATTGAAAAACCAATAACCTGTACCTATCTAGAACTTTTAAGGGTCCCTTTTGTATACAATATGTAACGTCGTTGATTCTTGTTACTATTCTGTAAGAACCTTTATAGTTTTCCTGAAGTTTTGGAGATCTTCCTTTTCGTTGCACAAGAATTTACGTTTTATGATCACAGCGTGTCTGCATCCCACCATTACTTTGAAGATTGGTATCTCTTATACGCGAATAAATGTCTTAACGTGTTGCCATATTCTGTAATGAATCCGGAGGTATCTGGAAGAAATCCGGAAAGTAAGTTCGGTGTTCTCTTCCAATATTAGCACATGCAGGAGTAACCTTAAAATAATTTTCATATTTATATAAAATTTTTGGTTTGTCACTGTTACTTTACCGAAATAATGTTTTTAAGATTTGTGTTGTTGGTCTGAACATTAAGACGGCGATAAACTCCCCATGTGTCACGTTGTTCCTATAAGTCCTGGTGAAAGGTTCTACCTAAAAAAAATGTCTCGACCTCTGCCTATCTCAGTATTGGATATTTGGTTGTAACACCATATATTTTTTTAATTTAAGCAGAAGTACGTGACTTACGCGTGCTATATTTCCCTTTCACTTCGTAAGAGACAGTCACATATTTAAACTTTTCTTTCAGTCTGTAATCTATCGTGTAGTAGCGAGGGAAGAAAATCTGCCTACACTATTCTTCTCGTGGTGGTCGTAAAGTTTGACTAAGGGATATTCCCTAAAAGTGTCATGGCGTCTAAATCATCACCGAATCAAAAATGGTAGGTAATAAAAATTCGTCTATTGTCAAATGGCATTGCAAAAATTCTTTATACAAAGCAAACAAGAAACATTCTAATTAAAAAGCCTTAGCGTCAAATTTAACCATTTTTACTGTATCACTAAGTGGAAAGGTAATGTTTCCCGACACAGCTAACGCTAGTTTGGGAGTCAGGACTGCAATGTGAAGTTACTTAATATAATATATAATACTAAATTAAAAAAAAATAATAATATTTTTTTAAAATTTAGTAATAATATCTACTTGTGTATAGTCTAGTATTATTTATAACCTTTGATTAATATGCAAAGTATAAGGAAGGCAGGTATATGTAGTAAGCGGGTAACAATATGTATTTGTCCCAATTTAATCAGAAAGTACATAGACAGGAACACCTTTTGACAGGTGAAAGACTGATATATAAAGCCGAAATCAATTAATCTACTACGCTTGTGGGTGCGTAGAACAATAAAGCCTAAATACATTCCCGTGTCGACATTATTCAGCACACAGTGAAATGTTGCGTAGTGTTTCAACTTGCTTCAGTTATATTAACCGTTCTTTTTTGATAAATTACTGTATTAATTAGTCATATATTAGTTTTGTTGATCACGGTCAAATGGTTTAGTTCGTATGATTTTTATCGGAATGCTAGATGAAAATTCGTGATTGTTCTGTGGTCAGCGCTCTGGGCTTGTTTTCACTTCGTAATACGCGAGTAACGAACCCCGGGGAAATTGTTATTTGGGATTCTAAGTGTGCTCGGCGATAAAAAAAACATAGCAGAAGGACTACTGCATGCCTGAGAATTAATAAAAAATACATCGAAGACATGTAAAGTTAGCCATCCTGCACTGGAGCTGTGTGACGGACTGTTCCTGGCTTAAAACCCTTTCAAATATTGAGAATTTTACAAGAGACCTTTGTACAACAATAGGATATTTATATGATGCTAATTTACTTTTAAAAAGGAGAATATTTTTTTCTTCAAATAAATTTTCTTTAATTCGGTCGGCGTTGGGCAAAAGGGTGCACCGCAGGAGAGGTTAAAATTTGGAGAAAAGTGTAGTATATTCCCCCCTTCACATACTCTGCATACTCTTTACTCACTATTAACATGTAGTACAGAATAAATGTAGTAATGGTAAGAAAAAGTAATTGATAGAGAAATTGTTCATTATTTACATATTTCATGTAATAAAATTGATTAGGCGATGACAAATGAACGCAAAAAAAATTAATGACCATTTTTTTTATTTTCCAATAAATCTTGAGACTCATGAAATTTTCTGATTTAACTCACTCACTTGATAGTAAGTGATTACCGACAACCACGTATATCTGTAACACCAGAGGTGTGTTTTCGGCCATTAAGGATATTTCGGGAGGGGAAAGGAAGAGTATGCGGACGGCTGAGAAGTGGAACTCTCTGCCGAGGTCAGTATTTCCGGAAAACTATAATCTGGATATTTTTAAGACCAAAGTGAACAGACATCTAGGCAAGCGTGTACCATCCTAGGCCTCATCTTCGCCTTCCATCGGGCAAGATTAAGGTCAAACGCAAGCCTATTTTTCATAAAAAAAAGAGCGGGTCCTGTTACTATATTTACCGAACGAAACGCAGAAGCACAAGATGCATCTACATCACGTCGGTATTCTGCGAGGCCGTGGTACCAACCCTACCTAGAGAAACTAAAACTAAATTATCATAAATGTGACATCTGTAGTTTTATTTAGTTCAGATACATTACACACACTTTATATACACTTAACTTATAGTAATAATTTTTGACTTTATTCTTCAAGTCTTTGGTATTGCTGGTATTACTATTATTTTTGTATTACGAATTTTAACTAGTTATCTAAAATACTAAGCATGTAAATGTAATAATTAATTCAATATAATTGTATTTTTTTTTAAAATCGTGTTCAAGCTGGGACAATCTATCGTTTGACATGGGCTCTTCCAAGAATTTCCACTTAACCTAATCTTGACTACGGTTTTTATACTTTTGATAATGAGATTATAAGTTCTCGACTATGCTAGTCGTAATCCTCTAGTAATTCTTCTAAGGTTGAAAGTTTTAGTGTTTAACACTCAATCATACCTAAACTACTGAACGGATTTAAAGAGAGACGGCATAAAAATAGGTAAAGATTGGTTATGATATGAGATATTTATATCTCGATCATGACTTCCCTTGGTTTAAATTTAAAGTTCACGTGGACTATACCGTTAGTTAAAACTAAATAATATGCTATCTACATACATTTCTAGTTAAACATATATGATGCTCAACTATAATCTATAGAGGGTCGTGAAGGAGACGCGTTACATATTCATGAGATAAAGTTTAACATGTGTGTACATACAATCAAAATTGATGTTAACTTAATGCCAGCGTTGCGGTAAACATTTAATGATTCCATTACTAAGTGTACGAGAACGTGGGGATGAATAACGATGTTTCTCACTTAGTGACAAAACAAAAGATTTTATTATTTACTCATTTGGGATTCGATATACATTCTGTCAAGAATTCTGGTTAACATTTTGTTTTAAGTTTAGTGTTGTGTATATAAACATAAGGAGACCAAGAAAAAGTTATTGGTGAACTGCTACTTTTGGTAATAACTTGCAAAATTACGTTAATTTCTGTCATTAACTTATAAACTGAAGCATATGCAACTAAAGAGTTTTTTTTTATAACAGACATCAATAGTTTGCATTACGATTAATACCTGTATGAAGCAAGACGTCCAACTTAAACCGTATTTTTAGTAATACGTTTAATTGTTAGCAAATTTATATTACACAACGTCCAAGGAGCAAATTGTCTAATTCTCATGTCTGGACAGTTAGGTACATCTATCTTATAGTTAGGTACATATATCCTATCCGTAGCTCTTGACCGGGAAGGCTCGTGCTAAACATACTGGCCCCCGTGGTCTCTGGGTGACAGTTGGGGTGGTATGTTGCTAACGATGGATTGTAGTTGGGGAGTAAAGCGCTCAACGTTTAGTATACCGGGAGGTAAAAGGGGAAGTGGAGTCCTCTCCCAAAGATGAACTTTCGGGGTCAGGTCACAAATGTGTCCTTGTCCTCGCGAGGTTGAGTATGCGTTACGCATTTGCCCCGTACAAAAGGCAACTAAACACATTTATAAAACTAAAAACAAACTTGGTCCTACTCCTACAAGCGCTTAGAAAAGAAACCCCTTGGCAAGATCGCGAATTAAGAATATTCTGTTTCTTAGCAATATGAGAAGAATAATTAATCGATTTTTTTGATTAATTAATTTGATTTGGTACCTTTACTTTTATGGCTATATCGAGGGATTTAGCCTTATTAAGTATTTTGCTATATGTGTACATTGCTACTAAATACCTCTTAAAAAGATATAGTACAACATGGACTCGAATTATAATACAGCGTCTATGAATAAATTACTTATTATCTTTGGGGGAGGCCTATGTTCAGCAGTGGACTTCTGATAGGCTGAAATGATGATGATGATGATGATGAATAAATTAAAGTACTATATTATAACACGAGAGGGGTAATCAATTAAAATTATTAACTATTATGTGAGAAGAAACTTTAAGATTTAGTTCCCGGTATTCATTTAATTTCTGACTAACAATAATATTATAATTTTTTGTATTTACGCGAATAAGAAATTTGAGATAAAACTGTCATTTACAGTTTTCATCGCGTTTACTTATTTATTAAATTAAATTTATTATTTCCGCCGTTTATTTCCACAGCACCCGCGGTCACGGGGATTTGTCGCTGATGTCATAGTAAATAGCTTTATATAATATATATATAATAGCGGCTGCTCTAAGTATCTTGAGATCGTGCAGTTGATTGTATGTCTTTGATTTCATTTTATTTATTTCAATATCCCATGCTCTTTCATCTGCTCTATTGAAATTTGTATGTGTTTTAATTTCCATATTTCTGTATTTCACAAATCGCGATTTCAAGACTTTTATCTAAGAGACGTTACTACACGGCATGTATTTTTACAATTACTTGTATTAGTACTGCCTTTTTTTTTACTTATATGAACTTTATTCAAAAAAGATACTAAAATAATTATTATTTAAATTTTCGCGTTTCTTTCATGTAAGTCATACTACTAATATGCGTTTTGTGGTGTCGATAAAGTACAGAGGAGCCGCATATCTGCTTCTGCTCAGTGCTCTTCACGAAATTAAAGCTAGCATCAAATGTAACTAGACCGGAAATTGAAAGCTTCTTCCTTTGACTCTTAACCGAAAATCTGTATTTTCAATTCTGATTTCAAAGGGAGGAACTTGCTTTTAGTATATAGAGAAGCGGAAGCGGAAGCTACTTATAAGATTATTATTTAAATTTTGGGTTTAATGTTAGTCATCACGAAAATGATTGCTTGGCAAAGGCCTCTTTCTCAAATATCTGAGAGGGTTTTGGAGCCGTTTGGGACTATTTAAATATATTTTCATTTTGTTGAGTTGTATATATAAATATACAGATATATATATAATACGATCGAATAATACATATCGCTAATATTGGTTTTAAATGAGAAATAATAAGGCCTTTCTGCTCAATGTCTTCCAGAAATTTATCGGCGACAATGGAAGATACAGTAGCGCCCAAAGCCATATCGTCTACTCGCTTGCACAATCCTTACTTCCAGATCACATAGTCAGATGTACCGCAATGTCTAAGTAATATTGCATTTGCTGCTGGCATGTTGTTCTCGTTTTACCATAGATTACATCTTAGTTCAACAGTAAGCATGAAAATAGTGACTGTAAAGCTCACAACTTCGGAGGTTCATCAAACGATGCTACTAAGGTATTCACGTCTAGATCAAATTTTCTTTACTTAAGTGTTTCTTAATTAGAGCGCCAGTTATTTTAAACCGACTGGTGAGCAAAACATGCATACGATACCCTGAGTTAACCATGACATCGTCCCGTTTAACACCTCTGTCCCACGTCACTATGGAAATTGTAATGAATATGAAACTTCAGGAATTGAAAAGGATAAAATTAAACGCGATAAATTCCGTAAAACTAGTTTTATTATAACTTTGAGTTTCCTCATAAGGTCTGGAGGAAGACATAGTCCTTGGTTCCGTAGATCATCACTAGTGATACGCACTAATTGCATACATTCGTCTTAAGGTTTTGGGGTATACTCGATGACAAAATATAGTTTCCCAAAGGCTGTCTAACAGAGTTGGCCTTTTGGTCCAAGGTGGACTCGCGTAGTCGGAAAATTTGTCTATTTATTCATGTCGACAACCTTGAGGTTAGTGTTCCGAACAACAACCAGTATTGGCATGACACGAATGTTAGACATGATCTTCGTCTTGTCTATGTTCATCTTTAGAGTCGTTCCAGGTCTTAAGGCAGTTGAGGTCATTAAGAATGGTGCTAAGCTCCTCCAGCGATCTTGCCATATGTCGTCAGCTAATCGAAGGTGAATTATGTTTTCCTTCTGATGTTGATACACTTAATACACTTCACAAATTACAATACACGCACTTAAACCTATTAAAATTGTTAAAATGTCAAAACAATGAATATTAATAATTGACACATTGACATTGACTTTATTCTCTGACATTGTTACATATTTAATAAATTATTGAATTATGAAAATTTATTCTGTTTGCTTGTTGGAATCCAAATTGTCTAATCATAGTAACATTAATTTGCACAGCACTAATTCAGAATATGGAGGAGAGTACACATTAAACATCTATGTAAAACTATATTCTAGCAAATAATAATTATTATTTTTATTATGGTATCCTTTACAGTTCAGCAGCTTGAAACAATCTTCCAATGTAGCGATAAAAAGTTTCGGGTATATCATATCACCCTATCTTACAACTTTCTGCAATCGGATCGATTTCGTACTGTGATTCTGAATTCAAATAGACATCAAAGCTTTATTGTACAAACATCTCAATAGTTCTATATACCGAGAGTCTGGCACCACTGAAAACCGGAAATCGGAATCGGAAACCGGAGGGTTTGGACGATTGGAAGTTGACAATCTGCTTGCTTGACGATTGGTGATGACTCTCTGATATTTAGGATCACTGTACCTCTTATATACTATTAGGATAAATAAATAATTTAGGATCATACACGAGTTGTCTGTAAAGGTATAATAAGGCTCATTTTACCGTTTCGCAGAGTTAGAGCCTTATTTATATTTTTTTTCCCTTCCCCAGTTTACTGTTAAGACAAACTTTCGATTGCTAAAGCCTCGTTTTCCAAGCAGCTGTTTTTGCTGCTGCTCGAATGGGCTGGCTCAACCGGGTTAGGACCACTTCTCGCAGAATACCGGCGTGAAGTAGACCCATCTTGTTCTTCAGCTTCAGTTCGGCGAGTGAGGTAGCCGGAGGCCCACTCCTCTCTCCATCTCCCCTTCCCACTTCTCGTTACTATTACTTCTACTACTTTGGTAATCACTCACCATCAGGTAAGCCTGATGGTAATTTAAAAATTCTTAATAAGACGCTAAAAAAAGCGTTATATTATATAAAGTAATCGTGGACAGACCATCCTTATGTCGCAGAAATTTTTTGCTGTTTGAAGAAGTGTTTACAATAAACATAAACATTTACCAAAAGAAACAGAACTTATCTGAAGTAGGTCAATAGAGTCAAGGATTAATTTCGTATGAAGGAAGAAGGCCGTAATTCTTACCGATTTTACTGAATTTCCGCAATTGATTTTACTGCGCAGTTCAGTTCTGTGTGAAAATAACTGCAATAGTGTGAAGCAAGTAGGACTGTGTGGACGTCGAAAGCGGAAAGCGAAACTTCAAGTCGTTAAATATTCATGAGGTAATTTTAGCTCTTGCGTTAAAGTACAGACTATGCATGTCTACCATTTACCAGAACTTTTTTCTATAACTTTAGGTAATAGGTTCACAACTTTAATCGTTTATTAGTATCGGAAGTGTAATCAGTTAAACGTATTTTTACATTTACATTGAACGTAAGTATCTATAAAACTATGATCTTTTATTACGACATCCTAGCTCTAAAAGATAAAAATAAATCATAAATTTTTCTTCCCGTGATATACAGTATCAATGGTTAAAGTGTATATCATTTAGAATTTGGGACCCACGACTTCTAATATTTAATATTTGTAGTGCAAGGACTCATAGTAAGATTCTTAAAGAGTACGAGTTTTAGTAAAGAATCTTCGCTAGAAGGTTGTGGTTGTGGATATGACATGCCTGATGAGATCGTGATCTGTATCTTCTTGTATTCCAATGGCATAACCATCCTTTTCTCAAAGAGGTCACCGAAACGTAGCCCGTAATCTTTTCCTACGACAAGCTCATGAAGATCCTTGTAGAATCTCCCATGGTTCTCCTTTTCCCTTCTTAGCGGTATTACGGTCGGAAGTTATTTCAAGTCCTGCTGAGTATGCTAAAGGTTCAATTGGGAACATGAACGCTTCAATCGTACGTGCGCCTACTCCATTTGTGGATGTCAAAAGACTGATTATTGTCATATATTATTATTAAATAATGTAATGCAACGAGAGTTGAGTTCTTAAAAAAAACTTCATGAATTGTAGTGTTTTTAATTATGAAAGCATATCAGGTATCTTTTCTGTTTATACTAATACACATTATATTAAAAATTTCAAATAGTTTTTTTATTAGAAAATAAATTATATTTTATTCTATATACGAGTATATTACCTATACGTGTCTACCATCTCGAGGGAAGATCGATTGTGCCTTTGCCATAGAACTCTGAGTTTCTGGACTCTACGAAGTTTATGAAAGCCTTTTGTACCACTTCCCAAGTATATTTTTTTTTCCTTGCAGAAAATTGTCCACATTTCAGAATAATAAATGGTAATCGGTTGTGGGTAGGTTTGGCGAGTACGAAGGATGACGTATGGTTTCTAACTGCCTGTCTTGTAATGTTAAAACGAGTTGGCGAGCAGTGTGAGGTCTTACGTTGTCATGGAACAATAATGCCGAAGATTACTTGACGAATCAGTCAGGTTGTTTCTCTGAGAGTTTCATCATAATTGTTCGAAGTTTAACTGGAATACACTGGAACCCAAAAAGCCACGATGTGACCAAACAGTTACCATTACTTTTATATTGGAGAGCTTCGCTTTGGGGCATTAACCCAGTAAAAGTAGCAGCCTGTAAGTACCCACAGCTGGGAAAAGGCCTCCTTCTCAAATACGAGTATCAGAGAGGGTTAAGGAGCCGGGAAGCGTCCGCCACGCTGCTCCAGTGCGGGTTGGCGGGCTTCATATATCCTCAAAATAATATTTTTATTATTTCTCAGACATGCCGGTTTCCTCACGATGTTTTCCTTCACCGCTGAGCACGCGGTAATTACAGCAGTTAAAATTGCTATTAACAATTTCAGTGGTGCTGGCACCGGGGTTCGAACCCAAGTCACTCGCGCTCTATGAAACTAAATTGAGCGCCCTGACTACTAGGCTACCACGGCTCGCTCATTAACCCGGTATTTAACTTTAATCCCATCATTTCTATATCTTTTCATCAAAGCAAGGCATGCATATCACTAAATTTTCTAGTTTTATTATTTTACCAATTTGGTGCAATAGTATGAGTAAACTGATAAGTACGATAGAAATGAAATGAAAATGAAAATACACTTTATTGTACACCAATAGCAAAAATAGGAAAAAAAAATAAATAAAAAGAAACACAAAGGTACAATTGGCGGCCTTATTGCTTAGAAGCGATCTCTACCAGGCAACCATTTTGCAGAGGAAATAATGACCAGTGAGCAAGGGTCAAGGGTGAGCAAGGAAGGGGTAACGCAAGTTACACAAAAGTGAAAATATAATGTAATAAATATATATTGATATATACACAAACATATACATATACACTAACATATACTGATATATCTAAATAAATACACAATATATAGATGATAATTATAAGTGTGGCAGCCCAGAATTTAGTCTGGGTGGGTCTTAATTTTGGTTCTGGCACCTATGAAAGTGTGAAAGTTTTAAGTGAGGGAAAACATTGTGAGAAATAACTTTCCACGCTATCAACTTCATGTATTTCTCTAAATATTTGGCTTAATCTTTTCGGAAGAGTGAGTTGTTTGCAAAATTTGTTAACACGTATTTATTTTTTCTGTTAAGTGCTCTGCGTTGTAGCAACGGCTATCCGTATAGTAAAAAGCTGTTAACGTAATGTCATTATCGATGTCGAAGCTTTCAATCGTTTGGTAAAATTTCGTACAATTTTTTTTTATGTTATGTTTATAAAAAGCGATATTTACAAAATTACGTCTTTTACTTTTTACTTAATTAGTAGACACTAATATAGCTAATGGAATACGATTAATTACGACAATTTTTTCGTATTTTTGTTCAGTAAACCTTCTAAACAGTTATGCATCTTATATATCTGAAAAAATCTAATTTCCTACCGCCGTGTCAAACTACATCATACATCATATCATAATTTCAGCTTATCACAAGTCTACTGCTGAACATGGGCCTTCCCAAAGATTGCCACAAAACTCGGTCCTCAGCTACCTGCATCTATCAACTTCCCGCAACACTGCGCAGGTCCTCACTCCATCTTGTAGGGGGTCGTCACACACTGCGTTTGCCTGGACGTGGCTGCCACTCAAGAACCTTTTTCCTTCAACGGTTATCATTTCTATGGCGCGCTCTCCAATTTTGAGCTTCCTCATACGGCCGGTAGTGAAGGATCAAGACTCAGTTCCGTAAGTCATCACTGGTAACACGCACTGGTTGTATGAGAACATAACAATACTGATCGCGACCAAACTCAAGACAATTACTTTGATAAATTAATTATAACTGTATTTTCGTAATATCCTACATACTTTTAAACGTGGTAGAGCCAAGCGGCGGCTTTTGCTGCTGTTCGAATGGGCTGGCTCGACTGGGTTGGTACCACGGCCTCGCAGAATACCGGCGTGAAGTAGAGACATCTTGTGTTTCTGCGTTTCGTTCGGTGAGTGAGGTAACCGGAGACCCACACCCTCTCCTTATCCTTTCTCCCATCTCCCAAATACCCTTAAAGGCCGGCACTTGCAGAATCTCTGGTGTTACAGATGTACCTGGGTGACGGCAATTTGTGTTAACTGAGTATAATGACATTTTATGGCTTAAGGGAGGGCCCGAAAAATGTTACCTACTTAAATAGACTGTTAAGTGAAGTAAGTAAATGATTTTACATAATAATTATGTAGCAGAACTAGGACGCTTAAGATATTTACAAATTAACAAGTTTAAGCATATGAAAATTAAACGCGATAAAATCCGTAAATAGTGGTTTCATTTCAAATGTGTAGTGTACGCGTAAATAAAAGAAATCATTATGTAAACCTAAAAAATTTCAAAAAGATTTGTTTCATTCTTAAAATAGAATGCAGCGGAACTGAAATACCCAGTCCCCACATCGCTAAGTCTAGTCTAAAAGCTTCGTCGCGGCACATATAAAATAACTACTTGTTACTTGACATAAGTGTAGTAGTCAATTGTTTCCCCATTTTATATTATTTTATGTTTTCCTTGTATATTATTATATTGGCGTTTTTAATAAGTTATTTAATCAATATTTGGATATTTTGTTATCTTAGGTACGATGTAATTGATTTCATACAAAAACTTATTATTTTGCGACTATTGTCGATTGCTTCTGGGTTTCAACTCCAGATCGTAAAATTGGTGATACAAGTACTAGAATCAAGCTATAATTTTAGCAATGACTTGACATTATTCGCTATTCACGAATCAATTAATCTATTGAATATAGGACCGGTCTGCTCTACTTTTTTATTCTGTGTTCAAATAACTTCTACAAACTCAGGAGAGTTGCATAATGTCATGTTAAAGTAAAATACAATAGGTCTAACATAAATAAAGGGTGGAAGATGGTCTAAGGCGGGATAGACTATAACATATATATAATAGGGCTAAGTCAAAACTAGTTAATTGGTTTAACACTAATAACTTGTTTTAAATGAAAAATATTAATGTTTTATATATCTAATGTTAAACATTTAGGTGGAAATAGTATACCGTGAGAATGAAAGAAACTACGCACGCATATTTCTTGAATTTACCACATACAATATTTTTGTACACGTTAGTTGGAGGTGTAATGAACAAATTAATTAAAATTCCAACGTAAACTTACAAAAGGTTTTAGAAATAACAGGCCTTCATATATCCGGCTTGAATATCACTCAGAATTTTAAGTAGTGTAAATTGGATTAGGGAACAAGTAACGTAGTTTCTTGAACAACGTCACAGTTAATAGTGTTTTGAATACGGGTACAGGTTATTTACTTACCCAAGGAGATTTATGACACAACTTATTAACCTAATCTCAGAGTGTTATAAAACTATTTGTGTTTAATTATTTAGTGACAAGACAAGTATGATGAAATATTCAGACCCTTGTAAAGTCAAGGAGACAATTGATCGTAGTAGTAGCACGGCCTACTAATATACCATGTCTAGTAGGCTATTTGAGTTTCTGAGATTCGAATTATAGACAAAGCCAATATCCACTTTGTTTGTGAGAGCATCGGCGATATTGAATCGAAGATTCTTTGTTAGCTATGTAGTATGTGAAAGAGTCTAAACGGAAACTGTTTTGGCGAGACTTCGGTTTCTGGTATAAATGTAAAACAACTGATAAATTCATAACAACTAATTAAAATGGAAATTAACTATTTTAGTGGCCCAATTCCTTGTCACTCGCTTAGTAGCAAATTAAAGCAAGTGCCCTGACCCCTCACCTACCACGTCTCCTAAAAAAATAAATGATAATGATAATTCTACCAGTAAATGAGGTAAATTAATCAATAACGATAGGATGAGTAAGTTTAGAAATCGGAAGGGTTCGCTCTCCAGTGCGATTTGACGGATTTTATTCTTACCTTACCTTAATAGCCTTCAAAAGTTTTGCCAAAATCGCCACGCTAGGCAAGCCGATTGGTGATCGCAGTAATCGGACCTTAGACGCTGTTGCCTATCATCGGTCTGGTTAATTTATCTCTGAATTTTTTCTAGGTAGTTATCTGTCGGTACTCATTGCGATTTTCAAGGCTTTTCCCTCAGTCGACAGCCGCGGGAAAAAGGGGGATGGCAGATTCTTACATCGATACTACACAGCGGCTGTGGCGGACTTCATATCTCCTCGAAATAATATTTTTATTAGTTTGGGGACACGCAGGTTTTCACCGATGTTTTCCGTCACCGCTGAGCACTTGGTAAAATTAGAAATTGAATTCAATTAATTTGAAACCAATTTAGGTTTTCAACATACACATACTCGAGTATCACTAGGGTATGGAGGTAAAATTTATTAGCTACAGGTTTAAAGTAATTTATTAACACCAGTTTTAGAAATAAGAGTCATAGCGTTATTGTATAATAAAAATATTATTCAAGGAAATTTTTTTACAGCCTAAAACATTTTCTCCCATTCAAGAATAAAATTATTATTGTACAGACCTTAATTTTCGCCGATGTCGGCTATGGTAATGAGTGATGCAGATCCTAACAAATACGATCGTCTTCTTAATAACTGCATTCGATTAATTTAATCTTCGTAAGTATGATTATGTATTATAAACTCACAATTAACGTGGTTACTTATTCATCAGCGCCAACGTCTCCATGCATTTACTTAGCTTAAAAATACCCTGATGTCTCTTTACTACTGGTCTTCCGACTTCCAATACCTTTACTCGAACCGTGACAGAAACCATCGTTCTTCAAATAACCTCCTTTTATCCTTTCTTGTTCAATGTGTCATTCACTCCCTTTCCAAATCAGTGCGTTTTACAGTCGTTACGTGTTTAAGATGAAAGTCAGGTAACATTAGAATAAAATAGCAGGATCATCTCAGTAATCATTTATTCGTATTTCTTTTCATTGTTTAAAATATGTACACGTGTATAAATATATATAAACTTTTTATTTGTGATATTCGGATTTTTTTGAATTTTTCTCTTTTCTACTTTTCTCTTACCTACTCCTACTTTGTCTACATTTCATAACGACAACACAGATTGACTGGTAGAGATTGTTTCAAGTATTCATTCCACCTATATATATTCTCATTTGTATGAAGTATAAATAAAAAAAAAATACTATAGTCTGACCATTTTTAATATTCGTTTTATTATGTAACCTAATATATATAACCTTTTATTACGGAAAACAAGTCCCTTATTATCCCTCATTTTTACACTAAAGCAAGAATAATTTTGGATATGGCCCATACATTATCACACTCTAGCCAATACTTTTTACAGCAAACAAGTTAATGAAGTTAGTAGGTACATATATAATTCAGTAAATAATTTAATATTCATGTGTGTTTATTTTTAGCGAAATTTGGAATTATCTCTATTTATAATCTTTGGCTATAATGCAACCAATATATGTTGTTAACTAATGAAATCATGCAGAATTCACCGTTATACCGTTATTATAACCATCATTGTGATTGTTATAGTCTCACCAGTAAAATTTATCCATGAATATTAAACAATCGTAATTGAGTCTGAGTCTTTATTGTTATCATAACTAGTAATTTCCATTGGTATTATAACTAGTAGATTTCATTTATTTTGTGAATCAATGATACAAAAGTTTTTTTTTTTTATTATTGTAAATGCGGTTCGATTAAGCGGTTCGCTTTATGGTAAGTCATTACTGTCTCCCAAGTACATCTGCAACACCAGAGGTGCTGCAGGTCCGTTGCCGGCCTTTAAGTGTATTTGGAAGGGAGGGAGGATGAGAAGGGGCAGGGAGGGGTAGCTGGCCTCCGGTTACCTCACTCACCGAAAGAAACGCAGAAGCACAAGATGCTTTTACTTCTCGCTGGTATTCTGCGAGGCCGTGGTAGCAACCCGATCGAGCCGGCCCCCCATTCGAGCAAAGCCGCAGCTTAGCTCGACCACGTTTCATATGGTTTATAGACGATCAAAATATTTGATGATTTTGTGAATTAATAACACAGTTTTCGACGATACTTAGATTAAATTAATGAATAAAAGAGCCAGGTGTTATAGCTCGATTTACGCACTGCATGGATATAGTCCCGTTTTGGGTAAAATTGTAGTTATGTCACTGGCGTTAAACGTGTTTATTTTATAAGTTGTTACTTTTAAATATATACCTTTAAATATATATAGTAAGTAAGTTTCGTAAAACTTTTTGGTACGAGCCCTCGACATCAGGGATCTAAATAGAGTCTTTTGATTTGGAGACAGACCCCTAGCCTCTCGGCTATGGTGGCTGTTAAAAGATTTACATCACCAATAAGAGTAACAGACGAGCATACGTTTCACCTAGAGTAGATCACTACGGCCCTTAGATACTCGCATCTATTCCCGATTGTGAATCAAGATGCACATGTTGCATTGCTTGTAATAGATATACAGTTTAGTCCCTCATCACAAGAAATATGCTTCTATTTTATGCTGTTCGTGTTTCGGTGAGGACGTGGTCTTATTATACAACTGAGGTATTATAATAATATAGAGAATATATGGGGTGATGCGTGTGATATTCCTGTGCCAGCTCCAGTTCTACCCTAATAAGAAGAACTGGATCGCTACACGGATGTAAACGGATGGTAATTTTATTACAGACTTTAATTTGTCATATTTATACATTTCTGTCGTAATAGCAGAAAATAGAAACCGAAAATAGAACTAGACGGAATAACATCTAGCGTACTGACTCAAAATCAATAGTTGCAGAGTGGACATTGTATAAAGCGATTATCCCTTTTCGTCTTATAATAAAAGTCTTTCAATTATTTCAACACCTCTAGACTTATTAAGTACGATAGACAGAGTAAGGATCTCTGTTATTATTCTATTATACATTCTGTCCGTTTGTATACAGAATGAAAATTTTGTATAATTTGTAATTGCAATATTTTATAAACCAATCTAAGAATAATATTAAATCGATGCATGTTTATCTTCGTAATATATAATAATAATAATCGTTGACAAATTAATAGTTAATATATACATAACAGACTTACATTATTGAAACACGTTATGCGATATTTAATTCTACGTCTGTAACTTGTAAAAGATGGTATAGGTAAGCGGCGATTTTGCTAATGCTTGAATGAGGTAACACCACGGTCTTGCATAATGCCGGCTTGAAGTAGAGACATATTGTGCTTTTGCGTTTCGTTTGGTGAGAAAGGTAATCGGAGGCTTTCCCTTCTAACTCTAAGCCCTCCCATTCTCTAAATATCCTCAAAGGCTGGCAACGCACCTGTAGCCTCTCTGGTGTTGCAGATGTTCTCGGTCGATGGTAATCACTCACCATCGGGAGCCGCTCGCTCGTTTACCTTTCCCATAAAAAAAATATTCTATGAAATACCATTAGCAACGTATCAATTATTATATAAAAGCATTATTACTGCAACCCAGGCATATAGAGAGATTACGGATTTCCACACAGACAAATGGAACGAAAGGTGCACCCTGCAAGCGAACAAACGAATCTCCAGTTACCGAATGATGGCAGAATATCCATCACAATTTGCCATAACAAAAAGTATCAGACCAGTGATAAGAGCAGTACTATTACAGTACAGTAGTCACTAGTACGAGATTACTGTCACTGAGCTTACCAACGTGTTTGGTCAGCGTGGAGGCACTTACTTTGACATTCCTATTTTCAACAGTTGACTAAAATAGGCTAATGTAGCAGTAGTATAATTGAACTACTAAAATTGTCTGGACGAAGTGCAGTTTGAATTGCTGACAATACCACTTCTAGGTATTGCCAGGAATTACAAACTGCAGATAAAATTAACTAAAATATGGGTAGGCATGTAAAATACCTGCCTCTCCTGCAAGTGATGCTAAGTTGCTAGCAAGCATCCTGCACGCTAAAACAAGTTATGAAGAGCATCATGACTAGTGCCATGGTACGGTGGACTTAAATAGGCTAATGAAGAAATGCATCAGTTCTTGGGCTTAAATATTGCATTTGCAAAGTGTGGCGATTACAAGTCATTGCAGTGGGACTGAGGTTACTGTGTCCAGTAGTGTACTGTTTAGGAGCTGCTTATTAATAAGAAAAACAATGCAGAAAGAGGCTTTATATTTTTAAAAAAAAATATTTTATTTATTATTTAATTTTATTTCATACATTATTTAATTTCTTTTACACTAGGACATCTTTAGAAGTTAACATAACATGTCATATTAACATTGATCTTACATTTTAAATAATTGGATCGTAAATCGTCTTTCTGATAATATATCCGAATCGAGAGTAACAATTCATTTTAAAAAGTATCTAGTCTTTTTGGGGGCAATAATAAAACTAAAAAAAAATATATATTTATTTAATTTATATAATGATAATCGGCATCTCCCGTTTGTTTATATCGTATATTATATGTCAAGGCTATATGCAAACAAAACCACAGTCTGCGACGCGCGCCCGTGCGGAGTGGACGTTCTCTCAAACAGCACCCATGTGCTCACGAGAAGCCAATTCAAGTGACAGTAGAAATAGTGTCCAGTTTTCGCGGGAAACCGCTGTGAAAGTGTAGTGCTACTGTACTCCTGCCCTGTAAGTAGTTCGTACACAACTCTCGCCTCAGAGGCGGCTATTTTTAAATTTCTGTGTCGCTTGTTGCGCTAGGCAACAGCTAGGTACTCATCCCTGCGCACCTAAAAGCGCGGGGTATAGAACCAGTAGGCACACACCTCCCTGCCTTTGGTAGGGAGGATTAGAATCTCTCTCACACACGCCATTCAATGGCCGACACGACCAAGATGGCCGACGCCGACAAGATGGCCGACCATCGCGCAAATTCCGAACTAGCGAAGTTCGTTAAATTCGCATTCCCAGATATCTGGGAAAAATTCGAAGCCTTCCGGCTGGGCTCGAACACCGAGGTCGCCTCGCGCCCGGCGTTCGACACGGACAGCCCTCTCTCTCCGGACGCCTCCCCTGAGTCGCCCGTAGCCACGGAGGTTAGCCTTCCCGCGTCGCCCGCCGCCAACGGGCACGCCGCGTACCTGTCGGACTCCGGGTCCGACATGGAAGTTGAGGACGCCTCTCCGGACGACGGCTTCACGGTCGTCGTCAGGAGAAAGTCGAAAAAACGCGTTGCAAAATACGAGGACGAGCCTAACTCGGACTCGTCGTTATCTCCGAAAGGCACGCCATCCAAAAGGCTGCGTCGCAAACCCGCCAGCCAATAGCGAAGCGGGAACCCAAAACCAAACCGGCACAGTCCGCCCAACCAAACCGACTCGCGTCAAAACCCAACGCCGCCGCGACCTCGAGGCCCGCGCGCCCAAACCCCGCCGCCGATCATACTCCAGGACAAAGGGCACTGGAACGACCTGTCAGTATGGCTGACTAAAACAAAATTCTGTGCCCAAAAGCACAAACCACAGCTCAAGGAATCCGCGTATTCCTTACAAATATAGATGACTTTCGCACGGTGACTAGACACCTAAAAGCAAAAACATTAGTTTCCACACCTACTCGCTAGAGGAGGACAGACGTCTCCGCGTAGTAATTCGCGGACTCCTAAGGAGCTCCTCCTCGAAAATATTAAAACGACCTAATCGAAAAAATATTCCTGTGCAGGAGGTACACCGAATGTACCACCCACAGAAAAAGTCACCATACGACTTGGTCCTAGCCATTCTCGACCTGTCCCCGGAAGGCAAGGCTATATTTAACATCAAGCGATTTGTAAGCTTACGAATCTATCCATCGAGGCACCGCGGAACAAAGGCATCATAAATCAGTGCCACCGCTGCCAACTATACGGCCACTCGGCCAGAAATTGTTTCGCGCGTCCCCGCTGCGTCAAATGCCTCGGAGACCACGGCACTCCGGGTGCGAGCGCACGCGCGACGCAACCGAACCGCCAAGCTGCGTCTTGTGCGGCGAACAGGGCATCCGCGAATTATCGCGGCTGCAACAGAGCGCCGCGAAAGAGACAGCGTGGCGGCACCCAAAAGAACGGTCGTAGGAAGGGCCCCGGGGCTCCACGGTCCCAACCTCCTGCGCCTGCCAAGCCAGCGCCTGCCAAGCCAGCGCCTGCCAAAACGGCATCTGCCAAACCAGCACCTGCCAAACCAGCGCCTGCCAAGCCAGCGCCTGCCAATCCCACTGCTGAACTCACGCAGAAAGCCAATGCCTGGGCTAAACCCCTAGGTTATACTCAAAAGAGCGCGGTCGCTTCACGACCTGCGGCCTCCACTCCCGCGCCCCAAGGCGCCTCAAACTTCGCCGCCGACTTTTCATTAGTATGCGGCTTCATCAACAACATCAACGTTGCTGATCTATCAATCCTAGCCCGCAAACTACGCGAGGCAACGACACCCCAGGACAAACTCATGGCCACCATTGAGCACATGCCCACTATCGACGCGATCTGGTCGTTTCAATGCGCCTAAACCCGCGTCATGCCCAATTTAACAAACACTAATTATTCCAATGGCTAACGCAGTAGGAAGATTAAAACCGCGCTCTCTGACTGTCGCTGCATTCAACGCAAACGGCCTCAAAACGCAGAAAGACGAAATCGCTACGTTTCTTCGCGATCACAACGTCGACATTATGCTAGTGCAAGAAACCTTCTTGAAGCCTAGCAATCGCGATCCTAAAATAGCAAATTACAATATCATCCGTAATGACAGGTTAACGTCCGCCAAAGGCGGCACCCTGATTACTTCAAAAGGTCCTTGCATTGCATACCGCTCGACCCTCCCGACCTAATAACAATCGAAGTTTCCGCGTGTAGAATAGCGCTAACCGGCCACAGGCCGCTTGTTCTAGTATCAGCCTATCTGCCGCCAAACAAAACCCTCCATTCGTCAGACATTAGGACGCTAACAGAGCTAGGCCCCTCCGTCATCATAGGCGGCGACCTAAACAGCAAACACATCAGCTGGAACTCGCGCGTCAATAATACAAACGGCAACGTGCTCGCCGACATACGGGACCGCTACTTGTTAGACGTAATCGCACCCGACTCGCCTACGAGATATCCGACGTATCACACTCACGCGGCGGACGTACTCGATATCGCGATTCTTAAAGACGTAAGCCTGGCTATTAACTCGATAGATACGCTTCACGAACTCGACTCAGACCACAGACCGGTCTTACTCAAGCTGGGCCAGCCGCATGGTGAGGTCCCTCAGACCAAAACCATCGTGGACTGGCGTACCCTCGAAGTCAAACTCGAAGCTACGACATCACAGCATCTAGACAAAATACCGGACAAGATAGACTCGCCTGAAATAGCATGTAGGGCAATAAACTCACTAACAGACCATCTCAAGTCAGCCGTCGAAGAATCCAAAAGGACGGTCCCTGAGTCGAACGCTCGGCACATGGAGCTCCCGGCAGGTCTTAGACGCCTAATTAGGAGAAAAAACGCAGCTATTAGAGCACATGACCGTTATAGAACGGAACAAAACCGCGAAACCATGCGACGCCTACAGAGGCAAGTCATCACTGAATTTAGGAACACTAGGTGGGATTCTCTCCTTGGAGACATCGAGCCATCGCATACTGCCTACTGGCAGCTGGCCCGATCTCTCAAAGTAGAGAACGTGGCAACAATGCCCCGCTATTACGCCCCGATTTAGACACGCTGGCCTTCGACGACGGCGAAAGGCCGAATGCCTCGCGGACAGTCTAGAGAGCCAATGCACCCCTCGCGTGAACCAACGGATCCGGCCCACCTGCGGCAGGTGGACGAGGAAGTAACACGTAGGGACGCGTTACCACCAGTGGACGATCCACTAGAGCCAGTGACACCCAAAGAAGTCTCTGAGATAGTAAGCAACCTGAAAAACCGGTCAGCACCGGAATGGATGGTATAAGCAACAGGGTATTTAAAACTCTCCCAGCCCCACTAATATGCCTACTGGCAAACATCTTCAACGTACTCCTCGCCAGCTGCTCCTTCCCGGATGCCTGGAAAGAGGCAGACGTCATAGGCATTCGAAACCAGGCAAGCCCCGTAACCTCGCCTCCAGCTATCGCCCTATAAGTCTCCTCAACTCTATGGGAAAATCTATGAAAGAATAATCCTGAAAAGACTCAGACAATTTGTGTTTGAGAACAACATAATTCAGACGAGCAATTCGGCTTCCGTTCCGAACACTCGTGCGTCCAACAAGTGCACCGCTTAACGGAGCACATATTAAAAACCTAAACCTCTCCCCAAGCCCAATAGGACGGGAGCACTATTCTTCGATGTCGCAAAGGCATTCGACAAAGTCTGGCACAACGGTTTAATCTATAAACTGTATAACTTCAATATCCCAGACAGGCTCGTGCACATCCTACGAGCCTACTTGTCCAACCGCACCTTTCGCTATCGAGTAGAGGGCACGCGATCCTCAATCCGCCCTCTGAAAGCCGGAGTCCCTCAAGGCTCCTGCCTCTCCCCGATCCTCTTCTCACTGTACACGAGTGACATTCCAAAGGAGCCCCAGGTCAACCTCGCACTATTCGCGGACGACACGGCCCTATACTTCTCCGACCGCCACAAAGGTCGCATCACCTTAAGACTCCAAGCCGCTGCCAATCGTCTGGGCGAATGGTTCCGGAAATGGAGAATTGAGGTTAATCCCGAAAAAGCGTAGGAGTTCTCTTCACAAGGGAACGAGCACGGCCAATCATAATTACGAATCTCGTAAATTAGGCACTATCACCCTATTCGATCGACCGATCCCTGGGAAAGGAAGGCGAAATACTTAGGGGTAACCTTAGACGCGGCGATGACATTCGCCCCCCATATTAGGACAGTCAGGAACAGGGCCGCCTTCGTCGCAGGCCGCCTACATTCAATGATCTGCTCCTCAAGCAAGATGTCACTTAGACACAAATTACTCCTATACAAGGCTTGCATAAGACCTATCATGGCCTATGCCTCGGTAGCCTTCGCTCACGCGGCGAAAACACACATCGCCTCGCTACAGACCGTCCAAAATAAGTTTCTGCGTAGCGCCACCGGTGCAAGCTGGTACCAACGTAACGACGACTTACACAAGGACTGTAAAATACCGACGATCAAAGCATTCTTCAGGGAAACGTCACGGCGCTACTTCGAATCGGCCGCCGTACACCCTAACCCGCTGGTGGTAAACGCCAACAAATATTCCCCGATATTAAACGCAACGGTGCGTCACCGTCGCCCGCGTAACGTATTAGACGACCCGGAAGACGTAACAGCACCGACAGACCGACAAACTGAACTAGGTTCGGTTAACACTACTCAACCTGAACACACTGTACATACAGTTAGGAGTAGAGTCACATACACAATCCCCCCGCCGACGCGTAAGAGCGTATCGTGCAAATCAAACACCCGCGTACACACCTTGCACCCGGGATTCAGGGCGGTCCTTACCGCCCATTACTACCGAAACACCACGACCGTCCGAGACGAGGCCCGAACCTCCCTCGGACGGTCCTTAGATTGCTTACCATAAAGAGGTAAGCAGTAGATGTACTCCTGTACATCTATTTAAAGCATAAACGCCCGCGGCCTCAAGGCCGCAGGCGCAAACCTATGAAGCTGTAAAAGCCAAAACGGCTAACAGCAATAACTTCATCGAATACATATATGCAAACAAAACATTTTTTTAAAAATGTCATTTAATGAGTCGTGACGTGACAGTCGGGGACTTTTAGAGAACCTCTAGTGGCCCAACTCGTCATCGTTGCTACCACAAGGACATCATACATGTGGTTGTCAGATCAGCGTTCCTAATGGAATGCCTAGAGCTATGCGTAAGCTTTTACCGTCGAGTAATGTACCAAGATTTGTTGACGACAAAGCGTGTAGCCATTGTCTCCAATGAACACTTTTGTATATTCTGTACCAACGAGACATCCCACCGTTTTTGTTGGCTAGTTAGAAGCATATCCTCGCCGGGATATTCAGTTGCTTTTCCATGCTTTACCAAATAATTACGTAGAATTTAATTCCATAAATCATTGACACTGCACGGAGACGAGAAATGTCTAAAAGTAAAGTAAGTTTTAGGAAATCGGAAAACGTTACAGGCAGACAGAATCATATTCGCATTTGTGATATTAGTATGGGTGACAGTTATTTTCAGTTGATTTATAAAGCAGTCATTTATCTATCTCGAAGTAAGACGGGAAATATAAGAACTTTTAATCTTGCTCCGAGAAAGCGATTCGCACTGCAGGCTTCTTAGTCAGCACATTAAAACGACTTCAATAGAAAATCATTAAATAATATAACAGTGGAATCAAAGAAAACATTCCGTTACCTCGACTTTTAATTGTGAGATTTTATAATTCTATTCTGATATAATACATATATAAAAGGGTGGTAAAGGTTTGGGAAAGGAGGGCGAAGCGACACAGAAAGGTACTACGTGATAACATTCAGGGTATCACCAAGCCAGCTATCAGACGTCTCGCCCGCAGAGGTGGCGTGAAGCGTATCTCCGGATTGATCTACGAGGAGACACGCGGCGTACTCAAAGTATTCCTCGAGAACGTGATCCGTGATGCGGTCACATACACCGAGCACGCGAAGAGGAAGACCGTCACCGCTATGGACGTCGTCTATGCTCTGAAACGTCAAGGACGCACCCTCTACGGTTTCGGCGGTTAATTTAAGTTAACCCGTGTATAAAATATTCTCACTCACTCTCTCTCTCTCTCTCTCTCTCTCTCTCTCTCTCTCTCTCTCTCTCTCTCTCTCTCTCTCTCTCTCTCTCTCTCTCTCTCTCTCTCTCTCTCTCTCTCTCTCTCTCTCTCTCTCTCTCTCTCTCTCTCTCTCTCTCTCTCTCTCTCTCTCTCTCTCTCTCTCTCTCTCTCTCTCTCTCTCTCTCTCTCTCTCTCTCTCTCTCTCTCTCTCTCTCTCTCTCTCTCTCTCTCTCTCTCTCTCTCTCTCTCTCTCTCTCTCTCTCTCTCTCTCTCTCTCTCTCTCTCTCTCTCTCTCTCTCTCTCTCTCTCTCTCTCTCTCTCTCTCTCTCTCTCTCTCTCTCTCTCTCTCTCTCTCTCTCTCTCTCTCTCTCTCTCTCTCTCTCTCTCTCTCTCTCTCTCTCTCTCTCTCTCTCTCTCTCTCTCTCTCTCTCTCTCTCTCTCTCTCTCTCTCTCTCTCTCTCTCTCTCTCTCTCTCTCTCTCTCTCTCTCTCTCTCTCTCTCTCTCTCTCTCTCTCTCTCTCTCTCTCTCTCTCTCTCTCTCTCTCTCTCTCTCTCTCTCTCTCTCTCTCTCTCTCTCTCTCTCTCTCTCTCTCTCTCTCTCTCTCTCTCTCTCTCTCTCTCTCTCTCTCTCTCTCTCTCTCTCTCTCTCTCTCTCTCTCTCTCTCTCTCTCTCTCTCTCTCTCTCTCTCTCTCTCTCTCTCTCTCTCTCTCTCTCTCTCTCTCTCTCTCTCTCTCTCTCTCTCTCTCTCTCTCTCTCTCTCTCTCTCTCTCTCTCTCTCTCTCTCTCTCTCTCTCTCTCTCTCTCTCTCTCTCTCTCTCTCTCTCTCTCTCTCTCTCTCTCTCTCTCTCTCTCTCTCTCTCTCTCTCTCTCTCTCTCTCTCTCTCTCTCTCTCTCTCTCTCTCTCTCTCTCTCTCTCTCTCTCTCTCTCTCTCTCTCTCTCTCTCTCTCTCTCTCTCTCTCTCTCTCTCTCTCTCTCTCTCTCTCTCTCTCTCTCTCTCTCTCTCTCTCTCTCTCTCTCTCTCTCTCTCTCTCTCTCTCTCTCTCTCTCTCTCTCTCTCTCTCTCTCTCTCTCTCTCTCTCTCTCTCTCTCTCTCTCTCTCTCTCTCTCTCTCTCTCTCTCTCTCTCTCTCTCTCTCTCTCTCTCTCTCTCTCTCTCTCTCTCTCTCTCTCTCTCTCTCTCTCTCTCTCTCTCTCTCTCTCTCTCTCTCTCTCTCTCTCTCTCTCTCTCTCTCTCTCTCTCTCTCTCTCTCTCTCTCTCTCTCTCTCTCTCTCTCTCTCTCTCTCTCTCTCTCTCTCTCTCTCTCTCTCTCTCTCTCTCTCTCTCTCTCTCTCTCTCTCTCTCTCTCTCTCTCTCTCTCTCTCTCTCTCTCTCTCTCTCTCTCTCTCTCTCTCTCTCTCTCTCTCTCTCTCTCTCTCTCTCTCTCTCTCTCTCTCTCTCTCTCTCTCTCTCTCTCTCTCTCTCTCTCTCTCTCTCTCTCTCTCTCTCTCTCTCTCTCTCTCTCTCTCTCTCTCTCTCTCTCTCTCTCTCTCTCTCTCTCTCTCTCTCTCTCTCTCTCTCTCTCTCTCTCTCTCTCTCTCTCTCTCTCTCTCTCTCTCTCTCTCTCTCTCTCTCTCTCTCTCTCTCTCTCTCTCTCTCTCTCTCTCTCTCTCTCTCTCTCTCTCTCTCTCTCTCTCTCTCTCTCTCTCTCTCTCTCTCTCTCTCTCTCTCTCTCTCTCTCTCTCTCTCTCTCTCTCTCTCTCTCTCTCTCTCTCTCTCTCTCTCTCTCTCTCTCTCTCTCTCTCTCTCTCTCTCTCTCTCTCTCTCTCTCTCTCTCTCTCTCTCTCTCTCTCTCTCTCTCTCTCTCTCTCTCTCTCTCTCTCTCTCTCTCTCTCTCTCTCTCTCTCTCTCTCTCTCTCTCTCTCTCTCTCTCTCTCTCTCTCTCTCTCTCTCTCTCTCTCTCTCTCTCTCTCTCTCTCTCTCTCTCTCTCTCTCTCTCTCTCTCTCTCTCTCTCTCTCTCTCTCTCTCTCTCTCTCTCTCTCTCTCTCTCTCTCTCTCTCTCTCTCTCTCTCTCTCTCTCTCTCTCTCTCTCTCTCTCTCTCTCTCTCTCTCTCTCTCTCTCTCTCTCTCTGTACCAACGAGACATCCCACCGTTTTTGTTGGCTAGTTAGAAGCATATCCTCGCCGGGATATTCAGTTGCTTTTCCATGCTTTACCAAATAATTACGTAGAATTTAATTCCATAAATCATTGACACTGCACGGAGACGAGAAATGTCTAAAAGTAAAGTAAGTTTTAGGAAATCGGAAAACGTTACAGGCAGACAGAATCATATTCGCATTTGTGATATTAGTATGGGTGACAGTTATTTTCAGTTGATTTATAAAGCAGTCATTTATCTATCTCGAAGTAAGACGGGAAATATAAGAACTTTTAATCTTGCTCCGAGAAAGCGATTCGCACTGCAGGCTTCTTAGTCAGCACATTAAAACGACTTCAATAGAAAATCATTAAATAATATAACAGTGGAATCAAAGAAAACATTCCGTTACCTCGACTTTTAATTGTGAGATTTTATAATTCTATTCTGATATAATACATATATAAAAAGGGTGGTAACCGCTTAAGAAATGGCCACCTCATTTTTTCCCGTAAGTATCGTAAGAGGTGACTAAGGGAAATACTTTGAAACCCTTAGATGGCGAGATAACCATCTCGAATATTACCGAAGTAAAATAAAGCAAACCGATGACGAGCAGCAGAGTCTAAGATGCGAGGTCGCCGTGTGTGGCGATTATGGCAAAACCTCCTTATGAGAGAGGCCTGTGTGCTGCAGTGGACTGTTTCTTGGTTGTTAAGGTAATGTAATATCAAAAGAAGCAAATTGAAATTGGTGACAAAATAAAATATCAATAGTTTTTTAGAATGATCATCGGAAATGATGAGAATTTAGAGAACATTTTACCTTCAAACCGTGTAACTTCTTTGAATGACTCGTTATACGAGTATGTACCATAGAGCTAGATCTGAGATTCGATATCTGAACTTCTAATCAATCTCACTCTTTATCTCACTGCTCAATCTTTCCAAGTTCAAAACTGAACAGGCCCTTCAATCACAGTGTCCATGATAACACGAATAAGTTAACCTTTCTCACCGTGTTTGTCTGCTAAGTACTACTAGATACAGGTCACGGGTTGAAAGGAATAACCGTCATTGCCAGTAGTAATCGCAATAGTGCTACTCGATTTCGGTCTAGGGATTTAAGTTATCTGGCATATCTAAGCAAAATATCATAAAGGTTTATCACTACGAGATTACATGTACTTATATTGTAATATTGTTATTTTTTTTTTTGGGGTATTTCTATATTTACTCATCTGGTTGGGTTGTATAAATAAATACATATGTAAGTACATATATAAGTAATATTTTATAAATTATATATGTAATAAAATTAAATAGATAATTAAAACCCAACCAGATGGAAGCCCCCGGCAGGGGAGACCAGACGGCCGAGGGTAAGGGAGAAAGGGAAAGAAACCGGCGGACAATGCGAGCGGTATCGAGTAGTATGCCTTCTGCATTTGAGCTCGGAGCGGTCCGTCACGGAGTTCCAGCCGCCTCAGATGTTCCGAGAGGCTGACTGGAATTAACCCATTAGAAGAGACGACGATCGGAATAATTTCGGTCGGCATACCACCCCACATGTCGGTTATGTTATTATTTTTATTGTTATATCTACTACAATATTTGTAATGCCAGTACCGGGCATTGAACCCAGGTCACTCGCTTACTTAATTAAAGCAAGCGCCCTGCTTTTAGCCTCTGGGCTACCAAGGCTCAGTAAATTAATTTCGGTTACTAGGTAGGTCCCATTCTTATTCCCATTTATGCCGCCAATCGGTAGTCCAACAACTGTTATGTTCTAGATAGAAAGCTAAAGAGAGCCAGTATAATTACAGGCCGTGACGAATTTAATCTAAGAATAAGATCTGGGTTTCTGTCACCACTTACCATCAGGTTGACTGTTAGCTCGTTTGTCACCCCAATCCATTAAAAAAACACAGCGGCATAATGCTACTATTTCCCGCTATTATTTAGTGCCAGCGCGTTCCTCCTCCGGTCGAGCCGACCCATTCGGCCCAAACTGCGTTTCCGTACTGTACAGGTGATATATGGTACTCTGATTGCCAACCCATTTTCCATATATAGCGAGTATGACAAATCCTGTTCATGGAACAGGCCCAGAGACTATTAAAGAAATAGAAACCGTTAACTTTTATTTTACGTTTCTGTAGTTAGTAAGGGTATAGTTCACAAATTTTATGAAATAAATATTAGACACAGAATCAAAGCACACATCGGTTAGGTTTTCCACTTGAAAAGACTTTTGGAACGACGGAAGGACGTTTTATATGGAAGCCAATAACGTTATTTCAAGCTTCGTTACATTCCTTTCAAACATCTAGATTCTGCACAATAGGTAGTTTGGTCTTTGAATACTTGAGCGTTTGTATAGTTAGAAAGAAATATTACACTTATCAAAATATGTAATGTTGTGCCACAGAATGTAAGTTCTAAATCAGGCATTGTTGGCGCAATTGAAATGGGCTATACTTCAGTTTGTTGTTTTAAAATATAAATAAAAATTACATCTTCTTCGTTATCAGCCTGTCTGTTAACTGTTGGATAAAGGCTTTTCAAGGAAACAATCTACAAAAGTTTGCATGCGTTTACGATTCAGATATTAATTAAATAAATTATAATTTTAAAATATATGTAATCATTATAAAATAAATTGGTGCTAATTTTAAGGAGTTTAAATTATATATTTACTTACAGATGTTTTCATTGTGTATGCTACATTTTCGTTTGGTGTACAGTGTGTTACATATAGTGCAGTATGTACAGTAAGTAGATTCAGCCTTAAATTGCCATTACTAACTTTGTAAACCCCATATTTTTTACAATAATGAAATCGGTACACTATTTTTAAAAACACCTTAAGTTCTATTGTTTATTCAAGCATTTACTAATACTTGAATATTTGCTTGATTACAAACTTTTAACGTTACTTTGCTTTCGAAGTGACATTTGTAATGAAAATTCTCAAGAAGTTATTGCAGATTTATATATTAGTAGCTGAACCTTTTCACGCTTTGCTGTGTCTGAATTCTTAACTTCGTTCAGTAATTTATTAATTAATATAATTTTTTGACATTTGACATCTTTGATCAAATTGGGAACATTTAAACACAAAATTAGTCTGGAAATATTTAGGCTTTATTCAACTTGATTTAACATTTGAAATGAAACGATTATTTACAGATTTTATCACATTTAATGCAGACTTCCTAGTGCGTCAGTGTCAGTTTGATTTCCCGTCAGTGTCAGTTTGATTATCAAAAATTAGAATGTTTAAAAAATAACCAAATTCCTATGTAAAGATAATCGTATTATAACGTCGTCTCAATGCTTACTTTTCTGTTCTTGGTAAAATATCTTTACAATTAGATACTGGCTTCCATGATAATCAAAAGGACAAACAATACGAAGGATAAGAAATATTGCCATAAGGAAGATCAAAACGAGCATTCCCCTGCTCAGCTTTTATGTGTATAGTAATATGGGGCCATTCAAGGATAAGGAAGGCTTTTATCTATAGAAATGTTGAGCGATCTAACGTTTTGTACTTCGTATTTCCTTTCTAAAATGTTTTTATTACGGCGTGGGTAAATTTTGTTACATCAACGTTTATGTTGTAAAAACCTTTTAATTTAATTTATATACAATGTATATTATTAAACAAATGATAATTAATATAATTATTATTTTCAATTTGGTGGAATCTACACGCAAGATTTATAAAGGATTAAAATAAAAACTATAATAAATTAAGAATAACCAACCATTTCAGACACATTTTAAACTAAGGTCTATAAATTAATTGATAAGTAAAGATAAATTTATAAGAATAAGTAGTTATAATCAACTAAATAAGCAGTTACAAATTTCGATTCCTTTTTTTTTCTTCACCTCTATTTTTTATTTCCATTTTTTTGTTTGTTTGTGTTTTGGTTTTTTTTAATCCGTTATCAGTATTAGTCTAATGAATGATAACAAGATATTACTTTTATAATAACGGATAAGACCTTGTTAAAACTATATTTTACATAAGTTGAACTTCCTATTGTAATACAACTAGTAAATAAAATTATTGTGGGATCGCACATTGGCATGTCGGTGAAGTGACAAGGCTCCAACTGAAAATCAGCGATGCAACCTCTGCAGCATTACGCAGAGTTGGAGACCTATATGGTACTTATTTTTATTGACTGTGTTAAATGTTATATTTTTACTATTATTATTTTTAATTTTTTTTTGTTCCTATTTTAATCTATATATTTTGTATTCCTAATGATTTAAATATGTGTACCAAATAAATCGTTCTTTCTTTCTTTCTAGTTATAAGTAACTAGGGGATTCCATAGAGGAATCAAACCCGCGGATACACAACTCCTAAGTCAAATCCTTAGTACCTACTAGGCCAACCGCGATAACAAATACATGATAAGTAAAGTTTCTTGCAGAGCCTGTAATCAGTCGTCCACTGCTGGGCTTTTATTTCTCCGCTATTGGCGATCGTAGTATCAGACATGCACAAGGACTGCTTTAGGCCTGGCATATTTAAGATGTGGATTTTGTCCATGTCGGAAGTCACGTGATTATTTATTTTTTTCTTAGTTAAATTTTACGACACATACAGGATAAGACAGAGTGGCAGATTCTCTTAAGTTACAGTAAACCTTGGTATTATTAATGTAAGTAATCATTTAAAATAAGTTGATTGATCCTTTTATTGCACTATCAAAAGTATCTATAATGTGCCTAAAATACTTATAACTAAAATTTAAACTGTATAATAACACGGTTTGTCATTTGCTTACTCCAGGTATAGCAGTATACGTAACATTGATTTTACTCTGCAATTCGAGTCTGTGTGAAAATGCCTGTAATAATATGAGACAAGCATGGCCGTGTGGACATCGGAAGCGGCGACTTCACGTCGTTAAATATTCATGAGGTAATTTTAGCTTGTGTTAGAGGTCGTACTATGCTTCGCAATAACCAAAACTAGTCTAGTGGACATAATAAGTGGGGCTTTGCTTGCGGAGATAATTAACATAAGTGTTCAATAATATTTAAGTAAATCGTCATCAACATCAGATGGTGATGTCCACCTTGCCAATTTTGACTACGGCTGCAACGTCAGAATACTATCGGCAGTTGTCAAAGTTATAGTATTCGACACTTGGTATACATGTACACTTCAGCACGGTAACGGCGATCCAGGTACGAATTTTAATCCTCAAATCCGGCAACTTGTTTTACTATTGGCAGGGGCTTGGGACAGGGGCCATCTGTCCCGAGGTGTCGGGTTTATCGTCTATAGATCTCTCATCAACAACGTGATCAAGATCGGAAGTGTGTCTCCGTGCTGTTATTGAGAGTCATCTTAAATCGTCTAGTAAACATACTTGACGACTTCCAGCCTTCCAAACAAGCCGGATTCCGAAAAGGTTATAGTATGTGGTATGCCTTCGATCCAGTCGAAATTTAGGCAGTACTACAGTCTCTCCACCGGTGCGAAATCTCTGTAGTGAGATAGATTCTAGCCTCATTGTATTTGTACAGAACCAGAGGACTAAACCAATCCAACTGCAGAAAGGTGTAAGACTGGGTGATGTCATATCCCCGAAAATCTTCACCGCTGTATTGAAAGATGTTTTCAAGTAGCTGAATTGGACTGGATACGGTATCAACATCAATGGTGAATACAACACTCTTCTTCGATTTGCCAACGACATAAGTTTATGGCAGGATCGCTGAATGAGCTTAGCACCTATGTTTAGCAGTGGGCTTGTAATAGGCTGCAATGATACGATGAATACTTCTTATGAATGTAAACACGTTACGGTGCCGAAATAGTAGAGTTTAACTCATACTAGAAGTAGCTTATGAAGATTTAACGACGTGAAGCTTATTTCGTATCTCTTATGCTTTCTGTTATTCTGTTTGTGGTATAAAGGGACTTTTCGGTGGACAAGGTAACCTATCTCATACATGACATAACATTTTGGTACTTATGTAAATGGTAATAATTAAACTAAATTTATACTCCGAGGTATTATATTTATCTGGTAGTAACAATGATTGCAATAAACGCTGAAAATTATTAATATTTCCTTTTAAACTTAGCAAAAACCATTCTCTGCATATTAAGCTTGTGAGTTTATAATAGATAAGAATCTACACAACAATTAATGGCTCTTTAACGTGATACAGTCTCAAGTAGAGCGAAGGCTTAAATGTATTCAGCCAGTAATTACTGTAACTAACAATTGCCTGATGTACGAGTATTCACGCGATTCCAAAATAAATTATAGACAATAAGAAGCAACTGCTATTAACAAACAGGTAAATTAAAGTATATTACTGTTTTTTGGGTAGAAATTTAAGAAGGTATATTGAGGGCTACCTTTACCAATTAGGCTATAAGACAATGTTGACACTTTAAGAAGTATCTACACGCCGAGTTTTATATTGTTTGTAAATTGGCACAAAATCTTCCCACTCATATTACTATTTAAGCAAAACGATATGCTGCATACATATTGCATACGGCATACATATTGATAAAAGGTATAAAAGTAAAGTTTATTTCGAATATCTTCAAAATATTTTTTACATTTCTGTCACAATTTATGAGAGTATTTCAACATAGAACGGATGAGAGGGACGATACCGCTTACTTAATATTCGTATAATAAGTTCTACGGGTGCACATAACGATGAATATGGCAATAATAATGTAATAGTGTAATGTAATAATGTAATACTAATAAACTACTTGTTTTACATTAATAAACTTATTTAACAGTGAATGAATGAAAATTATTTATTGACGTCAGGAGTAAAGTAGCAGCCTGTAAATAGCCCATAGGCTGGACAGGCAATGGCCTCCTCTCCAAAATTTTTGAGAGCAAGTGGAGCCAGAAAGATTTCATCACGCTTCTCCAAGTGCCGGTTGGGGAACATACCGATTTCCTCAGGGTATTTTCTTTCACCGCCGAGCACTAGGAAAAAATCAGAAATTAAAATTAGTGTTATCAGTTTTAGTGGAACTGGCAGCGGGAATCGAAACCAAGCCACTCGCGTACTATGAAATTAAAGCGTCCGCCCTGACCACTAGGCTACCACAGCTCATGTGTGAATACTTTGACCCAAAAGGATCAAAGTATCCTATTATTTGCGGATTTTATCAAGTCTAATAAGATTTTTTAAATTACGACGTTTTTAAATCTAATTATCAGGGATGATTATAATCATGATTATACAGGTACGTAATGTTTCACGATTATGCAAAACTTAAAATGTTAAATACTTTAAATAATTTCTCTCTTTATTTCTTTAAATAATCTTATATATATAGAAATTATAAACTGCATGCATGGCTCTTTTCCACAGTCCTGATAATAAAATTCCATATGTCATTATGCTTCGATCCCTGTGACACACCCATTTTTACTACAGAATCATCGAATATCCACCATTTACATGTATTATTTGGATTACTATTACTACTACTATTACTAGGATAGAAATATAACAACTAACCTACTTGCTAAAATTTCAATATTCTAGATAACAAAACAAAATTGTGTGAAGTATACAATCAAAATGCTTTTGATAAGTTACAGAATACACCAATCGCATTTCGAGTACTTTCCCACGCACTGTAAATATGCTGAATCAAACTTACTAAAAAAATATTCTCAAAAATTTCTGATAAAACCGAAACAGGTATAATATTACCTAGATCTTTAGTGTCTCCGGATTTATAAAATTATATTACCTTACAGTCCTTCATTAATTTCACATTCAACCAGTCTGTAAACTGTTCATACCATGACATTCCATACAGCTTAGATTGCCATCAAATTAAATAAACAAAACACAGAATCGCAGCTATTGTTTTTAATCTGTTTTTTTTTATACTATAGTATACCTTACTTTATGTTTTGAAGAGGATCACTTTTACGTGAACATTTAAGTTGCAAAGATTGTGATAGTAGTGTGTAATTATTATAAATTAGCCCAATCCCTAGTGGTAGGAAGCAGTAATACTCCCCCGTGGTGATTTGGTCGAAAGTGGTCGACTTCGATAACTTACATACATTTCGATCAGTCTTCTACAAAATGTTCCAAATCTAAGTATAAATTTCGTAATTTCTTCGTTTTAGTCTATGTATATATAAGTTTACGAGTTGACCACGAAGTAACAAATACCCTTTATTGAATATAAGTGAGAACGTCCTAGAATATTCTCAAAAGTATAAGAAAAATTGCTCAGATATACGAAAAAAAAACCTTAACTTTACTCTCAGTAACTAGAAGCTTATTACAATTTTACCTAAACAAGGTAAATAACAGGACTTTGCTTCATAAAATTTTAAAAAGAGTCCCTCAGTCTTTCTTAACAAAATATTTATTTTAGTATGCTAATCAAGTTATGTGTACGTGTTTGTTGAATAACTAAAAGGATTACTGTATTTGAAATGGGTTTATACGTTCAAATTTAAGCCGTCAATAGACGTGCAAATTAACCAAACATTGGGCGTACAGCCTTCCGAAACTGATTGAGTTCGGGTTATCCATGTATATTATATTATACAACTCCTATATTAATAACTTTGATCGATTGTTGGAGAACAAAGCGTGACAAATGTTATATTAAATTTTGAAGGACTGAAACTGTCACAGAAAATGACAGATTGATATCACTTGATTGTAACTACAACATAGATGAAATAATGTTCTACATATTTTAATGTCATTGAATATGTAATTGTTATAATGATTTCTAGTATTTACTCGAACGCTACGAATTTTATCGCGTTTAATCTTATTTTCATATGCCCGACGTTTCGATTGCTTTGTAGCAGCCGTGGTCACGGGGGGCAGTCCCCCTCAGCAGTACCTCAGTAGGTGTTAGAGGTCCTGATGTCATAGTTAACTCGGACTACCTTCAGCTTTTATTTCTTAATTTTGGTCCGATCTACGTAGATTGTGCTCACACACACACAGTATCTTGAGGTCGTGTACTTGTATGCTTGGTTTTAGATTTAATTTTGTTTATTACTGGATCCCAATTATTGAAATTAGGATCTTTTATAGATTTACAAGAGAAGTATTAAAGTTTTTCTATTCAAAGTCTAGATGTAACGTAATTTCCTTGACGCTGCAGAGTTAGATTTACCTTATCACACAACTAGTACTCAAAAAAAGACAAATTTCACTTTAAAATTAATTAATTTGTTATCGACTGAACTTTCATCAGCATTGTAGTGAGTAATAATATAACAGTTTACAACTCAGAGGTTGATTCGTAAATTTTGTGACATAAATCTTCTTGGGTAAGCAAATAATCCCTAACTCAAAACACTATTAACTGTTAGGTACCCGCTTTAAGAAAGTGCCTAACTTTACTTGTATCATTATCTACTTTACACTACTCAAATTTTGGGTGAGAACCCGACCGGATATACGAAGAATTACTATTCCTTCACCTATGTAAATTTAGGATGAAGTTTTGATGTATTCATAGTACCATTTACTAACAACTTATATAGGTACCGGGGTCTTGTTAAATAACTATAGATAATATCTTTTCTAATAAACATTTTAAAACTTTTATCATTCTGATAATTAACACAAAAATGTCACAATTTCATTAAAAAAATTAAGAACATTATCTGTAGACTAACAATTGCTAACGGCATTTTGGCTATAGGCTACTGACTCACTTAAGGCCGGCGAATTTTTCTTATAACATTTTGCAATTGTCGAAACAGACTCTGCGCAAAATAAGTTTCCAAAATAAATTATTTCTACACTTTACTTTAGATCGGAACACAAGTGCAAGTATAAATGTAGAAGCAATAACTTTTCAGTGTTCAATATTCATGAATCAATCGAACTGTTGCATTCAAGACCGGTACTTTTATCTTATCCTTTGTTTCAAGGAGTTCTAGAAACTGCTAAGTTGTAAAATCTCATTTTAAAGTTGTACTAAAATCAATCGAACGAGAATAATATTTTATCACTATATTTATTTTCGAAGTATTGTGGAAGAGAATTTCTTTGCCAGCACCATTGGAATTCTTAAGGCTTGTTCGTTCACTACTACCTTTTTCAAACGCGTAAGATGCTAAAAGAGCATAGTGTCCAGCGAAAGAAGCGATAGTTCCGCCGCTCGCTCATCAACCCCCCTGATGTTCTTACACACAATTCTTTTTTTTCGAGCAAGCGTTTCACCTGATAGTAAGTAATTACCGTCGCCCACGTACATCTGCAACACCAGAGGTGCTGCAGGTGCATTGCCGGCCTTTAATGGTATCTGGGAAATGGGAGGGAGGATGAGGAAGGGGATGGGATGGGGGTGTGTACTTCCAAGTAGTTAATAGCAAGGTTATATTTTTATGTAATAATATGATTGTGTTTTTTAATATACTGTAGTATTACTAAGTGCTGACTTGAGTCATAATTTATAATAAAATACTTATAATATTGATTATTTAATCTGTGTTTATATCATTTACTTTTAATTAAATTTAATAAAATGTTCTGCAGGAACTTTTCTTGTCTCATGAAGGCGATTTACATAGCTAAATTGTACATGGATAAACATTCAAACGAGGGACAATACTAATTTCTCGTGCGGTAATCGAACCCAAAATCCTCAGCGCTGCAGTGAAACGTCGACGACATAGAGTTCGTTGATATATGTAATTCTTTATAGCACGACGTAACCCGTCATACCCCCTCGCGAGAACGGGTACGAATAAGTTACTTGCCGAAGTATAATAAAATGTACTTTAATAACTAATAAACACGCTTTTTACTTCCTCCTTTCATCAGGTCCTCGTCAGAGATGAAATTAATAGGACTCGATAGGGCAAATCTAATTTGTCAAAACTCGAAGGGCTTACTAGTAGCCATTCAAGAAATTCGTTACCAGTTTCTTTATCGGACCGGCTCGAAGGATACCATATTATTGTATTGTCATCGGCTCTTAATACGTGTGCAAAATTTAAAATTTTTCGAACATCTGAAACAGGGTGAAGTTGTGTTTGAAGACCTCATTACATTGATACATACCTACATATCAGTGAAGTTTATATAAAGCGTATAAACTTAAATTTTTAAAATATTATACTAAATGCGTATTTTAGAATAAATCAATTGAATTTAAATATATTTCATAAATTAACAAAGCATGGCATAACACAGGTTAGGGTATTAATTGAATACATTATTCACATGCGGTCCATCAGTAGTGTACCTTACGGTTTCTTACTTCGTAATCGTTTGTTTTATTAACCATAAACTTTGCCCAACATTTTTAGGTATGCATTTTAAATACAAATTATTTAAACTATAGAAATTCATGTGTCTGTACGATATACTTTAAATATGGCACAGTGTTATCACTCTGTGCTATATTTGAAGTATATTCTATGTATATATAAATAATATGCTATACTGAGTCTCGTGTTTGTGTTATCACGTAACGCAAATAAAGAAATCCTAATAGCACCAAGATTCTGGAAAACTGCAAGAAAATCAATCATAATCCCAGTAGGTACGCGGTTCGTCATAGTAAACGAGACGCACCTTATTAACCCCAATTTTCCTATGTAAATGCAACATGCACACCATAATTGGCCACATCTCACCGGTTTAAACCAGAAATTGCTGTTTTTCATGAATATAATTTAGCAAATATTAAAACATTTTTTAATTAGGCCGTTTTGGCGCGTCACTTTCAGCCAAATTACATTACAAGTCTATGTATATTACATATTGTAATGTATTACACGCATTTCACTAGTAAATAAATAATTTATTCTTTGATATAAATAATAATGTTCCTTCACATAATCATTGACTTTGATGTCAACATCAAAGTGATCTATAATACATTTTCGAACTTTTTGAAGTGATATCATTATGAAATGAAAATAGCTTAAAATCTGGGTCCTAAATTATACGAAAAATTTATAAACTCTGCTAAGCCAAGATTACCACAAATCGAAAACAGTTCGTTTGACATTCGAAATTTGCCATAATTTCACATAAGTTGTAAGTCGAATATTCATAAATATAGTTCTCTTAAAAGTGACGGTAAATTATATCATTTATTAGGAACAATAACAGGTAAAGCACGAAAAGTATTAAAACATGTTCTGTAAATTATCCATTAACATGGAACTCTTTGGTCGATCGCTTCGAAGACATGCGTACTTAAGCTTCAACTTATATCTATCAGCTGTTTAACTAAAAAATTAACGGCCCAACTTCAGCTATAAACTTTCAATATTTTTTAGATAATGATGTGTCGGCGATTAACGCATTAAAAAAACCTTAAGATTAATAACCTTGCAGATTACATTATATAATACAACATTTCATGAAATTGTATTTCAGATATTGTACACGCTTTTGATATATAACGATGTAACAATAAAATAGTAGGTATATTTGATTTATATTTGATTGTTTCGCTAATTTAATAAAATACGAATACGTAATGTAAAATATTTGTTCATGAATACGCACGGTAATGCTATGTGCATTAGTTGCAAATATAGAGATTACTTCGTTTACAATCCCGCCCGCAAAATACAGTCCACCGCGTATTTTTAACCCAATGTTAATTTGAAAAATAATAAATCCATTTGTATTATGTGTAATAATGACGATCATTGTCATTTGTATTCTGTATTTAGTTTCAATCTTTGCCCGCGAAACGTAATGTTGAATTAATTGAAGACATTGCATTAAACGCGATAAAATCCGTTAATAATAGTTTCATTTCAAATGTGTGGTGTTCAGGTAAATACAAGAAATCATTTTGCGTTGAATATAAATGTGAAACTTGTAATAAAAATTATCACTTGTTCACAAGTATGACGCATGAGGCAGCCTTCGCCCTCCTCTACTATATTAAAGGGAAGTGAACGATTCACTACACGATACCGCCACAAGTAGAGGCCTCTTAGCGAACATGACATACTCAAGTCTTCTATACATACACATACGTCAATTACAGCAAACATTATCGCACACCTACCGATTTCTATGAGACCATTTAAAATGTCATAAATAAATGCAAAATAGCGGTGTCAAGTTATAAAACAGTTCATATAACACTCTTCCTTATCATAAAGATAATAATTAGGGTTATAGTCAACTTTTGAGCACAAATACGTCGTCGTTGAACGTCGTTTCTGAAAGATTCTATAACATACATTCTGAAATTTTATTATATATAATGCATCGAACCATAAAATAAATAATTTTTTTTTGTTACATTTTTGTCAAACACGTAAGATAGAAAACTATATACTTTGTTTTATTGCTATTAGACAATAGTTTCACTAGGATCCCATTTGGTGTTATGTGACGATACAATTCACGATAGGGATTACTTTTAAAATATTCATGTACTCTTGCCTATTAGAGGTACATAATGTACGACAGGCACGTCAATACCCTCAGTGTGAGTTGCATCTCTTAATACAGAGGTTTAGTCTACCTACAATTAGAAAATGAAAACCAAACTTACTATCAGGGTACGGTTAAGAATTGTACTGTCTTGGCGTGCAAAAGACCGATGATAACTTAAATCTGTAACAGAAAAATTTATTTAACTTAATATTTTTTTTAAACAAAATTTCCAAAAAAAGCGATATTGACTAAAAATTTACATATGATTACATAAATAATAAATAGTAAACAAAAATGCATAATATAATTTTTAACAACTTGGAAAATTTGCAAATTATTGACATAAATTTAACTGGCCATTTCATTAATCAGACTGTAAAAGCTGTTATTCGCTGACTATCCGTTACGGTGCAATTTATTTCAATCAGCGCGTAACGACGTGAAAGAAGTAAATTGTCACTGCAATAAAAAGCTATCAGATTTTAACATTTAAAGTACACATACTTTATTTTCTATTATCGTCATCTCCAGCCTCTTAACAGTTTATTGTAGAATATTACGGCCAGCCTCAATTTGGAGTTGGTGATCGCAGTGACAGGATCTAAGATGCTACTGCCCTTTTTGATGGTTAATCAGCCTTCTGTCAGCCTACGATCTAATCAACCTAAGATGAATATGAATTTTCATTACCAAAGTAATTCATAACTATATAAATATAATATTATTCTATTATAAATATAAATCGAAGTCTTAAACAAAAAACCAATTTTCTTTTATAGTTTTTATATCACCATTTGTTGTTGATGCCTGGTAAATAGTACCATTTATTGCCGTGTATAATAGTAACAAAAAATTAAAATTTAATAGTTTTAATGTTAGATTATAATATGGGGAGGGGCAATTACAATTGAAAAACACATGAAAAAAAAATTTGTTAATAACTTGAAAGTCTTGTCTTAAAAAAGCAGACAATTTATGTACTGTTTTTGAGGTGAAAGGGAGAAAACACCTTCTGTTTTCCTACTGTCAATTTCACCTGCGCGCGTTGCACCCTGCTAGCTGACAAACAAGGGTCTGGCGACAGATGGTGGAAAATTCACACGTATTTGCCGAACTCAAATATCACAGAGAGCATCTTAAGTACGAGGGTTCTGGTACTGTAATCACAAACCCGTTTGTCCGGCATGGTGAGTATGGGCAAACCCACTACGGCTCGCTAACGCTTTATTGGACTTTCAATCGTTCAGCAGTGAACTTAAATAATGCTGATACTTGTTAATGATAATAAAAAAAAAATGTTGAAATAAATACATTTTTAAAGTTGCGTCTTTTAACCGGGTTGGAGGAGGTGTCAAACTTTATCGACTTATTGCGCGCCTCATAACGTGAAACTGTTGGAGCGTTTGCATTATTATCGACATTTCAAGGTTAGGTTAGCATTCGATATTCACCTAATTTGTGATAAATATTTTTTCGTACGGAAATACCTATCGTATGCCCGCCTCCGTTGACACTTTGATCAATCTTAACCATTTGTAATCTTCTACATTTGTTCTCAGAGAGGGTTAGTCTTTTCTCTATCTATAGTAAAATTTCGATGCACAAGACCCAAGGCATAACAAAGGCGTTTGTGACAAAGCAGACATTATTGGATGACTTAGGTACAAGTGAGGTTGGCATTTGGAGAAATATGCGGTATATTGCCCCTTACACTAAACTTAAAACACCTAGCTCGATAACAGGAAACTGTTATTCGCTGACTATCCGTTACGGTGCAATTTATTTCAATCAGCGCGTAACGACGTGAAAGAAGTAAATTGTCACTGCAATAAAAAGCTATCAGATTTTAACATTTAAAGTACACATACTTTATTTTCTATTATCGTCATCTCCAGCCTCTTAACAGTTTATTGTAGAATATTACGGCCAGCCTCAATTTGGAGTTGGTGATCGCAGTGACAGGATCTAAGATGCTACTGCCCTTTTTGATGGTTAATCAGCCTTCTGTCAGCCTACGATCTAATCAACCTAAGATGAATATGAATTTTCATTACCAAAGTAAAATTTCGATGCACAAGACCCAAGGCATAACAAAGGCGTTTGTGACAAAGCAGACATTATTGGATGACTTAGGTACAAGTGAGGTTGGCATTTGGAGAAATATGCGGTATATTGCCCCTTACACTAAACTTAAAACACCTAGCTCGATAACAGGAAACTGTATCTTCCTTCTCACTTGTCACGATGTTCGTCACTATAAAAAAATTAACAAAGCGGGGGGTAGAGGATTGATTCCGAAAAAAGGTAAATTAATTGAAGTTTATGTTTGCGTACGGATAGTCATCTCTTATTCCAGGTAAATATGAAACAAGTTTCTTAAGTTCAAGTGTAAACTGCATAGGTTGGCTAGATAAACATTAAAATAAAATCTACGCGTTAATTTTTTTGGGAGTTATTGATTTAGAAACGAACAAGCAATTAAGATTATGCCCACTCGTATCAATTCATTACATATTTTATTCAATAGTTATACTTAGATATTATTCGAATACTTGCTAGTACGTAAGTTTTCTTGTTACGGTATGCTCTAACCCGGTTGTATTACGATCTCACAAGTACTTGTTTTAAAAGTTACTCCTATCCGGAACACTTTTTCAATCGACATAGCATGGTTGTATTTTACTACTTTGATTTGGCCGTATTCGGATTTATTCTCCGAAATCAATTGATCTCGTCCGTTAATCAGCAGGATGCACCGCGTGAAATGCGATTTGGAGAATATTGTGTGTTGAATGAAATTATAACGAAACAGATGACGAGAGCCTCCCAACACTCATTCTTGTTGAAAGTTATTTCTATTTATAAATTAAAATAAAAGAATCTAGATAAAAGTAAACTAACTCTTGTTTTTCTGCGTAGTAAATTGTCGGCAGCTCTATTTATCAGACTACTGTCACTGTGCAGTGTGAAGTAATTACTTCAGTCGCATTCCTCTGCGCTGGTAATTTGTAACTTACTTTCTATCTTAAGAAATCTTTAGAAATTCGTACTTGCAACATATAGAAACCTCTAAAACCTTTTAACAGATCAGTATCACCGCCATTTTCTGCGGTAACTACGTATGTTATCGATTTGAAAATTGTCGCTGTAAATGCATCTTAAATTTATGTAAAATCATGAAACAAAAAAATATTGGAACAGTTTTCACAAACATGTATATTTAATCGCCACTTCTCTTAAATTTTGTTTGCCAAGACAGTGTTAAACAGATTTTGTTACTGTCGGGATTGGTCTACTTGAGCTAGGCTTTATTTTTCACTTCAGTCACTTCCGCTTTCTTGTTAATTTGTATTATTTTAAAAATAATAAGGCCACGATAGCCGATGGTAAGAGCATCTGTCTCCGAATAAGGAAATCGAATTCACCCGAATGACAGTTTTTTTTTTGACATTAAATGACGACTGTTATGTTGTCCCAAATAAGCTCTGATGAGAAGTGGGTTGAAACGACTAATATGTCTCTGTCCACCCAGTAACAGGTTATGGGAGCTAATATTTAATTTTTAAATTAAACCTTACATTTTTTGAAAATTTAGTTTTATTTAAAATATACAATTGAGAAAAAAAAGAACCTAACGTTATAAAAGAAAACATCTAGTCCTTAAAAAAACAAAGCAACGCTAAGAAGTTGGCTTATTTAATGTGTATTTGCTGCATCACCTCCTCTTAAGCCCGGCAGGTGCTACACCACAAGTAAGTTGTGTTATTGCACGACTGTGCGATACCAAATAAAATAAAAGCGAGCAGTTGTATGTAACGCTTTCTTAGAGAGTTTTCTTTTTATTTTAACCAAAAAATACGTTACACAACTTTTAGAGAAGCCTTTTGTGTCTATTTATATCTTTAAATATTCCTAAATTTTCCTGATAAGCAATATTGCCAAATGATGGTGGCGTTAGAATCTCTGCCACCCCATTTTAATCCATGGATGTCGTACAAACCGCCTAAGGGGCATGCCAGAGAAGCTTTGTAGCTTCCGACAGATGGCGAAATAATCTGCTCAAATATGCGAGATCTAGTACTCAGATTAGAATGTACTTGCCGTGCGTGGTGATTACGGCAAATACTTCTGAATTGGAAAGGGCTTACATTTTACAGTGGAATGTTGTTTAAGTGGCTGATGATGGTGATAAAGATGAAAAGGTCCGACATTGATTTGAAATTTATTTTTAATATTGGATTTTAAGCACGTCAATCGGATATTTATTATATGCCTATAATTGATTGATATGGATATTTTTACGTTTGATCCCGATTATTTGTTCCAATTGGAAACAAGATATTAGTTATATTTAGTAGTTAGACGGGTTGTTATATTCTTACATTGTCACCAATCGGTTATAATATGCATTTTTTTCATATAACGTTACATTCCTATAATTGAGTTCGCCAATTTTGCACGATCTGCCAAACACATATTTGGCAGGTCGTGCATAATCTATAATTTTTTTTCTATTAATACTAGCAATGCTATTTAAGTAACATTACTAATATACCTGTTAACCCTCCAACTAAGCATTACAGCTTGTAACTGAAGTAGTTCACGACAATAGTCGAAAGGCGCGTCTGGACATATGTCATGTTTCGCAGTCCTCACCCTCACCCATTAGGCTATTGGCGCTTTAAAAGAAGACTTATTTGTAAACCAAGTAATGTACAATGGGACGTTCGTAAATAGTTACAAACTGTTATTAGCTTGTTCTAAATAAAGATGAGGAAACAAGGTTAGCAACAGTTTTTGATAGGCAAGAGACTGATGAAACGTATACAACTAACTATCGACCAAATGCACTAATTGTATTTTAAAAATATTTGAAGAGGTTATGCCTTATCGTAGTAAAACTCGATGGTTTTTTTCTATGGTATTTGCTCTAGCAAAACAGCTTTTTTTTGTTGCTGCTCGAATGACCCGGCTCGACCGAGGTAGTACCACAACCTCGCAGAATAGCGGCGTGTAGTAGAAGCTGCTTCTGTTCCGGCGTTTCATACGGCGAGTGAGGTAACCGGAGGCCCTCTTTCCCTCCCCATCTTATCTCCCATCTTCCAAATATCCTTAAAGGCCAGCACTACACCTACAGCGACTCTGGTGTTGCAGATGTACGTGGGCGAAAGTGATCACTTACCATCATGAACCGCTTGTTCGTTTGGCCCCTTTACTATAAGAAAAAAATAACACACACACTAACACTATACTCACCACTAGACAATATAATACACGTAACAAGATGTACTTTAGTTTTTATCATATTAACGGCATGAAAGACCGTGCCGGCATTTATGTTCCGTGTATCGTAGGCATCGTAGAGTTGGAGAGGCTCGTATTCAGTTGTGGTCGTAGTCTAAAAACTGCTGAAGAAGAATAAGGAGACAACATGCTAGCAATGGTGTCAGTGCCAGGCATTCCTCGTACATTCCGTGAAACTCAAACAGCAACTGCAAAATGCTAGCATAGGCTTCTGTTTTATAACAGTTCGACGTACACATGTTACACCAATAAAACATCGCCGGAACGCTAAATGTATGCCAACCTAGCTAGACAGCGACCCTGGCGGCTACCATTTTTCCATTTTCCACTTTGTTATAACGTAACCTATATTTAAATACGTAACACAAACGCTTTCAAGATCACTAGAGATTTTACCTTCGTGTTCTTTGTATCATACGGCTGCCTTCCGAGGTAGTTTCCGATACGAGGCAATCAAGTTCTGAAACAATCTGCTACCACCTATACCAAATACGAGATCAATACAAGATTTCAGCCTAAAATATAACAATCTCCTATCTTATATACCTTTATTTTATACATTCGCAACATCGACATAATAGAGGTATCAGAAGCTATACAGAGCACAACGAAATTGTGTGAATAAAATCACATGTCAACTTTTGGGTTTCATTTTTTGTCTCATTTCATTTTATTTTTTATTCCGATTAACTGTGAAATATATTCCCTTTGCTATTTGTTATCTCCTAAAATCAAATATGAGATTTTTCGTGTACTTGGCAAAAGTACCGATTAACCGTCTTTGGAAAAGTATGATAACCGCGTGGTTTAGTGTTTAGCGTACCTGACGGCTGAGCTATCGGTCTTGGATTTTAATTTTTATTTTATAAAAGAATGTGTCAAACGAGCATGCGGCTCACCTGATGGTAAGTGATCACCGACGCCCATGCACAACAGCAGAGGAACTACAGAGGCGCTGTTGGCCTTTAAGGAAGGAATAGGCTCTTCTTGAAGGTCCCTAAGTCGTAACTGTTCGGAAATACGATATGTTGATTCCCTGTGTTGAAGGCTCTTACCTATGAGGTTACCGAAACTTTTGTATGACTTTTCACGTTGCCTAGAAATTAAGTTACATATACATAGATAGTATCACATGTTCACCATTTGTCTCTATGCTCTGGTATAAAGTGAAATAAATAAAATTTATTGTACATGTATAACACTGACCAACCAATTATTGGATTCGGTCGAGTCTTTATTTATTTATTTATTTCAACGTTTTATTTTAGATTGCTGTGCTAAGTTACAAGTAACTACGTAGAGCGTTGTTTAGATCAATATACAATCATAAAATATTCTTATACGAATTTCTTATATTCTTCTCTTTTAGTAGTTAAACTTCAATTTATTTGGATGACTTATTTTATGCCCAAAACTCTTATATTTGATGAACCTTGAAGCGAATAGGTATCGTTAACTAGTTTTGGGAACTGGGAATATCGGGCGTGCAACATTAAGCATCGAATTCATCTGATGGCCTTGTGCACCCATGGGAATCTATTAATTATCGTGCAAGGTTCGAGCAAATTAATTGATGGTAAAATAATAAATGCGTTTATATTTCCTTTTGGCAGCGTCTCATTTTCGTGGCTAACTATATTCTGAGGTTTTTTTTTGGTTTAGGTTATTTTGGATTGAGTAAATAATAAAATAATAAATGCATTTATATTTCCTTTTGGCAGCGTCTCATTTTCGAGGCTAACTATATTCTGAGGTTTTTTTTGGTTTAGGTTATTTTGGATTGAGTAAATAATAAAATAATAAATGCGTTTATATTTCCTTTTGGCAGCGTCTCATTTTCGTGGCTAACTATATTGTGAGGTTTTTTTTTTGTTTAGGTTATTTTGGATTGAGTAAATAATAAAATAGTCAATAGACCTTAAACATTCTTATTAAGATTGTAAGTTTAATAACACTTAAATATTTTTTCTTACTTATAATTCATTGTTATTCTTAACTTCGCACGAAAAAACTTTCTTGCGAGACGAAGTTACAAGATGTTTATGATATGGTTGGTACTTTTAATGATGCTGCATTCAATATTTTTAATATTCACGCACCAATTAAAAATTCCCTTATAAAAACAATAATTATCCCTGGATAGCGTACAATAATGTAATAATAATGATAGAAGCACGGAACGAAAATTCGAAATACGTTATAATAAGTTAAAAAAAAAGTAACCAATACTAACGAGGAAGCATGTTAAGCAGAATGTACAAATAAAAAACAATAATCCTTCTTCGACAGTACATTTCAATAATCATATCATAGGTTCACACGCCGCCTCTCCAACCCCTCCCCATCATCCCTTCACCATCCCCAAATATCTCTGAAGGTCGAAAAGCACCTGCAGCTCCTCTTGTGTTGCAGATGTGTTGCCAGCCCTTAATACTTGTAAATGCAAAGTTTGTATATTCGGATTTTGGTCAATCAATTAATAACAAAAGACAGGATTATAGTATTATTACATTTATTTCCGGAAATGCTTTGGGACAAATTAAGGATCATGCGGGCAAAGCTGTGCGTGGCCGTTAGTTTCGGCATAAAGCTTAATCCGATCCTTTTAGTCAATACACATACACACTATCAAATGCACATAAAAACACAATACAGCGCATTGTGTTTTTATGTGGAAGGAAGGGGAATATACTTTTTCCATCCAATTTCTCCATATGCTTTTATTTCTTTTCCGATGACACGATTGTACCCTGCTTTCGAAGCTGAGGGTTGCTGGATCGAATCCCGATAAGGGTAAATATTTTGTAGTGATGAATATAAATGTCGGTACTCAAGTTTTGGATGTTTATATAGGTGTAAGTGTATGATTATTTATCTAAGTACATTTAAGTATATCTATCTTATTACATTATTGTAAAAGAAGTATGTATCAATTAATTTGACAGGGTGTCCTTTTGTGTAAATGGAACCATGTGTAGCAAGTAGGACCGTCTGAATATCGAAAGTGATAAAATATTCATGAGATAATTATACCTGGAACATTAAAGTACTAGGTTAGCCTACCACTTTACAACAACTTGAATAGGAAATATTATGGAACATACGAGTAGTGCACTTGCTTTAGAAACGAGTGGATCTAACGCAATAAACCTGACGTTTTAATATAAATTTTCAGAAGAAATGCATTATATAAAGTATATATACAATTTAATACGATTTTTTTATTAATTATTCTTAATTGTAAGTATAATTTATTCTAAATAAAAACTATTTAGTTTTTGAAATTTTGTCTTCGAAAATCTTAATTAAACGGCCAAAGATTTAAACTTTCGCGTAGGAGCTACCGTGTAGACGAAGTTAAAACTGGAGAAACTTAATTTACCCGTTCTCGTTTTGAAATAGAACTGGATGATCTTGTTGCAATTAACCTTAGCTTATTTTAGTGTATAGCTTTAGAATTGGTAGTTTTTTTATTTTATTAAGAAATTATATATAATTTATATTATAATGAAACCCACATATTTACATATACCTTCATGTATTTTTATTTCACATAATCATGCATTAAATATCATTACGGGATTGGAGTAAAATACAGGCATCTTAAGCTTCTATTTGTTTGACCACTTACAAACGGTGCAATTTCTTCACTGATGTGCTGTCCCTTAGTTTCTTCCTTTTCCACTTATTATTACGGCTCCGCCTTGACTGTACTTACTACCCGTTAAAGCGCTCCAGTGCTCCTTGTATACTGCCGATGGTCTTTTATTTCGAAATTACTAGAATATTCACGAAACGATTTTTTTTATTTTTTATTTGTTAAATAGGCCTATATTCAAAAAAAAACTATATTTTTCTTAATTTGACATTCATATACGTAATAGTTGGCAAAACGTTATCAAGCACTCGTGACGCTATAATTAACTAAATAACTAGCACAAGATTATGATCTCTAGACAAAATATACTATAGACTAAACTATCAGCAAATTATAAATAGTTTAAGACAGAAATTAACAACATTAATTTCTATTTATTTAAATTTAAAATATTAGTCAATACAAAAAAAAATCATGTAATATATCGGCTACCAAAAGCCTTTAGAGTTAAACGGAGATTAGTTTAGCATGTTAAGTGTTGCAATGTATCGTGATATTAATAATTTCTTTAATTTAATCTCAAAGAATCAAGATTTTCTAACCACGACGCGGTAAAATCAGTTGCGAAGGTTTTTTCCCTAAATCTTTATAGACCTCATATTGACTTAAGCATCTGTTGATGTCTCGCTGGAAATGAAGAGGTCGTTCAACATTCGTTACATTGTAGAAAAATATTTTTTTTTCTTATGAAGTAACTTTTCTTTTCTTTTTATTTTTTGTCGATGTTTTTGGCATTATAAATTCTTGAGAAATTGACACATACTACACATAAAGACTCCAAAAAAGCTATAAAATTTATAATTTACTAGTTCTTATACATAAATTCACACTCGTAGTCAAAAAAATGGGCTTTTTTTCGCTTGCTTTCACATGAACTACTTTGTGTTTGCATATGTAAACACAAAGTACATTTTGGGATACAAACATTATTTCCCTAAATGTTTATTGCATTTCACAATATGGGGAAACCTTCGTTATTGCCATCAGTGTTGCCAAATAAATGAGACCTTAAAATGTTTTTAACGATATGTATATGCGAATTTGCAATCATATATACATTTTTAGAAGTTATTAAAAATTCGTTAATTTATAAATTGTGTAAAAACGAAATCGTGTAAAACAGATACCGTGTAAATAGGGGGATAAGACTATATATATATATATATATGCCTTAGTAGCCAAGTAGCCATTAAGCTCGTTTTAAAAAATTGGTTTAAATTTTTCTTAATTTTTTTCAGATTACGTGAGTGACTTTGGTTCAGATCTCCATGCTTTATGCATTAAAACCGTGAAATGCAATTTTAAGTACAGAACTTACCTTATAATTTTCTTTCGATATGTAAGCCCTAGTGCAATGATGCAAGTGGACGATATCTTGACTAGCGCATGTAAGCTTTGTATGCAGTACCCTTGATATCAATAAACGTGAAAAATGTCATACGAAAACAGAATAGATACATTATCTGTCTGCACATCGTCTGTAACACACCTTCGCTCCATCAGCACCGAACTTGAACTCAGGACCCATTGTTCTATAGACAATTACACTGACCATTGAGTCATGGGTTCGAAAGGACTAGAGAAAGAGACAGGTGCAGCGTAGACTGCATCTGATAAGCCCTCCAAGATTTCAATTCATTATTGCTTCATTATTAAAACTATATAAATGTAGGGTTTGTTAAAGAAAAGACAAATACGTTTGAGAAATTTTATATCATCGTACAAATTAGAGGAAAAGAAAGCTTTATGTAAAACAGTACACAATAAGGTTATTTTTGTACAGGATTTCATTAGGAACCCTATGTGGCAGTTACAGATATACTGATTCCTAATATTGCCAAGGAGACCGTAACCATTAAGAAGATATTTTCAAGACTGTATGAAATTTATTATTTAACAAGATTGTTAAATCCTGCCTTTATAAAATACGTCGTCCGTAAATCAACTTGAGTATAAATTCGTCCCAATTTGTATTCATTTGTAAGCGGAATTCGCAATCAGCAAAGCTTCTTATGCCTGCTTTTCAAATGGCAATATTACATTTTTGACAAGCACTCCTGTTCTAACTTAATATTTTTATTTAAACTGCCATTTAAAAAAAAAACTTTTTTATTTTCATATCTATTACTGTGCACCTAGCAGGACTTAGGCTTTTGAAGGATGTTGCTTTTATTTACAGTTTATTAAAATATACTAAAATCTTGTACCTCAGACGAACTCCTACGACCTACGCGACCGATAGATGACTGAAAAGGGCCGTACTTACTTAAGTCCCCATGGACTTCAATAGGCAGCATTGCTATTGCGAGAGTACTGATTTCCAACCGGCTGTGGTCATTATGAGTAAAACTTCCAAGAAATATATATAGGTTTGTTATATTTTATACTCTGGAAATACTGCTCACCATGTCGCTCATAGGAGGAAGCGGAGATAACGTATTTCAATTTGACACAGTGTAGCTAAACTTAATTCTGTAACCCAATTTTTGCCCCTCCGGGAGATAGATAGTGACAGAAGGCAAGCCGTAAGATTTTCAAAGCTTTTTCTTTAGTCGCCTTTCTACGTCACCCACGGGAAGAAAGGGGCTGGCAGATTCTTACGCTGCTTCTACACGGCCGCAATATCTTTTCAAACTATAAGAAATGTTACATCGTATTATACAATATAAAACTTTCTCTAAATAAATACGGATTATCAAAAGTTTTCTTAGTGACAGTATGTACAACAGTACTAAGTAGAAAGTATAAAGTCCAATTTTTTTTTTAATCGTTGTCACTAAGCTAGTTAAATTTTTCATAGATTATTATATTGTATTATTATACTTCAATTCAAGATATTTTTCTATCATTTTAATAAATCTTATTCTTTAGACACAAAAACCATGTCAGAAGCGAGATTATTTTAATTTGACAAAAACATGAAATGAATTGTTGAATGTTAATCGTTCTGATAATATTAACATGAACAAGTATTTCTAATTTAATTTAATGGAAAGGAACAAAATTTGAACTCGTGTTATCATGTTATCAAACACAGAAAATTACTTTTACTTTTAATTCAATATGGAAATTTCGTAAAGGGTGAAATAATTACTAATTATTATTTCTAAATATATTTAATTAGCCAAAGAGAGCCATGGGAGCCGCAGATCCGTGGTAGGCAGTGGTCAGAGCGTTCGCTTTAAGTTCGCGAGTTACCTGGATTCGATCTTCGATGATGATCCGACGCCACTAAAATAGTTTTAAATGCGGAATTTACCATGTGCTCGTCAATGAAGGAAAGCTTTGTGAGAAAATCTGTATGTCTGGGAAATAATAAATAATATTATTTCGAGCACGTGCGAAGTCCGCCAACTCGCACTGGAGCAGCGCAGTGGACCACACCCAGCTCCAATCTCTCTTAAAAAAAATGTTTAAATGGATGCCTTTGCTCAGCTGTGGTCATTTATAGGCACCAGTCTGTATTTATATGTAAAGTAAAGTATTAACTTTACTTTGAATACTTGGAATACCAATGTCGAAGAATAATTACGTTTTAATTTGAGTTGATTTTGAAAAATAAATCAACAAGTTTCTTTAGACATTGATCAATAATTAAAAATATAGGTAGGCTAGTTTTAAAAACTACAATAGATATAAATCTCGAGTTATTGGACTCGATTCATTACTGAAAACTTTCAATACCTTGCTAAATATTTATTTTAAAAAATAATAAATTAATTAAAATTCAAGTTATATCCAAAATTACTTATTTATAATTTAATATAAATATTTATTTCCCTGTTCATGAAACTTTATAATCTTATGCAAATTAATTCACAAAGTCCTTTATTATCACGCCATTTCTCATTCCAGATTCTGAAATACAATTGTTGCTAATGAATTTGCTGAAATTTTTACTAACAATGGAGAACTTTTAAACTCTTAAACTATCTTTTGGGACATAAAATCTATATCTATACTAACATTATAGGAGACAGGGGAATATACTTACTCTTTTACTTCAAATGCCAACGCTCAGCTGCACTTGGTGCATCCGGCTAGCTAACAAACGCCGCTCCGGTGACGGAATCACGACGGAAGTCCATTCGGATTTGTTGAACCCAATTCCCACAGATTAGTGATCTTATTAGTAGCTCGCTCACTATTAGCTATTAGCAGCTCAACCAGTGCGAAGACTGTCCTCAACAACCCGCTTGCTGAGTGAGCAGCGTAATGAGCACGGGCAAACATTTCAATAAATGCATCCTTGCTTTTGCCGGCGCTTAAATGGAGAAACCTTTGTTTAGCAGTAGACATAATAAGACGATTAAGAAGAGAGAGCGAGATTATATATACTTATGGGTGTAATCTAGGGAACTACTAGACCAATTTTAGAATTTTTTCCACTCTTTGAAAGCTAAGTTGCTCCAAATACTTGCGATGTTTAAATTCAAAAAATTGGGATCCGTAAAGAAGTTCGATATTTCTTTGTGCTCTCAATGAATTAGTTACCATGCTTTACGTTCTTATTATGTTCAGACAAAACTTAAACACTCTTTTACCAATTGATAGTTACATAGTAACAGATAGCCAATAACGACTTTCACGTACCAAATAAAGGTTTCCATAAGAAATTTATTATATAGAAAAATTAGTTATGGGAAGAAAATTAGTTCTGTAAATGTGTTATTTTTAAACATGGTAGAGCCAAGGAGCGGCTCTTGCTGCTGCTCGAATTGGCCGGCTCGACCGGGTTGGTACAATGACCTCGCAGAATACCGGCGTGAAGTAGAGGCAGAATACCTCGCAGAATACCTTGTGCTTCTGCGTTTCGTTCGGTGAGTGAGGTAACCGGAGGCGTCTCCTTCTCCCCATCCCTTTCCTGATCCACTCTCCCATCTCCCAAATACTCTTAAAGGCCGGCAACGCACCAACAGCACCTCTGGTGTTGCAGGTGTACGTGGGCGACGAAAATCACTTACCATCAGGTGAACCACTTGCTCGTTTGCCGCCTTTCCTATAAAAGAAATATGTGTTTGACACTGCATCCGACTTTTCTCCGATCGTTTCACATCAGTATAATATCGGGTAGGGTACGTTAAAGACGAGTGGTAAAGACGGTATATCCGATCGGTCTCGGGGCTCAAGGGCTTGAGTCGGCAAACATGATGTAAAAAACACATCTCCACTGCATATCACCTTCTCTGCCTGGGAGTAGTTTGCGAGTCGTACCCTTTTCTACCGTCCAACAGCGGTGTAACAACTGTTGTCTTCCAGTTTGAAAGGCATAGAGAGCCAGTATAATTACGGGCTGTTAGAGATTCCGTCTAGTACTTAGGGGTCGACTATTCATCTGTAAGCTTCTTCGATTGAAGTTGTTTGCAGGTGTCTAAGCTACTTATCATCAGGGGTACTGTTAGCTCGTTTTTGTCACAATACAATAAAAAAATCCTTACTTTGCCCCCATCCTTACCCCCATCCTTATTTTGATAACTTTTCGTATCGTGTCGGTGTGGCTAAATGTTTGTAAAATAATAACTTGTGATAGATTGACCTGGTTTTGGTCGGAGGGTTGTTCGGGTGGTGTGACGACTTGCGGGTCGTCGAGTACGTTACGTGAGCGACGAGCTAGCAACGTTTCATTTCTAATTGGACTGTACTTGCAGCATAATAAATTTTCCTGCGCAATTGTCAACTGCCTATAGTTTACCGTAATAGTCGCCATAGTCGAAATCGGACAAGAGGACATCCTTAACTGACAAAATATTGCCTTAATTATTATAAGAATAAGCATTGTGAGTACATGTATTATATCCCTAAAAATCTGTGATAATATTGATTGATGATTTTTATATAAATATAATATTTAATAACAATGCAATATACCAATGAAAAACTAATGCGGTTGCCATAAAACAATATTACTTTGGTCGTTAAGGTTTTCTTTATGGAACAAGTTTTAAAAGCAACGACAGTAACCCGGAATAACTTCTAAAACTAGTCTTAAGTGCAATATATATACTTATGCCTGTATTTCTTTGTTACAAATGAGCGTGTTTTCGATATAGTTATTAAATAATGTTGTGGATCAAAATTAATAATAAATCTCATTTACTGTTTTTTTTAACTAGATGTTACGAAGAAATATAATAAATCTAAGTAATAATCTTATCTATTTACTTTTTTTATCTTATTTCAAATGTATTAGACTTTACTATTTTAGTTATGGAGTTGAATTGAGTAGTAGCGGAAATCATTTACTGTATTTTAGTTGTCAAACTATGAAACACCGTGTAACATTAAAGAAATATGCGTGACCTATCCACCCTGTCTCCGGAATATTCCATTAGTTATACCTTACTAAAATTGAGGGACGTGTCTTGCGAAGTTTTGATATCTATGCAACCTTTTTTTTAAATTTGCCAAAATATTAATTTTCATAGCCCATTGTCAAGTGGCCCCATACAAATTATGACATGAGTACAAAGATGGATTGTAAACAATTTGAGTTTCAATTTCGTTCCCAAAATCCTTTTTTATCTTCTTGTTTCTGTTAAATGTTAATAAATAGCCTACTTCACTACTAAACTACAACTACTACACTAAATCAGCCTATTTTAGTCCCCTGCTGAACATTGCCTCTCCAAGAAAACAACAGAAAAACAAAAACTGGCATACATTTCTTGGAATGTTTGCCCGTATTCACCACACTGGGTAAGTGTTACTAACATTTAATTTTAAAAATAAACGGATCTTAACAGTAGTTTACTGTTATTGCTATAAAAATAAGCTGTAATCAGTTTCATTTATTAAATTGTCTGTACTACGTGGTTGCGCTTTTTAGGAAGTAATTTTTAATAATATTCCTGATGCCAGTACTAAAATTTATGATTTACCACTTGCTTAGCTCTGTAACGATGGAAAGTCGTGAAGTAATTGGCACGTCTGACTAATTAAAAAAAAATACTTCGAGAATAGATATTATACAAGAAAAAAAGTTTGATAATTTTCTATCTATCTATCCAATTTTTAATACGACGGTATATGATATATTCGGAGGGCTTTATAACTATTATAATTCTGTGACTTTATAAATTCACGTTATTTACAACATTAAAATCAAGCAATCAATCAATCAACATAAAAAAAACGTTTCTTACCATAAGTATGAGATTTTGTTTCCCGTTTTCGTGTTTTCTCTAATTAGTGTAGTATATTTATACTTTCACATAATTAAGAAGGCATAATATTTATTATTTATTTATACTTAAATTTCATAGATAGTCGAGTTCTTATTATGGTAAATTGACTAGTTTCTTTAACTTTTTCTTCCCGGTTTTTTGGGCGCCTTAAAACTCTAGGTCTACTTTTTCTCTTCCTAGTTGTCTGGGCAGGTATTTGTTCATTCCTCTTAACTATTTCTGCCGTCAACGTTTCTACACTTAACAGTTTAAGTTAATTGGAGCTTTCTCGTTTTTCCTTTACAAAACTTACGGCAGATTGAAGTGTTGAAAACTTTAACACTGACTATGGTTTAATAGTATTATTTCTGAAAGAATAATGTTAATTGGACCTTTGGACCTTTCAAACCACTTTCTTATTCACCCATAAATTTATTGTTGTCTTCCGGTAGAGAGCTTAGTATAGTTGTTTGATAGCTAGGAGAAGGCATCACGTGCATGTGAGATTGATATTAGGAGATAAAGATGTATAATATACTATTCGCGACTCTTGAACGATAAAAATTAAGAAAATTTTTGTAATTTTTTCTTTTCTTTAAGGAAACTTCATTTTATTCAATAGGGTTAAAATGCGGAAACAGAAATGTTCACAAAGAGAGTCAAACTTTCAGTTCTAGGACGGATTTTAATATCAGTGCATATGGATGAATTTTTCGTTCAAAGTAGGAAAGAAATTACACGCGAAAATACACTTCCAATTTTAGGTATAATTTTACGAACAATAAAGTTTTTACTTCACATAATATTTTATGATTATATTTATGACCTTTGCTTATTTTTTTTACAAACGAATATTTTTAATTTTTATTTTCTGTAAAGTAATGAAACTTGACAAACTTAAAAAACTTATATTTAATGACTGTTAAACCTGGATAAACCTGTAGCAGCGCTATGCTTCACTAACGTTACGCGTCGCATTAGGTTCGTCTCCCAAGCTTTTTCGTATGCAACAATGTTGTGTAGTGCAGCACCACTGGTTCTGGTTTGTTCCAGATTAATGATGCAAGTGACTCAGGATCATCCTATGGAAAGGGCGGGGCTGGTGTTTCTCCGCATAGAATCTTTAAAGACGAAATCCGCAGCAGAACTAGAATTACTAGCATAGTCGTAATGGATCAGCAGGTTAAAGTGGCAAAAGTGGCCCCGTTAGTCGCAAAATTGACAATCGATGGTAAAGAAAGATATTTCGAATGTCAATAATAAAATAGAACTAGTATTTATCCGAATTTTCCAAGCCCAAGTCCTACAGATTATTAATAGGGAAAAGCATCACTGTTGTGAGGGTACTAACATTGAACTCACCAAACCGCTTTCCCAGCGTAGTGAGTACGGCCAAACCTTCCATGAAATATGAGTCGGCTTTTGCCGGTGCTTTATTGAAAAAGGCTATGTTCAGCACAGGACTTAAATAGACTGTTTTAGTAGGTGTTTAATATAGTTGTAATATTAACCCTTTTACTATAAAATGAGTTTTATCTTTAGTTACGTGACCTGGGACCATTTTTATATTTTAATGGATAGTGTCAAAACCTATTATAATAGTGACATACGATTTAATAAACTGTTTAACTTAAACTATTAAAAAATCTTACGTACTATCTTAGCATCAATAGGTAAAGTACTTTTCACAAGGTCAACCATCTTGCTGTATCGATAGATACTTAATGTTACTTAATAGAGTATTACTACTATTATCATGAACCTATGTCTGGACATAGATTCATGATAATAACTACGTACGTACGGCCCGTGTAATGTCTACTGGCCGATAAAAAAGCAGAAGAATATAGAAGAGCTGAAGACCAGATGCAGTGGGATAGATACTGGACGAACACAACACAACCAGAGTCGAAAAACAATCATTTGTGTTATTGCACAAATATTGACTTGGATTCGAACCCAGGACCATGGTTCAGCCGACAAAAGATAAGCTCCAAGTTACGCGGTTGTCAGTTGGCCCTAAAATATAGTATTATATATAGATAAAATACCAAACCTAAAGGCCGAATTTTCCTCGTTGTCGCCAGGCTTATTCGTTGACCAAGGTACACACTAACCCGTGTTCATTAGAGACGTTGACCAACTGCAACGAGATTCCTTTTACAAATTCACGCTACGTGTCTCTTGTTCTCCACGCTGAGCGGCACAAACATTTTTTCTTACCGAGGGGTGGCGATAGTGTATGGCCAGATATGACGGTGCAAACGTGTCCAAATAAGTTACCTACACTTTTTTTTCAAATATTTAAAAACAATTCCAACAAGTTTCAGATGATCAGAATTCATTGCAAGAAACTTAGCTTGTTAAATTAGTAAAGGAATATTCTGTAATTTCTTTATGCGACAACTTATTTCTATAGTTTCCTGCATACTTTGATTATTTGCCAACTGAAGCGAGTTCATTCCAACTTTTCTTTTTCTAAGATTTTCATTTCAGATAATAAATAGTTAAATTTCAAGTTCAGTAAATAATAGAAGATAACGCACATTCCATTATGTAACATTAATAATAAAAATGTGAAATTTCTAACCTGCGTTTGTCAAATCACAGATAAGCATACAGACGTAGCTTGGACGAAGGTTACGTATTTTGATAAATATTACAATTTCTTCAAAAAGATTTCAAAATTACCTGGTAATATGTATTTTAATATAACTATAATATATTTTAATCATTGCATATGCTTAAAAAAAAACAAACAGGGCTAATTAACAAAGTTTGTAGACACACAACTTGTGTAGTTCGACTACAAATATTAAAACGCAAAACCATACTAAATGTATATTTCCCTAAAAATATTGAAACCCTAATGAAAATATAAACAAATAGCATAAAAGTTAAGGTTACGCAGATCAACGATTATCTTCATGACTGTGCGCTTTATATATAATCTGCAGAATACGTTATCAAACTACGATAATCTGTGGTCGTGGATACATAGCATATCTAGATGTACCCTATGAAGAAAATATGTCATATCGTCGCTATTTTGCCAGCAAAAATGTCTGCGTAATATGCATAATTATGGCTGCTAAATAAGATAATTGTCATGGTACAAATTAACATAGTTAATAATTTTACGTGCTATTAATTTAATTCATTTTGGGAAATTATTTTGTTATTTACTATTATAAAACAAACTAACTCGAAATAAATACAATTCGTATATTTATTAATAATTTAAACTGTAGTTGAAAACGACATACTTACTAAGCGCCCTATCAAAAGTCCACTGCAAGTCATAGGCCTCTCCCATAAAGAGGATTTGCCATAATCTACACGATCGATAAGCGGATTTTCAATCGAGGTACTAGTTATCTCGCACCTTACACGTTGCTGCCCACATGTTCGCTGTCATCGGTCTGGTAATTTAAGAGATGATTATCCTGCCATCAGTCGGTAGCATTTGTTACTTTGAAGACTTTTCCCTTAGTCTCCTCTTACGACACCCACGGGAAGCAAGGGTAAGATAAAAAATTGGAAGGTCGCAGCCCAACAGAGGGACATTTACTGCTTGTAATGTTGGTCTTCCAAGTAAATACATACGTAGATAATTTTATTTTTGTTAAAGTAGGTCGCTATGATGTTGATGATACATTGACGTTGGGAAGATCATTGCGTAACCTGACTATGTCAAGGGTTCTATTAAAGCACCATTCATCAAAATACAATGAAGAAATGTATGTTTCTCTATTGTCTTATATAATGAGATCCATTAATCGACAACCATAATTTTCGTTGCGTTTCTCGTCTAGTTATCCTTAAAATAAAAGTGATAAATAATTTACTGTTACAAATACTGTCTATACTATTAATATCCAGCCAATAAAAATTATTGTTATTACATTATATGTATAAACAAAGTCTATCCGAATTATTTGTAAGTACATTCATGTTTTGAAGTACCTATAAGGTTAAACAGCGTCGTACTATAAAACATTTATTACTTAGATGTTGTGTATACATAATTGCGGCGATTTGTTTTGACTTCGCACCGTATCCCATTTTTTTTTATAAAATCAAAAGACAAATCCATAATCTAATAAACTAAATAAACAGATTTCGGTTCATGTTTATTTTATATAGGTTAGTGGGCAGCGGAAAAATGGCGAGATTTACCACGAACTACGAAACGCTGATATAAGACGTCAGAACAAAAATTTCCGACCTTGGAAATAACAAATGTCATTTGGGTCTTCCATCACACAAAAGTGCATATAAATTTGTCTAAAAGAAATGGCCTGATATTTGTTATGACTAATGTGGAATGAACCACATTTGTATGTTGTAAATATTACATTGTGTACATTTCTTTCTTATTGTGTTTTTAATAGTTAAATTTGTTAAAAATGTCATAAGTATATTCTATTGTAATTTTATTTGGTTTGTTTATGTGCTAAAAGTAACGGGTGAAATTTACCTTAGCTGTAGGTTAAATGCTGGTTTTGGCAATATAATTAAGATGCTATATATCTATTATATATAATTCTCGTGTTATGTTGTTGCTCACGATGAACTCCGAAACAATATTACCGATTTTAACATTCTTTTTTTTTAAATGTGTGTTTTGCGGGCGTGCCTAAGATAGGATAGTTTATATCACGTTTTTTTATATATAATTGCAAAATAAACTATTTTTGTATTCCATACAATAAAGCCGCAGCAACGCGCGGTCAGGTCTGTTAGTATATTATATAGCATGTTTTTTATATTTTTTTACCAAGGCTATATTTCTACTACTAATATTTAATAACAAACAGGGGTCTGTCATAGCTTAAGCAATGTTAAACTGCACAAATTAATTTGTAAATGTTATCTCTCATCGTATTCTCTAATAAAATTCCCATACATGCCAAATGACATGTATGCCAGAATGTAATATATTGCTCCTCAACTATGCTGTCTTTTGTATTAGCTTGTAAGCCACTGCAATGTTGGAGCCTTCAGCTTTCAAGGCCACCTGAGAGACTGGTAGGGTCCTACTATCGCATGCGGTACGGTCTTTCTGCAACCGTACCCTTAAACAATTACAAGGTTCTCCTACCGAAGTACTTCATCAGAAAGCCCCTACGGGTCCATACCTTTGCGAACGAGGGTGAAACGAAGCATAATCGCACGGCTGTTACTCTACTTTTTAGAGCTCCGGCTACCTCTTCCACCGTACGAAACGCAGCATCACAAGATACTTCACACCGGTATTTTGCGAGACCATGATACTGCTCCGGTCAAAACGGCCTATTCCAATTATATATATTTAGTCCGAAATATTGTTCTCGAGCCATGATTTAATTAAGCTTTTTAGTTGGGCACTCTTCACCAAACTATGGTTGATGCAGGATGATGAAGTGCTCTTCAATCGTGAATACTTTTTTATCTGTAAAGAGCACATTTCTGTCTGTCCCTAGCGAAAGCATAGAAAGCGTTTTAATTATCATTTTTTTTTCATTTTACCCGATAGTTTATGTTTCCTTATAGGGTTTTATCGAATTCTTTGACAGCGTTCACAGCTTATCTGATTCTAACAGCACAGGGTCTGGCCCCTGATCTTTTATGGTCTTCGATAATTTTAGGTATACTCGTCGATAGTGTGATACATGAACATACGCCTGATAACGTTTGAAGCATCTTGATAATTACTGACGGCTCCATACCCAATTTTTGCCAAGCAAACACACCAATTCAGTTTTCTTTAACGCATGGGGCGTTCAAAATGTAAATAAACAACCACATTAAAAAATAATATGTGAAATGAGTTTCTTATATTATAGAAGCATCCAAAATTTTAACTCACAAATAAAGAAAATTTCTTTATTGCGGAATTTTATATAACTTAAAAAATGTATTAAACTCTAATTGTAGGTAACATTATTTATGGTCAAACCAGGTATAATACACTTTCTGAATCCTACCACGCTGCTTAGTGGATATTTATTATTGCAAATAAACATTGACCAATCTCAAGCTCAATTCATCGAGTGGTATCCGTAAGTGATACACATATTATAATATTAATACATTCAAGAATGCATGCTCGGTAGAAAAACACGTCAACTGACTGATGTGCTCATGCTCGAATGATATACTTTAGTTACTTTCACAGCATAATAACGCTTGACGCAAACTATTGTTATACTGCAAAAAAGAGTTGTGCGTGGTATTTGTAATTTGCGATGCTTAGGGAATTATTTCAAGAAATTAATCTTTTAACATTTCATTGTAAACATTTACGAAAATGTTATATCTGTGCGTAAACATGAATTCCTATTATTTTATTTTAAAGAATCGTGACTGGCTTGAATTTCTATTGAGAAATAAATTTAACATGAAAATGGAAAGATTAGACTATGAAAAGTTAAAAAAAAGTTATGGGTCAAAGTACACGCATTTATAATAAAATTCCCGAAAATGTACTAGATCAGTAAAGTTAGTACACGTTTGAACTATCGTTATGGGTAAACTAGAGTGTATCATGCGCGCTAATAAACCTTTGCTCGTGGTACGGTGGCGTTTGGTGGCGGGTCGTCCAGTTTCCTTTAATGGTCTGTGAGTATAGCATTATTTAGAATATATAAAATCTGAAATATTTTTTAAAAAAAGGTGAATACTTACGGAGTTTCTTTCGCTAATAGGAGAATAGTATTGGTACGGAGCACCATAAGTAGAAGATTTAAGGCGATCTGAATAGGTGGTATAATCAAAATAAAATTAGCAAGCTTACGTGCTATCTGGGAAGGATTCCGATACTGGCTGAGGCGAAAAGGGAAGTGTTTTCAACACGGGCAGAAGCGACAAAGAGATTAATTTTAGTGGTAAATGCGCAATCCTGTGTGTTATTAGGAAAAGTTGGAGATTTTGTCGGCTGTTATCCAAGACTGTTACAGTATTTTTCGACGCTATTCCTATGATTTTTTTTTGTTATATTAATTTAATGTAATAAAATAATTAGCAGCATGCCATTCATATGCAGAAGAAACGGGGTAGACAGCATGCAGCGTAGTAGAATTGCAGCATTCACTATTTTAGTGTCTAGCGTCTACCATCGACAATAATCTTGAAAATCCGGTCCGCGAAAAAACTGGTGACCCAATTGCATTTTTTCTCGGGAAGCACGTCTATACTAACCGCTAAAGTTCAACCCTCCGAGAAAACTAGAAGATCAGCAGTGGATTGACTCAGTCGTCGGAAACGGCATCGTTGTTTACTAATCAGCTGGTGCTCCTCTAGACACCTCAGGACCTCGCTGCTAATAATAATCTCCATTATTTTTGATAACATGGAGATAATGGTAATCGGCTTACAATTAGACGGCTCTGGGCGGCAGCCTTTTCAGAGATAGGGTAGATGTCTTCCAAGAAATCGAAAAGACGCTAGAAGTGCCGAAAAAGATGAGTAAAAACTGGTGCCAACTCGGAGAGGACACGAGACTGGTAGATATCCAGGTGAAAGTTCAGCAAAAGGTACAACAGGGAACATATACTTCCGTCTGGAATCTGGCTGGGCAAGGCAAAGTTGTGAACAGATTTCCCCGGATGATCGGTTATACGTGGACCGAGCCATTTGGCGTGGTGTGTATTAAAATCGCCGAGAATCATAATATCTGCGTATGAGATCTGTTATATCTGTTACATTTAAGTAATTTAGATACAACTTCATTACTTTAACGCCGTTATCCAATAAATGTTGTCTAATAAATCGTAAAATCCTTACCTATGAAATGATGCTTTTCAAAAATCAAACCTGGAATTAAGATAAAATTCATATTTCTCAATTACCTATGATTAAATACGTTTGTTTTTGGATTCTACGAATTGTTTTAGCGTGTATTTCGTTGATGCACAAATATTTGCTGAACGTGAGCAAGCTCGTGAGGGAGGACTTAGGAATATTAAATAGTTTACTCTATAACGTCGCGTAAAATACCTATTTTTCTTGTTTCATTTACTGTACTAAATTATTTTTAAGTTATACTCAGGAGCTTAATAAGTTTCACAGTGGCTTGAAAATGTATTTTACGATATCAATGTTCCTATATAATATAGTATATAAGCATTCACGCCTATCATCCATATGTGTAGGCAAATTACGAAATCCAATATGGCTTAGAGTTACCAATCGTGCTTTTACAACCCATTTCGCCTTCCCAGGAAGTAGCGAACCTTGAGAATCTCATATTCCCCAAGTCACCTTTTATTCTTCTTCTGCTTATATGTATATATATGTATGCCTGGGTATCAGGACAAAAGGGAAAGACCGAGGATATGAATGGTGGAACAGCCAACTGGAAATGTAAAGGAAAAAGTATGTAAGCTACGATTGGCATGAAGCAGAAGAGCAAGAAGGTGGAAGGGAAGGGAAATTACGGCAGGTAATGCTTTCCGTGAGACTAGATGAATGTACAGGGTGTAGTAGCGGGAGGCGCAGCAACCACATCCTCCGCAGGGCTGAGTCTGGTAATACAGACCCTTGGAGTCAAGCATACCACAGACCCTAGGGACCAAGCATACAATATAGCCAGCTGCTGATTCCACCCTCCTATCAAAGTTATTAACGCTACTAAGAACCCACGCAGGTCCCACGGAAAGTGTCTTTGAAGCAGCCGAGACATTAATGAATGCCCAATGTCCAGATGATGTACCGATTCAAGACACCGTGTGTCACAGGAGCCTCAGCTATGCTGCTTCAATCAGTGGTTGTGCTGCGTGCCACCTCTTAGCAGGGAGGCAATATGAGCCATAGTTAACGTATTGCCTAAGAATTCGCCAGGAGTGGATAGGGTCACCGAGATCACTGAGACATGTTAGGGCTGCCCCGACAGCTGAAGCTTATTTGGTGTATGCGAGTTGTGTGATTGAGAGTATGTTTCCCGATGTATGGAAAATTGGATAGCTGGTAATTCTACCGAAAATCAATGGTAAACGATTGACAGAACCCAATGCGTATTACGCTTCTACCAGTACTAGAAAAGGTTCTGGAGCATGTCATGTTTGCAGGGATGATCATAGACGCTCAACATGGCTTTTTCCCTGGTCTATCTATCTACGGTCACGGCCAAGGTCTATAGAATGCTGTCTACCTACTTATGGCCCGTTTAATGTTAACTACTAAAATAATTAGTAAATAAAATAAATGTTAAATTGGTTGGTTATGTTAGGTTAGAACACGTACTCGTCGACAACATCGAACGTAGTGTTCCCAACAACAACCGGTATTTGATGTAACATGGACGTTAGACATGATCTTTGTTTTGTCCATGTTCATTCTAAGACAAACCTGCCGGGAGTCACTATTGGGGTCATTGAGCATAGTGCTAAGCTCCTCCAGCGATCCTGCCCTCAGAGCTATGGCGTCGGCAAATCGAAGGTGAGTAATGTATTCCCCATTGATGTTCATACCGCATCCTTACCAGTTCAGCAGTTTGAAAACATCTTCCAATGCAGCGGTAAAGAGTTTTGGGGATATGACATCACTCTGTCTTACACCTTTCTGCAATAGTATGGACTTTATACTCTGGTTCAGTACTCGGATAAACATCGTAGCCTCATTGTACAAGCTACTCAATAGATTTAGATTAGATTTTCTTCTATATGCTTTCTCATAGTCCACATATGCCAGTATATTATTATTTAGCACTGACATATTTGAGATAGTAACTCCGATTCTAATGTTTTGTTTTTCGGAGATGTAAAAGTACATCAGACAACGACAGACATATTGAATTCATTCTGGATATTTGCTGTGCTAGCGTTTCCTTTTGTTTTGTGAATAATGTTAAGGGTAAGAAGTTGCATGGTCTAAGATTCGTAATTAAATTATTATTTACATAAAAATTATAACATTCTTCATTCATTGAAAAAATTGTTTGACTTTCAATAGTTTTTAAATGCAGTATAACTCAATACTACAACATGGATACCTCAAAAATTTGAGTAATTCGAGCATGGTTCTAACGCAGCAGAGACAGCTCGCATTATCAATTCTGCGTTTGGTGAGGATACGACCAACGAACGGACTGTGTCTACGTCGATGGTGTAATCGCTTTCGTAGTGGAAACTTCGACTTGATGAATGAACCACGAGGATGCCCAGATACTAGGTAAATAAAAACTTGGTAAAGTTTTCATTTGGTAAAATAAAAAACTAAAACCCGCGAATTTGGTGGCTCACGAATTGATCTGATCTGCATAGAGGAGTGCGCGTTAAAGCTTCGCTTTAATTAGAAAGTACAAAGATGAAGGAGTTATGAACAAAATTTAAACGAGGGAGGAAAAATGGGTACACTACTATAATCGCAAGCAAAAACGCAATGGCTGGACTCAGGTCAAATACCGGAACAATGCCCTATAGTAAAGCTCACCCAGATAAAAGTAATGCTAACTGTCTGGTAGTCACTTCATGGTGTAATTCACTTAATAAAGCCTAAGTATAGTAAAACCAGATGTATCAATAACAGATGTCTATTGTGAATAACTTTTAACAATAATAGCGAATCTTTCAAAGAAACAACTCCGACTCGTCAATCGATCTCCATGATATCACAACACCTCACACTGCTCGACAAAGTGTTATAACATTACCAAGACCAGTTAGAATCCATACGTCGCACTCCGCAATCGCTGGACCTAGCCTACCATTGCCGCAGGTGAGCCGCACGCTCGTTTGCCCCCTTCTTCTTCAAAAAAAAAAGGTAATATATTTTTTCTCAGGAAGAGGTACAAAATTTAATTTTATTTCCTGATAAATTTTTATCGGCATAACGGGTGGTTTACCCACATTATGAATTATTAAAAATTTTTGTTAATTTATAATTACCAATCTAAACAAAAAGGAGTTTGATTTTTTCAATATACAAAGGCAATTTGATACTTTAACACCCTAATATATTCATTCTTCTCACATGACCAATTATTGTAGTCAACAGCAAAATATTTTATGATATCCTGTGCAAAATCAATCACCATTATCGACATCAGTCAGATAGTATATTGATAATTTTTAGGTTCATATACACTCGTAACTGTTAGTGTACCTGTAATTTTGTACACATATACGAGCACTGGTCTATTTAATAAAACCTTCATAGTCTTAGATTTGATATAAAGTCATTAAATTTACAAGTTTTCATCCACGAAAACTATTTTATACAACGAAAGTTTTTTTTTATTAAATCCTTACGTTTCGGAATCGTTTTTAATCTGCAATAAATATCAAAGGAATTGGTTGTTAAATACCCAATACGTTACCATTCCTACAACCATTGACACAGTTTGTACAGACTGTATGGTGATAAAAATTTAAAGCTATCATAATTTTTGACCTTTAATTTTAGAAACAAAGTTGTTAATTTTAATGAGGGTAATCCAGACCTCATAGGGATATTTTTTCACCCTCAATAATAAAGAAGTACAAAGCTTAAAATCTTTTTTTGGTTAATTTAAATAAAACTTTGATTAAGGTCATTTAATTATCTTCTAGAAAACAAGATACAGCGATACACATAAATAATGTACAAATCAGTAATATGGTATAGTCATAAGTATAAAAATTAACGTCAAACGCAAGCCTATTTTTCATAGAAAAAAAAATCCGAAAATAAAGAATCATTGTTTATATATTTTTAATTATTATAATAAAAATTTAATTTACCAAAATTAGTGAATAAATGAATTCACTAATGTTGGTAAATAAAATTTTGCAGATTCAATTTAAAATGTTTTCATTTATGAAAGATAATAATTATTCTTGTATACCTTTCGTGCGTTTACAGTTAGAAGAAAACCTCAAATAGGTTATTGGTATTTTTAGTAAATTATCTTACTTTGTCTCACAGCGTTGACGTGTATAACGCTTCGATCGAGTTATTATTGTCTTCAAAATGGCAGAAAACTTAATAAGAGTAATCAAAATTATAGCGATGCTAGAAGAGGGTTGTAGTCAATCTTACTTCTCACAGCGGCTAACTGTGAGTTGTTCATCAGTCCAAAGCACCTGGACTCAATACGCACAATAACCTTTCTCTATATGATCAACCCAATGACTGGAATCGGTGAAGATCCCATTCACATGGAGGATAATGCTCGAGACCACTGTTCTAGAAGTCGTCTACGGGTATTTGCAGTAGGTCGGAATTTGTTGTTTGCATCGGCCAGCACGAAATCTGAACCTAAATGCAGTAGATACAATAGAACATGTCGGAGACCTTCTAAAACTACGTATACTCATTTTGCTATTGATCTAACTTGAACTTGATTGATTGAGCTTAAACGAGTGATCACGGTTGAATACACTGACACATATTTCGCAAGACATTATTTATTATTGAAACTCCATTTGTTTTGATAAAAAGTCTCCAAATACCTCACTCACCAAACGAAATGTAGAACACAAAATGCCTCTATTTCACAGCGGTGTTCTGTGAGGTCGTGGTACTAAACCCATTCGAGCAGCAGCAAAATCCGCTGCTTGACTCTACCCCGTGTAAAATAAACCTCAAAACATAATAGAACAACATTCGGCAAGCGCGCTGAGACGCATGAGCTTGTCATCGCTCTAAAACGCTTCAAACTGCTTTCATACTAGCGAAATCGCGTTCTATGGCATATTATCTTCTCGTAGGTATTAATAATTCCGGTGCCTGAGCCATCCGGAGATGCATCTATTGTTAGAATACAGAACCACGGTAGTATTACAATACGTTAGAATTTGTTCAAAACATATTTTTTTAAATTAAATGCCTTATTATGTATGGCCAACCAGTTCCAACTTCCTATTTTATTAGATTATGCAATGAACTCAGTCTCAGAAATTACTGCATTTTTTTTATTTTGGTTGGTTTCGGAGCTTATAATGTAGTCTTTATTATTTCTGGTGGCTTCTTTTACATAACCTAAGTAATTTAAAGATTATTAAAAAAGGCATTATTTTCCTTTAGTAACTAAGTAATTACACTAACACACTACTAACTTACTAAAAAAGGAGTAACTGGCACAAATAAGTCAAAATATCAAATAAGATAGGAAAGTAAATTTCACTTTTCAAAATTAAATAACCTATCATTTCATTCATCTACCACCGTTTCGAAACGAAGTTCCTCTAATGGACAAGAAATACGCGATAGAAACTCCAAAAATATTCTCTGTACATATTTTTTTTCAAATATTGTTTTTTAATAATACAGTATTATATTATTACAATGCAACATTTAAAAGTTTTGTACATTGTACTCATTTACAGTTTATTACCATCCATGTATTCTTTTATATAATAATAATTTAAATAAAGTCTTTGTTAAATACATTTTTAAATCTACTGAAAGGCAGACTTTGTGCACGTACTGGGATTTTGTTTTAGAAACATGTACATTGCCCCATGAACGAGTTACTGGCGCTCTAGAGTCTGGTAACAAGATTTGCAAGCTTGTGTCTGAGGAAGATCATATTACCCTTACCCTTGGCATCATGTGAATTCTCCCTTCCTCTGATTCAGCTCTGCACCAGCATTGTAAAGCAAACCCTTGGAAGGTAATTATGGTGTTGCAAATAATTTAAATTCAAATGTCTTAACAATTGACCTAGGAGATTTTTCCGTAAAATTTACTAAGTGATTTTAGTACAGAAATAGCCCCACTCTACTATATACAACTACATTAGAATCCAAAGTACTACCCAATTTGAATATATGAAGGTATAACTATAACATTTTTCATAAAATGAAGAAATACACTAGATTATCTACACTACTCATTTGAAATGAAACTATTATTTACGGATTTTATTGCGTTTTATTTTGATTTTATATTCTCGACGTTTTGTTTGCTTTACAGAAGCCGTGGTCACGAGGAGACTGATGTGTTAGACGTCAATATGTCATAGTTAACTCGGGCTACCTTCTGCTTTTATTTATTAATTTTGGTCCGATCTGTGCAGAATGTGCTCACAGTATCTTGGGGTCGTGCAGTGGTATGCTTGGTTTTAGATTTAATTTTGGTTTATTACTGGATCCCAAGTCGGTGGTAGTACCCAGCCATCTTCTCTAATGAAATTAGGATGTTTTTTGATTTCAATAGCCTCGTGAATCATCCTTGGCAGGAATCGGTGTTCTTATGCGAGGATTTATGGTCTTTCATAGCTTATATAATGGTTGGGGCGATCAAGGAATTGATCAGAGACTGTAGACTTTCTAGAGCGTCAGTGTTCCACGTCATCTATGTTAGGATATATATTTTATAAAACATTTCTCAGGTCAAAACAATAGAATATTAAACAACACGTTCAACACAAATAGTATATATATATAGTTTATAGTTTGGATGGATTTCTAATTTCTATATGGAATGTTTTATGTGGAGCTCGTTTAAAATAAAAACCATGAAAATACCTCAAACTCGTGTTATCTATTGATCACATCCAACAGCGTTAAACAAAGACAAATTGACAATAAAAGACAATAAAGCTACTCCGAAGAGGGAAACATAAAACTGGAGAGTGATAAATGGCTATATATTTTACCGTCCAATGCATTACGATGATATATCGTGAACCATTCATATATCTTGAATTGTTTTTTTAAACCTAAATCAACTTCCGTGTCATGGTAAACGATTAAAATAGTCCGATTTAATCATTTTTACCAACTTGACATATTTTGCTATGTATTCTATTATACTATACTATATTCTTATATTATTATATGTACAAACCTACTATTATACTATATATACTTTTTTCTTGTACTGTCTTGTTTATTGGCCTAACTAAGTTCACGTTTGAACATAGCATCATAGTACCGCGAGGCATAGAATAAATATTTTGCTGATACTCACCCGCAAGGTAGGCAGGGTTGTGAGTGCAGTATCTTTACCCTTACACGAGAGATGCTCGCCTGATGGGGATTACTAAAGTTTGAGGTTTGGGTTTTGTTTGTTGTTGTTTGAATAGTGAGATGGATATTTCGTCATTCAGTCTGTCGCCAGAGACTGGTCTGTTAGTCCGCAGGGTCAACAACGTGCAGGTAAGATAAACATTTGGAGAAAAAGTTACTTTTCCAAAATATTATAAAAACTTCCTAAAGAAACATATAAGAAATATAATAGTTTTTAATTTTATTTAATTAAATATACCTTAAAAGGTTATGTGGTATCGGTAAAATAATCTGTCTCCCATTTTCTTCACAAAGGCTACCTACAGATTGCGGGACAACCATCTCGGAACATGCTAGACCAAAATTAAGCTTACCGATGATGGGAAGTAGTGTCTGGCACCGTGACTATCACTCCGAGCGTGGCGATTAAGGAAAATCCTCCTTATGAGGGAAGCCTATGACTTGCAATGGTGTATTTAAAAGCTAAAAAGAATAAGAAGATGAAGTGTTCCTAGGGCATTTGAACCAGACTCTTAATTTTGCTTAAGTACAAACTAGATTATGCGTAAAGTTTAATCGCTAGTAATTCAGAAAGTTATACTGCAGCCTTGGATTTAATTTAGCATTTCGAAGTGCCCATTTAACTAATGCAAAAAATTTAGCATATGCGAATACAAAGTGCACGATCTAGCATAAGTATATTATTATATTCATAGTTGACGCAGCTGATTTGTACTTTTCAAATCCTGATGAGGAAAAGGAAGTTAACGTTTATATGATTTCGCTTTATTTTCGAACTGGAAAACTTCATTTATTTTTTATCATTGAATTAGGAAACATTTCTTTTTAATGCATTTAGCTCTTGAGCTTCAGTAGCCACTTACCATCAGGTGAACTGTTATTACGTTTGTCACCTGTAACCAAATTCAATCAAAGGATCAAGGCATCTGTAATGCGTTGTCACCCCTGAGGTCTGATGGAATATATCTCAGTCTGTAATTGTAGTGACTCTGTATACCCTTCAAACCGCAAGTCAACAGTGGTTGCATAGGTGATTGGCGGCAGAAAAAGATGTGATGTGGTAAGATGATGGTACCTATACGACTAGGCAGAGAAGGAGCCTGCAACCCAGTAAAATTATTATTTAAATATATAGCATACATTAGGGAGTACTCATAATGTAGCAGTGTGGCAACCTCTTACCGGCTTTTAAATCATCTCAAAATGAGAATGACCTGCTTTGCTAGTGCGCTGCTACATACGGTCTGCAAGCTGATTTTTTTTTTTTTGTAAATGAATACTTGCAATGCTATTTATTAAATAACATTACTAATATTCCTGTTAACCCTCCAACTAAGCATTACAGCTTGTACCTGTTCACGACAATAGTCGAATGGCGGGCATTTAGCTATTGGCGCTCTTTTTTAATCAACATTTTGGATATTTTTATCGCCATTATTAAATCGCGGTCAGCATCGAGGTGAAATTGTGGCTGCAGACCGACGTTTTATAATTCAACTTTTAACTAGCATCTCTTAGTTATAAATGTTTTTACTATGTTGTTGAATAGAGCTTAAAATGGTATTCGATTCGATTAATTACATATCCCATCATAATGAAGTATGTTGATAAAACATCAGTGTAAGTCACTAATCGTCTACTTATATTCTTTCTATTCCTCTAAGAAGAGTGTATGCAAGAAGAACTTAAATTCTTTTACAGTATTGTTTCTCAAACTGGGATCGTGTTTGTTATTAAAGAGCGTTTCAATAAACACAAACTGTACACAAAAGGTTTCTTTATTAAAGCAATGAATTTTAATGTAGTGTTGTATCAGTTGTGTAGTTGTGTAATTACTTATTACCATGTAATAACAAAATGAGAAAATAAACTTATGGCTTGTTTTGTTTAAAATGGTTAATATTAATCAATATATGCGATGGTTGGCTTTGTTTCTCACTTAGAAGTATAACCATATGTGGATCATCTTTACAAACACACATAAGTAAATTATTTTCGATTGATAACAGACGTTTTGTTGTATTTAGTTTTCAAAGGCACTATATCTGTCTTGTATATTGATCATCGATACATTAACTAGCATATACAATGACATATAATACAATGTTGCCAAACGTTATATTGTGCGGGGTATCATTCGAATATGTTTACTTTTTATTAGTTACGATATATGCGAAGCAAGCGACGCCCTGGAAAGTATTGCATGAAGTATGCACGTGACTCAGAACCGTTCTTTGTGGCAATTATATTATGTTCAACAACGGACTTACAGGTAACAGGCAAATAATAATAATAACGATGCAAAGAAAAACATTTAAACGAAGTAAACTCTGACATTCCATTTAAATATTTTTTTTACTAATTAATGGTTTTATTAGTGACCAAATTTTAATATTTGTTCATTCCAAATTTTATTTTTCTTATCAAATATAAACAGACGCAGGTTTTACGAAAAAATAAATAATTAATGCTGCCATAAATAACTCGATTACGTACAAAGTGGCCACTGTGTATACTACGCAGGACCTGCACGTAATAAATGTACCCCATTAACTTGGGGTATCTAGCGTATTTTGTCGTGTCTTGCTTCGTTTAATTTTTGTGAGCCAGTTCTTTTTACATTTAAATTCACACTATATTTCGTACTCTAAAACCCAAGTATCCCAAGATGTTTTTGAATATTTAAAAGTATTATATAATCTATATCAGCCTGTATTAGTCCATTATTTTATTCCACGCCATATTGTTGGACTTAATCCTTTCCATGAAAGCACCAAAAGAAATTGACATACGTGGACGTTGACATAAATGGAAGTTGGAGAGCGCTAGAGATAGAATTTATTTTTCGGTGATTTTGATTCCGAGGCGATTTTTTGCAATTATTTGGTCCCCAGAGAATCGTTTGTTAATTTGGAAGGGTTCACCGCGGGTTTTCGACCAAACAATCATTATACTGCTAATTGGTCATATCGAAAGTTTATTTTATTTGCATTACAATCGCTGGGTTTATTGTAAATATTATAAAGATCACAAACTACAAAGGCGTTCTAGTTTGAGTCAATGTTAACTTTAAAACCTAATGTGGAAGCTCCGACCTCTCGGAGTATGGGAAGACACAATGCGGTACTTGTATAACCACTTTGGTGTTATTGTCTGATCACTGCCAGCGATTTCGGAAAATTCTATTTCGAAGGCATATAAATTATATCAGTGCTTACTACATACACAATTGAGACGGAAAGATTTGATGATAGTATAAACTAGAATAATTATTTACGCTTTATCACCATGAAGTCCTCGTTTAACTTAATGATTACGTAATTTTTAAGAGAATATCATGTCTCTTTATTTATTTAGTTAATTACATACTTCTCTGAAACGGTTTTCGGAAGATTTGCCTATACTTACCATGCTAGGCAAGCGGATTGGACTAAAGATGCTACTTTTACATCTGTTGGATTTGGGTTCGGCATATTAGAATAGAGTTTTCGCAATCAATCGTTTGCCAGAGCTATGTCTGTAATTTCACAACCAATGACATAAAAACCCTAAAAGTTGGTACATAGGGAATGTACCCTTATATCTTTAATACGCTTAATAAATGTATAAGTGACACTCTTAATGTATTCCTTTGCCTTTGATTCTAGTAAATTAAATACTGTGAAATTTTAAGTTGGTGATAAAGAATATTTTTAAAAAATATTTTGCTATGCTCAACCTCGTTATCAATGTCGTGAGCAGCGAAATGAGGTTTTATAAAAAGCGACAAAAGAGAAGCGGCAGGTATAATTCATTCATTTTCACTCGTCGCCCTTTCATAACGCGGAATTGTGAATTTTGAAAACCTTTATTTACGGGGTGAAATAACAAGTAAATTTATTATTTAAAAAGTAATAACAATCATAAGTAAAGTACTGGGATTTTGGGATATTTAGAGTAATCATGATGATTTAAGGGTTTTACAAAATCTGCTGTCCCAGATTATCTCGAGAGTATATTAAAAGTTGACTTTGAGAGATATCAGAAAAATTCCGGGATTACCTACGTATGCATGCTGCTTTAACTAAAACATAATCACACAAAAAACTTCTACTTTTTGATTTATTTTTAGATAGATTTATTTGACATATAACTCTATTTTTCCTTTTTGAACACAATGCCAACACTGAATAACGAAAGCAGTTAGATACGACTGCTGTTAATGTTATAAAACACCTTTTTAGTCTAATACTTTCTTGTATTTACGCGAATACTACATATTTTAACTGAAAGTATTATTTATCGATTTTGTCACGTTTAATTTTACTTTTTTTAATCTCGACGATCCCGGCGTCTAAAGTTTTGACGTGCCGATGTCACAGGTAAACCAGCTACCGTCAGCTTTCTAATTATTACTTTTCAGTCCGATCTACGTAGAATGCTCTCAAGTATCTTGTAATCGTATATTTTTGGCCTTGGATTTAATTTTAATAACATGAAGTGGTATAATTATATTAATATACTTCAGGTAAATAAATAGATTATTTTCCTGTAAATTTTCAATATTATACTTTTAAAGCCCCACGTGCAAGCAGATAAATATTATTTATATTAAGTATTTTTATTTATAAGAAGCAAAAATTTCGTATTTTAAAATATTTCGGAAGATGGTATTAACAATCTTCATTGTTTTACGTTTAGTATTAACGATCCCAAATTTCAGCAAAATGGCTGTTACATTAGAAAATATCACAATTTCTCATTAAAATCGTTCTGCCGAAAAGTCTCATTCTTTAAGATAACCGTTTATTCTTTACTGTCCTTGATATACTTGTATGTACTCTTTGGTAACATTCCATTGCTTTCTCAAATTTTCGCACTATCCTCTTATATCTTTAATTTTATATGCTCAGCTATACATAATCATGTTTTGTAATTCAATATCTTCTCAATATTCACAAAGGAATAACACTTACTGTGGTTAGTTCGAATATTAACATGGGACTATGTTGACCAACGTCTTGGGAAAGTTCATTAAACTTCTAAACTTTACGGATAATTTTCAGTTGCTCAAAAGTTTTACTAATAACTATCCCTTGGTACTTTATACGATTATTAGTATATTTGTTTTTTTTTTTAAATTAAAAAGCATATTGTTTTATATGGCGTTTTAGTAAAACGTAGTGTTAACGTTATCTTTGTAATTATGGATATTTTTTAGAATTGGGGATCAGAAATATTCTAGGACTTGTTTAAAAAATAAGAAGTTTATTGTAAAAAGGCTATGTAATTTTTTGTCTGGTCCCGCTTTCAAAAGTTTTCATAAACAAGTAGGTGTAAATATGTGTCAAAGTATATTTGCTTAGTTATGAAGAATGTTTGAAGTTGAATGAAGAATGTCCGGCTGTGGTTACCTTCACCGTCATGCACGTGGTACATTGCAAGTAACAATTTGAATGGTGCCGGCACCGGGATTCGAGCTCTCCCCTCGTGGCTCACTTTAGGTGAAGAGTATATTTTAAGTTATTATAATTTTTTTTATTACTATTATTATTATGTTTTTTAGTCTAATTTGCTTGTGTTAATTTTGGTTTTGCTATGCAACATTTTCTGTTATTAATACTAGTAGTATTCTTTTTATCATCTTAATGTAAACATTATATATTTAGAGATTCTACTTTTTAGCTTACCATTGTCAGCTACTTTTTGTGGTAATTGTTTTAGTTTTTTTTCTTCTCATCTGTTTTATTAATTGCAACTATTTTATTGCATGCCGTCATCACCTATAAGTATAGAAACACTAAGTTTTTTTATCTCATTTTACTGGCAAATGTCTTTTTTACGATATTATAAGTGTTAACTATGTTGGTTTTCATAAAATAAATAAATAAATATTAAGTAGCCTGTTTCGGTACATGGTTAAAATTTTCTGGTTGCATGATGGTTCGGCACGAATTAAGCTGGGAGTAATTTTCTATACCATGATTGTTAGATAGTAATCCGTCAGCTTCCTCAAGGAACAAGATGCCCAAGGGCTCTTTTGGTTCCCGAATACCTTACTCACAATTACAGAATTCCACTTCGAAGGTGTTAGAGTAAAAGTGGATATATTACTGAACTGTCGCTTTGGCTCAGTTTAGGTCCAGTTGCGTTTTTTCTCAAGGATTTAGGCGATAATTCAGGGAAGTTGTGCGTTTTCCGTAAACAAGAGGTCGTTAATTAATTTCCTTATCAAGAAACCAATCTAAGGACTTGGTGGGCGAACCACAGCTCGAAAAATGTGGAATAGATGAGTAGCAAAGGCAGTATAGCAATCTGTCAGGTTTGGATGCTGTATTTATTTTTGTCTTCAATTGCTCCGCACCACTATAGACGGGTAATAATTCTGCCTGTTAAAAGTTGGAAGTATTAACCATCAGGGGTATATTATGTATGTCATAAATATTTTTAAATATTTAAGAAGTAACATTTCTAAAACTAAAGTATGAAAGATCTGCCAAATAAAGCTAGAGAATCTCTGACTCTCTCTAATTCAAGTTTTAGCCTATGAAAATCTACGCTCTAAAGAGAAGTCGTTTGCGGGTAAATGATAATTATAAGCATAGCAGCTATGTATTAAGTGTTGTTTACTTGGACATTATATTTGAAATGAGACTATTACTTACGGATTTTATCGCGTTTAATTTTGTTTTTATGTACCCGACGTTTCGACTGCTTTACAGCAGCCGGGAGTCCCTCCGTTCTTCAAATAAATGATGTAAAACGGCTGAAAATAATAATTTAATTTCAAATGTGAAGTGTTCGCGTAACAAAAAATCATTATTAGCATTAAATTTCTGAAATGCAAGGTTCCAAACAAACCATCTGAAGTTATCCATTATTTTAGTGACATAACAATGGTTTACATTGTTATAATAATAGAAAATTAGTTACCTCTCCGTATTCTGTATGTATACTACTGTTAAAGAAAAATTTACACTACTCGTATTAGTCACATTGATGTCGTTCTGGCCGATTTCGACCAAGGTGACAACTTCCGTATACTATAAGCAGTTGTCACTGCAAATGTACGTGCTAACAGTCACTTCTTCTTATTTACCTTTTAGTAACCTATATTATGACACTTATGTGATGAGATGATGAGTCAGATGTAGTGTCATTGACACGGGACGTAACTGAACGTAACCAGATCCGAAAACCAATAATTTGAGTTATGCCTAAGTGTTGGCTTTGGCAGGTATTGTACCGAGGACGCATGGCTTAGCAGTCAGGCATTTAGTGTATCACTGAAATACGTGGTACTCGAATTGAATTAATCTATTACTAGTTTATTAAGCTTTGTGATAGCGATATTAGAATCTGCAACCTTCTGTCATCCCGCGGGCGTAGTAAGAGACGTCTAAAATATTTTTTTGAAAATCGAAAATATGTGTGGTAACAACATTCGTCACTCATCACGTTTTATCCTTCCAGGAGGAAGAAACAATTGGGTTGCAAAAGGCCGTTCCACAACGCTGAGACAAACCAAATGAAAATCCGTAATCTCTGCCTACCCCTCCTGGTGATATGTGTGCGTGTTTACATTATATCAGCTCATAAGGATGAAATACATTATCTAAATAAAACAGATCGACTTCGACTGTCACTCAGAAAAGGCGTACACGGATAAAAATCAAAAAAAAAACCAACTTATATAAACCTCTCAAAATAAACGCGCGGGAATCGAACCCGCGACCCAAAGCGCCGCAGCTAAACGCTTAGCCTCTACGCCACCGAGCCGTCAATACACCACTTATGTTTAAAATCGATTTATCAATTACAGAATTTCGTTTCTATTTACTTGTATTTACTTCACATGTGAATGAGAATGCTGACCTGTTTTTTTCCTTACAAGTCTTTCCTTTTAGTTGTATAAACAATTTAAGGTTTTACCTTGCTATGAAATAGCTGAATACGTTTCCGTTTTCTGAGAAAGGCCTACTAAGGCCCAATCTAAATCAATCTCCCTTATTCATTCATTCATCTTATGACCAAAGTATAACAAAATGTAGGCCTAGTAATAAATATTATTAAAGATTTGATAGTACATGAACGTCTAGTATAACTTTTTTTTGTATGTACTTTGTTTCTATTGTAATTTGGAAATCCATATTAATTTTATATTACTTGAATTGCATCTTAATTTGTAATAAAAATATAAGTGATCTTTTAGACGTGGTAGAGCCAAGCGGCGGCTTTTGCTGCTGCTTGAATGGGCCGGCTCGACCGGATTGGTACCATGGCCTCGCAGAATACCGGCATCAAGTAGAGACGTCTTGTGCTTCTTTTAAAGACTGGCAACGCACCTGCACCTCCTTTGGTATTGCAGCTGTACCTGGACGCCGGTAATTACATACCATCAGGTGAACGTTTGCCGCGTTTTCCATAAAAAAAACTTTACTATCGACAGCATAGGTCTATTAGCCTCCAAAAATTTTAAATAACAGAAAAAAAATACCTGTTTAAAGGTTATACAATATTATTTTATTATACTTGTATAACCATATATATATATTCACGCCTTGTTCCCAACGGGGTAGGCAGAGACAATCTTCTTCCACTTGCTACGGTCCTGACATACGTCTTTCGCTTCTTCCACTTTCATCAATCTTCGCATGCATGCTCTTTGGTTTAGAGTACTCTTGACCTGGCCTTTTTTCAGAACGTCTCCGATTTAATCGTGAAATGTTTGCCTAGGTCTTCCTCTCCCAACTCTACCATTTACACGTACATGTCATGACAATATAATTTCTATGGTTTCAACACGTCCCAAGTCAATAATTGTCAAATAATCGGTAACTTACTAGTTTTTACTTACGTATGACAGTTAAGCTAATTAGGGTATTGGCTACACCACCAACTCTATCTTATGGAAGTCCTTAGAGCCGTATAAAAAAGGTGGTTCTTAGAGCAAGATTAAATAAGTAGACTGTATATTCTAAAGGTTTAATGGTATACGTAGTGTTCTATCGCGCAAGTGCCGTTCGTCTCGTTCCCGTGATTGCAATGGTCCATAAGATGGTCGCATCCGCTCGCAGCTTGTCATGACTTCACAGCTGTTGAGTGTAATTGGTGGCGTAGCCAGGTAATAATTTTTTGATGCAGGAATAAATAATTATTAATTAAGAGGTTACTTTTAATATCAAGGACACGTTATCTATTTCCTATAAATAGCTTATTGAAATCAATGCTTTACAAAACATCCCTTCATTCCTTCGCTATTCTACATAATAGATAAAAAGGAATGAACGAATACATCCCCGTAACAGCAATGAGCACATGCGGATTCAATGCTTTGAAATATCCGAAAAGGTGAAAGCCGCTTTGAGCCACCTAAATATAAGGAATGAACCTAATTTTAAGTATTTGTTGTAATATAAGTTATATTCTTTGAACGATTTACTTATACAATATATTTCTTAGTTCTATAAATTGAAATGAACAATAGTTTAAGTTTAAGAAATCTAAGTAAGTTTGCTTAAGTTTAAGAAATCGTAGTTAATTAAAACTCGCTGCAATTTTAGTAACTTCTTTTTCAGAAAAAAGAGAGATGCTATGTGACATTATCCGTATTAGATGTTGGTGCTATATAAAATATCTACACCATAACATATACTTCGTAGGTGTTAATCACTAGTAGCATTTGAAAGTATTCGCCGTTAAAATAATTTACATTGAATTGCTCGAATTAATTTAATTTACATAACTATGTGCATCCGGTGAATCCTGAGTAAACAAATTAGTTGAAAATTATTTGCTTTCGTATTAAGTAATATCCCATATACATGTGCAATATTACAGTGCCTAAGTGTCGTTTTGTTCACCATGTTAGGTGTTTTGTGCCAACTTTGCGGAAACATTAGAATCCTTGCCAATACCAAATTAATTTAAATGATCTGTTAGCAGTTAATATTTTTTTTTGGAATAATACGAAACTCACAGTTTTCCTAGGAGTCGGTTCAGTAAATACTACTTTCTTACCTATTTCTGCCGCCAATCACTATTGGAGCCACTGTTGTCTTCCGGTTTGAAAGATACAGAAAGCCATTTTGCATTGCAACGTATCAGCAACCTTCTTCGATCGAAGTTGTTTTCCATGGGCTGCACTGACCATTTACCACCAGGTCGAAGGCTAGCTCGTTTATCACTCCAATTCGTTAAATAAAAGTCTTAAAAGCTTTAATGTCCGGTTTTGTCAGCTGAAAATTGCGTAAAAATGTTAATGAATAAATAAAATAATTACTAATTTGTTTAATTTATAGCACAGGTAATGCACCATCTTTAAAAGTAAGTTTAGTGTTTTATAATATATTATAAATGGATGATGAACGATTAGCCTAGAGGCAGTAATGATAATTTTCATTCATTCAATTTTGTAATTAACCCATCACGTCTTAAGATTTTGAAACCATAAAAAATCTGTTATGTGTCCATAGTAGGACATATGACACTATAAGAGTTAATTGATAGAGAAGTAGAATAAATTTTAATATTTGTTAGTATCTTATTTGCAAGAATAGTACGCGATAGTGCCCACAATGTCTACTTAAACGCTAGTTTCAATACCGTGACCATATCGAGTTTATCAATACTGTCCTCGGCCACAGCTGCCATGTTGTCAGCCGTGCGTGTGTTGCTTTCCACCCGGCTGAACCTACGTATTCAGCAACTTCAATATTGTATCACTATAGTAGTCATGTTGAAGTTGCCCGTTCATTATTTCGCCCGCATATGAAAGAAAAACCTTCTGATATACAAAGAGTAGAACGACTCACAAAAAGTTGTTAAAAAAATCTAATAATGTTAATTTTGGTTTTGTAATTAAATAGATAAATAACCATTTATTAAATAGATATAATAAACGTATGATTATTTATCTATGAAAAATCGTATGTAACGAAATATAGGCACACAATGCTTAATTGGATAGGCATCACACTCTTACCCATTTCTGACCATTCATTCTCTTTCTTCTTACCATTACATCTTCCGCCAAACAGCACTGTAGCTGTTGTTGGGTTCCGTTTGAAAGGTATACTGAGTAAGTATAGTGGGGTACAACACTAATATAGTTATAAGTCAAAGTTGTGACTAACGATCTGTGGATCTGGTCTAAAATATTGTTATTTTTAAACTAAGTAAAAAATAAAATTTTCAATAATTATACTGGTTTCAATACCGCGCTCCCTTCTTGCTGAAGAATAATATAGATGGCGCTATACTTATATATGGCTTTCACAATTATAATTAATGATTATAACTTACAACAATAATTATAGATTTTACTAGGACTTAATGTATTAAAATCTAAGTATTTCGGTGTAAGCTAGGTAGGTAAGTAAGCACAGTACCCATGAGTAAGTAAAGCTTTATTTCAAAGGTCTCCAAAATACCTTATACCGATATTAAACGCTTGCGAATTTTTAATTTTAGTAAATATTTTTTTATGGGAATGGCGGAAAACGAGTCAACGGTTCACCTGATGGTAAGTGATTACCGTCCTCCACGTACATCTGCAACACCAGAGGTGCCTTGCCGGCCTTTAAGGGTATTTGGGAGATGGGAGGGAGGATGAGGAGCGGGATGGGTAGGGGGAGTGGGCCTCAGGTTACCTCACTCATCAAAGGAAACGCAGAAGCATAAGATGGCTGAAACGCAGAAGCGAAGACCGGTATTCTGCGAGGCCGTGGCACCAACCCGGTCAAGCCAGCCCATTCTAGCAGCAGCAAAATCCGCCGCTTGGCGCTACCACGTATATGAATTCATACTATGAATACCTCATATCAATTATAAGTATTAACACAGCGTACAAATACAACTCATATAACTTTAACAAATGCAAGGATAAACAGTTAATTTTTAAATTTTTGCATAAATCATTTATAAGTAAATTTGTAAATAAGACTTACGTTTTTAGAATTCCCAAAACACATTTAAATCCCCATAATCGGAAGTATTCCCGAAGTATTTGCAACTCTAACAATATAATTTGTTACATCGGGATCAACCAACAATCGAATGAGGTTTGTACACTGATACATTAAGAGATTAATTATCTTTTATGAGATTTATAACTATTTTGGGAAATACACAAATCAGGCTTTAGATTTTGCGATGTTAAGCGCTGTTTAATTATTTGCAAAACTTAAAGAGTTTAACTTGCCTGCGCCAATCAAGTTTTAAACACACACTAATTGTCACTATGTACAATATTATGTATTATGTGTAACTAAGTAACAATCCCCAAACAGTAAATAATATAATACACAATATAAGTCTAACTAGTACAATTTACTCGCACAATCAAAACAATTAGAAGTATAAGTAAATTATGAAGCGATGGGAAAATTGAAATATACAAAATCGAGTTTTTTATTGAGATTAGAATTTATTCGAATAACTATCGCTATCAATACGACTTGCCGACAAACTAAAGATGTTGAATTAATTTAAAGTCGTCTGTTCACGTGCATAAGAACTAAATACCCACAACTATTTGATATACATAAATTAAATAATCTTTAAAAAAAAAATCGTGTAAAATTAACTTGATTACTTTATAAAACATTTTAAATGTCGTTAATAACTAGACAACAAATCTTCAAATGCTTACTATTTAATTTTTTTTTCTGGAGGTACTATCACTGTTTAACACATGCGATGTTCTTATTAACTAGGTATAACCATGTTATCTATTAACTGGTAACATTACGTAGACCTTCTGTGCTTAGTTTCATCAATATTGGATTATTAGTTTTAGAGGAGATATCAATAAAATATTTAAATATGCTAGATTAAAAAAGTTCAGATAGGTGACAAGAACCACTGTTTAGGACCTGTCTAATACAATTGACATACTTATGAGATCTTACATTATTATGATCTCAAATTTTACCATATTATGCATTAAATTGAGGAAAATTAGTTATGTAATAGATCCGTGGTCTAGTGGTCAGGGCGCTCGCTTTAATTTCATGGAGCGCAAGTGACCCGAATTCGATCCCCGGAGCCGGCAATACTAAAATTGTTAATAGCAATTATAAGTGCTGTATTTGCCTCGTGTTCGGTTGTGAAGAAATCCTGCGTCTGAGTCATAATAAAATATATTATTTCGAGGATATGTAAAGGCCGCCAACCCGCACAGGAGCAGCGTGGCGGGCCCTTCCTTGCTCCAAAACCCACTCAGATATTTGAGAGTAGGCCTTTGCCCAGCCGTTGGCACTTACAGTTCTTCTTACTTTACTTTACTTTACTTTCGTTTCCTAATCATATAATGGTATTACATTATCTGTATGCCATAGATATGTATGATCATTAGAAGTGTCTTAGGAAAAAGAAATATTTTTTTGTATTTACGCGAACACTACACATTTGAAATAAAATATTATTTACAGATTTTATCTCGTTTAATTTTGTTTTTATATACCCGACGTTCCCCCGTGACCACAAAAAGAATATAAAAACTTATATTATAGTTTCATTAGGAAATAGAAATAATTAGAGATTGGGTTCAAAGGTTCTTATTTGGAGAGATTATCGGTGTTATTGTTATTATATGTTTTTTTATGTGCTGTTGTGGGATCCTAAATATAACAGCAATGAAATGTGGATATTATGATATATAGATAGTCATAAAAGGAAAGACTAATAAACAAAAAAAATATTAAAAATTATAATTATACTTCCAATGTTATTTCCTGTCTTTCATCTCGTATGTTTTATTATAGTAAGCAAAAACTAACTTAATAACGTTACGTCGGTGTCCCTCGAGCCCGGGAATCGATTTCGATGTTGAAGCTACAAGGCTTAGTCCTGAAACTTCTGCAGAAATATCATTGATGTCAAATTGGTTCGAAGTTTTCTTTTTAAACACCGAGGTTGTTTATGCGTCTCTTTTTATATTTTGTATTCTGGTCATTAGGTAATAATGTTATATAGATACATAAATACATACACACACACATACATTAACGGACAAATAACAGACTAATGAATAAAAAAAGATGAATATTTCACAGTGTGCTCAGAGAGAAAATAACAAACCTTCGTGTGAAATCTACCAGAAGAAATAAAACCATGCCAAGGTTTTTAGGTCTGGTTCTTTTTACATGCAATAGCGAAAATTCTCACAAATCGTTGCATTTAGGTCACGTAGATTGCCTCAGTTTTGTACACACTTTCGGCTTTCGTAGAGATTTTGGACTACATCCGCGGTATGCGAATATTAATCATTCATTATTATTAAAGTAAAACTGGTAGTAAATTTAAAAATAAAAAAAAAATGTGAATGGAGTAAAAAACTTTTTTCAACAGTTATTTTGAAAAAAAAAGGTTTTATAGTGTTTGAAAAATTAATTTCCACAAAGACACAACAATCAGTGTATAAAATATATTAGTTTATTTACTAAATAATAATTTAATTTACTTGTCATCCATCCATATTCGTAACCAAATGGGTTTACGTACTTTTCGCGTCTCTATGAATGTAATGCGTAGCGAGCGTCGCCTTGCGTTTACTCCCTTGTCATGAGATTTTCAATGCATTTTGCTTTGTTGCCTCTTACAACATCAACGAGAAGAAAAGGAATCGCAAACTCTTACGCTAAAAACGGTAAGTTGAGAGAAGGACAGCTGAAATGTATATTTCTTATGTCGAATAATAAAGAATTTTCATTACAGTAATAAAGTTTGTCTGTTTAGATCAGGGATTCCCAAACTATTTTGGACAAGAGACCCCTTTTCCAAAATGAATTGATACCCCATAGCCATATTACTTTAAAAATTCAATCTCTAGTTTTTTTTTGCTATTGATACAAAATACTTACCGATTTAAAAACTTTGCGGTTAAGTGAGTAAACCTGACATCATTTTCTCATCAAAATACAACAAAATAAATAGATATAAAATTATCATCATAAGTATCAACACGCAAATATGAAGGTTTAAATTATAATTATTAATACAAATTGTGTAAAAATACTGTCCTACGGTACAAATCCTTTGTATGTCCTCTGAGTGGTGAACGAATTTTTGCCACATGTTGAGCCAATCTGTGAGTTGGTGAGTCGATTTGGCTTACGCGGCGGACGTAGTAAAGTACTTATTTGTGCATTTTAGGGAACCCATACAACTTCGGTGGTTTGGCACATGATGGTACTAAGCTATTACACCTAAATAGACAAAGTTACTGCTTTAATAAATCACCAAAATTCCTTAAACTCCAAAATTCAATTTACAATGGAGTTAGAGGCAAATAACTTGTTATTTTTCTTAATGTGTTAGAAAAATCGAAAAATTCGAAATCCGAATAACACCATAAGCCCCACTGTGTATAGGAAAAAGACCCATACAAACAGATATTTAATCGGCGGATCTCACCACCATCCTTCTCAGTTAGCTACTGTTGGTAAATCTTTGTTTCAGAGAGCACGAGGGATCTGTGACAGTAAACACTTGGCCACCGAGCTTCAGCATGTCAAGCAAGTCCTGCACGACAACAAGCTTTGGGTTCCGCGCCTTCGTCGCAGTGACCGAGTGAAGCCGACCGCAGTTGAGCGAGTAGCTGCTATATTACCGTTTATCAAAGGCGTTACGGATAAGATCGGTTATATGCTTCTATAAAAACGTTTTTCAAGCCGGCGAAAACATAAGCAAATTTTTACATTTTTGTAAGATAAAAAAATAAAATATTCAGTGTGATGGATGAACTTGACTATTGTACGGATTTATTATCCATTGAGGAATTTTTAAATTAAAGAGATCCTCAAATCTCTTAGTAAAATCCTTGTTGAATGCATTTACGTCTTGAAGCATTTCTGGTAATTTTGATAAATGCGGAAAATGTGAATATTATTTTCTGCTTAAATTTTGATAAAGGATGAGTTTACCCTCAAAGGCCGATATTAATGATTTTGTTTTAATCTAGTTGAGATCATCACCCTGCAGCTGTAAATGAACTTTGTTCAATATACAAAAGATACCAGTCAAGTAATAAATATCTGTTTTATAATTGTTCAAATTTTTTTCAAATTCGTTTTCTTGTAAAAACTCCAACATAGATTCAAAAATAGCAAGAGCCTCTTGATAGCCATTGAACTTCAGTGTGCAGATGTAACCGGGACTCTTGTTGACAGCATTTATAACATATTGTAAAGCCTGATGCAATATAGGTCTGTGAATCAAATTTCTGACAATCGCAGTGAATGACCAGTACCTCATGCAGTTGTCGCTTTAAGTGAGCTATAAAATCACGATGATGACCAATAATAGATGGCGCACCATCAGTCGTAACAGAAACAATGTTCTTCCCGATGAAAGCTTAGTCGGTTAAAAACTTTCCAGGGCCTGAAAAATTGATTCTCCTCTGGGTCTGATCAGTCTCTAAATATGTAGCAAAAAGCAGTTCTTGGTACATATTTTCATCTTTTATATATACAGCATATCCTAACAATAGAGCTTCATTGCCCTCCAACAGGAGAGAGAATCTGTTGGTCTGTAAGAAATTGCATAAAATGTTTTCGATGTCGCGACCAATCTCGTCTCTGAACGGTGTTATTGCTCAAAGAAATTGTCTTTATAATATCATGTGCGGACTTGTGCAATACATTGTTGAGGACCTTCGCAATGGCTGGTAAAATAAGCTGCTCTCCAATTGTCTCGGGTTCCCCGCCTCCACTATTACTAAAGATATATTATAGGACGCTCTTTACGAGCGTAAAGAGCGTCCTATAATATATAGCCTAGAGAGCGTTTTATGAGAGATATCATAATCTTGCATAAATGATGACGCACTCATCGATCTTATGGATAGCCTTTTCTCTAGGTTTTCTTTAAGTACTTGAAAGAATGACAAAGGCTTACTTTTTTAGTCAGCATGTACTCTTGATAAGTGGTCGTCCATTTTTCAAGGCTTCATGGCATCGTTACTGAATACTTTTTCACATTTGAGACACATAGGCAGGTGTTGATATGATAGAGATGAAATAAATCGAAACTTCATTAGTCCAAACTATATTGTCTGCATTTTATTTCGTGTTTGCTATCATAAAACTCGCACCTGACCGTGAACATGCAAATCTAAAAAATATATGCTTAAGAAACTATTTAAAAAAACAATAATAGGCTTTCCTGTCACTTTTTTAGTCTGACCCATGTCGAGCAGTAAATTTAAATAGGCGGATTTATCAGCAGATATCTTCTTCTTCTTTTAATATATTCTTTATAAAGAAAGAAGGTGGTATACAAAATCCAAAATACAACACATATAATCTATATGTTGAAAACAAAATATAACGAAACAGTTACATAAAAAGGATGAGGAAGTCGTGGCTTTGGGGGTCTAATATTTAATTTTGCCTTTAAGAGAAGCGGACTCCGAATCCTGATCGTAAATCATTTCGGTTGGTCGATGTTCTGTAACATACGTCTAATTAATAATAAAGATTTATTCCCATCACAATGGATTTAAAATTTTGGGACTCTTCAATAGCTGCGTGGCGTGGCGTACCTTCACTTTACTTGTTGTTTATAAATGTATTAACTAATATTTGTATATATAATATCATTATACATATAGTTAGTATTTAGAGATAGTAATTGCATTATATTATAAAATATATTGGGTTTACAATCGAATTAAAGTATTAAAAAAATTTAAGAATTTTGAAAATTCTGTATCGCTAGAAATTAAAATTTAGTTTATTAAAAAAAAATATCTATTGACTTTTTTTACAATCTATCATTCCTTCGTAATGAGGTTTCTCTGACGGAGAAGGAACTCCTTAGGTATCCTCTTTTTTATTATTGTTAATATATTTCGCTATTGTCTGTTTGATATGAAAACTCTCGGAATAGATGTTGTCTGGTGAGACCCGATTGTTATATTTAATGAGTGCAAAGTTTGAAAATGAGTCCTGTGAGTTATAGAAATCTAAAATAAGTAGAACTGATCACCTACCAACCTTTGCCTTATTCATACAGTTTCTAGCGTAACGATATTGTGCCGTGGATTTTATGAACAACACTAAAACAAAGGTACATAAAAATAGCACATATAGCAGTGATAGCCTAATGGTTATTCACTATTCAAGAATAATATTATTAATGGTGCTTCAAGTCCTTTGTGTAATTTAAAAATTATATAATTCACGTTTAACGTGATAAAATCCGAAATTAATTTTATATATTTTTACCTATTTTTTATTATATTCTCACATACCAACGTTAACAGGATAGAAGACAGGATTACCTGGAGCAAAGCCACGTCAAGGTATACATTATTGATAATGTTTCGCCTCATTAAAGCGAACGAAATTGCAATTTTACTTTGCAAGATATAATAGTAAGGAATTGAAATAGCATTCTGTAATACGTGATGTGACTTTTAATCAATTTAAATGTAACCTAATATGTACATAGAAATATTGTACAATAACTATATTGATTTTGTCGGATTTGTCAGATTATATTTATGTACATACAAATACTAATTTTCTTTAATAAGCGTAGAAGAAAGTCCAATAAATTCGATTATTTATGTAAGGTGGAACATACTATCTTTTTCTCCAAATGCCGGATTGATGGCGAACAATCCAAATTAGCTGTACTCAGATCTCACAGACTAGTGACAGGGATCAGGATCACCAGGGCGTGGGTACTGGTACTATGCTTATTAACTCGTGCTAACCCCAGCGAGGTGAGTGCGGGCAAACCCTCCTAGAAATATATGCTAGCTTGTTGGCAATTTCTTGAAGAAGCATATGTTCAGCGGTGGAGTTAATAGGCTGATGTAGTTAAGAATCCGTAGGTTAGGGTATGGTGACGAGCATTGTCAGTGCGTAGCAAAGCACGTTTAACGTATGTGCTACTTACCTCCAGGCTTTTAAATTTACAAACTATATGATTAACCTAAAACCACACTATACGGGTAATGGACCGCAACGTTCAAAGCGTACAGTAAATTCTCCTCATTTTTGAGAAGGACTGTGGATTGTACACAAACTGATATTGATTAAAGTAGCACAAGAGTATTACATTGTAGTATCGTTTAATAAGCAGTTAATAAACTTTTTATAAACAAAGTTTGTTTCGTTTATTTATTCTGACAACCTCGTGGCTTAGCAGTTAGTTTGCCTGGCTGCTAGTTAGACATAGGTTTAATTCCCTGCCAAAGCTTGCGCAAAACACAAGTTATCGGTTCGAGACTATTTGTGTTGAATTGTTTGGTAATGTATCTCGTGTTTATATTGCATCTGAACCCTTTCTCTGTCTTATCTTGTAATCTTATCGTATCGCGTTACATCGGACACGGGAAGGAAGACGAGTTTGCGAGTAAACTTGTCGCACTATAATATATCCAGCTTAGTTTGCAATTGGCGATATAATATTCGAAATTTGTTACGGTGGTCAAAATCGGCCAGGAAAACCATCATCAAAATCAAACGTACCTTATGCTATTATTGGATATTTTATACAATTAAGTGGCGATAGAAAAGTTGCGGTATAGCGTATATTAACCACACCCGGCACCGCACGTAACAAAGAATATTTATTGTACTCCCATCCAATTTTGTCTTTAACACATGGGGCGATGAAAAATAAGGGTAACTGCCAATAGCCCTAAGCAATCACTTCGTAACGTTAATACAGACAAAAATATCTGTGATAATGTGATTTACATATTTTCATTTATTTATTTTTGCAAATTTAATGCATAGTAAAGCGAGGAACGTATTTTAAGAACAATTTTTCAACCTATGAACTAGTATGTCTACCTAAAAATCTTAATACCTCTGACTAGTCACGAAATTTAGGAAGAGTTACGAGGCTGAAGTATTGTTCATCTTGTGTCATAAATTTGTACTTAGGATAGGAATAGGGAACAATTTTGCTTAGATAAAATATAACAGCTAAAACGTAATATTTAGTAAGTAAGCATCACTGTCCGATACTTTGAAGTTCTTTTCGTTGCACTATATTATGTTCAGAGAGATTGCCATTGGGTAGGCGCCTGTCGTAGTCTTAGTGTTCTGGCCGCCACCGATTCGAATTTTACACAAGTTTCAAAAACTCATCGGACCGAGCCTCCCATACAAGGGACTTCTGTCTCCAGTTTCTGGATAATATTGTAGATCACATGAACTCCGTTATCATAGCTAATCTAAATAAACAGAACATATAGCCATTTTTTGTTGAATTCGCCATACGGAATTCATCTACAATTTACCTTTTAGGTTAATAATTTCAGCAGTTTTTTTACAGAACTTTGTAATAAAAAATAGTTTGTACGAACTATATACAAACAGTAATATGTATATCCATTACCCCTTTTCGTTACTTCGCAGTGGGCGTGCCAATGAATAACATAATGGATTAAAAAATACTCTATATGTATACACTTTTTAGAGTTTTACTCTTATACATTTTATAATAACGTTCTCTACTCCGCGCGCCATATGTGTGGATGAGTAGTTAATTTTACGAGTATGCATGTATCAGTTCAATGTTCTCCAAGCAAACCGTGTTATTTCAGTTAGTTGCAATTCCATCTATTAGCAATTACACGTGTGTCTTAATTCAAAACCAGTGATCGAAGAAATCTACCAGCAAATAAATTAGAAACAGGTCACGGTTTAGTCTTTTTAGGGATAAAAAAATATTATTGGTACGAATAATACTAATTTAAAATAAAATGAAAAGTATTTTTTTGCAAGGTATTAGTTATGGATTAATTTGATCCCAATGTCAGCAGTCGGGTAACAACCCTAACCGCTAAACCAGACAATTGTATTTCGCAAAGTAACGTCTGATTCTATAAGATTCCTTTGCAGTTCTTTGGTATACAGTTCTTTTTGTATGTACTCTGATTTTTGCGTGCTACAGAATCTTGCTGCAGTATAAAAATATTCTGTGAATAGTCGAGTCCACTTTATGTACTATGTACTATTATGTTTAATGGACGCTGGACTGATCGAGTCCATTTTTTGTTTATTTTATTTTATCTCATTATAACGTTGGTGGTACTCTGTTAGCATCACCCTGGACAAACCTAATTATTTGCTACACCCAGAATTTTGCAGCAATGGAGCTCTAACAGGTAGAAATATTTTCTAATTATTATCAACTTTCGCTTGGAAGTATTTTAAATTGTAGAAATGTGTTAATTTTCATATTTAAGGTTAAAGTATGCGTATTTATTTCTGTTTAGAGTCGAATCATAAAGCTTTCATTTCCGTTCCAGTTATATTTGGAGCATCCATTAATTTCGTGAAGAGCAGTGGGCGGAAGCGGACGAAGCTATACTTGCTCGCATTACACTCACCGCACATTATGCTTGCAGACATGCACTGGCATTATCCGAGTTAAAACAACGAAAAATGGTATTGAGCAACACGAAACATTTTTAAATAGAGTAAGACAAATAGTTTATGAAGTCTGTTTCATTATTCTCGGACGTAAAATACATTGCGTTAAGGATGTTTCATAAATAACAACTTACATATAAAAAACAAGCTCCTTATTATAATATACGAAAATATCTCGTCTATCGGATCATGGCTGTTTTGAAGAAAGCGAGTGATATACTTAACATATTTGTATATTGTGTGCAGAATTAGAAGGCCGATAGGCTGAGAAACGGTTTGTACAAGCACTACTTATTTTATTTATTGAAATATCTTCAGGAGGATTTTTTTTAAAAATCCAAAACCCTAAATCATTGAAAATATCAGTCAAATGAGTTAAAATGTTTTCAAATGTTAACCTTGAACGGTTAAAATACCCACAGTTGGAAAAGGTTGAGTTTGCTTTTTTTTTGTCTTGTTTGAATTTTGGCACCGTCTGAGGGTCATTTCCGCAGGTCGTTTGAAAAATTGTGTGGACTTTTGATTGTTGTATTAAAAAACGTAAAACTATACGTTCGTACACCTAACATGTTTTATTCTTCCACACATATTTATCCTTTATCCTGCATGGATGAAGATGTCCAGACACACGAGACGCAGCAGAGGGCAGACACCACGCCACACCACAGAATGCCTACTAGAAGTGTGTGCCAGTTTTGTTCACTTTTTTTTTAAGGTTTTACAGGGATAAGAGTACAACAACCTAAATAGGTTGATGATTCCCAAAATGGAAAATATATTATATGTGTAGAAAATAACGTTGGAACGTTCAAACGCAACAGAAGTGTAAATACCTAACAGGCACAGAATATTTTATGTCGAAGGTACACTGTTTGTATCTAATATCACAGTTACAGCATTACATTAAAGACGTGTAGAAGACGTGAGGTGGTAGCTGAAACACTAACCATGCGGACGTTATCTTCAGGTAATAAAATGACATAGATGAATTAAAATGTAAAAGGTGACAGGTAACTACTGACATGTCTAAAACTTCTGATATCTGTAGTTTGTAAATTAAAGTAACGCCTTAAGTGATACTAGTTAGGGTTAATTTAAAAAAAATATGTAACTTCTAACATAACTAAATTCATAGTATGTCGAATTTGAGAAATAATTTATAGATGTTCACTTCGATAAACCTGTAAACCTTCAATCTCTCTTCTTACTAGAATACGAAACCTTAGTATACGAATATTTGTGGTCAAGTTAAATTCATTAATCACACTCGAATTGCGTATGTACTAGTGTTACGACTCTCATTTCAATTAAAATTAAAATCAAATTCAAGTAAAGTAATGAGGTTAAAATAATCCATATTTTAGATTGAAAGGGAAACGAATGGTCTTAATAATGAGGTATGTAGGTACATAAAACATCTGAAACCAAACTAATATCCTAAAAAACAGGGTTTTTACTAAAGCCAACCAAATATATTCTAATTATTTTATAGTGACCTTATATGAGCTCTGATGATAAGTGACTTTATAGAACCTCTAGACCTCTGACCACCCCAGTGTTAGATATACAGTCATTAGAGCTTATATTACATATTACATGAACATAAATCACCATCTTTTGATAAATACACATACATCGAATGCATTGTTGGAATTGGGTTAAAGCGGCGCTTTCTGTCTCGGTGCTTTCGAACCGCCAGGCTCGATAGAGGCAGAGCAGTTGTTGTTCTCAAAATAACGTGCAACGGGTGTGCTATATTTGAAGTGTCTCGCAACTTGAATCATTTATAAGTTAAGTTCGCTTCCTAGGGTATTCAATTCTGCAACTGACTGCGCGAAACTGACTTTGTCGATTGAGATACAAAAAAAAACTGAAAACACACACACAAACAAGCGTTTAGACGAGAATGTAGTATGTTACAAAATCTGCCGTCCCCTTTCTGGGACTTTCCCCGTGGCGAATCCAAGAAGAGGTGGATAAGGCAAAAACTTTAAAATGAGAAAAAATAGGGATTACTCTTGTCGAAAAATACCAGTTCAAAAATAACAATAAGTTTCTACTACTGTCTATACTGTATATAGGCTATCCCATGAAAACTCCAACAAAACTGGCATACCATGTATGGAATATTTGCCCATACTTAACACGCTGTGCAGGAAAGTTGTTGAGCGCAGTACAGGTACCCTCGCACTACAGATGCTGATCTCCATTTCTAGTCTGTGAGATTTGAGTTCAGCATATTTGGATGGATTATCCACCATCTTGCAAAAATATGCAATGACAAGTAAATAATAATTTTATTATTTATTATGAATCCATTTAAATAAATATATTCATTTGTTAATGTGTATATGATTTAATTCTAAAATATGTAAACCATAAATGAGCATCATACTGTGCACGCTCTATAGCTGGCCTTGGTTCGAATCCAACCAACCCAAATATTAGTGCAACACACAAGTTATAGGTTTTCGGATCTGTATAAATCACGCTTGTCCCGTGTCAGTGCTACTTCATTTGACTCTCTCCGATTTTATCGCATATAATGCATACATAGGGTTTAGGATGGTCAAGATGACTCGGCAACATTTCGTATAATTTAAGCTTGTCATGTTAATCCTTTATTACTCCCATTCGCAAGATCTGTACAATACATTTAATAGTAGAATCCTATTTTAGGAAGAAAAATAAATCTCTTTCAAAATATAAATAGAGACTGGATGCAGCAAAATAGTTTAAAAGTAACAAGATTCTGGATTACTTATATAGACAGCATAAACAATTTTATACATAATAGAATCAGAAACATCTTATTTTATACATATGGTCATATACGCGTCGACAAAATCGACGAGTCGACGCAATGACATGCGCGTTCAATATAACAACGCTATTAGGATATTGTTGTTGCTGCCCTGACGCTGCAGCGCATCCGGCATGTTTGTTGAAGCCCGGTCAGACACTTTCAAGGCCATTATTCGCAAGAAAACAGCCTCAGCCACCACAACCACACTTTATAATCTAGTCTATCTTGACATTAACACTAAGCCAAAAATAAAATTAAAACTCGTTTTGTAATAATAATTTGCAGTAAAATAATATATAACTACGTCCATATTCAACTTAGTATAAAAACGCGTACATACTTTGTCTATCACAAAGCTTTGATATCGCGAAGATATTAAAACTACTTTCAATGTTCATTACAATCAGTAGTCTTTAATTCATATAAATAAGTCTTAGTAAATTTCAAAGTAACATATTAAAATTTATTTTATTTTTTTAATCTGATATATTTTTGAACTAGAAAGCTTTTCGTACTGCTAGTTTATTAGTGCACATGAGTACAATCTTAACACGCTTGCCGACAATGACGGCGACGGTGTGCTTACACTTGGCGCTGCCTCAAAACCTCTTCATCCCCCTATGTCTCGACGTAAATAATTGCGGTCGTAGCGAGCGCGCCACTCCATCTTGACAATTACGTACGCTTTATTTTAAGCCACTCGACTTTTACTGTCTAATCTTAAGATCTTTTGTAATTACCATAAGTCGATGTGGAAAGTTATTACTTTGACATTAGTATATTTCTGTATAATTATTTCTTATTATAGAATAATAATTTATAAGAAAACACATCTATTTTTTATATTGATAATAATAATAATGCATATAATTTAATCATAATCAATCATCAAAAACAGCAAAAAAAATATCAGCATCAGCTAACTAATAAAATAAAATATTTTTGCGGAAACTATTCATAACATGTTTTAATTAATTCTATAATAGCACATTGTTAAGTATAACAAATACAATTACAAGTGAAACGAATATGAGGAACAAAGTGAAATTTCTCCAATTTGTTGCTGTTTTTTGCGTAACTTTTACGTTTTATACATTATCGGAACTCCGTAAAAATACAAGAATAACTGCTTAAATCGTATAAAACAACGATGGTCTTGGACAATTCACCTATCATTATATACCTGCAGTCAATTGAAATAGGTGTAATAATTCTCATTTACTAATTAAAAAATGAGATAGGTCAAACCAGGTATACGTACCTGAAAGGTGAAAGCTGGATGTCGCGCGGGACGGTCGCGCCGCCCACCGGCCTTCGTAGAGGCTTCAGTCCGGAGCTGTCAGTCCTAAGTAGAGGTTGTCTTTTGTTTCGAATCGTTTAACATTAAATTAACGAAAACCGAAAACAAGTTGCAATGAGCCTGCAACGATGTTTACTACTCGTTTTGAGAAATATACTTTATTGTGACTGACAATTTGTATAGTAAATGCAGTGTAAAACTTAGGATCCTAGTTAATAAACTTTAAATTAGATATTAATGTGTGTTTATTAAGTGATGTGAGAAACTTATAACAATTCGTAAGTATCATGTAGACTTTTCTGCATTTTATATACATATACTATTTAATATATGCCATATTTTGAAATCGATTTCGGTTCTATTTTTAATTACGTTGTAGAGCGTATGTAACATTTGGTAAATAAATTATTTAAGAATCAATAAATTAATTATTAATTATTGAATAAGCTAATAAAATTGTTTTAATTTATGTAAAGTTCTGAGATTTGTTGTTTATAAATGTTCAAATAGAGGGATGTAGAGAGTATAGTAAAAGAATAAAAAAAAAGTCAAAGATAAAAAGATGAATGAAAAGAAAAACCAGGGCAATTTATAAATAGTTTTTAAAATTAGTTGATAGAGTCCATACCAATTAATAATTCTGATCGTAGTTTTTTAATGCAAAAAGATATATATAAATTTTTCACTAGCTCTTCATAATTATTCGTACAATTAAAAAGCTTTGATTTTCAAAATTTTCGGACTACTAAACTATTTATTGTGAAGAAAAGACTTTATGGGTGCTGTATTGTGTGTACACATCATGTGTTAAGTAATTAAAATGAAAATGAATATCAAAATTATGTTTATCGTATAAAAAAGAAAGCAACGTATTGTTTTTAGTAATACTCACAGACTATTCCAACTGTTTCTTATATGAGTAAGCAAAGACAATGGATTTCTATTTTACATTATCCTTTCTCTTTCGATTAATCAACTTTCATTGACCTCTACATGGTTTATCGTCGGTCAAGGGTTTTGATTATGATTATGATAAGGGTTTGACCTCCTTCAACTTTTCCATCCGCATTCATCCCGTATAGGACTTATTTTGTAAATATCCTGTCATCCCTGCTATCCGCATGTATTGTGTCGAAGACTACACATTTTAAGTATAATTTAGATTGATATCATAACCCCGGTATACTAATTTTAGTTGTAAAAAGAAGCGGAGAGATATTAGAAAATAATTGTCATAGTTGAAACGCTTTTATTTTAATTTATTTAATGAGTCGCTTTTTCATGTGGTGGTGGCCTAAGAGAATCTGCCACCCCGTCTCATCCATGAGTAAGATGACCTATTTCATTAATAAACTTAAGTAGAATCCTGTAAATATACCACTGGTGGGCAAAGACTTCTTACAATATTTTGAGATATATCACATAAATGCCTGTCTTAAATTAACAGGGTCAGTGATGGGCAGCATTGGAATCAACCCACTAACTACGCGTAGTAATTGCGGTTAATCGTCATACAAGGAGACTATGTTCAGCAATAGACTGTTAAAAAGAAGTCTGTGTAGAAGAAATCACTTTTCAGATCAATTAAGTTTGATTATCATTTTTAAGTACGGATTTTCCATATCATCGGTGGTGGAGGAAGTAAGGAAATGTCTAAGAAACAAAAAAATGTACCTACGTGGATATATGAAGTCTGCCAACCCGCACAGAAACAGTTCGTTGGAATCTCTCTGGCTCCTAAAATCTCTCTATAATATAAGGAAATCCATACCCAGCTACGAGACCCCTTTTTTACTATTGCATATACTTTTTTTATTTTTTTTTAAAATGCTAGAGAGAAAAAACACAGACCGGTGAAGTGCAAAACCGTCTTCGATATGAGGTTGTAGTGTGATCGTCAATCAGCTTGCCAAGCCCGGTGATTGCGGTTACTTAGGCGAGGCCATTTACAGTAGTGGCCGATAAAGCCTAAAGGATGATAATATTTGTAAGAAGTTATTGATCTACGCCGATAGGCAGTGCGTTACTTGAGTGAAGTTTTGCGAGTTTATATACTTACGACCACGTGATTTAGTACCTAGCTGACCTGACTATAGAAGCATCATATGTACACGAAACGTTGACACACGAATTATAGATTTTATGGTCTGGTTCCGTTGTTTTGCGTACCGTGTCTCTAACACTACATCGTACCCTTCTATTTTATCTAATAAACGTTACATCGTATAATTGCAAAAAAAAAAACGGGCACTTATCGGTACGAACTCAGCAAGTGCTATAACATAAATTTTGTTCTCTGTATATGGTATCTGTATATGGTTCATATATACGCCATAAGTTATACTTTTTAGGAGTTTTAATTTTTGTAGTGATGGTGTTGGGCGATGAGTGCACGCGGGGGGTGTTCCAGAAGGCAACGCTAGTAGCTTGTCTACTGGTTGGCGCACTCGCCCCTGAGCCGTTGGAACCTTGTAGACGTAGTCCATTGTGTTCGTGCCGTGCTGCACACATGTCATGTATTGCCGTCCCCCTTCACAGATTTCCAGGTAAATTAATATTATCAATTACGTTTTGTTATTTTGTTTTTATTTGGTTTGACATATTAGAATGTATAAATTAAACACTAAGGTTTTTATTCATTTAAAACTAGTTATTTTTACTGTAATTATAATAAACTATAATTAGTTTCTCAATAAATTGACATTAAATATTTATATGCATTGAATTGGATATATATAATATTTTGTGATGTGACAAGTACATTATTATTACAATCAATATTTATTTATAATTGTTTGCAGAGTGGCCACGAACAGAGCTCCAACATCTTGACATAAGCATGTCGAATCTAGAAATTGTTTCAGAAAGTTCTTTAGATGGTTTACACCTTCAGACTTTAGTTTTAGTAGCAAACCGATTACATCATATCGAAAATCATGCATTTAGGTGACGTATAATTTAAATTCTTTTGAACCTATATAAAACTTACGATAAATTACAATTATATTCTATTACATAAAGATAAATGTTTGATTTCAGCTCCATGGCCAATTCACTAGCATCACTTGATCTTGGATATAATGATTTCACTGAAATACCCCATCAAGGCCTTAATGTCTTAAAAGTTTTAAATTGGTTAAATCTGCAAAAGTAAGTTCTTAAATGACTTAAAAACTTGACTTAAAAGTTACTGCTGTAATATTTTTATTTTCAATGATTTTGTTTCAGCAACAACATAGCAAATATTGGATCTGATATGAGATGGTATTATTTAGAAGAAACTCTAACAATTTTATCGTTATCCAACAATCAAATTACTGAATTGAATAAGAACACGCTTGCGAATTTGAACCATTTATTGCAACTTGATCTAGAAGGAAACTATTTACGAAACATCGATTCAAACTCGCTGCCATCTTCTTTAACAGTCCTTAAGTTATCAAATAATTTTCTAAAAGTAATTCCCTGTGATTTAATACGTAATGTTCCTAGATTACAATCATTACACGTACGACACAATATGATACATTTCGAAGTCAATTCTACATGCATAAACAACAAAACTAAGAAGTTAGAAAAATTAGATTTAAGTAATAATAAAATAAATGATAACACTGAAATTGTGTTTCTGAAGGAATTTCAAATTAGGCAAATTATTCTCGATCTTAATGAACTATCTCATGTACCGAAATTATTATTTACAAATAATCGAGTAGAAAAATTATCTTTATCATACAATAAACTTAGTTTCATAAATCATGAAGTTTTTTTATCAGTGAAAAATTCATTGGAACATTTAGAAGTGGAACACAACAAATTGTCTTTTTTACCGGAAAGCCTTGCGCAGGTTGTGCGACTTCGACATTTATCTTTAGCTTATAACCAGTTCGAGGAACCTCCTATTCTCCCGAGTCGGATTCAAACGCTCTCACTCGCCGGAAATTTTCTAACTGTAATACCATCTACACTTCAAATGCTCGACCCCGGTTCCATTCGCTATCTGGACTTAAGCTATAACAAAATATCTTATTTATCTCCGAATGAGTTTCAAGATTGGTCGACGTCTTTATCTACTATTAATTTGAAAGGCAACAGAATAGCACAGATTTATAATAACATTTTTCCTGCGCAAATGCCTGTTAAAGAGATTATTCTCAGTTTTAATGATTTGTACTATATACATCCGGAGTGTTTTTCTAATTTAACAGGCTCTTTAAATATTATCGAATCTTCATCGACACTTTTTAGTGGATATTTTCCTTTTGAGATCAATGAAGGGTTAGAAAACCTTAACTGGCTCTCCTTTGACAATAATGAGTTCCATATTCTTAAACTCCAAGATATAGCTACATTGCCTGAATTAAAATATTTGAATTTGGATAACAATAGAATAGTTGACATAATAATAGAAGATTCCCATAACATGTCCTTGACTTTAGCTAACCTAAGGTTGTCCTATAATTTTATGAGTTACATACATAATACAACATTCAATTTTATACCCGAATTAAAGAATTTAGATTTGTCTTTCAATCGAATTAACAACTTAACTAAACATTCCTTTAAAAACCTATTAAAATTAAGATATTTATCGCTTGCCAATAACTGTATTCACTCAATAGAGGAAGATACATTTGTTAATCTACCGAAATTGGAAGTATTAGAACTTCAAAGCAACAACTTTACATATTTCTCACTTAGCTCAATAAAAAATATTTCGGACGTACATACAACCTTTACCTTGAATGTTAGTCACAATCTGATAAAAAATCTAGAAGGAAGTTCGAACATTCCTGTTAGTATTTTTGACGGGTCTTATAACGGACTAATTGAAGTGCCAAATAAGTTTTTCGCTTCCATGGAATCTTCCATACGACAAATAATTATATCTCATAACAAACTAACACATTTACCAAACGAAGTTTTTGGCGAATCTTTGTTGTTGGAAATATTAGATTTGCATAAGAATAAAATATATTTTATTAAACGAAAGTCTTTTACACATCTATTGTCTTTACAGATTTTAGATTTTTCTTTTAATGTTGTTTCTCAATTGTCTGTGGAACAATTTTATAATTTAAGTAGATTAAAATACTTAAAAATGGACCATAATAATTTAAGGCTACTTCCTAGAGATGTATTTAAGAACACTATTATAGAACACTTGGATATGAGTTATAATGAATTTTCGTTGTTTCCTGTAACGGCTCTGTCACAAGTAGGTTTTACTCTTCGCTTCCTTGATTTATCTAATAATCGAATAGAATACCTAGATAATAATATATTTCGTAACACACAATTTCTGTTAACCCTGAACTTAGGAAATAATTTATTGACAGTCCTATCCGATAACACATTTTCAAATCTCGGAGGTTTGCGTCGGCTAGACCTTAGTTATAACTCATTAAAGGCAAATTTTAAGGAATTGTTCCACAACCTCCCTAACTTAAGATATTTGAATCTTGCAAATATTAGTTTAAAGTCTGTGCCTTATCTTCCTTTGTCGAACTTGACGACTCTCAATCTTACATCAAATTATATTACAAGTTTTAAAGAAACTGATGTGAAAATTCTCAGTAATCTTCGGCACTTAGATATTAGCAACAATCGTCTTACCTCTTTAGTGCCAAAGATGTGGTTTCATTTAACCAACCTAAATGTATTAGATATTTCATATAATCCTATTGAAAGAATTACTATAAATAGTTTTAAATGGTTGAGCAATTTATCCTACTTAAATATTATTGGGCTCAAATATTTAGATGTAATTGATCCCGATTCCTTCCGTCCCTTAATATCTTTACGATCTTTACAACTTCAAACTTCTACTACAAACGGTTCTCATTTTCATATTTCTAACATCACTTCCTCCTTACCGTCGTTATGTAAATTAGTTATTTATTGGACTGATAAAGAAATGGACAAGCAACTGTATGGAATCGATGCTAGAAATATCCATTACTTAGAAATAAAAGGTCTAAGCCTACATAATATCTCTGATGATGCGTTTCAATCGTTTGCTCATAGTCAAGAACTTTTTATCAAAATTACGGAAACATCAATAACGAAACTTCCTGACAATTTTATGAAACATTTGGGACTAGTTCCACAACTTGGCATCGATGTCAGTTTCAATAAAATCGAAAATCTCAATCCGGCTATTTTCTATCCAAATTTTACAAGCTGGAGTCACGTTGCGACTAAACTTTTATCAGGTACGTGCCATTTTACAACGTATATATATTTTAAATATACCTAATATTTGAAATGAAACTACTATATTATTTACTGATATTGTCACGTTTCAACGAGTCCGTCATTTATATAAATGAGAAAATAAAAATATCTAAACCTAACTTAGTACGATGATGACACCATGGTACGAAAACGCTATTTTCGTGTCTGCGACATAAACTAGATTTTAAAAATGTTAGTAGTTTGCTGCTAGATCGCTAGTATAAGCCTTTGCACTATAATATCAACTAAAGTTTGCATACACAGCATAAAAGATTTGCTAATACTCGATACGCGGAACAGACAGTTTGGCAAACGCAGTGCCGGTAACTGCACACTAGATATGCTGCTCCCCATATGTGGCCTAGCCTAGCCTATGTGGTTTGGATTCGGCGTAATTGGATGGATTTTCCATAGACCGAGACCCGTTAGTTAGTCTGGTGACTTTTGGATAAATATCCCTATACTACAAAAATGTTGGTCAATTACCTACAAATAGTAGTTTCATCTATCGATAGGGTTTTTTGTTTTCTGTCCACCTGACGGTCGTTGACTCAGTCGTCAGGTCTTCAGTTGGTCTGTACTTGTGTGAGCACAATATTTTTAAAAAACGTAATGAATTACCTTGGTGTAGTTCTAATTAGCTTCATTTTTTATATCAGTCTTGAAATTCGTGAAATGGTTTCATCCATAATTGCCATATTTTGTCCATAAATATATATGTTGTACAACAGTTTCTTTATCTCGTGTTTGGTGTCCTATATGGCAACAGTGTTAAACTACCTCATCTTATCTAAGTTAGAACAATATTAATTAGGTAATGAAATGTGCTCTTTTGGATTTCCCGAAATGTATTCTGTATTTTACATTTTTTATACCAGGTGGCCTAATTCTTAAGGGCAATCCATTAATTTGCGAATGTGAGTTAAATTGGGTTGGCGCCTGGCTGCGACGTTGGTTTCAAGAAAATGAAGCAGGTGCTGAATTGCGACGTGTTGTTCGCGATGCCTATTGCACAGACAAACTTGGTCGCCAGGTTCCCCTGTTACAGCTACGCGCTGATGAAGCTGAATGCCATGCCAGTGCTCTTTCTAGCGATGCGCAATCAAACTACACGAATATTCTTCACATTGTAATAATTACTCTCTGGTTACTGGTATTGAGGTGATAGAATTACAGTGGAATTAATTAATAGTAATTATTCATATTATTTATGTTATTCTTAACCCTGTAAATGTAATGAAAGTAAAAGTAAAAATGTAAATTTATAGAGGTATGCTTTGTAATTTATAATTTGCAATTTTATGATTAAATGTGATATTGTGTAAAACAAATAACTTTTAAATATCCATTAGAGAACGAGCCAAAAAGTTTAAGTATAAATTAATTGGTAATCTCTGAAGATTCTGAATTTGACGTATTCATTGATCTTTCACAAATTATATAATTAACGACAATTTTTTTTTGTAAAATAGATAAAATTTTGTGAATCTTCTACGTAGATAATTTGTAACATTTAAGATATTGAAAAATCCATGTAAATATGTGAAAATTAAATATTTTTCTACAAAGTACTGTATTTCATTTGAAAACTTAGTTTTGTTTGACAGTTTAAAGCGTTGCACATCCCTGGTCATTAAATCACAAATATTCAGTTAATTACTATAACCACTTAAAATTAATTACTATGTCAGAATACAGAATCCTCCAATCAGAATCTTTATACCATTTCCTATTGAAAGGTGTAGACGCTAATAAAGAATTGACGACAGTCTAATGTGTCCAACACTCATTTATAACATTAGTTAGTAATGTTTTAGTAAACGTAATAACACATATATTTATATTGGTCTATTCAAATTTATAAATCTAAGGATATTTTTTTTTGACAATCCAATGGAAATACATGTTCTAATTTTACTTAAGTTATTCTGCAATACATGTTCATCAGCGTCTTATTTATTTCAAGGCAACAATAAAGAAAAACTTAGATAAATTAGTATATGTTTCAGTAACTAATAGTCATACTATAATCCCGAAAAGTAAAAAATAGGTTACTTATTAGCATTATTTTTATTTTAAAGCATTTTGCTTTAAAATAAAAATAATGCTCCATAAATTATACACAACTTAAAAAGAAAATCAAAAATATAAAAGAATGTTAACAGCTGTTGTAGATTCACTTCTTCATTTAATCCTAATCTGTATCTGAAAATTTAGGGTAAAGTGATCCAGACATGCATGTAAAGAGTATCAAATCCCAAAGGCTATGAAACCGGACTGTCATGTCTTAATTACATTCTCCTAACGTTACCGGAATAAGTAATGAATAGATGCCTACTGTTTTGTTAAATAATTATAGGTCATGAAATCGGGGAATAAACACGTCCAACGTATATAGATTCTGGCTAATTATTATTATCAAAAACGTTTTGTATATTGAAGGCACTATCTGAGTTGTTGGCGGACGTAGGTAGGACGTAGGTATGGCAATGTGTGATATCACCCAGTGAATCCCTAGTGAATGTTCATGTATCAATAATAAGTGTCTAACTAAAGTTGTAATAAACCGACCACATCGCTCTTATAACAGTGGGAAAACAAAAAGGTTTTCGAGTGCCTACCTAGGCCATAAAGGCAGTATGGGGACGTTAGAAGGAATGACCAAGTGGAGGTTTTAATCAAGTACCCAAAAATTCAATGTGTTCTCTAGTAGCTGTTAGTCTGTGGGAGCTAGGCACTGTCTCAGTGAAGTCGAATCATTTACGTATATGCTAGAGCCATTTACGTCTTGTTGCTAAGTGGTCTTATTGCGTATATCATAAATGTTTTAAACAAGCTTAATTTTAATCATTAAATTTAAATATAGGAAAAATGATGTATTTGTTTGTAATTTCGACAGGTACTTTTGTGGCATTGTCATAATTAAGTAGCACATATATCTTTATGTGTAAAAATATGATATATATTCACCAAGGGAGTAAGCAAATTGGAGAGCGTGAGGTGTTGACTTTAAGTTTCATACTACGCTATGATGCGTGATCTGGGTTCGATTTACGTTGCAGTCACCAATAAAAATATTAAGTGCTGAATTTTTCATGTGCTCGATGCCTTTACCTGCCTACACTACCGAGGGACGGGGCGGGTACCTACCCATCTCCTGAGCATACTTGCATATCTGAGAATGTGGCGGCTCCTTATTAGCTACACAATTTTTTAATAAAAATAGATAATGCTTTTGCCTACCTGTCGATTATTTACCAACTGCTACTTTACATTTACATTTGAAATTTTAAAATATTTGCTAAATTACACCCTTATTCTTACAATAACTGGCTACTAATAATATCTTTTGCACTTGTTCAGTTAAGAGTCTTAGTTTTAAGTTCATTTGGCAGCTCACCTTCGTATTGTAAACATAAGTCTGAAGCCTGTTCAAGTTACCGACATGAAATATTACAAAATCCCAGTAGAGAAGCCAGACTACCACAGTGTTACAATTCATATATGCGCAAGTAATGTGGTGCATCGTAGTGGAATCAAAAGGGAATTGATAAGTAGGTATTCAGTCTTTTAGATTTTATGCATCAAATACAATAAATCTCATTTCCCGATAAAAAATTTTACAACAACCACAATCTAAAAATTTAAATAAATTTTAATTGATCAGTTTCACCTGATAAAATGGTAGATCAACGTCCCATATGGAACGTTGGTCTACCATTTTATTCGGGTGAAGAGTTAAAAATTTAGGGGAGGAGCTCAAAATAAAAAATATGTCTTGTAAAACATTGTACATTATATTTTTTATAGTCTATGAATATACTCTAATCATTCAAACAATTACTTACAACACCGCTGATCGAATACTTTATTGAATTTAAATTGCTTCAAATAAAGCGCGTTCCGTTTATTGACTTTAAATTGCAATTTGATCTTGCTTTAAGTTTGTTGAAACCATTTCATTTATGTTGTTAACAAGTACACTATCAGTTTCAATGTTTCTCACATTAAAATAGCCTCATTGTTTTTAAACTACTCGAAAAAGCTAACATGTGTTATATGTCCTTATTTATTATTTTAATTTGTCAACCTTGGCAACTATGAAGTGTATGTTTTTTTCAGGCTTGGCTGGTGAGTTCGTCATCATCCTCCTTCTTGCAATGCTGACATGTGACTTGGAAGCTTTGGTTAGTGCATACTCATGTATGGAGTAGTAACGTTGCTTCTCTTCACTTATAAGTGGGATTTGGTCAGAACTCGATCAGATTTATTAGCCGCAACAGCCTCTTTTGTGATTTATAATTATTTATTATTATTAAAAGAATTATGAAATTAAGAACCCAGGTAATAGTATTAAAAAAATATGGTGTACAATCAAGAAAATAACACATTCTGAAAAGCTTAAAAACACGTCTATAGAACTTATCTCTCCAATAAATACTATTCAATCAGGAAATCAAGTAAATGAATTTTAACTAATGTTGGTCGCGACCTGGCTGATAAACTATTAAAAGTAAAAGATACTGAGTTCCATCTAACAATTCAAATGTCACTGAAATCATTGGTTCTCAGATTAATTAGTAATAAACTTATAAACTATTTAGAAAGCAAGAACTTACTGGTCAACTTCAACGTCAACGGGTAAATTTGGATTTCGTCCCCACGAATCAACAGCAGATGCAGTACATAAACTAACGGACTTTATTGTAAAAAATGTTGATAAACAACAAAAAGTACTGCCTATTTTCCCAGTCTCAGTCCCAGTCCAGTCCAATCGGCGTTAGAGGTCTTCAATTACATCTGTTTAAAGATTACCTTAATTACAGAACCCAGTGTGTGAAAATTGGTCAATATAAGCAATGAACTTCCTTTTACATTCTACATACCACAGAAAAGTGTCTTAGGCCAGAATACAATATTTTTTACTAAATTAAAATAGATATTACCCAAGGCAAAATAATTGGTTTCGCTGATGACACAATACAAATTTTTCATGCTAATGCTTGGCATGCAGTTTATAGAAATTCCTAATTAGGACTTAACATCGTTATAAAATGGCTGAAAATCAACCTTCTTACACTTAACGTCCAAAAAACTAACTATACGACTTTCTCTATAAAAAAATAAAAATACCAATTGACGATATTCTATATATGCTCACCTCTGTGCATTTGTACGTGGTAGAACCAAGTTGCGGATTTATCTGCTGTACGAATGGGCCGGCTTGACTGGGTTGGTACCACGGTCTCGCAGAATACCGGCATGAAGTAGAGGCATCTTGTACTTCTGCGTTTCGTTCGGTGAGTGAGCTGGAGGCATAGTCCTACTCCCCATCCCCCTCCTCATCCTCCCTCCCATCTCCCTTAAAGGCCAGCAAGCTCACCTGCAGTACCTCTGGTGTCAACGATGTACATGGTCCACGGTAATCACTTACCATCAGATGATACCGCTTGCTCGTTTGCCACCTCTCCCATAAAAAAATATCCTGGTAAACAACAATGTAACTGTAATACTATTCAAAGAACAGATGTCACTGAATATTTATGTACTTTATTAGACAACAAACTAAGTTTTAGGCCAAATGTTGATATGATAACCACTAAAATTCTGAAATTTTAGACAAATCTGAGACATATGGCTGAAACCCTAATAATTTAACAGATATAATTTGCATTATGTCAATCAATACTACTTTATTGTATAAAAACATGGGGTAGGACAGATAAAACATCACTGATGAAATTATAACGGGCGCAAAGATCAAATTTGAAAGCTTCTGCTCTTCTGCCTTTTCATTTTTCTACCACCGAATTATGAAGTTATGAAGTTCTCTTAGTCCAACAGCTTTGTATCCTGTGTACAAAAAAGCATTCCCTCTTAAACTATGTTCCCTAACAAAATTCCCAAAAACGCAGAAAGGGAAAGGTATGTTGGTGCGACAAATACTACACGAAAAATTTGTTTTTTTAGGTGGTTACTTCTATAATTAATTGAATAGTAAACTTGACTTATATTCTTTAACTTAAGCAAGATGTAAAAAAGGGTCACACAATGGTTGAATACCTTTGGCTATAATGCCACTGATAACTTAATTAAGCCCCCCTATTAAACTATTACTGTCGAACATTGCAAGCTAATTATAATCACAATGGTCTCTTGATATTCAATTTAAACGAGGTAAAATAAAACACGCAGATTTAAAATTTTAATTTTATTACCTTTGTAGTATTTTTTATTCACAAAAACACACACACACACACACATACCCTTACATACAAATGCACACGCATACATAAACACAAATATTGACACATTTTAATTATATTTTTACTCTTCAAATAATTATAGTACCTCACATGATAACGAATAATTATTATGAGTTTGAATCTACTGTTTATATGTAATTGGATACCGAGGGGAGGGTCTTGGCGATCCGTAAAACATTGCCTAGTACAGACAACAGACTATCACCAATCATTGCTATCTCCATATAAAATATAACTTTTGCTTTGTTTGTATTTAGTGAGAGTAAATAAAGATTTATTATTTATTATTATAGAGAACAATGTTTACATCCCTATTACCAAAAGCAATACAAAGGTTAGGAAAAACGGATGTAGCCTTTATATTTCGTCCGTCAACGGTCCTTCAGATGAGATTGCCTTATACGATACCTACAGGATGACATAAATCTATAGATTCGTTTATGCCACAACCACACCCTCCTAAAGATGATCTTAAATCAGTTTTGATATATTGGGTTAAAGTTTACATATTTAATTTTTGTTTATGTTACTTGTTTATATAAAGTATATTTTACATATAAATAATCTCCTTTTAACATTTTGCTTAAAACATCAAAGACAAATAACAATTGAGAAAATAGATGGTAATTTTGTTAGAAGCTATAGTTTTAGTTAGATTTTAGTTGTTATTCTAAAATTTTAATAATTTCATAATACGTAAGTGCGACTTACACCAATACGTTAGTAAGTCCATAAGTCTACATGATTGTAAGTAGATAGTGTGACAGTTAATTTATAGTCATGAATAACCATGACGAAGGCCGTCTCGCGGAACGGGAGATGTTGGTGAGTACGATGTACTCTGTATACTTATTATTATTATTACTGGGATTTTATACAAATACGTATAAAATCTTGTCTGGGTGGGTTATGTACTAAAACATATATTCAAATAATAGTTAATAAAATATATATTGTAAAAAAATAAAAAAAATTAAAAGCAATAAATAAAATCCAACTGACGGAAGCCCTCGGTGGAGGAGACCAGACGGTCGAGGGTTATTATTATTTTTATCGTGGAGTATTTATATTTCAATCTCATCTGGTAGAGTTGTATACATAAATACATATGAGCTTATATTAATCTGTCTCATAAAATGAAATGTAGAAGCACAAAATATCCACACTTTACTTCGGTAAAAATCATATCACGTGGGCTCTGGGGACAGGACAACGGTCAACTCTTATGGATGATCGAGGTAAATAAAGCACAATCTTTTTATGGTAGCTTCGAAGACTCTCATAGATAAATAATTTTCCTACACTTAACACATTCGCTTTATCACAGACATCTGTGATAGGGTGTCTGTTTGGTAAATAGAGTAGCACTTTTAGGACGTTGCGCACGTTAATCATGTGAGATTTTGCTCAAGAACCCCATGCACAAATACACTACGGAATAAGGCACTCACCATGGGCGTTGTAAGTTTTGATTATCAATTTGACGTCTGCAACTGTTCTAAGAGTCTTAAAAATGTACATAATATTTCTTAATCTCAAAGGCAATGAAGTGGTATGTATTCTCCAATTCAAGTTATCATCTATATGTACCCCAAGGTACTTAACAGAGTCCACAAGGGAGAATGTTAAACAATCACATTGGGTGGGTGGATTACTACGATTGCCTTCCCTTGTGGAAGGTGTAAATTTTAATACCAACATTTTTGGCGGTGCTCCTGCCGTAGTCTTACTAGAGCATATGTACCTTGTTTTAATAATATTAAGAGTTAAGAGGCTGTCTTCTAACCACTGTGTCACTACAGAAAGGCAATCTTCAGTCAGCATTGAAACTTTTTGTCAAGTCTTTTCACGAAGGAGTAATACAGTGTCGTCTGCAAACATCAACATGTCTAAACCAGGCACAGTGATACTACATAAGTTATTTATGTAAATGAGAAAAAGAGCAGGCCCAAGTATTGTACCTTGTGGTATGCTTTAAGGCGTAATTACTTACACACTGTGCTATCACTCTTATATCCCTCGACACGTACACGCTATGTTCTTCCTACTAAGTAATCTGAGAACCAGTTATAAGCTATCCCTCTGATACCGACGTTCTGCAATCTTTTCAACAGTATAGGGATGGAGACGGTAACAAAAGCCTTCTGGAGATCCAAGAAAACACCTACACACTTATCCCCACCATCAAGGTCTTCTTATCTGATGTAGTTAGATTTTAGTATTAAAACTGAATCCTTGGTTGAATTACCTTCTCTAAAACCATATTGATTTGGACTAAGAAGCTTGTTTTTCTCGAGATACTTAATAACTCTCTTTTTTATTAGCTTTTCCAGCACTTTCGATAGCGGCAATAGAAGAGAAATGTGTCCATAATTTGTGAGATTCTTTGTATCGCGTGCTTTATAAAACTGCTGGACAAATTACCGCTTTTTTAAAGGCTGTTGAAAAAGCGCCTGTTCCGCGACTCAGAGCATCTGCATATGAATGCGACAAGTTCAGTAAGATACTAACATTTTTTTAAGAAAAATTACAGTTATGTTGAGCGGCCTGCCTGAGCCCGGGGCAATATGCAGTTTGAGTCCGAAAATAAAGTTTCTGATCTCAATAACATCAGTCGGGAAAAGGGACAGTGATTAAATTGGCCCTGAACCGACTTATATTGTAAATAAGAGCGATTTTTTTCAGTGAATATTGGAAATCATTTATTTCATTAATTTCTTCAGTTTTAGGATATGTTTGCTCAAAAGAACTGCCCGCCTGTGCGTGTAGAGCACGTGATAAGAAAATTGTGGAAATAAAGTATTAGAATTATTAACTAACCAATTATACAAGCCGATCTCTTGGGCTCTCTTTTTGCATCCAACTCGACTCTTGATGGCCGGGGAAACTCTCCACCTACCATCCCGTGGTTTAAGTGATCCATGTCGGAAATTCAGTTTCTGCAGTGCTCAGTGCGAAAGACACTCCGCTCCCTGGACATTTATAAGTCAAGTGGGCCGTACGGAATCCCTCCAATTGTGCTAAGGATGTGTGCCCCTGAGTTGGCACCAGGGTCTCACGCGTCCTTTCCGGCTCTCCTATTCTTCAGGCGTCGTTCCGGAATCTTGGAAGACAGTATTTGTGCATCCAATACCCTAAAAAGGCGATCGCTCTGATCCGTCTAACTACAGGCCTATTGCCATCACCCCCTTGTTATCTAAAATAATGGAATCACTTATCAACACCCAGCTCCTGAGGTACCTGGAGGAACATCAGATGATCAGTTACCGACAGTACGGTTTCCGTCGCTGACTATCAGCTGGTGATCTTCTAGTTTACCTGACTCACTGATGGGCAGAAGTAGTTGATTCTAAGGGGGAGGCTTTGACGGTTAGTCTGGATGTAGCAAAAGCATTTGATAGGGTTTGGCATAAAGCGCTCCTTTCAAAACTTTCATCTTACGGGGTTCCCGAGAGATTGTGCAACTGAGTCACCTGCTTCCTCACGGATCGGAGCATCAAGGTTGTTGTCGACGGTGCATGCTCGGACCCCAAACCCGTGAGTGCTGGTGTTCCACAAGGCTGTGTGCTATCTCCCACTCTGTTCCTTCTGCATATCAACGACATGCTGTAGCATGTCAGTGATGCCCTATATACAGGCCGTGCGAATATTTCTCAGGAACACGTCGACAAACTTGTGTCTGAAGTCGAGACCTTGTTAATCAAAGTTTTGGATTGGGGTCGACGTCATTTGGTCCTTCAACCCCAAAAAGACACAGGTTTGCGCGTTCACCGCTAAAAAGAATCCCTTTGTCGTTTCTCCTCTTTTTGAGAACATTCCCCTTATTGCCTCACCCAGTATCAGAATCCCTGGCGTTGACGAGCGACGTTCAGTTCCTTGGTCACTTGGAGGGAAAGGCCAAATTCCAAAAGCTTCCAAAAAGCTTCGTGTGCTCTGCAGAGCGGGACAGTATTTCGTGCCGGTCCACCGTTTGCAACTTTAAAAGGCGCAAGTTCGGCCCCACATGTTCTGTTTGTACTGTTCTCATCTCTGGGCAGGGGCACCCCAGTACCAACTCCTTCCATTTGACCGCATCCAACGTCGAGCGGCTCGAATTGTCGGCGACCAAGCTCTCTCTGATCGGCTTGACCCTTTGGCCTTGCGAAGAGATGTTGCTTCTCTTTGCATTTTTTACAAAATTTACCACGGAGAATGTTCTGAGGAACTGTTCGGATTGATCCCAGCTGCTGAGTTCCACCATCGTACATCGCGACAGAATTCGAAGTTCCATCGATACCACCTAGATGGTTGGCATTCCACCACAGTGCGTTGTATTCGAAGTTTTCTGCCACGCACTTTGATTTTGTGGAATCAGTTGTCGCCAGCAGTATTTCCGAACCGTTACGACTCAGGCCTTCAAGAAAATAGCTTATTCCTTCCTTAAAGGCCGGCAGCCCATCTGTAGCTCCTCTGGTGTTGTGGATTTTCGTGGGCGTCGGTGATCACTTACCATCAGGTGAGCCGCACGCTCGTTTGCCCCCTTCTTCTTTAAAAAAAATACTAATTAGGACAGTATAATGATTTCTCTTATGTTATTTGGGATATCCTACAATAAAAATCTTGTATATATGTTTGTCAAGGACAGATAAAGTGAAGACCTTTAAGAGAGGCGAGCACGCGGGGAGCGTGCAATGCCAAGTCACCGTGAACCAACTCGTTAGTGAATTAAGTTATGTCTACTTCAAAGCGTGTATGCTTTCGTTTGACTGATGCTGAAAATTTTATTTCAGTATCTTTAACATTAAGCTTATTTTTATATATACTATTTAAGGTTTGGAACATCCGCTTAAAAATATGACCACTTTCGTGACTAGTCTTTTTTTTAATTTTACATTTAAAATTTTGACTATTTTTTGCTAAGATTCATATGATAAAAATGGATATAGTTTAATAAAACAGATAAATGAGGCCAACCCATTTTGCTAAGCTAAAGTCTATAGTAATCGCTAAAAGTAAATAAATTTTGTTTCACTTTTGTGTTTGTTTTAGGACAATTTGTAAAAAAATAATAGTAGTACCTCTGTATATATCACGTTGCAGTGTGAAAAAATAGAGATGAAAAATTATATTAACAGAGGGATTATATTAAGATGGGTTTTCCATTTTAGAGCCCGGATTTGGTACGTAGCTAGTTCGTTTGTTGGTGTGGTTTTTCGGTGAAATTTCTGTAACACAAAATCTGTCCACGCATAATTTATTTACATCTATTACATTTACATCCACACACAATAAGCATGGAATGTTATGAGAAAACAACAAAATGAATACAACAATAGACAGTGTATGTCTTACATCACAACTTTGAGTCTGTCACGAGAATTTTATAAAAATTGCTGAAACTGTTCTCAATTATATTATATATTTAAAAATATTTTTTTAAAACTTTTTTATAACCCATAATAATCCTCTGCTTAATATACTACTATTCTTAATATATACTACTTCCAAGTAGAAAATGTTTAAAAAATTAGCAACAAAAGTGTTTATAATTTAAAGAAATTTAAAGTAAAATAGCAGATATTAACAATCTTAGTGGTGCCGGCACCGGAGATCGGGGAAACTTGATGTGACAGATTGTCTAAGTCGAAAAAAAATTATCAGTCACTTAACGACTGCATTATATCGCCAAAGGGCTCCCACCCCACACTTCCACACTGACCTCGTTGTGGATTGTATCTCCCAGATACGCACTGAGAACAGCCCCCTCCATAACTGGAGTCTTGCAGTGAAGAACCAAAATAGATTTAAACTAGCATAATTCAAAGGCCTCAAGATTTCATCAGAATTCATAGAAAAAATTGCATAAATTGCAATCTCTATGCAATTCTGGTGTTATGTCATTCCTTAAGTCTAGTCCTTTCTTAGTGTTATTATAATCTGACATTGAGATGTTAGGATATACTACTAGAGCTAAAGTCTTACTGCGTATTAGCTTTTGAAATAAATTGTCGAGAATATTTATAAAAAATTTATTATTTTCATACTGCACTTTTAATTTAGAATTTTGTCACATATCATCAGACCACATGTTCATAATAGCTACGAGTGTTTTATTTTTTGTAATTTTGAAATATTTTATTGTTGATGACATCTAGTTTAATTTTTTTAATGTTTTGTAATCATAAAAACCCGCCTCTTCATTCTAAGCCTCTTTAAATAAAATAGCAATAAAATAACAACTGTATTACAATTCTATTTCCTTACATTATATTTATAAAAAGGTTTAAATAATAAATAAATTCTTTAACGAAAATTTTACGTTAACTGACAATTTTACACTTTACTTTTTTGATGTTCATTTTAATGCGGTTTACTGGTTAAATGGTTTTCATGACAAGTTAAAAATATTTTTAAAACTTTTTATAACCCATAATAATCCTCTGCTTAATATACTACTATTCTTAATATATACTACTTCCAAGTAGAAAATGTTTAAAAAATTAGCAACAAAAGTGTTTATAATTTAAAGAAATTTAAAGTAAAATAGCAGATATTAACAATCTTAGTGGTGCCGGCACCGGAGATCGGGGAAACTTGATGTGACAGATTGTCTAAGTCGAAAAAAAATTATCAGTCACTTAACGACTGCATTATATCGCCAAAGGGCTCCCACCCCACACTTCCACACTGACCTCGTTGTGGATTGTATCTCCCAGATACGCACTGAGAACAGCCCCCTCCATAACTGGAGTCTTGCAGTGAAGAACCAAAATAGATTTAAACTAGCATAATTCAAAGGCCTCAAGATTTCATCAGAATTCATAGAAAAAATTGCATAAATTGCAATCTCTATGCAATTCTGGTGTTATGTCATTCCTTAAGTCTAGTCCTTTCTTAGTGTTATTATAATCTGACATTGAGATGTTAGGATATACTACTAGAGCTAAAGTCTTACTGCGTATTAGCTTTTGAAATAAATTGTCGAGAATATTTATAAAAAATTTATTATTTTCATACTGCACTTTTAATTTAGAATTTTGTCACATATCATCAGACCACATGTTCATAATAGCTACGAGTGTTTTATTTTTTGTAATTTTGAAATATTTTATTGTTGATGACATCTAGTTTAATTTTTTTAATGTTTTGTAATCATAAAAACCCGCCTCTTCATTCTAAGCCTCTTTAAATAAAATAGCAATAAAATAACAACTGTATTACAATTCTATTTCCTTACATTATATTTATAAAAAGGTTTAAATAATAAATAAATTCTTTAACGAAAATTTTACGTTAACTGACAATTTTACACTTTACTTTTTTGATGTTCATTTTAATGCGGTTTACTGGTTAAATGGTTTTTCATGACAAGTTAAAAAAATATTTTACGAAAGTTCTTAAATTTACCCAAAATTACAAAACTTCCGAATTTTGAAAAATACAGTCAGTTTGAAGTTTCATCTTGGGTTGGTTCGCCATGTTCACTTGTTCACCGCGCTACTTCAGGACTGTCATTTACGTTCCTCTTCGTTTCACCATGGACGACCAAGTTACAGCCATGACAAGGCAGGACGATATGACAAACTCTTTTTGTTTAGGTTTAAAGAAAAGTTGCAATAAATATAGTTTCCATCTTGATGAAATAAAAAAGTATGCATAACGGTAAGAACACTTCAGATTTATGTTCTAGATAAGGTACTTGTACATCTATTTCACATCCTTTTTAAGTCTATTAGACCGTTTTATTGTTGTTCGGGAAATTTTAAATCTTAAATAATATTTATTGTTAATTTACAATATACATTAGAATATTTTTATTTGTTATTTTTATCTAAAATGTTGTCCTAATATAACATTTCATTATCGCCGAGCCCAAAACGCTGAAGCAATTCTCCAGAAATTTAACCTGTAAGTTTCTTTTATCATATAAGCACCCACTAAAGTCGTATTTTACTAAATTTTTCCCCTAATATAAGAAATGTAAGTTTGTTTGAAAATTAAGAAAGAAATGTATCAATGTTTTACAAAAATCATCTCCTTAGGCGGTAAAAAGAGGATGTAAGTTAGTATGAAAATTCGAAATTTATTAATACATGAAAATTACTTTTAATACATAATTTAATAAAAAAACATGCCTTTGAAAATTTTTAGAAATGAGGATGAAAAATTAAACAGAGTCGCAGTTATTTTTTAGTTAAAAACATGAAATTTGTTAAAGGGTTGGAGTATTCTATTATTAAGATTTTATTAAACCGCTGAAAATGATGAGATGAATAGGCTTCAGCAGTTTTAGCTGAATGACGATTTTACTAAAACAACTTTCTATTTATGTCATGAAATCATTATCGATGTTCTAAAGCACCAACAATTAATGCGTCACAGTATTTTTTTTTTAATTCTGTTATTCAAACCGATGCCGCTGTCCACCACCCCGCAGGTAATTTGTAGTTTTAACCTTTCTGGTTTTCTTTCCATCCATACAAGAAATATTTTGGCTTCAATATAAATTACAACAGCACGCATTGAAACAGATCAGCATCGAGCATAGATGTCATAATTTAACACCTATCCATGATAGCCGAGCGGTTAGGCCTTTTGTCTCCGAATAAGCTAATAATATGATAAGCATCCCTCAATACTTCACCGATTTTGCAGGTAGCCCCTAACACCGTACACACGAAAAAAAATTAATTTCCCTAACGAAATAGAACTTTCGGAAAGTAATAAATAAACGATAAATTTTCATTTGACTTTTAAAACCGTGAGGTCAATTCATTTATCGACTATAAAATCGACTACCAGTTGCAGATTAACAATTGTGCTATGTATGCTATGCATGTTAAACGATTTTCAAATACTCTTTTATATTTTTTGTAATTTTGAAATATTTTATTGTTGATGACATCTAGTTTAATTTTTTTAATGTTTTGTAATCATAAAAACCCGCCTCTTCATTCTAAGCCTCTTTAAATAAAATAGCAATAAAATAACAACTGTATTACAATTCTATTTCCTTACATTATATTTATAAAAAGGTTTAAATAATAAATAAATTCTTTAACGAAAATTTTACGTTAACTGACAATTTTACACTTTACTTTTTTGATGTTCATTTTAATGCGGTTTACTGGTTAAATGGTTTTTCATGACAAGTTAAAAAATATTTTACGAAAGTTCTTAAATTTACCCAAAATTACAAAACTTCCGAATTTTGAAAAATACAGTCAGTTTGAAGTTTCATCTTGGGTTGGTTCGCCATGTTCACTTGTTCACCGCGCTACTTCAGGACTGTCATTTACGTTCCTCTTCGTTTCACCATGGACGACCAAGTTACAGCCATGACAAGGCAGGACGATATGACAAACTCTTTTTGTTTAGGTTTAAAGAAAAGTTGCAATAAATATAGTTTCCATCTTGATGAAATAAAAAAGTATGCATAACGGTAAGAACACTTCAGATTTATGTTCTAGATAAGGTACTTGTACATCTATTTCACATCCTTTTTAAGTCTATTAGACCGTTTTATTGTTGTTCGGGAAATTTTAAATCTTAAATAATATTTATTGTTAATTTACAATATACATTAGAATATTTTTATTTGTTATTTTTTATCTAAAATGTTGTCCTAATATAACATTTCATTATCGCCGAGCCCAAAACGCTGAAGCAATTCTCCAGAAATTTAACCTGTAAGTTTCTTTTATCATATAAGCACCCACTAAAGTCGTATTTTACTAAATTTTTCCCCTAATATAAGAAATGTAAGTTTGTTTGAAAATTAAGAAAGAAATGTATCAATGTTTTACAAAAATCATCTCCTTAGGCGGTAAAAAGAGGATGTAAGTTAGTATGAAAATTCGAAATTTATTAATACATGAAAATTACTTTTAATACATAATTTAATAAAAAAACATGCCTTTGAAAATTTTTAGAAATGAGGATGAAAAATTAAACAGAGTCGCAGTTATTTTTTAGTTAAAAACATGAAATTTGTTAAAGGGTTGGAGTATTCTATTATTAAGATTTTATTAAACCGCTGAAAATGATGAGATGAATAGGCTTCAGCAGTTTTAGCTGAATGACGATTTTACTAAAACAACTTTCTATTTATGTCATGAAATCATTATCGATGTTCTAAAGCACCAACAATTAATGCGTCACAGTATTTTTTTTTTAATTCTGTTATTCAAACCGATGCCGCTGTCCACCACCCCGCAGGTAATTTGTAGTTTTAACCTTTCTGGTTTTCTTTCCATCCATACAAGAAATATTTTGGCTTCAATATAAATTACAACAGCACGCATTGAAACAGATCAGCATCGAGCATAGATGTCATAATTTAACACCTATCCATGATAGCCGAGCGGTTAGGCCTTTTGTCTCCGAATAAGCTAATAATATGATAAGCATCCCTCAATACTTCACCGATTTTGCAGGTAGCCCCTAACACCGTACACACGAAAAAAAATTAATTTCCCTAACGAAATAGAACTTTCGGAAAGTAATAAATAAACGATAAATTTTCATTTGACTTTTAAAACCGTGAGGTCAATTCATTTATCGACTATAAAATCGACTACCAGTTGCAGATTAACAATTGTGCTATGTATGCTATGCATGTTAAACGATTTTCAGAAATACTCTTTTTATATTTTTTCGCAATTTTTAGACAACTTTACAAAAAACTATAAACGTTTTTTTATTAGTTATTTGTAGTAGTTTATTACAGATAAACATACTATCATAGACACATAAATGAATTGACTACTAGTCATAATCCTCCTCGTAATCCAGTGAAACGCCTAGACTAGATGTATTTGAAATGAAATTATTATTTACGGATTTTAATTTCAAATGTGTAGTTTTCAGGTAAATACAAGTGATTATTACAATGTATTGATTAAATAAATAAAGTTTTACCAGTGAATTGTCAGAGTACTTTTTCCGAATTACACCTCTTTGCTCGATCATCTCTTAAGCTGTAGTTAACTAATATCCAACGTAACTACGCGGAACTAACCCTACCATGCTTTCTTGATCCATGCTATAGGGTTCTTATACTATTACTACCTAAAGTATATATACGTAAAAGAAAGACAATCCTTAACTTAACCGACTTTCCTGGTGTTTATCCCCCATATCACATACTATATATTTTTACATGCGGTTCATTATAGATCAGTACTCAGTAGCATTATCATAATAACAGCAATCTCAGTATGGTCAAAGTTTAAGTTAAAGTTTACCGCTGACTCGGACGCGTCACCTGTACTAGAAATTTTGTAGAAATGATCAATAGATCCCCAGTGAACTTGCTATAGAACTGCAAGACTCTCTCACGTAATTACCAGCTATTCTTTAACTGACCAATAGGTCACAGTAAGAAAAATTCATTCAAGAAATTCAACCGAGAAGCCAGTTCTGTTACAATGGTTTTGATACCAGTTTCCAGAGAAACGTTTTCCAAATACTCAAATGTACTTCTGTTTTATCGTCCGTACCTTTGTACGATATAATAGATATAGGAGTCCATCTATAACATACAGCAAAAAGTACTGCATTTCTTTCTTCTAATACCTTATCGGCCTCTATTATCACAGAACGAAGTCCACTGCCAAAATCCTTAAAGTCTTAAAAATTATAATGGCTTCTGTCAGATGGCAAGATAACCATCTCGAAAAAAAACAGACAAAAATTAGGCAGACCCAAGACAAGCAGCAGTGTCTAAGTGAGGTGTCGGGTACTGCGATGGTCAATCCTTTGGTGATCGAGCCCATTATGGCAAACATCCTTAAGGGAGAGGCCTATGACCACAAGTGGTTGTTAAAGTAAGTAAGACCTTTACTGGTTACAGGTATTTTCATAAAAATCAACTTTTGTTGCCATTTTCGTGGAATAAATTGAATAAAAAGAAGAAAGAGAGCCATGAATAGAATATTTTAGACAATATTTAGTGAGCTACTTTATCTTATTAACCCCATTAGTCTATTTGTCAATACAATTTCACAACTAGCGTAATAAATATATATGTACCTATAATTAAAAAGATATATGCACCTGTTCTCACATTGTGTGAGCCGAGTTGACGTTAACACTTTGTTAGTTTAGTTCGAAAAATACTAACTGAGTTAGACTGTACACAATATCTGTCAAAGAGTGAATTATACTTTCAGACATAAAAGCCGTGCGAGTGCGGCAAAATTGTTTTGTATCCAACCAACTCGCTTTACGATAGAAAAATATACGAAGGGTACAATGCCGACAAGCTGCTTTATTTTCTATTCTACAACTTTGCAACAGATTAGAAATTAAAGACTTAAAAATATTTATGTTATCTTCAGGAAATATGGCAACTTTTTATTTTTAAATTCCTCATGAATATAGAATTTTTCTTTAAATTCCAACCGTACATTCACGTGGCGAACCCTGCTTCCTAATAGCGGGTCTATTATCTCTGGCGACCGAAAATGGTAGAAAATCCTTCAAAATTTGGTGTACCCAAATGCGATAGACTAGTGATGAGAGCGACATTTCTTGTATAAGAATATCGAGACTGCGTTTACTAAACCCCATGCCCATCGTGGTGAGGATGAACAAACCATTATATAATGCTCGCTGGATTTTGGTTGCGCTTTCTGTCTAAAGAACATAGAGCTCACCTATGGTGAGTAATAGCCATGATCACCAAGCCAGGCAAACGCTGGCCAGAGAAGAAATCGCAGAACCACATTTCGCCGCTTATACGAGCAGTATCTCGTTACCGGTCTGTGTATTTTCAGGTTTACCCTTTTTTGAGTGGCTATTCCACCGTCAGTCGGAACTAACGCCAATTTCCCGGCATCGGCAGTGGACTGTCGCGCTGATCACGGGTTGAAACAGAGTGAATGAATTTCTAATGCTACCACCACAAGGTTATGTAAAAAGGTCCTGTCACGGCCGCAGAAAAAGGTGTGTTATATACTTGAGATAGTTTTGGAGAAGAGTTAGGTCTACCACGCTGTTCCAGTAAAGGTTGGGGAACTTCAAACAGCTTTTTTTCATTATATCTCAAGTATTTTCCTTCACTGCCGAAAACGTGATACTTAATATTTAATTGGTTTTTTATTACTTTTCAATAACTACTGCCTTTTGGAGTTGCATTATAACAGTGTTAAAATCTTTTAATAGTGCTACAAATTGGAAAAATAAAGACTTAATTAAGTCAAAGTTAAATACGTATAAAATAAAATAAAATATAAAATTTTGGTAGAAATATTTAGCAAAGCGAAACGTGCTGCAAATTCTAAGTACTAAGTAGTAGAAACCACGAGAGTCTGGGTTCAGACTTGTATCTAAATGCCTATATTTGGTATAAAAAAACACTCGATGACCTAAGCTATGACTTAAAATCATAATAATAACGATAACCTAAGCTTAGTGAAAGCTTAGTTTATCGAGTGTTATTGACGTGGTAGAGCCAAGCGGCGTCTATTGCTGCTGTCCGAATGGGCTAGCTCGATCGGGTTGTTACCACGGACTCTCAGAATACCGGCGTGAAGTAGAAGCATCTTGTGCTTCTGTGTTTCGTTGGGTGAGCGAGATAACCGGAGGCCAACTCTACCTCCCCATCACCATCCTCATCCTCCCTCCCATCTCCCAAACACCATTACCACCCAAAACCACAGGCCGGCAACGCACATGCAGCGCCTCTTGTGTTGCAGATGTATTATGGGCGACGGTAATCACTTACAATCAGGTGAACCGCTTGCCCGTTTGCCGCCTTTATCATAAAAAAAAGTCTTGTCAAATATAATTTCCAAATATTATCAACTTTGTTTCTACGCTCTCTTAGAACCTGTATTCGACAGTTCAATTTACCTGGAGCGACAGGCTCCTTCAATAAACTTCAATCCTTTACAAAACGTACGGCAGATTGAAGTTTATTGAAATCTTAGTCACTGACGAGGGTGTAATGGTATTATATCTGAACTTATAATGTAAATTTCTGATCAATTAAACCACTTCTTCCCTTCTCATTCATTTATAAATTTGTTTCTTATTTCTGCCAATGAGTAGTGCAACCACTGTTGAATTCCGTTTTGAAAGGCATACTAAGCCTTATGATATTACGGGCTGTGAGGCGTGCCATCTTGAATCTCAGGGGTGACAACGCTTGGCCACCAGTATGGCATAAGGATACCACGCACACGGTGAACATGGGCAAGTTAGCTAGCGCTTTCTTGGTTGGGTGCTTGCTATGTATTACTATGGTCTTTAACAGGCTGATGATGAAGAATATAATAATTTAAATATAACATAATTAAGCATTTTTTTTAATTTGATATACAGACTACGCAAAGTTTTCATCATCTAAAATCCGTTCGCTGTAGTTTGAGGGCGTAATTAAGACAGCTCAATGAAAAACACAGTATCTTGAGAAAAGTGAATTGCCTTGTAACGATGTCTGCTGCTGCTACTAGGCTTATCTATAGTTCTATTTCAAAATAAAATATTTCGGACATCTTCTCAAATTAATTATGAGCGCGTATATCTTCCGACGCTAAGAATAAATTTTAAGAAAAGATTACAAGATCAATTAACTGCATGCGTCACAAAAGTCGACTGTTGAAAGACAAAATTTGCTCGCCTATCACACGTTACATATAACCAATTAGACTTTTTAACACGTCTCCTTAAATTCAAGTCCCCTCTCAATGTTGACATTGACTTGGGGAGGGATTGACCTGAAAAGCTAAGAAATAGTGTAACTTTGATAAAATGCGTTTAGTTCCGACATAGTTCACCTAACCTACAGGACCAAGATCGAAAATTTTAAACGCATGAAGCTAGCGGTACTATCATCAACCCCTATATGCACATGGTTTCTTCACTTTCAGGAGTTCGGATATAGTAAAAAGGTGAAAATTTTATTTTTTTTATAGAAGAAGGGGCAAACAGGCGTGCGGCTCACCTGATGGTGGCGATCACCGACGCCCACGAACATCCACAACACCAGAGAGCTTACAGATGCGCCGCCGGCCTTAAGGAAGGAATAAGCTCTTTCTGAAGGTCCTAAGTCAACTATTCGAACATTGCTGGCGACAGCTGATTCCACAAAGTCGAAGTGCGTGGCAGAAAACTTCGATTAAAACGCACTGTGGTGGAATGCCAACCATCTAGGGTGGTATCGATGGAAATTCAATTCAGTCGCGATGTACGACAGAAACTCAGCAGCTGGGATCAATCCGAACAGTTCGTGAAGATTCCCCGTGGAAAATTTTGTAAAAATGCAAAGAGAAGCAACATCTCTTCGCAAGGCCAAAGGATCAAGCCGATCAGAGAGAACTGGTCGCCGATACCGAGCCGCTCGACGTTGGATGCGGTCAAATGGAAGGAGTTGGTACTGGGGTGCCCCTGCCCAGAGATGAGAAATATGTTCCAAGGGGCCGAACTTGCGCCTTTACAAAGTTGCAAACGGACCACATGAAATACTGTCCCGCTCTACAGAGCACACTGCTTTTGGAGCGCTAATTTTGGCCTTTCCCTCCAAGTGACCACGGAACTGAACGTCGCTCGATATGTCAACGCCAAGGATTCTGATATCACAGGCAATATGGGGAATGTTCTCAAAAAGAGGAGAAACAAAGGGATTCTTTTAAAGGTGAACGCGCAAACCTGTGTCTTTTTAAAGGTTGAATAGAACTAAATTACGTCGACCCCAATCCGAGACTTTGAATAACAAGTTTGTTCCGGCACTCGTCGACGTGTTCCTCGAGAAATATTCGCACGGCCTGTATATAGGCATCACCTGTGTTGTCGTCTGCATAGCAACGAATGCCACTGATTTGTAGTACGTTGATATGCAGAAGGAACAGAGTGGGAGATAGCACATTGTGCCTGTGGAACACCAGCATTCACGCTTCTAAAATCCGAGCATGCACCGTCGACAACAACCTGATGCTCCGATCCGTGAGGAAGCTGGTGACCCAGTTGCACAATCTCTCAGGAACCCTTGCAAGATGAAAGCTTTGAAAGAAGCGCTTTATGCCAAACCCTATCAAATGCTTTCGCTACGTCCAGACCAACCGCCAAAGCTCTCCCTTTGACCTCAACTTCGCCCATCGGTGAGTCAGGTAAACTAGAAGATCACCAGCTGATCGTCCGCGATGGAAACTATACTGTCGGTCACTGATGAGCTGGTGTTCCTCCGGGTACCTCAGGAGCTGGGTGTTGATGGAGTGACTCCATTATTTTAGATAACAAGGGGTGATGGCAATAGGCCTGTAGTTGGACGGATCAGAGCGGTCACGTTTTTTGGGTATTGGATGCACAAATGCTGTCTTCAAGATTTCGGGACGACGCCTGAAGAGTAGGAGTGCCGGAAAAGACGCATGAACCGAATTGCGCTCGGGGCACACATCCTCAGCACAATTGGAGGATTTCGTCCAGCCCTTCGACTTATGAATGTCAGGGGCGGAGTGCCTTTCGCACTGGCTCTGCAGAAACTAATTTTCAACATGGAGCACTTACACCACGGGATGGTAGGTGAGTTTCCCCAGTCATCAAGAGTCAGTTGGATGCAAAAGAGGCCAAGAGATCAGCTTTCTCTTTTGCAGTATGGGCCAACGAATCACTCCTCGCGTAGCAAGATAGGAGAGATAGCTGACGAAATTCCCCTGGACAGCAGGGGCCAGAATGCGCGGGATCGATGGGAGGCGAACTAAGTCTCCTGCACTTAATTCTGTAATGTCTTTACTAACTTTATGACGATAACTCTTTTAGAGGACCTGGAGCAGGTACATGCTCGTTTTTAAGAGCACTGTTTGCATCCCGAGACGCCGATGCATCATCTAAAATCCGTTCGCTGTAGTTTGAGGGCGTAATTAAGACAGAACGTGCTAGGTAGCTTAAATTCAAAAAGTAAAATTTGCTGGAACTTGAAATGCTGGAAACATACTTCACCTGGGCCAGAGCTTTTTAACATCAATCAAAACTCCTGAAGCTTTCAAGGAAACCTTGAGGTAAGTTTTTCATTAAAAGTATCCTTCACTCTGCTTGATGTATGAGTTGATACTTACGAGTAAGTTATTTAATTGAGTTAAACTTCGATGCTGTTTACTTCTCCTGTATTTTATAATCTACTACTTTTATTTTTTTATTGTATCAAATTGAAAAATTTCCTGTCTTACAAAATTACATAAAAATTGATATTTTTTGCACATTTTTATTTATTAGGGAGTTCAGATACGGAAAATTAAATTCCCGACCTTTATTTTTCTCATGCACTTGGGGCCTTCTTGTGCAGTTAACAATTACCAGTATTATTCAGAAGTTGTCGCTGTTGTCGAAATCTACCAGGAGAACATTTCATCTTTAGGATATATATTGTCTTAGTATCTTATCGCATATACGATACGTCGAATTCGTGAAGGCAAAGACGTCTAAATACCTCTGTGTTTGCGTATTCACTTGCGGCACTGTAATATTAACTGCGCAGGTAAGACCTGCCGATAGTATTCTATAGTTGTCATTATCCGTCAAGTAGGTATGATCAATTTGAGCGATCTGCCACAAGAAATTAGAAAACACCTAATTTTTTATTATAAATTTTTACATCTTACTGTGAAGCAACTTTTTGAAAAAGACGTAACTAAATCGATAATTTATTAAAAACGAGTGTTGAAATCAGTGTAAACCGGAGTCACTTCAAGTACAACATTTAAACTCCATATTTAATATTCAGAGTGCTTCGTAACATACTGGAGGTTATAGCGGGGTACATATCCGTAATGTTTGTAGACAGATGGTTAGTGCAGCGTTTTCAATTAAGTATACCGTTTAAATATACTACTCTAAAATAAAAAAAATTGGTTTGTGTAATTTGGTGGCGTGGTCGAGATATCTTCGCGGGCTTACGATATGATAAGTGGGCATTATTTTTGGCGTTGAGTGACATGAAGCAAAATGAGTTGCTGCGGAATAGGTACAAAATAATACAGCTCAATGAAAAGCACAGTATCTTGAGAAAAGTGAATTGCCTTGTAACGATGTCTGCTGCTGCTACTAGGCTATTCATAGTTCTATTCAAAATAAAATATTTCGGACATCTTCTCAAATTAATTATGAGCGCGTATATCTTCCGACGCTAAGACAAATTTTAAGAAAAGATTACAAGATGACTGCGCGCCTTCTATATGCAGGAAATCAGCGTGGCAGCTAAATTAACTACCTTAATAAAGACGTCATATTAAAATACGAAATTCCATTGAAAAGGTTTGCGTTAGCGCAATCATTCGGCCCTTGCTAAGAGTTCCCTTCAAAACTAAAGTAAACCTCCTACTAGAACCAAATTTAAAAGAAAGAACTACGATAATGATTGCTATATAATAATGCATGCCGTGAAAGGACATGAACTTTATCCTATCGAATATATCTCTATCGGACACGTACTTCAAAGGCGTTACATGTAGAAAGTACCGTCATAGTCAAAGCGAGAGGCTCTAAATGATCACTAGAAAGCATGCGTCACAAAAGTCGACTGTTGAAAGACAAAATTTGCTCGCCTATCACACGTTACATATAACCAATTAGACTTTTAACATTGGTCTCCCAAATTCAAGTCCCCTTCTCAATGTTGACATTGACTTGGGGAGGGGATTGACCTGAAAAGAAGCTAAGAAATAGTGTAACTTTGATAAAATGCGTTTAGTTCCGACATAGTTCACCTAACCTACAGGACCGTAAGACGAAAAAATCTTTTAAACGCATGAAGCTAGCGGTACTATCATCAACCCCTATATGTACATGGTTTCTTCACTTTCGGGAGTTCGGATATAGTAAAAGGGTTAAAATTTATTACGTACATGTAAAAATTATTACAATATAACTTATTTAAACAGGTTTATCGACTCAGCGTAGTCAATTGTAACCACTTACGACGTTATATAAACCATAATACAAAAAAAGTTCAATAAAATGTTTTCGGAAAAGAATTTCAGTAATCAGTTATTGTTCAAATAGTGGTATGAATTGAAATAGTAGTTAACAGCACATAGCGTTTACAAACCAAATACCGGGATTTGCTAGCCACAATACGCGCGTTAATGCGAATAATATGTTAAGTTCAGTTGTTAAGTGAAATTTGAAACTTTATTTCTCTTGATTATAATGAGTTGATTGTAAAATTTCCAAAACTGTTAAAATAGTTGAATTATTAAAAAAATACTGTTTCATAATTACTAATCAACTGGAAAAGATATTCTTATTAAGTTAATTGACAACTGCAAGTACTGCCTAGCCGTGACGGATGGAAGGAGTACCACTGGTAAAGCCAAGCGGCGGCTTTTACTGTTGTTAGAATGGGTCGGTAAATTTTTTGAAGAGGACTTAAGAAATATTTTTTTAAATAGTATTTTTCTGTTTAAAAAAAAAATCAATTGTTCTGCCTCTGAAACTCTGTAAGAGAATTTAGAGAATAACAAAGTGTCTCAATGCAGAGCAAGCAGACTTAAATTTAAACGACCTAAAGATCTATTTCAATATGTGAACAAAATACGCGAAATATTTTCTTGGAACGAGCAAGTAAGTGTTTTACAAAATTTTTATGTGTATTATTTCAATGGACCTTGAATTTTATACCTTGCTATTAGAGTCCGTGGGGGAGAGCAGACATAAGCTAATGAAAACACACTATGTTCCCATTAACTAGGCTATTTAGCACCATTTTAACCGCTCTTTCGCTTCTCGATCAAAATGAATATAGAACATAGGGTTTTTCTGTTATTGTTTATTATTGTAGTGTATGTTTTAGATTTTTATTCCAAAACTTTTAGACTAATTAGGATTGTGTTTAAAAAAGATGACTAACGGACACTGTGTTTCGCATATATCCATATATTGTTTGTTCTCATGTTTGTTCAGAGCATAATGAACACATGACAAACCAGAATCTTAACTTGTTCGGTGATGGTCCCTTAAATAACACTTTCAATAAATCATTTATAAAATATTCTATATCTATATAGAAATTATATTGTTCTAATCCTACAAATTGTAATATTTTTGTACTGTTACCAGTTTTGAAATGATTTAGAAATCAAAATATCTATGAGTCCAAAATCAAATTCCCAGCTTATCGTATGTACGTAGTGGTGAGACACCGTCCTAAGCCACCATTGAATCCGTGCTTATTTGGAGAGGTCGTTGTCTCAACTAGAAAAGTTACTTAAGATCCTTTGCCCCAAATGTTGTCCGTGGATCGATATTTAAAAAAAAGATGCCTTTGCCTAGCGCTGGCCTTTTACAGGTTACTACTTTACTGTATTTTGTTAGCCACCAAATAACCTTGAGATATATTTTACGACAGTGGAAAGTCATTATCTATTATGATATTACATAGCTGTCTCTTTTTTAACCTATTAACGGAAATCTCACGTAAATGGATATAAATAAAGCATCTCGAAAACTCGATCAAAAGTTATACAGTGTGCTTTTTCATATCGTATGTGTTTGGCAAGGTTTTCTCTTATGCTTTTGAAAAAAATTTACTGTACCGGTCTTAATAATTATAGTCATCCGAATCTGAAATAAAAAATATATTCTTCATAGAACCCTGTGCATCACCCAGTAACTCTACACTTATAACGAATTAAGTGCATTAAGCTGATTGCAACTGGCTGCTAGATTATTTAACTGTTGTTCTAGCTGATTGTGTATTTTTGTCAATTGTAAAGTTAATTCATAAAACCATTAATCCCATCCTTTTGAAAGTGGCACGAAGTGCGATTACCCTAAATGGAATTATCTATATATCTATTGTCCACAGTTCCTTCAATCGCTACAATTCAAAACGGTTGACGTAAATAAATGTACTAAAATACCGAAAATCCAATTTATTACGTTGACATTTTACAAATAGTTGGTTGCCCAATGATATAACGACAGCTCCATTTATTTTAAGACATTGTATTACTTAATTACTGCTTCCTTCGATATTTTTAATATAATCCGTTGTAGGAATCGATATCTTAATAAAGATCATGTGTACTTTGACAATTCCTGGTTTCTTTGATACCGCCTTGTAAAAAAACGGTAAAATGTACTACTGTTTTAATTTGAATTATTTAAAATACACCTTTATTTATCAGTAAAATTATAGCATATACACCAAAAAGTAAATTAGCAGCCTTAAATTGCCCACAGCTGGGCAAAGGCCTCCTTGTGAAACATTTTAGAAGGTTTTGGCCGCGAATTGTCCGCCACGGTACTCCTGTGCGGGCTTCACATGTCCTCGAAATTTTTTATTATTTCTCTGACATGCAGGTTTACTCACGATGTTTTCCTTTACCGCCGCGCATGTGAAAAAAAACACAGCATATGAAATGAAAAGAAAAAAATCATCACACATACTTTGACGCAATAAAATTATATTCTCTTTATCGTTTTGAGGTTCTGACGCGAAGAAATAGTCAATAGAAAAACTCCAAAAGTATATTTTTAATTAAGAAAGGTCAAATGTTTTAACACATACGACAAAGCAAATCAAATCTTAAGCCTCAGCGATGGGATTTCTAGGTTGTTTCGAAATTGTAAGCGGTGAGTGTAGTTCAAAGCTCAAGTTATTCTACTTGATAATAGTATCTGTATGTGTTACGTAAACTGGCAAACAAACAAGAACAATTTCAAAGGGAAACATGATTAACGGCGGTGCTTTTGTGTTTATTACCTTGGATAAGGGCCAAAACATTAGCATTAAATACCATTAACTACACTTGTTACTCTTTTTAGCGTAACTATAAATTCAGGTTCGTTTAATGAATTCTTAATAACCGTCTCGTTAATTAATCTTCTTTTGACTACTTATCATCCGTTGTGTACTGTAATTTATTAATTCATAGATTTTATATTCTCCTCTTCATAAATAAAATTTAATTTTAATACATGTTATTATATTAGCAAAACAGGCTTAGCATGACTGTAGGTGTACACTAGGGTGACGTGTGACAGAGTGTAAAAAAGTATTATTGTACAAATGTTCACTTCTAGTTCTTTGAATCCAAACTTATGGTAAGGACTAAATATTTAATTGGATGAAAGATTATTTTAGCCCAGTAAACACTATTACCACCTACTGCTATACAACTCGAAACTAAATACGACAAAGTATACTTATATCCTTTTATTACAGACCAACTTCAAAAGTACTTTTGATACCGTTTGAATCATCTTACGACATTTTAATAATTTTTAAAATGTTTATATTCAAGATAATTTTTAAAATCTCCTTCTTTTTTTCTAATAATAATAATAATACAACTATATCAAACAATCACACGTAATCCATTCCATAACTAGGATTTTCTTTGTCTTGGAAACAAATAAATAATCAGATATACATACACATGACCGACCACATATTACCGTGATAGCATAGTAGTCTGGGCGCTCACTTTAGTTTAGAAGAGCACGTGTGACCTGGGTTCGATCCCCAGTAGCCGACACCATTAAAATTGTTAATAGCAATTTTAAGTGCTGTATTTACCACGTGCTCGGCGAAGAAGGAAAACATCGTGAGGAAACCTGCATGTTTGATAAGTAATGAAAAATATTATTTCGAGGATATATGAAGCCTGCCAACCCGCACTGGAGCAGTGTGGCCGGCCCTTCCCGGCCCCAAAACTCTGTCAGCTACTCGTATTTGGGCATTTGCTTACCAATGGGCACTTACATGATGCTACTTTACTTTACTCTTACATACATATATATCCAGCCATGACTCTGGTACATATGTTTTATCATTCCCCCACCGTTTCGAAGGCAGGCTACCAACTCGACAATCATTAAATTTAAATCTTCTATTATCTTCAGCCTTTAAAAATTTTGAAGTTACTGAAATAATATTTATGATTCTTGAATAAAAAACGTGCACGGAGAACAATCATACAACCCCGTTCTAAACGCTTATCTTTTGAGCTAAGTTAAGCTAAGAAGGTAGACTACTTCTGTGCCTAAGTTACCCATTACCCATTTCTCTCGCACCTTTGCTGTGTTTCGGTTTGAAAGGTATAGAGAGTCAGTATAATTACGGGCGGAGAGGCATTCCCTCGTAGTCCTCTGAGGTGACCGAGGTAGTACCACGAATATCTGGGTACCAGCGTGAAGTAGATACATCTTCTGCGTTTCGCTCGGTGAGTGAGGTAACCGGAGGCCTTCCCTTTCCCTTTCTCCTTCCTCAAATGCCCTTAAAGGGCAGCAACGCCCCTGCAGCTCCTCTGGTGTTGCAAATATACGTGGGTGTCGGATGTAATTACTTATCATCAGGTGAGCCGTTTACGCGTATTCCACCTTTCCCCTTATAAAATATTATAAAAATCTGTGTCCTTCTGTTTGGGGTATTTGGGTTCCAGTGGGCACTTACCACGGGATGGACTGTTAGCTTGTTTTTCATCCCATTCCCATAACACAATCAATCCACAACCATCTAAATAACCCTAATAAACCAAAAGCGGCTCTGTTGACCGCATAAAGGCGGAAAATCTATCAGCAAGCAGCACTGCTTGTTTGGTACCGGCACTGCGCTCACCAAACCGCTTGCCCAGCGTGGTGAGTGTAGGCGGCGTTTGATAGCTCTTTCTTAGAAAGAGCTATGTTCAACAGTGGACTAACGTACTTCTCTAACCTTTGAATACAAATATTTTTTTTTAAATAGTATGTATGGCAAAAAATGTATTAATTGGATACAAAGAAGGTTGCTCGTTATATAAGAATGTAAGGAAAAATAATAAAAAACGCTCTAATTTGAAACATTATACTTAAAAAAAAATTTAAAATATAAATTGTAATAATAATGAAATAATTTTACACACAGACGAAACCAAAATTCGAAAAAAAGAGCTTTCTAAAAATAATTAAGTGCAAAACGGTGGAAACAAATAGCATTTTCTCTACACTAACGTCTAGGGAGCTTACAGTGATCCATCAAGTGTAATTCTGTTTGAACTTCTAGTGGCTAAACCGTCCAATAAACGGAGTGTTAGTTAATCCAGTTTCTAAAGCCATTGGCTTATTTAAGCGGAAATATTTTTAATTGATTATTGTACTCAAAGGGATTTAAAAAAATAAGTTCACTCTGGCGAAATTTGAAACATCCTAGAGGCTTGTGATAGGGAGCAGCATCACTAGTGCGAGGGAAGTGGCACTGCGCGTACCAACCCGCCTCCTCAGCGTGGTGAGTTCGGGCCAATTCTCCATGCAGTGCGTGCAAGTTTTAGTTGGCGTTATCACGAAAGGGGATATTGCCAACATCGGACTAAAATAAGCTGATGATAAATAAAATATATCACAGCCATGGTAACTAATTTACTACTTGTAAAGACTACCGAATCATCTGGCTGTGGCTGTTCGTGGATAACAATTCACTTCACCATCAGGTGAGCCGCATGGCTTACGCTTTCTTCAGTAACAGAAATGCAACGTGCTCGGCGGTAAAAAAAAATATCTTTTGGAAATCTGGCTGTCTAAGATATTAAATTCATATTCGAAGACATGTGCAGCTCGCACAGGAGCCCGTAGTAAATCAGCACTTAAAGTAGTAATGAACAATTTTAGTGGTGCCGTTGCCGGTGTTGAAATTAGTTCAAACTAGTTGCTTCTAGTATTATGATATTAAAACTACCGCACGGCCTCAGGTCTACCGCAGTTCTGCTTAATAAAGCGTACCTTACTTTAATAATCTCCCAACTTATTTTATACATGTTGTCGTTTTATTAAAACTCAAGGGTTTAAAAAGAAAAAAAGTGCATTATACTTTATTTTATGAAAAACACTAACTTAATCTGGGTCTGGATACCTATTCCAAAAGTTGGTGTTCCTTGTTCAAATATTTGTTCAATGACATTATTGCTGTTCGGTTAAGCCATTCGCAGAGACGACGATCGGAATAATTTCGTTCGACATACCGCCTCATATGTCGGTCACCTCGAGAGCCAGTTCCAGATATATTCTTTTCTTGTCTGTTTCGGTTTTCTCGAGGTTCTCGTCATAAGGAATGGTGGTGAAAAATATCCTCAACTGTGTCCAGTCCATCATCGCGACGCTAGGCTTGTTCGCTAGAATCATCCTGTCTATGATGATGTGCCGTTCCCAATAGAGTCTGGCACGGTTATTTTCGAGCACGGCTTCCGACAAGTATTTATAGTATAGGATTCACAATAAAATTGTTGATTAAGAGCCAAAAAATAAAATTAAAAATGTAGGTTACGATGGGTTGCGCTTTGGTTGAGTTTGAGTGGAGGTATAATGTTTATTCACATAGTCCTTATCAGATAAATACTAATATTACGTAATATTAACCCTCAGGTTAGAAGCTAATTTGTGTTCAAGAATCTCCTTCTTTTGGACTCTCCGAGACCAAGAATATGTAAGGAGTTTCCATTTTGCGAGGCGAAACAACCGTGTCGCTGACGGATGGGTTTCTGCCGACTTGAGGTATAAAATTAATTAATTGACTTCATAGTCTTCGATGAGTTCTAAACGCAATATATTAATGTAATTACGCACCTCCTTTATAGTTTGCGTTCAAACCAAGAAAGTATCTCGAACCGAGACTTTATTTTGCAATCAACTCAAACATCGATTGTACGCGTAATATTTCAGAGCGTTTGTACTCCTTTCATTTAATTTTACATTATAATTTGTATTTTTTGAAATGTTAGGCTTATTTGATTTTTACGTGGTAGAGCCAAGTGGCGGCCTTTAAAGGCCAGCAACGCACCTGCAGCACCTCTGGTGTTGCAGATGTACGTGAGCGACGGTAATCACTTACCATCAGGTGAACCGCTTGCACGTTTGCCGCCTTTCCCATAAAAAAAAATAGACATCATGTCGTAAATTTAATTACTTATGATAAAAATAAACAATTCACCATGAAACTAGAATTTCCAAAGGTTCGTATCTGCGCTGTTAGGAAATAATGAATAATTATATTCAGTTACAAGTTATAAATTATAACCAACGTTTTCTATTTAATAATTTAAAAGTCTCTCCGCTCTTTATTGCGATAGGGCAGAATCTGTAAGTACATAAACTAAATACCTAGTTACTGGTTTTCTACTAATGTAAACAGTGCGGTTTGCGATAAAATTTAATAACAGGGGTTCAATTAAAATTAAACCTGCATGGTCCAGATTCGTGGTTAAAACTTCGTTTAATCAAAAACTATAAAATTTCAAATTTTAAAATAACTTATTGTTTGACTTTGAATTGTATTTTACTTAAATATAGAGACACTAAAAATTAGAGTAATTTTCGAATACGATTGCCAACGTGGTTCTAACGCAGCTGGGTCAGGTCGCAATATCAATTCTACGTAAGTAGAGGATACGACTCAAGAACGCACTGTGTGTTTTTCGTTTTATCACTTTCGTAGTGGAAACTTCGACACGAAGAACGGATCACGAGGAAGTCTGGTCTTCCTCGTGATCCATTCTTCGTGTCGTGTCGTTTAGTGTAAATAACGATGAATTAAAAATAATGGTAAAAGACGATCCTTTAAAACAACCTTCTTATTAGCGTCATGGTTTGACGTTAGTTTACCCACTACAAAAACTAGAGAAATAGGTGCCTCATGATTTAACCGTTTTAAGAGGCGCAATACGCAATAACTGAATCAAGAACAAATACTGAAACAATGCCGTAAAGCGATGCTTACCCATAGAAAAGTAATGGTAATTATTTGGTAGTCACTTCACTACAGGTGAAGAGATCCGATGTATCAATAACAACAGATGTTTATTGTGAAACACTTCGAGCAATGCCGATGATACTCTCAGAGAAACAATTCCGACACGTCATTTGATTTTCTGCGGGGATAATCGAACTGAGACCGATTCAATACATATACTTTGCAAAGAACCACCAGGTAATTTCATATAACACCTAAGAAAATCAAGGCAATAGAGCTCCAATAATTGCATTGCGGTCATCAGTGGTGCCTCGGCGGTATCATCACGGGTTTGAAAATTCACATGCGCACTGTGCAAACATACTTCATAAACACTAGTTCCATTATTTCGCTATTTTATTTTTCACACACGTGGGATGCAAAAAGAACAATGCACCCAGCAGAAGAGGCGAGCAGCACCGCGTAGACGTTTGCGCGTAACCACGTCCGAATTCGTCATATGATGTTTGGTGAAGAAGTGGCACCACCTGGCGTTCTTCTCGTGAGACATAATGCCCGCAGTGATATTTAGTTATTTGACATTATGTACTGATAGCCATTTTGGCGTATCCTGCTTTAATGTCGTATCCTTCAATTTGAATTTTTATGTAGGTCGTATCTTTTGAAATAATTGGAAAACGCAATAATCAAAATTGGCCAAGATACGGTAATTTGTAAAGTTTATAGTAATGAAATAGTAATTTAAAACATAAAAGTCTTATACTAGGACATTTGTAACAAAACCCAAAGTGATTTATTGTGGGGTCAACAGTACACTGTCCTCGAATTTCACAAATACAGAAACAAGAAGTGCTCAGAGCTTTGTCATGTTAATGCGCAACAGCGTACAAAGATAAATGCTCGCCTTATGCTTATGCTCAGAAGAAGAGACTTCGCCGCTCTCGCAAGTGAATACTTCTCATGTATAGTTTTTTTGTTACTTTTTTTTCAGTTTTTAAATATATTTTATTATTTAAAACCATATTTAGTAATAAAGGTTATCTATTATCCACACGTAATGTGGAACTAGGTAGTAGGCTCCTTCCCTATCTAGGAGTCGTCTGGGTAAGTATCTACCCTCTTAACTATTTTTGGCGCTAATCAGCAGTGCAAGCACTGTTCCGGTTTAAAAAGTATACAGTGCCAACATAATTATAGACTCTGAGACATTCCAAGTTAGTCCTCATGGGTGGCAAACGCATCTGTATGATTCGATTGAAGTTATTTGCAGATGCCCTAGGGCTTCAGTAGCCTTTTATCATCAGGCTGTTAGTTCGTGGTTATTCCAATTCAATAAAAAAATCCACCACGAGTGATGGTTTGGCAGCTCGCCTTCACTATACGGCATCAATTAATTTTAATTACTGTATATTTAGTGAGATTTTGTATATTCAAATGCGATAATTCGAAAATACTTTTCTATGAAAGCGCAAACAACATCAGGCACTTCATTCATGGAAGAAATCCTGACATTCACCACCTTTGGCACGGCGAGTTGGTGAGCGCAGTGCCAATACTCTCGCACTACAGACGCTACTTCTCATCACTGGGTTCCACTTATTCGAATAGTTTCTCCGACATCAGTCAATCGTCAGGGCGTTGTTAATTTATCAGCGGGACTACTGATCAACACACTTGCACTTGTAAATTTCACATTACATACGAATAATTTTACCCATATTTAAAACAACAACAAAACAAATAAACGGATTTTTGGAGAAGAAGGAAAGACAAATCAACGGATTCCTGATTGTCACGATTTTGGTGCACGGCGGAGAAGGAAATCACACATCGTAAGGAAATCTACACGTCTGAAGATAATAATTTAATAATAAACTTTACCTCACGCCAGGAACAACGTGACGGATGGTGAGCCAGACGACGTATTAATGTCCAGCACAACAATACAAATCGTACATGAGTTTCGAAAGAATCGTTGGTACCACGAAAGGGTATCGAAGTCGACTTTCCTGATTCGGAGGCAGGTCCCTTTACCACTCTGCTGTCGTGGCTGTAAGACCTACCGGACAACGAGTCTCACCGTCTGTCATATTCCGGAGAAGCGTAAAATGGGTAACGAAAGCTCGTTTGAATACGCTGAGTCATACCCAATGGTCAAACAAAACAAAACTCGTTTTAGCTAATTTTTGTTGAGTAACTAGAAAATATTTTTCTACTGCCTGCCTCACTGTTACCATTTTTGACAGAAAAAACTAATACCGTTATTTATTTAACTTCTTATGTAATAATATGTATTTTATATGCGGACTTAATGCCACGGTCATTCTCTACCAGTCTTCCTACTGTTAATGCAGAAATGAAAAGAAGTACATGTTTTGACAATAAATACTGAGAATGTCTAAGAATACTTTAATGATATATTATAATACTACATACTTTGACGCAAATATATACTCAACTAATATGTACGGAATTATAACTGTAGTAGTAATATATTAAACAACGTACATACATATATATTTATTAGTATTGTTTATATTTGAGTGTAAAAAGTAGAAGCCTGTAAGTGCCCACTGTTGGACAAAGGCCTCCTTCTCAAATACGAGTACCAGAGAGGGATTAGGAGCTGGGAATGGCCCGCCACGCTGCTTGAGTGACATCTGGGCAAGCGTGTACCATCCTAGGCCTCATCTTCGCCTTCCATCGGGCAAGATTGAGGTCAAACGTAAGCCTATTTTTCAGAAAAAAATAATAATAATACTTATAAAAATAAAAAATACAATATATACAATAACGATATACTCATTCATTTTTAATGGGACGATTCTGCCATTTTGTTAAGAAACAGTTCCTTAACCTTAATCTTAAACGCGTAGGATCCCCGGCTGTCCTAGTTTTGAAGGGTTTTAGTTTAGTTTACACTAAAGTTAGTAGGTTATTGGACGAACGGAGGTTTCAATCGTAGTTGGAGCAAAGGCACTGAAAGTGGGGAGATAAATAGGAAGGAGGAGGAGGTGACATCAGGATAGAAAAGTGAGTGCACGTAAACTACGTTGCCGATGAATAGCTAGCCATTTTTATGGACAAAGATAAATTAACACGTGGTCATACTTACGAAGACGTTGTGTAATGATTTGCACAAAATGGTGCAGCTCTGAATCTTTTGGATTATTTATACATATTCCCTGGGAATATGTAAATCCACATTAACAATATCCATTAGAGAAACCTACGTGAAGCAGAGAGTTTTCGCAGTCGGTATATTTTTATTTCGTTAGTCGGTATATTTTCGTTCGCATAAGAGAGCATTTTTGTCTTCAAATTTGTGGCTTTGTTCTATGAACTTCGTGGAATAATACAATCGTATTAAATTTACTGACTTTAGTTTAACTTGTGCTTTCGAGAGAATTTGACTTCGTTAGTTTAGGATACCCTGTTACTTGAAAACTTTAGAATAATGATGTTACACTTAAGCTAAGTAAATTTTGTTACGGAATCACATGTAAACTTCTGTGATGAAAGAAACCACAACCGGTGACTACAGTCGGCAGTGTCCAAGATGCGAGACGTTTCGCACCCAAACTACCTATCCATCTACCAAGTAATAACAGAAAAACATTTCACTGAAAGAGAAAAAATTTTCAGCAGTGAACTATTTAAACAAACTTATTATATTCATCATCATTTCAGCCTATCAGAAGTCCACTGCTGAACATAGGCCTCCCCCAAAGATTGCCACGAAGCTCGGTCCTGAGCCACCTGCATCCATCGACTTCCGGCAACATTGCGCAGGTCGTCACTCCATCTTGCGGCGAGTCCTGCAAAACTTAGCTCCTACCGCATGGACAGTTTCCACTAGCCTGCTATTCGTATCGTCCACTGTAACGCAATCGTCTAGGCACTGAAAGCGATTATGCAATTCGAGCTGAAAGCTCTCGGGGTTCTGGATAAGGGCACGTGGTGGGCGGAGCGTAGACTTCACCAGACGAGACCGCTCGAGCCTAATGTTAAGGTTCAGTGTGCCTCTTACCATTCGGTGATCACTGCCGGTTTTTACCCTAGTGATCACAGAGACTTTGATTAATAATATTTACTACTATGCCAAATTTTAAATTTTCACGTGCCAAGTTTCTAAGAAATATTAACTATGACAAACGGATAGACACGTCAGTGATCTTATGAAGATTCCGATTTTTCTTTAGGAAGGTATCGCTTCTTTACGTAGTAACAGTAGATATTGAATGTATGTATGAAATCTGCATCGAAAAATGTAACAATATAATATCTTCTGGAAAAGTATAATTTTGTGAAAGTGATGAAATCAACTATAATATTTGAATGAATGCAAATTCATATATTTATTCTTTTTTTTTCAGTATTTTGTTGAGATTTATTGCTTTTATGATTTTCCGCAAATTGCCTAGGATGTTTCAAAAGGATACATGGATGCAATAAATCGCACAACTCTCAACAACACATTCCGCGATGATTTATTTAGGACACCCTTATAATAACTTTTGCCTTTTTATTTCACAGTTACACTCAAACTAGGATACTTATGTCTTGGGCTATAAGCGTGGATATAATAAATGTACGCTTTAAAGACCTCGTGCCTAAGATCACTTGCTTTTTGCAGGTGACTAGTTGGCTATCAAGTCATCAAACCGGAATTTTATTTAGATCTCTCTTTCACATGTATGCAGAAGATCTCCAAGTGGACTGGCACTCAACTCTTGAAAACTTTCTGTTTCTGCCATTAATGGTAATACTCAGAGAAGGGTCTACGTGCTATGAACTTAAGGTTTATCCTTGTAAGTCCTTGGCTGTTACTATTGATGTTGATGGCATGATTTCAAGAGTTAACTGTATATATACATACTTCCCTCAGAGGCCTTGAATAAGGTTCTTATACCAAACAGTACCACTGTTAATAATCTTGGTGTCCACATCGATAATAAATTTTAGTGATAATCTACAATTAAATGAAGTTAGCATTATTTTCTGCCTTTTCCTCCATTCTCGATTATGGGAACGCAAGCTATCCTGATTCAACTGAGGGTGAACTAAACAAACTTGAGCGAATTCAAAATCTAGCAGATAGTTTCATATTTGGTTTGCTCAAATATATCTATTTCTCCGAATTTCATCCAAAGCTCAAGTCTTATCTCTCGCCAGAATCTACAAACGGTTTCTCCTCTGTACTGTGTATAGAATTGTTTATAGATTTTAAATGAGTTTTTGTTGGAGATCTGGAGTTACGACAACGCCTTATATTCCATAATGATTAAATTCTAATAATTCTGTTGGTCTAATCGACGTACTCGTACCAACGACTAATACAATTACCAAGGAAATCTCGTAGCTGTTACCACATGGCGCAGTATTAGTGATGCTAGATCTAGAAGGAGTAACAGATGATCTTGGGCACGAGGCCTCTGGTATTGCGACCGCCCATCCACCAGCCAGCCATGGACACGCCATTTTACAAGGAGTTGAGTGCATTTAGCAGGGCCCCATGAATATAATTTCAAAAGGCAAAATTCCTGTACGTTGAACCACTGTATTTTCCCCTTTAGTTTCGAAACATGACAGAATTAAATGAGAAACACAATCAATTCCCTTTTTTCAGACAAAAAAAATGTTGGCTTCTTTAAAAATATTTCTTTGTCTATTTGGAAATAAGTGGTAGATTCTTATACTGCTTCCATACGCCATTATTTTGTAACTGAAACTTTTTTTAAATTTGTCATCGATATTTAAAACTTTTAAAAGACGTTTATTTCTTACTATGTAAAAAGAATAAAAATTCTACCGCGATGCCACATGAAAGAACCCGTTTCCAAAAAGGCTATAGTACCAAATACCACATACACACTCATCGCCAAATCGTATAGAAGACCGAAGAGTACCATTTACCATTATGTTTGGCGTATATGGACCATGAGAAAGCCTTCGGTTCAGTCACATTTTGGCGGTGCTAGATACTCTCAGTATTGGTAAAACTACTCTCGCAGTGGTCCACGAAAACGTATATCTGGGAGAAATTGTCAGACTAGGTAAGTCCAGTTTCAACCCAAAGTTGACACACATCACAAATCGTCTCGTCATGTATACTTCAAAACCTTGAAAACAAACTATATACAACCAGTGAGTGTTGCTGATGATTATTTAACACTGAAGTTATCAATGTAGGGTAAATGTCCTCTTAACTCTCTGATACTGTCTTCGTTCAAATATCGCTTTGATTGTATCGCCTAAGTATTCCACTTTGCTAGAGTTCGATAAGGAGAGGCTGGTAAGGATAAGCATCAGACGCAGCTGTCTCTTTCTTTTAGTAAATGTAAGACGTCACCTTGAAACAACTTTCCTAGGTAAAGATACATTATTTTAAAATACTTTAATATTGTTTTCTCGCATTTATCATTTATCCAATATTTAAATTGATAAATTAAATAAACTTATACGTATTATTAGCACCAGGGTGTGAAAATTATTTTTAAATTTTGCTAATAGTCAGTCAGTCAGTAAAAGTCAAGTATAGTCTCAGTATAAGTCTTTTTAGAGGCTTTTTTAAACTCTGACTTAGTGGCAATCTATGAGGAAGGCATAATGTACAGCAGTGAACATTAGGCCTACGTCATTGCGATAGGCGATTATAATGAAAATAAGATCTGCTTTGATATCTTATTTAATAATGATGAAATAATTATTATTAAAAAAAGACTTTATATCTAAGATATCCTGCAAATGCATATTTTTATAAGTTATCTTTATTTTATCATGACTGAAGTATACAATAAACAATTTCTTATAAAATAAACTTAAAAAAAAATTAAGATTATTCTCAAATTTCGTATAATTTTCGATAGTTTCTCGTTGTATTTTACTTTACTATGACTAGTGCCTGTCATGTCAGTACGAACGAACATATCTTGCCAACGAAGCACTTGTCACAAGAACACAGCAAGCAATAGGGGGATATAGATAACAAAGAGCTTTTGAGACATAGTCCTTGATATGTTTGGTTTATGGACCACTTCAGTATTATGTTGATGATATAATCTCACAGTAAAATATCATACGTACGTTTCCTTAAAATACTTACGTCAAAGAAACAAACAAATATACACATAAGCAATAGTACAACAACTACAATTTTTAAGACGATCAAAGTAAAACTGTAATATAGACTACATTGTGTACAGAATCTGAACGAAATGCAAAAAATGTTAAAAAAACTACTTTTACAATTACTATTTTTACAATTTATCGCTACCTACGACACTCATAATGATCAAACAAAAGATTTACATAACCAAGTAAAATAAATAAAGCTCGTAATAAAAAAATATGTGAAACCTACTAAAAAAAATTATTACTTATCGTTTTATTGTAAATAGTTTTTTTTTGTGTACAAGTACAAAAAATAAACTACATGCTGGTTAGTCATGTTCACAAAAAAAAATTATAGTGTTTTGTATTAAAAATTATGGTGTGTATTTAAGTTCGATCTCATCATCTTCTTATTGTTATTTCACACGTCTGTATCAGTTGCTAAATCTTATTTAATAAGCTCTGGAATTATAACGATAAGCAGAGAAAAGTTACTGACATACTTTCTGTACTTTGGATTGAGAAATAAAATTAAAAGTTACTTTAAATTTTATTACATGCTGGGCTACGCTAAGCTCCTCTTCATTATTCAAACTGTGTGTCAGCGGCAGCGTCAGTAAGTAGCTTAATAATTCGGTAAGCCTCAACACTGGCTTCTATAATCTAAAATAACTGTGTAGTACCAGAACATTATTTCTATGTATTTCAAAATAACATTTTAATTTACAATAATAATTTGACGTGGAAAATCACTACTTTATTAGCTTTTCAATTTATCAGTCAATGTTATAAAAATAAAAGTCTGGAGTATTTGTAGATATGCTTCAGTTATCTAAGCAACAGCTTTATTAGCTCTGTTTCTAATTACATTAGGAGGACTTTTTATTTTCAATTAATTTCTGTACACTTTGTTATCCAATTTCGAAGGCAGCAAGAACCATTGTCGTTCTAAACAAAAATATAAATTACAAAATCTCTATGTGCAACTGTTCTTTGAAAAAGTTACCACTGTTTATTACATTAATTATTTTACAGTTTTCCTTTTCTTTATATTATTTTAAATACCTAATTTTGTACTAAACAAACAATACAATGCAAAGTAATTAATGCTTTCTATTGTAACGTATAGTTTAGTTGTAACATATAGTTTTACATTTAGTTATTAAATACATGCCATTTTGTTCGATAACTTGTTACCGTGTTTTAGGTAGTGACATTATCCCATTGCTGCAGAAATTTTAAGACTTCTGATCAAAAAACTGGGACAAGTAGTTTTAATAGTCTTCTCTTGATGTTAACTGCCTAAAGAATTCTGAAGAGACCGAAACAAGTGAAAATCTGAGGGCGCACGGTCAGGGCTATATAGTGGATGCATTAAAACTTCCCAACAAAGCTCTCTCAATATTTGCTGAGTGGCTAAAGATGTGTGTGGTCTGGCGTTAACATGATGAAAAACTACACCCTTTCCGTTAATTGATTAAGGTCATATTTTCTCTAGTCTTTCTTGAGTTTCATCAGCTGTAGGACTGCCTACCGATCCCATATTCGAATCAATTGCTTTGCCTGGAGATAAAAAATCGTAATGAACGATACCGTAAAGAACATAATCCCACCATACAAATAGCATCACCTTATTGCGAGTTAATCCAGCTTTCGCTATAGTCTGTTGAGCTTGACTGCCCATGATCTTTTTCACACGTTCTTGTCATCACCAGTCATCGATCTTTACAAAAACGCTTCGGTTTCATAACGTTTCAATAGATAATAGCAAATGAGTTTCTTTCAGTTTCAATTTTTTTTATTTTCGTAATTAAGTTGGCCTTATCTTGGTCAATAGAAAGATGTTAATAGGGAAAAAATATGATATCCAAAATTAAATAATACGGAAAAATATGCAGTCCAATGCATTTATTATAGAAACTTCGATGGATATGCCGCCATTTCCAATATTTATTTTAAACTATCATGGTTTAATAATAGTGACGTGTAGTAAACATTGTGGAATGGGTTTATTATGGTATGAATAATTCACATTGTTAAAGAAAACAGAATTATAGTAATTGTTTTGCACAAAGTGGGTATGGAGCCGTCAGTCATTTTTAAGACTCTTCTAAAGCTAGGCATCAGCCGTACGTTTTTGTATCGCACTATCGATAATTTCTCTATCGAAGACCATAAAAGACCGGGCGACCCTGTGCTGTTTGCTATATGATGCGTGAAGTCCATAAAGTGGAGGAGCCTCGCTGTTATCTAAAAGCTCAAAGATCACAAAATGCTTGCACGTTGCTCTTTTCTAAGGTATAAAACTAATTATCTCGCGTGTGAATGATATTTTTGTAATCATCGCCCCAAAAAACCTAGAAAACATCGCCCATGTCAATATTTTTCAAAAATAGCTTAATTGTCATCTTGTTTTTCACAATGAATCTCATTTTAATAATCAAAACCACAGAAACAACACCTTTATTGAAATTTCTCAAAAATAACATGCCCGGCTTTTCGCATCGATTTGAAAACGAGTTCCATAAAATGAATGAAGAAAGCTATTGAATACAATTAATAAAGGTTTGATTATAAAGCATTAACAAATTAAAATTATTTTTATTTACATACAGTTAAGTAACTTATTTTTCCACAATTAATAATAAAAATAAGAGAAGATGATAGACTAGATGGGGATTCTACGAGTGTTCTTAGTCATCAAAATGAACTTACAGTTTTATTTATCTTTGTACATAACTTCAAAAATTTGATAGACAAACAATTTTCATTCAAACAAGTTATGTAGTATTACATTTCGTTACCAAAAATCAAACCTTGCTCAATAATCAAATATAAAAATTCCGAACATTACGAATATCATTAGAGATCAATTCTCTTCGCAAGATCGATTCTTACCGCAAGTAAAATATCAAACGAATATTGTTGGTTTGAGCAATGTTATGAATTATTAATCTAGTGCTGTATTAAGCACTCGAAACGCCGGGAAAATAAAAACTAAAATTAACTCCATAAAATCACCCTTAATGCAAATTGACACATATAGAGTTTCTATTTAAGATTTTCAAAGCCTCTTGTCACATATACGGGTGCTGTCCTTAAGTTATTACTCTAAACCTCACTAACAAGTTACCATAGTGCTAGTGAGAACACTTTTGTACACAAGACTGTAGCGTAAATAAAAAATAAAGAAAGGCGAAGAAAGTACATTCATTTATTTATGGTGGTCTTTTGTCTTTAGCTTCTATTTTTATCTTATATATGATTTATACAGGTGATATAAAACTTAAACTTTAATTATTTTGTACTATTGGAAAATCATAGAACAAAATGACTTTTTAATGTTTGTTTGCTCTTCAATATCAAAAATATTATATTAAAACAAAAGAATGGCTAAATCTACACCGGTTCGCTAAACAAGATCTTCTTAGTGAAGAACCGGCAAGAAAAGCTGGGGTTTTTTAATACCATATTACAATGTCATTTACTGTTAATTTATTTTATAGTAGGCTACTTTTAGGTAGGGTATTTGTAACAACGATCTACAGGAGACACTCCGTTTTTTCCTCATACGTACATAATATAATACGTAAAGATAAACAACTTAGGGCGCGTGACAATGTTTGTAAAAGATTTAAGCTAACTTTTAAATTTTTAAATAGAATTTACCGAAATTTATCCCGTAAAGCCATTTATTTCATTAAATAAATAATTTAATATTACTGAATATATCATAACAATAATTCTTCTTTATCTTTTATCAACTAGTTCAGTGCTGAACATAATGCCTTTTCATGAATGCGGCAATGAAATCTGACATGCTATGCATGCCAGGGTGGTAGGCACAATGCCGGTACCTTCGCACTAGAGAGACTTGTTGCTGCTCCTCATCACTAGTCTGTGAAACTTTGGTTAGCCTCGTCTGTTATCAGGGCACATCACGTTCAGGTGAGGTTAACCTTTCTAGAGTAACCTGATAAACCCCAATAATAGTAATAATAATATTTAATACAGACTTCTTTACACTATGAGCAGGTCAATTACCCCATTGATAGTAATTTGCGATACTGAACCATTGTACATTCGAGAATTTCACACGTTTTTCGAAACACCAGTGGTGCTGCAGGTGCATTGTCGGCCTTTTAAGCATATTTGGGAGTAAATTGGGAAGGGTAGCGGGCCTCCGGTTACCTCACTCACCGAACGAAATCCAGAAGCACAAGATGCCTGTACTTCACGTCGGTATACTGCGAGGCCGTGGTACCACACGGGCCGTGCCGGCCCATTTGAGCAGCAGCAAAAGCCGCCGCTTAGGCTATTTACCGGTTAGAATCCTATTAGTATAATAAATATGAAAGCTATAATCCTATTTCGCATAGTTGCGCTTTTACGCCTAAAGGAATTAATGTACTTAAAGAATTTAGAATGAATGAAAAGATTTTTTATTGCTTTCTCGGATTATTATATCAGTAAATAAGACAGGATACTTATTATTCCGATCACGGTTTCACAGGGGTCAAAATGAAGGGTCACATTGGTGAAGCACCTGGAAATTGCCTACTTGTATATTATAAAATAGTAAATCTAAATATTGTAATTAGATCCATAATTTAAAATTTAAACGTAAGAAGCAAACGTAATGAACCACAAAATAGATTTGGAGAAATTGAAGAACAAATAGAAAGGTCGCATAAACGCCGGCTGGCACTAATAACTTTAGTTTTAAATATTAACCCCATGACATCATTAAAGCATTTAATTCATTGAATATGAGAAATACTAATGATTTATAAGGTATATCTGTAAAATTAATAGAAATATCTAATTTTTATCTTGTCGCCGTACCTCGCATCGATAAGGTTATATTTCCGGAATAAACATACTTCAGTAAAGTAATATCACTTTAAATCTAAAGACAAAAAGATTCGGATAATTTTAAACCTGACTAGGTATTATCGAACGTAAACATTTTTTAATATGAATACAGTATTTGATGATAATCATTTTGGCTTTACCAAGGGGCTTCATAACTGATGTAGGAGTAAGTTTAATCCGTTTTATTTATAGTGTGTGGAAAATATCTCAAAATACGATGGGTGTGTAACCCATGTGACTTATCAAAAGCACTTGATTGCGTAGATTTATAAACTTTGTTTTATAAATATAATATACTGTTTTAGCGAGCATAAATTGTGAAGGTTTTAAAGCGAAAATGCGTGCCCACTCGGATAAAAAAATGTTTTGTGGGTCGAAAATGTACTAGATAAATATAATTTTTTTTAATTGTTTTGTATTTTGTACTTAATTGTAAATAAAATACAAAAGTTACAAGTACGTTCCCTAAAGTTGTAACAACGTTCCGCGGATTCTGGTAAACTAATGTTGTGGGTGCTAGCCTTGAGTGAGTCATGCTCGCTTAGAGGACTTTGCTCGCGACGGCGTTCTGTGGCGGCACGTCCACCTCTCGTTCAAATGGTTAAGGATGGCGATGGCTGCCACATCCGTCATGCTTGTGAATTGCTGCCTGTCGGCTCTGCAAATCCTGCATTAGTTTTTCTTCATTCTTAAGCTTTTTTTTATTTTAGAATATTTTTATGTTGTATTATATAAAATGAATTCATTTGTTATCTGTAATTTGTTAAAAAAAAGGAGGATAACCTCGTTACAAAACAATGATAGATTGAAATAAAAAAAAATCACTGCATTTGCGTTATTTATTTAAAAAATACATCACTCCATTTACTAGTCACATTTTACGAAAAATAATTAACGTTTATAATTTAAGTTTTTCTGCCTAGTAAACTTTCACTAGCTCCATTTATCAAGCAACTGTCGCAATCCCTTGCCGAGCAATTAGTGAAGTTGCACTCCACTGCACTGGTACTTTGTTATATAAAGCCATTACTCTTCGTAGCTCATCCCTGTTTTTATTTTCAGTTTTTACAAAGACAAGTTAGTAAACTTAGGGTGTATTTATAAGTTTCATTAGTTGAATTGTTCTAAAACCTACTTAATATCAAATTTGCGCTGCCACAGTAACATAATATAAAAATAAGTTAATAAAAGCTACTGCTTTACCTTAACCCTACTGGGTTACCAGTTTCTTCGCGCACCGGAGCAGCAAAATGGTTGTCGTCGATGCATGTTCCGACTCCAAACGTAAAATTCCGTAACAAACGCTCACCGGTATTTCCAAACCGTTACGACACTTACAAGAAAAAAGGCTACTCCTTTCTGAAATGCCACAACACCTCTGGTGTTGTTGGTGTTCGTGGGCGTCGGTAAGCACTTAATATAGTTGATATACGTGCTCGTTTTTCCCCTCTTCAATATTTAAAAAAACAATGATTTTGTGCTGAATTCTTTTAGATAGCTGACAAGTTAAATAAGAAAATATGATTTGACTTTTTTATATTAATAATGTTATTCTGGTTAAGCTTTGGGATTAAAAATTTAGAGGTTATTATCTGTGCAGAAGGTAAGGGCAAATAAATGCAACAAGCATTTATTTGCCCTTACGTTTTCAGATCACATATAAAGTTATACCTGTTGTATTACATGATCATTACGAGTACATTACATCTTACTATGAAGCGTAAATGACTTAAAGTAAGCCATGTTCTCGATACCAATTATTTTATTTATATTCTTAAACTTATTTTATTTATATTATTTAAGTTGTTAATAATTCTAGCCCCGTGTTTCTTCAGGAGGTTTATAATCATCCATCTGTCACTACATCGATTTTCTAAAAGTCACACATGTAGAAACTGGAATCTTGTGTAGTAGTGATACATCTTATTAATCCAATTTTTCCAATTATGCGTGTGATAAATTCGGCACTTATAGTGTCTATTAAAAAATTTAGATGCTGTCACCTTGGATTGAACGTAGGTCACGCGCGTACTATAAAGACTAGACTTACTGAACTTTAATAAAAATGCCTTTATTCATTTTATATGATTTATAAAGACAAACAAAACGTCATTGGACACGATCTAGACTCATTCACACTTACGACTAACAATTACATAATTAATTATAAAAATATCATTTAATGTCAGTGTTCCAAAATAAACTAAATAACTAAATAAATTTAATTTGATAAATAAATTACAAGTTACATAACGGGAGACCAAGCCAACATTTAAATTACCGTTCTGGCAAAGGTATCTAAGTATTTAAACTCGTTAGGCGGGGAATCTAAATTAGGAGATTAAATATGAAATCGCTCTTATAACTGATGCTGCATTGTTTACTTTCTTCTGGCAGTGCTGATTTTAAATGAGTAACAATATTAATCAAAATACTTATATTAAATATGTTTGTATTACATCAACAAATATGATGTACAAATTTATGTATAAAAATATTACGTTAGATTCTTCTTTTTCTTTCTTTCTTCTTCTTTATCAGCATGTTACTAGTTGACTGATTAACATAGACACCTCCACCAAAGATGAGGGCATAATCGCCTCGCATAATGGCAGGCAGCCATCTATTTTTTTCGTGGAGGAAAATGCTTTAAGCATTCCTCGTTGCTGGTCAGGAGGCCACCAAACGTGTTATGTCGGACTCGAATCTCAGAAGCAGAAACATACCGACTGAAAACCATCCACGTTTGCTGTTAGGCCGGTGGCCTTTACAGCTTCGGGGGTAAGACTAACAGGAGGCTCGTGAGTGAAAGACAACTTTTGAAGAGCAACGACGCTAGCTCCTATGCTCTGACCCCTGTTTACGAAGGATTTCCGGCAACTATATGGAGGCTCGCGACAACCTAAGGGTCCCCCCAATTATAAGGAAATGCGACACCTCGGGTTAGGTTACCATCGATAAGGGTGGAGTGGGTCGATTTTTAGAAACGGCCTAGTGCACGAGTAAATCTCGTGTAGGCCGTGAATCAGGGACCACGCTTTCACCGGCGAACGCGGTAAGGGAGGCTTGTACTCGGTACGAGGGAAGTGACCTCAAATGCATTATTATTAATACGGGTTATTTTGTCATCACCGTCTAAGATGCAATTTTTGGGGCGCCTGTTAACAGGTGGGATTTCACGTGCTGGTGGTAGTTACCCAGCGCTGCCACTAACGGATTCGAGTGATCTTTTATTCTCTCGAAGTATCTTTTAGATTTTATTTTTGAATAGGGTTGCCATAGAAAGCAGATTTAAGTCGCGGTGTAAGTCTACATTCCACATCTAAGGAGGAGCTCCGGTTACCCGGCGCATAAAACGATTTTGGATCACTTGGAGTGATTGATGTCATGCTTTGGGACGCAAGTTTTATGTACTAGGTTAATTTTATGTCTTAGGAACATTTTGCTGCGACTGTTTGGGGTACTTGTAAGAGTATAGAGGCGACCGGATATGAATGCGGCCCGGCTATTATCCCTTACGGTTTTTATGTGTTTTTTGAAGTCCAGTTTGTGTTCTAGGGTATTTGACATCCATCACCCATGAGACAAATAACTGTCAAAAAGGGTTATTTGGGAGAATTTATTTGATACATTTAGGCACTCTTCTTCATGTGAACAAAACCGCCTTTTTTCAGGAATTACATCGATTTTCCATGGTTTGGAGGCGAATATATTCTCGATACGTTACTATCTTCAGCGCTTATGTGTTTTCTACCAGACAGCGTCCCCTCGACTTTGTAGCGAAAGGTATGGTTGGACATATAGGCTTGTATGATGTGCACAAGCCTGTTGGGCACTGCTAGAGTGTACAGCTTGTATAACAATCCGTTGTGCCAGACTTTGTCGAATACCTTCGCGACATTGAAGAAGAGCGCTCCCACAGTATGTATTGAGTTCTCATTGAAGCGCTCACGAATATGCTCCGTGAGTCGGTGCACTTGTTGGACACACGAGTGTTTTGCTCAAAACCCGAACTGCTCGTTTGGAATTATGTTTAGTGATTGAACTCTATTCTTGAGTCGGATGGTTATGATGCGTTCGTCTACATTTCCCCTGTGAATTGAGGAGGCTGATGAGTCTGTAACTTGCGACCTGATTTTTCGGCTTTCCGATTTTGGGTAGGCATTTCCCGATTTAAATACGCATAGGCATACCCGCCCTCTAAGGAGGAAATAAGGGCTTTGTCGGGTTTGTACCGACTAAAACTCCATGTTGTTCCACCTTCGCTGCATGTCGGCAGGGTCACGGGAATGCTTTCGCACACATCCGCGACCCCACAGCGCCGGCCGCTGTAGGCGGCCCCTTCTCAGGCGAGAACATGTCCTCTCCCATGCTGTCCTGGCTAGACGCGCCAGAACACAAACGCGCCTACCTACTCAGCCTCCAAACCCACGAGGGCAACGGACCCCCCTAACTCCGCTACCCGGAGGCCATGGGGATCAGGAAGGCTGGCGCTCTTAAGCCTCAGCCTTCCCGGCACCCCCAGTGAATCTGGTCTATGGCTCCGCCGCCGACCACGTTTCGGCCGTGGAAGGTAGGGAGAACGACTCAACGTAATACCGACACTCCTCTCCTACCGTGGCCTTACCACGGCCGCATCAGCGGTGCGGCCCCCGTCAGAGTCGCGAAGGATAGGGAGAATGGCGAAACATAATACCAAAACTCCTCCTTCCTCGCGACTCCACCTCGGCTGTGGGGGGCCAGAAGAGCCCTAAGCTAACACTCCCGCGGGGGTTTAGTAACCGAAAGTAACCCTAAAAATAACAGTGTATAAATAGTTGGGTGCAAAGGACAAGGTTCATCATCAATTTAAACCCGATAAAGCAATTGTTAAATTGTAAAAGCTTAATGAACCTTACTACAATTATTACTATAACATATGTACTGTTTCGAAATACACAGGTAAAAAAAAGCTAAATGATACTATTTTCATGTTTTGATTCATAGTTCACAACGTCATGCAATGTAATCATTAGGCTACTGAAAGTTTCATTTATAAGCTTCCGATATAAGAGAATGCGATATTGGTTTTGTATAATAGAACAATTGCGTGCTATGTGCAAATAATTTTGAAAATAACGTTCTTTCATATTCTTAGAGGGATTTCATATCAGGGATTAATATTGGGATTTTTATCCCAAAAATTAGACAAATAAGCGTTATTTTTAACTAACAAAAAGGAGGAGGTTTTCAATTGGACGGTATTGTCTAATAGATGTTACCCTTTTTCTTGAACTCGAATTTTAGAATATATTTCGATGATTTGTCATTCAAAATCTAATAATGGACTTTGAAAACGGTAGAGACTACAAACCACCAATAAAAGAAGCCAGGTCCATGTAAAATAATGAATATATACACCTTTTTACAATATCTGCTTTATGGCCAGTTTACCTTTAAAATAGTATTTTTTTTCTACGACGGACGATCCACTATACAGATTTTACACGGGTACAACACACCAATGTCAATGTCAATGTTTATAATTTGAGTAATATCTATTTCCAAGAATTGCAAAAGGCGTGAAGATAATGTTATCTGAGAAATTTCACATTAATTTGCCTCAAGTTACATAGTCTGTAACAGCTACGTAAGATAAGGGTAAACATTCTGACACGATTAATAGCGAAGGTAATTATGTAACAGATTTAACTACTGAATTATTTCATTTAATTTAAAATACTTGTAATATAATGTAATTTTTGAAACCAAAGCGAGCGCCCTGACCAAGGCTCCAACTATAACATAATATTAGTTATAATAAAATATATGTAATATACAAAGTTTACTTAGTTAAGGGGTTTTTACAACCATACGAGTATACATAATATCCTAAGTATATAATTTTGCAATTAACGTTAATTAAAAATTAAAACAACTGTAATATTCTTGCTGAGAGAAGGCAATAAAAATAAGCAGCGCATATTCAAAGGCGATGATTAGGGAAAGATTATACTTTATGTTTGTATACACCTTGCTTTTCCCGATGTTAGCATGATAAATGTAGGTGGCAGACATTAACAACACCTGTCTGATACAAGATAACATGCTGCTTATCCGGTTAGTGAAATATGACTACTCCTGAAGAGAAATATTTTACATGAGCTTACATTCAGATTCAAAGTGAGTTATTTCGAACATTAAATAATATTCAAATTGAAATTTATGAGATGTAAATTATATTAATATGGAACAATCTTCTTCACTTCACTTACGAGTGTATTTTTGCGTTTAAATCTTTCAATATTTATTTAAAAATTATGAAAATATTGTTTATGTTATTTTATCTACAATGATTGATTACGTAGTAAAGTTCTTATATAAATTTAAACACAATGCAACTGTATTAAAGAACTCAGTGTAACATTATAATCTTATCTAATTAGCAGTACAAATGTTTTTATTAAGTATCTAGAGTATTTTCAAATTATTTTAATGATTAAATTATTATTTTTGTTAATAAAAATATTATTTTAAAATAAATAATAAAATTTTAGAAATAATCTGTTAAGTGGACAATTTTTTAGCCGTACTGCTAGACAGGAGACACAAAGTTTCTCCCAAGATAGAATAACTTAGGTCCGGTAGTAGTAGGCTAGTAAGCCGTAATGTGGCCCCACACGATAAACCAAGATGAACCTACATGGCTAATAGTAATACTATAGTTATATTGTCTAATAGTGATATTGAAGAGCCGACTTTGGAAGTCACTACTTCCAAAGTGGGCTCTTCAACGTGGTTGCGGAGGTTTTAGTATCCGTATAACGATGCTCTGCTCGCTCCCATCTTGTTCAGCGGAGCCTGGAACCAGATTCGGGGCGGGCGGGAGGCCTGGGGCTTCCAACTACTCGGCTTTCTGAATGACGTGGCTGACGGCTGGCGGACCAGAAAAGTATTTTCGACAACAATCAAGCAAGCAAGGCCACGATGGATTGGAGACATTTAGAGAGACGAGTCTGTGTTCCGGCACGCCTTGGAAAGGAAGAGGACGAGTCGTCTTCCGAGAAGGGGCTGCCGAGGGGGCCAGTGTTGGTGTATTCGCAAATATACAACCGTGAGATTCTAGCCAGAGCAACCTCGTCATAATACCTCCTGGCTCCTGCGAGGGCGGAGATGTGAGTATCTCCAAGTATAAAAAGGTTCAGCTGACAAAGATGGTTGTTTTGCCATTTTATGGAGGCTCTGTTTTTCTTTTGAAATCCTTCTTAGTCGACATTGTATGAAACCCAGAAGATGAGATGAAATTACAAATAGTCTCACTCCGCCTGTAAACGTAAAAGAAATATCTACACTATCGATATTGGATACACTTTAGACTTCTAACTGTCTTTTGGAACGCTTCGTCATCATCATCATCATTTCAGCCTATCACTAGTCCACGGCTGAACATAGTCCTCCCCCAAAGCTTTGGAACGCTTAAACGCAATTTATTTCTTTTTTATTTATTTTATTTAATTATGAGATTGTATTAATGCAGTTATTATAATATAATAATCATGGTTGGCTTTTAATTTTACTGCAAGCACAATTAACCAATTATTTGTTGGTAATTTAATTTATTGATAATTATTTCAATTAAAAAAATTACTTAACCTGATTATAATTAATTTAGTTATTTCTTAAATTGGTAGCCTTTTGAAAAAATTAAGATACCTTAAATACGTCTAGTATTGAAATTATTTAGTGTACAGGTACAATCATAATCATCCTAAATAAGGTGTACTTTCCTTCTCAAATAATAGATTTCACTAAAATCAATTACCTTCGAATAAGTTGCCAGACTTGGCAGGCGGGTAAAGGACTCCAGTATATTTAAAGTGATATTCTAGTAAGATGCCTCTATTTGTCATATAGTGTACGCGAGAAGTACAGAGTACATTAAAAATTTGATATAAAAGAATGTCTGTACTACATACATAAATGCAACAAATTACTGCATAACTTTTAACCAGAAATGCAACATTGTTTTAGTTTAATGCCCGTGGATACGTTAGTATTACGGTCGACCGGTTAGTTCATTATGGCGACAGTTAGCATCTGTTTAACAGATGTACAAACGGTCCAGGTAATCCGGTTCTTACCACCGACACAACTTGATATGCTTGCCGAAAATTGTACATCTAAGCTCGAAACTAATTATAAAATTTGACTGACTTATAGATACACTATTAAATCAATTATGTTAAATCATTAAAAATAGGTTTAGCTGTTAGGAGAAAATTTTAACCATCAGCTACAAAGTTTCAATCATAGTAGTTATTTTTGAAGACTTATTTGTTGAGAGTAATTTTTCTATTCAAACATTAGGAATAAATGTATATTTAAAAGATTTTCGAATGTAGGTTCAAATAAAATTTTGTATATCTAGACCAATTGCATAATAAAAATAATGAGTACAAGAGAAATGTACACAAAGAAAAACATTGAGCAGTTGTATCGTTGTCGGACTGCAACTAACAAGCACTTTTATTTTTAGGTTTTAACAAATAAACCGTCGTAATTGATTTCAGGTGTAATACAATTTATACGTTCCCAATCATGATAGGAATCAAAGGTGAATTTAACCCATATGGTCGATCTGCATGAATTTATATTGCCTATATTACAGGTACTCGCCTAGTTTCAGAACCAATGACAATAATAATTATAAAATGTATATTAGGCATTTTTATAAAAATAAGCTCTCTTTTGTATTAAAGCCATACTTTGTATATTAGAAAAGGGCTTATGAAATGAATAAAAAATTTTTTAGTGGTATCAAGTATAGGTTGTCACCTATGATGCAGCAAATGAGACACTATTTGTTTTAGGATCACAGAAAAAAATCACAACATATGATACACTTTACTGGCATATTTACCACAACGACTTTCCTGAGAAAATAGGGTTAGAGAAAAGTAAGTGAATATTTTTGTTGACGCTATTGAGTCTATGCACAAAGTTATTGTGATGGCATTGTATCATCGGTGACAAAAAAAATACCGTAAACCGAAAAATTATGAGACTTACTAAAAGTTTATAATGCTGACTACATTTTTTAATAATTTGTGATTATTACATATTAATACTAATTTCTTTCTTATAAGTTTATCAGCTGATGATAATAAAGGCAAAAGCAAAGAGCTATAGAACCTGTAATGTTCACTGGTCCGAAATATTTCGTATCTAAAATTCGGGCATCTTCCAGGATGTGGGCGAAATACATTGTCAGGGTTGCCAAGATAAATCACCGGCTACGTTTCAACAAGAGCTATGCGATGTATCACAGACACGTAACCGATAAACTAGTGTAGAGTATTTTATTGAAAGTTCCGTGTTTTTAATAAATAAAAGTAGTTTACTAAGTAGTACTTTGAAATAGGAATCGAATAGGGAGGTATAAGTATTATATTATAAAATGTGTAAAAATCTCAGATTTAAAATATATAATGGCGGAGTAATTTATAAAAAAAGGATTCGAAAACATTTGGATAGCTATAATATATGCTGTAAAAGTTAAATCCATTACTACAATAAAACTATAAAATGACTGTTGAACATAAAATATTTTTTTGAACTTTTAATTGAGGTATATGACGATGAGAGGTAATGGATATTATACTATCCAAACAAATACCTCAACAGTTTTTTTTGGGAAATTGTCGTTTACCTGTCTGTCTGAATATGTGTCACGTTTGACAAAATGTGATGTCGAATTTAGATGGGACTTTCAGCACAGTGTTACTTAGGGTTCGAACTCTTAGAATGAATATATCACGACCTCGAATGTGACATGATGGTTTTTATTTTATGACTGCTACTGTCAAAAGTACGTATGTATGTTTGTTAGTATATATGATTTTAGGAATTTCATTAGATTTTATAATACAACATATTTTTTTTGTTGGTTTTCTAAGTTCTTTGTAGCACCTACCATAAAATTTTACCACACCGTAGGTTAACTGGTAGAGAATGCCTATAGGCATTAAGTCCAACTTTTGTATCATTCTAAATAAAGGAATGCAGTAAAGATTAAATTTTTAAATAAATCACTCTATCTATTTCAGGACACTCTATCTATTACATTATACGACAAATTTAGATGAAATTTTCAACACAGTCTTTTCACTTTCACCCAGCTGCAGACAGTCTTTGATGGGACCACTGTTAGTCTTATTCGTGATTGAGCCGTTATTGTTAGTATCTTTCTATTTCTCGTAAATTTAACAAAGAGTTCTCGTAAAGTTATCTCTAGCAGAATTACAAGAAGTATTCAACTGTTTACATATTTATGAGAATTAGTGTTTGTATATTTCTGGTTGGATACGTGTGGAATTATAGGGCATTGACTTTAAAGTCGCTTTATGTACCCGTGAGAGCACATACACAGAGTATATATGATGTATAAAAGTGAGGGGTTAATAATACATATTGTGGTACTATTTGGTAATACTGTACGAAGTAAAAGTGTTTGAATTACTAATTCTTAACCAAAAATTTAATACTATTTGAGCTGTGAATAGTCAGTCTCTTTGCATTGACTGTTTTATTTGCTGCTCTGTTTTTATTAATATAATAATAGTGTTCTCATCTTTCTTTTCTTTACTTTGTCATGTAATGTCCAGCAACATTTATAGAACTTGGACCCCATAATAGACCTTCCATGAAAGTTGAGATGGACCGATTGGGCAGTTAGGTTTTCCGATATAAAGACAGGAGTGTCTTCTGCAGAACGATGTCCCGGATGTTTTTCACATATTTTTGCCTTGTGTTTTCTATTTAACTCTTTAAACATCTTGAGAATGTCATTCTTCAATAATGTAGTTTTAACCATAATCGAATAAATATCTGAACTCTGTCCCATTTACTACGCAGCCTTCATATATCTTTTAAATTTAGTTTATTTACTGCACAGCCAATATTTTAATAAGAATTTAACCATGTCGATTAATTATTTTTTAGTTTCCAACTCCTTCTTTAGCTCATTCTTTAATTCAAAACAAATTTTCCTCCTAACATTTTTCAAATGTTCAATTCAAAATAGTAATGTTTTGAACAGAATTTTTTATCCACATGTACTTCATCTTCCAATTTTTAAATTTTCCGCACTCTTTATTACGTGCGGTGAGAAAACGTATCGAGTTTTCTATATTACTATTTGACTGTTGTATTTCTGATAAGGTGAGAGGAATATTTTTGTTCTCTGCTTCCTACGAAACCGTCATAGCAGTAAATTCTTCATCTCCTTCTTCAATCAAAGTACTAAAGTCTTTATTTATTTTTTATGCATACATACAAAAGGAAAAATTAAAATTAATAACTTTTTTCATCAATTGAAGACATATAATATCAATATGGAGGCATGGTGTAGCTAACTGCAAGCTTCCAGTGCACAAGCACTTAATTGTTAACAGCTCTCATTGCGTATATAAAAAAAATATTATAAATGTTTTGATATAATTAGAATAATATTAATAATAACATTTAGAAATTATCCAACATGCTTATAAAAAAAGATTTTTTTTATTTATATGTCTCTTCGTAAGTATAAATATTAACGTATATATTTACATAATTCACCAATTTTATTTATGCACTTTGTGTTTAATAAATTCATGTAGTATTATTTTGTAATAATAGGTCATCTATAATCTCGGTTTCTTTCATACAAGAAGAGCAAATTTATATCTCTAGTAGATCACGTCCGACGAACCGGCTCGGACCGATATTACGTGTTCCCTGGACGACGATAATTTGTTGCTCCATTGCCTCGCGTTTCGCATATTGCCATCTATATATTACTATCTCCCACGATTTCTTGACCTGTGCAATAGTTTGCATAATCAAAACACAAACGTATTAAATATTATGTTATGTTCCTTATATTCATTCAAATAAATATTCATTGGCAGTTTTCATAAGTAAATATGATATCACAAAATGGCGCTAATCAAAATATTACGGTAAAATATTCAATATCAGGATATCAAAGTTTCTGCGGAGGAAACTCTAAATATGTAAATTACAAATTCTTAACAAGCCTTTATTATTAAGGGCAAAACCTTACTTATAACAGCAGGTATTTTTTTTTATTGGATTAGAGTGAGTTAACAGTCCACCTGATGGTAAGTGGCTAGTGCAGCCTATAGAGTTCAAATAATATGTTGTCACCCTTGAACTACCATCCCTAGTCTCTATACTTTTCAAATCGGAATTTGGCTGCTCGAACGGGTCGGTTTGACCGTAGTAGTACCACGATCTCGCCGAATACCGGCGCGCGGCGGCGAAAAGCATATTGTGCATCTGCATTTCGTCCGGTGAGTGTGATAACCGAAGGCCTACTCCCCCTCCTCATCCTCCATCCTTATCCTCCCTCTTAACTCCCAAATATCCTCAAACGACGTACGTGGGCGATAGTAATCACTTACTAACAGGAGAGCCCCTTGCTCGTTTGCCCCTTTAACAAAAATAAAAAAGTTCTCAATTCTATTATTCCTTAAAGAGTCATAACAATAGAATATCTGTTGAAATTAAAGTACGGTATAGAAATAAGTTAAGAACTAAAGAGTTTTAGACCATTTATCGTAAGAATCTAGCTGAGACAACGCTACAGTATCTGCTACCTTGGTCCAATTTTTTGAAATATTGCTAAGTTCTTGTTAATTAAATAATAAAAAGGAGTACTGGGTTGATGATTGGTGTTTGACGCCAAATGTTGTTAGAAAATTTTAAAAATACTGTTACGAGCAACCGGTTGCGAGATTGAAGTAAGGCCGGTTTCTTTAACTTCTATTTATTTTTTAACACTTACTAAAGATGCATTATTTAATCTTGGTGCCCTATTAGCCCTAGCGTTTCTTCCTGGTAGTAACTAATCCTCAGATATTTCTTCCTTTTCCTCTTCTTTCTTCGTTTTCCTTCTTTTTTTCTCCGTGATCATCATGCCATCAGGCATTAATTACAGTACTTTATTATTTTACTCTTTGATACTTTTATTTTCCTTTCTAACTATTTTTTTCTTAAACACTTATTTATTATCTAATTTGTTTTTTATACTAAATACTTGCGGGCATAGTTATCTATAAAGGTTACAAAGAACTTAGCACCACCAGCTAATGGTTTTCCCATCGGACCCTGATCAGTATGAACTATTTCTAATTATCCATTCGCCTCGGAATCAGAATCTGGAAACGGTTAACACTGTTTGCTATACTTAACAACAAAAATGTAAAATTCTATAAAGTTAGTTTTCGCTTTTCTCATTCATTTATTCTATGATCTCAAAAATTAAATTAAAACTTTGGCTAAATAGTCCGGTTGAATAATCCCCTATAGGGGATTCCATTTTGGCAATTAATTATAATATTCTATTTTTAAATAAGTTAATTAAAAAAAATAATTATCATCTAAGAACTCAAGAAGATCAATCTCTATAACGCCACCCTGAACGCTGTTTACCCCATCACAGGATATAATAGTTTAAGTGCAATTACACTGGATCTTTGCTTTGTTTTCAGTGAATAAATGCTGACAAAAAGTTTACAATCTGTTTTTAACCAGTAAGTTCAATAAAACGAAATTATATTATTTAGAAAATAGAAAAGATTATATTTGATGCATATTTTAGCGTAAACAAAAATAATATGATCAATTTATTTTTATCCAATATTACGGAAGTAGTTAGACACGGAATATAAAAATTCAATGAGTTTTTTTTCCATTAAAGGCATGAATCTCAAAAATTCGTATAATTTCAATTCAATTTGCTAACGAGTCTGCGCTAAATGGGAACGGCATTGCTTGAGGCTAAAATTCTTGATTTGCCCACGCAGATTGCGACATAGTGACGAAATTCTCGGTAACATTACTTTTGCTTGTTTTTATATGCACATAGATTCAGGTCCTTTTCACGTGCGGGATTCGAATGTACTACTTTGTTTTGTACGTCCCTTTAAGAGGTGTACCTCTTTTCAGCAATAACGTGTCCATTCTAGTATCGTGCGTAGCTGAAACACGTGTGAACGTGAAACTCTGATAAGTTTTAAGTCAAATGGGATTTAGATCAAACGTTTTTGATCAAACCACGATTTGTTATTCAGTTATAGAAACAATTTAAGGGAGGTAGTTGGTAAATAAAAAATGAAAAAATAAAATATATAAAAAGTTAATTAATAATATAATCCCTTAATCACTCGACCATGGTTTCCAAATAAGAAGGATCTGCCTCTGTACCATAAGTCTTTGGTTTGATCTCTAGTGTGGAGGACTCGTACCAATGAGTTTTAGAAACTTACGTAGGATTTGTATCGTTGGCTTGGACAGTAAAACGGCGACAGGCTCACCATCTGTCATGTTGACTCTTCCTTGCGTTCTAAACTTACAACAGTCCAATTTTATTTATATTGTATTCTCCTGATTTGATATTGTATTGAACTGCAAGGAACCACATCAATCCTGACGACATACAAGTTTACGTGTCTTTTAAGGCAGAAAAGGTGGTTGTGGTTAAACAAAAACTTAAAGAAGACTTGCATCGAATTTTAACGTGGGCTAAAAACAAACAAAACTAAGTATATGTTGATGGGTACACATTACTAAGAACGGGTTTACGAAGCGGTTTAAACATGGATGCTAAGTTACGATATGAGAAGCATGTAGCTGGCTATGTGCAATCCTATATCCTACCGATTTCAAATATTATATAATATCTAAGATCTGATAGAAACATTTGTGCTCTTAAAACGAAACTCTGCCGATTCTGTGTTTGGAACTAGATAGCTTCCTGATACACAGCGTCTTATACAAAGGGTTCGAAACGCATGCGCCAGATTCTGCTAAGCCATTCCCCCAGGTAGTCCTTTAACGTAGTTTTTAAATAAACACTACGTATTACAAAAGAAATCAAGACTGAAACTCCACTTAAAATGTCTTTATTTTGGTCTTGTTAACTACCAGACTATCAAGAACTTAACAATGTTAAAATTTTAGATTAAAACTTAAAAATATTCTCATTGAAACACAGAGGCATCACAGCAGAAATATTCAACAGGGTATTTCTAATATCTGATACACGGTTTCCCTTTATTTCCAATATGTACTTTATCTTTATTGTATTGTATTATATTGTTATTATAGTTCTTTTGCAATTTAACTTTATAGTATGTGTATAAATGTTTATCACTACTTATATTTTATAAAGTGTTATTTTAGTTTTAAGTTATAATGGTTTTTAATTTGCTGTATTTTATTGTTTTAACAATTTAACATTTATTGTATGCAGATAAATATAAACATTAATTAACAACATAATTTGTCATGAATTCTAAATTAATTTAATTTTGATTCTATTCACTTTTATTAAAAAATGTTAAGATTAACGATTTAAGATTAAGAGTAGAGTAAGAGTTAAGTATAATAATTAGATGGACATATAAGTATCTTACTTTAATTATCATTAATTAATGATTAGCACTTTTATAATTGGTTAAGTATGCGCTATGCAGTGTCCGTTATGCCAAAGTCAAGGTTTATTAGCTGGAAATCAGCGCTAAGTAAGGTTATTCCTACTCAGCAAATGCCAAGCCAACCCCTTTTCCTTGATTTTTTATATACTTGTGCTGAACAAATGAATTTAGTATTTCTATTCTGTTAAAAAATAACAGACTAGAGAAACTAAAATGTCACCTTTGGATACCTCTATTTTGAGTGTACAGTCGCTCCGCTAAGCTAATCTTCTAAAGATTATCTTATGAAACATTTTAAATTTTCGACAGAAAGATTTTTAATTTTTTTTCATCAGTCTGTATAAGTCCAATGTTGAAGAGATGCATTTCCATTAGGGCGCTAACAAAAGAAAACATGTCAAGAAAGGTAGATTTGCTCAATGCTATTGGCACAAGAGATGCTGTTTTTCCTTACTACTGGATTCAGGTTAGGTATATTTGAATGGATTTTCCGTCATCAGTCGATCGCCAGAACCTCATCCCTTAGTGAGCGGGGTGCCCCGCGTGCATTCACCTGGTTGATATTTTAAGAAAAAGATGGTATAAAAATATTCTACCAGAAATACGAGTCACAGTCGGTGAAAAACCACGTTACCTACCTATTACTACCATTCGCTACTATTTCCAGTCAATTTTTTTAATATAATCTATAAAGTATTGACAGATCGCTTAAAGCCTGCCTCCAAATTTTCATCCCAAGGGTGTTGCAAAAGTTTACTAAAGGAATGCCGAAAAATTAAAAGGCTATCTACTATCTTACTTACTTACTATCTTAAATATCTATACAGATCTAAATCTATTTATCCAGACATCTGACTGGCAGTGGTGTCTAAAATGTGAAGTATATGGTACTGAGATGAGAAACCCGCATGCCAAGCGTAGTGGTTACATTAAGGGGGTTACATGAAGTTTACAGGCTGTTAAAGAAAAAATACAAAGAAAAAAGGTACTAAGATTTTTATATGAAACGTGTACCGTAATGCAAAATCTTCATGTTATAAATTGTGACTACCATGAAATGCACGAAAGCTTAAAAGGACAAAACACATATCGCATACGTTAAGCGGCGACGGTTGAGACAGAATTAGACACGTCATTTGTTCACACCTGCTACGGTAAGTTCGCTGTGATGAATTTCGGCGGTCGGCATTAGCGACACCTGTCTAGGGTGAGATAATACTCATCTTACACACCTGTAAAATATGATTTTCTTTACAAAGGGATATATTATGTGACAAACATATGTTACACACTTAAATGAGGTGGTAATTGTAAATTTCGAAAGAAAATGTTAGGTGTTTGAGGCCGTTTTAAAAAAAATTAAGCTGTCTCTGATAAGCAATTTTTTTTACGTGGTTAAGCTACACCGCAGTATCTAATGTGACAAATAATCAGTTGAAAGTCTTGATGATGAATAGATGAATCAAATACTTTCAATTATATATAAATAGTCTATTGCTGGACATGGAGACTTAATTCGTTTATGAAAAACTAACCGTAATCGTCACGCTTAACTGGTGTTGGACAACAACGGTTTGAAGGTAATAATAATAATTATTATTAAATCATGGCTACAGTTATAAAAAAATTAAGGCGCAAAATAAAATTAAAAGGGGACATAACTAAAATTTGCTTCGAACATTGACATGGTGTGTTATCTTCGTATGTAGTAAGTAAAGTACAAAGTTGAAAGAAAAAATTTATTGCAGACTTAATGTATATGTAAAATTTTATTTTTATCTTCTGGCTTAGTGGTTAGCCTAGCCGAAGCCAAACATGCAAAACACAAATGGTTGTTCGTCGAGGCTGTTGTATAGTGTTGTGTCCCATGTCTCTTATTGCATCTGACCCTACCTCAGATCTTATCGCATACGCGGTATATCAGATATGGGAAAGTGAGGACCAGTAAGTGCCTCTGTATTTGCGCGAACACTTTACGGCATTATAACATCTCTAAATTCTTTCGATAATTATCTAGAAGTTTTTATTCGAAAATTGTATTCATGATCAAAATAAGCTAGGACAACCATCATTGGCCAATTTACGTGGTCTGGTTCTATACGTGGTAGAGCCAAGCGGTATTCGAATGGGCCGGCTCGACCGGAGGTGCTACTACCACTGCCTCGCAGAATACCGGCGTGAAGTAGAGGCATCTTGTGCTTCTGCGTTTTGTTCGGTGTTTGAGATAACCAGAAGTCCACTCTCCTGTCCCCAACCCATCTCCCCATCATCCGTCCCATCATACAAATGTCCTTTAAGGACAGCAACGCACTTACAACTTCTCTGGTGTTGCAGATGTACGTGAGCGATGGTAATCACTTACCATCACATGAGCCCTTTTAATTAGTTTATTAAAAGATCTACGTATATTTCAAATAACCTTTTTAAATATAACATCAACTTGCAAAATACCTAAATAAAAGCTTTTTCATGAAAACTCCAACAAAATCTGGCGTAAGCTTCCCGGAGGAATGAACATTTCTACAAATACTCATCGTGTCACCGTGCGCATAAGAGCTGAAGAACACAGAGCCGCTCAGAGTTTTTGATGTTTAATTTTATTTTTTGGTCCGACACATTGGGATGGATATTCCACCTCCAGTCAACAGCCAGTACCTCGTAGGTTAATCAGTAAGGTACACTGTTGACATTTGTAGAATCCTCCTAAGATCCAATAGTTGTCTTCTAGTACTATATATACAACGGAAAGGAATACAGGCATTAAGTCACGAAAGTTATTTGTGATTGTTAAAATATTTTTTACCTTACTAAATGTTTTATAGCATTACCCTAATATTTGTAAATTACTTTATTTTATAATACATGAAAATAAAACAGGGAAAAAATCATTTAATCCGCTTGAAATGTTAAGATCTGAAACTTTTAAAAATAACGTGATTACAGTCGGCACTCGGAACTTTATCAGCTGTAAAAATTTTACGATCACATAAAACAAGATTAAATATCGTAAGGATTCAATTACGGTAAAAATTTATAGCAACCTATATAAAATAAAGAAAATATCAGTTCAAAATATCTGTAACATATGACCTTCTCCTTATCTTACCAGCCTGTAAACAGTCCACTGCAGGAGAAAGGCCTCTCCTATAAAGAGGATTTGCCATAATTGCCACCGTTTGGCAAGTAGATAGTAGTTGGTAATCAAGGTCACACCTCCGACGCTGCTGCCCGTCAGCCATCTGCTTCTTTTTGGTTTGGCATCGCCCGCTTTTGTAAAAGATAGTATTGTTTTTTTTTTTTGATATAACGTTTTAATTGAATATTGCAGAATGCATTTACAAAAAATACGCAAAGAAACGTTCCCATGGTTGAGTATTAAAGCCGGCATGCTATAAACCTACCACGCCCACGCCACGCCAAGACCGGCGACGAGCTATGCTAGAATATGATGGATCCATCACAGTCTATCTCCCGGAGAGGCGAATACTAGTTGGCGGAAGCTAGAAGAAGCGCTTTTGATTACTCTGAGACATGGTAAGTCTGAAGGAAGGAAAAAGGAAATCGGTACCTCTGCCTAGATTGAGTGAACGCTTAACGTAAAACAATACATTTTCTACATCGCATTTAAAAACTGCTAAAATTCAAACGATCGAACGACGTCTACTCTACTTTTAGTAAAACATCTAGTCAAAGCACATTAAAGCGGTTAGAACGTGTTAAGCGCACAGAGCCGACGTTTCAGAACACATCGCAACAAACTTTTTACTTTATTTATGAATTCGAATTTGTAATACCTTGACCGATTTGCTGCTTCACATATTATGTCACTTTGATTATTAAGTTATATTAGGGAGTGGGGCGTTAAATAAAAGGTGGCTTGGTCAAGTCCTAAATCTGTCCCTCCTGCTAAGGTGAGTTGATCGATCTAAATACTTGCTGTCCTGGTGGTGTAAATACGCTGGTGGAAGAAACAGGAAAATGTTCTTTACAGGGGAAACAATTTTTGTGATTGAAAATAAGATATCTCTTTGGAATTAAGTTTCTGAATTAATTATATTCAATGCGGCTCTAATTTTGTTTGCAGAAACTTTAATTTTATAACTTAAACAGTCAGCCTTATTTACCAGAGAGGTAGAATCATAAAATATTGAAAATAAAGTGGACAAGATTCGAAAATTTCTGCACTGGCGTATCGAGAACCACTGCAGCAGAGAGCAGAAAAAAAATTAATATCGATATATGTTTTGCGCTAGTTGCTTCATAAAAATGAGCTATAAATTAAAACTAAGTCTTACATAATTTCATCAAATCCTATAACATTTTCTTTACTCGCCTCAACAAGGTCATTTAAAACTAGCATTTAACACATATGATGAAAATAGGGGATTCCGGCTTTGGAGCATATTTTATTTATTTTACAATACCTAATTGCTTACCCATTAGAACATTTTAAAAGAAGAATAAGCTAGTTTTACCTAAAACTAGCGCTGCTTTCAGTAAGATTCAATAAATACATAATATTTGAGATCCTTTTGAGTTTATGTTAAAATGTATCCGAAATAGGTGTATTTACCTTAAGCCTAGCATACAACCACAACCGCAACCGTTCAATCCAGTGGTAATGAACACAAGTTTCTGTTAAAAATGAGTTGTTATCCATTACGCACTCTTACGATCCAATAAAGTTGTTGATTCAAATGAGCTAAATTAAAAATAGAAAGGTTACGTAATATAGTACATATATGTAAATTATTCTATGGTGACGACAATCCGGCGAGATGAGGGGTTTTTTTTCTAATACATAATATACAGTAGATGGAAAGTGTCAGAGCTACTATAGTTACAAAAAGTTATTTGTTACTTTAATTAGTTACCTATTTTGAATAACCTTGCTCCAACCGACTTATAAGTACATCCTACAGGCTATAATTTTCGAAATATTATGGACTGATGAGTCCCTACTAAGAAAGATGTTTTTGTGTAATCTATTTGGAAGTATACAATTAAGTTATTTTTAATTCGAGAACTTCGTATTTAGAACAGTAAAAAGTTATTAAGGTGTGAAAAGTTTAAAAGATTAAGATTGCTCAAACAAAGCTAATTACCCCCAACGAACAGTCTCCACGGGAAACTTTTGACTTCAAAGTCAGTTCCAGAAACGAGTAGGGATCGTGTTACTAATTATATCAAAGAGATTTCGCCATCTCGACAAAGGACATTAGAATCACCATCATAGTACGCATAGTAATAGGTGTAAATATAATAAATTCATATAGATGATTGAAATCAGTCAAGACTCAATTAAAGAATGTTTTATCTTCAGATCTGGATGTATTTGAACTGTCCCTGTGTCCCTACTATCGTGTGGAAGCAGCTTAAGCTAATTTAGTAGGAACACAATCACAGGTTGATTAATTGCGTATATGCCTGTCCGGTTTCCCTGTAATATAATTAAATTCGCAATACAATCGGTTTTAGAAGAACAACGTATAAGTTTATGCCAAAAATCAGTTATTGCAAGTAGAGACTATTTAAAATTTTATAATTTTGGGGTTTCCTGGAAATTATTTTTCTTCGGACAATTATTGAATAGTGGATGGCAATTATAGTATATTTTTTTAATAAATAATTTTATAGTGTGGGAGATTGTCTATCTCAAAAAATGCCAGACCGATAAGAGACAACAGCAAGTAAAGTACGAGACATCTGATACATTGAACGACAAACCTCTGACCAAGACGATGTAGAGTAATAATATAAACACAGTAATATATTCGTCATTCCCTTGGATTCATCTATGAGTAATAAATTAAAGGCGTTTGATACCTTCGACTTAACGATAAAGATAGAAACGTTTCAACACACTCGTAGTTGAACCTCATTAGATTATGATGTCTGAATGTTGACAAAATCCATATCTTGCCGATTACACACACTACAACCTTATAAAAGGACATTGAAGCATCACCAGTCCGCCGGACCAGGGTTGTAGGACACTGAGTTCTGCAGTGGGCTAAAACCAGCTTTTGAAGAATAAAAAAAAGTATGGTCTTCAAACATACATCACGTAGAGTAAACAACGGGACATGTATGTAATACACAAAGGAGAAAATATATTATTTATTTCTACTGTTATTTTGCTTCTGAAATGAAACTGTCAGAAACTCAAAGAATTTAATATTCAGAACGCTAAAAGAATGTAATATATCCTTATATGAGTATGTTTTTTTACTTAGCCGGAAAAGCAAAATGATGAGGCTTCCATTTTACAAGGAAAGGGAATCCTTCTTAATTTTAGGAACCTGATATTTTCACATTTAGTTAACTTTTTTATTTAACTGGTTACCGGGTGGAACCTAAATCCTACAGACTAGTGATGTGCAGCATCTCTAGTACATCTACGCTCGATGTGCTAGCTAGTGGATCTATACAGGCTATTTAATTACAATATATATTTTTTTTCGTGATAAAGTGTGATGAGGTAAAGGAGACAAAAGTTTAAATCACCTACATTTGGAATCCCAATTCTCGTATTAAGGGACTATATAAATTATATATTTATCTATCTGAACACCGCCATTAAAAACGTTTATTCATATTTCTATTTAACGGGTTATATGAACTTATCTCCATCTTCGTCACATCATAACGGTCGCATGGCATCATATGACTATCTTAGCTAGCAATTAATGGAGCAAAAATCAGGCATTTGACATCTCGTTGTCGTTGTTAACATTCACTCTCTCTCTCTCTCTCTCTCTCTGGTTCAATCTCCATTGCAATAAAGATGTTTTTAAATTTTAATATCCTCGCGAATCACCCTTGCGAATCGGTGTTTTTTTGCGAGGATATAATTATGTGGTTTATCAAATCTAATGTAATGATTGGGGTGATCTGCGGGGTGAAAGCGGCGGCTTTCGCTGCTGCTCGAATGGGCCGGCTCGACCGGTTTGGTTCCACGGCCTTGCAGAATACCGGCGGGATGTAAAGGCATCTTGTGCTTCTGCGTTTCGTACGGTGAGTGAGATAACCGAAAGCCCACTCCCCCTCCCCATCCTCCCTCCCATCTCCCAAATACCCTTTGGCCTGCAACGCACCTGCAACTCCTCTGGTGTTGCAGACCGCTTTTAGTTTTGTTTGCCGCCTTTCCCATAAAAAAATACTCCTGCATCTTATGGAGGAACACTTTTTTTGAATTATTCTTATTCTAAAATTTTATTATTAAAAGTTCACTTTAAGATATATCCAATCTTGTCCGAGACGCTTCTGATGTATAGTTAGTTATAAATCGGTGCTCGAAGTCAGGGTTATAATGTAAAATTAAACCCGATTATAATAATTAGCAATTACACAACTTGTTTGCTAATACATAATACTATACTACATTGCATTTCTGAGCGCTCTATTGTTACAGAAGCGCTGAAGAATTCTGTTTTCTCATCGCAAATTTTTCATTCCTTTAAAAAAAACTAATAACTTAAGCATTTTGAATATTCTTAAGATTCAATTACTTTTTAAAGTTATCTGATATAATGAACTGAAAGCATTTAATAAATCCATTTCATATTTTAATGAATAGAAAAAATCGTATCCTTTCATCTTTGTCTTATTGTGTTTAATTAGTAAATAAGTAAAAATTTGATATAAAATAATAAAATGATGGACGAGCCAATCTGCATTTTTTATTTGATGATCTCTAAAACATCTTAAATTATAGAAGGTAAAAAAAATTCTATGGAGCTTCGAACCGACCATATTCACCACCATTGCAGTATTACATTGTTCAGTTCAGTTGTGTTTTGGCATTTGTCCGCAGCAAGATCTGCGTTGAATTTTTGAAAAATAAACTTATTAGATTAGAAGCGACTTCTAGTTGAAAGCCTGTCTAGTCGAAAACTGTCGGACAAGCACAGCTTAATACTTCAGGAACTTCTTTAGCCAGTAGTGATGCAGCCTGTCGAGTCACGGACTTTTCCTGATAACTCTTAAGATTTATAGAGCCTCTTCTGTTTATTCTGGCATGATCATTCTAGTTGAACCGCACCGACCTCTTGGTATATCACCCTAGTCTTGATCCTTTGTTTTAAGTCATGTATGTGCACCGCCAACTTTGGCTTTAAATCCGACTGGTATAAACATCTGACCCACCAAATGCCATCCAATTGAAATGATTCAAGCCAAGGCACCTGACGGTGGGCGTAATCCTTGGCTTGAATCTTATCAACCTACCATCGAAGGTCCTTAGCTTTCAGTCCTCAATCCTTTGTATCCATGCCCAATTAGCTTCTTTCACAAGTAACACTTCCAGTAGCAGCAAGTTGTCCGCCAGCAATACTGCATTGGCATTGCATCGTCAAAGAGAATCCTAAATGCAACTAAAATGACTTAGAATAAATAATAACTAATTGTGAAGCTATGTTTCAATGACAACAATACTAAAATCTACATTATTAACGGTTTAATCTAAGTAAAAAACTATTATTTATGATGTATGAATCTAAATCCAGTTGAAACCAGCCTCCAGGTTGGTTCTTTGGGTTCAGAGCCCTCATAATAGCCCGATTCCGCTTGCCTTAGTGTATGCGGGGAAGTTGTGGTCAATTTCTGAGAGGCGTTCTGTCCATTTCCTGAATTGCCTTCTCCAATAGGCTTGGGTAACTGGAATACATATAGATAATAGTATAAATATAGTAAATAGTATGTTATATGTAATAAGTTATAGCAGATGTTGGCCTTCTGTATCTCCAGCTGTGGCTTTTTCATCCGATTAGAGAATAGCCTCTAGTCCTAGTCATTGAAGTTCTGTATCAACAAATATTATAGAGCAAATATGCCAGCATGGTATGGCATGTGGCGTACTCCACCAGCGGTGAGTGCCGATTATAGGGCCTAAGAGGACCCTTACCTTACCTTAGTAGCCTATAAATAATTCATTACAGGACATAGACTTTTCCTATAAGGAGGACTTGCCATAATCACCATTTTCGGTAAACGGATTGGCAATCATTATTTAGAAGAGAATTAAGCAAAAATCAAGGACGCATATTCCAACTTTAATATTAATAATATTTATAATCTTGACTGCTCTCAGCTAATAACCTACCTACCTACTCTACCTACCACAAAACATTAAATTAGGCCAGGAAAATTTAAAACTTGACGAAATGAACGCCGAGTGTAATATCTTAACACGTTTATGTCGTAATATCGTTACAGCATTATCGTTATTAAAAGTTATGAAATAATTGATCTATATTTTTATACCTATTTTATAAATGTTTAATGGGAAACATTAGTTCCCTATGTAATGAAGAAATGTAAATTAAATTAAATTTTTCTTTTTCTGGAACTTAAATTTTTAATTATTTTACGAAACTTTATCCTTTTTAGTTTTCTAACGTGAAACTGTTTCATTAAATTGATTATCATCACTAATTTTAATCAAATAAATGAAGATTAAAACAATTTAATGAAAATTAAACAAATCTAGCAACTACAACAAGCGCCAATATGTAACAAAATGACTAATAACAAAAGTCAATGTTAAAAAAATTCCTGGATTCCGTTTGTATCTCGTTCTAATTTGCGTGGAAAAAGGTTAAGTCGTGGACTAAGCTGGTTATAGCGATACGATAAAATATGCATTTTGGTAGTCAAAGTCAACAAAAATAAAAATGTGATTTAGCTAATTCTTTCCTTTATCCTTTACTTGTAATAATAAATAGTGCAAAACATGTTGGTTTCCATTACAGAACTTCCAGATATATCTATACCAAAATTGTTTAAAAGTTGTTTCAATATATCCGTACACGACCTCAAAATCACTAGGAATATACAAATTATTTTCAATAACTTTTATGATAATTACTTTATAATATTTTAATATCTTTAATTATTATATAGTATTAGTAGTTTCAAAAATAGTGCTTAGCATGCAGTTTATTTTCGCTTTTCAATTATTTTTTGATCTGCCTGTGCCCATTATGGTTATCCCTATTCTTTTACAACTTATGTTTCAGAAAACGAAAAAAAAAAGAAATTCGGATTTAGACCCTTGTCAGATCGGATTCCATAAAACAAGGTTTTTACTTACGCTGTCTTTAGTAGAACATTTTTAAATTTTTTTATGAAATGGGGAATGTTTATTGTTAACAATAATAGATAATACACTGCTATATATCACCCTGAAAATAAAAGCAATGAAAGTTCTCCAAAGATTTTTTTATTTAGTATTTGATAACAACTATACAAGTGATCAAACCAATGTCATTATTATTTTTTCAAAGATATTCATACTTTTTAGATTGTAGAATCTTCGGCCCAGCTTCTAAGAATATTGGGGCTCGTCACAAACTAAACAATATGGATTAAAATCGAGATTAATTATTTGTTGAAATCAAGCGTAAAATTCGCATTTGTTGGCATTAAACCAATTTCTTTCAGAATTGGAAAAAATTAGCTTAAGGTCTTTTAAAATTCATATGAGGATTACCGGCGATAGTGCTATTATCATGATACTATTGGTCCAATTTACGTATCTTTATCATGGTTTTATTGACATATCACGTAGAAAGGGATACAGAGTCAAAAAAACATTACTATTATTTCTTGCCGACGAAAATGAGCGTGTCGCAAGCTTTACAACCTAATGCTGTTCCAAAACCCAGATGACGAGATTAAAGGTAAGATATTTTCTTTTCCATAACAGCTCGGCTGCCAAGGTTTACTACAAGGCTACGAAATTTGTTTCTTATTGCAATATGTCGAATTCCTCCTTACTTCCTATTTAACTTTAACTATTTAACAAAAAAACAAGAACCACTGCACCTCCCACGTGACTGTTATTATACAGTTTCGAAGGGGTTGGATTTCTAATAATCTATAGTTTTTTCCTGAATTTTGTGTAGATTTACCTAATAATTAAGAAAGAAAAAAAAAGCACAATTTCGTCACATCTTCAGGAGATGGATCAGTCAATTTCGTAGCCGCAGTACTATTATTTACAGTCTTTGTGGCATGCTGCTACGACTGATACATGTATATGAACGCTAATAACATTAACATTAAAACTACGCGGAGAAACGAATAAACGAGAATAAGTTAGGCAATAATTTGGGCGGGACTGTTTATATCATAAACATTACAAATAAAAATATACTACAAAAAACCACAAAATAAAAACACAACCTTTTATAATTTTAAAATATTATCTTTATATAAAGGTAGGCATGTGGAATAGAAAACTGAATCATCATCATCATCATCATTTCAGCCTATTAGAAGTCCACTGCTGAACATAGGCCTCCCCCAAAGATTAAACTCATCATGGGGGGGTTTGCTTTAGTTGCCACGCCTGGCGAGCGGGTTGGCAACCGCAGTTTTTTTTTTTTTTTTCTATTGCAGGAAGATGCTGCTGCCCATCTCCTAATATAATTTTTTACCATTAGTCGCCTTTTACGACACCCATGGTTAGACAGGGTTGGCGCTATTCTTTACTTCCGACAGCCACACTGAATGTTGTGTGGTAAAACTGTGGAAAGTTAAACATAATGGTGCTACATAGAAACACAACTCCTATGATAGTGCTTTTCCATTATGATAGATATTGTAGTTTATATTTTTACTGCAAATTCACTAATTTAAGATACCTAACTCTGTAACTGGTGAAAAGCTTTGGAAACACGCACAGTTCAAGAAGTAATTACCTGTACCAACTCTGAATACGGGCTTTTTGATAGATTATTGGATACCTGGTTTTGACACTTCAATTTGTCGAAAACGACACGATTGACATCGTCAATGAAACTTTCATGTTTCACTAAGTACTACGCCGTTCAAATTCTAATCGTAATATCACCGTTATCTATTTTCGAGGAATATCTTCGTAAGATAAAAATAAAATAAACAATACTTTAGTAAAAGCTTACAATTCCGTGCACGACAAAATATAGAAAAGTTAAAATTTTATGAAAATATGTAATCACTATCAAGAATTATAAATAATTTATCGTCTATTCACAATTCATGGTAGTGTAAGTGTATATAGCTTAAGTCAACTTCATGACATTTCTTTCCATGAATCTCTCAATAACAAGAATACAAAATATTTATAAATTTCACTTATGTACGACGAGCCTAATCGGAAGTTTACTACAGAACACAGTCCTCCCCAAAGATTACCACAAATGGCATTTAATCTATAATCTAGTCTTCGCTGATTTCGACCGGTGCAACAATTTACGACTCTCATTACTGTCGGTAGTTCTCAAAAAGTATAATAATCCGAAAAATTGTACGCGCAACAAGAGAGACAAGTATATTATCTTCCCGTATTCGATCGGAGTTCCCTTTTGCGATAATATCAGAAGAAAGATCGTGAACCTAGATCCGTGTCTCTTCTGCAAAAAACACTAAAATACGCGATTGTATTAAGAAACTTTAAATAAAGTTTATTTTTCTCTTAATGAAAAGTACATTAAATTAAATTCATTTACAATATTGATTAAATCATCCAGTACCTATATCTGATTATAATCATGTTGTATCTCCTCGCCGAAGGACGGAATACTACATGTATGTTATAATGTAATGTTCATTTCAGTTATTATGCTCATAGGCGTCACATACGATTCACGTCTAGATCTGACAACTCATTTGTTTTTATATTCTGGCATCGTTTTATTGTAAGGGTGAAACTGAATTTATAAGCTGATAAACAAGTGAAAGATTTAAAGTAACTAAGGACTAGATATGACGAAAGTCGAGAAACTTTCCAAAAAACCACACTGGATGTACATTATTGCCAATATTGCTTAGCTTTATTCAGCCGTATATTTTGAATTTCTTAGTTGAATAGTAGAATTTAGTGGATTTTCTTTTCAAAATGTTCAATAAATGGAGGGGTCGTACCATACTGCGTTATTGTATATAGTGGAGCCAAGCTGCGGCTCGAATGGGCCAGCTTGACCACCACCGTTGGGGTACCACGGCCTCTAATGTTGCAGGTGTAGTTAGGCTTCGGTAATCACTTAACATCAGATGAGCCACCCGCACTTCAGCCCCTTTACAACAAAAAAAAAAGTTGCATGAGATTGCATGCTAAATTCAAATTAAAGTAAACTCCAACTATTTTTGAAATCTGGTGCATTTTCCTAATACATTCTTCTTCTGCTGACTTGAGAGAAGCCGCTGACTAACCAAATTCCAACAAAGTATTTCACCTCTTCAATCTTGATGTTACCGGAAAGAAATTTTCGTGCTAAGTATCAATCCTTAGCAACTCAAATAGATCTTCAGAAAAAAACTAAGAAATTCTATTGAAGTTGAAATTCAAAATATGTTATAAGAGGTTGCCAAGTGTTAGGTTTTGACTGTAAATCTCGTTTTCTCTATCAATACTTGTTTTATCAAAGGTTCTTGGTCTTCAGTTTGGGGATCTGCTGCAGATGAAACAAACTCTGCTGTTACTCGAAGCAAACTCGTAGACATGTTGACAGCATTTTCGCCCGAATCTTCGTCAGTTTGATCATCATTGACGGTGTCAGGTGTAAAGTAAAAAAAAGTAAAGATATATCAGTCTTGCTCCTGGTTGCTGGAATCATCATCTCTTTCAAGAATTGGTGCGAAATCGTGCAGCGTCTATGGCAAAAAAAAAACAATAAGGGACAAAAATATAAACAAAAATTAAAAATCGCAATTATCGCATATTTTGCTAATGCTTAGACCATATGCACACTACAGGGTACGCTTAGTTTGAAGGATTTTTAGCATTGAAATTGTATACTTTTTGTAAGGTATACAATTTCAATCCTAAAATAGGTAATTTGAAATGAAATTGAGGGTAAGGTCTATTACTTCTGATTATAATTCTTATTTAATTTAATTTAGAATAAATGTAGAACTTGAATATCAAAATTAATTGAGGGACAACAATCGGTTTAATCACAACCGAGCCACATTACCGGTAAGCTCAATATCATTTCAGCCTATCGCAAGTCCTCTGCTAAACCTCCCTCAAAGATCTCAACTGCCCGCAACAATGTGCAGGTCATCATCATCCATCTTGTGGGGGGTCGTCCTACACTGCGTTTCTCTATACGCCGCTGCCATTCGACAAACTTTCTTTTGGTTTTGGTCTCAGTTTTGTGAGCTATGTGGCAGGCCCATTGCCACTTCAGCTTGCTGTCTCGGTTACCCTACTTCTGCTGCAGATATCATCATTGCAGACTCTAGCGTGCAGAGAAATATCGAACAAAGCCATTTCCATGGCCCGCTGAGCAACTTTAAGCTTCTTTGTACGGCCTGCATAACGAAATCTCAGTTCTGTAAGTCAACGCTGGCAACACGCACTGGTTGTATACTTTGCACTTGAGGTTGTGAGGTATACTCGACGAGATATGTTTCCCGAATTCAGCCCAGTCGAGTTGGATTCATCGATTGACTTCTGTGTCGAAGCTGGACTTACATAATCGCACAATTTGCCCCAGGTATACGTACTCGTCGACAACTTGCCTATTGTTCCCAACAATAACCGGTATCGGTGTGACATGGATATTAGACATGATCTTCGTCTTGTCCATGTTCATCTCAAGAGCAACTTTTTGAGTGTCTCCCCTATTGAGGTCATTGAGAATAGTGCTAAGCTCCTCCAGACATAAGAACTATGTCGTTGGTAAATTGAAGGTATCTACTTCATTGACATGGATACCTTACCCTTCTTTCCAGTTCAGCAGCTAGAAAATATCTTCCAATGCAGCGAAGAAAAGTTTCGGGGATATAATCATCACCCTGTCTTACACCTATTTTTTATTGCAATTGGGTTGCTTTAGTACTTTGGTTCTATACTTATATAGACTCATTGTACAAACACCTCAGCACTTCGATATACCGGCAGTCTATCTCGCATCGATGAACTGTCTATAGCACTGCCCAAATTTCGACTGAATCAAAGGCTTTTTCATAGTCCACATACGTACTGACATAATGGTAAATACAGTTCAGAAGACCGAGGAGTACCTTCTGTCTTCTGTACAATCTGGCGAATAGTATGTATGTGGTCTTTAGTACAATAGCCATTTCGAAATCCAGCTTTTTCGGGAGACTGGAAGCGTCTGTTTACTTGACGACTTGTGATGACTCTCAAAAATAGCACGTAAACGAGGCTTAGAAGCGGGATCGGTCCATAGTTCTTCAACACACCACGCTTCTACTCTAAACTTTCGGCATAAGACTGCCATGAATTGCTGAATTAAACAGCTTTTTGCTCATCTAGCATCATGAATAAGTGTACCGATTTTCCACCGGCACAGAGAAGCTTAGCTGTAATTCCGTCCTCACCGTTTTGAATTGATCGGATAGCTTGGCTCTTGGGTTACTTACACCAGTGTGACAGGTCTCTGGCGAAGACTTTGAAGCCTTTGTTCCGCTCTATCGCATTTTCTATTCGTATCGTCCAATTTAACGTAATCTTCTAGGCACTGAAAGCGATTACGTAATTCGAGCTGAGAGCTCTCGGGGTTTAGATAAGGGGACATGGTGGACGGAGCGTAGACTTCATCAGGTGGGACCGCTCAAGCCTAATGTTAAGTTTCGGTGTGCCTCTTACCATTCGGTGATCACTGCCGGTTTTTGCCCTAGAGCTCACAGATACATCACTGAACAACTGACTCGTGGTCGTTATGATGAAGTCAATTAAATTTTTTGTGGTACGATGCGGGGTCATAATGCGGGGTTAAAACTGTCCGATTATTATCCAATTTACATTGTTTAGTATCTACATTATCATTATGCTATGAAATGTTTTTACGATATTTAAATAATTTCATAAAGCTTTTAAAAAAAATATTTCAATGTAGTTTCTGCGTCATTAAATACTGCGATACGTGACAATATTTAAGTGTTTGTTTATTACAAGCCGCGCTTAAAGTTGATGACCTGGTTTAACAGCGAGCGTTAAAATGGCGGGTTGTAAATTATACTGACTGTTATAAATTGATAGTTACAGAATCTGAAATAAAATAATACGTGCTGAATTTATACCCTTCAATTGAAACTAGTATCTTACAAATATACGTCATTGTTACTAATTTCATATTTTTTATTAGCTCTCTGGTAACAATAAGAATTCTGGGTGAATTGTGACACTATTACATATTGACGTGGTAGAGCCAAGCGGCGGCTTTAGCTGCTGCTCGAATGGGCCGGCTCGACCGGATTGGTACCACGGCCTCGCAGAATACCGACGTGAAGTAGAGGCATCTTGTGCTTCTGCGTTTCGTTCGGTGAGTGAGGTAACCGGAGGCCCACATCCCTCCTATTCCCTCCTCTTCCTCCCATCTCCCAAATATCCTTAAAGACCGGCAACGCACCTGCAGCATCTATGGTGTTGCAGATGTATATGGGCGACGGTAATCACTTACCATCAGGTGAACCGCTAGCTCGTTTGCCGTCTATTCCATAAAAAAAAAAAAAAAAATCCTGTTCATATGAAAACTGCTGATTTCAGCACTTAAAATTGCAATTAACTATTTTGGCGGTCCCGTACTGGGATTCGATAGTCATTCAAGTGCAATTAAATTAAAGCGAGAAACCTGACCACTTAGCTAAGCTAAGGCTATGGGTAAGATAGTTGTTTAGCGCCAACTGCCGCACGAAAGCAAATTTTAATTTCCTTCGAGGCCGAAGTATCAGTAAAGGTAAATAATTATATTCCGTACAAAATTACAAAGTGTAAAGATTTTAATCAAGTTATACTGTTTTGTTTTTAAGAGGTCAATTTTCAGAACGTAATTCTACAATAAAGAGATCTAGCCATGATATAGGCAAATTGGGTCGAGTACTTTTGACCTCCTTTCTTTAGATTGCTTTTTAAAAAAAGTATGAAACTGCGCTTCAAGATCTTACAAAACTTAATTAGAAATGAAAATTCATCATACCCATAAAACAAAATCCACTTTAAATTTACAAGAGCTATTACGTGTATTCGTGCAATATGTATAATTTTTTTTATATAGTATAGTATAGCTTTTGTGTGGCATGCCAAGTGGTTAGGGGATCTTTCTCCAAATCAGAAGACCCTAGTTCGATCCTCTATAACTTTCGAAACTGATTTTTATCGTTGGCCACTAAGAGACTAAGACAGCGACAGACTCACCACCATACCATGTTATACAGAATAAACTGTGGTAAAAAATTGGTTTAAAAGACTTAAATAAATGTCTAAACCTCTGGCCACTCCAATATTGAGTATTCAGCCGAGAGAGCTTATATATGAAGTTAAACTACATAACGAATGGTAGAGATAACAAAATTATTACAGGGAAGAGAGCAGTCATAACAAGCCTTTTAAACTCCCCGTTTCAGGCGCTCTACAAATTCTAAATTGTATGAATTTACATTCAATTAATTACATGAAGCGATAGCTAGTAAGGCGCACGTCGTTCGCCCTTCTCGTCTACGATGCTCGGACGCTGAATAAAAAGCTTCAATCTAAAGATCGAAACCTTTTCGGATGACAGTGTTTGACACCGAAAATGTATAAGTATTTGATTTTTAATTATTTGGATTAGAAAATACATTCAGAGATAGGAAAAGGTCATCCATTTGTGATTCTTGGCTTGAATCGTATAGAAATAAAATAATTACGAGCAACGACTGAATAAATTGCCCGAGTATTAATCTGCGTTAAATGGATAAATATCTTCGTATGTAGTCGTTTCTTTTTACTATTTTTCCTTATCATTTTCTATACAAACTGTTCATCGATAGTAAATTTAATAGAAGAACACTTCCAGCGAATATGTGGATACTGTAGGATGTAAGTCGTTAATCGTAATGCATTATCTGAATATATTTTTGTGTATGCAAAAGTACGAGAACTCACACTCGTCTGTCTATATTTAGTATACCATAGATATGACTTTAAGGTTAAATTTGTTTATTTTACCTGTACTTTTTTTTGGCTATGTCATTTTTGTAAATATTAATAAAAAGTTTATTAATTTATTGTAAACATTTTAAAAAAGTGTAAATGTTCTTTTATGTTATGTTCTGTTTAAACATCTGCCAATTTTATAATTTTTAATATAATGTTTTCTCAAAATGAGAAGAGTTCGTTGCCCAACCTCTTATATAAATAACTTAATTGTGTAGGCCTTTAGCTAACTAAGACCAATTTTTTCTCATTTTGTGTAACTTTTTATATTTCGGCGTTTCGATCTGTTTTAACATTGACGTTATCTTTGATTAATGAACGAAAAACTTTTCGGTTACTGCCATTGTTTGTTATCTGTTTCCTATTTTTTAACATCTTAAGCTTTTGTTTTGTTTGACGTTAAACTCGGTAAATTACCATATAAAATATGGTAATTCACGACTTTTATTCATTTACTACTTCTGTGATTTACTTAACGGATAACAGTATATTAAATCATACAGATACTACTAGATATACGCTAGTTGATTTGATAGTGTAAGTAAAAGTAAGTATATTGCCAATCGTCGACGGACGGAGTTAATATTTGCTGCACTGATTGTCAATGGGGTAGTTTTGGTTAACACCTGATATATATTACGAAGATATGTGAACTTTGCTAATTTGCCCAGGATAAACGAGGTGAACCTTCCCGGCTTCAAAACTCTCTCAAATACTAAGAAGAGGCATTTGCTTAGTAGTAGGAGTCTGATAATTTTATTTGACCTGTGATACACCGAGTATCACCGCTCTACTGCTACTGCATAGAATATACAAAAAATTTAAGCATACTCGTATATGTGGTTTTCTAATACATTCGTAGTCTTAGTTAATTAGTTAGTTAGGCGTGTGCTAGTTTGTTGTAAGAGTTGTTGTAATACTAAATAATAAAGACAGGTGTTTTTCTGTCTTGGACAGGCGGACATTACTTAACTAAACTATAATTTATACTTGCGATTGTTGACACGTGATGAAACTCAATCACTATGAAAATTATTATGTATCACATGTACTTGCTACACATTTATTATTTTTATATAACTAAGAGGTTTTCACCTTTCGGCATCTACAGGGTATGAAATACATGTATATGATATATAATAAATAAAAATAATATATAATTTTCAAATGAATATGTAGTAATTTTTACTGTTTATAGATCATTAAAGAAAGCCGAGGTCAATATATGAGTGCCAGTAGTCTTATGTTTAAGGGTACAGATTGTGAAACTTACTGTCGCTGGTTCCAGCCCGCCGCGATAATAATTCACGCTATTAGAAATATTATTAGCATTAAGCCATATTTTAAGCCTTATTCTTCATAAAATAAAATATACGTAATGCATTTCTAAAGTTTCCATATTCACATGAATTCTACTAAATATTATCTAATATTTTATAATTGTCCATTATACTACTATTCGTCTAGAAGCAGGTCGCATGCATTGTGTTAATGGAACATTGGTATACTGAATAATGAAATGTAACATGAAGGGTTCTTTCTTATATTTTATTCATAAAACATTCCAGTCTTGATAATTAAATTCGTTCTCTTATTTTAGCTGTAAAAACTTTGTTTCTAATTTAAATAATCTTTAGAGTATTGTAAAGAACTAAGTTCCTAAATAAATGAAAAACAAGAGAAAACAAAACCTTTAATACGAATTATATACATACTTACAAAGAATTTAATATAATAGTATGACAATTAGATTAACAGTAACGTTTAGATCACTAGTTATTAGACAAATTAAGAGAACATTATTGCAACAAGATATAAAAATAATAAGGTATGCTAAGTATTTACCACATGCTAGGCGGTGAAGGAAAACATCGTGAGGAAACCTGCATGTCTGAGAAATAATAAAAATATTATTTCGAGGATATGTGAAGCCCGCCAACCCGCGCTGGAGCAGCGTGGCAGGCCCTTCCCGGCTCCTAAACCCCTCTCTGATACACGTATTTGAGAAGGAGGCCTTTGCTCAACAGTGGGCACTTAAAGGCTGCTACTTTTTTTTAAGTATTCTTCTAGTAGTTAAGTAGGAAATCTAAATTCAACAGTAAGTTTAATATTTTTTCTGTGATTGTAGACAGAATAAACTTGAATTAAAACAAAAGTTCGGAAAACGGTGTCCTAATAGCATAGGGCAGCATGGGATCGCGGATTCGTGTCCCACTAAGGGCAAACATAAATAGTCACATGTGTCAGCCATTATACACACACAGAGATAGGCAATGTCACTGATTTCCATTTAGCACGACTCAGCGTAACTGTAGGGGTCCCAACCCAAATTAGGCCTCTCCGGCTGATAAAGCGTCGGGTGGTGAACCTCTTCCTTTCTTGAATATACTAGTAATTCATAAAACTAAGAACACCGTATGAGGAAGCCCAAAGTTGCTTACCGGGTTATGGAGTGGGCTATGCTCGGAGTTTTTCTACGTGACGCCGGCCCATAGCTCGCAGAAGTGACAACCTTTTAGGAGGCAAATGAAAGCGCCGGCAAGTGATCAGAGGCACCAGAGGCGTCCGTGGTACATTGCCGGCTTTTAAGGGTATTTGGGAGATTGGAGGGAGGATGATGAAGGGGCTAGGGAGGGGGAGACCTCCGGTTACCTCATTCGCTGAACTTTATCCTTCTATATTGAATTGCAATAACACGTCGCCTGTGTAGCATAATTAGATTACTATTTAAACCTTTTATGATTATTATATACGTTGCATGTATTCACTCGTTTTCATTTATTTATTTCTTATATTACGATATTGTTAATATTATGGTTAGTTGGTTATTTTTAACATTTAGTTTATAATAAAATAAAAAGTATGTATTGGTATTTAGAACGTTACTAAAGTTATATTAACATGTTGTTGTGAATCCGTTTCGTGACATCACCTTACGGTCCTAACGGAAGACCGGCGCCGGTTGTTTACAACCAGCATACGCTGAGTTGAGAGAGTTAAAATGGTGTAATGTTAATTGTTGTAAATTCTGTTTAAGTAAGTACAATGAATATTTAAAGAAAGATTTATTTGGTACACATATTTTATTACACATTATTACTAAATGAATTGATTATAAAAATATATAAATATAACATTTAACACACTCAATAAAGATGAGTACCAAATACTCGTAGGTCTCCAAGTAAGCGTAATGATGCAAAGGCAGTAACGCTGATTTTCATGCGCAATCACATATTGTATGTCGTTATGTCCAAAGTAATCAATACAAATAAACGTATTTCTTTCTTTCTAAGAAATCTTTTATGATAATCTTTGTATAAATGTATGTATCAAATCAACCTCCAGTTTCTAGACCCTACAGTCTCCGATAGGTAGTCGTATAGGTGTAACTTGTATCACGGTTAAATACATTCACCTACATTATTTCTAAATTAAAAAATGTGAGAGATAAATTTAACTGAGTAATATTAAATAAACAAAACAGCAATTTCTTTTATTTTACTAAATTTCGTGACGTTTAACGAAAATAATAGTAAAAAGCAGTATAATTTTACAAACGTATACTATGCGAAGCTATAAATCTTCTACGTAGCACTGGATCATTAGTGAATTAAATTAGAACTCTACTTCAAAGCATATGTGTTTTCGTTTGTGTGGCGTCAAAGTTCCCGTTTGCTTGCCTTAAAATTAAACTCTTGAGATATCCTCAGTACTGATTCTAATTTGAATGTAATTAAATGTTATATGTAGATAACAGACATTTAATAAGGCAATTCTTAACGTGATGGACAAAGGTAGGAATTATATATACATATATGTCTCCAATCTCCTAAAATCTCCAATCCCTCCTTGCCCAATCATTTTCATCCAATTTCTATACATCCTTTCCTTTCTAAAGTTCTTGAAGCCTGTGTACATAAGCACATCTCCGTGTTTATAACAAAATATAACCTATTGAACGTTTTTCAATCTGGGTTTCATCCAAATCACAGTGCCACCACTGCCCTTATCAAAGTCACCGATGATATAAGAAAGGGTATAGATGAACAAAAGTTAACAGTGATGGTGCTTGTTGACTTTTCAAACGCTTTTAACACAGTTGACCACGATATCCTCATATCCTACCTTACTTATCTTAGATTTTCAACCCCAGCCTTGGACTGGTTTTCATCCTATCTTCGCGGCCGCCAACAGTCAGTTCGTCTAGGACAGCAGTGTGCTGCCTGGGCAGACGTTGGTACAGGTGTGCCGCAAGGCAGCATACTTTTTCCCATAATGTTTTCGTTATTTATTAATTCTATCACCTCCGCTGTCGACTGTTCGTATCATCTGTATGGAGACGATCTTCAGCTTTATGCACAATCAGGCACTAACGACCTCAATAACTGCATAATGAAGGTAAATGACAATCTTGTCTCTATTAGAGATTGGTCGCACAGATTTGGGGTTACTGTCAACCCATTAAAATGTCAAGCAATCATAGTGGGTGGTTCTAGGATGCTTGCCGGGATTGATTATGGTAACCTTGCTCCAGTTTATTTCAATGGAACATTAATTCCTTTCTCCAAAACTGTGAAAAATCTAGGCATTCATCTGGACCAGTCATTGTGTTGGGAGACTCAGGTTGCTGAAGTCAGCCGGAAAGTCATTGCCACCTTACGTTCTCTACATCGTTTGAAAAATTTCTTACCCTTTAAAACTATGCTTTTGCTCACTCAATCCTTAATTTTACCCATTATCGACTATGCAGATGTGTGTTACCCGGACCTATCCCAATCACGTCTCGATAAGTTTGAGCGCCTTCTTAACAACTGCATTAGATTTATCTTTGGTTTACGTAAATATGATCACGTCTCTTCTTATCGTTCCAAGCTTAATTGGCTTCCTATTCGTCAAAGGCGTAGCTCTAGAATTCTGTGTTTATTGTATTCTGTATTAACTGATCCTAATTCTCCTTCTTATCTTAAGAATAATTTCCAATATCTTTATTCTGCTCATGACAGAGAGCCTCGTTCCACCAATTTAAGATTCGAGTTCCACCACATAATACAGGATACTATAACTCTTCTTTTACTGTTCAAGCTACACTCCTCTGGAACGCCCTGCCCGATAAGATAAAAGCAGCTCCTAGCAAGAAACTGTTTAAGAGTCTACTTCGTAATTACCTAATAGAATAATAGATCATTGACAATATTCGGCTTATCTATTTTAGATTTTTATTATATATTTATTTATGTATCCTTTTATATATTTGTATACGTTAATGTGTATTTTATGTTATAAATATTTATTTAATTATATAGTTTATTTTTATGTACTTATCAAGTTATTTTTATTGGAGTTTCTTATTTTATTTTATTTTTTTTTATTCTTTGTTTTATACCTGCCAACTACCTTTCACCATAACAAGGGTTGACTGGTAGAGAATGCCACTTGGCATTAAGTCCGCTCATTGTAACCTTAAGCTTAAGGCAATAAAAAAAAGAATAAATAAATAAATAAATATATAATACAAAACCACACACGCCAGTCACCCATAGGTATTGGCAGAGATTACAGATTTTCGTTAAGCACGATTTAGTGTATTCATGAGATAAACGTGATTGGTTACGAACCTCGTCACTGAAATTGCTCCCGGATATTTTTAAGAGATTTCAAGTAATTTTGCTTAGTCGCTTGTTACGATATCCACGAGAATAACAGGAGGCAGAATTCTACGCCATTACCACCCATCAGAATTATAAATACTAACAATTATCAAGAATAGTTTTTTCTTTGGCATTTCCAGTATCCACTGTTGACTAATATGGTGTAAATCAGCAAAACCTAAAAGGTCGTTACTCTCTGATACTGCACACATGATGCAAACTTTTTTGGATTAACTCCATCTTGTGAGGGTTCCACACTGTGCTTGCCTACAAGTGGCTGTTACTCGATAACCTTATTTTCCCAACGGTTGTCAGATCTGCGAGCTATGTGGTCGGCCCATTGCCACCTTACGTTCTCTACATCGTTTGAAAAATTTCTTACCCTTTAAAACTATGCTTTTGCTCACTCAATCCTTAATTTTATCGACTATGCAGATGTGTGTTGCGGACCTATCCCAATCACGTCTCGATAAGTTTGAGCGCCTTCTTAACAACTGCATTAGATTTATCTTTGGTTTACGTAAATATGATCACGTCTCTTCTTATCGTTCCAAGCTTAATTGGCTTCCTATTCGTCAAAGGCGTAGCTCTAGAATTCTGTGTTTATTGTATTCTGTATTAACTGATCCTAATTCTCCTTCTTATCTTAAGAATAATTTCCAATATCTTTATTCTGCTCATGACAGAGAGCCTCGTTCCATAAACCAATTTAAGATTCGAGTTCCACAACATAATACAGGATACTATAACTCTTCTTTTACTGTTCAAGCTACACTCCTCTGGAACGCCCTGCCCGATAAGATAAAAGCAGCTCCTAGCAAGAAACTGTTTAAGAGTCTACTTCGTAATTACCTAATAGAATAATAGATCATTGACAATATTCGGCTTATCTATTTTAGATTTTTATTATATATTTATTTATGTATCCTTTTATATATTTGTATACGTTAATGTGTATTTTATGTTATAAATATTTATTTAATTATATAGTTTATTTATATGTACTTATCAAGTTATTTTTATTGGAGTTTCTTATTTTATTTTATTTTTTTTTATTCTTTGTTTTATACCTGCCAACTACCTTTCACCATAACAAGGGTTGACTGGTAGAGAATGCCACTTGGCATTAAGTCCGCCCATTGTAACCTTAAGCTTAAGGCAATAAAAAAAAGAATAAATAAATAAATAAATATATAATAAAAAACCACACACGCCAGTCACCCATAGGTATTGGCAGAGATTACAGATTTTCGTTAAGCACGATTTAGTGTATTCATGAGATAAACGTGATTGGTTACGAACCTCGTCACTGAAATTGCTCCCGGATATTTTTATGAGATTTCAAGTAATTTTGCTTAGTCGCTTGTTACGATATCCACGAGAATAACAGGAGGCAGAATTCTACGCCATTACCACCCATCAGAATTATAAATACTAACAATTATCAAGAATAGTTTTTTCTTTGGCATTTCCAGTATCCACTGTTGACTAATATGGTGTAAATCAGCAAAACCTAAAAGGTCGTTACTCTCTGATACTGCACACATGATGCAAACTTTTTTGGATTAACTCCATCTTGTGAGGGTTCCACACTGTGCTTGCCTACAAGTGGCTGTTACTCGATAACCTTATTTTCCCAACGGTTGTCAGATCTGCGAGCTATGTGGTCGGCCCATTGCCACCTTAGCTTACCGATCCTTAAGGCTACTTCGGTTACCCTAGTTCTACTGCGGATATTATCGTTGCAAACTCTATTGCGCAGAGCGTAGCCCTTTCCATAGCGCACATACCAACTTTGAACTTCCTTATACGGCCTGCAGTGCTGGATCAAGTCTGTTCCGTAAGTCATCAATGGCAACACGCACTGGTTGTATACTTTTGTCTTGAGGTTTTGAGGTATATTCAACGAGAAGATATGACGTTGTTTCCCTAATGCAGCTCAGCTAACCACAACCGGTCTAACCTCCAGCCATCCTGCCATAAGAACTATGTCATCGGTAAGTCGAAGCTGAATGATGTATTCGCCATTGATCAACATCAAATAGGATACAGTATGTTTATTTTCAGTTCAGCAGCTTGAAAACATCTTCCGATACAGCGGTGAAAAGTTTCGGGGATATAACATCAGTATTGCTGTCGCCACCAGTATTTCCGAACAGTTACGATTTCGGGACCTTTAAGGAAAGAGCTTATACCTTCCTTAAAGGCCGGCAGCGCATCTGTAGCTCCTCTGGTGTTGTGGATGTTCGTGGGCGTCGGTGATCACTTACCATCAGGTGAGCCGCAGGCTCGTTTGCCCCCTTCTTCTAAAAAAAACCCCTGTCTTACACCTTTTTACCGTTGGATTGAAAGGACCAACGGTTTAAGCTTTTAATGTCTGTACGTAATGCTATATGAAAATTATGCAATTTAATAAAGAATTGCAAGATATCCATATTTTTGAAAGCTAATTTCTATTAAAATTTTTTGATTTAAAATCATTTCTATATAATCATTTGTGTATTCATGGAGGTAAAAAAAAATTAATTTATAAGGGTTTCTCTAAAAATGTTACCTTCCTTCCAATATGTTATGTAGTAACTCGATGACAAAATGAAGTGATGCGTAAAATATCGAGAACCTTCGAGGTTGTGACGTGAACCATCGACTGAAGTGTTACTGAGATTGTAAATTTTCAGAGTTTTAAGCTCGTGACTACTATATATACTATACCTACTAAAGTATTATTTTTTGTAGAAAATGAGTTTATTTAACATTCCATACTAATATTATAATTTTCGTAGCCCTCTAACAAGAGACAAAACAGTTATCGTCTTCGGATTAAATTAGACACTATCCGGCTAATTCGCCAGCACATAAGCTCAAGCAGCGACCCGTGCTCGCATTATAATCAACGTCTTGGTCACCACGTGACGCTTTGCAGACTGCTGGTAACCTCAATCAATTGATGTTAGTACAAGAGGATGATGCTCCTAAATGTTTCCTTGTATATTACTCGTACAATATAAAAACAAGAAATTGAAATTTGTAAATATTGTTTTTTAGTTTATTTGTTTCCATAATCTTCAAAATAACAAAATGCGTATTATTTTACTACAGCAATTATTAAAAGGCGTTGTTTATGTGTTGGTTATTTTATGTAATTTAATAATAAATACAAAAATGAAAATGAGCGGTTAATCGTCTTTCAAGGTCGGTAATCAAAAGGCACTAATGAAACGTTTTTTTTTTGTAAAGGTGACGAAACGAGTCAATATTTTCTGCTGGTAGGTGTCACGCATAGCCTGTCACAAGTCCACTGCTGAACATAGGCTCTCTCAAGGATATCCACAAAGTACGGTCCTATTCCACCTGCATCGATTGACTTCCCGCAACGTTGTGCAGGTCGTCACTACGAGGTTACCACTTAAGTAACCTGACGATTATCAGTTCTGCGAGCTATGTAGTCGACCGGTCCTTTGTAACTTCAGCTTGCTGATCCTTACGGCTGTCGGTTACCCTGGTTCTGCTGCGGATAGTCGTTGTAGAGTCTATCACGTAGAAAAAAATTGTTTTCATAATTATAAAGTCTCAGATTACCTTTTACCGCCATCGGCGACCCGTATCAAATTAAAAAGAAAAATAAAAAAAAATGTTTAAATATATACTTACCATTCAGTTTTTCTTATAGAATTTTAACTGTGTAAGGATGAATAAAGCGATTATTATTATTATATTATTATAAAGTCTCAGATTACCTTTTACCGTTGGATTGAAAGGACCAACGGTTTAAGCTTTTAATGTCTGTACGTAATGCTATATGAAAATTATGCAATTTAATAAAAATTGCAAGATATCCATATTTTTGAAAGCTAATTTCTATTAAAATTTTTGATTTAAAATCATTTCTATATAATCATTTGTGTATTCATGAGATAAACGTGATTGGTTACGAACCTCGTCACTGAAATTGCTCCCGGATATTTTAAGAGATTTCAAGTAATTTTGTAGTCGCTTGTTACGATATCCACGAGAATAACAGGAGGCAGAATTCTACGCCATTACCACCCATCAGAATTATAAATACTAACAATTATCAAGAATAGTTTTTTCTTTGGCATTTCCAGTATCCACTGTTGACTAATATGGTGTAAATCAGCAAAACCTAAAAGGTCGTTACTCTCTGATACTGCACACATGATGCAAACTTTTTGGATTAACTCCATCTTGTGAGGTTCCACACTGTGCTTGCCTACAAGTGGCTGTTACTCGATAACCTTATTTTCCCAACGGTTGTCAGATCTGCGAGCTATGTAGTCGACCGGTCCTTTGTAACTTCAGCTTGCTGATCCTTACGGCTGTCGGTTACCCTGGTTCTGCTGCGTATAGTCGTTGTAGAGTCTATCACGTAGAAAAAATTGTTTTCATAATTATAAAGTCTCAGATTACCTTTTACCGTTGGATTGAAAGGACCAACGGTTTAAGCTTTTAATGTCTGTACGTAATGCTATATGAAAATTATGCAATTTAATAAAGAATTGCAAGATATCCATATTTTTGAAAGCTAATTTCTATTAAAATTGTTGATTTAAAATCATTTCTATATAATCATTTGTGTATTCATGGAGGTAAAAAAAAATTAATTTATAAGGGTTTCTCTAAAAATGTTACCTTCCTTCCAATATGTTATGTAGTAACTCGATGACAAAATGAAGTGATGCGTAAAATATCGAGAACCTTCGAGGTTGTGACGTGAACCATCGACTGAAGTGTTACTGAGATTGTAAATTTTCAGAGTTTTAAGCACGTGACTACTATATATACTATACCTACTAAAGTATTATTTTTTGTAGAAAATGAGTTTATTTAACATTCCATACTAATATTATAATTTTCGTAGCCCTCTAACAAGAGACAAAACAGTTATCGTCTTCGGATTAAATTAGACACTATCCGGCTAATTCGCCAGCACATAAGCTCAAGCAGCGACCCGTGCTCGCATTATAATCAACGTCTTGGTCACCACGTCACGCTTTGCAGACTGCTGGTAACCTCAATCAATTGATGTTAGTACAAGAGGATGATGCTCCTAAATGTTTCCTTGTATATTACTCGTACAATATAAAAACAAGAAATTGAAATTTGTAAATATTGTTTTTTAGTTTATTTGTTTCCATAATCTTCAAAATAACAAAATGCGTATTATTTTACTACAGCAATTATTAAAAGGCGTTGTTTATGTGTTGGTTATTTTATGTAATTTAATAATAAATACAAAAATGAAAATGAGCGGTTAATCGTCTTTCAAGGTCGGTAATCAAAAGGCACTAATGAAACGTTTTTTTTTTGTAATGTAAAGTTGTGATTTTCATATCGTAATCGTGTAATTTTAGTTATCATTGTAAACCATATTCCTACCGCATGAATCATATATAATTCATCATCATTTCAACAAAGTAATTTATGAAATGCAATTAACAGGCATGCCACAGTCGATAAGAGAGCTGAATTTTGAATTCCACTTTTCCGGTATGTTATCTGTAAAAAAAAACTAACGATTTTCATGTTCACAGTATTCGCTTAAACCCCGGGGAGGAGATGGGTGGTAGATTCTCTTACAACCAAAATCATTAATCAATGAAAAAAACTCAATTAGAAATAATTCAAATAATTTTAAACAAACATACATATAAATAATAAATTCAGTTGTTGCTCAGATTTTACGGTGTCACTGCTAATTTTTCACACTTTCCTACCAAGTTTTCCGCGAAACCCAAAGACACCCTCACGTAAACAACTGTGAGTTGTTTACAAATTAAGTCATAAAATTATTCAGTCACTGTTCCTGAATCCCTTATAAATTAATTAGAGCGACAAATTATGTTGGCCTGCATGAATAGACAACTTGTACATCTACATCATCAACATGTCTCATCTCTACGTGATGTAAATTGTCAAATAATACATGATATGTTTAAAGAATCGTATTGGTAATAACACAAATTCGTGCTTAGGAGTCTAATAAACTTATTTTTTAATAAAAATTGCAAGATATCCATATTTTTGAAAGCTAATTTCTATTAAAATTTTTTGATTTAAAATCATTTCTATATAATCATTTGTGTATTCATGGAGGTAAAAAAAAATTAATTTATAAGGGTTTCTCTAAAAATGTTACCTTCCTTCCAATATGTTATGTAGTAACTCGATGACAAAATGAAGTGATGCGTAAAATATCGAGAACCTTCGAGGTTGTGACGTGAACCATCGACTGAAGTGTTACTGAGATTGTAAATTTTCAGAGTTTTAAGCACGTGACTACTATATATACTATACCTACTAAAGTATTATTTTTTGTAGAAAATGAGTTTATTTAACATTCCATACTAATATTATAATTTTCGTAGCCCTCTAACAAGAGACAAAACAGTTATCGTCTTCGGATTAAATTAGACACTATCCGGCTAATTCGCCAGCACATAAGCTCAAGCAGCGACCCGTGCTCGCATTATAATCAACGTCTTGGTCACCACGTCACGCTTTGCAGACTGCTGGTAACCTCAATCAATTGATGTTAGTACAAGAGGATGATGCTCTAAATGTTTCCTTGTATATTACTCGTACAATATAAAAACAAGAAATTGAAATTTGTAAATATTGTTTTTTAGTTTATTTGTTTCCATAATCTTCAAAATAACAAAATGCGTATTATTTTACTACAGCAATTATTAAAAGGCGTTGTTTATGTGTTGGTTATTTTATGTAATTTAATAATAAATACAAAAATGAAAATGAGCGGTTAATCGTCTTTCAAGGTCGGTAATCAAAAGGCACTAATGAAACGTTTTTTTTTTGTAAAGGTGACGAAACGAGTCAATATTTTCTGCTGGTAGGTGTCACGCATAGCCTGTCACAAGTCCACTGCTGAACATAGGCTCTCTCAAGGATATCCACAAAGTACGGTCCTATGCCACCTGCATCGATTGACTTCCCGCAACGTTGTGCAGGTCGTCACTACGAGGTTACCACTTAAGTAACCTGACGATTATCAGTTCTGCGAGGGTGACATCGAATGGTAACTTCCATTAATTGAAGAGGTTTGCAAGTGTCCAAGAGCTGCATTACCACTTACCTCCAGGGGGACTCTCCTCTGTTACCTCAATCCAGTAAAATAACAATCTATTGTAACTTGTAAATATCTCACAGCTGAGCAAAGGCCTTCATTGATTTTTGAAGAGTCCGCCACGCTTCTTCAATTTGGGTTGGATTTCAAATTATCTTTAAGTTTATTTTATTATTCCATATACAGACAGGTTTCTTCACGATGTGTCCTTCGCCACCGAGCAGGTGGAAAATTCTGCACTTAAAATTGTACCGGGATTAGAACCAAGGTCACCTACATACTAATAAATTAAAGCGCTAAAATCCAGTATAATAGATAATTGTCAAAATTGCAATGGAAATAAATTTCATGTCTAGGCCGATAACACTTTTTTATATATTGTCAGCATCACATTTATCAAATGATTTGAGTGAGAGTTTTAGGCGGTAGGGTGCTTGTCTGCCTTGGAGGCGTCTGAGTAGTCATCGCCCTTGCCCATTTCTGATTCCAAACAGAAATACAACTACTGTTGCGTTCCGGTTTGAAATCCATAGAGAACCAGTATAATTACAGGCTGTGAGGCATTCCATCTTAGTCCGCGAGGGTGACATCGAATGGTAACTTCCATTAATTGAAGAGGTTTGCAAGTGTCCAAGAGCTGCATTACCACTTACCTCCAGGGGGACTCTCCTCTGTTACCTCAATCCAGTAAAATAACAATCTATTGTAACTTGTAAATATCTCACAGCTGAGCAAAGGCCTTCATTGATTTTTGAAAAATATCGCTGAAAAATCTTTGTTACAAACATCTAATTCCTACCCTAAAATGTACTCTAATATCCGTTATATCTAGGAGTATGTTACGGAAACACGCTGAATATTAAATATGGGTCAGAAAGGGAATAATTTATACGACCCAACGGAATTCCGTTTTGCATGAATTTTCGTTTAATATCTTTTTTGTAATGTAAAGTTGTGATTTTCATATCGTAATCGTGTAATTTTAGTTATCATTGTAAACCATATTCCTACCGCATGAATCATATATAATTCATCATCATTTCAACAAAGTAATTTATGAAATGCAATTAACAGGCATGCCACAGTCGATAAGAGAGCTGAATTTTGAATTCCACTTTTCCGGTATGTTATCTGTAAAAAAAAACTAACGATTTTCATGTTCACAGTATTCGCTTAAACCCCGGGGAGGAGATGGGTGGTAGATTCTCTTACAACCAAAATCATTAATCAATGAAAAAAACTCAATTAGAAATAATTCAAATAATTTTAAACAAACATACATATAAATAATAAATTCAGTTGTTGCTCAGATTTTACGGTGTCACTGCTAATTTTTCACACTTTCCTACCAAGTTTTCCGCGAAACCCAAAGACACGCTCACGTAAACAACTGTGAGTTGTTTACAAATTAAGTCATAAAATTATTCAGTCACTGTTCCTGAATCCCTTATAAATTAATTAGAGCGACAAATTATGTTGGCTGCATGAATAGACAACTTGTACATCTACATCATCAACATGTCTCATCTCTACGTGATGTAAATTGTCAAATAATACATGATATGTTTAAAGAATCGTATTGGTAATAACACAAATTCGTGCTTAGGAGTCTAATAAACTTATTTTTTTAATAAAAAAATATACACTGTCTCTGCCTGTGGATTCTCGTCAATGTTGCCTGACTTCCGACAGGCGACGGAATAAGAAAATGACCAGCAACTAATAATTGTTTATGAGATATATGGATGATTGATAAAAAAAACTGGTATGACCTCAAGAAATAATTAAATAATGACCATTGATATCAACTTTATCAGCTTGTTAAAAGTACCTACATTCACTTGCATATAACGTAACTTATTCACCACGGGTTATGAAACAGTGCTAAATAATAAATGTTCACTTCTACCAGGATTGAGGCATTCACGTAGTAATTTATAGGTCAACATAATTCACACAGAAATATTTTTATGAAATTTTTAATATTCACCTATTCAGTAGGCCGTACTTAAATAAAGTAAATTTGATTTAGTTGAACGGCGTCCGGGATTTTTTTGAGCAAAAAAGTTAATTGTATTTCTTGGGCACATCTTATTTTATCATTATTCGTTTATTACAGAAAACTACAAATCAGTATAATAGATAATTGTCAAAATTGCAATGGAAATAAATTTCATGTCTAGGCCGATAACACTTTTTTATATATTGTCAGCATCACATTTATCAAATGATTTGAGTGAGAGTTTTAGGCGGTAGGGTGCTTGTCTGCCTTGGAGGCGTCTGAGTAGTCATCGCCCTTGCCCATTTCTGATTCCAAACAGAAATACAACTACTGTTGCGTTCCGGTTTGAAATCCATAGAGAACCAGTATAATTACAGGCTGTGAGGCATTCCATCTTAGTCCGCGAGGGTGACATCGAATGGTAACTTCCATTAATTGAAGAGGTTTGCAAGTGTCCAAGAGCTGCATTACCACTTACCTCCAGGGGGACTCTCCTCTGTTACCTCAATCCAGTAAAATAACAATCTATTGTAACTTGTAAATATCTCACAGCTGAGCAAAGGCCTTCATTGATTTTTGAAGAGTCCGCCACGCTTCTTCAATTTGGGTTGGATTTCAAATTATCTTTAAGTTTATTTTATTATTCCATATACAGACAGGTTTCTTCACGATGTGTCCTTCGCCACCGAGCAGGTGGAAAATTCTGCACTTAAAATTGTACCGGGATTAGAACCAAGGTCACCTACATACTAATAAATTAAAGCGCTAAAATCCAGCATAAAATAACAGATATAAAAAAATCTAGCGCCTATCTGGGCAGCCAGAGTTGTCATAGAGAAACAATAAAAAGATAAACATTACATTATACGTCTAAAATAGCAGCTAGTTGCCACCAACTATGAGCGTAGCTCTCTTTTATGAGTAGAAACCTTTACGTTTCATTAGATCATCAAGCGAAAAAAAAGTACTTAACCTGCTCAAAAGCTATTTCAAGTTTCTTATAACATATGGATATTGTTATGTCAGTCCATTTTTCTTTTACTGTGTACAATTTATTAAATCATAAATTTTAACATTACGTTTCTTTTATAATACTATATCAATACTTGAAAATATCATAATTTAATCTGTACAAAATAATAGGGATTATGTAATTCTTAAATTCTGTATAATTTTGAACAGCAATTCTGAATAAATGGCGTTCAATGTCACCAAAATTTTAAAAATAATTTCAAACATAATCTGTATATTCGTCGAAACTCTTTAACTTTTTTAATTGCATACTTTAATTTCATTCAGTTTAATGAAGGTGCAGTATTGAAATAGCATTAAATTTATCGTTTTTACTAACATTAAAATAAAATTCGTTAAATCTTCGGAAAAATCTTTAAGAGCGTATTCGTATTTATAGAAAAAAGTACTCTCTTAGAAACTATATAATAAATAATAAATGTTCACTTCTACCAGGATTGAGGCATTCACGTAGTAATTTATAGGTCAACATAATTCACACAGAAATATTTTTATGAAATTTTTAATATTCACCTATTCAGTAGGCCGTACTTAAATAAAGTAAATATTAGATGGATATTTAAAAATAAAGGAATAAACTTGTTAACATCTAAGGTCTCAATATTACTTAGTTCTGGTCAGTTAATTCTTTTATAATACTATATCAATACTTGAAAATATCATAATTTAATCTGTACAAAATAATAGGGATTATGTAATTCTTAAATTCTGTATAATTTTGAACAGCAATTCTGAATAAATGGCGTTCAATGTCACCAAAATTTTAAAATAATTTCAAACATAATCTGTATATTCGTCGAAACTCTTTAACTTTTTAATTGCATACTTTAATTTCATTCAGTTTAATGAAGGTGCAGTATTGAAATAGCATTAAATTTATCGTTTTACTAACATTAAAATAAAATTCGTTAAATCTTCGGAAAAATCTTTAAGAGCGTATTCGTATTTATAGAAAAAAGTACTTAACCTGCTCAAAAGCTAGTTCAAGTTTCTTATAACATATGGATATTGTTATGTCAGTCCATTTTTCTTTTACTGTGTACAATTTATTAAATCATAAATTTTAACATTACGTTTCTTTTATAATACTATATCAATACTTGAAAATATCATAATTTAATCTTTACAAAATAATAGGGATTATGTAATTCTTAAATTCTGTATAATTTTGAACAGCAATTCTGAATAAATGGCGTTCAATGTCACCAAAATTTTAAAAATAATTTCAAACATAATCTGTATATTCGTCGAAACTCTTTAACTTTTTTAATTGCATACTTTAATTTCATTCAGTTTAATGAAGGTGCAGTATTGAAATAGCATTAAATTTATCGTTTTTACTAACATTAAAATAAAATTCGTTAAATCTTCGGAAAAATCTTTAAGAGCGTATTCGTATTTATAGAAAAAAGTACTCTCTTAGAAACTATATAATAAATAATAAATGTACAGACTGGCAGTCCCTCAAAGCTCTAGGCGAATAAAAGTTACTAGAACGCAGATTCAACTGAAAACTCTTAATTAGCAGAACAAGACACACTTCATTAGCCTGTAAACGAGGAGCAGTGCAAACCAAAGGTGTCTGCTGAGAGTCTGTCATGAATGATGATGAAAGATGACTGAAAGACTATCTAATCGTTCTGTTTCTCAAAGAAAAGTAGAAAACCAAAAAAAGTACTAAGTAATAGTAAAATATTTTTCTCCAAATCCTATGTAAGGATTGCTCCCTGCTATCTAACAAACTGATTGCAAATAATCTATCCAAATTTGATTATCACAAATCTCAAATACTAGTGATGGGAAGCAGCATCAGTAGTGTGAAGCGCCGGCACTGCGCTCACCTGTACACGGCATGATGAGCATGGGCAAACCAAAATGTACTCCGGCTTGCTGGCACTTTTTAGGAGAGACCTTCGTTAAGCAGCGGACTTTTGTTGAAGAAGAAAACAATGTAATAGTTTCCTAACGCAGTTGCACCATTGCAAACCATTCTCATTTGATGATAACGAAAATCAATGATGAACGAACGATCAACAACGCACAGTTCAGTATTATCATAGATTATTTAATTGTTACATCATATACAATTTGAAACATACCGCATAAGAGCCGTAGTACCCTAGTGACCAGGGCGTTTGCTTTAATTTCATTCAGTTTAATGAAGGTGCAGTATTGAAATAGCATTAAATTTATCGTTTTACTAACATTAAAATAAAATTCGTTAAATCTTCGGAAAAATCTTTAAGAGCGTATTCGTATTTATAGAAAAAAGTACTTAACCTGCTCAAAAGCTAGTTCAAGTTTCTTATAACATATGGATATTGTTATGTCAGTCCATTTTCTTTTACTGTGTACAATTTATTAAATCATAAATTTTAACATTACGTTTCTTTTATAATACTATATCAATACTTGAAAATATCATAATTTAATCTTTACAAAATAATAGGGATTATGTAATTCTTAAATTCTGTATAATTTTGAACAGCAATTCTGAATAAATGGCGTTCAATGTCACCAAAATTTTAAAATAATTTCAAACATAATCTGTATATTCGTCGAAACTCTTTAACTTTTTAATTGCTATTTTTAAAATATCATCATTCAATGGTATCAAAAACATCCAGATACAATTTAGTACGTTTAAGAGATTTCACTACGACTTTTTACTCATAAAATATGAAAAAACTATATGAATAGTATTTATTATGTAAGAAACTTCGATCGTTTTGTCGCCATTTCACAAATTATTTTTCACGTGATTGCTAATATAAATTGAGGAGTGGAACGTTAAAAAAACAAAATTGCAGTGATTTTCTTTGCTTATCTGTTAGAGCCCATGTCGAGCAGGGTCGTATTCTATTAAACTATTAAAACTACAATTGTCCCAACACAAAAGGAAAGAATTATACATACAAGTTAAAGGATATGGTAATGATAACAAAGATCAAAGAAAAAATAAATATTAGATGGATATTTAAAAATAAAGGAAGATTGGAATTTTGATATTTTCTTGGGGAATACCGCCATTTTTCATTTAGAAACTTCTTCATTTATCTTTATTATAATAATTCTCATAATGGCTACCATTTTCTTACTTTAAAGTTGTTTACTCCTCTTTCTCTTACTTACATTATTCAAACAAGTAAATGCTCAACAAAAGTTGAGCTGAGTTACAGCTGAAAAGCTTCCGATGATAAGCTACTATTAATTGCCTCAGGATGTTTACCTTCATTTTACTTTACTACTAGCTTTACAACTACAATGTTCCAAATTTTGGAATGGAACGTTAAAAAAACAAAATTGCAGTGATTGCCAGTCGCCTTAATACACTTTAACAGCTAGGCATCAGTTTAGTGAAGTGAGCAGGAAGATATTTGCGGCTGTTAATTCTCTTCCGAGATTGAGAAACTTTTTACCCATACCGACTAAAATTGCACTCGCGGAATCTCCCCTTTTACCAATTCTTGATTATGCTGATGCATGTTACTTAGACTTAAGTATGGAGCATATAAATAAACTTGAGCGCATTCAAAATCTGTGTATACGGTTTATATTTGGCCTTCGTAACTATGACCATGTTTCTGAATTTGAAGATAGCCATGTAGTCGACACGGATTAGGGAGCCATTTCGTTAGGCTCTATATTCAGACACGTGATCAAACCGTAGGCCAAAATAAAACGTATACATAAGTTCTAGAACGTTCTACTTTGTCAACAGTTCTTCTTAGCGATACAGGCCGCCTACTGTACATTTTTTATTAATAGTATTTTTATAAATAAAACAAATATTAGATGGATATATAAAAATAAGGAATAAACTTGTTAACATCTAAAGGTCTCAATATTACTTAGTTCTGGTCAGTTAATTCTTTATAAAATATTCATCAAGATATCTGTTGGTTTCGTTGTAAATTGTACCTGATATTGTATTTTTGCCCTTAGTTCGACTATATTCACTTTGTCCTTAACAAATTATTAATCTATCTATTAGTCAGTTTGTGAGTTTACCCAAAAATAAGTTTTAGTCACTCGTATCATGGTATAGTAGAGATTCTTTGAAACACTACTTTTCTTTACAAGCCTTTTAAATAGGGCTCAAAAGTTAATATATTACCGGATATGTGGTCAGATTGGCTAGAACTCGGTCTGGTGCATTCTATTTGCTTGGATTTAACGTCATAATCACGTTAAACACTAGCTTAGAAATTTAAAACATTAAATTTCTAAGCTCACGTTGATAAATAATTGCATAACATAATTGTGCGTTAAGACAAAGGTTAATTTAATCCTACCAAAACATACTTGTATATGTAAATAAAAACAGGCTAACTTCTCCTCCGAACTGTGTTATTTGACAAAAATAACCAAAATATAAAATTTATCCCAAGCTTACATTTTATTAATAGTATTTTTATAAATAAAATAAATATTAGATGGATATTTAAAAAATAAGGAATAAACTTGTTAACATCTAAAGGTCTCAATATTACTTAGTTCTGGTCAGTTAATTCTTTATAAAATATTCATCAAGATATCTGTTGGTTTCATTGTAAATTGTACCTGATATTGTATTTTTGCCCTTAGTTCGACTATATTCACTTTGTCCTTAACAAATTATTAATCTATCTATTAGGCAGTTTGTGAGTTTACCCAAAAATAAGTTTTAGTCACTCGTATCATGGTATAGTAGAGATTCTTTGAAACACTACTTTTCTTTACAAGCCTTTTAAATAGGGCTCAAAAGTTAATATATTACCGGATATGTGGTCAGATTGGCTAGAACTCGGTCTGGTGCATTCTATTTGCTTGGATTTAACGTCATAATCACGTTAAACACTAGCTTAGAAATTTAAAACATTAAATTTCTAAGCTCACGTTTGATTAGAATTATTGTAGACTTATGATGATCTATCGATCTCGAACAATTGGGTAAATTGCAGTGATTTTCTTTGCTTATCTGTTAGAGCCCATGTCGAGCAGGGTCGTATGCAACTATTAAAAACTACAATTGTCCCAACACAAAAAGGAAAGAATTATACATACAAGTTAAAGGATATGGTAATGATAACAAAGATCAAAGAAAAAATAAATATTACTGATGTTACTTACACAATGAAGACAATGAAATGGAAATGGCCAACCCACTTCTATTTCGTAGTCTTCATTCATCATACAATAAGAACATAATTAATAAGGATGATATGATTATCATGACATAATGTGGAACCCACGTGATAGAAAGCGTGAGGAAGATGATATTAGAAGTTGCAAGACCAATAGGGCGAAAGAAAGCCTGGGACAGGAATATGGTGAACTACAGAGAAAGTCCATGTCAAAGGGCACAAAATCAAATTAATTATTAATCCAAATATCGTGAATTAACATTGAATATCAATATAGAATTGCTTTTAATTTTTTGTTATTAATTGTAATAGATTCAATATATTTTGCAAACAATTTGATTACTTAAAGATTATTAGTCAAGAATGAAGACATATTTATTAACTTTATATGAATCTTCTTTAAATGACTGGCTTTCTTCGTATGGCATATTTCAATGTCATTTCCGTGATATTGATTAATAAATTAAAATAATTTTCTATTCAGACCACGATAGCCATTGGTGGGGAGATTTGCTCTTGAATCAGAAGAATTCAAACATTGTTTCAAACAAATAAAACATTTATTTGTTGTACAGTTGGCGACAGACTTTGATGTAAGTTTCAATTTGTATGATGTTTAAAAATAGTAAGGACTGAGGAAGGTGGAAGGATAAGAAGTTACTAATTCTGTTGCAGTCGTTTACTTCAAAACTTGTAATTACTCGACAAGTTAATACAGAAATACATAAAGAAATAATAGAGTACTTTCGATATGATGAAAGAATAATAATTGTCAAGGATATGAGACACAAAATATATCGATTTCATCAGTTCTTTTACAATAAATTTGCTGTGATCTCTACGCTTCGAGCGATTGCATTGCTACACACCACGTACCTTAGACCTGGATATTTTTGGTGAGGACTTAAGATTATTATTTTTATGAGAACACGGGACAAAAGAGCAAGCAGCTCACCTGATAGTAAGTGATTACCGTCTTACATCTGCAACATCAAAGGAGTTGCAGGTGCGTTGCCAGTCTTTAGAAATATTTAGGGGGTGAAAGGCATGACGGGGATGGGGGTTGAGGGAGAGGGGAGTGGGCCTCTGAATACCTCACTCACCAAACGAAACGCCGAAGCACAACATGCTCCTACTTCACGCCCGTAATTTGTGGGCCGTGGTATTACTACCCCGGTCGACTTTCTCGAACGGGCCGGATTCCAGCAACATTAGAAGCCGTCGCTTGGCTCTACCACAAATAAATCCGGTATTTAAAAAGCATAATTTATCTAAAAATAAATGTTTTAATTTTATTTCTGCACGTAACTCTTAAAAACAACTCTTTTTTTAACGTAATGACTGAAAGCATTCATTGATTTATTTCACTGACAACTCAATACATTTTCAGTTGACTGGAAGTGTAATTAATTAATGTTGTTGAAAATTTTACTTCAGCATTTACTGGAATTGTATTGAATCTGAGGCTATATTTGATTCAATAGTAGTGATGTCTCGGCTATTAAAGTGGTTTTCTTAGTAAAATGTAACTGAAATAGCATTTTTGTTTTGTTCATTGTTCGGACACCCAATATTTAAAGGTCCAACCAATATCTGAAAGTCATATGCATCAAAAAACTTCTTTCGTCTTTCTTTTAAAACGTGTTACTTAACTTAATTACGGACAAACTATTTTTAACCAAAAATATCAAAACAAATTTTTCATCCATATTAACATTATTTTCTGTACTTATGTTTTCTGTTAACATTAATCATTGTAATTTGACATTTATTGTTATTGAAATTGAAAATGGTTTTTTGTCGCAAATAAGCCGAAAAATATTATTATTTCAAAGGATTTATCTCAGTGAGTAAAGTGTTAAGAACAAATAATTTTTTAAATGTAAACCAAACTCGAGTTTAGTTATGATCCGAAAATTACATCGGTAATGAGAGTTATGTAAAGTTAATTTACTAAGTACATGTGATGTGAAAATTGCAATTCTGGAAAAACTGGAATCACAACTCTAATAGAATACAAACATTTTACAATTTTACAATACAGAGATTCCGACTTCGTACTCGAGTTTCCTTCCAGAGAATACCAAGATTTTTTTTTGACGAAAATACCTTCGGCCTAATCAAACGGATATCATTGTGATTGAATTAGTTTTGTGTAATTAAATCGATTAATGTTTTAATTACACAAAATAAATTCAAACCTGACCCTTTACGTGTCACATAATATAATGTCTATAATGATTCTTGTATTTACTTGTATTTACACATTGATATGAAACTATTATTTACGAATTTGATGGCGTTTAATGTTATTTATTTTTTTTATATTCCCGACGTTTCGAATCCTTTTCAGCAGCCGTGGTCACGGGGGGTCAATTTCTATTGATTCAACACGGTTAGAATTATTACCCTACGTGACAAAAATAAAATACAGATTTGCCATCGTGTCAAATTGAATAATCATTCCATTAACCAATCTGCGAGGGATAAACTAATTGCTCGGAATTTGCCGATAGTATAAACTTCATTCAAGCTCGTTCACTCTGGGCTACTCCTTCCATGCTTCCCTACATGCCGTCACAGTTCCTGTTCCAAAGTTCGATATCAATATTTACTATATTGAAACAAAGCCGTGACATTAACCTAAATCAATATTAAACTATAAGTCTAACATTGTTGTGTAGTGCAGCATCATCGTAACATTTTCAATAGTAAGAAAGCTGACTATCTATATCGTAAGTTTGAACAAACAAGGATTCTGTCTGTTCTACTATTGTGTAGGATCATAGTTATTAAGACCATATTCACTCGTGAGATCTGAGTTTTTAAACTTTGAAATAATCTATAATTTTTTCACCAGAATTTAATAGAAAGTAATTAAATGTCATTTTGAATAGTTCACAGTAATCGAATTGATATTAACAACTTATTCGTCGTTATTCAACTAAAGTACACATTTAATTATAGGCGAATGCTTAACGTTCAACTTCAATAACTTTTTCAGAAAACATTAGGCGCTTCAAATCAGACGTTGTGTGGCGGATATGAATGGAATATGAAACGTTAAAAATTATGCTATTACTTAAATCAGTAATACGATTTTCATTTTAAGTAACAGCTGTCATAAAATATTGTCTATGCATAACCAAAAAAGGTTTAAATTACATAAAAATAAAAATTTCTAAAGAAGCATAAATCATTTTAGTGATTGAACAAAATAAACTTAATTGTATTTTGCGCAACACATATTTCGCAAACATGTTTACAGTTATATTTGATGTGATTTTTTCCTTCATCGTCTCATCAGGCTTTTAATGATGATTAGAGGAGGTAGATGATCTTCTTTTTCTTCCTCATTTTTTATTATTTTATTAACTATTTTTAATTATCAAAACAGGCGTCAAAAACATGGCGCCTATGAACTGGCATGTGTTATATGGAAGATTTGCCCTAATCGCACTCAGGAGAGGTTATGGTTAACATATCGAAGCTTTGATAGGCTTTGTGGTTAATCCATCGAGATAAACCATAAGTCAATTTGTCCTTTAGCTGCATCTAAACAGTTCACTGCTGGACTTAAGTCTCTCCTAACGCGAAGATTTAGCTTAATCGCCTCGCTTTTCACGCTACGTCTGGATTTTTTTTTATCACGCTTTGTAAATAGAAGTAGATCTATCATATTTGTATGCCTCACAAGCAGAAATTACGATAGTATTTTTTTTACGCAAAGCTCATAGATTCAAAGTATATGAATTTTCTCGTCAACTGTTCTATTACCTCTTCTTATCTAAAATACTTCAAAATTCTAGGAAATGAGACCTAAACCGTAGCTAAAGAGCCATATACCAAAAGCCGGTAACAATAGATCGGTAAAATGTTTTTTCGTATCTTGTATACAAATACAAGATATTTTTTATCATAGTTTATTTACATTTGGTTATGATTTATAGGTGCCATTTTGTAGGAAGTGACATAATCCTATTCCTGTAGAAATGTTGGACTTCTGATCAAAAAAATGCGACAAGTAGTTTTGATAGTCCTCTCTTGATGCTAACCTAACACTAACTAAAGAATTCTAAAGAGACCGCAACACGTTAAAATCTGGGGTGCAAAACCAGGGCTATGCATTATTAACACATCCTAACCAAGCTCTTATAATATTTGTTGAGTGGCTAAAACTGTTCAAGCACTTTCTGTTGACGAATCTGGCCGTTTTTTCTCTATTTCTTGCTCATCAACTGTTGGTAGTAGAGATTTGATATGATGGACAGTTTTGCCCGGCAGTAATACCTCCCATCGAGTTTATCCGGGTTTTGCTATAGTCTGTGGAGCTTGACTGTCCTTTGACCATGATATTTTTGGCACATTCTTGTTGTAGGTAATCTACTTTTCATCGCCATTTTTTTTCATATCCACAAACGCCAAAAAAAATGGACAAAAAGGTGATCTTTTATGGATTTCGTTAGAAAAATATAATTGATACCATTGTAAGTTATAGGGTCCCGAAATTCAAAAGCACTGATAACACACCACAACGCTATTCTATGATTGCTGAGCTATGCTATCATCTATTTGATCTATTTGACCAGAAATTTATTTACAGCTATATACTTTCATCAATTAATTATACTGACAGTTCAGAAACGAATAAATTTTCAATTTATCAGACGTGTAGTTAATTCATGCTTTGTTACGCATAAGCTTTGACGTTAATTACGAACAAATGAAACCTACAATTGTATACCTTACCAACCTACAATTCATCAGATTAACTAGCGTACATATATTATTTAATATATCAGATGCATTATTCATAGTTTATCCTCAGAAAGTTCATGGATTGTTCAAAATATTGTCTATTTTTAATTGTAATTTTTTGTTAAAATTAATGTGCCGTACAGGTGAGGTTGACTGTTGAAGAATATGGTTTGACAAAGGCTTCCTTCTGACATATCTGAGAGGGTTTTGGAGCACAGGAACACGCCACGCTGCTCCAGTGGGTGTTGGCGGGCTTCACATATCCTCGAAATAACTATTTTTTAAAATTTCACAGACATACAGTCACCGATCATCACGATGTTTCACTTCACACCGAGCACGTAAATACAGCACTTAAAATTGCTATCAACAATTTTAGTGGTGCCCGGAGTACTCACAGTCACTCGCGCTCTATAAAATTAAAGTGCGCGCCCTGTTCACTAGGCTACCACGACTCTTAACATCTGTGATTACGAATAATAAAAATAATAATAGTTATTATTGTTGTTACAAAACATAAGCACTCATGCCCGTTCATAGGGGTAGGCCTCTCCGGGTGATAGAACGTTTCGAGTGTTGAAACACGACGTCGCTTTGGCCTCGATTCATGAGACTAGGATATTCGATGGCCTTTATATTATACCCACGGGAAAAAGGGGGTGGGAGATTTATACACCGCTACCACTTGCTTGATACTTCCGCGTATAAATATTATTTTTGCTAATGAATTTAATACTTGACATTATCTATGAATAATGACCACAAGACTTCTTAAATTAAAATGTTTGGCGTTCACTGCCCTAATTGAGATATCTTGGTAATTTTTTTAAAGTGATAAATGATGTTAGAAGGAAACGGAAGGTCTCATTATCACAGAGTTTATAAACCTAAGCAATATTTAAGCCTTATCGCGGCTGAGTAAAACGTCAAAGAAAATGTTTTCAGATGTCTCTGATAACTTAAAAGTGTATTTCTGTACACTTGCACACCCTTATTATAAAAATTTTGTACGAAATTCACATGATCGCTGCATTTACTCGAGGTCTGATTCAAATTTAAATTAATAATTACTTAGTTGTTTGTACGTATTTCTAATAATACCTGTAAGTAGTAAACTTCTATAAGTAATATAACTTCGGTGAAAGGTATCCTAGTGCCAAAGACAGGTTACGACGCGTGCTTGCATTTTTTCTAACTAATTTAAAGTTAGATTTAAAAAATAATAGATATTATTTTTCTGATGATTTTTTTTATTAATCAATATGAACGCCTAGTAATTTAACTCTGCTATCCTTTTTCTTCCCATCTTAAGAGTCGATTAAGGAAAAAGCCCTTAAAATATTATAATTACGCTGTACAGACATATTTTCATAAGCATATCATTAGCATTTGTGTCCTGATGTACACCTTTACACCAACGCATACTGTCATACATGAATAATTTTTCGAGATTTATAAAGCGTAGTGCCGATAACCTCGCCACACCTCGCGATTAGTCTGTTCGCTGTTCGGCGTTCGGTGTTTTCGGATAGGTTTGTCGCCTGAACATTGTCTGTTAGTCAACTGCACCTCACACTTACACACTTAGAATAAAAGATCCCATAGATATAAAATACCATCAAGGCACTAGGTTAACATAAAACAATACGTTATTTTATTTAATATAAAAGTGATTTATTAGATATCAAGTTTATTAGAGTCAAAAATTATCAAATGAACTTAAACATGCTGATTAACGAAACAAGATAGAAAATCATTCAGCCTAAAATCGTACGTTTGATTGTCTTATCTTGTAACGCTTATCCTAAATGTGAAATAAAAGAAAACAAACATTTTCACAAACAAATCCTACAAGACGAGGGTCTCTTCCCACTATCTAGTAATGTATTTTTTATAAATAATGTCAAGACCAAGATACCGTTTTGATGCGATTTTTTTGTTTTGTAATACCTTAATCTTCCGCCTGTGACATTCTCAGCTCCGATAATATCATGCCAATTTCTCCGGAAAAAAAATTATATTGAAGTTTTTTAAGCAAAAATAAATTTATTTAATACACTATATGCGATACAATTGACAACTGTTTTATCCTATTCTATTCTTCACTTGATATTGAAGAAGTAGCGAAAAGATTAAGTATAATGATATACAAACAATAATTTTCTCAAAAAGTAATTGTAATAAATTGTTATAATTAATTTTTGTTGAAATTTTATGCTTAGCATAGTATCTTCATATTTTTTATGCCTGTAACTATCTGTATTATGGTAACTGATAGGGCAAATTTACACAAACAGTGCATTAAAACAATAAGTTTAAATCTTTACGATAATTACTTTAGAAATGTCGATAGAAATAAGAGCACCTACTTAAGTTAAAAAAAACATACCGTTCGGAGTTCCTACGCAATTACGCATGATGGAATAGGACTGAAGTGTCTGATTTGAAACAACTTTTTTATCCCTCTGTTTCTTTGTAACTTGTAATAATAAAGCACATAACGAAAACAATTTCTTTAACTGAATGTTCTAATGATACTTTGTCTTTATAAAAAGTAATTTGTTTTTTCTTTTATAGTCCAGACCTTTCACCTTTAATGACGGATTTTGATTACGGCAACGCTTTTTGATATCATCTAGATGGTACATAATACAGAAGTATCAGTAGGAAAACCAAGGCAAGAGAATGTGTCATATCTATCCGGATCCAATGAAGGGCCTTAATTATTCAGCAGCGACCATAGAGGTGTGCTAGGGTACTGCGATTGCAAAGGCGATTACTACAGATTCCTACAAATTAGGGAAGTGACCTGAATCTGTGTATTTAAACTCGAGATCTCAAACTATAATTTTTTTTTAACAAACTGTAGACATGAACGCCATGTTGTTAGCATTAAATTCAAGAGCAAGGCACTGTTACTTAGTTTGTTATAAGTAGTAAATTGCGAAACGTAGTATTGTTAGCATTTAATTGCGAATCTTGGTGTTATTACTTGATAGCATTAAATTGAGGAACAGTTTATTATAAGCATCAAATTACGAGTCGGTGTTATAAGCATAAAGTTTCCGGCGAAGTTTGTAAATCACGTAACAGTGGGTTACAAACACTAGACAAACAACCAGGACAAGATGAAATATTTGTGGAGGGATTACGGCATCAAGACTCAAAATGTCAATTAACAAAATCAGATGTATACTTAATAGCTCAAATACCTGAGAATTATAAGTTAGACAAATTGTGGAGGAAGATTTTGAAAACTACAGACTATATTAATTTGGATGAAATATTAGCAGAAGCAAATCTAATACTACTAATGCAAATCTAGCCCGCAGTACAATTATTCCTATGGGAGGAAGGACTTGTTTATAATGCATTACATACATAATATAAATCATAACAGGAATAAAACTTAAAAATGTAAAAGTTCAAAGCAATTTTAATCCCTATTTAAAAAAATGGTTGTAAAAATCAATCCTATTTGTTCCACCCCGCTTGCTCGAGTCGTCAACTCGATAATCGAAACTGTTTTCGCTTCCGACGAGAGCAATTGATACGCCAACAGCCTGCACGTTGAATGACTTTTCTTTTCTCTTTTCTAAATTTTAGTTTATCACGCAAAATTTTATTTCTTATTAACAAAATTGCGTTTTTAATCACAATCCATTCATAATTCTTTTCATGGAACTTAGGTAAATATTTGTTGTTTAATATTCTACATTAGATGTGCTCTTTAAAACTTTTCAAATAATTTGCTTATAGTATTTATAATTAAGTCTTACTTCGATAATTTACAAAAATATTTGTCGACATGACTTATTTTTTGATACTTCTCCCATTGCTGAATTGGGTTATCGTTTTGATTTATCAGATAGTGAATATCCTAATGTCTTCTATACTGCATACAATCTTATTTCATTAGCATTATACACTTACTTAAACATTAAGATGAGAGAGTATGTCTAAGCTCCAATAGGTAATAAATACGAGTATTAGTTTTTGAAGTTTTTCTTGTTTTCGTTTTGGCTCTATTTTTGTTTAATTCTCTTTTTCGAGATGGGTATTCTGCTCAACGGTTACAATGATTTAAGAACTATCTATCTTTTGTTTTTTACTAATAATGCTCTTTTTTTATATATATACTTGTCCGGTTGTTCGTGAAGTCAATGAAGAACCCGACTGAAAAACAGTGCTGTGATATCACTGAGACGGGAACCTTTTTGACATCGCACAACAAATTAATCTTTTTCATGTTTTAAGTTTTTTTTTTGTTTATTTAATTTGTTTTTTATTTTGTGTTTTGTTGTGTGATTGCCAAATAAATGTGTTTCTTTCTTTTATTTCTTTCTATTCTGCAATGGTCAGACGACGTTGTTATCTAAAAGATATCATCAAAGTCAACATTGGTCGTGACGTCACCAATCATCATCTTTATATGAGCACCATGTTAAAACAAACATTAAAAGCGAATGGATTCACAAATAATATCTACCACTTCATAACAAATTTATAAAATCAGTTGATATACATCAATATAAATTATTTGATTTAGTTAGCAACCCGTGCTATAATCAATTAGCTGTTTACACCATTTATGTATGTCGATCAAATTCGTAACAGTTCACGACGACGGAAGTAGTTCCTACATTATTAGGATGTACGGCTCATTTAGCTTATTATATAGCGGCGACGCAGCCGGAACCGGATTACCTCAACTGTTTGTCAACATCTGTTACTCAGATGATAGTAATGGACTATGGCTATCATATTTACATCATCTCTACCGAATGCATACCGACCCATGTCTTATATAAGTCATTCAAAAGTCATTCAATATTTTTATTTTTAAAATTATTAATATTTTCTTTAGTATAAATTATTTCATAGTTAATAGTAATAGAAATCTTCCTCAATTTTTATCCACACGTAAATGAAACAAATAAAATGAAGTTCTAATACTTTTTTCTCTATTTAATTTTAATAAAAATAGTTTGGAAAATGAATTGCAAAAACTAAAACAAAACGTACTGCTTAGCAACACGGTAACACAGAAGCGATTTGAATACAAAGACAAAGCAAATTTACAATAGTGACAGTGACGTAGTACCATTCGCACAACAACTAAGCAATAGTTGTTTTTGGTAGTTCTCACTCTGCTCCATCCAAAATAAATAACATGGTACATATATAGGTATAACATGATAGAAATAAATATTTAAGATATTAAAATTCGTCTTACGTAATGAGTATTATCTTTGTCACGTACAGATAATGTAAGATTATATTTTTATAAAATATTATATTTAATTTATCAATAAATAACATGTCAACTATTTAAAATGGTTGCATTAACATTCAAGACATTCAAAATAGAAGGTATTTAGTATAGGTTGATTTTCGTGAATCAATACAGCTAATCACAAGCCCTCAGCCTAACACACCCATACACCCTCCTCTCCATAGATTTCCCAAAAATTCTGTTCTGAACAAACTCCATCCACCGATGCTTAGCAAAAAATTAGCTGTCTAGTCTATTCGATATATTGTAATCTCTCATACGGAGGTCATGCTCCCATATGTTTCCCTGAAGTGGATTCCTTTATTTATTGTAACTAACTTCATCTTTCCATTTATTTAAAAAAAATGGTCCACTTGATTCTGTTGCATCATTTAACCTTTACATTTTATGAAACTACAGATGACTAAACAATAAAAGTACTAACGGATACATTTTCGGCATAATTAAAAACATTATCAAGTCATCCAATTTACCAAATTGTTTTCGGTCTTCCGCTTTGGTTTATGCCAAATTACAAAAAGACGAATACACAACAAGATGTCACTCTAATAAGGCACTTCAGTACAACGAAATTATCAATCCATCACTCTTAATTACAAGGGATTTGACTCAACTCTCTTCGACTTCGTCCTTTTTCATTTACATTATCAATACTTGAAAAATCTTTAATTTTGTGTCTGATTGAGATAAGTGATTACTTTGTGAGATAATTTTTTGATTTTTATATATACCATATAATAAATCTGTAGAAAAGTGTTTTCCGTGATTAAAATATTTTATCAGGCAGTATGAGTGATAATGAAGCCAAATCAGTGATTTCTACAATTTTTTTTGTTCACGTTTCACGCAAAATCACTGAACATAATTTTTGACCCTGGTTTATGTATATGGTAGTTTTTATCCAACTGCACTGACGTAAGAAAGGTTATAGGTTTCTTTTTTACTTTCCTTCATTCTTTTGCCAAAAGTCGTGTCAGTAGTTACACTCCACGACTTTTGATAAATGATTCGGTTATGTAAGTCTGTTATAATAACGAATAGAAAAAATAAATACTTAGTCATTTCCAATTTTTAGCAACTTAATCGGAACCAAAATGGTTCAAGGTCAACGCGATGTGTACTTATACGCTGAATTATTAATTATGCAGTTTATGCTTTAATATGATGTCTGCAGCTTTTTAAAATTACAGCCATGCATTTTTTTAGTATATATAATACAGACCTGTCCGTGCGAAGCGATTCGCTAGAATAAAATAAATGGACCAGAATGGAATCCGTAGTACACTAATTGTCGTTTTATTGTTTGATTAATATTATCAGAATATCGTATTTCTTTTTAAGTAATTTTTAAATAGTCCACTACTAGGCAATTATCGTACTCGCCCCGCATAGCAATGAATTCCACGGAGCACTAAATTCATATTACACACCTAGATTCAACACGAACAAACCCGCGGGGAAAAGTTAAAATAATATCAAATAACTTTATTATGTCTTAACGTAACATAAACATAAAAATCAAATTTCACACTTTACAAAACGAGCAACAACAACAAAGTCAAGAATATGATTTTGATTTATAATACATCAATTTCATTACTTTCTCTTTTGGCTGTCCGTATCATCTGTATGCAAATGCGCTGCAAATTTATGTACAATCTGGCACAACGCAATGACAACCTAAATAACTACCAGAAAGCAGTTTATGACTGATATGTCAGAATTTTCATAAATCCTTCGAAATGCCATGCAATGCTCGCAGGTAGCTATAAAATGCTGGTTAAAATCGATATAGTAGGTTTGCCTTCAATTTATTACAACAATATTTTAATACCCTTTTCAAACACTTTTAAGAATCTCAAACCCTTTCTTCCATTCAAGACTTAGCTCATACTTGTTCAGACTCTTGTTATATTTACCCGATATGTCATCCGTATCTGAATCAAGACAACCTAGAGCGCGTACTTAATAACTGTATTGGATTTATTTTTGGATTTCGTAAGTATGATGATATATCCAATAATATCGCATTCGTCATATTATCAGATATTGAGTTTAGCCATTTGGCTAACCATTCGACAGAAGCGTCAATATAGAGTTCTGTTTGCTCTTACATGATGTAGCTTCCCATTCAGATAATTTTCTTAACCCACGACAGGATTTTCCGTTCTTCATCTAATTACAAGATTAGTTTTCCTCCGCATATCACACAGGTTTTTTTTGGCGACTTCTTTACTGTTTACGCTATACTTCTCTGGAACTCTTTGTCTGAATGTTAGAAAAACATTATAACCTTTATATTAAGAGATGTAAGGAATAAAGATTTTAAATATAAATTAAATAACGAGCTCTCAAGGCGGGTGGTAACAGCTAAAACAAGAGCGAAGGCAAGCATGACCTAAGCTCGTTTGAGGATCTTGTACAGAAAACTATGTACATAAATAACATAATTAATAAAACACGTACCCACGCTCCCACGACAGTAAAGCTAATACTGGAATAACCAGAGATCTAAACATGTATTTAAGTTATTTCAACTTACTTTTCAACAGAGTTTGTTGAGTGTGCTATCTCAGTGACGTGACAGGTGTTGAGCCTGTTACAGTAATTAGCTCACATAGATTCAAATTGTATATAACTTACGAAAAATTCATTAGCATAAGTCTCATATATAAAACAACATGAGTATCCTGATCCCCTAAATAGTTGATTATTGTAGCTACGAGTAGAATGAATTACAAATGTGCCTATTCAAGAATGAATTTTGATTACGTCAGACATACCATATTTTTAACAGTACCATAAGAGGGAAAAAAACATATTCGTAAGACTTTACTTTTGGCATTTATTAAGAATAGTCAGAGTTCGAGAAAATTGAAGTTCGACGGCACCTCTTGGGCATTAACCTAACCGTTAAAACTTCCTACGGGACTACGAAACGGAGCCTCTGCATGTACTTAAGAGTCTAATTAGCTGTAAATTGTATTCTAAATTGGCCTCTTGGTCGAAAATTAGACTTTGAACGTTCAATTTCACAACATAAAAGAAAATTACGACTGAATTTAAAGTCGATCGCTATTGTCGTGAAACAAGGCAACGTCTCCCATTAACGTCAATTGGTAGCCATTTACTCCAACAGTTCCTTTGAATATCCGGAATAAAGACGATCGCTGAGTTTGTTTTTGTATTGACTGTAAATCCGTAGCTTAATAAACATTTCCTGGTTGTAATTGATTCAAATTGACTGAAAATTACACACGGTTCTTAGCTTATTAGCTCTTGCTAATCACATTAATGAATGCATATCACATTTTCACTATTCGTGTTTTTCAACGACTTATACAATAATGGTAGTATGTGAGTGGCGCAAGATACATCACGCGCTGGGGCATTAATTACCACAGAATACGCAAGATAGCGATAGTGTACAACAGTTCGTGGGTTCCATAGTATAATTTTCACATGCGTGGCATACGAAAAAAAGAAGCAATGGACCCAGCAGAAAAGCATAACGTCATGTGTGGCCAAGAGGGAGCACCACCTGACGTTATGATAATTTACCTGATGAATCAGGGATATGTTACACACAATTACGGCGGTAATATTTAATTAAAATCCCCTAAGACCCTAAGAACTTTCAAAAGTGAAAACCATGAAAGAAATAGTGGTATAATAAATAGTCTATAGCGGTGAGTAGTTGACTATATAAAGCGTAAGACGAGTGTGCGATAAAAAATAGAATATAACAAAAGACCTAGACAATAGCTTATGGGGAAAAAAATAACTTACATGAGAAAAATGTTTAATTTGCGTTTAAGGCTCAAGAATCGTTTCTTGCAATGTGAAAGGAGTATCCAAGAGCAGATGCCTCCATTTGAGGCAAGACGATTTGCCATAACTGCCACGCTCGGCAAACGGATTGGCCCGTTCGTTCTGCTTAACTTTTGTCTGGTTTTTTTTTTTGAGATGGTTATCCCACCATCTCCCGATCGATAGCCATTGCGATTTTCAAGGCTTTTCCCTTAGTCGTCACTACGGCGTAAGAACTACTGAAATTCTACTGACTGTAGACGCATAAAATTGCTCACGAAACTGCGCATCTACACAAATGCGCTTTGCTTCTCTGGCTCTCGCACTCTGGGACTCGCGCACGACGAAAAAATACACTTATTGTTACATAATATTGATATGTACGTGATATGTATTATAATACAAAGGAATACTTGGTACCCCTGGCAATGAGATGATCGCTCCCAAGCCGTTTCTAGAAAAAATACTGTAATATTAGACTATTAAAATGTTTTGTTTTTAAAAAAAAGCAAAAAAGAGTAAACTTACGGAGTTTCTTTCGCCTGTTTTCTTCTCCGTCAGAGGAACTTAATTACGAAACGGTAGTAGATTTAAAAAAAAATCACTTTAACAAGTGAAATGTACCTTTCTAATGTTATATAAATGATTTGATTTAAATTATGGAGTTAATCTTTAATAAAGTGTGATGTTAGGTGTGATGTAATGCTAAACTAGAAATTACATTCTGATCATCACATTGATAATATCATTAGCAAAGCTTATCAACATACAGTTCGCTATGCCTTCCTCTTAAAATTTTAAACACACATCGACTTTCCTAGTTTTACATAGACGCAAGACTTAGGTACAACTCGTTCACAATTAGAATATATTCCTCCAATTTGGAGTCATTACTGCGAAAAATACGTCAACAGATTTACGGAACAAGCATTTCAAATATTCAAATATTTTTCTACAAATATGAAAATTCACAATTATTCCTACAATATAAAGTATTAAGCTTGCAGTCTAGACTGTCCTTCTTATGATCACTTTGCTACATGAGTTATGTAACAATCGCATAGATTGCAATAATCTTACTAACAAGATATTATGTCACGTTGTACCCAGCACAATAATGCGACGCGATGTGCGCCAGTTCCGACTATTTTACACCGTCAGGTACACCACAAATGAAGGTGCAATTCTCCGGCAATTGTTAGAAATTTTGGTTGGTGATTTGGTGGTGATTTGGATATTCGCACTGTCACAGACTACTTTTAAAATTTTTAAATACCTCTTCCTTTCTTTGCGCTCAATTTTTATTATTTAAAAATTAAACCTTATTTTGTGTACATGGGTGAGGACTATACGTCAAGTTAATTTTAGTACTTACCGTTTTATTTTCATTTTGTAGCACACGACGTATAACAGTTTCCTGCCCGAAATAAAAAATTTAAACAATAAAAAGTCGTCAGCCTTTTTAAATTCACTAAGCGTATTTAAGTTGTGGCCTCGATAACGGTAACTGTTTTCGTTTTCGATGAGAGCAATAGGCGTGCCTACAGCCGAAATTAACTCTCAATGACTTTCCTTTTTCTTCTTACTATTTACCTTCTCGTAAACTAATTTTTTCATGTATATGGTGGAATATATTTTTTAAACAACTATTGCTGTACATTGTAATTAAAAGTACCACAGACTTCTTGGATTAATTTAAATGCAACTAACAACTTTTGCTCCACGTTTAATATTTAATTAGACATTTATTTTAACCTTTTACGTGTCATAACAACATAAATTCTATTGTTGCATCTAGGATCAAGCGTCCGTAGAATACGGAAAGGAACAGATGAATGAGTGTCGCTGTGTTTGCGCGTTCATTTTCAACGCTGTAATGCCTCTTGCGCTTTTGACAACCACCGGTAGTATTCGGAAGTTGTCGCCATGGTCTATATCGGTCAGGAGGGCAGAATACTACATCATCATCATTGTTAGACAGCCAGGCCACTATAGCCGAGTGGTTAAAGAAAATCTGCCCCCGAAACGTACCCGAGTACGAACCCCTTCATGAAAAGCTTTTAGTTTTTAGTTAGTCTTTTAGTAGTTTTCTAAATTTATATACGAATTTTATTGTTGGTTTGTACACTAAAGCGGCGACCGCCTCACCACTGGTCACGTTATTCAAAATAAGCCTCGGTGAAAAGTGGGTTGAAATGACCCTTGACCACCCCTTTATTTTTTATTGTTTCAGTCGATTAAATAGACCCGAAAGGTAGTAGTGCTAATCTTTATTCTTTGCCATAGAGAAGAAATCACTATAAGATATTTCTTTATTCTCCGGCAATACGCTGCTATACTCTAGGCTCCACTAACTCTCATAAAATTACATGTTTACAATTAATTAGTTACTAAACATATGTATATACGAAAGTATTCAAACCCATTTGTATACGCAGAGATGAGGAGTTTTCATTTGGCACGACTCGGCGTGACCAAACAGGTGGTGAGTCTCGGCACCGGGTTTCCTCATGAGATAAGAAAGATTACTATGACATTTTTTCGTAGGCAGATTCTTACTTCGGTAATACACGGTACTGGTATGCTTGAACGTAACGTGGTACGTCATGTACGTAGATGTTGTTGGTACGATATCTATACAATAGTGAACATTTTATTAAAGTATCACTTCTTGCGTAAACAAACAGACAAAAATTTTAAACTTTTGTCTGTATAACTTGCTGTTGTAGCTATAAAAATTAGGTTTGAGCTATTTTCGTCTAGTAAGAAATTTTATCGATTGACACTTATTTTCGAGTAGTTACTAACCTGACATTACCGGCCCGTAAATAATCCACAGTCCACTGCAGAATATCATATACTTATAATCTCCTTAAAAGGAGGATTTGCCACGCTCTGCAAGCGGATTGGTGAACACATTGCCTCGCATCGTCATCCCGCTACCGACAGGTAGCCATTGCGATTTTCAAGGGGATGACAGATTCTTACACCGATACCACACGGCATTTAAATCATCCAAGAACATTTTCAATGTGCTGTCACAACTTTTTACGGCTTTGTATACATATTAGTATGATTAAAAAAATTAGTATATTTTTTTTTTTTTTATAGAAGAAGGGGGCAAACGAGCGTGCGGCTCACCTGATGGTAAGTGATCACCGACGCCCACGAACATCCACAACACCAGAGGAGCTACAGATGCGCTGCCGGCCTTTAAGGAAGGAATAAGCTCTTTTCTTGAAGGTCCCTAAGTCGTAACTATTCGGAAATACTGCTGGCGACAGCTGATTCCACAAAGTCGAAGTGCGTGGCAGAAAACTTCGATTAATACGCACTGTGGTGGAATGCCAACCATCTAGGTGGTATCGATGGAACTTCGAATTCAGTCGCGATGTACGATGGTGAAACTCAGCAGCTGGGATCAATCCGAACAGTTCCTCAGAACATTCCCCGTGGAAAATTTTGTAAAAATGCAAAGAGAAGCAACATCTCTTCGCAAGGCCAAAGGATCAAGCCGATCAGAGAGAGCTTGGTCGCCGACAATTCGAGCCGCTCGACGTTGGATGCGGTCAAATGGAAGGAGTTGGTACTGGGGTGCCCCTGCCCAGAGATGAGAACAGTATTCCATGTGGGGCCGAACTTGCGCCTTATAAAGTTGCAAACGGTGGACCGGCATGAAGTACTGTCCCGCTCTACAGAGCACACCAAGCTTTTGGAGGCCAATTTGGCCTTTCCTCCAAGTGACCACGGAACTGAACGTCGCTCGATATGTCAACGCCAAGGATTCTGATACTGGCTGAGGCAATAAGGGAATGTTCTCAAAAGAGGAGAAACGACAAAGGGATTCTTTTAGCGGTGAACGCGCAAACCTGTGTCTTTTGGGGTTGAATAGGACCAAATTACGTCGACCCCAATCCGAGACTTTGAATAACAAGGTCTCGACTTCAGACACAAGTTTGTTCCGGCACTCGTCGACGTGTTCCCGAGAAATATTCGCACGGCCTGTATATAGGGCATCACCCGTGCTGTCGTCTGCATAGCAATGAATGCTACTGATTTGTAGCATGTCGTTGATATGCAGAAGGAACAGAGTGGGAGATAGCACACAGCCTTGTGGAACACCAGCATTCACGGGTTTGGGGTCCGAGCATGCACCGTCGACAACAACCTTGATGCTCCGATCCGTGAGGAAGCTGGTGACCCAGTTGCACAATCTCTCAGGAACCCCGTAAGATGAAAGCTTTGAAAGAAGCGCTTTATGCCAAACCCTATCAAATGCTTTCGCTACGTCCAGACTAACCGTCAAAGCCTCCCCCCTTAGACTCAACTGCTTCTGCCCATCGGTGAGTCAGGTAAACTAGAAGATCACCAGCTGATCGTCCGCGACGGAAACCGTACTGTCGGTCACTGATCAGCTGGTGTTCCTCCAGGTACCTCAGGAGCTGGGTGTTGATGAGTGACTCCATTATTTTAGATAACAAGGGGGTGATGGCAATAGGCCTGTAGTTGGACGGATCAGAGCGGTCGCCTTTTTTCGGTATTGGATGCACAAATGCTGTCTTCCAAGATTCCGGGACGACGCCTGAAGAGTAGGAGTGCCGGAAAAGACGCGTGAGAACCGGTGCCAACTCAGGGGCACACATCCTCAGCACAATTGGAACGGGGATTCCGTCCGGCCCACTCGACTTATGGATGTCCAGGGCGCGGAGTGCCTTTCGCACTGAGCTCTGCAGAAACTGAATTTCCCGCATGGAGCACTTACACCACGGGATGGTAGGTGGAGAGTTTCCCCGGTCATCAAGAGTCGAGTTGGATGCAAAAAGAGAGCCCAAGAGATCAGCTTTCTCTTTTGCAGTATGGGCCAGCGAATCATCCTCCTTGTGTAGAGATGGGAGAGATGGCTGACAGAAATTCCCCTGGACAGCCTTGGCGAGAGACCAGAATGCGCGGGATCCCGATGGGAGGCGAACTAGTCTCTCGCCAATTCTGCCAATGTGCTTTAACTTTGCCGCAGCGATAACTCTTTTGAAGGACCTGGAGGCAGAGTTGTACTCGTTTTAAGAGCACTGGTTTTGCATCCCGAGACGCCGATGCATCGGCCCAGGCCTGGTAGCACTTCCGCTTTCGGCGTGACGCTATTTTGCAGGTGCGACCAAACCAAGGCTGGGATTTACCTCCGACAGGCACTGCAGAGAACGGAATAAAAGTTCCATTCCTGAAGTACCACATCGGTGACAGAATCTGCAACGACGTTGGGATCATCCAGCGAGAAGCAAACCTGCCCCCATGGGTAGGAAGCAAAGAAAGACCGCATTCCATCCCAATCTGCCGACCTATAGTGCCACACACGGCGGAACCCCGCAGATCGCGTTCGGGATCGGCGCGCGATAAACACTACACTCCGGATCAGACAGTGGTCCGACGAGCCAAGAGGGCATCGACTGAGACCAAATATCCGTCCGGGTGTGAGGTCAGCAAAAGGTCCAACAGGGAAGGTGTATGACCTTCCACGTCTGGGATCCGCGTCGGCGAGGTTACCAGTTGTGTCAGGCCATATGCTAATGCAAAGTCGTGATATATAACTTAGGTAATAATTTTTTTTTTCTGTTAATATATTTGTATCCTGAAATTATATTCACTATAGAGGTTACAGAATTCAATTTAAAAAAAATAATGACGAAACACTACCATTATTAGATAATGGAGAAATTACGTGCTAGGAATTACGGGCGAAGAATAAAGAAAATTGCCATTTACAAGTATTTTTAGACCTTAAGCTCAATATTCTAGTATTAGTAACTCTCTGAATTTAAGCTTATCTCATCGAATTAAGGCAGAATATTTTTAAGTCACTCATGAAACTATGATAATTTTATTTTAAGAATTATTTAATCTTAAAAGCTAGTTTCAACTGATATACTATCGACCGTCGCTTTTCGTATTACATTAAGCTACGTAGATATATACGTCATCATCATGAATGTGAATTGAGCAAAGTTAAAAACACCATGGACAACCCTTTTAGCCTCTTCGAAGATACAACAAGATGAGTAGCGGAACCTCCCAGGAGGTTTTCCAAACTTTTTCCTTCGTCACTCCTTGCGACATCTATGAGCAAAAAGGGGGTGGCAGATACTACGACCGCTACCACCAGAAATTCAATGATACATTAGGGTCTTGCAGCATTCCCCGTGTATGCTATTCATATTATCTCCAAAACATATTCGCCATGACCTTTACCTGGTGTGAATGACCATGTTATTAAACCAACAATAGAATAAAGTCAATATAACGACATAAAATTATTTTTGTAATTTCAATATATCAGAACGAAGCTTGTACGCATAAGCCTAAAGATAAATAAGCGATAGACACTTCAAATGGCAGCAATAATTTAAATTCTCAAAGCGTTGACTTCCACTTCCATTTCAGAAAAATAATAAATACGTGTTCCTTATAATTTAGGGTTTTATAAAATTTCTCGTTCTGCTTTATTTCATTGTACAATAAAGTATTAACTTTATTCCCCTTCGGTCGTATGGCAACTAGAAAATTTCTCATCCCATTCATTCCTTTGGGTGTCGGAAACTAAAGATCAACAGTCAGGACGGATACTGGACAGTAAGTTATAACGTTTTTTTTGGAGATCAGGAAGGTGAGCGCTCGGAAACACCAGCCTTCCCAGCGCACCGCGACAAATTTGATCTATCACCGTTCCTCGGCTGTAAAGAACAATTTTTAAGAATGAATTTGTGTCATGACACGAAAAATTACTTCTTCCGCAGTCCGCCAACCCCGGCTGAAGTGGGCTTATTAAACCCACTCGAAGCGTCAACTTTGGGTCAGTCATATTGTAGGTTTGTCCGGCCGTGTATGCACCCGTTTAAGCCGTTCGTGAGTTCTCAGTTTCCAGGCCAAAAATACAAGTTATTCATAAGTCTCGAGAAACTCATCGGTACGTGCATTCCTCGTAGAGGTTCCAACCTGAGTCTTCTGATTCGGAGATAGGCCATAATAGCTGAATTAGAGGATCTGGATTTTATCACACTGAAAAATATGAAAAAAGTCATCTTAAAAAATGCCAAATGAAAAATATTAAAAGTCAGGTAGCAGCGCAATGGGTGCCAGGTGTCTAGTCTACTGCGATCGAAAATGCGCGTGATGATTTTCCTCTAATCCATTGAGGAATGGACACGGGCTACAGCGATATTTTTCAATAACATACTGACAATGGTGTACATTGCAATTAAAACGCGGTTATACGTTTCACAAAACTAGTAATTCCGTTTCTTTAAAGAAGGATACTTCCTTTCATAGGACGCACAGATTACAATGAAAAAGTTATCAAAGAAAATTCTAAATGCGAGAACGTCGTACGAGTAAATACGCTAAACATCCATCCCCTTAAATTTGTCCAATGACCGTGATTCCAAAAATTAACGCCAGAGAGAGAGATGTTTGGCATAAATTAATTTCTCGTCGACCCTTGTAATTAAATTCAGAACAGACTGTGTGTTATGACAGTAGCTAGAAATGAAAACATTTATAACTTAGAAGGTTTTGTAAATACCAATTATGAAAATTAAATCAAAATTTAAAAAAAACTACTAAACTGTTTTCCATCACGATTATTTTAAGCTTATAACTATCTTTATTCATTACTTTAAATTTATTACTGCACCTATGTGCATCTATATCTCACCTACATGGGAGAGATCTATATGTGAATTTTTGGTAAAGCCACTACGCTCCAAGCATCTACCTGACAGGCTGCGGGGGCTGGGTTTGAATCCCAGCCAATATTCGTATTTATGATAAAATAAACAAAAGCTAGAGACCTATTTGATAATACCTAATATGACCATAACTTCTGTTGCACATTATAATGGAAATCTTCTATAAAAAGAGCATAATAATACTTATTAAGTGATAGAGCTGTTGCGTCGGCGCAAGCAGTCAGCACCTTACCAGGAGGTGTCAGCACCGTGCTTCAGCAAAACAAAATAAGTAGGGTGCGGAGGCCCGCCTGTGCGTATAGCCCCGCCATGTAAAACGGTGCCGGGCCGTAAAATAATAATGGAAAATATAAGAGCGCCTTAAAGGCCGCTTCCTGGGAGCCGCCAAGGCGCTGCTGGAGCTGGCGTTGGATGCGGCAGCATACGGACCGCCAGCCGAATGCGACGTGCAGCACGGCCACCTACGACTTGGTGTCGGTAGGGCCCTCTAGGACCCAGCAAGTAGCCCCAATAATAATACTTATTTGTACATATTTAAAGAAGTCCATGCGATTAGTTAAAAGCAATTTAATTAAACTGGCCGCCTTTGGCTTTGATACAAGCCTTCAATCTCTTTGCCGGCGATTCGATGGATTTATACACTGTCTGTATGTGGAATTTAGCCACTGCTGTTGGAAGTTCCACAGTATATTTATGAAAAATGTATCACTGAGAAGTTTCACTACACGATTCAAGACAGCCTCTTGATAAACTTTGGCCGTAGTCTGTACTCCAAAATTAAGCTGACTCCTTAGTAGAACCCCCCAATAAGATGCGCAGCTACTTTAGAGCTTAGAGCATACGCTTTGTCATTTTGGTTCTTGTAGCGCTTCAGAAAATCGTCGTGATGCGCAACATCAAGCGTTTTGATTAATCCACTCTCTTATGCTGCAGGGACTGATTTAGAGCATATCGTAGGTAGCAAGCACGTAGCTTCAAATCTTGGTTAATAATTGGCGACAGTGTCACATTTCCATCGTAGTTTATTATGTAATATGATCCTATTTTAAATACAGAAAATAATGTCAAAGAACTTTTTAAATTGTAACATTACATAAGTAATTATTATGAATGGTTTATCATATTATTATGATAAACCATTCATACTTTTTATCTTCTTTCTTCCCATGGGTGTCCTAAGAAGCGATAGAGGGAAAACACTATTTCATTGTGCTTAAAAAAGCAACTAAATTGAAGTAATATGAAAAAAAATATTTTTTGGTCTAAATTCCAACTATGAAATAAAGTTTACCAATACCCATGTATGGTCTATATCAAAAACATAATATTTGTTCTATCCCTTCAAAGTGATTCACAGAATATTGTTTGAATAAGTAATAATTGAGTACAAAATTGTACGACCGGCGAACTAAGTTCATTCACGCTTTTACTAACACAATACCTCATTAAAAATTAAAATTTAATAAGATTAGATTACGCTAATAAGCCTAATTATGGTCCTTACCCCTCCTATAGGACTTCATGATGTTCTTTTTCGGTAACAACAAATTAAGCATTTACATGAAAAAGTAAGTCGAAAATTTGCGCTTTTGCATATTATATATATAAAACTTATTATATATATGGAGCTTTTAACTTACTGTAACAATATTTTATTAACCTTGAATAAAACCTTCATACAAGGCTTGATCGGTTCCAGTTTTTTCTAGGAAGCCTGACATTTAAGTTCTATAAGACTCCGTCCTTAAATCGCGCGGGGTCTCGAATACTATAGACTCCGCCGTATATCCTTGGGTTACTTTTAAATGCTAAATAAATTTTAAAATGTCTAAAAATGTTATTACGTAACGGCAATGTAAGTATTAATAATAAATGTGATTAAAATGCCTCAATCTACTGCAACGCTTTAAGAACTCTCATGTATAATGATACAACCTGTATACTAGCGGCGCGCTATGTCGGCCGTTTGAATGATTGTCCGTGCTTTCATGAAGTTTTGTAAAATGACTACTACGTTCGAAATAGTTAAATGGCTGTGTTTAAAGGTGTGGCTCTTGATGCGGTTCCGAAACCGCAACACAGAGTACGATGCAGTTTATCTATTTATCTTTGAGTTTATCCCAACAAACTAGCAAAATCTGATTGTATTCTATGGAGTTCAGTTTGGCTACACTGAACAGGAAGGTACGAAATGGAAATCCGTATGTGTGACATACTTAGGTATATACAAATAATTCACCACCTAATCAATTTCTTCTAAATTCTTCTAATTATTTTTATTCATCTAATCATTCCCTCTTAATTTTCCCTTAATTGACCTTTACGATACCCCCGTGATGATATTGGCCGATATGATTGTTACACCGCACCCTTCGAACAGTAGTAAGCCTTAGTCTTTATTTTATTTTATCACAAGGTTTTAATTCTTTGTTCATAAATTAATGTATTTTATGTATATAAAAACAGAGCCGAGGACACGACATGTTTTATATATTTTAAAACGTGAAATTTGTGACCTTTTCTACACGAAGAGAAGTAAAACAACATGTTCGTATTTTTTAAATAAAATGTTCAAACTAAAGATTACAAAGGAGTAAAGGCAATTTCTACGCATGGCGTCGGCGCTGTGGTTTAGTAGCAGTGGTTTTTACTCGTGTCGATAATTAATGGATTTCAAATGAACTGTTTCTCAGTTTCCTAAACGGACCTTTTAAAAATACGGCCTTAAGTTTTTTGCATTTGTCACAGACGTATAAAGATATATTTTTTAAAGCTGCGTATGAAAGGTGTGAAATGCATTTAAGGTATACACCTACTAACAAGTCTGAATTTTGTTTTTATGAGAAATCTCACTTGATGGTAAGTGATTATCTACGCCCCCCGAGCACCAGAGAAGCTGCAGACACGTTGCCGGCCTCTAAAGATATAAAATACAGTAGTACTTTCTACTGTATTTTATCACTGAACTACAATCGTCTAAACATTTGTGACGAACATCAATTTAGCTAAACAGCCACTAATAAAAGAGTATAAAGTAATTGTTACAACAGTGTTAATCTTTGGTTTTATTTAATTTGCTAATGAGGGTTGATAAGGAAGTTAATTTGCTAAGATGCGCGTCTCAGCAAATTTATGATACTCATTTATAATGAATTTTCCCAAACAACGTCTGGTTTCATGAACCTTATTTTATTGAATAATTTATTACTTTGTGATTAAGATCGGTATATTTTAAATGTAAGATGAAGTACGGCTGAGAATAATTAAATATCGTTGTTGATGTAATTATAGTGCAAATTAAAAGATAATAATTTTAGATTATCTCGATTAACATCAATTTTGTATATTTTTTAGAGGAAGTGAAATGTTATCAAAATTATGTTACCATTATTTTTTTACAATCTACTATAATTTCTTAATAAGGTATCTGTCATGGGAAAGAAACAGACGAATACAGGCCGGTATCTTCCTTTTCTTTTTTTTTTTCAATCCGACTTCACACGCAGATAATAAAATATAATAAAAAGAAATAAGCCCCGACTACTACTACCACCACCTACAAAGCCTATACTAGTGCAATGCAAATCCGAGCTAACCAGCCCCCACATGTAGCCTCATCACAAATATGTCGCTGTACACAAGATACTTACATATAGTCCTCACTCTCCACAAACAATATAAAAAGAAAGTGGACTACTGGCCACAAAATGTATACGAGTACGATATTACTTTCATATCTTAAATCTTAGTTTCATATTTCATACATATTTCACAACAATACTTTAGTAGAGTAGTAGAGTCGCATAGACCTCCGTACGAATTGATGTATCACTAAACATCTCCGCAGGCTTCTTAGAGAAAAATAAATAGTTTTAAACCTGACTCGATTTTGAACAAACTTTGTATAATGTTAATCCAACTTCGGAAAACATCTTCTTTTTGCTATATTTTCTGATTTATTAATAAAAATAAAATCAGAGCACGAACACCATTGACCATGTTGTTTTTTATACTTAAATAATTGTCACCAAACCTCTCCGTAGTTGTAATCAATAGTCTTTTTTTTAGTACTCATATTTGTACAACTAACAAAGGGGGTAATAGTACATAATTATGTAATAATGTATATCTTTTGTTTTTAATAATGTTTTTATTTTAATTTTTTCTCATGTTTATTAGTAGTAGTTAAACACACAATTTTAATAGTTTGTACAATTATATTTTATATTTGTTTTATGTTATATCGTTGTACTATGTACAATATGCTTCTTGTCCGGTTGTTCATGAAGTCAATGAAGGATCCGACTGAAAAACAGTGCTGTGATATCACTGAGACGGGAACCTTTTTGACATCGCACAACAAATTAATCTTTTTTATTTGTTTTTTTTTATTTTATTTTGTGTTTTGTTGTGTGATTGCCAAATAAATGTGATTCTTTCTTTCTTTCTTACATTATCCCGTTTGTTCAGTATGAATATATGATAAAACCATAGTCATGTCTTGTCTTGATTCTTTCATTAAATGTTTTGTAACGTATTTTTAGACGACAATTTATATAATAAAACAATATTATTAATGGTTAATAATTGGTCGTTGTCTCTAACAATAGGTATACAAAATATATTAACCAAATACTTTATAAAAAGGGTTATTATAATAAAGAGGAATACATGCATGAAAATAACCACTGGGAATGATTTAATCGTTCCGAAGCCGTTGCTAAAAAAATATTTGTATTGTTTAATACTTACAATTTAACTACGAAGTAACTTTTTCCTGTTTCTTCTGCCACAGAGGACGGTGTAAAGGTAGAAGATTAAAAAAATTACGTTTGTCTAATGAAAAATTTGTTTCTTATGCTAATTAATAAATTATTTGCTTTGATTTGATCACAGGATGAACTGAACGCGGCTTGTGCAAAATCAACATTTTGGATAGAATTAATTACTAATGAGTGAGCGGTTTCCCAATCAGAAGCTACAATAGCTCCACGCGGTAGTTTCTTGATAAACTAAAGTATAAAACAAATAGCCCTCAAATATTTACTTACCCAGAGAAGCGGTTAGCGAAATCGTAAATTAAATAATAGTTAGCAGAGATGCTGCTATCTGTGGTTTTATCTTAGCGATAGTCAGAATCATTAGAAATAAACGCGAGTGGCTTAGATTAAGGAACCTCTTGTGGTTTCGGGGAAAATATTTTAAATATTGAAAGTGTTATACAATACATATGTACATATGTGTGTAGTGGTTACATTGTAATAAAAACCTTAATAATAGTTTGTATAATATCACATAATATTATATATATCACTTATCTATTATGGGATTAACAGATAGATCAAATTTATCATATAGACATTAATCGTGTTATGGGCTTTCGAACAGTGTAAATCTTATTACCGGTCCAATGATTATTCCATTTTATATATTTTATAATGGGATTAAAACTATCGGAGCTATTTAATTGACTACGAGTCAAACAGTATAAACCTTATTCCAATCGTTATAGTAGTTTTTGCGTACGAATCCCGTAATGATGAATCCTGGAAAATCTCAATTTTTAAATTTGAGTCATAAGCGTCCGAAAAGTGAAAACCACATCAAACTCTATTCAGCAGTTTTTGCGTGATGCTTGCACAAATAGATAAACAAACCGTCACAAAATTAAAATAAATAGTTTTGTGTTAGGCTTTATATATTTTTAATGTACAGGCGGATCTTCATACATTTTATAATTATAGTATATAGAATATGTATTCAAATAGGGACATCTGTCTCCGAATCAGGAGACTCTAGAACGATCCCCCTACGAGGAGGGCTCGTACTGATGAGTATTTCAAAACTTATGTATGATTTATTTATCGTTGTTATTCTAATTTTTCTACTACCACACAATATTTCCATTCACACTTTAGCAAACCTTTCGACCGTCAATTTACTATAAATAGTCCCAAACGTATGCATTTCGAAGCCTATCTGATTGATTGGATACACCCACTCGACCGACGAAAACTGTGTGCTCTTTTAACTAACGGATATAATGTTACTGTATGAAATTACTAAAATATATTCAGCACGAAATAGAACATACGAGTAATTACTTAGTATTAGTAATTAAATAAAATGAAAAAAATGTCTTATTTTTAATCTTTTAACTTGGGCCGGCTCGACTGGATTAATACCACGACTTCGCAGAACATCAGCGTGAAGGAGAGGCACCTTGAGCTTCTGCGTTTCGTTCGGTGAGTGAGATAACTGGAGGCCCCCTCCCAATTCCTCTCCTTATCCTCCCTCCTATCTCCCAAATACCCTTAAAGGCCGGCACGCCTCCTTTGGTATTGCAGATGGATGTGGGCAACGGTAATCACTTACCATCAGGTGAACCTATTGCGCGTTTGCCACCTGTTCCCATTAAAAACATAATTTCAGCCTGTCATACGTTCACTGCTGAACATATGCCTCTCCCAAAGATTACTTTAAATTACGGTCCTGAGCCACCTCAATCCATCGACTTCCCGCAATACTCCACCGCGGCTGTGCTCCACAAATCATCCCTGGCATCACGCACTCGTTGTATACTTTACTCTCGAGATTTTGAGGTATACCCGTCGGAAAGATATGATTTCCCGAACGCATCTCAGCCAAGTTGAATTCGTCGTTTGAGGAATCGAAATCGAAGTGGAGGTAGATCAAGGCTGGATTTAGGTAGGTAAGTCCTCGGACCATTTGTCCCAGGACCATACGTACCCTTCGACAACTTCGAGCCCAGTGTTTCCAACAATAACCGGTATTGGTGTGACATGGACGTTAGATATGAACTTCGTCTTATCTATGTTGTACGGTATAAACCTTCCTTTCCAGTTTCGGAGATATAACATCACCCCATCTTATACCTTTCAGCAATTGGAATGGTTTCGTACTCTGTTACTGTACTCGGATAGACATCGAAGCTTATATCTGGCACCGCGAGACTGTAGCACCTCCCAAATTTCGATTGAATCAAAGGCTTTCTCGCAAACCAGTGATCGAGATTTGCATACGACCATAAAAGGCAAAAAAATAGCGAATAGCTTAGCATATCGTATCAATTACTTACAGAGCCTTGTCACATAAAGCGAACACACACGCCTGTACACGCATGCACGCACGAGCACACACAAAACTATCTTCTATAAAGTAAAGCCATTAATTTAAGGATATTTTGGGGAAGGGAAGGGAAGGCTCCAGTTACCTCACTCACTGAGTGAGGCTACTGCACTAGATGCCTCTACTTCCCGCCGGTTTTCTACAAGGCCGTGGACGGTACAACTCTGGTCGAGCCGGCCCATTCGAGCAATAGCAAAAGCTGCCGCTTGGGTACCACTTAAAATAAATATAATAATTAAAATTAAATAAACGAGATCTCATAGAATATTATTGTGGTCGAGTAAACGTAAACTGTTAATTTATTTACTTAAAAATAGATATAATTGATACATATTAATGGAAATTAATATTATCAACTTTTCCTGCGGGAAGTTGTTACATTCCAAAATACTAAATGTAATCCTTGATTTTTTTTACCCTCACCTCGACAACTAAGCACTAATATAAATATTATATAAAGAAATAAACTTGAAATTTGATATGTGTATTTGTCCAGCTTCGGTTACTTACTGGCTTCTATTTATTTCTGTACTCTTGTGAGTGATGAGATAAAGAAAAAAATATATTTTTCAATTACATATATTATGTATGCTCAATTCAATTGTAAAGAATTCTTAGAAGAATTTATTTTTTTATAACTGATTACACTGTAGAGATAAGAAGTACCTACGTCACGACATAAGAAGCTCTACGACATAGACGCCATTCGATTCCACAAGAAAAATACTAAAGTCACATACTACTTTAAATGTTGTCACGAATGCTCGATAACGTCTTGTCAACTTCGAATGACAAGTCAAAAGAAAAAATGTTTTATAAATTGCCTGTCGATGTTAACGAAACTCTTTGGTGGGAACAATATGTACGAAAATTATTTGTTTAATTTATAACAAATCTAAAACCAATTATGAAAACGTCAAAAAAACTTTCCACCCTCTTTATCTCAACAAGCAAATGAGACAAAAATTATTTCTCAACTTTTTTATTATTTTGTACTATTACTATCATAGACTACAGACGCCGGGCAAATACAGGTTGATATACTCCTTTATATAATTTTAAGTACAACATTCATAAATTTAGTTTAAAAAATTAAAGTAAAATATAATAATAATTGTCTAATTGTGGTTACAAGCCTGAATGGCTATTTAAATAAAAATAATATAATGATAAAAAAACGATGGTAGGCGAGATCAATCTCAACCCATGTAAATTAGAGTTAGAATATAATTAAAGAGAAAATGCAATATAACTGAAGAGCCAAATTTTTCAGTTTTATAATTGTGAATTTCTCTTATTTTAACAAACTATGAATACAAATTATTGGTGCTATCAAACTATAACTGGTGTACTATCTATATAACACTTTTTATATTACTATTTTATTATTTTTCTTACATTGTCTGATTTGTTATGAGTATTAACTGAAATATCAAAAGTTTCTGGATTTGTAACCACATATGCCGTAAAGCCGATTTATGGTTAGAGATTTTTAATATATAGTCGATATTTATGAATGCTTCTAAAATGTCCCTAAGTTCTTATGGCGTTACGATATATCAATTTATATATATATATATAAATCAAATTATACTAATATTGAATTTATCAAATGCTTACCTAATGCATCATCGAGCCGACTATTTTAAGTGCATATTTGTAATATGCTTAGTGCTGAGTAAACTTTGTCGGAGATATAAAAGTATTACAAGATATGAATTCCACCAACCCGCCATGAAAACTGTGTGTCGGACGCTTTTTGATTACAAACCCCCTCAAGATTAAAAGGAGATTTGTGCCAAGCAAAGGGTCATTTATAAGCTGTTACTTTATTTAATAATAATTCTTGAAGGGTATAATAGGAAACTATCAAAATCTTGCTGAAGCCAATATGCGCCATCATCGGCTAGGTTTTTGGTGCATTCCAAAAAAAAATTATAAATAAATATTTTTGTGGCACCCCACTTGCATGTGTGGTGCAGTCTGCCATTGCATCTGCACTCTGTTGATAAGCAAGGCTCTGTTAAACGGATGATGGCGGAAAATCCAACCCAGTGATAGAGAACAGCGTCACTGGTGTGAACTCAACCCTAGGTAGGGTAGCCATCGCCACTACGCTCAACAACCCGCCTCCGAGCGTGGCGAGTACAGACAAATCTTTCAAAAAGTGCATGCCTGATATTATTGGTGCTTTCTTTTATGTTCAGCAGAGGATATAAATAGGGCGATGAAGAAAATCTTCTACGCGTTCCATACCGTAGGTTTAGTGGTGGGTTCATATACGTTTGTTTTGTTTTTATTGAAACCATTCGAAGATATAACTTGAAATTTGTTACATTAATATAAGTCACATACAGTTATTGAGAGTAAGAATATTTTTACTGAATAATATAAAGAAATACCAAAATTGCAATAAATTTCTATAAAATTTACTACGGTAAAAATGGCATGGAACCCTCTGAAACGAACTCAGACGTCAGCCACGTCGTCTCTTAAAAGAACCAATTAGTCATTTATATTTTTATAAATCTAATGAAATAAAAAAAAATATTAAAAAATCTATCTGCAAATTGGATGATTATGTTATATTTAAAGCTTACTATCGTGTATTAGGGTATAGGTACAGTTTTAAAATAATTTACGTAGGTACTTGAAAATCATTCCAAAGGCTTAAGCTTCGCTATCTATTTAACCCATGTTAACGTCAGGCTTAAAATATGGGTGATATAAGTACGCACAGTAAATTTAAACATATGTTATTAGCCAGGAATAAATTTAATTTAATTTCTTAATTTATTTGATCATAATAACTTATCAAACACAAAAATAGAAGATATACGCTATGATTATATTTGTAAAATAAATTTAAATACTACTTCAATAAATTCGGCTATTACTATTACTGACGTTTGCTCGGTATCGTGTAAAACGTCCATAAAGAATAAAAAACCCGCATTAAGATCAGTGAAGCAAACTTTTTCCATCAATTTGGCGACAAATCTTTTTGCAAGAAAATTGTGCTACTTATCAATTATTCTATTGAGTATAATGTTTAAATATTTTATTGATGGTATCGGCGTAAGAATTTGCTAACCGCTTTCTTCCCGTGTGTGACGTAAGAGGCGACTAAAGGAAAAACCTTGAAAACCGCAATGGCTACTGACAGATGGCGGGATGACCATCTCGAAAATTGCCAGATCAAAATTGAGCCGATGACGGGCAGTAGCGCCTAGGGTGGGAGTATCTTTTTTATGGTAAACGAACAAGCGGCTCACCTGATTTGAAGTGATTACCATCGCCCACGTACATCTACTACTCCGAAGGAGCTTCGCCGGCCTTAGGATATTTGGGATATGAGAGGGATTATAAGGAGGGATTGGGGGAGGGGAGAGGGACTCCGGTTACTTCACTCGCCGAACGAAACGTAGAAGATGCCTCTGTTTCACGCCGGTATTCTGCGAGGCCATGGTACTACCTCAGTCAAGCAGCCCCATTCGAGCAGCTGCAAATGCCACCGCTTAGCGCCGGGCGTGGCGATTACGGCAAATCCTCTCTATGAGAGAGGCCTATGCCCTGCAGTGGACTATTTACAGGCCGGTAAGGTAATGCTTATAAAAGATAAAGTTACTCCTAACGTTATTTTTGTCTTTTCATAGTTTATGAAGTTGAAATTTTATTTAAAGTTATACGTACTTTTTAATCACAATTTTGTTAACGTTTGTAACTAATTTGAATATAAATGTCTATTAATACTATTGGAAATGAATTCAAAAAGCAAAATAAAGTTCGCGTTACCCAAAGAAACGAAAATTTGCTGTATTCTGGCAAAAATTATACTACCAATTTAACAGGAAATTGTTTAAAAAAATCTCACGTCAAAAGGGTGATAAGTAAGGTTAATGTCCCCTAGCTGCCCATCAATACTGACGTAGCTCCCATTACTCAACATCGCTCAAGTGGAACGGTCCAATTTGCAGCTACATCTAAGCGATTTGTTTGAATCCCTTGAAAATTGTCACCTTGGAGGTTAAAGCGCATGATAAATTTAAAGTGGAATTGAATCAAATATAACATGTTATCTATCTTTAGAGATGCCTACCTCACTTGCACGTGATGTATCCTGCTAGCTAACAAGCAAGACTGGCGACCGAATGTTGTCGAAATATCAATCAAATCAAATCGGTCAAACTAGTGGTACCGACGCTGGTCTTACGGCTAAACCTTCTAATAAATGTTTATGGTTTTGCTGACATTTTCTTGAACCTACCTATGTTCAGCAGTGAACTAAATTAGGCTGATCTAGTCGTAGTAGCTGGTTGATGAGTGTAGTGTTGGGCTTCGTTTTTGTTGGTTGGATTTTCCGGTATATTTCGATTTTCGGAACCTCACCTGTCATCCGGTAAGATGCAAATCCTACAAGAGAGGTAGGAATTTGAAGAAAAAGTTAGGCTTTCAGGTTTCTTCTACTTCATATGCCTCCTAAAATCAACAGCTTATCCAAGATAGCGCTTAATAAATAATGTAAGATATTCCATTTTAGTAATTGAATTGAATATACTTATATTAATATGTAATTGGATTTATATTGCTTCATGATTTGGCCCAGCCGTGGAACATTTTCAGGTTGCTACTTCACTCTTTATATAGCAGCATAAGACATAAATATTTTTTTAAGTTAAACTGGCACCCTATTTAAAGAAACAATTAGTATAAATAGTACTAAGATAATTAAGGCTGCAATATACTTAAAGGAATGCGAAGAAACTTAGTGGCATAGGATTTGTGAGCATATGAAAATTCTTTATTTCAAAGTTATTTTTAATAATCTACCGCCGTTTAGTAATAAAGTTCCTCTAAAGAGCAGAACTGACGTTCGAATTTTTTTTTAACTTATTTTAAATTGAATTATGAATTAAGAAATAAAATAATAGTCACAAAATAACCAATCCTTAAAATTCCGACGACTAGAAACTGAATTCGCACAATTTAGGTAAGCCTAATAAAACTAAGCGATATTGGCTCAGTTTATCGAACGATCCGTCAGTCCCGAGCCGAGTCTAGCCCGAGAGCTAGCAACTCTAGGAATTCCGACTAGAAATGACGATTATATAAGATAAAGAAGTTACGTTTCGCCAAGCCTTGGGAAGTAGTGCATGGCATTCCAGATACATGTTGATTACATCTACTCTACATACACTGTTTCATTGCTCCACTTTGAATAAAAAAGTTGATATGTAACTACTTATTATTTAAATAACAGGTTGATAACAATATTATTTTGGCAATAAATATATAGGATTATTATATAGGAAGTAATTTACTTGGTAGAGTGATATTTTTAGGCGACGACTAAATTACTACACTAATACAACACAATACCAAAACCCGAAAACTAATAATTTGTGTCTTACACAAATATTTTTTTTTTTATTTATTTATGTACACATAAATAGGCATGAAAACATTAAAACTTAGTACATATTTGTACAAGGGCACTACTTATTCCATACATTGAAATTTCTTCCAGCAGACCCTAACATTTCTAATACATATTATGTATACAATTAAATTAATAAGATTACATATAACAAAATAATATTCCGAGATATATTTAAATAAATATATATGTATACATACATGCATACACATTCGTAAATATACAATATATATTCGATTAACACGAAACTAAGTAATGGTGCTTTACACGTTTCTTAAATAAAAGTATAGTTTCGGAATCTCTTATGGTAGGCGGTAGTGAGGTCCACAACCTTACTCCATGGACTGCAAAGGAATAGGAATAAAAACGGGAATTATGGATAGCATAATTAAGGAGAGTCCTGACATGCGGGTTCCCGAGGTATGACGGAAAGGATGGGTTTTACAAGATGTTATAAAGGAGATATAATAATCGAGTGTTCCTGCGAAGTCGAATTTGGAGCCACTTGAGGGTCTTGCGAAACTGAGATATTCGGTCAAATTTCTTGAGTCCGAAAATGAAACGGATTGTCCGATTTTACAAGCGTTAAAGTTTATTTAGTAGCTCCTCTGTAGCATCCAAATAGCCGGGATCAGCATAATCTAGTATGGCTGAATAAGTGTAAGTAAGAATAAGTAAATATTATGTGGTATTCAAACCTAGAAGCTAAGGACTCAGCAGTCAAATAAGCTAACAATTAAACCACAAAGTACTTCGAGTACATGGAGATGTCTACATTTGAGTGTGAAGAAAAACACTAGGTACCCGGTTTGGAAGACCATTGCTATGGTACCCTCTTCCGAATTTGAGTTCTGTATATTCGAATTGTTTTTCGGTCATCACTCGATCACCAGACCTCGTCTGTTAGTCAGTCGAATGTACCACTGACTAGTGAAAATTAAGTTGAAAATTCTATTGAACAAAATCAAACGCACATGGCGCATAATCAGTAAGCTAAAATTTAACGAATCAAACAAACACTTTGCTTTTATAGAAAAAAATGTGTTTATTTGCAAAGTTCTCAAAGCTCTACTTTAGGTATGTGAGTATTTAATCTTATCTATATGTGTAATATCTTCAGAATTATTAGACCAATTTTGAATGTTTTATCTCTGTTTGAAGCCTACGTTACTCCAGATGACCTTAGCCTATGCCTAATTTCCAAACAGAAATTCTTCCGTACAACTATCCGAGCGTAGGCGCTGTTCGCTTATCATTTATAAAAGGGAACAACATAAAAAAAAGTTCGAAAAGTAGTATATATGTATGCTTTCCTCATCAACTTCATATTTCTCTCATCAGGTGAAATTAATAGAGCTCGTTAAGGCATGAGCTCAAACTGGAATACTACTACTTACTTGTTATTCAAGGGTTCCGTTACCCACCATCCAGCTCCATCATCAGATCAGTTCGATGATACCATATTATTGTATTGTTATCGAATCTTAATCCATGAATGAAATTCTAAAATATTCGAACGTCAGGACATGAGGACAATTGAAGTTAAAGATTCCATTACATTGATGCACACATATAAATCAGGCTTATAAAAAGCGTGTAAGTTAACATTGTTATTATTATAAAGTAATTTTGCGATTATTTAATTTAACGTCAGAAGCCGTAACAGGGAAATGTTGGAAATAGCAATTTTCTATTATTCTTATCCGCATTTCACGGAGCGCTGTTTCTCCATTATCCAATATCAATATTGTTTTGTCTTTATTCCCTTTATATTGAATTTTGCTAAATGTTTCGGTGCCAATACTCTTTAGCGTTTATCATTTAAATTACTCGTGTTTTTAGTTAACATTTTTAACAAAAAACTTTGTTATTTTATTAAAATGTGTCTGTCGATTGGATAATAGCACTAAATTTGATTGGCTAAATGAAATCCCACAAATTGGTTTGTAAATTGGCACCGCCGTATCATGAAGTTATTTGGCGACTAACACAAAAACCTTAAAATATTTATTTCAAACACCCAGTGACGATGCCCGCCACACGTTCTATCTAGAGGAGAGGCTAAAAATGCTTCCCACTTTTCGCTAGCTCAACCTCATTTGGATACGCTAAGATGTGCCTAATGGAGGCTCGTAATTTCTGCCTACACCTATGTCTGATGACCGTTTCGCTCGTCAATCACTCTCTCCAGCGTGGCAGAACTTCTTACATTCAAACAATTCAGTTTTCATTCAAACCCTTTTCTAACAATAAATACCATTTTTGCACCAACTATCTTATTGCTGGAGAACACCGGAAGGAGAAGATGAAAACCAATAAGTGCCTGAGTCTCCACATACGTTGGTGGTACTATAATATCCAGAACTATTGATCACTTTCTATTGTGGACCGATAATTATCCTTTTCCTTAAGTTCTAGGCGTAGTTAAAATCTGTCAGGAATACATTTCATCATTCTATCTGCCAAGAAAGAAACGGAGACAGTTAATAGAATTAAGTGTCATGAGTACTGTACGAAAATACATCATTATATTACAGATTTTAGAAAAAGTTATATTGCTAGTTATTTTTCCATGTGATAAAAACTTTTTTCACATTTTTAAAAGAAACAGAGTGCAAATGTAATGGCTAAGCCATTACATTACATTTCATTACTAATTTCGAAACATTACACCACAGCATCGAGCTCAACATTTTTGTGATCTGAGCAGGTTTTACATCTTAATTGGAGTGCTTAAAAGTATTGTAATAATGATTATTGATAAAAGATGTGGTCAAGGATTACTGTGCTAACTAGCATGTTATGTTGGCAACCTTATAACTTTTAAATTCCTATTTAAACCGAACAATATTTGATAAAAACTTACTTTATTAACAACTTTAAAAACTAATATTGTTAATTTAAGTTAAATAGATTAATTAATAAATAAAATTGTGTTTTAATGATAAATCTTTTTTAATCAGATCCCACATTCCAAAAAAAAAACCAGGCACAACTTGTGCTTGCGATGTGAGAAAGGTAGAAAGTGCTTTCTACATTATAAAAGGCATAATTGAACTGGCAATATATTTGATAACAAAAAAGAACTATGGGAATATAAGTACTTCTCGATACGTGAATACCGCTTTCAGAACTAAATCCTTTAATATTATGCTTAGTTTTTTTTTTTTTTAGCTAGTTTTTAATGTTTTATGTACACATAAATTAGAGTTAGCTTAATACATGAAATGCATTATTAAGTTTCTTTCTTCCTCGTCTTAGCTTTAAAAATAACTTGAAACTGTTTTGTCGTGAGGTAAATAAGATAAAGGTGGTATTTATCTTGACTTAAATAAATCCCTTCTAACTGACATAAGATGAAGGTAAACATCTTACCGTGATTAATAGTAATCCTTTGCAACTTAATAGCAGAGGATTAAGTTGTTTAAATACTGTTATCTGAAACACAAAGAGCGGTAACTTGCAAAGTTACTAAGTTAAGCGAAACATAAAAAGTACGAAATACATTATAAATACTTAAAACATTATCAGGAATTTACTAATATTATGTATACTATATCAACCTTATTATACAGCTTCAATCATGTGCTCTTAGGATACATTTTGGTACCACGGGCAGCCGCTAGTATTTACATAAAATAGAAGACAAGACATACAATGCCTAATAATATATATGTAAAAATATTTTATAACCAAAACTACAGCTGTAAATGTCTATATTTAGTTCGTACGTATTTGTAGGAATCATTTACCATTTTGCGAGGAATCGATACCCCTGCGAAGTGGTACCCAGCCACTCTCCAACCCCCTCCCCATCAGCCAAACATCATTAAGGTCGGCTACACACTTGCTGCTCCTCTGGTATTGCAGATGTTCGTGGGCGACTGTAAACACTAAGTATTACCACCATACAAAAAGTACAACCTAGGGCCTTATGTACGGGTTATCTCTGCGTCCAGTTTCCTCAGTTCTTAATTAAGGCATCTGGCAGAAGGCTGACTTACGGATAAGCTGGATCTGGCAACCGACTGCCGGCGAAAAATCCCTCTGAATATCTCTAGCATATCCATATGAATCCATAATCATATAAATATCTCATGAGCATCTCTAGTGCGCATGTTTAGGCTCTGCGCTCATTAACTGGCCTGCTCGGCATGGTGACTGAAAGTAAATTTTCTGACCAAAGCATGCCAACATTTGCTAACGCTTTCATGAAAAAAGGCATATGTTTAGCAGAGGACTTATACAGGCTCATGATGAAATAGCATAGCATTCCTTCTTTCAACGCCCATTTTTCTGGCTTAGAATATGTCCTTGCCTTTTTCTTACTTATTGAAAAAAATGTTACTGTACTACACGGCGTATCGTATCCAACGGCACTCTTTATCATGACTGGAAGAGATAAAAGGTGCGTGGAACCATCGCAATTCTCCTGGTGTTTCGAAACACGATGGGATTAAAAGAAACATTTAAACACAAAATATATAGCGTTATTAAAAAATATTTCTTTAGCTTATAGAATATTCAAGAATTATTACGCTGAAATACCCAAGCTATTAGCGCCGCAGACGGTCTATTATATTATTCAAAACGTGTCAATGGCAGCGAGGGTCAGCAGCTTAATAATTCGATAAGCCCGAATTATCGGTCACTGTACTTTAACGATAACTGGATAGAATTTAATAGCTTTTAGTATTGCCGAAGCGATTTTATTTTAACATATAATTTTTAATGAAATGCTAATTATGTTATTGTAACAGATTCATATTTGGCAAGCACACTTTTATTACAATTCGCTCAAAAGAAATTAAGTAATAAATAACGCCCATCCAGAACTAAAGGTTTAATAATAAATATTGAATTTAAAAATTTATTTTCATCTTAGTTTTATAAATTACATATTTATAATACTAGCGAATGCCCGCCACCTCACTCTTGTGATATTCATTAAACAGTCACAGGACCTATACATAAAATAAACAACTGAAACCAAATTTCCAACCAGTTAAATTAAGATTTTAGATTTGATATGGAAGGTTATTTAGAGGCCGAATCATTTTTCTGATAATACTCTTAATCGAATTAATATGGCATTCATAGGCCGTTATGGAATAATGAACGTTTAAGGTACTGAATCAAAATTAGGTTTGAATAGTTCTGTGAAAATTATTTATTTCTTAGCTTAAAGGTTACAACGAGCGGACTTAATGCCAAGTAGTATTCTCTACCAGTCAACCCTTATCATTAGCAAAGGTGTAAAACAAGGAAAAAAACTATTATAGTTATACAATGAAACAGGCAAAATATCATACTAATTGACTTTCAAATCATTGTAACGAATGAATTTGCCTATATTATGAACAAATATTAAAAAATAAATTAACAAGTATAATATTGTTGCAGTTATCTTGGTTTTAAATATCAACATCATTATTACAGCCCAGTTACAAGCTCACAAGTCAACTTCTGTACCCCCCACAAAGATTGTCGCAAAGCACGGCTTCTGCATCCTTCGGCTCTCGTAAATGGAATGGACATTGTTCAACGTATATGCTAGGTAGGTAGAGATTACGGAATTACGTTTCACGACGGGGAAGATTCCTTGATTATTTACCGAAAATACTAATGGTGCAGCCAGGCGTAGCGATAACGATAAACGTAAGTGCACAACAACTTAGAAAATGCACATGTCCTCTTCGTCAGACTGTAAATATTATTGGACATATAATTATAAAATTTTAAGAATAATATTTAATTCATCGCCATCATTACTAATACAGCCTGATACAAGTGAGGCTTTTCTTGTCTCAAAGCTTAATCCAAACCAACACTATACAGGTTGTCACTCATCTTGTGCTGAAGGAGTCTTTCCATACTGGTGTCCTATAGTGAGTATCTTTCTTCCTCAACAACTATTGTTAGTTCTCCAAGCTATGTGGCTGGCGGATTGCCCCTTCGGCTTGCTGATCTTCAACACTTTGTCGGTTACCATAGTTCTGCCGCGGATATCATCGTTGCATCTAGGCTACGGAAAACTATAATTATCATGGTAAGGGAATCTACCATGCCATCTCACTCCTTGAAAAGCGACTTAGGTATTTTGCCAGAAAAATGTTTTGGCGATCTGCGTTTCTGGTAATGCAACGGGCATTCTTGGACAGATATTTATTTGTATTTATTACCACCTTATTTGTTTATTTTAAGTATATTGATCCAAAATACTACAAAATTCATAAAGACAATCCCTTCTACTACAGAATCAGAACATCAATTTACGTAATAATGTAATGCGGACTGTAAATCATAGTTAATGTTGACTTTACAGATTTTGAAGAAAATTTATTGACACTAAGATATGATAAGTATTCAGATATCGTAAAATATATTTTAAGAGTATTGTCGTGGTAGAGACTAATAAATTTACTAAAAGATATTTTTACATGAAAATAAGTAAGTTATAACAAAGGTATAAAACCTTCATTTTACGTAATTTTTTTGACGATATTCTTTTGATACATGTAGAGCTTTAGACGAGATCTTGAAAACTGATGGTTGTATCTTACATTTAATTTAGTTAGTTCTGTATTTTTTTGAGAGTTTTGATGTGTTAATATTTATAGTGGACACTCCAAAACGGTTGTCCGTATAATATGTCAAATAATTCGACATCGCCGCGGGTTTATGTTTGACTTTTCTCCATTTTCGCCTGGCGAATTGGAGAACGTACAGGTGGTGCTATCTTGCGGCCACACGCGATTGTATAATGTTACGCAATCTTGTGTGGTTATGAACAAAGATTTGACTTTCTGGACACCGTACGCGCGCCTGAATTATTCGTAAATTCAATCGAATCATTATTTATCGGGGGCCTGAATTATCTTCCATATTTCCCCACACCGTCTTGCATCCCGCAAGAAATAAGTGACTTTATTTTTGGACACTTTGAGCTGGATAAGTTTATTTCCTAATCACTTGTCAACAGAAAAAAAAGCATATTGCGTATAATTCGTGCGTTCACTAGGAAATACTCAGACATTTGAAAACCGCAATCTTAACATTAAAAGTTCCCATATTTCAGCTTATTATCATTGATTTCTCTGTTGAAAATATAGTTACAATTTCATTTTATGTGTTTTCACAGATTTTATAACGGAAAAAACGCTTATTAAATTGTAATAAGTTACTTTTTGTTTTGTAATCTTTATTAAAAACTTACCGCAGATGTTTCTCGAGTCTTGTCCGGTTCGCGAATGTGTATTTGCGTATACGTATTTACATTGTATGATAGCACAGCATTCGTTAAGTATAACGTTTTATGAATTCTGAAAATTATTTTTTCGTAATAACAACCTCAACTCGTTACTCTTAAGAGTAGACAGAGATTATAAATTTATTAAAGAATATTGGTTTTTGACATTATTTTTTTGGAAAAAATCGTTATGTATATGTAAATTTTGTTGAATATCTGTCAAAATACCTAACGAATTATCTGTGCTTGCAAGTAAGCGTGTCCTACCAAACCAACTTTAACCGAATATTTGTGAAATAACTCTGTATGAACAGAATGAAGAGAATGAAGATACCTCATTCAATTATACCTATGTCTAGGTTTTGTACTAGAACTATTTCTGTACTGCAAGAGGTCTCTCTTCATCATCATCATCGGCCTTTACACGTCAGACCACCAAAAAATGCCGGCTCGCATATCATGGAGGTTTTGTTAGAAATCAATGACAATTAATGAATAACTACGAGTGGTACCGGAAGCGATATCAAATAACGTTAATATTGTGAGTCCTTACATGAATGCCAAATATATAAAACTATAAAAAAATTGTTTCCTTTTGCGAATCAATTCGCCTTTGATATCCCAAGGAAAATATTTTAGTAATCTAAGATTTTTTTTAGACGTGAAATTTAAAAACATGTAAATAATCCAAGTTAAATGTAAATTGTATTTCAGAGCCAATACAAATAGAGAAACAATAACTTTAATAAATTTTATTTGCATCTTAAAATAATTTTAACAACTTTTCATTCACAAATATTTCATTCAATGTAAGTACTGCTAAAGTAAAACTAACGTAATGTGAGGCGACAAGCGTTAACACACAAGCCGCACCGGCTCCGGTCCAGTGCTCTTTACAAAATGAATGGTTACTTTCAAAATAATTGCAATAGAATTATAAAATTTTATTAACAACCTGTAAGGTATCATTCTCCAAAAATATCTCTGTAGGAGTATCAGTCACGTATACTAACGCAACGCAAAAGTTAAAACACAAGAAATACTGATACGTAATCGTGAAATTTAAAAACTATAGCAGCAATTTGTGCTCGAAGGTGTTTTGCTACAGCGATCTACTCATGTGATACAGACAATATTGGTACAGCGTGGTACAACGGCGTAGACTCTAACCGCTATTTAAGAATTGAAAACAAGAAAAAAGTTACTCCGACTTTCTGACTGATTGCAGTTGAAAGTGTTATTTTTAACAGATACTAATTCTCTTTTTTCCTTTAACTTGTCATAAGAATAGACTTTCTAAAGTTATTAATCTGCTCGAAGATCAAAGTTTGTTAAAGCGGGGATTTATTTAATTTTTTTGCTCAGAGCATATATTACAGCTTTCACAAAAGGAGACTGCCTGGCTAGTGGAGATAAGACACGAAAGGCTTAAGTTGAGCTGCAGTTTAATGTACAGGAAAAAATTAAGGGATTTTATTTAAACAGCTGAAATAAAGTAAATAGTAATTTTGTTAATCAACCTACATAATATTGCATTTGGTCAGTTATTTTAACAGAATTTAAATTGAATCACCGTATGCGTTGAATAAATCTTTACAAAATTTACTTATAGTGTATATTTATATATACGACTTAATATAGGAAGTATGCTTTGAATAACAGTGGTTCCTACCACTTTCTACCTAGAAGACGTGTGGATAGGTTACATTTTCTGCCGCTAATCAGTATTGCTGGTTGCACTTGCATTACGGTTTGAACGCCAGTATATTTACGGACTGTGTAGCATGCCCTTTATGTCCTCTGGGGTGGCAACACATCTGTAATCTTCTCCGATTTAAATAGATGATTGATGTCCGTGAGGTACCGAAGACTGTTAGCTCGTTAGTCACTTCAATGTTAAAAAAACTGGACTAATCTTAAGAGTTCGGTGGGACATGTATACGTCAATGGAGTCCGAGGTTTGTTAAACTGTTTATTAAACTTTTACATATTACTTATAATTATTATTTAGCTTTCTCACATGACACTGTAAACACTAGTTTATAAAATTGAGCGAACCTGGATCCTTTTTGTAGACCATCGATGCAAACAATTATCTTGTCAAGATGTTAAACAAAAAAAATTGACTTTCGCGCACAACCCCAAGTTCATTTTCAGATGTTTACAAAATTTCGGATTTTAAAAATAATCTAGTACTACTTTTAATGCTTACTTTTTTATTTTAATGCCTTCATTTAATTCGCTTTGTGTTTATAGTTCTTACGTCTTTTTTCACTAAGAATTTCGCTCATAATGTTGAAACTTTTTTAAAATGTTCATCAAGATTCCAAAAGTGCCATAGGTTGTGTTTTATCTGACTTAATATTACAATAATCATGTCGGTCAGAGCAAAGACAACATGTTTCTTGTAAGGAGACCGCTTACACGCTACACACTTTTTGTTTTTTATTTGTGATGATGTCCGCAATAATGACACGTATTTTGTGCTCATTTTAAAGGGGCTACGTTTTACGGTCCTTAAAACTAAGGTCAGACGAACGGACGGACGGACAGACTGAGGGACGAACGGACGCACGGAGGCAAGAACGGACGGAAGGACGGACGGATGGACGGATGGACAGACAGACGGCTCAGGATAGGTAAAAGTAAAGTAATCTAAAATAACTAAGTGACATCTCTGTCTCATACTAAGGTTTCGGAACTGAATGAATGTATGATAAAATATTATGTGGTTATACAGAAACCACGGTGCGCGAATCTGACTCGCACTTGGCCGGTTTTTGTAAATATCTTATCACTATTGCAAAAGAACATGTATTTGTATGATCTACAAATAATTGATCCGGATCTGGATATAGAAAAAATATTAAATTTAGTTCAATCATCTCCACGTCTCCGGAGAAAATTCAGTGGAGACATGTTAATAACCTAATAAAAATTGAAAAATAAATTAAATAAAAGTGTGTATCTTATATCAAATAATAACGAATATAATTAATAATACGTCCGACATGTCCTCACAAGTTAAATGATGAAACATATTTATATACGAAACATATATAAACGAGAGCCAGCCTCGAAGGTCGGATCTTAATAACTTAATATCATTAATTATAATTATATGAAGCTTCTCACTGTGGAATTTGGTACTTTAAGATTATAATTATTCACATCATGTGCGTGAGTTCTAATGCTTTAATCAAGTTACAACATTAACTTTGTTATAGAAGATTATTTTATCTGACATTATATTAGCGACGGCTTAGCTTAGTGCATTTAAGCGTTGAATTATTGTACTTAATCGCCGAATAAACCCAGGACGGGTTCGAATCTAAACTAAAGCCAATATCAGTGCAATAGTAAAATCATTGGTTACCAAATATTGGGGACCGACCTCGTCATAAGACCTTTAGCGGAATGATTTCTTGTTATTACGCAAACACCACATTTGAAATGAAGCTATTATTTACGTATTTCATCGCGTTTAAGTTTTTTGATGTCATAGTTAACTCGGGTTACGTTCAGCTTTTAAATTAGATCAAAATTAATAATTAAATTCTGAAAAAAAATCCGTTTGGACAAAAAAATAAAACATTAATAGTAAAATTATAGAAAAATGCCTATTATATATCTATTACAGATTATTAACAATTAAAATTTTCGAATAGCAAAATATTTCTTTTTTCCTTTTCAAAAAAGTTTATCCTTCCTAAACATATTAGTAAAAAATCAGACCACATTATTATTAGAACTGAGAAAAAGTAACCGAATTATATCATTTATGCCAAGTTATTTATTTGCAGTGTATTGATAAGTCTAGAAATGTATTGTATGTGGAATAATAAATACACTTTCCAAACTTGCGGTGTCTCGAAGTTACTCAGTTCCTCAATTTCTAGATCACATTTCACATGAATTTCATATGATGAAGTCATAACAAGTATTCATGTATATTGTGGTGGGATTGTTTTCAGTCCTTATACTACGTGTAATCCGTAACTTTTCCAAATAGAAACCGGTACTGCTTGTCAGAGTCGGCCGTGGTAAAATATTATTCATATTTCATATATTTACTGGCTTGAGTTAAGTATCATCCTAGATTGTGTCATATTTATTAAGTCAGTCCATTAGTGATGGCCCATAATTGTAATTTTTGACAGTCGTGTCTTGTAATGTATTTCACCTAGACAATAAGTTCAATATAATAAGAAATACAGCTTTTTTTGAAAAAAAAAAGCACACGTCTTATAACCTTCTGAATGGGGTGGGGTAATATTTATATGAAATTATTAATAGGGTACGACCAAGGTTAACCAACACATTAAAGTTTATGGTTGAAGCTGAACCATATCAAAGTACAACGGAGTTCGCAGAATAGTTTGATATCAACGATGAAACAATTTTGGTTAATTTCAGTGATTTAATGTGTGAATAGATAAAAGTGGATATAACGATAGTCAAGTTTTAATCATGAATTTGTTTGTGTGGATTTTAGAATCCACGCGCAACGTATTCACGTTCTGTCTCTCGATACGTTTAAACTAAGTTACTATCCATAATCTGTGCATTCATATTAAAATAGCTTCATTAGTTTCGATTACATATTAGACTGGTACGAGCCTCCTCCTGAACTCGTGTATCCTGATTCGGAAGCAAATCCCCTACTCGACTATAGTAGCGTCGTGATTATAATTATGATATACATAATACCGGACACAATAATTAATAGCGGATAAATTGTCGAATTTTCTAAACGCTTGTGTCAAGTGCAGGTGAATTTATTGTTCAACCCAAAATGTACAATTTATACGCTTCGGCACGTGGTTAATTAGAAAACCATTAATCTTTATCAGGTTTCATAAAAATACAGCAACAGTGTCATGCGCCAATTTTGATAAAATTTATTTAAGATTTTGATCGTATAAATATTTCCTTAACCCATTGGACACAACAGAACTGGCAATTTCCCATTGCGGGGTAGGCAGATGTGCTAATACATCCAACTGTAAATAGACGATGTATCTGACTAACAGCTTTCTGAAGAGAGATATAAAATTGTATTAGTTTCAGCTTCCACTATTTGACATTGCATAGAGCGTCAAAACATCTGAGATTGTCATCCAATCGACACTCTTCTAATACTGCACACAATTTACAATGACATTGTGCGCGTTATTTCTCTTCTGCGAAATCCATGATAAAACAGGAATGATTACTATATGCTTTATATACTATAGTTTTGATAATCACACAAAATCTTCTAAAATCCCAAATTCTAAATATTATAATATTATTTTGTTGCTTAAGTACATAACAAAATTATAAATGGGAACTCATTTAACTAGACTCGCGGTGAAATCATACCATTGGTTTGATAAGTTTTAGTAAATTTCTACAAAAATCTGAGTTATTTAAAATACACCAAGTATTAGAAATTTATATAAACGGTTTTCTCCGATGCCAAAATAAATATCTCAAATATGCTAGAAGTTAATTATCAAGACCGGTGACGGAAAATGATATCATTAGTCAACGAATGCTTAAATAAATGGCTAATTTTAAATTATCGTAGCAATAACGTTGAAAGATATCGTTAATTAAGTAATGAAAGAATAGAGATTTGACTTGTTTACCCACGCTGTACACATTAGTAATTCATTGTACTCCGTAGTATTCAAAAAGTAATGATTAATTAACCCTTCAATCATAGAAGTTATTAAAACAATAAATAAAAAAATGATTATTATGATAATTATGAAGAATATGTACATATGAAAAACATTTAACCTATGACGTAATGAAAGAAAGAAACAAGTTTAATAAGAAAGAAATTAAATTAAATTAAATTAAATTAAATTAAATTAAATTAAATTAAATTTATTATTTTTCGTCGTTAGATAAATAAATCTCGTTTTAATTTTACAATCTACAGCTATTTCGTAATAATGTTTCTCTGACAGAAAAGAAACCAGGTAAAGAATAAATACGTTTTTGTGGTCATTTTCAACATTTTTAAATCGAAGTCGGTATAAATTTAGAAATAAATAGTCCCAGTGACGGTACCTTCATTGAAGTTAAAAAAACCCACGCATTATCTACTAAACACTTCTACTGCCTACCAAATTATAAATGGGAACTCATTTAACTAGACTCGCGGTGAAATCATACCATTGGTTTGATAAGTTTTAGTAAATTTCTACAAAAATCTGAGTTATTTAAAATACACCAAGTATTAGAAATTTATATAAACGGTTTTCTCCGATGCCAAAATAAATATCTCAAATATGCTAGAAGTTAATTATCAAGACCGGTGACGGAAAATGATATCATTAGTCAACGAATGCTTAAATAAATGGCTAATTTTAAATTATCGTAGCAATAACGTTGAAAGATATCGTTAATTAAGTAATGAAAGAATAGAGATTTGACTTGTTTACCCACGCTGTACACATTAGTAATTCATTGTACTCCGTAGTATTCAAAAAGTAATGATTAATTAACCCTTCAATCATAGAAGTTATTAAAACAATAAATAAAAAAATGATTATTATGATAATTATGAAGAATATGTACATATGAAAAACATTTAACCTATGACGTAATGAAAGAAAGAAACAAGTTTAATAAGAAAGAAATTAAATTAAATTAAATTTATTATTTTTCGTCGTTAGATAAATAAATCTCGTTTTTAATTTTTACAATCTACAGCTATTTCGTAATAATGTTTCTCTGACAGAAAAGAAACCAGGTAAAGAATAAATACGTTTTTTGTGGTCATTTTTCAACATTTTTTAAATCGAAGTCGGTATAAATTTAGAAATAAATAGTCCCAGTGACGGTACCTTCATTGAAGTTAAAAAAACCCACGCATTATCTACTAAACACTTCTACTGCCTACCAAATTATAAATAAACGTACATCGTGTCATATGGTACTTAAACTTTTTTAAAAACTTTTGTATTGTGGTGGGCTGGGCTTCGAATGTCTATAATAGTTATTATCATTATTTTCTGTGATCTATGTCATAGCCAGTAGCTACGCCGCTTATTTGAAAAATATACTGCTATTTCGCAAGTGCATATATGTGAATCTTTATAACCTAATGCAATAATGCAACGAGTATGTTGGTAGTTTGCTAATGAAGTTGGAGCGTACTTATTCAAAACGAAATAGCGATGCGTCAAGCGCCATTGCAACTAACTATAACAATCGATTATATCGACTACGATCCATTACATTTTCTTACATATTATATTTATTCGTTTATATAAAAAAATCGCTCGAAAAATACTATTTATTAAATAGTAAGTAAATGAAAAAATGTAAGTTACTGACAAAATTTAAAATATTGATACCAATAATCAATACCTACGTTAATTTAATAGGGCCTAATAAAAAAAAATGTTTGTTATACTTAGTTTTGTTTATTTAAAAATGTATCATCTTTCGAGCTTCTCGCTGTCCCGGGTATCGCTTCGGCATGTCATCTCCGGTTTTCGGCGCTTTCTAACTCTGAGTATCTGCACAGACACAACCTAATAGCCAGGATCCTACATCAGGAGCTCGCTCTGAAATACGGTCTCTTGGATCGGATCCTATCTACCTTATAAGACCTCGCAGTAAGCCGTGCTAGAAAATGACCGCGCCGGGTTCTACTGAGACCAGCCCATCATCACGCACAGAACGGTTCTTGCGTACAAGCCTGATATCGTGTTGATGGACCGGGCAGAGTCGAGGATATTTTTGGTCGACATCACCATTCCATATGACGAGAACCTCGTGAAAGCCGAAACAGTTAAGAAAACTAAATACCAGATACCTTGCTCACGAGGTGACCGACAGGTGGGGTGGTATGCCGACCGTAATTATTCCGATAGTGGTCTCTGCAAATGGGTTAATCCCAGTTAGCCTCTCGTAACATCTGAGGCGGTTGGGACTCCGTGACGGACCGCTCCGTGCTCAAATGCAGAAGGCGGTGCTCCTTGATAACGCTCGCATGGTCCGCCGATTTCTTTCCCTTTCCCCCTAACCCTCGGCCGTCCGGTCTCCTCTTCCGAGAGCTTCTTCAGCTGGTTGGGTTATTATTCATTTATTTATTTTATAGTATTTTATGTATGTATACCACCCAACCAGACGAGTATGTAAATAACCCCAATAATGATAATAACAATATTTTGTTCTATACCCTTGATAAATACGAGTATATCAAAATGACAAATTCTCAGAATCAATTACGCCGTTCCCTTTTATGGAAAAACATTTATTGAAGGCTTCTTATCTTACTTTCAATATCTATAAAACAGTTTTTTTAATACAAACTATAAACAATTATAAAAACATCATACAAAAAAAAACAGGAAGTGGATCTCAAAAACCATATGAGATAACAAGAGAGAGAGAGATTATTTTTATTTTAAAGAATACTAGGAATGCTATAAATATTACGAATATTCCTTTTCAACCACAGTGTTAACCACTTCAACTAAGCATTAGATCTTGAATCCGGAGTGGTTTACGAAAAAACTCAAATGGCGGGCTCAAACCTGCAACTTCCGGTTTGTAGTCTGTACCCGAACCCATTAGGCAATTGGCGCTAATTTTTTTCTGTATGTATTTTTGAAAAAAAAAACAATTTTTGTGTTTGGTTGATATTCCGGTCTCCCTCCAACACTCGTAGTGAAGCTAGTAATAATATGAAATAATAGTCAGAGGTCTATTTACTTCCCAAATAGTGGTATGTCCGCGAGGATAACATGTGGAGGGGCAATGAGTTGTAAACAATTATATGAAAGATAGCATAGGCCCACAGTAGAATCTTGTTCAATTACATTTATTTAAGACCAGCGGGGAATTGCATGTAAATTCTCACTTGCTTCACCTGTGATTCCTATAACGCAAGGCAAAACGGCAAACTCCAACAATTGCGTTGCGGTCATCTGCTAACTGTACTGGTAGTAACATACTACTACTAATATTGAATCTTAGGTTAACTAACTAGAAGATAATTTGCTTTCAAGAGTTAACAATGTCTCCAAAAGCCGAGGCCTCCATTTTGCGAGGCAAGATAAACTAGGAGATACCGGATAGGTTTCTGCTGTCTTCATCCACACTACTGACAGACGTGACCTGTACTTCTTCCATCTCCGTAGAGTAGTAGAGCCTTTCTCAGGTTGTGCGATTTCTCCTATATTCTTAACAGTACAAGCAAAATTATTAGATATATATAATACAGAATTGAATATATAGAATTTTATAGATATAATACAGAATTGAATATATAGAATTTTATAGATATAATACAGAATTGAATATATAGAATTTTATAGATATAATACAGAATTGAATATATAGAATTTTATAGATATAATACAGAATTGAATATATAGAATTTTATAGATATAATACAGAATTGAATATATAGAATTTTATAGATATAATACAGAATTGAATATATAGAATTTTATAGATATAATACAGAATTGAATATATAGAATTTTATAGATATAATACAGAATTGAATATATAGAATTTTATAGATATAATACAGAATTGAATATATAGAATTTTATAGATATAATACAGAATTGAATATATAGAATTTTATAGATATAATACAGAATTGAATATATAGAATTTTATAGATATAATACAGAATTGAATATATAGAATTTTATAGATATAATACAGAATTGAATATATAGAATTTTATAGATATAATACAGAATTGAATATATAGAATTTTATAGATATAATACAGAATTGAATATATAGAATTTTATAGATATAATACAGAATTGAATATATAGAATTTTATAGATATAATACAGAATTGAATATATAGAATTTTATAGATATAATACAGAATTGAATATATAGAATTTTATAGATATAATACAGAATTGAATATATAGAATTTTATAGATATAATACAGAATTGAATATATAGAATTTTATAGATATAATACAGAATTGAATATATAGAATTTTATAGATATAATACAGAATTGAATATATAGAATTTTATAGATATAATACAGAATTGAATATATAGAATTTTATAGATATAATACAGAATTGAATATATAGAATTTTATAGATATAATACAGAATTGAATATATAGAATTTTATAGATATAATACAGAATTGAATATATAGAATTTTATAGATATAATACAGAATTGAATATATAGAATTTTATAGATATAATACAGAATTGAATATATAGAATTTTATAGATATAATACAGAATTGAATATATAGAATTTTATAGATATAATACAGAATTGAATATATAGAATTTTATAGATATAATACAGAATTGAATATCAAAACCATATGAGATAACAAGAGAGAGAGAGATTATTTTTATTTTAAAGAATACTAGGAATGCTATAAATATTACGAATATTCCTTTTCAACCACAGTGTTAACCACTTCAACTAAGCATTAGATCTTGAATCCGGAGTGGTTTACGAAAAAACTCAAATGGCGGGCTCAAACCTGCAACTTCCGGTTTGTAGTCTGTACCCGAACCCATTAGGCAATTGGCGCTAATTTTTTTCTGTATGTATTTTTGAAAAAAAAAACAATTTTTGTGTTTGGTTGATATTCCGGTCTCCCTCCAACACTCGTAGTGAAGCTAGTAATAATATGAAATAATAGTCAGAGGTCTATTTACTTCCCAAATAGTGGTATGTCCGCGAGGATAACATGTGGAGGGGCAATGAGTTGTAAACAATTATATGAAAGATAGCATAGGCCCACAGTAGAATCTTGTTCAATTACATTTATTTAAGACCAGCGGGGAATTGCATGTAAATTCTCACTTGCTTCACCTGTGATTCCTATAACGCAAGGCAAAACGGCAAACTCCAACAATTGCGTTGCGGTCATCTGCTAACTGTACTGGTAGTAACATACTACTACTAATATTGAATCTTAGGTTAACTAACTAGAAGATAATTTGCTTTCAAGAGTTAACAATGTCTCCAAAAGCCGAGGCCTCCATTTTGCGAGGCAAGATAAACTAGGAGATACCGGATAGGTTTCTGCTGTCTTCATCCACACTACTGACAGACGTGACCTGTACTTCTTCCATCTCCGTAGAGTAGTAGAGCCTTTCTCAGGTTGTGCGATTTCTCCTATATTCTTAACAGTACAAGCAAAATTATTAGATATATATAATACAGAATTGAATATATAGAATTTTATAGATATAATACAGAAATGAATAAAATCACTATAATTTGGAATATTGTTTGAATCACGAATAGACAATTAATAATTCTTTACGGTGTTCGCATCTGGTAATTTCAGACTAAGGTGAACAAAAATTGAAGAAGTGTCTATTACACTTTCTCTAAATTTGCGGAGTCGGGTGCTGAAGGCTTCTAATATAATATTTGATTCAAATAGCTAGCAGTTAAAGCGCGTTTATCATGGTATTTTGAGATAAGAGCATCCTATACCCCGTTTTAAAATGTTTAACTGCTGGAACAAACCCTGCTGTGACGGATTTGGCATTAACGGTTACGTTTGTTAAGAAGTTCCGCTCCGTTCCGAATTTGTAAGCGATCGATTATCGTAAATAACACTCTTAAAAGTTTAATAGAAAAATTAAACCAATTGTGTATCCCATTAAAGATGGGAAGATTAATGCACGGTACTTTAACAGAGTCCTTGTATTCTACGCGGTCAGAATCTTAAAACCTTGAGGAAGTTGGCTCTAGTGTACCTAAAATTTCCTTCATTATCGTCAGACTCACTGAACTCAAATTACTCAAAGAAAACTTGATAATTGACTTCATAATCTTCGTTGCATTCTAAATGCGACATATAAATATCGTCCATTAAAGCATGATAGTAATGGCGCAGCTCTGCAGCCATAGCAACCAGTTTTTTTTTAATATAAATGTAACAAACAAAGTCACCGTCCTCCTGATGGAAAGAGGTCAAAAACATATTCATAGTAGGCTCTGTAGCCATAGCAACCAATAATTGTAGTATATAATATAGTAGTATTTACATTATTTGCATTTGTATATTTAAACATACTTGACAATACAATTGTAAAACTTTGCATATTTGTCGTGCAATCAGATTCATTGATAGAAACAACCGCATTCGCACTTGCTTGCCTTTTGGGTCGCAGTGGGCGAGGCTGTACACTTGACTTTTTATGCATTATCATTAATAATTTTGTTGGGGCTCGTGATATCGCGGCTTTTACCTAGGACACTTATGTGAGTGTAAAAATCCTTACACTATTTCCGTATCCGTATTTTTTTTCAACTGAACTTAAATTTTTGTAGTCGTCAATACGAAAATATACTTTAAAAACATCACATTAATGGAAAACTGATACTACCAATAGATTCTGTCAACGAAATAGCATTGATGTTTTTCGTTTCCAGTAACATGTAAAAGTAACACCTGAAGTTAATGTCAATTAAAATCCGCATAAATTAAATTTTGTCCTAGTTTATAAATATGAATACTAACGCAACGAGTATTTCGTTGTTTAAATGTATAATCCAATTAAATTAATTCATTTACATTTCTGACAACGCTGACAATAATTTCAAACGTGACACGTTTACGTTGAAAGGATAACCAAATTAATTTATGTTAATGCTATTCCTCAATGCATATTAAATAATCTACACTAAGAATTTTTTTCATATTGTTACCATATTTCAATTAATTCATTACTTTTATTACCAATGACACCTTGTCATATAATGACTTAGCCTATTTTGAGTTCTGTGAAATAACCTGTTTTAAAATAGGATGTTCGATAAAGACGATGCACACGTGGTGTGTCGCCTGAACGAAAAATAAATAAATTAGCTTATGAATTTTATGTTTATAAACAACACATACATGTGTTATGTCCACCATTGGATAAAAGAAGTGCCTATAGGGTGCCTATTGAATTTAAAATATTTTTAATACCATAATATGTTGTATCGACTACTCCGCTCCTGAATGTGTTGGTTACAGACGTAGGTTCAAGCCTAAAGGAATAGGTAACAGCAACATTTTATCTATTTTGGAGCTAGCAATAAATAAGGACATGTTTTATTTTCCATTGAGATCGTCCTACACTGAGTACACCACTTATATTATATATAATTTATATATCATACTTTGAACAAAAAACAAATGATATTTTTTAAAAAGGAAAACTTCATAACATAGCGTAATTCTACATAATAAATATCTCAGGCAAACAATGTAGTTTAAGTAAAATCTATAACTATTGGTTTATTCTCCATATCTATACTATAATACTGAAATATTTATTTATTTTAATTAGTGGTGCTGCAGGCGATGATAAGCTCTACTCTGTTATTCAAAACGAAACAATAGCAACGTGGGAGCGCACTTTAATTATTCATTAAACTAAACCACTTTGTTTGAAATAAGTATACGTAAATGTTTTCACAAACTGTAAATTCTCATAGTACTGCAAATTCTATTATTAATAATAAATCCTCATAATACTAAAAAGTATGAAGTTGTCAACTTAATGGAATGGTCAATTTGAAAGAAAATTAAACCTGCATGGTGCAAGATTCGTGATTAAATTTTTACACATAAGCTATAATTTTCTAAATTCAAAAATTTATGACATTCTCTTGTTTGATTTTCAATTATTTTTACATTCTGTTTTTTAGTTACTTCCAAAATTATAGCAATTTTAGAATACGTGTTCCGACGTGGTTCTTACGCAGCAGATACAGCTCGCCAAATCAATGCTGCATTTGAAGACTTTACGACTAACGAACGCACTATGGGTTTTGGGTTTATTCGCTTTCGTTCAAGAATGACTTTTTGACTTGAAGAATGAACCACGAGGAAGACCAGACTCTTAGGTAAATAACGATGAAATGAATGTAATTGTAGAAGCCGATCCTTATCAAACAACCAAAGAATTAGCATCATAGTTTGACATTAGTTTACCCCGTCATTGACTCATTTGCACCAAAATGGTAAAGAAATCAATCAATGGGTGCCTCATAAATGAACTTATGTACATAGGGGAACCGAATGTTCAGGGGGTGAACCCAGGTCAAATACTACACTACACTACAACTAAAGCGCTGCGACACCTCGTGGCTCATGCTGAGACGGTCCTTTCCGCCGCTTCATCACAACACACACAAATTCCTTGTGATATATTCACTTTTTTTATAGCACAATTTATTTGTTTTAATTTCCTGTTTTCATTTTCCTTTCATATTCATAGTTTGTTTTATTTATTTTTCTTGATTTGTTATTTTATAATTGTTATGTATCGCCATATCATGTGCTGTGTTTAGATGTAAGTGAAGGAATAAATGTCTTTATGTCTTTATGTCTTTATGTCTTTATGTCTTTATGTCTTTATGTCTTTATGTCTTTATGTCTTTATGTCTATTTTATCAATTTCTATTTGCCCTAAATGGAAAACAAGGTCCTAAATTCCAAGCATTATAATTATTGTATTACACAAATACATACATAAATATCTGTATGTTCACATATAAATAAATACATAATGTTAAAACCATTTACATATAAATAAATAAAATGATTTATTACTAGTAACTTAATTCTAGTTTACAGAGTTCCTACCGGGAGATGTTTGTAAGTAATTAAATTTAGTTGCGACAGGAGTCCTCTATTAAACCGTTTGTATACAATTAATTATTGCCCTTTTGTAAGATTTTTTTCTACACTACTTTTGCTTACTTTTGTAATAAAAGAATTTAAAAATGAATAGAACCCTATTTTCCGCCAGTATATATGTATGTGTATGCTTGTATTTGCGTGGGTGCATGTCTGAGAGAGAGAGAGAGAGTAGTGCGTGTCGTGTGTGGACAGTATGTAGCGTACCTATCATATTGTTATAGATACTATTCAAGTGCTATACGCAAAGTATAGTTTCCATTCTGATCTGATGACACTCATAATCAATATATATAAAAATCTCGTGTCACAGTGTTTGTGGTCGCACTCCTCCATTGTCCAATTGTGTGCAACTAAAGTGTCCCTATCCAGAATTTATTTTTCTATTTTTTTGATTTGGCTTCAAAGTGCCTATATGCCGGGGACCCCCACCCCCTCATTTTTAATCGCGATTTTAATATTTTTGTATGAACAATATCCAAATAATTTATCCGTCTATTTCAAACTCTTTCTTTCATCTTTCAAACAGAACGAAATTATTTATGTTGTTCAATGACAGATGGCGCTACGTCATTTTGACATTCATTCTGCATTTCTTATGTATCACAATGTAGTGCGTGCAAAATTTTGTATGATTTATTGCAATTTAATAAGAAATATAAACGTGTTTTATGATTGTACAAATGTTGGTAAAATACTAAAAAAACAAATATATTATCATCAGTAAGTACAAAAATTTTGTTTATTTGTGTGTATTACAATGAACAATACCAGCAAGACGGCATTGTTCCGTCGGGCCGTCGAACGAATAATGCAACAAACATGCGAAATAGTACAGCAGAAAGAACAGAGGACCAAATCCAACAAGATAACGAAAATGTGCGTGTGAGCATGTCACAATTACGTGAAGCTGAACGAAATCAACAACGACAATTGGAACGGAGACAAGTGCGCCGGTTCGAAGTTAATACACGCTGAGCAAATGACCGACAATCCCAACAAGTACATCGAGCATTTAAATTCGCTTCGTTCCTTCGTCTTGCATTCGAATAAGAGCCAGATATTGAACATTCCGGTCACCTGAAAGTGATATTTGGTGCTATGAATAAAAATGTCATGCGCTCAAATTCAAACATGAGTCCTCCTCAACCTCAGAGTCAACCTCAATTATTCTAAGGTCAGGCGCATCGTCGGCGAACTGGACTCCCCATTGAATGAGCATAATGAATTAATAATTCTTCAAATCACACATGCACGACTTGCAAAGTGACAATCGCGATATTGTCATCAATCCTGATAAAACATCAGCTGAAGATCACGTGCATAGATTCAATGCTCCTGTTGTTGTCGACGTTGCTGGATTCATGGTTGGCGACCGCACATCGACACAAGAAATCGTGATTCGGAGAAGATCAATAATCTGGAGTTCATCGCCGACACACATCGTTCATACAATACTCTCAATATCCGCTAATTTTCTGGAAGGGACAAGACGGATATTGCATATACATTAAGCAACGAGATCCCGCCATAGGTAATTTATTTATTATGAACATCATTATTTATTCATTCATTCACAGGAGACGAAATAAACAAGAAAGTGAGCACGATGGATTTTTATGCGTACCCCATGATGATTCGACGCGGTCAGGATAACGCCATTCTGCGATGTCGTGAGCTGTGCCAGCAATTCATGGTCGTCATGTACGCGAAGGTAGAGAGCGAACGACTGTGATTCCTACAACACAACCAACAGAAGCTGCGTGCGGAAGAATAAACTTTGCGAGACGCTGTAATGAGCGTCTCGCAAAAATTTAAAATATTGATACCAATAATCAATACCTACGTTAATTTAATAGGGCCTAATAAAAAAAAATGTTTGTTATACTTAGTTTTGTTTATTTAAAAATGTATCATCTTTCGAGCTTCTCGCTGTCCCGGGTATCGCTTCGGCATGTCATCTCCGGTTTTCGGCGCTTTCTAACTCTGAGTATCTGCACAGACACAACCTAATAGCCAGGATCCTACATCAGGAGCTCGCTCTGAAATACGGTCTCTTGGATCGGATCCTATCTACCTTATAAGACCTCGCAGTAAGCCGTGCTAGAAAATGACCGCGCCGGGTTCTACTGAGACCAGCCCATCATCACGCACAGAACGGTTCTTGCGTACAAGCCTGATATCGTGTTGATGGACCGGGCAGAGTCGAGGATATTTTTGGTCGACATCACCATTCCATATGACGAGAACCTCGTGAAAGCCGAAACAGTTAAGAAAACTAAATACCAGATACCTTGCTCACGAGGTGACCGACAGGTGGGGTGGTATGCCGACCGTAATTATTCCGATAGTGGTCTCTGCAAATGGGTTAATCCCAGTTAGCCTCTCGTAACATCTGAGGCGGTTGGGACTCCGTGACGGACCGCTCCGTGCTCAAATGCAGAAGGCGGTGCTCCTTGATAACGCTCGCATGGTCCGCCGATTTCTTTCCCTTTCCCCCTAACCCTCGGCCGTCCGGTCTCCTCTTCCGAGAGCTTCTTCAGCTGGTTGGGTTATTATTCATTTATTTATTTTATAGTATTTTATGTATGTATACCACCCAACCAGACGAGTATGTAAATAACCCCAATAATGATAATAACAATATTTTGTTCTATATTTTTAGAGAGAAACACCGAGATCCATTACCCGACACAAGGATATAACAATAGAAAACCAAAGGAATTTATTCATTAGTAGTCGTGGTTAATTCAGTAGTATTAAAATAAGGTAAAAAAAATAATCATGGGTTCTACTTGGGACATATTCTAACACCATTACTATAATCCATTTCAAGGTTATCGCTTAATTGCCGAACAACCTTTATATAAAAAATCGATGTTTTGGAGTTTTTCCACTAGCCTTATCTCAACAACGAAAAGAGACAGAGAGTAGAAATGTGTACTTCAATTCTATTCTTTCTTCTATACCCTTGATAAATACGAGTATATCAAAATGACAAATTCTCAGAATCAATTACGCCGTTCCCTTTTATGGAAAAACATTTATTGAAGGCTTCTTATCTTACTTTCAATATCTATAAAACAGTTTTTTTAATACAAACTATAAACAATTATAAAAACATCATACAAAAAAAAACAGGAAGTGGATCTCAAAAACCATATGAGATAACAAGAGAGAGAGAGATTATTTTTATTTTAAAGAATACTAGGAATGCTATAAATATTACGAATATTCCTTTTCAACCACAGTGTTAACCACTTCAACTAAGCATTAGATCTTGAATCCGGAGTGGTTTACGAAAAAACTCAAATGGCGGGCTCAAACCTGCAACTTCCGGTTTGTAGTCTGTACCCGAACCCATTAGGCAATTGGCGCTAATTTTTTTCTGTATGTATTTTTGAAAAAAAAAAAACAATTTTTGTGTTTGGTTGATATTCCGGTCTCCCTCCAACACTCGTAGTGAAGCTAGTAATAATATGAAATAATAGTCAGAGGTCTATTTACTTCCCAAATAGTGGTATGTCCGCGAGGATAACATGTGGAGGGGCAATGAGTTGTAAACAATTATATGAAAGATAGCATAGGCCCACAGTAGAATCTTGTTCAATTACATTTATTTAAGACCAGCGGGGAATTGCATGTAAATTCTCACTTGCTTCACCTGTGATTCCTATAACGCAAGGCAAAACGGCAAACTCAACAATTGCGTTGCGGTCATCTGCTAACTGTACTGGTAGTAACATACTACTACTAATATTGAATCTTAGGTTAACTAACTAGAAGATAATTTGCTTTCAAGAGTTAACAATGTCTCCAAAAGCCGAGGCCTCCATTTTGCGAGGCAAGATAAACTAGGAGATACCGGATAGGTTTCTGCTGTCTTCATCCACACTACTGACAGACGTGACCTGTACTTCTTCCATCTCCGTAGAGTAGTAGAGCCTTTCTCAGGTTGTGCGATTTCTCCTATATTCTTAACAGTACAAGCAAAATTATTAGATATATATAATACAGAATTGAATATATAGAATTTTATAGATATAATACAGAAATGAATAAAATCACTATAATTTGGAATATTGTTTGAATCACGAATAGACAATTAATAATTCTTTACGGTGTTCGCATCTGGTAATTTCAGACTAAGGTGAACAAAAATTGAAGAAGTGTCTATTACACTTTCTCTAAATTTGCGGAGTCGGGTGCTGAAGGCTTCTAATATAATATTTGATTCAAATAGCTAGCAGTTAAAGCGCGTTTATCATGGTATTTTGAGATAAGAGCATCCTATACCCCGTTTTAAAATGTTTAACTGCTGGAACAAACCCTGCTGTGACGGATTTGGCATTAACGGTTACGTTTGTTAAGAAGTTCCGCTCCGTTCCGAATTTGTAAGCGATCGATTATCGTAAATAACACTCTTAAAAGTTTAATAGAAAAATTAAACCAATTGTGTATCCCATTAAAGATGGGAAGATTAATGCACGGTACTTTAACAGAGTCCTTGTATTCTACGCGGTCAGAATCTTAAAACCTTGAGGAAGTTGGCTCTAGTGTACCTAAAATTTCCTTCATTATCGTCAGACTCACTGAACTCAAATTACTCAAAGAAAACTTGATAATTGACTTCATAATCTTCGTTGCATTCTAAATGCGACATATAAATATCGTCCATTAAAGCATGATAGTAATGGCGCAGCTCTGCAGCCATAGCAACCAGTTTTTTTTTAATATAAATGTAACAAACAAAGTCACCGTCCTCCTGATGGAAAGAGGTCAAAAACATATTCATAGTAGGCTCTGTAGCCATAGCAACCAATAATTGTAGTATATAATATAGTAGTATTTACATTATTTGCATTTGTATATTTAAACATACTTGACAATACAATTGTAAAACTTTGCATATTTGTCGTGCAATCAGATTCATTGATAGAAACAACCGCATTCGCACTTGCTTGCCTTTTGGGTCGCAGTGGGCGAGGCTGTACACTTGACTTTTTATGCATTATCATTAATAATTTTGTTGGGGGCTCGTGATATCGCGGCTTTTACCTAGGACACTTATGTGAGTGTAAAAAATCCTTACACTATTTCCGTATCCGTATTTTTTTTTTCAACTGAACTTAAATTTTTTGTAGTCGTCAATACGAAAATATACTTTAAAAAACATCACATTAATGGAAAACTGATACTACCAATAGATTCTGTCAACGAAATAGCATTGATGTTTTTCGTTTCCAGTAACATGTAAAAGTAACACCTGAAGTTAATGTCAATTAAAATCCGCATAAATTAAATTTTGTCCTAGTTTATAAATATGAATACTAACGCAACGAGTATTTCGTTGTTTAAATGTATAATCCAATTAAATTAATTCATTTACATTTCTGACAACGCTGACAATAATTTCAAACGTGACACGTTTACGTTGAAAGGATAACCAAATTAATTTATGTTAATGCTATTCCTCAATGCATATTAAATAATCTACACTAAGAATTTTTTTCATATTGTTACCATATTTCAATTAATTCATTACTTTTATTACCAATGACACCTTGTCATATAATGACTTAGCCTATTTTGAGTTCTGTGAAATAACCTGTTTTAAAATAGGATGTTCGATAAAGACGATGCACACGTGGTGTGTCGCCTGAACGAAAAATAAATAAATTAGCTTATGAATTTTATGTTTATAAACAACACATACATGTGTTATGTCCACCATTGGATAAAAGAAGTGCCTATAGGGTGCCTATTGAATTTAAAATATTTTTAATACCATAATATGTTGTATCGACTACTCCGCTCCTGAATGTGTTGGTTACAGACGTAGGTTCAAGCCTAAAGGAATAGGTAACAGCAACATTTTATCTATTTTGGAGCTAGCAATAAATAAGGACATGTTTTATTTTCCATTGAGATCGTCCTACACTGAGTACACCACTTATATTATATATAATTTATATATCATACTTTGAACAAAAAACAAATGATATTTTTTAAAAAGGAAAACTTCATAACATAGCGTAATTCTACATAATAAATATCTCAGGCAAACAATGTAGTTTAAGTAAAATCTATAACTATTGGTTTATTCTCCATATCTATACTATAATACTGAAATATTTATTTATTTTAATTAGTGGTGCTGCAGGCGATGATAAGCTCTACTCTGTTATTCAAAACGAAACAATAGCAACGTGGGAGCGCACTTTAATTATTCATTAAACTAAACCACTTTGTTTGAAATAAGTATACGTAAATGTTTTCACAAACTGTAAATTCTCATAGTACTGCAAATTCTATTATTAATAATAAATCCTCATAATACTAAAAAGTATGAAGTTGTCAACTTAATGGAATGGTCAATTTGAAAGAAAATTAAACCTGCATGGTGCAAGATTCGTGATTAAATTTTTACACATAAGCTATAATTTTCTAAATTCAAAAATTTATGACATTCTCTTGTTTGATTTTCAATTATTTTTACATTCTGTTTTTTAGTTACTTCCAAAATTATAGCAATTTTAGAATACGTGTTCCGACGTGGTTCTTACGCAGCAGATACAGCTCGCCAAATCAATGCTGCATTTGAAGACTTTACGACTAACGAACGCACTATGGGTTTTGGGTTTATTCGCTTTCGTTCAAGAATGACTTTTTGACTTGAAGAATGAACCACGAGGAAGACCAGACTCTTAGGTAAATAACGATGAAATGAATGTAATTGTAGAAGCCGATCCTTATCAAACAACCAAAGAATTAGCATCATAGTTTGACATTAGTTTACCCCGTCATTGACTCATTTGCACCAAAATGGTAAAGAAATCAATCAATGGGTGCCTCATAAATGAACTTATGTACATAGGGGAACCGAATGTTCAGGGGGTGAACCCAGGTCAAATACTACACTACACTACAACTAAAGCGCTGCGACACCTCGTGGCTCATGCTGAGACGGTCCTTTCCGCCGCTTCATCACAACACACACAAATTCCTTGTGATATATTCACTTTTTTTTTATAGCACAATTTATTTGTTTTTAATTTCCTGTTTTCATTTTCCCTTTCATATTCATAGTTTGTTTTATTTATTTTTTCTTGATTTGTTATTTTATAATTGTTATGTATCGCCATATCATGTGCTGTGTTTAGATGTAAGTGAAGGAATAAATGTCTTTATGTCTTTATGTCTATTTTATCAATTTCTATTTGCCCCTAAATGGAAAACAAGGTCCTAAATTCCAAGCATTATAATTATTGTATTACACAAATACATACATAAATATCTGTATGTTCACATATAAATAAATACATAATGTTAAAACCATTTACATATAAATAAATAAAATGATTTATTACTAGTAACTTAATTCTAGTTTACAGAGTTCCTACCGGGAGATGTTTGTAAGTAATTAAATTTAGTTGCGACAGGAGTCCTCTATTAAACCGTTTGTATACAATTAATTATTGCCCTTTTGTAAGATTTTTTTTTCTACACTACTTTTGCTTACTTTTGTAATAAAAGAATTTAAAAATGAATAGAACCCTATTTTCCGCCAGTATATATGTATGTGTATGCTTGTATTTGCGTGGGTGCATGTCTGAGAGAGAGAGAGAGAGTAGTGCGTGTCGTGTGTGGACAGTATGTAGCGTACCTATCATATTGTTATAGATACTATTCAAGTGCTATACGCAAAGTATAGTTTCCATTCTGATCTGATGACACTCATAATCAATATATATAAAAATCTCGTGTCACAGTGTTTGTGGTCGCACTCCTCCATTGTCCAATTGTGTGCAACTAAAGTGTCCCTATCCAGAATTTATTTTTCTATTTTTTTGATTTGGCTTCAAAGTGCCTATATGCCGGGGACCCCCAACCCCTCATTTTTAATCGCGATTTTAATATTTTTGTATGAACAATATCCAAATAATTTATCCGTCTATTTCAAACTCTTTCTTTCATCTTTCAAACAGAACGAAATTATTTATGTTGTTCAATGACAGATGGCGCTACGTCATTTTGACATTCATTCTGCATTTCTTATGTATCACAATGTAGTGCGTGCAAAATTTTGTATGATTTATTGCAATTTAATAAGAAATATAAACGTGTTTTATGATTGTACAAATGTTGGTAAAATACTAAAAAAACAAATATATTATCATCAGTAAGTACAAAAATTTTGTTTATTTGTGTGTATTACAATGAACAATACCAGCAAGACGGCATTGTTCCGTCGGGCCGTCGAACGAATAATGCAACAAACATGCGAAATAGTACAGCAGAAAGAACAGAGGACCAAATCCAACAAGATAACGAAAATGTGCGTGTGAGCATGTCACAATTACGTGAAGCTGAACGAAATCAACAACGACAATTGGAACGGAGACAAGTGCGCCGGTTCGAAGTTAATACACGCTGAGCAAATGACCGACAATCCCAACAAGTACATCGAGCATTTAAATTCGCTTCGTTCCTTCGTCTTGCATTCGAATAAGAGCCAGATATTGAACATTCCGGTCACCTGAAAGTGATATTTGGTGCTATGAATAAAAAATGTCATGCGCTCAAATTCAAACATGAGTCCTCCTCAACCTCAGAGTCAACCTCAATTATTCTAAGGTCAGGCGCATCGTCGGCGAACTGGACTCCCCATTGAATGAGCATAATGAATTAATAATTCTTCAAATCACACATGCACGACTTGCAAAGTGACAATCGCGATATTGTCATCAATCCTGATAAAACATCAGCTGAAGATCACGTGCATAGATTCAATGCTCCTGTTGTTGTCGACGTTGCTGGATTCATGGTTGGCGACCGCACATCGACACAAGAAATCGTGATTCGGAGAAGATCAATAATCTGGAGTTCATCGCCGACACACATCGTTCATACAATACTCTCCAATATCCGCTAATTTTCTGGAAGGGACAAGACGGATATTGCATATACATTAAGCAACGAGATCCCGCCATAGGTAATTTATTTATTATGAACATCATTATTTATTCATTCATTCACAGGAGACGAAATAAACAAGAAAGTGAGCACGATGGATTTTTATGCGTACCCCATGATGATTCGACGCGGTCAGGATAACGCCATTCTGCGATGTCGTGAGCTGTGCCAGCAATTCATGGTCGTCATGTACGCGAAGGTAGAGAGCGAACGACTGTGATTCCTACAACACAACCAACAGAAGCTGCGTGCGGAAGAATAAACTTTGCGAGACGCTGTAATGAGCGTCGCCAACACCGCCAAAATTGGTAACTCTATCATTCTACAATCATCGTACGTAGGCAGTCCACGTTATACACAAGAATACATATAGGATGCTATGACTTTCGTGTGCGAGTACGGACGACTGTGTTTATTTATTACGCTTACATGTAAACCAAAGTTATGCTATTACTAGGCCAAAATACGTCGTCATGACATTACAGCACGTATATGTCGCAAGGCCAAACGATGTATTTTTGCAGCCTAGATTTGGGCACACCATGTTTTTCACACGCTCAATTATACGTAGCATGTTTTTGCGTGGGCAAACCATTGAACTTATTTGTGTTGACTAAACACGGACTGACAAAATATGTCGTACATTCAATTGCTCTTCGAAATTACTACTGATTTTCTTTATTTCATTTTCCTACTTTAGGATTAAAAAAATATATTACTTTTTTTCTCTTTACATTTAACTTTTAAAAGATCAAACAATGAATATGTCCGTTACGTTAATGAAATACATTGAATTGAGAAAATTAATGGTTGGTGTTTTTTTGTTATTATCGGCGGTCATCGTCTACAGCACTCAATTCCCTAACATAGATCTCATCCCCACACACTTACATTACATTAGTTATTTTTTATTTAACAACCAAAATATTCACTAGAAATAATTTATATCGCCGAACAACGTTTGCCGGGTCAGCTAGTCTACTAATAAATAGTTATTGGTTAATACTATACATACTACTAGGGACAACTTCGCTCGGGTGTACACAAATTTTGTCCCCAGAGAATTCTTAATGGAGCTAAAAAAATGCTACTTTATTTTTATTCCACATAACATAGAGGATGTTGTAAATTTCTGCCAAATTTATATCATATCCTTTATGCGCTATAAAATGACCAACATACATACTTTTCATTTGTAATATAAACTAGTATAAAATATAGCCGATGGCACTATAGCATTGAAATCATGGTTATATTCGATTCGGTCTCGGAAATTGGTGTCTTGAACCTTTACGGGAGCGTGTGTCGTTATTCACATTATCCTCTCGTCCACTAGATACGTCTCAAACAATCGAAACGTTGCCTACTGCTAAAGCGCTGGTAGCAGGCCAAAGAGGAAAGGAGGTCATAGTTCGATGTCTAATTGACCCTGCCTCACAGAAACACCGTCTGTGTGTTTTCTATAGTACTCCAACGTAAATAAGAAGAAGATAATTGAATTCATCATTCAATATCAACATTTTAAACTAAATTTCAGGTTGATAGACCGACAGACAGACAGACAGCATAGTTACATTAATAGAATTTTTTCCTTTGTGTTCGGAACCCTAAAAAGCAAAACTACTACGCAGGCACAAAATGTTTAACTGCCAAACTAATAGTTCAGCGTTTAAAATGGGTTAACTTAAATTACAGCTTGTGTTGAACAACCGAGTAATAAATTTTCCTGACTCTTACTAATTGCCGGTTACTAAGTGTTAAACAGCATAATATTTCAGGAGATAGTCACAGCATTCATTGGTTTTTAGTGCATGGATGGAATGAATATTAAATTAACGACGCATTATATAATATAATATAACAATTCTTAGCTAAATCCTTTGCTGTTTCGTTGAGTTTTAATTTTTCATATTTTTCATGTACAATAAACTTGACCGTGTCTTTAGTTAAAGTAAAATAATCGCCTATAAATGTCGAATTTTTGAGAGAGTTTGGATCTGAGAAGAGTCCGCCTCGTTCAGTGCCGTATTTGACTTCTACACAATAATTATTTTAATATTTCTTAGACATGCAGGTTTTCTTACGATGATTTCTTCACCTCCAAGCATGTTGTGAATTCAGCACTTAAAGTTGTCATCCACGGCAAAATACCAAACCTCATAACAACGATTCTCAAAGCAGCGGCTTTTGCTGCTGCTCGAATGGGCCAACTCGACCCGATTGGTACCACGCAGAATACCGGTGTGAAGTAGAGTCATCTTGTGCGTCCGCGTTTCGTTCGGTGAGTGAAGTAACCGGCGGCCCACTCCCGTCCCCTCCTCATTCTCCCTCCTATCTCAAAAATACCCTTAAAGGCGACGGTAATCACTTACCATCAGGTGAACCGCTTCCACGTTTGTCGCCTTTCCCAAATAAAAATGCACAAATTTTATTTGAAAATTTCTGTACAATTCAATTCGCTAAAGTTTTCATACTGGACTTCGATGAGATCAAGGTAGCTGATATCAGCATTGTCGAAAATCAGTAAGAGAAAAACTTCTTGATAGAAATAGACAGAATGTTACCTAATACGCAATCTAAGCAAATAGACCACAAAGACATATTGTTAAGTTGATGATCACATTTGCACATAACAATATAGTTATATTATCTGTAATAATTTGTTTGTTTATACAAACAGGACAATTAGTTTTGGCTCCCGGCATCGTCAAAAATCAAAGTATATATTAGTCAACTTTGTTTATGCCCTTTGGCTCTGTACTATATATACGGTTCAAATCATCTTTCGATTAAATGAAGCGCTTAATGACTAAGGATTACTGCTAAACGTAGCGTCCCAGTTTCAAGCCCGTCAGTTGACTATGTTTTCTAAACCATTTCTTAGCACAAGCTTATAATCTTTGAAGCGTTAGTTATTTAAGTCTTTAGGTAAATTCCCTGCTAAATTCACGACGTAGACGTTTAGTAAAATACATGTAATAAATATGTAGAAATAGTATAGGGTTTATAGGGTACGTAATCGTATACCTTCTCTTGAAAATTTACTTATCGATTTTTAATATTCATCTACAGAATGTTATAGAAATTACCAAAAATGTACCGTACAAGTAAATGTTATTTTAAGCAAGAAATACTATCTAAAGTGCTATCTTCCTTTTCGTTACACTACCGGATTAATGGTAGGCATCTTTCCGAAAAAGCATTACGCTGAGCTCATACTAATGAATTGGATTGACTCGCCCATACTAAACTCATGGGGGTTGGTAAGCGCAGCACCGGGTTCCTCGCATAAATACCATTTTCCCAGTCACCCGTTTAATTTAGACAATCGCCAAAGCCTCGGCTGTCAGTTAGCAGAATTCACCACAGGGAAGCAAAATTTACACATGAAGAAGAGTTTGTATTTCCCCTTACGTATTAAGTGTTCTACATATGTAATATCTGTTCACAGATTAAGTGTTCTTGACAGATATATGGCTGCCTTGCTTATAAATATTTAAAACAACGAACCGTGCTTTTTAATATACATTTTCACGCTCGTTTTGAATCTCTGGTGTAAATAATAATCACACCGCGCAACGCTACAGTAGGACGCGTTTAATTACTAGCTCCGTGCGAGCGAATACTTGGAATAGTTTTTTTTATAAGTTACAAAAATATAGTCCTGATTAATTTCAACGCATTCTATATGTTACTTATAAATTTTCATTTACCAATGATATACGCTGTTAAGAGTAATAACAAATTAAAGTGCGTTGTCATAATTTCTATGCAGAGAGTGTGAGATTTTTTGAACGATGTATACTTGGAAAATAGTTTAGAAGTTTAGAAATGAAATGGCCTTTTAATTCTTCACACTGGCCACGATGCTTGTCATCCGGCGCTTTCTATTTCTCGGAAAGACGAAAAGTGTTTTGCGAAGCCGAAGTAGAACAAGCTTGTGCCAAATGAAATTTCGTAACCTCTGCTTATCTCTAGGGGTGACAGGTGCTTATATTTTAGTTGATTTTGCAATTTAGAGTATCTATTGTTAATTACTAGACTAGATCATACTAGACTTAGACTTTCGTCTTCTTCGTCCTGTCTTTCCTTGCCTCTATTTCGATCGCGCGACATTTCCCTATTAACCACATACACACCGAAAGGCATCGAGTGGATCCTTTCTCCACATGCCTACTGCACTTACACTCTGCTAGCAATCAAACGAAACCCTAGCGAGCGAATGATGGTGGAAAATCCATTGAAATGTGCTTAACCCAAATCCCACATGCTCGTGATGGGGAGTAGCATCACTAGTGCGTAAGTACCGGCTCTGCGCTCACCGATGCGTGGTGAGTGGGATTTGGGAGGACAAACTATTCAAGAAATGCATGCCAGCTTTGCTGACTGTTTCTAGGATATGGTGTAAGGATGATACCTATGTCCAATGTTGACTTTAATAGGCCGATAGAGCCGAGGGCACCGAATGCCAAGTACCTATGATTATAAGTATATAATTTATGATATTGTATATTCGCGGAGATGACAGCGGTTGCTTACGGAGACATCATCCTTATTATTAATGATAGGCAAGTCGACTGGTTGAAAATACATACATTGGGTGCCCTTTTATCTATAATTACGGTATCATCTTTCTCTTCTCTTCTTCGGCCTGTTAATGGCATGCACTGCAGGACATGGGACTCTCCAAATAGGAGTTATTCTTGGAATAGCTAGGATTGTCTATTTTAGTTATTTCCATAGCGTGACTTTTGATGATGGTATTTTGCTATGGAAACATACGTCTGATATAGAAACAAAAGCGGGTCATCCCGCTTTTCTAAAACGCTTTTCTTATGAAAGAGTTATCTATAATCTTAATTCTAGAAATGTGTTGTACTCGTATGTACCGCTCCCATTTCTAAAAATTTAATTAAATAAAAAAATAAAGAAAAAGTACACTTGCGGAGTTTCTTCCGCCTATTTCTTCTCTGTCAGACGAACCTCATTACGAAACGGAAAAAGATTAAAATATGACGTTTGTCAAGTGAAATTTGAGGTTTTTATGTGGTAATAAGTCATTTGATTTGCGGCGCCAGCGCCAACGGCGTTAGTATTCGTGGAGTTCATATTACAAAATTAGTATATAATTGAATTGGCTGATGTGAGTGAAACTATTGTTGATATTATTTGTCAACTATTTATATTGAAATAATTGTAATAAAAAATAAATGCATATATTTCAAATATTATGGTTTGCAGGTTGAAGATTGCAGTACAAGACCAGCTACTGCATATCATCGCCATGTGAAGTTACTGTCTGGTATTTTTATAAATGCCTAATCTACTATTTACGTAACGCACGTTACTCACTCTTATGACGCCGACGGGAAAAAATCGGATCTTACGCCTCATTATTGTTATTAGACGTTTTTACTCCTTTGCTTAACATAGGCCTTTCCGGATAAATGCCAGTAATTTTTTTTTTTATATTATATACTATAAAATATCAAATAAATGTTCATTGCGTATGTGTATCCTTTGCGATATCCACCACACCAAGAGAGTTGGTAAGCGCTGTACCGACCTGCTCTCCATTTATTTTTATTATTGAACTAATACCCCATATGTTCTATATAACTATATAATATATATTACCTTACCTTACCTTACCAGCTTGTAAATAGTCTGCTGGTTTTTAACAATGTTATTACATATTATTAATAATTTGTCACACCATCAATAGTCTGACGAGTACAAACAACGATATTTTGAAGAGCACAACTAACGTACGAGGATGCATTTTTAAGTTCGCGGAATAGCGGAGTCGGAGGGGGGTAGAAAGCTTGTTAAGGGCTTAACGTGTTCAATGACTCATAATTTGTATAAATATAAAGTTTTGTTACAACTGTATCATTTCGCTACAAAGTCGAAGGCTCGGTCCTCTCGCCAACCCTATACACTCCTTTCACAAGCGATTGTCCCAAGAGTACTAAAGTCGAATTGGCACTATTCACTACTAACGTAGGTTATTTACGTTAATAATGCATTCGCGATCACTTCAACCATACACATTACACAACACACAGACACAAATCGCGTACCACGTACAATCCTCCGTTCCTTACCCTGTTTGCCGGCGAACGCGTGGTCCCCGATTCAGGGCCTACACGAGATTTACTCGTACGATTTAAGGCCGACTTTTTAGCGTCGGCCGCATTATCACCTCCGTGGAAATCTTTCGTTAACAGGGGTCAGAGAGCACAGCAACAACTAGCTCACGAGTCTATACCGCATAATGCTGTAAAGGCCAACAGCGTATTTTATCTAAACCGTGGGGGTTTTAGTCGGTCCAGCATCTTCAATGCTGATCCCGACATAACCTATTGGCAACTACGCAACTCAATTGGTAAGAAAGTTTGGAAAATGGAGAAAATCCAGTGTCGCACCGTCATCAAGTTTCTTAGAAAGCAATGAATATCTGTTCAAATTATACTGGATGTAATTTGAAATTAGATATAGATGTCGTATCGTATACAAATGGCACAGACTCTTGAAGAAGACCCGCGGCCAGGTCGATCTACTGAGGTGACCACTTCGGAACTGGTTGAAAAAGTCGAAAAATTAGTATTATGTTATATGTTGTTATTATGTATGCTCGACTAAAGAATAAACGAAAGCTGGTAGAAATAGTTAAAATATACGATAAAACTACTTTTAAAATTCTGTGCAAAAAGTGCAGAATTTAGAAAAAATATAGGAAAAGAAAAATAATTTTCAACTTTAATTTTTCCTCCTGTTCCCCATTCCCCGAACTTCGGCAAAACGCCTCGTGGGATGGTGGTAAACGTCTTACTTAATATGATTACGAAATGCTTCACAATCAAACCACACTTGATTTAATTGTTCAAATAGGAATTAGTGTGTGTTCTGAAGGTAAACCGTCCAAAAGAGAAGTTGGTAAGTAAAATCATTTTATACTTTAAATTATATACAACGCTTCTCCACGGTGCCTGAATATTCATATCATCTTAGTGTCAATAAATTTTCTGTAAGTCTGAAATGTCAGCACTTAACATGATTTACCGGCTCGCTACTTTACGTTAATAATGTGAATCGAAATTTTGATCCCATAAAATAGATAGCCTGTTTCAGATCATTCGAATTTTTTAAGTCTTCGCCTTCACGTTTGTGCAAAATTTTACGCATTTAAAAAAAACAATATGTATTTATTTTAAGGGTTCAACTCGCGGTTCCAGTGGGTTTTTACAAGGACAGATCCATTACATCACTGTATATTCAATCGATATAAAAATTTACCTATCCCTGTTCCTCTCGATTCAAGGAATCCTAACTCTTATGCGATGATAATACCATCGAGTAATTACAAAGCAATAAATTAAGATAAATCGAGATATAGTAGCTTAAGTGATTTAAATTAATGTATAATGGTTCTAAATTACATTTTATGATATTTTAAACATTTACTTAAATATCTAGCTGGGAAACCGAAATAAAGTCCCAAACAATTTTTAGTTTGCCAAAGTATTGTAATAACGAATGTATATACGGCTCTATCGATAGTTGGCAAAACCTGAAGACATGTAAATGTATTATATAGTCCGCAAGTGACTTCATGCGGTGGGGTCTATTAATTATTGCAGTATACGAAAGATGTTTAGTTCGGTAGAGGATGATTCAAATTTACTTGATTTTTTACGAAGGACGAGAGGAAGAATGCATGCCATATTGCATGGAACAATAGGAGTTTTTTACTCCAATAGCTACGCTGTTTCGTCTGCGATATCATCAGGAATCATTGGGGAATTCACACGTTCGCGCTCATACATTAGCTACTGGATTCATCAGTATATTTTTTTCAAAGAAAAAGAGGATTGCTCTCAGTAGAAGGCTATAATACGGCATCACAAAAACTGTATATGAATCATCATTCAACGCCAGCATTTAGTTGCGAGAAATCAGTCTGAACGCCTGCGTACATCAGTGCAATGTTATCAGCACAGCTAATAAAATGAGAAGCAATTTGTATAAATGTAATAAAATTTTGACGTTCTCCCGACAAACTTTCATTAATGTGTTAAAAAAAATAAAGTTACTGTTTAAAATATTTTATTAGATTTTTTGTAAATAAGTAACACTCTTTTATTTAAAACGTATCAATATGAGAACGGGTCTGCTCTGCAGCTTAAAACTCGTTAAGCCGAATGAATACCTTCGTGTGTTCCAGTGTGATAACTGAATTACTCGACAGAGGTTTATTAACATTGTAGCAGCAAAAAAAACGATTTCTGTATCTTCATTCTGACGTGTTGAAACAATAGAATTTCTATTTTTAAGCGAAATGTTAATCATGTCAAAATAGACCGCAACTACGGGGACGCGTAGTAGTACATTTATCTTTCTAAACAAGGTTAAGTCCCAGCGAAACCAATATAAGAACACACTTTATTGTTAAAGGTAAATAATTCCATAACTTCGCACATGAAAGATGTTTGACACGATGCGAAAATTTTATAATAATACTAGCACCCCGTCCCGGCTTCGCAAACGCTCCGCGGGTGGAAATTTATTTTTAAAACATTATGGAACAAACAGTAAATGTATCTTTATACAGGACATAAAAAGTTTTAATTTTTAAAATTACTATTTATATTATCCTATTTTTATTGTTTTATTTTATTTTCACATTTTATTGTTTTTTAGTTTTATGTACTTTATTCTGTATAGATTGACATGCTTAAATTCGTAATATCTTTTAAATACGTCCGATTTGAATAACTCTATTTAAATAATTAATTTAGGTCGGCATTTCTATCAACTTTGTAGTTGGCCGAAGTCACTCGCTTGTAACATATTTTTATCACTCTGAGCCTTATTCTCAGACATGCAGGTTTCCTCACTATTTCCTGCACTGCAGAGCATGTAGCAAATTCAGCACTTGCATTTATTATGAGTATTATTGTTGACGGCACCAGGATTCAAAGCCAGGTTACTTACATACCATAAAATAAAAGCAAGTGCCAGAAGAGTTCAAAAGTCATACATACATTCAATTAAAATACAGACATAGTTACATCTCATTTAATTTTCAAACAAAATAATAGCTATATTATAACAGAAAGGCCAATGGCAAAATCACTACTTTCTAGGTTAAATATGCAACCCTTATACACAATATAACATGTAATACTAGTGATTGTGAAATAAACAATTAGAATGATTGATAGAAATTAAAGTAGGAGTTCAGAAAATAAATGAAACAACATTCAATACCAACTAAGTAATTAATATCATATCAAAAACTTTACACTTATAATAATTGAACTTCACATAATTTACACAATTTTTTCAGATGTTCCTTCAGATAACAACTCTTGTTCTGCTGCTGCTTTAGAAGCCTGTATCTGTGGCCTTACATATTTAAAATATTTGTAAAAATGATCGCCAAGGATGACAGATCCATATAGCGTAAGACCTACGCAAACAAGAACTGCACCTCGATGTAACTTATCGTATATAACATTTCGCGCAAACTTTTTCATATTTTTATCTGAAAATAAATAGTATGCACATTATACCTATACATAAACAAAAAGAAAAATTGTAAAGTTCATAGGCCTTCAAAAAAAAACACTTTTCATAATAATTTACAAATCGTAATACCTAATTTACTATAGGTCAATCAAGACAAATCTAAAATATAGTGGTTTCTTCTAATAGCAAGCGGCGATACATTAAAAAATAATAAAATGGTTTTATTTAAGAGAATGATGCAAACTGTCACATAACACTATCCGATCGGAGCTAATCTATTAGTGTCACTGTCAATCATAGAGTAGGAGTGTAGTAGTAGTAGGGGCATAGACGTAATTTCAGAACACAGACGTATTAAATCTTGATATATATTGTATCAATATCATTAATTTTGATCAAAAAAGTAGGCACCCCTTTTTCCTTGTTATAGTGCCACCGGTGGCCTATACGACACCTATCGTGTCCTGTGTGCCCTGTGTGGTATTGCAGAGTTTATATACTTTGGTTATTTAGTTAAAGTAAGCCATAACGTGTCTCCAAACGTGTGAAAAGAAAATTTTCTGCATTGACATAAATGTCAATGACTTTGACAACTTTATCAAAAATACAACATAACCTAACTAGAAAGCCAAGTAGTGAATTACACAGAGTATACTGTTCACAAAGTAGTAGAAAATTGGAATTATAGCTCCTAACCAAATGTTCGGATAGTCTTTGTCAGACTATCATAATAACTTTTATCTACTAATCTGTAAACCTGCATTAAATCTTATTTTGCTTTTAAAAGTACTAAATTATGAACTTTGCTACAATAACGTACAGTAGAAAATTATTTTTTAAAATACTTTCTAAAAAATTTTCTTCTAAAGTTCCCGCAGTTCCTATTGTTACCTTGAAAAAAAAAGAAAACAGAAAATTTAAAGTAGATTCAAACACCATAGCTCTTTTAGAAAGACTTTCTTTAGTCAAATGTAATACTGAAGAGGGAGTGGATGTATTAGAAGATTCCATAGCATTTGCTGATAAAATTCTTCATATTAATACTGACAATGTTGAACCCCTCTATTCAGTCCTGGAAAATGAGTGAGTAGAATTGTAATCATATGTAATTTCTATTTAAGGGTATAAAATCACAAATGTAACTTGATACAATAACATAATTATATTTAATTTACAGAAATTTAAGTCTACGTCCAGATAAAATAACACAAGGCAATTGTCAGGCAGACATACTTAGAAATGCCAGTGTAAAAGATGATGATTACTTTGTTGCACCACCAGGAAATATTCCTTTACATGAAGTACATGTTAAAGAACATAATCAATCTATAAAAGAAAATGAGAACTGAAATTCAGAAAGTAATTAATCTTAAAAACTTCTTCAGCATTATAAAATCAAATGAAAATAACATTAAATGTTGTTATAAAGATGCAAGCATAATATTGTTACGAAATATACAAACTCAATGGCTGCAATTTATTTACACCAAAACATGCCAACACTTCCCAATATTTTTAAAAAAGACCAAGGTGATAGATAGACATGATACTGCACCATATGGTTACATTAGCCAAAATGTGCAGCAGCTTAATCGAAATCATATATCTTATAATTTGGATGATATAGGCTTTAAAGCAACTTCACAGTTATGCCTTAATCTTGTTATTCCTGCACAAGACATAATGCAGTACTTTATGCAGTGGCAGAGGTATAGAAAATATTGGTGGAGTTCGGTAAGTTCATATATTTTATTACTTATAGGCTGAATTATGTAAATCCTATTATAAGAGAAGAACCCTGGGCTCATTGTAGGATTTGAAATAACTAATTGCTCTAATAAATGCTTAGAACATTATAATTATCAACTTGGGATAGTCTATGGATGTAGCTCTATCCCAATAAACACCACTTAGCTTGATCTAAAGCTACCTGCATCCAGTTTCTCCCAGTCACCTTCTTCTGATTGTCATTCTATCTTGCATGTACATCTATCTACAGTGTACCTGTATTTGCATAGTACAGTTTCACATGTCTGATAAATTTGATTCTGCCACTTCCCTGTGAAGCGGAGGTACTGTATTTTGTGACTGAGGTCTCTGTAAATTTTTTCACAATGTATATATTATCCATCAAATAAAACCAAACAAATTTTATTATTCTCTGAGTGTCAGTTTGAAGAGAAGCTGCACCATTACTTATTTATGATGTGATTATTCGACACTAAGTAAAAAAAAAATTGTACTGTGGTATCAAAGACAAACATAAACAATATCCATAAAGTTTCTAATCAAACACAATCGCATGAAATTTATGAAAAAAACCAAACTACCTGGCAAGCATTCACATTGGCATCTTACTGAACAGACAGATTGGAGAAGCTTAGGTAAACAATGTCAATACCTTACCACCCAAATTTTAAAGATCTTATTAAATATCTGTTTGCTTGATTGTACAGCCACAGTTTAACAACTTCAGAATGGATGGAAACCGAAGCATGCATCAAGCATCAAGCAATTTCTTTGAAATATCTAATCTACTACTATACTTCATGCCATTTCTATGCACACAAATACATAATAATTTTAACTAATGTATTTCAATACTCTTAGAGACAGTTAAAATGTATGTACTAAAACTAAAATGTAAATCGCTTTAAAGTATCGCAAAATATTGTAGAAAGCTCTGGGTTTGGTAAAAAAATAACATGAAAATAAAATTCATAGACTCGCTGCACTGTGGATAATGGGTGTGAATGTTTATATACTACGGCAGATGCGTAAGTCAAAAAATTAAGGACCGAAATTGCTTCTTAGCTAAGACTAAGTGCTTTTTCCTATAATCATTTTCAATCGTCTTGCACACAAACTTAACAGACCTCCACACTTCCGTACAAAGCAGTTCCCAAAGAGAATAACAAACATACCTTCGACAGGTTAAACAGAAGACAGAAAAATGTAGTCTGCTGCTATGAAAATGTTGATTGACACCGCCCTTTCCGGTTTTCTTTGTCTTACAGTGGGTGATTATCGCTGTCCGTAACATCCTCCCCCTCCGTAGTCTACAAAGTGGTCTGGACGCACGTTAGGACGGCGACCTTTCACACCGTATGCCAGCGTACTCCGCCACGCGTCCTCACTACGATGTACTTTGATGTCATCGTCAGGCCCTGGGAAGGTCTTTGCGATGATCCCAAACACAAGTTGCAGGAAACGTTGTCGTCACGCCGTCAGCAATGACTACCAGGTTGTCCTCTATCGGCTCCATGTTCCGGTCCGGTCACGCGACTCGCCTTACGGTACTAAGGTCGGTAGGAACTCCCAAATCCAGCGCCGCTTGTATTTATCCGCCAGACCCTGCGCTGTCTTCCACGCGCGTCGATCAGCAAGTGTGCACGGTGCGAAAGTGACTGGTAGCGACGATGGCCCTCCGATGAGAAAGTGGATGAGCGTGAGCGCTTTTTCATCTTCAAGCGTGACAGGGACATTTGTGAGGTAGCACAGTATTCTTGGCCTCTGCCAATAGTGTGATCAGGGTCTCTTCTCGTTGAGAGTCGTTTCTAAAGCAGCTTTGATATATCTCACTAGGCGCTCCCTCGCTCCGCCTTGGTTCGGTCCTCCTAGAGTGGTAAACTTCCATGTTGTCCTCTTCGTGAGAGCGAAGTCCCGTAGCTGCGGCTCCCACTTCCCTGTGGCTCGACGTAATTCTGTATTAGCGTCGAGGAATTTCGTTCTGTTGTCAGACTAGATGTCTTTTAGCACTGCCATAACGACTAAGGGCTGAGTCCGTTGAAAGGTTGTGTACAATCTCTAAATGAATCGCGTAGTCAAGCATGTAACGCAACCCATCTCTTCGTTGGTGAAGGATGGACAGAGAATGGAGGACTCACGCTTCACCGTGCAAAGAGATTTCTTCTTATTTTCATTTCTACTTTTTCCAGAGAAACGTCAATGAACAGCGAAGCTGCACCTGGTCTCGCTTATACGACGTCTGTTCTCTGACTCCGCCCTTTGCGGTTGTTTGATTTCCGGCAGGCGATTATCGCTGTCCGTAACACATTATTGTCAGTGATCACACATGAAAATGAAATACTGTCCTTAACTGCTAAGAAAGCTCGCAAAGCACTTTCTCAGCGAACAATGGAGATGTCGGAGGCCACGGAGTTTCTCTTTGTGACAGAATCTTAGACGTCTATATATATATATCTTCAGTAGAACTAAATCAACCAACATAGCCGAATAAATCAATGAGTCGTATTCGAAAGACGGCAAACTAGCAAGTGGCTTACCTAATGGTAAGTGATTACCGTAGCCCACGTACATCTGCAACACCAGAGGTGCTGTAGGTGCGTTGCCGGCTTATAAGGGAGGTGAGATGAGGAGGGGAGTGGACCTCCGGTTACCTCACTCACCGAACTAAAACGCAAAAGCACAAGAGGCCTCTACTTCACGCCGGTATTCTGTGAGGCTGTGGTACCAACCCGGTCGAGACGGCCCATTCGATCAGCAGCAAAAGCCGCCGCTTGGCTCGAGCATGTAGAAAAGCAAAACATACTCGTATTATGATACTTAACAACTTTTGCATATGTACAATATTTCATATTCTCGCAGACAGCGAAGGACTAAACCGGTCGGGATCGAGTTTTATCGCAATCTATAGGTCTGCTCTGCAGTTTGCTATCGATAGATAGTAATGTATGTTATAGAAAGATTAATTTAATTTTTTTGTAACATCTATTACATTTCAGATAACTACAACTCCTAGTCTATTTTCCTTAAGTGATATAAAACACTATGAAAACGCAGCAAATGTTAATATAATAGCAAATTTTAATTGTGGCCAGAAAATTGTTGAGACTATATCAATTAAAACTGAAACTGTATGTATGTCTATGAAGTTAATAAATTATAAATACACTAGCCATCTGGCTTTGGTAGATCTATATCGTGTGATTTTTTACATGGTTCTGAAATCGAAGAAAACCAATGCCCTTTTTATCACAGAATCTATTGGTAGTATCCTGTTTTAAGAAGTTTATAATTAATCAGTAATACATAAAAAGTCCATACCGAGTGATCTAACAGCCCCCCACCGCGGCGCCCCGAAAAGCAAACAAGCGCGAACGCAATTGTTTCTTCAGTATTGCTGCGCGCTCGGGAAGAGTAGGTTACTAGGTAATTTTACTGAATTCAGCGCCAAAACGAGTAGGATTATGTGTACCTATTATAAGAATGATCTCACCCTTTAAGAGATATGGATGTGATTACGTATGGGTCGATCACAGGTCTAGGCGGTTCCGTAGCTTTGCCGGTGCAAATCCCTGACCCGACATTCGTTTGTGATACGAGAAATAAAAAGATAGATAGTATATTCTCATAAATATAAAAATCGTTTAGTTATTTAAATTATATGACACTGAAATTTTAACCTTTTTTATTTAACACTACTGTTGATGTTCCAGAACCATAAAAAATCACGCTATACATTGCATCTAAGAAATCCATTCTTTGTTTCTTAATAAAACAGCATGTAGCTTTATAACATTGAGATAAACTGAAGTTGCCAAACTAATTTGAGAATTTCTTTGTACAAACAACAATATTTGTGTAAATTGTGTGTCTTATGTAATTTCCTTTTTCTCTTTACAGAATACTAAAACATCTTTTATAGATTGCAAAATGTTATTAGAAGATGCTTTAATAACACTTTTACTTGATGGGTTATATAGTAGTACTAAAGAAGAATATTTACGCCTGCATAATAAAATAGCTCCTTATAAAATTTCATTTGCTTTGGATTATGGAGGTACACCAGTAACTTATTATAATAAGATTTATTAAGTAATCACAGGCCGTAAGGTAGTTCCGGTTCCTAGTTTGTTTTTCATTTTCAATTAAACATTTTAAATGAATGCAGAAAAAAAGTTTTGTCTAAACAGCAATGAAAATTAAACGAACGTAATATTAACATTTTTATTCGGGATTTTTTTTTTTGGATTTCCGGTATGTCACTATTCGTATACTAGTGTGACAGCTCTAATGGGTTTTCATACATAATAATTATTACAGTGCAACACAGACGCGACGAGCGTGTTGCACACCGCGCTTGCTTTGACCCATGCTGTAACATCTGTACATTCCGCATGAGAGTCCCAACAATAGTCTGCCCAGATCACAATTAAAATTAATACAGAGTACTTATAGGGAATCCTTGCAGCATCTGGAAGGAATCCCTATTAGTACTCATACAAATCCAACGCAAACTTACAATAGTTATTAACTTTTCTGTGAATAATATTCTTCACATGTCCGCATTGCCCTTTTCTGAAGTCTTGCACCTTCTGCTGTTTCTGTTGTGTCAGGAATTAACTCACAGACTCAGTGAGTACGTGGAACGTTCAAAGGTAGTATGAAGGAAATGATAGCAATCCATATAACATTGGCTGTACACGCTTAATTAGTAGAACTCCAGTATAATCATCTACTTTGTCTTATTTTTTTATTATATTACAGATTTAAAAGATTTCAATGTTCTTAGAGAACTAACGGTATTACTCATGCACAAACTGGAAACAAAAAATATATCAACTTGCCATCCAGATTATTCTTTACCATTAGAACTTCAGGTAATTTTCATCAATATTTCTCTAAAAATAAAATTTAAGTGTCCATCTGGGATTGCGAAATAACTACCTCTTCTTAAGCTTGTATGATTATATGCACGGATTATATTTAGGCTACATTTGACCAAGGAAATATTAAAAACATGAAAAAACCTATTTAATTTTTTTCTTTTTAAATTCAGCTAAACATGGAGAAAATGTTATGATTTTTGCTTGGAAGATACCAATAACATTTATTTAAATATTCATTATTTTTTCAGTTGAAAGAAAATTTTATGATTGGTGTACCATACACTGCTATAGTTTGTGAAAGGACCCTTTCTGATGGAATTTTCCAGTTGATGAACAGCAGTACTATGTTAAAGGTAATTATTATAGGCACATTCTAACTTTTTGACATCATTAATGTGTTTTGATCAGATTATGTTACAGGAGTTGGAGAGTGAATATTCTTTCACATCACCCTTAATCTTTTTAATTAATAGCCAAAAAGGTAACTTTTCTCTTCTGGAGATTGACATGTCAAAGACCACAGGGACGAAAGAGTGTTAAATTCTTAGCTGCTGGCCACCATATGACGTTTAGTTTATAAAACCTTATAATTATTGAATTTTTAATTTACTAATTAACTATTTTTTTATTATTTTCAGGAGCATATACATTTAGCTGATTTTCAAACACATGCAACATTACTCTGTAGTTAATAGTTAGTGTTAGCAGTCTTAATATATTATGTTTGTTATCAAGCACTACTCTAATATCTAATTCCGTGTATTGAAATTCATTTGTTTATTACTTGTATCTTCCCATGTTATCAATAAAAGTGAGTTCACCAGTTTGATAATTATAAATTATTTTACTTGCAATGTCATTCCCGACATTACATGCATGTTATTTGTTCAATTCTCTGTTAATTTATTGTATGATTTACATTTTGAGTGATATTACAATAACTTGGATGTTTTCAAAGATCAGAATACACTTTCAGATTTCATTTATTTAAGAATACTTATTGCAAGAAATTACATAAAAATTAATATTAAGGGGAAGAAATTGATCTATAATGTATCAGTTAAAATGGATTAATTACAAAAGATGTTGAGTTTTATTATTCCAGTTCTGTCACCAAAATGATTGCAGTTGCCATTTACACTATCTACATAAGTATATAAAAAGCAAAGTACCCCTTGGACTGATAATACATTATACAGACCTTTAAAGTTCAGCTTTTGAGTCGACAGACAAGTAACCTTAGTCATAAACAATTATTTATACTTCTAAAGAAAGTATAGATGTAGCAAATTAGTAAAAGTATATCTAAAATAATGAAGTCCCTATTTTATAAATATCTTTTAATTACCATTACATTATTGACTGTATTGCCTGCAATAGCTAAAATTAATATGTTCACTCAATTCAGAATCATTTATATTAAATTATAATAGTTTATAGTGCTGTCAGTTTTATAAAAGTTTCTATAAAACTAAAGTGCTTTTAAGGTAATAATAAGGCATGGCCACAAAGTCTCGTGATCATGTCATATATGTAAAATGGGCCCTTATTTTACACAAAATTTGGTTATAATTTTGGTAGACAATCTACAAAAACAGAAAAAAAAATTAACATACATGTTGTACATGATTTTTGAAAAAGGTTCTCATATAACTTATATTATGAGACATTCTAGATCAATGTATGTAATTATTACATTTTTAAGTTACAGTAACTTATTAATTGAATTTAAAATAATGGTGACTTAAGTTAATGTAAAATTAATGGGTACATAATGAATTGTCAAATTTCATTACAATTAAATGTTTTAATGATGCTTTCACAATAACCCACACAACAGTTGTATAGCTAGATCTTAGGTAGTATTATTAACTTATAATGTATCAAATTGTATTATTGCATCCATAGACTTGTTTTAGGCTGGCAATTGCAGCTTCTTTCCTTTTAACACTGAAATGAAAGAAAACAATCTTCAATAAATTATATTTTTTTCTTTAAAGAAACTGCTAGTCAAAGAAAAACGCGTAACGGTAAATCCTCCGAGTATTTACTGCAATCGCCACACGTTACGGCGGGCGAATACATTTTATACCTTACACTGGTACTGGTAAACAGGCAGTAAAGGGTTACTGGTTGCATATTTTTGGTTTTTTCGAATGATTATTCCCTCACCTGTCTAAAGACAGTTTTATAGACATTAATCTTATGTACGTACATATGGGATCAGATTATTTTTGAAAAAAAAATTCTGAAGGTTTCAGCATAAAATAATGAACCATTATGCAGTTGTGGCATTAAAGTTGACAGTTAAGGAGATCAAAAACATCACAAATCGTTAGACGGGTTGACAGAAAAACCATATAAAATACACCAGTAGCAAAATACTGAGCTGTGCTGAATCCACAGAGTGCAGCCTGGTGCATCTGATCTGCAATTGCCTTCTGCCAATCTTCCTGCAATGTGTGATAATAAAGACCATTCCTCCCAACTTAAAATGTCAAAGCATTAGATTGATTACAGGTTGATGATAATGATAAAGTAAGTATGGAGAGATGTACTCTGCAAACCATTTTTAAGTGTGTGTACATTTATATCTAGAACATAAAGGGTCAGGAAAAAAGGTTTTTCGTATTTTACAAGTATAAAAGCAGTCTTTGGTTGTACTGTTTTTATCTGACTGATTTCAATACCATTAAATAGACGATATTTTAAAAACAACAATAAAAAGTAAAAACGATTTCCCGCGATTTTTCAATTGTTTTTCTGACCTGACGACAAAAGCCGAAAAAAAATTATAACGTTTATTGACTTAGACGGAGTGTCACTAAGTGTAGCACAAAATCGGTTCAAGCGTTTCAGTCAGGGAATTTTGATGTCAAAGATAAAGCTTGCACTGGTCGACCTGTTACGGTTAAAGTCAACGCCATTTTCGAAAAAGTGGAGCAAAATTGGCATATTAGTACGACATAGCTGTAGAGTTAGGGATTGGCCACAAAACAGTTTTGACCCATTGGAAAAAGTCTAGATATACAAAAAATATCTATATTTGGGTGCCACACAAGCTCACTAAAAGAAACCTTATAAATTGTGTACTCATTTGCCTCTGTGTATTGAAACAATGAAACTGAACAGTTTTTGAAAAGATTGATCACTGGTGATGAAAATTGGATTACCTATGATAAATATTGGGTGCTTAGGTGGGAAGTCATTAGCAACCACCATATAGCCGTAACCTTACACCCTCAGATTTTCACTTTTTTCAGTCTCTTCAGAATTCTTTGTTTAGTGTTAGGTTAACATCAAGAAAGAACTGTCAAAATTTCTACAACAATTGGATTATGTCACAACCTACATAATGACAAAGTTATTGAACACAAGGGCACTTATATATTATAATCAAATGTAAATGAACTATGATAAAAAAATATCTTGAATTTGTATCAAATTACAAAAAAAAATCCCAACCTATTATAACCATACTAAAATTATTAAAAATATTACAAAATTTGTAGCTCAACAATGTCTAATGAATTAAATTAAAATAAATTTTGTCATGGTTGACATGTCATGATATGTAATATATTATGTCAAATATAAGATCTTCCTATCAGAGATGCTTGGTTTACACAAAGAAAACTGCTTTCAAGCAAAAAGTAAGTCAGAAAATTGTGGATAATAAAATTTCAATTCAAACTATTAGAAACATACACTAATGTAAATCAAAGTAGTTGCATGTGAATTATAAAATGATAATTCTAGTAGGACAGTGGTAAACTTATTAAACTTTTACACATAAAATCAAGTGTTCTGGGTTTATAACAACTCTTGTACCACATTATATGTGAGAAGTAATATATAATAATTTGCAAACCCCACTCAGCATAGCAGACTAAACTCCAATTATAACACTTCATAGTAGAAGATGGATCATCATATGAAAGCTGATAAAAACATTAAGTTAATAAACTAATTACCTTTTGTAATGTACAGGTAGAAGAAATCACAGTAAAGAACTGTCTGTATGACACCAGCAATAATTGCAATAAGTTCATAATGGTCCTCTGCAATATAGCGGTAGATCTGAAAATATTTATTAACGATACAATCAGTGTAAGCTTAGAATAATACTTTAGTCTAAAGTACATAAGCATATTCAGTCATTTAATCAATTTATGTTCAGCCAAATATGTTCCAAAGCTTCACTACCCAAAAGTAGAAAAGTAGTTATGTGGACTGCTACTACTAAGTGTTTGCAGCAACATTTAAGTGTTTCAGATCTCTGAGTTTGGTGCTTTGGTTAGTAAAATAATATATTACATACAACTGAGCAGATGACCCAGCTAATACATTTATTTATAGGAAATCAAATGTTCACATCAAAAGTAGTTAAAACCTTTCATGTTTATTATAAATACTTAGATGCGTTGCTAAATTAATTTTTAATTAGAAATTACTAATAAACTGCAGTGGCTTTGCTGTCACATCTTTAATATATAAATAAACTAAATGTGATTGGATTATTCATAAACCATCCACATAAAGACTAAGTTATAGTGAAAACCATCTTGAAATTCACTTATAAGTTATATATAAATACCCTATGTATTTACAACATGAAACATGGTTTATACTATCTAATAGATATAAAGTACAAAATTTTAACATAATTGTATGTGTTTAAGGTACTCACCCAATTTAGAAGATATAGGCCTCGATATGAACCCAGAGCAAACAAGTAATGGGATGTGATACTTTCTGCTTCTCCAGTTTTTGAAACCAAAAACAGCTGTGGTAGGATTGCAACCGACTCCAAGTAAATAGAAAATGTCCATAAAACCTATAAGGATTTGCAGCATAAGTAACATTTACTCAAGTTTTTTTCAATAACATGCCCACACATATCAATTACTATAGGGATACCAACCTCAAGAACTGTAAATTCGCGATTAATCAACAGTGCAAGGATAGCAGATGGTATGAGTAGAAATTCAATCCTAAATGTATCGTGATTGTGATCGTAGGTAGCTTTAAATTTCACATACATCAAATATACAGTTGCATATGAAGCCACAATGAACACAATTTTCATAACAGTGTTATAAGCAGATACAAATGTTGTTAATAAATCCAAATACCGTGACGTATAAACTATAGCAAATAATATTTGCGACTTCCCCGATATTCCTGTAAGATAAACAAAGCATTTTATTTACAATTAGTGTACTTTATAAACGAAGAAGGTTGCCGGTTAAAAGGCAAATCACCTGCACATGATCTGGTTTTCCATATTTTAATTAACAATATTATAATAGCTAAAAGGTGGGATAAATCAGCGAGTAAACGGAAAATATTCATGATTTACTATTTATCGAGAATCTTATGCTAAATGCCGCGTATACTAAATCTTAACAACCTTTTCATTCGACCAAAAATGACGTGGCTGAATGACACAGAACTGAAATGTTTCCAGATACAAAAAATCAAGATTATTTACAGCATTGTAGTCTGTTTTTTTTTTGGTAAAATCTAAGTTTAATTAGCGGATTCTCTGTAGCTATTTTTATGATGTCATTAAATCATTATATATTCAATACGTGGAAATTAAGTACCAAAACATAAATGGGGTGGTAAATCAATGTGTAGGTAATAAAAGAAGTTAAAAGCTGTTAATAACTAAAACTAAGAAAATTTTATTGATTTAAATAACTATGGAGCTATTTTCCAGTATACATAATTAATAATATGAATATCTTAGTCTCTCTTTCTACTTAGTCTGTGATCCCCTCTAATCTTTGTGATGAAAGATATCAGTAACTCATGTCGTTCAATAGATATTTCCATTGTTATGACACAATAAAGAATAAATATTATTAAAAAGGTACGCGAAATCTGGAACTCGTACACATTTAGTTTAAGTTTTGGCTGAAGACCTTTCTGTCAATGTCAATATAAAAGTTATAAATATCCAGTGTCAGATGTCAGCTGATTTCATTTCTCTGATTTTTGCTCAGAATTTTTGTTTCTGCCTGACAAAGATTAATAAAACCACCAAAGAGAATAAGGAATATGGTTATATTGCACTATCTGACGAACAGATGATTAACTGAATCAATTATAATTTTATGTTATTTGCTTTACAGACAGATGAATAACAAAAAGCAAACAATGAATAATATAATGGTCAAGATTTTAAAAGCTACCAATCGCTTTAACATAATGTCTCACAGTAAGCTTACAAGATTTGATAGCAGGTTGGTTGATACATTCTGTAATTCTTTATTAACTCTTATGTTATAATAATAATAATCGTCGTCTCTGCGAATGGGTTAATCCCAGTCAACCTCTCGGAACATCTGAGGCGGCTGGGACTCCGTGACGGACCGCTCCGAGATCAAATGCAGAAGGCGGTGCTACTCGATACCGCTCGCATTGTCCGCCGGTTTCTTTCCCTTTCTCCCTAACCCTCCATCTTGTTGGGTTTTAATTATCTATTTAATTTTATTATATATATAATTTATAAAATATTATTTATTTATACAACCCAACCAGATGAGTAAATATAGAAATACCCCAAAAAAATAATAATAATACGATAAAAATGTATATTGTTTCTTTCAGCACATTGAGCCGAATGAGTAGTGATGATTGTGGTAATAAAGTATTGGAAGGGAAGAAAATTAGAAATTTTAGTATAGTAGCTCATGTTGACCATGGGAAAAGTACATTAGCCGACAGATTACTAGAAATTACTGGTGTTATAAAAGTTAGTACTGAAAATGCACAAGTTTTAGATCAACTTCAGGTATATACACAATTATAAAATAAAAATGCTGTATGTGTGTATTCAATTATTTTATGTTAATTTAATTTAAGTCTGTATTTGCAGGTTGAAAAAGAAAGAGGCATCACAGTTAAGGCTGTTACTGCATCTCTCGATTATACATTCAATAATGAATGTTATCTCCTTAATCTTATAGATACACCAGGACATGTGGATTTTTCAAATGAGGTAATACTGAAGTGTGCATACTCATTGTGCCTGCACATGAGATCTATGTACCTATATGTCAATGGTTTAGTGTCAGTTATTAACCAATCAATATGTTTCAATTGTACATATTAGTGATAACTTAAAAAATTATTTCTGCATGCAATACAAATTCACAACATTCATAAATTTGATCATTACCTGCATGATTGGAACATATTTAATATGTCTAAACAAATTAATTAATACATTTTTCAATTTTCTTGCATGAAACATAAATTGGCAAGACACCTTGTGCATCCTTAGAATTTAGAACAATTAGGAAAGGAGGGGTCAAATCATTTGAACCAATTTAAACTTGCATTGCAGATAATTTTAGCTCTATTTGATAATGCAGCTTTGCATCTCTTGACTTAATAAAAGTGTTTACATTAGTAATATGACTATCAGCAGAGTTTTTGCTGTGGGTAGGTAACTTTTGATAGATGACACAATATGTGGCTGAAGCAAGTTGACTGCTTGGTCATTCTAGGTCTATTTCTCAAGAAAACTTAAAAAAATACATCAATTTTGTATTTTAGTGGTTGTTAACTTTTTTTTTAATGTGGGGAAATCACTTATGGATATCTTGACCCCTGGGGGACAGACGGGTTATGTCAGACTCCCACCGAAACTCCACCGAGGTCGCCATCAGCACTGACGAGGGGTAACGGGATCTCCGTTCGGAACGCAACCGTGGCCCCTCTTTCGTTTGGCTAAACAGCCTGGTCCCCGGGGGGCAGTATTACGCTGCCCCTAGCATCACCTCGGTGCTACCACAATGGCTCGAGACCCACCGTTCTCGGGCTCGTCTTATTGGACATCTGTAGTCGGCAACCCCTGAGGCCCCATTTGTGGCAGGGGAACACCATTGATGTTTGGAGGGCCATAACGCGGCGCACGCACGCCTCTGTGGCCCCGTCTTTGACCAGAATCTGTCCTCTCTCGATCGCTCAACAGCCTCCTTCCGGACCGTGACAGTCTCACAGAAGGCCCTCCTCGTATCCCCGCTCAGCATCGCCAACACGACTACTGCCAGGGTGAGGTTTCGCCCAATGTGGTTCACCAGGATACTCTGCTCCGCTTTCCATGCGATTGCAGTGTGTGCGATACGGAGTCCTGATGAGTGGAAGGGTCACAGCAGTGAAAGCAGTTCGCCGTTGCCTCACGTCCAACCTTACACGGATAATCACCGAAGCATCCGTGTCCGGTAACTATCTGCTAGCGAGCCAGAAGCGTTGCCGCCTCGAAGGACGTAGTTCTGTATCCTCGTACAATCCGTATGACCACCGCTTTTGAGGAGCTCGTTTGCCTCGAATAGCTCCTCAAGGAAACTCAGTGAACCCATAAAGTTAGCGGTGACCTCGGAGGGCTTAACCCTGCATTCCGTGACCGTCGGGCACTGAAAAACGACGTAGGCCGTCGTTTTGCAGTGCACTACACACGCTCAGCACAGAGGACTGTCAGTAACACTAATACTAAACAGATGTATGTTAAAACATTCATGTCCAGTGCCGACTCCTAAGCTGGGTCCTCAACCTTCTTCGAGGTTCTCTTCTGTTGCGCAGTTCCGGAAGGTATTCTCGAAGACGCACGCCAGTTGTTGCGGAGGTTCTGATGTGTGGCGTTAAAGCTTCCTGGCGCAGCGATACTTCCAGGTCCACCCAAGATTAAGCGGTTGGGTTTCAGGGCCTCAGGGTCTTCCGGGTTCACGGAGACATGGGTAAGCGGTCGACTGTTCACTGTGCTTCTTCCTTCCTGTGGTTCTTCTTGAAGTTCACGTTCTGCTTAGGTTAATGGCAGAGCTTTATGAACTGAGAGACTGACTGTTGTTTGTTGGCATCGTTTCCTGGCAGAGTGTCGGATCATTTTCCGTCAGTAGGACGCCAGTGGGCGGCGTATGCGGAATCGCTGGCGTCGGTAAACGCATGCAGTTCCGTGGAGTTCGACGACCATTTACGAAGTGAGAGTCAACTGCTTCTGGGCGTTCCTGACGGAATCCCGCATTGCTGTTCATCACATAGATCACTGTTGGAGAACTGGATGGTCCGAAGATAATTGTCTTCATCCTACATTCTTCAAGAGGTCGGTTTTTTTCGGGGGTCTTATCGCCAAAGCTCTCCTCCTCCCGAAATTCTATCTGCATGAACATTTCTGCGATAAAATGTTGACGGAATCGAAAGCATGATAATTCCGGGCAGCACCTGGAGCCGATTGGTCCGGTGAGGAGTTGATCATTTAGGGATGTTCCCTTGGGCTTGGCGGCGCCATCATGAACGATGCGCATTTTGTCCGGCGTTGTTGGGTTGAAAACAGCGAAGTGAAGTAGGTCTTCGGTTGGTGTTCCGCGGTGGTTTTGTGCCTTCCTTATGGCTGGTGTTCAATGTTGGGTGGAATTGAGGTAAAGTCTGCTGAGCCATGACGCGGCAGTGGTATCTGGTGGTTCGGTTCTTGCGGCATGTGGTGCAAGGTTTGCCCCATGATATTGAGCAATGGTTGCTTCTTAACTGCTGGTCTTCATTATTCGTGACGCTGGTGGCACCCAAGACGTGGCAGTTGTCACTTGGTGCATCGAGCTAAAGGCACCAGAGTTCGGCAGCCAGGATGTAGCAGTGATCGCTGGCTTGATAGGCTTTGGGTTCCAGGACTCTGCAGCAGTCGCTGGTGGTTCGGTTCTTGGTGCAGGATCAGTTCTCCATGTTGGTGGCTCCCGCGCAAACGTCAGAGGGTTCCAGGATACGGCCGTTATCACTGGAGTCGAAGGTTCGTCTGGCGTCTGTGGCTCGGGTTCGGCTTGATACGTTTGGCTATCGATGCCAAGCACCTGGCTAGTTTCTAGCCAGGTCTAGACATGCAGGTTCTGGACCGTATGTGTGATGACGCAGGATACATCATCTTCTTCAGCTTCTGAATCCACATTTATTTTCGATAGCCAGCTGGGCGAGTTCGGCCTTGGCCTTCGCTAAGCGGCATCTCTTGGAAGAGATCTTCTGTTTTCTGGAAGAAGGTGGCTTGCTTCTAAGAGGTTGAGGAGGTTTTTGGTGCGTGACGGGTTCGTTGTCTTCGATCTTGGAGGGGTTGACGGTAGGCGCTTCTGAAGCCGTTGTAGGTTGGTTCGAGTCCGTCGCCGTTTGTTCGATGTTGGTTGTAGTTCTGGTAGTTCCAAAACTGGTCGTGGTCTCGGTGGTTGTTATTTGGGCCTCCGGTTACCTCACTCACCGAACGAAACGCCGAAGCTCAAGATGCGTCTACTTCACGTTAGTATTCTGCGAGGCCGTGGTATCAATCCGGTCGAGTGGGCCAAAAAAAACTTCGTTTACTATACTGATTTTACCGCTAAGTGGTACATTGGATATGGGAAAAGGTAGTGTAGGTGATAAATACTATTGAGACATTTGTGGGCGTAGTAAAGGGCACATATTTTATTCTATGAATTTACAACTAACACGCTAACCACGGTACATTACATGTACCGTGGTTAGCGTGTTATGTAATTTTTTTTTATTTTTCCTTTTTTACTTTTATTCAGGTTGTAAGGAGTGTAACGGCATGTCAAGGAGTAATACTTTTAGTTGATGCCAATGAAGGTATTCAGGCTCAAACAGTAGCCGTTCATTCACTGGCCAAAAGAAACAATTTAGTTATTATTCCTACCCTAAATAAAGTTGATTTACCTCGAGCTGATTCTGAGAAGGTGAAGTCTCAACTTAAGTCCCTTTTTCATATTGACCCTGATACAGTCTTAAGTATATCTGCTAAGAAAGGTTGGGGAGTTCAGGAATTATTAGAAGCTGTGATAACTAGAATACCTCCTCCAGATGTAGATCAGAATAGTCACTTGAAAGCACACATAATAGACACTTGGCATGATAAATACAGAGGAGTGCTTTGTTTAGCATATATTTACTCCGGAACTGTGGAAATTGGGCAGGTTGTAAAATGGAAATCAAATCCTAAACAGCAAACGGTAAAATATCTAGCACTTCTGAGACCAGGGGAAGAGTCTGTCGATAAAGCGATAGCAGGTCAAGTTGTTATGGTAGGTAAGTGGTAACTATTATTTTTAATAGAAAAGTTTTACCTGTGTTATGTGCAATTCTTACAATTTCAAATTGTTTTTAGGCCTTGGTCCAAAAGGTGGTGGTAGTGTTGGAGACCATCTGTTATCAATAGAAGCTCCTGATAATGCACAGACCACAACAACCCAACCAATCAAACACATGGTGTATGCTGGAATATTCCCTGCTGACCAATCACAGCATGTTTTTCTAAGTGATGCTATAAAAAAACTAGCACTTAATGATTCTGCTGTCAGTATAAATATCGATTCCAGGTAAAACTTAATAACTTTTTATTCGTTATTTGATTTGATGTCTATTGTAAAATATTGTTTAAATACCAAATTTGATGTCAGATTATTTATTAAATTATTTCCTTTTTGTTACTAATTTCAGTCCAGCGTTAGGACAAGGATGGCGTGTAGGCTTCTTAGGTCTATTGCATCTGGATGTTTTCACACAAAGGCTCTTACAAGAACACAAAGCTGAAGCAATTCTCACTGCCCCTTCAGTACCATATAAAATTAAGTAAGTTTCTTACATATTATTTCATATCTATGTAATACAAAATATTATTGTATATTTATGTATGCTGCAAAACGTACAAATTAACCTGTCCCCAATATTTCAGACTAAATGGAACAAAAATTATAAAACAATATAAAAGTGAGGAAATCATCATTACAAATCCTTTAAAATTGCCAGACTCTCATCACGTTGCAGAGTATTATGAGCCATTTGTTATAGGTATGATACTTTTATACATGTAAAATAAAGAGTTCTTTCTTTATTTTTTTATATAACTGATGGGGGACAGCACCACTCGTTTTTTTTTATAGAAAAGACAGCAAACGAGCAAGCGGTTCACCTGATGGTAAGTGCTTACCGTCGCCCACATGTATCTGCAACACCATAGATGTTGCAGGTGCGTTGCCGGTCTTTAAGGATATTTGGGAGATGGGAGGGAAGAGGAGAGGAATAGGGAGGGGATGTGGGCCTCCGGTTACCTCACTCACCGAACGAAACGCAGAAGCACAAGATGCCTCTACTTCACATCGGTATTCTGCGAGGCCGTGGTACCAATCCGGTCGAGCCGGCCCATTCGAGCAACAGATGAAGCCGCCGCTTGGCTCTACCACGCTTCAAAAGAGTGCGAGAGTACCGACACTACGTTCACCAATTAAGCTTTCCCAGGGTGGATTTACTGCCATCAAACGATCGACAGACTTGCTTATTAGATAGCTGAGTGCTTAACGTGAAGGTGAAGAGAACATTAACTATTTACTAAGTTCATTTACTAAAAAAAAAAACTTGAATGCGTTAATATTTCCCGTCTATTTCACGATATTTCAATATGACACTATGTCACTCCCACAGTGGAGACGAATCTAACGAAACCTCATATCGTATGTTGAAATCAATCAAGCAGTTTAGGCTGCAGACGTGCAAACGATCTACTAATAAATATTTTTATAAAACGAAAGAAAATTATTCTAATTTGGAATTAGGAATAATCCCATACTACTGTATGCTACTATGGTAACATTACCATAACACTTAAATAATTTTATAAAAAAATTGTAACTTAAAATAATTGTACTTATGCTTATTTCTTGACATAGGTACAATAATAACTCCTGTGCAGTACATAGGAGCTGTAACAAGTCTCTGCATAGATAGACGAGGGACGCCACTTCCTTCTAATGCCGTTGATGATAAAATGACACTAATGCAGTTTATTTTACCCCTATCCGAAGTTGTTATAGATTTCCATGATACACTCAAAAGCATAACATCAGGCTTTGCGAGCTTTGATTATCAAGATTATGGTTTTCATTCTAGTGCATTAGTTCGAGTAAGTATCATCATTCATCATCATCATTTCAGCCTATTAGAAGTCCACTGTTGAACATAGGCCTCCCCCAAAGATTGCCACGAAGCACGGTCCTGAGTAAGTATAATTGAGATTAATTAAATAATCTTTATCTATTTATACTCATATAAAAAAAAAGTCTTTGTATGAATGTTTGAACGGATTCAATGGACACGGATTTCAATGGAACTTTTTAAAATGTTGCTTATAAGTCCAGAAATACTATAGGCTATTTTTATTTTAATATTCCAAATATGAAAATGCGGCTAAGATAGAAGCTTTGAAATTAGCAATGGCTACCGACATGTTGAGGGATAACCATCACAAAAATACTCGAACAAAATAAAGCAGACAGGAAGGTGCGAGGTATCTTGTACAGCGATCGGAAATCGTCTTGTCAAGCGTGACGATTATGGCAAATCGTTCTTGTGGGAAAGGGCTGCTTACAGGCGCTGTTAAGGAAGGTAAATGTTTAAAAGATCCGAGACGACCAAGACAAGCTGAAGCCAATATTGGTTTATTTTTAACAAAAAATATTAGTTTTAGCTTATTTTCGAGTATTCGTTACATCGAGTTTGCAAAAGCTGGTTAATATTTGAATTTTTAGAAGGCTCATGTTACTTGGAAGCGTGTTACTCTCGTTCTAGTCATTTGCTTTCAGACATTAGTCTGCACTATCGTAGACCTGAACTTGGATTGCATCAATATTTATAACACTGCGCATCAAAATTTCTATCGTATCGACATACTCTATCGTTGCATCAACCCAGTCTCAGAACTGCTAAATCAGTAGGAAACTTTTTGTGACAAAATGCTGAGTTGGTGGCAAAGAGAAGGGTAAGAGAATCTGTCGCTCCATCGCATCTCATGGGTATTGAAAAAATCGACTTTATTAGAAATATCAGAAAAGTCTTATGGCTTTCGATAGATGACTGAATGACCATCTCAAATAATGTACCATATATATATATAATAAGATGATATAAATATGAACTTAATTCATAAATTACTGAAGAAAATGTTTACTTTGATATAAAAATTTCAGATGGACATTCTTATTAATGGGACTTTAGTTGAAGAATTGTCTTCTATAGTTCACACCTCTCGTCTAGAATTCAATGCTCGAAGGCTGACAGAAAAATTAAAAGAAATGATACCACGGCAGATGGTTCATGTAAGATATACGAAAAACTTAATTAATAACGTTAAAACATGCATGCTATTTATTTTTTACTTCAATATTTTTAAAAGGTCACCCAGTCATATAAGGAAAGACTCTTATTCTTTAGAAAAAAAAACAAATCAATTAAAATGTATGAATGATATCTGTGTGGCGTACGTCTTATCTAGTGATTCTAGTAGTGGCACATTTATTTACTTAACTTAGAAAATAAATCTACCGTGATAAAAGAAATTTCATTTAATAACAGGTGCTCTCGCGTAGATATTTTGGAAAAATGTTGGCGCAAATACTGTTAATACCCCACGTTTCATATTCAACCTAGCTTCTAAACATTAATTATATACTAAACAACTTTCTCGAACACACAGGCTGTTTTCACCATTTTTTCAATCATGAATTATTAGTGAACAATCATTTTTAATTTTGTAATGTATATATTTAAGAGAAAGTGATCAAAATAAAATGACTATTGTCAAATATAAAGATAATTTATTTCTAAAAACAAATGAGAAAGACAATAAAATTTTTTTTTTTTTATTTCAGGTTGCAATTCAAGCAATAGTCTCTGGAAAGGTTTATGCTAGGGAAACAATAAAGGCATACAGAAAGGATGTTACAGCTAAACTGGTACGTTGAACGTGACTAAAGCACGAGTCACGCCCATATTAATATAATTTTATAAGCCGCAACCAAACGTTTACCCACTGTTGCCACTGAACAATGCTACTTGACGGTTTAAGTATATATGTAAGCTTTGTATGTATTATTCAACGGATTAAAAACAATTTCACAGATTTTAAAAAAACTTAAAAATATTCTAAAGATTCCGGAAGTGAATGTGTTTTCCTAACGTATATAATTAATGTGAAATTTTGTAACATTCATAAAATTCTGCACGGGTATGAACTTAATTTGGGTCAGATGTAGATTGTCATGGAAAAAGATATATACGATATATCTTAGGACAATATTTGTGATAATGCCTGACTGCCTGACGGGCACGTTATTATATTTTTTCTAAACTTACAACTTGAGATATTTGGCGGAATTTTAAACGCCAGGTCAATTGAATGTTTATTACATTTAATAACATTTCCACTTTTGCAATTTATGATCGTATAATTTTCATTATTAGATTTATTTTATTGATATAATCGTTTCACACATAATTATTTCATTACAGTACGGCGGCGATGTCACACGCAGGAAAAAGCTGCTAAAACAACAAGCGGAGGGCAAAAAGAAAATGCGAAGTGTAGCTAATATTAAAATACCTAGGAATACATTTATTGATGTACTAAAAAGATAAATACTTATGTATTGATATTATAGATATCTCAATAAACATTTACAAAAATCTTTTGCATCAGTAAATTCTTAAACAAAAGGCTCTAGACTGGAGTAGAGTGTCTGAAGGCATTAAATCTTGACACCTTGAATTAGAACACTCTGGTTAGCTGTTATTGGCGTTAGGCAAATTTTGTTTGACGGTTGCTCGTTCTAGTTAGGGTCGATGGGTGCAGGATAGAGGTCTAAATTCATTCAATTAGGCTTTTGAGGTTGAGGTAAAGTGATAAGAATGAACAAAAGAAACTGCAAAATTTAATAATACAGTTTATTCTAAATATTGCAGAATATCATATGGTCTCAGTAATTGTTTACAACGTAAAAAATAATCAAAGTATTTTAATAAGGTAATTGATTTTTTTTCAATATAAAATAATTTTTGTGTCGATTCAATAAGTTTTTTTTTTAAATATATTATTAATAAAAAACTGGTTTCATTAGATGTGACTTTTTTCGTTGTTTGGCAGCAAGAAATATTAATTTAGCTCCCTACATGGGGGATATATTTCGGATTTTGCCTACTGGTGACCCTAACGCAAACGGAATTTTGGCAGAATGCAGATGAACCGCTGTCCGCTTCGAACGCACAGAGTCTAACGACGTCATCCGCGCATGTGTGTGAACCCGCATACCTACAGCATTTTACTTAAATGCGGAACGTGCTATACGAATAGGTGAGCGGCGTTGCATAGATTTTCTACTGCAGTGGAAACTCAATATGCAGTCGGACGCGTAATTTACATAATTGACCGCGACCATTTATGAAAAATCGTCAAAAATTCATGAAGCTAAATCGCATAATTATATATAATCATATAATTTAAAAAAATGTGGCTTTTATTTAAATTACCTGTAAAAAATGCTGATAATACGTCATAAAATATTAGCTCACCAATGTAACGTAACAGTAGTAAGTAATAGATAAATTCTCGTTGATAAAAGTTAGTGCTTAAATTAAGTAAATTGGTGTCAAATTTACGATACGCGACTATTATGAACTGAAATTATAATAATTTAAAACAAACGTCTCCGCCATTTCAATGCAGAATGATAAGAGCAAGTGTGAGATAGTCTTCAAAGGAAAAATCCTTTCTGATACAACCTTTTTTTTTGTTGACATTTGTGCATAAATCTCTGTGGAGTGCATACTGGATATTGCATGGTAAATGTTAAACATTTGCATAACTATAAAGAAATTATATTCATTAAATCATTGTCATTGAATAGGAATAACATTTGTGTTAGGAATTTAAATAGGATTATTTTATTATAAAACAGATTAAAATGTGGACACAAAACATTAAAATATTCTCTATAATATGAATAATCGTTGGTTATGAGCATCATTGTATTCTGCCACAAACAGATTGCAAAAAATGCTATAACTTAACTCAATATATCACATTCAATTACCTGAAAATTCATTTGTTAAATAATTCCAATATGCGTTTTTTTTCGTTTATAAAAAAATTGTAGTGTAACGTCTCAGTTTAATTTAACTGATAATTAGGAATAGTTCCTTGTAATTTTTAATCCCAAATTCAAGATGTTATAAGACCTGGAATTAAATACTTATTTTTAACAAAGCTGGAAAGCTACAACTTACTTATAATTGTTGCTTTGCAAATGCTAATATTATCCAAAAAGAAATATTTTAAACGAAAAAGCAAATTCAGTCAAAAATTAAATACCAATTTAGCTAAAACTACAAAAAAAAAGTTATTATAAGCCCTTTAAAAAATTGAAAGCTTCAATCCCTTAGTAGGATTATTGACTTTGCATCACGAATTTCCAACATTATAATGAATCATTGATCATATTTTGCAATTAACAATTATAAATGTATACAATTCATAAGAAATATTACATTAAGAATGGAATAACATAGTGTTATCTCCATACTTTATGGTTTAGAAAACAAATGTTTTTCTAATATACATGTTTGGTCAATCTATGGTACATAATAATACAACTTTCACCAAACTTGTCCCCAAAGTATTAACATTACATTTTGTTATTAATAAAACATTTTTTGGTCATTGAAATATACTTTTTTTGTAAATACAAGATTTCAATATAGCAATAATAATTTTATCTTTGGTAAGAATTAAAACAGAATAAAACAAGTTGCTTTGTAGCGGCAGGTCCTTGCCCTGCGAGGGCGGGCATACGTTAGGTATTTTCCCATGTATAAAAAGGGCTGTTTATATACATGTTAGACGCTTTATTTGATACAGCGGAAGTGTAATTGGTAATTTTTTAATTGCCTTGGAGGCGGAATTAGAAAGTCTAGAGACGCCTAAGCTGGGTGGTTAGGTGTCTCTAGACATTAATTTGTGGCAGTGATTCTATTGCCGTCCAGGTGTCCAGGTTTTAGGTTTTTCTACATATGGCATTGCATCTGGGTATCCTGATTCGAAGGCAGATCTCCTAACCACTATGCGATAGTGGACTCATGTATGTATATATGCGAATGGTATATGAAAATATACATACCACATTTGCTTATTGAGTTCTTATAGAACTCTCAAAGTTTTTTTTTTTTTTCAATAACTCGTGGAAACTTACTGCATTTATTCGTGATGTGTTGCAATAACAGAAATTCTATTATTATGACATGTGAAGGGTTAAGATTTAGGAACTGAGCATAAAATGCAGAGTGATTACCATGGAGGTTGACTCATATTGATTAAGGTAACCTTGCTTTACATTCATTCACAACACATTCAAGAGCACTGAAAATAGAGTTTTGCATATGGCCAAATCCTTTAGTTCGTTAGTCATAATGCCACCTTGCATTTCTTTCATTGTTATAAAAATGTCTTACTCTGTCTTGTTCAATCCTTAAATTTATTAATTATTCACTATACAGATGAGTGTCACCCAGATTTATCCACAACTCGGCTCGATAGTTAAATGGAGTGACTTCTTAAAAACTGCATTAATTTAATTTTGGGTTTATGGTAAATAAGACCACATTTCTTCCGCTCCAAGTTAAAATGGTTTTCTATAAGCAGCTTGTTATGCCTATTAGTTAAACTCTATTTTAACTGATTCAAATTCTCCTTGGTAAGTTAAGAATAATTAATATTATTCAAAATCTTCATTCTAGTCAGGCTATGGACACTGGTGTTAACAGGACAATAAAAAAATCTCATTTTAATACACTTGGCTGCAATGAAATCGCACATGGGAACATTTTTTGACATAATATTATTTAGTTATTAATTTAAAATAATACGTATATTTTTTAATATGAGCAGTGATAAGTTAACGTTAGCGGTGAAAAGAAAAAAAGACAACAACAAACCCCCAAAATTGCTACAGTGACTACAGTTGCATTCATCTGAAGAAAATGGATACTACCCAGGAAAAAGCCGCTCAAGTCTTTGCTCTAATTGAAGCGAGCCAGAACCACAGTGCTGGAGATCGACAGCAGAATATCAGGTTATATTTAGTTGCTGAAGGCGGCTTGACTGTGCATAGGCCACCAAATGGCTCTAAATTATCGAAAGCTCACCGTCACGCCCGTCTTCGATATGCACAAGAAGAAAGATAGATATGCACTGGACTGTCGACTAATGGAGGGCAGTCCTGTTCTCAGATGACTCCAGGATGTGTTTTCATGACAATGATGGACGAGGTAGGGTCTACAGAAGGCCTATAGAGAGATTTTCCCAGTGTTCATCACTGAACGTGTGCCATACAGAGGTGATCCTTGTATGTTTTGGAGTGGTATCTCACTTGAAGCAAAAACTGAGCTTGTCTAAATCGCTGGGGCTAGTATTAGTCGACAACCAAGATGATTAACATCTCAGCGGTACATAGAGGAAGTTCTCCAGCAACATGTCGTATCATTTAGCGATTTCATTGGTGAGTACTTTATTTTTATGCAAGATAATGCAAGACCCCATGCCATTGCTACGGTACGATAATACTTGCAAGAGGTGGGTATCCCCGTGATGAAGTGGCCAGCTCGGAGCCCGGACCTTAGTCCGATGGAGCGCTTGCGGGGTGAGTTAAAAAGAAGAATAAGAGGTAGACATATTGCTCCAACCTTCAAGAATTACAAAATGCGCTAAGGGAGGAATGGGATGCTATGCCACAAGACTTTATCAAACACTTGATATTGTCTATGGAAAACCAGTGTCAAGCTGTTATTCGGGCAACAGGGGGGCAACACTTCTTATTAAGAAATGTTTTTTTTAGTAAATTTTGTATTTTTGTTTTTAATTCATCCCTAATCGGACTGTTTAGTTAAGCAATAATCTTCTCAGAAAGTTGAATTTCTTGTTGTTCTATAGTTTTGACTAATCACCGCTATCATTGAATAGATATTGAAATAATCTTTAATCGCATATTTAAAAATATAGGAATATTTGGAAAAAAATTATTTCAAAAAATGTTTCTTTGTGCAATTTCAATGCACTAAAGAAGGGCCAACCTTTTTCAAATTAAGTGCGAAATGAAAAATTTTGGCATTGGGGGCGCATTTTTTTTTAGGTAACAAAAATAAACATGTTACAATAATATAACAAAATGATTATAGTACATGGTACCAATATGGGCTCTCTGTATTTTTGAAATATTTCAGCGGGCGCATTACAGAACACGTGTGCGCACTAGCGCCCGCGGGCGCTGGTTTGGCCACCTCTGCACTAGATTGTAGTTTGAGGAGCTACTTACAATACTTTATTTTTGTACTTAGACTTTAAATACTAACTGAAGCAAGTGTTGTGAAAGTTTGCATAAAATCAGACCAAGAGTTTGTATCAAAATTAGACAATGGTTACAAATTTTCTGGTACATTATTACTAATTTCTTTTCATATCATCCCCTGTAGTAAATAAAATATTAACATACTATCACATTTATCTGTCTTCTGATGTTTCCAAAAATTGTGCATAGACATCTCGGTTGCATTCTCCCTTTTCATTGAATTTGTATTTATAGTAAGAACCATCAGCACAAATTACTGAAACATATGTATTTTTATATTTCTTGCCATTTTTATGACATAAAAATTAATTTAATGTATTCATAGTGATTTGAATGTTGGCCATAGACAAACATGAAGTTTATTTTAAAATATACTTGACACAATTTATTTTAGTTATACTAATGCAATGATAACTAATGTCTTCATAATTGCTGATACTAGATTGCTTGAATGTATATTTGCTTTTAACTATGTCTATTATTATTTTCAACATCAACAATTCTAAGATAAAATATGTAATGAGAGAAAATAAAATATCCTGTTCTCTCAATACAGAAAACAGAATATATACTAATAAGTAATAATACAGAAAAAAACTTACCAATTACAGAGCTCTTATCAACTCCAAAGGCACAAATACAAGGTGGACCATTTGGTATAGTGAATTTACAAAAGCTCCAATTGCTGGAAAAATATTTTGGCAGAAAATTTACTGTGGCCAATGTGGATTGTTTGTTTAATTTGTCATCCTCCAAACTAAATACATGCACAGTACCATGATCAGATGTGACACATAAGTTAGTACTTGTGTGATTAAAATTTATACAATAGATAGTTGCCTGTAACAAACATTATAACTAGTTGTGAGTAATTTTAATTAAATGTCTGAGGATTTAAAACTCTCAGGTAATGACAGACAATGAGAAACAAATATAACATGTTCAAGTAACCATGTTAAGAATATCATTCTCATAGCCTAGTGATCACATTCCTAATCAACTGGGTTCAATACCCAGTACCAGCACTACTAGCAATTGTTAATAGGAATTTTATTTTAGGAAACCAGAATGTTTGACAAGTAATAAAAAATATTAAATAGAGGACATTGGAGTAAATAAGCTTTAAAAGATATCCAGCTAGAGATATTAACAGACTGCTACTTCACTATACTAAGATAATAGAAGATCAGACAAAAGAGACGACAGTAGAAAAATAAAAAGTAAGGTTATGACATCACTTAACTTTACCTGATGTGCACCACGTCTAAGTTCTGCTAACTTTTGGCCACTGCTTGTTACAAATACTCGAATTAGGGTGCCTTTAGTGGATGCAGTAGCCAATCTTGTACCACCCACATTAAGTGATAAGCAACTGATAGGAGCTTCATGAGCACTTATAAGATGACCTTCTGGAGTATTGCTTGATCCTGGCTGATTACTTAACTCTACAAGCTGATTAATATTTGATTATGAATGAATGTTTGAGTTAAGACAAATACTCTTCAGACATTATGTATGTTTTTACCTGAACATGGCCAGATTTACGACTAGGATAAGCAAGTAAAGCATTATTACTGTTTGGACATACAACACACAGTCCTCGGGAATTTTGACATGTTTCAAATACATGCAGTAATAGAGGTTGTGCTGTAAAAGTGTAAACCTTAATCAAGTTCTCTGAAAGAAAAAGATTTTAGTGATAAAGATAAATTTTATTTCTATGAAAATGTCTTAACTAAAATAGTGTTTACCTAAAACAACAACTATTCTATCTCTTCTCAATTTGACTGCCTTTACGGGGCTGTTGAAATCAAGTGATATTGCTGAATCTTTCTTCAAATCATCCCATATTATGACTCTGTTTGGAGGATACAAAGGTGTTTTTCCACCACCGACTAAAGCCATGTAATTACATCTGAAAAGCATTTCTACGTAGGATAGACCACCTTCGGCAAAATTCTGACGTTCTTTTTCTTTAAGTGGATCACTATTGAACACTCTAAACCCATTCTCCGTTCCACATGCAAAACAACCTGCAGAAATAACAAAGTGATCAGTTGACAAAATCAATGTTTTCTTACAACAGACTTAAACTTCATTAAATCTAAAATTTACCTTGATCTTGATTAAATCCAACATATAACAAACCGTTAGAAAACGTGTTATCGTCCGACAAATTCATGGTACGTATAAAAATATTCAAAAAAAATATAATCCAACAAAAATGTGAATTTAATTTATAGCCATTGTAGACTTTTGCGGCTATTTCACGAGAAACTTAAGTAGTTTCATACAAAAAATAATATTGACATTTGACAAATAAAGATGGTTACCAAAATGTTGACAGTTGACATCTTTTTTTTGGGGTAAAGGAGCTCTTTATGACAATAGTGCTTAAGTATATGCCAGTGTCAAAGGTATTGTTTGATAATTCTTGATATGCTTGAATTCTTCAAGCTCAAGTATATCGACAGTAGAATGATAGTCGTCTACTGAATATTTATTGGACTGATAGCACTAAAACAAAAATAGACAATTTTCGGCCTTTAATTGAATTTTCCAATTACTGTACACATTCACAAGCACTTGCGGCATAAAACACTATCAAGATAATAAACCAAAACTCGAAATATACAGAAACAACAAAATTGAATTCAGGACACAAAACATCACTCTTCCGAGTTCGTGTCAAAAGTCAGTTGACTAACTTCCTACGTATGTTTTTATTATTATTGTGACATTGGTTACAAAGCATTAACCAAAAAAAAAACATTTTCTACCCTAATTTGTGACGTCATTGGCATTACATCTGCTTGAAATATTAATAATATGTCGTCGGTAAATTAGCTCTCTTTAACTGCAGGTATCTAAACAATAATTGGCATCCTCCGGTCTTGAATTTAATTTTCCAATCACTATACATTCATAAATATACGGCTTAATATACTATTATTACGAGAGTAATGGGCTGCAAGATTGGAGTAAAAGGCCGGTATATTAAACCTCTATTTATTTTTACCACTAACAAGGGGTGCAGCGTTACTTCCGAATTCGCAATTCCTCACACGTAATCTTACACGGTTCTTTCTGACTGTAACCAATCCTTGCTCTTTTCCTGCACTGCCTTCATTTCTTGTCTTCCATTTCCTCTTTTCTTACTTTTCTTCGTGATCTTGATTTCTTAAGTAAGAGGAAAACCTCTTACTTTATGATGTTTTATGTTTATTGAAGAAAATCGGCTTATATTTCAACTAATGTTGTACGTTGTGCAACCTTATTTACATAAGTTTCGTTAACATCGAGTGGTATACGTCTACCAGGATCTGATGGCAAAAAAAGGTTTAAAAAATAGCGATTTTCATATGGCAACAAAAAAAATGTCATCTGTCAACTGAAATTTTGAGGAATTGTTTTTGGTTTGGCTTCAAATTTCCTTTAAAAAGTGGTGAAAATGTCGAAGAAACCTCTTCGATCGCAAGCAAGAAATATTGTTTTCAATGTTTATCAAAGAATACTTGATGAACAAGGTGCAGAACAAACACAATCATCGATATTGAGCCATGTGCAAGCGTTGACTAGTTAGTAGGAATGACACATCTTGATACATTGGTTTATTGCTTTTTTCGTGTGTATTATATTGTGTATACTAACCTTTGGTTTATTTCAGAGGTTTATTAGAATTAATCTGGGGAATAATGAAACAAAAAGTTGCGGGTAAAAACGTCAATAGACCTGCAAGTGATATAAAATCTTTAACAGAAGAAGCTTTCTCTCAAATAGGGATCGATGAATGGCGAAAATCTTGTGAACATGTGATAAAAATTGAAAATCAGTTCATAGAACAAGATCGATTAATTGAGATGCAGGAGGAAAGGTTTATCATAAATACTTTTAGATGGGCCTGCAATATCTTTATTTTGCCAGCATTTGGTCACTGAACATGAACCGTGTATGTAGGTTTCATCTAATGTGGTTTACATTTAGCTTATCATCGGCTTCTCGATTCTTTTGCATACGCTCCAAATACTTGAATATGTGTATGGCACTTCACGAATTCGAATCCGATGTCTTTTAAAATTAGTCTGAATACAAAATAAGATTGTTCATTTTTAGATTACTATGTTTTTAGATTATATTCAAACTGAAAGAAAATGAAATTCATTTTTGTTTCTTTAATGATTCTCTTCCTCCATTGAAATTGATTTCCTCCCGAAGAATTTGTAGCAATTTCATGACAGTGGGTATTTCTTTTCGTATAGTGTAAAACTCATTTATCTTGTTTCTGATTCATTCTAAATCAAATCTAGCCAAGTTTTTTTTTTTGCCACCTTTCCTCTTTTTACCGGGCGTACTAAATACGCCTCTGTTAGATCTGCCTTCAGTAACAATTCGTCTTATGGTAGTAATAGAAACCCCTGAAATAAACCAGAGTTTAGTATACATAATATAATACACACGAAAAATGCAATAAACCAAAGTATCAAGACGTGTCATTCCTACTAACCAGTCAACGCTTGCACATGGCTCAATATCGATGATTGTGTTTGTTCTGCACCTTGTTCATCAAGTATTCTTTGATAAACATTGAAAACAATATTTCTTGCTTGTGATCGAAGAGGTTTCTTCGACATTTTCAACACTTTTTAAAGGAAATTTGAAGCCAAACCAAAAACAATTCCTCAAAATTTCAGTTGACAGATGACATTTTTTTGTTGCCATATGAAAATCGCTATTTTTTAAACTTTTTTTGCAAACAGATCCTGGTAGACCTACATGAAAAAACATACATATGCATATAATTTATGGTTATAATATATGGTTAACATAATATAATATCTGGGGTGACAGTGTATGATTCTCAACGTGACTACACTCTGACCATTTGATATGTTTCTACTAATTGCACAGATGTACTTCATCTGAGACGAACAGTGATGATTCATTCAATTGTTCAGTTCGACTATTTCATTTAATTTTATTTGTGATATAGGTTAAAAAGTTTCATCAATTGTGATTGGTTGTACCGGATAATTGAAAAGAATGATTGTAATCATTAATACTGCTACGCGGTCAGACAAACAAGGCAAACAAATGATGGAATCGTTCATGACTGACATAGCATATCTTGTAAATAGTCTACTACGAGACATAGGCCTCTCCCATAAGGAGGATTTGCCATAATCGCCACACTCGGATAGCGGACTGGCGGTCAAAACACCAGACACCTCGCACCTTAGACGCAAGCTGCATCGGTTTGCCTAATTTTAGTCTGATAATTTTCGAAATTGTTATCCCGCCATCTGTTGGTGGCATTTGCCATTTTTGTCATAGGGCTATTGTTGCACATTACACTTCATCTTTTGGGAATTGATCCTGGTGCTTTTGTTTTTTACCAGGTGGCAACACTGGTAATGAGAAAGGAAGTTTAGTAAAAATAAAAAAATTGTAATTTTTTATTTTCTCAGTATCTTAGCCTGTTATTGTAATTTTATTTGGTATTCCTACATTTTTACCTTATACTACGGAACACGATGCTGAAACCAAAAGCTTTAACACAAGTACTGAGCCAAGCAAATACAGGAGGAGTAGAAAATACATTGTAATATCATTAATTATTCTTTCTATTAGGGTATCGATAGCTCGCGTTTTACCTATGTTTAATTACTTTCAGGTTATTAAATCATCAGGGAGCTTTGTTAGCATATTCAGGGTACAATGATAAAGATGCCAGAGTTACTGCAGCAATAGCTAGTAACGTTTGGTCTGCCTACGAAAAACAAGGCAGAAATGTCTTTAAGGAAGATAAGCTACATCTAATTTTAGTGGACTGTTTAAATGGTAAAATAGCTGTAACTCAAGTTGCAAATTTATTATTATGTTTGTATGCCAAGGAAACTGTAGGTTTTGGTATATTGAAAGAAAAAATCAATGCCATAGCACAATATTTGGAAGGACCATTAAAGCAAGTTGCTAGTTCTTAGTTTATTATTATTAGTATTCTAATTTAAAAAAAAATCCTATTAATATCTTGCTACTTTAAGTGTAATATGACTTACAAACCTTTCTGAAACAATGTTGTAAATCCTTTTATAGATTGTTATAAGTTACAAATTGTATTTATGCTGTAAATAGATAAAAAAACAATTTACACAGTTTGGAAAAACATGAAATGCTTTCAGCATATAAAAGGTATAAATATAGTTACACTAGGACTGTGATAACACTTATTTGGAACATATTATGTTTTAAATTTATACTTATTTATGCATAGGGAAACTAATGGTGTTTCATTTCTATTTTCAGTGAAAATACCACATTCGTTTTTATAAATAAACCTGTTCATAATTTGATATAAAATAATAAGAATTCATGATTATAAATGTAAAAAATTGTTTTGTGGTTTTGTAATACTTAGAATATATTTTTTTGTTAATTAAACTAATTATACTTATATAAAATGTGTTTTCTCAATAGTACCAAAGATGTACCTAACAAATTTAAAAATTAAGCACACATCTGACACCGATAGGAGTAGGTAGGAAATTTATTTTAGATTTCCCATTTACATGATCCTGTTTGCTATTGTTCATTAAGCTTCCAAACCTGACTGCATCTCCAGTAGGTATAACCAAATATACTATTTGTTGTTTGTTTTTGTACTTGAATGTACTATTAACTTTTCCAAAATTATGTCAATAATAAAATATAATATTGTTATAAAGGTGTTAGATAAAATTTAAATCTCCCCAATTTTTTTGCAGCTTTTTCTTAATCACCTGTTTTGACAACCACAAGATAGCTTATCTTCTTATACCACATGTCACATGGCAAAAAGCCTTTTTAAAATGTTAAGAACTTACTGATAGGTTGCCTCAGAAAGAATTGAAAACTCTATGGAGTGGAGGTATTCAGTTACCTGCTACACCCTTTTAAATGCATTATACTTTACATTAGTTGGTTTAGTACTCTAAACCAACAAGTATGCATGCGAAGATTGATAAAAGTGGGAGAAGCAAAAGAGATATGTCAGGACCATAGCAGGTGGAAGAAGATTGTCTTTCCCTACCCCGTTGGGAACAAGGCGTGAATATATACATGCATAGAAAGGACACTGACATTACTTCATATTAGAAGGGTTTTATAAAATAAGATGTAAGTGACCTGGACTTAAATTACAGAGCATCTTTTTTATTGACTTTGGTTTCAGCATAACTAGAGTTAATTACCATTCCTCAGAGAGGACGAAAAATGTATTGAGTAAAATTGAGAGGAAACATGTCTGCAAAGAAAGCTAAGCCCACCATAGTCAGACTACCTGGTTGAACCATGTGGTTCCTCTAGGTTCACAGTGGGGACCAAGCCGGTCGGTTACTGAACCCCTTCTGTTATGACAAGGTTTCCCGAAGTGGAAGAAGTAACGGGACCCATACCCAACTTCACAATAAATAATTTGTTTGGGTTATCAAATTTTATTAATATTACATAGCATAACCAGAAATATTTAACTACTTCATTTTCTTTTGTTTTATCAAATAGTTTCTAAATGCAATTTGCTTTTCTTTAAATGACCGTTTTATTTTACCCTTTGCTTTATGTTTAACCATTTGATAAGCTTTTGTTTTTCTTTTTTCTCTGTTAGTTTTTGAACAGTTAACATTCTTCCTTCGATCTTTATATCCATATTTATCTCTTTCCTCTCTACCTTTGTGTACAGATTCTAGTCTGGCATTTTTATCATGTTTTCTTTTCTTATGAATATTTTCAATAGCTGACAATTGTACAAGTTCAGTAGACTCATTACCTTCTTCTTCAACAACATTTTTATTTCTCTTAATTCCCGTCACACATTTTTTTACTTGTGCTGCTTCAATGCGTTTAAAATCTTCATCAGTAAATATTGTGTCCATTGCAATGTTACGAGCCGTTTCAATTTTCTCATCCATATCTTGTTTAGAAATTTTTCGTTTAGCCTTTAATACTTTTCTATTTCCAACTTGTTCATTACCTTTATTTATAATTTCTTGTGAATGTTGTTCTCCATTACAATCACCTTCAAATTGTGCATTCTCTTCTTCCTCTTCATCATCATTATCATCTTCACTGTCAGTAGAAATATTAATTTCTGAATCTGATGATGCAACATCAACCCAGTCTTCATCATCAGATTTATTTGTGTGCTTTGATTTTTTATTCTTCTTATCTATTAGATTGATATCTTTTTTCTCTAATAGGACTTCAGACCCAGGTATGTAATTTTTGATATCCAATTCACCATACTGTTTTGACTTTAATTCTGTAAGAGCTTCTGTAGGTCTTCCTCTATCTTTCTTATGTAATAAGTTTGGCATTGACTGTCTATACAATTGAATAAGTGATCTAGCAGCCATCATAACAGACTTTTCTTTATATGACTTGTATTGCACTAAGTCTCTAAGTAGATCTTCTCCAACAGCAAGTGGGCATCGTGCACAAATCTCTCTAACTGCATTAAGACCAACAGCCATTACATCCGTAGAATTTCTTTCAGTTATAAAATTACTTGCAATGGCTTTCATTACTGGCTCAATTACTTCCGGGGGTACCAATTCATGTGATGCTTGGGCTGCAAACTGTAAAATCCTAGTCACTTCTCTTTGGTGAGGCATTATTAGTCGAGCAATAAATGGATAATAATTAAAGAGAAACAGATTATGCAAACCAATTAATCTGGAAATTACATCAAGTGCCATTAATTTTACTTCAAATCTATTGTTTGAGGATTCCATTTGTTTAAATAATTTTTCAGCAAAACCTTGAGGATTATTAATAAGATGCAATGCAGAGAAATTGAATATTGGTGCTTTTTCTTTCTTCTTCTTCATTTTTTTTGCAATTTTTTTCACTTTATCTACCATTTTTTCTCTTTTTCTTGTTTTTTTATTAAATTTATTTGAGATCATTGTGTCTCTTGGATCAATTTCATCATCACTAGAATTCTCTTCTTTTTCTTCTTCATCTCTGCTCAGGAAAAACTTTAATGAAGTTACCATCACTTTTGTAATTTTTGTAAAACATCCAATATCAGCTATAATATTCACTGTTTTTTGGTCATTCCAGATATTTTTGTGATATAATTCTATTAAAATATCAACAGCTAATTTTGCGGTCTTAACACTGGAGTCACGAAGCATTGAAAAAATAAAATTCTGCAATGTAGAATTAAGTTTCATGTCCTTATGTTTCATATTCATGTTTTTAATATCAGTTATGATATGAGTTTTGAGATACTCCCTTAAATTTTTGTCTTGACATTTAATTAACGAGAAAAAAAGTTCAAGCAAATCATACGAAGTAACAAAATTTTTATTCCTTAACAAAATTAAACATTTACACAATGAGAGTCGCATATCACTATGAAGAATAGTATTGTGAGTTTTCAATACATCGACTATCTTTTGCGGAAATGTTTTCATTTCATTCAAATAACATTGTGTGACTTGCGCTAAAAACATTGCCTGTTCATCGAGTTTCTTACTGTATTGGGTTGGATTTAAGTTGAAAATTTCCAACGTTGTTTCAAAATGTGAAAGTTGCTGACGAAATTCATCTTTGTAAGAATCAGGATCTCTTTTAATTAAATTTTGCAATTGTGTTAAATTGTTCGGTAGCTGATTATTGTGTCGTACCATTATTACAACCTTAATTTTTGGAATTCACTATGCAATCACAACTTGAATGAAAAGAATAACCTCGCATGGCAAAGGCATGGCATTGTGAAATTGTCAAACTAATGTCTTTTTTTTTTTAATTTAGTGGAATTCTCGTTATTACGAATTCTGCCAATGTCAAGTCAGTCATGGAAGTAAAACAAACGTCAAAAGACGGTTTTTAGATTATTAACAAGACCCTTGTTGAGATGTCTACCTTTAACAATGAACATAGTTCACAAACATGTAACATGAACTATAGGTCTACCAGGATCTGATGGCAAAAAGGGAAAAAAGAAATTGACGCTAGCAATACTGGGGAAATTGGAGTAAAACGTTTTGATACTATTTTTCCTCATAGCGGCTGATTCTGTGTGAGATACATGCAAATATAAAAATTTATCCAATGATTTTTGAAAATCTTACTGTGGCGAATGTGGGTTTCGAAATTTAGATGAAAACTCCAATTACTCTGTTCATGAGTTTATTAATTAATTATAGGCTATCAGAACTGGTTTGGAACCAGTTCTGATAGCCTATAATTAATATACTGCGCATCCATAAAAAAGTCTTCATCAGAAGAGGAAGACGCAGTATTTATGATAAACCTTTCCTCGTGCATCTCAATTAATCGATCTTGTTCTATGAACTGATTTTCAATTTTTATTACATGTTCACAAGATTTTCGCCATTCATCGATCCCTATTTGAGAGAAAGTTTCTTCTGTTAAAGATTTTATATCACTTGCAGGTCTATTGACGTTTTTACCCGCAACTTTTTGTTTCATTATTCCCCAGATTAATTCTATGAAACTTCTGAAATAAACCAAAGTTTAGTATATATAATATAATACCACGAAAACTTCAATAAACCAATGTATCAAGACGTGTCATTCCTACTAACCAGTCAACGCTTGCACATGGCTCAATATCGATGATTGTGTTTGTTCTGCACCTTGTTCATCAAGTATTCTTTGATAAACATTGAAAACAATATTTCTTGCTTGCGATCGAAGAGGTTTCTTCGACATTTTCAACACTTTTTAAAGGAAATTTGAAACCAAACCAAAAACAATTCCTCAAAATTTCAGTTGACAGATGACATTTTTTTTGTTGCCATATGAAAATCGCTATTTTTTAAACCTTTTTTTGCCATCAGATCCTGGTAGACCTATAACAATGAATATAGTTCGTTGGCAGTAATCATTAGGTTGCCATTTAAGGAAAAAGAAATTGACGCTAGCAATACTGGGGAAATTGGAGTAAAACGTTTTGATACTATTTTTCCTCATAGCGGCTGATTCTGTGTGAGATACATGCAAATATAAAAATTTATCCAATGATTTTTGAAAATCTTACTGTGGCGAATGTGGGTTTCGAAATTTAGATGAAAACTCCAATTACTCTGTTCATGAGTTTATTAATTAATTATAGGCTATCAGAACTGGTTTGGAACCAGTTCTGATAGCCTATAATTAATATACTGCGCATCCATAAAAAAGTCTTCATCAGAAGAGGAAGACGCAGTATTTATGATAAACCTTTCCTCGTGCATCTCAATTAATCGATCTTGTTCTATGAACTGATTTTCAATTTTTATTACATGTTCACAAGATTTTCGCCATTCATCGATCCCTATTTGAGAGAAAGTTTCTTCTGTTAAAGATTTTATATCACTTGCAGGTCTATTGACGTTTTTACCCGCAACTTTTTGTTTCATTATTCCCCAGATTAATTCTATGAAACTTCTGAAATAAACCAAAGTTTAGTATATATAATATAATACCACGAAAACTTCAATAAACCAATGTATCAAGACGTGTCATTCCTACTAACCAGTCAACGCTTGCACATGGCTCAATATCGATGATTGTGTTTGTTCTGCACCTTGTTCATCAAGTATTCTTTGATAAACATTGAAAACAATATTTCTTGCTTGCGATCGAAGAGGTTTCTTCGACATTTTCAACACTTTTTAAAGGAAATTTGAAACCAAACCAAAACAATTCCTCAAAATTTCAGTTGACAGATGACATTTTTTTTTTTTAATTTAGTGGAATTCTCGTTATTACGAATTCTGCCAATGTCAAGTCAGTCATGGAAGTAAAACAAACGTCAAAAGACGGTTTTTAGATTATTAACAAGACCCTTGTTGAGATGTCTACCTTTAACAATGAACATAGTTCACAAACATGTAACATGAACTATAGGTCTACCAGGATCTGATGGCAAAAAGGGAAAAAAGAAATTGACGCTAGCAATACTGGGGAAATTGGAGTAAAACGTTTTGATACTATTTTTCCTCATAGCGGCTGATTCTGTGTGAGATACATGCAAATATAAAAATTTATCCAATGATTTTTGAAAATCTTACTGTGGCGAATGTGGGTTTCGAAATTTAGATGAAAACTCCAATTACTCTGTTCATGAGTTTATTAATTAATTATAGGCTATCAGAACTGGTTTGGAACCAGTTCTGATAGCCTATAATTAATATACTGCGCATCCATAAAAAAGTCTTCATCAGAAGAGGAAGACGCAGTATTTATGATAAACCTTTCCTCGTGCATCTCAATTAATCGATCTTGTTCTATGAACTGATTTTCAATTTTTATTACATGTTCACAAGATTTTCGCCATTCATCGATCCCTATTTGAGAGAAAGTTTCTTCTGTTAAAGATTTTATATCACTTGCAGGTCTATTGACGTTTTTACCCGCAACTTTTTGTTTCATTATTCCCCAGATTAATTCTATGAAACTTCTGAAATAAACCAAAGTTTAGTATATATAATATAATACCACGAAAACTTCAATAAACCAATGTATCAAGACGTGTCATTCCTACTAACCAGTCAACGCTTGCACATGGCTCAATATCGATGATTGTGTTTGTTCTGCACCTTGTTCATCAAGTATTCTTTGATAAACATTGAAAACAATATTTCTTGCTTGCGATCGAAGAGGTTTCTTCGACATTTTCAACACTTTTTAAAGGAAATTTGAAACCAAACCAAAAACAATTCCTCAAAATTTCAGTTGACAGATGACATTTTTTTTGTTGCCATATGAAAATCGCTATTTTTTAAACCTTTTTTTGCCATCAGATCCTGGTAGACCTATAACAATGAATATAGTTCGTTGGCAGTAATCATTAGGTTGCCATTTAAGGAAAAGAAAAACAATGAACACAGACTATTGTTATATATATACAAACTAAAGTTATGTTACTTGTGGCATGTGTCAATATAGAGATGTTCATTACAAACCATAAATAATTTCTATAACTATGTATTGATATAATAACTGAAATACGATATTAGGTTCTTTGATAACTGCACATTGGGAAAAACTATGTAATAATATGTATTGACAAAAACTGCGTGAAACTTCACGTAATCACGTATGTAATGTAAGTTGCAAGTAGTGACTAATAGTGGTTAATATAGCGTATACCGTATAACATAGTGTATACCGAGAAGCGAAAAGCTAAAGGTTCCTTAGTTTAATCATACATTGGCGTATTTAAAGGCCAATTGAATGAACTTAATCAACATTTAAGATTATTTCTGTTCTTTTGTCCACGTTTTGTTTTAGTTTTTTTTGCTACCGAAGATGTATTTACTTTATTTACAATACTTTTTACTGTTATTCAAAGGGCGCTATCGCTTCTGAGAAATACTAACTCTGCTGTGCGTTTTCTGCTGAGATAGGCTCTTTTTAGTCAATATGTTTCCTACCTTAGAGAAATCTTTTTCACAATGTACAGATGTTGACAAGACGGTAAAAATGTCTGCTAGATTCGGATATACCAACGCATGATTTTCTACCAGACTAAGGGCCATAAATCTCTCCTTACAACCTCTTCGTTCAAAAACATCTGTCCGTTTTTGGGTTTAGTGTAATTGCTCCTATGTTCTTTTGTTATTTAATGTTGACTCATATTGAAATTGGCTAAATAAATTGTGGTAAACCATCAAATTCCGTGTGGCAGTCGGAAGTAAATAATAACGCCAACCCTGTCTGACCATGGGTGTCGTAAAGGACGACTAATGTTCATAAAGTCTGACATCTGTACAATATTACCGTTTGGTATAAGAGAATCTGTCATCCGGTCTCGTCTCGTAGGTGTCGTAAAAGTCGACAGAGGAAAAAACTTATATTAGAAGATGGGCAGCAGCATCTTCCTGCATTAGTCCATAATAAAAATTGTAACGGCGAGGCAGGGGGTGCTAAGAATCTCCGTCTGGATTCTAACTGCCATCCTAAACGACTGGACCTGGCAATATGTACACGGGGAGCACGAACAAGCCCCCAAAATCTCTTCGATCACACTCTTAAGCTCATGAAAGCCAGGCTTGAGATGAAGCTACAGCCTACAATTGATGCATCTGCAAATCGGCAACTGAATAGAGAAACCTCCAAATACACGAGGCAAGATATACGCAAACTTAATACAGCGTGTATTGAAAATGCGATTGACCGGAACAAAGGCTCCAAACTCTTCGCCAGAGATCTGTCTATCGGAAAGAGCCAACTGACCAAGTTGAAGACCGAAAGCAGCGCAGTTATTTCCGCTGAAGCAGTGATTTTTAGAGAAATGGAGATTTTACAGACACCTGTACACATCGTCGTTGAAAACACACACTCATGTGAGTAACGTCACAAGAGCCATGCTTATCCGACATTATTCCAAATACCTCAGTCTGAGCGAGATTAGGATGGTTCTCAAATAGCTTAAAAACGGCAAAGCGCCGGGTGAGAACGGAATTACAGCTGAGTTTCTGAAAGCGGCTGGAAAACCGATACTGGTAGTCCTTCAGAAGCTGTTAAATTCCGTCATTCGTCAGATTGTAGAGAAGACCGAAGAGTACAATTTACAATTGTGTCTGGTGTATGTGGACAATGAGAAAGGCTTCGCTTCAGATAGTCAGTGTCAGATAGACAGGTATATCGAAGTGCCGAGGTGTTTGTACAATGAGGCTCCAATGTCTATCCGAGTACAGAACCAGAGTACGGAACCAATCCAACTGTAGAAAGGTATAAAACAAGGTGATGTCATATCCCCGAAATTCCTCACCGCTTCTCTCTATCAACATCAATTGCGAAAACATCACTCATCGAAGTTCATCGAATCGATTTTCCGACGAAGTTCATGTCAAACGTCCATGTCACACCAATACCGGTTGTTGTTGGGAACAATAGGCTCGAAGTTGTAGAGGAGTACGTATACCTGGGACAAATTGTCCGATTAGGTAAGTCCAACTTCGACTCAGAGGTCAATCGACGAATCCAACTCGGCTGGGCTGCGTTCAGGAAACTACGTCATATCTTCTCATCGAGTATACCGCAAAACCTCAAGAGCAAAGTATATTACCAGTGCGTGTTGCCAGTGATGACATACGGATCCGAGACTTAGTCCTTCACTGCAGGCCGTATGAGGAAGCTCAAAGTTGCTCAGCGCGCTATGGAAAGGGCTGTGCTCGGTGTTCCTCTGAGTGATAGAGTCTGCAACGATGATATCCGCAGCAGAACTAAGGTAACCGACATAGCCGTAAAGATCAGCAAGCTGAAGTGGCAATGGGCCGGCCACATAGCTCACAAAACTGACAACCGTTGGGGAAAAAAGGTTCTCGGCTTGGGACCGAGCTTCGTGGCAATCCTTGGGGGTGGCCTTTGTTCAGCAGTGGACTTGTAATGGGCTGAAATGATGATGATGATGATGATGACTAGTCAGTCAACACGGAGTAGCGGCGACCATAAGCAGATAGCAAGTAAAATAATTTGTAATTCAAATTATTATATTAACTTCACGCAAATCAAAGCCTAACAAAATTAATATAAGAGTTAATTTCACTTAAAGTTTTATATAATGGCTAGTACAATCTTTTTTCCGCGAAGGTGGAATCGGCTTCAAAAAAAATACAAAAACGGTTTTTTAGGATTTTGTTCATCTTAATCGATTATTAAAATCCATTACAGGAGCATACTAAGCATCATTACATGAGAAGCTAAAGGCAGAATTTGCGGGAAAATGCCATATTTGCAGAAAAAAAAATATCTGTTTCACCAAGACAATGCGCCTCAGCGGTTGCCATGGCGAAAATCTATGAATTACGGTTTGAACTGCTTGGCCACCTTCCTTACCAGTTATACCCCAAAGCGAGTTTTTTGTTTCCTAATCTAAAAATTGCGCTCGGAGGACAGAGATTTTCTTCAAATAAGGAAGCCATCACCTTCTTAAACAATTATATTGCAGAGAAAGACGCTCAGTACTATTTATACGGGTTAAAGCGATGGGAGCATCGCTGGGAGAAGTGAGTAGACTTACAAGGAGACTTATAAGTAGACAAATAAAAATAAATTTAAGAAAAAATGTCTTGTATCTTTGTTAGGTCGGAAACTTTTCAGACCACCCTCGTACATAGGTTTAAATAAAATCAATTTTCCTATATCTTATATAATTTTGCTATACTTTCGGATTTTTCCGTCCATGCACAGTTAAAAATTAACCATATATAAATTAAAAGTTAACTAAATATAACTAACAGTTCACCTGATGGTATGTGATTACCGTCGCCCACGTACATCTGCAACGCCAGAGGTGCTGCAGGTGCGTTGCCAGCCTTAAGGGTATTTTGAAGAAGGGAGGGTAGATGCGGAGGGGGATGGGGAAAGGGAGTGGGACTCCGGTTACCTCCCTCACCGAACGAAACGTAGAAGCACAAGATGCCTCTACTTCACGCCGGTATTCTGCGAGGCCGTGGTACCAACCCGGTTCATTGGAGCAGCAGCAAAAGCCGCCGCTTGGCGTTACCGCGTGTAAAATATACACAGTCAACTTACACATTTTACACAGACACATGGCCAAGAATTCTAAAAAGTGTTAAATTTAATTAAATACAAAATTTATTCTCTATATATATGTTTACTTCAATCAAAATGTTGGCATTGTTGAATCAAACAAATTTAAGGTATGACGCGAATGCCCTGATACTGTCCACTGGTCGAGCCAGCATAAACCGTTTTAGTCCACGGCAGCGTGTACGTAACCCTGTTGATGACAGGTCACGCAAACACGGCTGCGCTTTGCAGTAATGTATAAATCTATCATAACGCGGTTTTATGAAGCTTTGTCTCTGTGGGATATTTACTCATGCAACCCCGGCGCGTATGGCCGATAAGATCTTTGCCTTGTCTGTAATTAGCCTAGTTAACTATTAGTGTAAATAATCTTGAGACAATGTATCAAAAAGTTATCATTTACATTTATTATAAATTATGAGGTTTAACTTTAATGTTGCCTGTCGCGCCCACCCTGTACATCAATATAAGAAATAAAATATTCATTTTCATCAATACAAACAGTCCCGCTTGCGCCGTCGCTCCGTGCACACGTGTGCTCGCCTCCGGTTCGAGCAGCCATAAACACTGTGCCGGAGTGTTTCGCAGCGGGATGAGTCATTAGTTCGCAATGGGTCGTTAGTGGCCCCGCACCTGCGGGTGCCTACTCGGCCCTATTGTTTTTCCGCGTCTTTGTCCGCGTGTTATTAAAGTGAGTGCCGCCCGTCGCCCGCGCATACTGCACGGCGGTACTGTTTGCGACTTCGCCCCGCGCATACGTGTGCTCGCCCCTCGGTTTGAGCAGCCATGACACTGTGCCGGAGTGTCTCGTACTCAGTATTTGTCGCGTAGATCATGTCAGGGTCGTCGGTCTCCGCGCCTCCATCTTCCCGCGCATATTCGCGAGCTATTAAGTAGTGAGTGTCGGCCGTGTCCGCGCACGCTGCGCAGCAGTCCCGTTGCGACTTCGCTCCGCATACAAGGTCACTGTGCTAAGCGTCTCACAAGCGGGTTCTGTCGTGTCGGTTAGTCAGGGCCGTTGGTCGCCGCGCCTCCATCTTCCCGCGCATATTCGCGAGCTATTAAGTAGTGAGTGTCGGCCGTGTCCGCGCACGCTGCGCAGCAGTCCCGTTGCGACTTCGCTCCGCATACGTGTGCTCGCCCTAGGGTTAGAAGCAGCCATATACACTTTGCCTGAGTGTCTCACAATCGGGTTCTGTCGTGTCGGTTTGTCAGGGTCATAGGTCTTCACGCCACTATTAGCCTCCCGCATACGTGTGCTCGCCCCAGGTTTGAGCAGCCATAACACTTTGTCGGAGTTTCGCAGTACAATATGTCGTGTGTCAGTATATCGCTAGTGGACCCCGCATCAGCGGGTCCCTACTTCGACTCTACCACTTTTCCCGCGTTCAATCGCGAGCCATTACTAGTGAGTGCCGTCCGTGTCCCGCGCTAGCTACGCGGCGGTCCCGTAAGCGACTTCGCTCCGCATACGTGTGCTCACCCCAAGGGTTAGAAGCAGCCATATACACTTTGCCGGAGCGTCTCACGATCGGGGTCTGTCGTGTCGGTTTGTCAGGGTTCACCGGTCTCCGCACCACTATTTTTGTCTTATCCTTCCGCGTATAAATCCGCGCGCCATTAAAGTAAATCGTCATCCCGCCAAACTCGCGGGCCAATCTGCTCGCGAGTCAATTCAGATGAGGCTGTGAAAGCCTCCGGGCTAACAGCGTGTGGATGGTTTTTAGTCGGTATGGTCCTCCTTCAGGGGATTGAGTCCGACATAACCCAGTTGCTGGCCTACCGGCCAGCAACAGGGTATGCGTAACAGCATTTTCCATCCAGGAAAAAAAAAAAAATTTCATCAATATTTCTATATTTTATAATTATATCATAAATTAAATTATAGAATATTTTTTTCTCTTAAACTACTTCTTCGATACTTTGTTCAGGTGAGTCTGTGGACTGGATTTCTTCGTGTGGTTTTTGCTGCAGCAACTTAAGCCGATGTCCAAGTCCTAAAATAAAGTAGCTTTTAATATTTAGTGTTATACTTTTCTAGCAATTAAAATTTAGCTAGTACTTTAATTCATTTAAAGTAACGTACTTTCGGCATCGTTGTGATTTGGCGCATACTGTATCAATAACTTTAGTATTTTTTCTTCAGACAGCAATCCTGGTCGACCACTTATTGAGTGAATCAGCTGCTGACCACTAGAAACACCTATAAAATAATAAAACATATTTAGTTTATAACATCGTAATACGTGCGAACTGAAAAAAAAAATTTTGTGTATTATTTATTAATTTCCTGCATTTTACCTGCGCTAAGGTCACCTGCTTCTAGAAGTTTTTTGACTTCTAAGAAGCGCTTCAGGAACATAGTCTGCTCCTGTAGGGCTATTGTTTGAGATCCTTTAAAATATGTTGACTACTATTAGACATAATATTCATATTGAGTCGTAATGCAATTAGTAATAATTTATCAGTCAATGTTACCTATTTCGAGATCTGAAGACTTTGCAATACAGCGGGAAGCTTCTTTCAGAGCTTCCAAGGCCTTTTCGTAATTCTGCAGAAATGTAAAACCTTCATAGTAGTGCAATGAAAAAATAATTGATCTATACAACCATTATATAGCCATTATATATATATATTTATACCATTTGTATATATATATATATATGTAATTCAATATAATATATATATACTATATATGATTTACATATATACTATTGGTTGTACGGTCACAATTTTGTCTTCAAGAGAATTCTTAATTCAGCTAAAATGTTTCTTATATCATATTCCCTAGCATAATCTACATATATGCTAAATTTCGTCACTATCCGCTCAGTTCCTCAAGTGTGACTGAACGACAAAACAAACTTTGACAATTGAAATTTAAAGATATCTAGAGCAAGGTTTTTAAAATAGTTTTATCGATATTCGCGAAATAGTTGTGAACATAATGAGTTCAAACATACATCGTGGCTGTGCTACTGTGCAAAGTATGCTCAACTTACAGAAGTGCAGTATTCCTGTAGAATAAAATATATTTCAAATTTCGGAAGGTTTCTTTTAATTAAGGGTTTTTTGGTCTTACACCAAATTTCAAAATTCTTGTTCAATGTCGACTGGAACTTTCCGGTAACTTTTGATGAACGAATTACTACGAAAACACACATTGACTACATCTTTGTTTACAAGCATAGTTACAAACGTATTTTTTTATATTAATATGATATTAAATACGAATTTGAACTGGGCACCTAAAATTAAAAATAAAGGCGTCTTAACTGAAATACTTTTTTTTTCGCTCGAAAACAATGTAGATGTATAAAAATGGTTTCATAATTACACTACAATTTTTATAAAAGTTTTATATTACTGTGAAGTATCGAATTAGCTGATTCTGTGAGTTCACTTTTTCTTCTGTCTTAGCTATGTTTAGTCTATTGCATACTTTGGTACTAATCTATATATCTAATTCAACAATTTTTGATAAAAAAGTGGAACATCGTAAATTTTGTCATGACATTATTTCGGAGCATAAAGATTCATTAAACACCTGATGACATTTCACAGCCACGCACAATATTTAAAAGGTAGAAAACACCAAGATTTTATTGTCGTAATTTTATTTTATTACAGAAGGTCTATAAATTAAGGGAAAGTGCAAAACCGAGCATTTATGTAAGAGAAGTATATAGTATAAGTGTGTAAAATCGTGCAAGTTCGATGCGGTGCAATGTGCATAGCCAGTTCATCTCACTTCATAATCATCGATCTCCATGTGTGCGCACTCTGCGTAGAACGCGGCGAGCTTGGCGAACGCTTTAGCGCGCGTGTAGAAGTGCAGTATTCCTGTAGAATAAAATATATTTCAAATTTCGGAAGGTTTCTTTTAATTAAGGGTTTTTTTGGTCTTACACCAAATTTCAAAATTCTTGTTCAATGTCGACTGGAACTTTCCGGTAACTTTTGATGAACGAATTACTACGAAAACACACATTGACTACATCTTTGTTTACAAGCATAGTTACAAGCGTATTTTTTTATATTAATATGATATTAAATACGAATTTGAACTGGGCACCTAAAATTAAAAATAAAGGCGTCTTAACTGAAATACTTTTTTTTTCGCTCGAAAACAATGTAGATGTATAAAAAAATGGTTTCATAATTACACTACAATTTTTTTATAAAAAGTTTTATATTACTGTGAAGTATCGAATTAGCTGATTCTGTGAGTTCACTTTTTTCTTCTGTCTTAGCTATGTTTAGTCTATTGCATACTTTGGTACTAATCTATATATCTAATTCAACAATTTTTGATAAAAAAGTGGAACATCGTAAATTTTGTCATGACATTATTTCGGAGCATAAAGATTCATTAAACACCTGATGACATTTCACAGCCACGCACAATATTTAAAAGGTAGAAAACACCAAGATTTTATTGTCGTAATTTTATTTTATTACAGAAGGTCTATAAATTAAGGGAAAGTGCAAAACCGAGCATTTATGTAAGAGAAGTATATAGTATAAGTGTGTAAAATCGTGCAAGTTCGATGCGGTGCAATGTGCATAGCCAGTTCATCTCACTTCATAATCATCGATCTCCATGTGTGCGCACTCTGCGTAGAACGCGGCGAGCTTGGCGAACGCTTTAGCGCGCGTGTAGAAGTGCAGTATTCCTGTAGAATAAAATATATTTCAAATTTCGGAAGGTTTCTTTTAATTAAGGGTTTTTGGTCTTACACCAAATTTCAAAATTCTTGTTCAATGTCGACTGGAACTTTCCGGTAACTTTTGATGAACGAATTACTACGAAAACACACATTGACTACATCTTTGTTTACAAGCATAGTTACAAACGTATTTTTATATTAATATGATATTAAATACGAATTTGAACTGGGCACCTAAAATTAAAAATAAAGGCGTCTTAACTGAAATACTTTTTTTTTCGCTCGAAAACAATGTAGATGTATAAAAAAATGGTTTCATAATTACACTACAATTTTTTTATAAAAAGTTTTATATTACTGTGAAGTATCGAATTAGCTGATTCTGTGAGTTCACTTTTTTCTTCTGTCTTAGCTATGTTTAGTCTATTGCATACTTTGGTACTAATCTATATATCTAATTCAACAATTTTTGATAAAAAAGTGGAACATCGTAAATTTTGTCATGACATTATTTCGGAGCATAAAGATTCATTAAACACCTGATGACATTTCACAGCCACGCACAATATTTAAAAGGTAGAAAACACCAAGATTTTATTGTCGTAATTTTATTTTATTACAGAAGGTCTATAAATTAAGGGAAAGTGCAAAACCGAGCATTTATGTAAGAGAAGTATATAGTATAAGTGTGTAAAATCGTGCAAGTTCGATGCGGTGCAATGTGCATAGCCAGTTCATCTCACTTCATAATCATCGATCTCCATGTGTGCGCACTCTGCATAGAACGCGGCGAGCTTGGCGAACGCTTTAGCGCGCGTGTAGAAGTGCAGTATGTGACGCGTAAGATCGGGCCGCGAGCGCCAGGAGGCGCGCCTGCGCAGAAAGTCTGCCGCCATGAGCTGCGCCACACGGTCGCGCGATGCGGCGCCAAACGTCGCAATGCGCTCTACATCGCCCGACCGGAGCAGCCAGCGCATCGCGCCCGCCTGCACAGTTGCAACCAGTCCACTGTTGGAAATAGGTCTCTCCAAATCTATAGTATTTGTAGGCTCTTATTAGATGAGGCGTGTAACTTAAGCGCGATCCAGACTGGGTATTTTCACCATCAGCCTGGATGCAGTAGATAAAGACCTTTTCAAATTTGGTGAGGCTTACTAGTGGATTTCTCGTAATTTGAGCTTAACAGGCGCAGTATCAGATATCTCGCAGTCTAAACCCTGTTGCCCGTCTGGATAATTTAGGTTTGGCATTTATTGAAGCTCTGAGGCAGCATGTAAGACTCTGGGTGTTACTTTGCTTTTATTCTTCGGGATGTCTCTTCCTTGAAATAGAGATAAATTCAGTCCATATACATCCGCCATAATATTCATGATGAACAGCGATGTGAAGGTGTACTGTGTTAACAGAATACAACAGCATACCTCTTTGCCAGTAATGTCAGAGAACTCGGCAGAGTAATGCTTTAGGCTGGCATTCTTCGACAGAATGGTCCTTTTAATGTCTTGTCAACGTATTTATGAGATACATCGTTAAATCTCATAATCTAAATACATAAATAAAACGAAGAATATATAAATATGTCATAATAATCAAGCACAACTCTTTACTCTTTCTTATAGTTCAGAAAATCTCATTTTTTTAAATCATTAGAAAATAGAAATGCAAAATAGTGTATATAGGCGTACCTTATCACCGGCGTGTGCAAGTCGCTTAGCAGCTTGGTGGTAAAGACCACGAGTTCCCAATACGTCGGCCAGGCGTCTCAAGAGCGCAACCCGCCCGTCAGTACCAGCTGGCGCCGCCAAACGCTCGCTCAGTTCCTCCGACAGAGGCGCTGTTGATTCCTCTACTATATCTAACGCTTCTTCATACTATATCAACATTCAACAATTAATATTATTGCATTATATTTATTAATAATAAAATTATTATACATCAGAATTAAAGTATAGCATAATTTTAATGGCTTATTTAAGGGTTTAATGGCTTAACTGATGACTATATAGAGTGAGTATAATTATTTTTTTAATACATATTGAAAGGAACGTTACTTTTCCGGCCGTAGCGAGCAAGGCAGCGGCGTGTGAATGATGATTTGTTTTCCTCAAGTGCGCGGCCAAATTATGAGCAACCTCTGGGTCTACGCGGTCACCGAGCGCCTCCACTGCAGCTATTAGGGCGTCCGTATCGCCACAGCTTAGCGCAAGTTTTAATGCCATGTGGGGTTTGCCTGTAATTTAAATTGCTGTTCGAATAGATACGCTACTCTCATTACCTTTTTCTGTTTTTGTTACTACGGCCGAGCAACGAAAGCAACAGTACCAGTACACAATAAGGACTACGATATAATGCTTCGTTGGTAATTCCTGAGTTACCGATTCCCGTCGAACGAATCGACATATTAAGTCCCTGTAATTTATGCTGACTGTATTCGAATCTGAGGCGAAACTATATATTAATATATTGTACTGATGCAATTTATTCTCTGATATAATGTGATGTTCTGAGGCAGATTACTTAAGGAGCTTTGCGTAATACAGTCATCATTATCAACGATTCTTTGAAAATATTAAGTCTCGATGACATAAACTTTACTGAAAAAGTTATAACGACCAATAAAATTATAGTGGTGTTTGGAACGAACCTGCTTTTTGATACAAGGCAATTGCTTGGTCGTTTTGACCAGCGTTCTCCAGAATCGAGGCAGCGTATACAGAATGTCTTGCAGATGCCGATCCCGCCCTCCATACCAAGTTCCAAGCACTGGCCTCTGCCGCCACTCGTATGGCCGAAGATATAGCGCCACACTTTATATACATCTGTAATTAGTTATAAGAACATTGTTTGCAAATCTAAGTATGTTTTATATGGAGGCATAACACGGCGTACCTTTCTACAAACTTACTGGCACTGGCGTAGTCGACAGGCTCCTGCAATAATGTCTTGCATATTTCATAGATAGGTAAACAATTTATTCGCAGGAATACAGTTAGCACTTCACATTTTTTTATAACATTAAAAGTACAGAATAGTAATAACGTATGGCTTAGACAATGTACGAGTTGTGCTAAACTCGTGAAAGGCTCAGCATAAAGCTGAGGCAAGCCATCGCGGTGTTACTTCTGCTAGAGTGCTAATTTGCTTACTAAAGATAGATAATTGACAGAAACTGTATACAATTCAGCTCCGATCGTTATATTGGATAAAGAAACGTAATAAATCTATATCAAGACGATTTTTTTGTTTTAAGAAGCCTTTCCCACGCTGATTTGTTTATTGGCCAGAATCAAACCTTTAGTCCATTAATCCCAAATTCAATACATCAGCAAAGAAATGATTCGCGTATCATGAATGTGTGGCGACTATTTCCGTGTGTTGGAAATCTTCCTAATCTAAAAACTGGTAAAAAATTTCAACTCAGAGATTTTATATTGTATGGCCATGTTTCGTTACACATTAAAATGCATATATTTTAAAAGAGATAATGTAATAATAATAAAACTTATGCGTTATGTAAAGTATTAGTATATGTTTATCGAAATCTAAGCTATTTTAAAACAATTTTATTCAATTTGGCCGCTTCTGGGTTTGATATGGACCTTTAATATGTCTGGCCACGAATCTATGGATCTTCATGGTTGGTTTAGTAACGGATAGCTTTAAAGATTTTTTGACAATTTAAGCTTGTTTAAAACTCAAAATCTAAACCTATTCGCAAAACAAGATATTCACAGAGAAGAACCGACAAGAAACTCTTAAGTCTTTTTCAGTTTCGCGTAAGTTTCGCAAAGGACAACACAAACGTCACATTAATGTCTGTCTACCCGTCCGTATGTCATGGATATCTAGCTCGTAGATGGAACGAGTTACAGACCTGAAATTTGGAATATAGTGTAGAATGTTGACTCAAAACAAAATATTTAAATTGAATAAGAAATTCAATTTAATTAAAGGGGTTTTTAGTGTGGGTTTTTTTGTGACCCTATCACTCGTGAGTCATTGTAACAGCTTATTGAGTAGATGTGTATTATTTTTCTCTTCACAAATTACGAAATGGAGGGCTGTCAAAGTTGAAAGTTTTAGTTGTTACAGGTTGTATCTCAAAAATCTAACTAGTTAGGAACTTGGAAGTCACGTATGTTTATATGATTATTTATTTATATAGGTATGTCTATCTTATAACCATACAGTCACCAAGATAAAGTAAATTCTAGTTTGGGACTGTGGCGTTTGTGATTATCCGATATAAAAAGAAAAAATAATTTAATTAAACTATGGCACTGAATGTTATTAATAACTAGAATGATTGTCGCTTCTATACGTTGTTTTGTTTATAGCTAAAAGTGTAAATTGTCAATTAAGTAATATTTTAAGTTAAAAATATGTTGTTCGATAATACGTTCCTGTACGTTTACAAAACGTTTTAAAACCATTATAATGGTACTCCTACGTTTGTCTAGGTCTTTTGAAAATATATTTTATACTATTTAAATCGAATTAGCGAAATATACACATATCCGTATATATCCGCTTTGGCATATCTAGAAAAGGATTACGAAGAACACGTTTTTAGAATTTAAAGCAGATACGTTAGTCTAGTGTTTCACAATGTTTTCATAATTTGGTAATCAATGTAAATATAACAAATAAGATTTAAATAAATTGTAATGTTAAAAATTCGTACTTATATCAAAGCCTTTTTAAAATAATCGAGTTTTACATAACAAATTGATAGAAAATAAGAAATAACACCTTGACTGCAGCATCGGGTTCTTTGGTATTCGTTTCAAAATAACGCGCCATTTGATACAGCGACGAAGAATTTTTCTGACACAGTTTCTGTGCTTCTTCTATTCTGTCCATATGGCATAACAACCTTGTTTGTTCACCGTAGTCGTCGGCACGGGCGTAGGCTCCCAAGGCACCATCTAGATCACCTATGCTTTCTAGGTAGTGACCCCACCAAATTATAAGTTTAGTATCATTAGAGTTAGTTACATACTGCGCTAGTACATGCGCCTGTCCTTGCGCTATCAATATCCTTGGGACGTGAGGGACTAAAGTTCCAGCGTTTTCAAAATGTTTCAATGCAGCTCCAGTTTCTCCGTTAGCCCACAACACTTTTGCCAGCTTATGTTGTGCACTTTTAACAAGGAGTACATTTTCACTCTCATTATCCCCATTAATTATTTCAGTTAGTCCTCCGTCTTTGGCTGATACTAAACGCGTTATAAGATCTGGTCGATTAGATTCTCTAAATAATTGCTCAGCCTCTTCAATCATTCCCAGATTAACAGCTAATACTGCCACTTTACAAGTATCGTCCATATTGTCATCGTTCATTACTTTTCGCATCATTAATGCACCTTTAATATTTCCCATTTTGCTTAAGCATACAGCACCAACATCAGCTCGCTTAAGCGAAACGCAAACTTTTGCCAAACTATTCCATATCAACAGACTTTTACCTCCAGACGAAATATTAGTTCCCACAATTACTGCTTTCTCTAAATTACCAGTCGTCATGTAGTAAAGAAAATTTAAAACTTGCCGGTACTTAGTCTGGTCTTGATTACTCTCATCTTCGAATCCGTGCAATAAAATCTTTTTTATATTTTGTTGGGTTAAAATAACAACATGCGGCGTATAAAGTGAACATAGTATGAAATCTGATTGGTAGTACTGTTCCGGTGATGAACACCAACTTTTATACTCATGTAGTTTACCGTCTTCACAAAAAAATAAGTGTATACTGTCCAAATCTGCTGAACGCACATGAATAGCAACAAATCTTGGGTCGTTATTATCCCATAATATTGCTATTGGTACACTTTGGTAAGGAGGAGAACTATTTTCTGCTATTAAGATATTTGTTATGATATCATTAGCAACATCCCATAAATATAGTCTTGGATCCGGTGCCAACCCAGAGTTGGCAATACTAAGGCAGATATATTGTCCGGATGAGTTTACAGAGGCTCGCATTATTTCACCAAAATCTTCTATCATTTGATAGCAATTCTTTGGGGGATAAGGCATTCTCAGACCTTTCTTCGTTATTTCCGCCAGTTTAAGGGTGCCGTCAATTGTTGATGTAACTATAAATTTGTTTGTATTTGTTATACTAATTATTTCGCCTTCGCCTTCACTACTGGGTAGTATTCCCAATTTATTGCCAGATATATTGTAACTTTCAACATGAGGGCTAACCACGCCAACTAGTATATCACTATATATAATGAGAACATCTGTTTTCCATGAAAATGAACGTAAAAGAGAAAATTTTGTATCCGTTTCCTTATGTGACATCCAAATCTGTAAAATAATTTTATAAATGTATACTTACCATTATATAAAATTCTGTGTATGTATGCATATGTATGCCTGAACGGATTTGAAATTTGAACTTGAAACTTTTTGACGGATTTTGATGGAACATTTTTAGACCGTTTTATCCTACCTAATTGAACAACAAACATACAAATGGGAAAGTCTGTATGGTCGAATGATGCTTCAAGGACTGAATGGATATGAACGAAACTTGGCAGGGGTGTAGATTATGTCACATGGAATATAAAAAGTTTTGGATAAGGGCACGAAGTTGGGCGGAGCGTTGACATCATCAGGACGCTCGGGCCTAATGTTTCAGTGTCCTTCTTACCATCCGGTGATCAGTATCGGTTTTCACCCTAGTAATCATAAAGACATCCTGATACAATGCGCCTACTTCATCATCAGGGTGTGTCAAGATTGGTGCATATACATATATGACCTCTTTAGTGAATACCATTTAGTTATCCTGAGTACAAGGTACGCAACCCTATTCGAAACACTCCCGATCTTGATCACGTTTCCATTGAGGGACTTGTGGATGATAAATCCGACACCTCCTTGGTACAGATGGTCACCCTCCCGGTGATAGAACAAGTTACCGGATTCCAGAATTATCGAGTCCTCACCCGACTACGGACTTGACAACCCTATAATACTCCCTGTAACTTGTTCGCATCTTCTTCCAGCTCCAGATCTTCTGCCTGGTTTAGTTCTCTCGACTTTTACGACACCAATGGTAGGAAACGGGGTGGCTGATTCTCTTTTACCGCCACCGTATGGTGATCGCCGTCTACAACACCCGTAGTCAGAAAGAGCTGTCCCTATTTTTTTTAAACTGTCAACCACACTGAAAGAAGGTGGTTGATTAACCATATCAAAATATGACAGAATGATAATACACAGCCATTGTTACGTCAGCATAGTTGTTATCAAAAAAATTTATGTTGTATAATTATAATAAAGCACCAAATTGGGAGACACTTTATGTGGATATAACTTAAATTTAAATATTTAGTATAAAATTTAGTAATTCCTTTAATAAAGCAATGCAAGCTTTACATTATGATAGAAAATTAATATAATTTATGCATACTTTTATACTACAGTATTTTCACAGCGTTTCTAGAAACTTAATGATCAACCAAGTAAAACTAATAAGTGAATTAAATTCAATAATCACCAAATTAATTGAAGTTTTACCTGAACATCATTCCCATCTCCTAATGCAATATAATTATCTTTAAATGCAAAGGTTTTCACAGTAATTGTAGAATTAATACTTGAAGTTATATTATGTTTATCAGTAATTGCAATTTCAGTTGCTGATTTTTGCACCATCCAAATAGTATGCGAATATCCCCAGCAAACATGTTGCTCACGGAGAATGAATGCATTTGTTATGCAATTAACATGTAATAAAGGATTCATTAGTCCTTCAGATCCCCAGCTTACTTCCTTCACTGTACCTTTTATGGAAGTACTGCTTATAAGTCTCCAATTGTTTCTATGGTCCCGTCTCCAGAAATACAAATAACCTTGTGAGGTCCCACAACATAGTGTATCACTTAGATTACAGTAACTTATACTAGTAAATACATCTCCTTGGATAGTATCTTCATTTTCATTTGGTAAAACATCATTGTCTCCAGTTTCGCTATCCCAAATTCTAATTAAATTATCTCCAGTTATAACAGCAACACAATAATTTCCAGACAATACAATACACTGACCATTTCTTGCAGTCAAGCGGACATGTGTATCAGTTGTTAGAGTACCATCATTAGATGTAACAAAACTAGTCAAACTTAATGCTCCACCAGACTCCCAAGCAATAAGTAAATGCATATTACCAATGATATCCATAAATACAATATTTCCAGGGGCATTAAACACCTCTGTACAAGCACCTGTATGGTTGATAAATAAAATTATACCATTATCTTGAGCAGCATAGCAAGCATGGTTATCTGGCTGTAAACCTTCTCTAATTTTTGCTGTTGTGCGAGGTCTCCAAGCAGCTAATGCATCTAATGCATTTTCATCACCAGCAACTGCTGCTTTTGCTAGGCCTCTTATGGATGATTCAGAATTTGGTTGTGGAGAACAAAATTTCATGTGTGTTATAACATCATCAAGTTGGTGATGGAAAGCAGTTAATGGTGCACCTGAACCAGACTGCCAGCCCGATAGAGAACCAGCAACATCTGATGCAATTAGTCTTCCCCCACCAGGGCTAAAGCTGATAGTTGTCAAAGCAGTACTATGTGGTGCTTCCAGTCGTGCCCAAGAATATTCAAGCCAGATATATAATTCTCCTCCATCCCACCCAACAACTAGTAATTTTCTTGTGGGATGCCAAGCCAGCGCTGTTACCTGATTAGACAAAAGAGTTGGCCAATCACAACCATCCAAAGCATGTCCCTGTAATGTTACAAAAAACTTAAAATTTATTATCTTTTTATACTTTAAAACAAATTAACCATAGTACTCACATTCTCTTGGAATATAGTCACAAAACCCCCTTTATCCTGATTAAATGAACCTATAGCTAAAAGTGGCAATGAAGGATGCCATGATCCAAGTGTGGAGACAACATTACAGTCAGTAAAATTCAGTTTTGAATCAATGTATAAAGTCATATTTGTACCAAGTATATGTTTTACTTGTTTGATCGACTAAAAACATGTATTCGGTTCGGTCTTAATATGCCAATCTCCTATTTATTTCTTTTTTATACAACCTCTTGGCTTGTAAGTGGAATGATATACTGATAATATGATTGTTGGTAAGCACAGAGTGCGTGTTATAAGTTTACTTTTAGTAGCCATGGAAACTGAAAAAGTTATAAATAATGTTTATCTGTCAATGTCTATTTGGGCGCATCTAAGATGAAATAGGAAGCGATCATCTCGCGGTAGTTCGAACATGGCTGCAGTAGTGGAGAGTAGTACATTTTAAGTAAAATAATATGGTTGAACGTTGGTAAACTACTAAAATAATTAATTTTAATCATAATTTCAGGCCTCTTCCAAAAATAGCCCCAAATCACAGTCATGTGTCTCCTTCATCCAACGACAACGACGAAGACAACGACATCCAGCAACTCAGTGCAGCAGGTCATCAGTCGTCACTCCATCTTGTAAGGATATCTCCATCATACTACGTTTGCCTGTACGGGGTTGCTACTCGTGAACCTGCCTTCCCCGGTGGACAACCGTAGGGGAAGGCAGGTTTTTACTTCTGCTTGCTGATCCTTACGGTCTATGTCGGTTATCCTTGTTATGCTGTGGGTAACGTCGTTTCAGTTTCTGTCGTGCAGAGAAACACCGTGCATAGCCCTTTTCATAGCTTCTATAACTTTGAGCTTCCTCAAACGGCCAGCAGTGAAAACCCACGTCTCTGTTCCATAAGTCATCACTGGCAATATGCACAACCCGTGCATATTGCCAGTGATGACTTTATTCGTTGGACACTGCAACAGGATGTGGGCAGTCGTTTCTTCCTACTCTTTACACGGTCAGCATAGAGGGCTATCTGTTACACCTATAGTAAACAGATGTTTGTTGAAATATCCATGTCCAGTTATGGTGCTAGTTACTATACGAATTTGGGGCTTATTCAGGCGTATTAGCATCTTGGTTATGCGATTAATAACCTTTGGAAGGGCCTCCCTAGCCTGTCTACATTCTACCTGGTTTGTCCATAGTTGCGCATGCTGGTTCCTAGTGCGGTTTCGTATTTGTGAGCGAACGTACCCAAAGGGTATTGGGATGATGGGTTCCGATCCAATAGGGCACCGACTCACCCCGGCCAAGCTCGTCCGCCGCATCATTACCTCGGGAACCGTTTATACCTTTTAGCCATTATAGGATTATATTGTTGAATTAACACATCTCGTTTAAGCGCTGGTAGCATTCGTATATGAGCCCTGACGTCATGACATTACTGTCGAGGGCCTGTTTAACCACCAGGTTATCGGATAGTATCCTAATATTGTGATATTTTACTTCTGGGGATTGCAATAGCCGCCTGGATAATGCTCAAGCATTCAGCTTGATATACGGTGTTGTAGGCTCCTAGCGGTGTTTGTATTTTAATGTTTAAATCTTCCGAGAAAGTCGCGGTGCCAGTATTTGAATCCGTTATGGATCCATCAGTAAAAATTCTTAACTCGCGCGGGACTAGACATATTGTACGATGGTCTTCGTGGAGTTGAATTTTATAATTTTTATCAAAAACAAATTGTTTTGTTATCCTGTCATACGTGGCCTGAAGGATCGGCATTTCTGCAAACAGATCTTCAAGTATAGTTGTATACGGTACCCTGTAATCTTTATTTAGATTCAAAGTCCTCAGCCTGATGGCAGCCAACGCCGCCTCCTGCTGTATTAGAAGGTGTAGCGGGTGCAGATCTTTTACATTGGCAGAACGTAATGCTGGCCTTGTTGATCTTGTGATCAGCGTGGCTATTCCAGTTCAGTTTGATGTCCAAGATAATACCAAGGTATTTAACCTGTGGTGACAGCTTCAGTTCAGTACCAGACAGTCTGGTTAGATGATGTCTGTCCAGCGCACGTTTGTGAGTGAACACACACAATTTCTGTTTTACTTGGATTTACTGATAATCCATACTCTCTACACCAACGTTCTACAATGTGTAGTGCTGCTCGAGTAAGATCACATACCACACTAGCGGATTTACTTGTGATTAGTATTCCTAGATTACCTGCATACCCTATCGTATAGAAGCGGTGATAATATACACCCCCCCCCCGTGGACAGCCTTTGGACAGAATAGCAACTTGTGACTCGCCTTCAATCTTTGCTATTCTTGTGCGAAGCAAGTTGTTAATTTAGCCTGACAAGACCGGTTCCACGCCATCTCTGGCGAGGGCAGTGTCAATACTGAAAAAATTGTTTTGTCAAAAGCTCCCTTAACATCTATGAAGGTGCCCAGACATATGTTTTTGGATAACCACCAGATGAAGTGACGATTCTATTGATTTACCCGTGCTATATGCATGTTGGTTTGCATGCAGCGGTTTGTATACCAACGCCGACTCTCACAGTTCTCTTTCACAGAGCCTTTCCGTCGGTTTCAGCATAAATGAAGAGAGGCTAATTCGACTGAAGGATTTGGCGTCGGTGTAATCGGTTTTGCCCGGTTTAGGAATGAAGATAATACTGACTTCTCTCCATACTTTCGGCACCTATCTGTGTGCCAGGCATGCCCTAGAAAGTATGGCCAGTTTATTGACGATAATATGTTCTCCCGCAGCAGGGAATATACAGTCAGGTCCTGCCAACTTGTATGGTTGGAAACTGTGTATAGCCCAATGCAATCTACTAATAGTCACTACCTTATGCGAAAATATCCAATCATGCATGTAAGGAGCAGTTTTTCTTCTTGCCATACGACTTCTATGACCCTACCGCATCCCGGGAAATGTGTATCTACTAATAGGACGCAACTGGTTTTGTTTGGCGAAGAGGTGTAAGTGTTATCAGATTTCGGAAGTGAGCTTGGTCCTAAAGTGGGTTGCTGAGCTAACACTCTCCTTATCCGATTTGCTTTATCACAGGTTCCTATGCTGCCACAGAATTTGCGCCAACCTGTGGTTCTCCGTAACCTAATGCATTTTTATACTCAGACTTCGACTTTTTATATAGGTCCCAGTCTTCTTGAGTAGATTTTTGAATGTAGTATTAAAGATTGTTTCAATACCTATTCAATGATATGATATAAGCGGTGATAAGTTTATCCTTCTGACAAAAATAAAGAACAACCACAAATTCATCTTTATGACAAGATTTTTGCTTAACTAAACAGTTCGAATATTAGGGTTTAATTAAAAAAAAATGCAATCTTGCTTGACGCCTAATATTGGCCCCAGCGATGTAGACAAGCTCAGTTTTCGCTTCAAGTGAGATACCTCTCCAAAACATACACGGATCACCGCCGTATGCCACACGTTCCATGATGCATCACTGGGAAAATCTCTCTATAGGCCTTCTGTAGACCCTTCCTCGTCCATCATTGCCATGAAAATACATCCTGGAGTCATCTGAGAACAGGACTGCCCTCCATTAGTCGTGTGCATATCTATCTTTCTTCTTGTGCATATCGAAGACGGGCGTGGCGGTGAGCTGGCGTCAATTTGGAGCTATTTGGTGGCCCATGCACAGTCTTCTTCTGACTGTCCACCGGCTGACTTTCACTTCGCGCACCTCTTGAAGACGTTGTGCAAGTTCAACGGCAGTCAGACGATGATTTCGCAATGCCGTCGATATCCGTTTAGAAATCGGTTGAAGAACTGAGCTGTAGCTCTGGCTCGACCAGATCATCGTCGCTGTTCGTAGCCACCAGTCTCCCGATAGCGCTCATATTCTGATGTCGACTACTCTGATTCTGGCTCGCTTCAATTAGAGCAACGACTTGAGCGGCTTTTTCCGGGGTAGTATCCATTTTCTTCAGATGAATGCAGTCTGCAATGCAAATGATGAAGTTTACTCAAAACATGCTTTTATATAAGTGCAATTATAATCGCAAACTGTAGTGAGCTAAGTGAGCAATTTTGGGGATTTGTGTTGTTGTCTTTTCTTTTCAGAGGTAAGGTTAACTTATCACCGCTTATATGGTATCATTGAATAGTTATTTAAATAATCGTTAATACCATATTAAAAAATATACGTATTATTTTAAACAAAAAAAAGAAATAAGACTTTTTAGAAAAATGTTCCTATGTGCGATTTCATTGCACCTGGGTATAGATTTAGCTAGACTTTTACATAATTACATTTTTTAAAAAGAGAATATGGAAGAGATTATACCCCGTTTTAGCAAGGCTGTGGCTACCGATAGACTAAAGACGAGGTCGGATTGAAGTGAAAGGTTCAAGGATCTGGTACCACAGACATTTGATTTTATACAGTATTAGTAGTTATATGTCTGTGACTGGCTTGGTACGTCATTAGTTGTGTCGTTCTAAACGACGCGTAAACTCAGTTTATTTTATACACTTTGTTTAACTTATTTTATGATACATTATAAACTTGAAACTCTCAAAATGTGGTATCTAACTTCTACAAGTGACTCCAGAATTATGTACATTGTGCCACAGAAAGAAATTATTATTGGTCGCAGTGTTGATGCTCAATACTGTAATTTCGCCGTACCAGATGATCCATCCATTAGTAGAAAACATGCATCTTTATCAGTTTCAGATAACGTTTTGTTTTTGCAAGATTTAGGTTCGAAATATGGAACATTTTTAAATAATGCTGCAGAAAAGTTGGCGAGTAATATTAAGCAAAAAATCAATAAGGAAGATATCATAAAATTTGGTAAAATGGATAGTATCTGGAAGGCGCATTGCATGAATTTCACTACATGTACATCAACTTTAAAAGGGGAGAATCTTCAGAATTTAAAATTAATTCTTAACAAATTAGGTGGCACATTCAAGAGTGAGTGGGATGATTCATGTGTGTATTTAACAATGCCTGCTATTACTTTGACTATAAAAGTGGTTCTGGCATTAGTACAAGGTTCATTTATTGTTACTACTGAATTTTGGAGTAAATGTGATGAAGCTGCTACCAATTACACTATCTTACCTGATCCAAAAAACTTTTCCCCGCTGATACTAGAATCTACTCTTAATAAAGAAAATGTATCTTTTTTGCCAAATGATAATAGGAAGACATTGTTTGCTGGCAAAACTGTTATATTCTTTTCAAGAAGGCAACTGGACATGTATAAAAATGTTCTAGTAAAAGGGTCTGCATCAGCTTTGTTACTTAGTGACACAAAGATGATTAAATCTATGCTTTGCAATGACAATATCATAGTTATTCAATATAATTTAACATCAACTAGTCAAGAAACACAAATCCAGAGAAATCAAATTAATGAAATAGTAAGTTATTTGAAAAGCAAAGGTAAAAGAGTTGTTGCAGATGCTGAAATAGGTTTAGCAATACTGTATTGTTCATTAAATAAATATTGTAATCCAGATTTTAATTTCTCATCTGAAGTTATAAAACAGACATCTCATCAAACTGTAAAACAAATAAATATATTAGCCTATGAGTCGGAAGAGCCAGTACCTCATATTTGCAAACAAGAAAAGGTAGTCATAAATGAAAGTTTAAATTCTAAAGTAGAAATTTCTCACAATATTGGCAGTAATTCTAAAAGAAAGTGGGATGAAGAAGATAATGATATGAGCATTGTTAATCCAAATAAGAAGATAGTTACTGACAATGACAAAATGAGTAGTAATGAACTCAATTCAATGAAGAGAATATATGAAGAAAATGATGCTGATAATTCAAATCCCATGAAAAAGATTGCACTGGAAAGTGTAAATGAAGACAAAGATTTCTTTAATTTTACTAAATCAGCTTCTCCACCATCTCTTTGTAATGATGTTAACAGAAAACTAAATTTGTCAAAACCTTTAAAGAGAAAACAAGATTTCGTAGAAAATGAAGATGATAATTTATTTAATTTTGTTGAGGAAAATCCAAAACCTACAAAAATTTCTAAGGATGCAGCTGATACTGATAAAACAAACTTATATTTAGAACAGGATACACTTAAAGAAACAAGAAATACTATTAATGATAAATTAGATGTATCTGCTCTGAGAGGTATAAAACTAGAAGAGTTAATACAAAACAATTTAAAAATGGAGTATAATACAAATGTCAAGAAAGAGGATATAACCAACATTGATAGTAAGTTTAATGATCTAGATTTAGGATCTACAACAATCATTTTAAGAAGTGATTTAATAGTCAACAAAGAACCCGTGCAACTAACTTCTGATGATACCAGGATGATAAATTTCAAAAAATTCAAAAAGGTATGGCCAATAAAAATGCAAATCAGTATAATTCCGAAGACATCTGTTAACACACCTAAATTAGATGTGTGTAACACTACTAATTCATTACGTGAAATCAAATAGAAGAGAATTGTTTTCTTGATAGTATGTATGGAAAAATAAAAACATGTTTAACTGTTTGATTTAATTAATGTTATGATGAAAACATTTATATGAATAAACATAGCTATTTACTTTTGCTTTATTTATTAATAAATATTTTATTCTTCTTCACTTAATTCACCTCCAAATTCATCTTTTTCACTTTCAATTATATTATTCTCTTCAACTCTGAAATAAATAATGTAAAGAAGTTAGATTCTTACTAAATTATCAATGATTAAAATTTTATTTCAATTCAGGTTATGAGTATGAGAGATTAGGCATTTGTAGTAAGTACCCTTTGTTAGATTGATTTTTTTGCTTCTTGAGACGCACTGTCCCATCAGGAGCCACTCTGACTGTACTATCAGGAATGGTTGATAATTCATCCTCTAAAACAGTGAAATGTTTAGGTTTTTTATGGGCTAGTTTGGGAAGTCCAATGGAATTTGAGGACCCTGAAATCCAAACAAGTAAATTAAATTAAATTTATGAGAATAAAATCCATACTTATTGTAATATAAAAGGCATTCTTACTTAATGTCAGATACAAAGGCAATGAAAGGGACAAAGGCAGTTTTAAAGATATGGATCTAATGTTCGCCTCTCCACCAGGATACCTATTTTGCAACTGTTGTATTAATGACATAACATTTTGTCTTAAATCCTTTTGTGACATGCTTGTATGACCCACAAGAATAGTCGAGGTATGTCCTTCATTTAAGCGCAACATAACAGTCTTCAGTCCAATATCAACGTCCTTTTTAATACTTGTTTTCTCATTTAATTTGATTGGTATTAACATATTGTGTTTTTTGAAAAACATTTTTCCAAGTAAATGGGAAGCATGGTTCAATACCCTTGTGTCAACCATAATAAAATCATGTTGCGTAAGGAGTCTCCGCTTTAATTCATATTGATCATATTCTACCTTTAATTGTCTTAAAGGCAATACTGTTTTAACCTGTAATAGATTGTAACATTTTTTATACAGTAGCAAGCACTAACACCTCATTCATGTCTGTATATAAGTATAACAAACAATTTATTTTTATTTTAGCAGAAATTCAGCATAATTAAGAATTTAAAGTTCTTTTGACAAAGCTCATTATCTCTATAGCAACAGACAACATTTTATAAGTTAATGAAAAATCAATAAAACAGAAAATTTTCATATTTATTACATACTTCAGTAACTCCTGCTTCTTTAAGGATGTCTTTCCAATGTTCAACAGTAGGTTCATGATCAATTTTTTTCCCCTTTTTCAAATCAGGTGTGATCAGACATATTTCTCCTGTTGATGCAGCAGTACTATGTGGTAATACACTGAAAAGAAGGAATTATATAAAATAATTAATATAATGTTTTGTTGAAGGGTTGAAGGCATATAATTAAATTATAGTAAAATTTTTCAAAACCCTACATATTAAGAACATGTCACAACTAATAACACTAGAAAGATATATTAGACCAATTAGGGGTTTTGTCTTGAGCTTTGGTGACAGGATATGAAAGTCAGAAATGTTCTTTATATATACCTCTAATTCCATAAAATATAAGTGAACATTCTGCATAAGCCATCATATTCACTTATTTGCCAGTTAGGTGTTTAGTTACTAACTTAACCATTACCTTACTCCTTGTCATAACAGAAATTCTATTGAGAATGGAATGCGACATATGTGAATGTAAATCAACACATTTAACTCTAGAACGAATGTGACCCCTTTGGACATGAGAGCACATATGGGAGAGGCAGAGTCCCTTTGTTAATTTTATAATAATACTTGTTTTTATTTTTGTAAAAAATTTTTTTTGATGAATATGGAATTTAAGAATTTTAGCTTGAAAAAAAAAATGGCACATTATTATACTTTGATAACCGTCTGGACATATCATGACCTAATTATCACAGCAGATCAATTTTCAACAGTGTACAGGCTGTATGAGTGCACTCATATCTACTTTGATAGCAAAAACTGTGTCTGCCCTTTCCACCTCCTCTAGATATATTTTGGTGTGGTCTTGTTGGTCTTGGTCTAAACAGAACAGCTTTGCCTTTATTTAATTTTATGGGCAAAGAGAAGGACCTTTGCTATCCTCAACTCTTTTACTGTTTGTGACATACCAGAAATGATATGGAATATTTTTAATTGAAAATTTTTACAATAAACACATTCTCTTAGACATTGATTATACTAATATTGGGAAGATATAAATAGTTAGCACTTGTTGGTTCCTTTGATTTTCCTAATTTAGTATAATATTGGATTGGAACACAACTTGTTTGATTTTCTAGACTGTCACCTTTCAATGTTTGTATTACAATAAAAAAAAACTGAAATTGAATGCATCATTAAACCATAATTCTACAATTACTTTAGGTGGAAATATCATTATGTTGTCTACCAATGAAAAATAACTAATTGAGGTTATATTGACAAACATAAAACATTGCATGTACTCAAAATTAAAAAAAAAGAAAGGAATCCATGTTTCCTTGTCCTGGATTCCAGGCCACTGAGCTGACATGCTGGCTAAAAATGCAATTGATCATGATATCCTACAAAATATGATTTACTCACATGATTTTATTTTATTTGCTAAGTAACAGTGGGAAGTGTCACAAAAGATTAAAGGTAAACACTATGCTGCCATATAATGCACTATTCCTTCCAAGCCCTGGTTTGCAAATTTAATAAAGCAGGTAATTGGGCATCTTCAATTATCTGTAGACTAAGAAATGGTCAAGCATGTACACATGTACATCTGGCTAAGATTAGGGTTTAGATGAGGGAAACACAAACTACATTTTCCTTAACTGTCCTAAACAGTCTTCCTCTCTCTATGATTGTCTTCCTCCTGACTTCCCTTATCCTATAGATTTAAATTGTCGGCTTGGTGGTGTAGTGGCTATGTGTTTAGCTATGGTGCTGTGGGTCACTGGTTCAATTCCCACATAGGACTAGTATTTGTATGGACTAAAAATAATTATGTGCAATTTATGAATGCAAACTGCCTCTAGAACAGGAGAAATTCCTACAGTGGAGAAAGTAAAATTTTGTTTAAAGAAATATTCAAATTCTCATTATATTCTATGTGATTTTATTAGTACTAACAATATAAAATTTTAAATGTTCATCTTTACTAACATACTAATGTGGTTCAACAAATTTTTTTTTTATTTAATCTAGGTAAATCAATTTTGTTGATTTGCCAAAATTGTATGGAAGAGAAAGCTTGTATTATCAGACTTACTTTAATCAGACTGCTCCATCAGCTGAGTTTGAGAATTATCTATGGCACTTCTTACATTACAAACTTAATCAAACCGCCATAAAACAAGGAAGAAGAACATAACACATAAGAACCATTTTTTTGATGAAGTTTTTGCTGTTAGCCGTTTTGGCTTTTACAGCTTCATAGGTTTGGTTTGTTTAAAGAAAGAAACAAATATGCACCACCCAACACATTATATAGATTGGACTAAAAAACTTCCACAATCGCATGCATGGGTTTATGAGCACCCCAAGCAACTTCAGTCACTCCCTGTGCAAGGAGAGTGCCAAGGGATCATCTGCAGGCTTTCAATCACATACTTTAATTAATGATTGGAGCTTAACCACACACACAAGTTCAAGAAAGTTATTGGGAAAAACTCTAGTATTAAGAATCCAACATTTTGTTAATGCTCCAGTGATATTTTAAACAAGGGTTTTTTGTTTACCTAATTAACAGACACTGTGCAGCTCCTCCATATTTTATGAAAGGGAGAGCAAAGCCCTAGGATTTAGGTATTTTGTGTAAATATATATTCAAAGAAACAAAAACTCCACAGACAAGTGCTGGGCAGCAACATAACTATTGTGTAGTGTCTGCATAGTGTGAGGGTATCTGCACTGTGCTCACCAACCTGCTTCCACAGCTTGGTGATTATGGCCAACCTTTACACAGCACAGGTACCCTGCCACTTGCCATTTTTGCTGTAGCTTTCTTAGAGAGGCTTATGTTCAGCATACTAATAAGCTGTTGAAAATCTGATGATTCTAACAAAACATTAAAATGCTCCAAAAAGTAAAATAAAAAATAACTAACAATTTTACATTTCCTTTACTGTTAGGTATTTTAATGCAGCGTATTTCTGCAAAAATAGATGTTTCAAAACCAAAAATTGCATTCTTCTTGCTGTGATGCGCAGACAGATTTTGTAGTGCGTTTAAACACGAATCAACTAAATCATTTGTAATACTATTCGATGGCATCACATATTTGATTTTGTTTGCTTTTATTTTGTTCTCACAATTTTTATTATAATTGTTTTCAGTATTGAAAATAATCTTTGCCACCTTTTCTTTGGCAATTGCCTTGTTTAACTTTTTTTTCGATTTAGGCTTTATAGTTTGTTCTTTACTCTTTTTTGATATAATCTTTACAGAAACCATTTTGAAGTATTTATATCCTTTAAATTATATAATTCCGTGTTTTTTACTATTTAAGGTTAGTTTTATTAAAATCACTCAACAGCAACACCGATAATTTGACAGAACATGTGCTCGTTCTTAATTTTTTTTCGTTAATGGCAATAGCTTTAACTTTTTGCCAATTCAGAGTGATATTATAACAACTTTTCGATATAAAAGTATATCTACGGTTAAATGTTTGTCAACTTTTATCGAAGACCTGTTGGACTGGTCGTAGCAAAAGAGAAGCGATGATTTCCGGTTTTCTACTAAATTGTCCAATTAGTGTACACATTTATAAGGACTATTTATTATAACATAAGATAAAACCATAGAACACACCATAGAATAAGAAGTTATATTTCTTATTGTAACAAGTAGTAGAGTAGTGGGCAGAACAATATTGCTACTATTTGACCGCTGCAACAGAACACAGTTAATACAGGTAATACCTAATTAAGTACTTAATTTTGATAACGTTGCGAAATTCTTTAATTAATTAGATTTATAGACAAGAGGGAAGAGGTTGAATGTTCAGCACGAATACCAGATAATGCAACTGGGTACTTTTTAATTAATAATGATTTACTTATGGAATATAATCCTTTGAGTAACGCAGTACGCAGTGCACGACTACCATTGTAGATGTCCAAGGTTTTAAAACAGAAGAAAATTAATTTATCATAAATGAAATTGCTGTAATATGCGATAAAAATTATTTTTAGGTTGAAAATTTTTTTGGTTGAATTGTATTAGAACTTGATTTGAAAATAAGAACTATATAAAAAACGACTGTCGTCGCCAAAGTTATGTTAATGCTGCCAACATGGAAGGAGTACGGGATTTTGAACTAATATCCACGTGGAATTTATACCGGTAGTCAAAGCTTGGATTTGAAGCTCGTTGAGAGTGTAGTTTCAACACTCTGTGCAGTTCGTGATCACTCTTCAATTCGGATGCCTTTCTGAATCTTCACAAAGAAAAGATAGACTCAGTTTCATCATCTGATTCATTGTATACTTTCTGTATACAGTTCATAGTTACTGGACACAGTACAACGACAGTTTTTATATTAAGTCGAATAATTTGACATCACAGAACGTCGGGTGAACCTACCATCTTGAAACGGCGAAGCCGGCCTTGCTTTTTCTTACCGAGACTCAGATATCGTCTCCGGCTGATACCTCTTATCTCCATTACTCGGGGTACAAACTGGAACACTCCTTTGTCCCCCGAGCCGGAGTTTGCGTATACGTCAGAGATATCTGTTCTCAACGCCTTGGTAGTCTTGAAGGTTTGGACCTGTCTACCCTTTGGCTGCGCATCGACAGCAACGACCATCCGCGCGTCTATGCGTGCCTTTACAGGTCTCATAGCGGTAATACCGTAACTGACCGACTCATCGACCACGTCCAAATGGCTACAGATTACGTGCTACAACAGATCCCATCCGCAGAGATCGTGATTCTCGGCGATTTAATGCCCACCACACCGATTGGCTCGGTTCTCGCATAACCGATCATGCGGGGAGATCTGTTCACGACTTTGCATTAGCATATGGCCTGACACAACTGGTAACCTCGCCGACGCGGATCCCAGACGTGGAAGGCCATACACCTTCCCTGTTGGACCTTTTGCTGACCTCACACCCGGACAGATGACACCCGGTCTCAGTCGATGCCCCTCTTGGCTCGTCGGACCACTGTCTGATCCGGAGTGTAGTGTCTATCGCGCGCCGATCCCGAACGCGATCTGCGGGCTTCCGCCGTGTGTGGCACTATACATAGGCAGATTGGGATGGAATGCGGTCTTTCTTTGCTTCCTACCTATGGGGGCAGGTTTGCTTCTCGCTGGATGATCCCAACGCCGTTGCAGATTCTGTCACCGATGTGGTACTTCAGGGAATGGAACTTTTTATTCCATTCTCTGCAGTGCCTGTCGGAGGTAAATCCCAGCCTTGGTTCGGTCGCACCTGCAAAATAGCGTCACGCCGAAAGCGGAAGTGCTACCTGGCCTGGGCCGATGCATCGGCGTCTCGGGATGCAAAAACCAGCGCTCTTAAAAACGAGTACAACTCTGCCGCCAGGTCCTTCAAAATAGTTATCGCTGCGGCAAAGTCAGAGCACATTGGCAGAATTGGCGAGAGACTAGTTCGCCTCTCATCGGGAACCCGCGCATTCTGGTCTCTCGCCAAGGCGGTCCAGGGCAATTTCTGTCAGCCATCTCTCCCATCTCTGCACAAGGAGGATGATTCGCTGGCCCATACTGCAAAAGAGTTTGTGTTTCGAATTTTAGTGATTCATTTGTTTTCACGCCATTTGTTTTTTCTTTGATATCCTTCTGTTAATAAAATGAAAAACTTAAAATATCATGTTATTTACAAGTTCCACCGTGGCACCAGCGCTACAGAAACAGTTCGAAGGATTAATGATGTCTATGAACAAGCTACAAGCACGGCACGTTTTTGGTTACAACATTTTCTTTCTGGAGATTTTGACCTCCAAAACAAACTCCGCAGACCGCCGAAGACCTAAGTTAAAATTAAAGGTGATTGAGGAAGCAGATCCATCGCAAATCACGTCAGAGTTAGCGGCAGGCTTGGTGTGAGTGACAAAACAATTTTAGTTCACTTGAAACAAATTAGAAAATGGAAAAAGCTCGAGAAATGGGTACCGCATGAATTGAGTGAGGCACACCAACAAACACGCATTGAGTGATGCGTAATATTAGTCACAATAACGAGGGAATTTTGAATAGGATCGTTACTTGTGATGATAAATGAATACTGTACTACTTTAGGAAACGCTCCTCACAGTGGTTGAACCCAGGAGAACCGGTCAAATCCAATTAGGCTAAATAAAATTAAATTCCAATGAGGCAGTCAAAACCGCTTTCAAAAATTTTATTAATTCTATATTCTAAGTTTGATTAAATATATATATAATTTCATAAAAAATCGATTTTTACGTTTTCCAGCTAATATTAATATATATTAATGATGTGGTTGTACTGGTTTGTACTTTAGAAAAATAAATAAACTGTCACATTGTACTCTTGCAAAGAAACTATACTTTTAACTGGAATTTAATTATAATAATAGTATTAGTTTTCGGGTAAAAATTTATGCGTCAAAAGACAAGTCGTAAAACTGCGGTTCACCTTTGCAATTACAGAGGTGCGACATTGCTTTAGATTTCTGGCACAGATCCAACCGTCAGCATTCAATGGATAATGTTGCTTCGGCATTGCCATTTCGTAAAGTTATTTGTACCTTGTCTTATCAACACCTGATTATTTTTGTACTATCGTTTTTTTCTTCTTAATACTATCATTAATTACCTTTTCATTATTATTGTCTTATCTGAGCTAATGATATCGAGCTTATAAAACAAAGCCTATTTAGTAATGGTTCCTATTATTTCATAAAGACGAGCCTTTTATTTAATAAGAGGATATGTACTGTTATTTTGTTTCACTTAAGTAAGTAGAGCAGATAGTAAATGAAAAATGTCTTTAATAAAATACAATAGAAGCTTAATAGCTTATAAAGTGGGTAAAGCTTAGTACAGGTAGCAACGATTTATTCTCGGTTTCTTACAGATGATAATTTATTCAAAACATTAGTCTGGAGTCAGTAAATAAATTATGAAAGACAAGGTCAATCATTCTTTGCTGCCAAGCAATTTGTTTTTTCTTCCATTACTTCAAAACATATTGATCAAAAATATGTGTGTAAGTATGTACCACTACCGACGGTTCTGAAGAATCCCTCACTGAGCGTCCACGTTCAGGCTTTCCTACACTATAATCGTGGATGCTCAGCCTGCCATGGGTATTCAAAACTCCGCTCTCTATCTATCCTACTCGAGGCAAACGTAGCAAGGAAACTATGGCACACTCTACCGCGCTCGCCGTGGATTTCTGCAATGTCCTTGTGTACTCCACTCGAACCTTAGCGCCTTTCAGTACCTTCTAGAAACGGCGAAGCCGGCCTTACTTTTTCTTACCGAGACTCAGATATCTGCTCCGACAGATACCTCTTATCTCCGTTACCCGAGGTACAAACTGGAATACTCCTTTGTGCCTCGAGCCGGAATTTGTGTATACGTTGGAGAGGATATCTGTTCTCGACGCCTCAGTAGTCTTGAAGGTATGGACCAACCACCCTTCGGCTGCGCATTGACAGCAACGACCATCCGCGTCTATGCCTGTCTCTACAGGTCCCATAGCGGTAATACCAACTGACCAACTCATCGACCATGTCCAAATGGCTACAGATTCCGTGATACAAGAGATTCCATCCGCAGAGATCGGGATTCTCGGCGATTTTAATGCCCACCACGCCGATTGGCTCGGTTCACGCATAACCCATCATGCCGGGAGATCTGTTTACGACTTTGCATTAGCCTATGGCCTGACACAACTGGTAACCTCGCCGACGCGGATACCGGCATTGGAAGGCCATACACCTTTCCTGTTGGACCTTTTGCTGACCTCACACCCGGACAGATATTTCGTCACTGTGTGGCCGCAGGTCTGCAGATTGGGATGGAATGCGGTCTTTCTTTGCTTCCTACGCATTTAATCACGTAGTTTTTATTAATTAATTTCAAAATCAACTATTTTTATATTCCATACAATAAAAACGCAGCAACGCGTCTGCAGGTCTTCTAGAATATATTTATATATATATATGTAAATAATTGTAAAAACAATATTATTAGATTATTATACATAAAAAATAAGCTCTTACGACCGTACATGCCAAATGGGTTGGTCAGAACTTGAGATAATTTAAATATTTAAATCCACTCTTCACTTAGGCTTTTAATAACCCCCCGACAACTACAAGGCGGGGGGATATTAAAGGGCTTAGTAGCCGTGGTCAAAGTGAACCAAGAGGAACCTATGTGGCCGGCTTAACTGTGCTAAGGGTAAGGAGAGCGATGCAAAGCGTACTTGCTTTGCATCCCATATAACAAGTTACCCTGTTTGTTTTTGGAATTGCGATAACTTATTATTCTTACTAGTAACGGAGAGTAAGTCTATCGGGGGCCACACTGCTAATGTGCCTGAGGTGGGGCAGTGAAAAGGAGTTGCGGTATTACGATGTGTCGTTCTCTTTACCTTTCGCGACGGAAACGTAAACAGCGGTGGAGTCATAGACCAGATGCAATGGGTGCTGGGAGAGCTAGTGATTTCGAGCGTACGTTTTTCTGATGGACATGGCCTCCGGGTGGGTTCCCGTTTGCCCTGTCGACATGCTAACCATTCTTCGCTGCACTCCTGCGTGAGTTAGAAGTAACTATTGTAGATGTGCATGGTTACAGCTATAGTTCAGCAAAATTTAGAAGAGATCAGTTAGATATCTTTTAGGTGTAAATTAATGAAGAAATTTACAGATATACAGACATAAATCAAATTAAATAATTTAGCTCTGTTGTAATTCATTTATATCTATAGATACATTTCTAAGAAGCGAATACAAATATGAAACTAGTAGAGTCGCGGGCATTCTCTAGTAATGTAATAAACTAAAGAAGTGAAGTAAGTACATACGAAAATAAAACAAGAACTGAAACTTATACTAAATGCTCCCTCTGGGGCTAGGAAATCTACGTTTACTTCGAAAAGACTATACTATACTGCTACTACGACTAATCGCCATATATGACTCGTCGTGTTCTAATATGATGCCTTGTAAACTAATTTAATTTTTCAATGTGTCTGGATATGTTTTGTTTATATTTTCGGTTTTAAGCCCCTTTGAAGCAATCTTGTTCCACATCATCGCTTTTCATTAGGTAGGATTATGGTACATGTGTATTTATAATTCAGAACTGTACTAATTTTTCCACTGCCAATAAGCTTTTGGTGTCGCTTCAGACAAATGTGAATGTCAAGCTACAATGAATGCAGACACCTCATGAGCTCATGAGAGATTAATTATTCTGTTTGTTGGCGCTAACTGTTTATCTACACGAATCTTTATTACACTTTAAAATTAATCGTATTATAACGATATGGTTTGTTCTACAATTATATAGTCTTGTACAACTTGCCGTGGTTGTAGGCCAGGGTGCTCGGTTTAATGTCATAGTCCTCTCAACAAAAAGTATTTGGGAGGAGGCTTTGGCCAGCAGTGGGCATTTGTAGGCTGCTACTTTTTTACACAATATTATAATTCAGTAATTTCCCGTTCAATATAACAACAGTTTAATAATTTACGGGTTGTAATTGTTTGTTGTACGGGTTTGTTTGTTCTTTATATAATATTTGGAACCCGTTGGGTTACGCCAACGTGGTTAAGCCAAGCGTCGACTTTTGCTGCTGCTGGAATAGGCCGGCTTGAAGTAGAAGCATCTTGTGGTTCCGCGTCTCCTTCGTTGAGTGAGGTGAGGTGACCGGGGGTCCTTATCCAGCCACCCATCTCCCAAATACCCTAAAAGGCCCTCAACGGGCCCGCAGCACCGCTTGTATTGCAGATGTACGTGGGCGACGATAATCACTTACCATCAGGTGAAAAGCTTGCTCGTTTTTCTAATTAATTAGTCTTTATTTTATTTTGATTTTAAAGAATAAGCAACAATTATATATTTAAAATGGGAACAAAAATTAAAATAGACTACGAAGTTTACCGACGTTAAACCGAGTATCGCCACTCATAAAGTTTCCAACAATCCTGTGTAATATGTATGTTAGAAGTTTACACACAGTAACAGGGTTTAGACAGATTCTGTTTGCGATTCTCTGCAAAGTTTCACACTAAAACAATTTTACGCAAAGGGGACGCACGTATTTGGTTTTTTTGGTTACCTATATCTCGAGAATATGTATGAAAGAAGTGAATTTTTGAGTTTAACATTCAGTAATATTTTAGGGGGAGGCCTATGTTCACCAGTGGACTTGTGATAGGCGGAAATGTTGATGATGATGACGAATATTTTAAGTACTTAATCAAGCATTGCTTGTATGCAGTCTTAACGTGTTGAAATAATTGAAATTCTATTGTTACGACAGGGGAAGGTATGATAACGTTGTTTTTATGGTTAAGGTACGATTCCCGGTGCGGGCACTCCTAAAACCTTTAACTGCAATATTAATGAGCTAGGCGGCCAAAGAAAACATTGAGATAAAACATGCATGTCTGAGAAATAATAAAAATAATCTAGGGTATGTTATGCTCGCCAACATCCAATGGAGCAGCGTGGTGGACATCCTTGTTACACAACCCTCTCAAATATTGAGAGTTAGCTATGGATATTATTCAGAGAGAGTGTGAATCTTCTCATTTATGATTCTTATCATATTCTTTTGAGAATTAAACATATCTCGGACTTTTTCGATGCGGGCTCAACTTAATTGCCGCCGCTCCGTCCTTTAATTTTATCTTATTCTTATTAAGTACCATATTAACAGTCTACTACCGAACATAGCTTCTTCTTCCGTATCGGAAGATTTACGGTAATTACAGATTTTTGCTTACACTTTCGTACTAGCTACGGTTACGATGACGAATGACTCATTAATATCACACTCACTTGTTTAATTATTAATAATACACTCACCTATTCCATACTGACCTCATTTCTTTCGTTAACATAATATAAGGCCCAGGTCTTTAAGTCTAAATATGTATCAATCTTTATTTGGGTGGCTGAATTATAATTATATAACTGTACAAGTCAATATTAAAAATACCCTATATTATTTAATTTATTTTCAATTATGTAATTTAAAATTATTCACATGATACTTTTGGTATTTGCTGAACTAAGTATTTGCTCATTGGCAAATTATACACTAAGCTATGGGATTTTTATGCCACTACAGAACACACATTATTTTATTTTTTCAATTTAGTTTATTGTTCAAATTATTTTTGCTATCCAACTATTTATGTTTTTCTATATGTATGAGTATTTCGGATGTTAGATGATGTTTGATTTACAAGTGAAGAGTTTTTGAAAACCGTACGGATACTCTTTCTTTACAATATTAGTTTAGATAACTTATATCTCGTATTTGCATGTACGCACGCAATTAGGAAAAATGTATTTTTTAATAAACAACTGTTTAATTAGTTAACTAGAACAGGCGATACGAAAAATAATGACTTAATTCGTAATATAGGCCTGTTTTTGATAGCCAGGAGAATATTAAGGAGCATTCGTTGTTTTTTTATATAGTGAGTCAAACAATGGTCTTCATGCAAAATGCAAACGTGAGCCACCGCCCTGTCCGTTTCAAATAACTCCACAAAGAACGGAACTGCGGTTTTACCTCACCACTAAACGTATAACTACTGTGTTCCTTAACTTTAGCTCAGTTTCGTTTTTAAGCCAGGTACAATACAAAGTGTAAAAGGAAAAAGTACAGCTCTCAAAGGAGACGTTTAAATATTTATATAAGAACAATGAGAGGAAAACAAGGCTACGACTTTCCACAGCGTGCAAAAAATGAGTGTATGTTTTAAGGTAATTGGAGATGCTATTATGCGTTCTATTAAATATTTTCTTTTTTAAACAAAAGAAAAATGTTTGTTCTTTATATAATATTTATATTCGTATTGCGTATAAGGTGCGAGGCGTGTGGTCTGCCAGGCTTTAGTAATATGTGTGAGTTAATAATAATTAGTCAAAGGAATAGCTAAGTAAAGTACTCGAGTAATAAGATCGTCTATTATTAGAGATTGCAAATCACAAATAAAAGTAATTAGCCGGTTTTAACTTAACTTAATTAACTTTAGTATGCACTTTATTAATAAAAAAAGACTTTGATTCGCTGGATTCTCATTACCGTAGCGGTGTTAACTACTTAATACAAAACTACGTGATAAGAGTTTTTATTTGCCTCGGAGCCATGTTACATTGATGTGCTGTACTTTTATTTAAAAAGTTTGCCCTGACTTTCTATTTAATAAACTATTTTCTTCTAATTCAATGTAAAAGCCAATGATAGGGCATTGAGAATTTTTGACGTATTAGATTTAGTCAAAACTATTGTTCCTGTTTATAAACAGATTACCACTATGTAGCCTATTCCTGCTAAATTGCCATTTATGAGAATATAGAGTAAAAGTAAAAGCCTCGATTTATTTGCACAAGAGCATTATTCCATTTCCTCTTTCTTTTTTTCCTTGATGTCCTTTTCCGCGTACCACGGAGCTCACGACTAAACTTAATGAATTTTGGCTGTTATGCCCCGTAGATAGTGAAAAATGACAATATACGATAAGCATATTTTAATGAATGATATATATATATTACGGAAATGAAAAGATGTTCGTCGTATATACATGATATGGATAGGATATAAGCATATTTTAATATCTATCCGTATAAGGCTCCTTAGCCAAAAGATATGTTAACAAAGATTGGGAATTTATCAAATATTATTTAAACATTATTCGATGACGTAATAATTGACAAGAATAAAGAGAAAACAGTTTTTAACTAATACGTTTTAAACAAAGCGTACATAAACACTGCGTTAAGAAAAGACGGCATCGTTGGCGATACTATGTGCATAAGTCTAATAAGCTGCTGCATATTTGGCTAAGAACCAAAAAATCTATTGCGCTTTCATAGATTTGGAGAAGGCCTATGACAAAGTGGTGAGGGATGAATTGTGGTCGGCACTATCTTTCCATGGAGTGAGCAGTGATCTGATACGAGCACTGAAATCTCTATATGAGGGTTCCCGAGCTTGTATCAGAATTAACGGGGCGTACACGGACTAGTTTGATATCCATAAAGGTGTTAGACAGGGCTGTGTAGCATCCCCATGGCTGTTCAATTTATTCATGGATATTTGTTTGATAAATATGCAGGATAAATGCAGTAGAAATGAGAGCGTTAAGAAGTATGATTGATGTGAAGATAACTGACAGGGTTCGAAATAATGTGATCAGAGAGCGTTGTGGCGAGAAAGACGATGTAGTGACACAAATTGAGAAGGAGATGCTGAGCTGGTTTGGACATGTGAAAAGGATTAATGAAAGTAGGTTGACGAAACAATTATGATAGATGAGACGAGTGTAAATGGTAGAGTCGGGAGAGGAAGACCTAAGCGAACATTTCACGATCAAATCGGAGTCGTTTTGAAAAATGGCCAGGTCAAGAGTACTCTAAACCAACGAGCATGGATGCGAAGATTGATGATAGTGGAAGAAGCGAAAGACATATCTCAGGACAGTAGCAAGTGGAAGAGGATTGTCTCTGCCTACCCCGTTGGAAACAAGGCTTGAATATATACATACATACATCTATGATATAATTAATAACTATAACTTAATTATAACTATAGCTATAATTATAAGTTTCACATCTTTTTTTTCTTTATCTGCCATTGTAAGTCCACAACTGGACATTTCCATGAAACCGTCAATAAAAGCTGGCATATCCGCATGGCAGTTTGGCCCATACTCACAACGTTGGTCCAGCGGGTTGGTAAGAGCAGTGCCAGTATCAGTGCAGGAGAGATGCTGCCCTGCTGCTAAAATATCACTAGTTTGTGGGATTTAGTTTCGGCATATTCAGATGACTTTTCCGGTTATTATTCGTATTAGTCGCAGAATGACCTAGGAGCACCGCGTACAGATAGAGGTTGACTTTTGGAGAAAATGCGGGTATGTCTCCCCTTACATATGATATGTACGATATATAATTTGTATATTATGCTTCATGTTCCAGTTTCTAGAACAAGATCAATTGCAATTGTACTTCACCAATAAACGCTGATAAACGTGAACAAACTATTTTATTCAGTGTTGGCAGTACATTGAAACTCATATTTAATTAAGAAGTATTCAGTTTAGTACTAAGTACAATAAATAAAGTTGTCTGAGTAGTAGAGACGTTTTATTATAACAATAGGTTTTTTTAACATACATATGCGCATGGACAAACAATCAAACCCGCCAGAATTAAAACTGCCGTGTGATTGCGTCTTTAGAATCCACGACCGATTTAAAAGAATGATATAATTTGGAACAAAAAATTAGATGTAATTAATAAGTCTGCAAGAAGGCCAACAGCTATTTTGTTATACACGAGATGTACCGAATTTATACGAATTGGGAGAATATGTAGAAAAGTAAATCAGTATCAGTTACTAATCAAATCAAACACATAATTGCGTGCGTGGGACTAAGTTCACGAACCAGCCTCCCTGTGTGTGAGTGAGTATGGGAAGTCCGCAATGAAATTCAAGCCAGCTCTTACTAGCTCTTTTTAGGAGAGGTCTATGTATAGCAGCTGGTGGTGCAAATGAGGAAAAGGAAAAATTAAAAAGTAAGATTGTCAAGTGATTTTTAAGGCTTTGCCTTAAGTCGCCCACACATGCACGGGAAGCAAAAGGGTGGCAGATTCTTACGCTGCTAGCACACGATAAATGAAAATTTATTAGAAATGACACTACTGAAACAATGAAATAATAAAGTGATTAAATGATTTCTTGAACTTACGCGAATACACATTTGAAATGAAACGCGTTCAATTTACTTTTTTTAATCCACGTTTCGGGTGCTTTACAGCAGATCGGTCCAAAAATCAATAATTAGTAAGCTGACGGTATAATACATATTATACAATAGTCAATTTAATACATCCACATAAACTTTTTACGCATGACCTTATTCTTTATGGGGAATAAAGCAGGCTTAAACTTTGTAGACAATTCAAGTTAAAAAACAAAATTTCGCAAAGCCAACAAATTTCCAACAAAAGTTTTACCATACTTAAAATGCCTGTTTATCGACGTTACTGAGGAAACTCGAACCGAATAAATTGTGGAAAGAAAAAAATATCGTTAATTCAAACATTTTGGGCTTTCTGCCAGACAGAAATATCAACATGTCAAATCTTAAGTAGATTTATGTTTTCTGATTGCTTTATCGGCTTATACGGCTTATTTTTACTTATTGCATAGAAAATATATTTTTTTGGGTTCATTTAATAAAACCATATTTATGGTAACTGATAACGGGTTCCTTTAATTCGGAGAGCCTTTCATCGATCCCAGAAATCTCAATAGTAAAAGGGAAAATCAGCCTGGCTTGACTGTGGAATTTCGGTATAATCCACTCAAGGTTTAGTTATATACAAACGCAAGTTATTCAACATAGTGCTCAATGAAAAAAAAATGGGGGTCTGGTGATGATCAGATCTCCGGCAACTGGATCTAAGTCACCTTCATTCTAAGATGCTATATACAATTTTTGTGTAGGAGATTTTACAGACCATATATTTTAAATATATTTTAATATATTTTCAACTGTTAAAAATAAATATTTCAAATTAATTATGATCTCTACTCAAACTTTTATTAACTGTATTTAACATGTTTCTTCGATAATTTTATTTATTTTAACTTTATTTGTATACCTTAAGAAAACCGATACAAAGGGCGGACTTAATGCCTTTTGACATTCTCTGCCAGTCAACCGGAGGCGTGGAGAGATATTTTTAAGGTGCATTAACATAATTTTTGTAGTTGTTTTATCGTTTCACTTACTTACGTAACTTATTGGCAAGTGGAATATCTTTTTGTACGCCAAAGAGGTATGGCTTCTCACGCGCGTACATAAATACACGCGGCGATTTTTTCTGTTAACTTTTACCTAGAAGGTAGAAAATTAAAAATACAATTTACCTACATGAAATGAAAAGTATATAAAATTTGCCCAAATCTTATCTCAGTTAATAAAAAATATGTGGTGGTTGAGCGTCGGCCGCATTGCTTCGAAACACGCCCGCCAGTCGACGAACTATTATTTCAATTATTTAGTCATTATCAATGATGAGTCAAGGTGAGCTGTTTGATTTTGTTAGAAAAAAGGATTTTTATTATTTTTTCGTATTTTTTTATAATTATTCAATGTAATAATTATGATCACCGGTAAGCCGTGGTAGTCTAGTGAACAGGACGCTCGCTTTTATCTCATACTACTTCAGTAACCAGAATTCGATCCCCGGTGCTGGCAATTTAGAGTTCTCAATTTACCACGTGCTCGACGGCTAAAGAAAACATCGTGAAAAAACCTACCACTTTAAGAAATTTAAAAAAATCTGGAAAAGGCAACTTCCAGCTCCAAAACTTTTGTGAGGAGGCCCTTGGCCGGCAGAGGGCATTTACAGGCTGCTACTTAACTTTACTCACTTTCACTAAATGTCACTAAGATCGGATGCACGCTGTATTTTACAGTATTAATAATTACCGGTAAGTATTAATAATAAAAGCGTTAAATGGTCAATGTAATGAATACGTAAGGAATAATCTCTTATACCAGATTTTTGACACGATGAAATATCACATTATACATCTAATAAACACACGTAAATTGATTGAACGGCTAATTTCACTTTTAATTTATTTAATAATCATTTTATATATACGATTCGTTGAAGATTTTTTTTTAAAACTTTATTATTCCTTACCATAAAAGTTGGTAAATAATACAAATAGCGTTGGGAAATAAAAACATTTTACTTTAAAAAATTAAGCCGGACTTTTCTCGCATTGAACTTATCGTTGTGAAACATTTTATTGAAACCGCCGCTCTCTCTGACTCTGAATCTGACTTATATGGTTTATATTCTCTTGTTTGATATCTCCAAGTTTAAACTTAAAGTTTTTGGTTATTTTGTTATTATTTACGTCTACATATAATATTATATATATCATTACAAAGAGTACTCGTAGCTTTACTGTATAAGCCACAATAACGTTCTTTTAGTTAAAAATAAATCAAATATTATAAGTCGATCTTCAACTGTAATTTTTAGGTATATTGTATTCATTATATTAGGGGTTAAAGTATGATATTGACGTGTAAAAATCAAACACCTTTTTTCCTATAATATTTAATATTTAAAAACACATTCGTTGTTGTGTAAAGACAAACAACGGTACCATATTCATAAATCTGTTCTCGAGGACGAATACTACGGAAATCTCATGGGGTTACGAAAGCAAGTAGAAAATGTCATTTGAGTAATAACATTGATATAAACCTGTCTAATCAGCATTTCTTCTGATCTTGTACCTGACTAGTACTACTATAAAATAAAATACAAAAAATCTTATTTTAGCTTTACCTCTCTTGATGATCCCTTGATTTTTAGTCAAATTGATTGCAGTGATGTTAAGAGAAGACACCGCAATCAATCGTAGTCGTAATCGCAGTCGTAAAATTATCCTTAATCTTCTAGTTTCTGTCATTGTATCTATGTTTAATCACTCCACCTGCACCGGTGTTGCCCTTTTTCATGAAAACATGGACACACAAATCCCTATTCTCAAAAAATCGAATCCATGAAATCGAATACAACCAGATTTTCTGATGAGGATGAGGAGCATTGTTTATAAGAAAATTTCCTTTCCAGATTTAAATCCATTTCAGTCCAGTTTCCGATCCGTTCATAGTATGTCAACTGCTTTAGTCTGATGATATCCGATTTGATTGTGTGACAGTATTGACTTTAGTGGATTTTATCAAGACTTTCAGCAACTCTAATTTCTCTTAACATACCTCTTGGGGTCGCTGTTGGTTTTATATTTACTTGTATGGACGCCAACAACGGATTCGGGTAGAAGAAAAGTAATCTGACTGCTGTATTTGATCTTGCTTGGGTTCCTCAGGTTAGTGAAGTGAGTAGAAGAATGTTTGAGGCTGCTAATTCTCTCTGGTGATTGAGTATTTTCTTACCCATACCTTACTTTGGCCAATCTCTTTTGTTACCAATTCCAAATCAAAATGGATTATGCTGTTGCTTGTAGTCTTAAGTGTGAGCAACTTAATGAACTTGAGCGCATCCAAAATCTTTGTGTACCGCTTATATTTGGACTTCGTAAATATGACCACGGTTTTGTATCACCCAAGTATATTACTATTGAAGCTGTTCTGCTATGGAATTCTCTTCTATATCCTATTAGAAATGCGCAATCGCTACCTACTTTAAAATTACTACTTAAAAAGCACTTTATGCTTCCTTAATCTCATATTTTATTTTTGATGACGACTTTTGGGTTTTGCCTTTGTTGCATAACGTACGTGTATGTTTTTATTCTAGTATAATAATATTCTTACTACTTGTATAGTAATGTATTAAAGGTAATACATGTACATATTTTTTACTTTAGTATTAATTAAATTCACTACTTTTATTTTTATTTTTTTCTTCTCTCTTTCTTATTATTAACTTAATGTTTACCTCGATATTTCAAATTTTCTTTTGTCGGTTGCTAGGGAGAGATCGCTTCCTAGCGATTGGGCCGTCTACTGTACTGTTTTTGTTTACACGTATGTTCCTTGCTGTTGTGTGCAATAGTGTACAATAAAGTATATTTTCATTTAATTTAATTTTATTATTTTTCCTTTGATTTTTTTTCTTTAATTAAACAGTTAATATTCTAACTTTAATTAAACATTTATAGTGTAAACAACATAAAATATAAGTATTTAAGTAGTCTAATACTAAACATTTATTGTAATCGTCTCGCTTGGCAAGCGAGTTGGCGATCACCTTACCCGGCAGGGAAGCCAGGTTAACCATAAACGCTGCTGGCCATTACCGGTTTAGAAATAATTTGCTATGGTAATTCCGGAGGCCATGACACTTACAGGATGACGTGTTCGCAGATTTAATTAACACCATATGGCAAAATTTTATATGAGATCCTAAAGTGTCTCACTGCTGGGGAAGGACACTCCACACAGTCGTTTACACCGTTCACTTAATTTATATTGATAACCCGAATTCAACGCGAGAAAAACCGCAGGAACAGCTATTGTTGCTTCACGTGGAAGCAACAATAGCTTTTACTACGGTTATCAATCAAAAAAAACAAATCAAATATTAACTTAGGAGTTTAATTGTAGCTTAAGTCAAGAGGCCATAAAATACCACAGAATAACTATTTCCATAACTCAGAAGAAATCCGTGAGCATCGGATTCTGTTTATTATGTAGAATCAAAACTTGTGTAACAGGATAGAAGCGCTGCTGTTTTTTCTCATAAGTCTTTCGACGAGAAAGTCAAATGGCTGAATATTATAGGCCAAATGTTCCTTTTTTTTTTATAGAAGACGGGGCAAACGCGCGTGCGGCTCACCTGATGGTAAGTGATCACCGACGCCCACGAACATCCACAACACCAGAGGAGCTACAGATGCGCTGCCGGCCTTTAAGGAAGGAATAAGCTCTTTTCTTGAAGGTCCCTAAGTCGTAACTGTTCGGAAATACTGCTGGCGACAGCTGATTCCACAAACTCGAAGTGCGTGGCAGAAAACTTCGATTAAAACGCACTGCGGTGGAATGCCAACCATCTAGGTGGTATCGATGGAACTTCGAATTCTGTCGCGATGTACGATGGTGAAACTCAGCAGCTGGGATCAATCCGAAAAGTTCCTCAGAACATTCCCCGTGGAAAATTTTGTAAAAAATGCAAAGAGAAGCAACATCTCTTCGCAAGGCCAAAGGATCAAGCCGATCAGAGAGAGCTTGGTCGCCGACAATTCGAGCCGCTCGACGTTGGATGCGGTCAAATGGAAGGAGTTGGTACTGGGGTGCTGGCCCTGCCCAGAGATGAGAACAGTATTCCATGTGGGGCCGAACTTGCGCCTTATAAAGTTGCAAACGGTGGACCGGCATGAAATACTGTCCCGCTCTACAGAGCACACCAAGCTTTTTGGAGGCCAATTTGGCCTTTCCCTCCAAGTGACCACGGAACTGATCGTCGCTTGATATGTCAACGCCAAGGATTCCGATACTGGCTGAGCCAATAAGGGGAATGTTCTCAAAAAGAGGAGAAACGACAAAGGGATTCTTTTTAGCGGTGAACGCGCAAACCTGTGTCTTTTTGGGGTTGAATAGGACCAAATTACGTCGACCCCAATCCGAGACTTTGAATAACAAGGTCTCGACTTCAGACACAAGTTTGTTCCGGCACTCGTCGACGTGTTCCCGAGAAATATTCGCACGGCCTGTATATAGGGCATCACGCGTGCTGTCGTCTGCATAGCAATGAATGCTACTGATTTGTAGCATGTCGTTGATATGCAGAAGGAACAGAGCGGGAGATAGCACACAGCCTTGTGGAACACCAGCATTCACGGGTTTGGGGTCCGAGCATGCATCGTCGACAACAACCTTGATGCTCCGATCCGTGAGGAAGCTGGTGACCCAGTTGCACAATCTCTCAGAAACCCCGTAAGATGAAAGCTTTGAAAGAAACGCTTTATGCCAAACCCTATCAAATGCTTTCGTTACGTCCAGACTAACCGCCAAAGCCTCCCCCTTAGACTCAACTGCTTCTGCCCATCGGTGAGTCAGGTAAACTAGAAGATCACCAGCTAATCGTCCGCGACGGAAACCGTACTGTCGGTCACTGATCAGCTGGTGTTCCTCCAGGTACCTCAGGAGCTGGGTGTTGATGAGTGACTCCATTATTTTAGATAACAAGGAGGTGATGGCAATAGGCCTGTAGTTGGACGGATCAGAGCGGTCGCCTTTTTTGGGTATTGGATGCACAAATGCTGTCTTCCAAGATTCCGGGACGACGCCTGAAGAGTAGGAGTGCCGGAACAGACGCGTGAGAACCGGTGCCAACTCAGGGGCACACATCTTCAGCACAATTGGAGGGATTCCGTCCGGCCCACTCGACTTATGAATGTCCAGGGAGCGGAGTGCCTTTCGCACTGAGCTCTGCAGAAACTGAATTTCCGGCATGGAGCACTTAAACCACGGGATGGTAGGTAGAGAGTTTCCCCGGTCATCAAGAGTCGAGTTGGATGCAAAAGAGAGCCCAAGAGATCGGCTTTCTCTTTTGCAGTATGGGCCAGCGAATCATCCTCCTTGTGTAGAGATGGGAGAGATGGCTGACAGAAATTCCCTGGACAGCCTTGGCGAGAGACCAGAATGCGCGGGATCCCCATGGGAGGCGAACTAATCTCTCGCCAATTCTGCCAATGTGCTTTAACTTTGCCGCAGCGATAACTCTTTTGAAGGACCTGGAGGCAGAGTTGTACTCATTTTTAAGAGCACTGGTTTTTGCATCCCGAGACGCCGATGCCTCGGCCCAGGCCTGGTTGCACTTCCGCTTTCGGCGTGACGCTATTTTGCAGGTGCGACCAAACCAAGGCTGGGATTTACCTCCGACAGGCACTGCAGAGAACGGAATAAAAAGTTCCATTCCTGAAGTACCACATCGGTGACAGAATCTGCAACGGCGTTGGGATCATCCAGCGAGAAGCAAACCTGCCCCCATGGGTAGGAAGCAAAGAAAGACCGCATTCCATCCCAATCTGCCGACCTATAGTGCCACACACGGCGGAAGCCCGCAGATCGCGTTCGGGATCGGCGGGCGATAGGCACTGCACTCCGGATCAGACAGTGGTCCGACGAGCCAAGAGGGGCATCGACTGAGACCAAATATCCGTCCGGGTGTGAGGTCAGCAAAAGGTCCAACAGGGAAGGTGTATGACCTTCCACGTCTGGGATCCGCGTCGGCGAGGTTACCAGTTGTGTCGGCCATATGCTAATGCAAAGTCGTGAACAGATCTCCCCGCATGATCGGTTATGCGAGAACCGAGCCAATCGGTGTGGTGGGCATTAAAATCGCCGAGAATCACGATCTCTGCGGATGGGATCTGTTGTAGCACGGAATCTGTAGCCATTTGGATGTGATCGATGAGTCGGTCAGTTACGGTATTACCGCTATGGGACCTGTAAAGGCACGCATAGACGCGCGGATGGTTGTCGCTGTCGATGCGCAGCCAAAGGGTAGATAGGTCCAAACCTTCAAGACTACCGAGGCGTCGAGAACAGATATCATCTCTGACGTATACGCAAACTCCGGCACGGAGCACAAAGGAGTGTTCCAGTTTGTACCCCGGGTAATGGAGATAAGAGGTATCAGCCGGAGACGATATCTGAGTCTCTGTAAGAAAAAGCAAGGCTGGCTTCGCCGTTTCAAGATGGTAATGAACGGCGCTAAGGTTCGAGTGGAGTCCCCTGATATTGCAGAAATCCACCGCGAGCGCGGTAGGGGATGCCATACTTTCCTTGCTGCGTTTGGCTCGAGTAGGAAAGAAAGAGAGCGGAATATTGCCCCCCCAGAATACGCGGGGCAGACTGAGCATCCACGATTAGGTAGCGTAGGAAAGCCTGAACGTGGATGCTCAGTGAGGGATTCTCCAGAACCGTGGGTACTGGTACCCTCCTGGGGTAGCTCAAAATTATATACCGCTACCATATTTGGGGAGGGGGGAGGGGGAAGAGGGCCTCCGGTTACCTCACTCACCGGCACAAGCACAAGATGCCTCTACTTCACGCCGGTATTCTGCGAGGCCGTGGTACTTATCCGGACGAGCCGGCCCATTCCTGCGGCAGCAAAAGCCGCCGCTTGGCTCTACCACGTAAGGTTCCTGATGAGATCATCGAAACCTCTATTAATATAAATTTAATACATGCATGAATTTTCTTTAATAGTGACAAACAGCCATCCCTAGTGAACTCAATTGTATAATTCGAATATGAATTGTAGTGCCATAAATATTTATCTCCGTAAATGTTAAAACAATACATTACCGCCGACTCATAATTGACTTATATTATGTGAAATATAAGTAACAAGTAAAGAATAGTAAAATAAGTATACAAACTACAAAATCCTTTATTAGGTTTGAAATGGATACAGATATATGGTGGTTAATATTGAACTGAATATGCCACTGCTAAACTAGACCCATATATCATGTAACTAACAGATAACTAATAGCAGTACTTGGCACATTGTACAGAGAGAAGCTTCGCTTACAGCTGCATTGAAGAATAAATTTTAAAATGTTTTATATTTTACCACGAAAATATTTTCACCATTCCTTTCATAAAACCGCAGATGACGGACGACGCTCAATTAAAAGTGATTAATCGATTTTTCGACGTGAAAGACGCTTACAGCTAAAACTAATTGATGCCCTTAGGGCGTAATGATTACATTCTCTTTTCCATTTAATAAATTCATTCAATTTGGCATTCCTAATACGAATTAGTTTAATGTCATCATCATCGTTTAAAAATAAAATATGTCATACAAAATGTTTTTTTAGGTTGATAGCAGCAAATTTGTAGAATATGTAATGGGCCTTTACGGTCCATTATATATTCTTTTGCTAGACTACAAATCCTCGCAAAACAACACCGATTACTGCCAAGGATGATTCGCGAGGCTATTAAAATCAAAAACATCCTAATTTCAATAAAGAAGATGACTGGGTGCTACCACCGGCATGGGATCAAGAAAATTAAATCTAAAACCAAGCATACCACTGCACGACCTCAACATACTGAAAATTAATAAATAAATGCTGAAGGTAGCCCGAGTGAACATCTGGACGTCTAACATCTTAGTCCCCCCGTGACCACGGCTGCTGTAAAGCAATTGAAACGTCGGGAATATAAAAAATAAAATTAAACGCGATATGATCTGTAAATAATAGTTTCATTTCAAATAATATTATGATATTTACCATACCGAACAAACCATTTTACACATTCCACCCACCGAGGACATATCCTCAAAAAAAAAGTTGTGAAAAAGCTTAATGGATTTCTGCCACAATCTCATGTCATGGAATAAAGTAACAGAGTAAAGACTTCATATAAAACATAAAAAAGAGCAATCTATCATAAAAAAGTGCAATAAAAGGCAACTCACAATGGTTAACATATTAAGTTAAAGACAGCAATAAATACTTAGTGTATAAAATATCATTCAAGAATTATGACTGCAAAACTTATAATAACTTACATGTAGTTAAAAAATTATTTTAAATAAAACTTTTGATACAGGATTTTATTGCCTATTAATTTTGTTTTGATATTCCCGACGTTTAAAATGCTATACAGCAGCCGTGGTCACGGCTTAAAATCCGTAAATAATAGCTTTATTGTAAATGTGTTGTGTTCGCGTAAATATAGGAAATCATTATTTGTAAGTTATACCCCTTGTAATATTTAGAACTGGAAAAAATACAAAATTGATAGGACCTGCGTAATCCCCTCCAGTAGAGAAAAGGATTACTTGTATTCAATTTTACATCAGGACGCTGTTCCATAAGTCGGGTTCTTTGAACGTTTGAATATTGTATGCAGGTAACAGAATTTCTGTAATATTTCTTGATGAAATCTCTAGCTTTTAGAACCCAATACGTAGCGCTAGGAGTATAAGCATAAGCTAAGGTACGCCATGAAGAGTCTTACTACGCGCATCAGATACTAGAAGCTTCGTGAGATAACTCTTCCTTGAACCGATAAGGTAACTAGTGTTTGCTTAATTTTTTTGTCCATCAACTTTTAATATACCATTTTATTCAACATTGTTTTTGCTTTTCTTTATTTCTTCAGTATGTATGCTTTTCTTCTTGTTTTTATTCTAGCCACTCTTTAAGTAAAGCCTCAGTAACCTTAGCATCCCAGTACCAACTGGCTTTCAAGCCTTATGAACTATTATTTTACCTTTAACGACTACTAATGCGATACAATCGATGGGGTCGTTTAAACGAGCAATATCTGAAATATTCTGGCGTTTAGTGATAGCTCAGGTAAGATTACTGTATATTCAAAATAGCATTTTAAATTTATTATTTAAAGGCAATGGTATAAAACCATTTGTTTTATTCCTGGCGTCAATTTCCTTAAGAAAACTAGGACTGCACGTATATGTTACTCCACTTCTGAAGAGGGAATTGAGAACGCAGGTCGTTCTTTCCTTTAGATGGTGACCTTCTCGTTTTTTACTAAGGCATGGTGATGATATGGCTTTGGGATTATCAATGTCAGATTCTTCTACCTCTGTCATATGATTCAACTCTACATATTCTTTCAATACTCTTCTGTACTATTTGCACAGTTACGGATTTTAATCCTTTTTCTTTTGAATCTCCATATTGACATTGTGTGTCATCGTTTTTAAATAACAACGTGATATTTACCTAGCCACTACCTTCCTTCTAAATTTCTAGTAGTTGTAGTTTTGTATAACATTCTGCTCACTTTTTGGGGACAAAGACCACTTCAAGAAAGCGCCAGTAAAAGCCGGCATTAATTTCTTGGAAGATTTTCCCATACTCACCACACCAATATTGCCTGCATGTGGGCTTTGGTGTCCGACTTATGGAGGAATTCCATCAAATCGAAACCTCACAGAGCAACAATGGAGAGCGCTATTTCTAGTGCAAGGGAATCGCTACTGCACTCGCCCATTCCATGCAGCCAAATGTAGCTCATAACTCATGCTCAAAAACCCTCGAAGAAATGTAATCTGCTGCTGTCCTTTTTTGGAGAGGCCTCTTTAGTATTGGTGAAACAGAAAGAAAGTAAATTTATAAAAAAAAGGAAAATGCGAAAAAACTATAATAAAGATTTTTTTGTTTTTTATCATGATGACAATAACACAATAATTTCCTTAAGAAATAACAGGTAAAGTTATTGACTAGTCTTTGCGAAAGAGTAATCTTATATGTCTAAGTTTCGTTCTTATAAAAATATCAGCTAATGTGTCAGACGGAAATAGCCCGCCGATATGAGCCTTTTTATTTATAGCATCGCTACGGTCCAGATTGCTTTAACCTTTAATAGGGATGATATTTACATAAAACGTTATAAAGTATAAATATACATATTGATAACTTTTCAATGACCCGTGAACCACCAGTGAACAACATCTGTTTACTGGTTGGAAGACTCCAAGTAACAAAAATAGCAGCAACAACACGTGTAACATTTTAATAAGGAAAATAGCAAGTTCTCAGTTTTTTTATTATCTACTTTTGCCGTAGCTATTATAATTAAATTACTTGTTTGGGAAGACAATGGATCGTTTGGATGCAATAAAATTATAATTATTCTATTATTAATAAATAAATAATTAGATTATATTTTGACGTAAGAGTTAATTTCATAACTAATGAAAATAGATCTCCGCGTCGAAAATGCCTGGAGGAGCTACTGGTCCATGAATGAGCCGATGAAGGGCAACCTGCCACTCAAGCTACACTCATCGATATGTGCATGCTGGCCATCCTTACATCCTACGCTCCGCGAGCACTGTAGGCTGAGACGTGGTCTCTGACTTAGTCTAAAAAGTACAACCTTGGAGTTTTCCACTGAGTGATAGAACGTAGCGTTCTGAGGATTAATAGGACAGACAGAATTTGAACCAGGCTGCTTTCGATAACGCATTGCTGATGTAAGTCTGAAGGGCAGACCACGTAGCCCGTATGCACCCGTTTGGGCCAAGATAGTCACACAGTGGGTTCCTGGACGTGGACAACGTCGCCGAGGCAGGCTGAGCAACGGTTGGGCAGATCTGGTTAAAGACTGTAATCATAGCCCAACATTGGCACACTAATTTTAAGAAAAAGTAAAAAAATACAAAATCTTTTAATATTTATTTATTAACTTACATTAAAGGTTTTTACCATTAGTAAATAAAAAACATATGTATTGACAAGTAGTAAGACGTAGACTGCTATTAAATTTGACAACATGGAGTATAGATCATTTCTGTGCTTCACTGCCACTTTAAAAATACAACATTTTCGTCTACAGCCAGTTCACTACCGGACAAATTTTACTACCGGACAAATTTTTCTAAAAGGTGGCAGCAAAAGCTGGTTAGCCTAACATGGAAGAGAACATTAGCCAAACCTTTGTCAGTTAATTAGCAGGAAGGATCGCATGCAAGTGACTATATCCGTTTAAGTATTATTATGTATTTAACTCTTTTATTAGTTATTTAATCCTTATCTTTAACAGCCTGTAGTCCACTACAGGACATATGCCTCTCATATAAGGATGATTTGCTATAATCGCCACGCTTTGGAAGCGGTTTAGCGCTTACAGTACTAGTCATCTCGCACCATAGACATTGTAGCCCGTCATCGGTGTGATTAATTTTTGTCTGGTATTTGACGAGATGGCTGTCTGCTGGTAGCCACTGCTATTTTTAAGACCTTTCTATTAGTCTGCTTCCAGTAGCCTCTGACTACACCCATGGGATGAAAGGGGGTGGCGGACGCTACCACACTGCAAGCCGATGTGTGATACTACACGTATCATAATTAGTATGTGTTTGTTATTATAATTATATATCTCATTTGTCTATTATTAAATCATCCTAATATTGTTACTATTACACTGTTATCAATGTAAAAGTACTTGTGATATATGGATGGATGGAAAATTCTATTATATGTGTAAAAAAATGGTAACATATGTATATATGGCTTTGTGGCGGCATGTCTGAATCCAAATCTGCCACTCCCTTTCTTGCATCTAGGCGAAAAGTGGGTCGTGAAAACCTGTTTGGCTACATTGAGCCATTACAAATGGGAATCCGTAATCAGTGATCTATAATCCGACCATGTTCATTTTCTACTAATCCGATATAAATTTACTCGTCGTTTGATTTCTTCAGTTGTGAAAATGTAATACTGTAATCGCAAAAAGATTTCGTTTATGTCTCTCTCGCAAAACGGGATTAGATCCAAAAAAGAGTAGCTAAAAGCTGGAATACAAATATTACTTGAAACGTTTGATCATACTCACATCTCTGTACAAGTGTGTTGGTGGGTGCAGTGCCGGTATTCTCACACTAGCAATGCTGCTTCCCGTCACTAGTCTGTGAGAATTGGGTTCGGCAAATTTGGTAGGATTTTCCGCCTCCATTCGGTCGCCAGAGCCTCGTCTGTTAGCTAGCAATGTGAGTTTGCACTTGTGCCAGTACGTAGTGAGGTTGGCATCTGGAGAAAGGTTTTAAGTCCATTGCCAAAGAACATATATTTTTTAATAATTATTAATTCGAACACTGCTAATTTTAGTAAAACGAAGAAAATGCCTGGTGTTTATAACTAGTGCGGCATTTACTTGAAGCAGTCAACTCGAGGCTCAACTGAAAAGATCCCGGTGAATAAATAATGTGTACATTTTCGTAGCCAACGGATATATCCAAGGCAGTTGTTTTATGTTGTGGAAGTGGTGCTATTAAAAATGTTGATGAAAGATGTTGTTTTGTTATGATTTGTTAAAAAATATCTTCTTTTAATAAGATAGTTATATTTAACAGTATTAATATAATAAATACTGCGAAACTGCAAGTTTTTCAAAATTTTACAACTATTATTTACTATACCTATGTATATTCAAACATCAATGTTATTTACATTTTTAAAACTATTGTTCCTAATATTAAGAACCAAGAGTTCAAACTGTACAGATAAAACTGATTAAGTTTAATTATTGTTTGTAATTACACAGGACAAGATACAGGGTATGTACTATGTGAGATGACATTTCTGTGTCACCCTAGCGGTTCAGAGCGTCATGGCCTATTTCCCTATGGAAATGGTTTGCTTTCCATTTATAAAAAGTGAGTTTTATGATTTTTCCACTTCGTTGAATATTTTTAATAACCTCCTGAGTCGATGAACTTAATACTATAATGGTAGAAATACAAGTTGAGGCATTACTACATTTAAAACATAATTATTACATATTTATGAAATAAACGGGAGAAAATAAAATATTTTTTTTCCGGTATTACGTTTATTTGAATTATATTTGACAATCAGTTAAACGTTGTTATTATTACTTCACTAAATATTACATTGAGCTTACAAGTTCTTTCAATTCCTAAATCAGCCAAGCTAGCCAGTCTTTCAAACATGAACTAATGCATGCTGAAAGTGATTCTTCGAATATTTACATTATAGGTACACATAAACACCTACAGAATTTAATTACAACGCGTCACATATTGTGAATAGACAACGATTACATTCAAGTTATTCTAGATAGACAAATATGATATTTATATCGTATGACTAATAACAATTTAAAGAAATTAATACATTTTGTAATTGAAAAATAAAACATTGTGCGGTAAATCCTATTTGTGATTATTAAAAATGTTCCGTTTCTAAACAATAGACGTGAGCGATTGGTTGATAATAAAATAACAATAGTATCTACCGGTCACCTAAGTCTAAAAATATTTTAAGTTACTTAAAAGTATTGACTATTCAGTCGGTTTCCTTACAATCTAAAATGAATACTGTGTTCTTGTAAATTGTATGTTTCTCAATGTAAAACATGTGCTTAACTACTAATATAATAATGTATTTATATATGCTCTCATTTAAACAGATATTAAAGTCTAATATATGATTTGGACTAAATTTAAAGAAAGGTTCAATATATTTTAAATATTTCAGAAGTTAATCGTGTATAGATAATAGTATACTAAAGTAGGTACAAGACAATGCAAATGTAACATATTGTTTGTAAATAAAGATATACTTGATACGGAAAAACCGAGAAAAGATTACTAAGGAAATAATTATAGAGAATATACTTTTTAATTTATCGAACAATGATTAATCCATTAAAAAGGGAGAGAGAAAATACTGAAGAAATCCCTTCCGCCTATAAATCCGCGCGCCATTAAAGTAAATCGTCATCCCGCCAAACTCGCGGGCCAATCTGCTCGCGAGTCAATTCAGATGAGGCTGTAAAAGCCTCCGGGGTAACAGCGTGTGGATGGTTTTTAGTCGGTATGGTCCTCCTTCAGGGGATTGAGTCCGACATAACCCAGTTGCTGGCCTACCGGCCAGCAACAGGGTATGCGTAACAGCATTTTCCATCCAGGAGAAAAAAAAAAAAACTGAAGAAATCAGTTGGATTTATATAAAGGTAAGTATGAGTAACGCAGAATATTAATTGTCATTATGCAAGTAATATTAATCAAATATTTGTTGTTTGTTGCGTTTAAATTAGTGACTTTTAAGTTGTTAGGTTTAAATTAGTTTAAATTACTGGCTTCATTTACAAATGTTTTTGAAAAAGCACTTTAGTTCAAAACAATCTACAATCAATGTCTTGTAAATAATTTATGTATACATGACATTGATAGTGGAATTTTCTTTATTTTTAATTTAATTAGTAGGTCTTAAACATATTCAATACTCATTAGTTAATTCTTAAACATATTTAGAATCTGGAACGGATAAATAAATACTTTATGACGTTGTTTGTGTGAAGTGTTTGCATTGTTGTGCATTTAGTTACCGACATAAATGGGCTTTGAACAACGTGTAAAAGTAAAATGAAGTTTACTTGCACTTCCGCATCCGTACACTGCTCTCAGATGCGGAATAATGAAAGCTATATGGCACCCCACTAGTGCGAGAGTGCTGCGCTGCGACCACTAACCCGACAATCTAGTGTGATAATCTTTGTTGAGAGGCGTATCAACTTTTGTAGGTACTTAGTTGTTACAACAATCCCAATGTCTAGCCGATTTTGATAGGCTTATTACGAATTAAAAAAAGATTCAATCTCCACCCATGCAAACCGAGGGCAGGTCACAGTCGTGAAGTCACACATAGAATACAGACAGGTAATATACACGTGAAGAAACGAGTTAAATAATATATCATATACACATTTGCTTGTTTAAATATAAATAAGAAATAAATGTATGAAATAAAAGCATTTTATAACACTGTGTCCGTTTTAGACCGTGAAGTAAGTTATTGGGAATATATATTATTTATTAATGTAACTTGTGTAAATTTATTGAAATCGAGTTCTTCATAATTACTATTTGTGACTATGATCATATGACTCGATAAGAAAATATTTGGAATCCTTTACAAAAACTTTAAAAATTTTCGATAACCTATTGAATTTAAACACAATACGCTTAAATTCTGCATTACGTTACGAATGTAATTTAATATTTACTCCTTTAACTATAATTATTAGGAGAACCAAAGTTAAACTTCTACACAATTAATTAAAATAATTTAACTCACTCCTCTTCGCATTAAAGAGTAAAATTTTCGTATTGAGATTATCTTACTCGTCCAATAGATAACTTTCATGTTACCCTCTGCATTTAACAAAGATTGGCATTACTTTGAACACTTTCAGACTACGTAAAAGCTTCTAACACATATTGCGAATTATTTATTATTACAGAATACAAATACCTAAACGTTTCTCGATATTAAAGTTATAAAATACACAGAAACACTTTACGCTCTACATTAACTTCTTGTCTAAATAACTGTGCAATCCATTCATTTATAAAGTCGAAATACTAAGCAAGTTATTATTTGTGCTAATTTTCAAATTTAATTAAACTCTCTCGACCAGTTTAATTTATCTGTATTCGATTACCTTCTTCTTATAAGACTTATGTAAAGTGAATAGTTTATTTATATTTTATTGCGGTATTCTTTTTTTTTTTTTAAAAAAGTTGGTTGTCAATTTATGAAACGAATAACATAAATGGTTCAAAATGCTGAAAGACTTAAACTTAAAAAATGTTCGTATGAAAGAAAACTGTAATGATTTAAATGTTATTATACGAGTATTAAATCGGCTTGGTTGTGCGATTTGTGAACGATTCGGATGGTAAGGATTAATGCTAAACTATAGTTAAAATGTTTACATACTGTACAGGTACTTAAGGTACATAGGTACATAATATGTTTGATTAAATCTGTAATACTCAAATTTATAGTTAGGTATTTATGTATAGGTAGGTACTTACAAATTGCCAAAAAATTTATCAAAATTCTACATTTAGTCATGTAACCGTATCGTTGTCTTTCAAACTTGAATTCTAGCCTACGACCAAAGAATTTTAATCCAATTGACGCATTTATGTGAAAGACTTTGGTCCTACCTCGTTTTCTCTATAACAATTATCACCTGCGTCTTTTTTTTATAAAACAACAAACCAAGCTGGGTTTTTTTACAAAAATACAAAAGTAATCGTTGGTGGTATATCTCTCTGTCGAGGAAAGCGTTTTTTAAAAACCTATTGTTAATTACGTCCCTCTCAAAGTCTATAGAACTGTAAAGGCACGGTTATGATGTGTATTGCACTTACAATATCGGATTACTTGTCCTCACAGACAGAGAGAAGAAATGTCTTCTTAAGGGTTTCGAAACACGTTCTAAACTACATGTCAAGTCGAGGAAAGCATTTCAAGGCACATACTTTTAGAAAGAATTGTGATGTGGTACATAGTAAAAAGTAGCTGCACCACGTGTTAGGTAAGGTTAGATAAATCGAAATTAGAGCGACCGCTAGAAGCGTTGCCTACAATGAGATATTCAATAATGACACAGTGATTCTTTTATCACTATTCCTATGTGTATTATCGAATCTTATACCGTTACACTTTACACACGTTCACACAAGAAAATACATAGAAATATCAATTGAAGCTCTTATTCAGTAAAGTTACTTTCACCTTGTCGCCGTTTCACAAATCAGACACAACATACACAAGTAACGATTGTTATATCATGAATGTCACTCGCTATCGCACACTCCACCGTTGATCATCGGAGGGAGATGATTTCCGTTACTTTTTTCGTGTAAGCGACAGGAGGAGGAGGGTTCCGGTCAAAAAACCGGTGGGCGGTGGTTTCCATCGCAAGGAAGGGCGAGACAGGCACCACGGCAGAGATGTCTTGCGGCGTGGAGGAGGGCGGGCGCACGGGTGAGCGGTGGCGCGGGCGGCGGCAGTACGGGCGACAGCGAGCCTGCGCCCGACGGACTGTCGGCCGCGGAGGGCGGGCGCTACACGTGCGTGCACGCGCCCGCCGCCACGGGTCAGCCGCCTGCCAGGATGTCCTCTGGCTCCGGCGACCAACAGTTGTCCGACAGCCAGCACCCCACCACCACGGTGACGAAGCCGATTAGCAACGCCAACACTATGTAAACCTCTGCGTTGCCTATTCGATATTATAAAAGCATTTGTTGAGTAACTCTTATAAATAAAACAAGCAACAACACAAGTTCATGACTGTAATTTCTATCAGGGTAGATATTGATACGGTTATTATCTATCAATTAACAGCTGAACTCGCGAGATTCACATTCTGATAGTATATCAACCCATCACCGCTCTTCTGATGCTACACGTAATATGCAAATATGTTAAGATGTGGAGGTGATGAAGATGCGTTGGCTATATTGGTTGGTTTGTTGTATTAAACATGAAATATCACATGATTTTTCGTATTCTATAACGTCGTTCGTATTCTAAGCGGAAAATGAATAATCGTGTACATTGTAATTAACAACAGATGCTAAGTTTTACTCAATTTACTAAGCACCTCTTTAAGTTGTAAGTAAAAAGGCATGTAAATGTACCACGGGCCTCAATATCCTCCTCTCTCCTCTCAATATTTAAGAGGGTTTTGGAGCGGATAAGGGCCCAACACGCTGTTCCAGTGCGAGTTGACGGATTTGGCATGTACTCGACATAATATACTTTTATTTCTTTCCTTCTATTATTTTCTTACAATGACTGTCATCACCGCCGAGCACGTTATCTTGTTCTTCATAAAGTGACTTGGTGATAAAGATCATTTCTATAATACAACTGAATACTTCTGTATCAGCAAAGCCTTGTGTCAGTACTAGAATAATTTTAAGCTTTATTACTATACACTTTTGACCGTTTTAAATGCTTCTCTATACTTTTACATTTTTGAATATGCTGCCCCTTTTGTTTTCGTTTCACATATAGTCAATGTCGGCAAAAACTTAAATATTAACATGTTGCCCATATTGACCAAAAATAAAGAAAGGTTTATGTGATCAATAAGTAATAATTCTGCTTCGATTTATTTATTCTTGTCTCCGTATACAGAAGATAAATATTTTCGCGAATGATTAATAGCAAGTGGGAACATACATTATGTTAATATCTTACCGAGCTGTTTCCGTATGCCAAGCGGCTGTCGACTGCGCCAGAGTGAATTGATGAGTGTGGGGTCTCCGCGTGTGCGCCAGTCGCGATAACCTCGCCCTCTGGAATACTGACTGAATCTGTGTACAAACACATGCTAATGAGTGTACAATCAGATATTAAGTTCAAAAGCAGTTTTAATGAATATCCGTAGACCATGACGACTATACGCTTGGTTTGTCATTAATACAGAGGAATGATTATTAACAGAGTTTTTAGTATTCATAATATGTGTTTTAAGAGCAAAACTCAATAATTGCCAAGCTTACAGTCGTGTGGATGTCAATGGAATTTGACAGAAGCTAAAAAGCGAAATTGAATTGTTAGCGCATTCCGCTTTTAAGATATTTTAAATATTATTCGTGCATGGCGCCTAATTCTACTAGAGGTGTAACATGCGAATGCAATTACACTAAGTGTTGTTCTCACGACATATATGTAATATTAAATGCAAGTATCGCGAAATGGAATGGGTTCTTTAAAGATAATTTATAAGTAAACAAATGTGTACATATCATACAAAATAACTTAAATTTACTTTCATTTACTACTTACTAATGGAAAGAAGGAAAGTAAAAAATATCGATAAAAGTTAAATGAAACAATTCAATTTCGCAAACTTTATCTAGGGATTTAATGACAAAGTAGTTTGATGGCGGCATATATGGGTCACATTATTACGGTTGATTTGTTTCTCTTAACCCAAAAATACTTACTCGCAAGCTTTGTAAATCGATGAATCGGTATGGTACTTCGATCATTAAAATACAAAATCCGTTGTATAATGAAGATTAAATATATATACTTACGTTTCAACAACTATAGTGTGTCAAACGTGCAAGTAACATCACACTCATGCAGCGGATCTAGGCCTACAATATTTTACTTTACCGATCGGTTATACTCGATGGTTTAGCAATTACGATGTCTGCGTTTGTTTCCTAAAATATTTATAAAAATTAGGCATTTTACTGCATACGTATCTTCTATATAACAAGTTACTTACATAGTCTCGTCGCACCCGTTTTGTTGCGGTTCGTAAAATATGAAATACATAACATGTCTTAGTTATACATATGTTAAAAGGAAATAATAACAATTAAAATAATACAAATAAATTTTGATTAGTCGCAAAATTTTAAACAAGGAGAATATTTTGAAAATCTATTCAAATATGATGGTCACTTTGCCAATGTATCAAAAAATTATTAATAAATATACTTTAATGTCTTCAGTGTTGATTCAGTGAGGTAGAAGGAAATTAATACTTAGTGCATAAAACGCATAATTTAACGTAATGGCTACTCATATGTTATGGTTTTTTTTTATAAAATTAAATCATTCCGTGTATACGAATTACGATTAATGTGATCGTTATTCTCCAAAAATCAAAACAATTGTAATTTCTTGTCTCTTAAAACCGTTAGCAACCTCGCAGATATGGCATCAAATGAAGTTAATAATAAGTGCACTATAATTATATTGTTGCTACAGAAACTAGTTGCATTTATAATATATATGATTTTTAAAATAAACACAACGATAATCTTAACATTTTTACATTGTCATTTGTCACTAGTGAAGCGAATGCTGCAAATTCCCAAAAACAGATTACAATAACATTAAAATTTATGCTTAGTTGTAAATGGATGTTGATATTAGTATCATGTAAATTTATGATGCCATCTGCATTTTTATGAGATTGCGAGAACTTGTTTTTTTTTTATTAAAACAAGATCCATTACTGAAACTACGTAGACAGAACAATATGAATTTGTAGATGAATTTCAACATTTATACAGCTCAAAATTCATGCAATTACCGTGTATAAATTCTCTCGTCCGAGTATTGTACGAAATTGTGATTTGTCCTCGGAATGAAAAGTTGTATATCTGGGGACGTGTTTTCTCTTTTCGTTATGTTTTATAACTACCTGTTAAGTTTTTTTATTTAACTCATGACGTGTTGCCACAATGTAAATTCTATTGTTATGATACGATGAGTTAATTGCCAAATGAATGGTTTATGTAGTTATTGTCTGGTTATATTTTTTAAAATATAATATAATATTGGCATATTTTGCAATATAACCTGTTCTGTTGTGACTGTAATAGTAATAAAAATGTGTAGGCGTCATGACTTATCACGTGTTCATGTTTCTTTGATTACAAAAACATTAAGACGGAAGCCAAATACATTTATATCATGTTGTCTGCCTTGTGCCGAGATAAATTGAGTTTTAGAGAGTCCGTACTAAGAAAATCAATAGAACATTATACAAGGATAAGGTTTGAAAACAATTTTTACTGGATATTGCTGATTGGAGTGGATTAGCTTTAGAATGCCGGAAATGTCGAATACAGTACCACAATGAAGTAAATAAATATGAATCAGGTTTTATTGCTTATGTTTATATTTAAAAATATTTCATTGTATAATATTTAGAAAGAGTACGATATTATAGAAAAGCTGTATTCATAACAATTGAATTTCTATTATTTTAACATGACGAGAATTAAACAAACATATGTAATAAGGATGTAGGCGATATTTAAGCAGTGTTCTAGTCGTCGGTAGAACTTGGGCTATTTACGGCATTTTAAGAATAGTTGACAGCCCTACACACAACACACACGAGGTTAATATAGAGGATAATTGTGAGAGCGTACTTGCGGACGCCGCCGACGCCTGCCGGCGGCGCAGTGGAGTGCGGCACCCCTGGTGGCACCTGGGCGCCGCCCTGCACGCCGCCCTGCACACTGCCTTGCGGCGCGCATACACAACACCCTGCGACCGCATTTGTGTTTTTAATTACTATCTCTTTTGCAACATTTGTTTCAAGTACAATAACAAATTCATCTTTCAAGTACAATAACAAATTCATCTTTTACGTGTCATAGCAAAATGTGACAACGACCAGTCTAACATAATAATAGCTTCACAAAACCGTTTTGTGAAAAAGGGCTTCAAAAATATTAAATGACTGTGTTACCTGTTCGGTAGGGTATTCTGCCCTTTCCCCGCAAATATACTTAGTGGTCTTAATTTCTTTTTTATTATGTCATATTCTGAATCGACTGATACACGAAAAATTACATCTACCAGTGTGTGAAAATTAACGCGATCTTTATTTCCTTCTTTTTTTAACTTTTATATGTAAATAAAGTTAAAAAAGCTTTGAATAGGTAGGTACATAGAGGATATATAATAATTTGTTGAATTTAATAAACATTGCAGAGATTTAACCAAAATAATCTATGGTTTCTGAGACCAAATAAGGGAGTGCTAAGGAAACAATGTAGATTTTATAACATTGGAGTGGCAAATGAGCTAACAGTCTATCTCCTTGAAACCTTCGATCAAAGAAGAGACAGAAATGGGTAAGAGGGTGGTACCTACTCAGACGGCTCCCAAGCAGAAAAGGAGTCTAAATACACTGCTACATCTTCGGTTCATTGTCACAGCAATGTATGGTTGGTATTTGTTGAATGACGAGATTATAATGACATTCGAAATGTGCTAATTTAAAACAGAAAGTCGAAACGTTAAAAATGAAAAATAAGAATAAATATGCCATGCGAATGGTGATCTTAAAGATGAAACGAAGCTTTTACGATGTTTTTTTAACGACTTAGTCAAAGATGTTTTATCGATTATTTCTTGGGGATAATATTTTGATGTGACCTTATTTAAAATGAAGAATTTAAATACTTTATTAAGAGGAAGAAGTCCTAGTTTTATTTATACATAGATAAATGTTATACCAGAGCAATGCATTCAAAACGCTTTTATAAGGATTGACGTTCTTGATAGTAAAATTAATGCTTGCCTTTGACTGCCATTGTTCTGTTCCGAAGTAGGTAGTCTATTCAGTTAGCGCGTCTGTCTCATTCATTATGACTTACTGTTAAATTGTAATGTTACGAATTCACCGCTTGATGACCTACATACGTTTAAATTTGAATTAAATATATCTGTGAAATTTAGACAATTTCCAACGGAATCATTTCCCTTTGTAATATGTTAAACGTAACCTGTGTATGAAACACTTAGAAGGGAGAATAACTGCAGCTACGTACGTAAGACGTAGCACATGATTATGCTATCTAGATAGAACTATGATAGATAGATAGATATTTGTGTAACATAAGACGGAAGACAACTCAGGCAGATCCTTTGTAAAGGTCACCAAGACGCTGAAACGATGGCCGATGAAAATACTGAGAAACATTGCGAGCATAAGAGATAAACCTTTGAAAATTTACTAGCAAATTAGGCATTGAAGATGTTTATGAAGAAGATACAGAAGGAAAGATATGTACAATATCGAAATTTATCAATCCCAGTACTTATTAAAACTCTAAAACTTTTTCTAGACTACTAATTTGCAAGACAAAAAGTTTCTAAAATATATGTAGTCTGCTTAATTTGCAATACAATATGCTCCGCTGAAGTACTTAAGTAATATTACCTACATTACACAAATAGTTCAAATTATCCCATAGCGACCTTATAATATGTACGAGAGATGGAGAGACGTAGCAGCTGGTGCATTCTTAATAGATCGCAGAACAGCGGAGTACATAGTGTCCAAACTAATTTCCGTTTGGTTCGTTTAGAAATTGTTAATGCTTGATATCTGTTCAATAGAGTATGCATTATTAAACCTTCTAGTGTAACTTAAAACAATAGAATTTCAATAGTTTCAAAGTTATGACGCACGAAGGGTTAATACTGTCAAAAACTTATCTTATGTTCTGGATATTTTATTGTTTGATAAAATAAAATTTTAAGTCCCGTGGAAGTGATCTGGGTTTATCATAATGAATAATGTAATTTTTTTTTTAAATTATATTTATTTAGTTTAAATTTCCATGGCGTCCATCTTGTTCCATATGTATCACAGAAGTCACGATTGGGAATAAATAAATCTTCTATTCTGATCTCAATATAGGATGCAGAATTTGCAGACATTGTCTCGACGGTAAACGGATCCCAGTACAATATGTCTCGCTTAGACACTACTTCTGGGTATAAGACTCGAGACTTAAGAGAACGGAAATTGAAACGGTTTCATCATTATGTCCGTGGCCTAAGTTACGTGGCGTTACATTAGCCGACTTTACGAAACCATTCTTTTATATTACATCTTTCGACGAAGAGAATAAGAATGAGTTCCTTTAAATAGATTAAATTGCTGAAATACGGTAATGCACATTCTCTCGGTGAATAAAGGATGATTTTATCGCATTGATAACTCTAAAAAGCGACGCCATGGCAGCGGGAGCTAGACATCAGTGAATGAATTTGAAAGCCACTGCAGAAAATAATAGACTTGGCACGAGTTTTACTTTAGGCCAATCTCATAGATTTTTTTATAAGCATTCGTTCATGGCCTGTGTAGGTTTAAGTAAAACAAGGAAATGATTTTTTTAATATTGGTTGGAAGGAAAATGTTGCATAAATTAAGAAATCTTGTAACTATGTTTTTTTGTAATCGTTCTGATTAATGTTAATTTCGATTATGTCGATGTCTTCCGATTCCTGACAAAAATTGTTATTTGCACAGTGTATAAACCTACATATCTGTTCAATAATAAAACAACTATATTTCATTGACAGCTTGCCAACCCGCACTGGAGTAGCGTGGTCCACCACGGCACTAAAATGAACTAAACCTGCTCAGGCATTTGAAATGGAGCCTTTTGTCCGGCAGTAGGCATTTACAGGCTGCTACTTTTACTAAATCTATTTGTAAACCAAAAAAAAAACTGTTTTTGGCTTTATAAATTTGAATAAGAGGGCGAGATTTGTCAATACTTCGATGACATTAGTAACTACTGTGTTGGTTTCCAATATAAATAATTTAAGACACTGAAGCAATTTACCAGCGAGTGCTGTGAGAGCTGCCAACGTAAGGAGGGCGGAGCGGCTGGGTGCCATGTCAGCAGGGCATGCCGCGGGCTGTGTGCCGCGTCATCGCTGCGACATGCCGCCGCGTCACGCACCGCCTGCACCTGATGCTTTTTTCTTCTTAGTGTCACCTGTAAAAACTTCTGAATTTAGTAGTTTAACTCATTTTGAATTAAATACTTGCCGTGTGGTAGCTGCGTAAAATAAGTTGCTACTACGTCTCATTCCGTGGGCTTCTAATGACAAAGGGATAGGCCAGAAAAATCTCTGGATCTTCGGCAGATAACAAAATAGCCTCTAACCAGATCTAAATGATCCAAACCTAAAGGCAAGAACTTTTTTGAAATAGATCCAGCCTTCTTAAACGATATGAAGATATATTATTCTTACTGTAAATAATGTTTAAAAAAACTTCAAAATTTTTGTAATTTAATTTATTTCTATTCGATATAGTAATAATAATGTAATAAAGATTTCTATAACTTTGTGACGACACTATTTCCTGTCCTTCTACATCTCTAAATATAACAAGACCATCTTGGTACATCAATAGGTTCTAAACAGACTTCTTCCAGTGGGAGGATGTGTTTTAAACTTATTTTCAAATAGTTACAAGGCTAACATAACCTAAAGTAAAGTCTACACGGATGCAACTTTAGGTAAAGTTATATTTTTAGCCGCATAAAACACAACTAAAAAATAAAACAGAACATCGCGACTAAATCCCCTTAAGACTGTATTAGACTTTTAGTATCAAGCGGAAAGGCCGCATTGCCGGGTTTTAGAAGTTATTTTTTGGCGGTAGCCGTATATAATAGACATTTTCTGAAAATAGAGTTACTACACTAAGCAACAAAGTTTAAGAAATGTGTTGCATTTGGCGTGACCTACATAACTAATCTAATATATGCAAAACATGTAGAATTATTTTATAACCATGTGTTATTCTTCACTTAAAAAATTTAAATTGAAATAATGATAATGCACGATCTCAAGATACTAAAAATTAAAATTAACATTAAAAAGCGTAGTATAATAACATTGACATCGTCTTGGACGTCCTCAGTTCCCCTTTGACCAAAGGGCTTGTAAAGTAGCCGAAACTTCAAGAGGTAAAAAAAGGTAAAATTAAACACGATAAATTCCGTAAAATTTGTTTCATTCTAATTTAATGGTTTTATTTAATCAAACAAAATGTTTTTAATTATTTATTTGCCGTTACTTTTGGCCATCTTACTCCAGCGAACAAAGAACTTTTTCTTAAAAGATATGTTTCTAAATTTTTCCGTTAATAAATATCGGATTGGTCCGTTGAATTTCGAATATTTATACTAAAACTAAATACAGTATGTTCGAACTATGGATATATCGGATTTTTAAGAAAGCTTAGAAAAATCTTTGGATTGAGACGCAAATTTGTAATTACTTTTATACTTTAATGTTTTGATTTTCTCTTCAACGCAAAGATTTAAGCAAACATTGTACTAAACCCGTATAGCGTTTCCTATTTTGTTCAATAACAAAATCGGACAATAGCAAAGGATTTTTAATGTCGATCTGAGAGAGAAATCTTGAGATACAAATTAATTACAACTATAACATTGTCATTGGTTATCACGGAATAAAAATAATCGTCATACGCCGGTTTCGGAGAAAAAGATGGTACTACAGTCTATGAATTAAGATTCCTGTGATTTGTCCAAATTTAAGAGAATTTGTACAAATTGTGGCCTACTTTGCACCAAATCACGGGGTAGATCATTTTTGAAAAGCCTATTACGGTGTCTTAGTACAAATGCACCAATTTGAGATACCTATGTCAATTGAATATTGGAAAATATCTGTTCAACGCTCTACTGAGCTCAATCCTACAGCGGATTTCTGACAAGGGTCATGCTTGCCACAACGCGCGTCAAATGGCTCTTCGGAAGTTTTATCTATAGACGATTTTATTACTCCGTAACCGAGGGATAGTTTTATTTATTCCTTTTTACTTATGTGGTATTTATAAAATACAGATACCTAACGAAAATAAAGAATGTTAACTTTTACGTACGCGTGGAACATAAACGAAAACAAATCTTTACTTATTCAAAAATAGAATAACATTTTTACTAACTTTTAAGTTATAATAAAAAGTACATAAAAGTCACTGTACCCCTATAAACCCCTCAAGGATGTTTTGCAAAAAGTGTTATACTAGGTATTTTATTGTTCAAAACTATTACTCTAAACGCCGATTTTAACCTTCAAGGCTATCTTTGTTGCTTGCGTAAATCGAAGATATTCTTAACCGCCGACACCATTCTCCTGTCAACTCCTCGCCTAATGAATACCAACCCCTCACTCCGGCTCCCTCTTAATCGGCAGGCCACGTACAACATTTCCAGTTTCGAGCTTGCTGGATTTCAACACAAATTGACCGGTTTCGGCGGTCAGAATAAAGTAATCAGCACTTCCAACAGTGCAACGCAGGGCGAAGTTTGAGTATGCCTCCAAGATTCAACAACGCACAAAGTGGCGCGTAAGGTGCAAGGATCCTGACGATCTAGTATACACATACATATATAAACAAAAAGGATAATATAGTAGGGAAGGACCCTTTTTAAAAGGCTCGGAAGGGTGACTTAGTTGTTTAAAAAACAAAGCATTCATACAGCCTTCCGAACTTCATTTCACTCCTTAACGTAAATTTATCGGAAAATCATATCTTAGCGGATGCCAACATCCTTTAAGAAATACTGAGTTAATGGTTTTTCGCTTTACAAATTTGATTTGAAAATTACTATAAGTAAATTAATAAAAGTTATAGAATTACGTGACAAAAAATTATTTTATGTGAGACCGCGGAATGTTAATTTAAAAACTTGCTCTGAAAATGCAGCAACCTCTAAATAATTACTTACTCACTCAACATAATAAAAATAGATTTATAAATAAATTGTTAGGGAAATGTAACGTTTTGTTAAGATCATTAGCGTAGGAATCTCGTCGACCTCGCCCTTGCTGAAAATTAAGTAAACGCACCCGTTTCACTTAATAAAAGAGTTCGTTGAAGGAAAACGAGACGGTCGATTATACTTTTTCATTGCAAAAAATCTGTGCAATTATTCGTAAAATATCAAGCTTTTTATAATTATTTTCATACTAGTCATAATCCAAAAACTTATCAAAAGAAATATAAACGCGGTTCAGAAGTGATTTTATAATTAACTTGTCGATGTACTGCAATAGTGTATTACTATGGAATTCAATGAAGTGCACAGCTTAAGGTCACACAAATGCCGAGTTTTCAAATAACCATTTGGTAAATCTGGAGCACAGGAACCTATTCTAAATTTCATGTCTCGAGGTCTTTTACACCTGCAAATTTTGTTATTAGTTAGTTACTGGTATATGCGCGTTAAATCAGGGCAAGTGCAATTTAATTTATATGTGCTTGACCCACAGATATATTTCATACATCAAAAATCAAAAGAAGCAATAAGCAACAAGTAAGTACTTTTCCCAGAAACAATCACTTGTTATTATTCTGAAGATAAGCATTATAACATGGAGAACTAATAAAACCAGCAACATTATGACGAACAAGTGGGGGAGCGAACACTCCGCGACAATACGTGTCACGCACTTGCGACCTCATAACCATCGTCTTCAATTTATGGATGACGTCCTCTCTCTTGAGATGAAGAGTTTTAGTTACATAAGGACTTCGTTTTATAACATTACTGATGTTATAATCGTACCGTATATATCGTATATAATAATGATCTCGTTAATATTAATTTCTATGCTTTTCCATGGGTATTTTATAAATCAATACTTGCAATTAATAATTTTAGCGGTGGCCGGGCTTGAACTCAGATTGCGTACTATGTAATTTATGGCAAGCGTTCCGACCCTGCTTTATTACGACTCGCTCAACTGTATGTAAAATAGAAATGTAAATTGATGTGACGTTTGTGATTACTATAAAGATAATGTAATTATTTTTTTATTATTTTAAGCATACATTTTAATGAAGTATTTTCACGACAATCTTTTACGGGAAAAGGTATACGTAGTTTTATTCCTAATTTTTTTTTTACACAAATTGCTATACACGCCTAATTGTAATATCAACGATATAATTAAAAATAATCAAGCCTCGTGGGAAGTTTTACACTAGTAATTTTTATTTTAAACTAGCTGTACGTTTTACAGTGACTATTTTGGTAAGTACTCATTTCTTTTTAATAACACAATTTGTGTAATAAACTAATTTTTATAAAATACGACATGTTGGTACTACAATGGCCGAACTGCCAGCTATGCGTGTTTCTTTCTTTCTTTATTTCTTACTGACGGCCTGGCTAAAGAAGAAAAAGGGTGTAAGGGGAATATACTAACTTTTCTCCTAATATCAATCTCACCCGCACACAGTACATGGCCTGCTGATTATCGGACGAGGCTCTGGGGACCAGCTGATGACTGACTGACTAGTGATGGGGAGCAGCATCACTGGTGCGAGGGTACTGGCACTGAGGTTCCCAAACCCCTAGCCCCGCGTGGTGAGTATGGGTTTACCATGCATGCCATGCTGGCTTTTGCAAGCGCTTCCGAAAGATCTATGTCCAGTAGTGGACTTTTACAGGCTGTTAAAGTTAAGTAAAAGGAGAAAAAAAAACGAAATTAAAGTTCTAGAGAGTTCGTCATGTATAAAATAAATCTTTAGATTAAATAAAAATATTGTATAAATAACACCAGAATACCGTACAAAATTAATCAAAGTTCTTATAACACTTTTCATATTTAACAGTTCTTTCAATAATTTCTATTCTTACAAAATATAGACAACACGAAGTTCGTTATTAGTGATTTCGGAGTTCATGAAAGTGTAACGAAAAAAACACTTTATTGTAGTGTTCATGTCCCCAATCATTCATCATAGGTATTCATTAGCCTGTATAAGTCTACCGCTGGACACAGGCCAGGTTTTTTTTATTCTATGAAAGCGCCAACAAAAGCTGGCATACACGAAATATTTGATCATACTCATCACGCTGGGCAGACGGATCGGTGAGCGCAGAGTAGCGTACCTAGAGTAAGTGCAAAAAGATCAAATTGAATTAATATTCTGCTGTTATCTATTTATATCAAAATATTTTTTTATCACAATTATAACCTCTGTACTGGATATTATATTATAAGTCTGTGCTGGTCAGAATCGCTACGATTATCTGACGTATCAATGTTCCCTGTACTAAACCTTCGATGATGATCGTAGACCCAACCTTTCCAGGACGACAGCCCCCTCCAGGAGAAAAATAATCCAAGTTAATTTTTTTAATAAATATTGGAAATAAAGTCAAAATAATAAAACAACAAACAAAGGAAAACAAATTAAAAAATAGAACAATTAATAGGATGTTGGTGTGGAGTTTTAAAATATTTATTTTAATGTGTTTGCAATTTTGGCGGGTTCCAAATTCGTTAACATCAACCGCAGATTGCCACGTTCAGTGATGTGTAGTCTGTTCCTCTTTTTTGAGATTAAATTAGCTACTGCGCTGAATCCACGTTCTGTCATATAGGACGAAGAAAATGCAATTCAAAACTTCTGTACTATTCCATAAAATCTGTCTGACTGACTTGTATTGATTTATGAAAGCCAAAACTCTTGGTATCCATGTTAGAATTTTACTTTGAGTTCTTCGTTAGTAGAGCAGTTATAAGCGCCAATAGCCGAATGGGTTAGGGTGTGGACTACGAATCATAGCGTCCTAAGTTCGAGCCCGGCATTCGACTTTTGTCGTGAACCACTCACACCACACGTGATTGGAAAATGTTGGCGATAGTTAGGAACTTGGATTGTTGAGAAGTGCCAATTTGGGATACGGACAAAGAAGTGGTAGTTTGAGACTTGGATTGTTGAGAAAGGACAATTTGGGATTCGGATATAGAAGTGGTATTTTGAGGCTTGGATTGTTGAGAAGTTGCAAGTTTGTAACCCAGAAAGGTAAGCGGAAATTACGGATTGTCTTTTGGCACAATCCTGACACACCTCTCTTGCCTTAATCTATGGTTACGGATAAATGCTCGTCGGTAATGGGAACTCTTATAGGGCCCTTCTAAACTATATCGACTGTCTTGCCGACTCTGCCATTCATTTCTGTAGCATAAATATGCTTGGCTCCTTTTTCATGTGTTCTAGTGTCCAAAACACCGAAGCATTTCTTTCTTAACTCTAGTCACAACATCGCCTTTCAATCCTTTCTTTTCTCTTATTATGCAAATATCTGTCGTTCAGTGTCACATCTAACAAATTTCGTTATGATAGTATTTCTACGGCAATAGTTTTTCTCTTATGCTTCTTCTGCCATACCCAACTTTATTTTCTTTTCATGGTATATATGGATATGGATTGCCAGATATGTCTCTTTTTGATATATTCTGACTTCCCACAATAAATTAAAGAGCGCCGATCATATTATTTCATAAATTCACTCTTCCTTCTTTATCATTATCTTCCCTTCCATACCTGTTAAATATATCCGAAATACTCTTTAACAATGTATCCACTTTCTTAAACATTTTCTTTCAAACATCGAAATAACTTATTTCATACATCATTTTTCTTTATTCTCTTTCAAAAGCCATCGCTTTCATTCCCTTTTCTCTTAATGATTGACGACGTAAATGTGACTTGATCTTCGGCGTAGGTACAAAAGGCATCTGACGGTTAATTCAAATATTCTTAATCCACATTGTTCGACTTTAAAATTTCAAAACAATTGCCACAAACTGTCTTTATGGATACCAAATCAATCTGAGAATCCTAACACAAACAATAAAATCCCAGCCCTTCTAGTGTTAAAATTCCTAATATGCCTCATGAAATACAGAGTATAGAATTAAATGTTAGGACATTTGAAGAGATAAAGTGATTTTATGATAATACTTGACGTGATGAATGATAATACTTTTTCTTTTCGATTTAATAAAAACTATTTCGTATGACAAATGTCAATTCAACATGAAAGGTACGGTTCCAGGGTAACTGAAAGCATACTACAAGAATATTGTAATCAAACTCGTGCAGACTTGTCTCCACAAGCAGCACCGGTTCTAGCATGTGGCAGCCATCGCCCTCATCAAGCATATTAAAGGCAGGTGGACAACGCCACAAGCAGAGACCTCTAGGCGAGTATTATATACCTACCCAAGTCTACAATACCAGAAGGTATGGTAATTACAGCAACACTATCACACGCAAAGAGCAGACTTACAATTTTTACGAGATAACAATATCGTAAAGATACTCGTACATTATTAAAAAATATATATGTACTAACCATTCACACTATATTCAGCTACGTCAAGTTATAAGATATTATATAATTATGGTAAGCTTCTGGTTGAATACAAATTCTTTTTGATGTAATTTAAAATTTTCTTTTTGACAGCTTCAATAATGTATGCGTTCTTTTCAATTGAAAATCATATCAGTCATTAGTTTTTGAGAATAGTAATAGTAATATTTACTTTTATGTTCGTACTTAATACTTTCGCAATTGTAAACATGCCTTACCTTAACAGCCTGTAAATACTAATATTATAAGGAGGATTTGCCACAATCACCACGCTGGGCAAACGGGTTGCTGATCGCAGTATAAGAACACCTCGCATCTTAGACGCTGCGGTCTGCTTATTTTAGGTCTGGTATTTCTCGAGATAGCAATCCCGTTTTTTTTTCATTAGTCGCCTCTTACGACACGCAATGGAAGAAAGAGGATGGCAGATTCTTAAGTCGATAGCACATGGTACTGACATTTAAATGTTAAAATATTAACTTCTTTTAATAGCTGTTTAAGCGAAATACGAGACCGCATATTATAAGAAGCACACACTGCTCTTTTCTGCAATATAAAATAAACATTGGCATCAGATAATATGCATCATCATAACACAATAATATAACATAAGACATCATTCTGTGAAAATATCTAGAGTATATAACTAAGTTGGCTAATTTGTAAAATGTAAAGCATAACCTGCAGAGCAAAGTAGTACTAAAAGTAATGCATATATCATGTGATTCTTATGAATACATGATTAAATTTATCGGATCGACAGAAAAACTGAAAAGATTTTTGGTATCGAAGAACAAAGCTTAAATAACATTGTTTTTATTTTTGTGAACTCGTTCCCTATAAACGAAAGATAAAATAAAAAAATTAGAGACTAATAAACAAAAATCAACGCTTTTGCGTGCTATGGATTTGTCAGTCCATAAGTACGAAATGTGACTTAAGACCTTGACCAAGATTTATCACAAATACTATGGCGGACATATAATCACTCATGTTAAGTATAAGTTGTGTTACACATAATATTCCATCTCTCCATTTCATAGTGAAAATCTGTTTCAAAAATAATGAAATCTACGGTGAGTTTTAAAGTTAACAGAACTAGGTTGCTACATAGACAATTTAGTATTGTATAAAAAAAGCTTGATCATTTCCTTCATGGCACAGTAATATGTAAATAAAATGAAAACAATTTAATGCAGAAAGCAGTTAGTAAATGTAACGAAAGGGCTGCCAAATATCTCTGTTAGCTTATCTCAGCTTCAGGGGAAGTCATCTCAGAGTTAAATTTGGAAAGAATGTTGAACAGTACAACCATCATTTATTGACTTCTACCATCATAAATATGTTTGTTACAAATGTTTATACACTTAACTAGAGATTAGTGTATGAAAATGCATTGAGTGTAAAAGTAAATAGTAAACGTTTTATAATTTGGATATCTACACTGATTAATCAGGAATGCAAATATAGCGTTGTACAGAGTTCTTTAAAGTTTTATTGATTGAAAATATTGACAACTTTAGTGTCCATACTAGTCTTAATGTTCTAAATGGGTTCCAATTTTTCTATAACTACAATATTTGTTCAGAAAATAGAGTTCCACGCAATATCTTTAAAGTTAATAATGAGATCTTTATCAAATTTACATTAATGATAAATGCCAGAAATCCCCTAGAAATCGAGGAACATTCATGAAAAAAAATATCGAATTAAGTACCTCCTCTTTTTGAAGTTGCTTAAAATCCTAAGCTGGACTCTCCCAATGGTCATTCAGTCGTAATAGTCACTCTTGAACGAAGGATCCACGACCACAGTAACAGACATTTCGCATTTTAAAAGCTACAGCCCGTCACCAGCCTGACATATTTATTATAGTTTCCAGTTATCCCTTGGCGTCTCTGAGATTTTTGAAATTTCCTACAGTTGACTCTTTTAGAACACCCATGGGATGACATTAATTGAGTAGTAGCTGGGCGACTTTCTTTTCAACGTGGAAATGTGATAACTTCTCTCGGGGAAAGCTCCTAATATTCTTTTTCATTAATGGTGCCATGTATTGTTTCTAGGTACCTCAATATTCTATAAGATTGCATGAGATTATTTTTAGTTATTTGAGCTAACTTAGCTTTCTAACTAGTTTTTTACTTTAAAACATTATCTAAATACAAAATTTCATCCGAACAGTTAGAGCCGTTTCCGAGAAATCAATAACATATATAAAAATTACTCTATTAAAGTAAAGAATTACAGTTTAAATAAAAATATTTGAAATTATATTCAGCTTTTATGGATATATAAAAAATCCTATTTTTTATACAGTTTTAAATCTTATTCATTGCTTACGAAAAGACTCGCAAAATAAATATAGTCAAGGTTTATGGAATTTTTACACAACGTTTATTTTTGGTTTTTATTCTATATTTTTCTGAGTATTTCGTACTTATAAAACGCCTAATTCGTAAGTAAGAGTAGACGGTTAAAAGGTTTTGTTTGAGAATTTTATATATACTGAGAATACGTAAAAAAGAAAAGTAAAAAACGAGAAAAGGAAATCTGAAGTAAAAATTGTAGCAGGCCTTGGTTTATGTGTCTGACAGGTTTCCTTTACTGTTTTATCATACTTTTTATAGATAAATCGATCGGTTTTGATTTGTAAGTTTGAAATAATGCTTTAGGCATGTACAAATGTCTGACATATGTAGGTAAATGAAGTTTAAATAAACCATCAGACACAATTCATGAGTCTTGTAAATGTGCAAAAAAAAATCAATAACAGTTTTTTTTATAGAATTTGGTGACATATTAGATTAATTGAGTCGTATAAAAAATATATTATTTTTTATAAATGTTGTAAATTAAGAAAAATATTATTCACTTTCCCCTCCTAGTTTAACTTTTGATTAGAATGAATGTAACGATAAATTAGTTATTTTGTGTATGTATACTAAACATGAATATTTTTTGCCTTACTGGCTATTATTAGTATGTGATTATACTTGCAGTTAAAGTTAATTACTATGAATTTCAATGATTTGTCTACTTATTCACTAACTTCTTGTCATTCTTATTACAATAAGTACTGTATAATAAAAAAGAAATATTACTGAAAAAATATCTTGACGCCTATTTCTTCATTAGCCCAATATGATATACAATATTTTAATTAAAGCTGCAAGCGGGATACTATCATTATTACAAAAATTAAACTCTTACTACTTTACAGATAGATTAATAAGACGATTGTTATCTAATATTATTCAAATTTCGATATACATAAGTACCAGGAAAGTATACTAACATTGAATAACTACAGTTTTACAAATACACTAATAAAAAAGATATTCTAGATAAAATATTTGTATTTCGATAGGAATGATTTTCTGTATTTTAGTAGCTAAAATTTCCAAAAAAGAAACAAATTATATTTTTAAATACTTACGGTATTATTAAGTAGATACGGTATTTTAAATCCCAAATAAATGTAGTACCATTTTCCGTATTTAAATTCTAAACTAGTATAACCGCACTTGATCTATTTTAACAATTTTACTTTGCAATTCTAAAAGAAACAAGTCAGTTATTTATAGCTATGCTATTTCTAAACAAACGGATAATTAAAGTTTCATGTTAGAGCCTGGCGTAACCGGCGAAGGCGGAGGCGCGGAACGCGCAGGCGACGGGCGTCAACGCCACCTGTCGCTGTAGGCGGGCAGGGTGGGCGATATTCGTCCGTCAGCGACGCCGGCTCGCTTGCGACTGCGGGCGCTGGGGCTGAGCGAGCCCGGGCACGTGGGCCGCCGGGCGCCGGCCGCCGCCCAGGTGCACCTGCACCCTCGCGCAAGCCCCTCGTTTTCCCCGCAAGCCCCTGAAATGCCCTAAGTTCGCAACTCACATTCCCCCCGCGCACTTTGCTCGCCTACTCTCGCGGTTCAACTAACGCCACGCTTTTCATTCTGAGCCAGCTTTGTTTGTCTTGGACGTGGTAGCAGCCGCCGATACATTTTTCTTCACGTTGGATACTATTGAGTTTCGTCTTCATGACATCCTTTAGTCCTATAGAAAGATTAAAGAAAGGCTAGCCTTAGCATTTTTTAGATTGGTTAGTAAGAACCTGAATCGTTGAAACTTATTATATATTAAACGCTAAAACAAATAGTAATAACTTTAACACTATGTTTTTAATAGGAATTATCAAAACATGAGATGTTCCTGTACCACCTTGTGGCTCTATCGTAATACGAATTCCATAGTTCTATATAATGTTATCAGAACTACATACGTCAGTCAGTCAAAGTTTCAGATCGAAGCTATGGTTAGATGTGGATGAAGATCATCGTCCATACTTTTTTACAAGCTTTATTACTTGGTAGCGTTTAAGTGGTTGGTTGAGATTTAAACGTACGCTAGTAGTTTTTGGTTAGTATTGTGTGTATTATATTATTAAGGTTTATATTAAATTATGTATTAGTAAAATATTATGCAAGACATAGAGTAGTAGTAATAGTATGAAAAATACTATGTATGTCTTGCGTAATCGTAAAAACTATGATATCCACATATGTGCTACAGCGACTTAAAATGTGTTAGTGCTACGAATGCTATGAAATTTGCTACTGCTGCGAGTTATTATTCAATAGTGCAGCAATTTTCATGCTGAAGATTGATAAACTAACTACTATAAACTAAGGTATATAAACAATTTTCAGCCTTCTTTGTTTGGACAGGGGGTTGGGATTAGGAAAATTCCGCCACGCTGCTCAAGTGTACGACTCCATAAAATCTTGAAAAATTTTTATTACATACATGTACGTGCTGGTTTTTTCGTGGCGATTCCTCCGGGGAGTATGCGGAAAATACCGAAATACATATGGTATTGGTCATTAATTTTGCAAATTGTTCGTTAATATAGGAATAAAATCTTGAATATTGAAGTTTCTACTCGTATAAGTATGTGTCCTCGCTTCAAGTCTCAACGTGAATAAAAATTACACAAGGCACTCACAAAGGCGTGTACAAGCGTCGAGGGCGACCCTCGCTTCCAGTTTTTGTTGTCAGAAGTACGTCCAAGAAAACATCAGCTGAAGCCTGGGGCTGTATGAAATTAGTTGTATAATAGGAAAATCACCTCACGGCTAGTTCTTTCAAGCAAAATATAAAAATTTCCTATGATGAACATGTTTTAATAAAGGTTTTTTACCCATTTTCTTATTTTTTAAGGTATTTTCAATTTCAAAATCCTAGTCCTGGGTGGTAGGTAGGTACAGAAAAAATAGGTGGAAGGAGTACTCCTTTTGTTGCCTAGTAGCTGTCTGGATTTGTACTAACCCTCTTGTCTGTTTCGCTTTGAAGAATATAGAAAGCCAGTATATTTCATTCCATGGAAGAATCTCGTAGTTCTCAGAAAACAACTACGAGTGCGCCGTCACATTTTGCCTGAAATTGATTGCAGGTGTCCACGTGTTGAAGTAACCACTTCCCGTGCCAGGTGGATAGTTCTCTCTTTTGTTGTTACTCCAATATAAACAAATATTTGACTATATTAAATTGATTATGTTAAAATCTTGAAATCAATGTCTAGTATCCGTATAATGCGTTGGTTTCAAACAGTATTGCAGTACAGATACAGCAGTTTGAATTTATTATTAAACTAAATCAGTTCACAGGGTTAACGATAGCAAGCGATGATCGGGTTTGATCTATGACCGAAAATAGCTTAAAATGTGTTCATGATGTGATGTTTTAAAACAAAATTTGCTAAAATATGAACTATTCGTAGATTAGTCCGGTGACGTTTAATCCAACAATTCCTTCAATATTTTTGGAAAAATATTTACATGAGATGCTGCAACGCGGCAAGTGGTTCACTAATCACGGAAATCTGAGCTGTGAACGAATGATGGTAGTAGTGTGCGACGTTCACCTTCCTCCTCTGCAATGGAGACTCGCCCGAGTTGTGTCGGAGCCTTAATCCAGTAACCGATGGCATTACGCGTGTTGTACCTCTTCAAGTGGAAAAGTCTCTTTTAAAAAGAACCATCGTCAAGATTTCTCCTCTACTTACATAATAAAATATTTATTCTTTATTAACTTCACCTTCCTATATAACACAGTAAAGATAACTTAATATTTTTTGAATTCTACACAAATTCACACTTTCTAAATCTTCATATATAAAAATTATGCGTATGTTTTTGCTCACAATGCTCGAAAAGTAGTGTGCTTATATTTAAAGGTTATTCTCGTATCATTGCCGGACAGATTTAAAACAAAATAGAATTTCAAATTTCAGAACTTGTAAACTGTGAAGCGTAACAGCGTACAGCCAGTATATTATAAAGAAAGAGTGAAAATTTATATACACGTGTGGGGTAATCTCCTGAACTACAGACCGATTTTAAAAATCTATTTCGAATTCCCAAAATACTGGGATCCGGAACAAAATTCTCAATATCTTGGAGTCATCCATGTATTAGTATACCTCATATACCTATTCTCTTACTATTAGATAGCCACATTATTCTAGATTTCCACTGACTACGTTTACTTACGAAAAATAGAGTTTCATAAAAAATTGCGTCATTGATCTAAGAATCGTTTGAAACCTGCATCAAAGCAATTTTATTTTAAAAGTAAATGGTTGATTATAGATGCGGCGCGTTTTGCTAGTACATTATATTAATGTGGCATTTACTTCATGAAAATTAGCTCAGGCCAATTATTACAATGGTACTCCGCCCATGAGTTCTAAATGCAAGTGCTTCTAATGCGATTTTTTTAATGCAAATTTAAATAGTGATTTTTATGAATACAACATAAGCATAGCAAGATAACATGTAAATCGATTTCCCATAAAAATCGCACAAGCTAATGATAACATATTCGATAAATACTTAAGTGTGAAATAAAAATTCTGGATCTTTTACGGTCCTTTCGTTGTTCCTGCACACGATATATTTTCAATTTTTCACTAAATTATTATACTTCTTAACTATTACCTAGGCCAATAAGGCTTTATCACTAAAGTCACCAAGTCATCAAATATTATATTTGGCATATGAGACTTAATAATTGATATAACACAAACCTTAACAATTTGCAGTTCGGGGGGCTACTGCTGTTATTGTGGAACATGAAACAAGACCCGAACAAGTATATAACGTATAGTAAATTCCTAAAATTTCCAGAGTTCAAAACCATTGGCACCGGTATCTGTCTTGAATAAATTAAAACATAGATACGTTGTTACCCCATTGCCTAATTACCAGTTACTGAGTCGCCAGTTCTAAAACCGGTGAATACGTGGTAGAGCTTAGCGGCGGCTTTCACAGAATACCGGCGTGAAGTAGCATCTTCTGCTTCTGCATTTCGTTCGGTGAATGAGGTAATCGGAGGCTCTTCCTTCCACCCTTGTCCTTTCTTACTCTCCCTCTCTCCCATATGTCGGTCCTTCTATCCCCTCCCTTTCCCCCGGCCCCAAATAATCTGACCGGTAACCTACTTGCAGCTCCTCTGATGTTGCAGATGTACGTGACGTCGATAAAAACTTACCATCAGGCTAATTTGCCCCTTACCCATAAAAAAACGAAACCAGAAGCATCAGGCTGCTATTTTACGCTGGTATTCTGTGAGAGTATGGTGGAGGTAATGGCATTCTTCCCTTCGTGCCACAGTTATAATACAGAGGGGCTCTTCCATATATAATTAAAAATATAAGAAGGTTCGCAAATGGGAAAGAATATACTGGCTACTAATGACTTGGTATTATTATCGACAGATATCATCAGCGAACAACGAAACAATAGAATCAGTGAACTTGGTTCACTGATTCTATTGTTTCGTTTGCCTACGTTGACTAGTAAAATTATGGGTAGACTACTGATTAAATATTTTAAGCTCTCCTCTGCGATAAAAGGGACGAAATTGCTCTCTTATTCAGCAGTTTTTGTTAAATCAATTTAATTTTAAATCTAATTAAATAAAATTATCAGTTGACTTAGAAATTATGTTAGTATAAACGAGCAATTGAAATATTAGTGGTTCATTCCGACCTTTGGCCTAACGCCAAACACACCTGTTTGAATGCAACATTACTACAAATAGATGAGATTCAACAACCAGAACGTATGCAAACTCAATTTTCGGATGACTTTTCCGTTGTGACACCTATACAATAAGTAAGTAAGGTTTCATGTAATCCTTTTGCTCACGATCTTGTGGTTACTTTGCAAGGGTCCACTCTTATGTGTTATGCCTAGCGATCATACTTATGTTTTAGTATAACCTTTTGGTAGTTAGGCTGGTGATTAACAACTTACGAAGATGCCTCCCTTGACTATTTCAAGAAAGTACTAAGTATTCAATCTAATCATATGGTCGTAATTTTTTTACGTGGTAGAGCCAAGCGGCGGCTTTTGCTGCTGCTCGTAAGGGCCGACTCGACCAGGCTGGTACCACGACCTCGCAGAATACCAGCGTGAAGTAGAGGCATCTTGTGCTTCTGCATTTCATTCGGTGAGTGAGATAATTTAAAAAATATTTAATTAATAGCAATACATTTTTTCAAATCAAGAACAAAACTAGGAATTAATTAAGTTAAAAAATAAAAAACGATCGTCCAAAAAAAACCTTTTTTAGGCTAAAACATGTAAATAAAACAGGATTAAAAATATAATCAAGCGACTCTTCGTTAGTAACAGAATAAAACGAAAATCTAAGTAAGTAGTGGAACGAGAGTAGACAAGAACTCGATGTTCACTATGTTTCATAGACATTTTGTAACATAATTTGTAATAGATATTTGCAAATTGAGCTGTTTTCGTGAGCATCACAGATGGACACGGAGTTTCTGTTGAAATTTGTTAATTGTTTACACCGCTATTTATGGGTGGTGATAGATTATACCATCATTTCGTGGCACGGCAGAATATAGGAAACTACTTCGAAATGCAGATAATTTGGATCTAGGACATACTAGTGTACAGATCTAAGTTATCTCTCGCTTATAAATGACTTCATGACCCCAAATAACAAAGCGGCAAAATGTAATGATCATAATCTTATTCTAATTAAAATATGAGTATTATTGATGTAAGTCAAACTGTAAGTGATTAACCGAACCGAACGAACGAACCCTTTAGGCCATATTTAACCCGTGTGCGTGACCTGACTGCATATAGTTCACAAACATAGTACTCTAGCTTTCGAGTGTAACACAAGCGTCACGTAAATCACTTGCATTTTCTATGGGCTGTGTTCATAATATTACCCATATTAACATCAATAACCCACAATAACTTAGAGAATATACTTGCGGCCTTCCTGTGATAAAAAGTCCTATCTAATCCTTTGTACTTTTTAAGCTTTAAGGTAGCTGCAAACCCAATTTCATCAAACTCGGTTCAGTCGTTTATGTGATTGAAACATAAAATAAATATGATCGACCAAATCGGCGATTGTGAAGAATAACCTGATTAAAAGTACCCATAACTAAAGAGCGTGTATGCGTAGATGTGTGGATGTTAAAAAGCGACTGAGGTGTGTCAAGATCGTGCAAATTGGAAATGTGTAATGCTGCTAGCTGCCCTATATTAAATATAGATCACATCACAGCTTATTTTAAATACAAAATATGTCAGATAACTATTATAGGGCCAAGTTCATATATGACTAACATCAATTGAATTCAAAGTTATGATACCTGAAGATAATTCTGTAGACCTACTGATCAGACACTAGTACAGACGTGTAATAGAGTTTCCGTGTGATTCAGAACTATAGAAAACTTATTTACGAGTATCTTTGTACATATTCTCAGTGATTAGATAATATGCAAAACCAGCTGTACGATGCCTGACAAAGAAACATGGCATGAATAGTAATTAATGAAATCAAGAAAATCATATGAAATATGTATATGCCTTTGAGAGTAGTTGAATACATTATTCGGTTAGGTGAATCTTGGCGAAGGTGATCAGAAGAGGAGCAAAAATTTCCACAGAGAATCGTTTTTTTTTGACACAAATATATCAAATATTAAAAAAAAATATGTAAATTAGTTTTAATCCAAAAAGACGAATATTCTTTTTATTTCAAGACTATGTGGATTATAATTTAAACAAAATAAAATAAAAGTACCTGATAATACTAATTCAATGACAAAAATTAATTATTCGTCGTAATTAGAACTCACTGCTTCTTGAAATCAACTGGTAGTTTTGTAAAATATTTAAGCTCAAAGAATAAGACAAAGTACCAGTCGAGACTTTTTACTGATGCTTTTGAAGACCTCTCTCAGTAGAGACTGCACTTCAGAGAGGATGTATGTAAAATAGAAAACAAAGCAAACCCTTTCTTTTTGACTTAAGTATACTTTAGCCAAACCTTTTGTCATTTATAATCTGTTGTTTTTTTTGTTTTGTTTGTGACTTTAGGCCAGTTACCTGATTTTAAGCTACTTAATTGTAACTAAATTCTATAAATTTCTCCTCATAAACATCCAACACTGTTTACCCTTACCACTTGATTATCGCGACAGCAGCTATGCTGATAGAAAGATTCGCCTTCTCGGTTCCTAGCCCACCACCGAAGAGGGAGTCTTCGTAAGATACACTGGAACAGCCCGTCATCAAATATACTTAAAGGTCGGCAATGCACCAGCAGCTTCTCTCATGTTGCAGATATGATATATGTGGGCGTTGGTACTTACCACCAGGTGAGCCGCTTGCCCGTATGCCCCTTTAACATAAAAAAAAAATCTTACGGATTGAAATTCTTACATTTATTTTTTCTATTTTTTACCTGCGTACGTATGTGTATGAGAGAATATATTATAAAAAAATCAGTGATCCGTTCACATGTTAAAAGTGATCTATAAAGATTCTCGGCAACGTAACAGAGCTCACATGAGTGTTGTTCAGATCTTACGTGCAGTCAGTTTTTAGAGTGCACTCTTGAAGTACTTCTGTGAGCTATAAGAAATGTTTCCAAAAGCAAAGAAATATTTTTAAATAAAGATTAATCATGTTACTTGTGGTCCGCCATAACCATATCTACAAACAACATGTCTCATTTGGTAAAATTTCAAAATCGAATTTGAGTGCAACGTTTTCGTGCTACGTTTCGGTTAGTTCTGTAATATCTTGCATTTTGAATTGGAATTGTGAAATATTAATTTGTTTATGTACTTATGTACCTCAACAGAGAGATTAATTCACAATTGTTTAAATGTTAAGCACTTATATACAAGTTTGTATATGTGACTGTTTCACTTCTGTCACGAGTGCCGAGATGCACTCACTCTTTTTTTATTATTACTCATCTACCTTTATGGTATTTTAACTATCATAGTTAACTTATCCATTATTTTAAAATATTATGTGTACAATTATTAGATGAATTTGACCATTATCGCCTACAAATTTAATAACGTAACGGTCAACGGAAGCATGAAAGTAATACCGAAGTCGATATAGATTTTAGCACTATTACTTATTGAGGTATGAGTAACTAAGCTTATAAGCTTCATAAGATATAATTTGATTTACATTATTTTCTTTAAAATGTCGGTTAAAGTAGGAACGTTTAGTTAGACGATTTGCTTTTTGAATCCTAAAGTGGCAGCTGGGCAAAGGCCTCTTTCTCAAATATCTGTGAGGGTTTTGGAGCCGGGAAGGGCTCGCCACGCTGCTCCAGTGCGGTTTAGCGGGCTTCACATATCCTCGAAATAATATTTTTTATTATTTCTCAGATATGCAGGTTTCCTCACTATGTTTCCCATCACCACCAAGTACTGGTAAACAGCACATAAAATTACTATTAACAATTTTAGTGGTGCCGGCACTGGGGATCTCACCCAGGTCACTCCGCGTACATTAATGACAATAATGACCTTATTAGTATTAAGACAAGCTGGCTTTTTACCAGGTTAGTTTTAAGTGCCAGATAAGTCTACTAATCAGCTCGTTAGTATCCAGTGGTTTTGGTTTTCGTCTAAGTATATTAGAATTACGTTGATTATAGTATAAATATTAAATTTACACAAACATATTTAATGTATTTATTGTGCATCACTAGCGATGTCTTTAATTCCTTCAGAATCCTTGGTGACATCAGAATCAGATGCTATAAAAGCGTTCAGAGTTTTCTCAGATCGTAAAGTAAACCTATCGTTAAAAGGTTATTACACGTACATACAAGCCACAAACTTGGTGTGATTATAGTGCAAAATCTAGTGTAAAACAACAAATAATAAAAACCAGCCAAGTGTGAGCGGGGCCCGCGCTAAAGATCCAGAACTGAATGAAAGAAAATATTTTTTTTGATAAATATGTGTTTTTTTTATTATACTAATAATATAAATATTATTATTTGTAATATTATATATTTATATACATATATATTATATATTTATAAATGTATAATATAACTAAACGTTTCCTCCTACAATTCTCTAAAAAAACATAAGAAACTTCACACACATACCACCTAGGGGGGTTGAGAACATTCGTGATCTCGGGGTAATTTTTGACAGCAAAATGCGCTTTAATGTTCATGTCGATAATATCGTAAAGACCGGATTCAGAATGCTTGGACTTATTTTAAGGAACATGAAGTGTTTCAAAAATCCTTGGTGTAAAAATTCGATTTACTACCCACTAATTGAAAGTGGGTTTGAGTAGTTAAACGCATTAAGAGAATACAGAAACGTTTTCCATAGAAATACCACAGTTATACGTATGACTGTGGTATAATAAAGAAATGTACCAACATTTCTCGTACGAATATAGGATTTAATGCGCCTCTAAATAGAATGGTTAGAAAATATAATGAGGAATATAAAACAGTGGACGTGGACATACTCTCGGCGGATATTTCTGAGCTTAGAAGTAAAATGCGGAAGCATTAGACATTAATTTATAGGAGGAAATCGTAGGTTACTTAATTATTCCATTTGTCTTTATTTTAATTATTAATCCTTCTTTGTTTGTATTGTGTCGCCTAATATTGTTATCAAGTTGTAGTTTCTTATAACTCGTTACTTTACATAAGTAATATATGTGAATAATATTAATATTCATTTAATTATACTAGACTGTATCTACTGGCTTTCCGTGGTTGCCTTGAAGTAAGGTGGCACAAGCCTTTTTTTTAAAGATTTTTTTAAAAAAAAAATTGTTATGTGCTACACTTGTGGGTAATCCTTGATAAATAAATAAAATGAAATGTATAATGCGGTATAAAATTTGTAGTCGAGTAAACCGTGTATCGATTATAATGCACTCCGTCAATCGCTTTAGCGTCATGAGGCGAGCAAAAGAAGTAGGCCACGATAGCCGAGTGGTTAGAGGATCGAATGTTACAATCTACTATGTAGAGAGATTCACAGTGAGTTTTTCGAAACATATGTATGATTTGTATCGCTGTCCTGGACATTAAAACGTCGATATGCTCTATCTAGAAAATAATATCTAAAAAATATTAAACTATATTTAAAAAAAGTATAAAGTACTTATATAATGCCTTTGGGTAAACTAAGTCCCTCTCCTTGGGAGAAGACTCCTGCGACCCTCTCCTTCACTGTACACTACCTTAAACCATCCTCCAATTCAACGTTAGCAACGTGCCTATCCTACTCCGTCACCTAGAGGCCTCCGGGGCCAATAAATCGATTACTCGCAAGCACGAGCCTTCCCGGCCCCTGGTGGCGGATCTGATCTATGGTTCCGTCACCGGCCCCAATTCGACCACGAAGGATAGGGTATTGAACGATTTGCTCTTTGAACGTTGTGAGGTATCACTAAATTGATGTTATTCTTTGTTTGACGTTTTGCAGATATGTATGTATACTCGTATATACATTTTTGCACCAATCTTGCAAAGTAATTTTTTTTTTAATTGAACATGATTTATAAAGCATAACTATAAAAGTGTATAAGCACAATACTACTACTTCTACACCAATATGTTCCAAAATATCGCTTATTTTAGTCCACTGCTGAAAGTAGGCAACCAAAGTTTCAACAAAGCGCCAGCAAAAGCCGGGATACATTTCTCGAACACACTCACCACGCCAGGCTAGGGTGATTAAGAGGCCCTTGGTGAGATCAGTGCTGGTACCCTCTCAGTGCACTAAAAGCTGCACCTCTTCACTAGTATGTTGGATTTGAGTTCATTTGTTTGCTAGTAGGATGCACAATGTGCAGAAGAGCTTGGCAACTGGGGAAAACGATGGCATATTCCCCTTTGCACCCATAAGTTAAAATAATAAAGAAATGTAGTGTAACATAAATATTTATAACACATATTTATAAATATTTATAATACCTACACATAAAGCTAAGAGAAGGTTCATCTTGGAAAAAATAAATAATAGTTTAATTCTTATTCTATGATTAAAACGAAGTGTTAACATCATACTTTGTTAAAATGAAATTAATAATTGACAAACGTGCCTATATTTGTTTCTTGTGAAAGTCTTGTATATGCCACATGGTAGTACGTGTTTCAACGCACTTACGAAAATTGCAAAAACGTAAAAAAGAATTTCTCAAAGCATTTGTGAGCGATACAAATAGCGTTTTCGTGTAACAAAATCGATTAGCTATAACAGGCAGGATATGTTTCTGGGACAGAAATCAGTAATTCTACAAATTGCCGACAATTTTAGTCTCGTGAGTCTGAAGTATTCAACTTCCTTTGACATAACCTATAGAAATTTTGATCAATTTGTTTTGCGAGAAAAATATTTTCGAACATTGTTATGGGCTTTATCACTAATAATTAATACCAGTTGTGGATTTGTTTGTTTAGGGATTAAATGACAACTTTTAAGAATATCAACAGTAAAGTAATAATATTGTACCCATGTTTGGCGCTATTTAGGAACATCCATAGCAATTGAAAAACTTGAATGACAGTTAATTTGTCATGAACGACATCATCATCATGATGATGATCACTTAGACGCAGCTATTCTTTTATAGTTAGGGGAGTTAGCTTATAGGGAGAGGAAGACTCCTCTCCCGAAGAGGGGATGCCTAGACTATCCGGCACTGGTCCCCACCAGTCGCGGCAAATGCACGAGAGCGTAGGTTCCATGGGACCATTGGGTTAGGCTCCATGAGTCTTCACAGATTGCTTTGTAATTTTTGGATTGCGTTGCTTTCGAATACGCGTGTTTGATTTTAAGGTTAAATGAACTAACGAAAATATAAATATACTTGTTTTTGAATATTTGAACTTTTTTTTTTTTATAGAAGAAGGGGGCAAACGAGCGTGCGGCTCACCTGATGGTAAGTGATCACCGACGCCCACGAACATCCACAACACCAGAGGAGCTACAGATGCGCTGCCGGCCTTTAAGGAAGGAATAAGCTCTTTTCTTGAAGGTCCCTAAGTCGTAACTGTTCGGAAATACTGCTGGCGACAGCTGATTCCACAAAATCGAAGTGCATGGCAGAAAACTTCGATTAAAACGCACTGTGGTGGAATGCCAACCATCTAGGTGGTATCGATGGAACTTCGAATTCTGTCGCGATGTACGATGGTGAAACTCAGCAGCTGGGATCAATCCGAACAATTCCTCAGAACATTCCCCGTGGAAAATTTTGTAAAAAATGCAAAGAGAAGCAACATCTCTTCGCAAGGCCAAAGGATCAAGCCGATCAGAGAGAGCTCGGTCGCAGACAATTCGAGCCGCTCGACGTTGGATACGGTCAAATGGAAGGAGTTGGTACTGGGGTGCCCCTGCCCAGAGATGAGAACAGTACTCCATGTGGGGCCGAACTTGCGCCTTATAAAGTTGCAAACGGTGGACCGGCATGAAATACTGTCCCGCTCTACAGAGCACACCAAGCTTTTTGGAGGCCAATTTGGCCTAACCCTCCAAGTGACCACGGAACTGATCGTCGCTTGATATGTCAACGCCAAGGATTCCGATACTGGCTGAGCCAATAAGGGGAATGTTCTCAAAAAGAGGAGAAACGACAAAGGGATTCTTTTTAGCGGTGAACGCGCAAACCTGTGTCTTTTTGGGGTTGAATAGGACCAAATTACGTCGACCCCAATCCGAGACTTTGAATAACAAGGTCTCGACTTCAGACACAAGTTTGTTCCGGCACTCGTCGACGTGTTCCCGAGAAATATTCGCTCGGCCTGTATATAGGGCATCACCCGTGCTGTCGTCTGCATAGCAATGAATGCTACTGATTTGTAGCATGTCGTTGATATGCAGAAGGAACAGAGCGGGAGATAGCACACAGCCTTGTGGAACACCAGCATTCACGGGTTTGGGGTCCGAGCATGCACCGTCGACAACAACCTTGATGCTCCGATCCGTGAGGAAGCTGGTGACCCAGTTGCACAATCTCTCAGGAACCCCGTAAGATGAAAGCTTTGAAAGAAGCGCTTTATGCCAAACCCTATCAAATGCTTTCGCTACGTCCAGACTAACCGCCAAAGCCTCCCCCTTAGACTCAACTGCTTCTGCCCATCGGTGAGTCAGGTAAACTAGAAGATCACCAGCTGATCGTCCGTGACGGAAACCGTGAGCTGGTGTTCCTCCAGGTACCTCCAGGAGCTGGGTGTTGATGAGTGACTCCATTATTTTAGATAACAAGGGGGTGATGGCAATAGGCCTGTAGTTGGACGGATCAGAGCGGTCGCCTTTTTTGGGTATTGGATGCACAAATGCTGTCTTCCAAGATTCCGGGTCGACGCCTGAAGAGTAGGAGTGCCGGAAAAGACGCGTGAGAACCGGTGCCAACTCAGGGGCACACATCCTCAGCACAATTGGAGGGATTCCGTCCGGCCCACTCGACTTATGAATGTCCAGGGAGCGGAGTGCCTTTCGCACTGAGCTCTGCAGAAACTGAATTTCCGGCATGGAGCACTTACACCACGGGATGGTTGGTGGAGAGTTTCCCCGGTCATCAAGAGTCGAGTTGGATGCAAAAAGAGAGCCCTAGAGATCGGCTTTCTCTTTTGCAGTATGGGCCAGCGAATCATCCTCCTTGTGTAGAGATGGGAGAGATGGCTGACAGAAATTCCCCTAGACAGCCTTGGCGAGAGACCAGAATGCGCGGGATCCCGATGGGAGGCGAACTAGTCTCGCGCCAATTCTGCCAATGTGCTTTAACTTTGGCGCAGCGATAACTCTTTTGAAGGACCTGGAGGCAGAGTTGTACTCGTTTTTAAGAGCGCTGGTTTTTTGCATCCCGAGACGCCGATGCCTCGGCCCAGGCCTGGTAGCACTTCCGCTTTCGGCGTGACGCTATTTTGCAGGTGCGACCAAACCAAGGCTGGGATTTACCTCCGACAGGCACTGCAGAGAACGGAATAAAAAGTTCCATTCCCTGAAGTACCACATCGGTGACAGAATCTGCAACAGCGTTGGGATCATCCAGCGAGAAGCAAACCTGCCCCCATGGGTAGGTTTGCTTCTCGCTGGTAGGAAGCAAAGAAAGACCGCATTCCATCCCAATCTGCCGACCTATAATGCCACACACGGCGGAAGCCCGCAGATCGCGTTCGGGATCACACTCCGGATCAGACAGTGGTCCGACGAGCCAAGAGGGGCATCGACTGAGACCAAATATCCGTCCGGGTGTGAGGTCAGCAAAAGGTCCAACAGGGAAGGTGTATGACCTTCCACGTCTGGGATCCGCGTCGGCGAGGTTACCAGTTGTGTCAGGCCATATGCTAATGCAAAGTCGTGAACAGATCTCCCCGCATGATCGGTTATGCGAGAACCGAGCCAATCGGTGTGGTGGGCATTAAAATCGCCGAGAATCACGATCTCTGCGGATGGGATCTGTTGTAGCACGGAATCTGTAGCCATTTGGATGTGGTCGATGAGTCGGTCAGTTACGGTATTACCGCTATGGGACTTGTAAAGGCACGCATAGACGCGCGGATGGTCGTCGCTGTCGATGCGCAGCCAAACGGTAGATAGGTCCAAACCTTCAAGACTACCGAGGCGTCGAGAACAGATATCATCTCTGACGTATACGCAAACTCCGGCACGGGGCACAAAGGAGTGTTCCAGTATGTACCCCGGGTAATGGAGATAAAAGGTATCAGCCGGAGACGATATCTGAGTCTCTGTAAGAAAAAGCAAGGCTGGCTTCGCCGTTTCAAGATGGTAATGAACGGCGCTAAGGTTCGAGTGGAGTCCCCTGATATTGCAGAAATCCATGGCGAGCGCGGTAGGTGATGCCATAGTTTCCTTGCTGCGTTTGCCTCGAGTAGGAAAGAAAGAGAGCGGAATATTGCCCCCCCAGAATACGCGGGGCAGACTGAGCATCCACGATTAGGTAGCGTAGGAAAGCCTGAACGTGGATGCTCAGTGAGGGATTCTCCAGAACCGTAGGTACTGGTACCCTCCTGGGGTAGCTCAAAATTATATACCGCTACCATATTTGGGGAGGGGGGAGGGGGGAGAGGGCCTCCGGTTACCTCACTAACCGCACGAAACGCAGAAGCACAAGATGCCTCTACTTCACGCCGGTATTCTGCGAGGCCGTGGTACTTATCCGGACGAGCCGGCCCATTCCTGCGGCAGCAAAAGCCGCCGCTTGGCTCTACCACGTTAAACGTAGAACTTACTATAACAGTAATTAAAAGTAATAGATTATCAAAATTAGGTAGGAAATAAGAAAGTACAGAAGTAGTTTAAATAATACTTTATTTAATTATATAATTCTACCACCGTTTCGTAACGAGGTTCTTCTAACGGAGAAGAAACAGGCGAAAGAAACTCCGTAGGTACCCTCCATGGCTTCAGGAGGTTTCAGTTCATTCAAGGAATAAGTACAGCATATAAAATACATACACTACATGTTTCTTCTTTTGTAATAACTTTTCTTTCTTTCTTTAATACCTACTTATACAGCAAAAATTGATTGCTGTATAAGTATTTATAATATGTAGCACTAGCGTTTTCCAGCAATTTCACCCGCATTTAATTTATAAGTACGGTATACGGTATAGTTTTACTTTTAATGTGGTTTCGTATTTAATAGACCTTTAATTATTCATAGGCTACCGAACAGTGAATGTAACATTTAAATCGTTCTGTGGTTTTCGTTGAGTCATAAGTTTTCAAAAAGTTAAAACTGCATCAAAATCGATGCGTTAATTTTTTGGGTCAAGCTTGTACAGATAAACAGACAAAAATTCTAGATTGCAAATAATTGCAATATGCAAAACTAACATCGTTTAACATCTATTTGTAAACTTTTAATAAATTAAATACTAGGCATTTAAAACGGATTTGTATCGAATACAAGTTATACTTCTCTGGGACAATGGCATAAGAATGTCCCGAGTGGTAATTGCGACTCTATGCATCATATAAAATTATGGGCTTAGTATGAAGGTTATGTTTTGCGAAGTTTTGTTTACGGCATCAAAAAATTAAATACAGTTGGGGACTGAAAGCCACGCCTGTTTGTGAAACTTGAATCGTAATAAGAAAAACAATTAAGTCTGTACTATGTTTTGTATATAAATGTGTTGTCTTCAAAGTCATTTTCTCCTTTTTTACATACGGGCATAATATATTCTTATATAATTTTTCATAAAAGACATTATTTAATTTTATATTTTGTTAAAAATACAACATAACTTCCTGCTTTTCAAAATCTTTTAATTAATCCGTACTTAACTTTCGAAAGTTTTAACTCCACTTAAAACAGCGTTAGAGCGTTATAATGATAAAAAGCGGAAGCCACAATTAAATTTGGGTTTGAAAAATTTGTTAAATTTTAATTAAAAGAAGATAGAGCGATCAGTTTCATATGCTTATTTTTGCTTTTTTATTAGCTGGTCTATGCCCACTTCTAGACAATATTTATTGGGAATTTTGTTTTTACTTACCACGCTGTGCAGGCGGGTTATTGTTGATCAAACAAATCAACGTTACGGATGATTATTTTAATTAATTACAAAACTTCACGTTTTGAAAAAAATATAAATATATGATTCTTAGAAAGGTTGTTTTATATATGGCTCTAGACTATTAGGAAATTGAAGAGAGTAAACAAAGGAAGGTATCACCCTTTTATTCTTTTCTCTTTCTATTTGTGCCCTTAATTAACAGTGCTACTGTGTGTTATGGTTTGGATTGTGGAATATATTCGTAATAATTTTTATAAAAAAAAAACAATAACAATGTTACATCCTAAAAGCTGTAAAGAAAATATTTACGCCTTTCAAGATAATTGAATAGACTTAATTATAGTAAATATATCATTAGATACAGTTTAGTCTCTACACTAATATATAATATAAAATTATTTGTATGTATGTAACTTAAATGTAACGGTTTTGATTGAAATTATTGTTATATTATATATTATTCCAAAAGTGCTATATAGACTATGTTTAAATCATAGTAACGAGTTACAGTATAAAGCGAATATAAAAGAAATCATGAATAGAAATGTAGAAATTCAATAAAGCTCTGCAAAGGATTATAATTGCTCATACGAGTACTCCGAGGACAATGCGGCGACATAAAATTGCACTGGGATTGCATTTTTAAATAAATTTCCTTTTTTCATATTTGATTACGTATACATCTGGGAGAATTTTTTTTTAAAAATGTTACGAGTTATATGTATTAGAGTAGCCTAATCATAATTATATTATATTAACTTTCCTCATTAATACTATAAATGCGAAAGTGTTAGTGTTTGTTTGTTTGTTCATCTTTCGCGCCTCCACGGACCAAAGGACCGATTTGAATTTATCGATCACAGTAGTAGTTAGGGAGACGGAGATGGACTTAGGCTACTTTTAATGCGGAAAATAGAAAAACTTCATTAATCATTTAAATATTTCTTTGATGTTAGGGCGAAAGACTAATTTTATAGAATTATTATATTTTATGAGACCATTGACCGATTGCAATTCATTAATTAATCATCATCAATTATTTACGTCATCGTCATTGCAATAACCATAATTTAAATAACCCTCTATTGAATGTACAATTGATTCAAAGATTGTCTTTGTTCAGTTGTATGTCACAATTTTTATGTCTTTGTTTTTAACCTCAATTGCTATTAATTTAAAAGATGACGTTCAAAGAAAAACATGATTTTCTTTTATTATTAGGTAGTTCATTGTCATTAAAAATGTAATGGACACATCTAATACAAATGTTTTTAACAACCATACGATGATTATAAACTAAGTGTTAAAACTGTCTGTATTTATTTACACTCGGTCCGCCTGGGATCCGCTTGGGTTGTTAATCAGCAGTGCAACCACTGTTGTGTGCCGGTTTGGTCCCGGTTCCCTAGCTGTGCGTCGCGGCACTATCTTACGGGGTCGCGAGACGATATGTTAGGGAGATACCAAGAATATCCTACTATCAGCCCTACGGCTTTGAGACTTCTTTTACCATTTGCTACGTCATACTTTTGTGAAACTGACTTTTCTGCAGATGCAACAATCAGGTCAGGTCAGAAATTAAATGAGAGTAGCAATTTCTAAACCTCAGCCTCAATTTGAGAAGCTATGCTAAGGGAAGCAAGCGCATCCTTCTCGTCAATCTATCGTTTGTATTTTTTTTACGTTTTCTAATAAATAATAATAAAGATTCTATATTCTTAGGAGTTTTGTTTAAATTATAAAGTAATTTTAATTTCTGCTAAAGCTACACGTAGTTATCTTCTTTTAGAAGTGTGTCGCAAAAATAAATTTCTTGTAAAAGGTCCCCAGGTTTTGACTATATAGCAACTATAATTATAGGTAATCCATCTTAGTCTGAAAGAGCCGTGGTAGCCTTGTGGTCAGGGCGCTCACTATCGTGTCATAGAGCGCAAATGACCTGGGTTCGATCCCCGGTGGCGGCACCACTAAAAATTGTTAATAACAATTTTAACTTTACTTTTTTTACTTTACATCTTAGTCTATAGGGGTTACAACGCATCTATAACCTTCTTTGACTGAAGTTGTTTATATTGTAGTAGCCACTTACCAGGGCTAATACCGGGTGAATTATCAGGCCGTTTGTCACTTTAGCGTTATAAAATAATGAAAAGCTAACCTCTTTGAATGACGATTTAACCTCTGAACGTGTTCTTTCATCCTGTTATCAATAGTAACTACCATTGCATCAAGAAATTAATCCTATCGTTTCATTAATTGTCAAATATCTTCCTATCAGCGTCTAGTATTAGAACAGTAGGGATGCATCCTGGGACTGGGACTGGGACAAAAAAAGAATGAAATAATTTTTTTTGTACCGTTTTTTTAATGTAAATATTGTTTTATTTTTGATACTTGTATTAACTTTGAAATTAAAATACATAGAAGAGGCGCAACATATTCACACAAAAAAGACAGAGAGACCATAAACTTTTTTATAAACTTTTGTAAAGAATACTTTCGGCAAGCTAGAACACTTCAGGCAGGAGTGTGTTACGTGGGATGATAAAAGAGGCTTTGTTTCTGACCCGATATTTCTAGCAGTCTCTTAGTTATTTTGTTGTTTTAAAAATATCGTTTTTCAATAAGTAATAAATATTAGATTATAAGTTTTATTTAAATTTGTATTTAAATTATTTTTACAGGATACAAATATTTTTTTATTAAATTAGTAATAATTCAATTAAATTATCTATTAAAATATTATTATATGTTATATATACTATTTGCTATGTATATGTACTACGTATAATTATTCTATACATTGGAGTATGCGAACACGTTGTACAGGAAAGAATAAAATAATAGTTATTAAGGTTATCGAACAACATAAGGGGTCCGCAGATTATAATGTTTTCTCCTTCAGTATTATTTCATTACCCGCACATGCAAAAAGTTTATTCATACATTCTGATAAATAGCTGATTCGATGAAATTGCTGCTGAATTCAAATGGTATTTATAAAAGGACTAATCTACGTATGTAGCATAGACAAATATATGAATTCATTAAATTACATAAAAAAAAATTTAACATGACATCTTTAGCCGTAACCATAATACCTGGACCTCTTTTTAACGTAAACCTAACCTTATCTCTCTGGTCTTCATCCTCTCTCGATCACGCTCAGCAGCAACAGTCTGGTCCATCATGGTCTCCGTGCCTGATAATTATATGTGTGAGTCCAAAGGTAAGTATTTTTTAAGTAAAAACTTGCTCTAAAATCTCTTTGGTTACTTTAGTAGTATTTGTATCGGGCTGATTGATGCCATTAAATAAGAGTAGCTCAAAATTGGTTCGAGCGTTTTCAGTGATGGTTTAACTTCTTTTTAAAAATTATTGCTATGATCTTATTACGAGAAAGAAATCGTTATGTAGAGATAGGTGGACTAAACATTGGTACCAAACCAATATTACAAAAGGTTTTCACTATGCCAAAATTCAACCCAATATTCCTAATAATCCTTGGTTTTATAAACTAACCTTTTGCTAAGAAATATACATCAATGATATGTAGAATGTGCTTGGGTCACTGTTGTAATTTGGTTCATCTGGCTAGGCTTCATATTAAAGAATCTTCAATCTGTGGATGTGGATTAGACCTTGGCAACTTTAATCACATTTTCTTCTCTTGTCCTTTATATGATCATACCTCACTATATAACTCTTTAATAAAACTTAAAATACCTCTTCCTATAGAAATATGCTCTGCTTTATTTACTATAGAACTCCTTTATTTATATAATATAAGAACGTTTTTAATTGTTTTGTAGAATATTTAGATATAAATAATATTAAGTTATAATATTTCGTTTATTATCTGCAGACCTGCAGATTTATGACCTAGTACTGTCCAATATTTCATCATCATCATCATCATCATTTCAGCCTATCACAAGTCCACTGATGAGCATAGGCCTCCTCCAAAGATTGCCACGAAGCTCGGTCCTGAGCCACCTGCATCCATCGACTTCCCGCAACACTGCGCAGGTCGTCACTCCGTGTTGTGGGGGGTCGTCCTACACTGCGTTTGCCTGTACCTGGCTGCCACTCGAGAACCTTTTTTCCCCGACGGTTGTCAGTTCTGCGAGCTATGTGGCCGGCCCATTGCCACTTCGCTTGCTAATCCTAACGGCTTTATCGGTACTTTAGTTCTGCTGCGGATATCATCGTTGCGGACTCTATCGCACAGAGAAACACCGAGCATAGCCCTTTCTATCGCGCGATGAGCAACTTTGAGCTTCATCACACGGCCTGCGTATTCATGTAAAGGACCAAGTCTCAGTTCCGTAAGTCATCACTGGCAAGATGCACTGGTGGTATACTTTGCTCTTGAGGTTTTGAGGTATACACGTCGAGAAGATATGATGACATAGTTTCCAGAACGCAGCCCAGAATGTGATGCTGTGTGTATGGAGGGTTTGGAAAGGCATCGTTCATTATGAGCTTTTCCCGACATGGAAAACCATCGATTCGGATCTGTACTGCCAACAGCTTATGAGACTGAGCTGAGGGAGAGAGAAAAAAACGGTCGGAATTGATCAACAGAAAGGGGTGTGGTTTTTCATCATGATAACGCTAGGCTACATACATCTTTAGTCACTCAATAAATATTGAGAGAGCTTGTTGGGAAGTGTTAATGCATCCACCAGATATCCCAGACCTTGCACTCTCTTATTTCGATTTTCACTTATTTCGGTCTCTTCAGAATTATTTAGGTAATGTTAGGTTAACATCAACAAAGGACTGTCCAAACTACTTTTCGTAGTTTTTTAATCAGAAGTCAAAAAAATTCTGCAGCAATGGGATTATCTCACTACAAAATGGCAACAATTCATCAAAAACAAACAATTGTTCCGGATCTGGGTGTTTGTTCAAGTGCAATTTATGTATGTAAACTACATCAATGACACAGGAAGAAATTCCAATAGCGAAGATAACGTTCTTTTAAAAAATATACGAGAATAATGGTAGAATAAATATGTTATGTTATCATTCATATTATAATTACCATAATTTATTTAAAAGTATCTTCCGTGCATGGCTTGCCGACTTTTGTTAACACTTTGTGGGTGGACACGTCAAAATGGTTGTGTATATTAATTCAAAAGATTCGACATAGCTGCGAGAATTGTATGTTCGCCAGTCAGGCGCCAGTTCTCGGCCACATATCGGACATCGCGCATTCGAGTGTTGTTGTGAATAAGCTTCTCGCGTGGCGGCACCCCTCGCCTCTTCTGCCGAATGCAATGCACTTTTTGCATTCTGCGTGTTTGAAAAATATAGAAGTAAAACCAAGAACTGCTAGACACTGAGCGTGCACGTGAATTCATAAAAAATCCTGGTGATATCGCCGGGGAGCCGCAGATGACCGTAATACAACTGTAGGAGTGAGGAACTTCAGAAACAGGTAAAGCAGGTAGTTAGGTGAATACACAATGTCTTGCAGGTCCTTCGTAAACAAAAACACACATATGATTGAACCAGTCATTACGAGGGTCTGAGCCATCTTTCTTAAAAAAAAAGATAAATGAATTCAGCCATATTGACTCTCTACCAAATTTTGTTTAAATCCGTACAGTCGTTTGAGCTTAATTAAGTGTCTAACATACAAAACGTCAAATTTATAATATTAGTAAGATAACATGTTGAAATCTATGTAACATCGCTGTAAACATTCACTTTTAATTTAATGGGTTTCATATTCTTTAGGAGCAGTCCTTTTCAAAGCTAGAGTTCGTTATGGTAATGAGGATCTTGAAAGTGGATTACTAATGACTGTGATACGGAAGGCTGAGGCAAGGGAAGGCAGATTGTACTCAGTTGCCTTTTTAAAGCAGATTTTAAATACTTTTGCTTGTGTGAAAGTAATGCCATATAATTTTTTACATAATCATCAGTTTAGCGTGGTGTTCATAATTTTATTTCTACACCGTATAATTGAATAATAATAAATAAAACGAATAATGAATTTCTTGTATTTACCTGAAAACTACAAAACCAAAGTACTGGCGCAAAGTGCGATGGCCACCGCTGAGAGCTGCCCGCTCGACAACGTTGGTGCTTGTGGACGCATTCTGCACCGCGCGGCTATGAAGCACCTTTTCTGTAGGAGTCCTTACACTTCTTTTTAAACTAAGTAGTAATTTCAAGTCTTCTATATGACCGAGTTGTTGTTATAACATATGGTATACTTATTATAAACGGAGATTTCTATACTACTTGCATACGCAAAAACTTTCAAGTTTTTCTTATGATTGTAGCAAAGAAAATGGAATTCTCCACATTATTTCCTCTTTTGGTTTATATATTGGTATTCCTTGTCTTAATTTCATAATGACGGCCCGAAAGTCTAGTTAAGAGCTAGAAGCAAACATTTGTATGACGAATATGAATGTTTGTATATATAGACACAGAATACCTATATTCTTATTTGTCTATGTAGGTATATCAATCTTTTAACAATTCAGTAACAACAGTAGACACAGGGAATCCTACTTCTTAATTAGCATGTAATTTCGTAATTAGTCAGTGATATTTCACTTTTGTTGTATAATATATAAGTAAACTGCGTAGATATGACACAGGATCTGATAACCGCTAGTAGACAACCAACAAGTTTAAAGTAATGATCTGCGTAAAGTTGGGGATAGTCAATAGATGCAGGTGGTTCAGGGCCGTGCACCTGAAGTAAAAAATAAATAAAAATATAATTTATTCTGTTAATAGGCGGAATTCGGCGAAAAGAAGCCGTAATAACAATATTAATACATTACTAAATAACAGTAACATCTAATATTCCTCATCGAGTGGTTTGGTTATCTGCTTCCAAATCAAGAGACTTCGATCCTCTGTGAGGAGAGCTAGTACCAATGAGATTTTCGAAACTCATTATGGATTTATGTCGTTGACCTGGACACTAAGACGGCGACGGACTCACCACCAGTCACGTTTTCCCTAACAACATCTTCGAAAACCTCTGGGTTGAAATTACTTGTGTTTAGACTCTGAACATTCCAGTATATGGTCTTGAGTTTATTTTTTTTAATTTATACTTTTTTTCAATAACTTCTGTCAATTAAAAATTGATACAATTTGACGAGCTCAATGTCTTTGTCACAGTCAAGACGCAGCCGGAACACATTCTCCACTTACCTGTACTTATTGTACTATATGCTCCGGTTACCTCACTCACCGAACGAAACGCAGAAGCACAAGATGTCGATGTCTACTCCATGTCGGTATTCTGAGAGGTCGTGTTAAAAACCCGGTGGAGCCGGCCTTTCCTTTCCTGCAAGTACAACGAATAAGGCTCTGGAGACAGAATGATGGCGGAAAATCTATCCTAGTATACCGAACTTAAGTCCCTCAGACTAGTGACGGAGAGCAGCATTTCTAATGCGAGGGTGACGGCACTGTGCTCTGTAACCTACTCGCCCAGCATCGCGAGTATGCATTAATCTTTTCACTTATATATGGAATTCTAACTTTTGTTGGCGCTTTCATGGAAATGCTCATATCTAGCAGAAGATTTACACAACCTGATAAAGAAGAAGAAAGAAGAAAACAGAAATAAAAGACAAATTGTAATACACCAATAAATTACATCATTTATATAATTTTCGTTCTCGGTCTAAAATACAGTCTGTTTAGTGAGAACTGCAATTGCAATCGTGGTCAAAGGATTTACCAACACGCATCGGTGAACACGTTGATTGCTGAGAGCCCACCGGGTGTAGAATTAAAAATTCATACTTCGTTTGCAGCCTACTTTATTGTCTAAAATGCCAATCATTTATTTGACTATTGTGTAACTCGCAATTGATCGGTTTGTTTTATACGAAAAATTATCAATTTAAAAGTGTCTTATTCTTATCAACCTATAATAGTCCTCTGCTAGACATTGGCTTTTTTCATGAAAACGCCAAAAAACCCAGTATACCATGTTAATTGTATGCTGGGTGTAACAATTAAATATAATATTGTTAAATTTACCTTTTTTAATATTGTTAAATTACACAAAATGACGCCTTCAAATATGTTAGTAAAAATTTAATGAAAGATTCATGTCTTATTACATTACATATGACATTATAATATTACATAATATTAGTACAACAATGAGTTAAAATTCAGCTTATTAATATTTGATTGTATTTAAAAATCATTCAAGTTCTTATTTACAAAAAGACTGTTTATTAAATATACGGAGTGACATACGACAGAAATAATTGACACGACAATTTTTTTTAATTTAAAACGATTCTGTAATAAATGGTAGTCGGGAGAGCAAGACCTAGGCGAACATTTCACGATCAAATCAAAGACGTTCTGAAAAAAGGCCAGGACAAGAGTACTCTATACCAACGAGCATGCATGCGAAGATCGATGAAAATGGAAGAAGCGAAAGACGTATGCCAGGACCGTATCAAATGGAAGAAGATTGTCTCAAGTATTGATAAAATGAATTATTGCGGATTTTGATAGATTGGTCAGGCCCCGTTAGAGTCTGGTTCCATTATAGTTCGTTTTTAGTATTACAAACAACCAGCGGGAATGCAAAATAATATAGAAGGTCTCTAAGAAATAAGATCTTCAATCAACACTTCGCATCAAAAAATCGCAACACTACTGAACTTTCTGGTAACAATTAAAAAAAAAAAAAACTTTGATTAGCCCCTGTAATCTCTTAAATTTTTTGGCGCTTTTGATTTTTTTTGGAAAGAGATTACTTCGCTCGTAGAATCTGCCCAAGTAGTGGCATTGCTGGCTTAGTCAGCACTTAAACGTAATCTTGATGTGACTACAATATTACGAACAAAAACATCTCACAATAATTAACCAATTAATTTTAAGACTAAAACAGATCAAACAATCACATATGATACAAGAATCGTATCTTACAGACTTCCACAAGGCAGCATTCTGGGCTTGTTGCTATTTCTTGTCTACATCAATCACTTTCCAGAGGATACAAAGCATCAAATTAAATTTATTCGTCGATGACAGTACTCTGACCTTCAATGCGGGAAAATATGAAAATAGAGAATGACGCAACTAATAGTCTTATTTCAATTATTGCCTGGTTAAAACCTAACATCCTTTAATTTATAATTAAATGATTTTCAAATTAAGACTAAACACTTTTGTCATATGTTATGGAAGGAAGAATTTTACAAACAAGTAGAGGGTGTAGCGGTGGGCTCTCCTTTCTCCCTTTGTTGCCGATATATTCATGGACGACTTTCAGGATAAAGCCCTTAATACTTCTCGTCTAAATTCAAGATTCTACAAGAGGTATGTAGATGACACTTTCGCAATTTTACCATCAGACAAAGATACTGCTTTTCTAAATCACCTAAATTCCATAAACTCCAAAATTCAATGTACCATGGAGTTAGACGCAAATAACTAGTTAGCTTTTCTTCATGTGTTAGTTATTCGAAATCCTAATAACACCATAAGCCACACTGTGTATAGGAAAAAGACCCATACAAAGAGATATTTAAACGGTGAATCTTACCACCATCCAACTCAGTTAGCTACTGTTAGTGAATCATTGTTTTAGAGAGCACGAGGGATCTGTGACAGTAAACACTTGGCCACCGTGCTTCAGCATGTCAAGCAAGTCCTGTACGACAACAAGCTTCGGGTTCCGCGCCTCCGTCACAGTGACCGAGTGAAGCCGGCCACAGTCGAGCGAGTACCTGCTGTATTACCGTATATCAGAGGCGTTACGGATAAGATTGGCTATATCTTTTAGAGGGCTTCCATAAAAACATTTTTTAAAAAGATAAGTCAAGTTTTACTATCTGTCAAGTGCAATATACCACTACAAGATTTTTTTTGTGAGAAAGGCGGCAAATGAGCAAGCGGTTCACCTAATGGTAAGTGATTACCGTCGCCCACGTACATCTGCAACACCAGAGGTGCTGCTAATGCGTTGTCGGTCTTTAAGAATGTTCGGGAGATGGGAGGGAGGATGAGGAGGAGGATGAGGCAAGGGAGTAGGCCTCCGGTTACCTCACTCACCGAACGAAAGAAGCACAAGATGCCGCTACTTCACGCCTAATTGGCGACAACAGTTTACATTATCAAAATCATCACAGAATGCTATAATTAACCTAGAGAATAAAAATCTGGATTTTAGAAGGTCTGTCGTATTTCTCAGAATCTCTTTTGATTCCTAACTTCAGAGGGAGCGGATATTAATAAAATGGCATCGAAATTAAGTTCTGGAATTTTCGCTATTAGAAGGAATAGACAGTAGACTGATGAAGTGTGAAGTATAAAATGATATTCGAATAAGTAAGTTTTATATTATATACGGTAAGTTTTATATTTATGCTGTAACTTAAGCTAAGCATTAAATTAAGCACATTTGCTATTTTACATCCCTCCATGCAGAGTAATTATACATTATATTATATATAATATTATCGCCTAAAATTTAAGGAATTCAATTAAGTCAGGCAGCACAAACAGTTAATATCAAAATAGCGTCGTATATTTATATAACATTCCTGTACCACAAAATTTCTAGGCAAGACCAATTATTGTTTAACTAATAAAATATTAAAGTATAACAGGGGCACAAACTAATCTAATAATCACGAGTATTTTTTTTTTTTTACTCTTGGGGATCGTAGAATGAGACACAGTAAAGTGTCAGAAAAAAGGTGTAGCGAAATAACCATGTCAACACAACACCTAAAATTCCTACACAAATCTGTGACGCCTTCAGCGTATCAAAATTGTGAACCATATGGTACAGCAATTGTCGAACTGTCTGCCAAATATTTTGACTTGGAAGAGTCAAAATCTATGAACAATTTAATAATGGTGATGATGTGAAGTCCTATACGCGTTAGTTCACATAAAATCACTATTTAATTTACTTCCGAACTCTACACACCTACATTTTGTACACACTAAGTTTTAAGCATTACAAGACTATACCCTATAATTTAACTTAAAATGTACATTGTGATGGTACATGGTAATCCTTGCTCAGTGTATTTGTTTATTTAAAGAATTATATATTATAATATCTAATCAAAATTAATATCGAAATGAATTATTGTAGTAATTATTTTCTTTAACAAATAAAATAAAGGGTTATGATTTTGCTTCGGAAATATAAGGTTTACAATGTTTTTATTACACCGTCTTTAATTCACTTTTTGTACCTATTACGCGTTATTTACCAGTTCGTTCTTGACAAGTTGAAACAATTGAAATCCTATTATTTGTTAAGTTTACTTTTCGAGCTTAATTTGGTTTCCTTTTATGGATATGAATCTTTTGGATGTGTTTGGAATGAAATTTCTTATGGATATGTGGATATAAAACTATTATATAATTATTTTATTCCATTTTAATTTTTTATTATAATCTGTTTATATATTTTATATTTACGTCATTACGTTATGTGTTATAACATATTTATAATACAGAGTTCGTATTTACAGTTACATTAAAGAAAAAAGGAAGAAAAATCGCCATCGATTTTTCTTTATGATTACGATTACGAAAAATATGACACACAACACCTTAAATATGACATATTTAATATGTATGTAAAATATTTCGAATTTTATTTTGTCTATCCTAATTTACACTGCTCTAGGCTCATGTCGTTGATGGCTTGTTTTTTTGCTCGGTATTCAAATAGGACAGCTCGAGCGATATGAATGTTTTGATACAACCTGGTCGCTCTTTAAGTATCTTATCGAATTAGCGTTACATCGGATCATTCAGGGCATGGCGGTGGCAGCTTTTGTTGCTGCTTTTTGTTGCTCTAGGCTAGCTCGACCAGGGTAGTACAACGGCCTCGTATAAGTAGAGTGGGGTGTGAAGCAGAGGTCTTCTTGTACTTCTGTGTTTTGTTCGGTGAGTGAAGAAACCCTTCTTCCCCCTCTTCTCCCCTCCCTCTCCCCAAATATCCTTAAAGGCCGGCAACGCACCTGCAGCTACTCTGGTGTTTCTAATGTAAGTGTATCATTTTCCATTTAAATATGAACCATTCAAATTTGGTTCAGAAATGCTAGAGTAGCCGGCGAATATCGAATATATATATATATATATATATATATATATCAATTTTAATTTAGTAGGTTGGCAATTTGGCATTATAATAAAAATCTTCAAATAAATGGATCAAAATATTAACAAACGAGCTACTCGCTTAGCTTAAGAACCAACTTACACTTTTTCTTCATCAGCCTTTGTAAGTTTACTGCCTTTCCAAGACAGTGCTTCCAAAGCTAGCATGGAATGCCAGTGACATGGAACATTTATGGATACTCGCTATCCTGGGTAGCGTAGTTCTGCTACTCTCGCACAAGAGATGTTTTTCCACATCACTAGTCTGTAAAATTTGAGCCGATATATTTCATTGGATAATCCGCCGTCAGAGGGTCAACAGAGTTACGTTCGTTGGTCAACACGCATTAATTATTTATCAGAAGCTTGTAATCTTAATATTAAATAATATCATGAAAGCTTAACACTGAATCAACCAAAACGTAATCATAAAAAACACTTTGTAACACCATCGAGACACACCATCCGTTATATTTGCCATACATGGTACATCGAGAAAACTGGTGGCTGCCTTCTCAGTGACTGAGATATTAACTTGTTTCACCGTGAGCCAGTATCAGAATGTTTATAAATACATTTCAAATATAGGGTAAGTAATCTAAAAATATAGTAATACCACGGTGAGATTTGCCATCTATATTGTTAGTATGAAGTATTGGTTTCTTATTAAAGCAATCACTAAGTCTCCATTATACACATTTGAAAGATACACTATGTTACGTTGTGACGTCCGTGCAACAGACTCACTTTAAATTAAAGAATAATGAAAACGTAAACGACGCAGTTTTTCTTTCTTTTCTTACAAAATGAGACAAGGGCGTGTCCCTTGTCTTATTTTCCATTCTTCGAAGAGAAAAGGATCCATAACAATTATTATATATTAAACATTTATTACAGCGAACTGATAGTCCATTAATTGATAAACTTCTTTATTAACAGTTGTGTAAAAATATGAATGGACAGGCTTAGAGGCCGAGCGCACGTGTAAAATTTAATACAGCGTAATTAACCTGGATCGATCTCCGGAAGATATTAAAATTTTTCGTTTCACCTTCTTATTCATCTAAACATCTCTTCAAGAAAGTGCCAATAAAAACCAGCATACATTTCTTAAAAGGTTTGTTCGCAGGGTTGGTGTTGCGCTGGTGGGCGTGGTACTGACACCCTCACACTAATGATGCTATTCCTCATTACTGTTCTGAGAAATTTGCATTAAGAAAATTCGGACGGATCAATACAATTGTCAATTGCAATTTTAGGTACTACTTGGCCACGTACTTCGTGGTGAAGAAAAACATCCCAAGGAAACTTGTATCTGCGAAAGAGAAACATATCTCTTCTTGTCTTTAAATATAATAAGAGAAGAGGAATAAGAATTTGTGTAGCATTTAAAACCTCTCAAGAAATAAAAGGATGACGTTTATAGAAGTTGTAACTTTACTTTTACGATTGGTAATGGGTAGTTATGTCGATAATAAATATTGACAAATATGTATCGTTCATGTAGCGTCGTATTCATTTCATTTCTCCTTTTTATATCTTCTTATAACTTGTCTACGATGATGTATAGACAGAACCAAAGTAGGGCACAGCGTCGATTAGGACTTCTCTGGAAAATCTATACGTTTAGACAATATACTTATCTATTTATTTTTATATCTATTTATTGACTAGTTCATGTTCTTAGTAAAGTTATAGTAGTGACTCACCCCTCAATCATTAAATGTCCACGAAACCTTTATTAGCTGTGGAAAAGAAAAAGTTTCCTAATTTTATAAGCGTGAGAAAAATTATATATAGACACATGGAACTTCAACTTTCTGCTAAATTTAGTAACCCTGTTAAGTTTTCTTCAAATTTCTACTTGAAAATAGCTGTACCAGTACTACGGCACCGAAAGCTGATCGCCGAGAATTTGTTAGAATGTTTGGAGAGTACTTGCTTTCTGGCGCCTATTGTTGTAAGCGAGTCAATATAACCAGCTGTAGACATGGCTGTCTTACTTATATGGTTGCTTAGTATCAATCGTACATTTTTGCAATTTCTGTTGTAATAATTGCAAAAATTTTAATTTATCTCATGTGTGCAATCAATCAAGGAATTCAATATTCTCTAGTAGAATAAAACGGGTTGATGTGACAAAATTTAAAAAGATAAAAGATAACCTCAAGTAATAAAATATTTTAAAAACTATTGAAGCAGTAAAATTCAATAGATTCAGCACTTTTTAAGGTTACATTTTGGGCTTTCTTAAATATTATTTAACCTATTCCAAACGCGTCTAGCATCTCAAGAAGTATGAAATGGTTCATATTGTTGCATCCCTTTGTCTACTTTTATGTATGGAGCGACCTGGTGTGAAACCATAGCGGTTTATAATAGCGGTAATCAATTGTCATTGAGCTAAGGGAGTAAAACAAAAGATACGAATAATTTAGAAAATCAGCACAAAATCGACATTGGACAGTTTTTTTTTCTTATAGCTATCTTCCTTTCTTAAACACTGAAATGAAACTGGATGATACTTTCAGGGAACGATTAAAAATAAACATAAGGGGGGAAGAGCAACATAATTTGCGCGTCGTTTTATGATTACACGGGTATTTTATCGAGACCTGCTCCTTTTGTTATGTATATCTTCTTGCTTATTCTTAGATCTCAAGTAGCGGGTGACATGGAGTTGTACATCATATTCAGAAATGTAAACAGAAGAAAAGTAGGTTGCAAATAATTTAGAAATTTCAGTAGCCGATTCCGCTGTTACATCACAGCTGGGTACATTTTATCAGATATTGATGAATGGCCGCAGTTTTCATTTTTTATACATGTCCGTAAAAGTTTAAGATTTTTTGAAAAGCAGAATTTTATATTCTCCTTATAGCCATTGAAACAATAATAATATATAAAAGTCATCGACCTCTAAAAAGCTAAAACACAATTTCATTGCGAGATTTGCAAATTTGCGATACCGTATCCGAATTTTTTCTTTTTCTTTTAATAGTTTAATCAGTGTCCATATATTTTCTACATCGATTTTTCAACTTTGACACCATGATCTGGGATTGATTTTAATTCTTAGACACGCATTATTAACAATTATTTATTAGTTACTTATTAGAAATACTACTATAAGTATTTAACTATGTTACCTTAAAATCAATAACTTTGTAATGGGAAACTGACATATTTAAAAAAAAAATCAGTTGACTTAATTCATGATCATAAACAAATAAATATATGTGTATATATATGTATTAGAAATGTACGCACTATGTTTGCCATTTCAATAAAATTTCCTGTTAGGGTCTCCTGGAAGAAATTTCAATGTATGGAATAAGTAGTGCCCTTGTACAAATACTATGTTTTAATGTTTTCATGCCTTTTTGTGTGTACATAAATAAATAAAACAAAACGCTGTAACAATAATTGCTAAAGAATATTGTAATAAAATTTGGTTATATCCTTACACTTTATCACTTTAATATAATAAGTAAATCCATACTTTTAATAAGTAAGGCCATGCTATTCTCGGCTTTCCTAATTTGTATGGGTCCGTTATGAACGATTTTTGTTCTCTATCTGGCCGCCGCATTCAGAGATTTATTTCCAGTCGTAAAATGTCTCGTGACTATAACAGAGACACGTGTGTCTTCTATGCCGAGATGGAGTTTGATAATTTTCTTTATAAAACTTGATTACGATGGCCAATACAACGTTACGGTGGCTTTTGCTAACTGACAGAGTATTTATTAACATGAAGATCACCGATCTATTTTCTTGAATGCCGATTCAATTATACTATCCATCATGAGTAGCTCTACTGTATTAAGCCGGTTAGTTAGATCTTTGACGCTGACAATGACATTACCGCTTTATATTACAGTGTTTTTTTCATCTCTTGGTACTGAGTATTAAAAATTTGAAATCTTTTAGTTTTTTCATTCATTAACATCTTAATTGAACAACTTACATACTATAAGTTTCTTATGAGAGATTTATAGGATGGGACGGCCCTTGCACTGTATATAAAATCAATAGTTCGTGAATCTGCTGCAATTATTTTTTAATTAATCGCCGTGATTTGTTAATGTTTTGCGAGCTCGACATTTTTCGTTTATAAATCACGTGTTTTACTTTAATACAAAAAATGCTTATATTATAGGTCTATAAACCTTTTTTTTTCTTTTTCATACAGGTAAATGTAAAAAAAATGCATCATTCTTTATTTATCAATGGATGCACAAAAAATGTTTTTATGTGTTTAAAAGTTATAGATATTATTTGTACTATTTTCTGTGCAGTTTCATTCATCCGACTGGTCGTTGCGTTGCCATCGCTCTTGTCATCAAGAGAGATGCTTCTTTTCTCGCATATCCATTCAACGTAGATATGCAACCAACGTTTTTGATATTATGCCGCGAGTAATATAGCTGTAGGATAGTTTTAACAATGACATTTTAAAAGCCACGCAAACTTTATAAACCAAATATTTCTTTTAATTTTTAATGAGATAGGCGGCAAACTAGCATGTGGTTCACCTGATGGTAACTGATTACCGCCGCGCACGAACATCTGCAACACCAGAGGTGATGCAGGTGTGTTGCCGACCTTTAAGCATATTTGAGAGACGGAAGAGATGATGAAGAGGGGATGGGGAGGGGGGAGTGGGCCTCCGGTTACCTCACTTACCGAATGAAACGCAGAAGCACAAAATGCCTCTATGACACGCGGGTCTTTCGAGCAGCAGCAAAAGCCGCCTCTTGGCTCTATTATAATTTATTGGGGTTATTTACTTATATTCTTGTCTGGTTGGGTGGTACATGTAAATACGTGGTATATGTTTACATACATTAAATCAATATTAATTTTAAATAATATTGCATTTTTTGAATGTAGTTTAAATTGAATAGTACTAAATTATTAGTTAATTTATACAATTGAAAAGTATTTCTTTTGGCATATTTTGTAAACAACTGCATGGGTTCAAAAGTATCATAAGGACTAGAAATTTAGTCAATGCGGTTGATGACAAAAATAAGTGAAATCCTTATTGAATGTTTATACAATTATTTAATTCTATCACATACGAGTACCATAAGTATAACTTCTAAACTGCGCTGTAAGATCTCATAATTAGTCTATGGCTCAGCGTCGCTTTACCCCTTCAGTACGGGTTACTATCGTGTGATTTGTTGTGTGTTTATTATATCACTTATATTTCGCACCTCATTTTATCGTCTTATTATTTTTATACAAATAGCGTTCATATGCTCAACCTCCATTCAAATATTACATTATTATTACACTACTACTGCTACAATTAGAAATAATTATTATTCTGTATATGGGCAAAAGTATAACTTTAGTATTATTAAATATTCTAATGAATATACATGGACTACCGATGCCAGTCACTAGCCAGGCTAATGTGCTAGAATATGTAACTAGTCCGACCTTAAATAATGTAACAATTAACAAAGTTCGTTTTGGAATCAAATTTTAATTGTGTTTATTATTAAATAAACTTCGATAGATCTGCCGCCGTTTCACGTATTATTTTTCCCCATGATTGTTACATTATATTACAAAGTGGGGCGTAAAACAGAATTACTATAATAGCTTTGTAGAAAGTGAGTAAGGAGATGTCAGTAATTTTAAGACTCTTAATAAGCTTGGCATCAGCCGTACGTCTCGTACTATCGACAGGAACATCATCAATTTCTTAAACAACAAGTCGACAAAGTTAGAATTCGGCAAAACCTTTATAGCCCTTATAACCCTATAGGGTTAAGAAACAAAAAATATAGTCGCGTGAAATTAAGATTCCCACCACTTTGCTTTGCGAGCGGGCTCTTCCACTGTTGGATTCTTATCTTAGTAATAGGATCCAAATGAAGCAGGTAAACAGCGTAATTCCACTATTTTATTCATTCCAAATAATGTACGCTACGTATAGTCTGGCAATAGAGTACATATTCTTTTACCGCTCTATTAGTTATATTTACTATTACTATTTTTGAATTATTTACATATATAATCGTCTGGTTGAGTGGTATATATAAATATGTATAACACACACACATAAAATACTATAAAATAAATAAGATATTGTAACGAATTCCCGATAATGTCTTGTCAACTCTTACGTCTTCGAATGACAACTCAAAAGATATAATATCTTATATATTATCATTCTGGAATAATCGAAAATAAAAAGACGATCGAAATTCGGGACTATATAAGGAGCACCGGAGTGTGCTACGGACAGTTCAGTAGAGAATTCTGAAGTAAGTGGAAGAGGAAGACCACTAAGAAAAGGAAGAGATTTTTTTTTTTTTTTATGAAAAAATAGGCCTGTGTTTGACCTCAATCTTGCCCGATGGAAAGCGAAGATGAGGCCTAGGATGGTACACGCTTGCCTAGATGTCTGTTCACTTTGGCCTTGAAGATATCCAGGTTATAGGCCTCCGGAAAAACCGACCTCGGCAGAGAGTTCCACTCCTTAGCCGTCCGCACAAAGAAAGAAGAGGCAAACCGCCTCGTGCGTAATGGAGGAATGTCTACAACATAAGGGTGGAACTTCTCGCCGCGTCTAGTCGTTCGGTGATGGAAAGGGAAGAGGGTATTAGGTTATGCAAAACCTCCGCACACTCTCCGAAATGAATTCGATAAAAAACCGAGAGGCAGGCCACTCGTCTACGGTGTTCGAGGCTTTGAAGTTTTGCCTCTACTAGTGAGTCACTGCCTATGATCCTCTTCGCTCGGCGCTCCAACGAGTCCAAAGCATCAAGCTGATGTTTAGCCGAACCATCCCAGAGGTGGGAACAGTATTCCATGCAAGAGCGGACTTGAGCTTTGTATAGATTTAAGAGCTGCTCCGATGTGAAGTACCGTCTCACCCCCGAGAGGATACTAAGTTTTTTGGCAGCAGTGTTTGCTATGGACTCGATGTAACGACCGAAATTTAGGTTAGAAGAGAGATCTAGACCTAAGAGCGCAAGACGGTCATTTACCGGAACGGAGACATTCCGGAAAGTCGGAGTCAGTTGGAATGGACTCCGTTTCGCCGAAAAAAAACAAGCCAACAGGTATGCAAGGAGGCGGTTGTTTAAAATGCGCTCCATAACCTTACAGAGTATGGAGGTGATTGCGATAGGTCGGTAGTTGGCAGGGTCGGCACGACTTCCTTTCTTAGGTACAGGTTGGACATTGGCAATCTTCCAGGACTTCGGAACTTGACCAGTCCTCAGGGACAAGCGATAGAGGCGAGTCAGAACAGGAGACAACTCAGGCGCACATGACCGCAAGACAATGGCAGGAATGCCGTCAGGCCCACTAGCCTTATTCACATCTAGAGTTCTGAGTATTTTGAGTACCTCTTTTTACCGAATGTGTACCTCGGGCATTGCAGAGTCACAACGAGGTAGCAAAGGTGGGCAGTTATCAGCTGCATCTAGTTGTGAATTCTTCGCAAATAGAGAGGCAAACATGTCTGCTTTCTCTTTGGCGGTGTGAGCTAATGAGCCATCAGACTTCTGCAATGGCGGGAAAGAAGACCGGCAGAAATTGGCTTCGACCGATTTGGCAAGAGACCAGAAAGCTTTACTCCCGGATGGGTAAGACGCTAGTTTGGCTCCAATACGGCCAATATGGTCGAAGCGGGCCTTGCGGAGAGCACGTTTGCAGGACTTAGCAGCACTATTGTAGGCTCTTTTCAGTTTCGGGACATTCGGTGCTTTGCGGGCTCGAGCATCCGCCCACTCTTGGTAAGCTAAGTGCTTAAGTGCTTCGGCACTATCACACTCAGAGTTGAACCAAGGGCGGGCTCTCACATGGAGTGAGATATCAGAATATGGAACAAAATATTCCATAGCCTGATATATCACTCCAGAAACAGCATCCGCGCAGCACGCCGGGTCTTCTGAAGAGAAGCATAAGTGCTGCCATGGGTAGGATGCACAGAAATGCCGCATCTCATCCCAATCAGCTGACTTGTATCGCCATACACGCCTAGTCCCCATGTGTTCGGGTTCAGGTGGCGAGTAGACAGACACAGATTTCACCAGACAGTGGTCGGAGCTACCTAACGGGGAGGAGACTGCAACTTGATATCGGTCTGGATCAGTTGTCATCAGAAGGTCCAAGCAATTGGCCGTGTGGCCATCAATATCAGGTATCCGAGTAGCGCCAGCTACCACTTGGGAGAGACCTAGCGGTAGAGCAAATGCGTATGCTAATCTCCCGGCATGGTCAGTGTTTAGGTATGGGTACAGCCACTCCTGGTGGTGGGCGTTGAAGTCCCCCAGAACAACTAGCTGCGCTGTCGGGTACCTGAGCTGAGCTTTTTCCGCAGAGTCAGTTAGATACTGAAAGAGCCTGGTCGTCTCCATGTTGTCGGTATGCGACCGATAAACACTGGCATAGAGTATCTGCTCCAAGCCAGTGTTCACCAGAACCCACAATACGGAAAAACTGGAATTCTCTAGGTTACGGAGACGTCGACAGCAGATGTCATCGCGAGCATACACGCAGGTGCCAGCGCGAGATTTGAAGTTGTGTTCCAGGGTGTAACCTGGGTAGTGCAAGTATGCTGCATCAGCTGGACATCTGATTTGCGTCTCCGTGAGGAACAGCAGATGTGGTTTTTCAGTCTCAAGGTGGTGATGGACTGGAACGAGATTGGAGTGCAGACCTCGGATGTTGGAGAGGTGCACTTTTAGTGCAAGGGAGTTCAACCGCTGTTTAACCAGTTTCTTATTTTTAACTTTTTCCATTGTTATTTTTGGTGAACAGACAGACAGAAAGGGGACAGTTAGGTGAGGCATAGCTAAAACGAATACCAAGCGGTACAATCATAGTGCTGCACTGATGGGAGACTGGTCTGGAGCGCGCGGGGACGCCCTAACCCCCCAAAGATGTTCACCGGGCCCTTGCATCTGGTCGCCAACCAGCACGATGACGCATCCTGGGATTTTTCGCGAGTTGGCGGGGCAGCCTTTCTTAGGTGGCTAACCTACCAGTTGGGCCCCCTACTACCTGCGGTCGGCCAGCGGAAGACCGTGCTTAGGATCCCGCTACCCTCCATGAACAGTCACCCAGTACAGACACCACGCAGTACCGGAATCGGTTCGCTCCACCATGCAACTGCCTAGACTCCCCTTCCAAGATAGCTACTCATGGCATCATGCCGAAACGCGATAAAAATCACTTGGCGGCAAGGCTTTGCCAAGAGGGTGGTAACAAGCCGCGGCCGAAACCTACCACCAGATGGTGCCGTTCATTTGGCGCTACCCAAGGGACACGTGTGGGTATCTAGAGCTATAGCCCACGGACGCGAACAGCAACAGATAGGATGAAAACAGAAGGAAACGGCAGAGGATTGGTTACTATCAGGAAGACCCGTGGAAGATCACGCGCGAGCATATCAAGAAACTCTGTTTACTCCATTCGTAAGTGTTAAAAATAAATTTAAGTTTTAGAAACCAGCCTTTTTACTCCAATATCGGCACCCGTAACTCGTAACAACTGATGTCAGAAGTAAAATTAGAGAATGCCAGTCATGCCCAGAGAAAATAAATAAGGTGTGACTACTCGCGCCGCAGTTTTGCAGCAACAACAAGAAGATATTACGGCTAGCAGTTTAGTACAGACTGCTCAGCGTCTAGCTCCGTTCACAGCCGGTGGACTTGACATACTTCTGGCCCAACTTCGTGTTACGCAAGAGGATAAAGTGCGCTGCCAGGAAGAACAACTGCGCGCCTTGCAAGAGGACCAAGCGCGCCGCCAGGAAGAACTGTGCATCGCCAGGCAGAACAAGTGCATCGCCTGGAAAAACAACTTTTAATAGTAACCTAATGAACAATCGTAAATCAACTTTTTTTAAGAAGTACTGTCAAATTTAAGTAGATTTAATTCGTGTGTATTGGCACTTTCAAGTTAGATGGGCCATAATTTCCCCAGATATCTAATATTATGGAAAAGGAGTTCCCTTTTACATAACAGTGATAAAAGTTTGATAGTACTGGTCGCCTGAATAACTGTCTGCATTTTAAGCCACCAATCAAACATAAAAATACAATCCAGTTGTATTTTTATACAATCTACTTGTATTTTTATGTTTAAGATTGAGAGATAACAAGAATTTACGAAAATGGTTTTCTGTTAGGAAAATCAATTTTTTTTCTGTCAAGCAGACTGGGCCTTTTTTTTAACCTTAGTAAACTGAAATATTTGTTAATAAGTAAAGACGTTATTAAAAAATATTTTTGACTTACGCTATTGTTAATTGTCCTTTCTACCGACTTTTCATCAGAGTTTATTGGACTACGTGATCGGTGGTGAGCCTGACGTGTCCAAGACAACGATACAAATCGTACATAAGTTTCTAAAAAAACTGGTTAGTACGATCTCTCCATATAGGGGATAAATCTCTAGTTTCCTGATTTGAAGGTGGCCGTGGGTGTTGTTTATGTTCAAAACTAGACTAATAAGAACGTGTTATGTTAGTTTCAGTTGATAGAATTATAAGTCTTTACCACTTTAAAATAAATTTAAATGTAAATGTAATGATAGATTCTCTTATGCCGCCATGGCACATCTACATATATAACAAATCATAAAAAATATAGCAACATAAACCATAGTTTATTTGACCTGAATCATCTGCCTACCGATAACATCGTGTAACATTTTCTGAGTACCTAATCTAACCTAACCTAAGCAAAAATATTATAATTATTAGACCATCTCAGAAAGCTTAGTCACTAGTCCGTATATTTCATTTATTATATAGATGTATATTAAAATAAGATGTATATAAAAAAAGCGGAGTTTCGTTTGATTTCGACGTTTTTCTTCGAATTGTGATTTTCATGAGATTCAATAAACACGTTAAATTTTTGCTTACATCCTCTAATTGCATTAAAATTAGGTAGAAATATTAAATAAAGTAATAAAATTTAAATTGTTAATCGTGTTAATGATTATTTAAAACACTTGCACAAGGTAGTTCTGAGAACTTAATTACGCCATCTTAGTTTTTCTGATAATATGATAATTTTGATCGTTTTCCGCTGACTAACTGCAAAGTTCATGGTATAAACTTATGCAGCAGGGATTTATTTTTCTTTTGAGACTTAGTAGTTACGAGGCTTCCTATATATTTGACCGTTAAATGCAGCTAAATGATAAGACTAAGAAGTACAAAGTCAAATTTAAGTGTACATTTTAAATAGAGCTTTTTTTAAATTTCAATGTTCATTAAGTCGGGGTAAAAGCTTTTTCGTATGTGTTAAGTAAAATTTTGCAGTAAAATCTCTTTAGTTGTACTGTTTGTATCTGGCTAGTTTTGAAAAAACAGAAAATAAAGAATAAAAACGGTTTCCCGTCATTTCTCTGTATTGTTTTTCTGTACGCCAAAATGAGTAATGAAGTTTTATTACAAAAAGAGAAAAATGGAGCTTGACTGACCTTTGACCGTGATCTTTTTCACACGTTCTTGTCGTAGGTAATCCTATTTTTATCACCAGTGATCAATCTTTTCAAAAAAGGGTACGGTTTTATTACGTTTCACACGCAAACAAGTAAATACAACATTAATTAGGTTCCTTTCAGTGAGCTTGTATGGCACCCAAATATCGAGCTTTTTGTACATCCCGACTTTTTGAAATGTGTCAAAAATATTTTGTGGTCATCCCCTAGCTCTTCAGCTACGTCGTAATTGCTAATATGTCGCAACTTGTTCCACTTTTTCAAAAATGGCATCGATTTTATCCATAACAGGTCGACCAGAGCGAGCTTCATCTTTGACATCAAAATACCCGGACTTGATTTTGTATTACTCTTACTGAAACTGCGTTAAGTCCATAAACGTCACAAATTTTAGCAGCTTGTGTTTAATTTTTTCCTTTTTTGTAACAATACTTCAAAATTTTTCTTTGTCTGATTCACTCATTTTGGCGGAGAGAAAAACAATAGAAAAATGGCGGGAAACAGTTTTTCCTTTAAGTTTTTCTGTTTTTAAAATGTCATTCATTTCATTTCCATTTAAGGGTATCAAAACCAGGCAGATACAAATAGTACAACCAAAAAGATTTTACTGGGTCTTTTTACTTATAAAATACGACTAACTTTTTGTGAAAAACTCCGATGTCGACTGCTCGTAATTTGAAAATATTTTGTGCTAGTAGCATGAAAGTTATAAAATTTATTGTATGCTTAAAATAGTCCAAATCTAAAATAAATGAATTAATAAATAATTATTTTAAGCTCTGGTGATTCACTAGTTTGTCATCTACAACAAATAAACGAAAATTAAAACATTAACAAAATTTTGTTTAAAGCAAAAGTAAAACCGAGCATTTTTGAACTTTCAAACAGCACTGGATAAATATTTCAAAACAGGCTACGAAAATAAAAATGGTGAAATGTAAGCCTCAGCTAAGTGCTTTTCCTGTGAATGAAAATAAAAGCAGCTAGACGGCTCGATTTTACTCCACGCTACAGATCTTTAGATATGTAAAATAATAAATTTGTTGCTAAGCACTTTCTGTAATTCTAATATTTTTGTTAAAAAATAAGTGTAGATTTATGAACCAAATCAACAATTATTGATTTTTTGTCTATCTGTCTGTCTATCTGTACCTGTACGTATGTGTATCTGTATGTCTGTCTGTGTGTGTGTTCGCGTTTCACGCAACGACGTTACGCATATTTGCCCTTAATCGTCTTATACGATAATCATAGTCACCGTAAGATCTAACTTTTTAATTCTTCCAGACACTTGAAATGGTAATATGGGACATTTCGACGGCTCTTAAAACATGGTTAATATCGTTGTTTTTGTTTAATTTATACTATACTATTACTACCCGTCACCGTTCTAGAAAATTTATTTGTGATATATTCCGCCTGTTGGATAACACATGTCAGATTGACCTATGTTGGCACCCTGGACCATTATGTATCCAAATTAGCTAGCAGACTTAGTTCTGCAGCATATACTGTATGAAAAATAAGAAACCTGACTAATGACGAAATAACTGGATTAGTTTATTTCAGTTATTTTCATCGCATACAGTAAATATACGTTGTCTTATCAATAGGTTTAAACAAATTATTAAACAAAGATTGTTCAAAATGGATTACTATAATATTAAGGAATACATGCCCCTGGGAATGAGTTGTTCTTTACCAAGCTATTTCTAAATATTTAATTTAAATTTTGATATTTGCACAAACGGTAATTTAAAAAAAACTGTCCTTGTTTCTTTCACCCGTTTCTTCTCCGTTAGTTTTCATGACGAAACGATGTTAAGTTTTTTACACGGGTCACTAAAAATTACATTATTTATAGCTTATCCGAGTTCAACGCAAGTGAAGCTGTAAGGAAAAGCTAATGTTTGAATCAAAATGTATTTAAATGAACACAGCAGCAGACGAGAAAAGGTATAATTTAAACTGGAAAATTTTAATTCTTATTGAAAATTAGCTAAAATTAAATAAAATAAACATAATTTACTAATTGCAAAAAAGAACGGTACACGCGTCAAACAGAAAATTTTGCCGTAAAAAATTGCAACATTTTTTTAGCACAATAGAAATCTCACTAAAAAGTTATATACTAATAGCTTTAGCTTTATACATTTGTCAATACGTAATATATTTTAAAAACCACCCAGCAACAACAGCTTTGGTGACACAATGAGACAAGATTCTAAGCTACCACAAGCTTCGGACCTAGCACTATAGAACGAATTATATTGTAGCTACGTACTACCATGTATCAAATGAACAATCTAATTCTAAACATTTTATCTCATTCTTCATTTTATCTTAAAGATTCACTTTCAAGAACATTCATGAAACCAAAGTATAAGATAAACATAATCTCATTGTCATAAATTGTTAATTGCAGTTATACAAGAAACTTAACTCTTTATTCAGAGGTTCGATTACAGTTTTGAGAATTTTCGTATAATCTTTGGTACTGCTGGCTTGCTGGTGATGTTTCAGAACGACGGCGATGGTGAACGATGCTACTTCTAAAAAGTATTTTATCTTTTGCTACTTTTTTAAATTTGAAATCAAATAAAGAGTTTAGAAATTAATACACACAAAAACTTATGCAAATATTAGCAACTGCTCGAGGTTTCGTCCCCGTGAACTTAAATTTAGTGCTTAACTCTTGCTCAAGACAAAAAGTGTCAAGGAATAAGTTCCGCGGGAGTAAGAAGTAAGTTCCGTGATAATGTGACATAAGTCGAGTTACATTGAAATACATGCTGCTGGCCAAAACCAAGACTGTGATGACTGAACGATGCCGGAATATCTAACCGAATTTGCCGAATTTATCTGCCACAGACTAGCGATGGGGAACAGTATCACCACAGGGCACTGTGCTTAACAATACGCTTGCCCAGCGTGCACCACGCTATGGGAAAACCATCCAAAAACTATATATTGCATACAGTGCTTTCTCAAAGAGGCATATGTTTAGCAATGGACTTAAATGAGATGATGTAGCAGTAGTATTATAATACGTACGCAAGCAACTATCGCAATAATAATCTCTTCTCGTGGTCGGTGATGTCCGTATCGAGGTTAAGTCCAACATACTTAATGTTGGACTTATCCTTAATAGATTCGGGAACATCCGCAGGCACTTTACTCGCTTGGCTTAGCTTTAATGGGTGCGTCACCCCCTGCAGGAGTATCTAGCATGGGTGGAGCTGCACCGAGAACTAGTCGCAGCATTGGGGGACGCTCTCTTAATATCAGGCTTTGTTAAGGCCATGGCTTACCATTACAATATCCTTGATAGCCGATGGAACTTCCGCAAGCACTTTTCTCGCTTACAAGGCTTTACTTTTTCGTTTCCATATTATAAACAATTCTCTAGTGGTACAGGTTATCAGTTTTCATTGTACAAATACGGCATTGATTTATTGAAGTAAACTTAAAGAGTGTAAAAATAAAATAATCTATATAAAATAAGTAATCAATTAATTTGAAATAAAAAGATCTGTAAGTATTAACAACTTCTCATATATTCATTTTAATTGAATAGCTCTAACTCGCCGAGCGAATATCTAATTAAATTTGCGTTAATCTCGTCATGCTAACGAGCATCTTCAAAGTGAATAGATCATGACTGATGCGGAAGGTTGTAGCTAGCAGCTGTGAAAATATGCGTTTATTGCTTTGAAAACTTTTCACAGCATAATTACCTCTAAGCAAAGAAATAAAGGCATAGGTTTAAAACATAAACAAAAATATTTCAAAATTTTGTGTCGTTTTGTTTGTTATCAGTATCACTTTGAATTGCTTAGTTAATTCGTTTTAATGGAGGAATGAAATGCACTTGAATATTGACTTATTTTAAAATAGTTTATAAAAGCATTTTTTCTCACTGTAACAAGCAGTCATCCTTTAGCAGCTAAATATTAATAACATATTCATTCAATTAAAAATATTTTTGTGACCGGGATTTCGGTATTGATCATTTCTCAGGAACTTTCTAAAGGTTAAGGCATACAAGGCCGTTTAAAAAAAATTGTGTGAGTGTCTTATTGGGTAGGACCATTATTAATTTGTTTGTTTCGTAACCAGATTCTTTTACAAGTTTTTGTATGTACAATTTCTTCACCAGTGAAGGCGAAAGCCGCTGACAGTTTCATTATATACTATTTTATTAACTAATCTTCCTCCGTTTTAATAAAACATCCGTGGAGGAGGTATACGGCTTCTTGAACATACCAAAGCCGTGTGCAATGAGCGCCATCCAATCAACGCCTTCCCCCGAAGAGGAACATGAAGAAGGATAATGGACCGTAGTCCACGGCAAAAGTGGCGAACCAGAATTAAGCAAACTTAACTTCAGTTCAAAGTCACCCATGTCATTGCTAGCAAACATTAAAGTCGACGGTATAATCCAACTACAGTGAATGCGCGTCGTATGCTTTGGGTACACGTCGAATATAATCGGCCATATTGGCTCTAAAATAACACCTCCGTACACGCCACGAAGATAGCAGACGTAATGTAAGTATTAGTTTTGTCGTCACCACCAATTACAAGGTCTGCACGGCTGTTTACCGCAGATCAAGTCCTGAGTCCACTGCTCATCTCAAGGCTGTCAAGTCTTACGTTGCGTGGCTTTCGGTCGCGGCCTCTAGTCTCCTCCTGTTGGCTTCCACTCGCATAGGTCATCGTATTTTGCTTCACCAACCATTGCAATGATAATTATAGCCATAGTTATAGCCATAGTTATAGTCATCAGTTTTTTACAGTAACCCGAACCGCCTACTTATAAAACCCTGGTTACTAACTACGACATCTTAAATATGATTACTTTTGAATTCATATGTATTGATTGTTATTTTATCACATATACGCGTATGTAGGTAAGATATTAATAATAATATATTTTATTTTGTCTGTACGATATTTTACCTATGCAAGTATATTTAAGTTTAATTTATGTACCTTATTGTTTTGTTTTTAACCATTTTTATGTACACCGTCGTCTTAATGTTTTATATTTAAATTTTTATCGAATGCGGAAGCAACGAAAGAGTTATGTCGGACTCTTACTGACTAAAACCCCACGGTGTCGTCATTTGTCGAGACCACGGGAACGCTTGCGCACACTACCGCAGTCGCGATGGCGGTTGGCATATGGGGGCCTCTTCTCAGAGGAGGTAGCTTGTGAAGAGCATGCGTGCCACTTCGAGGCCTTACAAGCGACGAATTACCCCCGAATCCGTCGCCTTCACCACAATTATGAGGGATGGAGGAGCGTTTAGTAGGCCTTTTTCCGGTTCACTGGCTGCGAATCGGAAGATAGGAGCCTCGTTCTCTATTATTCTCCGTAGCTTCCTTCTGCAACACCACTTGTTCCCAGAAGGTGATTCCGGAGCTCCACGATCACTACTTACCTTGGCCTTAACAAAGCCTGGTGTTAAGAGACCATCCCCCACCGCTGCAACCAGTGCTCAGTGCAGCTCCGCCCATGCTAGATACTCCTGCAGGGCGTGCCGCACCCATTAAAGCTAAGCTAAGCGAATAAAGTTCGCGGAAGTTCCCGAAGCTATTAAGGATAAGTCCAAGGTACTTCAATTTGGACTTAACCTCAATACGGACATATATTAGTTATTACATAGTATATTGTTTTTGGAAGGTTTACTCATAGCGTGGTGAACGTTGAGCAAGCGGATTGTTAAGCACAGTGCCGGTACCCTCGTACTGGTGATACTGTTGCCCATCGCTAGTACAGACTAGGGTTATCGGAAAATTTAGTTAGAGCAAGGCAGCAGTACCAAAAATTATACGAAAATTATTAATAAAGTTATCGAGCCTCTGAATAAAGAGTAAATTTTTTAATAATAATTGAATTAATAATTAATATAACTGTAATTGACAATTTATGACGATGAGATTATGTTTGTCTTATACTTTGGTTTCATGAATGTTCTTGAAAGTGTGTCCTTATGATAAAATCAAGAACACTGTCACAAATCCTGATATGTCTTATAAAATAATATTTCAACTGTTTCCCTTTGAAGCATATATAATTGAAACATTTCATGCAGTAATTTTTATTTTCGCTTCTTTGAATGTTATTCGTATTGTTTAAAACTGGAGTATAAGTAACTGAAGCTAGCTTCTCATCCAATACGTTCATAAGCACTTTATCGGATGTGTTCTAGTCACCAAAATAAATTAACATGAGATATTGTTAATTTCTTTATGTAACACTGTCTGTTCTCTATAAGTAAAAAAAAATTAAGCATTAAGCCTATAAATGTCCCTCTCTTAGGAAAAGGCATACTCTAATTTTTTAATGTTTTGGAGCAGGTTAGCTGATTTCACATCTGCACTTAAAATTTAAATTAACAATTGTTATCACTTTACAATTTTGAATTAAGTTAGATGAGAGTTTTCTGACTGAAAATAATATGATATTACAATCCAGGACATAAGAGGGGTACCTACGGTTTTTCATTCACCTGTTTCTTCTTTATCTAACACTCTCTGTTCTCTATAAGTAAAAAAAATAAAGCAGCTTATAAATGTCCCTCTCTTAGAAAAAGGCATTGTTCTAATTTTTTTATGTTTTGGAACAGGTTAGCTGATTTCACATCTGCACTTAAAATTGAAATTAACTATTATTATCACTTCACTCAACTTTCCCCTAAATTTTATTATCAGCAAACATAATCTTTCTATAAGTATATTTAACATTACATTATATATTTTCACTATTCTACCAACTGGATATTTTTATCACCCATATAACTTGCAAACGGTACTGTAATTGTGAAGTTTCTAACTTCTAACAATATTGTCTCTAGTTGGTTGTCTCTAGTTGACTCAACTTATTGGAGTATCACCGACATTATTATGTTGAGGAAATTACATCACGTTTTCACATCAAATTTGCGCTTTAAACATTTTGCAACTCACCAATCACAGTATTTTTCATATGAGTAAGATAATATTAAAATATAAAAAATGGATAGCGATATTAAAAAGCAACATATTTTTTCATTGAAACATGTTTGAAACTTCTGGCACATATAATTAATCACAGCTGTTGTTGCCCCATTCATTTACATTGTTAAGCAGTATATTTGGAAAATAGCCAGCCATGCATTTGTGTTGCTGGCCTTTTATTTGTTCTTTTAGTTGTTGAAATCAGTATGGGCTCATTAAAACCAAAGTAAAAGTTTCATTGAAACATGCGCTACTGGTGTGTCCGCGAGCGTCATAGCGCGGTGGGGGCAATGAATTAGTGCGGAATACGAAATATATCTCAGGTTCCCAGATGAAGCTGTTTTATTTATGAGCAGTCTAAGATATTTTTTGACGAAGAACTCGATTGTCGTATCACATTTTAGCGAGTCCAGTTACAGTAAAAAAATAATTTATCACAGGATAAGTAGAGGTAACATGTCTGATCTGTCTGGATAATATCAACGATTTTTCGTGTGCTAGTACTCTTTCTTTGTGAATAAAAGACACCATATGCAATTGGTAACAGTTTAATTAAATAATAATTTAAAATGTAAGCAAATCAAAGGAATATGTACCGACAGTTAACCTCAAATCTATGAGCCTACTTAAAAAAGTTTATAATACAAAAACACACTTTTATCACTAATACTCACATAAATTATCATTCACCACCATAAATATTATTTAAAATCACACACAAATTCACATGTATTTTTAAATATAATATTTCCACTGATATAAAACCGGTGTTATAGATTCATATGTATTTGAATATAGTTATCTGTTCTCACGAAAACTTGAGAGATGATTACCAACCAACTTCATGGTGTCGCTTTTAGGTGTCGGTATGCGCGTATTATACGTAATGGTAATGATTTCATTTGCCAAAAATGTTGGTTAAATTTATTAATTAATGTGAAAGGTGTTAACGTTTGACAAATCGTGTTAAAATATATGGAGCAATTTATTGTGTATAAAATTATATTTGAAACAACTATAGTTATAAGTTATTTGTATTGACTAAGATTTTGTATTTAGAATATTTATTTAGTAATTAGTTAGTTGTTTCTGAGCAATCTGGGTGTGAACAACCAACAAGGTAAGGTGTTATTTCTGATATTATTGTAACATTTTTAATTATTAATAGATGATAATTTTGATGTCTCATTTTATTTCTTAATCCTTTGAATACTTACCGGTATATAGCATTTACAGTAATGTTAACTAGCTTCATAATGATTGTTGAACAATAATTTAAATCTTTTCAAACAGTACAAATTTCTAGAATCTAACTGTATATTAACTTTATATCATATTTAGGATACCATACCTAAGTAGAGTAAATTCATGTTCAATTTCTGTGAATCGTGGTAATTATATAAAGAGCGGTTATTGTAAAGGAGAGGTAGTGAATCCCTAATAATTAAGGAGCAATAGTTTTGTCATAAGAGAGTATCTACGGAGTTTCGCCTGTTTCTTCTCCGTTAGAAGGACCTCGATACGAAACGGTGGTAGATTTATATAATTGAATAAAGTATTATTTAATTTACTTCAGTACTTTTCAAGTCCTACCTAATTTTGATAATTGATTACTTTAAATTACTCCTGATCTTTAAGATTATTTTATGTTAAGTTCAAAGTTTGTGTTAAACTATTCCAAACCAAGCATATTTATTTATTTTATTTATTGTTAGCCTTAAGCTTAAGGTTACATTGGGCGGACTTAATGCCAAGTGGCATTCTCTACCAGTCAACCCTGGTATATTTATATTTTTTGAGTTCATCTAACCTTACTGACTTGAGGCTGAAACACACATTTACACACGCACACGCAGTAAAAAAATAATGTAAAGCCTGTAAGTGCTCACTGCTGGGCAAAGGTTTCCATCTCAAATATGAGAGGGTTAAGAAGCCGGCAAAGGCCCGCCACGCTGTTCCAGTGCGGGTTGGCGGGCTTCACATGTCGTCGAAATAATATCTTTATTATTTTTCAGACATGAAGCTTTCCTCCCAATTTTTTTTATTCACCGCTGAGCAAGTGGTACAGACAGCACTTAAAATTGCTTTTAACAATTTTAGTGATGCGGGCGCAGGGGATCTAACCCAGGTCGTACTTTTTCTTAATGTCAAAATAAACAAATACTCATAGTATTTTGTATGTCGCTTTTATTTTATATTATTTATTTTAATATTATTTTTTTGTATGTCGCTTTTTAAAATATCAATAGACCGAGAGATATTTTGATAGGTGAGGGTGCAATTCCTAAATTCCGACTGCTGCCTAAAGCTTCTTTTGTCAGCCAGTAAATAAAATAAAAGAAAACGCTATTGGAGAAAAAGGCGGCATAATTCCCCTGCAAGCTCAAGCTTAGCACACATTGCTTGCAGAAGTAACCACCATTGGAGAAAAAAGGCTCTAGCGTGGCACCTCCTGTACGAGGTACAGACAAATGACTTGCCTGAGGTGGAGAGATGATGTGAAGACCTACACAGTTTAGTCGATGAACAAAGGTGACAGGACATTGCTTTGTGGCAGTTTTGTGGGAGGCTATGTTCAGTAACAACTTGGAAGGAGAATATGAGAAATAATGATAATGTAACAGTTAAACATAAAACTTATCAATTTAGATTAGATCATTTAAAAAGTTACAACAATTCTTATACAAACTAACAAAAATATTTTGAAGAATAGGGATATCTTTCCAGAAAACCAAGATAGTAGTGATCTTGTACTTAAAGTAGAGGATTACGAATTTAACCATTTGGACGATCAATGTTAACATATGATATATATGATTATTAATTTAACACACGCATCTTTGGAATAGTAACATCTCTACCCGGTGGCTAAGATACGGAGAGTCAAAGTCTAGAACTGGTCACCGTCATACCAATACTTAGTTAAGATTAAAGAAATTTAGAAATAAAACATTATTGAACTCGTCATAAAATATTTTCCGTCAGTCTCTTTACAATTTATGAGATGAAGTTTTCCGATACTTTTTCATCTTGTACAACACTGGATTTGTTGAAATAAAGACTTAAAAAGCACTACCTACTAAGTAATAAGCAGTTCTTTACCAAAGAAGCTTTTGTTTTCGTAGTAGCTTTATTTTCTATAATAACAATAGAATACGTAATGATAACTAGACTAAAAATCCAGAGTGATTTTTATCAAAACTGATAATTTTTCAATAAATATAGTATGTAAGTGCATAAATCTTTTCGACATTATTAAAATTTTAAATGAAGTTTTTTTAAGATTCTAATGAATATTGTCGAACATTCCTTTAGGCAAAAGAGAATCGGAAAACCTGTTTCGCTGCATGTATTACAATTTTTAACCAAAATTTAGCTCTAAAAGAAAGTATGATTTTATTTGTATATTTGTATGTATGTATCTGCCTATTTATGTAAGTATATTTTTTGTCTAATTTTACTTGATTTCGTTTAGCTACACCGCCTCTATAATATGTTTTAAAAAGCTGCTGAAGCTGTAAAGGCGATCAGGCCAACAGCGTATATCTAAATCGTGGGGGGTTTAGTCGGTCCGGCACTTAATGCTGGTCTAAACATAACCAGACACTGCCTTCAATGACTGGTACCCTTCAGCCACGTGAAAGAATAAAAAAAAAGATCAACATGACGATTTATCCCGCGCTCACATTACCTTTTGCAGTCGAAAAAGAGACAAATATGATCCGTTGGGCCAAGCACTCGTAGTGAAAAGCGTTTGAGGGCACATCGAGGGTGCTGATGATGGGAGGTGCTGCAGGAAAAGCATTTGACAGCTGATTGTGAGCGTTATATTGAGTCACGCGCTACAGAAACCTTAACTCAGCGTGGTAGTGTTAGGTTAACATCAAGAGAGGACTGTCAAAAGTCGCAGTTTTTTTGATCAGAAGTCCAAAAATTGTTACAGGAATGGGATTATGTCAGTATCTACAAAATAGCAACAAGTTATCGAAGAAAATGGCACGTATATTATAATCAAATGTAAATAAACTATCATAAAATATATCTTGAATATGTACATAAAACACGAAAAAACATTATGCACGACCAATAATAGTGGTGTTTTACGGTTTGAATAGTATAGGGATAAATATATTTACAGGTGAGGTTCAGTCTGAGGTGTGATTAGGCAACTATACATATACAACTTTTTCAGAATATACGAGTACTAGAAGAAAAAAGTAGGAAGCGGCAGTGAAAAGTTGTAATGACATCACAATTCCCTGCGGATGAAATAAAAGTTGGCGGCTGAAGTTAGTAAACTTGGAGCTATCTTTTTGAATATTAGTTACATAGTGTAAAATCTTTCAGAGTAAAATTTGCTTTTATACCGTCTTTGTTTTTTTATCCACGATTTTAATTTAGTTTGGTTTACTTTACTTTACATTCTTGAAGGAGAATATACCAAATATAATATATATTGTAAATGACAATAAATATATTATATACGAAATAAGATAGTGAATCGAAGTTGATGTTTCTCTTTTTATTGAATTTACATCATCCGTTCCCACTTAGTGGAATTGATATCATCGGTCATTGTAATTATAATAAGATTTTGTATGCTGTATGTATGTGTATATATGTATATATATATTTATATATATATTATTTATATGTATTCATATTGGTTTATATGTATTTATTCCGTCTTTATGTATCTAATTGTAAGTGAATTTTATATATTTATTCATGTACTTTAGTTTTTTTTTTTTACATGTTTAATGTTTGGCACCCTTACTATATCTCTCCACGCCCCGGGTTGACTGGCAGAGAATGCCTAGAGGCATTAAGTCCGCCCCTTTGTAATACTTTTGTTTAAAAGTATTTAAATAAAGTTTAAATAAATAGATAAATAAATAAAATATCTATATTGTCCCACTTAAATTTGAATAAAATATTCGAAAAGGTAGGTCGGTAGGTAATTTCCGTGTGGCTGTCGGAAGTAAAGAATAGCTCCGACCCTGCCTGACCATGGGTGTCGTAAAAGGCGACTAATGGCCCAAAAGTCTAACATCTTTACAATATTACCGTGTGATGGGAGTATAAGAGAATCTGCCATTGCGTCTCGTCCCGTGGGTTTCGTAAAAAGCTGACAGAGGGAAAAACTTACATTATGAGATGGGTAGCAGCATCTTCCTGTATTAGACCATAGAAAAGAAAAACTGCTGTGGTCACCAACCCAGCTGTGGCAACTATAGCAAAATCCCCACTATGATGAGAGATGAAAGCAATGGCCCTCGCTAGTGTGGATGCTATGCTATGTTGGGAGCCACGGTAACGGCGAGGCAGGGGGTGCGTAGAATTTCCGGCTGGATTCTAGAGGGCAACAGCTGGCTGACTGTCTATAAAGGAGGGATTCCTTATAATGAACTCCTGTTTCCAGAAGCGGCTCCATAGAAAGTGGACCTGGAATGTGCCTCAAAATAATGAGATTGACTTCATCATGACGACCAAGTGTCAGTCGTTCTGTAATGTCTCTGCGATCACTAGGGTGAAAACTGGCAGTGATCACAGATTGGAATAAGATCAGAGAATGCTCGAGCGGTCTCGTCTGATGAAGTCTACGGTCCGTCCACCCCGTGCCCGTATCCAAAACCCCGAGTGCTTTCAGCTCGAATTGCATAATCGCTTTCAATGCCTAGAAGGTTGCGTTACAGTGGACGATACGAAGAACAGGCTAGTGGAAACTTTCTATGCGGTAGGTGCTAAGTTTTGCGGGACGGCTCCCGCACGAACAAGCGTCGATCACACTCTCTAAAAGAAGAAAAAGCTGTTTTAGCTTTTACTTCTTTTTTGTGTAAAATGTAGATATAAAAATCCTCGTTTAATGCGGTAGTGTAATATCGCAAGCTTTTGTAAAGTTAGGATGATTCTTGTTCATTGAGAATGTAGTTGGATTGTAGATAATAAAATTGCATTTACCGAGAATTTTGAAATGTTTTTTTCTTATATATTTAAGAATGTGTCCTCATAAATTTTAGGCCTCCTTTTTTGGATATATAAATTTTATTCTTTTAGTTACACCATATAGGGTACAAAATATATGTAAATAAACTATAAAATATGTCAGGATATGTTCTTAAATAAATTAGAGACATTCATAATATACTTTCATCAATGTCTTTGTTTAAAATTGCATGCATTTGCCTATAAACTTCAGTCAATTTAAATCGTGGAACGTTTTTGGAAAGTCAATTTAAAGTTCATAGAAAATTAATTAACGATCCTGTCAAAGTTTAGTGCAGTTCAGATATTGAATTAATTTTTACGCTCATGCATATGAAATCTGCTTCTTTTTCTTGCATTCATTATTTTTTATATTATCATTATTTTTTATATATTATTTATATATTACGCAATTTTATTTATTTAAAAATATCCTGTCTTGCCTTATAATTACTGCAGAATAAGGTAGTCATAGAAAATATAACTTACGCAGAGCTTACATTGTTATTTTCACTCCCATGTATAGGATTACCAAAGACCAATTCTAGACACACCTATCGAAAACGCACAAAGGAAACTACACAAAAAAACTACGTGAACTTTCGTCGACTAAACGGAAAAGGTAGCGATCTGTCCATCAAGCTCACACAAAAGTTATTGCTCTTAAAGCATAGTAAAAGCAATTACCACTAGGAGGACTTGAACTGATTAAATTTGAACGTGGTAGAGCCAAGCGGCGGCTTTAGCTGCTGCTCCAATGGGCCGATTGTACCGGATTTATACCACGACCTCGCAGAATACCGGCCTGAAGTAGAAGCATCTAGTGCTTCTGCGTTTCGCTCGTTGAGTGAGTAACCGGCCCACTGCTCCTCCCTATCCCCCTCCTCATCCTCCATCTCATATCCCAAATACCCTTAAAGGGCGGCAACGCACCTGCAACTCCTCAGGTGTGGTAGGGGTATGTGGGCGACGGTAATCACTTACCATCTGGTGAACAGATCTTCGATTGCCGCGCCCCGGATAAAAAAAAATTGTTTCTACAAAACCGCGTATGGCATGTACCATGTCAATAGTTCGTTCGTTGTGGGAAATAATATGAAGAGCTGCGATATAATTGCAAACAACGTAACAATATGGAATTAACTCTAGGAGGAAGAAAATGTTCCTTACCATGATTTTTATGATGATTTGGTGATTACTTGTGTATAATTAACGACTTTTTTATTACATTGGAGTGACTAACAATCTACTTGAGATATACCTGCAAACAACTTCCAACAAAGAAAGTTGCATATGTGTACCCCGAGGACCAAGCAGGAATGCCTCACAGCCAGTAATTATACAGGCTCTTTATTCCCTTCCAAACCGGAGTACAACAGTGATTGTAGTGTTGGAAGTGCCTAAGTATACGGCTCCTAGGAAAATTCTACCATCTTTTTCATAGTGCAGTAGTTTATTAAAAGTCGATTATAACATTTAGCGGTGTAAGAAATACTGTAAATCCCTAACTTTCAGTTTTCGTGTCTTAAACATCTTATCTGACGCCCGACAGATGGCGAATTAAAAATTAAAACTCTCAAATCTTAAAAGAATTTCAACATAGCCAGATTTCATAGGATAACCTCTGTGTGCCAGTTGAACTAGTAATTTATATCTATTTTTTCACTATATACTCCTAAATAACGAAGTACTGCGTTTCCTATTTCAAGCATCTCTTTTCATGTTCAACCTTTCTTAAGGGAGAGTAACATCATTTTGCATGCAATACCAAATGAACTTATTTGTTATGCAGGAGGGTTGGAAACATAAAGGATTTACAGATATATCAAAAATCAACCGTATGAAAGTGGCATGATCGTTGGTATTTTATTAACATCTCTACTGTGTATATTTCTTATTTAATACTTTAATAAATTATGTCTTTCTTTATTCCCTAAGAACTATATACGATATGTTACTTAAAATGGCGTTGGGTCAAAATTATCCTCCTAAAAATACCTCGTCTTATGGAGTGAAAGAATATGAAAGTCAAACCGTGTAGACAATTAATGGACGCTTTTGAATATAATATAAACCCTGGTACAGAACTTGGTCTAGTGAAGTTGCTATAAACATAACACCGAAAAGAAACGTTTGGACGATTGCTTGGTTCCCATTGATTATAATAATATGTGTGGTGTGAAATTAGTCTCATTTTATATATGTATGAGTATAAGTCTACTGCTGGACCTGGGCCTTATCGTGAAGTCGCCTAAAAAGTTCACATAATATGCATGGAAGGTTAGCACATATTGCAAAAACAAAAACATTTTAACTTTTCATAAGTTTATTAAATCTACATCATGCAGCGAATTCTCTAACGTTCTATGATAAAGTTTTAATAATAAAATGTTTAATACTAAAAATAAATAATTAAAAAAAAAATTTAGTTTAAAAAATTAATTAATATTACAATGTTTCTGAAACAAATGCGGTTACAGCGGCGTAACTTTAGCAAGACCTACCTTCCTAGTTTTATCTAAAAAAAACTACCAGTGGTGTTGACAACAAATGAGATACACTCAATGAACTGAAAGTCAGCGTCAGCTACACTTTACTTCAGCCTGGCTGAACAGTTGACTCGAGCATGTTATAATTTCTACTACAATCTAAATATTTAAATTTTTATTGCTAAAACTCGTGATTTATTTAAATTTTGGGGATGTTGTAGTCACAATTTTTATTCTAATATTGTTACTTTTTCTTTTTTAAACAGTCTGTATAACTCCACTGCTGGACATAGGCCTTATCACGAAAGCACCTAAAAAGTTGACATGCCATGCATAGAATATTTTCCCATTGGTTGGTGAGCTAAGTGCTGGGACCCTCGCACTAGAGATGCTACTCCCCATCACTAGTCTGCGGGATATTGGTTCGGCTAATTTTGATGAATATTCCGCACATTTATTTATTTATTCTTTATTAAACATACACAATATAGGATCGAAAGACTGACATCAGTCACCGGAGCCTCGATGGTTGGCTAGCAGGATGCACATGCACGTAAATTTGCATCTGTAACCTTCTGCGATGGAAGTTGTTTACGGGTGTCCATAGGCTGCAATAGCCACTTACCACCAAATGGATTGACAGATTATCTGTCGCATGGCGCGAAAAAACGATTGTAAAGAAATTACCTAAACTGCTTCGAACTACCTAATAGGTTATGTTAGTTCCTCCATCACGACACTAATGAGAATTTTTTTCTATGAAACGATGTTGGAATAACACGAGTTGAAATATTCGTAGTGGATCTATTTGCAGACGACGTTGTTCACATAGTACTTGAATAATGAAAAGTTTCAGCGCTGCGAAATATTTCGATATGACTCTGTGTATCCCGTGTTAATTAAAGGTAGTTAACGGTTATAACATCGTTAATTAATTTTAATGAAATAAATTGTTTCTACCAATTTCTAAACGTATTTCACATTTTACTAATATGCGGATTTACATATTACATTAATTGTGAATGAAAAAGTTTATTAAAATGATTTGCTAATTGAAGTGAATTTAACAATTTTGTTTGACAAGTTATAATTACACCAGGTTTCAGTTTAAATATTTAAATGGTTATTACTTTTTCATTACTATTATTTTTTGCCTGTTAGTCTTTGCACGTCTGACATATGTCCGAAATTGTGTGATTATTTCAACATCTAGTTACGTAATTTTACCTAAAGTTTTATTTAAAAGTTGTTGCTTAGTATCACACAGCATATGGTATTATTATTTTTATTACTCAGTAACACGTGGATAGAGAATTTGACCACATTTTTGTTTTCATCACATTAAAGATTAGTTCGTATACGGTAAAATGATAAAGAAAGAATAATAAAATCTACTGGACCTATATCGACTGTATGCCTACAACTACAGGTAGGTTGTAATCCGGGTTCCCTCAAGTACAGTAACATAAACCGGCAACTACTGACTGACTTCTATATATAAAAAAAAGTCAGTTCATTAATTTTTAGGTATCTTACAGATATTTCTCCTTTACCTCCTTATTTTTTAAATTTCTAAAAGATTGTACTGCATTTTCATTTTATTTTAACGTCGATTATTTAAAGCGTATTATAAGAAAAATAAGAAGTAAAATAAAAATTTTCTAAGATATAAACTCTGTGCCTATTACAAACGTCGTATTCTATTGCCAATAGCTACTATGCTATATATGGCTTTAGATTAACCTGGCAAATTGAGGACTGTAGAAATACTGTACTATAAAATACTAACACTCATCTATACATATTGTGATGTATTCAATAAACCAGGGGCTATCGCAAAACTGATAGTATTTAGTGACGACGTTGACAACGTTATGAAAATGCGGGTGACGGCATATAAACAGCTACCTTATAAACATGAAATATTAAACACTACACATATAACAAAATTAGTGATTAATTTGCAATAATAAAATCATTTCTAGACTTCTATATATTCTATCTTCTATATATTAACGAATTTTTGAGAACTAACAAACGTTTCTTTATGACGTGCAGAATAGAGAAGAAAAATCTTTTAGTTAATAGAAAGTTAGACGTAACACAACATTTTGGCTATAAATCTTATATTATTGTAAAATTTAAGATAAATAAATGTGTTTAATTTTTATATATCAATCTTCAAAATCGGTTTACAAATGTTAAAGTTGTTAATAGAAATGTATTGACTTCATAATACAACTTGCTCGTAATTTAGATCATTCGCGAAAACTCAACAGTCAATCAGAGGGCCATTAAATCGAGCAAAAACATTGTAAAAGCAACAAACTAATAGGAAGAAGAATAGTACTGCAGGGGCGAGGGTGGGGGGGAGGTGTTAGACGTCCCGATATCATAGGCAACTCGGGCCTTCAGCTTTTATTTATTAATTTTGGTCCAATGTCCGGATATCGTTCATTTCAATAATTAAATTGATTCAAGTAATCAGACTAAACTCAAATAAAATCGAATATTTACGTTACGCATACTTGAATATGCACTTAATCATTTTCAATGTCATAGAATTTAATTATTTTGAAGTAATAGAGAATATAATACCACAATATTCTCTAAATACCACCTGACTGATTGCGAAAAATCCATACGAATTCGCCGAATAAAAATTTCACAGACTTATGATAACTAGTACGAGGATACAGTAGTAGTAGTAGTGGTGGTGGTAGTAGTAGCAGTAGCAGCAGCAGTAGCAGTAGCAGTAGCAGCAGCAGCAGCAGCAGCAGCAGCAGCAGCAGCAGCAGCAGCAGCAGCAGCAGCAGCAGCAGCAGCAGCAGCAGCAGCAGCAGCAGCAGCAGCAGCAGCAGCAGCAGCAGCAGCAGTAGCAGTAGCAGCAGCAGCAGCAGCAGCAGCAGCAGCAGCAGCAGCAGCAGCAGCAGCAGTAGCAGTAGCAGCAGTAGCAGTAGCAGCAGCAGCAGGCAGCAGCAGCAGCAGTAGCAGTAGCAGCAGCAGCAGGCAGCAGCAGCAGCAGTAGCAGCAGCAGTAGCAGTAGCAGCAGCAGCAGCAGTAGTAGTAGTAGCAGTAGTAGTAGTAGTAGCAGTAGTAGTAGTAGCAGTAGTAGTAGTAGTAGTAGTAGTAGTAGTAGTCTGAACTGTGCTCATTAACCCGTGTATGTCCGTGAACCTTCCAAGTAATATATGCCGGCTTACTGGCGATTTCTTAAAGAAGCCTTTTCGGAATTCGGGAGGCTGGAAGTGGTCAAGTCTATTTACTAGACGATTTGAGACGACTCTCGAAAACAGCACGTAGACGGAGCTACGTGACTAAAATGACGAAAAGAATATACGCCTTAGCCGGTACCTATGTTATCTCTGTAGTAGTTCAACTAGTAAATACATACTGCTTTTTCAAGAAAGGCACGACTTTCAGGAATGAAGAATCCGCTGAAGAAGAAGAAGTTATATTCTACACTCATTTAATAATAAATAATTTCCATAGCAAATACTGCATGTCAATCAATGCGTATGAATATAGGTCTAAATCTAATCTGAAGGTAATATTTAAACAATATTTTAATATCTTAATGCGAAAGTAGGACGAGTGTCATTCATTTAAACGAAGCCGTTAATTAATATACGGAGTACCGTTAAAAATGTGCATTGCACAGAATAATTTCACATCGCTGAATCTTTTCAGATTCTCGAGGATGCGGTATGTGCCTTTTGTGTACGTTTTTCTTTTTTTTGATTAATTTTCATCTATCTGCTGTTATTCTATATAAGGCCAAAGAAAAAAAAATTGTAAATAGACTATCAGCTTATCAAAAGAGTGTGGATGAATGAGTAAGTTTCACGGGACAGGCGAGATGCGTAAATTTCATAGCTGTACAAATAGAAGGGAGAGGTCTTCGATTGCAGCTCTTATCTAGATATATCGCTTCTTGCTAGTGCTGGTAAGGTCTTCGCCCAGATTAATAACACTCGCTATATACCGAAAAGTGCCACATGTGCTTTCAGGTTGTTGTTGTTGTTGTTGTTGTTGTTGTTGTTGTTGTTGTTGTTGTTGTTGTTGTTGTTGTTGTTGTTGTTGTTGTTGTTGTTGTTGTTGTTGTTGTTGTTGTTGTTGTTGTTGTTGTTGTTGTTGTTGTTGTTGTTGTTGTTGTTGTTGTTGTTGTTGTTGTTGTTGTTGTTGTTGTTGTTGTTGTTGTTGTTGTTGTTGTTGTTGTTGTTGTTGTTGTTGTTGTTGTTGTTGTTGTTGTTGTTGTTGTTGTTGTTGTTGTTGTTGTTGTTGTTGTTGTTGTTGTTGTTGTTGTTGTTGTTGTTGTTGTTGTTGTTGTTGTTGTTGTTGTTGTTGTTGTTGTTGTTGTTGTTGTTGTTGTTGTTGTTGTTGTTGTTGTTGTTGTTGTTGTTGTTGTTGTTGTTGTTGTTGTTGTTGTTGTTGTTGTTGTTGTTGTTGTTGTTGTTGTTGTTGTTGTTGTTGTTGTTGTTGTTGTTGTTGTTGTTGTTGTTGTTGTTGTTGTTGTTGTTGTTGTTGTTGTTGTTGTTGTTGTTGTTGTTGTTGTTGTTGTTGTTGTTGTTGTTGTTGTTGTTGTTGTTGTTGTTGTTGTTGTTGTTGTTGTTGTTGTTGTTGTTGTTGTTGTTGTTGTTGTTGTTGTTGTTGTTGTTGTTGTTGTTGTTGTTGTTGTTGTTGTTGTTGTTGTTGTTGTTGTTGTTGTTGTTGTTGTTGTTGTTGTTGTTGTTGTTGTTGTTGTTGTTGTTGTTGTTGTTGTTGTTGTTGTTGTTGTTGTTGTTGTTGTTGTTGTTGTTGTTGTTGTTGTTGTTGTTGTTGTTGTTGTTGTTGTTGTTGTTGTTGTTGTTGTTGTTGTTGTTGTTGTTGTTGTTGTTGTTGTTGTTGTTGTTGTTGTTGTTGTTGTTGTTGTTGTTGTTGTTGTTGTTGTTGTTGTTGTTGTTGTTGTTGTTGTTGTTGTTGTTGTTGTTGTTGTTGTTGTTGTTGTTGTTGTTGTTGTTGTTGTTGTTGTTGTTGTTGTTGTTGTTGTTGTTGTTGTTGTTGTTGTTGTTGTTGTTGTTGTTGTTGTTGTTGTTGTTGTTGTTGTTGTTGTTGTTGTTGTTGTTGTTGTTGTTGTTGTTGTTGTTGTTGTTGTTGTTGTTGTTGTTGTTGTTGTTGTTGTTGTTGTTGTTGTTGTTGTTGTTGTTGTTGTTGTTGTTGTTGTTGTTGTTGTTGTTGTTGTTGTTGTTGTTGTTGTTGTTGTTGTTGTTGTTGTTGTTGTTGTTGTTGTTGTTGTTGTTGTTGTTGTTGTTGTTGTTGTTGTTGTTGTTGTTGTTGTTGTTGTTGTTGTTGTTGTTGTTGTTGTTGTTGTTGTTGTTGTTGTTGTTGTTGTTGTTGTTGTTGTTGTTGTTGTTGTTGTTGTTGTTGTTGTTGTTGTTGTTGTTGTTGTTGTTGTTGTTGTTGTTGTTGTTGTTGTTGTTGTTGTTGTTGTTGTTGTTGTTGTTGTTGTTGTTGTTGTTGTTGTTGTTGTTGTTGTTGTTGTTGTTGTTGTTGTTGTTGTTGTTGTTGTTGTTGTTGTTGTTGTTGTTGTTGTTGTTGTTGTTGTTGTTGTTGTTGTTGTTGTTGTTGTTGTTGTTGTTGTTGTTGTTGTTGTTGTTGTTGTTGTTGTTGTTGTTGTTGTTGTTGTTGTTGTTGTTGTTGTTGTTGTTGTTGTTGTTGTTGTTGTTGTTGTTGTTGTTGTTGTTGTTGTTGTTGTTGTTGTTGTTGTTGTTGTTGTTGTTGTTGTTGTTGTTGTTGTTGTTGTTGTTGTTGTTGTTGTTGTTGTTGTTGTTGTTGTTGTTGTTGTTGTTGTTGTTGTTGTTGTTGTTGTTGTTGTTGTTGTTGTTGTTGTTGTTGTTGTTGTTGTTGTTGTTGTTGTTGTTGTTGTTGTTGTTGTTGTTGTTGTTGTTGTTGTTGTTGTTGTTGTTGTTGTTGTTGTTGTTGTTGTTGTTGTTGTTGTTGTTGTTGTTGTTGTTGTTGTTGTTGTTGTTGTTGTTGTTGTTGTTGTTGTTGTTGTTGTTGTTGTTGTTGTTGTTGTTGTTGTTGTTGTTGTTGTTGTTGTTGTTGTTGTTGTTGTTGTTGTTGTTGTTGTTGTTGTTGTTGTTGTTGTTGTTGTTGTTGTTGTTGTTGTTGTTGTTGTTGTTGTTGTTGTTGTTGTTGTTGTTGTTGTTGTTGTTGTTGTTGTTGTTAGCATGGGTACTATATGCAATAAATATTGTAAGGCAACTCCAAGAAAAAAGCATCGAGTGCCAACTGCTACTCTACTTGTGCTTTGTCCATTTAGGGAAGGCAATTAATAGAGTTCCAAAAATATCCATAAAACTTTATCAACCAAATAATTCAATTTCAAGAAGACAATGAAATCCAGATTCAGCATGAAAATTAACGTTAGAGCATTAGGGACCAAAATCACTAGTTACTTGATGGCGCCTACTCTCGTCGCTGTATACTTTGCAGTTGTCACTAGACGCGCTGTAATGTTTTGGCGACTAATTCAGCTCAATTTCTGTACTGAAAATAGCGTGTTTGAGATATCAAAGTTAAGGGCGAAGTTCAATGTGTAAATCATCTCTATATAGGAGATATTTTATACAGATAATGTATGCCACATATCCGATAGTACACGCTAGTCAATACGCCATTGACGTACTATATTAATCCTGTCATTAATTCGGCCTGGTAATAAGTGCTTCCAAGACTTGAGTTTTTAAACAATAACCATGGAATTGCGAAGCTTATAAAGCAACACTAGATCAAAATGGGTACCCACTAGATGATTGGATATGACTAGAAGCTTGCGAAGAAACCAACGAGCAATGCCACAGCCGTTGCTAATTTCGAATGATTCACTGGCCCTATCCTGATGTCTCTAGATCTTAAGATAAGGTGAAGATTAGCGACTACAAGCGCTAATCATACCTTTTTTTTTGACGCAAAGATGTGGAGCATCTACAAAACTACAAACTGATTGACTCCTGACACATTCGAGGAAAATCGGCTTCAAGCATATGATAGAAAATGCCAAATTCGTAATGAGCGACCCAAGCCCATTACTTTTCCTACTCACGATGTCAACTCTATTGCAACACCTGCGAATGGGATTTTAAGACCAAGTATGGTCTAGCTAGCCATATTCTAGTATTCTAATATGCGATAGCGCATAATAGAAAATAAGATTAAATGTTATATAAATTTACGCAAATCCTTTAGTTTTTGTTAGGTCGCCGCCGTCGTCGAAACCGATGTGGAGGATATACTCGTATATACTTAGGCACAGAAAAATAGCCTTTCATTTAGTACTCAAGATCCTCGAACCTTGGATCTTAAAAGATCGTTAAATGTTATTATTTCATCGCGTATAATTTTGTTTTTATTTTTTGATTTAACTAGGAGAACCTTTCGTGTGTTACGAACTTCTATGATTATGACAACCCTAATTACTATTAAAAAATGTACATTGCGTCCCGAAGCGAATTGTAAAAAAAACTTTTCCCTTTTCGAGACTTTCACCTTTTCGGCAATACCCGAAAGTAATAGAAAATCTACATTCATAAAAAGGTTTTCGGAATAATTAGCGTAACGAGAACATTTATTTTATTCGGAGCTTTTAAAGGATCCGCCTTTTATACCATTTCAAACGAGACACGTTTCTTAAATTTATGTTCGGCTTTTGAATAAACAGATTCACACATTTGTTAATTATGTTAGAGACATAGAAGGTTGAAGAAAACAAGATTGAATTCATTTTGTATTCCATTTAATTTTTATTTATTTTGTTTGTGTACTTCAACTGTCTATATATAACTGAGGCTCAGGCCCTTATCCCTTCACGTTTTATAACTTTGAAACAATTAAAATTCTATTGTTACGATTCATATCAGGACTTTTGACACTAGAAGGATACTACTCGAGTGGCACATATGCCTACCTTTTACACAGTATTATAGTCGTGAGTTGGGTGATTTTGTTGGAAGTGGTTTGTTTGTACAAATTGTGATACAGTTATCAGATATAACGATACATTATTTGTTCCGTCTTCGATATCCGGAATCCATGCTGAGTTTATCTTCCGTTTATATCTCTCTTATGCTGTTGGTGCCCCACTTGTTGTTTCCCCCACTCGATAATTTGAAACTTCTTGGTTTGTACTACTTTTTACGTCATTATAGCGTCGTTTTTCGTAGGGTTAGAACGAATTATAAGGAATATTAAAGTAATTTTTCAATGACTGAAAGTAAATTAACGTTTTGAAAGATTTCATACCCTCTTTTGTGTGATGGAAAAAAAACAAGGTTCAAAGTGGTACTAATAAGAGACGGCTAAGTGCTAGCAGCGTTTTATCATGGTCGTCATCCTCAAGTTCAAGTAACGAGGAGCGAGCTGCATCTAACGAGGTAGTAACAATTGTAGATTTTAAACAAGATCTGGTAAAGCGATCTTGACACGTAAGTGATATAAAATATGTTTTTTTATGGTGATAGCTAACCTTTATAATAAATTTAATTACGCAATCAGAAGTAGATACAGTAGATTTTTTTTTTTATAGAAGAAAGGGCCGAACGAGCGTGCGCCTCACCTGATGGTAAGTGATCACCGACGCCCACGAACATCCACAACACCAGAGGAGCTACAGATGCGCTGCCGGCCTTTCAATCGTGAAGAAAGTCAGACCTTTTTAAACATTCTGCCAGTATCTGATGGTAACGATCTTAATAATGGAATAATTTTACAACTACCGCCTGGTATGAGCACGGAGACGACTCGACTTATACGGTGGTAAAAGACGATTTATGCCAAATCTAACCTAAAGCAATTAAAGAGGTTAGAAGATCTCCAACGTTTTAAAACTGAAAATAAGAAATGTTTACGTGCTCCTGGATTTATTGATCTTGGTATTAATGAATAATTAAAAAGTTTTGAATTCTCTTCTAATAAAGACTATCGCTTATACCTATCATAACGTTATTTTGCAGCATTGACAAATGCAATGCTTATTCAGAAAGATAAATTGCGTATAGATATACCTACAAAGTTTCATTAATTGGTTCTTTTTGAAAAAATAGAACAGCAATTCAGTAAAGACTCGACTTTAATGAAAATTTGTGATGATATTTTACAAGTAACATATGAATAAGTATATGTCAGGGCTGCAGGTTTTATTCGTTCACGAAGAGACATAATACTTAAACCAATTCCTAATACATATATAAGCGCTGGTGAGAACAAAATACTCTCTAGTTCAGAATATTTGTTCTACAAAGGCATACTTAGTAGCTATATACACTAAGTTTTTTTTAGGATTCGATAAACTAATTTTTAAGTCACAGCAGCATTAAGGTCCGGTACTAGCAACGGTTACAGAGGGACTATATTCAATTTCAAGCAGCCAAAAGCAAAAGTTCTCAGAGAAAAAGCAAGTCCAATTCAAGGGTTATAAAGGCAAGCCGTCCGGTGCAAAGTCAAGGCAGTAGTCGACGGCAAAGTCCCCAAGCTCCAGCTCTCCACATATAAATAGAAACCGTCGTGCATAACTTGAAACACTTTCGAGGCGGCTGTCTTTGGCAATATCAACATATTAGCCAAAATATAGGAGCTCCCAAAGAGATATACAAACTTCTTAATGGTGTTCGCATTCCTTTTATGATAAACCCACCTCTCATATTTCCAAAGCCAATTATCGTAATATCGAAATTTGCAACAAAAACTTCGCTGCAAATATCTCAACAAATCTCCAAAATAATCAATAGTCTGGTGGGTCCTCGAAGATGCAGAAATATCTCTCATAAACCTTCTTTCTGCAAGCAAGATGGGTCTCTTCGACCAATTTTCAGGCCTACTTCCATCTGCTCATGCCCATTAATATTTTTTTTTATTAAAAAATTTAAAGCTGAAGTTTTCGTTGCAACGGACGTAGAGCCTGAAGCAAGTTCAAATATGTGTTCACTGTCTTTGATCTTACCTTTAAACAATATATACTCTAGCCTTTATACTAAACTATGAAATTCCTTTATATAATTTCTTTCGTTTAACTTATTATAAACGGCTGCTTTACTTATATATTGGATTGTTTGGGGGTGATAAAAATTTAAATATTTACAGTGTGACTTAAAATATAATAGTTAATATTATATAATGTAACATAAAATAGTACGTAAACAACATAAGGAGATTTGCGTCCGCCATACTTTCAGCCTTTTAATTCAATAAATATAGACAAATGTTTTCATGCACCGTTCAAGAAAATTGTAAATAATAACTGATAACTTAATCCCATTTGATTCGATTAACAGAGTGATACTTGTACGAGTATTGTACTATATACTGTACTATATATATACTGATTTCCATCCTTTTCTTTAATTATGATCATCCTTTTATATTGTTTATTAAAATTACTTTAGAGGCCATGACGTCTTTCTCTAATGGTTGCTCTGGTGGCAGCAATAACGTCTGAAAGTTCTTGTAATCGCATACCCCGGGACGCTGGCCGAGTTCTTTTCGTGATAAAATTATGTAAAGTAAAGTAAAGACAAAATTATGTAATTGTAACAAATGCCTGATAACGTCTTGTTAACTCTTACGTCTTCGAATGACAAGTGAAAAGAAATAATGTTTTATTAATTACCAGTCGATGTTAACGAAACTCTTTGGTAGGTAAATAAGGGTGGCTGCATAGTGGTTGAAATATAATCCTATTTTCTTTAATAAAAATTAAAGATCGTTTCCGGAATATTTTCGAATAATCGAAATTCTAAAACGACAGCACGGGTGATACACAGGCCGTGCGAATATTTCTCGGAAACAAGTCGAAGAGGGCCGAAACAAACTTGTGTCTGAAGTCGAGACTTTGGTAAACAATGTATCGGATTGGGGCCGACGTGATTTGGTCCTATTAAACCCTAAAAAGATACAAGTTTGCACCTTTTGCCACTGAAAAGAATCCCTTTGTCATTTCTCCTCTTTTTGGGAACATTCCCGTTATTGCCTCAGCCAGTATCAGAATCCTTGGCGTCGACATATGGAGTGACGTTACCTCACATACCGAACAAAACGCTGAAGCACAAGATACCTCTACTTCGCGTCGGTATTCTGCGAGGCTGTGGTATCAACTCGGTCGAGCCAGCCCATTCGAGCAGCAGTAAAATCCGGCGCTTGGCTCTACCACGCATAAAAACTCCTTCTATTTGACCGCATCCAGCGTAGCGGCTCGAATTGTCGGCCACCACGCTCTCTCTGATCGGCTTGATCCTTTGGCCTTGCGAAGAGCTGTTGCTTCTCTTCGCATTTTTTACAAAATTTACCACAGCGAATATTCTGAGGAACTCAGCGGCTGGGATCATTCATCCTAGCCGCTGAGTTTCACCATCGTTTATCGAGACAGAATTCCAACCGCCACCAATACTACCTAAATGGATGGCATTCCAAAACAGTGTGTTTCTCACGAAGTTTTCTGCCACGCACGCGGACTTTGTAGAATCAGCTGTCACCAGTGGTATTTCCGAACGAAAAGTTCCTTTAAGGCCGGCAGCGCACCTCTGGTGATGCGGATGTTCCGTGAGTCGGTGATCGCTTGACATCGAGTGAGCCGCATGCTCGTTTCCCTACTTCTATATAAAAAAAGTAAGTGGAAGAGGAAAATCACGAAGAAAAGGAAGAAATGACACGGGATTGGTTACTATAAGGAAGAGCCGTGAAAGATTACCTGCGAGGGTAAGACATCAAGAAGAAACTCTGCACCCTTTGTAAGTGTAAAAAAATAAATAAAAGTTTAAAAAATCGGCCTTTTACTCCAATCTTCCAACCCGTAGTTTGTAACATAATTATATGCTTTCATCCAATTTGTGTCCTAATTTTCTTAAAGTGTCATATGGGGTCGTGTCGAATACTCCGTTGGTATATATTGTGGTGTACAGAAGTGGGTGCTTATTGGCTATGAAAATTCTACCTTCAATGAATCTTGGTGCTTTTATACTTTAAGGCGGAAGTTTACGCATAGATTTAAAGGTTTTTAATTATGTCTTTAACCTCTTCTATCGAGGTTTGAGATAAAGGCTCTCCGCGCATACTCTGCTAATAATGTAAGCCACACCTAGTTACATGTGCAGCCCTTTGCTGTTGTAAAAGCAACGAACCGCGATACGTAATGCTAATGAAAAATATTCTAGAGTGGTGCGCCTGACACATTTGTTTGTTCATTCAGCTGTGCAAAGTTACAATTATAGTAACCGGTGGCCCACTTCCCCTCCCTGTTCCCCTTTTCATCCTCCCTTCCATCTCCCAAATACCCTGATGGTAAGTGATGAGCTTTGCCGTCCTGTAGCAACTCTTGAGTTGCAGATGTACGTGGACGACAATAATCACTTACCATCAGGTGAACCGCTTGCGCGTTTGCCAACTTTCTTATTAAAAAAACATTTACGGACCTTATTAACCATCATTTATCCACCATTATTTAACCATCAGATGACAAGAAAGTTAAATTCACTATTTCTTAATTCTTACGTGTTGAAACAATAGAAATTCTAGTGTTACGACACGTGACGGCATAACCTAATGAACAGTAAGAGAGAACATTCATGCTTTTAATTAAAAATACACAATTTACAAAGAAAACTGTTAATAATATGATAGAATATCCAACCTTACCTTTATTCTTATTGAACTTTATTTAAGTTATGGAAGTACCATACTAGAGATGTGGAACTCATAACAGGCCTGGCAAACATTGGGTGGTACTTAATTAATTTTACATTGTCACGAAGGTTTAATTTTATTTGTTTGTAGATTGGCAGTTTGATTCTATGCATAGAAATACAAAATAATTAATTACAATTATATGTGTATTCAAGCAATTTAATTTTATAAATGAGATTTTCGAAGTGTGTTAGGAAGTGATGACTGCTGCTTCTGATAATCTGTAATGATGATCATGATAAAACACACTCTCGTTCTCGCCTTAAATGGCTCTCTATCTAGCAGAAGCTCTAGAATTCTTTTTGCTCTCTTTTCCATCTTGTATGATCCTTCTACTCCTTCTTATCTTAAGAATAAATTTCAGTATCTCTTTTCTACCCATGATAAGGTCCTTTGTTCCTGTGCTAATCATATGATAAGTACCTCGCAACATTTTGCCGATTTTGTTGCTGGTTCCTTCACCGTTCAGGCTACACTTCTCGTCATTGCCCGAAGACATAAGAAAAGCCCCATAAAAAATTTCTTTCAAACGATTGGTACGCGAACACTTTTTAAAACCATCTGATACCTGTTAGTATTTATTCTAATTTATTATATCCGTATGTGTTTGTATGTATGTATATATCTTTGTAGGTATTTATGTATATTATAGTATGTATTTGCAGATGCATCTCTTTGTGTACACATATATTCTTATACATTTAAATATGTTTTAATTATACAGCATATTTCTTGATAAGCCTTTTGCTATTAACATTATTTTAAATTTGATGCACTTATCACCACATTTCTTCACGCCATGGGTTGACTGTTAGATAATGCCAAAAGGCATTAAGTTCCCTTTGTGTACACAATAAAGTATAAGTAAATAAATAAAAGAGGAAAGTTTATCATAAAAGTGGATTAATTAAATGACTGACAATTGATACAGCTGCTGTCAGATGATGCACCAATGATCTAAAAATGTCAGAGTCATACAAAGAGCCCGGAAATGCGCTCGCCAAGTTTAGAGAATACGATAAATCCTACCAATGTGAGAGGGATACGTCCTGAAGTGGACAGGGCACAGAGTTTAAAAAAAAAACGAATAAACACATAATTCAAATATACGGAGAGCGATAGCTTTGAAACACAGCAATAAAAATATACTGCCCGATAAAGATAATACTATCGCGGGTTGTAAATAAATCAATAGGTCAAGAATTCGTCTAAGAGCTCCAGATAGACGTATATGTACGGATACATGATCAGCCTGTTGCGCATTTTTGATAGGCGAAGAGTTTTTTTTATATCAATGCATAGTAATGAGATAGTACTCCCTACTCGGATTGTTGACAAGTTCATTCGAGAAGATTTTATTTCGAAAATGGTTTTAATCGATAGTAACGCAATTGTAACGGCTTGCAACCACATCAAGAGGTGTAAAACAAAATAAATAAAATCTAAACAAACACCATAACCAATAAAATCATATAAGTGTTGCTCGAGTAGTACATCAGCCTATTTTAGACCACTGATGTACATAGAACTCTTCGCAAATGCTATTATAACTTACTATTTCTCTGAAAATATAAAAAAAAATAACTTTATTTTCTGCTCCTCACATCAATTATACATACAAAAATTATATCATACTAGAATTTAACGCTGATCGAACTTACTGGAACTTAAGTAGAATAGTAGTATTCAAATAGTAAGTAAAACTCAAGAAACAGTAGTGAGCGCAAGTTTAGACAGGCCTTTTGGATATCTACGCTGTCTAATAAATTGCTCTATTCTTCTCACTGTGTAAAATTTCATGACGTCCGAGTGGAAATAAACAGGTTTCTTAGACTGTCTGAAAGTTTTAATAGCTTGGACTTGTGTTACAGTATAAGACAGGTTTATTGTATTATGCGAAAAGTTAAGAAAGTTTTCAGGGATTTTGTTTATGCCAAGTAAAATAAAATTATTATATGAATAAATATGTCTAATAAAACAGGATAGGAAAGCAAAGACACATGCAGAGGTCATGGTCAATGCTCTAATTAGTGCTGTAAGGGGGAAAATACTATCTCGTAGTGCGTTCATACCCTCATGCAAGCCTTCCATATATTCAAGAAATAAGAAATGTATGCCGAATTTTGATGGTGCTTTCTTGGAGAGGCCTAAGTTTAGCAGTGGGCTAAAAAAAGGTTTATTAGCAGTACAAGTCTGTTTTTAATATATTCTATGCACGTGCGCTTTCAAGATGCAACTCGAATTGCGATGAAGAACTGTTTTAATAGCTTATTAAAATAAACACAAATAGATTAGGGTCTTAGCGATGATGTATTAAAATTATTTTAAAGAAGTCGAAAAATAGCTGAAAACCCATGATGGGTTACAAATATTTGACAAAATCACTTTCAATTTGGGGAGTGTCACCGTATTATAATAAGTTTGATTTCGTCGCGGGAGATCTAGAGAGGATGCTCTTTCAGAATTAACTTCTGCTGCAGTTATAAAAAATACTCCTAATTGAAAACATTGGGCATTTAATACTGACTTATACAGTTTTATTATGATCGTATCACGGGTCTGACTTTAAAAGCAGAATCAAAATAAACACTGACGAAGATACTAGTCGCCTCTTACGGTACCCACAGGAAGCAAGGGTGGGGCAGATTCTTACGCCGGTGCAATAGTCTGTAGTCCTAATACTTATAAAATTGTTAATTACCATTTTAAGCACGAAGATGAAGGCAGACATGTTTCGAAAACATGTAAAGATCGCCAACCCACAATATAACATTTTAATTTATTATTGTATATTACTTTAATATACAAGACCAATCATCACTCAAAGCAATTAGCATGCACTCTGAAAACGAGGTTTACTCTTTAACAACCCTGAAATCGTTTGAAGTGGTTACAGTTCATGCATTTTAATGTGTAGATTAAATACTGAATATAAGTCGTTATTTATTTATTCAGGACAACCAGAAAACCATAACATGCAAAAAAAAACTACAACAAAAACAGTTAAAAAAAATTTATTCAGTGCCTTAAAGTAGAGTAATACAAATCCACTTTTTTCTATGTTATGTAAAAAACTAAGAACATTTTTTAAAAGATCTTTAAGACTATCGTTACTTATGTCTGCTTCTAACTCTTATGCATAAACGACGGGTCCTAGAATAGGTGATGGACACGCCAAATTGGCTGTCTCTGTATTAGGTCAAATAATTCGATTCGCCTGGTGAATAGAAATAGTTCGTCTTCGAATAACTAGTCTAGGTTATGTTATGTTATGTTATGTTATGACGGGCTGGTATCCGCAACTCTACGACTTTGCGTGTATTTTGCGTGTGGACAGGAATATGAACTATTCGAGCCAACCTAAAGTTTCCGGTGACCTCGGGGAGCGACCTCGGTGAGTCGAGGTACTTAGCCCTGTATTCCGCGACCGTCGGATACTGCAACAGGACGTGGGCCGTCGTTTCTTCTTCCTCCATTTAAGCTCGACACAGAGGACTGTCTGTAACACCTATAATAAACAGAAGTTTGTTAAAATATTCATATTCAGTTATCTACATCTTGGTTATGCGATTATTAACTGTTGGAAGGGCTTCCTACATTCTACCTAGCCCGTCTACATTCTACCTATTTTGTTCATAGTGGCGCATGCTGGTTCCTAGTGCGGTTTTGTATTTGTTAGCTAAAGGATATTGGGATGATGGGTTCCGATCCAATATCGGAAGGAATATAAGGACACAGACCGACAATAGGGCACCGACCCGCCCCGGCTAAGCTCGTCCGCCGCATCATTATCTCGGAAACCGTTTAAACCTTTTATCCATTATAGGATTATATTGTTGAACTGACATACCTCGTTTAAGCGCTGGTAGCAATCGTATATGAGCCCTGACGTCATGACATTGCTGTCGAGGGCCTACATAATCGGCAGGCTGTCGGATAGTATCCTAATATTGTGATATTTTACTTTTACTGTCATTTGTGGCCTGACGGATTGGTATTTCTGAAAACAGATTTTCCAGTATGGTCGTATGCGGAACCCTGCAATCTTTCTATAGAATCAAAGTCCTCAGCCTGATGGCAGTCAACGACGCTTCCTGCTGTGTTAACAGGTTTAGCGGTAGCAAATCTAGCATGGCCTCCAGGCTAGTCTCTGAAATCGCTGAAGCTTATTTGTAGTTGAGGTACGTTTGGTTTTTGTCCACCACACTAAAGCATCATATTCCATCATTGGACGAATGATAATCTTATATCTCCATAGGCACAGGATAATCTTTGGTGACAAGTCCCAGCGCAATATAACATATTTGTGAATATTATCACTATACTATACTAAGAAATAAATATTCAAAAAGTGGAATAATAGGCACTAATAAATAGCAGAGAGAATAGAGAGCCTAGTATTAAGCAACGATAGGGATATGATTGGCTCGATAGGGATATGATAATGTTTATTTTGTCAGGACCAACAACAGAAAATCAAAAAAAAATTCTAAACAATAGCTTCAGCAACAAAAATTTTACGTTTATTAGCGTCTATCGAAGGTGCATTAACCAAGTCAATACTATTATGATGAACACAAGTGTACAGGTACTGCTCCCGAGCGGGCCAATACTATAGCGCACAAAACCACTACAGCTACCGCTATAACTAGAATCAGACATCGGATTGTCTACACGTAACCTAATACATTGTGGGAATACTACAGTTCTTCCTGGATGGCCTATGGGTCACGGAGGGGCTAATGTGTTTGACGTTGTGCTGTCATAGTTAACCCGGCTACCGTTAGCTCACAGTAGTATCTTGAAGTCGTACAGTGGTATGCTTAGTCTTGGATTTAATTTTATTAATTACCGGCTCGTAAGGAAATAATTCAATAGCCGAAGCTATATTCGCGAACGAATCATCCTTGCAATAATCGATGTTCTTTTACGTGGTTATGTGGTCTGTGAAATCTCAAATAATAGCTGGGGCGATCCAGAATATGATCACTTTACTATTTACTGTAATACATTTAAAAAACAATTTTCAGATTGAATGTCTCCCTATTTCAGCTTATAATCATGTGTTTGATATTTGAAACATATTTACAATTTTATTATTTATGTTTTCGCAGTTTTTATTATGAAAAAGTTCAAATTAAATTGTTGTTAGTCAAGAACTATTGAAACTCCCTACCAGGATAGTCTTCCCTATATAGGAACTTGGAAGTCCCTGCTTTGGTAACAACTAGACGAGTGCTTCTAAAAGCTAGTCTTTGGAACGCGAATTTACACGTCCTCGTACTCGTAAGACTAAGTACGTGTTTTAGAAGCTAATATGACTTACTTGTGACAGATCTAAGTAACCACTAGCCTAGATATCTGATTTATTTATTCTGTGGTTTTTGGTTTAGTTTATTCTCTAAGCTGTCAAATGCAGTAAATGACGAATGAAATGAAATTATAATGACAAATGACTTTTCATGTGGTTGTGGTGGAAGTGAAACATTGATATCGAAATATTGGAGTGAAGACGTAAATTATTGAAAGTAATGTGATCGTGTAAAAATAATAACATTCTTGAAAATTAACAATGGCTTCAAGAGGCGAAAGAGGTGTTAATAGGGTTTTAGATAAGTTAGAGGCATCGGTTAATTCAGGACAATACTATGAAGCACATCAAATGTACAGAACATTATATTTCAGGTAAGATTAATGTAGTAAAAGCTTTAATTTTTCGTGTCTAAATTAAATTCAGATGCAGTAAGCAGTTATATTTTTCAGGTATTTAGGTCAAAAAAAGTATGCGGATTTACTTAATCTGTTATATAAAGGATCTATGTTGCTTTTACAACGTGACCAACAAGGTAGTGGTGCAGATTTAGGTATTTTACTTATAGACGTTCTAACAAAATCCGAAACGAAACCTTGTGAAGAATGGATTGAGAAAATTGCAAAGTTATTTGAGATTATGAACTCCAGCATCCCTGAACGTGAAACGTATTTAACAAATGCCGTTAAATGGTCAATGGACAGCAGTAAGAAAGGACATCCCCTACTTCATCAAGTAAGCTAAGCGCTAATCTATAGTACAGTGAGAGTATGAGTTTTTTAGTTGTTAAGGAGTCCTGTCAAAAATTTAGGGCCTGTATATTATTGGTATTACTGCTACTAAAGCCAACTTGGCTTATGTTGATACAATGTATTATGTACAAAAATTACCCAGAGAACTTTTTTCTTGCAGGGAATTTCTTACCTACTTCTGCCCTATTGGAATGGGTCATAAATTTTTTTTGCTATAAATAGATCAAATGTGGGAATTTCTTTAATTGACATGGTGTAACTTGTAACTTTAGGCTACATATAAAATCAGAACTTTTTATAATATGATGAATCAAAGTACAACCTCAGCATAAATTTATTGTTTACGCAAGGTTTGTACTTTGTACAATACTTAGTATAGATTTTGTAATAATTTTAATATTGTTATCTTTCCTGACATACAGAATAAGAAAATTTTTAATTAATTTGTGTCTAAAACTTCAATGAGTGCTTTTACCTAAAGCAATTGTAACTTGCTTTATTTTTCAGAAAATAGCTGAAGTATACTGGAAAGAGAAAAAGTATACAGCAGCACATAAACATTTCTTACACTCTTGCGATGGTGCAGCATATGCCAGCATGCTGATAGAACTGCACACAACTAAAGGACTCAAATCCGAGATAGACCTATTCATAGCCCAAGCAGTTTTACAATTTCTTTGTTTGCGAAATATCCAGATGGCTATTGAAACATTTAACAAGTATACTGGGTCACATCCAACAATAAAAAATAACAAGGGACCACCTTATTTATTTCCATTGCTTAACTTCTTATGGTTCTTACTTCGTGCTATTGAACAGTAAGTATATTATTTTAATGAAGTTATTAAATACTTACAAGGGTGGTCTGAAAGTTTCCTACCTAACAAAGATACAAGATATTCTTTCTTAAAATTTATATTTATTTTTCTATAGAGTCTCCATTTTAGTCAACACACTTCTCCCAACGATGCTCCCATCTTTTTAACTCGTCCCAATAGTACTTGACGTCTTTCTCTGCTAAATAATTGATATGAAGGTAATTGACAAAAATCTGTGTCCTCTGAGTTCAATTTTTAGATTAGGGAACAAAAGAAGTTGCTAAGTGCTAGCTCTGGTGAGTAGGGAGGTGACCAAGCTGTTCAAATCATAATTCATGGACTTTGGCAATGGCCACTGCAGAGGTGTGATTAATTAATTAGCACCTAAGGTTTAATTTATTGTGCCTAATCTGTGCCAACAGAGCGTTGGAAATGTTCATTCAAACATGTTTTTGGTCTAATGTGAGCAAACGCGGTACCCAACGCGCTAACATCTTTCTCATGGCTAAATCTTCCTTCAATATTTAATTCTTTGACAAACATATTCTTAGGACTTAATCATAGAATATACTATGTTTCTCACGTTAATTCAACAGTTGTTTAGCACTATTTGGTGAACTTTTGAGACCTTATCGTCGGTAGTAGCAGTTTTTGGCCATCACAAACCTTCATCATCTCCGAAGCTGGCACAGATTTGTTTAAATTCAGCTAGCCAAAATTTATCAGTGGTAATTGATGTTGTCGACTCTCCATATACAGCGTCCAACTAATGTTTGATTTGCCTAGGCGTATTGCGTCACTTAGCAATATTTAATGACAGCTTAATATTAAATTTTTACCATTTTCAGTAAAACTAGCTTTTATTGATGAGTGGTGCGATCTTTACTTTAAGATCGGAAACTTGCACACCACTCTCATATATCAGTAAATGAAGATTGATTCTTGTAGTAAAAGTAGTGGTTGCCGATGTCTTTGCCTGCATGGTCACAAATTTGTCCCAAGCAAACTATTAATTGAGATGAAAAGTATTCTATATCCTATTCCATGCCATAATCTACATCTTTGCTAAATGTTATTCATATTCATTCTGTCCTTTAAACATGATTGAACAATAATGATACATAATGACAAAATACACAATTCCACCAATATCATCTAGATTAGTGATTCCTAAAGTGGTTGATATTGGTTCCCCAGGGATTGACATAAACGTAAACTGTTTTTGGAAGTCGACGAGATCTAAAAATCGACCCCTATTAACACAAGTTTTTATTTGTTATTTTTAAGATACTGTATAAGTTGTGTTACATGTACCAACTTGTTATAAGAATGACTAATATTTTAGTAGGAAGTATCATTATTGTACTTTTAAAACAATTTTAGGTAATTTATATTAATAATTATTAATTACACTTGATATTCACTGAATTTTATGTCTATTTATTTTGTTAAATTTTGATGAAAAATTTATGTCAAGTTTACTTACTTAACCAACTGCAAAGTTTTTAAATTAGTAAGTATTTTGTATCAATAAAAAAAACCTAGAGAGGATTTTTGTAGTAATTTGGCTATAGGGGTCTGAAGTATCAGTTCATTTTGGAAAAGAGGTCTCTTGCCCAAAATAGTTTGGGAATCCCTGATCTAGATGGTTGGCAATTCACTGCTGTCCATATTTTAGGGAGTTTTTTAACATGCACTACAATTTTGTGGAGTCTGCTGTTGCCAGTGGAGTTACCAAACAGTTATGACTTAGTGACCTTCAAAAAAAAAATATACTCATATTTCCAAGACAGGCAACACATCTGTAACTCCTCTGGCATTGTGAATGTTCATAGGCATCAGTTATCACTTATTATCAGGTGAGCCACATGATCGTTTACCCCCTTTTCTATAAATAAAAGACTAATTGTAATATTACTCCATTCAAATACATATACAGAATTTTATACATTAGTATAGATAATGTTATGTGTTTTTTTTTTTTTTTATGAAAAATAGGCCTGCGTTTGACCTCAATCTTGCCCGATGGAAAGCGAAGATGAGGCCTAGGATGGTACACGCTTGCCTAGATGTCTGTTCACTTTGGCCTTGTAGATATCCAGGTTATAGGCCTCCGGAAAAACCGACCTCGGCAGAGAGTTCCACTCCTTAGCCGTCCGCACAAAGAAAGAAGAGGCAAACCGCCTCGTGCGTAATGGAGGAATGTCTACAACATAAGGGTGGAACTTCTCGCCGCGTCTAGTCGTTCGGTGATGGAAAGGGGAAGAGGGTATTAGGTTATGCAAAACCTCCGCACACTCTCCGTAATGAATTCGATAAAAAACCGAGAGGCAGGCCACTCGTCTACGGTGTTCGAGGCTTTGAAGTTTTGCCTCTACTAGTGAGTCACTGCCTATGATCCTCTTCGCTCGGCGCTCCAACGAGTCCAAAGCATCAAGCTGATGTTTAGCCGAACCATCCCAGAGGTGGGAACAGTATTCCATGCAAGAGCGGACTTGAGCTTTGTATAGATTTAAGAGCTGCTCCGATGTGAAGTACCGTCTCACCCTCGAGAGGATACTAAGTTTTTTGGCAGCAGTGTTTGCTATGGACTCGATGTAACGACCGAAATTTAGGTTAGAAGAGAGATCTAGACCTAAGAGCGCAAGACGGTCATTTACCGGAACGGAGACATTCCGGAAAGTCGGAGTCAGTTGGAATGGACTCCGTTTCGCCGAAAAAAGACAAGCCTGTGTTTTTGAGGGGTTAAACTCGACCAAATTGGCATCACCCCATTGGGAAACAGCCTCCAAAGTCGAGTTCACCCCCTCAATCATCGATTCTCTGAAAGACTGGACTTTTGCCCCAGACTTCGCATCGGACAAGTATCTCCCCGAGACTGTGCTGTCATCTGCATACCCAAAGATATCGGGTGTTACCAGCAGGTCGTTGATGTGCAGCAAAAAAAGAGTCGCGGAGAGCACAGACCCCTGAGGCACACCGGCATTAATATCATGGAGATCGGACGAGGCGCCATTAACGACAACCCGAATCGATCTGTTCCTCAGGAAATCCTCGATCCAGATGCAAAGCTCGGGAGCAATACCATATGCCGGAAGCTTGCCAATGAGACTTGCGTGCCAGACCCTGTCGAAAGCCTTAGAGATATCAAGAGACACGGCAAGAGCTTCGCCGTGTCTCTCAATGGCTTCGCTCCAGTGGTGAATAGCATACACAAGAAGATCCCCAGTAGATCGGCCTCGACGAAACCCGAATTGACGGTCACTGAGGAGGTCGTTGTCCTCCAGGTATGCAAGGAGGCGGTTGTTTAAAACGCGCTCCATAACCTTACAGAGTATGGAGGTGATTGCGATAGGTCGGTAGTTGGCAGGGTTGGCACGACTTCCTTTCTTAGGTACAGGTTGGACATTGGCAATCTTCCAGGACTTCGGAACTTGACCAGTCCTCAGGGACAAGTAAGTAGTAAGCCTCATAAGCTTCACGTTATTCTGAAAATTTCACGTTATTTTGAAAAATGATTATTATGTTCTAGTGGACCTTTGATTTCACGATATAGGTAGGATACATATAGGGATCGACTATTCCGATGTTGCTTGCCGAGCGATAAAACGACTAATGACTCACTTCCAAATAGTCTTCAAAATGAAAATGAGCCTCATCGCTGAATATGATTTGGTTCAAAAATAAGCATTCATTTGTTGTTGTTCCATAATCCATTCAACGAACTCTATTCGCTATGTGCAAATATTTCGTGAGAATACGCTGTAGAGAGCTTCTCGAACTATCACAATTCTTAACCACGGTGCCGAATGGATTTTTCTGGACCCTCGGCAACACTCGCGGACTACTCTGATGTATAGTATAGAAGGGCGGCCAGAGTGATAGCCACTAGTTGATCCAGTCGTGATGGAATCGCTCACCACACCCTTACTATTGTATATAGACTTGAGTATGTCACGTACGCCTCTTCTTGAGCCGGCGTCGTGTAGCGGACATACATAATAGGGAACAAGTGCTATCTATCTGTCTGTGAGTCTGGTAGTTTGTAATGTATTTATGCTTTAATTCTGTGGATTACTATATTCTTGAAGTCTGCTTTCTCTTACTTATAGGACTATGCCTTTGATTTTTGACATTGTATAGATTACAATTATAAAACAAAATGTATAAAAAGATGTTACCTACGGAATTTCTTTCGCCCGTTTCTTCTCCTTTAGAGGAACCTGAATCAAATTCATCATAATAGAAATTATTATTAACGCTACTAGTACTAGTATTTTAGACATTTGTTTATATAATCATCTTCAGGGTATTAAATTATAATAAGACTAGCTGTTGTAACCATCGTTACCCGGGTTAAACAATTACAGTTAAAGTATGAAGATGCAGTTTTAATGGAGTGGGGATATGAAAAAGAATTATAAATAAACCTGCATGGTCCAAAGTTCGTGATTAAAACTTTTTTTTACAGAGAATCCATAACATTCTGAATTCATAAATTTTATGACATTCTATAATTTGATTTTCAATTGTTTTTACATTTAGTATTTAATTTAAACCCGAAGACCTCAAAAATTAGAGTAAATGTCGAAACTCTAACCTGCTTCTACCGCAGGAGAGACAGCTCATAATCAATGCTGCGTTTGGAGAGGATCCGTCTATCGAAGACACTGCGTTTATGGTTTAATCGCTTTCGTACTGGAAACTTCGACTTGAAGAATAAAACATTAGGAAGAGCACACTCTTAAAAAAACCCTGACCCATCAATCTATCTTTGCCATTATTACTTCATGATAACCCAAGTCCTCAAACTGCCCGACAAACCTTGCAAGACCTGCAGTTAGTAAACCATACGGCATCTTTCATACCCTGAGCGATTACCATTTTTTTCGTAATTTGGATAATTTCCTGAACAGAAAAAAATATATTCTCAGGAAGTGGTACAGAATTAATTCATAGACTTTATATAGGTCAGATCCCCAGAGTTCTATTGCATAGGCATCTTCCCTCGAGAGGGCAGAAATATATTGATAAAAGAGTAAATACTTCGATCAAAAATATATGTTTTCTTACAAAAATATGTTTTTCAATACAAAACTGCAATTTCATAGTGTTAAGACCTAATATTATTGTATTCATTTGATTTAGTTAAATTTCAACATTGAGAATTAACAGTTAAATTAAGATATTTTAACTGTGACGTTTTCATTAGGCATATAGTATTTAATTTTAATGGGACGGTTTTCTAAATAACTAAAATTTTCATTTATGACATAAATAATAAGAAAGTATAACATTTTAATTCTTACATATATGATGATTTAATTTCAGGTTTTATTAGGATTTTCAGGATTTATTATTTTGATTATCCCTTAGCACCTGTCTCCCGATCAAATTTTATGAACTATTATACCACATTTCTATGAACCCTCTAAAGTTGTATTCATTCTTTAAATTGATTCTGGCTAACAGTAGTTGTTGAATACCTTTTTATAATTTGTTACCCTGAAGATGCAAAGGTGAAACCGGTCGGTTCATTATATAAATATATTTTATTAGAGAAAAGAAAAATTAATTGCGAAAGAATAACGAATTTTCATTAATTCAATGTATAATATGCATTTTCAACGCGCTCCTCTCACGTTGCTCTTTTTTGGGTGGGTGCCCGGTGCCCTTAAAATGGTCCCGGTCGGCTTCACATAAAAAAAAATTACTATTTCCAACTAAAATTGCCTGCAAGTGCTAAAAAATTTGAACTCAATAAGGTCTCATCCAATCAATATCTGTAATTCTATATAACGGCATGGCAAATTAGACAACCGTGAGACTCTACAGTCAGCATTCCTGCCTGTTGAATTCTTGGTTCTGAGTATGAATCCCAACCCGCCACCACACGGCTACGCTTCGTAGATTTATAGCATGAAGACTTTACCACGCATTATACATAAAGCCCAATAATATAATTAAATATGAGAATAAAATCTAATGTAATTATATCTTTCATTATTTTTACAGAAAACATGCAAATCAATTTAAAATTCTCAGAAACTGGTATGCAATTAGCATAAGACGAGACCCCAACTATTCTGTATACTTGGACAACATTGGGCGCATTTGGTTCGGCATAGAAATTCCTCAAGATAACAGGAATCCAAATTCAGTTTTTGGTGGACTTTTAAAATCAATCATTGGTGACCTGGACAGTTCTGATGATGATGGTGACTACACTGGACATACCACAGCTCCGGACTTGGATTAAGAACCCAAATCTTCTACATCAACAAGTCATGTAATTTCATGCCACATATCATCTTGTGCTGTTTCTCCATTAGAGCATACTATTTAGATATATTAAGATCTAATTGTCAATTTAGTTAAAATATTTTTGTTCAAGGAACACACTAAGCACCGGAGGCTCAATCACCCTCCCCATCCCACTCCTCATGCTCGGGGGGAGCCTTTAAGGGTATCTCCCAAATACCCTTAAAGGCCGGCAACGCACCTGCAGCACCTTTGATGTTGCATGTGTACTTGGGCGACGGTAATCACTTACCATCAGGTGAGCCGCGTTTGCCGCCTTTCCAATAAAAAGAAATTATAAATTATTGCCACAGTAGTCACCTATTTATTATTTTTTAAATTATACCTGAAATCTGATTACAGTAATATTTTATGTCTATTCGGGGAAACAGCACTATAGACAAGTGGATACCGCCTGTTGTTATATTTACAATATTAGACCTTGTCATATATTTTTTAGAAATCGAATTATTTTTCCTTTTTGTTTAGTTTAGTTTGCTAAGAGCGCATAGCCACATTTTCTGTACTACACTCATTTATTGTATTACACTCTTCTGCTTGCTTTGGTGAATACAAGTCTATCAATTCTGGTGTCAATTGTAAGTCATGAATTGGTCAAAGTGTAATTAATAATAAAATAATTAGTTGTTAATATATTTTAGTTAGGCAATCCATCTTTTCATTAATTACCCATTGGCCAAGGAATCTCGGCCATATGCTAAACTCCATAATAATTCTTATTTGATTGTACATAAGTAAATATGTTTTTTAATATTCAAAATCCAATTCACTGTTTATAGTTGTATTAGTTATCAGTTTATTTAAAAGATGTAGCTTTATTTCTTACCCCACTTCTTTACTTTTAAACAGAGAAAGAGCTGCATTATATAAATGAATTTAACACAGCAAAGATGTATATTTTAATGCTTGCCTAGAAATTTGTAAATCAACAATGTTATAGTTTGGTAAATCATTAAATTTTAACTTCATTGGTGTAATATTTTATAGTAGGCTATCATTACACATTTTAGTGTTTATAACTCGATAGAATTCAATATTGCGGTAAATTGTATAAATGTATTGTTTTCTTATAAAAAATTAAATTAAAATATAAACAAATTAAGAAACTTATTTAATAAAATCTCTGACCTTGATGTTTACTTTGCAGAAATCAAGCAAATCCTCAATGTCCAGTTATGGGACAGTCCCAAAAATTTCTTTAGTTTCTTGAAATATCAGTAACATTTAATTATATTCGGAAATTAGATGACAGGCGTGAGTGCCTAAACAATAAAATTCCTTAGGCATGTTGTATAAGGGATAATGCAGATGTACATGGGCAGTTAGCTGTCACATGAACATGTAATCAAATGGCAGTACCTACTCAATTATAAGGCCTATCACGAATAAGAAGAATAATAGGTAGAGAAAAACGTGGATTGCAAATTGCTCGTCCTTCCCTTCAGTAACAAACAATAATTATGATAAATAATTATTTAATCACAGAGTAGCATATTCAATTTCTATTTACAATAGTTTTATATGCATAACATACTGTACAATTGTACTAACGTAACATGAACTAATTGAAATGATAATTACAAATCTTCTATCACAAGTGAAGTTATTTCCCTTGACCAATTGGAAAATGAAATTATATCCTTTGAAAGACTTAATTTTATTTGTCTTTTCTTTAAATCCAATGCCTGTTTTACAATAAATCTATTGAATTCATGAACATGTGGATGACACAAATATTCTTTCACATCCATCCATTTGCAGGCTTCAATTTCTTCATCCGATTTCGTAATTGTACTGGAAATAGCTTTAAGTGCAACCACTATATATATGTCTGAGTAGCCAAACATCATTTTATGTGTATGTCTTAAAGTTATCATACATTCAAAAACAGAGTCTATACCAGTTTCTTCTTTTACCTCTCGAACAGCTGCATCTTTTATATCTTCTCCTGAAATTATTATTTTATAGAAAATAAGTAAATTTATTAATGCATTTTAATAACAAAGAATTTCTTATGTAATTAAAAATAAACATAATAATTGCCATACGGCTATCATTTAATAGACGGAACATGACCCACAGCATGCTTCATCGCCAAGTTTGTCCCTGGCATTGTTCTCTTAAAAACAATGTCACCGCCACTGGAAACTTTCACCTGTGTCACCAAGGCAGTTTACATGCATAATCGAACACGAATTAACACCAAGACCTGGTACAATTATTTGTCTACTTCCTCCTTGTCCTTTCTTAGAGAAGTATTTGTGCATGAAATCCAGTTGTAAATTTTGTATAAACAGTTTATATTAACAATTAGATCAATAGATAAAAATAATATGGTAAGAAACTACTTACAATAATTCAATAGATATCTCCTTTTTGTATTTCTATGCAAACTTGCTTGAAATATACAAACCTACATACCTCTTTCAACATATCCACCAGGTAGCTTCCAATGTGGATACTCATAATGTTGCTCCATTACCACTAATATTTGGTTGTCATCATTAAAGACCAACCCACCCACTCCAATATTTGTGTGACATGCAGGAGGTAGATTGCATAAATTATTTTTCGGTAACCATTTAAACATCATAACAAAATTGTCTCTGGAATGATGAAAATTAAAACCTACCTAGAAACAAGAAAGTTAATTCAAATTAGTCTAAATCTGAATTCAAAATAAAACTATTATGCATGGGGATTCTTCTTCATCAGCCTGTCGATAGTAACAGGACATCTAAGGGATAAGTAGCTGCAGGTAGATAAATTATTTTGTTTTTATAATATGGCAGCACAGAATACTAATTAATCATCAGTCTGTCTTCAACAGGATATAGACCTTTAAAAGGGGGACCTTATATTCATCACAAGTATAATTTAAAAAAAAAATGTTATCTGCCTGTGCCAAAAAGGGGTCAATTCAGTATTTGCTGTCAGCCCAAAAAGCATCGGCATTATGGATGCTGCATAGCTGTCATCATAATATACAAATTATGTAAAGTACTAACACTGTATGTCTTGTGTCTACTTATTACACTAAAATAGATTTAACACTTAACTTAGTGCCTAAATTTTAATATTAAAAACTATAATAATTTACAATGCAATAACAAAAATGAGTTTGTAATTAATATTGACATTTTATTACCTATATTCAATGTTAACTCAGTAAATAAATAAAAATACATATTTAAAAAAAAAAGAAGAGATATTTATGTAGAAAAATAATAACAAGATTTGACAAATAAAATTCTTCTATAATGTCTTTTTAGAATTTTCATTAATTCATTCAAATAAATGACATCTTATAAAGAAAAAAGTTGTGTATAACTATGCTTATTTGAGAGCCATGGTTGTCCGGCTGTTCACTTCTGTTGCACAGAGCATGGGTGACCTGAGTTCGATCCCCAGTGCCAGCAACACTAAAATTGTTAAAAGCAATTTTAAATGCTGTATATACCATGTGCAACGGCCTGGAAAACATTGTAAGGAAACCTGCATGTCTGAGAAATAATAAAAATATTATTTCAAGGAGCTGTGAAGCCCGCCAACCTATCAGTGTAGTGGTGGCCACTTCCTGGCACCAAAAAACCTCAGATATTTGAGGAGGCCTTTGCATAGCAGTGGGCACTTACAGGCTGCTACTTTACTTTTATGTTCATTTCATTTTCTTTTTAAAAAGAAGGATTAACTAAACTAAACATACCCTGGGTATGTTTATTAGTAATATGAAATTAGTGTGTCAGATAATAGAAACATTCTGTAGAATATTTTTCATATTGTATGTACCAATTATTATTTTTAAAGTATTAATCTAAATGTGTGTGTTGCAGTGTTCAGTGTATTGATATCATTTTTCCAACATCAGCTTGTTGCATTAGCCACCATATGCAGGTAAGGGCAATTTGAAGAAAGAGATGGTAAATTCCACCTTACACATATATTAGAAACAAATTATACATACATTAGCAAGTAAAGGAACCCAGGCAGCATCTTTTATATCAACTTTAAACCAAATGCATCTTCTTTCTTGACTATCCCATTTCTGCAATGAATCTATAAATACATAATAAAAGTATTTTGAGACAGTTGATATGACATCTGTTGGAGACCACAACATTTCCAGATATTTCCATTAGTTAAATTTTATTCATTAGTGATAGAATTTTACACTGATGTCCTATGAGAACAACTTACACATTGCAAATATATGACTAAGGTTTTACAAGACAAGCTCTTTCAACATTGAATATTTTTTTATTCAAATTTCAGCTATTTAGCAAAACATACATATAAAATATAGCTACAATAGGCAAATAATTGTAAGATCTCGTCCAGATTAGGAGATCAGAGTTTGATCCCTTAAATAGGAGGGAGCTCTTACGAAACTTATGTATAATTTTTATCATTGCCCTGTGTAATAAGACGGCGAAATGTGGGTTGTATAAAAGTAAAGTAGCAGCCTGTTAGTGCCCACGGCCGGGCAAAGGCCTCCTCAAATATCTTAGAGAGTTTTGGAGCCGGGAATGGCCAGCCAGTGCGTGTTGGCGGTACTAAAATTAACCTTTAACCACCTCCGTTTTGAGAACTCGGTCGTGAAATGTTACATTTAAAGCAGATCTTGTGAGTCAATCTACAAGGAGGTATCAAAATACTTGCCTGTTAATTGAATTGGAAACTGATTGACGTCACAGGGTTCCTTTAGAGAATCAATAGTGACACCATTGTATCTATCCAGAACGCCTTCAAATGTTTTCATTTCCTAAGCTGTAAAAATGATATCTACTACTCAATACAGGAGAAAACAGATGTAGAAGAATAGAATGTTTGTTTATAAGTATGATCTAAGCGTGAGGGTGATGTAATTCTGGAAACATTGGTTATTGATAAGTGATTATTCGATTCTTTTATACCTACTCTGGTCAAGACGCTACGGGCTACGGTAGGTAGCAGTGAGTTACATAGCGTATATACTAGCGCCACGGCTTTTGGCGGAACTACTCAAGGTTGAATAATTTGACAATTCTTATATGAACGGTATTCGCTAATCCGATCGAAACTCAAAAGTGTGATTGATTAACTTGACCGTAAGTTATCTTATACAGGAACAGAAACTTAAAGGCGATTTGCAAAAAAAGTATTCAGTAAAAGTTTACCTAATCAAAAAATATTGTTAGGAGCTGGTTGCGTAATTGGAGTAAGGGACCAGTATTTTAAACTTCTATTTATTTTTACCCCTCACAATGGATACCGAGTTTCTTCCTGATGCGCAATCCCTCGTACGTGATCTTCTACGGGTCTTCCTGACAGTGACCAATCCTCTGTCTTTTTTTCTACTGGACACTTTGCCTTCACTTCCTCTTCTTTTCTTCGAGATCTTCCACTTCCTTCAGAACTCACCACTGAACTAAACTTAATTTCAGCCTATCACAATTCCACTGCTGAACATAGATTACTACAAAGCTCGGTCCTGAGCCATCCGCATCCATCGACTTCCCGCAACACTGCGCAGGTCGTCCACATTTTGTGGGGTATCCGTGGCTGCCACTCGAGAACCTTTTTTCCCCAACGGTTGTCAGTTCTGCGAGCTATGTGGCCAGCCCATTGCCACTTCAGCTTGTTGATCCATACAGCTATGTCGGTTACCCCAGTTCTGCTGCGGATATCATCGTTGCAGATTCTATCGCGCAGAGAAACACCGATCAAAGCCCTTTCCTGCAGTGAAGGACTAAGTCTCCGTTCCGTAAGTCATCAGCATCACTCACACACTGGTTGTATAATTTGCTCTTGAAATTTTGTGGTATACTCGACGAGAAGACATGACGTAGTTTCCCGAACAGAGCCCAGCCGAGTTGGATTCGTCGAGTTACCTCGGTCGAAAGTTCGAAGAAAGGGTCGAAGTTGGACTTACCTAATCGGACAATTTTTCCCAGGTATACGTACTCGTCTACAACTTTGAGTTTATTGTTCCCAACAACAACCGGTATTGGTATTACATGGACGTTAGACATGATCTTCGTATTGTCCATGTTCATTTTAAGACCATCCTGCTGGGAGACACTATTGAGGTAATTGAGCATTGTGCTAAGCTCCTCCGACGATCTTGCCATAAGAACTATATGGTCAGCAAATCGAAGGTGAGTGATGTATTCGCTATTGATGTTGATATCGTATCATTTCCAGTTAAGCTGCTAGAAAACATCTTCCAATGCAGCGGTGAAGACATCACCCTGTCTTACACCTTTCTGCAGTTGGATTGGTTTCATACTCTGGTTCTGTACTCGGCTAGACATTGTAGCCTCATTGTACAAACACCTCAGCACTTCGATATACCGAGAGTCTATCTGGTGCCGCTGGAGAGACTGTAACACCGCCCAAATTTTGACTTTTTTTTTTTTATAGAAGAAGGGGGCAAACGAGCGTGCGGCTCACCTGATGGTAAGTGATCACCGACGCCCACGAACATCCACAACACCAGAGGAGCTACAGATGCGCTGCCGGCCTTTAAGGAAGGAATAAGCTCTTTTCTTGAAGGTCCCTAAGTCGTAATTATTCGGAAATACTGCTGGCGACAGCTGATTCCACAAAGTCGAAGTGCGTGGCAGAAAACTTCGATTAAAACGCACTGTGGTGGAATGCCAACCATCTAGGTGGTATCGGTGGAACTTCGAATTCAGTCGCGATGTACGATGGTGAAACTCAGCAGCTGGGATCAATCCGAACAGTTCCTCAGAACATTCCCCGTGGAAAATTTTGTAAAAAATGCAAAGAGAAGCAACATCTCTTCGCAAGGCCAAAGGATCAAGCCGATCAGAGAGAGCTTGGTCGCCGACAATTCGAGCCGCTCGACGTTGGATGCGGTCAAATGGAAGGAGTTGGTACTGGGGTGCCCCTGCCCAGAGATGAGAACAGTATTCCATGTGGGGCCGAACTTGCGCCTTATAAAGTTGCAAACGGTGGACCGGCATGAAATACTGTCCCGCTCTACAGAGCACACCAAGCTTTTTGGAGGCCAATTTGGCCTTTCCCTCCAAGTGACCACGGAACTGAACGTCGCTCGATATGTCAACGCCAAGGATTCCGATACTGGCTGAGGCAATAAGGGGAATGTTCTCAAAAGAGGAGAAACGACAAAGGGATTCTTTTAGCGGTGAACGCGCAAACCTGTGTCTTTTGGGGTTGAATAGAACCAAATTACGTCGACCCCAATCCGAGACTTTGAATAACAAGGTCTCGACTTCAGACACAAGTTTGTTCCGGCACTCGTCGACGTGTTCCCGAGAAATATTCGCACGGCCTGTATATAGGGCATCACCCGTGCTGTCGTCTGCATAGCAATGAATGCTACTGATTTGTAGCATGTCGTTGATATGCAGAAGGAACAGAGTGGGAGATAGCACACAGCCTTGTGGAACACCAGCATTCACGGGTTTGGGGTCCGAGCATGCACCGTCGACAACAACCTTGATGCTCCAATCCGTGAGGAAGCTGGTGATCCAGTTGCACAATCTCTCAGGAACCCCGTAAGATGAAAGCTTTTAAAGAAGCGCTTTATGCCAAACCCTATCAAATGCTTTCGCTACGTCCAGACTAACCGCCAAAGCCTCCCCCTTAGACTCAACTGCTTCTGCCCATCGGTGAGTCAGGTAAACTAGAAGATCACCAGCTGATCGTCCGCGACGGAAACCGTACTGTCGGTCACTGATGAGCTGGTGTTCCTCCAGGTACCTCAGGAGCTGGGTGTTGATGAGTGACTCCATTATTTTAGATAACAAGGGGGTGATGGCAATAGGCCTGTAGTTGGACGGATCAGAGCGGTCGCCTTTTTTGGGTATTGGATGCACAAATGCTGTCTTCCAAGATTCCGGGACGACGCCTGAAGAGTAGGAGTGCCGGAAAAGACGCGTGAGAACCGGTGCCAACTCAGGGGCACACATCCTCAGCACAATTGGAGGGATTCCGTCCGGCCCACTCGACTTATGAATGTCCAGGGAGCGGAGTGCCTTTCGCACTGAGCTCTGCAGAAACTGAATTTCCGGCATGGAGCACTTACACCACGGGATGGTAGGTGGAGAGTTTCGAAGGCTTTCTCATAGTCCACATACGCCAGACATAATGGTAAATTGTAGCCCTCGGTCTTCTGTACAATCTGGCGAAGAGTATGTATATGGTCTATGGTACTTTAGATGTTTCGGAATTCAACTTGTTCGGGAGGCTGAAAGTCGTCAAGTCTGTTTACTAGACGATTTGACATGTCTCTCGAAAACAGCACGTAGACGCGGCTTAGAAGCGACATCAGTCTATAATTCTTCTATAGACAGTTATTAATCTTTGGGGGAGGTCTATGTTCAGCAGTGGACTTCTGATAGGCTGAAATGATGATGATGATGATGATGAAGCTTGATTTGTTAATTACATAAGTATATGGTTTCAACGACGTTGTGTAAATCTCTCGATCTCTCTCAAAATCTCTGCTGCAGCGGAAATAACTGTGCCGCTTTCGGTCTTCAACTTGGTCAGTTGGCTCTTTCCGCATTTTCAATACAGGCTGTATTAAATTTTCGTATGTGTTGCCTCATATATTTAGAAAATTGTCTATTCAGTTGCCGATATGGTGACGCATCAGTTGTAGACTGCAGCTTCATCTCACCCCAGGCTTTCATGAGTTTAAGAATGAAAAAAAAAGGGGGTCGTAATCCATTAAATAAGTAAGAACTGTAAACAATAACATTTTTTTGATTTAAAATTTGGAAATGTATGAAAAGATTACTACTTTCATCTTCAGACAACATTCGTTTAACACATGATATACACAGACGGTTTTCTCTATTTAGTTTGCAAAGCAATGCCAGCAGTTGCTAGTGGGCCTCCGGTTACCTCACTCACCGAACGAAACGCAGAATCGCAAGATGCCTTCTACACGCCGATATTCTGTGAGGTCATGGTACTACCCTCCAGTCGACCCATTCCAGGAACAGCAAAAGTCGCTACTTGGCTCTACCACGTACCGAAAGGGTATCAATGGTTTCAATGTTTCCGTTGCTAGGCTTCCGTACTCACGTCGTCGTACAAGCCGAAATTTATTTAAATCTTGAGATACAAATTCCTGTTGTAGTACAATTTTATATACTTTTATTTCAATGGTCAATAATTATGAGCCTCAACTGAAGCAACAATGTTTTCATAAAACGGATTGAAAACCCATCTTTTCGTGTCAACTGAATCTTTAATTTACTTAAATGCGTTTTCATGCTCTCTGACGGGAAGTCAATAACAGAATTTTCTAAATTCGCATCTGTGTTAATATAATCAGTTGCAGTAAATGATTCAAAATTTCATTTTGCAACGCGTATAGTCCAAATACAAAGCTTCTTGATAAAGGCATTGCCTTTGCCACAAGTAAAATATTTTTAATACGGCCTTGTAAACTCGAATCCAAGTCATTCGATGGCTATCATTCAAGTGCTTACTGTATTCAACAGCTCGATCGTAATGGTTGGGCCATTACTTCAGATTTGATAGACCACAAATCCTCGCAAAAGAACACCGATTCCTGCCTAGGATGATTCGCGAGGCTATTGAAATCAAAAAACATCCTAATTTCAATAGAGAAGATGCCTGGGTACTATAACCGGCTTTGGATCCAGTAATAAACAAAATTAAATCTAAAACCAAGCATACCACTGCACGACCTCAAGATACTGTGAGCACATTCTATGTAGATCGGACCAATATTAATAAATAACAGCTGAAGGTATCCCGAGTTAACTATGACATCTGGACGTCTAACACCTCAGTCACCCCGTGACTACGACTACTGTAAAGAAATCGAAATTTCGGGAACATAAAAACAAAATTAAACGCGATAAAATTGGTTATAAATAAAAACCCATTTAAAAAAGTTTATAATATAAAAATCTACTTTAATCGCGAATACTCACAATAAATTATCATTCACTGTTATATGATAATTTAAAATCACACACAAATACACATCTATATTTATGTATGAAAATATTTTTTTATCTCCTCTGATTTTATATCAATTTAATACACGTGTTATAAATTCATATATATTTGAATACCATGAATATTGAACTACCTTAAATATAGTTATCAGTTCTCTCGAAAACTTAAGAGACAATTACCAACCAATTTAATGATGTGCACGCGCATCGTTAAAATTCACTTTCATCACTTTTCCCAAATGGGCCAAAATAGATACAACATAAAAAAACTACATTATAGACATTTATTAATTTTTTTTTCTGTGTATGGAAAATGCTGGCTGGGAGGCCACCAAATGTGTAATGTCGGACTCGGATGGAGAAACATACCGACTAAATACCATCCATGTTGCTGTTGGCCCAGCAGGAGGATCGTGAGTAAAAGAAGATTTGAAGAGCAACGACGCTACATTAAAGGTGCGACGCTAGCTGCTCCAGTGCTATGATCTGACCCCTGTTAACAAAAGAGTTCCGACAATAGGGGGGAAACTACAGTACTCAGAGAGTCCCTCAAAAAGTAGCGCGACACTAAAGCTAATGTTACTCTTTATTCATTAAATCTTAGTTAAACTTACATACATTATAAACATAGATCGGCACGACCCGTGCCACATGGTGTCAATGACCTCAATCATTATGTTAATATGGATATTCCCCGGGTTTCCAGCTTTCGAATCGGCGAACGAAAATAATATATTCTCATTACAGTAAGTCCGTAACGGCGATAAGATTAATGATTTTTACCATAAAATAAAACAACATGAAATTCAAAATAGGTGTATATAATCATTAATCACAAAGAATGTTACATAGAAGAGGTAGGCACAATACAATATAATTAATTAATTATGAAGGGTCGTTATGCACTTCAAATGATTATATTTTAACACTTACATGTTTTATATGAGTGCACGTAATATTTTACGCAGTATAAAATGAAACCATAGATTATCAATATTTTCTTTAATGAAAAATTATACATTTTACGAGTTTATTTAATATTCTGACTTCTATTTACAAATACATAACTCTTAATTTTTGCGAATCATGTCATGCCCATATTATTATTTCCTCTTTGAATCCCGCGGTGTGGCACGGGTCGTGCCGATCTATGATTATAAACCACTAAAACCATATCGCTTTATTACAATTATAAAAAGTATAAAGTTATTACAATATAATTTAGTGACATACTAATCTACGTTTCAATGTTATACGTCCATAATAGATGGCATTAGACGAGCTAGGGCAAGAAGAAATAAAATAGCATCAGCTAATAGCAGATCCCTGTAGTATTAAATAGCTCGTAGCTTAATCAATATAATTTTAGCTGTTTTATTAATTTGCTTTCTAATATAACCTTATAGCTTGGGTCACTGCTGTAATTCGGTTCATCTTGCTAGGCTTCATATTAAAGATTCTTCAATATGTGAATGTGGATTAGATATTGGCAACCTTAATCATATTATCTTCTTGTGTCCTTTATATGATCATACCTCACTATATAACTCTTTAATAAAACTTAAAATACCTCTTGTGTTTTAAGTTTTATTAAAGAGATATATAGAATTATGCTCTCTTTTATTTGTTTCCGAAGATAGTAAAAATGTTTTTAACTGTCTTGTATTTAAATACAATTAACATTAAGTTATGACATTTAGTTCATTAGCTGTAGTATGACTTGGTACTATCCAATATTTTTAATAGAGTAATTAAAAATATATTTTTTTTAAATATATTTTACATATTTAGTAAAATTAGTTTCATATTAATTCATTAGATCATAGTTATTATGATTTCGGCTTATAATCACAATAACAGATTTTTTTGTTAATTATTTTAATGACTGGACGTTGGCAGTAATCTTTAGATTGCCATTTAAAGAAAAAAAAACCTAAAGTGTCGTAACGTTTCTGTCAATGTCATCTAAAAAGTTAAGTATTATAGGGCGTGCTGTCATCTGAATTTGATAGGAAAGTTTATTCTTATATTACAGAATCCAATTTCATACTACATAGCTATTAGTTAGAATATAACATTTTAACTCTTCAATCTTGTATGGGTTATAGTGATTGTCTAATATTTAAATTTTAACATAATGTTTATCATTTCACGACTTCACTTTTTGTACGTAGATAAAATAAAACTTAAAGTTTTTGAAACATCCAGGTAAATTTCATCTATTAATATCAATCCAACTATTTAATTCTGATACTACTTGTAATATGTATCTTAATTTCAGAAAATATTGTAATCATCCTAGCAATCTACAAACACATAATCCTCATCACCATTTTGTAGGTGAAAGTGATAGATTTAATGGTATTACTGTTAACACTGTGCTAGAGAATTGCGAAAAAAATGGTTTTATTGAAAAACTTGAAGGTTAGTTATAGATATTGAGTACAGATCTAATAAATTGGTGGAAATAATTTTACGATTTTTTAATAATGTTTTTGTTTTAGCCTCCATGACAAAATGGAACTCTGAACAAAAACGATGCATTTGGTTTAAAGTTAACATAAAAGATGCTTTTTATATACCAATTTTGGCAGATGTGAGTGGACATTTACATACATTAAAATTAAAACATTACCATTTCATGCTCACAATTAATTCCATAATAATAAAACAAGTAACTCTTTTAATGAAAGCTTGGTATCCATAGAAAGGTTTTAATTTTCATCATGCCAAAGATGAATTTGTGATGATGTATAAATGGCTTCCCATTGATTCTGAACCTAATCTGCCTCCTGCAAGTCATACCAATCTGGGAGTTGGAGCATTAGTGTTCAATGACCAGAAGCAACTTTTGGCCATATCGGAAAAACATTATGAATATCCTCATTGGAAACTTCCTGGAGGATATGTTGAAAGAGGTAAGTGAAGATACTTGACATGTATGTATTAGAATAAAATATTTTTATTATTATTAATAACCTTAACCCATGTATTATTATTAATGATGTAATTTTCTTTTAGGTGAAGACATTATAGATGCTGCTGTAAGAGAAGTCAAAGAAGAGACAGGCGTTAATGCTAAATTTATGTCATTGCTGACATTCAGACATCAGCACAACATGACTTATGGTAATTCTGACATTTACATGCTCCTTATGATGAAGGCACTTTCGGAAAAAATAGCATTGTCACAGAGGGAAGTTAAAGATTGCAAATGGATGGGTATTGAAGAGTATATAAATCATCCCCATGTTCATCAATTTAACAGAATCATTGTACAGAAGGCAAATTATTACATGAAAAAAAATTTTAAATTGAACTTAGAAAAACAAACTGTCAAGTGGGCACAATTCACAAGGGAGATGACATATTTATCAGTGAATAATTGTGACTATCATTAAATATTTAGTTTTAAAATAAGTCACTTGTATTTATTACTCTATGTGAAGGTGATGTTAAAAAGCATTTAAAAGAGAAATGTATGTTTGATTCTGTCAAGTAAGTATGAAGTATTAAAGTAAAAGTTGCAGCCTATAGTTGCCCACAGCAGGGCAAAGGCCTCCTTCTCAAATATCTGAGATAGGTGTAGGAGCCGGGAATGACCCGCCATGTTGCTCCATTATAGGTTGGCAGCTTCACTTATCCACAAAAAAAATTTTTTTTATTATTTTCCATATGCAGGTTTCCTCACGATGTTTTCCTTCACCGCCGAATTGAATAAAGTACTTAAAATTGCTATTAACAATTTGTGGTGCTGGCACCGGGGATCTAACCCATGTCACTTGTGCTCTATGATACTAAAGTGAGCACCCTGACCACTAGGTTAATACGGCACGTAGTATTGTACGTAGTGAAGTATTGCACAATATATTTAAAACTCTTAAAGTTAGCTCACTGTTGTTATGTAGCATCACACTATTGTTACGAAGCATCTCACTGTTGTTACATAGCATTTCACTGTTGTTACATAAGATGACTGCCAACGACAATATTTACAATGGTTGCAAACGAAGCAGTTTTGCCTGGTTTCATCACAATAACAAGGCGCAAAATTGCTTTCTTATAGTATATTTTTGTGTCCGGCAGTATGTACCCGCGCTTAACAAATGTTTGTGGCTTTGTGGATTGGTCTTCGACTTGAACCAGATGCAAAAAGTGCAAAAAGTTTTTAAATAACAAAATATAAATGGTCATAGACACAAGGACAATAGTCTAGGCCAACTGGCCCATCGGCTTGGACTAGCGTAGCTCAGTTGCTCTGGTACTTGTAAATAAACATTCGTGACCACGAGAAAATTCAATGTACCGCACCCTTTCTTCCCTAATTAAACACCTTCATCGATCTAGACACGTCTATGTTGAGTTTATCATAGAACAATAATATTTATTGTAGCAAACAGTTTACATATGTTAGGTTAACATCAAGAGAGTACTGTCAAAACTACTTGTCGCTGTTTTTGAGCAGGAGTTCCAAAAGTTCCGGAAACGTGGTAGTTAGCTCTACCACGTTTCCTTTTGGGAATTCTTTCTTGGTTTAAACTGTAGTATTTAAATATATCGTAACAACCCCTCGACACATACATCAACTTACGAAACAGTTCACATAATATGTTTATGTGGGGTTTCCAAGTAAGTGTTTGATCTAACATGATTCCGAGATATTTAGTCAATTACTGGTTATAACATTATTTGATTTGTGATTACAAATATGTGGTCTCATATCATAATTATGGCTAGAGATCTAAATTAATAAATTTCGTTTTCGAGATATTTATAGTTAGGATATTTATATTATATATATCGTGTAACTATTGAGAAATGCTGTCCTTAATCCGTTTTCTGTGTGGATCTTTACCTGAGAAATATAATATCTGTGTCAGCAGCGAACGTAAAAATACGACAGTTATTTTAGTTTAAGTTTACGTAAGTCGTTTATATATATCATGAAGAGACTAGGACCCAAAACACTACCTTGAGGAATTCCATAACTAACAGAACAATTAGAACAGCAAATTTGAAAGAATATTGCCTATTTTGACTCTTAGAGTACTTTTTAATAAAACGTTTTTAAATAACTTTACTGAAAGCCCTCGAATGCCTATTATCAAAATCACGATTTGGTTTTTTTTCCAATAACCGTTAAAACAAAGACTGCTTCAAAAGTTTTAGTTAAATCCAAACATTTACAACCTTACTTAAAAATTTGGATTTAACATCCAGCTGATGAACAATGTGTTTAGTTAGATCCGATACGCTATTCGACGTTGATTTAACAACCCTAAATCCCCTTGTTGAATAGTTTGTCTAGTACTTTAGAAAACCTAACTTTTAAAAAAATAGATAATTGTTGACACTTTTATCACAGTTTTATTCTGTAGTGTGTATAAAAGTGTAAAAGTTTAAAAGGCATCCGGAAACACACCATTTGCTATACATAAATTGGCAATATGTGTTATTAGAGAAACCACAATATGATTTGCAGTTTTCAGCACTATCGTTGAGATAGCATCCCAGCCCACATCACTCTCAATTTTACATTAAGCATAATTACCTTTATTCCGATAATCAGTTTTTGTATTGACTTTGAATATTAGTGAAGTAAAATGTTAAAAATTTCATTAGAAATCACATAAATTCTATTAATTTGATTCAATTGTTATTAATTTCAGTTACGCTAAATGCCTAAGTTTAATCATAAAATAATTATCTTTAATCTTTTAATTTGAATGCATAGTCAGTGCAATGTTTCGTATGTTATAAAATAGATTGTAATGGCCGCCACAAGGCAGTTACTCAAATAAACTAACATCGATAAAGAAGTGGCAGTCACCATGGGTTTTCTTTATATGGGAATCTTACAATAGAACAATTTAACGACCTGAATAAACTAAGTCATGTATCTTGTTATCCCGTAAAACTTAAAATATAAAGACGAGTTTATGTTAGTAGTATTTACTTAAGAAATCGAAACGTGTTCGTCACCGTTAAACCGTTGGCCTTGTGGATACCGCGAGTTTTTTTGGTAAAACGCTTGATATATAGCTGTCGATTATATGGCTGGGGATATATAGCTACAACTTGCTAGCATACTTAGCTCTGCACCAAATGTTGTAAAATAATTATATATCTAAGTAACATTGAAACAGCTAGGAGCTATTTTAGATATTTCCATAGTGTATCTGGTAAGATATTTGAAGAAATAAATATTGGAACCATAGTTTTCCAATATATTTTTTTTTATGGAAAAGACGGCAAACGAGCAAGCGGTTCACCTGATGGTAAGTGATTACCGTCGCCCACATACATCTGCAACGCCATAGATGCTGCAGGTGCGTTGCCGGTCTTTTAGGGTATTTGGGAGATGAGAGTGAAGAGGAGGGGGAATAGGGAGGGGATGTGGGCCTCCGGTTACCTCACTCTCCGAACGAAACGCAGAAGCACAAGATGCCTCTACTTCACGCCGGTATTCTGTGAGGCCGTGGTATCAATCCGGTCGAGCTGGCCCATTCCAGCAGCAGCTAAAGCCGCCGCTTGGGTCTACCACGCTGAAAATATATATGAAAATGTAATTATGATAATCATATTTTATAAGAATAGTGATGTTCATAATATTAATACAGAAGCTTGTAACGTCAGTTATTGAGTTTATTATTGAGTTAGTAACTCGTTTCTATAACAAAATCGCTTAAGATTTTTTTTTGTAAGAAGGGAGCAAACGAGCGTGGGGCTCACCTGATGGTAAGTGATCACCGACGCCTACGAACATCCACACCACCAGAGGAGCTACAGATGCGCTGCCGGCCTTTCAAGTGTTGCGCATTTAAAAAAAGTAATTTATGGCTCATTATTGAGATAATAATGTTATATTCAATTGAGATTTTTTGGAATGATTGACGGTTACTTTTTATACATTAAGTTTTTTTCCAATTGCAATTGTTTTCCATTAAGATAAGACTAAATTGAAACAGCCAAAAATATTCAGTAAAAAATTTAAACGTAAATTACTAATGTATAACTCAAATTAAAATTTTAATAAAAAAGAAACGAGGCTCCACTTTGATGTTATGTTTATTACATTAATTTACATTAATTTTTACAATTCTAATATTACAATTCAAGTATATTATTTTTGGAGTACTTCACGTACTGAGTACATTACATGTTATGTCCTAATCAAGTCTGCAGTTTAATATTGATATTATTCTTATTACGTGTCGTCTTAGAAAGGAACACTTGCGAAACTTGTTTCCACTTCCACGCCATGCATGTGTTGTTATTTTTGCTCTTCGTATCCTTCTGTAACAAAATAAAATATAATTTGCATGTTACGTTATAGATTTTAATAAAGGTAAATAATGTTTAGTGCTTATTAAGTCTACTTTAATGTAAGTAACATAAATACATAACATAATAAAGTTATTAATATTAAAGAATGGTAATATATTTTATAAGAGAGAATGTATAATTTTTTCTGCAAAGGTCAATCTCACCCACACGCCGTGCTACCTGTTGACTAATGAGTGAGGCTTTGGCTACTGATTGCGGACGGAAAATATATCCAAATAGGCTGAGCCTAAATCCTACAGACGATGAAAATCAGCATCCCTAGGGCGAGGGCATCGGTCCTGCGCTCACAAATCATGGCATGCTAGCTTTTATTGGTGCCTTTATGGGAAGCCTTGTGTCCAGTTGTGGATTTATAAAGAATGATAGAAAGAGAAAAAAAGTCTTATTTAGGAATAGTAAATAAAACATCCGGTATTAAATGTTAAAAACACATTGAATAATGACTTAATTTCAATTGTTTCGACCCGTCAACACATAATAAAGCTTATACTGAACATTTTTAAATTGTATACGTCTAACTAGGTTCCGGAGATTGTGTTACCAAAAGCTAATCGCTTACCTGTAATTGAGGTTCTCGATCATTCAAAGTTACATATAATGAAAAACTTAGAAACAACAACTTTAAAGTTATAGCCACTGACACCACAATTATGAACGCGTATGTCATAATGATTGAACCGTATGCTTTGTTATCACTTATAAATAATATAACACAGTGTTAGATGAACGCAGAGTTACACCAATGCGACCTACAACAACCGCCTAACTGGCTGTGTTGATTTTTTTTATCGAAGTCGACTTCTCCGCTATTGATGCAAATATGTTCTATTAGAAGTGCCAAATGTTATTGAACTACTTAAATCAAAACGTGTTTATTTAATTTGTGACCGTTTGCTTGATTATTTTTATCCATACATGTATCTTAAAGAATTTGATTTATAGAGATACGAATGTTATAATTTTATCATCAATACGATAACGATGGAAATGATATCATTAAAAATGATTGTCTTTGAAGTTTATAACATTATTTTATAAAAATTGAGAATTATAAGTTTATTGCTAGGTTTCGTTGTTCGTTTCGTAAAATAGTTTAATGTATCGAATTTAGAAAAGATGGCCGATCGTACGCTACATTGCCATTTTTGCGCAGAGTGCGAGATGAGGGTAATGGTAATGAAATAAAGAGTTTTTAGAATTTTCTTTAACGCTTAACATGTTATAACTATTGAATTGCTATTTTACTATACATCATAAGCGAACCCTTGCTTTGTGGTGTTGAAAGTTATTATTGAAAACTTGTATTGTAAAGAATTGATCGTTTTTTACTAACACTGGATTTTTGGATTTTTCAGGTGATTAACTGATCTTTGTATAACCTTTCTTGTTCATATAAATGTATAATTTAAATACATTATTGGAAATAAAATTTACTGAAAAAACGTTCCTAACACATAGTCTATTTGTAATAAGATTATTAAATTCGTTGTAAAAAAAAAACACATTCAATCACGATAATCAGTCCTATATGCTGCAAAAAGGTTGATAAGAAGAACCCCATGAAAATAAGCGCTCAAATCCTTCTAGTTGAAATATTATTAATAAAAATCTGAAACAAATGACATTAGGCATACTTTTTCTTGTACCATTAAAACGAAATATTTGTTAACGGAAATTATTATAAACTTAACGTACTAGTTTCACAATAAATCTTTTTTTTAATATCACATTCATTTATATAAATAACCGACCGGTCTCACCTTACAGCATCTTCAGGGTATAAAATTAAGTCAAATAAAAATTATAACCAAGTTATTTAGTTTTTCCAATCCCTATGAGCTCAAATAAAGTAAAACATACAGGCGACAAATTTGGCATGCAAATTCTAAAGTAAAACAACAAATATAAAAAACCATCAAGTTTGATGACCAAATCCTGAACAGAATGAAAGAAAGCACAATTCTTTTGGTAAATCGATATCACAGACCTATAAATATGGTGTCGTAATACGGAACTCCCGATTTTTTTTATGGAAAGGCGGCAAACGACCAAGCGGTTCACTTGATGGTAAGTGATTACCGTAGTCCATGTACATCTGCAATACCAGAGGTGCTTCAGGTGCGTTGCCGGCCTTTAAGGGTATTTGGGAGATGGAAGGGAGGATGAGGGTGATGGGGAGAGCCAGTAGTTACCTCACTCACCGAACGAAATGGAGAAGCACAAGATGCCTCTACTTCATTTCGGTAGTCTGCGAGGTCGTGGCCGAGTGCTGCCTACCAACCCGGTCGAGGCGGCTCAATCGCGCAGCAGCAAGCACCGCCGCTTAGCTCTACCACGTTTCCTTTTGGAATTCTTTCTTGGGTTATAAGGGAGGATGAGGGTGATGGGGAGAGCCAGTAGTTACCTCACTCACCGAACGAAATGGAGAAGCACAAGATGCCTCTACTTCATTTCGGTAGTCTGCGAGGTCGTGGCCGAGTGCTGCCTACCAACCCGGTCGAGGCGGCTCAATCGCGCAGCAGCAAGAACCGCCGCTTAGCTCTACCACGTTTCCTTTTGGAATTCTTTCTTGGGTTATAAGGGAGGATGAGGGTGATGGGGAGAGCCAGTAGTTACCTCACTCACCGAACGAAATGGAGAAGCACAAGATGCCTCTACTTCACGCCGGTATTCTGCGAGACTGTGTTACCAACCCGGTCGAGGCGGCTCAATCGCGCAGCAGCAAGAACCGCCGCTTAGCTCTACCACGTTTCCTTTTGGAATTCTTTCTTGGGTTATAAGGGAGGATGAGGGTGATGGGGAGAGCCAGTAGTTACCTCACTCACCGAACGAAATGGAGAAGCACAAGATGCCTCTACTTCATTTCGGTAGTCTGCGAGGTCGTGGCCGAGTGCTGCCTACCAACCCGGTCGAGGCGGCTCAATCGCGCAGCAGCAAGAACCGCCGCTTAGCTCTACCACGTTTCCTTTTGGAATTCTTTCTTGGGTTATAAGGGAGGATGAGGGTGATGGGGAGAGCCAGTAGTTACCTCACTCACCGAACGAAATGGAGAAGCACAAGATGCCTCTACTTCATTTCGGTAGTCTGCGAGGTCGTGGCCGAGTGCTGCCTACCAACCCGGTCGAGGCGGCTCAATCGCGCAGCAGCAAGAACCGCCGCTTAGCTCTACCACGTTTCCTTTTGGAATTCTTTCTTGGGTTATAAGGGAGGATGAGGGTGATGGGGAGAGCCAGTAGTTACCTCACTCACCGAACGAAATGGAGAAGCACAAGATGCCTCTACTTCATTTCGGTAGTCTGCGAGGTCGTGGCCGAGTGCTGCCTACCAACCCGGTCGAGGCGGCTCAATCGCGCAGCAGCAAGAACCGCCGCTTAGCTCTACCACGTTTCCTTTTGGAATTCTTTCTTGGGTTATAAGGGAGGATGAGGGTGATGGGGAGAGCCAGTAGTTACCTCACTCACCGAACGAAATGGAGAAGCACAAGATGCCTCTACTTCATTTCGGTAGTCTGCGAGGTCGTGGCCGAGTGCTGCCTACCAACCCGGTCGAGGCGGCTCAATCGCGCAGCAGCAAGAACCGCCGCTTAGCTCTACCACGTTTCCTTTTGGAATTCTTTCTTGGGTTATAAGGGAGGATGAGGGTGATGGGGAGAGCCAGTAGTTACCTCACTCACCGAACGAAATGGAGAAGCACAAGATGCCTCTACTTCATTTCGGTAGTCTGCGAGGTCGTGGCCGAGTGCTGCCTACCAACCCGGTCGAGGCGGCTCAATCGCGCAGCAGCAAGAACCGCCGCTTAGCTCTACCACGTTTCCTTTTGGAATTCTTTCTTGGGTTATAAGGGAGGATGAGGGTGATGGGGAGAGCCAGTAGTTACCTCACTCACCGAACGAAATGGAGAAGCACAAGATGCCTCTACTTCATTTCGGTAGTCTGCGAGGTCGTGGCCGAGTGCTGCCTACCAACCCGGTCGAGGCGGCTCAATCGCGCAGCAGCAAGAACCGCCGCTTAGCTCTACCACGTTTCCTTTTGGAATTCTTTCTTGGGTTATAAGGGAGGATGAGGGTGATGGGGAGAGCCAGTAGTTACCTCACTCACCGAACGAAATGGAGAAGCACAAGATGCCTCTACTTCATTTCGGTAGTCTGCGAGGTCGTGGCCGAGTGCTGCCTACCAACCCGGTCGAGGCGGCTCAATCGCGCAGCAGCAAGAACCGCCGCTTAGCTCTACCACGTTTCCTTTTGGAATTCTTTCTTGGGTTATAAGGGAGGATGAGGGTGATGGGGAGAGCCAGTAGTTACCTCACTCACCGAACGAAATGGAGAAGCACAAGATGCCTCTACTTCACGCCGGTATTCTGCGAGACTGTGTTACCAACCCGGTCGAGGCGGCTCAATCGCGCAGCAGCAAGAACCGCCGCTTAGCTCTACCACGTTTCCTTTTGGAATTCTTTCTTGGGTTATAAGGGAGGATGAGGGTGATGGGGAGAGCCAGTAGTTACCTCACTCACCGAACGAAATGGAGAAGCACAAGATGCCTCTACTTCATTTCGGTAGTCTGCGAGGTCGTGGCCGAGTGCTGCCTACCAACCCGGTCGAGGCGGCTCAATCGCGCAGCAGCAAGAACCGCCGCTTAGCTCTACCACGTTTCCTTTTGGAATTCTTTCTTGGGTTATAAGGGAGGATGAGGGTGATGGGGAGAGCCAGTAGTTACCTCACTCACCGAACGAAATGGAGAAGCACAAGATGCCTCTACTTCATTTCGGTAGTCTGCGAGGTCGTGGCCGAGTGCTGCCTACCAACCCGGTCGAGGCGGCTCAATCGCGCAGCAGCAAGAACCGCCGCTTAGCTCTACCACGTTTCCTTTTGGAATTCTTTCTTGGGTTATAAGGGAGGATGAGGGTGATGGGGAGAGCCAGTAGTTACCTCACTCACCGAACGAAATGGAGAAGCACAAGATGCCTCTACTTCATTTCGGTAGTCTGCGAGGTCGTGGCCGAGTGCTGCCTACCAACCCGGTCGAGGCGGCTCAATCGCGCAGCAGCAAGAACCGCCGCTTAGCTCTACCACGTTTCCTTTTGGAATTCTTTCTTGGGTTATAAGGGAGGATGAGGGTGATGGGGAGAGCCAGTAGTTACCTCACTCACCGAACGAAATGGAGAAGCACAAGATGCCTCTACTTCATTTCGGTAGTCTGCGAGGTCGTGGCCGAGTGCTGCCTACCAACCCGGTCGAGGCGGCTCAATCGCGCAGCAGCAAGAACCGCCGCTTAGCTCTACCACGTTTCCTTTTGGAATTCTTTCTTGGGTTATAAGGGAGGATGAGGGTGATGGGGAGAGCCAGTAGTTACCTCACTCACCGAACGAAATGGAGAAGCACAAGATGCCTCTACTTCATTTCGGTAGTCTGCGAGGTCGTGGCCGAGTGCTGCCTACCAACCCGGTCGAGGCGGCTCAATCGCGCAGCAGCAAGAACCGCCGCTTAGCTCTACCACGTTTCCTTTTGGAATTCTTTCTTGGGTTATAAGGGAGGATGAGGGTGATGGGGAGAGCCAGTAGTTACCTCACTCACCGAACGAAATGGAGAAGCACAAGATGCCTCTACTTCATTTTGTTGATGCCAGTTAAGTCCGGGAGCCATCGTTTTTGCACTGGAGCAGCGAGGCGGACTTCTCTGCTTCTGTGAAGTCCGCAGCTTCACATGTCCTCTAAACAAACATTTTTAATTATTATTGTTTAAACATGCCTCACAATTTTTTTCTTTACCAAAAGGTCGTTGAGCTATATTTGCAGAATATTTGGAGAGGGAAAATACATAAAAAGGTCTTTTAGCTTGTGTCAAAATTACGGTAAGAGATAAGTACACCTAAGAGATATTGAAACTGAATGAGTGAACAATGGAATGGAATCCACTTCCGTTATTTGTATTGAAATAAATCATTAAACCCTGCATTTGCGATATCAATTGTACCATGTTGTCTTGCTAAATTTCAAGAACGTCATTGTCATTAACCATATTGATATCTATCAAGGTACTTTTAACTTTTTAAGCCAATTTTCTCCTTGCCTTTAGAACGTCGTCAGTGATTTGTGATTGTAGTAATATGGTCAATATGTAATACGGAAATCTCAATGGAGTGGATTATAATGATTGTGTACCAGAAAGTAAGAGCTTCATGATACATTTTATATGCATTCTAAAAATTGTAGATAGAAATGGAACTACGTATGTCTATGTATGTCTACTATGTATGTCTGGGCATACATAAGAATTTCATATAGCAGAGGATCGTCTTCTTCCATAGAAAACTTTCAATCGAAAATCTACAATTAGGTACAGAATATTTTGCATTACTTTTAACGCGTATCTTTTTCACCTAGCGGCAGGAGATAATGTGCACCCGATACACCAGAATGATGAAAATTAAACACATTAAATGTATGTCTTCTAATACAATACATGCGAATGGTGGCGCGGTCGACTTAACTTCGCGTGCGAATAAAATGAAGAAGATGTACAAAATAATACTGCTCAATAAAAGCATGGAAAGCACAGTGCACTGGTGTGCTTCGTAACGATGTCTGCTGCTGGGCTGCTGTGCACGCGACGAAATGTTATTTTGCCCAATAGTCATGGACGGGAAATGAAAAGATGTAGGAAGTAGAGTGTCAGCCAACATAACTACCTTAATAAAGAGATTACATTAAAAATACGAACTTTCATTGAAAAGGTGTGGAGTGAGGCAACCGCCGCTTGAAGGATTCCCTTCTAAACTATACCTACTACTATACCCTAACCTTAAACAAAACACACTGAAAATGATTGGTTAGGTAAGGGACAGAGGCGCACAACCTGACGCAAATACTCGTATAAACCGGTCGCTGTCCTTTTACAAATGATCCTGATAAACCCAAAGGTTCCTCAACGATTCCTAGTAGTCATTAAAGAAGCGGCACGTTTTCATTAGTAAAACTAACTACAGATCTGATAGTTATTGGGTTTGCTGGGGCGTTTCATTTAAGCCGTGACTGTAACGTATGCTTTCCGCTCTCCAGCACTCCAGCAATGTTTGCACAAGCTTATCCAATGCATGGTGCGAAAGGATATGGAGTATAGAGATACCTGCTAGAAACATATCGTTGTCTGTCTCTAGCAGGTAAGTACTTCAAAGGCGTTAGATTAGGCTGAAGGATCACTACAGAGCACGCGACACTAAGGTAGACTATTTATTACGCACTCAATCTGTGCAAGTGCACTGTACAATTCATCGTAAGTCATACGTTGCGCGCCTATCAAACGATAGAAATTACTCTTTAGGCTTTTGACATTGGTTTACCAATTTCCATCAACAAGGCTTGCGGCGGGAACATTGAGTGACCATTAGATGCGGTTTTTAACTAATACATCAGAAAATTCCTTATTATTCCGTTTAGCTCCGACATAGTTTGTACCATTCACCGTTATCCGAGTACATTTTACCTACATAAAATAAATCTTTTAAATGCATCCATGAAGCTAGCTGTAACAAGATCGAGCTACATAGAGCTCACGATACAGCGCGGGTTGAAACTCAACGCAAACTTACAGATATACTTGACTGGGCGACTACAGACCTTGCCTGTTGTAACTTTGCGATCTTTTCGGAGAAACTTAAACATTGCTGTTGCGAGGGATTTAACTGAATCCAAGGAGGTCCGTGAAACTAAAGCGGAAGACCTATGGTTTGTCCAGAGTCAATCCACGCGACAAACAGTCGGCGGGATATTACATACCGAGTACATAGTAAAAGTTTTGTGATATTAACTAACTTTGTTTCTTAGCTACTCGATTGGCTACGAATATATCCCACGGATGGGGTGGAAAATGAACCCAACATAAAGCAACAGTTGATTCAGAAAACGCTAAGAATCTATTAACATGAATTCGACTGTTGCATTAGTGATTGAGCAATGAACATCAACAGCTGTCATAAACTTGACAAAAACAAAACTGCGCAAAGCTCAAGGCGCGCGAGACATTTTACGAGGGTAAACCATCGATTTAGCACTAATGACTAACTGAATTTGCTAACTGAATTTGTAACCTTATTCTGGAACACCCCGTAAGCTTTCTCGACACTGGTATTATAGATACCTATGTCGTGGGTTTTGATCAGAGCTAGTATAGGGTGTTCTTCCCTAAAGCGGAACTACAAACGAACAATTTCACCAGGTGCGTCATCCCAATCACATTCACACAACCCCAGTTGTTTAATCAAACGCTTTGCTAATATTACTGCAGCTTCAAATCCCAAAACGTTTCATAAGATAGCCACGCATGATAATACTGTGCGTTTTGTCTTAAGTCTTAGCGGAAATTGAAAAAACTTTGTGTAAATCGGAATCGTCGAACTCTTTTACCGCTGAATGGCGTAACGATAACGGGATTGAACCTAAAGCAATGCATGAATTACTGGTTCGTTTAATGACATCGAATCGACCTAATTTCATATGAGCGCCATAACTTCAGCAGCAGTTAAATTGACTTCCTCTTCGCTATCAACCGAAAAATCGTCCATATATAGACCATTCTCAATGGCCTCTCTAGTTTCAGGATACTTGGTGCCTTCTTTAAGAGCAAGCTGATTTTCGATGCGAAGTACATGAGAGAGGCTTGACAAGCTAAAAAAAACGTGGCTAAATTCATGAAACTACTTTATCTTGTCTACAACCAACGAAACCATACAAAAGCTGCGAGCACTGCGATCGAAACGTGAACAAAATTTTAAGGTAACCGAACCATGAACCGTTTTAGTGAAACCTCCATTTCCCGACGATGTTAGGTTTGCGATTAATCCTAAGCGTTGTCAATAGTTATAAAATTATTTAGCTCGTGACTCGCTGCCCAATAATGCGCGAACACTGAGTTATTTTCCTAGCACATTCATTACGATGACACGTGCGGTGCAAAGAAGTACGGTGGCAGAAACGCGACGCAGGTTGTTTTATTATTACCTGATAACGAACACAAAGCAACGTCATCAGAGCGCGCGTGTGAAGTGCGTAAACAACCTGTACTTTCACGGCTCCACCCAATAGTACGCGGAGCGTCATATTCGAGCACAGTGCGCGTAGATTTACTAACAGGGGTGTACAACGAGGAAGTGGCATTATTTTCGAAACGTAAATTTCATCATTGAAGACATAATTAATTATAAAGACATTCCGAAACATGATTTTTGTTACTCAAACAATTTAAACACAAATTGTTAGCATTTTCAACTTTGTAGTACCCGATAGGTACCGTTTTCAAAAAACGGCACACTTATGTTAGTGGTCACTGTTGCACTTTACACAAAAAACACGATATGAGAAGTCGAAAGTGCGGTGTTTACATAGGATTTTGTTGACTTCAACGGCGCATCCATTAAATTAGACTGTCCGCATACTTTCTGGTTTTAAATTAGATATTCGTTGCAATATTTTTATTTGATTTCCTACAAAAGATACAAAAACGTCGAAAGTCGTACGTCGTACGTTGGAGCCACGATTGTGCATTTCAAATGGAAATACGGTTACGGGGTATAAATTTTTTAATGTCATTGACCTACTATAGATATAGCTTTAAAGTCAAATATTTGGCCTAAGTACGAATAATTCAATAATCGCAGTATTTATTCTTCAGTGGTTAGAATATTAATAAATAATTATTGGCTGCTGGCGTAAGGCCGGCGCATACAGATTGCACTTTACCAATGAACTTACCAATTAGTAAGATAACACAATTTATAAAATAAATTAATGTTAACTAAAATTAAAACAAAATTTCTTCCATTTCATATAGAAATATTTAATGTAAAAACAACGCTTGGGCAAACAAATCGAATAAAGGGCGAAACTAACAAATCGATGCCATGCCGCATCCAACGTAAGCCACTCGTTTGAAATGAAATTATTATTTACGGATTTAATCGCGTTTAATTTTGTTTTTATATTCTCGACGTTTCGATTGCTTTACAGCACCCGTGGTCACGCGGTTTCAAGCTGCCGAAAAAGATAAGTAAATTTTTACCATCAGTCAAGTGCAATATCCCTCTACAAGATGCAGGAGTATACAAGTTTGATTGTGAATGTGGTCTCTCTTATATAGGGCAAACTAAATCTGTAAGGACCCGCGTGAAAGAACACATAGCTGACGTGAAAAACCGATGCTCTAGAAAGTCTGCAGTCTATGATCATAGCCTTGATCGCCCCAACCATTACATCCGATTTGATAGATCGCAAATCCTCGCAAAAGGACGCCGATTCTTGCGAACATGAGGCGAGGCTATTGAAATTAAAAAACATCCTAATTTCAATAGCGAAGATTGCTGGGTGCTACCACCACTTTGGGATTCAGTAATAAACAAAATTAAATCTAAAACCAAGCATATCACTGCACGACCTGAACATATTGTGAGCACATTCTGCGTAGATCGGACCAAAATATTAATAAATAAAATTTGAAGGGATATATAAATCGTAACCGTGAAGCCAGACTCTGATTAAGTGTACATTCTAGGATCCATAATCAACAATAAGATTCGCAATAATATGTGAGAATTTATCGAATTTACCTAAGAAACGATAAAGTCACTTCGTTCATAAATGATTTATTTCTTTTATCTTACTCGGGTTCAAGATTGGACGGAATATAATCCACTTTGGATAGTTCAATGATTAGGTGATATTTATAATGTTTGTAATGGTTTTAAATAATATTTTTATTGCAGTAGCGGTAGTGGTTTTGACGACAAACATTGTATATATTGCTTTAACAATTGTTTTACGTTAAAGCATAAAAACGACGTATCTATTACTTTAATTTGTTTTTTTTTAATACAATCTAGAACCAATGATCTTTATTAAAAAATATAAGTACGACCTTAAACGGACAGTCTATTTTGTTGTATACTTCACCTATATTATGCTATTATTTATTTGTTGTTTGTTTGTTGTCACATAGACATTAGTTACTAACTATAATAGGTATGTAGAGGATAGGTAATACACACACTTTTAAAATTACACTACGATCCTCTAAGAAAAAATTAAATGTTTATGATTTTAATGACTACGAATCTTTCTAATTTGTATTCTTTATGTATAAAAATCTTGCGCGCTTTTTTTTTTTTAGTTTAACGTGGGGGAAAAGTTCTGGCACCTACCAGTCACCGTCTCCGGTGACTGGTTATGTCGGGATCAGCATTGTAGATGCCGGACTGACTAAAACCCCCACGGTAGATCTGCTGTTGGCCTAGTGGCCTTTACAGCTACATCGATAGAGACTCGCGTGCAGGAGGCCCGTAAGTTAAATCTTACGTGCATCAGTTAGTTATTCTATTTACATAGTTATAGTTAATTACACTTTGTTAGAATTGGTGTTTAATTTTATAGGTTAAGTTTGTAACTTAATTTTATGGAGTAAATAATAATAAATAAATAAAGTTATTGTGTAACTTTTGAACGACTAGACCGATTGAATTACAATATATAATAATTCAATGACTCTACGTTGTACACTATAAAACTCAAAATCTTCACATTTCAAAATCTGTTTTTTGAGATTGATATTTGGAAAGAGTTGTATGGGTTGGTTAAAGGGTTATTCGATATATTTAAGGCCAAAGTGAACAGACATCTACGCAAGCGTGTACCATCCTAGGCCTCATCTTCGCCTTCCATCGGGCAAGATTGAGGTCAAACGCAAGCCTATTTTTTATATAAAAAAAGGGTGAAACGGGAAAGGAGGGGTATCAGACTTCCGGTTACCTCACTCAACGAACGTGATCTCAAGATCCCTCTATTTCACGCCGGTATTCTACGAGACTAGCCAGCTGCCGTTCGACTCTACCACGTACAGAAAATCCCTTCCAACCCCCACTATGCGCCTTGTCACCAATAGACAATAATTAGTAAGCCTTATTTCGCCTTTCCGGTAGGTGGCGCGATGAATGTGTGTTTTTTTTCTTAATAACTCGACAACAGCGCTACCTATCGGGTCCTAGCATAGCTATGAACCTCGTCGCGTCTCGTCTCGACAGTACCATACCAAATACCAATACATTGTATATCTCTTCAATCGGTATAGTCGTTCAAAAGTTACACAATAAATAACAGATGCACGTTTTATATACGAAGAATAGGTAAGATAATAAACTTAGAAGTCAGGATGATTCCTAGTCAATAAAATCATTAACATTTAACCTTTTCTTCAAGGATATTCTTTTTTTGTTGTGTAATTTTAAAGGTGTGTGTATTACCTACCCTCCTACATACCTGTTATAGTTAGTAACTAATGTTCTATGTGACAAAACAAATAAAAAATAGCATAATGTAGGCGAAATAAATAACTAGATAGACTGTCCGTTTTAGGTCGTATTTTTGTTTTTAATATATATTATTGGTTTTAGGTAAAAAAACAAAAAAGGTAATAGATCACGTCGTTTTTATGCTTTAACGTCAAACAATTGTTAAAGCAATATATACAATGTTTGCCGACAAACCACTACCGCTACTGCAATAAAAATATTATTTTAAAACCATTACAAACATTATAAATGTCACCTAATCATTGTACTATCCAAAGTGGATTATATTGCGTCCAATCTTGAACCCGAGTAAGATAAAAGAAATAAATTATTTATAAACGAAGTGACTTTATCGTTTCTTAGGTAAATTCGATAAATTCTCACATGTTATTGCGTATCTTATTGTTGATTATGGATCCTTGAATGTACACTTAATCAGAGTCTGTCTTCACGGTTACGATTTATATGTGTTCGTATATCAATTCACGGCACCAATCGATAAACCATAAAAAGTATGAACTATTTTTATATAAAAAGGGTGAAACGGGAAAGGAGGGGTATCAGACTTCCGGTTACCTCACTCAACGAACGTGATCTCAAGATCCCTCTATTTCACGCCGGTATTCTACGAGACTAGCCAGCTGCCGTTCGACTCTACCACGTACAGAAAATCCCTTCCAACCCCCACTATGCGCCTTGTCACCAATAGACAATAATTAGTAAGCCTTATTTCGCCTTTCCGGTAGGTGGCGCGATGAATGTGTGTTTTTTTTCTTAATAACTCGACAACAGCGCTACCTATCGGGTCCTAGCATAGCTATGAACCTCGTCGCGTCTCGTCTCGACAGTACCATACCAAATACCAATACATTGTATATCTCTTCAATCGGTATAGTCGTTCAAAAGTTACACAATAAATAACAGATGCACGTTTTATATACGAAGAATAGGTAAGATAATAAACTTAGAAGTCAGGATGATTCCTAGTCAATAAAATCATTAACATTTAACCTTTTCTTCAAGGATATTCTTTTTTTGTTGTGTAATTTTAAAGGTGTGTGTATTACCTACCCTCCTACATACCTGTTATAGTTAGTAACTAATGTTCTATGTGACAAAACAAATAAAAAATAGCATAATGTAGGCGAAATAAATAACTAGATAGACTGTCCGTTTTAGGTCGTATTTTTGTTTTTAATATATATTATTGGTTTTAGGTAAAAAAACCAAAAAGGTAATAGATCACGTCGTTTTTATGCTTTAACGTCAAACAATTGTTAAAGCAATATATACAATGTTTGCCGACAAACCACTACCGCTACTGCAATAAAAATATTATTTTAAAACCATTACAAACATTATAAATGTCACCTAATCATTGTACTATCCAAAGTGGATTATATTGCGTCCAATCTTGAACCCGAGTAAGATAAAAGAAATAAATTATTTATAAACGAAGTGACTTTATCGTTTCTTAGGTGAATTCGATAAATTCTCACATGTTATTGCGTATCTTATTGTTGATTATGGATCCTTGAATGTACACTTAATCAGAGTCTGTCTTCACGGTTACGATTTATATGTGTTCGTATATCAATTCACGGCACCAATCGATAAACCATAAAAAGTATGAACTATTTTTATAATATTGTTAGTATTAAAGATATTATGGAGTTGCGCCAATGCACACCTTTTCAAATGAATTTCGTATTTTTAATGTGACCTCTTTATTAAACTAGTCATGGTGGCAGATACTCACACACTATCTACATATATTCCTTTCTCGCACGTCAGATATCCGGAAAGTTAGAATCTGGCAAAGGAGAGCGCGACTTTCGAAAACACAGCAAATTCGAATAATCATGATGTGGTATCACTAACTGACGTATGAGTAAAAGATTTTGATAGTTGCATTGTATTTTATTTTATTATATAGTCGGCTTATTTTAATTTATACAGTAAAATAAAAGCTCGTGCTCCTAAAATTAACCGCCATGTTTAAACATGGCGGTTTGTAGTGTGACTGTATAGTCAACTGAAAGAACTAAACTAACTGGATTTGGCGAATCATATTGTATAGTGTGCTAGATTTGTTTATTATAAAGAATGTTACAATTTATTATTAAAAAACTATTTATTATTAAATAAAATGTTTGAAAGCTATTCAATCATCATACTTAAGATTACCTGCATATAATCGACAGCGTTTGACCATCAGAAATTGTTGCCATGTAAAAAAAGTTTTAAGAATACGTCCGGTCACGCTTTCCACGAGCACATTCTAGTAAGAAACAATTGCGCAGCGCGTTCAGTGGTTCGATCATCGGTTCACCCTCATATAAAAAAAAGATAGCGAATTTTCCATTTCAAGCTTACGGTTCTTGAGACTAATCGTACCTAAAAATTCGTCTAAAAGAAGCGAAAGATTACATAGAGGCGTATAATTAATTTGAGAAAAAATCAGAACTATGTTATTGTGAAGTAACTAAATGAGTAATCATCTAGTCGTATGGCAGCACAACACCGCTATTCGGGTCGTCCGTCGGTACTGTGCTTTCCAATCTTTTATTGAGCTGTATTATTTTGTTCCTACTCCTCAGATGCCTCCTTTAATCATATCGTTTGCCTGCGCAGTTAGCCGGCCGGGTCAACAGTCCACTGCAGAATATAGGCCTCTCCTATGATGAAGATTTGCCACAATAGTCACGTTAGGCAACCGGATTGGCAATCGCAGTACCAGACACCTCGTACCTTAGACGCTGCTGCCCGTCTCATCGGTCTGTCCATTTTTGGTGTAGTAATTTTCGAGATGGTTATGCCGCCATATGAGTGAAGCTTTTGCGATTTTCAAGGCTTTTCCCTAAGTCGCCTCTTACGAAACCCACGTGATGAATGTGGGTGGCAGATTCTTACGCCGGTACTCCACGGCATAGTAGTGTTGTATAGGAGTTGCTTTTGCATTATTGAACAAATCGCGCAGCGAAATACCTAAATAGATTCTTAGTTTCGCTCCCGCACTGCTGGGTAATTAGGTATTACATTTGTATGAAACCGAGTGGCTTACGTTGGATGGGGCACCTATTTACTTAGTCTAATCGATTTACATAAGAGCCATTTAACACTCATGGCATCGTATTGTTAGTTTCGCCCAAACTTTATTCGGTTTGTTTGGTCAAGAGTTGATTTTTACATTAAATAGTCGTTATTAATAGTAACACTAGTTTTCGAGGCTGGGTTATAACCATTCTCCTTTAATGATACTACATATGAACGTTTTCCTGATGTTATCGTGCGAAGTCATAGGGTACTGACAAATGCCGACTAGTCCATTTGTGCTTATACTTAGGTATTTTTATTCATCATGTGCCGATAACAACGTGTTTTTCACAGTCGGAGAGGAAGACATTGTCATCGTCAATTAATTAATAATAAGTATTTTTTATTAGATTCGGTTGAAATAACGAGCTAACAATCTAACTGCCGGTAAGTGGCTACTGCAGGTTATGGACATCAACCGTACCCACTTCTTATTGCAGGATTAACTTGAATTTTGGCTTTTCCGTAGACGAGTTTTAGTTTTTTATTCTTATACAACTTACATGAAATTTATATTTATATAACAGTTTATTATATATTTTTAAGCTTATGTTATATATTATGATAGTTTATATCCTGGATCATTTCCTGCTTCCTATTTCTAACATCATCAACTTCTCCCTAGATTCTGCTACATTTCCTTCACTGTGGCGCAAAGCCCACGTTATCCCCTTGCCTAAGACCCTGAATTCTACTCTAACCAATCACTTCTGTCCTATATCCATTCTTCCCTTCCTATCGAAAGTACTTGAAGCCTGCGTGCACAAGCAGCTGTCTCAACATGTCTATCAAAACAACTTACTTAGTTCGATGCAGTCTGGCTTTAGACCCGGTCACAGAACTATTTCTACGCTCCTCAAAATTTCTGGTGATATTAGAGCTAGCATGGAAGATACGAAGGTCACTGTGCTGGCCTTGGTTGACTTTTCGAATGCTTTTAATAACATCAGTCACGACATCATACTGTCCTTTCCCATTCTATGATCTCTCCCGAGGCACTGGAATGTTTCTCAACCTATCTTCGAGGTCGTCAGCAGTCGGTCCACATCGTTGAAGCTTTCTCTAGTTGGTGCGATATATATGCTGGCGTTCCCAAGACGAAATTCTGTCTCCTTTATTATTTTTATTATTTATTAATCTCATCACCCAGAATCTTCAGTGTGTGTATCATCTGTATGCTGATGACCTGCAGTTGTACTCACAGGCAACTGTCGATTGTGTGGCTACAGCGGTGGATAAGGTTAACAGGGACCTAGAATATATTAAGAGCTGGTCTGATAAGTTTGGGTTAACTGTTAACCCATCTAAGTGTCAAGCTATAATAGTAGGTAGTTGTCGGATTTCGAGGAGACTGAATATAGCTGCATTACCTGCGATAATTTTTAATGGCACTGTAGTAGAATTGTGTTCTTCTGTTAAAGACCATGGCCTACACATCGACTCCACTCTTAGCTGGCAAACCTAAGTCAGGAATTTCAGCCAAAAAGTCACAGGTACCAAGAGAACTCTCTATCGCCTGAAAAACGTTCTCCTATCCGAGACTAAAATTAAAATAATTCCAACCTTAATTTTTCCTAACCCTACGTTCGTCTAATCTCCAACTCCAGTGACCCCACATAGCTCATTGTCCGTTTATACTTTCCTGTTCAATCCGTACTTCTTTGGAATGCGCTCCCATTCGAAATCGGAGCGTCTAAGTCGATACACGTTTAAAATGAAAGCTAAGGAACATATCTTTAACAAAATGGCAGAATCATCTTAGTAATAGTCTATATATATTGTATATTTAATATTTAAGTTATTAAAATATTTAACTAAATATAAATGTATCTATGTACGTGGGTATGTACTTACTATTATGTATGTATTTATTATTGTATGTGCATTTATATATTGTATCTATATACAGATTTACATTTTTTTTTTCTCTTTAGTACTCTATATTATATCACCTACACCTACTTCATTTTATCTCTGCATCGTCCAAAGGTTTGACTGGTAGAGAATGCTTCTGGCTTTAAGTGCGCCTATATACATTCTCATGTATATGAAGTTTAATAAATAAATAAATTATTGCTAATATTTTGGTTTTTATTATGTTATATTAAATAATTTTGTATTGTTTTCTGAGTGTCATGATGTCAATTAAAGTGTCTATGATCTATGTCTATTACTGAAATTCTTTGTATGTATGTAAATTTAAACAGATTTAACTTATAAACTATTCCACGGATTTGGATGAAACTTTTTGCAAATGTTGCTTACGATTCCAGAAATACTATAGGCTTGTTTTGTCTTAAAGTTAAAAATGTGAGATTGTACGTTTGTTGGTTAATCACTTAAAGGACGGACCTGAACGGGTATGACCAAAATTTGTCAGAGAATTAATTTGCCACGGTAGAGTGGTTGGGGAATCTACCGCCGAATCAGGAGACTCGGGTCCGGTTTCCTATGTGGAGGGTTCGTACCAATTCGTTTTTGAAACTTATATATAAATATGATTTATTAATTTACACAACACAAAGGTACATGTTATTAGAAAAACAATAAAAGGAAAAGCCCTGCTCCGTCGTCACTATCTGAAGGCAAATGCCATCTGAGATTTTTCTCTCCATATTTAATTTGTTTATGTATGTATTATATGTTTATGTATAGTGTATTATGTATATTATAAGTATGTAAGTATATTATAAGGGTTATATATTTAATATTTATATTTAATTTATATTTATTATTTCTTTTGAACCTGCCAACATATTTTCTTTTTCACCCAGGGTTGACTGGTAGAGAATGCCGAAAGGCATTAAGTCCGCCCATTGTATTCCTTTCTTTTTCTAGGGACACAATAAAGAATTAATAAATAAATAAAATAAAAATAAAAGCAAACAATAAATTATTTAAGATAACCTCAGCCGATTTTGAACTTACCCTTTGAATGAACGAACCCGTGTCGTGTCAAATGAAATGGTGCTAACTCACCATAGTGTAACGGGGTTAACCGCAACCCCGATTTTCAGTCAGCACCTTGCCTTTTGCCACAACCTACTTCGCATAAAGTATCACAGTCGCAGTACGCAATATATGTTGGCTGTGAACGCCTTGCACTTCCATGATCTACATTCTTTACACTGTCATAATTAAGTAGTATTTTATTAAAGGCTACTTAAAATATCATGAAATACTAAAAAAATATATAAAAGAGTCACTAAATTCGTTTCATAATTAAAAAAATATGCAAAAACACATACCTAGTGTTTTGCTATCATGAAAGTTTTAAGCCTCTTTGTGTTTTTATTTTCTCATATTGTTTGTTTCGAGTGGGCCTCTGGTTTAACGAAACACAGAAGCACAAGATGCCTCTACTTCACGCCGGCATTCCGTGAGGCCGTGGTACGAGGCGTATTATCATTAACAAATTACAATTCGTTGGTGTCGCTAGGCGAGATATCTGTGAAACAATTTAACAGAAGACGGGTTAAAGCCATAAAAAGATAATTTAGATGGAAGGATAGTAGAGCTGATTGAATCAAAAGCTCTTGAGAAATCATGGGATCATGGAGATGATACTATCGACAACGTCTAGCAGCACCTTCTCTTTTTTAACAAGACTGATGTTCAGGTAGAGTGTTATTTATTTCACAAAATTCCACAATCAAAATTTTACAAAGTATGGCAAAATGATAATGGGTCTTAAATCTTTTTAATTTTTGGGATCACTTTGTTTTAGAATCTGTGTAACTAGGTCTGTCCCATGAGTATGAAACCTTGATGATGTGTTAGATTTGTTTACAATATAAGAAATGGGTCAAACTCGGGAGATACAAAATGAGTATATCGCTGCTTACCCTTGAGTATTCGCTTTTATAGAATTCAAAATGATCATTGCACGGCAGCGTTGTAAGGAGGGGCAAATGCGAGCGATTTTTGCAAGAATTTTGATATAAAATCCGACACCATCTCCGGATTTACGTAAATTTTGAATGTGAGATGCCATTGTAGCTTTTACATCTTTACCTTCCTTTATCCAGTTTTCATTCATATTCATTTTGTGATTCGTAAATAATTAAAGAACAAAATGAATCGTGATACCAATATTTCTTATTAATTGTGCTCACAGCTTAGCTTCAGTTAAATAATAAATACGTCACTTACTACGGGATGATTTCTGGATATGCGGAAACGCGCTATTGTATTGTTAATTTAAAAACCTTGAGCTGAAAATGCAGTGCCAATTTATCAATCGATTTCAATACTCCCAACATTAACCAAACTTATTGAATCGATCGATAGTCCTTACATTCAAAATTACTTTCAGTAATATCTGACTCAGCACGGTTTCATGACAAATAGAAAAATTTTGACTAATCTCAAGTTGTGTCAATGAATACAGTACTTATCTTTTTTTCTTTCTAAACTTTTGTTTAGGGTTTTGCAAGCCTTATTGACTTTGGACATCAAATTGTTATCTGCATTGAATTTTAGTAAGACAGCCATGGTAACGACAAAGGGTGTGAAGAAGCTCCGGCTGGATTCTAGATGCTATTTTAAACGACTGGAACGTAATACGCACGCACATTGAGTGGCGACGAGAAGATCCTGGAACTGGAAAAAGTAGTAAGCAAGTTACACTGGACCATTACAGGGTTGTAATACACCAGTGTAATACTCCGATGATAGTCAAACGGGGGCGCGGACACGATAATCCTCAAATCCAGTAATTATGAAGATGAAATCCATTATAAAGTTGAGGCAATGTATGAGGATATTTCAAGAGCCATGCACGTCTCCAAGAGTTTCTCACTTGATGGTTGTTGGGGACTATAGTCTCTCCAGCGGTGCCAGATAAACTCACGGTATATCGAAGTGCTGATGTCTTTGTACAATGCGGCACCGATGTCTATCTGAGTACAGACAATATCAGAGTACGAAATCGATCCAAGAGAAGAAAGGTGTAAGAGATGGTGATGACATATCTCCGAAACCGTCTTCACCGCTGCTTCGGATGATATTTTCAAGCAGCTGAACTGGAAAGGATACGGTATCAACATCAGAGGCGAGTACATCACTCACCTTCGATTTGCCGACGACATAGTTCTTATGGCAGGACCTCTGGAGGAGCTTAACACTATGGTGGAATGACCTCAATAGTGTCTCTGAACAGGTTGGTCTTAAGATTAACATGGGCCACATGAAGATCATGTCGAACGTCCATGTCACACCAATACCGGTTGTTGTTGGGAACAATAACTTCGAAGTCGACGAGTCCTGACAAATTGTCCAATCGACGAATCCAACTCAGCGGGGCTGCTTTCGGGAACGTCATATCTTCTCGTCGTGTATACCACAAAAACGTAAGAGCCAAGTATATAACCAGTGCGTGTTGCCAGTGATAACTTACGGAACTGAAACTTAGTCCTTCACTGTAGGCCGTATGAGGAAGCTCAAAGTTGCTCAGCGTGCTATGGAATGGGCTATCCTGGGTATTTCTCTCCGCGATAGAGTCTGCAACGATGATATCCGCAGCAGAACTAGGGTAACCGACATAGTTTTTAGAATATGAAGTAGCAATGGGCCTGCCACAAAGCTCGCAGAACTGAAAACCGTTGGGGAAAGAAGGTTCTCGAGAGGCAGCCACCGTGACTATTTAGTTTAAAGAATTATGAGATCTTACGTAGAGTTTGTTTTTCCTGGACGTTCCAGATATAATGACAAGCTAGAGTAACGTTGCAACTATAACAGGGAGGTAAAGCCACGTCGTATCGATGGTGACAAGGAAGATCCCCGTTACAGCTATATTGATAAGGTAGTGCCCGGTGGTAGCTAATTCGATAGGCCTAAGCCACTTTGCAGCCATATTGATAAAAAGAGCTATGCTGTAGCTACAGTGATGAGACAGAGTCACCTTGCAGCTATAACGTCACGGTAGAGCCACGTTGTAGCTGCAGTGACGAGGTGGAGCAACGCTGCAGGTATATTGATAACGTACAGCCACACTGTCGTTATGGTGACATGGCAGAGCCAGGTTTCAGCTACACTGGCAGCCTAGGTGGGAATGACCCTGCCTCCAAAATTGACAGTCGGTGGTTCGAATCCCTCTAGCGAAATATATTTATGATAAATATTAACGTTTGTACCCTGTACGTGAGAACCTTTTTCCCTAACGGTAATGTATATGTATATGTACAGTATATATGATTATTCGTCTATGTAGGTATATGTATAATCTATCTTATCATAATCCGGTTACCAAGACACAGAGAATCCTCGTTTGGAACTTGATATAACTTTTCGATATATTTATTTTAAAATAAAAAACTTTACTGAATATATGAATATGTTGAAGGCTCTGGTGGATTGTTGCTTACGGGTGATCACTTTTCTGGAGCTTGGAGAAGTGCGTTGAGCATGTAAAAAGGGTATATGGTTATGAATGATTATGGTTTAAAGGTAAAATGCATAATAGGTGTTGAACGTAAAGGTAAGGTTTTGTATTGCATTCAGTATTAACACCGATTTATCAATTTGGCCTGTGAATTGTTACTCGAGCTTATCGAATTGAATTTATAATCACGTATTGACATGTTTATAACCTTATCATTATTGACCTTATCTTTGTTTAAAATACGCAAGTAGTACATTTTAATATATTTTAGGATCATATACTTGTGTAATCATCAGAAATGTAAACATTTGGTGGATAAAAATATAAATAGCTTCAAATATTGTAGTTATTGATGCAATTAAAATAAATATCTCTGTAATATAAGACACATAAGTCAATACGTGAAAGTAAGTAATTAAGTAAAGGTTCAGTCAATCAGAATGGTTGTAAGTTTTACAGACGAATGGTAAAACTCTATTATTTTCCGTACATATATTTATTTTATTATTCTAATTAATGTTCTTTCTCATAAGACTGCACGTAACCACAAAACGAAATACCCAAACACAGTTCTTAGTACGGAGCATTTCAACAGATAATTTTTTGGCCCATGGTCAGTACAAAATTGAACCACTAAACAGTGGTCACTTTAAGAGACAATCTCTTGTTCTAAATGATTTCCTCAGATTGAGCCTCACAAGGTATTTTTACAACAATAAGTATTAGTTAAATTTTCACGGAGAACGTAGCGTACATGCGAGGATAAAAATATTGTATCAATTTTGAACATTTCAAATAAAAATGGTTTTGGTTTAAACATGCACATGTAAGTTCGATAAATATTACATTACTTCATAAATGAAATTGCCGTGTGATAGCACATTCTGCCAACCGTTTTGTATCGTAAGTGTCGCCAGATGGTGGACTATTTACTGAAACTACCGATCTGAAAATATACAGACCTATGGGTTTAAGTTGCCAGTCATCTGATACTGCGATCGCCGAGCCGCCGCCTATGGCCAGGTCAGGATGTGTGCAGGAGGATAGCAACTCTAGATGCTAAGTGTCAATGGTGCCCCTATATATCAAATTTAAACTTGCTAGCAGACATAGCTCTGTATCATATACTATAAGGAAAACAAGAAGGAAGTCTGATTGTTGAAACAGCTAGAATAGTTTATGTTAGTTATTTCCATAGGATAAGTTCGTATAACATTTTGCTGAGGGGACATGCAAATAGAATAGAAACTGAATATAATTTAAAAGAAAATTTGAATTTTTATTTTGACTTTTAAAGGCTATGCTTTAGAGTCAATGTACAAAGCTAAAGGGTGGCAGAATTAAAAGGGCGAGGTACGAGTAGGTACTTATTAATTAATTATTAGTTGTTTAGATTTTTGCAAATACTTTTATTTTGTCTGTCCATCTTTTGCACAACAATTATTTTATGGTTTGTATCTGATTGTTTATTATCATTGTTTTCTATCATTATTCTGATATGTTTTTTTCTATAATAAGCGTTGTACTGTAAAAGTTCCGTGAACAAATTAATTAGTTCATTTCGTTTCTTAGGTAACAGTCGATAAGCGCACACTTGTTGCTAATATGCGGCGACGGCTTTGTTTGATGCAACAGGCAGACGGTTAGAGCGATATAGGCACCAAGATCGACCATTTTATATTACAAAATAAAATATTTCACTTTAATGTATTCCTGATTAGTAGCCAAGTGAATGCTTCGCAAAGGCTTTTCTTGTGAGTAAAATTAAAAAAAAATTAAACCTTTCCAGTAATTTGGACATTAATTTTGATGTGTGTAGATTATATTATATGTATTCGTGCAACGTGGCATTGACTTATCACTATAGCTAAAACGTGGTTCTAACTTATCAATATACCTGCAGCGTAGAGTAGCGAACTCTTCACTAGAGCTAGAACTCGGCTCTACCTCATCGTTATAGCTGCAATGTGGCTGTCTCATTACTTTAGCTACAACGAAGATCTTTTTTATCAATATAGTAGCAATATGACTTATTCCCATCATTCCTACAACGTGACTATAACAATATAGCTGCAAAGTTGCTCTACCTCGTCAGTATAGCCGCAACGTGTAGCTAGGTTACACTTTGTCACTATACGAATAGCTGCAACGCGGCTATACCTTTTCGGTTTGCATTGAGCTTTGTAATGAGGTCGTCTATGATCATGTTTTATAATGGCGGTGATAATACACCCTTCTGTGTACCACGGCCAACGCCAACGAAAGAATCATTAGTTTTGCTTTCGCGAGTCACCAGCGAACTGGTGCCTCTTTGTGACGTGGCGGCTATCGTAGACACCTGTGATGCCACTGCGTTAGTATTTGTGTTGGGCTTTGTTATGTCCATTGCATTGTGTATAAAAATTTCATTCCCTGGGCTTTCCATCCCCATGGATCCCACACCTTTGGGATCGTTCTACCCGTAAAAAGTTTCAGACGTTAGGATTACTGAGGGAGTATAGAGTATAGGAGCGCAGAGCTGGCTTACAGCGCGACTTCAATTGCTCGATCCCACCGACAGATAGCCCACTGTCCGTGACCTTCACTTGCGCCGTCAGTATGGCCTTTACCACCACACAGGATACCTTGGTAACCTCGCAGACTCCACGCCCCTCACCTGTGGCCCACTGACACGTGGCCATTTCCCCATCTGTGGTTAGCAGAAGGGGCTACCGTTTGGCTTGAAATCAGGACCAAAGGGAGGCCCCCTTATGACCCCATGTGCCGCATGGCTCAACACCCTAAGACTCCGTCATCCCCGCGCACGGCGCTTGCACAACGTTCAAAGTAGCAGCAAATACAGAGATCGTATTATGATGACATGTAATTTATATACACTGTATATCAATTATTTTAATGTAGAAGGCTCTGAAAGTAGGTCTGGTCTATTGAGCTCAAAAAATGCATTTAAATCATTAGATCTTGTCTTATTCTCCAACCTCCTTAATTGTTTATTTATTACCTTTCTCTATTAGTTTGGCGACGGGAAGAACCTAAGAGACCCGAAATATCTCGCACTTTTAGTAAAAAAATCTTCGGACAACCATTGGGATTCTAGCCTGCGCTGTACTAGCAACCGAGTTCGAGTGGCAAGTACGACGTGTTCCCAGATTCCTTTACGTTTATCGACACTGTTCTAAAAATTATAAGTATTTTGCCAGAAATTTGCTACATACAGAATAATTCTAAAAAAAAAATAACAAACAAATTTTACGCAAGTAGTAGAAAGCCCAGACAAGAAATAAAATATCTGTACCTGGCTCACGAGGTGACCGACGGAGTGTAACTTGGAGTGGTATGGTGATCGAAATTATTTCGATTGTCTCTGCGAATGGTTAATCCCAGTCAGTCCTATCCCATCGCCTCAGATGTCTCACGGGATAGGATATATTATATACCACTGGTGGGCAAAGGCCTTATCTCAATATTTGAGAGGGTTTTGAACCCTGGAAGTAACTGCCGCAGAGAGATAAAAAATATAATATCAGTGGTAAAAAAAACGGAGTACGTGATAGATTCAATTCAAAAAAAAATACAATTAATCATTTTAATGGCGGTAGCACCAGGATTCGAACTGAGAACATAACGTATCATGTAATTTCAACAAGCGTCCTGACCACCACGGCATATAAAACTTAATAATCATTGTTTTAGCCTGTCACATGTCTAATACTGAACATCAATTTTATTTCAAGATCAAAAGTACAAAGATAATTAATATTACTGCATAAATAATTTGTAGCTTAGCCTTGATAATATTAATAACCCGAGTCGATACAAAATTTATGAAAGAGTTTTTAGTAATGTCGACGTTATTTTAACAAAGCGCAACATGGATAAATCGTATATTTACTGATTGATAAATTTATTGAAATTGACAATAAACCAAATCCGACACTGAGAATATTCTAGGATAGGAAAATAGTTGCCCGTGGGGTTGTATGCAGGGTTGCATGTATAATAATAGTTTAAGCTGGTGCAGGGCGGCCCGGGCAGACTGCCTTTCCCGGAAAAAGCACGAATGTTTCTGCAGGTCGCCGCGTTAGCCTCCACAACTAGTTGAGACTTCGACGCGAGTGCATGCGCCGCGCGTCATTATCGCCGCGCGTCATTATCAAATCGGACACGTTGACGGTTGGCAAATTAACTCGCCGCGCTCCGGTACACGGAAAGTATCACTTTCGCTACACTCTACTATCCCGTTCCAACTATGATAGCATTATAAATTTTTCGTGCGCGTTCACCGGGCCAGCCACGACTGCACTAAAAGGTAAGATTGTTTGTTTCGCTTACGAAAAAATAGATCTACGTGTCAGTTTTAAATGCTAAGTGAAAGGCAAATTCTTTGTTAATCTACTTAAATATATCGAGGCAATTTTGATACACCTAAAAGTTTATTTTAGTCATTATAATATACGCATTTAAAGATTTATATTTGTATATTGTGTACCGTGGCGAATATAAATATTGCTAGCAACGAGCGAGCGAAAGTGAAATGTTGAATTGCATCTAGTTATAGGTATACACTCGTATGTATAAGCAGAATTTACATAGAGCACTTTAAATACTAAATGTAAGTTGATCATTGCATAATAAAACTCTTTAATAATGTTGTAAAGGTCACTCTGAAGTGTTTCTTGTTTCGCGTCCGCTAATCTATCAATAATATTTACATATAGAGTACGTATACAAAAGAAAACTTCATTTATTTAACTGTGGCCAGTCGATTCCTTTAAATTTTCTAATATTTAATATTTTTTATTATTGTTTGAAAAAAACAGACAAAGAAAATTTGCATCAAAACATACTAATTCTCGATAACATTATACTACCTATTAAACCATACCATAAATTAAAGTAATGGGTATAATATACGTAAATTATTAAAAATGGTAGAACATAATTTTACATCTTCATTAAATTCAAATCCAGGATTACAATATGCGATAATGTAACTGGGAACACAAACATGTTTACTACTACCTACCCTATACCATTGATAGAGTTCTTGTTAATTTCCTAGATCAGAAGTGGGCATAAGGTGGGTCTCAACCCTTAATATTGATTCGGTATTTGAAAATAAAATACTTTTATATTACAGTACTTAGGTGTATATCATTATCAATCAATACTAATTTATTTCATGAAATGCCTGGTTACTTTTGGTCTTTTCTAGAAAGGGCCTAGGTCCAACAATGGACGGTGAAATGTCTTAGTCTATGAGATAATCTCTCTGTCAATTTTCTTTAAAATCCATATACTTCGTTATGCGTGATTGAGCGAAAAACATACAAACTTTGACATCCATAATATTTGGCAGGAGTTAAACACATTTTTTTGTATTTTTCGATGATAATAATAAAATGTAGGCCTTTGGGTGTGAGACGTTTGAGAGATTTTCGTTTATTTATGTAAGAGCAATAGCGTTGTGATCCCCAATTAGACGCAATCTCCTAATAGACACGTAAGCTATAATACCTTTTCATAACATATTTTACCTTTTTATTTCTTACTCTTTAAAGTTACGTTTATGGTACGGTTAAAGATATTGATGTATATGCAGTAAGCTAACTACCGTGGGGTTCAGTAGTTAGTAAAACTGAATGCAGTGTCTTAGGTCCTGTGTTCCAAGCAATCGCGGCTCTTCCATTGGGTTTGATAGGTGCAAATACCCCTGAGTAATATGCAACTGGACAGTTTGTCATATACTTATTCATAAAGCTGCAAAAGTTATGATAGGAAGAAATTTGAATAATGGTCCCCTTTTATGAAAAGCGAAAAACCATTCACCAGCTAATCAAGCTAAGTAAAGTATGTCCTCCTTGCATATCACGTCGCAAGTAACAGATATTCAAACATAAATCCTGGTTCGAATCTGACGCAGATGTTTGGTAGACGTACAAATAATGTTTGAATGTTCTTGAGCAAACATAATTACAATACTTATATATATAATATACTGTTAAAATACTACTTACAAAGGCATTAAAATATTATACTGCCTTAAATGGTAACTAGTTAAAGTTGTCTGCACTAAAAAAAAAATTATGATTTCACATGCATTAATAAAAAAAATCAGAAAACATTTTCTCCAAGTAAACTATTACATAAATTAGGCGCTTGAATTCGCATACTGTGTCATCATGTCTATACCAAACTAATTTCCATAATTCCACTAAATATATACAAATACCAAACAAGTAACTAGAAATTACAGATAATCATAATTAATTATAGAGTTATTGTCATACGACCAAGTGAAGTGCAATTGAGTAGCCTGATATGCAAGCCGAAAAATAATAATATAATCAGTGTTAAAAGGGTAATATTAAAACCGAGTGGCTAACTGCTTAGCGTTCCTGACTGCTGAGCCATGAGGTTCTAATCCTAGCCGAAGTCTATATTTGGGCAAACACACTAAATATCGATATTTGGGTCTGGTTGTATTGTGTTCGTCCCGTGTATCCTTACACTTCCTCCGATCTTATCGCATAAGCATAACATCGTATATGGGTAGGAGAAGACAAGTGAGTAACTTTGTGGTAGCGTGTACACCTATGGCACTATAATATCTCCTAGGCAGTTCACAACTGCCCTTATTATTCGGAAGTTGTCGCCATGGTGGAAATCGGCTCAGAGGATATCATCAATATTGAAACAACTACTCAAAGTGTTCAGTTTTTAAACAGTATAATGAATCCTCCGGAACAAATCTATTACTGAATTCACTACTAAGCTTGTACTGTTAAAATAATACCACGAAACCAACCAATATACTGACTATTAACAACACATAAAGTTCGTTTGATTTGGATAAGATCTATTTCAGCACTTGGTATCTTAATCTTCCTTCTTCTCTTCTTTACAAATATCTCCAATCTTTTCCTGTCATTTTTTCCTACTGCTAAATAGTCCTTTTCTGTTTTTGGCAATGCTTTATCAAATGTTAAGATTTTTCTGTCACCACCTTTCTTCACGTCGGTGTCGTAAGAAGCGACTAAGGGAAAAAACTTGAAAATCGCAATGACAGCCGAGAGATAGCCATCACGAAATTATCAGAACAAAATTAAGTCTGCTTAATTTTGTTCGGGTTATTGTTGCTTGTTGTTCGGTGCTTGTTCGGATGACGGGCAGCAGCGTCTTAAAATGCGATCGCCAATTCTCTTGTCGTGCGTGGCGATTATGACAAATCGTCGTTATGGAAGTGGCTTATGTCCTGAAGTGGACTAATTACAAGATGAGTATATACAGGGTTACAAGGTGACTACCGGCTCTATCCTCACCAACTCACTTTCTTGGAAAAGCATTATCCAACATTACCTGTACGAGTATTTTAGATTTCGAAGTATGATAAAAGACAACTATTACGAACGGTCAATTCATACACTGTTCAACCGAATATGAGGGCATATTTTTACCATTTATTTACGATTTAATTCTTATTGTTACCAGCAATAAAAAGTACCAAACGATTCGGTTTAAAATCAACTCGCACTCGTAATTATCTTATCTCCCCGTTTTATCCAATTTTACATAATTTTTCTTCGTGTCTTTATGTCTGTAATAGAGTAATTGGTGGAATGGTAGGCAAATAGACTTTATTTTGGATTCATAGAACGGGCCAATCTTGTAACCTAAATAATAGACAGGTAATGACCCTGCCTTTTTTAAGTAGAGGGTCACTGGTTGTAATCTCGGTGGTGGTAAATATTTTTATACAGTGGCTTTGAATGTTTGAATCGTTGACTTTGAGTAAGAGTGTTGTATTATTTTAAATAGCTAAATGACTGAATTTTCGACAATGGAAATTCTTGACCTTGACATTATTCTAATTTTCGGTCCAATGACATTTTAATGTGAGCGGCAAACATTGTTTTCCACAACGTTCACATTAATAGTATAAGAAATACGACATGGACTGAGGATTGAGTTAGGTTAGTAACTTCGAATCGGCAAAGTTGCTGGCACATCTGTTTGCTACTGCTACTCTATATTTTGCAGTTTGAAAACCAAATGATCAATGTGCTGGTTTTAATTACCTACCATTAGAGTAGGTACGATCGAAGAGGTTCCCTAAATCAACTTTCTAGGAGAATATAATCTTGCATTCTGAACGTAGATTAAGCGAAACTCTACCATCACACAGTTCATTAAAATATGTTAACGGATTAACCAATTTCAACCAAACCAATAATCGTTACACAAATCATCATCATCAACCTAAGAAGCAAACACAACATTGGTGTTTATCATGTTATCTCTAAGCATCAAAAAACGAAACATCAAATACTTATGAAACCTATTTAGGTACTTTAAAAGGCGCAATCTGATTTTTATTTTATTCATGATTTCATAACCTCTCGACTGACTTACGTCATTATGTTTGTCGTTTCAAAATAACTTACTACTTACTAACCATAGTATTAAAATGAAATTACGATAACCCCGTATAAATATAGTTCATGCGTTAAATAGCTATGCACCTCGTAAATATAAAGAATTGAGACTGTTTAGGTATGTACTCACATAGTGGCAATAAATGATATTCAACGAACGAGTTTTGTTGAATCGCTTCTCCATCAACGTAGTATTGTTTTATTGTTAAGTTTCTAGCTACTAGATAATTGGTTTATACATTTATTAAGAGGTTATATTAGAGATTAGAGAATTAAAGAAAAAGAATTTTTTTCTGTAGAGAAAAAAAGTAAAATAAAGTACCAATCTGTAAAAGGCAAAAGCGTTAATTTTTTTTGAGGGGAATTGGAGCCGGGAAGGGTAGCAGTAGGTAGTAGAAGGTAGGGCCGGGAGCGCGAAATAATATTTTTTATTATTTCTCGGTAATGCAGGTTTCCTCACGATGTTTTCCTTCACCGCCAAGCGCTCTGTCTTTCGTATAATAATATAATTAATTTTCTTTAATTATATAGTCTGTGCTTATAAGCGATATTAGATTATTATGTTATAATACTGGCTGGGGCGATGAGGAGAATGTTCTTAAAAAGAGGAGAAACGACTGGTTTGGACCCAGTTCAAGCAGACTCATTCGAGCACCAGCAAAAGCCGCCGCTTGATTCAACCACGTTTGAACCAGCATACTATTTATGTGGTATATGTCCATTGTAACGGAGTCATGAAGAGAAGATTCTGTACGCCTCTTAGTATTCGCTGATCACTGCCGGTTTTTACCCTAGTGATCACAGAGACATTACTCAACATCTGGGGTAAGTGCTATTCGTGAGTATATATACGTAGATATTTGAAATAAAACGAAGATATTAGAAACAAATGTAATTTGTAATTTCAAATAATAATTCACCTGATTAAGGAGTTTTTGTTCAATTCACAATTCTTCTCGAAAATATCGTACTCATTTTCTTCTCAAAGTTTCCTCTTAGTTATGGCTTCTATAGCGTCGAAGAAAAATAACTCTTGCACAAATTGTTATTCATTAATTTGACTTTCCTAACCATTTTTTGTAGCAAACATATACGTACTTGCTTTAGTCTTTGAAGAACTTCTGTAACGGCAACGTGACTTTTTGATTTCGGTTTGAATTAATAATTTTAGATTATTACAACTTTAAATAATGAACGTGTCGTGCATATATAATGAATGGTACCAAACAATTCATTAGACATAATTCTCGGAAAACAGCTCAAAAAGATGGAAGAGACTGAAAGTGAGTTCTGCCTGTAATGACGGTCTCGAGCTAAGTCTATTTCTATGCTTCGTATCGTCCACTGTAACGCAATCTTCTGAAAGCGATTTTGAAATTCGAACTGAAATCTCTCGGGGTTTTGGATAAGGCACGAGGTGGACGCAGCGTAGACTTCATCAGGAGAGACCGCTAGTGCCTAATGTTAAGGTTCAGTGTCTTAACATTCGGGGATTACTGCCGGTTTTCACCCTAGTAATCACAGAGACTTCACTGAACAACTGACACTTGGTGGTCACGATGAAGACAATCTAATTCTTTGTGGTACCGTCCGGGCTCATCCAGGTCCACTTTCTGTGGGGCCGCTTCTGGAAGTACGAGTTCATCATAAAGAATCCGGCATCCACACGGAAATTCCCTCCCTACCTAATTCTTCGAATCTAAGTGGGACAATATAGATATAATATACAAGAGTAGATATTGCGTAACATATGTACAAAAAAAATTAAAAAAAAATTAATACAATATTATTCAAAGGCCACTTTCGTCTTTTTTTTTAATTAATGTTAATATTTTTATTATTAACCTGTTTCTTCAAAAAGGATATGCATTTTAATTATTCGCCGATGACACTACTCTCTATACAGCCGACTTCAATGTATCCTGGATATACATTCGTCTTCAAACCGCGGCCACCGCCTTAAGCGACTGGTGTAGGACATAGATTATAGACATAAACCCTGAAAAGATCAAAGCTGTCTCGTTCAACAGGAAATTACTTTCGAACCGTCTGAAAAAATTCAAAACTATTGCCCTCTTCGTCAAACCCGTTCCATAGGTGTCAGAAGTAAAGTATTTTGGAGTCACCCTAGACCGAAACATATTAAAACTGTCAGGGATAGAGCGGCCTTTGTTCCGGCCGCTTCTTTAACCTGACCAATAGTATTCGCGCATGTACCCAAAGCACTATTAAACTGACTTTTAAGAGATTCAAAATTGCTTCATGTGCCGGCCAACTGAGCCTCCTCTTCTAATAAAAGAACGCATAAGTGTGAATAGCGTTTAAAAATTTGTAAACAGAATAACGTTGTTACGTCAGTTATTTGTGTAGATGTAAAATTAAGAAGAATTTTTAGATTATGATCATAAATAAAACATTCGTGTTAAGTAAAGTAGCAGCCTGTAAGTGGGTCTTTTTCGCAAACATGTAAGAGGGTTTTGGCCGGGAAGGACCATGCAGGTTTCGCGATGTTTTCCTCCACCGTCGAGCACGTGGTAAATACCGCATTTAAAATTGCTATATACAATTTTAGTGATGCTGGCACTAGTGATCGAACCCAAGTCACTCGAGCTCTATAAAACTAAAGTTAGCGCCCTGATCCACTAGGCTACTTCGGCTCACACCATTCGTGTAGGTTGCTATTATTTGTCAAGCTTGAGTACTCCTCGACGCCCTTGTAAAGGTATTTATATTTCTAAATTTAGTCTATAGATTATCTGCAACATTCACACGTCTTATTATATAATATTTATGCGTAAAGTTAGCGATTATGGTATTAAAAGTGGGGTTGGTATACGGGTCGGTTCTAATATTATAGATAACTAATGTGTATGCGTAAAGTATAGTACATATTATAGTATCCGTTAAGATCTTGTTCGCATAGCGTTTCTGTGTCAATAAATTTCGATTTTCAAGGCAAGTTATTAACTAACGGTAGTACAGACAAACGATAGAATTATTAACAATATATGGCAAAGCAATACTGTGGTCTAGGATGAGATTATATTCCTAATGCCGATATGGCTTTCTAGCTAAGGCATAAATTATTTAACTTCGAGATAGCAGAAATGTATTGAAAAGGTAGGTAAATACTTCGATTAAATTAATATATTTTTTCTAAAGCAAAATGGTGTTTGAATTTTTCAACATAAAACTACTACAATTTGTTGTCTAAGGGGTACATTTTTGTGTAAGAGTAAAATATATCACTATACAATCCAAGACAGTCTTTTGATAAAGTTTAATCCGAAGTCTTTACAAGATGTTAATGGATACTCTAATAAACACGTTGTCAAACTATGATTGATGAAAAAACCAAAAAATGAGCACATTTCAGTGTCTTCCACCAACGTAGCAGGAGAACAAGTTTTGATCGATACACTTTTTTAAGGTGCAGGGACAGATTTAGGGCATATCCTGTGTATTCGCGGTAAGCACCTAGCTTCAAGTGATGTTTAATAATACGCGGTTTTTTATTGTATTTATGGCCACACTAGTTAATCAAATTTCAGTATTCATCGCAATGACGTCATACTGACTGAGGGCAAATTCACGTCATCACTTTCCATGATGTTTTTTAATGCACCTTTCAAGTAAAAACTGTTGACTATTATATTTCGCATACTTCTATTTGCTTCCAGTTTCGATATTTTGTGACAGTCTCTGTATTCACTCAAGACCTAATAAGACGGTATATGAACTTTTCTACCATCCGAAATATTACAGATGTTTTTCCATATGGTCGTGATTAAAACGTATTTTCAGGCTTTTTATTTGAGTCATATTTAAAAAAGTTTTGATTTGTCAATTGGTTTCAGCCTAAATTCTGTGATGTGATGATGTCAGTGGTCCAGCCACAGGTTTCATGGTTCAATCTCTTTTTATTAATTTAACAATAAATAACAGCAAACCCTACGCTAACAGCAACAAAAGATATAATCACAACATCAAAATGAATAGTAACAAATACAAAACAAATAACAACAAAAAATGCCAACATAAACTATATGTTTATAACTACATAACACGTGAGCATTTCTAAAATTCGTCCTAACGCACGCGTATTCCGACAAGGTACGCTTAAAACAAGATGGAGGAAAGGTGACCCGTATTTGTCACAACGACCATATGTCCGAGAGTTTGACTTAGGTGAGAGAGTAAGACAAGTTCGAATTTTTCATGGATTAGATAAAAGTTGTCTCCGATACATAAGTAAATCGTAATTTTTTATCTTATAATGTTAATAGACATCAGTAGTAAGTCATAAATAGTAGACTGTGCTAAAAGCTTATCTCAACAAATATTTGCTAATATTTTAATTTATGTATTGGAAAATAATATAAATGGAAAATAGGTTATAAACATCATTTATAACATAAAAATCCACTCGGGGACTTTACGTAATTATCAATGTATTGGCTTAGCGACGGTTTTGTAAAGGAATGGCAGTATGAAAGTTTTCGCAATAACGATCGGGACTTCTACTACTCCATCAGCCTATTTTAGACGACCGATGAAGATGCAATTAATGCCGGCTTTTACTGGCAAAGCGTCAATAAAAGCCAGCATTAATTTCATCAAAGCTTTGCCCATATTCACCACGGGAAGCGTAGTACCGTTACCCTCGCACTAGTGATGCTGCTCCCTATCATTTAACTGTGGAATTTAGGTTTGGCAAATTCGGAAAGATATTCCACCATTATTGGGACGTCAGAGCCTTATTGATTTGGTAGCAGGGTGCACGTGCAGGTGAAGTTAGCATTTGAAGAAAGAGGTGGCATGTTCTCCCTTGTCATTGTCCTATATTGACAATTTAGGCAATTGTCAGCCTTGCTTAATATCATTCGTAAAATCTCGCACCGTGAGAAGCTACCTTACCAAACACAGCAATCATGGTTATGACCATTCTCATCGTTCTCGTTATTTTAATAACCATAGCAGGTCATAATCATAACAATATGATGAAGATGCTATACCTAGAACAAACGAATGCCCTCAACATCGCTCGCTTGATATTTCAGAAGCACGCACGCCTGTCACCCATAGGAGTAGGCAAAGATAAAGGATTTCCATTTGACACGACACAACATAGCCAAACGGGCTTACGCAAACCATTTTTTGCAGCCGCGTCACTTCAACTACTTGTAAGTCTTGAAGTACTTGAAGTTAAAATAAGACATTTTGCTTGATTACTTTTATATATTAGGAAATCGTATAAACAACGTACATCAAAAAACGACCCTTCTATATATAAGGAAATCGTATAACCTACGTACACCATAAAAAAGTAAAGGGGAAGGTTGAACTTTTTAAGAAAAGTATAATCAAGTTCAGTTTATTTTAAATTAAACTGTTTTCAATTAGAAGTTAGTACACTAATTATTATTAAAAAAGGTTCTATTATTTATGGTTTCTTTTATGTTATGAACATTTTTCCGTTTTGAAGTATTAAATCATAAACAAATTACTTTCCAAATAAAGCTTTCTGACTGACTTTTTTAAATACGTTAACTATGGAAACCATCAATTGACGCCCATTCAGTTTTAATTATTTTATAATTTCTCAGCCGGGTCCAACTTCTACAAAGTAGTTAAAGGTTCCCGAACGTACGAAAATTGCTTAATCATGAACTCAATTTAAGAATCTATGGCTAATATTAACTTCCTCTTTTACAGCTTAACACTGCTGAACACAGGTTTTCCCACTTAGGCACTTCCGTAATCGCCACGCTTGGCCAGCGGGTTGGCGTTTGCAGTTCACCTCGCGCCTTAAAGGCTTGAACCCCCATCTCTGGGCTGTATAATTTAGGTTTTCCATACTTGTGATGCTTATTTCGCCAGGTGTCTGAAGCGCATTTTGTTCATTGAATATGCGGCTGCATTAAAAAATAAATGATCCTACTTAGTTTCCACAATATCTGTAAACTTGATGAATCCACTGTCGCCTGTGGTATTTGTATACTGATGCAACTTAGGGACCTTACGTAGCTGCAGCTGCTCTGCTCTGGTGTTGTGGATGCTCATGGGCGTCGACGTGCTCACCATCAGGCCGCCCGCGCCTTTGCCGTCTTTTCTATGTAAATAGTAAATTAATATCAAGTCCTAAAATGCTTTATATCTTTTATCTGGAAAAAAACAAGAGAGAGTACTAACCTTTAAATCGAGTTAAATTTAGAATTTTTTAAAAAAGACAAAATAGCTTTAGGTTGACGTTCCCACCCCCTCGTGCTCTATACGGATATCGGATTTAGCACATAACAGTATCTCCACTCTCCGCTCTTGTCAACAAACACCGCTATCATACATTTAAATTCTAAAGTTACATTTTAAACTACGTTAATTTAATGATCATTCAAAATTAAACTATAATTTACGGATTTTATCTCGTTTAGTTATGTTTTTATATTGGTGGTCTCGTAGATCGGACCAAAAAAATAATAATAAATAAAAGCTGATGGTAGCCCGAGTTAATTATGACATCTGGACGTCAAACACCTCGGTTACCCCGTGACCACGGCTGCTGTAAAGCAATCGAAACGTCGGGAAAATAAAAACATAATTAAACGCTCCTAAGATAATTTGTGTGTTACACGGCAGGGATTCGAACCCAGGACCCATAAACGTTGGATAAGTGACCTTAAGTATATTAAGCGTTCACAGGACCAGGATTGCCCTTACAGAGCCTATTCCTCTAAAACATAATCATGCTTTTTCAACAGAAACAATATTGTATTTATTTATAATTCTGTTAATAAAAATTTAGCTGACCTGAATTTGAAACCAAATACCAAAATGGACACATATTTGGTATTAGTGCCTGAGTGCTTCTAAATTTATCAGCTTAAGCCAGTCGAGCTATTTGTATATATTTTATTTATTACGCCGAGAGGTACTATTACTCGTCAATTACCTATTAAAAAAATCAATTACAAATGTATGTCACTTTTCGGATAGTACCTATTTTGTATCTTTTTACGTTACATGTTAATATCATATAGGAAAATTTAAGGAATCAGCGTTAGTAATATTGGAATTTTACGGCGTAAAACGATTAACATTTTAGTTATTTCGATATAATAATCTCGGTGCTAAATAAAGTATGTAAGAGGATTAGACGATAACTTTTACAAAGAGTACATTTTATAATATTAAATTTTGTAATGTTTCTGCGAAAATATCACTATCGAGGAAAAGCAGCTAGGATTCGTCTATTAAAACATTTTATATCAATAAAAAATTTACAGTTTTTCTTTTCTACTAGTTATGTAATAAACTCATGTAATCAACTCAACTAATAATATTAGTGACATTCTTAGCTGCTAGCCTGCTAGCTAGTTTTTTTTAATTGCCACACCGACCACGCATTAGTAAGATCCAGAAACAGTTATTCCAATGATTTTATTTGCATCAGTCTGGGCGTTTGCCTATGGCAGTTTCTAGACACCGGTGAAAAACCTATAAACGGTTTTGTCAACGTTATTCGTTAAAGATAAAAAATTAAATATATATAACTGTTTTTTTTAAATGAAAGGTAAATAATATATATATATTTATTTAAGATATACGATTATAATAATATTTTCTAATGAATAACTAAAAAAGAGACCTTGAAATTAATAAGAAAGTCGCTGAACGCAAATAATGTAGTTATTCTGTTCGTTGTTTGGTCAGCTGATGGAATTGTATAACAATCGATAATGAAAACAGCTTGCGTGCCATTAATTAGAGCACATTTGAACACGTCTTATATTTTATTATCTACTGTTTTACCAAACACGTACGGCGTACATTATATTTTATATGTTATTACTAAATGTAAACTTAGTGATTTTTAAAACTTGGGTTCAGAAACAGAATGATAAATAACTAACTCTCTTGTAAACTAGACAAAAGCACAAAGTGCTTATACCTAGCACCTATTTGCCTTTGTGCCGTCGTATTTCTGAGAGGTGACGACAATATGAAGCGCCGTCGAGATTAATGTTATTTATATTCTATCGCTCGTTGTGTAAAACAATTCATGTTAAAATATTTAAGTGACGGGTTCCCGCCTTGTTGTGGCGAAGGGGCTTGTTAGCCGTGGCTTGGACTCCCACGGTTGACCAACCAAGAGGAACCTACATGACCGGCTTTACTTAATAGGGTTTCAGGCCCGTGGTGGCCGCTCCGAGGAGGCTTGGTGAGCCCACTACGGATGCGGGTTAGTGGACCGAGGGGGGAGAGTTTATGTCGTCCACGTCCGCTAACTTTTGTCAAATTTTATTACCTATATTACTTCTACATTTATATATAATTTAATCTGAATTTACTTGTGTATGATGATTTGATGTGCTCGTGAAGCACATCAAAACATCGTGAGCTAATTTTCCCTTTCTTAGAAAACTGTAAATACTTTTTAATATTTAAAAGTTCAGTCCACTAAGACTGGCTGTCAGTTATTTATTACAGTACCTATAGTACTATATTGGTTAATTACAATATTGAAAGAGTATAAGTACCCTACGTGTACAACAACAGTGTGGTTTTTAGTAACAGAAAATTTCTATCTAGTGGTTCCGGGGATTTAACCAGACTATTTGTCCCCAATACAGTAAACACAACAGTAAACAAAATAGTAAAAAACCAAATAGTAAGTTTTATAAAAATAGTATGCTCCAATACGGACTGCTGTCTTTATGTCAAGGATTAGACAGCAGCAAGAAACTTGGTAAGATGTTTTAATTTTCACTCTAAACTTTAACTTACTGGTAGTGGAAAATTTATAAATAATAAGGAAAATATAAATATTATTAAGTAAAAAGTTAAGATTACGTTAAAAGCGGTCATTAAGTACACAGCAAATACTTCGGTACATTTGTTATATCTAACAGAAAACCGTAAGCCATCTTGACGTTTCTACGTATCATCTAATCAATGCAATCATCAATCGATACATTTCACTAAAATTTGCAAACAGATAGAATTTGCTTCGCAGTAATATTCGTGAGCTGCACGTAACCAGGATTTCCGATTGTTTTAATTGGTTAGCATTCAGTGAAATATATTCGCCGAGACAAAGACTTCATCCACGTGAAGGCGTGACGACCGACCTAGTGGCTAGCGTATTTGACTGCTGTTTCATATCCCAGCCGGTGCTATTATATCTTCATTTTTAATATTCCTTGCTCAAAGACATTATAAAAATATCTGCTAAGTTATGGTTCATGAGGTTGCGTCATAACCACCGAAAAGCAATTTTTTGCGTGATGCCTGAACAAACAGGTAAAAATTACAAAATATTTTTTTTGTCCTCGGAGTAAGGCCTAAGGCATCTTGTCCGAAGAGGTGTTGTCAAAAAATATTTCATGTGCAGACATACACACAGACTATAGTAATTCCAAATATAAAAAACCTATACCACTCAGGATGCGTTTTTGAGATTTGGTATCGTGCAAATAATCGAATGAACGCAGTACATTGTAGAGCCAAACGGCAGCTTGTGCTGCTGTTCAAATGGGCCGGCTAATACCACGGCCTTGCCAAAATACCGGTGTGAAGTATGAACATCTTAGTAAAGTCACGAATATTAATATTCAAATATCAATTCTTATTATTTTTAATTTTTTTTACAATCTACCACTGTTGTGTAATGAGGTTTCTCTAACGGAGAAGAAATAGACGAAAGAATCTCAAACTATCAGCTATACTATATACAGCTATATATATACTATATATAGCTACGAGTATCTCAATCGGTTTGCGAATATTTCTTACACCATAAGCTAAATTTATTAGTTAAAGTTTCTACATGGGGCTTACAATCTACTGAGATCCCCAAAACATTGTCCTATCAATGAACTCCAGTATGTTACTATGCATATCAACATTAGTTGGCTAACAGCTGTATATTTGGTAAGACAAATTCGATACTTTTCATTTTTGTTGTATTAAGGGTTAAATTATTTGCATGAATCTTGTATTTACAATATTTCTAACAATTAAATTTACTGATTAAATTCACCCGACAGTTTTTCTGAACGTTTGCATACCACCGCGCAGCCCCGCACGGTAACATCGCATTGTATTATATTATATTATCCGAGCGCGTTACTCCAAAACCTTAATCAAAGAATACGTGGGCACTCAAAGACGTACGCATTTCTGCCTACGAGCAAAATCATGCGAGTTAGGACACAATAGATGCCTCAACGATAATATGCCGCCTATATTTTGATAGGATTGATATATACCTCAGTACATTGTGACAGTATTATAACTATAAAATTTGTGAGTCTATTTCTTTTAAAATTAATCACTTTAAAGTGTCTCAATCTTCAAATAAAAGCAATCAATAAACTAGCTGAATGGAAATAAAGTTTTATTTCCATTCAGCTAGTATTCGTATTCCTAAATATCGTTACTAATTTTAATGAAATTTGACAAAAGCTTTGAGGTTTCGAAATCGATGGGCACTACTGTATCTAGTGCGCTATAGCAATTAATTCTTTGACCTGAAAATGTATGAGTGCCACGGATTTGAGCGGAGGCAACATGCGACATAGCCTCCCCGTGTGAACGCTAAAACGAGACTGCAGGGTGCAGACGGCGTCGCCCAGCGCCCACACTCCGCTCGTCCCCAGTGTGAGCGTTTGGTTAAATCAGAACTATAGTTTTGTTGAGCCATGAAAATTATTATTTTTGAACTTTATATATTAATAATTTTATAAACCTAAAAATTGCCTATCCTCTGATTAAAAAAAATTCAAACCCGATTCAGGAATTTAGAAGTACCTAGCAAAAAAAATTATTTGTGAATCATTAGGAACTTTGCTTTTTTCTGCCGCCTTTATAAACAGGCTGATAGTTCTATATGTAAAATCCCAGACCGTCTTTTTTATCAGTAACCTTATTTCGATATCAAAATTATGTACAATTTTGAAATTTGATGTAAGTACCACTGAACCCCGTAAGGGTTAATGGCAATTGTTAATGTTTAAAAAATGGGTTTGTTTAAATTTATTGTGAAAATACTGTTTCTATCAAAACTGATTTCGTCGTTTGATCCTACAGAAAAAATATTAAAGAATTGTACGATGTACGAGGTGTTTTAATATCTACGAAATCTTTCTTTTATAACAATTATAAAAACATCATAAAAACATTCCTCACCCTTTGTCTGAACAAATGTCATAAGACTTGGTATTTGATACGGATATTTCTCTACCTACGTAGGTAGTTCTGATGACAAATATACGTATTTTGTTTTTAGTTGTTTAAACAATTGTTATTTAAACAACAAATTAATGGTCTCCTGGAGAGTTTCTTGTTTATGGCTCCACGGCTAACTACATTTCGGTCAATGAGAATAGGGAGAGCAGCGCATCGAACGGTCCGCAGTCCCTCAACGGCTGCAGGAGCGGTGCGGCCGCGCTACAGTAATGTAGTGAAAGTGACGCATCGAAGTACCAAAACTCCTACTCCACCTCCTCGGTTTCTAATGACAGGAAAAGCAATAAGGTTCACCAATCCCACTCGGAGCGACCACCTCGGGACAGCCCGCATTGCCAAGTCAGGCCGGCCGTGTAGGTTCCTCCTACTAAGTCCGCTCCTCGACAATGCGGGAGCCCGTTCTAGGGGTTAGATTTCAACCTTAGTCCAACTCTTGGGTAGATAGATTGAATTATCTTTGTCTCCGGATAAAAGTTTTAGACTTCTGCTGTATTACCATAAGCTTAACAAGCAAATCTAAATAATCAAACTAACATTTGTTATGTTGAAAATAATAAAGAATCTTCAGTTCACCACGAGAGCTATATTATCGACGGTTACAATCACCTTATTTCTTCTGTAGAATAGGAATGTTTAAATGGGATCTATAATTACACTTAACACACATTTTGCTTCTAATACATAATTATGCAACAACTACTCCAGCAGCGATAAGCGTATGGCGAGCCAACGGTGCCGAGGAGGTGAAAGTGTTTGAGGCGGGGTTGAGAGAGCGAAGGTCGATCACAGGACAACGTGACGTCACGGAGTCCGTGTGGTAGTTGCTTGCGGAACTACGAGTGGCACTTTGCATTGCGTGCCGGGCCTTTGAGCAAGGTTGCGACTAGCCTTGATCTAGCTTCTTTTTCATACTGCAAGCATTTAGCCTTCATAGCCAAAATGTAAGTGATGCAGATACATATTGTATTACCATTAAGTAAAGTGTTAATAGAACAGTGATGACGATGAATATATTGCGGACTTAAATATAACTAGAAATATGTGTATAGTGCGCCTACTTTAGTCCATTGTTGAACATCGCCCTCTCTAAGAAAGGGACAAAAAAAGCCGGCATAATTTTTTTAAAGTGTTGCACCTATAGCCACCAGGTTGGGAAAGCAGATTGGTGAGCGCTGTGTCGGCACTCCCGCACTTGTGATGTTTCTCTCTATCATTAGTTTTTTAGTTCATTATTTTTTTTTATAGAAGAAGGGGGCAAACGAGCATGCGGCTCATCTGATGGTAAGTGATCACCGACGCCCACGAACATCCACAACACCAGAGGAGCTACAGATGCGCTGCCTTTATAGAAGAAATAGGCGCTTTTCTTGAAGGTCCCTAAGTCGTAACTGTTCGGAGATACCGCAGGCGACACCTGATTCTACAAAGTTGAAGTGCGTGGCAGAAAACTAAAGTTCATTAGTTTTCAGTTGTCCCCATCATTAGTTTATGCTTTGGGTTCAGCAAATTCGGATGGATATTCCGTCAGGTACTAAGAGCATTAATACTCCTACAATAGTAAATTACACTACTCAATACTTACCTTATAATTCATTTTGTTATAATTCATTCTAAATAAACACAATATTTTATTTAGAATGTAAACAAAATGAATTATTGAAAATAAAAAAGGAAAGAAGTGAAAAGCTTCTTATATTCTAATTGTCTACCTATTATTAAGTAAAATAAAGACGAAGTAGACGCTCTTTAATTGGGAATTAACAAAAACAAAATGAAAAAAGGTAAAATGTTTCTGCAAAGAGACGGAATTTTTACTATTACTATTGAAAATAAACCTTCGTTAAGCATCTAATAGTATCTTTGTATTCGATTTAAAATGTTCGAGTACATAAGTATCTCCGATATTTTTTGATTTGCAATATGGAATAATATTTGAAGTGATCTTAATACGAATAACGATTATTTTTAGACATATTTTGTAATTAAATTGATTATACAAACTCTAAGGCGTTTATGAGGTGCTAGCGAGCTGAGTTGGCTTCGCTCCGACTGATCTATAACTTATAGACTAAATGTGAACGTGTTGTACATATAAACCTTCCTCATGAAATGTTTCTAAATGATGATGAAAACCGCACTGAAATCCACTAAGAAGTGTTAAAGTTATAAGCGAATACACAGACGACACGCGGCTTTTGCGACTTAGTTTTATAATAGTCTGCAAAAGCTCATTCGACTACACTGACTCCAAATGGAAATCGTAATCTCTGTCTGAGGTCTATGAGTGATAAGCGTAATAATTTATTCAAAGATTTATTACGAGTTTCATACTAGATAACGGAACCCTTAAGGGCTGTCATTGCCCTTATGGTATGGGTAAAATCTAATAATAATCTAACAATATTTATAGTAGTACAAACTTTATGATAACAATCTGGGTTTAATATTAAGATCATTATCGCGCGCTATCTTAGGAGGGTACACGTGACGAACATACTATTATGGCGTTAACGCATAAGATATATTGTATTAAATTATTGTTTTATTTTATGTCAGTAAATGTGTAACTATACCACCGTCAATATCATAAAAGTTCTAGGCGATCCCGTGCTGTTAGGACCAGGCGGAGTATGAACGCTGTCAAAGCCAGAATTCGACATAAGCCTTTAACGAAAGAAAACATATAGTCGCGCGAAATGAAAATTCATTCCAGGATGTGTCCTGCTGTGAATTAATAAACAGGATCTGAAGCTAGATTTTTACCAATTCTGCTACTTTTTATGGCACCGGCTCTGATAGAATTAACTCTGAACTTAACTATTTAATGATAATCGTAACTATTTCATTGAACCTTTTGTTAGTTCATTGAAACCAATGAACCATTTAATTGGATGAATTCGCGACATAGTAGACATGGCTTAAGCAATGGAAAGAGTTATTAACACCAATATTAATACATTTGTTTCATTGTTTAATAAATAAAATATTAAACAATGAAATTTGTGGTCTACCAACCTAAGCTACCAACAGGCACGAGGCTTCGTGGTGGGCAGTTCAGATAATGTCGTTCGGCACGTGTTGATAAAAAAAAGTTATGTTGTTCATGAAAATAACGTACCGCATTGTACAAAAGCAACCTTTCTTATGGTAAAGTGGGCAAACAAGCAATCGGTCACCTGTTGGTAAGTGATTACCGTCACCCACGTACATCTGCAACACCAGAGTTCAGGTGCGATGCCGCCCTTTAAGGATTTTGGGTTATGGAAGGGATTATAGGGAGGGAGGTGGGTGGGGGTGAGGCGATTGGGCATCCGGTTACCTCACTACCGAACGAACTTCACTTCATTTGAACACTACTTCCCGCCGGGTATTCTGCGCGGATCACAATAGAAACCAATAGAGTTAAATTGATACGACTTTCATGGCAGCGTTTTTAAGCGTCGAGTGGTTGTAGAAAATAAAACATGGAGGAGTCCCATGCAAAATAATATATATTTAAAATCCGTAAATTTACAAAACTATAGCTGATATTTAAACGTGATAGTTTCCCTTTCGCAACTACAATTGGATTCATTGTAGTTTTAGATTCATATCACCATCACCGTTTTATATTATAATATAATATTAAAAATTACATTATTCGATGTTGAGTTACGTTTATAAAATAACGTTACGTTATTATCTAAATATTAAAGTAAGAGTAATCTTAGAGCCTTAGTATAAAATTTTCTATTACTTTCACTTACTAATATTAAAATATAAATTCACGTACATACAACACATAAGCTTTGCAGCTAGTAATTATCTAAATATATGATTGCCTACTGTTCAATAAACAAGATGTAGTGGTGTAGCAATATCCGCGTAGTTTCCTTTCCGATGTAGCATCCTTCCTATGTAATTAATGTGGGAAGATTAGCGCTAAACTTGGTTAATTTTCTGAAGGACCTATGACCCAATGCATTATCCGTTTGCAAAAAAAAAATAACGATGTAGTAACGAACATTAAAAGGGAATCAAATTAATATATGTACTAATAAACGTGGCATGTATATTAAAAGAAGTTTCAAAAATTATAATTGATGGGATAAAGGATAAGTGACACACTTATAGCATTTATAGCATATACAGCACAGTTTTTTTTGTCCAATTAGTGCATCCTGTTTTCGACCAATTAATGAAGTTCATGTCTTTGTCATAATTTGCCGAATTATTTTTATCATAATGCAATGTATTGCTTAGTGGTTAGCCTTGTCTTGGTTATTGTATACTGTTGAGCCACGGGTCCCAGGTTCATAATCTAGCCGAAGCTATTATTTGTGTAAAATTATCTGTTTTCGAGTCTCGTTGTATTACGTTGCGCCCCGTATCTTTGTCACTGAATACATTTTTATAAGCGTTAGATCGGATATGGAAAAGGCACTATTATATCTCCTGCTCAGTTAAACTCCTTTCGAAAGTGGTCATCGCGGACGAAAGGGCTAGCAAGACGTTGAAATTGTAAAGATAAATATTGGAATGTACTTTACTTTGTTACTGTACTACTGTACTTTCCTTTGTGTCTGTTACTACATAAAATTTTTCATGTATATTCCATTGGAAATAATTAGTGGGATAAAGGATAAGTAAAAGAAATATGCATTCTTTTACTTATTTTCTATTCTTCTTATATTTATAAATATCCAGAATTCGACATACGGTAGAAATAAACCCATGCTATGTTAAATCACAGTAATATTTTTGCGCACCCACTTAGAGCGGGCCTGCCTAAATCAGTCCCTGATCGATCATAACTCTTGCTGTCTCGATGCTCAGAAGAACACAGAAATGTGCACTTGTACAGATAAAAAAATGTTTACGTTTTTAAAATACTATTATACAATATGCAAAATCTTAATGAGTATGCTCATAGCTCCAAAGAAGCCTCATAAATTGTTAACATAGTCCTCACATCATCATCCCGCAACCTCCATTAATCCGATCTCATACAGAAAAACAAAAACTTTACTAGAAAGAGTTTTCATGACAGTTTTATTTAGCCACTTTAAACCATACACTAAAGTAACCATAACAGACTCTATATAGTCCACTGCAGGATATATGGAGGAGGACAAAGACATTCTCCTATAAGTATGATTTGCCACAATCGTCACGCTCGGCAAACGAATAGGCGATCGCAGTACCAGACACCTCGAACCTGAAACGCTGCTGCCCGTCATCCTTCTGCTTAAATACAAGTCTGGTATTTTTTGAGATGGTTATCCCGCAATTTGTCAGTAGCCATTAAGATTTTCAAGGATTTTTCTTGGTCGCCTTTTAGGACACCTACAGGAAAATAACACACGGCACCAAGGTGTCACGAAACCTAAATTTTGTGAAAATTTGTAAAGACTTCGGTCAAAGTTTGTCAGGAGACTGTCTTGATCGTGTAGCCACTCAGGTACACACTTTCCAGAAATTAAATGTAATTGCAACAAAGGAGACTGAAATAAAGAAGATGTGATCCTCGCTCCGGATCGTTTCTTATCGAAAGTCATAATGGATTATGACACGGCTCTTGTTTACTGTTAATGAAATAAATAGTTTTTTATCATTTCAGATCTCAAAATGCTTTGCTGGCCGAGCGCCGAAGCTGATAGCTCAGAGGGGGTGTCACCGACGCAGATGAATTTGTATTACGAAGATGAGTCCTCCGAGAGCTATGAGACCAAACCTCTAAAAGTGGAAATTAAAATAGAAGAAAATGCAGGTGAATATATTTTCTATCTTTTAAAGTGCAATCATTAATAAGCTACTTAAAAAAACATCTTAAACATTGTGAAACATAACTAAGAAACGACGACTAATGTGTGTACCAAATCATTGGTGTGATTGTGGTGATAATAAAAATCTATATATCTAATAGGTACACACAGAAAAGTAAGGAATGTGAAAAGCGTGGCTGATATTCTTTAAAAATACAGGTTATACAGCACTGGTAGGAGTAGACGTAGTGTCAGGTCAGAACCTACAGATCTGGCAGGTATTAGTTAGAGGATAGATAATACCTGTGACATTTTTATAGATACGGAAATAATTTGACTTGTAACTTATAAAATAAAACACATATTCGCCCTTGCGGGTCGGGCTTGCATCGACAAAAACGCCACGCCACCTTCCCCGCATATTTTTAAGGCCTTTGGAACGCTTTCGCACTCATCCGCGCGACGGAACACGGACGTGTCGGTCAACTCGGTCTCCAAACCCGCGTAAGAAATGAACTCTCCAAGTCCGCCGTCCGCAGGCCGTTTCACCACAAATCACATTTCGGCCGCGCACGGTAGGAGAGAGAGAGAGTGGCGCATCGTAACAGTAACACTCCTCTCCCTCGCGATCCTAACTCAGCCGCATCAGCGGTGCTGGAGTCGCGGATGATAGGGTGAATGGCGTATCGCAGTACCAAAATGCGACTCCACCTCAGCAACAGCCCACAAACCCGCATCCGAAGTGGACCCGCTAAGCATACTCGGAGCCGCCACCTCAGGCCAGCGCTCTCCGCTAAGTTAGGTCGGGCATGTAGGTTCCTCTTGGTTCACCCCCGCCACGTCAAGGCAAGGTATAAGTTCGGGGGCAAATAATGGTGCCAGTAATACAACTTTAATAGCTTGTAACTAGTAGACCTGTCACTAGATTTTGGTATAAGACATTTCTTGTTGCAAATAGAACTACACAAGTGAACCACATCCACCATTCTGAATTTGCAAGATATTTATATAGATTCGATTATAGCATTTAGTTCAAATCTCACACGCAATGCGCCCTCTGTTTTGAGTAAACTAAAAGACCCCCATCGATACCCCGCGCAAGTGCACGAGTCGGAGCACTGGTAGTGATATTAAGACATTATGTAGACTGTGAGCTCGTTTGGCACCGTTCTACTTCTTTATTGGTCTGTAATAATCCTCTGCTGGACATAGGGTTTTCCATGAAAAACGGCATGCTATGCTATATATCATGAAAGTTTTGCCTATACTCGCCACGCTAGGTAACCGGAGTTGGTGAGTTGGTGAGCGCAGTGCCGAGACACTTACACGAGCGATGCCGTTCTTCATCAACAGTCTGTGGGATCCAAATTCGGGATATGAAGAAAGATTTCTGCCATCGGTCCTTCGTCAGAGCCTCGTTCGTTAATTCTGCAAGGTGCACCGCATGCAGATGAGGATGACATTTGGACAAAAAGATAGTTAGTAACAGTAATAGTTAAATATTAATCACTTTATACTTTCATTAATGTACACGCTGATGTATACAGACAGAAAATTAATAAATGTACTTATAAAATATAACAACAGACTTCACCTTGGTGAAGCTGGCGGCGCGGCGATGTAATAAGAGCACCGTCGCGACATCAACTATACAATGTAAGGGATATATACACGTGGATGCGTCTGTAATCTATCAATATCTCTACACATGAGTTAATGTGTTCACCTGAATCATGTTTTGTGCTCAGAATTTATAACAAAGCAAAATCTTACATTATTTCTCTATTGTCTCTCAAATAAGAAACCATTAACGAAAATATGAGCTGATTTCTATACTTCAAAGCGGACGGGAAACTTGAAATTTTTCAGGCATTCAGAAAATTATGTGCTATTTTTCTACTTATACTTATGTGACGAATTTACTGAATTCAGTTTTATAAGCTTCTTTTTAAGACTCCTTCTTTGCGTAGAATTCGTTGAGTAGGTACCACACTTTTACCTATTTCCTCACTCAGCACTGCTACGCAGCTGTTTCGCAGAAGTTTGTATATACGGCCAGTAGAATTACAGGCATGTGAGGCATTCCATCTTCCCCAAGGGTGACGACGCATCTGTGATCTTCCTCGATTGAGGGCGTTTGCAGGTGTCCATTGGCCGCAGAAGCCACTTACCGTCAGGTGAATTTTTAACCTATTTTTCACCCCATCCCAATAAAAAAAATTTAATATTTGATTCATATTATTATAACTACAGAGACAGCTTCCCGTGCGCTGCGTCTTGTTTAGAGAAAGATATATTTGGTATTTTTCCTTTAGGCCAAAATATGTATGTGCTATACATATGTATGGCCTAATTTATGTCCTGGGCACAGAACAGTTGTAAGCCTGAAGAACTGTTTATGGTCTAGGACAGACCGAATGGTATCATCATCATAAATGACGTTTGATCATATTATGGATCGTAGTGAATATGTACCAGACAGCTAAGCATGCATGTAATTTTTACTTTTTTTATTATTTATTAGTATATTCGCCTATGAAAATTTCAATCATCTACCTATTACGGTTCTTTTAAAGATAGGACGGATGGGCGGACGAATGAACGGATGGACCGACTAACAGACGGACAGACGAAACACTAAATACGTAACAAGCTTTTTGGCACTGTAAAAGCTTCAGTTTATTTATTCAGTCTGTACATAATGTATAGATTTTCAATATCAAAATGCACATTAATGCAACCCAAAGATTCCCGCAAAGTCGTTGCAAATAGTGTGAGACTGATAAGCATTACAAAATACATCAAAATTCCGCAGCGATGCATACAAATCGATTAGTCTGCACTCGAACTCTTACGCCAATACTTTATCAAGCGTGCAGTCGCGTCACGTAATTCCCAACTTCGGTAGGAACACAGCAATCAACTTGTTGAACAAAATATTACTCTCACTTTGATGCAGGGTTGCCAAACGTTCAGTTTTCCTATCGGGACATCGCTATATATCAACATAATATGGATGAATTTAATCAGAAATAAATGCTCATTATTATTATAATGGAATATGGTGTTAGAGGTCGTATGATTAAGTACCAAGCAAACAAAATAAGTGAATGATTAATACAAGCATTCATGCTCGGTGTGCTATGCCCATTCTATCGTTGCGGCTTTGTCCGAGCGGATTGATCAACGCCGTGCTGGTCAATCAGCTTAGGCTAAAGATGCTACACTATATCTGGCTGGTTTTTTCAACATCAGTCACCTGGGCCTTGTTAGTTAGTCAGCAGTGCATGCGTGTGAGGTTAATATTCTAAGTAAAATTTGGGATATTCCGACTTACACCTAGTATCTGTTTAACATAATCATTTATTTATTTGTTTATTTAACGTTTTATACAATAACATTTTAATTATTTAATGCCAGAGCCATTCTCTACCAGTCTATCTACGGGTAATGCGGCGATTAAGAAAATTAGTAGGTAGGTTTTTCGACAACAAATGTTGAGAAAGTGCAACAATACTTTAATTATATACAATACTGTGTACATTGATACCAATATGAACTTGTATAGAACTCAAATAATGGCAACATCCTGACTTTGACCGTTTCGTTCCCTTTTCTCTTAGTTCTCTGATGTGTTGCGCTATATCCCGGTAATTTATAACACAATATGGTTACATTATCATGCTTTGATGTTGGGATCGTGACGTAGTATCTACGTAAGGCTTTTCATGTCACTAGTCTATGACGTAATATAATGAATAAAAAAAGTGTTAAGTTATTCTACATATTTCTGTAATACATTTTTTCCAATAATACGCAATGTCTGTCACAATTCTACTGCTAAACATAGGCATCCCCAAAAGATTTCCATAAGCCACGTTCCGGAGCCACATGCCTCTATTGACACCAGGTCGTCTTTAACCTAGTTCGATATAGTAAGTACATAAGTTCTTTTGTCACCATATCCAATACTCTGATTAGAGTTTGGCTACAAAAATAACATCTTTGAACAATAATTTACTTCACTTCAGAAAGGCCTCAAGGTTGCAGAAATACCGCCATTAGCAAACGACAAACTTTATATTTTACTAGCAGTTGTCCGCGGTTTCGTTAGTATTGTCTTCAATTTAATGCAATAATATAGCACTCATATACCTAAAACACAAGAACTCCCGCTAAACTATGTGAAATACACTTATTTGTTGAAACGACTAGCGTGCCCCGTTGTACATTGATGGTTATGTCAGAAATTTTTATGCAAGTGCCAACAGCAACTGTACAGTTTTTACTAAATCGGATGAACGATGTGCGATCGACAGAAATTTTAAATTTAAAATAAATTAATTTCAACATAAAATTTTAAATATAATATTCGACATATTACGATAATTTTAATAAATAAGATTTAAAATAGGTGCGAATAGCGAATTGCCAATTCTCATAACTGAAAATAGGAATTCGGTTTCATTTTATATGAAAGCTGTTTCTTAAATTTTAGGAATCAAAATTTGATAAAATTTACATTCATAAAATATTTATGTTTATTCCTGTATCCAAAGCTAGTGATGAGTGAAGACTGGAAGAACGGTCAACCGGACCCGAGGACCAATTTGTGTGTTGTACAAACATTAACTCTGGCTGGGATTCGAACCCCGGCCCCATCGCTCAACAGTAAGAAGGGCTAACCACTAAATAACGCGGTCGTTATCTATTATAGTAATGGAGAATAAATAATAAACAATGTTTGTTAACTTGTAACACTTAAATGGATAAAAGTGCATGATGCCCAATGACAAATTTACGTAATGAGATGTAAAGTGTCTTTTCCGTTCCTAGGGCGCATGATATAAAAGAGCATGCTTTTATTTATACAAACCTTTACAAGGCCTTTCAACAGCTTAAACAAAAGACAATGTTAGTTGACTTTTACGTGCTGAAATATATAACCATATTCCTTTGATTACCTTTTATACCAATTTCCCTTTTTTAAAATATCAAAGCAAATCTATATGTGTACGCTTTATCAGATTATCTTCACTTGGCGCTAATTAAGGAGTACCGTATTTTCTTCACAATCATAGTACATTTATTGCTATAATATGGACATCAATTGTATTCGTTAGGAGGCGTTTTCATTATAAAAGCTTCGAGTTAAACAAAAGTTAAGCGATATAATACATTTTATTTACAGAACATTTTAATATTTTTGCTCCACTACCTTGAGCCAGCCCGATTTGGGACGTCTAACACCTCAGTTTCTCCGTGACCACGGCTGCTGTAAAGCACTCGAAACATCGAGAATATAAAAGAAAATTAAACGCGATAAAATCCGTAAATAATAGTTTAATTTCAAACGTGTAGTGTTCGCGTGCAAGAAATCAATAAAATATTATTTTAGTAAGTTATCGTCACATGCACCACGAGACATGAAATAAAGAAGTTAGTGACAAATTTTTAATTAGAAAAATATAGACAATATTGTTTATGAAAGGGTGTGGGTACGTGTGGTACACCGCCAAAATGCAAGTTTATCATTTAACTGTGTAATGAAAACAGAGTTAGTTACCTCAAGTTATTGTAGTGAAAATGTGAATGAAAACGTTAACCGGGGACGGATGTACCGTACATTGGAAACGGAAACTAGCAGCGCAGCACTAACTAATTTTATTTTCCACCTTTACTACGTCGCCATTTAATTATTTTTAGTGCACGACATCATAGGCACTGCGTTCACAAACATATTCTGCCTGAAGTAGCTAACCTAATGCTCGAGTTTTAAAATTTCTTTAGGTAGATTTAGAAATGATTAATGCATTTTAAGGACTAAAAGCTTTGATACTAGTTGAATAATGAAGTTCTGAAAGTATTACGGGGTTTATATTTATCGTTTCACACATATAAATTGAAAGCGTGCACATACATAGATATAGACAAAACAAATAAATGAAAGTACTTTTTCATAAAATGTGACATCCAATATTGGCATCACTAATACGTTACATTTATATTGCGTGATGGTTTTTACGCAACCGCATATTATGTACGTTTTCGTAAAAAGTTTCATTATACAACGCATATTTCAAATAAAATTGAGATTATTGATGTATATTAGTTACACAAAGAACTCATTGACAAAGAAAAATGCTAAAAGCGGTGATGGGACTGTCTAGATTCTCAAGTGCACATGCGCAGTGCTGAGCAGATTCAGATTCAGTTTCACATTTATTTTAGTCGTTTCTGCTCAATTTTCATTAAATCTTATTTGGAAAAAGCGCCTCAGATTAGCCAAACTAACTGTTATGATCCATCCATATATATAATATCGATACCTTGAAGTATTTTTAAGGTATCCATGGACTACAGTAGCTAATTTTTTTTATTTAATTGGGTAACAAACGAGCTAACAGTCTACCTAGTAGGTGACTACTGCAGCCCATGGACACTTGCAAACAATTTCGTTACAGTTACGTAGTTACGGCTACAGATGCGTTGTCACCCCTGCGGACTAAAATGGAAAGCCTCTCACGTATATGTACTGGTTCTCTATACTTTTTAAACCGCATCACAACAGTTATTGGACTTCTATTTGGCGGCAGAAATGGGTATGAGGATGGTACATACCCAGACGACTCAGTAGTACCACCCAGGTAGTACTTGATTAATGATTCGGTCATAGGCACTTAAATTGCGCTAACTATTTTTTCAGACTTCTACGACAGCGGCAGTGGTAGTGATGAGCAACTAACACGCCACGCTAAACGGGAGCAAGGGAAAGCCGTCGGTACTTCATCAGGCGCCGCAGGTGGCCCTACCAGCGCTTCGGGGCCAGGCCGCCGCCGCCGCAGCGGTGTCTCTGCCCGCGAACGTAATCTGCGTCGCCTTGAGAGCAATGAACGTGAACGCATGCGTATGCACTCGCTAAATCGTGCATTTGAGGTAATCATAATTGTTTTTTTTGTTTTAAAGTATTTTGGTTTGTCAGGATATATCCGATGACATCTTAACCGCTACATCGTAGCCTTTGTCGAACACATCTAAATTGTCTTCACTGTCCTTAAGGTCCATTTACATCTTCTAATAATCAAGGAGCTTGACACTTAAAAAAATTAATCATAACATTAAAATATTCAAAAATAAGTCGAAATCCGTAGTCGTTGGTTGGTGACCATAGTTCTCTTCATTGGTGAGTAATTTGGAGTGAAATTTGGAGTAGTTATCAAGATTTGCAAACGTACTGGCAACTACATGTTTTTTACAGCACTAAATGCATTACAATTCATTATACCAATCACAGCAGATTATCAAACTTGGTTGACCAAATAATTGTTGCATTATAAATTGATTTTTTTAAGCAGTCCTACGAAAAGGTTACTGTATCATTCAAAATCATAGTTGCTTAATGTTGTAAGAGATAGTTATTGTCTCAGTATACAGATTATTCTTTAATCTGAGGTTCTTGTTAATAGTAAGAGGGTGAATGCAAACTTATAAGCCGTCGAGCCTGTCACCGATAAGTTTAGGCAAATATTGCGGATTACCATTTCTCGCCTCTGGGAGATAGAAGGTGGCGGGTGGCGTGTCTCATTACCAGGATGGCTCCAGGAGAATGCCAAGAGATCTTAAAGTCCCATGCTTAATTCGCCTTTAATGTCATGAAAAAAGATTCTTACACAACTACGATTCGGTAAATAATTCAAACTTAGTGATCAGTTTGGCAGATCTTATCGTAAACCTTCTAGAAATCTTGACTTTTAGGTATAAGACCGCTTTTAACATTTATTTTAGCTACTTTTTTCTCTTTTGTTAAAATCCATCTTTTTATTTTCAGGATCTTCGCCGTGTGATACCTCACGTTAAAAAGGACAGCAGAAGTTTGTCAAAGATCGAGACATTAACTTTAGCCAAAAATTATGTTAAAGCACTTACTAACGCTATATGTACAATGAGAGGCGAAGTACCTAGATACCAGTAAGTAAATACTACACACATTTTACTTTAAAAATGTCTGGAAATACAAGACTATATACAAGAATATAAACGAATGTATCGTTAACAGTATTTTTTTTTACAGATTTAACGCTGTAGACGAAAATGTAGACCCGGTATATGTTTTAAGCAGGGATCAAGAGCAGAATAATAATGAGCCAATTGATCGAGAAAGTGTTGTTCCTACAATGGTGACTCGTGGATGTCTCTGACGCTCACAGCGCAAGTCAGTCCCCCCTAAGCGACATAATGTCTGAATAAATATTAAAACTTCGAGAGAATACCAAGTCATCAAAGCAAGCGGTTTTTTTTAAATCACACAAAAGTTGATTTGTGTCGTTTTGCTTTGTGACTTACATAAATCGACAAACTGGCTTTCAATGGACACCGAACTCAAAATAATCATTTATTATTAAATTACAAATTAAATGGTAGGTTTATTAAACCAAAAAAAAACAATGTTACCATTAGTAAATATTGATATTGAATGTGTTACGTAAAATCTATGTTAAAATACTCTATGTTGTCAAAATACAGTCACTGAAATACTTAGGCTTCTTCTTCGCCGTATAAATGAGTGATTAAATTTATTTAAAAAAAACTATCCAAATGGTTTTGAAATGAAAATATTATGTGTTGTGACAATTAGTTTTTACGATCTCAATATAAATTGGATTGACACTCGTTTTCACAGAGAGTACTAGTCCAAGTAAAGAAGCAACATAGTGCCAACTAATTCAATGCGTTCGTTCGCGGCTACTGTGATACCTCATAATTAGTAGGACGTTTGTGAATACGAGTGTATATTTCCTTATTGCAAAGTAATGCAGTGATCTCTCCCTTGTTGCCAAGTAGTCGCTTGATGTTAGGTTGATTAAATTTACTATTATAATATAAATGTACTTAAATGTTAAATGTTATCATGTAAGTTTAACGGTTATTTTTTTATTATTGCCTGCTTATGACAATTCTGCTTTAATGAGCAACGTCCGTTAACTTTAAGTCAACTGAAAAGAAAGTTCAAAGCCATTATTTAAAGATTGTAGTTTAAAGAGTTAATTATTTTATATAAAAACTTTATAAAAGTAATCTCGAATTATTGCTACCGAAGAGTTATTTTTATTTAAAAATATGAAACAGGTATTAAGAGTTAAGAATATAGATAGATACTTATTAATGTAATGTACTCGTTTTGAATTTATGCAGACGTGCTGTACTATTGATGAATAGTACAAACGTCTAAAATTAAAAAATTGATGTTAATAAATTTTTGCTACCGGCATATTTTATTTTTAATTATGAAATCCTTTTAGGTTGTATTTCATCAAATCTTGTGCTGGTTAAGAAATTAAAATAGGACTGCTAATGACTATACTAATGACGATTTTCTATTACTGATAAATATTTTTAATATCGGTATATTGAGCGAGGAAGCGACGTTACGACATTAAGTTTAACCTCTTATTTTAGAGAGGAAATTGTTCTGCTAAAACTAATGATATTGCACTATGAAGTGGATGATGTGAGGGTACGGATATTAAATGAAATCGCACCAATTACTACCAGTGCTCACAACCCTTTTCCTAGTATAGTAGTTTACTGATCTCGCTTGATTTCTTTGTTGGCAAGGCTGCGACCTGTATGATAAAGTGAGAACAATGGAGCGCGGCGCAGACTGACTATTAGCACAGATCTTATATCATGAATCGAAGTAACAAAAGTTAAAAAAAAGTATCTCGTAACCAAGTTACTGTACTTATTTGATTGATATTTCGTCCACGACCTGGGCCGGTTCGACCGGGGTTGTACCTCGGCCTCGCGGATTACCAGCATGAAGTAGTGGAGTTAGGGAGTTAACCGCAGGCCTACTTTTCTCCCTCTCCCCTCTATCTTCCTGCTTTCGAGTCCCTGCAGAGGAATCATCAGATGAACCTCATTACGAAACGGTGGTAGATTGTGAAAAAATAATAATAAGATTTGAAATTTGACAAACGAAATGTGTACCTATAAAACTATAGTGTAACGTCTATGAGTTCTGAGTGTGAGGTCAGTTTGAAATTCGTGTACCCACATATAACAAAGGTGTACCACTAGAATCGAATAAATTAGATTACTTTTAAATCTTCGCATACTTCGATGTTGTAAATAAATGTAGCTTAACAAATCAATTAAAACGCAAACGCCATTCCAAATTAATCATAGTTTCAATTTGAAAAATTGAAAAATTCATTTGGAATGGTGTTTGGCGTAGGTTGGCGACTTGAAACGCTAGCAACTGACGCTTTGCAGGTGATCGTTAACGCCTGTAACCCGGTTCTCATAGACCAAGTGCACAATAAAGTAACAAAAACTTATAAAGTATCCTGTGACCAATTTACTGTACTTATCTTACAGGTCTGTAAATAGTCCACTGAAGCCTGTGTTCACAGAGTTCAGTAGAATGACTACTTCTGCTGGGTGCGCGGTAATACTGAAGAAACGCCTGCGTTCGCGCTTGCTTGCTCTCCGGCACGCTGCGGTGGGTGGGGTAGACCTCGGCCTTGACTATATGCATTATCATTGGTCAATATTTTATTTTGCGGCTCATCACATGACACTCAGTCACAGTGACTGATAGTGAATGAATAAATTATTTACTTCTGATGAACTTTTACAGCGGAACTTCGATTATTTTCCTACTACAATTCGAAATATAATGAATTTTGAAATTGAAAAAACTGTTTCTTAGAATCTGATACTACTAATAGATTGTGTAAACGAAATAGCAGTGGTTTTCTTTGTTTCCAGAACCAATCTGTCGCCCGATATATCATGCTACACCAAGGATGAGCGCTGACACGCGGGCTGCCAAGCATTTCTAAAAATATATTATAAAATTAATTATAATAAAATGGTAGTACATACTAAATCGAAATATTTTTAATATCGGTATATTGAGCGAGGAAGCGACGTTACGACATTAAGTTTAACCTCTTATTTTAGAGAGGAAATTGTTCTGCTAAAACTAATGATATTGCACTATGAAGTGGATGATGTGAGGGTACGGATATTAAATGAAATCGCACCAATTACTACCAGTGCTCACAACCCTTTTCCTAGTATAGTAGTTTACTGATCTCGCTTGATTTCTTTGTTGGCAAGGCTGCGACCTGTATGATAAAGTGAGAACAATGGAGCGCGGCGCAGACTGACTATTAGCACAGATCTTATATCATGAATCGAAGTAACAAAAGTTAAAAAAAAGTATCTCGTAACCAAGTTACTGTACTTATTTGATTGATATTTCGTCCACGACCTGGGCCGGTTCGACCGGGGTTGTACCTCGGCCTCGCGGATTACCAGCATGAAGTAGTGGAGTTAGGGAGTTAACCGCAGGCCTACTTTTCTCCCTCTCCCCTCTATCTTCCTGCTTTCGAGTCCCTGCAGAGGAATCATCAGATGAACCTCATTACGAAACGGTGGTAGATTGTGAAAAAATAATAATAAGATTTGAAATTTGACAAACGAAATGTGTACCTATAAAACTATAGTGTAACGTCTATGAGTTCTGAGTGTGAGGTCAGTTTGAAATTCGTGTACCCACATATAACAAAGGTGTACCACTAGAATCGAATAAATTAGATTACTTTTAAATCTTCGCATACTTCGATGTTGTAAATAAATGTAGCTTAACAAATCAATTAAAACGCAAACGCCATTCCAAATTAATCATAGTTTCAATTTGAAAAATTGAAAAATTCATTTGGAATGGTGTTTGGCGTAGGTTGGCGACTTGAAACGCTAGCAACTGACGCTTTGCAGGTGATCGTTAACGCCTGTAACCCGGTTCTCATAGACCAAGTGCACAATAAAGTAACAAAAACTTATAAAGTATCCTGTGACCAATTTACTGTACTTATCTTACAGGTCTGTAAATAGTCCACTGAAGCCTGTGTTCACAGAGTTCAGTAGAATGACTACTTCTGCTGGGTGCGCGGTAATACTGAAGAAACGCCTGCGTTCGCGCTTGCTTGCTCTCCGGCACGCTGCGGTGGGTGGGGTAGACCTCGGCCTTGACTATATGCATTATCATTGGTCAATATTTTATTTTGCGGCTCATCACATGACACTCAGTCACAGTGACTGATAGTGAATGAATAAATTATTTACTTCTGATGAACTTTTACAGCGGAACTTCGATTATTTTCCTACTACAATTCGAAATATAATGAATTTTGAAATTGAAAAAACTGTTTCTTAGAATCTGATACTACTAATAGATTGTGTAAACGAAATAGCAGTGGTTTTCTTTGTTTCCAGAACCAATCTGTCGCCCGATATATCATGCTACACCAAGGATGAGCGCTGACACGCGGGCTGCCAAGCATTTCTAAAAATATATTATAAAATTAATTATAATAAAATGGTAGTACATACTAAATCGAAATATTTTTTTATGGCGAGTTACTTGTCGATGTCGTTTTTAAGAATGCAATACGAACGCGCCGCGTCTGCGCGATTTTTTTGGTGACGGTGACTTGTTCAAACATGCAATACGGACGCGATGTCTGTGCTTGTTGTGTTTGCTTTTGTCACACAATCAGTCAGACTGGTAAGCTGTTAACTAGCTATTTTAGCGATTCTCGTGTTTCTTGAAAGGCGTGAGTGCAATATTATTGTCAAAAAGGTAATATTAGAGATTTTTTTTATTCAAAATTAAGTTTCACATACTTCATACGAAATTTTTTAACTCTCAAGTTTTTAATCCATAATTGCATGTCAGAAAAGCAAACAAAAAACGGAAGATTGCGGATGAGAATAGGCATTTTCAAGAAAAGTGGAAATATGTTTATTTTTTCACTTTCTTTAAAGATAAAGCTGTGTGCTTAATATGCTCAGATACTGTGTCGACATTAAAAGAATATATCATAAAAAGGCATTATGATACAAAACATGAACAACAATATAAAAACTTAACAGGACGACTGCGGATAGAAGTTTAATCAAATAGAGAAAAACTTGGGAAAACAATAGGCTATTTTTAAAAATCAAGCTAGTTTATCAAATACATCAGTAAAAGCTAGTTTTGTTGTCAGTAAATACTGGCAAAAAAATGAAACCCTTTGCGGATGGAGAGATGATAAAAGAATGTGTCTGACTGCTGTTGCAGAAATAGCATTTCCTGATAAAATAAATATTATTTCAAACATTCATTAATCAAGATTCACCATTGCAAGGAGAATTGAAGACTTGTCCGAGAACATAGCAACAACGCTTCGTGAACGCATTGCAAAAATGGAATACTGTTCTTTGGCACTTAATGAGAGTTGCGATGTTAGCGATACAGCACCACTGGCTATATTTTTACGTAGTATAGACACTAAATTTAATATTATCGAAGAATTGTGTTCACTGATTCCAATGCAAGAGACTACAACCGGCAAAGACCTGTACAATGAACTAAAGTCTGTGATGAAACATTTTTCAATTTCATTAGAAAAGATTATTGGTACGTCGACGGATAGACCACGAGCAATGTCAAGCATGGAGGTAGGAGTATCGGGAAGGCTATTTCAAGAGATTAGGAAGGTCACAGGAAGGAATATATTCGTTAATCACTGCATAATTCTCCAGGCAAATTTGGGTGCGAAAAGATTGAGTTTGCCAAATGTCACAGTACCAATAATTAAACTAATCAAGTTTATAAGGTCGCACGCGTTAAATTATCGTCAATTTAAAGAATTCCTTAAAGATTTAGAAACAGAATATGAAGACGTAGTTTTTAATACAGAAGTATGTTGGCTTAGTAAAGGTGCAATGCTAAAAAGAGTATACAACTTAAAAAGCGAAATACAATTGTTTTTGGATATTAAGGGATATATATGGCTTTCCTCATTTTGGTAATAAAGAATGGATGTGCGATTTTGGGTTTCTTATCGACATGACTCAGTATCTCAATGTGGAACTTCAAGGTAAAGGACAATTAATTCACTTTTTGTATAAATAAAATTCAGGGCTTTGAGCGCATATTAAAATTGTGAAAACAGCATCTTTTGCAGAATAATATGTCTCACTTTCCACATTTAGAAAAAGAAAACGTTACTACTTCTCAAAATTACGCAGAATATACAGACATTTTTATTAACGAATTTCAATTACGATTCCTTGCTGAGAAGACAGCGGTTTCCATGAACATTTTTTCCTCCTCATTAAATATCGATGTGGATACAGTTCCCGAAGACTTTCAAATGGAAGTGATTGACATGCAGAATAATACCGATGTAAAAAATGTATTTTTCTCAGTAAACATCGAAATTTTTTATAAATCTTATGTGAGCCCTGAAAAATTTCCGCTTTTGACGAAAAATGCAAAGCAAATGTATCTCTGTTCGGAAGTACGTATGTTTGCGAACAATTATTTTCAACCATGAAATTTATCAAAAATGACCGCCGATCAAAGACTGAGTGATGGACGATTAGAAAGCTGCGTACGTGTAGCTACCTCATCCATTTCGGCTGATATTGATCAGCTTGTATCGAAAAAACAGTGGCAAATTTCTCATTAAAAATTTCAAGTAAATTCGTTTTTCTGTTCTTTTCTTTTTTGTTTTTATCTTGCATTAAAATTTGTATATGAATTCGTTACTTTTTTTTTAGTTTTATATTTTTTTATTCTATTATTTATTATAAATAAAGTTTCGTAAACTATTAAGAAGAGTTAATCTATGTGCAGCGTTCCAAAAAAAAAATTTAAATTTAAATTAGCTCATTGAATAAAAAGGTTGCTCATCCCTGCGTTACACGATGCCCAGTTGTTACAAAAATTTATTTCTAGTAAAAATTGCTAGTTATGATTTTATAACATATTTATGTTTATCTCATAAAATTTATCTAAATTTGTTGCTGTATTTGACACTCAAGTTTTTTTTATATCAGATTGCATTGTTGTAGTAGCACGAAGTACTGAGTTTAATTTTACACTAATTAACCGATTAATTCTGGGAAAATATGGCATAGCATATAAGTTTTCTTGGTAAAAAATATACATTATCAGTAACTGGACCGCCACAAGACCCCTAGCCCCACACCAAAACATCATATGGGCTGTGGGTTGGCGACCGGTGGTCTTGGTGAATTAGGTACTGGGTACCGTATTTAATAAAATAACCGTTAGTCGTGTGCCTTGTCACATCATACCAAGTAGTGACAGCGATGTAACATATTCGTCATCATCATGTAAATAGTCCACTGCTGTGACCAGCTCTGTATGACTACTGTATGACTACCTCGAGCCTCTACCAAGGGGAAGGATTTAGTTTAATCAGCACGGTTGGATTAGAGAACGCAATCCCAGACGCATCTGACTTTAGTATCGGCAGTCCGTCAACGGTCTGTGTATTCTTGTTTGATTTAGATGGTTATTCCATAAGGAATTAAGGTCCCTTGCTATTCCATTTAATGTACGAGTGTTTTTATCGCTTGCCATTGCATCTTATCCGATTGAGCACGATTATTGGCTATTGTTGATTACAAAAGACGAAACTAATTTATTAGTGAGACTAAATTTAAACTTTAAAGATAGTTGGTTATATATTTATGTGTAACCCGTATAATATCACTTTCACCTACAAAATATTAAAAAAACAAAACCTGACACTTTGGTCGGCCTACTACCTATATCATGGTTTACTCAACCTGGGGGTCGCGTTTGCTATCAAAGGGAATCACAATCTGTTCAATAAATAAGACCTGTATACAAAATATTCATTAATAAAGGATGAATTTTAATGTAGTGTTATGAAATTAAACATTTTCTTAAAAATTAAACTTATAGCTTGCTTTGTTAGAAACACTTAGAAGTATTTCTATACGTGGATCATTTTACAAACACACTTAAATAAATTATGTTCGCGTAATGTCAGACGATAACGATTTATTTGGCTTGTGCAATAAATCCCTATTTTAAGTAAGTATCGTTGTATAACCAGAAAACTAAGGTATTTAACATGTACGAACCTGTCTCCGTAGTGAACTTGTCATGAGATGCCCGGGCGCTTTATTACACGTTCGTGCAAGTATAAAACTGGTTAAAACCCTACCTAGATAGACGTGATTATAGAACCTCAGACAGGCGCGATAATTTATATTAGTAATGTGCGATTTTTCGTTTTTATCGCCTACGATATTGAGATAAATGTTCTTAGTACAATTTGTATTAAAAAGAAACTGATCTTACTATTTGCTGCTACAATACAATCGGGCCTACTTTTGGGAGCCTTGGAAGTTTAAACGTATGAATAAACATTAAATTAAAAAGTTATTATAAATTCATAGCGAAAGGGGTCGTAAGGCTTTTTACTTAACTTTTTGGCTATTTCATGGGTCGCGACATAAAAATTAATGAAACAATGACCTACATTATATACCTAATCTCAGAAATTACCGAACGAATTTTCTTAAGCAACGCACTAACAGGTAATTACTAAGTAGTAACCGAATGCTTATAATATTTAATGTTATACAAAGTTTAAGTTACAGTTATAGCTTAATCTAAAGATATTTTGTTTTGTAAAGAACCCGTTATTATTTATAAAGCAATTGAAGATTATTTACGAGTAAATAATATAACGATAATATTAATGAATTATATGCTATTGGTTTCAAGTTTTATATGCTATTGTTATTTTGTCCATGGCCCATGTGTAGCCATACCAATAAAAATAAAATATATGAAAGAGGGTGAATGAAAGATCGAATGATTGTACCATACCAGTACTGAAAGCATTCAGTTTTGGTACAAACTCAACACTAGCTGTGATTTGAGAACCAGTATTTCCATACAAAATGCCAAATCGTGTTTTGGGGTGAAAAGACTAAGTGAGAATATTCTTATTTTCTCTGAGATAAACGGAAAATCAAGGTAAAATTTAATTTGCTATTGCACAAGTATAAGACTAATATAGAAGATTTTTCGCCAAAACTCGTTTTCACATTGCGATCAATTCTTATTAGCAAATAAAACAAAAGAGTAAAGTAGCAGCTTATAAGTGCCCACTGCTGGGCAAAGGCCTCCTTCTCAAATACGAGTATTAGATAGGGTTTAGGTGCCCGCCACGCTGCTCCAGTGCGGGTTGGCGGGCTTCAAATAACCTCGAAATTATTTCTCAGACATAACAGGTTTCCTCACGATGTTTTCCTTCACCGCCGAGCACGTGATAAAAAAAGCACTTAAAATTGCTATTAACAATTTTTAGTGGTGCCGGCTGCGGGGATCGAACCCAGATCACTCGCGCTCTATGAAACTAAAGTGAGTGCCCTGACCACTAGGCTACCACTGCTCTTTGCAAATTAACTTAATAAAATTGCCAGTTTTTTTGTAGTCATTTTATAGTAAACATTATCAGTCCCATTAGATGTTTCATTGTCCAGTAGAAAGTAAGAATGCATGCATGGAAGAATGCTGTATTTTGAAACACAACAGTACCATAACATGTAAAACGTATTGTTGTACGATACCTTTTTGGTCCTTGTCTGTATCGGTTATTTAAAATAATACAGCACGTGTAAGATCTTAACAAGTTAGGTCTTTTAAGGCATTGAAGATTATATATCCCAAAAAACAGTGTAAAATTAACATTTTAAAATGGAAACACAGCTTTGAACCGAATTGTATTGTGGTGAATGAAAAGTCTGAGTCTGAGTGAGTGAGATTGAGAACGAGAATAAAGAGATAGAAAAAATTCCTCGTAGATGCGTGTGTAGAATAGAACTATTTTCTGGATAATTTTATGTGAAGGATAGTTTTTATTTGTTCAAGTTTAAGTATATTGATACCTAAAAGATTGAATAAAACTCACCTATTGTTTTCTTCATGTTCCACCAAATGTTATAGAAATCATTCAAATAAAGATCTGCGTCTATCGCAAATATGGCCGTCCTGTAATGATTTGGTGGTCAGTGATATTATAGTTATTTCGTCTCATTTAAATTATCGAAATGGAACTACGCGTCGGTAATAAATACCGACTGGGTCGTAAAATCGGCTCTGGATCATTTGGAGATATTTATCTAGGTGAGTATAAAAGAATCATTGTAAACAAAGAAAGATATACAGTGTAGGCCAGCTGTATTTTTTTTTGTTTCGAAATAGCCATTCCAATTTGTCTAAACTATTGCGTACAGATAGGCCTGACTTCTGTAGGAATTGTTCTGAACCTGTGTACTTAAATATGACTAACGTTTTCCACATCGAATACACATGTTATTACATTACTGTTTTGGTTTTAGTGTATTTGTCTTTTATTATTTATTGGTTTTGGTGGAGACAAAAAGTTTATTTTTAAATGCATGATCTAAATCTAACACTTATTTCTTTGCACAAACTTAAACTGTCAACCTGTAAGCAATGGCAACAAAATTTATAACCTAAATTCAATACAATTTCTAATCTTTATGAAAGTTACTTCTTGTTAGATTTACAACATTCTAGTCTTTTTCATATTCTTAATATGTTCTTAGTCTTTAACATATACTTAATTTTATTTTCTACCAAATCCTTCCATATACTTAATTCACTGATGTTGATTTGTATAACCATTCATGTCGTATTAATTGAATTTACATTGTTGCAACATGCTAGGAGAAATTCTTTTATTTTCCTGTCATTACTATTTTGAGTACCAGCCTAAATATTTAAAAAAACACTTTTGCACTTGACATACTATGACTTAATAAATAATGTGTATCATCATAATAACAAATAAATCAAAAAAATATATTTCAGGAACCAACATTGTAACCCGAGAAGAGGTTGCAATCAAGCTAGAATGTATCAAAACAAGACATCCCCAGTTACATATAGAAAGTAAATTTTACAAACTTATGCAAGGAGGAGGTGAGTTAATATAAGGAAATTAAATAATTATGGATATTTCAAATTTTACCCATACTATGCATTACAAATTGGTTCTACTTTACTTATGGAAGACCTATGAAATCCAATCTGGTGGTAGCAAGTCCTAAGGCATCAGCTGTCTAGCAATGGTTATAATTTGTCTAATAACCCAGTATTTCTATGCCAATAAGTAGATTCTTGGCTACTCTTGAAGTCAATATTATTAAAAACTGTTTAAATTTACAATGCTGTGGTATGGATCACATGGTGTTGGGTGTTTAATTGTATAGAAACATTCAGAGTGGTCAGTTGAACCACCTAAGCTTGTGTGACGCTACATAGAACTGCTTACCTTAGCATTGTGCATTCCTATCAACAGACTGAATTTTTAGGTAGTAATTATATTTCAGTATCCTATAACAAAGTTGTCAGATTTCTTTGCATTATTTAAAATTTTTCTTTAGAGCCATGGTAGTCTGCCTAGTGATTAGGTTACTCTTAAATAGCATGCAAGTAACCTGGATTTGATTCCCAGTATTGGGTGCCATTTAAATTATTAATAGCAGTTTTAAGTGCCGAATTTACAATTTATCTAAGGGAGAACTTGAAGCCAGCTTCAGAAATAATGAAAAACATATTTGATAACCTGTGAACTCTGTCAACCCACTAAGGCAGCATGACAAACCCTTCCTGGTTCCTAAACCCTCTAATATATTGAGAGGTGGTATGTGATTGTGGGATATATATGGGGTATTTAATTATTAATAACTAGCAATACAGTATACAGAAAATGAAGCAAATGTCAGATTTTAATAATCATAATTAACCAAATTGTATCCAAAAAAATGAAGAAATTTTTGAGTTTCAGCCTAATTTTGTGGGTTGAAATCCTTCAATCCGGCATCTCTGATGGAACTGTTACTTTCTATTATGTTTAACTAGAGTTGGGTAGCTGTTGCTTTTGATACAAGTGAAAAAAATTATTATCATAATGCATCATATTACCATGATATAAACCAATAATAATGATACCAATTAATTGTAATACTGTTATAATCCGCTATTTACGATTCATCCCTTTGGTATTGTTTAATCCCTAATAAAAAACTATACACAAGTTATTAATTTATAACCTTTTTTTTTGTGACTTTTACATTGACAGAAAGTATCATGTGCAGTGATGAAAGCTTTATCTTCTATTTCCTTATTCTAGACCTATTTTCTTCACTTGTTTATTCTTACAACTAAGAACACACCATTTATATATTTCAAGAATGATTCTGTATACATATTAGATTTAAAGTCTTAACATATCTATTACATAGTATGAACTCAGAAAATATATAGTTTCTGTATATTAAAATAATTCTGACACCTATGCAGCTTATTTTATTTTTAAAGTCTTCACATCCGACTTATACATTCCATTTTAGGAAAAAAAAATAATGTATCATGTTTAGCATCATGACACATTACAGTTTTTGATGATGAAATGTCAATGTTGGCCATGCCTCTCAATTAGATATAATAGAAAAGAATTTAACAATGTACATTTTTAGTGAATAAAATATTTTATATTTAATTGCACAGTTGGTATTCCTGCAATTAAATGGTGTGGTTCAGAAGGAGATTACAATGTCTTAGTGATGGAATTGTTGGGTCCTTCTCTAGAAGATCTCTTTAATTTTTGTTCTCGTCGTTTCTCCCTCAAGACTGTTCTTCTACTAGCTGATCAACTTATTACTCGCATTGAGGACATTCACTACAGAAACTTCATTCATAGGTATGTACACAAACCTTTTGCAAATACTTCATTGGCATAGTTCAATTTGTTATGGGTACTTGTAAGGTTAAAGATAACAAGTAACTGTTTACATTAATAAATTATAGATCTATATTTAATATAGGTATATTGAAAGCTATTATTGATACCAATATTGGCATGTTCATTTTAAATCTATACAAACATCTACTTCAATTTTGTTTTATTTCTTTGTGTAAGATGTCACATTATTTATAACTTTAATTTGATTTTACAGAGATATTAAACCCGATAATTTTCTAATGGGCCTAGGTAAAAAAGGAAATTTAGTGTACATAATAGATTTTGGTTTAGCAAAGAAGTACAAAGATCCTCGAACTTTGCAGCATATCCCATACAGAGAAAATAAAAATCTTACTGGTAAGAGTTTATTTAACCACTTTAGAATAGTTTTCTAGGCCCTTAACAGCCTGGAAGTAGTACACTGCAGGACATAGGCTTCTACTATAATGAGGATTTACCATTATCGCCACGCCCGGAATCGGATTTGCAGTATCAGACACCTCATACTTAGTAGACTCTTCAGTCTCCATTTTTTGCTCTGGTATTTTTTTCACGATTGTTAATCCACCATTGGTCAATAGCCATAGCCATTGCAATTTTCAAGGCTTTTCCCTTATTCATCTCTTACGACATCCATGGGAAGAAAGGGGAGGCAGATTCTTACCTTGATATCTTATGGCAAAATAGTGTTAGCATACTATCTCAATATTTGAGAGTTCTCTTGGGACCAAATTTGTGATACTAGCTTTGTATGACATGAAATAGGAGAGGAGGAAAATTGTAAAAAGTATCCGTGAATCATTAGTTACAGAATAATAATTTATTATGAGTAAACCAATTAACAATTTTATTTGTTTATTTGGGATTTTTATTAACATTACCAATAGGATTTATATAATTGCCAATTACATTCCAACAGTATCATTATGTATTAATGATTGTAATCATGTTGGGGAGCAGAAGCACTTTTGTTTACCAGCCCAACTTATCAACTCTTGTTGCTGAAGTTGAAGTCTTAAAACTGTGGTGAGGTGTGCACAATGAGCAAATATGCTATCTGGCGTTTTGCTTATCCTTTTTAGGAGAGTTCTATGTAAGAGTAGGCTTGGTAATGTTGCTAATGATGTGATAATCTTAACATTTAATGAAAAAAGGGGAAACATGCATTGTGTAATGTTTGATTGATCACCAATGAATGAGTGGCTCTTATATAACAAATGATATTATTTTTGTTATTTTTGTGATTCTTTATGTAGTAGATGTATTACATGTACTTCATACAGATGATCCTCAGCTCTGCTAGCAACTGCACTGCCAAAGCTAAAATAAAATTTAGTTTATGTCGCGGCATGGCTTCTGAAAGTTTATAAGATATATTATGGATTGTTATGGGGATTATACCATATCTTCCCCCAAAAGCCAACCTCACCTGCATGTGATGCAACTTGCTAGCTTTGGCGACTGAAAGATGCGGGAAAATGCGTTTGAATTTGTGGAACTTAAATTCCACAGACTAGTGATAGAGAGCAGCATCACTCGTGCGAGGTACTGTCACTGCACTCACCAAAGCGATGCACCAATAGTCTAATGAGGTAGAGTGCGGACTACGAATTCTAACGCCGCATATTCGAACCTTCAATTCGACTATTGTCGTTAACCAGCCCAGATACAGGCTCTAATGCTTAGTTGGAGTGGTTAACAGGAATATTAGTAATGTTAATTGCATTGGTAGTGTTCCTTTCAAAAAATTAATAAAGGTTTGTCTCATACTCACCACACTGACCACACAGAACAAAGTTTTCATGAAATAAATGCTGGATTTCGGGGCCTATGTTCAGCTGTTGACTTAAATAGGCTGATGTAAATCAGTTATTTAAATGAAATTTCATATTGTTATTACTTGTCATGGTTTTAGCCCCTTGACTAAATTAAAAAGTTTTATGTGATAAATTTGTTATTATATCAGATATATTTTATCTCCAATTGTTTGCAGGTACTGCAAGATATGCATCCATTAATACACACTTAGGTATTGAACAGTCGCGTCGTGATGACTTAGAGTCACTCGGCTATGTTCTTATGTATTTTAATCGTGGAAGTCTGCCTTGGCAAGGGTTAAAAGCTGCTACGAAACGACAGAAGTACGAAAGAATATCTGAGAAGAAATTATCAACACCATTTGATGAATTATGTAAAGTAAGTTTCATGAAAACGCTAATGATATGTAATTCATTGAATTAACAGAAGAAAAAAAACATGATTACTGTAAAAAAACTTTATTCAAGGGTCAAAAATACTGTCTTAAAGAATATACCAAATATTAGATCCTTACATATGAAATTGGCGTTTATTCGAACTGGCCACTTTGATGTCATATAATCTGGCGTTTGATTAGGAATTTCAAATTCAAATGTATTGCAAATTTAGGTATTTGAATTTGAGTTTCGAATTTAGTGATTCATTTATTTTTTCTTTGACATCCTTCTGTTAACACAATGGAGAACTTGAAATATCGCGTTATTTACGAATATGATTTTCACCGTGGCACCAGCGCTGCAGAAACAGCTCGAAGGATTAATGATGTGTATGGGGAAGTTAATGTAAAAGAAAGCACGGTACGTTATTGGTTTCAAAGTTTTCGTTATGGTGATTTTTACCTCCAAAATAAACCTCGCGGACGGCCGGAGACCTAAGTTGACAATAAAGAATCAATGGTGATCGTGGAGGCAGATCATCCATCGCAAACCTCGTCAAAGTTAGCGGCAGTCTTCGGAGGTCAATTGGTCCAGCCCACTGCTGCTTCATGACAACGCTAGATCCCATACTTCACTACAGACGGTCGCTAAATTAGATGAGGTGCGATTGGAATGTCTCCGATACCCACCATACTCCTCAGACACACTCAAAGATTTTTATTGATTCTCGCTCGCAAATTTTTTTCATCAATGGAATCAACGAACTACCCATAAAATAGCAAAAGTGCATAAATAATAACGGTACATACTTCTTTATTTAATATTTCCATATAATATGCTAATTTTTCAACGCAAGTAATAGAAACAGTTCTTCTTCGTGTAGTATTTAGCAAAATAAGATATTCATGCACAGGCACTTTATACATAAAACGAAACAAAAAAAATTGTTGAAATTAATTCTAGATCTTTGTCAAGCTTGACTTTCATATGTGTTGCCATAAGGTTAAAATGAAATACTTCTATCTGAAATTATTATTACCATATTGTAAAATGATTTTACATGAAATCTTTTTCTTTCAATAGAACCATCCAATCGAGTTCCAGTTGTATTTGAAATATTGCCGACGGCTCCGCTTCGAAGAGAGACCGGACTACAGTCACCTGCGTCAGCTGTTCCGCACGCTGTTTCATCGACAAGGGTTTACTTACGACTATGTATTCGATTGGAATATGCTGAAATTTGGTATGTGTTTACTAATAGAATTAAATTATAATAGATGATTAGTGTAGCGATGGCCAATTGTTTCAAAAACAATTATCGATTTACTCGTCTTTACAAAAAAATAATCGAATAAAAATCTACAAACTAATGAAAATCGAAGACGTATTGCGCATGGAATAACTGACCACAAGTTCATGTACCAACTACTATAAGTGGCAATCACAGCTAAATAAGGGAATTATTGAGTACCCGAGGTACGGCATACGACTATGAGTCGTTAAGGTCTTGTTCGTGACACCAATATTGTTTTAAAATATTTTATAAATGGGTCAATCCGAAAATATGCATGCCATATTTTGTCACTGTTCTTGTATGGCATTTGATTAATAGTTCCAAATAAAAAAAGAAATCCTAAGTATTATTATGCTTTTACTTATTTTCTTATTACGTACATTTATCTAATGAAAAATTACAAAAACTTTTTTCTCTAATTACAAAATCTATTAGGCTGCATAATGTATTGCAGCTGTATATGCAGCAGAATTTTCCTCCTTCGATCGTGAAATCCTAATAGACTAAAAAATCGATCATTAACAATCGACGGTGCTATCGAGTTATTCGTTCATTGCGATGGAACTGCGTGGTCCGCTGACGGTGGGTTCCCTGCCATTTGGTAACGAGCGACGCGATACAACATAGGTACTGGCAACAAGCCCGCGCGCTATGCGCTTAGTGACAATTTAACAAGCGATAAATTGTGGTGGTCCTGTAATTACAATCGAATTAACGGAATTAGTATCATTCGCCCATCCCTTAATTAGTGAAGTAATTTTGATTCAGGATTGGGCATGGAATTTCACTTGCAGTGTGTTGCCACGTTGGAAAAGACCTCCTCTTTAAAAAAAAACACGGCTCATGGCTACTTATTTGGAACAGTGTATGGTCGACCGCATGGCTTAGTGATTAGGGTACCAGACTGCTGAGACATTGCTCTTGGGTTTAAACCCAAACCAAAGACGCTATTTGTAAAAAAAAACAAGTGTAGTGTAAGTTGTGAAGCGTGTCGTGTCTCTGATGCATCTGACCCTCCGTCCGATATCATGTCATATGCGTTACATCGGAATCGGCCAGGGGATGGAAGAGAGACACTATAATATCTATTGTGCAGTTGATAAATGCCGAAAGAATACTGTTGCTAGGAGTTGTCGCCGTGGTTAAAAGCCACCAAGAGGACATCAAAACAGTCATCATTGTTTAGTTAGTGAATGCTAAATGCATTGTTGGATGTTTGAATTTTTAATGGAAAATTTAGAATGTTTAATTAATTATAATTTTGCATGTTTCCCCTTAATGTGAAATAAACACATTGGTAATAAATTCCCCCCTCTATTTTATTCCTTTCTTAGTTATTGACATGATGGATTTTCTTAAGTTATTGAAAATGAATTACTATAAATGTATTATTTTGTTTAACTGAAGGTCCACGAAGCACCTACCTAGCATCTACCGGTAATGACCGCACTCTTAGACGCCACGAGCAAAATCAGGAACCAGAAAACAGTGAGTATCATTTAAATATAGCTTTATTAAGCAAATCATCATATCAATAAGTTGTAAAGCTACACTTAATTACTTATTGAAATATACTAGTACTTTCGGTTTTGATCCTTCAAGTACTTAAACTCTTCATAAAATGAAATGTGATCAGAGAGCGTTGTGGCGTGAAAGACGATGTGACACGAATTGAGAAAGGGATGCTGTGCTGGTTTGGACATGTGGAGAGGATGAATGAAAGTAGATTGATGAAACAAATATATGAGGCGAATGTAAATGGAAGAGCCGAGAGACCTGGGCGAACATTTCACGATCAAATCGGTGAAAAAAAGGCCAGGTCAAGACTCTAATGCAACGAGCATGCATGCGAAGATTGATGAAAGTGGAAAAAGCGAAAGACGTATGTCAGGACCGTAACAAGTGGAAGAAGATTGTCTCTGCCTACCCCGTTGGGAACAAGGCGTGAATATATACATACATACATAAAAAGAAAATTTTCTAAGAATCTACCACAATTGTAGAAACAAATTATGGTTGAGAAATACTATAGTGATTTATTTCTTAACATTGGGACATTACAGAGGGAGTGTAAGACAGGTGATAAAATACTTTAATCACTTTATGATCAGCATTTTCTTTTCGTACTCTATTGTATGAACCTACTTTTTTTTTGTTCAAAATGTTTAAGAGTTGGTTGAAAACCGTACTTTTTTGTTTTAGCAGATGTTTTTGTAAGTTACAGTTCTGTCCCAGTATGGAACATATCTTTATGGTGTCGACTATGTTACTTCGTCGATAGTCTTCCAGTCATTGTCCCTGTGGTAGCGTGGATCAGCGTTGAAATTCGAACTTCGAGTTGCTATGACGGGGTCTGTACTTTCCAAATATGGAGACTGCGTTGGCTCTTGACTGTTGCTTTAGACTATGTGTTCAGCTTTCTCACAATCGTCAAACATGGCAGTCTGTCATAAGTCTAGTGTTAGACATAAAATTTTCCTAGAAAGCGGCTATGGTATGTTTTTTTCTGGATTGTTCATAATAATCAACACTTAACAACGGATTGGTGGCCAGCGTGGTAGTGGTGTGTAACCTCCCGCACTGGTACTCCACCAATCTGTTAAAGCCACTAAATAGTATTGAGTCGCTTCAACATATATATTGATTGGATTGGATGGAGAAGATGGATTTTCCCCATCTTTCAATTGCTAGAGCCTCGCCTGTCAGATAGGAGAGTGTACTATCTTTACCCCTTACCACCCTAAAATAATTACAGACTGCTCAGTGGCTAAGTGCTTTTGATACCCGAATATAACAAATATTTTTATACCTACTAACAATATGATTTCTAGTCTAGGTGTTTGTTCATTTATAATTTATGTCTGTAAAACACCTTCACGCAACTGCAGAATTATCTACAGTGTGTTCTTTAAAAAGAAGTGTAAAAAAGTTGATTGTTTTCAATTGCAGCGGCGGCTGCGGCAGGGCAACCGAGTACTACAGTGCCCGCCATTTCAGAGTGGCGGTGAGTGAGATCATCGCCGCCACCGCGCTAACACTACTCTGCCACTACTTTTGTATTGTGACCCGCAAGCCTTGTCCGCAGAAACAAAGATAAACAACAACGCAACATAAGACATATCGTCCTTGTGTGACAACCCTAACATGTGATTACAAGAGTCGTATGACAGTTCATAGTGTCAAATATTCCAGGTCTCAGTGCTAAAGTAAAAAAGAAATCAAAATTTTGTACGCATTCACATTAATATTCATATATTGTAAATTATTTAATTTTAGAATAAAGATGAGAGTGGGCCGAACTAATAATTAATGTGTCGTTTTTTAAATGTGACTCATTCAGGCATAGCTGGTAATTAGGCCTATCCATGCATCTATTGTACTTTATGCTCAGTTATAATTAAGATGTAAGGTACATGACAAGTGCATGGGCAATGATAAAAAAGTTACTTTGTCAGTCTTTTCCTTAAGGATTCTATTCTATGGAAAGTATGTCTGTTGGACATTATAGGAACATTGACAAATAGCGTTATAGATATGTAATGCATTTATCTGATTCACGTCGGATTAATTCGTGGCAATATGAGTATACATAGGGTGTACAAGGGCCAAAACTTTATTATTTTAAGCAATTTGTTCCATAGGCCAAAATGTTACAATATTTGTTGTAAATAGACAAGGGACATCCTCCTAACATCGACAATTTTACAACAATGTTGAAATAATCGAGGCGTTATTTTAGTTTTGCTGATCTTAGCAATTTAGTTCTCCCATTGTTTCATATTATGTAACAAGTTTCTCTATATATTTTTTTCTATGAAAATCCTAATATTATGTATTATTACATTTTTTTATTTACAGTGACCTAAGGTTTGTCTTCCATGTTTATTTATTGTAAACATCATTAGAATTTAGCAAGGAGAAAGTTTAATGAGGGAGACTTCTGAGTTATTGTTACAGTCTTGAGCACTGCAACAATTAGATAGAAAATTAAAGAAATACCATAATGTTTAATGTATTGCGACAATAGAAATTCTATTGTTGCAATCAAGGGTTAATACATTACACAAAAGTTCTGATTCATTGTGTAACAGTGGAAAACGATTCTATGAAAGTATCTCTAATAATCCTTACAAGATACACATTCCCACTATATTTTTTTTTAATTTTCGTCTTAACATAATGTGATCTCATATTAATTACCAAAATCTTTGACTTTATGTTGTGAACTTTATATGTACACAACTACTTTTCACAAAATTGAAATTAGGAGTGTTTTTAATAAACATAATAAATTGAAACTGAAAATAATACAAATGCTTGTAAATATCATCTTAGGAGTTAAATTTTGTATTTAACTATATACATTTTTTCAGACTGAATGCGTACAACAATAGTTACTCTTTACGCGTTTATTCACATTTTAAAATGGACAAGACCATCCATCTCTAATATGACTGAGAATTAGGTTCAATTCTATGTAAATATATTTAATTAGTTATTTAAAAGGATTGTATCGCAAAGATGTGGGAATAAAGTTATCATGATTCACAATGCTAAAAAAGGATTAAATAAAATATTTTTAAGCTTTGGAAACCATATGATTTATTATAATAATTAACATAAATGCTAAATTGTTATTATTTTTCACATTGAACATATTTAAGTAGCCTATTTTTTTTAGAATATTTCATCAGTTTATTCTGTATAGTTTATTTATTTCTAAATTCCCAAATAACCAAGAGTCCAATGTGTTAAATAATGTCAATGCCAGGTATAACCAGTTTTGAGTATTTCAATGTTTCGTACGTTTTTATTATTAATACGCAAATATATTTTAATGATATTGTTTACTAATTCTTATGAATGTAAAATGTACGTTAGCTGGGTTAAGATGAATGTGCCGAAAACGTTTGAACTGCTGAAGAAAAGTGTATTCGCCAGTGTACGGAACGAAAAACAAGGACACTACTCAAGAGATCCAGTCAGCTTGTGACAAGCGCATGGCTTCTTAAAGTTAGTGTCCGCTCTAACTGACGAAAGACTATGAATATAATTTTGTACATAATAATTGTAAGTTACTTAGTTAAGCCTACACACTGTTTTTTACAATATACTAGATAATAATTCCATATCTGTTGTAGTATATAGTCATTATTTGGCTATTATTCTTCGCATACTTATTTTATTGTCTCTGTTTTGTGTAACTTTGTGTACAGTATGATGATACTAATCGTTGATATCTCAATTTGAAATACCAAGCATATTGAATCATTCTATTCCTTGTTGCAATGGAGGGAACGAATCGAATTAGTTGTAGGATATTGGTAAATAGATAACGATATCAGCTTCTATTGGATTTATAAATACTTGTAAATTTAATATTGCGGGCATGTTATTGTTCCCTCCAGGTATTGAATGAATTATCCTAAAAATATGGCTTACTATTCTACTATTGTACAGTCACGTGCAAATTTGATAATGGTCTAGTGTATATATACACTCGGAAGTATTTGGACTGTGTTGTGATAAGTTTCAGAAGCTTTTAAATGGTCATGTGTGTACCATCGTTCATTTATGTTTCAATGTGAACGTGTTTCTTTATTCAACTGTCTATGCTGGCAAATATAGCTTAGCATATAGTTATGCTTCTATTATATAAATTGTTGATGCTTGCATTGTTTTCTATGTCCAGTATGTATTGATTCCTTTGGCACAATAAACCGAGTAAAACTAAATCAGCTGATATTTTCTTTTATCTGTCTCATTTTATTGCTTTTTTTGTGGCCATATTTTTTTACGTAGCAAGGAATCCTCCGTCGATCGGCAAATGGACTCCATTGATCATGCTTGCATTGTCACTCAGTAGATATATGATTGTATTCACAACTTCATGTACTTCACCAAATCTGAAAATAATTATCTATTCAATTATAAATATGTATTATATCGGATATTTATGTTTGTATATAAATTTGAAGTGTACTTCATGTCTAAAACGGTAAGAATTTAAATTTTAGCCTAAAGAACATCGACGACAGCAAAAATTAAACGGTTATCTACAAAAATTAGACTTAGTAGAACGATTTAAAGTGAGGTTGTGATAACTTCTAAAATACCTTTGTGATTTTGGTTAAATTTAGGATAGTTAATATTAAATGTACAACAAAGCTGGTTAACCAATTAGTAAAATATTATTCTTTTCCGGAATACTAAATGATAAAAGCTGCTGTCTATATAAAATTACTGAAGTAGCCATCTGCCTCATAACACTTATATTTTAATTTATAAGAAAATTATCAAACATTCTATTTATTTATATATTGTCTATTAATATAATTACATCGCTTCGTGTTATTGAACAGTTGGTTTTACAACCGCTGTGGTCTCTGACTACTTTGGTTATTCAGAGTTTTTGCAACACAGAAAGTAATAAATAAATCTCGTCACTTGCACTACACTGCACTTACTCTACACATAATCACAATATATACAATACATAGATAAGTAACACCTTTTTTACTCTTTCCATAAAATACTATATTTTTAAGTGTACTTTTGTTGCATATTTTGTAAAAATACTATAATCTGTTAAAAAATGTTAGAAACCGTTGTTACTCGTATGAGGGGCGGTATTTAAGGTGAAAGGCGTGTGCGGCGCACGGACCTCCTAACGAAATATGATGCGTTTCTTGCGCCCAATCATACATTTTGAGTTATGAAAATAATATTAAGTTAAAGTGATAACCAAAGGTGCCAAACATTTCATTCCAAACAAATGTGTAGAAACTTGTGAAATGGTAAATCCTTAGAAATATAATTCTATACCGAATCAAATTCCGACATGGTATCTGACCTACCACCTATCGCGCTATTGCGTAACTGTAGTGATAATCGTAACAGCAATGGGTTTCAATTTGAAGCTAAATCCAGATCGACTGTTTGACTCGCGTACGGTGTAACAACATTCCATTAACTCTTCCCCGTTTCCTAACTTTGAAACATTTGAAATTATATTTTTTATCTTCTGGTATTGGCTCGTTGGTAGCAGTCAATTGAATTTGATTGAGTTTCATTTCTACAAGGGAAAATATACCATCTCTTTCTCCAAATGACACCCTCACGTGCACCCTGCTTGCAAACAAACGAGACCCTGGCGACTGTAAAATTGTGCAATATCCCTCCGAATATGCCGTAAAAAGTAACCTAAATGCCATAGACTAGTGATGGGGAGCGGATCAACATCACTAGTGTCAGAATCTGTACTACTTTCACTATCCCGCTTGCTCATCGTGGTGAGTATGGGCAAACTTATGTAGTAAATTGTATAAAACGTAAAATTTGGAATACATGGTTATGATGGTCAATATGTAGGTTACTTTTTATATGACTACGCTAATTTAAAAATGAGGGTTATGACTTATTTCTTCAGTAACTGCAGTTGTTACACATATTGTATTAATAATAGCAGTAACAGTACAGAAATCAAATACGCATTTCCAGTTTTTAGCTATCAAATCAGAACCAAGAAAAAAGTACCAAGGCGATACGAACAAATCTCGTGTTAAATTATTAATTATGACAGTTTGTATGATAACATTGTGTTACAAAGCCTTTTCGAATGACGGTCAAGCGTGAGTAGAACTCGAAATGTGAAGATTCCGTATTTTTCCGGCTAACTGACAAACGAGGTTCTGGCGATTCCATGTAGTATGAAGGGTAGACCTTATTGCAATACAGCTACATATGCAAAGATAACCGCGTGAATTGGCGGTCAGCTTATATCTGCACACAAATTGTTTGTTTTCAGACCTGTTGTATGCAGTGTTTAACACTGAATCTGACCAGTCTTCCGATCGCGCATTGTCGTATGTCGGCCCAAGGGAACACTCGCGCAAACCCCCCGCCGGCCGCCCATTGGGACCCCTTTTCGAAAAATGACTGACGCGTATCCCACTCTCCTAGCAAGACGTCCCACGTGGGCAACAAACTACTTTTACACATAAAATAATTAGTTGATTCAATGTGTTACAATACCAGTTGTCATTATCTATTCTGTGCCATTACTGAGGCATAATATATAATATTTTCTTTCATATTTATAGTATTTATTTAAACTACTAATTCTTTAGTTTAATAATAATTCTTTTAGTTTTTATTTAAAAAACTAAAAGAATTGTTATTATACTAAACTACTTAAATTACAAAACAAAAAATATTGAAGACGGTGAAGACATGTCTTAACTTACTTATATCTTAAAATGGAATCACAGGAGAATAATAATAATATAGTACTGAATGGAATAAGTCGACCTGAGACAAATATGTTACTAATAACACGCTTATCAGGTTTGCTACAAAATAGTTATAATCTTAAAAAAGTATTCCACAACAATATTAATTTATTCGCTCTGCTTATTTCTCATTTCATGAACTTAGATTCGTGAACTATTGGCATTTTAACCTAATAAACACTATAATCTTTCGTCTGTAACTGTATTACATATTTAACAACAGTGTAAATTAGCTTTCATAATTTTGAATCGTTTTATATTTCTGGGGTGAACACCGGGTTTTCTGGGAGAGTCCGTGCCCACCCCTGCTCTTTTTTTAAGCGGCTCACCTGATGGTAAGTGATTACCGACGCCCCACGTACATTTGCAACAGCAGAGCTGCAGATGCGCTGCCGACCTTTAAGGATATTTGGGGAGTGGTAGAGAGAAGGGAAGGGGGCGAGGGGGCTGGGACACGTTAATGTAAACGATTGAATACCTGTGTTTACGCGTACACTTGCGGTACAATCATAATATTATCCTGCGCAGTTGACAATTGCCAACAGATTTATACAGACCGATATAGAAAAAAAGTTTCGTATAGCACGGTCGAGCTAACTAGGCATATGGGCCTAATGACGTCACATCAGGCTCTCGTATAAATTATACAATTTGCACGACTGCAGGCCGCGGCGCGGGTATGCGACAAGCAGGTCAGCATTCCAACGCGGTGCTAAGTTAACTTCAAACAAGTACTTTTAAAATTTAATAACTACCTATCTACTCAATATTAGTATCAAAGGAAAATCAAGATAGTATGCAATGCAGCATATTCCTCTTAGTTTCCTACAAGCTTTAATGTAGGTAATGAGAAAGTGTTCATTACAAGTATAAGTATCGATAGCATGAAACTAATAGGATAAATTAATTTAATTTATACTTTAAAAAATGGAAAATATTTTAGTCTTAAATAATTTTTGTTTACCTGCCGAGCGGAATTTTCGAAACCATTTCTTGAGCTTTGTTGGGATCTGCCCATACTTCGCGGCCTAAATCGGTCAAAATCACTGTAGGGTTCACAGTGTTAGCACGGATGCCGTAAGGTCCAAGTTCCACGGCCATTACACGGGTCATAGCGTCTACAGCTCCTTTAGAAGCGCAGTAGGCCACATGATCCTTAAATCCTGCCTGAAAATTATATCTACCAGATAATGACTACTTATTATAAATTTAAACATGTACTATATCTCTCTAAGACTATTTGTAAATTTGAAATTTGGGGCTTTACACTTAAGGGGTATGAAAATATAAACGGTGAAATAGTGAATATATCTTACATCCAGTAATACTCTAAATACTTATATAGAGCTTCCTCCGTACCTTTGATGCCTGTGATGATATATTTACAATGGAACCTTTGACATTATTTGAAATCATTTTCTTTGCAACGACTTGTGTTATATTAAGAATTGGTTTTGTGTTAATTGAAATAGATCTGAAAAGTAAAAGAAACGTTAATGTTTTATGTGCTACATTATATTAAATAGGGTTATTTTTAGAATACTCTTCTACGTATTCATTTAATTTTAAAATTTACTTTATTATTACTCGCGCAGACCCGCGTGGAGAATCTTCCTTTTTTGCTCTGCACACCTAATTTCATCAAAATCGTTTAAGCCGTTCATTGCTGAACTGGATTGAAAGACAAGCATCCTTACAAATATATTTTCTCATTTGTATTATCACTTAACGTATGACACGTTGCAACAATAGAACCTCTATTGTATGTAATTTCATTGCATTTCTTATTCTATATTCGGTTTCGAGACTACATTCTTCACCATATACCTGAATTTCGGGTCTGCCATTTATTACGAAAGATCCGTAACCTAGGGACGGACAGACAGACAGATGGCAAAGTGATATTAAACGGGCTCTATTTTGCCCTTTGGGTACGGATCCTCAAAAACTGGCCACTTAAGTGTCGGGATCGCGCTAAGGATCCCGGACTTAATAAAAGAAAACATCATTTTTCAGATCATGTGGAAGAACTCTCGGTCCGCGCGTCCAACTTGACTTAGCTCTTGGCATATTTCTTGCTTTAATAATATAATAAAATGTTTATTTCAGACCGGAAGATCCATATATTGTCAGTAACAATTTTTACTTATAACTATGTTAGGATTTAATTGCATAATATTTTCCTATGACTACCCTCCTCCAGTGGTTCTGGATGGGACAGTCGTATCTTACAGATATCGCCTTCAGGATGTCGTTGCTGCTGCTTCGCAAGCGCTGCAGCAGTGAGACTGTTTTCTTGCGAATAATCGCCTGGAAAGTGTCCGTGCGAGCCTCAACAAACATACGTGAAGCGCTGCAGCGCCAGGGCAGCGCATTAAAAACGACTAAAATTAAATATAAATAAATAAAAAATCAGATCGAATAAATTGACCGATCTACGGCGGAAATAACTACGCGACATCTTTAGTTATACTGCTTAACGTTAAAAAACCCGAAAATTAAGAAATATCGACGTACCTATTCTACTTCAAAATCACTTCCATACGTTCTGTCCAACCGAAAGTCCATATAAAAGTTACTTACTCGTCGAAAGTTGTCGGCTTGCAAACTAAGAACGGCTCCATTAGACCCACTCCTGCGCAGTTGACTAATCCGTGGAAAACTCCCAAAGCATCAACAACGTTGCGAGTCTTGTTCCAGTCACGAACATCGACGCATGCCGTTTCTATTGATGGATATTCGCTTCTAAGTTTCTCAAGGCTCTCAGGCTGATTAGATAATGCAACCACATTTGCGCCAAGCCTCCATAGTTCTAAGACAGTTCCTCTACCAATTCCTGAGAAAAAGTAAAGTGTTGACGTATTAGATAACACAGATTCAATTATGGATTTTTAGAGAGAGCCATTATTATTTTCATCAGCTTTTCCAAGAAGGTCTGCCATATAATTCTTGGAACAATTTTCCCCACGCCAAGGAGGTGAATTGGTGAACGCAGTATACCTACGCTCTGGTAAAGCTACTCGTAGATGTTTGTAGGATTTGGTTTTTACAAATTTAGATGGATGATGATGATGATCTAACATGGCTCAAACATTGCGAATTTCCAAATCTGAAATTTATCGCAATAACAAACGATACCAGCAGACTGAGTTTAAATATAACAAGGTCGCAAAAAAGTAATAACAGCGAGGGAACTCAGACTTATTGTAAGAAGAGGTAAAACTAAGCTATAGGAAGTTAGACAAGTGAAAGTTAGCACTAATACTACAATTGTCTACCAGTAGATCTTTATTTACCACAGGTCATCAAGTACAATTATGCTCGCTCACATCGAAACTGAGATGATGATGCTCGTGAAAGAGACCTCTTCATTGACGCGTCCCGGTTTTTTCTATGGCCAAATGATGGAAGGATCTAAGTATGGAGACGACCCGCAGAACGATACGCTTAGTATCACATTGTTGCAAGAGAGGTAGAGGTGAAGGGTTAATAATGGTTTGGGGAGGCACAGCTATATGACCACGCACGGCACGGCACGTAGCAGACATTTTTTTTGATGAATGTATGGGACATTGGAGATAATTTTCTTTTCATACATGTGACAGCGATAGTTTCAAAATATCTGAGAGGTTGAAATCGAAGTTTTGGATTGGCCAGCCGCGGGTCAGAGCTGAACATGTTAAACAAAGAAATCCAGTACCAGCTAATCCTAAGAGACCTTAAAAGTGCATTGGTAGAAGAAACTAAGAAAAAGGAAGTTTAAAGAGCAAGAGAAGGTAAGTACTGAATGCTGACAATAAAATAAATCTGCCGTGTGAGCAATTTTAAATGTTCTAAACTCAAGTGATAATTTTCCCGTAACTACGGTAGATATACATTTTTTTGTTTCCAATTTGTTTCTCTTTTTAATTAATCTTATTTTTGTTTCACTTACTATTTTTTATTTTACTAATTAATTTAAATCAATCCTTCAATAAACACGATTATTTTTATTAAATGCTGTTTTTATGCATATATGAGTGTAATTTCAGTTCTCTAGGTGTCTAAGATTTGGAGATTTCGTAAATACTTAGTGAGTTGATTTGGCATTTGGCTTTATGTTTATCGTATTGGTATCGATGGATAAAAAAACACGATAGTAATACAGAATTTTTAAGAAAAATAATTCATAGTTCTTATTTATTTCATTGCATTATATTAGGTATTTCAGTAGAAAGCAAATAGCATTATGAAAATACTTTTATTATCACATAAGTGAAGGTGAACATTTAACGATATTTTTATAGGTGTAGGTATGTTTCTTACCTGAACAACCGCCCGTAACCAATATTCTTTTTCCTTCAAAATATTTGTCCATTTTATTATGATGTCGCGACCACTCTATACTATAGGCATGATGATTCTTGAAATTTTTCGGCTTATCTTAAATTATAAACATTCTTATCTTACATCTAACAAAATGGACGGTATTATTGTGACGAAATGACGGTATTATTATTAGTCTGTCATTTTATTAATTTTGATGTATGAGGTAATAAGCTGTAAAGGGGTCAATTATAACATTAAACAAAAAAAAATATTTATTGGCAGCATATTTTATTGCACCTTATTTAATGATTTCTTGTAGTTACACGAACACTACACATTTAAAATTAAACTATTATTTACGGATTTTGAAACACCGACGCTCTAGAAAGTATGTAGTTTGTGATCATATCCTTGATCGCCTCAACCATTACATCAGATTATAGACCACAAATCCTCGCAAAAGAACACCGATTCCTGCCAAGGATAATTCGCACACATCCTAGTTTCAATAGAGAAGATGGCTGGGTACTACCACCGGCTTGGGATCGTATAATAAACAAAATTAAATTTAAAATCACACCACTGCATGACCTCAAGATACTGTAAGCATATTCTGCGTAGATCGGAACAAAATTAATAAATAAAAGCTGAAGGTAGCCCCAGTTAACAATGGCCACTGGGCGTCTAACACCTCAGTCTCCCCGTTACCACGGCTGCTGCAAAGCAATCGAAACGTCCAATCAAATAAATGGAAATACGAATAGTGTGGGTTAGAAGTAATGGGTGATTTAGTCATCTGATGCCTCTTGTACGCCGACGATCAAGTAAATTTTGCGTAGCCGATTCATTAATGAACAAATCATTTTAAGAAAACAGAATGAAAGTGAACGTAACACTTGACACTGTCACAATTCTACCTTAAAAAACCATAAATCAATAAAATTGTTAATTTAAGACGAAAATGATGATTTTAAAAAAGGAATCAGTAAAACGATGTTTCAAATAAGAATAGAAAATGCCTTAGCTGTGCAAGGAACGAGTTTGTATATTAGTTTGTGTGTTGTGTTTAGCAGCGATGGATGACATAATACGGATAAAGAAAATGTAGTGTGGTAGCGGGTAAACAACACCTCTACCCGCGGGTTGTCATAAAAGGTGACAAAGGGCAAAACTAAACGATCGATTACACAAATGGGGTGGTCAGAAGTTGAGGTAATAAACCCGTTTAAACCCATTGTAATTGCGAGAATTTGCAATATTCGCCACGCTAGACATGCAAATTGACAATTGCAGTACCAAACTAATCGTACAGTACTCGTTATCAGGCTTGGGCCGATAGATCGGCGTCCCGGGATGCAAAAACCAGCGCTCTTAAAAACGAGTACAACTCTGTCTCCAGGTCCTTCAAAAGAGTTATCGCCGCGGCAAAGTCAAAGCACATTGTAAGAATTGGCGAGAGACTAGTTCACCTGCCATCAGGAACCAGCGCATTCTGGTCTCTCGCCAAGGCTGTCCAGGGGAATTTTTGTCAGCCATCTCTCTCATCTCTGCACAAGGAGGATGATTCGCGGGCCCATACTGCAAAAGAAAAAGCCGATCTCTTGGGCTCTCTTTTTGCAACCTACCATTCCGTGTTGTAAGTGCTTCATGCCGGACGTTCAGGTACCTGGAGGAACATCAGCTGATCAGCGACCGACAGTGCGGTTTCCGTCGCGGACGATCAGCTGGTGAACTTCTAGTTTACCTGAATCACCGATGCGCAGAAACGGGAGACTTTGGTGGTTAGTCTGAACGTATCGAAAGCGTAAAGCGTTTCTTTCAAAGCTTTCATCTTACGGGGTTCCCGAGAGATTGTGCAACTGGGTCAGCAGCTTCCTCGCGGATCGGAGCATCAAGGTTGTTGTCGACGGTGCATGCTCGGACTCCAAACCCGTGAATGCTGGTGTTCCACAAGGCTCTGTGCTATATCCCACTCTGTTCCTTCTGCATATCAACGACATGCTACAAATCAGTAGCATATTTCTCGGGTCGTACATGTCGAAGAGTGCAAGGAACAAACTTGTGTCTAAAGTCGAGACCTTGTTAATCAAAGTCTCGGATTGGGGACGACGTAATTTGGTCCTATTCAACCCCAAAAAAAAAAAGGTTTGCGCGTGTAAACGCGGTAACGCTAAAAAGAATCCCTTTGTCGTTTCTCCTCTTTTTGAGAACATTCCCCTTATAGTCTCAGCCAGTATCAGAATCCTTGGCGTTGACGTATCGAGCGACGTTCAGTTCCGTGGTCACTTGGAGGGTAAGGTCAAATTGGCCTCCAAAAAGCTTGGTGTGTCCTGCAGAGTGGGACAGTAATTCATGCCGGTCCACCGATTGCAACTTTATAAGGCACAAGTTTGGCCTCACATGGAATACTGTTCTCATCTCTGGGCAGTGGCACCCCAATACCAACTCTTTCCATTTGACTGCATCCAACGTCGAGCGGCTCGAATTGTCGTCGACCAAGCTCTCTTTGGTCGACTTGATCCTTTGGCCTTGCGAAGAGATGTTGCTTCTCTTTGCATTTTTTACAAAATTTACCACGGGGAATGTTCTGAGGAACTGTTCGGATTGGTCCCAGCCGCTGAGTTTCAACATCGTACATCGCGACAGAATTCGAAGTTCCATCAATGCCACCTAGATGGTTGGCATTCCACCACATTGCGTTTTAGTCGAAATTTTCTGCCACGCACTTCAACTTTATGGAATCAGCTGTCGCCAGCGGTATATCCGAACAGTTACGACTTAGGGAACTTCAAGAAAAGAGCCTATTCCTTTCTTAAAGGCCGGCAACGCATCTGTAGCTCCTCTGATGCTGTGGATGTTCGTGGGCGTCGGTGATCACTTACTATCAGGTGAGCCGCATGCTCGTTTGCCCCCTTCTTCTATAAAAAAAAATATCAGTATTTTCATCAGTACAGGTATTTTCGGTTAAGCCTTTTTTGAAATGCCATCTAAGGTATGCCAAGAGATTCTCGAGGGTTTTTTTTCACTTAGTGCAGTTTTACGATACCCTCGGAAGGAAAGGTGGTGGCAATCTTTTTATGCCGCCACTATATATACCTATTCGATAATGTACCTACTCAGGACAGATTTCGATCACGGCGATAAATTTAGAAAAACATTTTAATTTAACAATATTCTACTTCATCGCCAAAATCAGATTTTGGGAGGATTTTCCATCTAGACGACAACAGTACCTGCTGCCTGTTAGCATTCTGGATAATTTAGGTAGGTATGGAACCAAGAGGTACCTTCATAGCTGGGCTGAAGCAGAGATGCGTCGGCCCAAAGAGGCTGCACGATGCGAGTTGGAGATTACCGTCCTTGCCTTGTATCGTTCTCCCTGCCCTCCGCAAGTAAGGTTCCCTCGCGAGGGAAAGGAAGTTTTGTTTTTGTATGCGATGTGCCAGTCTCCCTATCCTCTGCGACTATGGCTGGGCCGAAACGCTGATGTGCCGCTGGGGGAGAGAGAGGAGTGTCGGTATTACAACGCACCGGACCAGATTCGCCGGTAAGGGCCAGAAGGGATGATGCTTCAGAGTGCTGTGGAGGATCACCGTGTTCACGTGTGATTCAAGGCGACATAGCCTTGTAGCCGATATGTAGCGAAGTTGGAACACTGTTGGGTTTTATATTATTAGTATACTTAACCATACATTTCCCAGAAGCTAATAATAATATCGCATGAACGAAGTCAAGGGCATTTGCTAGTTAAGAATATGTTGCAACTCTGAAGGATGAGAATAAACTTTTATTGATTAAAGTATGGTTTGAAAGATTATTTTATAAATAGTAGTTAGTTAGTAGATAGTTATAAATAAAACGAAGTCCTTGATTTCAACAAAACCTTTATTCACAACTACCTTATCAATTACACAATATGGCTTTTATACAATGGCATAATTATCGTATAACAAACACCTTTTTGCGAGTTATGTATATAATTTGAGATGATTTTTCAATATCATTAGTCCAGTGGTTTAGTTTTGTTATTAATAAAATTTACTAGTATTTTGGTAAATTATAATGCTCAGAATAATTGAAGGTATTTCTAGAAGGTAAGCAGCACCAACAGTAGTAACTTTTGGTAGCACAAAAATCTGGGAAAATGACAAAGGTTGCAATGAGATGAGATTTGCCGATGTTTAATAAGTGACATATTTTCATATAATTTTCGGTATTTTTTATTTAACACTCAACACATATGAGAAAGTGTAGAGTCTTATTTTATACACATTAAATTGTCAACTGTCCAAACAATAAGTAATAAACAAAATGATCTACCAATAATTTTCTATCCACATTGATCAATTTATTTCAAAAACAAAATTTAATTTCTAAGTTGTCTCTAAAAATGTTTGATGCAAAAGAAAATAACAACTAATTTTAAATGAAAATATTTATTAAAAATTACTTAAATTCTTTGGTACCTAAAGTAACAAAACAAAATTGAAATAACAGATCTTAGGTAGCAGTATAACATGAATAGATTGAATATTAAAATAAAAAAATCATCAAAATAGGGACTGCATTTATAAATAAAATATCAATTATTATGTGGCAAGGAATCCTCCATCGATAGGGAGCTCCACACCATTGATCATACTAGATCTGTCACTTAAGAGAAAAACTACAGCATTTACAACTTCTGAGACCTCTCCAAACCTGAAATTAAAATGGTTATAGTGTAATAACATATATTTTATTTGCTAGTTACTAACCCAATATAAATGTCTGGTACATAGTTCGAAATACTGGCAGTGGGATCTTTGCCTACCACATGTGGGATTACTGGTGTGAGATTGTGTTGTGTGCATGACAAATTCTATTTGAATGTCAATAATTGAATTTACGTATATAATTCAAGCTATGGATTAATACGAAAATAATATATGACATGTGAAATACAGGAAAATGAAGTGAGTGAGTGCAGGTTTTTGAACAATTTTATTTATAAAAATGCAATTTTGGTTCTCGGGTCTGGTACAGACTACATTAACAGACAACCTTACTCAGATGTCTAACAAATAGATATAGTCTCCCACTATCTACCTAATACTGGAGTGGTCAGATGTCTATTATTTGGTCATTAAAACCACTTTTCATAGAGTTAGGATTTCATTTGTCTGCCTGGCTGCACTTATTAACAGAACAATCAGTGGGATATCATAATATATACTGTGCTGATGACATTTCATACTATTAATCATTAATCAACAGAAATCATCACAACTATAGGTTACTTGTTACAATTTCTGAATCATCTACCAATAATGTGGATGTTGTACTTACCTGCCAAGTGGTATTTTGGACTTCATTTCTGCAGCTTTGTTAGGATCAGCCCATCCTATCTTTGCCATAGCTGTCATAATTACTGTGGGGTTTACAGCATTCACTCTAATACCATGAGGGCCAAGCTCTAAAGCCATGGCACGGGTCAGCGCATCCAGTGCTGCCTTGGAAGCACTATAAATTGTATGGTCTTTTAATGCAGCCTGCAATACAATACAAAAAAGGTTATAGTAATGCAAATACATAAAATAGGTCAGTTCTCTCTCTTTAAATGCACTAATAACACCTGAAATGAAATGTACAAAGGTTTTAAATAGTACAATTAATTTTCCACTCTTATCTCGAAACATTTAATTTGACATTGTTTCCATTGATTTTTAGTTTATAACTAGTAGCATGTAAATGTCCCACTGTTGGTCAAAGTTCTAATCTCAACGTTTGATATGATTTTGAAGCTGGGAAATATACACCAGGCAGTATCAGTACAAGCATGGGGACTTTATATTCATATGAAATATAACATATTCTTAAATGGCTGAACCAACTTTGATGATATTTTGTTATGGAGATCCCTAGAAGCATGGAAAGGAAAACCATGGGAAGATTATGGTCACATGTTAAACTAGTAACATATGCCAGACCTAAAATACTTCTTAGATGGACAGGTACACCATTAAACTACTTATGTGCTAATCATACATACAAATAAATTATTTTGGTTCTAATATTATTTCACCAGCTGGGTAACATTCTTAGATATGATTTTAAAATTAAATTAATTTAAATAGAATACCATGGTATTAAATGAGAATAGTGTACAGATCAAATGTCAGTGAACTTACAATAAAAATAAAAGAACTAAGAAAATAGGGCACAGCTGATAACAGTGAAATGCAAATACAAAGGAGATTATGTTGACATACTTTCATACACCTACTTACATTTACTTGTATTTTAAAATTCATGTTCATTTTTTGGAAGTTAACTACCATACATTATGTTAACTTACACATTATACCTAAATTGAAATTAAGCATGTGGGGTGAACAATTAATTATAGATCAACAAAAAGAATCCACTATTTCCATCAATATTATATTTTTTATATTTATAACTCATGGAATTATAATAAATATATTTATTACCCTGATAGCCCAATTAGAGTTAGACCTACTTTCAAAACAGTTTGTGTATCCAAATTCCAAAATGGCATAATTTTTTTAATATAAATACTAATGTTTCCCTGAGTCATAGAAGTTTTTTTAATATAATATACTGATTATTTATTTACCACATGACCATTAAGTGCTCAAGATACAGCAAAGCCTAGTTTGAGTCTGGATTACATGTTGTTTATGTAGCGAGTATTTGTTTGTGAGAGCCAATATTTTAAAGAATAAGAGTATACTTTGGTTTTTCAATAATTTCACATTATTTGTGATGACATTAAATAATTTGTTGGCAATGGTTAAAAATTTAATAGGTACCATAATAAGTTCATTAACTTACAAAAGCACCATGGTAAACCCTTCTCTAGCCCATAACCTTATCAAATATTAAGAGGTCTTTTCCCAACAGTGGGATGTTTTCAGGCTGTTACTTTACTTTTCCTTCATTGTTAAAAACAGAAAATTAAAAAAGAAAATTACCTTTGATGCTTGAGAAGATATATTTACAATGACACCGTGAGTCTTATTTTCTACCATTTTTCGAGCAACTACTTGACTTATATTAAGTACAGCCTTAACATTTATGTCAAAGGTCCTGAAAGTTTGGGAATTTAGGTTTATTTATTATAACAATGATAAAATAATGTATTTATAACAACTGTAACTTACTTATCAAAATCTCCGGGGATACATTTAAGAAATGGTTCACAAATTGCGATTGCAGCATTATTTACCAACGCGTCAAAGTGTCCTAATGATTCAACTACAGCTCGAGTTTTTTCCCAGTCTGCTAAGTCAACGTCCACGATTTCGATAGAGGGATATTCACTTTGTAAAGTTTCTAAATGGGACCTAGTTCTTGATAATGCTACTATATTTGCACCGGCTCGCCAAAGCTCAACTGCTATGCCTCGACCAATCCCTGCGAAATCGCCGTGTCCGTCATATTTTTTTTTATATCACAATAAATTTTAGAGAATTAACACTTAACGTTAGTACTTTTTCTTAAATAACGTTAATAGTTAAAGCAACTTTATAAAGAATTACTAACCTTGGCCAGCCCCGGTAACTAGTATTCGTTTTCCTTTAAACGATATTTCCATTTTTTTTTCTGATAATATTATACAACTAGGAGAAATAATGAGAATGGTACAGTAATAATAAATAACAATTACTATATTTAATAAACTATAGACTTTTGACTTATAGAAAAGAAGGAAGGCTGATTTAAACGTCTGTGACACTGACTATAAAATATATGATGACACTGACAGTCTTTCACTGACAAAATGACAAGCAAATCCAAGTCCATAGATTAACTTTTAAATGTCAAAGTCCATAGTATAAGATCATAGAATAACATAACATTTCTCGGGAACACGTCGACGAGTGCCGGAACAAACTTGTGTCTGAAGTCGAGACCTTGTTATTCAAAGTCTCGGATTGGGGTCGACGTAATTTGGTCCTATTCAACCCAAAAAAAAAAAAGGTTTGCGCGTGTAAACGCGGTAACGCTAAAAATAATCCCTTTGTCGTTTCTCCTCTTTTTGAGAACATTCCCCTTATTGCCTCAGCCAGTATCGGAATCCTTGGCGTTGACATATCGAGCGACGTTCAGTTCCGTGGTCACTTGGAGGGAAAGGCCAAATTGGCCTCCAAAAAGCTTGGTGTGCTCTGTAGAGCGAGACAGTATTTCATGCCGGTCCACCGTTTGCAACTTTATAAGGCGCAAGTTCGGCCCCACATGGAATACTGTTCTCATATCTGGGCATGGGCACCCCAGTACCTACTCCTTCATTTGACCGCATCCAACGTCGAGCGGCTCGAATTGTCGGCGACCAAGCTCTCTCTGATCGGCTTGATCCTTTGGCCTTGCGAAGAGATGTTGCTTCTCTTTGCATTTTTTTACAAAATTTTCCACGGGAAATGTTCTGAGGAACTGTTCGGATTGATCCCAGCTGCTGAGTTTCACCATCGTACATCGCGACAGAATTCGAAGTTCCATCGATACCACCTAGATGGTTGGCATTCCACCACAGTGCGTTTTAATCGAAGTTTTCTGCCACGCACTTCGACTTTGTGGAATCAGCTGTCGCCAGCAGTATTTCCGAACAGTTACGACTTAGGGACGTTCAAGAAAAGAGCTTATTCCTTCCTTAAAGGCCGGCAGCGCATCTGTAGCTCCTCTGGTGTTGTGGATGTTCGTGGGCGTCGGTGATCACTTACCATCAGGTGAGCCGCACGCTCGTTTGCCCCCTTCTTCTATAAAAAAAAAAACATAGAAGGAGCGACTGAATCACGTAAAATACGCATAGGTTCTTTTCGCGAATTGCATAATGTCCTGTGTCAAAAATAGATGTTTCCGTTTTTTGATTTACAAGATTGTGCAATCAAATAGCTTATGTACTGCGCCCGATATACTTCATATTGAACACAATACTTCATATTGAAGATAGGTTTGTACATCTTAGCAGTTTTTTTCATATCACACTTTCTATGTATAGCTGCCATACACAGAAAAATTAACCCGAAGAGCCTAATCGTATACATTTTTGGCAACTATGAAACTTAAGTATGCAAGGTGTCCAGTAAATAGTGGTTCACCCGGCAGGTACGTAAAGGTGTCACGATCACATAGAAAACAATACAAATCATTTTAAAGAATCTTTGAAAAAGGTGACCTTACAAATTTTACGTTTTTACATATTTTAATTTTATTTTTCTGTGACTATTTTTGAATGTCTGGGCTTGCTAACGGACATAACAATTTGTGTCTAGCTGTTGCAGCTATCGTCATAAGTCTTTAGAAAACTAAAATGTGTCCTAATTTTTGGGGAGACGAGGGTCTCCGGTTATCTCATTCACAGAACGAAATGCAGAAGTAGACGATGCCTCTACTTCACAGCGCTATTCTGCGATACGTTGCCATACTCTTCTTACTTTCCTGACCTTGCTTTGTCTAAATACTACTTGTTCCAGTCGTTGAAATTGAATGTACTTAGGAAAAAATTCACTTCATGTGACAATTTCGAAACGTCATTTTTTCAGAATTTATTAAATCATTATAAAAACTCTTTCAGCCTCAGTCTCCATAGTTCTGAACTGATGGTATTCAGTCACTGTCACAGAAATGGATGCAAGTAGTAGACAGGTACCTACTAATGGTGACTACATAACTGATTAGTGAGCTAGCGTTTTCATAGAAGAGAATATGATATTTTTTATAAATGTTGTCTTAGGTATTTTCGTTCATCGCTGGGACACCGGTATCAAACTTCAAATACTATGAAATTAAGGGCGAGCATCCTCCTGCTGAGCTACAACATCTACTATCATTTTTAATAATTAAAATAATGTTTAGGTAAATAAGAACAATGAACTGAAAAATGCAAATTAATGCATTTATAAGCCCATTAATCTAGCAATTATAACTGACAAGTCGTTGGATACTTTGATTACAAGTTTAAAAAACAGTTTTTAGTCGTGCTACAAAATATAATTTAACATTCAACACCTAAATCTTTACTATGTTATTTATATCATGCCTTCCTATGTATTTTCTACTTATATACTTAGCATTATTTAGTCAGTAATTCAGTGAGAAGAAAAAATCCTCATCTAATGTTATCAATCAATTTGAATTAAACGTAATTTCATGAATACGTGTATCATTAAAACTGATTATCTATGGTCCATTGTCTGTAGCCTGCGGAATTTATTAAGGCTGAAAACATGATATTAATAGAACTTCTACAATATTTGCTTATTAATAGCATATTTAGTGATGTGCCAGTTAATTCAATTAACAATTCTACATTAGAATCAAAACATAAATATAGTGGGGAAAAATTTCCTAAAAAATATTTGGTGCCTGAAGTAACGCTTCCGGATGTTTCAGATTTAGTTAAATATATACAGAATTTGAACCGTACTGTAAGTTACTTCAATCAGTCTCCAAATTCTACAGATTGCAACATAGCATTGGGAACGTTTTATACAAAAGGTACGTCATTATACTCGTCTGAGCTGAATCAAATGAAAAAAAAACGCAAGCAGGGAAACACCGTATGAGCTAGTTGTATAGATTCGATGAAAGTAATTTAAGTAAAGCAAGAAATAATGAATATCTGTTAAAGCCAGAGAAAACTAGAATACGTTTCACTATTTCGTACGGCGTAAAAGTCCAATTATCCCTTCTCGTGTCCTAATCATAGTTTCGTATCATTCTCGTGTCATATTTAAAGCCTAATATAACCCATAAAAAGCAAATTTAATATAAACTTATAATAAATTTAAAATATTACAAACACAGATATAAATTTCATTTTGAATGTATTGAATGCCAATTATTTAATACACATTTTGTTATAGATCTTTATACACGTAACAAATCTTAGTATAATAAGAAATTTTTGGGGAGAAATGCAAGAAAAGTCGTTTAGCATATTTCTTATATTTCATTGATTCAAACGCTACATTACACGAGTGGCTTGGGCAAGTGTGCTTAAACTGTGGCCCGTAGGCTATTTTTGGGTCGCCCATAGAACAAATACAAAGGTGTGGCCCACGCAGCATTAAATAATAAAATAGGTCTAATTTCTAAAATGTAGGATTTCTAGAATTGGCTTTATCCTTAATGAACAGACGCTTTCTGTCTGTTCTGCTTTTCAGCAGGTTCCTTAATTTTAACCTGCCGAATGTCAAGTTTGTAGAATTTAATCACTCATGGTTTTATTTAGACGAACGTAAAAAAATTGCTGACCGTATACTAAGTCCTTTCATTTCATTCGAATTTACAGCAGAGGTTATTTTCGGATAATGTGACAGGTGGAAAGCCTATCGCCGTCTTAAGGTCCAAGCCAATGATATAAATCGTAAAAAACTTTTGTAGGGTCACTGGTCGTAGTCCATTCAACTAAAAAAAAAAGGTCAAAATATTTAATATAGTACGCGTTACGTACTGGTCATCTATATCAGCACATGTAATTTGAAAAAGGAAGGATTTTATTTACAATTATTGCCGAGTTTCATTTATTATTCATGTGTTAATTTAATTAATGCATATTGTAAAAAAGTTTGCTGATTATGCAGTTTTATTCAAATTCCAGTTTACTTTTAAATTTTTAAGTCAAAAATTTGATGTGTCGTTTTAAGTAACCATCACTAGATAAATTTAAGAGCTAATACCTAATAATTACAGCTCTACTAAAAAGAATACTTAAAGATTATAAGAGAAAAGTAAAACAACAGTACGACGATATTGTCGATATCATAAGCAAATGTGAAAATATTTTATCACATTACGTTTACAAGAATCGTCCCCGTGGGTGGGAAGATTATGAATATCGATGTAAGTACTTGATTTAATTAATTTCGATATGAATGGGAAATTTTCAACTTTATACTAAAATTTGAGCCGAATTTCAACAAGCGAACGCTCATAACGACCTTATTGTATATTTTGTGGTATCTAGCCAGGCGGTTACGATTAAGAGGCGTAGTGAAATAAGTGCCTAACATAGTTTGTAAATGTTACTTTCATTACGTATCATAATGAAAAGTGCGATTGCCATGGTAACTTATTATATAATGGTAGTAATTTAAGTATCTCGCATCTTTGAGTAAATATTAAGGATAACTAGTTATTCAGCATTAGTAACCATTTGCGAAACGGAAAAGTGGAAATCAGTGCAAAAAACAGTGAAATGTAAGGTCAATAAGTAAATATGTGTTATATATAAGTGAAAAGTATTGTCTTACACCTAAATGAGATTGGTGTGTATTGAATATTTGATAAATAATGTAGGTAAAAGTAATGTTTGAACTGATTGTCGCATTGCTTTTGAATTTGAGGATAATTATTATTTTATGTGCGTTTCGGGTCCTTCCCGGCTTCTAAACCCTGTCTGATACTAGTATTTGAGAAGGAGGCCTTTGCCCAGCAAAAGGCACTTACAGGCTGTTACTTTTTTGTAATGAAATGTAAACATTTTTATTTTATGGCGTAAGTAATTTAATTTTGTAGATATTTACTTTTTTATTTTCCAGTTTTTATCTTAAAGCTTCACTGTATCTGGTATTTTTAGGTGGAAACAAAACATTTTAATTTTTAGGAGATACTACGCGTGAAAGGGCAACATGAGAGAAGCACTCTTTTTTTAGGTCGGTGCCAACCATCCAGAAAGTTTGTCCCTGGGATTTATTTAGAGTAAGGCCAACGATATCTTTACTGGAAACTGTAAACTTTTAAAAGATATAGAAAATCCGTCGGTATCATCGGCATCCTCGGAATGTGAACGAGTTATCGCGTAATTCGATTATAAAAGGGCTCAAGTTTCTTAATAGCATAATGGCAGTACATACTTTTAATTTCAGTTTGTGGGGTGGCAAGCCGGCAGGATAAAGGAAATTTAATAATTCTTGTACCTTTACCGAGTACTTTTTCCATAATCATTTTGTTTATCTCATTTACTGAGTCGTTTCTCCATGACACTGTCGTCCTCGAACAGAGCCAGTGTAATAAAGTAGTTATAGTGACATAACTACAATAGTTGGACATGTATCAATGGCATCGCAAAGTTTCTTGTAGATATTGATATGCCCTTTAATATTGTACAACATTTTTTTGTTCTATCATCAATAGTTTCCGCAGGACATGCGATGAAAGATATGTTGTGGCTATTTTTTTTACATTATTGAAGTTTTAGTAGGAATCCCTGATTTTTTCTAGTTATAATTTTAGCCTATGTTACTCAGAGATAATGAAGCATTCTAACGTTGATAAAATTCTTGAAATCTGTTCAGTGGTTTTTTAATTTATTCGTTACAAACATACAGAAATACAAATCTTTCCTCTTTATAATATTATAAGATAAATTAGGCTTTAAAAATCTAAAGGTGCTGCGGGGTAGGTATGAAAGTTGGATCATCTAGGGCAGTCTCTTCCGCCGAAGCTGTGTGTGTCTGCCACGTGTCAACAGTGTGTGTCTTGTCCGTCGGGTTTTTTGTCAGTCTGCCATTTATTGCTGATTGCTAGAAAGCTTGATATAAGAAGAAAATCCCAAAAAGAAAAAGTCTTTATGAAAAATCGAAAATAACTTTAGGGAAATTAGGGAAAAGTTTCCCACGTTCCTCTACACTATTTATAGTAATCAGTGTATTATTTTGCATCAAGAAATCCCTTATAGGAAACTAACTCCTACCGACTCCCTATCGGATATAACTTTACAGCCCACTCAAACTGCTCTTTTGAAAACAAGAATATGGTAAGGTGATCTATTAAGGTTGGCAATTATTACAAATCCTGGGAAAAGCCTTTATTCAATAACTGTCTTTTGTAGTTGATGCTGAAGTTGCTGATGATGGTGTCGAGATCTTAGTGGCTATTTTTTAAGCTAATCTTTAATAATTTGTTTGGTATTATTTGTACCTTTTTCAGTGACAAGATTATTAATAGATGATAATGCCCAAATCCACTCTGTCAGTACACTCAACAAAGGTCGGTTCGTGCAGTGGCTGTTAAGCAATGCAAACATACATGAATATGTCCAAGAATTGGATGATATTTCTCTACCCAGAGTGAAATATGTGGAATTTATTGGGGGAATTAACGAATTCTATGTCAACCCAGAGGATTCAGGTAAATTATGGATGGAATTTTGTCTTAGTTTCGGAATGTGGCTGTTTATGAAATTCATAAATTTTAATTTTTGTCTAATCATATTGCTTATTTCATTTGCATCGGTCAGTTCAAAAGCTTAATGTTCAAGAGGAATATTACGGTCCTATAGCTATAATGCACACGTAACTTTTAATTTATTAGAAACATTAATATGGGTTGTATTGGGAACAGTACTTTAATTTTAAGTTTATAAATTTAGTTTTCTGTTATATCTATTCATAATAGACGTGTAAAAAATGTTAACGTTAACTCGAAGTACAACGATCCCGACGCGAGGCATAGCCGTGGCACAGTCTTACTATTTTAATACTATGACTATGGGCTCTTTAAGGCTCTGTTTTGTACGTGAGAAATAACTAACGTATAGCCGTACTCATGTTCAAGGACAGGTTATGTCAGGCTTGCACCCCATGGTGTTTCACCTTAGACGCATTTCGTACACATCCCACCTCGGGAAAGGACGCCAATCCAAACCGGATCCTTAATTTTTTGTGTTATACAGTGTTTCTAAGAGATAACTCTTTGGCATTTTGTCCAAACTGTATCACGTTATTTACTGTGGCATATTATGAATAAAACCCTAATTACACCGAAACAAACGTAACGATTATTATATCTTGTATCATATCTGTATGAGTTAGCAAAAAAGAAATCAAACTCAAATTGTTTATTCTTCGACATATTAATATAGATTTCACAAGAAGAAAGACCATTATTTTTTTAAATATACCACCGTTTCGTAATGAGGGTCCTCTGATGCAGAAGAAACAGGAGAAACTCAGTGGATTTTTCTTTTGTTCATTCATTCATTCAAATATACATTTTTAATAGTGTTGAAATGACTGATCTTGTTGCTCTCCTTAATACCCAATTCTCTACCATACGTCACATGCTTTTAATAATTTCTCCCTGGTTATATTCTCCCTAATTTATGAACAGACCTATTTGGATGATTATTTTTTTTATCCGAAAGAATAAACTGTCAGTGAGGTCCTATGTAAATTTGTTGAAGATCTGTTAATATTATCTTAGAGATACTGCGCGGAAGTCGTTTGTTTCTGATTAAACAATTATTGTATTAAACGTTGTATATGTATTTTCTGTTTTTGGTTCTTTAGCGTTATGTTATATTTACAGACTACTGTATAATAGATATCCTATACGAGCCCGAGCCGATACATTTCTCAAAGTTGCAGTCGTGTAGACCGGATCCGTATTGTTTGGAACGTCTTCATTCGTCTCCGTCGATTACATATGCGCTTAGTCATAGGTAAGCTTTTATGGAACTGCCTCTTTAGAACATTGAATCGTTGCATTCATAGGAAATTATGTAGTGAGATTTAATCCTCTTACTTTTTGTATGCCAAATGACGATTTTTGCATTTTATTTTATTATTGTTACGAGATTTTTTATTTTACACTCATAGATTAAAAATTGACGTAGGTTGATTTTGATATTTATGAAATACTGCTAATTATTTATATTCTAAACTGCCGTAATTACTAAATAGAAATCTGAACCAGACATCTACTCAATCCAAAAGTATTGCTTGTGGCACTACCGTTGCTGTTATATCTGGACGTCTGTACTAAGCAAAAGTGGTCAGATTCATCAGGTTCATCTTATACATAGAAAAATTTATTATGAAATGAACAACAAATCTAGTGACGCATCCTTACAAAATCTGTAGTATAATTAAATAAGAATTTCATGATTAAAATTAAGTAGTAGAACTTATTTGAATGACTTTTTGATAACATTGTAAGGGTGGTTAGCTTTTATGATAAGATAGTTAGAATAATAGTCAGTGCAGCACGGTACACTCACAATCCGACCATAGCTGGAAACCAAAACGGCATTGGAATAAAGTAAAAACAACTGATTCATGTTGCCCACATGTTAACTCTAAGACATACAATACTTAAAATTCTACATATATTTATTTTGTAGACTTCTGAACATAATGATGCGGCATCAAATGCGACGCTGCTACCTGAAGAGTGTGAAACAGGATGAGTCGCACATGGACTTGCTGTGCGCTTTCATGTACCGCGAAACCGTATATTTAGCGCGACGGGGATTCTTCGCCAGGGACCTCTTCTTGGAACAGAGTAATGATTTGAAAGTCACAATATAGCGAAGTCATATGTTCCTTTGGGACGGTGGCAAAACACGACATGTGTCTTTCATTTTGAAGACGAGAATTGCGCAGAAAAACCTTCTAATATTATTAGTGGAAAATTTCAATTGTCAAATTACGAAAAAAATATTTTTGCGGCGTAAAGGTATCCATCATCTCATCACATTCTGTGGTGTTGTAAAAGTCTATTAACAGTGCTAGCTAAGCTAATTCTCGTGGAATTAAATGTAATAATAATCAAAATTACAGCTTAGTTAAAATAAACCAACCGTATGAAATGCCGCATTTGGGCACACACACGCAACCTCATCAGTGCCGGTCGCGCCCCTGGCGATCTGTTCTCGAAAGTGTACACCTTTTTTCCATTTTCTGTCTCGCGCGTCGTAGATGGGGCGCGCTTTGCTACATGAATCTCATCTTTAAGTGCGTAACGGAATTCCTCGAGTCACTCGACGACGACGACTCGTAATGTTCCACCGTAGTGTGAGAGTGCTTCTGACGGGACTTCACACCACTCTGTGGCAAATCTAGTCTATGATTCCACCGCTGACTACCCTCCAGCCGTATAGATTAGGAAAAGCAGCGCATACGCAGCGTAATAACAGAATTTTCCCCGCCAGAGTCGAGGAGGATAGAGTGGCACAGCGTAATAAAAAATTGCACTTCTCTGCGACTCCACCATGGTTACTTACGGGAGAGGGGAGAAGTAGAAATAAAGTTTAATACTTTTATCCTTTTAGTTGCGCTATGTGCGATGTTGGGGTACGAGGAGTTCCATCGTCGACATTGGTTCAATAAAGCTGTAAGTTGGATAGATGATCAAGGCTGCGTTCAAGAGAACCCGAATTACAATTATAACATGACCAGTTTTTTTATCAAAAACAGCGAGAGCTTGGAAAAGACAAAACAATTCCGCAGAGAATTAAGGAACCTTTTGCTCAATGAATGCCACGATCATCCTATGGCTCTTGTTATGGTAGTAATGGCACACGGCATTCGATACGCGGCACATTACGTATAAACTTTAAATCTTTTGTAAAAAATAAAATGGTGTAAAGTAATTAAACAATGCTTGGATTTTATTGTTTATTGAGTATAAAATACTCTTAACTTACATGAAGATATTGAAGATAAACTACCTTCAGATAAGCACTCGTCTTTAGTCCCATATTATTTTTTTTATGGAAAAGACGGCAAACGAGCAAGCGGTTCACCTGATGTTGTAAGTGATTACCGTCGCTCACATACATCTGCAACACCATAGATGCTGCAGGTGCGTTGCCTGTCGTTAAGGAAGCAGCTGTCACAAACATGTTTACTATACAACAATATAAAAAAAAATTATATGTATATTCTACATTTATTGTAGAAATAATGTGAAACTGAAAAGCTTATGGTAGTGCTGAATTGTAATTCAATTAGACACCCACACAAACACACGCACGCACTTACATATACTCGTAGACTATCTGAATATTGGCTTCGACTTATTTATTAATTTTTAAATGATTTTGTGTGTACTGAACAAAATGTTTACTTTTTAAATTTAATAGTTTTAAATAGTCTTGTAAAAGGATAATAGCTAATTGTATACAATCTGTTAACATTATATCAATACTTATGACTATAATCATATTTATAGTTTGTAGAACGGGACTCCTAATATCAGTAAATAAAATTATTAAAATAAACTCTTCAGCTAAAATTTTGTAAACTATGTTAAGATACAGTAAATAAATATTTTAATTTTCATCTCACGATAGTAATATTTTTTAGTGGTATTTGACTATCGCGACAACTTCAATCAACGATAATGAATATCAGTAGTATCAGTAGTTATTTAATTTTTAAATATTCGAAGGGATTTTTCGCCATCAGTGCTTCATGCTAGAGTTAGTAAAAAGTTATTTTGACTTTTTAACAGTTGAGGATCAAAGATGTTATTGTTTGTTTGAGACATCTCGAGATAACTTGATACGTTTCGTTGCGAGTTGAGTTGTCCAATTGTGCATAACACCACTTCGCTTGCTCGCAGAATATACGATTTTGCACCCCTCTTAGAAGAAGTTAGTCAGCGTTCTAGATTGTTTCTGGAATTGACCTTCTACATAACATGTTCTGTTCAGAATAACACCCACGAACTTCGGTTGTTTACAATGCGTGATAGGTATCCCTTGGATGTCCATGTACGACTGCTTTCAGGACATGAAGATGATGACGTTCTTCTTGCCGATTTGCCGGACTACCACCGCGACAACTTCCGAATACTATCTCTCTAATCTCAACTACGCAGGCGATATTACAGTTTATGTACAAACACAGGCACTCACACGTTTTTCTCCTCCAATATCAATATAACCAATAATTATATATTATCCAGTACCGCAGAAAGGTTAAGTTCTTTAGAATCATACAGAAAGCTTCTTACGAGAGGAATTAGAGGATGTATATATATTAAAAAGTGATGGAGCCAATATGCTTGTGGTAGTCCTTTCAATAGCCCGCAGAGCAACTCTAACCTAACTAAAAACGGCCTTCAGTGAAATTCCACGGCTTTGTTCTGTAAGTCACCACTGGATCACTGGCTAACACATTGAAATTGTGAACGAGTTTCGTCTTGAAATTGTGAACGAGAAAATGTGACGTAGTTTCCCGAACGTTGCCCAACCGAGTTGGATTCGTCGACCGACCTCTTATTGATTATAGGAAATTAGACTTACCACGTCGGACAATTTTTCCCAGGTTTGTTGTTGACTACTTCGGGCATAGTTCTCCATTTCCCAATTACAGCCAGAAATGATTAATTAACTTACCTTACGATAAATAGTCCACTGCAGGACAACACCACGTCAAATCTACGTCATGATCGGCAAACGGATTGGCGAACGCAATATCAGACACCTGGAACCTTAGACGCTGCTGCCTGTCATCGGTCTGCCTAATTTTGGTCTGACATTTTTAGAGACGATTATCCCGCCATCTGTCGGTAACCATTGCTATATTCAAGGCTTTCCCTTAGTTGTCTCTTACAACAACCACGGGAAGAAAGGAGGTGGCAGAATTCTTACGCCGCTACCACACGGCCAATTAATAATTGGGAGATTATTAAATAAATGTTTTAGTTTATAAAATGTTCATTTATATTGGACCTGCAATTCTAGAAGCAAAATGTTTACGTTGCAAGGAATCCTCCATCGATTGGCAACTCTACTCCGTTAATCATGCTCGCCTTGTCGCTCAAAAGATAAAGTACAGCATCGACTACTTCCGATACTTCTCCAAATCTGAAAACAAAACCCTTTATTAATGTATTATATTTCTTCAATTTATGTGCATTTAAGTTTTCTGTTTTAATTTATAGGTGGTAGATTCCTGTTACGGCCAGAGTCGTCTGTTTTAGTACCATACTCATACCTATTTTAGTTATGGTATTGTGTTCCAGTTTGTAATGTCGATTATCGAGCGTGGCGATGTAAAATCCTTCTGAGAGAGACCCCAAGTCCTGCAATGAACTCTTTACTGGCGGTGAAGGCAAAGGTATCATCGATGTATCGGTCTCGATTGGTCAAGTAGATCAACAAGAGAGGAATACTTAATTTACTAATTAGAAGAAAAAAATACATATTAAACTTACCTCCCAAGTGGTATTTTCGAAAGCATCGCATTAGCTTTGTCGGGATCGGCCCAACCAACTCGTCCCATTGCTGTCATTATAACCGTTGGGTTGACTGAATTTACTCGGATGCCGTAAGGTCCAAGCTCTAGCGCCATCGCCCTGGTCACAGCGTCGAGGCCTGCCTTCGAAGCACTGTAAATTGTGTGGTCCTTAAGAGCTGCCTAAAAGAAAAAAGTATCAAAAGTTTTGTTCATTGGTTATGTGCACTTTTTTACTATATGTGTTTTAGTTATGTTTGTATATTTTATTACTTAGACCAAAATATTTTAATTGTTATTGTCAATGGTACTTAATAAATTATATAAAATCTATACTAGGAAGACTATTTCTATCTTGGAATAGGCCAACATCCAATAACTGGTTGATAAACAAGATCACGCATATAAGGCGAGGCAGAGGCCAGCCTTATCTAAAATAAAATTAAAAAAATATGGTCGGTAGTGGAGTGATAAAATGCTACAAAAGAAAAATGGGGTGGTAATTTTAAGTTTTCCCTTTTTCGTAAAATTCCAAGGTTTGAGGCTTAACATCATTATAATAATCGAATACACTAATTATATTATTAATTAACTCTCACGGCTTTGTATGTTAATTTCAGATAAAAAGATTATATCTGAAATCACAATATTAGTAAACAGTAAAGGAAAGTAAAGGTTGGTGGCATCTTGTGCTTCTGCGTTTCGGGTAACCGGAGGCCCTTTTCCGCTCCCCATCCCCTCCTCATTCTGACCACCCATCCCCTTAACACCCTGAAAGGCCGGCAATGCACCTGCAGCACCTCCGGTGTTGCAGATGTATGTGGGCGACGGTTAAACAGCATGATGTTGCTGCGTTTTATACATTGAGTACCGAGAACCAGAGATCAAATCACTGACGGCGGGGAGTTCAGCCGCAGTCTGTGGTGACAATGCCACCTTCGATTTCATTAGACTCATGTGGTTTACTAACATAAAATAAATCTATTTATGTTTTGTTTTATGGTTATTTTCATTACCTTAGATGCTTGTGAGGATACGTTAACTACGGCTCCTTGCGTTTTGTTCTCAATCATTTTTCTCACAACAACTTGACTGATGTTGATAATCGATTTCAGATTAATCTCCATTGTTCTAAAACAAATTTCGTTTATTATGTTTGACTATAAACGATAAAATAACGAGAAAATATATTAAACAGTTGGTGAAACTAAAATCCGATAAAGACTTAACGAAGACCGTTGGACGCTCTTTGGTAGCCATTGGACGTGTCGCAATGTATCTGAAGAATTTTAAAACTCGTTGCGTAAATTATTCTCTGATAGTTTTGGAATATTCTTCATTAGCTGTAGGAGTTAGAAGTTCTTCATATAGGATATAATGTAAACATTTACACACCAAACTTCATCACTTATTTATACGTATAATTATAATTTATACAGGTATATAAATTAGTCCCGATATACAAAATCAATGAAAAAAGAAAGTACATACGAGTCAAAAGCATCAGGAGTACATTCAAGGAAAGGTTGGCACAATCCCACTCCGGCATTGTTGACGAGTGCATCGAAATGTCCTAAAGATTCGATGACTTCCCTAGTTATATTCCATTCAGCAACATCCAGTTCTACTATGTCAATGGAGGGATATTCACTCTGTAGGGATTCCAAATAAGATCTTGTACGCGAAACAGCAACAACTTTAGCTCCGGTACGCCATAATTTTTCCGCAATTCCGCGTCCAATACCTGCAAAAATTTTGCTGAAAATTCAATTGCTTGCAGAGATGATATTGACCACGTTAGTGCAGTTGTGAAGATAAGCATTAAGTATTCTTTTTTACACAATAGTGTATAAAAATCAAAATATCTTTGAATTATTAACCTTGACCTGCTCCGGTGACAAGAACTCTTTTTCCTTTGAATGATATTTCCATCATAAATACGTTACTACAAAACTTTATACCCTTTTTTAGAATTTTTAAGTAGATAAATTTGGGAACAAAAATACTTTTCTGTCTTATCAGATAGACGCTTTATTCTTGAGAATAAATTTCCAACTAAAATATATCATTGAGTTCGGGACTACTTTATCACCAATCTTATCATTTTAACCTTAAACTTGGTCAAGTTGAATAATCAAAATAAATCCTCTGAATTTCATTAATTTTATTATTTTCTTACCTATTATCTAATACTTATTATGTAAGTAAACATTTAAATGAACGGAAGTTATTTTTATAATTATGAATTGTTTTAGATTTTAGCATCTTTACATTATTTTGAAATTTATCAAATAATTTACCAATGAATGTCCGAGTTTCGACCTGATGATAACAAAGTTTGTTAATTTTATTGGATTTTGTGAATCTTGACTACTGACCAGTCTCTTCGAACGTACTCTTAATTAAATAACCATAGGAATAATAATACACAATAATAGTTTAATATTGCTTATTCTTATGTTAAATATAACAGCGATATCTTCCAATAGCAAGTATCTTCCATACTTGCCAATGGAACAAGCAAGTACAACTGCTTTACGGGCCTAGTTTGGGCTTGTTGCCTAGTTACCAACTAGGCATGAATAACATTTTTAATGAACATCATTGATGTTTATTTATATTATATTGTTAATATAAGATTACTTACTCGGGTTGCGTGCACTAAACCGTCTACCTAGCGAGGTGAGTATGGGAAACCCCAAGAAATGCTAAAATTGCTGGCACATTCTTGGAGAAACCTATGCAGATATTTAGATTATTTTGAGACTTAAATACGATATTGATGTATGTATGATAATATGTGGAATACGTATGATGATGATTACCTCCTGGCTGATTTTAACTACGGCGATAGCTTACGAATATTACGAATCAGGAACTACTGCCCTGGAGCAGAACAGTACTGCAAGTGTACGCCTAAACAGAGGCATTCACTCGTTTTTACCTTCCCGTATCCGATGTAACGCATATGCGATAAGATTGGAGGATGGGTAAGTACACTAATGATTGGTTTTCGATTCTAGACGTACTGTGTTGTGTACCGTATTTCTACTCATATTCATTAGTTCATGTTGACAGACCTCATCCAAAAATTGTCATACAGCTCGGCCCTGAGCACTTTGCATCCATTCACTTCCCGTAATACTATGCAGTATCTCACTCCATCTTATGGGGTAGACGTACACTACGCTTGCCTGTTCGAGTTGCCACCTTTCTTTTATTACATATTATTATACCTTTTATATTTTACTATATTTAAACTTTTTGTATAAGTACACCTAAATCTGAGGACTGTAATGGGCTGATTTAATATCTTGTGACATTCTCTGCACGTCAACCCCGGGGAGATATCGAACAATGATGTGCAGTGTAAAAAAGGTTATATCAAATAGCTAAAACACTAACACACTTTCCTACATACCAATGAAAGAACATAAATGTCCACTATAAACTAGAAAATAATTATGTTTTCGCCAATCGTATTCTTTATTAACAAGTCTAAGTCCACTCTTGGATATAGGCGTTTCCGAGAAGGCGTTAACAAAAGATTTCACTGAATGATGACTGAATATCCATTCAATTTGCCGAACCCAAATCTCACAGATTAGTGTTGGGTAGCAGCATCACTACTGCCAGGGTACAGGCACTACTCTCATCAAACCGGCTTGCCTTTATGAAATATATGCCGGTTTTTGCTGGCGATTTCTTGGAGAGGCTAATGTTCAACTGTGGACTAAAATAGGCCGATGTAGTATATGATGTTTAATGTGATAATGAGAAGTAAATTAAATTTCTTTATAGATAAAATATCTTGATAAATATAGATAAAATAGACTATCTATACTAAGATATTATTATCACTTCTTTGTACTGTGTTAGAGCAGTATTTGGCGTACTAATCTCTGCTGCAAAACCATCGTAATGTACATGTCGGTCGGTGAAGAGAGACCTGGTATATGTTCATACGAGTACAATAAGGCTGAAATTACTTAGATACACACACATGATCACAAGAAAGCAAAGAAAGATAAAAACTGTTCCAATGTTATTAAATAATTTATTTTCAAAATAATTGTAGGCAAAATACAACAATAAGTTAAGAAAAAACAACTTAATGACTTTTATGTACATCGTATAATAATTAATTTATTACTATTACAGGTAACTTATTTGCTACATAAAGACAAGTGGGTATGCATTTCTGTCTTTATACCTACGTCAGAGTTACAAGCTTGCACAATTTGTTTGTTGCCTATACCAGTAAAGAGTGTAATAAGTAATTATAGTCACGCTTAACTTTAAAACCATTAAAATTCTATCGTTAAGAGGTTTAATGATATTAGAAGGGGTTTTCGTTGCACTTACAGTAACTGTTTTTAAACAATGAATTTAATGTATTTGTTTATAGGTAATAAAGGTATGTTATTTAATTAAAATATATTTAATTATATCATTGTCTCAACTTTCAGCCAATCGTTTAACATATTGATAATAATTGTTCAAACACTTTATTTAATATTATATTATTGATATTCTTGTTATGTGTTATTTAATTATCAAATGGCATTCGTAACGTTCGCATTCATATTTAATTATTATAAATTTATAAAATTATTTGTGTGCATATGTATGAACGGACGTATAGAAAAGCATATTTTATGTTAATCGTTCAATCGCGCTTGAAAGTCTTTAGCAAAATTGCTTGGGACAATTTGTGACCAGGACGGCGAAGTCACGGGCAGCCGCTAGTTTTAGAACAAAAAAGGTAACATTCTCCTGCTTCAAAAAAATATGATAGGTATACAAAAAATGTTGTGACGTTACATTAGTACGTTAATCACATTGTGCAGTGAACATTACAACAATAATTTATTTATAATGTATTTTAATAACTAAATTACGTTACAGATAATTAAATATCAAGTCATTAAATTAAGTGTATCATTTTATCGTTTTTTCTTCTTCAAATAAATACAACAATAGCTTCTTATAACTTCTTATGAAATATGTGTGCTTATAACTTGTAACACTATTAAGGCACTAAATGTATATATATTTCTGCGTTCTATTCTGCGACTGTTATAAAAATCTGTATATTGTATATAAAATATATTAAAAATAGTCATAGATAAACTATTATATTCGTTTCAGTCATATAATATACCCATCAAAATGTATTTATATTGGTGTTGTTGCAAAAACAAGTGTATTTCGTTATTACTTATTAACAGCGATTAACGACTGTTTTTGTACGTAGCTTACGTAACTTCTTAATTAATATACACAGTTTTTAACGTTTGTATGGAGCTTTGGTGTATCTTCCTCGTTCCTCTTCATCGCGAACATCCAAGTAGTGGCTGAACACAACTGCCCATAAGTAAAGGTATAGACCTGAAAAGATCAAATGTTGATATTATTTATATTTTTAAATACCTCGTCGGCCCCACAGCCCGTACAAAATATATCACCTAATCTCAAAATAAAAGTTATGTCCAATTGGGGTATAGTAATCACCAGAACTAATGTATTCATATGTGCTAGATATTTGATCGCTTATCTGTCTTCCAAGTGCTGAATGTTCTGCAGTGAACTTTTTTAATAATGATTAAATGTCGAATAAGCCGACTGGTGGCGGCGTAACAGAATTTGCTATCCTCTTTGTATCTCGTCCAACAGATGGCGGATTAACATACAGTTCGATGATGGACAGTTGCATTTCAGGTTTTTCGAACCTGGTATCTGGTATATTGGGTACCAGAAACGTAGTGATTGTGGCAAAGACCCCTTTTGTATAAAAATTGTGGTGAACATGTGGTCGTCACCTGATGGTAAGTAATTACTGCGGCCAATGGATACCTACACCCGTCCTCAACGTAGAATAAGTTTATGGATAATTATGTTTTCTGCCTTCTAACATAGCTTGTTAACAAAAATGAAAAAACTTAGGAAGAACCTGAAAAGATGTGTAAGAAATCAAAAATCATTTTTTTATTTTGAATACTTACACAAATAGAGAAGTCCACCGATCAGTATAATGGTAGCGAGTATAGCATGGTCCTGTCCGTCCAGATAGTATGTGATGGCAGTGTGCAACACGCTGATAAGGAGACCGATAGCCAGCACTATGCCCAATACCACCCATGGTAGCATGAGCCAGGAGCGTCTCTGTAATCATTTTATTGGTAAATAAATACTTTGGCGTAGTCAGGAATTACAAACTTGATATTTGGAAAGAAAAACATTTCTAAATGGGTGAAATGGAGGAAGGCAGTATGAAAGAAGATGACAGGGTGTTGCCACCGACTAAGGATCCCGTCATAAGTAAAATCCATAGACAAGCATATCAAGGACCAAAATTAATAATTAGAAGACGACCTAATGACGTCCAACTCCCCAATGAGTGACCCCATGACCTAATCAGAAAGCAAAAAGTTAAAATGAAACGCGATAAATTCACAGACTCTCACTTTAATCAGACTCTACTTAGTCCGCTGAGCTTGTGAATAATATATTACACTTATTGCGTTATTGGCGAACTTTACACAATTCGCCATAAAAAGAAATAAGTTCTGTAAAATTTGTTTCATATCAATGACCAGTGTTGGGGTTTAATTAATTAAAAGAAATAATTACATGTTTTTGAAGTTAGAGACATCAAAATTGAAATTGTGGTAAATAACTTTACGCGTTTTTTGAAAACAAATTAGAAGATGAAAGTTTAAAATAGAAATAACTGTAATAATTGTTTACATTTTAATGATTTTTATTTATGAAAAGGCGGCAAACCATTAAGCGGTCCACCTGATGGTAAGTAATTACTGCGGCCAATGGATACCTACACCCGTCCTCAACGTAGAATAAGTTTATGGATAATTATGTTTTCTGCCTTCTAACATAGCTTGTTAACAAAAATGAAAAAACTTAGGAAGAACCTGAAAAGATGTGTAAGAAATCAAAAATCATTTTTTTATTTTGAATACTTACACAAATAGAGAAGTCCACCGATCAGTATAATGGTAGCGAGTATAGCATGGTCCTGTCCGTCCAGATAGTATGTGATGGCAGTGTGCAACACGCTGATAAGGAGACCGATAGCCAGCACTATGCCCAATACCACCCATGGTAGCATGAGCCAGGAGCGTCTCTGTAATCATTTTATTGGTAAATAAATACTTTGGCGTAGTCAGGAATTACAAACTTGATATTTGGAAAGAAAAACATTTCTAAATGGGTGAAATGGAGGAAGGCAGTATGAAAGAAGATGACAGGGTGTTGCCACCGACTAAGGATCCCGTCATAAGTAAAATCCATAGACAAGCATATCAAGGACCAAAATTAATAATTAGAAGACGACCTAATGACGTCCAACTCCCCAATGAGTGACCCCATGACCTAATCAGAAAGCAAAAAGTTAAAATGAAACGCGATAAATTCACAGACTCTCACTTTAATCAGACTCTACTTAGTCCGCTGAGCTTGTGAATAATATATTACACTTATTGCGTTATTGGCGAACTTTACACAATTCGCCATAAAAAGAAATAAGTTCTGTAAAATTTGTTTCATATCAATGACCAGTGTTGGGGTTTAATTAATTAAAAGAAATAATTACATGTTTTTGAAGTTAGAGACATCAAAATTGAAATTGTGGTAAATAACTTTACGCGTTTTTTGAAAACAAATTAGAAGATGAAAGTTTAAAATAGAAATAACTGTAATAATTGTTTACATTTTAATGATTTTTTATTTATGAAAAAGGCGGCAAACCATTAAGCGGTCCACCTGATGGTAAGTGATTACCGTCGATCAAGTACATCTGCAACACCTGAGGTGCTGCAGGCGCGTTGCCGGCCTTTAAGGATATTTAGGAGACGGGAGAGACGTGAGGAGGGGGACGGGGAGAGGGAGCGGGCCTCCGGTTACCTCACTCACCGAAAGAAATGCAGAAACGCAAAATGTCTCTGCTTCAGGTCGGCATTCTGCGAGGCCGTGGTACCAACCCAGTCGAGCCGGCCCATTCGAGCAGTAGCAAAACCTGCTGTTTGGCTTTTTTAAAAGAAATCCTTATTCATATACTTTAAATTGAGGTAAAAAAAAAGTTATTTAACTTCATTAAATTGTAGTTATGTAGAAATTTTATTAACTGCTACTAATGAGAATTTTGAATACGATTTTATTAGGAATGATAGTGTACGTATCATTGCAGACGAGTTTTATGGAGATTTCCTGCAGCTCTTAAAATATATAGAAAGTGTATACGATGATAAGCTTACCGAAAACGACTTCTGTGAAAAGCGTGAAATTAAATAAAACAATTTTTTAATTACTGCGATGTATTAACACTAATTATATTTTTATTGTGCAAGAATAGTTTAATGTTTTACCACTGACCTAAGGTTGAGAACTATCTTAACATTAAGTTCGCCTTTAGTTCCTTTACTGTTTTTGTAAGGTTCAATATATAATTATCGTAATTAAAATAAATCCAATCGTACGTAGCTACTAAACGTTTTCATTAAAAAGAACTTTTCGCTTATTCAATTGTATAATAGATACTTTATATGCAACATTAAAGAAGTTTGGAATGAAACTATTATTTACGGATTTTATCACCTTAAATTTTGGTTTTTATATTCCGAGATGACTATGATATCTGGACGTCTCACATCTCAGGTTCCCCGTGACCACAGCTACTGTAAAGCAGTCGAAACGTCGAGAATTCGTAAATAATAGATTCATTTCAATTGTGTTGTGTTCGTATAATACAAGAAATCATTAAAGAAGTTACCGATTAGCTATATTATTTAATTTTTATTTTCACTATACGTGTTAATATATTTGAGAACCGCTATCAGCTAGTTTTCCGAAGCTATGGACATGGTCGAAATCGGCCAGGATAGTCAGCTGGGTGTACCGCAATCAGGTGAGGTTGACATTTACAGAAAAATTTGTAAGGGAATTTACACGCTATTTCCTTAGAGCATATATTTAGTTTTCCATAAAATAAATAAAAATTAATAAGTATTTTACGATAAGTCTTACCTTATGTACTGCGACGATAAGCAGAAAGCAAATTAAAATCGTGAAGCATAAGTTGATTGTCAGGATTATCCTTGGAACTGAAAAGAAAATGGGATTACGTTTTATAACTTAGATTCAAAACAATTTGAGAGATAAACCTATATCATTATCTATTTTCTCGAAGATTTTTTAAAGAAACAAGCGAGAAAAAGTTGTGGTAAGTTCTATATAGGCAAATACTGATTTTACATAGAAACATATCCGTTTAGAAATAGTATTTGTTTTAAAACATTCCGGATATTTTTCATTTACCAAAACAGGGATAAAACTGAAACAAATATATCTAAGTAGACATTAAATTTAATCGTCCATTTAAATATTCACGACTAACAAGAGTATTATCACACCTGCGATTACATCATAAATTACTAAATAAATTAAGATCCATTTGGAGCTAGAGGATGGATATTAATATCTCTTACCGTCTAGATAAGACTGTGACGCATTGCAGGCCATTCACAATTTTATATGAATTTAACTGGAACCGTCACCGCAATCAAACCGCAAAATGTATGTAATAGTAAACGTAATGCGATGCATACTCATCTCATACGCTTTGAAGTACTCGTATTTTGTACCATGGCAAGGGGGCAGTCATCTTACGATCAAGGATATACAATACTGCATTGAGATACATATTTAACTTGATGTATATTTCAAGTAAAATATAAATCTCTATGATTAACCGTTTTTCTCCAACTCAATATCACTCGCAATCACAAATACATGATTTATTTGTATAATAGTTGTATGAGACCAAAAACAATTTGGATTATTATAAGTTTACACCAAATTTTTTATTGTGCGGTCTTAGAATTTTGTACAAATTTACTAGCTATTTACTTTAAACCTGTTTTTATTTAAATGTAATTGTTCAGTCTTACATTTCCCGTTCAAAATAAAAAAGAATTAACGTCACAACTATAAAGCTTTATTGGTTAAAATTTGTAGCACACAAACAGTAAGTAAGTACTACTATATTTGCTTTAAATTGTATTTATTATATAATGATTATATATACACCTATAATTATATCGACATTATTAAATAATTTAAAGCACAAATTCTTCAATTAGTGGGTATTATTGCCACGGTCCCGTATCTCTGGAGTTCTAAGCTGGCTAAGTAGTTACTGCGTACTTCAGTTATACTCAGGACGATTTTAGTTATATACAAGTGATACTTACTGTCTAAAGCCGCTAACTTCTTATCAAATTCTTCTGCAAATATGAAGGTTCTGAAGGAGACATCGTGTCTGTTTACCACCCACACTGTGATGATAGTGATGATGGACAGGATAATGCCCAGGATCGCGGTGATGATTGTCCCTGTCCTCGTAGAGGCACAGCAACAACACTTTTCAAATCGCCTCATTTTGTGTGACTTCTATACGCTGTGGTTTCTAACAAGTGACTGACGCATTAATAACTTCGACTTGTTTTTACCGCCTCATGGTTCTCTGCAACAATAAAAGTTTTTTCTATCATGCACGCATACGTAATATAATGCATTTCTGTTACTTACATCGTTTTATTTTCGACTCCAAGTACACGCGTATAATACATTTTTATGTTACGTATTGTGGTGGCCGGGAAGAGAATCCGCGGTATCCTTTTTTTTATTTTGTGAGTAACGTAAAAGCACAAACCACAGACTAAAGCATAAACCAGACCAGTGCGAGGGGAGATAACCAATTCGTAACCGCCAAGACTTAATTAACGCATTTAAGGTGCGGAGTGTCTCAGTTCTGCGATATGCAACCCGTTAGTCATGCGATTACTGTAAATCCTCTTGGGAGAGGCCTATGTCCAGCAGGGCACTGTTTAGGGACTAATGATTTGTTTCAATAGGTTTGCTTCACGGAAAAATTAAAGATATCATCGAAGAAAGTCACAAAATTTATTGATGCTTTAAAAATAAAATTATACGAATCACGCAAAAGATATTAAAATAAATAGTGTAGGCAATGTGTGGTGGACTTATGTCTGTTTTAACATGCTGATAGAGAATGCCTCAGACATTAAATAAAATTGGACTTGCTCGACCGGAGAATTACACTACCATAGGATATGAGCGTAATGATGCGGAATGGTGGTATCGCATCGGTCGCTAAAGATGGCAACGCACCAATATCTTGAATACATTCTGTGTCGAGAATTCATGATATGTCTAAGGACTTTTCACTTTAAGTGCGATTCTGTGACCTTATTAAAATACAATACTTTCTGTATTAAAATTACGTAATCAATATGACAACATACACAAGCAAAATGTTGGTAGATTGCTTTAAATCGATTTTTTGCTTTTAAATAACAATTGTATTTAGCTTAGTTGGTTGCGATGTTTACTGTAAGCAAATACTAATAATAATCAGAAATCTAAATAATATTGTCTATTACATTAATATTGTGTAATCTTGTATTAAAATATATTTGGGCCAAATACCTACATAGAAATTATTGTTTATTTAATATTCGTAAAATGATAGTCCGTCTCATAACACATATTAAATATAAAAAAAATTACATTCGTCAAAATACTATAATATTTATTTATATGGTACGGCACGGGGGCGCGCGGCGCGAGGCGTGGGCGAGTTTGACATTGGACCGCATCCGTAAAGTTTAAACGGGGCTCCCAAGCATTATCTACTAGAAGATGGAAGCGATTATTTACTTGTCAAACTAGCTGAGCGTTTAAATTGGTTAACGCTTTGATGTTTTTTTAATTAGATAAACTTGCAATACCGACTTAAGTACATCTCATCACTCATGTAAAGCAACTTGACTTGAACCCTGTTTGTCCATGTATCGTAGGGGACTCATTGAAAAATGTGTAACATATTTGCATGTGCACCAACTATCAAATAATATTAACGTAGTCCATTTACAGACAGAACTGTCCCTTTTTTCTGGCAACTTTTTGATAGATATTGATTTGATTATATTTAAGCATAGGCAATAGCGCATTTGTAAACAATTGTCTTGGATTTAGTGCAATATGAAGCGATACATCTGTAATTACTCGTCAATAATATGACAGAAGTTTGATAGCATGCGTGTAAAGGAGCTATTGGAAATGACTTGTTGATGATGAAGGCACTATAATATTACAAACTTTTTGTCTTTATTTGCCACTTGTTACAATAATGTAATAAATCAATATGGCACTATTTTTGTTGAATTCTTTATCATCTTTCAAAATTATTTTCACTGGCTTCTTATCTGCCTTTGAGTCGTCGGGGTATCTACCACACTCTTACCCATTACTGCCGCCAAACATCAGTGCAATTTCAAGTAGTATGTGGGCTATAGTGCGTGTACCCTTCTTCGATTGACGTTTGAAGGTGTCCATTGGATGCAGTAGTCACAAAATACTATAACATCATCAAAACAAGGAATGGGTAAGTTAATTTACATCATTGTTCCGATACAATTACTAAACAAAATTAATTGCTTATTGTACAAAACTACATGGCTATTTTGATAGATATAATCGGGTTTATTAACTAAAATAAATTTGCATCTGCAACGTCATATCATTACAACACAAACACGGCGCACTGACTCTTGACTTAAATCGTATCAACATCATTTTAGCCTATCACAAGTCCACTGCTGAACACAGGCCTCCCCCAAAGATTGCCATAAAGCTCGGTCCTGAGCCACCTTCATCCATCGACTTCCCGCAACACTGCGCAGGTCCACCCTCCATCGTGTAGGGGGTCGACCCACACTGCATTTGCGTCTACTTGGCTGCCACTCGAGAACCTTTTTTCCCCAACGGTTGTCAGTTCTGCGAGCTTTGTGGCTGACCCATTGCCACTTCAGCTTGCTGATTATTGCGACTATGTCGGTTACTCTAGTCATGCTGCGGATATCATCATTCCAGACTTTATCGCGTAGAGAAACTCCGAGCATAGCCCTTTCCATAGCGCGCTGTGCAACTAAGCTTCCTCATACGGCCTGCAGTGAAGGACCAAGTCTCAGTTCCGTAAGTCATCACTGGCAACACATACTGGTTGTATACGTTGTTCTTAAAGTTTAATGGCATACTCGAATAGGTAAAATAAATAATGATATAAATCATATACAGCACCAAAAATGATTAAAAACATGACATGATGTTTTCGTCTCATCTTATGATGGATGTGACGAAAAAAATCAAAAATAATGCATGGAAAACGTTTTAAGTCATTTTAGTTAATCACACGTAAAATGCCAATGACGGAATAGAATAAAATGAAACTAATTAATCAACCGCATGACTTAATTGCCAACATAGTCAGACGGCTAGATCACAGGTTCTGGGTTCATCCCAACCACAACCAATATTTTTCAATCAAAGACAATATTTTTGCACCCCATAAGTCACTTATTTCTTACATTGCATGTGACCCTTCTCTCGATCTTATTGCAATTAGATTTTGTTTAAAAAAATAACGTAACAAAATGTGAACATGAGAATAAAATCAACATAGTTGTGGCCAACTAAAAATTTTTAAGAGAAAAAATTCTTATAGTCTATTTATGTTGCTTCCAGAGCAAGGCAATAGAGGTCAAAGCAACGTATAACAACCCATTTTGCATATCGATTCGTATTGCCTAATGCATCTAATTTGGGATCACTACAGTCAATCATACAGAAGAGTGGTTGTGAAACTGAGATTTACTTGTTTTCTTGTTCTCTATTTTTAAACAGTATATTGCCAGAGATTTTTCGTAGCATATTTCTATATCCTATCTACAGTTCGTTTGGCAAGGACAAACTCCATACAGGTTAAGTAAGCAAAACCGGCCGTAGATCACTGTAGAAATCGGTCATTTTAATCAAAATTCTTCTCATTTCGAAGGTTTTCAATTAGGTGCTTATACATAGGTACCCTGATTCTCGACTACTCCACCTAGACAGATCGATGTAAATTGTCCGTCCGAACCTCCCTTGGTCGGCTTATATTATTTATAGTCCTATAGTCCTTCTGTCAATACAGATAAGTATTATTAATGCCGACATGTAGTTGAGCATGACGATTATGGTAAATTCTTATGGAGGAGGCCTAAGCCTAGACTATTTACAGGCTATTAAATGTCTATAAAGTCTATAAGAGTGTATATTTTGTCAAAGGCGTCTCTAGCCTATATAGCGCCCGTGTGCAATCATTACTCTAGCGAGGCGCTACTCTACCCTAGTAAGCGCGTGTTAGATTTTAAGGTAAAATGAACTAACAAAAATATAAATATACTTGTTTTTAAATATTTGTACTTAAACGTAGAACTTACTATAACAGTAATTAAAAGTAATCGATTATCAAAATTAGGTAGGAAATAAGAAAGTACAGAAGTAGTTTAAATAATACTTTATTTAATTATATAATTCTACCACCGTTTCGTAACGAGGTTCTTCTAACGGAGAAGAAACAGGCGAAAGAAACTCCGTAGGTACCCTCTCTTTTGAGAAAACTATTACACCTTAATTATTAACAATTCACTACCACTCCTTTATAACAACACCTCTTTATACAATTAATATGATTCATTAGGATTTAACATGAATTTACAATATTTAGGTATAGTATCCTAATTATTATATAAAATTAATATACAGTTAGATTCTAGAAATTTGTACTGCTTGGAAAGATTTAAATTATTGTTCAATTATTATGAAGCTAGGTAACATCATTGTCTAAACTATATACCCGTAAATATTCAAAGGATTAAGAGATAAAATGAGATATCCTAGAGAGGCTTCACAAATGGTCATCTATTGATAATTAACAATGTTACAATAATATCAGAAATAACACATTACCTTGTTGGTTGTTCACACCTCGATGGCTCAGAAACTACTCTCTCGCCCCTCACTGGGGAACCCATATTTAAAGTACCAAGTACCGACTTAGTAAAATAAAATGCTAAATACAAAGTCTTAGTCAATACAATTACTTACAACTATGGTTGTTTCAAATATAATTTTACACAATAAATTGCTCCATTTATTTTAATACAATTTGTCAAACATAAACACCTTTCGTTAATCACATTCACTAATAAGTAAACCAAACAGTTTTGGCAAATCAAATCATTACTATTACTATATAATACCCTCTTTTACATTTTTTTATTATATCGAATGGGAATTATTGTTGTAACTGCTTTACTAACGTATGTACGTTGTATAGCCATTATACGTTTAAAGTATGATAATATCACATTTATTAATACAATAATTCATCATTTATACTAATATCACACGCGCGGTCAAAATGGAATAGGTACAAATGTTAACATGTCTATATAAATGTTATGTCAATGTTAAAAAATGGAAAATGTAAAAAAAATCGACTTTCCACATCTGTCAAATTTCTTCATTCTAATTTCGACCTCATGTCAAACACACAGTGTTCAATATCAATTGGGATACATTTGACAGATTCGGGAAGCTTAATGCCAAATTTTACTTTATATAGAAAACAGTCGGATTTGCAATGATTGTCGGCGTGCTTTCAAACAGAATCAAAACAGGTGCCGGCACGCGACTTTGGTAGTGATGCGACACTCACTACTACACCAATATAATCTGTAATCATCTGTTTTGAGGTTTATTGCATGTTAAAAAACACAAAAGTTACTATTGTAAGAGCCGCTCGTGGCGCGCCTTGCTTTGGTATAACTCGGCATATGTAAGAAGAGCTCCGGATGCCATACAAAATGTATGCAAATCGGCGCTCGTTTTACTTGAAAGTGCCGAGGGCGGCGTCTCCTAATACCGCAGCAACGCACATCTTGCACTAAAGGTAAAGTTGCCTCTGTATTTTGTCATACATTAAAATTATCTCTCTTTAAAATAACCCTGAAGCTGCTGAAGCTTGAAAAGTTAAAATGGCGAATAGAACTAACTTCTCAGAATAACGATTACGATAGTGAACATAGGCCAGTTCTGGATAGCGCCAGCAGTAAGTCAACTACATAAAAAATCATAAAAAAATACTTAATAAGGATAATAATTACTTAATATACAAAAAGGCAAAATTTCGGAAATTTGAGATGAATTTTCGGACACATCAATGTCGATCTTTTTTAATGTGGTTCAAATATAGCGGAAATATTTGCACTAACATCTTTCACCAAAAATCCATAACCTGATCATGTTTGTGGATAAACTATAAACTGAACCTGTAAACTATTATTTGTTTATGACATCTATCCTAGACGATTAGGAAGTTAAACTAGTTTTCTTATTGTTTCCTGTGCTTTCAAATTTAGTAGCACAGAAACTCAAACTAGCATTTAAACATAGTAATGAAGTGAAAAAACACAAAACGAAGATACAAAGAGCAGCGTTATAGCGTAATTTGAAAACACTGCGACAAAATGAAGCAATAACAAAATTCGACACGATACGCATATATAAGTTACACAAGCGTAAAGTGGAACGTAAAAGCAGTGCTGAAGCGTTGATAACCCTCGCCTATCAGTCCCTTGACATTGACCTGACCTAGATTGCAGGCGTTAAATGCCCCGCCTCTATAGCTATTTACTTAAATACAATCTCTGCTGTTACGGTAAAAGCCACACCCAAGCACTATAGATGCCATTATCGAACTCGTAGAGCGTAACACAATACACCCTTTTTAAGGTTTATCAAACAATAATTTCTAGTAAGGAAATTGAGAATATAAACATGCTTATGTAATGTGTTCAGGGGCCGGATTAACCTAAAGGCAAAGTAGGCCTGTCTATGAGCCCAGCTGTTTAGGGGCCCTGCGGCCTTTGACGCCTGCGGCCTTCAAATGAATTAAATTTTGTAATGGATAGGTAATTTCCAAAACTCGAAGTTATTTAATTCAAGGATGGTAATGAACTTGCCTAGCACTTAACATAATGACAGTCACTTTTGGAAATTCAGACTTAATCGCAAACCAGCCCTTTCTGTAGTTCACATTTAGCATGGTTCGCTAGACATGGTAATGAAGAGACCGGAAAACCGTACTTATTCTCTTCAACAAATTGCATGGAAATTCTTCAAACATTTAAATATAAAGTTTTTAACGATGGTAGAAAAAAAACTAAGTTTTTTCAATAAATGTTTAAATTCAATACCGGATATGACTCAAATCAATAATCGAACGTTGTATCTGTTAGAATGTCAAACGGTATAGGAACAGAACACTTCTTACTTCTTTAATCAATTTTTTTACTACATTTTTTCTGTTTACTACTATAGGGCGATATTCAAAGGTTCCGTTATCCGCATTCCAGCTTCATCAGACAATCTCGGTGGTATCATATTATTATATTGTCATTGGTTCTTAACACATGTGCAAAATTCGGACGTCTGGAAGTGGGTGAAAATTTAATTTAAAGATTCTATTACATTCATACATGCATACATTACGGGTCAAGTTAATAAAAAGGATGTAAAAATAGTACCCGCAGAACACATGAAGTGTTAAGAGACAAGGTAGAGTTCACGTGATGACAACGTATCTGTAATTTTCGCCAATTGAAGTTGTTTGCGGGTGGCCACTTACCATCAGGTGGACTATTAATACGTTTTTCACCTAAATCCTATTAAAATTTGGAAGAAGGTAGTAGGGCAAGAAACTCACTTACCTAGGGGCCTCTACATTGCTGAATGTATTTATCGCGTGGCTCAAATGTTAAATTCCTGATGCGTTGTGTTTTATGGTTCAAGACCCTATCTGCAGCCAAAAGATTGTGTTTACCTAACGGACTATTCGTTATCGAGTACATACTAGGCATAACAGAGTATTAACGTAGTTAGAATGGCACTCAGTTCCTTCACATGTACATGGTACGTATGAAATGTAATTATTAAATGGCTTTGATCAGAACATTATACCTACCTATATATAGTATTATCCTACTGTACGTGTATTATACACCTACTACTTCCGTTAATATGCAGTTTCATATAAAAAATATATAATAAATAATTTTAGTGCGCAATTAAATGCTAATTGAATAAAGAAGACAACATCAAAATCAAGAAACTTACAGTACACGTCAAAAGAACACACTATGCATATCAATCACGAGTAAAGTAATTGAAAATGATGTCAGAATGGAATGGTATAGACCACTTAATAGGTTAAGTCGCCTATGTATAGAAGGAACGGAATCTACACGGGCGCTCTATTTGGGTCGAGCTACACTACCGCCTTTGTTAGATTGTGGCGTAAAAGTTAATGTTGTTATTACATACGCCGCTTCTATTCTGTAAGCATTGGCCAGAATCCAATAGTGTTTGTCAACTCATGATAGGTACGTCCACCTTCCTGTAAGTAAAAGTAAAGTAAAATTATTGTCCTACAGCTGGGTAACGGACTCTTTTCAATATTTGAAATGGGTTTTGGAGCCAAGAATGGTTCATCATACTGCCCCATAGCGGGTGGGAGGATTTCACATATCCTGGAAATAATATTTTTGTTATTTCTCAGATATGCAGGTTTCCACGCGATGTTTTTCTTCTCCGTCTAGCACGTGTTAAATTCACTAAAATTGCTATTTAACAATTTTAGCGGTGCCGGCACCGGGGTTTGAACCCAAGTCACTCGCGTACCACTAAGTAAAACTCGATTGCAAACCAAGCATAACTCTGCACGACCTCAAGCACAGCACATTCTGCGTAGTTCGGACGAAATTAATAAATAAAAGCTGAGGATAGCCCGAGTTAACTATGGCATCTGGACGTCTAACACCTTACCCTTCCCGTAGGATCGAAAGTTTTTATGTTGTCATGATTATTTATGGATATGTAAAAAAATCGGTTTCACAGACATCAAAAGTAATACATGTCTTTAGCAAGTATTTCCATAGAATCGAATGGCGCAACAGAAAAAATATTTTTGTCATCAATCGTATGGGCTTAGATAAATATTAAATTTAAATCTCTAATCTCATTTAGTTGATGAGATAAGGGCGGGGAAAAAAATCCCACTATGTATATAAATAAATAAAAGCGGAGAAACTAATAATATTAATCATGTCGTGTAATTTTAATTTTTATAGATAGCAACCCTTTTCCTCTTAAATGCTTAAAAAGAGAAAATATAACAAAGGCATTGAGTAATGACAGATTTTCAAACTATTAGGCTCTAATTTAGAGTTTTATTTGTGGTAGAGCCAAGCGGCGGCTTTTGCTGCTGCTTGAAAAGGCCGGCTCGACCGGGTTGGTTCCTCAGGCACGCAGAATACCGGCGTGAAGTAAAGGCATCTTGTGCTTCTGCGTGCAAGCAGCACTGAAGGTGGGAAGCTGGTCGCAGTCTTAGTGTTTTTTTTATTGAATGAGGGTGACAAACGAACTGACAGTTCACCTCATGGTAAGCGGCTACTGAAGGCCATTGGTACCTTTAAACAACTTCAACAGAAGTGTTGTCACCCCTGAGGACTAAGAGGGAATGCCTTACAACCTGTAATTTTACTGATACAGTATACCCTTCAAATCGGAACTCAACAGTGGTTGTGCTACTGATTGGAGGCAGAAACAGCTAAGAGGTTGCTACTTAACCAGACCTAGGCAGAGAAGGAGCCTACTAGCATCCTGGCCAACGATACAAATCGTAGGTAAGTTTAGAAAAAAGTTGTAGGTACGACCTAGACAAAGGAGATCGTACTCGAGTCTCTTGATTCGGAGACAGATCCCCTGAAGACTCAGCTATAGAAGCTTTTATTTTTGGTTAAAAATAAACAAAATATGAGCGTTACCCTTATGATATTGTTAATCACAATATGTCACTATTTGATCGGTTCACTGACAACATAATTTAAAAGTATGTCATTCTGGGCACATGTGGTTCTAAACACGCATTCCTTACGCTTAGTTCGTTCCCAGCGTCAGATGTTGCTCGTTACACGATACTATCAATTCAGTAAACTAACCCACCGATCTTATGTTACGGAATGTAAAGTTAAATTAAATTATATCGTCTGAATGATTCAATATGTTTGTGTAATGATAATTCGGTAATATTTGAGTAAACAAGTTCTAAAATTAATCATGTATCGTTTGGCAGCCAGTAGGATAGACTTCGTGCAGGTAAGGTTGGCAATTGTGGAAAAGAGTGGTACAATCTCCCTTATATCCCGCTTCTTTAATTTTTGGCGATTCCGCGAATGTTGTTACATCGCATCGTGTTACATCGCATCGTCTAACCGTGGGTGTAGCAGACGGCGACATCTTGTGTACAATATACAATATTAAGGGAACGGCGAATGGCCTGTTTATCAAGAGTTATTCATCCTCACAAAAATTTATATTAACAAATAACTCTGTATGTTAAGAGTTCATAGTATTGAGAGTTCGATCTACGATCTCTCGAGAGCAACACTCTTAATTGCACTTTTAATTGCAATTTTATGAGCTTATTTACCAGTTGCTCGACGGTGAAGAAAACAAAATTATAAGTAAACAATAATTTGCATCGCTACTATTTTCTATGTGCCGGTACTATTGATAATAAGTTTATCTCTGTGTGCGCTGTGATTCTTCATCAAATAAGCCCCAAATACTACTACAAAGCAAGACTACTTCAATCCCCTATGTGGAGGAATCGTACGAATGAGTTTTTTGAAACTTAGCGAAACTATACATAAACATATTAAATTTGTATCGTTGGTTTCGACACTAAAACAACGATAGGCTTACCACCTGATACGTTGTGCCAAATAATCTCTGGTGAAAAATGTGGTAAAATCACTAAAATGTCAAGATCTCTGACCACCGGTATACTGAGTATACAGTGATGAGAGCGTATTTTCGTATATACCTATATATATGGTGAATTTAGTCACGGCTAAGTTTTAAAGATTTCTTGAGAGACTCGTTGACGGAATAATATTTTGAGCAGGCCTTTTCCTCTACTACTGACCACAATTGGTAGTCCAACGGGTTCAGATCGGGACTGGATGCGGGCCAGTCCACAGTTCTTTAGAAGTGTGGACGGGAGCAGAGTCGTGTCGGGACGGCTACGGTACATTCTTGAAATGTGTATCCAAGTTGGTCTCTTGATAAACTTTAGACACTAATCTCAACTCAATTTGAGATCTTCAATTTTGTTATTTTTAATGCCTCACTCCATTATGTAATTTAACAATTACGGTGACAAATAAGATATAAAATGGCGGTAATTCGATCGAAGTTTCTTACATAATAAACGCATTCCAAATTTTAAATCAGAAATTATAACTTTTTGAATTATAAACCTTATGGCCAGACATGTAATTTTCGAGTAGGTTAGAAGATCGTGATTTATGGTGATATAATAAAAAGTATGAAAAAAATATATTTTTTATTCCCTGAATTATGTAATTAATATTAAAGAAATACACATGTTTCATTAATCGTTACTAATAAGCGGGTTGGTCAGCGCAGAACCGGTATTCTCGCACTAAATATGCAACTCCCTATCACTCTTATAGGTATTCCGGTTCGGTATATTGGGATAAATTTTATGTAATCTATCCGTCATTAGAGCTTCGTTCAATAGCTGTGGTGCAGCATCAGCAGGGTGCACCGCATTTAGGTGATGTTAACATTTACCATAGACGGTCTATTACCCCTTACGCCATACTATTCACGTAACGATTTATTAAAACGAACCCTACGCCCATTGTACCTGCGTCTTTACTTTATGTAAGAAGTAAAGGCGCAGGTACAATGTCATTGTCATTATTCATTTAACGGTGACCTTACAATGACTTACATAATTATGCGTTGTGTTAGTCAATATTTATCGGTTTATTTAACGTGTCTGAATTGTAGGTAGGTACTAATAATACTAAACATATAAAAAGTTGTCTTCACGGCATTTATTTTTTTCAATAAAACAGATTAATGGTTCGTTTTCTTTATTGCTAATTTGTGTAATTTTTATATAACCAAGTAAATATTTCCGATATTAAATGGACAGTCACATCGTAACGAGTCCGGAGCGCCTGAATGCGTCAGAACCGCAACCGGTAAGGGTGAGTGGCGTCACCGGTCATGCTCATGCTCCGTATGCGAATCGTAAACAACGCGGCTCTACCAAGAAATAACAAAGAACATTCCACGATATATTTTGCTAGCAACCAGTATCAGATGTTCTAAGAATAAAAGTCGCACTTGGGAGCGTATGCACATGACAATTCACTATGTATTAACAACTACAGTAACTCTTTGTGTTAATTATAGGCAAATATGTAAGTACTGAGTACTTAAAATATATTCTTACCAAATTTTGGTAGCTGAGGTGTAATACGAACCATTTACTTTTGATGAATAAATAATAAATGAACATAGCAGCCATTGCGCTACACATTAACGTAATAAATCTAGTAAGAGTGTAATTCAATTCTCTGAAACAAAACTAAGAACAGACAGTACAATAAATTGTATCATTACTTTAATATGGAGGCCATATGCTTGACTTAATCCGCGTCACCTCGAAAACGTAAGCAGAACTATGTTAATGACATTGAATTTTTTTTCTTTCAGTTCTTTGTAGCGCATGTGTGTTGCCATTTAGAGGCATACTCGCGATGTCGACAAAGCAACACCGGTCGAGGTTAACAAGTTTTACCTATTTAGTAGTGCAAAAAGGAAATGTTTCCTACCGTTGTTGATTACTTCATTGACTTTTTCAAAGGACAGAAACGAATGTATATTGACGTATTGAACATTGTGTTAGGTATGTATACGTAATTTATACAATCAGTGTATATGCGAGTACCTAATTACTTATTCTTCATTGTCGACACATTATACTAAAGGGTTCCAATGGGCGGACATAATACCTCGTGGCTTCTTTTACCAGCCAACCCTGTGTGATAGAGAAAAATTCATAGCAAATGCTTTTGAATGAAGCTGTATCTGTTGAAACACAACTATAATTATAACGGAGGATAGCATTAATAATAATTTTCAAGTTATCAAGCTATGTATCACTATATGTTTCAGAAAAAAAATACTTTATAAAATTAAATAACAATGATTATCTTATCTTATAAAGAAAGAAAACGGGTAAGTGATACGTGTAGTGTGGATTAAAACATTACACTTTTTTCACTGTTTGAAAGCTGCGTTACTCGTTTTAGTAACCGCGATACTTTGTTATCGTTTACCTTGTACCTACTGACAAAGCTTCTAGATTCAGTCTAAAATATATTTTTTTTCGTTAGATAGCGACATAGTTACCATATAGCCATTAACTACGTTTATTTACCAATAAAAAGTGAGAAACGTTACGTGAGAAATTGCGATATTGATAAAAAAATGGTTCCATTCTTAACATTGTAGAACAGCCCATGCATAACCGGCTTTTTTTCTAGGAAGCTTTTGGAAGGGTCTGGGCCATTTTGCATATTTGGGGAGGGGGGGGGGAGGGGAAGGTGAGTGTGCCGCCGGTTACCTCACTCACCGAAAGAAACACAGTTGTATAAGGTGCCTCTACTTCACGCCGGTATTCTGCGCGGCCGTGGTACAACCCCGGTCGTGCCGGCCCTTTCGAGCAATAGCAAAAGCCGCCGCTTGGCTGTACTATGTATTAAGGTCCCGTTTTCAAAAGCTGGCATGCCATGAAAGATTTTGCTGTACTCACCACGGTGTCAGGCGGGTTGTGGAGCGCGGTGCTGGTTAGCTCGCACTACAAATACTTCTTCCCATCACTATGGGTTCTGCACTGGCGCGAGGGGGCAGACTCTTCCATAAACTCTTTTATTAATGCAGACATGTGTCCAGCTGTAGTATTCGGCTATTACTAAAGGTAAAGCTTTGCAAAATTCACCTTATTTTCGTGGAAGTGTGGGACAAAAAGTTTAATTATTACGTATGTAGGTTGCTTCAAAGGAAAAAGACAAACATTTTTAGTTAGGCAAACAAAATTAATTCTTGCTGCAAGAATGAGTGGTTTGTGTGTACACTGGTTCCCCAGTAAATCTATCTTTCTCGGCATATTAATTTTTATTTTACTCCATGTTTCGAATTGTTTTATTAATAATGTCTATCGATTGTAAACACAGCGTCTACAAACTGTATTTTAAAAAAAAAAAAAGTCGTATCTTCACATTTCGTGATTGGAATAAGTTCCAGTAATCCCGACGCCTAAGAAACCAATTTCATTAATTGTGATGACATCATTAGTGAGTAGCGCGTTTGATGGCGTGTAATCCAATAACTAAGAGAAATGACTCATGAATACAACGGGTTACCGAGCAGTAGTGTATCGTAATATACGTGGGTTTGACTCTGAATAAAAGTTACAAATGACTCATAATTTTAACATTTTTACATTTGCGTTTTACGAGTAAGATATTTATTTCTCAAAATAATGATGACGGTGTCCTCCTGGCCGATATTGGCGACATCTTACGGATCCTATGGGCAGTTGCAACTCCTCAAAATAAGTTTGTACCGCAAATAATAGCCGCAAGCAAGCAAATATATTATAGAGCCGCAAATGTAGGAACAAAAAGATATGCGGCATCCTAATTGACCATCGCTAGCACGTACAAACGATGCGATTTCGTCGCGCGACGAAAATATTATAAACATTTTGGTAAGACCGGAGAAGGGGTTCGAAGCAGTCCCAGACACGAGCCGCAACACAACGCAATTAGAGCAATTAGAACCGAATCGAAAACCAATAATTCGTGTGTTGCACCACTAAATCAAGCAAAATTAATTTAACTGACATCATATCATCATTATCTGACAACGTGCGGCGTAGTATAGAATGTTTCAATTCATATCTGTACAATCCCGAGCAATACGTCGCAATTTTTTTTAAAGAATACTAGCAATGCTATTTGTTAAGTAGCATTACTAATATTCCTGTTAAAGCTCCAACTAAGCATTACAGTTTGTATCTCGAGTGGTTCACGACAATAGTTGAATGGCGGGCACGAACTTACGACGTCATGTTTCGTAGTCCGCACCCTAAGTAATTTGGCTATTGGCGCTGTATTATATTGATGGAAACTCGGGTGAAGTCCCCGTTATAAGTTCACTAATATAATATCAGATCATGTGCAAATAATGCAGGGTTCAATACCACATGCCGGCGTGCTAATAATAGTAATCAAATCCCTCCTCTTCAATATATATTATTACTAAAAATTCGTTCTTCGAAATAGTCATTAATTCGATTATAATTGGAAGACTTATATACAGAAAGTCAAATTTCTTTATACAAGCTTTCCAAAGTCAAAATTATCGCAATTTAAAAATTGAATACGCTTTGCGGGAAATTAAGAAATGAACATACTTTAACGACCATAACCGCGTACTACGCTTATGCTTGCTCATGGCTAAACTACGGAGTGACATACAATGCAAACAAGCAATGTTTATTTATGTACTATTGTATTTTATCTTACAGAAAAAATATATTCGCATTCCCACTAATATAAAACAAACTGAAAGCTGTAAGCCATTTTTAAAAATTTTGTTTCATTTACTTTACCTTACATGTGTATTTATTCATTTTACATATATTAGATATGTAAATTTGAAGAACCGCCGTTTCAGATATTCACGCCGAAAAAGTAACTTAGTTATAAACTTAAATTGTATAGTTCTGGTCCCTACTCAATTTCTATAAAACTACATATATAAGGAATTACTAATAAGCATAAAAAAATGAAAAGATTTTAAATCTTTTGTATTTGTTAAAAATTTCAGAGCATTTGTAATAGAAAAAAAAAACAGCATTGAAGAATATTTCGAATATCTACCTTTTATATACATTGCCATGACCGACAGGGTACGTGAATTTATAGTGTTTAATGATATTACAAATGATTGGTACTATTAATCACGTGAAGCAATATTAATAAAAAAAACATTTAACTCAAAATACCTTCACATTTCGATAGACTAGTGCTAAAACACTCCATAACACTTGCACTGTTAATATTAAATACAAACTAAAATGAAGTTAGCGTTCATTAACCCAGTTTCTATGTTTTCCTTTCGCGTTAGCGGCCGCGGTGAAAACTCGAATGAACCGTGAAGGCCCCTAAATGGTAACAATGATACATGGTAAAAGTACTCATCTACTTATGTCGGTATGTAGAAAGTTCGCGCAACCGTACGGTGGTCGATGTCCTATTACTGCGCTTACTAAGCACTGATAGGGCTGCACCTTGTCACGCCATGTATGGCGAACATAAGGCCAAGACATGTTCTCACGTATCTCAAGTTCCACAAGAAGGAACACTGGCCTGCACTGTTATATGTCCGATACCGATATAACTGTGCATGTTGTGTGTTGTCAAGAACTCGTTCCATTTTTTTAATGTAAAGTATTATCGACAGTAAGCATGCGCAAACGTTATACTACACGGTCAGTGTTTGTATACTCTTAGACTGGTTTTACATAGATAACTCCTCTATTGCAGCTTAAACAAAAATACCTACGTAATTAAAAATTTTGGTAACACACGTCGGTCATATCGTTTTCGAAGTCAAAAGTCTAAGTCTTTTTTTTTAATTTAATTTACGATTGTTTAAAGCTCTTATAAACGTCAAAATCTACACTGGTTCGCGAAACATAACCTTCTCAGGTAAGAACCGGCTAGAAAAATAGGTGTCTCTTTTTTTAAGTAATGTTACTATGTCATTTATGATTTATAATAAAATCAAATGTCAAATCTACAATGTCAAATGAATATTAATATTTTTTAGAGTAGATTTTTCTATATATGAGTTGCCAGGGGGACTTGCAAAATGTAGACTAAGAGTCATTTCACACATCATTGTCCTTAATATATTGATCTTTTTTATAGTAGGCCTTATTTTGTCAAAATATGTTTAACAAGTTTTTTAAATTTTATGTCAGTTTTAGCGACATCTTATATAAAGGAACATTTATTTTATAGCAAGAATTATAAGATGTATATAACACATATATAACATGTTTTTGATGTTAAAATATGTTACGTTCAGGTTTCTTATTGTTATTTTCTAAATACTATTTGGACAAATTCAAATAAGTGCGGTTTGAACTCGTTGGAGAAAAATATTATAGAGCAGTAAGTATTAGCGCAAATATGCACTTCACGTCTTTAACTCCATACACCTAATGTAACATTTGCTTGGCTCTGGATACAACAAAATAAAATGCGCAAAAATTTACTCCAGCTAGGATTCGAGCTCCGAACTTCTCAGTCCGCGATCAGGAAGGCTGATTCATTGTGCTCCGTGGTAGTCATTTTTTGTCCAAACCAGTTAGCAGTTACGGTACAGCTGTTAACCGCAACCGAGTAGAGGCGTTATTTAGGGGACCATTCTCTATAAGTTTAATGTTCTTTATGTTTATAATGTTTTGATGAAAAAATACAAATAATTATTTAATCCATATAAGTACAAAATAGATCGTAACAAAATTTGCATAGGACCTCTCTGTCAGTGTAATTCTTGATGCGTTGTAACAATACAAATTCTATTGTTATGACGGGCTATATTATATTAGCTCGCTCCAGTGGACCGTATAAGGCGAAAATGGTAATGATGATTAACTGGGTGATAATAATTTGGAAAGGGATCAATATCCCTATATGTTAATGGTCAATTTCAGTTCTACAGAGGAGATATTAATTCTCTTAATACAGAGGTCAATATTATGCTCTTACTCGTATAATCGTAGGTGTGTTATACGTGTATAACATTCTTAAAATGACAGTAGTTACTATAAACCGGTCGAGTGAAGGTGTACTGTACTCCCTTTAATTGATTATTAATTTGTAAGAGCCGTGGTAGCCTAGTGGTCAGGGCGCTCACTTTAGTATCATGGAGCGCAAGTGACCTGGGTTCGATCCTCGGTGCCGGGACCACTAAAATTGTTAATGGTAATTTTAAGTGCTGTATTTACCATGTGCTCGGCGGTGAAGGAAAAAATCGTGAGGAAACCTGAATATCTGAGGCATAATATTATTTCGAGGATATGCGAGGCCTGCCAACGCACAATAGAGCAGCGTGGCGGGCCATTCCCGGCTCCTACACCCTCTCAGATTAATACTCAAATGAGAAGGAGGCCTTTGCCCAGCTGTGGGCACTTACAGGCTGCTACTTTACTTTACTTTTTATTTGTAATGTCTTGCTACAATAAGAACTTATATACTATGATATCACTATAATTTGACATACTACTTTACTTTTTCTTCAAAACTATTTATTTTTAATTATTCTTGCCCATCGCCATGCGCGCTTATCCCACTAACTGGTTAACCGATAGATAATTCCGTATGGCATAAGTACGCCGTTTGTACAAACAGTACAATAAAGATTTCATAAATAAATATACGTTTATAATCTATACTCATATTATAAAGAGGGAAGGTGACTTTGTATTATAGAATAAGAACTTATGTCTATAGAAGTTTGTATATAAGTATTCGAAACTACAGAGAATTACAAGCTACATTACTCCAAATCAACATAGGATAAGTCTGGTCCCCAAAATATTACAATTCGAAAAAAAAACAATGTTTATTGTGCGTCTGCAACACCAGAAGTACCGCAAGTGTGGTGCCAGCTTTTAAGGGTATTTGGGACATGAGAGGGAAGATGAGAAGAAGGATGGGGAGTTTGCGGTTACCTCACTCACGGAATGAAACGCAGAAGCGCAAGATGCCTCTTCTTCACGCCGGTATTCTGCGAGCCCGTGGTACCATGCCGGTCGAGACGACCCGTTTGAGCAGCAGCAAAAAACGGGCCCTTGGCTTTACTACGTATACATAATCGATAATAATATCAGGGCATACCATAATATTGCCAAAATGAGACAGCTGTGACAAAAATAAAACGTGTGTAAACCGAAACATGTTAATAACAATGACGGGGTTTCATAGTATTCCCAGGTATTAGTTAGATACACGGATAGTCCTTTTTCTTTGTCAAGAAAAAAATAACAATGAAGTGCCCCTTACTCTCCAATTACAGTTCCGCCTAATAATGAAATATCAGACACTTACACATGGTAACCAGTCCCATATTAGGGTTCCCTGTGCATTGATAACAGAGCGGTGATAACATATTAAGATAATCTACACAAATACTAAATAAACATCCATCACTCGGGTACACATATACATATCATCATAGCTCCATCTGCAAAGGCAAATCACTACCGAGCAGGCTATCGGATTATCATATAGAGATGCCATTTAGTATAACAAAAATGTTTCCTTGCACGAGAGAGGTAATTTTAACTAAATATAATAAGTACTACAGATTTAGTAACACAGACGCAGAGCTGCATGTTTCAAATTTTTATTATAGCACACATAAACTTGGGTTCGGTACCGAGTAGCATATTTTAAGTCGTGGTCGTTAGCGAAGGAAACATGCTGAAGAAATCTTTTTAAAACAAAATTGGGTTTTCCTTAGGACCCAAGGCTTGGGTATTTTAACGTAGAAATACTATATCATTATAATTATACTTGCTTTATGCGGACACAACCTGTCTGCCATGGATAAAGATTTAAAGAAAACACGGGCGTCTACGTCTCCAAAAAAAAAGAAAAAAAACTGTCCTGTAATTTTAGTAACGTAAATTGGTTATCCTAAATATCTATAATGAGTCTGTCAACTATCGCTACGTGGAATTCCGCGTCGTTTATTAACAATTAACACGTGTTCGACGTTATTGTGTTACTAAAAAATACCAAAAAAACATTTGTACATGAAAAATATATGACACTTGTAAACTTAAATAAAAATAGAAATAAAAGAAAAGACAATGACTTGTTACTAATTGGCTAATAGTTTACAGTTATTTGTGTGGGTCGTTGATCTCTCCCACATCGATGATATCGCCTACACTACAGATATTTCGATTTGGATTCCTCAATTTTTCATTTATTTAATTAAAATAATATTATATAATCTGATGGCCGTATTGCTTTGCAGTTAGCTTGCTACTGTTTAGCCATAGGTTCTAAGTTCAAATTCCACCCGGAGTTCAAGTTGGAGTAGTCGGTTGTATTGTGACGCGTCTCGTGTTTTTGACGCAGTGTCATCGCGACCATTCCTCCGATATTAAAGCACAAGCGTAATGTCGGAAACGGGAAGGTAAAGACGAGTGAATTTTTATGTGTTTTCCATGTACACTTGGGGCACTATAATAAATTCCGCAGTTAACAAGTGACAATGAAATTTAGAAGTTATCGTCGTGGTTAAAATCGGCTAGACATTTAATTGTTTTTCGAAACGCAATTATCAAATATCTAATAGTAAGTAGATAATCCAACTTTACATTGTTAGCAAAAAATATTTAAGTGTTTCTTTTAATTCCATTGACGTAGAGTAGTTAAGATATTTAAAGGTGACAGATAGATAGAAGCAAGTTATCACAAAGATTTATCTAATTAAAAAGTAAACAAATGAGAGCGAACGATGTAGAATACAAGGTAAATAACATAAAACACGCTTATTCAGTCCTTGTTATAAAAGTACAGCCGAGCAGAGTTTTTAACGTTTCGTATATTTATAACAACATAGCGCCAAATGACGAGATGCGTTTACAGAATTAACAAAAATAACTCGCAACTCATGCGGTCATACTGTCCAAGGTAAGGACGCAACCTACATTATACAGAAACAGAAACAAGGTCTTTCGCACAGATCGTATATCCAAACAACATAATTAATCAAGGCTCAATTAAAATGAGTCGATACATTTTTGAAATAAAAGAAACAACAAATGAAAAATAAAGGAAAATTTTTACCTTTGTATTTATAAATCAAACACTGCGACTTTGTCGATACACTTTCTAAACATGAATTATCACGGCAGTCGATTGATTTTTAATATTTATTCGATATGTATTATATGGCGCGAAGTTTATAACACAACACGGAAAACTCGATTCGAGAGCGCAGTTCACCACACGACAGTCTCGCACGTCGGAGATTATTTGTGTGGTGTAGGAGCTAGGGGGACGCCGACTAGCGTCGCAGCCGGCCGGGTGTACACTCGTACATTTGCGATGGCTATTATGCGTCATATGCGCGACAAGTATCATGTGCATTACTTCAAAGTTTACTTATAACAACAAGTAATCCTTAAGGGAATGTGGTGAATTGCATTCTGGTCAGGAAGTGCTTTAATTGTTATAGCCTATTAAAATTAAAATTTGTTTTCCTCTCGCCATCGTGTGTATATCTGTCCCACAGACTGGTTTTCCTTTTATGATTTGGATTAGATGTTCTGATATCAAACTGGGTCGCGCCAACACGCCATCGGTGTAGTGTGGCAGCAGAGGTAAAAGGCAAATGCCTTTTAGCTTCCAACACATTGCGGAAAGTATACTGTGGCATTTAAGGTTCGTGATGGTTCTAAAATCACTAATCCGTCTAGCAAGCGTGGCTATCTTGTGGTAAATCTTGTCTATGGGAGAAACCGGTTCCAACAGTGGTCTATTCACAGTCTGTTAAAGAGAACCAGAAAAAAAAATAAACAAGCACCTTATTTACTTGATATTAAGTTTCCATGTAGTCCTGCAGACTAAATCTTGATAAAGCTATTCTAAGGACTTAGATCAGTTCCCCGGTCGACTAATTCATTTATACGCAGGGTGACATGTGAAATTAATTTTTGTTTTTTTTTGTATTTAAATGAAAAGAGTGATATTATAAGTAAGAAAAAAATGAACCGCTCTTTTCTTGCGAACTTGAATAATATTTTTTTGTGTTTTTTTATTTTAAGCGATGTTGAGTTGTGCTTATTTACATATTCTTCTTCTACAGCCTGATAATAGCCTGAAAATCCAGGAAGCACACACAATATAAATGAAAGAATCTTTGCTATTTTCATTACCAGTCAGAATTTAAAGAGTAGAATTGTTCTGCTTGACATCGGTCTGGCATTTTTTGATATGGTTAATCTGCCATTTGTCGGACGCCATACGATTTACGGCTTTTTCCTTGATCGACTCTTACTGCACCCACGATAAGAAAGGAAGTGACAGATTTGTGGTACACCATCATTTGCTTAATTTATAATAATCCATACGTTATTGTCGATCGTAGCTTCGTGGAAAGGGTACATCACTGTTGAACTTAAACGAAGCCAATATCTGTGTAAGACACAAATTATTGGTTTTTAACTGATGATAGTATTCGGAAACCATGTGAAAGGTTTGCCCATACGCATCAAACTGGGCAGATTGCTGTGCATAGGCCCCACTGTGACTACTTTGTACTGCTCCGGTACAATCTACGTTATAAAATTTTAATTATAAAGATTAAATATAATAGTTTTGGCTTATTATGTAAAACATAATGATTTCTTGTATTTACCTGAACACTTGAAATGAAACCTTCATTAAAAATTGGAGGGAGTCCGAGTTGACAATAACGTCTGGACCTCTAACACCTCAATCCCCCCGTGTCCACTGTTGCTGTAAAGCACTCGAATCGTAAATGTATATAAAACAAAATTAAACACCCTAAAATCCGTAAATAATAGTTTAATTCCAAAAAAGTTTGATAATTTTTTGCCTACAAAAACTTTTTTAACATTGTTATATCTACATTTAACTCAAGCCTAAAATGTTTGATTTTGAAGAAAATAATATTAAACTTCAAATTTGACATGAACCGATTCTAAATCGGCATAATTAATATCTAGTATCAAGAAATCTAATAAAAAACAGACAAAATTTGAAATGAAGAAAAATAAATGACGGAAATTAATTGTGCTAGCATTGATAAATTGAAGGGGAATCCGTTGTCAAAATGTTAAACATATTATCGTATGTCGGCATGAGCTTGCAGGCGGAAGTATGCTTGTGGACTTTATTGGGGCTTTTGCGAACCATCTTCGACGCAACGCTCTTCAAAGTGAACGCTAATCTTAAACAGGTGCCCAAAAGCAGCCCGTGAAAACTGGCGATGAAAGATTTAAGTAGTCGCATCCGTAACCCCACACCGGGATATGGGGTGCTTAAAATAACTCCAAGACTGTTTGTGCCAATTAACATCGTATAAATACCGGGTAAATTATGTAGGATATACTATCAGGGGTTTGAATTATTAAGAGGAGAGTTTACAGTAGACTACTTAGACTTTTTTTTTTCAGAAAAACTTCATTCATCTGGTTAAAAATAGTTTTAAATAGTAATGCAAAGTAATCTGTAAATGTCTCACTCTCATTGCCGGGGAGAAGCTTCTATTCAATATATGAGATATAAAATAATAAAAATCGGTATGTGTAAGTAATGCCTGTTGACTGCGGGATATAAGTTTTATTACATAATACCTTAAATATTTATTGCAAGTGTTGCACATTCATGGTATTCTTTTCACCCGGGGCCGTTTTACCGCTTTAAACATCTTGAGAAAATCTACATGTCTGTGACATAGGAAAACAAATATATTTCAAATACATGATTATTAAGAAGTGGTGAACTCGCTATTAAATGTTTCTTAAACTTAAAAATAGGAGAAGACCATTTCAAAGCTATGGGAAATTAATTAGCCTCTACTTTTTCCTGCCCATATTCATCATTCCGCGGATTGGTGAGCACAATTCCGGTATCTACGACCTGTTTTTGCTGCTCCATATTTCCCATATTCGGGTTCGGCATAGGAACAACTACATGAGAAGCTCAAAAATGGAAGATATTCAGGAAATGTAAGTCTCTACGTGGCGTGGTATTCACAAATACATCCTGTGCGTAAATCCATCATTGTACTATGAAAGTTTCTACGGGTCATTCCATATATAGAAGACCTAAATAATACTCCGGAGGAAGAAACGTCGGGTGTTCGTAACCTGCGTGACTTTCTGATTGATCAGGTCAGAGCCTTGGTGGGTCACCTAGAAATATAATACAGAATATGCACAAATTACATTTGATATTTCTAGGTCTGGCAAATGGGTATGCCATCAGAACTGTCGTTGCCAGTTCAGCGTGTGCTGAGAACAATGGTGTCCGGGGTGATGCTAGTGCAGTGTTTCACACTTTACGTCTATCTTGCATCATATATCGTGCTGCTGTATCCCGTTTTTTTGGTATGATCATTATTATAATAGTTAAGAGTATCAGCCTGTAAATGCCTACTTCAAAAAGAATTCAAGCGAGCACCCTGAACACTAAGCTACAACAACTCTTATAAAAGTATGGTATTCAATTTATACACGTGGTAAGGGTAGAGTCATCATCAGTTCAATACGTTATTATCTTTATGGTCTCTTGGCTGATATCGACCATGGCGTCATCTGCTTAATTTAAACGATGTCATCTAAGCAAGATAAATTCGACTTCAAGTATTACCACTACTGTCCTTTCTCTTGCTTCATGTGTGCCTAATGTCAAGTCGATAGCAAAATCATCTGATATAAACTCATGAGGGATCCTTGACACTCCAATATCTTTAGTATAAGTATTGTATAACTTATTCTGGAATAACTAAATCACGTTGACACTCGAAGTGCTTCAGACGTTTCGGCCGCGATACAACTGATTTTCATACAGTACCTGTAGATAGAAATGCAGTGACAAGAAGATCCGCAGCTACCACCGCTGCAAGGTTTTGAATACGTGACACTTTGAAAGTTGATGACCGTATGCACTATAGAAGCCGACAGCCCGATATGAAGATATAATCTTGGATGTGATATCTTTAGTTGTGATGTCCATTGCTTAACTCGCAATGAGATTTATAAAGGACTTAACCAACTGAATTCGGAATTTAATTAATTATTTAATTTTGTTTCTGTAACCGTTGACCGCCTCGAATAAGCTCGAGCTCGTCCATTATTTGCAGGAGTTCCTTAGTCGAACGCGCTCTACAGATTTTGTGTACAAGCATACTCAATCAATCACATTAATGGTGTCAAATAATTCCCCAATTAGGGTTAAGTCCTTTTTTCTTCTTATCTTTCTGACGACATCAGTACCTTGAGATATTTTAGTTTATGTTTAGACTTATGACGACTCCAATTCCATGAATACACCGCAGGTCACTACTTACAGGATACGATCCTGCTCCAGTGCATGTGTGGAAATTTGTTTTCCTGTCGCCCATCCATTTTATCAATTCCCTGAGGTTGTTCGATGCAAGCAAGTTTTTTCTCCGTGGTAGAGTCAAGCGGCGGCTTTAGCTGCTGCTCAAATGGGCCGGCTTGACCGGATTGATACTACGGCTTCGCAGAATACCGGCGTGAAGTAGAGGCATCTTGTGCTTCTGCGTTTCGTTCGGTGAGTGAGGTAACCGGCGACACACTCACCTTCCCCTCTCTATTCCTCTCCTCTTCCTTCCCATCTCCCAAATATCCTTAAAGACCGGCAACGCATCTGCAGCATCTATGGTATTGCAGATGTATGTGCGCGACGGTAAACACTTACTATCAGGTGAACCGCTTGCTCGTTTGCCGTCTTTTCCATAAAAAAAAAGCACTGTGACCTGGATGCCGATTGCTATGGGCTTGGCTTTTGTAAAATAGATGCGCTTTTCATCAAACGACCCTGTGAGTTAGCCCCGGGAGTATTGCCATGTACGACTACAGGCGAGAGCCTCTTGGGGGCTTTAGGAACACCGGCCACTGCAGAAGCTCTGCTATGTGCATGGCTTTTTCTTGCCTTTTGATTTTGGGGGAAGCCGCCGCGACCCCCTTACGGGGCGGGCGGGCCTCATCCGAGTCGGATATCGCCTTTTGTTGGCATATAAAGTAGCTGCTCAAGCGAGTAGCCAAGCACACGTGTGCCATGTTCGCAATCCTGACGGAATCAAAAGTTTATATTTTAGTCTATTTTAATATTTATAGAGTTTATCGCTTCTGGAATCACAAGCAATACCATATTTAAAAAAAAAGATCAAAAATCCGTGAAATTACTTTTAAGCTAAAGCCGTTCAAATATACGTACATACACACAAATAAAGATAAGAGAGATGATGTTTAATGTGCTTAAATAAACTTTTTAGGAGGAACGTCCTACATTAGTGTTGCCTTGGCTTTTGTTAGCTGCGATAAGAAAATTGTTGTGCGAGTTAACTAGTCTGGCCCTAGGCCTTGGCACATGCGTACTGTTGGGACCCGCAAGACCTTCATGCATCAGGTTCCTTATAACCAAGGTCATCTCCATCACACCAGCTTTTTATATGTGGCTATTAGTGTTAAGGTATAAATTTCAAAACATTTTTCTTATATTTGTACTTCAAATCATATTGTAACATGTATGTTATAACGATATAATATGGTGTTACACATTTGCTTATAGGATTTTCCTTATGCCTACGCCCCTTTAACATCTGCATAGTAACTTTTGCTTTTGTTGTATGTGAGTGAGCTGATATGTGAACTAAATCAAAATTTCAGTCACTGTGACTCATAAACAACAACAAGTGCGGGGTGACAATCTGTGAGAACTAAAATGGAATGCATCAGTGCCAATAATTAGGCACTTAATATTAATAAATAAAATCTGCAGATGGGTTAATCCCAGACAGGCTCTTGGAACATCTGAGGCGGCTGGGACTCCGTGACGGACCGCTCCGAGCTTAAATGCAGAAGGCGGTGCTTCTTGATACCGCTCGCATCAACCGCCAGTTTATTTCCCTTTCCCCCTTAACCCTCGGCCGTCTGGCCTTATTTATTTTATTGTATTTAATGTTTGTATACATATTAATATATCTCACCCAACCAGAAGAGTATATATCTAAATAACTTACAGCACCATAAGATTCAGAGTTGTAGTTGTAACTTTAGCCGAAATCGTCAAGAAAGTATCAATCGTTAGCTCAGCAAAGATTTATTAGTAGTGCATTCTAAATTGTAAAATAAAAAAATTAAATTTGATGTCACGTTGTACTAAATATGGTCTGCTGAAGTGCAAACAAGGAAAAGTGGTTTGAAACACTAAAATAAATATTTAGACCTCTGACCTCATACAATTTTGGCTTACATGGTTGACTATGATTTTTTTTCGTATAAAGAAAGTAACTGTGTCTCTGTAGGGAAAAGGTCTCAAATTTTTGGAGTAGGTTTTGATGTTGAAGAGAGCCCGGTATAATGCCGATTCCATCTTTTATAAAATTTTTTGAAATTCTTAAACATGCATGTTTCCTCATGATGTTTTCATTCAACGTCGATCACACTGTATATTTATATTTTCCATACGTATGTTATCTACATCATATTTCGGAATTGTTCCCATGTTCATTTGGGAAGGATCTAATGAAGCACTTCAGAGATACCGAGCAAAGTAGGTTTTTTGATCAGATAATTATAAATTTTAAGCATTAATATTTATTGGTGTTATCCAGCTACTACCACACACTGAAGATTGCTGCAGCTTTCAAAATATTTCCAGTAGTGGGACCTCCTACTGATCGTGATTTCGGTCTCGAATTAGCCGTTCGTAGGCGTCGTACTAAATCTTTATTTGGTGAAGATCAGCTGCGACGGAAACTCATAGCAAGCCTGTTAGTTTCGATACATTTAAAAAGAATACAGCACTGTAAAGAGAAAAACTAGAGTTTTCTACATTTTTTTTAGTTAAGAGTATATGCCACCCTTTTCTCTAATTCACAACCTCTTCTTCACTTGGTGCATCCAAACAAATAGCAAATATGCTTCATGTGTTTGGATGTTATATCCAGTAGGAGAATATAATAGACTAATCAGGTTTCTATACAAATTACGAATCATAACTTTGCCCGCCGATAGTTGAACGTATTCGAATTAGCACAGATCTGCGATACTTGGATGGTTTCTGGATGTATTCAAATACATTTATGCGCATTTCAATCTCCAGCTCTTCAACTTTTCATTTTCCAGCGAGAGGTGCCGCTAGCATCGGAGATTGATGTTCTCATATGTAGAAGTTTTGAAGAATTGTAGAAGAAGAAGTTGCTCACGCAATATATCATATGCAAAAAAGACGACCACTTCGACTTTAAGCGCAGTCTATGTTTACCGGCTCTCTCAAATGTTAACAATTCTCTCCTTGCCCTTGTCCTTGAGCGATACAGTCACTTATTTTTTAATTTATAGTCCTTGTCTTTTTTTGCAGACAATAAACTGTTTCCCTTGTCTTAGCTAAGTCCCATGAAAGCACACCTAGCTTAACTCTCCAGTTAAACTAAATAAAAATTATCGCAATGGAGAAAAATAATAATAACACTAATTTGTATTGACGAATATTGAATTGTATCTTCTTCTTTATCAGCCTTTTTAAGTCAATCTTCTTCTTTATCACTGACTAAAAATGCGCTTGTGAATTTTTTTAAATTCTATTTTGTTATCAAATACAGTCTGTATTCTGTGAGGAGAAAATGATCGCATATTATTGTTATTATTATTGTCGTCTCCTAGAAAGCGCCAGCAAAAGCCGGCAAGCGTTCGCCTATCCTTACTACGCCTAGCTTAGGGAGTCTAAGCTAGACAATGGTGAGCGTCAAAACTCGCATTTTGATAATGCTAGTCACCACGTGCAGGTGAGGTTTACATTTAAAGAAAAGGATCGCATATTTCTCGTTATAACCATTATTTGAATTTAAATTTTATATTTATTTGAAATAACAAACAATTACACAATATAGTACATATTAAATGCACTTAAAAGTCCGTGTTTCTAATTGTGACCTAATTGTTCACAAATTAATGAATTGTACATATTTAAGTGTTTTTATTGTATGCTTACATTTTTAGTTAACTTGTTGGTTGGACAAATGGCATGTCTTTTTTATGCATATTTTTCGTTTACTTAATAACTTTGCTTAACCGTAACTAACTGTACAATATGAAAAGTTATTCTTTTTCTTTCGTTCTTTTTTTTTGTAAAGGGTCATAACAGCAATTGTTCATGTTTTAGTTTAAATAGTATATTTGCTTGTAAGTGATTTTAATTTTTTTAGTTAAGTGCATGTGGCCGGATGTTTCATATACAAACATAATATTGGAGAGTTTTTTCATTTAGGTACGTGGAAAGGCGATCGTCTGTTACTAAAGCACATTCCCCAATACGTCTTAAATTCGATGAAAATATCCACACTGTTCCTTCTGATAATACCGTTGACGATACTAAAAACGAAATTGATGCTTTGCAACATTCATCAGTTACTTTGAATAGAACAATGTCTGATATTGGTACTTTCGAAGACTGGCTTTGTAACGAAGTGGTAACCCCACGCGACACGGATCGCATACTCGAACAGTTTGCTTCTATGTCACTAAGAATAGTGGCTTATTTTAAAAAGGAAGGGACAGATTCTTCTAAGTTTTTCGATTCAATATCACCAATGACGGAAAATAAACTAATGCGTTTAGAATGTAATGCATTATCAAGTGAGAATTCAGATCCACCTCCCTTAGTCGGAAGTAGTAAAGGAAAAATTGCTTCCTACTTAACAGACTATCCCCAAATATTTATGAAAAAAAATTCGGACATTATACACAATTCAAAATCAGATTTAATTGAAGTGATGAATAAGGATACTGAAAATAAAGGTGTTAGCACAACTGATAACTATTCTCATTCTGTTGATAAAATTATTAGTGACCGTGAGACGATGTCTTCTAATGAAGTGAAATATACAAAAAATGGCGATAAATTAAGTAACCTTTCATCAATTAATTCAAAAATAGCCAATGAAGTCTCTAGTGACGCCAAAAATAGAGTAATTAATAATAAGCGGGAACTCAGTATAACTATAAGTCCAGAATCTTATCAAAGTTTGGAATGCTTTGTCAATAGGATTGATAGTCAATTATCAAGTGTTCCGAAGTCTGAAAATAGAACTGAACCTGACGTGGAAGCTATAAATGAAACTCAAAGTCAATCAAATGCGAAAACGCCGTCATGTATTAGTTTTAAATGATGCCACTACTATGTTATTTTACATTTTAGATAAAACATTTTCATAAAAAAAAAACATTTGGTCACAAAATATTTATATAAATAATAAAAAGCATAAAAACATTTATGTTTCAATGGTCAATAACATTTTTTAAAATTGAGGTTGACAAACTGTATTTTCAACAGCTTTTACAGGATCTAAGTAAAGAACACGATAATTGTACTCATTCGGATCGATCAAATTGAATTGATACATTGGCAGTTTGTTTGTTATTATCCATGCATATTGTGGCACCTCATGATCTAGCCGTAGATCGTTAGGGAAGACTAATGTTCTGTCGCTTTGTGCCACTATACCCAGATTTTTATTTTTATAGTCAGTACAGGTGTTCCAACATCCGATACTGTCGTATGAAATAAGGTTGTAGAACATGACACCGTTGCGGTCGACCGCTGCGGCAGATACCTGACTGTTGGGTCCTCGGCTCTCACCAAGAAGCTTAAACTCTGCCACTGCGTTATTAACGCGGGAAGGATCTCGTATTACAGACGTTTTTACAACAAACTCTAGGGAACTGGACATAGCATGATAGTATAAGGGCCGGTCACCTAGATTATACTTGCCTAAAGACATACCAAACAATCCATCAGACCACTGATAGTTCAATCCGTGTAGTGTATAATTCGAGAGCAAAGGTTCAGGGTAGAATGTGTAATGATTGAATCGCCAAAATGCTGCATCGGAACTTCTAAATACTATAAGTCCAAATCGCCATGCATCAGCTATGTACACATGCACATCTCTACACCGAGCATCTCTCGAATCAACCAAGATATTTGAAATTAATGAATTCTGCAAAACATATTCTTCTGGAATTGGATATCTGGCAAGAACAGTATCTGTTTCTAAGTCAATAGCGAATAATGTTGGCGGGCAGACTTGCCGTGGAGTCTCGAAAGCTTCAACCTGTCCAGAATCCAGTACCCACATCACACCGCAATGATCCACGCTCATGCGAAATATTGAAGTGAATCCAGTACAGTTGCCTGAAAGTAATTAAACATTTATATCTTAATCGTAATAATTATTTATCCAGAACTTCAGTTAAATTAATTAACTATTAGCGTGGAATTTGGTGAAAAAGGGTGAAATTGTATCGTAATTTTCTGAGAAGAGCTGAGCGCGAATGATGGCATCCATTGCAACTGCAAGTTTCAAAAGGAACGACCGTATTTTTCGTCACATGTGGAAATGTGTACCACATACCTGTCACTGAAGCCAGTGACCGGTTCTGTCGGCGGTTACCGACTAAAACCTCATGTATAAGAGATACGCTGCTTGCCCGGGGACCTTAACTTCTTCAGTGGAAGAGAAGAAGCAAGCGCGTAACTTATATAGGTATAGCCGGCTGCGCTGCATGTCGGCTTGGTGACACTGCATCGGCGACCATGTATTCAGAAACACCCTTGTAAAATCAAAACTTGTCGTCCAAACGGTACTTTACTTGGTGTTAATTTAAAGACAGTTATACGTCTACGTGCTTAAAACAAATAAGATAAGATATTTTTCTGCTAAAATTGATCTCTTAGGCTCGTTCCATTTTGGAATTGAATACATTATGTATTTCAGATTTTTTTTAGATTATTTGAGCTGTCCTTTGTGTGTATGCTGCTATTGGTGTAAGCTATGTAAAATCCTTTTAGTTGCTTCAATTTGCCATAATCTTGACAAATATACGAGTAATTAGACAAATTAAATAATTATGTAACGAAATTATATAAAAATATTTTTTTTTTTCTATAGGCAATCGACGCCTAGAAACGTTGTGATGAAAGTCGTGTCCATTTACGTCTATTGATTTCTATGTTATGATAATTCATGCCTACTGCCTAGCTGTTTTCGAAGACAGCGTAATGACATTTGTTTATTAAATTGGTTGGGCTCTTGTGTAACACAGAGTTCGTTCAAAGCAACGTTTACATTTGTGGAGAGTTTTACGGATCATAACAATTATGGCTACTGCTCAGCACCTGTATTAGGTAGGGTGACGATATACATTTATTAAAACCATCCGACGCCTAAGTAACAGTGTAGTGAAAGTCCTATCCAAATCCGTCCTCAGGTTTGTATATTGTGCGTTCAGAGAGAAATATGGACAGACAACTATTTCAAAAATTATAGATTAATTATTAGAGATGTAGATGTAGATAATAAAGATTACTCGTAATATTTTATAAATTACCTGAGTGAGATATGATACGAAAATCGTGTATGGAACACAAGTATGTAATTGCTATATATTAGACAATAGTTTATTAATGATCACCTGCATTATGCCAGCCCCAGTCGGGGTAAGGAGCCAGTTGTGGCGACTCCTCCTGCGCTCTTGTTGGTAACGCTGATAATGTTGCCGGCACGCCTTTCTTCCACCTAGGAGTACTAACGAAGATTCGATCTCCCCACCGTTCGATACCTAGAGGTATCACATTAGTTTGATTGTATAGCCTGAAAGGTTTATGGTTGAATTATAATACATTATATAACAGTGAACCCTAAAAGCTTATCTGGGTATCAGATTACATTTTTATTACGCAAGCGTAATAATATACTCAAAGTACGGTGTCGGTCCCGGTACCGGTTATTATGCGGTGTCTAAACCCACACGGGTCAAATACCCAGGTGAATTTGCAATTACCGAAATTAAGCAATTCAGTGTGGCGATCTAAAAATGAGATTGATTAGATTTGTAAACAAAATGTCCACTGCATACTACTGTCGTAGACGTCTACACAGGATAGTAGACGGTAAGAAATCAAAAACGCTTGCGACCGCTACAAGGTAACATTGTACTTATTTTTTTTTCATAAGCTATCTATGGACCGTCTAAGAGAGGTTCGGTCATCGTCTCGGACGGTCGAGTTGTGTCGATTTCTCGCAGGTCGCCCTTCCATGTTCCTCACTGCCTTAATGTGAGAAGCGTATCTCATGGCTGCGTCTAGAGTTACCCCAAAATATTTCGCGGCCCTGGGGATCGGACGCTGGAATAGGCTGAAAGCAGGATTTTGTTTCGTAACTTTGGCTTATTTTATTCTCCTCGTAAAGTGTACTGCTACTCTTTTCTCGGAGTTCTCGATTTTCCCCATTTTCGGAACCATTCGCCTGATTAATTGGCTGCGGCTTGGAGTCGAATTCCGGTATGAGCTTTGTGGAGGTCCGAGTAGTATAAGGCCGTGTCATAAAATTAGTACATTAAGTACAACATCGGTTAGATTAGTTACAAACTCGGGACTCACGAGACAAGATCACGAGAACGACGACCGCCGCATGACAACATTGTATTATTACTACTTTTATATTAGCATATCATTGAGCACGTATTATCATTACCCATTCGCAATCGCTTCTATACGTTCCTGTTCAGAAGGATATTCGAAATCGATCTGTTTCCACCTGTACAAAGTTCCCAATGAATTTTTCGATATATTGTTTTCATATGCTGCAGTTAGCGCGATAGTAAGTAACAGGCATAGAGGCCGCCTCATCTGCAACAAAGTAAAAAGTTGAAAAACCTATTTATAATTATGTTTTCATCTAACTGAATTTAGAGTAACATTACTATGACGCGGTTGAAGCATTACATGAATTGTACCTAATTTGTTAAGATGGCAAAACCCTCGCAAATACTGAGAGGAAGTCGTGGTTTAGTACATTTAAAGGCTGCTAGTTCTAATTTACTTTACTTTTGTTAAAATTGATCAAGTGTTTTAATAAGTACTTGTGAGTAGTTGACAATACACAACTGTATTTATACTTTGCCGTGGTCTGTTAAAATATGCAAGATCCTAGATAATAAAACCAGTATTGTTCTGGTTATTAGTTCGTATAATTGCTTCAGGGCGTTGTTCAACATTTATTATACAAACGCTCATTATCACATGATAATTGGTGTTTTTTTTTTGTAACTTACGATATTAAGAACACGCTTTGTTCATTGTACACTGAGGTAAATAATTTAAGCCGAATTTAAACACTCTTAAACCAATTATTACATAAATATAAAAACATTAAGTGTATTTGAAGTAGAACGTTAAGGGATTTTTATGAAAAGAAGAAAGTAGATTTTATACATGTAAATTTATATTTTTTATGCATGCAATTAATTTTATGCATGCAAAAAAAAAAGCAAAGCAGACGCTTTATTTCGCGCGTACTTACAATTCTACATCAGCATACCGATAAAACATAACGACTGAGATGCAGTTTTTTTTTAGAGTTCCGTAGATCTTCATTCTCCATCCTATCTCCCTAACACCCTTAAAGGCCGGCAACGCACCTGCAGCACCTCTGGTTTTGCAGATGTACGTGAGCGACGGTTATCACTTACCATCAAGTGAACCACTTGCTCGTTTGCCCCCTTTCCATAAAAAAAAAATTAAAACTGACCAAGTTGAGTCGGCCTTATGGGAAAGGGGAAAACGAACAAGGGGCTCATCTGGTAAGTGATTACCGAGGTGCAGGTGTATACAACCTTTAAGGATATTTTGGTGAGGGGGGTTGAGAACACAAGCAGAAGATGCTTCTACTTCACAACCTATTCTGCGAAGCCGTGGTACAAATCCGATCGAGCCGGACCTTTCGAACAACAGCAAAATCCCCCAGTTTAAACTTGTGCCATACACACCTTATTGGTTTTCGGGTCTGATCGTGTTTTATTGTCTGTCACCATAACGTAATATATTGTGTTGTTGATAATTGACAATAATATTCAGAAGTTGTCGCTTCGGCTAATCGAAATCGGCTTAGCTCGATTTGGATTTCTCACTTAATTATTCATTCGTCGTGGAGTCCCAATAAAAATTCAGCAAGCATATTTCCTCGGTTACGGCACCAGATTATTTCAATATTGGTCGATAAGGTAAAGTAATATGATAATATATTACTTTAGCCACAAATATTTTATGAATCAATCATGCACTGAATCAAAACGGGTAAAAGCTACGCCTACACTGCTTCATGATTATGTTTTATTTCTATGCATGTAAATTTGAAGTATGAAACATAAAATTATTATTATAATTGAAAAGTAAGTGAATGATGTTATCATCAGAAAATATATTCTCAAAATAGTATGGCTACTTTCAAAAGTACACCTTAGTGTCACTCGCCTTATATCTTACAACACAATTTAGAACGCAAATGAAAGATCAAAATTTACGTAACTTTGAATTTTGACTTAGTTTTGTAACGTTAATATATGTTATATAAATGTTTATCAAGTTGTTATGTAATGTTACCTTTTAATAAGTAGCTCAAATTTCATATATTTGGAAATATCACAGTTAATGTGTTCGGTTTTTTGGCGTACTTGTCACCTTATCGTGTTAGGTACACCTAATAGTATGAAGATTTATATGTCATAAAGAAATAGTAAAGTATTTCATAAAACTACTTTTTTATAAACCAGCAACTTGCGCATGCATCGCTCAGCTCTTCTACAAAAATCAAGGATTACGATATTTTGTTCCTGATATATACTTTTATAACGTCACTGCAGTGAATATATTATTCCAATCTGTTTAGTAGTTTTATGAACGAGTATTTAACAAAATAGTTTCCTACGTATAATATATACACATATATATGTGAAATCCCAGATGTATTTACTTAAATATTTACCGAATGAGATAAAGACTAATTAAAATCTTATGTGCATACTTTAAAGATGCCAAAAATATTTATAAATAGTTTAAGCACCTATTGGTTAAACAAATTGTTAAAAAGTTTTACGCCATTTGGTTCAAAAAAATACTAAAGATAAAGATTATTGTAAAGAGACATATTATTAATACTTTCAATATTAATAAATATTTTTTTTTATAAAACTATAAAGAATTACGAAACCGTCATATAATACGAAAAAGTAACGAACAACAAAAATTTTTTACAAAAGTATATCAAAAGTCGTAAGTAAAATGGCCGGAGTTCTTTTGTGATAAATTGTTAGTCCGTGAATAGGTAAATCGTTACTTGATTCACCTATTCATAGGAACAGTATTATTATGAACGAGCTAGGTAAGTCTTTTAACTTCTTTGTGCATAATTTCACACATGAAGTTATAGAGACTTATGCATGAACGTGTAGGTTGTCCATAAAGTTTGTATATTAATATCAAGTATATGGATTTAGTGCTGGTAATATAATTGATAATTGATAACATGAATTATAAATGTGTTGTTCGATTTCACTGCATCCATTATGACAATACAAATTTCAGCTAGATAAAGAGGGTAAATCAGATTGATGGCAATAGATCATTATCGAATAATTGATTTATGACTTACACATTTCTTATTTTTTATTTTATTTATTAATAGACAGAGAACTCTAAGCCATAGAGCAAAAATGTTTAGTCATTCTTTTACGCTTGCCATTCCCGTCTTTGGTTCGCGTGGCATGCACTGTGCTCTGCGCTGTTATTACACTAGTAAAATGATTGTAGGGGTACCTATTAATATTCCGAAGTCTTGACGCCAACCCAAAAAACTTAACAGTATCATTAGTATCCATTCAATTGAAAATTGTTTAACTGAATATAACTTCGCAACAAAATCTTCTTGTTCTTCCGATAAAGCCAGAACATAGTTTTTTCTTACATAATACTTAAAAAAATCACATGGAGGTGATTTCGGAATTCGGCTAATAATCAAAAGCTTTTAAAGTTTTAATCTAGCGATAACGACCAGCAATCTGAAGCGGCAATGGCACGGTTACATAGCTTGGGGAAGAAAGCAACAATGGCCTTCATTGTTCTCTCTACGGGAGATTATCGGGGCTCTACCCCCTTCAGTAGTTTCTATTCGGTGCACATCAATATGTGCACGTCCTTGGGTGTTGACCAGCCAGGGTTCGTGGCCGGTGGAGTGGCCGTGCGTGAGGTATCTTTGGTTTAGCCCATGCGTCGCCCTCGGTGCCGACCGCCCGCCCGGTGTCCCCCCGTTAGGTGGTAAGCCCGGCTGACTTACTTGCTTGAGGGTGGCGACTTATGAGGGCCTCGGTGAAGTTCATTAGTTTCCCTGGGTGTCCAGCAGCTCTCGATGGAGCGGGCATGTAAATGTGCCAGGTTCAGGAGGCGTGAGTGCTGGGAACGTTCGTGGGTTCGAACATTCTTGTTGCAAGGCGCTGCTCGAACGTTTCCAGGTTCTCATTTTTCAGATATCGCTGCATTGTGGCGTTACTCACCAGTCAGTGAGCGCCGACAATGGTATGCAGGGTCTTGTTCTCCTGGCTCTGCAGGGTCTTCTTATGAGCGGCATTGATAAGTGCATACCATGCCGGCGCAGCATATGTGAGGCGGGGTCTAACATAGGTCCTGTAGACCCCGAGCTTTGTCTTGAGCGCTAAGCGGGATCTGAACACAGGGTGTAGGAGGGCTTTGGCTGCCCTAGCACTGTTTATCACCTCCTTCACATTTTTGGCCATTGTAAGACGGCGGTAATTGTGACACCTAGGTATTTGATTGTATACGACCACTCCACTTCTTCGTCGTATACTTTGAGTTTCGGTGGCAGTCGTTTCTGCCTTGTGACGAGTGCCTGAGTCTTTCTGACATTCACCAACAACCTGCAGTCGGACAGCCAGGTAGGAAGAAGGTCCAACGAACGTTTCCATGCTGCATGGGCGGCAGTGATTGCCTTTGTGAAGTATGCTGCGTCATCTACGTATAATGCAAGGATAGTGTCCCTGTCTTTCCGGATGTCATCGGTGAATATCGAATAACGAGACTGGCGAGAGGCAGCTGCCTTGTGGGACTCCCGCATGGACGAGTCTCGTCCCCGACAGGGTTCCTTCGACTGCCACCTGGAAGTTCCTGTTTTCCAGGAAGGAAGCTACCACAACGTCAAGGCAACAACGACATTTTGTACGTAAGACCGTGGTGCCAGACACGGTCAAAGGCCTTCTCCATATCGAGGAATACTGCAACCACTGTTTCCTTTCTGCTTACTGCAGATGTTGTGTAGTGCAGTATCCTCGTCAGTTGGAGAGTCGTGGAGTGTCCGGCCCTGAAGCCAAACTGCTCTTCCCGGATGTTTGTATGTGGTATGATGTGTGGCAGGAGGAGTTTCTCAAACACCTTCGAGACACATGGGAGAAGGGAGATTGGGTGATAGCTTGTGGGAAGCAGGACGTTCTTGCCGGGTTTGGGTATTCGCTTGGGATATGCCCCGTGCACAGAATTCCGTTAAAGAGCCTTGTATATCCGCTATAGTTCGCGGCGGCAGGTGGCGGACATATAAGTGTTCGGTGTGAAACTTATGACAGCTTAATGATGATAATAAATGTATTGAAATTTACGATAGTAATAATTATGAATGTAGTAGATCGCATTAAAAATAGGGTCGAAATTTCAGTGAGTCGAACTAAATATTTAACATACGTCAAAGTATTGACTTATGCTCAATTACTGTCCTGGCTAAATTATAGCTATACGGTAAAATGAGGACATATCGTTAATAATTTTTGTACAATATTTTTAAAATTTGTCATATTGTACGTATGTTATGGGCGTACAAATATTAGAAAACTGCCTAGATATGTTCTATAATTCATAATATAAAATAAATTACTAAAACACAATTACAAATTGCCAGTTTTTCTTTAAGAATTTGAAACTGAAAATTAGATGAAAATTGATGATTACGAGAACGAGAACAATCTTATACTCTATGTGTTTTTCTGTGCTTGAAGTGAAATCTTACTTAGATGAGGAAACCCAATACTGGGAACAAAATATTATATATATATAGATATATTCCCTTGGGAATCTTTAAGAGTTTTTGATTTTCTGTTATCCGCAGTCTTTATTTTTATCTAAGATCGAAGAAGTTTCAATGCTCGTTTGTTTTATATATAAAATAAAAACTTGTATACTTGTCCTTATAAACGTGTTTAAACATAATTTAAAAATGTAAGGTGGATAGTACAACATTAAACCTTCCTACTACCGATTTCGTAACATATTAAGCAAGATATATATTAACAATTTTATAAAACCATTACGCTGTAGTTTTAGTGGCTGTGAGTAGCCAAATTACCAACTGCATGCTATTTATTGATCAAAAACGATTTAGCAAGTATGTATAAGTATGAGTATATTACGATATCCATCGATAAAATATCTTCATGAAAGAATGAAAAAATAAAATATTCTAGAATAATTGTAATATTTTTGGCAGAAACTAAACAAAAAAAAGAAAACAAAAATGAAAATATTATGTGAATTAGTTACGTGTTTACATATTAGTATGTGCTTTATATTATCCAATAGTAACAAAAATAAACTTACCTTATACCAAGAAGTGAGGAACTTGCTCAAATTAAGCAACCTCCCGCGTCCGAACAGCTCCTTGACCAACAACGTAATGTTGATACGCTGCTTTGGCTACAACTTAGCTTAATAGGTATGTATTAATGATATTGCGTGGACGGAATTATTGAAACCGGTCCGTAACATTGTAGATTTGGCATGTGATACCAAATTTTATTTGTAGATAGAAATCGCGTTACTTACGTATTTTGTGCATCTCAAAATAACGATATACTATGTCGATGGAAATTTTTGTACCAATAATTCTGAACAAATAAAAAAAATACAATTTTGTGTAAACAATAGGCGTAAGGGACAAAATGAAAAATGGCTTATTGGTTTTCTATTCTCATTATATAATTCTTTCTCAAATAACAACCAAATTAACAGATAATATTTGAAATGTGTCTTGTCTGTGTGTCTCTATGTCTCCATTTTTAAGCGGTAATCCCGTAGAAAAATGGAGACATCAACTTTGCTAATGAGTAATTAGTTTATTTGCTCTTAAGACCCAAGGCGTAAGTATTAAACTTGAGAATTAAGTTCCCTATTTTGTATTAACGACCCGTACCACTATAACTAACATCAAACAATAACGATATGTAGGTTAAAGATGTTCTCTTTCATCATTCTTTATCAACCCGTACAGGTCCACTGCTTGCCAAAGGCCTCTCCAAGAAAGCATCGGGGAAAGCCTGCATGCAGCCTTAAGAATTTGCCCATACTCACCACGTTCGACAAACGGGTTGGTGAGCGCTGCTCCGAATGCTTTTCACTAGTGACGCAGTCCGGTCACTGGTCTGTAGGATTTGGATTCGGTAAATTTCTATAGATTTTCCGCTATAATGCGGTCTCCATAGCCTCGTTGGTTAGCTAGCTGGGTAAACTGGATAGCTGACACCACATACAGATAATGATGGCATTTGGAGAAAAAGATGATATCCACTGCAGGAAATAGGCCTCTTCCATTGGGATGATTTGCCTCAATCGCCTCGCACAGTAAGCGGAATGGCGAACTAGACATCTAGCACCTTAGACCCTGTTGTGCGCCATAGTTCAGCTTATTTTTATTATAGTATTCTAGAAATGGTTATCCCGCCATCTGTCGGTAACCATTGTGATTTTCAAGGCTTTCCTTTAATATACTCTTTCGACACCCTTTGCAGTGTGATATCGGCGAAAGAATCAGCCACAACCCAATTCGGCTATTATTAGGAGTTCAAATATGAATATGCTTAAAATGATAACAAAGTCCGATGAAAAGCAAAGCTTGTCAAAGTTTGGAGCATCCTGATCAATTCTAGACTTTCTCGGACTCACTAAAATTATTCGTATTTCAGCAATTAAGTCATTTAAAGTAGTTTTGAAAACTTTTCTATTAAATAACGTTAACGTTAGAGACTTTAATTTGATTTAAATTACGTTACATATATTAATAAAAATGTTACGAAACGCTCTGAAAAGTTATTGTTTGTCCCCTACGCCAATTGGGATTTCTATTGACTACAATTCTTCTTCATCTGTGAATAGTCCACAGATGGATATAGGTCTCCCCGAATAATCCAAACATATCCGGTAAACAAAAAATAAAATATCCGGTTAACTTACTCACCGAACGAAACGCAGAAGTACAAGATGCCAGTTTTCCCGCTGATGTTCTGTAAGGCCCCGGTACTATTTGTTTATTTATACCTTGTAGCTTACCTTCTTCTAAAGGGTTAAAATTAACGGACGTAATGCCTCGTGGCATTCTCTCCCAGTCTACGCTGCGTGATGGAGAGAAATACGTTGTAGGTGGCACTATTGCGATGCAAAAGTAAAGTTATTAAATAAAAAATTAATTAACAAATTAATATTAATAGACCATTTTAATAATTATACGAACAAATTAGTAATTATGGAACATATTAATAATGTAGATTACATATAGACTTATATAAAAATACAAAATAAATTCTGAACTGGACAATATAATACTATATTTACCAGCAAAAATGAGGAGGAACACAAATTCGTCAAATGGTAATTATTTAGTAAATATGCTCGAACGTATCTTTTAAAAGAAAATTTATTTATAGCTGTCTCAATGTAATTGGGTGGGTAATCCAGAGGAGTATACCCTGAACTGCGAAAGAAGGCCTGAAAAGTCCCGTACTATGCTGCGGGATGCGACGATTACGTTTGTTGCGGAAACGAGGTTCTCGGTCAAGAGTTGTTTGGAGATAGTGAAAATTATATTATTATTATGGATAAGAAGGTGAATTTGGATCTGTTAATATGGAATACAATGATAAGAAAAGTCTGGAGCTACTCCTTTGGCAAATAGTGCGGTAGGTGGAAACATGGTCATACGTACGTCTTACTCATAGCAACGAATACAATTGTTAAGTAGGCGCTCCAACATATCCAGAAGGTTTTTAGACAGTTCCGGTTAACACCCATCTGCATAATCCATTACAGGTAAAATTATAAGAAATTATGTTACTACGGTCGAGCCGACCTTTTCGATCAGCAGCAAAAGCCGCTGCTTTGCTCTTCCACCTACAAATCCTTAATTACTGTGCCTACTCACCAAATCATGCGAAGTTTCAACGCGTGCTCTTTCATGCACGTCAGATAATTCATGTGGTACCCATTTGTCGAGTTTTTTGTAGAGCAAATGTTTTAATATTTGTATAAACTGACTACAAATAATTACACTAATTTTTTGGTTGTTCAATAAGGATCGGCTACCAACATTACTTTTAATTCATCGTTACTTACCCTAGTGTCTGGTCTTTCTCGTGGTTCAATCTTCAAGCCTAAGTTTCCACTACGAAAGCGATTACACCAAAAATGCACAGTGATGCTACGTTAGAAACATCTCGGAAATCGTATTCTAAAATTGTGTTGTTAACTCTTAATGTGCTTAACTCAAGTACAAGTGTAGAAACAATTGAACGTCAATCAATAGCATTTAAACAGTTTTAAAATTTTTGTGTGCTTTAATCACTACTAATTTACACTCTACTAAAATGGCAACCGGCAAAGTATGAAACTTTACTCCTGTTATTTGTTTGTAAAGTCGATCTTTTGTTAACCATTCATTAATTCAAACTTCAATTAATCAATTGGATTTAATTATTGTATATTATGCAATGTAACCACATTATAAGAAAATATGTATAAACGAAAAAGCAACCACGTGCGCTTGATGGTGAACGTGTTTATTTTTGCACCGGTTTCGTGTTTTGTAAATACGTAAATTTAAAATAAAATTAAAGTTTCAAGTACACATGTCCTCCGTGGTGAAAGAAAACATGTCAAGATTATCAAAATAGCCGAAATATTACAACAATTCTTTTACATACGAGTTTTGCTTAGTAAGGATATCAAGGAAAATATACCATTCGCTATATTAATGTCACCTCCTTACAGTGCTCCTTGCTTTTTATAGTCGAGGATATGACGGATCGATTGATGGCTGAAAATCCTTTCGAATATACCGATCCAAATCTCGAAGAATAATAATGGGGAATAGCATTGTAATGTAATTGTAAAGTAATTCCACTGTATTGGTGGTGATCTGGGACAGGTTGCGCACTTGTCCAGCGAATTATTTACATTAGGCATATTATGTCTGTGGTGTAGATAGTAGATAGCTGAACCCTTGAACAAGCGCATGAAATAAACCAACTCTCGGTAAAGAGGTCGCACGTCAAATCTGATATTATTTATATAAAACGGTTACTACTTACTTAGGCAATGTAGCCTTGGCGCGTTTACTAAATTACTCGTCTACGAGAGCCAAACTATATACTTACACATATTTGAAAAATAAACTGGCCATTTCTTGTTCTAAAATACCTTTAATGAATATTTCCTTGTACGCAAGCGCAACGTATATATAATATGCATAATGAAATTGTGGAACGATTAAAAGTTACAACCTTTTTTTTTTTAATTATTATTGAAGATTTTATAATATTTAGAAATAGCATCCGACCGCGGTTTCACGTGTAAAAATTCTTCCAAGCTATGTTAATTTCAAGGCCTCAAGATATGTTCATGGCAATTTTATTAAATCGCTTCGGCCGTCTCTGCGTGATTAAAAGAAAAGTATTCAAACGAACATACTTTCACATATTAGTAGAATATTTATTATATAGGCTCAAGTGAAAGTTAGATTCAATCAAGCTAAATTGTCTCAACCTCTAACCACCCATTTGGTAAACGGCCGTGAAAGACATATGCATCTCATATCATCACATCTTCGTGTGCCACCAATAGAATCTTAAGTCTTATAAAATTTAACTATGCAGACACAATGTAAGTATTTATGACATATTTCATTGTAAATGCAAGTAACCGCCGAGGACAGCATTAAAATAATCAGCATCTTCAGAAAAGTAACTAACAACTAAAACGTTACATAACAAATTATGTATTTGTGTTTGTTTTGTTATCGAGTGGCGTATTTGTGCAATAAATGTTTCTTTATTTATTTATTTATTTCTTTCTTTCTTTCTTTCTTACTGGTTCCAAACATTATATTCCTTGATAGTCACCTCAGGATACTGCTCTAAATGTTTAAGCGTTATTGCCATATTATGTCACCTTCCGAAACCATGGTTTTATCACGGTGGGGTTTTAAGAAAGTAGTCTTTAGAATGCTGTAACTAAGCAGCAAAATTAAATTAAACGCGAGTAAAAAAGTAATTTTGTAGTATTCTATCGCTCGCGTGTCGTTCGTCCCGGTCCCGAGATTGCAAGGGTCAGTAAGATGGCCGCCACGCCCTATTCCGCTCACCGCCTTTTATGACATCACAGCCGTTGAGTGTTGTTGGTGGCGTAGCCAAATGCTGCTAACACGCTATTTTCTAGAATTTAAATTATAGATAGCTCCTATGGCCCTCATTTGTATAACGAATATTGTTTCAATATCAGTCGCAAATCCCCACAGCAAAATACCACAAGACATTACGCCTTAGAAATAACTAAAATAAACTATCCCAGCTGTTTCAATATTAGTAATACCACTTATTTTTCTTACTGCATATGCTGCAGAGCTAAGTCTGCTAGCAAGTTTGTATATATAGGGGCCCCATTGAGGTTTCGCATCTAGAGTTATTCCAAAAAAAACAGTGGTCTACAAGGCCTAACTCTTCCCCATTTATTTACTTTGCCATCTAAATGTTCACCATTAGGTATAGTAAATTTGTACATGAAGTTTTATTGCCGTTTAGAAGAAAATTATTATTCCTTTTATTGAACTATTTTTGACATGGCATTATTCAGCTCATCGTGTTTTACAAGTACTCGTTTAATTTTAAAGATTAATGCATGATCACCTCAATTATATAATACGTATCAAAGTTACCGTAATTTATAAGATCAAAAACATGATAGCACCTTTCAGAAAACATAGCAAATTTTCAACATCAGAAAAATGGTCGTTATGAAGTAATATATTTTGAAGATTAATTGTTATTAATAAGTAGCAAAAAAGTGAATATTACATCCCGCCGCTGGCTAAAGGCCAAACAAAACTTCTAAGAAAAGAAAGAAAAGTACGCTATTTTAAAAAAAAAATTAGCATTAACAAAAAAATTAATGTTAGCAATCATACGAGGATGTAAAGAGGACTACATCAACTATTCAGAAATCAGTCAAGGAAAGGAGAGGTTACCTAGATACGCTGCACCCTGCTGACTAATGGACGAGACTCGTTACCGATTGGGTGGAGGAAACTCCACTGACTATACCGAACCCAAATCCCACATATTTGTGATGAGATCAACTGGGATGACCAACTCTCATACCGTGGTAGGTACGAGAAAATATTCCATGCACTTTGATTAAAACTCCAGAAGAAAACAGTACAGTAGTACATACTTTGGAGTTACATAGGTTACTGAAGAACAAAATATGATATGTTTCTCGCGTAGATGGAGCTAACTCGCTAGATGGTCTAAAGACCTGTTGTCTAGTTAGTCTAGGTGGCTCAGGAAATCATGCTTTCTGAAGGATCCACGTCGGTACGGAAGCGTAGCATAGTATCTGGCCGCGACTGTGTTGCGAGTTCGATTCAGACACGCGACTTGTATGAACTACAAATAATTGTTCTCGATCTGGTTGTTTGTTCATGTGCAATTTATGTATGTAATCAAATAATGGCAAGTAACAATGGATTCTATATAAAGTGCTATTGACAGCAATCAAAGGTGATTTCAATCCAAGAAAGTTATGCACATAAACCGAAGGCAATATTTGCCTATATTATTTTAACAGGCGTTCCAATTTCTTTTAGGTTGTAAATTTTTAATATTTTGTGACAGTTTGAACGATTTTTTTTTTATATTTGCACTTATTCAAGGTAAGAAAATATTTTTTAACAGACTATAAAAGTCAACTGCTAGATATACATAGGCTTTTCCATGAAAGATTTCCAACTTACACAAAAATATAAACTTACCATAACTCTTTACGTGTCATAAAAATTATCATAAATATTTTAATGGTTTCAACATGTCGAGAATTAACAACTGAACATTTATTAAAATTAAAATTATGCTATTAAAATGTCTTACTTAAACGTCTTAATTTTACATTTTTATGTGACTCTCTAACCTAAATAAAAATGTTAAACTATCTTAGTATATTTTTACCCTGAAGTGACGAGTCGCAGATGGAGAGACGGAGATCAGCTTTTGCCATGCAAAACATCTTGTGCTAGTTGGTAATAATTCATCAGTTGTGTGAACATTTTAGGGCTAACCCTTGCCTTTGTCCAATAATGAAATGACAATATATTGAAAACTCGACTATATTTTTTAAATATTAATTAATTCCCAAGTCTGTCTAAGTCTAATTGCAGAACCAGTGCCGGAAATAAATTCTGATACTCGTGCCATACATTGGTACGACCTTGGAGATGTGAAGGCACAACCCGTTAAGCCGGTCTTTGTCTCGCGACATAGATATTGTTGGTGTTATAAGAGTAAAGAATAAACCTTTATTCTTATGAAAAAAGGTTTATTCTTTACTTAAAGAATAAACCTTTATGTCAATGACAGACGTAAGTGCACATTTTATATAAAACACACAATATCTGACTAGTTGTTAAATCGAAGAACAAAGTACCAGCGTATAAGCGTCAGAGTGATGGCCACCTTTAATTTTTTGATTCCATTTTGAGATCTCCATTTCGCAACGCTGCTCTAGCATGTTTTTTTTTTAACTTCATAATGAACCATTTTTTACTTTGATGTGAATTAATAGATATGAAAGTTTCTTCATTATGTTTTATTCTCAATCGAACAAGGGGTAAAATCAAAATTAATTATTTTAGTGGCGACAGCACCAGATACGAATTAATGCTTGTAGGTTGCATGTAGCCCCTGAGACGAGGGGGTTTCATTTTCAAGGAACTCAGAAATCCTTAATTTTGAAAAAAAATAACTACAACAACAATCGGCAATAACTTTTCTATTTTCTATTCTAATTCTCCAAATCTTTTCGATATTTCCTACCTCATTCTTTCGATGGTTAAGATAAAATAATGTTTTTCACTGAAGCACAAAACAAGATTATGTGTTTAATTCAGGGAAAATTACTCAGAAAATTTGCTGAAAAATGATAAGTGCTTGCTTTATTTATCAGTATCATATTAAAGATATCGACTTATCGACATATTTATTGAATATTTTTCCTGCTCTGCTGTTGCAGTAACAAAGATTCCGTTTCAGATAAAACTTTTAATTTTTCTATTTGATTTAAAACAGGTATTAGCATATCGCATCACGATTTGCCCACGCACTTACTTTTTTATCTTACGTATATAAACTATAAATTAAGATATGAAAGTGTTGTACATTACAATTCTTCTGTAGCAAGAAAAAGTTAATCCAACAACTTACAGAGTTTTGAATGATTACGTAAGAAAAACATATGATTTTATTTAAAGAAAAATACTGGTTCTTCAGCAATAATAGTAAATCTTATCTAATGTATCACTTTAGTATATTTTTGGTTTGTTAAAACGACGCTATGCTAATGTAATTTCTTAATAAAGGTGCATTTATGTTTTTTGAGGACCTGATTATTTTTCAATGCATATAAAAACATATACTATCTACCTAATAATCCCAATACTCTGCGCGTATTAGTGATTAGCGCACTTGTCAGTCGAAACATGGATCCTGATTTGGAATCCCAACCGAATTTGATTATGGTGCAGTAACTATTGTATTTCGAGTCTGCTTCTATTGTATTGTGTTCTGTCTCTGACAGTGCACCTGACCATTATACAACACCATGTGTTGGTGTACGAGTTTCAGGATGCATGACAACGGAGTTGTTCGATCGCGGATGTTATCTCTTTTTCCTTTATAGCACAGTCATAGTATTCATACTTAGCATCTCCTTTAAAGAGACCCTTACTTTAAAGGAGATGCTAAGTTTGAATACTTATTTTAACTGCTTGCGGATCACTCCAAAATCAAATTTTTGGGATGGACACCTCCTGCTATAAAATCTAGAAGGCGTTTTGTAAAAAACCACGTATTCGGGGCAGGAGCCACGAGATATGTGCGATAAACGGTGAGCATATGATGTTCTTCTTGTCAATCAAGAAAGAGGAGAGTTATCCCTCCGCACTAGCATCAAAATGCTTCAGTAACACATCTGTCGTTGATTAGCGAGTTCATCCCATCAGAATAAGTGGATTCGGTAGTATAGGTAAGTTTTGATAGATAAAGTTTTTCCATCCACCAACTGAGAGAAAATAGTTGACGCTGCGAGGGACTGCCTGGGGAGGAAATAGGTGCCAGTTTTATTTAACCCTGTAAATAATTCTGTATGACATATCACTATCAGACACTCTCCCAAACAGAGAGGCTTTATCATAATTGCCTAGTTTGTACCAGACATGTTTCGCCTCAGAAGTCGCTGCCCGTTGTGTTGTGACTCGGTGAGGCAGTGCCTAAGCATTTGGCCGCGGTGCAGCGGGTCGTGGGTTCGATTCCAGGACAAATATTTGTATTACTTACAATTTTTTTCGGTCTTTGTCCATGTGAAATGTATGCATCTAAACTGCGTCCACGACACTGGCAAAATACTTCAGTACCGTGAAACTTGCCAACTTTGCCCGTTTTCTCTTTAAATTTTCATTTACTTTAAACTATTTTTTATGAAGACCATAGTATATTATTGTCTTTGCTACAATTATATGATCGTGGGCTTTTGTTTAATAAAATATAAAATGTTTTTAAGTAAACATTTCACCCAACATTTAATTGATTTTTGAAGACGGGTAAAATTATTTAAAATTCTCGCCAACATTGCCCAAATCGATATTTGACGCATATTCAGGGTCATTCACCAACATTAAGTAAGTAAGTAAGTAAGTACCATTACCAACATTTGAGAAATCTTGACCATGGTTTTAAAATGTTTTTGGTAGTGATAAATTTTGTTTATTAAAAATTAAGAGAGCAATGTTTTATGAACAATGTTTTAAACCTACCTTTTTTCTCTCGATTTCATACAAGTCGCATTGACCGATTTAATAGCGTAAGGGATGTTTCGTTCGAGTAAAATTATTAAATAAAAAATTTGTAGAGTGTGTTAAAATGCCTGTATAGAAATTAAAGTTTGGTTAAAAGTATGAGATTTAATATAGTCTCAATATAAGTGAATTCTGGGAATCTTGAAAAATATCAGACTAAAAATAAGCAGACAGATGATGAGCCGCTGCGTTTAAGGTACGAGGTGTTTGGTGTTGCGTTGCGGTGAGTTAATACTTGTGCATTTCATATTATTTATATATTTGTCCTAATATTTTGCAAGTTAGTGTATATATTTATGTATGTAATGTATCCGTATGAGTAAAATGCTCTGTACTGAGTGTATAATATAATGAAGAAAGACTTAAACTTTGCACGACGACTATGTTTTAAAGTAGCAACTATATTTTTTGATGTTACTCGTAAATACCTCCTAGCCTCCTTTTTAAGTGCGGTATAAAATAATGACAAGAAAGAATGACCGATAACGGCGAGAATTTACCACAAAGTACTGTGTTAAACGGCAAGTATACGCTTTCGTATTGAGTTGTACATAAATGTTTATATTCTATGCACGTCTCTGTTTTTTCATATTACTCTAATATCGTATTTGAAAGAAAAGTTATAAAAGTATTTTAAAATTACATGTATTTATACTACATTTTTTTGTTGTAGAACATTAATGTACAATGTTCAACAACAATAAATTACAATATTATTAAAAAGTATTTTAAAATTAAACTGTTATGATAATTTTTTCTAGGGCATTTTTTTTCTGTGCCTAATCACAGCACTGCTTTTAGTTATATTTATTCTTTAACTTTAAAGATGTGTCATTAAGGTGGTTGTAGAATTTGCATTGAAATCAATTCGTTTGCTTGCCAAAAAAAATCTTGAAAAATTATGAAAAAATAAGTGGTCGTTGGATCTCACAATATTTTGATACTTTTATTAATAATTGTTTCAATATCGTTAATCTAACGCATTTCGTATAGCAAAATGATTCCCGCAATGCTTCAAAAGGATGGAGGCTCCATAATGGTGAGGCGAACGTGCCGAGTGTTACTTGCTCGGCGACGAGCGCCAGAAATTTCGTCTGGAAGCAAATAATCGCGAGCCAAACAGGCGGTTTTCGTTGGAGCATACTCAAGAAACATTGCATTCATGCTCGCGTGCGAAACTTATAACGTGCCCAATCAGAGTTGCCAGGTAATGTTTTCACTTTAAGTCTCAAGGTCTTATTTTACGTTACCATTATTTAGAAAATATACTCTACTTCCCTACGACAAGTAGTTTTTCTTACTGAACTTTTTGTCCAGCATTTACGTTTAGTCTACGCTTTTTGTATGAATGATAATCTCGGCGTTTATAACGTCGGGAATATAAAAACAAAATTTAACGCGATACAATCCGTAAATAATAGTTTTATTTCGGATGTGTGGTGTTTGAATTTCTCCAATGTTGTTTTTGAGAGTGTGAAGTAAACACTTGATTTTCGAAAATTATCTTACTCTGTACCGTGCCCAGAAATGGCCTTTGTTTTATGATATTAATTGAATTATTGTTTTTTCAGATATTCAATAAAAGTAGGAAAAAACTGCAACAACTATACAGAATAAACTATTTATTACAATAAATATAAGTATCAAAACAAATTTAAAATATTATGGCAACCAACCACGCTGGTTTTTTGTAGCAGGATAAGGTAAATTGACCGTCGGATCACAAATCGAACCCTGCACAGCTTCTTTAGTGTCAACGTACATAATTCGGTAGTTGTAATCGTCATCATCCAATGTCCCTACTTGAAACATCGGTAGCCTGTTTGATATCACCCATAAACTTTGCCGCTGTCCTTGGTCAATTTTCAAATCATTAGGGAATACTATAGTCTCTGTATTCATAGCCACAATACCCGTGGTTCTTTTATGGTACGGTTTCTTAGTGTCCCAACATCCAATGCTGTCTCTTGTCACCAAACCGTAGAACATGACACCACGTCTATCGATAACAGAGGCTGATGACTGGCCAAATAATCCTCTACTTTCACCAACTAGATTGAATTCTGTTGCACTATCGTTTACTCGGGAAGGTTCACGCAGAACAGTTGTTGATACGTAAAACTCCCTATAGCTCGACATGGAATGAAAATACAATATTCTTTCATGCTGATAGTTAATTGGCGTCAGTGCAAGTCCAAAAATACCATCTGCCCATTGGAAGTTCAATCCGTGTAACGTGTAATTCGATGCTAACGGATCCGGGTAGAATAGATGATGTGAAAATCGCCAAAATTGTTGGTCACGTTCTCTAAATACTAAAAGACCAAATCGCCACGTATCAGCTATGTATAAGTGCAGATCTGAACAGTCTTCTAGCCTACTGTCAACAACAATATTAGAGAATAAAGAATCTTGTAGAACATATTTTTCGGGAATCGGATATCTTGCGACCATCGAATCAGTCTGAAGGTCAAAGACTACTACACTCGGTGGACATACTTGTTTTGGATTGTCTTGTGATTCTATTTGTCCAGAATCAAGTACCCATAGTCTTCCGCAATGGTCAGCGTTTACGCGAAATACCGACGTCAAGCCGGAACAGCTCTTTTCGTCGCCTTTAATTGAAAAAAAAATTAATACTACTTTTATATTGGTCATCATCATCATCATTATCAGAACTTCATACATACCACGGATGAACATAATTCAGTCCCAAATAGCGATTGGGGATAGTAGAGTTAAACAAATAGGACGGAAACAATTATTTACAGATATATTGAAGTCGTGCAGTGGACCTCAAGATATTATGACCACTTTCTGCTTGAGTTAACTATGACATCAGAACTAACACCTCTGTCCTTCGTGATCATGGGTGCTGTAAAGCACTCAAAACGTCGGAAACATAAATACTATAAATTAAACACTGCAAAATCCGTAAATAATAGTTTCATTTCAAATGTGTATTGTTCGTGTAAATACAAAAAATCATTATATAGGAAGGATTTGACGTTAGTCACGCTTGGCAAATAGACTAGGAATCGCAATACAAGACGATAAGCACCTTACTTCATATTAGATACTGTGGCCCTTTTCAGTCTCGGAATTTAAGGCCGGCAATTACTCATTTTAGATAGACTACGATAGTTATTCCATCTTTATAAAAGTAACTTACATACTACCATACATTATCATTAGTATCTCAGAAACTTTTAAAATACAGGGTTATTTCTACACGTGAGGATGGCATTTGGAAAAAACACATATTCCCCCTTGCATAGTAAAGTTGAGCATTAAGTAACTTACTAAAAGCTCGATGATAGTTCCAATCCGGGTAAGGTTTAAGGGCCGGAGATGCCAGACCTCCACCGCGAGATACTGTCGCTAGTGTGGCTGGTACTCCCTTTCGCCAGCTGGGTAGTGTCACCCATACTCTAGAGCCCCATATCTCCAGGCCAAGCGGAAGCACGTTTGAAGGTATATATCTCCTGAAACATTAATTTGTAACATCACAGACAGAGCATTAGGCGCAAAAAATTGATGAACATGTTCAATAAAGTAGAAAATATTCGTATTACATATTCTTATACGTTACTAAATCATAGCCAAATTATTTGTAACCTGTCAATAACTAATTGTGCAAAAAAATATTATGATCTCGTAATTAAATGTCGTAGACAAATATGGAAAACTTCGCCATTGCGGATGTGGATAGTAAGACAGTTTTAAAAAGCAATAATACCTAAAACATTTGCAAATAATCAAAAAGTATTATAATTGTTCAAGATTACGTCAACGTAGATTTAGATGATACTCTTCATATTTTGAAACATTTGATAGATAAATCTATCTTTAGTACGCTACCAAAACTTTCAAAAACGGTTTTTTTCATGTAGACCATGTGCAAGAAATTTGATACCAAACCAGTGTTTTATGCAAACACACATTTTGTTCTACACTTTTTCGTCTAAGGCATTTTCTTCTTCATAGCCTATTTAAATTCACTGCTGAACATAGGCATCTCGAAGAAAAGTCAGCAGAAGCTGACATTGATAATTTTTAACATGCATAACTTGAAAGCTTTGTTTCAACACACTGGGTAAGCAGATTGGTGAGCGTAGTGCTGATACTCCTCCCAAGGATGCTGCTCCCCATGATAATTCCACCATTACTCGGTCGGCATAGCGTTAGGTAGCAGGGTGCACCACGTGCGGATGAGGTTAGCACTTAGAGAAAGAGATGTTGTATTCCTGTATACTTCCCTAACATCACCCATTAATTTGAACTGTGTTAGATTTAGTGTCATAAAAACTATAGATTTTATCACGTAAGTCCTACGATTATCTATTAATCTTTTATCTTACTTATCTATTACCTAGCCTACGAGTGTTACTGACATTTTCAAAACCTGATGTACCGTAGTGTCTTCTAGAATTTTACCATCTCTATGAATACAAAACGATACTTTTGACGTAAACTGGCTTCTCTACAATTTTTTGTTGTCGAATTCATTGCCACTTAATAAACGAAGAGTTGACGTCGTAACTCGCAATAGCAGCCAGCTGTTTCGTCCTTATATACTTTTCCATGGCATAATCTACATTTCTGCCGAATTTAACATTTTCTACGCAAACAAGTCTTAACTAAACGATAAACATACAAATTTCCACATTTGTAATATAAAATGTGAAATTTATATATTACTACTACAATTGTGTGTAAATTCATTAGTTGCCCTTTTTGCTTTTTGAAATAGTAATTTTGACAACTTTATATTTTCTCATAATAAAACTTGTTAAAAATAATAAATAAGTAAAGGCTAATTCCTGAAGCTATCAACTCAATTTGGTAATATCAGCGTTGACTTTAGTAATTTTTTTATACTATCACTTCTAATTCATGTCGCATACTGTACTACCTAGTAGTATGGTATGGTACTACCTAGTACGATGAGTGACGTATCTTTTCTTTTATTACCACAATCAGCCACAACAAGCTGCAAACTATAGCTTAACTTATATTTTCATACAATATTATATAGTAACACCGATTGTTATCAATTTATTTTATAAATGCTTTGTAATAGACAAACTCCTTTGTTTTTTATTTTTTAATTTTCACTATGTTCTAATTGCATTTTAATGATGTACTTGGTACCAAAAACGGTACTTTGGATAATCGATGTACCACGATCAAACAGTTTTTTTTCTGTTAGGAATAAGAATGGAAAATCTTCTTGACTTTATTTTTGTAATTTTTTGTGATGTTAAATAAATAACTTTACTTTCTTTCTGCTTTGGGTAAACATTACAAAATTTATTTCAAAATTCATAAATATTTTTTTTTATGGTAAGGGTGACAAACGAGGAATCGGTTCGCCTGATGATAATTGATTACCGACCCCCACGTATACCTGCAACACCCGAGGAGCTAGCCGCTAGCTAGCAGGTGCGTTACAACGCAGAAGCACAAGATGCCTCTTCTTCACGCCGGTATTCTGCGAGGCCGTGGTACCAATCCGGCCCTTTCAAACAGCAGCAAAAGCCGTCGCTTGGCTCTACTGCGTTTGAAGTCAGGACACGACGAAGAGAAGTAAAGTCATTAATTCTGGTGTACCAGAATGTCTGGTGTATTTTATAGCGAGATGAGACTAAACCCTCCAAGATTATAAGCCAATTATTTGCTGGCGCTTTCGTGGAGAGACATTTCTCCATCGTCTATTCCGGGGCACTGACAACTGTCCCCGGCACATATGATTCGCGACAACTGCGACCTATTATCTTCCTCAGGGTTCATTTTTTGGGCGCTCACGGTCTCTAATCCAGTTAAATTCTAAGTAACTCATTACTGCGTATACTATGCGTAAATTTAATTTTTTTTTGTTAGCATAATTTTTCAGTCAATAAAAAATGCTGGAACTTATAACTCTATTCGACGAGATTCACCTTAAATGATCGCCATTGGCAGTTCTATTGATTTTTTTTGTACTAGACACCTACTACTGAGTAAGAAGCTGCGGGCAGTCATTGGTTGAGAATTTTAAGTTTGGCATATTTGAGCTGTTATTTTTTTTAATTTTCTCGTGAAAACGAGAACTTACCTTTAAATATTTTTGTTTTTATATTTACTTTCTGTTAGCGATACAGATAATTTAACACCACAAGGTAAAATAAATATGTACCATGTTGTCACTAACACCAATGTCTCGAAAACTGTATAAAATACATACTCTGTAAAAAGCGCCTGGCGTCTGTGTTGTAAGCTAGGGAACTCGAAGTCGATTGTCTTCCATTTGTAAAGAGTGCTGAAGGGCGGGGTATCGTTGTCGGCGGGAACTGACTGCGGCCGTGCTAGTCCCATCATAGCCAGCCATAGTGTGACGGCAGCTGATCTAGTGCGGTCTGTAAGACAAAAATAAGAAACGGTTTGTGATCGGATAGATACGAAAAATGGGGAAATTTACTATCTCTTTTTCTAAGTTCCCATCTCACCTTCACATGGGGCCTGCTATCTAACGAGCGAGGCTCTGGCGACCGAAGAAGGGCGGAAAATATACCAGATTTGAAAAGAAACTATATTATAAGCTCCATTTACATCATGAACTGATAGGTACGTAATCACTATTTTAACTAATATAGCTGCGACATGTGGGGGTCCGAAGTGCCGTCTAAGCTGTGAAGTACGAGTATCTAGTTATTAACCCACTTGCCCTCTGTTGGAAGAGGTCTATGTTCAGTAGTGCACTGTTTTAAGACAGAAGTATCCGACTTAATCCTACCTTTCAATTGCCGTAACAATGGAATTACTATTACTTTGACAAGTTAATAAATTAAGTTTTTTTTACATTTGATGGAGTGAACATAACACTGTCTTCTAAACTTATAAACTAGTTGTCATGGATTGGTGTGTGAAATGATGTCGCAATTTAAAAAAATACTTCTGGCTTAAGGAGACAACAAATTCGCTATTACTCCTAATTCACTTATGGGACACAGCAGCACAGGTAACTAGGGTCCATAGTCTAGCACGAAATACCCTTCCGCTCCTGAGATATCAACTGATAACAGTTCTTAGACGTGGGTATGATAATTTTTTTTATTTAAGTACTGTATGATGTACAAAGTTGAATTCATAGCTGGTTTCCTGGTTGAAACAGCCCCAGCTTGCTAACAGCTGGAATCTTGTCTTTTAAAATGGTACAGGTCTTTAGATAAGTAAACCTGTTAAGGAAGTTTTGAAGTTAAAGCAGTACGTCATGTGTCGGGAAATTATATTTTTGCCCTGACATATACCACATATGCACCATATAAGCTATCCCTATGTCTAATGTCCTAAGTCTACGACTTATACTAATATCAGAACCTTTAAATTTTGAAGCCCTGTGTAGCACTGCCAGTAAAAAAGTGGTTTTCGGGTCTGATTGGTTCCATTTGAACAACGCATTGTATTGCAGGCTTTACAGGCTTAGTAGATATATTAATGTTTTGATCCTTTTTGATGTTGTTGCGGAATGGTAGATTATCTTACGCCGCCACATAGTTTAATGCAAATGTTACGAATCTAAATTTGTGCATAGACTGTACCATTGTTAATAAATAATTAATTAATATAATAAAGTGAACATTTACTCACACATTCTCGAAGTTACGACTAAAGGTAACAATTTAATAACGCGTTACACATCACTGCGCTGAGGAAGTTTAGCGTGCGCCGCTGCTAAGGTAATGGCAGTAATACGAGTAAGTGATTGTTTAAGGTTTCAAATGAACGATTGAGCTATATGCTATATGTTGTTTGATGAATGTTTAATGAAAGAATACATGTTACGGTAATACTAGACTTACTAGCGACTTAATATTAAAAATAATTACTCCAAAACTGTGGTAGCCAAGCGGTCAGGACGCTCGCTTTAATTTCATAGTACGCAAGGCACCTGGGTTAGATCCCCGGTACCGATACCACTGAAATTGTAAATTGCAATTTTAAGTAGAATTTTGCACCAGTTCAGCGGCGAAAGAAAACATCGTGAAAAGCTGCATAACGGAGAAATAATAAAAAAAAATGTTTTCGAGGTCGTGTGATATCCGCCTACCCCCACTGGACACAATACATAGCACACACAACAGCAGCATGGCGGGTTCAGCCCGTCTCCAAAACTATCTCAAATATTTGAGTAGAGGCCTTTTCCCAGCCGTGGGCATTTACAGCCTGCTGATTTACTTTCATCTGTGTTACTATGTTTGTAATCAAGACTTATTCCAAGGAAAGTGGTATCCACAAAATAATGACGTATTATTAGCAGACTAATACTGTATCATGTATTGTACCTTCTCAGCCTATTTCTTTCTTATATTAATAATAAAAATTTGCCAGAAGATTCATATATTGTTAGTAATTATAAATATAAATTCGTTCATCGTCATTCGTTCGTGTAAACAAGTAAGAGGACAGGGAGTCGAGCTCTGCAGAATGCCCATTGAGACTATCGAGCCAGATAGAGCTCTACATTAATAGAAACTTTTTGAATCTTAAAAACAACCAGTTCAGGTGCTATACTTCAATTTCTGTAATAGTTTACTTAGTGTATTATGTTAATTTAAAGTTTGTAATGAATTGGATGCTAATTCGTGGTTATCACTATCAATCAACTACTCAGTTCCTGCCATGTACGATACTACATCTGCGATAACTAGATCGCGGCGTTCGCAAATTGGCTGAACATTAACTATGCACTTCAGAAATTAAATAAGTATATAACATTTAGCGCATTTAACGTTTATCGAATAATGTTGGTAAGCCTTCATTAAAACTTTTAAAGCGTACGTACATTTGAAATTTTAACCATTTATTACCTAATCGTACCTATATACGTTCCTTTGAAAACGGAAAAGTGCATTCATTATAAGTCATCGATCAAATTAAGCAATTGGCAGTATTCTATGTTCACAGATAGTTGAACATTATTACTACGATGGAATTTTTTTCTGATCATTGACCATGAAGCGCGGCGGAATGGGTATAACAAGCACGTATTATTCCTGATAGAAACAAAGTTTTTCATGCGATAAGTACATGTTTCATAATTAATTATTGCCTTAAAAGTAATATGCTTTCATCCAGAGGTATTTCGCGCTCTGAAATTCCATGGACCATTAAATTTGATCGTTGAGGGAAACTATTATCTTGTCGGTGGTTATAGCGTAATTTTTAGTATGGCTTTAGCTGCTAACTCGAGTGAGCCGGCTCGACAGGGTTAATACCACGACCTCACAGAATACCGGCGTGAAATAAAGGCATCTTATGCTTCCGCGTTTCGTTCGGTGAGTGAGATAACCGGAGGCCCAGTCCCCTTATTCCCTAACCTTTCCCTCCCATCCCCTAAATATCCTTAAAGGCTGGTAACGCACCTAGCTCGTTTGCCCGCTTACCGATAAAAATAAAAGATAAATTTATCAACCACTTACATTAATATAAGCACTTACACTTACAGTACACACTCAGAGTAGGCAAGGATTTATTTATTTAACGATTTTCGGGAAACTTCCCTTTTTTTTGAAGATAACTATTAAAAGTAACATTACGAATATCCCCGTTAACCACTCGAACTAAGCATTGTTTGTATCCGGATTGGTTCACTGGCTGGTAAGAACCTGGAAAGTCATGTTACCGCAGTCCGCACCCTAACCCATTAGGCCAATTAAAAGTTAGAATAAGGACAAGTGCACAAAATAATGTTAATGGCATTTAGATGGTGTTAAAAAACATGTTGATAAGCAATCTTTTTGTCTAATAGCTAGAGGTATTAAATAAGTCAACTTCATGCTCTTTAGTCACTGCATAAAAATATCTGCTTTAGGAATAAGGAGTTACGCTTGTTTTTATGTTAGTGCTCATTTTTGAGAAAATGAACACTAACATCAGTGGTAACACAACGTAGGTGTTGATAATGTTTTAATCACATTTCGATTTTTTGGTTGTAAATGCAGTGAAGCACAAACATTTGTTGTGCTAATAAATGTGTTATACTTATTTTTAGTTGTATTTTTTTTTCTTGTTTTGTAAATCTAAATTTTTAAGAGTTCAAAATTCACAGTGAACATTAAAAAAAACAATTTTACACAATTAACGTGGAAGCAATAATAAACAACTATATAAACGGCACACTAACCAATGGTATTATAACCATATTGATAACATTAGCACAGAGTAAGAATAGTAGAGGTAATAGTACAAGTTTGCGCTTTATAACTTCCGTACGAGCGACAGAATTATTAACGCTGAAGCCACATCACAGGATTACTTTGGTCTCAATATGGAATATGTAATTTTTTACTATGTTATTTTCAATACTATGTTATTTTTTAAATACAGGTGACCCTTAGATAAATCTTGTACCACGGCTAATTAAAAACAGATGAACAAAAAGAAATTATGATACTCGTAGTAATAGTAATACATAACATTATATACCTCTATGAGCTACTACGTAATATCGTCACATACATAGTATCATAATTTCTTGTAGAACCTAAGGAATGATCCTAAGGTCACGGTTAATTTTCAAACATAACTTTTTATCATAACCATAGAATTTCTAATTTTGCAACAAGCCATGAATTATATAAGTATCGTTAATCTTTACATAAAATGTAGTTTATTTAAATAACGTGCTAGCCGTTAGATAGCAACTAGTGTTGCATTAGCCTTATTGGGCGTCGCTTTCACTCTTGCACATCGATAGGAGTGTTCGTAAACCAAACATGCCTATGCCGTTAAAACTCTGTAATAGATTAATGCCGTGCACGAACATAGGAAACATTTTCTCATGCCCCGTTCTTTATTTACCACTAAGAATTAAAATTTTTAGCTGCCATATTCAGTTTACAGAATGCCAGATGCCAAACCTATCGGTAAAATGATTAGGTAAACCTACGCAGTTAAATGCAAAATATAATATCAATTTATATTTAGTTTATAACTTTCAATAAAAACAGGTATACCGGGGGAAAGTAACTGTTTCTTGACAATTATTGTTATTTCCTGTATTAGTTTCACAATACATTTTATATTTTTAATATAAGTAACCGACCGGTTTCGCCATACCCCATCTTTAGTTATCTTATACAAATTTACCACTATAGGAATCTGCTGTGTAGTGTGTGCTGGGCGTACACGACCCTACAAACATAAGTTATGGTATAACTCATGATTTGTTGCAATAATTGATAATGTTACGGGGCGTTAGTGGTTAAAGAAATAATATCACTCACAACAGATAAGTTTTAGTACGTCTTGCTAACAAAAAATATTTCTTCGGACTTATTTTCAAGCATACACTCCTTAGTTTTTCAAACACTCTTACTAACTTCTTTATGTGGCGTGGTCGTCAAAATCACGTCCAACTATTATGATGTCATCAAAATACACAAAGCACGCTTCTCATAGACAAACAGTTAACAGGTGTTCCATCAATCGTTTAAAAGTTTCCGGCGCATTACATAATCCAAAAGGACCTTGAACTGCCTTTACCAGTGAAAAAAGCTGACTTTGCTTTATCTTTCTCCTTCATTTGCCAATAAACATTTTTCACATCTAGTGTTGAAAACCAGTTCATGCCACATTTATCTTTCTTGGCAATATTATTAAGATCAATGCAAAATCTAGTACCAATCACTGGAGAATACCAAGGGTCTACTTTTCCTCATAGCTCACAGCAGCTACAGTTAAAATTGCTATTAACAATTTTAGTCGTGCCGGCACCGGGGGTCGAACCCAGGTCTCTCGCGCTCTATGAAACTAAAGTGACTAACTAAACTCTTTCTATTAGGCTACCACGTCTCTCTTTATACCGTAATTTAACGAAATTCGATTATGATCTAGAAGGTACGAGGAATGTACATATAATTTCGTAGGTGGTGCCTAAATTAATTACCTTTTGTTCCTATATTTTTGATAAAAGGTTTTATCCCTTTTAACAGAAATCACCGGATTTTTTAAACCATTGTTAAATTAGTAAAAACTTTTTACTAATACTGCGAAATAATATAAACCTCAGTATGCTCTTGTAAACTACTACTTTAGAATAATAATACAATTATGTAAATAAGAGTAAATTGCAATAAGGTACCTTCATTTTGTTTTTTTAAACTTAGTATCGTATTTAAGTTTTTACAAATATCAATAAAAATACGCTTTTAATTAAAAAAAAGTCACATTTAATAAATGGTACATATCTCAAACCATCTTTATTATTAAATTAATTAACAGACAAAAACAATATTTGCTTATAACCTCCAAAGTTCTAAGTGGATTTCTATACGGTTTTAACCATTACTAATTTTATATTCATGACGAAACTTTATATTTATAACACATATTACAGATATGTCTGTGCGAAGCCTGCGCAGTCGCTAGTTCTATAAATTGACAATATTACTTAATATTAGAGGAAAGAAACTAGAAAACGAGCACTTAATCAGACCTAAAGAACTGAACGGTGGACCCAGAAATGTTTCCAATATATTTGGTGTTTCAAGGAATAAGGAATACTTTGCATCGCGATAAAGAAGATAAGGCCACGCGAGCGGAGCCGCAGGCACTTTATAGTGCAACAAGTTATTGTTTCATTAATTAAAACGAATGCAATAATATAAGATCTTACCGTTAACACTCAGTGACTGTTGATTAACCAAATTCGCATTTTTTCTTACACTTTCATGATTTTGATTTTTGATACGATGGTCTTTATAACTTTTTCCCGCCTGTAGTTCAAAAGGATTGATACGATTAATATCATAACTATTCCAGCCATTGTTCACGTTCTGGTACTGTCTAGTGATGTCCGCGAAAATGATAGACGGTGATGACCACTGAATGAACCACTGATGCGACACTGCCATCGTTCCGCGAGCATTGACACTGTGACAGTTATAAATCACCACAAAATATCAATCACTTGCCGAACTAGATACTTAGTTTTGAGCATACACTATTCAGCACCGCATAAAGCGTTACAGAGATCGCAGTTTACGTGTAACCAACGCTGTTCTTAACGTCATCTAACGTAAGACACAGCACGCCGGCTTTCAAGAGGAACCAAAGCGACCCCCCTTGTGTCCATTGCGATATTACGTACTCTACAAAATATATAGTATTGTACGTATATCCTCATCTTTTGGATCTTACTTTCAATTGTCTATTAAGTGCAGCCTATTTCATTACAGACATATGAGTTTTGTAACATTGAATAGTACATCTTGTGCTGAAGTATTCGAGAGACATAATGAATGATGAAGACATAATTGAATAGAAATAAAGGTCGTTGCAATTAATTGTATTCGAGTCTGCAACATGCACGGATAAGTGAATATCTTTTCATTAGTATCTTGCTATTCAAGCAAGTCGAAGTGGATTGCCACTTCGACTTGCCTTTTAAATAAATGATTTTAAAAGTATTAAAGAGAATTGCAGTAGTTTTCGCATACTATTAAGTATACTAACAGAACCTCTGTCAATAATCATTCTGATTTTTTGCCTTTCAGGTTGCCTTAGTTGACAGAGGATTAATGAAATAAGAAAACGTAAACACTGTCAGTCGCAGAATTCGTCGAACTGTACGGAATAAAAGAATTACTCAATAGACATTCCAGCTAGATTTTTGTTCTGATATTTTTATGAGTACACTATTTCACCCTTGGACTACAAATCGATGACAGTAATACTTTATATGACACTTGTAATTATATAATTTACTTTAAAAACGTGTAATGCATTTTAATTAGTAACAATAATAATGTACATTAGGTATTATTATTTAATACACTCATAGTAAATTTTCTATAACATTTAATTTCTTGATTAATACTGAAATAAAAAAAACATTTTAATGGGCATCAAGCCACTATACGCGTATTTATTGGTATTTAGTGTTACATACATTTGCCAATCAGTGCCTTACATGTGGCTAGTTTTTATATTTTATGACGTATTTCTTAGACCTAGTTCCCTAACATGGCCAGTTTCTTGCAAAATGTTTGTAAGTCAGATCGTGTTCCTAACTTACTTAGTTATAGCTTCGGCCATTTATCCGTACTTTGATACTCAAGACTTTATCTACAATGTTCCTAAAGTGTACAGAATTTCAATTACGCTGGATAAACTTCTGGAATATTATGAGACGAAACCATCAAAAGATCCCGAATGGTATATCGCTTTGGGAATGGCCAGAGGTAATTTAACTTATTTCAGCAGTATTTTGAAAGACGTATTTGGATTTTTTATGAACGCTTTGGTTCACATATCGATAGTGTGTTTTTTTGCATAACCATATCTCACTAATTTTGCTAACCTTTAGTTATAAGAACAATTTATATTAAAATTAACACTAGTATAATACATGTAGTCAATACAAAAAAGAGACAATAAAAATAAAAACGTGGTTAGGGCGCTTGGTTTAATTTCATATTACGCGAGTAACCTGGGTTCGAACCCGGTGCCGGCACCACTAAAAATGTTAATAGCAATTCAAACTTCTGAACTCACCACGTGCTCGGCGGTGAAGGCATGTCAATGATGATGTGGAGATTGAAACATTATTTCGAGGATGTGTTAAATCCTCCAACCCGCACTGGAGCTGCGTGGCGGACCCATCCCGGCTCTTACACTCTCTTAAATTTTTGAGAGGTGGCCTTTGCCCAGCTGTGGGAATTTACAATATAAAAAAACATAAACAATAAACAATAAAAGAATCAAAAAAATATTTAGTTACAAAAAAGCTAATTGTATATTAATGTACAACTCGAAAAGGTATTGAGGTTATCAATAGATTAGAGCATTCACTATAAATTGTCCGCTTGTAATTCCTCGCAGGTTAGGCAGAGGTATCAACCTACCATCGGGCTGGTTAATTCGGAAACGGCAGGAGCACCCAGCCTTGATAAAAATTGTTCATAGCACCAAAAGGTGCCAGGTTGTCATCCTATTGCCGCTGCACTCTACACACAAGGATTGAAATGATAAACATATTCTCGGATATTATCGCGTTTAGTTTAAACTTTTAGAGTACTTTGCAGGATACGTGTACACGTGTGTAATACACGTCATGGACCGAGGTGTTTGACGTACTTATATCACAGTTAACGGGCTACAGTTAGCATTTAAAAAGTTTTTTTTTGAAAATATATATAGGTATTTTTATAAATATAATGATCACTACGGAAAGGTGTTGAACACCTTATTATGCATATTTCCAATTAATAATATAGATGAGGTGCCGTTCTTGTTGTAAGGTCAAGATCGGCGCAAGAATCTACCTCCCTCTTGATCCTCAAGGGGGCTTTGAAAGTCGCTATGGCTACCGATAGATGGCGGGATAACCATCTCCATAAATACCAGACCAAAATTAAGCCGGCTGGCAAATTCGCGGGGCCTGGTACTGAGATCGCCAATCCGCTTATTAGTAATACGTAAAAGAAATATCTGAAGAAAACCAATAAATTTAAACCTTAAACCATGAGGACAAGAAAAAAAATTAAATCCTAATTATTACTGCAATATTTTAATTAGAACTTCGGAAGTACTTTTATGTATTTATTTTGTAGGTCAACTAGAATATATTATTAACGAGTTGGACAAATCGGTGCCACAAAAGTTGAAAGAAAATTTGCAGAACATCACAAGGAAAATGGATCGGATACGAGATAAAACTGATTTTTCAACATTCATTCATCGCAGTAAAGATTATGAGTATGGTAAGAATTGTTCTAAAATTACATGAACTGTTGCTCTTTTATTTTTTGTTTGTAAATTGAGGAGTTTTTCACTGTCACGTGCACGCGTTGCGTCTTGCTAGATGACTGAAGGAGGGACCGACGGCCTGTGGCAAATTCATTCCTTATGCCAAACCCTATATGCAACAGATTACAAGAATGGAGATCATCATACTGCAAGAGTTCCAGCATTGCGCTCATTATAAGCGGGTTGGTGGTTGGTTAAATCGAATATTTAAGCCAGACCGAAAAACATAGATCGATTAAGGTACGAGGCATCTGGTACTGTGATTGCCAAACCACTTGCAAAGCGTAGCGATGGCAGAAAATTCACCTTTTGGCATGCCAATGTTCAGCAGTGGGTATTAGCTAAGACAAGACAAGCCGAAGAAGTTGATTTTAGTATCCCCTTTGTCTCCGTAGCCGCGATGGAGTCACGGGGAAAGAGTAGTTTTGGTATTGTGATACCATTCTCCCTATCCTTCGCGACTCCGACGGGGTTGCAGGAGGAGAGGATGTCAGTATTACGATGCGCCGCTCGCTTTACCCTCCGAGAAGGAAATGTGGTAAGTCTATGGAGGTCCTGTGCGAAAGCGTTTTCGTGGCCCTTCCAATTTGCGGTGAAGGTGGAACATCATGGGGTTTTAGTCCGTGCAACCACAACATAAACCGTCTTTTCCACTCGTATAAATAAAGGCTCTACATCATTATTATAATTGGGTTGTTTATATATAATATACATAGATAAGAAAAAACGTCAGATATAGATTACGAAAAAGAAACTAACTTTAACTTTCTAAGTTTGTAAAAGAAAGTAAGCATAATAACCAAAGGTTACAGATTAGTTACAGCGTAACAGCTATTGTTCCGTTAAATGAATAAAGAAAATTTTATTTGTTGATGAGAGAAATAAATAATGTTAAAACATATAACGTAAAATATAACTATACAAATATATTTTATTAGATTGGTCATCAGTCAACGTAATTCCGTTTAATTATTAATTTAAAGTTACACGTTACACGGACGGACGGAAATTTTGTTTATAAGATTGTGCAATTTTAAAGTTTTATGGAAACTGTGACTCCGATTGGTTCGTTATTTGATTCATTAAGGTTTATTTAATTACATTTCGCAACTCCGTACTGATTGTACAAACGGCCGACTTCTGGCCATATAGCATTTTCAACCAGCCAACCGGCGAGTTAGTGGGAGAATGATATATGGCTAGAGCGAAAAACATAAAAACATGCGTACAAAGTATTCAAGACATGTATATATACATATGTAAATGTAAATATTTATACACTATAAATGTAGACAAAAATATATAAAGTGACATATGAATATAATACATAATTATCTACTACTACTACTACTCAAATTGTAAAGATTTAATTTAGTGTCATATTAAGATGGATTTTCCACTAGTTCGTCGATTAGATTATGTTTTTTTTATTGTTTGATTATATGTTATATAATAGTCATAGATCGTTTATATGCATAGGATTGTAAGCATAGACATAGTAGATCTTATATAAGCTATATTTGAAAGCGTGAAATTCGGCGTTTGTGGCCTTAATACGCAGAATACACGAGTTAAGGAAGAAAAAAATATTCATTAAATTCATTAATATTCTTATGTAAAATAATGGTAAGGTGATAAAGTTGGTAATAAAATAACAGCACAGGCAATGAAAAAAGAAGTCCAATTAATAAAGTTCATTAAAGAGGCAATTCCATGCGTTATTAAGATAGCATCTAAGTATTCTTCAACTAAATAATAACATTTAAAAATGAATAATCAGAATATTATAAATATAAATTGTCGCCTTTGTTACTGTCTGAAAGATTATTGTATATTATAATTACCATTCAATCAGCATTTCTCTTTTTTTTTAATTTCTCTTACAGACTTCTTATTTTTGTGGAGGAAAAGTCTTTTTTCCGTTTTTATTTCTACTTCGAGCCATGCGAGTCATCCTAATCTTCATTTCTTTAAAAAAGCGTCAAGCTTTTATTTACAAATACACATATTTCATATATGTACTTAAAAGGTGATGATAAAATGAGTTATTCCTTAAAGAACGATTTACAGCATTTTATGGAATGTACCCCGTATAACGCTCATAAACTTTGCTTTTGTGCCAAAAACACTCTGTTTGCATTTACCGGATATATATACCCAAATGACTATACCATATTTTAATATTGACACTTTCGCACTAGATTTTCACACTATTGTGTGAATCATTTTAGTGTTTTCATGCGTAATGTTTATGTTTTAAACGCGATTAGTTTCGAAATTATTTATTAGAAATTATTCTGATTTAACGAAAATACAATTTACTCATTCATTAATTTCATTCTCTGTTGTAATTTTGTTATCATTTTTAATCATTAGCGTTGTATCACTAGCTAACTGAATCGTATCACATTTTACTACATCTGAAAGCTGCAAAAATCGTATCTATTTCTCAAAATTCTGATTGAATCTTTTATTTATGGCTATTGATTAATCATGTCACTTCGAAGAATTATTAGCAGTAATTTAAGTAACAAACAAACCACTCGTATGCCTGATCTCTAGTTCTTTCATGGTTTAACTTAAGTAACAAGGTTTCATGGTGAACGAAATCGAACGCTTTACTCGTGTCTAAAAACAGTAATACAGAACAGAGGCGTTTTCTTGTTTAGGCATTCTGTAATTGTTTTAATAAGATTAAAGCAAGCTATAAGTAAGCTTAAAGATTAAATTTAAAAGTTTCATAATTAATTATTTCTTTTTTGTTTGTTGCGGTTGTGACTGGTAGTGTATTAATAAGAGTGTTATTGTTCAAAAATCATGGAGATAACTCTATTATATGTCCGCTATTATCAACTTCTTTGCCAAATTTATTAAAATCCATTCAGCGTGACTGAGCGAAATACAAAAGTGATACAAACTTAATGAGGTTCTATATTCGAAGAGTATAGTACTCTTTTAACACTTCCTTATACTTGTATGACTGTGCATACCGTTATAATTATGTGGGGTTATTTAGATGTGTACTCGTCTGGTTGGGTGATATATAAATATATATACATACATAAAGTAAAATAAAATTTAATCCAATCAGACGGAAGCTCTCGGCAGGGGAGACCAGACGGCCGAGGGTTAGGGGAAAAGGGAAAGAAACCGGCGGACGATGCGAGCGGTATTAAGAAGCACCGCCTTCTACATTTGAGCCCGGAGCGGTCCGTCACGAAGTCCCAGCCGCCTCAGATGTTCCAAGAAGCTGACTGGGATTAACCCATTTGCAGAGATAACTATCGGAATAATTTCGGCTGGCATACCACCCCACATGTCGGTCACCTCGTGAGCCAGGTTCAGATATTCGTTTTCTATCTGTTTCGGTTTTCACGCAAGAATCGTCCTGTCTGTGATTAAGGGCCGGTCCCAATAGAGCCTGGTGCGGTCATTTTCGAGCACAGCTTCTGGCAGGTACTTATAGCAAGGTAGATTCCGATCCAAGAGATCATTATAATTACAGCCTCGTACCACCAGTACGGTTCCAGGCCACCTGCACACACCGGCTTTCCGCAACAATATGCTGGGCGATGTATCTTTGCATGCACGTCCGCAAATATTTAAAAGAATCGATTGGGAAAAAAATAGTTTAGTAAGGTGTTCTAAGTGTAATGAACACTTCAATGTGTTATTATTCGTACGTCTTATTATTTTTCTCGTGGAATTTAAAATTATTGTAAATCTAGACTGTTTCGAAATATACCAATCAAACAATGTTCAAGTCGTCGTCGCAAACTTCAATGTTATCGCAATGTACATGATTACATTGAAGTTTGCGAATTCCATGTATAGATTTTATTAATTTTTGTATTATTTACTTACAAATGAAAACATATTGCATTGAATTATTGTTCAACAATCACAAGCATTAGTTAGCGACGCCTATAGTGTGATGGTATTGACCCATGAATGAGTAAATTGCGCTTTTGATATAATATGATGCAATTGCTGCCTATACAAAACTTAATGGCGACTAGAGAAAGGCAAAATACGATTAAAGATCTGCGCACGTTTAGCCACGCAGCATTCGGCAATATGCGCTTCGCTAACTTGTTTTAGGTAGCCGAAAGTAGGCCACTCATCGAAAACAATATCTTTTAATCTAGATTCTTGTAGTGATTTAATTTTATAACTAAATCTTATTTTAATGAGTGCCTGCGTAATTAGAGTTGAGAAACATATGCTTTATAAAATTCTATAACGTTGTTGTTCGTAACTTGACCAATTATGTAAAAATGAAATGAAACTGTTTGAAATTTAACTGACCTAGTTGCGTTTCTTAGGTACTAATTAATGCGTTGCGGTGAAGCTTTCACGACTAGAGATCGAGATTCGATCAAAGTATTCAGTAGATTGAGGTGTCCGAGTTGATTTGAATTTCATCTCGAGTAAAAAATTCGTTACAATAATAAGCCCCAATTTAAATCAAACAAATAATCAGTTTTTTCTCACCTTCGTTATATTTTTCTAGTTGCGAAAGCGATTCTCGAAAATATTGATGTATTTTCATCACTTATGGAACCACTGACACTCGGCACGATGGGAACACAAAAACCATATCGATTCACCTTCGAGCAGTACGTGCAGGAAGCTAGAACCAAGATGCCAAGCAGGAAGGCGGCAGGTAATTATTTCATAGAAGGTAAAAAAATAGAATCACGTAACTGAATAGGACTAGGTAAGTTAGTCATTAGTGAGTCCTGTACTGAGATCGTCTATCAAAAATTTTAGGATATAAATTATCTGTAATTTCAAATAGACCTTTAAGTATAGTATTTTTCGAAATAATCAGTAACATCTCTTCATGTTATGTTATGTGTTTGTTAATACCGTAGTACTGTGTTATAAAATATATAGTAACACTATTCAAACTTTTTCTAATGTCAACTATTTCGACATCCTTATGATTAGATCGGACTGATTCCCTGATGCTGGCACTATACAACGACTATAATGTTGCCACCACAGCATAGCGCCTGCCACCATACCGCTGTTATAATATCGTATACAAATTTATATTTGCTTTGACACGGTTGAATTACTAGGAGTTCGAATTTTCTTAGCTCAGTAATGTAGCGTTACGCAATGTTTTTTTTAGTGTTACAGTACTTTTTAATTTGCGGTGAAAGCCACTTGGTAAACTCGTAGTTACATGGACTTGACTGGTTCACTTAGTAGGAAGCACGTGTTTAAGATATTTAGGGTTGTTAATTTGAAATTCTGGTCGGTACAAAAATATGCCATTTACATATGACGTATTTGATATATTTATAAACATGTAATTGCAAATTTAGTTTTTAACGAAGATTCTTATAATTATTGATAGATCTTTTGATATAATAGCAGCGTTGCTTTTTAGGCTTATCTTCTGGATATCCCTAACAGAATATTAAAAAAGATGAGACTTGAATATTAGATAATTTTTGTCTAAAAGAATCCTTATAGGTGACTAAAGTCATTAGAGTACTAATCGAAAGAAGCTATAATCACTAAAAGTAGAAAAACTATATCATTGTGTATTATTGTTTTGCATCTGTTAGCATAAAGTAACGCAGATCGTTTAGGTACAAATTCGTTGTGAATTTACAAAGTGGCACAATAACCGGTACAATCGACGAAACAAATGACTCTCAATTTAACCACTCACAAACAATAGGTATATTTTCTTTTTATATTATTGGATTAGGGTAAAAAATTAGCTAAAATCATCTTATGGTAAGTGGCTACTGCGGCTATGGACACCGCTGCCACCCCTGAGGACTAAGATACAATGACTCGCAGCCCGTAATTATACCGGGTCTCTATATCTTTCAAACCGGAACACAACAGTAGTTGCACTGCTGTTTGGCGGCAGAAATGGATGAGAGATACAAAACAAAATCCAAAAATAAAAAGATAATATTGGCGGAGTTTCTTTCGCCAGTTTCTTCAGAAGAACCTAATTTTTAAGTTTGATGGTTTTTTTACCATCTAAAATGCTTGTAAAGTGTTAATGTCTAAGACCCTAATACAAACCTAACGTAAGTTTCGAAAAACTCATAGGTAAGAGCGCTCCAATTAGGGGATCGAACTCATGTCGATATAATACGGAGACAGAGCCCGTAACCACGCGGCTATAGAGGAGTAATGACGAAAAATATACCACATAGATAGGTATTTAAAATTATGAAAACTCTCCTGCGAAGGGAGTACACTAGTACTACACTTTTTTTTATGGAGAAGACGGCAAACGAGCAAGCGGTTCACCTGATGGTAAGTGATTACGCTGCAGGTGCGTTGCCGGTCGTTAAGGATATTTGGGAGATGGGAGGGAAGAGGAGGGGAATAGGGAGGGAGTGTGGGCCTCCGGTTACCTCACTCATCGAACGAAACGCATAAGCACAAGATGCCTCTACTTCACGCCGGTATTCTGCGAGGACGGGTGGTATCAATCCGGTCGAGCCGGCCCATTCGAGCAGCAGCTAAAGCCACCGCTTGGCTCTACGACACTTTTTCACTTGCATTATAAAAAGATGTTTCACAGATGCGTGTACAATGCTACTGCTAATATCAGCAATGGAAACTCAGACAACACAAGCGGAGGGGGCTTGTGAGCTTACCCCAGAGTGTCAAGCGCAGTTGATAAAAGGGTCAGGTCTGGCCTTTCAACAGACTAGCAGAGTTCGAGCTGCAATTTTGTCCCGCCTTTTCGACTGCATGGAGGGTATTGACATACCCGCTCATATTTACAAACTTTGCATACAAATTTACAAGGAAACTAAATCACTCGAGGCTTGGAATCATCCACCCGGAACTAGGACGCTGTTTATGCAACAAAGTATGTAAATCATTTACTTAAGATTTATTTTGGATGTCATTTGTAGCATCTTGAGGCTCTTGGAGTTGTTGAGCTATGTTTGATAAGTTTAAATACATTCTCCTTTTTGTAATACAAAACCGCAAACATTCTACCGCAGTCTATTTTAGTCCACCACTAAACAAAATCTTCTCCATGAAAGTAAAAGTGCCAGTGAAAGCAACTATTTATATCTAGAAAGATTTCCACATAGGTCTGGCATTCAGTTGATGCTACATTCTACCTCAGCCGGACTAAAAAATTCGGTGCTGAACTAAGGTCTCTCAAAGAAAGCGCCAGAAAAAGCGGCTATTTATATCTAGTAAAGTTTGACAAAAATCTTAGCGTGCTTGTTTAGTTAGTGCTATATTCTTCCTCAGCCTATTGTAGTTCCTTGCTGAATCTCCAAAAAGCATCAGGAATAGCAGTTATTTATGTTTAGGAATGTTTGTTCGTAGTTGCCTATAAATAAATGTCAACGGACATCCGAGACCCGTTATGTTTGTTCTGAAATTGATTGAACATTTCCTTCCGAATCATGTCAGTGAAGTTATGAAAATTTGAGTCAGATGCATATATTAACTTGTTTTGAGTGTCAAGTTTGTGTAATATACCATTTGCAAACTTAGTTAACCTTGTAGCTAGTGAGTTATTTTATACAAAACAGCTTTAATAAGATTCACATTCAATATTCTGTTTATGTTTCCTTATATTTTAGTTCTCTACTGCTCGTCTCAAGGATATGGAGAATTCATTAAGCCGCGTTGGATGAATAAAATTTTAGCTTGGCAAGAGCCTAAAGGATGCTACGCTGATGATCGAAAAACGTTCTTGAAGCTCTCTGGTTTTGTGGGCCCCGCCACGTCTCCATCGCCAAAGGATCGAGAGGTAGTGGAAAAATTATGATTATTCTCCTGGTCAATTTTAACCATGGCAACAGCCTTTAATTGGATAAGAAATAGGGTCAGACGCAGTGTCAGAGACACAGGAAGAAACACAACACAACCAGACCCAAAAACCAAAAATTGCGTTTTGCACAAATATTCTCTTCGGCTAGGATTCGAACACTGGACCGGCGATCCTAGTTTCAAATCATCAATCAACGGTTAAGTACGCTAACCACTAAGCTACGCTGTCATGCCTGATTAATTACAGAGACTATTGACATCACCATATAGACGCTTTACGGTAGATTATTTCCTCATTAAACACGCGTAAATTTTGATCAATTGATGGCCGGATTCCGTGTGTTGACGACGCGAGAGAATCTGCCATCACAACCCCATCCCGTAGATGTCGTAAAGGTTCACTAGGGGTGTCAATACCGGTACTGGATTCGAATGCAGGTACAATAAATACATAAGCGAGTGCCCTGCCTTGTAACTAATAACAATAATAATGATTGAAAATTGTGTGCACCGATAACACTGCCTGTTAATTGTTGATCTTTGTTTCCCAGGAGGAGTATCGCGTAAAGAAGGTAGCTGCATCAGAAGGCGGGTCGTGTAACTCACTGACATCGGCTATGGCCCTTGGTTCCTTAGTAATGTACGTTCGAGCTCTTTTAGAAACTGATCAAGCGTTCCAGTATGACGTTTTAATCTAAATTCTATCGAAAAGCATGCAGATTATATTTACAGGAAAATTATAATGATTTCATTTTGTCCTTAACATCGAATAATTTTAATGAGTATAGTCGTTAATTATAATTTAGTAGGCGAACGTTTACCGCAAAATACTCAACTTCGTTGCCACTAGATTGTTTTGTTTCCTTAATATTACAAAACCAGTTTGGTAATAATATTTATTCGAATGAAAACAAACTTAATTCTTTTTTTATCTAAAACCGAAAAGTTTTTAATATTCTTTACATGAATTATTATAGGTTAAACTTAAAACTGTAACGCTAATTTAAGTTTGTGTAATATCTGTAGTTCACTCTACTCTTTCTCCCAATTTTATTTAACATTTTCGAATGCCTCTGGAGGCTTCTCCTTGTGGACAAAACGCGGTGGAGGCGTGGACAAGACTTAATTATTGCGGAATGCCAGATTGTGGTATCGGCGTAAGAATCTGCCACCCACTTTCTTTTCATGAGTGTAAGAGGCAACTAAGGGAAAGCCTAGAAAATCACAAGGAATATCGACTATTCGATTTTTTTTTAAAAAACACATTTTTTCGTAAATAACAATAATTTAATTATTATACACACTTAAATTACAATAATTATAAAGGCCAATTCAATAGGGCCAATAATTATACCACATAAAGTTACTGAGATAACGTTCAGACATTAAGCGTATCTCTAAAGATTTGAGACAGCTCCATATTTGTAAGTGATAGAGCCCTCTTCTTTCATTGAAATAAGGTTCGCATGATAACCATTGGTCTGGTCCTTTGGGGGAGCGGCACAGGGAGAGTTTTCAAGCAAAGTTGGTATTTTCTCTGCATGTATCCGGAAGTTCACTTTGTTCGAATTTAAAGATCCCGTCATCACTCTTTGGAAGCTACTGGTCAAAATCCATAGTTCTTGCTGCCCTTTCAGATTGTTAACCACCTTCATGCCACTGGCGAATTGTAGCGTCTCCTGATTAACAGCGATTTGATGGAAGTTCTTTTGGGAGAACTCCGTGGCAGAATTCCAGCACCAAATGCTGGGCGGGTCCATTAGACCAAAGTAGAGAATACCGTTACGATCCATAGCTTCAGCAGCCGATTGGTTCGGTCGCTCTTCTGGAAATGCCTGCAAGAACAAATTAGAATTTAATTCAAGTATCTACTTTTTTTTTGTAATGTAGAATACGTAGAATTTTTGTACGGAAAAACTGTTAAATATTTTTACAGATGCCTGTTTCTGATTAGATCTCAAAGCAGCTAGTATCTCCTTTTTTTGTAATGTAGAATATGAAGAATTTTTGTACGGAAAAACTGTTAAATATATTTTACAGATGCCTGTTTCTGATTAGATCTCAAAGCAGCTAGTATCTACTTTTTTTTGTAATGTAGAATATGTAGAATTTTTGTACGGAAAAACTGTTAAATATATTTTACAGATGCCTGTTTCTGATTAGATCTCAAAGCAGCTCAGTTAATTCCAATTTAACATATTAAAACTTACATTTATAGAATTTGGATTAGCGTTGGAGTCGCTGATAAAGGATGAGTTACGAAGCACGCTGGTGCGCACCACGTTCTCCGTGGTAGCAGCGAGCGCGTGGAAATAGAGGTAGCGGTCCCCACCGGACTGCAGAGGCGACAACGCCATCCCCAATACCCCATCCATCAAGTCAAAACTCTCCCCTGTAAAAATTTAGTTTTTTGTATAACTTGTGAAACTTCGTACAGATCAACTCTTAATACATTTAAGTACGTACTTATATGTACGACTCATACGTTCAAATCACGATAGCTGAAAGTAAAGGAGATCAACCTCCAAATCAGAAGACCCGAGTTCGATTTCCTATGTGGAGTGTCCGGGCTCATACCAACTTATGTACGATTTATATCGTTGGTATGAAACGCAGACAGACTCTCCGCCTGGATATCTACGGATAAACATAGCAGTTCCATTATTTTGTTTCAGAATATTAGCTTTCATATTAGAAGTTGGAAACTCTTGGCTTAGAGAACTCCTATCAAACGTAAGATATTTTCAATATGCTGCTCAGCTGTTCTGCAAAACTCATGTATTTGGTTATACCTAGACATACGAGTAAGTAAGGTAAAATAACGTTTTCTACATCTAAATAAGAATATTAGAATAAGCAATACAGATGTAAAACCAAATTTTAAAATTAATCGATAACTCGTTTCAACGTCAATGTTTCAAATATTTAAAGAAGTGAGTTTCGTTACAATTTTTACTCTCCCCTCTACGTTAATTACATTACAACACATTTATTTAAATTCTGTCCACGTGACTTAGATTGCGGAATTTCCAGGGATACAAACTATAATCTTAAATTCCATGATAGAGGCAAATTGTGGAAACCTGGATTGGAGGCCATATGTAAATGTAACCCCCGAACAAACTAAATAACAACAATAACATACCGTCAACTGTAAAAGTTCCATGTGAAGGATACGGGAACGTGTAGCGATGCGTGATTCGCCAGGAGTGATCGTTCGCGATATCCAAGACAAGAAATCCGAACCCGGAGACATCAGCCACATACAAGAATGTGTCCCTACAGTCATCGCCATTCTTCCTGACATCCACGATCTATGGATTAAAAAAATATTCTAGTAAGGTTGTAGACTTGATGAAATGCAAAAGAGGATATAGGAATACTGAATGTCTTTACGCTTTTAACTGATTATTACGTCGCCATTGGATCTATGATGAGCAGCGAACTTTAGATAGGCGGGAATGTTTAATTGTAGTGACCACGCGTATCACACGTCTGTCACAATTTATGACCGACACGGAATCAATATTCAATGCAAAACTTGCTCAAGAGGCACGTAAGTTATCCGCTAAGAGACGGACATCATCATTATTGATGCATTATCAGATTATTTTTAATTAATACCAGCGATGTTTAAAATTTTACTAATACTAATTTTTACTAATCTAATTAAGCTCTGGAACGTGTATTAGGAATATGTTCAAGTCCTAAATTCGTTTAATATCATGAGCATGAGTTCTACTCACTTTAAATAATAATCTTCTCAATGAGCAGCGTGCACATCAAACCGGTTTTGTGGTGCGATGATGGCACATAGATATTATAATATACGTATTAGGCAGGCCGGCGTGTCCGGGACTTTATATGCTTTAAATTAAGAATTAATGAAATATAATAGTTTAGACTATGTATCTTGTTACTTATCACAATCTCATGACAATTACTTTAGGGTTTCGATATAAATACAAGCCCTTATGTTCACGCCCGTACGGATAGACAGAGATTACAGATTTCCATTTGGCGTGGCTCCGCAAACAGGCTCCCGCCGGCGGGATGGTGCCGAAAATTGCTATTGGGCAAAACGGATTGTTTTATCGAATACACAACGTGGTGTACAACGAAGGTGTTTTCCTCAGGCGCTTAAGTATTTTAGCTTGTGAGTAACAATCAACCATCACTTTTAAGGCACAAAGGGAACTAAAAAAATAAGCTTTATCTCTATTTAAAAAAATCACCACACTACAATGTGAACGAAGCATAAAAATCAAAGTCAACTTGCATTTTTATCAAAATTTTTGTGGTTACTGTCATTCACGATGATGGTACTCAATTTTTTTATGGATCTAATTGACGGGACTAACAAGCCGATGGTATGATCTTTTATCTTGTTTTTATTTTTTACATGACGTCGGCACTAAGATAACCAGTCCCCATCTAGAACATTAAATTGTAATGCATTTCGGCCATCATCTTGAGACATCCGTTATCAAGCCTCATATGCACAGTCATTTTACCAGCTTAAGTGTTTTTCATATTGAATCCACTATATTAATACTGATGATGGTATGTAATTATATCATGCTATTGCTAGGAATTTCGGTGTCGACACAAGAACATCATCTGTTGACACTGCGTCGTAGGTGGATTACCTCTACTTAGTTACCATCTTGGTAAACTTTAATTGTTATATTCTTTTAAATAGCTCAGACGGTACACAGGATACAAATAAAGTTTAGCAATAAGAAGATAAATGTTCATTTGTATTCTATATTCACTTATTAAGTTTGAAATTTTTGTTTGTTTTTGTAAATTTTGGCTCACATTTTTTCCTCCGTGTATTTGGAATAAACAAATTTGAATTTTGAAAACATAAATGTTTACTAGTGAATAATGACAACCAGTTCTGAGACATATGATATTGGGTATATACCTAGTGATTATGGGACCAATCATGATTATGTATTTAAAAACCGTAATACTTGTATATTAGACACCACGGAACAAGGTTTTTTATTCCTTTTTGTATAATAAATACCTGTTTTTTCCTATTGGAATATACCCTATATTTAATGAACTGTAAACAGCTTTCACTTATGCATACCTTGAACTCACGAATTGTGCAAAACAGCGTTCAGACATTAAGTAGAGAGACAGGAAAATTCCCAAAACTAATAACAAGTGTTATTGTGTTATGCATGAAATTTAAAGTGATTTAATGTGTCAATGACAACAAAGAAACTATTTTACTAAACGTTTTTCTAACAGTTCCCGTGAGACCTGAACATCCCGTGTAATGTGCTGCAGCAGTGTCTTAGTTGCAAAAAGCTTAGATCTGTAAATACTTATCAAATTATAACGATAACAGTAAATTATCTTGGCATATGTTATTTTTTCAATTAATCAAAGTCAAGTCAATTTTATTTTTAATCTAAATTTAATGCACTTGTTTAAAGCAGTTATGAACGACTAAATTTACCGGCAAGAAACTCTTAAGGTCTTTTTTTTTTCAAAAATACACGGTGTAGTGTGTGAATTAATAAAATTTTAACTAACAACGGATAAAAAAATTAACAGTAATTACTACTGCACAAATTTATTCCAAATTTAGGTAACGAAGTGAACATGTTACAATCACCAAGCAAATTACAAGTGTCGTCTATTTCTGTAGAGCAAGTAAAAGCAATAAGCTATACCCTATAAGACACGTTCCGTATTCCTTTATTTCCTGGACGACTTCTTAAGACTATCCTAATACACAACACAATAAATAATTGTTTTATAGTGTGTGTATTCGGTCTCGTGGAAGATTGGCATTATTAAAATAAAAAATTCAACAATTTTGAGGATGTAAGGCGGATTATACAATATTTTTCTCAAAAAGCTAACCTCACCTCCGCATACACAGCTAACTTACAAACAAGACTCTGGCGACCAACCGATGGCGAAAATTCCGTCAGAATAGGCCGAACTCAAATCTCGCTGACAAGTGAACGGCAGAAGCATTAGTCATTAGTGCATGGGTACTGGGCTATAAATATTCACCAACCAATACATGTGCAACAGCATTGGTTGGTGAGTACCGGTGCAACCGGCGTATGCACAGCGTGTTATGGATAAGGACTCCAATAGACTGACAAATATTCAACAATTTTATATAATATTTCGATATCAACGAAATCATATAATTTTGACACAATACATTAGAACACTTACGGGAGTTATAAAGAGCGACGAAGGTATGTAGCTTGACTCGTTGACCTTATGTCGGTATATCAGTTGGTCGTTGCTCAGGTCGAAGGCGAGGACTTGTGGTGGGCATACTTGTCTCTCTCCGATCTTGCCTGTGTCCATCACCCACAGACGATTGCATTCGTCTATCTGCAATGTACAAAATTGATTCTGTTAGACCTCCTGAAGCACTAAGCCTCGCTCGCATCGCAGCATTGTTTGTGTGTGTTTAAATAAACTTCAGCTAATCAAAAATTAGAAATTATAATATAGGAGAAAGAAAACTATTAATATAATATATGTAATATATAATTATTATGATATTTTAAACTTCAGACCGTAACTAGTTTTACCAGGAAAACAAAATTTAAAGTCAATGCCAGCAAAGTTTCTGTAGAAACTTTAGTTTTAGCTCGGAACATACGTGTATATACTAAGATTATAAAAGGAATGCTTCCATGTAGAACAGAAGAAACTCTCGTATCCGTATAACCAGTATTGGAGTAATCAGCATGGCTAGATATTTTAGTACTTTTGCCCCTCTTTTCACCAAAGCTTATTTAGAACAACGTGGTTGGTATCTCTGTCCAGACCAATGACACAAATCGTACATCGGTTTCGGAAATCACATTGGTATTGGTAATTCCATATGGTATTTTGCTGTGGACTCACGTAAGATAATAATATATTAAATTCATAGACATACCTTAATCTGTCAACTTAGGTATCTTCATCTCTATTTACATTATTTATAATATAAGCACTCACGCTTTTACCGATAGGCGACTCAGAGTAGCTGAACGGAATTCTTGTATCCACTATTCCCCCACTCCTGAGAGGAGATTCAGGAGAAATGTGACGGGTGGTGAGTCACACTCGCCTTGAGATTTTCAAGGCTTTTTCTTTAAAGGTTGGAAGATACCATACGGATATTCTCCTCCTCCTATTTATTAGATTAAGTTCACTTCAGCTATCGGTCGGCATCTAACAATTTTTTTATCTGGATAACGGAGCTATTGACCAAGCGGCTCACCTCACGGTAAGTAAATGGCGATGTGATATTTGTGGATCGGAAGGAGGAACGGGCGGGGGAGGGAAGGGAAGAGAAGAAAGTGAGCCTCCCGTTACCTCTCTTACCGAACAAAATGCAGAAGCACTAGATGCCTCTACTTCACATCGGTTTTCCACGAGGCCATGGTACCACCCCGTTCGAGCTGGCTCCTTCGAACAATAGCCACCGCTTGGCTCTACCACGTACAAAACCAATGGGACTATCTTTCGTAACTACGATAATTTATGGCAGAGTCAGCGACCCCACCGGACACGTCATTCGTTTGTATTTTTTAGGTTTTGAATACGTACTTAAAATTCACCAATTCACCACTATTTCGGAGGCCTAAACTTTGGGCATTTCTCTCTCTTCAAGTCGAATTTTCGACTTGTTAAAATCATGTGGTAGATTCTCTTAAGCTCCCTCAATTCACTTTGGATATTAATATTCGATTAGTACATCAATACTAGAACATACAAAACCGCTCTCAGTAGCAATCGCAAACATATCGCGAAGTGAGCGACTCCTATTGACACCGAATTGTATTAAAAGCTATTTTTAGGCATCGGTCATCACATTCAAAGTTAAAGCAATTTTTTTTTATTTAGAGCTTGTTTAAAGCTCTTATGAACGTCAAAATCTACACGGGTTCGCAAAACAGGGCCTTTTTGGAGAAGAACCGACAAGGAACCCTCAGGTCTTTTTTTAACGTCATGTTGTCATTTATAATTTACAATAAAATCAATACAATGTCAAAATGTACATTAATTTTTTTTTAAAGTAAATTTTTACAATATATCATTAGCCAGGAGACTTGTGTATACAAAGTAAGAGCTATTTCCGCATATCTTTAACCTCGATGTATTGATCTACTTTATAGTAGGCCTTTTTAATAAAGTTTCTTTATCAAGCTTCTTAAAAATTGTTTCAGTTGTGTTACAATATATTTTTTAGGGATTTGATTGTATTTTTTTAAGCATTTACACAAAAAAGTTTTACCGAATCTAAATTCAGAAACCTCTTGATGCGCTAGAGGTTTCTGAATTACCTCTTGCCCTTTGTACAGAAAATTTTAACCATATGAATAATAAATTTCTTATAACGTATTTCAAGACGACATTTACAGAAAATGGCGTGTCAAAGCTAAGCAATATGTAAGATCGATATTATCAATTCTTATTCGAATGTATTGAATCATTATTCAACGTAAGTACTAAGCTATATTAACGTTAAATGACTACAAATTTGATTAACTATCAAAATATGTAAATACGCAACCATAAATTAACTAACGACCTGCGATAGTTTTGAAAATAATTAAGGTTTTTATGTTAAACAGCTAATAATTAATCGCAGCATACATCGACCTTCAGACTCATATAAGAAAGCTGAAAGCAATCAGCCCAGCATGAAACATATGGGTTAGTAGATAGAAAAATTTAGCGAATCAGGCAATGGGTTGGTTACATATTATGATTAAAGACTTCTTTGAGAGACGCCTATGTTCAACAGTGGACTTTTGACAGAAAGGTAATGATGAGGATAATGATAAATTAAAAAAACCAATGAAATTATCGGAATCAGGAGCAGAGTAAGTCCTGAAGCAGAAGTCTCATGTAGCATGGAATGATTTTTAGTTTAATGGGTTATACGTGACTATATGTCTGCTACATTGCTAAAAAGGTATGAGTATATATTCTTGATATACCATTACGAAATAGCTTATACTAGACAGTGTATTTAGATGGATATTACATTTGTATTTATTTGCATTTATATCACACAACTAGCTGTTACTCGCGACCCCGTACGCATGTTGTTCTTAATTTGCATAGTATCATTTTCTTATTATATACGAAAATAAATCCTTTCTTAACCTATAAAATATTCTTTGCACAGTAGTATCATGAATTTCCATAGTAAATAAAAAGTCTTATACAAACGTGTATTCTGCATCTCTTAGGATTGTTTTTCAAAAACTTTTTACGTGTTTTTTATTATTTAAAAGCGTTTATCTTAATATTCATAATAAAAAATAATATAAATATTATTATTTATAAATATTGTTATACAATAAATAATTTTAATAGACTTATAGTTGTTTAATAAATTTACTTTTTGGAGTGTAACACTTTTCTAATATAAATTAGTTAAAATAGTTAAAATCAATTAAAATATTTTTCTAATAAAATTATTACCAACTCGCCGCATATTTTCAATTTAATTAGTAACAATATTATGATAATCAATATTTCTTATTGAAAGACTATGATGAACGCGTTATTAAATGGGATGGCAATGGGAGATCCTATGAAGATCCGTAACTAAGTAATTACTTAATTACGAATCTACAGCGGTAATTAACATCGCGATTGTTTAAAAAAAAAAATTGTTAGTTAAACACGTTAAATATTAAAGTATATCTTGTAACTTACGGCTACTCTGAAGACAGATGTCATCCCATCGCAATTTAAGCCTTGATTGTCATGCCAGGTATAGTCAGGGTATGCGTATATACGCCCTTGATCATCCACAGTCCCGAAAGTCATTGGACGGCCCACGTCAAAGCGAGGAATTGTGATAAAGATACGCGAACGTGTCGCACCTAAAAAATAAATATAGCTAAGAAATATTTATCAATTTTAATGTAATTTTCCTTGAAAAAAAAACCTGCAAGCATCCCTCCATTGGCAACATTTTGGCGAACTTTTCGAAGAGTTTTGTCTCTGCCAAACCCGATCAGATATTATGATCAGATTCGATTAATATATTTAGATATTAATCGAGCTTGTCAATCAATCATCTCGGAAGCCTGGTCTCACCCATCGAATGCTTCCGTCTGGTTAGGTTTTATTTATTTATTAAGTATATATTTGGGTGTTATCTATTTATATTATAGGTACATATTTATATATACGTCCACAAGACGAGCATACTATATAAATATTCCCATTGATCATGTGTAAATGACACCATGTGGGACACATTACTGAATAAAGATTTGAACTTTGGTTTTTTGAATTCTATGGTACAGAATGAATGTGTTCCAATACGCTAGATTGATATAAGTCTAGAAAATTTGTTATTGGTCAGCGAGTTTTATTATAATTTTATGTATAAACGAGCAGTATCCGTTCTCGCTACAATTTTTTTGTTCTTATTAGACCGAAGTTGTGGTCTAACTTCGGTAACTCCCAACCGATGTTCAGTTACGACAGATAATTGTCATCACGTCAGCCAAACGTCAATTTTGATCATTTATGTATGCACCAAGATTTAGTTCTTTAAAGTAAGTGTTTTTACTAACTATTAAAACATTATAAACTCGAAAACAGAATACTGAGTGTACGAGCAAAAGGCTCACAAGCAATGGTAAGTCGATTTTCGATTTATTTTATATTACTGCACTTAAGTAATCCTCTTATCATTTCAAAAGCCATGAAACTTTAAATCTTTAACAATTGTAAACTCACCTTGTCTGTGTTGCACGTCAACATCTATAGGGACTGAGTTGCCAGGTACATAGTAACTTTTTTCAATTGCTAATTCTTTCGCCTGTTGATTAGGAAAAACAAAGTCTAGTTCAGCCCATTGCCTTACAACTCGTAGTTGACTTTTTGCACCTAGCCCTGGCCAGCAGCACGCAAGGCAGTAAGACAAAAGGAAGAATCTCTCAATGCCGAACGCCATTTCCCACTTATATAGTTGCAATGTCAAGGGATCTGCAAGAAACCAATAATTGTTTCATTCTTTAAAAAAATGGTACAGTGATATAGAAATTATTTAAAATAAACGTAGAGTGATTTCTATGAAAATTATACACTAAAATGAAATTAATATTTCATATCTTTCACACACATACACACATATTTCATTTAACTTTTTTATTCTGGACGTATCGGATCGGCTGATAAACACGGATAAAAATCCCAACAGAAACCCATCAATTAAATCTTTACAAATTAAAGATTTGTCTTTTTATTTAGACCCCTCTTTTCACACGGCCATGCTTCTCAATAAAACTTAATTTTTTATTTTTATCCATATTTACTAAAATATTTAAATTTAAACATGAATCCAAGAAGCTACCAATCCGTAGCATATTTCAGAATTAATAGAGTTCATGGTTACAATACTTTTGATCATAAACATGAAAACAACAAAAGCAGTTCATTTCGTAAAGCTAGTACCATTGTTGTGCTAAGTGTTTGCCAACGTCACGTTCCATGTTGTGGAACTCTTACATATCCATTATTAGCAACTACGCAGATTTTGTAACATTTTTTTACCTCGGATGGAAGACGAAAAAAAACCTAATACATATAAATAAACTTTTTATTTGAACATAGCAGGTGAAACATAGACAAAGACTGTTTCAGACAAGAGCGGATTAAAAATAGTTTCACTTAAATTCTGCGCATCTGTGCATTCCGACATGAGTCCTTTCCTTGATTACTAGCCAAGGGTACTTGCGACTTTTTCGCCAAATATTATTGTCACCTAGAAGCGGTGTTCGGTACACTAATCGAGGAGGCTCTGATCACTTACTGATGGTGAAAAATCCATCCGTATATGCTGAACCCAAACCTTACAGACTAGTGGTTTTTTTATCGGAAAGAGTCAAACGAGCAAGCGACTCACCCGATGGTAAGTGATTACTGACGCCCACGTGCATTGGCAACACCAGAAGAACTGCATGTATGTTGCCGGCCTTACGGGTTACCTCCCTTATCGAACGAAACGCAGAAGCACAACGTGACTCTACTTCACGCTGATATTCTGCGCAGCCGAGACGGCCCAATTCGAGCAGCAGAAAAAGTGCAGCAATCTTCTCTAGTGCTAGGTTGCCGGCATTGCACTCAGCAATTTGCCTGCTCAGCGTGGATAATATAGGAAAATCTTCCATACATGAAAAACCGGCTTTGTTGGCCCTTTCTTGAAAAGGATAAGGCCCAACAGTTGACATACACAGCCCGATAAAGAAGAAGAAGAATATTTGTGACATTGCATCTAAGACTTCGTTACATCTATATGAAAAAAGTTCCTACGGGATGTTAAAAGGCTACGGCAGTGTAAAATATTCCTCACAGACGACAGCTTCTGTTAGAAAACAGATATAACCTAAAAATCAGTCATGACAACATCATGTTGATTATAAAATATAATTCTGTTTTATATCATCATTATCTGTGTATGTTATGACGTGAATATGCAAATGAATTACCATATCGACTTAGCAGTTGCCCGCAAAGCCAGTTCTGCTGCCGGGTCACAGGTGTCATCTTTGAATATATCACTATTAACTATTACACTAAATTTTACGTATGAATTTAATAAAACCGTACGATACAAGCAAAATATTAAGCTCCACGTGAAAGACGTTGAACAGGCTAAAACATTTCATAAATTACGAATGTAAAAAGTAATGTAAAGTAGCATCCTGTAAATGCCCTCTGCCGTTCAAAGGTCTCCTTCTCACATCTCTTCTTATTAATTTAACTCAAAATTTTCGAACGTCTGCTGAAACCTTTGCTAATTATAACATCAACTAAAACTCAAATCATTACACTTATATAATTTAATAAAAAAGTACAAGGCGGTCAAGCACGAAATTATGCAAATTACGGCTTGCTTATAAAATCCAATATATTAAGTATTCCAGTCTCTCTAGAGTACGTGTGAACTGCCTGACTTTTATTTAAAAACTAGTTTCTCTTCAATATTTCTCCTGTTTGATTACAGTCCCCACCTGACCTCTAAGATTACCGATTCATTGCAAATATTTTATAAACCTTCAAAATGTCGTTATAGACAAATACGTGCGCGTGTGCGTATATCGAAGGTGTCGTTGCCCTTCTTCTGTTAGTTACACACTTTGTAACTAACTTCTGCTAAGTTTATCGATTTTTTTAAGTTTCAACTTGTAAAATTATCTATATTTAATATTTTGTGTAGGTTTCGATGTACTGCAGTAGTCACTTACCATCAGGTGGACGCTTTCCCCCCACCATCCATGAAAAAATTCAATTCCTCTCTTTTAAGTCAGTTAAAGAATCGAACTAATTCTTCATTAATACGATTAATATTTGAAAATTATTCACGCATGCTGTAATTTGATAAAATACAGGCAAACGATCCTAATAACTCACAAATTAAGTTATTTGCGTGTGTAAAATTAACGACGAAGGTACTAACATCCAGTTCACTGCTATTATATATCACAAGTGGCCTTACTAATAATATCGTAATTGAACCCGTATTGTTGTAATACAACTTCATTATTTTATGTTTAGCATAGATACACGAAGTCACTGATAAGAGAACAATGCCCAATAATATATTAAATTAAACCTTTGGGTTTACTCAAAGTTATTTCAAATTCACTATAATTGCTATCAGCGATGGTTAGAAGTAAAGTTTAAATAATGTGCGTCTTTTATCCTAACAAATAAAAAAGGTAAAAGTTAGGATTAAGAACTCTTCTCCGCGAAAGATTGTGATGAACTAAGCTGGAAAGTATGAGCGACATAACAATATAAGGAAAATCCTAGCCGTCATTGATAATTGTTATTGGGAACAAAACCGCTGACTATATTTTGCATTATATATAACATTGAAAGAAAATCGTGACATCGCGGAGTAAAATTAGAAGCTCTTGTATTGTAAATTTGTGTAGTTATTGTTTTCTGAAGTAATTACATCCATCGTTTGAATCTTCACCTCGCAATGAGACCACAAAAAATTTTACATTGAACTTGTAACTTGTTTGGCTTTTTTTTTTATTCAAGATATAGAAGGCGAATGTATTTGGTACGTTTTCAGAATATTTTTAAGTATGTCGATTTGGCGAAATAGACTAGGACAAATATTATTTGTGGTTCTATTACATAGTGTAGGCAAATTCGTCCTAGTTGGAAGGATTTGCTCCCTTCTTTAATTGCTTCGGCGAAGTAATTATGTGTGGGCCACTCCACCGCATACCGGAAAACATAGTTAAGAACGACCTTCCACTAGTTGGAGCAAAAAATTTTACAATTTTACGAAAAATAAATAGATGCAGGTAGCGCCAAGACTATACTTTGTGGTAATCTGTAAATTCAGCAGTGTGTATATGTGATGTCTGTGGTGGTTCTAACAACTATATAGAAATATTGAATTCGGCATATCAATTTAGTCCAAAGCTGAACATTCGCCTTTCCAACAAAGCGTCAACTAGTCGCCATAAATTTCTTGGACAGTCTGTCCCGGCCAATTCTAACTTGCAGGTCTTTAACTTGGAGCCTCGCGAGTCTCCACCGCCGAAACTGTCAAGGCCACCGGGCCAACAGCGTATCTACCGTGGTTATTTTAGTCAGGTTTAACATTTAAGATGTTGTAATCTAAACAAAATGATTCTGGTCGATCTATCGGGTCTTATCTCGTGGAGCACACGGGTTGGTGAGTGAAGTGCCGATACCCCCGCTCCTTTTCAGTTCTCCCTTTCTGAGCGATTTTGCTATGCAAATTTGGATTGCTTTTCCGCTATCAGTCCGTTGCTGATTGACGATGATGGAAAACAAGTTGTGTAGTGAGAACAATTTAAAAACCTTACTGCATACAGCAGATGGGGCAGATTAACCGCTGCAAATGATGTAAGATCAAAATACAGAGAACGTTGAAGAGCAGCAGTATCTTAGGTGCTATCTGTAAGATATGTCTGGTACTGTACGCATGCCAGACGCCAACTCGCATGCCAAGCGTAGCAACCATTGATTGATAATTAAAAGGCCCAACGTGAACGTATTAACATTAATATAAACGGCTTCTAAACGGCAATAAAACGAAATATGTAAAACACCCAATGTTAAACATTTATATACCGGAGTATTATAAGAGGGAGAATTGTGCCACTTGGATACCACTGTTTGTTTTGGAATAACCCTATACGCAAAGTTTCAATAGAAGAATTTAAAAGAACTTTCTAGAAGACATAGTTCTGCAGCAAATGCTGTAAGAAAAATTAAAAATCTCACTGATATTTATACAACAGGATAGTTTATTTTTGTTATTTCTTATTTCCATAGCTTTATGCTCATATGGTATTTTTCTGTGAGGACATGCAACTGATACAGATACAAATATAGTTTCCATACGAGCTAGTAGTAATGCTTATCTTAATTCTTATAAATCTCTTAGGGATAAATTTAAAGAAATAAATATTCTAAACTTGGCTTTTCAATACATATATGAAAATGTAATGTAAAATAAATGTATTTACATAAAAACGTTAAAAATATTTATTAATAATAGTGATATTCATAATGTAAATACTAGGAACAGACACAAGCTTGTAATGTCACTGTTACTAGACCTGTCCTTTATAAAAAGGGTAAAATGTACATTTTGTAATATTGTACTACTACTAAATCGTTTTGTTTTGAAAAAATATTACAAAAATGAGGACACCTACGGAGTTTCTTTCGCCTGTTTCAGAGGAATGAGGTTCCTCTGTCAGGAAACAGTAGTAGATAAAAATAAGAGAATTTATTACGTCAAATAAACAATTTTCATTAATTCATTCATTCATTCATTAATTCATGCGTGGCCATACAGCCTGCGTTCTTGGTACCAAGTCACGAGGAATATTGATTTAGGATAATTTTGTTTATTACATTCTAGCTAAAGTAAATATATTTTTTATGATACATCAGATATCCATCTGGAATATTTAATTACTTGAATAATAACGGATAAATAAAAACAGACATACATTTATATTCAAACAATACGTACGTAAAGCAGCACATTAAGTATGTTTTGTCATAATAACATACGTTTGCAGTTTCAAATTGATGTGTCAGAAGTGGATGAAAACGAACTCCACAAGGGTTCCTTGAGGTTTATTTACAAAGTTTAGGATGTGCATGTGGTATGTTACAACAGTGGAGCAAAATAGCATGTCTACAATCATCACCGTTAGCTATATTCATCATACAAAGTGGATTATGAACACCATAATCCACTTTGAATGCCTTTACTACAAAGTTTGTACAAATATCTTCTAAATGTGTTGGCTAGTCGTTATCGCTACGCTCTGCAGGCGGATTGGCAATTGTAGTTTTAGAAACCTCGTACCTTTGACGGAGTTGCCTGTCACTGGTCAATGTATTTTTCATCTTACATATTTTGTACTTTATAATTATATAATTTGAGTGCTCCACCTACGTATCACGCATTGTCTTTAATCGAATAGAATATTGTAGGTAAATGTTTATGTGTTTGGCAAAATACAATCAGACCTATCGTCGATATAGCCATTCTACAAATATAATTAGTGGCACATTGTAAAAAAAATAACGACAACCGTAATTTAGTTTAAAAATTTTAAGAATAGAGAATTTTCAATTAATTCGATGGGATTTTGTTAGTGTCTTTCTGGTAGCACATATCTGATTTCTCTCATTCACATTTGTTTACAGAAATAGAGAAATACTGCCAATCACCATTTCTACGTAACGGAATCCCATGCAAAATGAGGCCAAAGAAATCTGTGAACGCAATTTAAACATTAAGAAAGCAAACACTGCGCATTAATAGCAAACCGAAGCGTAATCCCGTGACTAAGAAGCTTCATCGAGCGAAATGACCTCTAAAAAGTTACCATGGGCTTAGAAAGTAAAGTCACAAAAAGCGTATAATTATCTATTGGAAACTCTGACTAGTCAATTAATGGTGTTCTTAATTTTTGTGATTTTTTTATGTACGAGTTAGAAGTAACTTCAATAGTGCGTGTGTTCCCTTTTTTTAGGGGTTTACTGCGAAAATTATTTGTTTTACGGTAGACTATGATAATTAAGAAGAATATATATTATGATAATACGAGGGACATATATGTACATGTGCATCTTTTTCAGTATGCTGTTCTACATCTCTTATTACCTACGGGTTAAGTAGAACATAACAACCAACCAGATGAGTAAATATAGAACTACCCCATACATAATAAACATAACGATATTTTTCAAACAATTGTAAGAAATTTTAGCGGTAATGCGCTAAAATTTCTTACAATTTGATTAAGTTAATGTATTCCATAATATAAAATACCTCACCTCAGTGTCGTGGCAGTATTCAAACACTAATTGCTTCACAAAGCGGACACACTATAAACTTATGCACGTAATTCCTTTCAGTGGCCACGTTCCTAACAAACTGAAGATACTTCTGCAATAAATACTCGCATATCGGTTGTCTGAATGAACAACAATATAACGTACTTCAACAAACAACTTTTCAGTTTAGAACGTGGCATTAATGACGTTTGTAATTATTATCTTCGAAGTACATTGAACAAAACAGTAAATCAATTAGTACAAACATTTTGTATTGGCTAGAAAACGATATTCATTTGGTTTTATACGATATACAATATCATGATTAATAATAATTATTACTACGTAAAACATTAAGCACAGATTAATTTCACTCCAAATATAGTTATATATAATAAATTTCACCTATATTTTGAGTGAAACGTAATCTATACTTTAACTAAATAAATAACTTTTCTTAAGTCGTATTATACCGACCAAAGAATCTACCTCTCAGTTTATTTCCGTGGATTGTGTTACAGGCGAGTAAGGGAATGTATAGGAGGAGCAAAACCCGGCTAATATGCAAAGTTTAAACTTATATTTGTTTACGTCCTTTCAATAACATTTTATTGTTATTAGGTATCCACTCCAGAACCTAGTCTATCTGCCTAGAAGTCGCGTGGGTTGGTACAAACCCTCTTGTTTATTTCTGCCGCCAATCAGCAATAACTTTGAGTTTTGTTTAGTTGAGCTCTAGTTTGAAAGGTATTCTAAGTATAATGACCGACTGTGAGGTGTTCCATCCCAGTCCTTAAGAGTGACAACACATCTGTAACGTCCTTCAATTCAAGTTCTGTGCAGGTGGCCATAGGACTGACTGGTGTGAACTGTTAGTTTGCTTGTCACCCTAATCCAAAAAAAGTCTTTTAGATAAATTCATTCTTTGTACTTGTATTAGGGAGTGGTTCGTTACAGGCATCTTCAAAAAATTTATTAAAATAACACTACGTATGTATATATAATATACATCAATTCAATTCTTAGTACTAAATTACAAATTTACTGTATAAAATATTGGTCATAATTGTTATAAAATGCATATCAAACGGTATATTTTTCCAATTTAAAAGAAAAAACGTTTGTTGAATAACTAACAAACATTATACAACATACAGTAACCAATCAAATTGCATAATATTAACCTGATCTTATTTCATTGCACTATAAAATAATCATGCCTTCTATTGATTAACAGAGAATAATGCCTATTTTTATACAGACATTATCCAATACAAAAATCGGCTTCTTAATCGTACAATGACACGGCATCGATTAAAGTGATTTAAAGATAAATAAGACCGTAACAACCGCGCGAATTTTACATTTACAGTCACATCAGTAAGCAATGAACTCTTCTTGTTTAACGTACTTAATATTATTTACTATTTAAAATATTAATAAGGTCATATTTTGTGTTTATGTAGTTACATATAACAAAAAAGCTCTATATTCATTCAGTTTCTTTAACGATATAGATACTAATAATATAAAGACAATAACTAAGTGCATATATAGTACTCGTATAAATAATTTAAAAAATTAAAAAAAAATCTGTATTAAAATTTGTGACGACTAAAGAAAATGCCAACGATAATATTATGTCGTAATCTCTGATAGATTACGAAATAATAAACATATGCGAACCAAAAATTATTCCGTATGATACCTCATATAAAAAGTTAATAAATAATACGTTTGAGTCGGTTGAAAGAATAGCCTTCTAAATGTCGTTGCGTATATCGGATTGCGGATTTGCTAGGTATATCTTAAAATATCACACCGAAAATTCACAAACTGTTGGCCGACAACACCGTCGAACTTGCGATGAATCTAGTATTGGATATTAGTTCATGGGCTACTAATAAATTTGAAATAGAAATTTATTAATTTAAAAGCGAAATAATACTTGGGCGATAACAAACAGCTACATTAGAGGTAGTGCGATCACCAATCACCAATCCACCTGAAATAGAGTAACCTCTGAAAGGAAAATCTGTCCCGTCTGTGAGGCGTCATTGTTCATAAGACGGTTTCTTAGAATCTGGCTACATATGAAATATGAAAATTAAAGTATCAGTAATGGCGGCGAGGAATGAATATCTCTGTGAAGTATGAGAAAATATCTACGACGAATATTTTTTTATTGTGTTGACAAAGTTCATATGAACACTATTTTTATATACCAATAAAGTAGATAAATTTAAATATATTAAAGAACTAGCCGAAAAACCAGTTTCGATGTATCGGTAAATACATATTTTTATTTTTTTAACTCGCACTTATGTCGTATAGTTTAAATGCAGTGTAGTGATAGAGATTGCCAAAATTTATTAAGTTAATATAAATTTTGTCATATCAATTTTTTACATGTAATGTAGATCACCTTAAAAGTAGTAAAATTCTAAAAAAGTTTAATTTCTTTTAGCCAGCCACTGAAATCTTAACAAATGTCATGTTCAACTCATGACGTGTTGCAACTAAAGATATTTTGTTATAGATATAGTTATAAGTTCATATATATTCTATTATGAATACAATTCTTTGTTAACAGTAGTTACTTCAACTGTCCTCAAATATAGGTATGTCCGTTGTTAATTGATAGTGGTTAAGTTCGAGTTGGATTTCAGGTACAAGTTGCGTTACTTAACTTGTAGGATTATTCCTAATACAGTTCTTATTAAAAAGCCTTAAGTAATGGCTTTTATCAAAACTATTGACATTTTTTCTGGGATAATAAATAAACAAGAAAACAATAGTGTGCTTAATTGCGTACGATCATAAATAACACTGCTGGTTCGATTGTGTTCCATAAGTCACGAAGATACTAGAATTCGAAGAATTTGGATTAAAGATTTTTTTTGTTTTAGTAATTTAAAGTTTTTCTATAATTGCAATATTTAGTATTTTATTATCAGACGTAATTTCAGTAAGCTGTTATTATAAATTATAGGTATTGTTACCCATTTTATTCAAAGTTGGTCGAAAACCAACGCTTAAAAAATCACTTTACTTTCTTAAAATAATCTAGCTATATAATCGAGGTCGGTTGCAATAAAGATCATTTTTATATTTAATATTACATATTTATTTAATTGGCAGAAGTAAATAAATATGTAATAATATATAATAGTATTATTACATTATATAATTATATTATGCTCGAGTCCGGGATCCATCAATGATATGAAATAATGCAGAAAAATCAAAAAATACGGAAACCTGTATCGCACAAAATATTTTTTTCTTTTAAAATAAAACAGCCTATGTCATATATTGCCGCGTGGTATCAGCCTAATAATCTATCTCCGCCTATCTGTCCGTGGATATCGTAAGAGGCGACTAAGGGAAAGGTCTTGAAATTCGCAATGTCTACCGATAGATGGCGGGATAACCATCTCGAATAATCCCTGACCAAAAACAAGCAGACCGATGACAGGCAGCAGCTTCTAGGGTGTCTGGTACTGCGATCGCCAATCCGATTGCCGAGCGAGGCGACTTTTCCTAATCCTACTTATGGGAGTGGCCTGCAGTGAATTATGTTAAGGTAAGGTAAGATGATGACAAGATGGAGTGACGACCTGCGCAGTGTTGCGGGAAGTCGATGGATGCAGGTGGCTCAGGACCGAGCTTCGTGGCAATCTTTGGGGGAGGCCTATGTTCAGCAGTGGACTACCGATAGGCTGAAATGATGATGATGATGATGATGAAGGTAAGCCTATATTAATCTGGAATAAGGTAACCTTTGACAGTCAATAACTTTTTTACGCGTTTCAGTCGTGATTTCTCTACACTCACCGAGCTGGGCAGACGAGTGTTTTCCTGCTTAGGAGCCGTTGTGGTGAGCATCTTCCACCCACCTTCTCTCCTAACACTGCCGCAGTCCTGATCATGTTTGGTTGGAAAGATATGGAAAACCAATTTAATTAAGGGCATTCAATCTTAGTCCACCCATCTGTTACCTTTTTCGATGAAAATTGATAGGCTGTTTGACAATTTAGTATTGTACAAAAGGACAATGTCTCTTCTTTATCACGAGCCTTAAAACGTTCAAAAACAACGTAATATTAATCAACTACGAAGACTGTACATGACCGTGCAGTACACACTAGCGAAGCCCAGCTGAATCTAATATCTGTGGAACGCACGAATTATTGTGTCAATTCTAATATTGGCTCCTTAATATAAATGTTAATTTCAGTATAATGCAATATCGTAGATATTAGAAATTACTTCGTAAATTAAAACGGATAACGGGATATCATCCTTGTATATATAAAATATTAATATATTATACATTAATAAAATTGATGACTTGTTATCATAAATTTACTCCTATAGATCAAACTTTTTGCACTCAACCGCAAAATCCTGTTTGGTTATATCTGTACAAAAAATACGCTTAACGATGGTTAAATCATTGCTAGAAGGAATTTCTTGGTGTGATAATATTACATAATAGCGGCAAAAAAAAACACAATTTAGATGTGTACCTCTTTAACAAAACTACTAGAATTGCTGTAAAAAAGTCATATGTTTCGATTATTTTACGGCTAATTTTAGTATAAATAACTTCTCGATTGTATTAAATAATTAAAAAGTAAAGCTTACTATACAACTGGGCTTACGGATTACGCATCTTTGATAATGTTAGTAACTATTAGCACGTGATTGGTTATTATTTCAGGACTGACATTTTTCCTCCACTTGTACCACTAGAAGCCACAATATTTTTCAGATATTTCTCTTACGAGATGGATTGGTGGATTTTCTTTAACTGCGGCTACGGGTGACATTGATTTAATATGTTCTACAAAGGTGCGAAAGTATGCTTGGCAGAACGTTTGTCTTTCAATGACGGATAAACCGAATTTGTTGAAATTTGGTACGAAGATGCGCTGTATCCTACAAAAATTTTTTGGTAGCTCGTTAGTATAATCTATAAATGTTTATGGAAAACGTGACCCTTGAGTCAAACTTTATTAACTGAGTACTTAGTATTTGTGCTTTATTTACCAATATTAAATATGTCTTCATAAAATCCACTGAATAAAGTGTCGTGGAAGAAAAATATTGTAAGAAACGTAATAAATTTATTGCACGTACATTCGTTTTAGTGTGTTTTGTGGAAAGGTTTTATACAGTTTAAATGTTAAACCGGTAAGTAATGACCATAGACGTATTAATCTTAACTAGACCTGTAACAATGTTCTCCATATATATACATTACTTTATACAAATGTGCATTGTACAGTAGTCATAACAAGTATTAGTCCATGTCACATGTACTTTGATGTGACGTAAGAACCAGCATGACATGTATTATTGTCAAGTTCAGAAAAATTATGGTTATGATGTCGCAGACTTTATTGTTAATGTAGTTAGTATTATATTTTAAGTAATAAAATATGTCTTGTTTTTAGGGCTAAGACAATAAAGTATAGCTATAATAAAAAAAAAGGTTTCTTCTATTTTAAGGACAAATAGACGGATGAAAATCGAAAATTATGGTTTTTAAATTAATGATCCGAGTTAAGTTCATCCATACATTTAGCATTTCATTTTGATGAAAGCTGTTCCAATAGGAGCCTTAACGTTTAGGTAACCTAACGTCGTACATCTTCACAACGTCAATTTATTACTTTAACAACGTTAACGTTCATTATATTTCTTTCAAGCATTTTAATGTATTGCACTTTAAATTCTTTATTATGCAAATTTGTAATCTAATTCATTTATCAGCCATAGTTACAGATCAAAAATCAAATACGATAGAGACACGCAAATTTTCTACTAACACAATTGTTGACATCAAACGGCAGATTATGAAATATTCATCATATGACAAGCAAAACATGGTCTAATGTAAACAAACAAAAACCGAACTATTGTTGTAACACAATAACAATAACCAAGTGTCGCATTGCGGAATAACGCAGGACTCTATTTATGTATAAATTGAGTCCTGCATTATTCCGCAATGCCCGTAAAGGTAACCATAATATAATGTTCAAAACAAAACATGACGTTATCGAATTATATAACTTTTTAAGTTCTGTAAATGGCAAACGAAAGTACCACTCGTAAAAATTCTGAAATTATTTTCCAATATTACTACAATGAAACTGATAAGATGATGAAATGTATCATTACATTAAATCATGTTTTTTTAATTATTTTGATAAAAAAATGTTCATCGTATATTTAATTAAATATTTCCATTTTGTGGAAATATGTAAAACAATTTGGCTACGCCGAGTCGTACCAAATGAAAATCCGAGATCACTGCTGATACTGTCTGATTGTGCCTCCCACTGATGTTATTAAATTTATGTTGCAATTAAAAGATATTAATACAATAATAATTTAAGAACAAAAGGTTATTAATAGAAGAATTTAGATAAACATCACAAGTTTCTTATAAAGCTTTTACTCGAGTAAACTGCAATTAGTGTACAAGTTTCTATGTTTACTTGTTTAAATAAATTTGAAATTTAACTATTATTTACAGATTATATCTCGTCTAATTAACTTTTTTAGGTCCCGTACAGTTACAGTTATATGACGAAGATTTAAAAAACTTACAGTTATATGACGAATAAATTATATGTTGTAAATATTAACTTGTTATATTATAAATTATGGATAATTGCTGGTCGGTGAGAAAAGAATATAAAACGTCACAAAATTTGCGTAGAATGTATGATGCTATGATAAGCGTATTCCAGGACTGAGTCACACACCTTGGAGTTTTCCTTATCAAAACGAATACTTCGCAGCAATGCAACAAATGCAACAAAGTATTGGATATCTGCTACCTCATTTCATTCTACTTATTGCAAAAGTCAACTTAGGGCAATGACTGTGAAAAGAAACAAATGGCCTTCGATAATTGGCGGAAAACTCTTTTAAATTTTCCAGGCCAGTGACAGGCAGCAGCGTCAAAGGTGTGAGATGTTATTAATTCATTCATAAACCTATTTTAGTCCCCTGCTGAACATAAGCCTCTTCATTTATTAAGTGTGGTAGAGCCAAGCATGGCTTTTGCTGCTACTCGAATGTGTCGGCTGCCCGGGGTAGTACTACGGCATCGCAGAATACCGGCAACGCAGCTCATACGTGGACGTCGGTAATCACTTACCATCAGGTCACAGCCGCTTGCTCGTTTTCCTCCATTCGCATAAAAACCATACCAAGCTGGACAAGCGGGTTAATGAGTGCAGTGGCGGCAACCTAACATTAGGGATGCTGCTCCCTAGCACTGGTCGCCAGAACCCCATCTGTTAGCTAGCAAGGTGCATCACGTGTACGTAAGGTTGGCATTTAGAGAAAGAGATGGTATCATTCCTCCTATATCGCAAAAGTGTACACCGAGATTATCGTTAATGCCTATCCTCTAGGAAATTAAAAGGAATTATCTAGGGAATTTGGGAGGCATAATTTCCTATTTGGTCTATTTCCAGCAGTAAACGATTCAAGATCGGAATCAGAATTATCTTCGTCACCGTCGATTTCTTTTGTTACTGCTTTCCGTTAGCGCATGTAAGGCCTTAGATCGAGGACTATATTCACTTACGGCATCCTAATATATCTCCCGTAGCTTTTGTATTGTAACTGCAAAATGTCTACATGATATCTAGTTAGATAATACTAGCAAATATTTAAACAAAATTGTTCCTAGTTATCTTTAAATATTGGATTTCGTTTAAATATTGGACAACTGTATAAAATAGAAATATATTGAAATTAAACTATATACTAATTATAATAAAATATTTGTAATTAAAACTGAGATAAAAAAAACAATTGACATCTTTCGTGGCAAAAGAATTTAATAAATCTGTAAAAAACAATTTGCTCTGGAGATTCATAAACAGAACAAAGATAAACTTGAAAGTTCAAAGCTCTAATTCGTAATTTTAAAATCGATTGTTATTAAGTAATTATAATTTTATTTCGTGCACAATCTTTAAGTAGTTATTACAATTATGATATTTTACGACTGTTGTAAAAAATATTTACAAGATAATTGTGGTCTCACGTTAACGATCATTTAGTTTTAAAATTGAACATTTAAGAGATATTACGAAGTAACATGAAAACTACGTTACTTTTTAAATATTTTTAAAATCTCACGGTTTTTAAGACTGAAAAAATACGTTAGATACACAAAAACAAATGCGTTTGATTACATCAATCAATCGTCTTTATAACGAGTACTCGGGGCTGGACATACCTTAGGCTGTTGGAAGAGTCAAGACGATCACGCTCCGATATTTCCACGTGCAAAAGAAGACGCGTCTTTAGCTATTATTATTTACAAATATTAAAACGAGTGCCGACCGCGAGGGACAGACGTGTACTGTTGCGAAATCCGACAGAAAACCCATTAAATAATAACTCCACCGGCGTTTATTCGACCCCAACCGGCATCCGAGCATCTTCGATTGATAACCGTACGTCACAGCCGATTCACAAATTCCTATAAGTTAGTCGCTTTGGAGTCCCCTCATATATATATGCAATATGCAAACTATCTCAAGTGCACTTCTGATAAGACGAGACGTTATTATCATAACAACGCCTCGTCAATTCAATTATGAATTTTTTATATTGTGATTAGAAGCTTATTTTTAACCTATATGACAAATGATGTATAAATAAGTCTACAAGTACGAACATAAACGAAATATCACTCACTCAATCTCTGACTACTGTATCTCAAGAACAACAGAGCCTAGAAATATAAATTTTGGTCCATAGGTTTGTAACTGAACATAAAAAATATCTATGAAAATGTACCTTCAGAGCCGTACAAATATCAGCTATCTGTAGCCGTTTACAATGTAGATGTAATTAAAACACGTATATGAACAGGCATAATTACATAGAAGTATATAATAAATATGACAAAGCTTAAAATACTAAACGGACTATAACTAATGTAGGTGTTTCTTTCTTAAAAGGTATCAGTAATTTAAATATCAGTTTCCATGCTTTATTTCAATTATATTAATTATATTCAGCGCCTAATGGGTTAGGGTGCGGACTGCGAAACATCACGTTGCAGGTTCGAGCCCACAAATCGACTATTGTCATGAACCACTGCAAATACCAGCTCTAAATGCTTAGTGGAGGAATTATAGAAATATTATATATTTAACAGGAATATTAGTAATGTTACTTAAATAGCATTGCTAGTATTCTTTTAAAAAAAAAATCTATACTAAAATTACAAATACGGACGGAACGCTGTCTATGCATTTCTGGGCTGTTCCACTGAACCAGAACTCAGCAACCGCTGAGACGAAATTTGGTATGGTGGTGAATTCTAGGGAAGGCTACTTTTTTCTTGAGAAAGTCAGAGGTACATAATCAACAATTAAAATTTCCCGCCGTAAAAAATGTATACAATAAATTTAAGAAACATAAATTTCACATTTAATTATGATTGTAACCTAATGAGATAACAATGTAAGAGACGGTGAATTAAACGTTGTAGGTTTGTTCCCTTTCTTCATTTTTGTCCTCTTATTTTTAATCAGTGTCTTCAAATGAATGACAAAATTTCTACGACCATGAAGGATGTAAAGGATGCAAGAAAGGATTACAAGAAGTTGAAAGCGTTGGTGAAAGAGGTTTTTAGGACAAAAAAAGAAGAGAATAAGGATGAATTTGATAGGCGCCTTTCTGATAACTTCCGTTCGAACATTAAAATGTTCTGGAAATCGATTAGATTAGCCCGAAGAAAGTCAGCAATCTCAGAGCTTTCTAAAATTAGAAGTCAGGATGATAATATTATAAAAGGAGAAGAATGAATACTTTTTTTTTATGGAAAAGACGGCAAATGAGCAAGCGGTTCACCTGATGGTAAGTGCTTACCGTCGCCCACATACATCTGCAACACCATAGATGCTGCAGGGGCGTTGCCGGTCTTAAAAGATATTTGGGAGATGGGAGGGAAGAGGAGAGGGATAGGAAGGGGATGTGGGCCTCCGGTTACCTCACTCATCGAACGAAACGCATAAGCACAAGATGCCTCTACTTCACGCCGGTATTCTGCGAGGCCGGGTGGTATCAATCCGGTCGAGCCGGCCCATTCCAGCAGTACTAAAGAGAAGGAAAGAATATTTTAAAATCTATTTCAAAGAGTTAAGGCACCAGCAGATGCAGGAACGCCTCCTCAAGAAACAAATAAAAGTAAATCAGACAGAGACATAAATATGGATGAGATTATGAAAGCACTGAAGAGCATGAAAGCAGGTAAAGCAGCGGGAGTTGATAGGGTGGCGGTCGAAATGCTGAGAGCTGGACAGGGCGTGGTAGCCAGTCAGTTGTATCGCCTTTTCAACTTGTATTGGACAAAAAAAGTACCGGGATACTGGTGCAAGGCTGTAATCGTACCACTGACCAAGGAAAAGGGTCGCAACAAGATTGTAAAAATTACCCAGGTATTAGCCTACTCAGTGTCGTCGGCAAATTGTATGCTAAAGTTTTGATAGAAAAAGTCATGGATGAAACTGATGAAAATATATGGGATGTGCAAGCAGAATTTCGAAAGAGGATGGGATGCACGGATCAGGTATTCTCCTTAAGGTGCATAGTTGAAAAGTATTTGACTAAGAACCAAAAAGTCTATTGCGCTTTCATAGACTTGGAGAAGGCCTATGATAAAGTAGTGAGGGATGAATTGTGGTCGGCACTATATTTGCATGGAGTGAGCAGTGATCTGATACGAGCACTGAAATCCCTATATGAGGGTTCCCGAGCTTGTATCAGAATTAACGGGGCGTACACGGACTGGTTTGATATCCATAAAGGTGTTAGACAGGACTGCTACAGCATCCCCATGGTTGTTCAATTTATTCATGGATATTTGTTTGCCAGATTTGAAGGAAAGTGATTGTGGATTAAGAATGAATGAGTTCCTTGTTAAATGTTTGCTCTACTCCGACGATCAAGTCTTACTTGCGTCAGCGGCTGAGGAAGTGTAGGCAATGGTTACAATAATGAATGGGGCACTGGAAAGAAAGGGAATGAAAGTAAACGTTAATAAGACAAAGGTTACGGTGTTTGAAAGAGAGGAGAGGATGACGGAAGTATGTATCAAGATTAGGGAAGATAGTTTAGAGCAAGTGAATGAGTTTGTTTACTTGGGAACAATGTTTAAGAGAGATGGAATGTACAAATGTGACATTGAAAGGAGAGCGATGGCAGGTAATATGGTGAATGGGGCATTGTATACATTTATGAACAGCCTGACGATATCTCACAACGCTCGTTTGGCTATGCATAGAGGGGTATTGGCACCAAAAGTAACAGAGAGCAGAGAGCGATGTGGCGTGAAAGACGATGTAGTGACACGAATTGACAAAGGGATGCTGAGCTGGTTTGGACATGTGGAGAGGATGAATGAAAAAAGGTTGCCGAAACAAATATATGAGGCGAGTGTAAATGCTAGAGTCGGGAGAGGAAGACCTAGGCGAACATTTCACGATCAAATCGTCTCCGATTCGTTCTGAAAAAAGGCAGCTAAAACCGCTTAAATTGTTAAAAGCAATTTTAAGTGCTGAATTTACCAAGTTTAAGGTGTGAAGCGGTGAAGGAAAACAACGTGAGGAAATAAGCATGACTGAAAATTATTATTATTTTTTCGAAGACATGTAAAATCCGCCAACTCGCACGGGAGCAGCGTGGCGGTCCCTTCCCGGCTCCAAAACCCGCTCAGATGTTTGAGGAATGTTGAATGTTAAAGGAGGTCTTTGCCCAGCAATCGTCCCTTACTGGCTGCTTCTTTTACTTTTTACCTAAGTTTTGACTATTAGTAATGCCTTCAATGGATTATTATCATACCGATAAATGCCAAACCGACAATCAGTGTTGTCTAAGATGAGAGGCATCATATGCGAATGCCAAATCACCTTACAAGCGTTACAACTACAGCGATACTTCCATTTTTTGGGGAATGTAAATTGTCCAAGACTACTCACAGCCTGATCATGATAATGAACTAAAATATAAATGTTTGTGAGACTCATTAGATCTATAAGCCATGATTCATAACTTAAACGATTATATTTATTTTCTTTACAAGCGAACCAAGCCGGTTTCGCTCGAGAAAATTTATTATTATTATATACAGACTAAACGTGGACACATTATTCATATAAACCTTTCACGGGAAATATTCTAGATGACATCAACTTGTATCGGTACGATTTAGAAGCTTAGAAAAACGCGGATTGTGACTTTGATATATACTATTTAGAGATTTATATTTTGTTTCAAGTATATATTTGTATTTCCGCACGTAACAAATATTTTAATGGTTAATAATTTTTAGTTAATTGTACTGTTTCTGCTTGTTTGTGCATGAATACGTTAAAAGAACAAAAATATAATAATTTAAAAAAAACTTCAATTTTGAATCATCATTTGTTTGTCCAACTTTCAGTCACTAATAAGGGTAATTTAAGCGGTAAACTATGTTATTAATAAGAGTAATGAAGCATCAACAGATTAAATTGTTTGATCATTAATCATTAAAAATCGAAAAAATGATGTTAATTACATCAGTATTTAAGACGATTATTTTGTTGGCAAAAAGTTCGTGCAGGTTGTTTGAAACGCGATAATTACTCAATCCATTGTTAACTATAATTTAAAAAGGTATAATGACAGGAGTCCAGAAAGAGAACATAATTCCTTAATACTTTTTAATAATAAATATAGATAATTTCGTTTATATTTTCGCTTTTACTTTTTTTATCCCTTACTTATGACAAGCTACTTTACTATTTTAAAGGTTTAAAAATTACAGCTAACGTAATCTACACATAGATAACATTTTAATTTTAATGAATACGGGATAAAATAAATATATGTATAAATTTTTCTCACTGATTACAATATGCTATTTTACTTTACAGTATTATTTTTACTTGACTACTCTAAATTGTTATTTAACACTTTTTTTTTCTTTTTCACGAATATCCAAAACACTTCCAAAGATCTTTTCTTACAGATTAAAGCTAAATATACTGTCTTAGCATCACTATTTACTTTAGCAAGCACCAAACTCGATATGACATCTATGATGCTGTAACAGTGTATAACATGAAACAATCAACAATGGCCGGATGCAATGAATGAACTCCAGAATACCCCATTTGTTCCAAATATATGTTTGTCGTTTGTTAAAACTTTTTGTTGTTGTAAAAGCGTGACGATGTTGTGTTTTCTTAATTACTTTTGGTCATGTTTACGTATAAAAGAACATGTCCTAATTGATTGACAGATCCCAAAACCACTGAAGTTAATTACATAAAATTTGGACAATAGGTTTCTTTTGTAGCGTAAGCGGCCACTAAGAAATGAAAGAACAAGACAATAGGTATGTATAAAAATTAATTATTTTTTAAGGTAATTCGATATAAGTCTTTTCTTAACTGAATGTAACAGGTTACTTCAAGCCTGCAATTGTATCGCCAAAATAGAAATGATTGAAAATCAATGGCTCCGTGGCAAAATCTTACATGGTATTAGTGATAAGGCTATACAAGAAAATTTACTCAGAAAAATCTTACATTCCGTAAAGCAGCGGAATTTTGAAGACTTATTGAGCCAGATAAGAAATCCTGCTTGTATCCACAAGACCAAGAAATTAACAAAAAATTATTTGGAAAAAAAAATTTGGAAATGTTGTATTGAAAATTATTTTCCAAAAAGCAAAAAGGTTCAAGAAGTAAGGCATAACTCTGACAATTACGAAGAGTCAGAGAAAAACCTTTTGTGGTGTACTAAATGTAAAAAAAAAACATTGTGATATTTTTGTAGTTGGAGTCGTTTGGGGGTGAAATTAAACCAGTAGGTAAATTGTAATACTCTATTTGATCTTTCAAGCCGCAATTAATTAAATTAAAAAAAAGATAATTGATACTCTAAGAGTTTCTAATTATGAAATGTTCATAAAGAAAAATTTCTATGTTTTTGAAAGAATAGGCGTATTACAGGAATATGTAGGAATTCCCACAAGAATTATTCTCTAACAAATTTGTAATCCTTCGCCTAGATTGCCTATTTGTTGACTAAAACTAATGTACTTTCGCTACGGTACTTATGGTAAATAGCTTTGCAGCCTTGTAAACCTCGCGGTTTTCAAGAGAATTGGACAGCTACTACTTTTGGAAAAGCGTCTTTTTCTCGTCCTCTCGAAGTCGACTCCCGTATTGTAGCATTCCACCATAGATTCCTTGTCATGATTGAAATATAATTTCCAATACTGGTCCCAATAGTGAATTTTTATTTATTTTTAGAGACATTTATTTTTAGTTCTTTCAACCTTTCTTTATTTCAAAAAGTTTTGAAGTGTCAAAACTTTTTTTATTAAATATCTGGCACGGATTAAGCCTGTTGCCGTTCAAGCCAACGAAACAAATTGTACATAAGTTCGAAAAAGTCATTGGTACTAGAGTGCATATAGGGTATCGAACGCGAGTCTTCTGATTCGGAGACAAATCCCTTAACCACGAACTATCAAAGCTATAAAGTATAATTTGGTTAAAGGAATAGTTTTGAAAACCCAGCCTGATATCGTCTGAAATATTAAGTAAAGTAGCAGGCTCTGAAGGTCTCAAGGATGGGTAAAGACATTGTCTAATTTTTAGAGGACTTAGAACCAACAAAAGACAGTCTCAACATTCCATCACATTTTTCTAGTATTCATTTCCACGAAATATATTCTTTATTAATTTTCCGGCCTCTTTTTTATTATTTCCTCATGATATTTTCTTTCATAGTAAATTATAATTTTGTAATGAAATCTTCTCTGTGGAGAAGTAGAAATGGTCTAGTCTATGTGAGAAGTTTGACTTTTTTTTTTTTTTTTCCTGGATGGAAAATGCTGTTACGCATACCCTGTTGCTGGCCGGTAGGCCAGCAACTGGGTTATGTCGGACTCAATCCCCTGAAGGAGGACCATACCGACTAAAAACCATCCACACGCTGTTAGCCCGGAGGCTTTCACAGCCTCATCTGAATTGACTCGCGAGCAGATTGGCCCGCGAGTTTGGCGGGATGACGATTTACTTTAATGGCGCGCGGATTTATACGCGGAAGGATAAGACAAAAATAGTGGTGCGGAGACCGGTGAACCCTGACAAACCGACGCGACAGACCCCGATCGTGAGACGCTCCGGCAAAGTGTATATGGCTGCTTCTAACCCTTGGGGTGAGCACACGTATGCGCGGGGCGAAGTCGCAAACGGGACTGCTGCGCAGCGTGCGCGGGACACGGACGGCACTCACTAGTAATGGCTCGCGATTGAACGCGGGAAAAGTGGTAGAGTCGAAGTAGGGACCCGCTGATGCGGGGCCCACTAGCGATATACTGACACACGACATATTGTACTGCGAAACTCCGACAAAGTGTTATGGCTGCTCAAACCGAGGGCGAGCACACGTATGCGGGAGGCTAATAGTGGCGTGAAGACCTATGACCCTGACAAACCGACACGACAGAACCCGATTGTGAGACACTCAGGCAAAGTGTATATGGCTGCTTCTAACCCTTGGGGTGAGCACACGTATGCGGAGCGAAGTCGCAAACGGGACTGCTGCGCAGCGTGCGCGGGACACGGCCGACACTCACTACTTAATAGCTCGCGAATATGCGCGGGAAGATGGAGGCGCGGCGACCAACGGCCCTGACTAACCGACACGACAGAACCCGCTTGTGAGACGCTTAGCACAGTGACCTTGTATGCGGAGCGAAGTCGCAAACGGGACTGCCGCGCAGCGTGCGCGGGATTAGGACGGCTCTCACTAAATAATAACTCGCGAATACGCGGGAAGATGGAGGCGCGGAGACCGACGACCCTGACATGATCTACGCGACAAATACTGAGTACGAGACACTCCGGCACAGTGTCATGGCTGCTCAAACCGAGGGGCGAGCACACGTATGCGCGGGGCGAAGTCGCAAACAGTACCGCCGTGCAGTATGCGCGGGCGACGGGCGGCACTCACTTTAATAACACGCGGACAAAGACGCGGAAAGACAATAGGGCCGAGTAGGCACCCGCAGGTGCGGGGCCACTAACGACCCATTGCGATTTTTTGAGAAGTTTGACTAAGTTCAGCAGGGAACTTATAAATAGTCTGTATTGATGATGAAGATGAAGACTATAATATTTAATAGGAGTGCTGCTGCTGTATTTCGTTGTGGAATTTTATTTTCAAATCCTCTGGATCGAATTCGATAAGTTTTAGATTGCGTGCACAGATTCAATTTATTTATTATTTTCTTAAGAAAGACAGTTAAAAAAAAAAAAACTTTAACATTCGATATTGTATCCATCAGATAGACCCGTCATAGAAACATAATTAACCCATCATAAAACTTAACAGATTGTTAAAACGAAATTAATCATTCTGCCTTCGTCAGGTGGTTATTTCAAAAATCTGTAGAATAATTACGTTTATTGGCTTCACATGATTAAAGACATCCGCAAATTACGTAATATATTGGTACCACCAGGAACTTAAGTAACATTTTGTATAGTAACTACTAAATAGAAATCTGAAGTAGTTATTGCTTGTTATATTTCTGTACATTTCATATAATGAACAATTTCCTTTTTTTTTAACAGGTTGCCCGACCACCAGTGTCGTGTGAATATTATTTTGTCGAAAATATGGGTTATTACTTATATAGAGAGCTACAATTGTGTATGAAAGTTGTCACCTACTCTATCGTAAATCAGTCGTATGTGTAGGGATTTCCGTCGAGACTAGTAAAATTATGTGGCATACAATGTAACTTCTTCGTTTTCCACGGCCTATTTCTTCCGCCAATCAGTAATTTGTGGGTATTTGCACTAAAACTAGTAGAAGTACGTGGCATTTATTTATGTCCACTACTGAACAAACACCTTTCTAGTATAACTCCAGCAAGCCGGCACAAATGTCTTGGACGGTTCACCAATATACTCATAAAGCACGATTGGCCCTTTTTTGCATTGGAATGACGAACGAGCTAACAGACCACCTAATGTTGAGTGGCTACTGCAGCCTATAGACACCTGCAAACAAGCCTAATCGAAGAAAGCTACAGACGTTTTCCCCTGGCACTAGTCCCTTTCGTTGAGCAGTAGACTGGAGCATCCTTAAATCCCTTGCACTTCGTATAACTTATCTTATGCATTACCCTGTATAACCTGTTAGTCATAGGCTATTTTCAAGACGGCGCTAAGTTGGTACGTGTTCCTTTTTTTCATTACTCATACAAATCACTCTCACGATTACTCTCACGCTCAAGAGTGATACTGATCCCCATATTGATCATATTGTATAATGAACCATACTGTTTGGCTCTACCAAAAATTCCTCAGTCTATGCGTTAGAGTAAACTATAGCAAACTAAAGTAATGATAATGGGGATAACACTATTTTTTAAGTTAGGTACTTAAAGAGATTTTCTCAGAAATTTTAAAGAACATTGGAAATACGTTTTAAATTGAGTATTGACGTATTTTCCGAAACAAACGTACTTATGCGCTTTTATCAGCTATGTTTGCCTAGTCACGACTGACTATATAAGCTTATGCCGGTAAACCCCGGAAAATTTGATATGCATGTTAAGGAACATACACTTTTAATATTTATATTAATAATTATTGTATTTATTTATATATATTTATTTGAACAAATTGGAATTAAGAACAATTAAAATTTGTATTTATATTTTGCAATCATCCTTAGTAAAATAATCCTTGTAAGAACAGAACGTCTTTAATTGATTTACGAAGAACAAAGGAAAAAAAACCTTGAAATGATTATATATTTTTAATTAAAATACATTCTTATACATTATACTATGTTAGATGGTTTTTGAGAGTTTTAGTTTACCAAGACGTTAATTATAAATATAATAAATGAATAGTGACGATTAAGAGTTATTTACAATTCGTCTTTTTTGTAATGATTTAAAAATCGTAAATATGTATAATTACAGAAAAATTAGATTAAGTTATACATTGTAATTGCCTAATTTAAAAAATAAGTACATACATGTAATACAATAGCATTCTATATATATTCCAACGCATCACCTAAGTACAATGCTTTCATATAATAAATCCACATTTTAATTCGTAATTTAATTATTAATAAATAGCTATAAATTAATTGATAACTGGAACCGGCTATTTTTTAAACTTCCAGTATGATGTAATATAAAATACAAAAATATATGTTATATATATAACATATTCTTTTTATTTTTACATTATGCAAATTTATTTTAATAAATTTTATTTATAATGTCGAATACTGGCTTCTTGTTACGTTTTGTATATTTTAGCTATACTGACTAATTATAACTAAAAATAAGTCGACTCGATTATGTCACATTAAAAAACAATAAAAATTAAGAGGTTGAATTTTTGTTTTAGGTATAAGGTTAATAATCTTTTTAAGTAAGTAATCAGTTGTTATCGTATTATAATTATATCCTTTACATACGATAATACTACAGAAATATCGCACTTAAGAAATATTACTAAGAGTTTATCGTATCACTCTAGCTAATTGTAAGAGCATCTGATTAATACCTACGCTATAACAGACTTAATAAAGCAACCTAATCTGTAAACCAATCAAGCATAATCACATTCAAAGGCTATAGAATCAAAATCATGATTACATTAACCTAAAATTACACAACATACATATTTAGGAGAATAATATGAGTATATAATAATACATAGTTAATTTTTATAATGAAAATATCAAATCGAATAAAAGTTATTGATATTCCCTGAACAAGAATACATTTACAAACATGTGTTTGTAAGCATGTGCAATATTCTGAACGCTTGATTGTGACCCTATCGACTACATTGAATTTTTATGTTGCCACTGAATTGCTGTTTTTTCGGGTAACTAGAACTGACATATATATTATATATATAAGGTTGACATCAACACAAATAAATACATATGAACTTATAATTGTATGATAAGAAACAATACTATTTACATAAAAACAATTGGTTATTGATGACACTTTTTTTCTTTGTGAAGCGACTAAAGTATTCTATCACAATAAAATAAAATAAAATAATTTTGAAATGAAATAAGTAATATTGAATAAAAAAACATTCAATTATAGCATTTTTTATCAGTGACTTTTAATAAAAAATTAAAGTAGAATGTTAGAGTCACCGAACAATGAATAATAAACATTATTTTTTATTTTGGTAAAGCCAAGGATTTTCTTTGAACTGATTATTTAATTTCTTTCATTCGCCACTTAACGATGCCGTTGTTCTTGACTTAATGTCTAATTACGCACCGAGCAAAAAGTATTATTATTTGATACATTTATAAATTATCTACAGAGCATTTCAGGTATAAAGAATAGAGTGACATTAAAACTTGAAAGTTTAATTTGGACTGTGTCAAATTAAATATAAATTGTCTGAATTAGAAAAGAAAGCTATATACAATTTACTAAATTAACATCATATTTCTGCATTGTTTCACAGAAATACGTCGTAACATTACACCATTTTAGATTTTAAGCATTCAAAACCAAAAAAGAATATCGCATTAGTCTGATATTAATGTTTTTGTAACGCGCAAAAGAATTAGTAGTAGTTGTATATAAGTATACTTTGGTTATATCATATAAGTATAATTGGGTAAAACAAAGCTGAAAATTGTAAAATGCTTACTAAAAATATGAAATATGTTAATTTCAAAGTAATGAGTGATATCATTGAAAAGGCGATTCTTCTTACACAGGATAAAGAAAAAGAAGAGTCAATCACACACGAGAATAACTCGAAGATTAATTTATAAATAATATGGTTAGGAATCAGTCGTGATTCAATGATCAGTGCGTTACATATGTATATTGGAAAAACTACGGAAATCTTTGACAGAAGTCTTATTTAGAAAACATAAAATGTAAGTTGTAATATATTTTTTTTTATTTGTTAAATAGGTTTATTTCATTATCTTTAGTAAAAAGTGGAATTGAAATGATTAGCAGAGCGGCGCAGCACGTGCGGCTGCAAATTAATGTAGGCTCCGTCCATAACACGCACTATCCGGATGTTGATCTGTAAAAAAAAATTATATCACGTCCACACATATTATGTCTTCTCGTCTTGTGTCTCTCATCTATTGCGAAAAACAAACAATATCTGTGTAGAAAACCACCAAATTCTGAGACCATACCAATTTATTTTTAATTATTTCTTATGACTGCGCCATTTAGAGAATTTTGAATACTATGAATATTTTGAATAGTACATAGAACGTTTCTATATAGAAACATATATATACGAAAAAACACACACGAATCAAATATCAAATTGAAAACCTGCACCGTAAAAATATATCAAAATTGTTTAACTAAAACAGTGAAAAAGTTAAAAGTATTTAGCTGCTACGAGTATTTGTAGCATTATTGAGAGAATCCTCCTCTATTTCATATTGTGAATAATGTAAAAGTCAAACAGGACATATCGACCTCCTGCCATTCGACGGAAGGATGAGTATCTCCTAAATATACAATTTGTAAATACCCATGAGGGTAAAGGGATGGTGGGATAACCATTTCACAAAATACCAGATCAAAATTAAGCAGGCTGATGATTGGTAGCAGCGTCTAGGGCGAGTTGTGTCTGGTACTGCGATCGCCAATACGCTGCCTACTCACAATACAAAAAATAGTATGTAATAGTGCAGTTTCAGTTAAGTTCAATAATTGAGAGGGGTTTGAAGCCAAGAAGAGTTCGCCACGCTGCTCAAGTGCAGGTAGACTCTATTATCTAAACTATTTTTTCCCCTCGCTGAAATTTCGGCATTTAAGGTTGCTAGTAACAATTATAGTGCTACCGACACCGGGGATCGTACTTAAGATACTCACGTACTTTGAAACTAAAGTGCGTGCTCCGACCACTAGGCTAGCATGGCTTACAATTTAAAAAATAACTGAACAAAAGTGGCTAATTAGTCTTAATGCGTACGTTCCCTAAGAACACGCTCTTTGTTATTACAGAAATAAAATATTTTCTCATTAAATAATCTATATAGTTTTACAATAGTAAAATGTTGTCACGAACACTCATTGGAATTTCCGTAGCGAAGTCAGATCAACAAGCGATAAGAGCAATAACAACTGCGTTTCAAATAAAACGCATGACTTCACATTGCAGTAAACTTAAACGGAAACCCTAAGTATGAACGATAAGAAAGTCGATGTATTTTTAATCCTACTGGCCGTTCTTTATTTGACGCTATTTAATTTTATCATTATTTCACTCTCTTTGTTTAATATGTGGTAGGCATTTTTTCTATCTAGAAGGAGATAACAGTGTAATTACAGGATGTGGGGCATTCAATCTTAGTCCTCTGAGGAAAAAAAACAACTGTTATCTCCTTTTATTGAAGGTGTTTGCAAGTGCCCATGAGCTCCATTACCGTCAGGTGTATTGTCAACATTTTTGTCAACCCAATGGAATAGAAAATATATCAGATTATAAGATCGGGCTTCGACGGAAATTGCAGGCCAAAACGGTTATATTATGTCAAAAATTCGACTTCACCGGGTACTGTGTGTGACGTATCTCCATATTCTCGAGTACGTAGTCGGAGAACTTCGGGTGATGAAACCTCTCGGTCACTTTACACAATAGTGTATGGTTTTGTACTAACGTCTGCGCGCCGTGGTAAAACTCAACGTCTTAGGCGGGGAGCACTGCTCTTTTTGTTTCTCGCGCCTATGTAAAATGTATTACTCAACAAGTAACTGTGGACGGTAAATGCACCGTGCGTACACGTGAATTTTTCAAATTCCTGGTGATAGCGCCGGGGTGCCGCAAACAACCGCATCGTGACTATTGGAGTAAGGATCGCCTACCATTTTATGATTCGCTGGTAATACAGATAAGGTTTTTCTTTGAATGGTCTGAATCAGTCTGCTTGGGCAATATTTCGTAATTTACCTACACCTTCTGGCATTCCGCAATAGTTAAGTGCCAAGTGCCCATACCACGTGTTGTTCTCGTGGGCTCTTCAACAGTTATAACACGTAAAGGGTAAATACAATTTTTCTGTGGTAATACAAGATCAAATTGACGACCATGCGATCGCGTTGTGAGTATTTCTTGCCTAATGATGGTTGTCATACAAATATCCTACACAATTAACAGGATCGGATAATAATCAATTGTGGTGTAAATATGTTATGAAAAACACAGTCACAAAAGCATATCCAGCTAAAAGAAAAAATATAAAAATAGTGGCTTATACATTAAAAAAGTATTTACCTCGTTTTTAAAACAGAAACAAACACATTGCATTTTCAAAAACTGGTAAAGAAATTAAATAAGTTCGCACGACCAAGTCTCCAACACTTTTTTTTTATACTATGGTCTACTACATTTCTATTCCTTTTAACCCACTTTTTATGAAAGTTTATTTTGGTCACCCTATCCAACAGGGGTCAGCCGTCTTAGTGTCCAGGCTAACGATATAAAACATACATAAGCTTCGAAAAACTCATTGGTACGAGTCATCCACTACATAATCTAATCTGTACCTACGGATATGGAATCGAACTCGAGTTTCCTGATTCAGAGGCAGTTCCCTTAAATACTCAGATATTGTGTCGACTATTAGTTGAATACAATATGACAATACCTCGTGCTTGGAGACGGTACGCAAAAAGTACTTCTGGAAGCGCGTGGAGAGCGCCCACACTGCACCGTTGTCGCGCTCCGCCCATCGCACTTCAGCGCAGAATTGGAGCTTCTCAGAATCTTGAGCTAGTAATCTATAGAAATAATAATAGTGATGAAAAGTATTTAAATGTAAAGGGAATATCCTTTTCGCCTACAACCACTTCTGCACATGGTGAACACGGAGAACTCATCCGAATTTGCCGAATTCGAGTACCAAAGACTAGTGACGGGGTGTACCATAACTAGTAAAGGATTGCCGCACTCGCACATCAATCCGACTGTCAAGCATGGTGAGTATGTGGTAATCTTTCGAGAAATATGCTGGTTTTAGCTGGCGATTACTTATAGAGTTATATGTTCGCCAGTGGTTTTAAATAGGCTGATGAAGAAGAATAATAAAAAGTGTTATGAGTATATACCATTCTATCTAATACCGAGGGAACTACCGTAAAAATCTTCTAAGGGAATTACCAGAAGAATCCCATACGTCTACGAAGGTTGGTCATCGTTGGTCTAGTGTGCAAGATTTAAATTTTCTCGACTGGTGACAAATAACAGCAGCTAAAATACTGATTGGTGCAATAGCCAAACTGACTGTTAAGCCTGGCAATTATGGAAAATTCTCCCATAAAGTTTTAATTAACGTTAGCCATGGCATGTTGAATGTTATACTTAACCGTTGTATTGTTTACAGACTGAATTTGAAAACAAATTGTTAACAGTTGATTGCGCGTTCTATAAAAAAGTTTATATAAACGTAAATTTAAAAATAGAATGAAAGATTTAAACGATTAGTTTAGAGGAAAGTTCCATTAATTTAAAAAAATACCGAATTGGAAATACGCTCTTCTTCTTATTATATTTGTCATAAAATCAATATACAACCAATAGATAGATTTTGATGACGTCAAGGCAAAACACCTCTATTTTCGAAGCATACTAATTTACGTTCGTATATGACGACATAGTATACGAATTTACAAATAGCATGTTAACGACCTTGTGCTAGCGAATGAAAGATAAACTCTTGACTTTTGTCAGAGTATTATTTTTTTTTTTTATAGAAAAGACGGCAAACGTGCAAGTGGTTCACCTGATGGTAAGTGATTACCGTCGCCCACATACATCTGCAACACCACAGATGCTGCAGGTGCGTTGCCGGTCTTGAAGGATATTTGGGAGGTGGGAGGGAAGAGGAGGGGGATAGGGAGGGGGAGTGGGCCTCCGGTTAACTCACTCACCGAACGAAACGCAGAAGCACAAAGTGCCTCTACTTCAAGTCGGTATTCTGCGAGGCCGTGGTACCAACCCGGTCCAGCCGGCCCATTCGAGCAAAAGCCGCCACTTGGCTCTAGTGGTAGAGCTAAGTGGCGGCATTTTAAGCGTGGGCTTAAAATACCTAATACCTTTCTCTGTGCCAACATATACTACTACTACTACTACATGAGTCTATTTTAGTCCACTGCTGAACATCGAGACCTATGTCTCAGAGACAAGAAAGCGCCAGCAAAAGTTGTATGGGCAAACCGTCAAAGAAATGTTGACGGTTTGCCCATACTCACTGCGCTGGGCAAACAGGTTGGTGAGCGCATCGCCGGGGGTACTCACGCACTAGTGATAATTCGGATGGATATTCCATCATAATTAGATCGGCAGAGGCTCGTTTATACGATAGCAGAATACACCACATGCATATGAGGTTGGTACTTGGATAAAGAGATAAATATGTTTATCCCTACTTAGCACAATTATTGACTTGGTGAGAATGCCTTTAAACATTGAGTCCGTCATGTGCATGTCGGATGGAAGTTTAAATAAATAAAAGTGATGGTACATTCCTCCTTATATCAAAGATCTAAAAAATCAATGTCATCTCGACTTGTGTCGGTCAGCAGCATTTAAATTGCGATGCGCCTGGTATAGCAGTCACCAACTCGCCATCTAAGTATGGTTACAAATACAAGTCCAAATTTTCACTTCATTGAAATTTTGGAATGATTATATAATGACAATATTCTATAAACATTTCGATCAGCAAACCTGTGAGAATTGGTGATAGGATTCCAAGCAACCAGTGCGGTCTCAGTCATAGGACCGAAGATTATAGTGTCGTCACGTGGGTCTACGGCTACACCCAGACCTTGAGATGATTTGCGGCCCACTAAGTTCACAGGTAGGTCGGCACCCTCTGCTGGGGGACCGGAGACCAATACTGCCGTTGAAACGCTGAATAATCTGGAGGAAATTTAAATATATATATATCCTGTTGAATTAACCAGTCTATGTAGTAAATATGTAATACTTTTTGTAGTTGTCGGTAATGTTTGCTTAATTTTTGTTTAGTTTTTGTAATGAGTAAATTTCATTTGGGACAATCCTAAATGAGTCAATTTAGGTTTGTCCCAAATGAAACCGGAACTTAAAATACCCTCAGCTAATTAAATGTACTTTGGTTTTAAATATAACTCTATATGACAGCAAACTTCGTTTACTTTAGCAGAGTTATCTTAAGGAAGATGAGAAATAAATGCTTTTGACCTTATAATAAATTTTTCCTGTTCCCATTCCTAAAATATGGAAAACTAATTGCGTTTAGACGCCATGGGTAAGTAGCGTTGTATGTAATTTCCCTGCTTCAATACCTGAATTACAAATTAGTTCAAAACAGCGCACTAACTAAGGTACTCAGTCATCGGGAACCTGATGTAATTCTTTAATGATGAAGTGTAAATGTCAAATGCCACAGCACGGACCAGTGACAGGTTGTCCACTTCCCCTCAATATGGCTTGAGGAGGGTGATGGTTTTCACATGTATCATACAGGTGCTTCTTCTACGGGCGTCAACTCCGGCTTTGCAATATACTCTATAGTATATTAATTTTATTTTTATGAGGTCGATGAACATCAATATCAGAAAACCAAAAACAGATTACTAGGTAATGTGAATTTCACCTACGCCATAAGAGCATCGTGCTACGGCCAGCCTTGCTTGCCCAGCACTTATAAGAAACTACTCTACTTTTTTCATTTAGTTCATAATAATGAATGATTTTAAACCTAACAAACCCAAGTCAGTAACGTCGTTGTTGACTGACTTGACTGCTGTGCTTAAACACTCGTCAATGACATCTTTTAGTTTGTTTTTTTCTCAACTGCAGATGTCGAAATTTTCATTCCCATACGCTAAGCCTAAATACCAATAACCAGTATCGAGGATCAGGCAAAGATCGCCATCGCTATCTTTTTTATCTTTTCATAATTAAGCTTAACAGATATTCTCACTTACCGGTCGGTGGCAAGAGGCTGGTAGTACAAAAGGCCTTGAGCGGGGGAATGCGCTAGTCCGACAATTCCGTCCATGAGTGTGAACTTCTCTCCTGAGATGTCTATCTCGCCAAGGTTGGGGTCCGGGTACATTGACGCGTGCGTAACACGCCATGCATTGTCTCGTCGACTGTCGTATACAATGATACCTGCGGAACAAATATTAAATTTAATTCTTTAGTCTTGAAATAGTAAAGCTAAGTATTAACATTGAAAAATAATTCCATTCGCCTAAAATATATCAGGTCATTGAGGTATTCTCCATTTCTTTCGAAGATATCTGATTCACTAATCAGATATCTTGAGGTGAACAGGTATTGTAACTGTAGCACATTTGACCCACTGAAATAGGGGGAGGGAGTGACTACCATTGTTATACCATACTTAGTTACTTTGTTTCTAGTACAAAACTACATTATGATAAAAAAAACGTGTTTTTTAATAATGTCTATATAATAATAATGTCTGTCTAACAGCGTTTGCGATTTTCATAACATTATTATAGCATTATGTAGCGCTTAATAGTTGTAAATGAGCTGATCACAATATTGTCCAGCGCATCCAAATTAATACATAAGATACATAAATCGCAAGCATGATCCTGGAAACTATTGAAATGGTTTTAAATTTCAATACGAGAAAAAATCTATAAAAAAATCGAAATAAAAGTTGTTTTTTACTAAAATCATATACAAACAAATTTCGCAAAAAAAACTTCTCCAGTGTCGCAACAACTGCCCAAAACTTTACACAATACACAATACGCATCGCAAAATGATCTCGTTATGCAACGACATTTCACAGAATCGGTCCGTTAATTTAATTGTCGGTTGTTTACAACGGGTAAATTTTACGTCACATACAGAAAGTTTCATTTCTGTCGTCCGACACACACTGCTAGGCACCAAAAAGCGTCAAAATAATCTAAGTATGTCAAGTAGTTATTGTTTTAGGCGCCTGTTATAATCAAGACTAGTGATCTAATATTCACAGAAGAATAAATTACTACTACGAATGCTAATGTTACATGCTGGAATTACGCAGTCAACTCTCACAAACAACGCATAAAAAACATCGTAGAGTCGACATTTGACTCTGATCGTACTTATTTCGGTATTGAGATATGCCACTCTCCCTTCCCTTCGCGGTCGTAATGTGGCCGGCGGTGGAGCCAGATCCTCTGCAGGGCGCCGGATGCAACCGTATTGATTGTATTACACACCTGGTCAAATGAACTTACGAAGCTCCTAAAAGAACCCGAAAGCTACTTATTTGTTACCGTCTATAAACGTTTCAAAAAATCATTAAAAGTTAAAGCAGTTTATGAAATAAAAATAAAAATAGTTAAAACAGTTACAAGAATAAAACTTTACCGAATTGTTGGTTTAAAACATTGTAGAATAAGTATTAAATGCTGGTGAATAACGGTGAATATAATAAAAAAAAATTGTCTGTTTAAATAACCTTAAGCAATATTTCAGATTTAAAGCACTCATTACATTGACTCCCTAAATAAGATTCAAATTTGATTTTGTTTCGAACTCTGCTTTTAATTTAACTACTAATTTTAATTAAACTAATTCGAATAGAAAAACATGCCATTGGTACGTTAGAGCATTATCAGCACACTTACCAAGCTAAATTTTACGAATAAAACATATTATTTAGCATTATTTTCGCGAATAGTGGAAGCAGTGGAAAGCTTTTATGTATTTAGACCCTACTTTAACAAACTACCTTCTCGACCCTAACGAAACATTCGATCGAAGTTAATCACAAATTGAACCACTCCTCGATTTTGCGCTAGCTTCGGTTTCAGGAGTACGAAATGCCATGATTTTCGAAGCAATCTTGATTGATTAAAATCTCAAATAGTCAGGAGTAAGTCTGTATGTTGGTGGCGGTAAGCAGCATCTGTATAGCTATCTAAATTTATTTGTTATTACGAAAACCAAATCTTCCAGAGTTGGGAAGTCCTTCTTCTAGCAGTGGACTGCTTGTGAGCTGGTGGTAATGATGATAATACGTCCAATCTGATGCGCTCTTTTCGGAGACCCGGCGACAGGCTCTCCACCCTTCACGTTCTCTCTCCCGGAGAGGACAGGCATGATTGTTTATAGATATGCAAAAAAAATATCAACTAACTAAAAGGTGACAGTAAGAGACATGTGTAAATGAGAGCGCTAGAGTTAACAAAACTAGGAAAGATTCAATAAGAATGTCATGAGAGCAAAAAGTTACCTAATACATATTTCAATGTCTTGATATAGATAAAACTATTTTAAATAATTCTTCAAATAAATATATCTTCTTTTACAATTATGTTAAAGTTTACGTCATTGCCATCAAGATTCATTTTCAAAATTTCTTGTACAAAAGCCAGGGCTGGCGATCGCAGAACTAGTTTATTTCGCGGTGGTTATAATACTATAAAAATTTACAGAGAAAAATGTAGATGTTATACCAGAAACTAACTTAATTTTATGTATGTAGCAGAGCTATGCTGTAGTTTTAATATAGCTATAGCACGAAAGAGTCTAATCGATAGACGGACTACCCTCTCACAGAATACCCGCAAAAATTACAATATACTGAACTGGATATCTATTTACTGGTAACGAGGCATTCCTTCTTAGTCCTAAGGGGTGACAACGCACCTGTATTAAACAAAACACTACATAAAAACCCTAATTGCATAAAAAATATAATATATTCATTGTTATATTATATTGTTTAATATTATAAATTATTTATAATTCTAAAATACACTCGAACAAAGCCACTGGTAGCACTCGATGGGGTTCAAGTATTTTAATGCATTTACAATTATCCAGCCACCAGAAAGCTACTTGTTTGTTGGTGTCTAGGTTTCATTCAATTTTTTTTCTCTAATCGTAGATATTAAACAGCTGCGGCTCACTGGATTAGTAAATTAGTTACCAAAGCCTAATTAAGATATAATGCATCGGCATTTATCAACGCGTTCTAAGTCGCTATTTATCCCTACAAAAAGTATTATACGTACATAGCATTACTGCTAAGTACATAAAAGGAGATAGTTGTAAAAAACAAATTTACATCATACCGTTTCTTCGCACACCCACCGTTTACACACCGATTTTCTACCTATAGGAATAAACAGAGGCCACATATTTTAACTTTACTCAACCCTAACACTCTTGAAGGCTTATTCAAGTTTCCTTTACTAAGTTTTTAAGTAGTTTGCAGCATAACTAGCTTATCAAGAAACGGGATTTGCAAAATATTTACGGTCAACTATGATGTACTCATAATCCTATGCTGTCACCAATTGATGTGATTAACATAATCATTTTAATGTGATTCAAAAGTAATACTCGGATTATCTATTGTTTGCAGGCTATAATGGGATTAACAAATTAATAAAATTCTGTCATCTTTGCTATTGGTATAATGAAACCGCTATCTGATGATGCTTCACAATTAAATAATTTTGCATACTTTTACAGTATCAAATTGTAAGTTGCGGTACTGCGTGCAATATTAGTTCCAATCCAATTCAAAATAATACTCAATATAATATATATACTGTAAACTTACACTATCACTATATTTTGTAGATTATTAGCTTATCGAAGGTTTTGTAGTAATAAGAAATATAATTTAACTTAATAACTAAATAATTATCTATCATTTATTTTGTAACACAAGACTGGGCATGTCAATGAAGAATTTTTTTCTCAATCAATCTCAGATCACGACTTGAATGGACTTAGCAAGAATTGTTTACGTCTCGTGTGATAGTGGTCACAGAAGTGCGTGACGAGATTACTTAATCTATATCGTCTGAGAATTTGATAATATTCCAAGTAAAGCAAAAGTACTTAAAACTTGTTCACAACTACCATTTAACTTTCTCCAACAACCGGAGTTGACTGATAGAGATAGCCATAAGGCATTTAGTCTACTCATTGTAACCTATTTCTACATCATAAGGTTTATATCAATTAATCATTATCAGAATAAATTAATGAAATAAATAATTAAGCTCAATCTTTAACATTAAAAATTTGTTGTAATTGAATATCGTATCTGTCTTTAGCAATTCTTTTTACTCAAACCCGTAAGCGAAACGAAACGATGCATGCGCCTTTTTTTGGTTAAATTATTCCGCACCAGTATAATTGAGACAGAAGTCTATAATTGATGAATTTTTTAAAACTCATGAATGGGTGTGCATTGAAGCGCGAGGTTATCGCTGTTTTATCCTTTTCGGTCAATATTAAGACATTACCTGTTTTAAATACTTTCTAAAAGTTATATACTGCCTGAATATGAACATTAAGCACTGCATTACATAAATTTAATTAACCAACTTTCCATAAATAGATTATTGATCAACCTACTTAGGTTCACTGTTGAACTTGGCCTATATCTCCAAGAAAGCACCAGCAAAAACCAGCATGTATTTTTAAAAGGTTTACCCGTGCTCTCCACGCTGGACAGGCGGATTGAAAGTGGCAGTACATTCTGTTTGATTTTTCATCATAATTCGATTTTCAGAGCTCCGATTGTTAGCTAACAGGTTGCACTATTTGCAGGTGAGGATGGTATTTGGAGAAAAAGATGGTATACACCTCCTCACTTCCCCTTAGAACAGTTTTATTATCATAAAAGTAATGCAAGAGCTGATGATGATGTGTGATGAAATTATGATTCTCTACCAAAATAAAAAATAGTAGGTGTAACAATTAAAAGCCTCCGTAATACATAATAGATACAATCTGCACGAGGTTATGAATGACATTACCGAGCAAGCTATTAAGTTACTTTCTACTTTTTTGTGTAATAAGGTGAAAACCGCAATACTCGGTTGCCTTGCTAATTACAATGTTTAAGCAAATTAAGGAAATTGTAGGATTAATAGTGCTGCAACATTTTTACGCAATTTATTTTCTTTTTAAAGTATCATATATTGTCAAGTGTTTTCGCAGTACGCCAGTAACCAGGGTTCGGTCCCCGATACAACTAAAATTATTAAGAACATGTGAAGTTTGCCAATTTACAATGCTCCTGACACTTCTCAGTACAGCTCGGCCCAGCAGTGAGATATGAACAGGCTGCTACATTACTTTTGACTTTACTACTATCATGTATGTTTTTTTTAGGGGAAAGGCGGCAAACGAGCAAGCGGTTCACCTGATGGTAAGTGATTAATGTCGCCCATGTACATCTGCTACACCAGAGATGGTGCAGGTGCATTGCCGGCCTTTAGATGATATTTGGGAGATGAGAATCCTCCTTCGCATGAGGAGAGGGGATGGAAACGAGGAGTGGCCCTCCAGTTACCTCACTCACCGAAAGAAACGCAGAAGCACTACTTCACGTCGGTATTCTGCGAGGCCACCACACTACACTGGTCGAGCCGTCCCATTCGAACAGCAGCAAAAGCCGCCGCTTGGCTCTACCACGTAGAGTACCTCGATCTCTCACTGATTTAGTATCTTTCTGTTACTAATCAGCGACAGATCGCATAGCATCAGACTGCATCACCCGCATAATCGCTAGTTTTTTTTTTCCAATTTCCAATAATATACCACGGAAATTCTAAATTTCACATAAATCTGTTTGGCTCTTAAGACGTGATTATGCGATAAACACAAAAACACTTTCCAACTCCAAACTCCATTCAATGCCGAGAAGAAGCCTATGCCCAACAGACTATAACTTTATTGTTTAAATGTTCTATATTTTTGGTCATTAAAATCAGTGCAAACGATTGATTTTACATTTCTAATACGTATTCTAAAAAAATAGTAGTCATTCATATCTTAACACAAAGGTTACAAATTTTTAATTATAAAATAAAGTCACTTAACCTATGCATTATCCATGTGCCCCACTTAAACAACTTGATTAACAAACTGGTATCAAATGCTCTAGCTGTGTATTGGTCCAATAATTTATTACCTTTATGAACGTGTCACCTCGTTACCTCACCTCGACTTGCCAAGAGTGGGATCAAAAATATATACAATAATTTGGGTATAATAATTAGTCATTTTATATAAATACAACATAATAAAACACACGATCTGAAGACTTAAAGTAGAATATTTAATTTAAAAACCGTAAGTTATGATCGGCTACCGCAACTATACGTGTTCAGTGTGAACATAGGATTTCTTTCTTTATCAGCCTGTGGCAGGTTCACATGCTGATGATGAAGAAAATCCTATGTCCCATTAGTTGCTGGATATGGGCCTCTCCCAACGGTTGGATTTGCGACAATCACCATCGCCTAGCGTACGGATTGATGGATTAGTGGTTAGCGTATCTGATTAATAAGCCATGGTTACAGGGTTCGAAACCCAGCCGAAGCCAATATTTGAGCAAACACACAAATTATGGATTTGGTTTTGGTGGCATAAACTCCGTTTATGTAGCAGCGTACGTCTCTAAATCTATTATGTGGATAACTGTGTCCGTAAGCGTATACATACTCTCAACTAAAACAATTTCGCTTGTAACACTATTCTGATAGTACTGACACACGGATTATCGCACTGAATAACGAAAACATTTTGAAAATACTACGTCTCCAAAGCTGCGCGACCCCTCGTAGTAGATACCGTAGATATATGTCCATCGCAGACACTCCTGTAGAGCTGAAGTCACCTCTTAATGTATCGAGAAATGAGAACTCTCCCGACAACAGTCAAGTTTCTTACAGTGCTATTATTTTAGCAGGTATTACATAACTCGCGAATACATTGTGCATAACGCTTTACGCTCTTGCAATGAAAGGTAACAAACTCACATATTGTGTTTTATTCATTAACAGTAGCTAAACTATTCGGCGCTATCTCGGTAACAGGTGTTTTATTTGAACGCTTAAGCTTAAAGTGCGCAAACCCTCTAAAGATAATTCCCTAGGGCCACAGATTTTCATCAAGATTTAATGGGAGCTTGCTTTGTGATACAAAAAGCTTACGTATTTTGATTGCCACTTAACTGAAATTTTCTCCAAATTAACATTTTCCTATGATTTGTTCTTTATATAATTTATTCTACCCAATTCTGTCGTATTTTTATAGTGTGGGTTTACTTTTGCGCTTTCCCAGCCAGCTCGGAGCCGTGACCACCTTGATTTATTATATTATTTGATTTATATATATTATACACTCTCGGGGATGATTCGCCGCGTTTAGACAGTTTCAAATGGGTTGTAACGATAGTGTCATCTAATTGACACAAGCAGACATAATAAATTGACATACTCTTTTTAAAGACAAAAACTGCGGCGATGTTGACTTTCCTAATCATTCTGTTTGAATATCTATTTAATATTTTCAATTTCCGCTACGCTATCATCAAATTCTTAAGCATCTTGGAGACATCCAGGCGGTCGAAAGTTATAGGTAGTAATCCTGAACCACGAACACATGCAACAGATCAGGATATGTTACTTTTTTAAGCACGCGCATGATGTAGTTTTACCAAAATTCGATGAAGACGCCTCCTAGAATAGGTTATTTGCACTGCCAATTTTTTCGCCCGAGAAACCAGACGCATCAAACTAACTTCATCCGCGATTCATACTTTATTTTGCATTTAAGATAATAAGTCGTCGATCGCGATTTAATAAGTATTACACTTCAACGTACAACAACGTTTCAAAATTGTATCCGAAAGACGCTTTTCTCGAAAAGCTTCATAGGTGGCCCGATGCACCCACCCGACCGTTTGTACATGAGATCATCAAAGAGTCAGCGTCGAAGTTATGATTTCTTTTTTGTTCCGTGATAACACGGACCTGTGATTGTTATCACTTCTGAAAAAGCGTATGCCACTACGATTTTTCATGCTGATCTACTATGAGATCGAGGTCCTTCATCGATAGAAGTGACCCATTCCAGTGATATAAGCAGATAACTGTAATAGCTTTACCTACAAAAGGCCAAAAATATTTATAGGTTTTTACACAATAACTAATATATATTTGTTATATTCATCTATCAACATTATTACCGCAGTCGCAACCTTTGGTATTGCAGCAAAATTAAAAAGTTATCACTTATTTATGAAAATATAATAATTGTTATGGAAGAGCGAGACCTTTAGTTGCTGGTATTTATATGTAAGAAATGAATTAAATATAGAAGAAGATATAATAAACGTAATTTCAATTTATTTTTGTAAATGTAGTTACCAGGTGTGACAGTATCACTGATGTAGGCAAAGATGTTGTCACATGTAGCCGATAGGTGGGGGTTCGGCAACCTCGTGTCATCCAATACCATGTTGGTGAGCAGTGAGCTGGGGCGCAGCAGCTCGCGGGGGAAATACACACTCCTCACCTGTAAACATAATTTTATTCTACATTACACTTATATTTGTATAAAAAAGGGTTGGATCTGCTACACTATGAAGGCGCTTTTTACACACACTTGATCACAATGATATAGTATGTTACAACTTTGGGTAGCCCTGCGCCCCACTCAAGCCAAAGTTCAGTCATCAGTATTTTACATTGTAAAAATTTGTAAAACATTACCACAAATAGTTAAAAATGATTATCGATAATTGGATTACGCATTGAAATAAAACTAATTTTACAGAACAAAATATGAAACGACAGGAAGTTAAAAAGTTAAAACAAAAAGCCATAAATTCCTTAAAATTTGTATAATTTCAGAACATACACCATATTCTCACAAATATTATAAAACACAGTCGCACCTCGCGTATGTCAGTGTATTCCACACTTCTAAGTATTTATATAATAAATATTCGTTAGTATAATGATGTTTGTGTTAGTACAGCAATATGTTGAGTATGAGTTGAGTATATCATATTGAAGAATTTCATTACAATTAATAGAATCAATAAATTCAAGTCTCTCTCATTATGTCGGCGAAATAAAAGAGGTAGAAAAATATGTCAGAGAAAATGAACAAACAAACAAAACCTTAACATTATGTTAATGTGTGTATATCCATGTATAGTGTGTAAATTTTGTCTCTTATTTTACTCAAAGTAGCCAATGTGTAATCGTAAAATGCTTAAATACAAAACTACACTAATTTTGTGGCTTTTAGTAATAGGATTACAACAAAAAACACATGGTCGCTTATCTTTCTATCGAAATATATTGATTTTGTATTGAATACACTTTTTGTTACAAGTCCAAATTTAAGATTGTCAACAATGTCAAAGGGACATAGAGTTTTATTTTGTTTTTAAGGTTCAGATTCTGCTTTTAAGGTCTCCGGTGTCTGCATGACATCACTGATTTTCTCGGTATGTACTTTTTTTTATTTATATTAAATTTAATATACTTAATGGTGCTTCGTTGAGAAATTGAAAAATATTTTGTCTTACATACGTTACATACGTAGACAAAATATTTTTTTATGATTCGAAAATACATGTGTTAACCATTTAAACACACACATAGTTAATTTTATTTTTAGCTATAGTAGTTTTTGAGAGTTGTGTAAGGTTTTACTAAACGTTACTATTACTCTTACTAAACTTACTAGTACTCCGATTATATCTAAAAAATGTGTAAGCAATAATAAATCAAAAATAATTTAAAAGAATATTTTAAAAAAACATTAAAGAGGGTTTTCGGAAAATAGAGAAAATTCATTCATTCTCAAAGATTTAGTGACATCCAACGGCAAAGTTAGTAAACACAAAAAAAAACTTGAATAAATAAAAGCAAGTAAGCTGAGATCTCTTATAGAACAGACGGAACTCTGTTTTGAATTCAGATTTAAAGTAATGATAATTACTACATGAATGAACTTTAATGTGTTATGCGCAGGCGTGAAATGAATATTATGTACGCTTACTGGAGTATTGTTGATGAAACGTTAAACTTCAGTTGATACCACGGAATTGTTATTTAAGAACCAGACTTTTAATAAAATAAATATTAATTTCTTGTACTTACGCGAATACTACATACAATATAAAAAGCTCATTAAACGTGATATTACATATTGCACAAAATAAAATATTGTCCCCCACTTATCCCCTCCCAAATAATAGCGGCATTGAATAATTTATTCAATGCCGCTATTATTTGTGATTTAAATTTTATGATCTTTAAAACAATCCAAAATTCCTTCAATCGCCATGGTTGAAGCTCAATGATAACCAGACGCATTGAGTCCGAACTACCGCACAATTGCATGAGCGAAACACCACACCTTTTCCAATGCTATAAAAGTATGACCTCGGCAACTGAGCTGCCGGCTGGCCACGTGACACACTGATACATATAAATCGAAATGTTACATCCGCATTATACACAATTATATAATAAAACTACTATCCTATTATGGGCAAGTCGCTTGCTATGTTCTATATCATAATATCGGAGTTTGAGATAGTCGATTTTTTTATATAAATTTATATCAGGCTCATTCCTTTCCTACATGCTAGTTTTATATAACTTTTTTCAATACTTCGTCATCTTATCCCGTAGGTGTTAAAAGTTGACTTAATAAAATGCCAGGAAATCCTCATTAGGAATAATCGTCTAAAAATCCCAGACCTTCCCTTTATTTACCAAACCGAAGGTGACGCTAGCAGCGTCTAAAGTACTAAGTAGGTATGTAATTGCGATCGACAATTCAATTGCCACGGGAGGGTGATTTACTGGAGAGGCCAATGTCTAACTGTTACTTTTTAGAAGAAGAAAAAACATATTGTTGTTGTCTCTTTAGTATTTAGATCGTTAGAATGGTTCTAAACGCACATTGACTCAGGAAGTTACAATTCCGTTGTACATTTCTTGCTCCATCAAAAAATTTCAAGGACGGGCTGTTTTGTTTTCGTCGCTCTTTACAATCATTGAAATTAACATACGCGTAACAAGTTCAGATTTCGTCTACTTTACCGTTTGTAACACTTTCGAGAATTTATGAGAAAATTACAAAACGCTACCACACTCATTGACACTTTATCTTTTTTATAATTTTTATTTACTAATATATTTATGTAAAACCTTAGTTATCTTATTAAGGTTTCCTAACTCATAATACGTGATTCAGTTTTTACTACAAGGTCCCAGATAAATGGCTCTAAAATAGTCACATTAACAAAGAACAATCTGAAAACTTAATCGCCAAGAAATGCCTACATCAATTACGAAACTATAATTTATAATACGACAGCATGTACTAAAATGGTAGGATTTAATATACATAAACTAAGGTGCACTACATATTTCCAGACAACCGAACGTGATTGAAGGGCAATGAACGTGACAACTGAAAGTGGAACATGGAATTTTGTTTAACTACCATGTTATCTTGTTTATTAGTTGTATAGCCGCTGATATTGAAATAAAAATAAACGAAGTATTCAGATCGTTAGTGGTAAACACTGATGAATGATCGAGTGGCTATCTCCGTAAATATTTGTAGAAAAAGTATCGGAAACATAATATACCTACATCGTATTGTTGATTATAGTTTTAGTAAATATCTAGTAATTGTCACATATTATTAGCTTTAGCTATACGCAGATATATTACGAATAATTGAATATTACGTTGTTTAAACTCAAAGTAGCGTCAATAAGAATGCTATTATTATGACACCTTAAGAGTTAATCGTTCCTGTCAGCCTGTCACCTTCACCCAGCTCACCCAGCTCACAGAGCTTTGTTAATGCGAGTGCTTTGAGATATTTATTGCCATAACAAGAATCCAGCGGAACGGCCTTTCACTACACCATTATGTTCTAGCGCATAACAGCGACTGTGCCTTACGAATTCCAATAACAACGGGTATATCCTTGATCTAAGCGAGGTTTCACATTTAATTTGCTGTTTTTTTTTAATTATTTAATACAATATATCTTTCGTGATAGTATTACTTAACTAACGGAACTTGAATGTTTGAGAAGCAGCTCTCCTTGAGCTCTTATTTCAAAAGACAAGTTCAAAAAAGGAAGGTATTAAGGTTAGTATTAAGGAATTATGAACGAGTTTTATTTTGATTTGTAATCTTTTTCTAACGTTAATGCATAGTGAGTACTGTTCACATGTTAATGGAAACGTAAACGTCTCTTGTCACTACGTTCATGAAATACTGTTGGTGGTAAACCGAAAGTAATGTAACGGCTATTAAACAGTATAAATTAAATGTATAAATTAAACTTTGTACGTATATAGTGTACTGTACACGTTGGTTTAAGCCTTCTCGCATCTACAATTCTACAACGCGGATTACTTAAAATGTTCATTTTTAACTTATACTACTTTTATCAAGTTAATAGAAAAGTCAAGGAAATCAATTTTCTCCGAATCCTTTTTGTGGTTTCGATTTAAAACATTGCATTTGATGACGATACAACAAAATGGCAACATATATATATATACATCATTCCATCACCCAAAGCATGTGGCCATAAGCAAGTCGCATTTAAGCGATACAAGCGAGTCCCATTAGCGCAGTTTCTATTGACATAGTCACGAGTCGAATCCAACATTTTCTATCTGTACTTATTACGTACCATTAACCTTTCTGGTGAATGATACTTTTCAATAACTACTTTCAACTCACGTATTAAATACTAATAAAACTATTTAGGCCTATAATATTTAAATACTATTAAGTAAGTTTAATTAACAACTGTTACGGAAGCCTGAGCGCTAAGGCGCTGGTCTCTCTTAGTGAGCCAGTGACACTGAATGTCGCGAACTTGAACGAAACAGACGAAAGAATACTTGAATATTCGCAATTGATTTTTATTTATATTTACTGTGGCATTCGTAATATCTGACGACGTCAGTCGTTGAAATTAATAAATTTTGTCTTAGTGTGTTAACTATACAGAGAATTGTTTTGGGAAACATACTTTAAATTAGTATAATTTATAGAAATTAAGTGCGTCATGAGCATGTTTACGTATTATTAATTTAATAAAATTTCTTGTACCGTGTTATGAATATACTTAATGCCTGAATGATTCGTCAATCACTATTAATTTTGTTCAAAGTTAAATGAGACAGTAATTATGTACAACATAATATTGAACATAAACATTATTAATTGTCGATCAACATGGACATAAGTGAAAATTTTGCATAGTTCTCCATGACCGACATAGATTAAGACAAACCACTTGCGTGGTAGTCCCCATTAATAGACAATCCACGTTTATTCTACTGTCGTAACTGTTAGTTTAAATTCACGACCGAACTAAATATTTCATCCTAAAACAAGGTAAATAATTACTTATGGTATATTTTTTAACTGATTACGATAATCTTAAAATCATTATAATGGTGTGCTTATAAACTTGATTTCTTATAGTGGGAAACAGTTATCAGTCATAATTTCAAACAGTATCAAACAAATAGAACACATGATAAACACAGCAGACACATACATTTCATAAAGAAACAGGTAAAAAGTTATAAATATAGATAAAAAACCTTTTTTTGATGTGAAGTCAACCTTCTAAATTCTGAATAGGTTAAATCAATCATGTAACAGTGAAAAAAATAAACTTTATTAAGACAGATATTGATTAAATTAACAGATAACAAGCCTTGGACAAGAATTGTTTTTATTGAAACTTAATACTTGATTGACCTAAAATACTGCCAGCAGCGGCTCAAATCTTCGAAATTACAGTATAAAATCAAATTTCGTAAATAAAATATATTTTCGTTTATTATTAAATATTAATAATTATTTATTACAAATGATGAAGTCGATTTTAGAAATAATTATGTAATAATGACGATAATGATTGTTGGAATGATAATGACCAAAATTACATCAAATACGGATATTATAACAGATAAGATGTTATAATACTGTATCTACACTTATACAGACATGAGGTTAGTGAATTTATTAAACAACAACTCACCAAGCGATCGGTAGCCATATCGAAAATTAGAATCTTCGGCGGGCAGACACGGCGGAAATCGTCCAGACTTGTGAAGATGCCAGAATCCAGGACCCACAGTCTATTGCAGCGATCAGCGCGTATGCGGTATACGGATATCAGGCCCGTGCAGTTGATATCGCCGCGGCCGGCCGTATGCCATGACCAGTCCGGATATGCCTGCGAACCAAACTAGACGTTATAAAATGTATCTAAAACCTACAAAATTTAGAAAAATAATCATTACAGCTTTAAAATAGAGAAATTATTCATTATTTTTATTTTAACTATTATAACATAACATGATGTATAATATTCCATAATACTTGAAAAGTATCATTACTACGCATAATCGATATTAATATATCAATAACTTCTTTCATACAATGGCATAATCTATATTATAAAAACAATTCCTACCTACGACAATGTTGGAGTAAATACTATCCCGTTCTAGTGTCTCTGTAAAGCGGAGGTATTATTTTAAAGAACGGTGGCGCAGTGCCACTGCGGCGCTGCGGCTCGCACGTAAGATTTAAGCACAGAACAAGTATTTGCTTGGACTTTAATAACTGTTCCGGGTCTGGGTGTTTGTTCATTTGCAATTTACCTCTGTAAATCAAAATGTCCTCTAACGTGGATGACCCTTTTTTTATAACACGTATCAACGAAAGTGACTATGATTTGATGCTACTGCCACTGATGATAGCTAACATTTTTATACAGCCAAGGGTAAAACTCTTTCCTATGTATATTCCTATATTCTTATATATTCACTATAATGTTTGAAACTGCAACTGCTTCTGCTAATAGATAATATTTTAGAAGTGCCTTTTTTAGGCTAAGAGATATACCTAATGGCATGCCCTCACGAGAATGAGGACGAGTTACTTCGGGCTTGCACTCACTAAAACCTCGCAGTGTTCCACTTTTGGTGCACATCGGACATATCTGCTACCAACCAGAACGGGCCGCTCTTCGCAACCACTTCTAGGAGAAGAAATCCTCTTCTCCCTCTTAGCAAGGCGCACCGGAACAGAACCCTCTGATAACGCCTCCAATCTCACGTCGGCAGCGCTCTCCTCTATGTCCGCAACGCGCTGCCATAGGAGTATGAAAAGTGACCATTTGCAAGCACTATCCATGGCCCCCAGCGGCGTATCACGTCCTTGGTTCCACCGTTGAACACACATCAGCTGCAGATGGTAGGGTAGATAGGTAGACGTCGCAACGTAATACGGCTAGCCTAGGTATTATAGATATGACATTTGGAATTACGTCACATACAGGAATTTGAATGCATACAATGGAAAACAAAGTCCTATAATGAGTTCTAGTTTGTTCGATTCGAATTTCCGATAATATAAAACTACTTCCAATTTTATGTGACTTAATTTACACATTTTAAATTATATACACAAAAAACTATTTAATATTAGAGAAGACCTATGAGCGCTTGTTAAAGCCAACACGGGCAAAGCTGCGGGTAATAGCTAGTAATAAATAATATTATTAGTTTTCTCATTAGAACTAAATGGCATTCAAGTCAAACTATTTATTGTTTATAATAAATAAATGAAGCAAAAATTTATTTCACTAAATTTCAATCGTTATTGTTTTCCTCAATACTATTCTCGATTTGCATTCGTCGTACAATCCGTCCGTATCAATAACCCTACATCAATTGAAAAAAAGGCTATTTTATTTTGTATTAACTTTTAAAGTTTAAATATATTCTGTCATTTTAAAGAGATAATCTTGTCGATTTTTTAAACTCGCATACCAATCACAAGAACAAAGGGCTTGGTTGGAATTTTAATCGTTTATTTATAAACCGTGAGAAATGATCGCAAGAATTTTTTTAAGGTAAACTGGATTATAGGTATTTAAATACATGTCGAAATAAACAGACGATACGTATATGTACATACACTCAATCAACAAGCACTCATGCCTATCACCGACATCGGGGTAGGCAGAGATAACGATCCCCCGAACAGGTTCACGCCTTCTCGAGGGACTCAGTAGCCGTGGTTTGATCACTTACAGTGAAAAGTGAACGAAGAGGAACCTGCCTGACTGCGGGGCTGGCCGAGATGGCCGCTACACATGGACTTAAGGACCCCTCTTCTGACGCGTGTTGGTGGACTGTGAGAAGAATGACGGGAGGATTACCGTCGTTGCGTGACAACCGCTATCTCTGCCCGAGTTTTGGTATTGCGATATGTCATTTTCCCTATCCTCTGTGACTCTAGTTGAGGTTACACCACTGATGCGGCCGCCGGGAGAAAGAACTGTCGGTATTACTATGCACCGCTCTCCCTCCTTCCGCTGTCGAATTGTGGAATAGTTCAGATTCACCGCAGGGGGCTGGAAGGGCTGATGCTTCCGAATGCTCGCTTGCCTGATTCCCACGTCCTCCGGATGAAAAAAAGGCTAAAAGGCAGACTCATGGGGTCCATTACACACGTGGGATTGGTAGCCGAGTAGGAAATGGCGTATGTGTGCCGGCACACCTTGCCTGTTGGGAAAAGAAGATGAGTAGTCCATTCCCGAGAAGGAATCGCCTAGCGCCAGCGGCGCTGAAGGGGCTGCGGATGTATGCGTTCCTGCAGCCGTGCCGATATGCAGCGATAGTGGAACACTGTGGGGTTTTAGTCGGTGCAAAAGTGCAATCCCAACACAACCCATCGTTTTATTCGGTCGCCAGAGCCTCGTTTGTTAGTTAGCAGAGTGAACCACGTACAGATAAAGTTAGCTTTTGGGGAAAAGATGATCCAATTGTTTCTTTATCCTCTCTTGTATTCTAACTTTCAGCTGTCTAGGTCTCGGAGTTAGAGATTCGTGATTAATCTGTAAATGATGTTTGGCTTTAATATGGGTACAGATTGATTGTATACTTGACAAGTTTTATATGAAAGAGTTAACTTGCTTTATAAGGTAAACCTGTTTATGAACAAATTCAGTTAAAGTAATCGCGCGGTTTCATAAGCTTTAAATTGCATTTTAACACCCTGATCTAACGTTATAAGAAACACTTTATCTGGCGCCATGCAATTACGTGGTATACAGTAGTAAAATATAAACTTAACCATTTTAATTTAAACTATCTAGATAATATAGTTCATATATTTTAAAAAAACATAATAACAGACAAATATATGTATTCTTGTATCATTTAAGTCATGCAGGTATACTACCTGACATAGACACTGATAACAGAGACTAGTACCTATACACCGGCACCGAGGGTCTAACCTAAGTTACTCCTGAAGTATGAAATAAAACCTCTGATCTACCGTGGAGTAAGGATTACTGTTACCCTATATATAAGCACTCACGCCTGTCAACCATACAGGTAGAAAGAAATTATAGATTTTTATTTGGCACGATCCTGTTCAGCGTAGCCAAACGAGCTTACGCAACCCACTTTTGGCCATTCTGGGATTTACCGAGAAAGGGTTGTTAGTACTTTTCCTTAATCTTTTTCTAATATATTCGTACAGAACATATTACTGTTTTAACAAAAAAAAATCTGTTAATAGAAACATAGTTGGTGTTTCAAAAAAACTGCGTTTGCCCAATCTCATATTTAAACAATACCAGATATCATATACCAAGTGAAGTATATATCTCAATATGGAAAAATTGTTTTTGATATCGAATTTTAAGTTGTTCACATGTTTGTCCAAAACTGAAACAACGAAACTGATTTTAAAGGGACTTTCATAAGACTTGTAGACTGACTGAAGGCAGTTATAAACTACTTTTTACCCAGTAAATATGTAGTGGTAGCCTAGTAGTCAGGGCGCTCACTTTAGTTTCATAGAGAGCGAGTGACCTGGGTTCGAACCCCGGTGCCGGCACCAATAAAATTGTTAATAGCAATTTTAAGTGCTCTATTTACCACGTGCTTAGCTTAGCTCTTTTTTTTAATTCCACGCGGAAGAAATCGCGGACAATGTCCAGTTTTTTTAACAAATATGGAAAATAGATAAAACAATGAGTATTGTACAAATTGACACTCGCGCGAACTGATTACTCAATTTCGTCTCATGTCTGAGCAAGCATAGAGTTCGCTCGTCAAGGCTGCTTCTGTAGCTAGTTATTTCTGCGTGCTCGCCCTTCACGCTTTCTCGTGACAGTGCACAATATAGGCCACAAGTATTTTGTCTTACAAACGCTCTTATTGTGTACATATATTATTTTTTCCATGGTCTTAACTTTAAAATCTAAAATAATATGGTACTAAGTAGGTTCAAGGCTAGATAGAATTGACTCCTAGTCTGCCTAGAAGCCGTCTGGATCTGCCTAGGATCTTCCGTCTACGTATGAGCAGTACCACACTCTTCAGTAACCAACCGTAACGAAACCAACCACTGTTATCTTCCGACTTGAATGGTATAAAGAACCAATAAATACAGACTGTGAGATAACTGCATTGTAACCTCCTTCGAATGAAGTTGTTTGCAGGTTCTATTTGCCAGAAGCTCGTTTGACATCCCAATTCAATAAAAAATACGCACTTTAGTCTCTGATAATTTTTGACCTGTAGCTAAAATAGAATTTATATTGTTATGAAACGTGAAGGAATACTAGTTGGAGAAAGTTAAAAAAAAATTCCTTATTAATCAGGATTTTTAAGAATTAATGAAACGAAAATCGAATAATTTCTATATAGATAACGTAAAGAAAATCGAAAGTAATATCCGTTATTATGACTGTGGCTAGTTAAAAATGTTCTTTTTAAACTTACACGAAAAAACAACATTAATCATTTTAGCAAATAATTAAGGTCGGGTTAGACTAATAACTAACACTATATAATAACATCCGACTAACTCGATAATTAATTTTAAATGCTGATTCACTTCGTGCTCAGCGCTAAAAATTAAGTTTCAAAGTCTAATGAACACAAAGAATTTATAACGTGTAGGATTACGACTAGCCATTGATCCACATTGGTTCGTCACGTACCAGTAGGTTTAACCTGAGTGCCAAAGCGCTGGTAAAGAATTTCATAAATACCTGCAAAACAGGGCTAACTCCCGGTGGTAAGCTGCGTGGAACCCAAGCCAATGTGGCGGGAACGCCTGCTCGCAAACGCGGTATGCCGATGTACAGCCGGTCCCATCCGATCTCCAAGCCCGTAGGGACCGTATTCTCTGGCTGGAACTTCTCCAACAGCACAGGATCAGGCGGGAAATCGAACTGGAGGTAGTTCCATTGATTTACAATCTCGAGTGACGCGCTCGCTGCCGCTATCCAAACGCATAGTATTATTATTCTGGGCATCATACTTCGTTTCTGTGAACTGAAAAAATACTTTAATTTAAAAAGTTATATCGTCATTTTGGTGTAATTCATCATGCTATGTCTAATACATAATTAAATTATAAACTTTGTTTTAGACCTACAACAACAAAGTTCCACAACCGAAGCAAATAAGTGTGGGGCGGAACGTAAGAAGGATGAGGTGTCTACGATTGAGTATGCGCCGCGGAATAAAATGTCTCTAGCACGGGAATAATGAATAATTAAAGATATAAATTCAAATACATATCAATTTTGGTTTGTTAATTAAATAAGTCCTCTCATAAGTAATTTAAGAATTGCAAACAGAATCATCGAATTATGCGTTTTAACTTCACTTTTAGTTTCAGTTTCAAAATTAAAACTACACGATTGACATTACGTTTTAGTGTTGCTTCGCAACAACACAAAACCGTGTGGCAATGAACTTTTGTAACTATCACGACCAAAGTTATTTCATAGGTCAAGGTGTAGTAGTGTAGTAATTAACGACTTTTATAATATAGGTACTTGGGTATGTAAATTTAAGCTTATTGGACATGTTTAGATTTTCTTAATTCCTTAGTTTAAAAAAAATTGAATTAAAATTGCTTGCGTTTCAAATTTGTTAATAGCAATTTAAGTGCTGTTACCAAGTGCTCAGCAGTGAAGGAAAACATCGTGAGAAATAATAAAAATATTATTTCGAGGATATGTGAAGCACGCCAACCCGCACTGGAGTAGCGTGGCGGGGTCTTCCCGGCTCCTAAGCCCTCTCGATTCTCGTATTTGAGAAGAAGGCCTTTACCCAGCAGTTGGCACTTACAGGCTGCTATCTTACTTTACAAATAATAGTAAATAAACATAAATGTATAATTAATGAAAAAAATCGATGGTATTAATTCTCATATTTATATAATTAATTTTATACGATGTTATTACAAAGATCAGTATATTTGAAATTATGGAATACGGACATATTTAAAGCAATTAATCTAATAAGGTATAAAAGATGGGGCGTTATATATATATATATATATATATATATATATATATCAATTTTGCGTCAATTAGCCTGACCTGCATCACGCAGTGCACTCTGCTTTACAAACGAGACTCGAACTTTGCTCGAGAGGTATTTAAGACAGTGTGCAGTATTGACGTTTTAAGGCTGCATTAAAGTACCTATTATTTATATAGATAACTCAGGCATGTGTGGTATCCACCCCTTTATGTTAAAATCGAACGAAGTCTCTTGTTTATTAAACAAAATGTGATTTATAAACGATAAGAATTACTCTGATCGTATGAAGTTATGACCCATGCAGCCAATTAATAATATATTTTCTAGATAATTAAATAGCTACTTTATTAGTAAAGAAACGTGTTCGTGTTTTAAAATAGACCAATTAAGAAATTTGCGCAACTCTTGCGTAAACTCTTTATTTCAATAATGATGTTACGAAGGAAACGTCGTGTTCAAGCTCCTGAACGCGGTAAAATACTCGTATTTAGTCATTTAAATGTTAACAACTCTTGCGGTTATCAGCGAAGTCGACAAACCTCGATGTAAAGAAATTTCATAACCACTTTGCTTGTTTTTTTTGTTCAATCAGTATAAAATTATCTTTTACATTAATTTGTACTGCGTAAATATATAAAAAAAAATTAAATACCGTTCGTCGGTAAGCGATTCACTTGGGAACGGGTATTTTTTTTTAATGTTTGTATAATAGTCGGAATTATGTTTTTATCTAAAAAAAATTTTAAATTTCCTTGGAGAATTAGCAAATTCGGGATGTTTGTATAAACTCACGATCTTAACTCAGGATTTGAACAATGGATATGCGTAATTCTTTTGTTTTGTTCATTATGTTCTTTTTAAAAAAAACATTCAGTTACAAAGGAAAGTCGGAAGATTAGGAAAACTGCAAAAATCATAATTTTTCTCGATCATAACTGATTGGAATGTCATATTTGGTTGTTTTTTTTAATTAATTCAATTGTGACTTAAACTTTGGAACAAAATCGCATGGTTCCAAGTCGACCCCATTTCAGGCACTTCACACATTTCCAGAAGTTCAGAGTGTACTGCCCACAAATTTATTGAAATTTGGACAGGACGTCCTTACACGTTATTAGCAATATAGAGTTCTCCTATAGAGGCGTGGTAGGCTAGTGCTCGCTTTAGTTTCACAGAACGAGTGGCGGGCCAAAACCCTCTCAGTTAATTGAGAGGGAGGCCTGCGCCCAACAGTGGGCACTTACAGGCTACTTTACTTTTATATACCTATCGCGTAACACATACAGAATTATAAAATCGTCAATGGAAATAAATAAAACAGTTATAGAATTAAACAATAGTATCTGTTATGACGCCTGGCCACGAGACTGAGGCAAAGGATGTGTGTGCATTCCGAGGAGGGTCTGCCTAGGCAGTCTTTGCCTCTGCGGCCCCTCCGATTATTGTTACCGACTGTTACTGTTCCCAAAAGTAAATGTCGTGGGAATTGTAATGACAACAATTATATTTTTATAGAAAACTTAAAGTTTCCTTATATGTAGATTAGCCACGATTCAACTGCAATTCATGCTCATTCAATCTAAGTTTTCAGATCAATATACTTACATAATTTCGAGCTAAATAAACATTAATATACTTTTACTTTTATTTTATGACTAAAGAAAAATATTAAACATAACTATTTTTCAAATTTTTTTTAGAGGCCATTTTTAAATCAAAACCAAGTAAATCTAGATTAATCTGTTTCTGATTCTGAACGGAATGTGAACTAAGCGTATTCAAACATGGGCACGCCACAAGGACAAAGCGCAATTACCGATTAATATGAGAAGTGAACAATTATGAAATTGGATACCAAAACGGTCTCTTAGAATTTATTTCTTTTGTAGCCGACTGAAACGTCTAGTAAAATGACCATAGTCCCGCTCTATCGTGTAATATAGTAAAAGTTAATGTAAAGATGTGCCCCTTATGTTACGCATGGCTTACTTCATAAACATGTGTGGATTAAGAAAATAATATCATCATTTACATAACAATACCTACGTGACTGTCTATTTAGTCTTTGATTATATCACTTAGTTAACCCCGAAAATTTAAATATGTTTAATACTACATTAACATGTTATTGACCTAAAAATTATGTACATAGCGCCATTATTCTTTTGGATTCGAAGATAATTTTGTATTTACGGAAATCGACGGTGAGCTTAGTACAATTAGCGAATTAAAAATTCAACATAACATCCTCCTCTGCAGCGTTAAAACTGTCTACTGCTGAGAATAGGCCTCGCTCTCAATTAAATAATTTTACGCTAAAATGTGCGAAGTGTCTCGTAGCTACTATGATCCACCTGCGAAGTGTGGCAGTTACACCAAATCCTCCTTATGGAAAAGTCATATGTCCACAGTGGACTATTACGGGATTGTTAGAAGTATTGTTACATTATAAATCTTACTGGCCTGAAAGAAAAAAATGTCAATATTTTATCATATTTATAGAATGAGTATTATGTAGGTATAATCATGATATCAATCATTCAGAATTCGAACACAAACTCGCACGCCACACGTATGTAAATAGTTTTACATTATTTAACTTGTTCCAGTTGAGCGAAAACCTAATGATAATTAGTCTAATATACACCAATTTAATAAATCATTGGAGTTGTAGCGCAAATGTAAGAAATTAAACGTCCGGAAAACATGCACAATTGGCAGAAACTTGTAATGCAAACGCAAGTATTATGTACAAAAAGGTTAGGTCAAAGTTTGAACGGGAAATATTATTACATGCCAGTCACCAAAATTGTTAAAGACAACATAATTACCTCTATATTTATAACTCAGTACCAGTAGTCTCTTTTTTTATAATAAAGACTAAAACAAGGTACTACAATTGCGAAGTTCACGTTGTAGGTATTATAATAATATAGTTAAATATATAGTATATGTTATTATTATTTACTGTAATGCGGGTGAAATGGTTCATCTGATAGTTAATGCAAAAAAAAATTATACGGTCTTCTGAATTGGAGTAGAAATAGTTTGCTAACTAAAGAGGTGTTAAAACTAGAGAAGCCACTAGCAATGATAATGATTTTATGTATAAAAATACGAAAAAAAAATTTATTTATTTGAATTACGAGTTTGGTCCAACCAAAAGGACTAGCTATTCTAAGCTTCTGAATAAAACACGTATCCTCTTTACACAAATAATGTGTAGCCAGTGTTTGTTACACTGTAGTTTAGTATTAAAAAAGTAGTTAAAACGTGTGTTTAGTTAATCAGTACCCAAGGTGACATACGAGTATGTGTTATATTTTGCTTGAACGAAAACAATAATCAACATTAGTTTACATAAACAAAATTATGAAATAATCTACATCTTAAGACCACTGCTGAAGGTAGGCCATTCCAAGAAAACGCCGGAAGGCGGCATACATTTCTTGAAAAATTTGCCCACAGTCACCACGCTGGGCAACGGGTTGGTGTTTGCATCTCTAATGTGGTAAATTTGATGTACTATTTTGAAACTTTAAATTAATACTGAATAAAATCTATTAAAATAAAGTCTGCAGAAGTGTTATTTTCTTACACATTGTCAGTGATTACAAAAATGAGTTAATAATAAGTAAGGTCCTCCATAATTTTTGAGTAGTATTTAATTATCGTCATCATCATAGCGCGGCCAATCTATCCATTGCATCTCGGCCAGTGGCGTACTACGAATATTGGCGTTAACGATGACGTTAAAATAATTGCTCGTTTGGAAACAAAATAACTAAGTATTTTATCGCTCATTTTATATTTTATGCGTGGTGATGAAATGACGAAAAAATTGTCATCTTTGGAAATGTTCAGCAATGAACTTAGTAACTGCTGTTAAAAAAAATCTGGCAAACGTCGGAATTGTGTCTCGCTCTTATTTTAACTATGTGTTCATAAAATAATGTTGTATACGAGTATGAACCTTGAACATATTATGGTCATCTCCGAAAGTAATCTATCAAGATTGACTGGTCTAAACTCGATGAAGTCTCTTGTGTTATAGAACAGTTTATATTTAAACAACATTATGACGATCATGCACAAATTCTGCATAGAGTTTAGCAGTAATAAAATATTTAACAGAAACTTCTAGAGCATTACATACCATTTACATATGCACCCTGAATTGGACTTGCCAAAAATAAATATTTCGATGTCATTTTAAATACGAGCATAAAAGGAAACGCGTGTCGGGCATTTTCTCCTCAGAAACGGGAAGATGTTTTTGTCCTGGAATGGAACATTCATAGGCTGCTACTTTACTTTTCCTTTAATACATCATGTTTCTGTATTCTGAGTCCCTGTGATTTATTTGTTTAAACGATAGAATCGTCGTAAAAATAACCAACCTTGAAATGAAATCTAACAACAAATTCACAAGGCTCTATTACAACAATTTTTCATATCTATGTAAAATTAAATTAACCTTATATTTTAGTTCATTGTTTCCTTGTAAATTAACTATAGAATTTAATCTATCTAAACCATCGCTTACAAAGTCTCCTTTTAAATATATCCAATTATACTATTACAACAGTCTAAATTGTGTGTAATGGTACGTTAATTAATTTTATGAAACTTATTTATTATGCATGAAAGTGTGCGTCCACCACTCCTGTTAAAACAATCAGGAATTAGACTCTGAAAATTGAGAAGCAATGTTCTGGAATTAATAATATGTACATTATACAAATGTACATATTATTAATATAAATCATATTAATAATATGTACATTTATATATAAATTTGCGGTAAATTCCTTATAAAAAAAAACAGGCAATAAATCATTTACTTATTAAATATTAATTTAATAGTGTGTTTTGCCGTGTGGTATCGGCGTTTTCACTTTTCACCGTTCTTCTCCTAGAAGTTGTAAGAGGCGAATAAGGGAGCAGTCTTGAAAATCGCAATGGCTACCGACAGAGGACGAGTTAACCAACTTGGAAAAGAAGCAGACCGATGACAAACATCAGCGTGTAAGGCGTGACGAGCGCCAAGCCGCGCGAGGTAAATCCTCTTTATGAAAATTCTATAAAGCAATGGAGTATACAGACTGTCAAGGTAAATTAAATTTGTGTAAAACCATAGTAAAACGTTTAAATCTTCGATTTTTTTTAATTAAATTCACATTGTTACACTGCAGAGTTTCCTGTGTAGAGATTTGCGACGTTCAGACATAAACTGTCCATGCAACATTACCTAAGCTCGAAACAATTATCTTTACTTTATGTATTTATATACTGTATTTGTTCGAACCATTGACTTGTAGCTTTAATGATAAGTTGTAGCTAACGATAAATCAAGGGTTCGAGGTCGAGGAGTCAACATTTTCCTTCCCCATAATCTGCTCCCTAGAAGAGCAATATCTCAATTGCCTAACGACAGAAAGTAAAACAAGGTAAATTTATGTGTGTAAAAATTTTATAAAACGAAAATGTAAAGTATATTTAATGTGTCTTAAAATAGTGGTGTAATGGTTACTGTTATGTTAATCATACAATGTAAACAGAAAGGTCTTACCGTCTTAATTAATAGATGATTCGTATAAAAACATCCTTGCAACTACAACACTAGTTTTGAAGTACGATAAAACAGTTAATAAGCCAACTTTTTCTTCAAACAGCATTCTTACCCGCTCGCAGTGCACACCGCAGACTAATGTATCCGCAACTGACTGATGGCGAATCATCCATCGGACTAAGATGATTCCAAACAGGTGCAGAGCAGCATCTCTAGTGCGAGTTTACCGGTACACTGCGCTCACCAACCCACCTACTTGCATAGAGACTATCGACGAATCTTCCATACATGCTAAGACTGCTGGCTTTTGTAGGCGATTTTCATACAACAGAGTACAGTACGTCCACTGTTGTATGCAAGAACTGACTGATAAAGCAGAAAAAGAAAAACGATAGATTATATATTATCGATCTGTATATTTTTCGGTGAACACGAGTCCTAAATATTTAATGCAGGTAAGAGTATTGCAACTGCAGGCAATAATTGTATACAAACATCCGGTTCCCGAGCAAACTTAATTGTTCTGATTACATGTTCTCAACACAAAATTTTATACGCCGACCTTATATTACCCATTACGTTAAAACCTGTGAAATTAAGCTAAAAAATCGGTTCGCACGAATGCTTACATATGAATAATTATATCACAGTAGACAATTCTGAAAGGCGTAACCACGGTAAATATTGACACACGGTAAACATGGATAATCGTTCATTATATTTTCTTGTAAACATTATTCTACCACATTTGAACAATGTTCTGAGCAAACATAGCTGCAGTTGTAAAGTGTTCATAAACATTCATATGATATGAATATGACATGGTTAGTTATTAATAACATTTGTGAGCTTGGACCGGAATCCAAGCTCACAATTTTAGAGACAAAGTGCTAATTGCGACTCCGAAAACTTCTCAGATATTTGAGACGAAGACCTTTACACTGCTGTGAGCATTTACAGGCTCCTACTTTTTTTTTAGGCTTTCAGATCATCGCGGGTGGTGTAGTTCATAAATGTAATAGATTAGTTTTTTATTTGCTATAAATTGTACTAAAGAGACGGCCGTAATTACCAATCTTCTATACGAAACCTAACAACCCTAATAAATCTAAACTACCAATGCCTTCTGCTTCGATCTTGTTTCAGTACGATATCTGATAAATAGTTATATCGTACGCTAGTATATTTTACGAGCATAGGTCCTCCACAAATATAGGTAAGTACACATGCAAATTGTAAATTATTTTAGGATGAAACCACAATTTATTAGGTTATGATGTGTCTGTGGTAACATACTTGGATAAATGTAATATACTAGCTTGAAGGCCTCTGTCGGTGTAGGCGTCATGTGACGGGTCGTCTACTTGATTATGATTGAGGAGGGCAATGATTGCCACTTCTGTCGTACTTATGAATATGTAATGCTTGTGAGGCTCTGCTCGGCTTTGTAGTACTTAAGTATTATTTTTATGATGATTATTATCGTAAAGTAAACATAAATTTCCTGTAGAACGCTATGCGTGACAATCTCAAAGTATCCAGAATTTGCCACTTACAAAAAAGAAATTAAAAAGAGTTACTCCTGTTTTTAATAATAGATTTACCGGGCAGTATTTACTCGAACATACATTTTTTTTTCACAAGACCTTTCAAAATTGCGTGTTTTTTATAAGTTCTTAATTGTACGGTGTTTTGACAGAACGTTTAAATTCCTTTGCATATTGAGTAACGGAAGCAACTACGTAAGACGTAGACGACATCGAGACCGAAAGTGAACCGGCTTTGAGTAAAAGCGGAATACGTGAAACACATGCACAATAAATAAGCCAATAACAGATGACACATGCATAGAGTTTCATTATTTGCAGTTTTATCCCTCGTAGTGTTTTGTTCATGTTATTATCATATATCATTATAATTTTTAATGGCTTAAAGCCAGTGTCCAAGCGACCAGAACATACTTCATGAGTTTTAGAGTACACATTCGATTCCCAGTCAGCACCGATATTTGCACCTTGCAACAATAATTTTCGATTTAAGAAGCTCGGCTTTTTATGATTACCCATAAAAACCAACCACCAGTTATGCATGGATTACGATAAAATTCAGAAAATAACTCTGTTTAGCCAACATCAAATATTTTTATTCATATTTCGAACGTGATATTGGTTATTTATAAAATAATAATAACAAGCTCTTTTTTTCCATTGAGAATCGGTAATTATCAACGTAACAACTTTTATTATGTCTTCGGCCGATGTTTTTTAATAACTTCTACACTGTGATCAGTCGTATTAAAAACATGTTTTTCAAAAATTAAGTAATAATAATTTATTAAATTTAAGTTGCACATTTATACTAGTTCCGTAAACAAATGAATCAAAAACCCGTGTGCACCTTATATTCTGATAATAACTGGGCTCCCACTAAGTGACAATTTTGTTATTTTGATTAAAATAAAATCTAAAACTTTTGCTCCATACAAACAATTACAGCCTATATTTTTTTTTTAAGTATGTAATCAGAAAATAGTTCAATACATAGCCTCTGTAAAAGATTGCCACAAAGCACGTTTGTGAGTCACTTACAGCACAATGCTGTGCTGGTCGTCGCTCGGTCTCCAACTCAAGAACTTTGAGTAGCAACATATTTAAGGCAACACAGTTTAGAACGACCTGCTAGCTACTTCAGTTTTTTGTATTGTCAAATTTACTCCTAATCCTCCGATTTCTAATATAATACGTGGTACACGTTAGGATTCGAGATTCCTCTTCTGTTGTGATTACAAATTGTAGTAAGTAGATAGCATTGCAGATTTTTTTTTCGAATTACAATGCTTGACAAGATCCAAATGCGCTACAGAGCGGTATTATACCAACTGCAGGCAATATTCCCAGCATTTGCGTGAAACATTCTTTTTATCGCTCCATTGAATGAGCATGAGACTAAACCGTTACAATAAAAACAACACTTTTACTTTTTAAAACTTTCTGTCAATACTACTACTATGTAAAACTATACTAAAATATACAATGCATAGATTAAGTTAGATGCTTCACCAACAGTAGTCTTGTAGTCCACAGGTAAAAAAAATATCATCGGCTTGTTAACAGTCTAGTGCAGAATATAGACTATATTTGTCGTAATCCTTTTGCAAGTGATTTGGCGATCTCAATCCCTAACAACCCAGCACTTTAGACGTTCCAGCCAGAGACAGGTTTACGTATTAGGTAGCGTAGCCAGAGGCTACTACGGTTCTAACTCAAAATCTCAGGTTCCTACAGGCCCTGTCCTGAGATCTGTGACATTGATAGGCTACTTTACTCACTTATGCTTTTACTTTGTAAAAGTAAAAGTTATAGTTTAATATCTGCGTTTTACACATAGTAGTTCGGAAGATTATTTACACGCATACATAGGCGAACGCACTCTTCGCTCTTTGTACTTTACTTAAACGGAAACACACTCCAATGACAATATTCAGACCCGATAGAGATAATGTATTTATACGATTTATAAAAAATAATATCATTACCCGCAAACCACTGCACCAAAAATTGTTGTGGCTGAAATTCGAACCCAGACCCGAGACCTGATTGAACTGGAGGATACGTTGAAGAATTAAAACTACGAAGATCGTAGTAGCCACGGGTGATAACAATTAAAATAAATTCTAATCGGTCTAACTGTTGACTGTAATTTTAACAAGCGCTCCATTCGTCGTATCATTCAAGGTGACAGATTGATCGCAAGTTACGTTTCATTGAATAAAATCAAATAACGACCGTATAATTTATACGCGAATATAGCTCTGACGAATTGATTGACGTTAAGCAGACAAGTACTGAAAACTATATATTAATTCTCATTTATCTAATACCAGGTTTGAACAAAATTGGCGTGTATATCAAGATTTTTAATAAACGACTTAACCGCTTTATAGTTATATATAAAAGTATACCATGTGCTTACATAAATGTATCTGTTCTAGAAAAGTAAATGTAAATGTGGAATTTCAAATAGATACTTAACGGTACGCCCATATTCTTCTTTTTTATCCTATTTTCTTAATTTTTTAGCCTATTTACGTCGTGAATCCACAACTGAATATAGGTTTCTCAGGGATAACACCAGCAAGCCAGCATATAACGCTAGAAGGATCTACCCATACTCACTACGCTGGGCAAGCGGGTCGGTGAGCGCAGCGCCGGTACCCTTGCACTAGTTATGCTACTGCCCATAACTATCCTATGAGAAAAGATCTAAAGAATTCGAATGAATTTTCCGCCCTCATTCGATCACAAGAGCCTCCTTTGTTACCTTGCAAGGTGCGCCACGTGCAGACGAGGTAGGCATTGGAAGAAGAAGATCATACATTTCCCCTTACACCTCTTCAAGTACATATTACACAGATTAAAATATATCAGAGCAAAATGTTTAAAATAATTGATTTTCACAGAAGATAACTTCTTTGCAAAGAAACTTGTATAAATGCATTCGTTCATTAAGAATTATTGAAGGGATTATTGGACAACACAAGGTAACTCCTAAAGTATTTTGTCAGATACGTCTCTAATGTAACAACTATGACACGATGATGTGTTCATAGCTTTGGAACAACTTCCTCTCCTTGTTAGTCATCGCCTCATTGTTCCTGTGTGTTTGTAAACACAGTTCTGGCAAATTAGTAGACAATGGACTATTGTTTACGTCTTACAGAGTTATTATTCGGTGACAAACATAATCTTTGATTTTGACAGATTAGTCATTCAAGGATTTTACTTTTCTGTAAAAATGGTAAGGCAATGCTGAGTTTTGCTAAATAAAAATCCGTTACTTCTGTCTACCACTATGTGTGAAAAGGGTGGGTACTTTATCCTTCCCTTACCCGCCTGTAAATAGTCCACTGTATTTTCCACAGTTTTTCCATTATCGCCACGCTCGGCTAGCAGGTTGGTGATCGCAGTACCAACACTTCGCACGATTGATGCTGATGCCCGTTATCGGTCTGCTTAAATTTGTTATCCGACAGATAGCGGATAACCATCTCGAAAATCTGAGTCTAAATTGCCTCCTGCTACACCCACGGGTATGAAAAGGATTGCGAATTCTATTATCGATGCAACACGGAAAAAAATACAGATATGTAAATCCTGCACATCTTAAGTTAGCTCTTCCTGACCTCAGATGCTCGCAGTCCGCTCTGGAATCTCTATATCTATGCATAGCGTTACTCTCGTATATACACCTTTTCTTTATTGATTCTAAGACCTGAGACCTAAACCCTCTTCCTTTACTTCTCACAACAGAAAGCCTGCGTATCCTGCTACTTTACGCTGCTCATTCAAGCGAACTCTACCGCCCTACGTAATCACTTTCCTTATTTCTCACCTTTTCTTACTAGTTCTGCTAAGATACGTCCAAAACTACTATTTATTTCAAAATGAGGAACTATTCAGCTTTTGTCAATTAAAATATGCAATATGTTATCCAAATCATTAAAAGCGGAAATCAGTGAAAAATACTTAAATAATTATAAAAATATTGATTAACAATTGTTATTACACAGTACATGAGTATTTGAACGATACATTATAACATGAATGAGTTATACCCGTACTTAAATAGCCAAAATTATATAAAAAAATGAGTCAAAAATAATGTATAAGTAAATAGTTATACCCATAAGTATGTTGGAGTAATGTTATTTACTAATTTTGTTACGAAATAGACTGCAAGCCCTCAGACTAGCATTGCTGTGTCTAACAAGGTTCATAACACCTCATGAAATTTAAGATTAATAGCTGTACCACATTATGAAAAGCAAATAAAGTATTGAGAGCAGATTGTAACATTTTTTTTGCAACAAGGTGCAGTAGTAGTTTCAATATATATGCGCATAGACATGTGCGTCAATCACAAACTGGAATGAGTGACGGAAAAGTCGTGCCGTGAGAACCTTAGACATAGTTTTACATTTAAAGTAGGTGTGTCTGTCTGTGATTTTAGAATCTTTAATTTTGCTTACTTAACTAAAACTGATAAAACAAAATAAATTTCATTAATTCTGTTCGAACAGAACTAAAAAATTACTGTACCCAGTATATTTTGCCTTCGCCCTGCGGTAAACATAGTCTTTATTTTATCGAAACCTCCAATTGTTTTTGTTAGTTAGAAGCACAAATAGTGGCAACATTTATTTTAATTTGGTTATGAACTTAACATTAAAAGTATTTGGTTATCCTGCTGATTCGTCTGCAACAAAATCTTTTGATGTCATTATTATGAAACTGCCGGGGGTATACGCAAGTTTCTGAATTAATAGAAACAGTTTTTAAAGACAACATTTATAAAACAGGCGTTGTTTAGAGAGACAATAACTGATAGCAATATGATGTGAAATTCTATCAAAGCATACTTCTTCTTAGTCAGAACTTTCTATTAAAGTTGACTGAACATAAGTTTCTCCAAGAAAGCGCCAGCAAAAACCAGCATGCATTTCATGAAACATTTGAACATAATCAATAACATCGTACTAGAGCTGCTGCTTCCCAATGCCCATTACTAATCTATGTACAGCCAATTCGGATGAATTTTCCGCTATAATTCGGTCGTCAGAGCCTCGTCTGTTACGTGACGCGCCAAGTGCAGTTGATGTTGGCGGTCCAGTAGTAAACTTTTTAGTGGAAGAAAAAGAATAAGAATTCCAAAGTTTTGAAAAGTAATTTTTATGTGACATACAGCTACTGTAATAGTACTGATTAACAGATTGTTTACAGTAAACTACTAGACCGTATTCAAAAAATCTTGCAAAGTTTATTTAACTTTTAAATTTAAGCTATCTTTTATAAATTCTGAATATAACAAAATGCTTGTTATATTATATAGGGATATATTTAGAGATATTGTCATAAAAAAATAGGTACCCCTTTTGTTACATTCTTAGGTGTCATTGAAAAATTACCGATTTATTATAATAAAAGTTTAGACAACGAGGGTAGCCAACCGACACTTTCTATCTCTTGTAGAGGCGAAAAATGGGTAGCAAAATCTCGTTTGGCTTTACCAAGTCGTGCCCTAGGGAAATCGGGAAGCTTTTCCACCTGCCCTTACTACTTATATATAAATAAGTTATAGGTGGTTCCTTAATTTTAGACTTGTAATTGAATTAAAGGTAACAGCATTATTATGAATTTTAGTAACATAATAAAACTAATGAAATACCTAAGTAAAACTTCGTAAATTAATACACTGTAAAGAAACATACTAATCTATGGGTACCCATGGAAACTTCATTAAATTGTTAGATTTACTGCACAAAATTTGTAATCATCATCATCATCATCATCATCTTCACATTTATTCTGTCCATTATAGGGCATATGCCTCTCTGAAGATAAAAGTAAAACGATACGATTACCATATTCCTTAACTGATCACAAGCACCAGGTTTGAAATAAAATTAGGAAACATGTAACAAAACGTTTGTTTATTATGGTAATACTTTTTGCAAACTATCGATAATATAGTCTATTTAGAAATAGACACCGTTCGAGGTCTTTGAATGTTAAAAGCAATATTTTTAGAATGTCACCTGTGAAGTAGAGCGGGAGTTCGTAAGCCGTCGGCACCGACACACGTGGTAATTCGCGAATAACACAAGGAGGCGCGAACGTAGTTAGCGTTCGCACTCGGTACTGGAGCAACTAGACGCCGTGCGGGCCAAATTTACTCGCCCCTCTCCACGCACAACCTTTAACAGCTTAAAAGTAAAAGTGGTCCATCCTGAAGGCGTGACTGGTCAGCACCAACCCTGAGTCCTTGTTATCAGTAACAGCTTAGCACCCAGGCTATAACCTATCGAACTAAATGACCTAACCTTTCTTTTAACCCGACACCTCAAGGTTATAATAACTACATTCGAAAAATTACCTTAATTGTATCACAACAATTAAATTGTACGTGGTTTGATGTAACGTTTATTAATTTTTTTTTAATAATATATATATATTTATATATACCAGTGTACGTATCCGTATTTTCGTAAGTACCGTAGTATTCAGTGTCAAATCAACTCACCTTTATTTTCTCGAAAACATGTAATCAAATCACTTCACACATAGAATCGAATCAATTCTAACGTTTGATTAAATATTTTGAATATAATATGCACATCAATGAACTATTCCCAGTGACACCTTTTCCGCGTTGACGTTTTTACTGTTTACATCATATAATAAAACAAAATTGGGAAAATTTTGCTTCCAAAAAAGTAATAAAGTTACAGAGCAGACCGTCCGTTATGGCCGTAAGTCTGACCACCGCCTGTCAAAATAGAAATGTGTTTTAGCTAATTGTATGTTTGTTGTAAAAATCGTAAGTATTACTTCATCATAAAAACTATATAAAAAAAAAGAAATGCAATGTTATGTAAGAATTTCATGTCAATACATCGACTACTTTTGAGTTTCGCGGACACAAATATACGGAAGCTTAATTTAAATATATATATATATATATATACATGTTTGTAAACCAGTGGTGTCGATAAGCAATATCCAGTAATGTGATATTGCATTGAAAAAAGAAACGATGTACCTTCTTTATTTGATAATTGTTGGTGCGTTAGTAATATTACAATTACGGATAACTAACAAAAATTATAGGTGTGTTGCAATACCGTACACGATTCTTGTAACCTTGTTTCTAATGCTTGACACTAAACTAGTGGATACTATATAAACATTAAAAATATATACACCTCCCATAAATGAAAAAGAAAATTTTAGAATATTATCATTCATTTTCACGCCTCTTAAACCCCAAAAAGCAAGAAATATCGCAAATAAAGTTTATATTATCCTATCTATCCTTGAGGATGCTGTCGTGCAAACAGATACTAGTAACAACGAATTTTAATTTTACAATTCACAGTTGTTGTCGTTGTTGTTGTTGTTGTCATAGTTGTCGTTAATTGTAATAATGCGTTAATGCTAATAATGTTATACTTTACATCAGATACGAGAAGGTGAAAACGAGTGAGTGCTTCTTCTTTTTGGCTAATACTGCTTATTGCTGTAATGTATTTGTATTCAAGATCGCAATCAACTAGGAGAGCAAACATACCATTGTGATATTGAGAATATTTTATAGTTCCACATGAAATTGCTGGTTCCCATTTATAATAATTGATCATATTAGATTAAAAAAGGTAGGTAAAAGTAGGTAGTATATATAAGTCATATAAACCGTATGTTTTTTTTAATACAAATAATCTATTATAAAAGATATTTCGAAGAAAATACGAAAATAGACCATTCTAGACTTTATTTTTATATTGAATCAGGACAAATTACTTGGATATATTTAACTAAGGAGATAGGATTTCTTGAAATTTATTTGCCGATATATAGGTAATTAACATAGTCACATAATAAGAAATAGCTAGTACTGCTTAGTAGTTTATAAGTTATTATTACATCTATATACGTAATTAATAAATTATTTACTACATCACAATATTACTTCCATGTTTCTATAACTTATGTGTAAAAATAAAAAATATTTTAATTACCAATGTATGATAAAAAAAATTGTGCTACCATTTTAAACTATTCTGTTAAATTTTATCTAAAATTAGTACCTATAATCTACCTACCTCGGCGAAGGAAAACATCAGCTGGTGAGGACAGTCTTATGATTGGCTTCGCTAAGACGAACCCTTTACAGGTTCGAATGTGGCTCGAAAGAAAGTTTTATCTCGAATCAGCGAATCTACGAAACGTATTTGCAAGACTAATCTGCAGGCGGCTAGTTGAAGCCAAAATATTTGAAAGCCTTGTTCTAATTCTTGCCGGGCACCATAGAGAAAAAGATTTAGCATTTTTAAGCGTGGTAGAGCCAAGCGGCGGCTTTTTCTGCTGCTCGAATGGTACGGGTCGACCAGGTTGGTACCACGGCCAATGCAGAATACCGGCGTGAAGTAGAGGCAACTTGTGCTTCTGCGTTTCGTTCGGTGAGTGAGGTAACCGGAGACTCACTTCCCCTCCCTATTCCCCTCCACTTCCCTCCCATCTCCCGAATATCCTTAAAGACCGGCAACGCACCAGCAGTATCTATGGTGTTGCAGAAGTATGTAGGCGACGGTAATCACTTACCATCAGGTGAACCGCTTGCTCGTTTGCCGTCTTTTCCATAAAAAAAAGCTTGTGCTAGAAAATATGGCAGTTGTACAGAGCACCAATGAGAAATTTATTTTTGTCTAAGCAAAATTCTAATTCCATACGATACGTACGACGTTCTACGCTCAACGTGGTATAAAATGTAATAAGCACAAGAAAAACGCGCATAACTTGCACGGCGGAAGATATATAACAAGAAGATATGGGGTGTTTTTTACAGTACAGGAACGGTCACGTGAGAAAGATTGAAGGGATGTCAAAGCAATTTCAGTATAAAAATATAGAAGAGTAGACATTGATTCTATATTCTGATGACAATTTACCATTTACTATTGGATGTGGTATTTCATCATGACGTCAGTTATCTAAAACATACGGCAAACAGCATTCATACATTTTTTAGATAACAATTGATGGCTATGTTAGTGCTCGCAAATAATCCAGATTTAAATCCAATAGAGAATATGTTGCGGTACACGGGGAATAAAATATTTGGAAAAACATAGCATCAAAAAACTTTACGAAGCATTTGTAGAATGTTATAAATGTGTTAGGGCGAGATCTTACCTTTGGATGATTCCTTCTTCGTAGTCTTAAGTTGTCACGTCTGTTCCACTTATTCTAACCCTCCTGATTTAGGGGACAGTAATTAACACGAATCACGCGCGGCGTGGGACGGCGTACGTATGAACCACGCGATGACACTAATGCCCTTTTGACATCTCGACAAGTATGGCGCCCGCGCACCCCCGTCCCGCAAACATTCTGACGTCACGCTTTGGCGTGTACATCTTGGGGGGGGGGAGCCCTCACCCTTGTGCTGATTCTATAGGGAAACGGGCAATCTTCTGCACTGGTCTCCGCAGTGTTCCATGTGCAGTTTCTAGATCCACTACACGGATCACTCCATCCTTTCCCGGGAGAGCGCCGATGATTCTTCCAAGCCTCCATTGAAGAGGCGGCAGGTTGTCTTCTTGGATGAGTACGATCTCGCCTAATTGAGGAGGGGTGCAAGAGGAAAGCCATTTGGATCGGGTTTGAAGGGTATGGAGGTAGGATTGTGTCCACAGCTTCCAAAAGCGCTGAGATATAGCCTGTATGAGCTGAAATCTTTTAAGAGCGGATAATGGTCTATCATCAAAGGAATGTTCCGGTAGTGCTGTAAGCGGACGACCGACAATAAAGTGTCCGGCGGTGAGAGGTTCAAAGTCCGATGGGTCGGAGGAGAGAGGGCAAAGAGGTCTTGAGTTGAGCACAGCTTCGACTCGCGCTAAAAGTGTTGAAAATTCCTCGAAAGTCAGGTGTTGCTCACCCATAACCCGATACAGTAACTGTTTGGTAGATTTAACGGCAATCTCATGGATACCTCCAAACCACGGCCCCGTGGGTGGATTTAACCACCATGTTATGTGCTGAGTAGCAAGTTTGCGCGTTATGAGATCATTGTTTGACGCAAGGAAACTCTGAATTTCCATGAGCTGGTTCCTAGCGCCTACGTAATTGGTGCCACAATCTGAGCGAATGGGAGTCGGAGCCGAACGACGAGAAACAAACCGTTGCAACGCCGCAAAAAATGCTTCTGTGCTGAGTGATGACACTGGTTCTAAGTGTACCGCCTTCGTAGATAAACATACGAATATACAAAAGTATGCTTTTAATAACTTAGCGTTACGCAATGTGCTGGATTTAACCATAAAAGGGCCTGCAAAGTCAGTTGACACTTGACTGAAAACAGGATGTGGTGTGACCCTGTCAGCTGGTAAGTCAGCCATAACTGGGGCCTTGGACTGAGCTCGGCATCTAAAGCATCGTATACACTGGTATACACGATGCCTGATGACGCGACGTGCTGATAGTATCCAAAACTGTTGTCGTAATATAGCGTGTAGAGTGTCTGAGCCAGGATGGCAATGTATTTTGTGGTAGTGGTCGATGAGTAGGTCCACGAGTGGGCTAGAGCTGGGGAGAATGAGCTGATGTTGTGCCTCATATCTGAGCGGGGCATGCGTTAGACGACCTCCGACCCTCAGAAGGTTATCTTTCAAAAAAGGTGAGAGACGTTGAAGTCTCACGGTGCACTTTTCGTTTGCCTGAAGGCGCTGAATATCTTGAGCAAACACGTTTTGTTGGACGCAGCGGATCCAGAAAAGTAAAGCTTCCTTTCGTTCAGTGGCAGTCAAGGGACCAGACCGACGGTCAATTGAGATCACTCGACAATTAAATGTGAAACGTCTTATGCAAGCAGTTACCCCTACAAGCTTGTCAAGAGAGCTGAAGCGTGTGAGCAAGTCGACGTCGAGGTCAGGAACTGCAATGTGAGCTGAAGCCTTCTTAGGCTTGAGACCTGGCAGGACATGGTGACCTAGAGCTGGAGGCATAGTTGGCCAAGTGTCTGGAGCTTCCTTAAGCCAAGAAGGAGACCACCATAGGTTATGGGTGGCTAATGTTTGAGCTGACATCCTCTGCTGGCACAATCCGCAGAGTTGAGAGCTGACAGTACGTGCCTCCATGTGCAATTGGACCCCGTGGATATTATCTTTGTCCTCGATTAGCTTCGAAGACTTGAAGTCGATGTGGGGACGTATTAAGCCAGGCTAATACTATAGTGCTGTCTGACCAGCACACCTGGTGTTATATTTTTATATGAGCCGATAAGAGAGTTGAGACCTTGGTCATGAGCTGAGATAATAGTAATGCTGCAGAGAGTTCTAGTTTAGGGATTGAGAGACGAGTTTTAATGGGAGCGACTTTTGATTTGGCCAATACCAGATGGACATTAACGTGCCCATAAATATCAACCTCGTGAAGGTAAACAACAGAAGCGTAGCCAGCTTCAGACGCATCGGCAAATCCGTGCAGGTTGTAAGTAGACGTGCGGCTTTGTGAACAAATTCGTCGGGGTAGGCGAAGAGTTGAGAGCTGAGGAGATCCTCTGCAATAGATGTCCTCCGTTTGAATCTCCTCAGGAGGCTGTTCATCCATGACAGATTCAAGAGCCACATCTTTTGAAGGAGAAGTTTTGCGCGGAATATGACTGGCGTCACCCAGCCGTTGGGATCATACAGTGAAGCAACTGTGCTGAGAATGGATCTCTTAGTGGCTTTAGCTAAGGTAGTCAGAGTGACACGGTAGGCGAATTCATCGGTCTGGTGCGTTAGTAATATTACAATTACGGATAACTAACAAAATTATAGGTGTGTTGCAATACCGTACACGATTCTTGTAACCTTGTTTCTAATGCTTGACACTAAACTAGTGGATACTATATAAACATTAAAATATATACACCTCCCATAAATGAAAAGAAAATTTTAGAATATTATCATTCATTTTCACGCCTCTTAAACCCCAAAAGCAAGAAATATCGCAAATAAAGTTTATATTATCCTATCTATCCTTGAGGATGCTGTCGTGCAAACAGATACTAGTAACAACGAATTTTAATTTACAATTCACAGTTGTTGTCGTTGTTGTTATTGTTGTCATAGTTGTCGTTAATTGTAATAATGCGTTAATGCTAATAATGTTATACTTTACATCAGATACGAGAAGGTGAAAACGAGTGAGTGCTTCTTCTTTTTGGCTAATACTGCTTATTGCTGTAATGTATTTGTATTCAAGATCGCCATCAACTAGGAGAGCAAACATACCATTGTGATATTGAGAATATTTTATAGTTCCACATGAAATTGCTGGTTCCCATTTATAATAATTGATCATATTAGATTAAAAAAGGTAGGTAAAAGTAGGTAGTATATATAAGTCATATAAACCGTATGTTTTTTTTAATACAAATAATCTATTATAAAAGATATTTCGAAGAAAATACGAAAATAGACCATTCTAGACTTTATTTTTTATATTGAATCAGGACAAATTACTTGGATATATTTAACTAAGGAGATAGGATTTCTTGAAATTTATTTGCCGATATATAGGTAATTAACATAGTCACATAATAAGAAATAGCTAGTACTGCTTAGTAGTTTATAAGTTATTATTACATCTGTATACGTAATTAATAAATTATTTACTACATCACAATATTACTTCCATGTTTCTATAACTTATGTGTAAAAATAAAAAATATTTTAATTACCAATGTATGATAAAAAAAATTGTGCTACCATTTTAAACTATTCTGTTAAATTTTATCTAAAATTAGTACCTAGAATCTACCTACCTCGGCGAAGGAAAACATCAGCTGGTGAGGACAGTCTTATGATTGGCTTCGCTAAGACGAACCCTTTTACAGGTTCGAATGTGGCTCGAAAGAAAGTTTTATCTCGAATCAGCGAATCTACGAAACGTATTTGCAAGACTAATCTGCAGGCGGCTAGTTGAAGCCAAAATATTTGAAAGCCTTGTTCTAATTCTTGCCGGGCACCATAGAGAAAAAGATTTAGCATTTTTAAGCGTGGTAGAGCCAAGCGGCGGCTTTTTCTGCTGCTCGAATGGTACGGGTCGACCAGGTTGGTACCACGGCCAATGCAGAATACCGGCGTGAAGTAGAGGCAACTTGTGCTTCTGCGTTTCGTTCGGTGAGTGAGGTAACCGGAGACTCACTTCCCCTCCCTATTCCCCTCCACTTCCCTCCCATCTCCCGAATATCCTTAAAGACCGGCAACGCACCAGCAGTATCTATGGTGTTGCAGAAGTATGTAGGCGACGGTAATCACTTACCATCAGGTGAACCGCTTGCTCGTTTGCCGTCTTTTCCATAAAAAAAAGCATGTGCTAGAAAATATGGCAGTTGTACAGAGCACCAATGAGAAATTTATTTTTGTCTAAGCAAAATTCTAATTCCATACGATACGTACGACGTTCTACGCTCAACGTGGTATAAAATGTAATAAGCACAAGAAACGCGCATAACTGCACGGCGGAAGATATATAACAAGAAGATATGGGGTGTTTTACAGTACAGGAACGGTCACGTGAAAGATTGAAGGGATGTCAAAGCAATTTCAGTATAAAAATATAGAAGAGTAGACATTGATTCTATATTCTGATGACAATTTACCATTTACTATTGGATGTGGTATTTCATCATGACGTCAGTTATCAAAACATACGGCAAACAGCATTCATACATTTTTAGATAACAATTGATGGCTATGTTAGTGCTCGCAAATAATCCAGATTTAAATCCAATAGAGAATATGTTGCAGTACACGGGGGAATAAAATATTTGGAAAAACATAGCATCAAAAACTTCAGATGAAGCATTTGTAGAATGTTATAAATGTGTTAGGGCGAGATCTTACCTTTGGATGATTCCTTCTTCGTAGTCTTAAGTTGTCACGTCTGTTCCACTTATTCTAACCCTCCTGATTTGGGGACAGTAATTAACACGAATCACGCGCGGCGTGGGACGGCGTACGTACGAACCACGCGATGACACTAATGCCCTTTTGACATCTCGACAAGTATGGCGCCCGCGCACCCCGTCCGCAAACATTCTGACGTCACGCTTTGGCGTGTACATCTTGGGGAGGGGGGGGGAGCCCTCACCCTTGCGCGAACATCTCTATAGGAAACGGGCAATCTTCTGCACTGGTCTCCGCAGTGTTCCATGTGCAGTTTCTAGATCCACTACACGGATCACTCCATCCTTTCCCGGGAGAGCGCCGATGATTCTTCCAAGCCTCCATTGAAGAGGCGGCAGGTTGTCTTCTTGGATGAGTACGATCTCGCCTAATTGAGGAGGGTGCAAGAGGAAAGCCATTTGGATCGGGTTTGAAGGTATGGAGGTAGGATTGTGTCCACAGCTTCAAAAGCGCTGAGATATAGCCTGTATGAGCTGAAATCTTTTAAGAGCGGATAATGGTCTATCATCAAAGGAATGTTCCGGTAGTGCTGTAAGCGGACGACCGACAATAAAGTGTCCGGCGGTGAGAGGTTCAAAGTCCGATGGGTCGGAGGAGAGAGGGCAAAGAGGTCTTGAGTTGAGCACAGCTTCGACTCGCGCTAAAAGTGTTGAAAATTCCTCGAAAGTCAGGTGTTGCTCACCCATAACCCGATACAGTAACTGTTTGGTAGATTTAACGGCAATCTCATGGATACCTCAAACCACGGCCCCGTGGGTGGATTTAACCACCATGTTATGTGCTGAGTAGCAAGTTTGCGCGTTATGAGATCATTGTTTGACGCAAAACTCTGAATTTCCATGAGCTGGTTCCTAGCGCCTGCGTAATTGGTGCCACAATCTGAGCGAAGGAGCTGGTTTTGAACGACTTATGAAACAAACTGCCAAACGCCGCAAAAATGCTTCTGTGCTGAGTGATGACACTGGTTCTAAGTGTACCGCCTTCGTAGATAAACATACGAATATACAAAAGTATGCTTTTAATAACTTAGCGTTACGCAATGTGCTGGATTTAACCATAAAAGGGCCTGCAAAGTCAGTTGACACTTGACTGAAAACAGGATGTGGTGTGACCCTGTCAGCTGGTAAGTCAGCCATAACTGGGGCCTTGGACTGAGCTCGACATCTAAGCATCGTATACACTGGTATACACGATGCCTGATGACGCGACGTGCTGATAGTATCCAAAACTGTTGTCGTAATATAGCGTGTAGAGTGTCTGAGCCAGGATGGCAATGTATTTTGTGGTAGTGGTCGATGAGTAGGTCCACGAGTATGACAGAGAACATTGATGTTGCGCCCGCCATCTGAAAGCGCGCGCGACGACCCGACCCTCAGAAGGTTATCTTTCAAAAAGGTGAGAGACGTTGAAGTCTCACGGTGCACTTTTCGTTTGCCTGAAGGCGCTGAATATCTTGAGCAAACACGTTTTGTTGGACGCAGCGGATCCAGAAAAGTAAAGCTTCCTTTCGTTCAGTGGCAGTCAAGGACCAGACCGACGGTCAATTGAGATCACTCGACAATTAAATGTGAAACGTCTTATGCAAGCAGTTACCTACAAGCTTGTCAAGAGCTGAAGCGTGAGCAAGTCGACGTCGAGGTCAGGAACTGCAATGTGAGCTGAAGCCTTCTTAGGCTTGAGACCTGGCAGGACATGGTGACCCAGAGCTGGAGTGCACAGCTGCTGGGGCGTCTGGAGCTTCCTTAAGCCAGAAGGAGACCACCATAGGTTATGGGTGGCTAATGTTTGAGCTGACATCCCTCTGCTGGCACAATCCGCAGAGTTGAGAGCTGACAGTACGTGCCTCCATGTGCAATTGGACCCCGTGGATATTATCTTTGTCACTCCGATTAGCTTCGAAGACTTGAAGTCGATGTGGGGACGTATTAAGCCAGGCTAATACTATAGTGCTGTCTGACCAGCACACCTGGTGTTGTATTTTATATGAGCCGATAAGAGAGTTGAGACCTTGGTCATGAGCTGAGATAATAGTAATGCTGCAGAGTTCTAGTTTAGGGATTGAGAGACGAGCCTTTAATGGGGTTAATTTTGATTTGGTCACCAGATGGACATTAACGTGCCCATAAATATCAACCTCGTGAAGGTAAACAACAGAAGCGTAGCCAGCTTCAGACGCATCGGCAAATCCGTGCAGGTTGTAAGTAGACGTGCGGCTTTGTGAACAAATTCGTCGGGGTAGGCGAAGAGTTGAGAGCTGAGGAGATCCTCTGCAATAGATGTCCACCCGTTTGAATCTCCTCGGGAGGCTGTTCATCCCATGACAGATTCAAGAGCCACATCTTTTGAAGGAGAAGTTTTGCGCGGAATATGACTGGCGTCACCCAGCCGTTGGGATCATACAGTGAAGCAACTGTGCTGAGAATGGATCTCTTAGTGGCTTTAGCTAAGGTAGTCAAGTGACACGGTAGGCGAATTCATCGGTCTGGGGATCCACTCCATACCCAAAACCTTAATGGGGTTAAATCTGGGCTGCTGTCAAAATCTCAGGGCATGCTGCTACACTGGTCATCTGGGAATCGTTCCAGAAGCTCAGGCAGTTTGAGGTCCATTTAGACAACTGGAAACCTCCTAGAGCCAGCAATTCAATTAATTCAGTTTGCAGCGCTGAGCGCTTTCCACGGAGACGTCTCCGGTGAGAATATCATCAACAAAGATGGACGGTGCAATGGCAGCTCAGGATATCGATATCCGTCGTCTTTAGCAAGTTGAAGGAGCGTACGTATAGCGTGATAAGGGCTGGAACAAGGCCGTAGGTGACTGTGTTGAGGCGTAGGTGAGCAGAGGTTCGTTTGGTGATGAACGCCATAATATGAGCTGAAAACGTCTGTGGTCTGGATGCACCATCACATTCCTAAACATCATTCGAATGTCAGTGCTGAACACGACAGTATGGGTTCGAAACGTCATAATGAGGTCAATTATATCCTGTTGGAGAGGGGGCCCTGTATGAAGACAATCATTTACGCTCACTCCGTTAGAGCTCTTGCAACTACCATCGAAAACAGTACGTAGCTTCTCTGAACCTGACTTAAGTATACCAAAATGAGGAATATAAAAATGATCCTTATTCGCAAAGGTGCTAGGGTGACACAAAGACATGTGACCTAACTTGAGATAATCCGTCATGAAGTCAATGTACTTTGAGCCGAAGGTTGGATTTGCCTGTAACTTCTTCTCCAGATTAAGAAATCTACGTAGCGCAATTGCATGAGTGTCACCTAATTTAGGTGCATTGCTAAGGAAGGGCAGAACAACCATATATCGACCTGAAGGGTCACGAGTTGTTAATATTACAAAGATTTCCTCACACTGGTCCTGTAAGGTATCAGTAGTTACGGTAGGTTTAAGCTCCTCAGCCTCCCAAAACCTCTCCATTGCCTTATGAATGTCTTGAGTTGACATATCTGTGTGTGAGTTAATGATATGAGCTGAGTTTACCTGCATTGCATGTGTTGTGTGCAAGTCATTAATTGGTCCTATTAACGCGAAATCGAATATCGTGCCGAAGGCACACAGGTTCGCCTGGGGCCCAGGAAAACCTTAGTCCATCAAAACCTGGCCAAGGATGTCACAGCCGATTAAAATGTCTATTGGAGCAGGTATGTTATACTCTTGATCTGCTAGTGGTATTCCTGGTTGACCTGAAGTCTGACTTACATCTGGCATTTTATCTAATGGCAAATATCCAGTTACTTGCTTTAAAATATGAGCTGTAGCCGTGATCGTAGGCGTGGTGCTATGTGTTGGGCGAAATACAATTTTTACTGATGCTTTTGAGTGTTGTATGTGCTGATTCCCGATCCCTCCGATATTCAATGTTGTACAATCCATAGGTCGCTGGTTCAGATCCGGCTCGAAGGACCAAATGTTAGGGCGAGATCTTACCTTTGGATGATTCCTTCTTCGTAGTCTTAAGTTGTCACGTCTGTTCCACTTATTCTAACCCTCCTGATTTAGGGGACAGTAATTAACACGAATCACGCGCGGCGTGGGACGGCGTACGTACGAACCACGCGATGACACTAATGCCCTTTTGACATCTCGACAAGTATGGCGCCCGCGCACCCCCGTCCCGCAAACATTCTGACGTCACGCTTTGGCGTGTACAAAATGTGTGAAAGATTTATAAAATCTCATACGCCACTGTGAAGTTAAGCCACAAGGGACAGCAAAAGTTACCCATCCAAATATTAATAGACTAAGAATTACCTAACCATAATATTTATAGCTTTGTTAACTTTAGTGATTATTTTTTTCTGTTAATTAGTTGTCCAATATGTAATACATTATTTTGACATGACATAATACCATAATTAATCTAATACCAAATGGTGTGGATATTTTATAAATCAATATATGTCTATTATAAGTAAATAACTTCCGAGTCAAACTCACACTTTTCCGTTTTATTTTAATAAGGTATAAATCTATGGTAACAAAACTAATTATGAAACAATCATTGTAATAATTATTAAATTATTATTTTGTCACCATGCTCTCTAATCCTTTACCACTCTCTTACACACATATACACAATCACACTGCATATCCATAAAAATACCCGCCCATTCACAAACATACAAAACGTTAAGGCAGTAAATTTTTAATTACAGAATAAATAATATTTTATAATTTAATTTGATTTTTATTATTCTTGGTTTTTTCTTCTCTCTCTAAAATTGTTATTTTTGAATTGTAAAGTTAATTTCACAGTAATTATTCGTTCGCTAGAGCGAGGTGTCACACAAGTATAATATTAAACTTAATAGGTTGCCCACATCCTTTGTGTATATTTTGTAAATTTACTGTTTAGTGAAATAAAATATTTTTCATGTCGAATACGGGAAGACAGTGACAATTCAGCGCCTCTGTGTTTGTGCGAGTGTACAATTGCGGCACTACAATATTAAATAGAATATTTAGAAGTTGTCACCGCGACCGAGACATGGCACAAACCTTCAAAATTAAAAACATACGACTACAAAATGACTTAACGATGAAAGTACTTTCTATAATAACCTAAATTATTTACGTTTAATATACATTAACGATTATATGAAACGAACACGAAAACGATTATATGAAACGAACACGAAAACAATTATATGAAAGTAAGAATTAAACACGATAATATCCGTAAATAATAGTTTTATTTCAAAAGATCTTTATTCTGTAGAGAGGACAAATGTAAGTGTGAGTAACGTGATTAAAATTTAATGACAGGTTCGACGCTAGCATTAATTTTATTTGTTTCTACTGTTGGTTCTTAAAAAATATTTATTGTTTATAGCTAAGGAAAAAAAAGGGTTAAGGTTATAATTTGTTTTAAAATTGCTTAAACATTATTTCGTAATGCATCATATGTAATGTATCATATTTCTGCATGTTTATGCAATTTATTTATACCCATAGGTAGTACATGTTGCGGACAAAAGAAAGACGAAGAATAAATTAAAAATTAACATTTCGAATTATCAATCTAAATTCATGAAAATAGTAGTAAATGTAAACATGGTAGAGCCCAGCGGCGGCTTTTGCTGCTGCTCGAATGGGCCGGCTCGACCGAGTTGGAACCACTACCTCGCAGAATACCGGCGTGTAGTAGAGGTATCTTATGCTTCTGCGTGTCGTTCGGTGAGTATCCGGAGGCCCACTCCCCCTCCCCATCTCCCTCCTCATCCTCCCTTCCATCTCCCATATATCCTTAAAGACCGGCAACGCACCTGCAGCACCCCTGTTGTTGTAGAAGTACGTGGCGTCGCCCACGCCCGATATTATTCGAAATTTGTCGAAGGACATCACACAAAGGCGTTAAATATATTTGCCATTAACGACCATCGTCTTTTACGCCAACCGGAATTAAAGAGTTGCAGAAGGGGATGAGCATTCCCATTCTGCAACCCTTAAGCAATACGAAACGGTCTTAAAAAACATTACGTGGCTACTAAATTATTTACGTGTAGGTATTGAGAGATAGAACTCGGCATGATAGTTTACATATTTTTTCCTAATTTACATGCTGAGAACTGCTTCTATGCTGGACAAGGGCCTCCCGTTCAGATTATAATTATATTAATAACCCGAAATCAGTAAAAAAAAGCTAGTATGAAATACATATTTGTAATGTAACAAAAGATGTAATACGTGAAAATGTTAAAATGTAATACCATTTTAGCAGTACCTCAGAACAAGTACATTGAAGACTAAAATAAAAGATAGCATATTATACAACAACTGCTAAAATTCACATCACTTACAATCCACACATAATTATTGAAAACCCTTAAATAAAATATAAGACACTTGTCTACGATTTTTGCTTTTCTATGTTTTTAATAGTTTTCTTGCAGTATACTCTTACGCGACAAAATCTGATTTTCAAGAAATCTGCTTGTCAGTCTGCCGATCTTAAAAAATGAAAGGTGCACGAATTATAGACTGAAAATTAAATTAAATAAGCTCTTGCCGTTTACTCAATACTACCATACTCAACACATTGTCAGTGCTATGCTATCATTTGTGGTAAAAGTAACTAAAATTATCACTAAAAGTACCGGGTTCAGGCTCTTAAAAAATATATTCACTTACTTTCTACGATTACCACAAACAATTAAAAAAAAACATTACAGCTGTAGAAAGAGCGACAGATTTCTAATAAATCTTGTAAACCAGTAAAAAAATATTTTCTAAAGAAAATAAAACAAAGGTCAAAGAGTACATTAACGTTTTCACTTCGCTTTTCGTTACATTGACCAATACGACTTTATACTAATTATAATATAATTTTACGATACAAACATAAAATCATTAAGATAAGAACTGGCCATTTAGGGTTCATGTACATTCACTGTGTGGCAATGTCTAAAAAGGTTCTATTTTTAAATTTTTACGTAACTGCCTACGTAAAATAAACCCAAAGCCACTTTTACTGACCTTTCACGAAATCACCAGATCTGTGAATATTGTAAATGGTTTAATCTGTCGACCCCTTAGCCTAGTTGGTAGTGATCCTGCGTTCGAACATGAGGGTAGATTGTTCGCATCCCGCTACATACCACTGCATATGGAACGCCAGAGCCTAGTACTATCCCGATCGAGCAGTCACATTTGAGCAGCAGCAAAAGTAACTGCTTGGCTCTACATCTTAAACATGCCAGACCTTAATTATCCGAACCGGAAATGGCAGCAGTGTTTACGATGCGATGAGTCTAGTGCAGCAATAGCTGATCAATGCTGGCCCGATAGCTAAGTTGGTAGAGAGCCTGTTCAAATATTTGTGTACGTACTGAATATAAATGTTTGTACTTGGATCATGGAAGTTTATTTAAAATATATATCATGAATTTGACCTTTGTATGTATATGTATGTATATCATATATCTATCATATCACCACCCAGTTACCAGGACGCAGATAATCCTAATGTGGGACTGGATCACGAGAGAATAAAAAGAAAATGCTACTGCTGGCTGTAGTGGTTACGGTAAATAAAGGACCGAGCACCTATGCCTGCACTAAAATGTATAGAAGTTGATGAAAAAGTAAAGATCCCACAGCTGCCAAGGATTAGCTGCTCCAGAACGGGTTACCAAACTTCACATTTCCTTCCGAAATATTTTTTATATTATTCCTCACAATGTTTCCCTTCTCTGCAAAGCACGTGGTTTCAATATTTAACACGGCAATTAACAATTTTAGTTGTGAGGGCTGCTGATCGTAGCTACAACTCACTTTTTATGAAATTTAAAGCTAGCGCCTCTTTCGGACTAGATCGGCTGATTATAATGATGCAACTTCAATTTCAATTATCTCAGGATAAAAGAACATATATATTCTCTACGAGTATAGGTATGATGGCGACAATCGCGGACTAAATACCGCAATACTAATCGATTGCGGTTCCCATGCGACAGTCAATTAGGCGTTTTTGTCGAGCCACATAATGATATTGTGACACTAACTGTGACTAACTGAGAGCGACAGGAAACGCGAGCCAAACCCACCATGTAGGAAGTCTCGTCTTTCAGCCGTGACAAGTAGACCGAAACTGAATTGGGATCTTATTAATATGTAAGAAATTTCACCTCTTTATTCGTGTTACGACATAGTAGAGAGCCATCGTATTAAGCAAAAAGTATCAGATTTGTGTGAGTTGTGAATGATTTTCAATGAAGATTAGATGAATCGATACACCAAAAATGCATGTAAATTGTTTCGAACTAAGGTTATTTTGCTGTTACTGAAGGTTATTAGAGAATATAGGGCCTTGGTAGCCCAGTGGCCAAAGTGATCGCTTTATGTAACTACATAGAACGCGAAAGGGTTTTCGAGTTATCGAATCAATTATGAGAAGGTTTATTTCATAAGAAATAATATTTTAAACTGTTCTACAAATGGTAGACAAATGTTCAAATTCGATCTGCTTGATTTAAATAAATTTGCTATTTGATTCTAAGTGTTAATAGCTTCACTCTCATCTATAAAAGAAGAAGCCAATTCGTTCATGTACAGCTCCTTTTCAGTAATAGCCGCGGCTGGCAGATAATTATGGCGTTCATCATATACGTACAGTTTAAAATATAATTTCCGAGGTCAATAATCTTAAGTTTTTAATGCGTTAACCGTCGATAGATATTTATCTGGAAATTACAGAAAGCTTGTAGATGAAGCGTGGCCATTCAGTTTAAATGAACAAGAGAGGGACCTAGTTTGTTTCTTTGTTTGATAGAAGTTGATTCGAAAAGTATAATAACGAATTAGAAAAAAATATTCCAAAATCTACATGGATAAACTTTTAAACTTTGACAAAGACATACACAACTTGAGACAATGATACCATATGACGTATGCCGTAGTAGATGTGACTGTAATCTGCATCTCTGTGTACTAATGCTATTCTCACCGACACGTCTTGCTAGCCTGCTTACAAACAAACGAAGCTCGACCTAATGATGTCGAAATAGCATCACCAGTGCCAGGGTACCGACAATGCGCTCACAAACCAGCTCGCTCAGCCTTTGACTATGGGTAAACCTCCCAAGTAATGTATACCGACCTTTGCATATTCAGTAATGGACTAAAATAAGCTGATGTAGTAGTATTCCTTCAATTAAAAAACTGTGTTACAAAATTCTTACTAGGACTCACAGCCATTATCCGGGTCAGTTGTTAGCAACTACTCGGTGTTGAACAAACGTAGGTAAGCAATCTCCCCGATACCGGATTGTTCGCACTTTACGTAACGTTTAAGTTACACCAGTAGTACTTTTAAAAAAAAACTTATTAGAAAAGCTTAGCATTCCTTACTTTTTACTATTGCATGATTGATAAGGTTAACACTACGACACCGTGATAGACAGACACAATTTATACTTTTAAATTGTAGTGGCGGTTTTGCACTCTAACCTGTAAATATACTTATTACACTTTGTAATTATTTTCATCAGTTCGTTTGTCCAAATTCATTATAAAACTAGAATAACAACGGAAACAGAACCCTTACAGGAAAGGTCCTACTCATGCTTCACCGTGTTTTTTATTATTACTGGAAAACTGTTTGCCGTGACAGCAGATTTCAACGGTTAAAATTACACAGTTAGCGTTTCTTAACTTTCTGGAAATTCACAATTCACATGATGAGTAAGTATGTCCGATTGTACAAATTAGTACTAAAACACACTTTGAAATCTAAACAATGATTTTAACTTTTAAATTACTTTGAAAATGTTTCATTACAAATTTCAAATATTAATATTATTCATTATTTGTGGTATGGTAAAGTCACACCGCCATCCGAAAAATTTGGCTTGGAGCGGTGGACCTTTACATATCGAATGCGAACATGGTGTCGACCTCCTGGCTAATGGTGGAAAACATATAAAGGACAACGTAATCGCTATCAAAGCCATTTCTTTCAACGATGATATCTACGTCATAACGCCCAGGTAATATTTGCCAATTATCATTATTATTTCCTCTCGGTCGATTTTAGCCATAATTATTTTTATATAAAAGCCAAGATCGCTAACTGTCTGACAGGCCACGAAATATCAACAACAAAAATCCATCAAACTTAGAATTCATCAGGTAGGTTACAATGGTTACGAAAGCGTTTCACCTCTCCGAAGGATGGTAAAGTTCTGTTTTAAAAATTAAATAGGTTAAAATAGGCATTTAGGTTAACACTTTAACTAATAAAGTACCTATGTAAGTACTTTTTGATAACTATCCCTTATGAGATCCAGAATGGAGAGAAGTTGAAGAAAATTTTATTTACTTTTATTATGTCCTTACACATCTAATTAGCGTATTATATGGAAAAAGTAAAAACCTTTTTTTTATGAAAATATATGTACCATTATTATCTATGCACTTTCGTTATTTTATAGGTAGTTCATTGATTCCATTGCAGAAAAAATGTTGGGAGCGAGTATCAATAAAATCTTTGAAAGCGGTTTAGACTGCCTCATAGGAATTGATTTTTTTAATTGTCCAAATTACGAAAAAAGTGGTAATCTGTTGGAGCAAGGTCCGGGGAGTACGGTGGGTGTCGGGGACATTCCAATTGCAGCTCCTCTAATTTAGCGACCGTCTGTCGTGAAGCATGTGGTCCAGAGTTGTCATGAAGCAGCAGTGATCCAGAGCAATTGACCAGTGTCGGTTGTTTAATGACTAGCTTTTCCATCATGGTTCGCAACTGTTGATAATACAGATCTGCCGTAATCGTCTGGTCAGATCTTAGAAAGCTGTAGCGTATGACACCACCACTGGTCCACCAACCACTTACCAGTACCTTTTTCTGAATCAACTTTTGCTTGGGACAGGATTGGGCCGGTTCTCCTGGGTTCAATCACTGTGATGAGAGTTTCCGATTGTCGTACAGTATTAATTTTTCATCAAAAGTAACAATACGATTCAAAATTCCCTCGTTGTGTGATGATTGAGTAATGTAACGCAGCTCTCAATGCGTGTTTGTTGGTGTGCTTCACTCAGTTCATACGGTACCTATTTCTCGAGCTGTTTCGCGTTTCCAATTTGTTTCAAGTGAGTTAATATTATTTGTCATTCACACCGAAGCCTGCCGCTAACTCTACCGTGGTTTTCGATGGATTCGCGATCAACGATCATCTTTAAATCTTCATTCTCAACTTGGGTTTCCGGCCGCGGGTGTGTTTTGGAGGTCAAAATTTCCAGAACGAAAACGTTGGAACCAAAAATGTACCGTAGTTTATTTTACAGTAGCTTGCCCATACACATCATAAATCCTTCGAGCTGGTACCACGGTGAAACTCATATTCGTAAATAACGCGATATTTCAAGTTTTCCATTTTGTTAACAGAAGGATGTCAAAGAAAAAACAAATGGCGCGAAAACAACTGAATCACTAAATTCGAAACACAAATTCACAAGCCTAAATTTAAAATACATTTGAATTTTGAATTCCTAACCAAACGCCAGATTATTTGAGACCAAAGTGGCCAGTTTGATAAAACGCCAACTTCATATGTAAGGCACTAATATTAACAACACTCCACCTGTCATAACTATGATGTAATTCAAATTAAATTGTTATGAGTCCTATCTGCACGTAGGACAGTAGATGTAACTAGAAAATCAATAAACATGTTATATACACTTATATATATAAAAATATTATATATATATATCTAAATCTCACGTCGATCCTATCATAATCTAAACTAGTCTAATAAGAGTTTTGTAGTATTTGTTACCCAAATGCATCTAGGACCAACCGAACCTTCCACGAAGCGAGGAGAACCTTGTTGAAGCGGCAGAGACTTAATATCAATGACTTGATCACCCACGGTGAAGCGAAGAGGAACCTACATGGCTGGCGCCAGTTAGCGGGGCGATCTGACCCCGCCGCTCACTTCTGATGAGAGTTGGTGGAGTGTAAGGTCAGGATTGGGCTTGGTTGCTTTGTATTTTTAATAAAGAAGTTGAAACGAAACAACTTAAATAAAAATAACCCAATATAAATCATCTCTGATATTTAGTTCGTCTTAAAAGGTACCTTAAACCGGTAAGTTATTTCAGTTTCGCAAATTTGTGCCACAGCCAAGAGTTCCGGCAATTACCGTAACCTGTTATTGTAATACCTTACCTAAAACTTATTTTAAGAATCTGAGCCTTGTTGCGATAAAAGGTAGCATTTTAAAGAACGGATACCTATTACTACTTATTATACTTATAATAAAATAGTCAAAAATTAACACGATCGTACGATACCGGACACAATTCCAGTGATAAAGTTTTAAATTAAAGATACTATAAATTATATAAACGGTTCTAGGGTTAAAAATATTTTACGTAATGTCGTATTCAGTTAAGTTCTCGCTCGTGTGTATAAATTATCATATGTCAATACCTGCCGATGGAATTCGGAAGCTGTCACCTCGGTCAAAATCGTCTGTGAGGAAGGAGACACGAGGTGGACTTATAGTAATAAATGTATGAAATCTTATTAAAATTCTTCTGTTAAATTTTTTTTCATCATCATCATCATAGAGCCTGCGGCGTTTGACTGCTTCACAAAAGCCTCGCCGATAAAGCGCTGTTCATTATTCATTTTCTGTTCATTATAAACATAATTAACGTCCCTCTACTAGACTAAGTTCTCGTTATTATTACTTATTTATTTTATGGTATTGTTTCTAACACGTGAAAAGAAGGAAAGAATATTATGGTGAGACTTCGGTGTTTGTCTGTCAATTTTTCTTTAATCATTATCATTCCAGCGCAAAATAAATTTTCCAGTGGAGTAATTTTATAACTATATGTATTGTAGGGATAAGGGAAAATAAGAATTCGATTGTTTTATACATCGTTCGAAAAATATATATTAAACAAGAAAATTTAGACAAGGTTTCAGACAATTTATTTAATATAGTGCTGAACTCTCGATGCTGGGGTCTGATCATAAATAGACCAAAATCTTAATTATTCTGACTTATACTTAGCCGTTATTGTTACAGTTATCAATTAATCAGTCAGTCAACTCATCACAAATTCATGAGTGTCTTAAACGGTATCCTTTTACTAGGTGGTAGGCAACTTCTCAGCCGTCGTCTGTCGCCAATCAGCTGTGCAACCACTGTTAAGTTTCTGTTTGAAAGGTATACTGAACCAGTATAGTTACAGGCTTCGAGGCAATCTCTTCCTTCGATTGATGTTGTTTGCAGGTGCATGGGCTTCAGTAGCCACTTGCCATTAGGTAGACTGTTACTTGGTTGTTTCACCCTAATGTAATTAACTAGAACTAGACTTTTATTAAGAACTTTTCCCTCTGGCAGATTAAAACGCGGGGTGCTCGCAACTGTATGGCTGATGATTCGGGGGCGTCGAGGGGCGGAGCTAGAAGCTTTCCCTAGTGTAACCGCACACGCATTGGCCGACTGTGAGGCGTTGCAGAGCGCCGTCGACTGCCACCTTGATCCTTTGGTTAGTGGCGGCCTTGCCCACATATAATTAATTATTTATAAAGCTGGAGAAAGAAGATAACCGTTATCGCTTGTGGGACATATAAATCATACTGACAATTGTCGTCAGAGTAAAATTTTATTCATGGCAAAGTTATGAATGTGTGTTACCACGACAAGCCGATGCGAATTTAATGGAACCGTCAGAAAGATCTTTATCTTTTCCTCTTTAGTTAGCCTTCATGTTATTGCTAAAGTTTCGCGTAAAAGGCGTCGTCACCGACCGTTGCACAATTTGAACGTAAATAACTCAAATGTGCGTTTTAATGAGTAATAAAATCATACGGTTTATATAAATCTATGTAATACAGTTTAGATAAAAAAAAAGCACTCAATATTTATTTTCATGATAGTTTATAGGCCAACAACTTTCGCTTTATGTAGGTATAGTAAAAAAAAATCGTGTAGGTTATTGATTGTTTAATGAGGCCCCGGTAACTTTCCGCACCTAAATATTATATGATATATTAACCGTATGGTAAGGTCTCCGCTACGCTACGAGAACTCTATCGCCATAAGCATTTTCTTCCGTTTAAGACTATTCTTATGCTTGTCCAGACACTCGTTCTCCCTTATCATTGATTATACCGATGTGTGCAACTCGGACCAAAATACTTCTTTACTTAGGCTACACTTCTCTGGAATTCCTTGCCCGACAACATTAGAAAAGTATCTAATAAGTTATACTTCAAACGACTGGTACGTAAACACCTTTTGGTGACTCCTGTTATCAGTTAGTATCGACGATGTTTCATTGGTCATTATAGTAATATATATATATATATATATATGTGTGTGATATGTACACATATATATATATATATATATGTGTGTGTGATATGTACATATATCAATATATATCACTTGTATGGTATGAATGAAGGTATTAAAGTAACGGTATATTTTTTATATTAAATAAATGTTCTTATTGTTTTACTAAAATATAAAACGGATATTTTAATGCACTTATTACGTTATTTCTCCACACTGCGGATTGATTGGCAGCGAATGCCAAAAGGGCTTAAGTCCGGCCTTTGTAATCATTTTTATTGGTGATAGCAATAGTTTAAACAAATTTATAAACTTTTATTTACTTATTCTTTATTGGGACACCTAAAACTAAAATATACAATTGGCAGACTTAATGCCTTTTGGCATTCTCAACCAGTCAACCCTGGGTCTGGTCCAAAAACTTGTTGGCAATAAATAAAATGAATAAGTAAATAACTTATGTCCTATTAACTAGCTTTTAATCATATGTTCAATTTACTTAATTACTTTTTACAAATATAAAAAATCGGTCCATCAGCAGGAAAAGGATTCTGTATTAACAGATTAGTTTTGAAAATTTTGTTTTTCTATTTATATTTGCCATGGAAAGTTCTTACTAGATTTGTTATTTTTTTTTTGTAGTTTTGCACTTTTTTAACTTTAATTTTGAGTTTGTATATATTTCCAAGTAAACTGTCGGTGTTGTTAAATGATAACTCAGTAGTTTAAAGAATGACTAGAACGCATTCATGATTCTTAATTTTGATCATCGCAACATTCTTTGAATCCCCCTAAATTGAAACTGGCTGTCGTCGCCGAGCACCTTGCCTTGGCACGTTATAATTTTATTTCACACGCTTTACAAATAAGCGTTAAGATTATTTGGTTTTTAGCATTTCCATCTGTCGAAACAGTCAGAAGCATATACTAACATGCTATAATGTTTATTATAGGCTGTGCTCATAAATCTAATAAAATAAATTGTGAATTTCTTAAAAAATAGTAAATGTTACAGACTAATCTTAACGCAGATGTCTTCGACTAAAACTAAACATTTTCTACACCCTATCAATTTAACACAATGTTTTTTTACTTAACTGTAGTTATATGTATTCTGTCTGTCTTAAAGTAGCAGTCTGTAAATGTTCCACGGCTGAGCAGAAGCTTCCTCTCGATATTTGAGAGGGCTTTATGCCGGAAATATACAAACTCTCTCAGTAAGTTAAAATAAATATTATTTCTTATCTCTTTTGCTATAATTAAGTTTCTAACTTAAAATGCACTAAAAAGGTAAGATCTTATAATCTTCTAGTCAAAATGTTTAGGGTAGTAGGTATCTACTAGTGACCTAGAACTTTAAAATTTAGTATGAGTTATGGTTTAAAGTTTTCACTGTTGACTGTATGTAAGAAGCGACATTGAGAACATTTTAAAACCTAATAAATATTAGGCATAACTCTTAAAATTAATTTACCTTTTCTTAATTTATTATTAACTTGTTTAGCTTCATCTGCCCAGAAATGTACACGGGAACTTGATATTTGATATGAGGTAAGCCTACCCAGACTACTCACCCAAAACAAGCCTGACAAATAGACACGTTTTCATTACATCGCTGAGTTCCACACGACTGACCGTTGTGCAGGCAGAAAACGTCATTATTATTTATGTTGTTGATTTATAAAACCGACTTGTAAAAATATTGTTAGAAATGCATAGTTATTTCAAAAAAGAAGACAGTCATTTCATTATGCTATTTTAAACGTTTAGCTCACGATTTTAAACTATGTATTTATTTTTTATTTCATCGTGTTACCGCTGCACCTGCGCTTAAATTTAAGCGCACCATAGATTGACTAGTAGAATAATAAAAAAAATTGTCAACGTGCAACATGCCAACCGGGCGTTGTGAGTATAGGCAAATCTTCCGTATGTGTGCATGCTAGCTCTTGTTGGAGAATTCATGGAAAGAACAATGTCCAGCAGTGGACTTCTACAGGCTGCTAAATAAAAAGAATAACTGGATATTCAAGTTGGGTTGATTGCTATCACTCACTAACTACACAAAGCACAATCGAGGATGCAACGACAAAGAGGCTATTAGACAACAATTTCTTTAGACAATCAAAAAACGTGAAAAGTGAACCTTGGACTCCGCAGCGACCGATTTATGACGGAATAGCCATTCGATAATGCAGAACCCAAGCCCCTTTAGACTAATATATATTTAGTAGTTTAGTGATTACGAAAGTAGCTACATATGTGTTTAGGAATCGGCACCGTGCGCACCAACTGCCTGCCTAGAGTAAGAAGGGCAAAATATTTTTCATGTACCTTGGGAGCATCAGGTTGTTAAGGAGAAGGGTGCTACATCACATTAAGTATATTTTAACCCGCAGGAGTCCACACCAGAAAAGGATTTAAGTTGAATTGCACCCTAAACCACGCGTATTTTGGCTCACTTCTTGAATTTCGTTGGTATTTTATGTATTAAAAATATTTTAGAAACAAATGGTCCGTCGACTGAAAAATATTTAATAATTTGTAAGTAATTACAGTACATCTTAACATTGAGAGTTCTATGTTTGATAGTGGAGAATTAAAATTCTACTAAAGAAAAAGAGAAACTTAAAGATTGAGACAGGCGACATTAAGTTCTGCTACGCCTATAAAATGGGGCTTCGCTAGTCTAATATCCTGACACTACAGTCGTTGTTTATTTTTCAAAACATTATGTACATACGGAACAAAATCAAAATATTAAAAAAAAATTAAAAGGCTGTCTTTAAAATAGATCAATACATCGAGGACAAAGTTGTGTCGAAATTGCTTTTACTACTACTAAAAGATTGTTAAAATTTAAAAATAATTTTTTTTAATGTAATTTATAATTTTTTAACATTTTGAAAATTTAACCAACATTGCCTTAAAAAGTTTCCAGAATCTCATGCCCATTCTTTTCTGTGAAGGTTTTATTTTGCGAACCGGTTTAGATTTCGACTTTCATAAGAGCTTTTAACAAGCCTAATTTGATTAAAAAAAAGTTGTGACTTTGACTTTGGAAAAAGAAGGGAATTTTTAAGACAAGTAATTGAAAACCTATTTTATTCAAATATTTGGTAAATATTAATAACATCAACCATGGTAGCCGAGTATTTAGGGACTCGAGTTCGATCCCCTATTAGGAGGGCTCATACCTACTCTAAGTTTTTCGGAACACGGGCTTCAAATCATAGGAATAAACAAAAATGCAAATTTTCTTTTTTCATTATTAATTTATTCTTTATTGTTGACCTTAAGCTAAAGGTTACAATGGGCGGACGTTATGCTAAGTGGCATTCCCTACCAATCAACCCTGGTCATTAAATGTATACCTAGGCGAAACCCGGATTAGCTCGCAATAAGATGATGCTGTGTGTATGGTGGGATTGGAAGGACTTCGTTCATTATGATCCTGACCACCGGACAAAACCATCGATTCGGATCTTTTTTTGTTTACCCTCTCGGGAGCAAAAACAGGTTATGTCGGACTTGCACCGACTAAGATACCACACAGCCTAACTTCTCGGCCTCCAAAACCACGACGCTAAAGGACCCCCCTGAGTCCGCCAACCCGAGACAATGGAAATCAGGAATCCGGTGCTTAAGATTCGGCTCTCTACTGCCAACAGCTGATGGAACTCAAGCAAGAAATAGAGAAAAAAACGGGCGGAATTGATCAACAGAAAGGTGAAACCATGATAACGCCAGACCACACACATATTAAGCCACTCAACAAATATTGAGATAACTTGTTTATTTAGAATTCTTTAGGTTAATATCAAGAGAGGTCTAATAAAACTACTCGTCGCAATTTTATGATCAGAAGTCCCAACATTTCTACAGCAATGAGATTATGGCCTACAAAATGGTTACAAGTTATTGAAGTAAATGGCATACACTCGGTATATATTATAATCAAATGTAAATAAACTATGATAAAAAATATCTTGAATTTGTATATAAAATACAAAAATATTTTTGCTGGACCTATTATACCAAATCATTATTATAATAATTTATAATATAATAATAAGCTACTTCATATAATTATAATTTTATATTCCATAGCCGAGCGAGGCAAGGAACTAAGAGATAGGTGGTGAGCCTGTCGCCGTCTTAGTGTTCAAGCCTAGGATACAGGTCGTACATAAGCTTCGAAAAACTTCCAAGCCCCTTTAAGATAGGGGATCAAAATCGGTACTCCTGATTCAAATCAAGGCAGATTCCCTAATTTTTTTATACGTTATTGGTATAATTTAATATTGATAATTATTAACAGGGCAACCTCTGGATTCTGGATAGCGGCATAGTAGACACTACAGAATCTCCCCGATGTACCTGCCCGCCAAAAGTAGTAGTCATCAACATTATGCTGGGGAAAGTAACGAAGCGTATCAAGCTAACTTCTATTGTAGAAGCCACATCCCAACTGCAAAACATAGTCGTTGAATATGGAATAGGCGGCAAGTCATTCGTGTAAGTATGCATTACGTGCTATTAATTTTAAACCACCACTCAAGTTAACACCATAGTATAAAGTAGACTAGGTATGTCCATGTTGCGTACAAAAATGGGGCGGACAATGAAATGTTACATATAGTTTACATATAAATCAAAATCGGATAATTAGTTACAGAGAAGATATCAATACCTATAAATTTGTGATAATGCTTAGTCATTTCTATTATCTGCGTGGCTTAGAGCATACGCGTCCTGACTAGCTGTACCTGGCCTGATTGTTCCGTGTGTTCCGAGTCGATTCCCAGCAAACAAATACCTATTTGTGGAAAAACGCAAAAGATTGATTTTCGGGTCTGGTTCTGTTATGTTGGTCCCGTGTCTCCGAATTTGCATGTTAACCTTTCTCCGCTCTTATTGCATACGGCATAAGGCACCAAACGTAATGCGTAAAGACATGAATGGAAAATGAAACGTACTGCGTGTCATACATTAATAAAAATAGTACTGCATGTTTGTGATTTTGAATTGATGTGAATGTGATTTTAGTGAAATGAATTTTCGCGTTTTTTACTTTGAATTCCTGTAGTGTTGAATGAATTCCACTTATATAATATTAATAATAATCTAACTTAAGACTGAATTAGACTTATAAAAACTGTCTGTTCATGAAACCTACTGAAGCTATTTCCATGAAATTTTAACAGCTAATGGATAATCAAATTGGCATATTCCCATATAATAAATGGTTCTGGATTTATGTATTTGAACGTCGTAATTTAATTTAAAAACGTCCGAAGCACTACATATTAATTGTAATTAAGTTTAATCTTCTGTAGAAGAAGAAATTGTAATTTCCATTGGGCACGACGTAACGTAGCCAAATAAGCTTTCTCCACTTTTCGCCTTTTCGGGAGATAGAAATGTGACGAGTGGCAAGGCTCATTGACGGTTTGGTCCTGGACATTGCGATGAGATTTTCAAGGTTTTTCCTTTAGACGCATATTACGACCTACATGGGAAGAAAGTGAAAGTGATTCTTACGCAGATACCACACAGTTTAACGTAAAACAATAAAGTTCCTAATTGATCGACTTATTTATTTTTCAACCAATAAAGTGAACGTTTTAAAACACTAAACCAAGTAATAAATTTATTTTTAACATAAATTTTTAAGCTATCAGTTGGTGGCCAGAACCGCGTTTGTTAACTAGCAATCACGTGTAGATCGTTATGAAAATATAATACATTTTAGTATATATAATAAATAGTAATAGAAAATATAATAAAGTTCGATAAAATAAATATGGACCTATTATATACGTTAGACGTGTAGTAGTCGCGTAAGAATCTGCTGCCCCTTTCTTCTTTTAAAAAGTAAAGAGCCATTACTTTAAAGGTGTAAGAGAATTCGCCGACAGCAAACATGGCAAATAGACTCGCTTCCTATCGTGTACCATTTACCTGAAAGTTTGAAAGTGAGTGCAGAAGCCCGTTTAAAATGAAAATTTATAATCTCTGTCTATCCCTATGGGTGACAGGCCTGAGTGCTCATTTTGGATTAGTATTATCAAGGTTCACAACAATTACAGTTTCACAAGAATTTACTCAACCACCAATAAGGCGTTGTACGAAGTTAAACTAGATAACCATCTATGACACCATAAGTTGCTTAATAAAATTATGCGGCTTAGACAATAGAATGATTTTGACATAGGCTCCAACTAGAGCTTATTTATTGTGTTTATTGCAAGCACAAGTTTCAATTTGCCGATCATAACTCGAAGAACCGATAACCGTATAGGAAAAATGAGAAATTGCGAAGGACATTAGTTAGAACTAATGTCCTTCGCCTAAAAAAGTCCGTTAAAAAGTAAAATAATGAATAATAATAATGTTAGTAACTCTCTGCAAATGTTAACATATGAATAGTGCAGCCTATGGAATATCCAATCTATTGTGGTAGAGCCAAGCAGCGGCTTTTGCTGCTGCTAAAATGGGCCGGCACAACCACGATAGTTCCACAGCCTCGCAGAATAGCGGCGTGAAAAAAAGTATTTTGTGCTTCTGCGTTTCGTTCGGTGAATCACAGTGCCGCATCTGCAGCTCCTCTGTGTTGCAGTGATACATACGTAGGCGTCGGCGTAATCCCTTTGCATCAATCAGGCGCGCCGCTAGGGCGTTTGGTCACATTAACTATATTATTAAAAATATCATGATCAGAATACTGGATGCGCTAATCCACATCGCTTTCTTATCGTCGCTAAAAAGCAATCGACACGTATCTCTGCAAATATACCTAACGCGCGAAAAGGCTTTTATTTTAAAATTGGAATTTCAGATATATAACGGACGCATCTCGCGGTGCTATCCTCGTCCACGATGTAATATCCAACGATGGCTGGTCAGTATTGGCTTGTGCGCCGGCAGTTGGAATACAAATGGCTCTCGTTAAACGAGGTCCACTTCATAGTGCCCTCATACTAAACCGAATAAACCATAGAGGCCTTTTGGAAGTGGATACTGCAATTTTAAAGAGAAAGAAATTTCACACTCCGCTGACAGGTAATGGTCTTTGGTGCTTAGTACGTTAGTAGTATAGACGATAAATGCATGCGTGCATGCGTGCGTGCGAGTGAGTCTGTTCATGGGTGACTCATTGTTATGATTATATATAATATATAACAGAATTCAAAGTTTTGACACGTGAACACCTAAAAAATCCATTTAAAATTTTCTAGATTGGAATGAATCGAGTTACTAAGTATAGACGACGGCTCAATACGACCCTGCCTCCAAGGCTGTGAGTTGTAGGTTCGATTCTTAGTATGGGCTTTTATATCAGAGAATTTCTTTATTTAATGTATCATGATTATTTTAATGATAGACGGTGATATGATATATGTTTTTACATTTATCATATGATTTGAAACTCACCACGTTCGGCTGGCGGGTTGATGAGGGCAGTGCATATATGAGTACTCTCGCATAAGTAAAGCAGCTAATCACTGGTCCGTGGTATTTAATTTCGGATGGTTTACAGCCATCGGAGCCTCGATCGTTAGTCGGCATTGTGCCTCGCGTGGAAATGAGGTTGAGCTATGGGGAATAGAAGTTATAATCCCGTATAGACAAGTCAATTTGTTTGCGATTCCTTTGTTAAGGTTCTTAATAATCCTTTGTTAATAATCTGTTGATTTGTTATTGCTAATATATAAATTTAATACATGTCTTAAATATTATATCTCTTTTGTTTTCTTACAGTATTAGGTGAACATCAAAAACCAGTGTTTCTTCTAGGTTTCGACGCCCATCACTTATACTTACGACATAACGAATGCGCCGATGTATTATCATGGGATATACGCAAACCTTACAATTCATCCAACCTTATAAATATTCATTCGGCTGGTCCCCACATGATACCCACCTCAGTATCCTGTGAACCTCTGAAATATGTTATCCTGGTGCTAGATTCTAATTACGCCGAGGCAGTGCGTGGAAAACAAGCAACTTATCATAAATTAACATTTATTGGACAAATTTAATGCTACAATATTTATAGTATTGGTTATGTGCCTCAATACTTTAGGAAACGCAAAATTACGCAACAATTTTATTGCATTAAATGATACTTTAATTGCAAGCTCGGTGGTTCTAAGAGCCTACATGGATTTAAAGCATAAAATAGTTAAAAAAAAAGCTAAGAAAAAAAAAATACGACCAAGGTCAGATAAAAACAAAAGAAGATGTTGGTGCAGATAACACTTATATATTTAACATAACGTGTTGAAGTTAAAATAAACATTTTTAAATTAAAACAACGAACATAATATCTATGAATTCAGACAGAGCAACCATTTTCAAAGTAAACTAATGAACTATTTTAAGATATGAATAACGCACGCGAATACCATCCCTGGCGTTCTTTCATATGTGGTTATGAACAACAATGATTATAATAAATAAATATATGTTTCACTCTGCTGCTTAATTAGGCCGTTTACCTTTGATATAATAAGTTTTTAAATCATTTTAAATATTAAGAGCCATTCATTTATTCCTATATGTATGAATTTATAAGTTTGAAGCTCAATGTATTTAAAATATATACATTATCACTTAAACATTTCTGTTTATTTCATTTTAGCATTCCCCTTTCAATTCCACTGATGTTTTAGAAAGTCCCAGTATTACAGATTAATTACTTAAGGTTAAAACACTTTTCCATAATGCAAATATGCAGAATAATAAATATTAAAACAAAGGAACCACTACAACTAAACATATGAACAATATTAAATTATATTTATTGTGGTTTCATAACATATTTTCCACATTCTTTAGTTCTTGAGATCGATAATGTCTAAAGATGGACAATTATTGTATTAGATTGGTAATGGTCACTTCATCAAGTAAGCACCGAGCCGTTAGTTTTTAGACTATGATATCACTGATTTATATAGGCCAATGGAAATAATAAAATATAACATTATCATAACCGTCTTACTCTTACAACAATCCTGTCTTTTAAAATAATTATAAGAATACAAAAATCACATCAGTGTGTTTTTGATAATATATTTGCAATCGTAAAGATACCGCATCCGATATTTACAATATTCTATACAAAGAAAATATCGTTTGGTACAAAGTTAATAAATTAGGTTGTAAAATATGTATACAATATAAAGGTCATATATTTACATTATTTAACTTAGTAAGACTGCATTAAAAATCATACTTATTTTTCAATATATATATATACATTACAGATGCACTGATACCAACACCTAAAAACAAATCAGTTTCCATTTTCAAAATTTCGATTATCACAAAACCAACACAGAACTAGTGTTCCGAAAAGGTTTCTGCTAAAAATACCTTTTTGCAGCATTTTATAAAATTTTTAAAACCATTGTTTTTTTTAGTCTTCACTTAATTTTTATAATAATTTCTATACAGCCAAGGCACAAGTGTAGTATTTGTAATGACAAAATTACTTATGGTGTTTACCTACAAATTCGTTAAAAAAAACCACATCACTGTACTGAAAACAAAACTAAAATGTTAATGTAAAGATTAAAAAAATATTTTATGATACAGTGTGTTTAAAAGTAAGAACAGGGTTTATGGGTACTTAATCAATGAATCTTTGTACAAAATTTACATCTACTGATGAAAAACAAACTATTAAATGAAGTGGTTAGAAGGGATCTCTTAACAAATAACTACAATTTTTAAATGTATTACAATATACATATTATGCAATACATTTTATTAACACTAGGTTTAAATTTAAACCTAGTGCCATTTGATAAGTAAAATAAATATTAACTTTTGATTGAGATATTTTACATATACATGATAAATAGACATTATTTAAGTTTTTGTTTTTGGTTACATCTTTATATGACCACTTCTATAAAACTCCCTATGGATCAAAACGAATACTGAAATATTATAAAATGAATTAATGACTGATAAATTATTATATTATATTAAATATCATAATGTGAATTAAGTAAACTATAAAACTAACATTGGCGGGAAACATACGCTGGTCTCAGCGACCTAGAATTCAATGCTAATACTTAAAAGTATGAGGATTCTTAAAAGGGAGAATTGTTAGGGATCGTAGATCTGCCTATTGTATTTTCAATGACTAATATTTATGAAACAATTTATATAACAAATTATAATACTTTCATAATATACTATTAGCTTGAAATCATAGCCCACTCAGATTAGGAAGACTACATAACAATACATGTTTTTAAATTAAATGTAGTATTAAATGACATACACTTAAATATTTTGAAAATTACAAAGTAAAGATTATGAATTTGTATGATAATGAATAGATATTTTTTTCAAACTTCAATTCACTTGAATCAGTCTACATTTTTGTAACTCACTGTTAAAGAAATCTACTTGACAGTACATAATATTTTTTCTACCGCCGCCAATGTCACCAATGTTTAGAGCCTCTCAGGCAAGATACTCTACAATAAGTATATAAAATACATAGCTTGTTCATATAACTAAAATGTCAACTAAGGAAAACCTTCAGATCTAAGGTTATCAGATTTAGCTCATCTCATGTGGATATTCGAGTTTTCCAAACTGAAGACTTTTCACCTGAAATATAAAAACGTAGCATAATATACCAAGCTGGTAGCTCCTATTACAGGTATACATTTCTAATCAATAATTATCTACATTTACAAGAGGGTGTCTGAAAATTCTCGAAATGGAAAGGGGACGAACTGGTTGGGTACTCATCTATTATATATTATACTAATCAGCAACACATTAGCTGTAAATATTATTAGGGGAACAATGTCCTAGTATAACCAATATCTACAAGTGGTATTTTGATATCATGTCAAGGTCCTCGCCTGTAACGTCCCTGCGGAGGTCCCCCATGTGCAGAGGGAAACAAGCTTTCTCTATAAGTGAGAGTAGTAGGAAAATCAGTTTTGAGGATCATATATCATGACTTATTCTCTCTTCTTCTTCGTCATATTATAATTGAATATTTCTTCAAAGGGTTTCCCACAAGCACCACGCCAAGTAAGAGGGTTGGTGAGCGTAGTGCAGCACTCGTAACTAGTCTATGGGATTTGGATTCGACGAATTCGGACAGATTTCCACTACCATTTAGTCATCAGAGCATGGTTTGTTAACTAGCAGGGAGTGCTCCCCGCTAAGTCAACAAAACAGCTCCACCTGTATTGCAGGTGAGGTTGGCATATGGAGAAAAATGGTATGAGAATATCTTACATCCCTCCCCCTGCATCTTGACTTGTTAACACAAGAATTACTGGGCTGTGTAAATCCACTGCCTTTCCATGAAAGCACAGACAAAAGCTGGCATGCCATGCATGGAAGATTTTGCCATTCTCACCATGCTGGATATTATACCCTCACAATAGAGATGCTAATTCTTGCGATTGGACGTTGTTTCTTTTTTCAACGACTCTAAGTAATTTCTAAATTCGAAAAAAAAGAAAACATCAGAAATAATCCTCATGAAATGTTTTATAGTATGGTAAAAACCGCATTGATATCCAATTAGAAGTTTGGAAGTCATAAGCGAATACACAGAAAAACGCGAATTGCGATTTGTGTTATTCTGTTTATTATATTAAAATTAAGAAATTATTGATATTGTATTATATCCTGTTAATAATTAATTTAAAATCCCTTAATTTAATTGTCTTAGTCCTCACTTCTTCTTTCATCTCATGGTCTAGTCTACATTCACTAGACGCGTATAACTGACTTTTCTACAGCTATTTCCAATAACAAAAATAAATCAATTACGTTACAATTAGATTACGAACTAAATACTTACCTGTTCTATGAGATTCCCCAGCGACATGATTGCCGTGCCTCGGAACGATATACTTCGACTCTTGAAACATAGACAGCATCAAGTCTTCGGTGGTGGGGTGATATTCGACTCCATTTATACTAGCGACAAGCGGTGAGCTTTCGTAATTTTTCTTCGCGTCTCGATTCGAAGGCGACGTACTCAATTTAGCCGCATAATCCACGGAACGCGGTCTTCTAGAATCTACCGGCGTCATTTTTGGATTCACGTGAACGTCTTTATGAATATAAAGCTCTGTTTGAACAATGGAATCATTCTCATAATCGCTCAGATCTTCATTCGGTCTACTTCCATTCACTTCAACAATCAAAGGTCTTTGGAGGGTGGGCGATTGAATGATGGTCGCGGTATTCTGAGTTGTAGGAGTAATTTGGTTTTCTGTACTTGTAACTTCAATTACGTTATCAGCGGGTAAACTGTGAACACTTTTAGAAGGTGAGTGAATTGCTTTGACATTTTCGGATAATTCTTCTGGTTCAATACAAGGAGGGTCATCTTTGCTGTTTTCTTCTTCCTTGACTTCTGTTAAATCATTTAGAACCTCACCGGCTGGTTTCACAAACTTCGGCATTAACAACGCCCAATGTCCTTTATCGTTCATAGAACAAGAATGTATAACATTTGGTTTTTTACGTTTATAGAATAGCATATAAACAGTGTTGTTGACGAGTTCGGCATAAGCGTTTTCGTCATCGACCGGCGTTACCCTCGAGTCATCGAACTTGTACCAACGATTGTCGTATGGATTTTTGCATGCTGCCGTATAGTGTCCAGTTTCGAGATCGTCGCCATGATGGTAGCAAATCGCGTATAAATCATAGATGTTGTCTTGAAGATGTGTCGTGGTGGCTTTGGAATGTCGCCGACGTGGAGATCGCGAGTGACTCGGGGATTCGATGTTAGACGAATTCTTTCGAACAAGATGGGGTGTCATATCCAAATCGTTTAAAGGAAATTCTACCATAGTTGTTAACTTTGTGCTCGTGCGACCTTTTGCCTGCCTAAAAGAGAAAAAAAATGAATTTGCAAACGCTTCTTTAATCATCATTTCAGCCTATCACAATTCCACTGCTGAGCATAAGCCTTCCTCAAAGATTGCCACAAAGCTCGGTCCTGAGCCACCTGCATCCACGACTTCCCGAAACACATCTTGCGGGGGGTCGTCCCACACTGCATTTGCCTGTACGTGGCTGCCACTCCAGAACTTGCCACTTCAGCTTACTGATCCTCACGGCTATATCGGTTTTGCTGCGGATATCAACGTTGCAGACTCTATCGCGCAGAGAAACACCGAGCATAGACCTTTCCATAGCGCGCTAAGGAACTTTGAGTTTCCTCATAAGGCCTGCAGTGAAGGACCGATTCTCAGTTCCGTAAGTCATCACTGGCAACACGCACTGATTGTATATACGTTTCTATAATACTGTTCTATAAATAATTTACGACCCCGTGGGCCTGATTGCTCAACCAGGGGTCCTGGGTTCGAGTCCTAGCCGAAAGTCAATATTTATACATAAATACAAATTATTTGTTTTCGGGTCTGGTTGCGTTGTGTTCATCCCGTGTCTTTGGCAGTGCCTCTAAGCCTTCCTGCGATCGTATCGCGAAAGTGTTAGATCGGATATGAATGGGACGAGTGAGTGCCTCTGTGTTTGCTCGTGCATTTACGGCACTATAATATCTCCTGCGAAGTTGATAACTGCCGATAGTATACGAAAGCATCATTATCATAAATAATTCACTTGAATTCATACTAACTGTCGGAATCTCTTCAAATGAATGACCAAGATATCTGGAAGAGACCAAAGCCCAAGTGTTTTAACTACTGGCATATACCTTTGGCACTGAGGACACCTGTAACATAAACATTGAGTATAGTATGTTATTCTTTATAAATACAAATATTGTCAACAAACTTCCTGCTATCACAATTTTAATTACTAAATTTCTAAGGTATATATGTTAAATGAAATAAACAATTTTAATAAAAATAGCATGTCCATGCCTGTGCATATGGCATTATTTTCTGTATTATATGCTTTTAATTTTCCGCAAAAGTATACGAAATTTTATTGGCACGAAAAATTACAAGTCTACGGATACCTGCAGATTTTCTTCTTCGCTAGAAAATCACTTTAAGGAGACGGTAGTAGATTGTTTTCTTACCTCCAATAAAGAATAAATATTTGTTTCACATAATTTCATTACAAATTTCATATTACTGATACTGGGACATGTGTAAGTATACAAACTTTTACCATGTGTGCATAAGCGTATGCGTGTGTGTCTGCACATGCGTAAGATACGACTACTGTTTGCATACTACTGTAGACATGGACTATAGTATGTTCATACATACTATAGTCCATGTCTACGATTTTTTTCATAAAAATTCGTTCACACAAGTGCTACACTCAAGGTCAGTCATCTACTACGGAAATGTACGTCTCGATCAGCAGTGGTGACTTAGTGATCAGGGCGCTCAATATAGTTTCAGAGAGCGCGAATAACCTGGGTTTTCATCCCCGGTGGCTGGCACCACTAAAATTCTCTTAAAATCGCAATTTTAAGTGCTGTATTTACCACATGCTCGGCGGTAAAACAACACATCGTGTGGAAACCTGCATGTCTGAGAAATAATTAAAAATATTATTTCGAGAATATGTGAAACCCGCCAACCCGCACTTGATCAGCGTGGCGGGCCCTTCCCAGCTCAAAAGCCCTCTCAGATATTTGAGAAGGAGGAAAACAAAGAACGTTTGCCCCCGGCACTGGGCACTTGCCGCATGCTACATTTTTACTTTACGTCCTTATCACCACGACAACAAACATTACACTACGCTAGTAAGCGTACGTATATGGGTGCGCGTGTGAGATTGCGCGTGCATATGTGCATGTAGGCGAGAGCGTGTATGCATGTACGCGTATGCGTCCATCGGTACCTCCAGGCGTCCTCCTGCGCGAGTTGCTCGGCGCGCGTGTAGTGCGCGAGGCAGGCGTGCAGCGTGAGCGGCCCGCCCGCACCCCCGCCCGCGCCCCCGACCGCCGCCGACACGTGCACTTCACACGCATCACCCGCCTCGCGGATTATGCTGCAACACATTGAGGTTGATAATGAGAAAAAAAAATTAGTGTTACCGTTTTTGACTCGTCTCGTCTAATTTCTTTATTGAAAATTTGAAAGATTGTTAGCATTGTCTCCTAAATATTGTATTGCATAACGCAACACATTTAACAAAAAAAATTAAAATAATTACCTATCCCTGTGCGCGGGATCCCACAGCAGCTCGAGTCGTAGGTGCGGATGCTTGTCGTGAGCGCACAGTGCCTGCTCCACGTCAAGAGCGAACAGCGGATGTGGCAGCTGAAACAAAACGTTTATATGTATTAACCTTACACTTCTCACAAGTTGTTACAGCATAATATAATCCATCACTACCCCATTTTTTTATTTGATTCCTTTAAAAATAACTGGACGTCGGTCCACATATATTCATGATCTCTTCATGATTGAAGGACTTGTAAGATGGTTAACTGTTACAAACGCACAATCATTTGTGTGATCCGGATGTTTAACTTATTAAGTTTATAAAACAACGTCTTTTCATTGTGCCTGCCGGAAGTGAAGAATAGCACCAATACTGTCTGACCATGGGTTGCTACTGTCTAATGGCATAAAATAATCTAAGGCGACTAATGGTCAATAAAGTCCAACATCTGAACGGTATTACCGTGTGATGTCGGTATATGATAATCTATCATACCGTCTCGTCCCGTGGATGTCGTAAAAGTCGACAAAGGGAAATATTTTTATATAAGTAGATGGACAGCAGCATCTTCCTGTATAAGGTAAGTGATGGGTTGCAGCACTAATGCGAGGATAGGTGTGTATGGGCAAACATTCCAAAAAATGGTTTTGGTTGGCGTTTTCTTGGAGAGGCCTTTGTTCAGGAGTGGACTAATATAGGCTGATGTAGATAATGAAAACCACGATGAAGACCTCGGGCTGCAGGAAGGCGGGCGGCTGCGTGTCGGCGAGGCGCGCGCGGAAAATATCCGCGCCCTGCGCGCGCTCCAACACGCGCTCCGCCACCACCTGGCACATCTCCTTTAACAGCAGCTTCTGCAGGTCCTCGTACTGCACCTCGCGAGGAACCTGCATCGCATACGGCGAACCTGCACCGCGAAACCATACACATTTTTAATGAATATTTATTGAAGTATTGGCTACAAGACCTTCAGCCAGAAATACTGCTTACTGTACAATTTCCAGATTTAAGGCAGTGATTAATTTTTATCTTGTTGTAATACGATATAACATGGCATTAAAAAATACATTATATTAATAGAAAAATTGCATCAGTAAATCTTTTTTTTTATATCGAGATTAGATAAATCGCGAGAGTGAACAATAATTCAGAGGAGTAGGTCTCACATACAAATAATCGATTTCGGTGCTTTTCTTAGATTGTAAAAGCGTAAAAATTCACTTCTGTAAGGTTTCACTTGTTAAATTTTAGATTTTAAAGTTTGATTTAAAAGAAAAAATATATTGTATTTACTTTTCTGCTTCGACTTCCGCCAAAATTTGCTTCCTTCTCATTAGCATCACTAACAAGTATTATTTAAAACTCAATAGATAGAATAAATGAAACATCTCACCAAACCGTTCACCGTCGAGAAGATTGACCCAAAGTATGAGAAGGTAGGGCGTGGTCGGAGTCTGCAGCAGAGGCGGTGCCTCTAGGCAATACAACGACCCGAAGTCGATGCCCGCTACCTCCCAGCCCGCGCGGGCGTTGCACCAGCCTGAAAAGGTAACACCTAAATATTATTATTACCAAGAGAATTGTCGTTAGTATTTAATGTGTAGAAAACACGTAAGTAATCAATTACATTTGATGAAAACAAATTCATATTTAAGCTAGTAGTTTTCAGTGTGCCGTGCCGAAGCAAAAGTAGTATAGCTAGATGTAGGCAAAAGCAAATAAGATTGGATAGATTCCGGTAAGCCCACGCTCTTAGTGTCAAACATAATATAAAAGATTGTTTGATAGTATAACATCCGGTTGTAACCCGTTTTTTTTAAATAGGCCGCTAGACACGGTAATGTCTCGCGCCAAGTACCCGCTCAAACATACATTGTTCCATGAATTTTCAGCATCGGGGTAATTAATTTAATTTGATTAATTTTGACGTTAAGTTGCAGCTTTGAGAGTTGAACCCGCGGTTCGATTCCCGCACGGGACTAGTATTTGTATAGACTACAAATAATAGTTCCCGGTCCGAGTGTTTGTCTATGTGCAATTCATGTATACACAGTACACAGGAGAAATTCCTACAGTGGAAGGTAACGTTTTCATTAATAATAATAAAATGTAATTATTATTTTATTTATTTCAGTCATAAAAATCAACAATATTTATAGGAAAATCCTAATGCAATTTAGATTTAACTTAGAGTACGTACGTAATAATGTTAATTATAACTAATAACCAACTATGTAACCCTCGTGAGTTCACTCAATGGTTCAAATTTACTTTATTCGCTACTTGGTTAATGCGGACACGTACTCATCAGGGATACGTACATGTAGACATTGTAATAAATCTGGAAATAGTTTGCCTAAAAATAATTTTAAAAGATATATACAGAGTACATTTTCTTCTGACACTCAGTTTATAAGTACGAATAGTGTTGGGTACTTTAACGAATAAAAAGTATATACGCCATACAACCTGAAATAGAAAATCTAGTATATTTGTATTGTACATTTTCCGACATGACTCAACTTTCAAGTTTGGGGTCAAATGTTTAGTTTTGCCAAGAAGATTTCGGTGTTACGATTGATGCGGCTTTTTCAAGAAATTAAGGAAATTTGCTAAAGAGGGTTAGAAACATATTTTAATTTTAAATATGATAAACTTATAATTTCATAGTTAAATTATAATAATTAAAATAAATTTATTTGTAATGTTTAAAGTAAATAAGACTGTCTGTTGCTCACTGTAAATTTTTTAATTCATATATATTATATAATTCTAACATGGCTTATTTATTTTTGGTATAATCGTAATAGCTGTCCCAACGACAATCGAAAAAAAACTTATTATTCATTTTAATTTATTTTCTGTGTTAATGTGTAATTATCACAAAATTATGCTTTGATCATTTTAGATTAGAGCAGCAGATTATAAACAGTGCACTATTGGCCTCCAAATATCCCTAATATTTCTCACTATCACCATGCAAGGCAGGCACTTCCAGCCACCTCGCACCTTTCACATTACAAGCCATCACTATTCTATATGATTTTGGTCAGACATGTTTGTGATGTTGATCACGAGATTATTTAGGCATACCCGAAGTCTACTTTTCTATACCCACAGACCAAGGGTTGTAAATTCTCTAACACTGCCACCACAAGAGACTTCTAAGTATTATAATTAATTAATATAGGGTACCTGTTTCATTAATCTCCGTAAGAATAATATGATCACGGTCTATGCCTGTGTCATTGTGCAGAGTTGTTCGCAAGTCGTCCATCGTTACGGTCGACGTCAGCTCTACACCGATGCGGACCTGACGTGGCTGCTGGTTCACGTACACCACCTGGTAAGACAACAATACAAAATAAATGTCATCTTCACACCTTGAATAGGTTTATAATCTAAAATACACAGACCAGTAATGGTAATGGGCCACAGCTTAAAAGGTGCCAGGCAACTGGTAGTGCTATAGCGCCTGCCAAGTGTGAAAAATTATTATGGTAAATCATTCTATTGAAAAAGGCCAAACAAGCAGTAAAAAAAAAGCTATTTAAAACAAGCTAATCTCAACTTTAACCTTTAAAATAAATATTACTATGCCTTAGTCTTTATATATTCTTAGAATACATTCAATGACAATATTGTTTCATTTAATATATCAGTGTGTTGCAACAAAACAATCGTTTTGTTATAACATGAGGAGATATTGTAATTACTTACATTAACGGGTAGTGGAGATGGTTGTACAGTGTTTAGTCTTGTAGGTAGCTGAACACTGACACAGTGGAATGGATCAAATGTACAAGAAGTACGCTCGCATTTGGCACATGTCAATGCTGATCTACAAAAGAAATTATTATATATTCACCAAGCAATATCTAAAAGATACATAAAAGCTACAAGTATATAATTTAACAGAAATTATGCAATATTGTACCAAATTATGTAGTAAATTTTGTGTATACTTAATTAAGTATAACCCTATATTTGCATATTTACACTACAACACTTATGCTATGAGATGTATCAATAGATTATATGGTGCCCAAATATTGTCATTATCATCATAATTAATGGTATAATACAACCTAAGCTTTAAACAATTTTAAAGAAAGTACATTGTACTACAGAAGTTTATAAAACTATACCTATACTGGGCCTGAAAAACAGACTGTACAAATGAGCTGTTCCTTCTTGCATGGTTTGCCAATGTTTCTGCAGCTACCACTTCATCTGACTTACCACCAGTATTCTGAAAAATATACATATACAAAAATGTAATGTTTATTTATTATACTCAGTAAAAAAAAGAAATGGAAATATAGAAGTAATGAAAAGGGAACTGTTATGAGGCTTCCAAAAGTAATAATCTTATAAATAAGTAAGTTATATTTTTGAGGCTTCTGACAGAGAATTTGATAATAATAAAAATATTAAATGATTAATGTTTACGACTTTAATAACTAAAGGTATAAATAAGACTTTTAATTATGGATCATGTCCTTTCTATTTGCATGATCACAGAGAAGTTTCTGGTTCAAAGTTATTATTACTCACTTAAAAATGAGAATAATGTGTATTTGTTTTTGTGTATCTTTTAGCCTTGGAAAGGCTATGCCAGAGAGGCCAAATATTATTTATGGAAAATGATATCCTCCTTTGAATTGTTGGTAAGTTGTGGTTGATACAAGTGATAAATTTTTTATTCAGAATTCTAGTGTGTTAGAAACAATAGTAGGACTTATAAGATGGACTGATCTAAAAAGGTGTCGGACAGGGGTGTGAAGCTTCCTAAAAACTGTTCAATTTCTTTACAAAACATCTGTTTAGATAAGTTCAAAAGTCATCAAATGACCATTAAGAATGGTTAAGTACGTCATCAGATCCCCTTTTGGCGATGATCATGTTGTACTTGTATCATCGGCAACATACCATGCAAATAGATTGGCTATCTATGAATACTTCTTAAATCATCAAACATACATATTAAAAATAGGAGTTTTCAGTTATTTTTGAATAAAGATTTCAAACTATATAAAAGTACTTATATACTTAAATCACAAACCTTTATTGTTTTATACTTTTTCTTTGTGGCAGTATTTAAATCTTCATGCACTTTATCAAGAAGCCAAAACAGAAACTCTTGTGCATCATGCTGGCTGTTCCCTCGGTATTGTGTTCCATGTCTTTCAACTGCACTCTGATAAAGAGGTTATCAAGTTAAACTTTACAGAAAAGTTAAATACAAATATGTTCTTACATCAACAATAAAAATAATCAGGACTAATTTCCTACCAAATTTATATAGTTTATAAGAGGGAGAATTTACTAACTTTTTCTCCAAATATCAACCTGACCTGCACATAGTGTACACCGCTGATTTATGAACATAGCTCTGGGCAACCAACAGATGGTGAGAAAACCAAACAAACCAAATACCACAGACTAGTGAAAGGTAGATTCACTGATGCAAGGGTACCATAACTCCACTCACCAACCTGCTTATGCAAGGAATAGGTAGATATTCCATGGGCATGCAGGTTTTTGTTGGCTATTCCATGGAATGGCCTATCTATGTCTAGCAGTGTACTTTTACATGCTGTCATAGGTAAATATTAAATTATGTACATTCATTTACTTTATTAACAAAATAAAAAAAGTGTCTCCTTAAATAACTATAATATAGTATAAATTTATTGTGAGTTTACCACCTGTGATAGAGTTTCTTCATACAATAAAATTAAATCTAATCATTTTATGTGTTAACTTTCTTCTTAATAAGGATTGATTGAGTAGCATCAATACATTTAGGTTGATAGTTAGTAGGTATGTGTAGTACATACAAGTCTAATATTTCAAAACCTAAAAATTCATACAACAAAGTTGTGGCCAGAGCTTACATCTAGTTCTTACACAGTATATGAGACTGGAACCTTTTTGACATCACACAACAAATTAATCTTTTTCATGTTTTTTGTTTATTTTTGTTTATTTAATTTGTTTTTTATTTTGCGTTTTGTTGTGTGATTGCCAAATAAATGTGTTTCTTTCTTCTTTCTTTCTTTCTTTCTATATTAACTGATAGTTACAGTTTAGAATAAAGTTACATATTTTTTTTGTATTATCAGCATTTCATAAAATTTAGGAATTGATATTACCTTGAAAGCAATACTCATGTCTGGAGAATACTGACAAGACCATAGTGCTTTTAACAATGCGGCTAACTGTTCAGTAACTTCCCCACGAGTGCCATACTTCTTAGAGTTTATCTTATTTCTTTTTTGTAAATCAACCTACAACAAAAACAAAATAAATACCATTAAATAAATGCTTATGCCATACAAAAACATGTTTACTCAATCATAGCTAATAAGTGTCTTGTATTTTATAAAACAGATAATGAATTAACCAAAATGTTTTTATAAATAACTATCTCTATATTTAATATTTACCTTATAATGCTCTAACACGAAGTATTCAGCAATAACGTCAGTATGTGAAAGGCACTGTAGAACAGCATTCATGTAACAAGTGTTGCCATGATTTTTAATCCCAGTTGCAGCTGGTGTAGCACCTGGAGGCCACGGCGGATCACCACTGCATGGCACTCGTTCATTACTAACAATTGTAGGCACTGTTTTAACCTGGGTAGTTATTAAACAATATTATTATGATGTAACACATACGCAGCAGTAACATGATCATATGACGATGTTTCTCACGTACCCCTGAAACGTTTACAGTACTCATATGTTGCGCTATCTTATTCAAGAATATCTTCCATGATGGCCTTCTAAATAACTTCCTTTCAACACCACCCTCATCCTTTTGCAAAGTTCCAATAACAGTGCCAGTTGTAGACTTATTATCGCTATCTAAGTTTTTATTTCTACTGGAATTAGGTTTAGTTGTACCAAAAGGATTACGAGGTAAAGTAAAAGTACGTTTTAATCGGGATCCTTCCACTTGTTTTGGTGTCAGGCTAGTTTCTGCAACCTCATTAATCAACTCACCCTCGGAGCAAGACTTCAAAACTGAAGAAAGATTAGTAGTAGACATGATGATAAATTGGTGGAATTTATATTAATCTCATAACATTGCAAACATCTTAGAAGACCAATTAGAAAATATTGATACTAAACTGACAGCGGCGCCATTTCGTTTATTATCTATGCTTATGATATGATAATTCAGAGGGCAAATTTATATTTATTATGGCATTGATTGTTAGGTCTACACCCAAAAAGAAAACAATATTCTTATTATTATTTATTTGAATGAAACTATTCCGGTCGTTTTGGGTGTTTTTAATCTCAGTAGCCGCACGAATTGTCTTTTGCGGGGGTTTTTTTTTATATTTTGAAGATATGTGGTCTGTCAAATCTAACGTATTGATTGAAGCGATCCAGAATATGATTACAGACTTCCTAAAGCATCTATATTTACATCATCGATATGTTCCAAGACGCGGTTTTTATTTGCCCTGTGTAAGAGAGACCACGTTCACATATAACACTTGACAGATGGTGAAAACTGACTATCCTTTCTCGGAAGCTTGTAAAAAGTTTTAATAGAACCTTGCTTTAAAATGTAGACTATCTTGTCCGAGACTCGGCTGATGTATGGACATCTTATGCGAGAATGTCTGAAGCCAGCCACAGTCGAGCGAGTACCATTACTCTGGCCGGCATCACTCGGTCACTGCCACGTAATTGCGGGATCCAAAGGTTGTGGTTGTGCAATACTTGCTTGACATGCTGAAGCTCGGCAGCTAAATGTTTACTGTCACAGATCCCTGGAGCTCTCTGAAATGAAATTTTCCCACGGTAGCTAACCGAGAACGATGGTGGTGATATTCACCCGTTAAATATTGTGTGGTCATTAGCTTACAAGTTTTTTTATATATTTTTGGTACAGACTATCAAGCAAAATGAACAGATTGAAAAACTACCCGATGTCTACACCATGCACGAACTATTCCATCGCACCGATTTCAACAGCAGCCATGCGATGTGAAATAATTGTGAACTAATGGTTCAATTTCATTTACATCGTCAACTGTTCGAATCGGGACACGTATATGAAAAAAAAAATACTTTAATTGGGAGAGATATCAAGAATGATGTTATCACAAACAACCATTTCAAATGTTTATAAAAATTAGGTGATGGTAATTTTAAAATCTTTAAACATATAATACATTACATCACGTTTTGCAATGGCAATTATTATATAAGTCTGGTTTGTCCGGGAAGTGCAAGCATTTATGTGCTGTCCTAACTTTCTTTAACTAATTTGATAGTGTTGCTTCTAAACAGTCTGATCGTCAAGAATAGGACAAACCTAACCTAACTATAAGCAATTGCTAGGCTATGACAAAGATATTAGGATGGAAAAATGAGCATAAAGATTACCTTCAACTAAAAACAAACAGAGTAGCACACAAGCTTTAGCAGTTTGTGTGCTTAGTACAGCCTGAATGTTGTATAACAGCTGTTCAATGGCTTTTCTGTTATACTTTAGCTGTACAGATGCATATATTAAAGTAATTAAACAGGTAGGAGATACACTAACTGCATGTTGGTTCTGAGATACAAGGGTAGACTATAGAGCTATTGTACGGGCGTGGGATGCAAAGCAGAGTTAAGTAAATAAACAAATTTGACTTATGATTATGTTAGTATTGTTAGTTGCGTATTATTTTCCCATGACTACGTGCCTCCAGTGGTTCTGGATGGGACAGTCATATCTTACAGACATCGCCTTCAGGATGTCATTGCTCCTGTTTTGTAAGCGCTGCAGCAATGACGCTGTTTTCTTTCAAATAGCCTGGAAAGTGACCGTGTGGGCCCCAACAAACATACCTAATGCGCAACAGCGCCAGGGCAGCCGCAGCGACATTTTGAACGCTTTGTTATACTGCACGCGCAGGGAATTGTAAGATCGACGCGTATATATCACCCGCAGGCTACTACAGTAAAAAGATTGACAGTATGCTTTAAAAAGCGTTATCTTGGCTGCATTTGTGCATCTAGTGAAACTGCAAGCAAGCATTGTGGCTCTTACCGCCAACGCCCTACACGCTCTTTCTATGTCCTCATCATCCCGGGCAATGTGTCCCAAGTACTTAAATGTGTCAACCGGCTTATGAGGCACCCCACCGAGGACCGTAGGAGGCACATAGGATGACTGATATTTTCCTGCTTTGAATATAAGTAATTAACTTTCGTTATCATTGTGCCTACGTCTATGTGCCTCCGCATATGTCTCACATATAGACAATGAATTCCTCAGTGCGGAGATTTCAAGAGAGAGATAATAAATTACAAATACAAAGGCTTCCGACAAGTCGATGATGCAACATACACAGGCGTTTTTCTCTTCGTATAATAGTTGAGATGTTTTAAGGTCAGATTAGCACTCTCGGTGGACAATCATGCAGCCGCTCTTTATATGTACTGGGGTCTGCAACTGCTCTGCAGCTATCTTATTTATTCTTGCACTAGCTTAACAACAACCATTATATCAAAGCGCTATATATTATGAACTTTTTCATTCGAGTGTCGCTACTACTACACACGTTACGGATCTTTTTTGTTCCTAAGATGACTAAGAGATTTCATTACTTCGCTACAACTTACGCTGCATTTAAATAAGGTAAAATATTAAATGTACATTTTTCGACAATATTTGCGCTAATAATAATAAAATAATAACTGCCGTCTGCTATCTATGCTGATGCAGATCAAAATTACACATGCAGTTTCCAATTATGCTTTCTGCTGCTCGTAGCTCGCGCGCCACTCCTTAGAGAGGCGTTCGTTGTAATGTTATATTATAGCATGAAAAATGTTCTGCGCTCAAAGAGAATTTCGTTCTAAAGCGATCTTTGTTGGTAGCTATAATAAACTAGACTAATTATGCTTAGGGATGGAAATTACAGTTACTTCTATTTAATTATAACGATGTGAAATTATAATTTTTTGTAATTGTAATGTAATCAAACAACTGTAAAATATTTATTATTAAGCGTCACATAACGATTATTGTCACATTTCTCCACCTGTTACTTTTCGTGACATGAAAGTGATTAGAACGTTTATGATTTTGTATTAAATATTTTAAATTTTTTTTATACTTATGTTCATGTTTTGATTTCCTTTTCTTTATACTACCTAAAACGCATTTCCTTCATTACATCTGATTATGATAATACGTTTAAAAGGGGCGCTATCGCTATTGCGAAATACTAACTTTGCTATGCATTTTCTGCTGAAACGGGCTCTTTTTTGTTAAGCAAAAGATGTGAAAATGTTCGGTAAAAAGGTCGGCCAGATTCAAATGGCTCTGAATATGTTCAAAACTATCTCCGGTTTTGTGGAAATGACATCAAAGGAAGGAGTAGTAATTGCAATCTCCATTTTTTCCCATATAGAAATTTGCCTAATAAATTGTACAAATTAAACGTTTTTTTAAATTACTTGAAGTTGTTTAATAAGAATACCCTTTTTTCGAAACTGAAACATTACGATTATTAATAAATACCGAACTTTAATAAAAGCAACTACACTTTTTATTTACATTATCTATATGTTGCAATGACACGAAACCGCGGAAATTACAAGTAGACTGCAAATACAAAATTCTATCATTTACACTGTTATATTAATTTCACGCAAATTTAAACCTAACAATGTGAAAAGTAAGATTCAATTCCACTTGAAGTATTTTATAACGCCAAGGTCAAGAAATTTATCTCTGCGCCTTATAAGAGATTAAAAAGTAATTGCCTAATGATCTTAGAAATAAGTTATGAAGAAACTTTAAGCAAAGTATTGTGGAAAAAGAACAGAAGGCACTTCGTAACTGAAAAATATAGCGGTAAATATCTGGATACAGCTATTTACATATATTTGTTATGATTTTTCCGAGTTTATTTAATTTGTTATTAATGTGTAATTAAACGCTGATCAGCTCGGAAATATATCGGAATAATGAATTTTACGAAATCTTAATTTTATAATTACCTGAAATCTTAATTTTATAATTACCTGAAATCTTAATTTTTGTTAATTGCAATTTTTTTTGTAGCTTTCTAGTGTTAAAAAACAATACTAAATTTTGACCTTTGAGCAATAATTTTTTTAGAAAATCGCTCAAAATAAAGTAACGAATAAACCGACATCCTGTAGGATTTATATTATGAACCCTGTACCCAACAATTATTGAAATGTTAATTTTTCCGCCTCATTATACTTAAAATATATCATTCCAGTTGAACGTAGTACTTAATAAGTTCCATAGCTCTTACTAAATCATCAAGGTTCTATGTTCCTAGACTTTCGGCTGTCCGTGGGTAACACAACTGTAACAACTATAACAAACGTCAAATTTGTTCTGAATTTTTAAAATTAAATCGTAAGCAAAAATAGCCCAAAATGGTGCAAGGGGATCCTCCACAAGATGATAATTTGTTCAGGGCTTTCGCAAATGCTCTGTACGCAACAGTAGACAGCCCAGTTACATGGTTTAGAGGTATGGTTCAATGTTTTGTTTTTTGTGTAATGTTATGTAAGGCATACATTTAATGTGTTAAGATTTATCATTATTGCAGAAAAGGTCGTCGAACCAAATCAGAAAAAATATACTTGGTACCATCGGCAATACCGTCGTGTACCTACCATCGACCAATGCTATTCTGATGATCCCGTTTGCGATTTTGAAGCTAACTCGCAGTTTAAAAGAGACAGGTTACCTTTTTTTGATTTCTATTTTCAATGCATTACAGCAAAAATAAGTAGAATTTTAATATATAATATGAAATTGTTGATTTAAGATAGATAAGAATACTTTTAATTTTATCTGTCATACTAGTAATTGCTAATATTGGATAATTATTATTTACATGATGATGATAATTGTACATATGTATAGAATATCCACCACAGCAGTCACCCATAAAATGGTAGACAGAGCTCATGAAATTATTCGGCATAACTCTGCAATGCTCAAAATGGAAGCTTGTATTTTTCCTCAGTTTGAGTTCACTCTCCACATTTCTTAGTGATATTTAGTGGGCCTTGTCACCTGTTTAGCTTTAGTGATTCCTATGAGATTTTTCCAAGCGTTTCCCTTTAGTTGACCTTTATGACACCTATTGGAAGAAAGGGGGTGACAGATTTCCATAGCCTTTCAACATTTTTCCACTTCATTTCACCTGGTGGTAAGTATTGAGTACAAAAAAGGTTACAGATACATTATCACCCCTAAGAACTAAAATGCCTAACAGCCTGTAATTCTACTTGCTCAGTATACCTTTCTAACCAGAACTCAACAGTGGTTGTACTGCTGATGGGTGATAAAAATAGGTAAATGGGTGCTTTTTCTGTTATCCATGTTAAGCAACATTTATTTCAAGTAATTAAAATGCACTAAAACAATTATTAGTCCTTGTAAATATATGGCACCTTACTATTTTTATAGGGCTGTTGATTCAGAGGTTCTAAATATTTTACGTATGCGCTATGAAGATTGTATGATGTACGAGACTCCAGACCATCTAACTGTTTGCAAACCTTTGTGGGAAAAATACAAAGATTCTGAAGAGGCATGGTTCATTAAATGTAAGTTATGTAAAAGTATTTCAATATTTAAATAGATGCTCATTATTTTTGATTGTGAAAAATTAAATTCATTAAAGTACAAAGGAGTGCTTAGACTTTGTTATAAAGCAGTTTACTTTTAGAGTACTGGACCTGGAAAGGAAAAAGTAAGGTCCTGGTGTGTCTTTATGTAAAAGTTAATCAATTTAAAGTTCCATAAACAAACTTGATACCAACTAAGTTCGCTACTTGTAAAACAGCCTTATAAATTGAGTAAATTACAGCTTAAAGTTCATTCAAAATGCACCTAGTCAAAATGGCAATGTAAATAGGAGGTTTGTTAAAAATCCACTAATTGTAAATTTTTTTTTTTAATTGTGTTGAATGATCACCCTCACTTTACGCAACTAAATGCCATTCAACACCATTGCCCTTAGTTTGAGGAAGGCACTAACAATCCTGTCGCCTGGTTATGTTACGGTGTTAACTTCAGAAGTAAACTGTTCACTTGCAATATTAAAAAATCAACACTCAAACCACAACACTCACACAATTCAAATAAAAAAGTGTTTTTTCCGCTGTAAGTGTAGTCAATAATTAAAGTGTAAAATCAATAATTAAATTGTGTTTGGCTACTAGTACAAATGTTATATTGAATATCTCAAAACACAACACTGAATATGCATTTTCATTTAAAGTTGTGCACAGATATGTTATATTATAAATAAAGTGGTTTCAGTAATTCTAATATTTTTGGGGAAAATTAAGTGTTTGAAGGCTCATTACAAGTGTTACTGAACCCAAATAAGTGTTTTAAGAATTTTTATCCATGCTTCAAGCAAAATCTAGATGGATTTACATAAAATTTGGTTTGCTGGTAATTTATGACCCTGGTCATCAAATATTGTTATTTGATCTCCTGGTCATCAATATAACTATGCTGATCATAATTGAAATTGCATTTTTATGGATTACATAAATGTCAAGAATAACAGTTAGTGGTTTAATGTGATGGGAAGACATTTTCTGTTACATCATTTTAAAAGCCAGTTTGTAAGACCAAATGCTACAACAAAGCCATTAATTATGGCGGTTTTAATAAGGGCTTTGCCACAGCCAACGGCGTCGCCTGCTGTGCCGCGTGTCACTTCTCACCGACGGGGGCCGCAGCGCTCACCTTCACGGACGTGTTTATGAGCGCAGTTATAAGCATACATAATTTTCCTTGTACAGACAATGGCATTGCCAAAAGTCGTACTGTCCTATTTGAAACCAAATACGCACTTCAGCAATATAAAAGCTCCACGCGTACGAAGTCGCGAGTAACGGCTAGTATAATTAACAGTGTATATATATATATATAGTAAACAATCACATTGGTCTTCCAGTCTCAAACCAGGATTTTCTTGGTAACTGAATGGTGATAAGATAAATAATCGTATATTATATATATATATGTACTATATTTAGCGAGTGATATATATATATATATGTGTATTCGATGAAGTTATTGCTGTTAGCCGTTTTGGCTTTTATAGCTTCATAGGTTTGCGCCCGCGTCCTTGAGGCCACAGGCGTTTATAAGCGAGTGAGTGCAATCGAGCATAATAACGTTACTAACGCAGCGAAATAAGTTTTAACTAACATTATATCAAAATGCAAAAATTCAACCAAATCTTTAGTGCAAGAGATTAATTAGAAGAATTTGTCTGCCTAAATTCGAAATTACTGTCTTTTTCTAAGTTTCTATGCATGATACAATAAAGACTAATAAATATTGGAAATGGGCAAACCTATTTTAAAATTTTGTTTACTAAAAGAATAAAATGCCTATTGGATGCAAAACTTAGTTCTGAATGTTCCTCTTGTATTTAATAATCTTGTAGTTACTACCTACAGTCATAGAATATTGCTAAAACAAATAATACATTCACAACAAATTCTTTCTACACTTTTACACATAATAAAAAAAAACCCAATCTTCTTCAAATAATTTTGCAGATGGTGATCTCGGAGCTTATGCTGATGCTAAAAAAGCTTATATGAAACAGAAGCATCGTATGATTTGGGAGAGACGCCATGGACCTCTCTCAGACACAACTAAGTGAGAATTGTTTGCAATCTGGAGCACTGAAGTGTTTTAAGTAGATGCTATTGTTATTGCAAAAATATAAATAAATTATAGTGCATATTTATTGACTTGTTTTGATTAAAAAAAACATCGACCAATAATAAATATATTTTCTTGGATATGTCTATAACTTAAAAACTACGGTTAATTATATTATATTGAGCTAACCGCGGGTGAGGTTTTACACGACCAGCTAGCAGTTTGGTAAATTATGCGAACTACTACGATGTGAGACTACTCCCTCATTGGATGAAAATACTGTAGCTTCAAAAGTTGTGGACTAGTTCTGAAGTAAGGCCTCGGTCCACAAGATGCATGGTCTTAACCAGTCAGTAGTTGTTTGAAAATAAAGTTTTGATGAGTAATTCTGATCAAATTTTTTAGAAAAGTTACTTTAGTTTAAACAGTCAGTTCAGAATTAATGGATAACCTTCTCGCTCTATTTGCTATTTTTATTTTGCCTTGATTTTAGATCATGGATGTCTTCTTAGGGTTAAATTAATAAGGCTTAATTTTTGAAGTGTTATCAATTTTTTCGTTATGATGTTATTATTGTGTTAGGTTACCATCTAATGAACTAATGTTCCAGAAGTGGATTGCAGGCAATGTTAATCCAGGGTATAAGCTAATACAATGCTAAGTTTTATCAAAATCCATTCAGTAGTTTGTACTTGTTGTTGTGTTCAAAGGGAGAGACAGACAGACAGATTGACATACAATAAAATAAAAAAATTGTTTCGGCTTCGTTGTTGATAAATTATAACGCAAGTAAATTTTTAAACAATTCAGTTTACAGATTTGGCCTGGGAACAATATTATTATAAACAAGATGGCTACATGGTCATTAGTTCCAGATGTAAAAACTGAATAATCAAATCTTATGTATAATAAATCTAATCGACCTGTTACGGATTAAGTCGATGCCTTTTTTGAAAAAGTGAATTATTTATTTGTATTAACTGACAATAAGCTGTGTATGGTGGGATTAGAAGAGCATCGTTCATTATGTGCTTTTACCACCGGGCAAAACCTTCGATTCGGATCTCTACTGCGAACAGTTGATGAGATGCAAGCGAGAAATAGAAAAAAACGGCCGAAATTTATCTATAGAAAGAGTGTGATTTTTCACGATAACGCCAGCGAGAAATAGAAAAAAAAGGCCGAAATTACTCTACAGAAGGGTAGGGAAGTATTAATGCATCCAGTAAATGGCCCTGACCTTGCACCCTCAGATTTGTACGTTTTGGACTCTTCAGAATTCTTTAGGACCTATAGATAAACATTAAGAGAGGACTAAAACTATTTGTCGCAGTTTTTTGATTAGAAGTCCCAAATTTTCTACAACAATGGAATTATGTCACTGCCAACAAAATGGCACATTAATATTATAATCAAATTTAAATAAACTATGTTTAAAAATATCTTGAAATTGTATACAAAATACGAAAAAACTTAGTCCCGGACTTATTATTTTCTTTCTTAAAAACCTTCATGGTTTATCTCCAAGTAATCCTTAAATCCGTGTAAATAATTTTTTTTCAAGAATTAACAATTTTTTAAATGTCTTAGTCAGTGTTAAAAAGTATTATTCGATTATTGTTTAATTATAGCAAACCTTTTCTCTTAAGTACCATTCAGATCTAACTGAGCGGGTCAGAGCGCGTTTAAGAATGCAATAAAGAAAATTAGTTTGTTACTAATATTCGTATTTGCATGTTACATATACATCCATCAACAAATCGATGCGGGCCGCCCGAGTTTCATGAAATACTGTGCGTAGTAGGGCTCCGGCGTGTAAGCATCAGAGGGTCGCCGAACTGCAAGTTTAATAAACTTGCAGTTCGGCATTTTTCGAAGAATAAAATATAAAGTAAATTCAATGCTCTATCAGATTAGAAACCTAATGTTGACGAAACCACACAGTACGGTAATTTCAAGGCATATAAGATTCGTTTTATGGCAGGCTAAAAGTCGCACTATAAACCTTTAGTAATTATGAAGAGAAGTAGTTTTTAATATTTTTAAAATAGTTGATTATGCTTAACTTTACCTGTATTTGTACCATGACTACTTTCTCAAGATATTTTCGCAATTAAGAATAACATTTAGATATAAAATTCATTGACCCGGAGTTCAGAGAACTTAAACACATTTGATTAACAAACAATTGAAGTTTTTAGTCTCAAATGTTTTATTTATTATTTAAACCAAGAAATGTATATAAATAATGCAGTAAATAAGGATGTGTATTTGCGGTATTGTTAAGAGATGAAGATTACCTTGGTCAACAAATCGACCCATATTTATAATACTTAACTACTACACAGTATAAAATTACTGTATAAAAACTACCACTACACACAATACATTAATACGTGCAGTGTGTAATTTAAATCTTTTATGTGCACTCGGTATGCTTCTTGTTATATTCATAAAAATTACAAAGCTCTTACTTCGTTTGGCGTAATGAATTGGACCGAGGACCATTACGTTTTGCTTACACCAACGGGAAGAAGGGGGCTGGCAGATTCTCATGCCGCTGGCACATGGGAATAGGACTGAAAGTGTTTATTCGAAAAATAACATTTATTTCCAACACTACATTCATGTTCATGCATATTGACAAAATTCTATTTTCAGACGTACATTGATTACTAGTTGGAACTACAACACAAGAAATTAAAGATCACAGAGATACGAAGACGTAGAAAAAAACGCTAACATCTTCTCTTTACTGTTCTTGAAATATCTTAATCTATCTTATACTTATAAATTTAAAACTTTGTTATTGGTCACAAAAGTAAAAACAACATTACCTTAAAATACTAAAATATTCTTGCTACAGTCTTAAGAAATTCAATTTTAAATATAAGTAAGATTAATACTTTAAACCATTTCAAAATGGTAACATTGAATTGAACTAAGAATATGTATAATTTGTCATCGTTTTTAAATACCAAAGATAACACGAATAACAAATAGACAAGAGGAGTTTACAAAATTTTCTTAAGACAAAGCTGTATTTTCAATAAATTGGACAGAAGGTTGATCAGTGCTATTGCATTTTTTTTTAATACATAAAACGCAGACCTGGCTGTGCTTTTAAATATAACGTTCATAAAATAATAGAATTCCATTTAATTAAAACACTACTAAAGTAATATGCAAGAGCCTGCTTACATAAATTAAATTAATGACCTTAAAAACGAAAATATCGTAACTCCATGTTGACACTAATAAAAATGTAATGTAGTGTATGATAGTATTTTAGTTAAAACATTCATTCATTATGTAATATATTCGTATAATGTACCAATTTATAGAACATTTTATGTACATTTACATAATTGGCAATTTACTGGATTAATTTTTGTCGATTTTGGTACATATAATATCACAGGTGTAATGTTTAGATGCTTGATTACACTGATCATTATCATTGGACATATATTTACAAACAGTTATACAAACAAATCTTTTTTATTTTTAATATAAATAATTTACGCTTTAGATTAAGGCCAATAAAATATCAATCATTTAAGTAGTAAAAATACTGGCAAGGACTGCTGCCATCACAAAAAATTAAATACCCATTTATTACAACCTTGTTATTGGACTAATAGGAAACATGTCCTTTAATGCTCACTTTGCTTAAAACTTGCCCTTCTTTGTTTAATTAGTAACAGTTTTACATTTCACTTTTATTTTTTTATTTATTATGAAAATTACTTTATCAATAAATGCGCTCTTTTGACTACATTATACACTATCTGAAATTCCAAAGTAGTATAAAAGAATACACAAATATCTTTCTAAACAAACCAAATTATGACGAATGAGCAACTACACCTTATATTTAGACGATACGTAAAATTGTACAAGACACGAATTACAATTAACAGTATTATAGTGTGTCCGTGAAATTATCAGTTAATGATAATATAAATTCAGTCGGAAGTCGTTTTAAAACAAATGTCAGACTGACCGACTGAGGATTACCTTAAACTAAATTATAATACAAATGCATAAACTAGAATAGTTACTCTCTCATCGCTTACATCAACATGGATCCCGATATTTTTCGATGTCGAAATAATACAACCATTGCATGGAAGGCCACAAGCAAACTCTTGAACGCGAACATAAAAGTACGTTCCCTTATTCATAATCACCTTTGGACATCTGTAATTGACTCTTAAGGTTTAAGTGAATGCTTATTGCAAAATACTCAAACTGGTGGATCATTCACACTAGAACATGTACATTTCTCACAATATTCACGACTTAAAGATTTCGTACTCTTTGTCTTCATTCTATGCTTATTGCTAACCCTTAAAGGTCTTCTTGCAACTTGCTTCTATAAACAAATTTAAGTGGCAAAGAAATCATTAATTGATCATGTAAAAGCATCTGCTCCAAAATGGACTTTAGGAGTCTTTAGAAACACATTTACATTCACGATACGTTTTACTTAGAAACAAACACCTATAAACATTTGAAGAATGTAAATGTTGTCTAAAAGTACGTAAATTCGACACTGTGATATTTATAAACACTACAAATTATTTATATTTAAGCATGTACATAACCGTCTTACTGAAATATTTCACAACTAAATTTATGTAAAGCCAAATTGAAATAAACAAAATATACTTATAGAATCGATTGAGATCACATATCAAAGGATAAAACTCTTTTCACAAAAATTAACAATTTATATGATTATTGTACTTTATATGGACATTCGAAAAATGTTATAAGCGCTCTGATATCACATAACACACATCCAAACACCCCAGTAAATTATTTTCTACAACTAACACACTTCGAGCCTCTACAAGTAAATGATATGTAGTGTGTAAATGCTAAATGTACATAAATTAACAAATAGTGATTACCACTGATCTTGACCGGAGTGCATTTATTTGTTGTCAATGAAATTGCTACGAAAAAAAGTATCAAATAAGTATGCTACATTAGAAATAAAACAAACTTACAAATTAATTATAGGGACATAACTTACAGTATTTTTGTTAGTCATAATAATAAGCATATTTAAAGCTTTATGAAATGTATATAAAATATTAAAAATGTCAAAGAGTAAAACAATGTAATTGACTAAAATTTATCAGATTGACAGCGACAAATTTTAGACAATTAGTAATAAACAAAAATTAATAAAAGAAAAAGAATATAACATAAGTACATACACTGCAGTATAAAAGAGTGACATATCAGTTTCATGACTTAAGCCAAGAATTCATCAAATAAATGTTCACTCAGAGAATAACACCTTTATAATAAAATATTTTTCCAACTTTTGCCATTCATCACACTTTTATTTTTTATTTTTAAGCAGCACTTGATAACATTTTACGAACGCAAATATTTATCTTAACCTAAATAAACACACAAAAATATACAAGATCTAAAACATTATTGTTATAGACATCACATTTCTTAGGACACTTGTATTTGTCTTGTGGATAAAATTCGTTGCAACCCTTCATACAATCTATTATTTCATCTCAACACACATGCAATTTTATTTATATGTAGAAAGGAATGGCTCTTTTGAACAATATTAGGAATGAACTTTAAACTGCATCAAATTGTGCTGCCAAACGTGTACGACCTGTAAAAAAAAAAATTATTTCAATTTTACAGAATTTGACAACATAATAGTAAGAAAATTATATTAAAATTAAATGCTTACGTCTGTTTTCTTGAGTTAGCAGAGCCGTCGGAGTCGGCAAGGCGCTAGCCGGTGGTGAACACCAAATATTAGTTCTAGGAGATTCGAAGACACGGGATCCCTTAAAGAATATCTTTAATTTAGTAATAAAATAATAACTAAAAATTTCCTTGAAAGTTTTTCCTATACCTCAATGCAGGCGCGTCAATGATTCTGCTCCCCATCACTAGTCTGCGTAACTTGGTTCAATAACATCGGATAGTTTGTTTTTCAAAGTTGTTCCCTTAGTGCATATTAAGAGTGTCGATTGTTATACTACTACCACACGGCCCATACATCCCATTGAATATATGACCTGAGTGCTCATACTGGTAATAGAAGCATTTATAGGTCAGGGCGCGAAAACACCCTGACAAAAGTAGTGGAATAAAGCAAAACTTGATGATATATGTATTTCAGCGAACCTTTTGGCCGGGTGGAGTGTCGTGTACAGAGTAGTCTTCGTGCAGAGGCGCCCGCAGCGGCGGAGGCATTACTAGGCCCGCACACAACGACCACTTGGATCCTTCGCCGTTGATATTGGTAACTTCCGTAAACAAAGCGCGATAACGACGCAACAGTTCCATCACACTTTCTACACCTGAAAGTTTTTAACAAAAGATGATAATGGTGTTGCAAACTCTTTTTGTACTCATGCTTGTTATCCATAGGGGAAAGCAGATATTACGGATTGGATTCGACAGGAACGATGGGCTGATGATATAATACATGTCGCAGGAAGCGACTAGTTAAATTCAGGCAAAGACAGGGAGTCTTGGAAAAAGATGGAGGAGGCCTTTACCCAAACAGGGATCCATATTTCAAATAATAACACTAACATTCACATTTTTTTTGGGCGGTAGAAGTGAAAAAATATACACATTGCTCTTAACAAAAATTAAAGATTTTTATGGTTTTTTCTAATATTAACAGCTTACAATAGTTCAGATATTGTTAATTTAGTGTCAATAACAACATCCTATGTGGGCTTGACTAGCCTTAATGTCTAAATTGGAATAAAGTGCATCACCCTACCACCGGTCTCTTTCACACTACTCTAATCACACTACACCAGAAGAAGAGCTATTTTCAACACAATGTCCACAATTACCGAGTTGGCTGAAATCCAAAAGGCAGCTTTGTGCTCACTCAATCAACGAATGGCTGATTTTGAAGCACTCATAAAAAACACCTCCTTACCTGTTCTTGATTTGAAAACTCTGGTAAGCGACTTTCAAGCATTTAAAGATAATGTCTGGCAGATCATGTCATTGCTACACAGCAAGCTCAATGAAATAAGTCAATCTGTTGACAATATAGAGATGAGGCATCGCAGAAAATATTTATTACTGTATGGAGTTCCAGAGGACAGCAAGGCAAACATTTCCGAAACAGTAGTGACAGTCCTACAGAATAACCTTCGACCTCCTGATTTCTCTTCGAGTGCCGTACTGGCTTGTCACCGTTTAGGTGTAGCTTCAGAGAGTCGTGCAAGACCTATACTGATACGGTTCAGAGACTTGTCTACTCGGACAACCATTTGGGCCAAGAAGACACAGTTCAAGGGCACTCCGTACGTGCTTTCTGAATTTTTAACCCGCCAGCGCCAAAACCTGTTTATTGCTGCACGCAACCATTTTGGTATCAGGCAGGTGTGGTCGCTTGATGGAAATATCTTTGTTAAAATGTCCAGCGGCAAGCGTCATCGGTTGGCTGATTCCGAGGAGCTCGATAAACTTATTGTTCAGTGCGAAAAGCCAACAGTTCATTCTCCTTCTAATGCCATGGGCAAGAAAAACCCAGACAAAAATAATAGTAGTAGTGCTTTAAGGTCTACTGCAGTTAGATCCAAACGTTTAATTCGCAACAAATAGTCTTGCTGTTTTGCATTATTTTAGCCATATTTTGTTGTCTACAATCGGCATAAAAAGAACTAAACACTATGTCATTATTTTTCCCATATTGTTTACATGCTTTTTTGGTGTTATGTTGATGTTGACTTGTAATGACATTGACATAATAATAATTTTGTGATGTTTGCTTTGACGTTTGTGACATAGACACGGAACTAGTATGGTAGCACAGATTAAATAGTTGGGAGTTACTATTATACTACTGTACGTAGTACAGACTTGCTCCATAGACGCAACTATGCTGTTCCGTTCTGTGGGAATGTCTTTGTATTTGTTACAACTTTTTTTTTTTTTTTGCAACTCGTTTCTTTTTGTTTAATTTTTCTATTCTTTTAATTACTATAGTCCTTATTGTTATGTGATTGTTTTAAAGCCTGTAACCAGTCGGCCGGAGGGTGATGTATGAAGATATACCTACTTAGATTTTATTCCCTAGAATATATTATAATATCTAATTTATATTATATCATTTATCTATATTATATTTTATCTATAAAATGTCAGATAATGAATCTTTTTATTCGACTTGCAACAGTTCGTCTTCTCTTTCGCTTGTGGATGCTTTGGATGAACCTGTGACGTTACAGAACTTAATCACAGATGAGTTAAATAAATCCTTAAACTGTTTTCATGTTTGTTACTTAAACGCGCAAAGTATTCCTCAACATCATACTGAGCTCCTGGATACTTTTTCTCCAACTGCTGCTCACGCAATACTCATATCTGAGAGCTGGCTTAAGCCTGAACTTAGTTCCACGTCCTACAGTCTTCCAGGATTTATTTTACTCCGCAATGATCGTACCGGTAAAAGAGGCGGGGGTGTCGCAATTTATTTGCGTAGCGATCTATCTTATAAAATTTTAGATTCCTCACCCTCGCTTTACTCAGGTTCTATGGAATTTCTCTTTGTTGAGGTTAATGTCAAGAGTGTGAAAGTATTTCTCAGGTCATCTATTGTCCACCTAAAGTGGACTACTTCTCCGATTTGGAAAACAATTTGTCACAATTCTGTTCAGTGTACACGCATCACATTGTCATGGGAGACTTTAACACCGATCTTTTAGGGTCCTCTCCCAAATCACATAAATTGAGGTCGATCATGGGGATGCAAAATTTCACTATTCTGCCGCTAAATGCTACTCATCACAATATAGACTCTGCGGACACCTGTATCGACCTTATAACTGTTTCTTCCGTTGAGCATGTAACCAATTACGGTCAATTCCCTGCTTCTGGTTTTCACGGCATGAACTGCTCTTTCTTTCATATAAATTAAAGTCTCCCAAGCCTTCTTCAGTGTCCATTCCCATTCGTAGTTTCGCTAAACTCGATGTGGAAAAGCTCAAGCGGGATGCTGATGCCATTGACTGGTCTCCTTTGTTCAATGTCTCCACAGTTGACGATAAAGTTGATTTCTTAAATAGTAACATATTAAAGTTGTATGATAAATATGCTCCTAAGCGTGCGGTCCGACTCAAGCGCCCTCCTGTTCCTTGGATTACAGTTGGGGTAAGAATGGCTATGACAAGGCGCGATAGAGCATTTAGAGTTTTTAAAAAACATCGTACTGATCAAAAGTGGCAAGCATATAAGGTTGCAAGAAATCGATGCAACCAAATGGTAAGAGCAGCTAAACGCCGCTATTTCCATGAACAACTGCAATGTTTATCTTCGGCTGATATATGGAAGTTCCTCAATACTCTTGGTTATGGGAAAACACAACTAGACACTACTAGTACCTCTTTTCACCTGACGATTTCAATCGTCATTTCTTATCAGCAGAAATAATGTCGGATAGTTCTAGAGTGAACGCTATCTCATTTTTAACTTCCATGCCTCTTTTTCAGTTGACACTTTCACTTTTCTCCTGTTGATGAAGAAGAGATACGGAAAACCCTTTTCTCTATCAAATCCAATGCCGTCGGATGTGATGACTTGAGTAGGACAATGGTTTTACATGTGCTTGATTCTGTTCTACCCATAATAACTCACATCATCAACTTTTCGCTGAAGTACGGTACTTTCCCAACATTTTGGCGTAAAGCCTTTGTTATTCCTTTTCCTAAATCGACCGAATGCAGCCTTCTGTCCCATTTTAGGCCAATTTCGATTCTACCTTTTCTTTCTAAGGTTTTGGAAGCTACGGCACATAAGCAGATTTCTGTTTTCATCTTAAAAAATAATATTCTCTCTCCATATCAGTCTGGTTTTCGACCGGGTCACAGTACAACTACTGCACTTCTAAAAGTGACTGATGATATCCGAGACGGTATGGAACATTCTAAGTTGACTGTACTTATTTTAATTGATTTTTCCAATGCATTTAATGCCGTCGACCATGACATTTTACTTGCTCTCCTCTCTTGTTTGAATATCTCTTCTTCAGCCCAGGATTGGTTTTCAGCATATCTTCGAGGTCGCCGACAGGTTGTGCGTACCGGTCAGAATTTGTCTCACTGGGGTGATGTACTAACTGGCGTCCCTCAAGGCGGTATTCTTTCTCCCCTTTTATTTTCTGTTTTTATTAATCTCGTTACAACAAACATTAAATGCTCTTACCATTTGTATGCTGACGATTTGCAAATATATGCGCAAGCGGAACCCTCCGAAATCAATAATATAATTGCTCTATTGAATAATGATTTACAGTATATATCTGAGTGGTCCGCTGTTTATGGTATTAAGGTGAATTATACAAAATGCCAAGCCATAGTCTTAGGCAGTTCTAGACTTGTAAACAATCTAGATTTTGCTACCTTGCCGTCGGTTACTTATAATAACAACATAATTCCTTTCTGTTCCCATGTCAGAAACCTGGGTCTATATGTTGATAGCTGTTTTACATGGAATATACAGATTCAGGAGGTGAGTCGCAAAATTTCTGCTACCTTGCGATCATTTTATCGTCTTAAAAATTTCCTTCCAACCTCTACTAAGATTTTACTTGTCCAATCGCTCATTTTGCCAATTATTGACTATGCTGATGTGTGTTGCACAGACCTATCTCAACAACATCTTAACACACTGGATCGTCTTCTTAACAATTGCATCAGATACATTTATGGTCTCCGCAAGTACGACCATGTGTCTTCCTTTCGTGAACAGCTCAATTGGCTGCCAATTCGTCAGCGCAGAGATGTTAGAATACTTTGCACCCTTTTCACAATTCTAAACGATCCTTGTGTTCCTGAGTATTTGAAATCTAAGTTTCAATACCTGGGTGATTCTCATAACTGTTTTCTCCGCTCTTCGGGTAGTCTCAAGTTGCTGACGCCTTTACACCGTACTGGGTATTTATCTAAGTCATTCGCTTTTACGGCTATAAGGCTCTGGAACGAAATCCCTCTTGACATTAAAAAAGCTCCTAATAAATTTGCCTTTAAAAATAACATCCGCAAACATTACAGAAATGTTGCAAGTCTGTACTAGTGCTGCTGTTTGTTATTGTGCCGCTTCAGTTGTTTGTCTTGACATGTATATTATTCTATGTATATATGGTATATTTGTATATATGTTATTTATATATCTATCTATGTATGTATCTATTGTAAGTATATATTTTGATATTTATATCCTTTAACTGTTTTTTTTTCTCTTTACAGTATCGCCTCTATTACGTATATATCTCTGCTTAGCCTAATGGTTGACTGGGAGAGAATGCCTCTAGGCATTAAGTCCGCCATATGTACGAACTAGTGCATAAAGATTAAATAAATAAATAAATAAATAAATAAGTTATAGTTATAATTATTAACATATAGTTAATAGCAACATTCATTATTTTATTTATTTTTTTAAGCTAAAACCTAACAAAAATTGTAAGGCAAAACTAAAATGAAATGTGGAATATGGCTTTATTATTATTATTATTATTCGACAGGAATCTGCATACAAGACAAAAGGGCTTCCGCAACTCAATTTCGCCTCTCTGGGAGATGTAACCTTTTTTCGTCATATGAATTAATTAATTGTTAGGCTTATTGTTCACGTTTAATTTTAAAGCTTTATTAAAAAATATTTCTAACACAACTATGAATTTAAAAGTTAACAGAATTCAAATACAAGTTTTGAAAATCCAATACTACTATCCAATGGTTTATTTAATATTGTTTAAATCCCACTTACCTATATCGGCACAGGGGAACGCCGGTTCGTAACGTTTGGTATACTGGTTGAATATCTCCATAGCGGAAATTGGTGTGGCTTGATCGGCAAAAATCTGCGCCACGCGCCACACTGTCCGCCAAATCGGCGTCAGCCTCACGTGGCGGTCCGACGTCTCTAGAACGCCCGACGCCGCCAGTTCGCGGAGGTCGGGCTCTTCGCCGCGCAAACGTCGGAACGCACTCACAAAGTAATCTTCGGTAGAGCCGCGCGCTACGCTTCTATCAGCGGACAGGACCGCACAGGCAGCAAGCGCGGCGTTCGCAAAACGCGGCGCATCCCCTGCCATGTGGACCACACCGCCCTCTATACAAGCTCCAGCTGCCGACACGAGCTCCTCCAGCGTGCTCTCATTGAGAACATCCGGTGCCGGCGGCGCGCCGAATCTCGAAGCGTAAAGCGCTGGCAACGCTTTGTAAGGAGCCGGCGTCAGCGCTTTCAGCCGCTGCGCCATTACCGCGCGCGCTGCGCGAGCCGCTAGACGGACGCCGCGCTCGCCGTTTGTATCGCACCACACCGTCACGGTCTCCGGTATCAGTTCGAACAGCTCCACCAGTTTTACGCAGCCGTAGTGCGCGACACGTAACTGGCGTCCGAAATGGGCGTGGTATGCGGGCACGAAACGAGAGAACTCCATTCGCAGGTTCGGAGTGTAGCAGAGTAGCTCCACGGCTTGCACGGCGAACTGCGAGGTTCGTGCTCGCTCATCGGGTGTGGGCGTGCGACGCGGTAATGCTATGGTATTGTCCGGACACACGACGATGGTCTGCGGTGTGACGCGCTCCATCAGTTCGTCGAGAGTGCAGAGGCCGTAGTCGACCGGCGAGAAGGGGCGACCGAAGGTTGTTTGGTAGAGCTGCGGTATGTCGAGCGGGGAGACGGCACGGCCGGGTTGCGCTTTCAGTAACTTCACGAGGTCGGACGTCCAGCGCCGACTTTGAGCTGCAGCCGATATGGTGATCACGCGATACGATCCCGATCCGAGAACCTGGAAACATTTGAAAATTTGTTATTGGAACTCTATCTCGAATGACCTTAGAGTAACATATTTTAAACCTTACAAGTCCCAAAATGATGAACATAGACTGGACATCGCAATCTGACAAAGTTCAAAATTTTGCTCTAGCATTTACTTTTAGTCGACGGCGTCACAATGAACTTTATACTTTTGTTAGCAACATCAGAAGCAGAAACAGTATTACATAACTGTATTAAGTCACGTGAGTTGAAGTTAATACTTTTGGTGATGAGATAAGGATGCTAGCATGGCTTTCTGTTATTATTAATCATACTTACCACGATCGTATTACTCAGAGCTGCGAGTAAATCAGGCAATTTGGTGAATCCATAATCAGCGACTCGGCATTGTCGACCGAAGTGATGATGGAAAGATGGAATGAGTCTGAAATATACAATTATATTAGTATGCCGCTTTCATATCTTTTAAGTTATGTTTGCAAAACAAAATACATGTGGCAAGAAAATAGTTATTTATGAAAATAAAAATGTCATCTCACTTGCTGAACGGTATAGAGCAGCGCGGTGCTGTCCGCAGCAGATCGATCAGCTCTCGTTCGAACAGCGCCAACATGGGCTCCAATGCGGGAGCCGTGCGTGGTTTCTCGCGTTCGCCGCTCGAACGCGACGTGTCGCCTTAACATATATATATATTTTTCAATAAAACCATCTCATCTAAATTATTTAATTTTATTGTTTTTCGGAAATCAAACAGCTATAAGGAAGTGGGTAGTGTATGTGTAGAATGTTCCATCTTTTTCTCCAAAAAGAAGCTCTGGCGACCAGATAATGGCGGATCTGGACTTGCCAACTACAAATCCGGAAACATTATCATCATTAGTACGAAGATACCGGAGCTGCGCTCACCAACCCGCTAGCCGAACCTTTTATGAGATGTATGCTGGCTTTTGCTGGTACTTTGTTGGAGAGGCTTATGTCTAGCAATCGACTTAAGTGAGTTAATAAAGAAGGCGTCTTTTCGCTCCTGTATATTTTCTGCCTAGCAAGCCTGCAAGTAATTTCAGACGGTGTGTCTGGTTAAGTACCGCATCCGTCTTACCTATTTCTGCCGCGTGAACTATAGGCTGTGAGGCATTCCGTCTCACTCCTCGGGGATGCCAACCCATCCTGTTACCTTCATCGATTGAAATTAACTGCAATGGGTTGCAGTAGCAACTTACTACAGAATAATATACATATAACATTAAAAAAAAATCAGTAAAATCAGGCTGTAAGCCCGTTTGACACTTCAATGGTATAATAACATATGAGAATAAAATCAATCCTAAACAGAGAAAAACTTAAGCCAGACAAAGTTACAAAAAAACTCCAGTTAAGTGCCCGGTTAACACACAAGTTAGGACAAGGTTAATTGAAATCCAATAATAACCTGCTATTCAGAAAGAAGATTAAAAAATTGTGTATGTATTTTTTCCGAGAGTATTCCTTATCTTACTTGATAAGATAAGGTAGTAAATTGTTTAAAGATAATTGGGAAATCTCAATATCACTTATCATTTCATTGTAATTTTGACACGATGATGAACTAAATTTAGAACTTAGACTGGCTCAGGTGATAAAGCAACTAAAGAACAGCTCACAATTACTATACGCACTGATGTAAAAATCGACATACATCCAAATACCTTAGTTTGAGTTTGATATGTTTGTCTTTAATTTTTATATAAAGCGTTGCCTCCTACTGTAGGAATTCCTACTGAATCGCGGAGGCAATTTACATACGTATATTGCACGTGGACAAACACGCAGACCCGGAACGGTTATTTGTAATTCATATAAATAAATGCTAACCACGCGACCCGTAGCGCCGCAGCCAAAAACTTAGCCACTACGCCACCGAGCCGTAGTTTAAATGAACATAGTACTTTGATTGCAAATGGAGGGAGGTGTATCCGAGCGGCTGGTGCGCCAGGTGAGATGTCTGGATGGGCTGTCTTTAACTTCCAAGATTGGAACACTTCGCAGCAGTAGTTCCAAAGCTACGCCGCGTCGAAGGTCTGCTACTAGCGGCGGGAACATGGCTTCGTAGCACTCCACAAAGCTATTGGATAGAAGAATGTGTAAATTTAGAGCTCGGTATATAATGTACATTCTTTTGATAAGACTTAAGGTCTATGTTGTTCAGGTGTTATGAAAATATTATAATATAAATGAATCAAACAATAAAGTCATCAGTCTTGATAACTCATAACGGAATTTCAACCGTTTCAAAGTTATAGCATGTGAAAAGTTAATATAAACCACCTTAATCCCTTAAAATATGAAAATAATACAATTTCTTTTATTGATATACCTTAACAACGGCAGGATCCCACCGTGATTCTCGAGTAGCACCTGCGCGTTACAGGCCAAAACCGAGATCTCCATGAACACGGGTTGCAATATCCGACTGCCGTCTTCGTGGCCTGTATTTAACATAGCGTGCAAATGGCACTTCCATGGCGCCTCTTCCATTTCTACGTTGGTCACCGGCGTGAGGTCGACCAGCTGTACCATACGGCCGCAGCCCTCGTGCACTGCAACGGTATCCTTCACTTTGGCTATATCGGATGTGGTGAGGGCGCAGCAATGGCGGCTCGCATAGGCGTCGCGAAGTCGCAGCAGGGGAAGAGAGTAGTTTTGCTGGTCGAGAAGGATCGCTCTTAATCTTGCTCGGAGCACGTCTAGATTGGGGGCAGGTGAGGGCCTCCCGAGCGAAAGTTCAAGACGCCTGCCGGCCCACTGGTTGTCGAGGCGACGTTTGTGCACGCGAGCTATCGCGAGGCGCGCGTCCCACTCGGAACGCAGCACCACGGTCGCCAGCGGACCTTCCCCGGCCGCCCACACCGACACACGCACCACTGGGACGTATTGGTTTAACAGTTTCGTCAGCAACTCCTGCAAATCAATTCAGATTTAATTAACTTTGTGAAATTGTATGCTCGCGGACACAATGAGGAGGCGGAGGAGGCAGATATAGTTTACCTGCAGCACTGTGGCTTCGTACGGCGGCAGGTTGGACACGGTGAGCTCGGCGGCGGGCTCGAGCTCGGCGTCGCTGTGCTCGCTGAAACTCGCGGACGAGTTCCACGGCGACGCCGCACGGCTTTGATTGTCTCGTTGCCGGCTGTCGTCACCGCTGTTGCTCGATGAGCAGCCGGATCTATCTAAATTCACTGATCCTGAAATAAAAATAACCATTACTTTTGCAGTATAACTTTCCATAACTCTTGGTTTTGAAAATGATGCTAATAAAAGCCAAATACATATATGAAAGAATAGTGCGCGAACAGCATAAAAAAAATTAGCTCTCTCGACGGTATACCAATACCGGGGTGAGCAGAGGTGCACATTTAGCCACTAAGCCCTGCTAATTTAGAACAATGTGACAGGTGGTGGGCCTATCGCCGCTTTAGTATTCAGGCCAACGATTAAAAATCGTACTTAGTCACGAAAAGTCTTTTTATTAATTTATTTAAAAACAATAACTTCATATCATAAAATGGTATCAAATGGTATGTTAAAGTACATAACAAAAAATATACAGATGAATGAAGAACCTCGTCTTTTTGGAGAATAATTAAATAAAAGACTAATAGGTTTTACCGTGCGTGCCCCTGATCTTGCGCGGCTTTGGGGCTGGTGGCGGGCAGAAGTCTAGGGGCGGTGGGGTGGGCGCTGGCAGCTGCTGTAAAGCCAAAGCCCAATCGCTTGCAACGCATCTCGCCGTGGCCTCTGCACTGACACCGACCTGCGGACAAACGAGCAGTTCAAACGCTGATTAATTGCTACCAATGTCTCAGTTAGTAATACAACTAAAATCTGACATAATGATTTCTTGTATTTACGCGAACACTACACATTTGAAATTAAACTATTATTTACGGGCGCTATCGTGTAATTTTTGTTTTTGTGGTCCCGACGTTTCGAGTGCTTTACAGCACTCGTGGTCATGGGGGAACTGAGTGTGTTAGACGTCCCGATGATATAGTTAACTCGGGATACCTTCGATCTACGCAGAAAGTGCTCACAGAAGTCGTGTAGTGCTTGATTTTAGATTTCTTGTATTTACGAGAACAGTAGACATTCTACACGCAATATCACCTTTCCCCACGTATCACAAATGAAAAAGGGGAGTTATAATTATGAGTTTTATGTGAAGAGTTGTTTTGCGTGTAGCTTATGTAGCTATTTAAAGTAGAGAATTAAGTATTTTGTACTTATTTCACGCGTTAACACGTGACAGGTTTACACTTCATTATAATTAAAAATTAAAAAAGAGAGTGAGTTTGTTAAGAAGTTGTTTAACACAATTCTTTCAGTGTTTTAACATTTTGTTACGTTTTATTCGTTTTTCTACATCTTCCTATTCTGTATTACTTCTTTTTTTCTTCTTCTTCTGTACCTAACAAAATTGTCGATCCTAGGCACGTTAAAGTATACTAAACTAGTTAGAAATACAAAATAAAGAATTTTAAAGTAAACTTTTCTTTAATGGTACAATTAGTATTGTACTGTTAGATCCCAGATACCGTAGGTGATATTATATACTTATTACACAAAACTGAACCAAGAGAGACTCGAAGCTGATTGGAACTTATGCGCTATTAGTAATTCTATCGAGTTAGTGCTCGGTGTCTCTTTTTAGTGCATTAACTGTTGTGAACCATATTGTATTATATTAATTTGCATAATGTCTTATTTGAGTCATGTTTTATCTTCCTAAATTTTGTTTAACTACCGACATCGATTATTAGTCGATAGACTGCCCCGTTGTCAGCGTTACTACCTACAGAGCCATGGGTTCGCATTTGTGCAAATACGAAGTCATGACGCCAAACACAGCCACACCGCGATTTTAAAATAAAAGACATGAGAACATGTTAAATCGACCGACAGTTTAAATCGAAACAGGTGACCACGCATGGGCCACCTATGACCTTCAAGATTTTGCACCCGAATAAGCTTAAAATATTTTTACAATTTTCGACGTGCAAGCATTTTGTCTAAATTTATATGACCTCTACGCTGACTCTTCTCTCACTAGCATCTGCGTCTCGATTTGATTTATACGCCGTATGAAAATAAAATGAAACGTTGCAAACAGAGTAATTTAGTATAGCAGGCGGCTACAGAGTGTAACACGATCAATATTTGTGCAATGGGAAATTATTTGGTAAAGTAAAAGTATTGTGTGGAGTGTACCTATAATTCTTGAAGTGTTCGAACAATAGAAATTATAGTTATGACACACACGTGAAAGGTTAGGGCCCTGCCTAATTGCTACCGCTATATCGCAAAGACAAAAGAAGCTCTAGCTGGCTGAAGGAAGCATATGTCATGCGCTCAGATAAGTTCTTGTTGTCCAACAGAAGATGTCGCTGTGATATAACTCCGCAAGTGTTGTGAAATGTCCAGTTTAATGAATTTAAGTATGTTATCACGTAACCTAAATGAAACGCTAATGTTAAATTTATTGTAAACGAAATTACACGAAGGTTAAGTGCCTGACTACAGCGCTCCGGGTCGCGTGTTTTATTCCCGCACAGTAAAGGTATTTTTATGGTCTTGTAATAATTATTTCTGGCCTGAGTATTTGTCCATGTGTAATTTATGTTTTTTACTGACATAGATTCTTTTCCTACTTAATTGTCTTCAATTTTCTTTAATCGCCGCTTGGAGACGAAATTTTGAATTTTTTGCGTAAACCTCGTTTTTCTTTCGCCGCCTCTACGTAGTTAGAAATTTAAACACAAACCCTTGTTGTTGGACGACAGTAACCATTTAATGTCCTGACTAACCTGATGCATTTGCTGTACGGATGAGAGGAGCGGTGGGTGCAGGGGCTGTCCAGGTGCAGTGCTGTACCCCTCGTCGCTGGAATAGGTCGCTTGAAATGCGCCGCGAGCGTAACGCGTGCTGATCTTTCGCCCAAAGACATCCTCGCCCTCCATACGCTTTAGCGCCCTAATAATAATTAATAAATAATTAATAAATCTTACATTGAAATCAATTTCAGGTAAATTGCATAGCATATCTAGCAGGATTTACTTTAACATAAAGCCTTTTTTGAAGAATATTCTCGCTGCGACTCGTGTATCCTGAACATACCTCGTGGAAACGCCGACGATGAAAAAAAAAGTAAACTACAGCCTGTAAATACCCATGGCTGGGCAAGTCTCGAATGTTTATTGGTTAGGAAATCAAATTTATCGTACGACTTTCCATTTTATGCTAACTATACCCGAGCAAAACCCCATGGAGCAAGATACATTTCGCTATAACACTACTTCTGATGATACCGCATGATTTAATCCCTTACCTCTATGATTAAGGTTACCTTTAGTTTAACAATATCGAAGATATGTTAGTTGCTTACGATTGAATCGAACATACGTTCCGAACGCAATATGTTTGGGAGTTCCAATATCTCCCGACTGCCGTAATAATTATACCGAGACAAAACACTATATGGAGTATCCACAAGGTATTTCTAGAATACACGCACCCAGGACGGTAAATACGTTCGAAATCGCAGTAAAATTAAAACAAAATGAATGTAAGTATTACTTTTTTTTATCTAAGAAATGACCATGTTGAAGTTGCAGGCATATCAAAAGTAAAGATTTGCATCACATAACATCACGTAACATCAAACATTATGGTATATACATACATAAAACAATATTTTTAATCTGGATGAAATTGTTTCTCTTGGAAGCCTCATAGTTTTCAGCGTAAAAATTTTATAGTGTTAATAATGATCGATGTGGCCGGGAAACAATTTCCCATAATTCCAGTTAAGTTACATAACGCAATGTTTAGGTTATTACACTTTCGTCAAAACACTGCTACCCGGTGCGCATAACATTAAACATCGTTAAAATATATAGTGATATGTGTATGTTATATATAGTATGTATATATAATTCAATATCAACAATACGGAAACTACATGGGCGGCAATGATACCGCACCTTTTACTCATTAGTTAATCAACAAGGAGTCTTACAGTAAAACATACGAATTGATCAAAACTATAAATCTATATTAGTATAGCTGGCTCGCTCGGCAAACGTTCTTCTGCCCTTTCCTCGACCTCACCGTCACCTATTGGGTTCACTTTTTGTGATTTTCTTTTTTGGCTTAGTACCAACAAATATTGTGAAAATGAGTTATTTTGGTCCCTAAATATAGAATTTGTCAATTACTTGATTACAGATTATATCTATCTATCTATCTAGATGCGTGCCTTTCTGGTTAATTCGATAGGTTTGAATTGTAACATTTCAAGGTCTTCTTTAATTGTAAGATACAATGTTTATTTGAGAGATTAAAACCTAATGATTGGTTGAATAAAAAAGTTTTATAATTCGGTATTTTTAATACGGTTGTTCTTATATTTCCTTTGCGTGAAATTTTACGTCATCAATAGTTAATGTACCTTCCCTCAACGTCCCGTTCCTATTTTCTAACCTGCGAGTGTGAGTTTTTATGTGAGCGGTAATCTTCGAAACTCTTGATCTGATTTGAAAAATTACTCTTTGTAATCTACATTTACTTCTGATGGACCTAGGCTATATTTATTCATGATATTTGTTAGAGGTGTCGTGAAAAATTTGTTATCTCGCGACTTCTTATTTCCTTATCATGAACTGACAAAGCTGCTAAACCAAACTATTAGATTCTTTCTCCGTTAAATAGCGCCACATAGTTTACGATAGCAAGACACTACGTAACGACGAAAAGTAGGTTATAAGAAATGTATTTAAAAAAATATGTTTATTACAACAATACATCGATTAAAAGTAGCCGGCTGTAGATGCCCAATGCTGAGCCAAAGGCCTACTTCTTAAATTTCTGAGCTTTAGTTAACAACGGACACATTAAATTTATTTATTCTGGTAACAAAGGGCCAACCATACATTAAAATACAATTTGGTAGTGTAAAACCCGTTCACCTTAGAACAGTGATTCAAAAAGAAAACAAAATATAAATAAAACTTTACAAAATTATTAAGATAACAATACACAATTTTTTCTACGTTAGGTATTTAAATTTGCTGAATGAATTATTATTTCAGAATTTTAGTCTATAATGTTTTAAGGCTAATCATTATAAGTGTTTACACTTATTATTAAAAAAATGATTTCTTGTGTAATTTTCGTTCGTTCGTTATATTACATATCTGTCAATGTGAAGCGGTCGCGAGTCCCCAGTATGATAAACTCAAAACAGTCAATGATAATGTGTATTATGACATCTACCATTTATTTAATTCAATTTAGAAAAAATACCCAATGTTCACCGTCACCCTCGTAAATATTACAATGTTTTATGTATGTTTTTAAATAAATTTATTAAGGTATAAATAACTCAAAAATCCAGTAGTTCAGTGTTTTTACGGCTACTGAGCTTACAATCACTGTGTCATTACTCATGAACGGATCCGAAACCGCTTATCGCGTATTTGATATAGATGGTAGCGGCACAATTCCACCAGCTGCTGAAGAAACGAGTTGTAAAACGCTACCACTAATTAGGGAGTAACTATTACATTGGAGTAATAACTAATTCAAATGTAAATATGATTCTTAGCGATTCCAAAAATTATTTCGATTAACTGAACGGAACCCTGATTATATGAATTGATTGATTATTAACAGAGCTTAAAGATAACACAAATATTCACGCTATCTTGTTATCAGGGCTATTGTACTTGAGTGCATTCGTAGTTTTAAAATATATATATGCAACACTACACTAAAGATTATTCTGACCGCTATTTCTTTATTTGAATATCAATGGCTTTGTTGTTTTCGAAGCATCACAAGAAAATTACAATTTATAATTTTGTGAATGCATTCCAAATCACATTGAAATCAAAATTAATAATACATTGAAATAAATCTCAAACAGTTTATCACAACTAGCGATTACATAAGACATAAAAGAAATTAAAATTTCTTTATTAAATATAGTTTTTTTCCAAGATCTTATGGACAAAAAAAATACTGTTGAAAATTGGAAAATGATTCATTTTACCATAATAAATTGAATTTAATTCTGCATTTTTTTTTATAATTGTGTTAATACCCGACAATTACCATGGACACAGGTAAACTGAAGCTATATAATGAAGTATAACAACTGAAGTATTATTAATTATTCTTATAAGTAGAAGGCATTGATAAAAGGATCAAAACGCCAAAATACTAGCATTGTTGCATTGCAGAATTGTAAATCGTTTATTTGAATATAGATGAAACTAGGATAGACGAGATTATCCTACAATTACAGTAATTAATAATAAGCGTTTAAGTATGAAGTTGCAGATTCAATGGAGGCCACTTTATATTAAAAATTAACCTTCATGTTCCAAAATTCGTTATTAAAACATTTTTACACAATTTGTTGAATGTTATATAGCATTCAACACAAAAATCAGAAATTAAAAAATTGCATGACATTCTATTGTTAGACTTTGAATTGTTTTACATTCAGTAACACACCTCAAAAATAAGAGTAATTTTCGCATACGAGTTCCGACGTGAGTCTAACGCAGCGGTGACAGCTATATCAATCAATACTGTGTTAGAGAGGTTACGTCTAAAAAACGCACTGTTTGGTTTAATCTTTCTTCTTCGTAGACCACGAGAAAGATCACACTAAAGTAAATAACTAAAAATAGTAATGGTGGACACAGATTATTATCTAACCACCAAGGAATTGGCGTCATGATCAACATTGACTAATTTGGATCAAATTGGTAAAAAAGATACATAGAGGAGCACGCGTAGAAGCTTGCCTTGAATCGATTCGACAGAAATGGAGGGATTTTGGACAGAATTCTGACCAGTGATAAAAAAAGTAGATTCTCTAAGATAATCGCAAGCGATAAACGCTTTGAAAAGTTGATGCACCCAGTTCAAATACCGGAGCAATTCCCTAATGCGAAGCTCACCCATAAAAAAGTAATAGTCACTGTAAATGAAACCATACGTCATCCTCCGTACTCGCCAGGCCCAACCCCAACAGACTGCAATTTTTTCCGCAATTTTGACAATTTCCAGGAAGGAACAAAATTTTGTTCTCAGGAAGCGGTACGAATGCCTTCATAGAATTTGTAGAGTCCAGATCCTCAGAGTTCTATGGCAAAGGCATAAATGATCATCTATCGAGATGGCAGAAACGTATAGATAGAATGAATGGTAAAAACATTGAATAAATATATTTTTTCAATCTTTGAATTTTTCAATGTAGAACGGCAATTAGATACTTTAACCCCTATATATATGGATTTGACTTTTCCTACTGACATGGAGACTACATCAACGTAAACGTTTCGTGGGCCGATTTCAATATATTCAAAATTACTTTTGATTTGTACAGTGTATTCTTCTGATGAATAGTAACTAATATCTAATTTTTACTTGCGATTGTTGTCACTTGGTGAAACTTCATAATTTTGACAATTACTATAATTTCTTGTACTAGTTTCACAACATTTAATTAATTAATTTTTTTATATAAGTAAACCGACCAGTTTCGCTTTACGGCATCTTCAGGGTATTCAATTATAATAATTATTATATATAATAGATATACAATCTATTACATATAATTCACGTGTTACGTTGTTGCTCACTATGAACTCCGAAACTATCTAAACGATTTTCACGTTTTTTTTTAAACGTGTGTTTTGCTGGCGTGCCTAAGATAGGATAGTTTTTATCACATATTTTTTATTAATAAATATCAAAATCAACTATTTTTATATTCCATACAATAAAGCCGAAGCAACGCGCGATCGAGTCTGCTAGTATAAAATAAAAATAAATACGAAATAATAATAATTGTCAGCAACTTATTTCATTTCAAAATAATGATAACGGATATGTATAAAGTGAGTAACAAGAATATCGGAGTAAACTAGAATATAACTCTATCCAAGAAAAACGATCACTATATTAGTGAAAACATTGATGCCGGCTTTGTGTTATTTAAACAAGTACCTTAGCGGAGCCAAAAAAGTTGCTATTGCATAGAAATTGGTATACGTTCGGCAACGATAACGGCAAGCCATTTCAAAAACACCAAATATGTTTGTTCACAGAAGTGATGTAACAGTAATTCATGTCTCGTCCCGCAGGTGTCGTAAGAACGATTTATCCATCTTTTACAAAGTACTTTGTAAAGTTGCAAAGTAGTAGCGGTTGTTAAAATTTTTTATAAAAAACGACTACGCAACAAAATACATTTATGTCTTTTCTTATTACTGTATAGACATAGATATACTACCTGTGTCCAGCAAATAAATCATGAGATAACACTTGGAAATTAAGTCCTATATCCTGCAATGGACTGATATTGTTAGAATTATACATCCAAATTGTAATTATGGTATTATTTTATGCCTACTAACATTTAGTAGGCATAAAATAATACCTCCCACTCCGAATAAAATTGTTATAAAAATAAACTACAAGTATAAAAATATCATCAATATCATCAGCAACAAATCATGAATAAAGATATTATTTGAACTATGACATCGTTAGAATTAATATTAATATAACGGTAACGTAACAATACGAAGGTTACAGTAACCTTAAAAAAAATTAATTCTTACCCGGAAAGCATCATTTTGAACTAAGTTATCGCTCCAATTAGTATTAATTCATTAGAAACCAAGTAATTATTTATTAAAACTATAAAATTAACACTATAGTAAAATATAATGATATTGTGCTGTGTTACTACTTGTGCCGGTCGATGCAATGGTCGTTTGAAATCTTAACTGACAAAAGGATGAGAAAAGTACTATTTTGAGGGTAGGCTTAAAAATAATCATTTGTACTTAAAGCCTTAAAGTTTTGAAATTGGCGTCTTTATCAAGTTTAATGTCGATACCTATTTTATTCGGCGATTGTTGAAATTTATACTTGCAATTGTTGTCCCTTAGTGAAATACATGCATTTTTTTGTTTATCTATATCACAAAAACCTGAGATTTAAATCGTTGGAAAGGGTGCATATCCTTTCGTTCTTTTAATTTTTTTATTTATAGAATATATCTCTGTCGATTTGTCTCACCGAGATCTCATATTTGTTATTCAAATGTGATGACTGATGATTCACATCAAGCACATAATATGAATATAAATTTTTATTGTTAAATACTTTGCCCCTATATTTTTTTATGCTAGTCTTTTACGTTTATACAAGTAACTTTGAAGACGTGGAATTTAATAATTTATTTATACGGAAATGAGTATGTACTCCTTGTTACTCTTTTCCGTTAAAGACCCGTCTAAATTGTTTAATTTGTTATGTAAGTTAATTGAAATAAAATATTTTTTCACCACATATTAAAACTAATCCAAGTAAATAGAAAAGTTTAAAGGAGTCATTTAATTTTTTTGAAATATACATTAAAAATTTTAAAAATTAAGATTTGACATTAATGGTCTAAAAGGATAAAACCAAATTCTTATCTATTTTGTATATTCAATTTAATTTTATGTAAAAAAAATTCTAAACTATTTACTTTTGATATTTACATGAACAGTTTCTTCCACCCGGTAACAGTATGTAATTTTTCTAATGTATACCACCTGGCACTCAAATTGTTTATACATTTAAAAAAAATCTGAAACATACAAACCAAATTCTAAGTCTTTAACTCGTTTGAAAGATTTTATAATATTTTTATAATTGTCATTATTTATTTGTTATAAAAAAAACTTTTTCGTAAACAGTGAAAATAAGTTACTAAACTAACTACTAACTAAAATACTAATTTTATCCGTAGAATCAAATGGTGTAATCAGGTTTGAAAAAAATTGAAATTAGTTCCGACAAAAAAAAATATTTAAATAATTGATAAAAAAATGTATCGCATTTAATCATGACACATGCAAGGGTTCAAAAGGGCACATATAATTTCAAATATCTGTTTCATTCGGTTATCGAGAAGAGTAGTGAAAAAAAAACCCACGTTTACCTGTAATGCCTATTTACGACAATATTTTTTTTGCTGATAGAAAAATTCGATAAGACAAAATGTATGTGATACAGTGCAATTGTTTTAATTTCTTGATATTTACGGTTTAACATTAAGAACTTACATGATTTCATACCTGTCATAGCTTAGTTTAGGACAGAAATTAATATAGTCAAATTATCAAGATAATATTAGTTGTAAATTGCGGTATTTTTTCTTCTTTTAATATTTGCTACAAGTAAAGACTAAAAATCCGACATCTTTCAAGTCAGTCTAGTTAACTCAAACTTAATTGAGTACAATTTAAAAAAATCAATAATATAATATTTTAATACTTTCTCATAGCTATACTTATCTTTGTGCAATCTATTAAAAAGGAAACTATGACGCCGTTAGTATACAACATTAAGTTATGTAACAAACAACTTTCACTTAGTTGTTTAAAGTTCAAGTCTTGCAGAAGTAACATAATATGTCTATAGAATTGTAAGTTTCTTAAAAAAATATGATTAGATTGTTCTTTACAATTCTAAACATAATTATATTGAAGCTTGTAAACCTACACAAAGTAAAGCAGAGCTTGAGAGGAGCATTAAAATCAATAGCACACTTAATCTTATAAGTAATTATCCCAAGTAGGTCGCTTAATTCTTATATCTTTATTAAATTAATAACTGTATGTCCATCTGGAATAAATCTTTATAACAGTGAACATATTTCAGAAATTGGTTCAGTAGTGTCTAATATTACTTACTACTACTAGTAACTAAAAGACTTATCTAACTAAAGGTCTGTTTGTGCCAAACTTAATAAATAATAATGTAGGCACATGAGTAATAACAGCAAGCAAAGTTGCTTTACCTTGAGGCATGATCTGGCGTAGGGAACCTCAAAACTGCAGTGGGAGCAGTCACGCGAAGTACCTTTCCACCACAATTATCAGCCAACCGCCGCAAGCGCCGAGAGACTCTTTCTGGTGGTTGGTCCATGGGAAGGTTTGCAACCTCCATTTCACATGTTGGTTCTTCTTCTTCCTCAGTTTGACTCACCTAAATTCAGCATAATTAATAGAATCAGGAGTTATTATTAATAATTATTAATTTCAATAAATGTATTATTACATATTAACTATTATTACCTAACAAAGCTACTATTGACTTATCATATACATAGGTATCTCAGAAGTCAGGAGAATTCAATATCTATCTATCTATCTAACTAATATAGTTATCATTATGCTTGATATTTGGATTTTTCATCATTTCATTTTCTTTCTTTCTTTCAATAAATACACTTAGTTTTGTTAAATGATGAATACAATGTGAAAAATAATACAAAAAATTACAATATTTAAACAATATGTGTACCTTTGGATTTCTTGGCAGATGTGCTGTAAGTTCATTATAACAATAATGAGAAGAAGCACATGCAATTAATGCAGAAGATGTGTTCTGTTTGTGCACCAGTATCACTTCCATATTTTTCCTGATTCAAAAGAAATGGAAAATTTGTAAATAACAAGGTTAATGGTAATAAAATATATTATATCTTTATTACACTACCTATGGCGGAAATCGGACAAGTCTGCAGCAAAGTTGATATCGCCTGAGATAAGAAGTAATGCAGCAGGGGCAGAATGAAGCTCACCAAATCTTCGCATGCATTGCCTTAACTTTTCATCAGCTGCATTCTTTTGAGTCCCACATACATGAATTAGGCTTACCTAGTTAGAAAATATTTAAAAATATAATGCCAGAATATAATTAACAAAATTTTCTACTTTAGTAATATAAGAACTGTGTCCTTAAATATGGGTGATGCAACTTTATTGAGAATTAGTGGAAGCTTATTGTTAATAAGGTAATACTAGTAGTGCTCATAATAATTTTGAAATGTGAATAAATAATTTTTTTTACCATTGAAATGACATTTTTTAACAACTTAAATAGCCTAATAATCCAAATGTAGGTGCCATTTGGAATGGTAAGTAGGTTGCTGACATCAGCAAGATCAACATAATCACAGGATTTCATAGTTGGCAACATCAAACGAGGGCAGGCAGCAGACACCGGCACTGATGGTCAATGAGGTCAGTGAGGAATGGTTGATGTCTCGTAAGCCTAGTGAACTATGAGAGATTTTTGACATCTCGTAAGCTTTGTGAACTATTAGTGCAAAAATATCCATAGCCTTGAGTTAAAGTAATAAAATGTATCATGTGACAAAATGACTGTATTTATGTATTTGAATTTTGATATATGACCTGTACAATATGGCATTAAATGATAATGCGAAGTGTGAGGTGCCCATTGTTAAATAATCAAAATGAAGCTAATTACTATATACACCTTAAAAATAATTACAGAATTCTTATAAAATTTTCCATTGGAATCTTATTGGAAAAGGAATTGCTCACAGATAATTGACAACAATCTTTGGGAAATGTGTGATAACTAAAAAACACCACTTAGGTTTTTTTGGGTACATAATGTATACATAACTTATTTCTATATTGTATTACACATTACAATAAATATGTTTATGAAAATAAATAAATAACTTATCAAAATTCTTAAACTTATTTCTTTGTTTTATTTTGTATAAAAATGTATGAATTACAGATACTATATTATTATTGCTACCATTAGATGCTGACATCTTTCTCACACTAAAGAATACTCATCTAAAAGTGATGTGACCAATCGGCCCACACATGAGTTGGTAGTCATCAGTTCACTAATGAATCAAGTGATTTTTTGATAAAGTTTAATTTAATGACCTACATAATGTAAGGTTTTCTACAAACAAACACCATGTATTGTACTTACTTGGGCATCATTTAGTTCTTGTAGTCGGTTCGCTGCTTCCTTTCGCACATCACAAACAACAACAAAGTCAGCTTCCCTTCTCCCTGTAAGAAACTTGGCTCGTATTGCTGCTACCACATCTATTGCAGAACATCCACGGGGCACCTAGTTCACACCAACAGTAAAGGAATCTACCATGATTTAGTGAAGAATCTTTTATTCATTATATACAATAAAATGACTATTCATTATGTGGTTATTATGGAAGCTCAGAATACCTGACAGTTTTCAATATCCCAAAAGATACCAATAGGTACACTATAAGTGTTACGCTGTTTATGGTGACGAAAACGAGACCTAACTCTAGTTCTCTCCGCCATAACGACCCCTTCATCTCTCATGTAAGCGATGTTTTCATCAGATGATTCGTCTTCCACGTCTGTAGCAACATGTTACAATCAGAGTTAATTTCGTAGTGTCCATGGCCACAAACCGTTTATTTTTAAATAATTAATTTATTTCCATGATCAAATTCATCTACAGAACTTACCTGTTATCCAGAGGCGCGGAGGCAATGGTATTTTCATAATAGGACTAGAAACAACACTAGCAAGACCTTGAACGGAACGACTACGAGATTCTCTGAAGTTATTCACCTCGTTACCTTCAAAGTTCCTTGCTAAACTCATTATTTGGCTTGAAGATAATAACCACGACAACAAATTTTATTCCAATTCATAGAATATGGAACAAAGCAAAAGTAGAAATGAGGCTACGTGCTTCTTTAAAAGAGAACAAATAAAAGACTTAAAATTAAACTAAATACTTAAATCACTACATAAAATTCTTAAATCTGATGGGATTTGCGTCTAATATGTAAAATAATTAATAATACAAAATGTAAAAACAAATCGACACTTCGCTACGCCATTTCCAGTTTTCAACAGATTGTGGAACAGGGTTGCCATTGCGAGATACAATTTCATAAATTTCTCCAGATTGACGAAATATTTTCCCCAAAATTAGGCATAATTCTCTCAAATCAAAGAAATATATTAGATCTGGTAGAAATAAATAATACATATTGGAAACGGTTATTTCTTTATAAGGCACGAGAAGCATGCACTTGTTAATGACCTTTCACAATTCTTCATAGTCAATTACTTGACCAGATAGCACCCACATCCGTGTGGTACACACGTAAAATAAAATAGAATTTAGAGTATTTCTTCTATTCTAAATTGACTTGTGAAGAACCAATGCGACAAATTTGTAAGGGATAATATTAATTACTTTTAAGGGGAATTTTTGAATATTTCATTTGGCGAATTTGGGAAAATACCTTTTATTAAATTAAACCACCTTAACTAGACGTTTGAACCTTTTCCTAAGTAGATGTGTAACGGTTGGGGCGGGGAAATTTAATAGATTTGTTTAGATTCACAAGCTTTTAACAAATAAAAATCTCTTTCTTTCTTAGGGAAGCACTCATTAGTGTCAGATAGGCGAAGATTTTCTGCGTCTACTGGTGGGCAAAAACAATAAACCTTTATGATGATTCGTAGAGTATTTATATGTCAAAAACCACGATAATGTCTAATGTTTTTTGTATATTATGTAGTAAATAAACAAGTAAATGCTGTTTTTTTATTAAATATTACTAGTACAACAAAGTATTAATTATGATAAGTTATTTATTTCTTTACATAAAAATTATTTATTACATTGTGTAGATTAAAAGTTTTCTCAAGGTTATTATATACTAATAGCATATTTTCCAATATGACTGTCGTCAATTATCTGACTTTCCAATAGGAAATTTTGTAATGATTCCAAGGGTGTAATTATTTTTTGTTACATGTAGTAACAAATAATGGAAATAGTACAAGTGGTACGCCAAATGTAAATTTTTTTAAACCATTACAAAGGCTTGAAAAGCCAAGGAGTTAAAATATCTTATAGTATGTACATTAGTATCGGCAATAACTAAGTTACTTCTCTACACATAGAGCAAAACTTTAAAGTTTCAGTAACATGTGTAAAATAGTTATTTTTCCGATCTGGACGTTTTCTTTACTCTTATGAAAGTTAAGCGATATCTAGCGGATTATTAATGAGCGATTTTTTTATTTATCTTACCGATATTTTATTCCTGTATAGCGTATACATATACTAAACATTTTACAGCAACACTGATACAGAACTACAGTGTCAGCTGTCATTCAGTCCGTCATTCAGTCTGTCATCTGCCAATTGAATGAGCTTGCATTTACCATTTACTTTGTACAAAAAACCAAGTATATTTTCACTTCGTATATTATCACCTTATAGTGTAATTTTCTTTTCCAGTCATCTTGTATGTTGTTATTAATTCGTACTATATATATTTATGAGATAATGCAAAATACTAAACATTTATCATTAATTCTTTCTGTTCTGTTACAGCTAGCGATTCTAAAATGTCTACAAATACAGGGAAAATTGTAAAAATGGAAGTAAGTACATTTTTAATGCATAATATAAATGGCACATAACGTTCTGTAACGTAATATTAAGGAGTCTTCGTTCAGTGTAGCATTGACTTGGCATTCTGAGTGAAGTCTTTGCCTGTAAGGATTCTGAAACATAAACACATAAGCCTACAAAAAAGATTTATAGAAAAATTAGTTAATTTTTAATATTTACTTTGGTGCTATTCATGAAAATATCGTTTTTATCAGATGCGGTTGAGTGTATGATTAAGTCGAAAATGCTAATAAAAAGTCTTATATTTAAAATAAATTTAAAATGACACATAAAACATTATGTTATATTTATAATTTTATTTTCCTGCTGGTTTTTAATAATGTATGTGTCTGAGGTCCAAAAAGAACTGCAATTTTTTTGAACAAAGTGTTTAGCATATTGTAATAGAATTTACATTGTTCTAACATGCAATACAATGTAACTGCAATTGGCCATAAAAATACTAACTTCAGCATTAGTACCTCCATTTCAAAGGCTTCTAAGCATTTTTAATAATAATTTTTCCCCAAAGACTGCTTACTGACCAGGATGGCTATCTACTGAGTTGTGACTCAATTCTTAGTTAAAACCAAAAACCCCTTCATGTTATAACAATAGTTATATAATTGTAGCAACCTGCCAAGAATTTATTGAGCTTTATAGAAGTTATTGGGTTAGGTTGGCTTTGTTTTATTTAAATTTCCATTTTATTTTGTTTCCATTTTCAACAATAGATTAAAAGTAATAACTCAAAATATTCTTTTAGGTTGATTATGATGACACATGTACTGAAAAAATTCCATTATGGAAATCATGGGCTGCTAATGGGAGAGTTCAAGAAGCAATAGACCAGTTACTGGCTCTGGAAAAACAAACAAGAACTGTAATTATTATTGTTTTACTTTATTAAAAAGTTAAAATAATAAATTTATTTTTATGTTTTAAAGCATAACAATTTACCTACTGAGCATTGCTGTGTTGTATCAGCTAAATCCTCTGTCAAACATGCTAATTACTGCTAATTGCAGAGACTTATATTCATCAGTAGATTAATAAGATGTTCCTAATTAAAAACATTGTACTAATATTTTAGGATCAGTAATTGATAATTTTTTTTTTGTAATTTTATATGAAATAAAATTATAATTTTTGCAATTTACTATTCATACATACAATAAACATGAAGACTTATTGTATCATTAGAAATCATCTTGTATATCTTGTTAGTATCTCAAGTAAATGAAGTATTTAATAAACCTTGTTTAAATTCTGTTTACAGGGTGCTGATATGGCATCTACAGCTAGGATCTTAGTGGCTATTGTGCAAATTTGTTTTGATGCTAAGAATTGGTCAGCACTTAATGATCACATTGTTCTTCTGTCAAAGAGAAGGTACTTGACTTTTTACTTAACATTATGTGTGCTATGTGTTAAGTTTGTCAAAATGTTACATATGCATACTGCATGAACAAAGCTCTTAAATTTTTCAACAAAAAACATATGCCCACATATTGCAGAGTTTGTATACAAATAATTTGTTTTTTTGATCATTAGGTCCCAGCTAAAACAGGCAGTAGTAAAAATGGTTCAAGAATGTTGTATTTATGTTGATAAAACCCCAGATAAGGAGACAAAGATAAAGTTGATTGAAACTTTAAGGTCTATAACTGAGGGTAAAATTTATGTTGAAGTAGAAAGAGCTAGGCTTACTAACATTTTAGCAAAGATAAGGGAGGAGGAAGGTAATGTAGCAGAAGCTGCAAAGATAATTCAAGAACTACAAGTCGAAACTTATGGCTCAATGGATAAACGTGAGAAAGTAGAATTAATTTTAGAACAAATGAGACTGTGCCTAGCCATTAAAGATTACATTCGTACACAGATTATTTCAAAGAAAATTAACACTAAATTTTTTGAAGAAGATAATACACAGGTAAAACACTTTTACTTTAAATTATTTACTGCTTTATATTTAATAATTTTGTTAGAATAAAAATGAATAAATTTTGATTATATTTACTAACCCAATAAACAAACCTCTTCATGTTCTCACCAAAAGTAGTGTGCGTGCGTTGCCGACCTTAAGACCATTTGGGAGATGGAAGGGAGGATGAAGAGGGGGATGGGGGAGGGGAAATGGCCTTCGGATATCTCACTCTCCGAACGAAATGAAGAAGTATAAGATGCCTCTACTTCACGCCGGTATTCTGCGAGGCCAACTGGTACCAACCCGGTCGAGCCGCCCCATTCTGCAGCAAAAAAAGTCGCCGCTTGGCTCTGCCTCATCTTCCTAAAGTAATATATTCGGTTAGGTTCCGCAGCAATCACAATCCATTCAGATGGACTGTGCTGTAGGGTGCAAACTAAACCTTAGGTGTATTCCGTCTAACTGTGAAAATTCCTTTGCTCGGTTGTAGTTATTAATCTGCTACATACTTTCTTCCCGTCTGTGTGGTAAGATTTGACTTGGCGTAAAAGCCTTGAAAATCTCATAGTGTCAGATAGATAGCGGATTAAACACGTCTGACTGAGATAGTTAACTCACCATGCGATTGTGGCTAATTTTCTTAAGAGGGAGGCTTATGTCTAGCAGTAGTATACAGGTTTTATTTTATTTGCAGGAATTAAAAGAAAAATTCTATCGTATAATGATAGCTGTAGACCAACAAAACGGGCAGTATCTGTCTGTATGTAGACATTTCCGAGCTCTGGGTGTAGCTGGAGGTTCGGATGCTCTTGTTGGCAGCGTAGTCTTCTTGATACTGGCGCCGTACGATAATGAACAAGCTGATCTCACACATAGGCTAAACGAGGATAAGGACTTGGAGAAGCTACCCGAGTATAAGTATGATATGACATAAAAATATTTTTTATCAATTCTTCTTATATAAAATACGTTTAAAAACTAAGAATCTGTTATTGATAGTAAGACTATGTAAAATATTACGGCTTATATTACAGAGTGCTGTTGATTTTGTGAAAATAAATTCGAATTATTGGTTTTCGGGTCCAGTCGTGTTGTGTTCTATCTCTGACGCTACTGCTGTCCCTAGCTCCAATTTTGATCGCACGTGTGAACATCATGAAGGTCGCACTTCGTCGTCCATCGAGAAATACCCCAAAGAAAGTCAAAATTGCTGTGAACGCAGACCTAAGAGTGACCTTCAGACATTGAGCTGCGGTCACAGAGATCTCGTTTGGCAGCATGTATAGAGGTTTACTAAAAAAAGTTAAATAAAAGGAGAGTAAAACAGCAACAAGCCATCTTAGCCGACTGCGTAATTCAAAGTGTCAAACTCCGCGAGAAAATCTATTGCATCCTTTTTTATGGAAAGCTAAGGGAATCACGACGGCGGTATGTATTGAAAATGGAGGTAGTATTATCTACCCCTACTAAAAAGACCAGATAATAAGATTGCGATTGGAGGTAATTCATTGGAGGTCCTGTTTCACAAAGACATCATAAGCTGAAGTAGCTATGGTCGCCATTTGAAAGGCAGTCATCGAAATGCTAGAACAACCTTATAAAAATATCTTTTTCAGCATCATAGAAAGGCTCAACGGCAAGATATTTAAAAATTACAGCAAGGTGACGTCTGCTGTCAAAGCATTAGGGAGGGTCAAAACTAAGTTTTTTCTTAGCGAAGATAACCGTAGTATTTTAGTTTCACTTTCGCCGTCTTTATGGTCTTCGTCACACCAGAGGTACTAATTTTGAGTGTAGTTAGAAAAATTATCATACACAATTATTTATTTATAGGGAGTTGTTGGGTTTGTTCATTAACCCCGAAATCATAAGATGGAATATGCTATGCTCAACTTACGAGAAAATGCTGCGCAAGACTACTTACTTTGACGCATCAGATGAGAAAGGTCAAGAGCGTTGGAATGACCTCAAGAACAGAGTAGTTGAGCATGTATGTATTTTTTTATTAAAATTATCTTAAGATCTTAACAAAAAGGCCCAAGTCAATTATAATAATTGCATATAGTACAAATAGCGGATTGCCGCCTAAGAGCCATTCTCTACAAGTCAACCTTACCTTACCAGCCTGTAAATAGTGCGGGACATAGGCCTCTCCCATATTTAAGATTTACCATAATCGCCACGCTCGGTATGCGAACCGGCGCAGTACCAGACACCTCGCAACTTACCTTACTTGCGATTTAGTCTCCTCTTACATCACTCACTGGAAACAACAGGGTAGTGTATATTTTTCGCCGATACCACACAGAAACCTGCAAAGCAGCCACTACAGGACTTAATAAGGATGATTTTTGAAGAGAGGGGGTTATATAAATGTTTATGGTAATGATCTGTGGTAGTTCAAGGTCTTGATCTTGAGTCTCACATTAATTTCATTGTGCACAAGGAACGTAGGTTTTAATCCTGCCTACGGGACAACTAAATTTGTAAATTTTAAGTTAAGTGCTGTATTAACTATGTGCATGGGCATGGGTAGGAAAACGTGTGAAAACCTATAAAAGGGAGAGAATAAATATAAAATATTTTACGAGGACATGTAAAGTCCGCCAGTCCGCACCGGAGCAAGCGTGGCGAACTTTTTCCGGCTCCAAAACACTCAAATATTAAGAGGAGACCTTTGCCCAGCTGTGGGACATTAACTGTCTGCTACTTTATCATTTTCAATGTGTTGATATTTTTAATATATAATATTTCATCGATATTTATTTGCAGAACATTCGCATAATGTCTATGTACTACACGCGCATCACGCTGCAGCGTATGAGCGAACTACTGGGTCTGAGTGTGACCGAGACGGAGGAAGCTTTAAGCCAGCTGGTAGTCAGTAGTGTCGTGCGAGCCAAAATCGATCGCCCGGCGGGTGTTGTGCACTTTAGGTAAATAAATTACATACATTAAACTCTGGATTGTCTACGGAATAGATCACCATTATCATTATTACAGCCTGTCACAAGTTTACTGCTGAAAATAACCTTCCCTCAAAGATTGCCACAAAGCACTGTCCTGAGAGCCACCAGCATCCATAGACTTCTGGCAACATTGTGTAGGTCGTCACTGTATGTTGTTGGGGAAGAGGGAGGGTCCGTGCTTCACCGCATTCCACATCCTTTTTCCCGCATGCTGAACAACTGAGCTTTTTTAGCCTGCAGTGAAAAACCACGACTCGGTTCCGAAAGTCATCATTGGCAATATCCACAGGTTGTATTCTTGAGGGTTTGAGGTACAGTCAATGAGAAGATGTAACCGTACTTTCCCGAACGCTACCCAGCAGACTTGGATTCCTTGATTCTTACCTTTTTATCGAAGTCGGACTTTCCTCTTTTTTTCGATACAAGAGGAAATGTCTTACGTAGACCTACCTTCGCGAGTGAAAGGACAGGTCATGTTGGATGTGGAGATCAGGAAGGTTGACGCTCTTGAGCACCCCACGGCGGATCTGGTCTATGGCTCCGCCGCCGAACATATTTCAGCCGCGGAAGGTAGGGAAAACGTAATACCGTCACACACATTTTTATGCACACATGAAAATAAAGGTTGGCAAGAAGAGAACTTTCTGCTGAACTCAAATAGATGTTGCATGTTCTGGAAGTAGTTTACTACTACTTGTTCTTATTTCTTCAGTAGATATTGAACGTACCCGCTAACGTAACGTAACGTCGTGGGTTGGATCAGAATCCCAGTTTAATATCGTTAATATTGGCAAAACAATCAAATTATTTCGTCGTTTTTATTCTTTTTCTAATTGGAACTCATTACGAATCTTATTTTACCAGTCTAAACATGGACGCGTCAGATCGTCTGAACGAGTGGTCAAACAATCTCAACACATTGATGCAGCTCGTGAACAAGACCACGCATCTCATCAACAAGGAGGAGTGCGTGCACAAACATCTGCTGGCCACGGCCGAATGAACATGATCGTTATGTTAAGCTCGAGATAGATATTTTTTCGTCTTTGTCACGGAATATAATTTTATGTACTAAGTTTATTAATAAAGTATTAATTACTGAATTTATTGTTTCATATTAGAATATTAAATTATCGTTTGGTTACAATTATTAAATACGTCGTGACCATTGTTAAATTAAAGGTATAGAAGGATTGAAAGTATAGATTGCGCATATACGGGATAGGATTTATTACAATTCTACAATTCACAAGCGGTTTGGTGATCGCAGCACAACAGTTTGCATGAAAGCAATAACTAGTCTTACTTTTACTCAGACTAACTTTGTTTATATAAACTAAAAACTAAATACTCTCAAATCTGTTCCCTTTAATTTTAGAACTTAAAAGCGATTTTAAAAATTACATAAATAATTAACTTCCGAACTACCATGCCAATTTTCCGAAAAAGATTTTAATACTGTATGTGCAAGGGTTTTTTGATAATACCTACAAATACACTGTATAAGAAATACAATAAAGAGATCTTCACACGACAGAAATTAAACCTTAAATATTTTATATTTTATTTCCGTGGTTACATATGTACGATGGGTGGATGGATGGAGAATGGCGAACAAATGTTCAAAAGTATTGTCACCTGGTTGACTAATTTCTTCATCAGTCTTTTTACTAAAAGACAGTCCACTGCTGCATAAAGGCCTCTTCCAATGGGAAGCATTTACCATAATCGGCACGCTTGCCAGGTGGATTGGCAATCTCAATATCAAACGCCATTAACCATCGACGCTGCTGCCCGTCATCGATCTGTGTATTTTCGTACTGGCATTTTGAGATGGTTAATCATAATTATATATATAAAAAAGCTTTTTGTCGACTCTTACGACACGACACGCACTTCAAAGAAGGTGGAGGCTGATATTCCTACGACGCATTCATACTGCAATTATTTTAGGTGTTTTCTTTATTTAATCGGAAAGGACGTAAATAAATTAAAAATGAGTATACGTATAAAAAATAAATATTGACATTATGTATAACGTAAAATGTTTTTGTGATCGGTTTTAATTCTCGCAAATGTATGTAGATGGCCCGCGTTCAGCAGTGGATTAATAAAATATTAAGTTTATATTCCAATATACAAACCTCTGATACTAAACAAGCCAGTACCAAATGCAATCAAGCAACAGATAAGATAGCTAATTATAAGACTTTTTGTACCTATAGTGGGTTATTTATTATCAATTACACATTATTAAACAAGTTTGTCGTTCCATTTCGGTATTGATAGTTTCAACGGAATAATGTTAACGCTTCTAACATCAGTCGCGGTGTCCGCTTGTTTCGTAATGATATTTAAATACCTAAATATGAAATCGAAACCACCAATTTTCGGTATATACCAGCAGCGGAGCAAGGGTTATTGGATTAAATTTATTTTCATGTACATTGTATTGAAAGTAAAACAGGTACCTATGTCTTCAATAATAGATATCATAATAATAGTTGCAATTGTTAGTAAGATAGGAGGTAAATTTGTTCTGCACCATACTATTTAGCTTTTTATTCATATTTTATCTTTATTAACCGATTTATTTAACAACCTACTTTTTCTCCAAATGCCAATCACCTGGCAATTTCACGTGGATTTGGTATTTATATATAATTTATCATATACAGACGGCAGCCAGTCTATACTAGGATTCCGTATCTTTGCTACTGGGTGATAATAATAAGCAGGATTAGAAGAAACAAGCTTGGAACAGGAAATCCTTTCCTAGACTGGGGCCATCTGTAAGAATTGCCAAATTCCTGACCGTCGGTGTCTTAGAAACCGACTGAATATGTTTAACATCTTTGCATATACTGCATGTAGTATCAGAGGAATGGCGATGGAATGATAAACAATCACGTATTGATGTTGTGTAAAGTTGTGTGTCAAATGGGTTTTCCGATTGGCACCTCTGCCTAACCCGACGGGGATTACTGGCATGAGTATGTCTTGTATTATAAGTTGTAAACTATATTATCTTAAGCATTGATCTAATTTTTTTAGTGGATTAATTATGTTAAGCGATTAATCGCGGACGAAATAGACCACAAATTAAACGGTATAGTTCACGTCCACAAACATGATTTGAATTTGGAACAAAAGTATAACCTTTGCAACTATTCTCAGGTGAGATTTAGATTTTTAAATTTAAACTAACATTTTGCATTGCATACTTGTTAAAGTATAAAAGTAAGAGTTTTAGGCGGTAGATGCTGTTTATTTCAATGGGATGTCCGAAAAAGGAGTTGCTGTTATTTGTGGCTTAGCGCAGAGACCTGAAAACCGTTGCGACGCATTCATGTATCTGAAGGTAATTATTAAATATATATCAAAATATTTATTTATTTATTGGCATTTTATTTACTTCGCCGCCGGATACGTGGTAACTTTAGCGCGTGGTAATTGTCGAGTCTAAGGTGTGAGGTATCTGTAATGTATATAAAAAAAAATACGTTTTGTCTATATGTATTGACTGGGGTCGTAAGAGGTTCAACCCATTTATCACCAGACTTTATTTGGGACCACGTGACAGGTAGTCAGCCCGTCGCCGTTTTAGTGTCCAGGCCATCTATACAAATCTAACACAAGTTTCAAAAAAGTTATTGGTACAAGCCATAGAGGATCGAATCCGAGTCTACTGATTCGGAAGCAGAGCCTCTAACCACTGCTATTGTGGCTTAAGATCATTGGGTGCTGTAATATATCTATAAGTTTTATAAATCTTTGTAAATATTTACAGTTGGATGGTGAGGATCTCCTCCTGTCACCTAATCTTCCGGACACTTATCTCGAACAGAATATGGCAGAACAGGGAGAGTATAGTGTACAAGGAATTAAGATAACAAACTTTATGCCAATGCGAACTTGGAAGCTGTCTTATAAAGGCGAAATGAAGTAATTTTTTTTACAGAACATGTTCGCGATTCGGTCTAATAAATTAAAATTATATCATCAATCACACTTGAAATAATAATTAACATCACTATAAATTTAACAAATATATAATGTTATAGTATAATATTAGCCCTGTGTATGAGAAAGAACTATGTATTTTAAGCTTACAACAGCAGGTTGTTAATGACGGGCTGTATCATCTAGGTATTTGTTCTTAGTATTGTGGTTAACAACAAATAAAATTATCATTCATGAAATCTTCATCTACTTTGTGAGTCCACCGCTGGACAAGGCGCAATAAAAGTGTCCCCATGCACGGAAGATTAACCCGTACTCGCAACGCTGGCAATCGGCTTGTAAAGCGATGCTCACACTAGTGATGCCGCTCGCCTTCATTGGTTAGGGAGATTCGGGTTCAAGAAATTCGGATCTATTTTCCGCCAGTCGGGCGGCCTGATCCTCGTCTGTTAGCTAGCAGGGTGCACGACGTGCGGTAGAGGTTAGCAATTGGAGAAAATTATTACTTTCCCCTTACAATTCATCAAATCACTAATTTAAAACAAAATTAATTATACTTTTAGCTTCAGGTCAAATCCACAGATAACAGTAAATGTGGAAGTCGCACTGACTTGGAGCGCGACGTGGGAGCCCTTCGAGTATGATATAAACATGTCACCTTATAGCGTTGCTGGTGATATGGCTCGTGAACGCTGGTCTTCTGATTACTTTAGATTGTTAAAAAAGTTAGTAGCAAAAGTATTTAGCTACTTCTTGTATATCTTACTTGATTTTACTTTAAGCTCATGGATATAATTTTTTGCAGATTACATCAGACGCACTATGAGCAAATGGGTTTTATTAAAGGAACTGCTATAGTTGACGGAAAGGAACATGAATTGAATATGCCCTGTTTAAGAGATCGTAGTTTTGGTAAAACAATTTGCACTCATATACGAATCTCGCATAACATTGTTTTTCATACCTACGTAGTAGACAACGCATATCAATGTTACATCAATACTTTTAATACTGGACCATTGTTTTTTACGTAAAAAAAAACGTAAGAGAAATAAGTCCGCTGTCTACCATTTACGCGTCAACTCCGTACCGTCAGTACATTTTCTATATAAGATTTATCGTAATAGCTATGCTTGGCAGATGGATAGGCCATTGCGATACCAAACACCTCGTATTTAATCCGCCTGTTCCCTCTCTGAATATTTATAGTCGGATGGTCTATCCCAGGGATTCCCAAACTATTCCATTCTGGAAAGGGGGCAAGAGACCCCTTTTCCAGAATGAACTGACACCTCAGACCCCCATAGCCAAATAACTTTAAAAATCCTATCTCTAGTTTTTTCCTTTTGATACAAAATAATTACCAATTTAAAAACTTTGCGGTTGGCTAATTTAATAAAATAAATAGACGTAAAATTCAGTAAATATGAAGTGTTTAATAGTACAACAATGATAATTCCTACTAAAATATTAGTCAGTACACACAGTACACAACTTATACAGTATCTTGAAAGTTTTAAATAAGAACTTGTGTTTATTAATAGGGGTCGATTTGTAGATCTCGTCGACCCCCAAAATCAGTTTTCGGTTCGATATCGACCACTTTAGAAATCCCTTGTCTATCCGGTATTTGCCGGAAGCAGCGAGATTTTTCTGGCGTTCTTTATATTTACATACTTATACAACACCCGTAAGATGAGATGGGATTCACTAATTTTCCTTCGCCGCAACCTCTCCATAATAGTAGATATTTATGTGATTGTTATTTATTTCTGCATAAGTACTTTTTTAGGAAACATAGGAAAATTTTTAGGAAGTCAAATATCCACTTGTAAACCTATTTATAATAACAAAGATTAGTTTATACTCGTATATATAGGAGATAGCCGACTGGTTAGGGGATCTGCCTTCGAATCAGGCTCGAGTTCGATCACCTGTGAGGAATGGCCTCCATGAGTTTTCCGAATCGATTTGTATCTTTGGCCTGAACAGTAAGATAGCAATTGGCTCAAAACTTGTCGCGTTTTTCCAAATAAGCTCTGGTGAATAGTGGGTTGAAAAGACTAAAACAAGTTGCTTATTAATATTTATTTGAATTTTACATTTCAGGGTCTTATCGGGAATGGCGTAACTTTCATAGATATGTCTACCACTTTATTTTCCTCGAAAATGGTGACTGTATGGCCGTAGGTACTGTTTCCGAACCAACTGTTTTATCGCAGTAAGTATTTCTTTTAAATGCAATGTTTATCTAAATGAGAAGGCATAACAATTTTAAAATGGGGGCTTTATAATATTAATATTATTAACGAAATGTATGTTGATAATATTAATCGAAACGAACGCGTTTCTTCTTTTTTATGGGATAAATTCTAACTAAATCCCAAATTTTAAGCTTCTTCTCTGCGAGAGATTCAGTGACAAAATGTGGGATCTTTGACTCGAGTCATTTCGTAACTATATTAGGTAGAAACTTGAGATTTGGGTGTACGAGAAGGTTCAGTAACTGAAATGTCACTTCTATCTTTACCCACAACGAAGATCAGAGAGGGGTTTAAAGGTGCCGTAAGATGTTTCGAGAAAAGGATGTTTGTTACAGGCGTGTCTGTGTTCTTTGCTCCTTTTGCTCGACTTGGCCGGGGGCACTACCGTGTTCCCAGACCTATAGTAATTTTAGTAATGTACTCGGAATCTTTTACTCGTAAATATATGTCTGTATTTTAAAATCGTTATCATTAAAAGTAATTGCAGGTGCATTGCTAACCATACGATACATAATATGGAAAGAAAAAGTTAATGTTTTATGCAATAAGCTTCATGGAAAATCACATAAAAGTTATAAGCGTATACATACCACGAGTAACGCGGATTGCATTTTTTTACTACTGAAAGATTTTAGTCGTTGACCAGGACACCAAGAAGACAACTGGCTCACCTCACGTTCGTCCAAATAAGCTGTAGTGAAAAGTGGGTTAAAACTACTGAAATAAATGTCTAGACCTCTGTCAATCCCATCATTCGGTCTTGAGAACTTATTGCTGTTTAAGAAAATAAATTATTCATCTAAATAGATTTAAATTGTTCCATCTTCAGTTTGACAATCGGATATATATGCCGCAAGACCGATCAGGCAGTATTATCAGTTGATTCTAGTGACTTCCATTTGTATCAACATGGAGAGAATCAAATACTGCCCACTGATTACGGCTTTACTTTCAAATCTGGTGAGTCGAACACTTTATTTAAATTATAATATAAATATTATAATTTTTTTCGTGTGGCCGACGGAATAAGAATTGCATAACGCAATATTACGCATATACTTTGTACACGGGTCCAATATTAACTACTATCTATTACTATGTGATATAATAGCAGATGTTTGTATTGATTGCTATTACAATTTCTTGTGAAGACCACCCCTATCCAGGGAGGGATTACAAACGTGAAAAGTAAAGAGCATAATAGAATATAAATACTACGTATTAGTGAAATGTGTTTTTATTTCAGTTTTAAAGTAATTTTCTTCTTTTCGTTTAATATTCATTTTCTAGGTGGCCAGTCGTATGCTGTTAAGATAAAAGTTAACGATGAAGATGTATTTTACATTGGAAAAGAAAGAGAAGCAAAGTTCTATGAAAGATGGTGCTCTGTTGAAGTTAACGGCATAAAAGGCTGGTCTTGTGTAGAGTGGCATTATAATAATGTGCAAAACAAGAATAAAAAGTAAGAAGTATATGGATTTTTCTTTTCGGATAGTTTTCATTTTCGTTAATATCTACTTCATATTAAAGTTTCTTCACTTTCAAATGTGATGTACCGAAGTTATAAATATGGGCGATGTCAAAAAAACTTAAATATGACAGATTTTAATTATTATACCAACTGATGGAGGTGAATGAGAAGACTCGTACTTCGTACTGCAATCAGTATTGCAATCGCCAAACCAGAACGATTTATGAGAGATCTAGGTCAAGTAGTGGGCCGTTACGGTGTAACTTTGTGACGGTGTAGAGCCAAGCGGCGGGTTTTGCTGCTGCTCGTACGGGAAGATACTCCAAGCGGGTAAAGCCGTGGATGGGATATTACTTTAAAGGGGCATGGGTAATGAATAATATAAGAATAATTGGAAAGGTACGCAAAGATGTATTTAAGTAACATTTTACAATTCGATATCAACTAAATATTATAGAAAACATAGACTAGCAGGATGCATGGCATTATTAAAATATTATTTAACAAAATCAATACTCTTAGGGGCAACAACTAAATATACACCACAATTTGGTATGACAGCAGCACGTTATAATACTTTTAGTAAATACCATTAAAGCACTAATAATCCTTAAACCGATATTTATACAAAATCTGTAATTTTAATTTTAATTCTTAAACCACAATTTATTTCAGCTAAATGTTTGTATTTTTCAACCAAAAAATTGTGGTAGTTAATAGAATCAGGTATTGCCATGCTGATTTAGTTTTATCTAACATATTAAAAACACATTATGGTCTAAAACATTTCATGAATCTTTATATATAAGCAAAAGTGATTAACATAAGTAATACGTTATTTTACAGGAATATTAAGATACACCAGCATACGTTTATATCAATAAATAACTATTTAAATGGGTAAATTAATAACTTTGGACTACACAAGTACATATTTCTCTCAAAAATAGTGTACATAATATGTACTAAAGGGGGACAAGTCATTTTCTAAATAATTTCAACCATAGTTAGTTAAAGTTCATTAAAGAAACATTAAACAATTTTTGATGGGTTACCATATTTTATATTACATTTACTAATGAATAACGGTGGTGCAATTTAATATGATTCATACTGAGTTTCAAAGTTTATACACCGCATGTGCGCAATACATGCAATGCATATTTATGTATGCGAAAAATACACTTGAAAATTTAAAGGTTTTGGAAGACATATTGATTAGATTACTCTTCATGAATAAAAAAAGTATTGTCCGTTAGAATATGTTTAAATCAGATTTCATCATTCATTCAGTTAATCGAATAGAGGTACCATGCCAAACGACTGAATTTGGCTTAAATAATCTACATTTCGGCAGTACATTAGAAAATTTCAGTACCTGACTGTAATTGTACTACAACCTCACGTACAACCACTACCGCTATAAGTAACAATGTGGTACATACCAATACTAAGTACCAATATACAGTGGGAACGAAATAGAACATTTATTATCTAAACTACCAGGTTATTTTTATTTATTTTAAATCATTTATCCTTTTTTTTGAATAGGTAAAAAAAAATTGCTGCTAGTGTCTACGTAATAATTTATTATAACTAAGAAAGTTCTAGAAAATATTATATTATATCCAGAATAATTGGAATTTTTCATATTGACTTGTCCTTCTTTATTAGAATCTATCTATCATTTTACATCGTAAAGGTAACTAATGTAGGTCCCTAAATGATAAGACAGCCTTTCATAACTGCTTTATGTCCAATTCATACATAAAAGTAATAATTTATTAATTAATTAATATTATTATATTAAGGGCAGCCCTATAGTAAAAATAAATACTAATCAAGAAAAATTATTTTATTCAAAACAAAAAAAAATATCACCCAATTAATTAGTGACTTGTAAATAAAATGATATTACCTATTTATATTTTTTTGGTTTCTACAACATCAATGTTAGTACATGACATGATACACACATTGATAGTTCAATTAAAGTCAACTAAATGCTACCTTGACTAAATAAAATAGAATCACTAACGCAGGAAACATCTCTATGTTTGATTGATATCTGAAATGTATCAGTATTCTAGAAACTACAGTCTTAATATTGTTACCAGTCGTCCGACTCGTGGACTTGCGCGAGGCAATTCGCTACCGTTTTCGATGAAGCGATCATCAGAGTCAGCGAGCGAAATCTCTGTTAGTTTGAGCTATCTAAGCTGAACGCTCTTAACGAACTTATATATACATCTTGCAAAATAACAATGGTGTATAGGAATTGTTCTATTTCATAACAATGAAGTTATTTTTACAAATCTGAAATTCATTAGTGATTAGCTATTACAAGTTATTGTGAAACCAGTAATCATCATATATCTATGTTAGAAACTTTTAGATTTTTTATGACATTTCTTGACTGTATCGATGACTCCATCATACACACATTTTTTAAATTATCATAATCAATTTTGACAACTGACTAGTATAAAATTTTTAAACTGTGGGTAAACTAGGGGGTTTGAACTAAGATTCGAAACATTTAACAAATGTAAATGATCAAACATTTCAGATTTTTTTTGCTTTAAATTGGATTACAATTAATTTAATTGCGAGATACAATAAAATTACTGTTATACTTTATTTTAATAAAACAAATTAAAATGCAAAAACTATTTTCTGGAATACTATGCGGAGAGAATGTGACGGTACGATATTAAATGAAGTCGCGGTAAGTACTAGTGCTCATAATTATATTCAAATATACCTCAGAAAGAGCGGCAACAGCAAGATTGCTTTGATATCTCGTGGCTCGATGGCTAACTCTTATTACACAGGGATAACAGTTAATTTACAATAATTGACGCGATTTCAGAATGAATAGTGAGTGCTGAAAAGAATAATATATTTGGTCGATAAGGTCTTCTACTTAGGTTCTAAGGCCTAATAAATTATTAGTACATCTCACGACAAAGTAGATCAAACTAAAAAAGTACCCAGTGTCTATACTATTGTTCGTGATATTTTATTTCCTAAAAATGAAATGACAAGAGTAATACGAAGTTTAATGTCGTACCGTCGCTGGATGCGATGATTTTGTTTTAGTCAGAGTAATTTTAGTATTGGCCTGGTGTTCATAGTTCATACATTTTAGCCAATTAATTTAAAAGTTACTAACATACCCACTATACATCAAATATGCCATATCGAAAAGAAACTATTTTAATAGTGATTCTCCGGAGCCTGATAACTATTTCATAGTGCCTCAACATATGTCTGTATACTTATATTTTGCTATATTTGGAATGAATAGCAGACTAGAATCAATACAATCACAGCACCTAAATTATCTAGGAATGTTCACAACATTCCCAAAGACGGCCGAGTTAACACAGTAATAAGGCAGGAAACATTCAAATACATTCCAATAAATAACTCATCTATACTACTATTTTAATAGTCGGGCTATATTATGAATATTAAACATTGAACCTTATCCTAAAATAAAATATTTATGGTATCGAGACAGCTTCTCGATTTTCTCACTTTTCGCTCGTGTGAACTCAAGACATTCAATCCAAATATATCTTTCTGTAAACTGGTTTATTCTAAGAAAGTAAAAATAAAATATTCCTCATAAGGGATAGGCAAAGGAGTTCTATTTCTAGTTCTATCTCCCGCTTCTCCGGGAAATAGAACGTGTCGAGAAGCAAGTTTAGTCGTCAGGTATTTTTACCATAAATGTGAAGGCCCTTAGTTGCCTCTTACGTTAACCACAGGATAAAAAATAGCATAATCATTTAATAGGTAAAATTTTTCAGATAATTAATTAAAAAATTACACATAAAGTATATACGTAAAAGTTTCTATGAACGAAATTTTATAGAGAACAAGGTCCACTGTTTTTATTCGGAATACAAACTTTGAAGTAAAAAGTTCGAATAACCATTACATTCTATAGGATGTTTATTATATAAATACTTTCCTTCTATTTATTTAAAGTATTAAGTCAAAGAAGATTTTAATCAAACGAACTGCATAACTCATACTATATACAATATGTACGTAAAAGCAGTATTAATTTTTTTCCGTATCAGAGAATATTTACGTGGAAAAAATGAAATACACGCGTAATAAATATATATATATATATACAGGACTTGCAAATTTTTTATGCCTGTAATCCATGACGGGGTTACCAAAAAATCGAAAACTTCCATTTGTCAATGGACAGAGTAAATATGCATTCAGTTGGCTCACTCACTCCTGACAGGAATTGTGTACAATATTCCGCATTAAGGGGTAGCAGGTTTTAAGCACATTTGCCATACATCAACTTTGGCACAAGTCAACTGGTGAACATAGGCCTTCCCCAAACATTTCGACCAAGGATGGCCACTTCCATCCATCGACTTGGCGTCAACATTATGCAGGACGTCATTCCATCTACACATTTGCCATTGATGACATCATACTAGGTCGGGGAAAACGTTTTTTCGTATCTTATAAGTAAAAATCGATACATTTTGAAGATTGATTACAAAAAATGGGAAAAATACGATTAGTTCGATTATTAGGAAATTAGGTAGTGTAAGGTTAACATCAAGAGAGGACTCTCAAAACTACTAGTCGCAGTTTATGGTTCAGAAGTCTCAAAATTTCTACAGCAATGGGATTTTGACATTACCTACAAAATGGCGCATATATCATATTATCATCAAATGTAATTAAAGTATGATAAAAAATATCTTGAATTTGAATATAAAATACGAAAAAACTTTTTCCCCGAACTATTATTGTTTTTCTTTAAAATTTCATGGTAAATACTTTCCATTGAATCATTACTCTAAAATACTACTAGTAAAAGACGCGTAAATTAATTTCGAATTAGTTAAATATTATATTAATATTTAACTAATTTATTCATTTGGCAAAATTAATTATTTTTTGGATGTTATATAAAGTTACATCATGATTAATTATCTATAACATTTGAATATAATATTGACTAGAGTTGTCTTTTAAGTTACAGTTTTCTTAAATCTAACATATTTCACCCTGGTAAATAAAAAAAAACCATGTATAATCTTTTCGTTAAATAGCATACACAAATTATACGAAAAAAAATATAAAGCGCACCTATGATATAAAATAACAAAATAATCTTTGTACAAATCGTACGACACTCTAACATGTTAATAATATAACATAACATAAAACAAACAAATATCATTCTAATATTACAATAAATAGTATGAGGTTCTCATTTACGAATTAATACTGATCCGATTTTTATACAAAGATATTAACAAAAAGCTTTATTACTGAAGATATTTCAACAACTTAATTAATATCAATTATTCTAAATCCATCATAAGTCTGAAAATTCTATTTCATTTAATTGTATTTTGAGTACTTATTATTGCAGTTATTTAGATATTTTATTACCTAGATTAATACACAATAAATGATATTAATTAAGTCAATATTGTTGCCAAAAGCTATTAAAAATTAACTAAAGCAGTTTGTATGTACTATAAATACCTATGTATGTACCTGAACCTTATTTAATAAAGATCAAATTACGCGGGAAAATATAACGTAATTTTTAAGGATTTTTATTTATTTTCTGTTAAACAATCGATTTAATTAGCTAATAACAATGATTAGTTTGCAACAATTAAGTTCTTACATGAAAATGTTATGCCGGACACAAAAAGAAATAATTTTTTTTAAGAAAAAAATTCTGACATCTTTAACAGCATGCTTCACATTTTTTATAAGAACTTATGTTGATGTTAGCAAATACTTATTATGTTGACTAAAATAACATACTTAAAAAAAATTCACGTCTAGACTAATAGTCATACATATGCATGTGTAAAGAAAGTTACCACATTTCAAATGTGTATGATTTGGAAGATACAACTAAACTTACAAATTATATATATTATTTTTATTTTTATATCGTCTTTTCCCAAAGAAGTGCTTAGACAACAAGTTTAAGCATTGCATTACTTTATAGTATAATGTTGACTATACTATAGTAAAGATTTCTTTAATTTTGTCGTGTCTGTCACTACGACTTCATTGAAGCTATATCAAACATACCAAATTCAGACATACATAAGTTAGAAACTACTGAACCGATATTGATAATTCTTTACACAAAAAAAACAATGTTCTAACTATTGTAAACAGCAAACCGCAGATGTTCCAGGTGCATGGTCGAGTAAAGCTCGCCGTCGCCTTATACCTTCAAGGTAAACCTCTCTGTTGAAAAGACCCGCTGCTAATGGAACACTGTAATAGAACAAAACAAATAAGTCATTGCAGATTACAGACTACTAGCGGCTGCACCCGGCTTCACCTACGTGGTTATAAATTTGGTCCCAAAAGAACTCTTGATTGAGATAAAAGTATGATAGGAGATATTCTATTAATCTACGGCTTTATCTACATCTCCAAATTCATTTCATGCTTTCATGCTAAAATCCGTTAAGTTCTGTAATTTAACGAAAAACGCACAAAAGTTCACATTTGTAATTTTTAGTAAGATATCACCATTAGGACAGCGATTAGATCTCCTGGAATTATGAGATTAATTTAAAAATAAGTCAGTCTAAATCCGTTGAATCCCTTGAAATACTTACAATGATACAAAGAATACATATATATTAGTATTAATACACAACACGCGACACTCCGATTATCGGACAATTTTTTTAATATTGTTTCATTTTTGTTATAATGGATGCATAGAAGATGATGATGAAAATACTGTACACTTTTGTCAGCCGCCAGGTTGCATCACGTACGTGAGGTTGAAATTTGGAGTGGTCTTAGTTGACATAAACCTGCGAATACCTGGGAGAAACCTGGGAATAGGTGAGGTGAGGCGCGGGGTACAACAATCTCATTATGCGATTGGTTAATTTATGGATTTGCTTATTGTCTCCATGGGGAATTTAGCCGCTAACTTTAAAGATTTCTTGAGAGACTCGGGTGTCAGAGCAACTTTGGAGCAGGCTATGTCGTTTAGTAACGCCCCCAATTAGTAATCTAACGGGTTCAGATCTGGACTGAACGAGGAGCTGTCTTTAGCTTTTATTAAGTCCGGAACATTGTTCTCGAGGCAGGTTTGAGTTGTTCGTCCCTTGTGATCAAGAGCAGAACGTCTTGCTGAAAATTTCACGGTACATTCTTGAACAGTATATCACGCAGAGGCTTCATGGCACGATCCAAGACAGTCTCTTGATAAACTTTGGCTGAAGTCAGCAGGATTGTTATTTAGGACAGGATTGTGGACGCATACATGATGATTCCTCGTTCCCGATAAAAGTCTGTGGGCTATAGTAACTACTTAACAACAGGTGGACTATGTGCTCATTTGACTTGTATGAACTATTAAAAGAAAAACTAAAGATGGCGGCGACTCACACGTCGGTGCCGGGGCGTAGCGCGGCGGAGAACAGCGCCCACACGGGTTTGTGGTCGCTGGTGCACACCGACTGCACCGAGTTATACGCCATACACTTGAGACCGAAATTCACCGGCACGCTGGTCACTCTTCGTAGACCTGGACAGAATCAACTTTGTTATAAACTTATTTATAATATACTCAAATGTTGATTAAACTTGTCGCTCCAAATTGAGATGACCGCGTAATAAGCATGTCTCAAACACGAAATACTTAGTAGTAAAAATGGTGAATACTTAAACACCATTTTTAAGTGCGGTAAATAACAATCAAATTTGAAGTGAGTGCACGACCATTCTTAAATTTTCTCTCAACAATATCGTATCGACAAAGCCCACTTTTGACGCTAAATAAATGTGGCGACGATGACAACGATGCGGAAAGTGGGTTGCGGAATCCCGTTTCGCTCCCGTTACATGTTATTTTTATTTCAAATGGAAATCCTCAATATTTATCTACCTCCATGGGCGATAGATGCTTATATAATGTTTACCATCATTGCATATTGTGTGTATTATCAAAAGGTTGAAAATGTTGAAGTAATTGCTTCTTAATTATTAGTTTTTGAGTAACTAGTTAAGACTTAGAAAATCTATTTCTTACCGGAGAAGGTAGTGTTAGAATTATTCGTCATAGACCTTGCCTTGTACAGGATTCGGTCAGTGTACGCCGGCGCTCTCTGCTTACTCGACGTGTCGAATTGTTGACTCCCTGGGTCGTACTGCGAATTGAACAGTAACAGATGTTCTATAATACAATATAGCATTTAACTAAGTATAAATTAAAAGTGACTAATGGTTAAAGGGTAAATACTACTATAGTGGTTAAGTTACGAGGCTGGAGAGACACTTGGGTACATAAAGGCTGAATATCAATACTTTATGTGCTAAGTTTAGCTACTATACGCTTCTTGATCAATCTGTAAATAAACTATATTGGAGTACACTATTCATCAAACATGTCTTTGTACTCTTTGTCTTTGGGATGCTATGATGATGAGGACTCTGGGCTAAAGTAAACTTAATAGCTATTTTGTGAATAAGCATGGTTGTACCTTGTAGGTCGGTGGGAACGTAATGGGTGCCTCACGAAAATCTCGGAATGCTGCACCATCTTCTAAAACTGCTGTCAACTGGTCGGTGTGTAGCAAGCCGTGCGGAAGATATGGTGGCAGGGGAAACTGAGGAACGAATTGCGTTAATTTTATGGTCTTAATATTTAAACTAGTAAATAACAGCGGAAGTCTAAGTTCGATAAATATAAATTGAGTGTATAATACCATTGTTAATGTTTAACAAAAAATGTTGCAAGCTGTGTTTACCATCTTCCATCTTGCAGGATTTAAGAAACACCTGACCCCTAAACGTAAAAAAGTAAACGAATTTATTAGTCTTAGATAGGTCAGGGGTTATACTCTATAGGATAGCGAATAGGTCTAAAACTTTATTTGTGAATTTTCATTTGTTTTGCTGATTGAGTTGCTTGAATACTCTCTTCATTTATTGCAATATTTACTTTTGCAGTGTTTTTATTGTTGATTTTATTTGAGTTAGTTTTGTGTTTAGTTCATGTATATTGTCACTTGATATAATACGAGTAGCATTAGTGTCGCCAGAAAAAAATATCAGTATCAGGGGCATTTGTAATAAAGTAATAAATTCAATAATTTAAGAAAAAGTTAATCAAAATTAAAAATATATCTTTGTGGCACCCCCCGAGTTATTGTAGATGTTTTAGTCATGTGCCTTTTTAAAATCATTATTAATGTCAATATCTTTAATCTCCACAAACTGTTCCGTTTTTAAAATAAAATTTGAACAATTCATGTGTCTGATTTCTTATTCCATAGTGTTCTAGTTTCAGAATTATGATTTCGTGATCTATTGAGTCAAAGATAGAATAAAGGACTAAAAATAAACCACTGCCTTTTTTTAAAATTGATTTCCTGGAGAAATGATGTGTTAAGAAGAATATCTGTTGCACCATTGGTACCTACTCATTTTTGGTATCCGAACTGGCGAGTATGCATCACCGATTTTGATTGTAGATGTGTTAACAGCCTGCTTTAAGTAATTCTCAAATTCAAATGCCAATAACCTAATGGGTTAGGGTGCAGATTGCGAAACATGATGTCACAGGTTCGATCCCGCCATTCGGCTATAGTAGTAAGAACGATTAACAGGAATATTTTATTATATTAGTAATGTTTAAAGAAAATTTAGAAAAAATGTATTATCAATGTCTTATGTAGTGTTGGGTCCTTGTAACCTATACACATATGTTAGTAAATAAACACTGTGCTTTCCAAGTACCTGTGTAATTGAGAGATGTTTCAAATTATTGTTTCGAATTATTTCGCAGATTTGGACTATGGCAACATGTAATGTACATTAGATGTATATAAGATATACATGTAATGTACATTAGATGTATATTAGATATACATGTAATGTACATTAGATGTATATTAGATATATAACTGTTCACTCACTTCAGTTTGTTCGATCCAACGCAAAATAGCTGCTCGCGGTTCACCCAATCGAAAGTTTAAGTCTCCACACCAGAACACATAGTCAAAATTATTGGTGACATCTGAAAATACAAAAAAATAATGTTTGAATCTTTGTTTATTCTAAACATAATCACGATACAATAAGAGAAATAAAGAAAACCACGAAAATAAATTGCATTTTGTGGTATATATGTAGAGCAGGGTTTTGCCGCTGCTGATTTTTGCATGGGTAGTACGAGAATATAGGCGTAAAGGAGAGGCATCATGTGTTTCTGCTTTTCGTGAAGTTACCGGAGACACACTCCCCCTCCTTCTTCTTTATCCCTCCCCTCCTCCTGCCCTCATTTCTAAATATAGTCGGTGTCAATGTCAGTAATCACCTTCCATCAGGTGTGGTGCTGGCTTGTTTGCCCTTTCCCATAAAAAAAGTTAAACAACAGTCATGAAATAGGGACGAAAAAGGTAAACTAACCTTTACTTCTATGTCTACAAGGTAAATTCTTGGGCAAATCAACTGATCTAATGATCCTTTTAATATCAGACAGTCTTTCCTTCACCTTCTCTTGGTGTGCAGTGAGATGTGCTGTAACAAACAGGAACGTGGAGCCGAATAATGCGAATGAGATCGCCACTGCACCTTTGGTTCTAAATGCTGTCCCAGGCCGTACTGAAAGACTAGCATCCTCGGGTTGAGAGCAGTACCAAATCAGATCTCGTCTTATAAATACAGTTAAGTGAATTGTTCCTGAAATAAAGAAAAAGTCGAGATACTTTAAATATATCCTCCTGATTTTTAGGAGATGGATGAAATAATTAATAACAGGTAATGTTTCAGTTAAAGTAACAAATACAAGTAAAATTTAAAACAAAAAACTGATAACTTCCGGGCCACTTTTAATCATCATAAAATATTTAGCTTACCAGCCAAAAGTTATCTTTCTAGGATATACATAATAGTGCCATTACCATAAGCGTAAACAAAGAAACTAGAATCACGGGATATGGGTTATATGTCCAAGACTTCCGGTATTAGTCAATAATTTGAGTCTGGTACAAAAATATAGGCTCTGCAGTGGATCTCTATCCAGAACCACATTGTTGAATCTCAAAAAACTTACCCAAATAATAAGAATGAAGTAACAAATGTGATGGTCCCAACACTTCTTGGATTGTAATTTCCCATTCAGTCCGCTCAGAATATGATTCTTGTGTGCCAATTGCAAAAATATCAGGTACATGTTTCACCTGATTGGGGAAAATAAAATCTGCCAACTCCCTATGAAGAAATGTTATTTTTAGTGCCTGTTAATTTTTTTATGACTATACCAAACACAAAGTAACTACTGTTTAGTATTTTCTTATGAATTTATAAGCTCATAGAAAAAAAAAATATATATAAAGTTCTATAAAACATATAAAAATACATGATTTGAATTCCTTTGTATGAACACTGTTGGCTTACAAGAGATATTACATTATACCTTGGAGGTGCTTGCCCATTCATGTTCCATGTTCCTATAAATATCTTCACTTCTCTATCTGGAAATACATGCTCTAATTCAGCAGCTCCTAGCAGAGAATGGGATGCCAATCTTCCATATAGGTAGTTTCTGCAAATTTGTGTTTACAAAGGGCTTGAGTACCCAACATTTCGTTAACAAAAGCAATATGTTGGTACAGCAACAAGCAGAAGTTACATAGGCATAATATGGCAAGATATGTGTATTTTGGAATTATTGGATAGATAAACAAAAGAGCCACTGATTTTTTAATAACAAATAATAGTCTAGGATTATGTTTTGTTAAAAAGAGAGAAAGTAATCAAAATATAAGAGGTAAAATCAGTTAACCTTTCCCTAGCCTCCTGTGTAGGTATGAGTCGCAGCACTTGTGCAGCAAGTAGTGAGTTGCGAGCCAAGCTGTCAGTGCTGCCAGCACGAGAAGCTGACCGAGTGATGGTTGACTTATTCCTAAGTGAAGTTAAAGATGTATGAAAATATCAATAAATAACAAAACATTTTAATACATGCAATTCAATTATAGCTTACCTTCTTTTACGGTCTAGTGAACTGCTTCTATCACTCTCAGGAGATGAAGAACGATACAGAGGTTTATTTTCATTAGAAATCAAATGATCAGCTGATAATCGCTTGACAAACAATTTACTTTTTGGTTTAATGCCTTCAAGTGAACTGGTAAGTTCAAAATGTTTTTTGTCATCATCACTTTTAGGGAAGACGACAGTAGCCTTTGGAATATCATCAGATTTTGATTGCGCACCAGATATTGTTTGATCACTCAAACTATTATAAGAGTTATTTATTGGACTTGATGGTTTCGAGTTTGAACCCTCCTTCGAACCTGGTCCCTCCACAAAACTTTTAGGGCGAGATCGCTTGAAGAACGTTTTGCAACATTTAGGATAAATGTCATCATCATTACTGCAGAGATCTCTGCATTGGTTTATATTGCTTGCATTAATTTCTGCATTAGAATATTTTAGCTGAGTGGCAATATCTATATTGGAATCACTATTTTGCGCACTTTGAGCTAAAAAAGGATCTGCAGGGGATAATGGTCGCGAAGGAGACTGACTTAATTCGTCATTAGAATCGGTATCAACATAGCAGCCAACTTTTGGTGATTTTTTAACAAACAAGCGTTTACGCAATGATAATTTTTGTTTGGTCCTAGTAGGAGAAGTTGTCATATTTGGTTCTAAACCAATAATACTACTAATTTAATTTACAATTACATTTTTTTACTAATAATAAGTAACTTAACCTACAATAGAGAATAGACCTCAAAGTGTCATTAAATATTAAATTAATGTCAAATTGTCAAAGTCAAAGTATTTTATAAAAAAAGAAACGTCCAAAAATATTACTATAATATTATATTTCAAAACTAACTTAAATCTCGTACAAATTGAATCGACTACCAAACATTTTTAAAAGCCAATGACATTCAATAAATATTTTAATTATTTTTGTTATGATCATTGATGTTACTATGACTACAATAGGACAACATTGGACAGCACAGGTTATTTATAATGATAAATTTTCTTTTTGTGCCATAAAATCATTGTAGGTACCCCAATTCCTACAACATTATCGTGCAATTTTTATGATTCTGTATCATTATTGTACGTAGTATTGAAACAATATTGAAGATTGCGCAATTATTTTAAGCTAAGCGAGTTTAAATAATATTACTCCATATTTAATAATTGTGTCGTATGTATAGCACCTTTTTACTTATGATAACATTGTATCTCGATCGATCGATCGATCGATCGATATATTATATTTACACGTTTTTATAACATCCAAAAATACAAATAAAAGCTTCTCCTCCAAATCCTTTACTGGTTTTTTTACCGTCCGGAATGTTGTTGACATGACTCCGTCCATTAGTATAATTTACGAAGATACTTTATTTTGACTTTTATTGTGGCGTATGAAACAGATTAGAGATCAAGATTAAGTGGTAACTTTTTAAAACAAAATTTTGTTTATATTCTTTAGCCACTGAATAATGGAGTAATGTATTTTTATGGAGATTAAACAGATTGGAACATGCACATATAAAAAGTTGAATGAAACGACAGAATGTCAGTTATTTAAGGCAATAAAAACTTAAATTTATGAAATACTTTTAATTATAAATACTTAATTTTTATCTTTATTACATTATTAATACTTTATTTTTTTAAAAAAAAAGTATCCATCCCTATGGACACATTAACACTCGTCCTCAGATTTTAGCTTTAGTACTTACTCTGAGCTCTCGTCAGATAGTAAAGGTAATATCATAGAGTACCGTACATAGATCGAAAATATTCTTTAGTCATATTATTTTTCATTAAATTAGGTACCTTTTCGTAGTCAGATTATGTGTAAACTAGAGCCTTACATAGGAACAAAGTTTAAATTAAAACATTATATGTTGTTTAGAATGTTATTTATTTAAAGAAAATTTTGCAAATAAAATATATAAAAGACAAGATTAATGTTTCCCGTTGTGGTTTATGGGTATCTATATAATTAGAGAAAATAGGAGCAAAGTTACCATTATCATAAACAAATTATTTTGCAAATTTGTCGCCATGCCGGTACCTGGTACGAGTAGATTTATACCGTTGTATTCTGGAGTTGGAGATAAGCTTCCACCGACTACCGATTGAATTCCATTGCCTATAACAGACAGATAGAATCATGTTTTTAACAATAACTAATTACTAAGCATCAAGAATTAATTTATTGAAAACTATTGGGTTGGTTTGAAATTTTAACTCCCTGGTGATCAAGAAGTAATGGAGACGGAGACCCAGTTGTTTTCAATATGCCATTATACCATCATCACGGATGAATGCACTAGTAGATACATCCGGGTGGATGGATTGTGTGTTCGTTTGTTAGTACCTACTTGTACTTACAGTTATTTTAAAATAGTAATTTTTTTACGTATGAAAAAAAAGTCAATAACTCACGATTGATTTGGTTGATGAGAGGGGATCTGTTCCGATTAATTAGTTTTTTGAAAATAATGTACAATCGAACAATCGTACATAAGTTTCAAAAAACTACAAATAAGCATTAGTGAAAAGTTGTTGAATCGATTAAATGGTCAAGACCTGTATCCACCCCTCTATATATATATCTCTATAGTGATACGATCGGGAGAGCTTATTTTTAAGTAATATTTGAGATATAAAAAAACCGTTTTTCGAATTACTTAAACACCCTTATAATGCAAATGAAACGTAAGCGCCATTCGTGACAAAATATAATTTATTGACCTCGGCAAAAGTAATGACATCGAAGGATTACTTTATCGGTGAGTCGGCGGCAACGTGATTAAATTTAGTATCTATAGTTATAACTTCTCGTCCTTCCTGTACATGTAGTATAGACAAAAACAAAATTTTGAGTTTTTTAAGTCGCTTACCAATATTACACATATCATTTGTACAGGCTCGATAGTAGGTTCTAAATGTTGGATCAGTTACTTCGTGATTCAGATAATCTGGTGATTCTTCACAGCCCCGTGTAAAACTTGCCACAACACCGATGGGGTCCTTTAACCAAGAAAAAACTTAGTAAATACTCATAATTCAGATATGTTAAGATATTAATATATTGGCTGATTTTTTTTTGAGAAACGGGACAAACGAGCAAGTGGTTCACCTAATTGTAAGTGATTACCGTTGCCCACGTATATCTTCAGCTCCAAAGGAGCTGCAGGTGCGTTGTCGACCTTTAAGGATATTTGGAGGATGAGAGAAAGAGAGAATGAGGAGGGCGTTATCCCCCTCTCATTCTCATTCTCTCACATTTTCCCATCCCCTATGGGAGGGGGAAATGTTTCACGTCGGTATTCTACGAGGTCGCGGTACTACGTCGGTCGAGCCGGCCTATTCGAGCAGCAGCAAAAGCTGCCGCTTGGCTTACTTTATAAAATCGTGTGTATACATAAGATAGGTATACATCAGGCAATTATCAGTTATTTGGCTAACTATAAAATCTCAACAACATTCTGAAAATTATTTTAATGTGTTCTTTTTACACTTACAATATATTCCTGCCTCATAATTGTGCAATACGTGAATGGACAGTCGACGGTTGTTGTAGAATTCGTTATGGTCAGACAGGACTGATCCGAGTCTACTGATGAAAAACTGCACGCGTAGCATCGTAATTGAGCTGTGAAAGTTATTTATGATCGATTTATACTGCATTTCTCCAAGCAATAAATTACTAGTAAATTACATCAACCCGTAAGCAGTAATTGCGTGAAATAAATTAACGCGTTATGCACTGGATTCGCATCCCTCGCCTTACAAAATTTTCTTTACGATGTAGGAAAAATCTCTGTAAACCACCATGTTTAACATTATAATTCAAACGCTTTGATATCAAATCCAATAAATTTCAGTGAAAAACCGATTAATTATCTAAATGGTATGAAACGTCATAAGAATATCAACAGAACTTTTAGACTTCATTTCCTAATTTTTTGCATCTCAGAGATCTAAATACTTTTATGATTTTACAATTATAAAATGGGTACTTACTACAAACCTAAAATACTTAAATAGAATTTTACTTTTGGCAGTTTCCTATATTTTTTCATAACTTTTTATTAAACAGTATGGAGTTATAATTACTCACTGTCACCCAGACAGTTTTTCATACTTCATCTAGTTTAGTATCTAAGAAGAAATTCAATGACTTACCGCTTGTCCTACTAATTACACTAATAATAACTAATACAATTTTTAAATCCATTTTTTATAAAATCTTATCGTTTACATATTACGCACCAAATTAAATATTTTCCTGAAACGTTTAACAAGAATCCCGACGTACCAATTACTGAATTATTCACTTACACTCACTACAATCTTATCTCTGTTCCTTCATTTGTTGTATTAATTATCAATGAGATATTTATTAATCTATAGATTTGTATCAGATACATTGTGTGCTGCGAAAATCACGATACTCGTGATTTAATTGGGTATCACTGTGCGTATCCCTATAGCTTTTCTGTCTGATGATGATGATGTGCTCATAGTTGCTCGTGACATACTTAGTTGCTATTATTTTTGCAACGCGCCGTTAAGAAATTCATATAATTATAATAAAACGTTGAGTTATAGGCGCTTACAAGTGTAACTGACAATAGTAACTATTTATAAGTATTTTAAATGGTTTAAACCATTTCTTGTATTTACGCGAACACGTCACATTTGAAATGAAACTAATATTTACGGATTTTTATATGTATATTTAGACTTGTTCTTAGTTTTTATAGGTGACTGTCCAATTAGATATTGTCTGATAGCGCTTATAAGATTAAATAAAATAGTAAATGTCATTAAATCTTAATGCTATTAAAAGTACAGAGTAGCAAATATCGAAATCATCGTAAGAGTTTTAGAAATGTATATCTCCTATAAAATATGAATTCTAGGATTATGTTGCTTGTTGGCAAATAATTAAAAGTAAAGTACATTACATTAAATTTTATATTATATTGTGGAAAGCAACATTGAACATAAAGTGTATTTAGGAAATTTTGTTAAAGAAATAAATTTGTGAAACTATGTAAAATTTTGTCCAGAAATACAGGTAGAGAAAGGTCAAGAAAGCATACGCTTAATTTAACACTGATACGTAGTAGTATTGTATATCGTATTAGTCGGGGTAGTTCTATGTCAACATTACCAGAAGTTAATCAGTGAGAGTAATCAGCTAACATTCTACAGAACAGACTGTTTTAAAGGAGAATACGATTACGATATCGTTTATGATGTACTAATATCTCAAACAGTAAAATGGTGACAGATAAAATCATCCCGTAGAGGAGCGTCAGCAGTACCGGGTAGAAATCCGTCATGTTGACCGACCCGAAGCTACCCGTTTTAGTAATGCATACAGGCTTCTTTGAATACATTATTTTATTTGCACGATCGTTAAACCCGAACTCTTGGTTTCTAAACGATCTGAAAATCGGTTGGGAAAAAAATTAGATAATAGCTATTAATTGTAAAATATATGTGAACTGTAGGTGAATTGTTGGTTTCTTGTTTAATTAATTATTAAATATAAGAGGATATGTGTTTTGTAGCACTGCTTAGACTGTACCTAAAAGTTACAGGAAGTGTATTACAAAAATAGTTATCATTATAACAAATTAGGAATTACATGTTTATCAATCGGAACTTTAATGATTCAAACGACAAAAGCCTATATTATGTTTACAATGCATTTGTTCATTATTTACGTTTGCATACCATTTCCCCATTCCCAATTCCCTTATTTTTCAAAAATGTCCCCCTACTCAACATAAATTTACTTAATTTATTCCTTCTTACCCTATTTTGAAAATTTCCTTATATGGAGAATCTTTACGACAAGTTTGCCACGGCTTGTTGTTCGATAAATATGTAATTTCGCGAAGACTGCACTTTTCATGTTCATAAAAATATTGTTCCACAAATTTATATCCGATACCAATATTCATATTAAAAGCAAAAGGTTCCTGAAAATAGCATTATTACCAAGTACATGAAGTTTTGTAATAATATAGTTCGTATGTCCAAATTTGAGAATATTTTAACCTTCTGAAGTTTGCGGATTCCATCCTCTAGCTTGATGAAATTGGGCCTTGAACCGCGAGGAGCAATTTTATTTTGGTAAATCGCCTTTCTAACGGGTTCTGTAGCTATCTGAAAGATTATTGAAATAATTATAGTTGCCATTCTGTAGAACTTAAATGTCAAAGACTAGTACCTCAACGGAGAACACTTTCACAGTTTATTGCATGGTTTTTTGTGCGGATTATGCTGCTGCTCGAATGGGCCGGCTCAGCTGGGGTCCTCGACCACGCAGAATACCGATGGGAGGCAGATGCATCTTTTGCTTTTGCGTTTCTTTTGGTGCGTGAGTTAACCAGATGCCTACTCCCCCTTCCTCCCATCAACATACCCAAAAATCGTCCATCCCATCTCCCAAATATCCTTAAAAGGCCGACAAGGCACCTGCAATTCCTCTGGTTTTGGAGATGTAGGTGTGTGACGGTAATCACTAACCATCAGGTGAACGATTTATACTGCATTTCTCCAAGCAATAAATTACTAGTAAATTACATCAACCCGTAAGCAGTAATTGCGTGAAATAAATTAACGCGTTATGCACTGGATTCGCATCCCTCGCCTTACAAAATTTTCTTTACGATGTAGGAAAAATCTCTGTAAACCACCATGTTTAACATTATAATTCAAACGCTTTGATATCAAATCCAATAAATTTCAGTGAAAAACCGATTAATTATCTAAATGGTATGAAACGTCATAAGAATATCAACAGAACTTTTAGACTTCATTTCCTAATTTTTTGCATCTCAGAGATCTAAATACTTTTATGATTTTACAATTATAAAATGGGTACTTACTACAAACCTAAAATACTTAAATAGAATTTTACTTTTGGCAGTTTCCTATATTTTTTCATAACTTTTTATTAAACAGTATGGAGTTATAATTACTCACTGTCACCCAGACAGTTTTTCATACTTCATCTAGTTTAGTATCTAAGAAGAAATTCAATGACTTACCGCTTGTCCTACTAATTACACTAATAATAACTAATACAATTTTTAAATCCATTTTTATAAAATCTTATCGTTTACATATTACGCACCAAATTAAATATTTTCTGATAGCGCTTATAAGATTAAATAAAATAGTAAATGTCATTAAATCTTAATGCTATTAAAAGTACAGAGTAGCAAATATCGAAATCATCGTAAGAGTTTTAGAAATGTATATCTCCTATAAAATATGAATTCTAGGATTATGTTGCTTGTTGGCAAATAATTAAAAGTAAAGTACATTACATTAAATTTTATATTATATTGTGGAAAGCAACATTGAACATAAAGTGTATTTAGGAAATTTTGTTAAAGAAATAAATTTGTGAAACTATGTAAAATTTTGTCCAGAAATACAGGTAGAGAAAGGTCAAGAAAGCATACGCTTAATTTAACACTGATACGTAGTAGTATTGTATAACGTATTAGTCGGGGTAGTTCTATGTCAACATTACCAGAAGTTAATCAGTGAGAGTAATCAGCTAACATTCTACAGAACAGACTGTTTTAAAGGAGAATACGATTACGATATCGTTTATGATGTACTAATATCTCAAACAGTAAAATGGTGACAGATAAAATCATCCCGTAGAGGAGCGTCAGCAGTACCGGGTAGAAATCCGTCATGTTGACCGACCCGAAGCTACCCGTTTTAGTAATGCATACAGGCTTCTTTGAATACATTATTTTATTTGCACGATCGTTAAACCCGAACTCTTGGTTTCTAAACGATCTGAAAATCGGTTGGGAAAAAAAAATTAGATAATAGCTATTAATTGTAAAATATATGTGAACTGTAGGTGAATTGTTGGTTTCTTGTTTAATTAATTATTAAATATAAGAGGATATGTGTTTTGTAGCACTGCTTAGACTGTACCTAAAAGTTACAGGAAGTGTATTACAAAAATAGTTATCATTATAACAAATTAGGAATTACATGTTTATCAATCGGAACTTTAATGATTCAAACGACAAAAGCCTATATTATGTTTACAATGCATTTGTTCATTATTTACGTTTGCATACCATTTCCCCATTCCCAATTCCTTATTTTTCAAAATGTCCCCTACTCAACATAAATTTACTTAATTTATTCCTTCTTACCCTATTTTGAAAATTTCCTTATATGGAGAATCTTTACGACAAGTTTGCCACGGCTTGTTGTTCGATAAATATGTAATTTCGCGAAGACTGCACTTTTCATGTTCATAAAAATATTGTTCCACAAATTTATATCCGATACCAATATTCATATTAAAAGCAAAAGGTTCCTGAAAATAGCATTATTACCAAGTACATGAAGTTTTGTAATAATATAGTTCGTATGTCCAAATTTGAGAATATTTTAACCTTCTGAAGTTTGCGGATTCCATCCTCTAGCTTGATGAAATTTGGCCTTGAACCGCGAGGAGCAATTTTATTTTGGTAAATCGCCTTTCTAACGGGTTCTGTAGCTATCTGAAAGATTATTGAAATAATTATAGTTGCCATTCTGTAGAACTTAAATGTCAAAGACTAGTACCTCAACGGAGAACACTTTCACAGTTTATTGCATGGTTTTTTGTGCGGATTATGCTGCTGCTCGAATGGGCCGGCTCAGCTGGGGTCCTCGACCACGCAGAATACCGATGGGAGGCAGATGCATCTTTTGCTTTTGCGTTTCTTTTGGTGCGTGAGTTAACCAGATGCCTACTCCCCCTCCCTCCCATCAACATACCCAAAAATCGTCCATCCCATCTCCCAAATATCCTTAAAAGGCCGACAAGGCACCTGCAATTCCTCTGGTTTTGGAGATGTAGGTGTGTGACGGTAATCACTAACCATCAGGTGAACGATTTACTCGTTTTCCTCCTTTACCATAAAAAAAAACGTTGCCCGTGTTTGATATGAAAACATCAGGACGTATAGCCCTTTACATCCCATCGTAATTTATAAGTTCAGTAAAATAAAAATAAAATAAAAATTGATGGTGAATTAACTGTAAATAATGGTTTTATTAAAAAATATTGATTTTCATTAATCGCTACGCTCGGCAAGCGACATCCTAGATAGGTATGTTCTGATCTGTTTTGTCTTATACGTCGATAAATCGTTCGGATGTTACGTATGAGAGTGTTTGTTTCGTGCACCACAAAAAAAAAACTCACTATAAAGTACGTATACTTTATGTTTAAGTTAAAGTAGAAAGTAAAATCACAATAAATAAAGTAGGATACGTTATCGCAAAGTACGGTTAGCAACCCTACGAAGGAGTAACCGTAGACCGCAGGCTTTCCTTCGCCAAATTTATAAAAAAAGGTAAAGGATAAGACGGCTTTCGTCTCGGGCCACCTTCCCGCCCTACAAACAAACGCAGCAAAATGTACCTAAAGCGTAATATTTTATCATACAAAACTCGCAAACACCCTACATTTACATTTACACATTTACCACGGGGAATGTTCTGAGGAACTGTTCGGATTGATCCCAGCTGCTGAGTTTCACCATCGTACGTCGCGACAGAATTTGAAGTTCCATCGATACCACCTAGATGGTTGGCATTCCACCACAGTGCGTTTTAATTGAAGCTTTCTGCCACGCACTTCGACTTTGTGTAATCAGCTGTCGCCAGCAGTATTTCCGAACTGTTACGACTTAGGGACCTTTAAGAAAAGAGCCTATTCCTTCCTTAAAGGCTAGCAGCGCATCTGTAGCTCCTCTGGTGTTGTAGATGTTCGTGGGCGTCGGTGATCACTTACCATCAGGTGAACGATTTACTCGTTTTCCTCCTTTACCATAAAAAAAACGTTGCCCGTGTTTGATATGAAAACATCAGGACGTATAGCCCTTTACATCCCATCGTAATTTATAAGTTCAGTAAAATAAAAATAAAATAAAAATTGATGGTGAATTAACTGTAAATAATGGTTTTATTAAAAAATATTGATTTTCATTAATCGCTACGCTCGGCAAGCGACATCCTAGATAGGTATGTTCTGATCTGTTTTGTCTTATACGTCGATAAATCGTTCGGATGTTACGTATGAGAGTGTTTGTTTCGTGCACCACAAAAAAAAAACTCACTATAAAGTACGTATACTTTATGTTTAAGTTAAAGTAGAAAGTAAAATCACAATAAATAAAGTAGGATACGTTATCGCAAAGTACGGTTAGCAACCCTACGAAGGAGTAACCGTAGACCGCAGGCTTTCCTTCGCCAAATTTATAAAAAAAGGTAAAGGATAAGACGACTTTCGTCTCGGGCCACCTTCCCGCCCTACAAACAAACGCAGCAAAATGTACCTAAAGCGTAATATTTTATCATACAAAACTCGCAAACACCCTACATTTACATTTACACATTTACCACGGGGAATGTTCTGAGGAACTGTTCGGATTGATCCCAGCTGCTGAGTTTCACCATCGTACGTCGCGACAGAATTTGAAGTTCCACCGATACCACCTAGATGGTTGGCATTCCACCACAGTGCGTTTTAATTGAAGCTTTCTGCCACGCACTTCGACTTTGTGTAATCAGCTGTCGCCAGCAGTATTTCCGAACTGTTACGACTTAGGGACCTTTAAGAAAAGAGCCTATTCCTTCCTTAAAGGCTAGCAGCGCATCTGTAGCTCCTCTGGTGTTGTAGATGTTCGTGGGCGTCGGTGATCACTTACCATCAGGTGAGCCACACGCTCGTTTGCCCCCTTCTTCTATATAAAAAAAAACCCTTATGTGGTATGTAAATGTCGTTTTCGCGCATGTCCCTAAAAGTCGATTTAAGTCGACTATCCTCATTTCAAGTCATTCATTAACGCTTCATGCGCAGAGGGACCGGCGCATGTCCTTATAGACGAGATTTACACCGCGACCTACAATTTCCTTATGACGTAGTTAGCGTTCAAAGAAATGTCGTTAAGATATTTCGACAGATGGAAAGGATCGCACCGATACTTACTACACCTCCCTCGTCATAAACACCCGATACATGTCATTAACGACAGTAAGACACGAGGCGTTCGTGGGGACAGTCTGCAGTTCGCGTTCGCTACAGCAACACCGCTCGGACCACAGGATATCTCAAGCGTTTATTGATATAAACGCTTCGAGAAACCGCCCGCGTTCTCTAGCGCGGCGGCGAATACCCCCAGGTCGCGGCGAACTGCACTAGTCATGAGGAAGAAAGGTAGTAAAAGCTCTGCGTCAAAGATGTCGACATCGGCATCTTCCAACGCCAACACCAGCACGGAGACCTCGGCGACCAGCGTGTCCACCACGGACAGCAGCGCCGAAAAGGAGGATACACCGTCAAACCCAACATCTCCAGACGTTGCCGACCTATCGCCAAGGGCTCGTGTTGAGCACGAGCTCACGACGATACGGTACATGGAGAGCTTGGGGGCATTCGCCTGCCCATCCACTCCGAGATCTATCATCGCGGAGCTGGAGAAGTCCCGGACAGACCTCGTGGCTTCGGGCCACAACATCGGACCCGAAGAACTGGCAAAGATTCAGCAGGCAGCGAAGGACCGTGTAGACACGGAGATACTTCGCCCTGCTAGACGCCACAGAAGCCCAGAAGAGGAAGAGGCAGACTGCAAGCGCATCTGCCTCGAGGAAACCACCATCCCCAGCGCAACTCGCGACCCGCCTGCCCAAGTAGCAGAGGCCGCGCCCCTCGCTTCCCACGAAGCCCCCTCCACTTCCACGGCTGGGACCACGGCTAGCACTCCGCGCACCGCTCCGGTAGCGCCAGAGTCTCGCAAGCCGTGCACCACGCCCCAACGCACGCCCACACCCGTCCACCATTCCTCTCCCCCAGCCTCTCCAGATACCACACAAAGCGGTAATGGATTGATGGCTACGGAGACCAGAAACACCACGCAATCCACCAGCTATGCGAGCATCCTGAGCGTGCAAAAAGAGCGCTCACAACGCCCTCCAACCCTGGTCTCGGAAACCTCCGACACCCAGAGGTTGGTGAAAGCTCCCCGCTTCCCACCCATCATCGTGGAACACCTGCCCAACTGGACTCACCACTTCCGAGTCCTGTCCGGCAATATCGGACGTAGACCTAACGCCCGCCCTTTTGGGAAGGGAGTCAGGTTCTACCCCGAAACAGCCCAGGAGAACCACGCCATCACCGCCTACCTAACCTGGCTGGAAAAGGAGGAGAAAGTAGCTTGGTTCACGTACTCCTTACCGGCAGACAGAAGTGTCAAGGTCGCAATACGCGGGCTGCCGGAGGGTACGGAACCAAGCGAAATCGCAGAGGACCTCCGGATCCAAGGTTACATGCCGGAATACATAAAGAGCATCAGTGCGCGGAAGGGACGACCAGGCGTTATCTTCTTCGCGCAACTGAAGAAGACTCCGAACATCCTCCAGACACTGTATTCTGTCACCGAGATACTTTGTATGCCCGGTGTCAGAATAGAGGCCTGGAGGGGAAAAAGAGGCCAGGCACAATGCCATCGCTGCCAACTCTTCCGCCACTCATCGCACTGTTGCCACCGGCCACTGGCGTGTGTGTGCTGCGGAGGTAATCACGCCGCCAGGGACTGCCCGAGACCTCGGGAGGAGCCGCCAACTTGCGCAAACTGTGGACAGGAGCACACGGCTAACAACTCCTAATGCCCTGTCTACCAGCGGGAACTCCGTAACCGCTGCGCAGGGGCAGTGGCTCTAACCAGGAACCGGACTGCCAGGACACAAGAGGCGAGGGCGGAATCTGCCGTGAGCCATCAGGCTCCGTCAGAACCACCTCGCCAACCGGAAAACGCCCAACCCCCCTCAAAGCGCAAACGGAGACGCAGAGGAGGGAAAAAGAAGGCAATAACACCAGAGCCTCCAAAAAAACTCACAGCCACCACCCAATGACAACAACAGGAGACGAGGCCATGCCCGGAACCCCGGCCGACGCCCGTCTCCGCCCAACACCACGTCTCGCGGACGGAACCCACTGTCCCGTTGTCGACAGTGATTACCATCCTGCAGGACATACTCCTGGCCTCCCTAAACGGAGACGACATAGGCCAGCCAGCAATCCAGGGACTCGCCAAATTAGCGGAACTACCTAGCCGTGCCCCAGAAACCACAAACCCCATCCAACCCTAAATAATCTATGCGCCGCCCCCGCGGGCAGGATGGACGGGCTTTCCCCGAAAGGGGTCCACCTGGCCACCAGCTCGCGGGGAGACTGGCGCAGAGACACCGAAGGCAAGCGTTTACGCACCCCCATGACCCGCACGTACTTCTACGTGCGGCGAACAGATACCACTGAAGGGGGCCAAGCCCCGATACAGTTCCTCCGACGCTCAAAAGGCGTCGAGAGAAGACCTGATAGGCGTTCGTGGGACAATGTCGTATACATTTCTATAACAACGTTCTAGTAAGTGCCCAAAGTCTTCCTATCAATTGGTTTAAAAAATATTTAACAGTGATTGAGTACCCTTTTTCATTACATACTCAGTCAAATTTGGTTTAAATTAGTTTAGTCAGGCAAACATCTAAACCTTTATATTTATAATGTTAACATCAAAACAATAGGACTTAGAATTTAAAGGAGTTTAGAACATTTTCAAGAAGTCTTGCAAACAAGGACCAAATTCTACCATATAGTTATTAGGAACTTGCGTGTTTTACAATTTAATTTGAAGATTTGAAATTCATATGTTTTACCGAGAAATAATGTCTGTTGTACGCCGTATCTTCTGATCCAAGCTCCAACCCTGAGTTGAGGAGATCCGACAGACTTTGAATTCGGTTTGAGGTTGACTGCAGCAATGCCACAATGTTCGCAGAATATGAGGTGTACAGGAACACAAAAGCCAAAAACAGTATGAACATCACGAAGCGTCCAAGAGTACCTGTTGCATCGAAATTCAATTGAGTTACCGGTGTTAGACAGTGCCATACATTTTAATATATACTAACCTTTCAATTCCGTTGAACTTCCTTGTTGTGATATAGCACTTATAACCATAATTGCAACGTCGCTTATATTTGGCTCCAGTACTGTGTGGTTGAACTGGAAGACAATGTAATTTTTCGGATGTTACAATTCATAGAAAAATTACTACTTAAAAAAACCTATTACTTAAAAAAAACTATTGATTATATCCTTTGATAACTCATAACGTTAGTGGAAACATAATGATTTCTTGCATTTACGCGAATAACGCGTACACACACTAGATAAATAATAGTTTCATTTCAAATGATATTGTAAACAGTTTGGTAATGTAGTCTAACCACAAATAATTACCATTTTTGTCATCATAATCATCGTTATCAGCTTTGACTTAGTGGTCAACGTACCTGACTGAGTCAAGGGTCCTGAGTTCGTATCTAAGCCGAAAACAATGTATTATTTTATTCTGTCTCGTGTTTGTATGCGTTTGTTCATTTTATTTTGCAATCCATTATGTATTATACAATATTCAATACTATAACTAGTCTGGCCATAAATAATCAAATGAAAACGACGAAGAAATAGTGAAAATTATGAATTTTTTCGGAATTTAGTTTGTATTGCGGTAATTATGTAAGAAACTTCGATCGATATTCCGCCATTTCACATATTATTCATCACCGTGATTGTACAATTACATTATGGAGTAGGGTATCAAGGAAAATAGCATTGCAGTGATTACATAAAGTGGGTATGGTGGATGCGTTTGTGATTTTTAGGACGCTTCACAGGTTAGGCATCAGCTGTATGTTTTTTATCGCACTATCGAAAAGTATACTAACGATTCCTCTGTTGAAGAACAAATGAAGGAAGGAAGGAAAAAAAGGACGACCCCGCTCTATTAGGACCAGACTGGTCGCGAGAAATGAAGATTCCCGCTGTCATGAATTATTAAACAAGACCTAAAGCTAGATGCTTACTGTCGATATACAGAACATGCCCTAAATGCTCAGGGGCATCAGAAAAAGGATCGATAAAAACGCTTGCTATACCGATACGCCATAAGACAAAGAAACATAGAAGATACAATATGATAAGCAAAATGACATAGTATTATGTTCAAAGCTCTAACGAAATCTTGCGACTTGTTGGTTAAATTCACCATGGTCATCGTCCTGCATGAATTATGATTTGGAGGGGGGTTCCCCACAAAGGAATCACAAAGCTTAACTTTTATGAAAAGGTAGAAAGATTTCGGCCAACGTTTAACAAGAGACTGCCTTGGAACGTGTAGTGAAGCAGTGACTTATTAGTACTTTTTGTACCATGGCCTTTTCTGAAAGATACTGCTCCTCCTTATTTAGATAGTGTGTAAATCCATTGAATATATTTTTTAATTAAGTTAAATTTTTCGTAATTAAAACTTTTATTGTAAGTTGTAATATTGTGACATTTACTGCTAAAATAGAGCTTTTTAAATATCTACGAGTATGTACTGTGAAAATTTATGTAGGAATTTACACGAAATAAGTGTTTATCTGTTTGAAAGACCTAAATATATGACTTTGACAAGGCTTAGTAAACTATCACAGCAATGTGGCGTTCGTCTGCGGTTCTACGGCGATACTTTCACACAATTCCCACTGATGTCGAATTATTAGACATAATATACAGACAGACATTTTGGGGTATCCACCATTTAACAATAAATATGCATTTTAATGTGTGACAGAATTTACGGCCATACTAGCTATAATACATATTGTAACATGTATTATATTTAATGTCTGTTTTATATGCAAATGATTTAGTTTCTGTAATCACCATTGATTTTATTACGGATACAAAGTGGAATTATGTATTCATATTTATAAGTGCCATGTCGTAAGGTCACCGTCTATAGAAATTCGCCTCTACGTCTCATCGCATCCCGTGACGTAATTAACCGACTCTTAAGTGAAATTTTGGAAAAATCGTTGTATTCAATAGTGACAAAATAAAAATATGAATTATGACCTATTATACATATAGGTGTGTGATGCCAAGTAGCAGTACCTAACATTGTTATTGCATTTACCTTACATGCTAGTACTACATACAATGTCTTATGAATGTCAAAATTTTGAAGAAACAAAACGATTTATTTTATACCTTTTTATCGTTAGCTGTGTTTACGTTCTCCCATTGAGCAGTAATATACAGAAGGAACATTAAAATAAACACAAGTCCAATTATACAACACCATACTATCGGTTTGAAAGGTAAGACAAACAAATTATTTTGATAAGAAAGTGCAGGTTCCCGGAACACAAACTTTACTGTAGCCGAACCCGGGGAGTACATATATTGTAATATCGCCAATCGTTTCTTATGGAAGAATATATCTGTGCCTGTAATAATATAAAGAGCATCCTTTTATTTTAAATAAACCGTTGGATCAACAAGTCAGACAGGATTTTGGAAACTCAGTTCTAAAGGAGCACTCGTAAATCCGTCAACTACTTCGTCTATTTATGAAATGACATAACATGAACTTTCCACATGCTTCCAGCAAGTGGAAAGTTCCAAGTACATTGTTAATGTAGTTTATTTAAAATTCACAATACCTGATATCTGATAAAAAACATATTTTTTTTGGAAAGGATAGTACATATTTAATTTTACTGAATACTATATACATATTTATCTTACCCACTTGTTGAGCACAGTGATGTTCCTGCCAACTGTCATTGTCTGTGGATTTCTCTGCATGCTCATCAGAACTTCGTTTGTAAGTTAACAGTATTTACCTCGTACATGTGAGGTTGACATTTATATAAAAAGCTGGTACGTTCCCTCTTTACTTTCTAATTGACCGGCTCTTTTTTTAATTAAGTCTCAGTTTGACATTTGTTTTTTTAATAGAAAAAATATTCTCATTTATTAGATACCTGTCAACTCAGCTTTGCCTTGAGCGATATCCCCAACCATTCCGTTCCATGTACCGTTGACATAATAACCCCATGTCTCAGCATAAATAACAGAACAACTTGCGTTGATGAAATCATAAATAGGCATACATCGGAGAAAACCAAGTTTAGCCACAGGGTCACTGTGGATGTTCCTGCAAATATCACGACGTTTCATTACGTGTTTGGCAAAAAGAAAAATTAGAATAGAATATCAATGAAGAACAGATGCTTATAGTCTTTAACTAAATGGTGGTTTTTGCAGTTTATTACATTCGGTTAAAATAATCCTTACATACAAATTCATTTTACAATAATTCGTTGTACTTATGTCTTCATTATCAGGTGTCCCTTTACTGGTTTATAAAATATCTGAATTTTTAAAAAATTAAATGAACAGGGCGAGTGTTGTGAATAAACAGACCCTTTTAAAAATGACATTTTATAATTACTCCAGTCGGTTTAAATATTATTAAACAATAATTTATCTATTATTGAACATAAGCTTATACACACAATTGCGTTCCGTTCCGGGTTCCGTACAACTACACAATATATTTGTGTTACGTATTTACCGAAAACTTTGTGCTCTTTAGTTTTTGTTACCTAGTTTGATGCTTGTATTACCATTTTTACGATAAAGCAAAAAATAGTTATTTTATATTTGTGCTGGTGACGTATCTGACAAAGAAAACTAAGACAGGCCCACCTGCCACGTTGTTCCAAATGAGATTTGGTAAAAAGGGTTTGAAAGACTAAACTAAATGTGAATGAATGTAAAGCTTATTTAATCATTTGCATTCTCTCCCCTCTCCCTCTCCCCTTCCCGAAATGTCAAAGGTCGGAGTTACAGTTGTACGTGAGCGTCGGTAATCACTTACCACCACCTGAGCCTGAAGTAAGTTTGCCCCTCTTTCCTTTAAAAAAAAAAAACGAAATGTCAAACGTAGTGGACTCTTGCTGTCTTCGCCACTTCGGGGATTAGCGTCACTTATCATACTTTATTTTCCGAAGAAGCTACAAGAAGGTTGCTGTAGCAGATCTGAACAGAATCGTGCGCAATGGAAAGCACTTAATTTCTGCTTTCCCATAATATTTATAGTGTTTATTTACTCCTTCTATTTACTCTTTTTATATATATAGTGATTATCTCCTTATCCAATTTACTTTTTTTTCTGATAATTGTTAAATAAATCAAATTATTGACAAAAAGGAAACATGCATGTCTAAGAAAATAGTATAAGGAAGAGTTGTGAATTCCGTCAACTCGGATTTGACTCGCACAACAGACAGACGAAATGACAAATAGGGTGCCCAAATATCACGACTAAGCCACGACTGCATTACCGCATGTCAAATAACTCTGATTTGGTTTTGTTGTCTGTAATTGTAACGGAAATTGTTATTGGCTCCCCAGATAGATTTTTTCGCCTGATGGAAGCAGATTCGCTAATATCTTTGGATTTATTAAGACCGTGGTCTGTGTCCCAGGTTCCAAAGTTTTCTAATATCCATTTGCTGTTTTTCTTTCCGATTCTATAAGCTGAAATGAAAACACATGTTACAAGAACAGAAGTCAACATAGCGAATTATATTTTTGTAAAAATAAAATCTTGTCTATACGTCTATACTTCTGTAGGTATACAGTGTATGCAGTCAGTTAATCTATGCTGAAGTCACATTGTAGGTACAGTTATTATTCATAACAACAAGGCATGTAATTTTGTGGATGTTACAGCACAGGCGAAGGCAAGTACCTAATAAAATATTGAAAAATTAAAACAAGAGAGTATTTGTTTTTTATTTTTTAAACATTTAAATGTAACATTTAAATTTAAATTTACAAGTATAGTAAATTCTATAGGTGATCAGGAACAACAAGTAGAGGGAATAGCAGGTAGCAGCCGATATGACGTGAGAAGCGAAATACTGTTTTTTTTTGAGAGGAAGTTCTCCAAGTATACCCGTTACCACGGAGTCCACGGAAGGAACCCAGACCCGCAAAAATCTATCGCAATTCCTCCTGTTTTTAAATATTTTCATTTATTGTAGCTATTTTAGAGAGCATTAGAATAAAAGCGTCACCTCGTTTTCTTTTTTATGTTGTTTTGTAGGTGTTGAGTTTAAAAAATATTCGAATATAATTCGGTTTTAACATCTTTCCTAACTGTTTACCCGTCGCTGTTGAAACCATACGCGTGTTATACTGGCAACCACGCTTTTGAGGCGCATGACAGGAGATGTTGAAATAATTTAACTTTTCTTTAAACAGAACTGTCAAGGAAGGCGAATCTAGATCGCGATGTGGATCTATATGTCGCTCGGGCGACCGGCGAAATATATTCAGATTCAGATACCTCGAGGCATGTAGCGATTTTGAATCACTTGAAGTGAGTTTTAGTCTTCTTTTGTGGACATGCGCGAATACGGCTGGCTTAGGCGAACATCGCCAATTCGACCTTTAGTGGATATTGTGAAGAATGATAAAAGTATAGAGGATAGGCGAGAGTAACGAACCCTGCGCGACGCCAGGCTTTAAGGACCTGCGTCCCGAGAGCCTTCCCTCGACTTAGAAGCGGAAAGTCCACATGCCTGTACGGCATTCCTAGGGTTGTATAATAAACCGCTTTAAAAATCAATGACCTTTAATAACATGTAATTTATTTTATATAATTTTATTGAATTTTAAAATTACAAGTTTTATACATTTGTATAGAAAGAAGCACACCAGTGCTCAGTAGCGCCACCTACGTATTTCTTATGTAATTTTTCTATTTCCCAGCGGGGAATTGACGTTTTCCCGTCATAAAAGTAGCTTATGTCTATCTCAGTCCATAATTATCTCTGTGCGTTCGATCAGTTTCTTTGTTACGGCGTGAAAGAAGTACAAAGAAACTAATACACTAATCCTAATTAATATAAATAGTGAAAAAGTGTAAAGATTAGGATTACTTTCCTTTTATTCAGACAGAATAGATCAAAATAACTCACGCATATGTAATTTGAAAAAATTATTATGCTTTTGTGACAAAACCACTTCTGAATCGGTTAATATATTAATATTCGCTAATTCTGGTGCTAATTCATTACGTGAATCAAATACATTTCCTACAATAAGCCAGCGATTAGGATTCTTGAATTTTTGACAGGCATTTGCCTGAAAGAAAATAAAGCAATATTTTATTTCATCTCTACTTTCAAATACAAATTGTATGTACTTTGCGATCTTAAAAATAAAAAGACTTACTTGAAACAAAATATCCTTGACAGTGGGACAACGGGAATCAATCAAAATGATTACGTCGATATTCGGCGGATCTTCACAAATTTCATTTATTTGATTAAACCGTACTCTTTTCGGATTTTCAAGCTTGCTCAGCTTATTGATTAACTTTAATTTTATTGCTGTATTTAAAACACATATTAGGCCATAAAATGACACATCTGTGTTATTTATTATATATTCTCTATATTCTTCATAAAATATATGACATAACAAAACGCCTATGGTGTTTATGAAATGGGACCGCAGTTATGGAGAAACATATAAGTTTGCATTCACTTTATAAAATAAATGAGCTAAACTCAGCAATAAGTATTGTAAAATGCATTTAACAAAGGAAATCATTGCTTTATAAGTTTGTATAAACAATTAATTACTTAAACAGATAAAAAATTCAACAGCAGTCAGCAAGTAATGGTGACCGGGGTCTGGGCCTCAGTCAAATTGGAACGATTTACATAATCGTCTTGTATAGTAGGCATTTCCAGTAACCAAATGCCGTACAGTTTACACGCAGCCCAGATATTGTCTAAGTAAATAAGTGAGCTTGGCCAGCAAAATACTTTGAAGGAGTAACATATAGCTAAGCCAAATCGGCTACTGCAAGTACGATTGTTAATAACTCTATGAAATGTACCGCACATAAATGGCTATAGAGGCCGGACGGACTAGTAACTGTAATGCCCGGATTTGATTATTCGAGACGTACTAGACCTATTCCTCTTCTTACATTCTAGTTACTTACATTTCCACCAGCAGACGTTCATAATAACATCGGTAGGCTTTTCATACGAATTTATAATATCGACAATCATTTGTAACTCATTCTCAGATACAGTGACAATTAACTTAACATTAAGTAGGATTAAAATTAAGGTTACTATATTAAATATAAACAAATTCATTTTTACAAGCAGAAACTTTATTGGTAATATCTATGACCATATAGCTCTAGTCAATATAAGATCGCTTTAAAACAATGTTCTTTTATGCCATCTTCATAGTTAAATACATGCAACATAATTGCTACTTTTGTTCAATAATTGTCACTTGCATTTCCTATTTACGCTAAACGTGGAGGCGGTTTGGATATTTAACATGTTTCTATTTTGCGCTTGATAATTAAAATAAACACTACACGCGTTTGATTACAATACTGAAATCTTTTATTCAGCTTCTTTTGGTGACTATGTGCTAAAATAGCGAAATACTAAATACCTTTTCGGCTATCTATATGCTCTCTTTGCCCTACTTTCTAATAAGCGTATTAAGCGTTTATAACGATATGATAACCTCCAAAAAAAACATGTACAGGTTGGATGCGACGCTATAGAAACTATATGGTTATAGCACTAGTGTTCATAATAATTTGGCAATAGCAAAAAAAAAGTTAGAACCTAAAATACTTAAATAGTCCAATACTCCAATTGGAACGCAAGCTCCATTCGCATATGATATCATAGGATTTCTTTGTATGGATGAGTTGAAACACAAACAGCTCTTTAATATATGAACTATTAGCCTATAACGTATCAAGTCAAATGAACGAAAACTAAAAAATTATCCTTTGTCTAAGATACTGTAATTATTTAATTGATATATGGTAAATGATATAGAAATGGTCTGGCGGCTATTAGGTTACATTTGATGTCGTATCGTCGTATCCACCCTGTACAAAAATACTTTAAGACTGAAAAACATTTTAAAGATGTTGTACACCAATAAGCTAAAAGTAATCTAACCCTTGACATGTCATAACAAAGGAATTTCTTTTGATTTAACACGTCAAGAATGAAGGTACGCGTGCTCCAAATCCTTTTCTGTGATCTGTCGGTGAACAAGATTAATACAAACTATATAGTTATATATGTGTTTGTTTCCATACATATCTAATCCTCCTAATACCATTGAATACGATATTCCTTTTTGTGACATAAAACCTCAAATATCAACACAAGAGTAGCAATCAGAGTGCCATATGACAGCACCAACATTGCTGGGTAACAGTCGACCATGCTTACTGATACGAAGTTAGCTTCTCTGCCAGAACACTTAGGTCGATGTTCATATAACAGACGGTTTTGTCTATTTTGTAATCCGTGTTCATATAAACGTTTTGTTCTGGAAAAGGCGAAACTTAAAATAGAGTGAAATAAAGTTTTTAAGTTTGGTTAAATTGCTTTTACTCGTATATCAGCAAAGGAAAATTAGGTTAAGTTTAATTTACTCAATATAACATTTTTATACATATCACTGTTCTACATAGCGCATTCGGCGTATTCTTTTATCGATGTCTCAAATACGGTTTATATATTTTTTTTATGGGATAGGCGGCAAACGAGTAACAGGTTCACCTGGTAAGTGATTACCGTCGCATCTCTGATTATCTGCAACACCAGAGGAGCTACAGGTGCGTTGCCGGCCTTTAAGCGTATTTGGAAGATGGGAGGGAGGATAAGGAGTGTAATGGGAAGGTGGAGTGGGTCCCCGGTTACCTCACTCACCGAACGAAACGCTGAAGCACAAGATACCTCTACTTCACGCCGGTATTCTGCGAAGCCGTGGTATTAATCCGGACGAGCCGGCCCATTCGAGCAGCAGCTAAAGCCGCCGCTTGGCTCTACCACGTTTAAAATTATATATAGGTACAAAGAAAAAACTTTTGATTAACGGTAAGATCAGGTTGTCATAGCGTATAAACAGAAAAATAAAAATAGCTTTTGGTTTTATTTACTCTGACCTGAGTCATAGAGTAGTAGATACACAAAAATGTGGAAGAGGACAAAAAGGACAACTAGAAAATCCGAATGTACACTTAGTATCTTTATAGTAGTTTTACAATTACAAACAATTACATAAATACTTGTCTACATACAAAGACCCAGAAATAATGAAACCGGAGACTTTACACATAGTTTCCAATTTCGACTACAGCAACATTGTTAAAAAGTAAAAGTAAAAGTAACAGCCTGTAAGTGCCCACTGCTGGGCAAAGGCCTCCCTATCAAAATACTAGTATCAGAGAGGATTTAGGAGCTGGGAAGGACCCACCACGCTGCTCAAGGGCGGGTTGGCAGGTTTAACATATCCTCGAAATAATATTTTTTAATTATTTCTCAGACATGTTTTCCTTCACCGTTGAGCACGTGGTAAATACCGAGAGCCGTGGTAGCCTAGTGGACAGGGCGCTCACTTTAGAGTCATAGACCGTGAGTGACCTGGGATCGATCCCCGGTGCCGGTACCACTATAATTGTTAATAACAATTTTAAGTGCTGTATTTACCAACATTGTTAGCGCAACATAATTTTCTCATTTTTGGGGTATTTCTATATTTACTCATCTGGTTGGGTTGTATAAATAAATACATATATAAGTACATACATAAGTAATATTTTATAAATTATGTATATAATAAAATTAAATAGATAATTAAAACCCAACCAGATGGAAGCCCCGGCAGGGGAGACCAGACGGCCGAGGGTTAGGAGAAAGGAAAGAAACCGGCGGACAATGCGAGCGGTATCGAGTAGCACTGCCTTCTGCATTTGAGCTCGGAGCGGTCCGTCACGGAGTCCCAGCCGCCTCAGATGTTCCGAGAGGCTGACTGGAATTAACCCATTCGCAGAGACGACGATCGGAATAATTTCGGTCGGCATACCACCCCACATGTCGGTTACCTCGTGAGCCAGGTCCAGATATTTTGTCTTCTTGTCTGTTTCGGCTTTCACAAGGTTCTCGTCATATGGAATGGTGATGTCGACCAAAAAAAATCCTCGACTGTGCTCGGTCCATCAACACGATGTCAGGCTTATTTGCATGAATCGTCCTGTCCGTGATAATGGACCGGTCCCAATAGAGCCTAGCGCGGTCATTTTCGAGCACGGCTTCCGGCGTGTATTTATAGTAAGGCAGTCTCCGATCCACGAGACCGCACTTCAGAGCGAGCTCCTGGTGTAAGATCCTGGCTACTAGGTTGTGCCTGTGCAGATACTCAGAGTTAGAAAGCGCTGAACAACCGGAGATGACATGCCGAAGCGACTCCCGGGACGGCGACAGGCTCGACAGATGTCGACGGTACCATCCTTTAGGATGTATCTCCGATAGTTGTTCGTCTTAATAACCTGATCTTGTATCGCACAGACAAAACCCTCGGTTTCCCCAAAGAGGTCACCAAACGCAGCCAGTTTAGGGAGGCGACGGTATCTACGAAAGGCTCATGTAGAGCCTTGTAGAACCTCCCGTGGAGCTCTTTCTCCTTCCATACGGTCTCCCGGTCGGAGGCGCTCGGTACTGCCTGGTCCTGCCGTTGCTCGTTGGCCAAGGATAGAGGGGTAAGCCCTTTATCACAACTAATGACGTCCGAATAGAATGACTCATCCGATCTCGGTAGGAAGTAATTACGGAGGCTGCACACTTCGCGATTGTGCATGGTGAGGGCGCTTAAGTAACCCCGCCCTCCACGCTTCCGCGGCAAGTACAGCCTCATCACTGACGATCTCGGATGATGCATCCTGTGGGACGTCATCTCATTTTTTATTATTATCGCTATACGATTAAGGGAAATACGGATGTTAGAGATAAGGGTACATCGAAATTCCGTCAGACCTGAAAACCAAAAATTTGTATGTTTCTCGAGTCTTGTCTTTGACTAGGATTAAAACACACGACCATGATTCAAAAGGTAGGTATAACTACTAAATACTCAGTAGTCATAGGTAAGTTTTAAATAGCAATAAACCTATCAGGAGTTTTATTTTGTAGAAATAAGATCTTAACTAAGTTACATGCTTACCCAATTTTAAACATTTCCAAATATGGGGTATTCTTACGTACAGCTAACCATGGGTCTATTACTTGAAGATATTGTATTTCTTGAAGGCCACATTTTTCTCCTTCCTTAAAATATTTTCCAACGAATTTGTACCCTACACCAGTTTCCATGTGGAACGCAAACAGACCCTAGAAAAGTCTTATTTATTCCTTATTCTAATTTGCAAAAACAAACATAAGGCACAAAATATGAATAATCATATAGATTCACTGCTGGAGAAGGCCTTTTTATTACAGTGGCAATAAAAGCAAGCCTGCCAAGCATAGACAATTAGTACATAATTACAATGGTGGGCAGTCGAGTTGATGAGCGCCATTTCTATGAAAGTTAGAATAGACGAAGTGCTCACAAGGAAAAGCCAGTTTAACAAATTTATCCTCAAGTAAATAAATCCACGTGAAAAATGTGTGATGTTAATTATGACATGTGTGAGAAATAATAAAAAATATTATTTTGAGGGCGTGTGAAGTCTGCCAACCTACATTAGAGCATGGTGGACACTTTCCGACACCAAAACTTTCTTAAATGTTTGAGAGAAGACATTTGCTCAGCAGTGGGCATTTACTTTACTTATGCTTAATTTTACCTATTTATAGTTTATATATGATAAAATTAAAACCTGGGTAGAACTAAATAATAACAAAGCACAGATATTGTATTCATAGATTATATTGTTATGATATTATTTGATATATGTATATTCTACGATTTTAATTTACTAAGCTATTCACTATATTAAATTTTTAGAAATTTTAAAATAATATATTACGCACCGGAAACGGCCTCCAATTACATAATATTTAGGTTAAAATCAAATAATTTAGCAATTACAAATCAGAACAATGTATATAAATATGTATATAATTTAAGCGACTGTAGCGATGCTTCTGTTGTTATTTTACTGGATACTAAGACTTGTAAGGAGTTAAACATTATTGAACATCATTTATTACCTGTAGTATTAAAAATATGAAAGCAATTAAATGATAAAGCCTAAAAAAGTTAAGTTTAACTTTGCTAAATTCATTTGTGTAAGTTTTTAAGTTACCTGACGTATTTTTTCAACACCTTCTTCCATCGACATAAATCGATGTCCCACACCCGGAGGGGCAATTATTGTATCATAAATCGCTTTTCTTATCGGTTCCGTTGCTGACTATAATTATTATTAAAATATGAATAAAATTGGAATACAGTATATAATTTGGAAAGATTAAAGCTGTAATATATATAAGCGACACAAATAACGAGTTAAGTAAATAAGGTGACTTTCTGTACAAATACTGAATTCGTTTTTGTCTTTCTTCAATAGTCTACTCCTGTATATTTGTTGTTTTGTAGTGATTGTTACACTTGATAGGCAAGTGAAATGGATGTATATCAGAAATAATTATCTCGTTATAGGCAAAAGCTTTTGTGATTCTGGCATTGCCTTTAGTTGACTTTTACAAGATTCTCGGGTTAAGATGCAACAACTGCAAGACCTAAAGTAACTAATATCCTTTACTTTAGTATAGTTCCATCCCTTACTGTTAGCGAGATAACAAATAAAACTTGAATTCAAAAGATAATCTTAAAAATATCTTACTGAAAAGTAATATCTATTGTAGACAGTATCATGAACACCGAACTTAATTCTGGAATTAAGCAAGTCTTCCAGCGTTTTTATTTGTGATGAACTTGATTGTAATAGTGCAACGATATTGGCAGCGTACGAGGTGTATAGAAACATGACTGTCAAAAACAGGACTAGCATAACAACCCGGCCTAAGGACCCTGCAAAACAACAAAACCTGGTTATTTCGATATTGATTGAAAAGGTTACAGATATTGTAATATTGCTTAGCAGCCCTGGTTCATCTTCCAAAAGTTATGGACTATATGTTGCCGCTCCTTGGTTATTTCTGACAAAATATCCGTGATATCGTCAATGGTATTTCCAACCCAATATTTCGAAATCTAAATATGCTGATTGAATATGGTAATTTAAATTCGTTTAATAAAATGTTATACCTTTTCGAGATGATTCTCAATTAGATTGACAAAAAATACATTTTAGATCGATTATCTTGATTTCGCTCGACACGACGCAATTATATTGCGAATAGCAGATGCTGTACTCTTGTTAGCTTGTTCACAGTTGTCGCTTGATTTAAATAAAATAAAGAAGTACCTTCATCATATATATATAATATTTATTCTCTGCTAAGAAAGGTAGATAATTAATGTAAGTAAAAAAAGAAATGGGCCGAGTATCGAGCCATGTGGAACGCCCATTGTTACCGTCAATCCGGACGAAGTCGCAACATTGATCGACTCACTCTACTTTTTGAATTACGAGATAATAATTTGAAGCACTGTCCTTCTTATGCCATAATGATGTAGTTTCCTGATAAATATTTCAAGGCGCACATAATCGAAGGCCTCGGAGAGGTCACAAAAGACACCTAGGCCGCAAATATGTGCTTAATTAGCTAGCACCGGTATAGTTTGTAGAGCGACCTTTTGGAAAACTAAATTGATTATGGTGTAACAGTTAATTTAAAATAAAATATATTAACAACTGATCTAGGAGATTTTTTTAAAAAAAATTGTCTATGTTTGATAGAACAGAGATAAAGTTCTAAAGAAGGTCTAAAGTTAGTGATATCCAAATTGCTGCCGGATTTAAGTATAGATCAAACATCTTTCATTTTATTCATAATGAGTTAAAAGAGAGTTTGGTGACTATTTTCCGCAATGACATACCTTTTAGTTCTACAGGACTTCCTTGCTGACAAGTAGCCCCAAAAACTAATATTGCAACATCCGTAACGTTAGCCCTCAAGATTCCAGAATCGTTTTTTCTCTAAGAAGAGGTATAAATAATCGTTAAAAACATGGAAATACACTCGTATAAAAATTGTAAATTTATTATTAATTTATAAAATTATCACTGAAATATCCCCTAATACTATCTCGATAAGATCAGCAGGGTTTGATTTCTTGTATTTTTTTGAAATGAAACTATTATTAGTCAAGCTTCCGAAATGTCAGGATTTCATCATCATCATCATTTCAGCCTATTAGAAGTCCACTACTGAACATAGGCCTCCCCCAAAGATTGCCACGAAGCACGGTCCTGAGCCACCTGCATCCATCGACTTCCCGCAACACTGCGCAGGTCGTCACTCCATCTTGTAGGGGGTCGTCCTACACTGCGTTTGCCCGTACGTGGCTGCCACTCGAGAACCTTTTTTCCCCAGCGGTTGTCAGTTCTGCGAGCTATGTGGCCGGCCCATTGCCACTTCAGCTTGCTGATCTTTACGGCTATGTCGGTTACCTTAGTTCTTCTGCGGATATCATCGTTGCAGACTCTATCAGGAGCAGAGAAACACCGAGCATAGCCCTTTCCATAGCGCGCTGAGCAACTTTGAGCTTCCTCATACGGGCTGCAGTGAAGGACCAAGTCTCGGATCCGTATGTCATCACTGGCAACACTCACTGGTTGTATACTTTCGTCTTGAGGCTTTGCAGTATACTCGACGAGAAGATATGGCGTAGTTTCCCGAACGCAGCCCAGCCGAGTTGGATTCGTCGATTGACCTCTGAGTCGAAGTTGGACTTACATAATCGGACAATTTGTCCCAGGTACGTTACGTACTCGTCTACAACTTCGAGCCTATTGTTCCCAACAACAACCGGTATTGGTGTGACATGGACGTTTGACATGAACTTCGTCTTGTCCATGTTCATCTTAAGACCAACCTGTTGGGAGACGTTATTGAGGTCATTGAGCATTGTACTAAGCTCCTCCAGCGATCCTGCCATAAGAACTATGTCGTCGGCAAATCGAAGGTGAGTGATGTATTCGCCATTGATGTTGATACCGTATCCTTTCCAGTTCAGCTGCTTGAAAACATCTTCCAATGCAGCGGTGAAGAGTTTCGGGGATATGACATCACCCTGTCTTACACCTTTCTGCAGTTGGATTGGTTTCGTACTCTGATTCTGTACTCGGACATCGTAGCCTCATTGTACAAACACCTCAGCACTTCGATATACCGAGAGTCTATCTGGCACCGCTGGAGAGACTGTAGCACCGCCCAAATTTCGACTGAATCGAAGGCTTTCTCATAGTCCACATACGCCAGACATAATGGCAAGTTGTACTCCTCGGCCTTCTGTACAATCTGGCGAAGAGTATGTATGTGTTCTATGGTACTATAGCCTTTTCGGAATCCGGCTTGTTCGGGAGGCTGGAATTCGTCAAGTCTGTTCACTAGACGATTTGAGATGACTCTCGAAAACAGCACGTAGACGCGGCTTAGAAGCGATATCGGTCTATAATTCTTCAAAAGGCAGTTATCCCCTTTCTTGAAGAATAGGACAACCACGCTTCTACTCCACGCTTTCGGTGTAACACCGCCATGAATGACGGAATTAAACAGCTTCTGAAGGACAACAAGTATCGGTTTTCCACCCGCTTTCAGAAGCTCAGCTGTAATTCCGTCCTCACCCGGCGCCTTGCCGTTTTTAAGCTGTTTGAGAGCCATCCTAATCTCGCTCAGACTGACGTCCGGGATGTTATCGGAGTAATGTCGGATAAGCTTGGCTCTTGGGTCGTTACTCACATCAGTGTGTGGTTTCAACGACGTTGTGTACAGCTGTCCGTAAAATCTCTCGATCTCACTCAAAATCTCGGCTCCAGCGGAAATGACTGCGCCGCTTTCGGTCTTCAGCTTGGTCAGTTGGCTCTTTCCGATAGACAGATCTCTGGCGAAGACTTTGGAGCCTTGGTTCCGCTCTATCGCTTTTTCAATACAGGCTGTATTGAATTTGCGTAAGTCTTGCCTCATACATTTGGAGATCTGTCTATTCAGTAGCCGATAAGCTGACGCATCCGTTGTAAACTGCAGCTTTATCTCACGCCTGGCTTTCATGAGTTTAAGAGTGTGATCAGAGAGCTTTAGGGGCTTGTTCGTGCGGCGGGTCCTGCAAAACTTAGCTCCTACCGCATGGACAGTTTCCACTAGCCTGCTATTCGTATCGTCCACTGTAACGCAATCGTCTGGGCACTGAAAGCGATTATGCAATTCGAGCTGAAAGCTCTCGGGGTTCTGGATAAGGGCACGTGGTGGGCGGAGCGTAGACTTCACCAGACGAGACCGCTCGAGCCTAATGTTAAGGTTCAGTATGCCTCTTACCATTCGGTGATCACTGGTAAGAGGCATACATGTCATGTCAGGATTTAAAAAAACCCAATTAAACACGATAAAATCCATAAGTAATAGTTTCATTTTAAATTTCAATAATTAATAAAATGTACCGGTTCTTGTTTAATGACTCTAAGTGGAACTATAAGTTTAGTTTTTAAATAGTCCACTGTTAAACATAGGCTTCTCCCAAGTTGGAAGATTTTCCTTAATCGCTTTGCTTAACAAGCGGATTAGCGATTATCAGACATTTATTAGGTGGTAAACTCCTTCACTGCCTAAGAGGCGTCTTGGTAACGACCAGCAGTTTAATTACTGTTATGTACCGGTTCGAAAGAAGCCAGTATAAATACGAGGTATTCAGTTAGATAACCAATTAATTGGATCTGAAAAGTACAATTTCTCGTTTTGGTAGCGGAGTGACTAAACATTTGACCGCGGCGATGGGGATCGCGGGTTCGATTCCCGTAAGTATTTTTATGGACCACAAATAATTGTTCCGGATGTAGGTGTTCGTTCATATGCTATTTATGTACGTAACAGACTCCACGACACAGGATTTTTTTTACATTGACTGCTACAGTTTTCATTTAAAGCAAAGTACATATTAGATATTAAAGTAATTGTTACCGATTGACTATCACGGTTACTCTTCTTCCATTCCCAAAATGCCACGATGAATAATACCCAAAACAGAACAAAAATCAGAGCAACGGTACTGTACCAAACTGTTTTCCGGAATGATAATAGAAATAAGTTATTTTCGTAGGACAGCTTCGGTTGCTGGAATACGAACTTTGATCGGGTGGGCGTTGGGCTTGATATGTATTCGACTATCGACATTCGTTCAGTTGTAAAGAACATTGGAGACCCTGAAAATGTAGTATATTTCTATTACTTTTTGGTAAGAGTGTAAATAAGGTCTAATCGTAGTCTCATAGTAAACCAATATTTTATTCGATCGAAAATTGAATCTAGAAAATTTACCCGTACTCGCTACACTGTGCATGGGGTTTGATGAGCACAGTACTGGTTAAAAAGAAATAAACAAAGACCTGCCATTTCGTGCAGTACGTACGTAGTCCTGCTGTTTTTTTGAAGACTGGACACACTCTCTTACTCTATTACGGACTCTTAACAATGTCAGTGATGTGCTAGTGACATAAAAGGTGTATATAATAGAGTTCTAGATTTCATATTTAGTAATTTTAGCAAAGTAGTTTGACATCTGGATTAAATTGGAACCCTATAATATATTTGTAAAATTATTTGAGACTTATAGTTTTAAAAATACTATTATTCTAAGATAATATCTATGTTGAGTAAAGTAGACTGGATGTTAGAGTTGAATTTGTGGATTGAGTAGAATTGGTTTCCAGATATTATAAAATTCTAAGTTTGTCATAGAGTCAGCTATCCCTTGCGTACACGAGTATATTCCCTATCTCCTTATAATAATAGTAATCATGTACTGGTTTCCCAAACACTTATTCAAAATAACTACTGAGAAAGAGAAATTAAGGGTACTTTTCAATAAATACCACAATTCAAGGGATTTCTATGAGTACAGACAGTTAAATAACCTTGTAAAAAAGAATATTGTTTAATGTTACATGAAAAATATTGATTGAGTAGAGCTCCCTAAAAAGTTCTAGATATTCGAAAAAATAAACTCGAGATGGATCCTCAGATATACCTCAGATATATCTAATGATGAATGATGCTAAAACAACCACTTGTAACGAAACCCTACCTTGTCAACCTATTTCAAACAGACAAGGACTTACAATTATGATTTTCCGATATACGTCTTCTTACTGCAAATAAGTAATCAAAATTCAATTCGGAGAAAAATCAATTTCATATTTTCAAAATCAAAATTTATTTCGAATTTCTAATCTATCTACCATGAATTTTAATAAAAAGGAAAAAAACTTAAAATAAACTGGGTAAATGGGGAAATTCTGTGTAATGGGTACGTCATTAGTTGATTTTACTAGTAGAGAAGAAAATTGTTATATTTTGGAATCTTAATTTGATTTTCTTTTCAAGTACCATGAAAAGAATGGTTTAAAATTAACTAGTGCTAAAATTATTAACATCCTAATTTAATCGTTAGTTTTACAAGCGGTATATAGCATATATAACCTGTATACTGCCGGACACCAGCCAATTTCACCGATTATAGTTATAAACTACTTTGTGATAATCATAAATGACTATTAAATTCAAGTAAATAAAATAACGCAGTTTTTTAAATATCAACCATACCTACACGCGGTGTACCCAGCTGACTAACGGACTCTGGCGACTGACTGATGGCAGAACATCCATCCGACTCTGTGGAAACCAAAACCCACAGACTGTGGTGAGCAGCATCTCATGTACTCGACGCTCTATCTGACTTTATCCTTTTCGAAAACCAGCGTTTTCGGAAGGGTGGGATTTATTAAGTCTCCTTACTAGACGCTTCGTAATAACTCTCAAGCACCAAGCAGCTTCAAAGAGCGTTATTGCCTTTCTTAAACAGACACCATGACAACCACGCTTTTGTTTCCATGTTAAAAGTATTAGTCAGTAAAAAAAGGAAACGTTATTCCTTTGGTGTATCGGTGTCATCGGAGGCCACAAGATCAGGAAATCGATCAACACAATTTTTCTAGAATTACTCCGAATCGCAAAGTTCTTTCTTTACAGGTGTGGTTGATACAAACTTAAGCGGCTGTGAAAATACAACTGATTAAGTTTGTTTGTAAGGGTAGGTCCACATTTTATTACATATACTTCTATCTCATTCCACATGAGTGAATTAATTTTTCAACAGTGGCAGCACTGAATTCTTTAGAGACGATTCTGAAAACGTTTAACCACTCATGTATGTTTTTTTACAGTGGTTTCTGTTTTGGCTTCTACCTGTATCTGATAATAATACTACTTGTGTGATATTTCCGAAAAACCCCTCATTATATAGACTACAGACCAGGTAAAGCACTATTTAAACCATCGGCAGATCTCCATTACTATAGTGAAACTATCGTTGATGAAATAATATTGCTTTAGTTAGTTTGTGGTTACGCAGGCTTCGGGTTTTTGAGGTGTTGAATTCATATATAATTAACCAGCCTCTTAAGGACGGCTCGAAGTATCTTTCGAATTCTGAATGAAAAAAATATTTGCCTCCACCGTGTGTGAACACACCACAAGATGTTAAATTAATTAATGTAAGCTGTGTAGATTATATTGTCAATAACATGTGCAAATGCTGGGTTTTATTAAACGTTCTGGCAACGTCTCCGACTATGGGAAACACTTTAAAATTACTATGGCGGGATAAACTTCTCGAAAAATACCAGACTAAAAATAAATAAATAAATAATGACGTTACTTTACTCTACTTTATTTGTATGCGCAATGTGGGTTACGACTATTCGGAAGTATTTTCAACCATAATCAGGAAAAGAGACTTTGTTAGTCAAATAACATTAAATTTTTATTTTACCTCCAATTTCCGCCTCTTCTCTAACGAGATAACCAGTCATACCATTCCATGTGTCATTTTGTCTATAGCCCCAAGTATCTGCGAAGATATATTTTCTTTGAGCCTTAAGGAAATCAAGCAAATGGTTCGTTGTAGGAAAATTAACCTTTGTTATTGTGTCTATGTGATCATTCCTGAAATTGATAAATGATGTCAAATACTTCTTCTGTAATATTATATCTATTCGAAAATAATTCATTAATTCCTTACACTCCGTCGTTAAGATGGTTTATGCTATCGTCATTGGTAAGGACGTAACAAATTGTTATTTCATAACCATCCAAATTAAGTCTACGGATAGCTGTCGAACCGACTAATTTATTCGATTTTTGTAATCTGTCTTCCATGTTCCAGATTCCGTACAGCTCAGCTTGCCACATACTATTGCTGCTTATTTTGTATACTAAAACAACAGTCACTTTAAAATAAATTTTAAGTTATATAGTCGTTACAATTCTAATACTCACTGAGATGAAGCTTGAAACAATTTTTTTGGACTTGGTGAATATTAATAACTTCAGCGTCAGGAAATATATTTATGTCTGACAATACTTCAGGTATTATAACTTCAGGGCGGTTTACTTGTAGGTGCACACTTGCGTTGTTATCGAAGAAAATCCACCGATAAGGTGAACGGAAATATTTTTTTTCTTCGCTCTATATCAAAAGGAAATTGAAATTAATAAGTATAAGTACATAACATCGTTTACTCAACAACGAAAAATGGTACGTTTTTTAAAAATGTCTATACGTAAGTATCTAACAAGTATGATACAAATTTAAGAGGGACAGCGACTACACGTATACAAAATAGTATCAAATACCTTTTTCAAATATCTACCCATATTTGGACAGTTAAGGTCTGCTACAAATGCGGTTTGTTGTTCTATAACGTCGAGCGGTGTAAATGAACCAATATCATCAGCAAATTGTATAAAAATTTGGATGTTGTTTTGTCCATTAAGTGCTTTATACAGTTTAATTTTTTTGTCTGTAACATTATTTTTCATTATCTTTAAATCATTTAATATGTAACTGTCAGATAACAGGTTTTATATGTTTGAGATTCATAAATTTATTTTAACTGCAACACCTTGCTATTGAAAAACTTATTGTATGACTTTGTAAAGGCATCGTTCTAAGAACGTTTTTAAATCACTTACAAGATGACAAACAAAGCGCAGCAATCACAGATATTGGTTTCTCCATCGCATGAATAACATCGCTAATCAATTGTTCTTCCATAATAAAACCTGAAACGTAGACACATAAAAATAATAGTTTTACTAGCATCAGGACCGATGTCATGATGTACGGAAATCAAATGAAATATAAGATTGTTTAAGACGCTTTTGCATTAGCTTCATTTTTTATTCGATGAAATATATTTCTTCGGTAAATTGCCAATCTGTAAACCCCTTGCTTGTGAATAAACCACCTCATAATACATAAATAACAACGCAACATTCGCCCGAGGTTTTGCATTAAATCGATAAAACTAAAATTGCAAGTACGTAACAAAATATTGGGTGAAGGTAATATCCCAATAACATAAAATTGTTTTTTGCACATAATCTAATACAAGGGCACATCTCATCAAGAGATACTACTTTTAAATTTTCCATCATTCCTGCCCAGCGAGGTGAGTTAGAGAAAAAAAAATCATTCATGCTAATTATTCCAGCTTTTGCAGGCGCTTACATGAAAATGCGTATGTTTGTCAGTGGACTTACAAATGCATATTTTAAAGAAGAGGAAGACCTCATATAAATAAAACTTATTAACAACATTCTGTAAACCACGATAGCCGAATAGTTAGGAAATCTATCTCTGAATCTCGAGTTCGACATTTCTCAGACATGCAAAGCACCTGGTAAATACAGCACTTAAAATTATATTATAGCCAGTTTTAGTGGTCGCTGGGGCACTTGGGATCGAACCCAGGTTACTCGCGCTCTATGGAAAAGTGAACGCCCTGACCACTAGGCTAACAACGGCTCTCTCTCTGAGACTGAAATCATCCCAGTATTGGGTATACGGCGGGATCTTATTACATTTTATATTATTTTGAAAAACATTGCTGTTTACGTTTTCAAAAATAAATTCAGTTATCAAAACCCAAAAACTTCAATCGTCGAAAGTTACTGTGGAATAAGCCATTAATTGTACTAAAATCAGAATCATAATCTTTACATAGAAAAAAAATTTTGCTTGTCAAAATCATTCTATTTTTTCTAATCTACCTCTGTTTCAGAATGAGATTCCTCCGATGAAGAAGAAACTGGCGAAAGGAACTCCGTGCGTATCCAATTTTTTTTTTATAATTGAGTTTTTTATTATAACAATACATGAACCCAGGGATAATAATAATTTAAGTATTCTTTTATAATGTAATAGCCCTTTCATAAAGGCTTTGTTTGTTGCCCCCATAAATGAGGTACTGACTCTATGGAGTCTAGTAACTGTAAATTCAAGCTTGTGTCTGTTCCTAGTATTTACGTTATGAAGATCACTAATCTTATTAAATGTATTTATGTTTTTATGCACGTTAATTGCTCTTTGCTCATGAGGTTTCAAGGTATACTCGACAAGAAGATGTGTTGCAGGTTCCCGAACAATCGAGTTAGATTCTTCAATTGACCTCTGGGGCGAAGTTGGACTTATCTAATCGGAAAATTTTCCCAGATACACCTATAAAATACACAAACGTGTATACAAATATATAATAAGCTATAAAGATAAATACAGAATTATATGATTAAAAATTAAAATAGATAAGCCGAATATTGTCAAATATCCATTAGGTATTTACGAACTAGTATCTTAAATTAATTCCTATTAGGCTTTAATCTTGTAGGACAGGGCGTGACAGAAATAGTAGCTTGAACAGTAAAAGAACAGTTATAGTATCCTGTAATATGTTGTGGAATGCGAATCATAAGTTGGTTTGTGGAATGAGGCTCTCTGTCATGAGCCGAATAAAGATATTGGAAATTATTCTTGAGATATGAAGGAGAGGGAGATAAAATCTCTCGATCTCACTCAAAATCTCGGCTCCAACGGAAATAACTGCGCCACTTTCAGTCTTCTGGTTGTCAGTTGGCTCTTTCCAATAAACAGATCTCTGGCGAAGACTTTAGAGCCTTTGTATCGCCCTATTGCATTTTCAATAAAGGCCGTATTAAATGCTCTCGGAGCTCTCGGCGTTTTGGATAAGAGCATGAGGTGGGCGGAGCGTAGACTTCGTCAGACGAGACCGCTCAAGCCTAATGTTAAGGTTCAGTGTGCCTCCTTCCATTCGGTGATCACTGCCGGTTTTCACCCTAGTGATAACAGAGACATCACTGAACCCTCCTCTTTTACGATTACCTTTTGGTTATTCTGAGTATAAGGTACTCGACAGATTTCCGATCTTGATCACATTGTCGATGAAAGAAACGGTGGACGATAAACCCGTCACCGCCTTGGGACCGATAGTCACTATCCCGGTAGTAAAACAAGTTACCGCATTTGAGGATTATCGAGTCCTTCACCTGTCTTCGGGCATCAGACAACCCTATAATACTCCAGCGTAATTTTTTTTTGCAGAATATCGTCTATTTTAAAACATTGGTTTATTACCTTTTTCCATGAAAAAAACAAATAAAATGGACAAATATTTGCGGCTCATTTGTAACTAAAACAATGGTAATTAGCCATATCGTCAAGTTTATTAAATGTTTACAATTTGTAGCATTGGATGGGTACTTTTCCGTAATTATAGTAAACTGCAATGAGTGTTGCTAACTGGAATGTATATCCCTTCTGTATCATCAATAAATTGTTAAATTAGTACAACTCTGTAGGGTGGTGTTCTTCAGTCGTGTTTAGGACTTGTTGGAGAGTGTGTGCTTGTGTGTGTTACTTAATTGGTAATTTTTTAAAATTTGAATACATCGCGTTATAAGATTAATGAGAAAAGTAGGATTTTAAGATCCAAAAATTTTATGATGAAATTTTTTGAACATTTTCTTCTATCATTACAATCGGTTCGTGATCCAAAGAAAAAATGTGATACTTCTGAACGCACCCCATTACTTAAGCATTCAAAGGGAACTCCTTTATGCCAAAAAGGTGAGCCACAGGTATTAAGTAAATGTAGAAGTAAATTGTCTTTTTCGTATTATATTTATCATTGTTTGTCTTTACTATTATGACTTTAATATTTTTCATAACTGTATACTTTTTATAATCTTTGGGGGCTGATAGGCTGAAATGATGATGATGATGATAATACTTTTTATACATGTCTATAGCATATTATGGTGGACGTGTTCTCACTCAGACTCAGCGTTCCTAAATACAGAGTTACAAATACATAGGTCCTAAGTTCGACTTCTATTTAATGACAACTATCAAGTTCTTGCCAAAGAGCCGAGGCAATTGACTAAGTTGAGCGCTCGATTAAAACCGATTGCAATTCAGATTAGTGATTAAAGATAACATGGAAAAATCTGCATCACTGATAAATAATAAAAACACATTTAAAAACACTTAACCTTCACCAAAGAACCGTGGCGGAATCTAAAGTTCTTTCCTCGGTAGTGATAGATTTATGGGATTCTACTTTTACAAATTATCTATTTTTAGTGTATTTCTAGTATATTGGTCCATTTGGAATTCATACTTTGGACGTACGATTAGCAGTGGAGAGACAGACTCTGATTCTAAGTAGTAGGCAATTACCGCAACCTGTATTTAGGAAGAGCTCTATGGAGACATGGCTTTTGTTAACAAAATAATTATGAAGTACTCCTAGAAAAACAAAATGTCTGAAAAATTAATTCACGGGATCTATCACAAAAGCTAAATTAGTTAGGAATTTGCATTTTCTGTAAATCATGTACCATATATTATATTTAATATTCTGTTTGTATGTAATTCATAATGTAGTTAGTAAGATGTAACCAAAACAAACGAACATTATTTTAGGGATTTTTAATTCACAGGTAATTTTTGTGTCCGACCCACACATGGCCGCCAGGGATATGTGCATTAATACTAAATGGATTTAACATAATAATATGCTGTTTAATTATTTCCCTCCGGTTTGCAAGAGGAAAGCCGTCAGTGACGGTAAAAACGTATTGTGGTGAAGAACCCATTTATTTTAATATTCATTTATATTTATTCTGTCTGTTAGTCTTCTATAATAATTTGACTTTTGAACGACTTGGCCGATTCAGTATTTGTACTGTCGAAACAATGGTTTATAGCTATGCAATGTAGTCAATTTATTAACAAATTCTATACTTATGGATCAAAATTTCCCATGTTGGTTTAGTGCCAAAAATGGTCACAAAATCTGATCCCGAAAGATGGTCACTGTGAAGTAAAGTTTATTATTCATACTTAAACGAAAAAGAGCTAAACAACGTCTGCTGGGCCAGCTAGTGTGAAGAATTTTTTTTAAGGTAGATCCACGCGCCAGCTTTTGCTGCTGCTCGAATGGGCCGGTGTGTGGTAGTATCTCGTGCTCGCAGAATGCCGGTGCGTTTCGTTCGGTGAATTAGGTAACCACCTCACCTGAGGCCTACTTACCACTTTCCCCTCCCCTTCCCATCTACCTCACCAAATATCTTTAAAGACCTGCAGCTCCTCTGATCAGAGGCATTTCGAGGGAGGTATTGTAGTGCCGAAAATATTTATACCTTCCCATATGCAATGTAATGTCAGAGACGGGACGAGCGCAACACAACCAGCCCATAAAACCAATAATTTAGGTCTTTGCACAAATATTTATGGTTCAGCAGTTATATACGCTAACCACTAAACAACCTGAATGAAATAAAATGAATTATGCAACCAAATTATCGTAATAGCTTTTCCGTTGAATATACATATAATTGATTATAAACGAAAAGGAATATTCGATAAACAATAATTTCATTTCGAACGGACATTGACACTTATCTGTATGGGACCGACTCAAGCGTAAATAGTTACTGTCATCAATAAAGTCGTAGAGATAAAGAGCAGTGCAGTAATGGGGGCACGCGCAAAAGTTCCATTATTAGTAGTAGTTCACTTATTGTTAACTGACAATGGAACAAAGTTTTTGTTTAATTTTGGAAAGACACCATAAGCGTTTTAAAATACTAAGAGATATCGCAAAATGTCGATTGTATAATTCAGTTAAAAGTTTGGACACGTTTGCAACCTAAGATCGATCTAATGCGACGGATGTGACTGGCCTTTGTAATGATTTAAATGACCCTACTTTTTATAATTTTTAATCTCAATACACAAATTATTCAATTAAGAATGTTGTTTAACTTTTGCCTTTTTTCCTTTGACTATTCTCTGACGGATTCACATAAAATATCAAAAAAAAAGGGTAAGTGGGGATTATGGAAATTACATATAAAGTTATGGAATTTCCATAATCGCCACAATCGGCAAGCGCATTGGCGATCGCAGTAGCAAACCTCGCACCTTAAACGCTGCTGCCCGTCATTGGTCTGCTTAATATTGTCCTGTCATCTGTCGGTAGCCTTTGCGACTTTCAAGGCTTTTCCTTTAGTCGCCTCTTACGACACCCACGGGAAGAAAGGATTGACAGATTCTTACACCGATACCAAACTCAATAGTTAGTGAGGGTTTTGGAGCCGAGAAGAGTTTGCCACGCTCGAAATATATTTTGTCGATATAATTTCAGCAGTTAAAGTTGCCATTTACATTTAGTCATCGAATTATCTGAAAACAGGATATTTAATTATATTTGTAAGACAACCACGTGAACAAAGTCAACTACTTGTGACCTCGGCAAAGTACTAGTTGTGTCCAGTTTGTATTCAAATATATAATTGGTTACAATCTGAAACCGAAATTCATCTCTGAACAACGATATTTGATTTTTTTTCTATTATCCTACATCCGAAATAAATTGCTATAATTTTAATGTCGTATATAATGTTAAATGATATCATAATAAATTACCGGAACAACGATTGACACAAATATAATTATAAAAACTGTTTAAATTTGCGTTCTCCACCTCACCGTGGCGAGGGACGATGATCTTGATTTAAATTGAATAAGGAAGCTTTTTTAGCTCCATTACCAATTACTACCGTTATTACTACAGAGAGGTTATTATATTATAATGGGGCTTCTAGCAGCAATATTTACAACCACTCCATCTATCACGTGCTTGAGTTTCAACTTGTTATTTGCTAGTGATTAACAACATTGATAATGATGAGGTTGGATGTGGATTTCTGACTTTATATATCTGATAGTAATCGGTTACTATCTATTTTCAGAGAAGTTCATAAACATGCTGAAATAATAAAGATGATGATGAATATTATGCAATTAAAAAAAAAGACACCTTGGTGGTACGGTCAAATAATTAATGTATTTTTTTAACTGAGACTATTAATAAAATTCTACAACAAAGAAGGTGCAGAAAAACTTTCTGTAGAGGCATTTACCTTGTTATGGCAATCATCAGTTCCATCTACACCATCAATTTAAACATAAACAATCGTGACCAGAACGCTTTTTTGTTCTGTTGTACATTTCTTAATCAATAAAATCATTTGTTCACATTTAAAAATAAATTACAATCGATAGTTCGTGCGACGAGAGGCCATGGGGAATATTTAAAGAGATTTGACAATCGTAATGAAAACAATGGTCGGTTATTCCTAATTTTCTCGTTTATTATTTAATTTGTTTTTATTTATTTATTTCGGCAAGACCTTTTTTAACAAATCGTTTATTCAAACATTATTATTAGAAATTAATTATTGTAAATAACTATTCGTTAAAATTTTAACGAATAGCAAATAACTGGAAACACAATAAAAACGTTTGTTCTTCCTAAGTTTTTTAACCTGCACTATATTTGATTCTTTATTAAACATACACTTAAGCCAGTGCTTGGTTACAGTCTCACCTGGTGTAAGTGGTTAGAAGCGCAATAGCTCAGTAAAAGCCTATTCACATTTTTAAAAAACTCTTACTCCCAAAGAGTATACAAACACCTAGTTATTCACTCTCACATTGACTTCGGACAGAAACCCTGAATTATTGCAATCTTTAGAAGCACGCTTTAGAAATGGCAAAAATAGCATTAAATATTGTGATTGTGGTCTTATGTTCTACTTTTCCTAACTAAGATATAGCGCAATATAGCCTGGATAGGCGAGTGGTTAAAGAGAGGAAAGAGGCTGGCTGTGGAGTCAGAGACTCGATCAAATTCGAAGTGAGAACATGTGTGTACTTGCATTTGTGTGTTCACTTTTGGCACTCAAATATGAAGCAAACAATCAAATGCAAGTAGATGAAAATTCCTGATAGAATTCTAAGGGGCATTAATTTCCAATAAGCTTTTAATTGAGACTGACCCCATAAAGACTAATTCACATGTTTGAAACGCATTACCTTACATGTTGTTAGTACAATGTTAACGTCCATTTACGTTTATAATATGCACGGTAGCCAGGCTGTCTGCCGCGCCTATACACATTACCGGACAGGTTGGGAAGCCTGCAATTACCTGCGAGCGAATTAATTATAAAGGATGGTGTATTTGCAACTTAACTCCGTTTCTGTCTTCGGTAAAAAAAAGGAAATTAAAAAGGTATAAAAAAAATTGTTTTGATTTATTGCTTTGGGTGAAAGGGTTGTAAGGAAAAACTTAACATCTTTCTTAAATTTTATGGATTATACCATTTAATCTCAACTGATTAGGTATAAAGGAAAATATAGCATCTAGTTCATCATTCTCTAAATGCCACCTTCATCTGCACGTCAACCAAGCTAGGGAACTAACAAGGCTACGACGACCGACAGATGACGGAATATTTACTTCATTTAAAATTTTTATGGTTTACACATATACTTTAATACGTTTACATAGGATTGACTCGATGACTGTTGGCATTCTCTTCCTGTCAACCCGAGGGGTGGTGAGATAACAGTAGCAGTTGTATCAATTAACTAAATAATTGGTATTAATTTATATTAAAACAACTGTAATAAAGTAAAATATACATATAAATGAAAGAAAATTTAAATATAAATGAATACGAATGAATACATAATAATACATTACTATATATAAAGATGAATAAGATACAAGTAGACAAGAAATGCCTAAATAACTCCTCACTTGTAAAGCCAACTTAAAAAATAACATATTTTCTTTACATAGTTATAATGGTAAAGTTACATAGTTATAGCGGTAAGCGGTATAAGTCGAAATTACCTAGCATTTTAGTTTAAAACTGATTTCATAACTAATCTCGTAAATGATCTTCCGTTTGCCAATTTTTTAACTTCCTCGAGTTCCAGAGCAGTATAGCCTGAACCCTAAAAGAGTTGCCGATAACTGGTGAAGTGTTGTGGAACACTAATCTTAAGATTAGATAAAGATTGAATATTTCTGCCGTGCGTTAAGTAAAAGTAACAACATGTAATTTTTTCTTGAAGATACGACGGGGAAGTTACATCATTAAGGATGGAATAGAGAGTAACTAGATTCCTAGAGTGACGCCTCTGTTGGATAGTGAGCTATTTAAGGGGTTGACAATCGTAATGAAAACAATGGTCGGTTATTCCTAATTTTCTCGTTTATTATTTAATTTGTTTTATTTATTTATTTCGGCAAGACCTTTTTAACAAATCGTTTATTCAAACATTATTATTAGAAATTAATTATTGTAAATAACTATTCGTTAAAATTTTAACGAATAGCAAATAACTGGAAACACAATAAAAACGTTTGTTCTTCCTAAGTTTTTTATGGTTTACACATATACTTTAATACGTTTACATAGGATTGACTCGATGACTGTTGGCATTCTCTTCCTGTCAACCCGAGGGGTGGTGAGATAACAGTAGCAGTTGTATCAATTAACTAAATAATTGGTATTAATTTATATTAAAACAACTGTAATAAAGTAAAATATACATATAAATGAAAGAAAATTTAAATATAAATGAATACGAATGAATACATAATAATACATTACTATATATAAAGATGAATAAGATACAAGTAGACAAGAAATGCCTAAATAACTCCTCACTTGTAAAGCCAACTTAAAAAATAACATATTTTCTTTACATAGTTATAATGGTAAAGTTACATAGTTATAGCGGTAAGCGGTATAAGTCGAAATTACCTAGCATTTTAGTTTAAAACTGATTTCATAACTAATCTCGTAAATGATCTTCCGTTTGCCAATTTTTTAACTTCCTCGAGTTCCAGAGCAGTATAGCCTGAACCCTAAAAGAGTTGCCGATAACTGGTGAAGTGTTGTGGAACACTAATCTTAAGATTAGATAAAGATTGAATATTTCTGCCGTGCGTTAAGTAAAAGTAACAACATGTAATTTTTTCTTGAAGATACGACGGGGAAGTTACATCATTAAGGATGGAATAGAGAGTAACTAGATTCCTAGAGTGACGCCTCTGTTGGATAGTGAGCTATTTAAGGGAGTTCAGAGATATAGTCATTCACTTCAGTTACATACGAAGGCCAAAGAAAAAGCGGATACAGTTATTAAAAAGTCTTTCTAGCTTGTTGTCCAAAGCTTGGTTCAAATCTGGATAAAATACGTCAGCATAATCAATTATGAGTATAACAAGAGTCAGCACAATCATGGGATTATTAGTCTTGTATGGAAGGAAGTTAGATGATAGAGTTTAGGGTATTCCGCTTACTTGGACAGCTAAGTTCAGCAGTGAACTTGAATATGCTGATGAAGAAGAAGATTTATATATATACATACATAAACATCCATGACTGTTACTATTACATATTCGTCATACAAATGGCCGACCCTAGCGGGATTCAAACCCGTAACCCTCTGCTTAAAAAGCCTATCGGGCAATATGAATATAATATCGATATATCACATATAAATCAAAGTCAAAGAACACCAACGAAGACCACAACCAGATAGTTTTATGTAGAACCCGCGCGTAGTAGGCGGCGAACTCTAGTAGCGAGTGAAAGGTGTGTGCTGCACATAATCGGTATGCGCAAACGCTTCTACATGCGACACTTAGTTGTGCTAAATACTTTGAATTTTAAAACGTGTGCAGATTTTAAGACAACCATATGCGTAAAGTAACCGGCTGCAATTGAATTGGCGTTCACATGTTTTATTTGCTTATAAGGGGGTGGTCTATAACTTAATTTGAAGATCGGACTAAGTGGAGGAGAATTGCCAAGAATTTCCTCTGAGTGGTAATTCAATGTTGGGCACATGAAAGCTATGTATGCTATTGAGATTTATAAAAAATAAGAGCGTTCACTGTACGATCATGACCTTTTATATAGTTTTTTGCTGCAAAGAGGCTGCCCATATATAAGAATTATCCGTAATCCCTTAGCAGGCATATTAAACATTATGGTGAGCATTTATATGGTATTCAGGTGAATTTTCGAACTAGTACATGACGCCCACGCGAGTGTAAAATTTTCTACAATGGAATAATAATGGGCATAAAACTCGTGTTCCATTCATCAATAAGAGTTCAGGCTTTTATTTCTTTATCTGCTTATTTAATTTTTTAATTCTTTATCTGCTTAGCGTAGGAGTCTCCGAGAAAGCACCAGCAAGGGCCAGGATACTTTTCTTGCAAGCTTTGCCCAAGCTAGACCAGTACCCTCGCACTAGTGGTGGTTCTCTTCAACAAGTTGTCCGTGAAGTTTGGGTTCGGTTAATCCGATGGATATTTCGTTATCATTTGGTCGCATGTGCCTCAGTGAAACCTGAGTTGAAAATTCACAGAATTCTCTATTTCAGTTATAAACAATGTTATTAAAGGCTTGGATTCAAAACAAAACGAAGAAAAGACGTTAAAAACAATTTGCTATAAAGCATTACAATAACAGAATGCATTTCTTTGCTCAATGGTTACAATTTAAAACGCTTTAAAGAAATTGTTCATCTAATTCAGTAAATAACTGGGTTAATTCGTGTATGATTGAAATGTGCAAAGCTTAAAATTGCGGTCGGATCCCGCCAGAGCTAAAATTTCTTTTTATTAAAAAAACATTGAGATGTATATGGTAATGTTCGTAACTATGTTATAGATTTTTTTTACGACCGCCTTAACGCGCACCTCAACGCGTCCTTGAGGCCGCAGGCGCAAACCTATGAAGCTGTAAAAGCCAAAACGGCTAACACCAATAACTTCATCGTATACATATTAAGGCACCTCACTGCTGTGCCAAGGGACCTTGTCATTGGCTTTCGCCTATAGCTTTGTTGTGCTGCGACCCTTGCTCAGATCTTATTGCATGGGCATTGTATCGTATACGGAATGGTGGACGACTGAGTGCCTCTGTGTGTGCTCGTACACTTGCAGCACAATCTTGACCACCGATGGTATGCGCAAGTTGATTCCGCGTTCATGGACTTATTTTTAATTGCTTTCCTTACCTAAAGAAAGGACACAAAAGTCTAAACGAATGACGGCGAACATTCATCCGAATTTGCCGAAACCCAATCTCACAGTTTTGTGATGGGGAGTAGCATTAGTCCGCTAATCATCCCCCATATCGTACGTAGTGAGTATGGGCAAACCATCAAAGAAGCACAAGTTTTTACTTGGAGAGGCCTATGTTCAGCTGTGGATTAAAATAGCTTGATGTTGTATTAGTACTGGTCTAAACAAAAACGGGCTATACCAAAACATTTAGTCATTCGCGAAAATATAAGTATGGATGAGCAGATAGGTACTTAGCGATCGTTGTGGTGTAGGTGTGACATGATTGTGTTCATTGTGGAAACACTATCGGTTTTAATTACCCGTATAAATTTACAAGGATTAAGTTTCATTGACCCTTTTGCATGACAAATCAATTAAAAACAAGATCATCGATATAAATCCTTCGTGCAGAAGTCATTTGGAATGACTTCTACATGAAGTAGAGTGGAAGTGTATTGTAGGTGTCAAAGTTTACTTGTGCTATTCTTTACACAAGCCCCTAAATTATAATTTATTTGCTAAAACTGAATTTAACAAGTGCAAAGCCGCGGAGAAAAGATAGTGTAACGATTTATTTATAACAGATGGCGAAATGCAATGCACTCCAATTATGCAAATAAAACTTTTAATTATTTTTATGAAACCAAGATCACGATCACGAGGTTTTACCTAATAACTATATCACACTTTCTGTTTGTAACATTAATGCGGTATTTATTTGTAAAATATTCTCCTTCAACAGTCGTAAGACTTTTGATGAATGGGCTAGAGTCGAAATTCACCGAAGTAGGCTAAGGTTGTAAACACTTTACAGCGAATAGTGAGACTCTTAGAGAATATGTTGAAAAACACTCATAAATATTTAAAAAAAACTATTGTTTTACAGCCAAGTCATTTAAGCAATGAAGTTAAGAACGCGAGTTATTAAACAATTTTTTTTTATTAAACAAAATGACTTATCGTATTATTACAGTGTAACGTAGAAGTACATTTAGCGCTGATCTGACTACTGACGAAATCTGAACAATAAAGTTAACGTCGCAGAATACCGGCTTGAAGTAGAGGAATCTTGTGCTACATCATATTTTCCATCGACTTGAAATGTGCTGCCTACAGAAATACTCACTTTGAATAAGATTGTCTGTTAGCATTTTCAATGTGTTCTTTTCCAGCTGCATTTTTCCGGATTCCTGAAAAGAGGCAGACTTGTTTGGCATCCCAAAACCTAACAAACCTCCCAAATGTTTCTCTAGTTACTGCCCAAGAAGTCTCTGGGGAAAATCCAAAAATACGCTCATAAGACTTAAAAGATTCAAAAACTATGTTTTCACAAACATGCATTCACATTTCCCGACGAGCAGTTCGGTTCGGAATCAACTAAAGATAAGCACTAGAGGTTCAATGTCACTACTATTGCTATATACTACTGGCTACTTTTAAAACGTTGACGGCCTCAAGGATGCTGGGCATAATCCGATGAAGTGAAAACGGCTAACAGCATTAACTAACTTACAATACAAGTGTCTATCCGACTATTGTTTTGTACTCGTCCTTCTTTATCACTCTATTTAAGTCCACTACTGAACAAAGGCCTTTCCAAGAAAGCATCAGTAAAAACGCCCGAATGTTTTTCTTCAAAGGTTTGCGCATACTCACTACGCTGGCCAAGCGGGTTGGTGAACGCAGTGTCGGTACCCTCGCCCTAGTGCTACTTCCATTACTAGTCTGTGGAATTTGGGTTCAGCAAACTCGGATGCATTTTTCGTAATCATTAGGTGTAAGTAGGGTGCACCATGTGTAGGTGTGGTTGGGATTTGGAGAAAATATGTTATATTCCTCATTACACCTTAGTGTTGTACTGAAAAATATAATTATGGCAATATATGGTTTCTAAATTCCAATCGTGATCATATCGTTAAGTGTATATATTTCTCGCACATTTACATTACCTCTGTCGGTTAATTCGTCGCCATCAACCCAGGAGACTATCTTCATCATTATTATATTTTAAAAAATAGTTGCAAAAAGTATTGTTAATAAAGTTCATTACTGATTAAAACGTCTACATTCAAGTACATCCAACAAACTAGACCTGCCTAATACGAGCGTATTAGTTAGGTAACTTGAGCAGTAGATTCTAACAAGATCGAAGTTCGAGTGTGAAGCTTAATTATTTTATGATGACACCAGAGACATTTTTTAGAACATATCCTTCATCTGCTTGAGATAATCCATGAAGCGTGATTAAATTCAATAATAAATACCAAAATAGATCGACGAGTAGATATAACTATTACCAGACAGCATCCAGGGTCAATGCGTTAACCTTGCAGTATCTACAGTTTCTGAAAGGAAATCGAAAGACAATCCAATATTCCAGTAGGCATTGTTACAACACTAAATGCTTGCAAAATTCTATAATCACCAAAAATCAATTATTTTGTGCAGCGCAAAAAAGTTAAGCGGGACATAGTTTTTATGCACAACAGACACGACCTTTTTAGAAAAGTTTCGATAAAATTGCGGAATACTGAAGACGTGTTTTAATTATGCCAGTTAGTTTATTGCAGCATTGAGGCAGTTCCAGCACCAGTAGTAAAAAACATGAGGTCTATACTATTAGCACATAGTAAACCTTTTTTTGTTGGGATTTCTTACGTGTTTACCTACTTTTTCGCCGCGGGGCCAACGAAAGGATTATGCTGATCATCTACTAGCTAAAACCCCACTTGTTCTTCTCGTTGCCATTGTTCGGATCCACGAGAACACTTTGTATTCATCATACAAATGTTTACCACTAAGCAAGGACACTACCAACTTCGTTATTTCTTCATATAGGAGAGTGTTCCCCCGCGAGCATTTCGAGCACTTACTGCCGAGAGTTACACCTTCGCATTTTCCACTCCTTTAATACGATTCCCTTGGATCCGTAGTTTCGAGTGCCACTGATATACGCTCTATGCCTCCAAATCCCATACGCACCACCTGCAGCACCTCTGGTGTTGCAGATGTATGTGGGCGACGGTAATCACTTACCATCAGGTGAAACGCCTTTCTCATAAAAAAGATCAGTGACACAGTGGCAAAACAGGCAAAGGTGTTTATATTACAGGCAAAAATTTGACTTCAATTAGTAAATACATGATTTTCACAATACTGATATCATCATCATCATCATTTCAGCCTATCACAAGTCCACTGCTGAACATAGGCCTCCCCCAAAGATTGCCACGAAGCTCGGTCCTGAGCCACCTGCATCCATCGATTTCCCGGAACACTGCGCAGGTTGTCACTCCATCTTGTGGGGGGTCGTCGTCCTACACTGCGTTTGCCTGTACGTGGCTGCCACTCGAGAACCATTTTTCCCCAATATACTATATAATATACTTATATACACGTATATATAATTATTCTGATATATAATTAAATATACGTGTATATATGAATATATGAGTATATACATATAGTAATGTGTATAGGTATATATATTTTCATATTTACTTCCAGAGATTTTCATTGCATTTTTAAAGCGAAGGCTTTTTAAGTTGAACGAGGCAACTAAGAGAAGTCTTAGTTGCCTCGTTCGACACCCTCTGGAGGAAAGCGTTTAGTCCGCTACCACACGGCAACACAGAAAAAATAGTATTCATAGTTAGTTAATACCTGTATACTATGTGTATGATTCATCGAATATAAATTTAATTACCCTTTTTCTGTTATATTTAAATACATACTATTGTGCGAAACGTGTTTAAAATATTTATTTGTCTGATCTGCTTCTTTTACCACTTATTAAAAAACATATATTCAAATATTTGTTTCTTCAATAGATTTATTTGTGTTTGAGACACATGATTGTTGCGCATATTTGACATGCAGTGCAGCAGAAATACCCATAGCTATTACAATTAATACCTACTAGGAAGCGATATGCTTAGTTTTTTTTTATATATGAAGTGTAATGATAGAATTCGAAAGGCTGATTGTATAAATAAAAGCGAATAATTACAATAGCTATAACTATAACACGTCGCCACAGCATCGTGACTTGTTTTGTAATTCCTAGTTATATTTAAGGTTACTTTATCCATCAAAAGCATATACCTTATAATTAATACGTTCTATTTTAATTTTAAGTCATATGAAACTGAAACTAAAATTTGATAAAGATAATTTTAATACACCATTGGTTTAAAATTAGAATATGAAAAACACTTCTGCTAAAATGTATTAAACATTTGTTTTAGGTGGTAATTGATTATTCATGTATTCAAGTTTTCAATTTTTTTCCATTGAAGATATTGATAACATGTTTTTTTTAGTTTGTCAATAAGTTTGATGTTCATCTTCTAAGAACGCGTAACGGACACAAGTTCACGTGTGTGATTTAATATTTGAATAATGTTCACGGCAAATATGTTATTTGCTACTAGTCGTGGATGGCGAATAACACTTTATTACGCAAACTCGTTTCAAAAAACCTGTACACAAAAAGAAGCGAAGAAAGAGAGCTAAGCAAAAAAAAAAACAAATAAAATAGGTAGCCGAAAGGTTCAGCCAGCGCAACAACAGTGCTGATTTTGGACTGGACCCGAGGTTTAAGGATACGTACTTGACAATAATAATACAAGATAACAAAACATAACAGAGAATTACAAAAAGCGTTATGTGTAGATAAAAAGAAAATAGACGGACATTGAATTATGTTTAAATGATAATATCAACCTAGCAAAGGAGAAAAAAGTTGAATAATAGTATATTTACTTACTCAAAAATAATATCTATAAAAAAGTACAAGTGACGCAATAAATTATGTTAAATACATTATATTAAAAAAACTATATAGTGATCCTATTGATGTACTTATGGCGGCATACGACAGAGTGCAAATCAATAATATAAAATACCTAAAGCGATCAAAGAAGAAACTTCAAAAAATATGCCCAAGGTTAAGAGGTTAAGTTCCGAATATTTAAATATATGTATATGCAAATAGTTGATAAAAAAGATTAGGAGCAGTGGAGCCTTAAATTGCTCCTAACGCAAGACTAGGTATCGTCACCAATACATTTGTGAATTTGAATTTTATACAGGAGGTAAATGGGAAATAATAATTTGATAAATAATAAAAAAGAATATTTCGACGTCATTAGAAGTCCGCTAGCCCGCTTTGGAGCAGCGAGACAGCCCTTCCCAGCTCAAAAACCCTCTCTGATATTTAAGAAGGAGGCCTTAGCCCAGCTGTGAGCACTTACTGGCTGCTACTTTATTTCAGAGGACCTAAATTAAGATCAAGATAAGAAGATTCGAATAAATGATCAAGTTGAGAGGGATAGCCTAAAGATAGACACAAAGCATTATTCTTCACAGTTGAACGCATCTTAAAATCGTCTGATTGAATGGGCACATCCACCCCACCTTCCTATAGATACAGTACTCTCAGGGCACGAATGTTTTGGAAAATACCTGTAAGCCCCCGGAAGGGACCCGACTACCATGTGCTATCGTTATAGCATCGACTGGGAGCGGCGCTGCAGGAGTCTCCGTCTTAGATATAATCGAACTGAATGAAATCTCATCAGTCTACTGTGCTGGGCGACATCGTGTACCCGCCATGATCAAAGCAATGATTAGTAGTGATGTCGCAAAAGAAGGTTGCGGAAAGGAAGAAAGATTAAAACTCCTAAGACATGATCCATAGCCGTAAATTTGAACCCCGGGGAAGAGCCTAGATCAAAATGGCCTTGGTGCGGACGGGGCTAATCCGTCGTCCGAAATTGACGCACGTGTCCATAAAGAGATGGTAGTGAGCACCATCTTCACCTCCGCAAACAAAAGTTTAGTCGGTAAAAGTCTGGCATATCGTTGCCTCCATGACGGCTCTCCGTATTCAATGTATTCCTCTGTAGACCTCTGTATTCAATGCAGTTGATATAACTTCAGATCTTCGAGATTTTCCAATCTCCGAAATTATTCATGACTGTGCAGTTTTCCATTAACAGATTTAAAGAACTACTACTTACTTGCCTGGTAGAGAATGCTTATCAATATTAATTCCACAGTTTTGTTAAATTATTAATTAAATAAAATTTAACAAAATAATAAATAACTTCCAGATTCTGAATTAGACTACAGTTCAGAATTTCTTATGGAAATCCCCATAAAGTATCGGGTAAAATCATTTAGTTTTTGTATGGAACTTTGTTAAACTCATATGGCATATTATAAGAACATCGTTTCGAAAGTTTAAACTGTAATTTTTAGAGAAGGGGTTAAGACCTTGAAAAAAATAACAAGCAGCAATGGTTTTTGAGTTATTTTTCGGAGACGTTTTATTATCTTTTTGAGTAATTTTGTTGCCTTTTTAATATACTCGTAGAAGTGTTTGACTTTTAAAATTGTTACAATTATTATAGTTCTAATAATGGGAATCAATGGTGACATTGAAAAAAATATTGTACACTATTTAACGCATTTTTAATCAATTTCACACTCGAATTAACATTGTATGTAGTTTCAATCTAGAAAAAACACATACATATGAGTACTTACAAACTATAGCAAATTAGAAATATCTTTTATGCACCTTATTTTATATATTTGAGTTCTAGGAAATCGGTGGAAATTGCCGTGTTATTATGTTGTCAATTCGTTAATTGCAAACACAATTAGTCGCGTGCTCAAACATTAATTACGTCCACATTAAAAATCTGGCAAAAATTCCTGTGCGTCCGTGTATGTGCTTGATCGTATCACCTCTTTCAAGCAGTATCAGCACACTAAGACGCCGTGGAATATGTATAGTATATTCCACCCTGTAGTAACAACCAATAGGAATGACCGCTATTGCAACCATCAATGAATTCCAAAACGTCATAAGATCACGCATAACATGAAAATAATTTCTAAAATGGCTTTTACGCATCAACATGGAGTATGCGGGCCTGCAATCAGTCCGTGTGGAAGTTTCCGTCGCACTGAGTTCCTTGAACTGATTGCTAAGTTTCACTGGCCTCTTCTCCGTTAACTGCAGCAAGTGCTAAAGCAACTTACTCGTTGGTAACATTTAAATAGGTTAAAAACCTGACCAACTTCATGTAATTTATCGATGTGTTCTAAGCATTATTAGTGAACGTTATCGGTACGCCGCATTGTAACTGAACGTCACATTCAGGTAACACCGTTAGGATAGTATGAATCTCATCATCATCTACTAAATTAAGGGTCATTTTTCATTCAGAATAAGTACATATTATGTACGATTTTGTTTCTGACAGCCAGTCTCCTGGAAGCAGTGCTGGTAATTTACATAAATTAAAGATTACTTACCCTGAGCCCTAAATAAACTTTCTCCATAATATCTGTCAAGATTCAATAGTCATAGAATTTAGATGTTTTTGTGGAAAAAGTCGAATGTCCAACATGTTTTAACAATAATTTTTTCATTGGATTTATTTATATATTTTCTGAGGGACCTATATATGTATACGATAACATTTTGTATAATTCCTACAATCTCGGCAGAAAATACAAATTAAGTAAATAAAACAATTTACTCTTGTCTTTTATTATTTAATTACTAACGACATGAGTCAAGGAAGATCAGGAAAACGATTTTCCGCCAATTTATCCAGTCGATAAATTTTCTGTATTCATTACCTACTCAAGTTATTAGTTCAACTTTAGATGTCGTGTTCATGCGGGCATTACACACTATGTTCACATAATAGACACTACGGTATTCAGTGTACAATAAACAAAAACAACCTTACAGGACCGTTATGTTATATTGTATACAATTATAACAGAACTGTCCGTCCATTGACGATCCTAAGATGCCTTTCAATTGTTCACGTTACTGAACAGAATACAGTGCGCGACATACGAGTGTTTCCTGGTGACGGAACTATGCGTTACAGTTTCGGTATTACAATAATTAACTGGTTGTTCTAATATCGGAGCGTTCACTGCGGCATTGTAAACAGACGGAAGTGTGACGATGTTACATAATGTTGCATTACTAGGTAATTAACTTGTGATTGATTAGACGATTTTTGGCACTTATCCGGAGTCAATGCAATTTGTGACTGGCGTTTGAGCGCGTTGCGGTATATAGAGGCGAAGGTGACGCGCGGCCGCGTACTTGTAGGCTGAATCTAGCCGCGCGCATGTCGACTTTAGCCGCGCGACTCAGTACGCGGTCGCAATACTGCGTTTAATTCTAGTGACAAATTAAAGACAATTATTTCTGAAAGAGTTCATGTATATTTATAACATAATCTTTTCTTAGTATAAAGTCAAAGTATATATTAAGTGAGCTTTTGTATAGTGCTTTAGACGTTAAAAATGTTGACCGGATGGAAATTACTTTTATCTAAACGTAAGTTTTTGTTTATTTCTTCTTTAAGAGTATTAGTACCAAGTACCTAATTGTTAAAATTGTGATACTACGAGTATATATATGTGTAAGAATTTTATTAAAGAAAATACCTTATTTTCTGTATAAACAAACACGTTTAAGTATGCATAGATTCAGTAAAATAATTTACTTTTTTAAATTTAAATCAGTGTTGAATAAAACAGTATAGATTATTATTTAAAAAATTAAAGAAAATGTACTGTTTTCTTAGTATTTTAGTTTTTATATTAAAGTCACTTATAGATTGGAATTTAATCAAATTCTTACTTGGATTGATACGTAAGTGTACATTTTAATTGGTAAGATAGTATCTTTATCGTCTAGGGCCTTTCCCTAGTCAGTTTCGAGTGTTTTTGTACTCAGGATGATACGTGTTAGCGCAGGGGTTTTAGGGTACTCGCTTCAATTTCTTGGTACGCAAGTAACCGGGATTCAATCTCGGTGCTGGACCACTTAAATTGGTAATTGTAATTTAAGTGCTGATATAACCTAGAGCTCGGGGTTTCCTTAATGAATTAATGTCTGAGAAATAAAAAAAATATTTCGAGGACGTGTGAAGTCAGGGTATTAATTAAACCTCTCAAATATTGCAAGGATCCTTGGCCAGGTGTGGGACATTAACACGCAGGCTACTGTACTTTTTTAATTTTTAGCACCTCTGGCTAAACGGCGTTAAAGATGATGAACGTAAGGTAGGTTAGGAGAAAATTTTTGTGATTGTACTTGTCTTTTACAGGTTAATGTCATTATGATAGAGCTATAAATTGTAATCGTTCATTGACCTTTTAAGTTGTGTTTCTATTTGTTACTACCTGAATCTCGACTGTGATCATTTATACTGTTTGTGATTCAATCACGACATTAAGAAAGATTATTAAATAAAACACGTTTATAAAATTAGACATACCTACCTATAACGTGTTTAAAATTTGGATTACTGGTCAGATTTAGAACTCTAGTAAATTTCCGAGATGGGTCTCTTTTTAGAGACCTAGGAACCGTCTGGTTAGGTATCATCCTCTGGCCTACTTCTGCCGCCACATAGCATCGCATCCACTGTTGTGCTCAGGTTTAAAGCCTATGGAGAGATGAGAGATGAGAGATCCCATCCTGAGAAATATAGATTTCTTTACTTGTAGGTGGTTGCAGTTATTCATTGGGTAGGAGTAAGCACTTACCATCAAATGGCCTGTTAGCACGTTTGTTACTCTGTTGTAAAAAAAATCAGAACATACCTATTCTCGCAATACAAAAAATATTTTTCTTTTGATGAATTTTAAGTATGCTATCACTCATAATTTGAATAGTTAATGGGTAATATAAGAGGTTGGTAGAAAATCGACGACATGAAGGCATTGAACTCAATTAAATAAATTTATGACAAAAAGTCTGGGTAAAAAGTTAATACTGTATTTTTATTGTAAATAGCCAATTATAATTTAAGAAAAAGGCGCATTGAAATTAAAGCACATTTATACGGTTTCTAAAATATTATACGTTTGCGTTTGCGTTGCGTATAATACGTTGGTAAGAGGATCTGCCTCTGAACTGGGAGATCCGAGTTGGAGAGACAATTGCTACTCGCATTTGACCAATTATTTTATTTGATTCCTATAATCTGGTTAACTGTAAGACTAGTGAAAGGAAGCAGATTTCCTCAGCTCATCGAGGTATGGCCTAGGAAGATTAAGTTGCCCTGGCCTATGGTATGGGCAAATCTTCGAAAACAACTTTTCATGCAACTTTTTTTTTGCCCCTTTTTTGTAAGTATAGCAGTGTCGTCCTCTGCCTTACCAATAATAGGCATGAAAATGGAAGCAATTAATTAGGAGACCCTTCATTCTAATTTTACCCTTTATCAGTTTTCCATAATTGATAATAATTTCTTCCTTGTCGATTTTGGCACCTGTCGCTGACTCTAGGGCAAACGTAGATCATCGGAGGATAGTTCGGATGTAGTATCAAAGAAATAATGACCAAAATTGTTTTGCATTTAAATTGGTTTCGACTGGGGCTCGAACCCTAGATCCCCGACTTAGCAGGCGGGTACTATGATCGCTGAGCCACGCGGTGGTCGCCTCTGTAATAGGCAGTCTTCATTCATTAAGCCATCTCATAATTACTTATGAAGCTAAAGCGATTGTTATATGTATTCCTAAGTATGTGACAGAAAATGTAGTTTTAATGGCTTGCACGTTTCTCCAGTCTCTGTGCTTGTACACGTGAGTGTGTACTGTGTACTGTGAGCATAGTATATATATATATATAGCATTGAACTTATTATCTTCTAGCGTAACGAGACACACAAAGAAACACATTAAAAGCAACTTGAGTAAATTAAACAAACCTCATACTTGTATGACTTTTTGCATGCATTTTTACAATATGAAATCGGAATATTACAATGGTTGAGTTGAACATCGTATCGTGTTATATAAAATTATTTGTCGCTTTTAAATAACGTTTCTATCCCTTTCCACTGGATGCATTTATTCAGGACGCTCACCTGTGCACTCAAAATACTCCATTGGTTTTATATGAGTTTTTTTAGTTTTTATATTAAAGTCACTTATAGATTGGAATTTAATCAAATTCTTACTTGGATTGATACGTAAGTGTACATTTTAATTGGTAAGATAGTATCTTTATCGTCTAGGGCCTTTCCCTAGTCAGTTTCGAGTGTTTTTGTACTCAGGATGATACGTGTTAGCGCAGGGGTTTTAGGGTACTCGCTTCAATTTCTTGGTACGCAAGTAACCGGGATTCAATCTCGGTGCTGGACCACTTAAATTGGTAATTGTAATTTAAGTGCTGATATAACCTAGAGCTCGGGGTTTCCTTAATGAATTAATGTCTGAGAAATAAAAAAAATATTTCGAGGACGTGTGAAGTCAGGGTATTAATTAAACCTCTCAAATATTGCAAGGATCCTTGGCCAGGTGTGGGACATTAACACGCAGGCTACTGTTTTTGCCCCTTTTTGTAAGTATAGCAGTGTCGTCCTCTGCCTTACCAATAATAGGCATGAAAATGGAAGCAATTAATTAGGAGACCCTTCATTCTAATTTTACCCTTTATCAGTTTTCCATAATTGATAATAATTTCTTCCTTGTCGATTTTGGCACCTGTCGCTGACTCTAGGGCAAACGTAGATCATCGGAGGATAGTTCGGATGTAGTATCAAAGAAATAATGACCAAAATTGTTTTGCATTTAAATTGGTTTCGACTGGGGCTCGAACCCTAGATCCCCGACTTAGCAGGCGGGTACTATGATCGCTGAGCCACGCGGTGGTCGCCTCTGTAATAGGCAGTCTTCATTCATTAAGCCATCTCATAATTACTTATGAAGCTAAAGCGATTGTTATATGTATTCCTAAGTATGTGACAGAAAATGTAGTTTTAATGGCTTGCACGTTTCTCCAGTCTCTGTGCTTGTACACGTGAGTGTGTACTGTGTACTGTGAGCATAGTATATATATATATATATATATATAGCATTGAACTTATTATCTTCTAGCGTAACGAGACACACAAAGAAACACATTAAAAGCAACTTGAGTAAATTAAACAAACCTCATACTTGTATGACTTTTTGCATGCATTTTTTACAATATGAAATCGGAATATTACAATGGTTGAGTTGAACATCGTATCGTGTTATATAAAATTATTTGTCGCTTTTTAAATAACGTTTCTATCCCTTTCCACTGGATGCATTTATTCGGGACGCTCACCTGTGCACTCAAAATACTCCATTGGTTTTATATGAGTTTTTTTTTTAGTTTTTGAGCTTAATCCATAGTTTTATAATATTTTCCCTTCTCTCTAAAACTCGTAATAAATATTTAACGTATAAAGCACTTTGGGTATCTTTAAGATAATATTGCATGAGCTTGGAAATAGGCAGTGCCAGTAAACATTATTGGTGATAGTTGACATAGAAAGACTTATTAATGTTGAAAATACATATTTTTTATCTATATGTTTGTACTGAAACCACTTTTCTACAGGGTTTATTATATATGTATAGATTAGGCCTCCCCCAAAGCCACAAGGCTCGGTCCTGAGCCTGCATCCATCTAATTCACCCAACAGTGTGCAGGTCGTCACTCCATCTTGTGGGGGGTCGTCTCACACTGCGTGACACACTTTACTTGTACGTGGCTGCCACTCGAGAACTTTTTACCCCAACGGTTGTCAGTTCCCTGAGTTATGTGACCGGCCCATTGCCACAAGTAATACTTGGAGTTATTAATCATCAACACAAATAAACAAAATTTAATAATAAAAATAGCTAATGTAATAGCTATTAGCAAATAAGGCTAAAAACTTAATATCAGACACTCATAATTAGATACCGGTCTGAATAATTAAGAGTCTGGCGTAGTTTAGATGGTATTTTGATATCTGTCGGAGGCCACGAGAGTTTACTGGCATTTCCCTTACTTGACTTTTAAAACACTCACAGCATGATATGATAAGTACGATTCGTGGTAAAATCAGAACATTACTAGTAGTAAACAAACGAGACTGAACACTGAATAATCATTAAGTAAGAAAGTAATAATAGCCTTCCAACAAATGTATACCAACTTAGATGGTTCTTTGTTGGAGAGGCCTATGTTCAGCAGTAGACTAAGATAGTCAGATATAGTAATAGACTTTAGGATTTAAGCCTACATAGCTTAGTGACGCTGCTCTCCTTCCACTAGTATGTGGGATTTGGGTTCAGTATATTCAGATGGATTTTTTTCCCCTCAATCGGTTGCCAGAGCATCGTGCGCAGGGTGCACCACGTGCAAGTGAGGTAGCCATTTTGTAGGCAAAGATTGTATATTCTTCCTTAGCCTAGTTTTATACAAATATTATGATGTACCTTCTTAGTTATTATGTAATTTTATGTAGGGGTTGTGGTAGCGTGATAGTTGTTAGGGTGCTCGCTTTAGTTTCATAGAGCACGAGTAACGTGGGTACGAACCTCGGGACAACTAAAATTTTTAACAGCAATTTTAAATGGTGTATTTACCACATGCTTGGCGGTGATTGAACACATCGTGAGGAAACCTGCATGTCTGAGAAATAATAACAAATATAATTTCGAGGATAAGTGAAGTTCGCCAAGCCCCACTGGAGCAGCATAGCAGACCCTCTCAGATATTTCAGAAGAAGGACTTAGCGCAGCTGCGTGCATTCACAGCCATCTACTTATATTTACTTTGACTATATTGTGCCCGACAAAAATAATGTTAAAATGTATACAAAATTAATTATGCACAAAAATCTCGTATTAAGAAATACGTAGCACTACGAAAGTATTTTGCAGCATTAATCATTGGGGAGTATTTAAATAAACCGCAAGGTTAACCACAATATTCACATCCTATTTGTAGCTAATGTTTATATTGCAGTTTTTAGAGCGTGAACGTACATAAACTGTAATGTAATATTTTATTTTCTTAATAAGCCAATAATTAAATCATTCAATTAATAAAATACCGTATCTGTAAAGAGACAAATGAGTGCTTATAACATAGATAAAGAAGACATACGTAACGATAGAAGCGTTCCTAATGAAAAAAGAAAGAATATTTTAAACTCGAGACATTAAACCGCAACTGGTTACCAACCGTCACGAATTGCCATATGAAATTTGTATTACAATAAAAATATGGTGATTAAGATTAAAGGCAGAAAACAGTTTGTTCACAGTTTATTTATAACCTGAAGTCAAGTCAAGTGTGAAATGAGGCTATTTGAAATGGTTCATGTTTCGTGAATAGTGTGAAATAGTTAAGTAAAAACGTTTTAATTTACTTGTAGCAATGATCAACTTACGGTAAGAGATCGTGTATTTAGAACTAAATACTCAAATTGCCTGCTTAAAATTGCTTCAAATGTATTATAACACTTAAAACCAATAATAAGCTACAAGTAAGTCTACTTTCTTCTGGAGGCGTTGCCCTTAGGAGGCGTCGAGATTTATTTTACGTTACGTTACTCTGAGATATAAACGCGAAACGATACAGCCAGTTGATTTACAGCATTACGGTGAAAGGGAGCCGAGCCTGTCCAACTACTCTCCTGTAACAACTCGCAATTAGACGGGTGCTTGTTCAATTCCTGTTGCGGAGACCCCATGCGAACGGTCAGATGCGACGTTTTATTAAGACGGTGCGAATGTGCGATTTACGACTAGTCTCGCTCGAGTGAAAAGATTGAGGAACGTGAAGGAATCGTGTGAAATTTGAGATAAATGTCCATGATTTAGAATTTAAAAGTTATTTCTTTTTGACTTAAACAATAATATGTAAAGGTTTTTTTTAATTATCTATCAAAAGTACATTAGGTAAATAAAATAAACGAGATTTTTAAGCGACATGTCATTATCGCTGATATCTTGGATGGGTATGGCTGAGCAATTGGTTTTAACACTATGGATCTCGGGCTTGATCCTCTATGGAATTATGGGGTGTATAATGGGCGATGTCAGTCTGTAAACGCATTTGAATCCGAAAATCTGAGCTATGTGTTTTTTTAACTATCGGTTAATTCTCTTAATCCACGTGGGGACTATGCAGTGTACAGTATAAGGACTGATTATGATTCCATATAATCAGTTCCGGTATCGTCGCCGTTTAATTACTATGATTCTTTATTGCGTTCTCAAACGATTAGCATTCCGGTCGTCACACGTCATAGCGTCCTGCCAAGTATGAAATTACTTTTGAGAAGAAAAATTATATAATGATGTCCTGTTTTTCTTGGAAGACGCGAGATACATTAAATAGCCGAGGCCCGCCGCGCATCCCTCCCATACATACGTGAATCGCGATATCGAAACGCCGGCCTGTCTGCCGAGCAAAACTGGTTGTTTAACTTGGCGCAGGAGATCAAGCGACGCCGGAACGTAAAACCAGTCGTCCGGTTCGATAGAAATCTTTACGCGGAGCGCGATAAAAACCATCACTTCTAACGAGTTTCTCAATTCCAATGCCAATTTAGGCAATCGACTGGGCGGCGCACGGCCCGAACTAAGTGGTCTCTCCTTACTGATATCAATTTTGTCGACCCAATAATGGAAAACATCGGCGATTCGTTGCCGCGATTCGACGCTCGCGAACGGGTATTTTAACGGGCACATGGAGCGATGTTCGTCTTGATATGCAACATGCGATGCTGAAGCGGAAACAATAAAACCGTTTTCGAGTATCGAATACAAATTTGTTCTTAATAGGAACAACTCTCTTAAATTTATTCTTTTGTTCAATTTAATATTTGATAAATGTAATGAACCTTATTGTATTTTCTCTTCACTGTGTTGTGTGCTTCATTTTATTAACGTAAAGTACCAGACTGTAAATGGCCACTACTAGGTAAAGGTCTCCTCTCGAATATTTTTTGAGAGAGAGCCACGGTAGGCTAGTGCACAGAGCGTTCGCATATTCGGTTATACATCGAATACACATATTATACACTATTACCGATGGATATTTGGCAGCGCGCGGTCGTCCTAAAGTTCCTTTATTCGAATAGTTAAATACAATACAGGTTAAATGTAACGAACTAAAAATATAACATAACACCCACGCTTGGCAGGCGGATGGGCGATCTAAGTACCAGACACCTTGCCAATGAATGCTGCTGCTCATACCAGTCTGTGCATTTTCTGGATTTCTTTTTCGATATGATTAACCCTCCTTGGCCGGAGGTCATAAGATTTTCCTAGGCTTTTTTTTAGTATAACACCCACCGGAAGAAATCACCGGAGGAAATTAGACGGGTGCACATCTTTTCTTCACGCCTCCACCACCAACTTAGGTAAGCTTTCTGCGCTATGCCCGCGCTATGGTATTCCATTCATGTAAAGAAAGGCAATTAGTTTGCCAATGACTAACAATTAGTATGTCAATAGAAACACGACATTGACTAGTCGATAGTCAGTGACACTTCCTTTGTGTTTGCATAAACGCAAATAAAACACCGACGTAATTGCCTACTTGCAAATTGAAAAATTCACCCATAAAATCCTGCTCATCCTACTCATCATGACAATAATGTTTCAATCGTTAAAAAAGATTATTTTTATAAATCAATTAAGTATATAAACTAGCTACTTAGCTACCTTTTTATGTTTACTTTAACAGCTTGGACATTTAAAAAAGACATTAAGTTTATTGTTTTCTGCTTGAAAACCATTCAAGGGGTACCTATCTAGGAATGTTTAGGTATTATGGTCGATGTAAGGTCATGTTCAATCTGAAGATGACGATGATGATGGTAAATGAAATAATAATTATTGGTTAACAAATAAAATCGAAGATTTTCGCGAACAACTTAACAGGGCACAGGTTTTATATGAGTTTTCAATCAAGTGTAACATACTATACAATTTGACAACAAAGCATCCTAATGCACTCCCAGTTCCATGGCTCGTTGGCCAGCATTAGTACCTACCTATCTAGCGTACGTAAAGAAATACAACCACAATAATCGTTCGCATCCTTCGATTTGACGCATCGCGTCACAATACTGTCGTCGTGAGTGAAAAATGGGGGTACTTAATTACCTACGTATTACACTGGTTACTTGCTGGTTGAAATGTTTATTGCACACCATTGTCTTACTTATTATCACCATTATTACGATGTTGACGTACGATCGTAAACGTAAAGGAAATTCTGTGCAGGTATTGTATTGGTGGTAAGTGATACTTGTCCGGAATAAGAAATAAGCAGCGCATACCTTCAAAGTGGAATCAATAATTTAGTTCATAGCAATACTTGCCCGTAGAGACGTTCGTTCTTTTTGTGTACGTACTGATAGGAAGAGGAAATAAAACATCTTCACATTGGTTGGTTCCGTTTTCCTTCAATTCAAAATTATATTCAGTTGAAACCTTTATATGGATACTTGAAGCCTTCAACGGAAGCATAGCTATTATTTTACGAATGTATTTATTAGGAACAATAAAAGATACTTAGGTATTTGTAACAGGTAATTGTATAATGCAGCCTTTTGATAGAATATGGTTAATGAATAAACGAAAATTCTTTATTTGACGTAAGAAGTTGTAATTTATTTGGTCAATTGTAATTTATTTTATAATTTACCACCGTTTTTCAAAATGAGGTTCCTCTGACGGATATGAAACCGGCGAAAGAAACTCCGTAGGAATCCACTTTCACGTTATTTATTTAAAGGATTTTATACATACCAAATAACACAAAATAATAAAAAAAGCATCGAATAGTCTCACAGGCAATTAAAGCATATTCTAAGATCAATATAAATCTGATTAAAAAAAAAACATAAGTATAAAAAATTATGATTGAAAAATTCAAACTATTAATCCGAATTATATTTTTTTGATCAAATAAAATTCATTTATTTATAAAATGTAAGATCTGTCTATCATATAAATATTTGTATTTCATGGGAATCAAATCGGCAACCCGCAATGCCGACGCACATCGCATAACTGCTGCCCTGACCGAGACGACAGTAATTTAATTGAGGTAGCTTTTCTTTAAAGTCTATTTATATAATTAACTTAAAGTTGACAATCAGTCTTTTTTCCTTGGTTAAACTATTAAAAAGCAGATTTTTTTTGTAACTACTGGTTATATAATAAATGTTTATATTCAAAAAAACTTTGAAATTAAATTTGTGACCATATTTTTAATAAACTACTGGAACAAATCTAATGAGTCTAAGAGTCAGTTCAAACACTCGATTGCAAAACTTTTTTAATTAAGGAAGAAGTCTTTAAAAGTTTTAAATTTAGCTTTGAGATAATTGTATTTTGTTATCAATTAAGGTAAAGTAACAGCGTGTAAGTATCTACCGCTGAGCTTAATTAATCTTAATTTTATTCATCTACTATCATTTAAATTGATCTAGTAATTTTTTTAACACCAGACATGTTCGGCTTTGTAGGCTACAAGTAAAGAAATCCACTTTTTAGTGATTGTTTTTAAGTTTAAGTTAAGCGTTAAATGTTACGTTAGCTAAACGTTAACCTCGGATGAAAGTCACTGAAATTCATTATTAATAAACTATGTAATCTAAAACTTAATCGAAAATTTTAATATTTATAAGATGTAATTTGGCTTTTAGAGAAGAATGTCCGGCTAGATATAACACCGAGTGCGCCTTTTTTTATCATGACAACGTACACACAATTGGCCAGAGCAATGGAAGAATCTTAGTTAACTACGTAAGAAAATACTCTCTTATTGTTTACTCCCCTTCCGAGTTAGTTTGCGCAAACATTGCCAAGGTACCATGTTAAGCAATTAAGGCGCATAGTTTTAAGAATCTCTGAATGCCTGTCGTCTCACTCTCACTCACACTTTCAGATATAACTTAAATAATATTAATATATTATTTCATAATATATTAATATTATCTTAATAGATTTTTTATTCTTAAAATTTATAAGATTATAAAGAAAAAATTAAAAAAAAGTAGACAAACGCAATAACAAAAGGTTTAGTAGGTATGAGTTTTCTAGTACTGAATTCAAAAGTTATGAATTCTTATTTTTGTACTTAGAGATTTAAAATATAAGTATTTATGGTTATTGTAAAAAAGGAAATGAGTAAGCAATATTTAGCTGCTAAGTATACATTTTTGTAAAATAATCTAAACACCTTGAACAGACATTACCTTGGCGATTTGCATAATTCACCTGCAAAATAAAATTGTTTTAATATTTCGCTTCCTTGCCACAAGGCTGTGCTTTCTAAGAATTCCTTAATATTGGATAGTTATATATTTGTTTCTCTCTATCTCCTTGTTTTTACTGTATCAGCTTGTACACGAGTAGGTGAACACAGTGCCGGTAGCCTTGCACTTGTGTCGCTGCTCCCCATCACTCGTCTGTGAAATTTTAGTTCGGCATATTCGTGCAGGTGAGGTTTAATTTCCTTCTCTCTGCTCTGTTATATATTGTAACTTAAGTAATTTCGTCTATAATTTATCGTAAGTAAAAATTGAACAGGCAATCGCGGTGTAGGTCGACACCCAACTAGATGTAGTGAAGACCTACATACTATTACGGGAAGCTGATGGATGCAGGTGGCTCAGGACTGTGCTCCGTGGCAATCTGTGTTCTGCAGTGGCCTCAACACGCTGTAATGATGAATTTAAATTTATTTCATATTCTTCTTTAAGTGTTGGCACGTAGACTGGCAATCCCCTACCCATGAATTTACCTATAGGCTAAATTGTAATTGAGTCTTTTAGTCTAATAATTTTAAATGAAATTTGAGGTGCAAATTATATGACACTACATCAACAATGCTATTTCTGTAACTGGCATACTAAGAAGGAACGACACCAGACATATTCTTACGTCTTAAAAGAGCACTATATTCAGATAAACGTAGTGCGCATACCTGAGTACTAACAATTCTTACGTCATACATTGCCGTTTAATGACTTAAATATGACTACATCTTAAATAACGACGTCTGAGAATATTGCAGTAAGCACAGTTGCCAATGGGGCAATTACTTCGACTTCTGCTTTCTAGTGATTAGGAAAATAGCTGCAATTTACGTTGACGGTGACGTATGCGCCGCTATGCGAAAGCGCTCAGTCAGCACTTTACGATCTAATTTCGAACTTGAATGTACTCGTATATGTGTTTTATCCATATTACCAATAAGTATTTAAATCATTCAAAAATCTATTGTGTTATGGACTTCTTTATAAAACTTTTATTGATAATGATTTTTAATGAATCTTGTATTTAATTTTGGGGCAATGATCGTAGGTCGCCATTCTAGCCGTTTTTCGACCACGGCGACAACTTCTTACCACCGGTAGCTGTCAACTGCGTAGGAGACATAGTGCCGCGGATGTACGCGCAAACACGGAGGCACTCATTTGTTTTTATCCTCCCGTATCCGATGTAACGCTCAAATCATTTGTGTTTTTATGACCAACAAATATTGCCCTTGGATGTGATACGAAACCTGGACTCATGTATGACCTTTTTTATACACCCTCACAGAATACCGACGTAGAGGAGGAGAGGAGGAATTAGAGGCGCACTCGCCTTCTCCCCACCCCTCGCAAAACCAGACTAAAGTAGTCGAGGCGCTATGTCATTAATAGCATTAAGAATTATGTTTTTAATTAAAGAGAAGCGGCATAATTCGAGTAGTATTGTGATGTTCTTATGGAGGTGACAAGAGCCGGAGTGTCAATTTCTGAGATTAACCGTTCCGTTGTAGTTATCAGGTCTCACTTCTCAGGATCTCATTTAATATATTTATTAACTTAATTTATGTATCTTCTTAAACATTCAAAAGTAGAAATATCAAAACAATTATTAAATTAAATATTATTAGTTGGAATAACGACCAACACACAATTGCGTCTATGGACGTGGCACGTACATTAAGGCTAGACGATGATGATGAAACTTAAATAAAATAACGCTCTCTGTAAAAATTGTGACCTTTTTGAAATTTTGAAATTTGAAAATTTTTAATTATTACTTTCGTGTATTCCTCGGTTTTCAGATAAAGGACTAAAAAATATACATGAGTTAGGTTAGGTAGATTAACATTATTCTGTCAATAACAGGTTTAAAAAATTCGGTTTCACCTTTAGTTATTTAATATTTAAAATCCCCATATCACCATTTGTATTCAATAGACATCATAAAAACAAAACAAATGAGCCCAAAGTCGACTACCGGTATCCATAAGATGTCCCGTGCAGTTAATATTTCTACTAACTACGAGGGGTTCCAGTATCTCACGAATCCATCATGAGATCAGTGCGATGGTGACATATTCTTGTATGACTACGGTTGTTGTTGCTGTTGAGCCATGGGTCAGTTCGAATCCCAGCTACAGCCAATGTTGTTGTCAAACGTTTAATTTGAAATAGATTTTTTGAATTAAAAATATTTGAATTTGTGCTTTTAATCTTTACAGTTTTCATAATACCTCAAAGATGGGTGATGGCGATTATGGGATTTCTCGCGGTAGCGAATGCATACACCATGCGGGTGTGCCTCAACATAGCCATAACGCAGATGGTGCGGAGACATGCACCCTCGACCGCTTACGAAGAGGGCTCCTGTCCCGGGGATGTAGAACAGGCTGTGGCTGACAATACCGTGAGTGATATTTACAAAGATTAATTGCCTTCTGTCGATACAAAGGACAACGAAGACACTTCTTCTAAAAAAACGATTCGTTTGTCATACTTACTTAGAAAGCAAATCGTATTGAGTTGTTCCATCATCTCAACGTTCATTTGAAGATAGACTCTATGTTTGCCAAGTTTTAATTTATTTATTTATTTTATACTAAGTCTATCTTGCGACCCCTGTGATTATTTATTTTTAAAATACTCCTGAGTATTTACTCCGAAATCTTTGTATAAAGACTAGCAGCTGCCCGTGGCTTCGCCCGTATGGTATTTTATCTCAAGGAAACTCTTAATGTAGATAAAAAGTATCTCTATATGTTATTGCTATGGCATAATCTGCATGATACTAAGTATGCAAATCGGTTCAGTTCTTTAAGTGTATTTTTGTGTTCCTTAAAAGTTAGATTTGAAGCCATGGATACTAGACTCGGTGGATAGGAACGCTGATCACTGAGCCACTCAGTAGGTAATAAATCATATCATTATTTTGATCGCATTTATAGTTTTCTGTCAAAATAAAATTAAATTTTCTAGGAAATAAATGGATATGACTGGGATGAAGAAACACAAGGAATCATCCTGAGTGCGTTCTATTACGGATATATAGTGACGCACCTACCGGGCGGGATGCTTGCGGAGAGGTTCGGTGGAAAATATTCGCTCGGGTTCGGAGTCCTGAGCACCGCCATGTTCACATTATTAACGCCGTGGACGGTGAGTGCCGGAGGCGCTACTGGACTGATTATTCTTCGAGTTTTGGAGGGATTGGGAGAGGTAAGATAACATACATATTTAAAACCATTTTAACCAATCATTTGCATTTTTAATCCTAAATTGTACTATAATAAACGTTATTCAATTCTTATTAAAATGTTTTAATATACCCAATCTTAGAGCTTAGGAAGAGTTCAGAGGGCGGGCGCTCGCTTAGTTTTTACATGGTCTGCGAGGGACCTAGGTATGATTCCCGGTAGCAGTGGGCTTGAGTCACTAAAATTATTTACTTATTTTCAGCGATGATTTTCTATACCGGCGTAATTACGGTACAGAAAACGACGCGAACAAAAATAAATTTATTTCGAGATGTAAAATCTAAAAACGGACTCTGGAGCATTGTAGAAAACTCTCCTGGATCCAAAACCCACACAAAAAATACTAGGTACTTCGTCAGCCTATTTTAGTCCACAGTTGAACATAGGCCTCTCCAAGAAAGAGCCTGGAAAAGCTGGCATACTTTACTTGGAATGTTTGCCTATACTCACTACACTGGGTAAGCGGGTTGGTGAGAGCAGTGCCGGTATGGCCTGTGATGCTGCTTGTCATCACTAGTCTCTGTGGTTTAGGTGAAGCAATATTCAGATGGATATTCCTCGTTTGTTTTGCTAACAGGATACAACTCGTGCAGGTGAGGTTTGGAATTGGAGAAAGTGGTCGCGTATTGCCCCTGACACTCTCGATATGTAATTATTCACATAAACAGTTTTTTTTTTATATTTAACTCCAGGTGTAATAGATCTACATAGACGCAGAAGTAACGAACAAAGGTAATATATTAATGGTTTCTCCGACAGGGCACAACCTTCCCAGCTCTCAATGCTATGTTAGCTCGCTGGGCACCGATATCAGAGAGAGGACGAATGGGCTCGCTAGTGTTTGGAGGGGCGCAGATCGGTAACATTGCGGGAACATACCTCTCTGGACTGGTTATGAAAGAGTCCGGAGATTGGCAATCCGTCTTCTATCTATTTGGTGCGATAGGCATATTGTGGTTTATTCTTTGGGTCAGTATTTAAATTAAAATTGATTTCTTATGAATTAATTGCTTTATAGCTTATTTGTCTTTTTACACTCTGCTTTTACCTAGATTTACCAAGATTTGTTCAGATCGTAAAATAAAATTACTAAATATATTCAGATGTGTCCAAAAATCTTTGGGGGAGGCTAATCTTTGAGGGAGGCCTATGTTCAGCAGTGGACTTCTGATAGGCTGAAATGATGATGTGTCCAATAATGTTAATGTTTTTAGGCGATACTATGCTATAATGATCCTGAATCGCATCCCTTCATTTCTGATAAAGAAAAGAAGTATTTAGAGGAAGCACTAGGCAGACATCAGAATAGCCAACCTTCAGCTATTCCCTGGAAAGCCATACTTACCTCGATACCGCTTTGGGCTTTAGTCTGTGCGCAGGTATGAATTAATCACTTGTTTTTTTTATTCATCTACTTTTTGACTTATCTCTTATTACATTTATGCTACATAGATGCTGTTTACTAAGCTATCAATAATATATAATAAAGTAGTTGTCGGAATTAAATAACTGCACCACCCTTAGCACTCGCTGAGTGCCGTACAAGACGACTAAAGACGAAATATATGTTGTATATTTTACCCATTCCCATTAGAATGGCGGTTATGGTCAGACAACCTCTCATGTTTTAATATTGTGTATAAATTTTTTATCGATTATGAGTACTCTGTAAACGAATAATAACTTTGTCACATTTAATGAAAAGTATTGCTACTCCTGATCCACGAGGAAATACAAATCTTTAGATATTGGACTTTTTTTACTGATATCCTTTGTCAAATTACACTTTATCGTCAAACCAACAATTACTTTGCATAAGCGTAAATTTGTATTTATTTATCACTTAACACTCTATGCTGTTACTGTTTGTGTAACACAAATATCAATATATATAGGCGGTTTTAGTATATATCAATTGAAAATAACGTTACATTGCAACAACGTATTCATTGATAAAACCTTGACTTTTATAGACCTAATACAATTGCGAAATACGCGCATGGTTCTTAATAGAATGATCAAATACATAAGCATTATATGCCATATGTAAGAAGAAAAAAAATTTGTTCCGTGATTGGTGAACTTTTAGTTTATTGTAGGGAACATTTAGCATTAGATATACTTACATCAACTATGACTAAAAACACTTTATCCTTTTCACCTAAATCCGCATAAAATAGTGTGTATCGTAATATGTAAATATTGTATGCATATATGAAAGTAGGTAATTCCTGTCGGTTAGTAATCATGCCTAGTATCATTGTAACATCTGCGGAGTGAGGTTGAATGCCTCTTTGCGTGTCATTGAATCTCGCAAGTTAAAGCTCGTTATGCCTCTACATTTCTCTTGGGTTCTATGAAAACACTTTCCCCATGATCAAATTACAATCGACCGGACAACCTATATTTGCTACATAGATATCTACATCTAAGCGTTAGTAAAACTGCATTATTCTAGTTTAATATCACAAGTTTTTTTATTGAATTGGGGTATCAAACGTACTAACATTCACCGGATGGAGTGGCTACCGGAGCCCATAGATATCTGCAAACCACTTCAATCAAAGGTTACAGATGCTTTGTCACTCCTGAGGAATATGATTGAATGCCTCTCAGCCTGGATCTCTAATAACCTTTAAACCGGATCCCTACCTGAATACTGGATCTCTAATGACCTTTAAACCGAATCCCTACATAAATACGAGATCTCTAATGACCTTTAAACCAGGAGACAACAGTGGTTGCACTGCTAATTGGCGACAGAAATAAGTATGCGCCTACCCAGTGGCTACCCAGACGACTCCTAGATAGAAAAAGAGTCCACTAAAAAGTTTCCTGACAATCATGATTTCTGAAGTATACGAATATAAGTCGTAGTAAAAGCAAGTAAAGAATGAATAAATTTACAGATCGGCCACGACTACGGTTACTTCACAATGGTAACGGACTTGCCCAAGTACATGACCGGTGTACTGAAGTTCGACATCCATCGCACTGGCACACTGGCTGCGCTGCCTTACGCCGTGATGTGGTTCACCTCCATTATATTCGGGTGGATGTGTGACAAGATCGTGAAGAGGAACTGGCTCACTGTAACGAACGCTAGGAAGACCTTTACAACAATAGGTATATTATATTCAGATATGTTTAATAGCAAATTTAACTCAGATTAGTATCAAAAAATTTATCGGAGGGCAACGACTTTACAGTTACTAATATTATGTAATAATATATTTTCAATGCAAATCTAAGAAATGAACTCCTGGGATCACATACCCAATACATTCAACCAACTTGTTACAAGAGATGATTGAATGTCAAAAGCACACGTACAAATTTGCTTGAAAAGGCCCCTTTAACATGAATATTCTCACTCTTAACTCTATGGCTGAAGAAATTGAACTGCACCCTGAGTGAACTCATTACGGTAGGACAGCTTTTCATTCGGTATAGTTGTTAAGAGTTATATTTTGTTAGTTGATAAAATAGAACTACACCATCGCATTAGGTACAGAATTCCTATTATGATAGTTTTAAGTTACAATAAATAAGCATATTCGGAGAACGTGTCAAGTAAGTAAATCTGTCGCCGTTTTTTATGTCCAGGCTAAAGATACAAACATTACATAAGTTTAGCGAATAGAACTCTAGTCTCCTGATTCGAGGTGCAATTGATTTACTTTTGCAGCTTAAATGTCATTTCATTGCGTAAAACATTAAAAATCTACTACAATTGTCTGATCAGGAATTGACGTCACATCAATAAATACGTTGTTCCTTTTGCGTCTGAACAGAACAATTTGTTGTTGCATGAATTACTTCATCGACGAGCCACGTTTCAACTGTTGGCATTACATTTGATAAACATATGTTATAACATTTTAAATTAAATATCATTATCTTGCAATTACACGCTTCGTCATATTATTTTTTATTGTATTTTACTTATTATAGTGTGTTTTTATTTACATTATGTATATTTAATGATACCGTTAATAACTAAACACAACTTTAACTTTGTTAAGTAAAAAGTTTACATAAAAAAGATAAATATTCTCGCCTGTCAATCAGAGGGACTGATAGAGACTAAGTTCTTCCATTTAGTGCGATCTTGCCGCATCTCTCAGGCCTCTTTCACACCCATTCATTTACGCCCACATTTTCGTCGTTAATGGTTTCTTCTAATTTGGCCTATCTTCGGTATATTGCCAAAAAGTTGTCTTACAAATAATATAAATATAATAAAACCCTCACGACCGTACTCAATACCGGGGAGATGAGAGACATCCTTAGTCTTTTCATCCCACTTTTTATCCCACTTTTTATCAGTGTTTATTTGGGACAACGTGAGAGGTGGTGTGGCGGCATGGTGTCCAAGGTATCGATATGTATCGCACATACACGTAAGTTTCGAAAAACTCATTGGATCGCGTCCTCCGCATAGGGGATCTAACTCGAGTCTCCTGATTTTCAGGAAGATGGTTATAGAAACCAGTCGGCTACTGTGGTTCTCTTACTAACTACTTTGATTCGTAAACTTCTATGGATTAAAATATTCCAGTTAAGTATGGAAGCGTTTAAATTTTTAAAATGTAGCTGTAGTACGTCGTAATCACACACATTCAGCTCCCTAGACCGGAAAATATCCGACCCTTCGAATAGTCACCTAAATACCAAGTGAAGGGAAAGGCACTTGTTACAGCACAAGATTTCGTTGTTAGCGGACATCAGGATAGAATACTAATCGATTATGCGAAAGCGTGTCGCGAGTCTGTCAGTTGCATCGTTGTGATGTGTTCCGGCAGATTGTGTCAGCGGGTATGAGTACATTGCCGCGAGACCTATGTTAACCTGATATGAGAACATAGCCTGTCGCGTACAACTCGGACTACACTCGTAGGTACTATGTATGTAAAAACATAAGCTCTGACGACACTATACTCGTACCGTGGTAGTCAGATGACATTTATTTAAGTCCTTAAAGAGCCCTCATTTCACATCCGACCGTATTTGGAACAACGTGACTAGTGATGAGGCCGTCACTGTCTTAGTATCGACGCGAACAATACAAATAGTAGCTTATTGGTACGAGCGCTATATACTGGGGATCGAATTTGAGCATTTGGATTTGATCCCACAACCACTCGGCTACCTAAAATTACACTAAAATTACAATAATTTGACAATACTGTAATTATGCGATGAGTTATTGAAGCTGGATACTTTTCATGTCGAGAGCAAGCTGTCAAAGAATCCTCATGCTGTCAACGGATCCCCATTCTGTCAAAACCGTAGTCCGCTGTCAATTGATCGATGGAAGTATTTGACACCTCTGCCTACTATAAAACGCTATTTACGAATTCTTTTCGCCTCTTCCTCTACGCTGAACCATGCAAAATGGAAATATAATACTGCTTACCTATATTAGTGGCAGGCGTGATACCTATAACCATACGATGTAGTCGTCAACACGTCTGTCTTATTTAAAGGGTAGATGAAACCCTTCTGGTATCATTAGTATTAGTATTATATAAGCAATAAAACTCATAATAAAATTTCAATTGTTATAATGTTATGACACGGGTTATATTATCGTTAAAGTTATAGAGAGGATAGGTAGGAACCTATTATACTCGTATATAAAATTTACAGACATATCTAGAAACACCTGCGCTTTTAGTTGGATAAGTATACATTTTGCATTTATAATCATTATGAATTAAAATGACTTAGGCCTATAAAACTATAATCAACAATGCATGAATATTTGTTCTTTTACAGCGTCCGTCGGCCCGGGGATATGCATGATCCTGGCTTCCTACTCTGGTTGCAATACAGAGACAGTTGTGATTTTGTTCACGGCATCCATGGGGCTCATGGGCGCGTTCTACCCGGGAATGAAAGTGAACGCGCTCGACCTAAGCGGTAACTACGCGGGAACCATAATGGCGATCGTGAATGGCATAGGAGCCATAACAGGCATCATCGCACCCTACTTGGTGGGACTACTAACACCGGATGTAAGTTTACCAGTTGTTGATTTAAAGCGCTGTGGGACATTAAGAGTGGGAAGCAAATTAACATTGAACGAAGACATCAATGAATGCCATTTTGGACGGTATACTATTAGGTTAACGATGGACAGGGCGCAAATACCCATAACACATTTATCACCATTACGAGAAGATGTCGATTTCGCGGATTATTATAGTGCATTAAGTATTGCTGTACTTTAATTAGTACCAAAAAACAGAAGCAGTCACAGGCAGACGGCTCGGTTGTGTAGTGGCTGAGCGTTTGGCTGCTACGCTGCGGGTTGCGGGTTCGATTCAGACACGGGTCAACTATTAGAATTAACTAGAAATAATTGTTACGGTGTGGGTTTTATGAGCACCCCAGTGTAAAATGCCACGACACAGGAGAAATTCCTATATTCCTAACGTTCTTTAAAAAATAAGGAAGTTTTCCATGCCATGTATTCGGGTATGCTGAACCCTGAGCGTCACGCTAATTACCAGCTTACACACATTTAAATTGCAGCTATCTTGACAATTCATACATTTATCAAGGTTCTGTCCTCGTCGCTCCTCGTCGTCTAAATATTAATAAAAATTAACATGAGGAACGGGCAAAGAAATATGTAAATTTTAAATTTAAAAAAAAAAAAATATTAGGAAATTAAAGCAAAATTTTCTACGTTACAAAATTCAATTGTTTGTTTTCCATGAAACAAAGTGTTCCATGCTAAAGAATTTAACTTTAACTGTTTTTTTCATTATAATGAATGCTTGTATTGAAATAAAAAAATTACGCGGTAGAATCAACTCTAGGTCACTAATTCCACTTGACATTTTTCAACATAAGATGTCTTCATTTACAATTTTTTTGTTTACCTTATTCTCAATATGCTACCTAGGTAAGTTGGTACTCAAAACTCAATTTAAATGAAAATAGTTAGTAGTGATATGTTAAAATCAAGAAAATCAATTTAACCTTATGCGATAACTAGCTTACATAGCACACAGAAATGAATGATATATACAGTTATCCAACATTGGCAAGAATACTATGAGCTGTTAAATATTAAGATGTTATCTTTTACCTCTTAATATTTAGCGGCTCCTAGGGTATTGCATTTTAAAATTATAATAACGGTATATTTCTTACACAGATGTAGTTTATGCGTATTTATTTTCAAACGTGCTTGATAAACAAACATCACGGAATCATGAAGAAATAAACCATTAATTACTTTCGTTACTTAAGACAATTTTTTTTATGTTTTTACAGAGTACCCTTGTACAATGGCGTTTGGTGTTTTGGATAACACTGGTCGTGTTCATTCTGACCAACTTAGTGTTCGTGGCGTGGGCGTCCGGAGACGAGCAGTGGTGGAACAGAAGTGCTCAAGATAGCAGAAAGCAGCAGGAGGTCGAAATTTCAACAATACACTCCGTGAACACTGAGATAAGGCTGTAATTAAAATCGTCTATTCTTTTTAGATAATGTTTTGTGTCTTATCTCGAACACGTTTACCTGCATTGCCAACTCTGTTTGCGCCGAGCAATGGTGATCACAAAATAATGTTCAAACGTGAAGTTGCACGGTTGCTAGAAATGCCTTAAATGTTGATGAATGAAGAGAACATCTCTTTGATTTATGAGTATCCTTACAATTAATAATCTAAGACTGGAATTTAATATAATCAAGTACAAAACGCTCTGATTCCTTGAAATCACCCAATTCGTTGAACGTATATTCAAGCTGCCAGTGCTATGTGATAGTTTTAGTTAATTGTAATTAATATCGTTTACGGTAAGAGTCAGGTAAATGATAACAATGGATTATATTTCAATAAAAAATATTTGTTGGTAACTCTTTACAATATTTTTTTTACTTGTCGACTATTCCTTTTTATGACGTATTTTTATAATGTTTTAATCATGATGTGGATTTATAACGAAAGTTTACTTTTGTAAATATAGTTGTTTACAGAATATTGCGTAAGTATTTGCACATTTTATGTTGTTCACATTTTAAAAACAAAACATAAAAGGCTGTGAACAAATTATTTTTAAGTAAACGTAATTAGTGGTTATATTCTCTTTGTTTAAGTGATATAAGTTTTGTTTCAGCGAGCGTTTGTGCCATTGAAAAGTGTGTGTTTTTTAAAACGTTATAAACGATAATTATAATGAAACATTAATTTTTGCGCTGTAGTTTTTATTTATGATTATTTTATATCTGAGATAATAGGTTACAATATTGTATGATAACATTACAACATCCATTATATTTTGGTTAAATATAAACAAAATAACAAGCACACGTCTTTTCTTTACTTTTAAAATAAAATAACCGTATTATGAAATAATGATATAATAATTAATGATATCAATAATTTACACATATCAAATACGTAAGAGTATCGTAAGAAAACCTGACACAGCAAGTATTAACCTATAAGATTTTCCGTAGTAATACTTACACGTATAATAATTACTTTAGTTATTTAATAAAAATACGTGTCAGGGGATCACCTCTACTGCACGTGGTGCACCCTGCTGGGTAACAAACTGGGCTCTTGCGATCAAATAGTGGTTGAAATATCCATACGCATTTGCCAAACCCAGGTACTGCACTCACCAACCAGCCTACCCAGCGTGGCGAGTGTGGGAAAACATTCCAATAAATATATACCGGGTATTTTGCTGAAACTTTCTTGGAGAGACCTATGTTCAGTGATGGACTAAAATAGACTGCTGTAGTAATATATACGCCTACAGAGAATGTCAAAACTGTTTAGAAAAACTGATGAAATACGTTCCTTTTTTGTAACAAATATTTTCATTTTGTATTAAGCTACTATAATTAAAAAAAAAAACTACCATTAAATTTAAACATGCCAGTTTGAAGATTCAAAAATTTAATAAAGTAGTAGTCGAAGGTCATCCTGAGTGAGGACCATCTTAGGCGGATGTAAAAACAAAAGATAATCAGTTTTTACTTTTTAGATATCTTACAGCTTTACCCAGAATTTTCTTTTAATTCCCGAATTTGGTTTGGAATTTTTTTTTTTGGACGTACATAGTTATGTCCTGAAGACTTTGTCGTGCTCGGAAAAGATCAATAGTGCATCATTTCATTATAAAAAGGAACATATTTTATATAAGCTCCAGAATGAAACGGAAAATCTATTTTTTGATAATATAACATTTATTCAATACCAGCCGTGTGCGGAACCCATTTATGGGTAAGTAATCTTACATATACTACCAGAACGACATAAATTACAAATAACATTTACTAGACAAATAACATTAAGTACGCATAAAGTATGCTGTTTGGAATTACTTAGATTAGCTCAAAGGAGGAGGCTCAAACCCTTTCCACAAACGTACAGAGCGACACTTATTTTATATAGTAAATAGAAACAATAGAAAACAGTTTGTATACAAAAAGAAATGAATACTTCCAAATAATAATTATAATTTTCATTGTTATGTTCAATAAATAAACATAATAATACTTTCTATTTGTATTTTAATGGGTCGTAACAATAATAATAAATAATAATAAAGTGTGCTCCATATTCGTTTGAATTCGCGATGCACTTAAACGCCTCCTCCTTCGAAACTTCAGAATAATTCCATAACAGATGAGGGTGTCGAGGAATCGCTAAGATCTGTCCTCTGGTTGAGGATCTGGAGTGTTTCGTTGGGCTGGATGTGTGTTATGCCGTGGTTGGCGAGGCTTTCAGCGCCATCGTCGGCTTGTTTCATGAGCATCGAGCGAAGGCGACAGGCGTCGTCATAGTCCATGTTGAGAAGCTTGCACGCCTCTAAAAGTCTAAAACGATAAGGTAATATTGTAAGTGCTTCCACTAGCCATAAGAGAAAAAAAATAAAGGAGCAGCCTTTATAGTAATGCTCTAAAAAAACACACTGACAGGGGCAAACATAAAAAAAGGTGCATCCCATTTAAATGGATGCGCCCCGCTCACTAATGACGACTGTCCCATTGCAGAACTAAAGTCTCCTTTTTTTCTCATTTGTAGAGGGCTTTAGAGCTGGGAAGAAAGCTACTCCTGGTACGTCACCCTGGCCGATTTCGCACACGGCGACAACTTCCGAATGGTATCGGCTGTTGCCAACTGCGCAGGTGATTTATATTTCCCTAAGTGAATGCGCTAACACAGAAGCACTCGCTCGTCTTTTCTGTTACATGTCCGTTGTAACGTAACGCAACATCCGAGGGTCAGATGTAGTGTCAGAGAAACGGAACCCAACGCAACACAACACAACAAGACCGGAAAACCAATAATATGTGTGTTTGCACAAATCAAATGATCTTGGCCAAACGCAGGCCCAAATACAATATAATATATTTTTTGAAATCGTACTTGGGCAACTGATTGACTTGCGAGGCGATTTTGTTCGGCGGCGCGAACGCTGGCACCAGGTTCCTCTTCACGTCGTATGTAAACTGCAGCGTGCCGCCTGTGTTGAACCACGTTTCTAGCACCATCTCCTGCGAATTTAAATATTCATTAAATAAATAAGAAATATATATAATAATAAAGAATTCCTATCATCCAATTTACTAGACGACTGCTAATCAGTTAAAAGTTCAGATCGATTTTCTTTGGGATTATGACAGCATATTGGATGAATAAAGTTCAGAAGGTTTAGGTTTCGTCGAGAAACATAATGGAAGTCGTTCTCAGAGTGGGCGATAACAACCCCTTGTGGGCGCTGGAGGCTTTCAGGTTAGCACTCTAAGCCTCAAATAAAATTAGGAGGCGTTAAGGTGTTCTAAGGGAGCCAGGACAGATTAAAAAAATATGTATTTAGAGAGATCTGAGATTTTTTGTAGCGCCGCGATTTAATAACAGATATTATACAGGAAAAAAACATTTTTCGACATATCTCGACGTGTTAAGATCGGACTTTAAATCGCGGCGCTACGGTAACTGTATAATCCCTTCTCATTACAAACTAAAATTAAATACCAAATTAATACACTAATACCTTTTCTTTATTCTTTTATTTTATTCAAACCTAATTTACCTAATTATAAAAATACGTTACGTATTCCTAATTACCACCCTGCCTTTGTTTTATTTAGTACGGCTTTCTTAGCTATGCAGTGTGTCATGCCATGTTGGACCGATTATTAACTAATTTATTCATTTTAAGCATTGACATACCAGACCGGGTGATGGCTCAGACAAATTTTAAATTCAGAGCTTTCTTTTAGTGTTTAATTTTTTAGATCAAATTAAACGAGTGCTTAGGGCCCGAACGGGCGCACCTGTAACATGTAGTGGTCAAGGTGCGCGGCTAGGTGCGCGCGCACGCGGGCTGCCAGCGCAGGGGCGAGGCGCGCGGCGGCTGCAGCCAGGCGCGCGCACAGTGCCGACAACGGCCCGCACAGCGTGCCCGACACGCTCAGAGCCATCTCTTCCACCATCAGCATCGCGTGCCACCTGATCACACACACGTACGTATTACATAGAAAAATAACTACTCAAACCAGAGCAACGAACGAACGAAAGACTAGCCTTGATTATGAGATACGGATACTAATATTTTAAAGTAATTAAAACGACGATGTTTAATAGCTGTTTGTTTCAAATAGCCGAAAAACAAAAATTTGAAATAAAACTAAAAGCGAAGTAATTAGACTTATGCTGTAAATCACTTTGTTCTTTAACAGTCAATAAACAGTAAACAGCTGGACATATCTCCCATATCTGCTGCAATCGCCACGCCTAACTGGTGGGTTAATACGCAACACCAGACACCTCGCACCGTAGAAACTGATCTCGCTTTGTCGTGGCGCGAGTCACCCATAGTGAACCAAGAGGAACCTAGATAAACGCTCTCAATGGGCTAGGCGTGCTAACTGGCACTGGCTATTTGGTAGCGAACGGCTGACCCTTTGTCGTTGTCACCGTGCTGTCTTACTAACCCTTGTGCCTCTGGGTGGTGAACTGGGGAGGGGGTCCGTTGCCCACGAGAGATTGGATGGCGTGTAGGAAGCAGTGTACGTGGTTGTCCGGCGAGGGTGGTTTTTTCTTTAGATGGTTTCATTAGATTCTTCCTCACGTATATATTATACTTATTCCCCATTCTGTAGGAAGACACGAGATTTTTCTGCCAATTCCCTTTTCACTTTCACGACAGCCAATAACCCGGTTGAAGCATAATGATAATATAATGACACTCACTTCTGTTTTTTATAATCGCGTATAGTGGCTTTGAACTCGAGCAGTATGTGGTCGGCGAGCGCGCCGAGCCCGGCGTCGCGCAAGTGTGCGAGCAGCGCGGGCGCCTCCGCGAACACGCCCGCCTCCTCCGTCTGTTCGCCGTCCGGCGCGAGCGGCTCCGTCACCGCCAGGTTCGCGATCGTGGCACCCTGCTGCGCGACAACAGAGCTGCCCGTTACTTGCGCATCAGATTAGGCATTGCAATGATGATGATGATGATGTTCTCCCGGCCGATTAAGACCACGGCGATCACTTCCAAATCCTATCAGCAGTTTTCAACTGCGCAGGAGGAATTATGGTGGCGTAAGTTGACGCGCAACCACAGAGGCACTCACTCGTTTTCATCTTCCTTTTATTCGTTATATAACTCTTATACGAGATCGGAGGTAGGGTCAGATGAAGTGTCAGACCACAAACAGATCAGAAAACCAAATAATAATTTGTGCCTTGCACAAATCGTTGCCTCCCGTGGGATACGAAGCCAGGAACCATTGCTCAGAAGTCAGGTACGCTAACCACTAAACCATGTAGTTGGCGTTGGTATATATTTTCAAAATTATAAACAATACATTATTATAAAATGACTGGTACTGCCGACCATTATCCTATACTTCATTTCCCCTTTAACAGCCTGTATAAGTCCCCAGGGACATAGGTTTCTCCATGAATGCGCCAAAAACGCTGGTACGCCATGCACCATCACGAAGATTTGCTAATACTCGACACGCTAGGCAGCGATAGAGAAGCGGCTTCCCATCAATAGTCGGTCTCCAGAACCTCGTTCGTTTATCAGCAGGGTGTACCACGAGCAGTTGAAATTGGCCGATTTCAGAGAAAATGTTGGTATATTTCCCCTTACTAACAACGAAATTTGGTTCGGACAAATACACAAAATTGTGTGAGCTACTTATTCATATTGTATAAGTAGCTCGAATTTAATAAACAAACAGTCTGTTATCATTCATTCTGAACATTCTATTTACAAGTAAATTTTATTTAACCTTAGTGATTTTGATTTCTCATTGTAATAATAACAGATAACTACGAAGATATTATTATATACTTACTACATCATATAGGGGTGGTTCATTTATGAGTGAACTCCTTCGAGACATTTCGCTCAAAGCCATCATTTTTGCTCTGAACTCCAATTCATTGAGAGACATAGCCCTATAAATTTCTTCTTCTGTAATCATACATTAAACAACGACACTTCAAACTTTATGTAAATTAAATACAACTTTACTTAAAACTTAAAAAACTATAATTTTACTCTGATTTAATAACAGAGTACACCAGAAGCAGTCATCATGAGCACAATATGGCGGACACATGAGGCTCTATAACACTTACAGCCTAGATGTTTCAAAAACATGTTAGTGTATTTTTTTTCCTTAGTAGGATTTTGTCAACGCTTGTGTTAACAATTCTTTAAATAAAATCCACAAAGTATCGACAGATACTATTTGTTACCTATCTAGATGGAAGTTTACATTTAATATGTACCTGTTCTGGGCGATTTTTTAATACGATCATCGTCGGAGTCATCATCATCATCGCTGTCGGAACTAGTGCTGGATTCCGACTCATCATCTCTATGTTGCTGCTGAGTAAAGAATTCAAACTGACGTCGATAGAAGTGCAATTGTAAGTAATTCTGGAAATCAAAAACAATCAGAATATTAGAAAAAACGCGAAATATTATGATAATGATGTAAGATGTAGATAAGATAAATAGTAAAAGGAATGTCTACCTCACTTGCATGCAACGCAAAATGCTCTATAAGCTGTATATAGTTGTTGTAATGCCGGGCCCCTCGTATTATATAAACAAACAAACGCAAAGTCCGTTAGTCGTCAGGGCGCACCGTGTCGATGAGGTTGACAATTGAGGAACAAGTGAATACATTCTCCGTTACACTTATTGCTGAAACAATAGCGATGCAATCAACGATCTATAGTACATATATACGTACTCTACTATACGCGTTCAGTACATACGGAAACTTACTCTGATTGAAAGATACGAGAATTAAGTTGAGGTTCCGGAACCACAAGTTAGAATAATATCCAATCATAAATAATGATAATATATAACATAAAGTATTTTTTAATTTAAAAAGTTTAAATTAACGAAAAATTTAAGTAATCTGTCATCACAGAGAATAAGGGGACCTGAGCAAATTAGAACAGTAGTTCTTAATGTACTACGCGGACTAGTAACCAGATGGCGGCAGTGAGTGGAGAAAATTTGGAACATATTGTCTTTATGAACATTCTCGTCTATCGATACCAATGTACTTAATGTCTGAAAGTATGAATGAAAGCAACTTAGCAGCAAGTGCTGCATTCGCGGAAGCAAGGCGATGCGTACCAGCGAGTGCGCCCACTGTATCAACACGGTGTGCGTGTAGTGCGCGGCGTTGATAACGGCCGTCAACGGGTGCGGGCTGGATGCCGTCAGGAACGTGTCTGCTTGCAGTGTATCCAGTGCTGCACTCATGAGCTGGGTTAGACGGATACGCCATTCTTCTATCAGCTCCAGTTGGAGTTCGAGAAATCGCAATCTGTAAATTTATATATTGTACCTGCCTGTTTCGCACAGGCTTTAGAAGTAATAAACAAGTATGTGCACTAACTACTCCTATCTCCTGCAAATTCGTATATTACTCCTATGCTACATTCGTTTAGTAAAATTATAACATCCGACTGTAAACGGAAAGGTGGTGTTCTTCTTCTCTTTTAACTAGGTAATATAATCTCACTCACGTCCGTATAACCAATTTTCTAGACATTTATTTTAGTCCACCACCCACCACTTTTCACTAGAGCTTATTTGAACAATATGACAGGTTGTGTTCATATTAACGATATATTTACATAATATAATATTGTCATGTAACTGTATATATTATATATTATTTAAATAACATTGGTACAAGCCCACCTCATATTATGGGATAGAAATCAAGTTTCTTGATTCAGAGACATATGCTAACTACTCGGCTATCGTAACTTTACGAAATAATGTGACATACCATATTAATTTTCGCATGAGAAATTGAGTGAAGTAGTTAAGAAGTTGTGTTAGAAGTACTCCATCTTTAAGATTCTAGTAACTAACTCTTCCAGTCTTATTAAACCAAAATATAAACTTCAAACGTAACCCAATTAAATGTTCTGTTTAATTTTATAGTAATTGATTACAACAGAAGGGTCAGAAGATCATATATGCTAATATTCTAGTGTTATTAAAAGTCAAAATAAGCCCTATATTTTTGTTGGTATTAGTGAGAATTAAACTTACCTATGACCCGGCTGTGGTAAAATCGCATACCGGTCTTCAATAGTCTTCAAGAGCGCTATGAACCAGTCCGCACTTCTCGGGACCCATAACATGGACCCGACGGCAGCACCTACTCCTGCCGCAACTGGTTCACTCAATTGTTCATTGCCCAGAGCTTCATCCATTTTCGATAGGGCATCTATGAAATATAAATATGTGAGAGCATTGTAGAAATTACATAAAGTTAAAGCAGTATAACTTTTATTAATAACAAATATTTTGGATCATATACTCATGCCTCTTGTCTCCAATAAGTATTCACAACCTTGTTATTAGAGGTAGATATCGCTCTCCATCAAACATTAATACTGATTTGTGACAAAATTTCTCAACCAGCATTTAGACACACACATATAAATAAAATCTAATACCCAGACCAGATGAATAGGCCAAAACTATAATAGATGTATAAACTACCTAAAGGGCTTCTTCCTGGTCACTAGTCACCGGGTACAAGCGAATGTAAATATCTTGACCAGATCGTGTTAAAAAATTATCTCTGTAAGAAATCGGCTTTGTTGTCGTCCTTGAAACGACTGTTACAGTTCATTTGAGTTCTGTTAAAATCATCATCAATCCATGAAAACATAAACAACTGTAGATTATGACGGAGCTATTAATCATTTAGAACTTAATGATTTATCTTTTCAGCTAGATAGCAATGATTCAAATTATTTGACAAAATTAATAAAGGAATGTATAATTCCTTTATTGAATTTGTTATTTTATCTGAAGTGAACACGAAAATAATCCACGTTGCTATAAAGAAACGCATTAAAAAGGTCTTTCCTGGGAAATTTCACACAACAAAGCATGTACTTGGAACTACATACAAAAAGTAACAGCTACTAAATATTTTGAAGTTATTGTTAATCAACACCTAAGGTAGCATTCACATATTGAAATGTAGGCAGGGCTAGGAAACTCATATGGGTTTTCAAAGAGCTTAAACAATAATGAAGTTAAAGTTACAGTTTTTATGGCATATTGTCACCTGCAACCTATGGGTCAACAACACGCGGAGGACATACTGTGTCCTAAGAGTACAATACAATAAAGGCTGCCTCGTTTTTGTAGTACATCGGGGATATTCATAGAGGCGCGTATTAACATTGCGATTGTGCGCAAAAGAATAGCACCCCCTATTGTGGCAGGTGCTAGGAGGCGCCGATGGTCTCGATGGTACCGAGCCGTCAAATTAATATGCAGGTAATAATTACATAGACATATTTTTTTTATGCCAAAGGCGGCAATCGATCAAGCGGCTCACCTGATGGCAAGTGATTACCGTCGCCAACATACATCTGCAACACCAGAGGTGCTGCAAGTGCGTTGCCGGCCTTTAATGGGTATTTTGAGAGATGGGACGGAGGGTGAGGAGGGGGAGTTGGCATCCGGTTACCTCACTCATCGAACGAAACGCCGAAACAAGATGCCTCTACTTCACGCCGGTATTCTGCGAGGCCGTGATACGAATCCGGTTGAGCCGGCCCATTCAATCAGCAGCAAAAGCCGCTAGTTGGCTCGACCACGTAAAATCCATATGTGCATAATAAGTATAAAACTTGCTATGAAAGATAGCCATTCATCACATGGGTGGCTCAGGATGCCATAAAGGCAAATTCCATAATACGGCAGGCCGCTGTCACCTGACTATTACCTAATATATAAATAAAAACCGTAAAGAATAAAAAAGCAAATCTTACATTTCTTTTCCACTGACAGCCATCGCACAAAAGTCTCCGCTTTAGTCAGCACAGATAAAACACTATTCATTTCAGAACCTGTGATAGCATTAAGTTCCCTATGGAAACCCAAGGTTTCATCAACAGCATGTGCGAAAGCCGCATCGACGTCCACAATCTCACCCTTTGATCCTTGAGTGAGATAGAATCCTAAAACTGTATGTAGCCTTTCTGCAGCTAAAGCTATCAAACCTTCGTTGAATTCCTCCTAAAATATGCAGCAATTGCAATAATTTGAAGTATTTACACACTTAAAGTTTACATTTATTATTTTAATAGATAACACATATACATATACATGCGTGTTTAAATTGTGATTGAAATATTTTTAAGTTTAAGCATATGGAAAAAGAAATAATCTTTATTCAATATAATTTAAGAGAAAATACTCACCTCAGCATTGACATGCTTAATTTCAAGTTTATCAGCAACCGGTTGCACATGGTTCTTGACAAATGACTGATGGTCTTTTATCCATGTAAGTGTTTGTGTCAAGAACCATTCTGGTCTATCAATACGTGCTGTCTGACGTGTACCAGTGAAGTGAAATAAAAACCTTTTTTTCAGAGGCCGGAGTAAAATTTTCACTGGTAAACATGGGTCTAGTTCTGTCAAAAAAATGGAATTTAATTGTATGTGTATCATAACTGATATAAATACATACATATATATGTAAAACTATTTGTAGGTACTACTGCCAATACTATCTCAATGCGCTGCGAGTAGCTGTAGTGTTCATACGTCCCTAGAACTAGATTTCAAATAGTGATTGCAGCTAATGTGTTAAATATTGACAGAAGGAATAATAACTACAATATTGTAAGAAAAATATTTAAATACCATGTCTGAAATCATCTGTAACGGCGGATATTAAATCTTCTGGCTCTTGTATTAGAAACAGGTACCCAGTTAAATTGGTAAATTTCATCAAGACTTCTTTTGCTGGTGGAGGATTCTCAGATGTGAAAGGCCATTTAAGCAACTTCAATACATCTTCATAATGCCTACAATATAGTAAGAATTAGTTGTTAAGTGATTAAATGTAATAAATAGTGTGGTGAAACTCCAATTTTACATTTATTTATGTTTCTATTAAATAAAAAAGACTAAAATACTTACTCCCTTGCATACTGTCTATCTCGCTTAACGATAAACCACAACTACGGGACTAGCGTTCAGCGTGTATAAAAATATTGTACATTGGGAATTAATTTCTCATCTAACTTGCGGGCCTTCTAACCTACTGCTCGCGAGAATCTACCGCCGACGCTGTAAAGGCCACCGGACCAACATCGTATCTGCCGTGGGGGTTTTAATTGAGAGTACCTTTCCCCCGCGCAAAAAAAGCGGCCTGTTGTAGTAATAGCCACTTTGCGAATGTTCTGCAGTTGATCTAAGATGAAGAGTGTATATCGAAACAGTTCACTTTGAAACCTAAGTCACTGAGCGAATAAGAAGTTAATGCCAATGTATATAATGTCACCGACGCCGGAGTTCTGTTGTATACACTTGTCCACCCTACATTACTTTACAAAGTCGTATGTTACATTTCTACCGATGAACAACGGTTTGTAGTATAAGCACAGGATAATAGTTAGGCAGTGTTTATTGATAGAATGTCAGAAATTATTTCCAATTTAACATTTGATAATCTGAAAATGACTTATATCAGTAATATTACTCAGGAAGAATGAGTCTTGATGTGTTGAAACAATTGAAATACGATTGTAATTACGTCTCAGTGTTCAATGCAATTGCCTGCTAAATCGTGTGTCAAATGGGTTGTGGTTGTTGATATAGGAAGAGAAAGATGAGTGATGTGATGGCAATGCTCATATTATATCACATAGAAAACAAAAATCTGGTTGTTAACCACAGTGTCTTTATTTAACACTAACAGTTACGCATTTTAAAGCGCGCATCTATGATTCGCCGAGGTTTTTTGTCATTATTCAAAACTAAATGATATAAAAATAAATATTGTATCTACGAAAATATTTGTTTTTGTATCTATAAGTTGATTTTATATATGAGGATAATAAGAACAAATATTTTTTGTTTAATTTATTTTATTCTAAATTCGCATCCAAAATCGGCAGAATATTGAAAATAAAACAAACATAAGGGGTTATAAATGTTTTATAGAGAAAATTAAATGAAAATTCTTTATTCTTTGATCTGAGAAAGATAACTTCGTTTGTCAAATGTCAATCTTATTATTATTATTTTTTTACAATCAACCACCGTTTTGTAATGAGGCTCCTCTGATGGAGAAGAATAGGGCGAAAGAAACTCCGTAGGTATCCCTTTTATTAATATATTTTTTTTTCAATAATTATAATGTACATCATAAAATAAAAGGTATTGTCCCATAGGCAACTGAAAACCTGCCACAAGAATACTGTGATCCACCAAACTAAAGCCCAAGTTCACTGCAAACTTTAGCGGACCAGCCTCCACAAGCAGCATCTGTTCACAAGCATGTGGCAACCATAGCCCTCTTCAACGATATTAAAAGGAAGTGGACGACCCGCCACACGACACCGCTACAAGCAAAGGCCTATAAGCGAACATGACACAATGAAGTCCACAATACACTAGATGATAGAGATGAGAGGTAGATAAGATAATTATAGAATACATTATCAAATTCCAGAGAAGAGATGGTAATAAACTAATCCATGTTTATGGTGCGCCAATTTCCATAAAAGGGTTGGCTCAATTCTGTAACTACTGCCTCAATGCTTTTTCAATTGTATGTGTAAGGTACTATCCTCAAAATACAGGCTGTTGTAGTGTCACAGAGCATGTACACTTTCATCCCATATTTATCTGGCTTATCTTTGTTATTCACTCAGAAGTGTTCTTCCTTTAAGGCCACAAGATTCTTAGTTGATGGTCAATGCTTATTCAAGTACATTTTTCTCACAGAATTGAGAGAACTCGTCAAAATATGGCCGCAGATTGAGTTATCACAGACTCGGGGGCAAGTACATACTTTAAGTTATCGTTGAGACAAAGGCAACTATGAATAGCTGAGAGCCAAAATCTCTATAAAGAGATTAAATTTAATTGGTCAAGAGTACTCTAAACCAACAAGTATGCATGCAAAGATTGATGAAAGTGGGAGAAGCAAAAGACGTATGTCAGGACCGTAGCAAGTGGAAGAAGATTGCCTCTGCCTACCCCATTGGGAACAAGGCGTCAATATATACATACATACAAAATCTCTGCATTGTACCATTTGTGATGGTTGGTCGCTCTGCATAAACAAGCACACTATGCAATCAGGTAACAGTCCCAGAGTCCTTTTTTTTACACCTCCCTAAGTACGTTCTTGTTCAAGTATTGGTTCTAAAACATCCTTTGGCACATCTTCATTATTATCAAGTAGCTCTTGACCAGATACAACCTATTGTACACCATAAACTAACTCTGGAAAGGAAAATATAAACATTGAACAATTTCAAAATTAAATGCAATCATATGCTCAAAATACACCTATAAAAACATTAACATACCTTAAATTTTACTATTCTGGACCTCCTGTACATCCAAATTATCCACTTTGTAAAATGTCAACAATTTCCTCTTAATGAAGATGATAACTACACTCTTTAAACAATATTATTTTACTATTTTTGCACCAAAACATATACACACCCTCTCAAGCCACGTCCCTTTCAAATGACATCCATCTCTGCCCACAGAGATGCATTATTTTTTTTAAATATGTTTTAAGATAGAAAGGATCAATATGAGTTTCTAACGGCTCTGATGAAAAATAAATGCTAGAATGTTTTTTAAGCAAACCTCCCTGGTGCCAACCACACGCCCTGCTCTGCCCTTTCTCGCTACCCTTAGATCCTGAGGTTTAACCAAACAGGCTAAGCAGTTTTTACAAAAAAAAAACAAGTAAATTAAAAGAGTAATGAAAAAAATTGTTAAAAATCATATGAAAGCTACAAGGGTGCATTTTTAAGTTCATGGAATGAAGGGTTGCAGGGAGGGTATCAGGCTCATTAAGGGCTTAACATGTTCAATGAATAAGTCAAACGGAAGAGGAAAATTAAGCTGGGGTGTCCTACTCTTGCACGACAATGCACCCATTTACAAGATCCAAGTTGCACTGGCTGCCCTGCATAGACCTGGCTCCTAGTGATTATTAACTCTTTCCAAAAATTAAAAAAGAGGTTTTAATGGAAAGAAATTTCCCTCCCATGAAGGAGTTAGCAGTTTCCATATATTTTTCCACCAAGGAAAAAACATTTTTTTATAAGGGTATAATACTAAACTAATCAGATCTTAAAAATGTATTCGTCTGGCAGGAGAATATATATTGTATGAACATAAAAACACCCACTCATATGTCCATAAATCTATAACTTACTTAGTGAGACTATTTTTCAGAACATTATGCCAGTAATGAGTGTACTCATTTACATAAGCAGCTTGATGTCCTTTTTGATATTGACCACACATACTCTTGAGCTCTCCATAAAGCTGAACTAATTGTTCATTATCATTACATTGTTTCATCTGAAAACTAAAGAATTATATAAAGTAAACCACAAAGCATATATCAAAAAAAAATTTTTTTTGGTTTGTTACCATATCATTAAATCAGTATCTTTAAAAAAATCAGGAGCAATATAATGCAAAGTCCTTCTAATACCTTAAGTTATCAACTTTTTCGAAGGATTTAAAATATGTTAACACCCCTTCCAGCCTGCTGATTGCAGAAAACCTTTTATCAAGTTCTGTTCGTAGAGGTTCAGTTTTGCGTAGAAAATCTTCTACTTTTGATTTTAGCATTTCACTCCTATCCTTCAGATTTTTAATTTGTTTTGAATTTTGTTCGGCCTTTTTAAGTGTTGCAGAAAGCTTTGTTGGGACTTCATCATTTACTACATGTAGCTGCAAGGGATTGTTTTATTAAATGTTAAATATGTATTAAAATTATTAACATCCATTACATCTAGATACGCACACAACTTTGAAGATGTTTTTTTCTTCGAAGAAGATCGCCTTCTACTTCGCATGCTTCTACTAAATTGTTAATATCGCTTCCAATTTTTATGTTAAGAGTATTAATAATTTCTATTTTGTCTTCTTCTGTTAATTTGGATTTCATGGTTACTGTTTAATAATATATACCTAAGTAGGTAGATAAAATTACTAGTTTATACTAAAAAAACAATAATCAACGACAAACATATTATGATGATATTAATTTATCCCTAATGGGAAAGGCAAAGGACTTTAGTCCATACAGCCAGGTCTTATGCACGTCTACTCTATTCGAGCTGCAAAATGCGACTGACAAACATATTATTTCTTTTTGACATTAACAAATGTCTGACCTTTTTTTTTATTTACGTGGGGAAATGCCTAACGCATACCCCGTCCTTGCCCCCGAGAGGGGAGAGGGGTTATGTACAAATGTCTAACCTGATCCAATACAAAAGCTGGCGGTATATATACCACTGGGCGATAACGCAAAGTTGCAAGTATACAATATACTCTGTGGCGCGTTACAACGGTCGCACGTTTCATTCTGCCAAAATGGCAACATAACGTACAAAATTTTCAATTCAATCAATATTTTACGAATTGAATTTTACCTTTGACACTTTACAATTTACCTTGTGAAATTATGGATTACGGTGATCTGAGATCACTAAAGAGCAATCGTCTCGATGTAATTTCTCGGCGCCCCTTCGGGTAATTCGGGTATGTTTATTCTGTGCCCTATGGTGACAACTTGACGGTAAGCTCTCAGTGTCACTATCTGTATCCGCTGTCAATGAAAATTATAAACATTGCATCGGATTTTGTTGTAGCTCTTGCATATTAACCTATCATTCATTCGTTTATGCAACATTACATTGTGTTGTTGTATATATTATATTTTTAATTTTTATTATAATTATTTAATAAAATGTTAACGTTCTTAACAAAAAATAAAAATGATTTAATTTACTTAGGACTTCTTTTATTTAGCGTTTTCATAGGACCATATTATAGAAGTATAAGCTCGTTGAAGATTAAGAAATGGGCTGGATCATTGCTTGGTCTTCTTCTTATAATTATTGTATCTGGACACAGTGCTATCCATCCAATTTTTTCAGCACTTCTTGGAATAATAGCTATTAAAGTTGCTACTATTAAGTGAGTCTGTTTGTAGCCTTCTTTATTTAAAATATTGACATGAATTAAACTGTTTACTTTTATTTTTCAGGTATTGTCATATAGTTACTTTTTTTCTCATGTTTGGTTATTTATTTTTCTTCCGACTGGCAGATAAATTTGGTTTACCACTGTCATCAGGTCAGACAAACTTAATAGAAATGATAATAGTTTTACGAGTTGTCGGAGTGGCATTTGAAATAAATGGATCTTGGTTAGCAGTAGGAAATGCTAAGAAGAAAGAAAATGTGGAAAACATAAAATTGGAATCAAAACAAATACAGGATAGGGATGATGATTTTCTTGAAATTATTAACCCATCTCTCTCTGATTTGTTTCATTATTCTTTCAGCTATGTGGGTTTACTTACAGGTGCTTACTTATATAAGGCAATATCAGAAGATGTGCTGTTAAAATTATGTAACATATTTGAAAGTTTTATATATATTTTAGGTCCATACTATAGATACAGAACATTTGATGACTACTTTCATTTGCCCTTCAGCAAGTTTGTGGATTGTACTGGTTTTACAATTAATACATTGAAGATAGTTCCATTATATGTTTCACTGTATTTGGCTTTATCTAATGTTTGGCCTTTGGAGGTGAGTTTGGATACAGGTTTAATAAGTAGGTTTTTTTTTTGGATTTGATTGACCATGGCAACAATTTTCAAACCGGTTGAGCCGGCCCATTCGAGCAGCAGCAAAAGCCGTCGCTTGGCTCTACCACGTTGGTCTGTCATAAATAAAGAATTTGTTAGAAAATTTACTACAGCTCCGCCAATGCGTAACTATACCTTTCATAGCTATTCATCATTGTCTCAATGAAACAAATACATTGTGTGAATATGTATACTCCTAGTGACTGACCTGGCTTGGAATCCTGATTGCTCATTGCAATTTCAAGTGCTGATGTTGAAACATCCTTAGTGAAGGAAAACATCACGAAAATCCTGAAGGACTGAGAAGTAATAAAAAATGTTTCCAGAAATTGCAGAGGGTGGTACACAGTTCCATTGCAGAATGGTGGACTTTTCATTTATTTAAAAAATCCTCTCAAGTATCAGAAAGAGACCTACCTCACGTCAGTAGCAATATTACCTACTGAAACCATGCCATTGTTAAAAATATTAAGATCTGTCTGTCTTTATCTACACTGGTTTGGTTTTAATATACCTGACCCACATAGGAAATATTTTTGGATGACCTTCAAGAAATTGTTTCAAGTCTAGGTGTTTGCTCATGTGCAAATTATATATGTAATAATAATAATAATAATAATCTTTATTGTCATAATAATTTCTGTGCTAGGTTAAGAACCTGTATTACAGAGGTCAAATATGTAAATTGCCCCTGCAACTTGAGAGAAAATTCTGCAGCAGCATTCTATTCTAGAACAACTCGTTATTGATAATATATAATTGTTTTAGTATGTTCTCACTGAAGATCACAATAACAGGAGTTTTCTGTATAAAATGTTGTATCCTTGGGCATTATTTGCTGCATTCAGGCAGCGCATTTACTCTGGTATGACATTGGCAGAGAGTGTATGTACATCAGCGGGCCTTGGCGCTTACCCTGTTAAGGGAAGAAATAGAAGTGGGCATGGTCCCAGTGTAGAATATTTAAAGCTGAAACAAATGTAAGAAAATTACTATAACATTTTCAATATTGTCATTATTTTACAAAAATTGTTGCTAAATATGCTTTTTATAATGTTTGTAGTTATAGTGTGCATTTTTTATTGTATTAGGTCAGAAGACGAGGCAAAAACAACTCAGTATGATTTCAATACAGTTGAATCAATGGATGTCTGGGGTTGTGAGACTGTGGTTACATTACGTGACTCTATGAAAGTGTGGAATAAGGCTGTGCAATATTGGGTTGCCATGGTTGTGTATAAAAGATTTCCTGTAAAATCATTAAAGTAAGTTTTTTCTTTTTTTTGTCACTTTGTATAAGTCTACTGCTGGATCCAAGGGTTACATGTCATTTTAGATTACAGAGCAGAGACACATTATAGAAAGGAAGAAAGTCCGCCATGCTCTTTCAGGGTCAAGACGTGATTAGTAATCATGTCCTGAATAAATGAAACCATGTTACAAAAGTGTCACGATATGACCTTGTCGGGGAATATCAAACGGAATTTTTGTGAATATTTTTTGGTATTGGCCCATGTGCCTTGAGATTCGGTGCTTTAAATTTGATAAAATTAAGCTAAGCGAGCTTAAAATTTATTTAATATTTTTTATTGAAAGTATGAAATTTTGTATTTCTTTCCTTTATCCATATTCCACAGGTATTATGGAAAGTTTTATGCTTTTTACATTATTATTAATTAATTTCAGAATTCATGCTGCTCTATTTGTGTCTGTAATATGGCATGGTTTTCACGCCGGTTATTTCTTTTGCATTTATTTTTGTCCCTTTTATTTAATGGCAGAGGATATATATTACAAACTTTACTACAAGGATGCTACTGGGATGGTATGTCTAGCTAATTACTCTGTTTAATCATTAGAAAATAATTACAATAAAGGTGTTTTTTTTTTGTTACAGAAAAAGAAAATTGTAGGTTTTATCATGTGGTTCTTAAGATCTCATTCAGAATCGTACCAAGCTACTGCATTTTTACTTTTAACATTTGATCGAATTTGGATTTACTATTCCTCTATGTATCACTACTGGTATGGAGTATGGTTTTTGTTTCTAATATTAGGTCTGATACTAAACCAGGTGAAAAGGCTTGGAAGGGCGGAAAAGATTGTGACTGATATTCGAAATTCAAATGAAAAAACGGATATGAAGTGTTGTTAATATACAGGTTCTCTATGAAAATACTTAAATTTGTAGCTCATTATGTAGATATATTTATTAAGGCCATGCATAATTTTCGGTATAAATAGTTGGAATCCAAGAATAATTCGATAGATTCTTTAGGTTAATTAGTTTTGAGTTCTGTATATTTAATATAATTTAATTGCAATGCTTTACTTATGGTGTGGAATAAGGTATTTTTTTATTTCAATAATTTTTAAATTAGAATATGTGGAAATTACAATGAAGCATTTTAGTAGAATCTCTTCAATTTATACTCGTACATAGTCATATCAGATATGAAATAATAAAACAAATTGGGACTTTAATAAAGAAATTTTTATTGTTAATTTTTGCTTAAAATATACATATTTTAAACAATCATTTATTGGTAACAATTAATCACAAGGCAACTTAAATATATCACTATTATTATCTTATATATATTAGTGGTAAATCACACTGAGTATGCGTCGGTGTACCAGGTATGTCAACACCATTGTCACACTGAAATAAAAATATAATATAACAAGGTTAAAATGGCACTAGCTTGTATATAAACCTGAAATCGTTGAGTACATATTGACAGGGAGTATCAGAAATACTTGCAAGAGCTTAAAGCAACAAACTATACTTATTAAAAGAAATACTATACTTTTGCTTTTAAATATTTTACAAATCTTAATTTGAAGATATAAAAAAAATAAAACACGTCTTATCGTGTTTAATTTTTACCATACCATAATTCATACCCAGTGGGTATGACAAAGCAACAATCGTAAACTATAGGAATTGGTATATTTAAATTATGATGGGAGATTTCTCTCAATACGTCTTCTAAAGTTTTATTTTATATTATTTCGTAAAAATTAAAAAGTGTTATGCACAAAAGCCAATAATACTAATTTAAGAATAAACAATAAAAACAATCTCAATCAATTGTGTTGTATAAATTTTAATAAAATTGATAAATGTCTAAAAAAGTAATTAAAAAAATCCTTAGACTAAAAATTGCAGTGATTAATAAAGTGATACTACACCACCAGTGATTACTACAAGAATGCATGCAATTTTATGAGTATATAGATATTACTGTGTTAACAAGTAAACAAGATTTCATTAAAATAGTTACAGCATCTTTACCAAAATTATTAAGCAGTAAAAAGGTTAAAACAAATTAATATTTGTTGAGATTCAAGGTTTCTAATTATACTCTATTCTTAATGTGACTAAATTATCTATTAATCTCATTAAGATTAGACACTTTTGTAGTTTTTTTTTGGTGACAGTAAACATAAGAAGAATAGCCTACAAAGATAAAATATCAAGAGTTATTTCTAAAATTACAATTGTAATTTTATTTTTATCTTTAGTGTCATTTAGTGAAAATAAATTTTAGTACAAAGAAAGCTTAGATTCAATACTTTTATTTTAATCTAAAAGCGAAAATAAATCAAGACTAAGGTGCATGCAAAGCTATTTTAATAAAAAGCCAACTGCGGCCACACATTAGTATTAGGGGTCTTATTTACCCAAAGTTCCAGCCGTAGCTCACTGGCTTTCTTGTAGTGGCCGAATTGCGGTGACCGTTATTTTGGCCATAATTCTTGTTCTGATTTGTTGCCTGGTATGCTGGTTGATATCCTGATGGATAATGTTGGGTATTAGCACTCCTTGAATTGGAGCTGTATGACGAATAATTAGGGTTCTCCATGAGCGGTCTTGTATTGAAAAGTCCATTCAAACCTCCATTTTTGGACAGATTTCCAAGAATGTTCCCGAAGATATTGGGTAATCCTGAACCACCTGTACCTCCACTGTTGCTACCACCAAAGTTGCTCAATACACCAACGATACCATCTAATGAGCTCTTAGTTCCGGTGGGATTTGAGCCGCCGTAAGGTGAACTGCCTCCATAAGGGTTGTTTCCTCCACGATTGGATGATCCTCCATATGGCGAATTACCGCTATAAGGCGAACTGCCACCGTAGGGAGATTTACTACCGTAGGGGGAGTTGCCACCGTATGGCGAATTTCCACCATAGGGCGAATTGCCGCCATATGGTGGATTACCGCCATAGGGCGAATTTCCGCCATAAGGAGAACTTCCTCCATGCGAACTGCCTCCGGTGTTCGAAGAGGAGCCTGGAGGAGGGGCAGGTGCAGGATACTTAGGTGGGGAGTCAAAGTTTCTTGTAGGTGTTTGAGGTACAGGCTTTGGAACAGATGGTTGAGCAGGCTCTGTGTGTGATCCTGAAAAAAAAAGTGTTCGTGTATAATATATCGTAAATATTGACAAATTGAGGAATCAAGAAATACTAACATAGACACTGAGTGGGTCTTTAGTTTCATCAAGTTCGGTAGGCTCACATCTATTTTCTCCCTATACGTAAATGCTAAACTTAGGTATCGTAACATAGAGTCATAGCATATAGTCATAACATTTGAAATAGACTACTCTAGGATGCAGCAGTAATAGATATCTGAATAAAAATGGATGTTATTTTAAAAATCTACTGTACTGTCTATCGGGGAGAATGTAACATGACATCTTAAACTGTGTTGGGAAATAATATTTTAATCACCAAACTAATAAAATTACCTTCTACTTGAGACTTCTTCTTGCATGTGGGATATGTGCCGCAATTGGAGGTGTGGCCAAAAGAACAGGGCTCTTCGGCTAGCACGCACACTTCGCTGTTAAGACACCCAATATCCTTACACGTACGTCCATATTCTGTAATTAAACGATATGGAAATTACTGTTGTGCTTGTTCCTTGAATTGCAGATAGAGCTACGCTTGAATCTTGGTAAGATAACAAATAAATTTCGGTTAGCTTGATCGGAAGCCAATAGTTTACAGAATACTAGTGTAAGTACGAGTGGAGGTCTCTCTAAATCTTATCTTCACAGCTTGAAAACAGTTCACTCCAGGACAATCGACAAGACGGACAGGAATAGAGATCGCAGTACCAGACTCGACGCACCTTGGACGCTACTGTCCATTATCGATCTGTTTAATTTTGGTCTGGTATTCGTTGAGATGATTCCGCCACCTGTCGGTAGCCATTATGATTTTCAAGGCTTTTCCCTTAATCGCCCCTTACGTCACCCACGGGAAGAAAGGGAGAGGCAGATTCTTGCGTCGATACCACACGACAGAAAATCTTTTCTACTATAAACCCAAATCACACAGACGCGAGTGTGACGAGAGTAGCTAACGCTACGTTTGTTATTCCGTGTGGTGCTGCTGAGTATGGGTAAATCTCAACTAAAGTATGTCTGCTTTTACAAATGGATTTAGGTAGGTCGATGAAGAAGAAATTTTATTTTGTATTATGCATGAGTTACTAATGGACTTTCTATATTTGAATGAAAACCAAATACCTTAATAGATTGGTGATATTATACGAAATATAAAATGTTCATGTGGAAAATTGGCGGCCTAGGAAACTGTCAAATAAAAAGTAGATGACATGGAGAAGCGGAACGGCCACGTCATTGATATAATATGGTGTTCGATACGTAAGTACACACATTCTATGAATAAATTTTATTCATGTTACTTCGGGAACTGTGCCCTTTTTATGACCCGTAAGCGCGTCTGGGTAAAGAATTCGGTCGTGAGGGGAAAAGGGTCATTTGCATATACAAGGTTATGTACTTAGATTCGGCTCACCGTAGCCCTCCAGAGTCAATACCGCACGTAATATAAGCCAACTGAACTGGAAAACTTTTCGCCTCTGAATTATTTCTCTCTCCTTTTCACACTGAAGTTATAGTATGCGTTAGGTCTTTTCAGTTTATTGTTACGTATTCAAGTTTTACAATAACAAACAAACTTATACAAAGAAAAAGGTTATAACGGAAAATGATAAAATGTAAATATAGGGTGAGTATTCTAGCCACTTTGCAAGCATTTTTAATTTTTTTTTTGTTGCATAGCTTGTGTATTGGCGTTGATTTTTTTAACAAAAAGTAAAGTTTTATAAGAAGTTAATGTAGATATTTGAGGAATTATTAGAAAATCTTGATGAAAAAGAAATAGAAAGATTCAAAAATAAATATTTATACACTTTACTCCTATCTCTTTAACCCGTCCAAATAGTTTTTCCTGTTTGAAGATAATCAATTAAGATAACTCCACAACTACTCCAAAAGATAATTGCCAGCCCTTTCCCAGTTGAAAAAACAGGTTTTCCTATGGGGGTACCTAAAAAGCAAAGTTTACAATCCATTGCCACCCAACCTGAATGTTTTGAAGCAAAGAATCACTGAAGAAATCAACTCTATTACAAGAGCGATACTCTAGCGAGTTATTGAAAATTTTAGCTCCTATATTCTAAATGAGTGTGAACAAATGAATGGTGCGCATTTGCAAACGGTTGTTTTTCATAAATAAACTTCAAGAATTGCTCTTTAAATTAACATTAAATAAAACGAGATTTAATTGATATTTTGTTTTTTATTTAACATCTAAAAACGAATAAGTTAAATTAGGAACAGGGGTCTTATGCCCAAAATAGTTTGGGAATCCCTGATCTATCTGAATTACGTCTTTTATGTTCATTAGTTACAGAATAGATTCATGCAATGTATATTGTTCGTATCAAACTCTATGAGTTTGACAATAAACAAGTGAATTTCAGATCCGATGCATGATGTTTGAACAATTTTATTATTTAAACTGTTTTATAATTATTACTCTCTCTCTCTCTCTCACAACGGTGCAATGATCTTACTTGTTGTCCTTCCTTCCCTTTTTTTATTGTTAATATATAATGCATAGCAAGCTAGCTCTAGCGTGTCATAACAATATAATGTGTACATGAAATTTATTTTTAAAATATAACACTAACTGTTTATATTATTTTTCGTCTGTCCGTTAATTTAAGAGCCGCAGTAGTCAGGGCGCTTGCTAGATGCAGGCACCACTAAAATTGTTAATAACAATTTTTAGTGCTGATTTTATCACGGGCTCGGCGGTAAAGAAAAACATCATGTTATTTCGACGACGAGAAGTGTGACGGGCCCTTCCCGTCTCCCTTCCCTTTACAAACCTCCCAAATATTTGAGAAGGAGACCATTGCACAACAGGGTGCTACTTTCCTTTATTTTTTGCTGTTGATTTGGTTCCAACGGATAATGACAAATTTGTCTACATTAGTTGGCAACAGATACTGGAGTTAAGTTCTCGTATATCCTAATCACTACGCGAACGAGGAACGAGTATACAGTGGTTTATATAAAGTTAGCTGTTGCTGCCGAAATAGGTATTTCTCACCACAAGCCTAAATATAAAATTTCATGTTCCTTACTTTGGATGTTTGTTTGGATAAAATGATTGGACTCCCATAGGAACTTCCATTTCCTATTTGAGAAAAATCTTTCTTAGAGCTACGTTACAACAGGAACCTACTGCTCAAATTTCAAGTTTGCTTCGGTAGTTTAATCAAAACCATGAGCTGTGTTAGCCACTTACGATCAGTTGGAATATTAGCTCGTTTTCGCCCCCATAATAATAAAAAAAATATTTTAAATTTATATTTACAAAAACTAACGTTACCTCATTACAACTTCTCAGCTAAGAGAGACGCATTTATTGCGTGAAATTTATTATACTTGTGACTTTAGACGCAATAAAAACAAGTAAAAAGCGCGCCATAAGGTCTGATCATAACTCATTGTTTTGTTATACTTCGCTGGAGAGCTGCGAGCGAGGTTTATGTGTGCATTAGGTAATGGATTCGAGTAGTATCTTACGGGAATCTAGGGTGTAGTGTACGTGCCGAGCCGCAGATGCGAGAGACATATTCTATGATCTTTCATCTTCGTACTAGAGCTGAAACAATAAGTGTTAACAAGCTTCGTTTTTTTATTGGAAAAGCGGCAAACAAGGAAGCGGTTCACGGTAAGTGATTACCGGCGCCCACGTACATCCGCAACACCTAAGGTGCTGCAGGTGCGTTGCCGGCCTTTAAGGGTATTAGGGAGATGGGAGGGATGAGGAGGGGGATGGGAGGTGGGTGTAAGCCTCCGGTTATCTCACTCACCGAACGAAACGCAGAAACACAAGATGCCTCTACTTCACGCGAGGCCGTGGTACCAATCCGGTCGAGCCGGCCCATTCGAGCAGCAGCAAAAGCCGCCGCTTGGCTCTACCACGTTTTCGTTTCCTTGTGAATGCTAGTTGTATTGAAGTAGAGCAAAAGGTTGTCGTCACGTCAGTTATTAGCGTTTTATAAGTCTTGTAGTGTTGGAATAAAGACGCGAATCATTTGTTTCTAATACTTTATTTGCGAGTTAATAAGAATAACCCATGTAATGTAAAGATTAAAAAGTTACGTTGACTAAAGAGTTATAGACGAAATAATTTATACTTACTGGAGAATGCATCTGTATAAAGCACCAAAGATAGCGCCACTAAAGCTGTCCTCCAGTCCATCATAAATCTGAAAAGGTAAATGTCGTAATGAGTGAGCATGTCTAGACTCTGTTAAATTGTTCGTACCAAGTTAGATTCGATTGATATTTGATAAAGGTAACGAAGTAAGTAATAAGCTTTAGATACGTAATCTTAACCAATACAACTACTTTTGTTTATCAACTATTGGAATGTTTTTATTATTTCTAACGTTTAGTTTAAAATGTCTTTATATTTTGACGACTAGTCGACGGAAGTCAAGAAACACTTATCAATGAGCCGTGGTTGCTTGTGGAGCACTTTCTTTAATTTCACAGTAGTGACCTGCGTACGAATCTGGCACATATAATTAGCAATTTTGCTGTGTGTTGCCTTTTTCAGTCAGGCATTTACATCCAAATATTTCCTCATCAATGAGCCGTGGTAGCTTTGTGGTCAGAGCACTTGCTTTAATTTCACAATAGTGATCCTAACCCAGCCCCAAAACTCTCGCATATATTTGGCCTTAGTCCAACTGATGGACATTCCCAGGCTGCTACTTTACGTTTAACTTATCTCTTCAAAATCAAAGAACAGTAACTTAAAATTGATAAGTTGGTAACACTTGCTTGCCCATTGGTTTTAAAAACTTTCATGAAAAGCTTCTTCGCAGCAGAGTGAGTCACTGAACCCACCGTCAGGCCATTCTGCTAAAGTAACAATGGAATTTAATGCTCTTTCTCTTATACAATCAGAACCAGGCACGCTGCGATTTTTATTTGATCCCAAAAATTAATGATAAACTTGGAGGTATACAGGTTAGGAGCCCGAAGAAACTTTGGATTTTAGTAAAGTTTGTTACACTTTTAATGGTTATATCCTCTCTTTAATGTTTTTCAAACTATTTTTCCTGAATATTTATGAAAAATGGCATTTTTATAAACCATTTCAAAAAAACTTCCTACAGGTCTCTTTAACAACCTTGTTTTTTCATTCCTTTAACTCATGGCCATCTCGTGCAGTGTTCCAAACCTAACCTTCAAATATATACGTATACTATTCTTCATCAGTCTCATGTTAATGCCATATCATGTTGTACGATTTTGATGACTTGTTATTTTCTTATTCGATTGAATATCTGCAGCATCAATATGTTATTACTTTCGCATATTATATATGAATTGTCAAAGACATGACACATGCGTGTTTGAATACATTGTATTAAAACATAAAATTACGAGATGGAGCTTCAGAAGTGAAAATATTAAAGTATTCGTCATACTGCAAACAAATGATATTCACATAATTTATTCTTCAGTCAGTCTAAAGAACTCCTTTTTAAAAAATATACTTATTACTATTTCAACATATTTAATGTAACTTGCCAGTTCTAGTAACTTTCACTAAGCCTCTCATACATAGTCCAATGTTTAATTTCCTTTACAATTACCATACAAAGACCTCTAACAAAGTTGTGTCGTGTACATATCACTAGTTCTAGCATATTGCAACATGATATAAAGCAGCACAGCTGCTGCTTGTCCGACGGTTCCGTCCAAACTTTATGACACTCGAGTACATTCCCTGAGCAATTTCGCCTGAAACTGTTTCATATAACCTCGTTACCAACTATTGCGATTCTAGCAGGTGAGCAAACGTTTTGAGGATTATGGCGTAAGTTGTTTCCCTTTATTGAAAACTGAATTGCAATGTTGCGTTCCGTAACTCGTTTACACAGCGCACGAAAGTTTCCAATCTAGAGAATTAGAGAGACTTAGACTTATGAGGACTTGCTGGCTAAGTTTAAACTATATCTGTCTTGTGTGCCGAGCTCGTGGTTGTTGCATAGTTAACAAATGGTGGTATGCATTTGTATACACTGCAAAGTAATAGGGTGTTACAGAGGTTGCCTCCGTAGATTTGTATAAATGTACTCATTAGGTAAACAAAACAGAGATATTATTTACACATAGAATATTACTTCGTTTAAGTAGATACACATGGTAATAACGTCAAAGCTATTTAAAAAAATGTACAACGCCAAACAATTGTGTTTGTTTTAGACATTGAAAGTAAACTTAGTTACATATAGTTTCATAACTATTTATTATTTGCGTAAATACAAGAAATCATTCTCTTTTAGTCAGTTAACAGTCTTTTAACAATTACTTTATTAACAGTTTAATACTTTATTAAATATTGTTACGGATTTAGCCAATTGATTTAGACACGTGAATGAAGTGGAGAAAGGATGAGGAAAGAGAGCCGCAACAATTGTATGCTGCAGAGTCGGCAAGGGACGCCTAAGTCTGTCTGTCCACCACTTTTTTAACTGCTTACAGAGGCGCAAAGCTTTTAAATTAATATGCAAACGTGCTAATAATCTTAATCATTAGTGTCACTTACAATAAATGTAAATTCTAATTAATCGTTGTTATAATCTGAATTAATTAATTTGATTGTCCTCTGTGGTGTTAGAGGCGTAGTGAGACTACTAAATTATAATTAATATAAGTAGTAAGCATAATTTTGCAAATTAATGCCATATATTTTTAACCTTAAATATCGATGAAAGCGATGATCTGCCTGAAGAAGAAAGAAAAGTTGCAGTAAGAAACTAAATGTGGGTCAGTCAGTAGCATATTTTGATATTTATATCCCTTTACTTGTTTTATTCTCTTAGCTGTATCGCCTCTAATACGTATATATCTCTGCTTAGTATAATGGTTGACTGGGAGAGAATGCCTCTAGGCATTAAGTCCGCCATATGTACAAATATCTGTGCATAAAGATTAAATAAATAAATAAAATATATACCTAGTAAAATAAATAAAGGGACGATCCACTGGGAAAATCATAAATTCATTGTAAGTGGTAAGTAAAATAAAAATACAAAGCACATGCATTAAAAAACCGGTACTACGCACCGAGAGCTCCTTATAACCACACAATATGTTACATATTTACCAATGTGTTATATATTTACCAAAAAAATCACTTTGGGATTCTTAATGCGCGAGCCCACCTCACACTTGGCCGATCTTTATTACTTGTTATTTTATTTCAGAATTTGCACTATAATTGCCTTGCTTGACACTTTTTTATATACTGCATATTCTGTGAGAATGTGCATTACCACCCGAGTAAATTTTTCCACATGGCACAACTAGTTACGAACGTGATGTAGCGGTGAGTTTAATGAAGGAAGAACAAACGTTCATAACTATCAGAGATGAAAAAGAGAAAAATGGAAGGTCATTTTGACCGATGAGTTGGTACAAAAAATTTAATTTCTGCGATGTTTTCACAACACTCCAGATCAGTCTTACACGAAAATTACAGAAACGATGGAATTCCGAAAATAGTTCTGAAGTTGTTTTGGGACTCATAACATCAGTTGTTTTGGTACCGATAAGGGATCATTTTGATCGAATTTCTGTCTCAGGGGGGACGATTAAAGCTACACGATACTGATACTCTATCTGAGGTCAAGTGAATAATTCAAAACAAATGGCCAACGCTACTATGGCACTTTTGGACACATTAGTTTGGGACATTTTGAACTACACCGCATTCACCCCTGACTTGGTAGTCTCATCTTCTCATCTCCCTGAAGATTCACAAGGGTGGAAACAAAGTTTCACCTGACGAGGAAGAGAAACAAGAAGTCCTGAACTCAAAGGAGAAGGCGAGAGAATTCTTTGAGGTGGGCATCAAAAACCTTGTGCGACTGTTCACAACTTCGAAGTGGAAGGCGACTTCGTGGAAAAATAACTGAGCTATTTAGCAACAAAATCCTGTAATTTGATTTTTTTAAATAGAAATATCCAGTTTTAGCTGGGCGTGCCTCGTATACAACACATAAACTTAAATCAAAGAAAATTAAATTATCAAAACGGGGCGTTGAAGGAAGATAAAAGGCACGTCGGAATGGCAAAGGTCAGTAAAACTCGGGGATCGAGGTCATCGAAATCACGCAATTTACTCCACCCTAAGAAGGGTATTCAGCGCACGATCATTTGTAATTAGGCGTTCATTATAGCCTTTTTTTTTAAAAAAAGGTCTATAACTCAGATGCAAGTGAATCTAATATAATTTTATTAGTAGGAGTCAGATCATACAATATACTGACACTACTCTGTAAGGAGTGTAAGAGGGATAATACCATATTTTTTCCATATGCCAACCTGGCTCTGTCAAACGAGACTGGCGACCGATTGATGGGTGTGATTGATCTCATCGACTAGTGATGGGAAGCAGTGTCACAAGTACGAGGTACCGGCACTGCGCTCACCAATCCGGGTGTTCAGCGTGATGAGTATGGGAAATGCTTCAAGAAATATGTGCGCTTACGCTTTTAGCGACAGGCCTATATTCAGCAGTAGCCTTAAATAGGCCGATGATTATGATGAATCCATATCTATAAATAACAAGTTAACATAATTTATACTAATAATTAAATAAAATTCTACCATTTATCTTGAAAACAAATAGGCATACTTATTGTGACGATTTTTATAAAATATTCCTTATGAGTATATTATATATTACAGGATTTTGAGGCTATGTCATAATTAATTATGTTTTTAAAGGCCCTGTTCTATCATTTTCCAGCTAATTCAAGTCGCCGGTACTGAGGTGGTAGTGCGACTAGCGGAACTACTTCTGTAATGCTGTCGGATTGCGAATTAATAATAAATTTATCGAATGGCGGGTACTCCAATGGTTTAACATTTCGTATGGAGCTATTCACATTTATCTGACTCCGATTTTTTGACAGCTCCGACAAGTATTGTCGGGTGGCTTGCTAGCGCCGTAAGTAAGCCCGACCAAAAAACGTGAAGAATCTCGCTAACGTTAGAGGAAGTATAGCGCTGTAACACTTATCGGCTGTCGGGCTCGACGGACCCCCTTCGTCCATTGCTACCGCTGCAGAAATTTTATTTTTTATCCAATGCCCACAGTCGCCTCTTAGGTGGCACTGAAATTGGCTCCAGCTTCAATCAGATCTGACATCCGATTAGTGTGAACAGTTTCCCGACATTCGTTTAAAAAACGGATACGACATCCGACAAGTAGGAAGCAACTCTAACACGAGTGTGTGTACACGCGCGAGCGAGCATCTAATGCGAAGCTGTTTTTTTTGATTGGATATTGTACAATGAGCAAATATTTTTCCACTGCCACTTATTAGTCCAACTAAATTCCAATGTTTAGAAAATCTGTTTGTCTGAACGTCTCCTAAATTAACAACGCATATTCACGAAGAGATATAGAAGTAAATGAGATTACCATAAGAATTAATTATAATTATATATGAGAATTAGTAATAATTGACTGTTTAATGTTATGACTGTTTTTTTCAATACTATATAGATTACTAATATCTCTGTTAACCACTCCATCAAGACAAGTGCTTGGTATCTGGAGTGGTTCACGATAATAGTCGAATTGTGAGCTCGAAACTGCTAAGTAATTTTTCGTAGTCCCCTTCCTAAACCATTAGGCTATTGGCTCTCCAGTTTCCGTAAACTACGGTCCGGAGCTACTAGCATATATCTACTTGCAACAATGTGCAGATTGTCACTCTATCTAGTCGGGGAACGACGTCGCCGGCCCATTGTCACTTCTGCTTGTTGTCCCTTAAATGTCTGTCGGTTAGCCCTTGTTCCACTACAGATATCATCGATATAGATTAGATCTTGTAGAGAAACATTGAGCATAGCCATTTATATAGAACTCTTAATTAAGACAAAAATGATTATCCTTTATCCCGTACTATGAAAAAATCTGCATATCTACCAAATTTAGTTCATATCCGTTCAGTACTTTAAACGTGATTTATCAATAATCATAATAAACGTAAAGAAACCTATATGGCCTATTGACACTATGTAGAGTAACATTCTACAAAAAAACATAAAACAAAACATGTAACATAAGCGAACGAGTTACATTAATTTAAAGTTGCTCGGCAAAGTAGCGACATTGTGAACGGTCAAGTTTTAAATCGCTCTCTTGGCAAAATGTTGGCAAGTTGAGCTGCCGCACATTATTACGCCGTTTTGTAGTGCGACGCTCGACTAGACCAATACTCTCCAGTCGTTCCAGTATTTTGTTATTTCCTTTTTGATCATACTTGAAAAACCACGTGGACTGTCGGTATATAACACCGATTTGATTAAGTATTTGTTTAAAAAAGGATTGTTTTTCCTTTGTTGTTCTGTTTAGCCAGACTTCTCAAGATAATCTGACATTTTTGCAGTTTATAGGTAGGTAAAAAGTTAAAAAATGTTTAAAGATGTTTCCTGTTGCATCACGAAAACCAGCAAATATTACAAAAATGTTGCTAACTTATTATTTTTTTAACAACTACCTACTGGATGGTTAGGAAAATATTATAATTTTGATGTAGTTGTATATTAATGACAACTCGTTAGTAATAGTTAAAATGCATACTAAAGTACTATAGATGTAGCCATGGAATCAGGACCAAAGGAGTGAGATCGCAATATACAATGTCGAGATGAAAATATTTTTGAAGTGAAATTTATTTGGGCTCGATTAAGTTAAAGATAAAATTTAAATAACGAATATGAGTGAAACGTTTTCGTGCAACATCTCGGTTAGCTGAGTGTCTTGCATTTTGCGTACGAATTTATTGATTATGAATATTTTTTGATTAATTAATAATTGTTTATTAATTATTTGTTGTAAACAGAACAGTTATTTTTAGCACTTTACCTTTACTGCATTGATGCGTTTTAGGCTGCTTTTGAAGTCAATGAAAAATTACAGGAACAACATTTCACAAGTTAGTGAAATTGGTGACAAAATGCAATGTGACGATTTCCTTTCACGTTATATAATCATCATCATCTGTCACTACTGGACAGAGGCCGCTTCATTTGCTCGTTTTTGAGAACATTCTTAGGCTTTGCTTATTCAGTCCTTGCCTGCCACCTTACCAAGATCAGCGCTCCACCTAGCCTGATGGCGTTCGACATTGCGTTTTCGCGAGTCTCCGCTTCAGTATCCGGTAGTCGGTTCTACGCCTTAGTGGATGAACACACCTGCAGACCGGAGAGAGACCAGGAGGGGTGAACTCGTAATCACGACCAGGGCAATCTTTTCATGCGGTTAGTGATTAATTTAAACATATCGTACCTAACTTAAAAATAATACGTCTTCGTTAACTTAAAAATATTTTTTACCTAACGTGTCACTAATAATCATGACATGAAACGACAGTGTTGTGCTAAGTTTTAATACGTAGGCAAGTAAAAACGGATAGGGAGAACAAAATTAAAGATTGTGTGGCTATTATTTTAGCAGTGGATGAAAAATTGGCTTAAGTAACAACAAAAGTATACCTACTTGCTAACGTCTATTGTCGTTTAATTTTATTTTTAAAATTGTCCAAGCTTTGCCATACTTTCTAGACACATTATAAAATCCTTCAAATACAACTGGTATCTCGTTTGTACGCTTCGAGAGAATCTATACCGTAAAACGGTCATCTTCGTTCTTTGCTGGTTAAACAAACACCTAAAATAAATGATTATTGAACAAGGTTTCAAATGTCTTTTATTAATGACAACTTGCACTTTTTTGGACCAATATAAGGTACCGCCAAGAACTCCTCAATAACATAGAAGGAAATATTATTATGATCCTTGATGCTAGTTTTGACCACTCGGTCGTAATCCAAATATCTTGATAATTATTGAATGTGGCGAGTTCGGTATGAAATATTCTGATTTTGTAAAAGATATTGATCTTAGTCTCAAAACAGTTTGAGAAAACCGACCTTACCTATAATATTTAGATATATTCCGCCGACGTTCAGACTCTGCCGGGTTTTCTTGCCTCCTTGCATAGTGTCAATGATTTATGTAATAAAATTCTACATCATAATTTGCCGCGAATCCAAGGCAAGGATGGTAGTCTCTGTCCCAGCGAGGATATTCCACTGGAACGGATCCCCTAACAAAAACGGTGAGATATCCCGTTTGATTGATCAGATTGTACAGAAGTGGTTATTGGAGAGTTATTTGCTGTGACCGAGGCCGTGTCCTTTTTCTAGGTGTTTTGGTGAAGGAATCTCGTCATGCAGGAAATAGACCTCTTCCAAAAGGAAGATTTGCCATTATTGCCACGCTCGGCAAGCGAATTGGCGATCGCAGTACTAGATATCACACACCTTAGCCGAGCTGTAGGAATCCGAGTAGTACGATCTGTCAACCGCATCGATGTCCTTGTGGTAACGACGTCGCCCAGTTGGGCCTTCACGGGCTTTCTTGCCAAAAAAGTGCCGGCAGACTATCGGCTCATTAGAATCACCCGAAGAGCTCTTGTCTTGATAAATATTTCCTTGGTTTAAGTGCCTCGCGGAATTTTTAGGGAGGACAACAAGAGACCCGACGACATGACTTTGGTTCCTTGGAAGAGAGGCCAAACCCGTGCGTACGACGCTAATTGTGTCGACACACTGGCGGCCTCTCATATCAGGAGTAGATCGACTAAAGCCGGTGTGGCACCAGAGGCAGTAAAATCGTTATGTAAATATAATTGTTATATTAATTCTGTAAAATAAATGTCAAAAATATAACAAAACTTTCAGAGGTCTAAAACTTCAAGAGAGAGGAATAAGGGACCACTCTTTCCATGTTTATTTCCTATATTTTTTTTTCTAAATCTTCAATAAAAATAAATATACACTGTCACCATATGCGGGCAAGTGATGGCGACGTCTACTACGAGGAGGTAGGTCTACTGAGCATTCTGTGCTCAACACAGTTAAAGTAAACGTATAAAATACCGAATTATCAAAATTTATTCAAAACAATTCCGTGATACGACTTTAAAATCCCATTCACTCAAATACTATGAATAATAATTATAATTCATAATTTAGTTCAAACTGTAACCACTTAACTCATTCATTCTTCATCAATTGTCAGTAGTAACAGATATTGTTAGCGATAAAACATAAAAACTTGAAACAACAAAACATACAATTCTCCTAGCTGCCCGACAGTTTACTCACGGCAATAACTCGTTTGCCTTTTCACGAATTCTTAAGTTATTTTTATTAATGCGACCAACTGCGTGAGGTCAAAAGATTATACAGTTGAAATATGAATTCTAGTGTTAAGAACAAGTTCTGACCAAAACTTGTTATTGATAAAAGTTATTATTATTACCCCTTGTAGGTTTCAAAACACATTTCATTTATTTATAAAACGTACCGACCGGTTTTGCCTTACGGTATCATCAGGGCGTTCAATTATAATATTATCAATATGATGAAGTTTCACCAAGTGACAACAATCGAAGTATTAAAAATAACTGTCTTTTTACAGAAAACCCAACAAAGCTGTTAATAAATATAAACGAATTTGCCTATATCATAATATTAAAAAGTCCATTGAATATGAAATTTTATAAGTGCAATTAAACTAAAACCCGATCTAAGTAACTAATATAACGTATATTACACAAAATCGCAAAAATACTATCTTATCCTTTTGGATTAGAAAAAACCTTTTCTAGTGAAATATAAGCCTGGAATTAATGTGCTGAAATTAAAGGTTGAGGCAAAAATTAAAAGGATCGCTGTGGGATATTACACGCCATAGAGCAGAAATTGGATAGAGATACGAGAGATATATTGCCGGGCATAAAGCCGTACTCGGCGATATTCTATCCATTTCTCCGGCCCACTTGTGAATCGTATTTCGGAATGCTTTTTATCTTTTTGCTCCACGTGAAGTGACAGCGGCGTGGAGACACTTAGTAGCTCGTATATCACACGGGTCCGTAACGGCCATTTTAACGGCCACCCTGTCACGGCCATACTACAGTTGTAAACGACTATACTTGTAGATAATGACGTTCATTGTCTATGTCTGGTTTTCGGTATTAGTAAATTGTTTCAGAATACCTTAATAATGATGCCCATAAAAATATTGTGGTTTCAGACAGATGGCGGAATAATCATCCCAAGTATGACGCTCCTCTATATGTAGAGTCAGACGACGGGCAGTTACGTCTAAGGTGTGGAATAACCGAATCTACGAACGCCAAGCGTGACGATGATGTTAAATATGCCTACTGGGATCAACCTATGCAGTGTACTGTTTAGAAGTTTAGAGGATGTTCAAGAGAAAATAAAATGTTGATTCTATGCTGGTTTTATAATGTAATGAAATATGAAATCCATTAATTTCTAGATCCAAGACTTAGTTTTAAATATTTTACAACACTGAATTGTCACTAGAGTAGACCTCAATGATATAATGCCATATTGCATAGTGGTCAATAAACTTACTTTTTAGTGGAGGTCTCTGCGTATCAAATCAAATCGAAGTTGTTTTTTTTTATGGGATGGTAAGTGATTACCGTCGCCCACGTACATCCACAACACCAGAGGTGCTGCAGGTGCCTTATCGGCTTTTAAGGGTATTAAGGAGATGGGAGTGAGGATGAGGAGGGAGATGGGAAGGGGGTGTGGGCCTCCGGTTACCTCACTCACCGAACGAAACGCAGAAGCACAAGATGTCTCTACTTCACGCCGGTATTCTGCGAGGCCGTGGTACTAATCCGGCCCAGCCGGCCCATTCGAGCAGCAGCAACAACTGTCGCTTGGCTCTACCACGTTTAAAAGTTGACTCGTCATGAGGTCATTAATGGGTAGTACCCACAAATGAATTAACTTGATTTGATGCTTTGATGCAACATCAATGTCGGTCTTTTCGACATTATATCGGAACCATTTTCTGACATTGTCGTTGCGTTCCGAAATGAGGGAATATATGAGGACGAGTAACTGCCGACAGAGACACTGGTAAGCAGGCACACGGCATGACGATAGAATATTTACAGACGACAATTTCTATTTACTAATCAGAAGGTGATGCACGCGTAGGTCGCGAGGAGAAAATTACCAATTTTAGTAGTTAGAATGGAAATCGTACGTGGTTTTCATAACAGACTAACGACTAATTATGGATTTAGGTAACGAAATGAGAATTTTATTTACTTAAAACAACCACAAATCTATTCAATAATGTTGCTACATATACACATAGAAGACGAACTAACGCGAGAAACGTCGCAAACAGCTGTCGTAATGTTACGGTACTTTAAAACACCGGGAATCGTGTATCACAGACGGGTTTTCAGTGCAGAAATTCACGGGTAGCCGGGATGTGGCGTGTGTAAAGTGAGGATGTCGCGTGCCGGGATTTATAACGACGGATATCCCCGAAGTGTTCTCGCTTCGGTGCTAGGGGTGTCGGACGACGGAGAATTAACATAGTAGTCAGGTCAATCTAGGCATTATAGAGAAAAAACAATTGAGATTACGCTTTTACTATTGACATTCTTTTTTACAATTTACTAGTTCTAACTCGCCTCTTCGTACGCGTATTTCGTAATTTGCATAAACACTTTTTTATTCGAAAGTTGATACTTTCTAATTCGAAAATCTAATCAAACATATTTTGAAGAGTATTTTATTAAGTTTAAAGTGAATAATAACAGTAAATAAATTTTTCCACACATACCTATACACATACAAAGTGTTTGTATTTCAAAAGCGCTTATACCGGTATTTTACTGTTTACAACTATTAACTTAAATGCCGATTTTATTATCTCTAACTTAAAAAACATTGGACTATCGTACAGCCTCCCAATCTCGATTTCAATCCTTTAGGGTAAAGTTTCAGAACATTATTTTTTAGTCTACACACTTATAAGCAATCTACCTGCCAAATTTCAAGTTTGTAGGGTTTGTACTTTCGCAGACTTCATGATTAGTCAGTGGTATTTCGCTTTTATATACCCGTAGATATTTAGCATTCATTATTTGCAGCTATATCCCACAATTAAGCGAGTTTGACAACACTTTCGAGAGTGAGAACCGAAAGTAGTAGTTTTATTACTTATGGTATATAACTTTTGATGTTATTCAAATAGATAATAATGTTGATCTATTGATATAGATATCTATATATCTATCAACATAGCAACCCTACCGGCTATGGAGGTACTAAATAAAAGTCAAAATCTTGCCCATTTCCGCAGATTTGCAGCCATACCCAGTCACTACATACGATTTCAGTTTTCTTTCCAATTTTTAAATTCTTTGAAAATTCCGTAAGAAGTAAACTGCAGCTTGACTTCAAACATCATGTTTGTTATAGACACCTAGTGCGGCATTTTAAATAAAAATCCGTATTTCAGAGTGTACACATAAATATTAGAATAATGTAGCTAAACATAATTTTAACAGAAATGGTATACAACAATTTATTTCAAGGATTACATTGTAATATTTCGTATGCAATAAATAACAATATATGTTATCTACCACAAGGAGAAAAGAAGCATCACCCTCCCCCTCCACTAATCACCAACACCAACCCCAGGACTCGAGTGTAGACCATGTCAGGGCGAAACTGGGCGTAAAACGTCTTGTTTTCGGCGTGTATTACCTAGTGTCGGGTGTTATTGGTGACTGATTAACACAATCACAGCGCACTTTCTAGGTGGAGTAAGTGGAACAAGTTTTTATTGCACGCATTTGTGGTTATATTCATTTCTGCGAACAATGTATCTATATTTACATGTGTATTTATGCAAGATATCTTCCTGTACCATGTTTAAAATAATGGTTTTCCGCAAAGCATCGCGTGATTCAATTGGCAATTTATTTCATTTAAATAGTTCAGGGTTAAATTGTGATTGTAAGTACACGAAACTTAAGCGTGATAGAAATATAACACATAGTGTTCAGATGAAAAAATCTACACAATTTCGAAAAATTTAAGATTGTTTTTATTGAGCAGCATTTGCAGTGACATACGGCGTTCGTCTGATACTAAGTGGCTAATTCACACGGAAACGTGCAGCCAACTCGTCGAGCTAGGCTAAAATTGTGATGTCTCATCCCAGGACTAAGACGTCTCCCTGAAAATTCTCTCTCTAAACCTAATCCCGTGGAACACAACCGAGGTGGCGACAGAAATGGGTGATACATACCCAATGTTATATCTATTCGTTATATTTAGCTGAGATTTTGAAGTTATTGTGTGGGGCAGTTAATTCGATTTTAAGGTATACATTGAATATAATGGGGCCACGCTTAGCACTCTGTGAATGTTATAAGTGTTCAAATAAAAGTAAGAACTGACATTTCAAAACAATGGTGGATCGAAACGCGGATGAAATCATTATGATGAATTATTTACATAAAGGTCTGAAAGATAGTAATTGTTAAGCCCAATTAATTGAAAAATTATGCGAAAAATAAAAATTAAACGGCAAAAAAGCGTGCCATCGCTCTCCTTTCAATGTCACATTCGTACCTTCCATCTCTCGTAAACATTGTTCCCAAGTAAACAAACTCATTCAATTGCTCTAAACTACCTTCCCTTCTATCTTGATACATACTTCCCTCATCCTCTCCTCTCTTTCAAACACCTTTGTCTTATTAACGTTTACTTTCATTCCCTGTCTTTCCAGTGCCCCATTCATTATTGTAACCATTGCCTACACTTCCTCAGCCGCTGACGCAAGTAAGACTTGATCGTCGGAGTAGAGCAAACATTTAACAAGCAACTCATTCATTCTTAATCCACAATCACTTTCCTTCAAATCTGTCAAACAAATATCCATGAATAAATTGAACAGCCATGGGGATGCTGTAGCAGCCCTGTCTAACACCTTTATGGATATCAAACCATTCCGTGTACGCCCCGTTAATTCTGATACAAGCTCGGGAACCCTCATATAGGGATTTCAGTGCTCGTATCAGATCACTGCTCACTCCATGCAAAGATAGTGCCGACCACAATTCATCCCTCACTACTTTATCATAGGCCTTCTCCAAGTCTATGAAAGTATATTCATAAATGTATACAATGCCCCATTCACCATATTACCTGCCATCGCTCTCCTTTCAATGTCACATTCGTACATTCTATCTCTCTTAAACATTGTTCCCAAGTAAACAAACTCATTCACTTGCTCTAAATTATCTTCCCTAATCTTGATACATACTTCCGTCATCCTCTCCTCTCTTTCAAACACCGTAACCTTTGTCTTATTAACGTTTACTTTCATTCCCTTTCTTTCCAGTGCCCCATTCATTATTGTAACCATTGCCTACACTTCCTCAGCCGCTGACGCAAGTAAGACTTGATCGTCGGAGTAGAGCAAACATTTAACAAGCAACTCATTCATTCTTAGTCCACAATCACTCTTCTTCTAATCTGTCAAACAAATATCCATGAATAAATTGAACAGCCATGGGGATGCTACACAGCCCTATCTAACACCTTTATGAATATCAAACTAGTCCGTGTACGCCCCGTTAATTCTGATACAAGCTCGGGAACCCTCATATAGTGATTTTAGTGCTCGTATCAGATCACTGCTCACTCCATGGAAAGATAGTGCCGACCACAATTCATCCCTCACTACTTTATCATAGGCCTTCTCCAAGTCTATGAAAGTATATTCATAAATGTATACAATGCCCCATTCACCATATTACCTGCCATCGCTCTCCTTTCAATGTCACATTCGTACATTCTATCTCTCTTAAACATTGTTCCCAAGTAAACAAACTCATTCACTTGCTCTAAATTATCTTCCCTAATCTTGATACATACTTCCGTCATCCTCTCCTCTCTTTCAAACACCGTAACCTTTGTCTTATTAACGTTTACTTTCATTCCCTTTCTTTCCAGTGCCCCATTCATTATTGTAACCATTGCCTACACTTCCTCAGCCGCTGACGCAAGTAAGACTTGATCGTCGGAGTAGAGCAAACATTTAACAAGCAACTCATTCATTCTTAGTCCACAATCACTCTTCTTCTAATCTGTCAAACAAATATCCATGAATAAATTGAACAGCCATGGGGATGCTACACAGCCCTATCTAACACCTTTATGAATATCAAACTAGTCCGTGTACGCCCCGTTAATTCTGATACAAGCTCGGGAACCCTCATATAGTGATTTTAGTGCTCGTATCAGATCACTGCTCACTCCATGGAAAGATAGTGCCGACCACAATTCATCCCTCACTACTTTATCATAGGCCTTCTCCAAGTCTATGAAAGTATATTCATAAATGTATACAATGCCCCATTCACCATATTACCTGCCATCGCTCTCCTTTCAATGTCACATTCGTACATTCTATCTCTCTTAAACATTGTTCCCAAGTAAACAAACTCATTCACTTGCTCTAAATTATCTTCCCTAATCTTGATACATACTTCCGTCATCCTCTCCTCTCTTTCAAACACCGTAACCTTTGTCTTATTAACGTTTACTTTCATTCCCTTTCTTTCCAGTGCCCCATTCATTATTGTAACCATTGCCTACACTTCCTCAGCCGCTGACGCAAGTAAGACTTGATCGTCGGAGTAGAGCAAACATTTAACAAGCAACTCATTCATTCTTAGTCCACAATCACTCTTCTTCTAATCTGTCAAACAAATATCCATGAATAAATTGAACAGCCATGGGGATGCTACACAGCCCTATCTAACACCTTTATGAATATCAAACTAGTCCGTGTACGCCCCGTTAATTCTGATACAAGCTCGGGAACCCTCATATAGTGATTTTAGTGCTCGTATCAGATCACTGCTCACTCCATGGAAAGATAGTGCCGACCACAATTCATCCTCACTACTTTATCATAGGCCTTCTCCAAGTCTATGAAAGTATATTCATAAATGTATACAATGCCCCATTCACCATATTACCTGCCATCGCTCTCCTTTCAATGTCACATTCGTACATTCTATCTCTCTTAAACATTGTTCCCAAGTAAACAAACTCATTCACTTGCTCTAAATTATCTTCCTAATCTTGATACATACTTCCGTCATCCTCTCCTCTCTTTCAAACACCGTAACCTTTGTCTTATTAACGTTTACTTTCATTCCCTTTCTTTCCAGTGCCCCATTCATTATTGTAACCATTGCCTACACTTCCTCAGCCGCTGACGCAAGTAAGACTTGATCGTCGGAGTAGAGCAAACATTTAACAAGCAACTCATTCATTCTTAGTCCACAATCACTCTTCTTCTAATCTGTCAAACAAATATCCATGAATAAATTGAACAGCCATGGGGATGCTACACAGCCCTATCTAACACCTTTATGAATATCAAACTAGTCCGTGTACGCCCCGTTAATTCTGATACAAGCTCGGGAACCCTCATATAGTGATTTTAGTGCTCGTATCAGATCACTGCTCACTCCATGCAAAGATAGTGCCGACCACAATTCATCCTCACTACTTTATCATAGGCCTTCTCCAAGTCTATGAAAGTATATTCATAAATGTATACAATGCCCCATTCACCATATTACCTGCCATCGCTCTCCTTTCAATGTCACATTCGTACATTCTATCTCTCTTAAACATTGTTCCCAAGTAAACAAACTCATTCACTTGCTCTAAATTATCTTCCTAATCTTGATACATACTTCCGTCATCCTCTCCTCTCTTTCAAACACCGTAACCTTTGTCTTATTAACGTTTACTTTCATTCCCTTTCTTTCCAGTGCCCCATTCATTATTGTAACCATTGCCTACACTTCCTCAGCCGCTGACGCAAGTAAGACTTGATCGTCGGAGTAGAGCAAACATTTAACAAGCAACTCATTCATTCTTAGTCCACAATCACTCTTCTTCTAATCTGTCAAACAAATATCCATGAATAAATTGAACAGCCATGGGGATGCTACACAGCCCTATCTAACACCTTTATGAATATCAAACTAGTCCGTGTACGCCCCGTTAATTCTGATACAAGCTCGGGAACCCTCATATAGTGATTTTAGTGCTCGTATCAGATCACTGCTCACTCCATGGAAAGATAGTGCCGACCACAATTCATCCTCACTACTTTATCATAGGCCTTCTCCAAGTCTATGAAAGTATATTCATAAATGTATACAATGCCCCATTCACCATATTACCTGCCATCGCTCTCCTTTCAATGTCACATTCGTACATTCTATCTCTCTTAAACATTGTTCCCAAGTAAACAAACTCATTCACTTGCTCTAAATTATCTTCCTAATCTTGATACATACTTCCGTCATCCTCTCCTCTCTTTCAAACACCGTAACCTTTGTCTTATTAACGTTTACTTTCATTCCCTTTCTTTCCAGTGCCCCATTCATTATTGTAACCATTGCCTACACTTCCTCAGCCGCTGACGCAAGTAAGACTTGATCGTCGGAGTAGAGCAAACATTTAACAAGCAACTCATTCATTCTTAGTCCACAATCACTCTTCTTCTAATCTGTCAAACAAATATCCATGAATAAATTGAACAGCCATGGGGATGCTACACAGCCCTATCTAACACCTTTATGAATATCAAACTAGTCCGTGTACGCCCCGTTAATTCTGATACAAGCTCGGGAACCCTCATATAGTGATTTTAGTGCTCGTATCAGATCACTGCTCACTCCATGCAAAGATAGTTCAAGCAAACTTTTACCGTTTTCATTCACTCTTTCTTGGACATTTTCATATCCATCACGCTTTACACCCACCCATCCTATTAAAATCTCCTAGCACAATAACCCTTTCATTTCCTTTACATAACTTCGTAATGTCTCTCACACTATTCAAAAACTCCTCTCCATTTATGCTATTCTGGATCAGCTTGAACCAACGTCCGTGGGCGCATAAACGCACAGTACAAAAATACATATAAGCCCGACCTTAAGCCTTAACCAGAGGAGCCTAGAATTCACGCATTCAAATACAGTAACACAGTCATCCATTCGCGCAGACAGAATGTCGCCGACACCCTGGCTACCACGCTGGTTACTGGGTACATCAGACCAATAAGCTGTGTAGGTTCCATGTTTTGCGGTGTCCCACCCCTTTCGTTTTGTTTCATTCACACACAGAACATCAATCTTCCTTTCACACATAATCTGACATACTTCGTCTATTTTCTCATTCATTCGTCCTCTGACATTCATCGCAGCAAAGCGGCTCTCAAAAGTCCGCTTTTCGCGCCCGTTGGGAACGAGACGTGGCGTGTTGCGAGCCATAGCGCCGCCGTTTTGATTCCTATGTTTGTTTTTGTTCATTGCGTTCCCACGAGTAGCTAGGGAAATATGGTTCGGTCCTGACAGAGCCCCGCATGCCAGGATAGGGTTAGCCCTGTTGTGGATTCACCGGGTCCCAGGCTAGAATGAAATAGAACGCTCTCGACTAGAATCGCCTCTAGCCATGCATCCCACGGCGCGGCAGACCTTGGACAAACTGAACTTGCTAATAATTGCAATCAAAGACACTACCAGGGAACTGCGGTACCAGTTTGTTCACAACAAGCGATAAGACTGGGTAATTTGTAAATGAGATCATAGATCGGTCAAGACATACGTAATGGTAAAACGGTGCGGACGTTATCTACGGTAAAGCGTACATATTTAGAACAAACAGAATAAGTTAATAACTACTATCTTTAACAATTTATCTAACTACTTCCAAGAACACGTAAATTATTCGAAGTTTCTGAAATGACGCTTATGAATCCAAATAGTAAAAAATCCTAGGGGTTTAAAGACATTAAAATGACGCTATATTTTAAACAAAATTTAAACTTCTTACATAGAAGAAATAAAATACATAGTTTTCGAGCTTCGAAGTTTCGAACCACACTAGTAGGTGTGGGTGTTCCATTGTACAGACGTTAAAAAAGCATGTTATGCTTTGTTTAATTATTTTAATGTTCAACTACTATGCTCATTCAAAAGATGATAATACATTTATCAATTTCTTCAAAACAAAAACAAATAATATAAAGGCCAGAATTTTATGCACAAGGTACAATAATTTTTTTTTATTGTATCGATGACTAATCAAATAATTATGATCACTCGAACAGCGTTTACAGTTGCGTTTGGCAGGAGTATAATTTTGAAAATAAACTATAACAATATTTTAGATTATATTAGAAGATCAGGTGGGCGTTGCTGTTGAAATAACTGTCAGTACCAAGAGTATAAAGTTATACTGATAAATACTAGTAAAATAGCATTCACTACATACTGTGCACAACATCAGAAGAAGAGCGCGACATTTTGTTGACAGTCTATTACGTTTTGTTGTAAACTGTCATCTTACGAAAACGGTGCGTTGTCAGTTGGATATAGTACTGTCTAGCCCATAAGAGATTACAGGTTTGAGTTGTGTGTTGGTGATTCGATTCTGGTACCGTAGGAGCACTTGTATTAAGGAACAAGTACAAAGGGGGTACTTGCGTACGTGTAGAAATTGTCTTTTCGTCGAATAAGTATTTTCAGAGATAAGGGATGGGATACAAGAATAATCAAGCCAATTTTAGTAGAGAAGTAGAAGTAAATCTTTAGACGCGCCCAAACTAAGCGAATAGATTAAGTGAAGCGAGAACTGATTGAATTTGTCCTAATGCGATAAAGTGACGCTGTTTCCATGGTTTGGATGCGAGCCAAGACATAATCGGGAATATCGAGCGAGTTTAGTATGAAAGTGGTATATTTATTCAGAACCTTTATATTTACAACAGATTTTCAAATGCATAACTAGAGTTGAAAAAAAAACATTTCTGTAATAAGTAAAAACAGGATATGAATATGAGTAGGTATTACTGAAAAAAAAAAGAAAGTAGAAGGATCCGTAACTACAGATCAAATTTATAATGTTGCTGTAAAGATACAAGATATCAAGGAGGATAGGCGCTGGCATAGCATTGCAAATCAATTGCTTTGACAAGCTGACTGAAGACAAATTTCTCTCGTTTCCAGTAGGAATTCTTATGAGTGCAAGAGAATTCCCCCAGAACGTTTAGTAGGTTCAGTGATATTCATACCAAAAAACGTAGTAGACTGACAAATGACAGACACACGTTTTTTTTAAGTTACGTCACAACTCATTGCTATTTGAAAAGAGAAATATCTGATAAAACAAAGGTGTATTGGTGAGAAAAAAAAGTGGTGTTAAAAGAATGATTTTACGGAAAACGTATAGATATAATGATTTTGATAAAGTAACTTGCATACCTAATGCTTAAGGTTGTTTGATGGTATATATCAGATGAGTTGTTTCAATGATGATAATCTGAATTAGAGTTATTTAGATTATTGTCAGATAATATTAATATAAACCATTCCTCTCAAAACCTTGTGTCTTAAGAAGTCACACGATATTCTTATTTTTTCTCCTATGTTCACTAATTTTCGCTAAATAACTTGCATATTTTTGGTGTGGTGTTTTTATTATCGCTCTACTTTTGTCTTCATAATCTATCTTACAAAATTTAAATAGTTTAGTAAATGCCTTGGACAATGACTATGTAGTTAAATTTGATCAACTTTATTTGTATTATCAAATATTATATTGATTGTCGGTTGAGTATTACTTCTTTAAAAGTCAACACAACCAAGTTGCGTACCGTAAGATCTTTTGTGAAATTGTTAATTTTGGTTCTCTTCTCAATTTAGGCCGTTACTCTTTTTACTATTACTTTCACTGCGTCAAGAGAAATTTTTTTTACTCTGAAGTACGTTTCACTGCTCCATATCTATTTAATTTTTGATAACACTATACACTTTGAAAACCATACAGGGTTTGGGCTTGTGTATACATATTGAATGCGACTTTACGACATCTAATTTAACCTAATATTTTCTATGCCTTATTTAAGCTATTTCTATGCCTTATACAAAATATGGATAATAATATAAGTACAGTAGTATAGCCAGAGGGTATTCTTTTAGATTTTGTATTATTCTTAAGATATATTAATAGTATTTATGATAAGTGCCAGCTTTCACTACCCGCTGAAATTGTCGACACGGCGTCAAAGAAATCCTACGAGGTCGACGCTCTTGCCGAGGTCAGTAAACTATTATTTACGTCGAATGTAGCACGCGTTTTTTTTATTGGGTTATTTAAATTATTTGAAAAAAGATCTTTTATTTCTTTCCCCAAAAAATTTTACTATTAGCAACAAAGTTTCATTAAATGTTAATAAGGCTCCATCTACTGTTTATGATCCAGACTATCGACTTCGATTCGTAGAGATCAACGTACTAGGTAATACTAATTTAGAGCATACTAAATATATTTTATAATTTATGAGTATACACTTGACTTTGTGTTAACTAACATAAGGTAGTGTAAAAAAGATTAGTTATATACCCACAATTTTGAAATAGTTTTTATTGAATTGAGGTGAAAAACGATGTAACACTTTATTGATGGTAAGTGGCTATTGCAGCCCATGGATTCCAGCAAATAACTTGAATCGAAGAAGGATATTGATGCGTTATCACTGCTGAGGACTAAGATGGAATGCTTCACAGCTCGTAATTATACTGGCTCTCTGTACCTTTCAAGCGGGAACACAATAGTAATTGCACTGCTGTTTAGCGGCAGAATGGGATAAGGCTGTGGTATCTAACGGGACGACGCCTAAACAGAGAAGGAGTGTATCATTCATCGGAAATATTATTTCGCGAACTGTATGATGAACGTTTATGTCACTATTTATTACTCTGGGTTTGGAAAAATTCATACAATTTTATATCTGATTTCATTTAGTTTAGTTAGGGATACATTGGGCTAAAGAGCTCAAAAGATAGTAACTGTATTGAATTTGAAAATAAAAAAATTAAGTCGTAGGTATTCGGTGAAGAAAGTGCTGTTAGCCGTACCTATAAACAACTTACCTTTCTATCTAAAGCCGTACCTATCAAGATTTTACAGCTTCATCGAACCTTGCCTTGCGTCATTGAAGTCGAAACAAAGCCATTCAATTTAAGAAATAGTTCTTATGTTAAGTTAATAATTATTGCCGGCGACCATGAGAAAAAACAGGTTCTTTTTAGTTCTGTGTATATGTAAATAACCTTGGGAGCAGTTCATTCCTAACGATTGTGATAAAGGATCATGTGCCCGATATACTTGCGCAGTACCATAAATGGCCTGTGGACGTCATAAATTACTTATTTTTTCATACTATAGATATTTTCCACTGCGCACACGCAAGGTTATTTGCGTCAGCATAGACGATTCTGATTGTAATTTATTTCACTTTAAATACTTTAAAGTGTTACTATCTCGGTGAAAGAAATCGATATGTACCATAAAATAACTACTACACTACAAGCTTATTTAAAATTTTGTTTGTTAACTGTTATCTTACAACGCTTGTAGCTAAATTATATAGTGAATTTTTTTTTAAGTCCGAAAGTAGATTATTGTTAAACAAGGTGAAGTGATGATAAAGATGTTCTTCTGGGACCTTCTCGACTATGCTACAAAAAATATTCACAAAAATTATGCCCAAGGGTGCACCAAAGCCGACTGCAACCTGTCCCAAGGTGGTTGTTACCGGCAATATCCCCAGGACAGACCGACCGAGACGGATTAATCAAAGTAGGGAGCCGTCTAGACGTAACCAGCGCGGGCGCACTGATCGGTGTCGGAGACATTCCAATCGCTGCTCCTCTAATTTAGCGATCGTCTGTCATGAAGTATGGGGTCTAGCGTTGTCATGAAGTAGCAGTGGGCTAAAAATGTCCATTTTTGACCAGTCGGTTGTTCAACGGCTAGCTTTTCCATCATTGTTTGCAATTTTTGACAATACATATCTGGCGTAATCGTCTCGCCAGTCTGTCATCTTAGGAAGCTGTAGTGTATGACAGCAGCACTGGTCCACCAAACACTAAACATTACTTTTTTCTGAGACAACTTTCACTTGGAACAGGATTTGGCTGGTTCTCCTGGGTTCAACCACCGTGATAAGCGTTTCCGATTGTCGTACAGTATCCATTTTCTATCATAAGTAACAAGACGATTCAAAATTCCCTCGTTATTGTGACGGTTGAGTAATGTAACGCAGCCCTCAATGCGTGTTTGTTGGTGTACTTCACTCAATTCATGCGGTACCAAATGGGTACCTGCCATGATTGCTTCATGATAACACAAGACTTCACACTTCTCGACAAACCGGTTTGTTGAGGTATGGGTCCAGGGTAATTTTAAGAAAAAAATTATCTTTCCTTTTTGAACAAATAAAGAGTTATTAGTATTATTATTACGAGGCTTGCAGTTACAAACCACACGTCATTGTTTTTTATTTTTTGTAATAAAATGTGAGCTACATTAGGTAAGAAGGAAATTAACAACAATTAACAAGTTCTGAAATTGAAACAACTAAAATATAGTACAATTTTAACTTTTATCGTTGGTATTTGTACATTTTAACGAAACGTGTTCTGTGTCAAACTGATCTTTTCGATATACACAAACTGCGGCTGGCGAAGTGCCATAATTGTTCTTCGGTTGCCCACTGGGCTTTCCAGATTACTAGGAAGGAAGTTATTCCTCACAAAGCTAGACGGCTTTATGGCGGACTGTTCACGCATGAGAAACTTTTTAGAACGAATGGGCCCTGTGAGAATATATCTCGTTAATGTAGGTTACGTTAAAAAGCACATATTAGAGCTTTTATGTAAATTTTTATTTAAAGTATAAATTGAAAGATGAGAGATGCCCTTTAAAAACAAAAACATGCTCTTATATGTATACAATTTATGAGTTATTATGCTACTCTACTTCTGAACTATATTTATTGCAGTATATTAACCTCGAAGTAAAGATCATCATCAAGTTGTCCACTATTTAACTATTCTCAGCTACTCTGCACCTTTCATAACAGAACGGAAATTTTGATCGGCGGTCATACGAGCAGTACGTAAACTATTCGACCGCTATTATTGAGGAACTTATGAATGTTAGTGACTTCGCTCGCGTGATATTTGAAACTGATATTTATTTATATGTACTTCTATCTATGAATTTGTTCGTTAATCACCCAAAAATATCCAACGGATCTCGAATAAATTTTGCACAATCATAACTGTAACCATGAACCTGTCTTCTATAGTTACTCCTAACTCATACAGAAGTAAAGACGACAGAACCAAAAACAGGTTCAGTTCATATACACACTTCATTATTGTCAGTTCTGCGAGCTATGTGGCCGGCCTATTGCCACTTGAGCTTGCTGATTCTAACGGCTATGTCGATTACCCTAGTTCTGTTGCGGGTATCATCGTTGCAGACTCTATCGCGCAGAGAAACACCGAACATAGCCCATTCCATAGCGCCCTGAGTAACTTTGAGCTTCCTCATATGGGCTGCAGTCAAGGAACAAGTCTCGGTTCCTTAAGTCATTACTGCTACACGCACTGCACTTAATGAAACTGCAGAGCGGAGCCGTGTACACGAAACAAATTTCGAAAATGGTATTGAACTATTTAGGTTTAAAATATTTGTTGTCTGTTACAGACAACAAATATTTTTGTTTTCAAACCAAGATGCTACTGACCACTAGTGCCAATTAATTTTAGATCTGACATATTGAAAATGGTTTTTGCGCTATCTATTAGAGGCCAAGATTTTTTTGGGCAATAGGTATCTTCAATTGAAAGAAATCACAGCTGCCACAGAGCGGGCAAGACATAGTACTAACAAAAACCCTATGGTTCACCTTAAATGCATATTGGTTTTTATATAGCCACAATTCCCATGAGAATCTTGAATCTCTATTTGAGGTAAATATCTGCCAAACCCGAGAAGTCTGATCTCAATGATGAAGAAAAAGTTTAGTTAAATTAAACATTAAGAAGTTATAGCCTAGGTTGTATTTGGTCATGAGTACATATCAGGGCAGGGCATGCTATATGGAGGCAGCATGTGGATCCGACAGATGTGGGTCAAAGGGCATGTCAACAAAAGCATAACCAAAATTAGACATACACTAGTGATGGGCAGCATTATGCAAGATGTTTGGTACTGCAATTGTCAATTAATCAAGAGCGGTTTATATCCACCAGTGGACTATCACCATTGAGGTAGATATAGGTTTATTTTCAACAGTTCTGGAACCAGTGTGGTGCCCACAATCACTGTTTAAACGGGCTTCGTGACTTTCGCCCTTTTTGGCATCTCCTTCTACATATTTGCTATGTAGATATACAGCCAAATGAGAAGCATGTTGATCATTCTAAAAAATAAAACCTTCATTATGGGAAATTTTAAAAGAGCCATGTTATTGGGTAAAATATGTGTATCCCAACTTTTAAATATATGGGAAAACATTAACTATATAATAGATTTGACTCTATTAATTAATCAAAATATTTAAGAGGTGGTAAACCCTCTCACCCCTCCAGATGGTCCAAAATTATTATACTTAAAGTCTAGGAAACCCATGATGATCACATTATTTATGTCTTGTGTTCTCATTGATAAGTCCTTGTTTATGCCTGTACAAGTACATCTTTTCAAAGAAGATATGCAAACTCCTCTGCCCAAGAAAAACATGATACTCTTAATAAATGGCCAGTAAAGGAGACAGGTGTGCATTTACTTGCCTTCCGTCTTACTAATCTACTCTACCTCCATTTATGTTTTGGTCATAATTCTTTGTAAATGATGACCAAATCTCAGAGAGTAGAGTCACTCAATGAGAATTACCAGCCATCAGTCTCTGTTAAAAGTGTACATAGCTACTTATTACTATTTGTTAAACTAAATGTTCAGTTACAGCAAGTTGCTGAAGTATAAATAGAAGATCTATTTTTATTAAGTTTAAAGTGAGAGCTACAAATTTTACAATGGATGAAAGAATATATGTCAAAATTTGCACAGACTTGGAGGATAAACAATATGTATATGTATGCAATACTAACTAATATTGTTGTAAAGGAATAACAGGATGTGTCACTTTAAATGACTGAACATAGAGTGAATTCTATTATAAGAAACATACAGTATGGATATCAATTATTTTAAACAAGCGCCATTATGCTCCATGTTAAAGTTTGATCTGTTAAATTATATGTAAAATCAGTTATTTTTGTTGTATAATGATATAAGCTCTCACAACCTCACCACCACCACCACCAAGCTAATACAGGTCCAGACATTCTAATTTGGTAAAAAATAACATATTGTAGCTTCTGTGACCAAGCCAACAACATAATTTTCTAATTAAAACAAACCTCTACATAGGTAATTGAACTCAAGGCTCTTGATTTAGAGACAGATACCTTTACCACTCAGCTATTATAGCTATATTTTTGTTGTATATCCATAAATTAAGTAACTTTTGACTTATCTTACATCTATAATTGTGTATTAAGGAAAATGGATCTTCAAGAGACAATTTTTATTTAGAACAATTGTTTTTATTTTTAAAGAATATTAGCAATGCTTTTAATACTAATATTCCTGTAAACCACTCACAACTAAACCTTAAATCTTGTATCTAGAGTAGTTGAATGGCGAGTTCAAACCACCGACGTCATGTTTCGCAGTCCACACCCTAACCCATTAGGCTATAGGCATTTCAATGAATTGTTCTGAAATGTTTTGTTTCAATACACTGTCTATAATACAATGACTTAGACATTAGCTTCAAGTAATGAAAAATGAGTCATAATTAAGGGAATAAATATTCTGTTATTGCCATACAAGTCAGTAATAATATTAAAGAAGTTTTATAATAAATAACTGAAATATGTACTTACCGTCACAATAACTATCTTGACTTCCTGTGTACCTGTATCTTGTTAACTTCCACAAGGTCAATTTCATTCGATGAACGCAGTAATACTAATAAAATAATTGTTTCCTGAGATGCAACAACTTGATATACTGTATAGGCATTGGCAGCTGACATTTGACATTTGACAGCCTATATACGTCATATAGTGTGGTGCAATATTTAAAATTTACTTTACTTATCTAGATCTTTACCATTATTCTTTATAGATTTTGTTATAAATATTAATAAAATATCAAATAATAATCAACATAAGAATAAATTTAATGTAAACCGTAAATTTATTTGATTATTTCAATCCTCTTTTAAGTATTTTATAAAAGTATGTACTTTAGAATTATGTTATATTTATGTCAGATCAAATGATCAATGTGGGACAGATTCAGAACAAAAAGCACAATAATAGAGATAAAAGTTTTTAGTCAATGGTAGGTATAGTACGTTTATTTTAAATTTGCTTCTCCGAAGTTTGCATCGAATGGCGTCGCAGTAGTCATTTTTAAATATTACACATGCGCAGTGGCGTAACCGCGTAGTGGGAACTGAGCGTAGTACGATCTCTCTGTCTCATATACGATTAAGCCCATGTCACGCTCGCTCCGTACAGCCGATGCAAATTGTTTTACATTCTTGTTAAATTTTCACGTAGTAGGTAGTAAGGTAGTAGCAAAGTAAGTAATCTTACCAAAACTAAAACTAGAGATCTAAAGATGTTTGCATTATCGGTATAAAAGACCAAACATAGAATGGATTCGTTAACAATTTTTCAAGCATTGCTCGAATTTTACATTTTAGTTTGTATTGTGGGTATATTAAGTATGCATGCCTATGTAACACAAATCTTGCACGACTATACTTCTTGCAATTAAAGTCACACACTTTCGCCATTTTGCCCTTTTTTTATAGTGGTTCAAACAAAACACAAGGTAGTGCAAAATGTATCATCAGATTTTTTTTTGCTGTAATTTCAAAAACTAAGTTATTTTCTTAGCGCATGTTTATTTGATGCAATAAAATTAATTTGATCAAGTTAAAAAATTCTATCTGAGGTGTGATAAGGTTTGACCAGAGTTGAAGCAAATTTCGGCTCTTTTTTAAACAGTTTGCATCGGCTGTATTTTGCATAGTGTTCGTCGTTTGAGGAACCTCCAAGGTCTGCGGCTTATTTACGTAGACCCCTTTAAGTAACCCCACAAAAAGAATACTGAAACCGTCAGATCAGGTGACCCTGCCGGACAAACAAAATTCCCAAATCAAGAAATCAAACGGCCTGGAAAGGTGTTCCTAAAAATCTCCATGGTGTCGCGCGCGGTGACTAATAATGTTATCCAACAAATAGCTTTATGAACGAAAAAAAAGAAATATTTCTTTTTTGTGGTCTTTACTGGCAGATATGATATGTGCAAATCCTACTTACGGGGTACATCCTTATGGAAGAGGTGGATGTCCTGCAATGGACTATTTACATGCTGTTAAGGTAAGGTAAAGTAAGTATAGATTGCGATAGTTGCGAGCAATAGAGTAATAGCGGATATGCTCTGTTACTTCCCATTTTAACTTATTGAGTATAACGAATACAAACTTCGCTCAGCTCCGAGGATTAATATAGCAATCGGAGTTACTTGCCTCTAAGATATACAAAACAAGCTCAGAGTTTATTTTCTTTACGGTATGATAGATATATTATAAGCTGAAATATAATGTTAATGTCAATTAGAGTAAGTCAATTAGATTATATTACCGATAAAATTTCTGCTAATTTTTGGGACTGAATAATAATAATAATAATAAAAATAACTGTATTTATACGTATTTATATATACAAACCAACCAGATGAGAAAAATAGAAATACAACATAGCATACGTTATTATTAAAATAATAATAATAATAATAACATGTATTTCATCACTTTTTTTATTTAGATTAGAAAGATTTAAATTATGATAGCTATGATATTCTTCTACTGCGTGATATCCCTCGAAGACACCATCTTTTTTGGTCCTTCCAGCCGGATGGCAAATTCATAATACTTAAGTGACTACACACTTTTTTTGTTACGCATGGCCTTATCTAGTTTCTTACAACTGTTTCTTCTCAGTTAGAGGAATCTCATTACGAAGAGGTGGTAGATATTAAAAAAAACTATTAACATACAAAATTTTAATTGCTTATTATTTGTTTGCCACAAACAATTTTTATTTAATTTTATTTCCTTCCTGTAGAACGTACACATAGATATTAAAAAAAAATTATTTTAAGATGTAGTCATATTTCTGTTTAAAATCTTTGATTTTTTTTTAAACAAATTAAATATATATAGTCAAATATACATAGACGTGATTAAAAATCAAATGTTTTGCTGTCGAAGATAGCTGAAATCATCACACTACTATTATTTTAAACAATTAGCATCAACTTGTAATAACAACATAATCGCGTCTGTATACTTAGAATAAAACTAATTGTGTGTAATCATTGGCATAAAAAAATGAGCGTCACTTTCAGGAAAAGTTATTCTTTCGGAACGCGATATTATATTATAAACACTATGAAAATAACTTCTTTCTTCTTTGCAAATAATGTGGTTATTTCACAAGCAAGTTTTACCGAATAGAGCTTTTATAGGTTGTAGTGATAGATGTGAAGTCGGCGATTTCTCTCTAATAGAATGGTGACAGAAGTTTATCAACATGGTAATCAATTTTTATTTTGGTATTATACCTTTTTTCATCATTAAGAGAACATTATTATTGCTTATTTATAATATATAACTTCAACGTGATAGGACTTCCTGAAAAGTTGTTGAAAAAGAGGGAGGGGCGCGCGGCTTGCTATTATATTAAATAGGTACAGTTTTCTATACTACTAAGACAGCGTACTAAGTCTTTGATTTTCATGAAGTTAAATTAAAAAATAAAAGTATTTGAGTGCATTAAAATCTGCACGATAAAATTCAGAGTTGGTGCGAAGCTTTATCCTCTTGAGAAATTAACTGCTCCATTAGTTTTAATTTACTCAACGCTCGTGCAGTACGATTCATTATTTTTGCCGTTTTATGTGTAAAAATGCATTTAAGCACTTCTGTTTCACTAAAATGTAAAATATGGTTACAAAGTAAGATTTTTTAGAAGTTCTGCAGGTGCGAAGTTAAATGGTTTAAAGGTGCGATTTAGAAACTCTACATAGCACGTTTGTTAAAGTAGATAAATATTAAAAGCAGGCAGGCTTTCGCAAACCACTTTACGGCGCTCCGGGCATTAATGTCCTTCTGGCCGATTTCGATCATGGCAACAACTACCAAATATTATCGTCAGGTATTATACTGACTGCACTGAGGCAGTCATTCCTCTTTACCCTCATATATTCGAAATAACGCTTATGTGATAAGATCAGAATAAAGGTCAGAGATACGGAATGTAAAACAATACAATCAGACCCGAAAATCTGAAATACTCTTGGTGTCTCAATACATATACTTTTCTATGACTGAAGCTTTCAACAATTAACATTAGGGAATAGCTATATGCAACATCGTTTTACTGAGCTTCTCCATAAATAAAAACATTCGGAGGGGTAATATTCAGTTATGACGTTATATTAGAAACCCATAATAATATCATTGAATTACACAAAAATTAATCTACTCGTAGAAAACCTTAAATTTTAAAGCTCAATAAAAAATGACCAGAACAGAAAACTGTATACGATAAAACCTCTCTGTATCGTTCTCTCGTTGATTTCTGCTGATAATATTCGCCTTATCCGCTATGAATAAAAATATCTTCTTCCGATCTTTCACCGATAAAATCATACCGTGTTAATTTTTACATCTAAGATACGGTTCCATTCATTAGTAAAGAGGAGTTGGATTAACAAAATAAAATTATATTAAAAAAAATTGTGAAATATTCTTGTGTATCCACCATATAGTCCTGACCTTGCATTGAATTCTTTAGGTAGTGTTAGATTAACACCAAGAGGACTTTGACAGTCCTTTTGTAACTACTTGTTTTTAAGGTTTTTGATCAGAAATCCCAAAATTTCTTCAGAAATGGGAACATGTCACTACCTCCAAAATGGCAACAAGATATCGAGCAAAATGGAACATTAAATTTGTATACAAAATACGAAAAGCTTTTTCCACGACCTATTATTTTAAAACACTATGAAATAAATAATAATGTAATTAATATATTTAACCGTTAACATTTTTTATAATAGCATCTTTAATAACTTAATGCAGAAATAATATAGGCTTAACTAGAAATATAAATTTAGTAAGTAAAATAATCTGTTATTTTATTCTTTTGAAGAGTAATTGAAGCGATTTAATGTTTATGAAAATCAAAAATCTGTATCATCGTTTAAAACTTCAGTGTGAGGGTGACAGTGACACCGTAAATGAACCAAATGATTTACGACTATCACTAGATACTAAGTGGTTTCACGCCTGCCGCTGTCACTTTATTTGGACCAAAACATATCAATGATTTAAAACACGATTCACCAGCGGGGCTTATCTTTTATATTTTAAAGGAAAGGGCGCTGATCTCGAGTAAATGGACAAGAAATATTATTATTATAAGTATATTAACTCCTTTCAGAAAGGCATGTATCAAGCATTGGAGCGTTCAGAGGTTGAAAGAAGAAAAAAGGAATATATAATTTTATTACATTATGTGTTCCAGAATGATGTATGATTTAATTCTTTTATAAATATTTCATATTCTTGGCACCAACAAATGATTTTAATTTAATAAGAGACCCACATAACAGTTTTTTAATTTAAAAATGGCCGAACCTGTGATTTCGTCTGCTTGAAGTTAAGACTAACTATATTGCGTATAAGCTATGTGACCCATGTCGGGTCGGGTACAGACCAACTTATTGGGTTTCGTCAATGGCATTTCCATGCTCATTCACTTTCGCATTTATGACCATAAATAACTTTGACGAAAACGAATATTTTCCAAAGATCATAGTCGCAAGAAATAATATTTCCTAAGGTGTCGAAAATAGGGGATAAAAGCTTGTACAGGAAAGGTTTGTATACAGTTAACTTGAAATTGAATACTATTTGTATTAACTTAATACTCTTCGAATATACACACATCAAAAAAGTCTAAGCAACATTTATATTAATTTATTTCTAAGTCTTTACTCACTCAAAGTGCGTAGGTATGTAAACTTTTTTGTTATTGATAACATACTGGCTGGTTGTAAAAAAAAATTTCGATTATTTTTGTTTTTTTCATAAAATTATTTGAAAGGGAATTTGTTTGAATTTAAGTGCGTTTTTATTGATACGTTTAGTCTTGATTTTATAATTTTACCAACCATTTAAATAAAGTTAGCGACAAAATTTAATTGTTAGATATTCTTTACGTCATGGAGCGACGTCATTTGACGGAAAATGAAATGCAAAGAACTGTAGGGATGTTACAAGCGGGAAGTAATCAATCTCAGGTATCTCGGCATTTTGGCATTCATAGAAGCGATTTTGGCATAGATTTGTCGTCTTTGGCAGCGCTACAATAATACAAGGGAACCCGCTGAACAGTATTCAGGCCGTAAAAAGAGTACAACCACTCGGCAAGACCGGTACATACAACTGACTGCAAGACGTCAGCCGGTGTTAACCGCTCGAGAGATCAGTTTGAGGCTACAAAATTCAAACGGTGTTGATGTAAGTCCCCAAACTGTTCGAAATCGACTGCATGAGTACGGCCTACGAGCTCGATGCCCAATTAGGTGCCCACCGATACGTCACGAGAATCCCGCTAGTCGAAATGAATGGTGTAGAGAACGCAGAACATGGACCCAGGAACAATGGGATAAAATTATGTTTTCCGATGAGTCGCGATTCGGGTTTAGGCCTGATACAAGAAGGGTGCGAGTGTACCGTCGGCCCGGAAATACTGAAAGGCGCAGGTGCATTCAGGAAGTTCATCAATACAGCGGCTCAATAGTTATGGTATGGGCGGGTATTATGAAAAACAGGCGAACTGAGCTCGTTTTTGTAAATGGAAACATGAACGCTGAAAATTACGTTGAGGATATTCTCAGACCTTATGTCCATCCATTTGCATAAACCTTTGGCTCCGATTTTACGTTAATGCATGATTTTAAGTTGCTTATGTACCTTAGTTTCTGCAGTATATTCTAATATTGTTAATTTCTGTTATTAAAAGAACTTATAAAGACAACAGCAGTTATTTTTACATCATAGGACCCTAAAAATATTATTTTAAAAATAAAATACAACGTTATAATGTGAAAAACTATCCTAAAATTTAAATTAGTACATGTTGTTTAGACTTTTTTGATGTGTGTATATTTCATTTTATTTTCGTACAAGGATATAAAACTAATCTTAGTTTTCAAAGTGCACGCTTGTGAAGTATCAGCTAGAGTTTGTATAACATGTGAAGGACTCCAAAAGAGACCGTTGAAAGTCATAAAAATAGTCCATCAGGTGACAAATGTACATGTTATAAGAGTAACAGTAGTAGGCTGCACAAATGCTGTAGGAATTTTCGATAGAAGTTCACCGACAATTATTCCGCTAAAAAAGGCTGGCAAATTATATATACACAGAAACTTTTTCAATTTGATTAATCATTTGGCGAAAAACAACAGGAATATACGTCTTGGATGAACGTAAACGTCATTTTGACTATAGTATTGTAGGAGGCTTACGATTATATAAGACAAATCTGTATACCATGTGTCACAATAATTGAATTTCTATTGAAGCGAAACGTCATGATTTAAAACAACTTTTCAAGTATGTAAGTATATTGTAACGAATTTTTTAACAAATTAATTATTAATTTCTTTTCGGAGGGTTCTCAGTTTTGTTAATTTATACGAAAGGATTACTGAAATAAACCTTTTCAATTATTTATTAACTAAAAACTCGAAAGAAACATGAAAACTACAAATAATGCCAGTAAATGTCTTCAGTAATTTAGTAATTGAAATTAAACTATTACTTACGGATTTATTCTCGTTTCGTTTACTTTTTGCACTCCGGACGTTTCGTGTGCTTTACAGCAGCCGTCGTCACGGGGTCTGAAGTGTCCTGAAGTGAAAGTGTGTGAAGCGTTTAGTCCAGATGTCACAGTCAACTCGGGCTACCTGCAGCTTTTAATTATAAATTTCCGATCTACGCAGAATGTGTTCAGAGTATCTTGAGGTCGTGAAGTCGTATGCTTGGTTTTGGATTTTAATTTATTTATTACTGGATCCCAAGCCGGTGGTAGTATCCAGCCATCTTCTCTATTGAAATTAAGATGTTTATTGATTTCAAAAGCCTCGCGAATCTTCCTTGACGGGAATCGGTGTTCTTTTGCGTGGATTTGTGGTCTATCAAATCTGACGTAATGGTTGGGGCGATCTAGAATATGATCACAGACTGCAGACTTCCTAGAGCGTTGGTGTTTCACGTCAGCTATGTGTTCTTTTACGCGGGTCCTAACAGATCTTTTAGTTTGCCCTGTATAAGAGAGACCATATTCACAATCAAGCTTGTACTCTATTGCATCTTGTAGAGGGATATTGCACTTGACAGGTGGTAAAAATTTAGATATCTTTTTCGCCGGCTTTTACAGGAGCCCTCTTCAAAATAAAGCCAAACTTGTGCGTAATGCCTTTGACATACGGTTATACAAAACCGACGGAGGCACGGAACCCAAAGTTTATTGTCGTGCAGGACTTGCTTGAAATGCTGAAGCTCAGTGGCCAAGTGTTTACTGTCACAGATTCTTCGTGCTTAATGAAAAAAAGGTTTAACAACAGTAGCTAACTGAGACGGATGGCGGTGAGATTCACCGTTTAAATATGTTTGTATGGGTCTCTATACACAGTGTGGCTTATGTTGTTATTAGGAGTTCTAATTATTAACACATCAAGAAAGCTAACGAGTTATTTGCCTCTAACTCCAGTGCAAATAGAATTTTATAGTTTATGGAACTTAGCCGTAACTTTGTCTGATAGTTAAATTACGCCATTCAATTAATAAAAAAATAAATCCAGTTTTTAATATCAAAAATGACGAGCTACGTACCTAAACAAACAACTTCAATGAATAAGATTGTGGCTTTATTTTTCCTGTCTTATAAAAAATTGTCTGTGAAAAGAGCAATGAAAATAAAAATCCCGGAATGCGATAAAATCTGTTGTATTCAGAGTCGGTGCGAAGCTTTATCCTCTTGAGAAATTAACTGCTCCATTAGTTTTAATGTACTCAATGTTCCTGTGGTACAGTTTATTATTTTCGTTTTGTACATTTAATTTTTTGTTTAAATTTTTTTTCGATAAATCTTACTTATATTATCTAGTTTCATTTTGATATACTAAACTAATTATCTAGAAGCATTTTTTTAAGGTTTATTTAGAATTGTTATACCTTATTCTTTCCTTTATTCAATAATATGTTTTCTCCTGTACCTGTATGTTTCGACTCCTTCATGAGACAAATTACTACATGGTTTGAAAAGATATCTCTAAAATACATTAAACGAACGTTCCCAAACACGATTATTATAACTAACGCCCGCACGTCTATTGGAATTCCTAGCTTCACCATCAGCAGATCAGCTCGTTGAGACACGTATTATTATATTGTCATTATAATATGTAAATATAATGAATCTGTAGATAGGTGGTAGCCTAGTGGTCAAGGCGCTTACTTTACTTTTATAGAGCGCCAATGACCGGGCTTCGCTCCCCCGTGCCGGCACCACTAAAATTGTTAATAGCAATGTTAAGTTTTGTATTTACCACGTGCTCGGCGGTGAAGAAAAACATCATAAGGAAACCTGCTTGTTTGAGAAATAATAAAAAATATTATTTCGAGGATATGTGAGGCCTGCCAACCCGCACTGGAGCAACATGGTAGGCCCTTCCCGGCTCCAAAACCCTCTCAGATATTTGAGAAGGAAGTCTTTGCCCAGCAGTTAGCACTAACAGGCTGCTACTTTAAGCACTTTAAGATAGGTGGTTCCTGTAATTCCAATATTTTCGAGAAAAAAAGTTTGCGTGATGACCATATCAGTGATTTTTAGAATTTTTCTGTCCGTGTGTTTGAAGACGGATAACCATAAAATTTTGTATGCAATTAGTTTTTGACCCTAGTCAAACTTTAGCTTACTTTTAATCCGTCTACAAAATGGTACTGATGTAAATCTAATCTGAATTCAAATTTGGAATGCGTTTAATCGTCGTCATGGGGGGTCGTCCTACAATTCGTTTGCGAGGCTGTCACTCGAGAACCTTTTTTCGCTTACGGTTGTCAGTTCTGCGAGCTTTATGGCCAGCCCATTGCCACTTGAACTTGCAGATCTTAAAGGCTATGTTGGTTACCCTTGTTCTGCTGCGGATATCATCGTTGCAGAGTCTGCATATTGCAGAACTGAGATTTTGTGCTATACTCGACGAGAAGATATGACGTAGATTCCCGAACGCAGCCCAGCTGACTTTGATTCGTCGATTGACCTCCGGGTCGAAGTTTGTCGGACTAATCCTAACCAGACTTAATCGGACAATTTGTCCCAGGTATACTCGTCTACAACTTCGATCTTATTATTCCCAACAACAACCGATATTGGTGTGAGAATGACGTTAGAAATGATCTTCGTCTTGTCCATGTTCATCTTAAGACCATCCTGTTGGGAGACACTATTGAGCTCATTGAGCATTGTGCTAAGCTCTTCCAGCGATCCTGCCATAAGAACTATGTCGTCGGCAAATCGAAGGTTAGTGTTATCCTTTCTAGTTCAGCTGAGATCAGAAGATGGAAGTGGAAAGGAAAAAAAGAAAAGATAAGACCTACAATTGGTTACTGGCAGGAAGCTCCGTGTAAGATCACGTACAAGAGATAGCGCATCGGTGAAGGAACTCTGCGCCCTAAGTGATTAAATAAATATAAGTTTAAGATACTGGCCTCTTACATCAATCCGTAACTTCGCAATAATATGAAGAATATTACGATATTTTCCTACCACTTTTGATTTTTTTTCTCAATTCTCCAAGTGGCAACCTCACTAACAAGTCGTGCACCCTGTTAACGAAGAAACGAGGCTGTGGCGATCCACCCGAATTTGCCAAATCTCACAGCCTAGTGATGATACATATCTAGAAGGGTGTACAATATATAGCCAATTGTAGATTCAAATTCACCCCATATATTTCTCTCGTATCTCAATTGATTTTCTGCTTCATGATACGTAACTTAATATCCTCAAGCGATCCTTGTAATTTTTGCTTTAGCCTTTAATTCTACGCCATTAATTCCAGCATTACAACGATTTATTCATTACATAAAAGATTTTTTATTAGTCTCTGGTAATGGGGATTCTTAATACATTTTGCAAGCTTAATATATTTTATTATATACAATTCTATTTTGTCGAGAAAGGAAATTAAGTTTTTTTAATACCTTTGAATGGGACTGTTATTTTTTTATTTATCCAATTAATTTAGGTTAAATAAAATATTTAAAGAGAAATGAAATTAATTTGCCGTATTTACAGGCAACGAATTATTGTCGTCGAAATCGTAATATTAATGACTAGATCGTTGGTAGACGAAGGTAAGCCTTAATACATTTATTTGTATCAGTCAAATTATATTGAAGCAATTCACTAGAGACCGTGACGAATTTCTAGGGACGGTGTTGTACATACCTTATTCATCTGTGGGACGGTGCTTTTAGAATTCTAAGTAGATTGACGCCTTTGAATAGTTTAACATTTTCTTTAATTACGATAGCGGTATAAAAGAAACATTTCTAGCAGAAAATGAATATTATACTTTGTATTAAGAGATAAAATATGACAGATAAATGAATTAGTGTCTAATTCACCAAATAGTTATGAATAAAGAAAAAGAAAACAGCCATGTGTAGCTAAAACGTAGAAATAAGGTTGTTGATATCTTTTAATAACCATCATCATCATTGGGTTATGAACTCGTACCGGTAAATAAAATTGTTCGTCTGAACAATAATTATTATCTATACAAAAATGTATATTGTACCTATATATATAGTAGAATCTGGTGTGCCACTTCTGCCACCTCTTGATGATTCCGCCAGCAGGTAGCTTACACTGCATATCTCATTTCTAAACCATTTGTGCGTAATTTGATAAACATCTACACTAAAGAAGGTGATAAACATCTTCTCTATATTATTTCCATAATAATATAAGCCGAGAATTTTTTTAGTTCATTTACGTTAGTGGGTCGTGCAGTTTTTGATATTACTGGATTTTTGAAGTTGATTAGTAATTTAAAATAAGAAAATTAATTATGATAAGGTCATTGAATCTCATTATAAATTATTACGTCACATTTAATTTTAATTACTTTTAATTTAGAGTGATATTTGTAAATTATAAATTTAAATCTATTGCTTAAAATAGATATTAAAGTGTCATTCATAATACCATCGATTATTAGTTGATACCATTCTATTCCATCCCAATTCATTTGCATCTAATTTACACAAAAGACTTATTACTAAAAGTATGTATTTTATTTTATAGTAAATATGGCAAACGAGCGAGCGCCTTACATGATGGTAATTGATTACCAACGCCCACATACATCTGCAACACTAGAGGTTCTGCAGGTTAGTTGCCGGCCTTTAAGGATATTTGGGGAGTTTAAAGTGGGTGGGGGTGGGGTGGGAGATAAGGGAGGGGAAGAGGAAGGAGAGGGGAAGTGGGCATTCTTTTACCTCACTCACCGAACGAAACGCAGAAGCGCAAGTTGCTACTTGAGAGTTGTTCCCCCGTCTTCCGGAATCTGTAATATCTTATACTTTATTAACCTATTTAAGTCCACAACTGAATATAGGCCTCTCCAAAAAAGTGTCAGCAAGCAGGCATACATTTCCTGGAAAGTTTACCCATACTCACGACGCTGAGTAGACGAGTTGGTTAGCGCTGTAGCAGTGCCTTCGCACTAGTGGTGTTTCCCATCGTCAGTCTGTGGGATTTGTGAGTCGGCACATTCGGTAAGAATTTCTGCTATGAGTCGGTCGCGACAGCCTTTTTAGTCACCACGTGCACATGAAAAGAGACGTTTATCGTAAATCTCTTCGTCAATTTTAACTATACCGTTCGAATAACATGGGCAGATTTTATTAACCAGCAATCACATGACAACCGCTTTTGTAGGACACATAATAATTTAGAAAGGTATTAACACGTTTTAACAATTATAAAAATCAACATCCTTATAACTATGTAATTTGTTAATATTTTGATTCAATTTCAAAATAAAGTAGGTGGATTGAAGACGAAACTATAAATAAAGTGAAACTTACCGTGAATAGGTACCGTGTCACTGCTTGCCCACGCAACATGTTACAGCGCACTGGGAAAAATGTATTGGCGTATCGATAACGTAACCTGATGTTTATGTTATTGTTATATTCTGTTTCGGTACGTTGAATTATTATTTGTTACATATGAAATATAAATTTCGTAGAAATTTTTCCGTGAACAGAAATTATTCGATCTACTTTTTGTTTGTTTTTTTCTGTAAGTTTGTTGTTAAACCGAAAACAATAACAAACATGGATTAAATAGTAATTAAAACAAAAAGTAATGAAATATTTAAAACAATTTTTCTATAATTCGTATTGTTTACGTTAAAATATATAAAAATGATCCGTGGTAACCTAGTGGTCACGGTGCTCACTTTAGCTATAAAGTGCGCGAGCGACTTGGGATCGTGGCAGTGCACCGGCACCAATAAATTGTTGATGAAAACATCGTACTCGACGTTGAAAAAAAACATCGGCAGGAAACATGCATGTCTGAGAATTATTAAAAATATTTCGAGGACCTGTGGAGCGGACAGCGTGTCGAACTCTATCTACCTGGCTCCAAAAATCTCTCGGATATTTGATAAGGAGGCCTTTGCCCGGCAGTGGGAATTAATAGGCTGCTACTTTAATTTTATAACAAGTAAGAATTAGTTAAAGGGTATGAGAAGATAGTTTTAAACTTGATATACAGCAAATTATATATATTTGTGGAAATATGGTCCGTAAAGAAACCGTAATATAATTTTTTTTGTTATACAGTGGGAAAATATCTAACATATACCCGACTAAAAAAGTAACTGGGGGCCACTTTATAACCTTCTCTATGATCTTCCGTCTGTAACAACTTTGCTTGGGTGAAACTTACATATAATTGATCGATCGACCTTAACAGCTTGTAAATAGTCCACAGCAGAATATAGGACTTTCCCGTAATTCTACTATGACCATAAGTTCCCATAAGGAGTATTTAGCATAATCGCCACGCTTGGCAAACGGATTGGCGTTTCGCAGTATCTGAAGCCTTGCGATAAACATTTGGAAGGATTTGATCGATAATTTCTATTTAACCAATTGGAATCGATTTCTCTGGGATGGTCAACGGATGTTTAGGAAAGGGCAGTGATCTGCTTTACCCTACTTTCCACAACACTGTAATCGTCACTCTGTCGTGTGCTCTACGTGATCGACAACGTTTCTTTTCCAACGGTAGTCAGTTTTGCGAGCTATGTGTCCAGTCCATTGCCACTACAGCTTGTAAATTCTAAAGGCTATATTGTTTACACTATATATTCCAGCTGAGCAAATCTGAGATTCGTCATTCGACCTGTAGTGAAAAACAACGTCTTGGTACCGTAGGTCATCACTTCATTTTATTTCCTGCTCTGCATTTATTTTATATTTTAAGTTACTGATATGGGCGAAAGTCAAAGCATAACTGTCTGGCTCTATTTTATGTTCAATAGCAAAAGTACGCCAAAAATATTTTTTTGAAATTGAAAAATAACGCGAATGCGGCATTTCCAACAAATCACAATAGAATTTTCATTTCCACGATATGCACATTCGATAAAAAGCGATCGAGCGTGGCTAATTTCGAGTTCAAAAAATATGAGTTGATACTACGTAAAATTGCATTTTTATTAACTTAAAATCAAGCAGTATCGTTTTTTTATTAATAATGTAGATTCGATTATTTAGAGAATCTTTTTTTGGGTTTTGCTTCATTTTTATATTTCATAAAAAAGGCTATAATTGATTACAAAAAAAAGAAACTTCATCAAATTTACTTAAGCAATTACGTTTCTTTTTTTTTGGATGGTCCTTTTCTGGATGTAAATTTAGAAAGATAACGATTGGGATGTTGTGCTCCTGGCCGATTTCGAACATAGCGATAACTTTCGAATACTATCATCGGTATTTGTCAACAGCGCAGCCCGATTCAATCATAAAATAATCACCAAAATTGGTTAAAAATCGGCGAAGATATCGCAAAACATCCTCAAAAAAAAGACAGACCATTTGATAACCTTTGTCTTTTTCTATTCTTCTTTTTCGAAATCGGTTTAAAATAATAAAAATTATTATTGGATAACAAAGAAACGTATCTTTTGTTTTATTACGTTTTGAGCTAAATGAGTTTCTTATATCGTATAATATAATAATCACTAGAATAAATTTCATCCGGATTTTTGTAATTCGGTAAGTATATTTATTTCTAGTCACCCGCCGTTAAACCTTTAACTAAAGCGAAGACCACGATTTCTCTCTATGTAAATAGTGTTTCCCAAAGCTTTACACACAAATTATCATATCTAAAGTTTTGTCAAAGTCAAAATATAAGCTCATTTAAAGACAATCTTTCCGTTCTGTGAAGTATTCTCAGGGTTACTGTGGTGAATAGTACTTTCAAGTTTAACGGCCCTAGGCCGCCTGTTTAGCATAGAACCAATAGCGTTCCGCATGTGGAGATGTACAGCGTCCAATATTCAAATTTCTTTCTATACTCTCCATATTTTAAGAGTTGCTAAACCCTTATTCGCTCATAAGTTCCCACATGGAACTGGTGGTCGTCCCAGACATTAAGGTGTTTGGACTTTTGGAAGAACAATACTTCAATATTAGTATTATTGAAGTATATTTGGAAGGTTTTTATATGTATGTTCTCCTTTGGTCGGCAGGAGAGATCAGACGGCTTAGTATTACGGGGACAAGGAAACAAACCTGTGGACGATGCGAGTGGAATTGAGGAGCATCGCCTTGTGCATTTGAACTCGGAGAGGTCACCCAGCGGAGTCCCAGCCGTCTCAGATGTCCCGTAAGGCTGACTGTTATTAAACCATTCGTAAAGACGAATATCGGAATAATTTCGGCCGTGAGTCAGGTCTAGATGTTTTTTTTTAGTAGATTACATTATATAATCTATAACAAAACCGTTACCCTTCGCCCCCGTGATCCCACAACAACCGAATCAACGGTGCGACTTACGTAGTAACTATTACTTTAATTATTGTAATACTGTACACCGCTATTTTTATCCTTCAGTCCACCAAATCGCGTCCTGAGTGGGCTCACCAATCCCAGAGAGCCCAAGATCACGAAAAGGGAAAATTATTAGGTCTAAGTGTAACTAAGTAACTTATTTTGATTCTCTTAATTACCGAAAAATCGCTAAGTAAACAAACAAATTAAAGAGCTGATAATTTTAATCCTCAGTAAATGAAATCAGCTTGCGCAACAATAGTTTGTTTACCTACTAGTAGTGTAGGAGTTGGTAACGATGTTATTTGATACATTTTCAGGCGAAATTGCAACGACAATGTACTCGGATGTCATGAAGTTTTGACGCGGTCGTTGGACAAGAAGTACCTGGCTGTTTTGGAAAATATTATGCGCGAGTTGTTATGTACATATTATATTATGCTAAAACTTTATTGGATTATTCTCTGCATGTCATTGATCTAAACATTTGATTTAAACGTAATGTAAAGCTTTAAAACCATATATTCGTTATTTTTATGCAGGTAATTAGGTAGTGTAGTCGGATGTTGGCTTTAAAGAATATGTTTATTAAATACACGTATAAAAGTTCAAGCTGCTTGCCCAGGATCGGTAGGATCATAATAATGATCCATGGTAGTGGTCACGGCGCTCGCTTTAGTTATAAAGAGCGCGAATGACTTGTGTTCGATGAGATGCCGGCACCACTAAATTGTTGATGAAAACATCGTACACTTTTAAAAGATAATTATAACATTTTGATATCTAGTTAAAGCACCTTGACCTCGACTCGGGACCAACAGATAGTCGCAATAAAAAAAAATCTGGCTGTCTGAAGCTAGAAAAGCAATTAATTAATAATTAAAATTAAAATTGAATTAAAATTCTAATGAATAATTAATAATTAAAAATTAAAATTAAAATTGAATTTTAGTCTGGCCATAAATAAAGTTATAATATAAAAATTTTAATTAAAATTTTATTATATTCTTTATTAAAATTTGGAATGCGTTTATTATGTAAGAAGATTTGATAGATTTACCCCCATTTCATCATGATTGTTAAATTACAGTATGGAGTCGGGCGTTAAAGGAAAAAGAATTGCAGTGATTGCTGTAGTTTCTCAAGAAGCCTTTAGAGCAAGCAGTGACGAAATTCCCCATGGAGACCGTGTGTTGTGTGTTAATCCATACATTCTTGGCTAAAGAAATATGAGACCTGTATGAAAGCCAAAGGCGAACACTTTGAATAAAAGTAACAGAACATCTGACCATACTAGGATAATAATGCGTTCTTCTTTGAGTGTGCTGATGGTGGAAAATCCATCAAAATCTTTCGAACACAAATCTCACAGACATGTGTTGGGGAGCCTAAATGCAAGTGCGTAAATAGGCTAACGAAGAAGAAGGGGAAAAAGAAGAGGCTACTTTCGATTATCACATAACATGTACGTGATAACTGGTAAGTTACTTACACAGTTGTAGTCTGAAACCGTGTAACTTTACTCATAATATAAGCGTGAATTAAGGAGAGAATGATACAATGTTTATCCGTTGTTAGTTATTATACGGAAAAGCCGTGATTTCTTGGCCTTATGAGTTTTACTAGATTAGATTCGAAATGTAACTATTATTTACGTATACACTTCATAGCTTAGTGGTCAAGGCGCACACTTCAATTTCATATACCTCTTGTAACTTGGGTTCGATCCCCGGTGCCGGCGCTACTAAAACTGTTAATATCAAGTTTAAGTGCTGTATTTACCACATGCTCGGCGGTTAAGGAAAACGTTGTGAGAAAGCCTGCATGTCCGTGATATAAAACAAAAGTGTTTCGAGGATATATGTAGTTCACCAACCCGCACTGGAGCACCGTGGTAGGCCCTTCCGGCTCCAAACTCTCTCAGATATTTAAGAAGGTGCCCTTTGTCCAGTTGTGGGCACTTACAGGCGGTTACTTTACATTTTTACTTTTATTCTAAATAATGGGAACAAGAAAACCAAAATTAAACACGATGAAATAGTTTCATTATGTGTAGTGTTCGCGTAAATACATCAGTGAAGTCCGAATCAGGAGATTCGAGTTACTCCCCTATGTGGAAGGCCTATATCATACCTATGAGTTTTTCCAAACTTATGTACGATTTGCATTGGTGGCCTGGATAATAAGACGACGACAGGCTCACCACCTGTCACGAAGTTACAAATATGTTCTGGTGAAAAGTGGGATGAAAGGTCAATAATATCTAGACCTCTGTCTACTCCACTATTGGGTATGTATTATTTTTTAAGTTTTTTTTAAAAACCTGTTGTCAAAGATTTTGTCATCAAGAATTAGGGAAGGCTACTAGAAATAAATAGCAGAGACAGAGCAGCCATTAAAATGGCCGATGAGGCTCCGAGTGATATATGAGTTGCTAAGTGGCCTAAGCCGCCGTCACCTCATGTGGAGCAAAAAGATAAAAGGATTTTGAAATACGATTCTTGAACAAAAAGGATAGAAAAACGCGGAACACTAATTTGTGTCAGCATACTAATTTGTAACTACTTTAAAGGTACAATCATACAACTCATTTAAAATAGGTTTTACCGAATATTATGTTTGCCGCGTGTGAACCTTTTTCAGGGGAAATGGGGCAAACGAGCAAGCAGCGCATTTGATAGTAAGTGATTACCGTCGCCCACGTACATCTGCAACACTAGAGGATCTGCAAGTGTGTTGCTGCCCTTTAAGGATATTTGGGAGATGGGAGGGAGGATGAGGTGGGGGAGATGGGGAGAGAGGGTGGGTCTCTGGTTACCTCACGCATCGAACAAAACGAAGAACATCATTACGACGCCTCTACATTCCGCCGGCATTCTGCGAGGTCGTGGTACCACGCCGGTCGAGCCTATTCGAGCAGCAGCTAAAGCCACCGCTTGGCTCTACCATGTCAAAAAGTTTACGGGTGTGGTCTGGGTTGGCAACCCCGCTAGTGGCAACACCAAAATCATTAATTGCAAATTTTAGTAGTGTATTTACCACGTGTTCTTTGTGAAGAAAATCATCATGAGAAAACCTACATGTTTGAGGAAAGTAAAAAAAATCGTTCGCAATCCTCTTAAGTCATGCTTGGAAGTTCCCCACTTCAACCTGGAGAAGCGTTGTGGACTCTCCCGGCTTCAAAACCTTTGCCCAGCCGTGTGAGCGTCTTTTACCCAATTTGAATGAAATGACACCGCAAGGATGTGGTAAGATATGAGTTCGAGAGCCACAGAAAATTCTAGAGATGGGTACGATCAGAATTAATATTAGAAAGCCCCTGTCAACCCCATAGAAAACAAAATTATGCTAATCTGTTGCATATGCACGCTCTTATATTAAATTAATAATATAAATATATGTAGAGTTTTATTCTTAAAAATTACATTTTACTTATCATTTATTTTATACGCCATTAATTTGCAGAAGCAATGTTTTTATAAGCGATAACGCCATTTTCGTAATTTATGACTGCATTAAGCCTTGTAAGCCATTTTAACTGACAACGAAGATTTAGATAAGTATTGTGTGAGGACATTTTTATGTTGTTATGTTGTAAATAAAATAAATTTATGCTAACTCAACGAGTACTACGTAAATAATGTCTAAGCACTCCATATCCAAAGTTGAGGTTTGACATTAAATAAATAAATTAAATTTATCTGCTATAAATATAATAAATAATACGTGGTAGGGCCTAGCGACGGCTTCTGCTGCTGCTCGAGTGGGCTGGCACATCCGGGGAACTACCACGGCCTCACAGCCGGCGTGAAGAAGAGGCATGTTGTGCCCCTGCGGTTTGTTCGGTAAGTTAGGTAAGCCGATGACCGTCCACCTCTCCTCCTTTTTCCCATCCAAAATATACTTAAAGACCGGCAACGCACCTGCAGCTTTCTGGTGTTAAAAATGTCCGTGGGCGTCAGTAATCACTTTCCGTCAGGTGAGCCGCTTGCTCCTTTGTCTGCATAACCATAAAAAAATATGTTTTTGATATCTTTCGATTAGTTTATTTATACCCTAATAAAAAAAAATCCTTGTGGAAAAATACGAGTAGGGTGCACTTGCTCGTTTGCCCCCTACCCATAAAAGACGAAACTCATGTTTTTAATACATAAAGGGTAAACAGAGGTGCCAATACTTTCAAGTGTCAATAGAGAAATCTTTGTCAGTTAGAGCAGTGACTATAAAAACTTTAAATCATAATCAAAAACTTACATGAATCCTGTTATTTACAACTTTGTATTCAATATTAAGGCACCAAGAACTTAAATGTTAATAAAAAGACGATAAACATAATCGTAATTTCTGTGGGGTGAGCGACGACAGAGTATCCTTTAAAACTAAGTGAATCGTATTTGAACACAGCAAGCCACTTGCGCGAACTACTTTAGCTCAAACCTTAATCCTCTGCTGTAGTTTAAAGTCAGCGGCCTAATTTGATTTTAATAATTTTTACTAATACATTGGAAGTTAGTTACTTTCAATATTGGATCTAATTTCACACAACAAAAAGCAAGGAGTGAAAGAATCGCTCATTTTCCAGGGTATGTCATATTTTTTTTTATATACAATATCCTTAAATAAAAGGACATTTTAAATAATAGTCTCCTTTTGTCAATACCAATATACAGAAGATACAGAAGAAGCGCGATAACCTTGTTGTCATAAGGATTGGCCGGAGACCGCAGTGGTTCGAGACAGATGGAATGAGTTGAATCCTTACATAGTAAAAACTTTTAGATTAGCACTTCTGTCTATCTCACGAGGTTACCAGTGTTTTGTTTAATGTTAATTTTTATACTTTCTCCTAGAAGCCAATGAAATATATATCTTTCGATTGCCTTATTCCATACGAATGCCGATGCAACATGTTACAACGTGTTGAGCAAAATGTATTGACGTTTTGATATCATATCCTGTTATTTATGGAATTGATATTTGCTATTACGATGCGCAATCGAAATACGTATTTTTGAGACGCGAATTACAGATGTTGCCAGTTTTGACAACAATATAAATGAAGCGAATTCGTATGTAATCATTATCTGAATAAATCTACGGTTTTTAAGAAGGATACTGGCATTTGAAATATCATACGATCTGACTAATAGGATAAATTAATTTGTCTGTTGACTTGAATATTAAAGACAGGCTTCTTCATGTAAGCGCCAGCAAAAGCTGGCATACGTTTCTCGGAAAGTTTGCCCATACTTAGCACGTTGAGCAAGCGCGTTGCTAAGCGCAATGCCGAAATATGACGACTGGTTAGAACACATTCTTACCAAAACAATATTAGCGGTCACGGGGGGGACTGAGGTGTTAGACATCCTAATGTCATAATTAATTCGGGCTATCTTAATAATTAAAGCTTCCTAAAGACGTCTAACAACTCGATGACCACGGGTGTAAAGTAAAGCACTCGAAAACTTGGGAACATAAAAATCAAAGTTAACCGTGATGAAATCCGTAAATAGTATTTTAAGTTCAAATGTGTAGTGTTTGCGTAAATATAAAAAAACCGAAACTATGCTAGGATCGCTTTTAATTTCGGCCGGCAGCGCATCTGTGGCACCGGCCTGTGGCCTTGCGGTTGTTCGTGGGTGTCGGTGATCACTTACCATCAGGTGAGCTGCACGCTCGTTTGCCCCCTGCATCCTTAAAAAAAGATTCGTATAAATAGGGTTGATGTCCTCCTGGCTGATTTCGACCACGGCGACTACTTCTTAATAATATCGGCAGTATTCCCATATCTGATGTAACGCTAATGCGATAAGATAGGAGGACAGATGTTGTGTCAGAGAGACGAGACACACAAACTCAACCACACCCGAAAATCAATAATTTGTATTTTTCACAAACATTAGTTTCGGCTGGTATTCTAACCCAGGACCCATAGCTCATCAGTCTGTTATCACTAAGTCATGTGGTTGTCATAGTACTACTACGGCCATTTGTATGTAGTCCAGAAGGGCTCTAGTGATGATAAATAGTCGGAGGAGATATTTTCTTTGGTACTATTTAAAATTAACTGTTATTAAAGCGTCATAATTGTTATAATCTATATAGTGATTGTTATTACTTGGAGAAAATTCATCTTACTTGTTTGTTGATTGAAGTTTCACAAAAAAATATTTTTTTCATATAACGAACCGACCGATTTCAGCTTACGGAATCTTCAGGGTCTTAATTATATGTGTGTATATATTCATTATTATTTATTGTTATTTGTCAAAATAGAATATGCTCGGAGATAACAAAAAAAAATATTTGCGATTATACAGAACTAACTGAAATTTAAATTTGTGATGGATTGTCCTTCTCTGTACTATAGCTAGCATATATTAGCCTACATATATTTTCCCTACCGAGTTAGCCTTTTAGCGAGAGTCTAGCTTCTTTCCTCTTTTATTCCAAGCTTCAAGTGAGGATATGTAATGCTTATATCTTTTCATTATGCGACAAGCTATTGTACAGTGTAGTAGCACTCAGTTTTATATAACATTTCAACGGCGTTTTCATTTAAAAAGGGAGAAAAAATTTACTGGTTATATAATTTTATATTAATCTTACAGCTAAGCAGTAGTGCAACCACTGTTGGCTTCAGTTTTAACGGGTACATAAATATAGTATAATTGCAGGCTATGAGGCATTCCATCTTAGTCCTACAATGCATCTGTAACAAGTTGGTTGCACCAGGCAGCCATAAACCGCCGTAGCCATTTATCTTCAGGTGGTGTGTTAGCTCGTTTGCTTATTTTCCATATTTTAAAACATAGATATCCTGAAATACTGTCAACATTTGGCATTATAATATTTTATCTAAATCAGTCTGTAACACATTTCATTTTGTGTGTTATCATTATGATCTTTTTCAAGTACGTAGAATTTTTCTTGAAAGCTCAAGCCGAGCACATGGTAAATTCAGTACTCGTAATTCACAATTTTAGTAGTACCGGTACCGGGCATCAAACCCATTTGGTTCCATTAAATTAAAGCAGGTACCTAGGCGGTTAGTTTACCGCGTCTCTGTTATCATCACTTATTGTATCGACATTGTCATTCTTTGTTTCTTTGACCAGGCTCATGCAAATAAATCCAAGAACACTGATTATTCTTTGCATCATTAAAATTATGCTGGAAGTTAAATTAAAACCACATCATTAATTTAATTCAAAGAAATAATAATTACAGAACAGATTAGCCAGTGCACGTGACACCGTACCGTAAAGCGTTCAATTTCCCGCAAAAGCAAACTCTTGCTTTCTTCCAAGAAAGACCTTAACAGGAAATTAAACTTTAAATATAAGGCACAGCGTAAAATTTAAGATGACTCAAGTTAGCCAATCTAAAACTGCGGCACGGAGCCAGCGTTACTTACCATGCATTTAAATAGTATGATTTCATACTGCAACCTTATTGCCAAATAAGATTATAGAAACTATATTCTTGAAGAAATAAAAAGTATTATTGCTCTAAGCTCAGTGATAATTTATATTCACTGTTTTAACTTTTATATTGTATGTTTTAGGAATATATTTGTTTTTCATCATTAGTCCACTACTAAACACTATCATACAGTTAGGAGCAATTACAGTAAATTCTCCAATCGCGTAATCGTATGAGCATTGATAATGACCATTCTAGACACCTTACATTCTAGACGCTGCTGCACATCTGCTTAGCTGCGACAATCTCTAAACCTATACGGTTTAGAGATTGTCGCGGTATTTAATATTACAGCACTTTTTCAAAGATTCAGCCAGCTTTCTTTGCAAAGTTAAGGTTTGACGATATTTTGACTCCTAATAAAGAAATAATAAAGAATAGTCGCTGTATGGATGGAGATTTTGGTTTTCTTTGCATTGCGTTGCGTCTTGTATCTCTGACACAGTATGTGGCTCTTCCTCCAATATTATATATTAGGTAAATACTATATGTATAGAGGTACAAAACATTTTTCGGATTCGGTTAATACGAATTTTATCAGTGTTTCAAATGCTTTCTACCAGCTCCATTTATACTTAATTATTGACATGTTGTAGGCGACCCACCAAATAACCATCGGTTAGACAGTGTTGCCACATCGGCATAATGAGCAAGAGTAATTTTTAGTACATTGGGTACATTTAAATTTTTTACTTTGTTTTAAATTTATTATCACCTCATCCAACGTCGAGTAATCTCAACCGTCCGTCTTGTGTAGAGTCGTCCTACACTATTTTTTTGTTTGTCTGTATGAGGTCGCCACTCGAAAACTTTTTTCCCTAACGGTTGTCAATTTTGCAAGTTATGTGATAGACTCCTTCTCTACCTAGGAGTCGTCTGAGTAGGTACCACTCTCATATCTATTTGTATTGCCAAACAGGAGTATAGATACGGACTTTAAGGCATTTCATCACATCTAAAACAACTTATCTGTAACCTTCTTCGATTGAAGTTGTTTGCAGGTATCTATGGGCTGCAGTAGCCACTTACATCAGCTGAACTGCCAGCTTGTTTTTCACCCAAATCCAAAAAAATTACACTTCTTCTTGCTGATCCTTAAACCTATGTCGGTTACCCTAGTTCTTTTGAATAAATCATCGTTGCATATTATATATAAGAAATATTACTTTAAATTTATTTTTATTTTTCTACATAGTCTCCCAGTAATGCTCCCATCTCTTTAACCCGTCCAAATAGTACTCGGCGTCTTTCATTACAAAATCATTGTTTACGAAGGTGATGACCTCCTCATTTGAAGAAAATCTTTGTCTTCAGAGCGCAATTTTTAGATTAGGAAACAAAAAAGTCGCTAGTAGTAGTAGGCTAGTCCTAAGCGAATTTTTTTGCTGGTGAATAAGGACCAATCAGTTCAAACCGTAATTCGTGGATTTTCGACAACCGCTGAGGTGTGAGACGGCATATTATCTTGAAACAGAACAGTGAAACGGAATTAATTATTTTAAATTCTTTTAGCTTGAAAAGTAATGATGCGTATCCTAAAAAACAGTCGCCATCACTATGTCAGCCGAATAACAGTTTTTGCTCTTTTAGAAGTCGATTCCCAATTCTCAGTCCACTGTTTTGAGTGTATTTCTGTTTCTGGCGTATAATGGTGTATCCAAGTTTCATTTACAGTAGTTAATCGGCGCCAAAACTGATTTATTGCGCCTAAACTGCGCCAATAGAGCGTAGGAAATGTTTTTATTCGTGCCGTGAGCAAATGCGAGCAAACGCGGCACCCAAAGCGCGGACATTTTCCTCATGCGTAAATCTTGATTCCATATGTGACAAACACTGTCTTTGGGCATACTCATGGTCTCTGCTATCTTTCTCACTTTAATTAGAGAGTCGTTTAACACCTTTTGTTGAACTTTAGCGACGTTATCGTCAATGGTTACAAGTTTTGTCTCTCCCGAATGCTCATCCCCTCCCAAGCTGGTACGGACGTGTTAAAATTCAGCTGCCAACAATTTCACGGTGGTAAATGATGGTGTACACAACACTCAACTCATTTTTCATTTGCCAAGACGTATTGCGTTTCAAAAGAAATATTTAATGTCAACTCAATGTGCAATTATTTCCATTTTCACAAAAACATTCACATTGACTCACTCCAACGATTGTCAAACAACAACTGCGAGTCCAAAATAACTGAAATTTTGGTGAGTACCTGTCTAACAGTGCGCAACCACCAAGCTGCTTCCCAAGCTTTTGTTCATGAGTGCTGCCATCTTCACGTTAAGGTCGGTAACTTTTCAGACCACCTAGGTATGATTGATGAATTTCCCATCATTAATATATATACCATATATCAACTGGTTACCAGAGTATCGTTCGTTATTCAGTAGGGTGCACCACATACAGTTTAAATTGATATTTGGAGAAAAATGTGGTAAACCTTCTATCTTTATATATGTTTGAGTATATATTGTAAGATTTGATAAATATCAAATCTGCTGCATTTATCCGATTTATAATTCTCCACCAAGGTTGTAATTTAACAAACTTCTAACATATCTCTATAAGAATTAAACATTTTGATTCCATCTAGAACTGCTATGGATCAGAAGGTATCAATTTGAAATATTTACAACATTTAGTATTGAATACAAACATTCAGTAAAATTTGGATTGTACTTACATTTAAATCAATAATTCTGTCTTACGTGATACAATACGCAACCAGATTCGAAACAGAGTGATGAATATTCATTGACCAAACGTTGGACATCGATTCAAATTCTGGTTGCCGTTGGCGTAGCTGTTGTTTATTTCAATAAATCAGAAATTAGTAGTTGATAAATTGATTCTAAAACAAGGTAAATACTTGATTTTTTTTAACTAGAAAATCTTTTTTCACAATAGTGTAATATAAAAATTATAGCCAAGCCACCTAGCAGCACAGCTTTACTGCTAATTTCTGACTATTTTTGGTCTTTTTGCGGCCTTAACATAGGGTTCAGCTGTGAAACTTTTCCTGTATTAATTATTCATCATTGTCTCTATCCATTGTCCAATGTTCATAACTGAACTAGACATCGGCCTTGTCATGTAAATTCTTGAACAGGCGTAGCCTATGTAGATTTTTTTTTCAGTATTAATCACGATAGACAGACGATTTGTGAAATTTGGGCTTCACTAGCGTGTTACAGTCTGATAAATTTGAAATGAAACGCAACAAAAATTCTTTGCTAAATTCCGAAAAAACAATAAAATGGCACAAGCAGAAGCTTGTTGTAAGACAAAATATGTGGTGCTTATTAAATATTGTAGGTGTATATTACCTAGTACCGAGTGTAGTGCTTGTGTAATGAAAGAAGTAGTGCTCTTTTTCTCTTACTCTCTCTCTCTCGAACTAGATAATTTGTAACGAACGTAAAAAATTTATAACGATACTATTATTTACGGTTTTTATCGCGTTTAATTATATTTTTATATTCCCGACGTTTCAATTGCTTTACAGCAGCCGTGGTCACGTAAGGTGTTAGACGTCCAGATGTTATAGTTAACTCGAGCTACCTTCAGCTTTTAAATATTAATTTTTTTCCGATCTATGCAGAATGTGCTCACAGTATCTTAAGGTCGTGCAGTGGTATGCATGGTTTTAGATTTAATTTTGTTTATTACTGGATCCCTAGCTGGTGGTAGTACCCAGCTTTCTTCTCTATTAAAATTAGAATGATTTCTGATTTCAATAGCCTCACGAATCATCCTTGACAGGAATCAGTGTTCTTATGCGAGGATTTGTGGTCTATGAAATCTGATTAAGCGACTGCCGACTTCCTAGAGCGTTGGTGTTTCACGTCAGCTATGTGTTCTTTCACGCGGGTCCTTACAGATTTTTTAATTAGCCCTATGTAAGGGAGAACACATTCACAATCAAGCTTGTACACTATTGCATCTTGTAGAGGGATATTGCACTTGTCACATGGTAAAAATTTACTAATGTTTTTCACCGGCTTGAAAAAGATTTTTATAGAAGCCCTCTTCAAGATATCAAAATCAATCAGTCTTGTCCGTAATGCCTCTGATATACGGTAATACAGCAGGTACTCGCTCGAATGTGGCCGGCTTCACTTGGTCACTGTGACCGAGGCGCGGAACTCAAAGCTTGTTGTCGTGAAGGACTTGCTTGACATGCTAAAGCTCGGTGTCCAAGTGTTTGCTGTTTCATTATCATTTCATATTAGTTTCTTTTCAAATGTGTAGTGTTTGCGTAAATACAAGTAATCATTAGTTTGTTATTTGCCATTTTATTGCTTTTTTTTCTCATGCGAAATTATGCAAAGTAATGCCTACGGTGCCTTTAAAATAATGGATTTCCACATAATACCGCATGATTCTATTTACCACTCACGTCTAAGAGGTGACATCATTATTTATTTACTTTCATGTTCGTAATTATAAACTCTTTATAGTATCTTAATTAAGACAAAATGAGTGGTCGTCATATTTCGTTAATATATAAGTTAAGAAATTATTTACATTCAGATCTACAGAGTCTTACAGTTGTTTGCCACATGAAACATTAAGGTAACAGAAAACAACTAATACGTAATAGGTAAAAATAATAAACCTCTCTTTTTAATCATTTACATTCACTAACATTTTCAAAGAACTTTAAGCAATAAGGAAAATGTAAAAAATTCTCTCTCGGAAAAAAATTACGCGCAAACAACCCACGAACTGCAGTACTTTTCCGCACCCGTTACGTTTGTAATTATTGTAAATAGTAGCTAAAAGTACAAAGAAACACTAGGCAAACACTGCAGAAATAATTTAAAATTTTGAACGAATTGTTACAAACAATTCGTTCAAAATTAAATATTACGAATCAGGTACACACTCCGATGAAGATGAAATAAAGTGATTACAAACAAAGAAAACGGAGTATTCTATGTTTCAACCATAAACAAAAACTTTTGCTCCAATATTTTTTTTTTTTTTTTATGAAAAATAGGCCTGCGTTTGACCTCAATCTTGCCCGATGGAAAGCGAAGATGAGGCCTAGGATAAATGTAGTTTCTCTGCTACATGTAATGAAAAAGTACAGACGTTGTACATCATCGTCTTTGACGTATAGCGCCATTGCAAAGCCCTCGCCAGAGGTAATTTAATATTATTGAATCAAAGCACTTTCTATAATATCTGCGAAAATAGAACGTTTACGACTTAACTTTCATGAAATTCATCTTCAAATTTCTTTGCTAAATTTATATGTAACCCATATTTCGAATACAAAATGATTTTTTAAAAAATAAATCATACTGAATACTCCTTTGTACTCGTAGTAATTACACATGAGAACTATGCAGATTAAGATGAAATCAAAAAGTTCAATTCATATAGAGATATGTTAGAAGTCTATTAAATTTCTACCTGGGTTAATTGGATTATTAGATTGGCAGCTCAGATAAATGCAGTTGAAACTCCTCGCGATTAATTGCGCACTTTCAATGAAATCCATCAGGTTTTTTTCGGAATTAAATTGGCTGCAAAATTAATTGTTTAAGGTAAAACAACATTCATTTTCTTCATACAGATATTCATCTCGTCTAAATACACTTAGCATTAGGCTTATTTCTTGGCGTGTTTGTGAAAGAATAGAATTTCTGTTGTTATAACTAGTAAAGCATAGAAATAGAACTTGTATACGAGTATCTATAGCGATGTTCTTCTTCTAATAACCAATTAGATTTTATCTTTATCGAATCTATAAACATGGTTTTTTTTCTTTGCTGCATTGATCTTTTTTTGATTGATCTACAATGTGATCTTAAGATCAATGTGTAATTATATTTATTTATTTTGTCTATTTAATAGTTAACTAGCCTAGAACCGCGCCGTCTTGATAATTACAATATATAGACTAAATGTTAATGACTCATGCATATAAACCGACCCCGAGAAACTTTGTAAATGACGATGAAAACCGCGGATTACGATTTTTTTATAATATTTAGAGATGAACACACAAGCGGTGTGAAAAGACCTGCACATGTATCTTGCATTTTAATGGAAAAGCCTACATATGTCAAGCAATAAACTTTTACAGGCTGATGAAGTAAGTAAGTAAGTACACATAAATACAGTTCGGATTAGGTAGTTCAAAGTTAAGAATCAGCAACGATGATAACAACAGAATAACTAGAGTAACCGACATTGCCTTAAGAATCAGCAAATATAACTATAAGGGAGGAAAGATTTTCGATTGCCAACCTCGTACCAGACAAGTAGGAAGACCCTCCACAATCGAATGGGTAAGCTTACTCCTCCTGCTAGTATCAGGATGGTGCCGCAGCGATACAGAGCGCAGTTTCGAAAATGGAGATTGCTAAGGATTCTCACCCTTACGAGTCCTCCAGGGAACCTGAACAACTGCCGCAATGCTCAGCATCCGCCACTCTCGCTGGTTCGGCGATGACTGGGGTTTGCTATCTACTGAGTAAAGGGAGGAGGGGTGGGGGAGTGGGGGTGGTGGTGACATCGCTTAAAATCACGCGCCCGAGGCATGTGATGATAATACGGTATGAAAATCCTATTCTCTAGTATTATTAATTTATTGATCCTAACATGAAAATTTCCGACACCGTTACTGCAAAAGAACGCCTTCGCAGTAAATGCAACCGGCGTACGTCATGCTTTGTTTTCTGTAGGTTTTAATAAAATATCATAAGTCAATTATCGGAACTGTCCTTTTCACAATTGTACAATTAGAGTTCACGGGAAATCTATAGTTTAAATATAAAGCATGTTTCCCACTAGTATTTTACTCACGGCTGTAGACAAACGGGTTTCCGTAATCCAGCTCTCCGGGAAATAAAACGTGACGAGTGCCGTTTCTCTCAGCCGGTCTTACTTCTGGAGATTGCCATGTGATTTTCAAACATTTACCCTAAGTCGCCTCTTACGATGCCCACGGTAAAAAAGGAGGAGGCAAATTCTTACCTTCTATTAAACTACTATTTTTACCGGAGTAGAGCCAGGCGGCGGCTTTTGCCGCTGGTTGGTACCACAGCCTCGCAAAATACCGGCATGAAGTAGACGCATCGTATGCTTCTAAATTCGTTCAGTGAGTGAGGTATCCGGAGGCCCACTCCCCCTCCCCATCCCCTCCTCTGCTTCTTTTCCATTTCGCCGGTCGACAACTCACCTGTAGGACCTCTGTTGTTGCAGATGTACGTGGGCGACAGTAATCACTTACCATCAGGTGAACCGCTTGCTTGTTTGCCGCCTTTCTCATAAAAAAAAATTATACTCCCTTCGATAAAATTAAAGTGTCCCCATCCCACCCAGTTGTTATGCATTGTTGGAGAGCTAAGAAAACGGTTATGTTTTTAAAATAATCTGCAAGCCAAGTTTTTTTTGTTTTTAAGGCATTTTAGTGGAAAAATATCTCAAAAAAATATTGAAATTATATCGTTCTTCGTCTAGCATTTTTAAATTTGGACCTATAATTGTTGTTTTAATATTAATAAATAACTATTGTTTAAATGTTTTTTATAATTCAGAAGAAAAATGAGATTTAAAATGATACTTTTTTTTTAATAAATTTTTGATGTCTCCTAACGGGAATACGTCAAATTACCAATAACCCTATATATATTTGTCTATTTATCTATAATATCTTTTAAATGTTTATTTATTACATAATCACGTAACATACACAGGACGCTTGACATTAAGTCCGCCCATCGTATCCTTTAGTTTAAAGTCAACAATAAAGAATGTATAAAAAATATATTCATCATAAGCATAAAGATTACAAAATAAAGGTAATTTCAATTACAGAGGTAGAATTATATAAACACTGTTCAAAGACATGTCGGTAACCTTTTCTAGACAAGTTCATTGTTTATCCTACTATATAATTTACTGCTTTGTATAGAGTAAGGTAAGATACAACAAAGAAACAAACTTACTCACCCTGAAAGATAAATCGAATGATGATACTACCTGTTTTCACGATGATCATGAATGAACAGATTTTCTCAAGCCACTCGCACTAAATGACTGAACTCTGCTGTGTTTTCGGTCAATTGGTTGTAGAAGAGCGCTTTGAAAATTTTAATAATGAAAATACGTTTCAATATTCTCTTCTCTATAGGGATAAAAACGGAAATATTTTAACAAGGTTCTTAGCTTTGTTACGCGATGCAAGATTCAACTTTTTATACTGGCAAGCCTTTTGTATATTGGAAAATACTAGGGGCCAACGGAAAACTATAGAGTTGTGTTCTGTATATCTCGGCATAGCACGTTGACCAAATACACTTACTCAACGTGTTTAGGAACCTTAAAATTACAATCAATAATATCAGCGTAGTGCGCACAGGAAATAACTTAGGTAAAATAATATTGCCCGCCCCTGCTTTGTCTGCGCACCATTACACTATTTGTCATTTCTGGATGAATGTTTGGTAATGAATGTAATGAATGGATGAATAGGTGGATGGAAAAGATAATTCATATACTTATACATTAATTAATTTCATTAATAGGTTTATACTGCTTAAACAAAAGAAAAAGTACCTAAGAAGAGAATATAAAATTAAAAAAGGTAGAATAATATAAATAACGTATCTTGTGAATAAAGTTTATACATTTTTTCTTTAGAAATGAAAAGGGCACCGTGTCCCAGAACCCTCGTGAATATAGCGTCCGAAACAACTACGTGAGCCGCTGGCGGATAATGACGCATTCGTAGAATACCAATAGTTCGACTTATGTACTTGCGCGGTCAACGATGGAGTTTGCAATGCTACGACTAACGACTGCACTGTGCGGTTTTTGTTTAATCACTTTTGTAGTGGAAGCTTCACCTTGAAGATTGAACCACAAAGGAAGACGAGAGTAAAATAACGATGAATTAATATGCAATACAAGTGAAAGAGAAGCAGAACAAAAAGACTACACAATAAATTATAAAAGTAATGGAGGCCGATTCTAATCAAACAACCAAGGAATTAGCGTCAAGTATTGCATTAGAACCTACAACATTGCCTCATTTGCACCAAATTGGTGAAATATTGAAAATTAAAATATAATATTAACAGATGTGCATGAAGGAGCACGCATTGAAGCTGGCCTTGCTTTGATGATTAGGTACAGAAATTAAGGGAATTGGACAGAATTGCGACGTGTGACGTAAAGTGAAAAGAGAAATGGGAAATAATATCCTACTTCAAATATGAGAACTATGCCTTAAAGCGAAGCTCATCCACAGAAAGTAGCGGTGGTAACTGTTTGGTGGACAATTCATGGTGTAATTCACTATAGCTTTTTGAGAATCGGTATATCACTAAGAGCAGATTTTTATTGCTAAGAACTTCGAACAAATAATGGAGAAACTATCAGAGAAACAACCTCGACTTGTTATGCGACCTTTGCCATTATTGCTCCAAGGAAATGCAAGACCTCACACTGCTCAACGAACCTTTTTAACAGTACAAGATCTGCAGGTAGCAACCTTACGTTATCCGTCTTACTCGCCAGACCTTGCTGCAACCGATTAGCATTATTTCGAAAATTTAGACAATTTTTAGCAAGGAAAAATATTTCGTTATTTCGATATTTCCACGAGATGGCAAAAATGTATAGAGAATCCTTCGATTTAATCAATATCTTCTTATAGAATAAAACTATAATCCGGCACAGTTGTCAACTGCCGACACTATTTAGAAGATGTCGCCATGGTCAGAATCGCCCAGGAGTATATTATCAGTCTACGACTAATTGCATCCGACGAAAAAGTAGGAAGTGACTTTGAAACATACTGCAGCCGCTATTAAAAGCATTCAACTGCAAGAAAAACGTTACTTTTAATATAATTTTAAGGTTATTCTTGTAGATGTGATTAAATAATCAAGTTATTAAAGATCTTCATTACTTCTAATTTTATTACATTATATTTGCATTATTGGTTGAATGAAAACTCTCACTCCCTGCACTCTGCCTTTGTCTCCAAATTTCAATAGAAGCTTCATGTAGTATATTCTGCTAGCTGACAAAAGAGACGTCAGCGATTAGTGTTACAATGTAGTAAACGTTTGTCTCGAAGATATGAGAAGTCCGTTAATCTACCCGAGAGCAGTGTTGTTCCTTCGGGCTCCAAAGTCTTGCTTCCAAATATTGAGGCGGTCTATGTCCTCACAATTGACATTTACCAGAAATAGTACAGATGCAGTATTATATATACGGTACACTAAATAAGAACATTTGTTTAAGAATTTTAATATTAAACAAATTGCAGATAATAGTATCATGTTTCTCCTTGGGTTGAAAACTAAAAGACGACTTCAACTAAGCAGCCTCTAAATCGAAGTATACCGTAATTGGACAAAACAAAGTCCCTCGAGAACCCTCAAGTTGCGAACTACTTAAGTTCAGAATTTAATTCTCTGCTGAGAGATAAGTGCTGCCTCTTAATCTTATTTTGATAATTTTGTCATATAGATTGAAAGAGTTAGTAAGATGTTTAAGGTTTAAGTATATATAAATTTAATTTAATAAGGTATTTTCGTATCCGCACCTCGTTTCGTTTATTATAATTATATCGTTTCATTTATGGTCTCGTACACCGTTCCCTCGTTTCGGGTAGAACGCCTTGTTTGAAGATTTCGGCTATGAAATATGAGGCTTTTATACGGTTGAACAATTTATGAATATTAAAACCGTAAAAATAGAAATGTAATATAATATGAAAAGCTATTAAGAACTAAAAAAGTAGTAAAGTTTGTTGCTACTTAATTCCTTTAGCATTAAGGCAGATTTGTACGTAAGTACCTAATTAAATCTAGAACGAATCACTAAAATTTAAGATAATTTAAAATGAGCTTCACAAAATTTCCGCGTAACTTTTTGGAAAAATTTACTCTAATTCCAATTAGGCTAATAAGCATCTTAATAACTTTTACCTCAATAATTGCTTATAAAGGGGTATAAAGGATAATATAACATCATTTTCTTTTCAAATGCAAACCTAATCTGCGTATTTTGATGCATCATACCAGCTCCACAACAAACGAGGTTCTGATGACTGAATGTTGGCAGTAAATTTGCTGTACCCAAATTTCACAGACCATCCAACAAATGAGTGCTGATACTTTCGAGGAATAGCTTATTCTTTAGATGTTTCAGTAGTACTGTAACGGTAATCATTTACCATCGTTTGCGCCTATCCTATAAAAAAACAATGATACGCTGATAATGATGAGTTTTACCTGTTTACTACCGAGATTATTCAAGTGTACGCACAGACTTAGAGGCACTCACTCATCTTCACTTTCCTGTTACCGAGGTAAGGTTTATGCGTTAAAATCGGAGGAAGGGTCAGATGCAGTACCAGATACACGAGACGCTCCACATTATCACCAAAATCTGAACACTGATAATTGTGTACTGTTCTAACTGTTGCTCTGGCAGATCTACCACAGAACCTAGACTGAGCATTTAGGTACATAAACGACTATGAGAAAATGCGTTAGAGACTAAGAAAAAATAAACTAGCGACTAAAGGAAAATTCTTGAAATCTAACGGCAATCTTTGGGAGCAAACCTGACCACAACGGTCGCCACGGTCTACTATCCCCTTTTAGTTGCGCTGAGTCCATACCCAAATCCGTAATTAGTGCCTATCCCTATTGGTGATAGGCTTGAATGCTTATGTGTTTGTATGTATAGAAACTTTGGTTGCAGGCATGGAATCAACAAAACAATTTAATTTTATGTTAATACTTACTACATAGTAATGTAGACCGTACAAAAGTTTAAACACAATCTGTACTATTAACGATAGGATAAATTTAAAGCTGTATGTGGGTTAAATTCTCATGAGAATTAAGACTTAGAGTGCTCCAATCACAGTTTTTTTAATTTAATTTAATTTGAATTAAAAACTTGACATTGTTTGTAAATTACTGTCCACATAATGGTAATTGGCTGCGGCAGTCCATGGATATCTTCAATCGAAAAACTGAGAACTTAAATGGAATTCCACACAGCCCGTAATTATACTGGCTTTCTATACTTTTTAAACCGGAACTCAACAGTGGTAGAAGTGCTGATTGGCGACAGGAAAACGTAAGGAGCTGGTAGCAACCCAGACGACTCCTAGACAGATAAGCAGTCCACTACTTAGCATTAAAATCTATTCAACACTTTTCCACAAAATATCCCATTGCTGGGTCCATGTCTCTGACTTCTCAATTGCGGGTTGGCGAACTTTTCATCATGTCCTCTATATGTTTTTGTTATTTCCTCGCGTTATTTTAATTCAGCGCACAGCTTTTGGTAAATTCAGGACTTAAAATTGCTATTAACAATTTTAGTAGGGCCGATAACGGGGCTAGGCCCCAGAAATCAATCGTACATGAAGTGAACTCTCGGCTAATGAACCACTACCGCCATCTGTTAGATAAGTAAGTTTTTATTTTATCCCTGTCTAAATTAATGTAAAAATCGCATGCAAGGTCAGCTCTGGAAGTGCTTCTGTAATATTCTTAGGGACAAGTTTCACATCATAAGTGTTCACACCATACGTAAACATATTATTTATGACTCAAAAGTTACGAAGACGTTAATCGTTTCTCCTTGTATTTAAAATCGACAGTCTAGAATTATCTACCATATTTTTTTAACAAGGTAAAGCCACACGGCGGCTTTTGCTGCTGAAAATCTCTAATCTAATGGGCCGTCTCCACCGGGTTAGTACTAAGGCTTAGCAGAATACCGGCATGAAGTAGAGGACTGCATATCGTTTGGTGAGTGAGGTAACCAGAGGCTCACTCCCCCTCTCACTAATCCCTCCCCCATTTCCCCCCTTTTTTTTCTCTTTTATATGAGGTGAATAAGATGTTTTAAAAATCTCATGGCAATATTCTCTTTCTTTTTACAAATGATCTAGTAGGTTTCATACTATTCTGCCAATAAGGCAAAAAAACGTGAATCTTTACCGTCTTTTTTTCTGTTATGCGTACATATCTAAATCGCAAACTGGAACCTGAAAGAAATTCAGACAAAAATTCACTAATTCACCTTGCTGAGCCGAGGCACATTTTGTCTCAGTAATTTTTTTTATATCAGCAAAAGATTCTGATTACAAACGCTTCGTATTATTTCTCTTTGAAAGAAGAAATTTTAGAAAATACTTTCTTTATTTCTTTAATGCTCGTTTTCTGTTTAACGTACGATTAACTTTCATTAGTTTCTATTGGTTTGAAAATAAAGGTGCACTAAAAAGGATTTTTGTAAATTCATCTTGTACGTTTAAAACTGTCCTTAGTCCTAAACATTATAGAATTCCACGGCGTAGCGCTAGTACAGTACATCAGTAAGTTGCAGATATTTCTATACACAGCTATTCTCTTTACTTATACAGCAATGGAGAGGATACGAAATAATTTGATTTCATAATCTTTTTCTTTTTCCAACCTCGTCGCATAAGTTGTTATTAATAATGTAACTCATAACTTATTATGATGTTGACCGATTAATACGCGTTACTGCGTAATTTTTGTAAAATGCCTGTTAACGTCCTGAGAAATTCAGGTGTTTTACTCTTTGTTACTATCATATCATAAAACTTATTGAGATAAGCTTAAGAATGAAACAGTTAAAAGAACTTTCTCTTATTAGAATTTCTCTAGCAATCAAGTATGTGTACTACTGTTTATTGTTGAAAAGGAAAAGCGTAACTAATTTTGTTTATTATTTGTATCTATAATTGAATTGAATGCGTGCATCCGATGATGCAATGTCTATTTCAGAAACAAATAGTAATTTCTAACCCAAACCAACAATTCCGAAATATAATGGCTTCACGCCTCTAGAGGATTCACGAAATTATTTTAATTACAGCAATTATGAGTCTTTGCTCTCCGATGAGAGTAATTTTCTGCTAGCGACCACCAATTAACGACAGAAATTATGACTGTGAGTCACAATCAGTAACTTGACGACCATTTTGTAGATAAGGGATAAAAAAATTATAAATATTTATAATTACTTCATGTGAGTGCGTAGTAATATAAACGTAAAATGGATATATCTTTAAAGATTAACTTTATAAGCTTGATTTGCCATACTGAGTGTAATAATTATTTCAAATAGAATATTCCAATATAACTATTATATAGAGTTATTTATGATAGGCGAAGATTATGGATAACCATTAAACAATTTAAATATAAATTAATATGAAATGAAACTCCTTTTATCGTTGTAGAGATAACTTGTCTTGTTGAGAAATGAAAAATCACTTAAATTTTAATGAATGAAAGTGATTATCCCTTTACTTGGCATTATTTTGTAAAATTGAATTTCATTACAGTTTTGGCTTATGTAAGAACACACTTAAAGGGATATACTTGTTTAATTATTCGTTTAGCCTAAATTCTCCATTACTCTAACATTGAAGTTTCGCTTCTAAAGTGCGTCGCAACAACGCGTCGGTTTTTTATTTTAATTTAGAGTAAATTACTAAATTTGTTCTATTTTTAAATTTTATTAGTTTGTCGTTTTAAATTTTTGAGTATTTTGAAGTTGAATAACGTACGTAATACGTACATAAATAACATCCGACAAAATTCAACATGTTTATGTCCATGTCCAGAAATAAACACATGTTAGGAGGTTATATATAATAGGGTATAGATAATGTTTATAAAATGCACCATAATGGAGCTGTAAATTAATTTGTGATGGACTAAGCTTCTCCGTAGGCTTAATATTTCCTCCGGCGAGTGCTTTCCCGTAACGTTCCAAGCCGACAGGGAGGATATACAACGGTTATATATTTTCATTATGCGCCAAGCTATTGCATAGCTGCACCCAGTTCTATAATATATTTAAAAAATTTATGTTTATAAGAAAAATTGTAACATTTAAACCTTAAGGTAATTCATTAGTTCTGGTTATTCGAGCTTTTTTATTGTGTTTAAGTGGTGTTTACAAAAAAAAAATAAAGCAAAGGGAATGAAATAAAACTAAAATATTTCAATGAGTCTTGTAGGCTCAGGGGTCAGTGTCTTCACAATAAGTAAGTACCCTAGGTTAGAATCCCGTTGAAGGCACTACTAAAATTTGCTAAATGTAATTTTCAGTGTAGGCTTATCTATCATGTTTTCGGTTTTTGAGTAAATCGGGCATCTCTTTTTGAGTAATAACAGCGTCCATTACGCTATTATTTTCAGTGATTGCTTTTGTTCAGCTGTGAGACAATTACAGGCTGCTACTTTTTACTTTATTTGATTATATTACCAGTTTAATATTTATAAAACAATAATAAGTACGAATAAGGTTATCGTCTGACGATGGCAATAAGAGAGTCTGCCACCACATCGCATTGTGAATGTCGATAAAGACGACTAAGGGAAATACCAGATAAAGTGTGTGGCTTAAGATAAATAGCAGAATAATCGGTGAAGGGCGGCAACGTTTAAGGTGCATGGTGTCTGGTACTGTGTCAATCTGACTTGCAAACGTCTTCCGGTTATGGTATATATTTGCCTATGAGGTTCTATGTCCAGTATTGGACATAGGACCTTGCCTATGGCAAATAATGTATAGTAATTAATATTGTATACTTTTTCTTCCACTGACAGGTTACTAATTGTAACAAAATAATAGCAGGACACTGTTAATATGACAATATTACGTCTACAAGCCTTATTATGGTTACATTGTGTGCTACACCAGAAACGAGTCATCAATAATGCAACAAGCTTTTAACGAGAAACACTAGTGCAGCGATTATCAAGGGATATATTGATTACTGTAACTAAAGCAATAATGTGTCAAATATTTTAGGAGATAATTTATGTACAATGAATTAAATTATTAATAAATGTCACTAATTAAACTCTTCTTGATTGAAGTTTGCCAATATGGGTATGGGTGGCATATCAATATAGGTTCTCGAGAGGCAGCTACGTACAGGCAAACGCAGTGTGTGGGACTCCAGATCGATATAAACTCTTGTACTAGTTGCACAAAAATAACCTCTTTGATCTATCTTTATATAAATGAAAAAAGCGATTAGAAGAGAAAAATATTGTGAAACTAGTACAAGATTACATAAATTTCCAATTAAAATTAACTTCACTGGGATAGCGAAAAACAACTAACACATGGTGCCCATAAGACAGTGTTAATTTTGTTCGCCTTAATCTGGCGTTATGAGAAACTTGCAATATGTACGTTCTTTCAGCTTAATTAAAAGGAGGACTTGAGTAAATAAAACACGGTACAAAAAGGAAGTTATTTTCCCAGCTTGTGGATGCAGACAAAGATTTTGTTAAGCTAAGAAAAACCAACTTAAGGACCTCACTCATAAAATATCGGTGTCACTTTTAGGTTTCTTTCTTTGTAGATAGGTATTTGATAATTTGCTAGAATTACAACAGGTCGTTCAACCCTAATACATATTTATGGTTTCTACGCGCAAATATGATAGATTTAAAATTATGTTTTCTTTTTGACCCGTGAACAAAATTAAATTCACCGTTTGTAATACGTTTTGACATACGGCAGCTTGAAATAGTTATTATGGTGAATAAATTACTTCATTATCGCCGTATGTAAGGCCACTGCTGGATAATGCTGAGACCCTATTACAAAATTATAAACGACATCCGCTTTTCACAAATATTACATAAATATACAAATAATATAATAATATTTTAACAAAAATTGCATACTGCTTCGGTATCAATTAAATAATGATTTTAATTGGGGGTTTTAAAGTAATGATGAAAAATATCTTGGAGAGAACATAAGCTAATATTAAAGAATTATAATAGGGTGATCATTATAATAACATAGGAGCATTCTTATAATAGGATGAGCATGCCCCTATGTTATTCAAGTCAGTCTTCAAGTTCTGGTCTACTAAACTCTTTTGAACTTTAAATGTTTTTATGTATGGTAGAAAAACACGAGAAAATGTGAAGCCTGCGCAGATTAATCCTCATGAGAAATATACTGTAACATTTATCTTAATACTTACGAATCCTGAAAGATGTTATTTGCTTTTAGAACTTCATTATTTTGTATTTTATTTTATATTAATGTTAAGATAATCTGGGAAGGCGTGGATGTAGAGTCATGACACACAGCGACAACGACAGCGAATTTCAAGATGTTTGTTTTCAGGCACATTGAATACAACTATTTATGTACTAATGTTGACGAATAAACTTCAAATTAAAATGATTATTTTTAGCAGTTTGTTATTTTAAATGTCCAATATCAATTTGGTATGTAAAGATATTGCTGTAAAAAGGTGTTAACATAAAGACATAATTTAGTATGATTATATTATACTATACTAATATATAAAATTCTTCGTATATATGTATATATGTTTTAACGGAGCTTACAAGCAATTTGTAACATTTTAATGGAACTTTCTTTTATATGAGGCGTATGATTCCAGAAGTGCTACCTACCTAATATTACAATTGTAAAAGTTTGTATATTTGTCGTTCAATAACGTGTAAAGGACTGAACGGATATGACCGAATTTTGGCAAATATGGCGATTATGCCATGGACTAGGTATCTTAATACACTCGTATTATTTACCATAATTAAGAGTAATCTTGGGAGAAATTTTTATAGGCGCGCACGAGTAGTCCTGAGACGTTGTAGTCTTTGACAACAGGTTAACTAACGGATTTTTTTTACGAAAAAGGTCATCCATGATAGATATAGATACTTACAGTAATACTACTTTAGCAAAAGCGAGTAAATGCTGAAATATATTTCTTGGAAGGTTTTCCCATAAACACCATGCTGGGCAAGTGCATTGGTGACCGCAGTGCCGGTACCTTCGCACAAGTGATGTTGCTCTTCATCACCAATATGTGGGATTTGTGTTCGGTAATATCAAATGGATATTCGGCCATAATTCGGTCGCTCCCGCCTAGTATGTTTGCTAGCAGGGTGCACCACGTGCAACTGAAGTTGGAATTTGAGATTGGATTTGAGAAAAAGATAACATATTTCTTGTTGAACTTCCTATACATATGTATATGAATTAATAAGCATTTATTTATTAATATGTTTTTCAAGTATTTGTCCCCAGCTGGTTTCGAATCCGTGACCATTGACTGGCAGAGTCACTCCCGCAAAAATGGGAGAGCCGTAAAATCGTCTATTAAGTTTAACTAGTTTGATGCAGTTTCTGAAAATCTACTGGGGTTATTATATATATTCTAATATCATTAAAAATGTGATTTTTATTTAATTTATTATGTTTGTCATTTCATTAAATTTGTTTTGGAATAAATTATCTTTTAAAGGACGTTCCCTTACTTAGTGCAACGCAAATTACGAATTTATGCTACTAATTGGTAGTCGCTAGCAGAAAATTACTCTCATCGCAGAGCAAAGAGTTTCATAATTACTGTAATTTAAATAATTTGGGTGAATTCTGTGGAGGCGTAGAAGCGTTTGAGCATCATATTTTAGAATTGTAGTTACAATTTTACATTATTGCATAATAAATATAGTAACTGAACATTTTGCAAAGTTAACTTCAGGCTTTTTTAACTAAGGTAGTACAGTACCACCGCCATTTAACTCAATAAATACAATGACTTTAACTTTTGTGGGAGCTCTTTACAAAACGTATCCAATTTTTAGTTGTTCCAATCATTTTAAAATTATGCATTTCGTAATCTTAATTTTTTTTTGCTTGTATACACAGGAGACATATGTTTGGTTCATAAATTACGTTGTATTGTTTAGTCAATTAATTAAAAATCATATTTAGTCACCATAATATTAGTTACATTGTTATAGTTATATAATTATTACATCCTAATAATTCCGACATTAACGTGCAAACACAAGTTTTACTTTCAAAATAATTTACGACGTACGTGTACTCGAACATCCATTTTTAAGTTATAACCGCCCTCCAGCTTAGTTAGCTGGAGTTACCCTGCTAGCAAACATACGAGGCGGGAGCGACCGAATAATGGCCGAATATCCATTCGATATTACCGAACACAAATCCCACATCTAAGTGATGAGGAGCAACATCACTTGTGCGAGGGTACCGGCACTGCGGTCACCAATGCATTGCCCAACATGGTGTTTATGGGAAAACCTACCAAGAAATATGTTTCAGTATTTACTCGCTTTTGCTAAAGTAGTATTACAGTAAATAATAATACGTTGTCCTATTATTTCACTTATTTAAACCATTTCAAAATGTTTTCTTTATATCTTTAAAATTGGCCTCTCCCAAAAAATAAACCTCTTTCCATCATACTGGAAATTTTTAATTGGTTGTTAAGCGAAACCAAAAGGGCTTTAATGACGCAAATGACTGTTTCGATCATGTAAAACCTCATTTTTAATCTAAGGAAGATCACTGACATACGCATTATACTAAAAATCAACAGGAAGATCGTAATACGAAGAGACTAAATTTATTTATAGCCATATGCGTCATGCTTGTGAACAGGTGCTGCTTGTGGGTGCTGGTCAGCTCGGGTTTACAAATCCTGCGGTAGTTTTTTAAATTACGCTTTTTTTGCATGTACAATTTTATCTTGGAATGTGCTTTAATTGCCTGTGAGATTATTCGTTGATTCTTATTTTATTCAATGTTGTATCATTTACAATGTATAAAACCTGTTTTAAGAAAGAGAATACCTACGGAGTTTCTTTCGACGGTTTCTTCTACGTCAGAAAAACTCATTATGATAGTAGATTTAAATAAAATACAATTAACCAACGAAATCTGAATTTCTTATGTCAAAATATAGATTTTTCATTTTCGTTTTCATTGACGCAAATGTTAAATTATATTACAGCCTCTGTAGCTGCCATTCCATGTCTCTATACTGGAGTCTCATAGATAGTGGCTAGAGATGACTAGCTTGGCTCTGGATTATACTCGTATTACAAATTTTGAAATAAACTAGAGTCCCAAAAATGAGTTGTCTGAAATGTAATATACATTACATACTCATTTTTGCTCCAATTATTCAAACTTCCGTGTGGCAGTCGGAAGTAAAGAATAGCGCCAACCCTGTCCGACCATGGGTGTCGTAAAAGGCGACTAATGGTAAAAAATTATATTAGGAGATGGGCAGCAGCATCTTCCTGCACTAGAACAAAAAAAAAAAAACTGCGGTTGCCAACCCACTCGCCAGGCGTGGCAACTAAGGCAAACCCCCCCATGATGAGAGGTAAAAGAAATCAATGGCCCCCAGTCCCCGGCGGCCTCGCTAGTCCTGGCTATGGTGGCAGCCATGGTAACGGCGAGGCACGGGGTGCGAAGAATCACCGGCTGATTTCTAGCTGCCAACTCAAACGACTGGACCTGGCAACATATAACGCGCGCACATTGAGGACCGACGAGAAGATACTAGAACCGGAAGAAGAAATAAGCAAGTTACACTGGAGTATTATAGGGTTGTCTGAAGTCCGAAGACAGGGAGAGGACTCTATAATCCTAAAATCCGGTAACTTGTTCTACTACCGGCAGAACCATTTATCCCAAGGAGGTGTCGGGTTTATCGTCCACAGGTCTCTCATCAACAACGTGATCGAGATCGGAAGTGTGTCGAATAGGGTCGCGTACCTTATACTCAGAATAACCGAAAGGTATTCGCTGAAGGTCATACAGGTATACGCACCAACGTCAACTCACCCTGATGATGAAGTGGAGGCAATGTATGAGGAAATTTCAAGAGCCATGCATTGCTCTAAGACTCACTACACGGTGTTGATGGGAGACTTTAACGCAAAACAAGGTACGAAAAAAGGCAATGAGCTGATAGTGGGGAACTTTGGAGTAGGGCAACGGAACCCAGGAAGGCAACAGCTGGCTGACTTCATGGCAAAGGAGGGATTTTTTATGATGAACTCCTATTTCCAGAAGCGGCCCCACAGGAAGTGGACATGGATGAGCCCGGACGGTATCACAAAAAATGAGATCGACTTCATCATGACGACCAAGCGTCAGCTGTTCAGTGATGTCTCTGTGTCTCGGTAAAAACCGGCAGTGATCACCGAATGGTAAGAGGCACACTGAACCTTAACATTAGGCTCGAGCGGTCTCGTCTGGTGAAGTCTACGCTTCGCCCACCACGTGCCCTTATCCAGAACCCCGAGAGCTTTCAGCTCGAATTGCATAATCGCTTTCAGTGCCTAGACGATTGCGTTACAGTGGACGATACGATAGCAGGCTAGTGGAAACTGTCCATGCGGTAGGAGCTAAGTTTTGCAGGACCCGCCGCACAAACAAGCCCCAAAAGCTCTCCGATCACACTCTTAAACTCATGAAAGCCAGGCGTGAGATAAAGCTGCAGTCTACAACGGATGCGTCAGCGTATCGGCAACTGAATAGACAGATCTCCAAATGTATGAGGCACGACTTACGCAAATTCAATACAGCCTGTATTGAAAAAGCGACAGAGCGGAACCCAGGCTCCAAAGTCTTCGCCAGAGATCTGTCTATCGGGAAGAGCCAACTGACCAAGCTGAAGACCGAAAGCGGCGTAGTCATTTCCGCTGGAGCCGAGATTTTGAGTGAGATCGAGAGATTTTACGGACAGCTGTACACACCGTCGTTGAAACCACACACTGATGTGAGTAACGACCCAAGAGCCAAGCTTATCCGACATTATTCCGATAACATCCCGGACGTCAGTCTGAGCGAGATTAGGATGGCTCTCAAACAGCTTAAAAACGGCAAGGCGCCGGGTGAGGACGGAATTACAGCTGAGCTTCTGAAAGCGGGTGGAAAACCGATACTTGTTGCCCTTCAGAAGCTGTTTAATTCCGTCATTCATGGCGGTGTTACGCCGAAAGCGTGGAGTAGAAACGTGGTTGTCCTATTCTTCAAGAAAGGGGATAACTGGCTTTTGAAGAATTATAGACCGATATCGCTTCCAAGCCGCGTCTACGTGCTGTTTTCGAGAGTCATCTCAAATCGTCTAGTGAACAGACTTGACGACTTCCAGCCTCCCGGACAAGCCGGATTCCGAAAAGGCTATAGTACCATAGACCACATACATACTCTTCGCCAGATTTTTAATCGTGGTAGAGCCAAGCGGCGGCTTTTGCTGTCGCAGGAATGGGCCGGCTCGTCCGGATAAGTACCACGGCCTCGCAGAATACCGGCGTGAAGTAGAGGCATCTTGTGCTTCTGCGTTTCGTGCGGTGAGTGAGGTAACCGGAGGCCCTCTCCCCCCTCCCCCCTCCCCAAATATGGTAGCGGTATATAATTTTGAGCTACCCCAGGAGGGTACCAGTACCTACGGTTCTGGAGAATCCCTCACTGAGCATCCACGTTCAGGCTTTCCTACGCTACCTAATCGTGGATGCTCAGTCTGCCCCGCGTATTCTGGGGGCAATATTCCGCTCTCTTTCTTTCCTACTCGAGGCAAACGCAGCAAAGAAACTATGGCATCCCCTACCGCGCTCGCCGTGGATTTCTGCAATATCAGGGGACTCCACTCGAACCTTAGCGCCGTTCATTACCATCTTGAAACGGCGAAGCCGGCCTTGCTTTTTCTTACAGAGACTCAGATATCGTCTCCGGCTGATACCTCTTATCTCCATTACCCGGGGTACAAACTGGAACACTCCTTTGTGCCCCGTGCCGGAGTTTGCGTATACGTCAGAGATGATATCTGTTCTCGACGCCTCGGTAGTCTTGAAGGTTTGGACCTTTCTACCCTTTGGCTGCGCATCGACAGCGACGACCATCCGCGCGTCTATGCGTGCCTTTACAGGTCCCATAGCGGTAATACCGTAACTGACCGACTCATCGACCACATCCAAATGGCTACAGATTCCGTGCTACAACAGATCCCATCCGCAGAGATCGTGATTCTCGGCGATTTTAATGCCCACCACACCGATTGGCTCGGTTCTCGCATAACCGATCATGCGGGGAGATCTGTTCACGACTTTGCATTAGCATATGGCCTGTCACAACTGGTAACCTCGCCGACGCGGATCCCAGACGTGGAAGGTCATACACCTTCCCTGTTGGACCTTTTGCTGACCTCACACCCGGACGGATATTTGGTCTCAGTCGATGCCCCTCTTGGCACGTCGGACCACTGTCTGATCCGGAGTGTAGTGCCTATCGCGCGCCGATCCCGAACGCGATCTGCGGGGTTCCGCCGTGTGTGGCACTATAGGTCGGCAGATTGGGATGGAATGCGGTCTTTCTTTGCTTCCTACCCATGGGGGCAGGTTTGCTTCTCGCTGGATGATCCCAACGTCGTTGCAGATTCTGTCACCGATGTGGTACTTCAGGGAATGGAACTTTTTATTCCGTTCTCTGCAGTGCCTGTCGGAGGTAAATCCCAGCCTTGGTTTGGTCGCACCTGCAAAATAGCGTCACGCCGAAAGCGGAAGTGCTCCCAGGCCTGGGCCGATGCATCGGCGTCTCGGGATGCAAAAACCAGTGCTCTTAAAAACGAGTACAACTCTGCCTCCAGGTCCTTCAAAGAGTTATCGCTGCGGCAAAGTTAAAGCACATTGGCAGAATTGGCGAGAGACTAGTTCGCCTCCCATCGGGATCCCGCGCATTCTGGTCTCTCGCCAAGGCTGTCCAGGGAATTTCTGTCAGCCATCTCTCCCATCTCTACACAAGGAGGATGATTCGCTGGCCCATACTGCAAAAGAGAAAGCCGATCTCTTGGGCTCTCTTTTTGCATCCAACTCGACTCTTGATGACCGGGGAAACTCTCCACCTACCATCCCGTGGTGTAAGTGCTCCATGTCGGAAATTCAGTTTCTGCAGAGCTCAGTGCGAAAGGCACTCCGCTCCTGGACATTCATAAGTCGAGTGGGCCGGACGGAATCCCTCCAATTGTGCTGAGGATGTGTGCCCCTGAGTTGGCACCGGTTCTGACGCGTCTTTTCCGGCACTCCTACTCTTCAGGCGTCGTCCCGGAATCTTGGAAGACAGCATTTGTGCATCCAATACCGAAAAAAGGCGACCGCTCTGATCCGTCCAACTACAGGCCTATTGCCATCACCCCCTTGTTATCTAAAATAATGGAGTCACTCATCAACACCCAGCTCCTGAGGTACCTGGAGGAACACCAGCTGATCAGTGACCGACAGTACGGTTTCCGTCGCGGACGATCAGCTGGTGATCTTCTAGTTTACCTGACTCACCGATGGGCAGAAGCAGTTGAGTCTAAGAGGGAGGCTTTGGCGGTTAGTCTGGACGTAGCGAAAGCATTTGATAGGGTTTGGCATAAAGCGCTTCTTTCAAAGCTTTCATCTTACGGGGTTCCTGAGAGATTGTGCAACTGGGTCACCAGCTTCCTCACGGATCGGAGCATCAAGGTTGTTGTCGACGGTGCATGCTCGGACCCCAAACCCGTGAATGCTGGTGTTCCACAAGGCTGTGTGCTATCTCCCACTCTGTTCCTTCTGCATATCAACGACATGCTACAAATCAGTAGCATTCATTGCTATGCAGACGACAGCACGGGTGATGCCCTATATACAGGCCGTGCGAATATTTCTCGGGAACACGTCGACGAGTGCCGGAACAAACTTGTGTCTGAAGTGGAGACCTTGTTATTCAAAGTCTCGGATTGGGGTCAACGTAATTTGGTCCTATTCAACCCCAAAAAGACACAGGTTTGCGCGTTCACCGCTAAAAAGAATCCCTTTGTCGTTTCTCCTCTTTTGAGAACATTCCCTTATTGCCTCAGCCAGTATCAGAATCCTTGGCGTTGACATATCGAGCGACGTTCTGTTCCGTGGTCACTTGGAGGAAAGGCCAAATTGGCCTCAAAAAGCTTGGTGTGCTCTGTAGAGCGGGACAGTATTTCATGCCGGTCCACCGTTTGCAACTTTATAAGGCGCAAGTTCGGCCCCACATGGAATACTGTTCTCATCTCTGGGCAGGGGCACCCCAGTACCAACTCCTTCCATTTGACCGCATCCAACGTCGAGCGGCTCGAATTGTCGGCGACCAAGCTCTCTGATCGGCTTGATCCTTTGGCCTTGCGAAGAGATGTTGCTTCTCTTTGCATTTTTTACAAAATTTTCCACGGGGAATGTTCTGAGGAACTGTTCGGATTGATCCCCGCTGCTGAGTTTCACCATCGTACATCGCGACTGAATTCGAAGTTCCATCGATACCACCTAGATGGTTGGCATTCCACCACAGTGCGTTTTAATCGAAGTTTTCTGCCACGCACTTCGACTTTGTGGAATCAGCTGTCGCCAGCAGTATTTCCGAATAGTTACGACTTAGGGACCTTCAAGAAAAGAGCTTATTCCTTCCTTAAAGGCCGGCAGCGCATCTGTAGCTCCTCTGGTGTTGTGGATGTTCGTGGGCGTCGGTGATCACTTACCATCAGGTGAGCCGCACGCTCGTTTGCCCCCTTCTTCTATAAAAAAAAAAAAAAAAAAAGATTGAACAAAAGGTCGAGGAGTACAATTTGCCATTATGCCTGGCGTATGTGGACTATGAGAAAGCCTTCGATTCAGTCGAAATTTGGGCGGTGCTACAGTCTCTCCAGTGGTGCCAGACAGACTCTCGGTATATCGAAGTGCTTGTAAGTGTTTGTACAATGAGGCTACGATGTCTATCCGAGTACAGAATCAGAGTACGAAACCAATCCAACTGCAGAAAGGTGTAAGACAGGGTGATGTCATATCCCCGAAACTCTTCACCGCTGCATTGGAAGATGTTTTTAAGCAGCTGAACTGGAAAGGATACGGTATAAACATCACTCACCTTCGATTTGCCAACGACATAGTTCTTATGGCAGGATCGCTGGAGGAGCTTAGTACAATGCTCAATGACCTTAATAACGTCTCCCAACAGGTTGGTCTTAAGATGAACATGGACAAGACGAAGTTCATGTCAAACGTCCATGTCACACCAATACCGGTTGTTGTTGGGAACAACAGGGTCGAAGTTGTAGACGATTACGTATACCTGGGACAAATTGTCCGATTAGGTAAGTCCAACTTCGACTCAGAGGTCAATCGACGAATCCAACTCGGCTGGGCTGCGTTCGGAAAACTACGCCATATCTTCTCGTCGAGTATACCGCAAAGCCTCAAGACGAAAGTATACAACCAGTGCGTGTTGCCAGTGATGACATACGGATCGGAGACTTGGTCCTTCACTGCAGCCCGTATGAGGAAGCTCAAAGTTGCTCAGCGCGCTATGGAAAGGGCTATGCTCGGTGTTTCTCTGCGTGATAGAGTCTGCAACGATGATATCCGCAGAAGAACTAAGGTAACCGACATAGCCGTAAAGATCAGCAAGCTGAAGTGGCAATGGGCCGGCCACATAGCTCGCAGAACTGACAACCGCTGGGGAAAAAAGGTTCTCTAGTGGCAGCCACGTACAGGCAAACGCAGTGTAGGACGACCGCCCACAAGATGGAGTGACGACCTGCGCAGTGTTGCGGGAAGTCGAAGTCGAACGCTAGATGCAAGGCTTTCTCATATTTGTCAATTTTTTTATTTCCACGTTTGTTGTTGCTACAATACGATGTGTACTACGTGTTAAACAAAAGCTCAAAAACCGTAATTAACGATGTGTCAGACAGCTTTGAAAAAGTTAATTAGATCTTTGAACGAAAGCAAGTCTTAGAACCATGTGAAAAGAAACGACTCCCAGAGTAATTAACTTGGTTGCTTCTACAGATTGTAGGCAGAAATAAGATACAGTATTAACGAGGTTTTCAAAATTCATCAACAACCACATTGCGTGATTTAAATAGTCGCTAGTTCGAGGGTGTTAACATTGCACACTGAAACGAATAGTTTCATTTAATAAAAAATATTATCAAATATAAATTCAGAACGTGAATATTATTGTAAGTGACGCGGTACGCTTTACAAAGTAGGTGGTATACATTTTTTTAAATATTTTGTTAGAAAGTTTTATGTTTCAATTTTTAATGACATTTCATTATCAGACTATTTCTGGATCGAATCCCTTTAGGCCGCCACTGCGTCACCAGACTTACCATCGGTACTTAAATTTCATATCTCTCTATATTCCATATCTGTTTATTCTCGTAACCTATTCTTTATTCAATTCAAATACAGAAAGAACAAAACAAGCAGTGAAGAAATTTGAATTACGGTATTGTCAAGAGACGAAGGGAATAAAACGCAAACTTAAATCAAGCATTTTTTCCACTTCAATCTCTTTATTTATTTTTCTGTTATCTTAAATTTGCCTTTGTCGTTTTTATTTAAAAGTTTCACGTTTAGTAAAATAAGTATTTCCGTGAAATGTATTTCATTCAGTATCATAATTGTTGGCAGCCTAATTTGCCCAGCATAATTTACAACCAGTTTCAGATATACATTAGCAGTCAAATGTTAAAAAATATGTTTACTTCTCAAAAATTCATATTCTAAGTTATCATTCAAACCGATCAAAAAATTCTTAGCATATTGTCTGGCCAAATTAAACATTTTTCTTAAATATCTAAACACTCCAACGTGCAATCAGATTTGAACAGTCAGAGTATCATTGATATCAGTACAAAACCCACGTCATATTACCTCGATACCTATCTATGTAACTTAATTGGTCATAAATATATGAACATTTTATCTTAAACAAACCTTAAGTCGTATATTTAAAGATGAATTATACTATTTTAGTCTACAACTAAAGTAAAAATACGGAGGTAACGAGATAAATGTGGATAGAGGCAATGAAAAGCATGTAGAGGTAGAGAGTATCGTTAGAAATGATTAAGGCTAAATAGGGGTTGGTGGAAAGCCTGTTGTACATTTTCTTTGATTTATGCAAAATGCACGAGAGTAATATTAATACTGTATAACCTGAATTAACTAAACCAGTTGCAACCTGAATGATAAGATGAGAAATTGACACGAGGAAATAATGTATCTATAATCGTAGATATGTGGATGAAAGTGGCGAGAGAGGCGTGTGGCGATCTTTGCCTAACGTTAAAATCTGTATTATTTATTTATTGACTCGTAAGTCCCGAAGATTATGCAGGTAGTCACTACATCTTGTGGAGAAACGTCGTGAGGTAAGCTGCATGTCCGCCAACACACATTGGATCTTTCCCGGCTACAATAGCCCTCAATTTTATTTAAGAGGAGGCCTGGTACTTTTTACACAATTCAACTGTCTCTGCTGCCGCCCCGGCCCTATTTCGAGTGTACTTGGTATGTGAGGCAAGTACAAATATTATGGTAGTATCTATGCAAATTGCTTTCCACCCAAAGGTTTTACTTCTCTCTCAAAGATCCAAAGTCATACGAACTCGTCTCTTATTACCTTCCCCAAGAATTTTGCAAGGCGAACGAATATTTTTGGGGATAAGAGTGGATGACACCATTTAATGAACTGTGACGAGACAGTCCGCCGGCACATTTTTGGCAAGAAAACCCAAGTAAGTCTAACTTGTCTACGGGGCTAGACGACCATATTCAATAATCAATTTATTATTACTATTCAATTTAAATATTAAGCTCTATTGCCGTCTAGAGCCGTGGTAGCCTAGTGGTCAGGGCGCTCACTTTGGTTTTATAGAGCGCGAGAGACCTGGGTGCCGGCACCACTAAAATTGTAAAGAGCAATTTTAAGTGCTGTATTTACCACGTGCTCAGCGGAAAAGGAAAACATCGCAAGGAAACCTGGATGTCTGAGAAATAATAAAAATATTATTTCGAGGATATGTGAAGCCCGCCAACTCACACTGGAGCAGCGTGACGTGCCCTTCCCGGCTCCTAAACCCTCTCTGATACTCGTATTTGCGAAGGCCTTTGGCCAGCAGTGGGAACTAACAGTAACTACTTTACTTTTTTTTTATTGGTCACTGAATCACCGATGCCAATGATAATGTAAAAATTGTTAGCCATGAATGTAAATATATCGACATTTTGAATGTCGCAGTGAAGTAACTACTCACGATACTATTTAATAATAATTCCTTATATTACGTGTGTTATATTATATTAATAAAATTAAATATTTTAAGATAAAATATTTTATAGATTGTCTTATACACATAATTATTATTTTATTTCGTTATATTATCTGTGAATTAGTAACACTTATACTAACAGTTACTTAGTAAACCTCTCAACGTCGGCAAACTGAACATTTTTCTCTATCTTACTCTTAACGATTCTTAAGGAGCGACGCCCGGATGTAAGCAGTATTTTTATTTCACAAAACCGTTACTCTTCGTAAAAGTTATACTTTATTTGAAACTTATTCTTATCATAGATGACTTATGAATATATATATATATACATATATATATATATTAAAGTTTTTAAGTTGTCGAAATGATGGATTAGGAGGAGGGAGGGGCGGGGAGGGGTAGAAGGCTCGTTAAGAGCTTAACATGTTCAATGAATCATAATTAGTATAAATATACAGTTTTGTCACAAGTGCCAAGAATAGGGTGCAGCACCTCCCAAGAAATGTAAGGTGTCACAATCAGCCGGAAATGTCATGACGACAGTTTTTTTGAAACTCATAAGGAATCTTGTTGATCGATTATAAGGATAAAGAGGTTTCTATAATCGGAGAATACTACGCAACAATCTTGGAGCGATTAAAAAACTCGATCAAAAACGCAGATACTACTTATCACCAACTTTGTAAGAGGAACTCGTAGAACTCACTTCTAACTATGAACTAAAAGTAAAATTCAAATATCGATATCAAATGCTTGAATCAAACAGTTCTCTACCCTGGATTGTTGGCAATAGTACAGAAGTTTTTAAAGGCATTTCCATCGTCTTATATGATTGAGTGTAGATTCAGTGCAGTAGCTAAGTTACTGTCAAAAAAGAGGAACAGACTACACAACACTGAACGTGGCTATCTGGGATACATGTTAATGAAATTGGAACCCAAAATTTACTAATTTTTAAAACTTCATCAGCCTCAACCAAGTCGTTAATTATTTTAATTTATTATGAAATTTTTATAGACAAATTTTATTTAGTGTTTAACACCTGGAAGATAATTTTTTGTCTCAAAAATAAGAATGGGATGTTTTTCGTATTTACAGCATTACGGCATTTGCCGGAAATGTATCGGTAACAGGGACGGTGCTAGATATGTTATTAGGTGGAAGAAGTATTAAAAGGTTTGTTACCTCAAATAAAAAGGATATCTAGGTGGTCCAAAATAATATCGCAGGACCAGCGGGTAATTGCTAAAAGATCGTGAGGAATCCTGCAGACATAATTAAAAATATTGTTTTGAGGACATGTGAAGGTTGGTCAAACGCACTGGTACAGCAAGGCAGAACTTTTCTGGCTTCAAAACTCGTTTATAAATTTAAGAGGAGGCCTTTGACCAGAAGTAGGCATTGTAAATGCCTACTTCTTACTTATTCTTCTTTACTCTTCTGCTCTTATCCTTCTTCATTACTTTACATTATTTTATTATAGGTATGCAATGCACAACGTGTTTTAACAATCATACACTTTCGAAACTTTCGCATAACAATTTCTGTGATAGCAATTTGTAACATTTTGCTCCACGACTCGAGTATTTTCTCTACAAGCGACTACCAATTAGGGATACAAATTTGCACTCTGAGGCACAAATACAACATGTAGAGCATAACTTTTTTGATGAAATATTCGGCAATTCATTTTATACAATTGAGATAGAAGAACTTCAGCATCTATCCAAACTATTATAATTTGCTTTCTTGGAGATTTTCGAGTTAATAAATACATATTAAATTTTAATCTTATGAGACATAGATTCTCCGAAGATGGTATCCGCAGCAGAATTCATGAAATTAAACAAATACAGTAAACAATATTTCTGATTTTTAACGACCTTTGTCCTCATGTAACTGTCTGCTACATAACTCATAGCTGATAATTTTAGTGCCGATGTAAGGGTGAGCTCTGGGTCCCCACCCTTTCTTCATAATGGACGCGTGTGTACATAGCGCGCGCCCCCTTGGGGCCGTACAATACAGGCAACAACTATCTCTCCAGACTCCAGTCTGGGTAAAAACGTCCTCCCCCGATGCCGGTCTGTTTGAGGATCTGGAGTTTCGCTCTCTCTCTCAGACGGTGCAACCGTTTTCTGCAATATCCTCTCGAATGGCAACGTTGTACAATTAAACTAAAAATATAATGTTGTGGAGGATTGTCCTGCACTACGTACACGATACCACAAAAAACCCAAGGGCCCCTGCAAAACAGCCTAGAACTAAAACTTCTAATATGCGTTCCTAATCTAAACCTTCAATACTTCATATACATTTACTAAACAACTGTAGCCATAAAGTCGCTTTCAGGCAAATTTTGGCACACATTTCACACACTATCGGTCTCGATAGGACGCTAACGTAATGTTTGTTAAAGCACAGGTGGCGCTCTTACATTCAGTATATACAGTGAATGGAAGAGACAATTTGTAATCATGATATGTACAAGATTAATATTAAAAATGGATCTTATATATGGTTAGTCTTGTAAATATATTAAAGTCGTTAACTATTTTAGTACCAGAGGGCCGGAATGAATATAATAAAGTTAAGGCTTCGAAAGTATACCTTTCAAGATAATGTTAGTTTACTTTTTTTAATAAATCTATATAAAGAAAAAACTTTTAATATTGTGTCCTCTCAGCTGTCTGAAAGCCTCTCTAGGAGAATTTGCTGTAATTGCTACGTTGGGATGGCGATGACAGTACCAATCACGTTGCACCCCAGACGCTGCTGCGCGTCACCGGCTATGATATTGTTATTCCACCACCTTAGGAGTCATATATCACCTATAATCGACCTTCCTAACACGATGTAATACTGTAATGACTGATGAAATGGGGTGGCAGATTTACTTGCACTGCTTTTACATAGCCATTATAGTAAATATTATAAAAAATAACAAAATTTACAGGAAATACACAGATTATTTTTACAGAAATCCGCCAAAATATTTATTCTTTCGCCACGAGAGAGAGACCGATATTAGAGCGCAAGCTCATTCAATATGTTCATTATAAATTTATAATGAATTTGTCTGAATTTTAAAGATAAATTATCAATGAATAAACGTTGCAAAAATATTATAATAGTAGAAAGTACACGTTTTATAATTTAGAGGCTGTCAGTGAATGATTACAAAATATTTTTAAAAACTTAATAGGAAATGTAGTAAAAGAAAAAAAATGGGAAATGAAATGTTCTGGGCTCATCCAGGTAAATTACATTGTTCTTGAATAATTTTGTTACCTAGTGTAAGTCGTTCTGGCAGCTGCTGTACGTTTAATCTTTCTCAATATCTCTTTTGTTTATTAGTTCACCCGAATGTATACTATATGTAATGTGTTCAAACGATACGAGCGATTTATTCAATTAATCGTATAAAATATCAAATATGTATAATTAATACTGTTATCTTCCATGAAAATTATTATTAAATTAATAAAAAATAATAATTTATTAAAAACAATGTTATTTTTAAAATATGTTAAAAAAAATATGTCGTTTTAGAAATCAATCGTTTGGTAGTCCAAAATTCGGGTGCTACTTGTCTCTCTTGATCCCCGAGTCTGAAACTGTTTTATTTTAATAGCAATTTTATGTCACACCATTTACTCGGAATTATCTTCTCGTTAGAGTTCTTGTATGTCAGAAAAAAAATAATTAAAGGATAGGATATATCTAAAGTTTTCCTTTTGGGTTTCTAAAGTTTTAACGAATGCCGCATGAAAAAAAACAATAAAATGGCATAATTATTACAAAAGATATTAGCGTATTATATGGAAAAAGTATAATTTTTTTTTATGAAATACTTATTTGATCAAGTATGTATCATTATTATCTCTGTACTATCGCCATTAATTCCCTTTTGAAATTTTTTGAGGTCAAAATCTCCAGAACGAAAACGTTGGAACCAAAAAACTTCCCCATGCACATCATTAATGTTTCGAGCGGTTTCTGCAGCGCTGGTGCCACGGATGAACATTCATTTTGTTAACAGAAGGATGTCAAAGAAACAACCAATAGGCGAAAACGAATGAATCACTAAATTCAAATCACAAATACACAAACCAAACGCCAGATTATTAGCGATCAAAGTGGCCAGTGCCCCAAAACGCCAATTTCATATGTAACGACCTAATGTTACAAAGGATGGAAGAGAAGAAGAGTGGTGCTCTTATTAGTATTGGTGGGTATATATTACCTTGTATCGAGTGTAGTGCTTGTGTGAAGAGGTGGTGCTCTTCTGGTTTTCTGACTAGATAATAAATGGAATTTTTTTTTGCGGAATTGTACAAAGTAGTTTTTTCTAACACCTTCGAAATAATGGACTTCGGCAAAGTAAAGTCTGATTCTATTTACTTTGTGAAGTTCGCCGAATAGCCTACTTCGATCGACCAGTGCTCGGCCGTAGCTCGTTTAAAGATAAGTAATATTATAACCTGCTCTACACAATGTCAGGGATAATTGTGTGTATTTTGTGTTGTTTTCCAAAACGACGTCAGTGGGAATTGTGTTCGTATCGAGACCTCAGCTGCCGAATCCAAAAACTAGAATTATAAGACGTTTATTTGTTGGTTGTAAATTGAAAGCCGGCTACCCTTTGCGTGATAGTATAACTTATATATTCTATTTATGATATGGTGTTACTTCGTTATGCTGATACGGGTTCATTACAGTAGTACATTTTAACTTTATTGTATTTTATTTATCGTAAATATATAGTAACCTCGACTATATTTTAAGCACATATTTCTTATATTGTTTTAGCGACAATTAGCAAATTATTGTTTTTACAAATTATTGTTATAATAACTACAGTTACTACAAGCGATTTTTGAGAAAGATTCACTTATACTTCTTTTAAGAATATTTTCTTTAACGGACTAATTTCGCATCTAGCGGCAAGCATACCGCCTGTCACTTTGTTCTAAAGGAGCACTGGTGAAAAATAGGTTGAAACGACCACCAGCTTACACACACACACACACACATACACACACATTTAAATATAAAATCCTCCCAACTCCGTAATTCTGATGCAATTAATATTATGCGTTACAATGATCATACTTAATCAACTTTCGGACTATTTTAGTTAATTTATTAACGAAGCAAATAACATTTTTCTGTAACAGGAAAACTGCTTAAAGTGGTTTCCACTCACTTTGTTCAATACATTATCAAGCCTAAAATGGGCTTAAATATAAAAATAAATTCACTTTCATGTTGCCCTACTTGTTTGTGATACTTCATGAAAGGGTGGACACCTATCATACTGAGTAACTCCATTACTTTCACGTTTATGTGATTAAACAACTTTTTTAATCTCATCTTCATGCATCGGGTGCATCGGGAAACCAAGGGACCACCACGACCTATGATCCTCAACTGTTTAAGTTATCACACACTTATCTCGAAAAAAGGTCTGGACCATACCTACAGATGCTGCGATTAATTTTTGGCAAGAAATTCAGCACAGTTGCCTAGTGACATATTACTGCGGTGGGCTTGGCAATACTGAAAATATAAATTAATGCGTTCGCACTCGCCTTTCTGAACGCCGCGGTAGGTGGCTAGTCCATGTAGACTGGCGGTTCTATGCGTTTTCATTGGTTAAAAATAACATTTTATTTGCAGCTCGTTATAGCTTTTAACAACATAACATTTTCACGACTACATTCGTCCACTCGGTAGACATACAGTACGACTTTTCTCTTCTTTTACTTCTTTATTTGTCGATTTAAATAATATTTATCTGTAACGGAGTTTAACGTTATTAATTAAAAGTCATTCATATTAGAAGAAGTTTATTATAAGTTTATATATTATACAAATAAAATTAAACCTGAGGATTCCAGATGGCAATTTATTCATTAAACTGAAATTGCTTTAGAAACGCAAACACCAAGGAGAATTGATTTATGATAATACTACGAATTTATATTAGACGGTTGTTTATTTATATAGCATCTGTTTTTATTAATAATGAAGCAGGTGGTTGTTCAGAATCGTTTTTCTTAACTCAAATTCTGACTCTGTTTTGTAAATATATATAAACGTAACAAACTTAAAAATCTAATTATTTATGAATTGAGTATTTTTATTTTTTAACTTTTCTCTTACAATTTTTAAAATCCCATATCATCATCATCATTTCCGCTTATCATAAGTCCACTGCTGAACATAACTCCCTCAAGATTTGCCACAAAGCACGGTCCTGTGCCACCTGCATTCATCGATGTCCCGCAATACAGTGCAGGGCTCCATCTTATCTTGGGTCATCCTACATTGCGTTTGCCTGTACGTGTCTGCCACTCAAAAACCTTTTTCCCCAATGGTTGTCAGTTCTGCAAGCTATGTGGCCGGCACATTGCTCTTCACCACAAGAAACTTTAACAAGGTCTCGACTTCAGACACAAGTTTGTTCCGGCACTCTTCAGTTCGATATGTCATCACTGGTAAGACGCACTGGTTTGCTCTTGAGGTTTTTAGGTATACTCGACGAGAAGATATAACGTAATTTTCCGAACACAGGCCAGCAGAGTTGAATTCGTCGATTGACCTCTGGATCAAAGTTGAACTTGACTGATCGGACACTTTCTCCCAGGTATGTGTACTAGTCGACAACTTCGTGTCCATTGTTTCCAACAACAATCGGTATTGGTGTGACATGACATGACCTTTGCCTTGTTCGTGTTCACCTTAACACCAACCTGTGGACAGACACTATTGAGGTTATTCAGCATAGTGCTAAGCTCCTCCTACGATCCTACCATAAGAATTATGTCGTCTGCAAATCGAATGTGAAGGATGTATTTCTCATTGATTTTGATACCGTATCTTTTCCAGTTCAGCACCTTGTAAAAATGGAGGATGACATCGGAATAATGTCGGATAAGCTTGAGCTTAGCTCGTTACTCCCTCGCTCGTTGACTCTTGGATCGTTACTCGTATCGTGTGTGGTTTCAACGACGATTGTCAGCTGTCCGTAGAATCTCTCGATCTCACTTCAATCTCTACTCCAGCAACTTGGTCAGTTGGCTCCAGTCTCAGTATTTGTCTTTTTGTCTATACACAATCAAATGTTTTGGGACTGTACAAGAGAAATGTTTTATAAGTAAATATGTAATTACATGTTTTATTAAAAGCTTTTTCATGAACTGCTAACGAAACGGTTTAAAATACTGGCTGTGACATAATTTTTGCTGTCCTAAATTCGAGACCGCCAATATGAATCATTATCTAGCACAAGCTTTTTGATTAGTTTGACTGGTTATTAGTATTAATAGTATTGCTAGTCCTAACTAGTATCCTAACTTATATTACGTATACGAAATATTTGTTTTTGTATGCTCTTCTTACATGCTGCAAGGAAGTAAGGGACTGATTGAATTTTTGTATAGTTAGGGAGACGGAGATGGACATAGGCTACTTCTTATTATGTGGAAATATCAATTTCACATCGGCTAATAACAACACTATGACAGAATATGTAGATGGCGCCACTGATCACTGTTGTCCATCTTTCTTCGTAAAGGAGGAGCAAGGAAACGACAAAATATTTTTGCGTTGTGTATAGCAACAATATAGACCAAAGCTTCTTTTTTAGCTGAAACCCGTTTGAACCACCGGAACATCCGTAAGGGATAACGGAATAATCTGCAATAAAAAGTATTTATTACATGTAAGAAATAAATTCATCACAAACTAGCTGGTCCGCAGACGTTGTTCTGTCCTTTCCAGTAGGTGGTGCGATAAGTGTGAGAAATAATATATATTAATAACTCGATCGGTTATACGATCCCACAAAAACCCACGCAAGATATGTATCTGCCAAGGATGATTCGCGAGGCTATGAAATCAAAAAACATCCTAATTTCAATAGAGAAGATGGCTAAAAAGAAAGATGGATAAAAGAAACCATGTTAAAAATAATAACACGTTATGATTTTATCGGGGAATCTTAGATTTTTGTGAAATTTGTGGTTCATAGCCCATAAGGCCCCGGTACAAAGTTGTTGCATAACGTATCTCTGACACTGCATTTGACTTCATCTTAGATCTAATCATTAAGTGTTATATTGGATACTATAAAGTAAGGACAGGTGAACGCCTCGGTGTTTCCACGTACACGTAGCGACAGGATATGTTATACGTATGCAGGGCTCTTGTGCTTTATTTTCGTGGATCACTGCATTCTTGTGGCATGCTTTCAGTTGCTTATGGGACCATAACTTTAATTTTTGATGTTCATTATAATTATTGACAAAAGTAAATAAAAAAAAAAGGGTTCCTACAGAGTTTTTTCGCCTGTTTCTTCTCCGTCAGAGTAATCTCATTGCGAAACGATGGTACATTGTAAAAATATAAAAATAATAAGATTTGACATTTGATAAACGAAGTTATATTTCTTAGGTCGAAGAATAAAGAATTTGATTCATTTTCATTTCATGAATATGCTGATTGAATAATAATATCGGTCAGGAAGATATCAGTCAATAGGTCATGCGAATAAATCCTGTTTCTCATCAGCTGCAATCAAATATTTTGTGTGTGTCTTATACAATTTTCAATAGGGATTTTTATTAGGATTACAATGGTGCAGTTTATTAGGCGGGTGTAGTAATTAGCTAATATTGATGGTTTAATGACACTAGTGGTGCACCAACTGTCAAACTGATACACATGACCTACCGAGCAGAGGGTGTTACGGGTTATGGTAGAAGACTGGAGAATCGTGAGTTTACCTGGGTTTACTTAGAATCATCCCAGACTTTTGGTTATAGTTCGAAAATAAATTAAAAGTACAACTTTGTTCAAACGTGTTGAAATACCTAACTCATACACGTCGAGAGGGACCATATACAGCAGGAACCCGTTCGGGGGTGACATAATGCCTAACATTACACTGCCAGCATTGGGTAAGCCTTGGTGCATACTAGCTCTCGCCTTCCTGATCATCATGGCCTCGGGGTGGCGATCTTGAGAGGGTTCGTTAGGCACATAGGATTGGCGACCGAGTAGGAGGTTGCCGAACAAAATATATATTTCCTTTAATAATAATATTTTTTTAAATTTTGGACATGAGTCCAAAAGTCCAGGATTGACTTTCAAATCTTATAATTGTTAGAAATGCTCGCAACAAATATATGAATATTATTTATCTGTGTGGGTATATCTGTCTTATCACTAGGAAAGCACCGATTGACTGTCAACATATCGTGTTTTAGTGCCTGCAACGGTATCTCGTCAGTATATAAAGTTACCACTTTTGCCAAAAATACGTATGAAAAAAGAATGCCTGCAATGTTGCTGATGCTACTTTCTGCCACACACAACACATACGTATATTCGGATGAATTTATGGGGAATCTGGTGCAGGCGAGGTTGAGTTTTGGAGCAAAACGTGTTAAATCCTTCTTACATTCTTTCATCATGGCGAGCCAGATTTTGCTGGTGGCCTTTTTAAAAATGTTTTATCTCCAGCAATGTAGAAAAGTTGAAGAACGGAAAGAAGAAGATTAAAATACGACAATCGACGTTCATGTATTATGACTTTATGACGAAAATGTTTGGTTCAATTTGACCAAAGATTGTACTGGATGGATTTTCCACCAAAAGTCTTTAGCCTGAGCCATAAACTTTAAATACGCTTAAAAACATTGTGCACCACTTGTATGCTAATAGATTACATTATAGAAAATAAACAAAAATAAATCCCTAAAGTTGTTAATTGTTGGACTATTACTAACGCATTACATGCTAATATGAATTCCACGAACTTGTAATTCTTTTGAGGTATTTGAGTTAACATGTAAACTATATTTCGGGTACGTTGCTTTTGTACAAGTCTATAAACAAATATAAACAAAATACGAACTACAATTCACAGATTGAAAATCAGGTTACGGATCTATGTAGATCCGTGAATATTCATTGATGGGACGTTAAATCCTCTGAATAGCGATACAATGTTCTGGGTAGCGTAAACGTATCCGAGCTGGCAGTACTTAATCCGATAAATATTGAAACTGGTTGTTGGTAATTGATTTTGCCTAACCCCTGATACGTATAATGTTTATGCGATAAATTAAGTAAGGCAAAGTTGAAACATTGCCTATAATAAAGGTACGGAAAACAAACCATATATTTTTTGTTATATATGTATTTAGTATTCACGAGTTACTTATACAATTTGTACTGACGACTTATGGACGACTTAGAACCTTATTAACAAACAGAAGTAATATATTAGTAACATTACTGCTCAGAACTTTAGTATCTTAATATCTAATATAATGGTTAAATGAAGGGTATATCAATAATGAAAAACCTACGCACAGTGTTGTTTTCTACCTATTTTTCACCAAAACATATATAATGTCCACGTCTGATGAATAAATAAATAAAATATTATGTAATTGAAAACATTTTTAAGACCTGGATAGGGTATTATAATGGTATATTCTAAAGGTTAAGATATATAAAGCCTTGTATAATAATCATTGTGATCGTCTTATTAGGTATAAACATAATTACGTTTGGTTTGATTAGTAACAACATTTTTTGAAGTTTCTTGGATGGATAAATGTTAGTGGACAGTGCTAGAATCCTATTTTATTAACTAGCTCCTTTTCTCTTGTAAAAGGATCACAAGGTTATAAAATACCTAATAAAAGGACCTCTCGCACACCTAAAAACTGTGGACAAGGCACACGGTTCCACGAAGCTCACCCCGAAGAAAGACGTTAAGTAGGGGAAAGGACTATAGTCCATAGCGAGGGGTTCCAGCATAAAGAGAGCTTGCTCATTGGTAAAGCGTAAGCATAAACTGCCACCGAAGTTGCTCTTGTCAATGCGATTAATGCATTATCCAGTTTAGTGAATGTACGTAGTAGAATCACACGTAGAATATAATCGGGCACACTGGCCTTAAAAACAAAGCTCTCCATACGCGCCACCCTATTGGCAAACCCGCCGCGAGTGCAGACGTAATGTACCACCAGTTACAAGGTCGGTACGTCTGTTGGCCGCCGAGTACGTCATAAGTATACTGCTCACCACAAGGGAATGAGTTTCCACGTTGAGAGGCTTTCGAGCGCAGCCTTGAAGTCTCCTCCCGCCAGAACCATTGCAATAACAGATATAGTGATAATAATAAATTAGTCTTCAGAAAGGTTTATCAATTTACCATCAGATAGGGTAAATATAACTGACGTTGAGTGTTATGTATTGCGATCCAATTTGTCTAACCCACTAAAAAGTTGCCTTTATACATTGGAAGGATATTACAGATTATTTAACATATAAATTTGGCAGATTAAATTTGTAATAAATTTTATTATGTGAATAATAATTAAATTTTATGTAATGAGTAACGTCGATAATGAAAAATTTAGAGCTATAGTGGAAGTGTATTCATCTTGAAAAAACATGTCAGAGTTAGCAGCAGCCTTGCCAACAATCTTGATTCATTTACGTCCAATTGGAACAACAGATTGTCTCAATATTACAGGAGCTTCGGCTGGAATTTAAACTATTTTCTATATTAAAAGGACATTACATCATGCAAGGGTTTAGTATCTAAGAGGTATCTTTCAAAGACGTTATAAGTATGTTTTTAGCCATTTTTAGTTAAATACAATTTATTCGTAGTAAAGAGATAAAGGCTTACAAAATTAAAAAACATTGCTAAAGCATACGCTTTTTTTATACAAAATGTATTTTAAATCTTTAATTAAATCAAGATCAATCTTTCTAGTATCATGATGACAAGTGAAGGGATAAACAAAAATTAAATGACATTTCTGTCTTAACTTTCAGTAAGTTAATTAACAAGATTTCACTAATGAACAAACTACAGAAGAGCTGTATTTATTTGTGCTTTATTATATTAGTTAATTATTTATATTGGCACTATTTCAAGCAGCTCCTAACACAGATTATAATTTATGATTAAGAGTAGCCAATGTTTGTATTTATGTCAGATTTCCAGAATTATGCTTATAAGAAGATAAAAGACGATTGCTTTAAGAAGAATCGTCGAAATCGGCGAAATGGCTATAGGAAAAGGTAAGTTTGCTGTTTATTAATAAAGCTGCTCACAGTTTTTCTCTCGTCGTCACATATTCAGTTCTTACCTTACCAGCCAGTAAATAGCCCACTGCAGGACATAGACCTCGACTTATATTTGTCATGCTATATTAGACACTTCGCGCCTTAGATGCTGTTACCTGTTATCTGTAAGCTTAATTATGATCTGGTTTTTTTCAAATGGTTTCCAATGGTCCCACAAGAAAAATCCTGTTCCAGGGTATAATTTCTCTGCCAAATATCATATCCGTTGAGTTTTTTTAAAGTGATTGAATCACAAACATTCAAAGAATTTCAATAACATTCATAGAATTAAGTTTCTTCAAAACTCGTCCAACAGATTTTAATTATATCCGTTCAAAGTAAATTCGACAACATACATATACATAATTTAATATTATAGTTTAGATATAGATATGCACAACGGGCTTTTCGCCTCTCAGGGTGACATAAAAGGTGATCAAACTCGTAATCGACTTTTTTAATGTAGTTAAAACATAATTTTTTGTTCATCATATTTTGCATGTGGTCTTCGCCTGTAACTGTAGTGGCACTGAGCTAATATCATTGATGTATACATTTCATTTGTTGTAATAGTGTACATTATGTTCAGTATTAAATATACGAATAATCAAGTAACTAATATCGTTCACTAAATAATTAAAACGATTTTGATAGGTATTTCCTTCGTACGGAATACCACTTCACAGATTTTAGTTTCTTTGTGTAATCTAACACCGGCGTTCTTTTAAAGTGATATAACATCGTCGAAATTAAAATACGCAGTAACTAGGAGCCCAAATTTCATTGAAAAAAATTACTAAAAAAATTGCGGGTCTGCATGAGGTCGTTGGCAGGTCTTACATTTAATATCAAATATATTAGTATTTTCGTATAGGCGAAAATGAAACAAACTAATAGGTTTGATAACCAATTCATTTCTTAACATAAAAATGTTTGTTATATTCTTGTAGTAATGACAAAGTCCTTATAACACACTAAACAAAGGCTAAAGAAGCGTGTTTTTTTACTAATCATTTTTTTTCGATAAGACAAACAGGCTGTTGAATTCTCTGTGAGTGTCGTCATTTTGTAATAAAATTCCAATAGGATATTTTATATAGATTCCAATTGTGTAATATTTTTCAGGTCGATACTTAATTAGCATAAATAATTATAATTTAATGAAAAAGGGGACGCTCCAGCCATTTTCTTTTCTCACCTCGAGTTAAGCTGACAGCTGAATGTCAAACTGTGTGTCTAAAGTTTGAAATGAAAAATACCTGTACTTTATGGGCACATTAGTGTTTGACGAAAAAAATTATTCAGTTAATCCAATTAAAATTTAAATAATCGATTATTGAACTAAACATTTTGACTTTTGGCGCGGACTCAAGCCAGAAAACAAGTTTTTTCACTTTTTCAATGTTTTCTTCGGTAACGGCAGTGTTTGGGCGTCCCGACCTGGGGTCATCTTCGAGCGACTCCATGCCGTGTTTGTATTCTCGGTTGCAACGTATTACGGTGGAAAATGAAGATGCAGACTCCCTATAAACTGCAGACATTTCCTCAATTATTTTCGTCGGCATTTTGTTCTTCTTTGTGAGGAATTTTATGACAGCTCTGTACTTCAATTTCGTGCAAAGCTCGGTGCTATAAACATACCCGTTGCTGGCCGGGAGGCCACTCAACAGGTTATGTCGGACTCGGATCTCAGAAAGGGAAACATACCGACTAAAAACCATCCATGTTGCTGTAGGATCCGAGGCCTTTACAGCTTCATCTATAGAGACGTGCGAGAGCGGAGGCTCGCAATTTGGAAAGAAAAGGTGCGGCGATGGCTGCTGCTGTGAAGCACGTCCCCTGAAATAGAAAGAAAACTTCCAAGATGAGGGGAAGGGCTAGGCTATTCGAGGGCCCCGACAAGGAGGTGAACCTCGTCTGGGTTCTTTATGTGATAGGACCATTAGTAACGACCTCTGCCTCGAGCAATTCTTGTGCGGGTCGTGAAGTCCTGGCGACGAAGTCTATCTAGTCTATCTCGTTGTGTTAGCAGTAGGTCCTGGTTAGTGTGGGTGCGTGTGCGTGGCCTCATACGCGTTATTAATACGAGTGATTAGGTCATCATCGTCTATGATTCCGTTTTTGGGGCGCCGCAAGCGGGAATGATGCTAATGATATGAAACTTGTCATTTCTATTGCTTAGGATGCTCAAAACTTTTCTGCCGCCTTAGCCTTACGGGTGAATATGTGAATGAATGATGAATTAATAATAATAATATTTTTTCTTTATTTCTCACCACACATGGCATGAGAATACATGAATGTAAGGATTTGAACTATTTTAACGACATTGTCATTCGTGGGAGTCTGGTACCCGTGCAGGTTCAAAGACCCGTGACACCAGGTGAAATAAATGAATGTAAATTCTTTATCACACAATCTACCAATGTCTTTTAATTAGTTTTTTCTGACAGAGAAGAAACAGGCCGAAGAAACTCCGTAGGTATCGTTTTAATGAATTTTTTTTTGTTTGTTTTGATGTAATGCATTAAAAATATGGTTATATAGGCTGAAAGCAACTGCTACATATAGTGATCCACATAATTAAAGCACGAGTGCACTGCTAACCCGAACAAACCAGTCTCCACAAGCAAAACCAGTTCACAAGTATGATGCATGCTGCACCGATATCATCTCATCGTCAATATACAACCTCAGCTGCACGTAGTGCATCCTGCTAACAAACGAACATGGCTCTAGCTACCTAGTAATGGCGAATACCATGATAGGTGCAGTACTATTAATGCGAAGGAATTGGCAATGCATTCACCAGCGCACTTGCTCAGGCTGGTGAGTAAGACAAAGTTTACAAAAAATGTATATAGTAGCTTTTGCTGTCGCTTTCTATATATTTTTTTCTATATTTAAAAAACGTTACCTTTCACTGGGCTGATCATACTCGGGTGAAATTTTGGTCATCAGCTGGTTGACAAAGCCTAGTTAGTTTATAAATTATATTCCCCCTTATATCTTTATAAATATACCCCGCTTATTTTTCATTGTTTTTAAAAACGTTACCTTCCGCTGTAGAAATTTCTGCTGTGTCCCGGAAGCAGTTTACATACATGAATTGTACATAGAGACACATCCAGACCGCGAACTATTATTTGTACTCCATACAAATACTAGTACAGTGCCGGAATCGAACCCGCGACCCACAACGCCGTAGCTAAACGCTTAGGCACTACGCCACCAAGTTTCTTTCGTGTAAAGGCCTATATTCAGTCGTGGATTAAAATAGGCTGACGAACTCAGAAATATCATAGTTTCTTTTCATGTTAATGTGTTTTGTTGAAAACAATTATTAAAACATTCATCGAGACTTGGATAGCCAGTTTAATCACTGGAAATGGTCTATAAAATATTTTATCCTGGGTTTCGAAGTAGCAACAGTTCTTCACTTAATCGCAGCTTTTAAGATTGACTAGAAATTTTTTTAAACTAAAATGGTTGGAGCTCTCTAGATGTAACATTAACTCCACATGAAGCAGAGTGCATTACACAATAAACTAAGCTGCAAGAGCAGTTTTTCAAAACGTTTAATTACTTAGAATCTTAGAAAATTTTGTTAGCATCGCTAACTATTTTCATTTTATTAAAAGCTAAAAAAAAGTTATAAATAACTGGTGAATAAAATATTATACAATCACTATATAATTTAATCACAATAAAATAAAATGCACCTGAAAAATCTACTTTCATGATGAGACTTATCTAAACGTATGATGAGACTAAATGGGATAATAATTAAACTTTCGAGTTTCGTTATATTCGTGGGTCTGTAAACGGGAAATACCATCTCTTTCTCCCAATGCTGCACCCCTGATAGTCAATAAACGAGTACCTGGTGAGCAAGTTATGGCGGAATATCCATCCGAATTTCCCGAAACCAAATCCGCCATAGTCGCGTTTGTTTTGTAGCAAGACCGGATATCACATGTCGGTGAGGTTGGCATTTGGAGAAAGAGACGGAATATTATCCCCAGTGATCAGTAGTGGACTACAATAGACTGATGTAGTAGTATGTTGTGATTTCTCTGATACTGCCTTGGTCCACCCTGCACTCCTTACATCGGGAAAACCAAAAAGGCCTAGAATTCCTACGCCATAATAGCATTAACAATAAACAATATTGGTGAATAATCGTAAATTACCATAACAGAAATCAACTAAAAGGAAATTTCAAATAAATTTCGTGTTTAAAAAGAGTGTCGAACTTCTAGTTTTAAGAGAGTAGGTAAGGCCTGAGATAACGTATCCCAGTCTTTTAAACTTTATGTGGGACCAGTCCCAAGTTAAGTTTTGCAGCCACAATTGATGTAATAAAGTTTTACTTTTATTAAGCATGTACTAATCAATCCTGATGGATCGAATATTTTGAATAAAGAAGAGAGTATCAGTCGTTTAATGAGCAGATTATTTATAGAGTGGGGTGAAACTTTAACAGGAAAATTAAGTTTCAGTGGATCAGTAGATGGTGATTCGCTAAGTAATAAATTATCATTATTAATATATCTAAGATATAAGTAAGATCCACTATTGATGGGAAGTTCGTTTTGAACTTACGGAGGTTCTAGCACCCCTATTTTAATACATACAGCTTGGTGGATATAACGAGAGGAGCCAGTAATTAAGTCATCGACAAAGAAGTATGCTGTATTATGTATTTGGCCAACCGATCTGAGCATTTTTCTCCAATCTGTCATATACAACGAGTGCTTAAATAGCTGGAACTTCCCATGCCGTAAGTAACAGTATTCAGCTGAAATGCCTTTATGGGCATAGACTCATTTTCTCTACATAGAATTAGCTAAAGATCTCGGTTATTCTTGTTAACCGGAACCTGGCGACACATCTTCTCGATGTAACCGGTTAGGAGCTATTTGTATTGTCGAGCTCTTATTAAAATAGAGAGTCTTGCAGGTTAGGTGTCACCAAGAGAAGATCATTAATTGACAGACCCGATGAAGTAAGAGTAGAACCATCGAACACGACCAAAACGATACAAAAAAAAGATACGATAGTAGAGCGGTTAGGGGATTTGACTCGATCCCCTATGTTGTTGGCTCGTACCAATGAGTTTTCGCAACTTAGGTAAGATTTTTATCGTTGGCTAGAACACTAAGGTGTTGTCAGGCTCACCACCTGACACATTATAACAGAAGAAATTATGAGGGAAAATGGGGAAAAGGAAGGAAAAGGACTTATTATTTATTTTTATTACAAATCACATAATAATCTACAAACGGCTGTAATAAAAGTTATTTCCACAATATTTGACAGATAATTTATAGAGCAAGTTATACATATAAACATTTGAAATTAAACTTTTATTTACGGATTTTGTCGTGTTTAATTAGATTTTTTTAAATCCCGAGATTTTAGGTGCTTTACAGCACCCGTGGTCGCATTCTGAGGGACTGAGGTGTTTGACGTCCTCTTGTCATAGTTAACCCGTTACCGTCAGCTTTATAAATCTAATTAAACGTAATAAAATAATAATAGTTTCATTTCAAATTTGAAGTATTCGGATAAATACAAGAAATCATTGCATACAAATATTTTTAATAAATGACGCGGTAAATAAAACTGAAATATATTCCTAAAAGAATTATATGGGAGTTGCCTTGCCTTGCGTTCGGTTTAGCCTACCTTTATAATGCCTGTTTTATATTGCGTTACTCATATAACAAAAGGCGACAAGTGTGCAAAGTCCCCTAATAAATCAGACCGTATTATTGTTCAGGTGCTATCGACGTCGTTATGGTCAATATGGACGAAGGTTTTATGTTTCGCTGGCAATTACATTATTTGCGTTGAATACAAATACAATTTGCCGTATTTTTATGGCCTATTATAAATAAACTTATCATTATCATCATCACGTGCGGTTGAGGTTGAAGTCTCAAATAAACTGTTTGGTAACCCTTCACGTGTCATAACTTTGAACCAATTGAAATTCTATTGGTATGAGTCATATTATTACTTATGACACTTACGAGGAATAAATTAGTAATCTGTTTAATATGATCTATATTTTAAACTTTTGCACGAATTTTGTACTGTTTACAGCGTATAACCTATATAATTCAATGTAATTAGAAAATACAGTAAAATATGTGTTTTTCTTGTCATGTCGATAATTTTGACGTTATTAGCATATAAAAGACATAAGTAACCAGTAACCATCTACAACGGCAATAAGTATCTTTATTTTTAGTTAAAAACGACGAATTCTTAGATAAGTTTCGGAATGTGACCATAACAGTGATTTTAATTAAAATCTGTCACAGGCGAAGAAAACGTTTTCTTTACTGAAAAATAATAAAAAAGACAGCAACGTTCTTTGCCCGCATTCTATAGGTTGGGACTTTAGTAAGATTTTATGATTTGTCATGGCCGGTTGCAACAAGTCAAAAAATTTTATTTTGTAAAACATTGTATGATTATAGGCAATTAGTTTTTCAGCTCGACATTTGACATTTCTCATCATAACATAAGAATTATAGACGAAGACGGGATCACCGTCTAACCCGTTCTTTGTATTTTTATTGGTGCATTATTATTATTATATACTCTGTGAGAAAATATCTGAGAGCTTCTTTTTTATATACAGCGCGACTTAAGTTAAAACTATTACTGAGTTCTGTAATAGAAATAGTAATAAAAACTACTAAGCCATGTTGATTGTTACTTTGTAAGTAAATTGCGGTATAGGTTCTTGCAAGCAATGGTATAAACACTTTATACTTAACTGATTTCATTTAAAATAAGGCTCTCAAAATTAAGATCGATAATATTAAAAAGAAGTCATAGAAAATATTTTTTAACTAAGGTTTTTCTATAATGATGAAATTTGTCTGTAACAAAAATATTATTTACTAGCTGTTGTACCCAGCCTTACCTGGGTTATTAATTAAAAAAAAAGGAATTAGAAAATGATTGAAACCATTGAACATATATCCTTCGTAAGGATAAAAATCGGTCCAGTGCATTTAAAGATTAGCCTGTACAATGACATACAGTTACGTCTTTATACTGAAACTTCGCGATACCATATGTCACACTATTGTAGTTAGTACACTATAATAAATATTACGACTTAAGCAGTCGGTTCGGAACAAAAGATGCTTAAATGTTTAGAGGAATGTTTTTTCCTAAGAATATAGAAGATTGAAAATCTTTTGTTTAAGATGAAGTGAAAAACGTTACTGGGTGAAAATGACAAATGCTAATAAGGGAGTAGAAGAGGGAGGTTTGTAAGCTTATTCAACTATTATTACTCTACTGATAATATGTATATTAGTTTTTTGTATGGTGGTGGGGCGTAAGAAGCATATCTCTTGTGCGAGCGTATCGGCACAGTACTCTCCAACCCGCTAGCATAACGTGGTAAGAATGGGCAAAAATCTTAAGAAATGGTTTTCGAAGATGTCGATTTATCTTCATCGCTTTGCTCTTACGCCTGTCATACATAAACGTTGACATAGATAACGGATATTAATTCGGCACGAGTTTGCGTGGCCGTAAGCCCAGCTGCAAGCCGTACGATGAGCCCACTTTTCGCCTCGCTCGAGTCGTATCGCCAAATCTTATGGCTTACTCCAGAGTTTGCCATAAGATTTTCAAGGCAATCGCCCTTTACGGCACCTACGAGAAGAAAGAATTTGGTAGATTTTTTTGGTGAAAGTGGGCAAACGAGCATATTTGGGAGATGGGAAAGAGGAGAGGGAATGGGAAAGGGGGCAGAGGGCCTCCGCTAACCTCACTCAACAAACGAACTACATTACTTCACCCTGGTATTTTCCGAGGCTGTGGTCGAGCCGTTCCATTGCAGACCCATTAGAGCAGCGGCAAAAGCCGCTTGATGACCTACATACTGTTACGGGAAGTTGATGGATGTAAGTGGCTAAGTAGGATGTTGAGTGAAAAGAATTGTGTTGTCCTACGTTGAGCAGAGGCCTTGTGACAGGTTGTGATGTTGACGATAATGAAATCATGAAGTTATTTTAAACTTTTTTGCATCGGAAATTAAAGCATGTGAAACTATAAATATTCATGGTAAAGTTTACTATTGTCTCTTAGTAAACTTTACAATATATCAACTTGAATTCAAAAGGGTCGTAAATGTGTGACTTCGGACGACAATATGCCTTCTGAAACTGAGTAATACATTCTCTGGCAGCAACCAAAACAAATGCATCATTAATCACTGTTGAACCCTTACGTCTCTTATAGTAGTCTGTAGGGCTGAAATTTTACAAATAATTATACTAAAGAATATAACCAGTTACCTGGTTTAGTGTTATAACTTTAAACGACAACTATTAAATAATTAAAAAGATTTTGAAAATTCAAAAGTGCATATCCATTATGTACCTAATTAAAAAAAATAAGCACTTGTGAAGCGCCCAAATCGAGATTACAAAGGACTTTACTCGTTTATATGTTTGTGGAGAAAAAATACGCGATTTGTTATAAATTGAAACAGTATCAGACAAACCAAAAAATTCCTACTACTAATAGATCAGTCTATTTTATTCCACTACTGAACATAGGCGTCTTAAAGACAAAGGCAAGCGGGTCGGTGAGCGCAGTGCCGGTACCACTAGTACGCACTAGTAACGTTCGAGACCTCATCAATCATCGCAGAATAATAAAAAACCGACCCAGTGCTTTCCTGGGCATAGTTCTTTCAAAAGAAAGCGTATTGGAACCAATATTGAAAAATAAAATTGGAAAAACACTCTTATGCAGGGTAGATGGGTTAGTGAGCACAGTATTGGTACCCATTCTTTACCACTAGCACAGTTTTATCATAGGTATACCATGCCACTATTACATGGTTTTTGAGTTTGGCATATCATCGTCATTATACCTATATTAATATTTGAACATCGAACATTTGAGTACCTTTTACTAACTACTACTAAATACTAATTTATTCTAATAAAAGAAGTGGAATGAAGCTTATATCATTTGAAAGGTACTCTGAGCCATAGATGTGCGCAAAAAAGAGAATTATGTGTTTATTGCCGTAAAGACATGTTTTTTTATGGGACAGGCGGCAAACGAGCAAGCGCTTCGTCTGATGGTAAGTGATTACCGTTGCCCACCTACATCTGCAACACCAGAGATGCTGCAGGTGCGTTGCCGGCCATTAAGGGTATTTGGGAGATAAGGAGGGAGAGGGAAAGGGGGAATAGGCCCCCGGTTACCTCATTCACCGAACGAAACGTAGAAGCACAAGATGCCTCTACTTCACGTCGGTATTCTGGGAGGCCGTAGTACCATTCCGTTCGAACCGGCCCATTCGAGCAGTCGCTTGGCTCTACCACGTGTTTAGATAAAATAATAAAGTGAACATATTTTATCATGTTTTTCATATTCCAAATAGCGTTCAGGTAAGAATGGTCGAATTTCGACTACAGACGATGCTATTTCTAACTAACGTAAGCAAATCTTACATCTTAGTGTTTTTGTTTAATCTTCCTCTAATTATATCTTGCTACTAAATAGCAAGAACTAAAAACTAAAACTAGCAATTAGACAGGATATAATAATCACACATGATAATTTATTTACAAGTTTATACATTGTTTTAATGAAATTAGTATAGCTATGTACTAAATAAATATTTTATTCTCATTCTAGCTTTCGCCCACGGTTTCGGGCGCGTGAAGAATCTTTCCGAGGTGTTTCTGGGATAAAAATTGTGGGATGTCCATTTCTGGACTTCAAGGTTATTCTTCTTCTCCATTAAAAATTTCATAAAAATACGGTTCTGCCATTTATGCGTGATTGAAAGATAAACATTCAAATAAATATACTTTTACATTTAAGTATACATATTAAATGAAGGATAGTAAAATAAACATGTAAATTAAATAATTAGAACTACTACATATAAGTTGTATACTGGTACTTACTGTTGTTTTTAACGTTCTGCCGTTTTGTTGGCTACTTGCCTTTCTTGAGTAGAATGTCTTAATCTTAAATTCTCTGTCGGAAGTGGAAAGAGCTTATTTCACGCGTGGTTAAGCAGATCCTTGTGGATACGGTTTATCAGCGTGATTTGTGGTTGGTTTATTTGTTTTATCTTGCTTTAATTTCTTTGAGTAAACATTTGTTTAACTGTGTATGTATGTACGACGGCTTGTTACACTTATGGGTAGGCAGAGTTTGTTATTTGGTTCAACTCATTTCATAGTATCAATGGATGGATGAGCTAGTAATAAATAAATTTTCATCAGACAGATACCGCTGGGGAAACTTATATTGATATATGTAAGTAAGAGTCGATTGATAATTGTCAGCATAACGACTAAATTAAGCAATTTAAAGATCTTGGAATTTTAATTTAAAGAATTTAAGAGGTTTTCCGTAAAAGATAAAGTTTAAAATTTAAATTCATCATTTAATTTGCCTGTGTAAGTACATAGAGTATTTATATTCGCAAAAATGTTTAATACAACTAATTACAAAATACTTTTTGATAAATGTTAAAATATGGAGTTATCTCTTGCTGTACTGTTTACTATATATAATCCGTAAGATATGAAATATAAAACAAAATTTAATTTAATTATCTCGACGTGTTGAAGCAATGGACATTCTACTGTTATGACTCATGTCACAAGTGGTGGCGAAATAAGGGAAGAGTTTTGAAAATCACATGGCGTCTTGAAGTGGCGAATTGACCGCTTAACTTTTTTTTCATGTCGAAATACCTGACGAATACCCATCCTCTCAGGCAACACTCGGCAATGACAGGTTATGTCAGGCTTGCACCGACTAAAGCCCCAAAACCTTCTCCGCATGTTGGCAGGGTCACGGGAAAGCTTTCGCACACAACCGCGGTCTCACTATCGCCGCCCTCTTCTCGGGAGAGAACGTATCCTTTCCCACTCAGTCCTGGCTACCTAACCCACTTCCAACGCGTGGCGATTATATTTAATAGTAGAAGCTGTTATTTAACGACGGTGGTGGAAATACTATCTGCAGTTGTTAACTGCGCAGAAGATATTACAGTGCCGTATATGTATGCGAAAATACATAAACGGAAGAAGGGCCAAATGCGGTGTCAGAGGCACAGGGATGAACACAACACAACCAAACCTGAAAACTAATAATTTGTGTTTTGCACAAATATTGATGAACCCATGGTTCAGGAATCGGAAAAGATGACCAGTATGCCATTATTTGATAATAAACCACCGATAAAAAGTTGTCCCTCCGTTTCAACGGTGCAATAGTAACTAGTTAATGAAACGCAATAGGCTTATCCGACATTATTCCGATGATATCCCGGTCCTCAGTCTGAGCGAGATTAGGATGGCACTCAAATAGCTTAAAAACGGCAAGGCGTCAAGTGAGACGGAATTATAGCTGAGCTTCTGAAAGCGGGTGGAAAACCGATACTTGTAGTTTTTCAGAAGCTAGGTAATTCCGTCATTCATGAAGGTGTTATAATGCCCTAAGCGTGGTGTATTAGCGTGCTTGTCCTATTCTTCAAGAAAGAGGATAACTGTCTATTGAAGAATTATAGACCAATATCGCTTCTAAGCAGCGTCTACGTCCTGTTTTCGAGAGTCTTATCAAATCGTCTAGTAAACAGACTTGACGACTTCCAGCCTCCCGAATAAGCCGTATTCCGAAAAGACCGTAGACCGTAAAAATATTGTAGACCACAAGATATACTGTACAGAAGACCGAGGAGTACAATTTACCATAATGTCTGGCGTATGTGGACTATGAGGAAGCTTTCGAGTCCATCGAAATTTGGGCGGTGCTACAATCTCTCCAGCGGTTTTAGATAGAGTCCCGGATAACGAAGTGGTGAGATGTTTTGTACAATGAGGCTACAATGTCTATCCGAGTACAGAACTAGAGTACGAAACCAATGCAACTGCAGAAAGTTGTAAGACAGGGTGAAGTCACATCCCGAACTCTTTACCGCTGCATTGGAAGACGTTTTCAACAGCTGAAATGGAAAGGATTCGGTATCAACATCAATGCCGAATACATCACTTTCCTTCGATTTGCTGACGACTTACTTCTTATGACAGGATCGCTGGAGGAGCTTAGCACTATGTTCAATGACCTCAATAATGTCTCCCAGATGTACATGGTCAAGACGAAGTTCATGTCAAACGTCCATGTCACACCAATACCGGTTGTTGTTGGGAACAATAGTTACAATAGTAGTAATTAATGTTTTTAGTTGTGTCAGAACATTAGTATGAACTAAAAACGTTACAGATAAATGTCCTAATTTAAACATGGTTTACTTACTTTCCAAAACATATGTTGGGTATGTTTAGGTAGAAGGCATAAACAACAATGAGGTGCCCTGCGCCCTTTCTTCATTCCAGGAAAATTAGAACCGAAATTTGTACTGCCTGTAAACGGAAGCTCTTCATTTCCTTGTTGCTCGCGTTGGGCTTGTTGTAGGCAGTAAATTATTTTTCATTTCATTACATGTTCAAAGACGTGATTTCAATACTAAGAAAAGATGCTTTGATTTTATCATGTATCGAAATCTTTTGGCTCTTGAATGATAAAAAGAATCATGATTTTCATGTATCGATACCAAATTATAATAACATTGTTTTTGAAATATATTATAATAAATTAACAAAAACACTGAAAAATATAAAGTAAACGCAGTACGTCAATCAGATAAAGAAACAGTATAATAATAAAACTTATGTGAACATATTTAAAAACAAATCTAGGCGATTAATTAAAAACAATTTTATTTAAAGTGGTCGCCTTTTTGATATAAGCCTTAAATCTCTTTAGCCACGAATCTTTAAATTTACGCTCTGTCTCCATGGCGAATATAGCCAGTGCTACTTCTAAAATTTTAAGACTGAATATATCATCTTGGGCAGACTATGTAGTATTGATCACAATTTGTAATTCAACGGGTTCAAATATTGACTGGACGAGGGCCAGTCCTCAGCTCCTATGAAATTCGAAAGATTTCGAGTCAGGTTTGAGTTGTTCGTGCCGTATGACACGTAGCAGAGTCTTCCTGGAAATTCAATGGAATGTCGAATTATAGCTTTGATAGCCAAACGTAGTAAAGACGCTCATTTACTAACGCAACTAGATGCTTAAAGCTCAAGATTGAGCTAATTGGCACTACTGTGAAGAAGCATATCTTTAGTAATCTTTAGACTGATGTTCATGATAAAGTGGTTTTTCTTTGTATAATAATATATCCATTTTGTAAAAAGATCACAACGGTCACCGCACTAGGATTGCAGATCTGTAGAATAGTGGCCAAAAATAATTCTTAAAATTAAAATTACAGAGCGTTGCTAGTTTTTTAGTCTCAAACAAACGGCTGAGCCAATTTTAGCGTAATATAGAAATACCTAGTGTCCAGAAAAAGGGTATAGGCATTTAACTTACTACTTTATTTAGGAAACACCGGCACATTTACAGCACGAGTGAAGCCGCGGGCGGAAGTCAGTGTTTTCACAAGAAAAAATTTTAAGTACATTTTACTTTTGTTGTTTTATTATTAAAAGTTAAATCATTTATTTTAGTAATATTATAATATATTATATTTATTTCTTAGTGAGCGTTTGTGCCCACGTGTCTATATGTCAGTATCTGTACATCTATTATGGTGCAACATATCAACCATTAGATGAAACTTTAACTGAATGTAAAAATTAATAGATAAACTCTGTTACTACATGCGTGTCTTTGATTTACGTTACATAAACGAAGCATAAAAGAGGACAGGTTATCAATAATATGTACTGTAATGGCCATACTTACATAATTCATGAAACTAATAAGTACATAAAAAAAATATGCATAAAACATTGTGAAGGTATTGCCTGAAACAGTCGTAATGTCGAATAATTGTTTGCAATCTATGTTTGCAATTTAAACCTCAAGCATTATTTACCACAGAATCTGGCAAGCGGAGGCACTTATCATTGCAGCTTTAGCTTCTTCTTCCGTTATAAATAGGCGTATTATAAAATGATACTCACATGGGCGACAAAATGCGCTGCTCTGCCAAAAAGGAGGGAGCCAAATAGCATCTCACTTTTTCTGAGTTAGGCCTCCATCCCAAACGACCCTTTAGAAGCTTCGCTTCAATTATAAGTGGAGTTGACCAAAATTAAAATTATATAATCTTTGTCAGATAGGCCGATCTTAAATAGGTCAATATATCAAAGCTAAGGAGAAACAGTACCCTGCAGGTTCCCTGGCTAGTAATATAACTCATAAGAGTAAAAAAAATACACTGTAAAAAATATTTATGTACATTTGAAATTATAATGATTTTATTATTAAATGATATTGTAATATAGTATTGAAAAAAAGATAAGAAAAGATAAAACATGTTTCATAAACATTTACTACACTAATATGGTGTTTTGATATAATATATTAGTGACGAGATGTTTTACCTATATCGGCATGCAAATGTTAGCTAAATGGCATGCTTCATATTAAAAACTTAAAATGATTGCAATCATAGTACATGAAATATCGTGAATTATTATTAACTTTAATTCAATCTGCAAATTACAACTTTATTTTGAAATAATGTTGTAATTTGCAGATTGATTGCTAAAACCTCAAACACCTCGTTTGTACATAGTCATCATCATTATTTTCATCATTTCAGCCTATCACAAGTCCACTGCTGAACATAGGCCTCCCCCAAGGATTGCCATGAAGCTCGGTCCTGAGCCACCAGCATCCATCGACTTCCCGCAACACTGCGCAGGTCGTCACTCCAACTTGTGAGGGGTCGTGCTACACTGTGTTTGCCTGTACGTGGCTGCCACTCGAGAACCTTTTTTCCCCAACGGTTGTCAGTTCTGCGAGCTATCTGGCCGGCCCATTGCCACTTCAGCTTGCTGATCCTTACGGCTATATAACCATTAGTTCTACTGCGGATATCATCGTTGCAGACTCTATCACGCAGAGAAACACCGAGCATAGCCCTTTCCATAGTCCGGTGAGCAACTTTGAGCTTACTGATACGGCCTGCAGTGAAGGACCAAGTCTCAGATCCGTTTGTCATCACTGGTAACACGCACTGGTTGTATACTTTGCTTTTAAGGTTTTGCGGTATAATCGATGAGAAGATACGTCATATCTACAACTTCGAGCCTTTTGTTCCCAACAACAACCGGTATTGGTGTGACATGGACGTTTGACATTAACTTCGTCTTGTCCATGTTCATCTTAAGACCATCCTGTTGGGAGACATTATTGCGGTCATTGAGCATTGTGCTAAGCTCTTCCAGCGATCCCGCCATAACAACTATTCGTCGGCAAATCGAAGGTGAGTGATGTATTCGCTATTGATGTTGATACCGAATTCTTTCCAGTTCAGCTGCTTGAAACATCCTCCAATGCAGCGGTGAAGAGTTCTAGGGATATGACATCACCCTGTCTTACACCTTTCTGCAGTTGGATTGGTTTCGTACTCTGGTTGTACTCGGATAGACATTGTAGCCTCATTGCAAAAACACCTCAGCACTTCGATATACCGAGAGTCTATCTGGCACCGCTGGAGAGACTGGAGCACCACCCAAATTTTGACTGAATCGAAGACTTTCTCATAGTCCACATACGCCAGACATTATGGTAAATTGTACTCCTCGGTCTTTTGTACAATCTGGCGAAGAGTATGTAAGTGGTCTATGGTACTATAGCCTTTTCGGAATCTGGCTAGTTCGGGAGGCTGGAAGTCGTCATGTCTGTTTACTAGACGATTTGAGATGACTCTCGAAAACAGCACGTAGACGCGGCTTGGAACCGATATCGGTATTAATAGAACAACCACGCTTCTGCTTCACGCTTTCGGCGTAACACCGCCATGAATGACGGAATTAAACAGCTTCTGATGGATAACAAGTATCGGTTTGCCACCCGCTTTCAGAAGCTCAGCTGTAATTCCGTCCACACCCGGCGCCTTGCCGTTTTTAAGCTGTTTGAGAGCCATCCTAGTCTCGCTCAGACTGACGTCCGGTATGTTATCGGAATAAAATCAGATAAGCTTGGCTCTTGGGTCGTTACCCACATCAGTGTGTGGTTCCAACGACGTTATGACGTTGTTGTACATAGTGCAAATTACTGACTAATAAAAAGGCTCTAGCGACCGACTGATTAATGTAAACCAATAAGATCTGATTTATCGAACCCAAATCTCACAGACAACTGTGTGTGCGGTGTGTACTGTGTTTTTATAAATAAGGTAACTAACTAGTACACAGTCCAGTCCTCAATGGTAAGTGGTTACTGCAGACCATATATATTTAGAAAGAAAGGTCTAAAAATTGATAAAAATTGTAATTGGAGTTAGTAATTTAAAGACGATCGAATTTGTAAATATTCTTTATTACGGAATTTTATGAAAAAAAAAATTGTATTACAATATAAATCTCAATATTATAAGAACAAAATGCAAAAGTCGTCAGTAACAGGTGTCGGCTATGTGCGAAGTCCCCTAATATTTTAAAAGACTTTATATCCAGGTACCATTGACAACGTAACGGTCAGTATGTAGACGTTTTATGAGGCGTTGTTCGCATGTAAGGTATAAAAGTTTCTCATAGGTTAGAGAAAGTCTACGATAAAGTATTTTATTAAGTGTCCAATATAAAATAACGTAACTTGTGAATGACCTGCTTTTGTGAAATGACTGCATATTTTTGTGATGGAGACAAAGTAGACCGTAATTTTTGGTCGCGTTTAAAAATCTTTTACCTTATTTAGACATCAACATGTTTTTATTTAAAATAAAATTTGTTTTCTAGTAAAAGCAAAAAAAAACAATATTTCAATTACAATAAATGTAGTCGATATGAATACTATGCCAGTAATATACAAAAGTATACATTGGAGAAAGCAAAACAATTTTTTGATTATGGTTTATAAAAGTTTTTTGCTAAAAACACTTTTGAATCTACTGGAAGTTGTATAGTCCGCAAGTTATATTAAATGTCGAAACTACCCGTCCACTGAGCGGTAAACTAAACTGTGAGTGACAGAAACTTTTAATTCAAAATGTTTTTTTTTACATGTTTAACCACTTTGTGCACAGAAAAAGTTACAAGAACAATATTATTGATTAATGTATAAATATTGTACAATATAACAGAAACATTACAATGTTGGTGTATCCGCATGGAACAACCCATGGAGGGGGCAATCGATTATTGCAGTATGCGAAATTTAGCTCAGGTCCTCGGTAGGGACTGTTTTATTTATATAGATAGTAAGGTGTTTTATGTCGAAGGACTAGTTGGATGTGAAATAACTAACCTTGGCCCTTACTGAGGCTTGCGTGAATAAATGCTGGGACATTTTGAATATTACCAGCAATACCTGAAGACCTTATCTTTGTGTAACTTGTGTGCACAACTGTTCCTGTGGCCCAGTCGGTATGGATGTGGAATACATATAGTATAGAATAAGCGGAGATTTGGCACCGTACGTCTATTTTCTCACCTTTACATATCGATCATGAACATATCGTGGACGATGATATGATTTGTGGGATCAATTGCCACCGTTACTGTTTAGTGCCAAATATTTTGCATTTCAGTACTTATTTTAGTAATGTTAACATGAGACATTGTTGTTGAACGTCGTAAAATCAGTCGAAAGCATATAATATACATCACACCTGAAAATAATTACATCATCTTCAATGCAATATAACTGAATCTGAAACCGTGACACGGAAATTAAGTAACTGCTTACTAACTCCATGGGATATACAGTATTAAGTTACAATCAACTTATCTGATCGTCTAGAAATACTTTGTTACAAATATAATCGAGGGTTAAGACCTCGCTCTTCCACAACAATTATATAATGTCACCTTATAATATATAACAAATTTCAACCAAATTTCCACCTCGTAGTTTAGTAAGTAAATATTTAATAAAATAATGAACTATGTAAATTAATCTCTTTTCGTCAAGAAAAAATATTATCTCTATATATTATAATATGTTTTCGTTGTACATATCACAGTTTTTGTATACTGTGCATTTGCCCTTTTTTTGTTATAAATTAGATAACGGAATGGGAATGTAGTACAGTCTAAAGGTTATTTTTTATTTAAAATAATTTTAGGTCGAAATTAAGAATATTTTACTGTAGGACACACATCACTTCGTAATACGTTTAATTGTTGATTACACTATAACGGATTAGTATGGTTGTTGGTGGTCACTTTACTGGTGATAGAAGTAGTACACGCACATCTTATCTTCAAGCTAGTTAGAACATTATCTTCGTTACAAGACGCAGAAGATGCCGATTTGCTTTTATCGACGCAATCACTTCCCGTCCTTCGAAAATAGTTTATTTAAGTTCAAGTTAAACAAACAACCTATAACCTGGTCCAGGTCCTGGTCTTCAAGGCCAAAGTGAACAGACATCTAGGCAAGCGTGTAACATCCTAGGCCTCATCTTCGCTTTCCATCGGGCAAGATTGAGGTCAAACGCAAGCCTATTTTTTCATAAAAAAATAAATAAATAAAAAGACTACTGTGAAATATTCACATAATTATATAGTTTGTATTGGAACACAAAATATTTTTTTTCGTTCTATAATTTATAGAACTATGACATATATTTTAATCAGTATTCCGTTCTAGAATGTAACCGAATACTAAGTTTTCTAAGTAGTAAGAAATTTGAATTGATTAACAATTCAAATTTTGAATTCTGTTTCACCGGGAAGCTCTCATTAATTCTTTAAGTGATATTCTAGGGATCAAAGATCTTTTACCTTGGATTGGAAAATTTATTCGTTACAGTGCAAATTAATATTCACGTAAAGTTTAATTCCGCAGAACCTGTGACACTTTTTATGTTAGGTTTTTATAGATAGATGTAATTTTGAATTATTTTCTTATTATTAAATAGAACCAAGGATATGACACTAATTATGATTTAAAGGTAGCGGGGTTAGGGTTCTTAACCTGGTTTTTTTAAAGGTAATCTTAGCTTAAATTTTTACCGGAGTTTTTAAGGATCACATTGCTTTGACGTCAATGCAATCAGGATTTAACCGGAAATATACCATCTATAAATAAATCAGGAGTATAATACTATATATTTAACACAGTCTCATACACGTGATCTTATTGGTTCCAAGCTATTTCTTGATCGAGTCAAAAAGTATAATAGTGTAAAAGTTCAGTCACTAAGACTTGATTCACCGGCAACACCACACTCAAAATGTTTGGATATATTGTATCAGAAACAGTTACCACTACAGTTACGAATATAACTAATAATGTGTAGACAATGATAAATAAACTAGCAGCACAATAGCCGAGTGGTTACAGGATTAGCCTCTGAATTAGGAAACACGGGTACAATAACCATATGGAGAGTTTTTCGGACCAATTAGTTTGACTAAAACGTCTAGACCTCTGACCGGACTGGCGTTGGGAGTCGATCGTACATACAATCTTTAAAATGTATAATATATATTTATATATCTATAGAATAGAATATAATGTAGGTACTTGTTTATAGTAAAGCTTTTACCATAAACAAGTACCTATATTATATTTTAATAATGATAATATTTTTATGTAATAACAAAGATATTTTAATATAATAAAAATTTAAATACTGTAGTTACCAACTGGTTAACAAAGGCTTTAACTATGGCAATTTGTTAACACACTGCGACTCGTAATCGGGTGACAGCGGTTGCTGTCTGTAGCCATGATAATAATAATAATAAAAGAGCCGGACTAATGACGACCTATCCTCATGTAAAAGAGAAGTATTTTTGAATAAAAAATATTTTATTAAGGGTTAACGAGTAACTATTTACAACCTAAGCGGTTTTATCACTTTACGTTATCTTTGATTTTGTTATAGTGACAGCAGCTTGCTATTAATACCACTTAATCAAGATAAATAATAATGAATATTGGTAAAAAGATAAATAATGAAATAATATTTGGATGTTAAAACTTACACTGCACTAAAATAAATGTCTGTCCACGCCATTATTAAGTAAAGGGCGGTGAGAGCTTACATTAAACAATATGTAAAATTTAACAAATGATGTAATTTACATCATTTTTCAAACTATAAGTTACTTTGTAAGAAATTCAACTAAATAATTGTGGACGTGACGAAATTTTGAGGAACAAGTCATATAAATTATCTGTGAATATATTTAAGCTTTTATAAAAACTAAAATAAATTTTGTTACGTTTTTCAATAACAACGCTTCAACATTGATACTTTTTGTGGAAATTTGCCACTTTTGTTCAATATTTTACAATTTTTTTTAACCAAAACCTTTTAAAATTTGTGTTACAATGTGTTCATTAAATGGAAATGGAAAGCATCGATGTTCGCAGCGTAACTACATGCTTTTAAGCTGGTAGCGAAAATCGAAAAAGTTGAATTTGGCTTCACGTTTTTTCTAGGCGATAAAAGCAAAAAAATTACCAAATTCAAGTTTCATTTGCGAGCAGAGAGTTCCTGCAAATTAAAGGGCTAGTCTAGTATTTCTAGACGGACACAACTTCAAGGCGTCACTCCTATTATTTTTCATTTCACTGTTTTATTCTTTTAGTTGTGTTACGACACTTACGGAAAGTAAGGCGGCGGCAATAAGAGATTACAAAATAATAACATAAATTATAACTGTGCAGACTTTTAAGTTTCTATATCCCGTGAATTAAAAAATAATACTTTGATTCACGGCAAGACTGTTAAATGGTCAGACGGATAGATAAGCAGACATGCGACACCTTTGCAGATTTGGAATTCCATGTAATTGTTTTAGTATTGTTTTCATATCTATCGCCTACCTAAAACCTAAAAACTAGTAATCCATATAAGTAAAAGAATATTCATTGTGATTAATAAAGTAAAGTATTTTATTACAACCTAACTTTATAATTTATGCTTCTTCACTATTTCAGATAATTCACAGGACATTGATAATAACAGGATAGTGACTGTTAAAATAATGATTAGTTATTAATATTGTGATAATAGAAAAAGTTCTTAAAAACCACTGTAGCACCTTAAGCATTCCAGCTTTCAACCACTTACCTGTTTTTGTCACCAATAATCAGTGCAACCACTGTTGTCTTCTGGGTTGAAAGGTATAAAGAGCCAGTATAATTACAGCCTGCGTGGCGATTTTGTCTTAGTTCTCAGGCAATACGCATCTGTAACCTCCTTCGCTTATTTAAGTTGTTTGCAGGCGTCCATGGGCTGCAGTAGTCACTTTCCATAGATGGACTTTTATGTCATTTGTCACCCCAAATCGATAGATTTTTTTTTGAATTTTCTGTAAAAGTGTATCTAAAAATGTTCGGTTCTTTGGGAGCATATTATTCATTATGAAAGTAAACGGGTTTTTATAATACCAGTGTAAGATTATGTTACAACGGAATTTTAGGTAAATTATACATACAGACGAAGTTAAAACGCATTTTACGTAAAAGAGCGGCAATCCATTTTTGTGCTGCGTTAGGGAGAGCCTTGCAAACCCTATTTAGAAAATTGCTTTCTTTATCGCGTTCGTTGCTAAACGGTTTGCTCTAACCTTGATTCATAAGATGACTATTTGTTTAAAAGTTAGCCTTGTTTAGCATTAAAATCTTTAGAATGGGCATACGGCACGAAATTAAACTATTATTTACGGATTTTATCGCGTTTAATTTTGTTTTTATATTCCCGACGTTTCAGTTTCAGCAGCCGTGGTCACGGGGGAACTGAGGTGTTAAACGTCCAGATGTCATAGTTAACTCGAGCGGATTTACTCAGATCTACGCAGAATGTGCTAACAGTATCTTGAGGTCGTGCACCATACCACATGTTTGGTTTTAGATTCAATTTTGTTTATTACTGGATCCCAAGCCGGTGGTAGTACACAGCCATCTTCTCTATTGAAATTAGAATGTTTTTTGATTATAATAGCCTTACGAATCATCCTTGGCAGGAATCGGTGTTCTTTTGCGAGGATTTGTGGTCTATCAAATCCGATGGATAATGGTTGGGGCGATCAAGGATATGATCACAGACTGCAGACTTCCAAGAGTGTCGGTGTTTCACGTCAGCTAAGTGTTCTTTTACGCGGGCCCTTACAGATATTTTAGTTTGTCCTATGTAAGAGAGACCACATTCACAATCAACACTCTTGCATCTTGTAGAGGGATATTGCACTTGACAGATGATAAAAATTTACTTATCTTTTTCGCAGGCTTGAAAAGTTTTTATAGAAGTCCTCGTCAAGATGTAGCCAATCTTGTCCGTAACGCTTCTGATATATGGTCATACAGTGGTCGGCAAACTTATTAGCCAAAGAACCAAATATGAACATTACAACAATTTAAAAAAAATTGGGTGCCTAATCTGCTTGTTTAGTAAACTTTTATTACACTTAATAAGTAGTACACTAAATAAAACTAAATTTCATACTTAATAATATTTATTTATGCGAACATTGTTCGCTTGCATCTCCTTGAAAAGTTTGATCAAGTTAGGTTTGTATGTTGTTGTTTTTAATTTTAGGCATGATTCCAAGTTCTCATCAATAAGACGACTTCTCAGTTTACTCTTGATAATGTCCATGCTAGAAAAAGATTGTTCGCATATATATATATAGAACCGGAAAAGGAAAGAATAGCAAACGCGAGCTTTTTCAGCTGAACGTAGGAGTCAGGAATGCTATTCGAAGCATTGAATATGATCATCTCTTCCTTCTCCAGGTCATTAAAAGCAGACCACTTGTGTTGTGAACTAAGATCACATATTTACTTCTCCAATATTTTCAATTCAACATAAAGAAATATTTGTTTCGTTTGTGTTAATGTTCGAATTTAGAGCGCCATATCTCCTAGTTTTTTAAATCCAGCAATTGTATTTCAAAGCTATCAATGTCAATTTCAAAAGGAGAAAATTTCAACTCGGTTAACGTAGCATTAAGAGGATTTTTGACAAATGCTAAAGTTGCTCTGCTGTTTTTAAATTCCTGAAACCTGCTGAGATATGCTTCCCTCATATTTAAAATTATTGTTTTAAAATGGTGTTTATCAATAGAGGAATTATTTTCTTGGCGATGCTTCAGCAGGCTCGGAAAGTGAAACAATGATTCCCTTTCAAATTCCTGAGCAAAAATGGATAATTTGTTTTCGAATGTTATTACTTCTTTTTTTTTTATTATAATCTTTATTACTTTCTTTTAACATCGAAAAAATAAAGTTTCCTTTCCCTTGTAGTTTACGATTAAGCTGATTTAGATAAGACGTAACGTCTACCATGAAATAAAAGTTTTAGATGCACTGATCGTAAGTTAGTTCTGGATAGTGAATGCCCTTCTCAAGGAGAAATGCTTTAATTTCCGGAAAAAGGGACGCGAAACGTTCTAAAACGTTCCCTCTACCAACCAACGTACTTTGTTATGAAGCAGAAGATCAGCGTACTCACTCTCCATTTCAAACAAAAATTCTTTTAATTGGCGATGACTAAGAGCTGCAGCTAAAATGGAGTTGATGATGGTAATCACTAATTCCATAACTTTATAAATATCATCCGGAAATGTTTGCGCACAAAGCGCTTCTTGGTGAATGATATAATGGTAAAATAGCAACAAACCTTTTTCTTACGTCGTTCATACTTTTGGCCCCATCTGTTGAAATCGACACAATTTTATCGAGGGGAATATGATGTTTATCCATACACTCAATTACAGCATTTGCATCACAGCATATCTTCTTCACGCGTCTGACCTTTGAGTGGCAATAATCCTAAAAGTTCTACTTTAGGGCCGGAATGAGACATACATTTTACAAAAAGTGAAACTTGCGCTGTATCATTTATGTCACAAGACTCGTCAACTGCTATTGATAAAGCCAAAACCAATGTGTATTCGCCGACATAATTATAATAGTTGGTGCATGTGTTAGTGATCGTGTATTATTTCTAACAGATCCCGGCCACGGCACCCATTGAAGCACTTGAATGACAACCGAGTTAACAGTCCACCTGTAAGCAAACTTGGACACCTAAAAACTAATTCAATAAAAGATGGTTACAGATGCGATGTAGCATAGCTTGTGGACCAAGATTGAATGCCACTCAGTTTGTGATTATGCTGGCTCACTATATGTTTCAAACCGGAATATAAAAATGGTTGCACTGCTGATTAGCAGATAAGATTAAAGCAGCTCCTAATAGGAACTCACTTAAGAGACTAGCTCGTGATTATCTAATGGATCATTGACAATATTCGGCTATTATCTATTTTCTATTTTTTTTATTTTTATATATCTATCTATTTATTGTATGTGTATATATCTATGTTTTTATATATTTCTGCACATATTTGTATATTTTACATAATAAATATTTATTTATTATTTTTTGACATATATTATGTATATATTAATTTATTGTTTTTGGAGTCTCTTCCTATAGTTTTTTAATTCTTTGTCTTGCACCTGCCAACTACCTTTCACCATGACTAGAGTTGACTGGTAGAGAACGCCATTTAGCATTAAGTCCGCCTATTGTAACCTTAAGATAAAGGTTAATGAAGAATAAATAAATAAGTAAATTAGGGGCAGAAATAGATAAGAGCTTACCTAGTCAGCAAAGGAACCAAACTAGGCGTCATAGCGTTATAAATCGTGTTGGTAGTTAATCAGTAAGTCACATAATTTATCAACTATCAGATATAAGTTGCCTTTTCCATATCAATTTTGAATTCACTTCAATTCACACCATATATTCCTCTTTGTAAAACATAAATTCACCGAGTGTCAGATGGAGATGGGAGTGCAGTAAAAGAGTCGCTTCCCGGAATATATATCGATGAAAATCTCCAGTGTATTCCCAATTCATGTTAGAAGAACGGCGATAATGGATATAAATTTTTCTAAAGCGAATGCTCAATGATTTTCGAATGTGAATGTTCTACGAAAGGTTTGCGAGCAGTTTTCGTATAGGTATTTTATAATATTTGAGTTAAAATTTTGAGATTAGGTTTTGTCTAAAATTATTGTGACAATGAAGCCTTTGTAATTGTTTAAGAAATAATTTCGTAGAGTCCCTCTATTTAATATCAATATATACTAATATAATACTTAAAAATGTAACTTATGTATGTTTATATATCTACTTAGTATATCACACAAGTATACTATGATAAGCGAGTCATGTCTCAAAAATTTATAAATTTCATCTTAAAAAATAAAAAAAAAAATTGGAAGCTTATCCAATTCAATGAAACGATATGAATGTTTATTGTGTTTCGTAAGTAAGATTTTTTTACATATTTACCAACATCAGTATAATTATAATGAACAATATTTTTTTTGGTTTCATAATGAAATTATTATTGACAATTTGGAGATTATTTTGTTTTTTTTTGTTTTATCTTTTCATTCTTTAATAGAAATAAAAAAAATTAATAATGTTGAAACAAAATGCTTAAGATTATATGCGCAATATTATAAAATATATATTAAAATTAATAAATACTTATACGAATACATAGATGCGTAATTTTCTCGAGCAAGTTACCCAAATAGAAAACCATGTTGACCCAAACTAACGAAATTTTAAAAGTTGTTTCCTTTTTTTGTCTAAATATTGGTCTAAAAATATAAAAATATTGGTTCTTAGTCCAAAATAGCAGTTTTAATGTTGTATCTCACATAGTAAGTTATGTCTCAATAGTATTCAAATTCAATAAATCTAATGTGTTCGTATATCGGTACAGAAAACCGTATTTAATATGAAGCAATGAATATAAAATATTATAAGTCATATAAATAATAAATTTAAATAGAGAATTCACAAAAGTAAGTTCTTTAGTTATATAAGTCGGACACCATGGTAACTTTCTTTAATAAGTCTCGTAAGTACAGTTTAGTGGTATTTTCGGGTCGTGATATTTTCGGTCTGATATACGGGTCGACTGAGGGCATTAAAATCCCATGGCATCCAACAAATAGCGGATTGAGATGGTTCACATCTCAAAAAATGTCAGACCGAAGATATCAAAGACAGATATCGGGTAGCAGTGTGTAAAGTTCAAGACGTACGGCGATCGCCAGCCTGAACGAATAACGTTACGCCAAAGTAAAGTTAGACCACTGAAGAGAAAAACTGGCACAAACTAAAGTTTCTGCCCATTGCCCAGCCCATTGATTTTTTATTTATACGTATATAAAGGAATTCATATAAATAAAGTACAATAGTGAGAAGGCTTGCCGATGACTGTGAACGAAAGTATTTCTATATGTCTTTGTGCTACCGTACTGCGCTGCAACTCAATTCTAGAGTAAGCTGAAATAGTTTGGTTAATGCTCTTAAATTCTTCTTTAGGAAGTTCGGGAAGTTTTCAAAGCATGGTGTTACCATCCTTTGGAAAACTGGTTATCTCTTCACCAACTTAAAGTTAGAGATATCGAGTTTATTATAGATGCTTTTACGTGAGCATGATTCACTTTTACTAGAGAGATTACAATTATAACACGTACGTACATTACTAACTTTGCTTAACGGCCGCATATCTTAATCCTTTGTTAGAATCCCAGTTTAGTGTTAATATTTCAGCAACATTTAAAATTTTTGGTTTTTCGGGTCTGGTTGCGTTATATTGCTTCCCATTCTCTAACACTGTACCAGACTTTTACTCCGATCTTTTTCTATACGCGTTACATCGGACACAGGTAAAGACGAGTGAGTGTGCCAGTATTTGCACGTGCACTTGCGGTGCAATTAATATATCCTACGTCATATTGAAGAAATAAACATATTTGTACTAACAATGACTTTCTGATTCGGGTTTAATTTAATTTAACGTCTCGCAGAAACCCAAACTTCGTTAAAAGCTTGTTTAATAATTATTTCAATATTATATGTCAAAATACTAGAAACTTTAAAATACTATGGCATTCTTACCATAAGTTGTTATGCAACGGATATAGCATATCTTCATAAAAGAATAAAACATATTGTTACAGAAGAATAGAATTTTATATATTTGGTCCAGTCGACCTACATGATGTATGATGCAGAACTTGTAAATCGAGCGACAGATGGCGGGAATGTACTAAGTTAGCTAATAAATCAAACCCTTTTATTGTTTGGATGCTATTGACAACATTAGGTTAGGGTCCGTAGGTAGAAACCCTTTATGTACTCGTAATTAGTACGATGTTTGTGTTAGGATGTAGAATAATATACATAGAAGTATTTATACGAATATTTCGGTTTATTTAAGATACGGCTTTGAAATTGCAGAATGAGCTTAGTCAAGGATGTAAAGAAGAACTATCCATTTTACCGTGACTATTGTCCTGTTTACAACGACTATCATCTTAGATACTTATTTTATCCGTCTTTAACAATAATAATATTGACTTAGCCACTGAAATGATTAAAGTTACTGCGCTTTTCGGCTAGTGGCGAAAAAATCAGCAATACTTTAAGAGCAAAAAATCTACATAACGTATATACTGAACTATACAATCAACTTTCATGGTTTTAAAAGCTAGACCGTAAAAGTAATAGATGGAATTAAAGTATTTAGGATGCAGTGATGGCAAAGCTGGTCTCGATGTCTCCCAATCAAACGTGGTATTGACGAAACAAAAATTCAAATAATTGTTTAATCAATGAACATGGTAGAGCCAAGCGGCGGCTTTTGCTGCTGCTCGAATGGACTAGCTCGACCGGGTTGGTACCACGGCCTCGCAGAATACCGGCGTGAAGTAGAGGCATCTTGTGCTTCTGCGTTTCGTTCGTGGTAAGTGAGGTAACCGGAGACCCTCTCCCCCTTTCTATCCTCCTCCTCATCCTCCCTTCCTCTAAGAGGAGAGAAGAGCCTTGATGTCAGTTAGCAGGGATCAACTTAGGAAAAACACTAGTTTATTCTCTCATGTACCAGTTGTCACTACCAATTAATAAAAAAGACATAGACACAATTCGTGGTTACACTAGTCTTCTATTTTACAGGTAGATTCCCTAAATCTGTAAATTAGAAGACCCGTGTTCCGGTATAGAAGACCTCTTGTATAGAGGTTACGTAACTATAAGTTTTAGAAACACCGATTTTTATCGTTGGTCTGGCATTAAAAGTTATAACCTGTTAAGTTGTTTCAAATAAGCTCTAGAGAAAAGTCGGTTAAAAATGACTCAAATAAATGTTGACCTCACCACCCTATTAGTCATTATTAGATATTATAATTCGTAGTCGTTAATTATGCTGATATGCTAGTTTGCTTGAAAAAGTTTTAATGTGGCTAAAGATACAAAGAAAAGTTAACTGCAAAATTTTCATTGGAACCATTTTATTAAATTTTAGTGTATAAGTGTCTGTAGTACATCTATTAAATTGTGAAGTGATATGTAAGCTGCTTTAATAAATAAATGTATTGCTTTTTTTCCTTCTTAGTGCCTCTTTACGGGTAATTAGTATTTTGAAGCATCTAACAACATTATGACCCATTACATTAATATTATTTGTATGTATGAATCTGATGATCAATTTCCAATCTTACGCAGCTGTGTAGTTTTATCTATATTTTTAAGAAACGTAGTTATTGGACTTAAAATTGTTTAAAACCTTTTTACTTTTTAAGATGTTGCATACATACCAAGAGCTTGAGGAGCTAGCAACTTGCTAATAATTAAGAACTTGGTATGTCGAAAATCAATGAATAAAGTTTTCTTTTATGAATACGCGTTATAAATAAAAAAAAGTATTTCATTAAATACTGTTCATACATGCATTTTAGTTGTTATTGGAATCATCTGAAAGTTCTGTACGAGTAATCCCATAAATAGCTTCTATTCATCAAACTCAATCAACAGGTTAACGTTAATGCATTAGTTTGAAAACTATATTCCTGTTAATACATATTCTGGTACGTTGAAACATCAACGTTTGTATACGGGAGTTAATGGAAACAAATCATTTGCTCGGAATATTTTTCTTACAAGTTTTAGCCGATTTTTCTTTATTGGGATGGATGTTTTGGTATTGGAAAGAAATATCTTTAGATTTACATATCCAAATAAGTATACACAATGTACACATTCAGTTTGATAATTATTCTAAAATTAGTATTGTTAAAAGTAGATATTAGTACTACTAGTAAAGAAAGAGTCTGTAAATGACCCTCTGTTAGGCAAAGGCTTGCTAGAGAGGATTTTGGATTACGAAAGGGTTCGTCACGAGCTCCAGAGTGAGTTAGTGGACTTCACGTACGCGAATCAGTATTTATATAGTCTTTTTATAATATAAGATACTGTTTCGAGGAATCGTGAAGACATGTAGGTTTCCTCACGATGATTTTAACCGCTGAGAATGTGGGACATATGGAATTTAAAATTTTAAGTCTGAATTTTAGTTTTGCAGGGTTTAGTCCCTATGAAATAGCTATGAAATAGAACTAAACACCACGGCTCGGCGCAGCTCTAAGCCGTTTGGCATCTTAGTTGTCGGGATTAAAATAAATACTGTAACAAAACTACGAAAACAATAAATCAAAAACCATTTACAATATGTAAATGGTTTTAGTTCTTTCTCTTTCACAAACAAAGTTATTAACTTTCTTCCGTAACAATACCGAAGTCCATATGTTGTTCTCACATTCTTTTTACAATAGTTATTGTAATGCTACAATAGTTATTGTAAGTTTGCGTTAATATCTACCCAAAGAGCCAAGGCTGTTATGTATGGCTGCTCTGATATGTAACACAACATTACTGTTTATTATGATAATACCTAATTTTCAGTACAAGTTCCAATTTTTCAATGGCGCAGATTTTAGCACATTGAAGATTTAGAATAAAACTGTCTAGAAAGAAATGGGTAAGAGATATCTACCCAGACGACTTTTTGGCACAGAATAATAATATTCACTATTTATTTTTATTTTTGCTAACTTACGCCATTTTCAGTGCAAATAAGTAAATATTTTAGTAGAATATGGCTTAGCTGACTTGGTGATCCATCATCATTATCGTCATTACAGCCTGTCACATGCCCACTGCCGTACATAGGCTTCTTCCAAAGAAACAATATTATAAAAAAAATATATCAAAAGATCGAAAACGTATATCACTTTATAATAAATCAAGGCATACTATTCAATTAACAATTTTTTAATAAAAATTTCATTAAGCTTTGGAGTGGCGGCGTTACGTGTGATTTTCAGTGGTAACGTTATTCGTAAACGTGTAAAAAAAATCAAACTAATCCTTAGTAGGGATATAAATCAAACGCTTTGGAGGTCTCTAATTTATTATCAGCGTATTTGTGTACACTGCTGAACATAGGCATCGCCAAGAAAATGCCAGTAAAAGCTTTGCAAGAAAGTGTCCACGCAGTCGTGTTAAATTTAATTTTCCTAAAAAATATTTAATCTTATGTAGCGATTCGTTAGGAATGTTTTTACTTTTTTACTTCTCTAGTAACCTCTAATCAGTTTATTGCTGTGTATAATCATCTCGAAAAGGAAGGATCCATTGTAATCGCCACGCTAGTGGGTTGGCTATGGCTATACCAGATACCTCGTATCTTTTTTTTTATTATGAGGAAGGCGTCAAACGAGCAAGCTGTTCACCTTATGGTGAGTGATAACCGTTGCCCACGTACATAACTGCAACGTCGGAGGTGCTGCAGGTGCGTTGCCGGCCTTTAAGGGTGCTAGGGAGATGGGAGGGAGGATGAGGAGAGGGATGGGGAGGGTGAGTGGGCCTCCGGTTACCTCACTCACCGACCGAAACGCAGAAGCACAAGATGCCTCTACTTCACACTGGTATTCTGCGAGGCTGTGGTACGAATCCGGTTGACACGGCCCATTCGAGCAGCAGCAAAACTCGCCGCTTGGCTCTACCACGGTTAGTTATCTCTATCTTAGACGCCGTTGCACGAGTCACATGATGTCGCCAGTTATGACAAATTTCTACTACTTCCTTTAGTCTAATTTTATAACCTCCATGGGCTGATTCCCTATTATATTTTGTTGGTAGATTTTCTTACAATCTGTCAAAAACGTTTTCTTTTTGTTTTAATGTTACGGTTTTATATAAGTAGAAAATATGAACTACATATTGTGATTTTCCTAAAATTTAGGCACTTACTTTAGTTGCATTTCGATTTTTTTTAAAACTCTAACATACTTTAATATCAGTATAGCATCAGTTCATTTATAAAATACATACGACCACCACACATACTCTATTAAGTTAGGTTCTAAAAATCACAGACCGTTACGTTTTCATACCTTTAAATGTCGGGGATCGCTATAAAATTTAACTTCGTCCTCGGCCGAGAAAATTGCAAGATTCTATTGGTTTATGGCGTTCTACAATTCTTGGCCGGCGATTCTTTAACGATTTGAAGATCCGTAACTGGAATTTTTCGTCATCTTATCTTTTTCTGGTCTTGATGTTGTCAATTTTGTAATGCTGGTGTAGTTGTACATTCTTGACGGGCTTATATCCTACCAAATATTTTAAGAAGTAGAGCAGATAAGAAACAAAACCCAGGTATATTAGCACAGCCAGTTGTGCCGCATTTCTGCAAGCCCTAATTGGCATCGCTACTGAGAGTGCCCGGAAGACAATTTTTCGATATAAATTTTATGTTGATTTATACGACAGTCACGGGATAAAATTGAGTGACGAACATCCAACGTCGCCAACATACAGTGGCTTGTTTACATTCAGGGTGATAATAAACATATTTATGTTCCGCTACAAGGATGTGAAAATAGGGATTATCTAGATAATCCCTTCTGAGCCTAGGCTCAGAAGTGGGTCGACATTAAGCAGTTAATTTACTTTTACACTGATTCGCAATAAGGTATATTCAGATATCATGGATGTAACCGACTTCCGTTTTAGAGTTTAATTGGATACAATTTGAATTTAACAATGGTTCGTAAATAAAGTTTATCATTTGAAGTTGTCGACGTAAATGTTAATGGACCAGTTTCAGCAACTTTTACAATGGGAATATAAAACGGGGCTAACTCTATGTAACTTCTCCTTGGTTTTAATTCGCCTCGTTTTCACACAGCAAATGACATTGGAAGCAAAGTTTATTTCAAATTGTGAGTGATTCACAAATAATAAATAGTTTGTCATGAGATATAAGATTACCGCTGCATTGCTTAGTGGTTAGCGTCCCTAAGACCATGGGTCTTGGGTTCGAAACCTAGCCGAAACCAATATTTGAGCTATAGGCGTTAGTTTAAGTTACTTTGCAGAATTCTTCATGTATATATATGTATATAGTATAGCAATTATAAAATACAATAAATAATGCAGAACACTCATCATCTCTCCTCACGCCCCCCACCAAAAGTTCGTGAATATAATTTCTAAACGAATAAAAAATAATGCATGCGATAGTAGGAAAATTGAAATCCAGACACTGAAAGAAATTGAATACCATCGTTGATTTTGATAAGAAGAAAGAGGAAATGAGGGTTTTCCGGATACGGTACTATCCTTAAAATTTCCTATAGCATAAGTTTCCTCACATTTCTAAATATTGTCGAAATCATTCCGATAAATTACGTCATTGATATGTCATCATCGTCATATCCTGGTCCATGTTAATATTCAATCTATATCTATATATATCAGTAAAGTAAAAATGTTTATTAATCTATATTGACAGTTATTATTATCTCTTGTACTAATTTCAGAACACATTTTATTTATTTCTATAAGTTATCGTAATATACTACTAATGTTACAATAAATGAAAACTTTGATTAAGACTTCAGAGGGTAGGTAGAAATGTAGGGAAAAATTTTGCGATAGTCAGGAGAAAAGTACGAAACAATAATCAAACTACTAAACCATCAATCTTAAATTAAATAAACATATATGTAATTAAAATTTTATTCATATTATTTAAAAGTCAAAAATTAAATTCATTTGTGTAATATATTCAATGAAATTGAATAAATATGTACTAAATGAAAATGTCATATTATGTAATGCCAAATTTGGGTATTTATTTTTTTAAATAAACATACTTGAGATAGTGTTAGTGCTTTTGAATTATGTTATTAACCAATTGCAAACTAGTACCATAATATAATAATAAGAGCTTAAATATCAATGTTTCAAAAATTAAATTAATGTAGAAAAAATGTCACCAATCTATTTGCCCTTTTGATCATTGAGAATAAGATTAGTAGTAAGTGTTTTAATTTAGAGTGCTTCTAGAGCATTATAATTTAAACTTTTTTAGCATGAATTTAGAACCCTAAATTTAAAATTTTGAAATAGTACTGGCGAGTAATTAGATGATGTGCAAAGGTCGAATAATTTTTCTTTAGGACCGAATATCTATTGTTCCTTTCGCCTTGTGTTAAATGATCGGCCCGTTTGTCTTATGTATTTTTATTGCAGCCCTGGCAACAAAGTTCGTAAGCCCCACTGCGTTTTTAAGAGGTTTTTTTTCTTTGTTATTACAAAGCAAACTGCCTAACGTGTTTCTAGCGTAAAACGCAGGTATACGTTCTTTGAGAAGCCTTGTGAATTTTTATGAGATATTGCATAGAAAACTAATTTTTGCCCATTTTTAGTTTTCACAAGTAGAAGCCTGGCTATGCCCTGAAGCCTTTTTTTCAAATTAGCTTTAAATTTTTATTTAATATAGCGTTTATGGTCCCCGGTTCGTATCCATTGTTTTCTGCAATAGCCTTTATTGTTTAAATTTTTTTGCCGTTTACATAATGGCCATTGCGACTAATACCACCCATGTGGAGGTTATTCGTGACCATTACCACCATATTTAAAAAAAATACTAATAGAAATAGTCCATCGCCATGCTGGCCGCCTACGGGTCAGAATAACCCAGCTCTCATTGTTTTACTACATATCTGAATATGGTTGAATAAGTTTATAATTGTAATTTTAGTTACTACGTACTGGATGGTTAAGGAAAAATCGTGCAGAAATATTGAAAAAATACAATGGCCAACCTTTAAAAAAAAACTCAAAACTTCCTTAATCTCTTAAAAAATTTGAAATGTCATGGGCCCCGCATAGTTTCTATTGTTTATTACTTTACTGTGTGTTGCTTATATAGTACTGTAGAAATAATAGAAAAAATAATATTAAACAATCGCTATAACATAGATAAGGATTTCACAATTTTTTTACGCAAGGTCAATTATTAGTAATAAAAATAAAAATATCACTACCATTTCTTGAAAGTAATTAAATAAAATTCTAATTTGTTTTTCAATTTGAACTTATGGGTTTCCCCTCGCATCAGATGTTTTGAAATGAAAGCTCAACAAAAGAGACTAATTGAAACGCGAAACGGTCATGGATTCCAATCATCGCAACTCTCGTGGAAAGTCAATTTAAAACTTTTTGTTTTAAACATTCATTCCTATATTTAACTTGTTGATGGAACTATGGTTTTTGTTTTATTGCGAATTTTATTTTACATATTACATTTACAAATTACATACCGATCTTTTAATATGATATGAAATAATTTTTTTTTTTTGAATAAAAATACATTCCACTTTATTCATTGTGTAGTCATTTATACATTGTACTACACTATACATATATGATTGTGTTTCCCTATTTAGTATAGTATTATGGAAGAGTAATTTGAATGTCAGTCAGATTCAAATTACTGTGGTTCTAAACATTTGAAATTCAGGACTCTCTCCATTCATTACGTTTTCCGGTATTTTTGGATATTTCATTAATATAGGATAGGGTACGGAGCTACGTAATTTTAGTTATGACTTTACTTGTAAGTTAATTAAACTTTGTGACGGGATTAATAACGATGCAGGCTTTCTCCTAATATAAAAATTTGGATATTTTTTGACAAATTTATACAATTCTAATACAAAGAACTGTGTAAATTTGTTAATTACTTTCTAAGTTACGTTTTTTTTTTATATTAGTAAGTACCCGAATGCATTTTTTCTATTATAATTCTAGCATGTCTGTGTTCTTATTAAATTTCTTTGATGATCAAAGTACCGCCCAATGAAACAAGGTACCGGCCAAGGGCCAGTGGTGTTTCATTCCCGTCATGGCCAATAGCCAGAGGTTCCGAGGTGGTGACGAGGCCAGGAGGTCTTGCAGGGTGGTGTTGTCAACTCCGGCTGCTCAGGTGGTATAGCGGTTGTACGCCAAAAGACAAGCCGAAGTGGCTTGCAGAAGCCCAAAACATGGTAAGACAATGACTCCAAATATAGTAGCTAGAATAACGATGATAAATATAATTGAATGACAAAAATATCTGCTCAGACAACACAAGTCACTAAATAAAACACTTATAAAAGTATGTATTTGGAGTATAGCCAAAAAGATAAAGAATGATTACAGTAATTCAAGATGTTGTATTAGAGAAGAATGTAACGACTTAGTGGTTCCATTCTTGTAAGTAATTGCCAAGAAGAGTAAAAGACTGGTAAGAAAGAGAAATATGTAAAAAAGCTGGATCAACATCTCTAATAATGTAAAACAATATTCATCAATGTAATTACTACCAACCCTTTCTCCTAATACTTTCAATATTAGGTGCACCCTGTTAACTAACAAACAAGGGTCCGGTGATCGAATGATGGCAGAAAGTCCATCCGTATTTACTGAAACCATATGTCGCAAATTAGGGAAACAGCATCATAGTGCAAGGGTACCGGGACTGCGCTTATCAATCTGTTTGCCCAGACTGATATGTATGGGCATTCCTTTCAAAAAATGCATGCAGGCAGATGATGGCGTTTTTTAGAAAAGGCCATGATTCAGCAGAGGACTTTACTGGGCTGACGATTCATTTCTGCCTATAACAAGTCCACTGCTGAACATAGGCCTCCACCAAAAATTCCTACAACACTCGGCCCTGAGACCTTCCATCGACTTACCGCAATAATGTGCTCTTCTCTAAATAGGTTATCACTCTATTTTGTGGGGGGTCGTCCCACCCTGCGATTTCCTGTACGTGGTTGCCGCTCGAGAACATTTCTGCGAGCTATGTTGGAGGCCCGTTGCCACTTCAGATCGATGATTCTAAAATTTACCCAATTTACATCAACCCGGCATTTACCCAAGCTCTGGTGTGGATATCAGTCCTCCTTGCGCATTTTTTTTAAAGCTAGTGCGGGAAACCAGCACGCGCCTTATACTCATAATGATAAGTGATCTACCAACGCCCACATACATCTGCAACACTAGGAGAGCTAGCGTTGCCGGTCTTTGACGATTTTTGGTACTAGGAAGTAGGAGAGGCGAGGTCCCCCTCTACTCCGTGCCTCCGGTTACCTCACTCATCGAACGGAATGCAGAAGTACAAGATGCATTTACTTCACGCCGGTATTCTGCGAGGCCGTGGTATGAAGAAGAAGAAAAGAATAGAAAAAATATTTTATTTGCAACCATAATACATATCATTATAATACCCTAAACCAATCCTATATGTCTATGATTGTAGAAAATTTTAACATACATGATAATCTATGGTCTTCACACTAGGCGAGCCTGTACCGTGAAGACCAAACTACGATTTACACATTAAGCACTTTACTTACTTCTTCCTTATTATAAAGCTGTACTATAGTTTATGCCCAGGTAATAAAATGTAGCAAGAATAATGAAGCCACGATATTAGGTCTATAAATTTACCAAAAAAAAAACTTATGTATATATATACACAAATACGTATATTATACACATTCAAATAATACATTTAACACAAATAAAAAAATAACACATAAATAAAATATGTCTGCCAAAAGTCCAGCAATAAGTAACATATTATATAATATTTTACTTTATGTATATAGTTCCAAAAAGCAAGATGAGGTTATACATTAAATATTATTACTCAAATCATGCATAATTAGATTTGCGGTAACACTGGTTGGTGTCTTATTTATGGGTAATTTTATCTTCAGTGAGTTAATTATATCGTCTGGAGAGAAAGACCACGTCTCGGTTGACTATGACTTGGAATGCGTACTGATTCAACTCTTTGGTCTTAAGGTTATAAGGTATACTCAATGCGAAGATCTATCGAAGTTTACTGACTGCTGCCCAGGCTAGTTGGATTCATCGATTGGCAAAGTGATTGTGGACTGACCTGGACAGACCTAGTCTGAAAATTGTTTTTTTGTGTTTCGTGGGAAAGGTTCTTCCATCTACCTGTCATGAAAGGCAGTGACAGGTTATGTCGAGAATAACTCTTGACAACTAAAAAGAAGCTCACGGCAACTCGAGGGCTTTTCTTAAAAAGGCCTGCCATAAGGACTAAGTCGTCGGCGAATCGAAGGTGTGTGTTGTACACAATCACAAAAATTTACAATCATTTGACATATATTAATTTTGTGTTATAAAACAAAAATCAATCGTGACTCGTGTCTCATTTTTCATGTTAACTTATTACAAAATTGCGTTAATGTATATCTTTAAATAAAATGTTCGTATTTAGTTAAGTTTTGGGACAAGTACGTTCCCTCGTACATCAAGTTTTAGCGACAGCAGATGTAAATCGTAGTCTTATTGCATATTATATTCTTGGCGATATCGAAAAAAATAACATGTAGCAATTTTGCCATTTTTAAATTCAAAAAATCATAACATAAATAAAAATATTGTTTCACGTATATTAAAAAAAATGCATGATAGCATAAAAATAACTGTAGTTTTATATTTTTACCAAGGTAACGTGAAAGGACTACCTCAATGCACATATTTTCATATGACCTACTTCTCATTTCATTCCAAAGCTTAACTCTTTTTCCACAACATAAGCGCTATAATATTATAAGTTATTCACCACTTTATTACCGACATAAAATGTACTACGGTACACAGAAATAAGCAAATTCTCACAAGAATTTTAAAATATGTAAATGCTATTGTTAAGTTGATTTCACTAAGCTTAAGTTGTTAAAACACCTTCGTATGTGTTTTTAAATATCTAACACGTTCAAAGAAAAAGAAAGAATATTTTTTGGGAAAGTGAGCAAACGAGCGAGCGACTCATCTGATGGTAAGTGATTACCGACGGCCACGTACATCTGCAACACCAGAGGAGCTGCAGGTGCGTTGCCGGCCTTTGAGGATATTTTGGAAGGGCGGACTGGGTCTCCGGTGTGAGGTTACCGAATGAAACGCAGAAGCACAAGATGCGTTTACTTCTCGCCGGTATCTTCCGAGCATGACAGATCCTACCACGTATCAATATTTAATGAAATTACGATTTAGTTCGACTATTTAGATATTTGTTTTGATTAAAACCCTTTATATTTATATTGTGTCCAAAACTATGTAAGTTATTTAAAAATAGAGACAACCGCCTCTAGGATAAAACTCTGCGATGCGGCTGCGGGATGTGTGTGGTAAAGGAACAATATCGAAATCTCGTGTACACAGATGAATAAGTAGGCGAATATAGAGAGCGCTAAAGAAAGAATACGAGTAGAGGAGCTTTCTCTAGGGATGAAACGCAGCTTTTAACTTGTATGTAAGGGGGAATATACCATGGCAGGAGATCGATCCGACTTTGCCGTACCCAAATCCCACAGAGTAGTGATAGGCTCCCTATCACCTGCTTACCTTCCAAGCATTGTATACCGGATTTTGCCGGTGATTTCTTAGAAACGAATATGTTCATCAGTGTACTAAAATACATAGATGTAGTAGTATCTTTTAACTTCTAAGTGCTAAAATACTTTTTGTATATACGTTTTAACTCCTGCGTGCAGAATTTTTTTAGATCAGCTTTGATATGTAGCTTTGCAGGCTTTAGATGTTTTTTTTTTTGTTTTAAATAAGGGTGAAAAACAAGCTTACTGTTCATCTAATGATCACTACTGTAGCTCATGGGCACCTGAAAACATCTTCAATCGAAGAAGAAGACAGCAGTAAAGTTCGAAACGGAAGACAACAGTAGTTACGCTGCCGTTTGGTGCTGAAATAAGTAAGAGTGTGGAACCTACCCAGACGACTCAGAACAGAATCAGACGGTAGAGAAATAGTCTACCACCTAGTAAAGTTTGTGTGTAAGTGGATATTTAAAAAAAATATAGAGTTTGAATGTGTCCGCACATTGTTGTACATAATAAACGAAGAACATTAAGACTTATAGTATCGCTCTTGAAACTACCAACAAGTACCTAGTAGTTAATTAATAATCTCGAAGAGAATCATAATATAAGAATACAAACTAACCGTAAATCAAATAAAAATTTGAACTTCTCATACAACCCTTTCAAAATATCAATATGCATGCCTGCCATATCTTTCGTTAAAAATACAGATTTTATATAATATTTTCCTTCCGTATCAAAATAAAAAAGTAACGCTTTCATGAAATTTTAGAAGAAATGTAATTATTGCAGTCCCGACTGTAGTCCTCAAATTTATAAAATAGAAATTAAAATTCAGGGTACGGCATTTGTATTTTCTTTTTACATTACCCTTTTCCGAGGATCGACAAATTTTGTTCAATTATTTTTAAATAACAAATTAAACATTAACTTAAGAACAACATATAAAAATTAATTTTCATGTAACATTTTACACGTAATGTAATTATTATAATAACGAGGACTAATTACATACATATAATTACAGATTAATTGGTAGTGGTGTAGAAATTTCCAACTTGATCTCCAAATTTCAACATCACCTGCACGCAGTGCCCTACTGACTAACGCTCGTGGTACTGGAGACCGTTAAATAACGGAAATAATCCATCTGAAGATGCTGAACCTAAACAACACAGACCAGTGATGGATAGCAATATTTCTAGTGCGAGGGTGCTGATACTACACTTACCAATCCGCCTGCAAGCGTGTTAAGTTTGGGCTAATATTCAATGTATGGTATGACAGTGTTTAGCACTTTCACAGAAAAAATCTTGCCTAGCAGTGGTCTTGTACAGAGTATTAAAAACCAAAGAAGTAATAAGAGGCATAATAAGCAAAATTAGAATTTAGTTTCATCAAAGATTTGGCCGTTGTATGTACAAATGATTTAAACGAAACATATAACATAAACAATGTTTCAGACTATTTACACATTCGTTGTTTCTAAACGTAAAGTGGAAAAAATTTGCACTTCTCTTTACATAAAAACAATTTTTACGTTATTCTTTTGGCGTTATTTAATCACGTCGTTGAAGCCGCTTCATTATTTGCATTTAAATAGCTGCTACAAATTCTTCTCTCCAATTTTCACCATTCGTTGTGCTCTTTTTGCACATCTAACTACCTTTTTCCTGTTTCGCTTTTATTTACATAAGCAGATTTGATTTTTTAAGTAATTATTTGTAGAAAGCATTGTTACGATGTTAAATTAATCGTGCTCAAAAGTGTAATCTTTGTTATGTTTGAATTTTATTATGATAATAGTGATTTAACGGCGGTGGTTTTAATATAAACAAGAACAAGAAATCGTATATATAATTGTTATACTTTTGACGGTCGGTTCGAATACCAGTCGTAGCGGATATTTGTGCAACATACAAATTATAGGTCTCGAATCTGTTTGTGTACCCGAAGACTACTCTCGGTACAAAAGTACCGAGTCACAGACACTGTATTTAATTCTGCCTCATATATTATAATCTTGTAAAGTTCTGGTGATGATATATTATTTATCTAAAGGCGCGATAGATTATCTTATGGATACTTAACCCAATTGAAAAAAAAAACACTGCATATTATAAAATAATCAATGTGTTACAAATATATATATAAAGATAGTTCGCAATATCCTAATAGTTTGAATTAATAATTTCATTAATAATTTACAAAACACGAGCAATATAATTCATTCTCTCAAACGTGTTATGAGGCGTGCAAATGTATTATTGTAAATAATCTTAACATTAATTTTGGATATTCACTTCTTTTTTTTAATTAATGATTCCATAGTTACCATTGTTTGCTCCGTAGAGTAATACTAAGTTTGCTCCCATGGCAACGACGAACAAGTATTGATGAACATTTGTTAATAGTTCGACGCAGTTTTCAAAACTTTGCTTTTAATATGGTGTGTGCCAAGTGGCGGCGGGCTGACCGGTATCATCGGACCAGTGATGTTGCTGCGAATGACTAGTCTGTGGGATTTGTGTTCGGCAAATTTGGATGGACTTTCTGTGAATATTCGGCCGCCACAGCCTCGTGTTAGCTTTTTTTTTTATTGAAGAGACGGCAAACGAGCAAGCGGTTTACCTGATGGTAAGTGATTACCGTTCCCCATATAGATCTGCAACACCATAGATGCTGCAGGTGCGTTGCCCGTCTTTAAGGATATTTGGGAGATGGGAGGGAAGAGTAGGGGAATAGGGAGGGGGTGTGGCCCTCCGGTAAGGGAGGAGGCACTAGAGCTAGCAGAGTCCACCTATTAGGATAACCTAGGGTGATAGTATTAGGAAAAAAAAAAGTCTCAGATTGCGTAAACGAGCATCTGCGGCGCATGTTAATTGAACTACTATTATTACGAACTTAAGAACAGTACTTTCATATTAATCAGGAAGTTTTTTACCTTTATGACACATCACACATGTTGGTTGTCTGGAAGAGATCACTATGCAGCGATAAGGCCGCCAATATGTACCTACTAATTTACTTTTTTTTTGTTTGGTGGTGTAAATAAAGTATTCTTTCATTCAAGTTATTAGTAATTTTATTGTATACTTTTTTAATGGTTTCGTAGAGGTCAGGGTGGACGCTGCAAGTTTCATAATACGCGAGCGACCTGGATTCTGATTCTCGGTAGCACCCATTAAAATTCTAAATCTCAATTTTAATTTACGAATTTAGCACGAGCTCTACCGCGAACGAGACTAACGTAAGAGAACCTACATGTCTGTGAATTAATAATTTTTCACATTGGAGCAACAAGGCGAACTCTTCGACACCGATACTGTCTCAAATATTGAGAGTGGATACCGGTAGGACCTTAACTTTTTATTATATCCAATACCTATAATAAACAATACGTAGCATATACAATAAGGTATTAGTAGTTCTTAAAACGAATGTACTTTGTAAATATTTATCAACAAATTGCGAAGGGTTTCAGACTTCGAACCCAGATCAATCATGTACTATGAAATTAAAGCGAGTGTTCTTGCTCTGTAAGAAAGGTATATGCAACAAATGTTACGTAATAAACGTTGAATTCTGCACTATTATGCAAGTGATAACTACACATAGTTGCGAGTGCACAACCATTAATTCATAACATTGAGTTACGTAGATCACATTAATTGTGATCTACGTAACTCAATGATAAATAAGTATATGCTCACTGATAATGGAGTTTATCGAATAAATGCACGTGTATTTAAATGCACATAAAACTTTAAAGTAACTTATATTTGAGTAACGGTGAAAAGTGAACTGCAGAAGCAAGACTTGTGCTGAATCGTGCCAAGAAGAAATCAGTACATTTTACCTACCCCTGTTGTTGATAAGCGTAACTATTTGTTTAGAGCATGATATGGTAAGTGGTCGCTGCGGCCCATAGATACCTCCATCTTCTCTGAGTTAAGAATAAATGAATGAACTTGAATTATTCAGAAGTCTTTTATTCGGTTCGTAATGAGGTTCATCTTACGGAAAAGAAATTTGCAAAGCACGAAACTCAGTCCTTTCCTATCTTTATTTAACTTTTTTTATTATTACCAAAAGTTAAACTGTGGTAAGGCAGGCAACTAAAAACATGAAACAAGAATACAGCGATTCAAAAATCAAAGCACAAGTGCTTTGCAAGCTCCAGTAGAAGTGAAATGCAGATGCGTTGTTACCCCCGAGGAGTAAAATCAGAATGCCTCGTTACCAGTAAATGAGTTTTTGGTTCAACAACTCACGTATGGTGAAGTAAATTATTATGCTGCTATGTCACGCTGGTTTTATTAATTTACCTTTTCTTTTATATATTTTATATTCTGCAGTGTCTATATAATGGCTAAAGGTTACAATTACAACGCTGAGGGGGACAACCTAAAGAAAGACAAGAACCTACATTTTATTGTCTTTATATTACCTGCAAAATCATCAGGGCCAACATTTTAAGTGATTTTTTATAAAATTAGTTATCGCGCCACGTAAGTTAGGACTATCTGATACCCCACAAAAAACTTTCTGGTACCCCACTACGACCAATAAAAATTTATTTCGTGAATGTTGTGAAGCTGCCAAAGAACGGATGAATAAATTTGTCTAGGTCAAAAATGCCACCACCCTGGTTAAAAAAAATGAAATCTATACTTAAAATATAAAATCCCATATCCACAATTAAATACCGAAACCGTAAAACCAACTAAGCACAATAATAAATGTGCAGCATATCCATATATTACCAACGCATATAAAGTTTGTGAATTTGTCTATTTTATTCATATTTTTTTTTTAAATACTATGATTTCATTGTACTATTACAGATATTATAGATTTATTTTTGCATAGCAAGCTTTTATGGATTCACTACGGTAATAAAACTTCTACTGAACATGGTATTTTTTATCACTAAATAATGCATCGCATCATAATACTATCTAAAATAACAAGTGCAACATATTAGATTTGTCATTTCTAATACAAAGTGTGAACTACATAAAGCAGCTATCACTCTTTTACCTCCTGATAAACGCCATTCGCCTATTTACATATTGGTATCTCTTAAGCGCGAAGATTATTCCCGTATGAAGGGCTGTAAAATATGGATGTTTAATTACTACAAAGCAGACTATTACTATATATACTACTAACTGAAATCTACTTATCGGTTCATCGACAACGCCAACCGAACAAGATGTTGACCAATTATATGTCATCATCTATAGTATACATAATATTAGATGAATGACTTCAACCATAATTTAATCAACCTAGTAAATAAATATTGTTTTTTAACTACTGAGGCAAGATCATAAATAGAAATGTTACATACAGTTACATAACTTTTATATTTTTAAACTCGCAGAGTAAGTTATCACATTATGATGTAGCGCTCCTAGTAAATTGTCTTTTGACGTGGTAACTATGTTAGCATTTCGTCCCCTACTACTGTTTAATATTTTTATATTTTACTAAAATGCATTGGATACGTAAATATTTCGTAAAAACTTTACTTAATGGCTTGTATCACTTGTGCTCATTTCAAACGCTTGAATTGAAATGGTATAGAACATAACTACACTTTTAATAAAATTCATTGTTTTCTCATTATTTATAAAGAAAAAATAAATAGACTGCAGAGATTATTATTAAAATGGTTTTCAAGCCATGAAGATTTTACCCAGCTGCTTAGTAGTGTCCTAAGATGCAAAAACAATCATAAAAAAGAGTACAACTTTGCCGCCAGAACCGTCAAAAAAGTTTTTGCCGCGGTAAAGTCAGAAGTCTATTGCTAAGACAAGGGAATTTCTGTACGCTATCTCTTCCATCTCTGCACAAGGAGGACGACTCGCTGGTCCATGCTGTTAAAAAAGAAAGCCGATCTTCTGGGGTCTCTTTTCGCATCCCATTTGACTTTTGATGTCAGGGGAACTCTCCACCAACCATCCCGCGGTGTAAGAGATCAATAACGGTCAATTTCTGCTTCAAATTATTTTCGGGCATTCTTACTCTTTAGACGTCGTTCCGAAGTCTTAGAAAACAGCTTTAGTTCACCCGATCATTAAAGAAGGCAACCACTCAGATATGTCCAACTACAGGCTTATTGCTCTCACTCCGTTATTTTTTAAAATAATGGAATCAATTATTAACAGCTCCGGAGATATCTAGAAGTGCACCGGCTTACTAGTCGGGAGTGGTTGGGATCGATCAGCTTGTGATCTACTAGTTTTTCTGTCTCATTGATAGGCAGAGGCAGTAGAGTCAAAGGGAGAGGTCTTGGTGGTTAGTTTGAACGACGTAGTGAAGGCTTTTGAAAGTATTTGCGAAATAGCGTTTCTTTAAAAGCATCCTTCCTATGAGCTTCCCTAGAATTTATGGATTTCAGGGTCAGCAACTTCCTCGCAGACATAAGCACTAAGATTACTGTTAAAGGTACATGTTCGGGCTCCAAGCCTTTGAATACAGGTATTCCACTAGGCTGTATGCTGTGTCTTAACATGTACCTTTTGCATATCAATGACATTCTGCAAGTTAGTATCATATATTACTATGCAGACGATAATACTGGTGGTGGTGGTGGTGGATGCCCTTTATAGATGCCGTGTAAATATTTCTCGAGAACACCTCGAAGGGTGCCGGAACAAACTTGTGACTAAACTCAAGATTTTCTTAAACAAAGTCTTTGATTGGGACCGACAAAATTTAGTCCAATTTAACCCTAAAAGATTGCGCGTATACCGATGAAAATACCTTTGTTGCTTCTATCTAGTTTAAGAACATTCACCTGGTCGCCTTAGCTAGTATCAGAATCGTTGGCGTTGTCATATCGAGTGAAGTTCACCTGGAGGTAAGACCTAATTGGACTGTAAATATCAGAGCGGGATAGCATTTTATGCCAGTCCGATTGCAACTTTATTAGTTTGGCACATACCAAGACGACAGAATACCAAGTTCCAGCAATACCAGCTAGATGGCCGGCAGTCAACCACCACAGTGCGATTCTCTCGGAATTTTCAGACACGTACTTCAATTTTGTGGAATCAGCGATCACCAGCAATATTTCCAAACATTTACAGCTTAGGCGTTGGTAGTCTCTTACCATCAGGTGAGCCGCTTGCGTGTTTACCCCTTTTCAATAAAAAAAATACAGGTATTGTGAAAATCACAACCATTAATTACACGTTCTTTAGAAATAAAACAAATTATAAATATAAATGACAAATGATAAATTGTAAAGAATGTGATAAATAATAACATTTATATTTATTTTGTAAATAGGTTATAGATTATAATAATATATATAAAGAACGTGCGTTTTCACTGTGCGGTAATACATTTCATATTGATAAAATACAAACGCATAATGTCTTTTACCATTAATTCAAACGACTCTTTTGTGTACTCCAAAGTGCGTTATTGCCCGGCTCACTCACGCTTGAAGCAATCCTTAAAATACTAAAGAACGCAGCGAATCCCTTTCATTCAAAAAAGCTTTTTCACTTATTCTTTCGGCGTTATACCGTCACTTACGGAAACCGCTTCATTATTTGCATTCAAATAGCTGCTATAAATTCTCTTTGCCAATTTTCACCATTCGCTGCGCTCCTTTGGGGCAATTAAGTTTTTTGTGTTTTCTCTTCATGTTTATTTTTGGATTTTTCGCTTTAAAATACTTAATCGGAAATGAAATAGGTATAAAAATAAGGCACTTTAGTAGTCAATTATAGTAACTTTTATATGAGTCTGTGTTACTTTTGAATAAAATATTTATTATTTTAAATTTACTGAAAGTTAAATATTAATTGCCACGAAGCTCGATCCCGCGACAACACTGCGCAGGTCGTCACTCCATCTTGTGGGGGGTCGTCCTACACTGCGTTTGCCTGTACGTGGCTGCCCACCACAGTCATTTCCGTTATATTTTATTAATCTTGCACAGTTTGGAAATGTCATTAAAAAAACAACAATGTCATAATAAGGTTAGTTAAAAGAGACACAACAAAAAACCCCATAAACAGAAAATGTTGCCCAGATTTGCTTATCGATCGTTGGTATTTCGGTTAAAAATATTGCTTAAATTACATTTAGTACTACAAAAAAAGATGATAAAATATGATCACGCCTTACCATAACAGCCTGCGAACACCTGGAGAACACAGATCACCACGCTCGGAAAGGAGATTAGAGATCACAGTACCAGACACCTTGCAACTTAGATGGTCATCCATCTGTCGGTAGGCATTACGATTTTCTTCGTTTTTCCCTTAGTCGCCTCGTACGGAATCCACGGGTCAAACTGGTGGCAGGTTCTTATTATTTTTAAATGTATTTAGCACGTCATGTACGATATTTACTAGATAAAGATTAAAGCGTAATATATATATAGCATTAAAAACGGTGTTAAAATTCATGCCTTCCATTACAATCTTGATTACATAACTTTTAACTTAAAGCTGTAAGACTTATAATCACATTGTAGAGGGAGCGCGCGGAGAAAATTGTCTTCGATGTACTTACAAAGTTAGCAACTTGGCCCCTACCATAATCTTAAAATTTTCCGTTTTGACTTATTTTTCTTTTTGTATAAAGATTAGGTTATTTCTATGAGATTCCAAGTACTAATGTTACCGTTTTTATATAAAGTAATGAGAATCGATCTTACGTCTATAGATCCAGCTGTTCTCTTCTTATTGTATGTAGATATAATTTACAGTACCTACTCCTTGAATTTTGAAAAAAATAGATACACACAAATATTCTTATTATTGTACTATTTCTAACGACGTGAGCATAAACCAGAGTATCGTTGATCCAACGAATCGAAACCAACATTGTACACGTATATCCCAGAGTAACCACCTTTCATTACTTAGCAATAGTGCTGTATCCACGACTAATCCATTTGCAGGCCGAGGTAGAAAACATTTAAGCCGCAATTTAATATTCGTAGCATTTATAGTATGAATATATAGTTACGTGCATTTTTATGTATACATTATAGCTTTTCAATAATTAAACTAAAAATAACTATACGTGTTTAATTATTAACATTTTTGGCCATTTATTATATACTTAATTCAATAAAATTTTCACACCGTACCGTTAAGTACATCATCTGGGATTTACCGAATTCACGTCTTATTTTTTCAAGACGCCGCCTCGCACCGAACTACAAAGCTTACAAGTATGATGACACGTTAATAATGATAAATATGAGCTCATATGTTCAGTGTTAATTTATTTTAGGTTGGTTGTAATGTAAAGCTGGAATATTTTTATGAAAATTATTAATAATAATTCAATTATTACTAAATTATTTTTAAATTAAGAACATTAGGAACATTGAATTTCATATAAGGATTTATTGAATTTCATATAGGATAATGTATGTATGTTATTAATGTATATTTATATAAGAGACTTACTTAGCTATAAATCTAAAAGAGATGTGGACAACAGTATGTATTTAAATCTCGTATAGGCACAAGTTGACTTACATTGCCTTATTACATAGGCAGGCAGGTTGGGAATCGTAGTACCAGATAATATATCGCACATTAGACGTCACCAGTCTATCAATTTATATTTGAGGTTATTATTCCGCAATCTACAATGTTTTTTGTATTTCACTTAGTTGAACTTTACAACAACCACGGGATGAGTAAGGGTGGCAGATTCTGCCTGCCATCGTGTTCATCCCTCGTCTGAGGTACTTCCCTGGTTTGGAGTTATAGAAGTTTTCCCATTCGCACAGCATCGCTACTATGGCTATTTCGATACGAATTTGTCGATCCTAAATTCCACTAAGAGTGATAGGGAAGAGCATCAGTAACACACTCACCTACCTGCTTCCCCAGTGTTATAAGTATGGGCAAACCATACAAGTAATTCTATTTTTGCTGGCGTTTCTTGCAGAGGTCTTAAATAGGTTGATGAAGTAGAAGGGTAGGGAATTCAGTATAAGTATTAGACAATGCCCCCTACCACTCATGGCATTAAGAGAATGTACCAACATAAGTTGGCTGAAGGCAGCCATTCAAGCCTGGTTCCAAAAAAACAGAAATAATATATTTCGCATAGCCTAACTATATAGCTAATTTGAACCCCTGACCACTCCAGTACAGGTATACACCCAATATTAGTTTTATATTCAATCCATTATTCACCAGAGCTTATTTGGGACAACCTGACAGGTGGCGAGCGTGTCGCCGTCTTAGCGTCCAAGCCAAAAATACGAGTTTTTACTTTTAATTAATTCAAAATGGAGAGCTCATTGATTTTGCTCATAAGAATAAATTAAATTTTTTTCTATGTTACTCCTGTTTTCAGAGTAACATTTTTAGGAAGTACAATTCTCGTATTATTCAAGGACGGAGAGTCACACAAAATCTTTTTGGGTTCATAGTTGCCTACAGTACCTTAAAAAACCAAGTAAATAATAACTAATAAAGCTTTACTACGCAGATCGAACCATTTTTTCTTTAAATATTGTGAATTTTATTAAAAAAAAATTATTTCGCCTAGAAATAAACGAGAGACCGACGAGAAGAAACTGCAGCTGGAAGACGAGGTGAACAAGTTACACTGGAGTATTATACGGTTGTAGCTAGACCGGAGAGGCCACAAGGAGAGGACTCGAAAATTCTCAAATCCTGAACCTAAAGAGGTGTGGGGTTTGTCGTCTACAGGTCGCTCATTAATAATGAGTTCAAGACCGGAAGTGTCACTTAGGGTACCGTATAATAGAAACATTTTTAAAGTTTGTATATATAGTTGATAAGTTGTAGCCGATAACCTTATTTAAGTAAGCTTACGAAATTTTACTATTCGTAAGATTATATAAAGTGTTATCTTTTATTAATGAAACTAGTTTTCTCTCATCGTTTTGTACATCGTTTGATGTCGTTCTCGACGTGTTTGAGAATATGTCCAATACCACCAAACCAGGCTGCTCATTTATTTCTTTTGGGTACTAAGTAGGGTATGGATTCATATTCTTGTATGATGTTCTATTATCTATCCGATAGTGGTTCTGAATATTATGATATCTAATTATTCTATGTACATATTGCATCGCTTTACTTGCAATTTATTTTTCTAATAAGGTTGGTTGTAATGTAAAGCTGGAATATTTTTATGAAAATTATTAATAATAATTCAATTATTACTAAATTATTTTTAAATTAAGAACATTAGGAACATTAGGAACATTGAATTTCATATAAGGATTTATTGAATTTCATATAGGATAATGTATGTATGTTATTAATGTATATTTATATAAGAGACTTACTTAGCTATAAATCTAAAAGAGATGTGGACAACAGTATGTATTTAAATCTCGTATAGGCACAAGTTGACTTACATTGCCTTATTACATAGGCAGGCAGGTTGGGAATCGTAGTACCAGATAATATATCGCACATTAGACGTCACCAGTCTATCAATTTATATTTGAGGTTATTATTCCGCAATCTACAATGTTTTTTGTATTTCACTTAGTTGAACTTTACAACAACCACGGGATGAGTAAGGGTGGCAGATTCTGCCTGCCATCGTGTTCATCCCTCGTCTGAGGTACTTCCTTGGTTTGGAGTTATAGAAGTTTTCCCATTCGCACAGCATCGCTAGTATGGCTATTTCGATACGAATTTGTCGATCCTAAATTCCACTAAGAGTGATAGGGAAGAGCATCAGTAACACACTCACCTACCTGCTTCCCCAGTGTTATAAGTATGGGCAAACCATACAAGTAATTCTATTTTTGCTGGCGTTTCTTGCAGAGGTCTTAAATAGGTTGATGAAGTAGAAGGGTAGGGAATTCAGTATAAGTATTAGACAATGCCCCCTACCACTCATGGCATTAAGAGAATGTACCAACATAAGTTGGCTGAAGGCAGCCATTCAAGCCTGGTTCCAAAAAAACAGAAATAATATATTTCGCATAGCCTAACTATATAGCTAATTTGAACCCCTGACCACTCCAGTACAGGTATACACCCAATATTAGTTTTATATTCAATCCATTATTCACCAGAGCTTATTTGGGACAACCTGACAGGTGGCGAGCGTGTCCCCGTCTTAGCGTCCAAGCCAAAAATACAGGTCGTAACATATGTTTCAAACAATTCAAAGCTACGAGCCCTCCATATAGAGGATTAAACTCGAGTCTTTGAAAGCAGTTCTCCTAACTACTCGGCTATAGTGGCTTTACCTGACTATTAAATAAAAAATAGATAATTCTTAGTTTGTATTATTATTGTCTTCATATTTCATTAATAATATCCTTGTATATTACTATTGAAAGGAACTAAGGAGAATTGGTAGCAGAAGGTTGCTTGTAAGTAATTTTCTTAAACGAAGGTAATTCTTTGTAAAATATAATATAGATAATTTTGAAACGTTTAACTTTCAAAACAACGTTTTACCTTTCTTTCAAAAATGATACCAAATAGGCATTAAATATAAATAAAAAGATTATTACGGAAAATACGCATCGAAAGAAAATCAAGTAATTTAGAATTAAGTATTAGAGCTACAGTAATTTGAGAAGTAGTATTTAATGATTTCTAGTATTTACGCGAACAATTAAACACAATACCTTTTTATTTTATAGATAAGAGGGCAAACGAGTATGCGGCAATAAAATAATAATAAAAAAAACGTATAAACAAATCCATGAATAATAGTTTTATTCAAAAAAATATATTATATATAAATGAAATATACAAAACATAAAATTTAGTTTATTTTATTCGATATGTGCTGCTCTGTGTTTTAATTAAGAACGTTATGTACTTATTCGTATATAACTGACATTCCACTCGATCGGGGTTAACAGAGATCGAAAGGAATGTGACATTTATAGTTCTAAATGAAATTTCTAGCCCGGAATGTGCATATTTTATATAAATTGTTTCCTTTTACTACTTTTTCGTACGTTTTGTCATTATTATATTGTTGGTAGAAAGTTTTATCGTCAACAACAATAGTTTTCTTTTGTATTTAGAAAATAACTGAACATTGTTAGTAAGTACACGTAGCCTGTACAAAGCGAGTTTTTACTTTTAATTAATTCAAAATGGAGAGCTCATTGATTTTGCTCATAAGAATAAATTAAATTTTTTTCTATGTTACTCCTGTTTTCAGAGTAACATTTTTAGGAAGTACAATTCTCGTATTATTCAAGGACGGAGAGTCACACAAAATCTTTTTGGGTTCATAGTTGCCTACAGTACCTTAAAAAACCAAGTAAATAATAACTAATAAAGCTTTACTACGCAGATCGAACCATTTTTTCTTTAAATATTGTGAATTTTATTAAAAAAAAATTATTTCGCCTAGAAATAAACGAGAGACCGACGAGAAGAAACTGCAGCTGGAAGACGAGGTGAACAAGTTACACTGGAGTATTATACGGTTGTAGCTAGACCGGAGAGGCCACAAGGAGAGGACTCGAAAATTCTCAAATCCTGAACCTAAAGAGGTGTGGGGTTTGTCGTCTACAGGCCGCTCATTAATAAGGAGTTCAAGATCGGAAGTGTCACTTAGGGTACCGTATAATAGAAACATTTTTAAAGTTTGTATATATAGTTGATAAGTTGTAGCCGATAACCTTATTTAAGTAAGCTTACGAAATTTTACTATTCGTAAGATTATATAAAGTGTTATCTTTTATTAATGAAACTAGTTTTCTCTCATCGTTTTGTACATCGTTTGATGTCGTTCTCGACGTGTTTGAGAATATGTCCAATACCACCAAACCAGGCTGCTCATTTATTTCTTTTGGGTACTAAGTAGGGTATGGATTCATATTCTTGTATGATGTTCTATTATCTATCCGACAGTGGTTCTGAATATTATGATATCTAATTATTCTATGTATATATTGCATCGCTTTACTTGCAATTTATTTTTCTAATGGAGTAATGCAGATAGTAAAGGTATGTGTCCGTCATTTATTTTTAAGGTTCCTAAGTAGAAATAATTAAAAATTGGTAAGATACATAAGATCGAGGAGAAGTCAAGGGGGAAGTGGCGTTTTGGTAAAAAGACAGGTTTTAGTGCCCCTTGAGTTTGAGAATGGTAAAGCGACGATAGTTGTTTGAAAAAAATTTACAGTAAAATTTGTACTCTCGTTGGATAAAATAGATTTAGGTATACCGAAAAGTGAGATAAAATTAATAAGATAATCGCTAGTCTCCTTGGCTGAGGAGCTACGAGAATAATGCTGCGGATAATTTTGTAAATTGTTAAGATTTATTTTACTTTAGACGATGGCTATGCGTTGGATGGGGACAGTAGAAGTGGTTGTAATCGACATAGAAGCGCGGTAATTTTTTTAATACTTCTTTTTCCTGATAAGAGATGTATTTTTATTTAAATTTTTATGTCTTAGCACATACCCTTCCAGTATTTTAATTTGTGAGAAATATAAATACAATAATATAATTATTCTAATGTGGTTGGGTTGTATAAAGAAATATGTATAGATACCTAAAATTACTAACGAAATACCTAAAGTAAAATAAAATAAATAAATAGAACCCAACCAGACGGATGCCTTCTACAGGAGTGACCAGGCGACCGAGGGTTAGGGGAAAAGGAAAAAAAACCGACGTACGATGCAGGCAGTATCAAGGAGCAGGCAGTTTCGCTTTCTGGATTTGGTCTCGGAGCACATAATATTAATATAAAACAATTAAATGCGTTTTCTAATGATAATTACTAAACTAAAAAAAATCTATGGGTGGTATTTTTTATACGACTATGTAGTGTTTGTGTACTCTTTGGTACGAGTATAATAAAGCGAATAATAAATAAGGCGTCATAAAATAATGTAGTAATTTCATCAAAAGTATAAAAAAAATCGAAAAAATAAAGGCATCTTATCCAGAAAAACGCCAAACAATCTGGACTGTAATCAAACACAAATAACTATTTTTCTATCAACAAAGCAATTTTCATTCACGGTACCCTTCTGCAAAACATTCCTCTATTATCCCTTTGTCCTACAAGATGCCGTCTGACAGACATTTTATTTTGGTAAAACGTGCCTCTACGCGATATTCCTTAATTTGATTCGAAGACCATCTGAAAATACATTTGTTATTAGAGACTTCTAGATCTGCTAGTGTGAAATGAAATCCTAATAATAATAATTACGTTTTGTATAATTGATAAAACGATCATAAACGATGCAAACTCCATAACTACAAATATAGAATAATATTCTATAACTCCAAACCAAAGTTCGTTAGTATAAAAGATAAAATATTCAATCTAGAAGTATCTCCTTGCCCCCAGCGGTGGATTTGGACGGAAGGGTTGTGTAGGTAGGTAGAGCCGTGAAACATAATACGTCCATCCTAAGTATTATAGGTCTGACCTAATAGGTATGACCCATACAGGACCAGTTTAAACTTTACCTTAACAACCTATTAATAGTCCCCTACAGAACATAGCCCTCTGCAAAAATGCCGTGTGCCATTTGCTTTACGCTCAGCAAGCGATTTGGTTATAGCAGTATCAACCATGGAGGCAAACTGCTCCAATGGGCCGGCTCGACCGGGTTAATACCACGACCTCGGAGAATACCGGCGTGAATTAGAGCTTCTTGTGCTTCTGCGTTTCGTTCGGTGAGTGGGGTAACCGGAGGCCCACTCCCCACCTAACTCCCAAATAGCCATAATGGCCGGCAACGTACCTGCAGCACCTCTGGTGTTGCAGATGTACGTGGGTGACGGTAATCACCCACCATCAGGTGAACCGATTGCTGGTTTGCCGCCTTTCCCATAAAAAAAAACCTTAGCCGGGCAGCAGGCCGTCACCGGTCTGTTTATCTTTGGTCGGATATTTTTGGAGTTGGTTATTCCGCCACTTTTAGGTACCCATTGCGATTTTCAAGGCTTTTCTCTCATTCGCCTCTTTCGACACCCACGAGAATAAATTGGGTGGTAGTTTGTTACACCGATACCACACGGCGCTGTATAACTCGTATTTACATTCCACATATATTTATATATATTTATTTCCTTGACATTTAGAACTTTTTCTTGTATAGTTTGTGCAATATCTCATAACACAAGACGGCATTTTTTGTTGATTCAGGTCACAATTGAACACTCGGTCCACGCCACGCTTTCGATAACGCCTGACGCTATACTGAGACCAGACTTATAAGCAACCGTTTAACATGCCGCTCGCGGATAGCATTTCATATCATCTACACCTTTTATCTTATAATAGTAAAGAAAACGAAATGAACAGAAATAAATCTACATTTTATCTAATTTTTTTTTTTTTATAGAAGAAGGGGGCAAACGAGCGTGCGGCTCACCTGATGGTAATTGATCACCGACGCCCACGAACATCCACAACACCAGAGGAGCTACAGATGCGCTGCCGGCCTTTAAGGAAGGAGTAAGCTCTTTTCTTGAAGGTCCCTAAGTCGTAACTGTTCGGAAATACTGCTGGCGACAGCTGATTCCACAAAATCGAAGTGCGTGGCAGAAAACTTCGATTAAAATGCACTGTGGTGGAATGCCAACCATCTAGGTGGTATCGATGGAACTTCGAATTCTGTCGCGATGTACGATGGTGAAACTCAGCAGCTGGGATCAATCCGAACAATTCCTCAGAACATTCCCCGTGGAAAATTTTGTAAAAATGCAAAGAGAAGCAACATCTCTTCGCAAGGCCAAAGGATCAAGCCGATCAGAGAGAGCTTGGTCGCCGACAATTCGAGCCGCTCGACGTTGGATACGGTCAAATGGAAGGAGTTGGTACTGGGGTGCCCCTGCCCAGAGATGAGAACAGTATTCCATGTGGGGCCGAACTTGCGCCTTATAAAGTTGCAAACGGTGGACCGGCATGAAATACTGTCCCGCTCTACAGAGCACACCAAGCTTTGGAGGCCAATTTGGCCTTTCCTCAAGTGACCACGGAACTGAACGTCGCTCGATATGTCAATGCCAAGGATTCTGATACTGGCTGAGGCAATAAGGGAATGTTCTCAAAAGAGGAGAAACGACAAAGGGATTCTTTTTAGCGGTGAACGCGCAAACCTGTGTCTTTTTGGGGTTGAATAGGACCAAATTACGTCGACCCCAATCCGAGACTTTGAATAACAAGGTCTCGACTTCAGACACAAGTTTGTTCCGGCACTCGTCGACGTGTTCCCGAGAAATATTCGCACGGCCTGTATATAGGGCATCACCCGTGCTGTCGTCTGCATAGCAATGAATGCTACTGATTTGTAGCATGTCGTTGATATGCAGAAGGAACAGAGTGGGAGATAGCACACAGCCTAGTGGAACACCAGCATTCACGGGTTTGGGGTCCGAGCATGCACCGTCGACAACAACCTTGATGCTCCGATCCGTGAGGAAGCTGGTGACCCAGTTGCACAATCTCTCAGGAACCCCGTAAGATGAAAGCTTTGAAAGAAGCGCTTTATGCCAAACCCTATCAAATGCTTTCGCTACATCCAGACTAACCGCCAAAGCCTCCCCCTTAGACTCAACTGCTTCTGCCCATCGGTGAGTCAGGTAAACTAGAAGATCACCAGCTGATCGTCCGTGACGGAAACCGTACTGTCGGTCACTGATGAGCTGGTGTTACTCCAGGTACCTCAGGAGCTGGGTGTTGATGAGTGACTCCATTATTTTAGATAACAAGGGGGTGATGGCAATAGGCCTGTAGTTGGACGGATCAGAGCGGTCGCCTTTTTTGGGTATTGGATGCACAAATGCTGTCTTCCAAGATTCCGGGACGACGCCTGAAGAGTAGGAGTGCCGGAAAAGACGCGTGAGAACCGGTGCTAACTCAGGGGCACACATCCTCAGCACAATTGGAGGGATTCCGTCCGGCCCACTCGACTTATGAATGTCCAGGGAGCGGAGTGCCTTTCGCACTGAGCTCTGCAGAAACTGAATTTCCGGCATGGAGCACTTACACCACGGGATGGTAGGTGGAGAGTTTCCCCGGTCATCAAGAGTCGAGTTGGATGCAAAAGAGAGCCCAAGAGATCGGCTTTCTCTTTTGCAGTATGGGCCAGCGAATAATCCTCCTTGTGTAGAGATGGGAGAGATGGCTGACAGAAGTTCCCTGGACAGCCTTGGCGAGAGACCAGAATGCGCGGGATCCCGATGGGAGGCGAACTAGTCTCGCGCCAATTCTGCCAATGTGCTTTAACTTTGCCGCAGCGATAACTCTTTTGAAGGACCTGGAGGCAGAGTTGTACTCGTTTTAAGAGCACTGGTTTTGCATCCCGAGACGCCGATGCATCGGCCCAGGCCTGGTAGCACTTCGATTTCGGCGTGACGCTATTTTGCAGGTGCGACCAAACCAAGGCTGGGATTTACCTCCGACAGGCACTGCAGAGAACGGAATAAAAAGTTCCATTCCCTGAAGTACCACATCGGAGACAGAATCTGCAACGGCGTTGGGATCATCCAGCGAGAAGCAAACCTGCCCCCATGGGTAGGAAGCAAAGAAAGACCGCATTCCATCCCAATCTGCCGACCTATAGTGCCACACACGGCGGAAGCCCGCAGATCGCGTTCGGGATCGGCGCGCGATAGGCACTACACTCCGGATCAGACAGTGGTCCGACGAGCCAAGAGGAGCATCGACTGAGACCAAATATCCGTCTGGGTGTGAGGTCAGCAAAAGGTCCAACAGGGAAGGTGTATGACCTTCCACGTCTGGGATCCGTGTCGGCGAGGTTACCAGTTGTGTCAGGCCATATGCTAATGCAAAGTCGTGAACAGATCTCCCGCATGATCGGTTATGCGAGAACCGAGCCAATCGGTGTGGTGGGCATTAAAATCGCCGAGAATCACGATCTCTGCGGATGGGATCTGTTGTAGCACGGAATCTGTAGCCATTTGGATGTGGTCGATGAGTCGGTCAGTTACGGTATTACCGCTATGGGACCTGTAAAGGCTCGCATAGACGCGCGGATGGTCGTCGCTGTCGATGCGCAGCCAAACGGTAGATAGGTCCAAACCTTCAAGACTACCGAGGCGTCGAGAACAGATATCATCTCTGACGTATACGCAAACTCCGGCACGGGGCACAAAGGAGTGTTCTAGTTTGTACCCCGGGTAATGGAGATAAGAGGTATCAGCCGGAGACGATATCTGAGTCTCTGTAAGAAAAAGCAAGGCTGGCTTCGCCGTTTCAAGATGGTAATGAACGGCGCTAAGATTCGAGTGGATATTCGCTGATATTGCAGAAATCCACGGCGAGCGCGGTAGGGGATGCCATAGTTTCCTTGCTGCGTTTGCCTCGAGTAGGAAAGAAAGAGAGCGGAATATTGCCCCAGAATACGCGGGGCAGACTGTGCATCCACGATTAGGTAGCGTAGGAAAGCCTGAACGTGGATGCTCAGTGAGGGATTCTCCAGAACCGTAGGTACTGGTACCCTCCTGGGGTAGCTCAAAATTATATACCGCTACCATATTTGGGGAGGGGGGAGGGGGGAGAGGGCCTCCGGTTACCTCACTCACCGCACGAAACGCAGAAGCACAAGATGCCTCTACTTCACGCCGGTATTCTGCGAGGCCGTGGTACTTATCCGGACGAGCCGGCCCATTCCTGCGGCAGCAAAAGCCGCCGCTTGGCTCTACCACGTTTATCTGCTTAATCAGCCTAATAAATTTTTACGAATCATTTTCATACTTATATACATTTGTATTTGTTTTGGTGTGCAATAAAGTGTATTAATGATTTATTTGCACCGATGTATTTGGACACTACACAATTAGAGCAATTTTATAAATATATTATAGAAGAATACTATCTTTAAAATTATATTTATGATGATAGTATTCTTCTCCTTTTGATTAGCATGTTTACTGCTGGACATAGGCCTATCCCTAAGGAAGGATTTGCCATAATTCCTACGTCATCAGTGCCAGAGATCTCGCATCTTAGACACTGCTGCCTATCAATGGTCCATGTATTTTCGGCCTGGCGTATTTTGACATGGCTAATACGCCATGAGATTTTCAAGGCGTTTCCTATAGTCGACTGTTTAGACACTAAAGAGAACACACGCCGCCACCACAAAGCAATTTCATCAAATAGATAATGTTATGGTTAATAAATTACACAATAAAAAGAGATTCAAACATGCAATAACTTTAACACAATATCTTTGCATTTATTTCATATCGTAGATGTAAAATGCCTTCTAAATAGTACCACAGTAAGCTTACTGCATTTTGTTAAACAATAGATGATTAATCCTTTTGGTTGTGTACCTATTACAGTGTGGCTATGGCCCCCATTACTAAGCATAGGCAATTGAAACATGTTGGCCCTTGGCGTACAGCCAAGATTAAGTAATACTTTATAGAAAGTAATACAAATAAAATGTAACCATGGTTATTTCTAATATAAAGTATAGTAAAAATGGACCATCCTTCCTACGTACTGGGTACAGATATCTTCTTTTGGAGACTAAGATAAGGTAGTGGCCGCCACGTTGCTCCAGTGCGGGTATATGGCGTATATATGGGTATATGGGCGACGGTAATCACTTACCATCCGGTGAACCTATTGCTCGTTTGCCGCCTTTCCCATAAAAAAAAACAAAAAATTCAGCCACGTGACCACAGCTGCTGTAAAGCACTCGAAATGAACAAAATTAAACGTGATATAATACGTAAATAATAGTTTCAGTACCAATGCAGTAAATATTTTAATATTTCGTTATATTATATATGACGAAATATTAAAATATTTGTTTTAAACAAAAAACTGTACATTTATTTACGCACAGGAAAGAAGTATTGAACTTTCACAATGATGGAAATAACCTTTCTGAAATGTTTGAAATCTTTACATAACTAGAAGATGCACAGTAGTAGCTGGTAACAAGGATACACGAAACAGTTTCACGTGTAAGTTCCCTTTCGCGTCATAAACATTCAAGGAGCAATCGTGTAGATGTGCACGTCGACAATGTGCATTGTTAGTGGAAGCTACTTATCCCAACTTAATTTATTATTTGAATCCAATACAAAAAGACCTACGATTTTGTGTATTTGTATGCTTGTTGAGTGATTGCTAAAACTATCAAAAAGTTTGTCTGTTGACGGTTCACTGTTGACCCCAAAATAGATGTCAGTCATGAGTTTTTGCTGCTTTTCTTATTTGTTCTTTAAAACCTCCTACACCACATGATTAATTATGAAAAGAATAAGTAAAACGCCATTATTTCTTCTTCTTCATTCTTTAATATGATTGAGATGATTTTATTTGATTGATTTTTAAATTCGATATGCGAAGAGAAAGTTTATGTGCATTACCTCTCAACTAATACGGATAAAAAAACAATAACAATAGACATAAAATAATTATGAAATTTAGATTGGATTGCAGCAACGAAAATGCACCCGGCTACAGCAATATTGCCGCAGCGCTGTTATTATCGTGGCACCACATACAAAGGACAAAGGCTATTTATTGTTAGCTTTCTCGTACATCCGATACGGTGAAACCAAAATGCAGGACAAAACTTCCTTTTGTAGTTGGGATCAAACTAATTAACTTTTTCTTATTTTCAGATTTTCAAGCTTTTCACCGTAAGAATATTTAACTCAAAACTCAGTCATTTAATTTTTAACATTTTTGCATGATTCATTAAAAAACGAAAGAAAATACTTAGTATCCATCAAGAATATTATCAATGATGTTGTTGATGTTAAAACATCTCAGATTTTCGGTGGACATTTTCGGTTAGCTTTTAGGAATTACAAATTGAAACCATTCGAAACATGATTCTTTCAGAAAACACGAATATGCTTCGGTCTGATGTTCTTATCCGTCATTTTTCCGTGATTTTCGCAATTTAAGCTAGAAAGATTTTTATGTGTAAAAATGCGCTGAATAAATATAAAAGAATTCGAATATTTTCATCATAAGTTTCATTTATTTCTTTGTAGACGATATCTTTGTTACTGGCTTCACATGTCCACTACAGGCCGAAACCCTTTAAAAAAAATTTACAGTTAATTTCTTTAAATGCCAACCTTACCTTTCGTCCAAATTAGCCGAACCTGAATCTGACAGACCAGCAATAAAAAATATCCTTTTTTGTGTAAGGTTGTTACAATGCATGTGTACTGAAAATAAAAAGAAAATAAACGATAAAGAGAATACATAAACTGAATGTTTGAGTTGGAAACCTAAATAAATGCTCAAATTAATGTATGAGCAGTGTCGAAGAACCTAATTCGGTGACCAATTTAGGAATTAATTTTAATAGAATAATATTATAACATTTAAGAAAGGCAACCATATTAACTACGAAAAATATATACCAAATTCAAGTTGAATATATAAAATAAGAAAGTTATATTTACAATGCTTCCGTGCTTGTCGAACAGATAATCCAATATTTTTTTTCACACCTAAAAGGGCCTGAAAACGAAAGTGAACAAAAATGTCCTTAATTCGGTTTACTGACGGTAAAAGCGTGTTCCGTTCGACATTGTAGAAAAATTTAATATACTATACCTCACTTTTCTAGTAGTTGGTGGAGGTTTTGGTAAACTGTAGGGGCGAAGAAGTTGAATAGGTAACATGTATAAGTAAAAATTAAATACTAGTTTGGTGGCGACTAAGAAAGCCTGACACAAAGATTTCGTCCCGTCAGAGTCCTTAAAGTTGACTGTGGATAGAGCCTATAGAGATCGCCAAACCACCTGTCAAATGTGATTATAGAAAACCACTTAATTTATACGACGGGGACATAAAAACTAAAACGAAACGCTATGAAATCAGTTAATAATACGTTCATTTCAAAAGTTCAATGTACTTGAAGATCGTCAGCAAATATATTGAATTTAGATTGAATATTTTTGATGTCGTTGATGAAAATCAAGTAAAACAACAAACGTATCAGAAATCCCTGAGGAACTACAGAAGACGACGGTAAAACGGAAAAATTTAAAACCACGAAATGCTTCAAGTTGGTTGTGTTGGTAGTATTCGCGTAAATACAAGATTTCATCGAATTGTTAGAAGCACCGATGACATTAATGCTTTACTGCAGGATCTCAATGGACTTATTAGACGATATTGTAACAACTATAATCTGATATTAAATATACAAAAACGTTGTCTTATAAAACTTTCAAGGAAGATAAGATTCGGTCTACTAATTACATATATGGCGAAATAGTAAAGGTAGTCCAGTCTTAGGCGTTACTGTAGACATCTCTTTATTTTTTTGCTATCATATCGATAATATGATCAAGAAACCATCATAATTTTAGTAAACTACTAATAGTGGATTACTGTTTACATATACAATTCGCTTGTTAGAAGTCATTTAGAATACTGTAGTGAAGTATGGAATTCTGGATATACTATTCACGCAAAAAGAATAGATTGCGCACGAAAACTGTCCCTTTATTTTACCTTACGTACTTTCAGTGTGTAAATGCCGGTTATAGGGCTTCATAATTGTTACGAGGAACATATAAAACACTTTGAAATGGTTCCATTCAAACGGGTAGGACAATTTCTGATGTCTCTTTTCTTCACAAATGAATGCATGGTTTTATTGATTGACATGTTAAGTCGCTAACAAATTTCAGCCGACTTTCAAATCGTGAAAACTTTATCCTTCTTCTCTGTAAAACGGTTGTTGGACAACGTGTACCAATATACCGCATGTGTTCATCAACTAATGTAGTAAGATTTGAGGTATTCTTGAGTTCTGTGGCCTCCATAAATAAATTACTGCATAAGAGTCTTTATCATAACATGCCTCCGTAAATGTTCAATACGTGTCGTCAAAGCCTCTTTTCTTTTCAGTAACTATATGTGGCAGCAAAACTGTCTCTTGTAAGGTTTTAAACATCCAGACTAGGAGAGGCTTTTGGCTCAGCAGTAGACTTAATGAGGCTGTTAAAGAAGAATAATGAATAATATTATGAATCGTATTAACAAATACTTTTCCACTTCGAACAGTATAACCCAACGCCACTCTTTGAATTACTCAATTTACCGCGACTACTTGAGCCTGTGTTATTTTTATTTAGAAGCTTTAATAAACCCTGGAAACATTCTCATCCAGGCAAGTGTTTTCCAAGTAAATTTTCGAAATTAATTGTTTCAATGAATTTCCAAAATTTTTATGGTTAGCTTTTGGATGAACAATTTCTTAGCATAATAAGTATTTATTAAAAAGACTAAAGAGTTTTTTGTAAATTATGCAAGAGCTAGGAGTAAATATGACGCCATGGTAGACGTCCATATGCAAAGACAAGAACAAAATATTAAATACAGTTTATTACTTTTCTTGAAATGTTCTAAGAAATTAAGAAAGTTAAACTTTTCTTCTTCAATTTTTTTTTGTTAAAACCTCCTGGCGTGTTCTCTTAGTTACTAAATATATAGTGTATTATACAACATAAAATTTGAATATAAGTAATTAAACACAATCGTATATAGAAATTTGAATTTGCAGACCAAAAAATAATTTATTATACCGAATTATTAAAAGCACGATTAAAAAATATAAATATAATTATTAAAACTTTAAAAAAAAAATTTGTTAACGAAAAAAAAATTTGGAAATTTTTAACCTAGTGTATTAAAAGTAAATAGTTTGATAAAATACAAAGATATATGTGGTACACAATAAACACAAAAATCCTAAAGCAAAATTCACCAAAGAGTATAAAATTTAAGAGTAAAAATAAACTGTTGAAGTTAGACATTGTTTGGAATGAAACCGGAAGGGAGCCGCCATAGTCAATGCACTTGGTTCTTTTAAAAGCAGTCTTGGTTTTCGTGTACAAAAAGTTTAGGAAAGTAGCCACAAAGGACTAAGCGTCGAACTAGTTTTATGGCATCGTTTGAAAACGGAAAATGGTAAAATTTATGTGTATAAAAATTTACCTTAAATTTATAAGACATGGCCTCTCACTATCTTATATTGTGTTATGAATTTTATTTATATACTCCATATAAATGACAGAGACGAAAGATAATGCACAAATAGGCCTGCCCATTCTCTTTATCGATAATATTGAGGTTTTAAGGTATCGTACCTTTTATATTCGGTATCTCGTCTTCCTGCTTATTCATTTTATCATCCCGCATATTGATTTGAGCTCGAATCTGACCATTATCTAATCGTCTTTGAAGTCCCGAGAGCCTGACTGGAATTAAACCATTCGCAGAGACAGACACACGACAATCGTATAATATAAATATACTACTACCGGTAGTATACTATTGTCGGTCAACCCGTAAGCTAGGTCCAGATGTTTTGTTTTCTGGACTATTTTGTCTTGCACGAAGTTTTCGTTATATGAAACGGTAATGTTGAACAAAACTATCTTCGATTGGCTAGGTTCATTAGCACATTATTTGGCTTGTTCGCGAGAATTTTTCTATCCTTGATGTTGAACCAGTCTCCACCAGTAGAGCCAGGCGTGTATTTTCAATGTACGGTAGACTCCGATCCACGAGACTTTACTGATGCAAAATCCTGGCTAGTATTATTAACGCAAAGATAGAAAACGCCGAATAATCGTAGTTGATATGCCTAAGCTCGACAGATGTCGACGGTGTTGTCACTGATGTTTCGCCATGGATCTCTGATACCACTCGATTTCCCTAAAGAGATGAGTAGAAGTTAAATTGACACTGACCTTCCCTCCAATCTTATCGGATACGAGAACATAAAGACAACTGTATTTGCGCATAAAATTGCCGCACATTAATATGTGTGGCTCTGTTGGAAACTAGTAAACAATATATCGATGTCGCCTTGGTCCAAATAGGCCTTGAGGATATGGAAATTTTTCATCATATTTTTGAAAAGAAAAAGTGAAGTATCTTTAATGACTATACATATAAATACCGCACAATAAATAAATGAGAAGCCAATAGCAAAATTAAATAAGAAGAAGCAATAGGTACTATAAAGCACACGAAACGTCGGGAATATAAAACTAAAATTAAATGCGATGAAATCCATACATTATAGTTTCAAAGGTATAATTTAAAAATAAAACAGGTAATTTATTTCGTCTTCGCACTTTTTATCGATAATACACTTATACAAGAATTCTCCATTATGCTTTTGTTTTGCCAGGATCTATAAATAAAACATGTTTTCCTCATGATTACTTATTTCTTTACTTTGACTACCATATATAATTTTTTTGAAAATTATTGTTGTAGTAGCGTTGTGTCATAAAAATTTAAAGAATAATTATCTTTTTAAATTTAATAATTCGATTCTCTAAATATCATTATTGGATTATTTTTAAATAATAAAATGATTTATCATCGTACCAAGCTCATTTTAAGTTTCATAATAAGCAAATAATCTAGATTCGATCTCATCAGAATTATGGACATCCGGCGGCTAAAATTGTTAATTGAAATGCTGAATTCCAAGTTCATGACAGTGTTGGAATACATAAGGAACCTGGTATGATAAAAAAAATTTCGTGGTCCGCCAAACTGGAATGGAGCAATGTGGTAGACCCACCACTGCTCCAAAGCCCTGGTGATTTGTTGGTGTTAGTATGTTTCTATAAGAGTTAGGTCTGTATTGCGATATGCAGAACTAATTTTTATTTACGATTACATTTATTGACTGTTTTGCTAACTTAATGTAATGTACCAAATACATTATATTAGCGAAACAGTCAAATTAACCTATAACCTATTTGTATTTTATATCAGTGAAAGTACTTACCTACTTTAAAAGTCTCTGTCATTGTATGTTATTTTAGGTTGCTATTCTATTTACCTCTGAAAAATCGAAATTATGGTGGAACTTAGCAGAATTAACTTCATGCATGTTAAAAATGTTTGGATTATCTTTATTAGATATTCTTTTAAAAATTGGCCGTATTTATTTCTTGGTGCAGAACATTTCCATCCTCATTTTATTTCTCACATTTTCGAGCTTCTTTATGGAATGAATAGATTTCTAAGAGGACCTCAAAAATTGGATTTGAATATTTAATTTCATGGTAATTTTTCAAAGCGGATGGACGAACATATTTCTAAAACAATGAAAATAAAAAAGGTAATAATTATTATGGTCATTAAGTAATCGATGTGGTGATGGATTTTTCGCTAATAAGAAACTTGTTTGGTTTTTATTTTTAATGTATCACAACGATGGAAGGCTTAAATAAATCTTAAAAATTTTTTTCATGAATTGATTTCTATAAAGAGTTACCTAAGTGAATCACGAGTCCCCATAGTGGCCCATACTGCACTTTTTTGTTATATAAAATAGATTAACATCTGCTGCATGTCCCTACAGTAAAATATCTTAAGACATTATACTGGGAGTAAGTAAGTAAGTAAAGTAAACCAACCTTGCAGTAGATGTATCAGCTTTTTCTTAAGCATAAGCAGCTGAGCTAAGTTAGCTACATGGGGATCTCATTGAAGTGTAACCCACCGATTGTGATCCCCAAAAATACTGTTTCATCAATAAATTCTAATATGTGACTCTACAAAATAACATTAGACGGCAACTGCTGTACATTTGGAAATATAAATTTGATACATTTAGTTAATTTTTGCATTAGGGGTAAATTATTTGCTTGAAACTAGTCCAAAATCTTACGCAGGATGTTATTTACTTGACGACTTTCTGCTGTCTTTGAAGATCACTGAAGTATCACCTGCGAATACTATATTTGTAAAATTCTTTATTTATGTAAAGAATTTTACAAATATATATTAATTCTATACATATAAAAATTATAAAATTAACATATAATTTTAATGTCCTATAGGTCCTCAGTATTGTTCATAATTATGTTTTAATTGTTTTTATTAAGTCTTGAGAGCTAACATGTTTCTAAACAATTTTTTCAGTGCACAATGTAATATTTCCAGTTAACGAAGAGTTGATACGTAAGTGCAGATGTACTTCTGATGGATAATGGAGAAACATGTTCCAAACTCTTTAAACACTTCTTTTGTTTCACACCACGGGCCAATTGAATCCAATTGGTCTATGGTGTGAAACTGTATTTATTTAATGCAAATCTTCTTATTTTAAATCTTTCGGTTTTGTTATCTTTTAATGTGGTTTAAAAAAAATCGATTCGGTGGGATCGGTTTTTTAACATATTTCCTAAATTGTGTTGAATGAATGAATATATTATGTCCTTTTCTCCTACAATTCGAAAAGCTGTCTGTAGTGACCCAATAAGTAAATTTAAAATTTTAAAATATGTGATTCGTCTTCATCGGATTATTTATAATTAAAATGTTACAAAAATACCATAGCTCACAGCACAACAGTTAAAGGGATGAAAATATTCACCGGGCTTCCATTTATTACATAAGCATATTTCACTCAATGAATGGAATATTAATAAGCTTCACAACGCAAAATGTGCTCTAATAAGTATTATCATGATTAACAACATTTATGCTATTTTGTTAAATTCTAAATGTATTATTTGAGTGTGTAAGTTTTGCCATGTTTAATTTTCGATATTACACATTTATGATATTAGTAGGAAGTAGGATTGAATAGATTTTTATTGTTTAAGAATAACAATTTTTTAAAAAGGAATATTTAATTTACAAATTTCACACTACGGCATCAAACACTAATTTAACCTAAACGGTCTGTCTGACGACTAATTGACTATTTTATAAATCGAAGTGTTTGGAGTTCATAATTTGCATATAATTTTAATGTCCTATAGGTCCTCAGTATTGTTCATAATTATGATTTAATTGTTATTATTAAGTCTTGAGAGCTAACATGTTTCTAAACAATTTTTTCAGTGCACAGTGTAATATTTCCAGTTAACGAAGAGTTGATACGTAAGTGCAGATGTACTTCTGATGGATAATGGAGAAACATGTTCCAAACTCTTTAAACACTTCTTTTGCTTCACACCACGGGCCAATTGAATCCAATTGGCCTATGGTGTGAAACTGTATTTATTTAATGCAAATCTTCTTACTTTAAATCTTTCGGTTTTGTTATGTTTTAATGTGGTTTAAAAAAAATCGATTCGGTGGTATCGGTTTTTTAACATATTTCCTAAATTTTGTTGAATGAATACATTACGTCCTTTTCTCCTACAATTCGAAAAGCTGTCTGTAGTGACCCAATAAGTAAATTTAAAATTTTAAAATATGTGATTCGTCTTCATCGGGTTATTTATAATTAAAATGTTACAAAAAGACCATAGCTCACAGCACAACAGTTAAAGGGATGAAAATATTCACCGGGCTTCCATTTATTACATAAGCATATTTCACTCAATGAATGGAATATTAATAAGCTTCGCAACGCAAAATGTGCTCTAATAAGTATTATCATGATTAACAACATTTATGCTATTTTGTTAAATTCTAAATGTATTATTTGAGAGTGTGCAAGTTTTGCCATGTTTAATTTTCGATAATTACACATTTATGATATTAGTAGGAAGTAGGATTGAATAGATTTTTATTGTTTAGGAATAACAATTTTTTAAAAAGGAATATTTAATTTACAAATTTCACACTACGGCATCAAACACTAATTTAACCTAAACGGTCTGTCTGACGACTAACTGACTATTTTATAAATCGAAGTGTTTGGAGTTCATAATTTGCATATAATTTTTAATTGTATTGGAAAAAAAATCATATGAAATATATCTTGAAGTGTATTTTCATTTTCAGTTTCTGAGATTTCGTGATTAGTATGTGTATGACGCTTTTGATTAATATAGATTATCAGATATCCCCAGATTTTCGGAGGAATAAAAATAATAAACACAGAAACAGTCTTTGTATTTATACGAACCTAGCTGATATAGTTTAGTTGTCACTTTAAGTTCGCTTTCTTTAACATTAACATGCAATGAATCATATCCCACAGGCATTGGTTGCGTAAATTAAAAGTATCGAAACAGTTAATTTCTCTCGAGGATTTAGCTTCGGTCTGAGATTATAACTTTCGTCTGCAAATTTAACTCATTACTCCTTTGAATTTTGGTACATAACTAAAAAAACAAATAACATTATTGTATAATAATAATTTTAAGTTATTTGAAAAACGTATAAAAATTGTTCTAGTTAGTAATTTTTTTTTATCAGCATTATTGTTTTACACTTGCCTTTTATACGTATAATTCAATTTGTGACACAAAGGTTTTCACACGTAGAGGTGCTTTAGATAGTCACAAAGCGTTGACAGCGTAAAATGTATACGTACACGTGTCCCTGGTGCGCGCTTTTATTGGATTAAATTCATTATCTTTGAGCAGATGCTTATTTCACATGAAATTGAAGTGGATAGTTTATTTATTACTTGCTTACACTTATGAAGAAATACAGATTGATAGATTATGTAAGAACACACGCCAGTAACCCACAGGGGTAGGCAGAGATTACGAATTTTCATTGCGCATGATTTTTATCATAAGTAGTTAATAATTCACTACAGGATGTCTCTCTAAAGGAGGGAGGGCGTGCCATAAGCCCTTGCAAAGTTTAGCGGACGGACTGGCAATCGAGGTATTAGATTTATCACACATTTTTTTTTTTTTTTTTTTTTTTTTTTTTTTTTTTTTTTTTTATGAAGAAATACAGATTGATAGATTATGTAAGAACACACGCCAGTAACCCACAGGGGTAGGCAGAGATTACGAATTTTCATTGCGCATGATTTTTATCATAAGTAGTTAATAATTCACTACAGGATGTCTCTCTAAAGGAGGGAGGGCGTGCCATAAGCCCTTGCAAAGTTTAGCGGACGGACTGGCAATCGAGGTATTAGATTTATCACACATCTTCGCTGCATATCACCAGCCGGTGGATTATCAGTCTGGCATCATGTTATTTCTCAGAAGCTTAGCTTACTATCTGTCGGTAGCCACGAGATTTACTGGCTTTGTCTTCCTGTGGTAGAACAGTGAACTCGTCGACGAGGCTGCTACGTCACATTCCATCTATCTATTTATCGAAAACACGTAATTTTTGTTTACTAACCCATAGGATTACATGTGTCAGTGCTTATCTATAAAATAAATGGTGTGACAGATACTTTTGTTCGTCACTTTAATGCATATGTCATATGAAAATAGACGATTTGAGTTTCTGAGTTCGGACCCGACAAGCTTCTGGGCTAAGCTGTTATAAACAGGAAATTATGCAAATTTGAAATTTTAACTTATTCGTTAGGTATTAATTGTCTTAATAAAGCAACATAATCCTTCCTATCGCAGTTCCCAGAAATTTCCCTTTGGTTAAGTTACCCATAATTTTCATATCTTTAAAGTGCTAGATGAGAGTTAGTTAAGAGTATGTATGTATGTAAGTAACCGATAATCAATGAATTAGTGGTATCATTGATCGTATTATTGGATGGATTAATCGTATTAGGGATTTTTTTAATGGAAAGGCGGCAAAAGAACAAGCGGTTCACCTGATGCTAAGTGGTTACCGTCACCCACATACATCTGCAACACCTGCGTGCTACAGGTGCGTTGCCGGCCTATAAGGAAATGTGGAAGATGGGAGAGAGGAAGATGAGGGGGATGGGGAGGGGGAGTGGGCCTCCGGTTACCTCACTCACCGAACGAAACGCAGAAGCACAAGATGCTTCTACTTCACGCCGGTATTCTGCAAGGCCGTGGTACTAACCCGGTCGAGCCGGCCCATTCGAGCAGCAGCAAAAGCCGCCGCTTGGCTCTACCACGCTTGAATAGGAAATAATTTGAAGATTCACAAACTGAATTATATTTAGTATATGTATACTACAGTATATTTATTATATGATAATACATAAATAAGTTACAATAATTCTACAACCAATGTGTGTCACTAGTGAAGAACTGACTGTTGGGATGGCCAGTCAAATAACAAATACGTAAGTTCCAGTAATAGTTTATTGATCCACATACAATCACTTATACAATTTAAACTCAACAATATCTTCTGTAAGTAATTTAAAACTAAAATAAAAAACACAAATAAAGACTTAATCGCAGTTTCCCGTCTAGCGCCGATAACGACCGGAGTACAATTAATACTTAACAACCCCGGGCCGAACTACTGCGTTGGCAATGTGGTGGGGCGGCCACTTCTCCCACCATGAACACTCTCAACAGTGGTCAAAACAACATCTTTCTTAATTGATGTTAAATTATACTTTTATTATCGCATGCATTATTATTAATAACCTTAGTATATATGAATTAAATAATTAATTATGTAATAATAATAATTATCCTAGCACTATGCAATATAAATGAACCCAACATGAGATATGGTCTTTGACTGTAGGTCGTATAAAGAAGCTTAGAGTTACTAAGTTAATTAACAAAGCTGTACGAATCAGAAAGTTAAAGTGGCCATAGGGTAGCCACGTAACTCACAGAACTGAAAAACGCCATGGATTTCTCGAATGGTTGCCATAGTACTAGCAAACGCAGTGTAAGAGGTCATCCCAATAGTTAAATAATAATTGTAAAGTATAAAGTAGCGGCCTGTAAATGGCCACAGCTGGAAAAAGGGTTCCTCTAAATTTTAAAGTCGACAAGCGTCTGTCATTTGACCTCAAAGTTGTATTAATATTTTTTAATTATTTCTCAGACACATTGGTTTCCTCCCGATGTTTTTCTTTACCATCGAACACCTGGTAAATTCAGCACTTAAAATCGCTATTAACAATTTTAGTGATGCCTGCAGTGGGAATCGAACCCAGGTAAAGCGAGCGTGACCACTAGGCTGCCATGGGCTGCATGGCTGCCAAACTAAACGTGCAAAAAAGTCGTGCATAATACACACAGGTAGAAATCAATGGGGATGCCTTTGCAGAGTGCATGTCGACGATGCTTTGGATAAGATCAGAGTTGTTGATACTATCGAGCGTTCGTAGTGGTCCTGAAATGGCCTACTAAATTTTACACTGTAATTTATACCTTGTGCTGGTATACTGTGTGTATTGGGTGTCAGTCGTTTGCAGTTTTATCGACGACAGTGAAGCTTGATTATGACTGCAGCGTGACTCGCTGTTTTGGAAAAGCGGAGGAAAATGGCGATTCATTATAGTAGTCAAGTATATAAAACACTGTACATTATGATCAAGATGTTAGTATGTTGATAAAAATGTATTTAAGAAAACAAATGAAAAACGAATGATAAGTCCATTGATTTCATTCGATAGAAAGCTACACAATCCCTGACATAGGCAGTTTCATAGCGATAAAAATTTGGTTTCAGTACGAAATCGCAATATTTTTAAAGCAAGTCGGAGATTAGATTAGAGAGTAAATTTTTTTGATGCTTCATCGGCATGCGCTGATCAAACGGCTTGCTAAAAAGTTTCATAGAAAGGTTTTAATGTAAGTTATAACGTAATGTTTAGATATGTTTAACATGTTCAACATTTTAATGCTAAAAGAATTTATTTTCATAGAAATTGTCCATACTGCAAAGCACGTAACTTGGTCTTATAGTTTAGGAGGGAGGTATTATAAAATAAAGAAAATACGCATCTTAAGTAAAACTTAAAGTTTTTTGTATGTACATGTTTAAACGAATGTAACTTAAAAACAATTTCACGGATTCCGATGAAACTTTTATAAATATCCGTAATGATTCCAGTAGTGCTAGAATATGGTGTAAAAGTGAAAGTAGCCACTTGCACATAATTAAGAATATAATATTTAACCCCGTACGGGTTCACGGCCACGAAAAGATGAAAATGAAGAATTAGGAGAAGGAAACAATAGAACTAGGCAAAGGAATGACATTTCTCAGCTCTAATTAATGAAAACGGCAAAATGAAAATCTCGAATGTCTAAAATAAGCGTAAATGTATAATATTATTTAAGTGCATTGGAATCCCAACATTTCTGTAAGTCTTAAGAGCATGAACAGAACCGATCGTTGATAGTTTGAAAGATTTATTACAATCTAGAAAGCTTTTTGGGTCTAGTAATACGGCGTGCTCATCCGGTTCTGTTCGAATTCACCGGAGATGGTCCATTTATCGAACAAAAGATGTATCTAGCTTGGGACACAAATCGATTACTCAAGTTCTGAGATCTCAAATCACTTTTTGGCTTCACTTCCGGAATATTTCGCTTTCTACACATTAAAATGAAAACAAATATTTGGCTTGGATTTGATCATTTCTGGTGCAGGATTCGCATTTAAATTATAAGTACAAAAATTACATTAAATTAACCAGAGATAAATTGTGTGAATTTAAAGAAAATAAATATTAAAAAGACAAACTTATTGTTAAAATTTAAAAATCCAACCTTAATATACCGATATATTACTTTTGTTTAAATTCGTTACAAAGCAAGTGGATAAATACAAGTCAGTGTTTTGTATATATTATATTTATATTCAATTAAATATAATATAATATTAAATTAAATATAATAAGTACCAGACACTGTTGGACATTCAAAGATTCACTTAGGAGCTGACATCTTCTTTATTTAGAACAATATTTTTTGTACAAATTACAATTTACTTTATAACTGTAAAATAATGTTCACATTGTTTCAGTACCTTCGAGTTTACTCATTACATAATAATATGTACCAAAAATGATACTCTTTGTAACAATTATAAAACTAAATATAGACGTTTTTTTGTTGTTTTTTAATTTATCAGTTTTTTAATTCTCGACGTGTAAAATATAATAATAGCCATGGTTATGCGGTATTGTTTTTTGTATGGTGGTTTATAGAGTTTTCATACTGGTTGTATTTCAGACCAGTTATAATTAATTTAATATTGAGTGTTCTACGATATTTTAATGTAGGCATTTCGTTACCTATCACCCTGTTTGAACGTTAAGTTACTTAGGAATATTAGGTTCTCTTACCCCTTAATTTCTCTTAAGACCCTAAGACTTCTCTTAAGACCTTAAAGAGTAAGAGAGTAAGTTTCTTCTTACTTTCATGGTATAAGAAAGCACATTACATTATATGAGACGGATCACACCAGTGTCTGCTGCCTAGGTTCCTTCGGTTGTGGATTGCAGTATATATTTTTCGCTTTCTCATCTTCTCTGTGGCTTCCATTCAAATACAATTTCATCTTGTGAAACATCACTTTTCGATATTGACCATGATCTTGATCAAGGCTGGGAGCGAGAGAACGTACCCTACTGTCGCAAAGAGGATTCGGCACAGATTTGACCAACCCATATCCACGTACCTGTAACTACGGTGGCACTCGGTAAGTGTTATGAAAACTAACGTAGCTGCTATTATAATTTATCTACGGCCCGAGCAATGAGCCAATGAAGAAAAAGTATCGTCAAATATTTGACATTTTCTTATAGGATTGTGGCATTATCTTATAGGATTGGAGTGACAAACGTGCTAACAGGCTCCTGAACCTGTAATTTAACGGGTTCGCATACTTACCATTCAAAGCGTAACTCAACAGTGATTGCGCTGCAGTTTGGCGGCAAATAGGAAAGAGCATGGTACCTACCTTACTTGTGTAAATTAAATAGGGATACATTTTCTTCTGAGAATTTTATATACTAGATATGTTTTACAAAGATCGTTATTAACCTAACCTTGGAAAAGAAGTCTTTCTGCCAAGCAGTAAGTCTATAAATGAAGAATAAATCCAATCATTACTTTGCGTAATGGCCTGAAGGTAAAGTAAGGGTTCGCAGTGAAACTTCCAGGGAGCCATTAACTTTATTTAAGAACATAATAAACCTTTTAAAATGTATCAAGGTCTTGCTATGCCTAGTGTATTAGCTGTAAAAATTGAATGTACACAAGGATCTGTTTTCCATATAATATACAGACAGAATTCAGAATGTAATTTATTTTTAAATTACCCATTTTTAGAGTTTCTTAAGGAGCTCTCATACTAAGCCTGCGCCTTCTGTCCATATATCCACCTGTCTATACTACCTTTGAAGGGCTGTATATTTTTTATCTTAATAGTTTTTCACGAAAAAGTGTTATTATGGCGGATATACTAACAGCATGTGAGACTATTCGTTGATATTTGTATTGGTCACTACAACACACTTACAATTTACATTCGAAATACACATTACAAAAAATAACCAAGAATAATCTGCAAAGTAAACTTAGTCAAAAACAAATCGAATTCATTTTCATTGAAAAATAGTATCTGTTCTATAGTGGCACAAAACACTGATTTTCAGCTAGTACCTTAAGAAAATGATGTGAATAAAATGTAACACCATAATAGAAAATAAATTACATACTAATAATCTATCGTTAAAATGTTTACATGTATAGTTTTATATCCAGATAATTTTATAGTCCATATAAAGATCGTTATACATATTTAGATTTAAAGACCTGAGTTTAGTGAGTTACTTAAATAAAAGGAATGACAACAGTATGGAAAAGGAAATTAATAAATAAATAAATAAATAGTGAGTATTTTATATTATTAATAGTTAAATATCGTTAAAGAGTCATTCGTCGTCGGAACCGCTATTTACGAGAAATACTTTGGAACACCTAATTTTTGCTTTTCAAGCAAGTAACATCTACGATGTTTTTTCTAAAATATAGTTTGTATTGATATTTCTAAGAGGTGGTATGTTTTTCCAGAATTTGGTTCTAGATAGCGGAAACTATTCAGTGAATCAGTGAAAGTCATGGATTTGTGTAAGTGATATCTAAGCTGTGAACGAATGGATCTTACGAGATCCTGTATTTATTGACAAATTGAGAGTATTTATATATGAAAAATTTAATTATCTGCATTTTTGAACAAATGATCATGTGCTTGGATTTTAACGGGTTGAGCATGTCTGAGTTTTTATCTGATCAATCGGCGATCCGGTCCAGATCTTCATTCATCTTTGACACATCATGACAGATATTATTTAGAGTATCAGCTATATATAGTTGAACATCATCGACGTAGCAGTGGAACTTGCAATGACATAAATAATAAATAGTAGTGGTCCTAGCAGGGGGGCTATGGTACACCGCGGTACACTACTAGCGGATCCGCGACAGAGCAAGAACCATCATTCCTAACAGTTTGACCACCTGAGACCGATTAATTAATAAATATGGAACCACTTTACTGATTGGCAATCCAGACCATAATAAGATAACTTGGCTAGCTTGGGCACATGTCCGTGCAATGTAGTGCTCGTAGATATTTACATATATTAGAAGATCGCAAAATTGATTAAATTACCTTATAAGACAGACAGTTTGAAATATGTACATAATATGAAATTACTATTTTTTTTTAATTACTACGATAAGTCATAAATAACTCGCTCATTGTCGCACGTCCATTCCGTACGGTCTCGTGAATTTATCTGACTGAAAATCTGCGCTGCGATCTCGAGGCTAATGCAGAGACAGTCCCTTCCGCCTTACTTTTCGTTATAATTAGTAACATGTGTTTAGAAATGTCGGAATAAATCATGTCTATATTCCAATAATAATTTCTTAACTCATTTTGAATGCAAATTTAATAACTCTAGTAAGCATATGTTTCTTTCTACATAAAAAAATAAACTCTTTTATGAAAATAAAAACAACACAAAAAGTCAAGTGCGAGGCAGATGGCATACCGTAGGTTCCGTAGTAAATGTTTATATAATGTAATAGTGGTACGAGGAAAAAGTAATTTATATATAAAGAGATAGAGGGTCGGATACAACAATAAAGTGACCTCTTAGGGTTTCCGTCTTCTATTGTACGCAACCCTAAAAATATGTATTGAGGCGTTAATGAGAAGCAATTTATTTTTTATTTGACCTTATAGCCATGAAATTTATCGTTCCGTTGATCTTAGTTTCTACTGAATTCATAAAACTTTAAATGTATGAACTTAAAGCGACAGAAATAAAAGTAAGTTTTACAGCTCATGTGAAACGTGTCTAGAAAATTCTCAAAGGATTTCGCAAGATGTTATTTTTAACATAAAGTGTGGGAAAACGAGAAGAGAACTTTTAAAATCGAATGTATAAAAATCATATGCCATCCTTTTTGTTTCCTTGGGTGTCGTGGGAGGCGACGAAAGTCCTGAAAATCTCATGGCCATCTCCGGGAGTTCAGTAACGAATACCTCACGTATGTTATTTCAACCGGAGAGCTAAAGAAAAGAGTTGCTGCGGCCTGTTTCGTTATGATAAGTAATGCCAAATTCCCCAGGGTCATATGCGTGAATTCTTACACTTCAATATTTTTTTCTTAAATGTGATGAAATGAAATGGTGATGATCATGATTTTAAAGACAGGTTAAAAGTTCGTGTATTCAATAAGTGTTTCCGAGTTAGCAAATTTTGTATTTTTATCCTGTGGGACACTCCTAATACTCCCTTTTCGAACATACACCGACTCATTACGTATATTATATCTTTAGATCTATACCGACATAATTTTAGATTGGATTAACTACGTATTTCGAAACACGCATGTAACGTTAAATAAAAAAAAAATTGCTATAGTTTAGTGCAACCTCGGCAAGAGCGACATTTTTTTTTTTTTTTTTTTTTTTTTCCCTGGATGGAAAATGCTGTTACGCATACCCTGTTGCTGGCCGGTAGGCCAGCAACTGCTATGTCGGACTCAATCCCTGAAGGAGGACCATACCGACTAAAACCATCCACACGCTGTTAGCCCGGAGGCTTTCACAGCCTCATCTGAATTGACTCGCGAGCAGATTGGCCCGCGAGTTTGGCGGGATGACGATTTACTTTAATGGCGCGCGGATTTATACGCGGAAGGATAAGACAAAAATAGTGGTGCGGAGACCGGTGAACCCTGACAAACCGACGCGACAGACCCCGATCGTGAGACGCTCCGGCAAAGTGTATATGGCTGCTTCTAACCCTAGGGGCGAGCACACGTATGCGGAACGAAGTCGCTAACGGGACCGCCGCGTAGCGTGCGCGGGACACGGACGGCACTCACTAGTAATGGCTCGCGATTGAACGCGGGAAAAGTGGTAGAGTCGAAGTAGGGACCCGCTGATGCGGGGCCCACTAGCGATATACTGACACACGACATATTGTACTGCGAAACTCCGACAAAGTGTTATGGCTGCTCAAACCTGGGGGCGAGCACACGTATGCGGGAGGCTAATAGTGGCGTGAAGACCTATGACCCTGACAAACCGACACGACAGAACCCGATTGTGAGACACTCAGGCAAAGTGTATATGGCTGCTTCTAACCCTAGGGGCGAGCACACGTATGCGGAACGAAGTCGCTAACGGGACCGCCGCGTAGCGTGCGCGGGACACGGACGGCACTCACTACTTAATAGCTCGCGAATATGCGCGGGAAGATTGAGGCGCGGCGACCAACGGCCCTGACTAACCGACACGACAGAACCCGCTTGTGAGACGCTTAGCACAGTGCCTACCCACGTGTGCGGAGCGAAGTCGCAAACAGTACCGCCGTGCAGTATGCGCGGGCGACGGGCGGCACTCACTTTAATAACACGCGGACAAAGACGCGGAAGATGGAGGCGCGGAGACCGACGACCCTGACATGATCTACGCGACAAATACTGAGTACGAGACACTCCGGCACAGTGTCATGGCTGCTCAAACCGAGGGGCGAGCACACGTATGCGCGGGGCGAAGTCGCAAACAGTACCGCCGTGCAGTATGCGCGGGCGACGGGCGGCACTCACTTTAATAACACGCGGACAAAGACGCGGAAAGACAATAGGGCCGAGTAGGCACCCGCAGGTGCGGGGCCACTAACGACCCATTGCGAACTAATGACTCATCCCGCTGCGAAACACTCCGGCACAGTGTTTATGGCTGCTCGAACCGGAGGCGAGCACACGTGTGCACGGAGCGACGGCGCAAGCGGGACTGAATGCAAGAGCGACAATCTCACATGATTTCATTGTCCGCACTTCGACTCGACTTCAAACGCGGGTGGATGATCGATAAGGTCTCTGACCTGGGTGCCATTGGCCTATATAACTATTAGCATAAATAAGAGTAAAAACAGCAAATACTGAAAAGTTCCTGTGACTAGATTACTGCGCGTACTTACGAGTATATAATTGATATATGGCGTATGAATTTCTTGTAAAATATGAGGTTAATGTCGTAACATCGCAGCTAACCTGTTAACGTATATAATATATAAATGCTTCATTCTGTATTTAAACATTTATTTATTTACTTTTGGTTTGTTTTGTAGTTGTAGGTATCCTAAGTAATTGAAATATGTTTGCATTGAAAACTGATGCACCTGCCACTGTATCTTATCACGTCATGGTTTCACTGGCAGAGAATGCCAACAGGTATTAAGTCCGCCCTTTGTTACATAGTAGTAAAAGAGAAAAATAAACCAAAGAAATATAAATAAATACCCAATACTTTTACACAACTTAATGTGTATATGTGAATCTGTATTACATAATAGTAAAAGTAACAGCCTGCAAGTGCCCACTGCTGGACAAAGGCCTCCTTCTCAAATACTAGTATCAAAGAGGGTTCCAGTGCGGGTTGGCGAGCTTCACATATCCTCGAAATAAGACATGCAGGTTTCCTCACGATGTTTTCCTTTAACGGTTGAGAAGGTGGTAAATACAGCACTTAAAATTGTTAATAACAATTTTAGTGGTGCCGGCACCTGGGATCGAACCCGGGTCACTCGCGCTCTATGATACTAAAGTGAGCGCCCTGACCACTAGGCTACCACGGCTGTCACATAATAGTACCCGAACTTAATCTTTAGATATTCCATTGCTCAAACCAATATGGATCAATTTATTTTTTAATTTTATTTTAGGCATATATTAGGCATTAGGCAATCCAACAGCGTTTTACAAAATAATTAATACATCACTTTTTACGATAAATAAGGCCAAATACAGATTACACCAAAATGTAATTTTTTTTTTAATATAAAATTTGCTGCAATTTCTGGTTTGTGTGTGTGTGTGTGCGTGTTTGTGTGGGTGGGTTGTATGTATCTGCTACTATTAGTTATTTGACATAATATGTATATAAAATATGAATAAATAAATATCAATTGGAGCGCGGCTTCTTTTTGACTTCACGTTTAAAAAAAATTATAAAGATGAAATATGTATAACCTAGAGTAATATTTGTTGTAAATACGGGCAGATCGGCATAGTACAGAATTTTGAGCATAGTTCGTAGTTGAGTAAGAAACGTGTAGCAGAGCCGTATGTCGAGTCCGGTAAGACGGTCCTTGAAACGCAATGCTCGAAAGGAGTTCACTAGACGCTACAATCAATTTGGCCAGATAATATGTCAAAGACAAAGAACAAAGGCTTACGCAGTATGACATTGTATTACGACGTCATACTGCGTACGCCTTTGTTCTAATGTTTCTATACCATAATATTAACATGCTTCAGTGTAGTCTCAAATGTTCTGTGGTCTTTAAAACTTAAACATTTTATAAATTTTCTTTGAATCGTCTATTTTTTTGAATATGGACTATGTAACACAGATACCAGATGCTACAAGCGTATTCTAAGATGCTTCGTACAAAGATAAAATATAAAACCTTGATGCAAGGTATGATTGTAGATCAATTAGTATTAATTTTTTTATGAGAAAGGGGCGAACGGGCAAGTGGCTCACCTGATGGTAAGTGCTTACCAATGCCCACGTACATCTGCAACACCGGAAGAGGTTCGCGTCCAAGAGTGGGAAGATGATGTCCTGCTTTTACTCTACGGCGGACAGACATCGCTGCACAAAGGATGCAGTGACTGCTGGACCTACTGCCAGAATGGCTTGATAAATGGCGGATGGCCGTTGTCGTTGACAAGACATTCGCCATAATAATCAATCGCCGTGAGCGCGTGCCACCACCACTCTAGTTCCGAGTCCAGGATGTGGGATGGCAGAATACCATTCACACACCATTGATTGCTGGATAGACCGTTCGCTGCGCTTGATACCTCACGTTGATTTTGCAGTCCAACGTTCGAGTGTAGTGCGATCGGTCGTATATCCGGTAAAGGCATCCAGATCCAACGCTAGCGACTACAGGCCCAGCAGAATATGGCACTCCGTGTCATCGTGGAAGTCGAGTCCATCCAGAGATTTTGAAGCCCCCTTAGCGCGGAGCATGTATAACCGCGCTGATAACCGGCCACACGAATACCCTCCCTTTCATGCTCGACCATCTGAGCATCGACCACTTCCACCAGATCTCCTGCAATTGCCACTCGCCGAAGGGCCGCCGAGGACGAGCAACAAGCCCCGCCATAAGACGTGAAACACAACCTGGCAACCTGGACCGGGGGAGCAGCAGCCCCCCGAGAAGACGCCCGGTAAAAGAGGCAAGGTCTCGATACCCGAATCCTGCAGGGGGGTACTTTATTCCTCCCCTGAAGATGAAGAGCTGCAGGTGCGTTACCGAACTTTTGAATTATTTGGGGCAAGTAGGAAGGAGTAGAGGGAATGTAGGAGGGGGAGGAGGCTGGAGGTGGCCTTCGGGAACATCACTCACTGAACCAAACGCAGAACTACAAGATACCTCTACTTCACGCCGGTATTCTGCGAGGCCGTGGTACTACTCCGTCGAGACGGACCATTCGAGGCTAGGGATTTTTTTTATGAGAAAGGGGCGAACGGGCAAGTGGCTCACCTGATGGTAAGTGCTTACCAATGCCCACGTACATCTGCAACACCGGAAGAGGTTCGCGTCCAAGAGTGGGAAGATGATGTCCTGCTTTTACTCTACGGCGGACAGACATCGCTGCACAAAGGATGCAGTGACTGCTGGACCTACTGCCAGAATGGCTTGATAAATGGCGGATGGCCGTTGTCGTTGACAAGACATTCGCCATAATAATCAATCGCCGTGAGCGCGTGCCACCACCACTCTAGTTCCGAGTCCTGGATGTGGGATGGCAGAATACCATTCACACACCATTGATTGCTGGATAGACCGTTCGCTGCGCTTGATACCTCACGTTGATTTTGCAGTCCAACGTTCGAGTGTAGTGCGATCGGTCGTATATCCGGTAAAGGCATCCAGATCCAACGCTAGCGACTACAGGCCCAGCAGAATATGGCACTCCGTGTCATCGTGGAAGTCGAGTCCATCCAGAGATTTTGAAGCCCCCTTAGCGCGGAGCATGTATAACCGCGCTGATAACCGGCCACACGAATACCCTCCCTTTCATGCTCGACCATCTGAGCATCGACCACTTCCACCAGATCTCCTGCAATTGCCACTCGCCGAAGGGCCGCCGAGGACGAGCAACAAGCCCCGCCATAAGACGTGAAACACAACCTGGCAACCTGGACCGGGGGAGCAGCAGCCCCCCGAGAAGACGCCCGGTAAAAGAGGTAAGGTCTCGATACCCGAATCCTGCAGGGGGGTACTTTATTCCTCCCCTGAAGATGAAGAGCTGCAGGTGCGTTACCGAACTTTTGAATTATTTGGGGCAAGTAGGAAGGAGTAGAGGGAATGTAGGAGGGGGAGGAGGCTGGAGGTGGCCTTCGGGAACATCACTCAGTGAACCAAACGCAGAACCACAAGATACCTCTACTTCACGCCGGTATTCTGCGAGGCCGTGGTACTACTCCGTCGAGACGGACCATTCGAGGCTAGGGATTTTTTTTTTTATGAAAAATAGGCTTGCATTTGACCTCAATCTTGCCCGATGGAAGGCGAAGATGAGGCCTAGGATGGTACACGCTTGCCTAGAGGTCTATTCACTTTGGCCTTATATTACATTTGGGATTAAAAATTGATATACTATGATAACCCTAAGCGTAGAAAATCGTGACGTTAGCTCAGCCATGCATAGACGTCCTCACCATAGCCTTCCTGAGAGGCAAACCTGGGATCAGCTGGGTGTAGTTTATAATGAGCTGCTCAAACCGAACGAAATCGGGAGATCGCTGTCGACTTCAACTGATGCGTTTAAGCCTTTTGTAAGAGAAAAAGGCCTTTGTTATGGGCTGCTCTACGAGCAGAGGTATGGCAAAGTTATTTTGCAGCATGACAATAATCGGACACATGTTATAAATCTATCTGGAAACACTTAAATGGTAAGTTCTACCCCAACCGCCTTATTCACCGGACATTATGCATGGCCTGACTGGGCAGCACTTCCATTCTTATGAAGATACTTAAAACCGAATCTACTCTTGGATAGCCTGAAAAGACATTGTTTTTCGACGTGGAATTCAAATACTGCCAGAAAGTAGGGAAAAATAAAATACAGACTTATTTTTACATTTTTTTAATAAAGCTTAAATTTTCACAAAAGAACAGCGATAACTTATTCAACATTCTATAAATGAGATCGTTACACGAAATAAGAATTACCTTGATATTTGAAAATTTTTTTTTTACTTCTGACCCATTTTTCTTACGTCGCAAAGCATAAAAATTAAACTGAAGTAGCTGAAGCACCAGTTTTTCTAAATTTACGCCTTTTAATTTCATTGCCTTCTACAACGTATTTCAAAGAGCGGTGTACTCCTCGCTAGATCCTTATTTCATTAGAGAATTGAGTTTCAAAGCGTGAAGAAGCTTAATATCTTTTGTGCAAGTAAAGTAAAGTACTAACAAAGGTAAAGGTGGTAACTGATTTTCGCATGAATAAATTTATTGTAACTAAGTTAAAAGAAGTTAAAAGAGCTGTGGTAGCCCAGTGGTCAGGACGCTCAATTTAGTTTCATAGAGCGCGAGTGACCTGGGTTCGATCCCCAGGTGCCGGCACCACTAAAATTGTTAATAGCAATTTTAAGTGCTGTATTTACCACGTGCTCAACGGCGAAGGAAAACATCGTGAGGAAACCTGCATGTCTGAGAAATAATAAAAATATTATTTCGAGGATATGTGAAGCCCGCCAACCTGCACTGGAGCAGCGTGGCGGGCCCTTCCCGAGTCCTAAACCCTCTCTCATACTCGTATGTGAGAAGGAGGCCTTTGCACTCTACTGCTACTTTACTTTTTTTTTACTTTCCTGACATACCCTTCTTTCACCTCCTTAAATAATATACGTACTCGGTCGACGGTTATCGTTACTCTGAATTGACTTCTTTATTGCCTAGCAGTCGTCGGGGTAGGTACCACTCCCTTACCCATTTCTGTCAAACAGCAGTGCAACAACTGTTATATTCCAATTCTATCTCTATCCTTTGTCTTTTTTTTGTATTGAAAAGGTATAGAGAGCCAGTATGATTACGGACTGTGAGGAAGTCCATCGTGGTACTCAGGGATGAGAACGCATCAGTAACCTTCTTCGATTGAAGTTGTTTACCCACTGTTAGATCGTTTTGCATTTTAAATTTAAAATTACAATTTAAAAAAGTTGTGAAGGAAATATTAGCTGTAAATTTCGTAAAAAGTGTAAGATGTTTTTTTGAGAAATTGTTTCGGTCTTTTTATAATTTTTACCGGTATGGAAACTATAGGGTTAAATCTAATGTTAAGGCTCAGGTGTGGAAAGTAAGTTTCATATGTCTAAACCTGGGTCAATCATGGATTAAAAAGAACGTTTCTTACTTAATATGCGACCAGTTTATCGCTTAGTAATTTCACACATATAGCAAAGGACTGGAATAATTTGCCAGCGACAGTGTTTACACCTGAAGTCAACGTTTAAGCGAAAAGAAAATTAAATAGGCTATTTGTGAATTCGGGCTTTATTACCGCTTATTATCAGGACCAAACAATTATGAACACTGGTATTTATTATGAAACCAAGTTTTTATTAATGTCGATGTAGTCGCATCCATAAAGATATTGTAATCTCAAGTTACAGTTCAATATTAATGTATATTTACGCAAATGAGCAGCCACTTTAGTACCTTTGGTGACAAAAGAACACGATCGTGTATGACGGAAAATTAATTCTTAATTGTACATGTACTTATGCTCATGGAAGTCATTTGCGTAATCATCGCCGGGCTTACAGTAAAATTAAACATTGGCCTTGTATGATAAATTTAGTAATTTTCCTGACGTTATTTTTTACATGAATAATATGTTGAATAATTACGTCAGAACTTTAAAGGGTCGTTAATGTTTGTTCAACTAATGGACCAACCCTCCTTAAATTTCTTGTCGTAACATCTATTACAATCAGTTAACATGACGTAATCGCTCCCTGTAGAATAATGAAACTAGGATTAATCATGCCCTCTATCCTTTGTCTATGTTTGCTAATTACAAAATTGTGGAACATTATGATGGCAATTTATTTCTTAATAACATGTAATTAATGTAGACACTTTATAATTGTAACTAATAATATCTAAATAAATATACGATTCTTTTCAAGAAAGATTTAGACATTTTCAGCATTAGTATTTACATTGGCAGTGTGAAAATTATTATTCAGGTTGATACAATTCTGAAGCTTTAATTATGCTCGAATATCTTTAAAATAATTTTTTTTCTCCTCTTTGTGACTTATTTTTACCATATAATAGGCAAAATCTGATATTATATTATATATTTAACCACTAAACACATTGCCAAGAGCGCTAGCTGTCTTTCTGACTGAACTGACGTTAAAGGTAACATGGGCTATGTTACATTTGTCTATGTGAAGAGGGATAACGCTAGTTAGCCTCCAAACGTCTATAACTTTTTAATTTCTTCATCATCGGGTAAAAGTACCTTATCAATAAAATCGCTTTCCCCAGTACGACTTTTAAACTTTAATTAGTGCGCTATTGGTTCCATCAGCTTTCTCATCTACAATTTTGTATTATAGTTCATGCAACTTATATGAATCAGTCGATTCAACGGTGTTTTTGTGGCCTTTTCATACAAAAAGGTAAAAAAAGAGTTTCTTTGAAAATACCTATCTTAATACTTTAAGTGAGCAGTTTTTTTGTATATATGTATTATATATATATAAAGTAACCAATTACTCAAAAATGCCTCTTACGATTTAGTAAAAATAAGTAATAAAATTGTATTTAGAAAATGTTTAAGATTTTAAGTTAATATTTTCGTTCCGTTCCTGAGAAAATTCGATTTTATACAGAAAATTAAAATATTTTTTTCTAACGTTATTTCATAGAATATTGAGTTAACAACATATGACACTGTGCTTTAGCGTTAGCGTGGCTGTAATAGTAGACTGAACGGGGAAAGTTCGGTCGTCCAGGTACTAATTTTATTAAACGATGTAACTTCATTATGACAGAAAGATAGATAGAAAGAAAAGACATTTATTTGTTAAAAAATTAACGCACAGAAAAGAAATTAAATGGAAAAAAAAATATATATAAGAACAAAATTACCATCAAAACCTAAAAAATCAAAGATAAAAGTATGGAAATTGTACCCCGCATTTCCTGCAAACGAGGTTGGCGTCTCAGTATTGTATCCCATGACACTCCGATGCCATTATATGTTTTTATAATCTACATTTAAACATCACATAAAACATAAGAATACATAATATATAATGTAGTTACAATACAATTAAATTAAAAAAAATATTCCATCGGTACGGAAATGAGCACGTCGAGTTATATCTTAATTTAATTTACATTTTTTTAATAAATGATAAACGATCATTCTTTTCTGATCTTTTGACTTTATTTTCAACTAGTTTTATGCACGACAAAACAAATCGTTAAGTGCATTTAACAAAATTACCACATGTGGTTGATATAGACGGCATAAAAATATTTGATCCGTAAAAATGCCTCTGCACGGGACGTAAGTGCTACGATAGTCGAGGGGCCAGGAGATCCATGTTCAATCCATCGCGTGGAGGGCTCGTATTAATGAGTTTTTCAGGGTTCGTGTACGATTTATATCGTTTATATCGACCTTAACGTCGCCTTAAGTCGTTGTTACAAATAAGCTTTGGTGAAAAATGGGTTAAAACGATGACCAATATATTATATAAATATGATTACTTATATGTTAGTAAATAAGTAAATTATTAATTTTAAAGTATCTATTTTTTAGTTTTAAGTACTTAGGTACCGACAGGGTCCGTATTACTCGTAGTACAATCAAAGGTATAGATCACCAGTATAATTACAGGCTGTGAGGCATAATATACTCCACTGGATTTGTATCGCTTCTTAATTTGTTTATCAAGCCATAAATTTATTTAGACCACAAATATACGGGTCGTTTTGTTTTAATTTGTGATTTCAATGCAAATGATTACAAAGGCTTATGCTTCACAAATATAGTCAGAAACACTCATTGTTTACGAATACACCTGCCTGAGCTACAAATTTCCGTGCTTTACAAAAATTATCTCTAAATTAGACTATCTTGCAATGGTCCGTCCATCGTAATTTTGGGTAAAAATATTGGTTATTGGAGTTATCCATAGGTAATAGCGTGGCGAAAACATCCACACTCTAAAACTAGAAATCAATCTGCCCAGCGGTGGATATTTATAAGCTCCTCCAGGAATTCCAACAAATCCTTGAATTCCCACTGACATAGGGATCGACCGTGTCGTGTCGGTAAATAGAGCGCACGAGTATGTTTTTGCGATCTTCAAACATTTCAGTACAACATGACAAAAAATGCATATTATTGAATACACAAGGAGCCGAGTGATCCCTAACCATCTTCGCCATCGCCTTCAAACAAGAAGACTCAAATTCGATCCTCTATGTAGAGTGCTCGTATTAATGAGTTTTTTGAAACTGACTTACAATTTCTATCGTTGTCTTGGACACTAAGACTACGACAAGCTCACCACCTATTACGTTGTCCTAAATAAGCTCCGGTAAGGACTAAAATCTCTGACCACCTCAGTGTTGGGTATACGGTCGTGAGAGCTTATTCTGTATATTATATTATTATGAAATTACAGCTACATGTATTTTTCATTGTGTAACATTTTTTTTAAACTAATCTATTTGGGCTTTAAACTTTGAGCGTTCAATTGTAATGAATTTATGCTGGAGAGCTTATTAATAAGTTTTAGTGAGCTTTATGCAATTTCTGTACTAGTCGTTAAGAACGCCTTCCAAATAAAACTTTTAGTACAGATAACACTTTGTCTTCAACTTAGTCCCGCACATCATTAAGTTCTTAATATTTTATATAACACTCGTTATAATTGTATATTTTATATAACACTCGTTAAACACATTAGAAGTGGTATTTTGTTGACGCATTAAAACTAATAACCATATATCAAAAATCATATGGATTCATTATTTAAATCGAAAACATTAATGCACTATGCACTATGACATAGCATTCCCACACATTCAATCTAAATTTTTACAAATCTGTGTTGTAAACAAACACAGCTATTTTTATCAACAAAGAAATCTTCATTCATGGTACCCTTCTGGAAAACATTCCTCTATTATCCCTTTGCCTTACAAGATGCCGTCTGACAGACGTTTTATTTCGGTAAAACGTGCTGCGCGCTATTCCTTAATTTGATTCAAAGGCCGTCCAGAACACATTTCTTACTGGGGATAGATGTATATCTATTCAAGTGTGAAAATAAATTCTGATCGTTATAATAACAATCAGTGTTTCTTTTGTAGCCGTGATGGCTCAGGTACCAAGCGTTCATTTAAATATCATAGTAAGCGAGTGACTGTGACTTATATTCTAGTGTAATTGATGAATTAGACATGTAGATTTTCCCATATTATTTTCCTTTAGTGCCGTAAGCAGTTGGTAAATCATACATTAAACTGGAATGAACACTTTTAGTGGTACCGGCACCGGGGTTCGAACTCAGGTCACTGGCGTAAAGAAAATTAAAGTAATCGCCCTCCTCAGGGGTCAGCCCCTAAGTTACTTTGGCTACTAAAACATACTCCTAAATAATCTTTCAATGTGGGTGTTAGAAATGAACTTAATCGTATCTACAAGCTTGAATATAGAAAGAAACATTTGTTTCGTCAGCTTTATAATATTACTAGCTAGCCCGGCAGATGCTAAACTGAGTTTTACGGTGGAATGAGTATGGTTGAACGGTACAGAAGCTGATGTGCTGAAGCGCCATCTAGTGGCAAGTTACAACAAAGTACATGGCACGAAACTATTATCCGTAATGATTTTCCTCAAATATTGCTATGCATATAGTCCACTGCAGGACATAGGTCTCTACCATAAGAAGGATTTACCATAATCGCCACGCTTGGCAAGCGGATTGGCTATCGCATTCCAGGCACCACGCAGCTTAGACTCTGCTGCCCGTATAGTATTTTTAGAGGTGGATCCCGCCATCAGTATTTTTTTGTTTTACATGGGGGAAGGGTCAACAGCTACCAGTCACCGCCTTTGGTGACTGCCGCCGAAGGCGATGACTGGTTACATCGGGATCAACAAGTAAGTTGATATACCGACCAAACCTATAGCCCAACATTAAGGGCAATAGCAGTCGAAGATGCAGCAGGCTGCATCTTCGACTGCTATAGGGTTTACGTGATTCTGAAAAATCGCGTCGAGAAAAATATAGTGGGTTTTTAACCGTATTTGTAGTTTAAGCATTTAGCTTCTTTCATAATTATCATAGTATTAACAGTCGTTAATTCTTTTTTTTATATATAGCCTAGTGTTATTCGCTTTATGCATCGTAAGTGTGGGCTTCTTAATTTACGTAATATATATGAATATTTTTTTTATATATTTAAATTAATCCATTTTTAAAAATAACACGGTACCTATTTATTCTTTTTATGAATTTCGGATGACGGAAATTTCAAGTTTATGGGGTTTATAGTTTTGAGATTTTATGATTATTCTGTGGTATTTCGCCTTGCAATATACCTTACTGTTGAAAAATTTTAAACGATTTAAGAAAATTACACGATTACTTTGCAAAATATGGATTTTAACACCAGGTCAATCGCGTACAATGAAATAAAAGAACGCCTTGATCAGTAAGCTTCCACCGTTCAGATTATAAAATTATTTGATTAACTTTTGATTTTTTAATTATCATCATCAGAACCATCTTTGTTTGTGACTTTTGTGAGTGGTGTAAAATGTCAACTTCATCTGCACGCAGTACATCCTGCTGATTAACTGATGGTAGATAATCCATCGGAATATGCCGAATCTCAGCCAAATACCACAGACCAGCGAAGAGGAGCAGCGTAAATGGTGCGAGGGTACCGGCATTGAGCTGACCAATCAGCCAGCGGTGAGTATGGGCAAATCCTCTTCCATGGCATGGCGGTTTTCGTTGGCGCTTTCATGTATAAACCTATATCTTACAGTGGTGTTTTACAGCCTGATAATATAATAAGTGAGTATTATTCGCCAATGTGTGTTATTATTGGTATCCAAGTAAGTATTCCTTTTCCACTGAGCACGTCCGTAAGACGATATTATTTTTCTTTTTGGATTTGCTAAGACATGTGAACATACTTGTATCCACTAAACAATTTTCAGCCGTGCTCCCCAACATGACTTGAATAACAATCATATAAATATTGTCGGGTCACGTTCTTGACACGATTCAGTTGGAAAATGAAGTATATTAATGACGCAAATCTACTTATATTATTGTGCTTATATACGAATGTATGTAATATTATTATATACATTCGTATATATTTAAATCATTTTATCGAAAAACAATTCTTTCAACAGCAGTCTTTCACGTGGATATGTTTATTTAAAAAACATAAGTGACATTTAAAAAGAAATTAAAATGAAACATTTAATGAACACAGAGCATTAACTGTTAAAAACGACGTTACTTAATAGTTAATGTAATAAAATACTTTTTTAAAAATCACAACATGTATTGCAAATTTCTCTTAACAAGCTTATTGCAATTTTTTATCTATATTAGTTAGTCGTGAGAGTATAGTTTTTTACTTTATCGGATATGGGAAGGTAAAGATGAGTGAGTCACTTACAGTTAGGTTAGCGAGGAAATGGCTCACCTAATTGTAAGTGACTACCGACTCTCACGTACATCTGCCACACTGCAAGAGCAGGTGGGAATAGGGGCGGGGGGCGGTGGGGGGGGGGGGGTGGAGTAGTAGACCTGCCACTATTTACCACCGGTATTCTGCGAGGCCGTGTTACTAATCGATGAAAGGTTGAACTAGAAACAAATTGGCAACATAGCTATGTCATTGCAAGTTGTTACGGTTTGAAATGATCCTGTAGTGGGAAGTTCATAGCGGAAATCGTCGTCTCGAGTTACTTTTTACTAGATGGTAGAAACCGAACTGTATTGTGGTTTGACGCCTAGCAGGAGACTAATGATCCAGAGCCTCTTACTAACAACATCTAAGTGCAGGGGAGGTTGAAAATCATTTAATTAAAAATATAAAAATTTTGTGTTTACTGTTATATTTCTAAAGGAAACTACATAGTTTCCTATATGATGACACTTACGAGTAATGGATATTCTAATTACCAAGAGTTTGTTTCTAAGCGCGACGTTGCGCATCTGTGACGCAACTGTATTAAACTACTATTAAGGGCAAGTTGTAAACGAATTCTACTTTGATAAATAGAAGACCCTTGAGAACAATATAATTAAGCAAATACATTATATTTGGTACGTGATAATTTAACACACGAAGCAATTTTTTTTGTATATATCTCCCTGCCTGCGTCGTGTATTCGAATCCTACTGGGCTAGGCTATATTTGTATGGCGAATTAATATTTTTACTTGAACATGGACATTTGATAAATGTCATATATGTATAAATATTGATATCATTGTTAGTTACTACATATATCTGATGTAGTAATAACTCATCACGACACAATACCAAGACACAGGGCTAGTTAGTGCCTGGATTCCGTATATGAGTGTTTGATATATGCAGGACAAATTGTGTGTTAAAAGCTTTAGATTAAGTACTCACTAGATACTGTGCCCGGGTGGTCACAAATTTTAACTCAATTGAGATAAAAGTATCCTGTATCCAGTATCCTGTTCCATGGTATAATCTACATCTTCACCAAATTTAGTTCTTGCCCGTTAAGACCCTTAAGCGTTGTAGTTCAAACAAACATACAAACTTTCATAACAATTATAATATTATGTTAGAACTTCACCTAAATATAGCACTTCTAGGATACATTTTAAATAAAGCTCTATCATAATCTATGAAATCGTATTTATGTTAAAGCCCTTTAAACATACAAACAAATAACTTAATATATTAAGATAGATATAATGACGAAAATATTTAAAGTGGACTGATTTAAAAAGCGGTCTTCAACATATGACACACGGTTAAAATTCTAACTTCATGGGGTCCTTAATCAATCATAAAACTGAAGTTAAACAACAAAAATATAGTGTTGCAATGGATACCGTCGCACGTGGGCATAACGAGGATCGAGTATGTAGATTGTATCGAGAATTATTAATCTAGTTAGTATTTATCACCGTAAGGTCGAGGTGTAAAAATCAGTCACCCTCTTTCTTCTCTAAGTGTTTATTGCACTTTTCTTTTCTACCACCACGAAGACTTCCCTTAGTTAGGGAAAAATCTTGAAATTAGCAATTTCAGTGACAAAACCCGACGTCGAGACTCGCCACCCAAGACGTTCTATCTCCCGGAGAAGGGTGAAGAGTAGGTTACGGAAGTCCGTTTGGCTACACTAAGTCTTTACCTGCCCCTATTGGTAACAGGCATGAATTCATATATATTACTATTTATGATAGAATATTTTGGTATCATAATCTCAAAACTATACAGTTGTAAGGCAGGAAATACTACAATTATGATAGTATAAATCTATTCCGCTTGGCAGATTTTACAGTTAGTTTTTGGGTGAAGCCAAAGAAACAATTTATGACTACCGCTAGATGAACAAATATTGTTTATAGTCGTAATGTAAACTTTATAGCAAAACCGTGCCAGTAACTGCTTTTTAAAACTAATACACGGATTATTATTCCTTATTCCACAACACTGAATTCTGAACACATATTTTTAATTTTTTTAACGTTATTACGTAACATCTATTACGTGAAGTTGATATGACATAATCACTGCCCGGGGTAACTAAATATTAATCATACCTCGTTTTTCTTGTTCATGTAAGTGTAACATGGTTGAGAAAATTATATGATACCCGTAATATTAAAAGGAAACTGTAAGATAGTGCCCTGTGTAAGAGAAGTGTCATGTCTTCCAACATATTGCTGTATAATATTGCCGGCCCATTGGAGTAGCAGCGAATGCCGCCTTTTGGCTCTACCATGTTTAATAATTATTACAGGTTGACAAAGAAGAAGATAAACTGAATAACAGTTATGTCAATGCTGATTTGCGGCGAAAGTAAGTAAAAGGCTGGTACGTAGTATTGCATGGCAAACACAAACTGGTGTTTAATTACGCTGATTACTAAAGAATGCATGAGTTATGCTTTCAAACTTTACGTACTGTGTTCAAACTCTTCAACTTTGTATGTATCTTGTAGAATATTGGAAATCGATTGCCGTATGCGGGCTTTATGCAAGTTCATGAAATTGATACTGTTTGTATTGCGATGAACATCGTAAATTCTTATTTAAAAATCGCAACGTAACACAGTTTGAATGCATCCGTTTGCTCAAGTTATTTTATTTGAGCAAGCGGATGCACACATGTGTTTACATATATGCATCCGCTTGCATGAAGACCCCCAATATGAAGGTGCTAAGCTGAACAAAAACGTGTACCTATTTATTTATCCTTTATTGGTGACACCTTAAGTTAAGGGTTACATTGTGCGGACTTAATACCTTATGGCATTATCATATCGTATCATATCATATATTGTTTTTATTCATTGGGAAATGCCTAACATATACTGATACATCTAAATAAATACACAACATATACCCATACATATACAGGAACATAAAGAGTAAAAATAAATAATATAATATAAGAGCCATACGACGCAAGGAAAAGTAAGTGTTAAAGGATAAACAGATAACGAGAGATGAAGGAATAGTTATTTAGGGAGGAAGGAAGTGCGCTTTGACCAGCCATTTAAAAGTATCTAGGGATTGCGCACGCTTTATATGAAGTGGTAGGGAGTTCCAAAGCCTAACAGCTTCAATGGAAAGGACTTAGAATAGAAGGAAGTGTTATGGGATGGAATTTTTAAAGTAAGGTTATTGTCAGAGCGAAGAGATCGATAGTGAGTATCCCCAAGAAACTCAAACCGCTCTTTAAGGTAAGGAGGGGTAGTGGGATTGAATAGAACACAGTATAAAAGAGAAAGAATGTGAGTATTTCTGCGAAGGCGGATCGGAAGCCACTTGAGTTTTTCGCGAAATTCTGATACATGGTCATATTTTCGGAGTCCAAACACGAACCGTATACAAAGATTCTGAATGCGCTCAAGCTTATTAAGTAACTCTTCGCTTAGATTGAGATAACACGTATCAGCATAATCGAGAATGGGTAACAGGAGAGACTGTGCAAGCGTAATTTTAGTTGGTATGGGTAGGAAATTGCTTAATCTACGGAGAGACCCGACCGATGCAAACACCCTCCTGCTCACCTCGCTTACTTGTGGGGCCCAAGATAAAAATTTACCGGCGGACGATGCGAGCGGTATCAAGAAGCACCGTCTTTGCATTTGAGCTCGCGAGAGAACACCTCCACTCCATCTCCGTCTTGGATGACGTGCCGGAATACAGACGCGCCTACTTAGTCGGCCTCCAAAGCCACGTAGACAACGGCCCGCCACTCAGAAATGATGTGCATCAGGAAGGTTGGGGCTCTTAATCATCAGCCTTCTCGGCACTCCACCCCTTCCCGGCGACTCCATCTCGGCTGTAGAGGTCCAGAAGAGCAGTGTAAAGTTAACTCTCTCCCCCACAGTCCACCTACCCACATCTGAATTGGACACGTTTAGCCCTCAGGTCCAGCCACCACAGGCCAGCCAGGCCAGGCCAGGCCAGCCAGCCAGGCCAGGCCAGCCAGGCCAGGCCAGGCCAGCCAGCCAGGCCAGGCCAGCCAGCCAGGCCAGGCCAGGCCAGCCAGCCAGGCCAGGCCAGGCCAGGCCAGGCCAGCCAGGCCAGGCCAGGCCAGGCCAGCCAGGCCAGGCCAGCCAGCCAGGCCAGGCCAGGCCAGCCAGCCAGGCCAGGCCAGCCAGCCAGGCCAGGCCAGCCAGCCAGGCCAGGCCAGGCCAGGCCAGCCAGGCCAGGCCAGGCCAGCCAGCCAGGCCAGGCCAGGCCAGGCCAGCCAGCCAGGCCAGGCCAGGCCAGCCAGCCAGGCCAGGCCAGCCAGCCAGGCCAGGCCAGCCAGCCAGGCCAGGCCAGGCCAGGCCAGCCAGCCAGGCCAGGCCAGGCCAGCCAGGCCAGGCCAGGCCAGCCAGGCCAGGCCAGCCAGCCAGGCCAGGCCAGCCAGCCAGGCCAGGCCAGCCAGCCAGGCCAGGCCAGGCCAGCCAGGCCAGGCCAGCCAGCCAGGCCAGGCCAGCCAGGCCAGGCCAGCCAGCCAGGCCAGGCCAGGCCAGGCCAGGCCAGCCAGCCAGGCCAGGCCAGCCAGGCCAGGCCAGCCAGGCCAGGCCAGGCCAGGCCAGCCAGGCCAGGCCAGCCAGCCAGGCCAGGCCAGGCCAGGCCAGCCAGGCCAGGCCAGGCCAGCCAGCCAGGCCAGGCCAGCCAGCCAGGCCAGGCCAGCCAGGCCAGGCCAGCCAGCCAGGCCAGGCCAGGCCAGCCAGCCAGGCCAGGCCAGCCAGCCAGGCCAGGCCAGGCCAGCCAGCCAGGCCAGGCCAGGCCAGCCAGCCAGGCCAGGCCAGGCCAGGCCAGCCAGCCAGGCCAGGCCAGCCAGGCCAGGCCAGCCAGCCAGGCCAGGCCAGGCCAGGCCAGCCAGGCCAGGCCAGCCAGGCCAGGCCAGGCCAGCCAGGCCAGGCCAGCCAGGCCAGGCCAGCCAGCCAGGCCAGGCCAGCCAGGCCAGGCCAGGCCAGCCAGCCAGGCCAGGCCAGCCAGGCCAGGCCAGGCCAGGCCAGCCAGCCAGGCCAGGCCAGCCAGCCAGGCCAGGCCAGCCAGCCAGGCCAGGCCAGCCAGCCAGGCCAGGCCAGCCAGCCAGGCCAGGCCAGCCAGCCAGGCCAGGCCAGCCAGGCCAGGCCAGCCAGCCAGGCCAGGCCAGCCAGCCAGGCCAGGCCAGGCCAGCCAGGCCAGGCCAGCCAGCCAGGCCAGGCCAGCCAGCCAGGCCAGGCCAGGCCAGGCCAGCCAGCCAGGCCAGGCCAGGCCAGCCAGCCAGGCCAGGCCAGCCAGCCAGGCCAGGCCAGGCCAGGCCAGCCAGCCAGGCCAGGCCAGGCCAGGCCAGGCCAGGCCAGGCCAGGCCAGGCCAGGCCAGCCAGGCCAGGCCAGGCCAGGCCAGGCCAGGCCAGGCCAGGCCAGGCCAGGCCAGGCCAGGCCAGGCCAGCCAGGCCAGGCCAGGCCAGCCAGGCCAGGCCAGGCCAGGCCAGGCCAGGCCAGCCAGCCAGGCCAGGCCAGGCCAGGCCAGCCAGGCCAGGCCAGGCCAGGCCAGGCCAGGCCAGGCCAGGCCAGCCAGCCAGGCCAGGCCAGGCCAGGCCAGGCCAGGCCAGGCCAGGCCAGGCCAGGCCAGGCCAGCCAGGCCAGGCCAGGCCAGGCCAGGCCAGGCCAGGCCAGGCCAGGCCAGGCCAGGCCAGGCCAGCCAGGCCAGGCCAGGCCAGCCAGGCCAGGCCAGGCCAGGCCAGGCCAGGCCAGGCCAGGCCAGGCCAGGCCAGGCCAGGCCAGGCCAGGCCAGGCCAGGCCAGCCAGGCCAGGCCAGGCCAGGCCAGGCCAGGCCAGGCCAGGCCAGGCCAGGCCAGGCCAGGCCAGGCCAGGCCAGGCCAGGCCAGGCCAGGCCAGCCAGGCCAGGCCAGGCCAGGCCAGGCCAGGCCAGCCAGGCGTTTTCTATATATTCTCATATTGTTTCTGTATATTAAATACGTATAGATGCATATAATATCATAAAATAATTAATATTTAATAAAATATATATAATAAAATTCAATAGATAAATAAAACTCAACCAGATGGAAGTCCCCGGCATGGGAGACCAGACGACTGCCTAGGTAAAAGTAAGGACCAGTAAGTTTTATTTTAAAGGGTCATACCATTCATCAATTAATAAAACGATAAAGGAGACGCAAGGTGGCAATAAAAAGTTATTAAAGCCTTAAAGAAGGCTTATTTCAGTGACCTGAGTTACCCAACTTAGCGACCCATATGCAGGCCACGGTGTTTGTCGGTGTATGTGTTGTTTTAGTGTTTGTGCGGTAGCGTTTGGCGGCAATTTGAAAAGCGGGTTAGGTTAGGTTAGGTTAGGTTAGGTTAGGTTAGGTTAGGTTAGGTTAGGTTAGGTTAGGTTAGGTTAGGTTAGGTTAGGTTAGGTTAGGTTAGGTTGGGTTAGGTTAGGATTTAGGTTAGGTTGGGATTGGGTTGGGTTGGGTTAGGTTAGGTTAGGTTGAGTTGGGTTAGGTTAGGTTGGGATTAGGTTAGGTTAGGTTAGGTTAGGTTAGGTTAGGTTAGGTTGGAGTTAGGTTGGGATTGGGTTAGGTTAAGTTAGGTTAGGTTAAGTTAGGTTAGGTTGGTTAGGTTAGGTTAGGTTAGGTTAGGTTGGGTTGGGTTGGAGTTGGGTTGGGTTGGGTTAGGTTAGGTTAGGTTGGTTAGGTTAGGTTGGGTTGGGTTAGGTTAGGATTTAGGTTAGGTTAGGTTAAGTTAGGTTAGGTTAGGTTGAGTTAGGTTAGGTTAGGTTAGGTTAGGTTAGGTTAGGTTAGGTTAGGATTGGGTTAGGTTAAGTTGGGTTAGGTTAGGTTGGGTTAGGTTGAGTTGGGTTAGGTTGAGTTGGGTTAGGTTAGGTTAGGTTAGGTTAGGTTAAGGTTAGGTTAGGATTGGGTTAGGTTGGGTTAGGTTGAGTTAGGTTGGGTTAGGTTAGGTTGGGTTGGGATTGGGTTAGGTTAGGTTGAGTTGGGTTAGGTTGGGTTAGGTTAGGTTAGGTTGGGATTTAGGTTAGGTTAGGTTGAGTTAGGTTAGGTTAGGTTAGGTTAGGATTGGGTTAGGTTAAGTTAGGTTAGGTTAAGTTAGGTTAGGTTAGGTTAGGTTAGGATTGGGTTAGGTTAGGTTAGAGTTGGGTTAGGTTAGGTTGGAGTTGGGTTAGGTTAGGATTGGGTTAGGTTAGGTTAGGTTAGGTTAAGTTGGGTTAGGTTGGTTAGGTTAGGTTGAGTTGGGTTGGGTTGGGATTGGGTTAGGTTGGGATTTAGGTTAGGTTAGGATTAGGTTAGGTTGGGATTGGGTTGGGTTGGGTTAGGTTAGAGTTGGGTTAGGTTAGGATTAGGTTAGGTTAGGTTAGAGTTGGGTTAGGTTAAGGTTAGGTTAGGTTAGGATTGGGTTAGGTTAGGTTAGGTTAGAGTTAGGTTGGGTTGGGTTAGGTTGGTTAGGTTAGGTTGGGTTAGGTTAGGTTGGGTTAGGTTAGGTTAGGTTAGGTTAGGTTGGGTTAGGTTGGAGTTAGGTTAGGTTGGGTTAGGTTGGGTTGGGTTAGGTTGGGTTAGGTTGGGTTGGGTTAGGTTAGGTTGGGGTTGGAGTTGGGTTAGGTTGGGTTAGGTTGGGATTGGGTTGGGTTAGGTTAGGTTAAGGTTAGGTTAGGTTAGGTTAGGTTGGGATTGGGTTAGGTTGGTTAGGTTAGGTTGGAGTTGGGTTAGGTTGGGATTAGGTTAGGTTAAGGTTAGGTTAGGTTGGGATTGGGTTGGGTTAGGTTGGGTTGGGTTAGGTTAGGTTGGGTTGAGTTGGGTTAGGTTGGTTAGGTTAGGTTGGAGTTAGGTTAGGTTAAGTTAGGTTAGGTTGGGTTGGGTTAGAGTTAGGTTAGGTTAGGTTAGGTTGGAGTTAGGTTAGGTTGGAGTTAGGTTAGGTTAGGATTGGGTTAGGTTGAGTTAGGTTAGGTTAGGTTAGGTTAAGGTTAGGTTAGGATTGGGTTAGGTTAGGTTGGGATTAGGTTAGGTTGGGTTAGGTTGGGATTAGGTTAGGTTGGGTTAGGTTGGGATTAGGTTAGGTTAAGGTTAGGTTAGGTTAAGTTAGGCCAGGCCAGCCAGGCCAGGCCAGGCCAGGCCAGGCCAGGCCAGGCCAGCCAGGCCAGGCCAGGCCAGGCCAGGCCAGGCCAGGCCAGGCCAGGCCAGCCAGCCAGGCCAGGCCAGGCCAGGCCAGGCCAGGCCAGCCAGGCCAGGCCAGGCCAGCCAGGCCAGGCCAGGCCAGGCCAGGCCAGGCCAGCCAGGCCAGGCCAGGCCAGGCCAGGCCAGGCCAGCCAGGCCAGGCCAGGCCAGGCCAGGCCAGGCCAGGCCAGCCAGCCAGGCCAGGCCAGGCCAGGCCAGGCCAGGCCAGGCCAGGCCAGGCCAGGCCAGGCCAGGCCAGGCCAGGCCAGGCCAGCCAGGCCAGGCCAGCCAGCCAGGCCAGGCCAGCCAGCCAGGCCAGGCCAGGCCAGGCCAGCCAGCCAGGCCAGGCCAGCCAGCCAGGCCAGGCCAGCCAGCCAGGCCAGGCCAGGCCAGCCAGCCAGGCCAGGCCAGGCCAGGCCAGGCCAGGCCAGGCCAGGCCAGGCCAGGCCAGGCCAGGCCAGCCAGGCCAGGCCAGCCAGCCAGGCCAGGCCAGCCAGCCAGGCCAGGCCAGGCCAGGCCAGGCCAGGCCAGGCCAGGCCAGGCCAGGCCAGGCCAGGCCAGGCCAGGCCAGCCAGGCCAGGCCAGGCCAGGCCAGGCCAGGCCAGGCCAGGCCAGGCCAGGCCAGGCCAGCCAGCCAGGCCAGGCCAGCCAGGCCAGGCCAGGCCAGGCCAGCCAGGCCAGGCCAGCCAGCCAGGCCAGGCCAGGCCAGCCAGGCCAGGCCAGGCCAGCCAGGCCAGGCCAGCCAGCCAGGCCAGGCCAGCCAGCCAGGCCAGGCCAGGCCAGGCCAGCCAGCCAGGCCAGGCCAGCCAGCCAGGCCAGGCCAGCCAGCCAGGCCAGGCCAGCCAGCCAGGCCAGGCCAGCCAGCCAGGCCAGGCCAGCCAGCCAGGCCAGGCCAGGCCAGGCCAGCCAGCCAGGCCAGGCCAGCCAGGCCAGGCCAGCCAGCCAGGCCAGGCCAGCCAGCCAGGCCAGGCCAGCCAGCCAGGCCAGGCCAGGCCAGCCAGGCCAGGCCAGCCAGCCAGGCCAGGCCAGGCCAGGCCAGGCCAGCCAGGCCAGGCCAGGCCAGCCAGCCAGGCCAGGCCAGCCAGCCAGGCCAGGCCAGCCAGGCCAGGCCAGCCAGCCAGGCCAGGCCAGCCAGCCAGGCCAGGCCAGCCAGCCAGGCCAGGCCAGCCAGCCAGGCCAGGCCAGCCAGGCCAGGCCAGCCAGGCCAGGCCAGCCAGCCAGGCCAGGCCAGGCCAGGCCAGCCAGCCAGGCCAGGCCAGCCAGGCCAGGCCAGCCAGGCCAGGCCAGGCCAGCCAGCCAGGCCAGGCCAGGCCAGCCAGCCAGGCCAGGCCAGCCAGGCCAGGCCAGCCAGGCCAGGCCAGCCAGCCAGGCCAGGCCAGGCCAGCCAGGCCAGGCCAGGCCAGCCAGCCAGGCCAGGCCAGCCAGCCAGGCCAGGCCAGGCCAGCCAGGCCAGGCCAGCCAGCCAGGCCAGGCCAGCCAGGCCAGGCCAGCCAGCCAGGCCAGGCCAGCCAGCCAGGCCAGGCCAGCCAGGCCAGGCCAGGCCAGCCAGGCCAGGCCAGCCAGCCAGGCCAGGCCAGGCCAGCCAGGCCAGGCCAGCCAGCCAGGCCAGGCCAGGCCAGGCCAGGCCAGGCCAGGCCAGCCAGCCAGGCCAGGCCAGCCAGCCAGGCCAGGCCAGGCCAGGCCAGCCAGCCAGGCCAGGCCAGGCCAGGCCAGGCCAGCCAGGCCAGGCCAGCCAGCCAGGCCAGGCCAGCCAGGCCAGGCCAGCCAGCCAGGCCAGGCCAGGCCAGGCCAGCCAGGCCAGGCCAGCCAGGCCAGGCCAGGCCAGGCCAGCCAGCCAGGCCAGGCCAGCCAGGCCAGGCCAGCCAGCCAGGCCAGGCCAGCCAGCCAGGCCAGGCCAGCCAGCCAGGCCAGGCCAGCCAGCCAGGCCAGGCCAGCCAGCCAGGCCAGGCCAGCCAGGCCAGGCCAGGCCAGGCCAGGCCAGGCCAGCCAGCCAGGCCAGGCCAGGCCAGGCCAGCCAGCCAGGCCAGGCCAGGCCAGGCCAGCCAGGCCAGGCCAGGCCAGCCAGCCAGGCCAGGCCAGGCCAGGCCAGGCCAGGCCAGGCCAGCCAGCCAGGCCAGGCCAGCCAGCCAGGCCAGGCCAGCCAGGCCAGGCCAGGCCAGCCAGCCAGGCCAGGCCAGCCAGGCCAGGCCAGGCCAGCCAGCCAGGCCAGGCCAGCCAGCCAGGCCAGGCCAGCCAGCCAGGCCAGGCCAGCCAGGCCAGGCCAGCCAGGCCAGGCCAGCCAGGCCAGGCCAGCCAGGCCAGGCCAGCCAGGCCAGGCCAGCCAGCCAGGCCAGGCCAGGCCAGCCAGCCAGGCCAGGCCAGGCCGTGGATTTCTGCAATATCAGGGGACTCCTCGAACCTTAGCGCCGTTCATTACCATCTTGAAACAGCGAAGCCGGCCTTGTTTTTCTTACAGAGACTCAGATATCGTCTCCGGCTGATACCTCTTATCTCCATTACCCGGGGTACAAACTGGAACACTCCTTTGTGCCCCGTGCCGGAGTTTGCGTATACGTCAGAGATGATATGACAGCGACGACCATCCGCGCGTCTATGCGTGCCTTTACAGGTCCCATAGCGGTAATACCGTAACTGACCGACTCATCGACCACATCCAAATGGCTACAGATTCCGTGCTACAACAGATCCCATCCGCAGAGATCGTGATTCTCGGCGATTTTAATGCCCACCACACCGATTGGCTCGGTTCTCGCATAACCGATCATGCGGGGAGATCTGTTCACGACTTTGCATTAACATATGGCCTGACACAACTGGTAACCTCGCCGACGCGGATCCCAGACGTGGAAGGTCATACACCTTCCCTGTTGGACCTTTTGCTGACCTCACACCCGGACGGATATTTGGTCTCAGTCGATGCCCCTCTTGGCTCGTCGGACCACTGTCTGATCCGGAGCGTAGTGCCTATCGCGCGCCGATCCCGAACGCGATCTGCGGGGTTCCGCCGTGTGTGGCACTATAGGTCGGCAGATTGGGATGGAATGCGGTCTTTCTTTGCTTCCTACCCATGGGGGCAGGTTTGCTTCTCGCTGGATGATCCCAACGTCGTTGCAGATTCTGTCACCGATGTGGTACTTCAGGGAATGGAACTTTTTATTCCGTTCTCTGCAGTGCCTGTCGGAGGTAAATCCCAGCCTTGGTTTGGTCGCACCTGCAAAATAGCGTCACGCCTAAAGCGGAAGTGCTACCAGGCCTGGGCCGATGCATCGGCGTCTCGGGATGCAAAACCAGTGCTCTTAAAACAGTACAACTCTGCCTCCAGGTCCTTCAAAAGAGTTATCGCTGCGGCAAAGTTAAAGCACATTGGCAGAATTGGCGCGAGACTAGTTCGCCTCCATCGGGATCCCGCGCATTCTGGTCTCTCGCCAAGGCTGTCCAGGGAACTTCTGTCAGCCATCTCTCCCATCTCTACACAAGGAGGATGATTCGCTGGCCCATACTGCAAAGAAAGCCGATCTCTTGGGCTCTCTTTTTGCATCAACTCGACTCTTGATGACCGAAACTCTCCACCTACCATCCCGTGGTGTAAGTGCTCCATGCCGGAAATTCAGTTTCTGCAGAGCTCAGTGCGAAAGGCACTCCGCTCCTGGACATTCATAAGTCGAGTGGGCCGGACGGAATCCCTCAATTGTGCTGAGGATGTGTGCCCCTGAGTTGGCACCGGTTCTCACGCGTCTTTTCCGGCACTCCTACTCTTCAGGCGTCGTCCCGGAATCTTGGAAGACAGCATTTGTGCATCCAATACCGAAAAAGGCGACCGCTCTGATCCGTCCAACTACAGGCCTATTGCCATCACCCCCTTGTTATCTAAAATAATGGAGTCACTCATCAACACCCAGCTCCTGAGGTACCTGGAGGAACACCAGCTGATCAGTGACCGACAGTACGGTTTCCGTCGCGGACGATAAGCTGGTGATCTTCTAGTTTACCTGACTCACCGATGGGCAGAAGCAGTTGAGTCTAAGGGGGAGGCTTTGGCGGTTAGTCTGGATGTAGCGAAAGCATTTGATAGGGTTTGGCATAAAGCGCTTCTTTCAAAGCTTTCATCTTACGGGGTTCCTGAGAGATTGTGCAACTGGGTCACCAGCTTCCTCACGGATCGGAGCATCAAGGTTGTTGTCGACGGTGCATGCTCGGACCCCAAACCCGTGAATGCTGGTGTTCCACAAGGCTGTGTGCTATCTCCCACTCTGTTCCTTCTGCATATCAACGACATGCTACAAATCAGTAGCATTCATTGCTATGCAGACGACAACACAGGTGATGCCCTATATACAGGCCGTGCGAATATTTCTCGGGAACACGTCGACGAGTGCCGGAACAAACTTGTGTCTGAAGTCGAGACCTTGTTATTCAAAGTCTCGGATTGGGGTCGACGTAATTTGGTCCTATTCAAACCCAAAAGACACAGGTTTGCGCGTTCACCGCTAAAAAGAATCCCTTTGTCGTTTCTCCTCTTTTGAGAACATTCCCTTATTGCCTCAGCCAGTATCAGAATCCTTGGCATTGACATATCGAGCGACGTTCAGTTCCGTGGTCACTTGGAGGAAAGGCCAAATTGGCCTCAAAAAGCTTGGTGTGCTCTGTAGAGCGGGACAGTATTTCATGCCGGTCCACCGTTTGCAACTTTATAAGGCGCAAGTTCGGCCCCATGGAATACTGTTCTCATCTCTGGGCAGGGGCACCCCAGTACCAACTCCTTCCATTTGACCGTATCCAACGTCGAGCGGCTCGAATTGTCGGCGACCAAGCTCTCTCTGATCGGCTTGATCCTTTGGCCTTGTGAAGAGATGTTGCTTCTCTTTGCATTTTTACAAAATTTTCCACGGGGAATGTTCTGAGGAATTGTTCGGATTGATCCCAGCTGCTGAGTTTCACCATCGTACATCGCGACAGAATTCGAAGTTCCATCGATACCACCTAGATGGTTGGCATTCCACCACAGTGCGTTTTAATCGAAGTTTTCTGCCACGCACTTCGATTTTGTGGAATCAGCCTTCAAGAAAAGAGCTTACTCCTTCCTTAAAGGCCGGCAGCGCATCTGTAGCTCCTCTGGTGTTGTGGATGTTCGTGGGCGTCGGTGATCACTTACCATCAGGTGAGCCGCACGCTCGTTTGCCCCCTTCTTCTATAAAAAAAAAAAAAAGGTTAGGTTAGGTTAGGTTAGGTTTTTTTTTTAATTTTTTTTTTTTTTTTTTGTGTATTACTCTTTCTATCTCCAACATAATCGGAGCTTTGGCTGTTATGTTTATTATTTCTTACTATTCTGTTTATTTATTTCTTAAATATAATATATTAAGTAGTTTTTTCAGGAGTTTTATGTACATTGTTTTAATCTTCTATTCCTAAAGTAATGTAAACATCTTATTTTTGACAGTTTGTTCTTACACTCTATATTTTTATTTATCTATTTTCGTACACTATACTAGTCTATAATATTTTTCATTATATTATGATAGCATTATTACTTGCTACGCTGTTTTGTTCCTCTTTACGACATTTTGAGCGATTTCGATGCAGTAGTTTAAGAACACGTCTCTTTTTTGACTGTTTATGATGTTCGGTACGTTTTCCCTTACTATATTTTCATTTATTTTGTTTCTTAGTTCTAGTCTTTGTGTTGCAGGTATTGGGCAGTCAAAAAGGATGTGTGGGACTGATTCCTGCGTTCCTGGCTCGCATGCGCACGATGAGCTCTCTTTGCACTTAAAGCGATTCAAGTACTCCGAGAACCCACCGTGCCCTGTCATAATTTGCGTAACCAAGTAGTCGACTTTTATTTTGCGGATCATCCGGTACGACGTCACAGCATCCGGGAAGAATATTTTTGTGACCAACGCGGTTTCTCCAATTTGATATCTACGATTCCATTCGTCAAGCGTTGCAAGTCGAATGCTTCGCTTGGCGAATGAGACCGGGTACAAATCATAATCAGGTCTCCCCCTGGAGCCCAAGGCGGCGCTTTTGGCAAGTTGGTCAGCTCTTTCGTTGCCCTCCATCCCTGCATGGGCCTTGATCCAGAATAAGGTAACAACTTTACCCTGGAGAGATGTTGTTGTTAGATTATGTCTGCTCTCTACTGCAAGAGGATGGAGGCAACTATGATTTATGACCGTTTGTAGAGCTGCCATTGAGTCGCTGTAGACTCCAAAGGAAGACGCTGAGTGTCCGAGAATTACCTGTGTGGCCTTGCATATGGCCAGAAGCTCAGCCTGGTAGACGGTGCAGTACCCTGGGAGAGCAAGCTTGATGGCTTTTGTTTCGGTCTCGCTGTTCCACACAGACACGGCAGCGCCGACTTTGCCCTCAATCTTGCTCCCGTCAGTAAATATACGAATGTCATAGTCACTGTTTTGAATGAGCTGCTCTCGATCTACCAGGCTCACGAGCCTCAGGCTGATACGCTCGGCGGGATGTGGCGCCGCAATGGCCGGGGCCATCCGCACGATCTCCCTGTCCCCCAGACCCAGCTGAGGCACTCCCCTCTTGGCCCCGTACAGTGAGGCCGCCTCACGTACTCTGAGATCAAGGGGAAGTATCCCAGCCAGCAGCAGCGCCGAGTTCAGGGAGACCGTCCGATAGCCCTTACAAATTCTCTGTGCTATCCCACGCTGGACCACTTGAAGCTGTTTAATCGTCATCAGCTTCTCCGCCGCCGGTGCCCACACGCTAGCAAGCGTACAGGATGATCGGCTCTATCGTAGCCGTATAAATTATCCTTATTACTTCAGGGTGGAGACCCCAGCTCACTCTCGCCGCTCTAGAGAGTTGTTTATATATTCCGATGGCCTTCCTGCAGACATTCGCCACGTGAGTGTTGAAAGTCAGCCTGTCATCCATGGTGACACCAAGGAGTTTTATTTCCCTGGACATGCCAATGTCGATCCCTCCCATCCTCAGACATGGGGTGTCGTGTTTAAGTTTTCTGGTAATAACCATCGCATTTGTTTTCAGGCGCAAATTTAAGCTTATTTTTGACACCCCACATACGAACATGTTCGAGAGCGCCATTTGCGCGTCCTTGCACCTCTAGTGCGGTGTCACCATCGAAGACAAGCACGACGTCGTCCGCGAAAGCCTGACCGTACACACCCCCATTCTCTAGGCTTTTAAGAGGGTCAGGAGGAGGTTCCACAAGATTGGTCCTCAATGGAGCCCTGGACGCACCCTTGGTGGTGATTTTAGTGCACTCCTCTCCTGCATACCTAACCACTACCTCTCTGTTCCTCAGGTAGCTATCAAATACCTTCCTGAGGTTCAGTGGGCACTTTTCCTCAGCCAGTCGGACTCGTAAACCAGAACAATTATTTTCTTTTCATCTAATTTCCTGTAAATGTGTTGCATTAGGTTATAGAGGGAGTCCTCGGTGCTTCTCTGGGGCATAAATCCATACTGGCGGGTACTCATTTTAGGCAGCAGATGGAATTTGAGGCGTGACACTAACATTTTTTCATATATTTTGCCTAGTATAGGCAGTAGACCAATTGGTCTATATGATTTAGGGGCGGCGTAGTCAGTCTTTCCCGGCTTTCTCAACATCATGACCGTAGCTTTCTTCCAAGGCTCCGGAAAGTGATGGTATTCCAGACACTTGTTCAAAAATATCAAGAATACAACTCTGTGGTTCCTGATGACGTGTTGGCAAATGTCTGCAGTAAAGCCATCCGCTCCCGGGGCCTTTTTCGGGTTAAAGGATTCGCTGGCCTGTTGTAGCTCCGCCATGGTGAATGGTGGGTCGCAGGGCTCAACTTGCTTGCCATCATTCACTTTTTCGGCTTCGACTCTGGTTTGACGGTGGTCGCTGTTTTCACCGTCAGTGAGATCTTCCGGATAGAAGGTCTCTGCTAGAAACTCGACGGAGCCACTCCCATCCAGAGCCTCCCCTTCCTTCTCCAGCAGCTGATCCTCCTCCTATTTGTTGTCCTTCCGATCACCCTATATATCCCTCCCACACCCTCCCTGTCCTGCTTACAGCAAAACTCCTTCCAACTTTCCGTCTGAGCCTTTGCCGCTTCTAATTCATACTTTTCTTTTTGTTCCAGGTACTCCTCGACGACCTTTGCCCTCCGGATGGGGGCAGCGTTCCTGATTCTGCGTTTTTTAGTGGCGACGTTCCTCTTTAGCTCTGCGAGTTTCTCGGACCACCACGGCAGGGTAAGTGTTTCGTTTGATTTTTTAGTTGGCATCGACTCTACGCAAGCGTCCGTAATAGACTTTGTAAGGCCTAGTGTGGTGTTATTAAGCTGTTCAGCACTCCGTACATTGGTGAGTTCCGCGGTGGTTAATTTATTTTCTATTAATTTTTGATTTAGTTTCTCACGAAAACTCATCCAATTGGCTTTCTTCGTGTTGAACAGCCTAGTGGTCCTTTTTATTTTTATGCCCTTGGATTTTTGCAGCCGAATACTAAATACTATGCCGTTGTGGTCCGCGCTCGTTAGGCCCTCATCAACTCTCCAGTCTTCCACTACTCCGATTAATTCTGCTGAACAAGCTGTTACGTCCACAAAACTTTGGTATCGCTTACCCCTCGGATGGTATCAAGGTCAGGTTTCCCCTCTATTTTGTATGTGCAGCCCCAGCTCATTGAGGGCCCCAGCATCTCTTCACCTCAGTGGTCACTTAATGGACTCCCCCACCATGAGCTTTTAGCGTTGGCGTCACCTCACCAACAATCCACTTTTGGACCCGATTTCTTTTCGATCTGCGCTAGATGTTCTATGTCAGGAGTGATGGGCTGACCGCCCTCAGGTTCTCAGTAAAAGGAGACAAGCGTGATCTCCCAAGCACTGGTGCAGGTCCCACCACCACGATATTATTTGTGGTGAGCTTCGGGTATTGGACCACGTTTAGGTCAGGGTTAAAGACAGCTATCGCTGCTTTAACTGTTCCGTCTCCTGGACCAGTGCTTTGGAAGACTCTTACGCCCTGTAACTCTTCATCACTTTAGCTCCGACATACGGCTCCTGAATTAGGGCTGCTGATATACCGCGATTTTTCGCTTCGATCAGCAGCTCATTGGTCGCTAGCTTCATGCGTTGGAGGTTCGCTTGTGCTATTTTGTAGCGAGTATGTCCATTTTGGGTGCCCTCAGCATTAGGCTATCGTTGAGCGGGCCAGTTCGTCCCATTTCCGACGTATTGGGCAGTCGTGGCTGAATGCGTTGTGTGCCGCATGGTCCATTTTTGCCCTGATGCAGTTTTTGCAAATTGGAGGTACGTCCGCCAGATAGTCAGTACATTCCGACTTCAGGTGAGGGCCGCCACAGTGGCTGCAGAGGTCCGCCGGCTCTTTGCAGAACCGCTTTCCATGCCCATAGCCCAGGCAACGTGTGCACTGGACCAGTGGTGTTTGGTCTTCGGCCTTAACCCGCTGGAGATCGATGTGGACCTTCGCAGCTTCCGTCACCCTCTGCCAGACAGTTGGGGAAACACCGATGACTACGTGCTGGGGATTCCTGGTTTTCTTTCTATATTTTATAGATATTCTGCTTTCTTCCTCACCGAGGCCGCGAAAAACAGCCCGGTTCTGATTTCTCAGGGCTTTATAGATGTCGTCGTCAGTATTGACCTGCAAGACCACCTCCTCGATGGTGAGGTTAGCAGCTTCCTTTTCAAGCCTATCCCTTACTTTGCTTCTCTCCTCCTTAGTCCCAAAACCCATAATCACTTTCCTATCCTTTGCCTTCCTGACCCTCTCAACCTTTACCCAGCCCTCCTTGGCATCCACAGCATGTCGGACCCTCTCCAGTACCTCCTCTCCCGAGTCTGTTTCTACCCTCGAGGAGACCACCATGGAGTGCAGCGTGGTACGCCCGTGCGACGACCTCCCCTGAGTCGCCGTCACCAGCGTAGGTAGCCGCTCGCTCCAGTGACTGCATTCCATCGTCCTTCAACTGTCCCATCATCCTATTCGTTTCCAGCAGCAGTTTTGTATGCTCTTCCATGCGTTCCACCCATTTTGGTCCGCACTGACCGAAGGCGGAGCGTCAGCAGCTGTGTTTTGGGCTCTGCTGCTCTTTGAGTTTCTTTTGCCCCGGCAGGTAGTGCAAGCTCGGATTCCTTCACTAGCTGGTAAAGGCGCTCCAGAGCCCCTACCATGACGTTTTGATTTCACTCTTCATGTTCCGGGACGCGCTAAGTTGCATCTTGGCTCTGCTAAGGCAGGCCTTCGCTTCTGCTGTCCTGGTACCGAAGCCTTTCTTCGGCGGACTTTTTGTCCCAGAGGATGGTCTTCCCGTCGCGGGCTTGACTCCGGCACCCTGTGTCTGTGTTACCTGCTGTCCCGGGCTTGCAGTGTCGGCCTGCGTCGTCAAAGTAGGAGTCGGGTCGCTATTTGCGCCGGCCTCCCACTCGTGGATACTACGCCGAACATTCTTCAAAGCGGTGGGATTGTCCGTCAGGGGTGCGGACCTCTGCGGGTTAGGTTAGGTTAGGTTAGGTTAGGTTAGGTTAGGTTAGGTTAGGTTGGGTTAGGTTAGGTTAGGTTAGGTTAGGTTAGGTTAGGTTAGGTTAGGTTAGGTTAGAGTTGGGTTGGGTTGGGATTGGAGTTGGGTTGGGTTAGGTAAGGTTAGGTTAGGTTGGGTTAGGTTGAGTTAGGTTAGGTTAGGTTAGGTTAAGTTGGGTTAGGTTGGGTTAGGTTAGGTTAGGTTAAGTTAGGTTAGGTTAAGTTGGGTTAGGTTAGGTTAGGTTAGGTTGAGTTAGGTTAGGTTAGGATTTAGGTTAGGTTAGGTTAGGTTAGGTTGGTTAGGTTAGGTTAGGTTAGGTTAAGTTAGGTTAGGTTAGATTGGGTTAGGTTAGGTTGGTTAGGTTAGGTTAGAGTTAGGTTGGGTTAGGTTGGGTTAGGTTGGGATTAGGTTAGGTTAAGTTAGGTTAGGTTAAGGTTAGGTTAGGATAGGTAAGGTTAGGTTAGGTTAGAGTTGGGTTAGAGTTAGGTTAGGTTAGGTTAGGTTAGGTTAGGTTAGAGTTAGGTTGGGTTAGGTTAGGTTGAGTTAGGTTAGGTTAGGTTAGGTTAGGTTAGGTTAGGTTGGGATTGGGTTAGGTTGAGTTAGGTTAGGTTAGGTTGGGTTAGGTTAGGTTAGGTTGAGTTGGGTTAGGTTAGGTTGGAGGTTGGGTTAGGTTAGGTTGGGTTGGGTTAGGTTAGGTTGGGTTAGGTTGGGTTGAGTTGGGTTAGGTTGGGTTAGGTTGGGTTAGGTTAGGTTAGGTTAGGTTGGGTTAGGTTGGGTTGGGTTGGGTTAAGGTTGGGTTAGGATTGGGTTAGGATTTAGGTTGGAGTTAGGTTAGGTTGGGTTAGGTTAGGTTAGGTTAGGTTAGGTTAGGTTGGGTTGAGTTGGGTTGGGATTGGGTTAGGTTGGGTTAGGTTAGGATTGGGTTAGGTTAGGTTGGGTTAGGTTAGGTTGGGTTAAGGTTAGGTTAGGTTAGGTTAGGATTTAGGTTGGAGTTAGGTTAGGTAGGTTAGGTTAGGTTAGGTTAGGTTAGGTTAGGTTGGGTTGGGTTAGGTTAGGTTAGGTTAGGTTACGTTAGGTTGGGTTAGGTTGATTGGGTTAGGTTAGGTTAGGTTAGGTTGGGTTGGGTTAGGTTGGAGTTGGGTTAGGTTAGGTTAGGTTGGGTTAGGTTAGGTTAAGTTAGGTTGGGTTGAGTTGGGTTAGGTTGAGTTAGGTTAGGTTAGGTTAGGTTAGGTTGGGTTGGAGTTAGGTTAGGTTAGGTTGGAGGTTAGGTTAGGTTAGGTTAGGTTAGGTTAGGTTAGGTTAGGTTGGGATTGGGTTAGGTTGGGATTAGGTTGGGTTAGGTTAGGTTAGGTTAGGATTAGGTTAGGTTGGGTTAGGTTAGGTTAGGTTAGGTTAGGTTAGGTTAGGTTAGGTTGGAGGTTAGGTTAGGTTGGGTTGGGTTAGGTTAGGTTGGAGTTAGGTTGGGTTAGGTTGGGTTGGGTTAGGTTAGGTTGGGTTAGGTTGGGTTAGAGTTAGGTTGGGTTGGGTTAGGTTGGGTTGGGTTAGGTTAGGTTGGGTTAGGTTGGGTTGAGTTAGGTTGGGATTTAGGTTAGGTTAGGTTAGGTTAGGTTGGGTTAGGTTGGGTTGGGTTAGGTTGGGTTACGTTAGGTTAGGTTAAGTTGGGTTAGGTTAGGTTAGGTTAGGTTGAGTTGGGTTAGGTTAGGTTAGGTTAGGTTAGGTTGGGATTGGGTTAGGTTGGGTTAGGTTGGGTTAGGTTAGGTTGGGATTGGGTTGGGTTAGGTTGGAGTTGGGTTGGAGTTGGGTTAGGTTAGGTTGGGTTGAGTTAGGTTAGAGTTGGGTTAGGTTAGGTTGGAGTTGGAGTTGGGTTAGGTTGGTTAGGTTAGGTTAGAGTTGGGTTAGGTTAGGTTGGGTTAGGTTGGAGTTAGGTTAGGATTGGGTTAGGTTAAGTTAGGTTAGGTTGGAGTTGGGTTAGGTTAGGTTAGGTTGGAGTTAGGTTGGAGTTAGGTTAGGTTGGGTTAGGTTGGGTTGGGTTGAGTTAGGTTAGGTTAGGTTGGGATTAGGTTAGGTTAGGTTAGGTTGGGTTGGGTTAGGTTAGGTTAGGTTAGGTTAGGTTAGGTTAGGTTGGGTTGGGTTAGGTTAGGTTAGGTTAGGTTAGGTTGGGTTGGGTTGGGTTGGGTTGGGTTGGGTTAGGTTAGGTTAGGTTAGGTTGAGTTGGGTTAGGTTGGTTAGGTTAGGTTGGGTTACGTTAGGTTAGGTTGGGTTGAGTTGGGTTAGGTTAGGTTAGGTTAGGATTTAGGTTAGGTTAGGTTAGGTTAGGTTAGGTTAGGTTAGGTTAGGTTAGGTTAGGTTAGGTTGGGTTAGAGTTAGGTTAGGTTAGGTTAGGTTAGGTTGGTTAGGTTAGGTTGGAGGTTAGGTTAGGATTGGGTTAGGTTAAGTTGGGTTAGGTTAGGTTAAGTTGGGTTAGGTTAGGTTAGAGTTGGGTTAGGTTAGGTTAGGTTAGGTTAGGTTAGGTTAGGTTAAGTTAGGTTAGGTTGAGTTAGGTTAGGTTAGGTTAGGTTGGGATTTAGGTTAGGTTAGGTTAGGTTAGGTTAGGATTAGGTTAGGTTAGGATTAGGTTAGGTTAGGTTAAGTTGGGTTAGGTTGGGATTAGGTTAGGTTGAGTTGGGTTAGGTTAGGATTAGGTTAGGTTAAGTTAGGTTAAGTTAGGTTAGGTTAGGTTAGGTTAGGTTAGGTTGAGTTAGGTTAGAGTTAGGTTAGGTTGGGTTGGGTTGGGATTGGGTTAGGTTGGAGTTGGGTTAGGTTAGGTTGAGTTAGGTTAGGTTAGGTTAGGTTAGAGTTGGGTTAGGTTAGGTTGGAGGTTAGGTTAGGATTAGGTTAGGTTGGAGTTGGGTTGGGTTAGGTTAGGTTAGAGTTAGGTTAGGTTAGGTTGGGTTAGGTTAGGTTAGGTTAAGTTAGGTTAGGTTAAGTTAGGTTAGGTTGGAGTTAGGTTAGGTTAGGTTAAGTTGGGTTAGGTTGGAGTTGGGTTAGGTTAGGTTAGGTTAAGTTAGGTTAGGTTAGGTTGAGTTGGGTTAGGTTGGGTTGGGATTTAGGTTAGGTTGGTTAGGTTGGGTTACGTTAGGTTAGGTTAGAGTTAGGTTAGGTTAGGTTGGGTTAGGTTAGGTTGGGTTAGGTTAGGTTAGGTTAGGTTAGGTTAGGTTAAGTTAGGTTAGGTTAGGTTAGGTTAGGTTGGAGGTTAGGTTAGGTTAGGTTAGGTTAGGTTAGGTTAGGATTAGGTTAGGTTAGGTTAGGTTAGGTTGGGTTAGGTTAGGTTAGGTTAAGTTAGGTTAGGTTGGGTTAGGTTGGGATTAGGTTAGGTTAAGTTAGGTTAGGTTAGGTTAGGATTGGGTTAGGTTAGGTTAGGTTAGGTTAGGTTGGGTTAGGTTAGGTTGGAGTTAGGTTGGAGTTAGGTTGGGTTACGTTAGGTTAGGTTAGGTTAGGTTGGGTTAGGTTAGGTTGAGTTAGGTTAGGTTAGGTTGGGATTTAGGTTAGGTTAGGTTAGAGTTGGGTTAGGTTGGGTTGGGATTTAGGTTAGGTTAGGTTAGGTTGGGTTGGGATTAGGTTGGGTTGGGATTAGGTTAGGTTAAGTTGGGTTAGGTTAGGTTGGGATTTAGGTTGGGTTAGGTTGGGTTACGTTAGGTTAGGTTAGGTTAAGGTTGGGTTAGGTTAGGTTGAGTTAGGTTAGGTTGGGTTAGGTTAGGTTGGGTTAGGTTGAGTTAGGTTAGGTTAGAGTTAGGTTAGGTTGGAGTTAGGTTAGGTTAGGTTAGGTTGGGTTAGGTTAGGTTAGGTTAGGTTAGGTTAGGTTTTTTTTTTTTTTAAATAAAACTAAGTCTCCACAGACTTTTTATCCATGCCTTTTTTAGATTTGTCGTTGTTATTTTTATTATTTTAACATAACTCCTATCACATTGTGTAACTAAAATGAAATAAAATAAATACAGAATTTGTTATTGCAGTGAGTTCACTTACTTCCTTATGTATATACAAATATATATATATATATTTTAATTTTTTTTTTTCAATTTTTTTCTTTTTTTTTTTTTTTTTTTTTTTTTTTTTTTTTTTTTTTACATTAGGTATACAATTTTTTTTTTTTTACATTAGGTATACAATTTTTTTTTTTTTACATTAGGTATACAATTTTTTTTTTTTTACAATCTATATATTTATAACTGTGTTTATTGGGTTACAGTGCCGTTTGCGTTGTCAGGTTTTCCATGACCACTGAGTCCCTATTTCTCATTGCCATTTTTAAATTGTACTCTTTTATTTTGGTAGTTGATGCAGCCACGGCACTCTGAATCAGCCTCCCTGTTGCGCCGTCACAGTCATCCGCGTAGTATGTGCAGCTAACTGTGTGCCTGGACACCGCCACCACAGCATGCTGAACGCTGTCGTGCAGTTTTAGCTTCTCTGCAGCAGTTCTTATAATTATGACAGTTTCGCATGTGAGTCCTTGGGCCTCATGGACTGTTAAGAGGCGTGACCCGGCGCCCGACCCGTACCCTAAGTTCGTCAGGGATTCCTTTTCGGTTTGGGTGAACACCAGGTACAGTGTGTCAGAGAGAGTGCTTGGTATATTTGCTCCCGTGTACCTTTCCCTTTTCAGTGAGTGCACCAGAGACTTGGATGAGTATATGCCGCTGTAGATCTCGTTGAGGGCATACGCCACATACATTGGGTTCCGGTGCGTACACAGGAGCTCCTGGCTGATCGTGGTTACCAGGTTTGGGCGAGTGTACTGCATCGTAAAGAGGTTCTCTCTATCGATGAAGGGAAGTTGATTGATATCGCCGATGAGCAGCATTTCTTGCGCTCCGGATAGCTTCGTTGCCATCACTATGGCTTCGAAATGGTTCATGAGAGCCTCGTCGACGATGAGTCGAGAGCATCGACCCCTCTCAGGCTCTCTTACTCCATTTACAAGCACCGAGGCCATAGTGCGTATTTTCGTTTTGGCGTCTGCGCCTATGCGGTTTGCTAGTTTTTCTTTGAGATCTTTTGCTGCTTCCAGCATCGTTGTTATTATCAAATCCCTTTCCCCCTTTGAACTGGCTTACCACCCACGTCGTCTTTCCGCATCCGGGGACTCCGTTGATCCACGTTATTTTTGGTTCTTTCCAGGTGTCCCAGGGCGCCCCGACTCCATCCTCTGTGATGGCTTCAGCCATCTTGAGGATCTTGTCGTTTAGCATCACCCTGGTGCACCGTGCGGTTACAACAATATGGTCCTCCGGAGGCGTTTTGTACTTGAATTTTCCGCTCTTTTCCGTTTCGTTTTCATCTAGCATCACGAAGCCTGCCGTTCCACTGTAAGCTGCCATATGGTGTTTAAAACTGCCTCTCAAGACTGTGGACGTTCTGTTGTCATATATGGCTGCTTCCGCCTCCTCGAGTAGCACCTTTAGCAGATCCTCACTACCGAGATGGTAAGTTTGTAGAATGTTTCTACATGTGGTGAGGTTCGCTTCTATGGTGGCTTTTGTTAAAGCTTTAAACTCAAGGAACGCGTTTATTATGTGGTCTTTAGGCTCCGCTACTGGACGAAGACTTGGCTGGCCGGATTTTCTCGTGGCGGCTTTAGCTTGGTCATGCTTTTGGTATGGTGATGTGTTGGGTAGCTCTCTTATGTGGTGTTGTTTGAGGTTGAGTAATTTCCTCCTTGACACTGCGGGAAGGCTCCGTGCTGCTGCACTTATAGTGTGAAGGAAGGCATCAATCGTGCTCTTTGTTTTAGAGGTTTCGATGTTTTCTTGTTGGATTTTTGCCTTCTCTCTGGCCGTTTGGAGCTGCAGTCGGTCCGATCCGCTGCATGTCTCAGGTTTTGCTATGGGGTGTCTCCAGCTGTCAATGAGGGTGCTCGCTGTAGATGAGTCGTAACTTATGAGGAAGCTTAGGTTTTCTCCTCTGTTCTCGTATACGACTATCTTTTGGTTTCTGGAGGCTTTAATGCACCCAATGCCATCTGCGACTTCACCTTGGTGGTGCAGAACCGCCATAGCATCCACACTGATAATGCGTGGTGTGACTGCAGTGTCCGTCTCCTGCTTTCCAAGCTCATTCAGAATCGAGCACGCTTTTGCGAATGGGGTGTTGTCTTCGCTCAATGCTAATAGTAAGATTATTTTGTTTCTTAATCTTACTATACGACATCGCTGGTTTGCAAATACTACCTCCGCCAGCGCGTCGTATTTTTGCGCTTCATGCTTGTTCTGAACGTGCTGCCATTCAACAAATAGGCTAGGCCCGGCGAGATCTTCACAAAGTTTTGGTTTATTGCTGCACAGAAACCTATTCCCAGTGTCTCCGAGTTGTTGTCCATAAAGAAAGCTACTCCTCTTGTCCTTACTCCCGGTTTGCCTCGTTCCGCATGTTTCAGCAGCTGGTGTTCGGCTGTTCGGTACGTGGGACTTCCATCTCTTGCATGTGCCGACATGGGGTCCGCGGCAGTGCCTTGAAGGGCGGAAATTTGTATGTGTGTGTTTGTCGGTGTAAGTGTTGTTTTAGTGTTTGTGCTGTTGCGTTTGGCGGCAATTTGAAAAGCGTGTTCCGCAAAAGCCAAAAATGGTTTCCTCTTGTCATCGTCTTGTAGGATCGTTGGCAGGTCGGATTTTGTGATTTTGGTCCCTATTTTGAATTATAGATCCAGACGGGCTGCTTGGAAGCGAGGGCACTCCAGGATGACGTGCCATACAGACTCATTCACCTCCGCGTCACACTCACACTCAGGGCTGTCTTTCAGCTTGAACTTGTGTAGGTATTCCGCGATTCCACCGTGTCCTGTCAGTACTTGTACTTGCGTGGGCGTCAACTTTGTTTTCCTCACCACTCGGTATGCTTTTTCAACATCCGGGAGGAATTTCTTTGTGACTGACCCCGTGATGGAGGTTTCGTATCTGTCCTGCCATTTACGGACAGATTCCTCTCTGATCTTTTTCTTGACATAGGACAGGGGAACTTGGTCGTAGTACGAGGCAGCATCCTCCCCGAGCGCCGCCGACTTCGCGAGCTCGTCAGCCCTCTCGTTTCCGGTCGTTCCGATGTGTGCTCTCAACCAGAATAGTCGCACCTCTCTTCCACTCCGTCGGATCTCCCCTAAACTTTGTTTGATGGCTCGTGTTAGGGGGTGGTTCGCTTTTGGGTTCGCCAGCAGGTCTAGTGAAGATCTTGAGTCACTAAAAATGTTTACGACTGAGTCAGTCCTCGTTTGGACGAGCTGGATGGCCCTATGAAGCCTGTAGAGTTCTGATTGGAAAACCGTGCAAACTGGGTCCAATTTGAAGGTGGCATAGTTGGACTCACTGCCGCCCTCCCAGCAGGTCAAAGCGGCCTTGACTCTCCCCTCAATCTTGCTTCCGTCCGTATATATTTGAGGACCGGTTACTTGGTGGGAGTTTAGGGTTTCGGAATGGCAGTTTTCCAGTAACTCATACGTTGTTGTGATAAGTTTAGAGGGGTGTGGCTGACCCATGTGATCCACTACTTGCTCCAGCTCTCTATCGGGTGGTAAATAGTCAAGAGATTTCTTTTTTTTTACTTTATATAGGCTAGCCGCTTCCTGTATTCTCAGGTCTAGCGGAAGCAAGCCAGAGATAGTGAGTGAGGAGGTGAGTGACACCGTGCGGTACGCTCTGCAGATCTTCTGTGCAAATCCCCTCTGCAACGAGTTCAGCTGATCTTGGATCATTTTCATCTCTGTTGCTGAGGACCATGCACTCGAGGCGTACATCACTATGGGCTCCACGACTGCGACGTATATGGTTCTTATGATCTCGCTATTGAGGCCCCAGGTCACCTTAGCTGCGCGCGACAGCTGTTTGTGTATGTCTGCTGCTTTTTTGCACGCAGCTGCTACATGTGCCCTGAAGGTTAGTCTGCTGTAAATAACGAGACCTAGTATTTTCATTTCCTCTACTATTTGTACTCTTTTGCCAGCCATGTATAGGTTTGGAGGGTCAAATTTAAGCTTTTTTGTTAATAGCATCGCATTGGTCTTGTGCCGGAATACAGACGCGCCTACTTAGTCGGCCTCCAAAGCCACGTGGGCAACGGCCCGCCACTCAGAAATGATGTGCATCAGGAAGGTTGGGGCTCTTAATCATCAGCCTTCTCGGCACTCCACCCCTTCCCGGCGACTCCATCTCGGCTGTAGAGGTCCAGAAGAGCAGTCTAAAGTTAACTCTCTCCCCACAGTCCACCTACCCACATCCGAATTGGACACGTTTAGCCCACTCGGGTCAGCCACCACGGGCCAGCCGTCCCCGCTTAGTCAGGCCGGCCATCTAGGTTCCTCTTGGTTCACCGTGGGAGACAATACTATGCTTTGGAATACCCATTTTAAGTTTAGTTAAGGATAGATGATAGACTCGTTCATGAGTAGAATGAAGATAAAATGAATGAAGTACTTACAAAATTCTGAAGCGACACTTTTTATCTAATTAAGCATACAACGATAGGAAGAGACGTGGTCACACTTATTAAAGCCCTAAATAAATCTAAAATTATTATTTTATTTATTATATAGGATTATTTACACTATACTCATCTGGTTGGGTGGTATCATAAATATATGTATATATCATACATGAGATACTAATACTACATACAAAAACTAAGTAAGTTATCTTCAAATATATTGTTAATAAACTTAAAGACAAACAAAATAAATAAATAAATTATAATCCAACCAGACGGAAGCCCTTGGCAGGGGAGACCAGACGACTGCCTAGGTAAAAGTAAGGACCAGTAAGTTTTATTTTAAATGGTCATACCATTCATCAATTAATAAAACGATAAAGGAGACGCAAGGTGGCAATAAAAAGTTATTAAAGCCTTAAAGAAGGCTTATTTCAGTGACCTGAGTTACCCAACTTAGCGACCCATATGCAGGCCACGGTTTTTTACAGTACTAGAGAAGGGAATCATCATTCCATTATAAAAAATAGGAGGTAAGGATACCATAATCAACCCTGGCCAGCATCCTTGAACCTCTTTAGTTAGTGAATTGCATTTAGACGAATTAACTGTAACACGATAGCTTTACAAATATCTATCACTGATAGCTTAAAGATTACAATTAGCTATTAATATTGTTTTAGGGATAGTTAATGCCAGATTGCAGATAAAGCTGCATGTACTGACTACAGATAGTACGAGCAGTTGAAAATTGTGGTGATAGAGTTAATAAATAAGGAAAACATTTTCTGTAACAGTTCCTTCTGCAGCTGATCAACGTTGGTGACATTTGCAATGACGAAACTGAATTCAGGATTGCTTTGTGGTTTTGAGGAGTAGTTTTCACCTATAGAGCTGCCTTCATATGAAAAGCCAAAGAATTTTTGCAATCTAAATGCGAGGCGTTATTGCGCGATATAAATTTTACGACATACACATAACTAACAAATCATCGCAAAGGCTTCTATCAATGCCACCTCCAGCGAAGCGAATCTATGCATTAAATATACGATTACCATACAATTTCGTTGACTCCGGAATTTCTTAAAAATTCTTTGGACGAGCGCATGAGGGTTGTTACGAGATAAAAAATGATGCTTTAACCGTCTGAAGCCATCGCTTCAACTAAGAAACTGCAATTCAATATTTTCATGCCATAGATGAACGGAAACGTCATACCTTACTCCATCGTGATAATGTCCATGCCTAATGCAACCAATCAATCTAGTACGTAAATCGATAATGTTACTGTCGGTCAAAATCAATGACTTTGCGAATAACCGGACTCTTCTCGACATTCTTCTAAATCTTTTTTGTTCTTTATGGAAGCTTGTCGACGTTGGGACTTATATTTACCATTCCATTAATAACGCTCAATCCCAAATAAATCCCGATCAGCTCAATCGTAGTAACATTTTAAACAATGTTGAATGACATGGATTAATTGTTAAATATGTACAGAGTCGTGCATTTTCGGAAGAAATTTATATGCTAAAATTGTAAAAAAATTATTAGATATAACTTTTCATAAACTTACCAATGCGGGCAGGGGGCAGAATTTCTCGATCAAGATTACAATACCAGCAAAAACTTCCTGCTTTCTTACCGCCTGACCATCCCTTTACATGTTTAATCATCGCCCATATTCGTCATTGCTATAGCCATCCGGAAATTTTCAAGAATCATCTCTTGCTATTACAACAACTCTTGATTCTTTCCGCTAAACGTCTAAATCATGGACGTCCTGCGAAATTCATCCGTTAACACGTATTGTGTTAACCAAATCAAAGCGTTTTCAATACTGGGTGTGGACTTCGGTAAACTGCTTCGCATCAAACTCGATTCACATCGAGGAGCTAAGATAAACAAGGCATATTTATGCTTATTTGTCTGTCTCGCTACCAAAGCGGTGCATCTGACGGTTATTTCAACACCGTCGACATTAATCAAATAGACGCGGATTGCGGTACTATTTTTGTCGGGGCTAAAAATCATCTTTCGTCTCCAATGCAACAAGCCTCTGGCATAGAAAAATTGAGTTCAAGGTTTCCTCACTATCCGCTCACTTTGGTATCCTATGGGAAATCCATCAATCGTTGGTTAAGTTATGTCCGCTATCAATCGAGAATTAACTTATATTTACTTATCATGATTATAATTTGGGGTATTTCTATATTTACTCATCTGGTTGGGTTGTATAAATAAATACATATATAAGTAATATTTTATAAATTATACAAATAATAAAATTAAATAGATAATTAAAACCCAACCAGATGGAAGCCCCGGCAGGGGAGACCAGACGGCCAAGGGTTAGGGAGAAAGGGAAAGAAACCGGCGGACAATGTGAGCGGTATTGAGTAGCACTGCCTTCTGCATTTGAGCTCGAAGCGGTCCGTCACGGAGTCTCAGCCGCCTCAGATGTTCCGAGAGGCTGACTGGAATTAACCCATTCGCAGAGACGACGATCGGAATAATTTCGGTCGGAATTATAAAACATTATTATAGTCACATTCCTTATTCATCTAAATAGTCAACTATAATCTAAATAGTATTATATTCGATTTCATATAAATCGTTCATAATTTTCTACTGTTTTAAATCAGAAATAGCGAAAGACATTTTGGGTAGCGATATGTACCGAGACCGTAATTAATCGAATAAAAAGCATTTATTATTTCCGTAACGATATTCCACGCTTACTTAGCTTTAGCAAATCGCAGTCGCATTCTGTTTATCAAGCATGCGGTACTTGTCGATAAAAGTTGAAACGAGGTCGTTTCACGTAAAAACCATCGAAGTCTGTAATCATATGCGCACGCGCATCCTTTCCAGTATTCGCGTGTGATCGCTAACTCTCATCGAAGGCCTGTGAATCGAAGGTTAATCGAGTTCTGGGAGCCTTTATGTTTGCAACTGCTTATTTCAAGTGTCGAACATCGATAATGAACGTGTTTCATGTGCGATGACACTCCTAGTTCGGTTTGATGGGTATGCTGCAGCTAGATAACATAAATCTAGATTTTGAGATATCCACCTTATTTATGCTAACCACTTTTGATTTAAAGGTTCAGCGAGGAGCGATAAAATAGTTTCGAAATTCAGTACTATAATTTTCCCTATTAGAAGGATCCGAAATTTTTATGAATAAAGTTAAATTAATTTACCATTTACGGATATTACCGTGTTTGATTTTGTTTTTATATTCCCGTCGTTTCGATTGCTTTACAACAGCCACAGATTTACAATGGTCATGGAGGAACTGAGGTGTTAGATGTCCAGGTGTCATAGTTAACTAGTTAACTCGGGCTACCTTCAGCTTTTATTTATCAATTTTGGTCCGATCTACGCAGAATGTGCTCCTCAGTATCTTGAGATCGTGCTATGGTATGCTTGATTTTAGATTTAATTTTGTTTATTACTGGATCCCAAGCCGGTGGTTGTACTCAGGCATATTCTCTATTGAAATTAGGATGTTTTTTGATTTCAATAGCCTCACTAATCATCCTAGGTAGGAATCTGAGTTCATGAAATTTTACAATAAAATTTGTATAAATACAGTGCAACAAACAAATACAATGTTTAAGAAACTTGTCAAAGTTTTCAAACTTTTTTTAAAAAGGCCTACTATAAATAGATCAATATATCGACAATAGCCCCTGGCGGCTAACATTATTAAAAGTATACTCGTTACAGATATTTTTTTTTATTTTTCAACATTAATTAATTTAGTATTTTATATAGTGTCCTAGTTAAATTAACTGTTGGGGTGTATCACGTAAAAGTAAATTTAGAATAACAAAGCGAAATTATTGATATATAATATGATGTCTAAGTCAAAACCCTACCTTTCATAAATAATTAATTTTAAACAATAATAGGAGTGTTGGTAATACTGGCCTTTACATTAAGGTATTTTAAACTGAAACCATATTGAACAATTTCTCAGCTATTGTTTATGCTAAAAGGAAACAGTTAATTCGATTATATTGAATGTAACAGCATATACTTGAATAAGCCTTTCCCAGAAAATTCGTTCATAGTATAGAGACAAGCAGCGGCTTTTGCTGCTGCTCGAATGGGCTGGTCCAACCGGGGTAGTAACATGGCCTCGAAGAATACCGGCGTGAAGTAGAGGCATCTTGTGCGTCTGTGTTTCGTTTGGTGAGTGAGTTAACTGGAGACCCACTCCCCCCCAACTCCTTCCCCGCCCTTCCTTAATATGCTAAATGGGCGGCAATGCACCTGCAGCACTTCTGGTTTTGCAGATGTATGTGGTTGTCGGCAATCACTTACCATCATGTGAGCTGCGTGCTCGTTTGCCCCCTTTCCAATAAAAAAAGCTAACAAAATCAGGAAAGCGTTTACTTTTTCCTCTGATGTTATGGCAGTTGCCGAAGATGTAAAATGATTATTTTAGAATACAGCAAATAATTCTTTCCTTAATTATCGATGAAACGAATTTTGGTTAACCGTCCAATTATTTCCAATGAAGACATAACAAAGAACGTTCGAGAGGCGTATTTAAATTATTTATTGAAGCTTTATTCTTTTGTTACGATAAACTGAGAAATCGTTAATGAATTGCTTCGAGCAAATTTCAGGTTCCCATTTTAGAAGGCCGAATGCTCTTGTTAATCAATTTATGAAAAAAACTTACTCCTCCTCCGCGAACACTTAAATTTCAATACGTAGAGAGATTTAATACGTACTACACGGGGAAACTCAACTGTCAATTTTTAGACCCAAATTTAGTTATATTCTTTTGAACAATAATTTATTTGAAATCCGGAAGGCAGAGCAAGAAGTGCGCACTTCTTGCACATGTATACACCGACTACTTTTGGTTATACCTATTTTTTTTTGAGTATTTTATTTGATGTTTAAGAAGCCTTCTTACTTATCTCTCTTTTGCACTCAAGTAGACGAACTAGACTACCTTTGTTGAACTTGTACACTAAATAGAAACTTTGTCCCAGTTATTCTCGTATAGAAAGAAAATGTATTGTTATTATTATCATCATATTTAACTGTGTATTTACTAGTTTAGTTATTCATGTAGTATACTCCTTTAACATACTCGTACATTAATGCATAGAAAACGGAAAGTCTAACGCGTAACAGTGATCAACTTTATCACTACCGTGCTTAAAGAAGTTTCACCTAAATGTCAAAGTCAAAGTCAAAACTTTTTAATTTAATTTAAACTTATTTAAAACTCTTATGAACGTTAAAATCGTTTTACGACTCCAATTTATAGAAAAAAACAAACAAAAACTTGTTAGACAATTACTTCATGAGTAAAGTTCAAAGTAATAGGTATTGTAGTATATGATTGGAAACCAATCGCTCGTTAATACTTGGCCCCTGGCGAAATCCCTTACATAGATGGGGTCACAAACATAAATAACTCCGGCAATTTTTATGAAGGGGAAATATTACTCTTTTCATTCACTGCTTTCAGTATAGCTTGCGTTGTTTTTTGTTTCGGATTGTAACAAAACTCAATTTGATTTGTGTTATAGATTTTACCTCTGTTGCGTAATAAAATAGTGTAAAAATAAAAATAAATAGAAAAAGACCAGAAGGGAAAGTAGCATCGATTTTATTAATTACTATATATCTATGGGTATTATTAAAGGTTCGTCACGACGTGTCAGATATAATAGTAAGGACGCGTATCGCGTAGTACAGCAACGTATTGTGGGATTACAATTAGGTTACACTAAATCAATATTCAGATTAGGCCGATGATTACGGATTAGTATAAAATCCTCCTAATTTTAATAAAGAGTGTGGCTGGGTGCTACCACTGGCTTGGAATCCAGTAATAAATAAAATTAAGTCTAAAACCAGGCATACTACTGCAGGACCTCAAGATACTGTAAGCACATTCTGCGTAGATCGTACCAAAATTAATAATTCAAAGCTGAAAGTAAGTAGCTCGAGTTGGCTATGACATTTGGACGACTAACACCGTAGTCTCCCATGACTACGGCTTTTGTAAAGTACTCAAAAGGTCGGGATAAACTCCGTAAATAATAGTTTCACTTCATATGTGGAGTGTTCCCGGAAATACAAGAAATCGTTTCTATGTATAACGTTAAATTGAAGTAGACCGAATTATTTTAAAATGATCACATGATGAATAGGGCATAATAGCTTTGAAGTGGTTTAATCAATTAACAAGTAGAGGAAACTACCCTCAGCTAAGTTTAATTAACACAAAAGGACCCCTTGTGAACTAAGTACAATATATAATAATCATTAAGAATAGATGTAACCGGTGTGTGTGTGTGTTTGTGGGATAGTGTGCTGGGGTCTCTCCTTCTTCCGGTGAGTGCCGTAAATGATGACTAAGGACAATCCCAAGGCGGCTAATAGATGACGGATTAATCATTTCAAAAATGCCGGACTTGAAATACACAGATAAATAAAGCGTGGTGATTATTTTATAACATGTTGCAATAACGTAAATTGTTATGACATGTGAAAGGTGAAATAATCATTCAACTGGGAGAGGCCCATTTGCAGCTATAAACTATTAAGCGGCTGATAATTAATAAGCAGGTCATGTATCAGAAAAAATATTAATAATTAAAAGTTATTGCAAAACCGCGTTTATGCCACGAGGAAGTTATAATGAATGAAGCACAAGAACGTTTTATGTGGATTCCTCAATACTTATTTCAAATAATATGAAAAGAGTATATAATGGGCGATTTTCATGGTAAATTTAATTGCATTTTTTACTTCATCCACTGTGAAACTTTTACTCATGTTAATAATTTCATCCAGAGGGCTTTTGATTTCATAAATATTTCCTTGAGTTTTTGAGCGAAATATATTAAGATTATATATGATTATGTAATATGGCTTAAATACCAGAGCATGGCTGCCCTAAGGAAAAATGAGGTCACAAATGCTTCTTTCTCTTTAGACCTAGACCTTCTCATATCTATACCAAATATTTCATAATCAATTTATTTAACATTCATTCTAACCTGGTTTTTATAATTAATTAACTATATATATATATATATATTCTTTTAAATAAACTCATGCTAATTATGTTGCATGGAACTTCGTAAACACGATAACTTTCATAATCACGTTATTAAAGTAGCGGCCTCTAAATGCCCGCTGCTGCATTTAAACGCCACACGCAAGCAAAGGTCTGCTCTGAAATATTTATTGAAATTTATATTTCAGCCGGGAAGCGTACGCCACGATGCTCCAGTGCGGGTTGACGGGCTTAAAATGTCCCCAAAATAAAATTTTTTTAAATTATTTCTCATACATGCAGATTTCCTCACGATATTTTCCTTCACCGCCTAGCACGTGGTAAATTCAGTACTTATAATTACTATTAACAAATTTATGTGGTCATCGGTCACTGGCGTACTATCTCAAAGCAAACGCTCTGACTACTGATCCAGCTTCTAGGTCTCTTTACTTTATTGATCAAGTTAATAATTTTCTCTCGTAAAAATCACAATCTAAATTTGACTCGTTGGATTATATTTAATAAAAAACTTTAAATCGACCATTCCACAAACAACGATTTTTATTTATCCTTCTTCTTTTCCAGGGCTCTTTTATCTCCTAAAGTACTGTTAGAACCTCATATTATTATTTTCAATTAGCACTTGAATTGTGCACTTAAGGAATTATCCAATTTTTTTACACAATGGTTTTCAATTATTGTAAGTACCGCATGTTTGTCAATTAATTAAATTACACGACAAAATTAAGTTACACGAATAATTGTATTTGTATAAATTATACCACCAGTATCCAAATCTGTTAAATACAAAGGCACGCATGTTCAAAAAGGGTCACAAATATTTCAGAGCTGAGTTTGTTCGAAGCTTCCTCTTAACAATAGTTTAATTAAGTTGCGTAACAGATGCCCAGTGTCACATTGGAGAATTAGACCGGAGATGTAATTAGAATCTCTGTGTGGTCTAGTTAATTTATTACGTTAAATATAGATGAATTTTGTTTAGTTATGTATTACTTTTTAAATATTATATGTATTTTCTTTCTTGTTAAGAAAAAATAGCACACGGTGCAACTTACGGTAGCTCGCAGTCGAGATAAAATACATTAATATGATATATGTTTTTTTTATTATTCATTATCATTACTGAAGTGCCACGATACTCGTAGTTTTGTGGACTAGTCCGTAAATAGCTAATGTTAATGGATGTAAACGACGATGTGATTTATTTTAGTGATGCGTAGCAGTATAAAAAACTCCTGCTATGTGTATGCATGCCGACTAAATGATGATGGAAAGTTCATAAAACGATAAAAAAAAGTAATGATTCAGGACTTAAGTCTTAGGGTCTTTCGATGGATGGGTCGTTTAATTCTAACCTTTTTACTTATTTATTGCTTTACAGCGCCCCTGGTCACGGTGGACGAGAGGTGATACGTTTAACTCTGGCTAAGAAAACGCTGACAGTATTTTGAAGTCGTGCAGTAGTATGCTTTGATCTGGATTTAATTTTATTTATTACGAGATCCCAACACGGTGGGTGCACTCAGCCATTTCCTCTGTTAAGTTTTGAATTTTTTTTGATTTCTATGGCCACGCGTATCATCCTTGGCGGGAATCAGTGTCTTTTTGCGAGAACTTGTAGTCTATTAAATCTGATGTAATGATTGGGCGATCTAGCATATGATCACAGATCGCAGACTTTTCAGAGCGACGATGTTTCAAGTCAGCTATGTGTTCTTTAACGTGGGTTTTAACGGCTCTTTTAATTGTTTACTCTTGCATCTTGTAGAATCGTCCTATACACAATGTGACATAAGTTGTTATAAAGATTCCAAATTACAAGTATCTATTTTTTTTTAAAGAAATGAGAGTGCTCGTTTGCACAGAGAAACGCACTGTGGAATGCCATCCAGCTTGATGGTGTTTTTGGAACTTTAAATTCTATAGCGATGTACGATGGGGAAACTCTACGGCTGGGATCATTCCGAACAGTTCGGGCGATATTTGGAAATTTCTAAAATTTCTCGGTGTAGGTAGTTAAACAAATAACTACGAACCAAAACATCTCTATATCTACTATCTACCTAAACTGTAATTTTTTTGCTGATTCTTTACTTTCTCCGATTATCAAATCACCATCAATTTTAGAAATGAATTCCTTAGCCAAACCTCAACACGAACCTTTCTCATTCTCGCTTATCTCTGTTGACGATGTTCATAAAACTTATATTTCTATTAAATTAAATGCGGTGAGCCGTGTCAATGTGAGCCATGCTATGAAGTCTTTAGTCCTCGAACAATATCTCCCAGTCATAACACCCATTATAATTGTTTTTCTCTTGTGATAGGGGTATATCCTTCTTCGTGGCGTAAACCTTATGCAATCTCTCTACCCAAAGTTGCAGATCCCTGACAATTCAACAATTATAGACCTATTTCTATTCTACCCGAAACTCAATATTATTGCTGTGTTTCACCTGTCACGCTTGATGGTTCAAACATACCCTATTCTTCTAACGTTAAAAACCAAGGTCTTCACTTTGACTTAACTTTAAGTTTGTACATTTCAGAAATAAGTGGTTCAGTTATCGCCAATCTGAGTGCTCTGAACCACCTTAAAAACTTTCTTCCGGTCAAGGTCGAGATAACTTTGGTGCAATCTTTATCCCATCGGTGATTATGCCGAGTTATTCAGATCTTAATAAGAATCTAGTAGACAAGCTGGATCGTCTCGTTAATAGCTGTATCCGTTTCATTTTTGTCTTTACAAGGTTGACCACATTCCACTTCACCGTTCTGGTTTCTCTTCTTTCTTGTTTGCTGTTCATGTCGCGCGTTTATGGAATGCACTGCCTGAAAAGTTGAGACAACCCTCCAGTAAACATACATTCAGAGTAACATAAGGGCTCATTACTATGATGGCTCATATTTACTGAGTTGTCATTATCATAATCCATAGTTACCTAATAATTTATATATATTTTGTACAGGTATGTACGTATATATTGTATTCGTTGTTAATAATATTCGTATATAATTAATTTATGTATTTTATAAATATTGCGTATTATTATATTATCCTGTGTATTAAATCTCTATTTCTTTTTTAACTATTACTGTCTTCGATGTTGCTGTCTTTTAGCATTATATTCGCCTTTTGATCATATATTGTATTCGTTGTTAATAATATTCGTATATAATTAATTTATGTATTTTATAAATATTGCGTATTATTATATTATCCTGTGTATTAAATCTTTATTTCTTTTTTAACTATTACTGTCTTCGATGTTGCTGTCTTTTAGCATTATATTCGCCTTTTGATCATATATTGTATTCGTTGTTAATAATATTCGTATATAATTAATTTATGTATTTTATAAATATTGCGTATTATTATATTATCCTGTGTATTAAATCTCTATTTCTTTTTTAACTATTACTGTCTTCGATGTTGCTGTCTTTTAGCATTATATTCGCCTTTTGATCATATATTGTATACGCTTTTTACAAAGAATAAATAAATAAATAAGTTAATGTTTTCATTCATCGTCGAGCACGCGGTAAACACAGTATTTAAAATTGCTATTAACAATTTTAGAGGCGCCGGCACCGGGGATCGAACCCAGGTCACGCACGCTCTATTAAACTAAATAGAGCGTCTTGACCAATGGGGTACCACGCTAATAATGATAAATAAAAACTCATGTAACAGCTCAATATAATGTACGCTGTAGTGCTGTGAAATATTGCAACAAAAGTTAATAATAGCTAGTTCTCACAGATAGTGTTTGAAGTGAAAAGTCTCTCCTTTCAAGGCCCAGAATTTAACGCTGCATTCCAATCCTTTTCGCATGTTACTCAAACGTCGGAAAAACCAATAGTCTCACAAATCTGTAAATTGATTTTCGTAGTGCCTTGTTCACACACTATCAGCCTTTTTTCTGTCTTTTTGTCTAAAAAATATAAAGCGTATGTTTTAGACGCATATCTTAGGATATTATGTTATATAGGATATATAAAATATACCGACCTGTTGTAGTATAAGTAAATTTATGCTACAGAAGTGAGACAGAGTCTGTAAGGGACGCCCTCGACGGACGATAAGAGTACTGATAATAGACGAGCATGACATATAAGTAATAATAATCGTTTGTGTAAATGTTTAAATGTAACAGATACGAGAGAGGTGTGTCAGATTTGTTTCAAACTGATGTGATGGACGAAATCGCTATCTATCAGAAGGTCTTAAGCACGAGTGCTTATATTATTATGATATTGTACATAAAGATCTAATCGTAAAAGTTTGATAAGGAATTTAAAGATCCTTCTTCCAGGAAGATATAGCAAAAAGAAGACGAAGAGTGAAGGCAAGGTGCAGGAAGAGACTAAGGATTGGTTATCGGCACGAAACCCGTGGAAGATCACGCGTTAGGAACACCGCGAAGGCGAAGAAACTTTGCACCCTTCGTAAGTTGTCAAATAAATAGATACCGGCCTTATACGACAAAGCGTATGCAGAATATTTGAAACTACTTCAACTAGTTAGAAAAGTTAAACGTGGTCATCATTCTGCATTAATCAGGGTTTGGTGGGCGTCGTGACTCCTCTTACCAAGGAGTCACGGTGCTCTATTTTTCTGAGAAAAAAGTAAAGTCTTCGGCCAAAGTTTATCTAGAAGCTGATTTGGATTGTGTAGTGAAGCCTCTCAGTGATACTCTTTTCAAAAATATTCCATGGAATACTACTAAACCAAAACTGTGCTTTTGGTTGGCCATAAAGCACGAACAACATAAAACCTGTCTCGAGAACGATTTTCCGGGTTTCATAAGAGGTGTAAACTGGCCCCCGTCCATTCCTTATTTTAACCCGCTCGACTACGACGGTACTAGCGTCGCTAATAGAGGACATAGCCTACATTGTTTCTCCCACATTGAGTTTCTCAATAAATCTATACAGCAAGCAGTGACTTAACTACCTATGGAGACAGTGCGTAAATCAATCAGTTGTTTCGTGGCCTGAAAGATAGCAGTTCTGTATAAAAGCCACAGGCAGCCATTTTGAATAAAAAGTTTTTTTAAAGATCGCTTTAACTTAGAAAAATATTTACATGTTTAATTATAATTAGACAGTTTCTTAAAAAAATATATGAATTTTAATGTGAAGTCGAAGTTATTGTCTTACTTATTTACAAAACAAGTTCTCTTATTCTTTTTGCAAAAAAAAATATGTATATATGTAAATATACCATGAAATAATTATATTATATAATAATAAAATTAAATAAATACATAAAACCCAGCCAGATGGAAACCCTCCTCAGGGGAGGCCAGACAGCCGAGAGTTAGGAAGAAAGTGAAAGAAACAGGCGGATAATAGAGCGGTATCGAGGAGCACCGCCTTCTGCATTAGAGCGCGGAGCGTCACGAAGTCCCAGCCGCCTCAGATATTCCGAGAGACCAACTGAGATTAACCCATTCGCAGAGATGAAGTTCAGAATAATTTCGGTCGGAATATCACCCCACATATCTGTCACCTAGTGAACCAAGTCCAGATATTATGTCTTTTTGTCTGTTTCGGGTTTCACAAGGTTTTCGCCGTATGAAATGGTGATCTCGATCAAAGATATACTAGACTGTACACTACAACGTGATATCACGCTTATTTGGCAAGAATTGTTTTTTTTTTTTTTTCATAGAAGAAGGGGGCAAACGAGCGTGCGGCTCACCTGATGGTAAGTGATCACCGACGCCCACGAACATCCACAACACCAGAGGAGCTACAGATGCGCTGCCGGCCTTTAAGGAAGGAATAAGCTCTTTTCTTGAAGGTCCCTAAGTCGTAACTGTTTGGAAATACTGCTGGCGACAGCTGATTCCACAAAATCGAAGTGCGTGGCAGAAAACTTCGATTAAAACGCACTGTGGTGGAATGCCAACCATCTAGGTGGTATCGATGGAACTTCGAATTCTGTCGCGATGTACGATGGTGAAACTCAGCAGCTGGGATCAATCCGAAAAGTTCCTCAGAACATTCCCCGTGGAAAATGTTGTAAAAAATGCATAGAGAAATAACATCTCTTCGCAAGGCCAAAGGATCAAGCCGATCAGAGAGAGCTTGGTCGCCGACAATTCGAGCCGCTCGACGTTGGATGCAGTCAAATGGAAGGAGTTGGTACTGGGGTGCCCCTGCCCAGAGATGAGAACAGTATTCCATGTGGGGCCGAACTTGCGCCTTATAAAGTTGCAAACGGTGGACCGGCATGAAATACTGTCCCGTTCTACAGAGCACACCAAGCTTTTTGGAGGCCAATTTGGCCTTTCCCTCCAAGTGACCACGGAACTGAACGTCGCTTGATATGTCAACGCTAAGGATTCCCCTTACTGGCTGAGCCAATAAGGGGAATGTTCTCAAAAAGAGTAGAAACGACAAAGGGATTCTTTTTAGCGGTGAACGCGCAAACCTGTCTTTTTGGGGTTGAATAGGACCAAATTACGTCGACCCCAATCCGAGACTGAATAACAAGGTCTCGACTTCTGACACAAGTTTGTTCCGGCACTCGTCGACGTGTTCCCGAGAAATATTCGCACGGCCTGTATATAGGGCATCACTCGTGCTGTCGTCGGCATAGCAATGAATGCTACTGATTTGTAGCATGTCGTTGATATGCAGAAGGAACAGAGTGGGAGATAGCACACAGCCTTGTGGAACACCAGCATTCACGGGTTTGGGGTCCGAGCATGCACCGTCGACAACAACCTTGATGCTCCAATCCGTGAGGAAAGCTGGTGACCCAGTTGCACAATCTCTCAGGAACCCCGTAAGATGAAAGCTTTGAAAGAAGCGCTTTATGCCAAACCCTATCAAATGCTTTCGCTACGTCCAGACTAACCACCAAAGCCTCCCCCTTAGACTCAACTGCTTCTGCCCATCGGTGAGTCAGGTAAACTAGAAGATCACCAGCTGATCGTCCGCGACGGAAACCGTACTGTCGGTCACTGATCAGCTGGTGTTCCTCCAGGTACCTCAGGAGCTGGGTGTTGATGAGTGACTCCATTATTTTAGATAACAAGGGGGTGATGGCAATAGGCCTGTAGTTGGACGGTTCAGAGCGGTCGCCTTTTTGGGTATTGGATGCACAAATGCTGTCTTCAAGATTCCGGGACGACGCCTGAAGAGTAGGAGTGCCGGAAAAGACGCGTGAGAACCGGTGCCAACTCAGGGCACACATCCTCAGCACAATTGGAGGGATTCCGTCCGGCCCACTCGACTTATGAATGTCCAGGGAGCGGAGTGCCTTTCGCACTGAGCTCTGCAGAAACTGAATTTCCGGCATGGAGCACTTACACCACGGGATGGTAGGTGGAGAGTTTCCCCGGTCATCAAGAGTCGAGTTGGATGCAAAAAGAGAGCCCAAGAGATCGGCTTTCTTTTTTGCAGTATGGGCCAGCGAATTATCCTCCTTGTGTAGAGATGAGAGAGATTGCTGACAGAAATTCCCCTGGACAGCCTTTGCGAGAGACCAGAATGCGCGTGATCCCGATGGGAGGCGAACTAATCTCTCGCCAATTCTGCCAATGTGCTTGAACTTTGCCGCAGCGATAACTCTTTTGAAGGACCTGGAGGCAGAGTTGTACTCGTTTTTAAGAGCACTGGTTTTTGCATCCCGAGACGCCGATGCATCGGCCCAGGCCTGGTAGCACTTCCGTTTTAGGCGTGACGCTATTTTGCAGGTGCGACCAAACCAAGGCTGGGATTTACCTCCGACAGGCACTGCAGAGAACGGAATAAAAAGTTCCATTCCCTGAAGTACCACATCGGTGACAGAATCTGCAACGGCGTTGGGATCATCCAGCGAGAAGCAAACCTGCCCCCATGGGTAGGAAGCAAAGAAAGACCGCATTCCATCCCAATCTGCCGACCTATAGTGCCACACACGGCGGAAACCCGCAGATCGCGTTCGGGATCGGCGCGCGATAGGCACTACACTCCGGATCAGACAGTGGTCCGACGAGCCAAGAGGAGCATCGACTGAGACCAAATATCCGTCCGGGTGTGAGGTCAGCAAAAGGCCCAACAGGGAAGGTGTATGACCTTCCACGTCTGGGATCCGTGTCGGCGAGGTTACCAGTTGTGTCAGGCCATATGCTAATGCAAAGTCGTGAACAGATCTCCCCGCATGATCGGTTATGCGAGAACCGAGCCAATCGGTGTGGTGGGCATTAAAATCGCCGAGAATCACGATCTCTGCGGATGGGATCTGTTGTAGCACGGAATCTGTAGCCATTTGGATGTGGTCGATGAGTCGGTCAGTTACGGTATTACCGCTATGGGACCTATAAAGGCACGCATAGACGCGCGGATGGTCGTCGCTGTCGATGCGCAGCCAAACGGTAGATAGGTCCAAACCTTCAAGACTACCGAGGCGTCGAGAACAGATATCATCTCTGACGTATACGCAAACTCCGGCACGGGGCACAAAGGAGTGTTCCAGTTTGTACCCCGGGTAATGGAGATAAGAGGTATCAGCCGGAGACGATATCTGAGTCTCTGTAAGAAAAAGCAAGGCTGGCTTCGCCGTTTCAAGATGGTAATGAACGGCGCTAAGATTCGAGTGGAGTCCCCTGATATTGCAGAAATCCACGGCGAGCGCGGTAGGGGATGCCATAGTTTCCTTGCTGCGTTTGCCTCGAGTAGGAAAGAAAGAGAGCGGAATATTGCCCCCCCCCCCCCAGAATACGCGGGGCAGACTGAGCATCCACGATTAGGTAGCGTAGGAAAGCCTGAACGTGGATGTTCAGTGAGGGATTCTCCAGAACCGTAGGTACTGGTACCCTCCTGGGGTAGCTCAAAATTATATACCGCTACCATATTTGGGGAGGGGAGGGGGAGAGGGCCCGGTTACCTCACTCACCGCACGAAACGCAGAAGCACAAGATGCCTCTACTTCACGCCGGTATTCTGCGAGGCCGTGGTACTTATCCGGACGAGCCGGCCCATTCCTGCGGCAGCAAAAGCCGCCGCTTGGCTCTACCACGTTTAACTGTTCTGTTCGTGATGATGGGCTGGTCCCATTGGCGCGATCATTTTTAAGCATCGCTTCCGGCGAGAACTTGTATTAAAGCAGTACTTCAGAGCGAGCTCCTGATATAGAATACTGGCTATAAGGTGGTGTCTCGGCTGATACTCTATGCAAATAGAAAGGGCCGAAAAACCGAAGATGACATGCCGAGGTGACTCCCCGGGTTAGAGAAAAGCTCGACAGATGTCGACGGCTTGACGACTTGGCATGTATCTCTGATAGTTCTTAGTCTTTTATTATTATATCATCAAGCTTTAGAATTAGAAAAAAACCAAACAAAAATTTGGCTTAATAATAGAAATAATTGTGTACTTTCTAGCACAATAATTTTCTTTAATAAGACTCAATGTAAACCGAAGGTTCACTATTGTAAATTACTGAACAGGGATGTAGACACGTATCCTTTTTATGGCGATATTTTTTATTTATTACCGTTTTGAGTTACAAATTAACTACTTTCATTAATGAATGTTGCTTCGTAACAGGCTGGAACAAAATAGCGCAGTGTTCCTTTTACTGCGGTGTCAGATTAACAGGAAGCGTACTGCTGTAGAAAACGTGAGCAGTGTTTAAATGAAGCTTTACGATATTTTGGCAAGAAAACGTTGTTTTTTCGAATAATCGGACCACGTTACATGCTGTTGTGTTTTCTAAGATATTTTGTTCCTAATTTGTTTGATTACACTGAAGCTTATTAAAATATTTACATATAAATATTACCGATAACGATATTTAGGATAAATATCGGCACTCACGCCCACCTTTAGGATAGGGGTAGACAAAGATGACAGATTTCTGTTTGGCTTTTGATTTTGGATTAACTACAACTCTCTGGGAACGGGGATAAAACGTAACAAGATTTACTCCCGGAGATTGCCATGAGATTTTCAAGGTTTTTCCGTAACAGAAGACTATCATATTAGGTACTCGCGGGAAGAACGAAGGTGGTCGATTCTGGCGCCGCTTCCGTACTGCATGAATATTAAATTATAAAAAAAATATATAAATAACAATATGTGCTTATTGACTCGCAATTAATTTACAGAATAACAACAAGTGAAACGTTTCGCACGTTATTTAAGTAATAGAAAATTAATCACTTTATGTGGTTATGAAGAGTACTGTCTATGCTTTAAACAATAATGAAATAAGTTAATTTCTAAAACCGCAAAACAAACAGAAATCCATTTAACATCAAGATCTTTTTCATAATCAAGTAATCACGAATTATTCATATTACAAGATTTAACTTTGTCTTCAAATTCCTCGAATGGATTTCACTTAAGAATTGTGGAAATACACTGAAAGAACTATAGATATGGCTTTTACTTTAAAATACCAAGACTTTCTGAAATTATCGCTGTAGTTTAATAAAAAAATTAAAAGTGCTCAAAACCTTTTTCCACCTTTCCGATCGCTCCGATTTTGATATCGAGTTTTAAATAGAAATGTTGTACTAAAATTTTGTTGTGAGAGTATATAAATTATCCTTTTAGACTTATATGAGTACAGAGGGTTCGTATTAAAAAGAAGTATGACAGCATTTATATAGAAATGTGTGTTATCTTAACAAAATACTAAACTTGGATGTGTACACTTTACCATTATAACTGAAAGCTTGATTAAATGTTTGCTTGATAAAACTGTGGTCTAGAAAATTAAAGACGAATTGACGAAAAATATTATAAATTTCTATGAATATTTTAATTAGATTGTTTTAGAAAATGTAAATATTCTTGACATATATATAACTTAATAATGTGTTAAATACTTTTTATTGAAATATTTTATTTTAAGATAGTGACAGTTTGGTAACGGCGTAAGAGTCTGCCTACTCCTCTCTGCCAGCGTATGTCGTCAAAAGTGCCTAAGGGAAAAATCCTCGTGGCAATTTCCTTCGGCGTACCATATTTATTTATTTATTTAATCTGCGTGCACAAAATGGTACACGTGGCGGACTTAATGCTTAGAGGCATTCTCTCCCAGTCAACCATTAGGCTAAGCAGAGATAAACACGTAACAGAGACGATACAGCTAAGAGAATAAAACAAGTAAAAGGATATAAATATCAAAATATATACTTACACAGATAGGTAGATACATACATACATACATACATATATACATAAATACAATATATACAAATATACCATATACACATAGAATAATGAATTTTAATACAAAATACAAACAAATATACATGTCAGGACAAACAACTAAAACTAATGACAAACAGCAGCACTAGTACAGACTTGCAACATTCCTGTAATGTTTGCGGATTTTATTTTTAAAGGCATAATTATTAGGAGGTTTTTAATTTCAAGAGGGATTTCGTTCCAGAATCTTATAGCCGTAAAAGCGAATGACTTAGATAAGTACCCAGTACGGTGTAAAGGCGACAGCAACTTGAGACTACCCGAGGAGCGGAAAGAACAGTTATGAGAATCACCCAGGTATTGAAACTTAGATTTCAAGTACTCAGGAACACAAGGATCGTTAAGAATTGTGAAAAAGGTGCAGTGTTCTAACATTTCTGCGCTGACGAATTGGCAGCCAATTGAGCTGTGCACGAAAGGAAGACACATGGTCGTACTTGCGGAGACCATAAATGTATCTGATGAAATTGTTAAGAACACGATCCAGTGTGATATGTTGTTGAGATAGGTCTATGGAACAGACAACAGCATAGTCAATAATTGGCAAAATGAGCGATTATACAAGTACAATCTTAGTAGTGGTTGGAAGGAAATTTTTGAGACGATAAAGTGATCGCAAGGTTGTAGAAATTTGCGACTCACCTCCTGAATCTATTTATTCCATGTAAACCAGCTATCAACATATAGACCCAGGTTTCTGACACGGGGACAGAAAGGAATTACGTTGTTATCAAAAGTAACCGACGGCAAGGTAGCAAAATCTAAATTGTTTACAAGTCTAGAACTGGCTAAGACTATGGCTTGGCATTTTGTATGATTCACCTTAATTCCATACACAGCGGATCACTCAGATATATACTGTAAATCATTATTATATTATTGATTTCAGCAGCATACAAATGGTAAGAGCATTTAAGGTTTGTTGTAACAGGATTAATAAAAACGAAAAATAAAAGAGGAGAAAGAATACCGCCTTGAGGGACGCCAGTTAGTCACTTCACCGAGCTAGCTAGGGTGCTAACAAGCCACTTTTTGGAGAGGCTTATGTGAAATTTAATAGGTTGATGAAATAATGATATAAACAAACATGTTAAGTTTTTTTATTGCCGTCGTAATTGATAAAATTAAGATCGCCGTCGTCTTGTTTTCCAAAACAGGTTCTTCTAAAAATGGAACTGAAATTATATATTAATACATTTCTATGTATAATACTTTGTTTGTACAGTCCAAAACAGTAGAATAGAAATAAATGAAAACACTTATGAAACTTGCCTACTCAAATTTGTTTATTACTATAATTCTTGTATTAATATATCTTTTATTGGGTTATTAAAACTATTCTATTCAAGTTGGAGTAAAGAACTTGAAAATTATATAATTATATATAAAACATGGAATGATTAAACGACACAATGAATAATTTCGGAAAAGAGACCCAACTTCGTCGACCCAACTCAAATTGTAGTACCTAATGGGTTATGCTGTCATGTTATTCTGTCAGTAGCACAAAACTTGTGATATAATAGGTTCACATGTAGGTTTCTGACTAATCATAAGTATGGAGTATATAGTTTCTTTAGAATAGTTCTTTAGAACTTCATACATTAAACAGCTTTTTTACTATATTCGACTTTATGTTACTATACCTAAAAAATCACAGAGCCTACATATTACAACTAACGTTACAAGATGTAGAAAATACTGTCTCATTCTCCAGTACCAGTATCACTAGTGCAATGGTCCCTGAACTTAGCAGTCCATCCGGTTAGTCTGGGCAAATCGTCGAAAAATACGCGCCACATTGCTGGCGTTTTCTTGGAGAAGTCTATGTACAGAAGATGATTTAAATAGGCCTATGAAGAAGTAAAAAAAAATAATACGTATTTTTGAAAACACAATCTCTCTGTTTAAATCTTTTGGATACTCTTTGGCATACTCGCGGGTACATATCAATAACAGATCCTCGCACTCGTCTGTCTATTTAGTTTTAACCTGGTACATTTTAGATCATTTATCCGCCATTTGTCGAACACTCTATGTTTTTCTGATCCTTATGGCTATGTCGGTTACCTTAGTTCTGCGTTTCTGCGTTATATGTTGCCAAGTCCACTCGTTTAGGTTGGCAGCTAGAATATAGCCGGTGCTTCTTCGCACCCCCAGCCTTGCTATTACTAAGGCTGCCACCATAGCCAGGACTAGCGAGGCCGGCTGGGACTGGGGGCCATTGCTTTTTTCTACCTCTCATCATAGGGGGGTTTGCCTTAGTTGCCTCGCCTGGCGAGCGGTTTGGTAACCGCAGTTTTTTTTTATCTAATGCAGGAAGATGCTGCTGCCCATCTCCTAATATAAATGTTTCCCTCTGTCGACTTATACGATACCCACGGGACGAGATGGGATGGCAGATTCTCTAATACCGCCACCACACGGTAGTATCGTACAGATGTTACGACATTTTTACCATTAGTCGCCTTTTGCGACACCCATGGTCAGACAGGGTTGGCGCTATTCTTTACTTCCGACAGTCACACGGAAACTATATTTCTACAAAATTATCTCCCAAATTATTAAATTCATTAAAAATAATAATAACATACTATACCAGGTAGCTAAGGATGTAGTGAAAATATTAATGTACTTTATTTGTTACTTTTACATTAGTTATTGTTATATTTATGCGCGATCGTAATATATGGCGTACTTACACGACGTTTCGTGTCAACTCTGACGTCTTCGAATGACAACGCACAAGGAAAAAATGGTAAAAAGAAACAATGCTTTATAAATTACCCGTCGATGTTAACGAACCTCTTTGGTTGGGTGGCTGGTTTAAATACCTATATTCTTCACTAAAAAAAATCGTTTCGGGGATATTATGGATGAATCCAAAAATTATGACGATTGAAATTAGTGTAAGTGAAGGAGGAAGGCCAAGAAGAATGGGAAGAGAAAAAGAAGAAAAGAAGAGGGAAAGTAGGAGAAAGAAAATAAGTGAAGGCAAGGTGACCAATGAAGAAAAAGACCAGGGATTGATTACTTGCATAAAAACCCGTTAAAGATCACGTGCGAGGGATAGCGTATCAGAAAGAAACTCCACCCTGTCAGTGGACAAATAAATAGTAGTGTAAAATACAGGCCTTTTACTCCAATCTCGCATCCAATAGCTCATAACAATATTATTACTTAGGTATGTAATAATATTTCATCAAATGATTTATTTTTAACATCCTTACACTTTTTATTTACTCGAATGAATAATAACGACAAAGTGTTTCGTGATTGCGGTCTTGTGTATAACAAATATTTATTTTCCAAAAGAATAAGCGATAACTCGAATATAGAAAGCAAAGGATGCTTTCGTGTTTGACCAAATACTTCATTATCATGATCAATATAATTACATCTTCTCCTGACAGACATGGACAGCTTTCCGCTCCAAGTGTTTCACGTTATGATTTGATTTACATTTCATAAAGAATAAAACCTCCTAAACATAATCGTTAACATATATTAACATAGATTGACGTTAAAATATCTTTTCTCAAAAATATCTCAGTACTTCTTAACAAAGATTAATAAAAAATAATACATTTCTTAATGTGCATGTACGCAGATAGCTAGTGGTTAAGTTTTTAGCTGCGGCGTTGTGTGTCACAGGTTCGATTCCCGTACGGGATTAGTATTTATATGGACTACAAATAATAGTTTAGTTCTGGGTTTACAATTATGGGAATACAATTGATGTATGTAAACTGCCTCTGCGACACAGAAAAATTTCTACAGAGGAAGGTAACATATTTCTGCAATAAGGGTAAAGCGCAACCCTGCCCTGTACATAACAATAGGGGTAAAGTGGGCAAGGACGTCTTGTCATGTCATGGGTTAAGGCGTATCAGAAAATTAAAAAAGAGAGAATTGGAATCATCAAAAGAGAATTGGACTCGCTTCAAATGGCTCAGAAACATATGTAGCCAGATGGTACGATACGCTAAATGCTCATATATTCATAATAATATTAATATCTTGTTGGATGCTGATATGTTGAAATTCATAAGATTTCCTAATTTGGATAATACTAATTGATATTTTGTTTCTAATCCGGCCTGGAATAATAGCTTCTAAGTATCTAATGTAATCTTTATATTCTATATTTTCAATTATCCCCCGTATTACAATATGAAATTATTGAAAACTATATATTCAATGAAACCTTGGATTGTTTGTGGACTGTGATGATGTAAGTAAGGTCATGTTATTATTAGTTATGTTTAAAGTCATGTTACGATCCACGGAGCCTACTTCCAATTACAATTATAAGCTTTTTCTTGACTCTGGTCACTACTCTATCCAGAGAAAGAAAGCTTATGTCATGTGTAATCTGTATTATCCCTAATCATTTCTACTCAATTTCAATTCTCCCTTTTCTATCGAAAGTTCTCGAAGCCTGTGTCCGTAAGTAAAATTCTTTATTCGAAGCAAAATATTACCTGCTCAGTAGCTTTCAATCAGGGTTTCGTCATGTTCACAGTACCACCACTGCAATGATAAAGGTTACAGACGATAATAATATGGACAAGCAGAAACTTACAGTGGCGATACTTTTGATTTTTCAAATGCTTTTATCATGATATCCTTCTCTCTATCCTTGCACACCTTCGATTTGTATCCCTTTCTCTGGAATGGTTTCATCTTATCTTCGCGCTCGTCAGTAATCGGTTCTATTAGGTTAGTAGTTCTCTTTATAGGCTGACTTAGAGATTGACGTGTCGCAAGGTGGTATATTTTCTCCAATTACTTGTCAACTGTTCGTACAATCTGAATACAGACGATCTTCAGCTATACATAGAGATACCGTGTTGACGATCTAAACAATGCTATTAATAAAAGTAATGAAAATCTGGAAGCTATTAGAAATTGTTCACATAGATATGGAGATATCGTTAATCCGTCTAAATGTAGTGACGGTTACAGGTAGTTCAAGAATGCTTGCTATGGTGAATATTTGGGGAAAAAAGATTCTCAAGTGGCAAGGTCAAACAGGTAAACGCAGTGTAGGACGACACCTCAAAGATGGAGTGATGACCTACACAATGTTGGAGTAAGCTGATGGATGCAGGTACCTATGTTCAGCAGTGTGTATGACAGGCTGTAATGATGATGATGATGATGATGATGATGATGATGATGATGATGATGATGATGATGATGATGATGATGATGATGATGATGATGATGATGATGATGATGATGATGATGATGATGATGATGATGATGATGATGATGATGATGATGATGATGATGATGATGATGATGATGATGATGATGATGATGATGATGATGATGATGATGATGATGATGATGATGATGATGATGATGATGATGATGATGATGATGATGATGATGATGTAATGTCAGTTTGTATATAGAGAAAATTGTATATAGAGAATGCCTCGTGGGTTAGTCCGCATTTATAAATATTTTTGTTATGGAAAAAAAAATAAACGAGTGATGGGATGTTCGAAATAATATAACGGCTCCTTCTCCAAATGCTAAACTTACATGCCCTGTGAACCATTGTGAGATATAAATCAAACTTTTGTAATATACATGAAGGCCCAAAGGTCAAGGAAAGCCAGCGGCTTACTTGATGTTACGTGATCACTGACGCCATCTAACATCCATTGGAATTGCAGTTGCGTTGCCGGCCTTTGGGAAAGGAGTTAGCTCCTTTCCGAAAGGCTGGCTCTAGGCATTGTTGTAGAGGCCCCCTCTACTAATAGCTATGGCTTGGTCACCCACGGTGAACGAAGAGGAAGTAAGTACAGTCTGACGAAGCGGGGATGTCCGGTCCAATGTGACAGCTCCAAGTTGGCGTGGGGCATCCACTTTGGAATACGAGACTTCACAGTCTGGAAAGGAATAGTGTCGTTGCTTTGCAGCGCTCTTTCTTCCCTCCGTAGCGGTGTAGCCATATACTACCATTACTCCCCAACTTTTACTACTTACTTTTGAAAAATTTCATATTAGTGTATATTCTTTAGAATATAAAGCTTCATTTCATGACGTCAGAATACTTATCTCAAGTTCAGATAGTTGTTTTGTCGTCTTGAAGTTGAGATTCTCAACTAAGTTAGAAATAACATATCCCCACCGGTGAAGGGCAGTTGTGTATCTGTTATCAGTTATTTGGCATTGTAGTTGCTAACCTGATTACCAATCCTTGTGATTTCACTAAATTCTCCCATTGTTAACTATTGCAAGGTTTTGGAAAATGAAAAAATTGATTTAAATGAATGAATTAGTTGACTACCAGCCATATTATCACGTATTGATATTTTTATTTCATTTTATTAATAATATCAACAGAATATTAATTTGAATAAAACCACAAAACATGTAAAAGCATAGCCAATGATAGGTTTTGAAATACTCACTAAAAAGTAAAGCGCTTGGATGGGACGCTATCCATATACATGTATAATGATCACACAATTACAATGAGAGCAGTATTTTAAATATATATATATGGAGCAGTATTTTAATTGTTTAATAATTATAGTGTAGATTACACAGAATCGTCGATTTCTTAAATCTTTATTTCGCATTGTATTTTCACGAATTACTGCAGTATTTACTAAAGGATTTCTGTATCTTTCTGTCTCTTTAACCGTTACAATAAACCGTTAAAGCCGTTAAAATAAAATTATTATTTACATAAGCAGTTTTTTAGGTAATTTTTCTTTCTCACTTCAGGAAAAAACAAATTTGCGTAAATCTCTTGCAAAAAAACATTAAAGTAACTTTCAGAGATTCATGAAGCTTAAATACCCACTCAGTCCCTAAATTAAATTTTATCAAAACTTCTTTACAATTTCTTGGGTTTATGGCAGACCTTTTACGTTACTTGTAAACTTTCCCACTGTTCATTATTTTCATTTGAACATTTTTGAAAAGTAATGAGTTAGATTTCTTAGCACTTACAATATAATAACCCATGATCGAAACAAATTGTAATATTGACCTATCTGCAAAGTTAATTTACATACTTTATAAACTTAATATTATATACCTTCGCAATGAAATGATTTACATTATAATGAAAATCGTATTCTAATCCACTTAGAAGTTTAGAAGTTATTAGCGAAGACTATTGCTACTATGCGTTTTATAATAGGTAATTCTAATAATAAAGATTAGGGAGAAGAAGGTGTAGGATTGATACTTAGAACATAAACAAATTTTCTCTGAATATCCAAATAAGTATATCCAGTAAGTAACAGTTTCTAACGGCAAACCTGTTGACGTCTCACATTACTTGACGGCTTACTTGTTTTATTTAAAAAACAAATCCAGAAAAAAAAAGTGTGCATGTTTCCTTATATGGTATACCTTACATAAGGGGAAAGGACCTACAACCAATTGCTCTACTCCATGAAATACAAAATTAATAAACGTATTGCCATTGAATGCCCTTGTTATCTAAAAATACTTATCTTACCACAATCAAATCTTTCCTATCTTATGAGTACTGTATATTTAATGTTTATCTGGACTCTAAGCTGCCATAGCAAAAAGTTCAATTTTCTCATGGCTGATTTCAACCGCAGCGACAATTTTCAAATACTATCGTTAGTTATCAACTGCATAGGAAAAATTGTATTCCCGCAAGTTTATGGGAAAATACAGAGACACTCACTTGTTTTCAATCGATAACCAGTATATATGAAATCTATTTCACATATTCACATGATGGCAGATTCATATGTGTATTCAGAGACATATGAATATGCCATCACATTTCTTCTCGCGGGTGTCATGGAATGGGAATCTTCGAGAACAAACTCGGTAACCAGGCTCGACACCCCGTTCCTGCAATTTCCCAGAGAAGTGATAAATAGATTGCTTAAGCTGACTCCTACTATATATTATGTTTCATATCCAAAAAAAATATTTTTCAGTTAACTATGTTTCTATGTAAGAGCCAATATAAAAATGTTTTCAATATTGTTTGCAATAATTATTATAAAATTTCTTTTATTTGCGCGAAAACTTTTTAAAAGAGTAAATCCTGTACTTATGAAAATAAAATACTCATGAAACATCTCTACGACGTCAATATGTTTTAACTTGAAAAAGATCTTTAACATACTTAGTCAGCGGTAATACACTTTCAAGGGCTCGAAGTGGTTTCCATTATCTAAACCGTAGTCCACTCAATATCGGAAACAACTTATAAAGCTAAGAGGTTTTCCGGATATATAAATTTCGTTTCCTTAACCTGAAATTGAGTTACATCAGAATAAAGATGTTTTTAATTAGTTTAAAATAACAGTCACAAAATATTTTTAAAAAAATATGCTTTATTCGTTTCTTTAAGTTTTGCGTAAAATATGTCCTCTGTCAGTTACCGTACAGATATATATAAAAATTTATTTAAATAAAGTGGTCTTAAGTTATTCAGTGTTAAGGTCTAGACACTAAGCAATATTTACTATTAAGCAGTACTGCAAAATACGTAGAGCAATACAATCATGACCACGAATAACATAACCATGAGAACCATTAATAATAAAAGCAATGTAATGTTTCTTTTACATAAGAACTTTATATGGTATGAACCAATGATATGTATTTTAAGTAAAAATTATAAGTTAAAAGGTAGGTTAGGTTACCTCAACATGGGACTTTTACAAATGCTACAACTAGAAAAAGAACTTGTATAGTGGCACACTAACGCACACATAAATATCGTAATATTGTAATGTTAAACTATAATAATTTATTTTTATTTTGCTCCGACAAGTTTCTAAAGATTAATCAAATATTGTTTAAAAAATTATAAAATTTCTTGTGAGCCTGTTGATAGTACTAGGCAACATCTTTATGACTAATCATCAGACCCTCATCCCTTAAAAGTAGCATTATTATCAATATAACATTATAGCAAAACAATTACCTAAAATAACAAAAAGTTGTGTATGTTTGTGGGTGTGCGTGCATGTTGGATGTGTTTATCGTTCATACATGCGGCTTCCGTGAGATTAGGTTAGGGGAGTAAGTGAAGATTCAGTTGTTAAATAATCCAGGCTTAACAACCATTCTGTTACATATTTTTTTTAAGGAATATCTATGCTTGGGATACATCGGCAAAATTTTATTTACTTAATTGTAGAGTTAGGTAACAAGGTAACAAAATTTTAAGTAAAACCTCGATACACTAGTTAGATAACACGTGGAAATGGGACTACATGTCCTATCGGGAGCAAAAAAGAACAACTATTCTGACACAATAGTTAACGTTGAAAGCTTACTCTTGGGATCAGAGAATAGCGACTGTAACGATACAATCGCAAGACGAATCCTGTATAGTTATGTATGTTTCTATGAATTCAAGGGTCTGGGTATGATGTGGCAGCGATGAGAAAAAGGAGAATGTTGTAGGTAGGTAGTTGCTCTTACGAATTTCTGCCACCAATGAGCAGTGCAATCACTGTTTGTCTTCCGTTTTTATGGGTATAGGCAGCCCGTATAATTAGTTAGGTAAACAGTCTGAGAGTTACTGAAAAAAAAACAATGCTAGAAATTTCATAAATTTCTTTAGCCTTTAATAAATTTATCTTTTATAACTACATTCTATCAGACATGAATTACTGCTTTTTTACAGCAGTCATACACACACACCTCACCTGTTTCCCTTCACAGAGTAAATAGAGGTGTCAGTGCTTTTACCAGTCAACGGATTTAGTTGTTATTCTTTAACGATTTGCGCACACATACTTGTAGGTATTGTGTCACCTCACAAAAATTCTATCATGATAGTTTTGAAAATCTAAAAAATGAACTCAATCATTCTAATAATTAATTAAGAATTTCATTTATAATTTACTAAAAAAGAGAACTTGAACCAGAATCTAATAGCACCTTGGATATACTCTGGTATATTGAATATCGACGATTCTACTATTGTCTACTTGTTTGTTCCGATAGCAGCGACAAACTGTTCTCCAAATAAATAGAAGTACCCATGCATTGATGAAAAATATAAACAAACTGTAAGGATTAGAGTAGTAGTAGAGAGTAGTGACAATCAAAAAACTTCTTTTCTACATGCATCGTATAATACGTAATGCAGACAAACAGGTCAATTGACGACGGTCATTTTTGTTTTCATACTAATCTAAATTAATTGTTTTACAAAAACATCATGTTTGTTTATTATAGTGTTCTCTCAATAATGGTATATTTTAATTGTATCCAATTAAACAGTATAAATATAGTGGAAGCGATTTAAGTTTAATAAGTTGCGTGACGTTGAAAAGTCTATAATAATACTCTCTCAAACGCCTTCGCGTTATAAAACGTGCAATATGACAGTGTGTCAGATTATTGCCGCCATGCCGCTCTTATGATACTGTACAGAATATTTTATATGAATGGCAAATATGAGCATTCGTTTCCTACGAAACATATTGTCAAATAGGGGCCATACAATTCTTTAATTTTGCAATACGGTACCGACGGAATATAATATGTCAGCCAAAAGGATTCTCCACATACAGGCGAGGAAATATATATATATATATATATATATATATATATATATATATATATGTAAATTTGTAATGTAATTGTATTCATATATATTTATAAATATAATTATATAGGAAATATTATAAACGCGAAAGTAATTCTGTCTGTCTATGAAGGTTAAACCGCTGAACCGATTTTCAAACTTGGTACGGAGATACCTTAAGCCCAAGGAAAGAATAAAGGTTACTTCCATTCTAGAAAAACTGCGGAAAAAATTTCCACGCAAGGGAAGTCGGCGGAAGCTAGTAGTAAATAACATCAGTAGCTGTAAGGAAGCAGACGTAACTACAGTACGACAACTTCACTTAGACAAACTTCACTTGTCTTCAAAGAGTTTTCTTGAACATACAGGTTTATTTAAAATGTTTTTCTCTAACGCTATCTAAATTAGAAACTTTCATCGCCAAAGTTAAGTAGTAGAGACTGTATGGCACAAATATTAGCATACGATATTATACAAAAATTACTTAATGTAAATACAATATGTAATTTGAAATGAAACTATTGTATACGGATTTTATCGTAATTTGTGTTCCCAATGTTTATAGTATTACAGCTCACAGGGGGGGACTGAGGTGTTAGTAGACTTCCTGATGTCGTTGGACGACCTTCAGCTTTTAATTATTACTTTTGGTCCGATGTACGCAGTGGTATGCTCGTTTTAGATTTAATTTTATTTAGTACTAGATCCTAATCCAGAGGTAGCACCTAGCCATCTTTTGCAGTCTGTGATCATATTCTAGATCGATACATAACCATTACATCATCATATTATGATTTTTGTACCTTTTTATTCGTAATTATCAGTCCGTGTGAGTCCACTGCTGGAGATAAAACTTTCCTTGAAAGTGACAAGAAAATCCAGCATATCATTCATATGGAAATAGTGGAATAGAAAGAACAAATGATTAACTCGCCGAAAAATTATATTGCATTACAATATATTTGAAAATCTAAATATTTTTTTTTACTATAACTAGCAATTATTACATAAAACTTTCTGCAAAATCTTCTTGTACCTTTTGTTTGGTAAGAATCCGCAACACAGACATTTTATTTTGATAAAACCAACTATCCTCTCTACGTAATTTCGTTTGATTGGAGGGCCGTCTAAACACACTTTAAGAATGGTTATAGAGAGCTATAGCAATAAAAATAAATGGAAATATTTAGGAAGAGCGTTACAAGGAGTTACGTATTTATTTGAAATGTAATTTTTAAAGATTTTTTTTATATACATGGTAAAACAGACTTTATGTGTCTATATTATTATTTAAAATTATTTTATGAATGTTTTGTCGGATTTAGCTTTAAAATAATGTCACAGATTTTGATGAAACTATTTCTAATGATTCTAGAAGTGCTATAAGCAGTTACTTCTTATTATTATAAAAATAATATATATATCTTATTATTATAATAATATATATATAAAAAGATCAATGTTCGGCCCTAAGTCAAGCTCAAAGGACTAAACGGTTATGAATGAATTTGGCAAAAATATTGATTAGTTCGAGGAATAGGATGTAAGATATTTTGATCTCAATGAGTTATCTCGGTAAAAAAATAATAATGAAGTTTTTAAAAGTTAATGATGATTAACTTTTAAAAACTTCATTATTGTTTCTTCATTAAAAAAATGCGTTTCTCGCCTATTTATAATATAATGGTGTCCTGGTGGATTGGCCATTGGTCACATATTTGTCCGTATTAGGCCGTGTGGTAGTGGTGAAAGAATCTGCTACTCCCTTTCTTTCTGTGGGTGTGGCAAGAGGCGACTAAGGGAAAAACCTAGAAAATGTCATGGCAATCTCCGCGAGAACCGTGGGCTGTGGAAGTCTCTTTGGCTACCGGAGTAGTGTCAAACGAAACTACCGTAATGTTATACAAATATGTTACCAAATGATTACAAATCAAACGAGTTCCAAGACGCACAACTTTGCTCGACAGGAAAAGAGCGAGAAGATGACCGTTTATTTCTTTTTCACTTTGTTAGTGTCGTGTGAACATGGAATGAATAAAAAATTAACATTCTCAGGAGTCAGCACTGTCTCGAGTAAATCGTCCGATGCAACCTTAACCCTTAGTCGTCTCTTACGACACTCACGAAAAAAAAAAATCGTAATTTGAAGAAAGTGATTATTTATTTAATTTTTTGACCAGCCAACTTATACTTCTAGTGGGTATGAGTTTTGAAAACTCATTGGTACGAGCTCTCCATATAGGGGATCGAACTCGAGTCTCCTAATTCAGAAACAGATACCGTGTCCTCTTGTAGTTTCTCTTTTAGACGCTTACTATTTACGATACACTGGAATAATTAATGCAAGAGTTTTCTAAGAAAACCCAGTACCTTAGTAAAGGAGGTAGAAATAATATCAATTGAATTACAACGTTCGAAGGGAATGATGTTCAGACTGGTTCGAAATATTATTGAGGATACATAAAAGCGAAAGGTTTCGTCAGTAAAATGCGCCACTTAGTGATTGGGTGGTTTTTTTGTGATCGTGACATGATAAATTCTCGACGAATATATTCAATATCTCCATGTAGTGGTTGACATAGAAATCTTTTAACACACAGTTACGTCTTTAGAATAATAGAAATTCTTTTGTTACGATACGACATGAGTTATTCGGTGTTTAGTGTAAGCCGAATCAAAATGAATTATTCTAGTCCAGAATACAGGTTTGGTTAAGGATTTTAAACCAAGCATCGAAAATCATAAATCAGATTATCCACGCAATTAAAGCTAACTAATACGGCCTTGAATTATTTAATTGTTCTTTATCACACGTACGTTGTTACGAGGTTACTGTGACCTGTATGAATGTATTTAGTCGAGTTCTTTACAATAATATAAATAACATAGAGATTAAATTAATAATATATGAGCTCTATCTATATTAGTTTTAATAGGTCCATTGCAGAAGATGTACCTGTAAAAGAAAGCGTCAACAAAAAGCTGGAATGCCATAGATCCAATACTAACCACTCTTGGCTGGTAGTTTGATAAGTGCATGACCGGTACCCTTGCAATAGTGTTGTTTCTCCATCACTTGTCTGTAATATTTAGGGCCCCAGGAGTCGTCCGTTAGTCAGGGGTGCTGTATGTGTATGACATTGACTTTTTGAAAAATATAGTCATTTTATATATTTCAAAAAGTTCCCAAATATATATTACAACTTATTTTTTTATTGTAAACTAGTAGGTAGGTAAATCTTGCTTTGTACAAATAATAAATATCCGCAGCCGCTATCCAAATTTATTCGTAAATGAATAAACGTTTTATAATTGTTGTAATTAAGATCGTGTTGGCGTGTGTTTAGAGGATAACGTTGCCAACAGCAAACGTGCCATGCTTACAAATTAGTTTGAGCTGCCGATTCACATTTGTGTACAGTAAAGTACCGCATAGCGTCACAATTCTCGAATACTATCTTTTTATATTTGAATATTTATAATTGGATTAAAAAACTATATCGGATTACATGAAAAAAAAACACAATTACAAAGCAGATACAAATATCAGCATAAAAAGATGGTTGTCCAAATTGATGAGCAGGCAAACTACAATTAAATTCAAAAATGTAAAGATAAATATTTAATATTCTCAAAATAAAAATAAAATAAACACAACAACAGTAATTAAAACTAAGTAGAGAAAAAAAACTAACATAGAGCTGGTACTTAAAATTCTACAGTATTGAAAACTATTCCTCCTGGTTGATTTAGACAATTGCGAATTTTTTTTCGGGGCAAATTTAATAGAAAATACTTAACATTTAAGCTGTACAGTAAAACTCAGGATGCTGTATCGAAGTGCTTTGCGGCAACTTGCTTTTAATGAAGGAAATAAAAGTGTTTCTAGTTTACTCTGTCTAAATTACCTTAGAGATTACCCGAGAATTAATGTACAAGATAAGATACTCTACTATCGACAATTACCATTCTGGGTAAATCAGGTTTGGTATGTTTTAGATGGTTACTTTATTATCTGTACAGGATATGATATTTTAGGAACAATAATTACCAGGACATAAAATATTTGACTTGTGTGGGAATCAAACCTGCAATCCACTACAGTACTATCATCGCTTAGGCACAGTTCCAACGATATTTTTTATTGAACTGTCTGAACGAGTCCGAGTTATCCGTAAAATAAATAAAATATAAATTTCAAAGTATTTTCCATAAATGGACGTAGTATATGTGTTTTGTACTTACAGCATACAATTTATTTCACTATTATTACGCATTAAGAAGCAATAACATGAAGCATTGCATATAGTCGACCATAAAGACGTCTACATTTGTGAGAAAATACTTCGTTTCAATAATCTATGCTCGATCGTTAGCAATAATGGCGTTTTGCCAACCTTGTGCCGCGAATATACCAGAAAAAAATTACGATGCTATTTTATTGTTTATTCTATTATGTGAAAATAATTTACATTAAAATCCAAATTAATATTAATTTATACTACTGCATTCGTCAAACTATGGATCAAAATTTGACTTGTTTTATTTATAACAATAATATTTAAAAAAAAACATCTATGAATGAAACACTCACCCCTTGTAACCAATACGTAAAGAGGCAGGCAGAAATTACGTATTTTAATTTTTCTTGAATTTGTATAGCTAAACAGTCCTCTGCAACCCACTCTTCACCTCTTGACTACTCTTTTACTACCATACTCTTGGTAGAGCCGGGAGAGGAAGACCTAGGCAAACATTTCACGATGAAATCGGAGACGTTCTGAAAAAAAGCCAGGTCAAGAGTACTCTAAACCAACGAGCATGCATGCGAAGATTGATGAAAGTGGAAGAAGCGAAAGATGTCAGGACCGTAGCAAGTGGAAGAAGATTGTCTCTGCCTACCCTGTTGGGAGGCGTGATTATATACATACTTTAACTGTGTTGTATTTTATGTATTCGTAACTTCATTTCATTAGATTCCGTAACCGCTGCCACACAGTAAGTAAAGATATTTATACAATTTTGTTACAAATTTTTATTACACAGTTTACAAACAAATTCTGTAAAGTAAACAAAACGTGGCTAGAGAATTTCTGTAATCACATTTTGTAAGAACCTGTTTGTTGGCAATCGACTTAACAGACACTTTCAGTTAAGTCGATTAGCACGAAGGATCTAAAAGGATCTGTTCAATCAGGGGAAACAATACTGAGTCAAAGTATTGTTTGTATTGTTGTTGTCTTCATTGTAGGTTATTTAGTAGAGGATGTTGCGTTCTATTTATTTTAAGTGAACATGGACTTAATGGTTTTTAGGCAACTAGTACTAGTGTATATTAGAAGTTAGGAGTGCAAATAAAATATGTAAGTATTTAGTTTTTTTTTATGGGATCAAACAGATGTCTAAAGATCAATATTTGAAAATTATATAAATACTTGTCACGTGCACTATTTACTAGGATCAGTAAATGTAAACTTAATTCCCGTTTTGTATTTTTTTTGCTACCTTTGAATAATGGTAAGGTCATTATTTATTTCAAATAAAAATTAATAATAACGGTCTCGAATAAATCAAATGTTTTAAATTTTATTTCTTAATAAAATTTGAAACAGATAGATAACAATAAATTATGACTACAACAGTGAAAACAGGGGAGATGAAGGCCATTGTTATAGCAACTAAGGCACTAGAGATACAGAAAACATTACAATGAAGCCTACAGAGCTGCGATTAAATAAATAATAAAAAAATAATGATGATGATCTTATCCTGGCCGAATTCGACCAGGGTGATAACTCACATATTATCGGCAGTTGACAACTACACAGCAGATATTATTTATTTACTATTACGGATGTTTACTGCAACCCCGGTAACAATTGAGTAACTAGTGTTGCAGTTACACAGTATACACATTCCTAGTTACTGAGAATTGTAGCTATTTGAAGCGGTTGCATATTGCGGCTAGCGACCTGTTACCTGGGTAAAACTAAGACATCAGGATATCAAACACCTTAGTCCCTCCTAACTACGGGTTCTGTAAAACACTAAAAACGACAGTAACACAAAAGTGAAAATTGAACTATTATAATTTAAATTCATGTATATATATTCGCGTAAGTACCAGTAATCATTATGTGAGCCAATATTGAAATCGACTTGGATTCAAATCCGGGATCCATGGATCATGTCAGGTACGCTAACCTCGCGGACGTATATAGTCAATATATATATAAGGATACTGTAAAGATAAACGGAGAAAATAGCCTAATAATTTGTGAAAGTTTGTTTAAATGAGTTCGTCACAATGATCTTGTGCGGGTTGGACACTTCACATAGCTTCGTAATGTTTCGTATTTTTTTTTATGGGAAAGAAGGCAGACGAGCATGCGGCTCTCCTGATGGTAAGTGATTATCGTCACCTATCTGCAACACCAGAGGCGCTGCAGGTACGTTGCGGACCTTTAAGGATATTTGGAAGTTGGGAGGGAGTATGACAAGGGGGATGGGAAGGGGTAGTAGGCATCCACTTACCTCACTCACCAAAGAAATCGCAAAAGCACAAGATGCCTCTACTTCATGACGATATTCTGCGAGGTTGTGGTACTAACCCGGTCGAGCCGGTCCATTTGTGCAACCGCTAAAGCAACTGCTTGGCTCTACCACGTATAAAACGTTTTTCAGAGATGTATTTCTACACGAAGTTTTCCTTCACCGTCAAGTACGTTATAAAACAATATTATCGAGTATTCAATGAACTTTTGACGTGGATCTACAATTTCAATGGTGCCGGTACCATGAAATGGGCCCAGATCTCTCACGTACTATGTAACTTAAGACGAGCATTTGATCTATGAGCTCCCACGGTTTTATCTACTTTATTATTGTTCATTCCACAGTTATTTTAAAGGATTTAGACTTCCCAACAAAGAGTTTAGTCTGTAGTTATAAATACAAAGTTCTGAATTAAGGGCCTCTGCACGTACACTTACGTGCTCTAAACAATACGGCAACAAATTTAAGTTAAATGTTGCTTTTAAACAACTGTTAAGGGAGTTACATCTAAATGTTGAGATATATTATAGTTTATTTAAGTTTTGCGTATCATCAAGATAATTATTAAGGGTATAGAAAGCTTTAGTGCTCAAACTATAGAAGTAATATTTAAATTTTGTTTCTGAAAGATTCGAAATAAATTCTGGTTTTTTGTTATATATGCGTGTGCATCGTCCAGAAAATAATTATTAACTTTATTTAGTCAAAATTTTTGAAATTCTGGTTTTCTATTGTTTTCAATACAACATTTTGTCGATCACGATTTCTCAGAAATAATGATTCACTTTTACGTAACATTACCGTAAATGTACTGACATGTAAATGTTAAAATATATCTAGAATATTATTGATAGAATTCTTCAAATAGGTCCCGTCATTAATAAAATAGCCCGCATTGCCCTTTTTTTTAAAATAGCTATAGTATTGTCATTAACTGGATATCGTTATAATAAAATACTGAAGGTATTTTGACATGTATGCTGTAAAAGTCACTAAAGTAAACAAACTTTGCAGTAGCTAAGAGAATATCAGTCAATTGGCGAATTTTGCTTACAGCATAATCTAAGAGTATTACCTAAAAGTATACTTATTGTAGCTTGTGGTCTATGGTTAATCTCAAAAAGAATGTTTAATCAGTAAATTTATTTTAATATGTTACTTGCAAAATAATATTAGATGCTAGATAACTGATGCAATGAAATTCATTGAAAATTGTTTCTTTGAGGGTTTCATTGAGGTATTTTATTTATTTAGGAGGATGAGGAGCCTTTGTCTCCAAAGATAAAGGATAGTTACCGTAAACTTAACCACTACTTTGTGGGTTTTAGATGACTCCACAAGGTAGACAAAGAATTAACTTTATCAGATGAAGCGTTGACTACATCAGAAGAGACTGTTCGAGCCTAATGTTAAGGTTCAGTGTCCCTCTTACCACCCGGTTAGCACTCCCAGTTTTCCCCCTCTTAGATATCTCTGAAAAAAGAAAAACAAAGAGTGATAAAAGAATTTTTACCAAACCACCGAAGTTGTATGCGTTGCCTAAAATACACAAAACAAATACTTCACTAAGTCCTATAGTAAGCCAAATCGACTCACCAACCTACAGATTGGCTCAACATGTGGCAAAAATTCTTTCACCACACAGAAGACATACAAGAGCACACACAAACGATTCATACCATTTTGTTAGTAAGATTAATTTGTGTTTCGTTCCCCTACTCCAATATTGTCTACCATCAGCTCATCAGCTTTTTTCATGCCTATTTTTGCCTTAAAGTCTCCCATTAAAACTGTGTAGTGATTTCAAGAACAATGAATTGCTCTCCTTATACGTTGCCTCCCCTTTATCATCAGTGTGTTAAGGTTAGTTAATGCACCTATATGACCTTCAGCGTATAGCATTTGGTTATTCTGAGATAAGGTGACCATTCTTGATAAACTCACAATCTTTATTACATTGTTAATGAGAGAGTTGTGGTCTATAAATCCGATACTTCTTTGGGAGAGATGGTCCCGGTTGCAGAATAAGTTGTTGGATCCGATGCTTATCTAGTCCTCTACAGTGTTCGGACATCTGTTAACATTATAATACTCCAGTGTAACTTGTTCACCTAATTTGGAATTTGTTTATTTTCATATTAGAATCCTATTTAAAGTAAGTAAAGTAATGTAAAATTGTGTAAATGCTCACAGCTGGGCAAAAGTCTTCATTCAATTATTTTTGAGATAGCAGGAAGAGTTCTCTATACTGCTCCAGGGCGGGTTGGCAGACTTCAAAGGTCTTCAAAATCATATATTCGGTCTTTTGTAGAAAATAGCTTGCCGTTTCTATGAGAATGTTTGCCACCAACAATAAATAAGCCGTTATGCAATGATATACACGTATTAACAATCTCGCAAAGTACGATTTAGTGATAGACGAAACCGCAGTTATATTAGTACTACATTGCACAACTGCATTACTGTTTATTTTCAAACAATGTCATTTACCATATCATATAACAGATAACATTAATTATAACATAATTGAATACTTTCATAATTGTTACTATTAAGTAAGCAATGTTTAAAACTTAATTTAGAGTTTAAAGTGTTTGAATATGCATTTTGGAGAACACTTTTGACAACTTAATGTCAATGATGAGTTAGCCTGATGCTTATACGCCCAAATATAAATATATAACAATATATAACAATATTCAACATTTCATTCATTTAATATTTTCTTTGAGCTGATTCCGATGCTGTCTCGTTAAATTAGTACATAAAATGATCGAAGGTTGCGACTTATATTTAATTAGACAAGAATTATTATATTATTTAACAGCAGCAGAGCCCTACGGTTAAACTTAGGTCTTCCCAAGAAATTATCAACAAAAGTAGCCATTCCACTGATGCGGTGGGTTGGTGAGCATAGTGCCGGTTCTCCCATACGAGTAATGTCCATTATCAGCAATTTGCCACAGCCTCATTAATCAATCAGCAGGGTGGATCGGATACAGACGAGGTTGGCATTGCGAAAAAAGTAGGCATTTACTCTTTAATTTTCTATCAATTACTTCTAAATGCAATGAATAGTTGCTCCTGGGTAATCGGCCACTGAGAATCTGAATGTTAATAGAAGAAATGAAATCTCTGTCAAAATGAATTATAAAATGGTTAATTTTATTTAATTTGTATCACGGTGGTTAGGGCGAAAAGTTTTTGAGTGTCAACCTCGTGCAGCTGTGTAGGACGCCCCCTTACAGGCTACAGAAATGACCTGCATAGTTGATGAATACACGTAGATCAGAACCATGGCAATCTTTAGGGAAGGCCTATGTTTAGCAATGGACGTATAACAGGCTGCAATGATGATGATGATGATCAAGGTTTATGTCAAAGTTTCACATAATTTCAATAAAATTCGGTGCTGTGATTTTTGTTTATTCTATCCCTGTAATATAATAATGAAATTCCTGAAAGTCGTTGAAATGCTTTTTACCTTCGCTAAGAACCTATTATTTATAAATGCGAAAGTTCTGAAACTTTGGACGTCAAGAAAGTTGGAATTAACTTTCTGCAAGATGTATTGCTGTTCATTTATTGCCCTCCACATTAAAATTTCGGTGCGGTACTACCTTATGTAAAAGAAAGTGAATAAAACAAGAAGCAAGATTAATTCACTTAGAAAATTTTCGAAAAACCAATTCTTTAGATATAATTAGAAACAGTAAGTAAACACTTATTGTTTCTAATTTTTCTAAAGCTCACATTTAAAAATTTTTAACGTAAGTGTCAAGTGTCAGCAAAGCGACATCATGCGGTGGAGGCAATCAATTATTGCGAAATACAAAGGATAGCTCAGGACCCCGGTAGGAGCTCGTTCGATTTAATTTCTAAGCACCAGCGGAATTGCATGCCAAAGTCCTTTAAATAATGCAAATTTCGAAGGCATAGGCCAAAAAGATATGTGGCAGCGGGAGAATGCACTTAAATTTTCGCATAATTTGTAAACGCGGTGTAACTCCTACAGTAGCTGTGCGATCTTCTGCGGTTTCCCGGCGATATTACCCCGTGCGCACACATTGCCTGATAGTTCTGAATTTAACAGACGCGTGAGATGCAGAAAGATATTGCTCTGTGTATTCGCATCTTCCGTTGAACGTGAGATCCGCAGTGCATCGACGGTAGCTCATAACTACTCGTGATAGTGTTGCATTGCGTAACGGACTGAGGGGTGCGTAGCGAGTATGAGGCGCCTGACCTCCGTCTCGATGCCAGGCGCAGATAATTACATACAATTCCAGCTGTAATCATATAAGTACATACTACTCATTCGAATAACTCAGGCAGCCATTTCGGCATGTCCACATACAAGCCGTGTGATGTTTTCGGTATTTCACTTAGTCAACTTTGACGATAGGTACAAAATGAGGTGAGGTGGCAGTTTCCTTTGTACTGCCACGATACAGCGTTTGGAATATTTACGTAAAAATTACTAAGATGTTAGTGAAAACACTTAAAAAATCTAAAAAATTCAGATTTTTTTTTGGATTTACGTTATTTGGCTTTTATGAGGCACACGGGATGGTTGATTCTTAAACCGTTACAATAAGCTTTGAAAATTTTGAATTATATGTGCTTTAACAAAAATATTACCTCATTAATTTTGAAAGTATGACAAAAGTCCGATGAAATAGAAATTCTATGCTTTATTGCTTTACCGATCGCAGCACAAGCATTCTTCGCACTGAAAGGAAATGCACTAAAGAAATTTTGAAATAAATTATTTACGTTCCGTCCATGAGCTACTCCAAATACTTAGCGTTTCATGAGAAGATTTTACGATAGAGTTTAAGTTAGTACACTAGTGACCTGAGTTCGATCCCCCATTCCGGCAAGTGATGAATTTACCACGTGCTCGTCGGTGAAGGAAAATATCGTGAAGAAACCTGCTCGTCTAAGAAATATTAAAAAATATATTATTTTAAGGAAATGTGAAGTCCGCAAACCCGGGCTGGAGAAGGGTGGCGAACCCTTTCCAGCTTCAATAAAATATTTAAGCGGAGACCTTCGCCCAGCTGTGGGCGTTTACAACTACTTTACTTTACTACTTTAAGGTTCGAGTAAATTAAAATATTCTTGTTATATTGAAAATAAGCTTCGTTAATAAGCAAAGAACAAAGTATTCTTATTTTTCAAGGATTAAGCCAACGTTTAACCACGAACCGACGTAATGTAAAACGGCGTTGCGGTTTGAGGTGAGGTGACTAGTGGCCTTTGAAAAACAGACCTTCAAAATCCTTTCATTAGTATATAAAAAAAATATGTACCTTTAATTAGTCCTTACCTTATTTTTCATATTTATATGTGTATAGTTTTGATATCTATTTAAATATATAGGAAGACACAAATTAAATTTCAAAATTTAACAGATGGTTCTGATAGAAAAACGTTTTTATAGAAGTCTTCTACAAAATATAGCCAATCTTGTCCGTAACGCCACTGATGATTTAACAAAACTACATATAAAACCAAGCATACCACTTCACGATTTCAAGATACTGTGAGCACATTCTGCGTAGATTGGACCAAAACTCATAATTAAAACCAGAAGGTAACCCGTGTTAACTATGACATCAGGACATTTTGCACCTCAGTTCCCCGTGACCATAGGTGCTGTAAAACACCCAAACCGTCGAGAAGTAAAATTTGTTTGAAACGTTGTTTAAGCTTATTTTATTTCAGAGTCATTATAATAATGTATTTTAAACGCTTACTCATTTTTACACTATCTTTTTATTCTTGTTTTATAAGTGAACTGTCCGGACTTGTAATACATAAAGCAAAAGATAAGTAGAGACACTGAATTATGAAAGATATTTTCATGAATGGTGCAGTTTTATTATAAACAATTTTAGTAAAACCTATACCATTAAGATCGCTGTTTTTCGGCTAGAACAAATTTACTAATAAAGTCCAGATGTCGTGTTAATCGCATTCCACATGAGAAAATTACAAGATCGAGGCGACAACGGAGCTGGCGGCAGTCCAAATAGCTGGTTGCCTCAGCTACCGCATTTCTCGCCCGATAAATTATTTTGGTGTCACCGAAAATTTTAAAAAGCTAAGCGCAAATTTGTGTAAAATTTGTTGCTCAAACAGGACATTTTAGATGTCATTTACTATGCGATTTGTCTGTATCTTATCTGCTTGTAAATTAGTCTACTGCAGGACATAGCCCTATCCCATAATGAAGGTTTACCAATGATTGTCACGCTCGGCATTAGGTTTGGTGATTGCAGTACCAGACACTTCGCACCTTTGACGCTGCTCCCGTCATCAGTCTGGTTATTTTTCGAGATGGTTAGCCCACCGTCTATCGGTAGTATAATTTGCACTATTAATATCCAAATTTTGCTACCTCATTAATAGCCTGTAAATAATATACGTTCTATTCTATGTAGACCTTGCCCATAGTAGAATTTGCCGCAGAAGCCACATTTGGCAGTATTATGATTAAATTGGTAGTTAAATTACTTTCATATACATAAACAAAAAAAAATTGTAATTTCCTTCTGAAAATAGAGAAAAATAAAAGAATGTTAAAAATTAAAAAAGAAGCATTAATAATTTTTTTGGGGCACTACGTTTTTTCAGTTCTCCCTAACTTCAGTAATTTTTCATTTTACCGGGATAGATGCGGAATATACCATCCCTTTTTCCAAATGGCAGCCACACTTGGACCCGGTGCATTCTGCTAGCAAATAAACGAGAGTCTCACTATGGCACAATATGGCAAAGACATGTGAACTTTTCAAAAAGTTGTCTTTAATTCATTCCTCAACGTATTTCTCTCTATTAAGCCACACATACCAGAAGTACCCTGGCTGAAATAAAGAAGCGTTTTTTATTTAAAAAAAATATATATTTATAATTAAAGTGATTCCATATGTATAGATATAATGTAAATGAAGTAATCAACTTAGGAATACGTTTACATAACATTATTACCTAAACTTATTTGATAAAAAGTTACAAGGCAATGATGAAAATATTTGATCGCAAAAAGGTTAGGAATATATTTGTAAACAGCGTACAGAGGGTACTTGACGACGGTTTGACGAGTGTAGCGCAGGGCGCAAGGCTCGTCGTCTTGTGGAGTAACCATAAAATACAATAATAATTGTTTGTACATACAAATAATAGTATAAGACGTTTTACTCTTAAACGAAAATATATAACACATGACTACGTAATTTCAAAAATGTGTCAGTATACTTATTGAATATTAAAAGGTTGCAATGTTTCATTAAAAAATTGTTACAAGTTAAATGCCAAGTAATTAGCATTGAACATTTTTTAGACCTTTTTTTGTGGACATGTGTGGAATGTAGTAGAAGCCAATTCTAGTTTTTAGAATTTTTGTCTGTCAGACTGTCTGTTTGCGCACTCATCTAGAGAAAACGACAGACATTTTTTTTTAAAAGCTAATAGTAACAAAATGTTTTATTGCAATCGGTAATGTGGAAACAAAGATACAGATCTCCGTTCTTTGCTGTCCCATATAAAGCAGGGGTCACGAATGTCTGGTAATTTCGTACTACAACGTTACTTGATGGTACACCCAATCGGAGTGGTCAGACTCTCACTTAGGCTTTATATAAAAATTATTGCCTTTTCATGTTAAAATATTAATTGTAATTTATGTATTGTAATATGTTACAAATATATCTGTCGACCGCGGACCGGTTCTGTCACCGGACTGCTGCGCCATGGGATCTGGTTTTGGTTTCGATATCCATTTCCATCCAAAACTAATATTTGTTTAAAAATCTGGTTGTGTTGTGTGCGTTAGTGTCTCTGGTACTGCATCAAAACTTTCCTCCGATCTTTTCGCATAAGCATTGAATAAATTAATGGATGAAATGAAATGTATGGATGTATGAAAATTCTTCTTAGTCTACTCACAGCACTACAATATCTCCTGGACAGTTGACACCTGCTGATAGTATTCAGAAGTTGTTGTCGTGGTTCAAATCAGTCAGGAAAATTAATAATCATCATCAAATTATAAAGAGGCTTATACCTTTAAAATTTATCAGATCTAAAATGATCATTGACACGATTCCGGGACCTAGTTAGTTACCAGTTCCCGGAATCTAACTAATCATGGACGGTATTTGATACTGCAATCACGTATTCACTTGACAAGCAAAGGATAAGCGAGAATGGAAAGGATGGGTACTTGGCATAGGAATCTCTAAGTTTTCTTTGACAGCCTGCTGATAAACCACTGCTGAATATAGTCCTCTTCAGTGAAAAATTTACAAACGCGGTGTCAGACACCTTGGACCCTGCTACCCGTCACCTGTTTCTTTATTTTCGAATAAGCTCTTTAGAGATGTCATCTGACCCGTTTCTGCCGATTTCCATGAGATTATAAGACTTTTCCTTTACGTGATCGACTCTTAAGACACTCACGGGAAGAAAGGTGGCAGTTTTCTTTAAATCTTAAACTTACTAATAGTTAATTGTGAAATATAAGTTTTTATACTATTATCTTTAAAACAAAACGTTGACGATTACGGGAAATATTTAAAATAAGTTTACACTAAATAAACTGTAAAAATTACTTTATTTATTATATGCCCCTAGCGGGTGATTTTATACTTTACACACGTAATAATATAAAAACGGCATACCCATAACTTTTTTGCGTGTGAGATTTATGTCTCCGGATATAACCACCACACGACCCTCGAGTCGACCTCGAACATCCTAGAGAGGAAACGTCTAAAATTTGGTTATTCCCATGCAAATGTCCGTATTAAGTGTATTTTTTTTAATTGGTCCAAAGTTAATCAGAATTTTCACTGTTCTTTTGTCATTAGCCCGTTATAAATGTAAAAATATGTATAAGAAATTATATTAATTTAAGTTACTTTTTATATTATGCATATTTGCCAAACGCCATCATTACCAAACTACACACAGCCATGCCCTGACCGCGTTACTGAACTGAATATTTTAGGATAAAATTTTTTGGAATTATAATTCTGACATCTGTATCCATTCCATGGCTTGTAGATATTTCCATTACCTTTAGTTACATTTTAACCTCCACGGGACTAAATAGAGAAATGTAAATACTAGTACTTTCTCCACTGAGCAATTTGAAATGATAATCATTAAAAAATATTAAATGCCAGCCACTATTTTAAAATGCCATAAATCCTATCAGACTATCGTAGGTATTTCGATAGCATGACGGTGGCGGTAGCAACAATATTCCGACCAACTCGATCTGATCTGAACCACAGCATGATGACTATGGGCAAAACTTTAGCGCAAAAGTGGTCGTGTTCAGCAGTAGATTGAAATACGTTAAGAAAATAGAGAATCTTCAAAAACATTCTTCGTTACTTCAACTTGAGTAATCTTTTATTTATTTTTTCATAATGGCTTTAGCCAGATTAGACATTTTTAATGTTTATATGTGTACAAAAATCCGATTACAAAATAAAACAAACGAATTATCTAAATATGTAAAATAAATGATTGTTTGTCTTAACTGAAGAAAACATATTTAAGGTAATTGTTATTTGTAAGGTTACTTATATCTGCTAGTATTAACGACTGGGAATTCTATGTTTGCTATCAGTCATCCAAACAATTCGCTGAGCCCAATTTGTGAGTAAGCTTTGTTGGACTTCCGCCATAAATTGAATGTAAATATTAAAAGTGTCTTCACGGGGAAAACTGGAACATTGTAGTAACATTTAATAAAAGCTCAACTAGTTTTTCTACTGTACTACTCTTGGAAAATGCCGGAACTGACCAGTACGAGATTCTTACGCAAACTAATGGACAGAATGGAAAAAGTTTTACACTCTTCGAAAGTTTATGTGATGCATGCTACTTAAATTCTCAAAGCTCGAAAAAATACCGGTATTGACCAGTGTAGGATTCTTACGCTAAAACTACTGGACTGATTTAAACAATAATTACATTGTTCGAAGGCTTATGACTCAACTCAAAAACTGCGATACTGTTAATCCCTGAAAAATACCGATATTCTTTACAAACCAATATGAAATTCTTATGCAAAGAATTACTAAGTATACTGATTGGATTAAGGTTTATTCTGTTCAAAAATGTATGACTCAAATTAAAGCCTCCGATTAAATGAAGGCTTTAATTTGTACGGCGAAAAACATGTATGTAGAAGTGGCCTTATTTAAAATTCGTTTTCATTCATTCAAATAAGGCCACTCTCGAGGTCTCATTTAAACTTATTCAATAAAAAAAATTATTAAAATCGGTTCACATATAAATAAAGACACTGACGAATTGATATCCTCCTCCTATTTGAAGTCGGTTGAAAAGATTATTCGTTTATCAATAATTCAAGACTTTATGTATTGACACCATATTATCCTTAAGCACACACCATTAGCTCAGTGTTAACATTCTTTTGACGCAGTTTTTTCGATAACTTAAAATTTATGGTGTCGTAAATCTTTATCGAGTGTTTTTTTCCTTTCGTAAATGTATACTTATAAATATAAATAACTTAAATATTCCATACCACACTACAGTAAACCGTCTTGTTATGAGCACAATTTTCAATAAACCGTAGGCTTTTTTAATACTCTTTATATATTTTGCTTGTCCTAGATTGTCATGGTAAAAATTCATGTCACAATATGTCGAAATAAAAATAAATCAATACAATAACAAAATAAAAAGTATATTAAATATCATTCTTATACAATTCACCACCATTTCTATAATGCGTTTTTTCTCATAGAGAAGAAACTTAAGAGAAATTCCACAGTTATGTGGATAAGAGCCAATCCCTTTCTTCTCGTGAGTGTTATAATACTTGTTTCGGCATCGGAAAGATGGAAAATTAACAATCTCAAAAAAAGTATCAATCACGTACAGTTCAGTTCAAAACGCTTTGCATCAGGAGGCATTCCTTGATGCAAAGCGTTTTGAACTATTATAATCCGCTATCCAAGCGTGGTGTTAATGGATAAATCCTTATATTAGCAGTAACACTGCCCTGTATTAAAAGACATCGAAGAAGAAAACATGTTAATTTATATTAAATACAAAATATTAACAAATTGTGTAATTTTGTAATCATACGTCGCTTACTACTGACGATTTGTATAAACTACAAATAATTGTTCTGAGTCTGGGTCTTTGGCCGTGTGAATTGTATGTATGGTAACTGCCTCTGCGATACATCAAGGTGAAATTCCTACGGCAAGGTTAACGAGTTTTAGATAAGAAAAAAAAGGTCAAATAAAAAAAAAATTACAACGATATATGAAAATTTCATCTGAAATGCCTTACGGGATAAGCACGGGCATTCATTTTCGACGAACAGATTTATATTAATAAGGATTACCTGGTTTCTTGACAAACATTTTATACAGCATCAAAACGTGATACCTTTGTTAAAAACAATTTAAATAGTTTGTCAAGAAACCAGGTAATCCTTATTAATAACACAAGTGAGAATTTTAACTGAAAAATATGTTAAACTACAGTTGATACGTGCAGAATAGACATTTTCCTAATACTTCAAAGCTTTCACAAGTAATTTTCAATATTCACAGGATATCGATGTGGGTAATGGAAACCACTCTGAGCTTTCAAAATTGTATTACCGCTGACTAAGTGCGTTAGAGTTTTTTTGGGTTAAATTATAAGGGATGTACTTTATAGGGAACAAAATGTTATTGGTTTGTTACAATAGTAATTTAAATAATGATTTCTTGTATTTACGCGAATACTACATGCACATTTGAAATGAAAATATTATTTACGGATTTTAACGCGTTTAATTATGTTTATATATTCCAGACGTTTCGATTGTTTTACAGCAGCCATGGTCACGGGGGACTGAGGTGTTAGACGTCCAGATGTCATAGTTAACTCGGGCTACCTTCACCTTTTACTTATTAATTTTTGATCCGATCTACGCAGGATCCTAATCCAGTGGTAGTACCCAGTCATCTTCTCTACCCAGACGGCTCCAGTTAAATAGGTATATTTAACAAAATAAATAATTTGTCTTTTTATACAAAGTCACTCTAACAAAGGAATCAGTCAAGTTATATACCTACAAAAGTTTTGAAAGAGATTTAAAATAGACAGATAGTAAATCTAATAACATTTTTTATTTGTGCCTTACCAATATTTGTCACAAGTACGAAAATAAACTAATACAACAATTATTTACATAATATTACATACAATTTGAGCAAATTGTTGAGGACTCCAATCACCGTTAAGGAATCTTAAAAAAAAACTGAAATATAAAACTGCAACTAGCATTACATGTTAATAAAATCTCAAGTAAAGCAATATTTCACTTGTGTAAAATCGTGCAAAAAAATGTAAATTAATAAAAACGTAAGTATAAATTACATTTTTTAACTAAAAACGTGCTACTTATTTTAAAAAAGTCTTATTGCAAATTGTATAAATTTTATTTACGAAAGTTTATGTCGTCTTATTCACGAATCGAGCGTCTACTTGACGTTATATGTGTACATATTTAGAAATGTCGCTAAACTGTACCTTTTCTACTTAAACAAACAAAAACTCGTAAAGTCAAACCTCATTACTCTGTATAGCACCATCATAAATTACCTAATTACATTTAAAACGACGTTTCCTAAGAAGCTGTAAAGTATATGGCAAAGTGTTCCTATTACTGCGGTATCTTGTTGCCAAGTACCGTATGCCGGAATAAACGAGCACTGTATACCAATTATGCATTGGTATGTATTGGCCAAGAAATGTAATTTATTTTTAAAAATCGACAAATAGGGTATACTTCCAATGTCTGTGGGAAATTATCTTACATTAGGAGTTAAATGAAAACGAAGTTGTAGTATTATGACACGTGTATGGATAAGTTGACAAAAACCACTATTCTTCATTTAATGGATCAGTGGTTACGTATTTAAATTACGAAAAAAATACTATTTAAATATAATAAGTCGGGGATTAAGTGTTTTCGTTTTTTATATATAAATTTATTATTAATAATTATATATAAATTACTTTTAATCATAGTTTCTTTACATTTGATAATAATATAAATGTGCCATCTACTTCGATAACTTGTTGCCATTTTATAGGTAGTGACATAATCCCGTTGCTGTAAAAATGTTAGGACTTATGATCAAAAAACTGCGACAAGTAGTTTTGACAGTCATCTCTTGGTGTTAACCGAACACTACCTAAATAATTCTGAGAATGACCGAAACTGGTGATAATCTGGGGGCGCGAGGTCAGTACTCTCTCAATATTTGCTGAGTGCCTAAAGATGAATGTGGTCTGCCGTTATCGTGATGAAAAACCATCTGGGTTGGTTGGTGTTGTTGATCGATACCGTCTATTTTTTCACCTTTGATAACAGTCAAAGTTTTATTTTTCTACTAATATTTAATGTCATTTTATTCCCTTTTACTTTTTAACTACCTGTTGATCTAGAAATTTCTCGAATTATTTAGTTTATTCTAAAATAGGCTTTCTAGCATCTCGGGCTTTCTGAGACATTTACTTTGACTGGATTGCGATTGACTGCTGATCCTAAGTGTCATACAACATGGGCCGACAACAACGCCGTGAGTCTCGCTTGGAGGGAGACCGATTGCGACAGTCTGTATGCAGTACCCAGAACTCCGAACAATATCAATTTTTTTTTGACATTGCGTGTTATTGTTTGAGCTTTCTTGCGTGAAAAAAAATATATAGTTGATATGATACAACAATACAATAAATTATAGCAATTGAATTTATTATATCCATATTGATGAAATTACCGAAATTAGTGCATATTGTCGTAGTCTAAAATGAAGAAAGGTGTCTCCGGGAATGTGTTGTACAGGAGGTAACGTGCGGTAAAACATATTCTGAATCACCAGAGTTTTTTTATATAGCACCAGAAACGTTATAACAATCTAAAATTAAAAATGTATCCTAGATTATCACAGCGCCCCGTTAGGCATGTGCCTTGTAGACACTTTCTCTATGCTACACATTCTTATTTTCCGACATTCACTGCGTCCGGGAAACTACGTCATATCTTCTCGTCGAGTATACCGCAAAGCCTCAAGACGAAAGTATACAACCAGTGCGTGTTGCCAGTGATGACATACGGATCCGAGACTTGGTCCTTCACTGCAGCCCGTATGAGGAAGCTCAAAGTTGCTCTGCGTGCTATGGAAAGGGCTATGCTCGGTGTTTCTCTGCGTGATAGAGTCTGCAACGATAATATCCGCAGCAGAACTAAGGTAACCGACATAGCCGTAAAGATCAGCAAGCTGAAGTGGCAATAGGCCGGCCACATAGCTCGCAGAACTGACAACCGCTGGGGAAAAAAGGTTCTCGAGTGGCAGCCACGTACGGGCAAACGCAGTGTAGGACGACCCCCCACAAGATGGAGTGACGACCTGCGCAGTGTTGCGGGAAGTCGATGGATGCAGGTGGCTCAGGACCGAGCTTCGTGGCAATCTTTGGGGGAGGCCTATGTTCAGCAGTGGACTTCTAATAGGCTGAAATGATGATGATGATGATGATGAGTTACTATATAAGATCGAAACCCACTATACATAACCTCCTATATAACACATCGAATAATACTTAGAAGTCATTAGTAAGACACGTTTAAACTACTCTTAATATTTCATAATCACATCTTATTTTTTTATATAACTTTTTTTTGGGCTGTTTAGTTATAAAAGCGTAAAAAAGTTAAAATTGGGAATAAAATCTCAGTAAGATTAGTAATTGATGTGGAGATTATGTGCCCTTTGGTTGGTATTGGCATATTGATGAGAGCTTAATTACCATTTTCTTGAATTATGAAGCGCTTGTGAGAGTTTTAAGACTGCTGTGCTTTAATCCTATACTTAACAATTTAATTTATTCCATGCAAAGCGTCGGCGATTATGCCAATCGACGTTATTAAGTAACAATCTATCGAACAATCATATCGTCACGAGACCAAATAGGCTACATAATATGTGTACCTACACATGTAGGTACATGCAGCCTATTTTATCACTTCAAAATAATTTCTTATGAACGTACTGATTTCTTTAAAAAAGTGTTCAAAGTTTATTAAATAATATTTAAAAATTAATATGCAAATCAAACCTTAAACACAGAATGTGCAATTCACCTATTATCCCGGGTTAAGTTGTGCTCAAAGATATGCCCTACGTAAGTATCATGAAGGTCTGGCGTTGGTATGCACGTCAGATTGGTACGTTAAGCACCACCGGTGAAACATTGCGGTGGACCAGCAATTTGTGGGATAGGCAATTACTGTAAAATGCTTATCACCATCATTACATCGACAGAACCTCGATCTCCTTTTGACGTTACCACTTATACAAGAAGGCCGGCAGCGCATCTGTAGCCCCTCTGGTGTTGTGGATGTTCGTGGGCGTCGGTGATCACTTACTCTCAGGTGAGCCGCACGATCGTTTGCCCCCTTCTTCTATAAAAAAAAAACATTCATATCACATACAGGTGAGGTTGACATTTTGCGTTAATTTCTTAACAGATTTATTTTAAACCATGATTGGTTTTAAGTGGTTAGTTACTAATTTAACATTATTTCAGTTAAAATGACGCCATTCCTAAGCTTTGAGTTACTTATTAAAATAACTAATTCACCGCACAACTGTCCAAGTAAAAATATTTTCGAATTCTCTGACGCATAAATTTTTATACAAGCGAATTAAGTCGACTAATTAAAGTTAAGTCAAGAAATAAATTGAAATAGTGGATAATAAATATATGAATCAATAAGGCCTTAATTAACACTTAATTTGTAATTTACGAATATCGCAAGGACACATAATCAATTTAAACAATAAAAACAAAAAAAACATACAGGTGAGGTTGACATTTTGCGTTAATTTCTTAACAGATTTATTTTAAACCATGATTGGTTTTAAGTGCTTAGTTACTAATTTAACATTATTACAGTTAAAATGACGCCATTCCTAAGCTTTGAGTTACTTATTAAAATAACTAATTCACCGCACAACTGTCCAAGTAAAAATATTTTCGAATTCTCTGACGCATAAATTTTTATACAAGCGAATTAAGTCGACTAATTAAAATATTAAGTCAAGAAATAAATTGAAATAGTGGATAATAAATATATGAATCAATAAGGCCTTAATTAACACTTAATTTGTAATTTACGAATATCGCAAGGACACATAATCAATTTAAACAATAAAAACAAAAAAACATACAGGTGAGGTTGACATTTTGCGTTAATTTCTTAACAGATTTATTTTAAACCATGATTGGTTTTAAGTGGTTAGTTACTAATTTAACATTATTTCAGTTAAAATGACGCCATTCCTAAGCTTTGAGTTACTTATTAAAATAACTAATTCACCGCACAACTGTCCAAGTAAAATATTTTCGAATTCTCTGACGCATAAATTTTTATACAAGCGAATTAAGTCGACTAATTAAAATATTAAGTCAAGAAATAAATTGAAATAGTGGATAATAAATATATGAATCAATAAGGCCTTAATTAACACTTAATTTGTAATTTACGAATATCGCAAGGACACATAATCAATTTAAACAATAAAAACAAAAAAAACATACAGGTGAGGTTGACATTTTGCGTTAATTTCTTAACAGATTTATTTTAAACCATGATTGGTTTTAAGTGCTTAGTTACTAATTTAACATTATTACAGTTAAAATGACGCCATTCCTAAGCTTTGAGTTACTTATTAAAATAACTAATTCACCGCACAACTGTCCAAGTAAAAATATTTTCGAATTCTCTGACGCATAAATTTTTATACAAGCGAATTAAGTCGACTAATTAAAATATTAAGTCAAGAAATAAATTGAAATAGTGGATAATAAATATAGGAATCAAAAAGGCCTTAATTAACACTTAATTTGTAATTTACGAATATCGCAAGGACACATAATCAATTTAAAATGTTTACGGGCGTGTAAAATGTTTACGACATGGCACACTTTCTAGTTATATATAGCAAAATATAGGTGGTTGAGCCGAGCGGCGGCTTTTGCTGCTGCTTGAATGGGTCGGCTCGGTCAGGGTAGTATCAAGGCCTCGTAGAATACAGGGGTGAAGTAGAGGCATCTTGAGCTTCTGCGTTTCGTTCGGTGAGTGAGAAGACTGGAGGCCGTCTCAATTTATTAGAGGCTATTTCAATTTACAATTTAAGTAGTGACAGAACCACGAGGTAACTGTAACTGCTTGTTATTGTGAAAATTAACGTAATCGCTTATCGTTTGTGAAACATGTAACATTTATGAAACATATTTATAAATCACTCTTGGAAAGGACGAGCAAGCATTAATTTGATAACTTCGTATTACTACTGTTTCAACTGCGTTCTAAATGCGAGACAGAGTTTTAGCTGTGCTTAATTTGTTGTTGGTGAGTAACGAGGGACTAATTAATCGTCGAAAAATATTTTGTTTCAAAATGTTCTCACGCTACGCTTTTATAATATTTAATATAACACGTATTGGTCCGACAAACAATTTACCCTTGTAGAAATTTACCCAGTGTTATTTTTGGATTTATTTTTTGTATGACTTTGTTGCGCGAAATCTATGGATGTAGGTGGCTCAGGATCATGTGTAATCTTTGGAGGCTGTAATGATAAATAACGATTACGATTATTTTAAAGTATGGCTGGAATATAAATATGAGCAATGCTGTATACTAAATACAGAAGAAAAAGAAGCGACTGAAGAAAAAGAAAGAAAGAGCAGTGTTTAAGGTGCGAGGTGTCTGGTACTGCGATCGTCAAACCGTTTGCCGTGTGTGGTGATTATAGCAAGTCTTGCAGTGGACTATTTACAGGCTGGTACAGGTAAATAAAGTTTTAGCTCTAGTCTCGGCTTAACCTAGAATTAAATAGTTACAGGTAAGTTATTTTTAGATGGCTTATGTCAAGATAAGATAGACCGTAACTAAAGTTGTAATGTTATATGACCCCTTATACTTCTTCCCATGTAATTCTTATCAAATATCGTGATTGATTCCTACAATATACTCGGTGAATCCATACTCGGATAGCCACACTGGGAAAGCAGGTTGGTAAGCTTAGTGTCGGCGTGGTCTACGTTACGTTCGGTGAGTGAAGTAACCGGAAGCCTTCTCCCCTTTACCCCCTCCTTCTTCCTTTCTCCTAAATATCCTTAAATGCTGGCAATATACCTGCGGCTACTCTCTTTTTGCATACGTGGGTTTCGGTAATCACTTACCATCATGTGTGTAGCTTGGTCGTCTAATCTGTGGGATTTGGGTTCGGCAAATTCGAATGAATATTTCGCCAACATCCGACCTTCAAAGCCTCGTTTGTTTCCACGTAATCGTGTACTTATTTCATATGGTAGTGTTACATACTATGTGCTTAAAAATGTTCACAGTTAATACAGAATATTTTTTACTAAGTCTAATTAAAAAAAAAAAAAAATAACCAGCGACGGGGAAAAGTAATTACGTAGATACGTGCGGTGAGCGGTTTTACACAGAATAAATCTGTATGCGGATTAATCTTCTAGAAGCTTCTTCCTTAAGGATTAGATTATGTTCATTGTTTAAATCACACAATCTCGTTAACTTGTTCTTAGCAGACTCAGCTCTGCAGCGTATGCTGTAAGAAAAATAGGATATCTTACTAATATTGACACGGCTAGGATAGTTTATTTTAGTTATTTCTATAGCATAATGTCTTGTGGTATTTTGCTATGAAGACAGAAGTAGAAACTATATTCGTATTAAAAAAGAGGGCCAACAGAGCTTTCTAAAATATTAATTGTAGAAAATCTCTGAAGGATAAATTTAAAGAAATAAACATTCTTACCCCGCTTTCTCAATACATATATGAAAATGTAATAGTAGTATATACGTAAACACGTAAACACATTATAAGAATAGCGATATTCAAAATGTAAATACTAGGTAATATAAAAGTAATTTACTGAGGAACCTCATTACGAAACGGTTGAGGTTTAAAGAATGACGTTTGGCAAGTGTAAATTTAAGTTTCTCATGTTGATAAATAAATGATTTTATTTGATTTGAGTAGCCTCATTAATAACTAACTGTAAGCGACTTGAGGACTCAGAGGCTAAAACAATTATTCATATCATTATACTAATATAAGGTAAGGATTCTTAAAAACTACTAACGTTATTCGATTCCAGGGCACGAATTATTTACACCAAAATGTAAAGTTAATTATGATAGAAAATCTGACGACCACTTTTTCCATCTAAAGTCCCATCTGAAACATATCCTCTTATCGTTCACTAACATGGCAGCCCAGTATGGAAAAAGTCAAGTCTTTTATCAAACTTACACCTACAAAAAAGGCGAATTATGAACTTTAATAAAAAAAACTTAGTTCAGTGCTGTGTGATGTACGAGATTAAAATGCTTGAATAAAATCAATGTTTCCGCCTGATGATGTTTATTTCATTTTATGCCTGTCCTGTGTGTAACAGGCGATTCCAAATTAATTAACCCAGCTACCTTTAAATTTATTATTAAACGAAAGTGGGTTTATTATGTATTAACATATTGAAACTAATTTTATTGCAATTACTTCATCATTATAACTATGTCTTTTTGCAACCTCGCGATTAGTTCCTAGGCATAGAAGTTATATTCTACACATAGAAAATTTTCGAAGGGCCTTGAACGATATCACCTAATGTAAAGTATGTATCTTTTACAGGACAATTGTTGTAATATTAATTCCTATATACAATAGTAAGTTATTATATTGATTGAACTAAGTTGTACAATAATTTAAATAAGATCGATTACAAGTAATTATTTATTAAAAAAATTAATTCCGTGCAGTACAGATGTTTACCACAATAACATTGAACTTACGTGTTTACCCTTGGTACCGTTAAACAGGAAACCTGTAGTTTAGGCCTACACCTATGGTTGGACATGACTAATTGTAATGTACATTAATACAAGTACTACTCACAAGTAGTCAAGTTTGACCTTATTTCTTGGACTGTACCGTAATACTTACTCTACAAGTATTGTTTTCAAGCTTGAGTTGATATTATATATATATATATATATATATATATATAGATAAAGAAGCTTCGAAATTAAGTTATGCAATTTTTGCGATTAGTAAGTTGATTGATTAAGCAACAGCCAAATTAGTTTTCCTCGCGTATTTCCACAGTCTCAATTCCTATGGTATGTTACTGTGGGGTCTGTAGGTGGATTGGAATCAGCATTTATTTTACAAAAGTAAGCTATACGGACTATCTACTTGTAACTTGGGGCCTCGCGAGTCGCTATACTCTCTTTTCAAGAAAAAAATTAAAACAGATATAGTACAACAAACACACTATATTTAAATAGCCTGAAACTTTATTAATAAAGAATAACTATAGAATATATTAATTTATCGACGACAATGTTGTGTGAATGAAAGTGTGAAACTCTGCACTTGAATGTTTTTGATATAATGATATTGTAAAAACGTCATTAACTGACATACAAATAAATATGCGATACATATTAATAATTCACATAATAATAATTATGTGATATAAATAATATTGTAACCAGATAATTAAAAAAAAAGAAAGAAAAAGGACTTCAGAGTTTCTCAACGGTTCTTCTCTCGGACGTCCTTGTTTGGCGAACCGGTGTAAATTATGACGTTTATTAGAACTTTGACTTAGAATCAATAAAAATATAGTAACATTACAATGAGTACTGGCGATTGTGACATTTTTTTTTGTTATTTTTTTACATTTCAGCTACCCTAATTGTAATTTATCATATTATAGACCCTATTACTGACGTAAGAGTTGTTCCAAAAGTTAAATTTATTTTGTTAGTTAATGTTTAAGTTATGTTACACAATACATCAAATTATTATATATGTTATAACGTTACTACATAGTAGATAACAAAAAATAATTAGTAAATCACACCTTTGGTTAATAACGATATAAAGAGCTTTCAACGCCTTTGGTCCTTTAATAAACAGACATTTTAGTCACAGACGAATGGTTATAAAATCAGCTAATGAAGCTTGAAATGTAGCTAGGATGAGCGAGTGACGTTAAACGCCTGACGGTAATATGATTGCTACCCGTTGCGTGCTTTATAGGTAAACAATAGGTCTGGTCTGTATGTTTAGGTAGACTCTTTATATGAACTAAACAAATTATTGTACACGATTTTTAATATGTAGAATATCACATTTTACCTAAAGCGGAATAATGACATCAAACAGTATCAAATCTAAAGTTCCCAGACGTTGCAAAGCTGCGAGCCAGGCGAGGCGATTTTGGCAAATCCTCTCAACTTAATGGAGGCTATTGTCCAGCAGTGGAATGGTTACAGACTGATCATAAATTGGAATTACTCATTTTTTTTACTAACGATTTATTATTAAGTTTAAAAATTTTGCTCTCTGTATATATTGGATATTAAACACTGATGTTGATCATAATATGTAAACTAATAATTGTACCAGGTTTTTTAAAAAAGATTTTTATTTAGCATAAATGTTGTTTACGTCCCCTCGATCTAGAAATAACATAATTATGTAATATTTCTAAATTTTATCATAATACAAGGGATTCCCTTATTGAGATGGAGATATCTCACAAATCATACTTAATATTACAAACGCGAAAGTTTGTTTCTTTGCATGTCGATCATCGTGATTGAATAACGCATAAACAGCTAAACCGATGTTGATGAAAATTGGTACTTTATACCACGAGGATGAAATCACGGACGGGAATTAGTATAAGTCTAAAATGTTAGTATTGTCAGTGCTGGGTTAAATTTTTCACGTGATTGCGACTAAATTTTATGTGACTACATTTTGGGCGAGGCAATTTTCGCGAGGCAATAGTTTAAGAGAATATCATCATCTCATCTTGTACGCGTTGTAATCGACTTAATACGTATTCCCACCGCGAGTATTTACACCTAATTAGCATTCAGCCAAGTTAGAGTTGTTCACGCCTTATGACCAGCAGAGCAGTCTTGCTTGGAAGTCTACGGTACATTTTACACGATCCAAGACAGTTTCTTAATAAACTATGGCCGAAGTCTTTTCTCCCCTTTTCAGTAAATGAAGCTTCGAGACTTATTGGTGGGCCACATCATACCAAACTAAGATTGATGCAGAATGATCACCACGTTGAACAATTCCAACAAGTTGCAACGTTTCTTTAAAGCTGTGAGCATTTTATTGTAGTGTAGTGCTTCTTCTAGTTAGAGAACATTTATGTGTCTTGCATACACGTATCAGGACAGAAAGCCATCCACTCTTATAAGAGAATTTGGGCATGTCCTGTCTATCGAAGGTAACCATCTAGCTTCAGGTCTTCATTCATAAATCGCCATAGGATTTTAACCGAAATCTATTCATGCGATATTTTTTTTGTTTCCTTATAGTATATCGTCGAATTATGGCCTTAACAGCTCATCTAATCCTATCAACACGGGTGTCGCGAATAAGAAGCAGAATATAGCAGAATATAGCGAAGCAGAAGCATATATTAACTTAAAAATACCGAACTACACGAGGGTAGAAAATACCTCTGGAAAGGTATAAAGGTGCGTTGGCAGAAATCATGAGGGCTTTTTGGAGTGGTTGTCGGACCGAGCGACGGAGAGGCTGTATCGGTGAGTCAGTTATATAAAACCTGTCTCAGTGTATCAGAGTTACCAGTAGAATATAAATATATGTGTGTGTACGAGTGTATAGGCCTTGCTTTTGGCTAGGCCTAGCCGAATGTGAATCCCTAATTCCTGCCGACCTATTTGAACATGACAGCCGTGAGTGGTTGTGTATATTAAGCAAATTATGCAAATAACTGTTTGTGGAAAAAATATAAATTTCTATTAATCTAACAGGGGCTTGGTATAGTTTTTACTAAGCTTTAACATTACAACTTGAGTACCTTTAAATGGAAATGGAGAGTGCAATTTCATGTATAGTTAATACTTTACAAGGAAAATAAGTTAAAAAAAATGGATTTATTGGGAATAGCTGTAATTGCAGTTATTTATGAAATAAAATGTTCGAGTCATGAAACAAAAGAATCTATCTACCCAGCAAAGTGGGTGTGGGTGCAACCAAATATTTTTGGAGTGTTGGCCAGCAATATAGGTGCCATGGAGTATTTTTCTAATTTTAAATTAGTTTAATGAGTAACATGAGTTAATTTAATCAGTAAGTTTTATTTATGGAGTAAAAGGTCAATGTAAGATACTAATCATAGAAATATATTAATTAATTAACGGGAGAGTATGAAACGAAAATGGTATCTATCCGAAAATATGACAATCCCAACACTATATACAAAGGACATCACCTATGTGATATAAGAGAACCGCAAGTAAAGTGTTCAATTATCAGCTATGAGGAAGGCGCAAATTAAATAAAGGTAGAAAAATAAAAAGGAAATAGGAAGGAGAAGAAGGAAGCATAAAGCGGCAAAAGCTCTTTCCTTTAGTGCAGAAAATGGAAGCCTTGCGCACAATCGCATTCAATCGAAAAATTTCATTATGGGCCTCTGAAGTCCTTCAAAGAAATAAAAAGAAACTAATTACAGGTATTCAATTCTGATCTCGCAGTTCTTAGTAAAGTGCTACACTAACTAATGTACCATTAACAGTGTTAGAAAATAATTGAAAAGAAATGGTAATCGAAAATATCAAGAGAATCGCGGCCTTATATATTTATATATATAAAGGGATAACGAAACGTTCAAGCGCAGAGTAGAAAACGAAGAAGCTGTTATATCCGAGGAAAGTGAAAGAAGAGTAAGAAGTCGTGGCGGAGTGAAGTTAACAAATTCATATAAAAGAGGAATTGCAAACAGCAAACAATAATCAATACTCCTTGGAACAATCGGACGCGAAATACACTCAATGAAAAAATAGATACGTTATGATACGTAATTTCTAGTAAAAAAAACCACAATATAAACTTACTATTGACCCATCAATAAATAGAATGTTATACAGTATACACTATATAGCTGGAATTTGGAAAAAGTTTTAATTAAGAGTTCCTTAAAAAAAAAACAATTATTCATCTAATTTACACATTATCACAGCCTCATCATTATTAGTGCCTGTCAAAAGTTCACTGCTGAACATAGGTTTCCTCCTAAATATTGCTACTTATCAACTTTACATATGCTGTTATATAATGTATTATATGTCAATTGTATGTCTTTACTTTTACTTAGGCATATTAGGCATGATACTAATAATAACCCTTATCCGCCGTCGTACGGTCTCACGCGGCGAATGGTAGTGAGCGAAATTCTTGAGTTATCATCTTGAGATATTTCAAGGTTTTTCCGCGATCTGGAGTCTTTATTAGTTTTGATCTAGAATACTGACTTTCATACAAAATTCCAAATGCACATACAGGGAGCAATACTACTAGTTTCATTGTATACTACAAAACAAAGGGATACAGAAAACGCTATAAGAGCAAGTTATGTAGAAGGTACAATTTGGCGGCCTTATCGCTGCAAAGAATTAAGAGCGACAAATGTTTTCCTACTAACTTCATTCAATTGGCGTGTCCAACTTAAGAAAGAAATAAAGAAAAAAATACTTTGCGAGGCACAACTACTGATGTACAACATAATATTATAAACACTTAACTAAAATCCAAAATTAAGTAACTATTTCAATTAAAATATACAGATAAATAATTTTTAATTAAATTTTAAACAATTATATTTTATTTTTATTTTGATTTTGTACGTAGGTCACCCCACAGTGATAACTTCGGAGATTACGGTCCCGAGACATATGATGAGACTTGTTAACAATAAAAGATGTACGCATTAATATTTCGGAACTGTATCCACCGAGTCAGGATTGCATGGACGTCAGGCATCTGGATGAACAGGATAGACCTTCCTCCTTACCAACAAATCACAAAGAGAAGAAGAAATACGTAAATAAAAACTATCTAATAGTTACAATATAAAACATATGATCACGATTTAAATAAGATAATGACTATTATAAATTATATAATACTTACTACATATCAACAAAATTGTGCATGATATATTCGTATTTTCTGTCCCGCTCCTACGCTTATTTACATCCTAATATGTGGCTCCACTAGATTTAGGTAGCATGTGCGAGATCGTAACCGGTTTTGCAATGAAATTGAAAATATTGTTAAAAAAGTAATTATTCTTTTTGCGATTGTTTTGTAACAGTCAAGGAATAGGTAGATTGTCTGTAACGTAATGGATGACCATTAATGAAATGCAATAGAATTAAAAATTACAAACATTTAGGTGTAACTGTGGAGTGAGATTAAATGATGATGAATATCATCCTCTACGATGATTTTGTACTACAACAAATTGATCAAATGTCTGTCCATAAAATTGGAAGTTGGCTTTTAACATTTTTTTAACGAATTATTGCCATAAGTATGGCCAATGCACTTGCAGTACAACGAACTCATAACAGGTAAGAGGCTCTCCGTTTAGCTCACTAACCAAATGAAACGCAGAAGCATAAGATGCCTCTACTTGACGCCGGTATTTTGCGAGGCAGCAGTACGAACCCAGTCGAGGCGGCCCATTCGATTAGCAGCAAAAGCTGCCTCTTGCCTCTACCACGTAAAAAAATTAGTTAGTCAAGTGTTACAGGCGGTGCTAAAAATCCTGGGCTATCTTTTTTAAATATACAGTACAGTATTAAATATTATTTTAAATTAATGTAAACTGAAAAAAATGTGGGACAATATTTAAAGAACTGTGAAGTTAAAAACGTACCAGTTAACGTTCATAAATGGCATATTTTTTGGGCAAACAATGTTACACAAACAAGGTAAGGAAATAAAGTGGCAACGTGTATTTTATAAATTTTGCAATTTATTATTTAAATAACACCTTAATTTTATCATTTATGAGGGGAAGTATAAAATAATTGTAACATAATATTGACTAATACGCCAATAACGTCAAGGTAAGCTTGACGGTAACTTTAAAGGCTTTGTGACAATATTTTATACAATAGTAGTAACTGTCATAATTACAAAAATTTTCGTAACTGCTAGATGAATTGCTTAAGCCGTTTTTATTTCTGTTAGTTATTTTTTTAAACACTTATGTACACTTACACATTGAATTTTTCAAAGTCAAAGAAAAGTTTATCCTTTTCACATTACGCTCATTATATATGTATACCAGGGTCATAAACTACTTTGTGTTAATGTTTATGACCCTAAACTACCTGCATATCATCATGGTAATCCCTCCAGTGGATTTTGCGTGAAACCCGAAAACACAGACGGACAGACCAACTAAGACTAAAAAATCACTGATTTGACTTAAGTATAATAATGCTTGACTATGCTAAAACTAGCGCAGGGTATAATATTATATATGAGTACTATATATATAATATAATATTAGATTTTTGAAGTGAATTATTAATTATTGATAATCAAATAATCTTGAAAGACGATACTTACGGAGTTTCTTTCGCCTGTTTCTTCTCCATCAGAGGAGTCTCTTTATCATGAAACGGTGGTAGATTGTAAAAAATCTAATATGTATATGTAATATCATTCCATTCATTCCATTTCTACAATCCGATCCATATATTCCGTTCAAATATAAAAAAAAACTTTAAATTAAAAGAAGTAATAATTTTTACTTGCCATTGTTGTCACTTTGTGTAACTATCATATTGTCAATTATTATTATCTCGTGTACTAATTTCACAACACATTGTATTTATTTAAGTAACCGTCTGGTTTCGCCTTACGGCAACTTCAGGGCAACGATATATAAGTAATCGACGGTTGCCCTGACAAGAGATTATAATTATGAATAAAATGAGGAAGTTTCGCTTATTTAAGAGACCATAAATACTTAACTGACGAGATGACAAAGTAACATAATATGCCACTTTACCTGCTAAAATTGACTAAAATACAAAACAAATCTAAAGGTTTTTGATAAAGGGCAAAATAACCTAATGAAATGCCAGGCGTAAATAATCATGACCAGTGACGGACAGAAGGTGCGATGTTTATGGTAGAGCATTCGCTCATCATCCTGCAGAACATGGCAAATACTGGAATGCGTCCGAACTTGGGAAAGGCCTATCTATACACAGTAAGTCTGTTTCGAGGCTGACAAAGAAGAAAATAAAGAAAATTACATAAAAATATCCAAAATCACTTTTACTCTAAGCAAAAATAAATGAATTCTTAAAGGATTGAAAATAGTGATTTGACTGCCTTCTGTTTTAATTTTGGATTTCTATAGCTACGGTAAAGGAGAACGACTAATGAAGCTTAAAGCCCATCCAGTGTAAGCGACGATGGCACCACCCGCAGTAAATGAGATGAGAAATTATGATCGTTCAACTGTGTTGACCCCTTTTGCACCCTTGAGTTTCTGTTGCGTTTTATGAAGTGTGATATAAATGAACTAGTTTTATATATTAAGTTGAATATGCGTTTATGAATATGTGTGAAAACAAATTGCATATCCTTTATATTAAATTATTTCACCGAATTTCGATAGCACCACTTTACATATAAGGAATATACCGATATTCCTGGAAATGTGTGGATGAATAAACAATTAATGGTTTCTTTTGGAAATTCTTTGAATAAAAATTAAAGAAATGAATGATTTTGAATAAATAAATGAATAAGAATATAAATTGTATTATGTAGTGCGATTAATAATAAATTGTGCTTCTATTGTGCGATAGTACAAACCAGCTTGCTTGCTATCGTTGAGTATTATTTTAACTTTTCAACTACTTCAAAAAAGGAGGAGGTTTTAAATCGACTTTATTTTCTTAATGAACTTAAGTAACTTATTATTTAAACATTTCTTAACTGAATTAGATGATTCATCCGCCTTTCATCATTTCGGAGATCCTGCCTGGAAGTTGTTTTTGTTTTTAAATGGATATTTGATTATGGTACTATCCGACATAATTTTTAAATAACAATATTTTTTTTTAATAAATGTAATATTTTTTTAATAACGTTATATATAGTTCAAAAACTGCTAATATCCGAATATCAATATCTGTCTATATCTGTTAATCTAGGAATTTAGTTCTTTCATTTAGTACAACTTATCTTACCATAACATTACATTCAACATTCAAGGAATAAACCAAACAGTGACAGGCACATAGAACGATATTGGTACCAACACTAACATATGAAAGCGAAAGCTGGTTATGGCAGAAGAGGCACGAAAGCAGGTTAAATACAGTAGAAATGAGAGCGTTAAGAAGTATGATTGATGTGAAGATAACTGACAGAGTTCGAAATAATGTGATCAGAGAGTATTGTGGCGTGAAAGACGATGTAGTGACATGAATTGAGAAAAGGATGCTGAGCGGGTTTGGACATGTGAAGAGGATGAATGAAAGTAGGTTGACGAAACAAATATGTGAGGTGAGTGTAAATAGTCGGAAAAGGAAGACCTAGGCAAACATTTCACGATCAAATCGGAGATAAGATTTTCACACTATTCTAATCCCGACAAACGGGTTAAAGAAATATGTATAATATATAATACGATAGTAATGGATACGTCAGATTAGTTTAAAAATACATGAACTTGTATCAGATAAAAATACATAGGCTTAATACATCCAGTGATCTAATTAGAAAATACTCAAAAAAAAAATAATCTAGACTTAAATAGCTTAGTACCATCGTGTGCCACAATACCGTAGATGTATGGGTTGCCTAAAATACACCACAAATGCTCCACTATGTTTTATAGTGAGTCAAATCGAACTTACAGATTGGCTCAACATGTAGCAAAAATTATTTTACCACACAAACGATATACTTGAGCACACACAAAGGATTCATATGACTGTGTTAGTGAGATAAAACATCTACGTCTTATAAGTTATAATGAATCAATTGTAAGATGTCACCTACAGTCACTATTCACATGCCTACCTGTTGAAGACTGAATTTCAATTGTAACTTGGAAGCTAGCAGAGAGTAATATGTCAGTCGAATATGCAGTTGTGGAAGGAAGAATTCTAGAAACAAACAGACGGTGTGTCAAACGGTTCCCCTGTATCAGTAGTCAACTGTTCGTATCGCCGTATCGTTCGTTCGTTCATCTGTGTGCAACATTATGTTTAATCAGACATTTGCGATCTCAATAACAATCTTGAGTCCATTAGAGATTGATCGCAAAGATTTGGAGATACAGTTAATCCATAATAAATATGATCACGTCTATTCTTACTGTTCCAAGCTTAACTAGTATTCTATTCATCAAAGGCGCCGCTCCACATTTCTGTTGTCCACAGTTCTCATTGTATTCTGTATTAACTGATTCCAATTCTCTTTCATATCTTAAGAACAATTTCCAATATCTTTATTCTACTCACGACAGACCTGGTTCCTCGTTCCATAAACCAACATTAGATTCGTAAGTAAGAATTTAAGAACTAAATCAAATAAAAACTTGATTTGATATGTCTATTTATGAACATATGCAACTGAAAAAAAAGAAAATCCTTTTTTAATTACTTACTTACTACTAAATGGATAAGAAGATATTTGTTCTGCGTTCAATCATTATTTTCAAAGAACTTTAGTAGTCGTACAGATAAATATTCCTTTCATTTATCTAGTAAATACTTTCATTTGGATATTATCTATTTTATTTTAGAGAGCAAAGATTGATATCAGTAAGTGCACCCTTGTGAAACATTTCCACCGATGTCTTTTGCCAGATGCATGGAACCTTTGGGAATCCATTTATTCAAGATTTTCAATAGATGCCTACAATGGTTCTTTTTTCTTTCCAATTGTATAACAGGACTTTTCAAAAGAATGGAAAATAGACCACGTAGTACCCATATATAAAACAGTTTAAACACATCAATTGAAAACTATCGGTAAAATACACAACCGAATTAAACATTTGTTGTCTTCCCGGATCCCAACTGAACAGCATAGATTCTTGAAAGGACGTTCCACCTTATCACGTGTTACACGTGATAAGGTGGAACACGTGATAAACACATTTGTTTATTTTGTAAAGGTTAAATAAAAAATTGTATATATTTTAGTCGTTTCTAACAACTTTCTCTCCAATGCATATTTGGAATATTTTGACAGTTGTTGTGCCAGTCTCCGTCTTAGTGTTCAGACCAATGATACAAATCGTAATTTTATTTTTGACTGATGGTGGCTACTGCAGCCTATGGACACCTGTAAACAACTTCAATCAAAGAAGGTTATAAATGCGCTGGCACTCCCGAAGATCATATTTTATGATCCTTTCTACAATATTTTATGATATTTTAACTCAAAACCATAAAGGATATTTTACTTTTTCCGTCTAGTAGGACATCGAATGTTAAGCGAAGTTGTTTTACAATTTAATCGAACGAAGAAGCATTGATGCATTTATAAAAATAACGCAACTGGGTCGAGCTTGCGCTGATTTCACTACACTCGTTTTACGCAAATCTGACGTGATCGTCAATAAAACTATTTGTGGAAGTTATTGTAAAAGATGCCAAGGAGTTTTTAACACAGACTAGTTATTTGTTTTCAACAAAGCTCATTTGTCCGAAGATGACGCGTGTTTAATCAATTACACTCATTAGACTTCAAACAAATAAAGTATGTTTAGTCACACCAGCTCATAATTTCATGTTTATTCCGGATACATACCCAAGACTCATGTAAAAGAAGAATGGGGTAAGGCATACTTATAACATTTAATTAATTTATTTATGGGAAATGGTGTTAGCGAGCGGCTTACCTGATGGTAATGATTGGTGATGATTACCCTCGCCCATGTACATCTGCAACAGCAGAGGAGTGCAGATGCGTTGCCAGCCTTTAAGGATATTTGGGGGATGGGAGGGGGTTGGGGAGAGGGGAAAAGGCTCCGGTTACCTAACTCACCGAACAAAATGCAGAAGCACAAGATGCCTCTTCTTTACGCTGGTATTCTGGGACTCCGTGGCACTACCCCGACCGAGCTGGTCCATTCGAGCAGCAACAAAAGCCGCCACTTGGCTCTACCAAGTATAAAAAATGTTTAATAAATATTAAAACAGCATTTAAAGCCGAGGCTGAACTTTCGAGTACCACAGTTTAACATTGTGCGATGAAAAGTATCATATTCACACAATGCCTTATCCGTAGATTAATATAAATTTCTTCAAAAATTTAACTATAAAGCTTTTCAATTAGTATGCCACTAGTTTTTAATTATAAGCGATTTGTGGATATTTTCCATTATCTCAGTGCATTTTACGTCACAATCGTCATAAATTAAATGCATAACTTAAGTATAATTTTGTATTAAAGCTGCGTACGAGGTCTGTAATCATAGTTACATACAAAAATGTCTGGATTTTCGCAATTTTCGCCAGAATATTATCAGCCAAGCGAGAAATTAAAGTAGCCGTGAACGGCATAAAATTAACTAAATCTCTTCCCGAGTTGGGAGTGTAAAGTCTTAAGGTGGCGTTGGATTTCATCCGTACATTTACCAACTAACTTATTTATTAAATTTAAGCTTATAATTTTATTATTACTCGTTTTACACTATTGCTTTTACAAAACGGGATAAGAGTTTAAATTAATTATTAGTAATTGTAAGTTATCTATCTCATTACCAACACACAATTTTCCTAAAAGTGAGAATAGGTCTTTGCCCTGTAGAAGATATTGGATATATTTTGATTTCAAACTTGCCAGGCAAATATGACAATATCAAAGGATATTGGTATTTGCCAGTCCTATAGCAGCCAATGGAATTTTCTAGATTTTCAAACACTGTAAATAACTGAATTTCATGATTACACGGTAGAGATAAATGAAAATTATATATTTTCGCGTCTCTCTTTACCAAATAAAATAAAATAAGTAAATTTTTCCAATGTATAAAATAAGTAAATTATTTGATAACTCGTCAAGTAAACATATATAAATTTTCTTTAATAAAATTATTTTAAAACTATTATTGATTAATGATCTACAATAGTTTCTTGACTACAAACTAGTTTAACGTTGTTAAGTCTACACTAAGATAGGGTAACTTCATCATCATCATCGTCATTTCAGCCTATCAGAAGTCCACTGCTGAACATAGGCCTCCCCCAAAGATTGCCACGAAGCTCGGTCCTGAGCCACCTGCATCCATCGACTTTCCGCAACACAAGATAGGGTAACTTAAGGTTAGTATAATAATATACTCGTATTATTTCACATTCTTATGGTAATACTAACACTTACCAGCAGCCGAGAAAGTTAAAGTAAACGAATTGGCCTTTTTGAGACTTTAAAGCTTAAACTGGGGACTCCAGGACATACTTAAGTTTCTTTTAAAGTGTAAAGTAAAGTAACAGCCGATATATGTCTCAGGTGTTATTTCGCTCACAAATTTTAATCCCTTGCATTTATTTACAATATGCTATAGTGATTTTGTTGATTATCCTAAATTATCTTGAACTTTTAGTTAAGAACTTTATTTATTATGTATATCAGAAAAGTGGTGTCGGATTTTTTACGCCGCCACCACATTTATTTCTTTTGTCATGATGATTTAATTAAGCGACCTCATTTTTATTAAGTAGTTTTGTGGCAGATATAATGGATTTTTATTTCATCATCATCATCATCATCATTTCAGCCTATTAGAAGTCCACTGCTGAACATAGGCCTCCCCCAAAGATTGCCACGAAGCACGGTCCTGAGCCACCTGCATCCATCGACTTCCCGCAACACTGCGCAGGTCGGCACTCCATCTTGTGGGGGGTCGTCCTACACTGCGTTTGCCCGTACGTGGCTGCCACTCGAGAACCTTTTTTCCCCAGCGGTTGTCAGTTCTGCGAGCTATGTGGCCGGCCCATTGCCACTTCAGCTTGCTGATCTTTACGGCTATGTCGGTTACCTTAGTTCTGCTGCGGATATTATCGTTGCAGACTCTATCACGCAGAGAAACACCGAGCATAGCCCTTTCCATAGCGCGCTGAGCAACTTTGAGCTTCCTCATACGGGCTGCAGTGAAGGACCAAGTCTCGGATCCGTATGTCATCACTGGCAACACGCACTGATTGTATACTTTCGTCTTGAGGCTTTGCGGTATACTCGACGAGAAGATATGACGTAGTTTCCCGAACGCAGCCCAGCCGAGTTGGATTCGTCGATTAACCTCTGAGTCGAAGTTGGACTTACCTAATCGGACAATTTGTCCCAGGTATACGTACTCGTCTACAACTTCGAGCCTATTGTTCCCAACAACAACCGGTATTGGTGTGACATGGACGTTTGACATGAACTTCGTCTTGTCCATGTTCATCTTAAGACCAACCTGTTGGGAGACGTTATTGAGGTCATTGAGCATTGTACTAAGCTCCTCCAGCGATCCTGCCATAAGAACTATGTCGTCGGCAAATCGAAGGTGAGTGATGTATTCGCCATTGATGTTGATACCGTATCCTTTCCAGTTCAGCTGCTTGAAAACATCTTCCAATGCAGCGGTGAAGAGTTTCGGGGATATGACATCACCCTGTCTTACACCTTTCTGCAGTTGGATTGGTTTCGTACTCTGATTCTGTACTCGGATAGACATCGTAGCCTCATTGTACAAACACCTCAGCACTTCGATATACCGAGAGTCAATCTGGCACCGCTGGAGAGACTGTAGCACCGCCCAAATTTCCACTGAAGGCTTTCTCATAGTCCACATACGCCAGACATAATGGCAAGTTGTACTCCTCGGCCTTCTGTACAATCTGGCGAAGAGTATGTATGTGGTCTATGGTACTATAGCCTTTTCGGAATCCGGCTTGTTCGGGAGGCTGGATTTTTATTTGCCACGACTTAAGCGTGCTTAAACGGATCTCCGTAACTCGCTGTGATCTTTTTGGGACATATCTGCCATGCGATTTTCAAAGTTTTTGCCTTCAGCCGCCTCTTACGAAACGAAGACGAAAAATATTAATGGAAAAAATCATTATCTATGTAGCCATAAAACTGTAAAAAAACTGCATTAGTATTTATACATAAAGTGACATCTCTAGAATCAAATTAATGATTTAAGCGCATAAGAGTATTCATTGGAGGAATATAAAGAAGAATGAGAATCACGGTGTTTGAGTGTACATTTGCTATAATATAATAAGCTGTGCAGACTTTGGAAATTTACAGGTTTGCTTAAAGAATACTTTCATTACTAGCTCTTAAACGAGCAACTAAGCAAACGAATTTATCGAACCGAAATCCAAGTGGTTTTTTTATACGTGTATTCGTTTCTAATTTTAGTTTATTTATATTTTTTTTTTAAATTGTTTTTAGTTTATTTATGTAAAAGTTTTCAATACTCTCCTCTAATCTACTAAGTAAATATTGGCATTAAAGTGTTCTCAAACAAGTGAAGACATATTAGACGTGATTATATGGAATTAATAAAGTTCCTTCGTGAAGCGGTAAGACAGTCAGTTTGTAATGAATTCCTTCACTAAAGTTACAAAATTTCATTTCCCCTTCTCTGATTTGCATACACAATGAAATTTAAAACATTATTAGCTTACTTCTACAAACTGCCAGGGTTATTTAAAATGAACGTTACAGATTTTGAAAGCACGTTGCATCTGAATATAAATTAAGTGAGTTTTTTTAGGTAAACATGATAATAATTCTCAAATTTTGTTTTGTATAAATAATAATTGGTATGGTAAAAGAAAGATTTATGTATAATATTAATCGCGGAGGCAGTTTACATACTTAAATAGTACGTAAACAAACATCCAGACCCTGAACAAATGTTTGTATCCGTACAAATGCTTGTCTCGTTCGGTAAGTGAACCCGCGGCCGCTGCGCTGCGGCCAAGGTCTTATCCACACGCCACATTGTACATTAAATGATTTAAGATTATGAAACATGATGATTTTGTTTTACTTTATTTTACTAATAAACCGTACCGAAGAGTAATTGTTATATTTCTTAGGTTTATTTAATACTAATCTACAGTTTAAGTAATATTTACTCTAATTAAACACATTATATAAAAAATTAATCAGTAATGTTTCCTATAAAATAATAAATATTAATATGATTAACTGTAGACTGGCGATAGAATAGAGATTGGGCATTGTAGCTTAGCCATTGTGAATACGGACTCTGATCAGAGCGGCTGGGCATTATTACGTGACTGTTGCGAAGTAACTACAATTCAGAAGACTGCTATACCTCTTCTACTTTCCCGTTTGCCGTCTTGAGAGTTTGAGAAGTGTATGAATTTTCTAATTTGTTGACATTCATGCAAATCCGAAATTATATGTACCTGAAATGCTAATTGAAGTAGACTGACGACGTCGACGTGTGTTTGTTAATTATTCAGGCCTTTAAAGACCGCAGGAAATTGTTTAAAATAAACTGCTTTATTAGATTTCAAAGTTTATGCCAAAATCGCTAGATATGAAAATTTAATGGTTCATGTTAAACGGAGAAAGAACGGTTGTAAGAGCTCTGCAAATGTTATTAATAATTTAACCTAAGTAAGCAAAGACGGGACAACGAGAAGTCTCCTTCACTCTCGAGACTCCTGACTAAAACCGTCACGTTTTTCTTTGTCTAATCGGAGAATAGTGCAAACACCTCTCTCCGTGAAGCTATTAAGATGTTATTTCGAGATCAGCAATAAGTGCCGGTATTGGAGTAACACTGTTGGCGCAGTGGCCTTGACAGCTTCGGTGGAAGATATTTGCGAGCTGAAGGCATTCGAGTAAAATTAATTTAAGGAGCGATGACATTGCTGACGCTCTGGTGTCGCGTTATGATCTCTGTTAACAAAGGAAAGACTTCCGACAAAGACTAGAGAGGGCTCGCAGAAACCCAAGAGGGCTCTTAACGAGATGCGAGACCTCTTCTTGTTGTTGTATTTTGGTGTATTTATTAGTGTATGGTGTAAGTGGTGGCTAAGTCTCGAACGCGTTATCCTTAAGAATGATGATGTCATCATCGTCGAGGTATTTAACATCCGACTCCCTTGGGACAGGTTTGTTGATAACTGTATTTTTGGCAAATACTTTAGGGGGCGTACGTTTTAAAGATTATTCTTGTTAATCTATCACTATTAGAATTATTTGGCACTCGACCGCACCCCAACACCGATGGCCCTTAATCCCTAAGTGAAACCTTTTTCCTGCAGCAGCGCTCAGGACAACAGCACTCTTCACATGTCATTTATTATGATAGTATGTATGTAAGTATGCATACATTTTGTGTTATATATATATTTTGTTTATTTAAGTCATTGAATATCTTAAGATATTACTGCTAAGATATTTATGTCTTTTTATTTTATTAATCACATTTATATTCTAAACTTTTATGCACCTTAACAATATCCTCGGGTTGACTGGCAGAGAATGCCAAAAGGTATTATTATCGTCCACCCTTCGTATTGCTTTTCTTAAGGTATACAAGTTTTCCATAAATAACAAAAAATCTGCGGTACTTCTCTTGATTCCCTACATAGTCGGCTTGATGAAGTGGGAAGGCCATTGTGAACTTTCAGTTGGTACAAGCTCGACATATCTTGTCTTTGCCCCGGCCAGTACGGGTTTGCATTAAGTATTTCCCCAAGTAAAATGAAATTGGAATGATGGTAAATCATTTGCATTAATTAAGACAATATGACATAGTGACATCTTAACTTGGTAGAGCCAAGCGGCGGCTTTTGCTGCCGCAGGAATGGGCCGGCTCGTCCGGATAAGTACCACGGCCTCGCAGAATACCGGCGTGAAGTAGAGGCATCTTGTGCTTCGGCGTTTCTTGCGGTGAGTGAGGTAACCGGAGGCCCTCTCCCCCCTCCCCCCTCCCCAAATATGGTAGCGGTATATAATTTTGAGCTACCCCAGGAGGGTACCAGTACCGACAGTTCTGGAGAATCCCTCACTGAGCATCCACGTTCAGGCTTTCCTACGCTACCTAATCGTGGATGCTCAGTCTGCCCCGCGTATTCTGGGGGGGGCAATATTCCGCTCTCTTTCTTTCCTACCCGAGGCAAACGCAGCAAGGAAACTATGGCATCCCCTACCGCGCTCACCGTGGATTTCTGCAATATCAGGGGACTCCACTCGAACCTTAGCGCCGTTCATTACCATCTTGAAACGGCGAAGCCGGCCTTGCTCTTTCTTACAGAGACTCAGATATCGTCTCCGGCTGATACCTCTTATCTCCATTACCCGGGGTACAAACTGGAACACTCCTTTGTGCCCCGTGCCGGAGTTTGCGTATACGTCAGAGATGATATCTGTTCTCGACGCCTCGGTAGTCTTGAAGGTTTGGACCTAACTACCCTTTGGCTGCGCATCGACAGCGACGACCATCCGCGCGTCTATGCGTGCCTTTACAGATCCCATAGCGGTAATACCGTAACTGACCGACTCATCGACCACATCCAAATGGCTACAGATTCCGTGCTACAACAGATCCCATCCGCAGAGATCGTGATTCTCGGCGATTTTAATGACCACCACACCGATTGGCTCGGTTCTCGCATAACGGATCATGCGGGAGATCGGTTCACGACTTTGCATTAGCATATGGCCTGACACAACTGGTAACCTCGCCGACGCGGATCCCAGACGTGGACCCTGTTGGACCTTTTCCTGACCTCACACCCGGACGGATATTTGGTCTCAGTCGATGCCCCTCTTGGCTCGTCGGACCACTGTCTGATCCGGAGTGTAGTGCCTATCGCGCGCCGATCCCGAACGCGATCTGCGGGCTTCCGCCGTGTGTGGCACTATAGGTCGGCAGATTGGGATGGAATGCGGTCTTTCTTTGCTTCCTACCCATGGGGGCAGGTTTGCTTCTCGCTGGATGATCCCAACGTCGTTGCAGATTCTGTCACCGATGTGGTACTTCAGGGAATGGAACTTTTTATTCCGTTCTCTGCAGTGCCTGTCCGAGGTAAATCCCAGCCTTGGTTTGGTCGCACCTGCAAAATAGCGTCACGCCGAAAGCGGAAGTGCTACCAGGCCTGGGCCGATGCATCGGCGTCTCGGGATGCAAAAACCAGTGCTCTTAAAAACGAGTACAACTCTGCCTCCAGGTCCTTCAAAAGAGTTATCGCTGCGGCAAAGTTCAAGCACAAGGCTGTCCAGGGGAATTTCTGTCAGCCATCTCTCCCATCTATACACAAGGAGGATGATTCGCTGGCCCATACTGCAAAAGAGAAAGCCGATCTCTTGGGCTCTCTTTTTGCATCCAACTCGACTCTTGATGACCGGGGAAACTCTCCACCTACCATCCCGTGGTGTAAGTGCTCCATGCCGGAAATTCAGTTTCTGCAGAGCTCAGTGCGAAAGGCACTCCGCTCCCTGGACATTCATAAGTCGAGTGGGCTGGACGGAATCCCTCCAATTGTGCTGAGGATGTGTGCCCCTGAGTTGGCACCGGTTCTCACGCGTCTTTTCCGGCACTCCTACTCTTCAGGCGTCGTCCCGGAATCTTGGAAGACAGCATTTGTGCATCCAATACCCAAAAAAGGCGACCGCTATGATCCGTCCAACTACAGGCCTATTGCCATCACCCCTTTGTTATCTAAAATAATGGAGTCACTCATCAACACCCAGCTCCTGAGGTACCTGGAGGAACACCAGCTAATCAGTGACCGACAGTACGGTTTCCGTCGCGGACGATCAGCTGGTGATCTTCTAATTCACCTGACTCACCGATGGGCAGAAGCAGTTGAGTCTAAGGGGGAGGCTTTGGCGGTTAGTCTGGACGTAGCGAAAGCATTTGATAGGGTTTGGCATAAAGCGCTTCTTTCAAAGCTTTCATCTTACGGGGTTCCTGAGAGATTGTGCAACTGGGTCACCAGCTTCCTCACGGATCGGAGCATCAAGGTTGCTGTCGACGGTGCATGCTCGGACCCCAAACCCGTGAATGCTGGTGTTCCACAAGGCTGTGTGCTATCTCCCACTCTGTTCCTTCTGCATATCAACGACATGCTACAAATCAGTAGCATTCATTGCTATGCAGACGACAGCACGGGTGATGCCCTATATACAGGCCGTGCGAATATTTCTCGGGAACACGTCGACGAGTGCCGGAACAAACATGTGTCTGACGTTGAGACCTTGTTATTCAAAGTCTCGGATTGGGGTCGACGTAATTTGGTCCTATTCAACCCCAAAAAGACACAGGTTTGCGCGTTCACCACTAAAAGAATCCCTTTGTCGTTTCTCCTCTTTTGAGAACATTCCCTTATTGGCTCAGCCAGTATCAGAATCTTTGGCGTTGACATATCGAGCGACGTTCAGTTCCGTGGTCATTTGGTGGAAAGGCCAAATTGGCCTCAAAAGCTTGGTGTGCTCTGTAGAGCGGGACGGTATTTCATGCCGGTCCACCGTTTGCAACTTTATAAGGCGCAAGTTCGGCTACATGGAATACTGTAACTGACCGACTCATCGACCACATCCAAATGGCTACAGATTCCGTGCTACAACAGATCCCATCCGCAGAGATCGTGATTCTCGGCGATTTTAATGACCACCACACCGATTGGCTCGGTTCTCGCATAACGGATCATGCGGGAGATCGGTTCACGACTTTGCATTAGCATATGGCCTGACACAACTGGTAACCTCGCCGACGCGGATCCCAGACGTGGACCCTGTTGGACCTTTTCCTGACCTCACACCCGGACGGATATTTGGTCTCAGTCGATGCCCCTCTTGGCTCGTCGGACCACTGTCTGATCCGGAGTGTAGTGCCTATCGCGCGCCGATCCCGAACGCGATCTGCGGGCTTCCGCCGTGTGTGGCACTATAGGTCGGCAGATTGGGATGGAATGCGGTCTTTCTTTGCTTCCTACCCATGGGGGGCAGGTTTGCTTCTCGCTGGATGATCCCAACGCCGTTGCAGATTCTGTCACCGATGTGGTACTTCAGGGAATGGAACTTTTTATTCCGTTCTCTGCAGTGCCTGTCGGAGGTGAATCCCAGCCTTGGTTTGGTCGCACCTGCAAAATAGCGTCACGCCGAAAGCGGAAGTGCTACCAGGCCTGGGCCGATGCATCGGCGTCTCGGGATGCAAAAACCAGTGCTCTTAAAAACGAGTACAACTCTGCCTCCAGGTCCTTCAAAAGAGTTATCGCTGCGGCAAAGTTCAAGCACAAGGCTGTCCAGGGGAATTTCTGTCAGCCATCTCTCCCATCTATACACAAGGAGGATGATTCGCTGGCCCATACTGCAAAAGAGAAAGCCGATCTCTTGGGCTCTCTTTTTGCATCCAACTCGACTCTTGATGACCGGGGAAACTCTCCACCTACCATCCCGTGGTGTAAGTGCTCCATGCCGGAAATTCAGTTTCTGCAGAGCTCAGTGCGAAAGGCACTCCGCTCCCTGGACATTCATAAGTCGAGTGGGCCGGACGGAATCCCTCCAATTGTGCTGAGGATGTGTGCCCCTGAGTTGGCACCGGTTCTCACGCGTCTTTTCCGGCACTCCTACTCTTCAGGCGTCGTCCCGGAATCTTGGAAGACAGCATTTGTGCATCCAATACCCAAAAAAGGCGACCGCTATGATCCGTCCAACTACAGGCCTATTGCCATCACCCCTTTGTTATCTAAAATAATGGAGTCACTCATCAACACCCAGCTCCTGAGGTACCTGGAGGAACACCAGCTAATCAGTGACCGACAGTACGGTTTCCGTCGCGGACGATCAGCTGGTGATCTTCTAATTCACCTGACTCACCGATGGGCAGAAGCAGTTGAGTCTAAGGGGGAGGCTTTGGCGGTTAGTCTGGACGTAGCGAAAGCATTTGATAGGGTTTGGCATAAAGCGCTTCTTTCAAAGCTTTCATCTTACGGGGTTCCTGAGAGATTGTGCAACTGGGTCACCAGCTTCCTCACGGATCGGAGCATCAAGGTTGCTGTCGACGGTGCATGCTCGGACCCCAAACCCGTGAATGCTGGTGTTCCACAAGGCTGTGTGCTATCTCCCACTCTGTTCCTTCTGCATATCAACGACATGCTACAAATCAGTAGCATTCATTGCTATGCAGACGACAGCACGGGTGATGCCCTATATACAGGCCGTGCGAATATTTCTCGGGAACACGTCGACGAGTGCCGGAACAAACTTGTGTCTGAAGTCGAGACCTTGTTATTCAAAGTCTCGGATTGGGGTCGACGTAATTTGGTCCTATTCAACCCCAAAAGACACAGGTTTGCGCGTTCACCACTAAAAGAATCCCTTTGTCGTTTCTCCTCTTTTGAGAACATTCCCTTATTGCCTCAGCCAGTATCAGAATCCTTGGCGTTGACATATCGAGCGACGTTCAGTTCCGTGGTCACTTGGAGGGAAAGGCCAAATTGGCCTCCAAAAAGCTTGGTGTGCTCTGTAGAGCGGGACAGTATTTCATGCCGGTCCACCGTTTGCAACTTTATAAGGCGCAAGTTCGGCCCCACATGGAATACTGTTCTCATCTCTGGGCAGGGACACCCCAGTACCAACTCCTTTCATTTGACTGCATCCAACGTCGAGCGGCTCGAATTGTCGGCGACCAAGCTCTCTCTGATCGGCTTGATCCTTTGGCCTTGCGAAGAGATGTTGTTTCTCTATGCATTTTTTACAAAATTTTCCACGGGGAATGTTCTGAGGAACTTTTCGGATTGATCCCAGCTGCTGAGTTTCACCATCGTACATCGCGACAGAATTCGAAGTTCCATCGATACCACCTAGATGGATGGCATTCCACCACAGTGCGTTTTAATCGAAGTTTTCTGCCACGCACTTCGATTTTGTGGAATCAGCTGTCGCCAGCAGTATTTCCAAACAGTTACGACTTAGGGACCTTCAAGAAAAGAGCTTATTCCTTCCTTAAAGGCCGGCAGCGCATCTGTAGCTCCTCTGGTGTTGTGGATGTTCGTGGGCGTCAGTGATCACTTACCATCAGGTGAGCCGCACGCTCGTTTGCCCCCTTCTTCTATAAAAAAAAAACATGGATAAAAGTTAAGAGGTGGTCGATTAAACCAAATACTTATTGGTCACTATCACTACGTATGGTTTCGGAATAAATAAACTTCAATCAATGTATACAAAGCGAATTATATCTGACATTTAAGTCGTATTAATAATAGATTCAACGTATAAGGTTTAGCCTATCTATACCATAAAGGCTGATACTGTAAGTTATAAACGTAACAGAAAAAAATACTATTACTGCTAGACTAACAAATTATAACGGACCGAGTATTTCAATATATTTTTTAATTTTTTTTATATTTTTTTAGGATACAATCTTCTATGATGAAAAATCATTAAAAACTTTATTCCTAAGCTATTTAGCATTTTTTAATTATTACGCAACTCTTCCTTCGTGACATACCAAAATATTGACATTCAATTGTATAAACATAGAAAGAGTGGGGCAGGAACAAAAATAAACGCATATACACCGAGCTCCCGCCACGCATTTCAGATTTGACACATTCTCTTTACGCGAATTCATCGCGATCAAAAGAAAATTATTTGCGGGGCATATTAAGTGAACTAAATATTAGTTTTATTATTTATTCAGTTGTTTACTATTGCCAGGCTCAAAAATTAATAAGAATTGATATATAAAAGTGAAAAATGTTTAACCATTCGAGTGGTTCTTTTAAAGTTCGATACTGTCGTAGCAGCTACACATCGAAGAACAGTTCTGAACCTTCAAAAGGTAACTAATTGATTTCAAAACAAAATATATAAAAAACAATTCTCATATTTTATTTCAGCTTTCCTGTTGATCTTATACTACTACTAAACGTTTTACCGTACGGAACAACTGTACCATGGCGCTTTAAATTTTTCAGCAGTGAACTTATGATAGGCTGAACTGATGATGAATAATGTAACATTTGAAACTCTATTGTTAAGACACATGAATGAATATCATATCAGAAAAAATAAAAAAAGCTAGTAAATAAACCACATATTCGAAATGCGTACTTCGACTATTAATTGAGGATACAATAACCGTTGATGTTAATATTATTTAACCCATGTAACTTGTTAGCTATTACTAGAAAATCCAAAAAAGTATTGTTGCTCAACGGCTATCCAATGAATACCTGGAAACAAACAGATAATTAATTTGTAAAATTATTTAAGAATAACGTCACGTTATACAAAAGTCTTTGTGGTAGGCCAAATGCACGAACTTACACATGTTTGACTCAGTACACGTTGACTCGGAGGACTTCTCCATTTTGATTATGAGCACGATGATATCTGTTTAGTTACCAAAAAAGCTCCAGTGGTCCGAGTTCGATCTTCGGTGCCGGTACCACTAAATTAATGGCAATTTTAAGTGCAGTATTTACCACGTGCACGACGATGGAAAATGTCGTGATGAAACCTGCATGTCTAAGAAATAATAAAAAAAATATCATTTCGAGGATATGTGAAGCTCGCCAAGCCGCACTGGAGCAGCTTGACGAGTTCTTCCGGGCTCCAAAAATTCACTCAGATATTTGAGAATGAGGCCTTTACCCAGCTGTGGGCACTTACAGGCTGCTACTTTTGCCAAAAACCTCAGTACGTATAGACGACACGTGGAAAGCCCTATAAGCGGGTTAGGTCTCGAAGATTGAGGTGAGATTAAAGCTATTTCCTTTGTTGGATCTCACAACAGCCACGAGAAGAGAGGGTGGCAGATAATTACTTCACTATTATGTTTTGTAAAGATGGCATATTCTCCTGTACACACGGACAAATATAATAATTACATTAATTTTGAGAATCTTAAATTATTCGTAATATGTACTTAACCTTAAGATAGACTTAGTAATTTTATGTAAAAAGAGGTGGTCAGCCTGTTTGCCCAAATTTACCATGCTGGGCGGGCGGGATGGTGAGCGCAGTGGCGATGTCCTTCCACTAGTGATGGTGATCCTCTTCTATTTGGGTTCAGTATATTTGGATAGATTTACTACCATTAATCTTGATTCAACGTTTCGTTCGGTGAGTGAGGTAAGCAGTGGCTTATTTCTTATGCATATCCTTCCTCGTTATACTCTCTCCCGTCTCTCAAATATCCTTAGAGGCCGGCAATGAACCTGCAGCACCTCTGGTATTACAGATGTAATCACTTACCATCCGGTGGGCCGCTTACTCGTTTGCCTGTTACTTCAAAGGGAAGAATTAAGTGACTGGAATAAGAGGAATTTTTTTATTTAGAACTAATGAACACCTTATACACCTTGCATATTTTGTTATTGTCAACCGATCTCAAAGTTTAGAGCTTTGAGGGTTGTATTTTTAAATCCTGATCGATAAAATCAAATGAAGTATTCAAAATATAAAAAATGTATACCGACGATCAATACGAGAATGAAAAGAACATAAAATAAAATTGAATGCAATAAAACGGTGGTGTGATTGTGGCGCGCCGTATTCCAGAGCAATAATTGTTAGATGTGCGGAGACTTCGGCAATATCTGCTGCGGATTCCTGGTTCTATTGTTAGGCGCACTCTTCGCTATTATGTCCAATAGGTCCATTAAGTATATATCACATGATGTACGCATATTACATATTTCGTTTCATCGTTTTTAATGTTATCTTTTTAGCTTGTTGTACACGATGTAGATCGACGTAGATTAAATTATTAAAAAAAAACATACAGCTATACAAAAGTATACACTATAAAAAGCAATAAAAATAAACTTTAGCACTACTATGAATTTCACTGTCACTTATGCTGATGAACCAGATACAAACACATATCTGATTTTGTGTTAAGAAACGTTTATAAACATCCGTTTTTATGTTGGAGCATAAAAATATAGACTAATGTATGTCCGTACATGAATGCGTCTTTAGCATATCTTTATTTTAAAATGTAAATAAATTATACTTATCGTGAACATGCAACTTCGAAACGTTAATCTATATTGTCAACACCATTGTGAATATTTATTTTTCACTAGGTGTTAGGGTTTCGTCCTTCTCTGCCTAGAAGGCAAATTGTGGATTAGTTACCTGTATCGAAAGCCAGTATAATTACGCGCTGTGAGGTATTTAGTCTTAGTCGTCAGGGGACAACGCATCTTTAACCACTCATCATTAAGTGGACTGTCAGCTAGTAACACCAATTATTTTACTAAACTAGTATATCAGCCTTCACCTTTTTATTTTATTGTGCGTGTACTTGTTTCTGAAGGTAGTAAAAAGTTATGTCGAGATCATTTTTTTCCATAAAAAAAATGTCGGGATCAACATTAAGTGCAAGTGAAGCCTGCAGTATATACGCGTATACGCAGATCGAAAAGAAAATTAAAAATTGTTTTTTCGCTTTTTGTCATCCGTTTAGAAATATAAGTATAAAATTATAGGTCTTTTAATGTCATTTGCTTTTATAAAGAGTGTAGAAAGATTTTAACACACTTTAAAAAGAGAAAAATAAAAAGTAAAAACGGATTTTCGCATTTTTATATTGTTATTATGTCCGCCAAAATGAGTGAATCTAACGAAAAAGTTTTATACATTTTGAAGTTTGAATTATAAAGAAAGAAGTGCGACACAAGCCACGAAAAACGTTTATGGACTTAACGCAGTGTCAGTAAGAGTAGCACAAAATTTGTTCAAGAGTTTTATGTCCGCCAATTTTGATGTCAAAGATGAAGCTCGCTCATGTCGACCAGTTACGGATAAAATCGATGCCATTTTTAGAAAATGTATAGCAATATTGGCATATTAGTAGTTACGACATAGGGGAAGAGCAAGAGGTTGACCATAAAACAGTTTTGACTCATTTGAAAAAGTCAATACACCGCCGGGCAAAACCATCAATTCGGGTCTCTACTGCAAACAGCTGATGAGACTCAAGCAAGAAATTAAAAAAAAATAGACGGTATTGATCATAAACACCAACCAACCGAAATGGTTTTTCATGACGATAACGGTAGACCACATACATCTTTAGGCACTCAGCAAATATTGAGAGAGTCCTGACCTTGCACCCCCAGATTATCATCAGTTTCGGTCTCCCCAGAATTATTTAGGAAGTATTCGGTTAACACCAAGAGAAGACTGTTATAACTACTTGTTGCAGTTTTATGATCGTAAGTCCTAAAATTTCTACAGCAACGGGATTATGTTACTACCTATAAAATGGCAACAAGTTATTGAAGTAAATGGCACATTTATATTATAATCATATGCAAATAAACTACGATAAAAAATATCTTGAATTTGTATATAAAATACGAAAAACTTTTTAACCTATAATACATATCAAATTCAAAATCTGTATCTTATATGGTTGTCAGAATGTAGATGTAGGTGGTAGAATAAATGCTCAGGTATTTTATGTATATACTTGGATATTTCCAAATATATTAACCCGGCAACATGCTTTGTCATTGAAACCATATCTGTATTAAAAGTATATACATGTTACTTGTATTAAAAACCTATTAAAGTCAAAAAGTAATAAAACCTATCGTATCGTACAACTTGAGAATAATTTAACCGAGTGATGGCTATAAATTTAAGTCTCTGCTAGTATAGTACGCAGTAAAGAGCCTCGTAGCCATTTCGGCAGCTATTCCAATACCCCATAGCCATTTCCATTATTGGACACTATCTAATGAACACAAATGACATGGAAGCCCTTTATCGAACGGTTCTCGTTCATAAATGCCTGATATTAAATGAGTATAATCAAATAAATCCATGCCAGTTGGATGAAATCCAACAGATAAACTTTTGAATCTTGTTTTAGACATGAATTGTGAATGTGTATTTTTCTTCATAATAACCTTTAAAATTAGACTACTAGCTTTTGCCAGCGATTTCTCCCGCGTACTATGTATAAGTACAGTATAGTTTTATTTATAACGATGTTTCTAAACAACTAGATAACAACTATTTAACGTGGTAGAGCCAAGCGGTGGCTTTTGCTGCTGTTCGAATGGGCCGCCTCGACCGGATTTGTACCACGGCCTCGCAGAATACCGGTGTGAAGTAGAGGCATCTTGTGCTTCTGCGTTTCGTTCGGTGAGTGAGGTAACCGGAGGCCCAGATCCCCTTCCCATCCCCCTCCTCTTCCTCCCTCCCATCTCCCTAATACCCTTAAAGGTCGGCAACGCACCTGCAGCACCTCTGGTGTTGCGGATGTACGTGGGCGACGGTAATCACTTACCATCAGGTGAACCGCTTGCTCGTTTTCCGCCTTTCGCATAAAAAAAATAAATAGATACGTTAGTTATTTATAGGCTACTAAACAGTGAATGTAATTTACATTGTTCTGTAGTTTTTGTGAATGGATCCCATTCTCGCCATTATTTACTTTTAGTATTTTCTGTTCTCTCCCGATATTTTATAGGGGACTATAAGTATCGAAGATATTAGAAAATTCCAAAATAATTGTGTTCCGTGTTAGCGTATATCTTATGCTATAAGCTTTCTTATAAATATATTCAATTATGTACAGACACAGCTTTTTAAAAACAATTATAATAGAGTAGATAACAAAACGTATAGTTAAAATCTTATAAAACTACTTTTATTTTTGTGTATATATACAACTTTTAATATACTTTTGATCCCGGGAAAATTCTAGAATTGACTAGTACGGGATTTTACGCCAAAAATATTGGACCAATTGAGATAAAAGCTTACACCCTACAGAAGCGTATGAATCAAATTAAAAACACCGATACTTTTAATCCCGAAGAATACCCCGATTGGCAAGAACGGGACTAGCTACTAACTAAAAAAATATTCAAAATTATTTAAAAGAGTATGTTTGGTGGCCAAGTCATTATATCTAAGCAATAAAATTAAAAAGCCTACTAATAAAACATTCTTCAACCGATGTCGGTGTAGAGCTAATTAAGATTATACTTGAGGCCTGGCAGAATTCACAGGATGCTTTAGGTATATTTTGTGATCTCTCCAGGGCTTTGATTGTGTCCATTAAACACTGAACAGGAAACTACATCATCATTGCATAAGAAGTACAGCGCTTAACCTTGTGTTCAGAATTCAATAAGTTATTATCAATGTGTTCTTTCGGGTCAACCATAACCAATGGGCGTTTCGTAGGGCTCGATTCTCGGCCCATTCCTTTTCTTACTTACATAAATGCCTTACCTTACTTTATAGAGGATAAACATGATATAGTTTTATTCGCTGATGATATTTAATTATTATTTTTAATTAATACTTATAACACACGACGCGGTGAACAATGCAACGTTAAAAATTATTCGTTGGCTTAATGTTAATGATTTTTTTCTTAACAACTATAAAACTAAATTTATTAAATTCGCCATACTTAATTTTTAACATAAACCAAAATATTTATAAATGGAGAAGAGTTTGGCTTTCTGAATGTGAATCACGCTGTTTTTTTTAGAATTACTCTAGATACAAAGCTTCAATGGGGTCCCATATGTCCATACTGGCTAGCAGACTTAGCTTTGTAACATATTGTAAGCAAAAAGTTGATATTTCATTAATATTGAAACAGCTAGGATAGTTTATTTTAGTTTAGGGGCAAGCGACTGATATAGAAACAATATTCGATTCACAAAAGAGGGCCATATAAAAATCCTACGTTAATTCTGGTAACCACTTAGGGATAAATGTAAAGAAATAAATATTCTTTCTTTGGTTTCTCAAATATATATACGAAAATGTAATTCACCTAAATTTTCTAAAAAAATATAAATAAATTTAATAAGAAACGAGTAATACATTTAATAAGGAAGAGACACAAGCTTGTAATGCCAGTTACTAGATACCATAGTAACTTGTTCATGTTTCTTCAACAAACTCCCAGTAAGATTTTTTGTCAAAAGGCTGAAAAAAATATTTTACAAAGACTTTATAAAATGGGTAATTATTATATAAAGTAATACATGGATGATAATAACCCCTGAAAAAGAATGAGTTGGTCACTCCCAAGCTATTTCTAGAAAATGTATTGGAGTATTAAAACTTTTTTGGTTACGAAAAAATTTAACGGGTTTATTCGCCTGTTTCTATTCCGAACGACAAACGATTCAAATGTTCACTGTACGGAAGCCCATGAATAATTATTATGAGGACACATTTATTATATAAATGATTAATGGCTCTATTTATTACGAAACAACATCTACACTGTAAAAAATTGTATAAAAGCTATGCCTGTACATTAAAGATATTAAAAGAAACCTTTTGGAATAAGATATTCACATACCTTAAAAAAAATCTTTCTGTTTCAAAATACCGGACCGATTTTGATGGCGTTTTTCCTTTTTGATAGGTTATGTATACTTAACTTGAAAACTGCGATACCATTGATTCCGGGGAAATTATGAAATTGACCAGTATGTGATTTTTACGACAAAAGACTTAAATTGAAAACACCGATTTTTTTAATCCCGGAAATATACTGGGATTGACCACAAAAGGATAAAATTATAAGAAATGGCCAGAATGGGCTAGACACTAAAACCACAGAATGATTCTAATGTTACATTCACTGTTCGCCAGCCTATGAATAATTAGTAGGTCCATTTTTACGAATTTTGTATTTTTTAGGAAACAACAGTAAAATAAAACTATACGGTTGTTATATATTATACGAGGACCAAATCGCGGGTAAAATTATTGACAACCGCTCGGCTTAGTAGATAACGCACTTGGCTGTTAGTATGGGTACTGAGTTTGAATACTAGCGGAAGACAATATTTGTGCAAAACACAAATTATTGGTTTTCAGTCTGGTCGTGTTGTGTTGTCATCCTGTGTGTCCGACACTGCATCTGACCCTTCTTGCCGATCTTATCGAATACATGTTACATCGTACACTGGAAGGTAAAGACGAGTGACAGCCACGATATTTCCACGTACACTTACTGCGCTATAATTTCTCCCGCGCTGTTGACTGCCGATAGTAATCTAAAGTTGTCGCCGTGGTCGAAATCGGCCAGGAGTACATCATCATCGTAATTTATTGCTTAAATTGTTATTTGGGTGATTTATTATACCTCGGTATTATTACTCAGGCTGGTTCAATCAGTTATTTTGATATAAGACGTTAAGGATTAAGGAATAAAATTTCTATATTTACTTTAAATTTTCTAATATACAAATGAAGATAGAATTTTGAATTTCGATGGAGACATTTTCCCTTACATTAATAATATTTAATCATCATTTTTCATCAGACTCGTCCCGTGGGTGACGGCAGTCAAATAATTGAAATCACCCTAGACCGTAGATTAGCCTTCAAGAAACATAAAAAACCTAAAAAATATGGCGTCATTCATATCAGGCCACTTGTACACTCTTAAAAATAGTCGCAGTAAAGTGTTATTAAGACATAAAATGCACTTTTCCTAAACTTATACGTCGTCTAGTCGTATGCAAGCTTAGTTTTTTTGTAAAGTATTATTGTAAAGTAAAGAAATCTTTTTATATTTAAGATACTTTAATTATTTCTAAACTTGCCCTTCAAAGTTTGTTTGCGCATAGCTAGATATTGTTTTAAACCCAGATCACTCTATTTTATATTGAACGTTATTAACGGTTAACGGACGTTGAATGTAGTGTAAATAATAGTAAAGGAGCACTTGGGAACTAAGTTTTGAAACCAATTTGATTAAAACGGAGTACGACCTTAACTGACTACTATGAAATAGTGTACATAGGAAGCGACTGCGATGTTATGGCAACTATCAATGGCATAATTTGTTAATTTAATAAGAATCTTCAAGTAAATAATTAGCTCTCACGACCATGTATTCAATAATGCGGTGGTCAGAGGTTGTTAGTCGTTTCAACTGCCTTTTCACCAGAAGTTATTTCAAACAAAGTGAATTATTAATGAATATTTAAGTGAATAATTAATCAACAATTCACTTTGTGTGAAATAACTTGATAAAAACGTTAATATTGTGGCACCAGAATATTTAGAGTGTAGCGCTTGGTTAGTAATGTCATTATGCGACTGGCATATGGAGATTTTACTAAACTTAAATGACTTTTCAACTGGAACTTCATAATTTGTAAACGCGAAAGGCGTCGAACGACCCAGATACAGTCAACTAAATGAGCTAATGTCAATTAAATGAGCAAAGTCTGTAAAAATAATAATCTCCAGTAATTTTCTAGATTAATTTTAACAGAAAGCTAATATAGCTATTTACTATATCAGACGTTACTTTGCGGAAATCCATTTTAAAGATGTTACAAAAATTACGTTGCACAATGCCGTATGCAAAAACAATAAAATGGCATATACGAAGTTATGTTCGAAGAGAAGATCAGCACTCTCTCTCCCACATATGCGTGCACTACTTCATTGACACCATAACAATCACCCACACATGCACTACTCAACTCTAGGAACATTTAACACATCGATTATATATGTAATATATCTGGCGATGAATTCATGTATTTACTGTAGTGAATTTTTATAAGAGATCTTGCACTAATAACTTTTGGATTTCTTAATACTATTTAAAATTACTTTATAAATATGTTACAATTACAGCATTAAAGTATGTTCTCTACTGAAAAACAATGCCCAACCCTAGGATTAAAGATAAAAATAGACTTTTTTTAATATGGATCCTAACATGTCTTTACGACAATCTTTTCGTCTATGTCAGTGACAAGTCACGGATTACCATGGAGAAATCTCTTTTAAGTTGCGTACAGATTATACATATATTTAATGGATATAAATAGCGACTTTCTATCGCATTGTCAGTTTAAAAAATATGTTTTTAGTTAGTTTTACATTTTTTTAGCATCGAAAGATTTGTGAATTATTCCATTACCACAAAAACGGTAATTGATTATTGAAGATTATGAGAATGTTATATAAACTAACAAAATAATAAGAATATTTGAACCACAAATTCGTAAAACCAATTTAAAACTTACCTAATGAAACACTTGTGCGTATAAGCTTATGCGCGCGGGATTCCATTTTTGATAATTAATCGGTAAAAGGATTTTTATCATGCCACTAAAATATTTCACCATAATTAATACCTCGATAAATCATGCTTTGTAATTTTTATATCCAAAACATGGTTTCGTTTATCAAAGACATGGTTATCTATAAACGTAGCCATGTCAAGGATGTGAAAATTAGGTAGTACGTAAAAATAGAACTTTTAATCTAGGGCACTAACTGCTTGGTACTTTAAAACATCTCAATAAGAGACGGTGGCCGCAAAACAGCTGTGCTGTTTGATGGTCATATCAATTGCCAATGAGTACTTTTTGTAAGCCTTTCGTTCCGTTTTTAGCAAATAATTTTAACATTTTCATAATGTTTAATTTTTAATGATAAAACAAACAACTGATAACAAAATAAGACTGACGTGTTATATTATTTTCCAAAATAGATTAGAAATTTCTAAACAAGAAACCTTTTACAGGCGTAATGTTAGCAAACTATAAATGTGACAAAACTGTGTTTAATATATTACCTGATATTTTTGTATGTAAATCTTCTATTATGCGGTTGTACACTATTCTTAAGGCGTTCTTGTCTCAAAACATATTTAGCGTAATTATTTTGAAATTTTAATGTGGAAAAGTGAATGATGGATTATATGGGTGACGATCCGGGCAAGGGCGCGGTGACGAAATCGGTGTGAGCTCAAAAAGGTCAAATAAATTAAATGAAATGATGTGGAATGAATCATGCAGCAAATTAGGAAAGCTAAACTTTACACTTAAAGTAAAAAAGGTGTGTGACTGTGGATGACCACTAACTATAAAGATAAATGTCTATTATTACAGCACTCAAAGGAGTTATTTTAGCTAGGTTTCCTTAAAAATATGTGTGAATAGACATAAGTAGGTATATCTAAGTCTCTTTAAAAATCTCCTAATAACTGTGATTCTAACACACGATTCAAACTTGTAAACTCACAGGACTTCTGATATGAACAATTGTAAAATCTTAAATTAAATAATGGCACTTTTCAATAATTGGTATTTAAAAGTGCTAGGGGGAATCTATTAACATTTTCTCTAATTTAAAACTTTACGTGCACGCGGTGCATCCTCTCGACAATCGGACGAGGCTCGGGCGACAGATTGATGGGGGAAAGTCAATCCGATTATGCCGAACCTAAAGGGCGTGGTAAATATAGGAAAAATGTATATGCATGTTGCACTAACTATTTATTTAGTTTAAATTTGTACTTAATCCTCACACAAACTTGTCCTGTAGGTCCAAATTTGTAATTGTGTTTTAATTCTAAATATATGTCTTATTATACATATTTAGGTGACTAGTCGGAACTGTAAAACCGTAATCCTGAAAACAAAAAGCTCTCTGGAACTACTCATTCCTCACATTTCATTTCATATCAATCATGGCTTACAGCACATCGGGGGTGCTCGGATATGTTCGATAAAATTCGGTTCTTTAGTTCGTAGCTTCTCTGCTTCAGTGTACACACGCTGCTACGAAAGTCGCACGTGTTACGAGCACATTGCGCTACTACGCAACGTAGCGGGTGGTACGACCGTAGTATATATTTACAATTAGATACTACAATGAAGTTATTAAAATAACTTAGTGCATACAATATTACAGTGAAGTTTTTGTCATATTTTGTGATTGTAACTAAGGGATTTGCTAGTTTAAAATTTTCTCGCATTTATTTTATGGTAAGTACAGTTAAATAAAGATATATTTTATATTTGATATGTAATTTTTTTTTCAGGAAAATAAAATTCGGAATATGCATTTTTCAATATAAATTGGTAATTATTTTCTGTTGCTATTATTGTTTTTCTATACAACTTTCATAGCTGAAACTTATGCCAGTGATTTTTTCTGCTATATTGTTACGAATTACAAAACAGTCTATTTCCTTGATAAGCAAACATAATATGAAACAATTTAGTATTGAGTATTTTATACATTATTATTTTTGATAGAGTTTTCGTTGTGTGAATTAATAATTGTAACTTTTTGTGAATATTATTTTTATAGTAGTGCTATTATTACTAGGTTTGATGGTAGTACTGGTTATTTATAATGTCAATATTACAATAGGGTTTGTAATCATTATTTTAGGAAATGTTTTAATGTAGTCCAAAGTCATGACCAGATTTGGAAAAAATATCATGAAAATTAAAAATTCCACAAAAAACAATACGTGAATAAACAGAAGACGATTTTGAGAAAAAAAATTAAAAACTGAGCTATCCTGTCTCTTGGAAAATACTACGTCTATCACCCAAAGAGGTACGCAAAGAGTACGGATTTCCATTTGAAACAATCCTGTCACAAAAATAACATTATAAAACAATTTCTAAAAAAATTAGCAATTTTATGTTCCTTTTTTTCTTTCCTTCAATGTAATTATAATAAACATAAAATATTATACCGATTATCATTAGGTAGATTAGGTAGATTAATTATTAGAAAATTAATAATGTCACCAGATCTTAGAATCGAAGAGGAGGTTTAAGCGGGAATATACCTTATTTCTCTTCAAATGCCAACCTCATCTGTATTTGGTGCACCCAGATAGCTAACAAACGAGACTCTGTCGACCGAATGATTGTGAAAATCCATCTAAAATTGCAGAACCCAAGTCCTACAAACTAGTGATAGGGAGCAGCATCACTAGTGCGAGGGTACAGGCGCTACGTTTTAATTGGCGTAGCAAATATAGGCAACAGTGTCAGGAAATGTATGCTACTTTTACTGGCGTTTTATTGGAGATGTTCCATGTTCAGTAGTGGTGTTAGATGGGCAGATGTAGAACTAGATTTAATCTTCAACACTTTATCATTATCGTAGACGTTTTCAAAGCTTTGCTAAATCTTTATAACGACAGTTACAGAATTCAGAATTCCACCGAAACTATATTTTAGAATTAACAATCCTGCACTCCGAGTTATTTTTGAAGATTTCCCGCCACGTATGACCATTTTTTGGAATCCACCATCACCAGCGCTGGCAAAAGGCCTTGAAGGTCCTTAAATCATATTAGAACAGATATGTTGTGAGGACCTACAAGGGAAGGTATCTTCTAATTTATTTTCTTTTTTTTTATAAGAAAGGGAGGCAAACCAGCCAATAGTGTGATAGAAAGTGATTGATCATCACGCACGTCGATTACCGTCGCCCAATTGATTCCCGCCGCTCGTATATGCAAGTTTTGACAAAGCAACAACTCTTGAGTTGTGGATGTTCGTGGGCGCTAGTTTTGTCACATATAAATAATAAAGGAAATTAATTATCAATAACAATAGGTACTTTAGCAAAATTATAACGAAATTTACAAATATTTAAAGTAAAAAAGTAAAAAATAGTAAGGTAAATGGCGAAATGTCATTTAGTGCTTCATATGTCAACTTGACATGCAAGTGATGGATCGTTCCAGCCAACGAGGCTCCAGTGCATTGATTATGGCGGAATATCCATCTGGATATGCTGAACGCAAATCTCCCAGACTAATGATGAGGAGCATGTTCAGCAGTGGACTCAAATAGGCTGTTGAAATGAGCGCCGGTGTTTACACACCATCAGGTGAAAAGCTCGTTTGCCGATCATCTTTAAAAAAAAAATATTCGAAGTTCCTTGAAAATTATTTTTATTGAACACCGTAAAATTCATCCGAAAATACATAAATACCAAATCTGAATACGGACGTAGGTATCGTGAAATAAATATATGCAGGTTTTGACAAAGCAACAACTCTTCGTCCGAGCGCATATTTCAGCGTCGACGAACCGGCCACATCGGGAGAGCTATTCCAAATATTCCAATAAAGCGAAAAAGCAAAAAGGCTTACGGTCCGTACTTGTCAACGTATTTACCTACCATTATATATAATTTTATCGGAGCACAATTATTTAAAATGATACTCGAACCATGAAATCCATTTTACATTACTAGGATAATAATGTTTAGTTATCAAACAATTTTATAAAATTCAGAAATTTTGAAAAATTAATTAACGTGATAATTTTCTTTTTAAAGATAAGTAAAATGTATCCAACAACATTCTTATCTCTGGGAAGATTTCAGTTAACTGTCAGTATATATTAATAATAATATTAAATAAGTGTTTGCACTACTCGTTATATTTAGTTTTACTCAGACACAAAGAAAACTTTGGTTTTAAATTGTTAAGTAGCGGATTTTACGTAAATAGTTGAACATATTTTTAATCTGTTGTCAATTCCGTATGGTACATATTTATTAAGTTCATGTTAACTGTCCAACCTCCTACTTCTCCCTTGTATTCTACAATTGACCTAGACTGTTTTAACGAGCACTCGTTAGACAGAAGTACGGTATCTGGAACCGAAAATATAAAAAGCGAAGCGATGTAGAAATTGGCTTCTATCTACAATTTAATTTTCTAAAGTTATTATATAGCACAAAATGAAAAGCCGGTCGCTTTCTCGTTTTAATTAAACTTAGGTTATATTATGGGATCGGTTTTTGTTGGTTCCGGTCTTTATACCTACTCTCATTTTATTTTTTCTCGGTAACTCGCTTTCACGGAATAAGTTCAATAAAAATTTAAAAGAAGTTAAAGAATGTATTACAAATTATAATATATATATAATAGTGTCTGTGTCCTCCGTGTGGCTCGGAATAAAAGCATCGTGCCAATCATATCTGACCATGGTTTCAAGTTGACTAATGGTCAAAAATTCTTATATCTGATCTGCTTGCCGAGTAGCGGCGGTATAAGAGATTGTGCTGTCCCGTGTCTTCCTGTGGGTGTCGTAAAAGTCGTCAGAGGGAATTAAGAATGTCTGGAGATGATGATGAGTCTGAATGTCAGCAGTATCTTCCAAAACAATGCCAACCTACTCTCCGGGCGTGGCAACTATGGAATAACCCGAGCGAGAGATATAAAATAATGGCTCCTAGACTCCAAATCTTGTATTTGACGAGAACTTTTAAAAAAGAAGAGAAGTTTTTTTTTATTACATTTAGATTCCCAATCATGGCAAATATTATGGCTATTTATAATTTCATTATTTGATGTAACGCTTATACAAAAACATTTGAGGAAGGGTCAAGAATGGATCATCAGACTCGAGTAGCAAACTATGCCATATAACATCTTAGTTGACTTTCAGCTGGGATTCGAATCTACCGACCGACTATGTTAAGTTTCCTTTTTTAATGAAGCGTATTTTAATTTACCTCGGTGTGGTCTGTATGGAATTCGTTAGCAATGAGCGAGCAGTGAATATTAAAAGATAGAAACGGCCAACGTACGAGTAGTATTTGAGACCTATTAAAAGAAACCTTAGAGATTTCATCAACATATTTCGTACAAGGTACCTAAATTTAAACAATGGTTCTCAATAATTTTATACGTTTTCAACGGTATAGAAATCTCTCGTTAAAATCATCAATAGAAAAGAGAAAAATTGTCAAACATCTAGCCACATAGAAATAAACGAACGTTCATTAAGACGTTCTGAGACCACAGATATGCCCGTTTAGACGGAAAAAGTATATAACATTTTCGCAATAAATAACAATATAGGACGTGACGTACTATGTTCATCCACCGCCTTCCTGAGACCGTATATCTCATCTATATTTATTACTATCTACTTTATCCCGTACTATTTATTATACTTATCATGAATTAATAAACTAAATCATGTAAACATGTTACAAGTAAATCAAGAGGGAAAAATTTCTTTTATATCGAAAGATCCCTTTAAATTTCATAATGTACGAGTTTATTAGGTTTTATTTCCGGTGCTAATAACAATCAAATCTTAATTATTGTTTTAACTTTGGTTTAATAGTTTGCTCGCACTCCTGAATCAGCGTAGTTGACTTCTTCTGATGACTCTACAACAAACCCTTTCAAACAAGAGAGGATACCTTTACTCTGCCGTGAAACATATAAATAGTGCCACTTTCGTTTTGTTATAAAATTAATAATTAAACGCAATACAATCCGAACCAGCTACATAGCAATAGTAAATATATTAACCGGAGCCCATTGTGCATCGGCGCTCGGTTGTTTTGGTAACAGAAGGTTACCAGAACTGGCATTTCGAACGTTTCAAACCCTGTTTCTAGTCACTTAGCTTTTTAATAAGCAATATTAACTAATAAAATTAATTTTGTTATAAATAATTTGACTTCAAACTCCTCTTAATTCAGGAAAGTTGCATGAACAATTAATTAATATAATAGAAATGTTTGTTGAAACATTTGTATTATGTTAATTACTCTGCTATTTGGAGTTTTAACGAAAATTTAGCATATAAAACAATCAATTGATGAAAGATCTAATTTTGTTCAGACTAAAATATTGTGTTGTTGACAAATGGTCCTGTGTTAAAATATTAAAACGGGTGTCAATCATGACAAGCTAAAAATATGCTTGTATTTTTTGCATAGCTTTTATATGTTTTGCTCCAATTTGGTTTCTAACTATGTCGGTAGCTTATCTGGTGTGCCATTTTAAATCAGTGTTTATTTCGCGTAATTTGGCGCTGAGCCAGTATTCACTGGTGAGTGAACAGTTGGTACAGCATTAGTCACTTCACATTTAATTGATCGCTGAGTCTGCTGAGAAACAGCTTGGTTAAAAAATTTACACCTTTATTCGCAAACGTTACATAGTAATCGCGAATGCACAGTGACACAAGAACCTATACATGCATTAAGAAATGCCTTGCTTTGCTTCTTTATGTATTAAAAGTATTATTTATGACTACCGGTAAGACTTGAAAGATTTTTGTGAAAGTAAGTGGTTTATAATTTTAACGTATTGGCTCTTTATTTAGAGGCACATTTTCAGTGACTGAAAATAATGCTGTGACTTCGCCATTCAGAAATCCAAAAAACAGACCGTACCGCTGATTGCATTTTACTCTGAGACAGAATCCATGACTTTGGAGACTTTTCAGAATATTGAGAAAATACCGTTATATTAATCGTTGAAGATCATCTTGTACTTCTATATTTTTTCTTTTAATGATATCTTAGGAAATTCACCCGTCTTTTGTATTTAAGGATATTAACAGCTTAATTACTGCTGCTGCTAATATGAGGCCGCATCGTCTTTTTCTTCTTAACCTAATTGTGTCGAAAATTTAACTGACCAGTATTTTTTTTAATTAACATTTGCATTGTATAGTGCTTTAACATGATTACAAAGAAAAATAAAAGAAATAAAAAAATTAATTGGTATCCATAAAAATTCGATGAAATTTTTGTAATTTTTCTAATATTATATTTTTTGTACTGCAACGACGCTTTTATCTAGCTTTTAAGAAAAGTATCTGTAACTTATTTAAATCTAGACTAAACAGATGCCCAAGGAAAGTAGTAGTAGACTTAATGCCAAGACGCATTGAGGCATTGAGAGGGAAGAAATAAAATAAAATATTTCAATATTTGTTACAGCAGTTAGAATGATTATGTAACCTTTGTTGTTACTATTGTGTGCTATAACCGCTAAAGAAAATAAAATAAACCTTTTCTCCATATATTAATTTTTACCTACTTGTAACTCAGCATAAGAGTTTTATTGCTAATGACTGTTACTTGAAATGTGCAAAATTCAGAGTTTTCATCAATTGTATCAATTACAATTCATAGTCATAGGTGGTGGAAGAAGAATAGTTATTTTTTAAATAAATACAGAGGACTAACATAGTTTAACACTCTGAATTTTGCTCATTCTCTCGCAAAATTGTTTTTAAAGCATCCTCTGTATTTGTTTCTTGTAATAGAAATCTGTATTACATAAATATTTCAAAACGACGCTGAAAATTAAAAAAAAGGATGATTAACGTGCATATGTTTTCGTTTTCGTCTTTTACTGACCGTTAGAACAAATTCGTTGATACTCTTATTTTGGTTTTAGTTACAGATAGTCATTAATTTTATCAATAACTAGCGAACCTTATCAGCTACGCTCGCACAGATCCGTATTATATAGAAACTAAACGTGACGTAATATGAACGTTGTTCGTGAAATTCGTCTAAGCGATGTTGAAAATTGCATCGAAATCCACTTAGGAGTTTATCAACGTATACACAGACAAACGCGATGAAACTTAGTTTTATATTTCAAGGAGTTTTTGGTATCTTCTGTATATGGTGCGACGTGTTTATTGACATTTAGTGAAAAATTTATTAGGGTCAGAAGTCATAATTATTTCAAAATAGTTATAAAGTTTCAAGACATTATCTAAAAATACTCAATGCGAAATTATTAATATATTTCCCAACATTTAATTGGACAGTATTATATAATCGATGCAGAAGCCAAAAGCACAGTGTTTAGAACTGTCTGTCTGTTTGTTATTCGTCCTATTGAAGGAGCTGGGCAGTAGGTGTAGCTATCTAAATGTTGTATATTTAGATAACTCTGTATAGTTTATTTTTAATTCTGTTTATAAATTAATTTGTAAACACATAAAATTTTCGTAAAGGTATTTAGTACAAGCGTATTAACCCCAACAATATAGGTAATTTGTAAGATTGTGATCAACCAACAATCAAATTAGTTTTGTACACTGATCTGTTAATTCCCTTTTAAGGGATTTATTACTGTTTTGGGAAATACACGAATGAAGCTTAAGGTTTAACAAAGTTGTGCGCTGTTTCATTCTTTACAAAACTTAGGATTTTAACTTTCCCAAGCCGATCAAGTTATGTATATACACTAAATGTTACAAGGTATAATTTTACATATTATGTATAACTAAAATATTTTTTTTATGGGAAATGCGACAAATGAGTAAGCGGTTCACCTGATGGTAAGTGATTATTGTCGCCCACGCACTTCTGCAACACCAGAGGTGCTGCAGGTGCGTTGTCGGCCTTTAAGGGTATTTGGGAGGAAGATCGAGTACGGGGATTGGAAGGAAAGGTGGGCCTCCGGTTACCTCACTCACCGAAGGAAACGCAGAAGCACAAGGTGCATCTACTTTACGCTGATATTCTGCGAGGCCGTGGTACCAATCCGGTCCGCAGCAAAAGCCGCCGTTTGGCTCTACCACGTGTGAAAACTAAACAAAGTCACCAAAATTACGTATAAGCCGTAGCACCAGTTTCACTTATACAATTTACCCGCTCAAAGAATTAACAATTATAAGCTAGCATTATATGACGGGATGGACGAATTCGAATAAAGATAATCGATTTAATCGAATATCACTCGATTAGAATTTATTCAAATTACTATCTCTATCGATACGACTAGCCGGCTAACTAAAAATAACTGAATTGATTTAAAGTGTATTCGTCTAAAAAATATTTCATTCTAAATCATTAGGAGAAATAAGTATCAACAGAATGCCATTATGAGGATATTGGAGATATTTTAGATACAGGTAATTGTAACTGATCATATGTGAATAAAAACAAAATACCAGATACTGTTTAAAATAAATAAAATATGTTTTTTTTATAATAAAAACCAAACTATATCAGTCAAAATTACAACTTGTCAATAATTTTTCAAATTCCTACTATTAAAACTATTTTTCCAATGAATTGATTTTTATGAATAATTGAATATAATGTGCTCGAAAATGAAATCGAATATAGTCGATATAATCGTTCGATAAGGTCTTCGACCTGGGTGTCGTTAGTATATATAGTTAACTAGTAGAGCAAACATATCATGAGGCAAAACTACAAAAACAAATAAATCATCCTGTGCCTAAAGTACTATACTAATAAAATAAAAGCCAAATATCCTTAAAGGCCGTCAACGCTCCTGCAGCCCGTCGGTCGTTGCAGATGTACGTGGGCGACGGTAGTCACTTACGATATGGTGAGCAGTTTGCTCGTTTGCTCCCTATACAATAAAAAAAAGATTCTTCAAAATGAATGCACTTTTTAACAAAAGTAATGCTAAAACTTTTATACTGCCAACCTTGTCTTAGTAGCTTGTAAATAGTTCACTGCAAGGTATAATAGATCTCTCGTACAAGGTTTTGCCATAATTACCGCGCTCGGCAAGCGAACTGGCGATCGCATTACCAGATACCTCGCAACATAGACATGGCTGCTCATCATCAGTCTGCTTAATTTTAGACCAGTAATTTTCGAGACTATCGGAATCGGATCGGATCGGATCCCATAATCTGTAAGTGTTTGCGATTTTCAAGGCTTTTCTACTCACCTAAATTATTATCAAAAGTACATCTCATGAGATACGATTTAAACATTTTTAAGTAATATAGATGGGACTCTTTGTCTGCCTATGAGTCTCTGCTACAGAGATACAGACAGAGCACCTTCTGTTGTGTTAGGGTTTTAAAGAGTGCCAGTATAATTACAGTCTCTTGCAATCCATCTTAGTCCTCAGAGGCGACAACGCACTTGTCACCTTATTTGTTTGAAGGTGATGCAGTCCATGGACAAAAAGGAAAGCATATAAATTTACGTCTATTGGTTTCTATGTTATGATGTATTCATGTCCCACTGTCCACCTAGTTAAAAAGATATTGAGATGTTATTATTTTTTTAAATCGTCTGGACTCTAATAAGTGTTAATGTAATTTCTTATTCGTTGAGTTGTTTGCAGGCGTCTAAGGACTGCAGCTAGTTACCATCAGATAGGCTGTTAGCTCGTTTTTCAGCCCAACCCAATAAAAAAAAGTATACATGTCATAGTTTTTAAAATAATATGATCAAGTAAATGGCCTCAATTGGGAACGGCAGAAGCAGATGTACCAATAATAAATAATAAGCTTGTTATCAATCCATACACACACAACATAGGCACGGTAATCCCACATGATGAATTTACCGTAATCGTATGCCGTATACGATTGGCAGGTGGATCAACGATACCATACACCGCGGACCTTAGGACCGCTGGTGCTCGTTATCGCATTCGACACCATACAATAAGATTGGGTGGATTGAGAGATATTCTTATACTATACTAACTATTCTGTAAATTATTTTTAGCTTTACGGTATTTTTACAAATGTTTACTTTAAAATGTATGCCTAATATTGAATAATATTATGTCGCCTAAAAAGCTTCAAAGCATCGTCACTTAATAAAATACTTTTCAAGGAAAGTAAAGTTACGGCTATATAAGATGAGACAGTGTTATCTTCCAGGAGTAAAAAAATATCGTAAAATGTGGGTGGAGCCACATTAAATAAATTACAGGCGCCTACCGCCTGCCGCGACAGCTGCGTTAAGGCGCTAGTAGATTGCCTTCTTTGCTGTAATGTGACGCTAGCTATGATTTCTTTGTCTTTGTCCCACTTTGCACTAAGATTTTATTTTAAGCTGCAAATTTATTTTATTCTTGTATTTATTTTATCAAGCCAACTTTTTTCACTTTTTATATGGCGATGATTAATTACAGAGAAACTTTGGAGAATTAAAATATATAGTATCTACACATTTTTCATTTATTATGTTTGCGTTGACATTTTTACTTTATACATCATTTATATATATTTTGAAGCGCCAATAGCCGAATGGGTTAGGGTGCGGACAACGAAACATGACGTCGTAAGTTCGAGCCCGCCATTCGACTATTGTCGTGAACCATTCCTGATACAAGCTGTAAGCTTAGTTGGAGGGTTAACAGGAATATTAGTAATGTTAATAAATAGCATTGCTAGTATTCTTTTAAAGAAAAAAAAACCCCTTATGAATTGGAGATTTGTCTATACTATACATATACTCTGAGTATATACATATACTCTTTCTATATATTCCACACGGATAAAAGGCAGGTCAAAGCTCTACTACGAGGCTGTGGCACTACCCCAGTGCTTCGCGAGTGTACCTCACCGAATCGCTTGAGTAAGAGAAAACATGTACTAAGTAAGGAAAGTGTTACGACTTATGTTGGAGATTCTTTTGACAAACTAGTATGAGTTTTGGGCCATTTGGAGAGCAGATTTGGTGTAGTAAGAAGAAATCCCTTTCACCTCTCACTTAGCTCTTATTTCAACATATTTTAGCAATTGCACTAACTCAATATATCTAACCATTACGTTTTATTTGTCTGTAAGAACTTTAAAAAAAATATTCGTTCAATGGATAATTCTTGATCATTGATCTTGATAATGATTGAATGGTTTACTGGCGTAAATAGAAATATTTTAGTAAATAGAGAATTTATCAATTGCGTTGTTTATATAGAATTATTCCATCAGAAGATAATACTGTAAATTTATTGTATGGTTATAAGCAAAAAATTAAATTTAAAAATGTAACTTGTTCTACTTTATTTATGTGTTATTATGTGATAACCAATATTATTATATTATATCGATGTTATTAAGGCTTAAACACAATTTTACTCAAATGGAGAACAAAGTTCAGCGCCTTCCAAATGGGTGTTATAACTTTTATAATTTGCGTCCCCGATAAGGCGACTACGGCTTTAGTAAGGCGCCAAGTTCCGCGTTATTATGGTTAATGAGAACTTTTATTGACGTCGTTACTGTAACATAAATTATTATTCGATTTAAATTCCACAGCCTACTGAAAGTGGAGAATATTAAAAAGATTAACTAAGTACTTACTACACGCATAACTAATATATTTTTTTGGATCTGTTCTAAGAAAACCGTATAGGTTATATTGGATCCACCGTGTGGCAGCGAACATTTGACACAATTTGTTCCCTTGGGTGTCACACAAGTCAAGTAAGGGAAGTATTCCCGCTTCCACTAGTATCTGAAAAATATGGTGGTACTGCGATCATCGATACACTTGTCTCGCGTGGCGATACGATCAAATTCTTCATATGGAAGAGACCTAAGCACAGCAGTCGCCTGTTTACAGGCCTGTTAAAGAAGAAGAAGTAGATATTAAATCACATGGTTATCCATTAATTAGCCTATATGTCTATCTTTATGTCTATCTGCTTATCAAAACCGGACAGGTTGTTTGGCTTAGAATCTTGAAATGAAGTAAAAATAAACGTTTTATATACAATCTTATACGAAAAAGTATAAATCAGGATTTATGATCATTGTAACTCATGAATAACTCAATTGTCATTATACTAGCAAACAGCGTCGGCATCGCACTGTCAAATCTGTAATATATAAATGAAATATGAATTTGTTATATTCCCCGCCGATATAAGTTACTCTATGGTGTTATCCGTGTAAACCTTCCTCGTGAAATATTCTAAATTATGTTGAAAAACCGCATTGAAATCAACTTGAGTTTACTCTGTGTACTATACTAATGTAAGTACTTAACTCTATGTTTAGTCTAATTATACAATAGTATCTATACCTATACTAATATATAATCTTCAAAACAACTGGACCGATTTTGATCGGAATGTTTTAGATATGTTTCTTACGATGTTGCGAAAGACGTTGGCTCAAATTTTCTTACCTTTTTTTTATATTTAACTTGAGGGACCACCGGATACAACAGCTATTATATTATTACATGTTACGGAACTTCTACTTTATATTTATTATTTTGTACAGGGTTCTATTTTGGTTCTTCATAAAACTTATAGAAGGCTACTCTCCGTAGGACACTACTCGTATGTTTTTCAGTAACATGCAAATTAAAATGAATATAGATTACATGAATTATTATCACAATGTTTGACGATACATGAATAAATGATAAGTATAAAACAAAGCCAATTTGACCTGAAATAGTGTAGCGAACTCTTCACATCTCTATAGGGCTTTTTAAATTATGTGTTGTCGTTATTATGCAATACGTGTAGATCTATCAGATTGTGTGAAAAATATAGTCGTTTAGCCAGAATAAGAAAATTAAATAAACTAACGACAATATAACAATAAATAAAAATAATACTGTTTAAAAATTAAAAATAAAATGCGGACAAATTAATGTTTTAGTTAGGAAACACTGTCAATAATAAGTTGTGTATATATCGCGGAATCATCTTGTGTTCTAAATGCGCAGAGAATAGTCCATATTTCATTTTCATTCGCCGCTTGAATATACAATGAGTCGAGTACCATGAATACTAAGCAGACAACACTTAATCGTGCAAACAAGAAATTTTAGTTGTTTTGTAATAGATTGCAAGAAATTTGTGGTAATATGAGATAATAATGTCTCATCCAAAACAAAATTTTGGTTACACTTCAAAAATAATTTAACCGTTATCGTAAAAGAACCCAACGTCATTATAAAAACTTTGCAACGATATGGTTCCTTACACATTAGGATCATAGAAAATATAATATATTCATTTCTACCTTTTATCGGTTTAAATTCGGTGCGCATCTTACCCACATTAACCAGTGGTGTCCACTAATTATTGTTCGGCAATGGTAACGAGTATTAGTATATACCAAGTGTGATTATGGAAATGAGTAGCTTATAACGAAAATATTTTTAAAATAACCAAGCATCCAGGTTCCTCTTTTTTACTTTAATACCACTCTAGAATGAGACAAATATTAGCTTGCACTTTTCTGGGACATTTCAAATAGGCTTGCAACTCCCCGTCTTCTAAAACTGTTGCATCCTATTTCAGTTAATTGGAAAAAAAAAACTGTATTATAATATGAAATAATTTTTATAACGACGGCTTAAAAAAGTGTTCGATTAATATTTTAGTATTATTTAAATATGTTGTATCAAATCTTTGCGTGGAAATGGTTTCAGTCGTAAAGTCAATGTTGCCACAATTGCCCAATTTTTCGAGTAAAAAACAAGGTGACAGAATGGGTGAAGTTTCTTTAAAACGCCGGCAATAGTCATTTACACAAATACGTGGCAACAGGAGGTTTCCAATAACCACGTATTTATTTCTTATACAACGAAATATACAGACATATCATATTTTTAATAAAATCTTTCAAATTCTATGTATTAAATTTAAATATAAATTAAAATGTTCCATTACGTTGCGATCTTTGATCCGCTAACGAATCCTATAGTGAAATTACTCTGAAACTTTGACCGTCACTGTCGATACAGGGATATAATAAAAGTACGTGATTGATGACTTCGCGATCTTTTAAGCGCGAAGACACTTTAACCAAGACATCAAAATTTCAATGTTATTTACTTTCCAGATATTTATTCCTTTTCTTAATTCTCAATGCGTCTACTTTATGTGTTTTTATGTCTTTATTAAAATGGTTAAAAACGGTAATGTGCAGAATATCTGAAGCATTTCACAAAAAACAGATTTCATGTAATATTCATGTTAAGCGTAAAATAATTAATAGCTTAATTGTTAATATTCCACTATTGAAGAGAACACAAACAAAATAAGGTCTTGTTATTATTGGAAACGGAGTTGTCTTAATTCTTTACATGAGCCCGTGCATACAACAAAACTTCTAAAGCGTAGGAGCAAAAGTTACAAAATTATTTACTTTGTAGATGTTTATACCCTTTCTGAATAAAAGTATTTTTTTTTTAAATTTTAATATTTATCAGTACAAATGCTATGTTTGTGAGATGTAATTTTCTGCCACCCCCTTCCTCGTAAAGGATGACTAAAGGAAACATATTTAAATACGCATGGCGTTCTCGGGAAGCAAACCCGTCATGCCTCCGTCATGTTCTATTTCCTAGAGTTGAGAAATGTGGACTTTAGAAGCTACGCTAAGTCGTGCTTAATAGACTTGTATTCAGAGTTAAAGCTAACATATTTATTGTGTGTTAAGTGTTACAAAACAAAACAATATTGAACTTTACAATTTAATTATATCTAGATATTATGACTACCTACATTTACATAAAATATGTTGTTAAAAAATTATAAAGTTCAGAGAAGTTATTAAATATATTACATTAATTTGTAATTTAAAAATTTTTGAACTCTCTCTATCTAAACCTAGTGTGTAAAGTGCTTAAATATAAAACTGTGTAAGTTGTTAACGTTTAATAATAAACGTATTAAGATTTACGTCAAGGTACGATTATATACGTCTTCAGAAGCTTTGTTAGCACGATATAGTGAGTTAAGTCAATACCCTTCCTTAAAATAGATAGATAGAACATGATAGGACCTCGTATTATTTTTCGACACGGGTTTAGAGCCTTGTCAATTATACTGTGTACCCATATCATCGTCGAACAGTGTATTATGTCAGCTTTATGAAAAATCTTAATCCAGGTTATTTCCAATCAACCGAAAGTTATAGACAACAGTTTTATGCGTATTGCCTAGGAATTTATATCTTTTTTGACATGCTAAGACGAAGCGACGGCTTTTGCTGCTGTCTAATGGGCCGGCTCCATCGGATACCACGGCCTCGCAGAATACCGGCGTGAAGTAGAGTTATATTGTGCTTCTGCGTTTCGTTCGGTGAGTGAGGTAACCAGAGGCCCTCTCCCCTCCTCTCTTTCCAAATATGGTAGCGGTATTAAATTTTGAGCTACGCCCGGAGGTTACATGTAACGATAGTTCTAGAGAATCTCTTACTGAGCGTCCACGTTCAGGATTTCCTACGCTTCCTAATCGTGGATGCTCAGTTTGTTTCGCGTATTCTGGGGGAGAAAAATTCCGCTCTCTATCTACTCGAAGCAAACTATAGTACCCCCTTCTACGATCTAGGCGTGCCTTTACGGGTTCTATAGCGGTTATGTTGTAACTGAGTAACTCATACGTCCAAATGGCTACAGATTCCATGCTACATCAGATCCCATCCGCAGAGATCGTGATTCTCGCCGATTTTAATGCCCTTCACGCTCGGTTCGGCATTGGCTCTGACACAACTAGTAACTTCCCCGACGCAGATTTCAGACGTGGAAGGTCATACACCTTTCCTGTTGGACCTTTTACTGACCTCATACCCGGACAGCTATTTGTTCTATGTTGATGCTCCTCTTGGTTCGTCGGACCACTGTCTGATCCGGAGTGTGGTGCCTTTTGCGTGCCGATCCCGAACGCGGGCTTCCTTGTGTAGCACTACAGGTCAACATGGGATGGAATTAGGACTTTCTTTGCTTCCTACCAATAGCAGGTTTGCTTCACGCCGGATGATCCCAGCGCCGTTGCAGATTCTGTCCCCGTTGGCCGTGTGTTACCAGGCCTGGGTCGATATATCGGCGTCCCAGGACGCTCTTAAAAACGAGTGCAACGCCGCAGCAAAGTCAAAGCACATTGGCAGAATAGGCGATAGACTAGTTCTTATTTAAGGAAAACCAGTTATTTTTTTAAGGAAAAATTGATTTCATTCACCAACGTTATTTTGGTGGCGTAGCACGGGTGATGCCCTAGACATAGGTCGTGTTAATATTTATCGAGAACACTTCGAAGAGTTCCGGAACAAACTTGTATCTGAAGTCGACACTTTGTTAACCAAAGTCTTGGATTGTGGCCGATGTAATTTGTTCCTTTTCAACCCTAAAAAGCTTGAGCTTTTACGGCTAAAAAGAATCCGTTTGTTGTTGTTGTTCCTCTTTTTGAGAACATTCCCCTTATCGCCTCAGCCAGTATTAGAATCGTTGGCGTCGACATATCGAATGACGTGCAGTTACATAGTCACTTTTTTTATATATAAAATAGGCTTACGTTTGACCTCAATCTAGGAAGGCAAAGATGAGGCCTTGGATGGTTCGCGTTTGCTTAGAAGCTGTCTGTTCACTTTGGCCTTAGAGGAAAGGTCAAATTGAAGAACGAGACAGTGTTTCATGCCGGTCCACCGAATGCAACTTTATTAGGCACAAGTTCGGCCCCACATGGAATACTGTTTTTATCTCTGGGCACAGGCACACCAGTACCAACTTCTTCTATTTGACCGCATCCAACATAGAGCTCAAATTATCGGCGACCAAGCTCTCTATGATCGGTTTGATCCTTTGGACTTGCGGAGAGATGTTGCTTCTCTTCGCACTATTTATAAAATTTACCACGGGGAATGTTCTGAGGAACTACACGTACAATGTAACTAAGGAATAATTGCCTATACACGAACATACATATGTTTTACTACTACTATTACTTTACTAAAAAAAATATTTTGTAATGGAGCTATTATTGATACAATTAAGTTTTCATCGCCGAAGCAGAAATATGATGATTTTTAATTTTACAATGTTGTTTCTCTGTTTAAATATTACAAGCGAACCGTACCGATATCGCACAGATAGATCTGTACAATATAAACTAAATCCAAATGTGTTATACATACATATAAACCGCATTGAAGTCCACTAAAAAGTTCAAAAGTTTAAGAGAATAGACATACAAATGTGGATTGCGGTATTGTTTTAAAATATATTTTTCTAAGATCGTGAATTATAGATTTTTAATCGAATTGGATAAAGATTTCAAGAATAAAATAAATAATTTGAATCCTTAAATAAATATTAAAAACAGTAACCAAATGAATTATAAAATTTGATAAATGTATCATTATGGCCATCACAATCTACTACTGGTCTCCTGTTGAACGTAGGTCACCACAAATATAGTCTGAAAATACTATCTTAAGGATGCTTTTATCCATCCCCATTCTCATAAGGGGAAGTCTTTTAACATTATTTGCTCAGGACTATATATAAATGGTCAATAAATTGGATCTCAAATACACATTGGATTCTAAAATAGCATATTTTTATTTTTTAAATTACGTATAAAAAAATTAAATAAATTACGTTAAGTAATCCTTTCTTAAATAATTTAGAATTTCCTTTTGGATTCCATTTTTTTATTTGTAACTGCCAATTACCATCTTATCAGTTCCAGACATTTATACAAACTCGCACTCTCTCTTTATAATTTTCACTCTCTTTTTTATGAGTACTCATATATAGATGTCACATGCCTCAATTATTTAAGGATTATTACATAAGTTCATCAGACGTTTTTACAGACAGATAGAGTTTTATCAGAATTTTATATACACATAATTAAATAGTTGTGTCATTTACAGCAGTAAAATACGATTGTACTGTTAGTATAAAAAAGTTGTATGTTAAAAAGGATAAAAAATCGTGACTTCGTATAAACGTGTAAGAACCACTCTTCGCTAAACTAAAATATGCGCATTAGTAAGAAAAATCTTTATCTATATCCTAGTAAGTCTTTCCCTTTCAAAGGTATTGAATAGTAAATCCTAGTCGATAAATAATAAAGTGTTCTCATACATTTATTGTAAGAGGAAACTCTGAAAGCTTAATTTTGTTTTGGCTAGAGTCATATACTTAATAAACTTTAGCTCATTTGTTTCTAATCCTCATCGTCCCTCTAACCCTCACTCACCCTGTCGAGTCAGCCCATTCGAGCAGCAGCAGCAGCAACCGACGCTGGCATATATTTGTGGCCTAAGAGAATTCACGGGAATCTCAACAAGGCCTTAAATTGTATTCATCATGAAATACTTGTCAGGAAACACCGTCATTATGGTATAGTGCCTCAATTTACTATCTCGTATTTAAGTAATAGGATTGAGTTCTTATCAATGGTTCCTCCGGGTCAACGGAGTCAAAGGAAGTCCCGCAGGGCTCGAATCGCGCGCCATGATTTACCTTGCTTAGTAGGTGATAAACATATTATTATTATTAATATTATTTGCTGATGAAACTTTATTATTTTTTAAATCATGCGACAATTTGTTACACATGATGAGGTGAATAATGCTGTGTCAAAGATAGTTAATTAATGCCATTTATTTGTTTTTAAATGGCAATAAAACTAAATGGATAAAATTCTGAACAGATTGTTAGTGGAGCAGAGGTAGGCCTTGTTGTTGATTTGTCTTTTCTTTCAGGGAATTTTTATGCAAAGCTTTTATTATGGCGGCCCATATATGCACGGTTGCTAGTAGACATAGCTCAGAAGCATACGCTGTGAATGAACGCATGGAATATTATAAGTCTGACTAATGCCGAAACGGCTAGTATAGTATAGAATAGTTTATTTTGTTTATTTCTATAGCTATAGCAAAATACCATATAATGTTATGTAATTATTTAGTATTTTAGATTAAGATAAATGCTTAAAAAAATAAAACGAATATATGTCTTTCAAAAGACAGCTTTTCAAAAAATTTCAAAAGATTCAAAATGAGAAAATATAAGAAATAGAATACCTATGAAATTTCTTTTGCCTGTTTCTTCTTAGTCAGAGGACCCCCGTTACGAATCGGTGTCAGACTTAAAAAAGGATAACATTAGACTTGTGACTTGTGATATTTCGAAGAGAATCTGATTTTTCTGAGTTTAATACTTGAAAACTTAGACGGTGGGTAGATAGTTTATCAAATAAAAGATAAGGGATAGACGTTCATCATAGATGTTCATTTAGTTAAATCCTGATTGTAACCTTAAGTCCGGCTCCGAAGAAGCTAATCGAATATGCGCTACCAAATCAGCCCAAAAATCCTTCAATATTTTAAGCATGATAAGTTGAAAAAGTCTGAACGGCTGGTTGCAAAAACTGCCACCCTTTTCCATAATTTAGCTGTTGGCATCTTTAACTTCATTCCATACATTACATGAAAATCAAAAACTTCACATTCGTTATTTCATGACGTGTCGAGGCATTGGAAATCCTATTGTTATGACATGAGATGAGTTATAAAGTTAACCATCACTATTACTTCAAAACAGTATTTCTGAAATAACTATGTAGAGTAAGAGAAAGTTTTCATTCCAGAAAAATTTAGGTGAGCTCTTCTCGCAACTGTAGTAATGAATTTTATTGTTTGTAAATATAAATAAATTTCGTTAAAGCCTGTGACTTTTTATGACCTTCCTACTTGTTAAATAATTGTTAGTATATTGTTATAATTACGAAAATAAAATGTGACTATTTATCTAATTGATTAGGCTTATCGTTTGTAATTAATTTATATAGAGGGTAGAATTTCCATGTCTACCAAATGTTATAGCAAGAATCCAATACATACAACCACAAATCGTGCAATATGTCCTATGTTGTACTCGTATTATGTTGAGAATACACAGACTGGTAATGGCTAGGGGTTTGAGATGCAAAGTGTGTGGTACTGCTATTGTCAAACGGCCAACCTAGCGTGTGGATTAGATTTTTTAATAACGCTGCACGGTTAACTAAAGTTCATGTGAAAAGTAGATTAGCGTTAGGTCGCGAATAATTTGGGTGCTTACTTTCAATAAACAGAAAATGCTTAAAAGTATTAAGAGATATAGCAGCTAAGGAGAGTGAATCGTGTAAAACACTTGCTATTTCATTATGGTAGTGGAAGACGCAAAAATTTGCTTTTTACAGATGAAAAAGAAATTACAATTGAAGAACACTACTGCAAGCGAAAGGACAAAGTGCATGCTCTAAAGAGGCTTCATAACTTATTGGAAAAGTTAAAAGTGGCCATCATCTGCATCAATCATGGTTTGATGGGGATGTCCTATCAAGGTATCACATAGCTTTATTTCTGTACAAACGAAGAAAAGACTTTGACCAAAGTTTATCAGTAAACTTGGATCGTGTTGTGAAGTCACGAACATGTCATACCTAGCTGGAGAACAGTTTTCTGGACTTCATAAGAGCTGAGAACATGGTCCTTGTACGGTCCAAATCTGAACCCGTTGGATTTAATTTAATTGTTAATAAAATTGTTTAAGGTATTCGCTTAGATTTGGATAATAAGTACACATAAGATTTATTATTATACGGTTTCTTTAAAAGGATATGTATTTTAATGTGTAACAAAAGTTATGGCCGTACTAGGTATGTATGAGTATATTTATATAAATGAAAAGTAAGGATGAAATTCCTTTGAGCGCACCTTCACGTGTGATATCAAAGGATTTTTTAATGACAACCGTTTTTTCTAGCAGTTTACAGAGTGATAAATGTTCTGCTAATTTTTCAGTTTTTATGCTAGAAACTTAATATTTAAGTAATGGTTCAAGATTTCATTACAGTCAGAAAATTACAGTCAAGATGAATATTACAGTCAGAAGTCTGTTATGATTGGAACTATATTCTAAGAAAAATTAACTATATATTTTTTTATAGCCACTAACATAGTTCTAAAATACAATACCTGTTAAATGAAACGATTATCGTTTCTGGCGTTGAAATACTTAATGAAATGGCTGCTTTTCCTCCCGTGCGTATCGTAGAATAAAACCAAGTGCTATTAGCACAAAAAAGATAAGATTTTACGGTGTTCAATTGTTATATCTTCTAGTTTTAAATGTTACGCGGGTATTTCTTTTTACATTTATATCTTTTAAGAAGTAGTGAAAAAAGTATAGTATAATATATACGATCATTATCAATTTATTTATATACAAACTGTTTGTTTTTTTATACTGTTCATTTATTGTAGGAGAATAAAAAAATAGGTACATGAAAACAAGTAGAACATTTGTATTATTCCAATTATATTGGTACAATAAATTTCTATGAGTTTTAATGCATTTAGAATAGTTCTTTGGTGATGCGACTAACTAAACGTTTACCTACTCCGCTACGTGTCGCGGGGTCGACCCCGCACGGGATTTACTAAATGAACATATTTAGTAGATAAGCTCCAGTAGAGGGCGAGTCTCCTATTACCAGTATGTTGCTTTGTACTTTTCTTTATACATTTTTCAGAAGACTACCTTTTTTTCATAAAGGTACAAACTATCTTTAATGAAAATGACGACTAAAATACAAGCCAATCACAGTGCACACATGTTCTCGGGAGAAAATAAACACATTTAAAGTAGATGAATAAAATTATATGCCTTCGATATATATTATCATAGATTGGCCATGCATTAGTGTTAAGTGTTTGTGTAGGTTGGAACTGAGCCAGAGAACGGTGGTCAGTGAGCAATAGGTGGAACATTCGTCACTTCACACCAAATTTAATCCAATTGCGAATGTCTCTTGGGAATAGCATTTCACTAAGTGAATCATTTATTCGTAGTTAGGTACTCTTTAAAATTTTTAAAAATAACATTAAAATATTTTTAGTTGATTCAAGAAACAGATGGACATCCTAAATACTTAATAAATTAATAAATTGCTCATAAATTTGTTCATTAATTCTTTATTGCCTTTATTAGCGAGTTACTAGTCTCTAGTCAGAAGTCTAGAAATTTTAAATAAAATATCAGTCGACTCGTACCAAATTTATTTATTACTGTCCATTATATTAAAATTGCCAGGAAAATAATGAATTAACTTTGAAAATAATGAAAAAAAACTTTCCAAATATGAAAAGATACATTTGCCGGCCTTGAAGACAAAGATGTAAAAAGGCTAGTATTTCTATTCCCGCATCAACTCAAATACGCAGTTATTTTAACACAACGAAAAAATGTATGGAAATGTGATGGAGACGTATCGTATTTTCGTTCCACTCCCGCCGAGTTACTGAGTGCTTCCTATGCTCTGTTGAGTATTTGGCGCCTTGGAAGATGCTTTTTGCAACAGATAACAATAGTATCCATTTGACGTACTCATACTTCACATTAAGAACATTCAGTATCATAGTTCAATAGCCTTATTGGTGTGATTCTTAATATGGATCAAATGGGTGTTCAATTTATACTCGTATATCCAGTTTAAAGGTTTCAGCAATGATATAACTTTAGTTGATTGTTTTATTACAACGTATATTCACTTTGACTTTTTCAGCAGATGACTTGAGAAACTATAAAGAATATTGTTGTTTACTAAAAGATTTACAAAAAATAACACAAATACTTCTTGAAAAATAGTAATCAAAGCCTTTATTACTATTTTCTATATATTAAAATGCGCGGTCCTGATGATTACAGACTGAATATGGTCCTGTTTCTTTACATGTAAATGTAGTACATTTTTCTGTACAAGGATGCCACGAGAAAATCTTTCTTCACCGACTTTTATCAGTTCGTCGATCTATATGACCGGCCTATTGCCATTTTAGCTTGCAGATTTTTAAGGCTGTATATCTGGTTACGGACATACTCCTGCGGTCATAGTCTTTGCAGATGCAGCCTTGCAAAGGAACACTAAGCACAGAGCTTTTCATTGAGTGCTGAGAAGCTTCTTAAAAGATGTCCTGCGAAGCGACATAGCTTATTTCCGTAATTTACTAGTGGCGATACATAGTGTTCAAAACTTTTGCAATGAAGTTTAAAGCCTAATTTGAAGAGGAGATGTGTGTTTCCTGGACAGTATTCTGTGCACGAAAGGAAGACACATAGTCGTACTTGCGTAAATCATAAACGTATCTGACGCAGTTGTTAAGAAAACAATCCAGTGTGTTAAGATGATATTGAGACATGTCTGAGCTACACATATCAGCATAGTCAATAATTGGCAAAATGAGCGATTGCACAAGTAAAACCTTAGCAGCGATTGGAAGGAAATATTTGGGACGATAAAGTGATCGCTAGTTTGCAGAAGTTTTGCGTCTTACCTCCTGAATCTATTTATTCTATGTTAGTCTACTACTTATATTTAGTAGGTTTCGATTTAAGCCCAAAAAAAAGTTGGCGTAATATTTATAGAAGATGACCATACTTATCACGCTGGACAGGCAACCCGCCAGCGCAGTATTGTTATCTTCGCCCCAGAGACATTACTCCCCATATCGTATCGTTCGTAGGATTTTTTCCGCCATAAGACTTCGAGAGGCTTGTCCTCCCTTAACATAGGATTTGCCATAACCACCACGGTCGACAAGCGGATTGAGTGATTGATGATGAAGCAAAAGTAAGTAAAAGTGGTTTTTCATATCATGGAAAGTTTTTATTGAATAAATTTAGTAATAAATTGCCATAATTATTGCAACAGTTTCTGATTTAAGTCGTTTGCGCAATTGTCTCACTATTCTACACAGTTATGCTGATACATATTATTTCAATATTACTAAAGAACCGTTAGGTAAATAGGCTTGAGCGCCTTCAAAAGTTCGCTATAAGGATCATGTTTCTCGGTATCGCGGTCTGAACTGAAGTGGCTTCCAACTAGAGTTCGTCGAGTCGCATTACCCACATTCTAGCTTTACTTTTCAGTGTACTATTTGATCCTAGAACCCGCCGAAATACCCGAAAAAATTTGTGAGTTTTGGGCGTAGATCTATTATAAGTATCTACCTGATAATCTGATTCGGCGATGAATTTATAATTCCGACTATGTGCTAAAGCTGTGTCACTGAAATTCACTTCCTTTGAATATCAGGAAGGCTCAGATCGTTGAGTCATTTTAAAATCAAATCATACGTATTACTGTTTAGAGCCGTGTTCAATTTAAAGGCTTTATTATTTACGAGTACTTTTAACTATTTACTTGTAGTTAGCATATATATAAAGTATATATATATATGTATATACGCGTAAACGTATGTGCAATTGTACTATAATTTAGCAGTTTATATTTTTTAATTTAGTATAAACTACCATCGTCCACCATGATTCCACTTTACTGCATAAGTGCACACACTCCCAGAATTTATGATATTAATCTCTTCCAACAAAGGTTTGCATGGAAGAGACCGCTGTTTAGCGATAAGGCCGCCTATATTCAAATCTATGTAATTTAATTTGAAAACGTATTTGTGCTTTTGACGTGAACAATAAATAGTAAATATAAATAATGATGACCTAAAAATACCTAAATTATTTCAACTTTATTTATTTAATTCTTGATGCTTCCTGAAAACTTTCAATAGAAACTAGGGACATTATTATAATGATACACACGGAGCTAAAGCTCTACTACATTAAACTTAATATTCGAACATTACTTTTCAAATAATTATTGCAGTAATAGTAACGTGAAAAGCCCTTTAAAATTTCTTAATCAAAATCTATAATTTTTTTTTTCCCTGGATGGAAATTGCTGTTACGCATACCACACGCTGTTAGCCCGGAGGCTTTTACAGCCTCATCTAAATTGACTCGCGAGCAGATTGGCCCGCGAGTTTGGCGGGATGACGAATTACTTTAATAACGCGCGGATTTATACGCGGAAGGATAAGAAAAAAATAGTGGTGCGGAGACCGGTGAACCCTGACAAACCGACGGGACAGACCCCGATCGTGAGACGCTCCGGCAAAGTGTATATGGCTGCTTCTAACCCTTGGGGTGAGCACACGTATGCGGAGCGAAGTCGCTAACGGGACCGCCGCGCAGCGTGTGCGGGACACGGACGGCACTCACTAATAATGGCTCGCGATTGAACGCGGGAAAAATGGTGGAGTCGAAGTAGGGACCCGCTGGTGCGGGGCCCACTCGCGATATACTGACACACGACATATTGTACTGCGACACTCCGACAAAGTGTTATGGCTGCTCAAACCTGGGGGCGAGCACAAGTATACGGGAGGCTAATAGTGGCGTGAAGACCTATGACCCTGACAAACCGACACGACAGAACCCGATTGTGAGACACTCAGGCAAAGTGTATATGGCTGCTTCTAACCCTAGGGGCGAGCACACGTAAGCTGAGCGAAGTCGCAAACGGGACTGCTGGGCAGCGTGCGCGGGACACGGCCGACACTCACTACTTAATAGCTCGCGAATATGCGCGGGAAGATGGAGGCGTGGCGACCAACGGCCCTGACTAACCGACACGACAGAACCCGCTTGTGAGACACTTAGCACAGTGACCCTAATATGCGGAGCGAAGGCACAGTGTCATGGCTGCTCAAACCGGGGGGCAAGCACACGTATGCGCGGGGCGAAGTCGCAAACAGTACCGCCGTGCAGTATGCGCGGGCGACGGGCGGCACTCACTTTAATAACAGGCGGACTAAGACGCGGAAAGACAATAGGGCCGAGTAGGCACCCGCAGGTGCGGGGCCACTAACGACACATTGCGAACTAATCTCAAAATCAATGAAACTTTGCATGGGTCACATAAAATAAACTTCAGTCGCCAACCGCTTCACAATAGCTGTGCCGAGTCGCAAACTAGAATTTTATTTTTTGTTCTACGTGACATCGAGTCTCTTAAAGAGTACATTTCTTTTATGAACATAATATTCTGTATAGCGGAAAATAAGGAGATAAGGCCTATCTGTTCAGCAGTTATGTTTAATATTATTAAAAACTATATTAACAGTAACATTTAATATTATTTTACTTTTATTTCGAGCCATTAATAAATTTTCGTTATAAAATGTTCATAATTACACTTCAATATAGGTGAGATGTAATTTCGCTCGGAAAACCTAATTCAAGATGTATCAATATGCGAGAACATGCTTACTTTTGTTACACAGCACTTTTGTACCAGATATTGTGAGAAAATAATGTCGTCTACCATTGATTCTGCTCCGAAAATTGCCGCAGGCCTAAATATACGTCTCTTTTACGATTTTAGGTTTTTATGTGCATTAAATTTTTTTTTTCTGTATACTATAAAATATGGGGCGTTTTATCGTATAACGTTATAGGCAGCTATGGCTGTAAGTTATCAGCAGAAAATTTTATCAGTAACATCGAAGGGTTTGATGAACGTGGGGTTAGTAAATTCTTCCGTTTTCCTATGTCTTTTAACAGGTGAACTTTAACTGGTGAACATAGACCTCTCCAAGAGTATGGCTTTGCTCTAATGGCCAAACTTAGCAAGCGAATTCGATGTCATAGTATCAGACATCACGCAGTATTAATATTACGGTACTGCAGTATTAATATTACGGTACTGCAGTATAGATAGTCACAACTCAAACTTTTTAATAGGCTGTATATCAGTATTTTTATAGTGCATATCAATTGATACGTTTGTAAATTATATCTCCTAATTCACCACAGTATAATGATTGCTGTTATAAATGACTAGACGAAGTGAATAAAAAGGTTATCAAAATATATTTTGCATAGTTTTAAATTATGTATTACATGCTAAACGGTACCAATGATGTAAAAATTCGAGCCTTTTGAATTCAAATGTAACGATGCTGACTCAAACCCTTTATTTGCTACTAGCGAAATATAGTAAAAAAATTTCGTTGTCTTATTTCGACAACTTTAAATTATTTAAAATTTATTTTAAAAATTACTACTGGAATATTCTCTGCCTTTTTAATATAATGTTTATTAATAATTCTCAGATACATTTTACAATTTTGATATTAATATATGACAATTTAGACATGTGATAAAACTTTTTTATATTTCAAGATTTTATTAATAAAAGGCAAGAATGAGTATTATTTTCAGCGTCAACAGGCAACGACGTATTTTATGTACATTTCGTGACAATCCTAAGAAAATGTCACAGAGATGTATTTTATTTTCACTCATCTAGGTGACTGCTGAGTGCTTCCTGTACGTCTTCGAGTAGTCGCTAAACCTTTCATACTTGATTTCATTTATTGGAACACAATGGTAATGTGTTATTCTTTCCACTAACAAGATTTAGTCAGTAGTGATGGAAAATCAGAACAGGCTGAAGTTGCTTGCGGGATAGATATTATTTATTTATCTATTCAAAACGTACTATCTACAGTTTGTTATAGATTAACCTAAAACAATTACGATAGATAGAATAGAAGCCCGTTCTAAGTCGCTGACTTAAGAAAATTTGCAATCTAATCTCATCATGTATGTTTTATAAAAGTCGATATAAAGAAATGCCAGAAAATTATCATGGCATCTGACCTAACCATCTTAAATGAATTTGATCCTTAGATTTTTAATTTATTTGATCCTCAGATCTGAATGACAAAAAAAACTTCCAGTAAAAAAAGAGATTAAATTAAGTCGGCAAATCTTTACTGCTATCGATTTTTATCGTTAAGCCTGCAATTTGTGTCAAAGAGATACTCTGCCATGCCCACGTATAGTATTTATAACTTTGAATGTTTACAATTCGATTATTTTTTTCGTTAAAGTGGCTTAATAACAATATCTAAATACCTTAATTTTTATAAACAATATTAATAATTATATGACTAACCACATCATTCAGAAGTCAGCGTAACCGTCGAGTTATAGAACTGGGTTCTGCGAGTTTCACAACCACTCATTAGCATTACCCAAAAAACAATGGAGCGACGTGCACAGTTTTGGGCGATGTCAATAGATGCGGGTTTTCATATTGGTTCGGGTGACAAAAGAGCAAACGTTTCACCTGATGGTAAATTACTACTGTAGCCAACACCAACAGCATAAACACCTTGAAACATTTTCAATCGAAGAAAGTTGCAGATGTGTTGTCACGCCTGAGGATGGAATGTCTGAAAGCCGGTAGTTGTACAGGCTCTCTATAACTTTTGAAGCGGAACACAACAGTGGCATTGGTGATTACCGGCACAAGAGGGTGGGTGGTATCTACCCAGACAGCTTCAAGGTAGAGAAGGACCACAGCAGGTGTTTTGAGTTGACGTCTCCGGACCGTGTTTAGAGGAAGTCGTTAGGGGGATACCTATGTTCAATAGTTGACTTCTAATAGGCCCTTATCACGATGGTGGTAATGAATTGTTGTATTGCATTAATACCGTGTGATCAAGAACAACAAGGGCACTATCAAACTGTAGCTAGTTTCAATTACAGTGAAAACAAGGACTATTTCACCTCTTGGTTTTATTAACTAGGTGAACCCTGCACGATTAACAATAGCTGTTTTTGTTAATAAAGTGACTATTAAAATTAAGCTTTTTTTTTATTTAGATTACTTTCCATTTTCTCGTTCATGTCCAAAATTTTTTTGAAATTATATTTTAAATGAAACCATATCCCACTATAGGGATCTCTTTTACTTCGTGGAGGCATTACTTTACTTAAACTTATCATAAACTGCACATGGATAAACACCTGCCGGTAATCTATCCTTAAAAATATTTGTAATCCATACAAAACCTTACCACCTAACTGCCAGAGCGCCAGAGCCACTGCGCCCACTTATCTTCCGTTAAATATTATTATACCTAGATTTTAAAGTTTAATTAATAATTTACTTATTTCATTCAAAATGTATAAATTATACGACCTCGTAAATAAAGAAATTACAAAAAAAAACACAATATTGAAAAATATATTATTTATTATTAATATAAAAAACGTAAATCATCATACTGCTTTTATCATTGAGAGTAAATTAAATGTATAAAACTAAGCTCAGGCATTTTACAACTAACACTAAATTTCTAAACCTAGAATACAATCTCACTTTAACGGGGTGGAACTACCTCGAATACGGCTCAAAAGTAATTTAACTGCTATAACTTCCATACGATACGAGGAAACTACAGCAAACTTGAGGTAGTACTATCACTTAATTATATTTTTGATATCGTTAACTGCGGCCTTTATTACTACAAACACTACATACTATTTAATAAGTTCTCCTCACGAATTTTATCTTAATATTTCTAGGCCTTTTGTTACGTTTCGGGTTGAGGTATTTCATTCATAATATACGAGATTTAATTCAGGATTTGTATTTATTGTACTAGCTGTACCCGCGACTTCACACGCGGCACCGTTCGTCTAATGGTGTCTTTAATTATTTTTCTAATGGATCGTGAAGTATAAGAATATTGCCCTGTATTTTTTTTTATATCTGGAATTAGTAAGTGAGGAAAGCTAAAAGAAACGTCATCAAAATTATCACACAAACAATAAACTAACGCTCTAAATTAACCAGGAATCTGGAATGAGTAAGTAAGCAATGAAAACTAAAAACTGACCCCAAGGTGGAGCGTAGGGTGCGTTTACGTATGAAAATGGGAATTAAAGTGCGCCTCATGTACCATGAAGAACTATGAACATCATGGGCTGGTTGTTTTTGGTGCAGTTTTCCTGTATCTCGAAACCTACCCGGGTTTGCTTCCTTGCCTTACACGATATCACGAACACGGCACTCAGAATTTGCGTATTATTTATGAGTTCAAAGCGATATTAATAATTAAATAGATTTATTTAGGAAGAGCGGCATGTCATTGCGCCACGGTATTTTACATTATTTTGCGTACTGGCGCGTGCCACTGGCGTCGATTATATTCGTTAGAATAAATATTGCGTTGCGCCATTTCTTCTTGAGGTGAAGGTGGAAATTAGAGAATTTGATAATAAATATAGGATATATGTAAACATATTTAATTCGGTTTAGAACATTGAAGTTAAAGGGTTAAGCAACTTTTGAATTCAAATGTATATATATCATAGGTTATTCGCGACAATGTCCTCCTACGCGTTAAAAAATGAGTGTTTTCACAAAAGGAGACTAAATATTGTAGATTATAAATGAGCAGTTGAAAGTGAGCTAAATATAATTATTGTAATCCAGCGTAAATTGTATTATTCAATGCAGAGCTTAGCGTGTATTAAATTATTTAGTAAATCAATTATTGAAAAGACTTAGTTAACATATATATATATAGACAGACTTAATTAAATTACAGTTCGTTTGAGAAGATCATTAACCGTTTTTACTAAAGCGACTCTAACAAATGTGTTCTGAACCTGAATAAACTTTTGCTATAACTCCTATCAGCCGTCGCAAAGGTGGAATGTTGTCTTGGTGAATAAGACTGTTCCTACTTTACTAATGTGAGATTTTTTATCGAATAATTTTTGTTTTATTTACAAATTATGTAAATATTCTTAATGCTATTTTTTGAAAAAGTTTGTATAATTCATTCATTTATTTATTTAGGAATTGCCAACAGAGACTGTAATAATGAATGCACATTGAACATGCTCCATAGTGATTAGATAATTGTAACACTAATAACATTCAAACGCAACATGCACCCAAATGTAATATAACAAGTTGGATAACAAGGTTCAACAGCAGTGTTCAATATTATCTTATTGAATATGTCAAGGCTATCATTATTTGAGAATTTATTACACAGACAGGCCAGTCGAGGAACAGGCGAGTTCCTAAATTAGTTCTGTTAAAGCGATAATTGAATAAATAAGGCAGGTATCGCGGTAGTATCCTTTGTGGGTTGAGACAAAATTTACTACAAAAGGAAGTTCAGTTTATCGCGCCTGTCCTAAACTATTTGGTGTTTTACCCTTTTTTTTATTAGATGGGCAAAATCCAGAACGTAATCTGTGTATTGCAATAGGTGCTACTTAACTTTCTACTATTAAACCAAGGTACAGTGCATATTTTAAGACGTGGTAACAAAACTAATTTATTGACGAAAGTTTAGATTTGGCACAAACTTGATATTAATATTTCCATCGGGATCTGTTACTTGCAAGTATATAACGCTGCCGTAAGCTTTGAGGCTGTTGTTAGCAAAGGCGACCATCTTAACAGAAGAACGTTCAAAAACAAATAAATTTCGTGGTAATATAAGAGTGCGTGCCCTATGTATGAGAAACAACAATCACTGGGTTTGCTTCTTTCTCCGAAACAAATGGGTGTGTTATTAGAATTCCGAACTACTTATACATCTGGAAAAGCTAAATAGTTATTTGTAACTCCTTTGTAAATTGTATTTTAGCATTTATGGAGTAAATATGGTCTTAAAATACAATTACTTTATTTAATGGTAAGACTGTAAAAATTTACCGAAGAAGTATGAAGGGCTTTCTTCTCAAAATCTTCCATGAATATATCGGCAATAATGGAAGATGTAGATGAGTCCATCGCTACACCATCTACTTGCCTCTAGAACTCTTTCTTCCACTACAGATAGTCAGATGTGAGGCAACGCTTACGTAATACTGTATATTCTGATGGAATGTTGTTCTTTGCTAACTCCTTAGTTACAATTGAGATACACTATTCTACTGGTAGGGTTTCATTATCAGTAAGACTCACTGACAAAATCGCTAATTCTTTGTGTGTTTTTATTTATTCTTTATTGTTGATCTTAATCTAAGATCTTAAGCCAAAGGATAGACTCCTAATTACAATAAATTAATAATATATTTACATGTTACGTAATTAAGAAATAAATAAATATTTTTTTATATAAAATACAATAATGATAATAAATAGTTATACAAATATATAAAAATATACATAGATAAACGTATAATATTAAAATCCGAAAATAAGGAAAGTCGAATACTGGTTCATTCATTAGGTAATAAATTCACGGACCCACGAACCTTTTAAATATTTTTATATTAGGTGCTGTTTTAATCTTATCAGGAAGGCGCTTCAAGAGGAGTGTAGCTTGAACAGTAAAATAAGAGTTAGTGTATCCTGCATTATATTGTTAAATGCGAATCTTAAGTTAGTTTATGGAAAGAGGCACACTGTTTTGAGTAGAATAGAGATATTGGAAGTGTTTTTGTATATATTCCGAGCGGTGATAGTATTTATGCTAGCATTTTGAGTGTTTCTGTTAGTTGGCGAGTTAATTTGGCTTTCTTTCGGACTTAATGGAGTATTTAGTCTTGCGTATTTTGAGTAGAGCATTGGCAACCGATATAATTTAGATGGTTTGGCTAATGCTAGTATTTTTTTTTTTTTATGACATTTATTTACTTTATGACATAAATCAGTATTCAGATGCTTTTCAATACCCCCCGGTCGCAGGGGACTGAGGTGTTTGACGTCTTGATGTATTAGTTAACCCGGCTTGTTATCAATTAGTATATTGATTTATAATATGATTATAAACTGCAGATTTCCTAGAGCGTCCATGTTTTACATCAGCTATGAGTTCCTTGAGGCGCATAGGATTAGTTTGGAGTTCATAGCGATATTATTTAATATATAGATTGAAACCAACCCTTTAAGATGCTCCCTGCTCTGCAGCGCTTTTTTCTTTCAATAAAAAGGTGATTTAAACTTTAACTTAATCACATATTTTAAAAACCATACTAAACCAAAATCATCAAATAATTTTGTACTGCTCTCTCGCCCGCCGACACCCACTTGCATCCGGTTGGAAAACACGGCTAGTTGGCGCTTCGAAAGGTGTCAAATGAACGTTTGCTAGCGCTGCGATAATTTTTCGTTTAGTCGATTCTTCATTTTTCATTAATTTTTAGTGTTAATAATTGTTAGTGTTAGTGTTTAGTTTTAGTGTTAATAAATTATAATAATATAACAAGAAGAGTGAAAAATCGGAAACTAAAATGGAAGATCTTTCAGAAAAAAAAATCTTGCTAGCGGGTTGGGGAGCGCAGTGTCGATACCCTAGCACTGGTGATGACGCTCCTTATCACTAGTATATTATTTCACCCGGGGTACTATTAATACCGTGTACAAAACATGTATGTCCTTAATGATAACTTAATCACATATGTTGAGTATGCATGTTGTAGTATAATTAATTGAACGAAGGAGAACATCAAGGCACACTTTGGAAGGCAGTACTATGAATGTTTAGAGTTTATTAATTATTAATTTATTACCCAGTTCGTCTTCCTATTTGTCATTGTTATGCACATTTGATAGATAGACTTTAAATGACATTAAATACATAAACTCTCTCGTCTGTCACACAGATGGGGAGGCAGGGAGATTATATAACCAGAAAAAATTTGTTTTAAAAATTACAATCGTCTTTTATAAAGTACAAAAACAAAATAAGATTCTTAATTAAGTTTTATGTCAGCTCCTTCTTTTATTACACATAACGTCTAACGCCTTTACGCTATTTTATTACTCTTTAGTGGAAGCAGAGATTCTAGGTTTCCATTTGGCATGACACAGCACTTCTAAATGTGCTTCCACTAATCCTGTTTTTCTTCTCTGGGAAATAGAACTTGACGTCCTCGTGCAGAATGTGGCAGATTCTCGTGCCACTAGCACACGCAATTTTACCCTATTTTCTGTTGGAACGTTCAATGTATCTTATTAACACATTTAAGTTAACATTAAACCATAAATTAGTATCTTAAAGATAAATAATAGCGGACGTTTTAAAGCACTGTCTGATATTACGAAAAATTAAACTTCAACTTCGACAATTTAAAATTTTGTGATGTTGGGAGTTAATTAGAGTCGTGTTTCACGTAAATATTTGGGTGGAGAGAGGTCTAGTGGATATTTTTAGTCCTTTCAACCCACTTTTCAACACACGTGAAAGGTGGTGAGCCTGTCACCGTCCAAGCCAACTATACAAATCGTACGTAATTTTCGATTGACTTATTCATACGATCGACCGACCGAGCGGATAGAAGATGCCCATCATGAGAACCGAGCTCATGATGGGCATCTTCTATCCGCTCGGCTATATTCCTCGTACTACTTTTTTCATTGAGACTGTTCTTAAATACTTTACATTACAATAATATAATGTGGTGTGGGTAGCGATGGCTCGCGAGGTACTCATGAGGTTTCCATTGAGGTGGGGATTCGCTTGAATGAGCATTCAGCTCACAAGGCGAGCTGGGGCAGCGAGCCGGCCGCGCAGCGTGCAATTTCGTTCGAGACCTTATTCACTTAGCTATGCTACATAATCTCGTAGAGTCGTCTCGCTCGCTCACTCGGTATACGATTCATTCGTATTGTTATATAAGTGAATACATTAACGAGTGAGGTGGTTCAATGTTGAAATTCGTGTAATTGGAACGTTCAATTTGCTGTTACGAGTAACTCAAACTAGGTAAATTGTGAGTGAGAGACATCGAATACGTGTGGGGGCTACATTACTATAATTAATATTTATAAGTAATTTTTAAAACTATTACTTAATAGAAAATGTTAAAAATCCCAAATATTATTATTTTTTATTTCCGGAAATTGATTTACCCGTACTAGCAGCATAGACACTGCTGTCTGTTCTCCTCTGAACATAGATCTGGCATAGTTAATATGTTTATTTCGCCATCTGACACGTGGAATTTCCTTTTTCAACATTTAGGTATGTTAAGTATAGGCAAACCTTCCAAGTAATGTCGGTTTTTGCAGATGCTTTTATGATCAACCAAAATTAAATAATAATCAATTAAACAAAGATATACAAAGTAATTACAATCTGAACCACCTCTCTTTTCGTGGATGTCATAAGAGATGACTAAGTGTTAGTCACTTAGTCATCTCCTTGAAAATCCCAATGGCTACCGGCAGATGGCGGGATAACCATCTCGAAAAATACCAGACCGAAATGAAGCACACCGATATTGGAAGCGGCGATTAAGGTGAGATGTGCCTGGAATGCTATTGTGATCGCCAATCCGCTTGTCTTGTTTGGCTATTATGGCAAATCCTTCTATGGGAGAGGCCATTTTCCTACATTAGTCTATTTACAGGCCGGTAAGGTAACGTAACATCATATTAGATAATGCTTTTGAACGAACCGGTTTCTTGATCGATTCGTCATTTTATTTTATACCCAATTCTGTGATGGTCTTAGCTCTGAACATTTATTTTTGTCAGCTCTAAATATTTTTTATGAAACTACAATAAGAGTTAATAATAATTGCCAGTATAATTAGGTTTACCATGTGATTGTCACATGGTAAAGTTAATTATACTGGTTATTAGGTGACCCTAATTATAAATCGCAAGTTTCATATATAATATTTATTTTAGTTGTATCAATCCACTTTTCACCTTAGCTCGTCATCGTCACAACGTGACGGGTGCTTGGCCTATTATAGTCTCAAGGTTTAGGACATTGACGACAAATCGTACATAATTTTAGAAAAACTCATTAGTACGAATCCTACATATGAAGATGGTCGAATTCGGGTCTTCGGATTTGGAAGCAGATCTCCTAACCACTCGGCAGTCGTGGGATCGGTAATTCCGAATTATTATGTATTCATATATTTACCAAATATGCTTTTAAGCCAATGTAATAAAATACAGCAGCAATTAATCGGCGTGTTTGAGACTCCAACGCTAGTTCAATGATGCTAGATTGATGGATCTCAAAAAATGTTTTACTTATCAGTCATGGAGTCTTGTTCATTGTGTTTTTCTTAACACCGCCCACAATCGACTTGACATCCAAACCTTTAAGTAAGCTACCTAATTTTTTTAAACTGTATTCATAGTAGAGTTTGTGAATACTTGACTTTTAATAAATATTATTTTCAAAAGACTGTACCTAAAGACACAATTGGGCATTATGCCTTATTTTACGGCAATATATTTAAAGTAAGGCAAAGTGAAAAGATGTTTAAGTTTTTATTACATTTCGTACTGAAATGGCTCTAAAAAGTACAGTGCCTACATATTTATCCAATTATCAGTAGCCATACAAAATAAACTTCTACAAAAGTAATTTAAAAGGGTTAGACCTTTTTTGGGTGAGCGGAGATCTGAACTAAATTATTTGTTTCGCACAACTTATTTTTAACCCTAGAAAAATTTTGGAAAGAAACCCTTTTTTCCAAACTTCGTAAAATGTAACCAGTAGCAAGTGTTGACTGTATAAGGTAAGTGAACAATCTACGTAATTTTTCCGTGAAAGGTTTCTTTAGCCTATCAAATATTGAAGCTAGCTCTACGGTAATTATAATATCTTTTTCGTTATTTTTTAGTAAAAATCTTCCCGGCTCATTCCGACATCTTAAGTTTTTCAGGGGGTGGAGTGCCCTTTTTATGCCACAGCATCGGCTCCTGTTTAAAATCAGACTCAAAGTGATGAACCCATGTCGGTAACAATTGGCTCAAAAATCGGGGTCAGTTCCCGGCCACAAAGGTTTAAAAAGTACCCAGACGCGTCGATTCGTTATTGCTTTTGAGACGGCGTGAGCTAACTATGTTATCTTAGGTTATAACTATGTTATGTATCTTTGCAATGACTTTTAATTATCATACCAAGATTGCCATGTGAGATCCTGAAAATAATAGTACTTGTTATTCCAACTAATGGAGGACTGCACCGTTTACACTAAATGATAAATGATTTTTTAAATAGTAACTTAGTGCCATTAACTCAATTTTGCAAGACTTGTGGGTTGGAACGTTTTTGGCTAATTATACAAACAGGTTTTACGTATTTTCGACATTAATTGGATTGAGATATATTATGTATAATATTTCAAATTTAAGTCTTTATTTTATTTTGTAGCTGAGATAAGGAGAGTGGAGTTATAACGTAGAAAATTGAAGTAGAAAAGCTGTAAGTGCCCACAGCTGGGCAAAGGCATCCTCTCAAATATCTGAGAGGGTCTTGGGGCCGGGAAGGACTTGCCACGCTCCAGTGCGCGTTGGCGGGCTTAACATATCCTCCAAATTTCAAAAATTTTCCTCATGATGATATAATTGCACGTCAAATTGCTGTTAACAATTTTAGTGGTGCCGGCACCTGGGATCGAACCCTGGTCACTCGCGCTCTATGAAAGTAAAGTGAGCACTAGGCTACCCAGGCCTGTTTATAGAATTAGGGTAAAAATCGGTTTCATTGACAAGGTAAGTAATATGTGTGGGTTTAGTACTTTACTTATTAGTTTTTTCTTTACAATCTAATAAAAGAAAATAACTTCAAACGAAGATGGTTATAGTCATCCTAGATGCCTCACATCACATTATTTCATATATTTTATAATACGAAATTACGTAATATGCAATGCAATGATAAATTAAAACATTTATACTTCTACTACAGCATAGGAAAACAATGATAAATCGATAAAAATATCCATCTTTATGGTGCTAGTAGCAGCTACGATACCGATTTCAGAAACACAACACGCCTGATCAAACTACTCCACGCAAAGCATTGCGACATGATTGATAGTTGGCCAACGTATAATAAATTTGCTTGCCAATATGTATATTGGTTCATTTAGTAACATTAACAATAATGATAAAGAAAAACTTTACGTGAAATATAACTTTTAAATATTAGAAATCTTATTTTTGCTACTGCGATTGTTTTGTTAAGCATACATAACTATTATAAAATCTTTCCATTGGAGAGGCCCCTGCCCAAGTGTGGATTGATTACAGACAGCATCTCTAGTTCGGGGTTGTCAGTACAGCTCTTACAGACTCGACTGCGCAAAGTGATGACTGTGAAAAATCTTTTATGTAAAGTAAGCGTTTGAAGTGATTCAGTTCAAATTTTCTAGAGCATTAGTCACCGATTTTTTGAGGTTATCAGTACCCCCATTTTTTTTAAGATTTCTTTGCTATTAGCTTATATTTATTATTAGCAAAGTCGAGTTAACTAAATACAATACACCAGTATATCATGAAGAGTGACTGTTTATTAATCAGCGAGTTAATAATTATCTATATAATTAATGATTTCGTCAAGACAACGATTATTATTACTATTATTAGGAGTTACAAAGCATAGTCCTGAGCTACCTGCATCCATCTTCTTCTAACACAGCGTTTGCTTGTACGGGATTGCCACCCAAGTACCTTTCTTCCTCAACGGTTGTCATTTCTGCAAGCTATGTGGCCGGCCCTTTTCCACTGCAGATGGCTGATCCTTCTATGCTATGTTAGTCGGTTATTCTAGACCTGCTACGGGTATTATCGTTGGGGATTCTACCATGCAGAGAAATACCGAAAATAGCCCTTTCCATAGTCCCTTGAGCGACTTTGAGCTCATCTGATTCTGTAAGTCATCACTGGAAACACACACTAGTTGTATACTTTGGTTTTGAGGTTTTGATGTATACTCAAAGAGAAGATGTGACGTAGAAGATGTGATGTCGTAGACGGAATGCTGCTCAGCCAAGTTGGATTCGTCGATTAACCTCTGATTCTTTGAAAGTTCTGAGAAAGTTGGACTTCTTAATCGGACAATTTGTCCCAGATATTCGGAGCGTAGTATTTACAACAACAAGCGGTATAAGTGTGCCATGGACGTTATACCAACCTGTTGGAAGACACTATCGAGATCATTGAGCATAGTACTAAGCTCCTCTTGCGATCGTGTCATAAGAACTAACCACTCATTAAATCCATGATGTGATGCATTCGCTATTGATGTCAATACCTTATCCTTTCCAGTTTATCATCTTGGAATGACAATCACATCACCCTGTCTTAAATCTTTCTGTAATTGGATGGGTTTCATACTCTTATTCTCTACTCAGAAAGACTACGTAGTCTTACTGTACAAACACTTCCGGGAGTCTACCTGGCATAGTTGAAGAGACAATGGCACTTCCCAAATTTTGCCGGAATCAAAGGCTTTCTCATAGTATATATATGCTGGGCGTAAAAAAAAGCTTCTGTACAATCTGGCAAGGAGTATGTATGGGGTCTACGATACTATAACCTTTTTCGCTTGTTCAGGAGGCGGGAAGTCATCAAGTCTGCATGTTAGACTTCCCATGGGTAGACAGGCTTGGCACTATTCTTTAATTTCGACCGCCATACGGAGACGCAGTATTCCCTTTATGACATATTAAGATTTAAATTAAATATAACATATAAGGATTAATAAGATATTAGGACTAAGCACTCATTTCGATTGTATATAGAATATGACATTATTGAACATGGGTTTGTATTTTAAGTAATTTTGTGCCCTCCTTTTACTCTCATTTTGATAGGGTATAAAAGTATTTGAATTATTAGTGGTATGTTGACTCTGGCACTAATATTTTAACAAAATTAAAAGTCAATCATTAATGCGAGTTACCATTGCACCATTATATATTTATTTCACGCATATCGCATCGTTACATATTATTCACCACCTGATCGATTAAACGTATGACAGAAGATTTATGACGTCTTATTTTACTCGAATGGCGACATGCTTTTAATTATAGCCTTGAAGTCTCTGGAATAAATACTCTGTTAGTTCCGGTTCTTATGATTTCCGGTGTCATATAAGTTGAAAGTAGATTTTTTCTTTTTGTTGATTCGAATGTTTTAGGCACATAGATAGTTATAATTTAAAGTTGACTTATTTAAACGATGCACTTAAGTAATTATTGATCTCAGGGACATTTAGATTAGTTAGAAAACACACACCGTACACATTTACGCTAGTTTATTTGTTTTACATTTTCGCCTTAGAACTTAGTTTCATTTGGTTTTCAATATATCTATACGTTGCAATTAACGTGTTTTCAATCAGTTTATTAATGAAAAGAGTGCTGCAGAGCTAAGAACTAAAGCGTTGGTTTCTTTGCGTCAGTTTATTGTCTGTATGGTAATTTTAAGTATTGCTTATTTACTCATTTTAGATATAAATTAACTTTGCGACCATATCAATTAATATTCTTATACTTCATGGTTGGACACCAGTATAAGAATTTGTAGCTGTATCCGCTAGTGCAGTATAAAATCCGTAAAACGTAAAATTTCGTAGAAAAGTTAGGTAAATTATGTGACCTTGAAAAGTCAATAATCATGCATTCCTCAAACAATTTCACGTTAAGAGTTGTGCGATTATGCAGTCAGGAGTCAAGTTTATTTACTGCTTTTTATAAGTGCATATCAATGGCTTTATTTTTACAATCGGTATATTGTTTATAATTTTTGGAATCAGATATACTTAGCTAATACTAAATTCACAAACTTTCGAATGGTATCTAACTAATTATGACTTAATTTATTATGCCATATACATAACCAGAAAAAAAATCTTATGAAAAGCTGGTATTATTCTTTTAATATATTTATTGTGCTAGAATTCGCTCTACGTGATAAATACTTTATATAAATAAATAAGTACGGATAAGTTATAATACAAAAATAGATAAGCTATTTACTTTTCACTGAAGTAGACCGATAAAGTTTTTCTACGCATATTTTTTGTTACACGCCGGAAGGGAACCAGCTTCAAGTCTTAATTTTGTTTTGTATATTTTAATCATAAATATACATTTTTTTGCACAAAATTCTTTTGTGCAAGAAAAACCTTCTCCAAAGGAAAATTTGTGACCTAATTATTTTTTACATTGATAACTCTGCCATTTTAAGGGTGCGATCTGAATTTTTAATAGATGGTTGAAAAGAGCGAAGAATGTGAGTGGTTTTAAAAAGTTTTTGAGTGGTTTGTAATAGATTTTACTTCAATTTGCAAAACATCTTTTAACGATTTAGACCTTTCTTAGAGTATACGTATATAGTGATAAATAATAATTTACTCTGACATAAATGTATCCACCACCAACATAAATTTTAAGTAGGACCTATACAAAACTTCTAACTCTTGATTTTCTTCAGAATCAAAGCCATTTCCCCAACTTTTAAAACCTGCAAAGTAAGATCGCACGATAACAGGCTGAGAACAATTGAGCGTCACAAACTTTAGTAATTTGGCGACAGGGAGCGGTAAGGACAATATCTGTAAGAAAAGTTCAGCGTCATTCAATGTTTTATTTTAATTTAAATTTTATGTGGATACCCACAACTAATAGTAACTAATATTTTTATATTCTTATTCTTCTTCTTGGGACATAGAAACAGACAGTGAGTTTTTCATGAAAACTGATTAGGACCTTCTCCTATTCTTATACATAGGATATATAGGTATAGGAAAAGACACACTTCATAAGACTTGTCGAAAGTATCCTCTTCTATTTCCTAGTTCATAGTTGCACTTATTTTTTAAGCACAAAGACCTTTATTGTATCGGAATATTATGACCTGCCAAAATAATTTTCTTATAAGATGAACGTCATCGCACAATACAAAAAACTTCTATGTTTATGAGAAAGTGAAACAGCTGTTTCAAATATTATGTTTAAAAAATTACAAATAAATTTAATTTACAGCTATACTCCCTAAATAACAGTGATTGAAGATCACTTGAAGTCGCGGTCACAAAGTCTTCTTGTCAACAGCTTTAAAATGTTTATTAAACAAAGATTACCTAGCAAGGGTTATTGTAACATAAAAGAAAACATGGATCATGGGTACCACAGGGAATGTGCGGATCGATAGTATCTTAAAACGGGAACAGTTGTTTTAAAAAGTTGGCATAAACAACTTTAAATGGGATACCTACAGTTTCTTCTCCGTTAGATAAACCTCATAACGAAACGATGGTAGATTGTAAAAAATATATTAGATATATAATAGATATCTGTTAAGTAATAAATAATTAGTGACCATAGTGCAGACAAACGAGCTATCGTCTTGACATATTTATTTATTCTTTATTGCCTTAAGCTTAAGGTTACAATGGGCGGACTTAATGCCAAGTGGCATTCTCTACCAGTCAACCCTTGTTATGGTGAAAGGTAGTTGGCAGGTATAAAACAAAGAATAAAAAAAATGACATAAAAAACTCCAATAAAAATAACTTGATTAGTACATATAAATAAACTATATAATTAAATAAATATTTATAACATAAAATACACAAATACGTATACAAGTATATAAAAGAAAACATAAATAAATATATAACATAAATCTAAAATAGATAAGCCGAATATTGTCAATGATCTATTATTCTGTTAGGTAATTACGAAGTAGACTCTTAAACAGTTTCTTGCTAGGAGCTGCTTTTATCTTATCGGGCAGGGCGTTCCAGAGGAGTGTAGCTTGAACAGTAATAGAAGAGTTATAGTATCCTGTATTATGTTGTGGAACTCGAATCTTAAATTGGTTTATGGAACGAGGCTCTCTGTCATGAGCAGAATAAAGATATTGAAAATTATTCTTAAGATAAGAAGGAGAATTAGGATCAGTTAATACAGAATACAATAAACACAGAATTCTAGAGCTACGCCTTTGACGAATAGAAAGCCAATTAAGCTTGGAACGATAAAAAGAGACGTGATCATATTTACGTAAACCAAAGATAAATCTAATGCAGTTGTTAAGAAGGCGCTCCAACTTATCGAGACGTGATTGGGATAGGTCCGGGTAACACACATCTGCATAGTCGATAATGGGTAAAATTAAGGATTGAGTGAGCAAAAGCTTAGTTTTAAAGGGTAAGAAATTTTTCAAACGATATAGACAACGTAAGGTGGCAATGACTTTCCGGCTGACTTCAGCAACCTGAGTCTCCCAACACAATGACTGGTCCAGATGAATGCCTAGATTTTTCACAGTTTTGGAGAAAGGAATTAATGTTCCATTGAAATAAACTGGAGCAAGGTCACCATAATCAATCCCGGCAAGCATCCTAGGACCACCCACTATGATTGCTTGACATTTTAATGGGTTGACAGTAACCCCAAATCTGTGCGACCAATCTCTAATAGAGACAAGATTGTTATTTAGCTTCATTATGCAGTTATTGAGGTCGTTAGTGCCTGATTGTGCATAAAGCTGAAGATCGTCTGCATACAGATGATACGAACAGTCGACAGCGGAGGTGATAGAATTAATAAATAACGAAAACATTATGGGAGAAAGTATACCGCCTTGCGGCACACCTGTACCAACGTCCGCCCAGGCAGGACACTGCTGTCCTAGACGAACTGACTGTTGGCGGCCGCGAAGATAGGATGAAAACCAGTCCAAGGCTGGGGTTGAAAATCTAAGATAACTAAGGTAGGATATGAGGATATCGTGGTCAACTGTGTTAAAAGCGTTTGAAAAGTCAACAAGCACCATCACTGTTAACTTTTGTTCATCCATACCCTTTCTTATATCATCGGTGACTTTGATAAGGGCAGTGGTGGTACTGTGACTTGGACGAAACCCAGATTGAAAACGTTCAATAGGCTATATTTTGTTAAAAACACGGAGATTTGCTTATGTACACAGGCTTCAAGAACTTTAGAAAGGAAAGGAAGTATAGAAATTGGACGAAAATGATTGGGCAAGGAGGGATTGAGATTTTAGGGAGTGGTAGAACAAAAGCCCTTTTCCACAGGGTCGGATAAATACCGGAGTCCAAGGAGAAATTAATTATGTGAGTAATTACTGGTAAAGGTACTCAGTATCATGGATACCATTTGCTTACTAACCTCGTCACTCTCCACAGCCTTAGATTTGATTGCTAAAACAGCATTTTTAACTTCATTGAGAGCTACCGGTGTGAATTGAAAATCGGGGATTAGAAGAGGAGACATACAACCTATAGAAGTTATTGTTTGAGAGCGGACTAAAGGGTCCATAGATGAAGTGGAAGTAAAATGCTGGTTTATGTCATTCAAAGTAAGAGATGAGGCATAGTCAAATGAAGTCGGCTTGGAAATGCCAAGAGATTTAAGAAACTTCCACACGTCAGCGGTAGAAGAGTTAATAATATTTTCATGGATATAACGGCGTTTAGTATTTCGTACCATCTGATTGCATCTGTTCCTCAGCAATTTAAAATGAGACCAGTTCTCCTCCGTACGTTCCCTTTTAAATTTCCGAAAAGCCCTATCCCGTCTAGCCATTGCCACCCTTACGCCTCTAGACATCCACGGAGCAGGAGGACGCTTTACCCTTACGCTGTGTATAGGAGCATGGACATTGTACAAATCGAGGACAATATTATTAAGTAGCCACACTTTATCGTCTATTGTAGTCGCTGCAGCTAAAGAGGCCAGGTCGATGATGGAAGCGTCACTTCTGAGTTTGTCCAATTCCATTCTTGAAAAATTACGCAAATTCAAAATCGTGGGAACAGGTTTGGGAGGGATCACATTATAGGAAAAATAAATCAAGTCGTGATGGGAAAAGCTAGGAGCCAACAACTGACCGTGCTTTTTGACACTGTCAGGGGAAGCCATAATAATTAGGTCAATCCATGAATCATTATTGTCAACATTGTGATGAGTAGCCGCTAACGGCAAAAAGTGGAGATCGACTGACTCAGTAACTGACCGAAGTTTATGAGAACGAAATGTATTTCTTAATAGATCATTGTTGAAATCACCCATTATCATGCAATGTGTGTACTCCGATCCGACAGAATCAAGAGCAGCTTCAAGAGCATTGAAGTAATACACATTGGGAGGACAGTACACTACCCCTAGAATCGCCCTAATACCCATAATAAAAACTTCTAAAAATAGAAATTCTGCGGATGCTGAATTGGGAGAAGGAGAAGCTAATACAACCTTGTAAGGTATATTAGCCCGCAGATATATTGCAACCCCGCCGCCACGTTTCTCCAACCGATAATTGCGTATAAGCACAAAGTCTGTAAGTGGATACAGGCTGGATGATAAAGATGGTTTTAACCAAGTTTCGGATACTAGTATGGCATGAATATTGTCTAAAGAAAATGCATCTTCAAAGTCTGAAAAATGGCTTGGTATACTTTGCGCGTTAATATGGCAAACATTAAACCATTGGTCACAAGGCGAAAATATATGCGAAAGCCTATTGCGCAGCGAAGGTATACTATCATTTAAGAGGTCACAAGAAACAAACGAGGTATCTGAATCATTGACAGAATAAAAAGATTCGATATCCGACATAAATAGATCAAAAGTATAAATATTATATATATGATTAAATAAATAAGTATTTATAATAAATAGATTATACGAAATAAATATAAAATAGCGTAAACTAAAACTAGAAAAATCTTAAAACCTACGAACTGCTAAGTATGCACATTATGCTGGTATAATGTACCTGTACTACTATGCACCACCCCAACAGTTGACAGTTAACAGGATATCAGTATAAGCATTACAAAAAAAAAACAGCAAATAATAATAACATAACTAAAACAATTTATAGGTACGTAAATCTAGAAAAGAGGTCACCTAAGAAATCTTATTCCTATAAAGAAAAGAAATATATATATATATATATATATATATATATATATATGTAAGAATAAGGTAACCTATGTACACAAGTCATAAAGACAAATACAAATCTACGATAATAGTGCTATGAAAACAAAATAAGTAACCGAAAATTATAAACTTGGCAGTATGGTTAGTGATCATCGCCTGCCTGTAGGAACCGCAGTACAGCAAAATTAAACATATATGGCAATGTCATTGTCAATGACAGCTGACAGTTAAATGGTAAAGTGACAAATAGGAACTAAAGTCTAAATAATGTAAAATTTGTTTTAAAATAGTGGTAGTGACAAGGTTATAATACTTAGATAAATATTTTAAATGAATATTAGTAAACAAACATAGCCAAGAAGTAGTAAATAAGGACTAGAAATAGTACCTGTTATAGGTATAGAACTTTGCACAAAGAATTAATACATTACAAAAGTAATAATTATTTGTTACGTGCAATATTAAGATAATGTTGAGAAACAACATTAATTATAGGGGAAAAATTTAAGGAGGAGGATATTACCGCCACGAATTATTTTTTGGAAACCGTTCGGCGAGTTTTCATGTTGTGAACGTTCGACACTGCAGAAAAAACTTGTTTACGCCTAACCACTTCTTGCTGGCAGCTAGATTTTGATGAGCTCTTAGTGGAAGGCACATCAGTGGGGCTCTTGACAACTGGCGGCGAACTAACAACAGTGTCAACGGAAGGCGAGCACACTGGAGACCATGCAGAAACAAGTTCATTAAATTCTTCTTCAGTGGAGATCTTACTAAGACTATTGTCAGGGAGCTTTATGGATATCCTTCCATCGAGGGTCCACACGTTTTTCAGGCCTAAAATGCTTGCGGGCCATCTTATGAATATCCTGACGCATTCTTGTAAGGAACTCACAAACAGTTAATGATGTATTCTTTAATTTTGATTTGGACATCCATACCTGCCTTTTAATGGAGTAATCACAAAAATGAACTAAAACAGCTCTGCTCCGGTTACCACCATGAGCTCCAAGCCTATGACATCGCTTTAAAGATGAGCTGTTTACATTTGTCGGTCCCTGTTTATTTTGGATGAGGTCCAAGACTTTCTGCTCGACTTTTGAATCTGGATCCTCTGGTATTCCGTTGAACAACAATATCTTTTGCCGATGCCGTGTTTCCATCTCATCAACTGCATAAGTGCAACATCTTACTTGTTGCTGCAGAAGTTTAAGCATATTGCTGACCAGCTCTTTGAAAGCATAAAAGTCCTGGCATAGCTGCAGCAACGTTGGATTTGTAGGGACTAATGCAGCCTTAAGCCGATCCTCAAACTCGGCCATCTTATCCAACCAACTAACTTCCAGCTCCTTCTGCAACTGATCGACATTGGTGACAGTTGCCATGGCAACTTATTATAAATTGTGTTATGTAATCAATTACGTGAAGTATAACTTGTAATGTATAGTGCTGTAGGGGGATGCAAGTAAGTTTTAAATCTTCTTTACATAGATGTATCTATATGTTTAAAATGTTTTGGCACTTATAAACTCACTGATTACTGTAAATTATAATGTAAATATCACTTCGGAGTATTAATAATTAAACTAATAAATCGGAGCTTATGAATCAGCTGTTACTTGTTTCACACCTACCCGCGAAAACAATCGAAACATATCGATGTCTTACGTTTTGCGGGCCTTCAGTCCAACAAAACATGTTGAGGAAATTTGTGTGATTTGTATATTGATTTTGGTTTTCTCTATCCTTCGTTTTTCCAATAATATTGACAGCTGACACCGTTCGAAGAATTATCGCAGTTCGTAGCAGAATACATGTTTATTTTTCGTTTACTTATTTTCACGTAAAATCCATATACTCGTATTTACAGTAGGTAATAATATTAACAATTGTGTCCATCCTATACATATTTTCAGGCTTTTGTCTATATAGCCGGAAACAATATGTTTTAATATTGTCAGATGTACAAAATATACATTTTCTAATCGTGGTAGAGTCAAACGGCGGCTTTTACGGCTGCTCGAATCTGCCGGCACGACCGGGATAGTATCACGGCCTCGACGAATATGGCGTCTTCACGCCAAGGCATAGATATAGAGGTATCTTGTTCTTCTTTGTTTCGTTCGGTAAGTGAGGTAACCAGCGGGGCACTCTCCCCTCTTCTTCTCTTCCCCCTCTACCCCATTCCCCCAAATATAAATAAAGACTGGCAAAGTACCTGCATCTTCTCTCTTGATAAAACACTTGCGGCCTCAAGGACGCAGGTGCATTCTTATGAGGATGTAAAAGTCAAAACGGCTAACAGCAAGAACCTCATCGAATACCATATTTATCTCTGGCGTAGCAGGTGTACGTGGTCGTCAGTGGTGCTCGTTTCCCATGATAAAGAAAACTGAATCAAAATAACAGAAACAACTCTTCTTCTTTAAGACTTCAACTCCAATTTTTCTACCCATAGGTGTGAAGTATTTTCGTCAAATTTAAAAAGGACCACCCGCGAGGTGTAATCTAGGCTGTATTTAAAAAGAATCCCTTCACGTCGGTATTCTGCGAGGCTGTGGTACCAACTCGGTCGAGCCGGCCCAGTCGAGCAGCAGCAAAAGTCGCCGCTTGGCTCTATCACGTATCAAATTTGTTATTGTTGCAATACCGCAATAATACATGTATTGGATTATTTATAGAACAATCATTCTGACATTCAACATAAACTACTGAATTTTTATATTCAAGAGTTTTGAAATTGAGCCGAATATTTTGTTGAAACATTTTATGTTTGAGAGTTATTATCCTATTATTTATTTAGCATTTAACTGCTTGTAGCACTTTAACTAATGACCTAGGTTTGGCTAATATAGAAAGGAGGCTTCAAAAAGTATTTTTTTTTCTAATTTCTGTAATTCGTTTTTGATCATTTTCAATAAGGTATATAATATAGTTCATAATTAATAGAAACGTTTTGTTACAACGCATTTATTAAATCGCATTCAGATACGGCAAAACATCTAAATATCACCAATTAGATTACCTTCATGGTTTAATCATTCAAACTCAATTATATAATACAAAGACTGACACTAGAGAAGAGTCTAGAAGTTTCATCCATCACTAGCTCTATCCGTATATACTCGTAATTTACCAACTGTCTTTCCCGTATACAGTAGAATGAAGCTTATGAATTTACTTACCTTTTAAATCTTTTACTGAGATGCATTACAGTTTTGAAATTAGCTTTTCAATAAAAAATAAAACTAATAATAAATTTAAGCAAAGCGTGAGTGGTTCGTCATAGCATTTAAATGAATTAGTCCATTAAATTTATATTTTAATGTTTCCTATATATTAACTAGCCGCTGCCCGTGGTTCGTCTGTACGGTCTTACATTTTGTCCCATGACAACTCTGGAGTTAAAAAGTATCCTATTTCATAGAACAATCTATGTCTCTTCTAAATTTTGTTCATGCACATTCACTCCCTTAATAAATGTTATCCAAAAAACATAAATGAAAAATTCCAGCAATTCTAATGTGGATTTAAAACAACATTAAATAAAATGGCATCATGATCTGTCGTCAAGAACCGTTTTTAAATAAAATCTCTTCAAACAATGCATTACATTATAAATAGTATACATAACAGCCTTCTGATGGGCTGAAATGATGATGATGATGATGATGAAACAGGGACGCCTGTCAACCATAAGAGTAGGTAAAGTTTACGGATTTCCATTTGTCACGACTTAGGTAAGCCAAATCTTCGTCTGTAACCTACTATTCGCCTCACCAAGGGACAGATCGTTTGGAGTGACGAACTTACCTTTTCAGCTCACGGAGATTTCCATGAGACTTTTTTACTTGGTCACGACTTACGGCACTCTTGGAAAAGAAGGGGTGGTGGCACATTATTACATCGCTACAGACAGCTTTAAATATATTAATAACACAAATATTAACTTTTTATAAAGGTTATCAGAAATTATCAAAACCTTTATGAGGTAAGTGAGTACACAAACACGCAGTAGTTGCTAAATTAAATTTCTCAGTTTCCAAACACTTAATTTGATTAATCTACTACGCTCTAATACTGCCTATGTGAAGCAATTCGCCAGTATGGTAATATTATCAATTTAATTAACGATATAGCCTTATATTAAATTTACTCTAGAGTGCGTTAAATACTTAAAATGTAAACTATTTAAGTATTGTTATTTATTGCTGATAAAATCATGGATGTGAAGTAAAAGAGTGCGTAATTGGAAAGTAAAAGTTTAATCATCTTAGCTATTTTTTCATCAAACGAATTGTAAATAGCCCGCTGGCGAAAGAAGGTGATGGATTAGAGAATCCAAAATCAGTATGCCAGTGTAGTGCAATATTCTGAGAGCAACAAGACCACCACAGATTATTTGATACTTAAAATAGACATTGGCCACACGTTTGACAATAATGAAATAGAAATAAGTCGAACATTCAGAAGCTTCACAATCTATTTGAAATAGTCTTATTTCTCAGACTAGTAGAGTTTACAGAAAATAGAGGTTGCAAAAGATCGTAGCCAAACTGGCTGAAACCTGAGAATGAACTTGAACGTGGTAGAGCCAAGCGGCGGCTTTTGCTGCTGCTCGAATGGGCCGGCTCGACCGGGTTGGTACCACGGCCTCGCAGAACACCGGCGTGAATTAGAGGTATCTTGTGCTTCTGCGTTTTATTCAGTGAATGAGGTAAACGGAGGCCCACTACCCCTCCCCATTCCCCTCCCATCTCCCAAATACCCTTAAAGGTCGGCAACGCACCAGCAGCACCTCTGGTGTTGCAGATGTACGTGGGCGACGGTAATCACTTACCATCAGGTGAATCGCTTGCTCGTTAGCCGCCTTTCCCATAAAAATAGCATATAATAATCAGCAACATAATAAATAAATGACCAAAAATAATTAAAACTGTTATTAAATTATTGAGTCACCATCACTCAACAATTTAATTTTAAGACTTTAATATGATTATCGTGATTTATTATTTTTATCTCTGAACAGACAAAGCACTCGTAATATTTAGGTATTTAAATTATATTGCAGAGGATGTATAATTTAATTTCAATTGATTACTCTAACCTAAATACACTTAATTAAATCCATGGCATTTAAGGAATCTTTATTATATATAATACTAAACCTGTTACAACAAGGTATCCTCATAGTAACACATTCTGCGGTTAGAATTTCTCAATAATCTGACGTCTTCGTTCGTGACATATTGATTATTTATCATTAATATTATATTACGTTACGAAGATATATTTTATTTCTAATATGAAGCTTACTTTCATGGAATATTATTAATTCATGCAGTACTAATGTTTTATTAGTATTGGGTAAACTGTTTGAAGCATTGGTCGCAATTTAAAAGCCGATGAAATTAATAAAAATGACAATAATTACTAATTTCTTATTAACAGCTAATAATCTGGCCGCTGCTGGATATAATAGTAGTAATAATTGAGATTTTTTTATATAGTAATACGTTTTCTTTTTTTACAGGTAAGATGTTTACTCTATGACACCAGCGTAAATATCAACGTATGTATTATCATGAACCCATGTCATCTATTGAGCTTTATGTTAGTTAGAATAAATGAAACCGATGCTTGAGCACCTTTTTTTCTAAGGGAATCCTTCGTTGAAAACTCTTCCGCCAAGAATTCGATGGGATTTCGCAAGATATTTGGCTCACCTTCATCTCCATGACCCACGGGCCTCAGGAAGGAAAAGTATTACAATCGGCCCCATTGGGCTTTCACGGGCCTCTTATGTAATCCTTGAATACCCCACAAGTTTAAGTTACCAATAGGCAGATCACTACCGTTTCCAAAGTCGTTTTTTTGACTAAGTTCATAATGGGCCTTCCGGAATCTGGGTCTTTATCTCCTTCAGGCTTCTTCTTCTTTCTGTCTTCTTTCGCGTTTAGCTTATTGAAGGAACACGTGGAGAGTATCTGTTCTCTTCTTAATCTCTTTCGTCCAGACTATTGCAAAAGTACTTGCTGGCCCTTAAGGGACACATACAGGATCAGCAACAGTCAAGCTCACAAGGATAAGAAGCTCTAGAAGCGATATGGATATATACGTGAACTCAAAATATTTACGGTTAACAACCAATCTACCAAACTTGCAACCATGGTAATTGATCTTTATTGAGGAATACTATGTTCTGCAGTAGAATAATGATTCACTGTAATTTTGACAATGTTGTTTGTCACTCATATAGGAGCTGCTTTAGACTAAATGACTATCTCGTCTCATCAATGATTCCCAAATCCTGTAGGAATGTTAATTTTGTATATTTTATATGAAGAGGTTTTTATTAAACAGTAATGATATTAAATTGTAAATTAATAAATAAATATTCGATTATTTTGGAGATGTTCGAAACATTATTTTTTTTCCAGAAGAAGAAGTCAAATAATACCAAATTCAACATAATAACATTTCCTACTTTAAAATGAACCGCTACATCAACACTTCAAACTTCATTTCCTGAAACGAATTACTAGAGACTTCGAATGGACGAGTGCTTCGGAAGTTAAGTGCTTCCTGTAGTTTAGTCGGAAAATTATTTTCATATTAAAATTTTCTTAAAGAAGAATATTATTTTTAACATTTCTATAAACATGAAAAAGATTACAAACATAATTTTAAGTCCAACTATTAAGTCCGCTAAAATTTAAGAATATTTCAAAAGCATCTCGCACAGGAGTCACATATATAAGATATACATAATGTTCATATATTTTTAAATTCAAATTGATCGTAGTGTTCTCTTATTCGATTTCGACGACGGTAACTACCTTCGAATATTGTGGGTTCAACTGTCACTATAGAGCTACAAGTTTTAACAAAAACACATCTAACTTTTCGTATTAGATGTAAGGCTTATGCAATAGGATTGGAGAAATGGTCAAAGGCATCAAAGGTACGAGGCGTCACAAAATACAAGCAGACCTGAAAAGTGACTATTTGTGTGTGTTTAATATTGGCTTCGGCCAGCTAAGGCTCAACGGTCCCATTTACTTATTACAAAATTGGTTCGTTTCTTACAAAATAAAATATACTTTTATCATCAACAGAGCAGCGTGGTGAGCCCTTCCCGGCTCCAAAGCCCTATCAAATATTTGAGAAAGAGGCCTTTGCCCAGCAGTGGGCACTTACAGGCTGCTACTTTGCTTTACTTTTATATATATTTCATAACCGACGTACTTACATGTTTTTATGTATTGGCGTGAAAGAGAAGTGTGTCAGGATCGTGCAACATGGAAATCGGAAATCTCTGCGTGTCAGGTGAAAGGCGTGAGCCATCGATGCTTAAGACAGGTTCCAATTACAATATGAAAACCCATGCCGCATCACAATGCTTGAGTTCCTACACTGCGCTCACCGATATTTATTTCTTATATATATATTATAATATCCAACCCAGAGTTTGTATATAATCAAAACTTCCTATAACGAATGCTATCCTTCACTCGGTGTTTTTTTTGGAATAGTCTATGTCATTGAGCTAAATACGCCGATGACGCTGAATAAGTGCCAGAAGGTTATGACCGTTATAAATTTGTTAAAAAATAATAATGGTTATATAATACAATAGATATATTGGATTATATTTAAATCCTAATGATTTAAAAAATTAAATCACGATTTAAAGTGGCAACATTACCAATCGCAACTATAAATTATATAAGTTCAGTCAAACTAAACACCTAAATTCGTATATAAAACTAACCACTAACGATGTCACTTGGAGAATATTAAAGCCAGCGTTACGGTTTAACTATTACTTTGCAAATATCACAGAACAATCTTCTATTTAATAACCACATATTCCAGTTAAAATAAAATTCACTCGACATTTATACATTAATGTTGGAGACAGGTGTTGTCAACACACGATTTCGATATCTTTAAGGCCAATGTGAACAGACATCTAGGCAAGCGTGTACCATCCTAGGCCTCACCTTCGCCTTCCATCGGGCAAGATTGAGGTCAAACGTAAGCCTATTTTTAATAAAAAAAAACGACAAGGCAAAGATTATTAAAATTGCGTCATTCTAGTTTTACTTATAAATCAATATCGTTCGAAACGTACAATAGATTTTCATTAATATTTTTTTAATAACGCCTTTAAAATACCCTTTTCTGAGGAAAAATATCTAACAGTTTCATCTCATATCCTAACATGTTTCCTGGTCTGTCAACTACGTAGGATTATATAACTAGGTATGTATATAAGATACATGGTCGTAATATTTAACGCAAATACTGAAGCATTTATCATAATATATAAAATCGAAGGAAAGTAGAAGACAGATGCTTTGTAAAAGGCCAAGAAACAATTCTGTACATATATAGTCATTGTATCGTCATTTTACTAATGATAAAACAATATATTTCAGAACTATATAATGCAGATGCAGTAATCGGGTTTAATGCCCTCGGGACGGGGCCAATTTAACTTAGGCGATGGTAGGTTCATGGATGCGTTTGGAACGGCGTGTATTAGTGGGTATGAGTCCGAGATAATACGCACGGGAATTCCATTAAGGCATTTAACGCTGAGCGTTATAATCACCGATCTATCAGTGTGCTTGAAGTGCATTATATCAAAAGATTATAGCTACGATAACCGAAGCGTTAGAGGATCTGCCTTCGAATCAAAAGGCTCGAGTTCACCCCCTATGTGGAGAGATCAATGAGTTTTTTGAAACTAACGTGCGATTTCTATCGACGCTAAGATGGCGACAGATTAACCACCCGTTACGTTGTCCCAAAGAAGCTCTTTTTTTATTTAAATATAGGATTTTTTTTGATGAATATTATGTCTTTTTAGGTTAAACAATTATATTATGTATTCCATGTATTGTTATATATTTCTATTGTTTCAAAGTCATGACACGTGAAGGGATAACAATTTGATTCAAATTTAACAGTCTACAAGGCCCTCTTACACTATCTTACAAGCAGAGGGTTGTGGTTTCGTCAACGTCGGGATGGCATTCCTAGTAATCGGAATTGAACAAAATATGTCAAACTGCTGTACTTAATAAACCCTTAACATAACGTTAAAAAGTAAAGCATTTTATGATATATTTCAAGGTTAACCATTCAATTAAATCAATTTAATTTTTTAAGTACGAGACGAGCAGGTAATTCACCTGATGAAAAGTCATGCCAGACTGAAACAGTACGCCGCCTACAACATCGGAACGCAGTCTAGTGTTGAACTGGGCTAGTAATCCTATGAATAGAATTGCTGTCTTATTTCCACCTTCATACCGAAATACGCTACTCACAGTAAGTCATTCACACTGATGGTATCAATTTCGACGGTCTGCTACATAGGATTACCATAAGGTCCTGAGCTTCCTGGTCTATCAACTTCCCACAACACTGTGCCTGTTGTCTTTCCATTTTAGGCGAGGTTGTCCATAGTAGATTATGGACAATCTCCATAAAAAAAAATATATATAAAGAAAGAACAACCTTTCTTTCGTACAATTATGTTAGGGGCCTATTGTCAGTCCGCTGTGGATATATCATCACATTAGACTTTATCTCGTAGAGAAACTCCGACCCTTTAGGTCATCACTGGCACACACAAGAATTGGTAAATTATACTTCCATCTTGTAGTCTGGAGATATAAACCACTCGAAGACATGATACAATTTGCCGAAAGCTACTCAATGGAGTTGGATTCGACAATTTAGCTCTTGGTGTAAGTTACCATTACATGGACTCAAACATTAAAAATTTAAATATACGTTTAATATTTTCCTTTAAAACAAATATGCTAAATGATATTCTTACCAGAAATCATAATTGTACAGAAATTTTAAACAAGGCATTAATTTTTCATAGTTACCTACATAGATATTCCACATCTATTTAGGTAACTATGCGCATCGGTATAGTTTCTTATATACTATGGCACGATGTCTTGCTACACTAGAAATTGTACCTTGTGACACGTGAAGGGATATGATCATTTGGTAGTTATATTTGTATTAATAAAAGATAATTCACAATTTTATCGATAGTGTTGTTGAGACACTTTTAATAATAAAATAGTTCCTGCCTTTTAAGCGTTTTAAAAGGCAGGAGCTGATAATGTTAAATATATGATAAAGTTCTGTGGTCAATGATGATGTTGTGATGAAAAATTTATTTTCTGCTGTCGCAACGAGGAGAATCTTTCAAAAAGAATTTCTCTTAAAAATAAGAATAGTTTTTCAGCATTTTTATCACAAAATAAAACACATAAAGCGAAGACCAGTCACATGGAAGTACAGAGATATATAAATATTTATCTATATATAAATATAAATAAGTATTACTTCAGTACGCAAACCGACAGCAATATTGCCTATATTCGCTTATCCTTAAAATAACACTGAGTATCACTACTGACAGAATAAATCGTAACCAACGGCTGAATGATGAATTCATCAAAAATAAAATCTTCTGCTTGCGTGGTATCTATAAAGTCTATTATAAACACTATGCGTGATAAGGCAGACCAGTGACTGTGCTACAGACAGATTGAATTACTAAAAATAAAATAATTATTTTAAAATTATTAACATAATATTTATAGACAATTGATAATAATTACTTTAACTCTGTAATAGCCGTGGCAGCCTAGTGAACAATGCGCTAGCTATAATTTCACTGTATGTGAGTCACCAGGGTTCTGTACCCGGTGCCGGCATCTCTAAAATTGAGTATAGCAATTTTAGTGGTCAGTCGTGAAGGAAAACATTGTGAGGAAAGCTGCATTTCTGAGATGTAATCAAAATGTTATCAAAATACAGCACTGGAGCAGTGTGGCGTAACCTTCCCGGTTCCAAATATTTGAGGGACGGCTTTTACCCAGCAGTGGGCATGTACTGTACCAATTGTTGATCAATTAATTTGATTCGCTACAGAACTCGTACTCATACGGTCATTCGCATTACCACTTCAAACTTTCAAATTCAAACTAAATTGTTTTAATAAGTAACATAAAAATTTAACCTTTTACGCGTTATTTTAACTTCCGTGTTCTATTCTGAACAACTACTAACTAAACTCTATTCTGAACTAACAAGGCATGTATCCCATTTGTACTCAATTTTAATTTAAATTTAAAAAAGGATGACGCACATTTACACAAATTATTACAAAAAGAAAAAATATAACATCAAAAAAAATCGAGCACTGGCTAGCAAATCACACATTTCAAAATATTTAAGTCAAAGCTAAAATAACACTTTAGTTGAAGACAGAGACACGTAGTGTAACGAACGAAGCGCAAGTCCAATTTACCTTTCTGTCACTGTACACGGATTTTCACAGGACTAAGATATCCCTCTCCGCAGGCTATGACGCTTTGTTGAAATATGAAAGAGGTGTCAAGTGACTAAGTCAGAAGCTTCTACGGTTGAAAAGATAAAAATTAAAACCTTTGTCTCCTTACTTTGTTACAAACGAAAAGTTAATTAAATTTTATTATTAGCCCCTAATTTTGTTTTGTAGATAATAGTTAAATAAGAATATGTTAATTTATATTATTTTATAGGAGTTTATTTAGTAATTGAGTCAAAATTTGTATCTCGAAATCGAAAACAGTTAATTAATAAAATCATTTATTAATCAGTTGATAGTCCGGGTGTTAGCGTACCTGACTACTGAGACATGTAACGGGTACTGGGTTCAAATTCCAACTGGAGACAATATTTGTGCAATAATAAATATTATTGGTTTTACGGGTCTAGTCGGATTGTCTAGTGTCCCGTATCTCTGACAATGCATCTCACCCTTTCTAATATATAATAACCGGTGATGTTTCATATTAAAATAAAAATTACGAAATTTGTATTACTGGAAAACCTGCATACAGTTGACTGAGAACAGTAAAGAATAAAGTATTTTCTAGAAATATTTTTAATAATATTGTAAATCCATATTAATGTCATAAATTTGACCAGTAACTGTCTGTCATATTTTCACGGAAGGGTTCTTTACGTGTCATATATTCACGATAGAATTTATATTGTTTCAACACGTCAAGAATTATTCGTTTCGTATCTACCTAAACCCTAGAGAAGAGCGTACAGGGTTCATTTTATGTCCGGAAAGCCATCCAACTGTATGTCGTGTAGCATACAATTCGAACATCGGCTTTGTTTATTTAATTATGAGAAAAATATTTGAAAAATTTCGCTAAAAATGTAGGACTCAAAACTGTTAACTACTTCTTAAACGTATACGTAATGAATAGAAAGTTCGCTCCTAAGGAATTGAGAAGATAAGAATCGCTGGTTCATACAAGAGTTCAGCTTCTGTTTCTATTTTGTAATACCTAGAGATACTTCACGATTTTGCTTATGCTGCTGCCACACGGCTTCAGGAAGTAATTTAAAAGAAATCATGTGATTAAAACAAATTACAAATAATAAAAAATATATATACGTTATTTCCATAAAATAGGAGATATGAAGTTAGAAATAGAGAGAGAGAGAGAGAAAGTATGGGATTTGTTAAAACTCCCGTTTTGTCTATTTCCACAGGGAAGAATTCTCTGTGAAAATAAGTGAGAACTTAGTCTGTACAATAGAAAAGTATGACATGCTTTATTTTAGTAAAAGAAATTGTTATCCAATAAATAAAAACAAATATGGGTTACCGTTATGTTAAATTTAAACCTTCATAAAAGTTTATCTTTATCATAAACAAACTATTATTTTGTTCATTAAAAAATCTTCTATTATAAGTAGCGAATATAACAAATTTTTAACTTCTTGAAATTATTAAACCGCATGAAATTTTCGTTTAAGTATATGTATTCCAAAACTGCAAAAACATGCATCCATAGTACACATTTTTTCTTTGTATAAATCTATCATCTTTCAAAGCATTTCCATCATGGCGTCAACAAAAGCTGATACAGAGCGCGGAAGTTTCTCACGACTCACGACGCTAGGCAGAGAGTTAGGTAATTAATTTGAAAATTAAATAATAAATTCGTACAGTAAATAATATAACATAAATTGTAGGTATATACCATATATTTATTTTTTATTCAATATATATTATAATTCCAATTTTAAATAATCAAAACCTTAGCTGTAGCAGCTCAAAGGCAACTTAATTTTGATGTCCTCAGTATGATGTTCTCTAAACTCTTCTGTCTAATCCAATAAAACGAGTACATATTCGTACTTCACATACAATCCGGGATTAATTTTAGTCGATAACGGGATTTTGTTTGATTTACCGAGAATAGATGCTGTTGTCTATTGGCGGTGGACTGTGTGCTTCTCTGTGACCTTTTTTCTATTTAAAAACAATGAATGAAGCTTGAAATGCAGAAACTCTTTCAAAGTTAATTTGTGTACAAGCTTGTCAACTATGTATGCATTTTTATGAAAGGGATTTAGACAAAAATTCTCACGATATTTTATGTAACTTATCAATAAATTATAACATTAACACGTATTTGTAAGTGACACGTTTGATACGGTTGACGAAACAAAAATATGAGGCGAGTGTAAATGGTAGAGTCGGGAGAGGAAGACCTAGGCGAACATTACACGATCAAATGGGAGACGTTCTGAAAAAGGCCAGGTCAAGAGTACTCTAAACCAACGAGTAACCATGCGAAGGTTGATGTAAGTGGGAGAAGCGAAAGACGTATGTCAGGACCATAGCCAGTGGAAGAAGATTGTCTCTGCCTACCCCGTTGGGAACAAGGCATGAATATATACATCAAAAGGTAGGTCATGTATGTACATTGTAAGCAGCGTAGGGATACAGTGTGGGATACAGTGTGGGATACAGTGTGGGATACAGTGTGGGATACAGTGTGGGATACAGTGTGGGATACAGTGTGGGATACAGTGTGGGATACAGTGTGGGATACAGTGTGGGATACAGTGTGGGATACAGTGTGGGATACAGTGTGGGATACAGTGTGGGATACAGTGTGGGATACAGTGTGGGATACAGTGTGGGATACAGTGTGGGATACAGTGTGGGATACAGTGTGGGATACAGTGTGGGATACAGTGTGGGATACAGTGTGGGATACAGTGTGGGATACAGTGTGTGTAGGGATAATACAGTGTGGAACACCAAACTCTTTTAGGTAACTTCTGAACCAATTTATGGCTGTGCCTCTAATACCCTAACTGTCCAATTTGCTCAAAAGTATTGGCATGGAGACAGTGACGAAGGTAATTAACGAGCTTTTCTATCATTTTTGAGGAAGAACTAAGGAAGGAAATAGGCCTGTAGTTCTCAATACAATCCTTGTCAATAAGATAAATTTATGTACAGACTTAACTAACTCCGTACAGAATCTAATAGTTACTTTTATCCCTTATTTTTTCTTAACCAAACCACAATATCTCATATGCATAAATGACTTATGTTAACTAAATTGGAACAGATGTGACAAAATCATGAGAAGCCGTTAAGCATGCCACTTCTGGGCATATTTTTCTACTAAATTGGGAGTATTTTTCTTAATCTCCACGCTTTGTAGGTGGATACACGTCGTAATGTGATTTAACGTAGTAACACTATATAGAGTCGCTAGTAACACTATATAGTGTCACTAGTAACACTATATAGTGTCACTAGTAACACTATATAGTGTCACTAGTAACACTATATAGTGTCACTAGTAACACTATATAGTGTCACTAGTAACACTATATAGTGTCACTAGTAACACTATATAGTGTCACTAGTAACACTATATAGTGTCACTAGTAACACTATATAGTGTCACTAGTAACACTATATAGTGTCACTAGTAACACTATATAGTGTCACTAGTAACACTATATAGTGTCACTAGTAACACTATATAGTGTCACTAGTAACACTATATAGTGTCACTAGTAACACTATATAGTGTCACTAGTAACACTATATAGAGTCGCTAGTAACACTATATAGTTTAACTATATGTCACAAATTTGCGAAAATATGAATCGAACAATTTTATCAATTACAACGATCAAAATTATAATAGCAATGTACATGGTTTTCTCAACACTATTTAGAAAGAAATATAACATGATAAAAGTGTTTTGTCTAACTGAACTTGGAAATGATATAAGAAGTATGGCAGTCTCTCGGGTAGTAAAGATTACTAAAACTTCAGAAATTTACGACCCCTATGCGATTTTATCCCAGTTTCCGTTTAATGCATTGTTTTCGATAGTATTACCACATCACAGTCAATACAGTCTTCAGGTGGTGTTTTTCTTTATCCCTTCTATATACTGGTTTAATATTTTGAGGAGAAATATATTTGAGATTAGTAGTGATCCATTTCAAGAATTGTAATGAAGAAAGTCAGCGGACATTACGAGCACCTGCATCTTGTTCGTAAAATGTTATAAGAAAGGTCTGAAATAATTAAATGAAAATTAAAACTGCTGAAAGTTATTCGTATACATTAGTAACCGAAATGGTTGGCCCTAGGCATAAGGCAATAAATATAAACTTACTTACTTTTCACCTTTTATCTTAGCGGGGTAGGGCGGTCCGAAGTTGGTAGACTGTAGAGGAGAGGATTGACGTCGTTGCTTTGTACCGCTCTCCCTGCTCTCCGCAGTTGAGGTAGAATCGCAAAGAAGAGGAGTTTTGGTTATGAGATACACCACTCATCGCTATACGGCTTGTTGTCAGCGGTGAGAAAGGAGTGTTCGAATAATGATGAGCTGTTCATATGATATTTTTTACTAATTAAAATATGATATTCAACATCGAGATTCAAAATATGATAATCAAATATTTCTTTTTCAGAATTAAATAAAGATTGTTAGCAACAACGCAGTAATAAAATAGTAAAAATACTGAAAATTTCAGTGTGAATACTTAAGATACATTATGGTATTTATTACTTACAGCAATCATAAGAAGTTTGAGGAGGGATATACCATCTTCTTATCCATATACCAACCTCACCTGCACGTTAGGCACCCTCTTAACAGACAGACAAGACGGCGGAAACCGAATTATGGCAAAATATTCATCGTATTATAAACCTAAATACAGTGCCGGGGAGCAGTATCAATAGTGCGAGGGTATCGACGCAGCGCTAGCCAAAGCTCTTAGCGAGCGTAAGTATGGGCGAATCTTCCTAGAAATGCGTGTCGGCTTTTGCTTGCGATCTTTTGAAGATGCCTATGTTCAGCAGTGGAATTAAATAGGCTGATGATGAAGAGTCATGTGTACTATAAATAATATATTTTTTTTTTTATTTAACTAAAAAAATTGTTTTATCATTTTTATTTTTCATGAAATAGTTATATTAATATCCATTAGGTAACGAAACAGGCTTGCCATTTTGATTTAAAACACTCGAATCCAATTGATTAGGATGCGGTCAATAAATTAGTTTAAATTATTAAATACATTTTACTTTCTAATCTGCTAGGAATTGTAAAGAGTTTTTAAAATACCTATAATCATTTTCTATACCTCTAAATTCAATTATTGATTCATCATCGTCAAACCGAAACCGTTGAAGTTTAATACATGAAATTTCGACAGTAATTTCCTTTGTGACGAAAGCATTCACTTATAAACGATTTTATGAAATTCCTCCCCTAAGGAAGTCAAATACACATAATAGAACTTATGCCCATACTAGGTATATTCCCCTTACAACCCCTAAAGTAATTAAAATCCGTAATTTATGAAAAAACATATTTATTTCTCTATGCCCTCTAAGTTTCATGTTGCGGTACAACAATTAGATGTTTAACGTGTCAGCAACATTCCTCAAGGCGAGACACGTTATGATGTAAGCGGATATGAAGTTTACTGTGAGGTATGTTGTGTGTACGCATCTCGACGGTAGTTTTACTTAAGAAATATACTATGAATGAAAGTTTTGTAATTAAAATTTATTTTAGTAGAGTTAATATTACGTTATTTTTTTCATGTAATTTAACATTTTAAGTAACTAAAACATTTCATCATAATCATAATGCTGTCTTTGATTTTGAAGAACGCCAGTCCTCACGTGAAAGCATTTACACAACAACTTATGCCGTCACTTAAATCCATCACCAAAGTCAAAGCTAAGGTTATGTATTTGAGAGGAGAAACGTACGTACGTACGTACGTACGTACGTACGTACGTACGTACGTACGTACGTACGTACGTACGTACGTACGTACGTACGTACGTACGTACGTACGTACGTACGTACGTACGTACGTACGTACGTACGTACGTACGTACGTACGTACGTACGTACGTACGTACGTACGTACGTACGTACGTACGTACGTACGTACGTACGTACGTACGTACGTACGTACGTACGTACGTACGTACGTACGTACGTACGTACGTACGTACGTACGTACGTACGTACGTACGTACGTACGTACGTACGTACGTACGTACGTACGTACGTACGTACGTACGTACGTACGTACGTACGTACGTACGTACGTACGTACGTACGTACGTACGTACGTACGTACGTACGTACGTACGTACGTACGTACGTACGTACGTACGTACGTACGTACGTACGTACGTACGTACGTACGTACGTACGTACGTACGTACGTACGTACGTACGTACGTACGTACGTACGTACGTACGTACGTACGTACGTACGTACGTACGTACGTACGTACGTACGTACGTACGTACGTACGTACGTACGTACGTACGTACGTACGTACGTACGTACGTACGTACGTACGTACGTACGTACGTACGTACGTACGTACGTACGTACGTACGTACGTACGTACGTACGTACGTACGTACGTACGTACGTACGTACGTACGTACGTACGTACGTACGTACGTACGTACGTACGTACGTACGTACGTACGTACGTACGTACGTACGTACGTACGTACGTACGTACGTACGTACGTACGTACGTACGTACGTACGTACGTACGTACGTACGTACGTACGTACGTACGTACGTACGTACGTACGTACGTACGTACGTACGTACGTACGTACGTACGTACGTACGTACGTACGTACGTACGTACGTACGTACGTACGTACGTACGTACGTACGTACGTACGTACGTACGTACGTACGTACGTACGTACGTACGTACGTACGTACGTACGTACGTACGTACGTACGTACGTACGTACGTACGTACGTACGTACGTACGTACGTACGTACGTACGTACGTACGTACGTACGTACGTACGTACGTACGTACGTACGTACGTACGTACGTACGTACGTACGTACGTACGTACGTACGTACGTACGTACGTACGTACGTACGTACGTACGTACGTACGTACGTACGTACGTACGTACGTACGTACGTACGTACGTACGTACGTACGTACGTACGTACGTACGTACGTACGTACGTACGTACGTACGTACGTACGTACGTACGTACGTACGTACGTACGTACGTACGTACGTACGTACGTACGTACGTACGTACGTACGTACGTACGTACGTACGTACGTACGTACGTACGTACGTACGTACGTACGTACGTACGTACGTACGTACGTACGTACGTACGTACGTACGTACGTACGTACGTACGTACGTACGTACGTACGTACGTACGTACGTACGTACGTACGTACGTACGTACGTACGTACGTACGTACGTACGTACGTACGTACGTACGTACGTACGTACGTACGTACGTACGTACGTACGTACGTACGTACGTACGTACGTACGTACGTACGTACGTACGTACGTACGTACGTACGTACGTACGTACGTACGTACGTACGTACGTACGTACGTACGTACGTACGTACGTACGTACGTACGTACGTACGTACGTACGTACGTACGTACGTACGTACGTACGTACGTACGTACGTACGTACGTACGTACGTACGTACGTACGTACGTACGTACGTACGTACGTACGTACGTACGTACGTACGTACGTACGTACGTACGTACGTACGTACGTACGTACGTACGTACGTACGTACGTACGTACGTACGTACGTACGTACGTACGTACGTACGTACGTACGTACGTACGTACGTACGTACGTACGTACGTACGTACGTACGTACGTACGTACGTACGTACGTACGTACGTACGTACGTACGTACGTACGTACGTACGTACGTACGTACGTACGTACGTACGTACGTACGTACGTACGTACGTACGTACGTACGTACGTACGTACGTATTTGTAATAGTTTCAAATAAATGTACATTTCCTAAACACACTAACTTAATATTTAGTGTTATTGTGTATTGAGAAATAGTGATGGAACCATCTTTATTTACCAAAATCCTCAAACTGTTAAGGCAATTTCTCTTATTTGAGGACTTTAAAACTTTATTCCATAAAAGGGATCATAGGTTCCTTCAGTTTCCATTTACTACTTAAGACATATTTGATAATACATATTTCTGTAGACTATTAAATCAATAAATAATTTTTCTCATTACTTTTTTTTCTTAGTGTTGATATTAAAAGTAAGTAATCAACAATCTCTGTAAATAATCCCAGTAGTGGACAGGCTTGTCTTAATATTTCGACTAGAACATACTCCTATCACAAAGTCCGGCAACGTACCAGCAAATGCCCTGTTGTAGTGGACGTTCGAGGGCGTAGGTAATCACTTACCGACAAGTGAGCCGCTGGCTCGTTTGCTGCGTCTTCTATAAAAAAACCTTATGCTATAATCATAGTTGCAGTAACAAATGCCTTGCATTAGCCACTTCTGTCTGACTCGAGTATAGTACGCAGTAGAAGGCATATTTTAAATAATAATTCCGCTGTCTTTGTCTTGCTGTTGCATATTACAAGCTTCCGCCCGAGGCTTTGGTACTATCGGCTAGCGGTGTTGCAGTCCACATGTGCTGTATTGACCGGAGGCGAGCATGAGTTTGGATACTCTGTTTTTATTTATGCAAACAAATTGTGATGAAAGTAAGAAAAGACACAATAATAAACTCGTAATATGTTTGACCAGTATCAATCACTAATAGAAATTCCAGGGAGCTAACGACGTAATATATATGTATAAAAAAGTAAACAGTAACAGCCAATAAGCGCCCACGGCTAGGTAAAGGTCTCCTTTAAATATCTGAGAGGGCTTTGGAGCCGAGAAGGGCCCGCCACAGGGCTCGGGCGGGTTAGAGGGCTGCAGATATCATCGAAATAATATTTTTTATTATTTCTCAGCTTCTAAACCATCTCCGTTACTAGTATTAAAGAAGGAGGCCCTTGCCCAGCTGTGGGCACTTACAGGCTGCTACTTTACTTTAATTATTTCTCTGACATGCAGGTTTCTTCACAATATTATTGTTCACCACCGAGCACGTGGTAAATACTGCACTTAAAATTGCTATTAACAATTTTGCTGGTCCCGAACCCGGGTCACTCACGCTCTGTAAAATTAAATCAAATTTAATTTAATAAAAAGTATTTATGTTTTTTTGTTCTCAATACATTTTAAAATATGTTTTGTGAAGGTTAGGATATTTATTAATCCCAGAGATATTTTCTAGAATTTAGATTATACATAGCTCTTATGGCCCCCTCCTGTATAACGAATATTATTTCTATATTAATCGCATGTCCCCATGTTACAGCAAAATACTATAAAACGTGGAAATAAACTATGAAAATATCTAAAATAAGCTAACCTAGCGGTTTCAATATTAGTAAGACATCTTATTTTTCTGACAGCATATGCTGCGGAGCAAAGTCTGCTAGCTAGTTTGGATATATTGAAGAATACCCCATTGAAGCTTTGTATCTTGAGTTATTCAAAGAAAACCAGTGGTATCCAAATAAAAGGCTTAACTCTTCCCCTTTTATAAGTACCTTCCCATATAAATGTTTAACATTAGGTGTAGTAAATTTTATACATTTAGTTTTATTGCCTAATCTTATTAGAAAAGCTAGGCTTTTTAAAAAAATTATTACGCGTTCTGTTCCTATTAGGTTTTGTACCATATTTTAATGGGATTTAACAATTATCGTTTCAGCTGTCTTACAAATGTTTATTTAATTTAAATGTATGTTTATTTATATATGTAAGCATCTTCGTCATATCACCACTCAGTCATCAGTGTTATGGATACGGGGAATTATAGTTTTACTTTGAAATATATACGAATTGTATAATTATCCCATCTAAATAAAAAAAAACAACCTAATACTCCTACCAGTCAGATATGCGTTAATCTGTCATATTCTGGCAATATCACAATCGCCTTCTATTATTGTATTGTACTCGCGTACATTTTTTGACGAAAGTGGATCCAACTGTCAACAGATAATATAAATTTTATCGGCTTAAATAAAAGTAACAAAGAACCATAATAAAATAACAAGAAACTCAAATTATTATTCTTACTCCTTCCTTACTTTATACTCATAAAAATTTATTGGCGTCGTTACTCCTAGGTACATTAAGATGTACAGGATAACGCAGACGATAATAATTTTAGATAAGGTGTCAAGTTCCCAGGAGGGAGTTGGATAAACATAGCACGCCACGCCTTGAATTGTTATTTATAGTGTGTATATGTTTTCCTTTACGTAATGAGAATATATTACGGGGGTGTCAGACAACCGATTAGTGTCAAAACAATTAGATTACATAACACCGACTTTTTGTTTTATTATATTTAATTATGGTATTTCACCAGTAAGGCAATATCCCTTATTCCACTTGATTCAATGTTAAAAAATTGAATATGTTAGTATGTGTGTATGAATATATCTATTATATGAATGTATGTATGTAAGTGATTTTAAGTGTTTTATTAGTTTTATATTAATGTAATACATACGAGTATTTATTAGTAATTTATCTAGTAATAATTAATATTGGTACAAGTAAAACGAAGATATAAATATGTATATTATCTTCGCGTAATATCTAACTGGAATGTTTAGAAATGTCAGCGGAGATTTATTATAATTTCTAAATCTGTAATGAAATAATAACCTTGAGACTTTAAATGTAATATTTTAAAATAAAAATGGATTCCGCGGGCACAGTATGTTTATGTGATTTAACTTTGTGGGATTTTAAACTTTTCTTTTACAAAACTTAAACAATACGACGGTGGTAAAAAATACAGTCATCTACAATTTTCTCAAAGGTTACTTTTTTGAAATGATATGTATACATAAATATGTAATTACAATACTAACATAATTCTTCTAAGTTAAAAAAAACCAAAATAATTAATAAAAAAACATGTTTAGTGTAACATTTACTTATTAAAATTTAGTATTTAGGGGAAATATGAAACTCGAGGTGTAAGTATAGGTCATGTCGGGCTTATAGCGTCCAAAACCATACGGTGGTCCGCCGTTGGGAATACTTTTGCACACATCCGCGATCCCACCAGCGCCAGCCGCGTAGTGCAGCCCCATCTTGGGAAAGGACATTTCCTTACCCTCTCCCTCATCCCAAACCGCACCGGAACTCGGACGCGCCTTCCTACTTGATTTCCAAACCATCGTAGGCAACTGACCTCCCAGAGTTCACCACCCGGAGGCTATGGGGATCAGAAATACGTGCGCTCGAAAGCACAAGCCCTCCTATCAATAACACCTTGTTACTCGACTTTTGACTCATTTAATTATAGTCCAGTAAACACGCCATCGCATAGGATGAGTCCAACGATGTTATTTGATGATGGTGATAAAGAAGTCGGATTTTAAACCCAAAAAAAGATCAGTGAGACATCTGTACTGTAAACAGAATTAAACTTATTTCTACTGTAGTGTATCAAAGTGCGTTATATATACACATCCAGAATAGCTATATCTTTAGCAAAATCTATGAAGTCTGAAGATAAATATTATAACGGGCAGCAGCGGCTGAGATGCAAGATGTCTAGTGCTGGTGGTTATGGCAAATCCTCCCTATATGAGAGATCCACCTGCTGCAATAAACTATTTACACTGTTAACTGTTAAGATAAGTTGAGTTCTAAAAATTCTTACTGAGTGTTTTGCAATAACATCTGCTAAGTATAAAGAGTTAATAACACGTAAACCGTAACAATGTCGTAGAAATTTTAAGCATCTAAGTATATTTAACGATTAAAAAGAATTGTTATGAATTAATATAAGTATATTGTATTATGGATATTTAATTAGTTTTTGAACAGTACTTAAAACTGAGTAATTAGTGGAATAATTACATATAAACTTGATGATGAAACTTTTCTCTTTAATGTATAGAATAAGAAAGCTTAGCCACCATATAAAATTTTACTGGCTTAAAATCAATGACTATTGTATGCGTAATCAGAAGTTAAGTATATTTTTTTTTATTCTTTCAGATTAATTTAGTGTAAGAAGCTTACAGATATATTTTTGTGATAATATATATTAATTTGAAGATACTTTTTGGTATTCATTATGTCTATTTAGTTTCAAAATTATTAAAGTTCCTTTAATTACATGAAGCGAATATACTTATATCAATAGACTCCGGACAAATAAGTAGAATGTTTGTTTATTTTCCGATTCATTAAAATATACGAGTTTTGAAGCCCCGCGCAAAAATGTAGCTGATAATTAATTAGTATTTTTATATATACGAAGCAAATAAAAACAGAATGTCTACAATTTTTCAGAAAAAAGAATATTTTGCTAATAGGCTAATAACGTCTTTTGTTACATTTACTATTAACTATGGAATTGTCAATAGTACATTTCTGCTATATCACAGAATTACATTAGAAATAAACACAATTTTACCTTAAAATCATTTTACTGAAAAGTCTCATTTATATAAACAACAAATAACCATTTTTGCTGCCGTCAAATAGCTGGTTTGTTAGTTGTGCCAATACGTGCCACATCGATAGCAATTAAAATCAACATATCAGAAAATTCAGTGCAGTATTACTACTAATACTAATACCAACTTCATCCTTGCGCTTATGAGGTTGGCGATCGCTGTACCAGACCTTATTAAGTCATAGGTCATATTCGATCTGGAAGGTACAGAATTGTTTTTAAATGTAGCTCTAAAAGCAATGTTAATTGCTGGGACTACTATCGATGGCTATGTGTTGTTGGGTTTTGCAATTTTCGATGGTGCATAGCCAATAACAACCATCACCTCTACGTTTCGACATCGTTCTGTTAGGCGATGAGGCTCCACTATATATTTAGGTTAGAATTAAATTTTCTTAATTAATTCCGCAGATTAGAGATGAGCAACGCGATCACTATCGCGACAATAATATCACTGTAAGGAATACACAAAAGGCTTTCTTATTTTAACAACAAACAGGACTTTGCAAAACATTAGATATATTTATCAATGTCTGAGTAAATATATTCACTGCGTTTTCATTCCAAATATATAGAAAGTATTTATTAAGATGGTTCTAATTTTTATCATTTTCTTTCGTATAATATGTTAATATATTTTAACACATTTCTGTGTACAAGTTGCTTACTTAAAGCAATAGGTAGTTGAAACTGAATTTAAGATGAGAAACGGAGTTCGTCTCAAATAAGTATTTCTACGTTGGTTGGAAACACGTTTTCGTGGCGTATGGCCAACAAAATAAATTTCTCCTTTGGTAACCTGTTTTCATTTTGAAAAGTTTGATAGTAAGTTGTGTAAGATGAAACGTAGAGACGTATGAGTATTTGTTAGAACGATATCAGATTTGGCAGTCGGTAAAGAACCATACTGTTTTTGATTGAAAACGACTTCTATTTTTACGAATATAATCGTGCTTTCGTATACATTATAATAAGAGTAAGTATGAGTGTAATCATACTAGTGTTTGATCCGCGTGGTCATAAAATGTATCCCAAGAGAATTGAGGTTAAAAGTATCCTGTACCTATTCCATAGCATAATAATCTACATCTCTGACACATTTTTTTCAAATTCGTACATTAGTTTCACCGGTGTGAGCAGAGAGTGCGCGCCGCAAGTGATATTTCGTAAAGAAAATCTAGGCAAACCGCGTAAACCTTTTAAAGATTCTTCTATATAATTTATTTAAAAATCAAGCTTAGTCTGTATATAGGACTATATACATATATTTATTTGTGTATCTACATTTACATATAGAGAATGGATACAACGTTGCGCCATTAAATTTAACCTCATATACTACATTTCCGTATACCCAATCGCTGGCCCTGCCGACGTGCTTTATGTTATTAAGTCTGGCAGCTCCTAAATTAATGACATTTCATGTGGCTTTGGTTTGATTTGGAGAAACTTTAACTTTATTGCTTAAACAACCAGCTTAGATTAGCTGTAAGTGACCTTTTTCCATAAATCTCATAAAGCTTATATATAAATTCCAAAATACCACTCGATCGATTTAGTTCAACTTTATGTGTTATTTAACATATCCTCATAAATTAAAGGGTAATATAACATAACCCCATAAATTTGATGGTAAAGAATAAAAAATATTATAAAAAAAAAATATATTTTTTTTATTTCCTATCCAATGCGAAGCGTGAATGGGTTCAGCTAGATTAACTATAAAATATCTAGTCTAACTATAAAACGACAACTCGGAGGAAGAGTGGCTTAGCGTTTTGCTGCAGCGTTGCGGGTCGTGACAAGTATATCTATGGACTGCAAATAGTTATTCCGGGTCTGGGTCATTGTCTATGTGCAATTTATGTATGTAAACTGCCTTTTCGACATTGGAGAAATTCCTACAATGAGATGTGACCGTGTATTAAAGAAAAAAATATATTATTATTCTGGGCAAGTGTAGTTTGTTGCGGTCGTATGTCGTTTGGATGCGCGTACCACGCGACATTAAATGAAAAATAAAACCCGCTTTGTTACGTTTTTGTTTTTTATTCGAGTACTTTATCCAATGATGACCTCATATACGACGACCATATTTATCGCAGGAAAAAAGGTAAGTGAGATGAGTAAAACGCCATTAGTTCCCTGTCGACAAACCGCCACTCGCGTTTTGCCTCTGCGGTCGCGCCGCCTATGCAATCGCTGCTCGCAGTATGCAGCCGCGCCGTTACCGCACCGCAATTGCGAAAGGAGTCTAATATCCTTACATATGAAATTGGCGTTTTGTCGAACTGGACACTTTGATCTCAAATAATCTGGCGCTTGTTTAGGAATTCCAAATTCAAATGTATTTCAAATTTAGGCCTGTGCATTTGTGTTTCGAATTTAGTGATTCATTTGTTTTTTCTTTTGAAATCCTTCTGTTAACAAAATGGATAACTTGAAATATCACGTTATTGAATTAGCGGAAGCGCTTCGGTGTGAGTGACAAAACAATTTTAATTCACTTGAAACAAATTGGAAAATAGAAAAAGCTCGAGATATGGGTATCGCATCAATTGAGTGAAGCACACCAACAAATATGTATTGAGTGCTGCGATACATTACTCAACCGTTACAATAAGGAGAGTACTTTGAATCGTATCGTTTGACAATGGGAACACTTATCACTGTGGTTGAACCCAGGAGAACCGGCCAAATCCTGTCCCAAGCAAAAGTTGACTCAGAAAAAGGTACTCTGGTATCTGGCCAGACGATTACGGCAGATCTGTATTGTCAACAATTGTAAACCACGATGGAAAAGATAGCCGTTAAACAACCGAGACTGGTTAATTGCTCTAACCCACTGCTGCTTCATGACAACGCTAGACCCCATACTTCACGACAGACGATGCACGACTGAAGCTGCGATTGGAACGTCTCCGTCAGCCACCGTACTTCCCGGACCTTGCTCCAACAGATCACCACTTTTTTCCGAAATTTGGACAATATTTTGCAAGGAAAAAAATTCAATTCCAATGAGGCAGTCCAAACCACTTTCAAAGGTTTTATTAACTCTCGCTCCCAAAAAACTTTAAGCAATGGTCAATGAACTACCTATAAAATGGCGAAAGTGCGTAGATAATAATGGTACATACTTCAGTTGATTAAATATATAATTTCATAAAAAAAATTGTTTTTTTACTTTTTCCAAATAATATGCTAATTCGTCCTTATTTCATGAGTTAGTTTCTGATGAAATGTTCTTCGTCGTTTGCACTAATAATACTAACGGCACTATAATATTATTAATTCTGGAATTTAATCAAAGATTCCGCCGTTTTTATACGTTAATTAATTTTATGATATCATTTAACTACAATATAATATAACTTTGGAATTTAATTTAATTTTTCACACAAAACATAAACGGAAATAATTAACCTAAATAGTTGATTGTTTATCTTGCCTATAATTATTCTGAATATGCTCAATAAGACTCTAATAACTTATAACTCAATCAACACTTGCCAAATTTCATTTCCTGAAACGTAATACTGGAGATTTTGTGTATTTGGCAGTCTGGAAAAGGAAATTGTATCCGGAGAAGTAATTGGAGAGCGTGTTCAGGAAATAATTTAAATATCGTTTCCTGTACCACTTTCCTAATTATCTACCTAAAAAGGAAAACTCAACGTGTTTAACATAAAAAACTAAAATTACTTAAGTTAAGCGGGACAATTGTGTGGTTTTTTAACAGAGGTATTCTAAAAATAGTTGGACTTAAATGTATGCAAATTCACAGATTGAGTGTTATGGTACCAATGTTAAATTAAAAAGCTGTTAATATGTATATGTGTTCGTAGTTATTATAAAATAGTAAAAAAGATATTTTTTGTCAAACTTTTGAAATAGCCTAATAGTCGAAATGAAATCCAAGCACTAGAGAGGTAACTATTATAACACAGACATAAGATTCAATTTCCTTCAAGATACATGCAACTTCAGGAAATTAAAGAATGTGAAAGAAAAATATGGAAGCGGTAAAGTATGATCTACGTTTGTTGATAAGGTCTTTGATCTAGGTCCCTTAGGACTAGTGAAATATTGACAAAAATATTTATATTGTCTTTTTAAATAAAAAAGACTAAAAAACCTTCATTAACTAAACTCCTGTAATTAGGTATCGGCATAAGAATCTGCCATCTCCTTTCTTCCCGTAGTTGTCGTAAGAGGCGCGTAAGGGGAAAAGCTTATTAATCGCAATGGCTAGTGATAAAAAAAAGATAGCAGACCGAAAGAAATTAAGCAGAGCGATGAAAGCAGCAGATCTATTAAGCCAGAAGATAAATATTATGACGGGCAGCAGCGGCTGATTTGCGAGGTATCTTGTACTGCGATTGCCAATGCGCTTACCAAGCGTGGCTATTATGGCAAAACCTCCTTATGGAAGATACCTATGTGTCATACAGTGAATTATTTATAGGCTGTTAAGGTAAGACAAGTGAGTGGAACCTAAGAATGACGTGTAAAATAATAAGTTAAATTACAGTAAAATGGGATATAAAGTACAATTTATCTACTTTTTATTCTCATTCGCACGCTATGCAGCCGGCTAACTGATAAATAAGGGACCGACTAAAGGCGTAAAATATATTCAAATATTCTGAACACTAATCCCTATACATAATCAGATTATTAGCATTCTACCAACACTGCGCTCATCGAACAGCGTAGTGAGTGAGGGAAAATCTTCGATAAGAAGCTTTCCAACGTCGGTAAAGCTTTCCTATAAATGCCTTAGTTCAGCAGTGGCAGTAAGACAGGCTGTTGAAATAGAAGTACTTCTATTAGTACTATTGTAATGTATATGCATACTAAGTAAAGTATGTCACGTGCATTATGTTCATCTTCATAAACTTTTAAGCAATTAACTGTCTGACCAGGGTCCCTCTCAAAACTGTAGGCATGTGCATACTCACCATGATTGGTAGTTGGAATAGCAAATATAGTATTTGAGTAATCGTAATAATCTAAAATAATCGTATTACCAGGTGCTTAGCCCTTGGTATGGTATTTCAGAGTCACCCATTGAACATATAATACACGTATAATCAAAGAATGGAGATGGTACCTTACCCGTGTATCTTAAAAACGTAAGAACGTTTTTTTTCGGTCACAAATGAAATTCAAAATGTATGTTAACAATAAAATCACAAATATTTTGCTTTCCATTGTTTTTTTTATTAAAAGAAAAAAGAAAACAAAAAATGTAAAGATCCTTAATGTAAAACTGAACAGTACGGTTATAATATGTTACACAAGATGAGTCCTTGATTGCAGTGTGTAGCAATCGTATGTTTCTCATTAAGTACATTTACGATTGCTCCACCGAGCTCGTTTCGTTTATTATCACGTAGCTTTTGTAATGTAATACTGAAACACTGTGCAATTTCGATGACATTGTTTGTGAATGTTAATTGAACAGAAAAATTAAACATCAGTGTTTACTTGATGTATTGATTAATACAAAACTCAGTTTGTGCAAGGCTAATAATGGGCATCGGCGCTGCGAGCTGCGGGTTTGATTCCAGCATGGAGCAAGCATCTGTATGGCCTACACATAATTCCGGTTATAGGTATTTGTACATGTGCGACCTAAAACGACCTCCACAGCTCCTGAAAATCCTAATTTTGGGGTCGTAATGCATCTTATTATCGTTAAACTTTGAAATCAGATACACAACATAATTAGTTTTCACAAGATGTTATTCGCGGCTTCATACGCGTGGAGTACGTTATATTTATACAATTTTTGTACCATTCTTATTGGCAAATCTAATTAAATCCATTTCAAGGACAATTTTTATTAAGCTACAAGTAAATAATAATAGCAAATACAAACATGCAAACTTTTAGCACTTAGTCTACACCATTAATGGTTGTTTTTGAAAAAGAACTTATCGGAACTGGTATTATGTTATTAAAAGTATTAATTAAAATGTTGACTTTACAGTCTCTTACTCCAAAAACAGAAATTTTATAGAGTCTACCAGTCCCTTCTTTCTTATCTCTTGTTATTTATATTTTCCGATTGCTTCCTGCATACTTGAATGAAGCCTACATACGTCGTTACACGTCGCTGAAAAAAACAAAGGTTCCAAAAAAAAAATATTAAGAACTGAAACCTTATCGTCTTACTTTATGTAACACTTCATTAACATTATGTATGTTATTTGGCTCTGAACCAATGAATTGGAATTTATGTTATGTATAATGTTACAATACAGTAGTCCCTTTTTGTCTGATTATAAATTTGGAACTCGTCTATTATGTAAGAAATTTCGATCGATTTGCCGCCATTTTACGTATTGTTTTTCATAGCGAGAGTATAATCCTGCATTAATCATGGTTTAATCGGGGTGACCAACCAAGTTTTGTTTTAGTGAAAAAAGAGTTCGGCCAATGTTTATCAAGATAATGTCTTGGATCGTGTAGCGAAGCCTTTCAATGTCACACTTTTCAAAAGGTATCTTTCGGACGGACGGACTTTCCTGCACGACAGCTTTTGATCACATGGCATTAATAACTCAAACCTGGCTCGAGAACAGTGTTCCGGATTTCATATGAACTGAAGACTCATTTTCGTTCACTCCAGATTTGAACGCGTTGGACTTCAAATTGTGGACTGGACTACCTGCGCAAAACCTTACTCGGGCATTAAGTCTTTTGAAAATTCTTTTGACCTAGCAGTGGCTAAATCTTCCATGGAGTAAATCCATAAATTAGTCCCGGAGAGACTTATGACCAGTATCAAAACGAAAGGCGGCCACTTTGAATAAAATAGTTTTTATTTAATCACTTGGAATTCAATAAATACGTACACTTAAGTTTAATTATTATTACAAAGTTAAGTCTTATTTAAGAGAAAAAATTAATTGTGATGGACAACTTTAAAAAAGAAATAGATAGAAATATGAGATTAGATAAATAAACTATGTATTTCATGTTAAATTTGCATTTACATACTTAGAATCTTCGTCAGTATCGCCGAAACAGTCCACTACTGGGCAATGTCTCCCCCAATAGGAGAATTTGCCAAAATTTGCCATGCTGAACAGACAGGTTAGTAACACCATACTTTAGATGGTGATGCCTGTCAATAGTGTGGACATTTCAATTCTGGCTGGTATAAATTTGTTATTCTGCTAACTTAGTGACACTATCTATTTCTGGCATAATTTTATGAAATAAAATTGTACGAAATAGCATTGTTATATCACAGACACATCCTCAGGCTCCATCTAAACTGCTGTTGTGACCAATTATTTCGATTGTTATTTTTCTGTGCACTATTTTCCTGTTTCTCTTTTTCACTCCATTTTCACACATTATTTAATATTTGTTTGTAGTCTTTAATTTAGAAGATTTTCTTCGTGGAATTTGTAGGATTGTAAAGTTAATGCGCGTAAATTAAAAAAAAAATGATATCATAAAATGTAGAATCAACACATTTTGTATGATAAGTATCTTGTATTTACATATTCTACCCAAGAATATATTATTTACAATTATTCCAAACTTTCTATATATTGTACGCTATTGGCCACCTCGAAGAACAATAGTGACAAACTTGTGTTTGTTTGACAAAACCGTAGTAATTTCAATACAACTGATATTATGTAAGGGACCGGCATTGTTCTTTGGGGTACAGATGAAATTTCAAGCAAGTTTTCGTTTAAGGTTAAGAATTATTTAATCAATAATATTAATTAGCATATGAAAATTATTACACGATTGATGTAAGTACATTATGTATTTACATTATTTCATTAATTATACGATAATCTTATAAACTATAATGACGTCTTCATGTAGAAGTAAAGTGCTTTGCAGCCAGTTTATATTAAAAGTATTATAAACATTTTTTTTCATCCTATGCGGCTTCCACTAGGTATATAATTAATTATGTTACTCACTGCATGTTATGTAATATTTCTTGATAATTTCGGTACATTACGGGACAAGAACATGGGCCAGTATGATTTATATGTATCCCGTCATTTGCATTTTCGTTCATTAATATGTAAACATAAGGTATGAGAGTGTTTACAAAGCATAAGTTTAGTCAAATATGCACAACCCTCTACTCGTAAATTAACGGTCTGCATAACACGTTACTCATAACTTTTTACTATTATAATACTACACAGTTACGAACATAACATTGGTCTGCATTAAATATTGATCATTGTTATTATTTACTCTGCGTTAGACTGCTATCAGGCTTGTACGGACGTTGGTCTTCTAGATATTTATGTACGGCTCCGAATCATGGTCTATACGTGCAGCTGACTGAAAGAATATCGAGGCCTTTGAGTTGTGGTGTTGGCGAAGGATGCTGCGTATGCCGTGGACTGCAAAAAGAACCAACAAAGCTATTCTCAACCAGCTAAAAATAAAGACAAGATTGTCCACTATCTGTTACCGACAAGTGCTAGGTTACTATGGTCATGTCGCCCGGAGACAACCCGACAATTTAGACAAGTTGGTTGTTGTGGGGAAGATTAATGGTATAAGACGACGGGGCCAGTCACCTATCCGTTGGTCCGACAAAATAAAAGACGTGACCGGACTGACTATACCGATTGCACTGAGACCAGCCAAAGATAGAGCAGGATGGAAAAACCTTATCACCATCTCGGTAAAGGCATTTTAAGAAAGGCACGACCTTCAGGAATGAAGAATGCGATGAAGAATTAGACTGCCATGACACTCGGTTACAATTTAGCACGGTTTAGCCTAGCGAAAAAGAAAAACGCAACGCCACTTTTCGCTTCTATGCAACTTAGAACGTTTTGTTGTTTCTCGTTCAATCACGCTGGTTAAAATAACAGAAGTTCTATTGCAATGTCACGTGAGGGCTTAAGCGAATTGTACAGATGTAATTGGAAAGTGGAAACGCCCATTAATTCTATACATACTAGTAAAGGTAAATAAAGACACTAAATAATCCATTATAGATTTTATAAAATTTTTCCTAATTCCTTTATTAAGATTAATTATGTTTGAATAGTAGGCTCAGTAATATCAGAGGCGTCGTTTATCAAGTATCACTCATTGTATATATATACATATATTCAAAATATTAAAGGATGTAGTAGGCTATGTTAATTGTATTTGTATATTATTTTTTAACTACATATTAGGCATGTAAATAACATATAAATATAAGAAATGGTGACATTAACGTTGATACTACATATTTCACATTTCGAATAATAAACCTTAATCTAACAGGAAATAAAATCCGCCAAAACAAATGGTGTTGATAACGCAAAGTCATCTTCCAAAATACACAGAGAATAGTTCATATTTCATTTTCGTCCGTCCCTTGAATACACAATAAGCTGAGTACCATGAATACTAACTAGAGAACTGTTTACTTTGTAAATCGCACAAACAAAACTTTGTAGTAAGTGTTGTTTTATCTTTCGAACCGAAATTAGCACTTCACAGGCACTAAAAACAAATTTTCCAAAAACATAGTACATCAGCAACACGTATGATGTCTAAAGTCCACATATAATAAGTAGCAAACTTACTAATAAGGAAAAAAAAGTGATCTCCGATTTGTTTGTGTCGCTTTATCTATATAGGACCACCATTCAAAATTAATACTCTAGTGGTAAATGGACAATACTATGTTTGCATTAAAACTTGCAGGTTCTAGTTCATAGCAATCACATAACTTACGGGATGATTAACATTAACTTTGATTTGATTGCTTGATGTATGCAATGTACCCACTGTCATAGTATACGGCTAAACTCAATACCAAAATATCATAATCATACTCAAAACCTGATTTTTAGTAGAAACACCAATGCACGTATAACATCTTTGCTCGATACTTAGTTTTAGCTCCAATTTCAATTTGAAAATCATACCCGAATTTTAAATTGAATATTTAACTTTCTAACCGTTAGCTTTCCGTAAAACTGACTGTAGCCGGGTTAACTGTGACATCAGGACGTCAAACACCTCAGTCCAACTGTGATCACCCTAAAGCTGTAAAGCGATGAAATCCTCAAATATCAGTTTCATTTCAAATGTGTTGTAGTATCTATTCGGGTAAATACGAGAAATCATTATTGGAATATTTAAAATTTTAATCAAAACAAACATACTTAATTAAAGAAGTCACTGATACGTAGTGATAATACGTTATTTGTGACTCAAAATCTCGAGGAAAATACGAGTCAATGATCAGGCCAATTATATTGTATAATAGGCTGCACGAATTTTTATTCGGTAGTATATATATAAAAAAGGTAATATTCGTAATATTACTTGTCGGAGCACTCACAAAATCATGTACTCCACAGACCGATTAAATTGATATGATACTTGTCTGATAAAATTGTTGGTTATTGAAATACAAATAACGTTTTATTTAATAGCTATGTTATGCAAACAGGGTTATAATACTTCTTAGGTCTTCGGCTTCTTAGGTCTGGATAAATATTATCGAAAACTATAACTTGGTTTCTCAGCTTTGTTAAGTATTTTCCATAAGGTAATGTTTAAATAAAAGTGTGATAACCTTAGATTTGCTTTACTACTTGCTGCAATTGGTCTCACGCAGGTTTTGTGATTTTATAAATTATATTGCGAATACGAGTCATTTTGGATTATAAATACAGCAAAGCTGGAAAGCCTATTATATTATGTGTAATACCGCCGCAGGTAAATAGGTAGTAAAAAAAAAAGTAATAGGCAGCAGCCTTTCAATGTATTACAGCTGAGCAAAGGCCTTCTAACTTTTTGAGAGGGTTTTGGAGCCGGAAAGGGGCAGCCACGCTTCTCGCACAGGAGCAAGGTTTGCGGATTACATATCCTCGAATAAAACTAATTCTTAATAACAATAAACAGATTTCCAAGCAAAGTTTATTTTGACCGCCGAGCACGTAGTAAATTCAGGAATTAAAATTGCAATTAACAATTTTAAAGGAGCCGGGCTCTGGTTTCAAAGCTGGGCGACACGCTCATTTTGTAAATAAAGTGAATGCTCTAGCTACTACGATTCTCGAGCTTCACGTACATATTATGATTATTAAGAGTACTTTGTATCTGGACACACCAAAATTGCTCTGTATATATTATGTCAAATGATTCGATTTCACCGCGGGTATTTTGTGTAACATATTTTCGCTTCACTAGGCGAAATATAAAAGCAAAGATGGTTTAGTCCAGATTGATAAGCTACCTCGAACGCTACAACTTGATTGCAGTTTCAGGATTATAATTCCACGGAAAACGTTGTAATCTCTTTTACAGGTTTAGAATCCAAGTATTTGGACCAGAGAAACAAATGCCTTGACCTTAAGAAGGCGTTCGATACCGTATCTATTACTCTCCTGCTCAGGAAAATGGAAGGGAATGGAAGGGATCGGTATAAGAGGAACATCACTTGTTTGGTTCAATGACTACCTCACGGAAAAGAGTCAAAAAGTTAAAGTTTCGGACCATACTAGCAATTTCCAAGAAGACACACAGGGCATACCTCAAGGGAGCACGCTGGGTCCAACATTATTTTTGGTGTATGCAAACAAAATTTGTAACTCAAAATTGGATAACGTCCAACTTATTGCCTTTGCCGATGGTAATGCAATAATATTCCATGGGATGAGACCCCCAGAGCAGCTGAAAAAGGACTAATCAGGATTACAAAAACTCTCGAAAATAATCTACTCACCATAAATACTCAAAAAACCAAGTTCATTTGCTTCAGTATCACCCAAGTTACCTAACCACCCTCTAATTTTAAACTTAAGTTACATTCTTTTCCATGACCCCATGACATTAGATGACCCGTCAAACGACTGTTCCTGTGAAACCCCGAAGGAGTTAACGATGAAATATTTGAGAGTACTCATTGACGAAAACTTGAACTGGCGTTACAGCACTTGCTAATAGATTCAGAATGCTGATCCCGGCGCTTAGAAACCTCAGCGACGTTGCTGATTATAATTTGATAACACAAGGTTACAAAACCCTATGCCAATCCTTACAAATCTATTGCATATCAGCACGGTGAGGAGCATCCACCACGCACATAATTGAGGTAGAAAGAGTCCAAAAATCATTAAGCTCGGTAAACCTCGTAAATTTCCTACAGAGGAACTTTACAAAACCTCCAAATTAATTACAGTACGGCACAACTGTTCGTTACTGTATAAAGAAAGCAACGTTACACGTCACAATCGTACTCACCGAATTCCACCTTTTGACAGCACTCCCCGGCGACGACTTGAGATAGGTATCCCCCGAACAAACAGTGTATTTTCACAACGTCAATTCAGCTGTTGGGTCAGTTGTTATATAAGAACATTATGGAAAAAATTATGGATGCCAAGAACTACGGATTTAGAAAAAAACCTTATAATTTCTTGAGTATCCTAAATTACGAAACCACTGAAAAATGAATTAGATAATATTTCTATGTAGATACGTAAATAAATTATATAATTTATAAAAACCCAATAAACACGCGCCCACATCACACACGCACACACACATACACACAGGCACGCACCCAGCCACCAGCTCGCGTGTGCCGACATAAACTCACACACAAGCACACTCGAACCGAAATTTACCAGCATATATTATTATTAAAGTGGTTGTTATTGTTGTATCCCTTTTGTTTATAATATATCAGCTACCCGTTTTCTATATTCACATTGTACATATAGGCAGAGATTGACCCCCAAGTCACGGGATATCCTAGTTTGGGGATCCAGGGTAATTAAGAAACATAGTACCTTGTCTTTTTGGAACAAATAAAGATTTATTATTATAATAAATATTATTTGGGGTTATTTAGATATATACTCGTCTGGTTGGGTGAAATATATAAATAGGTATACATACATGAAATACAAAAATAATTATTATTAATGCCTAATTAATGTTGCCCACGCTTCGATGATGCAACTAAAGGAACTGCACTCAGTATAAGTTGCGAGTACACGCAACACTGATTTTCATGACATTACTCTATTTGCATCCCACTCGTGTAAAAAATATACTAGTGAACCAAAGAATTGCAGGACACTCTGTGCGTACGTGAGATATTCCGTCAAATACCTATTGATAACACCAGGGAGCCGCAGACAACCGTAACGTAACTGTTGGAGGAACACCATACGTTCAAGGAGTGAGGTGAAGCAGTCGGGTAAGTTGCATGCAACAACTCGCTGGTCCTTCGTAAAAATATATTGAACCAGCCTATACTGAAATCCTGAGCTATAGTTTGTATTACGAAAAAATTTGTTACTCCCGTCGCGTTATTTCCTTCGTGGACACACCAGTTTCCATGAGATAACTATTCAGGATGTCGGACCAGATTAAACGACACAAAACTTGGTAAAACTCTTTAAAAAACAAAGCAGCAATTCCGTGAAAGATACAAAAGATTAATATTGTTATTTTACCTGCGTCGTTGCGTCGCGAAGGAATCAAGGATCATCCATCAAAGTCATCTTAGTACATTACCTTCAGTGATTTTGATTTTAGATGGGATCCCATATCCTTCACTTATAATATATCCACAGTTGAGTTATGGACGGTTGAGAATGAATGGACATTATAATTTTTTGTCATTTTATATGTATGTTAATAAGTTCAATGTTCATAGCTTCATAGTCACAATGGCTTCCAAAGTAAATCATTATTTTTAAGTATATTTTGAAATACAAAAGTGGTAATTAGGTTAGGTTATCCGTAAATCCGTTTCCACAAAAGCTGTTTCTTTATTTTTTTTATGAAACGAATTTCTATGGAGTGAATGCATTGAAATCCACTTAAAAGTTTAAAAATTATAAGCGAATACAGAGACAAACGCTGGTTGCGACTTTGCTTTGATGACAGATTTACTATAAGCAGTGTGCTAAGAAATCGTATTTCAACTTCTTTTGAGGAACTCCAGAAAGTTCTATAAATAGTGTCAGTTGCATAAGAAGAAAAAAACCATAAGAAGAAAACTTAAGATGGTTGAGGAACTGCTCGCTCACACCGAAACTGGGGTGATGATACTTAGAGATGAGTAGTTAGAGTTAGATGATGGAAGGATCAAAGTATGGACATGACTGGATTTCTGTTAATATCTAGCTACCAGTTCACTGGTATCAAAGTTATCAAAATTCTTTATTACGCATATAATGTGCGTAGTATGATATTTACATTGGCAGGCTAGAATAGATTCGATGCTGACTATGAATCAAGATATGTTACCTCTTTATGAAAACAGCAAGTAAATTATCAAATAATGCTTTATTATCTAAAATTGCTCAACTTCAGGTTGATTCGCTGCTAAAATTTAACAGGAACTTACTTTCATTTCTAGTAAAATATACTTGGGACTTGGCGGATAAAGCCGCGGGTGGGTCGTTAGTAATTGATAAACTAGTAACTAACTAACACTTTTAAGTGGAATATTACTGAATATTGTTTCTGTACGATCTTAAGTGGATTGATGATTTCGAGAAATACTGTCTATTGGACTCTTGATATTGAAAGCTACTCTGTTCACTTGTTAATTAAATTTGCGGAAACAATTATAATGAAATAAAATTATTTTTTTTATTTTATTTATTGTTAGCGATTTCTTAGAAGCCAATGTTGTCGTGACTTGTCATGCTGATAAAGTATAATAACGTCTACTTTTATCATATCTACCTCAACGCTTATTGCCTTCTCATTATTTAAATGCGATTTCGATTTCTTCAATCATTTATATCTAAATTTCAGTGAGACTCTTTATTATTAATATTACAAAAGTTTTAACGGTATACTTGACAGTTAAAAGAGCCGTCTCTGGAACACTCTAGCGTCTATAGCGACATAAAAATCGCTGTAATCCTCTTCAATTGCTTGATTATAGTCGTTAATCTCTCACCAAGATGAGATGGCACCTAATGCTGGCAACAGTTCTTTTATCTTTTTGTTTTATATGGCTGTTACAAATTGCACGCATTTGAGACCACTTAACAAATTGAAACAGAAAAGATCTTAGCGTTCATTACGTGTGGAACTAGATGTTAACAAATTTTATAGAAAATATTTAAGTATGAACGTAATTAAACGTTCATACTTAAATATTACATTTATTAAATTCTGTACGTTTGACTCAACTCTTTCACGTCTAAAGGACTTCACAGCGCCAATTTAGATACCCTTTTAAGACTTTTTCTTTATTTTGTCAAGTCTTTGGAATTTAAGCCTATTTAATGAAATATATGATGGAGAAGGAACTCTTGAATACCTCACCTTGTTCATTCCGTGAGTTTAGTCGCATGAACTTTGAAAACCAATAATCAGTGTATCTATAATTTTAGGCTTCAACTAGGGTTCGAATTAGATGAATCTAGAATCAGGTACGCTGACCCCTAAGCCATGTGGCCATTATTATAACTCTATTTAATGTGCGGACGTGTCGTAGTAGCATTCTTGTAAGTACTTGAACACCCAGTGCCATGAAATCGGACTGAGTTTTTGTTGCACTTATTGATTATAATTTTTTTCTGGAAGCACCTTCCGTAGTAATAGATGGAGATAATGTTAGTAAAAGTAAATATTGAATATGTTATCTTATACTACGTCTATTTTGAGAAAAATAGACCCTTACTTTGGATTCTCATCTCGTTCAGGTTATTCTGTGTAAAACAACTTAATCTATTTAAGGGCAGTAAACTCGAGTAGCGCAATCACTAAAAGTAACTCTTGTTCTCGACTATAACCCTGGAGAAGGCTATAATTTTTTTTTTTTATAATTTCACGTACAACCTTAGTCAACGAATGTGCACAGATTTTAACTTGTTTCTCATACAGTTATTTTATCCAAAGTTACAAAATAAACATAACATGATATTATCTCGCATAATATTATTTATTCTATTATCTTATATGTGTAATTTACAAAGAGCAACTTTGTGTTTGCTAAAGTTCTACAATTATAGTATGCTAATTATTTCAACCCGTAAAATAACTGTTTATTCAAGATAGAATGTTTAGCAACTACGATTTGTGGTTCGTGTACATTGTCTATCTGTTCTCCTAGTATTGTAAAACCAGTTTCTCTTTGATGTGTGTAAATTTAACCTCATGATATTTTAACAATTTTCACGGACTTTAAAACTTTTTTATAGGTTCGCCTTCGTCAAATTATATGCTTGGATGCTTGAAGTAATGTCGGTAACCTCGTGAGCCAGGTTCAGATATTTTGTCTTCTCGACTTGTATGTATACATATATTTTATATGTATACATATTTATTATTATAAATATTTATCATAATGGGGGTTAAAGTATCATACTTTGCCGTTTTAATGTGTGGAGTGGTCACTAAAATTAAACCCGCAAGTTCCCAGATTTTCGATTAAAACGTTTTTTACACATACTACACAATTAAGATCCTAAATTAAAAAAAAATTAACATTCCGTTTGAGTTATAATTATTTTTGCATTAAGTATTTGTGTTGTGGTTTGAATTTGTCAAATCTGCTTTCTCGACGATTCGTTATGAATTTTGAAAACAGCACGTAGACGGGACCTACTCCTATCGGTCTATTGTTAAATATCTGTAAAACCTGTGCACAACAAATATGTTTTCCATTTTAAGTAATAGGTGCTGTTTACGGAATGAGACTGTCATCCTTAAAGCAACTTATCAAAAACCTATATTAATTATAGTCGAGTAACAATTAAAATTTTGCGGAAATTCATTATCTACATAGTTAGAACAAGTAGTCAGAAACCCCGTATGGTAGCGGTGTAAAATACTAGCAACTTTTTCTTGTCGCGGGAGTTGTAAAAGGTGACTAAGAGAAATATTTGGCAACCTTACCATTAAGATTGTCCGCCCAATTCAATAAAAAAAAAGGAAGACAAAAAAAGTCGTGCCGTTGAGTGGTGATCGTTCAGTGCTTGACTATCCCAATTTCTTATTTCCCGATAATGACACGTTGTCAAGAGCACTGTGATGTATAGTTGTGTTGGTGATTGTTGTTGTATCGGCGTTTGGTATGTTGATGTTTGAAGTAGTGCAAGTGTGAAAGAAAGTGACATTCTTCCTATCTTCAAGCTAGGTTATCATCATCATCATCATCATTTCAGCCTATCAGAAGTCCACTGCTGAACATAGGCCTCCCCCAAAGATTGCCACGAAGCTCAGTCCTGAGCCACCTGCATCCATCGACTTCCCGCAACACTGCGCAGGTCGTCGCTCCATCTTGTGGGGGGTCGTCCTACACTGAGTTTGCCTGTAAGTGGCTGCTACTCGAGAACCTTTTTTCCCCAGTTTTGCTTTTGCTTTAGTTCTGCTGCGGATATCATCGTTGCAGACTCTATAACGCAGAGAAACACCGAGCATAGCCCTTTCCATAGCGAGCTGAGCAACTTTGTGCTTCCTCATACGGGCTGCAGTGAAGGACCAAGTCTCGGATCCGTATGTCATCACTGGCAACACGCACTGGTTGTATACTTTCGTCTTGAGGCTTTGCGGTATACTCGACGAGAAGATATGACGTAGTTTCCCGAACGCAGCCCAGCCGAGTTGGATTCGTCGATTGACCTCTGAGTCGAAGTTGGACTTACCTAATCGGACAATTTGTCCCAGGTATACGTACTCGTCTACAACTTTGAGCCTATTGTTCCCAACAACAACCGGTATTGGTGTGACATGGACGTTTGACATGAACTTCGTCTTGTCCATGTTCATCTTAAGACCAACCTGTTGGGAGACGTTATTGAGGTCATTGAGCATTGTACTAAGCTCCTCCAGCGATCCTGCCATAAGAACTATATCGTCGGAAAATCGAAGGTGAGTGATGTATTCGCCATTGATGTTGATACCGTATGCTTTCCAGTTCAGCTGCTTGAAAACATCTTCCAATGCAGCGGTGAAGAGTTTCGGGGATATGACATCACCCTGTCTTACACCTTTCTGCAGTGGGATTGGTTTCGTACTCTGATTCTGTACTCGGATAGACATCGTAGCCTCATTGTACAAACACCTCAGCACTTCGATATACCGAGAGTCTTTCTGGCACCGTTGGAGAGACTGTAGCACCGCCCAAATTTCGACTGAATCGAACACACACTTCCGATCTCGATCACGTTGTTGATGAGAGACCTGTGGACGATAAACCTGACACCTCCTTGGGACTGATGGTCACCCTGCCGGTAGTAGAACAAGTTACCGGATTTTAGGATTATAGAGTCCTCTCCCTGTCTTCGGACTTCAGACAACCCTATAATACTCCAGTATAACTTGCTTACTTCTTCTTCCAGTTCTAGTATCTTCTCGTCGGTCCTCAATGTGCGCGCGTTATATGTTCCCAGGTCCAGTCGTTTGGGTTGGCAGCTAGAAATCAGCCGGTGATTCTTCGCACCCCCTGCCTCGCCGTTACCATGGCTGCCACCATAGCCAAGACTAGCGAGGCCGCCGGGGACTGAGGGCCATTGCTTTCTTTTACCTCTCATCATGGGGGGGTTTGCCTTAGTTGCCACGCCTGGCGAGCGGGTTGGCAACCGCAGTTTTTTTTTTTGCTCTAGTGCAGGAAGATGCTGCTGCCCATCTCCTAATATAATTTTTTACCAAGAGTCGCCTTTTACGACTTCCATGGTCAGACAGGGTTGGCGCTATTCTTTACTTCCGACAGCCACACGGATGAAGCTAGGTTATATAAACCATTATATTTTCTCATACAGGTATGTTACATTTTCAATTACCATTGTTTTGGGGGTTACAAGAGCAATAGGTGCAATTTTGTAAGGCTGTTTACATTATATTCAAAACTTATAATTATTACCCGCGTCTTAACTGGATCTCTCAAGTCTCCGCTTGTTGTTGTTATTGTAAGCAAAAGTTCAGTTTATAAATGATAAAACGTTGCGGGGAACACTGCCTTCTATAATAACAAATACAAAAAGAACGTAATTCTCACAGAAGTTTTGATGATTATGATTTACTTCTTCGTACCTACAAAATTATGTATTATTAAATAGTTTAGTTTATTTTATACAGTTACAAAAAACTGCGTAAAATATAATTTCGTTATTTTCGTTATATTACAATGTATGTCATACTTTGTAAATTATTAAGTTAATACGGTCTATTTATTAGTAGTAGTCTTAAGTAGTAAAATACTAGCTTCTAGCTACTAGCGGAGATAATATTCACACAACTTTCCTAGGATAAAATGTAGGCAATGTTCTGTTTCAGGCATAAGTGTACCTCTATAATACATTTCACCATAACCAGTTCAGCTGTTTATGCATGATAGAAAGTTAAACAAAAAATCTCTCTTTTAATCCCAATCAAGTTTCTTTTACTCTTTATATTACTTTCCAAGTCAGAAATCAAAACAATTTACAAGTACCAAAGTATTAATAAATATTATTTTAGTTCTATCAAGTAAAGAAAAGAAAGAAACAGCTTGTAAATGATCACAGGTGGGCAAATATTTGAAATAGATTTGGAGCCGGCGTCCGCCATGCGGCTCCAGTGCGCGTTGGAGGACTTCACACGCCCTGGAAATAATAATTTCAACCGAACAGTTTAAATCAGCAAGTAAAATTGCTAACAATTCACCACTAAAATCCCCGGCGCCGGGGATTGAACCCAGGCTACTCTACTATGAAATGAAAGCGAGCAGCCTGACTGAGAGTATTCCACAGCTCTTTAGTTCCTTAGTTCTGTAGCATAAAACAAATAGTTGTGGTCCTAAAATAAATTATTATAAGTGAAACTACTTAATCATTATTTTTCAATTAGCGTAATTTGTTTCCAATGTTATTTGCTTTTTGATATACACATAATATAAAACAGGTATTTTTTGTTTTAGTTATGGAGCAATTTATTCGTCATACATCAAGAATATAAATTCTAAAATTAAATTCCCAATAATTAGAATTGAGGCAATAATTAAATTTCAAAACAACGTCTTTGCTGCTTGAATAATGATAAGAAAGTAATAATAAAATACGCCTCCAGACACAAATGTTACGTAACATTTGCATGTTACATAACTTTAATAATTTCGACGCGATGAGAACACGAGACAAGACGATTTATTTCTAACGCTATATTTGCATACCGTTTGCATTTTATTTCATAAATATGTAAACGTAGTGCCTTACTATTTACAAAGGACGTGTCAACAAAAATTCGCAAGTCAATGAGCTATCCTTGTAAGAAGATGCTTGATCATCTAAATTACGTTTTTATCATGAAAGCTCTCTGTTGCGGCATTAGACAATCTACCGCCACTTAGTGATGTTTAAGTCGTGTAAGAAAAATAATTGCTTGCATAATCATTTCAAATGTATACTTAAGTTCATAAATCTCCAGACTCGTACAGAAGTAGCCGCGTTAACCATCACCAATCCTCTACAAAGAGTGGTGATTATGGCTCTTCTCAAATAAGGTGAGATAAATATCGTACAGTGATTCTCATTAATAGTAAATATAAATAAATAGACCATCATGACTACACGAATGCCGGTGTAGTTAGAGGTCAGGGTCATATGCGAGAACTAACTCGGGTCTCCTAATTTGCAAACATATTCCCTTTTTATATCGTGGGGATATCCCTTATGGATACTCAGCCCCCTGGGGGACAGCTGGGTTGCGTCAGACTCCCACCGACTAAAACCCCTCGTGGTCGCCATCAGCGCTGAGGTGGGGCCATGGAGCCACCTTTTCGGAACACACCCGTGGTCCCTCTTTCGTTTGGCTAAAATAGCTACATTGCGATTGGCACCCCCGCGGGGCTATCACAGTAGCTTGAGACCACTTCGAGTCACCGTCTTTCTCGAGATCTTTTAACTGGCCACGCCGTATTCCCGATCAGCATCGCCAACACGACTGCTGGCAGGAAGAGATTTCACCCAGTGGGATTCATCAGGATACTCCGCTCCGCCTCCCATGAACAACGATGCTTTTTGCGATACGGATCTGGTCGCTTCCACCGCAGTGAAAGCAGTTCGCCGTCGCCTCACGTCCGATCTTACACAGATAATCACCGAAACGACCGTGTCTCGTAAATATTTGTGTGAGTTTGTAGGTGAGTCTTCCTCCCTGTGGCTGCATCCAGGCTCTGAAGGCCGGCAGGAAAGCTTCCAAGATACGTTTATGCGCGTATTGCTCATCGCATAGACTAGCGCGCCATGTTTTGATGTTCCTGCCGTTTAATCGATTCGAAAACATCCTCTGGTTCACTGCCACCGATCTGATGGAGGATTTGGATCCGGTTGTAAACCCGCGCCATTTCCGGCAGTTTGTCCAGAGGTAGAAAGCGGTCCAGGACAGTTGCCGCCTCGAAGGATATGGTTCTCTATCCTTGTACGATCCGTATTTTAGATCTACAGCGTCTTTTCTCCCAAACGGGCGTCCCATATAAGGCTAGGGATCGAACGATCCCAGCATAGAGGCGGCTTACTTCCTCCCACGGTTCCCCGAGATTAGGCAGTCTATGCAAGTTACCCGCTACACCCTCGACCCGGAGGACTAGGCGCTCGAAGTGTCCATCGAAGCCCCAGCGACTATCCGAATGGAGACCCAGATACTTCATGAACCGCCCACTCTGGCTTCAGATCCACTTACACGGACGCACGAGCCGGGTGGTTCTCTACTCCGTGGTATTTTATGGAACCATAGCGCCTCGGTCTTATATGGTGCTATCTCCAATCCCAACTCGTAGAAGGTCGGAGAGCTCTTTGGCTCCCTCGAAGGGTCGTGCATAACAGACAACGTTTAGCATAGCGGGGAGATGGACATGCAGGACTGCGTCATACGCGATGTTCCTCTGTGAAACTCCGCACTGGAATTCCCTCCAAATTTTGCTGCCGTCTTTGTCCATGTATTTTTTTTTTATTGAAACGACGGCAAACGATCAAGCGGTTCACCTGATGGTAAGTGATTACCGTCACCCACATACATTTGTAACACCATAGATGCTGCAGGTGCGTTGCCGGTCTTTAAGGATATTTGCGAGATGGGAGGGAAGAGGAGGGGCATTGGGAGGGGATGTGGGCCTCCGGTTACCTCACTCACCGAACGAAACGCAGAAGCACAAGATGCCTCTACTTCACGCCGGTATTCTGCGAGGCCGAGGTATCAATCCGGTCGAGCCGGCCCATTCGAGCAGCAACTAAAGCCGCCGCTTGGCTCTACCACGCTTAGAGTATAAAATGTAACTTTAGCGTAAGTAGTTCACGATAATGATACAGAAAACTTGTGTAAAGTAGTCTCAAGATCTAGAGCCGAAATTTATATTTTTGTCGAGTACGTAGATGTCTATTGGCCATTCCGATCACTTACTATCAACTTTACGCCTCTCTCGGTTTCTCCCCTTCTCTTTCTCTCTCTCTCTGATTCTGCGTGTGCATGTGCATTTGTATATGCGTTTACTTGTGGGTGCCTGTGTTTGTATGTGCATGTTTGTATTAATGCCTGGCGTGTGTAGGCAATATATCTATATTTTTCATAATCCCAAATTGTTGTTGTATTTAATTTTGCTACATGCTTAAATCTCATTACGGCATATCCTCATTTCAACTGTTCGTGTGTTCTCATTAACCTTGATTATTGCAATGCAACCGAGCTCAATTAGGGATTACCCACAGACTTATGTAATTAAATAACCATGATTATTTTACGATTGTAGGTTAAAACAAACAATTAGTAGATAATGAAAACATTATTAAACAGAAGTATTTGTAAATGATTGTATTAACCTTTCAATCAGCGCTATAATTATTGAATATTTTTAAATAGATTGGATCATACATTGGATCAAATTGATACTAATTAATTCTGACCACCGCAGAACTAAGCGTGCTGATGCTTAAAAATTAATAATAGTTATTTACACTCATTATGTAATCTCGTTCGGTTTAAAATTGCCACCAAAGTCGTTACCGACGCCCATGTGTTCAATAGCAATGCAGAAAACAGTGCACCAATCGGGGCACTTCTACTACAACTACCATTTTCGATGCCAATGAATCCATCTATTAGCATCGTTATTTTCATTATTAACACATATAACTAATAAATTGTTGATACAGTTTTTAGATATCAACTGATTTCGCATAATGACAATCATGATGATCACTATTATTGTGAAAATTAAACACCCAAAAAATGACATAAAACATTGAACAGTTTTCTTCGTAAATGTATAGATATAATACTCTTTATTGTACACCAAAATATAGAAAAGTATACATAAATAATTAATTTAGGTACTACATACATTCACAGACGATTAAAGTTGGATTTAGAGTACCCTACCGTTGACTATTACATAAAAATCTCCGTAATATTATACAATTGCTAGATTTCAGTCGTTAACCTTTTGTCAGGATGAGATACCACTTAACGCCGCTAACAGCACGCATTATACACCACTTTACGAAATTAGAACGAGTAATTTTTAAACTTAGATCTAAGAATTTTTCCTTGACAGCCTGTAAATAGTCCAGTGCAGAACATAGGGCTTGGCGAGCCGGTTGGTGATCGTAGTACACTGGCCACTGATATATTGTTAAATTGGCATTTAAAAATTTGTATTGATTTTATTATGATTAACATTGTATTGATTTTTTGTAAATTATAAATGACAATATAGTGTCAAAAAAACAAACCCAGAATTTCTAGTTGGTTCTTCACTCCGGCCTTCTTTTACGTATCGGCGTAGACATGGACATTTATAAAGGCTTTAAAGAAGCCTAAATTTAATAAAAAGTGTTTGCTTTGACTTTGACTTCAATTAATAACCCAGATCACGTGATTACGCTTTATGTCTAATTAGTGTTTGCTACCTCTTTTTATAGGATTTATTCATTTAAAACTTTTTTTACTCTGTTTAAAATATCGATTAACTGTTCACTTTATTAGATGGTAAAGTTTTTATAGTATCTGTGTCTACTGAAGCAAATGGAAGGAAATTCTCTATTTCGTTGTTTGATCTTTCAGTTCCAACTAATCCTTTCTGAAAACGGATATTTGTTTTACGTTGAATATAAAAATGAATCCATGTATTTTTCACAAAATGAGCAATTTATTTTTTCAACCTGATCCAGACTTTTCTCGTTAGTTTTATCATTACAAAAACATTTCAAGGTCATAAATAATGTAGTATTGAAGTAAAATTATTTCTGCATTTACATTTTTCTTGTGTTTAAGTCTTAATATGACTCATAACAATAAAATTTTAATTATTTTAAAGTTATGACACGTGAATGGATAATGAAGTAACGAATATCCCGTATGTATAAGAATATTTACATTCCAATTTGTATGGTTGATATCAACAGTGTAGACGAAAAATGTTCTAATGTCTTTCTGAAAATAGATAATAAGATTATTTAAGGAGGAATTATTGTGGGTCGCACTTGTAAGTTCCTTAAATGTAGTTTGATTATCTGAAGATGCCATAAGACGAAAACTTAAATAATAAAATACATATTATGTAAACAAAAAGAAATGGTTAGATTAATAAGTTTCATCATGAGTTCAAATAATTTCCAAGACTAATTTAGCAGTATTAAATTCCTACTTTGTAAAATGTTTTGAATAAGGCGTAAAAAAAAAGTAACGAAATACTATTTCAAAATTATTCACAATACTTAAACAGAAAATACAACCAAATCAATCATAGTCAATCATAAAATGCTTTCTGTTGATCAAAAAACAGTTCCAATAATACGATCATAAGAAGAGATAAATTTGAGTAGAAAGAAAATTATTTGAATGCCTTCGAAAGCAAATCAAAATCAACTTTATTTTAAAAAATTTTTTGTACTTTGTTAAAGTACTTTTTGTTCTCTCTTTTTTTGTTATAAGAATTTTTATGCCCACTTGTTCGGAGAGAGAATAAATCACTAAATGTGCTTTATTCTGCACCAACCTGGATTTGTTTTGTAAGATAATTGCGAAGACTTCGGCTATGTCTGAGTATGATAACCTCGCCATGCATGTGTATATTATGTAAACTAGCACTGTATATTCTTGCGGCTGTTGTTTTTTATACGCAAAAAGAGTTCCTGGGAAGACGATGCACGCATCGAAGTTATACTCAAATACGAATTACCAGTTTTGCATAATTGTTCATCATTTCAATACATATTTGTATGAAAATGTAATGTATGAACATAAAATATTTTTTACAAAGAATGGATAAACATTTAATAGGATCAGTGATATTCATAATTTATATACTAAGAACAAACACAAACTTGTCATGCTAGTTACTAAACTCCTTCGATTCAGTAACTCGTTCATGGGGATTGCCCCATGAACATAGATTTCTACAACAAAATCCCCGTAAGAAGGTTTTCTATCCATCAATAGGTTTCAAAAAATTGAAAAACAAAGACTTTCTTTATAAAAAGGGTTTAATATAAGGCCACACAAGGATGATAATAACCCCAGGGATTGAGATGAACGCTCCCTAGCTATTTTAAATATAAGTCGTGTAATATTGTATAAAAAAAAGTTTCCTTCACCTGTTATTTATCCATCTGTAGAATCTCACTACGAAACGGAGAGAGATTTAAAAATTTACGACAAGTAAAATTTACGTTTATCGAATGTCGATGGTTTTATTGATTTCTACTCGTAGTTGGAAAAGTAGCTATTTGCATAGAATGTGCGGTAAATATTGAAGCCCCATCCCTTATTCGCAAGGACTTAATTATCAATAGTGTGCACTTATCCGAGGACGCAGTTTTTGTGGCGAATACTATATAGAGCTTAGTTCTAGAGCTAGAAGAACTCTCCCCCGTCTACACACTGTTTTCCATGTGAATAATTTTGAAACGAATCATAGTCCTCACATACGGCTCCAACTATTAGCAGTAAACCTCTTGCTCTCAGTTTTCAAAGTCAGCTTGGACAGTCTAGAATTACCGCGAAACTTAAACAGAACCAAGGAGGAGAGTCGCAAGAAAAACCGTAATAAAAATGTGAAAATGTGGAAAAAAGATAAAATGGGGATTTCTGGTAGTACGTCTCAAACGTACTTTTATGAAATATTAATGACCAGCTTAAGTCTGCTACATTGACATAATTATGTAGTAGACAATTCAACGGCAGATAAAAGTTTGATCAGTCTGTTCACTTAGCAAACATTTAAACCGTTTTAACTTTTATCATTTCGGTGTATAAATAATATAGCTTTTTCCATAAAGTAGTATATTGTAATTGTAAAGAAAATGAAATTATAATGATTAATTTCGAAACTTTTCCCTTTGAGAAAATTCCGATTTAGTTTATCTACAAAATAAGAATGGTTTTATCGAAACAAAATAGGTCTGCAAAACAAAGCAAAGAACTTGGGGTTTTTTTTGCCTCAACGAACAAGGAAAGTTATGTGGGCGCAAAGAAACTTCAGCGACCTCTCAACAGTACGTAAACATTTTGCCGATATTTCCTATAAAGTAAATATATCACTATCGATATTGTTCAGAAGAGCAGACTGAGAATGCTTATAACGAACTTTACTAAAATTATTGGTTTTATTAAAAAAACTTTGTTAATTGCAGTGTTAACCAAGTGGTCGGGCGCTCACTTTAGTTTCACAAAAAGTTTAGAAACGAATAATGCACAAAGTAAAGCAATAACAAATGATAATTTTTTAACAAAAGTGTTAAAAACAATACAGTCATATTTTTCAGCTACAAAAAGAGTATAAGCATTTTTCCGCCGGTAAGCTTAACATAAATATTATTGCACTGCTTAGTGATTTATATATAAAAGGAAACGTATTAAATATCATCACAATTTTAATGGTGTCAAATATGGATATATTCGTCAGTGAAAACGACATTACATCTAGTTATATGCGCAAAGGTAAGAATTTGGGCAACGGAAAAGGGGCTGACTTTCTTATACATCTCGTGAAAAATATTGAATCACTAATTCGTACAGAAATTTAAATAAAAGTTAGGAACTAAAAGCTTTTTACAATAAAATAGACACGATTCCTGTTATAAAATTTTAATAAGTAAATTTTTTGTAAAAGATATCTTGAACTCAGATTCATACCTGTACAGCACCAATGCTTGCACATGTAATGATTAAAATATTTATACCCGTACACAATGTTATATAGGTATCTACTACGAACTTCTCCTACGAATTCCACTCGAGTGGAGTTTCGGGTTTACAAATAAATGAATTTTCCACCATGTGACTAATTTCAGATTAGACTTCGGGCAGAGAGATCGTCAAAGCAGGCTACATTATTACAATTACATTTCTGATCGCTTCGCTGAAGACGTTCGTATATAAGTCTGTGGTGTGGAAGCAATCTAAGTGAGGAGTAATGGAAAGGTCTGGAAATAACATATATTTAATTTAATAAATATATTTAACAATAGATACTTATTACTCAACAATTGGGGGAAGGGGTTTATCACAGGTTATGTTGGGATCAGCATTAAGTGCGGGACAGACTAAAACCTCGATTCGAGATACACTTTAGGCCCGGCAGTATTTACTGCTCCGCCGGAAGACCTCGAGCAGGAGGCTGCCAACTAAAAGTGATAAAGTTGCTGCAGTGTTTAGTCAACGGGGGCGGAGCCAAAGAAGGTCGAATTTTAAAAACGGGCTGGTACACGACTAAATCTCGTGTAGGCCATGAACCTGGGACCTGGGCGAACTCTGCAAGGGAGCGCTGTGCGCGATACGATTTTTATGTGTGTTTTGTGAGAGAATGTGCACGAGCGGCGAGGCCTCGTACATATTGTTAAGACTAGTAATTATGTTATGATTTTTGATAATGATCATCAAGTAGGATTTCGCCTGCATGTGTGTAATTACCCAGCGTTGCCAGTAACGGTTAAAAGTGATTTTTACTTATCTCGAAATAATTTACATGTATAATTGTTTTAGTATCTGATATTAAAATAATTACTTCTCTGAGAGTTTAACGAAATTTAATTAATTACGTTAAATTCTGTAATGATATTTGCCTATCTTTGAAGGTGAACAATTTAAATAACGCTGTAGGAAATATAACTTATAAAGCCGGAATTTATTTTTTCACAAAAGTTATTAGACTCCGCCAAGTAAAATTTTGTAAACTTACTGATGCAGGTACTGTTCTTGTGATAAAAAGTTTGGGTATAATCCACAAATGTTGGTGTCTGTGAGTCATTATTATAAAAAGCAACGTGTTTTACATGGATGACTAAATTTTTATTTTACTCTTCCTCAAAACTATTCGTCTCACTCACTATGGGAGCGGTACGTCTGTGGCCTAGGATACAAGACCAATTCAATAAAATTATTACATTATTCTATAATAACACATTAAAAAGCCTGAATGTCACGACCCAGTGAAAAAGGTTTCTGCTGACTATAGCCGTAAAAAATGTAAAACGCTTTCTTAGTAATTTTGGGAAGTTGTTGAAATAATATACGAAGTGAATAGAGATAACGCTGTAAAAATCGAAAAATTTATACAATTTTATTTTCTCACAATAAAATAAAAAAGCTATCGGTTTCATTCCATTGATTCCTGTTCTATCCTGTCCGCTGCGCAACACATTGTATATAGAGCGAACTATTCGTAGGACTTTGTGGTCATAACATTTTAAGAAATTGCAATGAAACATAGGTCAAGTAAGTTCCAGAACTACTCGCTTTAATCAGTGTAAAATGTTATATAAAAAAGTCACTAGTTTGTATGTTGGGCAAAATTTTTAGAATAATCTGAACTTCCAAATTCTTCCAGGAAAATTCAGCAGACACTTGATTGTGCCAGTGAGGGAGTGATCTCGGCTTTCCTGCGACTGTCGAACAGTTGAACAGCATGCTATACACAACTGTGTATAGCATGCTTTTTGAAATTGCGCCTGGACTTGTTTCTGAAGAAGTTGCGATCGTTGGTATTTTACAATCTAGCTTATAGAGCTAAGTGAAATCGAGAGATTTTACCGACAGCTGTATCATCGTCATTGAAACCACGCGCCAGTGTACGTCCGACCTAAGGGCCAAGCTTGTCCGACGTTATTCCGATAACATCCCGAAAGTTAGACTGGGTGAGATTAGGATGGCTCTCAAAATTATTAAAAACTAGATGAGGACGGAATTACAGCTGAACTTCTGAAAGCGAGTGGAAAACCGATACTACTACTCATTCAGAAGGTGTTTAATTTTCATTATTCATGTCAGTGTTACACCGAAAGCGTGGAGTAGAAATTTTAGCAGTACTCGTGACAGGTGAAATAGTGATGATGATAATGAAGATGACGACGATGATGATTTATCACAAAAAGTAGTTACCCTTCTTAAGAAATAAGCTAGGATGCCGACCTTACTGTCTTTTGCTTATATGAAATGCGCGCCAGTGGTTTCGGGATGGTAGATGTTTCTGTTTAAACAAAGAAGCAGTCACTTTTTTTTAATGAAATAAGATTTTTAAGGCTACTACGCAATTTCCTTGAGTTAATAACTATCATTACGAATTCTCATTTCATAAACGAATTCCAGCCAAACTTTTTTCAAGCAGCCTCAGTCTTTATTATTGGCGAAGTTTCAATAGCAGACTTGATTGATGAAAGCGGGGGCTGTTGAACGTCTCACTATAGTGACACCAAAATCTGTGTAATCTCTCATCTAAATATTTCATTAAAACTGATAATATGTGTCCAAGACATGGGCAACATCTATTGCTGAAATTAAATTAACCTTAGTAGAGAAATAAGTGATAATAAAACAAATAAGACGGGATAGACACTTTACAGAAATCTATAAGAAATTATTATGATTAGACTTTATTTTTGGGATAAAATTATTAAATCAAACAATAATATTTTATTCCAAATTAAAATCATTTAATTTAAAATCCATAATTCTGCCATAGTTATTTTATAATTTAAAATTTTATTTATTTTCTTAGTTTAAATTTATTTAATGAAATTATTTCCATAATTTTTTTTATGGGAAAGGCGGCAAACGAGCAAGCGATTACCGTCACCCACATACATCTTCAACACCAGAGGAGCTGCAGGTATGTTGCCGGCCTTTCAGGATACTTATAAGGATGGGAGGAAGAGTGGGGAGGAAGGAGAAGGAAAGAGGAGGTCCTCTCCTCTTTCTTTCTCCTCCGGTTACCACACTCACCGAAAGAAAACCAGAAGCACAAGATGCTTCTACTTCTCGCCGGTATTCTGCGAGGCCGTGGCCGTCCTATTCGAGCAGCAACAAAAGCCACCGCTTGCCTCTAATGCGTATCTCTGTGTATGCGCGTACATTTAAGGCACTATCACATCTCCTGTGTCGATAGTATTCAGAAGATGTTGCTTTGGTCGAAAGCGGCCAGGACGATATTAACATCATTATCAAATCTATTGACAAACTTTTTATAATTGTACATATACAGAATGTACAGAATATATATTCCTGATTTTGTTTATATATATGTATATATATACATATATCAACAAAATAAATAAGCGGAACGGGATGCCTTTCAAAAGAAAATTCAAACTTATCTCATTCCGGACGCAATCTGTAAAAGTTATAAAACTCATTTTGTCAGAACTGAACGCCAAGCAAACCTAAGAAAACATAATGCAAGGCTAGGTATTTTAATACAATTTCGCATGCGATTAAAATTTTATTTTGTGAATAAATTTGACATTGTAAGTAGCATAGAAAAAATATATCGTATATTTTTTTTATGTACATGCTTAAGGCATGTTTTTAGTTTTATACAAAGAATTTATTTAAAACTCGTGAAAATTTGTCTATATTTACTTGCCTTATTATATTTTAGGTTATAATGAAGCAATTTATTATTAAGAATTTAGGGTTATAACTTTGAATTATGTACAATTAAATAATATGAAAGTATCTATATTTCAAAATTAAGACGGATCTTATTCTCAAAGATTAAACGGACATTAATTGTTGACATAATTATTTTTTCCATTCATTTTATTTATAAAACAAATTGGCATTTAAACTCTAGTTATTATAGTTGTGCATTAATTTGATATCGGATAATAACCTAATTAAACCCACTTGACACCAAATTTTCATTACCTAAGTACTTAAATATTTATTTAATTTTAATGGATGGTATACTAATGAAATAAATTTTTAACTTATAAATAATATTGTATAACATTTTGATTACATATATTTATTTAATTTAAGTATGGTGGTTTACGAGTATTACTTTAATAATTCTTTAGTACATTTCCCCCGATCATTGTGGCAAAACCTTACGATGTGATATACCTATATTTCTGCCTACCCCATTCAGGAAGTTAAAACTTTTGTTTTAATTTATTTCAAGTAACATTATTTCAATACCTCATTATAATTGAATACCCTGAAGATGCCGCAATAAATAGAATATGTTGTGAAACTAATACAAGAGATAATATTTATTGTCAATATGATAGAGATTCACCAAGTGACAACAATCACAAGTATAAATTATGTAAACTAAGATTGACGGGGTATTTTTTCAAGGTTTTTTGGTTTTGTCTATCGTAAAACATATCGTTGCAATTTGCAGGTTTTTCATTATTTTAATAACAATACTCGTAACTTTATAAGTCAAGGTTGTGTGGTGGCGGTAAACTAATATCTGCCATCCCCTTTATTCACATAGTGTCGTAAGAGACGGCAAATTAGAGAAATGGCACTAAAATCTTGTGGTTTGAGGACGGACAGCGGAATAACCATCTCAAATAGGCCTGACTTAAATTACTTAGACTAGGGAGTGGCAGCAATGCTTAAAGTGTGATGTGGCGATTATAGCAAATGCTCCTTTTGGAGAAGCCTTTGTCACAATGAATGTAAGATTTGAAATGTTAGTAAATTGTAAAAAGGGCTGATCAAAATCATGCTGTTCTTTTAGGTAAGCATTTACTTTTCGCTTCGTTTTCTCTTGTTTTCACATTTTTACTTTGTAAAATGGATGTGGAGAATACAAGAACTCAAAATAACTTAGTAAACAAAATAATAAAGAGCGGGAAAACAAAGGCCGAAGCGGATGTTACAGCCAACATTGTTCAAACTTCGACGCTGTTGTCTGAGTAACTCACTAATTCAGGAAACTCACATTAGTATAGAAAATCCTTAATGTTAAACATTATTTTTAAAGTAAGGACATGCAAGAAGATAGGCTAGCTATCTGCTAGTTCAGATGGTCGTGACCTAGAGAGAACGTCTCTTCGTGCCACAACGTGTGTATATTCGTTGAAGTAATTGCTGTTAGCCGTTTTAGGCTTTTTACAGTCTAGAAGCTTTTTGTTTCTAAGGAAGTTACCAGCCAGTAGTCAGCCACCAGTTGCCGCCTGTTGTAAAACGGAACTATAGTGACTAATGGAATTGAAGAATTACACCTTCTATATTTGACCTTGGTTATCACACTCTAAGAAAACTACTGTGGAATGGAAAATATACCTGACTCGACTCGTCTGTCAATTGGCAGATTAAATATATTGTTGCAATTGCTAAGTTCAGTAAACTTCATGTTCAAATGAAATGCAAGCGCCATTCGACATGAATATAAAATATTAAGCTATTTAAGTTGTTAATTTTTGGTATTTTTTTATAATTTCCTAACGACTATGAGCTCTTGTATTAAACAAGAGTCTATAAAATTGTAATAAAGTCAGCAAAAGATAAGCATTTTCATTGCCAAAAATGTATTATGTTTCGCGACAATTTTTAAATATAGGCAGTCGATTACTGTGCAGGAGATAAGCACACAGAATAACACAGAGGCACTCGCGTAAACACAGAGGGATTTAATCATCCTCACCTTGTCATATCCGATGTAACGCTTAAGTGATAAGATCGGAGGAAGGGTTATTTGCAGTGTCTTAGATACACAACGCCTCCCTAGACATCCAAGCCCGGAAACCAGTTATATGTTTTTTTGCACAAATATTGGCTACGACTGCGATTAGAATCCAGGACCCTTGGCTCAGCAGTCAGGTACGCTAACCACTAACCCACCTGGTCGTCAGTAATATATTATAAGTTATGAATGATAATGTTTTGTATATCTATACCACGGATTTTTTGTGGAATAGTAGGTGGCCTAGCGGATAAAGATAACAATGTTTTGAATCTACGTTGATTATGACGAACCGACAAAATATAACCAAACCTGAACTAAACTGAATTTTAGAATCGGGGCTAATGAATACTACTTGATATATAATTAATCAATTTAAAATATTACAGTGAGATTTGGAAATGAATGCATATGTAATAATAAAGTGGTGTCTGGTACTTATGGAAGTAAAAGTGTTGGTGATTGAGACAATTTGCCGATTTCAATCTTGGTAGAGCCAAGCGGTGGCTTTTGCTGTTGCTCGACTAAGCCAGCTCGATTGGGTGGTACCACGGCCTCGCTGAATACCGGCGTGAAGTAGATGCATCTTGTGCTTCTGCGTTTCGTTCGGTGAGTGAGGTAGCCGGAGGCCCTCTTCCCCTCCCCATCCCCCTCCTCATCCTTTCTCCCATCACCCAAATACCCTTAAAGTTTGATAAAGCACCCGCAACACGTCTAGTGTTGTAGATGCCCGTGGGCGACGGTAGTCCTTTTCCATAAAAAAAGGAGAAGCCTGTCCCACCGTGGACTATTTAATAATAAAAACAGCAGGACAGCTTAGAGTGCCGTTTTATAATGGTGTAACAGAATCCATAACAACAGCTAATTCGACAAAAAGAAAAAAATGACGGAAAACCTTCTTGGTATGGAATAATAGCAGAATAACCATCTCTAGGTGCAATCAACAATTTACGTACACAGTTTAGCGATTGCAACAAGTTATCAAGTTGTTGCAGTAATTAATCATGTCTTTTGTGATGAGTAAACTTTTAATAGACTGCTAATGATTGTAATGATAAATGAAGCGTATACATAAAACCGGAAAAGTGCGAGACGGACCAGCGCACCGAGAGTTCCGTACAATCACACAAAATATCTGTGCGACATTTTCGCCATAATAATAATGTTTTCTTTCATCCACTTTAGGATTCTTAGCACGAGACCGACTCACACATAGGTGGTTTTTATTATTTGTAGTTTTACTTTAGAGGTTACACTATCATGGCCTCAAGTTAGACGCTTGTATTTATACGGTTTTTGTACGGTTTAGAGAATCACTTTTAACTTTTAGTTTTTATTATTATTATAACAACTATTCTATTTATCCAACTATTATAACTACTTTTAACTATTATAACTATTTAACTATTATATCCGCCATAATAACAACTATTCTGTGAAAATTTCAACCAGCTATCGATTCAATAGATACAGCCATTTAATTGTAGGATATACTGACCGCATAGTTAGTAACAGGGCTCCGTATCGAACCCTAAAATTTATGAAGTTATAGTTTAAGAAATCGTCATTTCCGAAAAGTTTACTAGAAAGCTTAAGGTCATTTTATTCAAAATAATTTCTTACTCATGCTTATAAATATGGCATTTATGACTACTTCACCAAAAAATACTTGGCCTTCTAGTTATCAGGCTAGTTATTAGCAAAACTTTCGTACAACTCACAACGAACTTGATTTTAAACATAACGTATTAATACAGACTCTAGATTTCATTGTCTTATACTAAAATATCATATATATTTATAATTCTATTAGACGCCTGATAATAAAGTAACATTTCAAGAATATAAAATTTATTCACCGATTCAAATGTAGCATCGTAAATAAATCGGAAGTTCAATTTGCCTACACTCGAATGCGAAGGCTTTGAAACGATTATTATATACCTTAGCCGAGGAGAAAGGTGGTTCATTATAACGAGAAATACAAGTCATGTTTCTGAAAACAGAAAATAAAAAGTGTTCAAATTCTATTTCGACACTCCGTTGCTTATTTTATTAAATAAAATAAATTTTGGCGCCATTGCCTGGTAGTTTCATTTTCGACGATGCTGTATAAACGAATAATGGATAATTAAAAAGAATATATTGTAACAAAGTTTAAGTTTAGGTACCAAACACCGGGAATGAAAAAAAATTATATTATACGAGGATGATAAATTTTGTAAAATTTGTGATAATTCAAATAAAATTTATGTATAAGGTCAAGCCCGCACTGTTAAAATATATTTAATTTTCATTCGAATTATGTACGCACTGGGTGCGGACATAATGCGAATTCAATATTCATGCGAAAAAAACAATGGTTTGTAAAATGCGGTACGGTTTTAATTCGCGTGATTATTTTGTGCAGTATGGAGTTACGCTTACCGCATTGCGTAATAAAATTCGGGCGGACAGGAGGCCGTGTTGCCAAGTTAGCCATTCGTGGAAATATCAGGCAATATTTCGAATGCATTCAAGTAATTTTCGCAGAGCGTGCTAGGTGAATTTCAGTACACGGAATATGAACGGCGAGAATAAAGATCAGACGGAATATTTTCGCAGATAGGGTAGGCCTTTGGCCTACCGCGGACCACAGTGGAAACGTGCACTACGGACAAAATCGCATGCGGACTGTGCTTTACCACAGATTTGTTGCGGCGCATCTGTGCACGATTTTCTTTACATCCTCATATAGAACCCCGCCCACTACGGAAAAAATTCCAACCGCGATGATAGAATGTCGATGTCAGACGCTTCTAATAACGACGAAGCGGCAGCAGCGCAAGCAGTCACCAATATCAATATCAGCCCATTAATCATCCAAACTCGAAAAAGACCAGAAATTTTGAATAATTGTAGTTAGGAGTATTCGGGTTGTATTATTAAAAACAGAGTGAGGGATGAAGTCTACGAGAACATCATCGAAAACTGAGACAAGTTAACCGTTGGACAAAATCAAATCAATCAAATAATAAGTACTTTTATTTCTAGTACAGAATAGGCACAAAACATTCATTTACGTTTATAGTATAAGCATGTGTATAGGTAGTCTGAGCTTGCACATGTACATATTTATGGGTAATTAAATTTTCAGCTAAAGTTTTTACATTGACAGCGACATTGACAGTAGTATTAAGAGTATTAAGAGCTTCGCTTATCGTAGTTCAAGTTTTACAACTGATGAGCAAGTGCAAACGTGTCATCCGACTGTACACTACGTATAATTACAGCTTACAATATATATTTTTATATTGCCTTAGAACATAAAGTAAAGTTGTAGCGAAATATTCTACAAAATAATCCTTATTCCAAAGGCTATTCTTGGTAGATCTGACAGAGTTTTGAAGCAGGCTTCTTAACTCGGTTCCATAACTTTCATCTCCAAGAATGATTCCATTTTGTAATTATGCAATAGCCAACAAGCTTTATCGATGTGATCGCATAGTAGCTTTAATATCTAGAGGATAGTGTATAGCTATAATTGATTATGTTAACGTATGTTATTCAGATCTGAACCAAGATCTTCTAAACAAACTAGAGCACATTCTTAGCAACGGTATCCGCTTTGTTATAGGCCTTCGTAAGTATGAGCATATCTCTGAATTCCAAATTCACCTTAAATGGCTCACTATCTAACAGAGGCATCACTCTAGGTTTCTAGTTAATCTCTAATCAATCCTTAATCATTTAATTTCCCCGTCTTATCTTCTATGTCATATTATACTCCTTCACCACAATCACCTTTCTATCCATCCCCTAGCCCTAATTACGCCGCACCTCAGTCTTAAACTGAACAAAATCAACAGACACCAAAATTGTGTCTATCGATACAAATTAAGGGAACTTCTCGAATTCAGAGAACTCTAATTACGCCACGCCGCAGACTCCTCTGCTATATGACGTTTAAGATGCATCTTCAAGTAACTAAAAACATATATATGCTACTCGAGACGACGTCATCCAAATATACACCTTGAATCGTATAAGGGAATGGTATACAGATAAATAATTTTTTTCAATTAGTATGGTAATCAATAAGAACATATTTTAATGTATTATATTTATCTTATTTATTTTATCGTATTATATGCATCAATATATATCTATATAACTATCTAAATCAGGATGTATAGAATATACATAAATACTCGAAAATAAAACAACCTCGCTATAGTGACGCTGCTACCAAGCATTAGTCATCCGAACTATAGATTGGTATTGTCAAGTATTTTCTACCATCGGTTGGACGCCAGAGGCTCGTCTAAATGAGATCCGTCTCGTTTATAATAAAAAGTTGATTCATTCTGCCTGTTACTAAGGTAAAGTTACAGTATATGTCCCACCACTGGACAATCCCACCCAAAGTGTAAGAGGATTTTGTAGATGGGCAGGGTCCGCCACGCTGCTTCAGCGAAGACAGTATCTCTCACTTATAATAAAATTAAAATCGGTGACCACCTCGGAGCTGGATGTTCAACCAGCGCACAAAAAAAAAAAAAAAAAATTCTATTCTTTGGATACTTACGCAAATCTTATATAAGTGCAGGTGGAAATACCCAGTAATGCTAACGTTTTCCTTTCTTTCTTTTTTTTTTTTTCAGTTTGTAGCCACTTCCAATGGAAGGTACAAGCTGCAGAGTTAAACCCCAATCCCTAGCTGTCGGCTTTTCAACGCAAACGGTTTAAAAACAGATGGACGAAGTAAGAGAATTTATCTCAGTCCATCAGCTAGACATTATGTTAGTACAGGAGTCTTTGCTCAAGTCTAACATACGCGACCCCAAAATTGCTAATTACCGCTTAGTTAGGAACGACCGCCCCATACCAAAGGGGTCGGAGAATACACCCAGCTGCGTTCTGTGCGCAACTGTAGGGCACCCCGCCAATTACCGCGGCTGCCCCAAAGCCCCAGGCAACAAACGCTTTAAGGGAAGAAAGGGTACCAGGAGCGCCCCAGAGGGCGACCCCCAAGGCCCCAGCCGTAACAACCCCAGGTTAATCCCGCTCAATGCCTGCCAATGCATGGGTCAAACCCCTGCAAATGGTGGCAAGGGCCTAATACTCCCGCTCCATCCGCAGCGGCTCCCGCTCCGTCCGTAGCGGCCCCGCTGCTTCCCTAGTGACCCCACTTTCGCCCTCAGCGGCTCAAAAACCGCACCTAAATCAGCGGCCCCAATCAAGCTGGTCCTCAAAGCCTCGCCGACAGTAGGTTCGTCTACAATGTCGGATATGGCTGACCTCTCACAGCTATTGCACATCTTCGGTGCAATCGATATGTCAGAGGTCAGGACTCTCGCGGAAAAACCCGCGTAGCAACATCCCCAATGGAGCTAATGAAAGCTCTTACTGAACATCCCTCAGTATATGAGGCCTTCAGTAACCTCATCAACAATAAGTAAATACTAACTTTACTTACCCTCTTGGAGGCCTAGCCCCACCTCATCATTTTTTTTTTTTTCAGTTTGTAGCCACTTCCAATGGAAGGTACAAGCTGCAGAGTTAAACCCCAATCCCTAGCTGTCGGCTTTTCAACGCAAACGGTTTAAAAACAGATGGACGAAGTAAGAGAATTTATCTCAGTCCATCAGCTAGACATTATGTTAGTACAGGAGTCTTTGCTCAAGTCTAACATACGCGACCCCAAAATTGCCAATTACCGCGGCTGCCCCAAAGCCCCAGGCAACAAACGCTTTAAGGGAAGAAAGGGTACCAGGGGAGCGCCCCAGAGGGCGACCCCCCAAGGCCCTAGCCGTAACAACCCCAGGTTAATCCCCGCTCCAATGCCTGCCAATGCATGGGTCAAACCCCTGCAAATGGTGGCAAGGGCCCACAATACTCCCGCTCCATCCGCAGCGGCTCCCGCTCCGTCCGTAGCGGCTCCCGCTCCCTCCGTAGCGGCCCCCGCTGCTTCCCTAGTGACCCCACTTTCGCCCTCAGCGGCTCAAAAAACCGCACCTAAATCAGCGGCCCCAATCAAGCTGGTCCTCAAAGCCTCGCCGACAGTAGGTTCGTCTACAATGTCGGATATGGCTGACCTCTCACAGCTATTGCACATCTTCGGTGCAATCGATATGTCAGAGGTCAGGACTCTCGCGGAAAAAACCCGCGTAGCAACATCCCCAATGGAGCTAATGAAAGCTCTTACTGAACATCCCTCAGTATATGAGGCCTTCAGTAACCTCATCAACAATAAGTAAATACTAACTTTACTTACCCTCTTGGAGGCCTAGCCCCCACCTCATCATTTTTTTTTCAGTTTGTAGCCACTTCCAATGGAAGGTACAAGCTGCAGAGTTAAACCCCAATCCCTAGCTGTCGGCTTTTTCAACGCAAACGGTTTAAAAAAACAGATGGACGAAGTAAGAGAATTTATCTCAGTCCATCAGCTAGACATTATGTTAGTACAGGAGTCTTTGCTCAAGTCTAACATACGCGACCCCAAAATTGCTAATTACCGCTTAGTTAGGAACGACCGCCCCGCTCGCGGAGGCGGCACGTTAATATATTACAAAGCGTCACTACACTGTGTGCCAATAGATTTACCTAACCTTGTAAATATAGAAGCCTCAGGTTGTAAAATCGCAATGACAGGCCATCAGCCCATCACTGTGATATCAGCTTATCTCCCGCCTAGTAAAATCATCTTGAGGGGCGACATCGAGGCACTGCTTAATTATAGCGACTCGGTGATAATCGCGGGAGACCTAAACAGCAAGCACGCTGCTTGGAACGCTGAAAACGAAAATAGAAATGGAGTTGCCCTCCTATCTCTAAGCTTAAAGTTAAATTTTGATATAATCGGTCCTCTAGAACCAACAAGAATACCAACACAGAGGAACCACAGCCCGGACATACTAGATATCGCTCTCCTAAAGAACGTATCTCTCGCGCTAAGACACATAGAAGTTCATCATGAACTTAATTCAGACCATCGCCCGGTCATAATGATGCTAGGACAGTCGCACGCAGAGGTCACTATGACCAAAACCGTGACCGACTGGAGTAAGCTCGAGAAATATCTCGAGTCTACTGACTCCCCCGAGCTAGCGCTTATTCCGGACATAGTTAATAATAAGGACACGGCACTATCTGCCGTCGATCACCTCACCTCTCACCTTAAAACAGCCGTCCGAGTATCCTCCAAGCAGGTAAAGGCAGCGAATGATCGCCGCTTTGAACTGCCCTCGGAACTCAGGCAGCTGTTGAGAGAGAAAATGCTGCCAATAGGGCATATGACTGTTACAGGACTGACGCAAATCGCGTCAGGATGCGCCAACTCCAAAGGGAAGTTAAAGAGCGCATGGCTGAGATGAGGGAGCAAAGGTGGGACAGGCTCATGGAGGACATCTCGCCCTCTCACACTGCTTACTGGCAGCTGGCGAGGGCAATGAAATCCGAGACAGTTGTGTCGATGCCCCCTCTAATCAGCCCCGGAGGTCAGATAGCGTTTGACGATCTAGACAAAGCCGAATGCTTAGCCGACAGCTTGGAGGACCAATGTTCTCCCAGCACCCAGCCCACGGATCCCGCCCACATTCTGAATGTGGACGAAGTTGTATCGCAAAGGTCCACGCAGCCACTAACCGGGGAACCACTTCCGCCTACCTCACTAGAAGAGGTTAAAAACGTTATTAAAATCTAAAGACCCGTAAGGCCCCGGGTGCCGACGGAATCTCTAATAAATTAATTAAAACGCTCCCTAACACGCTAATCTTATTGTTAGTAGCGATCTTCAACGCCCTCCTTACAAGCTGCACCTTTCCCGATTCCTGGAAAGAGGCGCATGTAATAGGGATCCATAAACCCGGTAAACCAAAAAACCAGGCCTCAAGCTACAGACCCATTAGTCTCCTCAGCGCACTGGGGAAAATCTACGAGCGCATCATACTCATCCGTCTCAAGGATAGCGTTCAATCACTAAAAATCATCCCAAATGAGCAATTTGGCTTTCGAGCTAAACATTCATGTGTCCAACAAGTGCACCGTCTCACGGAGCACATACTTGAGCACCTTAACGATAGTCCCAACAACAGCGTAGGAGCTCTCTTCTTCGATGTCGCGAAAGCGTTTGACAAAGTCTGGCACAACGGTTTGATATTCAAACTGTACACCCTAGGGGTGCCTGACAGGCTTGTGCACATCATCCAAGCCTACTTGTCGAACCGCACCTTCCGATATAGAATAGAGGGTACCCTCTCCAGCATCAGAGACGTAAAAAGCCGGCGTTCCGCAAGGCTCTGTCCTCTCCCCCCACTCTCTACACGCTTTATACAAGCGATATACCCACAGTTAATAATAAGAAAGTAGAACTGGCTCTATTCGCCGATGACACTACTCTCTACACACCCGACATCAATGTATCTAGAGTATACATTCGACTCCAAGCCGCAGCCACCGCCCTCAGCGATTGGTTCAGGACTTGGAGAATTGACATAAACCCTGAAAAGAGCAAAGCGGTCTTGTTCAGCAGGAAGCATGTGTCAAAACTACCCAATAAATTTAAAAATATCACTTTAAATGACAAACCCATCCCATGGGTGTCAGAAGTTAAATACCTTGGAGTTACCCTAGACCGTAAACTTAACTTCAAGAAGCACATAAAAACAGTCAGGGATAGAGCGGCCTTTGTGTCCGGCCGCCTCTACAACCTAACCAACAGCCGCAGCAAAATGGCACTTAAACACAAAATGCGTTTATATAAGACTTGCGTGCGACCTATTATGTCGTACGCCAGCATTGTATTCGCGCATGTGCCCAAAACTCGGCTGAGCCCCCTTCAAGCGATTCAAAATCGCTTCATGCGCCGTGCAACCGGTGCACCCCAATATATGCGGAATGTAAACCTACACCGCGATCTCCAGATGCCTACTTTGGCAGCCCTTTTTAAAAAATTCTCTACAAACTATTTTGAGAGAATCAAAACGCACCCCAATCCGTTAGTGGCAGCGTTAGGTAATTACACACCTGCGCGCAACACAACACTCCGCCTGAGGCGCCCCAAAGATGTCATCACGGACGATGATGACAGAATCACAAAGACTAATAACGCGTACGCGGTTGCGCCGCATCACACGTACAACACAAATAGCACAAGCACCCACACTAGCCAGGTCCTACGGCTAACACAACGGGATAGACTTCGTCGCCATCACTTCACGACCCGCCAGAGATTTATTCGAGGCAGAGGTCGTTATTAAGCCATACCATTAAGGCGGTCCCAGATGAGGTCACCTACCTCCCGTCGGGGCCCTCGGATCGCCTAGCCCCCCCCCTATTATTGGAAGTTTTTCTTTCGTTCTAGGGGTTGCAGCTCTTCACAGCAGCAGTCACCATCGATGTTCGTTAAACTTGCGGGCCTCTGTCCCCGCAAGTCTCTTTAGACGAAGCTGTAAAGGCCTCCGGGCCAACAGCAATGTGGATGGGTTTTTAGTCGGTATGTTTCTCCTTCCGAGATCCGAGTCCGACATAACCCGTTGGAAGGCCTCCCGGCCAACAACGGGTATGATTAAATCATTTTCCCTCCACCGGAAAAAAAAAAAAAAAAAAACCTCGGAGCTACCACAGGTACCAATCAGGTACAGTAACTAATATTTAAATACATTTAAAAAGTTATGAATATGTATATAAAATTCACATCTATTATCCCTCACGATTATCATTCTCATCATTTCTCATATAGAGGTGAGCTTTATCACCGAGTTTTGAAGGTTACCATTATATTTAGAACGCTTTTCAATCCACAGAAAGAAATGGGTGGCAAATTCTCACGCCGCTACCACACGTCTACCCCCCCTGCATGCAAGTAAACTACTACTAACTACTGTATCGATATGTTTGTTATTGTAACAAAGACTGAAACCGAATAGATATATTTAATTAAAGAGATCTAGTAAGAACAAAATGTCACTATTACTCAAGGGATCGCCATATTAAGTCGTTTCTCTAATCCACATTGAGAACACAATTGGATTGAGTGCTTTGATATCCATCCATTGTTTACCTGATATAAGCTTTACTCAGAGCTGTAACATTTTTTTTAAATATCCATTATAATCTACGTAAACATTATAATGTAATGTTTACGTAAACTTATATGATATTATATAAAAGTGTATTGTGAAAATATAAAAGTGTATTGTGAAAATATAAAAGTGTATTGTGAAAATATAAAAGTGTATTGTGAAAATATAAAAGTGTATTGTGAAAATATAAAAGTGTATTGTGAAAATATAAAAGTGTATTGTGAAAATATAAAAGTGTATTGTGAAAATATAAAAGTGTATTGTGAAAATATAAAAGTGTATTGTGAAAATATAAAAGTGTATTGTGAAAATATAAAAGTGTATTGTGAAAATATAAAAGTGTATTGTGAAAATATAAAAGTGTATTGTGAAAATATAAAAGTGTATTGTGAAAATATAAAAGTGTACCGTATTTACAAGAACATGTATTTTTTTGTAAATATGAATAATCAGCTTGCAAAAAATTATCACAACTTACAACCCAGTTTTGATACAATATTACAGAATTTTATTATGGATATTCTTTTTTAGAAAATGTAATTTTTTGGTTAAAATAATATCTAGATTATTTTATTAGTTCCCCAACAATCCGCTTATCAAACATGTCTATTGTGTATCTCTCCTATATATATTATATATCTCTCAGTGGATTATTTACAGGTTGATGAAGAACAAGAAGAACCTCCAAACGTGTTGTAGCCTCATAATTAATAAACAAGGCTAGGACCAGTAACGGCTCGAGGCGAAAAGTCCGTATAACCCGATTCACTAATGATAAGTTCCCTAAGTAATATGTTAGCACTGAAAGCTTTGGTTTTTACGACTAGGTAAATTTGTTTTGACAATATTTATTTTTTTAACGCCTACAACTCTTATTAGCAACGGAAGCTGTTAGCAAAGAAGGTTTCTTTTCCATATTAAAATATTCAATGCCGAGGCTCTGTCTTTTACATTTCGCTCCGCTTTCGATTTATACACGCGCTAAATATACCCAATAAATAATAAGTCACGTATCTCGGCTTATGACAGAGTTAAAGAATCAGCAGCGTCATGCATGCAAGCGAGAAAGATACTGTATTCATTCTCTAACACGAATCTGTACGGATATTAATGACGGATAAAAATAAATACAAGAAGTTCGTCATTTTGAATTAGAGATGATTATCGTAATTTGTTGTTTCGTGAGGGAATGATTTGTTTTCAAGTGTAAGAAACCTTATTGTGTGGATAAAATTTAATGTATGAGGTACAGGGCATTAATTCAGATAGACTGTAGATAGACATTTAACCTATTTTTATTGTTTCGGATGAACCTGTGTAAAAATTCAGCGTTATAATTGTATGGTCAGGTCAACAGAAACCATTATTTCCCTATCCTATTGTCCTGTGTTTCACGTCGTACTAATAAAAACTTTTTAAAAAAATTGCATCACGGTATAATATTTTTTTTTCAAATAAGCTCCGATGTAAGTTGTTAGATTGCCACTCTATACCTTTGACTCCGTCTCTTTCCGTAGTTCGCAGACTCGCGAACCCATCTCCGTAGCTGAACATAGGCCTCTTTATAAAAGCGCAGGCAAAAGCCCGCAAATATTTCTTGGAAGGTTTGCCTTGGAGGATTTGGTAAGCTCAGTGCCGTCTCCTTCAAACCAGTGTTGTTGTGCAAATTACGGTGCCAATTTCGGCATATATGGTGCCACCAGTCTACGTGTTACATTAACATTTAATACTTAGGTCGCATTTTATTCTTAAGGGTTTGAATTAATCGCGTTAAACATAAAATACAGAAATGCTCTTACTTTTTCAGAAAAGGGCTTTCAAGAAGTCCGTTTTTGTTGTAGTACCACGCAGAACACTTTATGAGAAACATTTTTTTTGTGAGACAATAGACAGTTACAATTTAAATTAAAATTTAACAATTATTTTCAAGGAAAAACATGGATGTTCCAAAGTCAAATTTCGTTTCAAATTTTTTTTCGAGTTTATTTGAAATATCGTGTTCATTGGAACATGAATATGCGTCAAGAACATTTTCAAGCCATGATTTTTTACTATTTCGAATGTCAGCTAAACCGAATGAATCGTTTAACCGCCATTCAAGGTAACCGTGTACCACTGGTATTTTTAATAGTACTTATTTCTGTATATCTAACTTTGAGAGATGAAAAAAGAAGTAGTAAACAAATTTGAACATGAATACAAACAAAACATGATATTTTTTTTTTAATACGCAAGTATAATATTAATTAGTTTAATATTTGAAAAAATGCTTAAAAAGTTTTAAATTTTTTACTTCAACTACTACTACATCCGCCTTTTTGGACTACTTTTAACTAAAACCGGAATACATTTTAAGAAGGTTTGTCCATACTTAAGACGCTGGGCAAGCGGATTGGTGAGCACAGTGCCAGTGCGAGGCTTCGCCTGATGCTGCTACCCATAACTAGTCTGTGAGATTTGTGTTAGGCAAATTTGGACAGATATCCCGCCATCATTTGAGGTCACCAGAGCCTTGTTTGTTGTCTAGCAGGGTGCACCATGCAGGTGAGGTTGGTGTTTGGAGAAAATGGTGGTATATTCCCCTTTACACCCTTACAAGTAACGCTGTATAACCACGTTTAGTATTCTGTGGCATAACGTAAATACTTTTAACCAACCTTCAATAAGAAAATTAAACAATGATTTTCTGCTTCTGGTAAAATAGTTCAAACTAGAACATAGACCAAATCGCAGAGCGGTCATAAATTCCAAGACTTTCGCCGGTCACTCGATCCCGGGGGATTGTCATTCGCCGTTTGTCTTGTCTACATAGATTGGATGGAACATTCTAATTTCCTTGCTTCAGTTCCTATTTAATTCCCTGTGATACAAGTTGTGGTCAATAGACATGCTTAAAGATTAAATCAAGATTCACGCATAATGTGTAATTATTATTAAAAGTCTGAGTTTGTTAGTTATTGGATTTAATAAAATATATCATAGTATTAAATTAAGACGCAGAAGACTTTATTCTTATCAATGTTGTAAGTACTTAATAGTTAAGTATTGTTAACTTTTTATAAATCTAAAATATTTGCAGTTTTTATAAAAAGTGCTTAAGCAATCAGTAAGTTAAAGTCATTAAATTATATTATATTACTAGTTATATATATTATAATATAATTTAATAAATACACAGCAGAAGTTGATCTGCCGTTTCTAGTAGGTGGCGCAAGAGTTTGATTACTTATTAATTACTAAACTCGTCCTCGGCTACCTTTCATTTTATTTATTCGACTGGGGTGAAAAACGAGCTAATAGTCCACCTGATAGTAAGTGGCCTGCAAAAAACTCCAGTCTAAGAAAAGAGAGGTAAAGGAGTTCCGGATATCCGTTTGACTACACCGAGCATATAAATATTTTTACAAAGTTTCATGTTGACCAAGGGAAACCACATCAACAATAAACTATTCAATTTTTACACCAGTAGGATCTTATATTGGTTAACTTAATCATTTAACAGCTCGAGAAACTACTCCAAAATCATGTTCATAAAATAAAATCACAAGAATATTAAGAGAGACTAGTACAATAGTATATCCAATCACAATAAAGGTGTATCTCCAGCATGGTTACTATTATGAAGTTACAAACTAATTGTAAATTAACACGTATTCGCCGAATTATACATATATGCTTAACTGTTTTGGTTTTAATATTGTATTACACCGTTTCATTTATTAATATTCATACTACCTTCGAGTACATTAGACAATCGTGAGTTCGATCGATTAACTTCGATTTTAGGACCTTTATTGCCATACGCGTTATTTTGCTTTTGTCAACCGCACTAAAGATTTTGTAAAACAACACAATCGTAAAATCATTAATTTTAGATATAGCATAAAGAAAAAGTTATTAAAATATAAGCTTTGTTTATACTTAGAATTAATATTATTATAAGTATATTTCATTTTATGTTAAATGTATAATACTAATAGATTTGTTCTTATTTTAAACTTACCGTGGTTACGATTTTGCATTTGCAAATAATAGGAGTTAAAGTATACAGTTGTCGTTTTAATGGAGTGGCTACATCGAATTAAAATTAAACCTGCAGCTAAATTCGAGACTTAGATCATTTTAGACTATTTTTTTTAACAATAATTTAAATTCTGTATCTAAAAGTTTGACTTGCAATAGTTTTTACATTCGGTATTTGAGTTGAAAATGGATAATTCAAAAAGGAAAGTAATTTTTAAATATGAATTTTGACGAAGTTTTAATGCACCAGAGACAGGTCGTAATATCTATTCTTCGTTTGGAAAGGATACGACTATCGAACGCACTGAGCGTTTTTTCATTAATAGACTTCCGTAGCGGAAACTTTGAATTGAAGTATGAACCACTAACAAGACGGCGCCGTTCTTTGTTCTCTCATGGTTTCATTACTTATCAATGTTTTTACTAACCATTTTCAATATTCTTACCACTTCCTCTGATGATCTCCAATTATACTTTTCCATCGTATATAATAGCATGAGACATATCTCAAACTGGTTAAAGCGCTTCAGGATTACGGTAAATCCCAATAAATACCAGGCCACTTCGTAGTTTAAATCACTATAGCTTTTTGAGATCCGGTCTATCAAAAACAGCAGTTGTGCAGAACTTCAAACAATGACTGTGAAACCTTCAGAGAAATAACGCCCACTCGTCAATCATTCTTCGCTATTAACCATACTTCATTTGTCGTACTCTTCAGACCTTACCCCGATGGATTACAATTTTTTCTGTAAGGAAAAAAGTTTGATCTCAGGAAGCAGTACAAAATCCCTTCATGGACGTGGTAGAGTCCAGATTCCCAGAGTTGTATTAAAGTAATGAGGTTAAATATTTCATTCAATTAAAAATACAAATCCTCTGTCTAGTGATGTACATTACTAGTAAAACTGGAACTGTTGTCTCCCCAACTATTCAATTCACAGGCCGCCTAGCTTAGTGTCTAGGATCTGATCGTTTTATGAAATTTATTCTAGATTTTGCAGGTGCTTTCCAGAAAAAGAGCAATGTCCAACAGTAGCTTATAAAGTTTTATGGACACATTTACTAATTTAATATATTATTATAACCAATATCATGTCTATTGTAACATTTTAAAACTATAGTATGTAAAAATAACTTTTTATGCATAACATTAATTTACTTACATTAGACTTTAATTTTTATTATGAATTATATAAAAAATAAATATAGAGCTTATATAAAAATTAAACATGTATAAGGTATAGTTAATATGCTAAAAATTTTTCTACAATAATAAAGTTTTAATACCTTCACAATGTCATTAAAATGTTATTTTTTAATTTCTAGTTATTGGGCTATAGTTGAATAATATTTCGTTACGCAACTTTTACTATTATCTTTATAATTGTTCTAGGTGATCCTAATTAACAATAAAACAATGTGCCTTCACATTTACAACTTTACCTCTTAACACGGCTGAAGAAATGAGTCTGAGACATTGTATTTGAAGGTTAACTATATTCTATTAAATTTGGACAGCATTAGATTTTGTTCAATTAATTTTTTTTTTTAAATAAACTTCGTAACATCATCAAATGAACTTGTTATAAACATATAACATTTAGTAACGGTAGAATATCTGCAATGTGTCTGTCGTTTCCTAAACAAAAGGCAATTCGTTTGCAAATTCTATTTACTTTTGATCTTTGGCTATTTGCCAAATGCAAAATGCCATACAGAAATAGAAAATACAAAAGAAATTTATCTAGACAAATGACACAATGCGTCGCTGCCGATTCCCAAAAATATTTTTAAAGTATTCTATACGCAGTAAATTGAGTTCTTTATCTTTACAGACGAAAATTTAGAATGAAAATTTCAATTCTAAACTCTACCTGCTTTGCATATCAAAATATGCTTATGAAAACGTTCAAATGCATAATATCCTGATATATTTATATCATTCAGTTCATTCATTTTCCGATTACTTATTTAAATTAAAAAAATATTTTGTACATATTTCATGTATCTTGTGTTTTTATTTATCATATTACGTATGTAGTATAATACATATACTTGTAAATAAGACAATTGAGTAATATTTGGACCTAGTAAGCCGTACGTAGCCGACGTTTGCATGATTTGTATGAGATGAAATTAATTTTGACGGTAAACTCTGCAAGTTTACGGAGTTACTCCAACTTTCCAAAAAAGCTTGGAAACGAGTTCTGAATATTTTTTTAATGTGTTGCAAGTGGTAGTCAAGAGGACTAATGCAATAATCAATGCAACGTTCTTTATAGCTCAAATAAAGTATTGCTAATTTTAAACCAAGACTGCTTATTATTATTTTTTTCTGAATTCTCTCAGGTCTTGCTGAATGTTTAGTTTAAAATGGGTTCTAAATTTGACTACCATATTCAAGATTTTCGGACTTTTTTGTTATTAATTTCATTGAATTAATAACAAAAAAGTCCGAAGCCAGCTCACTAGCTGGCACCACGGAAAGCAAATCCTTTTGGTATTGGTTGCTTTTTTCCCCGGTATGATCGATATGTCATTCGAAGGAAAGCTTACCGTCAATGAAACTATTAAGATCTGTGAAGACATGAGTTCGCTGTAAAGGCATACACGATTGATTTGATTGATAGAACGAGAGTTATGTGATACATATCTGTACCTGGCCGATCGGAGAGCGTCAGCCAGGTCTCGGCCACACATCGCAAATAACGCTTCCGCGCAAAAAAGGAGTGACAAGAAAAATAATTTAATCACTTTAACAATCAACTTAATCTACAAAATTGCACAACACACGATTTTGCTTATTCAATGCAGATTTTTTTCCAAAGAGTATAGAGATTTTTTGACCAATGATGAGGAGTAGCATCTTTAGTGCGAGGATACCGGCTGATATTGCGCTGATCAATTTCAATTGACCTAAGTTTAGTCTAAGTTCAGTAATGAAATGTTAAACAGGTTAAAGAAGAAGAAGCTATATTAATATCATAACTCAAAGTCGTTATTACACTTTATCTATTTACATAACAAGAAGAAAATTTTGTCAATAAGTTTATAAATTTAACTTAAAACAAATAATAAAATAACCTCCAAGTAGTAAGCTATTACAGACTGGTCATTTGTGAATGCCTTTACTGTGCATTGGATAAGAATAATGGCCAACCATTAAGTTTCCATGCACAGCACGTTCGAAACTAACTTTATCTACTTGTAGATGCAGTTTGTGCCAAGAATCCACTGCCTTGGTCGCTGGGAGTTCGTCTTAAGTTTACAAGAACATTACCTAACACTAGATTAGTCTCCGCAGTTTCTCATCAGAATCATCATTTAATTAAAAGGAACTAAAGAGAACGGTTCACATCATACACGGCAGATATTTTTTTTACATGTTTATGAATATCTGTAAATTGTTATTCTCGGATTTTATAATACCTAAGTAAAATAAAGTAGCAACCTTATTCCAAATGTTTGCAAAGGCTCCCCCTCAATATTGGAGAGGATTTCTAGCCGAGAAAGTTTGTTTGTTTCTTAGAAATGCAGGTGTCTTCGCGGTACGAGGTCATGTGGTAAATTAAACACCAAAAATTTGATTGAACAATTTTAGTGGTGCCGGCACCTGGATTCGAACCCTGGTCACACGCAAACTGTGAAATTAAACCGTGTACGTTAACCATTAGGCCACAACTGCTATGCACTCTTTTTTTTATTTTCATTTACATTTTACTAAAGACAAATCGTATCATTACAGTGAAACGGAAGGAAGGCATGTGGGGTGGCGGCGCGCAGTGCGTTCACGCTTCGCTGCCGCGTGATGCACGTGCGCAGCCTGCTCCTACACTCAGCGGTGCCATTGCTAGCCGTCGTCCACCAAGGTTAATATGTGGTCAAGTAATTTCGTCAAAATTTATCACAACGCAACCAGAATACTTAAGTATATGATGGCATCTTCAAAGCAATTGGAATAATTAACTAAGTTTCTTACTCAAACTGATCTTAAAACACTAATGAAATATCTTTCAGACCAGACTTATAAACTCAAACACTGAAGGTGTGAAAACGTTAACAATTTTTAACAAGTTCAGCTAGACAGATTTTTATTAGCATAATTTTATTATACATTGTTTTTAGTTTTGTTAATTATTTTTCCTACCTACTTAATACTCATGTATATTTAAAGATTGGTGCTTACTGCATACATAATAATATACTTACATACAATTTTAAACCAAATAATACCACAGTAAGTATTATTAGCGAAAGCGAGTTAGTATTCATCGTAAATCATCAATTTTGTAACAAGGAATGAACCAGGTAAATTATGTATTATATATGTTCATATTAAAATTATATTTAAATATAAGCAGCCTTAGATAGGTAGAAGGTGAAAAAAATTAATTGAGTTGTGAATCTAGACACTACTTGAATATTTAGGTCAATATGTGAATGCCGTAATAACAGCATTAACATTTACAACTGTTAATTCTCTTTCAAATGCTCAAAAACCATGGAAATTAAACAAATTTATTTCAATGACGCTAACTTCATTTATGAAAGAATGCATGGAATTCATTCTTTCAAATGTAATTTTCCACAACCGCAACAGTTAAAAAATGGAATCTTGCGCATGAATTTTGTTTTCTATGTACACACGCTTAAAAATGTTGGTTAAAAATATATCGCCTGTAGTGCTTGTTTGGCCCCTAGGCATGGTTTCATGTGTGCTATGCTTTCTCTGCTTGCATTATGGCTATAAGTACCTAACTCTTCGTTCATTACCGGATCAATTCTTATTATCAATGCTTATATTATGAAGTTTCTCGTTAGAATCTGAAATAGGGTTGTGCCGTCTTTTTATAAAATGTTAACACACAACATTTTCAAAACCCATCTGTCATTGATGATGCTCTGTGTAAATAGTATTGTATAATGCATTGCTAAAGCAGTAGCAAATCATGATCTACCGCGTTAAAGTATGTCTTAACATAAAATGAATATTATTGTATTTTATAACATTCCATTCATAGTGTTTATTATATCATCAATCAACCAATACACCATGTAACAAGATCACTGCTGAACATGTGCTTCTTCCAAAGATTGCCACAAAGCACGGTTCTAAGCCACTTACGTCCTAGTACATTAACACGTCGTCAGTCTGTTTTGTGAGATCATCGTAATTATATCATAAAACCACATTCGCCTGTAGTAAGGTATTGTCTGTAAATCAGTCATTTGTTTTACTCTACTGCAGTAGCCCGAGATACGTATATACGTACGGGTATTAACATTTCACATATTTCAGTAACACAATCATAATACGAGTGCCCTTTATGTAAATATAAAAGTACTCATGCCTCTCACCGATAGCGAACGGTGAAGATTACTGACTGCCATTTGGTATACCTTACATAGCCAAACGGGTTTCCGTAACCCAGTATTTAGCCTCTCCGGGAGAAAGAACGTGACAGCAGGCAAGCCATGTCGCTCGAAATAATACATAATGACAAGTTAATGGTGTAAATAATGAACGTATCACACATGAAACTTTCTATGAGAAAATTATGAAGGTATTCAATGATTGTCTTTGTCTTCAATCTCGCAAAATTGTTTGATTCTCTGAAACTTACTTAACATAACATACTCAGCATAATCAATTTCAAAAGAGAATTCAATAATAAACGCATTAATAACCTGTATTTGGTAGATCAAATGTCAAAGTTTTAAATACGTATTATGATTTTACCGGTGATGCTCACGAATCTCCAATGACTACATTTATTCATCTTTTAATATTTCAGGCCAACTCCACCTTCTCCTACGCTAGTAGCCAAGATAGATTCCTCAGTAGCATGTCTTTGGCTTCTTACACCATTGTCAGCTGGCACTGCTGTAGTTGCGGTGTTGGTTGCTGTTTCCACAAATAACTGGTTACACACTGAAGAAAATGTGCTGAATCCTTCATATAATGGTACAGGAAAACATGCGATAGTGGCGAAACACACAGTATCAGGCCTCTGGCGAATATGTCACACCGAACGTAAGTATTTTAATGGCATAATATCGTAAATATTCATGCTTTACAAACTTACATATGAATGTAAAATAGTAATAATGAAAATTGTTTATTCTTCGACGTAAGAAAGATAATTTCGTTAGTCAAATGTCAAATCTTATGGTAATTTTTTTACCTGCTATTTTTATACAATAATTTTACGTATTACGAAACGATAGTATCGTTTTGTAACGAGGTGCCTCTGACGGAAAAGAAATCGGCGAAAGAAACTCCGTAGGTTTTTTGATAGTTTTCAATAATTGTAATGCATATGACATCATAAAATAAAAGTTATGGTACTGTAGGTAACTGAAAGTACGCTACAAGAATTTACTGATCCAAAAAATTAAGGTACACTGCAAACTCGAGTAGAGCAGCCTCCACGAGCAGCACCTGTTCACAATTATGACGTATGTGGCTGCTATCGCCCTCCTCAACCATATTAAAGGAAAGTAGACGACTCGCGCTACTACGCCACAAACAGAGGCCTCTAAAAGAACATGACACACTCAAGTATTCAACATATACAGATATAAAAATTACAGGAAACACTATCACATTCCCATAGAGCATATCTACAATTTTCTAGGACACCATTAAGAATATCGTGAATTTACAAAATAAAAATAATTAGTTATATAGGTACTACTAACTAGTACTACTGGTACTAACCTAGCATTAACATTGCCAAGCTAGACATTTTTTTAATGGTCTTGATAAATATTTTCAATTGTAATAGAACCAAACTAATTTATAAATAAAAAGCCAAATACAATATGCGCAGTTTACACACAATGGCGGACGAAACTTCCGCGTGACGCGCTCCCACAATGCGTCGTCGTTTCCGTCATTCGGTACAGGAAATGCATTGTGCGGCACATTGCACAGTCCACACTCGGCCCACTTTTCATAGCTTCACAAAGTCCGCAGTTGTGGCCGTTATTGTCGGTCCATTTGTACTAGTCTATTTCCTTCATTAAATGTTGATGCTTTGTCTGGGCTTTCTACATTCAGTTAAAGTCGCATCTTTGTTTCACTTAAGCAAAATTGCTGAAAAAATACTTTCATTTTATACTTATCTCTTTAAGTGTCTCTCTCTCTTAGCACTAAAATAAAGATTGTAATGTGATGCCAATATGATGTAAAGATTTTTTATATTCATCAATGTAATTTTTACATTTCAGCGGGCAGCACAGTGTTTCGATGTTTGGATATACCTTACTTTCCCTTGTCGCAGTATACGCCAGATCCGAGCGATTCTACTAATGCAATTCCCTGTAAGATATAGTAATTACTTGTGTTTACTTATAGTAGTGATAGATAAGATTTGTTGTAACAACATAAAAGTATGCCACCTCGTTTCTTCCCATGGGTGTCGTGAGAGGCGAAGAAGGAAAAAACCTTGAAATTAGTTTTTCAATTAATCTCCAGGAGTAAGCCCGGCAACTAGTTGTGACAAATTGTATTCTTCAGATCGTAGATATTTTCAAAAAGTACTGATGAAGCTTTATTTTAAATAAATATGCATATGCACTGCTTAACGATGTCACAGTAAAAGCAAGCAAATTGACTACCAAAAAAGTAGTAGAAAATATTAAAAGTAGCAACCGGTAAATACTCACTGCTGGGCAATAGCATCCTTCTCAAACATCTCAGAGGATTTTGCAGCCGGGAATGGTGCGTTACGCTGCTCCAGTGCGGGTAAGCGTTATGTTTTTATTATTACTCAAACATGCAGATTTCATTTCAATGTTTTCCTTCATCACCGAGCACGTGGTAAATTCAGAACTTAAAATTACTATTAACATTATTAGTGGTGCCGGCACAGTGAATCGAATCCTGGTCACTCGTGGTCTATGAAACTAAAGCAAGCGCTATTACCACTTGGCAACCAAGGCTCTAGAGACAGAAATTATAGCATTATAACAAACTGACATTTTGTACAATAACATTAGTATTGTCATTATAACAAACTACCATTTGTACAATAACATTAAAGATTAAATAATTTTAAATGTGGTAAAATACAAATAAAACACTTAATTATAACCACAGAGATGATTTGAAAATTCATGCTTAATAATGTGCAGTAAATTAACTGACCACACATGTTTTCCAGACGTTGTGACGCGATCAGCCGCACCGTTGCTTCTGGCAGTGTTCGCACAGGCTTTAGCAGCACTGTGCTGTGTCCTGGGGCATTGCGTTAAAGGCCGAAGACTATGTACGTTTATCGCGGGTGTATTGTTTATTATTTCGGGTAAGTTAATAGCAATTAGATTTACAAAATTTCTATTAATTTAATTACCTCTGAACACAAAATTATGGAACAAAAACCGCTGCGCGCTAGGCATAACTTACCAATATTTTTAACTTTTACTTTGACCTTGTTCATTCACCAAATCATAAAGTACAAAGGTCTAAACGAATTTTACTAAAAAGATATACCATACCGAAATCAAAAACCTCAACTCAAATAACATTGATTGCATTACTACAACTCGATCGCATAGCTCGTATGTAGCGTATAGACATATCATGAGTCGTGAAATCTTGATGAAAACCACTGAAGCCAATATTCTGTGCAACTCAATTTTTTACGGGTTTTCTGACACTAATGTTTTTATATTTAAGTGACCAACCAAAATTGTGGTGAAAAATTTTGCTAAATCTGTAAAGCGACTCCCAAACTTAGGTAATTCTATTTTTAAGTATAAAGCTGTTCATAATTAAAACTTTTGTTTTCTTCTTTCAGGCTTAATAATGCTGACAGGGATTGTTATGTACATATCTGTGTTTAAGTCACAAGTGGGCCACAAGTTACGTTATATGACTGTTTTTGACACACCGCGAATGTCCTACAGTTATGGTTACTCTTTTGGACTTTACATAAGTGGATTTGTGGCAGCAGAATTGGCTGGCACCTCCGCGATATTTTTATTTCTTCAATGGTATCAAAAAGATTGGATAACAGAGCTATGTGAGAAAGCAAAAACTGATTGCCGTGCTTGGGATCGTGAATACGCTTTTTCAGAATTTAGAGACAGAGATTCATCATTACTAGAAAGGCGTATGTTGAAAAGGGATACCTATCCGCCGGCAGGTTCTTCCGCTGCCACGCCACATGAACGACGCCGTTTCGTATTTGATGGGGATGATATACCCCACTGTTCCATACACAAAAATCGAAGAATTAACTTGAGCTCAGCATCGTTAAAAGATTTATCATCTTCGACATTATACGGATTTCCGGCCGCTCCCCGACCAACTGCTTGTGACAATTATTTCGAAGAGTTTAAAGAGGTTCCTCAGAGTGCAAACACTCTAAGTGGTTTAAGAAGCGCATCTATATTTCAGTCTCAGGCGTCAATTGCAAGTGGCAGATTCCTCGATACTTCTGCAGTGGAACCACCACCTACAAGAGAAGAAGAATTAGTAACATTTGGTGCCGGTGCACGAGCTGCAAACATTGCTGGAAATAAACCTCCTCGCCATGACCGCGCCGTAGGCACTGATCCCTACCGAAGAACAACACCTGTTTGATTTCAGAGATTCGGTGTCCAACCATTTTAAGCATATCGTTAAGTGATACAGTGACTGTGCTTTTACTTGTACTATTGTCTACACCCTAGTTAATTATATGTGTAGATAGGTATGGACAACAGTCAAGCAAAGTGATTTCCGAATTTATGAACATACATAAGTGAATTACGTTATGAATTTTTTAACTGTTAAATTTCCCTAAATAAACACTGCCATTTGTGTAAGCGCTGTTTTAATAAGGTCAAGATCAACAAGAAACAAGATTCGATCAAATGATATTAAAAATTTCAAATTTAAATTATGAGTATTTTAATCCTAATGAAAATAAATATTTTAAGGGTTTATCATAACATATCGGATCTGTTAAGTTTTTTTTTCATTAAATGTATTAAATAGCCTATTATAAAAGTACACATGGCGTGTAGAGGTTAATATTACTTATGTAAATATTATGATAAATATTTACCACGTGCTCAACGGTAAAGAAAACATCGTGAGGAGAAATGAGAAAAAATATTATTTCGAGGATATGTGAAGCCCGCCAACCGGCACTGGAGCAGCGTGGTGGGCCCTACCCGGCTCCTAAACCCTTTCTGATACTAGTATTTGAGAAGGAGGCCTTTGCCCAGCAGTGGGCACTTACAGGCTGTTACTTTTTTTACTTTTAAATATTATGATCAATACGTCTATTCTGTTCATGATCTGATTGCTTGGTTTAATTGAACCGGTGGATTTATGCTACCTCTAGCTGTTATCGGATTATCATAATAGACATTACACTAGTTCGTAAAACTAAAAAAAAAATCGTTGTTATTTTACATGCTAACATAATTCGTGCCGTCATTACATTAGGCTAGCATTACATAATTAAATACTCTCTGAAACACATTTGTTAAAATCAATCCTAAATCTCAAAATGATTTGAGCGAAACTACAGACAGTCACAAGTTTTACATAACTTCCACAACGCAAAAAAAGTTGCAAAAAGTTTTATGTGACATACCTTTTTAAAATGAGTTCATTCTATTTTCAAAAAAATATAATAGTGTACAAATTTTGACATTAAAATGCCATGGACGACACGTAGTATACTCTTTGTAGTCTGTGCATGGACGAAATCCCAACAAATCTAAATGATCTAATATTATTTAATCAACATGGGGGGGTAAGTTCGAAGTTAAGCTATATAAATTCTATATTAAAAAAAAGAATCAGAGATTACATTATTCCTATGCCTACTATTATTTGCAATATAACTAAAAGGCTCTTATTGATCTTTATATCGTATTTTACATATAAATAGATTGTAACATTATAACGATTACATTTAATATACAAAAATATTGAAGTAGAAACATTTAATTTTGTTTCAGGTTTTTTTCTTGGTTGTAAGTATTGCATTTATTACTCATTTGTCTCATAAGCAAAAGTACTTTTTGTAATTAATCTTTAAACTTTAGCGGGAGAAAAGATCCTCAAACTCCAGTTAAAGGAATTGGCGAACGATTGAAAAATGTTTTCACTTACAATTTTAGAGGCCTAATTGGATTTTTTGTCCCTTTATTTGCTTTATCTTGGCAAGGAGAAAAGGGGAAGGTGAGTTTCGTAAACTTTCAGATAAGAAATGACATGTACGAGTATTAGTTCAACGTCAACATAAATTTACAATTTATATAAGCGTTCAATGCCGTATTAAGCGTGGTAGAGCCAAGCGGCGGCTTTAGCTGCTGCTCGAATGGGCCGGCTCCGAATTGATACCACGGCCTCGGAGAATACCGGCGTGAAGTAGAGGCATCTTGTGCTTCTGCGTTTCTTTCGGTGAGTGAGGTAACCGGAGGCCCACATCCCCTCCCTATTCCTCTCCTCTTCCCTTCCATCTCCCAAATATCCTTAAAGACCTGCAGCATCTGTGGTGTTGCAGATGTATGTGGGCGATGGTAAGCACTTACCATCAGGTGAACCGCTTGCTTGTTTGCCGGGGAGTAGTCAGTGGTCTAAAGATTTATTTTTATATTTAAATAACGCGACAGGACGAGAACATGTCCCTTTTCAGTGTTTCAGACCAACAATAAAAATCGTACATAACTTTTGAAGCCATTGATACGAGCTTTCCAGTTGACCCATGATTATAGACAAGTGGTTTTTCTACATCGCGTGGCTTTTATTACACTACTGGATTAGTAATTAATTCGTTAATTATGTCATATAATTAAATGAAACATAATAGTTTATAGTCGTTGACTAGCATTAATCTAATGAAAATATTTTTACAATGTACTATGTTATAATAAATTATATAATGTACAAAATCCTCTTAAAAATTGAGTAAGGATGTGTACAGAAGTGGGATTAGAAAAAAAATAAGGTAAAGTAACAAAGTTATTTTATATACTGCAAATGTAAACACTGTCTACATAATTCTATTTTTCAGAATGATATTACTGTGAAACTTTTGTGGCTAACTATGTTATGGTCATTTTTATGGCAACCAGTAAATATTCCAGTTACAGGACTCATGCCACTGTTTGTATTACCGATGACTGGCGTAATATCAACGCCAGATACTGCTAACTGTTATTTTACTGTATGTATGGAAGTTCCGAAACTTTTGTCTGAAAATATTCAATATAATAATAACACTACCATATTACAGGAAAGCGCCGCCTTATTTATATTAGGAAGTATGATTCATTTACTAATGAACAATTCCGGAGTGGATCGCCGTATAGCGCTATGGTTTTTATGTTCTGGTGACCCATGTCAATTCTCAGGGAAAAGGTAAATATTTCCTTTAATTATTTGCCTAGGAGCCGTCTACCACCCTCTTACCCATTTCTGCTATTTTGGTTGCATTACCAATTACTGCTATATATGGGTAAGAGGGTGGTAGACGGCTGACGTGGTAGACTGTAATATTTTCAGCAGTACAACTATAATTAACACAATAGCCATGAGAATTACGGACTGTGAGACATTCCTTCGTAGTCCTCAGGGGAGACAGCGCATTTGCAACCTCCTTCCATTGAAGTCGTATGAAGGTGTATTAGGTCTGCAGTAGACACTTATGTACTGTTAGGTCAATTCAATAAAAGAAATACATTCCTGAACGTAGGCGTCTTCAGGGATGATTTGCTGTAATCCCTGCTATTGTCAACCGCGTTGGGCCCAATATTAAACACGCTGCTCAGACGCTGCTGTCAACAATCTGACTAACTTGAGTCTATAATATTTATAAGTACCGTGTAGTATCGACGAAAGAATCTGCCACCCCTTTCTTGGGTGTTGTAGGTGACGACTAAGGGAAAAGCCTTTGAAAATTGCAATGACTATCGACATGGTGGGATAACTCTCTCGAAAAATACCAGACCAAATTAAGCATACCGATGTGGTGCAATGTGTCGATAGCCGGCTCTATACGCTTACCGAGAGTGGTGATTATGGAAAATCTTCCTCTAGTGAGAGGCCTGTGTCGTGCAGGGGAATGTTTATAGGCTGTAAAGGTAAGGTTAATGTAAGGTTAATATTTATGAGATGTTCATATATGTGAAATATTTGGAGAGTCTGGCATTTTCGAATTTCATACAAATGCCATTAATACTCACGACATAAGGGGGCTAAGTTGGGATGGCAAATTCTCTTATGCTACCATCACTATACTTTGTTTTTAGTTTTTAAGTTGTTTTGTTTTACTTTTTGTATCTTGTATTTTTGATTTATTGATTTACATTTGAAATCAAATTAAGTGCCTCTGTCATTTTTCTAGACTTATCTTTAAAGCCAGTACAGCTGCTTTCTTACTTTCAATGTGTTGTAATAAACTTATAGTGACATCGAACCTTATTCAATTTATGTCGCCTGCACTGAAGAGCCTACAGGTATGTAAAAGTAATTCATTTTTTTTACGAGAAGGGTGAACGAACCAGCGGCTCACCTGATGGTAAGTGATTACCGTTACCTACGTACATCTGCAATACCATAGGAGCTGCGGATGCGTTGCCAGCCTTTAAGGTTATTTGAGAGATGAGAAAAGCGATGGGGTCGAGGGTTAGGGGGCGAGGAGGAGAGAAGGCCTTCGGATACCTCACCCTGAACGAAACGCAGAAGCACTTGATGTCTTTACTCCACGACGGTATTCCGCAAGGCTGTGGTACTACTGCGGTAGAGTTGGCCCCTTCGAGCAGAAAATACCATCGCTTGGGTTTATTACGGGGTATTACGCAACTAATAGCTGTTTATTATTAATGTTATAAATCCCATACACTGCCAATGCTGCGGCACTTCTTTAAATAATTTATTTAGTTTGCACCAGTCATTGCAAAAAGTTATAAACATTTTTGGAATTATATTTAAATAATGATTTTATTATTATATGAAAAATTTAATTTCAATAACGGTTTGACTTGATTTTAAGTACGATCCAAGACAATTATTATAGTATTAAGGATAGAAAACTTTTATTAAGACAACTTATAACCTACAGCTGGTAGATTCCTTCTGAGTAGTCTGGGTTGGTACTCTTACCGACTTCTGCCGCCAAAAAGTAGAGCAATTACTTTGTGTTCGGTTTGAAAGTAACAGAGAGTCATTATAATTACGGGCTGTGTGGCATTCCATCTCAGTCCTCAGTAGTGGCAACACATCTGTAACCTACTTCAATTGAAGTTGTTTGCAGGTGTATATGGGCCGCAGTAACCACTTACCATCAGGTGGACTGTTAATACGTTTTTCACCCCAATCCAATAAATAAAAATTCAATTTTAATTCTTTTTCGATATCCTGAATCGTTGGTCTTAATCAAAAATATATCTCTTGAATAGTTTACGGTTCAATAGATAGAATCGAGCATTACTGCCGAAATAATTACAATACTAAAATTCATTTCTTTAAAAATAACTAGACCTGACCGAAAATTTTGTTAGCTATGTTATCGTTTTCGTGCGAAGTGACCATGCGATTGGCTTCAGCGCTGCGGGGATTCGATTTCTGCACGGAACATGTTTTTTTGTGTTGTTACACAATATGATCCGGGTATGGGTTTTTGTCCACATGCAATTTGTGTTTGTGTAACGTCTCTATATGATCGGAAAACAAAGCTAAATCCAAAAGTAATTTTATTTCAAGAATTTGTTTTATTCACACGGTGTACTTTTTTTAGTCTGCTACTTCAAGATCCAGAAGTTCAGAGGCAGATTATGATGAGATGCGTTACATAGTTAACAATGCTATTCAAACCGCTTCCTCAATAGGTAATCTATTAAATACATAAAACATGACTGTTTCGAATTAACAATGACATATCAATTAATGATGATGATTCTATCGATAATTTTGATCCTTGTTAGTTTAGTAGCTTTATTGGGCTTTTGTTGGTGACACTTGTATACTAATTGTATATATATTAGGTATGTATAATATTACTAGTACGTACGTATGTATATTATTAGAAGTACAATTGTCAAATAAACTTTATTTTTTATTTAAATGTTTTTTTTTCTTTAAATATCTGTACATTTAATTTTCTTTCTTTTTTAGGTAGTATTGGTGTAATTCACGCATCATTTGCAACTCTATTTTTCCGGGGTATTTGGAGCGAGTACGTACAGCCACAGATTTTAGTGTTTTCATTTATTTTATATGTACAACGAAATATTCGTTGCACATAGCAGTAACATTCTACAACAAAATTTTAGTTTCTAAATAAACAAGTCAGGTTCATCAGGGAAGTACCACTTACCAGAGGTGAACCGTGTCCGTTTATAAGGTCTACGCATAAAAATAATATTTTACATATAAAGTGATTTTAGGATAGATCTTTCAAACAATTCGTCTAAAGTTATTTAAACCTTTACTTTCAATTTCAGGAGTGCTCCTAAAGGGATGGAGTACCCTGATATTTTCAATTATTTGCAATACTCCTGCTTCGCTATACCTACGGCGTTAGTCATGTTTATATTGAATTACATTTATCACATGATTATTCTTGACAAGTAAGATTTATTCATTATCTCGACTATATCATGTTTTTTTCAGTAACTGCGTAACACTGCGTACTACATAAAACACACTAAAGATGGTGATATGAATACTACCCAATAGCGACTCTATTTAGTCTTGCATTTATGATGGTTATTTCCCGCACAGACAAAGTTAATTCGCCTGTCATTCAGCCATTTGTCAGACGCCAGAAGAGTTGTCCGGCATTTTTCTTGATAGACTTTCAGAGCCTCTTTGATTTTAGGTTAAAATCTCTATCACCGCCACCATAGGTCACATAATAATACACTTTAGAACGATTTCATTGACATCAATTTGTAAAGTAGTAAAGTAGTAACATGTGAGCCCTATTGTTGGCAAAGGCCTCCTCACAAATATATTTAATACTGTATCCTAATGAATTATTTTGGCGTAAATGATCGTTTTAAATATGTTTTTTTATTCCACAATATGTATTCTTAGATAGTTTTATGTAAGTGCAATACGTAAAGGGATGCGGAAATAATAAGACAATGTGACGATAAATTTATATTCTGGCGGCGAGAAACAGTGTGCGCGGTGCAAGCCGTAAGTAATCCAATCCACCTACCTAGTCAAGTCTGGCAACAACGGTAAATCTTTTCAATTTGGTCGAAGTCCATTTCTACCTAGATATGCTTATGATGAAAGTCATCAGAAAGTCTTCTGATTCCTCTGTCATCTTTTGGTTCCTTTTATTGTGTGGCTAATATAATTAATGACCACTAAAAATGGGACAGGTATGTTAAAAAACCTATGAGTATTTACGCAATGGGAGAAATGAAAAAAACTTTACAGAAGCACAAAGACGCTTTACCGAAGAAAATCGGCGGTCATGAAAAGGCAAGCTGAGTATTCAATTTTAAACAGCATATTATCTATCTTATTCTTAACATATTATATATCTATGTGTATGAATAGTGTTTATTCGGGGATTTTATCTATTCCAGCCGTCTCAAGTTTTCCTATTATAGTTTCAGAGCTAATTATTACTTGGAATTCCTGCAGCTTAGTTTATATTACAGAAGAAGTACATTTCTTAGCATGCTTCTAACAATAAATCCAATGTCCCTCTCTTGATACTTTTTGCGACCATTCTCTTTCCGTCTCGTAAATTCTCCAGTTTCACTGTATTGTTTATCATTGCGAAAAATTACAGATTTGGAAACTCGCAATGTTTGAGACACTTGAGTGTAAGTGGAATCATTCTAAATTAAAGTTACAGCTCTCGAGTTAAATTGATCAAGTGACATTATAAAATAATAAAAATAGTTAAGAAATTCAAAACTTAACTGGGATTAGTGAAAAATATCAGTGACATTTTTCCTTTAGACTGCGGTATACATTTTTATGACTCCAATTTCTTTATTTTTTTAATTTAGTTTTCTGCAACAATGTTAATTTTACTAATTAATTTCAAATAATCCCTCAGTAAACGCAATTATAACTTTTTTATGGTAAAGTGTCACTTTTTTTGCTCCTTGAATGTTTATAATAAGTCCATAATCATGAATTGCCTATTTTATTGAAATAACAAATTAATTGCGTAGATGTTTTATTTTCTAGCTAGCTGTTTTATTTACAACGGCTGCATTACTTCTTTTTGTTTTTCGCTGGTGCAAGTGGTTGAACATGGGATGGGCAACATTTCGGAGAGAAACAGCGGCTCCAGATTTACCCGGGTAAAATTCTGTAATATCTTTGACGGTCCGAAGTTTTAAACAGTTCATTTTCGAAAAGTGAACTATTAGAATTAGTTTTTTTAATAACTATTGTCTTTGTCTAAGATTATTCTATATTTGACGGCCCGATAGCCCAGTTGGTAGTGACCCTGCCTTCGAAGTTGTGGGTTGCAGGTTCGAATACCGCTAAGGGCAAACGTTTGTATGATGAATATAATGTTTGTACTTTGTACAACGTTGTTGTTTATATATAATGAATATTTATCTATTTTGGCATACGTAAATTTATTTTAGTCAGTAAAGAAATCAATTCATGTGTAGATTTTATACTAGTCCTATACTGGAATGGAAACTGCGACGCTAAGCCACTGCGTCACTGAGCCATGTCATCACTGCCAGCATATTTAAATCCACTATTGAACTTAGGCCTCTTCAAGAAAGTGCCAACAAGCAGCCATATATTTATTGGTGCGATTTTTTCAACAACCTCACCATGTTGAATTTTTTGAACGCATTAGTTACGCCGTCACTGGTTTATGAGGTTAAGAATTCCACTAATTGGCATGGATTTCCTGCCATCAATCCCAAGTGATATTAGAAAGTGGAAAAGTAAATGACATATAACATTCGATACTTTCTTTTTTAAAACTAAATAATTTTTCGCAAAAATCTTATTATTAATCTTATTACTATATAAATTTTAGTATCAAAGATGCTACAGTAGCTGCAATATTCGTTTTTGCCCTACATATTTTACCAAGAACAGTAGGGTTTCTGAAGTACATTACAGCTAAAAGTAAGTTAATAAATTGGTAGAATTTGTGAAGTTTTAAACGATACTCCTTTAATTTAGGTACTAAACGAAATAAAAATTTCCAGAAAAAAGTGAATTGCCGCCGCTCAAACCCGAATCTGCTATTCTTTGGTGGCGTTTCGTTGATAAGAATACGAACTATGGATATTTACTTCTGCTTGGTGATATTATTTTTATCTTTATCACGAACCTATACTCTGTAGTTTTCAATATTACTATGTGGTAGTTTTCTTGTGCTTAAATGTTGTATAACAACAAAAAACTATTACCGAATATATTAGGAAACTACACCACATTTGCAAATGCAAACTCGTATCAGCTGAAAAGTCACGCTCTGGTTATTGAAATTAATTGTTAGTTATTCGACTATTTATTGGTTATTTTATCTAATCTATCAATTTACAGGTTCAGGAATTGCATTAAATATGGCCATTCGAGAAAGTAAACTGGCACAAGTAGTTGCTGCAGGCCTTGGAAAAAACTTCACCAAATATGACTGGAATGTTTCAATTTTATTGGTAGTAATGGTTGCAATCATCTGCGCTAATGTTATGCCCGGAGTAGCAGCTTGTTGTATATTTTTACCTTTTGTTATCAATATGGTAAGTACCCATGATTGACTTTCACCTATTTTATCCTATCAATACAAAAATTATGTGATCGTATTTTTCGCTTTTGATTAACTACCATTAAACATTAAGTATTATTTATATATTCTCCTATAGAAACGTGGAAATTGTCGAAATTTTTGTGTAATCTGAAGAACATTAAAGTAAACAGATAAGTATAATATAAAAACAATTAATCACAGCGGGTTTAACATTCCGTAATGTCTTGACCTTTATTGCCTTAGCGATAAGACTTCTTCTGCCTGAATAGGTAGAAGTCGTCTATTCAGACGACTACTACCTATTCAGGTACCACCCTCTTACATATCTCTGATCAGGATTAATTGTTGGCTGTGAGGTACTCCTTCTCATGGGGACCTCTTACTTCATCCTATCTTCTTCGATTGAGGTTGTTTGCAGGTGGCCAGTAGTCCTCGCTTACTTTAAATCTTCTCGGTATTTAGAAATACTTAAAAACTAATACTATAAATCTAAAATATGATCCACATATTACCATATATACAGTAAAATGTCATAGAAATAAAAGATCAGTCTTAAAATCGTACAGCGATTTCCTTTAATGTGCTATATGAGTCGGTCAACTATGTTCTACGAGCTAAATTAAACAGAGGATTCTGCTAAACTATTGATGCTCAAAACTTTTTATCAAAATCCATGGACACACCCATACACGACTCTGTAGAAAAGTTGGGGACAAAAACTAAAATGCATTTTTGAATAAAAAAATATATTGATAGACATTTATTAATCATTAGTAATTATGAAATTAAATTTAAAGTATTTCCTTAGAACTATCCTAAAACAATCCTCGAATCTACGAAATTCTTGGAACAAAACTTTTCAGTTTTGCTCTACAAATTTGAGCAAATTTATTATATGCATGGTGACTCGTAAGTCTCTAAAACTCTAAAACTATCAAAATTATACTAGAGTAACATGTACACTTTATGCATAAAGTCACTGAAAAAACTATTACTAATTTCCGTGGCAATGATATATAATATTTACTCCTTGTATTTCTAAAGGGTTCATAATTTTTAATACACCATATTAGCACACATTTTATTATTATCATTATCATTTCATCAAAAACGTGTACGTAACACGCTTGCCTTTTCGCAATTTAAGACATAAAGCCATCCTATAATCACATAATAAATTTTATTCATTTGTGTGTTTATTTCTAGGCAGCAGAACCTGACGCACCGGTACCCTGGCCTAAAAATGTGTATCTTGGTGCCCTTGGCGTCGGCGTTGCAAGTTCTATGACATTTTTGTTCCCATTCCTCTATACGCCTGCATACTTCTGTCACTATACTGGAAAAGTTCCTATGAAAAAAATGGTATGTAATGAAATTGTTTAAAATTTATTGGTAAGTTCTTTTTAATCGTAACTGAAATGAGTGGTGTAGAAATGCTTTTATTAAAAAATAAGATATGTGGCCAACCCAACCCCCGTTTTCCGTCATGTATCTAAAATCACCCATGAGAAGGTGCAACACGGTGAACTTTCTATGCTTCATAGGCAATCTATAGTTTCGAACTGTTTCCTAGCCAAATCTGTAAATTGAATTTGGTTTGAAAATTTCAATTGCGTTTTACTTTATTTTATATATATCTGTCGCTTTGAACACACACCCACAAAGCGGGTGTGGATCTTAACACTAGTTTCTTTCGCGACGGTCAGCTGTTTTATTGCGAGTGAGCGATGCCACGAATGTACACGTTCCATTCAACTTAACGGATACACAAGGTATAGTGTAGTGATTAAAAAAATTAGTTTCATTTAGATATTTTGTTGAATTGAAATATTTACTATATAGATTACGTTACGTTACGTGTATGTTACGTGTTAACGATAAAAAAATTCAATAACATTAATAAATAAATTAAAAAAACTTACTCGTAGTGACCATGTCAGTTTATATTCTTATGCTTCATGGTCCATTATTAACGACACCACTTTATAAACGTCCAAACCAAGGAGGTCGCGGGTACAGCTAGTTTATAAACAAAACAATTTAAATAAAAAAAAAACTACTACGTTAAAATAATAGCAGTACGCTTATCCCCATTTAGCGATACAAGTTATTTCTCGTTACAGGTAAAATACTCTATTATAAGCGCTATTATTTGTATGATCATAATATGGCTAGCCTTGTGCTTTTGGGCTCCGGTTGTATGGGATCCTACTGGTGAAGGATTTTCACCCTTAGCTGGACCAGATAAAGCAGAAGGTGCATCTGGAGGTGGGGGTGGTGGTGGTGGCGGTGGCGGAGATGCAGGAGGAGGGGGTGGTGGTGGAGAAGGAGGTGGTGGAGGAGGGGGAGAGGAGGAGGAGGTGGTGGTGGAGGAGGAGGAGGTGGTGGTGGAGATGCTGGTGGAGGAGGATCACCTGCTCAGCCAAACACAAAACGTTAACACTGATAGTATAACATTAATGTTAGATAATAATTGTAAAAGTATCAGTACGCACTGAGTTTGTCTAATATTAGTTAAAATTTATTTATCGCAGAAGATGTTATTTTTTTTTGTTACAAGTATTGTCAATGATTTTAAGCATGTCTTGTTTAAAACACGTGATTCGTATGACTAATGAAGTATTGAATTAAACAAGTTCGTATATTTTGTGGATTTTTTTTTCTATTCAATTTGCTATGCGACTTAAAATGAGGCGTTATAGATACCCTGCTTACTTAAACTAAATATTTTGAACATAATTGTACTAAACTAGGCATTATGCAATCGCCAGTTTCGATTTTTCAGAAAGTCGGCAAACTAATCTTATGTGTAGTGGTTTATTATATTACTTGGAAATATAAAAGCCAACTAACTAAATCATTTAAACATAAATAAGGCTTTTCAAAAACTACCTACCCTATGACTTAGTACAAAGTTGACCTTAGCTTGTATAACATATACTACTCTCTATTTGTGCAATATTACTGGAAGAACGCTACACTAAATTAAAGGTGGTGCCTCAATCTAAATTTCTAGACTCTGGCATCATATATTTCTCCGAGACTGACTTATGTACAAACTATCTACTGCTGCAACGAAGTACTGTAACCACTTACCATGAAAAGTAGTTAATTACAACTGTAACAAAAGCTAGAGTTGTAATTAAGTGACTGTAAAAAATAGACGCTATTCAGATTAAGTACAACGTTTGTTTTAATTTGTACTTGAAATTAAATGACAAACAAAAATTTGGTCTAAAAGTAGTATTTAACTATCAGATGACGTGTTCAATAGGAATCGCATGTCACTCTGATTTGCTGTTCCGAAACCGCATCTCACTTAGTTCAATACAGAGCGCTGCGATTAATTCAATTATAATTTATTTTATATTTGTGAAAGTTGTTTACATTTATACTATTAATGGAATAATATGCTAAATCGTGAATAATAATTGTAAAATTTTAATATGCTAGGATGATATTCATAGTGTATTAAAATGTTTTTTTTTCATACAATGATTCGTTCGTATCTTAATAACAAAATCCCAATAATTACTTATGGATATTATTATAATGATATTTCTCATAAAAAATGATCAAATAAAACATCTAGATAAATCAAATGTTTGTATTATTTCTACAGACTCGGTATGCAGTTTAGCTTATAGCTAGCTTATTTGCTTATTATACCTTCATTGCATGCCACTGCTGAACATAGGCCTCCCTCAAAGATTCCCACTAAACACGGTCCTGAGCCTAATGCATCCATTGACTTCCCGCAACATTATGTAGGTTGTCACTCCGCCTTTTGAGGCATCGTCCGTCACTGCGTTTGCCTGTACGGGGTTGCGCCACTCGAGAAACTTTCCTCCCCAACCAATGGGTTCAGAAGTTCTGCGAGCTCTGTGATCTGTTGCCTTCATCTTGCTGATCCTTACTGATAGGCATCTATCGGTTGTCCTAGTTCTGCTATGGAAGTCATCGTTGTAGATTTTATTTTGCAGAGAAACACCAAGCATAGCTTTTTTCATAGCCCGTTGAGGAACTTCGAGTTTCCTTATACGGTCTGCAGTGTTAGACCACGTATCGGTTTCATAATAACACACAGTTTGGCCTTGAGGTTTTGAACTATACACGACGAAAAACTGAAACGTAGTTTCCGGAACGGATCGGAATCTGGACTTCTAGGATGATTATTGAAATTAAACAGTGTATGATGACGTTTGTCGAACATGCAGATCGATACACAACATTAGTTAATACGTAATGTTACACTGTGTAATCATAATCTAACATTATGCCATACACATAAACAATTGAAACATGTTTTTAAATGAAATGAAAGAATATCGTTATCGTAATATAGAAATATTTGCCATATAGATTATTTTTGTTGCGTACAAACGATTAAGGGCTTTCTATCTTTCATTAATAAATTAATTAGTATGAGCTGTTAGTTTATCTTCTTATTCTTCATGATCCAGTATACAAATAATTAACGACTCGATTGAGGATATTTAGGCACTGCTTGAAAAAATATTTAGATTGAAGCACTAACTTAATATGTTTACACTAAAAGATTGTTACTATTTAATATGTGAAGATTTTTTTTATGTTGTCCGTAATTTACAAATTAAGGTCAACATTATACTAAATCTAGATACCATCACCTATTGTATTTGGATTAAGGCAGCACTATTGTAACTGTAACATTTTTTTAGTCACCACGGTATAAAAATAATTGTTTGTACTTTTCTTTAAGAACTTGTACTATGATATTAAGGTAACGTCAGTGCAAACTCTTCTTAAAACGTATCTAGATTATGCTGATGAATGTTTCAGATGAACAAAAAGAAATAATGAATTAGATCGACTTCAAAATGTTGTTAACAAATTTGTTTATGGATTGCGGAAGCTCGATCGTGTTTCGGAATTCCAGGCTATATTAAATGGCTTTCAATTAACTGCCAACGTGATTTTTGGATAACTCTTCAATACTGTATAATATTATTAATAAGCCTTCTTACCCCTTTTAGGAAGATTTCGTTTTGAATTCCTCAGTCCCTTTGCCAAATTGTGTTTTTGAAGATTCCTCTACATAATACAAAAAGTTATGGCAGATTATTTAATTTGTTAAATTATCTACCAATAAAAGAGTAAATGTGCATTTCCTTTAACTATAAAAAGTCACTTATTGTTGTATATGTTACATGTATATATAGTATATAAACGATCATCATGACGGTACATCGTCCTCAACCTGCCAAATAAAATTCTAATAAAAACAACACATCATTTTTTTATAATTATACATGACCATCTCGATTAATTTTTGTCAGAAACGAAAATAAATAACTACAAATACGCGTAAAATTTACGATTTCACCTAAAAATACGGCATTATGGAAGACTCTGAACAACTCCAAGATGTAGCTGAATCTAGTTTGCCAATAATCACTGAAAAGTTATCGGAGCAGTCGTAAGTTTAATAATTATTCGTAAATATTAATGTACTTAATTTAAGCTGAGACAAAGTTGAATTCTATATTACATATCACATATACACACAGATATATATATTTATATATCTGTGTGTATATGTGTAATAATCGTTTTTATCTGTCTATTTCTACCAACGGATCTGTTTAACAGTTATAGACATTTTTTCAACAATGTTCCACAGAACTATGCCATCTTCGAAATTCAAAACTTTGTCTTAGGCCGTCATCTATGTTGTATATTGGAAAAAACTTGTTTTAGATATAGGCATAGCTAGAATAATAATATTTACAAGAAAGGTGGCCTAAGAGAACCTGCGATTCCACCTCATCCCGTAGATGAATAAAAGTTGGCTAAGAAATGGCGGATAAATCATCACAATAATACCATTTTTTTAATCGCGGGGATCTTTAACTTTTCGTCCCGGTAGCAGCGTCTAAAGTTTATGTTCAAACTTTACATACCACCTGTGTATGTGGTCCTATCACGCTGTAGTTCTAGCTATAAAGCTACAACACGAATGAGTCGGATTGACCGAGAAAGAACTGCAGTCTCACAGAATATTGTAACGACGATGAACTACTTTTTCTAATTTATTTTTCGCGATATTGAACTCCGTATTTTATATTCTCAAGGAAGTCATCGCACCTGTGTGCTGATTTATAATCGAGAATAAACGCTGGTGTTTATGGATCGCTAGGGCAGCATTTTTTTGTTATAATTAAAAAATAGAGAATCTATTTCCTCTCTGAAAAACCGACATTTAAGTGGGACTAGAATGCTTGTATGTCTCTGATCAATTTATCAATCCAACATAAATAGCACCTTTATGAAAAATACTATGTCCTGCAGTTAACCTTATTTATTAACCGTATATTTACCTTTTGTTAAAACAATTTTTAATGTACAAACCTTTACTGCTTTATCTATACTAATATATAAAAACGTAACCGTATATGGTTGTGCAGACTAATCTTCAAACCCAGTTGATTTTGATCGTTCTTTTTAGACATGTTCCTTATGATATTACGAACAACATAGACTAATTTTTCATAATTTTTTAAAATTATTAACCCAGGTCTAGAGCTAGTTGTGTATGTTATAAAATATGTTGTCAAATTTAAAAAAAAAACTTGTATCTGTTAATGATATTAATTTATAACTAAAAGGAATCGGATGGTTTAACAATCTTGCATATACTTATTAGTTTTAAATATGCAGAAGTAAAAAAAAAAAAATTTAATTACAGAAATGAAGATGCATCGCTGACTGTGATAGACAAGTTAAAGTTATTTTTGACTTATCATTGGCGTGGATTAATCTGCTTATTTGTACCGTTACTTTTGATACCAATTCATTTTAGTTTCCCTACAGAGGTAAGGCTGTTTTTCACACTATTTATATTGCACCCAGATTTTAAATTAAACCTTTTGTTGAAAATGGAGTTAAAAAGTGAAAAAACCTAAAATAAAACTAGCGTACGTAATTACTTAATCATGGGTTCTGTTCTGTATTTCGTACTCATATATACTCGTAAATTTCGACCAAAAAAATATTGTGCAATGTTAATCTATTTATTTTGGACACAAGGTACCATAAATAAGTACAATGCAAAATAAATAATGAAAACAATAATGTTAACCGCTCGATAGAGTTGCTGACGATACTGACAGTTGTCAGTTGATGTCAAACAGCACTCCATTCTAAAAGTTTTTGGAATGCATAATATATTATGTATTTTGTGTACGTTATCAATAATATTACTGGATGTTGTCAGATTGCAAAATTGCTCGCACAGTGGATGTTTCTATTTAGAAGCCTAAATATTAATAATTTTCACGTTCTTACTTCACGTTTTATCGAAAATGATGAGACTCACATAAAAACTTCCATTTGAAAACCTCTTTATTGATGGTTTTTTACAAATTATTTTGAGGACGTAGATTTTGATACAAAAGGAATCCGCTATGGAAATTACATGTTTCTAGGATTATGTTCATGTAACCTTCAGTCAGAATAATTCTCTTATTAATAATTGGTGTGATATCTTTTCAGAAATATCAATGGTGCGCTTATACATTAGTGTTGATGGCTATATTTTGGGTAACAGAATGCATTCCGTTAGCCGTGACATCTATTCTACCGATCATAATTTTTCCCTTAAGTGGCGTTATGAACACACAGACAACTAGCAAATGCTATATTAATGTGAGTTGCATTCAGAAGATAAGTAAATAAAAACAGCATTCTTCAATAGTAATCCAAATTACAGTGACTAGTGGACATTTAGTATCTGTATGTTATCTCAAATATTATATATATGTATTATCGCACCGGGAATTTTGTGTAACGTACCTCCTTGTGGTTATGAGCGAACGTACAATAGATGAATGTTACAGATGCGTTGTCACCCCTGTGGACTAAGATGCCTCACAGCCCTCAATCATACTGGCTCTAATAACTCACACTATTGAAGTTAATAAAAAAGTGGATTTATAGGGGGGATATCTGTGAGAGTGACTGGCGTAATAATAGATATAATTGCACCTCATTTGGCAGTATCTAATGAAACATATCAAAGTCATACCTTTGTTTAAATCTAATAGAAAATTCTGTACCATAAACGCTTAGTAAACTTTTTGAAAAAATAATTATTTGTCCTTTATAAAGGCATTTTAATTCAAATAAACTGTTACACCATAATAAATTTGGTATTATAAGGGGCCGTTTTACAACCGCTGCTGGTGTAGAGCTGATTAAGCATATATTTGAGGCCTGGGAGAATTTACAGGATGCTTTGGGTGTCTTTTGCGATCTGTCTAGGGGGCCAACGATTGTGTGCACCATGAAATAATGATCAGAATACTACGAATTATACATATTATAAGAAGAAGCAGTGTGCTTAAGATTATAATTAGGTATTTGCGTAAAAGAATTTTAAAAATTGTTATTAATGAAACGGGTTCTTCCGGCTCGTACATATTAATGGGGGCTCGATTCTCGTCCTACTCCTATTTCTTACTTACATGAATCTCTTACCTCACTTTTAAATTAAACGACTACTTATAATACACGACGAGGTGAATAAAGCAATGTCAAACACAGTTCATCAGTTTAACGGTAATATTTTTTTTCTAAACGGTAATAAAACTAATTGTATAAAATGGACCACCCGTCATCTTAAACAACTAGGTACCAAATTATTCAGAAATGGGAAAGATTGGCCTTGTACATACCACCGTTTTTCTAGGAATAAGTCTAGATTCTAAGCTTTAATGGATACCTATACTTAGCTCCGCAGCATATGCTGAAAGAAAAATAAGATGTCTTACCAATATTGAAATAGTAATGTGTTATGGTATTTTGCTATGGGGACATGCGACTGGTACTGTTATAACAATGTTCGTTTGGCAAAAGAGAGCCATAAGAGCTATCTATAATCTTATTCTAGAAAATCTCTTAGCGATAAATTTAAAGAAATTAATATTCTTACCTTGGCTTCGCAATACATATATGAAAATGTAATGTACGTACATAAAAACATAATACATTTAATACGAATTCATAATGTAAATACTAGGAACAGCTTTAAAAACAAAGACTATAAAAGGGTTATTACAATATAGAGGAATACATGGATGATAATAACCCCTGGGAATAAGTAAAAATTTACTTATCTTTTTTGCCGGCTTGAAAAACGTTTTTATAGAAACCCTCTTCAAGTTATAGCTAATCATATCCATAACGCCTCACAGTGTATAAGAAAAAGACCCATCGTCACTCTTGTAGAGGGGTTGCCCTTCGAGAACCTTTCTTCCCCAACAGTTGTTCTGCAAGCTAAGTATCCGGCTCTTTGCTACTTCGCGTTACTGATCATTAAGGATTTGGTAGTTCCCATGTTCCACTAGATACAAAGTTTTTCTTTTTCTGGTAGGATCATAAATGTTTGCATAATTCACCATCTTGCATTTCGCAAAGATTTAGTGCCCACGTGGTAAACGTGTTGTTGAGGACACAATACTAGCTGCATTACTTACCTTTAAAAAATTATTTAATTCTTAACTAATGAAAATAACGTTAGTTTATCGAAACATGTTACAGCAATTTCCACTCTTCTTTAAATATAATACTTTCGATAGAAAAGTATAAGCCATGAATCATCTTTCTGATGCGTGAATAATCACTGAAATCATATTTAAGATAACTGTTAATTTTATGTTTTAGGACACGATTATAATGTTCTTGGGCAGTATGATCCTTGCATATGCAGTCGAACAGTCAGGCCTTCACAAGCGTCTTGCTCTATGTGCTATCAGAGCAATTGGATACTCTCATTATAAGTAAGAAAAACATATTTTAATTATAGCTGCAGTTGTCGGACTATTGCATATCCCCAGGTTGGAAACTTAATTTAATTAAAGGCCGGAACAATCTCATTCTCTTTCTTTTAATGGCATATTATTAATAAAATTAAACACCGAAATTTTACTTTAAAAACGTTCATAAGACTTATTTTGAAAAAATAGTATTAATAATATTATTCGACAGATTATTATTCGCCACGTGCTTTATCACAATGTTTATTTCAATGTGGATTACAAATACAGCGGCAACCACCATGATGGTCCCAATAAATTTTGCTGTACTAAAAGTTTTCGAAGAGGTAATTATTTGAGTTTTAGTTTTATTTCATCATGAAAGTATTTAAGTATTCAAACAAAACTTGTTGTTGCTGGTTTTTAGCAAAATCTCCTTAAAATCTATGATATTGGCCCAGATGGCGAAAATGTCGCATCTGATATAACAACGTGCTACTTCTGTGCTTCTACATTCTCTGCGACTATTGGTATGTTTAAAAAATAAATTCAGTATTTTTAATTACCCGTCTTTAAAAAAAAATACATTAAAATTAAAAGTAAAGTAACAATCTATTAATCTATGTGGTAGCAGGGTACTAGCCTTTTCTTATTTTGAGAGGATTTGACGTTAGTCTGGAGTGGTATCAGTGAATATAATATATAATCGATCACGTCTATCACCTATAAGTGTAGGTAGAGATTACTAATTTTTGGTATCTGTGTGAGAGAGAGAGAGAGATGTGTGGAGGACTTAGTCACCGGGTCTGCTCCCAGAAATTAAACCGGAGTGAGTGATTGAACCGATGACTCATATACTCTTAACGAGGCATACCATCTAGGTCCTCAGAGACAACAACGCATCTGCTTTTTCATTATGAAATGATAATATCTATGTGGCAGTAATCAATGACCATTAGGTGCATTATATACTCGTTTCAATATATATTAAAAAAATATTAATTTCTTAAAGTTTGCTGATATAAAATAAATTCTCATCCAGGTGGAATTGGCACTTTGGTTGGGACTGCCACCAATTTAGTTTTTAAAGGACTGTTTAACAAGTAAGTACGAATCAATTAAAATTTAACGTTATAATTTTTAACTAAAAATGTTATTTGGTTTTTAGAATGTATCCAGATGCTCCAGAGTATTTATCATTTCCTAAATTTTCGGCATTTAGTATTCCGTTAATGTTGATGTTGCAAATATCGATGTACATTTACATGCTGATTATATATTTTGGATTTCTGAGGTGAGTCGCAGTACTAAAATAGTACTGTAATAAAATAAAAAATATTTTAGTGGTTTTAATAGAAGTGAGAAAAAATTAATGGCTTCTTCTCGTTTTTTTATAATAGTCCATTTTGTATAATAGTAATTACCTTTTTTTTTAAAAGTTTGGTGGCGAGTATCGAAATCATTTTAAAATGCGAAGCATGATATCCTTTGGCCTATTATTTTTTGAAACAGATTACGTCGAGAAGTACTTTAGTAAATACTTTATTCGTCTGCACCTGGAGCATTACATTGATAAATATTGATATGATTATGATTTTAACTAATAATTGTCGATTGATATCATCTGGTTAGTACATTTTTAATTAAAATAAGAAGCTAATGAAGTTCTTTGTCAATAAATGTTTAAGGCCTAAAAGCGCTGCTGCGATAAACTCGAAAATAACACCCGAAGGAATTGTAGCCGCGAAACAGTCAGTGGACGAAGAATGGAAAAAAATGGGAAGAATCACCTTTTGGGAAATTGTAAGCACAACTATACATCATTATATCATATTATATTAATGACCCGTAGTCGCTTCAGGGTTAGGGCACACACCTTAATTTTTTTTTCAATTAACCAGTAAAAAGGGTTTGAATCCCACCGTGGAAACCAATAAAATGTTAATTGTAGTTTTAAATACTGAACGTCGTGGTCAGTAGTGAATAACATTTTGTGAGGATACGTACGTGACTGTAAGACTACGAAAAGTATTTTGAAAACATGTGTAGTCCCTATCTTACTGGAGCAGCAAACTTTCCGGTTCAAAACCTCTCTCAGATACTGAGAGAAAGCCTTTGCTCAGCTTAGAGACATTTACAGGCGGCTCTTCTCTGTTTTACATTATTATATTATATCTTAAATTCTAGTAGTAGGACTTCTTTTTGGCCTAGGATAGGTACCACCCTCTTATCTCTTTTTGCCTCCAATCAGCAGTGCGTCCTTTGTTCTGTTCAGTTGAAAAGTATAGTGGTCACAATAATTACAGGCTGTATGGCATTCCTCATTAGCGCTCAGAAGTGATATCGCATCGGATTATAGATCGTGGTCTTATCCTTATCTTTGTGTTTTTCAGATGGTCGTAATCCTATTTTCCAGTGCAATAGTATTATTCTTCAGTCGTTCTCCACAAATATTTCCTGGTTGGGGTGACAGACTAATCGATGCCTTTGAATTGAAAAATAAAAAGTTGTAAGAAAGTTTTAACATTTACTACCATTAACTAGATTTTGCCAATATGATCTAGACAGTAAAACAATATTTGAGAGTAAACGCGGCGACAAGACTTGCCACTCGGTGAGACGGAGTGACTTTTGGCTGTACTGTCTGGCCGAAATGGAAATCTATAATATCTTTAAACCCTTACGCGTGATATGCGTGAGTGCTTATGTATGTAATATGAAGGTTGGTAGTAACAAACTTGGCGAGAAATATCAGATTTAACGATATCCTCTACTGTGGGGGTAATTCTTATTGTGGGTAGGGTCACTCTTACCCATACAGCAGTGAAATTAGAGCCAGTATAATAACGGACTGTTAGTACTACATCTTAATCCTCAGGGGTGACAACGCATATGTAACCTTCGCCTTGAACTGAATAAATTTCATTGATCATCACAACCATTTATAGTTGTAGATATGAAAATTTGCCTCTATGGGCAGACACACCGGACGTTATTATATCATGTTGCATATTGGGCTACGGAAACTTCGAGAAATTAAATTATTAACTTTAACACTGCCTGTGCTTTACCACACCTTCACTGAAATTTCTAGAAAAATCATGACATTTGTTTCGACTAATATATTTAAATGTACATAGTGTACTGGATTCAACTGCGGCTATGCTCGTCGGATACTTGATGCTGTTATTGCCATCAACATTAGATTTTTTTAATCATTTCAGTAGTAAAGGTACGTATTGTTTGTATGTTGCCTATTCTTGCGTAACTTCTAACAAAGAAAGCAATTTCTAATTTTTAAAAATGAAAATAAGCTATAGTTAACCAGTCAAGTAATTAAACTACAGAAATTTTGTCAAGTAATTAAACTACAGAAATTTTAAAAACAAGTTTTGCAGCCTATAAATAATCATTATAATGCTTTATACGTTTTTATACTCTGTGATATTTGAGAAAGAGGTCTTTCCCCAGCGGAAAGTATTTACAGGCTGGTAAATTACTTAGTAAGTTTACGTAATAAAGTAGCAGCCGGCGAACGTCGAACTACTAACACTAATATTTTTTATTATTTCTCAGAAGTGCATGTTTTCCTAACGATGTTTCCCATCACCGCCCAGCACGTGGTAAATTCAGCACTTAAAAATAACCATTAACAGTATTAGTGATGGCCAGTCACTGCAATGTTGGTGGGATGGTGGGATCAAACCCAGGTAGTGCATCATCAGTACGACCAACGTCTAGGCGTTAGCTCTATTCCAGTTTTTCAAACCGAGTACTTCTCTTTTTAATTATAATATAAATATATTAGTAATATGCTTAGATAATCAGTATATTATAAATTGAAATTATAATGTTATTTGTGAAAGTATTTTTTTAAATGAACTCTACGGAACCCCGTTTAACAGAACGCTCTGTCCAATAGGCTACCACCGGCTACAATTAGATTCATAGTTAGGTAATGATAGTGCAGTTCTTTACTTTCTTGTTAGATTGCCAGTCGCGTTTGTTGCGAGCCTGAGAGGTTAGCATTAGAAATGTCATATTGTCCATATTGTAAGTAATCATGTCTGTTAAGACTACAGCAAAGCCACATTTTTTGAAACGACTTCAATAATAGATAAAAACATTTAACTGTTTTTTTTAATTTATGTTCAGCGGTTCCACGTGCATTTCAGAACCGATAAAATGGTTTGATTATTTAATCCGAAAACATATTATTTCTTTTTTATCGTCTAAAAGTATGTGCAATAGGATAATAACTGTAGTTGTTTTATATCACCCGATTTCGAATTGCTATTAAACATTTAAAGAAAATTATAACATTAATAGTAGTATAATTAATATAATTAATTGTAATATAATTTTTCAGATAACAGACATTCACCTATGAGCCCTATACCGTCGGTACTTAATTGGAAAATAATGAATGATATTATGCCATATAGTTTTATGTTTCTTTTAGGTATAGTATTTTCATAGACTTAATAGATATACGCTAATGAATAATTTTGTAACGATAAAGTACGATACATAATGTATGTTACAGGAGGAGGCTTCGCCCTTTCAGAAGCTGCTAAAAAGGAATACACGGATTTGAATGGAAAAATCGGTTTAATATTAAGAAGTTTAAATTATTTACCAAATACTGCGATTATTCTTATAATAATAATATTTACAGTCTTCGTAACAAATTTCGCTTCCAACGTAGCAGTATGCAATGTCATTGCTCCAATAGCAATGCAGTTGGTAAGATAAATTTACGTTTGTACAATAATTTCTTGTAAGTAGTTACTTCTTTACTTACGTAGCAATATCTTGGCTTAGCGTTGTGGGTGGGTGTAGCAGAGTGAGACAATTTATCCAACTTTACTTGTTGACAACAAGTACTTTTTTATAAGAATGTCTTGTGTGAAAGATCTCATCGACAGTGAAATGCCAATATAATTTTATTTAATTAAATAAAATTTAATTTGTAAAATTCATTGATTGTAGGCAAAAGAAATAAACATGAATCCACTCTGGTACGACATAGCAGTTGGATACTCGGCTTCATTTTGCTTTATTCTACCGGTTGGTACGCCTGGGAATCTCGTTGTACAAAGTGCTGCAAGCATACCAACGTCGAAAATGGTAACACCAAAAAAAAATATGTAATTATAAAGGGCTTTTTAATCAAAGCAGGAATTAGGAATTAGTAATTTTTGTAGGGATATATGTCCTCTTCCCTCCGCCCCCGACGGCATCCTGCCTTGTCATTTGTCGTTGGCGGGGAGGCTCAATAACCGGAGCTTGGTCTCCCACGGTGAAGAGGAAAATTTTCCGTAAATTTTCACGACTTTCATGCTCATTTAAATAAAGAAGTCTTTTTATTTCTAACCATAAATGCAAATCTGAGGGCATAAAGTATGGGGTTCTCGCCGGATAGGCCACGGGACCGTCACGGAGTATCCAGTGATCACCAAACTTTTTGTTTAGGTAAACACGAACTCGACTCGAATGATGACAATAGACCATCATGCCTTCATCCCCGTAGAAATGATACAGGGACCTCTTCTTATAACTCTAAAATTAGAGTTCGCAGCATTTCTAAATAGATAATGCCCCTTAGTAGACCTTCAATTATTGTAATTTTTTCAATCCTTGTCATTTCTTCAATAATTTAATTAAGCAAACTTTTAACGTGAATTATATAACTAAATAGTGCAGTGCAGCATTTATGTGATTGAGCAACCCCCCTCTTCGGCATTGTCCGATTGAAGCAGATTACTTAAAAAATATAACTTAAATAATAATTTAGTAATTCTTGGCGTAAGGAAGTGACTACCCTATCGCCCACCGGCGTAACAGTTTAAGTGACAAAGCTGTTGCGTCGGCGCAAGCAGTCAGCACCCTGTCAAGAGGTGTTAGCGCCGTGCCTCGGCAAAAGTGAGGGTGCAAAGGCCCGCATGTGCAAATGGCCACACACACACACACAATATACGGAGCCGGTCCGGGCGTCTTCCGGTTAACGATGCCCACAAATGGATGATGGAATTTACGAGTATGCGCATAGGGCTGCTGCCTGGGGGCCGCCAGGGCACGTCGGGAGCTGGCGCTGGACGTGGCAGCATGCGGACCGCCAGCCAAGTGCGAGGAGTTGCTCGACCACCTTGTAGCACCTCGCATCCATCATCCCCACCAGTTGGCTTGGTGTCGGCAGGGTCGTCCAGGATCCAGCAATTGGCACCCGCCGCTGTTGGGGTACGGCGCATGCGATGGACAGCTCTAATGAATATGAACGCATTGCGAGCGTACTTTAGGGCGAAGGGGGAAGAAACTGGAGGAATAGCATATCGAGCCAGGATGCACTGCTATTTCGCTGAACTGGAGCCTTCCGCGACTGTCACGGACCAAAACCTGGCAGACCGAGTTCGGTACATCATCCGTTCGAAAATGTTTGATGATGTCGAACTCGAACGACTAAGACGTGAGGCTGTTCTCCCATCGAATGAAAATGCAGCTAAGGATGCTGCTCCACTTACTGCGACTAATCTTGCAGAAGTGGATGCTGCTGTGAATCTTCTAGCTGTAGAGGATTCGAACAATGGTGGAACAGTCACCCAAGAAATAGGGCAAATGAGGAGCATACTGGAGGAGGCGATTAAGGAAACGCTCAAAATGTCTCTCGAAAATCGACCACGACTCCCCCGCATACCACTAAGTAAGCGCAACCGGGATGTCGTGGGGGCTCTAAACCCAATGCTGGCTACTTATTTGGAAACCAGCCGGGACCTTTGTGATACGGACTCTATCCATTTTGGCGCTGCATTGGCAGTCTGCCGTATTTTTGGCGCCAAATTTCCCACAGCCGGACGCGATCACTACTAAACAAGGTAGCGTTATCCCAGCGTGGAGACAAAGGATTGAGAACCTTATCGCAAAGGCAAAAGCCCTTATCGGCAGACTGATAAGCTTCAGGTCGGGCACTAATAGGCCGAGGATTGTGCGCACCGTGAGGATGGCGTTTGCTGGGACGGATGTTAGTCTGTTCCAGCCTAATATAACGCAAAAGCTGACGGAGCGCATAGACGACCTGAAGCAAAGGATCGCGGCTTGGGGGAAGCGGATTCGGCGATTTACCGAGAGGTCAGCGCGGTTTAACCAGAATCGTCTCTTCCAGAGTGACCAGAAGAGGCTCTACCAATCATTGGAGTGACCTAGAATATGTGGAACGGGTCAAGGACCAAATCAGGCCGACACTGTCGCCTTCTGGCAAAGCCTGTGGTCTGAACCCGCATACCACACCGAGGGGCCTTGGACAGAAGCTGTGGAGAGTCGGTGTGCAGGTATTACGCCCATGGACCCCGTCGTCATTACACCAGACGACGTAGCTAAAGCGGTCCGTAAAGCCCCTAACTGGAAAAGTCCGGGACTCGACGGGCTACATCACTACCGTTTAAAGGGGTTCATGGTGAGTCACGCTGTGCTCTCACGGCAGTTCCAAGAGGCTCTCGACCAGAAGTCGCTCCCGAGTCTCTTCACCACTGGGGTCACTCATTTGGTTCCTAAAGATAAGGTTACCGCAGATCCGAGTAAATACCGCCCCATCACGTGTCTACCCACCATATATAAGACACTGACGTCCATTCTGAGCGTAAAAATCACCCGACACCTTGATATAAATGAAGTAATATCGCCCGCTCAGAATGGATGTCGGAGCGGCGGTCGCGGGACCAAGGAACCACTCCTCATTGATGCGGTCATTGGCAAGGTGGTTAAACGCAACCGTCGGAACCTCTCTGCCGCCTGGTAGACTACAGAAAGGCATTCGACTCGGTGCCTCACGCGTGGCTAAAGAGGTCCTCGAGCTGTACAGTACAGTAAGAGACTTCATCGAGCAATGTATGGGGCAATGGAGCACGATCCTTTGCCATCTAGGTGAGCGGATGACGGCTGCGGAACACCGGATAAGGATACGAAGGGGTATTTTCCAGGGTGATTGTTTGAGTCCGATATGGTTCTGCCTCTCTTTGAACCCTCTCAGCACGTTATTGGAGAACTCAGGGAGAGGATTTCAGCTTCGGAGGGGATGTACAAAAGTGACCCACCTTTTCTACATTGATGACCTCAAGTTGTTCGCCACCAATCGCTCCCATATGATGGAATTGCTAAAAATAACTTGCGATTTTAGCAATTCAATCAGAATGGAGCTCGGGACGGATAAGTGTGTCCTCCACGTCGGGGGAATGGTTGCTAATTCTGAGGGCATAAAGTATGGGGTTCTCGCCGGATAGGCCACGGGACCGTCACGGAGTATCCAGTGATCACCAAACTTTTTGTTTAGGTAAACACGAACTCGACTCGAATGATGACAATAGACCATCATGCCTTCATCCCCGTAGAAATGATACAGGGACCTCTTCTTATAACTCTAAAATTAGAGTTCGCAGCATTTCTAAATAGATAATGCCCCTTAGTAGACCTTCAATTATTGTAATTTTTTCAATCCTTGTCATTTCTTCAATAATTTAATTAAGCAAACTTTTAACGTGAATTATATAACTAAATAGTGCAGTGCAGCATTTATGTGATTGAGCAACCCTCCTCTTCGGCATTGTCCGATTGAAGCAGATTACTTAAAAAATATAACTTAAATAATAATTTAGTAGTTCTTGGCGTAAGGAAGTGACTACCCTATCGCCCACCGGCGTAACAGTTTAAGTGACAAAGCTGTTGCGTCGGCGCAAGCAGTCAGCACCCTGTCAAGAGGTGTTAACGCCGTGCCTCGGCAAAAGTGAGGTGCAAAGGCCCGCATGTGCAAATGGCCACACACACACACACACACACACACACACACACACACACACACACACACACACACACACACACACACACACACACACACACACACACACACACACACACACACACACACACACACACACACACACACACACACACACACACACACACACACACACACACACACACACACACACACACACACACACACACACACACACACACACACACACACACACACACACACACACACACACACACACACACACACACACACACACACACACACACACACACACACACACACACACACACACACACACACACACAATATACGGAGCCGGTCCGGGCGTCTTCCGGTTAACGATGCCCACAAATGGATGATGGAATTTACAGTATGCGCATAGGGCTGCTGCCTGGGGGCCGCCAGGGCACGTCGGGAGCTGGCGCTGGACGTGGCAGCATGCGGACCGCCAGCCAAGTGCGAGGTTGCTCGACCACCTTGTAGCACCTCGCATCCATCATCCCCACCAGTTGGCTTGGTGTCGGCAGGGTCGTCCAGGATCCAGCAATTGGCACCCGCCGCTGTTGGAGTACGGCGCATGCGATGGACAGCTCTAATGAATATGAACGCATTGCGAGCGTACTTTAGGGCGAAGGGGGAAGAAACTGGAGGAATAGCATATCGAGCCAGGATGCACTGCTATTTCGCTGAACTGGAGCCTTCCGCGACTGTCACGGACCAAAACCTGGCAGACCGAGTTCGGTACATCATCCGTTCGAAAATGTTTGATGATGTCGAACTCGAACGACTAAGACGTGAGGCTGTTCTCCCATCGAATGAAAATGCAGCTAAGGATGCTGCTCCACTTACTGCGACTAATCTTCTATAAAAAAAAAAAAAAAAAAATTTCTTGTAAGTAGTTACTTCTTTACATACGTACCAATATCTTGGCTTAGCGTTGTGGGTGGGTGTAGCAGAGTGAGTTTATTTATCTAGAGTTAATTTATCCAACTTTACTTGTTGACAACAAGTACTTTTTTATAAGATTGTCTTGTGTGAAAGATCTCATCGACAGTGAAATGCCAATATAATTTTATTTAATTAAATAAAATTTAATTTGTAAAATTCATTGATTGTAGGCAAAAGAAATAAACATGAATCCACTCTGGTACGACATAGCAGTTGGATACTCGGCTTCATTTTGCTTTATTCTACCGGTTGGTACGCCTGGGAATCTCGTTGTACAAAGTGCTGCAAGCATACCAACGTCGAAAATGGTAACACCAAAAAAAAATATGTAATTATAAAGGGCTTTTTAATCAAAGCAGGAATTAGGAATTAGTAATTTTTGTAAGGATATATGTCCTCTTCCCTCCGCCCCCGACGGCATCCTGCCTTGTCATTTGTCGTTGGCGGGGAGGCTCAATAACCGGAGCTTGGTCTCCCACGGTGAAGAGGAAAATTTTCCGTAAATTTCACGACTTTCATGCTCATTTAAATAAAGAAGTCTTTTTATTTCTAACCATAAATGCAAATCTGAGGGCATAAAGTATGGGGGTTCTCGCCGGATAGGCCACGGGACCGTCACGGAGTATCCAGTGATCACCAAACTTTTGTTTAGGTAAACACGAATTGACCTTGAATGATGACAATAGACCATCATGCCTTCATCCCCGTAGAAATGATACAGGGACCTCTTCTTATAACTCTAAAATTAGAGTTCGCAGCATTTCTAAATAGATAATGCCCCTTAGTAGACCTTCAATTATTGTAATTTTTCAGACCAGGAACCACTCCTCATTGATGCGGTCATTGGCAAGGTGGTTAAACGCAACCGTCGGAACCTCTCTGCCGCCTGGTAGACTACAGAAAGGCATTCGACTCGGTGCCTCACGCGTGGCTAAAGAGGTCCTCGAGCTGTACAGTACAGTAAGAGACTTCATCGAGCAATGTATGGGGCAATGGAGCACGATCCTTTGCCATCTAGGTGAGCGGATGACGGCTGCGGAACACCGGATAAGGATACGAAGGGGTATTTTCCAGGGTGATTGTTTGAGTCCGATATGGTTCTGCCTCTCTTTGAACCCTCTCAGCACGTTATTGGAGAACTCAGGGAGAGGATTTCAGCTTCGGAGGGGATGTACAAAAGTGACCCACCTTTTCTACATTGATGACCTCAAGTTGTTCGCCACCAATCGCTCCCATATGATGGAATTGCTAAAAATAACTTGCGATTTTAGCAATTCAATCAGAATGGAGCTCGGGACGGATAAGTGTGCGGTCCTCCACGTCGGGGGAATGGTTGCTAATTCTGAGGGCATAGACTTGTCAATGCCCGTTAACATTAGGACCCTTTCCAAGGCTGATACATACCGGTACCTGGGTAAGTCACAAAACATAGGTATCGATGAGGCAGGCATGAAACAAACGGTTCGCGACTTGTTTTTTGCGCGTCTGACAAAAGTGTTTAATAGCCTTTTGTCGAGCGGGTACAAGGCACGCGCGTATAACGGCCGGGTCATGCCAGTCCTCATTTATACCTTTGGCATACTCAGGTGGACTCAAACCGAACTTAACACCCTGGACAGAAAAGTCCGCACAATCATGACGTCCCACAGGATGCATCATCCGAGATCATCAGTGATGAGGCTGTACTTGCCGCGGAAGCGTGGTGGGCGGGGTAACTTAAGCGCCCTCACCATGCACAATCGCGAAGTGTGCAGCCTCCGTAATTACTTCCTAGCGAGATCGGATGAGTCATTCTGTTCGGACGTCATTAGTTGTGATAAAGGGCTTACCTCTATCCTTGGCCAACGAGCAACGGCAGGACCCGGCTGTACAGAGCGCCTCCGACCGGGAGACCGTATGGAAGGAGAAAGAGCTCCACGGGAGGTTCTACAAGGCTCTACATGAGCCTTTCAACGATACCGTCGCCTCCCTAAACTGGCTGCGTTTTGGTGACCTCTTTGGGGAAACCGAGGGTTTTGTCTGTGCGATACAGGATCAGGTTATTAAGACGAACAACTATCGGAGATACATCCTAAGGGATGGCACCGTCGACATCTGTCGAGCCTGTTGCCGTCCCGGGGAGTCGCTTCGGCATGTCATCTCCGGTTGTTCAGCGCTTTCTAACTCTAAGTATCTGCACAGACATAACCTAGTAGTCAGGATCTTACACCAGGAGCTCTCTCTGAAATGCGGTCTCGTGGATCGGAGACTGCCTTACTATAAATACTCGCCGGAAGCCGTGCTCGAAAATGACTGCGCTAGGCTCTATTGGGACCGGTCCATTATCACGGACAGAACGATTCATGCAAACAAGCCTGACATCGCGTTGATGGACCGGGCACAGTCGAGAATATTATTGGTCGACATCACCATTCCATGTGACGAGAACCTCGTGAAAGCCGAAACAAGAAGACAAAATATCAGGACCTGGCTCACGAGGTAACCGACATGTGGGATGGTATGTCGACCGAAATTATTCCGATCGTCGTCTCTGCGAATGGGTTAATTCCAGTCAGCCTCTCGGAACATCTGAGGCGGCTGGGACGGACCGCTCCGAGCTCAAATGCAGAAGGCGGTGCTACTCGATACCGCTCGCATTGTCCGCCGGTTTCTATCCCTTTCTCCCTAACCCTCGGCCGTCTGGTCTCCCCTGCCGGGAGCTTCCATCTGGTTGGGTTTTAATTATCTATTTAATTTTATTATATATATATAATTTATAAAATATTATTTATATTATTATATTTATTTATACAACCAAACCAGATGAGTAAATATAGAAATACCCCAAAAAATAATAATTTAGTAATTCCTTGGAATTATTACTTTAATATAAATAAGAACATTTATTAGAGTATTATTACTTCTTATGACTTTTTTCGTAATTAGATATTCTTTCTCGCTTTTATTAGGAATTATTTCAGAGTTGACATAAATTTCGTGTAATGATTTTTCAGATGAAAGCCGGGGTTGGTCCTACTCTGTCTACAATTTTCATAACATGGGTCTGCGTTTGTTTTTGGGCACCGATAATTTGGCCCGATTTACACACGTTGCCCACATGGATAGTGAGCAGCGATCACTAGAGGTTTTATTAATATGACAATAAATAGACATTATCAATTTGTTTTATTCATATCACAGCATGATTATAGCATTAAATTAATCGAATTTCATAGTAATTGAGTAATATTAATAAGCTGCAAACGTTTTTTAACAAGGTTTTTCAAATTAACTTTTATTTCTCCATACTAATTCCATGTTGCACGTTATCAAGAATAAATACAACAATAATTGAATAATACAACCTTACATAAGTATACCGCCCGATCGTGAGCACTTGTGGTTACAAGGAATTGAGCAGTGGGTAACGTGGAATCGAGCAATATACACTCACAACACCACTTTCTTTGTCAGTTAGCTTCAAGAAACACCGCTCGTGAGCTTTGGCATTCGTGCCTTACATACCTTACACTTGGAACTTTCGAGCGCTCGTCGCCGACCAGTTGCTTACAAATGCTTAGATTGCTAATGAGATAAGTATTTCTGACAAACGAATGCTTCGCTATCAATAGAATTTTAACAACCACGAGAATAATCGTTGTCGAATGCAATGATAATCGTGGTAGCCTAGTTAAAGTGGGTGCTCTTACTAGGGAATACTTTAATTTTATGAAATTACCAAGGTCACGCTCACACCATAGTGCGAACGTAGTTTTAGAACCGATCACTAAAATTGTTAATAGCGATTATAAATGCAGAGTTTACCATGAGCCGGACGGTGAAGGAAAACTTCGTGAGAAATCGTTCTTAAGAAATAAAAAAATATATTATTTCAAGAATGTGAGGTTCGCCAACTACACTGTAGCAGCGGTGCAGACACTTCCCGGCTCCACTTTCAAAAGTATGAAAAGGAGGCCTTTTCCCAGCGCTGGGCATTTGCAGGCTGCTACATTAATTTACTTACTTCAATTGGACCGCTTCAATCATTCGAAACAAGAAAGAAGATATATATTCAAAGCAAAACAAAAAAAAATTACAATAACAAAAAATACAAATTTACTGGAAGTATTATTCCCAGTTTTATCTCAATTAGAATCACAGAACAAATGAGAACACTCGTAGATTTTAGTAAAATAGGACGGTGGTAATAAAATAGCGATGAATGGTTAAAATGCAATCTAAGTACGATCTCAACTCGTTTTATACCCTTCACGTGAGGTAATCGGAGGCTCGCCACCCCTCCCTCTCCACTTACCCTTCCCCAAATATCCTCAAAGCCCGGAAACGCACCTTCAGCTCATCTGGTGTTAATGTACGTGGTCGACGGTAATCACTACCCATGAGCCGCATGCTCGTTTGGCTTCTTCAGTATATATAAATAATCCAAAAAAGGCAGCGATATTCGTCGTGACTAAAAGTTTAATGACATCGGCAAGAGCGGCGACCAGCATATCATTATGGGCGCGATAGTGACTACAAACGGGGAAAGTTTACTAGGTCGTTGACCAGAGTATCATTGGCTTAGTTAATTAGTAGCGCAAACAGATCTTGCAGCAAACTAAAAACTAAAAAATATTCCTGTTACTAAATTACTATACTTACATCACATTTGTGTATGACTTAGAAATAGCCTGTAGAATATGCGGTTGAATTTAATGTCGTAACGTCGCATCCAGTCTGTATAAGTTAAAAAAAAGGATAAAAGATAAAGGACCTGAATAAAACAAGGGACTTCACCTCAAAAATGTAATAACCAACCAACCACCAAAGCCAACCAACTTAAAATAACATATTTATTATATAAATTAAAATATTTATACACTTTTAGCATGGGCCCATTCTGGCACTGATGCTAAGTCAGGCCAGATTACAGGTGCCCACAGATAAATAGCTGCCCAAGAAATAATTATAGTAGATAATGTAGGCCCAGTTCCAGCGATAATCTGTGAATGAAAATTTTTAATTCATGTTAACTTACACTTTTCTGTTAGAAATAGCTTTTATTATAATATTTCATACGTTTATAATAGCCTTAAATGGTCCACAGGTGGACGTAAAGCAGATACGACTAGCAGGGTTAACACATGGTTAGGCTGACTGATTGACAAAGTCAGACTTTCTAGAGACAGCTGACAAAAAATGAAGTGGTTAACGTTTCAAAAATTATAATAATTCCCTATAAACATGGACACTCTCTCTTTTACATATCCCATATGTCGTTCGAGGTGAATGCCGGACAATGACATATCGCAAAGTTTTAGCACACGCTTAACAGTCGGATCAAATTCAGCTCTTGACAAAGACCCAAGATTTATAAGTAATTTTTTTTCATCTACAGTGACTGAACTTAATAATTGTTAATAATTTCACAAAAGTAATTAAAAATTCGTGTACCATTTTAACTGTTGGAATTTTCGCAGCACTTTGTACGACGAGATTACCAGGTGTACCGACGGGTAAAATAAAACAATAAGAAGCTGAAAACCCTCCAGCTATTGCATACCACAATGGGTTTCTACTAATCTCTTTAGCCTATAAATTTTAAAAATATACGTAGTATTATAATATAAAAGAAGTAAATGCTTATGGTACAAATATTGATTTTATAAAAGTGTATAACAAAGTGAATTTGACTTTTTAAATGAAGATTTTTATTTAAGAATAAGATTTTTCCACATTTTAAATGCTTAGGTTTTTGTACATGTGACGATTTCGATTACCATTCCGAAATTGTAATACGGATTTTAAACATTGTAAAAATATTTAAATAACATAAGTGGTAAAGAACGACCTAGAGAGGAAATATCTAATTTTTCATTGGCATAATTTTCATTTATTTTCGTATAATCTACGATACAAAAATAATTAAAGAGACCAATGGTCGAACGCCCCTATAATGATGTCTTGTTATCCTTTACTTACCTGACATACCTTTTGTATCACCGCGATAATGGACCCCTTTTTCAGAAGAACTACTATCAAACTTGAAAAAGGTCATCAAGTATTGCTGGAAGCTATTGCCAAGTTTTATTAAAAATATAGGATAAAAATTCTCTTATTCCTTTCTCGCCCGCAAGTAAAGTAATCTAGTTATTTCGGAATGTCATTCTAATTATGAACGTAAAATACATAAACTGTATTTAATAATATTACATTTCATTGTCCGTATAGCAACTAATTCAATAAATTCAAATATTCTTACCAACTGCATTACTATAGGTACAAACACATTGCAAACGACGACGTTAGAAGCGAAATTTGTAACGAAGACAACCACAATTATTATCATTAGAATTATTATGGAGTTGGGCAACACCTTCAAATTTTGCAAAGATTCGCCAATTTTTTCATTTAACCCAGTCTTCGTAGCAGCATCAGAAAGGGCAAAACCTCCACCTGCAAATAGTCATACAATAATATAATGTACTCGTACATCAAAGAATCACACGTGTCATCCGGACCGAAACTAAGATTCCTCGTGTCTTGTAACTGGATGGTGATAGATAGATCAAAATAATGACCTACATAGATAAATTATCATATATACATATTACATAAACACCTATAACTCGGGAAAAACGTTTATATTCATAATATTAATGTTTTCACCTAAATGTGATTCCAGTCCGCAAACGTCAACTTTAAATAAGATAAGACAAAACTGCTGTAATACATTATCGCTGCCTTATTTTACAATGCAACGACGTCCATCATCAAATAAGTTTTAGAAGTTATAAGAAAACTAACCAAATTATGGCCTAAAATCTATCAGAATTTATTGAACTCTTCAAACCGGATAGGAAACACCTATAGTGCGCGGGTACCGGAATTGCACTGACTACCTCACCAGTGGTCCATGGTGAGTGTGGGTAAAGTTTCCAAGTCACGCGTGGAAGTTTCACCCACACTCATTAATTTATTGTGTTAGTCACACAGACTGATGAAGATTCTGTTACGATTTTATTACTCTTTGTCCATAGTTTATAAGAGCTATGATAAGATAATGATTACGCTAAAATTAACTAAAATTAAGTTTAACTTACCCAACAGAAACATAAAACTGTAGGGTAAAACAGCGTTCATAGTTTTCCAGTCAAGCACTGAAGTAATGCGGCCTTTAGGCAAGTCTTCGTGGTCTAAAATCAAATTTAAATTGAAGGACAATGAAATTGAAATGTGCTGGACACATATTTCGATATAACTGACAACCTATAGGGAAGTTTCTGAGTGGTTCTTGAACCTCGTATAGCAAAAGCTGTGAAGACTGGAACCTACAAGATGGAGCGGCTACTCGTATACATTTGCGGGAAATCGAAGAGAAGGCGCTTTCTGCAGCCTTATAGGGCTTTTTTTAGGCAGTGGACTAAAGACAGTTCTACCGATGAAAGAAACTGAAATAAAATTGTACATATTACCTATTCTCAAGAAAAGAAGAGCCAACAATCTACCCTTCCTCCCACAAGAGCATAAAAGATAACACAATGTACCTATACAAAATCAAATACTCTTCAACACGCCAATTCCAAAACACAAGGACTACAACCTATGTATATATAGTCACTGAGTAATCTATATGTTGTTTTAATTGTTTTTAAAGGTAAATCGCAGAGAACAAATGATTCAACATTTAATACTTTCGTAATAAATAATGGGGTCATTTCTTTAAGATAACACAAGGCACAATTTAATTTTTCCTTTCGTAATCGTGGGATAGCTTCTACTAACATCTTTAACATAATGAACCTCAGAAAAGTGACATCTTATTCCAATAACCGACAAGAGAAATATTGTGATAACGATGAATTCGAAATAGTTCGACATAACAAAACACTGAATTTAAAAAATATCTGTGACACTTTATTTTAAAATCGACTTTATAACATAATAGAGATAATACGTATTTCCATTTACTTACACTTTGCCGTGAAGTTTTTGAAAAATGACAGGTTCGATGGTGAAAGTAACATGAGGAAAGCTATTAAAGCGGCTAATGCTGAATCTCGAATACTAAAGGACAACAATATATAATTAGGAACTCCATATTTTTTTTAGTTTTAATAAAACTATGATTATAAAAACTTACAATTTCACTGGTTTATCAAAGTATTTCTCAAGAAAGTCACCCCATCCTTCAAATATTTGAGGAGAACGGCAAAAGAATAAAACCATTGCGCCGCCAAATAAAATAATTGTCATCTAAAATTTCAAATAACTTTCGTAAATATTTGATTTTCTTTTAGGTTAGACCAATCAACGTTAATCACCATGTACAAATGAAGATTGCCAAATTTGATATTCTGTAAGTATCAGAATACTTACAAATTCCCAAAAGGTCAGCCTTCCAAGTTTTTTCCAATCATCATCAACAGCTCTTTTCGCGGCCGCTACACCTTCGGGTGTAATAATAGCTTGTTTAGCGGCAGCACTACCTGGTCTATAATATGATACTTCAATTATACAGTTAAACACGTAAAGTTTTATATATACTCGTACAAGTTCTTCCAACTGAACTAGGGGAAAACCGTCGTGAGGAAACTTGCATATCTGAGAAATAATAAAAAATATTACTTCGCGAAGTCCACCAACCACTGCAGCAGGGAGGCGGACCACTCACGGCTCCTAAACACCTTCAGATATTGGTGGAGGAGGATTTTGCTCAGCACAGGGCATTTATTTACAGGCTGCTACTTCTTCAGGCTACACTAAAATACCGGCAATGCTATTTAGGCGGATTATGATTTTTGAAGTAGAAGTATGAATAAGAACAACTGTGTCTATTAGCAAACTAACTCCCTCAGACTTTTTTTTCAGCGTGCCAGTGACTTGAAGCGAGGGTAGCGAAGCAAGGCCATATTGTTGATAGGTTTTTGACATACGTCTGGTAGCTCTAGAGAACTTTTAGTGCAAATGTATCTTGTGTAAAATTGTAAAATGTACTTATCCGTAACTTACACTTTGAAACAATTGAAATGATAGCAGAGTCGTTGGGGCTTACAAATTAGGATACCAGAGTCCAATCCCCTATGTTTTTATTAAACTGATATTTGGTTATGACCCAGAAATAGCATGTATGATGTAGAATATAAGGTTTAATTGAATCCTTCGCCTCCAACCTACCGTATGTGAATGAAATTTGAATTGATAAGCTTTTGGTTACTTAACTCACTGAACTAAACGCAAAAGCACAAGAGGTCTTCGGGCCGTTATTATGCGCAGTCGTGACCCCGGTCGAGCTGGCCCATTGGAGCAGCACCAAAAGCCGCCGCGTTCACCTACGTAACGAACCTATTATTATGTTGTTATTTATGATATTAATACGACTAATTTTAATAAATACCTGAAATATCCAAAATATAATACTATCATGTTTAGAAACATGACGGCTTCCATCAAAATCATATACGGAATTGAAAACGCTGAAAATTTCGGGAACGATAGATATTCTGGTGCGTCTGGATAAGTCCTATGAACAAGATGATTTATTTGATTATTTATTTTATATCTTTTTTGTGGTAATGGCCGTATAACATAATGTACTATTTTATGATTAAGTTTTTTTTACATATTTTTATGATAACTTTTGTTAATTTAAAATAATAATCTGAATATTAAAAAAAAAATGTTCTAAGGATCTATTTTCTTATTATTATTGCAATTAGCTTTAACGTACTTTTGAAAAAGTCCTTTCAACGCTAAATTAGTTGCAGTACCGACTAAAGTTCCAATTCCACCTGTATTAAAATAAAAAAGGGAAAATAAATAGTTTTCAATCAGCCTTTAAGTTATATTTAGTGATATTGTAGACACTAGGTGAATATAATTACGACTTATTTACGTTATACGAAACTGTTGAGAACCGTATTCACAAGTGATGACGGTCTTAAATTACAAAGTGATTTCAAAGTGCTCGAATAAACAAGTTTTCTTAATGCAAATAAATGTCATTAGATGACTTACTTTGTTAAAACTTCTCCTATATTACATAAATATAAAATATTACTAAATTTTAATAATAAAACTCCTAGTAGTTCTGTGATTCAGAAAAGACTTTCTACGACTATAAGGACACAAACATTACTCCACAAAGACTGATCAGAAAATAAGAGTTGTAGTAAGGATTATGAAGAATTCATATTACGAATTATTAAATTTCAGGTTCTCATCCATACGAAAGAAAGTAACTATATGCTGTTATGCAGAAATAATATTTGTAGGTGGTACAGCGAGGAGTTTACTTATGTTGTTCCTTGTAATAAAGAATTAATTATTGAATTTAATATTTACGTAATGTTTTCGGTACCTATCAAAAATCACAAAGCATTATTCACTCGTAATTCGCATCATTTCCATTCATAACTGATCAAACAGATTAAGCAATTGATAAATATAATATTATTTTGTTTACAACTTTGTATAGTAATGGCCGTATAACATAATGTACTATTTTATGATTAAGTTTTTTACATATTTTTATGATAACTTTTGTTAATTTAAAATAATAATCTGAATATTAAAAAAAAAATGTTCTAAGGATCTATTTTCTTATTATTATTGCAATTAGCTTTAACGTACTTTTGAAAAAGTCCTTTCAACGCTAAATTAGTTGCAGTACCGACTAAAGTTCCAATTCCACCTGTATTAAAATAAAAAAGGGAAAATAAATAGTTTTCAATCAGCCTTTAAGTTATATTTAGTGATATTGTAGACACTAGGTGAATATAATTACGACTTATTTACGTTATACGAAACTGTTGAGAACCGTATTCACAAGTGATGACGGTCTTAAATTACAAAGTGATTTCAAAGTGCTCGAATAAACAAGTTTTCTTAATGCAAATAAATGTCATTAGATGACTTACTTTGTTAAAACTTCTCCTATATTACATAAATATAAAATATTACTAAATTTTAATAATAAAACTCCTAGTAGTTCTGTGATTCAGAAAAGACTTTCTACGACTATAAGGACACAAACATTACTCCACAAAGACTGATCAGAAAATAAGAGTTGTAGTAAGGATTATGAAGAATTCATATTACGAATTATTAAATTTCAGGTTCTCATCCATACGAAAGAAAGTAACTATATGCTGTTATGCAGAAATAATATTTGTAGGTGGTACAGCGAGGAGTTTACTTATGTTGTTCCTTGTAATAAAGAATTAATTATTGAATTTAATATTTACGTAATGTTTTCGGTACCTATCAAAAATCACAAAGCATTATTCACTCGTAATTCGCATCATTTCCATTCATAACTGATCAAACAGATTAAGCAATTGATAAATATAATATTATTTTTGTTTACAACTTTGTATAGTAATGGCCGTACTTAATAAATAAAAATTAAAACAAAACAAATTTTTCTTTAGATCATAGTCATAGCGTAAAAATCTTACCGATTGTTGCAGAAAACGTAGCAGAACAAAAGTAGCATGTAGTTAAATCAGATGCAACTTTCTCGCCTTCGCTATTTAATTCATACATTTTTAATAGTTTTTGCTGCAATAAAACTTTGAATCAGGACTACCAACTACCATATCTCCAAAGTACTTTTTTTAAACAGTTTTAATTATCTCTCATTGGAGGTTTAATTAATTTAACGAACATGTAATATTTCAATATCAAAAACTTGCGATATTTATAAGATAAGATACGTACTTCTTCAAAAACCTTTAATAAAGCAAAAATAATGGGCACCATCATAGTTGTAGCCGCAGTATTTGTAATCCACATAGAAACAAATGTAGTTACGATACACATTGCCAATAATAGCCTGTGAATAAATCATAACCTTATTTATCCCAAATGTACTTATAACAATACGTAACGCTTTAAAAAAAATCGAATACTTATAGATTTCAAATTATTCTAAAGTCTTAATAAGTAATTGAATTAGTAAAAACTTCATCCGACTATATTATCACAAAACGTTCAACTGTTAGTTCAATAGTAGGTTAATTTCAATTTTGATTAATTTATATCACTATTTACTATTGAGTGGATTTTCTTTTAATATTATTTATTATTATTACTAAGGAGGAAAACTGGATTTTCCAGACGAGGAAATCTCATAACTTCCGACAAATGGCGGATTAACCATTTGCAAAAATGTCACATTGAAAATATATCAAGTCGATAGTAGCGTATCAAGTACGAAATATTCACAATCTGCTTGTCAATCGTGACAATTAAGGTAAATCCCTTCTTATGGAAGAGGTCAATGTTCAAAGTTTTAATCTACTTCAGAACTTCTATACGATATTCCTAATAAAAATCTGTTATAGTATAATAGACTAAACAATTTATATTGTGTATGGTATCTGTAGTTTCTGCATTACGGCAACTTATAATTTATGGTTATGAATTGTGTTTGTTCTGCTAGTATTGTTTCGGTGCATATTTATCTGTTCTTTAATATATAGTTTACGTTGATTCTTCTATTATAGTCATTAATTTTTGGTCACAGGTAGCATATACTGTCTTATTGTATACCTATAACCATATCTAACATTTTCGTCATAATAAACTTAAATGCATAAACAAAGCATTAATAGTAACCTGAAATGAGTGAAACCTAGGGTCCGAATTGCTAATAAAACAAGGGCGCTTATGGAGACCCACAAACTGTTCTATACAAGAAGCGAGAATGAGACTTCCCAGAAACATTAGCATAGTGTCCTAAAAATAAAAAATAAATAATGAGAAACGAACCTGTTTAAAAATTATGTTTTAGCTGTTTTCGAATGATCTTATTTACAATATCAAAAGAGACTTTCTACGACTATAAGGACACAAACATTACTCCACAAAGACTGATCAGAAAATAAGAGTTGTAGTAAGGATTATGAAGAATTCATATTACGAATTATTAAATTTCAGGTTCTCATCCATACGAAAGAAAGTAACTATATGCTGTTATGCAGAAATAATATTTGTAGGTGGTACAGCGAGGAGTTTACTTATGTTGTTCCTTGTAATAAAGAATTAATTATTGAATTTAATATTTACGTAATGTTTTCGGTACCTATCAAAAATCACAAAGCATTATTCACTCGTAATTCGCATCATTTCCATTCATAACTGATCAAACAGATTAAGCAATTGATAAATATAATATTATTTTTGTTTACAACTTTGTATAGTAATGGCCGTACTTAATAAATAAAAATTAAAACAAAACAAATTTTTCTTTAGATCATAGTCATAGCGTAAAAATCTTACCGATTGTTGCAGAAAACGTAGCAGAACAAAAGTAGCATGTAGTTAAATCAGATGCAACTTTCTCGCCTTCGCTATTTAATTCATACATTTTTAATAGTTTTTGCTGCAATAAAACTTTGAATCAGGACTACCAACTACCATATCTCCAAAGTACTTTTTTTAAACAGTTTTAATTATCTCTCATTGGAGGTTTAATTAATTTAACGAACATGTAATATTTCAATATCAAAAACTTGCGATATTTATAAGATAAGATACGTACTTCTTCAAAAACCTTTAATAAAGCAAAAATAATGGGCACCATCATAGTTGTAGCCGCAGTATTTGTAATCCACATAGAAACAAATGTAGTTACGATACACATTGCCAATAATAGCCTGTGAATAAATCATAACCTTATTTATCCCAAATGTACTTATAACAATACGTAACGCTTTAAAAAAAAAATCGAATACTTATAGATTTCAAATTATTCTAAAGTCTTAATAAGTAATTGAATTAGTAAAAACTTCATCCGACTATATTATCACAAAACGTTCAACTGTTAGTTCAATAGTAGGTTAATTTCAATTTTGATTAATTTATATCACTATTTACTATTGAGTGGATTTTCTTTTAATATTATTTATTATTATTACTAAGGAGGAAAACTGGATTTTCCAGACGAGGAAATCTCATAACTTCCGACAAATGGCGGATTAACCATTTGCAAAAATGTCACATTGAAAATATATCAAGTCGATAGTAGCGTATCAAGTACGAAATATTCACAATCTGCTTGTCAATCGTGACAATTAAGGTAAATCCCTTCTTATGGAAGAGGTCAATGTTCAAAGTTTTAATCTACTTCAGAACTTCTATACGATATTCCTAATAAAAATCTGTTATAGTATAATAGACTAAACAATTTATATTGTGTATGGTATCTGTAGTTTCTGCATTACGGCAACTTATAATTTATGGTTATGAATTGTGTTTGTTCTGCTAGTATTGTTTCGGTGCATATTTATCTGTTCTTTAATATATAGTTTACACGTTGATTCTTCTATTATAGTCATTGGTACAGTCACAGGTAGCATATACTGTCTTATTGTATACCTATAACCATATCTAACATTTTCGTCATAATAAACTTAAATGCATAAACAAAGCATTAATAGTAACCTGAAATGAGTGAAACCTAGGGTCCGAATTGCTAATAAAGCAAGGCGCTTATGAAGTCCTGACTGTTCTATACAAGAAGCGAGAATGAGACTTCCCAGAAACATTAGCATAGTGTCCTAAAAAATAAAAAAATAAATAATGAGAAACGAACCTGTTTAAAAATTATGTTTTAGCTGTTTTTCGAATGATCTTATTTACAATATCAAAAAGAGACTCTTTCTACTAAGCCTTTTACCGTGATGGCAAATACCAATGGCACACAAAGAGCAATATTTACTAATAAAATATCTACAATGAAGCATATTTTGTAATATGTTTTAAAATATTTTATGTACATAAAATATGTGTTTTAACAGGCACACACTGATATGATAAAAAATTCAGAGTAGCAGCATACAAAAGTTACAACTTACATTCATGTAAGCCTTACTGGTCGTGGCAGTGCTATTGACTCCGGTTAATGGAAATATAATAAGTGGCAGAAACGATGTTACAGGTAGAGGTATACATTCTGTTACCCAGTAAATAGCCATTATAACGAGGCAGAATGCACACCATTGGTAAGTCTAAAAACCATAAAGTCAAATATCAGTAAATTGATTAAAAAAAAATTCAGTACGGTAGCGGCGTAAGAAACTGCCGCCTTCTTTCTTTCCGTGGGTATTGTAGGAGGCGACTAAAACACCTTGAACATCTCATCGCAACTTCCGGGAGCATTGCGACGAGTCTTGACGTCACCCACTGACGTCCCGTCAAGACTAAAAGCTTGAAAAAAGCCCGTTAACTAACTGAGTCTGCTAGATGAAAACACATAATTTCTGCATGATTGGAGAGGCCAATTATCAGCATTATACTAACAAGCTAATAAAGAAGAAAAATTTAAAAAATATTAATAATTAAATTGACGCGTATTCCTTTTATCTTTCTGCAAAAGAGTGAGTACAAATATCAAAACAAATACTGATATGTTCTGTTTCTTCTTCGTCATCAGCCCCGTATAAGTCCACGACTGGACGTACTTTTACATGAATGCAACAACAAAAGCTGACATGCATGCATGGATATAAGCGGATAAGTAAGTGAGCGCAATACCGGAACGGCGAATAGGAATTATCTTACCTTACCTTATCCACCTATATGAAGTATCTAATACTAACTTATATTAAAAATAAGTAAAAGAGACCTGCGTCGGAGGTGGTAATATAATGGACAGTGCTATAAGTGGTGTTATCACACAAACCAGTCCTCTCCAATATGCAATGCAGAAGTATTTTACTCTGTCCTTTAGCGACAGTGGCGATTCGTCCGGTGTTTTAGTGAAACTATGAAGAAAATACATAAATATAGAACATTATTTTAATAAATTGAAATAAATATTCAAACTAATATCAACTTTTGCCACTCGCGAAGTAATATAACTGATTGCGATGAAAAGTTTTCTTATATTCATTTCGAACATTTTTATTTAATTTCATACTTACTGCATTTTAAAATCACAGTTATTTTGTTACATAAACTTAATATAATGCGTAAAATACAGTATTCGGACGTAAGCATTAAACAATATTAGGCGTCGGACAGATTTTCAAAAAGTACGAAATATTTTTTTTAAAGAAGATTTCATGACTCTTAGTGGACAGCAGTATAAGTAGCAATTAGTTAAAATTAAAATGATTACATACTTTTTGTGGCATTATAATACTTATTAACCCTAAAAATAATACTTACTTTCTTAATTAAGACGTAGGGAAGTGACGATCCCTCCGTCCATCAGCTTAACAGTTTGAGTGACAAAACGGTCCCTACGGCAAAATCAGTCAGCACCCCACCAAGAGGTGTTGACCCAGTGTGTCGGCAATAACCAGGGAGGGTGTAAAGGACAATGTGCAAATGGCCTGACGATATAAAGCGGTACCGGTACGGGCGTCTTCCGTAAAACAATTCCCAAAAATGATGATGGAAAATAATCGAACTCGCACGGGGTTGCTGCCTAGGGGCGTCCAAGGTGCGCCTGGAGTAGACGCTGGACGCGGTAGCATGCGGCCCGCCAGTTGAACGCAAGGTGCTGTACAATCATCTAGTAGCAATTTTGAACGTGGTAGAGCCAAGCGGCAGCTTTTGCTGCTGCTCGAACGGACTGGTAACCACCCTCCCATCACCCAAATACCCAGCAACGCACTGGCAGCACTTCTGGTGTTAAAGAAAAACACGGCGCATCCAGAATCCCTACCAGCTGGCTTGGTATCTGCGGACTTGGTATATCCAGGACCCTGGAATCAGCATCCGCCGCGGACATTCATGACCGCCGCATGCAATGGACAGGTAAACATTAACGCATTGGGGGCGTATTTTAGGCCAAAAGGGGAAGAAACTGCAAAACCTGATATACTGAGTTCGCTACATCATTCATTCGAAAACATTTGATAGTGCCGAACTCGAACGACTGAGTCGTGAGGATATTCCCCCATCGAATGAAAATTCTACAGCTGAAGATACTGCTCCACAGATTGCCATCAATCATACAGGTATCGATGTTGCTGTAGATCTTCCCATCAACCAAGTAATAGAGCCAATGCCATATTGTAGAAGGCGATTATGGAAACGCACGAAATATCTCTCGAAAATCGACCACGACTCTCCCGCGTTCTAAGTAGGCGCAATGGCACTGGCACATACATATGGTTTCCCCCAGTATAACTCTGATAATAACTTTGCACAATTCAGCATGCTATATAATAAAATGGTATGTAATAATACCTTCTTCTTCACAATAATCACCCGAAACAGCACGTTAGTCGTTTATTCCATAAGGTTTTTCTTTTTTAACATTGTAATTGATTAAGTAGCATGCTACTCAATTACAGATGATGATGGTGATGATTAATCATTTATTTAGGCATAAAATATCTTGCACTTGGTATAGATATTTCAACTGACTCGCACTTTAGACTAACGTAGTGTTTGTGATTTCCATCTAGGTCATTATAAAAAGTCAAATATTTTTCTGGTTTTCCCTCTAATCGATTTTAATGTACGTACGTGTGTACGTAGAGATACGAGATTTTTGGGACCCTTCTATTATTATTATAAGAAAATACTATAAATACTCATTTTGAGTATTTATAGTATTTTCTTGATACTTCATTTAAGAATTTTTAAATCTAATTTTATTTATAAACTTTATTGTTTTCACCGTAACGCAGGTTACAAAGGCCGGATTTATTGCCCGGTCATATTCAACCAGTCAACCCATGAGGTAGCCGGTGATTCAATTAATAATAAGACATGACAATTACTTAGGACTAATTATAAAACAAACCTAGATAAATGGATGTTACATAATGAAATTAAAAAGAAGTAAAAAAATTGTGCGCGCTCTCACTACCCTCTATTCTATCCTGATGTCTCCTACTGCTCCTTCCCACTTTCGTTTCCTTTGCTCAAACCACGACAGAACCCTACGTTCGTCTAATAATCTCCTACTCCAGTGTCCCTCACATACTTCATGCTTTGTCCGTTCATCCTTTCCTGTTCAATCCGTACTTCTTTGGAATGCGCTCCCACTCGAAATCAGACGCGTCTAACAGTCGGTACATATTTAAAATGAAAGCTAAGGAACATATCCTTAAAAAAATGGCAGAATCATCTCAGTAATAGTCTATTTTTATGTATATTTAATATTTAATTTATTAATGTATTTAAAAATTATAAATTTATGTACGTACGTGTGTGTTTATTTATTATTATATATATATTTATCATTGTATGCGTAGTTAAATATTGCATCTACATATAGATTTAAATTTTTTTTTTCTCTCTTTAGTTCTCTCTATTCTATCACCTACACCTACTTCATTTCATGTCTGCATCGTCCAAAGGTTGACTGATAGAGAATGCTTCTAGCATTAAGTCCGCCTATATACATTTTCATGTATATGAAGTTGAATAAATAAATAAATAAATTGTAACTAGCAAGAGCAATAATTATCAATAACTAAGATTGTGTACAAGCGTTAATAATGCGGATTAAAAAATATGATATCGCAGGTTCGAACCCGCCATTCGACTATTGTCGTGAACCACACCAGATGCAAGCTCTAAGACTTAGCGGAAGTGGTTAACAGGAATAATTGTAATCTTAGATGCATTTCTATCATAGTTTGAAGAAAAAAAATTATCGAGGAACAACTTACATTCGTTTATTCACACTACGTTTATTCACATAGTTATTTTTTAAATTTACAGCCCTGAAATAAAGACGCCGGAGTAGCATTCGGCTAAAACAGATATACCTAGCCCGAAGCCCGGCAACAGGCGAGTGTGCGCCCTGCCGAACCGGGCCACGTGAGAGTTTTTGTTCCCGCCCGTCAGTTGGGCGGCTCTACGGCCCGGGACGCGCGTCTTTGTTGTTTGTTCGTAGCAAATACCGCGAAAATCGAAATAAATATTTTCTTTTTTTTAATGGACGTAAAATCATTTTAGCCAGTGTTAACACGTGACAATAACGAAATAAATACGTAAATGTAGCAGTTTGTGTTACGACGTGATTTTTAGCATAATCGGCATAAAAGATGCCTGAAATTATTAAATATTCATGATAGCATCTCACGGGTACCCGAGATCCTGAAACGCTTCTCAACTTGATCAACAGGTCAGATTTCATACATTAATATTAAAAGAGGTCTGCCACCTGTATAACTGCTTATAATGGGTTTTTATTTTAAAAGTTGTTTAACTAGACTTATTTGAATTAATTTTGTTATAGATAATATGTATTTATTTCTTACCTTATATTATCTTAGACTAACTGGAATAACAATACCATTACAGCACGTATAACTGCGCTAAAATGAACATAATCACTGGAAAACCTATTCGGAATGTCTCTACACTCTTATTATCTCTTTACGAGTCATAACTTTAAAACAATTGAAATTCTAGCCCCGATATGGTGTAGGTGAAAAATACTTAGCCATTTGTATACTTAGACTTTTCATTTCGGTTTTGGCTGTATTGTATCGGAATAGAAATGGTGAAGACAAGTAAGTAACCGGAGAGTTAGTTTACTTTTTCGAGCTGAATAATAATCGCAGGAATGAGTCGAGCCGACCGTGGAAGGATTATACTCTCGCAAAATACCAGTATCAGCATGAGTGATTAAACAGAAGATTCATTAACTAGTAACGCCGCCTCGTTACTTCATCTTATAGTACTCAAGTGTAACAACAAATCTGCATTTTGATACTTAATTGATTGACGACGCAGGTCTTTAGTCGCCACAGCGACCACTTAATCTTATAATCAAGCGAACTGTGTGTCTGTAAAACCACTACAAATTACAATTTGTTTTTAATTTTATATTTGATTAAAAATAAGTTTTAGCTAAGATTTTTATCTAATAATGCACAGCTATAGAGATAAATAATATAGATATGTTTATACAAATATTGGAATTGCTAGTGAATTTGATGCATTGCAATAAAGTGAAAGTATTTTATTGGCCAGTCAAATGTCTTCTTCGTTACCGGATTTTAAATCTACCTGATTTTTATTTAAAACGGATATGGGTATATAAGTATGGGTGTATTGTGTGTCAGTATTAAACCTTAGGTGAAGTTACTTAAATGTTAACTGGAAAATGTTAAACAGCTAATACACAAAGTTTGTGTACTTAGGCCAAAGACTATTTGATTTCTTGTATTTACGCGAACACACATATGAAATGAAACTATTTCAGAATTAGATCCGACCAAAAAAATAAATAAAAGTTGACGGTAGCCCGAGTTAACAATGACATATGAACGTCTAATACCTCAGTCCCCCCGTGATCACGGCTGCTGTAAAGCAATCGAAAAGTCGGAAATATGAAAACAAAATTAAACGCGATAAAATCCGTAAATAATAGTTTCATTTCAAGATTCTCTTTTCTTCATTTCAATTTAAGTCTCTTAAAGCAAGCGCCAGCAATCCAAAACTTATTTTTAGGTTGATTAGACCATATACCATACCTTCGCACTAGTAATACTTTTTTTTATGGGAAAGGCTGCTAACGAGCCAGCGGTTCACCTGATGACAAGTATTTTCGTCGCCCACGAACATCTGCAACACCAGAGGTGCTGCAGGAGTGTTGCTCGCTTTTAAGGGTATTTCGGAGAAGGGAGCGAGGATGAGGAAGGGGATGGGGAGGGGGAGAGGGCCTTCGGTTACCCTACTCACCGAACGAAACGCAGATGCACAAGGTGCCTCAACTTCAGGCTGGTATTCTGCGAGCTGTGCTAACCGGTCACCAACCCGGTCGAGCCGGCCCATTCGAGCAGCAGCTAAAGCCGCCGCTTGGCTCTACCACGTTTAATTCTGCTGCACATAATTTGGATTCTGCTTGAAAAATCCATCCAAATGGATTTTTCGATCATTGTGCATCACGTAGGTGAGGTTGTTATTCGGAGAATAAGTGGTACATTCCTCCTAATAATATTGTGTTGAAATTAAACTAGCTAAATTGACTGTGAAATATCATGACACATTATTACTTATTATTAAATAAGAATGATCACTCAATGCTAAATTGTAAATCATAAAATAAATCAACTAAAATATACTGGGATAATTAGCTCGCTTCTCAGACTATTTACGTGATCAAAATTGGTCCTGAAAAATACCACATTCCTTACATAATTTTGGTATGTTTATAATAAACAACAAGTCATTTACTAGCCCAAAGCAAGGATTTAACTAGATTTAAAATTGACTGTTTCTCTTTGAGTTCCTAGTTATACTGTATGACTTGGAACACAAAGAGACACGGATCGGGATTTCTTGTTTTTGATAAGAAGTTCGGGGTCACCAGAAATTACTTAGAAAAACGCATTGACGGTGACAGCGTTCACCGCGCTTCACGTTCCACCGCCTAAAAATCTCTGAAAGCCCATTTGGATACAAATGGAAATCTGTAACCTCTGCCTACCCATACGGATATGGATGACAAGCATGAGTGTTATACATATATTAAGGCGTAAAACGAAGATATTTGTCCAACAATGAAACTCCATCAACACGGGCCTTGTAACTTAATTTTTAATTTACAAGGCAACGATGTAAACCCTTATTATATGAAAAACACACAAACCACAGGGACCGTCCCAAGCAATAGTTAATTTTTTTTTTCTGCGGAAGCCATTTTGCTCTTTCTACCTATTTGAAAATAAACTCTCTAAGAGCGTGTTGTGCACGCACACGTTTCTATATTCGTTCTTCACATTTTATACATAATTATCTTACTACCAAAAATAAATAATTCCTAAATAATACTAAACATTTTCTACAGGTGTACATATTTTATTTTAATTTTCATCTAAAGTGCTTCACAAATATTTATCACAGAAGGGTTAAAATCAATCACAATTTAATTAGAGATCTTAATTTTCATTGCTTCTTATCTTATCACTGTATATCTTATAATATTAACATGTAGACAGTAACCTCTAGAATATCAATAGACAGACAACTAAAATCCGTTGTTGGAGATACTCAGTTTTATCTCAGATATCGAAGAATTATATACAAGTATCTTGGCACAGCAGCATTTCTGTAGCAGTATATTTTATATTAACACTTTACGTTTCATAACAAAGAAACTTCTGTTGTTGCCACACAATTATTATTAAGAGGAATGTAATGTCAATTATAAGATAAGATATACGGACAAATCGAAAATGTAAGGGTTTCTTATGGTATCCTTAAAAGTCGAACAGCAATAAAAAAATATTTTTTAGAATGTCATTCGTTCTTCTCGACTTTTAAATTTATTTTTCCATATAGATATAAATTCTTATTTCATGACTTTGCCATAATTCATAACGTAATGATAGATAAATATACTATTGTAATGGCAGTAAGGGATAATTTTTTTTTCTTCAGATAATTTTATTTGGCTGTTTCAGCTGCTCTAGTAAAACACATCTGGTAGGTCTGGTAAAGTACGATGGTTTTTAATGATGATGAGTTTTTCTACATAGTTACAATAGTGTCATAATGTATTATGTGGCTGGAACATTGCGTTTATTGCACATATCGAAAGCTACAGCCTGAGAGAATTGGATCTATAAAAACAAAATATTAATTACGCGATTTATAGACCTTAAATCATCTCCACTAAATATAATTTCTAATGTTTCGGCACGCCGAGACTTAAATAAAATGAAAATTCAGTAAGATATTATCTAGATACAGAGGAAATTTCGTTACACTATTTTGATATAATTTAAAGTGTTTGTCTAAAAAAATTATTGGTACAGCCTTCATTAATCTGTAAGAAGAAGTATTTACTTATTTATACGCTAATAATAATTATGCATGTGACAGAAATGCAAAGTATCAAAAATGTGGTATTTAAATACTATACGTTACTTAAGAAGAAATCCGTACATCCGTAGTTTGATCTTGTAAAGCGGAAAGGGATCGTAAAATATAACCCCTTTGCTAGTTAAGAATATCGTATTGATTACAAATTTTAATGATCGGAGAGTTGAATTCAGTTAGTTTTACTGATATTGATTTTATATATAAATATCGTTAATCCCATATACATTTCTCGACGTATTACAACAATATAAATTCTATTGTTATAGAAGCAAATGTATTTTCACAGAAAAAGTATTAAAAATGTAGAGTTCTTTGAATAGTATTCAATACCATGAGCTAAAGAATAGTGCACTTTAGGAATTCCTTGAATTACTATGTAATAAATTATAAAATTTCAAATTGCAAATGTCTCGACCCTGGTACAGTTTTGTTTTATGAAAAAAGGGGCAAATGAGCTAGCAGCTCACCTGATGGTTAGTGATTACCGTCGTCCATGACCATCTGCAACACGGTAAGGGGTTTGGGAGAGAGTGGGCCTCCGGTTACCTCAATCACAAAACAAAACGTAGAAATACAAGATGCCCTACTTCACGCCGATGTTCTGGTGGGCCGTGGGACTACTCCAGTCGAGCCGGCCCATTCGAGCAGCAGCTAAAGCCGCCGCTTGGCTCTACCACGTTTAATTCTGCTGCACATAATTTGGATTCTGCTTGAAAAATCCATCCAAATGGATTTTTCGATCATTGTGCATCACGTAGGTGAGGTTGTTATTCGGAGAATAAGTGGTACATTCCTCCTAATAATATTGTGTTGAAATTAAACTAGCTAAATTGACTGTGAAATATCATGACACATTATTACTTATTATTAAATAAGAATGATCACTCAATGCTAAATTGTAAATCATAAAATAAATCAACTAAAAATATACTGGGATAATTAGCTCGCTTCTCAGACTATTTACGTGATCAAAATTGGTCCTGAAAAATACCACATTCCTTACATAATTTTGGTATGTTTATAATAAACAACAAGTCATTTACTAGCCCAAAGCAAGGATTTAACTAGATTTAAAATTGACTGTTTCTCTTTGAGTTCCTAGTTATACTGTATGACTTGGAACACAAAGAGACACGGATCGGGATTTCTTGTTTTTGATAAGAAGTTCGGGGTCACCAGAAATTACTTAGAAAAACGCATTGACGGTGACAGCGTTCACCGCGCTTCACGTTCCACCGCCTAAAAATCTCTGAAAGCCCATTTGGATACAAATGGAAATCTGTAACCTCTGCCTACCCATACGGATATGGATGACAAGCATGAGTGTTATACATATATTAAGGCGTAAAACGAAGATATTTGTCCAACAATGAAACTCCATCAACACGGGCCTTGTAACTTAATTTTTAATTTACAAGGCAACGATGTAAACCCCTATTATATGAAAAACACACAAACCACAGGGACCGTCCCAAGCAATAGTTAATTTTTTTTTTCTGCGGAAGCCATTTTGCTCTTTCTACCTATTTGAAAATAAACTCTCTAAGAGCGTGTTGTGCTGCACACACACGTTTCTATTCGTTCTTCACATTTTATACATAATTATCTTACTACCAAAATAAATAATTCCTAAATAATACTAAACATTTCTACAGGTGTACATATTTTATTTTAATTTTCATCTAAAGTGCTTCACAAATATTTATCACAGAAGGGTTAAAATCAATCACAATTTAATTAGAGATCTTAATTTTCATTGCTTCATCTTATCACTGTATATCTTATTATATTATGTGAACCAGTAACCTCCTAGAATATCAATAGACAGACAACTAAAATCCGTTGTTGGAGATACTCAGTTTTATCTCAGATATCGAAGAATTATATCTGCAGTATCTTGGCACAGCAACATTTCTGTAGCAGTATATTTTATATTAACACTTTACGTTTCATAACAAAAAAGAAACTTCTGTTGTTGCCACTGAAAAATTATTATTAAGAGAATGTAATGTCAATTATAAGATAAGATATACGGACAAATCAATGTAAGGGTTTCTTATGGTATCCTTAAGTCAGACAACAATAAAAAAATAATATTTTTAGAATGTCATTCGTTCTTCTCGACTTTTTAATTTTGTTTTCTCATATAGATATAAATTCTTATTTCTTGACTTTTCCATAATTCATAACAATGATAGATAAATATACTATTGTAATGGCAGTAAGGGATAATTTTTTTCTTCAGATAATTTTATTTGGCTGTTTCAACTGTATATAGTAAAACACATCGTGGGTCTGGTAAAGTACGATGGTTTTAATGATGATGAGTTTTCTACATAGTTACAATAGTGTCATAATGTATTATGTGGCTGGAACATTGCGTTTATTGCACATATCGAAAGCTACAGCCTGAGAGAATTGGATCTATAAAAACAAAATATTAATTACGCGATTTATAGACCTTAAATCATCTCCACTAAATATAATTTCTAATGTTTCGGCACGCCGAGACTTAAATAAAATGAAAATTCAGTAAGATATTATCTAGATACAGAGGAAATTTCGTTACACTATTTTGATATAATTTAAAGAGTGTTTGTCTAAAAAAAATTATTGGTACAGCCTTCATTAATCTGTAAGAAGAAGTATTTACTTATTTATACGCTAATAATAATTATGCATGTGACAGAAATGCAAAGTATCAAAAAATGTGGTATTTAAATACTATACGTTACTTAAGAAGAAATCCGTACATCCGTAGTTTGATCTTGTAAAGCGGAAAGGGATCGTAAAATATAACCCCTTTGCTAGTTAAGAATATCGTATTGATTACAAATTTTAATGATCGGAGAGTTGAATTCGGTTAGTTTTACTGATATTGATTTTATATATAAATATCGTTAATCCCATATACATTTCTCGACGTATTACAACAATATAAATTCTATTGTTATAGAAGCAAATGTATTTTCACAGAAAAAAAGTATTAAAAAATGTAGAATTCTTTGAATAGTATTCAATACCATGAGCTAAAGAATAGTGCACTTTAGGAATTCCTTGAATTACTATGTAATAAATTGTAAAATTTCAAATTGCAAATGTCTCGACCCTGGTACAGTTTTTGTTTTTTTATGAAAAAAGGGGGCAAATGAGCTAGCGGCTCACCTGATGGTTAGTGATTACCGTCGTCCATGACCATCTGCAACACGGTAAGGGGTTTGGGAGAGGGGGAGTGGGCCTCCGGTTACCTCAATCACAAAACAAAACGTAGAAATACAAGATGCCCTACTTCACGCCGATGTTCTGGTGGGCCGTGGGACTACTCCAGTCGAGCCGGCCCATTGTAGCATCAGCAAGAGCCGCTGCTTGTCTCTACCACGTAGACAAATGGAAGATAGGAGGTATCATATCTTATGATTTCTCACACAGGGTCGTTTTCTCACAATATTAATAACATTTTAGTGGTCATAAATCGGACCCAAGGTCTCTTCGGTATAGCAAAATATAAAGCAACATCCTGATAAACGTTTCACAAATATTTTAATAATTAGTTTTGGTTTCTCAAAAAATCTGCCTTCTAATCAGGAGACCCAAATTGGATCCTCTATGAGACGGAGATTGAAAATTCATGGGAACGGCCAATTTAATTCTATTTACTATCTATATTTGAAGCAGCTGCATTCCGATCTGAATATTTTAGGTCTGGCATATTCGAGCTGGTTATTCCGCCATTTTTTTAAGAGAAAACTTTCACTTACATAAATTACAAGATGATAATTCTTTATTATTACGGATCGAAAACAATGAAAATGACAATAGAGCACTATACAATACTATGTTAATGAGTGCTTTTGACAGATTAAATGGAGTTACGTAAAGGTGATTGCATCATACTGAAGCGCTGGTTCAATACTTAGACAAAGTTTCTTAAATAGACAAAACGTATTATCGTAGCTTCTGCTATAATTAGGTTCACTGAAACTATTACCACACACCAACAGAAACAGACATTCGCCTCTTTTCATAACTTATACAAATTCATGTTGAAAGTGTTCTTGTATATCTCTAACTTAATAGCATATAATATTACTTATGATTTTGTTTTCAGATGTATGCTTGAGTAAAAGAAATATTCATCTAAATGATTTCTTGTATTTACGCGAAAACTACACATTTAACGTGGTCAAGGGTGCTGTAAAGCACTCCAAAGTCGATAACATAAAAACAATTAAATCCGATAAAATCCATAAATAATAGTTTAATTTCAAAAACTCATTTAGCATAAATTAGGAATTTACAAATTAATTTAATCTCTATAGTAAACACATTCACTTTCGAATTAACATAACCGTTGGCCTAGGCGACGGATAATGAAAAAATAAGTAGTAGACAGAAGGGTAGCGGCAGTCGGTTCCTCGGTATTTTTTTTTTTTCTTCAGATAATTTTATTTGGCTGTTTCAGCTGCTCTAGTAAAACACATCTGGTAGGTCTGGTAAAGTACGATGGTTTTTAATGATGATGAGTTTTTCTACATAGTTACAATAGTGTCATAATGTATTATGTGGCTGGAACATTGCGTTTATTGCACATATCGAAAGCTACAGCCTGAGAGAATTGGATCTATAAAAACAAAATATTAATTACGCGATTTATAGACCTTAAATCATCTCCACTAAATATAATTTCTAATGTTTCGGCACGCCGAGACTTAAATAAAATGAAAATTCAGTAAGATATTATCTAGATACAGAGGAAATTTCGTTACACTATTTTGATATAATTTAAAGAGTGTTTGTCTAAAAAAAATTATTGGTACAGCCTTCATTAATCTGTAAGAAGAAGTATTTACTTATTTATACGCTAATAATAATTATGCATGTGACAGAAATGCAAAGTATCAAAAAATGTGGTATTTAAATACTATACGTTACTTAAGAAGAAATCCGTACATCCGTAGTTTGATCTTGTAAAGCGGAAAGGGATCGTAAAATATAACCCCTTTGCTAGTTAAGAATATCGTATTGATTACAAATTTTAATGATCGGAGAGTTGAATTCGGTTAGTTTTACTGATATTGATTTTATATATAAATATCGTTAATCCCATATACATTTCTCGACGTATTACAACAATATAAATTCTATTGTTATAGAAGCAAATGTATTTTCACAGAAAAAAGTATTAAAAATGTAGAGTTCTTTGAAACTATTACCACACACCAACAGAAACAGACATTCGCCTCTTTTCATAACTTATACAAATTCATGTTGAAAGTGTTCTTGTATATCTCTAACTTAATAGCATATAATATTACTTATGATTTTGTTTTCAGATGTATGCTTGAGTAAAAGAAATATTCATCTAAATGATTTCTTGTATTTACGCGAAAACTACACATTTAACGTGGTCAAGGGTGCTGTAAAGCACTCCAAAGTCGATAACATAAAAACAATTAAATCCGATAAAATCCATAAATAATAGTTTAATTTCAAAAACTCATTTAGCATAAATTAGGAATTTACAAATTAATTTAATCTCTATAGTAAACACATTCACTTTCGAATTAACATAACCGTTGGCCTAGGCGACGGATAATAGAAAAATAAGTAGTAGACAGAAGGGTAGCGGCAGTCGGTTCCTCGGTATTTTTTTTTTTTGGATACCTTTATGTCCAGATGAATTTAGTAATTGAATAAGAACTTGGTATCACATAAATTCCAACATTCTTATTCTAACACTCGACGACATTGATAATTTAAATTTATTACAAATTGTCATACCAGGTTTCATATAAATATGCTAACAATGATTTTTATAGAAACATAAAATAAAACGATAAAAAAATCACTAGATTGTGCGTCTACATGTATTATATTTAAATATGCTTCTTGAAAGAACTTTTTAATTTTTAATTTTTAAAAGTCTTTGGAAACTAACTTTGAAATTACAGTTACATATATAAACTACCTAGATATTTTTAGTACCATTCCGACGATTGATATTGTTAGTTTGGCTAAAATGATTTAACTCCTTTTTTGAAAGAAAGACAATAATAATATCTACTCAGAGATGATTCAATACACTTATTTATAGTTATTTGGGTTCGATTAGCTGCATATAGCATTGTAATAATAATGTAATTTAAAGTTAAATGCTGATAAGGACTGTGTTCTTAATTAAAAAAAATTACCATATACCATATGCCATACGTTCTCTTTAAGTAAATAGCTATGCAACAACATGCATGCATTGGTAGTTAGAATAAACTGTTTTGTGATAAGTTTCCTTTAATACATAATACATACACATATTCACGCCTTGTACGCCCACGCCCAACGGGGTAGGCAGAGACAATCTCCTTCCACTTGCTACGGTCCTGAGATACGTGAAATGTTCGCCTAGGTATTCCTCTCCCGACTCTACCATTACATAATACTATATGTATAATACATAATACTACATGTATATATTGAATATATAACTGAACTTTTCTTATTACTTTTAAATTAAACTTTAGTACAAGTCAACTACTCTTTGTATAATTTAAAATCTTGACAGTGGGTTTTCAGTGAATGGATAAAATATTATTAACATACGATGACTCACGGAAAATACTATTTCTCAATTAATGATTTCTGTTTCCTACATAAAAGTTTTAGTATGAGATCATTAGTAATGTAGACGTCGAAAACGTTTCATTTTGCTGCCAACTTTCACACAACACAAATATAATTTAGTATTCATAGTAGCTCTGTATCACGTTATCGCGTTAGGTACATATTTAAATAAAAATAGAGCCCTAAATCATTTTCTCTTATCGAACTCTCTGTGTTACTACTACTATAACTACGTCAGTCTATTTTAGTCCACTGTTTAACATGGGCATCTTCAAGAAAGCGCCAACAAATGCCCATACATTTCTTGAAAGGTTTGTTGTTTCATACTTAACACATTTGGCAAGTGGGTTGGTGAGCGCAGTGTACTTTCGCACTAATGTCGCTGCTCCCCGTCTTAAGTCTGAGTGAGTCGAGCAAATTTGAATGAATGTTTCTCCATCATTAGGTCACCAGAGCCTTGTTCGTTTCAATTCGGTTCGTTTGGTATCAGGGTGCACCACGTCCAACTAAGATTGGCTTTTAGTGAAAGAGATGGCTTTCATTTACTTAGGCAGTGATAATAAAATTAAGATTCGACAACAATATAATATGAAATAAGATATTTCTAGTATATCCGAGGAGGAAGCGCAGCATTTGCAATTGTTTTTAAATATTTTATAAACGTGTGGTAGCAGCGTAAGAATCTTTCTGCTCGTGTTTGTTTTACGTAAGATGGGAAAAAACCGTGAAAGTCACTTGTCTATTTCCGGGAGAAAACCCTGTGATTTGGCACACCATATTTTTATTGCATCAAACTAAAAATCTTTAAAAAATTTCGTCAACCGTCAGCGTTAATTGGGTTCCGGAAGGACTTATTGCAACGCTAAGTCGTACAAATAGACATCTGTACTCTCACGCCTGTTACCCACTATGGTTATTATACCATTGTACCAGCCTTTTTCTAAGCTTAGACTAACAGCATATAGTGAAAAGGCACTGCATAAGATAAAGGTTCTGATAAAGGGAACAATTTTCATTTGTAAATGTTTTGGAATCTCTTATTGCCACCAGAATCTACGTCCAATGTCATAATTTTGAAACGAAGTAATGTCTATGGTTATAAGTTATATCACAACTAATAACAGTAAAAGTGCCCAAAAACCCGAGGTTTAATAAAATACACCTAAAATAATTCCCTAAGCAAACTCATACTCAGAAGTTACACTGTTATGTCATTATTTATCTAATTCTAAGGTAAAATACCCTAAGAGGATACCACTGACAGTAGTAGACTTACACAGGCTACTAATGAAGAAATAAAAACATTCGCAATAATTTACCATGGTAGTACAAGGTCCGGTCAAGCCTTAATTATTTATGTTCGATCCTCGGTACTGTGCCACTGAATTATGAATTATAAAATATTCCGCACGGTTGGCTCAGTGTTTCGAGATCTCGAGATCGATGCTCGTGCAGAATATGCTGAACAGTTATTGTTGTTTGTAATTGTTGGTGATAATTGTTTGTTTTTAAAACGCTTCTCCGACACAGTGTTTTTTTTAATTGGAGTGGGTAAAAAAAATAGTTAACTTTCTATATTATGGTAAGTGACTACTTCAGCCCCTGGACTCCTGGAAACTACCTCTCTCGAAGAAGGTTACAAATGCGTTGTCACCCCTGAGGAATAGGATGAAATATTTCACAGCCCGTAATTATACTGGCGTAATTTTACCTTTCAAACCGGAGCTCAGAAAACATTAGTGGCACAGCTGTTTGTTTGCAGAAATGGTTACCCATACTCTTACGACTGTGTCAGAGAAGAAACCTACCTGTTAAAAATCTGCAGTGGGTCCAATATTTTTATTAATCAACGTTACACTAAAATACCATGAAAAAACCTGCTTGAGTGGGAAACAAACTGTTATACCACCTACTTTACAATTTACGTATTCTATTGAAAGATAGATTTCAGAATAATCACATCATTGATTTTTTACTTTCGTATTACCGTGCACGTCGCATATTAAACGCTGCTACCCGTCACTGATCAAAATTTATTTATGATGTATATATATCTCTTATATAATTCTGAAAAGCGTAAGACATTATTCACCGACACTGATTAAATAAGGGAATGGAAAATTATCTTACACTGTCATACGGCGAAATTGTCTTTTACTTTCTTAAGTATCCCACGGCTGGGAAAGAGCCTCTAATTCAATTTTTTACATGAGCACTGAAATTATATCACTAACCCGAATTCAATGCAAGTGAAGCTGTGAGGATAAGATAGTGTTTAATAAAATGGACCGACTCTATTTTAATAAAGTTAAGCTGAAGCCTTCTTCGATTCTCCCTTGCCTCTGACACTTAGTCCTAGTACTTTTTACTTTATCAGCCTGTAAAAGTTGACCGTTGGATAGTGTTTGTCAGTTGACCTTTTTCTAAAAAAGTGCCAACAGTAGACAGACGGATGGAATACACGAAGATTTGCCCATACTCCATGTTCACGCTGGGCTGGTTGCTGAACGCAGTGTGTGTGGCATGATGCCGCCACCCCATCACTAGACCGCGGTATTTAGGTTCAAAATGTTGAGATGGATCTTCCGCCATGAGTCGGTCGCCAGAGCCTCGTTTGTTAATCAGCAGGTTACTACCACGTACAGATGGCGTTTGGTGAAAAATTTAACAAGCGGCTCACCAGATGGTAAGTGATTAAGAACGCCTAAATAAATCTAACACTAGAAGTGCTGCATATTTGTTGCCACCCTTTAAGGATGTAGGTGAGTGAACCTCCTGTTACTCCACTCACCGAGAGAAACGCAAAAGTACAAGATGCCTCTACTCCACCCCAATATTCTAATTTCCCCTTACATCTCTTGTACATGACATTTACTTTAAATAAAACGAACGAAAAATTCAGACTAAACAAGTGTAACTTGTAAAGCTCAAACAATCGGAGCGTATCTGTGTTTCGAGAGCTAAATATTGAAAGCCTGCAGGTACGCTATCAGTAATGTTGACGGTATCACCTGATGGAATCAGCTGATTGAGCAATAGCTTGTTGATATGTGTCGAACCGTGATACATTTTATACCTCATATTGTACTTGTGTTTTAGGAATAAAATAAATTGAAAATGATTTATACATTGATGTAAACGAAGACACTAATGAAACAACAACTAAGCATCGATTTCGCTCATTTGAAAATCTTTAATGAAATTGATCATGTTTGAATGTATATTATGCATTATATACGAACTATAAATAATGTGTATGTATACATAACGTATTAAGTATTTAATGTAGAATGTAGGAAGGAATATTCCTCCACTTTACCTGCACGTGGTGCATTCGGCTAAAATATAAAGGGGCTCTGCCAACATAATGATGGTGGAATAATCTGCACCCAAATCGTACAGACTAATGCCGAAGAGCAATATCACTAGTACGAAGGTACCTTTGTCTGCTTGCTCTGGTAGAGGCATATGTTCAGCTGTAAACTAAAATAGGATTATGTAGTAGTAGATAATATTATTCTATCGAAGCCAAATAACGTTGGTAGATCTTTTTAAACGTTTCACTGTGAATACTGTTATAATATTATATTACACTTATAAAATTCTGTAATATATATGCACTCACGCCTGTCAACGTCTCAGCCTATTCAAAGCAGCTTGCGTAGCTCACTTTTAATCTCTACGAGAGATTTAACATATGGCGAGCTCCACCCCCGGGCTTGCTCTCAGAGGTTGTCGTAATATTTTCTAGACTTTTCTCATAGTCACTTCTAAGAACACCTACGGAAATGTAAAAATACGTTTCTGTTTTTATTTTTAAAAATCTATCGAATGTTTATTTTTATTACAACTATGTTGCCGTTAGAGTCATTTCTGTCAATTCAATACTAGTCACTGCTTATGAATATTTATTTATGTATATGTACTTATATGTATATGTACTCGTAAATATACATATGTATATACAGAAATATTTACTACTTTGAAATAGTGATAGAGTCACTCTGTTGCAATACGGATTAGTTGACATTTTAGTATTACAATTTTATTGCAATATACGGTATTGAAAATTTATTAATGCCATTTTTATTAGTATCGATGGATCGTTACATTTTTATTACTGTAAATATTATATTGGGTATACAACACAGTAAAGTGCTAAACCTTGAAAAACACATTATCTACGAGTAACACGTATTTCATGTGATGTGATGAATTTTAATGTATTCGATAATTTCTATTAAAATTAGTTCAGTTTAATGACTATAGTATTATTGTTAGAGTATAAACTTGCGACACCCTCGTATATGTCCGGATATCTCATAAATACAGCTCTAACTAAGTATATTTAAGCAGGTCATTGTGTGGATAAGTGTATTAGTGTGATATTGATAATGTCCTGGATGATTTCAAACCCCGGCGACAAATTGCGAATAATATGAGCAGTTGTCAACTGCGCAGAATAGTGCCAAAATTATATGCGCAAACGTAGAGACACTATTTTACTTTTTTTACGTGGTAGAGCCAAACGGCGGCTTTTGCTGCTGTTCGAATGGGCCTGCTCGACTGGGTTGATACCACGGCCTCTCAGAATACCGGGGAGAAGTAGAGACATCTTGTGCTTCTGCGTTTCGTTCGGTGAGTTGCGTCTAGTACCACCTTTCCTATAAAAAAAACACTATTTGACTTTACCTTCCAGTATCCGATGTAAAGCTTCTGCGATAAGATCGATGGGAGATTCGGATGTAATTTTAGAGATATGGAACACAAAACAACACGAATAGACCCGGAACTGACTATTTCTTTTTTTCTCAAATATTAGCTTCGACTGAGATTCGAACACAAGACACGGCCATGGGAGCCAGTCACTGCGGGCGCTTGATGCTTAGAAATGCAAAGAAGATAAAAATAGAGAAGAAATCTCTGCATACCGTATGGTATCGCGCTTAAGTGCTTGTTCCTATACAAGTTAATATATATAGCCGCATATGGTAGCCATATGCACTTATTTATATTCAATTATTACGAATACTGGATGATAATCTAGCTGTAAGCTAATAAAAAAAATTTTTGTTAAGAATTTCAGAATAACAGTCACTTACTCGGGAACTTTAAATTGAAAAGTTCAAGGAAAGAAAACGCGACAGTTTAGAAAAAAAAGGTATAGAATCGCAAGCGTACGTCTACGCCTACCTGGTTTTTATCCATAAAAACAAAATACCAAGCCAAATGATTAGTAATGTTGCTTTTCGAGCGGGCTAACGATGGTTAACGCGTTATGTTCGTGATCTAAAATTAGAGGCGAAACGTTACTTTGCTTCAATGTATTTATTTTTCTTCTCCACCTTTGTCTCTTTGTCTTACGAAAACACACTGTTACAAGCTTATTATAGACGTTACGTTTCTGTAAACAAGGTTAATAGTCTAATACTTCCGTAATTTTATAACGCATACTTTATAAACAATTTGAAGAACCAAATGTTGGACTGTCGTTTGATTTTTGATTATATCATTTCCCGTTACGTTCTCGAATTTAAAAAAATCTACGATTACAAGAGCCGTGGTAGCGTACTGGTCAGAGTGCTCTCTTTTATTTAAAATGTGTTTAAGCTGGATTCGATCTCCGGTGCTGGCGCCACTAAAATTGTTAATAGCTATTGCTATACATATATAAATGTAGAATTTACCGCGAGCTTAGGAAAAACAAGAAATAATCAAATATATTATTCCGATAAAAACAAATCCGCCAACTCGCTCTTGACTCTTGGTTTTACCCAGAAACGAGACATTTACCGGCTGTTTCTATACTACATATACATTAGAAATGTATGTTTGTTTCAACCCATGATAACCATCATAGGTTGAAACAAATAGTATTACCAACGACTTTATACAAAATGTACTTTTTTTTTCTATAATCCACTAAAATAGCAGTTGTGTACATCGGAAAAGAGACCCGGTAGACATTGAGCAAATGGTCTCGCTTTTTAACCGAGAGCCCATTCAAGCAACAGCAAAAGCTGCCGTTTGGCTCTACCACGTACTAAAATGTTTAAATTAAAATGGTAAAATTCATGAATATTCATTTTTTTATTTCAATTAGTGATATTTTCAAAGAAAAAGGTTAATTTACTGAAAAGTAGATGTCGCTAATTAATTTTATTGCCATTTTAATAATTTATTAGCTTGTTTCATACACATGATGAGTCTGTTAGTCTATTAGAAGTTCTGCCTACCAATCAAGAGGCCTGAATTCGTTACCCTATGTTATATCTTTGCTTATGCAATATGCTTTTTGTCCGGTTGTTCGTGAAGTCAATGAAGGACCCGACTGAAAAACAGTGCTGTGATATCACTGAGACGGGAACCTTTTTGACATCGCACAACAAATTTTTTTTTTTTTTTTTTATGTTGTGTCTTGTGGGATTGCCAAATAAGTGTGTTTCTTTCTTCTTTTGTCCTATGTGGAGGACAATAGGCAATGAGATTTTCGAAACATTTTGTTGTTGGCTTGGTCACAAAGACGGCGATAGGCTCGACATGAGATCTGATTAAAAGTGCGATAAGCGACTAAAATATATGTACCCCTGACCACCTCATAATTGGGTACAAAGCCGTTAAAGACTTACTCCAAATAACTTTAAGTGACATGTAACTTTCCTAATAAATGTAGACTATTATGGAATTCGACATTAAATCTCCAACTAACAACTAACTACAACAAAACGGCGTTTTGAACCATCCAACCATTGAATATAAATTAACATTTGTATATAAAGGAACATCATACAATCGGTTTAATTAGAAACAATAAGTTATAAACTCAATTAATAAAAAACTGTATTATTATAAACCAACGAGCATGCATGCGAAGATTGATGAAAGTGGAAGAAGCGAAAGACGTATGTCAGGCCCGTATCAAGTGGAAGAAGATTGTCTCTGCCTACCCCGTTGAGAACAAAGTGTGAATATATACATGAATATATACATATCTCATTATACTTAATGTAAACAGCCACAAAAAGAGATGGACTCCAGAGTAAGTTAATTTTAACATACTAAAACTTTTCTTAGAGATGTTTTTGATGTTTGAAATGTTCGTGCTTTTAACGAGGTCGAGACTTTTAAACTTTAAGCCCTCAGTATAAAGGTAAGATAAGCGGAACACGACTTATCTTGTCTTTGTGGTTTTCTGCCTTGCACTTGGTGCCTGTTTATTCTTATATTTTAACTAGCGAATCACGCCGGCTTCGTACGGCCTAAATAAATAAACTAATTGTGAATGTGTTTTACTTATAAACCTTCCTCAGTAAATATTATAAATGACGATGAAAACCGCAATGAATACCACTAAGAATTTAAGAAGTTAAAGTAGCGGCCAGTAAGTGCCCATGCCACAGTTGGGCGGCGGCCTCTTCCTCAAATATTTATATAAAGATATAATATCTCAAATTTCTGGAAAGGTCTGTCACGTTGCTCCAGTGCGGGTTGGCGCGCTTCACGTATAAAAATTATCTCGACCTAATGTTTTTTATTATTTATCAGACATGCAGGTTTCATCGCGATGTTTTCCTTCACCATCGAGATCGTGATAGTATTACAGGATGGGTGATCAAACCCACGTCACTCGCGCTATATGAAAATAAATTGAGCGCCCTGACCACTATGCTACCATGGTTTACCACGGCTAAGAATTTAGGTATAATCTAATACACAGAGATACATAAGTTTTTATTCCCTGATCCAGACAAACGCCGATTGTGACTTTGTTATACTATTTAAAATAAAAATACATACGTTTCGTTCGACGTGAGCCGATGACAGATGAGTCAAATAAAGAACAGCCAAATGAAACGACAGAACTGGCAGCGGCACATTTAACGACACGTAACGTAACACATATAAACAATTTTATTTTAAAATAATTTTAATTATGTTACTTAGCAGAATTAAAGCGTTCTTTCTTTATACCATTAGAATATTACAAGAAACATTTTCTTCGCATATTGATATAGTCGGTTTATTATAAGATATAGTTACAGTAAACTGTAATGTTAAATAAATAATAATAAATATATGCACAAATATGGATATTATTATTACTATAAAGCAAACAATATAGGAACACTTAACATTACACAATAATTTAGTACACAAGTAACTAATTATTATTTTAATATCGACAGCATAATTAATATTGTAAGTAATACACGACTTTCACTTACTTTCAGAACTAAAACTAATATCGTGGTTCAAATCCTCATAACGATGAAGTAATTATAGAACGTATCCTACGCTGCGGCATTATGTGCGAGCGTGTGAGCTTTCACACCATGCAGCTAGTAATGATGTCTTCTGGAAACACGAGTGAATGTCACTTTATACATTGAATACAGAAACCACTATGCCTAATAAATCATATATTACTTAGTCATAATATACATGTTTATTTTAAATAATAAGTAAGGTAGCAGCTGCCGCCTATAAAAATCCGAGTACTGGGCAAATATCTCCTCTCAATATTTCAGTGGGTTTCGAAGGGCCAGCCACTCAGATCCAGTGTTCGATGGTTGATGGATTTCACATGTCGTTGAAACAATACCACTAGCCTGCCGTACCTTTATTTTTGAAAAATTCTCTTTTATTTTCATTGAAGTTTTTATAGCGCTGGGACAGTAAAAATATGTTTTTCAGACATAATTATATGTAACATTAACATATTCCAACAACAGAATTATTCTGAGATACAAACTTAGTTGTACCTGGCAAACAGAAAAGTCAAGGAGCGCAGGTATGGTTGCGATTTATTATCAACAGATTCGGTACTGTGTAACATCAATAAAGATACTTACGACATTAAGAATTACAATTTTTCATTAACATTAGACAAAATAAAATGGATTTTATTCTTTGTAAAATATCAATCTGTCACTTTTCATTATATAGTGACATGTGTGATTGGAGTTCATTAATCGTACTATCATAATTAAAACCAGAATTCGCAATTTTTGGTCTGATTAATCAGTTGGACAATCTTCAGTAAAAGTAAATTATAACTTTGCACTCGATATCCTAGGACTTTTACCGACCGACTATTTAATGTAAGGCCACGATAGCTGAGTGGTTGGGGGATTTTCACCTAATTTGGAGACCCGTGTTGAATCCATATACAGAAGAGCTCATTCCAATGAGTTTTTACAAACATATAAACGATTTTTATCGTTAACCTGAATAGTCAATAAGCTCTGGATAAAATTGAGTTAAAAAAACCACAGGTCTATTACCTCCTTATTCCTTAAACTGTTATGAAAGCTTATATAATTTTGACTCACTTATTTGACTTACTTTACTTGTTTTCTAATATGTATTTTTACTAAACTACTCTACTAAATAAAACTGTTGCCATAAATTAAAAGATATCACCCCTAGATTTTATCGGTAAGATAGAGCAGTATGAAGTACAAATCGCAGCTTAAGTGGAGAACTCGATAAAAGGCAGTAAAGTTGTCTGTAAACACTGATGGGGCGTCACTGCGTCGTCGTCTGAGATGCCGGACCCCTTGTCGCCTTACGTTCGTGCCTTTCATACATACCACTTGCGATATGACTTCATCAATGAATATCTCGACGTTTATTAATAATAGATGGGTAACTTGATATTCATTACATGACGACGTGGGATATATTGCGCTTTACTAATGGTGTCTATACACAATATTATAGCTTTTATATAACATTTATTATTGTTGTTGTAACATTTGTTTTTTTTGTAATACAAATATTTCTATAATATGATTTATTTTTTAATAGTAAGTAACACATTTTTGTATAACAATTTTGAAAAGAAAACATTATTTGCGGATTTTATCTCAATTAATTTTGATGTTATACTTCTTTTGGCACGTTTGGGTAAAATGATGAGAGTGAATTATTTTCAGTATAATTTGTATATCTATTATAATTTTGTTATTAACTGTGTAAAAATAAATTAACAATGTGTATATAAAAGTTATTTCGAATAAATTGTGCTTTTCAAAGTAAAATTAAGTTAATTTTACTTAAATTTAATATATTATTTTTTTAATTAAACCGTTATCAACTTCATTAATGTTATTTTTTTAACATGGGACACGGGATAAAATTATTAGTTATTTTTATTTTGTTACGCTAAAGAAGTATAACTACTTACATGCGTACATAAGTACACACACACGTTTTTTTGTTGTTACGAGTGTGTTCGTCGTCTCGAGTGCTATACAATATTTTGTAGTTTAAATAATTAATTTCCTTAATATTTTTGTGCAAAGATTTTTACTTATTTTTCTATTACTTTAGAAGTTTCTAAAATATATGCGATGTGGTTATTTTGTTATTTAAATTTTTGAATTTTGTTTTTTTTATCACAATGAACAATTTTAAGCAGTAGAATATTTAATCATTTTTATTTAATCATTTTTAGTTTTTGCACAAAAGGTCGAGCTTAAAAATTTGGATTTTTTATTCGACAATCATGTAAGTCAAGTTTCATGAGTATTATACTATAATTACATATAAGTATAGTTACTTTACATATAACGCATATTATTTAATTAATAATTATATCAACATATTTTAATTTATTAACATAATTCAAATAAAATCTATTCTTTGCTTAAAATATCCCTATGCAATAAGAGAAAAGTTTAATAAAAGTTCACGTTCCTTAGCTAAATTTGATTTATATCTATAGTCAAAGCGTACAATTGTAAAATTTAATGTGTAAGACGAACGTGTCTTTTGGATGTGGATTCAAATCCCAGTTGTAACGTAAATAATACGTGCTCGCATGAAGATGTGAACGTAGGTACGTTTTTAATTTAGGATTTTCAACGGAAGGCAAAGGTTGAGGACGATATACTTTACTCTTACAATAACAATATTATTATGTCCAGAAAGTTCACCATGTGTTCACCGTTTTGGATGATTATTGTTTTAAAGAAAATAATTTATATGTTATGCTTTAATAAAGTAAATATTACAAAACATTAAGGTATAAATTTGTTGGAGATATAATAATCAACTTTCAAGCTCTGTTTTTTTTAAGGTACTGATAATATAGCTCGTTTTAGATTTAATTAGACAACGTTCTATTAAGCGATTTTCTAATTTCAGTGATGTAAAGGTTATCTAAACCTGGCGCCAAATAAATAACATATATTTTAAATTTTATGTTTGCATTTCAGAGGAATAATGTAAAATTCTTTCAGTGGAAAAGCTAGACACGCGTTGGCGTACAGTAATAGATATTGTGTTTTACATCCGATCAAATTGTAGTTGCAATTTTCAATACAGTAACGCGAATGGATCTTCAAGGTCGTTTAACCGAAAATTAAAATTTAATCAGTGAATGTTCCTTTAGTAATTAACAAATTACATTTAAGGACCATTTATTCCAGCTTAATTCAGACATTTTCATAAAATAAATTCTTATTACAACAAATATTCTAAAACCACGATAACATTCAATTAAATAAATTTTTAGGTATCGTTTTCTATGTAACCATCTGTCTTAAGAGCATTTATGCCTCACGGCTTTTATACAAACCTTTAACTCCTAAATCTTCGAAATGAATAAACCGATTAACTGAAACTTTGTTTCCAGTGTCAAAGGAGATAATTGGTATTTTTGTTATTATATAAAATATTCAAATCGTTCTTGTGAGGCGTAAATGCTCTTAAACGATATATTGTAGTTTACTTGAAAGCTTACAAAACTCATTTAACAATATTACATACACTTTTATTGTATCAGTGAGCTCCAATACTTTTATTATTTTGACAAATTTCGTACATATCTTTGGTAACTCAAAATGAGACTCAGGCGGATACATTGTGTGTGTTGCATTTTATCCCTTCATGAATAAGAAGTGGAGACCTGCAGCTCCTCCACCTTTTTCTAGAAGAAGGGGTTGGGCCACTGTCACGAGGGACCCGTTTGTCAAATGGCAACGAGAGGAAAACCGTAGAGTTTTTAAACACCAAGTATCCCTTATAACCATTAACTTCCCCAGTGGCGGAGATAAATCCGATACATCATGATTGCCTTACATAAAAGTGCCACGTACGTTAACGGGTTTCAAAAGCTAGTACACGTATAAAATAAGAAATGGAACGTCGCACGAGTTCTAAGAACAAAAAAGTTTTTTCGTTTTGCTAGTTTTCTTTAACATCGTCATAGTTTTCGTCTTTTACCGCATTCACAGAAAATCGACAGAATTTAGTGTTATTTACACAATTTACGCTGATAGCGTTCTTTACACTGTTATGAAAAAATGGATTAAAGCATCTGTACGTAAATTACTAAACTTATATTTTATAAATAATGTAATTTCATTTTTTAGGTCGTTGCCCTCTTTAAAAACCTTTTGAAACTATTGTTGATTTTATCGTCCAAGATTTTTATTTAGTGCAACGTGAGCAAGTTGTCTATGAAAACAGTTTTATAATTAGACATAGCGCGTTCTATTCTAACGTAATCGTTTCGTCATTTTACAATTTCCTGCTTACAGACCTAGCGGCCGTATGCGCGGTATGGATATGATATCAAATGTGTTCCAGAATTTCACGCATACAATTTTTACTTTATTATAAAAGATCGTCACTTTTAAAGCTTATAGAAAATTAAGAATATAATTTTAATTAATTAATTATTTTATTGTAATTGCAATAAAAGAATAAAAATTTGGTAAAACAATTTTGAGCACCTAGTATTCTTATTGATATTGAACCTGCGTTTGAATCGGAAGGACGCGGTTTTGAAACACGCTAGGGGTAGATAATATTTAAAAAAATATAAGTCAGTTCAGATGGCGTAGTGGCTAAGCGTTTGGTCGCAGGGGTTGCGGCTTCAATTCCCGTAGTAAGAAAAGTATTTGTATGGATTACAAAAGATTGTTGCTAGTCTAGGTGTTTATCCATGTGGAATTTATGTATTCACATTTTCTACACGATACAAATTTGTACACCGAACTAGGACTAAAAAATTTAATATAAATGTTTATATCCAAGTCGAATAAGTTTGGTGTTTAAATCATCCTTAATGATTGAAGTAATAAAATAGAACGTAATATTTTATTTATTTTGCCTCGGTGTAATTATGTACAATAACAGCTGTTGGGGTATTAAAATGAACGACGCTGTATCACCTATTAGCATGAACTCATCAACGTTCCGTGACGTCCTTTCGCGAGAAGTACGTCTGAGATCGTAGCTTAAGAACCATCTACGCTGGTAATAAACCTGCCTTTTATGGCATCAAGGTGACGGAATTTTTAAGATAAAGAAGAAGACACTTTGTTGTGTTACTAAAAAACATAAGATGATATTTTAGAAAAGATTTAGAAAAATTGATACTTCACATGCTGGAGTTGTCTGTTGATGGTTTCAATAACACTTACTCTAATATACAAAACATAATTTTAGTCATTTGTAACCTAACATATCCGTTCTTTAGAATTCATACCACTTCACGAATATGGAATAATACAACGACACAATATGTGTTAAAAATGAATTTTACCAAAAGTAATGTAACACTTCGATTAAAGACTAGCTTCCTTTTTAAGCTACAACTTACCGACAAAAAACAGTCCTGAGATATTTACTTCTTTTTTTACTTGTGTTTGGTTTTAGTTACCATAACATTTGTTTTATTGAGATTAATATTTAAATAGCATAGAATAGCTATTATCGCAATTATATAAGCCTCGAAATAAATTAAACTTTTCCAATTTATATAGATACTCTCTATGATAAATGTAGATGTACTTATTGACCATAAACCAAATAGAGATCAATGAAAAGCATTATAATATCTCACATACTGATGATACTGGCAGTGAATAATTTATTTATTTATTTTATTTATTTATTCTTTATTGTTAGCCTTAAGCTTAAGGTTACAATACGCGGGATTAATGCCAAGTGGCATTCTCTACCCGTCAACCCTGGTTATGGTGAAAGGTAGTTGGCAGGTACAAAACAAAGAATAAAAAAAATAAAATAAAAAAACTCCAATAATGTAGACTGGATGGCTATAAATTAATTGGCTTTAGCTAAATCGAAGCTTAGTCCGCTTGATCTTAATTAGCCTATGATACTAACAGGATTTTAGTCTTGAAAACTGAAAGGAAATGGATGAGGGCAAGGCCTTACAAAAATTTTCTTATGACCCCGTTTACGACATGTAAAAACGAATTGAAAGCATTATGCTGTGTAAATAAAAAAAACTGTAAAAGTATTAATAAATTCTATCACCCATCAGTGTTATAGACATGTCAAACTTTAGTGTGATAGTCAAATCCTAGTATCGAAACGTCACTTCAGTAGCATTGATTGTCTAATACCGACTCGGTAGGCCGGATAGATAGGGTAGATAGTTTCTGGTTACGCTTCAACATTCGCATAATTATCGTTACATAATTTATATCATAATTACATAAATTATTAACGATCGCGGTTCGTGGAACTGTGTACTGCTAAACCATGGCTCCTGGGTTCGAATTCCATGCGAAGCCAATATTTGTGAAAAACACAAAGTATTGGTATTTGGGAATGGTTATATTGTGATGCATCCGGGTCAATGCCCTATCCTAAGAATTTATCAATATAAAAATTTTAATTTAAATTTTCAGTACACTTTCGGCATTGTAATTACTGCTGCGCTCTTGACAACTGGCGATAATATTCGATTGTCGGAAATTTGTAACCTTGTTGGCAAATATAAAATTATGGTCATTATTTTATAAAAAATATGTATTTTTTTTTTTGTTAATTATTGTTAGTTTATATTTACAATAAAAAATATATGAAATAATTATCGTTAATCCCTATTACTTGGCATGGTACCAAGAACGCTGGCTGCATTTCCACGTTGAATGATTAAACTTAACCTTTGGGCGAGAAATGAATCAGCACCTCTTATCACCGGCGGCTAAGATCAGTCACGGGTATAAATTTTTTATTTTATTATATGACCATAGCGACTGAAGCGTTCTGCCTGGTAAAGTAACTTACTTATACTCATAAAGAGTACTGATTTAATAATTATAAAGTATGTATTTATATACACATATAAATATTTTAACACAATTATTATAATAATTACCAAATCTATGTAGAGTTTATCAATAATTAAGGTCCACTTCCACCGAATATATTTTTAATAGTATTTTTGAAAGAGAGACACGCTGATCGAAAATTTTTAAAATAACAAAAACTAGATCCTCTTTTTTTTACTTTGTTTAATTTCACCGTTATTTGTTTCGTTTTTATGGCCTTCTATCAGGCAAACGCATTAAAAGCTGGGAGTTACCCGCCAAATACAACAGAATTGAGAGTGCTACGTAAATACCTAGACATTTCGTGCCATGAAATGAACAGATAGGTATCATTAGTAATAAATTGTTTTCGAAAGACAAATTTCACGTTCTTTAATAATATTAAATAATTGAGACCCTTTTCACGAAAATAAACTTTAATCGAAGTAACATCAAAAAATGCGTCATATTGTTTTGTATGTATATATACATTTATAATGTAAGCACTCACGCCTGTTATATGTAGCCAATAGACTGAAGATAGAGAAGAAACTAGACTTTTGTACTCAAAGCATAAATTGTACGCTGACATGTATATTTATCATATATGTTGAGAGTACCTATGTCGTTTCAATTATTGCACACGAGTATAAAACTAAACTTAACATAAGAAATCAAAGCGCACTTTGTTTTACAATAACGTCCCTTTATATTTCCACTTCTTGGAAGTTATGAAATTGTTTTTCTTTGCAGATATCGTCGTAATATTCCTAATGGAGACTGACAAAATGTCAACGGCGTCGTCTGTTGGGGCTGAAAGACGGCCACTACTTCAGGCCCTGGTCATCGAAAGGCGCATTCTCTTCGCCTGCACAGTCCTCGTCGGTCTCTGTACATTTGTATGGATCACTGCTGTTTGTACAGAAAAATGGGTCCATATTGAAGGAGGCAAAGGTTCATGAAAACTTATTTTCTTATTGTATTTTATTAAACGACTTCGAAAAAGGTTTCATATCGACTGTATTTTTTTATGTATGATTCTTCTACTTCATTAGCATGTAAAGTCCACTTATGGATATACGCCAACAAAGTCTGACATACCATGAAAGTGACAGTGCTGTATGATGATGCTGTATGGCTGTATGGGCAAATCTTTCATATTCGGCACTGACCCAAGCGTGGTGAGTATAGCCCACACTCTCCATACTGTGTTTTACCTTCACACCAGTGATACTGTTCCTCATCACCGATTAATCGGGCATTTCTTAACTACGATATAGACGACTCTTTTCCAATACGAACAGAGTGAGCGCTTTATGCAAATTTGGTGATGACTGGATGTACTGGCCTTTGAAGATCCTGAAAGGTTTCATGATTAAATCATTACACCAGTCTTCTTTTCTTATGGCAGTTTTTGTTTGCAAAACATTGTCATAGTTGTATTAAATATGATTTCCTTTGAAGTTTTAAGTTCCTTTAAAGACTGACATTTAAATTCACTTATATTTAGGCCTCAATCTCAACTATTTTGTATATTGTAGTAGTAGTATTCCTTTAAAAATACTAAATAAAAAAAAATGTTTACGTTTCACAGCAATCACATATGTAATCGAAATCATTTCATCTCAAACAATGTCAGGTTAAATTTGAAAATGCTTTTAAATAAAATTAAGCTTTGCTGGGACATATTTTTCTAAACATTTTGATGTTGTATCACGTACGAGAAATTGGACGTTGACCTAAATTGTGCATCGAGTTAGCAATCTGACATGGTGCAATGTTTTCAATCACACTCGTATTAAGAGACAAGTTGTCGCGCCAGCTACTGCAGTTTACCGTATCAAAAACGTATAGCCTGGAGTGTATTATTAATTACGAACGTGTGGTGGCATTGGGGTCGGTGACCGCCGATCTATTTTTGTTTAGGAACGTACGCAGATCGAGTAAGTGATTACATATAGATACACCGATACCTAGTTATTTTACGTTTAGGAATTTTAAATAGGCAAAGCGGCTGTGACCTGTCTTACAATTAGAAGAAGACAAAAGCACTGTATAACACTAATAGGTAGTAAACAATCAGTTCTTGTATGAGTATTAACGAGCATCGATAAGTTTTCGATCGATAATTACAGTTAATAATTTACTTATTGGATTATTCTTATCTGCATCTTTTCTCTGATATTACATGGTAAATATAATTTTATTATAGTTTTTTAATTATATAATCGAGTAAGTAGAAAAGATCTGCACAGGGTGCGGGCGTGTAGATGTATATCATATGTTAAAAGAATGTCTGCGGCCCGAAGATGAAAGATGTAATTTTTTCATACGTTTTCCAAATTTTGAACAATTCTTGCATTTCCAGTTGCAGAAGAAGAAGTACTCTACAGATTAGTGTCTAAGTATTTTAAGAGAAGATTGTTATAAGTAGCACGATTGGGGTGAGGTGGTCACTGCGTGACAAAACCCTATTTTATTAAAATAAAGAGAAAAAAAAAAGTACAAAAGATAGAGAAAATCAACCCGAAATACCGGAGATATAACAAAAATAATAATCGATTCATATTTTTAGTAAATAGAATCAATCAGTTATAAATATTAACATCGATCTAAATGTCGGATCTGTGTTAGGTATGGGTTCTACAAGTCTATCTTCTATCTATATTAGGTGATTATATTATAGAAGAATTTCAATAAACAGCATACAAAAAAATATACTTATTATTACTTTACTGTTACTTTTGAAAAGTATAATCATGAAACTCGTCATCATATAAAAATAACCTTAAATTTATACATTTTAACTGTTTATTTATGCCATACGTTGTTTCAGGTGTTTACGTACCTTCGAGAGGAGATTATTTTATGTGGAGTGACTCTGGAATGTGGCAAGTTTGTAGATACGTATTTCACCCCGCACCAAGTACACCTCATTTGGTGAAGTATAACGGAACAATAGCAACCACGACAGCGAAACCATACGACATTGATGGTATGCTCGGAGATTATTATACAAGTGAGTAATAATATATTTATATGTATCTACATACATATCACGCCATACAAGATAAATAGTCTGAAGATCTGGTCTTTGTAATTAAAAAAAAAAATTAACTTACAAGCTTATAGTGAGAGCATTTCTTACCATTTCATAACTGTTTCTTGAAATATTTTAAAATTGTTATGTTTATTAAGAAAATTTCAAGTATATTAATATTGTGTCTGTAATAATAACCAAGAAAAACGATTATAATCAAACTCGATACGAAAAGAACTGGGGTTCGCGTTATCTTCGTACCAAATTATTGTTTTAATTGTTATAGTTCACTCTCTAGTGTTTATTCTATACTATTTATGGCTAATCAAATTAAAACAAAGCAAATTTTTCACCATAACACTTTTCTTTAACAATCATTCACATCTTTCAAAGCTAGGATTACCTGTGTCTTTGTCCTATTAGATATATCTACATAGATAATCGTATAAATATATAAACAGCTTTGATTCGGTTACAAACATTAATATTCTTCATATAAATGTTTGCCCCTAGCGGGATTCGAACCCGCAAAACTGAGCTGCGAAAGCAGGGTGACTATCGGGCCGATGAAAACACTTAACTGGAGAGTTTATTTAAACAGTGTGCCGGCGTACATAACATTCAGACGGTTTATGTTATGGTGGGTTCGGGTGGCAAACAGTCAGCTACTTGCGACCAGTCGAAACAATGCACTGGCAAAGAGTGAACTCCTTACAAAATACGCGGTTTTGTTTTTCGCCCAAAATTCTTTAGATTAGAACAAATTTATAACTCTCTTTCTATTATCCTGTCACTAACCCGGTTTCGCAAAAGATGGTTAACCCCAATGCAAGAAACGCAGTTTGTAGTAAAGAATTAAAGAAAAACTGTTAATTGAATTCATATTATAGACCAAGTGCTGAGTTTTTTGTTATAAGGTTCATTCAATATAGCGATCGTGGGTGACAACTTTCGAATTCGTGATAACATTCTTTAAAAAGTATAAGAGATTTTGATGTGTCATAGCCACACAGTCACACACGTCAGTTTACGAGTTTGCAAAGTGTTATTTCGTGTTAGTTCATTATCATGCTAAATTTTCAATTCATTAATTGACGAATACATTTGTAACTTATTTAAAAGAATGATATTTTTCGTCAAGCACTAATGTGACAGTAAACTATAGATATTTTTCATTTGATACCCGCCCTTTTGGTCTTTTGGCACGAATTCGAAGTGATTGTGTCTTAAATTAAATTTTGGTTATTTCTGTATATATCGATGAATAATATTGATAGTGTTATAAACCGCAAGTGCTTTTGAATGTGTACAGTAATTTGAAAATTCACGGGAAGATTGAAAATGGCCATTTTTTCTAAACTTAGGGTAATATTAGCTACACTTTAAAAAAAAAGGTATGCGAATATTGTTACAAAAAATGGAACGAAATCAAAAGGCAATTACAGGGTCTCAACACAGTTGATATTTAGATTATTTCCCTCTTTTACAATCTATGGGTTTAAAATCTTACAGAGAAGATGACAACGTCCATTTAAGGTGAGCTTACTTTGCATATAAGCGCAGTCACTGTGTAGACTTGTCTTTACTGGTTATATAAATAAAGAAATACATTATTGTTTAGCATATAGCTAAACAATGTAGATAAGGTTAATGTAATCATATTATGATACGTATTCCTCACGACACGAATCCTAGACAAGTTATTTGACCTGGAGCCATGTTATGTAATGAATAATTTATTTGTTATTTGCAACAAATAAGTATTTGATTTTTTGCGTCGTAATTCTTAAAATAATAATTAATACTTACTTAAAAGACGGAAAAATTAGATATTAATTAGATAACCGTCCTTTTACATTTACATTAGCGTAGTCGGATAAAATTTAGCCTAATTGTGCTGACCAGGATCATTATCTACTTGTGTACCAAATTGTGTAGTGTAATTTAAATCCACCTTGTAGTTTGCGTGAAACGTGAACACAGACAAATAGACAGATAAATCTTAACCTCACTATATCTATATAAGATGTAATTTTAAACGTGATAGAGCCAAGCGGCGGCTTTTGCTGCTGCTCGAATGGGCCGGCTCGACCGGATTGGTACCGGCCACGGCCACTCAGAATACCGGCGTGAAGTAGAGGCATCTTGTACTTCACTTCTTGCGTTTCATTCGGTGAGTGAGGTAACCGGAGCCCCACGCCTCCTTCCCATCCCCCTTTGCATCCTCACTTCCGTCTCCTTAATACCCTTAGGGACCGGCAACCCACCTGCAGCACCTCTGCTGTTGGGGATGTACGTGGGCGGCGGTTATCTCTTACCATCAGGTGAACCGCTCGCTCGTTTGCCGCCTTCCCATAAAAATATGTATGTATGTAGTATGGAGACGTACCGATTTTAAAATTTTTGTAAGAATAACGCATAATTAAATAATTTAAAAATAGTAATATTACTAAATAATCAATAATTATATATAATTACACATTCTACATAATCAATTATTTTACATACTCCTATGTGTATATGTGTAAACATATCAACTTCTCGCCATTTTGGATGCGTAACATAAAAATAATTTTAGACTTGAGTTTTTAGAAACAAACATAATGAAAGATAGACTTTGTTTATTTAATTTGTTATTTTGTTACTAAGAACTAAAGAAAATAGCTTCGGTAGAAAAGCAAACCAGCGGGAGTTAATGGAGTAATTGAGTGAGCTAAAACAGAAGGCGGCTCTGGAAAAAATAAACGGAAACTCTTTTACCTTTACACAGATAGTGCATTAGTCCATTAACAAGTATGTTGTTTATAATCAAATCGAAACGAGCTTGTCATTACAGCGTCCAATCATCGTTGTTATTTATCAGTCTCTTCCCTAGCACCCTTGAATTTATGAGTGTCTGTTAAATGCTAAATGTTAAACAGAACCCCAGAGTGATCAAAGAAAAACTTGTGATCTTAAATGTTGAGTTTATGTAACAGAAACCGTTGAAGTAAAGTATTGTGAGTTTATTATTTAAAACCAAGTACTCGTACTTGTCTACACTAAAATACAGCTAACTCTAAACTTTTTGTCTGAATACTTGACAAAGAGCTTTTGTGTGAAATTTCAATGGTAGTTGTTTACCAAAAGCGTTCTGAAACTTCTCAATAAATACATTTTGCGTTTAAACTTGCACTGAAACAGGAACATTTTTATGAAATCAATTGGTACTTAAGGCACTTCAATCACTAGTGCGAGGTAGGATATCAACCCTACAGACCCAGTGTGTTGAGTATGGGCAAACCTTTCAAGAAATGTATGCCGACATTTGCTGACGCTTCCCTGGAGAAGCAAGGGCCAGAACAAAGGTTCAGCAGTGGAGGCCCTAGTTCACCAGTGTTTCAGGAATAAATAATTCCCACCAGAAGGTACTATGCCATAGAACATGAATTCGTAGGTACACCTACACATTGGCGATTGTTGTGTGTGCAGCCCTCTCCTATGCGCCCACGAATCAGTTGTACTACGACGTAATCGGTTTGAAGCAATTTAGAGAGACGATGAGCTCATGGGCGTTGTATAAAATATTTAGATAAATAAATTAGTTAAGGAAAAAAAAATTACCTTTTTAATAAAATAAATATGGGCTAAAAGTGACAACCATACGTGTTAAGGTAATATTTTGTATGGATTACGTTTATAATTTCATACTAACATAATAAAAGTATCTGCAAAATCCAAAGAAACAAAGTCTCGGATTGGGGCTTACAGAATCTACGGGTAAGCCAATTCAATCCTGAAAATTCACTAATTTGCGCTTCTCTTCTTTTGAGAACGCTCTGCTTGTCACCTCAGTCACTATCGGAATCCTTGACATTGCATATCAAGTGACATTCAGTTCTTTATTCACCTGGAGAGGAAAGCCGCCTAAAAGCTTGGAAAAAGGAACAGTAATTCGTGCGCTCCACTGAGTGCACTCTTACTGGATGAGCCTAGGAATGTGGAATAATGTTCTCATTTCTGGACAGTCGCACTCCAGTACCAGCACCGTCCACTGCATCCAACTAATAGTGGTTTGAATCATCGGCGACCAATTTCTTTCGGATCGGCTTGATCCACTAGAAAATAATCCACTAAAATGCATCTCTATGCATTATATGATATTATCACGAAGAGTGTTTCAAACTGTTCGAAATTATTCCTGTCGCTAGAATTCAAAATCCTACCTACACCGAAAATTTTGTTTGGAGGACACATGAAGTCTGCCAACTCGTACTGGAGCATAGTGGCGGAAACTTCACGGCTCCAAAACCCCCTCAAATATTGAGAGGAGGTGTTTGCCCAGCTGTGGGACATCTGCTACTTTACTTTACTTCTTTATTATTTGCAACCATTGCTTATTAGTCAAAAAAATAACAATTTCCCCCTTAACCTATTTTTATACGTAAATTGAGAGCTTTATTCCTAGCTTCTTTCAAACATAATGTAAAATTTACCCTAGTTATTTTAGTTTCCGTTTGTAAAGGTGAAAATACAATAGCCGTCACTCATGTGGTAGTCGACATAAATGGAAGACGGTTACCCATATAAACTACGTTTCAGGAAAGAAAAATTTAAATGATTTTATACGGCACCTGATAATAGCATATTTTTCGAAACTGGAGTCTGTTTATGATGAGTATCATTCGTTGCCATTGGGAACACTAACTTCAAATAAAAAGTGTATATAGTACAGCCTAGTATTTTATTCTTAGGAATTGTCAGTAAAGCAGCCTCGATTGCTTTCCGCTATAAAGTGCGTGCGTGGTACAAGGTAGAGCCTCACGGCGACTTCCGCTGCTACTCGTAAGGGCCGGCTCGTCTGGAGTAGTATCACGGCCTCGCAGAATATTTGCGTGAAGTATAGACATCTTATGCTCATCTTCCAAATATCCTAAGGCCGGTAATGCACCTGGAGCTCCTCTGGGGTTGTAGATGGCCGACGGTAATCACTTCCCATCGGGTGGTGGTCGTTTGCCCCCCTTTACCATAAAAAAGGGTATTGAGAGCCAGTATAACAGCTGGCTGAGAGGCGTTCCATCTTAGTACTCAGGGTCCTTTTTCGATTGAACTTGTTTGGAGATGTCCTTGGGTTGCTGTAGCTACTTACCATCAGGTAGACTACATACATTTTAAAATTACCTTTTAGGCGCCTAGCAGCTCAATACAGGTCGTAACTATATTGAGATTTTTTTTTGAAACAAGCAAAATTCTGAAGTTTCTTCTCTTTAATGCGATATGATTGTTTCGTTATGTGATCTTAGAAGTCTCGCCCGTGGCTGACGTTTTGTGTACTGTGTTGTGTTTGTGTACTGTGTAATTGTGTACCGTAAGTGCACTGTTGTTCGAAGGCGTTCCTCTATTGATTTTGGCGAGTAATTCACACAGTTCGGGATTCACAGCTGTTCGGGATGCTATTACCTGTTTTATTTATTTCTTCTGCCGTCTCTTATGAAAGGGTGATAAATTATCTTATGCTGGCATGGAGAAATGTTCGAATAAAATAACCCTTTTTAAATATTTTAAGAGTCTGTGAGAAATACATAAATCCATATTATTAAAAATACATTTTGAATAAACAGTGTTCATTAATAAAATTACAACGAGAATAAAATAATTTCTATAATTATACATGTTAGTCCAACGTACTATAGGATATACTTTCCTGTGATTTTTTCCTCGACGATTTCGACGACCTCTGAGAAAGTAAAGAACCAGCCATCTCTTTACAGACAATGGCACAAAATAATAGTACATAGAATTCCATTAGCGACTTATATTTGAGGCAATTATTCAGTTCAGCTGCATCTGATACAAGTAGCATCCCACACAACGGCTTTGCTTGTTTCCCAAGGGAACAAAGTCTCCGCCAAGTCTCTTGCTATCTTCCATAAAAATTTGACTAGGATCTAAAATCAGAAGAATATTCATAAATACAAGATCACTACGGGTCAATAAAGTCGATGGACGCCACACTCATCGATATCGCTATGGACTTTTATATACTACACTTGTTTGAATACTCCTTTAACCAGTCCTTACATGTTGTGCGCTACTTCCTCTTTTATAATCTTTATTCCTTAATTTTATTAATTTTTATATTATTATTAACAAGTATTAACAGAGTGGCATGTAAGGGTTATTAATTATTATTAAGAAGCTTTGTATATTATATCCATAGGTGAAGGTTGATATGAGAAACTGTAAGTGGGAGGGATTTCCAATAATTCTCATCGATTTTTCATTCCAAGCTAATAATTTTAAGTAGCAGATTCAACTTAATCAATAACTATGCTGGACTTTTAGATTAGTCTCCGGCTCTTACATACATTACAGAAAGTGATTATGCCTTCTGCTGGATGGGGGCAGACCATGTTCTCTAGTGCAGACCACAATTTGTAGTTTAACGGGTTCAGATTTTGCCTGGGCAACTGCCAGTCTTAGCTCGTACGTAGTCAGCCCCTATAAAGTCTGGAATATTATTTTCAAGCTAGGTTTAAGCTATATTCTTACTGGAAAGCCTACTGTACAATTTTGAAAAGTATATCACCCTGATTCAAAACAGTTTCTTGGTAAACTTTGGCAAATATCTTGCTTGCAGCCTCAGGTCTTGTTTAATAAATCACGACAGGATCCGAGCGGTAATCACGCGATAATATTATTGTTGCATTATAGGATTAAAATATTGTAACTATAATTTGGCTTTCCTTAACGCCTCACTTCACAATGTTATTTCACAATCACTGGGAAAATAATACGAAATGGCAGAAAGTCGATTGGAGTTTCTTACAAATAACATTATTATGCACTGTTGCACGTACTTGGCCCCTGAATTATTGTTTAAATTACCAAAGTTTTATTTTAAAGATTATACCCACCATACCCCTGAAGTTTTATTAGCTCTGAGAAATATGCTATCATCTCATAACATAGCAAATACTCTTAAAACAGTTATTACAAATCTGTTGTCCTATCATTTTATTTTCAGACAGAAAGCAAGATTGTATGAAACGGTAACTAGGGATAACAGCTAAATTTTAACGAATAATAAACAGTCCGTTCAGTACAACCCACACAATAAGATTTATATTCACCGATAAAAATACCACATTGGTTCTTTCAAGTTGCTACCGGCCTGTATATACCGCTATCTACCCGATGTTACGTATCGCGTAAATAAATAAACAATGGCGCACTATGCATAGTTAACGCAATGAAAACAGACTACAGAAATAATACGCGTTTGTAAAGCTATAGGGACCGGACAGTCAGGAAAGAGAGCGCGTGCAATCATGAATCTAATCTGGTTATGAACAGATGTTAATGGTATATTTACAGATAATTCTCTATTGTTTATGTCTAAAATGACATATATAAATTATGTATATTGTCGGAATCACTTCATCGCAAACAACCGCGTTGCTTAATGGTTAGGATACTTGACTTTCTGAACTGGAGTCATAGATTTTTGATTCGAATCCCACCTGGAGCCAATATTTGTACAACACATAAATTATTAGTTTTCGGGTCTAATTTTATTGTATTGTGCGTGCTTTAACTCTTCTTTCGATCTCATCGCATATGCTTTGCATCGGATATAGGGAGATAGATACGAGAAAGTGCGTTTGTGTGTGCTCCTATATTCGCGACACTATATAACATATCCTGCGAATACAGAATTCAGAAATTGTCACTGTGTTTGAAATCGACCAATAAGAAAATGTAATTGGCATGTATTTTAGAAGTGGTTATTTCACCAAAGATAGTAATTTAAGGAAAAGGATGTTACTTGTATCTGTAAAAACGACTGTGTGGCACGACACCACACAACAGAACTAAACTGAGACCCGAACCATCCTCTGATATTATCGCATAAGCGTGCCTCTGTGTTCGCGCGTATATTTACGGCACTAATATCTCCTGCGCTATTGATAACTGCCGATAATATCCGAAAGTTGTCGCCAGGGTCAATACCGGCCAGGATGAAATCGTCATGACTCAAAATTATATGTTCGTCTTCTAGTATTTGCTATCTATGTACTTCAGTTAAACAAGTTCGTATCTTAAGATATCTCATAGTCATAATGCCGTTCATGCATGTACTCACGCTTCCCACAACGCGCACGAACTTGTCTCGCTGTCTAATAGCGGATACCGCGTAGCTTTGCATTATCAGTACTGGTATACCGAGTCGCAAGGTTAAGCAAAGCGGGGCTAAGGTTACATCGGATGAATGTTTGCGCTACTTTTGTTAGTGTCTTCATGGAAAGGTTTTTTTCCAGCAGTGGATTTATACAATCTGATAAAGAGTAATGTAAGAAGATATTCTGCCCGTGCCTTTCGCACGGGCTTTATTTCATATTATATACATTTTATTTAGTTATAGTAATCAACAATAATAGAAAGATAGAATAAAAGTCCTTGCGAATAGTTTACCTATTGTATAAAATTTAAAGGATTTTATATTAATCATTATGATTTCGTTGTAGCCGATTACAAATACGTTTGCAATTATTTTTCATTATAAATGTTTCATCAGCTAATGCATTACTTTGGCGTGCTTGCCAAAGAAATGTTAATTGCCTAGAAGAACGCATGTATCAAATAATACATCATTGCGTCTTAAATAATAATAGGCCATTGTTTTTAATTCGAATGCTAATGTTCAATATTATGTCAATCACTGTTGTAAGTGTATATGTATGTGTATATTCACGCCTTGTTCCCAACGGGGTAGGCAGTGACAATCTTCTTCCACTTGCTACGGTCCTGACATACGTCGTTCGCTTCTTCCACTTTCATCAATCTTCGCATGGATGCCTTTTTCCAGAACGTCTCCGATTTGATCGTGAAATGTTCGCCTAGGTCTTTCTCTCCCGACTCTACCATTTACACTCGTTTCATATATTTGTTTCGTCAACCTACTTTCATTCACTACTGTTGTAAATTGTATGTTAATTATGGAATATCGCTTCGACGCTATGTATAGTCTATGTTTATAACATGTATGTGTATGCATATGTAGTATTGTTGGGTATCGTAAAGCTTTTACCGTAACTAATATTAGTATATACTTTCAATACTATGCCAGGTAATTTACGTTATTTCTTATGTTATTTATTAGTGAGAATGCGCAAAAAAAATCCGCATATATAATATTTAATAATAATATAGTATCTGCAATGATTCACAGATAATTTATATGTCATGACAATTTTTTTCATGTAAATTATGTGTTACAGACTAAAAAGTTTTAAAAGTGTCTTTTTCACCGATCACATTTTCCAATAAGGCTGTCGACAATTGTATGTTAGCGTCAACACTTTCCAAAAAACCTTTTTATGAGGATTCCAATGGTGTAATTAGTTTTAAGGTATGTAAAGCGATAAGCTCAATATTGATGATATAATGACAAGGGGAGCTACGCGACAAGCTGTCAAATACGAAGTTACGAGCGGTCCGATAAAGTTAACAATCACAGGCTGCTATTCGTGTACCGTATACCGCAATTATTAACGCAAACTGAATAATCATCAATCAAATTAGCGTAATTATCAAAATCATCTAAAAATACTGCAAATAAATCTATTATTGTTCACATTAGTTTCTTTTTGAGCTTTATGTCCGAAAGACTTGTGATAAAAAAAATAACCTATAACGATATGCTCGACTTTTCATAAATAATTTGGTTACAAAAATCTAATAATAACTCACAGAAATCAAATAAGTATATTTGTAACTATGGAGCTAAATCAGAACTTAAAATTAATTATTTACTACATCAGTTAAATTACAAATTGACAGATTAATTGTACAACAAAATAGTGTGAAAAAGCTTCTAAAAATGATTGTCAAGCGTGTGTAGGAATCGCCTCGAGAGGGTTCCGTATCATATCAGTACTGTAATCATACTACATAGTAGCTACTTACAAGTTGAGCTAACTAACTAATTGAAGCCTTCTTCTTGGGTTATAAAACTGGAGGATAATACCACCGTTACACCGTAAAGCCACCCACCACACCTGTATGTAATGCCCCAACCTGGCTGATAAACGAGTATCTATAATCCGAGAGGCAGTTGAAGTAAAAAACGTGTGCATCTCGGGACGCCCGACAGAAGTGATAACTTAAACTAATCTAAGTTGAACTATATAATATTGAAATTGTTATACTTGAGAAAAGCTTAGTTTATTACTTAAATTTTATGTATATTAATATTATAATGAAAGGAAAGGTTATTTATTAAAAAAATCTTTGATTGATTATAACAAACATTTTATTCTTAGTTACAATTTTTTATGCTCACCGTCAACAGTATATGTCTATCGCACACTAAACTCTGAGTAGAGAGAGGGGGAAGTGTCTGTCCGAAATACGGCTAGCGCTATGGGTTAGAGTGAGAGAGGAGGAGCCTGCCTACCGCTGCCGTATGCGTGAGAGAAAGGGAAGCCAGACGGACTGGCGCCGTAACGCGTTACGTAACGAAGCGGTTTACCCTCCCATTAGAAGTTATCACTTTAAAAAGAATTTCCTCTGCTTACAAAGCCAAGCAGCGGCTTTAGCTGCTGCTCGAATAGGTCGGCTCGACCGGGGTAGTACCACTACCTCGCAGAATACCGGCTTGAAGTAGAGAAACCATCTTGTGTATCTTTCGGTGAGTAAGGTAACCGGGGGCCCACTCTCTTCCCATCCCCCATCGTCATCCCTTCCGTCTCCCAAATATCCTTAAAAGCCGGCAATGCACTTGCCGCCTTTCAGATGTACGTGGGCGATGATAATCACTTACCATCAGGTGAGCACCATCAGGTAAATTAGGTGTACAAAAAAACAAAGTGAACTTACCTGCGACTACTTTCATCTGTTTCTACGTACAAAGCTATCATTATTCGATGATTCGAGCTCCCACTCCTGGTCATTAGAAGATGTTGTATCGAAATATGACTCTGTTGCTTTTCTGTTAATGCAGCAAATATTCAAATGTGACGGTACACTAATCCACGAAGGGGATTAGCGTACCTCATCAAACACATTATTGATTTCCGGGTCTGTTTGTATTGTGTTGCCTACCATATGTTGTATCTATCTCTCATCGCATAACAATGACTTTGGATATGAGAAATGAAAGACAAGGAGTGTCTCTGTGTTTTGCTCAGTGTCCTGTCAACTACTGACATTATTCTGAAGTTATCGCAATCGTTGAAATCGGCCTGAAGGGCAACATACATAGACAGTAGTTAATGGAGCACCATTTTTTTTTTACATACTTTGAATATTTTACTTAGTCGCCACTTTTGGCAGGTGGATTGCTGATCGAATTACCAGACACGTCACACTAACGATGCTGCCCGTCACCGTTCTAGAAAATTAATTACTGGATGCATATTTGAGATAGTCTGTCAGAGAAGATTAGACAACACTCAGGGAAAGACGGAGTGACAGATTCTTATTTCCACTCGATTAACTTTCTTTTCGACTCTTAAGTGTCTCCCGACACTAAATGTTATTTATATATGAACTTACTTCGTTAAATTTGCGAAATAAATTGCAGGATACATGTAATTTACTTAACCGGGATAATTTAATACAGCAGGCTGTTCAAGGGGAAGTACAACTCTTTGCTTATATCAACATTATCAACAAACTTTCCCATCCGAAGAAAAGGAAACGTTAAAAGTTTGTTTTTACAATAATAATGCTGCCTTGTCAGTGACACGTTTTGCGGATATACTCTTTAATACAAGTTAATATACGATTTAAAATTATTGTCTGCAAGAAATAAATTTTTATTTTTATTAGAAACAAACACTTATCGTTTAACTCTTGACGTGGTGCATCAATAGAAATTTTAATGTTATGTCACTATAAGGGTTAATGGGATTCCCCAACCAACATTCATCATCCTGTGAACCAATGTTGGAATGTATGTATAAGGTTAAAATAATGAACCAATCTGAACAAAATTTGGCGAAGATGTAGAATCTTGCCATGGATTGTGATATAGAAGACCTTTCATCTCGAACGTTCTTTTTGTATAAAATGTCGAACTAAGCGGTCGAAACCGAGGGCAGCTGCTAGACCTTCAATATATGTGTAAAAATTTACATCATTTCGAATGCACGTGTAAAAACATTTCGAGAACATCTGGAGGACATTATACCAGAAAGCACGCCGTCTGGTCGACAGTCGAACGAGCCAAATAAGAATAAAGTTAACAACTAAATGTTTCGATATTTCATGTATCGCAATAAATGTTCTCTTTATTTGTTTAAAGTTTATAAACAAAATACACTAAACACAATTCGTCATGTTCAGTTTACAATTCGAATAGCCTATAATCATTATATTTTTTAATTTATTGTCTGCTGTATATTTCTACTTACTCACAATTCTAGCTAGAGTTACGCAATACTGTAAACACTTAATAAACATAACAGCAGAATGACCATGTCAAAATGTAATGTGAACCCGCACTAAAGTAGAAAAGTGAACTCTTCTGTTCTTTAAAATCCTCTCTAAGGTGTGAAGAAACCTGTCTTTCAGTGGAGCATTGATAGACCATTACTTTAATCTCCGCGACCATTCCCGCTGAACACATCAATGAAAACTTCTACAGCTTAAATATTCGTTGGATAAAATATAGTTACTTTCTCGTAACTTCTAGTTCAGAAAGTTCAGCTATGAGAACTTAAATTTCATATCACGTACTGGAAAATCGCAAATATTAAAAAAAAATGTACTCTTCCACTCTGTTTTCAAATAATTATTTTCTAATGTAGGATTATAACTTATGCATCGGCTTATGTCGGATGAAATACACATTTACGAAGTAGTAAAATATCGCAATAAATATTATGCGAGTAGTCAACCATAATATGCAAAGGGCAAAAGAACTATCATATTTCAACTACTTCGCAAAATTACATTTTTAATGTTTATTCTTTATAATAAATTGTCATTGCATATATTACTTTATATTAAAAAAAAAATACATAATAATGTAGAGTAATATATGCAATGACAATTTATGTGTTCAAATAACATTAAAAATTTACCTATATGTATACTTAACACATTTTACAAAAATAATAATGAAGGCAATGCAAACAATTATTTTAAGATAGTGCAAATACGCTGGAGCGCAATATCTAACGTTGCGTGATTTATTTATGTGAACATTTGTTACTGAACTGTTGGTTGACACTGGAGTGCAAAACACGATGTGACTGGAATATGAACGTATTTATTACAAAAAGCATCACACAAAATTCACACATTTTCCACTTTTGGATTTTTCTGAGAATGTTTCGAATTTATAAATGCCAGAAAATCATTCTTTATTTACACATATTACAGAGTAACGTGCATAATTTATTTTTAAAAATATCTCCGTCGGTAGCAATGTTTCAAGTTTGAAGCGTCTGATATCGCAATCGCCAATTCGTTTGTCACTCGCCACGCTAGGCGGGAAAGTTGGTGAGTGCAGGACCGACACCCGCGCGCTGTAGACACTGCTTCCGGTTAGCAGAAGTGGGCGTTATTATACAAAAACAAATAACGAAACGCTTTATTTTTAAATATTCTAAAAATAATTCTTCATAAATATATAGCTATAGTATAGGGTGATAACTGTGGCCATTTGGAACTACTACATCAATAGTAGTGATTTCACAAATAAAATAATCGTTAGTAAATGAAATACATTTCAGAATACATTTGAAAAATAAACAACCATCCAGTTCGAAATGTTAAAGTTTTGTTTTGATACTGACAATATTAAGCCTAAAAATAACAATAACGCTTAATTACCGGTTACGCGCGAAGGAACAAAATAGCAGTATAACAAAAAGCATTTTGTTTTATAGGAAAGCGTTTGCCCAAGCAGTGTTTGTGCAAGCGGCTCATCTGATGGTGACAACATCACTTATTTATTAATAACATACCAAAACAAATTATATAACATATGATTGAATTAGGCTATATTTGAATTATTGAATAGGGGCTATTTTTATGTATTGTGCGGTGTGTGGGTCCTCGTCACAGATATGCAGGTTTCCTTTAAATTTTATTCTTCACCGCCGATCTTAGTGACTTCAGTACTTAAAAATGCTGTTAACAATTTTAATGGTGCCGGCACCGATGATCGAACCCAGGTCACTCGCGATCTATGAAACCAAAGCGAGCGCCCTGGCCACTAGGCTACCAGGGCTCTCATTTATTAGTACAATATAAAAATTTACTTTTGGTCCTATTAACCTACATACTATGTTTAAACAGTTAATAGGTGGGACACAGACAGCACTGCTGAGTTATAATACTGCGTAAAAATGTTTTTCATCACAGAATTAAAACATTATGCCAATGTTATAAATAAAAAAATGGAAACTACTTATTTTCCGTAAACTTCGTTCATTTGTCAGACACAGATGCAGTGGTTATATAATATTTAAGACACAGCGAACCAGACTTCCTGGTCGGGATCTATATATACACATGTGGAACAAAAAACAAATTTTTGGTTTTTGGGCCAGTACGTTACGTATTCGCTACATTTGATTCATGTTCTGACATTAGACAAAAAACATTACCCCGGATAAGATAAGACGTCAGGGGGACTGGCTTTTACTTGACATCCCTCGCGTAGAATTTAGTTTAGAAATATAATTTTAGTGACCCTTGTAAAAGTGTAAAAAACGGATACTTTATAATTTAAAAGATATTTTCACTGAGTGGCGGCATAAGAGAATCTGCCACTCTATCATCCCGTTTTTTTTATGGCAAATGGCGGTAATCTCACTCACCGAACGAAACGCAGAAGCACAATGTCACGCCGATATTCTGCGAGGCCGTGGTACCAATCCCGTCAAGCCTGCCCATTCGAGCAGCAGCGAAAGCTACTCTTATGGTTACAAAGAAGATATTCTAAGAATATTCGAAAAAATATAAATTTATAAATAGTTTCGTAATGTTCCATAAAACCATTCCACGTGTATGACGGAATTAAAGAATTACAGATGATGATCATGGGTGTCATAGAAGTCAATTATGCTTAGCCTTTTGGCTAATGTCGACTGCGCAGCCACGTCGATGTCAAGTAAGCGGCATATATGACACTAAACAGTACAATCCCTCGTCTTTACCTTTCCGTATCTGATGTAATAGTCGATGTGATCGGAGGTAGAGTCAGATGCATTGTTTGAGTCACGGGACGCTACAAGTAGAAAATAAAACCAATCATTTGTGTGTTCAAATACGCTAACCGGTAAGCCACGCTTCAGCATGTTATTGTCTAAATTATATTAATAAATATGATTTGACCTCATCGTGTTATTAAAGTGTAAAATAAAAGCTAATAAATACTAGCAAACGAAGTCGTCAAAGCCGACGAATATTTATATCGCAAACAATTTCGACCTTAATATTGCTATCATCACGGGAGCTTAAACTAATATTGCAACGCTGTTTCGAGCATACTGTTAGCTAAACGAAAACATAGCAAAAATCTTTATGAAAGAAAAGATTCAAATGAAATAATGCAAAGTTTAAACATGATGATATCCAACTAGCGGATTTCGACCACAACGACAACTTCCAAATACCATCGGCAGTTGTCAACTAAATCGGAGATATTAAAGTGGCGTAAACACAGAAGCTTTCAGTTATTATCTTTTCCTTCCTGTATGTGATGTAACCCTTATGCCATAAGATCGGAGAAAGGGTAAGATCCAGTGTCAGGGATACGGGACGAACACAACACTACTGGACCCGAACTACAACTAACAATCTGTGTTACTGCACAAATATTAACTTTGGTTTTGTTACGAACTCAAGACCCATAGCTCCGTAGACAGGTACGATGTCTACTAGGCCACGAGGTCGTTACACTAAGATGCGGCTTTAAACGTACTTGTTTTAATGTTGCTCCGTCATTGAAAAAGAACAAAAAATATATATTCGTAGTAAGATCAAATTGTTTCTAGCGATATCTTTATTTCTATGTTTATGCTTATCATAAGATCAAACAAGTAGCAAGGGAACAATTTATTTAAATTTTGTGAAATGTAATAATGTTTTAAAGTAACAAAACATCTTTTATTCAAGAAAACTTCTAAATGCATAACTTTACCTTGGATCGGCATCGCTTACGGAATTGCAATGCGAAAGTAAATTTCGTTCTTACAATCACGTGGGGTAACGAGTTCTTAAATATATGAAAGTTATTCATGTTCTGTATGTATATAGTATAACATTTCAATATGGTATCATTGCTAATATTTTTTTTACAGATTGTACTAACTACTTAGCGCAACCAGTTATGAAAAATGGAAAGCCAGCAGATCTTGCATATGATATTGATATAGCTAGTGAGTATTTTAAAATCGTTTATGAAAATCTTTAATTTTTTTTATCGGAAAGGCGACAAACGAGCAAGCAATTCACTTGATGGTAAGTGATTAGCGTTACCCACGAACATCTGCAACGCCAAATGTGCTACAGGTACGTTGCCGGCCTTTAATGGTATATGGGAGATGGGAGAAAGAATGAAGAAGGGATGAGTATGGGGACTGGACCTCCGGTTGCCTCACTCACCGAACGAAACGCAGAAGCACAATGTCACGCCGATATTCTGCGAGGCCGTGGTACCAATCCCGTCAAGCCTGCCCATTCGAGCAGCAGCGAAAGCTACTCTTATGGTTACAAAGAAGATATTCTAAGAATATTCGAAAAAATATAAATTTATAAATAGTTTCGTAATGTTCCATAAAACCATTCCACGTGTATGACGGAATTAAAGAATTACAGATGATGATCATGGGTGTCATAGAAGTCAATTATGCTTAGCCTTTTGGCTAATGTCGACTGCGCAGCCACGTCGATGTCAAGTAAGCGGCATATATGACACTAAACAGTACAATCCCTCGTCTTTACCTTTCCGTATCTGATGTAATAGTCGATGTGATCGGAGGTAGAGTCAGATGCATTGTTTGAGTCACGGGACGCTACAAGTAGAAAATAAAACCAATCATTTGTGTGTTCAAATACGCTAACCGGTAAGCCACGCTTCAGCATGTTATTGTCTAAATTATATTAATAAATATGATTTGACCTCATCGTGTTATTAAAGTGTAAAATAAAAGCTAATAAATACTAGCAAACGAAGTCGTCAAAGCCGACGAATATTTATATCGCAAACAATTTCGACCTTAATATTGCTATCATCACGGGAGCTTAAACTAATATTGCAACGCTGTTTCGAGCATACTGTTAGCTAAACGAAAACATAGCAAAAATCTTTATGAAAGAAAAGATTCAAATGAAATAACGCAAAGTTTAAACATGATGATATCCAACTAGCGGATTTCGACCACAACGACAACTTCCAAATACCATCGGCAGTTGTCAACTAAATCGGAGATATTAAAGTGGCGTAAACACAGAAGCTTTCAGTTATTATCTTTTCCTTCCTGTATGTGATGTAACCCTTATGCCATAAGATCGGAGAAAGGGTAAGATCCAGTGTCAGGGATACGGGACGAACACAACACAACTGGACCCGAACTACAACTAACAATCTGTGTTTCTGCACAAATATTAACTTTGGTTTTGTTACGAACTCAAGACCCATAGCTCCGTAGACAGGTACGATGTCTACTAGGCCACGAGGTCGTTACACTAAGATGCGGCTTTAAACGTACTTGTTTTAATGTTGCTCCGTCATTGAAAAAGAACAAAAAATATATATTCGTAGTAAGATCAAATTGTTTCTAGCGATATCTTTATTTCTATGTTTATGCTTATCATAAGATCAAACAAGTAGCAAGGGAACAATTTATTTAAATTTTGTGAAATGTAATAATGTTTTAAAGTAACAAAACATCTTTTATTCAAGAAAACTTCTAAATGCATAACTTTACCTTGGATCGGCATCGCTTACGGAATTGCAATGCGAAAGTAAATTTCGTTCTTACAATCACGTGGGGTAACGAGTTCTTAAATATTAGAAAGTTATTCATGTTCTGTATGTATATAGTATAACATTTCAATATGGTATCATTGCTAATATTTTTTTTACAGATTGTACTAACTACTTAGCGCAACCAGTTATGAAAAATGGAAAGCCAGCAGATCTTGCATATGATATTGATATAGCTAGTGAGTATTTTAAAATCGTTTATGAAAATCTTTAATTTTTTTTATCGGAAAGGCGACAAACGAGCAAGCAATTCACTTGATGGTAAGTGATTAGCGTTACCCACGAACATCTGCAACGCCAAAGGTGCTACAGGTACGTTGCCGGCCTTTAATGGTATATGGGAGATGGGAGAAAGAATGAAGAAGGGGATGAGTATGGGGACTGGACCTCCGGTTGCCTCACTCACCGAACGAAATGCAGAAGCACAAGATGTCTCTACTTCACACCGCTGTTTTGCGTGACCCTGGTACCAACCCGGTCGAGCCGGCCCATTCGAGCAGCAACAAAAGCCGCCGCTTGGCTCTACCACGTTTATGTCATAAAATTAAGAAGATTAATGCTATGCTATTGCACAAAATAATTTACTATGATAATAACTACTAATGGTATAAATGGTATCGATTGTTATTATTATTTCAGACTATGTACGAACTATGGTTTCTTTTGGCATCATCAGTCTATTCGTGATGGCGATGGGTTGCGGTTTCTCTACCTATACTTTCCGCAACCCTCGATATATGTTTAAGCGACTTGCTGCGGGCATACACTTCATCAGTAGTGAGTATATTTTGTTTCTACATGCCAACATTTTATTGCATTAAAGTGAAGTACCCTTCAGGTAAAGTCTCTCAACCGTAGGCTTCAGCCAACATTACATTAAAATATTATAGTTTGAACACTTTTGAAAAAAATGAATACCTTAGCCATTTTTTTACGTTAGGCATTCGATTTATATGCGTCGTTGTGTCGTGTTAATAATTATTTTGATGTTTTGAAAAACCTTTTTTCAAACAATTTAAATATCTTAATAATTCAATTGATTGCAAGCGGCATTCGACATAAATAACATCATTACTCACCTCGCCAAGAATGGTGACCTTACAGGTTGTCTTTGACCGCGAGTCGGGAACTTCAAACAAGAAAGAACGTCGGCCCAGACGGTCGAAAAGATCTTTAACCTGTGTTGCGTTGCCAAAGTTATTAGGCAGATATATTTTGCGTCAAAGTAATAATATGTTACGTGATGAAACTACTGTACTGATATAATTAATATTTGGTGTATGACCTAAAAGTGGGTTATAGAATATGAGGTTAAACTTATTGCAGTAATGTATCATATATCTTACCTGTATATTCACGAGATACGAATCATGATTTCATTTAGAATTTAGATTTATTTACACACTACAGAGGCAGCATATAACTACTCTACTAGGACCTCTCTTACCTTTTTCTGCAGCTCATGAGCAGTGAGTATTCCGGTTGGAACGGTATAGAGAGCCAGAATACTTACAGGCTATCAGGCATTCCATTTTAGTCTCTTAACTCTAGATTTTCTTACGACGGTAACCATATGGTGTAAAACTAGAATGATAACCATTATCGTGTCACAACAATTGTTTTAAATGTTTCAAGGTCAAGAACAATTTGAAAATAATGATTATCATTTGTTTTTGTACGACTATTTTTCTTATAAACTTATGTCAACAAAAAACTTTTTTTTTAATACTAGAGTGACAAACGCACTAACTGTCCACCAGCCCATGGACACCTGAATGCAACTTCAATCGAAGAAGGTTACAGATGCGTTGTCACCTCGGAGAACTAAGATGAAATGCCTATAATTATACAAGTTCTTTATGCTCTATATGTTTGAAAACGGACCACAACAGTTGCTACACTGCTGTTTGGTGGCTGAAATGGGTGTGAGGGTAAACCTACTCAGACGACACCAGTGAAGGAGCCTACCACCTATCTCGCCGGCACCGGGATCCAAGCCTAGTAATCAGGGATTTAATCGTATACGTATTATTTATTATTTAAGCGATATTATTAAAGCGAGTGCCTTGAGTATACATATACGTAAAATGAATTAATTTTACAGCCTCGTGTACATTTGTTGTGGTGCAAATTACGATGTCGTGCGTGGACCATATGAAGAAAAACATCAAATTTGTTTATCCTGACCGTGCCTTTCATTAGTAAGTCATATTAATTCAAAAAATATCGTCCTCATTTAACTTAAATAATTATAAAAATTTCCAATTAGAAATCCATATTTCACAGATATCAATAAGTGAACTATTCAAAATTTAGCTTTTAATGATGACCAACGACGACTGCCCAGTATCAGTATATCAGAGTACTTGAGCATCAATATTTTAATGCGAAACTACTCGATGATAGTGATTGGTCGTGGAGTCGATCCTACATGGAATAAATAAATTTTCCTTGGTCTTTAGATAATTGAATCAGGTCTGGCTATTAGTGTATGTGCAAAATATATCCAGAAGAAAACCTATTACAATAAAAAATATAATCCTAATTTATATTTTAATCCAAAAATATTTTTAGTTCTTCACATGTCATAAGTACTAATATGTTTCAAAAACATGTCACAAAAGGGCAAAATAATCAATAGATAACATTAATGGTTTATTAATAAAAGTAAATTAAGTTGATATTCCTAGCATATTATGTTGCTGAGTACTATTTAATTTTCTTCCACAGTTACCATATTAGTTTCTTCCTGGCTTGGTTTGTGGTACTGGTAAACCTCTTTGCTGCTGCATCATTTTTGTGGTACTCAAGGAAAAGGAAAGGGGATAAAGCAGCCACCGATGAGCTTGCTATGGCTGACGAACCAACGATCATCGGCCGATGACGGTACGGACGTCTTCTGTCCAAGCGACATCTGCGGCCGCCTGGAATCTTCCACCAGTTTCTACTGAACAGTGCTCAAATGACCAATAGCTATATCGATATTTCAAAAGTCTTCCATATATGTATACTTATAGAAACATAGATATATCTATAGGATCATCAAAAACATCGACTTGAACTTCACAAAAAAAAGCTTTTTTTGTAAATAATTTGCATTATTTATACTCTACGCCTTGTTAATCTTATGAGTATTGAAAACTTTTTTTAAATTCTTAATCCGCTTTCAAGCATTTACTTATTAAAAATCTGTTAAATTCTAGTGTATGTTTTCCTTGCACTTATGGGATTAACGATGTTGGAACCATAATATTATTGATAAATATAATTTAGATAAAATTATGATTATTATTTTGGAACAAGCAAGCACACATGCAAGCAAATGTTATGTCTGAATCCTAGCCCGGTTTCGATACTATTAAAATTAAGGCTCAGCGTTACTTCAAGAAACCCCGACGAATGATAAAGAGTCAAGGGTCATGCAAATTGTAACGCGGTTTTGTTTACAATATGCTCTGTACCAGTCGTTATTCTGAAAATTTCCTATCTTCCAGAGAATGCATTCAGGTTTTTTAATATGTAATTTTGTGACCTCCGAATACCGTTCACCTACAATTTCGCGGAGGTCATTACAAAACCAGATTACACCTAAAAAAAACCACATATTCCTGTTAACTTAACTTTAACCACTTACATTAGTTTCAAATATCAAACATTGCTGGCATAAGACTATTTAAATAAGTAACTATTGTGTAACATGAATCTAGTCAAATACATAAAAAGTGTAATGCTTGTGAGAATTTGTTCACACTTAATCATAACTCATTATCGCGAATCGTTATTCCGAAAATATTATAATAATTACCAAAATAAATTTTGCGCCATAGATTACGAATCTCAAAAAAGTTACTTTGTTATCAATATGGTTGACAGATGTTGAATTCCATCGTTATTGTTTAGGATAATTTTATTAAGGAAAGAGCATACAGCTTATTTGTTATTAGTTACATGCTTGTTTTATTTGAAGAATTCAGTGTTGTAAGTTAATGATATATCTATAATAAGGCTAAATGAATAAGCTCTCTTAAATGTCTATTTTTTACCAACATAGAGTAATAACGATAAATTATAATTTTTCACAGCCTAATTACGAAATAAAAAACAATAATTAAAAAATATTACACATCATTATCACTGAAAAGTTTATTTCATGTACTCCTCTCTCAGTGTATGTAATCTTGATTAGGGTGCTATATATTCCAAGCTATTTGCAATGTCGTGTGTATTGGTGTAATATACAATCAACGTATGTCAAAGTTTTTATGATTTAAACCAATAAACTTCTTTTAAATTTCATTACATGTTTTATTATCCCTACCCACAAAAAGACCAAATTTCAATTCATAATTAATGCTGACACTACTTGGCAAAGAAAGAACAATATAAAACTACTCATTTTCTCGTGAGTCACTTAAGATTTGTAAATGCCAGTAGTTTGAGCTCAGATGAAATGTAATAGTTGGGCAACGGAAAAAATATGTGATTTTTTTTAACAATTAATTGGTCATGTATTTAAAACATTCAGAAAAATCAAGATAGGAGAAAGTAACAATATAGTCAAATCAAAATGGCAACTCATCTCAATTTTGGATAGTGAAAATTACTATAATATAGTAGTAATCTTCAAATCCTACAACCGGATATTATTGAATTAGGATTATCGTTTTGTACGAGAAAAATGTCGACACTTATCGTCGGTAGCTATTTAAAGATACGCATTGTCGAAAGTCTGGCAACCGCCCAGAGCCGGACTCTCATACTGCCAACCTTAACAGAGGTTAGTGTCCCGAAAAATGTCTAAGGTAAGGCCAGTTATAAAAAAACGTGAAGAGTTTAAACACAAAGCTAGTATGCCTTATAACTTTGCTTCATGATCAATGGTTCAGCATGTCACAAGTACGTGGTAGTGGCCTTAGTGGTCAGGGCGCTCATTTCATATCAATACTGATCCCGACATAACCAGTCACCGGAGACGGTGAAATAAAGTAAATATAATACTATTTCATTATTATTTTTTATCATTATACATCGTTGTATGTGTTTAACATACGCGATATGTTATGTTACTTAGTTTACGTTTATGGAATTATTCGTAGAATTCACAGGACATTGGTGCATCATTTTTTGGAGGGTGGATAACTAGATGCAGTCACGCAACAAATATTAATATATTTAAAAATACAAAATGCGAAGGAGAGAACGGTGTATATTAACATTTCAATTAATTGTAAATCATATATAAATAATTCTTAGGCGTTAAGGCATATACAAACGCATGTTCGAACTTATTGTTCGTATACTCTGTTGATGTCCATCTACATGTGTAGGTAGATTTCTTTTCACTAATAACAAAGCGTCTTCCATGGTTACCTGAGTTACCCGTTCAATACTAGTTGATTAGTAACCTTAGTAACCGAGTTGAAATCTTTGCATGTTTTGTTGCAAAGATAATGGAATAAAATAATTTCGAAACCTTAAACAGATCAATAAAACTGAGGTAATTCAAGCAGATCACGCGATATGTCCGATACAAAGGTATACCAGACTTCGTTGCTTCACTTCAATTTAATTAATGTGATTTACGTGACATGCAAGCGGGGGTTGTACGTCAAAGTTTGCTTCATGCGATACAGTTTTTATATCATTAAATTGTTGAGGAATTTTCGACGTTGATAAATTAGTTAGTATACGATATACGAGTACTTTAAAATACTAGTTCCGTTGTTTTATGTGCTTATATTTATATATAAAATTCGCGGTGACTTTTCGGACAGATCTGTAATATATAAATTAATGTGAATGTGTTATGCATATAAACCTTCCGCATAAAATGTTATAAAGTTTAGAATTTATCAGCGAATTCAAAGATAAACACAGAATTGTGACCTTATTTTCTATTTAACGATATGCAATAATACAATTACGTCATTAGCTTAAAAAAAATTCGTTACAGGTATTTAAAAGTGGAAGCAAATTGATTAAAACATTAGAACGACCGAGTATTAATGAACATGGGCAATCTACAGAATCGAACAGTAAGTGTTCTGTTTGATATTATTTTATTAATGAAAAATATACTTTTAACAGCATTGTTTTGGCCCACTGCTCAACATAGGCCTTTCCAAAAAAGCACATACTTAAGCTGCAATGCAAAACTATTTATGAACATTAGACTACAATGTTGGCACCATCATGACGCTTGTTGACGCTGCTTTCCCATCACTAGTCTCTGTGATTTGGGATGTATTCGAATGGATTTCAGCCTTTCACCGGTCACCTGAGCCACGTTTGTCACTCAACCAGATGCAATGCGTGCCGGTTTGTATAAGAAGATTAAATAGTTATTGCCTTCCCCCTTACGTGGACGGTTCTTTACGTCACCCTCCCTTGGTGATAGAGCTTACTAGACGTAGCTTGATAATCCACGGTCAAGGGATGAGAATGAGAATCTATTTGTCTGGTCTATCGCAACAGACTCACTCTAGGTGGCCGCTCTGTGTGGAACTCCACGACCCCAGTTTGGATGCGAGTAAATGAAATGTGAGGGTTAGGAATATTAACGGTGTCTATCCCACCCTCTTAGTCTCACGCAGTCTACTTGAAATCCGGGGAAACATTTGTGTTGGTATTATAAAGTAAAATTGTTTTTAATTAATCGCTTAGACTTCGATAAATATGTACACTTGATTCATATCAATATGATCTCATATTGGTCTCAATATAAATAGGAGCTGTGATAAATCAAGGGCGATGGCGGTCGCTTTAATTTCATAGTACTTGTGTGACCTAGGATCGAATACCGGTGCTGAATTCATCAAGTGTTACCCCCAAAGCGACATTCAGAATACAACTTGCTACTTTTAGTTTATACAATTAGTTTTTCTTGTTTGTTTGAACCGGAACAAATACATAAGAACGTGGACATCTTATGAGAGGTGGGAACAAAGCTGAGCAATAAAATTATTTAAAAATAAATCAAACTAAAGTTGTTTTTAGTTTTCTTATATTTTAAGCGCTAGCAAGAGTATTAGTTGTTATAAAAACCAGCTTTCAGACACTATATATAACATATTTAAGTAGGACTTTACCGTAAATATATTCTTTTCGCATGGAAAATCATCCAAATTGATCCAGAAATGCCCGACTAATCGGAGACATACTCCGTAAAAAAAAATTAAATTAATATTTGACACTAATGTGCTATTATTATGTAACATTGTAATTTAAAGGTATACTACATTTACACTTATTAAAATTGTAAATAATATTCATTTTTATTTATATTGACAAAAAAAATTACCAATATTTCGCCACTGTCCCGTAATATAATTCTGATTTAGGCACTATCCTGGAAGAAACAGAGGTGGGAGGCTCTGAAAAATTTGGGAGAGGTTTATCTGCAGCATCTGTTACGATAAACAAAGAGGAATATTTGCAAGCACATAGAGATTTAAGTCATGACCATCAACAACTTAAAATGAAGAATAACCTACTTCATCGCAGATTAGGAGATTACTATAAGTATTTCACCAAACTAATTTAGTATAAATATATATTTCGTATTTCTTTACTATATGAATTCCGCCAAACTGCACTGGACCAGCGTGAAGACCCGTCTTGGCTCCAAAACCCTCTCAAAAATATTGAGCGGAGGTCTATTATAGTGCTATCTTCCTCTTTATTGGCCTGTATAAGTTCACAACTGAACAGTCGGTCGTTAATGCTTCCTCCATTATCCAGCAGAGTGCACTGCTTCATTTTTACGCATTACTCTCCTTTACATTTACGTCTTCTTTAGATCCTTTGCTTTTCACGATTTAAGTTTACAGGTTTTAAGTTTTGAATTTTGAGAGATTTCCAAATACTGTTTGAATATGAGAAGATATGGGGAAGAAGTATTATAAATATATACAAACAGTATAATACGAGACGTAGTGAAGACATAACATACAATACTCTTTCGAAGTCTTCCTTCTCAGTCATTGTTTCACGAAGGCATTCTCCATAGAATTTCCAACGATAAGTCAATATCATTTTTTTTAAATAATTTTTTTTTAATCTCTTTGTTAGTTTTGTAGTTAACCACAATAATAGCCGGTAAATTTTTACCCGTATAACAATATTGATTCATAAGAATACTGCTAACTTTACACTGTTTTATTTATCCGTTTCTTACAGAAAAAGAAAACTTGATCATGTTTTAAAAGCACTAGAAAATTCCTCTGATTTGGAAGAAAAATACCAACAAAAATTATTTACCTACGAGGAATTAAAAGATAAAGAAGAAAAGGAAATGAGTGATGTAAGGAAGTAGAGGAAAACACCCATTTCAATTAATTTCCTAAAATATTAAAAATATGATTTTTGCATCAGTCTTCATCATCATCATTACAGTCTGTTTCAAATTACATTTCTGAACATAGTCCGCCGTCAATGCTACAACGCATACAACATATATAATATGAATAATTATAGTAACTCAAAATAACCTAATGAGGCAACATCGAACAATGACAAAACTACTTCATACTCATATTCATCATAGTTGTTGAATTCCTCATGATTTTTTATTAATATTCGCACATTAAGTTACTTTTTTTTGTTTATTGAAGATAAAGTTGAAGGTGCAATCAGTAGAAGTTCTGTATGACGACCGACTGCAACAAGCTATGAAGAAATTTGTCGATCTTCAAAATCTCGAGAGAAGCACCGGTACAGGTCTTATTTACTCCAAAAAAGGGAAACCAATTGCTGAAAAGGTTCCAGATCATTTTCTTTTAATTTTAATTATTAACTTTTTTAAGATACCGTTAATATATATACATACGATATTGAAAAAGTAACTGCAGGCATAGGCAAAGTCCGTCTTTCGATGTTTGTAAGGGGTTTTAGAGCATGGAAGGATCTGTCATGCTGCCCTACTTGGTGGACTTTATATACTTTGTTTTACTATTTCTTGAACTTGCAGGTATCTTGGCAATGTTTTCCTTCACTATAACACTGAGCCTGTAAGAAATTCAGAAATTGCCAGCATTGGATCACTCGAAAACTTTCATTTACATTTCATGTATATAGCCTATCGTCGGCTTTCACTGCTGCTCGAATAGACCGGCTCGACCGGGGTAGTGCCAAACCTCAAAGAATACCGGCGTGAATATTGGGCTTCTGCGTTTCGTGAGCAAGGTAACCGGAGGTACACTCTTCCCTCCCTCCTTATCCCTTAATCACCAAATATCCTTAAAGGCCAGCAACGCACATGCTGCACCTCAGGTGTTGCAGATACGTTAGCTTCAGTAGTCACTTACCATCAGATGAGCCACTTGCTCGTTTTCCACCTTTCTCATAAAAATAAAACTATGAATTTGTACCCTGAACCCCTAGCACTGCTCTATAACAACTAATAATCACTACCTTTTTTTAATACAGACCGTCGAAAGAATGCTTACATTGCAAAAACATAAATGTGAGCAATCGTCAGCTTTGTGTCTGCGTTATATTAGAGTGAGGAATGCCGTCACTGAATTAGAAACTATCGTTCGTAAACTAGAAACACTTGGCCCAGGATTATACGTAGCTCAATATGAACAACTTTACATCGATAAACAAAATTATATGAACAAGATTGAAGGTAATATTTATGTAAAATTTTATTTGTGCAACGCAATAACATTATTCGAAATTGTCAGAATTATTTAACTAATGACAACAACTACGGCATGAATGGTTGAGAAATTTCAATGTCCTACAAAACTGCAGAAGTAACTGAAAAATAAATTGCTGGGAGCTTTATTTAAATCGTTTAAAGAGACGAGTTGCAATCACTACTTACATTCTATATTCTTTTATTTTATGTACTAACAAAATATTTTCATTAATACTCAGTGAGAAGATGGTAAAGACGAATGAGTGATGTTGTTTTTGTGGACCTTTGAAATTTCATCTCCACCATTCATGTTAACCACCTATAAACCTCCTTAATCGGAGTTTCTTTTGTTTGCATCGAAATCAGCCAGTAGTAAATATCTTATTTAAAATATAAATATTTTAATCCAAATGTATACAACCACACCCACAATCTGCTTGTTCATCTCTTCTTCTTTTTCGTCTCATACACATCGTCATCTCTAACAAACGATGCTCTGGCGACCGTATGATAGCAGAAACTCTATCCGAATTTGCTAAACCCAAATTCTACAGGCTAGTGATGGGGAGTACCTTTCCTTCTGCGAGGGTACCAACACTGCGCTCATCAATTCCCTTGCCCAGCGTGGTGAGTGGGCAAGGCTTTCAAAAAGTGCATGTCGGCTTTTGTTAGGTTGTTCTTGGAGACGTATTGTTTACTATATTCAGTGGTGGACTTTAACAGGCTGATGAAAGAAGAAGTATTGTAATCACAAAAAAATCATTTTAAAAGTGGGTAGGTATTAAAAGGGCGCAGCAACGACCTGTAAAGAAGATAAGCGTGCTAGATTTCCTTAATCCTTAAGAGCCTCTGAACAGTCCACTGCCGAATTATCAGTAATCGCCTCGCGCCAGGCGCATTGGCGATCGCAGTAACAGATACCACGGACTTTAGACGCTGCTGCCCGTCATGGGTCTGCTGAGTTTTGGAATTTTGGCTGTGTTTGCCGTTAGCCGTAGCGATTTTCAAGGTTTTTCCCTTAGTCGCCTCTTACGACACCTACGGGAAGAAAGGCGGGTGGCAGATTCTTACTGCAATAGTGGTCAGCGAAGCGTGAGAAGAAATCTAATATCTCTCTTGATGACAATCGGAATTACGGAATAACGATGTCTTCCTCGCCAATTTCAACAAATTATAAAAATTCAATGGGCAGTTGTCGTCTACGCAGAAGATATGTATTATATTGGTGTAAATATAGATAATCATTCATCTTCCCATATCCAATGTAATTCTTATGCCATAAGATCGGAGGAAGGGTCATCAGACCCGAAAATGAATAATTTGTGTTTTTGTACAAATATTGGCTTAAGCTGGGATTCGAACCCTGGAGCCATGGCACAGCAGTCAGGTACGCTAACAACTAAGCCTCGCAACTATTACGGAACAAGAAACATGGCATCGATTACTGAAGAAGGAAGAAATTGGATAAATAGGTAACTGAAGTAGTGAAATGAAGTACTGAAATTTGAAAAGGATAAGTGGTGTGGTATTTGTTCTTCGTCTCCGCTGAAAGCTATCGCGAGACTAACATTCGTACTTGTGCAGTGAGCTATTTCGTATGACGTCCAGCCGGTTGTGTGAATATCTGAATTAAAGAATGGCACCCACTCCTTGACTGCACTACTGATTTAGAATGCAAATTATAGCAAAAATGTATACCATTATTTACTATGTCTGCATGTGTGTGTTGCGAGATTCATACAGATTTATTTTAGTCAGTGAAAATGCCTTTAAATTATAAAAATATTACTGTCTAACACAGAACGGGATGATGAACTTATAAAAAATCGCACCAAATGCACTGAGCACAATCAGATTTTGGCTCATATAAGGGAAAAAATGCATCACACAGATGAAGTCATTGATTTCACTGAGGGTGATCTTGGAGATGCAGAGCTACAATTTTTGAAAGCCCGAGAGGAACTGGGTCAGAGCAAGGTTTGTACTTAATACATCCTATCTTTCATCAGCCTATAAAGAATCCACAGGTAATCTTAGCCTTCCCTCTAATGGAAAATGTACCATAATTGCAACGTTTAGAGAGCGACATCGCTGTTGCAGTATAAGTTACGAGTTAGCAGAAGAAATAATTACGCATGTCAAATATTCGTAGATAAACATATTTTAGAATTAATTTTGGTATTCAAAAAGAATATCAAAAATCGTACATAACTCCTGGAATAAGAATCCCAAGAAATTATGTACGTATCCTAATAAGGATGCCAAGTTTCTTGCGTCCTTTTATACCAGTTTCGTTCGGAACTTCGCCTCCCAGAGAGTTGTCATCTCGTCAAGGCAATGGAAAATGAGGAAGTTTCACGCTCGACAGTCTATGCTCGAAATGTGGAAGAGGCGACTGGCCTACCCAAGGGCAGGCTGACCAAGTCTTAAATAACATTATATGTCATTTACTATTCGTTATTCCTAAACACAACGCGTCTTTTGTGGACAACATCGCAGTAAGCAGTGTCGCCGATGTGGAGCCGGATTTCATAGTTCGTACTTCTATCGCCCACTTTACATTCGTAAAATCTCCAGAATATACTTACATTTATCATTTTCACTCCTCTATAATATTAGAAAACGAAGTTCAATTTCAAATGCTTCAAAATGTAGTTTTCGCTGTTTTTCAGTTTAACAAATAATGTAGAAAATTTAAAACATAACTCACTTTTTAATATTAGAATCATCGTGATAGACTGCGATGGTCGCTGGAAACGGATCGACTAAAGGCGGGCTTACTTTCAAGAAAGGATTTGTTGCGTGATTATCAAAACGCCACTGACGAGGTAAGGGTAAAGTATTGATGTCACAAGACGTACGAGGTATATGTCGTACCTTCTAATTTGTCATATGATATGATAGTCTAACAATTAAATTATAAGTTCGTATCAAGATAGTATGTATATTATTTATTGTTTATCTTTTCTTTCAATTTTTGAAAAATATTGGTGCATAATATTTTCGTGTGTCGTGGGCAATTAAAATTATAAATTGCCCATGCATAAACACCCCGACCCGAAAAAATCACATGTTGGTCGTACAAATATCCCCTCAGAATGAGTTCTCGCCTTGTTGTGACGGGTCCAGTAGCCAGTCTTTTCACCCACAATCAATCCAAGTTACGTACTTAAATTACCAGCCCAACGAGGCGTATTAGGTGCTCCCAGCGCGCTAAGTGCGCTCAGGGGAGAGTAGGCATCTTTACTTTGCACCGCTCTCACTGCCGTCCGCTGATGTGATGGAGTCGCCGTGGAAGTGGAGTTTAGGTATTACGATACGCTACTCTTCCTATCCTCTAGTTCTGTAGGCACCGCACCGTACATACCGACAACGACCGCAGGGGAAGACGAGTGGCGGTATGACGATGCGTTACACTGCCTTTTCTCCGAGGCCGAAATTTGAACGGAAGCCGAGCCATGGACCAGATCCCGCCGCTGGGAATCATTATTGGTGCTCCCTTGCCTTACTGACCCAGATGGTAAACTCGGTAGTGGTCCGCAGCTTAAGTGGGGATATGTATAAGAAGGCGCGTCCGTATTCCGGTGCCAAGGTTGGTGGGTGTTGGTGGGGCTGCAGATGTCTGTGCGTTCTGTATATCGTACGTGCTCCTAAGGTATATGTATTAGACATTTTCCCAATTATAAAAATATATTGGGGGATTCGATCCGTAGTTTTGAAGTCAATTGCTTTGGAACTGCTTAAAACGAAATAATTTTAATTCCTATTTTACAATGCCTATTTAGAATGTCCTTGACGGTCAAGTAAAACAGGAGGAAAAAATAAAACTGAGGATACCAGTTAATTTTGGAAATTAAATTCGATTAAAATAAAATAAAATTGGAGTAGCCAAGTTTAATTGACTGGTCCTAAACTTTCTGAAAAACGTGAGATGGTTGACGTAAGGACACTGAAGCTGCAAATTCACTTTTAATCTTTATGCTATTATGAAAGTGCTATTGTAATCTTAATTGCTTATTATAGGTATTTGTTTAACATACAAAATGTTTTCAATTTTGTTGCCAGGTTGTTAGCTTAAGGGAGAAAAAGCATATTTTAGAAAATCAAATATCTAATATAAAAAACGAGTTAAGAGAGTCTCGTCATAAATTCCAATTACATCGTACAGAGAACGACGAATCAAATTGGACCCCAATTTGAACACGTCCATTCAAGTAGTTATATAGTAATTCATATTAGTTAAATTTTTTTTTTGTTACATACATGAAGTGAATCTACTTATAAAATTGTGATTCTTATCTCAATTCACTTTTAGCAAAATTACATGTAATTTCATCTTAATAAAGTTACTATTTTCGTCGCCTTGTCTTACATATTTACTGACTTATCTCATTTATTTCTATACTATTATATATTTTCTGGTGGTCTATGATATTTATAATATTCTTAAGTAAGGTCTAATTTCAAATCCAATATGGCGGACACCCCAATTTTGAAAAATTTCGAATAGGGTTTGTTTCCTAAAGTATGGATTGGATTTAAGAATTGATGACATTCTGGTAATCAGCCATGCAAGCCTCAGGAAACCGCAAATATTATATCCATAACGTTATTTTTTAAAAATAGTTTGTACATGAACTTAGATTTAAAAGTATACGTAGTTTTTGAAATCACAGAAACCTCCACACTGGCTGCCGTGAAATTATTTTTCAAAAAGGGCTTGGCTTTGAAAATAGATGTAATTATTAAAAATAACTGTATAAAATAACACCCGATGTTTTTCAAAAATTCTATAGCTGCCATCTTTAAAAATGGAAGACATTATCATAATCAAACCCTCGAAAATACTCCGAAAAGTATGCATATATCGATATTTTTCAAAAATGGCATGCTTCCCTCCAAATTTTGGATTTGAAAATGGAGCTTTCACTGAAAATACACGATTTTACGAAGAAACAAATCAAATTCTATTCAAATTAACTCTCAAGCTCATTTTCCCCAAATCAGGGAAATATTTTATCACGTCCTTCCTCTACTTCACACACCCATAAACATGAGACGAGAATAAGACACAATCTCATTGACGAATAAATATGAAATCTAGCCACTAAAATTGATTTCGTGATATTTGTACCATGGAGTTACGGTACAAATAGTACCAGTAGTTGTAGCTGCTACTATATGGCCGCATGATATGCGTTTTTTTGTCATGCTGATTAATCCAAAATATCTCTTTGCATTTTTATATGAAATGAATTAATATAAAATTAAATATTACATAATTGTTATATGTTAAACAGCCAATTTTAAAATGGAGTAATTTGGTGCTTTGAAACGTATGTTCTATCTATCCTACTATATTTCTCTAGATTTATATCCATATTAATATGACTTTCATGTTAAAGTATTTATTGCAAAACACCTATTTGTTTTAGACACATCGTCAGTTGCGACAACTTTGCTATCAAATGCATGTTATCGTATCGTTGATAAGCAGAATCTCGAATTGAAAATAGGTAAATTCAACAGTGCTTACGTAACGTTATTTATTTTCACACATACAAGAATTAGTTTCTAACGGATAATACCCATGGGCAGTATCATTAATATCTATGTTGTGTCCCAAGATCATGATATCTGTAATTCTTATTTTTAATTTAGTCTACAAAAAATTCTAATACGGTAAGTGTTTCGTATAATGCTCGAATTCGACCGCAAAATGCGGAAATTTATATCAAAATAGCCAATTTTAAAGATCTAAAACCATACTTTAAATCAAGCTATATTATATTATACCATAATTGGCTCGATGCCGAAATTCTTATAATAATATTGTATTTCAATTCTCATTTGATGTGATTATGATGTACTCCTGGTAAATTTCAAATACGCCGAAATTTTCTGAATATTATCGGCAGTTGTTAACTGCACTGTGTATATTATTATAGTTTCGTAAAATTACGCGAGAACACAGAACCACTCACTCCGTATCCGATGTAAGGTTTATGCGATAAGATCGGAGTGAGGATCAAATGCAGTGTCAGTGATACGGAACACAGCACAACCCAACATGACCCGAAAACCAAATACTATGTGTGGCAAAAGTATTGACGTCGACTGGAATTTGAACCCAGGACCGATTGAAATTATTGTATTTCGAGTCTGGTTGCATTAAATTGTATCCTGTACGGTGCGAAGGTACAGAAAGGTAATGGCGACCGTTCAGTGAACCTGAACTAGTCATCTACTAGTATGGATGACTACGACTTGTGATATGTACAAGAGCTTTAGTATTGATTATTTTCTTGGATACGCAACGGGTAAACGCCACCTGGGCTGCGATACTATACGGAAGATTTCCACAGTTTGAACAAACGGCAACGAGAAGACGATGGTAAGATTTTAGTCGGAAGAAGCAAAAATAAAAAAAAACTGTCAAAGTCGTAAAAACATTTATTATCTGAATATAATAAGTTTATGTGTTTATGTGATATGTACTAAATTAAAAATGTGCTTCTTAATGATTCTGTATTTGCTAATATTTACATGATTTAAACATATTGTACCTTAAAGGTATTATGCATTTTCACACTGACTAGTTACCCTGGTAAGTATCAATTATAAAATTATTTCCTATTTAACATTTTAAATTTGTCTAAATTGAAAAAATCAATTAAGTAAGGATTATTACTACTAAGTTTTAGTACTATTTTAACATTTTAATGAATATTTTTCTTTCGTAAAAAATTCTTGGACCCTCGCGTATGCTAATGACGAATTAGTTAAAAAAACGTTTTAAATTGCATGAAGTATATTTAATTTATGAATGGTGGTAGATTCACATATGCTTTAATAAACGCCTTCGTTTTGTTAAGAAAGCTTGACAGATTCGGCTTGTTCGGGGTTTTCTTCTCGTACTAAAGGACCGTGCTTCCAGCCTTCTGGATAACCATATTGTCGAACATCATCCCACCATTGCTGTTGACCATCTGCCCAGATGCAGTACACAACGTTTGTACCCACAAGTACGGCAAAACATACCCAGAAAGCGGTACGCCACTGCACTAGTGTTGACTGTGAAAATAATATACCATTTGTTTTATGGTTCGTACAAATTATTAATAAATTAATATTATCAACGAAAAAGTATTGAAATAATTATTATAAAAAATTATGAATTAGTTTTATTAATTATATCAAGGTATCAAGGTTATATTATAAAGTCTATAAACAAAGAGGGAATCAGGCATTACAGATTTAAAAGTATTCTGCAAAAACGCCGAATTCATTGAGCAATTAGATGTTTCAAAAAAAATTCTTAAAGGTTAGAAATCGTAGTCATTTTCTACAGGTATGAGGTTCTGGGGTCAGCTAGATTGATTACGTGGTACGAGTTCTTTTCCGCTAAGAAGCCGTCGATAGGCCCCACTCCAACCTTTTACCGCTAATAAAACGTGCAATCACCACTGAATTCTAGTTTGAAGCGTATTGATTGAAAAAAATGGTATATTATATTACAGGCTGTGTGGCATTCCAACATTCTAGCCTACAGGGATGATAACGCATCTGAAACCTTCTTCAATTGAAGATGTTTGCAAGCGTCCTCGAGCAGCAGTAGCCACTTGCCACCAGGCGGACTATTAGCTCATTTGTCTGTCCAATTCAATGTTATAAAAAACTATAATTTATTGTTCATGCGTTTCAACTTTGAAGAAAAATACTCAGTGAGTCTCAAAGTCGAAATGTCATCACGATTAATCAAAGTATTTAAGACCTAAATTTTCACCCTTATGCTCAAAACAAAATATCAAACATTTACTGAAGTAATTCTCTTCAGCTAAAGTCCTTAAAATTACATTACATAAGCGTATTTGAGTCTACTACTGAACATAGGTCTCTTCCAGAAAACACCATTGAAAATTGGCGTACATTTTATCGAGAACTTGAACCATACTTACCACGCTGGCCAGCGGGTTGGTGAGCGCAGTGCCAGTACTTTCGCGCTAGTAATGCTCTAGTCGGTGAAATTTGGGTTCGGCTAACTTGAATGGATATTTCATCATCATTCGGTCGCCGGGGCCTAATTGTTAGCTAGCCGGGCGCACCACATGCAGGCGAGTTTGGTATTTGGAGAAAGAGATAGTTTACTCCATCATAAAAATATTCCTATATTCATAATCATTATAAATAACACAGAATGTAGGAAATTCATGTAAACTTACATCTGGTGTTAACAACCCGATGAGGTAAGGTGTCACAATACCGGCGAATGTTGACGTCGTATTCACAAGTGACGTCAATGTACCAGCGTAATTTGGCGCCAAGTCTAATGCATTCACCTGATTATTAACAATAACATAAATCTTTAACAAATATCAAACATGTTTCATTATGAAAAACCTGTATGTACCTTGAGAATTAGAATAAAGTTGATACTCATATGCCTAGACCATGATCAGGTTTCTGAACTACGTGTACTAAGCTGGTTCACAATGTGAAGACAGTTTTATGTAATGCAATTTAGTATAATTATAACTTGAAGTCATGAATGAAGTTTAAACTGGTTATGTAAAATGCATAGAAAGAGAAACTATTGGAACGGATGGTTAGTAAAGGTGGAAAGTTACTGTATTACTTTACCTTCATACCACTGTAGAAACCTCCCATAAGCGCCATTGACACAATAAAATAAACCATAGCCGCAGTGCGATCACATCCAGCATATGATGCCAAGATAATGCAAATTGCAGGTCCTGTCGCGGCTGCAAAGTAAATAATTCATATGCTCTTTAATATAAAACATTTCCATATATGCTTAAATTATTAGTTAATAGCTAATAAAAACTGCCTTTATGCGTCGGCGGCACGGCTCTCTCCTTCCTCCTTATCTTCGCTTGGGCTAGAAGCGACTGAAAATTATGATTATGTTTTCCTGACCGATTTCGACTACAGCGACAATGTCCGGATACTGTTGGCTAATTGTTCAGGAAATATTATAGTGCCGTAAGTATACGCGAAATCGTCTTTTCACTCACGCTTTTCCAATATGATCTGAGGGAGAATACTAGAAGCGACTCATGAACTTAAAAGTTTCATGGCTCAGAGGTGCAAAATGTGGGTTCGGAATAGGAATTTGCGACGCTGCGTTCTGCCAAATGGTAATCTGTAATCCTTTAAAAAATATATTAAATTAAATAGGTAAAATGAAACGCACCAACAGTAGTATGAATTATGCGTCCTGTCTTAATTGTATGCCATCCTTTCTTAATACATAAATCGCAGACAAATCCAAAAAGGAAAGAACTAATCCACATAGCAATGTAAGGCAAGGCAGTTAATGTACCAGTTGTAGCAATGTTGAACTTGAGCACATCGTGAGAGTACTTCGGCAAATCAGTTACCATAGTATAATAGCCCCAGTCATGGCCAACCTGAAAGTATTTTAACGATGAAACCCTTTACGTCATGAATATTATTCCTAAGTAGCTTTCTACTTAACCAATATCTACATTCTGAATTTATTACAATATATTATAGTGTAACATTATATAATTGTTAAATAAATCGTTCTATTGGATAATGCTTATGTTCAGGAACGAATCATTTAGAGGCTGCAGAAGTAAAAAGAAGTAAAGAGCTATAATTCAAGAAGAAGTTCTCAGAGAGGAATTAACTTTAGCATGAGTGAAATTAACTATGACATTTCTTGGTTTACAAATGGTTTCCATCACATATATTTCTTTCACATTCGATGTATTACGATTGTTTTAACAGGAATAATTTACGATACCGTCAAAACGATAGCAAAATCGAACAACGACGCCCACGATGAATACGCAACGAATGCCATTTGTCTTATTCAAATCATCATAGTGTTCAAGGCCTAAGCCATGTCGAACATAGTCATTTGTTGTTTGCGCAATCAATAGTAACCATTGCTTATCTCACTCTCACAAAATGTAAACAATGAATAATAAAACTCAAAAACATTTGTTCAAAATCACAAACTTATTTGAAAAACAACTTTTTCACGCGGTTTCGCTTTTGTTCTTTCTGTTCTGTTCGAATGTGCCACTCCGTTATCCCATGAGTATACACTTATGGTCCGTAACAGGTGAATGGCCATATCAAATATGCGTGAAATTGATTATGTATACTGCCCCGATCCGTCAACTACAGAGTTCAAGGTGCGCGTGTAATGATATCGCCATTCCGTCTGACAAGCATGGCGACTACGATAAATATCAAAGTAGCAGCCTCTATATGTCCACTGCTGAGCAAAGGTCTCCCTTTTAAACATCTAAGCCGATTTTTGGAGCCTATTACTTTCTTCCTCACTGTGCCAGCGCGAGTTACATGTCCTCGAAATAATATTTATTGTTTCTCAGAGATACAGGTTTCTTCACGATGATTTCATTCACCGTCGCGCTCGTGGTAGATTCAGTACTTAAAACTGATTTTAATAAGTTTAATCCTGCAGGCACCGGGGTTTTAAACCAGGTCACTCGTGTGACCACAGTGCAATACTAAAGTGTGCGCCCTGACCAGTATGCTCTACAATAAATATCCATACTTCTAAAGAAAAATATGTTCTAAGTAAAAACTTAAATTTAACAAAAATACCCGCCTAGTACGTGTCGGACTCGCGCACAGGGACCCGTACAATTCAATATATTATATCCGTGTTATGTATTTACCAATAATTACTAAAAAGATTGGGTTTTCTTTCATTCAACTCGAGGTACTTAACGCGAACGCGACTCACACAGTCAGCTTTTTATTATTTGTGGTGTTACTTTATACTTTGCGCTATAATCACATCCAGTTCAGCTTGTATGTGTTACCGCTTTTAATATAAAAAAAACACATTACTTGTATTCTATCCTATCAGATTTCAAATAATTGTCTTTTTTTCGTCGGATTGGTAAGGGGCTACTGCAGCCCATAGACAACTGCAAAAAACTTCACTCGAAGTAGATTACAGATGTAGTCTGACTACACAGATGCATTGTCATCGTGGAATTATGGAGTTGCACCAGAGGGTGACCACGGCCATGGGTGTCTTAGAAGGCAATTAATGGCAAAACAATACCTTCTTTTTGTATAATATTCTACCGACCGATTTCGACGACTGTGTCAATTTCTGAATACTACTTGTATTTACCTTCCCGTATTAGACGTAACATTTATGTGATAGGATCCGGGTAAAGGCTCCGATCAGTGTCAGAGACACGGGGCGCAACATAATACGGCTATGCACGAAATCCAATAATTTTTTGTGTTTTGTGGTTAGTGTAGATACACAAATTACCTCTCAATAAATAATAAGTGTATTTGAAACCTAACGTTGACGGTATAAATAAGGACAATTGATTATCGCAAACTCATTGTCTGATACCGGTGCACATTCAAACTAAACATGGGTCAAGATCTCATTTAGATATCACGATAAAGTGTTTGAAATCTTTTTAAATAAAATTACCCTGACCATGGAAATGCCCCCCGTGTCGTCCAAGCTGTTTACATATATAAATTTCACATGAACAATTATTTGTAGTCCATACAGATACATAACCCGAGCGGGACACGAACCCATGACCAGCAGCGAAACGCTCAACCTCTGCACCATATTTCTATAGAATTTATTTTCATTATTTCATATATTTCATTCCTTGCTATGCAATTTTACGTATTATTTGCTATAACGTTTACGCTAAGAGTTATCTAACGTACATTAAAACATATAAAAGCAAACGCCATAGCAATAAAATTGAACGACTTACAGCGGCCCACACTAATGCCCAGACTGGCGCTGACCGTAATATCGCCTTCCATGGAACCGGATCTTTTGCGGTCTTATTCTCGGCCGTTGTCACGTTCTTATTTAAATAATTCAATTCCTTTTTAGATATATACGGATGGGTATTCGGCGTGCTGTAGCACAGTAAACTCTAAAATTGTATTAAATATTTAAATATACTTATTTTTTGACAAATATTTGCAAAAATACTGTAATGCACAGCGGAATCTATTGTTCAATAAAAAAAATATAAATGGTATCGTTAATCAATTTAGGTAAAGTGTTAATAAAAGAAGAATAACATTTGTTACTTACCCATAAAGTGAACCAAAGTATACCAAATCCGCCAAAGAAATAAAAGACGTAAGCCCAATCCCTACCATCAGCCAGCAAAATGCCGGACATAAAAGAGCCAAATATATTGCCTATTTGTGCTCCGCCGAATACAAGAGCACCTTGAAATGAGCGTTCGTGCGGGGGAACCCACCTTGCCAACATTATCATTAAAGCCGGCATCGTCGGGCCCTGTAATGCAATTAAAACAAGCATTACATAAATTTGAATATACTTAGGTATCGTACATATTTATAAGATCATGTTTCGTCTTTTAAGTGTTTCTAAACTTTATCTTTTCATCTTATCATTATATTTAAAGACTAGAGAAGAGTAAAAGTTTAAACATAATAATTTTTTTTTCTATATAATTCCTTTCTTGCGGGCATTATAATATATATGGTTCGCATCGCAAAGCGAATATTAACTAAGAGTCATTGAAGTTAATAATACCTCTCCCATTCCTTGAAGAACACGAAGTATAAACAGCCATGTCGCTCCTCCCGCTCTAATTACAATTGGAGTAAGAAATGTAAATAAAGCAGTACTCAGTAGACCGACTCCAAGCGTCCATTTCCCGCCATATCGTTCTGCTAAGTAACCCCCAGGGACTTGAGTTGCCGCATAACCATAGTAAAAACCGCTCAGAATAAGTCCTTGTGTTTTCTCGTCCCATTGAAAGATGGCGTACTAGAAAATAATATAAGGAATATGTCATTTCTTAGCAAATCTTTGAACTCCGTGTTTTTATTTATTCTTAAAGTGCCGGTTTCAAAGGAAACATAATTTTATTAGCTCCTATTTTAAACATCATTACAAATCTATTTACATACTTATAATTTAAAAGTAGAGTTTGCTATTAAGAAAACTAACACACATATTATTACTATATAAATCATTATTCATTTGCAATTAGTTAACCGATAAACTAAAAATTATACTGGACTTGTTTGAAAAGTTGCGGCTGGATATAGGCTATTTTATTTAAAAAAAAAATTATAAGACATCATACTTCCTACATCAGCCTATTAAACGTTCGACCAAGAGGTCTATGTTCAGCAATTTCTTAAAAATAATAAATAGCTAACCGAAGCCGCCATATATTTTTTGGTTAGTTTACCTTCACGCTGGGCAAACGGGTTGGTAAAAGTAGCGCCGGTACCCTCTAACTAGTGATGGTACTCCCCATAACTAGTCTATAAAGTTTGGAATCGGCAAATTCGGAAGGATAGCATGGTGCACTGTGCAGGTGAGGTTCAAATTTGGAGAAGGAAACGTTATGTTTCCTTTTACACCACTCAGTATAACTAGCGACTAAAACCGGAAACAAATTAGTTAACTATTAAGTAAACTTTAACTAGTACAGTTAAAAAATTAAATCCTAAAACATACTCTGTTACATATTTATTTATCTGACCATAACCGGGTGAGACACTAGTATGTTATATTACTGTATATTTATACTGATGATGATTTAAAGCGAAGAGTAGTTTTACTGTACAAATATAAAGGCTAAGTTTGATTCGATTTCAGAGCTCATCGGCAAAAAATAAATAATAGATGTGACTAATTACCAATCAACATTATATGATAATTACTTCATAATTGTATCGCAAACCTATTTAATACCATTAAGAATTTGTATATATTCTTATATACTTCAAAACATAAGTAAACACCGCAATTAAGAACATAAATCTAATGTTGCATAGTAAAGCCGGAACACTATTTAAGGCATAAATTAAACCATCCCTTGCTTTAACCAATCTTTTACTTGCTATGTATCTTAGTTACCTTAAGAGTAATTTTGAAACAATTGTTCCTAATGAAAATATTCTTATGTTAACCGTATTTTATACTTGGATTCGAAGTTTCCTTACTGGTCTTTGATGTGCAGTGGCATTACCGACTACGGCATCATCTGGACATGCGTCAGGATCAAAATGTGATTCTCCATTTCTTGTATGATTGACCATTTGTGTTATAGCCAAATTTAAACAAACTCGCATTGTATATGCATTGCACACACCAAGAAGTCCCATCACTCCTAATATATAACGTTGGGGAATTACGCAACCTGAAAAATAAGAAAGCACAGTTTTCAACATTCGAACGTTAGGCACTGATTATTTATTACATTTAAGATTTCACCTTTTCTCTTGACCGATAAGCGGTTAATCAATTTACAGTGACGTAAGAAGATCATTCTACGAAAATTAACCTTACATTTTGCTAGCAAACTATTACAGAAACAAGCAATAATTTTTTTTTACAATTTAGTTGCTTTACCTGAAAACTAACTGCTATGTTAAAAATGCGGAAAGCTTATTTCTTTACCAACTCATTATTTATCTACTACATACTACTAACAAATATAGAATGACTAGCGACAGACCGATGCTTCGCCTGAATGCTCTAACATTTTATACTAAAAGAACTCTTAATTGTAATCAAAAGTATCCTATATCCCCCATTACATGACATCTTCACCAAGATATACAAATTTCGTTAATATCCTTTAAGCATTATTAAACAACGAACAAAAAATTGCCACATTATATTAGACAGGATAAAAGATAGCCATATTCCAAAAGAGTTACATTTTGTAATTGTAAGAAAGATTACATAGTACCTACGTAGGCGGAAGATTCTAAAAAAAATTACATTTGACAAACGAAATTTGAATTTCTTACGAGAAAAAAGAAAAAAATTTAATTTTAAAAAAATATCATCAAAATACATGAAACAGCTTTTAAGTTAAATCCGTTTAAACGTACATTCTCTTATATATAAATAATTGTAAGTGGGTATTAGTATAGATGTAGATTACGAAGTAGACCAGCCTTTTTGACGAAACTTACGCATATTTTTAATGTCACCTGTATTATCTTGAAAATAGAGCTTAGAAAGAATTGAACATATAAACAATTTTTTTCGTTCGGTTGTCAACAGGGTGCACCGCGTGCAGGTAAAATTAACATTTGTAGAAAATGTTGTTTGGGGAACTGACAATTAGGTGTTGGTTGGGGAATTCCTTTAAATGCTCTTAACGCGTCATAACAATACCATTTCTATTGTTGCAACACGATATGGGTTAAGCAAAATACCTAATTGTTTTTAAATTTTATTTTAACGTTATTATTATTATAATGTCTGGTACTAGTTTCAACACATTTTAATTGTTACATAAGTAACCGATTTCGCCTTATGGCATCTTCAGAGTATTCAATTAAGTGACAACAATCACAAGTATAATAAAAAAAGTATAGTCCATCATTTCATAACATACATTCATATATATCAAAGAGTTACTGTGCAAAAATGTTGACTAACAAGGCAACTTTTTTATTGTAATAACAAACTTCTAACGTTTCCTTTAGTTCGGATGGGAAAGTTTTTTGATGATGTTGATATGAGCAAAGAGTTGTACTTCGCCTTAAACAGCCTACTGTACTAAAGTAACCCTTTTAAGAAAGTTTTATATACTGTGTAATTTATCTCGGAAAATTAAACAAAGTAAGTTCATAAATAATTAAGAATTGTGTTTCTTTAAATACCTAGTTTAAAACAAATTCGCAATCCGCATTTGTCTGTGTTTTCGCTTATAACTTCTCAACTTCTAAGTGAATTTAAATACGGTAACCATCACTTAGAGCTCTTTTTGACGATAGTTTATATGTACAACACATTCACATATAGTTTATATATTACAGATCTGACCGTGTGAAGCTAGGAAAGAAAAACAGACACAAATATAAATATAGTAAATAAAACTTTAAAATTTATACTTTGAATGGCAAAATTTGTTGTTAGTTTTACTTTTTTTTTTGTGATAGTCGCGAGGCTTAGTGGTTATTGTACCTGACTGCCGAAACGTCTGTCTTGGGTTTTAAACCCAATGGAAATTATTATTTGAGCTAAAACACAAATTATTGGTTTTCGGGTATGGTTGTGATGTGTTCGTCCCGTGTCTCTGACACTGAAACTGACCATTCCGATCTTATCGTATAAGCGTTACATCGGATATGGGAATGTAAAAACGAGTGAGTGAATTAACGCGTTCACTTGCAGCACTATAACGTCTCCTAGGTAGTTCACAACTGCCCAGAAGTCGAAGCCGAGGTCGAAATCGCTTAGATTTTCATTGTTATCATTTACTTGTTTAAGCGCCAATAGCCTAATAGGTTAGGGTGCGGACTGCGAAACATGACGTCTCAGGTTCGAGCCCACCATTCGACTATTGTTGTGAACCACTCCAAATACAAGCTCTAATGGTTAGTTGGAGCAACATAATTCGCTCGACTTATTTTTATTAGCTCAAAACCACTTCGGTAACATGTGAAGTCCACCAATCCGCACTGCAGCAGCATGGCAGATTCTATCTTGCTTCCGCGGATCTTCAAAACACTCAAAAGTTTGTGCTTAGCACTGGAACATTTATAGGCTATTGCTCTTTTTATAATATAACATCAAATTAATACTAATCTAATCTAATCGTAATTAATACTATGTATTTTAATAATTTTTTATGATTATACTCACATGATCGCAGCGTTTTAGTTAAAGCGTTGTCTTTTCTCTTAGGTGGGATTTGTGTTTTTTGCCCTAGCAAATTGCGCGCCTGTACCACATTTAACTCTTCCATGTTTCCACGTATTATTCTCTTTTTTCCGATGTCTCTGTAAACATAAGTTTAAACTTTATAGAGATATACTTTTAGTCTAGCAAATCCTCCTTTCATTTAAATTGTTAGAACAGAAAATAGTTGAAGAAAAAATAGAAAGATAGAAAATCTAGCAAGTAAGGGTGTAGCAGAATCTAAAATTTTTTGAGATAAACTACATTGCTATGATTTATTTTACTAATGAACTGTTTCTATTGATACGCTATAGACTCTTCATTACTATTAAATATAAGTATTATTAATAAAGTAATAGGGCAAGGGCCTTCTACTCAAATATCGGAGAAGGTTTTGGAGCCGGGAAAGATTCGCCACGCTGCCCCAATGGGACGTTGGCGTACTTCGCATGTCCTAGAAATAACATTTCTCAGTCATGCAGGTTTCCTCATGATGTTTTCCTTCACCGCCGAGCAAGTGATAAATTCAAATAAACTCAAATAAAAACTGAAATAGCACAATTGTTAAACTTCAATACTTGAAATAGCATAACACTAGCATAACACTTAGTGTGGTGATGGTGATAGATTATCCATCACATTGTTTTGTACTATAGGCTGTAAGAGAATCTGCTGCAGCATTTGTATAAACCAAATAATATTTTATATTATAGTTTTCATACGTGTATAAATATCTAAACCGATGGTGCTGCAAATCAGCAGGACCACGGGAATGATATAGCATACATCTTCCATGTTCCAGGGAGCACGAATGCACCTTACTACATGACCATACATTTTACAGCCCATAGACTCATGCAAAAATCCTTCAACCGAAGAAGATTACAGATGTGATGTTACTCCTGAGGACTAAGATGGTATGCCTCACAACCCGTAATTATACTGGCTCTCTATACTTTTCAAACTGGAACACAACAGTTGTTAAACTGTTCATTGGTAGCAAAAATACGTAAGTTTGATGCAGGGTCGTACCTACCGAGACGAGTTCTTGGCAGTGAAGAAGAAAGAAAAAGTCCTTTTACAAACTGATAACATAAAAGCAAGTAGGTTAAAAATTTTCGTTACGAAAAACCTATCGTGCACTTTTATTTCACAAAGGAAAAGGCTCAAGAAATCCGCAAAATGACTGACTATCCATTTTTATTTTTATACATATAATGATACACCAACAGCAACACACAATATTAAATTAATAATATATGCATGCCAATTACAGTGTACAATACTCGCTTGATTACTAGAACATGTCATTACAATAACAAAAATTAGATATTACAACTAAGAGCAAACAAGAACATTTATATTAGATTATTAGCTAACGAGTTTCTTTTTTTTACTAAAACTAGTGGCGTGAATAAACTCAAATTTTGCATTTGCGCTTATAATCGATTGTATGCAGCACACATTCTACACAATGGGGAATATTTAAAGAGTTTTGTACTATTTGCAGGAATATGGAAAGTATTGGATGCTGATATCCCGTATATTGAGGTATATGTCGCGTTGTAGATTACCATATACCACATTTCTAGACAAGTTTTTAAGAAACGTTATGTTTAATAACAGACGACAATTACCAATTGACCTAATTTTGAAGTGTTTCAGACGTAGGTCATAAGTAACTTTAAAATATAACAAATCTTATAGAATGCCAAAACGAAAATTCAACAAAGCGCAGTTGCGTCGAAGGTGCGAAGTCCCTGAGACTTGGATCCCTCTCTCGCCTGCTAAGCGGCAAATCTACTCATTCGGAGAGGCCTATGTTCCGTTGTGGAATATATACTCGTACAAGCTGATGTAGAAGAAAATAACAAAATTAAGCATTTATAATTTATTTTATCTCCGTTTTATAGTATTCAAGTAGCAAGGATAGTGGCGGGTAATTAAATAAATCGGGAAAATCACACTACATACATTTTTTTTCAAACTCCATACAATTAGGTGGTAATTAAAGCTAATTAAAATTTAAAAATGATCGGGTCATATAGTCAATTTAAAAGCGGTTTAATTTAAATAACTTTTCACATACCTATGTTACAGAAATTATACTATTTGTTTTTTAATAAATTTCCTTAACGAGTTTAACTTATATTCTGTCTCTGACTGATATATAATTTTCCTTCTTCCTTTAGACTATTAGTAAACCGACGGCTTAATCCTTTAATCAGATCTAACCCGTGTAATAAGCACTGTAATATTTCATACTTGGACACTTGTGAGTAGCCCGTTACACAGCAACTGTACTTGATAAGTGTAACTTATTGTTTATCACACACATATACGCACACAGACCTCTCTAGCATATATAGATCAAAACACTAATTAAGTCATTTTTTTAGTTGCTGTTATAATTTTTTTTATTTAATTTACCTGGGAGAAGACACTGACAACCGTAATATAGGTTCTTAACGTAGTACGAAGAAAAAACTTCATACAAATTATGTATTTCAAATTTTTATCACAATAAAGATTATCAATAGTCATGTACTTTTTAATAAATCATAGTTACTGTTTACTAACACTTTGCTTCTTCTTCTGTACTTCCTTCTTGTCGAGCCTCAAGAACTAAGGATTGTACGTGATATTACTTTATTAGGTAATATTGAAGGGCAATGTATTTATACTACACTATCATTCAATACTACCCAAAACTTTTTATAGCGTAGGTATGTTAAATTATTGCTAACATATTTGTTATTACAGCGGATGTGTTCGTTTTTAATTATATAATCTCCATATAGTAACATATGTTATGTAGTTACTTTTCTTGTATGTTTTTTTCCCTCTATCTAGTGTTAATTTTGAAATATTACGGTAGAGTATGTATTTATAAAAAATTAAAATATTTTCGCGAACTAGCTGGTAGGAGCGATCACTCTGTTATAAAGTGGTCTTAGTATACTATAAACATCTTTATATCGAATACTAAATTGAATAATGTCTTGCAGGTAAACAGAGCCATTAGTTATAGGACAGTAGATAAATATAAGCAGTAAAGATGTTAAATCAGGATCTACACCTAGTTTTCTCATTATCGCTAAATAAGTATTTGGTCCTTTATCCTTCTCAATCGTAGTTCATTATTACTAGTACTAAAAAGCAGAAACAAGATATAACTTCGACAAATCCTATGCTCGTTAATTGAGAAACGCCAATAATGATACACACAAAAGTAAAAGATTAATTTTACAGTATTAACGTTTCATTTTTAGTATTAAGTTTATAGCTATACAATAATTGAACAAATCTTGAATCAAATTTTGGAACTTCAGTTGGTAGTTTAGGTGCTTGATTCTTTCTCTGCTTAGGAGACATCTGGATTTATACCACACTCTTACCCATTTCTAGTGTCAAACAACAGTGCAATTACACTGTTATGTTCCTGTTTGTAAGGTATAGAGAGCCTGTACAATTGCGGGTTGTGAAGCATTGCATCTTAGTCCTGAGGGCTAATAACGCATCTGTAACCGTTTTCGATTGAAATTGTTTGCCGGTGTCTATGTAAGCCCATTTACCACCAGACAACCTGTAACCTTTTCTTTAGCTTTAGCTTTCATCCCAATCCAATAAAAAATATTTTTACTGTTTCAGTATACAACAATACACACATCTAGAAGTGTAAACTCAATACACGAATTAACTTGAAGATCATATTACATCGGTGGAGACGTTAATTACAATGGCGCTTGTATTAGTAGTCATGTCCAAACGCAATCAAATGTTTATGCGAAGTTTGCAAGCATTTGTATAATCCAGTGTTAGTGATGACATCGATGCGAATGACGTAATTTTGCATTAACATAAAACTATACGTACTTATGCAGTGAATTAAGATTTGATTTATTGTTGTTTAATTTAATATTAGTAGGTGGTAGCGCTCATTTTGCGGTTAGGAGCCGTCTGGGTAGGAAGGACTCTTACTTACTTCTGTCACTATTCGGCAGTGCAATCACTGTTGTATTTTGGTATGAAGGGTATAGAGCCAAAATAATTATAGGCTGTGTGGCACTCTATTATAGTCCTCAAGTGTGAGAACGCATCTGTAACCTTCTTCGATTAAAGTTCAGTGTTGACTATTAGCTCATTCAGCCAATGTTATAAAAACGCTTCAAAAGTTATACAAGAAATGATAAAGACATCGGGTACTTGAAGTTGATTACGTTGTTCGTTATTTAAACCAGACTTCGATTAATAAATTGTCATACACAACAGCTTGCTTTTTGCAGTTTGGAAATCCAAAAAGCAAGCTGAACAGCATTTGCACTGAAGTTTTAGCACCAATTTTTTAGTTATTTAATTTTTTAACTACTGCATAGCCTTTAGTTTAACTGTTACTTTAAGTTAAATTGCTCGTTTTCTATAGTTATAAATTATTTTTATATATTTCAAGTTTAACTCCAAAATTAATTAATTACTCAAATCAAAGTGTCAAATCATTACAATCTTGAAATATATGGATTTGGATAGTTGAAAAGTTAATTTTAATTTATGTTTTGTTATTTAAAAAAAACAACTTAATAAAACCTAACCTGACCTAAAGTATTATACATACAAAACTAAAATTTTAGATTTGGTTAGTGTTTTAATTACAGATGAAATATAATAAAGTTATATAACTTTAGATTATTCAATTACAATTTTTGACATGCTCTATCAAATAAGTTATAAGTCTTGGATGTGCAAATTCCATGCAAATAAAAATCATTTTATATTCATGTCACATAACATTGGACGTTATTACTGATAAGTGATAACAGAATATTGACTTTATTACCTTGCAATAAAAACACGTAAACAAACACTATTCAAACTTCATTAAATCGTTTTAAAATTCCTATGAACTAAAACAACACTGGTGTCATTCACACACGAGCATCAGTCACTCTGCGCCACTCGAGTGTACGACAACACGCATGAGTTCTGTTTGGCATTTATTTATTTATCCGTCTGTAAATTCTACTATACGAGTGTCGCCGGTGACCACATGGCGAATATTGTCATGGACCGTAACGTCGTTAAACGCTAAAGCCCAACACGAGGTTGTCGGCCTTGAATGGATTGGTCCGCTTGATCCAGCATTTGTTAACTAGCAATACCTGTTATAGAGTCAGCGAAACCATGATTTGATACGTGTGAACTATACCAGATGAGAATGACTATGCTGCTTGAGGATTCAAATGTGTAGATGTGTTATTTAATTCAAATTTGTAGATCGATGACACGTTAACTAAATAAGTATATAATTATCAAAATACTGGTTAAACTATCACGTTATCGTATAACTTATAGATACCGTAACATATAAAATAGTTGCATAATAATGGTGACAACAATTATGTAATCAAAGAAACGGTAAAGAACCAAAATGAACTATCTCTATTTTTTATAAATAATGAAATGAGATAGAGCTATGAAACAGCTAATATATTGAACAGTTCGGGAGCTATAAGGGAAAATGTCTTCGACAGGCAGTATCTTCTTCACATATGGGCATATCTTTGTTCAGCAGTGAATGATAACTATATTAATTTCCTATGACTTATATTTATTATAAGTAATTATGGTACTTGGTTTGTAGAGGAGTATACCAGCTTTTCTACAAATGTCAACATTACTTACACGCGGTGCACACTGATTAACGAATAAGGCTCTTGCAGCCGAATGGTGCAGGAAAATCGTTCAGAATATACCGGACTCAAATACCACAGACTGATGTTGGGGAGAAAATTCACTGATTACCCTTAAAATTTATTTTTTAAACCTGGGAAGGCTAGTCGAAGATATATCGAGTATGGACTAATCGTCCCTGTATAGCATGCCGGATTATGTTGGTGCTTTAAAAAAAAGCCTTTGACATATACAAGCTGATGGAGAAGAAGAAGATTAGTAAAAAATAGAAATAGTAATTAGTAAATGGTTGTTACTCCTGACTTCTTCTTCCACGTGCAATTTAATTTTTAAACCCTTTTTTAAGTTATATCGTAACCTACAAAGCCTCCATCTTTTCTATGAAATTTCCATAAGTATAGCTTCAGCCGTTTCAAATATTATACTAAATAAACAGAAAGAAACAATTTTTTGGCATCGTTCTTTTAGATATATGTACTTAGGAAAAGGTAGTAATTTCGAAATTAAATGTTTCTAGTTAATTTATATGTAAGAAAATGTTAATGTTAGTAATAACTTTCAATATTCTACACATTCAAATGTTGCTCTACCGTGTCACATTTTGCAACTAAGGGCAAAAATACTGAAGCAACACATTAGACATCATGCAGATGGCGAAGTACTTCATTTTACAGAATACTAGCACGATAAGTATTAAACTGCTGCGTTGTGGAATGTTGCTCGATAAGAAATGAAGACTCAACAGAATTACTGACATCGCGGTATTCTGACGTATTCGTGGTTCACTTTTTTTAGTAAAGCAGAGCATAAATAATTCTTCATATATCAGCATAAACGCGAATCTATTTTTTTTAACAAGTGTTCATTAAATATATTCGGAGATGGAATAATACTTCAAACACTTGTTTTACAACAACTTCAGCGTTTTAATTTTTTATTTACTGTTTATACTTCGTGAACTTATAAGTACTTTATTTTTTACTAGTTAGAAACCAAGTAATGTGCTTTATGTGTTTTTTTGGATTTCGTACTAAACGATACCACTTCTTATAAATTTCTGTTCCAGTATACGTCCTTATGTCCTTTCGATCCCTGTTACGTAAACTTAAAAACGTAATAGATTTGCAATTCGTACCGCATCTAGAATTCTATGGAATAGTACCATTCATATTTTAATTAATAATACGATCTTTTGACTCGCTAACATATTTTAAAAAATATTAGAAAGGTAAGTCTTGTAAGTAAAGGAAAAATCAATAATCTTGATTTAAGTGGCTCTGGTTCTGGTACAAACCAGAATTAGAGCTATTCTGTGGCTATAAATGACACTACTATTAGATCTACAAAAAAACTGGTATAGTAATACATTTGTAAAATAACTGTGTAAAAATTATTCGGAACACACAAAGCACGTGCCCCTGATACGTTCGTTCTTCTTACTGGTTTCTTAAGGGTCAAGTTCACGTGACTTTGAAACAATCATAATTATTTTATGTACACTCTAAGCTATTCGTAAGACAATTTCCAAGTGAAGTGAAATATAAGTTTATCTTCCAACTAATATTTCATAGGCCTATTTCAATAACCTGTCTATCGAATGTGTCTGGGAATTAGGTAAAGAAAGTAACTTTCTTTAGTAAGTTAATCCAGCGGTAGATAGATTATAGAAATTTGCCTGTAGAAAGCAATGCAATAGCAGTGCATCGATTTAGTATTTCGCTTAAATTACTTACGAGTACAAAGTTATAAAATCTAACAGACAATAGTGAAGTGTGACGGTATCATTTCCACTGCCTTAATTGGAAGAATGACCTGATAGCGGGACCCTTTTTCTGTTATATTATTTTCACAAAAGACGAACTTTAATATAATTATATCGAAAAGATTTGTAAGAGGGAGATAGATGCTTTACAACTTAGATGGTGTTTCACGTCATCCGTCTGCATACTTAAGGCCTAACAAATTTCACTATTAATATATCAGCATTATAAGTAATATCAGTTACTGTGCGAGTTACTATGAATAATAATATATTGATAATACCTATTCCATTCTTTGAAATCGCAAATGTCATAAGTCATTCGGAATCAGTGAAGTGATAATGATATTTGACGTCTCTTTGTAACAAACTTGGCATTGATGTAATTAAAATTATAGTTTGTTATAAAAAAAAATATAAAAACTTAATTAAATTCATAATAGGATTACTTAATTGGTCAATACTAGTAAATTGTGAACTAAACTGGATAAACATACTGACAGAAAGGTAGAAGAGTATAACGTTACTTTCAAATTATTGTGATAGAGACACGGGACGCAACATAACACAACCAGACCTACCAATAATTTGAGAAATTGCATAAATATTGACATCGACTAAGATTCAAATCCAACCCAAAACCCACGGCTGGTACGCTAACCACTAAGCCATGCAGTCGAGACACATATATATGCAATGTAAGTCTGAGAAATGTCAGAGACACGTGCGCAATACAATACGACTTAACCCAAGTACCAATAAAATTTGTATATTACGTAAGTACCGACTCCGGCTCAGATTCGAACGCAGGCTCAATGCCATGAAAAAATATATAAAAATAAACTCTCAGGACCGTATAATTCTGGGTCGGTCAGAGGTCTAGAGAATCATTTTAATCGTTTTAAATCAATTTTCACCCGAGCCTATTTGGAAAAACGTGACGGGTGGTAAGCCTGTCGCCATATTAACGTTCATCCCAACGATACAATTTTTACATAAGTCTTTTTTTTAATGGGAGCAAGCAAGCAGCGTGACAAGTGATTACCGCCGAAAAGTCATTGGTCCGTACCCTAAACAAAGAGGAATGAAGTCAGGTCTCCAGATTCGGAGGAAAATACTCTAACCACTCAGCTGTCGTGGCTCTTTCCCTCTGTTATCTAGTCAGGTAACCTTACCACTAAGGTAAGCGATCGTAAGCAACAACATTATAGTTACAATCGAAATATTTACATACTAAACACTTGAATAAATTATTTTAAGCCATGTCCTACAATCACGATAGAATAAATACGAACAAGGCTAAGTAGAGTATATAATTATACATACGTGTACATTGATTTCCTTATCATCGGTAATAATGCTCCTAAATCAAAAAGTAACGGTTTGGGTAATTATTTTTATTCTCCCAAAAATATGATCGCAGTACCTGACACATTGCATGAGAGACGCTACTGCTCAATTGGTCTGATTCAAAACTATAAAAGTTATTCCGCCAGCTGTCAGAAAATATAACACTAAATCATTATTTACGTATTTCACTTAATATACTTTGTTGATGATGGAGTAATGTTCTCCTGGCCTATTTACACCGCGGTGACAACTTTCGAATACTATCGGCAGTTGTCAACTGCGCAGGAGGTATAACAGTCGCTAGTGTTCGCGCAAACACTACAAAATTATGCAATGAGGAAGAAGGGTCAGACTGAGTGACTAAGACACGAGACGCAAGACAATACGATCAGACCTGATGAGTGGTTTTTAAATAAAAGCAATAAATGCTTTTTAAACTAAATATTGTCTTAGGCTAGGATTCTAACTCTGAACCAATGTCTCAGCAATCAAATACGCTAACCACTAAACCACGCGAGAATAAATAGCTCTAACGGGAAAAATGGGACAGATTAACCTACGCCTTCACCACAAGGTACTGGTAATGACACATTCACGATACATTTTTACATTTATTATTTTTATCAAAACAAAAAAAAAGTAAACAGTACATATATGTCAATGCTGAGCTAAGGCCCATATTTATAAGAGATTTTTTGAGGCAAAATTTACATTAATTAATTTTACTTCTGTAAAAATGTTGTCTTTCAAATTCAAAAATGTAGAAACTTGTTTCGTTAAACTTTAGATTAAACCAGTTCCTATATGATAACCCAATAAAGTCGTGTAATAAAATTACAAGTTCACATGGAAAAATCCATGCTATCACAGATAACGAGAAAATGAACTGTATAAGATGGATATTATTCACATCTTTTCGACATGATGATAGATAATAATGAAATATTTCAATTATCAGTTGACTGTTAACAACGGCCTATCTAATTTTACCTAGATACATTGATTGATTAGAATCCAAATCACATTATCTTATCACGATGTTACTATGATATATTTATCATTTAAAAACTTCTATCTTCCAGTTCAAAAACATCATTACTGTTTTATTTGCTACCTCTCTTCTGAAATTTGCAACAGTTAAGTATATTATTTTCTGTAAAACAAAAAGCACATGGTGTTTCACTCATATCTAAATATTCTGACTGGCTGATCATGTCGGACTTTACTTTATTTGACGCTCATTAAACTGGATTTGAACACCCAGATCAGGTGATAGGTGGAAGCGTCTAAGGTGCAAGATATCACTTTCTACGATCATCAATTCACACGCCAAACACCGTCACCTTATAGGCTTCAGCCTCGGGATGAGCTCCGTCGTCGTGTTTTCTTTAATTATCTTAGAAGAGAGTTCTTAGATTATTTACATTGCCCACGGGAAGAGAGAGGCATCGGTGGCAGATTCTTATCTCGCTATCACATAGAAAAAATATTATCGTGTGATATAGAAATGTATTATGATCATTACAGTAGTGCTAAAAACTCTGAATCAGGGTCAAGTTCTATCCTCCGGGTGGAGGGATCATCTGTTTCAAATTTATTTTCAATCATTGAATGCACATACAAATTTTTATCCGCATAGACTAAATTTCAAATCATTCTTGGCACCTTGCCTTCGACAGATAGAAAATCGTAATTACGTTGGGCGCTAACACTTCTTCGGGACTAATATATATTACTATTATTATATATATTATTGTTTGTTGTATTAGTATTATACATTTTAATCTTATTTACTTGTAATACGTAGTTATATTCTTAACTTACCGTTATCTGTAACCCGTAGTTTCGATACCAGATTCTTGATAATTATCTTTTTGCTTAATAATCTAGATGTTACAGCGAAATCACTTTAAGTTTTTTTTCTATTTTCTTTACTCACAGACAAAAATGCTTATTTAATCCGGTTGCATTTGAATCGTATACAATGGTTATTGTATACTATTCAAAATTTATAATTTTTTTACCTTAGATGTTCCGAGTTCCATTCCATGCATTTTTCTAAATTGCTCAAATGCACTGCAGATTTAATAATCTTATATAATGATTTCTTGTGTTTACGCGAACACTACACTTTTTAAATTAATCTTCTAGTGTCAGAGATATGTACCTTAATTTAATGATTTTTTTTTTATTAGAAATGCGGCTCACCTGATGGTAAGTGAATACCCTCACCCGCGTACAACTGCAACACCCGGGGTGCTGCAGGTGCGTTGCCAGCCTTTAAAGATATTTGGGAGATGGAAGGGAAGATGAGGAGGGCGATGGGGAGGGGGAGTGGGCCTCCGGTCTACCACGATTTCGTATACTTTGGCGAATACCAAATACTGAAAAAAACTTTTTTACGGATCTTACAACGTTTATTATTCTTATAATTATTTAATTTTATTTACAACATCATGGCCACATCTGTTTGTAAAATATACTTACCTCTTACCAAGTACTTGACATTTCATTGGTTTAATTGATATTAATATGTAAATGACATCTAAACATGGTCGAATTAACTGCTGTGCTATTTCGACATGAATGTTCCCATAAGATAATTTTCTTAATCGCTACTCTCATTCTATTTGACACTTCTCAGAGGTTACAGGGCATTAGTTCGCTCGAGTAAACAACAAACGAAATAATTAATGTCTTTCATGGTCGCTTATTTTATCATAGTGAATTAGGCCCAAGGTAAAAGTTGGAGTTCCGAAAGAGTTCTTAGGCATTGTAAATTACAGTCCAAAAATAAACAAATCAATAAAATTTATATCCTTATGGTATATTCATTTTAAATGCGTAAATGCGCCTGTGTTGAAGATTAAATCAGTTAAGTTATTTTAAAATACCTAATAATTACTTATAGAGTAGTTCTGGACTTTCTTGGCATCTCATTGTCCGAGACCGGATCATAAAATTTACTTACTTATGTTAAGATATCCTAAGTTATTTTATTTCAAATATGGCACCGAAATACAATATATAACTTTTTTTTTACTTTTTTGTTGTTTATTTTTCTTACTATGACTGAGAGCCTTGGCTCCGACAATGTAGTCAACGTAAATTATTTTTCTATCTGATGTATTTTCTACCTGACGTAGAGCTTTATTTACTAAGTTTTCATAAGCCTACTACGACCAAAGTTTAGACTTTCCCTTCTGATAGCTTACCGTACTTTTCTATAACATGTTGATTTCCGAGTTTTACGAGTAGTTATCCTTGTATTGATTTATTAGCACGAGTTATCCATAGCGTCCTCGCCCATATCCCAAAGGCATATAGACGATATACACCTTATGGAATGCAGGCCAAGCTAGGCGTGGAATACTATATTTATAGAATAATGCAAAAATAGCAACAGAAAAGACACATTTGTAAGCTTCACTTAACAGGGAATTTGTATGCACATTCTAACAAACGGACTTCTATTGCATCACAATTAAATGCACAACGTTTAATAACATAAACCTGAATTTACATAATAAAGTGTACAGGATTATTTTTAGACATTTCCTTGTTGTTAAGAGTTAATACCGTTTTTATTGCGTTCTTATGTAATTATTAATTTGCGCCAAAACTAATATTCTTGGTTAAGTATTACCATCGACATATGATAGCTAAACTAACTAAAGGACTTTTGTATAATGACAAATACAAATATTGTGGTCTAGAGACATAAATCGATTAATAGTTTCATAAATAATGGTTACAGCAACAGTTCGAAAACAGGAACCAGAATCCATTAGAGACATAGAACTCGTGGATCCTGGTTTATTATCCCAATAAGTTTAATTGTAAATACATCTTTATATACTTTTCCGTACCGAATCTAATGCTTATGCAAATAACCCAGAAGAAATGTGAAATGCAATGAATATCTCATACATCAAAGTAAAAAAAAAACTGTGATTAGTGGACTAATTACTAATTAAGTAGGTATTCTGCAGTAGTTCAGGGAGCTTGACGCTCGTTTATTACGTACCTCTGCAGTGATGTATAAATAATGAAACAACTGAAAGAGAAATTAAAAACACACACTAAATCAGCGTGACACCTATATAATCTTCCCTATATAAAACCCTCTTAAAATAAGATGTCTCCATCCAGGTGAGGGATATTTATAAGCTGCTGGCAGAGAAGTGGAGTTCGGAGAGGCCTATTTAAAGGCTTAAGACTAAAACCGAGTGGCATAATAGTTAGAATACCTGACTGCTAAGTCATGGATCCTGTATTCGTATCCTAGCCGAGGTCAATGTTTATAAAAAACACATTGATTTTCGTGTTAGGTTGTGTTGTTTGCGTCGGAAACTGATACGAGTTTTTTTTCGTTTGTTATTAAATAATACGGCTAATAACTTATATAATCGCTACGTGCCAACGATAAAGCACGTATAGACAAACTTCTAACGTCGAACGTCGCCTTAATATTTGCATAATTTATTTTCTACAAGGCTAAATGATGGATTAGTATGCTTCCCTCATAGAGGTTAGATGATCTCAGAATAGAATTAAGTCTAAACTCCGATGAACCTCGTTAGTGTTTATGAAGCTCAGATAAGAAATTCGTATTGAAGTCTGTCAGTAAAATTTATATTTGAAGATATAAAAAATATTTTATATAAAACACATTTAATTTATTAACAGTTTTGTTTGGCTTGAAAGCTACTTGATGTGTGGTTAAGAATGTACAATAATTCGTAACTCTAATTATAATTCTGTTAACGACTAATTACTTGTTTTACATTTTAAGCAGTGTGTTTACAGATAAATAATCTTCACTTTATGGTACAAAAAATGTCTGAGATAATTATATTTGCCAATACCACATTATTATTTAAACTTAAAAGAAATTACTCCATACTGGAACGACCCAACCAAATACTGAATATTAGTTCCAAATCGTTTGCTGCAAACAATTTGCTTCTAAAAGCTGGATAAATAAAATATTTTCAGTTTACACTGTCTCAGTCACCGCAGAATGCTCTAATTAATTTACAAAATATTAATTCAGATTTCGAAAGTTCAACCGTAAATCTCGGAATTTCTATTGATTTCAAGCTCGGATAACACTGCAATTTTCTCTATTGGGAGCGCCAGAGTCGCTTGGCAGTTTTTCCAAGGAGACTAATATTTTGACACTTCCGTCGATGTTAATCTTTGAAAACATTGTGTAAGTACAGAAATATATAAATTTCTCCCGTGTAGATTGTGCCGAGGTAATACGGAGGAGATTCCTAAATTTAGATTAGCAAAATCCAGAAAGTCTTTTCTAAGCAAAGTCATAAAATTTTATAATAAAATCTCTAAAAATATAGTAAAATAATCTAGTAATATATACCACAGTAAATTCATAATTGAATTAGATAAACTTTTTTTATTAGTGGTAAGAAATTTAAATTCGTTTGTCAATTGTATTTTACAATCTACCACCATTTACCAATTAGTTTCTGTTAATGAAGAAGAATCAGTCGTATGTATATATTTTCGTTACTTTTTAGCAAAGTTTATATTTCCAAATTATAGAAAATAAAAATACCATCAAATAGACAAAAGAAAAATAGTTTTCTCTATTTTTCTTTTGTCTACACATATTTTTCCAAAAACAATTAAATTTTGAATTCTTTTCCAGAAAAACAAAACAATGCAAACTTGTTAGGGTTTTCTTTTCTTAATATTTCATTTAAAAATTACCGTGGGTATGTTAATAGAATCTGCGGAATGCTCTGTAACACACTGACTCCGATCATTTTCTTATTTATCTAAGTTTTATATAAAAACAAAGGATAAAATAAAAACAAATGGGGATTGAAATGCACACAGCATTTCAATCACCCCATTTGAAAAGATTTTTTTTTAAATTGTTTCGTAGTGGTCGCTTACTTATAAAGAACCTATAATGTTTCTGGGATCCTAATTTTTATAATTCTTAAGTTTTCATTAATGGTCAGTGGCATTTCGCTTTTATAACTATAGATTATTATTGACAGCTCAATAAAGTACTGCAAATGCAGCAGGGTATTAAAAACCGCAACACGAAATATCATGAATGGGCGTAACCTCAGTAATTATTATTATGCATTAGTTGTTGTCTCTTATGATAGCGTTTTCCATACGATGAGGCATAATGCGAGCTACAAATATAAAATACTGCATAGCAAAAATATCTCCTTGTTGTCTAAGAAAAAACTTGTTGTTCGATAAAAAAGATTATAGTTACGATACTTTCGCCTGTTTCTTCTCTTTTCTAGATTTAAAAAAAATTAACAAATGAAATTTTTGTTTCTTAAGTAGATAAATAAATTATTTGAATTGATTTAAACCATTTATCTATATATACATAATTATAAATTAATTATTACATTACTGTTGAAAGTTAATGCTTCAATTATATTATTTTCATCTACAGGAATGTGTTTTCTTTTGGCCTATTTATATATCAGCGCGGAAGCAGGAAGCATAAAAATAACCGGGACAGGCCAAAAATATTTTGGGAAACGCCGTTTAAAAACGTAGTACACGAGCTCGTGTAATATGTATGATCATTTTTGAATTTATTAGCTGTAACTACGTGCGCGATACGTGCGCTTATACTCAGCTCATCAATCAGCGTACCTGCAAAAGATTTTGTCGGAGTTTTAAAACTCAACTAACAAATTGTTGCGATATAATAACTATCCTCGCACAGAACTTAAATTTTACCTTCCAACCGTTTTGGGAAAGATTTTCGTTAAATTCTTTCTTAGCACCGCTTTACTCTACTTAACAAATTCAAAGTTTATAAGGTTGATAGTCTCTGAGATTTCTTGATTAATCAGTGGTATTTCGCTTTTATGTATATAGACTAGCGAGAGGCTCGCAAACGTGTACTCGTAAATTCAACTGTTTATCGCCTCCGCTTTCTCGTCTAAATTAGTCATATCAGATAATTCTATATGCTAGGATGAGCTTAACCAGGACACTGCATTATATTATATTCTCCCTTTCAACTGCCTTCGTTGTATTTTCCCCTTTTGTTAATATTTAGTTTAACTAGATCCGAAATAATAATCACCCGAAGTACCTGACATTGCCCGGATTTACGAAAAAAGAGTAAAAAGGTGGTTTTACAAAAATTATAGACATAGACGGCGTCGCTGGGTGACAAATATACACAAACTTGGAAACAACAAAATTGGTTGCAACTGCATACGTGAAAACACATCAGTAGACAGTAGAAGGCTGATGAAGATAACTGTGTTTGATACTATGTTTTAGAAAGTTTCATTTTATTCTCTTATCTAATTAAATAAAGTAAAAATTCCACCTTTAAAAATCTTTTCCTGTATTTCGAATTTCGATTTATTTTGATTAAAATGGATGTTCTGAATTAAAAGTTGTTCGCGGTCTGTTTCGGTTATTGCTATTTCATTCAACCAGGGGCAAAGTTAGAAAGTATATTAAATTTCCTTGAAATAAAACAACAACACAACTTTTGTGTAATGTAAACTTATATTTATCTAGTATAAAATTAAAAATTAACTTTGAATTTTATCACAATTGTAATAAAATGCTATATCACAACAAGGTAGGTTTCATTCAACATAACCTACCAATCTATAAGACTATATTTGGGTAGATGAGTTTTAATCATCACAATAAAAACATTTCATAAAACTCTTAGTAAAATTTAAATGATTGAATAATACTGTAATTTTTCAAATATAAGTACTGAAAATGGGTAGAATTTCTAATAAATGTATTATAGGCATTTAAATAACAGTGATTAACAGTACTTTTAATAAATTAACAATAATATATTCTGTGTTTATTCGATTTATAAATTAATTTAAGTAAATTATTGCCTTACATTATCATTAAAATGTTAATAAATAATTTTTTTTCAAAGAATGTGCTGTACGATAATTCCATAAAATGTATCTCCGGTAACAGTCAAATGTATCTAGACCAAAATAATAATTATTCATGAAGATTGTTAAAAAGTAATATCACGATGTACGATAATTACAACATTACTGCAATAGCAGCATTAATAAATGATCATAATTTATTAACCTTCTTGCTGACAATGGGTTTAAATAAATTTAATGTAAATTTACTGCATTAATTTTGTCGAAAAAAAAAGAGCCTGTGTCCTCCTTTAGGGTCAAAGGTCCATACCAAATTAAATCTGAGTCTATTAAACGGTGAAAACGCAACAGGCAGACAGAGTGACTTTCGCATTTATAATATGCTCTATATATGAAAATCGGGACAGTTTTCACAAAAATTTTATCTATGATTCATTTATACAATTTTCTAACAACTATCTGAATAAATTTCATCATAACAAAGACCGGTAATTTTCTTATTTCATATCGATTAAACATAAATCACTCCGAACAATGAACGACCTAGAACTCACGCTGCGTAAAATATATTTACGTAATAATTATACAAAATTTAATCCACGAAATCATGAATTGTAGGTAGCTCACAGGTACAGATTGAAACAAAATTTGTATTATAAAATAAAATGGTGCTCAATTACTGATTTAATGTATATGTACCTTATGTCATAATTAATCACATAAGCGGAAAACAACTGCTTCCCATTAAGTAAAATAATGGCACTTTTAAAAGACGGTCGCCAAATGTTAATATTATGAAGTTAGGTAACATTGATAATTTCTTTCGAAACCAAACAAGTGTGCCAAAGTTTTATACATTTTTATTAATACATTATGAGTTTGAATGACAACCTAAAGAGAAGATTCCGCTTTCTTGTTTTTCTCTTTGTCACCACTGGAAGATTGCAAGCTGCCATGCTTCCAGTCAGATGGGTAACCATATTGCCTAACATCATCCCACCACTGCTGCTTACCATCTGCCCAGATGCAGTACACTATGTTGGTTCCCACTAGAGCAGCGAAGCAGACCCAGAATGCCACCCGCCACTGCGCTAAGGTCGACTGAAAATTAAAAATTAACAAATGAAATTTTTGTTTCTTAAGTAGATAAATAAATTATTTGAATTGATTTAAACCATTTATCTATATATACATAATTATAAATTAATTTAAGTAAATTATTGCCTTACATTATCATTAAAATGTTAATAAATAATTTTTTCAAAGAATGTGCTGTACGATAATTCCATAAAATGTATCTCCGGTAACAGTCAAATGTATCTAGACCAAAATAATAATTATTCATGAAGATTGTTAAAAAGTAATATCACGATGTACGATAATTACAACATTACTGCAATAGCAGCATTAATAAATGATCATAATTTATTAACCTTCTTGCTGACAATGGGTTTAAATAAATTTAATGTAAATTTACTGCATTAATTTTGTCGAAAAAAAGAGCCTGTGTCCTCCTTTAGGGTCAAAGGTCCATACCAAATTAAATCTGAGTCTATTAAACGGTGAAAACGCAACAGGCAGACAGAGTGACTTTCGCATTTATAATATGCTCTATATATGAAAATCGGGACAGTTTTCACAAAAATTTTATCTATGATTCATTTATACAATTTTCTAACAACTATCTGAATAAATTTCATCATAACAAAGACCGGTAATTTTCTTATTTCATATCGATTAAACATAAATCACTCCGAACAATGAACGACCTAGAACTCACGCTGCGTAAAATATATTTACGTAATAATTATACAAAATTTAATCCACGAAATCATGAATTGTAGGTAGCTCACAGGTACAGATTGAAACAAAATTTGTATTATAAAATAAAATGGTGCTCAATTACTGATTTAATGTATATGTACCTTATGTCATAATTAATCACATAAGCGGAAAACAACTGCTTCCCATTAAGTAAAATAATGGCACTTTTAAAAGACGGTCGCCAAATGTTAATATTATGAAGTTAGGTAACATTGATAATTTCTTTCGAAACCAAACAAGTGTGCCAAAGTTTTATACATTTTTATTAATACATTATGAGTTTGAATGACAACCTAAAGAGAAGATTCCGCTTTCTTGTTTTTCTCTTTGTCACCACTGGAAGATTGCAAGCTGCCATGCTTCCAGTCAGATGGGTAACCATATTGCCTAACATCATCCCACCACTGCTGCTTACCATCTGCCCAGATGCAGTACACTATGTTGGTTCCCACTAGAGCAGCGAAGCAGACCCAGAATGCCACCCGCCACTGCGCTAAGGTCGACTGAAAATTAAAAATGTTTCTTTAGAATGATAATAGGGTGGTGGCGTGGCTTATCAGACAACGCAAAAGTCACCGCTTCAACGCTTCGTAACTCCTGGCTTCTGTGCTAAATTTGAGTAACACAAATTATTTCGTTTCGATTATAAAGCAATCGGTACAAGTTCATTGTTTTCCCCCGTGTGCGATTGGATGTTTAAAAATGTATAGCATTAAAATTATTGCAATAATATATGCTAACTACTAACTTCAATCAGCAATAGCCGAAAAATAATAGACTACTGGAATTTTATTTTTTATATTTATTCCTCCTTCGGTATAAGGCCACCTCGTGTTTCAGGCATTAAATAATGAACTTATTGAACATACTTAAGAATAATTTACTTTCTGGAACGCACAAGAAATAGTACGTGTATACTGTTTAAATAAAGGCACAAACACTTAGAGATATTGGATAAATAAAATAAAGAGGCTGCAGTATACTCAAACAAAGTGTACTGTCGACCTACTTTTACAATGTTCTTACTTGAAATAAGACAGAGAGTAATCACTTCATTTATAAGCATTACGTCGCTATTTTGCGTAATTTATTCGATAAAGTGGCAGTTGAAAGAAACACTTGAAGGACTTCAAAACCATTAATTGAGCACAGAAGTGCTTAAAAAAAACATTTGTTATTCAAAAAGATAAATGCTCATAAAGTATTACATCAGCTACAAAGTTAAGGCTTTTGTTAGATACCCATGTCCAAAATGTAGTGAACGCTAGTTTATAATAATTTTGAGACATCTGTCCCATTATTGGAGATATTACAGAGAATTTCTTCCATGTTTTCAAAATTATCTTATGTTAAATAACAACACTAGTTATAGATAGCGCCAACATAAGCTAGCATACCAAGCATGGAAGAATTGTCCATTGCCCTGGGGAGGTGGAATAGCGTACCCATGGACCGTCTAATTACAGAGAATATGATAATATGTATGATATGATATGATAACATTTTCGTAAATTAAACATGTGTGTATTTATCTAACAATAACATTCCTTTCTAGCAACATCTTTCGGTGAGATAATTATTTAAATCCTCCAGAATTCAGTATTACCAATATATTAGAGAAAAATTACCTTAACTTGTTTATTTTGGCCAACGTACACTAGTTTAAGAAACGTGAATTGTGAAGCGAAGAGAAGTGTAATAAGATACGACTTAAAAATTGTGTTGCTAAAATATATCTGTTTGAAAATGAATGTTATGATACATAATGAGAGAAATAATTAATATAAATTAAAATCATCCTCCTGGGCAATTTAAGTCAGGAAGTATTTCCCTCATTATCTATACATTTCTGCCATCACGAGGGAAGATCATTTTGGCGATTGAACTCTGGGGATCTGATCTCTACAAAGATCGTCAAGGTATCTTGTACCGCTTCCTAAAAACTAAATTTTTTTTTTGCCGGATATTGTCCAAATTGTGGGCAAATGTTGGCGAGTTCGACGGATGACGTATGATTTCTAACTGCAGATTTTGTAATGTTAAAGCGGTTTGTCGAGCAGTGTGAGGTTTTGCGTTAGCATTAAGCAATAATGACGAACGTCGACTGAGGAGTTGGAGATGTTTCTCTCAGAGTTTCATCATCATTGTTCAGAGTTTTTTACAATAGGGATCTGATGTTACTACACAGGATCTCAAAAATCTATAATAAATAACATATACTATTACTTTTCCATGGATAAGCTTCGCTTTATGGCACTGTTCCGCTTTTTAATCTGTGTTCATCCTTTTTTCAGCATTGCGTTTTTCGCTTGCAATTACCGTAAACTATCCACTTTTGCTCACACATCACAACTCTGTCCAAAATACCTTAATTTCTCTATCAACTCATCAAAGCAAGGTAAGCATTAATGCAAGTTTCTCTGTATACATCAGTAATTTCACAGGGCACCCATTTCTCGAGTGCCTTAAAAAAATATAATCATATTCGTCAGATGATGTTAATACTTATTTAATTAATGTTCTCGAATCAATCTTTATACAGCACTGATTAATTACGGAGTCTATAATCTCAATTACTACCGTGTCCAATTTGTAAGACAAATCCAAAACGTCTCCGAAGACTTAGTTAAACTATCATAAAGAGACCGAATCTTGCTAGTTTCCTCAGACCCAGAGTACGACAGATAACAATCGGTATGTGAGAGCCATTTAAGCAATCGACGTAACTATGACGGTATAACTAGCGGTTTGCCTCTTCTTTCTTTATGCGGACGGCTAAGGAGTGGAAATCCCTGTCGAGGTCAGTTTTTCCGGAAACCTATAACCTGGATATCTTTAAGGCCAAAGTGAACAGACATCTAGGCAAGCGTGTACCATCCTATGCCTCATCTTCGTTTTCCATCGGGCAAGATTGAGGTCAAACGCAAGCCTATTTTTCATAAAAAAAAAAAAAATTATGCCATCGCGCATAGCTCAACATAGTTTGCCTAATCAAGTAAACCCCCGCACAGCTCCCCATTTATATCTAAAATTAGTCACTGCGCAAGAATCAACCACTTTCACTCAACCGACAAACATACATTCACTAGTCATTATCTTCGCATATCTGATGTCAGTCATATACGATTACTTCAAAATAGTTGCATTTACTAAAGCATTTAATAAAGTGGGTGGGGTGAATTACAATGACCATATGTTTTATTCGTCCAAATTATTTAAGGTTTTTTTTAATCAAGGACACAAAACAATTACAATAATATTTAGAGGACAGAACGATTATTTGTGAGTTGAGTGTTATATAATAATAAGTAAACTTGGTAGCTCGGCCGTATGGTCTCTCCTTCCGGGGGCTTCCATCAGGTTGAGTTTTATTTATCTATTTAATTTTATTACTTATATATTTTATTAAATATTATTTATTTTATGGTATTATAAGTATCTGTACGTATTTATATATTCAACCCAACCTGATGATAATATTTAGAAATACCGCAAAAGTAAACTTGGTAGTAATGAAAATAACTTACGTCAGGTGTTAATAACCCAATGAGGTAAGGCGTGATTATTCCTGAAATCGTTGAAGTACCATTGATCATTGCCGTTAACGATCCGGCGTAATTTGGTGCCAAGTCAAGAGCGTTGACCTAAAAAAGCAATTTAAAAAAAAAACATTAACTGACTGACATTAGTTGACACCATTTTTATTAACACATAAATTTTATTTAAAAAAGTTTTGTGGTTATAACTAAGAGAATCTGCAAAGCCAACTTATCATGTAGGGTGTAGGTATGGTGAAAGTCGATCAAGGTAAATACCAGACAAATCCTGGCGGAATAACCAAGTATAATATGTCAGACATCGCAATCAAGTCTAAGGCGATCTGGTATAGCGACTACTTCCAATCCAATCCTTCTTGCCAAGCGAGGTGATTATTTCAAATCGCCGAACAAAAGAAGTCCAGCACTGGAATACTTAAAAAAGAAGAAGTGTTTTCGATCTGATACATCTGAGATGTATTGTATCCAAATACATTAATAAAACATAAGATTTTTTGTTTAGGTACATCTAGATATGTATATTACAAATATTCTTAGCGCTGTGCATTCCAACCTTAATATAGCGCTCGTATAAGAACTCTTTTGTTTTCAAGCTACACTTAGAAAAGTTCTTATGCATAATAATTAAACATGTTCTATGTTTTTAGAATAAGGACACTTCCCTTTGTACAGTCCGGCGATATTCGTTTTTGTAAATGACGATGGCAATTTAAGCGAACTTGTAATTTATTTAGGAGACACAAATATTTGCAAAGTTCACGCTTACCTTCATTCCGCTATAAAAGCCTCCCATGAGAGCCATGGAGGCAATAAAATAAGCGACAGCTGTGAAACGATCGCAGCCGGAATATGAAGCCAAAATGATACATATTGCAGGACCCGTAGCAGCTTTTTTAAAAAAATAATTGTTATAAATAAGTATTTTTACAAATTTAAGTTTATAAAGTAAGGTTTTACAGTGAAAATACGCCGTATAAGAAAATTAGCTGGCTTTTTACTTCCCGTATCATAATAGACATCAAGGGAAAAATCCTAATAATCTCAAGGCCATTATGCAGCATATTTTAGACACATATGGTGGGCATAAATTTAGCCATATCAAACATTTAAATACACTTACCTATGCTGGACAATATAAGTTGTGAGAAGTCTGATACCTACTGCAATCGCGAACGTACCTGCCAATCGTGGCGGTTATTTCAAATTCTCGAATTGGAGAGGACCTATGTTCAGCTGTGGACTATTAACAGGCTGACTCAGAACAATAATAGCCTTTAAACTTAAAGAAGACAAAGGAGCAGAAAGCTGCTAGGTACAGGTTTCTTCTCCTTTTTGAGCAAATAATGGTGCCGGGAAGAATCCACAAATTGTTGAACCCTTTATGTCTTCGATTTATTCATTTGACAGATATGCTGGTCGCATTATAATTTCGTTTAACAATTTATGCTTTATCGGTACCGATTATAAATATCATATTGTTTACGTAGTAACCAAAATAGCACACAAAAACATAAAAATACTGTTGCAATGCCTAAATTGTAACAATGTAAATAATACATACCTATTGTAGTATGAATGATCCTTCCCGTTTTAATTGAATGCCACCCCTTTTTAACGCAGCAATCACATACCCAGCCAAATATAAATGAACTGATCCACATAGCGAGGTATGGGATAGCAGTAAGTGTACCAGTGGTGGCGATGTTGAACTTGAGCACATCTGTCATGTATTTAGGTAGATCAGTCACCATTGTGTAATAGCCCCAATCGTGGCCAACCTGAAATAGAATTACTTAAATTATTAACACAATTATTTTTATAACCATGTACAAAAAGAAAAAATGCAAATAATTGTCTTAAGCATTAAGACAATTATTGTTAAGCATTAAGACTTTCGCCTGTTTTCTTTTTGCGAAACTTTTGGAGCTGTAAAGACTTGCGGCGATCACAAATTATAATTTACAGATATTTAATAAAAAAAATATTGGATTTGGTGTGACAAACGTTCTAACAGTCATCCTGATGGTAAGTGGCTACTGCAGCCCATGGATCTGTAAACAACTTCAATCGAAATAGGTTACAGATACGTTGTCACCCCTGGGGACTGAGATGCAATGCCTCAAAATCTGCAATAATACTCAGGCTCAGGATACCTTTCAAACCGGAAATGGTTGCACTGTATCATTTTATTTTTTTATATGTTTATCTGTTTCTGCTGTCAATCGTTGATTGGTAAAAAAGATGGTATCGACCCAGTCAACTTCTTGGTACAGAAGTAGCCTACCGCCTACTAAAATGAACTTGATTACTATTTAACTATAAAATTTATATATTTTTATTTTTGACCTAATGCACAATGCAAGTGCATTGTAACTAAGTAAGGAACTATCCTTTATAATCTATTGCGTTCTAGAACCTATCGGAGAACAGATTTTTTTTAGTATAGTAGTTTCAAAGTTAGACAAAAATATTAACTCTGTACAACTTAATTTGGCTACCCCTCATGTCATCCTTGCCTACCCTATTGTACCCTTTAAATAAAAGGTCGTCAAAGTTCCTTCTCGCCATGCGTCCAAGCTCTATCCCTACCTAAAAGCATTATACCTCTCCAAAGGGTCCAAATTCATGACATCGACGCTCTTGTTATTATCTCGAAAGATTCAACGACCTTTAACACCGAGGGAACATTGAATAAGACAAGAGCCCTATAGATAAAATCATTCAGATAACTGTGACGGAAAAGCCTGCCAACATTTTTTACAAAAAAATCAGGGGAGACCGGACAAACTGTGACTGCTGAATTGTGTACACGGAGTTTTACATTTATTGTTGATAGCATTAGCTATCATTAATTACCATTAGCTATTTAGCATTAGCTTATTAGAGAAAAAAGGTCAGGTCGTAATTTTTACAAAAAAAATACAAAACACCTTGAGCTCTTACTTACCAATTAAGACTTATTCCTAATAATATTTATAGAAATTTCCAAATTAAAAAATATAGTAAGCGCAATTTATAAAGTTAGATAGTGTTATTTTGTATTCATAAACATTGTTTTAAGAAATTGCTTACAAACATAATGCTTAAAAGTTTCATTCTTATTATATCCTTATTGGATGTATGTCAAGAAGATTATCCGATTTTGCTTTACTTCAGAGAGATATATCAATATTTTAATTAAAATACCATAACAGAGATAGGAGAGAATTTATATCATGAAGTGTGTGATTCAAAACATATTAGGCATTCCTTTATTTATAGCACTTCAAATCATCTTCACCAAGTTAAATAATCCGACTATACGGAGAGAGACTTACAGCGGCGAACAATAGAGCCCATACGGGAACTGATCTGACAATAGCCTTCCATGGGACGGGATCTCTTACGCTTTTATTGTCGGCACTCGTGACGGTTTCGTTTAAATATTTAAGTTCTTCATCTGATATGTATGGATGCGAATTAGGCGTACTATAGCAAAGAAGAATCTGAAAAATAATAATGAATTTAAATGGCATCCAGGTTGAACTAATTAGTATATAATTCTTAGATTAGTGAGATATCTTTCTCGATTCGAATTCTTAGATTAGTGGTAAGAATTCTATTAAATGTGAATAATACTGACATTTAATCTATACTTGCGATTGTAGTGATTTGGTGAAACTTCAGCATTATGGAAATTATTATAAAACACTATTTGGTTCTTTAACCAAAAATGTGATGTTAAGATAAATTATTATTTGTGAAATAAATGCATTCTGGTTACAAAACTTTGTTTATAATTTACAAGCTGCCAATTCACTTTACTATTAAGCCGGATTTCTGTACACATTAAGATCAAAACTATCATTTGTCCATAAAAATAATTGATCGTGCAGGAAACAAAACCCTGGGGTTGCTGGCAAAATGGTCAAACGGAATAACTTTGAATTTTTATTAATATATTTTTAAATAAATAATATCACACACGTCACCTAGCTCCAAACCAGCTTTTGCTGTTTTTTGCGCAGTAAATATAATTATACATACAAGTACACAAATAAATAATCATTCTACATTAAATAAACATTAATGTCCCCAAGTTCCCACAATAATATTCATGGCACAAACATTTTCTCTTTGCGGAATTCGAACATTTAATTTATATTAACCACCAATGTTGTGTGGTATGAGATAACACTGGATAGTATTCACCCTTCCCAGATTAGTGGGGTGACGGCATAACACAAGAAATAACTGTATCTTATCGTTGATTGGACTAAATCATTATGTCTAATCGTATATTATTCTATTAAAGTTAAATTAGTTGCCTCCGACAAGTGTTTGGTCACCAGCGAATCAATATATTAAATATGCCTGATCTTATTACAAGTACAGTAAAGAAAAATAATATAGCGGTCTAGTACGAATACTGCGAGATTTGAAGAGGCCCACATCCAGCAGTAGACTATAAAAGAATTTTCAAAAAAAGCACGTTTGCGTATTAGTTTCGGGTTAAAGAATTATTTTCATCACATAAGTACAATGTACAGTTTGTTTAACAATGATAAATACTTAACAAAAATCTGTACTACATGTACCGAGATTATATATCTGTGAAATCTATAAAAATACCATAATTATTAATTAATTTAGTATATTTATAGATTTTATTGGTTGGTGCTAAATAGTGATAGTTAAAAAGAACTTTAATAGGTTTATTTTGATTACGATGTAATACATTTACTTTGATCTTAGCATTTTAGTTAGTGTCGTTAAAAATAAAAATCAGCAATAAACGTAGCTTAAACGTTAGAGTATTTTTTTAATAAGTATCATTAAAAGCTCACCCAGAACAAGAACCATAGTATCCCGAAACAACCGAAAAAGTAAAACACATTAGCCCAGTCTCCGCCGCCAGCCATGAGGAACCCTGACATGAATGAGCCGAAGATGTTTCCTATCTGGGCTCCTCCAAATACTAGGGCACCTTGACGTGACCTTTCGTGTGGCGGCACCCACCGCGCCAGCACTATCATCAAAGCAGGCATCGTTGGGCCCTGGAAGTAATTAATAGCAAAGGTTAAAAAATAAAACTTAAAAAATTACTTTCTTCTAGGAGTTATCAAATAATCTCAAGCAAATTTTATTGGAAGTCATAAAAGTCATAATTAAATTGTATTAAAAAAATTCAAGACTTTTTATGAAATATGAAATATTTTCGATGTAATAAAACCCGATGAATAAAATCAACTTTATCTAAAATATACGAATCTATAAAAAGAAAACTCGCCGTAGTTTATACAATTGTTTATAATATTTACATAGTATAAGTATGCACAATATGGTATGTAAGCACCTACGCATAAGTTTCTGCTGTGCAAATGATATTGTGGAACTTTGTGGTATATTTGAACAGATTTCATATAATAATTAATATTTTTTAAATAACAAACTTGTTTTTTGAATCTCGTCTAGAGCAAGACTTTTAATAAAAAATTACTTACAACTAGTGATAGAAGTTGATAGGCCAACGGTCGCATTACTAATGAATAATCTCAATCCTGTAAGCATGAGTCTCTCGCACATAGATACGAACTATTGGATTGGGGCGTCAAATGAACTATCAATCCACCTGATGGTAAATGGCTCTCCTGAGGACGAAGATGGAATGCCTCACAGTCTGTAATTATTAGCTCAGTATACCTTTCAAAAGGGAACTGCTGGATGGTGGCAGAAATAGGTATAAGAGAGCTTCGAGACTTTTCATTAGGACCAGTGGCCAATGTAGTAGATATATTTACAAGGATTGTAGCAAAAACATACACTTCTCTTAAACGCATAGATTAACAAATTACGGTACTAAGCCACCTGAATATATTAAATAATAATAGGGGTAGACAAAGATTTTCATTTAACACGACCCAAACCGGGTTTCCGGAAACGGAACAGCTTTGTTGCCAGGTTCGTTCCAGGAGATTACCATAGAATTTTTATCAGGCTTTTCCCTTCGTTGCTTTTTACAATATTTGAATATACATATCAAAGGACATGAAATTTTTACGCCGCTACCACAAAGCATCTCGTATCGATCGTATCATTTCCAAATCAGGTTTTTGGGTATTTGGATAACAATATTGATATTATTAGGCAAATTATGAATTATGGCATAATGCCATCTAATTTCACCAGCACGAGGGTGAAAATTTAATAAGTGGATTTCTTGGTAAAAAATAAAATTCTTTCTTTTACTTCGATTAACATCGACATACATTTCAATAAACTGAGGAATATTAAAAAAAACCTGTGTGTATTATAATCTTACTAGGTAAAACTATATGCAGTTACAGGATTAATAAGTCATATACGATACATTACTTATGAAAGATACAAACTGGCTTACTTCGCCCATTCCTTGAAGTACCCGGAGTAAAAACAGCCATGTAGCGCCACCAGCTTTCACTACTATTGGTGTGAGGAGAGTAAAAATAGCCGTGCTTAGAAGACCGATACCCAGCGTCCATTTTCCACCGTACCTCTCAGCCAGGTATCCTCCCGGCACGTGTGTTATAGCATATCCGTAGTAAAAACCGCTAAGTATCAACCCTTGGGTCGATTCTGACCAGTCGAATATTGCGTACTGAAAAGGCACACAGAATTTTAAAGTAACTTTTATATACAACTAACTTATTATCTGTGACTTCGCGCGAATGGATTTCGTAAATATCATTACAAAATATTATTATATTCTAAAATAAATCCTGCCTTATTTGAAATCGATTCAAAAATATTTTCATACACAGAAACAAAATAATCACATACTAACTTTCATCTCTTACTCGACACCGAAGGATTGTTCTTCAAAAAGGGCTTACATAGGTATTTTATTTTTTAAAAGTATTAAGTTAATCTCTTCTAAACTTCCAAAATATAAGATTTTCATACTGCCACGACCTATTTCATTAAATATCAAAAAATTCACCCCTTATGCCATTCCTACTAGCCAAAAGAACCTACCATCCAAATTTCAAGTTCGAAGATTTCGTGATTAGTCATGGGTATACCGAATTTATATACCTGTCATCATCGTCATGGATAAACACCATATAAATAACAAATAATCAATAGTGAAATATAGATAAAGAAACATATTGAAATACATTATTATTGATCGCTGAATCGTAAGTAGGTATCTGTTTTACATTTGCAGTATATCAAAAATGAGCGTAGCTTCAGTAATACAAAGTAAGTTCATCATTTTCATAGTCTTTTATATCATAGTGAACGTTTGTGTATAGTGTATGATGATTTTTGAAAATATTAGGAATTACACTCTGCGTGAACTTACTCAACAATTACAACAACAAAGTGACGTGCTGGCTGCTTGGAAAATCCTTTATTTAAGTTTCAAAACGCAATATTTAAACACAAATTACTGGTTTTCGGATCTGGTTGGGTTGGGTTCATTCCGTGTGTCTGACTCTTTGTCTGATCTTATCGCATAAGCGTTACATTAGATTTGGTAAAGTAAAGACGAGTGAGTGCCTCTGTGTTTGCGCGTACATCGGCAGCACTATTATATCTCGTGTGTAGTTGACAACTGCCGATATTCGAAAGTTGGCACTGTGGTTGAAATCGGCGAAGAAAACATTATTATCATCCATCATTCGGATCATTGGTACGAGCTCTCCGTAAAGGGGATCGATCTCGGGTCTCCAGATTCGGTGACAGATCCCTTAACCACTCGGCTACCATGGGTTAAAAGAATTAAGTACTGATGCATTTTTTAATATTTTGCATAGCTGGGAACTTCTAGTAGTAGGAAGCGTAAGAGATGCCATAAAAATGTCATCAACATCGTTGCTATTAAAGTAGCTTCTACATATTTTCTTACCTGTATTGACACGATTTACGCAATAGACAACCAATTAGCTTACAAACTATAGGTTTGATTAATTTTTATAAATGAGAAAATACTTGACACGTATCAAAGCATGCAGGCGTTTCTGAAAGAGTTTGCCATACTTATCCCATTCTAACCACGCTTAGCAAATGCGTCGTTGAGCGTTATTTATCCCCCCTCGCACTGGAGATTACCTCGCAAACTCGAGTAGATTTTCCGCCAGAGCCTCGTTTGTTGACTATTGGGATGCACTCAGGATAGGTGAGATTGGCAAAAAAACAAAGATTGTATATTCCATCATATTTAAAGTAATTCAAAATATCAATTTACCGGTTTCAAACTGACTGTTCCATTTACTAATATTTCACTTTCATCGGGACATGCATCGGGGTCATAATGTGACTCTTCGTTCTTCGTGTTGTTGACCATTTGAGTAACTGCTAGATTGAGGCACACTCGCATGGTGTACGCGTTGCATACAGCCAGCAGACCCATGATGCCCAGTACATACCGCTGAGGAATTATGAACACTGATCGAAACAAAAAGACACTTATAAATTTTCGAAGCAAACAATCTAAAATATATGAATATTTAATATTATATAATTATCCAAAAAGGAAGTTTGGCTTATTTATAAAATATACACACACGTAAACATTCACGCCTGTTGTCCATAGTAGTAGGCAGACATTATGAATTTGCATAAGTCTTATCGCAACGGGAAGTTACATAGCCTACGAAAACCCACTTTTTGCTACTTTCTACCTCCTGGAGATAAATACGTGGACGAAGGCGAGCCTCACACGGGAGAATACATGGGAAGAAAGGGAGAATGGGAGTAGAAAATTCGTACTCCGCTATCACCAACCAAATATTATTGAAGCTTAAAAGTATCGTAACGATTTTTAACTAGGTTGCAGTTAGGAAAATTAAATTATAATATGTCACAAAATATATATATACGTATAAGTGTAACTTAGTTTATATAAAATTGTTAACATATTATACAGTTTTATTCAACCGGAAAAGTTTCACCGCAGAATGATTTAGGAGTAAGTCTGCATTTGAAAAGGGGTTGCGGCAATAAATTGTTTGTGAAATTTCACATACATTGTTAATATCCATTATTAATATACTTCTAACGAAGAGAAATTACATGTAAATAGCCAGATTTTATGTTCTTAACTGTAACATGTTAAATGTGATACTGTATTTATATTTGTGCCTACTTTTTTTAATATACGGATGTCAAACAAAAAGAGATATTTTAATTAGTTGGTATAAATAACAAATAATCTTGGTGGTCAGGGTGATCGCTTTAATTTGATGATACACTGGGACCAAATTTTTGACATTTTAAGTGCTAAATTTATCACGACTTTTGCGTTGAAGGATTGTGAAAACCGCAAGCCTGCACTGGAACAGCGGGGCTCCAAAACCCTCTACCCTCCCAAAAAAAAAATTAAGGCCTTTGCCAAGCAGTGGGCCATTTACTTTACACAGTAGAGGAAAGTATTAATTGACATTCTTCAAACTGTCAATGCTTTTTGTCGACAACTCGCACACTAACTCGCGACAGAAATTGTGTTCAGCCCATAGAATAACAGCTTTTAAATCTGTTCAGCTTTTAGCAAACAAAATATGACCGATTGTCTGTCTACTGTTACTCTTTCGATACTATATACAATATCATCATCATCATCATTATTTCAGCCTATCACAAGTCCACTGCTGAACATAGGCCTCCCAGAAAGATTGCCACGAAGCTCCACTTCAGCTTGCTGATCTTTACGGCTATGTCGGTTACCTTTGTTCTGCTGCGGATATCATCGTTGCAGACTCTATCACGCAGAGAAACACCGAGCATAGCCCTTTCCATAGCGTGCTGAGCAACTTTGAGCTTCCTCATACGGCCTGCAGTGAAGGACCATGTCTCGGATCCGTATGTCATCACTGGCAACACGCACTGGTTGTATACTTTGCTCTTGAGGCTTTGCGGTTTACAATACACAAAGATATATAATATACAAAGATATTAAATACATTTGGTAATGTTTAAAACTTTTTCAATTATGCTGAGTGTATTTCTACTAACTGTTTTATTTAATTTAAATTAAAAAGATGAAACTGTCATAATTCTAAATGTAAGTTACTTAAATGTAAAACGTGTTAAATATGACTATGGGGATGTATACCCCCCTATTTTAATCATCCTGCCATAGTTCACAGTAAACCCTACATGTTTCTAAATAACAGATTTTTTTTAATAAGTAGTTATTTTAATAATATTTCACAAAACTATTCTATTACATATTGTATTGTGGTACATGATGCATTTTACGCACAAGTGATATTTACACATTACAAGTGTTAATGCAGCTTCCCATCACTAGTACCTGTTTTTTGTTTTCACTATCTATTAGTTTGCCAGTCTCGTCAGGCTGCAGCGCCGTGTGGAGGCAGGTTCACATTTGGAGAAAATATCTATGTTTATTTGGAGATAGAATACAGGTTGCATAAGAAAATTACTTACTTTTTGATATTATACGACGCCATCTTGGTATCATTTCAATGTAAAGTATGTAGAGTATGGAAACCAATGTCAATTCAGTCCTGTAAATAGAGATAGAACACTTAAGCACGTAAAATAATACACAATTTGTAATACTTATATAAGATCCGAAAGGCGGTCGATTAATACAGATTAACACCAAACTATGTCATTCTGAGAATGTTCTTAATTTACAATAGAGAAAACTTCGTGTACAATCTCTAACATATCAGACTAAAGTAAAATGTCTATCACTATTTTTTGTATCAAAACGGTAAAAATAAAATAAAAGTAAAGTAGCTGCCTGTAAATGCTCACGACTGGGCAAATATCTAAGAGGGTTTTGGAGCCAGGAAGGGTGGACCTTTCCTCCACGCTGCTCAACTAAAGCGAATGCCCTGGCCACTAGGCTGCCACGGCTCTGCTACATCTAAATCTAAATATCTAAATATGTTATTATTTTTGATTTCCTTACAATATTTACTTATAGAGAATAGCAAGTCTATGCTTTAGTCGAAATCAGCCAAGACATCATCATTATAATAGCCAGGATTCGAACTAAAGAACCAAACAGTAAACCAGCAGAAATGTATATTCTATTGCAGTACATTAAGTCACCTGATCGGGTGGGTTAAACTTGAAATACAAAATACATCAATAAGCATTTTATAGCAACTAACAACAGTTTAAACAAAACTCAAGCATTCCTTATTACGACGAGTAATATAGATAATTACTTTGTTTGACGACATTTATATGTTTATCATGCTTTTAAACTCAGGGTAAGAACAAAAGGACGCCATGTTTTTCAGTAGATATATTGTTCAATCGTTCTATGAGAAATGGACTATTGTCAACGAGGAAAATGATGTATAAGTGGAACTCCTTTTCGTAGGGCACCGAATCGGATTATCTTAAATAATCGTTCTGAGCAACAAGACGTCTGCTTTGTATTGTATAAAAAATAAATGGCGTTTATGTCAACAACAGTCACTATTCGATATGTTGATAACAAAACAGTTGCCGCAGAGGTTATAGTGTATTTACACGGAGTTTCTTTCTTGTTTCTTCTCTTTCAGAGTAAACTCACTAAGAAACGGTGGTACAATTAAAAAATACATTTGACAAGACAAGTTTATGTTTGTTATGTTAGAGAATAAATAATTTTATTTGAACTCTATATTAGACTCCTCTCTCACATTATCTCAAGGGCCGAAAATTTAATAACTTGGAATTCTTACTAACTACTAGAATGTCAGAAGATGTCTGCACACTGCACTGGTCACATTATTTTGTTTTTTAATATTATTTTTGTTCTCCTTCTTGTCTTAAAAATTAATGGTAAAAACCTTTACTTAGTCCACTGCTGGACATAGACTTCATATATATAAATAAAAGGAGGATTTGTATCGATACTCCCCTAGGGATGGTGATGGGATGACTCTGTACGGTTTTACCCGCAGACTATCACTGCGATATTTTTAACATTGTGATTTTACTGCGGATAATGTGCCGTTGTATATTTCTACCGCCATAGATCAGTGCGAAAACTCGTGTGTTCCGGTTAGAAAGGTTATATATTACATAAACGTTGTTACAATAAACTAACCAGTCAGCACTCCTTACTTTCCATTGTGGATGTATGGTGTGTTCCTGAGTGATCCGTAGTGCGAGGATTGTGTGCACATATGATGGTTATTTTAATACGCAAATTCTAAGCAAAACATAATATTATTCATTTCGTCAAGGCCACGGGCTAAACTAGATCAACTTTAGTGAATGCTTGAACTTAGGTGTAATATTTTCTGACGAAATATTGTTGTCATTGATTCAAGAGGTTATAACAGTGTTGGCAACATTCGCATAAACAAAAACGAAGGTCAGGTGATGGAACTATTTTGTTTATTTTTAGTTATTGCGAAAACCGCAATATTCTTAATGGCTCTATCATAATAAATATGAACCAGTCACTCATTTCATATTCGCACGCACTTTTTGTCAGGAGAATTGAATACACTTTTTGTCAAGCACCTCACTCAATCAGGAACTCTTGCAACTGTTAACAAGTTTTATGATTTTGCCGAAGAACCAAGTTGTGCAACAGTGAAAACACATTCACGTAATTTTTGAAGTGAAACTTTATTGGGCACGATGAGAGTAAAACTTCAAGGTCGTATTTGAGTGCAACTTCGTTCGGTTAATTGTGAGTGTCATGCATTTTGTAGTTGTGAATAATAACAAGTGTACAATAACTATCACTCGAACTTAAACTGTGTAATATTAATTTGTTTATAGTATATGTTATTTATTGTTAGTTTTCGATTCATTAGTAATTGTTAATGTTAATTAATGTTAATAGTAATTGTTGAAAAAAATATGATGATATAAACCTTTATTTTATTATTGTTAAATTGTATATGCAGGCAAATAAACAACTGATTACATTTGAAATAATATGTAAGTACATATATTTATTATGTTATGAGTTTTAATTGCTCTAAAAATAATCAATTTAGGGAGGTAGCAGCATACAACAGTATGCTATCTACTAACTTCTCATGCGTATTATAACACTAGAGTTATGGAAAAGATCAATTAATTTGAAACCAATATATCTTCTTAAATTTTACTACACTTTAGCGTGATCTGCCTAAAGTGCAATTATGGTTAATTGAATTGGTAAATAATTGGCATTTGCTTCTAGCTAGTGCGATAGTTGTCCATGTAAGTTATTTATGAATATTAAATGTTTGGTGTTAACATTTAATAACTAGGTGTCGGGATAAATCATTATTACTTCAAAACAAATTATATTTTTGCTATACTAACCTAATAAAGATTATCAACCACCTATTACAGGGTAACCCAAAACAACGTTACAAGTGATTTTGACCTCGTAAGCTGAAGCAAAGTCTGGTTGAAATATCTATGAATGTAAATTTTTGCGGTTTCTCTAGGTGTTCATTAATTCCAAATTAATGTCCTTCTTTAAAAGGCATTATGTTGTATTTAGTAGTCTAAGTTAGACAAACGTCAAGGAATGTGAGTGTGATTGAGCCAGACAGTGACGTCATTTATTTGAGTAGTGAATCTGAAATAGCAACTCTGCAGAAAGAAATGAAACAAAATTAAGTGGTTTGTAACAAACTATTAAATTAAGGGTTTAATTTGTAGCCTGCCATTACGTTTAAAACTACTTTTTCAATTTCATATTCATTTCATTCACATCGTTGTGAATTAATTTCTGCCACAGCATCTGAAACTTTTAGGCGTAGTTCGGCGACGTTTGCTGTGGGTTTTGAATATACTTTCTCCTAAAGGTTAACCCAGAAAAATAAATTTAAAGGGTGTCAGATCTAGAAAACAAGGCAGCCACACATTCGGACCAAAGCGCAGAATCTATCTGTCTACCCTCTTTTCGTTAACGTATTCTCGCACTGAACGAGCATAATGAGCAGGGCAGACGTCATTCTGATACCACGTTTGACGCAAAAAAGTGGCACACCTTCTAGTAGTTCTGGCAAGTAGTTTTAATGGTCCAATAATTTTAATGGTCCAATTATGTAATTATTGAACATCATTGAATTCCTGTTCAGCATTCTTATATCTCTCGCGATACCAGTTCCTCATTGCATCTGCACTATCCATAGAACAAGTACACGTTAGAGTATTCTAACACTGTGTGAGGAGACGGTATCGTCATAGCGCATATTCAAAGTCCAGAAAAATGCATGTTTCCAAATAACAGGGTAATCAAGTCCAAATCCAGTTTAAAACAGTTTAGTTTGAAACATGATAACCCCCATGACATCTTTCAAGCATTTAATTGATTCAATATGAAAAATACAGGGGATTTATGAAGTAAAATTAATAAAATCGATAATTACAAAATTCGACAAATTCCGATATCGTCAGCGAGCAAACAACTCCACACGTCAACATTGGGCGGTTCCGATATTTGAATGTGCTTCGATTTAGCAATCAGATCCAATTTGCAGTACATCTAAAATATATTTGGAGCCAGTCTTTGATAGCACTGGTGTATTGTATTGAGTTTACAAAACCGCTTGTGATGTTGACTCGCAACAATATTTAGGCCACAAACTGTTTCGTTCCATATTCGACAAACTTAATTTCGCTCTATTTCACCCTAAAAAAATAGATGTGATCTTTATTCGACGAAATAGGAAATCTCGGCAAAGAACATTAAAACCTCTACATAAACAATAAGAATAGGACCAGTTATATGTACAAATTGGTATATGTCATATCCTTTTGCCTGAAGAACCGCAACCAAAAGAGTAAATATATAAGTATTTTCCAAAACGCGGTGTGTACTTAACGTCTAATCTAGTATGAAAGTATAGTTGTAGTAATATATTTTTTTAATATTTGTTATAATATTATCTTGTCTGAAAACAATTGGTGTTTATTTGGTTCATCTTAGAAAATGTAATTGGTTACATGATTGTAGCTACATCACATTTGTTTAATTTCTGTTTTTATATAAATAGTCTTATCCAAACAAATTTAGGGAATAATATTACGGGCCTCGTGACACGCAAAAATATTTTTACATACATTTTAAATACATAGCCAATTGTTGACGCCCACTCACCCATACAAGCATTTTTGATTACATAAACCAATCTCAGAGTACTATCTATTATTAAATCATACGTATCAATTATTATTGCCGCCAAGGTTAAGGTCATTTCATTAAATAATAGTCTATCGTTGTAAAAGATTGAATGTTAGTTTGATTTTTGTTGAAACCATAGATTAAATGGTCAATACCAATAATTGTTATCAATAAATTTGTTCTTTTTTATTTTATCGACGTAAAATTTATGCACAAAAGGCATTAAAATTGTATAGTAGCCTTTATCCTTTCGTGATTTTGCAAAAAAATTACTTCTTTTTTCTCAATCTTTTCCTCAAACACCAAATAATGTTTTCAAACAACAAAACATCAAATATGCATTTAAGCCCACTCATTGAATTTATATACAATTTACATTAAGTAAATCCTTGAGGATCTTTAAATCAATTTATATTACGTAAATCATTACATTTACAATACATATAATATATCAGTGTTACTATTAAAAGACTGAGAATAATATCAGTAATATTTTGTGCATGTGTATAAAACAACCACAACATCTACTGTTGTAGTAGATGTTCTGGTTGTTTAATTTAATTGATCACTCTATTTTAGTCCACTGTTGAACATAGGCCTCTTCAAAAAAGTGCCTACAAATTCTGCATACATTTTTGGAAGTTGTGTCCATACGTATTACTCCGGCCAAGCGTATTGGTGAGCGCATTGGCACTACCCTTGCACTAGTAATGTGTCTATAAACATTCAGTAAAAGTTCAATTATAAGCCATTCGGTTATTTATTACTGACTTACTCATGTGTTCTTCTTTCATGCTACTCTAATGGACAATGTAAACGTTTGGGAACTGTGTAGTGACATTGAGTTTGGTACTGTGAGTGTCAATATTATAACCTTTCCACTGGAGAGGTCTATGTCCAGCAGTGGATCAGTCACGTGCACATATAGTAAATTAATAAGATTTGAATAATACAATAACGCTCTATATGAAGACTGGATTCACACGCTACTCTAATTTACTCAACTTCTGACCACAGCATTTGAGTCATTACAGCTAATTTGTTTATGTAATATCTTAATCTTGACCTTAAGTACAGTCCACGGCTGCATTCGCGTTAGTATAATGGCAGTGCATAATAATCAGATAATCGTGTTCATAATTATTTGGACAAATGAAATTTACTATTTTCATTTCAATTACTTTCACGAAAAAATAATTAAAAATATTTTTTTCAAACAACGTAAAAAGCTTAATAAGCCAAATAAAATGTTAGGGATCATGCCCCATGAATATGTGAATAAACACCTTAACAACAACAGTGCAACTATTATGTTCGGGTTTGCATTCGGGTTTGAAAGAACCAGTATACTCGTGATTACGAGCTGTGAGGCATTTGATATTAGTCCAATGGGTTAACAACGCATATGTAACCTTCTTCGATTGATTAATACGATTATTTGCGGATGCCAATAGGCTGCCACAGCCATTTGCCATCGGGTGAACTGTTGGAGCGTTTTTCTCCCCAATCCAATAACAAAAAAAAAACATCAGCAACTTGTTATGGAAGGATGTTACGAGACGATTTATAAATCTTATTGAGATTTAAGGCGAGGCATGACATTTCACATCACATTCTTACACTTAAATTTTCGACTGGTTTTTTTTTATTTCTTGTTACGCGTCGTAGGCGACTTTACAATCTCATTACTAGGCACGTCACACCTTAAACGCTCCTATTCGCCACCGGTTTAGAAATATATTTCGGATACACTCGTATATGAGATAGGAATTTTGAAGACCATTAGACGACACTCACGAGATGACAGAATGTCTAATAATATTTTGCCACCAAAGACGAAATTTTCTTTTATATTATTATCATATGACCTACTCCTGGTCTCCTAACTCAGGGTTTCAAAATTAGGGTCAACGGTCAATAATTTATTTTGCTAACTCCGATTTCAATGCGACCTAAGCTGCGGGTAAAGCCAATTTCAAATATATGCCTTTATGCGCTAAACTCGTTAAAAATATATTAATGCTCTATAAGTTGTATATACGAGTAGTCATGAACTTATAACATTTCGAGCACCTGAGCAAGACTCAATCTGGTATTCCAATCAAGTGTTGGGCAACAAGACGACGGTAAGCGACTTGGATACAATCAATAATGTCCCTGAGGTCGACTACTTTCTGACGGTATTAAATGTTTTGCGCTTTTATACAACAAATGTTACGTAAACAGTACTTACGTTATAACACAAAACAATTTAGTTGATAACAAACAACTACTCTGATATCTGAAATTACTTTTTGATCAATTAGGTTTTCTAGAAATACTACCTAAGTCTTATACTATCTATCCAGTAAACTTGTATAGTAAATTAATAAGATTTGAATAATACAATAACGCTCTATATGAAGACTGGATTCACACGCTACTCTAATTTACTCAACTTCTGACCACAGCATTTGAGTCATTACAGCTAATTTGTTTATGTAATATCTTAATCTTGACCTTAAGTACAGTCCACGGCTGCATTCGCGTTAGTATAATGGCAGTGCATAATAATCAGATAATCGTGTTCATAATTATTTGGACAAATGAAATTTACTATTTTCATTTCAATTACTTTCACGAAAAATAATTAAAAATATTTTTTCAAACAACGTAAAAAGCTTAATAAGCCAAATAAAATGTTAGGATCATGCCCCATGAATATGTGAATAAACACCTTAACAACAACAGTGCAACTATTATGTTCGGGTTTGCATTCGGGTTTGAAAGAACCAGTATACTCGTGATTACGAGCTGTGAGGCATTTGATATTAGTCCAATGGGTTAACAACGCATATGTAACCTTCTTCGATTGATTAATACGATTATTTGCGGATGCCAATAGGCTGCCACAGCCATTTGCCATCGGGTGAACTGTTGGAGCGTTTTTCTCCCCAATCCAATAACAAAAAAAAAACATCAGCAACTTGTTATGGAAGGATGTTACGAGACGATTTATAAATCTTATTGAGATTTAAGGCGAGGCATGACATTTCACATCACATTCTTACACTTAAATTTTCGACTGGTTTTTTTTTATTTCTTGTTACGCGTCGTAGGCGACTTTACAATCTCATTACTAGGCACGTCACACCTTAAACGCTCCTATTCGCCACCGGTTTAGAAATATATTTCGGATACACTCGTATATGAGATAGGAATTTTGAAGACCATTAGACGACACTCACGAGATGACAGAATGTCTAATAATATTTTGCCACCAAAGACGAAATTTTCTTTTATATTATTATCATATGACCTACTCCTGGTCTCCTAACTCAGGGTTTCAAAATTAGGGTCAACGGTCAATAATTTATTTTGCTAACTCCGATTTCAATGCGACCTAAGCTGCGGGGTAAAGCCAATTTCAAATATATGCCTTTATGCGCTAAACTCGTTAAAAAATATATTAATGCTCTATAAGTTGTATATACGAGTAGTCATGAACTTATAACATTTCGAGCACCTGAGCAAGACTCAATCTGGTATTCCAATCAAGTGTTGGGCAACAAGACGACGGTAAGCGACTTGGATACAATCAATAATGTCCCTGAGGTCGACTACTTTCTGACGGTATTAAATGTTTTGCGCTTTTATACAACAAATGTTACGTAAACAGTACTTACGTTATAACACAAAAACAATTTAGTTGATAACAAACAACTACTCTGATATCTGAAATTACTTTTTTGACCAATTAGGTTTTCTAGAAATACTACCGAAGTCTTATACTATCTATCCAGTAAACTTGTATAGTAAATTATGAAAATATCCTGATTTCTACAATTCTTGCATAAAGTGTATTGTTAATTTTTAAGGTTTTTGCCACCTTTTGATTATCTGAGATATAAATTTATATTATTTAAACAAGCAATGAATTTTATATGCTTCTGTTCTTTTCCCATATACATTATTATATTGTATCGTTTTAAGTTATATGTGTCACTTGCTGGCTATGTATTTATGATCCATTGCCACTTGTACGTCTTCATTGAAATAATATTCTTTAAGTATTAGAAAATTTCTTTTCCTCTACTCAGACTACGATGTTTCGAAAAGTATCATACTTTATAGACATTTCAGAAAGTTAAAGTTATACAACAAGTTTTTTTATAAATTTACCAAAACAATTTACTTGACATCTTTTAAATGTGTTTTTAACGTTATCTGTTACTTAAAAATTCTTAAAATGTTATTCGTTATGTAAATGCATAGTGAAGTCGTTATGTCATTGCATTAACGTGAAATAAGGCAGTGTGGGATACTGTGTGCGAGTGTGATAATATAAGATAAACTTTCTTGGTGTTAGTCGTCAGTTTTTTTTCGATAATATAGGCTATAATGAGCTATAACGAGCTAGAGGAATGTTAAGACTTCTAGTTACCGATACACAATCCACAACCATCGCTAGAAAAAAGTTGGACTTCCGGATTAGTCGCTCCACCATAAAATCTCTGATTTGCATGTCCGTAGGTGGGTCTGGTCAAATGCACAAACCAATTTTTTTTTCTTGTGTGCTGGTGTTATTATTACCGGCAAGACATCCTTGTAACTGTAGCACTTTGATAACTGTCGAATAGATATTTAAATAAGAGTCTGCTTCGGTCCACATGGCCTGAATTTCAGGTCACAGAGGTGCACAGGCAATTTCTCTGCTCAAAAGAAACGCCTCCCTACTCGCCTAATCTGATTGATTATAGTACATGCATAATCTAGAGACAAGGACCCGTGCTACGCATCATAGAAGTGTTAATAAGCTAAAACAAACATTAATTTAGACGTAAGAAATACAAATTTTACTTGACAAATGTTATTTTTTTTACAATTTACCTCCGTTTTGTAATAAGGTTACTCTAACGGAGAAAAGAAAAATGAAAAACTTATCTTTCTTTTATCTATTTTCCCTTTTTATATAACTTTTTCAAGTATGTTGGCAGGACCTGTTGACAGTTGACAGGACAGACTTTATTTCGCACACCTACTGGGATTTTATTGTGAGAAATATAAACTCGTACGTTTCTGCAACTAAATCCCAATGACCTACTAACTCTACGAATGCGAGTAACTACTATTATAAACTTGTGTTTGCTCCTTGTATTGATATTATGTGCATATATACGAGTAAACTTATAGGTTAAAGTTAGTATGCTTTTTTTTTAATTATCTCTAAGGATTTGTGTGAAAGTGAAGAAGCCCCGAAAAAACCATCTCTTAAAAATTATGAATAATTACAAGGATTTTAACATTTGCAGTTACCTACTTAAGTAACCTGCATTTCTGCTGACATACTTTCGCGTTGTTACCATGGCCGCATAGTTTTCGATATTTTTAGAGAATATATTAAAGCAATACTCGTTAAATATAATAATTTGAATTTTACATTTGTGTAGACACAATTTATTTATTTATGTATCCGACTCTTCCACTTTTTTCATAGCTTCGGTCTTTCTACCTTTTTATTTATTTCTATTATAGTACTTGATCTGAATATCATAATGGCTACACATAATAATGTCAAGGTGCTAACAAATTAATTTCAAGAACCACTTACGTATTTTTAAGGTCAACGAAAAGTCATTGTCCTATCGCGAACGCAACCTTTCGAGTAATAACTAGCGATATCGGCTTTGGTTGAATTTTCAATTATCTCTTTTGATTCGTATTTAATACTATATAGAATGATTTTTGGCATAATAAAACACTGCGCTCATCAAAATTTTGGATATATATATAAGATAAATTAATCTAAAGCATAAATAAACTTGAAGTGTTAGTCTTTTCAAAATAACGGCATTTTCTTTTATTAGGAAGGCTAGATGCGCTTAGGATAAAGCAGACAGGCTAAACAGATTTAAGTAAAGGTTAGTTAGAGGACTTCTAAGTCTCTCTGGACTCAAGCTATTTTTAAAGTGGGAATCCTGCACAAAAATTTAAAAACCTAAATTAGGATGGATTAAATGTTAGTAAATAGCTAGTTAATTGGCTTCTAAAATTTATTATGTTTGTATATATAAAATGTACTTGATTTCAAATTGTTTACACCTGTTTTTTTACTTAAGGTAGGTAACCAGCTGTTTTATAATATTTTTGTATTAAAGAGTGCATAATGAAAAAGTAAATATTTTTTCTAATGAGAGTCAATCAAGAGATTATGTCAAACATTTTTTGATGCAACTCTTAGTGATATTAACTTTGAATTTAGTTATAAATAACTTTGCATACTTTAGTATTATAAAAAAAGTTATGGAATGTTTCATGTATTTCATTTACAAGAGTATATTACACATACATCGAATGAATACCTATGCTCATCACCGATAGAAGTACTGACCTTACTTTTATAACTATTATATTTTATCGCGTTATGTACTTTTCAATGACTTATTGGATAATAATTAAATACTATTATTATTACCATGTATCTGAAAATAAATAATTATGATTATTACTCTCATGAACAACTCGGGCAATTATTTGAAAACTTCTCATAACAAAGGTACTCGTTCCTTTTTAGTAAGATGTATTTATTTACTAGAAGAATTCGCACACATTTAAATATTGACATCTTCATTATTTTTAATCTAAAGTACTGTAAAAACTTACCCTGCTTGATGTCGGATAATTTCCGACTTCGATGATTTCTCTTTGGCCATATCAAAACAAATATTTGAGCACTCAAAATTTTTTGTTAGCTATAATAAATTCGTTAGAAGTTATAAATTGCACAAATATTTCTCTTTACACCGTTTTTCAACTCATTTGCGATAAAAAAAGTAAGCATTAAATTAAATTAGTAATTTTATCAACGCGTCGTCCTTGTGCAAGTTCTAGTGGTGAAAAAAACTGATAGCCCAAAAAATTCACGTTATTTCTTTTTAACATGAATACATTGAAAAGAAAAAACAATGTGAATACGAAAGACCATGACTAATAAAAAACAAGCAACTTAAGTACATTTGAACTATGAATATTGTTTTTTTATTACAATGTTTTCCACCAAAGAATCAAAATGCTCAAGGAAAACATTACCTTCAAAAATAGGGAAAACGTAGGTGATTATCATTCCATACAAATTGAAATAAATCTCTGATCTGTTATTTCCATTTTTAATTTTAGAAACTGTCAATTTGGTGTAACCATAACTTATTGTTTTATGTTCTTCTATTTTCTGAATTTATTATTATTATTTTTTTGAAGTCTCGCGGCTTATGCATGCTTTTTCATCAGTATGTAGCCTTAGAATGTTTTGAAAGACATAATTCATCATTTTATACTTACTCCATCATTGAAATACGTCAGCAATCGGATCGTAAGCTGTCTTTACGTGTCGTCTGTAACGAGGTTAGGTAACTAATCATACCGTTTCCCACTTCTGATTTCCCAATCCCCCATTGCCTAATCATTATACATCATTAACTTTAATTAGTCATACGAGTAAGTTATATGTGTTTACCCTTTTATCTCTTATTAAGCCTCTGTCCATTAAAAAGTAAAATAATGTTTAATCAATATTTAGTTTTTTTTTATGGGAAAGGCGCCAAACGAGCAATAGGTTCACCTGATGATAAGTGATTACGGTCGCCCACATACATCTGCAACACCAGAGGAGCTACAGGTGAGTTGCCGGCTTTTAAGGGTATTTAGGAGATGGGAGGGAGGATAAGGAGTGGAATGGGGAGGGCGAGTGGGCCTCCGGTTACCTCACTCACCGAACGAAACGCAGAAGCATAAGATGCCTCTACTTCACGCCGGTATTCTGCGAGGTCGTGGTATTAATCCGGTCAAGCCGGCCCATTCGAGCAGCAGCTAAAGCCGCAGTTTGGCTCTACCACGTTATATAGTTCAGGTTACAGGTCCACAACTGCATTAATTATGGTCACATATGACATATGACCTAAAAGTACTGTTGAAAAGCAAAAGTAAACCGTGGCGGTGCTTGAGGACTTTTTAAATGCTGATTAGTACAGTCGATTATAACATCCTTATTTCATTACTTACTTACGAATAAATCGTAAATTGTTATCCTCAGCTTGAAGGTTTTCATCTTATCTAACGTAAAATTTCCGAAGGCTGCCGTCAGTAAGTAGATTGCTTGTAACTGTTTACAGGTCCCAGAAAACATATCAAAAAGGGGGTGTGGTTATAGATCGAGATGTTATATTTCCTTTTATAATATTTATCCTATTCGTAAACTTTATCACTTCAGATTTTTATTGCTGGCACTCCATGTAAATCTGTGGGACAGATCTACTTTGTGCAGGTTATCTCTCACTATCTAATCGTGTACTAACAATCTCAAAAATAATATTGGCAATGTCAATCATTGTTTAAAATGACTAAAGATTGGTTAGACAGATAATTGCGGTGTTTCTGTTATTCCGTTTAAACATGTATGATGGTAACTTTACACATTTTTATTATTACAGGAACTTTGATTTTATAAATTAGCTTAATGGGAAAAATGTCATCCATATTCGTTAGAATCTTTCATCACGTTGGGTCAAAAACTGTCAATGGAAATAAATCTTATTCGATAATTTAACTTTCTACGTTTTTCTAAAAAATTAAATCCATTTTATTCTTCAGAGAATTAGTATATAAATATATTAATAACCAAGAACAATAACATAGAGACAATGAGGTATGTTATTAACGCGTTGAACGATTTCAGAAATTTTAAATCTGTCAAACTTGTGAACGTTTGCGCGAGATCTATGCAATTGCGTACGTGGTTCACTAAGCATGAAAATAATTAAATGTAATAATGGAATACTGTACAAAAGATATGTTTCGCTGATTATGTCGCATCTCGTGACTACTTTTTGTATGCAAATATATGAAGTATTTCTAAGGTGACTTTTGACAACAATGGGCATGTGTTGTGGCATATTATTTTTTTATTTAACACTCAATCGCATTTTAGTATATTTAATAAATAGTATGTCAAAATAAAGTTAATGAGGCATTCTTTGAAAAATAAACATTTTGATTTCCATACTGATATATTATTTATTCATTTATTTATTTATCTTTATGCACTAATATTCGTACATATGGCGGACTTAATGCCTAGAGGCATTCTCTCCCAGTCAACCATTAGGCTAAGCAGAGATATATTCATAATAGAGGCGATACAGCTAAGAGAAAAAAACCAGTAAAAGGATATAAATATCAAAATATATACTTACAATAGATACATACATACATACATAGATACATAAATAATACAAATATACCATATATACATAGAATAATATACATGTCTGCTGCACTAGTACAGACTTGCAACATTTCTGTAATGTTTGCGGATGTTATTTTTAAAGGCAAACTTATTAGGAGCTTTTTTTATTATCACTATTAACTGGTGACTTCACAATAATAAAATAAAATCTAAACTTTATACATACATATTCTCTATTACATCCCATTTCTAAAGAAGTACTGTATTTATAATTGATAAATGAAACATTTGTTGAAATGTATGCATAAGACCAATGACAGACTTGCATAACAGATAACGATGTTCTAGTGGGCAGAAATACTCATTTTTAAATAATTTTTGTGCAGTGTATTTTTCGTAACATTATACATATCAAAATTAGAAACGAATACTGAGATATGTATATATATATATATATATCAGTATTCGATATATATACAACATTGTGTACATTTTACAATGTAAATTATGTTACGCTGGGCAAGCGGGATATTGAGCGCAGTATTGGCACCTCGTATTGGAGATGCAGAAACGGAACCTGGGGATACTAGTCTGTGGGGTTGAGGTACGGCAATGAATTGGCCGAATTGATATATTTTCCGTTATCATTCAAGCTATTTTGTCAGATAGTGGGATGCACCACGTACAGAATTGTTTGAAATTTGCAGAAATTCGTATATTACCACCTTTGTTTTTATTATTATTAAAAACATGCAATGTATTAAAAACTGCTTCTAATTTTAAAATGGGCCAAATCATTATTTTCTGTTATCATCTACCATCATCATCATCATTACCTAGTCGCCACTTACCATCCTAATTTATCACTATTGCAGTAAACTTAAAGAAATACTTATTTAAAACAATTTTGCCAGGTACTTACGATGTTTTCAGAACTTGTGAACAAACGGAAGTCGTAAACAATTAATGATTTGACACTTTGTTATTTTAATTTATGATTAGCAAACGGCACTAAAACTCAATGAGTGGCTGTAAATATATTTACTTTATATGTTATTATGCGTCGTTGCACATATTTACTGAAAGTTGAATATAGCAGCTGCGAAGGCTGAGTGTCTTATCTTATATTATACCATCTTCTTATGTTGTTCTTATATCTCGTTTCATCTCAACTACGCTCAGATTAAAACGTTTACACTTGACTCCTTAACAACGGCAGAGTCTTCACGTGACCCAGGTATTTCTCTATTATTTATGAATTTGTCTTATGAAAGCATTGGACTCGATCTTTATCTAAACTCGAACTCGAATACTGATAAGCTTTCGTTTCATAATCATTGTGATCTAGTTATTTATATTTACTGGTTGACATTTAGCGTTAACTTTTAAGATAAGATCAATTTATGATTTTAACGTTACGGTTTTGTTAATTTTTACCATACATTATTTAGAGAAATTAAAATAGCGGCGATATATATGACCAATTCTGCCGATTTAACTGATTCTGTTTCAATAATTTATTGTTTTGAGGTAAATACTGCCAAACAGCAAACAAATCTCTGTAAGCGAAAGAAACCATGTAAACATTAAAAAGAAGGAAAATAAATTAAATAATTACAAATCACACTTATTTTTAGTTACCCTTGCAAAGCAAAGGGTATTCCCCAAGTTCTGATGACATCAGGAGGAAATACAATGGGAGTAAGTAAGTTATGACGAAAACATAATGAACTATGTAAAATTTACACATTTAAATAACATTTATAGTCCGCCAACTCGCATTGAAGCACCGTTGTGGACTCTACCTGTTTAAAAAAAAAACCCACAACCATGGTAATAGATATAGGCTTTTGCCCAGCAGTAGACAATTAACTGGCTAATGAAGTGAAGAAAACGATATTATATTTATTTTCGATTATTTTAATTATAATAATATATGCCAGGCTAACCATTGTACTATGATAGGTTTTTTTTTTAAAGAATGAATGAAATCTGATATGATAGAATCGAGTTCGTATCCAGTTAGGCGCAAACATTTGTACTCAAATTTTGAACTTTTATTGTATTCTGGTATTTTGTGGTCCGATAGTAGAATTGGTTACATCATGGAAGTGTCCTACCAAGTAGTAAATGTTTAAAATATTTATCAAACTGTGGTTCCAAGACTTCTCATGAAACTCTTCTTAGCCTTACACAACTACGTCTAATATTATAATAGAAAAGTAGTACATATATTTATTTAAAACATACTGGCAATGCATTACTAATATTCCTGTTAACAACTCAAACTAATCCTAGAGCTTGTAATCTGAACTGTTTCACGATGAAAGTCAAATAGCAGATTCGAACCTATGACCTTATGTTTTGTAGTCCACGTTCTAACCCTTTAGGTTATTGGTGCTTCTTTATGTTTTGAAAATTCTATTAAAAACAAGTACTTAAAAAGATACTAGAGTTAGGTTTATATTAATTAATCATTGCAGACTGTCACAAGACCACTGCTAAACATGGGCCTCCTCCCAAAGATTTCTAAAAAGCATGGTGTTAAGACACCTACAACCATCAGCTTTTTGCAATATGTTAACTAAGCAGGTCGTCAGTCCATTATGTGGTATTCGTTCTACTATGCGCTAGGCTCAACGAGGTAGCAACTCGAGAAAGATTGTTATAAACTTTACTTAAGGACACGTTTTTGCGTTTTATGATTTAAACTTTATTGACGTTAGACAAAATTTGATAGCATAATCATAGAGCTGTTAACAAGTTGTAATCAACCGGACTTAGAGTAATCTAACCTGACCGCAAAGTCAACTGTTTAATTAGTGTAAACATACACCGCTTAATATTCTTTATATTTTTACAAATCTACGCATATTTGACATTTTAAAACTGTTGAGAACATCTTCTTTTTTAGCCTGTTTAATTTCACTTCTGGGCATATGCCTTTCCATGAAAGCACCAATAAAATGGCTCGCCATGCAGGGAATATTTCCCTACACTCATCACGCTAGGTAGGCAGGCAGGCTAGTGAGCGCAGTGTCGACCCCTTCGCACTAGAATTGAATGCTTATAATTACTCTCAGTCTTATATTCAACATAGTTGGATGAAGATTCGGTCACCAGAGCCTTATTCTTTAGTGAGCACGATACAACACGTGCAGGTGAGTTAAACCTTTTGATCAAATAAAGTGGCACCCACGCTCCATGTATAAAGCTTCTTCTTCAGCAGTCTCAAAATATTCCTCTGGTGGACATAGACCGTTCCCAAACAGATACTTTACCGTAAACATATATAGTATATATAGATACTAAGCAATCTTATTATTTTAGGCGTTAAATTACGGTACGGTTCTCGTTTCAGCATCATTAAGATTTCTTTTCCTTGTTTTGAGAGTCATGCTTTTTGTAAGGAAAAAGACATGTGTATATATTCTGCAACGATTATATACAAGGAGTCTTATAAAATTAAAAATGTATTTGTTATTATTCATTTTGACGCCAATGCGATACGCTTGAGTTAATTTGGTAAATCCACATGAGTATATCAGTGAAGTGTTTACTTTTGACCAAAGCGTTTACTTTTAAAACGGTCAACCATCTATCTTCGCCTTAATGTTACCGATGATTGCAACTAACAGGAAAGATTATTTTTGAACTCAGGGTAAAGCGCAGACACTTGATTTAAATTTAAAACAATTCTAGCTATGATATACTTACATTAACACAATTCCTATAAAAATGCAAGCAAAAGCTTAAAAGTGCAAGTGCTTCACAACAATAATCGAATGGTGAGTTTCAACCTGTATCCACTTATACTATGCTAAGCAGGTGAATTAATAATCACAGTACCCGACGCCATAGAAGCTGCTGCCGATCGCCGTTCTCAATACTTAAGTTCTGACTTATTTGACTATTATTCTGAAGATAGATCAGATAAGATCCAGTGATATTCAAGTTTTTTTTCAGAGACATTTAATTTAATGCGGTCGAGTCACACTACTGCTAAAAGATGAATGTTGCACACAAATGGACCTTGAACGCGAAAACTCTTCCATATAATTATAAATCAGCGCATGGAATTAAAAAGTGTCTTACTACTTTTTTAATTTTCATTTCGACAACGTATCTCACAACACATTGATTATTTATCGAAGACGAATTATAGGAAGTGAACCATGGTCCAACGCAGCCAAGGTAGTTTGTAAGCCCGAAGTAGTAATTTCCATATTTGTACTGTATCTGAGCTTAGTACAGGGTCTAAAGCTATTCCGGTGTGAAATACCGCCACATTTTTTCATGATTTTCTAGCAGCAATCTTTACCGTAGATTTGATAAATCGGCCGAAGTTAAGTTCAATGAGGTTTCAAATAATAATAAAAATTCAGTCGGTGTGCCAGGCCGGAGACAGGGCCTTTTTAGCGGTAACTGTGTCTACTAAATGTATTCTGTACAATTTACTATAAATAATATATTTTAATATATTAATTATAATGTGAACCTTTCTTTCATTTTGATGGAATTCAATCTCACGGGATAAGCGTCGTCCTTTTAAGGAATTGCCGACTAAGTAAAGATTCTTACGCTCTACCATGGCCTTCCTTTTAGGGTATAGTAGGTACAAATACAGCACGTCTACCCTGACGATTCCGATATCCAAATAGAATCTGACCAATCATTTAGATCTTATAAAATAGTTGCGGCAATAATAGACCCTAAAGAATTCTAGTATCAATCACCATTACCTCAAACGAGCAGCCATCTATAACTACTCGTAGAGATCATTTTGATAGGAATTCCTCTATCTAACCAATCTTCCCATAGATGGGATATATCCTAGGAATGAAGATTGCTGTTATGGCTTTCGTGCCAAATCCCATCAAAACCCGTTGAGGCATCAAGCGAAAAAACAACAGTACTTCTTCACTGGTACCAAGGGCCTTGCCGTATAAATGTACTGTTTACACCAATTTTGTTTATTACTGGATCCCAAGCCGGTGGTAGTACCCAGCCTTCTTCTCTATTGAAATAAGGATGTTTTTTTGATTTTAATAGCTACGCGAATCATCCTTGACAATTGGAATCGGTGTTCTTTTGCGAGGATTTGTGGTCTATCAAATCTGATGTAATGGTTGGGGCAATCAAGGATATGATCACGAACTGCAGACTTCCTAGAGCATCGGTGTTTCAGGTCAGTTATGTATTCAAGGTAATACATAATTTAACATAAATTTAATTATTAATTAAGGATAACATTTCAATATTAAGTTTCTTCATAATTATTTTATACAGACACTTGATGATATCTAGATTTGCATAAAAAAATTAAATAACCTGATTCATGCCTCAATCTCAGGTAGCTTTGTCGCTGGTTTGACTTATATCGAAATTTTATATATTTCCCTTTTTACTTATTACTATCTGCAGGTTTATTAATCGTTAAAAACCCTGACTTAGGAAAATCAATACAACCATGATCTTTCAATAATCGTTCAAATATGATCGGATGTTGCTTCGAATTACACGCTTCGAATTAGGATGGCATGGTTTTTTACACTGCCCCAAACTTTATACGTGGTAGAGCAAAGCCGCAGCTTTTGCTGCTGCTCGAATGGGCCTGCTAGACCGGGTAGTACCACGAACTTCCCCCTCCCCCACCCCACCTCCTCATCTTTCATTCTCCCATCCTCCAAATATCTTTAAAGGTCGGTCATCTGCAGCTCCTCCACGTACATCTGCAACACTGCTCCTGCAGCAGTGTTGCAGATGTACGTGGGCGACGGTAATCACTTACCATAAGGTGAACTGCTTGCTCGTTTGCCGCTTTTCCTATATAAAAAGAAAAATACGCCTTACGTTCCTCCATTTTACGCAATTGTTGTAATAATCTATGTATCATAATAATCTGTATCATATAGATATACTATGTGTATGTGTGTAGATAAAATAAGGAGAATAATCAGCATATAACACCTGTATGCAATATAAATAAGTAGGTAAGTGGCAAATTTGACTTTGAGTTGAGCGTTTATGTTAACATTACGCAGATTTTATGACTAATAATTGACCGAGTTTGCCAATAGAGTGTTGAGCAAAATTTGTTACTTTAATAGAACGAACATTGAGTCGGGTTATTAATCAGCTTCAAAAAAGACAAAATTATCAAATGGGCTGACATTACAGCATCTCGCTGTCCATAGGCCTCGGTTCTACCGTGTTCCTGAAAAGATTAACTTAATCCTTTTTTTAATTCGTAAGGTATATTCAATATAAAATGTTATATTACATATAATATAGCCTTCTACAAATTCAGTAAAGATTGTGATAATAAAATTCCAAGTACTTAATTCATTTTGTTTCTATCATAATAAAATGTTTTGATTCATGCAAATACAATAAAGTCGTAACAAGCTTTGATTTTTGTTTTTTTTTTCATTACGCTTCTTGGTGGTATCTTATTTGATCAGAATCAACACGTTCAAATATTAAAAAAGTAAACAACGATAGTATAATATGCTTATCAGAATATGGCAGATTTTTTTAAGTCTTAAATTGGAACTAACGTTTGAATTATACACGACACATTTTCTATTCTTGGGACTTTGTATTATAATAATACTTATTTTAATTTATATGTAAAAACATATATTTTTATATATTAAGAATCTAAAATTTACGCAATTCTATAGATGCAAATGATATGAAGAAGTTCAGTATTTACTATAATCGTCAAATTATAATCTAAAAAACGCACAGAAATGCCTTTTTCCTCACCAAGTAGCGATAAATACTTTGAAATCAAATCCTAGAGAAAGTGAAATTGAGACTGAAACTTTACCGCTTTACCGCTAAACAAGTAGCATAATCTTAAGTGAATGTACCTCTTATTCTATCAGATGATGAATATAAATCAATTAGATAGGTGATTCGTACTCATTGACTGGATGAAGATACCGCTGATAATTATTATATCACACTGAATAAGTATTCTATCTTAATGGATTTTACTGTTGCAATTATTAGCAAAAATTGCAAAGATGGATAATATAATATTTTAAAAATGTTACTTGTTGATGGCGTGTTTTCAAACGTTGTCGACAATATTTCTAGTATTATATCAATTGATTGCGCATAAGAGTTCTCAAACTACGCGAAACTAAAAGAGATTTTGATTTACTATAGCCATAATCAGATAGAAAAATAAAGACGAATGGCGGGCAAGAATAACAATTCTTGGCCGCCATTCGTCATTATGCAATTTACGTTTCTAAAAATGAATTCGACTGAGGTTCTCTTACAAATCGACACTAAAGTAGCACGAAGTCCTAAAGTAGTGATATTTTTTTTTAATAAAAAGAAAAAGGCATGGTCTCTTGATAGTCGAGTGGTAAGAGGAATCTAGAGACTCGAGCCTTTATCAAAGAGTTTTCGAAACTTGCGTACGATTTATATCGTTGGTTTGGACAATAAGACGGCCACAGGCTCACCACGTGTTACGTTGTCCCAAATAAGCTCTGGGGAAAAGTGTGTGAAAAAGACTAGTTATTTCTAGACCCTGGCCTGTATTGGGGACATGGTTGTGAGAGTTTATTATTTAATATTATAAAGAGGTATAGATTGTTCACGTATCGATTTTTTCTATCATAAGCGCCAATACCCCTAGGGTTTAGAAGCATAGTCAGAGAAACTAAATTAAGCAGGTTTTAATATCTGACAACTATAAAGCTATGCATGTTAAATAAAAATGCCTATTATAATTATTATAAGAAGCAATTATTATATATGTGGTTAATTTAAGTTAGTTAAAATATATACTTGCACAGTTTCACCAACTCAAATATCAAAGCATTAGGGTACCTAATATTTATGGCCTCCTTAATGTTGATGTTGATAGCAGGGAAACCTCGTTTGGCTTTTTCTAAAAGTTTAATCAACTGAAAAATATGTTATGTAAGCCTTCGTGGCTCAAATTTCTAAACCCTTTTTTTAAAGCGGGTGGCAGATTTTTACGCCTATATCACAGTTTTATTATCTTCAAGTATTTTAGTCATTTTACTTTCAAGTGTTTTAAAGACACATGTTTGTAGGTAAGGACTTAATAAACCTTTAATATAGTGCAGAACCAAAGTAACTGTTAAGTGTGAAATCGATTTCATTACACAAAATAGCGGAAAAGATTACGATTGCATAGCATTCCGTTCATATTTATAGTTAACTATAAAAAAGTTTAATAATATTCTCATTACAAAATATTTACACATCTACAAGAAGACCGAATGGAATATGTAGGTATTAATATACAACTGATATTATAAAAAATATTATAATTATACTTAGAGCAGATTTTAAAGTGGTGTCCAATTATGGTTGTCCTGTAGTGTCCTATAGCGTAGTAAATAATAGAAGGTTCGTTATTGTATTTATTACTTTTGATAATAGATTAAACAAAAATTTAAAAAGGTTCTCAAACTACGCGAAACTAAAAGAGATTTTGATTTACTATAGCCATAATCAGATAGAAAAATAAAGACGAATGGCGGGCAAGAATAACAATTCTTGGCCGCCATTCGTCATTATGCAATTTACGTTTCTAAAAATGAATTCGACTGAGGTTCTCTTACAAATCGACACTAAAGTAGCACGAAGTCCTAAAGTAGTGATATTTTTTTTTAATAAAAAGAAAAAGGCATGGTCTCTTGATAGTCGAGTGGTAAGAGGAATCTAGAGACTCGAGCCTTTATCAAAGAGTTTTCGAAACTTGCGTACGATTTATATCGTTGGTTTGGACAATAAGACGGCCACAGGCTCACCACGTGTTACGTTGTCCCAAATAAGCTCTGGGGAAAAGTGTGTGAAAAAGACTAGTTATTTCTAGACCCTGGCCTGTATTGGGGACATGGTTGTGAGAGTTTATTATTTAATATTATAAAGAGGTATAGATTGTTCACGTATCGATTTTTTCTATCATAAGCGCCAATACCCCTAGGGTTTAGAAGCATAGTCAGAGAAACTAAATTAAGCAGGTTTTAATATCTGACAACTATAAAGCTATGCATGTTAAATAAAAATGCCTATTATAATTATTATAAGAAGCAATTATTATATATGTGGTTAATTTAAGTTAGTTAAAATATATACTTGCACAGTTTCACCAACTCAAATATCAAAGCATTAGGGTACCTAATATTTATGGCCTCCTTAATGTTGATGTTGATAGCAGGGAAACCTCGTTTGGCTTTTTCTAAAAGTTTAATCAACTGAAAAATATGTTATGTAAGCCTTCGTGGCTCAAATTTCTAAACCCTTTTTTTAAAGCGGGTGGCAGATTTTTACGCCTATATCACAGTTTTATTATCTTCAAGTATTTTAGTCATTTTACTTTCAAGTGTTTTAAAGACACATGTTTGTAGGTAAGGACTTAATAAACCTTTAATATAGTGCAGAACCAAAGTAACTGTTAAGTGTGAAATCGATTTCATTACACAAAATAGCGGAAAAGATTACGATTGCATAGCATTCCGTTCATATTTATAGTTAACTATAAAAAAGTTTAATAATATTCTCATTACAAAATATTTACACATCTACAAGAAGACCGAATGGAATATGTAGGTATTAATATACAACTGATATTATAAAAAATATTATAATTATACTTAGAGCAGATTTTAAAGTGGTGTCCAATTATGGTTGTCCTGTAGTGTCCTATAGCGTAGTAAATAATAGAAGGTTCGTTATTGTATTTATTACTTTTGATAATAGATTAAACAAAAAATTTAAAAGGTTCCGAGTATGTATATGATATTGAACTGTTGTATACAGAATTAATCAACATATTTGCAACAGCTACAGCAAGCAGTAAACCCAAGGAAAAAATATTCTCATTAATTACATATTCCTGAAGATGATTTTGTTCATATTTAAAAAGGTTCTAAATAAAAAAAATTAGCCCTTTCGAAGGTATAGCCAATACAGAGGTAGTCAGAGGTTTAGACGAATTACTAATTTAAACCCAGTTTACCAGAGCTTATTTGGGACAACATGATAGGTGGTGAAAATGTCGCCGTCTTAGTGTCCAGGCCAACGATACAAATCGTACACAAGTTTCGAAAATACTCATTGGTACGAGCCAATCATATAGGGGATCAAACTCGACTCTCCTGATTCGAAGTCTGATCCCCTAACCACTCGCCTATCGTAGCTATTTTTTTTAATATTTCTAAGTATAGTATAATTTGAATGAATAATTAATGTATTAGTAATAATGAACATGGCAAATATTTAATTAATAAGACGTGGTAAAATAGTATGTCCTTAGAAAAATTAGGATTTAGTTTTGTATTTATATTAAATATACTTACAACTTTCCGGTTCAATGACTTTTGCCTTGTTTGTCCTTTTTACACTATAAACAATTTCCCATTCAACTTTTATCACAAATTATAACATGCGTCTTAAAACAAGCGTCTTTAGAGTGGTCGACACTCGACTGCACGGCGAGGTGCGCGCGCGCAACCTCGGATTAAATCCCGCCAGAAGTCATCACAGACGCTCTTACGCGATTTAAATGCATAGTAATAACGTAATATTCTATTCACTTCACATTGCAACCAACTTGTATTGTTTCTAATTAAAGTAATATAAAATTATTTGCTTCGAATATCGTCACTTTTTACAGATAATAAGAAAGTGTTTGCTTTAGATAGTAAAGTAGGTTAATGATACTTTTAATTATTACTTACACCTTAATGATAACAGACTCAAACCTTCCACAAGTTATTAGGGTAAGAAATAAGAATAAAATACCGTACAAAAAAATTCAGCCTGTGAACGATTTACGAGTTAAGATTAGAATTTAATTAACCTCTATGATCACGGCCTTTAATTTGCCGCTCGTTACCGAATAATGTCTAATGTGATATCGAAAAATTCCTAACTTCACTTTAAAATAGCCCTAAATACTTGGAGTAGGATTTTTAAATTTATTTCATTCAGTTTATTTAAGAATCAACTGTAGTGAGTTGTGCTCTTCAAATTGTACGCGTCTCTATAATTAATACTATATTATTAACATTTCGAATTAAAACTCACAATGCGTCTAAATTTGGAAAACACTTTCATAACGATAAAATGCAAGTGCGTATTGCTCAAAACGTGTGACGTAATGTTAATTCTATTGTTATGAGACGTGATGGGATAGACTAATAGATTAAAGTGATAAAGAAGTGAAACACACCGAAAAACTATTAAGAGAAATAAAGTATTCTGCGTGCTGTTGCTAATTAATCAAAATAATATATTGTACGTTTACGTCTCAATGTTACAAGATAACAAGCGTTACGCACGAACGTGGTTACTTAATAATTCATCGTTTTTATACAATTGAGCTTGATGTCTAATTGAAACGCCATGAAGGAACGATTTTTAATTTAGTTGAATGAATAACTCACACAACGTAACTGTAAAGAAAAAAGAAATCAACACCAAAAAATTGTTACTGGTACAACATATCATGTGCCAGAAAGATAGAATCCAACAATAAAAATACAAGAAGTCAAATAATGGGCCGAAAAAATATAACAGAGCTGGAAAACTATTGTGGCTTAAAACATGTTTATTTCATTAAAAAAAGTAGTGATTAGTGTCAATCATTGGATACAGGGGAATGATCGTGTTTAGGAAATACAATTTTCTTCTCTTTGTCCTGTACATTTTTCTTCAAGGGACCATGCTTCCAACCCTTGGGGTAGCCATGCTTTTCTACGTCGTCCCACCATTGCTGCTCTCCCGATCCCCAAAAAATGTATACGAGGTTTGTGCCAACGAGCACAACAAAAACTGTCCAAAAAGCTATTCGCCATTGTTCCACTGTTTGCTGAAATAATTGTCCATAGTTATTTCAAAACAATCTTAATATATAATCGCAATTAACTTTGTAACCACTATCATAAATAAATTAAAATCGCCGCTTTTTTTCCACGACGAAATCCAATCATGTTATTTTTCACATTCAAAATATTAAATTCGGTTACTTGTTAACGTTAAAAAATATGGTTTTCGTATTTTTATTCCAAACAATTAACAGGCATGTCACGATTTTCATTACAAATCTCCTTCAAACTTTATTATTTGATGGGATGGAATGAATTGGGATTATTTGTAACGTCGCAGGTTGTTTTTACATATGTGATAAATATTATGGTAAAAGAGGAAATTACTAGCCTTTCTCCACTAGTCAACCTTACCTGCATGCGGCTTCTCTGGCATGCATCAGTGTCCCGCCTAAACAGCGTTGTGAGTATGGTAAAATCTTCATGGGCTTGTCAGCTTTTGTTCGCAGATTAATGACAATACCTACGTGCAGCAGTGGATGATGAATTAATAGGCTGATGAATTTATTGAATAATATGAACAACCCCAACATGTTCTGATATTCATTGAACTGACGGAAGGGTGGTGGTCAAAGCCGTGGTGTCTGCGCTGTCACATACTTATACCCTACCATAATATACTCGGCAGATGAGTACCCCTGGTTGTCAATGCAATGTTATGCAATATGCAATAGCAAATGTATAAAGCGTGTAATAAAATAGTCAATAGATACTTCGAATAAGCACATAGTAACTTGATTAGAAACTAACATTCAAACTTAAAACATATTGCTGCAATATATTTTGTAGGCGCAATAGTAAAATTTTTCAATCCACTCTTCTTGAAAAAAAAATTAACTATACAGTAGGAAGCTCTCAGTAAGTTCTCGCTTGACTTATTTCTCGACTCAGTTTTCACCTTTGACCAAAATGAATTCACTTAACCGTGTATAATTGTCACCCGTAACAGACTGTAGGCAGCAACGTAAAAAAATGTCCTTCTTTTGTTTTACTCGGCACTCAAGCTTGTGATAAATAAAAGTTAATGTAATTTAATTATTCATAATAAAAATATAACATACATTTATCTTCATGCTTTTAAAAACCTTTTGTTGTCAAACAACTTTTTTTGTAAATAAATCAATATAATTTTTTAAAAAAAAAGTAACATGTTTGCTTGCACTTACATCAGGCGTTAAAAGGCCGATTAAATATGGAGTTATGATTCCTGATATTGCTGCAATGCCGTTAACGAATGCCGAGCAAGTTCCGGCATAGTTAGGTGCAATGTCCATAGCGTTTATCTTGACGCTGCTATAAAATCCTCCCATGAAAGCCATAGAGGCAATGAAGAAACTGACGGCCTCAATACGGTCACAACCGGAGTACGAGGCCAGAATTATAAAAAGTGCTGGCACGGAAGAGGCTGAGGAAAAAAACTTTTTCCTTAATAATTAATTCAGTAAAATTATTACACTGTCCAGATTACTTTGTTGTGAAATAACTACAGTGTATGTAATGTAATATAATGTAGTGTATGTACCTTCAAGCTGCCTGATACTGATGATTTTTTAATAATATGTTTAAAATAATAAGTCCTTAGATCACTCACAAATGTTATTATTCCTATAGTGAAATCCATAATTGAATTAATAAATATTTATTAGCAAATCTCTAAAATGTAACAAATATTAAAAAATGTACTTGAGATTATAATATGGTCCTAGATTGCTGGATAACTTAAAGTACCATTCAAGCCACATGGGCTGACCACTGGATTGACACTTTGATAAATATTTAAAAATATTTTGAGGCGTCGGCCAACCCCACATTGAAGTAAAGTGGTATACTCTTTCCAGGTTTTTCGCCTCGTGGGTAAATGTGTTTGCACATACCTGCCACTGAAGGTCACCTTACCATTAATTAATGGCTATGTCGGGATCAATATTAAGTGCAAACCGATTTAAACCCCACCTAAAAGACTCTGTTAACCAAGGGCCTTTTCAGCTTCGTCGGAACAGACTTATCAGCAGGAGGCTTGTGAAACTCCGTTTCAAACCGGTGCATGGAAAATTTATAGGCTGGCATTACTAAGCCTACGCCATCTGCCTGTTACTCTGTCGAACCTTCCTTTGGGATGTATTTTTTGAAACGTAATAGATAGCTGGTTGTCATTTTCACGGAATAAATGTTATTATAACAAATATTCTAACATATTTTTTCCTGTTTTTGCCCTGTCGTAAAAAAGGTAATACCTACAAGCATTAAACGTGGTGTGATTATAGTGCTCACTCTTAAAGTAAAACAACACATATTAAAAACCACCCAAGTGTGAGTCGGACTCGCGTTAAAGATCCCGAACAGAATGAAATTAAACATATTTTTGTGGTAAATACGTAACACAGATAATGTGTGGTTGTACGGAACCCTCAGTCCTAATTTTTTTTTAAAGATAATAACAAAGGTTTACATACAGATAGTTGTGTAAATTTTTCTTCCAGTGCCAATACTGTGCCACTTTTTCTTTATGCAAAGGTCACAAAATGCAGCGAATATGAATGAGCAGATGTACATCGCTATATATGGCAGCGCTGACATCAAACCCGTTTCCTTGATATTGAATTTGAGCACATCAGAAAAATATTTCGGTAGATCAGTGATCATCGTGAAGTAACCCCAGTCGTGACCCACCTGGAAAATTAAAAATTAAAAATTGGTCGTGCTTCTTTCAATAAGATAGGAAATAGCAAAATAACCGTAAATCATATGATTTGTTCAAATATGATTTCTTCTCTATCTCGTCCCATTTTTGTGAACTGCGATTTTTCGCTTTATTTCACTAGCAGCAAGCACGCTATACTTTAAACTAGGCTTTTAAAAAGTAACTAGCTTTTAGATTTTAATTAAAATAATAAAACTGTTTTTTTTATATATTTCTTAATACGATTTTTTAATTTTTCTTTTCACTTCTTAAACAAAACCCCTGCATGCTAATTACTGCAAATCCTTCCATTGCGATAGGTCTATATCAAATACGGTAATAAAAAAATGTTATATTTTTTTAATACGTGAAGCTAAAGAGTACTTCGTTATTAGAACAGAACCTCATAGTGCGAGGAGTAATGTAAAGTAGAGTTATTAGATTTTTTGAAGTAATCATAACTCTTAATATTTAGAAGAATAACAACCTCGTATAAAAGTAGTTAAACAAGTTGGTATTTTTATGCCATTAACTCTAATTTTAAACAGTAGTTTTTTTTGTAACTCTTAGCGATACTAGTTATTTTGCGAACATATGCTACTTCAAGGTAATCAGTTCCGGTTGGTCAATCCACTAACTAAGGCCTAAAATGTTTGATTATTGTTTTAATGATATGATTTGCAATGAACCTATACGACATATTAAATTACACTTGAAATAGTAGAATCAACTAATAACTAAATACTATTATAATTATTTGAAGCCGCGATGCGATAGAATTTTGTCGAAATAACTAATGTGACGAATGGTAATCATAATCCGTTCTCGTAAAATATTTATTAATCAAAAATATTCTAATGAAATAATAAATAGTACTTGGAAATGAAGTGAAAATTATAAGCCACGTATTTGTTTATAAAACAACATAAGAAAACTTTGATGTAAAAAGTTATAAATATAACTTACGGCGGCCATTACGAGAACCCAAAGTGGAGCAGATCTCATTAAAGCTTTGAATGGAACTGGATCTAACTTCTTATGTAATCCAGAAGCGGCAACATTGTTGTTCAAATAATCGCGTTCTTCGTCGGAAATGAAGGGATGAGAGTTAGGAGTACTGTAGCATAGGACAATCTAAAAATAAAGTCAATAATTGTATTAATGTTACAATTTTATTGAAAGCTGCAATGTTTTATGTGACCTATACCTATAAAAGTTATAGCACTGAATTTGTAAGGCCTAGTTTTTTGCTTATGAAGGACGATAGAATGAAATCGTCGATGGTCAGTGTTACTTACCTAAATTAGTTGGGTCCTCCGACTGTTAATATAAAAGTTCACCAAACCATAGATTTCAGTTATTTCTGTCTCTCAGAAATAGTAAAAAAAAATAGTAAATTAGACGAAAGAAATATAAATTTAATTGTCAAATGTCTTTTTTTTACAAACTACGAGGGAATCGAACCGAAACAGCTATATTTGCACACTACTACCTACCTAGTCCGACTGTATAGATGTCTTACCAACAACTCAAATATCTTTATACGAAAATAAAAGAAAAAATATCTCACCCAAAATAAAAACCACACGATTCCTAATCCACCGAAAACATAAAAAACGTTCGCCCAATCTCCTCCATCTGTTAAAAGCAATCCGGAAATGTATGGACCAAATATGTTTCCAATCTGTGCCCCTCCGAATATCATGGCCCCAAAACGAGATCTTTCCGAAGGTGGCACCCATCTTGCTAGTAAAAGCACAAAAGCTGGTGTAACTGGACCCTAAAAGTATATGAAATATTTGAAAGATTTTTTTAAATTGAGGATTAAATACGTATTTCAGTTTGATTTTACTTTACCTCTCCAAATCCCTCGACAACTCTAATAATGAACAAACCAACCGCGCCCCACAAACTCACTACCCATGGAGTTAGAACTGTCGCAATTGATGTACATAATAGACCCAAACCAAGAGTCCATTTGCCACCGAACTTCTCTGCTAATAGACCGCCGGGTAGATGCGTAATCACATAACCATAGTAAAAGGCACTTAGCAGTAACCCTTGTGTGGCTTCGTCCCAGTTGTAGCGATCCCGCCCCTGGTATAACACAATAAATATTTAATTAGTTAACTTCTATATATTAGTACATCATCAATCACATGACATCGCATGGTAAATTAGTAATGTTGTATTTTGGAGTAATAAATTAAGATATTTAAAAGAAAAATTTTGATTGTGAAAAATTTTGAATTTTGATTTTTTCATAATTATAACATTGTCCAAGCGTTCTGTATAGGTCGTGGGAATCCTAAATCTTTGAAATTAATGCTACTTATTAAAAAAAATTGGTAATTATTTCAAAGGATGCCTATAATACAGACAAAGATCACATCTTTAAAACTAGATTTCTAGTTAGTGATATTACTTATTATTTTAAATTTGTGTTCGTACTTAAATATAGATTATGTATATATTTAATTATATACAATACAACACATCGTATTATTAATATTTTGTTACATTCATTCATATTAAAGAAAATTTAAATTCAAACACATTGAATTGAACGTTTAACAGATAAGGTGTTTTTCTAAATCTAATTAAACCCTTTATACTTCTTAATTCGTAAGTAAACAAAATATTACATTGCGTAGCAGTTTTATTACAATGTTAACTTTATAACGCTGTTAAGGTCTTATATTGTTTCGACAGAAGAACAAAAATATCTGATAAACATTTATAGTAAATAATAATTATTAAATTAATATACTTTACTAAACAATTATGTGACAAATTGATAGTTAAAATGTTTAATAGCACGTTTCATGCGTATTTTTTAACTTTTGACCTATCTCTTCATTTCAGCTAATTAATTGCACTGCCGAACATAAGACTCTCCGAGAAAGCGCCAGCAAAGCCAATATCCATTTCTTGAAAGGTTTGCTCATACTAACCACGCCAAGCAAGCGCAGCGCCGGTACCCACACAGAGGTGACGTGTACATATCTCCCTTAGGCTGTAGGAAGAGTCGATTAATGATATTAACAGTACTTGTTGGAGTAATTTAGGATATAACTTTGAGCTACTTATTTCAATACACTATTTATCTCATGTTATAATCAAATTTTTGTATTATTTCCTGTATTACTTTTTACTTTCTTAATCAGACTGTAAGAGTCTACAGCTTGACAAAAGCCTTTCTATGATATACCTCAACAAACGCCAGCATGCCATGCTTTGATGATTTACCCATACTCACCACACTGGGCTGGAGGGTTGGTGAGCGCAGGTGCACCCACTGTCACTCGTTTTAGGTATGTGGGTTCAGTATATTCGGATGGATTTTCCGTCAGCAGTAGATTGCCAGAGCCTCGCTCGTTAGTCAGCACACTGCAGTTGGGGTTGATATCTGGATAAAAAGTCGTAGTATGCTGTGGTAATTTTAAGTATAAGATATAAGATGAAATATTATACTATTAAAATGTGCATACCTCAAACACAATCGAGCTGTTACTTGCTCCGGTAGCAGATGCTTGGTTGTTATCAGGGCACGTTTCACCCACTATATGTTCGGACGATTCAGCGTGAAGTACCATTTGTGTAATGGTCATGCTAAGACAAACTCGCATGGTAAACGAGTTTGCTAACGCAAAAAGTCCCATGACTCCCAAAACATAGCGTTGAGGAATAAAAATTACTGAAAAAATAATACACAAAGTAATATTTGCATAGATGAAAAAAAAAACCGAATTCTAATTATGTGAAAGTGTCTTTAACAAAGAAATAAACTAAGAATAATAAACCATCCACCACTTGAAATCTATAGATTGGTATATATACCAGACAGCTTGGCAGTGGTTTTGGTTGGAAACCCGGAAAAGTTCGCTACGCCATTGTGGACTGGCGGAGTCCACGTGCACACGTGCATCAAAATATTTTTTATTTTTGTGTCCTGCACATTTTTTTATTTGAATCTCAGCACACTTGGATTCGCTAGGTCAGGTTTCCAAATAATTGTACACATAAATTCTGAAATAATACATAGACATTGCAGTAGATTATTTCATACATACGATTTTGACATGTCTCTTGTTCAACGGGTTACTTTTTTAGGAATGTAATTGAAAATATATTAATCTTCAGAAATCCCATATCTTTGCACCGATCTTCAGTTAATAGAGGTTCCATAATAAAGCAGGAGTAACTTTATTAATTATTATGTTTTACACATTATTGTAGGAATTAGTAGTAATTCTTACCTTTGTTTAAAGCTAATCTCCATCCTTTTAGTGTCATTTATTGGAAATAAAAAAACACAGCAGAAATTATTCTCCATAAAAAACGAATAAAAACAGATCGTTATTACTACAAACGAAAAACAGATGTGAAATAATTCTGTCATAGATATGTGGTGTGATAGTTATCACAGTTTACTAGCACGAGATCTGATATCAGATACACTCAAACGGCACAAAGATGTAACGAGTTGACAGTCGCGTTATACGTAAGTGATAAAAAGACTTTTGTATTTTCTTGCAATAACCAAAATATCTACAAAAATATATTTTTTCCTAAGGTAAGTTAAACACTAATTAGCCTAACAAGCCGGTTTTCAAGGAATAATCTTATCGCTACTTACTTTTACGAAGAATATTCTAAATTAAAGTCAATGCCTTGGCATTATTTCTAGACTATATTACTAATGCGTTTTGGTGGCAGGTAAACAGTGTAGTAAGAAAAACTGTGGCCCCTTCTCATCCTGTGGGCATGGGGAAGTCTCATGGCTTCCGACTCATGGAGGAAAAACCATCTCAAATATCCCAAACCTAAATTATTCTGATCGGTAGTGGCAGTAGCGTCCAAGGTGCGAGGTGTCCGGTACTGCGGTAGACAGCCCACCAGTCCAGCGTGGCGGATACAGCAAATCCGAAATTAGAGAAAACTGTTTACAACAGCGGACTGTTAAGGCTGTTGAGGAAGAAGAGGAGACACCACCTATTATTTTTAATTAGATTGAAGTTAATGTGTTTTCTCTCTACCTGGTGGTCAGTGGCAGCTGCAGCCGATGGATATCTACAAACTTCAATTGAATGTGCTTAACAATCAACCACAATCACAACGCATCTGTTGATAGAGATGAGATAGAATGCCTTGCATTTTGTAACTATTTTGACTCAGTATACTTTTACAACCGGAACACTAGTGATTGCACCGTTGCTTAACGGCAGAAATAAAGATAAAGATTGACATAAAATATTTATAATGAAACTATATAATAATGTTACACCATTGTAGATCGCAGAGACAGTACAATTTCTTGTGTCCAGTTGCTGGAGTTGTTCCAGTTCTGTAGCGCATCCGGTAGCACGATAGCCGAGTGGAAAGGGGATCTTCCTCCTAATTTGGAAACTCGAGTTCTATCCGCTATGTGCAGGAATGTTACCAATGAGTTTCTCGAAGCTTATGTCTAATTTGTAACATAGGCATGGACAATAGACATTAGACCCCTCGCAGGTTCTTTAAGCAAGGCAGATTAAAATAAAAGCACTATCCCAGTATTGGGAATAGGGTCATGAAACCTAATTTTTTTAATGTAACATATTATAGAGTCTCGCTCTAAGCTCAAGTGACTAACTATTATAAGAATATGTAGAAATACTCACATTGAATCTCTACTGTACTTTGTACTATTTGATTCGCAAACAACATTTCTTAAAAAACAAATTACAAAGAACACACAAGATTGGTTGAAAACTTGATGTTTCGAATGTCTTTTTTCTTTTGGTGACAAGGCTGTGTCGTAGTGGAATTCACTTCCTGTGTACGTCAGGAAGGCAGAGATTGTAGCTTCTACCGAAATAAAAAATAAAACTTTTGTTAATTTATAGATGTGTTCAACATTATATTTATACAATTCTGAATGTATTTTAAATAATTTTCACTTATTATTCAATTTAGTTTTTTATTAGTATATTTATGATGTATGATTTACTATGCTTTCAGTATTAAAAATGTATTTATATAATATAATATAAAAATATAAATAATAATTATTTTCTCATTAGCTTCACTTTATGCGTAAATTAAATATCAAAACTTCCTTTAGTAAAAGAATTGCCTGAAACTAGCTGGAAAAAACACTGTTTAGCGCTAAAGCCGGCTTAAGCTATCCTTACTATAAAATAAAATGTATATTTTGCTTATTTTGTTGGTGTTTACAAAAAATAAATATTTCTTCTTATAACGTCTTTGAAACCACACACTGATGTGAGAGCAACCCAAGAGCCAAGCTTATCCGACGTTATTCCAATAACAAGCCGTGTCTTCATGCTGTTTTCGAGAGTCATCTCAAATCATCTAGTAAACAGAATTGACAACTCCAGCCTCCCGAACTAGCCGGATTCCGAAAAGGCTAGAGTACCATAGTCCACATACAAACTCTTCGTCAGATTGTACAGAAGACCGAGGAGTACAATTTACCATTATGTCTGGCATATGTGGACTATGAGAAAGCATTCGATTCAGTTAAAACTAGGGCGGTACTACAGTCTCTCCAGCGGTGCCAGGTAGACTCTTGGTATATCAAAGTGCTGAGGTGCATGTACAATAAGGCTACAATGTCTATCCGAGTACAGAATCAGAGTACGGAACCAATCCAACTGCAGAAAGGTGTAATACAGGCGATCTCATATCCCCGAAACTCTTCACCGCTGTATTGGAAGATGTTTTCAAACAGCTGAACTGGAAAGGATACGGCATCAAAATCAATGGCGAAAACATCAATCACCTTGGATTTGCCGACGACATAGATCTTATAGCAGGATCGCTGGAAGAGCTTAGCACTATATTCAATGACCTCGATAGTGTCTCCCAACTGGTCGATTTTAAGATGAACATGGACAAGACGAAGATCATGTCTAACGTCCATGTTACACCAATACTGGTTACGCGTTACACGACGGAAATCTCTTACAGGAACTTTTATTAAGAAAGTATATATAAATAAGCCTCCCCTTTGCAGAGGGACTGGTTATTGCAGTACCATACCAGTATGTATAATTAAGTTCTGCCGTATACTCATTTTCTACTTTTACGACTTTACGACACCTGCGGGATGAGATGTGATAGCAAATGAAAGATTTGTCCATACTGACCATATTGAGCCGGCGTAATAGTGAACAACACGGCAGAGTCCATCACGTGCAGGTGAAGTTGAAATTTGATCAAAAATTTAGCATTATGCGCCTTAAATATGAACACTAAAATAAAAACTATTTAAAACAAGAAAGATACGGAAGGAAAACATGGCTTTGTAAAACCAACTAGCGCGACTAAAGATAACTCTTAACAAACTGCACATGCCAGGTGAATTTATTTATTTTGTACAAGTAGTATTCTATGTAACATTTATATGGTCGAAATCTCTTTTCGATTTTCATTTAAAGTTGTTTTCTTATCATTGTTTTATATTAGGTACTAGAAGTTCATATAAGCTCATTGTCTGCTATTTGGTTAAATCACCTGTGGGCACGTATTAATTCTAATTAACAAAAGAATAAACCGTTTTGACAACATTTTATTGTATTAAAAATATACTTAACAATAAATTATTAGAGTTTAATAAAAACATATTTAAATAGTATCACTGTTTGTCCGAGCTTTCACTATTCCTTTGGTCCTCTGTGTCTGTGGATATCGTCGGCAATGGTCCGTGTTTCCAGCCCGCGGGATATCCATGTTTCTTCACATCATCCCACCATAATTGCTCACCTTGAGCAAATATCAGGTAGACGATGTTTGTAATAACTAATACAGCAAAACACACCCAAAACGCTACCCGCCATTGCTTGAGGGTTGACTGAAAATAATATTATATATTGTTATAATTATTAACATTAATATTATAAATACTAATATAATTTCTTTTTAATGGGAATGGGGGCAAACGAGCAAGCGGCTCACCTGATGGTAAGCGATTACCGATTCCCATTTACATTTGCAACACCAGAGGAGCTGCAGGTGCGTTGTCGGTCTTTGAAAATATTTGAGGAGGGTGGAAAGGAAGGGGAGAGATGGAGAGACATAAAGGAAAGATTGGCTCCGGTTACCTCACACCCTAAACGAATACTTTACGCCGGTATTCTGCGAGGCGTGATACTAACCCGGTCCAGCTGGCCCATTCGAGCACCAGCAAAAGTCGCCGTTAGGAAAAAAAATGTTACCACGTAGTCTATAACATTTTTATTTATTTATTTAGGGCATTTGTCTCCAAGGATAAGGATACCCCAGTGTTACCATTATACTGGTATGTGCGTCAGTTGTTTCGCATATGCTTCACTGTACGTGTATATTCTAACTTGACAGTAACATTGTTCTAAAACAGCTACTTTTTTTTAAAAGTAATCATATATTTAATGTAATATCGTATTAATAAAATTATTTAAAATATTATATTGTAACTTGACTCATAAATATCACACAACTATTAGCTACGTAAATAGTTAATCTAACCACTTTAAAGGAATTATTGAATACATAAAATTAAAACAAATAAGTATGCTTACATCTGGTGTTAAAAGACCGATTAAATATGGTGATACGATGCCAGATATGGCAGCAATACCATTCACCATGGCCGTAGTAGTTCCTGCGTAGTTGGGTGTTATATCAAGCGCATTGATCTTCATACCACTATAGTAAGCTCCCATAAGTGTCATTGCAAATATGAACCAAAATACGGCTAGTGTAGTATCACAGCCAGAGTATGAAGCAAGTAAAATACAAATACCCGGCCCCGTTGCAGCTGTAAAAGAAAACGGGCGTTAAAAATGAATGCAAAATTCTACATAGTCATCACTTGTTGCAATAAATCATATAGTTAATATTATTACATATAAGATTAATTTGAAATGAAACTATTTGTTACGTCCAGATGTTATATGTCATTAACTCGGGCTACCTTCAGCTTTTATTTATTCATTTTGGTCCGATCAACGCAGAATGTACGTACAGTATCTTGAGGTCGTGCAGTGGTATACCTGGGCTTATATTTAATTTTGTTTATTACTGGATCCCAAGCCGATGGTGGTACCCAGCCATCTTCTCTATTGAAATTAGGATGTTTTTAGATTTCAATAGCCTCGCGAATCATCCTTCATGAATCGATGTTCTTTTGCGAGGATTTGTCGTTATTGCCCGAAAAACGCTCCCAGTTTCAATTATTTCAATCTGGCATATTTGAGATTTATATTCACCCATTTGTCAGGAGGAGCCAAGATATTGTTATGACACTAAAGAGCAGTAATATATTTTCGGTTCCCAGAAGTATATTCAGTCATAACCCGCACATCGTTATCTTTCTCTATCACAAGTCCACTGCTAAACGTGGACCAACGAATCGTCATTATGTATCATTAAATCGTCAAGTACATTACATACTGTGACTCTTTTATTCGTGAGGAGTAGAAATGGCATAGAAAATTTATAAAAGTAACTTTGAATCATTTCAGCCCATTCGCAAAATAGTCATTTTCAAAGATTTATTGAATTTATTCAGTGTATATAAATACCAACATTTGTGTCTATAAATTCCTAAGACTTATTAGGGTACAAGCACACCCATACATACACACACACACACACAAATATACGGACACATGCGAACACGTACACTTTAATTTAAATTTAAAATGTTTATTATATTGTTTAAGTTTATTATATAATATACTAGTATAATTACGAGTATATTGTAATAAGCGCACTGTCGCTTCTGAGTACAGGAGGATTGGGCGTTAATAGCTGCAACAGATTCTTCGACTACCGTAGTTTTTATCGCACATTCAACATATTGTACTTATTTTGGTTACAAATATATAAATAATTTAAAAAAAACCAACAATTACTTACCAATAGTAGTATAAATTTTTCTTGCATTTTTGATATTGTGATATCCCTTTTTAACACAGAAGTCACAAAGAAGTCCGAAGAAGAATGAAGCGATCCACATCGCTACGTATGGAATAGCAGACAAAAGACCAGCAGATTTAATGTTAAATTTTAGGACGTCTGTCATATATTTAGGTAAATCTGTGACCATTGTGAAATAACCCCAGTCATGGCCGATCTGTTGAAATAACCCGATGAATTATTAAAATTTAGTTCAATCTGTTAGTTAAAAAAAAATTAAAATGATTAGTTAATCTATTTGAATGAATTAAAAAATTACGCTTCGTCATCGTCTTTCGAGTTTGCCAATTATGAAGTACCTGTTGAAGAGCTACTTAAGTTTAGTGAAATCTGCATATGCCGATGGCAATCGAATATTAATAAAGCGCCACATTCTCAATTTAATGGTACCTCAATATTCTACGAGATGGCGTTTATATTAGGTTGAAATAAAATTATTTTTAATGTGATGTGAATACAAATTTTCTCAATATGAGTGTGATGTTATCATAGAGAAAAATCGTTTTCAAATCGTTTGAACAGTTCCCGAGTAACCAATTACATATATATGCAAATATAAATATATAAAAATTGATATCTTAAAGTATAGGATTTATTTGTGAGTATTATCTGCAAATAGTGACATATAAAAGTAACTATTATTAGCCGTATAATAAAAAAAAACTAATTTTTTATATCATATAATCTCTTATCTGAATTCAATATATGAGTAAGTCTTTATCTTAATAAGTCTTCCTTATTCGGAAGTGTATTTAATACTAAAGCGTATGACGTTGTTGCAACACGTATTTTTTTAAAAACCTCTGTTTCATAACGAGGATTCGTTCCTTCAGAGTTTCCGTCAGAGGAATGACGGAAAAGAGTATAAATTATATTGTAATGATAAGTAACAATATTTGATAGTTTTCTTTCGTGATTACCGTACTAAATTTTTTTTATTATGGATATTTCTTAACACTTACAGCTGCTATGATGAGACACCATAGTGGAACTGATCTAAGTAATGCTTTCCACGGCACGGGATCCAAATTCTGTTTTTTTACGTGTATCAATGAGTCAACGTTTTCATTCAAAAACTTCTTTTCGCTGTCCGATATATAAGGATGTGTATTCGGTGTACTGAAGCAAAGCACAGTCTAAAACAAACAAACATTTTACGTTTAATAAAATACATACTAAAATGAATTAGTATCTTCATCATATGTCACTTCTTAATACTATATCTTCTTCTAGCCCATATAAGTCATCTGTTGAACATAGGCTTCTAAAAATTCGCCATCCATCGAAAGCCGGTATTGTCTTCTTAGAAGGTTTGTCCATACTTACCACGCTGGGGAAGCGGGTTGGTAAACGCAATGCCGGTACCCGCGCACTAGTGACACTGCTCCCCATCACTAGTATTTGAGATATGGGTTCGGTAAATTCGGATGGATTTTCTGCTATCATGAATAAATAAAAAATCAAAAGGTAGTTAAAAAATACGAGGGAACAAAATACTATAGGTTAATACCTATACGAAGACTTTTAAGTAAATCCTTTAGATACATCCAAAAACAATTGCCAAATCAACAGTAGAAAGTATGAAATTGTGGGTCCGTTTGTTATTGGCAATAACCAGTATTTTGCAAAAAAATCTTAGTCCATATCATTTAAATTATAGCCGAAAATTCAATGGCCAAGTCAACAAAATAGCTTATATATAAATGGTTTATATATAATTTTTCTTCTACGGTCCACCACCGTTTAAAGGTTTAGAATATTAAATAAATTACTATGCCTGTGACATCGTCCAGGTCAATTTAATTTATGTCATATCACACTAATTTTCTCCTAATATTTTAACGTGGAAGTTTGTTTAGGTATTTGAATGTTTGGAAGTTTGAATTGAGTAACAATCATGGCAACAACTAAACGGGTAACACCTAACCACACCTGTGTTTATTTCATAAATTTAGCGTTTTTAAATAAATATTTACTAGGTGGCTGGATTCCTTTCTGCATTGGAGCCCATCTGGGTAGGTACGTTTTTTCTATTTCTGTCGGCAAATAGCAATACATGTGTTTCGGTTTGAAGTACGACTCAGTCAGACAGTCAGTCTTAGTTGTACTTGAAGCCACATTGCATTGAAGTTAGTTGCTTTTTTTACATGGGCTGGAGTAACCTCTTAACACCAGGTGGATTGTTAGATTAGCCAGATTACACAAGTTATTTTACATATAGTAACTAACAAAAGACACTAACTACTCAATTACTATCAATACTGTGACAGTGGTCCTATCAAAATCCGCCCACAGGTTTTGAGGATATGCGTATTTAGATAACCATGTCCGCTGCTCAGTACCTTCAATCGGTAGCATGAGATACATATTGTTTCTTTAAGGGCCTCGACCCCTAGAAACGCTGGAATGAAAGTCGTATAAATTTATCCTATTATCACCAATGATTATGATGAAATCTAGTACTTATTAGGATTTAGAAATATAATTATAATTATAATAACATATCTTATAATTCTATAGTCAATCGCAACAAGACTTGTGAAATAAATAGAGATAAATATGTCTCATTCTTTGAAACACGGTATAGATATAGAAATGATAGGTGGCAAGCCTTGTCACCTGTTTTGCTCTGAAGATTCCTATACGATTTTCCATTTTCCCTTAACGAAACTATTCTAGAAATAAAATCTGTCAGTACTCACCCACAATATAAACCACAAAATTCCAAAACCTCCAAACAAATAGAACACATTTTCCCAACTGCCTTCATGCATTATAAGGCCGGAGAAATATGATCCTGCAATATTACCAATCTGCGCACCTCCGAACACTATTGCACCCATACGAGCACGTTCTTCTTTTGGCGACCATCTCGAAACCATAGTCATTAGTGCTGGCATTGTTGGACCCTAAAATAATAATAAAAAATAGTTTGTTTAATTAACTTCTGTTAAATTAATTATTTTGTTGTGTCCTAACGGCGGAAGAAAGTTCTTTTCGTTCAAAGGAAGAAAGTAAGCAAAACTATTGATTACCACATTTTGTTAACTTTGGCATAGTAAGAATAAAAAAGTAGTGTATGTAAGTGACATCCTATTTAAAAGTATTAGCTTAAATAGTCTGATGGCTATAGACGGATGACATCTATCACGAAAACCTCAAACCAAAAATTTGTATCTCTGTAGCGAGCAGCAGTGTCTACGGTCATGTCATGTCATGTCATGTCATGTCTACGGTGGTATCTGTGTGGTGCTGCGATCGCCAATATAGTCGCTCGCTTCAGCAAAGCCTCCCTGCATGGGAGTACTGCGTACAGCAGTGGGCTACTTAAATACTGATAAATATGAAAAACTGCCTATTATTGCTGCTATGTCCAATGCCGGTAGGGCAAACTTTTTTCACAACATTTTTGTTCACCGCCGAGCACGGTGAATTAGATTACCTATTAACATTTTTAGTTAAACCGTCAACAAGAATAGAACCATGTAGCTTATTTTTTGGATTAAAATACAAACATATATTAAGACTTACCTCTCCAAGACCTTCAACAACTCTGAGAATGAACAGAGCAATCGCTCCACCTAATTTGACTATGATTGGAGTAATGAATGTACATATTGCAGTTGACAGTAAACCTAGACCGAGCACCCATTTGCCTCCATAACGTTCGGCGAGCATCCCACCAGGAATATGAGTTAAAACATAACCATAATAGAATGAACTGAGAAGCAACCCCTGCGTTGCTTCACTCCATTCAAAAAGTACTACCTGCAAGATAAACGCATAATACAATTACAAATCCTGAACATAAGATATATGTAAAATAATTTCTATAGATCAGCCCAATTGCGCAAATATATACAATCTCCTTTATGCTATGGAAACTTTAAATGAATTAAACTTGTGATGGCGGCCTAAGAGAACCAACCATCCCATTCATCTTGTCGTAAAAGTCGACTAAGGAAATCCCAGAAAAAAATCGTGACTTATTAAAAGATGACGGAATAATAATCTGAATTATACCAGACCTAAACTATCCAGACTCCTGGATGGATCAGCATCGTTTAAAGTACAAGGAATATGGTACGGCTATCGAGTGGTGGTTGTGGTAAATTATCCCTATGCGAGCGAGCAATGTCCAGCAATGAACTGGCTATTGAAGAAGAAATACATTCAGGAAAAATATTACTCCCATTTTCGCTTCTGTGTTGTTAAGGCAGTTGTAATACATAAATTTCACATAGACTTCACTCTGACCCTGAGTTAATCACGCTCAACCCACAACCCGCAGTGCCCCAGCCATACTTAATCATTGCGGCAGCGCGTCGACAATGATCTTGTCATCAATGATCTGATTGCTCGCGTACTTCGAAAGTTAAGGCTATTTGAGGTATTAAAGGGAATAAAAGTACCCAGCACGGCTCTATTAACATGTAAAAAAATATACAAACTTTCACATCTATAACAGATTAGTATTAGTATTTAGTCTTTGAGGCAAAATACGCTACTCGCTTTTGTGTATTAAGTAACCAAGGCGTTCACAATAAAATATTCGTTTGTTTATATGTAATTGTAATACTTTTAGAGATTGCATTTAAGTGGGATTTAGATAAAGTACGTCAAGTAAGTCCACCCGTGCAATTTATCACTGAAACTATAAACGTCACGTGTTATTGTGTTATAGAATAGAGTTAAGTTTAATTCTAGTTTACGTTAAATTATGTCCTCGACGATTTAATAAACATTATTGCTGCTAGATTTTCCGTATACTTATTATTGTGTTATTGTAAAAATGTATCAGAGACCTTTAAATTTACTATAAAAGAGAGGTTTATTTTATTGATAATTAACAATGGTAATTGCTGGTAATTATAACAAGGTGCAGATGCAACAACCTTGTTGCGGATAAACAGAAAATCCATTACTCATTTTATATCATTATAATAATTAATGGTCACTATGGTTGGAAATAATTAATAAGAGAAGAGAATCTGCATATTTTTTTTACAAATCCTACTGTCATCTAGATGTCTTACTTCAGCTGGCAAAGAAACCAGTTAATGACCGATTGATGGCGAATACTCCATCTTAAATTGCTGAATTTTTATCCCAAACACTATTGATGTATCTACAATACTTGTGCGAAGTGCCGGCACTGGCCTCGCCAATCCACATGCACACAGCAATAAGTAAGGGCTTTTTAGGAGAGGTCTATGTCCAGCAGTGGTATTCTACTGCTGGAATCTGCCACCCCCTTTATTGCCATGGGTGTCGCAATGACGATTATGATTAAAAGTGTAGAGGCTTACTATTATGAGATGCTAGTAGAAGTAGTAAGTACGCGTTCAACATGGGTGTCGCACTGATTTAACTGCTACTTGTCGTTGAAGAAAAACATTTTATTATTTGTGTTGAGTTGGCTGACTTTCCGCCAACCTACCACTAGCCTACAAAAACAACATAACCCACTTAAGCTCCCCAACTCCAAATACCTTTAAAAAGTCGTGAAAATTGTTTTCCATTCAAATTAAAATTTAATTTTTCATTCAAATTTTATTTTATTTATCATCTATCTTATCGTGGTAATGGCTGCTAAAAGAAAGAACACAGAAAGGTTAAAGACGCTAACAACTACAATGGGAAACAAAATCGTATTGTACAGGAAAAAAATCGTATACTCTCAGTACTGGTCATTTTATGATTGACTTCGAAATACAGTTTCACTGTCTAAGCTATCGCAAAGTGATGTTACTAATTTACTGTAATTAAAATACAAATCTAGATTTCGAAAGTTCTACTATATTTCACCGAAAATCTTTAATTCCTAGGGCTTGAGGGGAGGATATATTGACACGCAATTAAGCTAGCTACGAAATTAAATATTAAAATTTTTGCTGTTTGAAGGGGTTCAGAGTTGTCTGATGAAGCAACAGCTAAATTAGGCTACCTTTTTTTAGGTAGGACGACAAACGAGCAAGCGCCTGGTGATAAGTGATTAGCGTCGTCTACGTACATCTGCATTACTGCATTAAAAGTGCTATGTCTAATATGTCCGAAGACTGATAGGCGTACATGGGCACTCTAGTATGTTTCAAAAGATCTATGACTACAAAATTAGTATTTAAGCTTAAAGGAAAGAGGGCACGATCAAAACTATTTTCGATTATGGAGTTCCAAACAGAGTGTTTTCTATTTAAATCTCCTGCTATTTTAATTTAATTTATTTTAATTTAAGCTTAATTTATTTTAATCTTATTTTAATTTAGGCGATTTGCGTATAGTCGCTTACATTAATATCGATGTCAGCCTTTAATTTTTTTTTATTAGAAGGGAGTTAGACATACAAGTCATACGACCACTGTGATGGGGCGATAGCCCGTCAAAGCGATTCTTTAAGGGGACGCCTCCACATTAGCGGGCGGAGCGGAGGCGCCGAGCGGAGGTGTGTATATTTGCAAAGAAGACTTGTGGTATACTAATGTACCGCCCCAGCGAGCAGAGTAACCACTTTTAATAATGCGATAATCAACTATTTTGGGATTGAATGTTAGGTTTCAGTGATGTCTAAAACCGATATTATGTTAGTCCAATCTCTTGTAATCTCTTGCACTAACGTAACGTTTAGCCAAGATTTTCAACGCTTTTTCCTCAGTCGCCTTTTACGACACCCAAGGGTAGAACGTTTGTGGCAGATGATTACACCGCTATAAATAATTTTGCCGATGTTCTAACTATAATTATTTTACTATATAATAGTATTAAATCGTAATGACGTGACATATTGAGATAACATTTCAAAGATCGAAAATTTGCTGTTCAGAATAAATAATATTTTATTTATCAATTTGAAAACATCAAGTACTTAAACTTGGCGAACAGATTTATAATCAATTTAAATATGCAGAACCCAAGTCTCAGCATTTATGGACGCTTCCTTGAAATGCCTACGCCTAGTAGTAAACTAACACTAGCTAATGAATAAAAAGAAGCTATTTCTGGGACCCAAAACCTTCATTATGCAGGTCTGATTTCCGACCGCAGACAAACTTTACAGGACAATGTTTTCATGTATTTCCCCATAAAACTAAAACAAACAGACGATAAAAGATAAAATACATACATCATCTTCTTGTTTGTAAAAACTTTGAAGGGTAACAGTACTGTTTGATACGACATTCTGAGCCGGGCAAGCGTCCGGGTCGAAATGCGCATCACCTTCAACAGCCACTGTTTTCTTAACCATCTGCGTAATGGCCAAGTTCAAGCATACCCTCATCGTATACGCATTAGCTATGGCCAAAAGAGCCATAATAGCCAAGACATACCGTTGTGGTATGATGAAAACTGAAAAAAAACCGTAAAGCTTAAGTTTTTAAGAGTATAACGTCATTAAGAATACTCGTAATAATAAATTATGGAAGTAGACTTTTCAACTCATTTTGTATTTTAAATCTATGGACTAGATATTAATTTCATTAAAACATTAAGTAACTCATGTTGATTGACTTTTATTTTTATTTTAATGTAATTCAATTTAATTTAATTTAAAAATGTAATTATTCTCCAAAGAATGTACCGGCTGAATGTCATATTTTAAACTACTATACTTCTACTATTTATAAATGCAACCAAGTCACCGTAACAATGTTCAATATAAAACATGCAATATTTAAAAAAAAAACAAAATAATGTTTTAATATGTTTCGATTTTTTTTTATTAATGTTGATTAATTGCATATATTTTCAATATAAGAGAAACAATAAATTTAAACTCACGTTTTGAAAGTATTAATTTCCATCCTGTAAGCATGTTTTCCTTGTTCCTGAAATCAGTAAAATCACATTTAGCACAGCCATCGTTTTTTTTTGGCTCCATCGAATCGCGACTATTTTGATTCCGATTTTCGATCACGACTGCTAGTTTTGGTTGCTAAAACAATAGTTCCAGTGAGATGTCATGAAGACGACTATTTGATGCAAAAGTCAATAGGGAAAAAAATGCTCTGATGGTGTGTACCCGAGCGAATAAAGTTCAGTTCTAAGTGATGAAACTCTTTCACGCGATTACAGTCAGTTTTCCTTTACTCTTAGGGTCGTAATCTTGTTACGGCCACAGAATATGAAGCCATTAGTCATATAGACATAGATCTCAATGAGTTATCGCTACCGGAAAACAAGAACCGGAAAGGTCACCATTTGGATAGACAAACCTCTTCCAGCAAGGTTTGTCTAAATCCCAATACGTTTATTATTCGTTCTAAAGATTTGTTAAAACAAATCCAAAATTATTGTTAGAAATTTCATAACTACAAATAGTAGCAGTAAAATGTTCTCAGCGTTTGCTCATACTAATCATAGTGATCACGAATTGTGAAGAAAAAGACTTTAAAATAATACAATAAACAAGATAACAACTGAGTGATTGCTGCATAATGATTTGTTTTAATGCTTTATTTTAAATTGATGTAAGATTTATGTATAACAACAGATTTGTCTAAATTAGGACCATTTAGTAAGAGTTTACCATCTAATCTCTTCCCGTGGGTGTTACAAAAGTCGACTATAAAAATGGCCAAATATCTTAGCGTTCCTTACCCGTGGGGTAATTGATAATAATATTTTTATTAATAACATTAACTATCACATATGCTTGCAGACGTAAAGTATATTGACTAGTAGCGATCAACTTGTAAGTGTTTGGTTCAGCGATTGTTAATTCTCCTGCTGTATTATCTGGGAGATGCCTGGGATATGAGTCCCACAGAGTAGGATTTAACATCGCATACGGTAAGGTAAACAGTGGAGTGCCTCTGTGTCTTTGCGCCAACCATTGCGCCAATATGATAATATCTCGTGCGCAGTTAACAACATTCGATAGCATTCGAAGGTTGTCGTCGAAATCGAAATTAGTTAAGCCAACTTGGATTGCTAGTTCGAGTCTGAGCTTATCCATGGAGAAACTATTAATTTGTGGGGTACAGGAGAGAACATACCTATACTCATGCTTGAGAATTTAAATAAATTAATAGGTTGTATGTATTCTCATTCAACTTATAATTTTCAATATTTGCCATCAACATTGATTACTTCTTGGATCCGGTAATTTTTATTACGTTAATCGTAAAATGAACTGGATAAAACCGCAATTATTGGACCTTTAATTACGTCTTAAGATTTGAATGGGCTAATCCGACAGCATAATTTTTGACATGTTGAAACAATAGATTTTTACTGTTATGGCACGTGAAGGATAATTGTGGTATTTCGGCGCGTTTGTCTGTATGTTACCGCCCATTTATCACTTTCAGTAACTACGAGTACTATACTCGTAACTGTCGAAGTAAATTTGGTACAGCTTAGTATATGTAGATATGTATATGCATATACTGTATAAACAATTTTATTGTTGTAACTTTCATTGCTTCAACTTCCACTAGTCTATATTCATCCTTTCAAAGAAATGCAAAAGAAAGTGGTCACTAAATAAAATAATGGTTAAACAACTTAATAATGGTCGGAAGAAATATGACGATTACGCATTATAATTAAATTATTATAAACGGTTTTATATATCACGACCTTAAGAACCATTCTAAGGAAAGATTAATGATTTATTATGGACGTGAAATATTTTAATTTTAACGATCGATAATTGTTTATAACGTGGGCTAGTTACACGCCGGGCCTTAATAGCTATGAATGATTTTTTATTAATTATAATCACCACGCTTGATTAGTGCATTGGTAATGCCACATGTGGTACGTTTTGCACCTTAGACGTATTTTTGATCTAGCAGTTTTGAGATGATGTACTATGTAGTTTATTAGTAGTACTAAAGTAGATAAATCAATATTATGTCAATGATTCATTCTAGATAATCTTATCTTATTTCATTTCATTAGGGAGGGTGGTTGATACTTATCTTGTCAATTTTTATCACAAACTATCTGTTTAAAACGTATCCGTTGCGTTGATTTATAACTGTATTAGGTAATTCATATCTGATTTGTTCTTATCTTTGTTATGTTTACACATGCCAATAAAATGCGATAAGAATGTGGAATATACATAACAAGTTTTCAAACAACCAAAAATTTTGAAAAGTATATTAAAGAATACATGGTCCTGCCTTCAATATCATAAAATACTAGCTGATGTGCAAGTACTAAACCTGTGTTTCGTTGTGGAAGTCATCTTTTTATTAACCTCAGTGTGCTTTTGAGTATGTATTAAACATACTCAAAAGCACAGTTTTAAAAAACCTTATTAGTACAAAATAGTTATATTCTTTTGTACCAAATTTTTAATTCCTAGGTATTTTTGATCTGGGTTTTCTCTACGTATCATCGTGTCGTGTCGTGGAGGCAATCCGAAACATTTATTTGAAGGCCGTAAAGATCACCACTCGAACCCTCCCTCTCCCTTGCCTTAGCCAAATTCTTAGGTACTCCGCTACCGAGTCGTTAAGTTATATGTTATTAGATTAGATGGACCTTCCACTTTGCACACGTTTTGTTCCCCAGTACAAAGTCGTAATCTAAGCTTAACCTACAGTTGTATTTGAGATATTAAAATTAAATAAAATTAAGAAAAGGTTTTATTAGTAGGTTATTTTCTAATAAAATCTTTAATCTGCCCAATCTTTTTTGTAAATAGCTTCGGTTGGTTTTTAAAATAAACTCAGTCGGACAGACAGACTGACGGACAAAGTGGCGATCTTTATTTTCATGTAAGCGATTAATAGGAAAAAATAACATTTTATATATGTGGAAACAACGAAAAGCAAAAAAAAACGATGTTTCTTCTTTCGCACCGCCCTAAATCTAACCATTGTTATATAGGCTCTAGCCTGACATGCGAATTGGCGATTGCAGTACCAGGCACCTCGCAAATCAGACAGTTATCCTGTTACCGGATAATTGAAGTCTGGCGTATTTTAAATGGATATTCCGATATCTGCCAGTAGCGAAGAGATATTTTTGGCATACCACTTAGTTGCCTTTTAAGCAACCAACCACGTGATAAAAGCAGTGGCATTCACTTAATGCTCCATAAACTACGCTCAATTAACGATCAAAACATTATGACACTCATTTCATTAAAAGAAAACTAGACGTTAGATTTCTGGTTATTATTCAGAAATAAATAAGACGCACTTACTTTAAAATTTTGGAACTCAACCTTGGACACAATAATTAACTCGTGTCACGTTTAAATACAAAATTACGGGAATAACTGATAGCTGTAAGTACCATACTTTTGCAAGTGTGCGGTGTCTTTGCGAAGATATGTCTTGTTATTTGGCATGTTATTACTTAGCTTTAGTGATGTACTTGAGTGAATCCATTGTGGTCGCGAGATTACAAACCGACAAATCGAGATACTGTTATTGATTGACTCATGACAAACAGCGTCTTTAAGGAAATTATACAAGAAATGTTAGGTAAATTATTGTAATTTGTTATAAATACGGATTCAAGCAGTTAAAACGGCTTGTACAAATTTCGACATTGGATAACAGCCGTTTCGGCAAATATCTGTATTTTTTTCATTTTTTATACAAATATAGAAACGAAACAGTATATTTGCTAGAACAGAGCATGCAGGCAGGTGTTAATAAAACAATTGGTTCTGTATTTTCTGTCCCGACGGGCGTGAACCATTTCAGCTGCTCAGAACAATTTTTATATTATTCAGCTCAACAGTCAATAAATATAATACATATTTTGTCTGAGCTTAGCACTATGCTCTACGATCTCAACAGTCTCTCAGCAGATTGATCTTAAGATCAATCTGTTGAGAGGCTGTGTTCATACATGGACAAGACGAAGATCATGTCTATCCAACACCGGTTGTTGTTTTGAACAATAGGCTCGAAGTTGTCGACAAGTACATATACCTGTGACAAACTGTCCGATTAGGTAAATTCAATTTCCAAAGGTCAATCGACAAACCCAACTCGGCAGGGCTGCGTTCGGGAAACCACGTCATATCTTCTCGTCGTGTATACCTCAAAACCTCACAAGCAAAGTATACCCAGTGTGTGTTGCCAGTGATGACTTATGGAACAGAAACATGATTCTTCACTGCAGGCCGTATGAGGTAGCTCGATTTTGTAAAAATTTCAATGGTCAAATTTTTACTATTAAACTTCATAAATATATTTTTCAATATACAATAACTTAACCGGGCAATTAACAGACTTTATCATCGGCACAAGAAGTATTATAGTGACGTGAGTATTATTTCCGAAACCAATCTTTAGCAAATCATAAGGCTTTGAGAAAGAGTCAAATAAAATGTCGCAGATACAGGACAATCCAAAAACATGGCACATACAATAACAAGAACCTAGAACCAATAACTCAGTAAACAGCGCCAGTGAGCCACGTGTTAGTCTTAGTGTACTCATTAATTACCCATTGATGCCATGCTTGGCTACTGTGTGCTAACATCACCTGTTTTATTCCTTTGGCTTCCTTTTATTTCTTCCTGAAGACGTCCTTACGCCTATGGTATGTAATTTAGATTTCAATTACAGCCTCGCTAACCAGTATCAAAAGCTGTTCACATCTTTAAAAATGTGAATTAAAGACTACGATTCAAAATAATTATTATCTAGTCTTTTTCCGAGTACTTCACTGGTGCAATAAAACGTACACGTTCTTTACAAATAACCAGTCATAGATAAATGTCTACATTATTTAAACTAAATACTTATACTTCGCTGAAATATCATCTTGTTTAAATGTTTAAACGCCTTTTGTAGTACAAGTATAACTAATACTAGTAACAAAAATTTGTTAGCGGAAAACACCTATTTGGTTATAATACAATCATAACAATGAATAAATAATGAGATATGTTTAGCTATTTGTCATTTCACGGTCCTTAGTCTATGATGTGCATAGAGGTCTACCAAGAAAACATATTACGTCTAACATATATTTTTAAGATAAAGGCGGCAAACGAGCAAGGGCTCACCTGATGGTAAGTGATTACCGTCGCCCACGTACATATGCAACACCAGAGGGTATTTGGGAGATGGGAGGGAGGATCAGGAGAGGGACTAGGAATGGGGTCGAGATCTGCAGCTCATGTAACGACGGGAGCCCGTTAAGACTTACATTGGTTTAGGTTATGAGATTGTCAAAATGGGACATAAGCGGCCGACCTAAGAATATTTATTAATTATTTATTGAACCTTACGAACAAAAGGCGGATGTAATGCTAAAAGTATTCTGTACCAGTTAACCTTAAGACAGTGATAAAACATTGAAGGCGTGTACAAAAAAGCTCTCATTGGCGTAGGAGGGACATTCGTAGGAGGCTTTCCCCGCGAAACCAGAGAAAAGTCCATAACCAGCCGTAGTAGGCTAGGTATTAGCATTTACTTTAATTTCGTAGTATGTGATATGTGTTTCTTTTGGACAGGATTCACAACCAATACTGAACATATTACTCATAAATTATTTGATGATCAGTTTTTGCTAAAATAATTATTATTTTGAACACAAATTTTTGGAAGGTCTGTAGAACTAATAGAAAGTTCTATATGCTATCCTCTACATACAAATATATATTAGTTCAGGACTACATCTATATGATGTAGTCCTGTACTAAACAAAAACATCCTTATACTTAATTTGATATTAAATTATTCCATCGATAATAACATTTTTCCTTATAATATATGTACATTAGGAAAATACTGCAAAACTATCACAATCTTCTTCTTTATTAGCCTATTAATGACTAACTGTATTTAAACCTGTTCCAATATAAAGATTTGGCAATATTACGTCGTTAGGCAACCCTCGGCATTGCTACCCATCAATGGTCTGTGTATTTTCAGTCGAGATTTTCACTGGCTTTACTTTAGTCGACTCTTACAATATAATGTTACAAAATCCATGGGAAAGATGAAGCAGATTTTTTAATACCAACGTCGTCGAATACACAAAATCCTTTTAATTTTAAACGAGTTATTTTATAATAGTATAGTAGGATTATTAGAGAAATACCACGAGAATACTTCTGATTCAATATAAAGGTAAGGGAAAATAGGGATGTATCGCGGAATATAACAAGCAGTAATCGCTTAAAGCAATTTACCGGATGCGGTGCATAAGTTTTGTTAACTATTAATGTTAAAAATGCATCAGATATGCAACGTACCCCGGTTTTATGAAAATAAATCCTTACTTATTTTAACGTGTTAAGAGGCAAAGTATGGTATTAAAGTTAAAAATCTTCAAACAAACAGACAATTTAAATTTTCATTGTTGGTGGATTATCTCTCCCCGTGTCATAACAATAGAATTTTAATTGTCGAAACATATCGCGATTAGTAACCTATGCAATTTTAAGGTTATTTTCGAAGTCAGAACGAAGAAAGTTATAATAATTATTCGAAGCTTTCAAATTCATTTTACCTATTTTATTAAGAAATAGAAAATAAATATATCAATTTATACTAATAATAATTTAAAACAAAAGAATATTAACTTTGAGGGGAGAACTTAAAATTAATGTGTCTATTTCTACTTACAATATATATATTCACTCATAAATTATTGTCGATCTTCTTCAAATTCAAAACTAAACTGATTACTTTTTCACAGTTTTGCGTGGTTTTTGGTATTCTACTATCGGACTGATTGACATTATCATCTTCATTGGAGCGTTTGAACACACGCCGATTGTATTATTATTATTTTGACATCTTCTCCTGTTTTGACTATTTCCAATAATTAAGAAAAATATGTAAGATAGTTGCGAACTTTTAAAATTATAAAATTTGTTTTTCTTATACTTTGCGTTCCTTATGTTTCCTCAAACAAGTGTTGTTTCGTTTTCACAACTGTCGCTAGGTAAATCAACCTCGATATCATGTTCCAATCTATTCTTCTAACACTCTAGATATCGATAACATCTATCTAGTTTGTTCAATGTCAACACTGTTACTACATAAAGGGAAGAAAATCTATGACTTGAATTTTACATGATTATTTTACAAATTATCTATACGGTATCATATGACACACATATACATCCTGCCAAGCCTTTCTGTTTCCATCTATCACTAATTATGGAATAAGACACAAAACCGAGGCAGCGAATAAAATATGAAATATTCATAGTTTTTCGTATCTTAAGGTTTATTAAACCGGTAGGTATCTAATAAGTTCTTGTGACCAAAAATCACCAATAATTATTTACTTCTATTATGTGTAAATATTTTGAACTTCATAAAATTATAACCAATAGAATCGGCACCTTATCTTTAACCAAGTGTGCAGATTACTAAGCCTTTTTTACGGTAGGGGGGGCAAACTGGTCACCTGATGGTAAGTGATTACCGTGGCCCACATACATCAGCAACACCAGAGGAGCTGTAGTTTCGTTGCAGGTATTTAGAGATATTATGGGTTGAGGGAATTGGAAAGGGGCCGATGGAGGTAGACAAGTGGGCCGCTGATTACCTCACTCACCCAACGAAACGCAGAAGCACAAAATGCCTCTACTTCACGCGGGTATTCTGCTACGCCGTGATACTACCTCAGTCGTAAACGAGCCCTATACGAGCAGCAGCTAAAACCGCCGCATGACTACAGCGTACAACGGTAATACGGTAACCGCGGTTTTTAATTAACTTTCTGTAAGACAAGCTAAAGCGGCAAAAATATTTTTCGTTGTCAAATTAAAGTCCAGTCCACTAGGTAATCATTTTTCCTTGTAGTCCATATTACATGTATATTCATCCACAATTCCAGAATTACGATGTAGAAGAGTTGTCACCCCGGTGTACTTCCCACCCCATGTTGCTAGTTATGGGTATTTGGTTCTATATAATCTATCAGCTACTTTACGTGAGATTCACTGAGTAAGGGATCAAATCCGCAGTCGTGCCGGTCCTATAATCTGACTAAACAGATCCTGCTCTTAAAATTCTGCGACAACGAGGCAAGCTGATTCACGAGCATTAAAACATTGTCACGTAACTATGCGGGAAGAGTCTGTACATTGAATATGTTTGAAAATATTATGTAAGGAGATGTTTGGAATGGAGTATAGGCCAAATCAATATTTTTTCGAATTTTAGTTTATTTGTCTGTCTATCTATCTGTTGTGTGTGCTCTGGTTCGATTCCGAACTGAAGCCAATATTTGTGCAAAGCTCAAATTATCAATTTTCGGATTTGGTTGTGTTGTGGCCGTGTGCGTCCCGTGCGTCTCCGACACTACATCTGAAACGTACTCCGATCTTATCGGAAGCGCAACATCGGATATGGGAAGGTAAAGGCGAGTGATTCCTCGCCTCGATAACTTCTGTGTTTGAGCATACATTTACGGCACTATAATATATCCTGTGCAGTTGACAACTGAAATATTCAGATATCGCCGTGGTCAAAAATCGGCCAGAAAGACATCATTATCATCAACGTGATTAACTAAATATCTATGCCCGCGTCTTCGTTTGTGTAATAAAAGACAATTAATTTCAGTCATTTGTCATAAGACGTGGCGTTTGACAAATGTCAACAATCGATTTAAAATGTATCTGACCTAAAATAGATAGACCGCTAACATTATACTGGAACCTGGTAACTAATCTGGGGTCGGTATTTGGTACTACGATCACGTATCCATCTGCTAAGCATAGTGACAAGCCTAGTGTACATTGGAGGTGCCTATGTCTTCTTCGTCGACCTGCTGATAAACCACTGCTGGATATAGATATCTCCAGTGACAAATTGACAGTCGCGGTGTTAGACAACTTGCACGCTGCTGCTCTCTAATACAGCAACCACTTGCTGTTTCTTGATGCCTCGTAAACCTTTGATACGGTCTGACACGCATGCTATTTATTTATTTAATCTGTTCAAATATAACACTGAAATAGTAAATACTACACTTAGTACATTGCCTGGATGGCAATCATTCCGGATGATATGAGAGGACTACAAATGGTCTCTACTAATAAAGGAGTATTTATCGATGAATGTTTGTCTAAGGCAACGGCTATTAATACCGTAGTTCTTCGGTGGTCTGTTCTGTCTGTAATTGTCTTCTTGTTTCATTTATAAACGATCGTTTAAACAACAGTATACAGGTATTTGTATAAAAGATGGTATGTTTCCCGTATATCACCTAAAAAGTAATAAAGACATTATCTTCCACCGCATAAAAATATATTACATTAATATTTATCACATAACATAATTATGTTCATTATTAGGTACAATTAGACTAATAATGGGGTGCGGAAAATCTGGCGCGATGGTGCCAACACTCACACATGCAACCCACGTCTGTGTATTAGATCCCAGCTTTTATTGACGCTTTGATGGAAAGGATCAACAGTGGACTCAAACAGATTGATTTCTTTTACATTTCGAATAAAATTGTAAGCTCCAACGACCCCAATTTTTTTACCCAATACGAGAGTGGTAAGAGGTAGACATTTGTTTAGTCATTTTAACCCATCCTTTTCACCAGAGCTTATTTGAAACAACGTGACGTAGTGTAGGTCACGTGAGCTGCCTATCAAGTCATCTCTCGACGCCTTTTGGGCGTCGGAGGAACTGTATCGGGGCTTGGCCCCCTTCAGTGGTATCTGTTCGCCGCACGTAGAAGTACGTGCGGGTCATGGGGGTGCGTAAACGCTTCGGCTTTGGTGTCTCTGCGCCAGTCTCCACGCGAGCTGGTGGCCAGGTGGCCCCCTTTCGGGGAAAGCTCGTCCATCCTGCCCGCGGGGGGCGGCGCATAGATTGTTAAGGGTTGGATGAGGTTAAGGTTTCGAGGGCACGGCTAGGTAGTCCCGCTAATATGGCGAGTCCCTTTATTACTGCCTGGCCTATGTCGTCTCCGTTTAGGGAGGCCAGGAGTATGTCCTGCAGGACGGTGATCACTGTCGACAACGGGACAGTGGGTTCCGTCTGCGAGACGTGGTGTTGGGCGGAGACGGGCGACGGCCGGGGTTCCGGGCATGGCCTCGTCTCCTGTTGTTGGGTGGTGTCTGTGGGTTGTTTTGGAGGCTCTGTTGCTATTGCCTTCTTTTTGGCATTTTTTTTGGCCTTCTTTTTGGTTGGGCGTTTTCCGGTTGGCGAGGTGGTTCTGACGGAGCCTGATGGCTCACGGCAGATTCCGCCCTCGCCTCTTGTGTCCTGGCAGTCCGGTTCCTGGTTAGAGCCACTGCCCCTGCGCAGCGGTTACGGAGTTCCCGCTGGTAGACAGGGCATTTGGAGTTGTTGGCCGTGTGCTCCTGTCCACAGTTTGCGCAAGTTGGCGGCTCCTCCCGAGGTATTGGGCAGTCCCTGGCGGCGTGGTTCCCTCCGCAGCACACACACGCCAGTGGCCGGTGGCAACAGTGCGATGAGTGGCGGAAGAGTTGGCAGCGGTGACATTGTGCCGGCCCTCTTTTTCCTCTCCAGGCCTCTATTCTGACACCGGGCATACAAAGTATCTCGGTGACAGAATACAGTGTCTGGAGGATGTCCGGGGTCTTCTTCAGTTGCGCGAAGAAGATAACGCCTGGTCGTCCCTTCCGCGCACTGATGCTCTTAATCTATTCCGGAGTGTAACCTAGGATCCGGAGGTCCTCTGCGATTTTGCTTGGTTCCATACCCTCCGGCAGCCCGCGTATTGCCACCTTGACACTTCTGTCTGCCGGTAGGGAGTACGTGAACCAAGCTACTTTCTCCTCCTTTTCCAGCCAGGTTAGGTAGCTGGTGATGGCGTGGTTCTCCTGGGCTGTTTCGGGGTAGAACCTGACTCCCTTCCCAAAAGGGCGGGCGTTAGGTCTACGTCCGATATTGCCGGACAGGACTCGGAAGTGGTGAGTCCAGTTGGGCAGGTGTTCCACGATGATGGGTGGGAAGCGGGGAGCTTTCACCAACCTCTGGGTGTCGGCGGTTCCCGAGACCAGGGTTGGAGGGCGTTGTGAGCGCTCTTTTTGAACGCTCAGGATGCTCGCATAGCTGGTGGATTGCGTGATGTTTCCGGTCTCCGTAGCCATCAATCCATTACCGCTTTGTGCGGTATCTGGAGAGGCTGGGGGAGAGGAGTGGTGGACGGGTGTGGGCGTGCGTTGGGGCGTGGTGCACGGCTTGCGAGACTCTGGCGCTACCGGAGCGGTGCGCGGAGTGCCAGCCGTGGTCCCAGCCGTGGAAGTGGAGGGGGCTTCGTGGGAAGCGGGGGGCGCGGGCACTGCTACTTGGGCAGGCGTGTCGCGAGTTGCGCTGGGGATGGTGGTTTCCTCGAGGCAAATGCGCTTGCAGTCAGCCTCTTCCTCTTCTGGACTTCTGTGGCGTCTAGCAGGGCGAAGTATCTCCGTGTCTACACGGTCCTTCGCTGCCTGCTGAACTTTTGCCAGTTCTTCGGGTCCGATGTTGTGGCCCGAAGCCACGAGGTCTGTCCGGGACTTCTCCAGCTCCGCGATGATAGATCTCGGAGTGGATGGGCAGGCGAATGCCCCCAAGATCTCCATGTACCGTATCGTCGTGAGCTCGTGCTCAACACGAGCCCTTGGCGATAGGTCGGCAACGTCTGGAGATGTTGGGGGTGACTATGTATCGTCCTTTTCGGCGCTGCTGTCCGTGGTGGACACGCTGGTCGCCGAGGTCTCCGTACTGGTGTTGGAGCTGGAAGATGCCGATGTCAACATCTTCGACGCAGGGCTTTTACTGCCTTTCTTCCTCATGCCTAGTGCAGTGCAGTTCACCGCGACCTGGGGGTGTTCGCCGCCGCGCTAGAGAACGCCCCCAGGTTTCTCGAAGCGTTTATATCAATAAACGCTTGAGATATCCTGTGGTCCGAGCGGTGTTACTGTAACGAACGCGAACTGCAGACTATCCACGTGACCTGCCGCCGTCTTAATGTCAAGCCATCGATTAGTACGAGCCCGCCACATAGGGGATTGAACACGGGTTTCTTTATTTCGAGCCACATCCACTAACTACTTGGCTATTGTGAGTCTTAAATCTTCTTTTCTTGAATAAAACTTCCAGAGAATATTGTCTCATCTCTGTTAATACATAAAATTCTTCCCATGTATGTTTGGACAGTTTACCTTTAAAGCTATTTCAAACATTTTTATGGAACTTTTTTGAAATGTTCGTTTTGAATCCTTTAGGCTGTTTATCCTGATTGATATGGCCTAATGTGTGTAATTTTGTACCTTTTTCGTTCAATTTTGCTTAAAGTACTCAATGGATGTGATTGAATTTTGGGAGAGGTGTAGATAATACCATAGAATAGGATACTTTTTTATTATAATTAAGAAGGACACGATGTGTAATCACGCGGGCGAAGCCGCGGTTAGCCGCTATTAATAATACAAAATTATTTAGATGTATGTATGCATATATTTTTCCATTCAAGGATTTACCTTTTGATAAATTTCCGGTTTGACTGAACTCTTAATTTAAATGTTCTTAGAATGCAATGTTTTATACTACTCGATATAACAAACTTGAAAGTTTGTATGTTTGTGAATCAATCATTCTTAGCGAACTTGGCAGATTTAGATTATGCTGAAGAATTAGATATCGGATACTTTTATCTTAATTCTTCAAAAAAGGGTTCTCTCTTGTGACCACGTGGACGAAGCCACGGGCAACTGCTAGCCGTACTTACTTACTTAAGTTTAAAGACAAACTGCGGATACTTATGCTCTTCAAGCTCAAACCACTAAAAGGGCAATGGAATAAGCTATACTTGGAGTTCTATAGGAAGACAGTTTGTTAAATTAATTTTATAATGAACAAATATATCGACGTCTCTGTGCTTTTGCTTTGTAAACTAATATGAGTTAGTTACGCGTATCTCAAAAGTTAGCTACATAAGTATACAGAAAGTGCGTTCTGAAGTAGAGACGGCACTTACATATAAAATGTCTAGCGTAACTGAGTGGTTTGTAACCGGCGTGGTGGTGGCGTAAGAGTATTAGTATTGGCTGTCGATTAAGGTAAACACCTGCAAAACCTCATGGCTTCAGATAGATGGCAGAATGCTCACCCGTAGTAACGCCCAATCGAAAATACACAGACTGGAGACGGGTGTATTAGTCGGTACTAAAGTGTCTGGTACAATCACCGTTAATCCGCCTAACAAGCGTAGTGATTACAGCAGATCTTTTCAATGGGAGAGCTTATATCCAGCAGTTGATAATTTGAAGACTATCAAAGAAGAAAAGAAACGAATGATGGCGGCAAGCAGCAACAGTATTGAAACGGAAAAGTTAAATGGTGCTTCTTAGGAGTTGCTTATGTGGCTGTGGACCTTTTGCGGATTGATGATGTATATCATAAAAAAGTAAGGCGTGTATACACCAAACATTTATTATCTTTTATTGTATTATAAACAATTTAATTTTTTTAGGCTGTATCTTAGTCACTTCCCTCATGATTACCTTCTGTTATCATAATCAGAACGCAATATTAAAATTTCAGGACCGACATGTGACAATAGCTTAAACCCCAAAACTACGTTTACAGATAATAGTATCAGATACGTACTTCAGTTAAACCGACTGTCCAGATAACATCAGTGTTTTATGTATTGTTTGTTTTAAAATATCAAAATTTTTTCAAACATTTTATGGAACTTTTGAAATGTTCGTTTTGAATCCTTTAGGCTGTTTATCCTGATTGATATGGCCTAATGTGTGTAATTTGTACCTTTTTCGTTCAATTTTGCTTAAAGTACTCAATGGATGTGATTGAATTTTGGGAGAGGTGTAGATAATACCATAGAATAGGATACTTTTTTATTATAATTAAGAAGGACACGATGTGTAATCACGCGGGCGAAGCCGCGGTTAGCCGCTATTAATAATACAAAATTATTTAGATGTATGTATGCATATATTTTTCCATTCAAGGATTTACCTTTTGATAAATTTCCGGTTTGACTGAACTCTTAATTTAAATGTTCTTAGAATGCAATGTTTTATACTACTCGATATAACAAACTTGAAAGTTTGTATGTTTGTGAATCAATCATTCTTAGCGAACTTGGCAGATTTAGATTATGCTGAAGAATTAGATATCGGATACTTTTATCTTAATTCTTCAAAAAAGGGTTCTCTCTTGTGACCACGTGGACGAAGCCACGGGCAACTGCTAGCCGTACTTACTTACTTAAGTTTAAAGACAAACTGCGGATACTTATGCTCTTCAAGCTCAAACCACTAAAAGGGCAATGGAATAAGCTATACTTGGAGTTCTATAGGAAGACAGTTTGTTAAATTAATTTTATAATGAACAAATATATCGACGTCTCTGTGCTTTTGCTTTGTAAACTAATATGAGTTAGTTACGCGTATCTCAAAAGTTAGCTACATAAGTATACAGAAAGTGCGTTCTGAAGTAGAGACGGCACTTACATATAAAATGTCTAGCGTAACTGAGTGGTTTGTAACCGGCGTGGTGGTGGCGTAAGAGTATTAGTATTGGCTGTCGATTAAGGTAAACACCTGCAAAACCTCATGGCTTCAGATAGATGGCAGAATGCTCACCCGTAGTAACGCCCAATCGAAAATACACAGACTGGAGACGGGTGTATTAGTCGGTACTAAAGTGTCTGGTACAATCACCGTTAATCCGCCTAACAAGCGTAGTGATTACAGCAGATCTTTTCAATGGGAGAGGCTTATATCCAGCAGTTGATAATTTGAAGACTATCAAAGAAGAAAAGAAACGAATGATGGCGGCAAGCAGCAACAGTATTGAAACGGAAAAGTTAAATGGTGCTTCTTAGGAGTTGCTTATGTGGCTGTGGACCTTTTGCGGATTGATGATGTATATCATAAAAAAGTAAGGCGTGTATACACCAAACATTTATTATCTTTTATTGTATTATAAACAATTTAATTTTTTTTAGGCTGTATCTTAGTCACTTCCCTCGCCCAGTTACCTTCTGTTATCATAATCAGAACGCAATATTAAGAATTTCAGGACCGACATGTGACAATAGCTTAAACCCCAAAACTACGTTTACAGATAATAGTATCAGATACGTACTTCAGTTAAGCCGACTGTCCAGATAACATCAGTGTTTTATGTATTGTTTGTTTTAAAATATCAAAATTTTTTTCAAACATTTTATTCAATGAAACAACTAACCATCAAGTTAATTTGTATTTCAAAAAGTCTGATCTGGAAAAAAAATGCCAGCGGTACAGTATTGTATATTTGAAATTTTCGAACTCTCCTATAAACCAATCAGTATTTTAATAAAATGCATGCTAATAAGAACAACAACAATTTATCCTATTTTCAAGAAGTGGAATACAACGACTCATCAACAAGACACATCCAAAGACGATCAGTCAACTTTATAAAACCTTTTAGTGTCGTATTCTAAACAAGATATTGAAGGACTACGGGCCCCATACAACGATTCATAGTTAATTGCAAAAGTAGGAAAACTGTACAAAATTACCGAGAAATTAATTTTGCCCGCAAGATCAGAAAAATTCCTCTTAGTTATAATGCAGTGCAACGAAGAATAGAAAAAATGCCAAAAGACGTGAAGAAGGATGTGATTACTAAAGACAGTCTAATTTTCCATTCAACTCGATGAATCAATTATTACCAAATAAAGAAGCTTTACTCTCATAATAAGCTCGATTTATTAAAAAGATAAAATTATCCAGAGCTATTACTTGTTAAAAAGTTGGAAATCAAAACAAAGAGAGAATCTATTTTTAATATCTTGCAAACGTTTATTGAAGAAGAAAGAACTTTCTATTTGAAATATTTTTTCAGTTGCGTGCTCGCAATGACAGGGCGACATAAGGGTTTCATAAGGCATTTGAGACAAGCGGTTTTTACTTTGTGTTATTCATCGTCAGTACGTTTAGTTAATAATAATAATAAAGCTATTTATTCCGTATTTCATTTTCGTTTTGCATTACAATTTTTGTTAGTAGGTTTTAGCTTAATAAAATTATGAATACTTATAATGAATGTTACTATTACATTAATATAAGTAATAATTATAACTAATACTTATATTAATGTTAGTGTTGTTTTATGAAATATGGATCCCTGTTTGGGTAAAGTCCTCATCCATCTTCTTCCAAGACTCCCTGTCTTTGCCTGACTTTATCCAGTCGCTTCCTGCGACATGTATTATATCATCAGCCCACCGTCTTATTGGTCGATCAAAATTCCTTTTCCCCTTTGGTCCTTTCCATCGTGTGGCTTCTATGGTCCATCTTCCGTCTGGATATCGTGAAACATGTCCGGCCCATCTCCACTTTAGTAAGAGAGCGTGCCTGAGAGCATCGGTAAGTTTGGTCTTTAGGCGAATGTTGTCGCTTTGAATTTTATGTATTCTTCTAATTTTTAACATGCTTCTTTCCATTGTTGTTCGGCTGCATTTGATTTTCTGTTTTATTTGGTTTGTAAATACCCAAGTTTGCCAAACATACAATAAGCAGGGTAATAGACATGTATCATATACTGTCCTTTTCATATGCAAGCTATAGTTCCCTTTTAGAATTTCTCTTAGTGTCCAGAATTTTCTCCAGGTAGTGTTGATTCTTCTTGTTAATTCTTCTTCATTACTAGACTTTTTAAATGATATTTTCTTTCCCAAGTAGATGTAGTCGCTAACGTATAGTTATCTTTAATCACAATCGGGCTATATTGTTATCTTTAATCACAATCGGGCGTTCACGATTGTTGGTTAATATCTTAGTTTTATTTAAATTCATTTCTTGGCCAATTTTGGAGCTTTCGCAGTCAAGTGATCTCTTCATTTCCTCTAGGTCTTTGGTAGTTTCGGCTATTATAAAAATATCGTCAGCGAACCTCAGATGGTTTAAATAATGACCGTTTATGTACACTCCCCTGTTTTTCCAATCTAATTTTAGAAAAATGTTTTTGAGTATTGCTATAAACAGCTTCGGAGAAAGAGGATCTGCCTGTCTGCCTCCTCGTTCTATGTTTATTTTGTTTCCTCTAGTTTCTAATTTTACTCTGCTCGTATTATTTGTATAAATATATTTCAAGATATTGATGTATTTGTGGTTAATATTTGCTCGTTGCAGTGCATTCCAAATTGAACAATGACTAATGCTGTCGAAAGCTTTGCTGTAGTCAATGAAGGCCACATACAGAGGTCTATTGTACTCTCTATGTTTTTCTATGACTTGTTCTAATGTCTGTATGTGGTCCATTGTGCTAAAGCCAGATCTAAATCCCGCTTGTCCTTTGGTTGCTGTTTATCAATGTCGACAGATATTCTCTTTAAAATAATGGATGAAAACAGTTTATGTATACTTGCTAACAGGCTTATGGGTCTGTAATTCCCAATGTCCAAGGGGCTTCCTTTCTTAAAGAGCAAAATAATGTCCAATGTACACCATTGTTTTGGTACCTCTTCTACGTCTAGTATTATAAATTTGAATTAAAAAGTACGTTTAGTAGCGAAAATTTAATTACAGCTGTTTAATACGTCGTTCAATTACGTTATTAGAACAATCAATAAGATTAGAAGCAATTCATTGAATGACCGTTATTTAATCAGCTTTTCAGTAATAATGATTAAGATTACAATCGATTGCTACTGCACACAGAAGTACTTTGGCTCTATAAAGGTGTTTGTCAGAGTCGTTTTTTCAATCTATTTGACGTAGTAGATAAAGAACTTTCTTGAAAAAGCAAAGCAAAGATGAAAAATTACACAGTTTATCTAATATATACAGTTTAAATAATTACAAAGTTCTAACGAAATGTAAGTTAGGGTGGATCAAACACTTGGACGTCCTTCAAGTTATTTCCAATATATTTTAAACATGAATATTGTGGGCAATAGTAGAGTAGTGAATTTTCTTCGTCCTGCATTGCTGAGCGTAGATTTATTTTACTCTCAAAAAAGAGGAGCAGACTTCACATCACTAAACGATCGCCAATTCGTTATTAAATGATGAAATCAGTTGACGTCATCGGTGAGGTTATCGGAAGCCCACTATACCTTTCCATCTCTTCTTTTTCTCTTACCCCTCCTCCCTCACCCTCTCCAAATATCCTAAAGGCCAGCAACGCACCTGCGGGTCCTCTGGTGCTGCAGATGTACATGGGCGTCGATAATCACTTACATTAGGTGAGCCGCATGTTCGTTTGCCACCGATCCAATAAAAAAAGATAAAAATCACACTTACGCAAAGTGTTCTTGTTTTCGATTTTCGCAAGTGTAATTAAAACAATAAATGTTGTTTAAATTACACTTCCGAGTTTAGTTTCGTAACGTTTTTAATATTATATGAGTTAAAATTAACGTGAACCTAATCAGTTTATGAATAGAGTACTGCAGAGCAAAGACAATAGCAAAGGGTAAAAGGTTGGTTTCTGTGATAATCAGTAGTAAATAACGATCACCGTTTGTCAACTGTACCGAATATATTATAGTGGCGCAAGTCTATGCGATTCGGTGTCATAGACACGGGACACAATACAATATAAGTCTCTCAAACCATAATTTTGTTGGTAGCAAAAGTATCCCAGTCAGATACGTTCACTACTAAGCGACGCGGTCGTCGCCAAAAGAACTATAATATTTTACCTCGTGAGAACGTTCTAGTTGTTACCCAGAAGATGCGGCCATGCTCAATAGGCTAGGCTGAGAGTATCATCTTCATCATTTTAATCATTATTTTCTCTGTCACTATTCCGGTCAATGGCAGGAAATTACAGCCCGTCAATGGCAAAATGCTTTAGGTTCATCTATTGTAAACTTTATTATCGAATATGTATATTGTTTTATAATCATATATATTTAATATTTGATACTAACATAGCCTGTCTTCGCACGGTAACCTTATTATATAGATAGTTACAACTGCATTGGTTCAGAAATATTCATATCAAATTCCAGGTCTTTATCTCATTGGATTCTTGACATAAAGTGCAAAGCAGTGGGGGTAATTGTTTTACTACTAAAACGTCTAGCCGAAATGCTAAATTAGTATCTTCAAGCTATCATCTAAAATACGTGAGTTGTAGGCATGATTAATCATAACATAGAAACCACGAGACTCAAATATATATACGACTTTTCTTTTACAACTAAACACTCCGCAGGTTTTGAAGATATGTGTTTAGATAACCACGACTGTTGCCTGCTCCTTTAATAGGTAGTATGAGATACATATTGTTTCTTTAAAGGCTCGACCCCTAATAACGCTGTCGTATAAATTGTCGTCTAATGGTTTCTATGTTACGCTTATTCATAACTACTATCCACCTATTTTAATAAGATAGATCAACATCGGCTGGACTCTTTAGTAATACTGTATTAAAAGTTCCACCTAGATTTTTCGAGTTTTCTACGTTATAGGTATCAAGACAATTACGCTCACTGCCTAATACTAGTAGTAAATACCACGCTCTTGTAATAAATACCGTGATGATATGTATCCTAGATGTAGCTAAGTACTTCAAGAAATACAACAGTAAAAGTTCTATCGACATCCGTCCCTTGGTTTTTTGCGTGATACGTGGTCAGACTGATAGATAGACAATTTTCCTAAAAAAATGTGGTTACGGGTTCAGTTCGGTAATATAGTACTCTTCAATTTAAATTTTGGAAATATATTCAATGGATAGTATTAGTTTTGCTTGTTGTTTTATGCTGTTATTATTATCAGTATAGCTAAAATAACACAATAAACTGAATTGATTGTTTGAAATCATTAGTTAGCCTTCCTACGTTTTATTTTTTAATATCACTTGCTCTTCAAAAAAATAATTAGCATAATCATAACGCCGTCATTCATGACTGTAGTCAGAGACAATTATTTTTTCTATGCTTGTATTTGCATTTAATATGACTAAACGGGGGTAACCAAATGGGCTTTCACTTTTCGACAATCCGGGAAAAAAAACGTGACTTGAGATTTTAAAGGTTTTAGCACTGTCACCTCATAAGATTCCCACGAGAAGAAAAGAGGTAATAGATTCTTGCGCCGCTACATGCAGCAAAAATAATTCAAACAATAAATAAAACACAGTAATATTATGATAATAAGTTTCTTGTTCGATTAATCCTAGTTTACAATAAGATTACTTTTACCATTTCCTTAATTATTAGAAATTAATTACTTGTATGTTCACAATGTACAATATGTATGTAATTTTTGTCTTAAAGTTAAATTCTGAGAGCAGTTCGCCGGGCCGCCGGCCACAAGGCCACTTCAAGATAACTTTGCTGAGAACTTATCTTAGACGAAATAATTAAGTCAGCAATGGAAACGTCACACACCATACACTTCACACAAACACACAAAATATTCAAAAATAATTTTACGTTTACTATGCCAATTGGCTATTATTCACCTTGAATGTTCATAAAACTTTTACAAAGAAACCCGACATGTTTGAACCACTTATGAATATCTTTACACAAATCTATTATGATCTAAATGGTTTTAACAGAACATCAGTTGTATTACAGCTATCTTTGAAGTGGCTTTAAGGTTTTTATCATTATTCACTGTCATCAAAGTTATTATCATGTTTCAAATCTAACAGATGCAATTGTAACATAGAACAGATTGGATATGTTGATGTTGGTATTGAATATTTAGATCGTTAGAAATATAAAGCAAAGCGCAAATAACCATAGCTTTCATACAACTAAAAAATTTGTGCAAAAACAATAACAAATGAAATCTACGGAGACATTATTTACTGGTATTAAAGGGATTTCTAGTACTGTAAATGCTAATATCTATGTACATTCATAGTAAAAGAAATTAAAGGAATGAAAACAAAAATATTCTATATTAATGATATTGAGCTTAATTGCTTAATAGAATAAAATATTTAACATTTAGAACCATCGTTTAAATCATAGATCAATAACGAACAACAAGGAATTAATATAATTCAATTGAGTATATAAAACGAATTGTTATGAACTAAACCGCAAATTTGATATTAAAAATAAATCTTAACTTACATAAATTGCATATCTTTTTGTTTAATTAAATCATTAAAATAGAAAACAAAAGCCCTAGTTTATTTTTTGAATAGATTTCGTAATTAAAAATTGCAATATTAATGTTTTTTTCTATAAAAAGATTGAGATAAAAAAAATATAACCTATATAATTCAAAGCGAAAATATGTTGCGAGAAATTCAAAACCACCATGGCACACTAAGCGAACAATACCAATACGATACTGTAGACAGAAAATTCAAGTAACATGTCGTAAATTAATTCTTGGTTAGTTACACAGCTATGGAGGAATTCGTTAGACTGTGTTTCGAGAAGTCTATTTGTGACTTTACTTGAAGATGGTGTAAGACTCTCTTTATGATTATTTTTATTTTGACATAAAATTATTTTTAGAGACTGATAGATATGATTACATTTTGTGAACCGAGAAATAAAGTAAGTTTCAAGCGAATATCTATTCAATTTTCTAATACTAGGGCTAAAAATTAATGCTTTGTACATCTTTTATTGCTACTTTTGGAGATGTAGTTTTACAAGGACATCTATTAATACAAATATAAAAATAAATTATATAGGTGCCATTTTCGTATGCCTTGTCCTTTTTCCTGTTCAAATTCAATTCTGTAAAACATTGGTTTTATCTACAATGGTACTCTCACTTTGTTTTATAAAATTTACATTTCAATTGCGTTTCTAATTTCTCTGTAAGCTGTCTGCCATTAATGATTTCAATTATAAATGTTTTGAATAATATGAAAAACATGATTTGTTTTACATACAAAATTGGGAATGTTTTAATCATAAAAAGTTATCTATACGCAGCAATGTAGCTTTATATTAAGAGCTAAAATGTAAAAATATTACCTATTACCTATTAAATGAAAGCACAAGTTATTATCATCTTGCAAAGGACATACATTTTATTTTAAAGACTTTTAGATATCTAATAAGAAGTAAAGTTAATATAGTTAAGAAACGAGTAGGTACTGTTCATTTGTGCGAGAGACACATGATACTTGATACACGATATCTACATAAGAGCTTTATCTTTTAAGAATGTCTTGGCGATGTTGCCAGTAGCGTCACCATACATTGCTTAACTCTCGACCTGTTAAAACAATAGAAATTCCTTTGTTATGACATGTGACACGCTAATTTGGAGGAAAAGTTGACGATGCTCAGATGACGTTTCAAAAAAATATATTAGACGTCCCACATAGGCGACGAACGCGTCACTCTGGAGATGCTGCTAGCATTTTTCACCATGTTATCCTAAAGATACGGCCCTAAGTATTATAATATTTTTTTTTATATTCATAAAAAATAATTACCGTAATAAAAAGTGAAGCGGTCGACGATAAAGAAATTTAAATAAAACATTTCAGAGTGTGAGGACAAAATCATATACTTACTTTTAGATTTTAGCCCTTAATGTTTGATGGCGATAAAGATATAACTTACACACCTCTATATATATGTCTTAACACGCAAATGGGATAAAGAAAAATAACCTTAAATATAAATTAATATATAGAAATATTACTAGCATATTATATAAAAGAACTTGTACATCTACGCAGACTTCATCGTAAACCTATGTAAATTGACAAAATTAAAACATATTATGTTTACGTTTTAATAATAACTTCTTTTTTTTTTAAATTAACGAAACTGCTGAAATCATGTCGTTATCTATCTGTAAAGACTATTTACATTATTTAGTAATATACTAAATTATGTATATATATATACGCCACTACGGGAACCGAATGCCACAATTATTTAAAAAAAACGTATTATTTTATTCTTATAAAAATATATTTATAAGTGTTTTAAAGAGAAAATTTGGATAATAAAAAAGAATCTTAACGAATTTACTTAAAAGTTTCTTTAAATTTTAAATTAAACATAATTGATAAATTATGTTAACACACATGTTAACCGATCACTTTAATGTTTGATTTAATGCTAATTATTTCGCAGCGACTATTATAATATTACAGTCTTTATATTGTGGCACGTCCCGTAAAGGCACACAGATAAAAACATAGGACACGTACGTACATACAGCTTATTTAAGAATCATAAGTGTGTATATTTTACAGAATATTTACATTTTGCCATTGCATTCGACGAAGCAAGTATTTGCCTGTACGTTGCTGACGATTCATTAGGTATCACATTTATTACAGTTAAGTTCATATCAAATTTATTTTAAAAGCACCTTAACTTTTCAATTACACACTAGTTAATAAATAATTTACGGTATAGTAAATTATACCCGTAACATACTTTCCGTTAAGATGCTTATAATTTAAATCTGCCCTATACGCTGAAAGCGGGGTACTATAATTCTAAAAATAGTGAGTTCATTAAAATAACATAACAAAGAGTTCGATTATGTAATAACAAGTCTCTATGATTCATTAAAAGTAATAAATGGTTTATTCGCATACATAAGTGATATAAGACTAGTTTGACAATTATAAAACCTTAATCAACGGCTTAGGCAGTAAAAAATAACAGCACGCCTCTCGTTCGCGGAACGTGTTTGAGCATTGATAGAGGGCAGCAGTTATACTGAGATGTTAAGAGAGGTAGTGACACCGAGGGCGGGCGGTTTTTCTTCTCTACATTCTCATATAACCTTTTCAAAGTGAACCGAAGTAATTTCTACTTCGTATTACTTTTTATTAGTCGACAATGCGATTATGTGTCTGAAACTTTCAGGGCGCAAAAATATAGAAAACTGAAAACTGGAGCTTCTAATTGGTCATTGAAGTCCTAAATTCTGTTTGAAAGAAGTACGAGTATTTAATTTATGTCGGTTAACTTCGTTAAGATTGTCCAGAGATGAAAGCGGTAGAGATTGTAGAAAAGGCATTAGATGTTTGCAACGCGGCGGCAGGCGGAAGGTCGCGCGGCTGGCGCGGGGCGGGGGGGCGGCGGCGGCGGGGACGCCCGGGCCGCGCGCCGTCATACGCCGTCCAACTGCCGCACGCGCACGTCCTGCGACGCGCACATGTCCGGCGCGAATGGCAAACACGTGAAGTAAGCGCACACCGAACACTCGTACGCCGGTGCCGCGTAAAACAATGCAATCAACGCACACAGCATACCGGCCGCTGATATCAAACACACCCAAACCAAAATAATCTTTCTCCGCCTGTCGTACGGACCGAATGTTATAAACGGCAGTAACGCATACGAAAGCAGAAACCCGAAAACGAAACCGAACACATGTGCGAAATTGTCAATCCAGGGTAGTAAGCCCAGGAGAAACAATGCCACTGCAAGTCCTACTAGTTTCATAAGCGCTCGCCGCGGATGCTTTAGCAACGGCCACGCTCCTATCACTTCCACTATTAAACACGCAAGAAGACCGAAATGCGATCCTGCGGGACCAACCTGAAATTAAAAAAAAAACGTTTGAATGTTTCCAGGTGATTGATTTCTCAATAGTTTTTCTAAGATTATGTTGATTACATACCTCAGCACGATAAGGCTCAAAAATTGCTGAGGCCATGTTCCCAGCCACTCCACTACCTAAATACACGACTGCAAGCCTTACAGGACCTGCCATTTTTTCCAGATCTCTCATGAAGAGCCACTGAATAGCCAGTGTAGCTGCCAGATGTAATAAGCCAGCGTGCACAAACAACGAGGTCCATGCACGATACAACTGATCTGGACGACGTCTCCTCATAAATGGTAGCATTCCGCAAACATCATCAAGACACGAAACCTGAATAATAAAAAAACTTTTTTAATATTTAATGCAATTTTAAATTAAATTTGCTTGACTAACTAATCAATTTATAATTATTTTGAAAATTAATAACAACGGAACAAAAACAAACTAATGCTAATTTCACTGTGTATTCAGTCGAGCTGCACCATGTGGTCTTAGCTCGTTACTCATGAGGTATTGGAGGCCAGGAGAGAGAGGAAAAGTCTTTTCCCAAGGAGATGCTTCCTAGGGCCGGAGCTAATGGTGCCACGGATTTACGCTTTGCCTGTCTCTGCACTAATAAAAATCTTAACAAGTTGGGAGGATTTATCGTATTATTTCTGTCGGAGATCACGAGATGATATATGATTCCTGTTTTTTCTCAAGTGTAATATTTTTTTAGGAAAAACAAAATGAATTTGTGGAATTTTTCGACATGATATGGCGACAATGAGATTATGGATTCCCTTAAGACCATAGCGTAGCGTAGTGTTTGATGATAACGACTATAGGTCCCTAGTAAAAATCAAAAGAAATGGGATAATTAAAATAGCGAACTTCTTTACTTGTATTTACTTTTTCTTCTTCACGCTTTTTAGGTCCACTGCTCAACGTGTATCTGTGTATCTTAGAAGGTTTGCCTATACTTACACTGACGAAGAGATGATACATCAGATACGACTTAGTGACCTTGAAGAAAAGAAGCCTATTCCTTTCTCAAAGGCCGTTAACTCCCTTGCAACTTCTGTGGTGTTGGCAATGTTCAATGGCGTCAGTAATCACTTACCATAAAAAATATTCCTTCTTGCATCCTCTTTGGCAATACACTATATTTTATTAATTTGATATGCTATAAAATACACAAATATTAAATATTAGCTGACCTGTGAACACAACGATGCTTCTTCATGAAAATAGCCCTTAACAAAGTCGCAGTGTTCACTGGTGGTGATGACGCATTGTCCGTGGACACCTATACAGCAAGGATGAGCGATCACTTCACAAGCCATGTGTTCTGCCGCATGACCGGCGCGCCCTGCCGCCGTGGTACCGTCTATTACAGACTTACGGCAAATCGGCCATTTTGTAATGTCGTCGGGCCATTCGTGTGGCGCTATAGAACGTGGAGCTTCACAAAACCTGAAATTTATTCAAATTGATGATGAGTGATTGAGATGAAATTTCTTGATTGAATGTATTATTTATGATGTTATCACAATGTCAATGTCTGTGATTTGATTTTTTTATGCTAGTTGCATAGTGATTAGTTAGATTAGAGAAAGGTGTGAATAAGCAATTGCTTGAATACATGTATACACAGTACGTTCAACAAATAGATACTGGTGTTCGTATTCAGAGAATGACCACCACGCAGAGATCTATTAAATTAAAAAAATTAATCAATTACTTTGGATCCAATCCACAAACTGATCCCGATATTCGACCTCCTGGTCCAGATTCGCCAGATGACCACTTCTTCCATGTTGAAATTGTATTCTAAAAAAGATAATATAATGTAGTATGGAATTATAAAGCATAGATACAAGTGACGATAAAAGTATCAAAAAAAGTACTAAATTTACATAAACTAAAGGTATACAGTTGCGTACTTGCGTCGTTAGAGTGCACACGCCTGTTGTTTTTGCTCCAATCTGTGATTGTCAAACTTTGTTTAAAATGCTGACATGCGCTGGCTGTGCGTTACAACATACGGAGGGGACCGTGTGCAGTGTCTGCAAGCGAAATTACGACTTCCAATGTTCAGGAATTACCGAATCGGGTTACCGAAAACGTGGTGACAGAAAAAACTCATGGCGGTGTCCCAAATGCAAGTCGCGCGTACTTTCCTCTGCAGCTGCAGTATCACCACAACCCAATCAACTGGACAAAATACAGGAGCAGCTTAACAAAATTGTGTCCCAATTGGCACCTCTGGCATCACTTGTAGAAGATGTCAAATCCATTAAAAAAGAACTCAACGATATGAAGGAATCACATGAAATGGCACATCAACTTATTAGCAGCCTCTCGGGCACGGTTCAAGATATGGAATCTCGTGTTAGTAAGGTCGAGAAAGTGGAACATGAAATTACTACCCTGCAGGCCGCAATAACAAAGATTAATCAAGAACTACACTTTAGAGATCAATGGGCCAGAGCGAATAACGTGGAGGTTAAAGGAATTCCTCAAAAGAATAACGAGAACTTATACGAAATTGCTCAGAAAATTGGCCTTATATGTGACTTTCCTATTAAGAAGGAGGATATTAACTATATCGCTCGCATTCCGACCCGTGTACCGAATACCGAGAAACCCATACTTGTTGCATTCAATAACCGATACATCAAAGAAGAGTTGATTGCATCGTTTCGTAGGAGTAAGAAGCTCAACATCTCTAACTTGGGCTATGATACTACGGGTAAATTCTATGTTAACGACCATTTAACACAACGCAATAAAACCCTGCTGAGTAAAGCAAGATCCCTAGCGAAAGAGAAGAATTTCCAGTATATTTGGGTCAAACACTGCAAAATAATGGCTAGAAAATCGGACAGCTCACCTGTATTTTTTATAAAATGCGAGAACGACCTCTCAAAGATATCATAACTTACCTATTCACTTTTAAAAGTATTCTTAATAAATCTAACATTTCGTCACACGAAATTGAGAACCGCATTCAAAACCCTTTGTTTAATTAACTACCGGAGTCTTAACGGAACGGCCATCCAATCTACGCACGTAAGTTTGCACCTGTTCGTACAACTTCCGCATCCTCGCGCTTCTACTCGCGCTGCAACAACGCTTATTATCGGGTGCGAAGCGCTCAAGCGCCTGAGGCTTGTCTTGCTTACTTTAAAATTTGTTAGCGAAGTTATTGTCTTAGCTACCGTAAGATTTTATTTTTATACTACCGTGTTTGCAAATTATGCAATCGATACGCGGTATGACTTATTAATATATGTAATCTATAATTCTTTTAAAATTCTCGTATTTTGGATCATGATAGAATGTTTTCCAAATGCGTTCTTCTTTAATTCTAAACCGTTTAATTTAGACAACATTACGGTTTCGATTGTATACGTCAATAGCCTGTTACAAAATATATATCATAAATTGATTCGATTTAGCCTTATGTAGATTGGTACTATTAATGGCTTCCAATGGCTTTGACATATATTACCAAAATACTCGAGGGCTACGCACAAAAACGCATTTATTTAAAAGAAATTTACTTTTACATTCATATGACGTTATTTCGTTAACGGAGACCTGGCTGCTTAACGGCATTAATGACTGCGAACTATTTGACGACAGGTATATGGTTTGGCGTAGAGATAGAAACTATGCGCTTACGCAAGAGAAATACGGTGGGGGAGTACTACTGGCTTTGACCCGTAAGCTCTTAGCTGTAGAACGACCAGAATGGTCTTCATCTGCTGAAGATATATGGGTTACAGTTACCAACAAAAGCGATAGCAAAAAAATACATTTTTGTACCATATATCTATGTAGTGAAAGGGTGGGTAACTCCTTTAATACACAACTTAATAATTTTACTGAAAGATTATCACTTATTGTAAATTCATGCCCAAACGACTTTTTTGTTATAATGGGTGATTTTAACCTAAGTAATATAATTTGGACGAAACACTGTAACTATCATTCGCAGTACTCAGGTGTTACAGGTGAAGACCAAACAATTTTCTTTGACTCCTTGCTAGAATGTAACTTAGTTCAATTTAATCTTAGCTACAACATTAACAATAGATTATTAGATTTAGTATTCTCCAACATTGATTTGCAAGTGTCTGCCTGTAGTCATCCACTGGTGCCGGAAGATAGTCACCATAAGTCTTTGGATATCTTTTTAAATTTAAAGCAATTCGACACATTAGAAATGAATTCCAGAAATAAATACTTTTTCGAGTCGGGAGATTACGTTAAAATAAAATCATTTTTAAATGAAGTAGATTGGAATGACTGCTTAATTAGGAACTCACTGGAGGACTCTGTCAGTGTCTTTTACGAACACTTGTATAGTGCTATAGAGAAATATATACCCCATAAGTTTATTAGTACTACTTCTTTTCCCCCGTGGTATAACGCGGCACTGAAGAAAGTTTTAAAGGAAAAGTTAAAATTTCTTCATAAACATAGAATATATGGTAACTCATCTGATTATGACACATTTTCCCTACTGCGTAAGAGAGCTAAAGTATTGGAGTCAGAGTGCTATAAGACCTATCTCAAAAAATGCGAGGACTCTATAGCAAAAAACCCAAAACTGTTTTGGTAATTTATTAAGTCTAACAAAAAAAGTTATGGCACTCTTCATTCTTCTCTTTCGTATGAGGGACAAACGGCAAGTTCTGGAGAAGATGTTTGTACGCTTTTCTCATCTTATTTTCAATCAACGTATCTTTCCTCCCGTACCATGCAAAGTGATGGCTCCAGCGTGCACGATTCTCTAGAATTCTCGAATTCTATAAATACCATTAGCGATATAGAAATCATTCCAGAGACGGTTAATAAACTACTTAAGTCATTGGACATAACAAAAGGAGCAGGACCGGATCATATAACCCCTTTGTTTATAATAAAATGCTCAGACGTTTTAACTAAACCACTGACTCTGTTATTCAAACGCTCATTAACAGATGGTATGGTGCCAAAGATTTGGAAGTCTGCATTTATAACACCAATTCACAAAAGTGGCAACAAAAACAACATTGTAAACTACAGACCAATTTCTAAACTATGTGTCTTCGCAAAAATATTTGAAAGATTGGTCTATACGCAAGTTTACATTACCTTGTCAGCTTCTTTTATCGATCAACAACATGGATTTCTTCGTAATCGATCAACAACAACCAATTTATTGACATTTATCGACTTTACTACATCAGGTATGGATTCTGGGGGACAAGTAGATTCCATATTTACTGACTTTAGTAAAGCTTTCGATCGTATAGATCACACTTTGCTATTACAGAAACTCTTACATGCCGGTATTCATGGAAATTTATACAGATGGTTTACATCTTACATTGAGAACCGAACTCAAGCTGTTGTTCTTAATGGTTACATGTCATCATGGAATCATACACCCTCGGGCGTGCCACAGGGCTCTTTACTAGGACCACTGCTTTTTTAACATTTTCATTAACGACATTAGTGCTTGTTTCCACCATTCCAACTTTTTACTATATGCTGATGACATGAAAGTGTTCAAAGAAATTAATAACGAAAACGATTGTCGTATTTTACAGCAAGACCTATGTAGATTTGAAAAATACTGTCACTTTAATAAATTAGACCTTAATTTAACAAAATGCAGGTTAATGACATTTACACGTAAAACTAAAATCACGAAATTTATTTACAAACTTAAAGATCATGAACTTGAAACCGTGGATGAAATACGTGACTTAGGCGTCGTACATGATTCAAAACTAACTTATGATAAACACGTTGATAGTATAGTCAAAAAAGCCAACACGTCTATGGGATTTCTGTTAAGAACTAGCTACCAGTTCTCTAGTATCAAAGTTATTAAAATTCTTTATTGCGCATATGTGCGTACTCGTAGTAGCATACTCGAGTATTGCTCACAGATATGGAACCCGCAGTATGATGTTTACATTAACAGGCTAGAGTCGATACAACGAAGATTTTTGAAGCACTTACAATTTAGGTGCAAGAAATACGATGCTGATTACGAATCAAGATGTAGGAGACACCATATGTTACCTCTTTATGAAAGACGTAAAATAGCGGATATTGCCTTATTAACTAAAATTGCGCAATGCCAGGTAGATTCTCCACAGCTCTTGTCTAAGATAAGTCTGAAGATTCCTTTAAGATCCGTGAGACAACCAAGACATCTTAATGTTTCACATAGTTTTACAAAATATAGGCAAAATTCATTTTTCATCAGATCAGCAAACCTAATGAATAGACTGGATGGCGTTCCCGATTTAGATATTTTTAACATCTCCCCAATTGCTTTAAAAGGTTATATTACTAAGGAATGGTTCGATGCGATTTCTTAATTGTTGTGAATTGCTTATGTGCAAGTAGCAAAAGCGCAGATTGATAAACTTTCTAGTTACAATATGCGAAAACAACTAAAATGGTGTGTAGCATTTATAGTAAGTTTTAATTTATCAAGCTATGTATCTCTGTATGTTTTCCGAATATAATAAAATAAAATAAAATAAAATAAAACTAATTGTATGGTATTAACTATCTAATGTAATAAAGTTAGTCAAAGTTTCTTACCTTTGCTACTAATCCTCTTATCTTTAAGTTTGCGTGTAAATATTACGAAAATGTTATATAATGTATAAATATATAAAAGTACTACGGAATTCAGGAAAATAATTAAATATTTTAAATTGGTATTTACTACCTAGATCAGGAACTGATATAAAACAACACCACATGGTACAGGCATCTCTTAATTTGAGAGAGAAGAATATTTCCCCTACCAAAGCCTGTACGTTTTTCAGTCGCAGATTTGCGAATTGTTCATACCTTGGAACAGATTTATTCTCGCGTTTTAAGATTATGTTTAAACTGCAGACATTTTTCCCTTATTTCTTAGCAGCTTTTTATTTAGTAGTTGCAATGTATTATAATTGGAAAAAAGATAATTAAATTAAAGATTTGTCCCTCACCGAACAATCTGCCTTAGAAGATTGCACGCAACCGGAATCGTCGTTCCGTATGCAACACGCTGTGTCTCGTTCTCTTCTTGCGGACGCTGCAATGGCGCGAGCTATCCTCGCGTCTCTCCTCATACAAGGCGCAAATTTAGCCCCTAAATGTATTAAATCCGCCGCCCTGGGGCCCAGCCAGAACGACGCTGGTTCCTCCCATTCGACCTGTAATAAATCGCAAGGGTATACCTTTAAAAAAAAAGTAACACCTTTAAATAATAATAATAATACTCCAAAGTGATTCAAATTGCGACATGACAGATTATTTATTATAGAGAGTTTTCATATCACTCGCACTTGTATGATACGACCTACTCGTTACACTCTCGCGTGTACTACGGTAAAAGAATAAATCTACGACTAAGATATTAAAACTATAATTTAAATATTTATGAGTTGTTATAATATTTTACTCTACTTCATCACGGCCACTACTGAACATGGACCTCTCCAATATTTTTTGGCAATATTCACTACGCTGTGTAAGCGGTTTGGTGCGCAATGCCGGTACCCTAGCTCTAGTGATATTGCCCCGTCACTAGCCTGTGGGATTTTGATACGGCAAATTCGAATGAATATTCCGCTGTCATTCAATCGCCAGAGCCTCGTTTGTTTCCTAGCAGGATGCTCCACGTGCAGGTGAGCCTGGTATTTGGAGAAAGAGATAGTATATTCCCTCAACACGTTCCCCTAGAGAACTTTACGCAGTAAGTTATATTTGCTGTGTGGTAGAAGCGGCAATAAACAATCTGTCAAAATATCAAATGTATTCAAATTAAACATTACAACCAGAGATAAAAAATAAAACCCCTGAATGTGTTTTATTGGATTCCTTGTCTCTTACAATGCACCTAATCAAATACGGGAAAGTAAAGATTCAAAAAGTGCCTTTGTGTTTACGCATACATTTACGGCACTGTAGTATATTCTGCGCAGTTGACAACTGCCAATAGTATTTGAAGGTTGACGTGGACGAAATCGGGCATGAAGACTTTACCACGTAACTGTTATCCATAAAATAAACAGTGATTTGAGAAGGTAATTTTAAGTAACATAAAATAATTGATATTACCTACACAAAAATAAGCTTTGATTGAGCTTCGAATAAAAAAAAACTAAACACAACAAAAATTAGAGAGCACTTTCCTTTTTTCGCCTAGATGTTTTGACATTCAGCTTAAGTAAAAAAGCTGTCTCTAAAATTTTGAATATGTCAACATTATTTTACATAGCCGTATTACGAGTATAGTTATAAAGGCAAATATAAATCCTTTATAGCTTTCGGGGTATTTCAATGTATGTTGAGAACTTATTTACAACGCAATGAAGACCGAATTCATTAAGCCGAAAGTTGCGAAACAATAAAAGCGTACGGACCCCGAATACTCTACGTCGTCCCTCGGTCCCTTTGCGGTCAGTCGGGCTTAAAAGATGGCAAGTCGTGGATGACTTGCTAAGCGACAAAAAGTACACAGAGGGCCCGTATACAAAGCATATATGACCTACATTCCGTCGCACATTCATAAAAAATCTTAGTATGTTTCTTTTGAACGGGCGCGATGAAAAACTCATCTCGTTTCATACTTTCTCTCAGTCATCAAAATTGTAAGTTGCGATCACTTATTTATTTTAAAACGATTTCAACTAAGAACCGTATAGGTTAACGTTTTTTTTTATTTTTATCTAATGAATTGTTTATTTAAAACATAACAGTTTAATTAAAGGCAAAGTTGAGAAAAATAAGAAATAAGACAGGTCTGGCATTTTCTCAAAATAATAGAATTTGAACTTTGCGAACAAGTTACATACATACATAAAATTGTTATCAAAGTGAAAGTTTACAATTATCGTTTAAAATAAATCACGGTGGATACGTGACACTCACAATAAGCTCGACCCTATAATAAATCCCCCAAACATTGTGCATTGTCTTCTAAGCGCTGTCTCCGGCGTTAAATCTAAAGAGAACGCGTTCTGTCTAAAAGCTTTGCGTCATTTAACCTTGTTATGCTAAAGTCTTAAACAAAGAAACGGATTTTGGGCGTTGACGTGCGCTATTGCTCCCTCGAGAAACGAATTTGTTGAGCTAAAGTGACGCTCATACGTAGGTAGGAAGGAAAGTTTTGAGCTGGAAGTTAATCTATGGTAAGATTTTCGTCATTTTACAAAAATATTTCAGAATGTAAATAAAAGATTTAATATACATTATTTGTTAATATTTATTTGTTAAGAGTTTTAAAGTATTATTGTATAACTTGCCGTGTTGCAATAATGTAAACTCTATTATTATGACACGTTAATGGAATTCAAACTATCTAGCATCTAGCTCCACGAGCCCTGCTAACAATATCTGCTCTGAACTCTCTCAGCACGGGAGAAGATTTCAGTATCTTATCAATGAGTAACTAAGATATAACTATGTAAGTAAGAGACTACATGAAACACTGTTATAGCACCTGAAACGAAATTACTTTATGATAGTACCGACATACATAAATTAAAAATGAAAGGTTAAAAGATAACAATTCGGAATTCGATGTTAGATAATTTCCAGTCTGAGAATTTAAATCATAATTTGTTTGCACATTCAGTGAGTATATAATTTATTCATTGATTTAGTCAAAAGACATTTATCAATTTATTGCTATAACAATAAATTATAATTTTGTGATTTTACATGTTTAGATGCCTTAAATTATTTAATTTCACTCTTCGATTTTCATCGAAAAACCCCAGCAGAGTATTTGTCCTTTAAATATTTCTTTTCATTTTTTGGTGAAATGATGAAACTTTCTTTGATCAAATATGTTTAGGGAGTTTGTTATATATTATTAATGAACTGGCATACATACCAAATATGTTTATAAATTCCAGTATGATAGATTCAATTCATTTTTATCTCTAGTTAAAATTGTAGTGTATTCAACTTTTACTTGTGAAAAAAGGTACAAATTTTTTTTGATGAATTTATAAATTTACCTGTCACCTTACTGCCTGTCACGTTGTTCCAAACAAGCTCTGGTGAAAAGTAAGTTGAAATGTATAAAAATTAATAGACTTCGGACCACCCGAGTTTTATGTTCGTGAGAGTGAATAATATATTGAACATCAACACTTCAACCACACACAAACTTATCCTAGTTGTATCTGTGTCTTTGTAAGTGGATGGTAATAAGAGAGTATAGCTATGTAGATAAATAATCATATATACATATACATATAAACATCCACGACTTGGTTAGAAATTTTACTATTCGTAATACAAAAGTTTTCCCCTAGCGGGACACTAACATATTACCCTCAACTTCGAAAGCAGGTTCATAGTAATGAACTGGGTTATCGGGCCGTCAATCGGCCTACAGTTTAACGTTACACCCTAACGTACTATCATCGTACATAAAGTACTAGTGTTAGTCATACTCCAAAACTAAGTCACTATAGCATCATAGTAGAGACGCCTCAGTCGCTTAGTGGCTAAGAGTTAAACTGTCGCGCTGTGGGTCGCTGGTTTCATTCACGGGACTAGTATTTATATGTACTACAAATAATATTTCCGGCTCTGGGTGTTAGTCCATGTGCAATTTATGTATGTAAACTGTCTCCGCGACACAGGAAAAATTCCTACAATGGAAGGTAACGTTTTAAAAAAAGAAGAAGAAGAAGTTCCGTGTGTGCTATGATAATTGCCAAAGAAAACGAACGAACGAACGAAACATTTTTAAAATAAAAGGTGAATAAAATTAAAATTTGCTGATATCTAAATACCAGAATATCTGAAAACAGTTACGAAAAGACAGCTTTATCTAGTGACGGTAGATAAAATTACTTACTGGAGTGTAAACAACGTAAGTATCAATTGCCAATGTCTTGGAAACTGTAAATGTCGCGCACGCATTACTTTAAGGTCTGTATTCTTCAAAAAAAGATATATTCAATTTTGTATTTATTATTCTCAACCAATTCTTAATTAATTAAGATATAGAAATGATCGGAAGTATTTCAAATCAATTGTAATTTGAAATTTTAACGTGAAATTAATTCCAATTTACGAATAGATTTGTTATTTAATGTGATTAAATCAATGAAATCTTGTAAATTAGTTTCTATCGAATCTTTACTTTGCCTCTGACGTTATCAGTAATATTTGGAATTCAATAACAAAATATTGACGTTATTGACATGCAAACGTTTCACTCGTTTCTATTCTTTTACTATGCACGCATTTTATGAAGTTAAAGAGATAGTACAATTATTTTTTTAATGATTTTAAAATATGTATATTTATATTTATCTATTTTACTGACCCGAGTACATGATAAACAGTCCGCCAGTTCAGGGACTTATTATAAATGGAATGTTCACGTTCAATTAACTTACATTTTGAACAGTTTCAAAGAGATGCGAGCTTCCATGTCTAATCGTTCTTATGCTTTAAATCATTTTGTCACATACAAATCTAACGTACGAGAATGGATTTCTGACGTCATACAAACTGAAATACAGTGAGATAAGCATATTTTTATTGTTTTTTCGTTTTTTTGTCATCATGGAGAAGCCAAGATAAACGTTCTATTTTCATAAAAATTATTTTCAATGCTTTAAGTCGAATACGCTCTTTATTCTTATTTTTTTTCTTGCTGAAAATGTTTTTAAATTAGTACTTTCCATAAGTAGCATGGCCTTTTATATTGCCCTTTGTAATCTAATTATAATAAATGATAAAAATTGGAGAATCCCATACCTGTTGCAAACTCAGGCTTTTGACCATCACCTGACCGGAATGCGTGTGCCTACCGAAGCCAACGGGCCCGAAGCCGTAGCAGAGCAACGACAGTAGAAGGACCAGCGTCTGCACGGTGCTCACCCACCATGTGAAGTACGGTCGGTAGTCTGTCAGCTCATCCAACTGCCGTGCCACCTCTTCGTGACGTGTCACGGATTTGCGGAGCGAACGACTGGAAAATACATGAATGTGATAAGTAAAATAAAAGTTTAGATAAAGGATGGAACAACCGAGCGATATGTGAAAGGAAAGTACGAGTACCTTAATTATTGAAGTTAGTAAATAAACCTCACGTGCAAGGAGTGAACATGCTTCCTTATCTTAAACCTTATTTGATTGAGTTGTTACAGTGTCCATGGATTGCAGCAACCACTTACCATCAAGTGGACTGTTAGCTTGTCATACGTTATTTCTTTTTAGGAATTAAGTTAGTATTTAAAGCTTAGATTTTAATTCTCCTCGAATTCATTTGATTTTTATATTAATATTATTTTAACTTAATCTTTTAATAAACTACATCGATCCGGACATATCGCCGGACATCTAATTAACCAGTTTGGACGAATTCCAACTTTGAAATAATTATTCCTTTTGAGGTAAGCAGTGGATATTTTATTTTATTCGTATTATTATATATTTTATTTCTGATCTAGAATTTTTTTTTTGCTAAAATGTCTTCTTCCATGTTACTATCATAATTTTATTAAAGTATTTAGTTTAAAATATAAAAAACAATAGATAACCACGTGTGTGAGTAAAAAGACTCATAACACACTAACTTAGAAATAACAGTCATAAGTTTGAGTTAATACCTCAGTTAAGAACCATAACATTTAAAATAAATGTATTTAAAAAACGTAACACCTTACGAACTAAAATTCAAAATCGAACTTGCAAGTAACAATATAACAAGTAGACACACTGATAAATGACACAACTCATGATACAACTACGATTGAATTTTGTGCTGAGTTTCTGTATAGCAGGTAATTCAAAATACTGAAAAATACACCCAGATTTGATACTTAAACATCCTTATTTATTAATTTAAGAACAAATGTATTGGGTTTGCTCCCGAAGGCTTTCTGCTCAGTCGACTCTTACGACATCCTCCTCCCTACTCTTACCAAACGGACAAGCGCAATAATTAAAATGTAGCAATAACGTTAGCAATTTTCTTTTAAAGTAATAAATTGATTAAATTATTTGCATTTATTATATTTATGAAATAATACTTTTGGTAGCATACTGTCGTTATTGACAGTTGTTTTGTAATATTTTATTTTCTAACATATAGTTTTCTTAGTTAAAATAGCCTTCTACCTAAAGAGGCGCCTAGAAAATGTATTAAGCTTTTGGTATTTCTTTATTAAAGAGTTTATCGTCTAGCAACCTCGGGAAAATCTAAATTACCTTCTCCTCGTTTGCTCTAAGCCTTGAGGCTACGGATGCCCAAATTCGAAAATGTGTTTTAATTTTTTCGCAGTCCATTTGTATGGAAGGCTTTTTACTTACGCGTTATTTAACTCAAATGGATTAAAACGTAAAGGAGTGTTTAATAAAATGTAAAAATAAATTACTGAATTTATTTCTCTGAACAGACTGTGAGACAGCATACAGATAAAAAATAACAGAATATTTTATTTCTACTTACACAATTTTATAAAGACAATGAACAATATATCGAGTTTTCTTGTTTTTTTTTTGGGATAGGCGGCAAACGAGCATTGCTTCACCTGATGGTAAGTTACTACCGTCGCCCACGTACATCTGCAATACTAGAGGTGCTGCAGGTGCGTTGCCGGCCTTTAAGGGTATTTGGGATATGGGAGAGAGGATGAGGGGGTAGAGGAAGAGGGCCTCCGGTTACCTCACTCACCGAATGAAACACAGAAGTACAAGTTGCCTCTACTTCACACCGGTATTCTGTATCATTATTACATAATTACGTAAAAATTAAAGATTATATCTTTAATTTTTAAGTAATTATCATGTTACATAGCAGTAATTATACATTAAAAATTTTAAAGATTAACTTCTAGTAAAACATATTTATCATACATTACTGAGGGTTATTCATCTTATTTAGATGTGTATCTTGGAATTACTTAATTTTACAATTGATAACTTCCCTCGCTACCTAGCTTTGAGCTGATTTATAAACATGTATATTTTACGTAAATTCACTGGGGGATTAATTTAATAACCTTTAAAAAAAAGGAAATTACACATTATTCCCATAAATAATATCCCGCATCACGTCCACAAGGTATTAATTCAAAAACCCATTACGACAACTTTTAAATGGGAACTCGCCCGTAAACAGAGTGATATATTGAGGACCCAGGTGATATATTCGTATACGGATCAAACTCGTATAATTGTAATCCTTTTTTAAGGTCACCGTGAATATTAAGCGAACGTGGATGTACGATTAGATGTAGGTATTGCAGCTTTTATTGATCTGTGCACCAGTCACTCGCCGCAATGTTGGCACAAAGTGAAAGCTATCATGCATATCATAACATACACACATGTGTTCCTGTGGTTATTATATTAACGGTGGCTTTAGTAATTATGTTGCGTTGGTTCTGTTGGCTTTCTAGTACCTAAGTGAAGTACTACGCAGCATCAGTCAAGGTTGTTCTACTGCAAACATTTGCCTCTCCAAGAAAGCTCCCGCAAAAGCCAGCATATATTTCTAAAAAGTTAATTACCACGCTGGGTAAGTGCGCGTGCAATGCTGGTACCCTCGCACCAGTGATGGGGGTCCTCGTTGCTAGTGCGTGCGATTTAGGTAAGGAAAATTCGGATAGATTTCTCAACATAATTCTGTCACCTAAGCCTCGTTTGTTAGCTATCAGGGAGCACCACTTGCAGGTGAGGTTGGCATTTGGACAAAGCGTTGTTATATTTACCCTTTCACTCCTCATACATTTCAAGTACACTCTCACAAAATGTTTTCCAATATAAATTTTAAGTACAGTGCCTTGTCATTACCAGTACAGTATTAAGTTATCTACTTCAAAGTTTAATATCTAGCTTAGTACCTGATATTTGTGAAACTATTCTAGGGGAACGCTTTTTGCCAAAATACGTCACTCAAGGTACAAATTTGAAATGTTAACTGTTTAAGGTTAAGTTTTTCCAGTATAGTTAACGTACTCAAAACTACGTTTTTACTACCAAGCGGTACTAAACCTTACATAAATTACAGATATTGTTATTCACTCAACGCCAAAAACTTGCCTTAAATTAAAGTTAATATTATCTGTAACAGATTAAGAAATTCAATTCCTTTATCAGTATTTGTGCCAAATAGTACAATCAACCAGTAACCAGAGAAAGGAAAAACTCTACCGGAACTAGAAGTAGATAAAACACACCATGGGCCGGACACCAAACACAATGCCTCCGTGTTCCCAGCGCCCCTTGGCTACGCTGAACAGAATCGTGCTAAACGGAAATCAATAATCCACATTTATCGAACATTTATTACATATGGCAATGAGTCTATGAAATTTTACCAGTTACCTTGTGCCCTATTTATTTAATTACTAGCTGAACCATACCACGCTTCACAGAGGCTATTTCAATAAGTACCGAATTAAACAAACTTCATTCTATTTGTAATTTTTTTGATTAACCTTTCTAGTAACGAGTCGACAATTACATAACCAATTTAGCTGTGAGGTCTAGTAATCTAGTAAGTCTATAAGAGACAAACAAAAAAAACATTTTTTTATTTATATATACTGATAAGGATCGTGTTATATTTACAAAAATAAAAACTATCATAGAGCTCTACCATACAGCCCTTATGGCATAGTACCAATAACGGTGGCTGTGTTTCCTCGCTAAATAGCCATACTGAACATCAGAGTGAGAAAAGAACCAGCAATATAGTTACGAGCGGCAAAATAAACCGGTAAATTATATAGCTCTTTGTGGCGTCACTGATAATTATCATCTAGATTAATACGCAATGAGGCGGTAACCAACTAAGAAACTAGAAATACAAATCGCATTCCAATAGCCATTAGTGACTTCAACTTTAGCAAAGAAGCGATAAGTTTGTAGCCTTTGGACTTTAAAAATACAATACAAAGAAAAACATAAGCATTTTATTAGAAGTGTTTCGCAAACATTATATACGAAAATGTAACGAAAATTCTTACCGGAAAAATCTGCCGACAATGCCCATGCCAAATTGCCTCCTATTTGAGTTGTCGGCCAATGGTTCTAGCATAGGTGTATGGATTCGCGCGCCCCCCGCACCCCAGGAGACACTCCTCTCCGGCCTCCTGTACTCCACACCGCCCGAAACTATCGGCGAGCGAGCGCTGAAAACACAAACGCTAAATGTTTATTCGAAAAAGAGAAAGGGTGCATTTACGAGAGGCTTTGTGAAAACCTAAATGGAATCATGTTGGAATAAGAACAGGCGTTTCACTATGTGTGGTTCTGTGACTAAATAGCGCTTTTTTTTTGCGTGAAATAGAATCTTCCATGTACCAAAATTTAAAACATAATAAACATTTAAAATCACTAATTATATAAAACTTCTTCAGTATTTTAACACAATGAGGATTATCTTAGAAATTTATTGTCAGCTGTGATCGTAAGTGAAACAAAAAAACTTAACCAAATACGTGTAAATTGTATTAACTCAAGACTTTTTATTTTATTTTCCTTTATGCACATACCCTATAAAAAGTTCCAAACTTTAATTCATCAGATTTAAGTAAGTATAGGGTTTTTTATCAAAAGGGCCTAATTTAAGGAACTTTTGTTTATTTTGCCTTCGCAAGTCTTAATAATTTATAGTTCTAGATCGGGTATAAAAGTAAGTAGAAGTAAAATTTTATTGCAAGACACCCAATTTGGGTTAAGAGAAAAGTTATTAACGAAAAATACATAAAATATGTCGATAACGAGTATTATGTATAGATAAGTAAACTTCTGAATACGTATGCTTCCTAGACGTATTTTAAGCTATTGACATAACAGACAGAAGTTGTGCCTGAGATGGTAAACAATTGTTTGAGTGTCTACATAAGCTTCTTAAAGATCATAAGAAATGAGTGAGATTAGGTTGTATAAAGGAAATTTTAGGGAACTTATGTATGCTCTACAGATTCTTAAACGGTGTCGTTTAAGAGCGTTGTTGAGTAGTTTAAATATCTAGGTGACATCGAACCCAAGACCTAAACGATAATAAAGCCATCGAAAGGCAGCGCAGGGTGTACCGATACGGGGAAACATTTTGGATCTTAGATCAAGCGCTGTTTGTGTTACTCTTCAGAGCATACAGTAAAAATGGTAAAGGGAGGAGACGATTTACTCAGAAGGTCTTTAACGACTGTTGGGGCTCCAATGATTTCGCAGTGAGTTGGCGGTATTTGGGAATGCTGGAGGACATGATTTCTAAGTCATCCTGCTCCCAAATTGCGCAGAATGCTCAGCATTGAGTCACAATGGTTTTCTGGGAATAATTGCGGATGGAGTCTGTAGTCCTCTCAGTTCACTAACTGGCATATCTTGGGATTAAAGTGATACCGTGATGAGCGGGTTTATAGAAAAATAAATATAAATATATACTAAAATAGTTATAGTGACACTAAAAATATAATAATAGATGAGCTTTTAAAAGCTATATAAGCTTTATAAAGCTTACATAGCTTTTAAAAGTTATTATATATAATGGACTGTATATTGTCAGTGCAAATGATTGAAACGTTAAGGCATGACAGCGTTTGAACGCATACAAGGTATTGCGTTTGCCAAGTGTATAGACTACAGCAAATCCTTCAAACTTAGAAGAGGAACTATTTTCATAATTGAGATATTCACAATGCTGATGATGCTCATGATGATTGTTATGATGATGGTGATGATGAACACAATAATCATAACATGAAATAAACAAAAACATATTACGTTTTTATTAATTTAATTACAATAAATACCAAACGTATATTCTTATTATTCACAGACTTCAAATTTATAACTTACTACTACATCAATCATGTAAGCAAGAAATATATTTAATTTGAAAGGCAATAAATCTTCATATACAGAGGATCGGTTAAAAGAACTTATTTAAACCGAAATCGGAAATACAACTAAAGCGATCTTGAACGGCACGTTTTATTGATCGCTTTGTGGAAACTCACACGGAATACACAAGTAACTGCATTCAATTCTGACCTACTGATACATTGTCCACAAAATAAAAAATTGCTTGTATGCAATACTTAGTATAATAATGTTCTTTATTTTTATATTTATTTAGTAATTAATATAACCAGGGGTTGAGGGGAATAAATCATAGTAGTAGTAGTAGTAACGGACAAGATTCTAGCGACCAACCGATGACTGAAAATCTATTCGAATATGTCGAACCCAAATCCCACAGACAGGTGATAGGAAGCAGGATAACAGTACGCACAATGTATCCATGCATAAGATGCCAGCATTTGTTAGAGCTAGAGAGAACAGTGTGAGCGTCATGGAAACGCCTTGCTCCAGCAGTCGACTTTTGCAGGCTGATGATAATGTAACCAAGTTCTTTTTTAATTTGTAATGAATACCGCGAAACTTTACAACCATTTTATCACATAAAACACGTTGAGGTCTATTCTACCACAACAAAAAGTATAGTAAATATTTTCCGAATATAGCTTACGAATATGCGAAACTTAACATAATCGGTTATGTCAATTGAACAGTGATAAATTGGCCAAATACGAAATTGATGTGAGATTACTTAATTCGATGCGCATATGTTAGTTGGTCCCGAGATTAAATCTGCGATTTCTGCGACCCCTGTCACAAAGATCTGGGTAAAACGATATCTCTATCAGATAAAGAGACATTAAGCTCTTAACATTATTGGAGTAAATCAATCACTGAGACATATAAATATAATATGATATATCGAAAACTTAAAATTAACATTTTCTTGAAATTGATATAAAACTATCCTAATTTCTAATTCTTCGGATTTATAAAATAGCTTCAAATTAAAATTCTTCATCAACAAAATAAATGGTCGATAGTTTTTGAAGAATTCAAAGTTGTAGTACAATGGGAACTCTTGAATTAAAAATATAAGGACCCTTCAGTCATCAAACGATTTGGTTTAAACACAAAGGAATTCAATCTGTTCGCAGTAGTACAATAAGTTTTCCAAACTTCCCGCACCGGCGCTCGCTCGCTTACAGTAAAATGTATAATTATAATTAGAAGCTAATTAATCTGTCAAGTTAGCGCAACATGGCGATATATTAAGACCTCGGTTCTGGCATGATTATTAACTAAAGTTTGAGTCCATGCTTCACTCGACTTTGAGTTACAAAACTTAAACGACTACACTTTAAATTAATTGCCCATTATAAACCAAACAAAAGATAGTGCGTCCTGTTACTTAAGGTTCAATTGAGTAGAAAAAAGTAATTTTATTCCGACTTTGTTCTTTGTACGTCTCGCGTATTCCTCCAACCTTTAGCAGTCTGTAAGTAGTCCACACTGTTGTTTGTATGCCACAATTTTTTTTACTTTCCCGTTTTTTACGACACCTATGAAAGTTTTACGAGAAAAAGATTAGGCTTTGCAATTACTGAATTATAGGTATAAAATTTGTGAACTTATGCATTATATTATTCTCAATCGCATGCTTACAATGTTTTTCTTCATCATTGAGCATATATAAAATTTTCATTTATATAAACTGAAATTATATATTTATAAATAACCTAAAATATAAAAACGTAATCCTCATAGAGACTCTACGGCGACGATCTGTCTAAATCTATATTATTTTGTCTGTACCGTTTTTGTCAGTAGCTGCTATTGTCATTAACTTGACAATTGGCAGACTGTTGAAGCCATCTGCTCCCATCTATTTACACTTTCTCCCCATCTTTTCTATAAAACAACTTCAAAAAAGAAAAGTAAATTGAATAAATTAACTTAAATTTACTATAATATTTAAAAATCTTTTTTAATTATAGATACGAATGTATCTAAAAAAATTAGACTACATACATTCGTGAAATGTATTCCAAAAAATTCAAAAATAAAAAATTTTCCCCCTTATATTCGAAATTTGGAAGTCGTATTTAAAAATCATTATAATAATACTAAATACGACCTGACATAGGTCAGGCATAGCAATAATTCGTATAAACACAGGTTAATAGAAATTATGTGAAGCGTATCTTACAACACTAATATATATTAAAGGAAAATAATAACGTAGTTCCATTCATTTGCAGTTTCCGAAGAAAATAATACGGAACTGAGGATTCGTATTATTTTATCCGCAAGCCAGTCTCGCACTTGACCGGGCTTGTCGTTACTAATTTCAACAAAAGGCTTTGTCTACTGGGCAGATAAATTACATCTACGGCGACTAGCGTGTCCATCATAATTTATAGCGTAATTGCGGTTTTTATCCATTAGCAATGTATTCATAAACGGATATTGCACGCCCTTGCAATGATATCAACTTTGTAATGCAAGTTGTTTGGCTGCTGTAGAATTTATATAATATATCTTTTGAGGATCTTGCAAAGGTTATTCCGCCAGCCAGTGTAAGCAATATTTCAATAAATGCAGAAATTATGTAATCAGAAAGAATGTAAGCACAATTTACCATAGAATCGCATGCGTTCACACCACAATATAGTTGAACAAACGGAGTCATAACATGACTAGGGTAAACATTTTTGGATATAATCAAGTGAATGAGGCTAAAAATTGACACAAAGTCCAGAACCCCAGATTGAAGTTTAAAGTTATGTGTTACCCTTTTGCTCCATCAGCGACGTCTCCATCGTCGTGGTGCTGTTGATTTAGTAACGTCACCATAGGGGGAAGGAAGAACTCGTCGTCGACGTCAACGTCGTCGTGCGGGCCGCTCGCGCTGCCGCGGAACGAGCGCGACCATTGCATCGACGTCGACTGACGGGACCGGCGTGTAACCGCCTGTGCCAAAATAAAAAAACAAGATTAATAGCGTTTTCAAAGATTCATTTTATATAATAAAAATATCGTACTAGAGGACTTAGAGTTAGATAGGAATTTTAAACATGCAAAAGTAGAAATGTTTAATAAATAAAAGCTAAAATTTTAATAGTAGGGAATACTTCTGGCATTCAGTCCGCCTGTATACATTCTCCTATATGTAAAGTTTCGTAAAGAAAAAAATATATATATTTTATTTATGATTACGGTTTGCACTCTGTAATGATCTGTTTGCTGAACCTTGAGTCCGCAATTCAAATTCATTGCGTGTCTTTTATTTGCGCTACCACAAACTGCACTTTAGCATTGTTTCCTGCGCTGATTATAAATTCTGTAACAACCATAATTTATCATGTATGTAATTTAGCAGTAGTTTTTATGCTCAACCTCTCCCAGTGGGAGGACTCTCATAGGTCACAGTAAAAAATGATAAGAAAGTCTGAATATCACGCCACCAAGCGTAAATACAAGTTGACGTTAAAGCATGCGTTCACAAAAGTTGCTTTATTTGCAAGTTAATGCATATTTTTGCAAGCATAAATTTACGTCATATAGATCGCCAATAAAAATCAGTTAAGCGCAAATTATTAACAATATAAATGCATCATCGTATCGGCCATTTTTATCCAATTGCAGTAAGCGTAGATACAGTTACACAAACAGAGCGCGTGGCTCTTCACTTGTTGTGAAGAAGGCTTAGCCCGTGTTTTGTGCAAAGGCGACATGGCGCTCAGTGACACCGGAATCGTTCATATCGCTGGGCTATGCTATCATATGGGCTGTGTAATAAAATCAGATGTCCTCAATGTACGCGTGCTCACAATAACATATTTCAAAGTGAAAAGATGACATAAGAAGCCAATCTTTACATGGAATAGACAAAACTACATTGGATCGTTTTGGACATGTCTTCAATATATCTTTTGGTACCATCTTGGAGACTACAAAAATTTTTAATAATTATATTAATTACATTAACATTGGTAAATTGCCTCCGCAACACAGTAGAAGTTCCCGCAGATCCTACATCTGTACTATGTTTGTAACGTTTTTCTTAAAAATAATAATAATACTTTAAACACAGGTAGTAATTATAAAAACATAATATTGTATGATACACTTAATATTTTACGCTCCATTTTGTTTCTGATAATAAATAGAAATTATAACAATTTTTCATTTTTAATTATTCTTGTTACTTTACTTTAATTCAAATAAAATGTAATATTGATAATGACTTTACAGAGCAAAACGGCGAGCGGCAAAACCTGAGGTATATGTTGACAATACCTTGTGTTACAATGTTATTTAAAACTTATAATAAAATCTTACATTGAATATGTAAATAAAAGTTGCTTTAATTAATGAATAAATGAAGTTAATTTTTTAATAAAGTTACTTTTACGACCTATTTTAACTCTAAGTCACTTTGTTGTACTATACTTTAGCGATTATATTGTAAAACTATATACATAATAACTAAATTCAGGTGTTTCCGTACGTACACAATGTTTTCAAAAACAAACAACGAAGGAAGTTTCATATATTTTGGTCTCTTTGAAAACGACACATAACAAGGCCCCGAGATATAGATTGGCTGCAGATTACCACAGTAACCTACTATAGGTTACATACTGTGGATGTAAGCACAATAGACTAATTTAACTGTTCCCTCATCAGCTAGCTGTCTGATCTTTCTAATGGCACAAACTGCAGAAATTTATTTCAAACCTAGCTCCTTGAAATTATTAAGAGAAAACTGATGTTTCTAAGAAATGTACTAGATGAAAGGTCATTCGTCAAAAATTAAAAAAGAAATATTAGAAGAGGTCACGTAAAATACACGCCGGATTGTGGCACAAAAATTCATAACTGTCACAGCGATCGAAAAACCGTTACAAAATATCCTCTTTACCAGTACGGTTCCTGCAAGGGAAGCGGTTGTATTTCGCGACGTCATATCATAGGCGAGTTCCTTCCGGAGATATTGCCGGCAAGAGCATGCCGCGTCTCCAGCCATTATTTACGACGCCGCCGTAACGGTCGATTCGATCCCCAAAGACATCGCTTTTATAATTTATCGCTCGGAAATATTGTGGCCTAATTCGTTCCCGGCATATTCGGATCACACTTAAAAGAGAATTTTTTTAGGGCACAGGTTAGGTGCGTATGAATAGACGTACTATGTGCCATTTAATGTACAAAGCGCGCTTTAATAAAAAAAAATGTTTTTACTGTCTGATTTGCAATAAATATTTTCCTTCTACTTGTGTTAAGATTCCCAGCTGTGGGTCTTTTTGAACTGTCATTATTAAAGTCCTTAAAATATAACACTATAATATCACCATGCATAAACGCCATCGTTATATCCAATATCTTCTTCTTCTGTTTAACCTACATTTTTAGAACCACTGCTGAATATGTCCTGGCAAAAAAAAGCATGAACGTTTTTTATATACGTATCATAATGGTGGATTGGTGAACGCAATTTTTGTTTATTTTATTTTGACCTGCACCCTATCATTATTCTATAATTTTCGACTGTAAATCGATTGCGAAACGTGCATTTGAAAAAACATTTGTATATTCCCCCATATTCCTTTTATCCTAATTCAATGTCTGCTAAATAACCATTTTTGACCATCCAATAAAATGTAGCTTTTAATGTACTATTAATAATATACATCAAATTCAATGCATACGAATAATTTATTTTCAAATAAGTGTGAGTATCGTAAGTTATGAACAAAGTACTGCGTCGTAGCCTCGTAGCCGCGCCATTTGACATACCGCAGGTAATGTGAGTTGACACGACATAAAGAATATTAAAACATAACTCATTTTAATTTTAATAAATGCTATTAGATGATATTAGTATTTTGATGTTACCCTTTTAAATTACGTTCACTTTTCTGAACAGAAATTAACTTTACCTAAAAGAATGAAATCCCCAGATTTCAGAGATAGGTTCGTATTAAATTAATAGTGACGAAAGTGGATAGACGAAATTCGCTTGAATACCTCCAGTTATGTCAAATCAATACCCGTGAGATATTAGCCTGGGGCTTTTCGGTTGACAGTCAGTCTTTCTGTCATTTGTACTACACTCTACCTCTGCTTATGAGTTCTCTACATACGTACCAACTTTATACCAATTTCTGCCGCCGATCAGCAAAGCAACCTCTTTACATTCCGGTTTGAAAAGTATAGAAATCCAGTACAATTACAGGCTTCAAAACATTTCATCTTATTTCTCAGTGGCGACAAAACATTTCAGAGGAGGCCTGAGCTTTATGGAGGCAGGTTACTGGCTGCTACTTTAAATTAAACTACGTAAAAAGGATACCAAATATATATTTGTAGAAGTAAGCAAAATGTTTAAATGAAAACCACTATAGTGAGAACAAAGTACGATTGTTTCAAATGCTTGTGAACGCTCACTACTATGTAGAACATTAGGAACAGTAACGGGGAACCTTATAACCATTGAAAGTTCAGTACTCTAACAATGAACGTTGGCAGAATTTAGATTGGAACATTAAAAACGGTTATCGTAACATCGTTATAGAAAATGACGATTGACTCTCTCGCTATTTTGCCATTAGTCTGTTATGATACTTGAATAATTCTACAGATTTTACGACGACACATCTTGGATGCTCGCGGCAAATCACGTACTTTAGCGAATGGAATTTCTAGAAAATTATGATCTAGTTTAATTTAATTTGATAGTACTTATTTATCCTTTCACATAATATCACTACAACATTATGATGTTAGATGCATTGATATCATGATTACTGGAAAACATTAATATTATAGTTTTATAAGCTTCTTAAAATCGCTAGAAATGTTTTGTTACCTAGATAATTATGGAATCAACAAAAAAAATCAATTTATTTTTATCTTAAAATTTATCTATTATAATATCTTGTCACAGACTCAAAATAAAACATTGGCATAAAAAAGAAACTGATACTTTTCTTGTTTATAGAAAAGGTACAGGAAACAAAAGAATAAAAATATTTTTCGAAGTAAAAACTTATTACATAACTTTAAGTAAATTCTAATACAATATTTAAATTAATAGGTACTTTTAAAAGCAACTATGACGATAAAGCAGTGCGCTGCAGTATCGTATTTCACATTATGCACCATCTAACCATGGAACAGAACTTCGCTGTCAGTTATTTACCTAACTTTTAAATGCTCCTGCTATAAAACTGGGTTAAGAGCTAACAATGCCACCTGTGGTCATAATGGACTCTGTCAGTTTAGCGGATTAAACTTGAGTAACAAATTAGTTTTGTTTCTATCCTGGAACACATATATGAACTTGTAGAATTGCTTAGTTATTGCGCAAAGCTATGCAGCCATAATGCACGCCTGTTTTATATGAGCCCCGGGTCTGGCATTAGTTCCAATTGGCAGCATAAAGTCTGTATTCGATCAACACGTTGATTTTCCTGATAAAATAATATAAAACCTGTACAACTTTACAGTGACAACTTATTTGTCCTATACCAACCTGATTCTTAGTCATTATAAAGTTGTATGTCCATTTTGCATGTGAGATGTAGTTTTTCCATCCTAAACTACAATGTGACCCCTTGACACAAATGCTAATTTTATCCGCTGGTGAGAGGTACCGGTCCGTCCATATTGTTTTCTACCAAGTTAGGAGGGTTCGCTAGGTCTTATAATAGGCGATAGACTCCCTCTCTGCCTAGGTCTTACCCATGTCTTGTTTGCAGTTTCTCCTGGACTGCAATAGCTTGCAGGTGAGGATGATATATTCTCCCCTATACTTCATTCCCTCATTTCCTCTCTTACATTAGAAATGGTTATTCCGCCTTTATTGCGACAATTATTTCTCTTAGTAGAATTATATAACAATACGAAACAAATTTTACTACACAGCTAATAAAATTACAAAGATCAAGAAGTTTATCATATGTATAAAATCCTTTAAATACCTCTCCATGTGCTTCTGTTACATTAATTTATACTAAAGCGCAGAACCTATTTTAAAGTGCAGTTCGTTTAGGAATGCGTTCTACTTTACCACTTAAGCTCATTGTTCTGCTATAAAACCTTATAGTTCTTGCAGAGTTCTTTTATTTAAAAAAATCTAAATCCTCTCCCAATGCAGACTTTTAGAAACATAATTACAAACAGTAATTGTAATGAAATAATAGGAAATCTTAAGTTGTGGCTTGAATTTAGAAATGAATAACAGAGCTTATTAAGGAGAGGTGCTGAAACATTTTCTGTTTTATTTGAACCTCGATCCTTTAGATGCTTTCCTTTGGTCTAATTATAATAGGTAACCGGAGGCCCACTCCCCCTCCCCATCCCCGAACTCATCCTCCCTTCCATCTCCGAAATACCCAAGGCCGGCAACGCATCCGCAGCACCTCTGGTATTGCAGATATACGTGGGCGACGGTTATCACTTACCATCAGGTGAACCGCTTGCTCGTTTGCCCCCTTTCCCATTGTTAATTTATTTAAATTCTAAGTAAACAGAAATACATTTAATATAACATGACTCACCGTAACAACATAAGAGAGTCCGGTTAGGGTGAGTCTTGCGACGCTGTCCTTCCCGGGGGGCGGCAGCGAGGGCAACGGTGGCTCCTCCAGCGACGCCGGCGCCGGCAACACGTCGGGCCGCTCCCGAACACGCCCCCGCGCCTCTCTTGGTGCTGCACCCGATGCTCCGTACATACTATAGAAAAAAAAACTTGCCTTTGACGTCATAAGGTACAAAATAGTTGCTTCTGAACTATAATTATATCAAAATTTACAAACATTTACAAACAAAATATCATAAAATTTGTGATTTGCTAGTTATTTCTCGGAATGTTTTGCAACCAATAATAATTAACGACATGAATTTAGTAAAGTCAGTAAGGAGTACTTAAGCCAGCCGTTGTCACTTAGAGATGAAATTGATACCATCGGTCATTGCAGTTATTATTATATTGTGTATGATGTTCTGTTATGTGTTAAATTATCTCTTTTGTTGTATTAATTACATATTTATTTCAAACTAGTATGTTAATGCACGGAAATGCGCATAATACCAATATGGCTATTGGTATTATGCGCCTGTTTCGCACATAGTTAATTTTTTTTAAGGTATGGAATAAAGTATAAATACGTGGTCTTGCCTAGAAATGCAGCAAAAAAATAATAGAGTCAGTTAGTTAAGTATCTGTTATAGGCCGTTCAAATACGTACGCTGTGCAGGCAGGCAGTGGCAAGCCCAGAGATGGGCAGCCGAAGTGCGCCAACTGTGCAAAGGCGCACAAGGCCAACGACAGAAGGTGCGTTGTCATACAGCGCATCGCCAGGAAAAGGGGGGTGAAGATCCCGCCCCCCATACCTTCACAGCCGACGCAGCGGAGCCAGGAGGCTACACGCCCGGGGCAGGGAGCAGCTAAGGCGAAGTCCCAGGTGCCACAACCGCAACAACACCAGCGTGTTCTGGACAGGGCACCTGAGGTGGTACTACCAGCACCACCACCACCTCAACCAGAGAGGAGGCACATGACGGGGGCCACACTGGCACCCCCTGCCAATGACCCCATGGAGAGGGGCGCACCTGCTGCCACCCCCCCCCCAGAAAAAGAAGAGGGAAGAGGAAGAAGAGGAGGAAGGAGCCGGCTTAGTCCGAGGCCAGAGGCACCTCAACCCTCATTCCCCCCTACGTTGCCACCATGCAACAACAGCAACAAGGGCCTATAACAGTGGCCAAAGCACCCAACTACGTACCTCAGCATGCGCAGGTGCAAAGTGACGCGAAGATCGCACAACCCTCGAGGGGGAGGATCGAGACCTCCCCTCCACAACCTACCCACATGCAGACGACCATCGAGGCTGCACTAACGCAACTGGTCACCGTCATGATGAAGATCCTAGGCGACGTCCTGACGGTGATGACCACGGGAGCTGACCCCTTATCTGCCAGTATTAACGGCACTGGCCAGACTGAAACTCGCCAGAAATGGCTGGACTGCGGGCCATGTACTGGAATGCTGGCGGCGTCAGGAACCAAGCCGCCAGCCTGAGGACACTCATCCAGCAGCAAGATGTCCAGGTCGTGCTGCTTGGTGAGACTAAGCTCAGGCCCGAGCAGCCATTTAAGATCCCCAACTTCTTCGTATATCGACGCGATGAGATCTCTCCTGAAAACATAGCGTACAGAGGCGTCGCGGCGTTAGTAAGGAGGGATCTGATCCACGAAGAGGTTGAACTGGACGAGTACCAGACAACACGGACCATCGGAGTTCGCTTGAGAGCGGCCGAGAGGGAGTTTTTTTTTTTTTTTTTTATAGAAGAAGGGGGCAAACGAGCGTGCGGCTCACCTGATGGTAAGTGATCACCGACGCCCACGAACATCCACAACACCAGAGGAGCTACAGATGCGCTGCCGGCCTTTAAGGAAGGAATAAGCTCTTTTCTTGAAGGTCCCTAAGTCGTAACTATTCGGAAATACTGCTGGCGACAGCTGATTCCACAAAGTCGAAGTGCGTGGCAGAAAACTTCGATTAAAACGCACTGTGGTGGAATGCCAACCATCTAGGTGGTATCGATGGAACTTCGAATTCAGTCGCGATGTACGATGGTGAAACTCAGCAGCTGGGATCAATCCGAACAGTTCCTCAGAACATTCCCCGTGGAAAATTTTGTAAAAATGCAAAGAGAAGCAACATCTCTTCGCAAGGCCAAAGGATCAAGCCGATCAGAGAGCTTGGTCGCCGACAATTCGAGCCGCTCGACGTTGGATGCGGTCAAATGGAAGGAGTTGGTACTGGGGTGCCCCTGCCCAGAGATGAGAACAGTATTCCATGTGGGGCCGAACTTGCGCCTTATAAAGTTGCAAACGGTGGACCGGCATGAAATACTGTCCCGCTCTACAGAGCACACCAAGCTTTTGGAGGCCAATTTGGCCTTTCCTCCAAGTGACCACGGAACTGAACGTCGCTCGATATGTCAACGCCAAGGATTCTGATACTGGCTGATGCAATAAGTGGAATGTTCTCAAAAGAGGAGAAACGACAAAGGGATTCTTTTAGCGGTGAACGCGCAAACCTGTGTCTTTTGGGGTTGAATAGGACCAAATTACGTCGACCCCAATCCGAGACTTTGAATAACAAGGTCTCGACTTCAGACACAAGTTTGTTCCGGCACTCTTCGACGTGTTCCCGAGAAATATTCGCACGGCCTGTATATAGGGCATCACCCGTGCTGTCGTCTGCATAGCAATGAATGCTACTGATTTGTAGCATGTCGTTGATATGCAGAAGGAACAGAGTGGGAGATAGCACACAGCCTTGTGGAACACCAGCATTCACGGGTTTGGGGTCCGAGCATGCACCGTCGACAACAACCTTGATGCTCCGATCCGTGAGGAAGCTGGTGACCCAGTTGCACAATCTCTCAGGAACCCCGTAAGATGAAAGCTTTGAAAGAAGCGCTTTATGCCAAACCCTATCAAATGCTTTCGCTACGTCCAGACTAACCGCCAAAGCCTCCCCCTTAGACTCAACTGCTTCTGCCCATCGGTGAGTCAGGTAAACTAGAAGATCACCAGCTGATCGTCCGCGACGGAAACCGTACTGTCGGTCACTGATCAGCTGGTGTTCCTCCAGGTACCTCAGGAGCTGGGTGTTGATGAGTGACTCCATTATTTTAGATAACAAGGGGGTGATGGCAATAGGCCTGTAGTTGGACGGATCAGAGCGGTCGCCTTTTTTGGGTATTGGATGCACAAATGCTGCACAATTGGAGGGATTCCGTCCGGCCCACTCGACTTATGAATGTCCAGGGAGCGGAGTGCCTTTCGCACTGAGCTCTGCAGAAACTGAATTTCCGGCATGGAGCACTTACACCACGGGATGGTAGGTGGAGAGTTTCCCCGGTCATCAAGAGTCGAGTTGGATGCAAAAAGAGAGCCCAAGAGATCGGCTTTCTCTTTTGCAGTATGGGCCAGCGAATCATCCTCCTTGTGTAGAGATGGGAGAGATGGCTGTCAGAAATTCCCCTGGACAGCCTTGGCGAGAGACCAGAATGCGCGGGATCCCGATGGGAGGCGAACTAGTCTCTCGCCAATTCTGCCAATGTGCTTTAACTTTTCCGCAGCGATAACTCTTTTGAAGGACCTGGAGGCAGAGTTGTACTCGTTTTAAGAGCACTGGTTTTGCATCCCGAGACGCCGATGCATCGGCCCAGGCCTGGTAGCACTTCCGCTTTCGGCGTGACGCTATTTTGCAGGTGCGACCAAACCAAGGCTGGGATTTACCTCCGACAGGCACTGCAGAGAACGGAATAAAAGTTCCATTCCTGAAGTACCACATCGGTGACAGAATCTGCAACGACGTTGGGATCATCCAGCGAGAAGCAAACCTGCCCCCATGGGTAGGAAGCAAAGAAAGACCGCATTCCATCCCAATCTGCCGACCTATAGTGCCACACACGGCGGAACCCCGCAGATCGCGTTCGGGATCGGCGCGCGATAAACACTACACTCCGGATCAGACAGTGGTCCGACGAGCCAAGAGGGGCATCGACTGAGACCAAATATCCGTCCGGGTGTGAGGTCAGCAAAAGGTCCAACAGGAAGGTGTATGACCTTCCACGTCTGGGATCCGCGTCGGCGAGGTTACCAGTTGTGTCAGGCCATATGCTAATGCAAAGTCGTGAACAGATCTCCCGCATGATCGGTTATGCGAGAACCGAGCCAATCGGTGTGGTGGGCATTAAAATCGCCGAGAATCACGATCTCTGCGGATGGGATCTGTTGTAGCACGGAATCTGTAGCCATTTGGATGTGGTCGATGAGTCGGTCAGTTACGGTATTACCGCTATGGGACCTGTAAAGGCACGCATAGACGCGCGGATGGTCGTCGCTGTCGATGCGCAGCCAAAGGGTAGAAAGGTCCAAACCTTCAAGACTACCGAGGCGTCGAGAACAGATATCATCTCTGACGTATACGCAAACTCCGGCACGGGGCACAAAGGAGTGTTCCAGTTTGTACCCCGGGTAATGGAGATAAGAGGTATCAGCCGGAGACGATATCTGAGTCTCTGTAAGAAAAAGCAAGGCCGGCTTCGCCGTTTCAAGATGGTAATGAACGGCGCTAAGGTTCGAGTGGAGTCCCTGATATTGCAGAAATCCACGGCGAGCGCGGTAGGGGATGCCATAGTTTCTTTGCTGCGTTTGCCTCGAGTAGGAAAGAAAGAGAGCGGAATATTGCCCCCCCCCCCAGAATACGCGGGGCAGACTGAGCATCCACGATTAGGTAGCGTAGGAAAGCCTGAACGTGGATGCTCAGTGAGGGATTCTCCAGAACCGTAGGTACTGGTACCCTCCTGGGGTAGCTCAAAATTATATACCGCTACCATATTTGGGGAGGGGGGAGGGGGGAGAGGGCCTCCGGTTACCTCACTCACCGCACGAAACGCAGAAGCACAAGATGCCTCTACTTCACGCCGGTATTCTGCGAGGCCGTGGTACTTATCCGGACGAGCCGGCCCATTCCTGGGACGGCAAAAGCCGCCGCTTGGCTCTACCACGAAAGAATATACGCATATACGCTGCGTACCGTCCCCCCGGTACCCCCTTTTGCCCCTCGGACATCCGAACGGTACTTGGAGGGAGCTGCCCAGCCATCATAGCGGGAGACTTGAACTCCAAACATCCCGCATGGGGGTCGAAGATCATAACCCCCCCAGGCAGGCAGCTGTACGAAGACGCGGAGAACGGGGGATATGAGGTGTTAGGACCAGATGAGCCGACACATACCCCCGTTCAATCGTACCGCCGTCCGGATGTCCTAGACATAGTAGTATGCAAAGGCATAATAAGCCCGGTTCAGGTGGAGGTGCTGAACGATGTGGATACGCAGCACCTCCCCATACTTGTCACCAGACTCCGTAGTGCCCAGAGGACCCAGTAGGAGAACCAACTGGGCGGCCTACCAAAGGGCACTAAGCAACATGGACTACGGCGCGCCGATCCACACAAGCGATGACGTTGAGGTGGCCGCGCAGTATCTAACAACTATGATACACAATGCGTATAGCGCGGCCACGGTGGAAATCGGTAGGACATGCCGTAGAAAAAAGCTCCCAGTTGGGATAACGAACAAACTCAAGAGGAAGCGGGCGCTGAGGAAACTCTGGGCTCGCACTCGTTGTCCCAGAATCAAGAAGGAACTCAACCAGCTCACGGAGGAGCTGTCGGAGGAGATAAAAGCCGACAGGGGGGATGAGTGGGACCAAAGGGTAGACGAGGCGTCTGAGAAGCCGGCCTCACTCCATCTCCTCAGCCGATAGCTCACCAAAATATCAACTCCGGTATGCCCACTTGTAGACAACGAGGGGCGTAGACACTACGAAGCAAAGGACCGGGCAGAGATGCTCGCAGAGCACTTGGAGGGGCAATTCCAAGCGAACATTGCCGAACCCACCCTCGCTGATCATTACGCAACAGTCGAGCACCGCGTACAGGAATACCTCATGACGCCGGCACCAGCACTGCGCGGGGAGGACCTTATCTCCCCAGCAGAGACAAGGGGAGCCACCGCACACCTGCCGCTGAAGAAAGCGCCCGGTCATGAGGGCATAACAACCATGGCCATAAGGCAGCTACCTAGGAAAGGAGTCGTAGCGATCACCCGTCTTTACAACACGGTGATCAGAACGGGACACTTCCCCCAGGAGTGGAAGAGGGGGAAAATCATCGTGTTGCCGAAAGCTGGGAAAGATAGGAAGCGCCCATCCAGCTATCGGCCGATAACGCTACTGCCGTACCTCGCGAAACTCTTTGAAAGGCTCCTGCTGCGGAGGATCAAACCATGCATAGAGCTGCGTGAAGAGCAGTTTGGTTTCCGTAGCGGGCACTCTACAACATCGCAGCTGGCCCGTGTGCTACACTACCTCGCGACCGAATCCCATCGCGGTCGCGTATGTGTCGGAGTCCTCCTGGACATGGAGAAGGCCTTCGACAGGGTCTGGCACACGGGACTTATCTATAAGCTGATAGAGCACACTACCTTGCCGCCATCGCTGATACGGTTGGTAGCGTCATTCCTAAAGGACAGAAAGTTCTATGTATCGGTCGAGGGAGCTGAGTCGGCAACACGATCCATAAAAGCAGGAGTCCCGCAGGGTAGCTGCCTCTCACCCCATCTGTACGCGGTATTCACGAACGATATCCCCACACTGGAAGGTCGCGTCCAGGAGTGGGAGGACGACGTAATGCTCGCACTGTACGCTGATGACAGCGCATATTTCACTTCATCACGCCGGGTAGAGATCGCTGCGAGGAGGATGCAGCGACTGCTCGACCTGCTACCAGAATGGCTGGATAAATGGAAAATGGCGGTCAATGTCGGGAAGACGACCGCCATAGCCATTAATCGCCGAGTACGCGTACCACCCCCCCTCCAGCTAAGAGGAGAAGAGGTGGCGTGGAGCAATACCATTACCTATCTTGCAAGATAGACCGCGCCCTTCGCATGTCTCCCCAGATCGACAACGTCGTAAGGCATGCAAGGGCAGCGACAGCGAAACTTTACCCAATATTGACATCTAAACTAACAACGCGCACCAAGATAGGTATATACAAGACGTATATACGCGCACGCCTAACATACGCAGCGCCGGCGTGGTACGCGCTTACATCGGGGACGCAACGAAAACGTTTGCAGGCGCAACAGAGTCTGGCTCTCAGGATGATTGTGGGAGCTGGCCGATACGTCAGAAATGACGTAATAGCCAAAGGGCTCCGCGTGGAGTCCTTAGAAGAGTTTGTGGTCCGTTTAACGCGACGGCTGTTCGACAGAGCAGATAACGGACCACACCAACACCTCCATAACTTGGCGCCCCTCCACGCCCGTCCACCTGAAGGACGGCCACTCCCACGCGAAATCCTGCCACCATCAACGCCGCCAGGCCGAAGGGGGGCCAGAGACGAGCGTTAGCCCGACTACGCCCAGGCGTGGTGAACAAGGACTAGACATCTACAGAAAAACCACGAAACAGTGGACCCAGGACCGGGGGAGCCGTTGCCCCCCGAGATGACGTCCGGGTAAAGAGGGTAACCTCGAGGCCCGTGACCTGCCGGAAATGGCAGATGACCTAGCTAGCTAGTTAGTTAAGTATCAGATATTAAGCTTTTAGCTCGGTAAAGGGATATCATGTTCTATGCACCTTATTTTATTGAGAATTTTATCCCTTATAGATCATTATTCGCCAAATTAAGATTTTTCTATATCCACAGTTTGTGATATCCAGACAATATCAAAACATCAATGAACTTTTTCACTTCGTTCGAAACAACTACAAAGAGTGCCTGTTATTTTGTCTCGTATGTAGATTAATGTTTGCAATGATTAGTTCCATAACTTCCTAATCAAAATTTGTTGAAAAAATTTAGTAAAAATAGACCGTGCTAAATGTTTATTTAAAGAAACCAATTTTGGTACAAAAATCCCATAAAATACTTTCTTTGATTTAATAATGTCGCTAGCAAAATCTAGTTTGTAATATAAATTTAATTTTAATAATAATTAATTATAAATTTTTAATTAAAATTGATTTATTAATATAAAAAAAACGTCTTTGTAATACAATGCCGAATAATAAACGTACAACCACCAGTCTTTTAAGCGTTTACTTTGGGATTATTTTTTATCGACGCAATAGTAATTCAGTTGAAGAATTTTTTTTTTGGTTTTTATTTAACTTTAATTGACAATTATAATACAATATAAGAAATCATCTATGTTTACTTACGTAATATATTTATATAATGAACAACTATAATAACATGTAAGTACATGTACCGTCATATATAAGTATTGTATCGTAATATATTGTTTGAGTATATAAACATAATATTTATGTGCACCCTTTAACATTTTTTGTGTTGTTCAATCTAATGGTAGACTGGTAGACAACACCTCTTGGCATTAGGTCCACCTTTTTGATCTGTTATGTGCAAATAAAGTTTAAATAAATAAATAAATAATACCACCCATGATAAATTATACAACGCCTGCTAATTAGAAGCAACTGTAATACATAGGTGTAATGGTGGTTAAAAGTAACTAGCCTATTCTTAGGGTTGGGGTGATATACGATCTAACAGTCCATCTGATGGTAATTAGCTACTGCAGCCCATGGGCACCTGCCAACATCTGTAGAGGTTACAGATAGGTTGTACCAAACACTTTAGCCAAGTCGATTTTTCTTAAATAAAATTAATTATATTTCTTCTATAGCATAGCAGACCAGAAATTAGCTTTCTTTTATTTTTATTCGACGTTCAAAACTTTATCTGATGATGATAATGATGATACAAAAGCTACTTCAATAAATCCAAGTGTCGAAATTTTTCGTGTAATTACAATCATTTTTTTCAATGTAATAATGATTTCTACGACATTGATTTACCCACGTTACAATACAATTAATATATACACACATGTTACACGAAAATCGTGATGGCGCACATAACTTAAGAGGTGCCGTCTAATAAATATTTTCTACTGAGCTTGTTGGGGCCGGCAGTCTCGACGAATATAAAAGAAATATTCAGCCCGATAGCGAAACCAACTTAGTTTTTTCATGTCAGCGATTGAGTTGTATGTTTTTTTTTTAATTCAATAGCCGCTTGTCGCACTCGTACACGATTTTCGCCTACGCCAGTATTATTCACTTTTTTTCACAGCACATTCGACGTCCTAAATAAATTATCAGTTTTGAAATAAAATTGACGGATAACGATAGGAAACGGATTGTGTATTAAACATAATATTTACGTATTTGTATATATATATATTATTCATTCATTCATTCGTCAAATATTGTATGTTACGTATTGTTGCTGTTTGTTTCAAAGTATAGAAGTGTTGTAGAGTTCTTGGGCTGTGTTAAAACTCATTTAACTCATTTAACATCAGTGAATGAACTCTATAGCATCACGTGAATACATCGCCAGTATCAAGTTTCAAAGAATAAAGGCTAAAAATAATATGTAGTAGCCCAGGGGTCAGAGCGTTCACTTTAGTTTAAAGAAGCGTAAGCGAGAAGAACGTAAGAGTTCTATCGCTGGCCAGCACCACTAAAATTGTTATTAACAATTTTAAGTGCTGTATTTACCACATACTCGGCGGTGAAAGGAAACATCGTGTGAAAATCTGCATATCTGAGAAAAAATTTAAAATATTATTTCTAGGATATGTGAAGTCCGCCAACCCGCACTGGAGCAAAGTAGCGGGACCTTCCCAGCTGCAAAACACTCTCAGATATTTAAGAAGGAGGCCTTTGCCCAGCAGCGGGTACTTACTGGCTGCTACTTTACATTTTTATTTATAACATGAAATATACTAACATAAACTGAACAGAGTAGAAACATTATACTTAAATAATGATGATCCAAGTCTACACCGAATGGTCCCTATGCCCGGAGACGCTTTCATTCTGTATAATTTTCTTTGTATGAGAACATCGAGCCGTCGTATGTTACTAGGCGTGGGATAGTCAACTATGTAGTTTAGCATTGTGATCAGATGGGCCTTTATACGTGTAATGAGCCTCTTACCATAACGCCGATCCGTAATGGACGGAAATGTTGAAAACTATTTTAAAGAAATGGCTTATTATAAACGTGCCATTATCATCAATCCATCCAAGTATCCCTTTACACAGTGTAAAGGGATACTTTAATAACACTTTTTATAAAGTCTATGTTTTTACCAATTTTTTTTAAATTATTGATAGGAAAACTTTGCGCACTTCGTGGGATTTTGTTGTTAGATTGATCCATGAACGAGTTGACAGACTCTTTACAGTCTAGTAACTGACCTCACAAATCTGAGTCAGTTTCTAGTATTTACATTATGAATACCATTCTTATTAAATGTTGATATGTTTTTATGAAGCCAAGGGTAGAATATTTATTTCTTTAAATTCAACTCTGAAATATTTTCTAGAATTAAGATATAATAATATAGCTCTTATGGCCTTCTTTTGTATAAATAATATTGTTCCAATATCAGTCGCATGTCCCCACAGCTAAATACCATAAGACATTACGCTGTGGAAATAAGTAATATAAAATATCCTAGCTGTTTCAATATTAGTAAGACATCTTATTTTTCTTACAGCTTATGCTACGGAGCCAAGCCTGCTAGAAAGTTTGGATATATTGAAGAATACCCCATTGAAGCTATGCATCTAGAGTTATTCTAAGAAAAACAGTGGTATCCACAAGGTCATCAAATGTCTATATCCATACGCAGGAGCCAAGGCGTAAGTTTAAAGAGCGCACTTACTAGGTTCTTCGGTTTTTACGTGCGGTCAAGCGTACGTAGCACTGTCAACGGTGACGGTATCAACGCTCAGGATTCCGAAATTGCTGAATATAATCGATTAAGAAGCATTTACTGCTCAGAAATTACAAAAATGATTACATCAAAACTGATAAGAACCCAGTGGGCTTTGAGAAAATCTTCTAAAATCATTAAAATGACAAAAAGTATATGCTAAGCCACACATCGGATCCTCTACACTGTAAAAAGTTGTGAGATCCCGTGCCCTCTCTGGCATTTTCTTATTACTGAATCGCCAAATCACGATCTTTTTTTATATAAATAAAGTTGTATAATACGTGCCCCTTCAATTTAATTTTAAAAGGTTTCTAAGATATACTATCATGCAATTGAACTTGAGCTGTCGTGATCTTACAGCTTTTCATAGTCAGTTTGAAGAAACCGAAAAATTATTTGACATTATTTGTATAAATTTTCCATGTATCTGACCTTCAGAATAAAAGAGTCCTACGTAAGTGATCCACATCAATTATCTCACCCGCTTTCACATATCCTACACATTTTCAGCGGTCGCGCAAATTGGCGTTCATCCTTTTGTCTATTTTTCCTTAAGTTCGGTTCTGTCTCTTTTAAATAAACAATCTTTTTAAAATTTTAATATTTACGAGTTGAAGAGTTCCAGGTTTCAATATTCATTTAAATAAATATAGGAATTATTAGATCTCCCGACTTATTTCTATTCATATTCAACTATTTTTATTGTAGTACAGCAAGTCTATAAGTAGTATATATCTATACTCTATAAGTATAAGTATCTATACTCTATAGCCAATAAGTAATAAAAGTCCATGTTAAATATTTTTTATAATTATAGTAATATAAGGTTCACAGGTTCAATTCATAACACATGTCTTTAAATAATGTTATTTTTTCCAGCATGCAGGTTGCTATACGATGTTCTTATTCATTGCAACTCGCATATTTAACCTGTACTATTTTTAGTTTCCTTTTCAAATATTAGTTAAACAGGCAAAATATACCCTAGCTAGCTAGTTTTTACTATTATTACATAGTTTGCGTTTACTTGCGATTGTAGAAAATCAAAAAAAGCACCCTTATGAGATTATTTAAGGAAACTATTTACGTTTATCATACAACTGTTAAGGACTACGACTACATAGGAAACGACTAGTGTTGAGGAGTGACGTCACTTGTGCGAGGGCACCGGCAATGTGCCCACGAACCCGCTTACTCAGCGTCGTGAGTGACGAGCAAACCTTCTTTTTTTATGTTACAGGGGACAAACGAGCAATCTGCTCACCTGATGGTGAGTGATTATCGTCGCCCACGTATATCTGCAACATCAGAGCAGCTGCGGGAGCGTTGCCTGCCTTTAAGGATATTTGGAAGATGGGAGGGACGATGGGATGGGTGTTAGGAGAAGGAGGAATAGGCCTCCGGTTACTTCACTTTACATGCTTCTACTTCACGACGGTTTTCTGCGAGATCGTGGTACTGCCCCGGTCGATTGTACGATTAATATTTTAGGTGTTGTTTGGTTTATAGGTAATTTTGGTTAGGAACGGCCAACTCTGAACAGGAGAAGGAAAACTTAGTCTCAAAAACTTTATTTTTAATTTTTACAAAATCAAATTGACAAACTACAACTTCATGTCTGCCCCATCCTAGAGTATTTTCGTAAACACGGAAGCGCGGAGGAAGAGTTCTTGCGTTTTTCTTACACAAAGGCGGAGAAGATCCATTTTCCGCAGCGCTACAATTGCAGTAATATATAACTGAAAACTTCAAAAACCCTCCCCCTTTCCCCTCCCCTTCTCTTCAAAATGTTGCCACCGCTAAAGTTCCTACTTTTTCATCATTATCCGATTAACGGACATATGTATTTGTTATTCTTACGATTATCAGACGAATAATTATAATAATATTTTTATTCATCCGTATTTAGAACGATTAGCAACAGGCTTTAAATATAAAACATAGTCTCTAGTTTGAAATCCCGTGTTTTGCATGTTTAATTAATTTAAAAATGTTTTAGCAAAGGCATAAAGTAGGCCACGAATAAAAAAATATGTGTACAACATTTTCTTTATTTATTCTCGATGAAATAAAAAAGTTACTTGAATAAGTCCCAATCTCGAAACGTTTCGAGTACCTAGATAAATTTCAACTCAAAAATGTAATCATTTTCCTTCGCTTCTTCTTGATACGCAAACTCTGCAGTAATAATTAAAAACACTCACACTCAGGCTGTATTCGTGTATAACCATAAACATGGTGCGTTCGCCACTGATTTTTCATTTACAAATGGTCCTATTTGGTTAATTAGCAGACTAATAACAGTATCACACATCTAGACACAAGAGTAACTTCTAGAGAATCTACTAACTCTAACAAGCACCTACGTAGAATTAGTACCAAAGTTTCCAATTCGACAGAGCATGCAAAGTTCTCGGTACTCAGCAGTCAAGAATTAACAAGTACATTATTAGACTCCTCGTGCGTCCGGAAATCCCGGAGGGTAAACAACGCAGCTAGTCTTTCATACGACTTTACTGCTTACGTCTGCTATAAAAGTACATTTTCCGATGTGACAATGTTACCGTGTTGGCCGGCGTATGCGTGGGCCCTGGTTCACGGTCTACACGAGATTTATTCGTGCATAAGTTCGTTTCTAAAATTCGACCCATTCCACCCTTATCGATGATAGGCCAAGCCGAGGAGTTGTAACTCCTTTGGAACAACAGTGTATATACCATCAACATTGTTTACATCTTTTTCTTTCCCACACGTGAAACCACAAAAAAAAAGACAACTGACATACTTTAGAAAAATTAAAATCAGCGTAAATTAAACAATAGTCTTTGGGAATGAACAATTACGTAGCAAATTAATGAGAAATCATTTGTTTGTTTCTTTAATACTTTATAATAAATAAATATGTAAACCCTATGTTGTATCGGATACTGTGATCACTGACCCGCCTTCGCCGCCTGCTCATTATGACAAATCGTCCTATTAAAAGAGATCTGTGTTCAATGTAATAAATAAAAAAGAATAAATAAAAGTAATAACATTGTTATCAACAACATTATTCATTCATTAAAAAGACAGAAAATTATCCTCATTATTACAGTCCTCCAATATTTTATTAAGTATAATGTTTACATGACATCATCGTCTGATTCGACAAACAGCTATAAGCTCCATTTGCAACCGGAAGCTATCACCAGTGTACCCTGAGACACTCGCTTACATTATGCGATGTCCTCCATGACTTTATATTTTATCCCTTCTCTTAAATTGTATGCGTTGTAAGAGCCAAAGGACATTTACAATACACTCAGAGCTAGAAAATCATACAAAATATCATCAGAAGTAAATAATACTTGCTAATAGGTAATAATACTTGGTAATGTTCTACACACAGGCCTTGATGATAACTACAATGCATATTCGAGTTAATCACGACATTCAGCTCTAATTCCGTAATTTTCATTAGTAACTAAATTGCATAATCATGAATCGCAAACACGTGCATTGCATGCCATGCACTGTTTTGAGCAGTAAATGCGCAATAGATATGCTACACAACTTACTTGTGAAATCATATTTTTGGTCCGATATAAATGTTTTATAATTTGACGGTAATATTTTAACATCAATTAAAAGGCAACTAATATTACAGACGTGAAATGATGAATGCTTGGACGTCGCCCAGTCACGTTTAAATTGTGACATCATTTAACCTCACACAGGTTCATAGTGAGGCTAGTATTAAAATTACGAAATTAATCATTTATGTCTTTTCACATAGAAACATACTGCCGTGTGCTGACGATCTGAATGCCTAGTGATTAGGGATTCCCATGTAGAAGGCTTGTATCAACGAGTTTTCAGAAACTTATACATGTATATAATGTCGTTCGCCTGGACACATCTCTTGGTGATTGGCTCCACCTCTGCCGAGGAGACATCTGGTTAGGTACTACAGTAAGACTATAGTCTTACCTATTTCTGACGCCAATCAGCAGTGCATCCACTATTGAGCTCTAAGTTCTAAGGGTCTGAGCCAGTGTAATTACAGGCTGTGAGGGATTTTAATCCTGAAGGGTGACAACGCATCTGTAGTCTCCTTCTTAATTGAAGTAGTTTGCAGGTTTGTTAGTTCATTTGTCACCCCGATCTAATAAAAAGTTAAGATGGCGACAAGCTCACCTCCGGTCACGTTATTCCTAATATTGTCGTGAGAGCTTATTGTTAATGTTAAATATGATTATCCCCGTCTCTTTCTGGTGTGTCTTAAGCGTTGACTATAGGAAGTGCCTGCAAATTGTTATTGACTCGTGGATTGTTGAATAACTATTTCTAAAATATCTGATCGAATATTCGGGCGGCTGGGTCTAGAGTTTCTGCCAAGAGTGATGGTAAAAATAAGTTTTGGGTGTAGGCTATGTCCAACAGTTAATAGGACGACGACGGTGATGTCGAAAGAGAATGTGCTTTACATGTATTACATGCTTCATCCAAAAAAACCGAGCTGAGGAATTTTTTATTAAAATTGTCATATTTCAATGATATTATGAATTATATATACAAATTTTAAATATGGCAGCAGCAACCCGCAGCTTCTCGCATGGTCACAATCTTGCTTCATGAGAACTCTTAATTGAGATAAAATATTTGATAATAATCTATGTATATCTCTGCCAAATTTCACTTTTATCCTTTCACTACTTTAAGCGTGAGTAAACAAACACTCTAATTTTTAGGAAAATTTAAGTAAAAGTCTGATCAAAACTCGAAAAGTTTCTTTAAATTAAAACCGTTTAAATGAATGTACGTACGAATTTAAAGATTTTTTTTTAACGAAATAAACTGAACGAACATCTATAAGATAAAGCGTCGTACTCATTAGCTCAATGTATTTGATTTGATAAGAAACTGGAATACGATATTCTTGCAGTAGAACGAAGTCAATTATATTTTCAATCGTTCCACCGGGCAAGTGACCTATTTCAGATGAAAAATAAAACGTAAAAACTAAAGAAGACGACTTGAAAAAGTACATTAGAAAGTTTAAAATATCTGAAGAAATATATATATAAATAAAGGACTTTAATTTTCTGTTGATACTCTATACTGTACTCAATAAAAAAAGCTAAAGCTAAACCAATTTTTTACATTGTATTTACATAATATTACCAAAATTTTAATTGGAGGGTGTATATCTATCTATCTTTTTCAAAATCAAAATCAAAACTTGTTCCTAAAACAAGACCTTCATCTTTTTACAATCAAACTAAATCTGTACGTTAAATATATATTATATATAATAATTTATAATATTAAAAATATACATAAATAGATAATATTTATACTTAGTGGCAACTACGGTATAAATATCATCGACGTGGTTACGTCTTGTTATTTTTAGTTGTCATAACCTGATTTCTAATGAAAATCCCTGAATATGAAATTGTTGCGAAGCCCTTTCCATTACTGTTTCAAATCAGACGTAAACTTCCAAAGTTTATAAAGCTTGTAAAAACCTTTCTTTCAAAAGTTTTACGAAATCTTTTAACAAACTTAATTATGGCTAAACTAGCCTATTAATTCTTATAAAATTGATACAATTAAATGAATAATGCAGCGTCCAAATTCCACACGGTTTCACGGTACCAACAATGTGTAGCAAGCTAAGGGAGTGCAATCTAACCAATATCTCCTAAAATTTTATTTTTAATTTGTATAAGACATAAATTGTTTTAAAATCATACTTGCTCATAAAATATTTTATCATCAATTAACTGAAGTACACCAATTTAATATTGTTAAGTTTAAAAACGTAATAACACTCTGGAACCCAGCGGCTTGTTTGAAAATGTATATATTAATTTATTAATCTCAATTAAGATAGAAAATATGTTGTTTAAACTCACCTAATATCATCATCATCTGCATGGTGATCCGGTGGCAAGTCGAGTCGAAGGTCACCAAGAGCCCTTGCTGCATGTCGTCTCCGTCTCTCATACCATAGTCTCCTTTGTTCCCTTTCATTGCCTCTTTGCACTCCAAAGAATGTCTGAGTTTCCCTTTTAATATAATCACGAACTGCCACTGTATGTGCTCTGCGTAATCTAACGCCATCTTCCTGAGCGGGTTGGGGCGCGGGTTCGGGAGGTGGTTGGACGAGTGGGATTGGTGGCGCAGAAACTACGCGAGGTGGTGAAGACGGCACAGGAAGGGAAGGGGCAGACGCATTCGTTGATGTTGACGAGCTTTGGCATGCAAGTTGTGACGCCAATAACCCAGCACTGGAACGCCTGTAACAAAATGATTTTGCTTGGATTATATATTCATTTGTTGTTCTTTATGAATTTTTTAAAAGGCTTTGGCTAAATTTTTCTTGTAAACGGTAAAGTGTAACAGTATAGACAATTAAAAGAAGAACTTAAGTAAATTAAACGTCAATAAATTGTACCTAAATCATAACGACAGAGTATAAAACTAAGAGTTAGTGTTAAACTAATATATAATAGATCTTAAGTCCGATTTGGGTCAATTTCTTGTGTATAAAATGTTATTGCTGAAATAACAAAATACCCCGCAATAGACACTTGAAGACTGGCTCCAAAATTCGTTATTCCGGCGGGTTCGTCAACGTTAAATTGCCGGGATTGATTCGGTATTTCCGACTGCAATTCCATCGCAAATCAATTTTCAATAATTGAAAGTCGATAATTGAAAATGGCTCTGAGTAATAGGAATTTAAGGCTTTACAACATCACGCGTAACTCGATCAAATTATTGCAATGATGTTTGGGTGCTTTACATTAAGAAAAAAAAATCGCCACAAATGGAAGACTACAACCATCCGGTGTGTTACATTAAGATTTTATGCCCAATGAAAGAGGTACGTTTTTTTTAATAAATAATAACAAACTCTTTCTTACGACTCACTTTCTATGACAATATTTTTATTTAGGTATTTTTCCTTTTTTTAATAAGAATTTCAACTTTAATGTAACATAAGCATCATGAATTCATAAACCAAATAGAAAGATATAATCTTTCTATTTGGTTATTCTAAGATATAACTTACGAGTGTACCGTTCCGATTTCACAAGGACAAATCTGTAATACATAATTTAACACATGAAATGTTCTAAATAATAATGAAAACTGCATTGATATCTTCTTAGAAGTTTATAATTTATAAATATACACGATGGCGACTTCATTTTATATTATTTAAAGAAGGTAATGTTATCGAACATTTAAAACTTGAAATGTTTATAATTATTGTAAGCATATGTAACAGGGGTCTCCCTAAGATAAGAACCTAGACGTATATAGGGCTTTTGCTGCTGCTCGAATGGGCCGGCTCGACCGGATTGGTATCACGGGCTTGCAGAATACCGGTGTGAAGAGGCATCTTATGCGTCTGCGTTTCGTTCGGTGAGTGGGGTATCCGGAGGCTCACTCCCCGTTCCCATCCCCCTCCTCATCCTCCTTTCCATCTCCCAAATACCCTTAAAGACTGGCAACGCACCTGCAGCTCCTCTGGTGTTGCGGATATACGTAAGCGACGGTAATCACTTACCATCATGTGCACGGCTCACTCGTTTGCCGCCTTTCCAATGAAAAAAAAAAAACTATCTCTATAGTTTGTAGTAAGAAATTTAGGAAGCAACTAATCGACTGTAAATCCATTTAAAGTCAAGCCTGTGAATGTGACACGGCTATAGTTCATCACATCTAGGATAGGGTCCCGAAATTATATAATATAAGCATAAGCAGCAGGATCTTATTACGACCTATCGTAGACATCATGTGCAGTAAAAAGTCGTAAACATAATCACGACAACTACTGCAAAAGCAAGTTGCATTAAGTAAGCAGTCAACTCAGTTTTTCAAGTGTGCTGACTAGTTGTTCTAATCTATCGGCAGGTTGAAAAATAACTGACTAAAAACATTCAGAGATTCTGGAAAATAATACAACGTGAACATCTAAAATTTTATGAAAACCTCTAGAACTTAATTCTCAAAATGCTAGTTAACCAGCATTACATGTGCAATATATGAAACATTAGTTTTTAAAATCAGCCTAAAACAAAACCACTTTCACGTAGAAATTCAGATGTCGTTTGAAGTTAGCGGGTCGAACGATCAAAGTACGTCTTTAACAATGTTGTCGCCTTCATTCCATTCCACTAAAGCCTCTTTATTGCCAAATGCTGCCAAAATGTTTAACTACGGCTTCAAGTTATTATAACCTACTTAGGAATTTTGAAACTGTCGCTTTATTGTCGTATCAAATCGGGCATGGACATAAGTACTTTTAATAGAAAGCCGTTGCAGCCTAATGGACAGGCTGCTCGCTTTAATTTCATAGTACGCGAATGACTTCGGTTTGATACCCGGTGCAGACACCACTAAAATTGTTAATAGCAATTGGAATTGGTAGATTAGTAGGACTAGGATAACACAATGAGGAAACCTCCATGTCTGAGAAATATAAAGGTATATTTCGAGGTCGTGTGAACTCCGCCAACCCGCACTGAAGTAGCGTGGCAAAACTTTCCAAAACTCTTTTAAATACTTAAGAGAAGGCTCAGTAGTGGGTAGTTATAAGCTGCTATTTTTTACTTTTAATGCAATCGAATCAACATCCCATCGTCCCATTAATGTAAACAATGAAAATTAAAACTGGGAAAGATCTTGAGACATAATACCCGTAGACATAGATTACTCTGAACGGTGTCGGCAAAAGCATCTCAAGTCATATATGCATTATATATGGAACAAGAACTAATTAATTACAAAGACCAAATTTCGTTCTACTATTACAATAAACAAATAAGAAGGCCATCAAACCAGCCAGTCCTAGCAAAAATAACCAACACAACTAAAATTAAGACATTGTAAATAATTCCTTTCGTTAGTACAAAATCACAATTTAAAATACTGATCCAAAATGTAATTACTAATAACTATGTTTTGAAATAGAAGTACGGAAGACGTATTCCATAATAAATTAAAACAAATTTTAAATAATTTCAAGAGGTGATTTTCACACACTACAAATTGATTTAAAAACAAAAAGTAACTAACTACACATTATCTACATACATAGATCTAATAATTACGAATTATGTTACAAATACAGATCACATGGGAACAATTATACATTTAAAATTACCGAAATAAATAAATCAACGGACTTGGTATACAAAAAAGAATTATGCAACAATAGGAACATATCACAATATAGATAAAAACTAAGTACAATAAATTGGCACGGCATCATAACGATAAATAAAATATAAATTTATATTACAAAAAGTTGAATGATACATTAATTATCGTCTTTAATCAATTTATAACGAAAAATATAGTTGAAACTTAATATTAAAAATAAAGGCTTACTACAAGTAACAAGAATGCAAAACAATCTGAATCTGAATCAAGAATCTTGCACTGAAGTCAAATAACATAATACTTATACAGTATTATAAAAAAAGTTAAAAGCTATAAAAATACTGTAGAAGTAGCTGCGGGAAAAAAGTGTGATTAATTACAGTCAAACAATAAAGTAAACACGATGTAGAGAATAATTAACGAACATACAAACAAGAAAACAAGAAATGACAAATTTAATTAAAAACACCAAGAAAAAATGGTTTGACTACTGAGACCAAAACAGAAGGAAGCAACAGCAGTTTTAATACTTTTTAGCATTTATAGTTGAATACGGAACCTATAGGACAGAGCACCTTGTGCTACCCTACCAAACTATATAATAAATAGTTAAATTATTTGTCCCGTAGATTATTGTGAGAGCCGTAGCCTAGTGGTCAAGGCGCTCATTTTAATTTCATAGAGCGCTTTGATCACCGTTGCCGGCACGACTAGAATTGTTAATAGCAATTTTAGGAGCTGTATTTACCACATGCTCGGCGGTGAATAAGGAAGCTGAAAAACAAAAAACAAAATATCTCTTTGCTTAGATACTGAGCGGATGAACTTACTTTAACATTATGCTTATTAATAAACCAATCTTTTGATTAAGCAATTTTCCATGTCCAGTTAAAAAGTCTATAATAAAACTATTACACAAGATAATTTTAAAAATAAACTATAATAATTATCGTTTCAAACATTTTCCATTGCTATGTGGACCCGAGTGTATTGTGCCACCTACTTAAAAAAATATATATCTTAGAAAAGCCAATACGGTTTTCGCTAGAAAATCCACTTTTCATTACACATCATGGTTCTAAAATTCCATCCTATTAGGTATAGCTCATCAAAGCAAGGCAACCTTCAACGCGTGCTACTATGCACATCTGCTAATTCATGAGGAACCCATATCTCAAGTTTTTTTCTTTTACCAATTTGGTGCAAGTGAGTCAATATTATGGGTAAACTAACATCAAACCACGACGCTAACTCGTTGATTGTTTGATAAGGATAGGCTTCCACCATTACTTTTGATTCATCTTTGTTTATCTTATATATCTGATATAGTATCTGAACTTCCTCGTGGTTCATGCTTCAAGTTAGTTTCTATTACGAAAGCGATTAAACCAAAAACGCGCAGTGTGTTCGTTAGTCGTGTGCTCTTCGAACTCAGTGTTGATATTCCGAGCTGTCTCTGCTGCGTTAGAACCACGACGGAACTCGAATTCGCAAAATACCGAATTTTTTGTGGTATCCATGAATTTATTTATTATTAACTCAAATACTAAACGTAGAAATAATTGAAAATCAAACAAACGAATTTCATAATGTGTTTGTGTTTAAAATATTATAGTTTTTGTGTAAAAGTTAAACACGAATGATGGATCATGCAGATTTAATTTTAATTTAAGAATGGCCACTATATCAAAGCGGAAACACACTTATATTAAATAACAAAGAATATACGATTCGGATACTATTAGACATGACCAAGACATACTTCAAGTCGTAGGACAAAGTACAATACAAAATATTATCAATTAAATAAATGGCATAGGAATTCGCGGAATAGCTCATAAATGGCCATACATTGTATTGAAAAGACATAAAACAGTAGATATCGAATATTTTAATTATAACAATAATGAAATAAAAACCTTCGATCTGATAACAAAATTATCAATGCCACCCACAGGGATTGGATGTCTGTTATTTCTGATGTGTATAATCATATCTTATTCTTCAGATATTCCTAAACTTATGTCTTTTCCCTACTCAGCTCTTACTATTATAACTCACAGTATTAACGTAAACGATAAACTCAATTCTATACTCAGTAAAACAATGAATTGGATGAAAGATCACAATCTTGAAATTAACTTCTCTAAAACCTTTGATCCGCATCCAAAAACCTCATTAAGTATAAATTTCAATTCTAATGGCACACAATTAGACATTAATGAATCCACATTACTACGTTTAGTTATAGACACACATATCAGGAGGTAAACATATATTAAAAAAATAAGAACCAAAATGAGCACCGCGAAAAAAACATGCTCTCGTAACTTACTATGCTTATGCTTGTGCGTGGCTTAGTTATGCTGTTATCCCACGTGGGAACAGCACATACATTATCTCTCTATACTATTCGATAAAAATTATATTAGTCGTAAACCCAAAATCCTGACATTACCATACATCTATATTTTAGACTTATGTAAATTTCTTCGTAAATATCTAGACTTTTTATACGCTACATGATGGCATACATTCTAAAACTACACTTTTCAAGTCCTTTTGCAATGTCATGTAAAATATGAAATCAACTACCAGATTCAATAGAAAAGAAACGAATGATCACAGCTTTTATAAAACAAATCAAATGAATTGAATTGAATGAAATGAAAGCATTATTTACGGATTTTCGCGTTTAATTTTTTTTTATATTCCCCTTACGTTTACGTTTCGAGAGCTTTACAGCAGCCGTGGTCAGCATTAAGCGCGATAAAGTCTGTTAATAATAGTTTAATTACAAAAGAATGTTATTAATCTTACTTTGTAGCTTTCACTTTTTAAAATAAAACATAAAATCTCTGTTTATTTATTATTATAGATATTAAGTCGTCTTCATCTCTCCATATTACTAACAGGGTCCATTATGACCTCAAATTATTTGAAATATTTTGTAATATCTTGTACAAATATATATTGGGGAAAGCAATTGAATATAAAGTATTAAAAATAAAAGTGCGAAGCATCTGGTATTATGAACGCCATTCCATTTGCTAAGTGGCGATTACACAAAATCCATAAGACCTTTTTCCGGCTATAATGATACCAGTCTGATTATGATGATGATGATGATGACGATGATGAATATGCTATTCGTGTACAATTTTTATTAATTCTTTAAAATAACTGTAGTATTTCTGGTGAAAACGTAGAACACTAGTAACATCAAAGGGTGGTTAATACTTTATTTCCTTACATGTGTCTACTATATACTAAAATAATATAGTATTCTTGAACAATCACACGATCACACGCCGTGTCGTGGTAACTGGATGATAATACGATGGACAAATAATCATATAAACATCCATGAATAAATAAATAAATAAAAATATCTTTATTTACTTAAACACAGAGAATCCATGTAACTATTATCTGGAGACTCCTTTTAAGCAAATAAATGCCTGTGCCAGGAGACGCCGCTCTCCCATATCCTAAATTAACGTAATATATAACCAAAATATTAACTATTATTTAACATGCGTGCATAGTTAGTTTGTATGTGTATATGTGAGTGTGTGTGTGGGGGGGGTGTATGGGTGTGTATGTGTGTGTATGTGTGCGTGAAGTGGGTAAGTGTATATGGGTTAGTGCTTTCCAGATTACTTCACTTATTCCAAAAGTTTCGCCGTTTCATCATACGTTAATGTTATTAGCCAGTTTCGCAGTCACGATGAGATTTAGAGTGTATATCGATTTCTTTGTTTATTTTATTATATAAAAAAGCTGAACGTTTCTTATACTGCATGCTTGCAAATACCGTTTTAACTGGGGCAGTGTTTGCGACAATATATTTCCTACGTTTAGATTTTGTGTTAATATCAAGTGGTACAGCTTTATGTGTTTTTAATGCAGTGTGTAATATATACAACTTCCGATCGGAAAATAAGTCACTATTTTCATATAAGCTATAAGTAGGTTATAATATTTTTTTAAAGTTCATTACTTGAAGTAACGCTCTTTGAGCTCGTTTCACAAGAAAATGAGTTTTAGCTGCACCACCCCAAATCGGTAAACAGTATATTAATATAGACTGCACTAAAGCGATATAAACATTGTTTAAGGTGTGACTTGAAGAGCCAGGTATATTTGACCTATTATTAGGAATAACATATCTTAAAGTTTTAAATAACCAAATAAATTTTCGAATTCTTGTAGTAATCTGCTCGATTTGGGGATACCATGATAATCTCCGGTCAAATATATATGCCCATATAAATACAAACATATTTGCCCAAAACGGGAATTGTACCTAAAGTATCAGCTTCGAAGGCAGGGTCACTACCAACTAGTCTATCGGGACATCGTGATTTTAAACACATTTGCTATTTGTCGTATTATGGTCATATGGCAGAGGTGCTGTAAAGATTGGAATTTGAATAAACAATTAATATTATTAAATAAATGTCCGCTATGTCTTAAATAATAAAGTATAGAATAATCTTCCTATATTCCAAAACCCTGGTTCACTTAAAATTACCCTCAGCAAATTACGTATTCAATGGCTACAATACTTTTATTATTTATTATGGCAAGTGAACGCGCAGTGTATTAAACACAATGCGTAGTAGACACAGGTGCGCCGGGGAACTGGCAATAATTTGCACGCAGGAGCCAACGATCCACGTAAATCAAGCCACACTGCTTGGTAGCTGAGCAATGTCTTTGATAAATATTCCTTATTATTGTGTCGCATAGCAGACGCTATCTGAACTGAATAACGGATTAAGAGGCACTATCTGTTTACATATATTTCAACAATTAGTATATGGTGTACGTGTTCACAATAAGTACTTTATGTGCAGAGGGGGTATAAAAATTAAGAAATGGTACAAAATCTACTCTTAAGCACGTTTCAAGAGTTAGGTAGTAGGCAACACACAGATTATTTATATGGAAGGTGTCTCATAGCATAATTTGAAAATAACATACATATTAACAGAGATGCATCAGTTATAAGTAACGCTAAAAAGTTCACAAAACATCTAAAAACACTATAATATATAATATTATAGTGTTATAAAAAGGTTTTCAACAGATGTTTTCAATAATAACACATTTTCACAGTTTTATTTGGAAACTATCGACCCGATGTAACTGGTCATCGCCTTCGGTTCGTTCCAAGTCGTAATAAACGTTATGCCTTTTTATCTAAAAAGAACATTGCCGATACATTTGAGTTTATGAGCTCAGTGCCATATGCCCTCGTGATCGGCGGCTCGGTGAAGCAGGGGCTAAGCGTTAGGCCGCGGCGCTGGGGCTCCCGGGCTTGTTTCCCGTTCTGGTTTCGGTTCTGAGTGTTGGTCCATGTGAAATTTAAGTAGTTTAACTCAGCGATACTGGAGAAATTACAAATATGAGGGTAACGTTTTATTAAAAAGAGAGTGATGCATTTTTCCATCATTTATCAGTATTTGGGTTCAACATGTCGGCTTTTGTTGCCGCAAGGTCCTATACCCAGCAGTTGAGTTTTTAAGCTTATAAAGTTAAAAATCAAAATATGGGAGGTATAGCGACCATGATAGGTGAGTGTTTAGGGAATATATTATAGCTATGATAGCTGCCTGCGAATCTGTAGACCATAGTTCGGTTCCCTGTATTGAAGGCTCGAAACTATGAGTTGTTCGAATCTTATGTACAGTCTCACCTGTCACATCTTCCTAATAAGCTGTGAACAGTGAAAAGTGGGTTGAAATTACAAAAACAAATGTCATGAGGAGTTTTTTACGTTTTATTATAAATATTTTATGATATGTACGTGGATCTACCTTGGACACAATTGTTATATTTAGTAGAAAATGTCACGTAGACAATTATGGAATTTTTTTTTTAATTTTTGGCATAATGTAACGATTTTTTACCATGAATTGTTTCCAATTCTACTTGTAAAAACTGTAATTTAATTTATTTTAAGTATTTTACATGTCCATTTTAGCAATTACTTTTACTGGTTCATAAGCTTTACGATCATAAATATAGAGCGTGGTGACACACATTGACATTGGCCATATGAATTGAACACTGTTGTAGAAACAATTCCTTTTCCACTTTTGGCATACAAATTTAAACTGTATATTAGTGTTTTGGGTCGGTTTTATGTTTCTGCAAGATTATTTTGAACTATGTTCGCCAAACTCACGGAGTTGTGTCAGTTCTCAGTCGCTTTGTAACCAAATTGAAGTCAAAGCGATGGCCAAGTCCGTAACCGCGTAGTCAACTGATTGATATTCTTAGCGCATTGCCAATATCGTCGACCGATATTGCTCGGCACTAAAGGAAAGGACACCGCCATTATTAGGGAATCGATCTGAAACAAGAGTTTAATAAATTCTAAAGTAATACCAACTTTTTGAACTTTGCTTTTATGAAATTTCATTTCAAGAGAATTTCATTATTATTCATAGACTAAAGACACTCGTGGTTGCATTTCTTACGGTAGTATTAACCCGTTTTATCAACGAAGTATTTTTAATATATTAAAACTTTGCAAGCAAACAGAAGGAAGTATAAGGGGGAATTTAACATCTTTTTCTCCAAAGGTCAACCTCATCTGCATGCGGTGTACCTGCTAACTAACGGTTGAAGTTGTAACGACTGTCTGACGAAAACATTGTCTAAACTTAACCTTCGACTGAACCTAATTCCTACCGACTAGTGATGGTAATCAGTATTTCTGTCACGTGGGTCCGCGAGTAAGTATCTGGAACTACGATCGGCTACACGTTTCAGCAAATAAATACGAGAGTTAAGTTAACACAGATACTCCCACTGTGCTTACGTCTGTTACTGGGTTTTTTAACTGGTAACCGAAGCGATAAATATAAAGGTGTATTTATATAAACGGGAGCATTATCAAAATTAAAAAAATATACAAGCTCTAACAACTACAACCAAAAGTGGTTCAAAAGGGTTTAACCCACTTCACCAGAGCTGATTGGGAAGAACGCGACAGTTAGAAAGCCTGTAACTGCCTTGTCGCTAAGGCCAACATTACAGGTTGTACACAAGCGTCGAAAACTCCTGATTGCAAATCCTCCACATAAGGTATTAAAGTCGAGTCCCCTGATTCGGTACATCCCCTAACCACTCGGCTATCGTGGCTTTCTAAATATTTTATACCCTTCGAAGAGGATTACAACTGGTTGTACTGCTGATTAACGAAAGAAATAGGAAGTGCCTACCCAGATGGCTCATCTACTTCTTCCACCTTATACCTTTTACATGCTTCTACTACATAGTAAATTTATTTTATTAAAATATATCGGACATTTAAAACTCTTTTCAAACCTCTGCTCGCACAAAGTTAGTCTTCGATTCACGATAATTACTCATAGGAATTGAAAATCTAGCTATGGTTATATGAAAAATATGCGTAGTCTTAATAAACGTTGCTTAAAGACAGAAAAGCTAAGCTTTGTGAAATGCCTTTGTGAATCCATCTCAAATATACAAATATATTACGTTACATGAAATAATCATAAATTATGAATAAAAATATTAATATCAATGAGAACATTCACTTTAAAAGTAAAACCAAAGAGATTAACATTCTTACAAGGAATTGTGTTCTATATATGCTCAGGCATCTACTAAATGTTGATTAAAACTTCCATGCAGTTATATCTTCTTAGTTACTTTTGTGTAAGGGTAACAAACAACACACAATCTAAGTAAAAATAAGTGGTAACTGAAAATTATAGATACCAAAAGCGTTAGCCACTCCACGAAACCTAAAAGCACTATACTGCTACTTGTACGTACACTGTTTTTGAGAGCCTGTTTCTTTCTTCCACAGTGAGCCCTATCATAAAGTTCTCGCTAACCGGCTTTAAGTTAATGATACGCTCATGTTGTATCTTCTTTATTTTTGTCTAGAAAAAGTTAACCTAGGCTTTCTGCTGAACTATCAGACTTAATACGGTTAGTCCGAGGCGTTTTGCACGAGGCTTGCAACGACAAGGCTTCTTGTTACCGATCCAGTTATTTTAAATCTGGATCCAGAATTAATGAAAAGGTTAATCTGTCATCTTTCTTGAGATTTTGTAACTTTTAAGATACACGAAAATACAGGACATTGGTGCATCTAAGTCGTTAATACACTTCAAAATATCTCTTATATACTATGATAGGGAATACCGTCATTATGAAAAAAATTAAGGGAAAATGTAAAATCTTAGTAATGTGTTTTCATGTTTCTTCCTCTTCTTCTTAATCAGGTTATTTAAATCCACTGCTGAGCATATATATATCTCTCCAAGAAAGCGCCAGAATAAGTTGGCATGCAATACTTGAAAGGTTTGCGCATACGTCTATACATTTAACTGGCGGTAGACTCCCTTTCAGACTGAAGGAGTCGTCTGGGTGGGTTCCGCACTCTAACCCATTTCTGTCCCCAAACAGCAGTGCAACTATTGTTGTGCCTAGATTTTAAAGGTATACATAGCCAGTATAATTACGGGTTGTGAGGTCGCATCTGTAACCGACTTCGATTGCAAATGTCCATGAGTTGCAGGGGCCACTTATCATCAGATGGACTCTAAGTCACTACATTTCATAATAAAAATACTCACCACGCGTCCAATTATTTTTTAATCTTTCAATAGGTCTTTCGAATTTCATTCAGGTATGGTATTTCTCTTAACTACAAATTTGCTTTATGTCACGATAAAATTAGTTAAACCTTAATGCTCTTTGTAATTTAAATGTAAATTATTCACAGTTGGCTATCCCTACGGAGAATTCGAATATATTTCGCGTGACGACCACATTAATTAGTTCAGAATTCGCTACTCCGGATAACAGAGTATATTGTGTTCTCACCTTAGAATCTGTGAGACTCTAATAACTTCAATTTAAAAGGATGACAATATTTGAGATTGTAAATTTAATTTATAAAGATTAAAAGATTTTAAATTTGAGCTTTTAAATTAATTTAGCCGTTAAGCCTCACCTAAATTGAACTCTCCTTTTCCTGTTTCAGACTGAAAATTACTCTAAACAGAAAATGAATTTCGTCTTCGTCATTCTATAAGAACCATATAAAATAGAGCCTAAGACGGATTTTAGTTTTTATTTAATGCATTCAGAATGCAATGTTATTGAGTCCAATGCATGTTAATGAAGTTTTGTAAGTAGGTGATTGCTTCGTATACTACATGGTTAAATAGACAGATATTTTGTAGATGGTAAAGAAAAGCGGCGACTTCTGCTGCTGCTCAAATGGGCCGGCTCGACCGAGGTAGTACCACGGTCTCGCTCGAACACCGGCGTGAAGTGAGAGGCATCTTGTGCTTCTGCGTTTCATTCAGTGGATGAGGTAACTGGAGGCTCACAATGTAGCTTATAATTCCAGAAGTTCTATTGGTTGTGTTTTATTTTAATATTAAAAATGTGAAAGTTTAAATATTTGCTTGACCCACAACGCGTATGGGCCCAAAATTTGGCAGAAATATAGGTTATGTCACATAGGATACTTTTATCTCAATTAATTAGCATAGGAGAAAACTTGGAACCACGCGACCGAACCGGTGAGCAGCCGCTGCATGAGATCGGATAACAGATTTTCTTACGCCGCTAAAACACAGCGGGCATAACAAACGTCGCATTTAAAAAGGAAATTAATATAAAGTGGAGCATTTTTCAACGTCTAAGGCTTAAATAAATTCAAGTGCTCGTAATTTTAGTTCTATGTTGCAGTATAGCGTGTGTTGAAGCAATATAATGGAGGGTCCCGCTTATCGATGGCATCGTTTCCGTAGCGGAAAACGAGGTAGCTTTCGTCCTGTTGTTAACTAACAGAAAACTTTAAGTTACTATTTACTGCTGAAACTTCAGACAACATTCGTTTTTCAAAACGGTTCTTTTGCTTTTAGTGGTTAAGTAAGGCTTATGTAATCTTTTTTGAAACTGAAAAGTAATTTGTAGATTATTAATTTTAATATAAAATGTAAAAGTAAAACGAAATTACAATACCTATATTTTCTTATTACTTCTATATATAATAATAAATATTATTACTCAGAAACTCCATACGAGTTATGTAAAATATCGTAAGCAATAATAGTAAGCTAAACTAAACGTAGCTAGAATATAGAAATCGGCCATAATTCCTTTTAGTTTTTGCATTTAGTTTTTAATGATGATATCATAATAATAATATTAAACTCTCAAACCGTATATAAAATTGAAGCACTGAAGGCCAAAGGCTATGATCAACAGAAATAGGCCGTGTGGGTGTGGGATCCAGGAGGCCTTTTAAGTGTTATCGTTGTAGTGGTTGAACGCAACTGGCCACAACTTCGGTGCAATGTATGTCTATATATGTATGTATTTGAAGGTGTTCATTTAGTAAGCAATGGTTTAAATAATTTCAAAGGCGATTCCTAAATCAGTATATATTACTCAGCGTTGCATGCTATTATACCCTGATGTCAGCATCAGTGTATAATAGCGCAAGGTGGTTTAAAAGAGAATGTAATGTTTTCAAGATGAGACTGGTAGTGGATGACAGGTTATGCCTTCCAGCTGTGGCCTATGTCCAGCACATCAACCTGGTGCATGTCACGCTAGGTAGAAATAAAAAACGCCCGAGAAACACTTTTTATCTCTCCGTGAGGGCGAGTTAAGTTGGCCCATCTTTGTCGTGATCAGATTGTGAATATACCAAATTAAAAAAAAAATTAAATACGAGTTACTCTTAAGAAGAAAATACAATTTATTTAACACGAAAGAACATAAATAAGAATTAGAAATTACACTTTTGCTCAAAAAACTTTTTAAAATTAATAACATCTTGAAACTTTCTTATATTTTACATTTATTTGAGCTTTTGAAGAAAATTCTTACAGAGATTACTTTTAAGTTTACTCTTCGTACGCGAATAAAAATTATTAGAATGAAATTAACTTAGTCTATAATTTATAACTGTTAAATAATTTAATCAAATTAACATTTTAATATCGTTAAACTCGACGAATAGTGAGAAGTGATTTAGTAGCTCAGAGGCGTTCGTATGAAATTTCTGCTGGGTTCCATTCCCGGTACCTTAACTAAATTTAGTACGTGCATCACGTCAAAAAAATATTATTACGAAACCTGCCTGAAAAATAATAACACATATTCCACATATCCAAGTCGAACAGGAGCAGCATGGTAAATCGCTTGGCACGAAATTCGCTCAAAAAGAGAGGATTTTGTTATACAACAGTGAAATATTTAAAATAACCACCGATTGTATATCATGTACATTTTATATTATATTACATTATTATATACAAAGATATTATACAGAATAGTAAATTTTAAAAAGAACACTCCATTACCATGAACGTGATCAGTTATTTTATATAAAAGTAAGGGAACACATTTTTCTCATCTAGATTTTTTTTCCATTCTTTGTTTCATTCCTTTTATTCTACAGTTGACTACAAACTTCTCTAATAGATTACTCTTTGTCAGGCAGCACTTGACACGTTTACCGTGTAATATTTTTTAAAACATAATAATGCAGTTGTTTTCTCCCACGAGTATACGATTCCCTCATTAAAATTGCTAATAATAGTATTAGCCCATTATACATTGTAAAATATTCAATGCACAAGGAGTGCAAACACTTTCGCTTTATCGGGCTTGCAATATACTTTTGCGTATTAACATCATAAGATCTCTCTGCAGTTACGTAGATTGTGAGTAGTTATGTCTTCACCGCGCACGTGCCTATGTCGCAAAGTATCGTGTCTCCTCTGAGAGAACATTAATAATTCAAAGCCAGAGTCAGGTGGAGAGCAATGCACATAGAAACAGCGGACGCCATATACTACTTTGTATGATACAAAGCAATCGCAAAACTTTCACACTCGTTTTCACCACTGTGAATATCCAGCATAATGATATACAAGGTTACATTCAAAGAGTCGTTTTAAACTCTTCGTTATAGAGCGTTTACGTAATATTATAGGTTACGTAATAATATATATTACGTATTTATTAACGTTGACTTTAGTATAAATGCTTCAACGTGCATTTGTAATTAAGATTATTATTTTAATGCATTTGTAAAAGATAAGTTTGCTTTTTCAGTACGATTAAGTTAAATTTAGGATATAAGAATACACGAAGATTGACCTTCATTTAATACCTAATTTTTATTATATTAAAAAATAAGAACAAAGAAATTAAAAATTACATCGCATAAAAGACAAATTAATGGTATGTAAATTTCAATTGTGTAACATACTCGTATTAAATTATGTAATTTATATACTAATTTATGAGTGTTGAAGTATGTTTGTTCGGATGTTTGTCTTTCAATTACGCATAAAAGGCTGTCCATGTAACTTTTCTCTGGCATTTTTTTGAGATGGTGATCTGTTGGACGCTATGAAATTTTTCTAGGCTTTTTTCTTAGTCGTTTATTATACTTCTTGCAATATAAATAAGGAGTGTAAAAATATACCATCTTTTTCTCCTAAATTTTACCTACACAATTAGTGCACCCTGCTAGCTAACAAATGAGACTCTGGCGACCAACTGATGGTGAAAATCTACCTAATCCAAATCTCACAAACTGAAAATGGGAGCAGCGTCACTAGAGCGAGGGTATCAGTATTGCGCTCACAAAGTCGTCTGCCCAGCCTGGAGAGTATGGGAAAATTCTCTGATGTGTGCAGGAGTTCTGCCACTATCTTGTAAAATACTACGTTCGGAAGTTAACTTAAATAGGCTAACGACAGATAAAAATAATATCATAAATTTAAAAATTAGGCTTGAATCGTTAGCAGTCGCCTTTTTTCACGATCATGAGCTATCGCTCTTTTAGCTCTATTAAATTTTTCTATTCATATGTGCGATGTCGCGGGCTTGCTTGTCGAATATAAAACAAATAAAACAACAAAGACAAAGCAAAGCATTGGGGTCGAACACATCCGCACTCGCTCTCGCGTCCGCTCTCAGTATGAGCGGAGGCTCGAGTCAAGTGGAAGCACGCTACAGGCAACGCCATTATAACCCAAGCCCTTGGAAAAGTGTTTCCTTCTTCTCAAAACGTGGGAAATTTGTGCCGATCTTAGAAGCGTACCTATTTAAGGATGCCCTGTGAAACGCGCCTGCAGTCCGTACCTTCGCTAATAGAAACATAAAGAAGTTTTAACGAGTTTCAGGTCCAATCCTTTTTCGAGAAGCTTAGTTATAGAGCTTAAAAGGAGTTACGGTAAATTTTATAATAAAATATGTAGGTATTAGATCTAAGAAACGCAATAAAATAGATAGAAGAGATAACTACTATAGACAAAATAAAGCAAATAAATACGAGAGTTAAGTTAACACAGATACTCCCACTGTGCTTACGTCTGTTACTGGGTTTTTTAACTGGTAACCGAAGCGATAAATATAAAGGTGTATTTATATAAACGGGAGCATTATCAAAATTAAAAAAATATACAAGCTCTAACAACTACAACCAAAAGTGGTTCAAAAGGGTTTAACCCACTTCACCAGAGCTGATTGGGAAGAACGCGACAGTTAGAAAGCCTGTAACTGCCTTGTCGCTAAGGCCAACATTACAGGTTGTACACAAGCGTCGAAAACTCCTGATTGCAAATCCTCCACATAAGGTATTAAAGTCGAGTCCCTGATTCGGTACATCCCCTAACCACTCGGCTATCGTGGCTTTCTAAATATTTTATACCCTTCGAAGAGGATTACAACTGGTTGTACTGCTGATTAACGAAAGAAATAGGAAGTGCCTACCCAGATGGCTCATCTACTTCTTCCACCTTATACCTTTTACATGCTTCTACTACATAGTAAATTTATTTTATTAAAATATATCGGACATTTAAAACTCTTTTCAAACCTCTGCTCGCACAAAGTTAGTCTTCGATTCACGATAATTACTCATAGGAATTGAAAATCTAGCTATGGTTATATGAAAAATATGCGTAGTCTTAATAAACGTTGCTTAAAGACAGAAAAGCTAAGCTTTGTGAAATGCCTTTGTGAATCCATCTCAAATATACAAATATATTACGTTACATGAAATAATCATAAATTATGAATAAAAAATATTAATATCAATGAGAACATTCACTTTAAAAGTAAAACCAAAGAGATTAACATTCTTACAAGGAATTGTGTTCTATATATGCTCAGGCATCTACTAAATGTTGATTAAAACTTCCATGCAGTTATATCTTCTTAGTTACTTTTGTGTAAGGGTAACAAACAACACACAATCTAAGTAAAAATAAGTGGTAACTGAAAATTATAGATACCAAAAGCGTTAGCCACTCCACGAAACCTAAAAGCACTATACTGCTACTTGTACGTACACTGTTTTTGAGAGCCTGTTTCTTTCTTCCACAGTGAGCCCTATCATAAAGTTCTCGCTAACCGGCTTTAAGTTAATGATACGCTCATGTTGTATCTTCTTTATTTTTGTCTAGAAAAAGTTAACCTAGGCTTTCTGCTGAACTATCAGACTTAATACGGTTAGTCCGAGGCGTTTTGCACGAGGCTTGCAACGACAAGGCTTCTTGTTACCGATCCAGTTATTTTAAATCTGGATCCAGAATTAATGAAAAGGTTAATCTGTCATCTTTCTTGAGATTTTGTAACTTTTAAGATACACGAAAATACAGGACATTGGTGCATCTAAGTCGTTAATACACTTCAAAATATCTCTTATATACTATGATAGGGAATACCGTCATTATGAAAAAAATTAAGGGAAAATGTAAAATCTTAGTAATGTGTTTTCATGTTTCTTCCTCTTCTTCTTAATCAGGTTATTTAAATCCACTGCTGAGCATATATATATCTCTCCAAGAAAGCGCCAGAATAAGTTGGCATGCAATACTTGAAAGGTTTGCGCATACGTCTATACATTTAACTGGCGGTAGACTCCCTTTCAGACTGAAGGAGTCGTCTGGGTGGGTTCCGCACTCTAACCCATTTCTGTCCCCAAACAGCAGTGCAACTATTGTTGTGCCTAGATTTTAAAGGTATACATAGCCAGTATAATTACGGGTTGTGAGGTCGCATCTGTAACCGACTTCGATTGCAAATGTCCATGAGTTGCAGGGGCCACTTATCATCAGATGGACTCTAAGTCACTACATTTCATAATAAAAATACTCACCACGCGTCCAATTATTTTTTAATCTTTCAATAGGTCTTTCGAATTTCATTCAGGTATGGTATTTCTCTTAACTACAAATTTGCTTTATGTCACGATAAAATTAGTTAAACCTTAATGCTCTTTGTAATTTAAATGTAAATTATTCACAGTTGGCTATCCCTACGGAGAATTCGAATATATTTCGCGTGACGACCACATTAATTAGTTCAGAATTCGCTACTCCGGATAACAGAGTATATTGTGTTCCTCACCTTAGAATCTGTGAGACTCTAATAACTTCAATTTAAAAGGATGACAATATTTGAGATTGTAAATTTAATTTATAAAGATTAAAAAGATTTTAAATTTGAGCTTTTAAATTAATTTAGCCGTTAAGCCTCACCTAAATTGAACTCTCCCTTTTCCTGTTTCAGACTGAAAATTACTCTAAACAGAAAATGAATTTCGTCTTCGTCATTCTATAAGAACCATATAAAATAGAGCCTAAGACGGATTTTAGTTTTTATTTAATGCATTCAGAATGCAATGTTATTGAGTCCAATGCATGTTAATGAAGTTTTGTAAGTAGGTGATTGCTTCGTATACTACATGGTTAAATAGACAGATATTTTGTAGATGGTAAAGAAAAGCGGCGACTTCTGCTGCTGCTCAAATGGGCCGGCTCGACCGAGGTAGTACCACGGTCTCGCTCGAACACCGGCGTGAAGTGAGAGGCATCTTGTGCTTCTGCGTTTCATTCAGTGGATGAGGTAACTGGAGGCTCACAATGTAGCTTATAATTCCAGAAGTTCTATTGGTTGTGTTTTATTTTAATATTAAAAATGTGAAAGTTTAAATATTTGCTTGACCCACAACGCGTATGGGCCCAAAATTTGGCAGAAATATAGGTTATGTCACATAGGATACTTTTATCTCAATTAATTAGCATAGGAGAAAACTTGGAACCACGCGACCGAACCGGTGAGCAGCCGCTGCATGAGATCGGATAACAGATTTTCTTACGCCGCTAAAACACAGCGGGCATAACAAACGTCGCATTTAAAAAGGAAATTAATATAAAGTGGAGCATTTTTCAACGTCTAAGGCTTAAATAAATTCAAGTGCTCGTAATTTTAGTTCTATGTTGCAGTATAGCGTGTGTTGAAGCAATATAATGGAGGGTCCCGCTTATCGATGGCATCGTTTCCGTAGCGGAAAACGAGGTAGCTTTCGTCCTGTTGTTAACTAACAGAAAACTTTAAGTTACTATTTACTGCTGAAACTTCAGACAACATTCGTTTTCAAAACGGTTCTTTTGCTTTTAGTGGTTAAGTAAGGCTTATGTAATCTTTTTTGAAACTGAAAAGTAATTTGTAGATTATTAATTTTAATATAAAATGTAAAAGTAAAACGAAATTACAATACCTATATTTTCTTATTACTTCTATATATAATAATAAATATTATTACTCAGAAACTCCATACGAGTTATGTAAAATATCGTAAGCAATAATAGTAAGCTAAACTAAACGTAGCTAGAATATAGAAATCGGCCATAATTCCTTTTAGTTTTGCATTTAGTTTTTAATGATGATATCATAATAATAATATTAAACTCTCAAACCGTATATAAAATTGAAGCACTGAAGGCCAAAGGCTATGATCAACAGAAATAGGCCGTGTGGGTGTGGGATCCAGGAGGCCTTTTAAGTGTTATCGTTGTAGTGGTTGAACGCAACTGGCCACAACTTCGGTGCAATGTATGTCTATATATGTATGTATTTGAAGGTGTTCATTTAGTAAGCAATGGTTTAAATAATTTCAAAGGCGATTCCTAAATCAGTATATATTACTCAGCGTTGCATGCTATTATACCCTGATGTCAGCATCAGTGTATAATAGCGCAAGGTGGTTTAAAAGAGAATGTAATGTTTTCAAGATGAGACTGGTAGTGGATGACAGGTTATGCCTTCCAGCTGTGGCCTATGTCCAGCACATCAACCTGGTGCATGTCACGCTAGGTAGAAATAAAAAACGCCCGAGAAACACTTTTTATCTCTCCGTGAGGGCGAGTTAAGTTGGCCCATCTTTGTCGTGATCAGATTGTGAATATACCAAATTAAAAAAAAAATTAAATACGAGTTACTCTTAAGAAGAAAATACAATTTATTTAACACGAAAGAACATAAATAAGAATTAGAAATTACACTTTTGCTCAAAAAACTTTTTAAAATTAATAACATCTTGAAACTTTCTTATATTTTACATTTATTTGAGCTTTTGAAGAAAATTCTTACAGAGATTACTTTTAAGTTTACTCTTCGTACGCGAATAAAAATTATTAGAATGAAATTAACTTAGTCTATAATTTATAACTGTTAAATAATTTAATCAAATTAACATTTTAATATCGTTAAACTCGACGAATAGTGAGAAGTGATTTAGTAGCTCAGAGGCGTTCGTATGAAATTTCTGCTGGGTTCCATTCCCGGTACCTTAACTAAATTTAGTACGTGCATCACGTCAAAAATATTATTACGAAACCTGCCTGAAAAATAATAACACATATTCCACATATCCAAGTCGAACAGGAGCAGCATGGTAAATCGCTTGGCACGAAATTCGCTCAAAAAGAGAGGATTTTGTTATACAACAGTGAAATATTTAAAATAACCACCGATTGTATATCATGTACATTTTATATTATATTACATTATTATATACAAAGATATTATACAGAATAGTAAATTTTAAAAAGAACACTCCATTACCATGAACGTGATCAGTTATTTTATATAAAAGTAAGGGAACACATTTTTCTCATCTAGATTTTTTCCATTCTTTGTTTCATTCCTTTTATTCTACAGTTGACTACAAACTTCTCTAATAGATTACTCTTTGTCAGGCAGCACTTGACACGTTTACCGTGTAATATTTTTTAAAACATAATAATGCAGTTGTTTTCTCCCACGAGTATACGATTCCCTCATTAAAATTGCTAATAATAGTATTAGCCCATTATACATTGTAAAATATTCAATGCACAAGGAGTGCAAACACTTTCGCTTTATCGGGCTTGCAATATACTTTTGCGTATTAACATCATAAGATCTCTCTGCAGTTACGTAGATTGTGAGTAGTTATGTCTTCACCGCGCACGTGCCTATGTCGCAAAGTATCGTGTCTCCTCTGAGAGAACATTAATAATTCAAAGCCAGAGTCAGGTGGAGAGCAATGCACATAGAAACAGCGGACGCCATATACTACTTTGTATGATACAAAGCAATCGCAAAACTTTCACACTCGTTTTCACCACTGTGAATATCCAGCATAATGATATACAAGGTTACATTCAAAGAGTCGTTTTAAACTCTTCGTTATAGAGCGTTTACGTAATATTATAGGTTACGTAATAATATATATTACGTATTTATTAACGTTGACTTTAGTATAAATGCTTCAACGTGCATTTGTAATTAAGATTATTATTTTAATGCATTTGTAAAAGATAAGTTTGCTTTTCAGTACGATTAAGTTAAATTTAGGATATAAGAATACACGAAGATTGACCTTCATTTAATACCTAATTTTTATTATATTAAAAATAAGAACAAAGAAATTAAAATTACATCGCATAAAAGACAAATTAATGGTATGTAAATTTCAATTGTGTAACATACTCGTATTAAATTATGTAATTTATATACTAATTTATGAGTGTTGAAGTATGTTTGTTCGGATGTTTGTCTTTCACTTACGCATAAAAGGCTGTCCATGTAACTTTTCTCTGGCATTTTTTTGAGATGGTGATCTGTTGGACGCTATGAAATTTTTCTAGGCTTTTTTCTTAGTCGTTTATTATACTTCTTGCAATATAAATAAGGAGTGTAAAAATATACCATCTTTTTCTCCTAAATTTTACCTACACAATTAGTGCACCCTGCTAGCTAACAAATGAGACTCTGGCGACCAACTGATGGTGAAAATCTACCTAATCCAAATCTCACAAACTGAAAATGGGAGCAGCGTCACTAGAGCGAGGGTATCAGTATTGCGCTCACAAAGTCGTCTGCCCAGCCTGGAGAGTATGGGAAAATTCTCTGATGTGTGCAGGAGTTCTGCCACTATCTTGTAAAATACTACGTTCGGAAGTTAACTTAAATAGGCTAACGACAGATAAAAATAATATCATAAATTTAAAAATTAGGCTTGAATCGTTAGCAGTCGCCTTTTTTTTCACGATCATGAGCTATCGCTCTTTTAGCTCTATTAAATTTTTCTATTCATATGTGCGATGTCGCGGGCTTGCTTGTCGAATATAAAACAAATAAAACAACAAAGACAAAGCAAAGCATTGGGGTCGAACACATCCGCACTCGCTCTCGCGTCCGCTCTCAGTATGAGCGGAGGCTCGAGTCAAGTGGAAGCACGCTACAGGCAACGCCATTATAACCCAAGCCCTTGGAAAAGTGTTTCCTTCTTCTCAAAACGTGGGAAATTTGTGCCGATCTTAGAAGCGTACCTATTTAAGGATGCCCTGTGAAACGCGCCTGCAGTCCGTACCTTCGCTAATAGAAACATAAAGAAGTTTTAACGAGTTTCAGGTCCAATCCTTTTTCGAGAAGCTTAGTTATAGAGCTTAAAAGGAGTTACGGTAAATTTTATAATAAAATATGTAGGTATTAGATCTAAGAAACGCAATAAAATAGATAGAAGAGATAACTACTATAGACAAAATAAAGCCATAGCTTATTTCTGTCTATAGTAGATAAATACTCGTGTATCTGTCGGCTTGACCCTTTGTCAAGAATTATGTTCTCAAAGGATGCTAGGTGAAAGAAACAGTAATAATTCACATATACTGCTGGATTATTTGTAACTCTTACAACAATTCACAAATTACAAAACACAAACATGCCCGTAATCTCGGCCCCGGGTAAGGACCACAGTCACACAGAATACCAGCGCAATAAGTGTGTTGCGTTTGGTAAGTGATTGAACCAGAGGCCCATTTACTGGTAACTAGGCATTCCATCCCTAGCCTCAGGGTTGACGAGGTATCTGCATTTTGAATGTTAATTAAGGATAGATGCCGTTGTCTTTGTGATACAGCAACCACTTACAATCAGGTTAACTGTGCATGTGTGCTAGTTGGATGTCCGTTGAATAAAAAAAATATTTCATGCTTCACTCGCCAGCTTTTATTGACATTTCATAGACTTGTACAGGTTGATAAAGATGATGACATTTTAATGTTATTTATTAATATTTCGAAAATGTTTAACGCCGTTTAAAAATGTTTGCATAATGAGTTGACTTTATATTAATATTATATATGTATAATGTTTGATATTGACAAAAGTTATTTGATAAATTTAATTCATATTATAAACCTAACATATTAGAAATAAGAAAGATAACAATCTAAAGAAAACCAATAGTAAATTAAATCTTATATGTAAATTTATAATTATTCTTCATTACTAGAATAACCCAGCTTTGCAGTAAGTACAACCTTGAGTTGTTCAACCGTTGGACTTATTTCACGTTCTTTAAACAAAAGTTTGAATGCTTGATGAATGAATGAATGAATGAGTTATATTTACAAGTAAGCATTTAATTACCAAGATGTTCATATCTTTAAATTAAAAACCATTATGTTTGAAAACAACTATTCCTTCAAAACGTGTTGTTACTGTAAATGATTTAGAGCCTCCGAATGCACTTAAATTAAACAAGAAACATTGTAGGCTCTCAAAATGCAAAACGAAAGTAGACTTGGACAGTTCAGCAAACTTTTCCTCAGTAACATTTCACTGAACTCGACGCGCTAACAAAGTAACTGTTACAATGCATTTTCCACTTGAACTCTATAAGTTGTGACGCAGTCTTCTATTTTCTACTTAAGAGCACACGGTTCGGTCTGGGATCACATGGAGAGGTAATATGAGATCACTAAAAATAATGTTCTGGTCCTGCTAATATTATAGTATGTATATTACACTAGCTAATATTATATTAGTGAAAGTATGTACACGTATGTTTAAAATTTGTTAGCTCAATCACGCTTAAAGGTCATAACGATTATTCATGAAATTTGGCAATGATATTAATGCCATAAGAGGACATAAGTTCCGAACCTCAATCAAAAGTTCTCTTGGGACAAAAGGTAGCAAGGGTAGTCGCAGTAACCTATTCACGGAAGAATTACAATTATACATATTGTTACACAAGGATTACATTCATGAAACTTATAGGTTAATGACATTTTTTATTTTCCTTTGTATGAGTACGTGGAGAGGTTGACTCTCTAAATTATAAACGGCGGCGATCTGCATACTTTACTGTTCTTTATAAAACGTTAATATACTCTGTAAAAGAATTGAAATAAGCTAATAATATGCGATAGTATTTTGAGAAATACTCAGTAATTTCTTAGTAGGGACTTCACCGTTTGATGTTAAATAAGGTTAACGTTAACGATTTGCTAGTCATAACACAATTGTTAATTTATGTAAATACAATTTAATACTGATACGATTTATAAATTCTGTGCAGAATTAATAAACTAGACTTCAAGATTAAATTCGACTATAAACGACAGTGGGGACGTCGATAACAATATCAAATCTTTATCAATGGTCATTGTTTTGTTAATGCAATGCGTTTGTATCACAGTTGCTACACAATGGAATACAATATAATGTAAAGTACTTGGAAAGTAGACACTTTGCTAAATCGAGGATTTACGCGTTATAGACACCAATACCAGTCCAGACAAGAGATTATCCATATCTGAACGAGGTATTTCTTCTTATGTACCTAATCTTTTATTTAAGTAAATTTTTATATCACTAGACTGTGCATAGATTAAAGTACCTAATTTGTGAGAAAAATAATCACGTTATTTCTTTGGTATTACGTTTTTTTCTCTATATTATTCCGCAAATTTCGATTTTGGTATAATAAACTCATGCAATATATTAAAAGCTTATTCAGTTTAGGATAAATAACTACTAGCTTTAACATTTATTTTCACTGTCATCAGACAGTCTGTCATGTACTCGTAGTAACAATTAAAGTAGATATATTTTCATGTGAACGCATGATAATAAAGAATGTTGAAATTATCCGCTTCATGAATATCACAATAAGCAATGAATTTAAATGACATTGTTTCCGATATATTTTATCCACTGTAATTGAGTTACAGTAGCTTTTCATCGTATTGCTGTAATTTGCCATTGTCTGATGATGATTAATATTGAACAACTTCACAACAGCGAAATCTATTAAAAGTAAAGTATAATAGTAAATATAACGCCTAATACGCAAACATTTTCTATTATTACTTCTTGCATTTTCCTATAACATAAAACTAACAAGAACAATTCAAGAACTATAAATGAAATGCATAACAGGAAACTGATAAAAGTATTTGTGAAGAAAAGTTTGGGACTTCGCTATTGGATTTCGAAAAGTAATAACCTTTCTTTAAACTAATACGGGTATAAATAAATGCGAATGCTTCTGCAGTATACTGCAGGTCAAAGTAACTGTAAAAAGGTATTCATCATCATCATCGTTTCAGCCTATCAGAAGTCACAAGTCCACTGCTGAACATAGGTCTCCCCCAAAGATTGCCACAAAGCTCGATCCTCAGCCACCTGCATCCATCGACTTCCCGCAACACTGCGCAGGTTGGCACTCCAGCTTGTTGGGGGTCGTCCCACACTGCGTGTGCTACGTGGCTGCCACCTCGAGAACCTTTTTTCCCCAATGGTTGTCAGTTTTGCGAGCTATGTGGCCTGCCCATTGCCACTTCAGCTTGCTGATCCTTACGGCTTTGTCGATTACCTCAGTTAAAATGCCTTATTTTTATCTAAATACAGTTCACTGATCGCTACTAAAATGTATTTTCATGTCGTACTGAATGAGGTGAAATGGGTATAATTTTCTTATGCAGCTCGTAGCAAGATCCTGTCTCAACCGATTATATCGATAATTTGTAATAGATGAAATACAAATAAAATCTACTTTACAATTAAGATTTTTAATATGCTTTGCAAAAATAATTATGAAGCAATCTATGTCTGATGGCGGTATGGAAGACCATAACCTAATAAATCAGTTTTTAGTTTGAAGTGATTAGTGACCACCTTGAAGTGGTTATTCTATTTTCAACAAAATACTAGCAAAGCTATTTCATTCAATTACTATTGCGACTTAGAGATTGAATAAAATCTCAATTGAATATTGAATAATTGTTTTGACAACATTTAAAACACTCGTTTTACGGATCAACTCCTTATGGACCATATTACCAAAAATAATTCAATAAATAAGTGAAGAACAAAATAAATAGTAATGACATAATAAAACGATAAGGTTCCTCTCTCAAGAGGGTGATGAGAGGGTTTCAAAAGTAACGTGATTTTTTTCACGTAAAAATAAGTAAAACTGATATCGATGGAATTTTTCCAAAAAATATTAAATAACAACTGATGGACATAACTAAAGTGGAATACAGCCAGCTGAACGTAAAACAAATAAACGGCTAGCACAAAATGTTACCTACATCAGCTGCAACACGAGCTCTAATTAGATTAGTGACCGCATGACGTACACAACCCAACACAAGTTATGTCTACATACCAAAACGAGCACGCCTTTATAGCCTTATTACGTATTCATAAACACAACAACGTAGTGTGAGGAACAATGTGGTTTTATTGCGGTGCACTGTAAATAAACCAATCACATGATACACATCGCCGTTGCAGATGCGATAAATGCTTAATTCTGACAGTATAGAACACAGCAAATTGATTTTATTCAGTAAATATACGTTACTAAATTAAACTAACACAAATTTTGTGTTATCAACGATATCGTGCCTAATGACTGTTAAATATTTCAACGTATGTTTTTGTTAGTCTGTCATATTTGTGTATAATTGTAATATCTTAATATATATTTAATACTAATTTGTTTACCGTCATTACCATGAAACATCACCCATCATCATTATCATAATAGCCTGACAGGATTCCACGGCGGAACTTAGGCCTTCCCCAAATATTGCAGCACTAACTATGCCGATCATCACTCTATCTTATTGGTACATCGTCCTACACTATGTTTGCCTGTAAGAGTTTGCCGCTCGAGATCCTTTCATCCCCAACGGTTGACAGTTCTGTGAGCTATCCAGCCGGCCAATTAGTAATTCAGTATATTGATCCTTAAGGCCATATGTCAGTTACCATAGTTCTGCTAAGGATATCATCGTTGTAGATTCACCAGAGAAACATCGACCAACTATGAGCTTCCTCGTGTAGTTTGAATGAATAACCAAGTCATGGCTCCGTCATCATTTCTGCCAGTTATACTAAATACTAGTTTGTTATAGGTACGAAAGTTATTTAATAATCAATATTTAATTATTTTAAAAAATGCACGAAAATAGAAAAATTTATCCAGAACTATTTTAAATTTGCTATCTTCACGTATTTTTTATACAGAATGTATGCGACATTTAATCACAATGGAACTTTATTACATGGCATAATTTACATCTCTGTTAAATTTGGTTAATATATGGCAAGCGTAATTGAACGACACACAGAATTTCACAATTGTAATGTAAAGAATTTTTTTGTTTCATACATAGAGCGTTACTCTCGTTAGGAAAAACAACTTGAGGCACATCTGAATTCAAAAGAATTATTTAAAAAAAAGGTCTATACAAAATACTCAAAATATAGTCACTAGATACTTTTGCGTTTTAGGTACTTTGTCTCCAACTATTTTTAACTAATAGTTAATTAAGCAGTAGTGACGCTGCTTCGCAGCTGCGCTCTTCATCCAGCTTTTCCAGAGCGATGTGCATGGGCAAGCTTTAGAAGAAATGCTTTCTTGGAGATGCATTCAGCAGTGGATCTGAATAGCCTGAAGCAGAAGAAGAAGACTAGTAAAACTGTATTTTACGTATTTTAGCGTGTTTAATTGTATTTTCATTTACTACAAGTTTCAGGAGCTTTACAAAACCCGTGGTCTAGAGAGTCAAACGTTTGATGTCCTTGTTAGTTATACTTTGATAGTTAACCCAGTTACTAGCAATTACACTTTTTTTTGAGATTTGAGTAAAGAGCTTACACTAATTTGAGGTCTTCAGGAGATTTCATTTAATTTATGGCAGTCCTCAAGCAGGCACGACATTCAAAGCAGGTGTATTTTTTTATTATAATGGGATATAAAAACAGCTATCAACAAATACCACAAGATGGTAAGTGGTTATCGCAACCATGGACCATCTGCAAATAACCTCAATCGAAGATGGTTACAGGTGTGTTTGCACATCTGAGGAATAAGATGGAATGCCTCACAGCCCGTTATTACACTGGCTCACTGTGCCTTCCAAACTGGAACACAGCAGTAGTAGTAGCACTGCAGTTTGTGGGCAGAAATGGATAAGAGTGTGGTGTCCGACCCTGAAGATTTATAGCAGAGAAGGAATCTACCATACGTAAAGTAAAATTAAATTAATTCTTTAACATTTTCAACTGTAGTAATAAAATTAACTGTTAATACGATTAAAACTTCAACGTAAACGTGATTAAAACTTGATCCACCTGCATAGTCTATTATGCTGACAATGAGTGGATTGACTAAAATTTCGAGCTTTAATATGCAAATTTGGATGCTTAGATCGGGCTTATACTCTACATAAGCTATTGGTGGCGACGAACAGATTATTGGAACAGTTGATACTATAAAGTGGAGTTGTTGCAAAATATTTCCAAATTCAGTCACAGCATGCTATGGTGCCGTGCCGTGGTAGCCTAGCGGTCAGGGGACTCACTTTAATATCGTAGAGCGGGAGTGACCTGGGTTCGATCTCCGGTTACGGCACCACTAATTGTTAATAGCAATTTCAAGTGCTGTATTTGCCACGTGCTCGGCGGTGACCGTAAACATCGCGAGGAAATCTGCATGTCTAAGAAATAATAAAAAAAATATTTTATTTCGAGGATATGTGAAGCTCGCCAACCCGCACTGGCACTGGCACCAAAACCCTCTCAAATATTTGAGAAAGAGGCCTCTGCCTAGCAGTGGGCACTGACATGCTGCTACTTTACTTTTAACGCTATTGTTATTTAAAAATAAAATGAATATGACACTTCTCACACAACACAAACTCGCGGATTCAGTCGGCCTTATTCACTAACATGGTAGAGCTAAAGAGGTTCGAATTTGGATAAAATAACGGTATTACCAACGCACTAATCTTAAAATATATATGTATTTTGAAATTGATGCAGAAACCTCTTTATCAATACTAAATATGATTTATTTTCCCGGCATACCTATACATTAATCTTTCACTGTCACGTTCGATACATAATTTCGTTGATGGAGTTAGCCGTACGTGCTTAACATTATAATCAAGGCATTGATCAAATGTAAAGCACAAAATAGCTGTAGAACATTTACGGGATATTGAAAAATGATTCTATTGGATATCTTAAGCAGTAGGCTTTATATTAATTTGAGCACGTTTGATTTAGGTTATCGCCTAAATAAAACGACGATGACCACAATTTTTACGAGGCAAATTTAATTTTTTTTTAATTATTTGCTGCAGTTCTTCTCTTCTACTTCAATATATTGCGACGTTCTTAAGTTCGTATAGTAAATTTAGTTGCATGAAGAATTACGATTACGAAAGAAAATGGTTGAAATATTGATATTTAAAGTCCACCTTCGAAGCTCTCGGCCTATGGGTCAAGAGTAGAGTCAGAAAATCATCAATTGTTTATCAAAAGATTCTAGATTCGAAACGATGAAATCGTGTAACATTGTCAATTACTAAATTAAATATATAAGTGTAACTTAGATCCATTACTGCTAATGTTATACTTTCTCTAATCGACAGTCCATTAGTTAACCTTTTCCTGAAAGTAACTTGTCCAGTAATATTCATGCTATTTCAGTGTAACCTCTTGAATTTTCCACCAATGGAAACAGGCTTTCTTATTTTTTGAGCGATTTTGGAGCCTTAAAATTTCAATTAACAATTATAGAAGTGCCGGCCTGTATTCGGATTACTCCCGTATTGTGAAATTGAAGTCGCGAATTTGTCGTGAGCTATTCGTACCACGCTTAGAGCGCTAGAATAATTAAATTTGGTTATAATTGAAAAAAATTACTTAAAATTAAATACAAACTCGAAGTTAATTATTTTTTTCGCACGAAAACATTAAAAAAAATTCATAACGTAATTGGAGCTTCACGAGCGAAAATTTCACAGATCGTATCGCATAATGTTTATTTCAACTCGTTACGCTGTGATATTCGCTGCTAATTTTTTTTATCGGAAATGCATTAACGTGTTTTAAGCGTCATTAACGATTATGAAAATATTCATCCAATACAAGAATAGTACGGACATACCATGGGGCTGGGTTGAGTTGACCCATTAAGTTGAGTGTTGTCCGGCCCGAATTACATCAGTGACATGCCTCCGGCTTGCTAATGACAGTTCCGTCATATGGCCGAGCCATCGCCGGTACAAATTAGAGCGACAAACATTAGTCAGGTATTGATACTTATTGCTAATGTATGCTGGAGTCAAACACTGCTGAGCGATACTGTTGACACATGCAAATTGACATAGCACGGTTATAGTTTGTAACTAAGTTCCGGAGATTGATGCCTATATGCTGTAGGAGAATGAATTAATTTATGAATTTAGTTGTCACTACTAATTTAAAATTCTTATTGGCTGGACGAAACTTCGACTATACATTATGAAATGCTACCAACATTGAAAAAGGTTGTAAACATCGAATACAATGTAAAACCTTGTGTTTTCATTCACAATGCTAACAGATATCAAATCTATTTTAGTTTTGCAGATTCTATGTCGCAGAGAAACATCAAACACAGTCCATTCTCATAACCCGCTACGCAATTGTGACCATCCTCGTATGGCCTGCAATGAAGGAGCACGTCTCGGTGGTGTAAGACATCACTGATATTTTACACAGAAATAATAAAGGTATGTATGTAAAGATAAGTAATACATATATTATTCGCTTGGTAGTCCCAAAGTTGCTAGATAATGATACCCAGTTTAGTATTCCAAGCACTGTAAAACTGAAAGTCTCATTAAAACTAGCAGAGTAGTTTTACCCAATACGGTAACAAACAGAAACTACAACAAGCAAGGTAACATTCCGAAAATAAACCAGTACCGTTGGTCTTCCGAATATGAGACTGTAATGATCGTAAATAAACTTTTTATTTTAATTTTATTGCGAGAATAAGCATTGGAAATACAATTGGAGATTTAAAATTTATACGTATCTATATTTCGTTATTATTGCCTCCCTAATGGGTAAATGCCAAAATGGGTAATTTTTTCCATTTCATGTCAACATTTCCGTAATACTCCTAATCTAAATTCTGATCGAAACCAATTACTGGTCATATATCGAATACAAGTGAAATATGGAAGAGTTGTTATAATGAAGCGTTATTACGAAATATTTCCCATATTTGATCTTTTTCCTATATACAGTAACTTAGGAAACAACATTTCTAAACGATATTCTACCTGAGATTATTTGTACATGAAGTGAAATTGAAATTCAATTACGTATTTATATAATTCACTGTCGTTAAAATTATATATTATATATGACAGCCGTTATAATTAAATATTCAAGCGAATCGCGTCTGCTTTGCTTGGTCAGATCTGGAATATATAAATTAAATGTAAATGTCTCGTAAACTTTCGTAGTCAAATGTTTTAAATGATGGGGAAAACCGCATCGAAATTAACTCAGAAGTTCAGCAGTTATAAGTGAAAGCTCAGTAAAACGCGGAAAGCGACTTTGTTTTATACCATTTTATTAAAAAAAAATATTTATATTAGTTTTAAAGTAGCAAGGGGTAACATACCATGGCTTTCTTCTGAAGACTATGTCACTTGCACGTGGTGGTCCCTGCCAGCTAACAAACAATGCTCTGGCGGCCGAATAATGACGTAAAATACATCTGAATGTGCCGAACCTAAATCCCACAGATTAGCGATGGGGAGCAGCACTATAATTGCTAAGCTCTCTCAACAACCCGCCTGCCCAACCTGGTGAATATAGGCAAATCATTCAAGAAATGCACGCTGGCTTTAGCTGGTGTTTCGTTAGCGAAGCTTATGTTCAGCAGAGGACCTAATAACTTAAATTGACAAATGTTGTGAAATGAAGATAAGTCTTAAATAAATTTTATCGATCGCCGAATAAGTGTAAGTACAAGTGATCATAATTAAATTAATCACTTTATTTGTTTCTAACTCAAAGTTTTCTACTGATATGAGAGGCCACGAATTCGAAGATTATTTTCACAGCTTAACTCGACATCTGTAAAAATCTACCGTAAAAGGACCTACATGTATATCACTCAAGGGATCGATTTCAATGTCCAATTTTTTTGCAGAAATTTAAAATTGCAGAAACTCCATAAAAATAATGTCAAATTTCATCTTGGAAAGATCGATTATAGACACGCGCCGTAAACTGTTTCATTCCAATCTTGCAACGTGTCCTTTCAAACTAAATAGCAAAGGGTAGGCAATTGATTAAGCTAAGTATTGAACGAAATTTCCGAACTCACTTTTCGAAGTACATTTGAAAATTTTAAACCGTTGGTAAGGAAGTCCAGAGTTGGCGAACAAATTATAAATTAATTAACAACGAGAGGTCCGGGTTCCAACAATTACTTTAAGATTGCGCGACTCCGATTCTGCGCGGGCTCTTTGCCAACAAAGCCTAGGCGGGACTACCATTTTAATAATTATGACTTATTTCATTAATACTAGAGTACATAGCACGCCGCTGAACTGTCTACTCTTACAAAATTAATGCAAGTTGCTTTATTATTCTCTAGTTACTAAGGAGTACCACCAGTAGCACGAACAGTACCAGTAATGTATGCTCGTAACTCTAATGTATGCTATTTCCATAAACAGTGACGCCAAGGCTAAACAAGACTAAAAGTATGATCTATTTATGCCACAAACGAAGTAAATGAAGTTATGTGCCCAAAGTTTTTATTCGAACTTCTTATTATTTTTACAAGAACTGTCTTATCAAAGTTACTAAAAACAAGATTTTTTAAGGAAAAGGGGGCAAACGAGCAAGCTGCTCACTTAATGGTAAGTGATTACCGACGCCCACGTACATCTGCAACACCAGAGGAGCTGCGTTATGGGTCTTTAGGACTATTTGAGGTACAGTGTTATTTGTATTATATATTCTACTTTGTGTCCTTTGTATCAGGCTTCGTAAGTCGTCCGCTGGACATAGTCCCCTCCACGACAGCGTCAACAAAAGTTGACTTGGCGTGCACGAAATATTTGCCCATACTCACCAGTCTTGGTAGGCAGGTTAATCAACGCAGTGTTCTCGCACTAAAGATGCCTATCACTAGTCTGACGTATTTGGGTTCTGTATATTCGGATGGATTTTCCGTCATCAATCGGTCGCCAGAGCCATGTTCTTTATTCAACAGGGCAGTGCACCCACCGGGTGCAGGTGAGGGTGAGAAAAATTTAGGATATATTTCCCCTTATACCCATTGTATTATATGTTAATATCTTAAAAGCCTTTTTGGCAGTAAGAAAAAAAGTGTAATAGAACTCCTTACTTTATTTATCTAATAGGTAGTTTATCTCAATTATGCATACATACAAAATTATCTTGTAAGTATCACAAGAGAATATTTTTATCACAAAAAATAGGCTGAAGTGTACTATTTCATTTGTGTTTATTTGAATTACAGACTGTTACAATTTGAAGAAAAATATTAATATCTATATTTTACACATTACATTTGATCATTCTATAACTTGTACACTATTACTAATTACTTTTTTATTTAAATACTCTATTTAATTTATTTTCTCTGCGCATGTGAGACAACACAATTTCCTTATATATTTATATACAGTAATACATAAAAACAGTGTACGTTTCGATTTATTTTTAATTAAGAAGGTATTAAGTACGCTAGCAAAGAAAATTCAATATGGAAGCGCTTTCCACACGTCCCGAACATTCCCTAGAGACAAAACGCCGCTATAAAGATAAGACACTAGGCTAATTGCAATTAATTAACTCGGGTAGGCTATACACATCTACTGGACGTATCGTGTTTTTATAATGTGAAGTAAAGTAAATACTTTTTAAAACATAGTAAATTTCTTTCATTTAATTATTTATAACGAAATCACGTCAAAGTGGTATATTTTCAGCATATCTATTATGTAAAAAAAATGTTTTAAGTTTTTAACTTTACTGTAAGACTTATGGAAGGACTTTTGTACAATTTTTAATATAATTAGAAGACTTTACTTTCTGCTCTTCATTTAGGCAAATTTGAAAATGCTTGCGTAAAATCAAGTGTGACGTAAGAGTTGACTAAAAAAAAAATTTGAAAATTTAATAGCAAGAGGCACCTTAAAAATTCAAAAACCGATGATGAGCAGCAGCAGCATGTAAGGTGCGAGAAATCAGGTACTACGATCTCTAGCCCCCCTGCCATGCGTGACGATTAAGCCAAACCCTATGCCCAATAATGGGCTATTAGCAGGCTATTAGTAGGAGAAGAAAACAGCTATACTCGTATAACACCTTTTTTTTTCATGAATATTACGCTTTGCGTTAGAAATCTGTTATTTATTTCACAAGGAAATCGAGCTCAAAGTTTCTCCGCCTCAACCAATCACATTAGGATAGCTACATACACGTTCAATATGCAAACAAGTTTAATGAGTCACCGCTAACTATGCTACTCGAAAGTTAACACGCACATCTGTTAAGCTGAAGTTTCTGGAATAAATATGGCTGAGCGGAAGATAACGTACATGTTAAAATTTTCTTAACCATATTTTCTTAAAACAAAACCGCAGTTTTTGTATTATCACCATTATTTTGAGACACAAAAAATTTAATAATAATAAAATAATGACTAGCCATCTTGTGACTGAGTAAGAGATAATTGAAATTAATGAAAATGTTTTAACTTAGTGTATGTGCCTCCATAAAATCCACCATGCTGGTTTGGACGCACTTGAGCTCAGAATCTCAACCAAAGAATCAAAAACGGAAGCAGGTTCTGGTTCCGGAACTTTGTAGGATGAATATAATATGAAAATACAAACACCGCTTGGTGCCTACAACACCATATTCCTGAGCGAATGAAGGGGCATCATCAACGCGGCATTAGCAATAGTATGCTATCCAACAGTATGGCGGTTAAACAGGCCTTTATCAGTAATGTCATGACTTCAGGGCTCATATACGAATGCTACCAGCGTTTAAACGAGGTATACCAATTCAATATTATGATTCTTCAATATATAGGATAAAAGGTCACAGCTGTCCAAGAAGTTACGACGCAGCGGATGTGGTTCTAATCAGTGTGCTATAGGATCGGAACCTATTTCACACTACCCTTTGGGTTTGCAAACACGTAACTAGGAATTAGCATGCACCACTCTGGCCAAATCATGAAGAATATTAATATACTGTCTATATTAATGCTAATCATAAGAAAGCATGGATCGTTTAATAAATATCTGATTACTATAGGTGTTACAGATAGCCTTCTGTGCCGAGCGTATATGGATGACGACAAAACAGCGGCCCACGTTCTGCTGCAGTAACTAGCAGTCGCTGAATATAGGGCTAAGCACCACGGTTCGCCGAGACCGAGGTCACCGGTAACTTTAATGGTTTGCTGAGTTTCCTTGAGGAGCTCGGTTGGCTCGAATAACTAACGTTTCCGCCCACTGTCATGAAGTTTCGGAAACCAGCACGTCATAATAACATAGTGTAATATAACATAGAACTCGAAGCAACGCGTAAGAGATAGGATTATTACTATGCTGCACAAATATTGGCCTCAGCTAACCTGCGAGTACTACAGACAGTGAGTCTCATACACACCGAGGTCAGCATCGCATTATGCATCTACAAGCGGAATAATGGTTCGCCAAATGAAAATATATATTTCAGTTTCACTTCTTCGGGTTTTACGAAATTGGAGATTTGATCATCAATCAGTAACTATATATCATTATTTTAATTATAATAATACATTTAGTATTTACCCATTAATTTACAGAACCAGTGAAAACTAGAACTAAATTATTATTAATAAAATAATAGAAGATAAAAATATCTTGCTATTTTCTAAAGGTAGTTAATTCGCTAGTTTGAAGCATCTGCCACCCCGATCACCAACACGCTAATCAAGAAATCATATCTTTGTTTTTACAGTCTACTGAAAGAGTTTGATCCAAGGGTGGACTGGTGTAGAAGGAGTATTTCTTAAAATGGAATAATTCTTACCAATGTAACAGTTTATAAATACGCGATCTTTCATCCTATCCTAGTAGAATACAATGAAAACAATGTTATATCGATTTATATAACTGAATAATAACTCCTTTTTTCTTTTCTAACTAAATTTATTACTGCTAAATATATTTTTTATTATTCCAGTAAAATATGTTAAACTTATACAGAATTTATTCATTTGCTTTTAGTTCAAAAGTGTACTGAAATAACGTTTATTTTAAAAGTGAATTTGAATGCAGTTTCTGAATCTCCGCTTTTATTTCGAATCGAATAGAAACAACGCCCACTTTTCTTTCTTGCACTGAACGTACAACATCTGATGTTAACCTAGTTTTCTTGAATTCATGTTGCCTTTTTGTAAAATAATAAATATTACACTAAAGCATATGTACATAATACAATGCGAGTTAGAACATGCCAGATGATTTCGAGAATCTAGGATTCTAGAAGCAAGTAATTAGACCTAACTATAATCATACTGTAACGTTTTTTTATATAACCTTATTATATATATAAATTTTTTCATAGTAGAAGGGGGCAAAGGGGGCGTGCATGCGGCTCGCCTGATCGTAAGTGATTGGGCATTAGTCGCTGGGTATGTATTGAATCTTTACTTACTAAATAAATACTTTCTATATCGTATTTACAAACTAAAGAGTTAGGGACATAGAGGCTACTGAGAACATTTTCATATAAAACTTTACAGTAATGGTTTTGTAGGAGCAAATGTAACAAAAGAAATTTAAGTACAAGAACGCATATTCATTATCAGACGATAAATAGCGTGCTTTAAATGTAACTGCTACTGAAAGTTTACTGTTAGACATACTCATAGCCCATATTCACCACGCAGGCTAGTTAAGGCATGTTGGGATACATTTTTCCGCATTTATAAGCTAATAATTTGCAGAAAATGTTAATATATGTCCACTTAAACTCGTTTGATTTTGCATAATCGATATAAAAAAACTTTCAAAATCCCACGAGTGGTAAAGTAGAAGTGATCAATAGAACCATTTAGTTCTATAACACAGTATGGTTAAACTTGATTAGTCCGACTTTATCTAAATCTTGTCCTGGGTAAATAGTAGATGATACGCGTTCTTTGGGTAATGCGAAAAGAGCTTGATTATGGATAGAATAACGTTTGATCTTAAATTACATCAGAATGAAGAAGTAAAAGGTATATATGTGTCATGATTGGCACAATTGGCGAAAAGATTATTTAAACTTAAAAAAACAAACATACTTATACGAAACAAATGCTACGTGAGAAATTTACCTGAAATTAGGCAATAGTCCATCCCGGATCATTCCTTGCTCAAAGGTACCCATAATTCTGGCACTATTGCCGCGCTGGGTGGCATTTACCTTTGAAAGTTAACCTTTGGACAAGAAACGATCCAAAGCGATAATCATATCCTGTTTGCATAGTTCACATTATATGTATATTGTGAACTATGATGATTTTTTTTAAACACAGTTTCAATAAATTAACATTAAACGACTTCAATATTCATTATTATACTATACACGATATATCAAAATAATTAATGGCAAACTTTTTCATACGCCATAACAAAAATTCCATTTACTTTTTAAATTTATTGTACTTACCCCTTATTTTTAATTTTATGTTATTTCTTCGTGATCAGTCAATACTTAGCAGAAGATAACTATGTTCAATTTTGATGACATTCGAGTATATATCAATAAAAAATTAAAAGCAAAAAGTTTCTTTATTTAAATTACTAACTTAAATCCGTAAATTGTGGATAAGTAAATGCTTTGTCAACGCAAATTTGTTTAATACATTGTCCTGTTAAGTCCGATGTCAACTAGTAAACGCATATCAAAAAAATATCGCAACGTTCGTTACTAGTAAAAACTTTACTAATTGTACAGTACTACGTTCAGTTAAGATAATTAAAATGTAATACATGTTTACCGCGTGTTTGGTCTTTATTTAAATTTTATCAGACGGGTCGCTAGGAAAACAGACTAGAAATAGGCCACAGAACATAAAGAAGTAATTAAATTGACTCTTTTCGAGAATATCGCAATCTAAGGCGTTGCTCGATTTGGGAAATATACCACTTCTAGGATTTGACCTATACTCCGCTAGTGAGGTAATAGATTTTCATTCATAACATTTTAAGTAAAACAAACACTACCTTATATTAATGAACCACGTTTACCATAGCAGAAGACGCTTCAACGAACCTGCCAAACGTGTTAACCTATAACAATTCCAATAAACTCTATATGTGGGAGGCCGAAGTTCAATGATATACACTATAGTTTTAATGATTATGTTTTATTTACTTTCAGCCTGTATGTTGTATGTGAACAAATAATTTCATAAAACCCTAAAGTTATATGTAAACGTTAATCGCTAACAGGAGACTTAAATACAGGTAAATATTTAAAATCATATATTTATCTGAAACACAACGGATGACGCGATATTGTAGTAGGAAGCAAGCATTTGCAATAAATTCTCACGAATGATTTAAAACCAACTGAAATGTACGTAATGTATTCGAGGCTCGTTTATTCAATACCAACATTTTTATTACGCGTCAGCTGCTATACATATATGTTGTGGACAGACTTTACATTGGTATATTATTATATTGGTACATAAAAAAGAATTGGTTGATTTAATTGTTAACAAAAGTGTTTGAAATCAAACTATTATTTATCTATTTTATCGCGTTTAATTTACTTTTTTAATCGCGACGTTTCAGGTGCTTTACCGTACCTGTGGTCACGGGGGCACTGAGGTGTTTGACGTTCTGATGTCATAGTTAGCCTGGCTACCGTCAGCTTTCTAATTATAATTTTATTTTTCAATTCCGTACTATGCAGAATGAGCTCAGAGTATCTTGAGGTCGTGCAGTGGGATGCTTGGTCTTGGATTTAATTTTATTTGTTACAGAACTTTATGTTCCAAATTCTTATAGCAATGAAGATTATTATTGTTAAAGATTATTGTTGGGTTATTAAGATATATACTCATCTGGTTGGGAGATATACATAAATATGTATACATATATAAAATACAATAAAATAAATTCGTTATCTTTAAATATATAATAATTAAAATACTTAAATAAAATAAAATAAATAAATAAATTATAACCCAACCAGACGGAAGCACTCGGCAGGGGAGACTAGACGGCCGAGGGTTAGGGGGAAAGGGAAAAAAACCCGCGATGCGAGCGGTATCAAGAAGCACCGCCTTCTGCATTTGCGCTCGAAACGGTCCGTTACGGAGTCCCTGCCGCCTCAGATGTTCCGAGAGGCTGACTGGGAGTAACCCATTTGCAGACCCGACTATAGGAATAATTTCGGTCGGCATACGGTGTTATTACGGTGGGGAGGCCACATGTCGGTCACCTCGTGAGCCAGGTCCAGATATTTCGTTTTCTTATCTGTTTCGGCTTTCACGAGGTTCTCGTCATATGGAATGATGATGTCGACCAAAAATATAGAATCATCCTGTCCGAGATAACCGACAGACATGACCGGTCCCAATAGAGCCTGGCGCGATCATTTTCGAGCACGGCTTCCGGCGGGTACTTATAGTAAGGTAGTCTCCGATCCAAGAGATCGTATTTCAGAGCAATCTCCTGGTGTAGAATCTCCTGTGCAGATACTCAGGGTTAGAATGCGCCGAACAACCGGAAACGATATGCCGAAGCGACTCCCCGGGACGGCGTCAAGCTCGACAGATGTCGACATCGCCATCGGTTGGGATGTATCTCCGATAGTTGTTGGTTTTATTACCCTGACCCTGTATCCCACACAAAACCCTCGGTTTCCCCAAAAAGGCCACCGAAGCGCAGCCAGTTGAGAGAGGCGACGGCATCTACGAAAGGCTCATGGAGAGCCTTGTAGAACCTCCCATGGAGCTCTTTCTCCTTCCATACGGTCTCCCGGTCGCAGACGCTCTGTACTCCCTGGTACATGCCATTGCTCGTTGGCCAATGACAGAGGGGTAAGCCTCTTTAAGGGCTAAATTATAGATTATTATTACTTAAAGATTAGTATTATTAATAATGACATTTATTATAACGTGATAAAATCGGTAAATAATAGTTTCATTTCAAGTGTGTAGTATTCGCGTAAATAAAATAAATAAAAGTGTTCTCGGTTCGACAAGTCTTTATTTATTTGCTCTATTTATAACCATTATTTTAATCAAACAGTCACCCACAAAATAAACACGAAACTGTGATGAAAAGGCTTAAGGAATTATAAGTATGCATTATGTAATTACATTGTTAATGTTGTATACGTCGACGTTGTTAATTCGTATGTTAATTAACGTTGCTTTCCTTTTCAGATTTTCATTTTAAAAGCGAGTACGAACGTTTGGGATGTTAATATTTAATTAAGTAATATTTTACTATATAATATACTCATCAAGGATGATATTAGTTACAAAAGTATGTTAAATTTGATAAATGCTTAATGAATTTTTGGGTAATCATCATGAATATGAAATTAAAAACAATATGAAAGACTTGAAATTCAAAACGGTCTCAATTTCTAGTACATTTCGAAACGTTATTTCTCCTATCTGTAATTCCTGTGGGAATTTGCAACATTTAGTTATGTAGGTCATATAGCATGAAAATGTCAAGATATAGCAATTGAGATCATTTGCGTAAATCACATTAAACTAGCATTAACAACAGAAACCTACGAGTAGCCTTTAAAAACCTTTATCGCAGCTCCAAATAACTTGCTTTCTTACCCTTATATGTAATGGCAAGTAATGGTATTTCCTAGCACTACTTAGGCAAGCCATGAGTTTTGAATTTACAAATATATTACAATAAATGGAAACCAATTCTGAATAATGAAATGTGTGGAACAAATAAAATATATAAATAGCTGTAACAATTATTTATTGCTGCAGGCGAAATTAAGGGTTTTAGTATTTTAAGTGCAAACATTTTCAAAGCACACTTCTACGTCTTCTTTTTAAATGTGGTAGAGACAAGCGGCAGCTTTTGCTGCTTCCCGAATGGGCCGGCTTGATCGGATTGATACCACGGGCTCGACCGGCGAGAATACTGGCGTGAAGTAGAGGCATCTTGTGCTTGTGCGTTTCGTTCGGTGAGTAAGGTAATCGGTGGCCCACACCCCCTTCCCATCCCCCTCCACATACTCTCTCCCGTCTCCTTAATATTCTTAAAGGCCAGCAACGCACCTGCAGCACCTCTGATGTTGCGGATATACGTAGGCGACGGTAATCACTTACCAGCAGGTGAACTGTTTGGTCGTTTGCTGCCGTTCCCATAAAAAAAGCCAGTCTAAATAAATATAGGATAAACGTGTTGTGTAAGAGGATATATACTAACCTTCTCTCCGAATCAACATCATTTGTAGGTAATGCGAACCTGCTGATCGACGGATGAAATTCTGGTGAACAACGTAAAATCTGCTTAGACAACTAATAAGAAGAAGCTGGCAAAGTGTTTTGAGCATCAGTTTATGTGTGTTTTTATCATAGACACACAACATCGTGTTTCATTGTACATTTTCAGCAAAAACAATCGACAAATGTCTAACTTCTGTGTCGCGTGCTTCACATCTAGACTGTGACAATATTTTTCTGCACTGCCAAGTACTTAAAATATAGTGAAGCAGCAGTTGAGCAACACTTAAACTCAAACTATCTTAAGATAATTAAATATAACTTTATAGGATTAATTACGGATATTATCACGTATTGATTTTTTTTTCTCTGCGGATGCTTTACAGCTATTGCTAATATAAAACGTTCATGCTCTAGAAAGTCTGTGATCATATTCTAATTCGCCCCAACCATTACATCAAATTTGACTCACCAAAAATCTTCGCAAAATAAATATATAAAAAATGTCGGTAACATAAAGTAAAAATTAAACGCGATAAAATACGTAATAATGTAATAGTTTAATTTCCAAAGTGTAGTATTCGCGTACCCAGTACGAAGAAGAATCCAGTATAACTTAAAAGCTTTGAATAAATAATACCGGAGGTCGTTGCTTCATTGGACGCGTGTTCAAATTAAATTTATAAATAGTTAATAAGTTTTTGATTTTTAGATTTCATCAGAGAGCAGCAGTTCATGGATTAAATGTATATTCTAAAAACTTAAACGAATGTCATTTTAGAACAAGTTTTTTTATTTTATAAATATGAAACTCATTTCAACAAAACTTTAATAAATAATTAAAAGTATAACATTCAATCGACTATATTTAAGATATTATGATGATACTTTATTCCGTTTCGGCCCGATTAATATTTATCGCTTTGAGAGAAGCACAAGAAGATACTGGTAGATTCATAAAATAAGTTTTAAAGCGCCTTAACTTTTGTCAAAAAACCTTCTTAAATTTTTAATTTTTAAGGCCCTTTAATGAAAAAGAGTGTCTTGAAAATTCTTAATCAAAAAAGAACGCTCTAGGCAGGAGTTCACTGAAGTATTAACAGTCCGTTAGTCATAATATTATAATCTAACATTTTACTAACGGACACTAGTGTTGAACGGCTGTTTTGTCTTTTGACGGCTGTTAATTTGTCGGGGAACTCGAGTCTTCTTTCGGGCCCGTTGTTGAACCCTAACGAAGCTACTAAACCTCCACAGCGACGGTTGACTGTTTGGCTTATATCTTTACAAATTGACATTGAGATTGTAAAAAATTATAGAAAATAAAGTTAGAATATAGACTTATTAGAACATTATTGACCAAAGAAACATGGTTTTCCAAGGTCATCAGAGCGATTTTCTATCAAACAGAATATTGTCACTACGAATCGTGATTTCTATAGTAAAATTTAAACCTAAAATGTCTAAACGTAGTAGAACTAACATAGCCAACATTATAAACCTGTCAGCTGCCGTGAACTCTCAACCAACCCAACCAACCATCTCTTGAAAGAAAACTATTACTAGTTTTTTTTTTTTACTTAAATGCGATATTTCAAATATTTTAACTTTACAATAAAAATAATTGTCTTATTAAAAGCTTGCTTAAAAGTAGCAGTATGTAAGTGCCCACTACTGGACAAAGCCCTCCGTCTCAAATAAGAGTATCTATAATTTGCTATTGTTATAATGTGAACGCCCTGCCCGCTCGGCTACTACTTTTTGCTTACTTTTCCAAAAACATCATTGAAATGATTGTAGAATAATTTAAGATAGAAGAAACCCCCAAATTATGCCCGCGTTCTGACTGCAGAAATCTTTTCCACTTATGCCTTCCATTTCAATGTAATCACGGAAATTTAAAATATATTATATTATATAAGCATTATAATTAAAAATCATAAGAAAAACTAAAAATATATATTTAATTAGTATTAGCAACGTCGGCAGTTACAACTAAAATTAATTATCAATATAAAAAATATCAAAATTTTGGTGTGATATTTTTTGGCGATACATAAATGTACAAAGAAACGTCTCTAACCAACAGATAGCGCCTAATAGAATACTAATTTAAGAAATATCTTGGAATTTATTTTAATACAAAAGGAAAATGAATTGACTTTACTTTAAAAAAAAGTTAAGACCGACCTCCTTAGATTTGTAAAAATGTAATTTACGACTCCGAAGAACGTAAGTCGGCATAATTGCGAAGAATTCAAAAAAGCTATTTGTTTATTTAATGTCACTGACGTCTTACTTTTTGGAAAAGGTGTCATGGCATGAATTGTTCCGAATGCCCTGTCTATTTATGTTATATTATACTCATGTCTTTGGTTTTCCATAAAGATAAGAACATCAGACCGAACAGTACTCTTGTATTTTATAGTACATTATATCTTTTTTATCTCTTCTAACAGAGCGAAACATTAATAAATTATTTAATTCTTGTAATATTTCACACATACGAGTGACAGGACTCAGCCTCTAAGACCTGACAGGCGTCAGATACTGGTACTCGCCTGCCACGTAAGAGGTATGTGTCCAACAGGAATTATGTAACTCCGAAAAAAATGGTGCATGCAGTATCAGACAGTTCTAATAAAAAACAAAAAAATCTAATCTATTAAAATTAAAAAGTGAACCAACAACAACTTAATTGCACACTCAGCTAGTGACGTATTTAGGTTCGTGCTACGTTGCCAATAAAATAGATTTACTAGAAAGTTTGATGTATAAGAAAAAAAAACGATTTATGTCGTCCAAGCGGCAGACGCCTCGACGATAGATGTCGTCGATTACAAAATGCGGCGTGAGGAAATGAATGATATCTCGTTCCAACTGTAACAGGAAACTACATTCTATCGATTTAGTGTTGCTACGTTAACATTATTTTTCTATTCCGTTCTTCGGTAATTTCACATTACCTTTATATATATATATACGAAATAAGTTTATATAAATGTTATTTAGATAAAAATGTAGTGTTTTCAAATTCAATAAATGGAAAAAAAACAATTCGCCGGTGGTAACTGGTGACTATACTACACATCAGAGCTCGAGAACTTGAGGCAATGATGAAAAAACACCTGAAAATAATGATCATCAATCTTTCGTCTTCCCCATTGCTCCAAGACAATGCGCGAACTCCTATAGCTCAACAGTTTAAGTTCGACAGAGCTTCAGAGATTCATCACGATCTATCTCCCGAAGAGGCGAAAAAATTTGGTAGATCCAGTCGTACCAAGTGCAAATGGCTCATAAAGCATGATTTCTTATACATAGTCTCTATTCTACAGCAGCTTTTGCTAATATTTTAAGCCGTGCCGACCCCCACTTTTTTTTCAATGTGGATGTCTTTTTAAAGTTATCAAAATGTTAGGTTAGGTTAGAATCCTCCAGAATGGGTTCCCGCCTTGTCGTGGCGGAGGGGCTTAGTAACCGTGTCTTGGTCCCCCACGGTGAACCAAGAGGAACCTACACGACTGGCCGGTCTTTGCCTGGCCCGAGGTGGCCGCTCCGAGTGGGCTTGGTGACCCCACTTCGGATACGTTTTGGTGAACTGTGGAGGAAGTGTCAGCTTACCGCTCTCCTGGCCCTCCATAGCCGAGGCGGAGTCGCGGGGGCAAAGGAGCGTCGGTATTACGATGAGCTGTTCTCGCTACTGGTCAAGGTGCCATCGACCAGATCCGCCGGGGGTTGCCGGGAAGGCTTTTGCTTGAGAGCGCCAGCCTTCCTGATCCACATGGCCTCCGGGTGGCGGACACGGAGGGTCTGTTACCCTCGTGGGTTTCGTCGAGTAGGTAGGCGTCTCTGTGTTCCGATCTAGCCCCATGTAAATAAATAAAAAATAGGTTAGGTTAGAAAATCCCTTTAAATACTTTGTTCTAATAACAATAAACCTTCTTTTGTAGCGATATTCAAACAAAAATATTAACCTACAAATCATTTTCAATTAAAGCCCCTAAACCAATGAATAATATTTTATAAAATCAACCCTAAAAACATATGTCATTTTATAAATAATATATTGTTACAGGACATCATTTCAAAGTATTTAATAATAATAACATGCTAATTATGTATGACTTTAAATATTTTAATTTGCAATTATTTTCCAGTTGAACTCTCGCAGCGGTTACGCTCCGATGTCACATTTGCAACAGACACAAATTGAATACGATTAATAAAAACGAATAAACTGGGCATAAACCTATCAAAATATTATATTTAAATTATATCTGGATAATTCAGCATAGTTGTTAACGTATGAACTTAAATTATTATTACTAAGCGGTGGGATTCCCTTCTGTCTAGGAGCCGTCTGAGTAGGTACTACCCTCTTACATATTTCTGCCCCTAATCAGCAGTGTAAGTCTGTCTTCTGATTATGGTTAACCTTTTATGATTAAAGTTGTTTAAAAAGCTCCTTTGTCTGCAGTAGGTACTTATTATTAGATGGACAGTTACCTTATTTGTTACTCTAATGAAGACGGCGTATAGAATTTATCACTTCATCTCGCACCATCAGCGTCATGAGTCGCAGCTAAGTGAATAAAAAAGGTTAAGTAATACCCGCCTTACGTATCAGCTACTGATGTGGTCTTTGCCGATATGATTGTTATTTGTGAGAGGTCTATATAGAATATTAACACTAGAAAGTTGTAGAAATCTTCTTCTTAATGTAGACCTTTCTCATAGAGCGCCACTTAGCCTAATCTTTGATTTTACGTATCCAATTTCTTTGGGGTCGCGTTGCGCAGCTTCCCCTTCCTTGTTTACATAAGCCTAAACTTATCGCAGTCTTCACTAAATGACGCGTCTTCTCTAACGATGCTTATGCACTTCAGCGGCAGATGATACCTATAAATGTCACTTCAGTTGATGTAGACTTAAGGCATATGCACTTAAGGCATATTAAGGGTATATGCACTTTGCTTTTTCTTTACGATTTATATATCCGGCCCGCCTAAACATTATCAGTGTATAGAATATAGCTTTTTCTGGCCGGACTAGTTTTTTCACATACCGTATTTAAAAAGACGCTTAAAACAATTTATAACCGGAATTTAAACTTATAGAATGACTTTAATAAATTAATATTAAATTTAAAATGTTTGTATATGAATGTATCGCATTGGGTTTTTCCAGGAATTAACTTTCTCAATTTAATTAGACATATGCTAAAATCTAAATGAAATCCGAAAAATGAGTCGTAAAGGTTAACCAACAAAATTAAATTTTAAAAACTCCCATTAACACTCCGGCTGATGTGACACGTCCCCAAGCCCGCCCGCCTTCCGACGCAATCTACTCGCGTTATAATGCCGCGACCAGAACTGGGTCACCGCAGTTACTTCTCAGACATAGCGACGTTTAATTTATATAACGAATTAATAACATACTGGTTAATGATTTAATATTTCTCTACATACCCTATCAGGCGTAATTTAAAACAAAACTGGGTGTTTTACTAACAAATATATTTATGAATCGAAACGGAACACAAAGTATATAACGTCTTGAAACTAAAACATGTGAAGCCCAATCTTATTATAAGATACATGGATACATCTAATGATAATTATCACATCCTCGCGTATCATCATGCGGTAGAACAAATTTATATGGATTGCTATTTGCTGCATTATATAACATCATTATTATTAAATAATTATGTTATGGTAACATTTTGTGGTACTGCTAATGGTAAGGTAACATAGTGTGGTAAGTTAATGCTTTCATGCTGTAATGAACGGAGCAATACAGTTTTATCAGTAATTGACATTCTTTAATTTTTACCACAAAACCGCTACAACCACCCCAAAGATAATTCAGGTGGCAACCGAACAATGTTTTCTAGAATTTAATACGTCAAACTACCGGCTGTTCTGTTGTAGGTTCGATTTCCGTGCCATAACGCTGATTAAGATTTAATAATTTTAAAAATTACAGTTATCTTTACAATAACTATCAAGTAACTTCGAAAATAAATAATCTGATAAAAATATTTATAAAATTTGCTCTCAAACGCTCATTACCATGTGTAATGAATACATACTATAAAAACAAATCAAGGAAAGCCAAAATCGGCATGCCTTGTGGTAAACCTTGGGTTCATTAAAAAAATTAAAGTTATGAAATATACAAAGCAAAAAGTTTGTTGTTGTTGTTATTCGTGAATTTCTTCAATTAAGCATTACTAATTATACCGATTAGATTTGCGACGGTTAACATAAAATATATTAGTATGCATTATGTTTTTTGTTATGGTTTTCGAATCTTTTAATTAATAAATTATTGTGATGAGAATAGAAAGTACTCTATAAATTCTTTTCTTATTTTTCTAATACAGACATAACCGTGAATGCGCTTAAGTAACATGATTACATTTACATTGGAAAACACTTTAAACATAAAGTAGGTACTTTTTACGTAACGCAAATTGTTCTTTAAAAACTAGGAAGAAGGGAACCGTTCGCGTGACGTTCACGATCGGTAACTATAGAGGAAATCGTGAAACTAAATTACCGATCTATATTAAACGTGACCCAAGAGGCACGGGTTAGCCTCACCATTCCTAAGGCATAGTTCACTTCATTAGACCATTCTCTCTCCTAACTCGTTTGCACTCTGATCGATTATTTCCTGAATAAAACTTCAGTAGTGCGAGCGTAAAAATATTTTCATATCTACCTAATTTTATGTTAAGGAGCTTATAGAGCGCTACTTCGAACGTAAGGCACGTTCGAACTTACGCGATGATCAGTAGTTTTGATACCGTTATTACTTTGATTTTATTAATATTTCCTATTAGATTAATTAGTCACAAACAATCCAAAATGGCATGACCAATAGAAAAATTGTAGTCCAAAATTCAGTGAGATGAGTCTGTTGTTCTCTTTTTGATGGGGCAGACATAACATCCATCCGAAGTTTTTCCTCAGAAATGTAGTTTTTCTAAAATAAATTTCCTACTGCGGGGTTAATTTACTTATATAAATACGGTACGAAGAATTACAGTAAATTGTGCTCTCCGAACACACACCCTATTGATCCTGTCCACCTTCAGAAGGTGAACGATGAAGTGTCGCGCAGATCCACAGTTTTAATCGCGGTAGAACCCAGTAGCAGCAGCGGCGATTGGGCTGGCTTGAACGGGGTAATACTACGTCCTATTAGAATACCTACGTGAAGTAGAGTTATCTTGTGCTTCTGCGTTTCGTTCGGTGAAAGATGTATCGAGAGGCCCACTCCTTCACCCCATCCCTCTCTTCACCGGCACTCCTCATCACCGCTCCTCAATCCCCCCCGATCTCCCAAATACCTTTAAAGACCAGTAACGCACCTGTAGCTCCCCAGATTTGCGCTACCGCTGACGGGCAACTCACTAGCTCAAAACATTAATATCCGTATGGTTTTAAGTCCTGACGGGGTCTCGAGCAGTTATTTAATCTCTACTCAACCAGCTGCTATGCATAGCCATATTAAATATCCTCCTTACTCGCTGCTGTTTGCCGAATCCTGGACTGGATTGGAGGCTCACGTAATTGACGTTAAAGAGTAAGGCGGTGTTGTTCACAAGAAGAAAAGTTTCAAAACGTATCACCGCGAATACTTCCTCCCAAATCACCCTAGAGCGTAAATTAGACTTACGTTAAGAAATACATAAAAAAGTTAGGAAAAGGCGGCATTCATACCCGGCCGCCTCTATGTCTTTATTGCAACTCTATGCAAGTATTATTCACGCACGTCCCTAAAGCACGATTAAGATTACTGCTAGTGATTCACAGTCGCATCATGCGGACTACCGGCGGCTCCTCCTTACATGCTGAAAGTAGATTTATACTGCGTTTTGAACTAGGACTCTATGGCAGCCCTAATCCAGGGAACTTTAACAAGTTATTTTGGGAGAATTAAAAATCACACTTACACGTTAGTGGCGGCGCAGGGTTATTACATACCAACGCATGAAACCTGTTAAAAGGCCCCCTAAGAATATTGTTATCGACGATGATGACATAATAACAAGTGCCAACAATGCGTTCGTGGCATACCAAGCGCGTATCGTGTACACCCTTACATTACGGCGTTCGCCGGCGAGCGTCCCTCACTCACGGCCCACACGAGATTTACTTGTGTACTAGGTCGTTTCTAAAATTCGATCCATTCAACCTTTGTCGATGGTAAACCAAGCCGAGGTCTCGTACCTCCTTAAGAGAGGTTTCCGCCTTGGGTTACCTTTACGTGAAGTAAACAGTTTCGTTTACAGGGGTCAATGTACAGCATAGCATCATTGAGTCAACTCTTCAGCGACGTTACTCTTTATTACTTTTTTCCTGCTCGTGAGTCTTTTCCGCCGGAAATGAAAACCGCAGGGCCCACCGCACATATGTATGTCTCGTATATGTATAATATTCAATTCTACCAAAAACTTACTAAGGACACATATGTTTCATTCAAAATGTATTAAACCTTTCTTTAAAAACAATTATCAAAACGAGTTTTTATGACGATTTCAGTAGTGTCGAAACCGGGATTTGAAACCAGGTCACTCGTGTACTATGACTTAGACTTAGAACTTTAGACCGTAACATTCCAATAACGTGAGTGACTTTTAAACACGAAATTATGTATTGATCTGATTTGTTATCCCTGCTACGTCATGAAATTAGCTATCACAAAACTTGCTTATCATATTTATTACAGATAAAAATCAGTACCGAAATCCTACTGCAGTGTGAGGAAGGTATAACTCATGATGTGTAGCAACTGTGACCTGATACCTGCAGGTTAGAGTGATAACAAGTGTTACACCCACCGACCCACAGACATCTAAATGACCTAAAATTTAGAAATACGACGTCAAGTTGATTGAAAATTAAATATCAAAAAAATACTAAATTATTTGGAAGCTAGAAATATCTCTCATAATGAATTTTAATAATGATAATGAGCTAGGGGCAAGCTACTGCTTCATTATTCTTTTGCCTTTTCATATCACACAAATTACTAATACAATAACAATAAAAATATACATTGTGTCTTCTTCTCTAAAGATATTAAATTTTTACACAAAGCCAGATTTTAGTTTACTGTCTAGACTATTCATCATCGAGTATTACATACTTATACAACTTTAATTATCTTCATTAAATGTACAACGACGTCATAATCTTCTTATTTACTAATTAATTTCAGATCTTAATCAGAAACTTCAGTTTATTCTTATGAAAACTCGGATTCAACTATAAAATCCAATAGAATCTTTTTGATTTGTTTCAGAAAAGATAAGATAGAGGCCCATTAACGAAAGATCTTGACGAAACAGTGACGAGGCAAAAGCTATCAGATACGTCGAAAGCAATTAAAACTGTCTCAGAACTTTATCCTTCCTTAAACAGTTTCACCGCTTGACAAACGACTGAGGAACGTGAAGGTTAATTTGATACTTGTTCTTAATAAAAACATTTAATATTCCCTATCAGAGGAAATCTACATAGTAAGTTATCTCAAAAATTTAAAGCACGGCATGGCATTTTTTAAATTTACGTTATATTTCTATGCAATTTGTATTGTATTTCTATGTTGTTTAATTTTTTAAATAAAGTCCATTACATTTTATAATGAAAGTACATATAGGATATATAATATCCTCTAAAAAATATGCATTACCGTATAATTAATTTTATCTGTAATAAATCTAATAAAAGATAGCGGTTGTTTTGTATTTGTTTAACACGGTCCATGTCGCTCATTTTCAATCAACTTCAAAACTAGAAAAGGTTATCAATTTGTCTGTATGTCTTTATATGTATGTTACGCGATATCTTAACCGATTTTGATGATTATTTTTATTGAATAGACCCGGACCACCCTTCCTAGATAAAGTTGAAGAAAGTATTTCACTCCAAAGTGTGGGGAAAATAGGGGTTGAAGTATTTTTCTCAGTTTGCTTAGAATTCACTTGAAGTTCAGACTAATGTTATTTAAAATATCTGGTATATTTCCTTTATTATCATCATGTCCCTATTGTTCAACGAAGAAAGTTTAACAAAGCACAATAAAATCAATTTAATTGTTTTCATGCTTATTTCATTATGTTTTTGTAAATAAATCACGACATATGTACTATCAGTATTCGATTTTATAATGAAAGAAATAAAAAATCAACAGCCGTCTATCAAAATCACAACGAATAAGTTTCAGACACAATCTAACGGCCCTCAAATAACGAGAATTTTTTTCAGATCAAGTTTTTCAATAAGACCATTCGTACATGAGTTGATGGAAAAGTTTGTGATACTTGCGAAGTCAACTGTTCATGATGCGATCAATCACAATGTCATTTTTGATGTAACAGCTAAATGTAACATTTGTGCTATAAGACAGAGTCAATAGTAACACGCGTAACTTTGCGGAAATCCATTGTATTAAAAATGGCAAATAGCAGTTTTTTTATGTGATATTTAGGTATGTCGAAGAAGTGAACTACTTTTATCACCACCATCTTAAAGGAATGGTTGCTCATGTTGTCTTCAAGTTACACTTTATTATTGAACGCAGAATTGTTAAAATTTACTGTTTCACAATTTTTATTTGTACTATGCATTCCACACCATAGATTTATTATATAATGATCTAAACACTGCATTATTGCAAAAAAATGTTCTCTTAATTTGTTTTTAAACCTTAAATATTAAATGTAAAACTAGAAAATCAAAAGGCACCCATTTCATTTACTTAACAATATCAAAAGCATATACTTTTGAAGCATATACGTTTGACATTATAAATATGCCCTCGCCGACATTAACCTAAATAAATCTCCTTCACTCTAAGTTATTATAAACTTTTACCAATCTTTCCAGGCCTCGTCCGTGTGACGCGATCATCAAAGAAACTTCGGTGTTAACAAGCGCAAAGTCAATATCGAACTTAGCGTATTTTATGCATTTATTTGTATCTATATACACCGCGTCGATTTTTTGTCTTATTTATGTTTTATACAAAAGTAACTGACTAATAGTGGACGGTCTTGAAATGAGATTTAAGGTTTTGAATGGAAAAAATATTTTTATTTAATAATTGAGGTCGTCATGTAAAAAGGATACAATTTATTGTAGTGTTAGTATTCACCCTTATGCCTGCCGTTATCGCCTGTACATATTCCAAGTAACACTCATAAGGGCAATCGGAGTTAGGCATTAAAATCTAAATAATATCTATACGCATTCAGAATGTAATTACAATTTTAGTATTTTTGGCATCGTTACTAAACTAATCTTGTAAGTCATACGTAATGGCTTAGAAGCCGTATATTATTGATTGGCAGAGTGTGTAAATCAATAATTAACGATACACTATTACTTATTTTATTGAAATCCTTCTTATCGTAATTGTTTTACACTTTTTTTACATGAATAAGTCAAGTTTAAACAGAGATCAGCACGTGGTAAACACAACATTTAAAATTGCTATTAACAATTTTAGTGGTGCCGCACCGAGGATTGAACCCTGGCCACTCGCGATCTATGAAAGTAAAGTGAGCGCCCTGACCACTAGTCTACCAAGGCTTTTAAATAGTAATGTAATTATTTCTATATAATTTATACTCAAAGTTTACCGTGTGGTGATAGGGTAATTGAATCTACAACTCATATTTTATCCCAAGGGTTTCGTAAAAGTCAATTGAGAGAAATACAGTTATCAGAATAATCTGTATTATCCATACTTACTAAACTAATATTTTAACTAGCGAAAATTACTCTCGGTTTGATACATTTCAACCGCTGGACCGATTTTCATGGAATTTGGTATAATACCTTGAACCCCTGCGAAGGACATAGCCCTGCTTATTTCGTAAAGACTTTTTGGCGTTAAGCTATATATTATTGTTATTAAGATTATACTGCATATCAGCTTTCAATTACGTCTTTGTTTTCTGCATTCGACTTTTCTGGTATGAAAAGTAGCCCATATCCTTCCCCAGTGTTTCCTTAAATGGTTAAATAAAAAATCAGTAAAATTGATACAAGGTATCACTATATCAAATTTTCACCAAAATCGGTTTAGCGATTTAGCCGAGCAAACCTAACAGACAGAGTTACATCCGCATATTGGTATGAACGGTATGAATTATTAAGATTATGTGAAAGTAATAACAAGAAGGGATCTACACTAAATTTTCTTTCAATGTTAAAGACCTAGTTAGCTCTTCTCTCATGTATTTACATTATGTTCCATTCGTGCATGTCAATATGAACCACAACTTTCAGAATAATATAACGAATAAATAGTGTTTAATTAGGAAAATGGTATAAACTAGTTATATACTTTTAACTAGTTGAAAACATACATAATTTTTAATGCTTATAATGAAATTGTGTTCCACTTAAAAAAGCCTTAAAAACACGAAAAGGCCCCACAAACAAAATACCTTTAATCTAGTTTTTAATAAATTATATTTCATGTAAAAGTAGTAAGTTATTAGGTACTTAAAACAATGTTACACCAGCACGCGAACGACTCAGTTATGCGGACAGCGGAATAACTATTTCGGAAAACTTTTTAACTCAAATACTTATAGCATTAAAAATTAATTTAAAAGAGAACGTGAGTTTTTTTATATGTATCTCCAATACCACTAGACTGATTTCAGAAATTCTTTTACTCTTCGTAAACTACATTACTCCAAATGGTTATTTACTATCCTTGATTCCCCAATAAGATTGTATCCTCTAGAAATTTCGATATTTATTCCAGTTATCGTCAACAAATTTGCTACCTCGATTCTTTCTTACTATCTGACTAAGACCTTTCTAAAATATTATCCCACCGTTACACATCCATGCAGTTCCACATAACTGACTATTTAACATGAAATTTTATATGAAACGCGATTATATTACAGACTAGCATATGCGCCTGCCTCCGTACGGCACCCGTAGTATATGTAGATCATATAACTATTAAATAATTATAATTAATATTTGAAAATCAAAAAATGTTTTCGTAATTCTGTCATCAACTGCATATATACAGAAATACAAATGTAAAATTTAGTCTTTATCTTATTCGGTTCTTGAAATAAGTGGAAGTTAGTTAGGTAAGATATCTACCGTTACGTGGATGTTCAATTCATAATTGTTCGTAGATATTGAAATTAATGTGTTTTTAGTATTTTTTCCGTAGTACAAACAGACGTCCTAACAAAAAATTAAGCAAATGTAAAAAAAAAAAATTGTCATCAACAGCAGACTGGTTTTGATTCAGAAGTACATACTTTAAATTTCAAGTCTTTCTATCATTGTTCGTCCAATTTACACAAAGTCCGATTTCCTAGTAGAAAAACATTCAAAATCCACTGGCGATTACTTGCATATTCAACTTATCAAAATAAAATGAGTTTCGATTTCCTCTAGAAGTTCATTCACAGTCGTTATGAATGAACTCGATTACTACAAAAGAGAATAGTCTTTCTCTAAACTACGAACCCATCGCATACACAAGTACGTGTTGGACTGCGATCGGAATGGTAATATCTGCGCCTCCAATATTGCGCTCAAACTTACGTCACTATAAAATATTATATAAAAAATTATTCACAGAATACAAATTTCTTATTTACTATAACAATTCGTCATCTTACTTTCTAGAAAAAGTTAAAGTCAGTCAGGTAAACATCCCGGTTATCTATAATTTTTTCTTTATTTGAATTATTCCAAATTAATAGTTCTATGATTTAAGGCATGTCTAATATCGTATAGCATCTCGTCTTATCTATAGCAAATTGGAACACATAATTAGGGAAAAGGCCGACTTTATTGCTCTCTCAAACCACGGCTCAATTAAGTTCTCCGTAATTAGGACAAAGAAATTAGAACAAATGTACTTCTCCACGCCTACAGTATAGTATAAGATATAGACGTTAACTGTAACAGTAATAATTAAAAATTTCCATTTTGCTGGTTGAGGTCAAGTGGTAATCGGAGCATTCACCAAAGAAGTCTAATAAATTAATAGTGAAGCTATTCCAAATATATCTAGCATAAGTAAAAAACCAAGAGTATATGGTAGCTCCAACAATATCATCAGAATTGAAGAATCATAGTGCCAATCACCAACTATGATTCTTTAAGTGAAGTGATTATTATTGTTATTAAAATAGTGGGGTGTAAAGAGAACCTCACTTCTCACCTGCACCGAACGCAAATCCCTATGTTTATTCCTGTTCAACTTCAGCCTTTTAGTTTTCTACGAGACATTTAGCTAGGTAATTCTTAAAAAGCACATATAAAAACCAGCTTTCTAACTTTTCTTAGTATTTTTAACTTCAGTATAAATAATACAATTAAACTATGCTAGCTACAGAAAACAAAACTAATTACAATTTATATAAACTTTAACACACACACTGAGTGTTGTTAAAGTTTTATAAAAATTATAAAATTACAATTAGTAAGATTCACTCATTTTGGCGGACAGAAAATAGAAAAATAACGGGAAACAGTTTTTACTTTTTGTTTTTCTGTTTTTAAAATGTAATTTATTTAATAGTATCAAAACCAGCCAGATAAAAAGAGTACAACCAAAGAGATTTTACTGCAACTTTTTACTGACAAAATACGAAAAAACTTTTTCCTGTCCTAATATTTTGAATCGTAGTAAGTTGTAAAAATCTTCCTACGGATACTTGTAAGCTTTTGCTGGCGCTTACTAGGCGATGAGATGCGATGACACTTTTAAATTAATGGAGCTTTGTCATTTCAATAAATATAATAGTACGACCACCATTGCCAATCTATTATTGTAACAGCATAAATGATATAGATATAACATTACAAAATTGTAAAGTCCTTTGGTCAAAATTGTCAATCAAGCAGATATGGGACAATTACAGGAAATCATAGTTTTACTTAATAGGCGGCAAACGAACAATTGGCTCACCTGATGGTAAGTGATTACCGACGCCCAGGTACATCTATAAGACCAGAGAAGCTGCAGGTGCTCTGTCGGCCTTTAAGGATATTTGGGGTAGGGGACAAAGCGGGAATAGGGAGTGAGCCTCCGGATACCTTACTCACCTAACAAAACGCGGAAGTACAAGATGCCTCTACTTTACGCTGGTATTCTGCAAGGTCGTTGTACTACCCCGGTTAAGCCGACCCATTTGAGTGGTATTAAAAGCCGCCGATTGACTCTACCACGTACAAAAATAAATAATATACTTGTTTAACTCCAATATGGCATAGAATATATTATTAAATGTTCAGTTTGTATTTGTGGTTTGATAATCACAATACTGCAATTTACTGATTCAATGTACCGAGCTCCATGACAAAACAATTTGCTGCATTATTGGTCTATTGAATTTAAAATCCTGGGTCTTCCAAAGCTCTTCACCAGCGAGTTATATCAGCTTATATTTGCATTTATTGAAACGTCGCGTAAAAATGTTCTCAGCATACTCTTCCGAAACTGCTACTGTACTTGCCATACGGACACCCTACAACTGCTGTCCGTGAAAAAGCTAAGGTCTTAAGCGTTAAGAACAAAAAATCGTGCCTTACTTTGATTTGCCTGAATCATACATAAGAGTTAAACGTTGTTCTGTGCCTTGCTTGAGTCAAAGATTCAAGATTCGTTCATCAACAATTTGATGTCGTTGTTTCACGCCGTTATAATTAGATTAAATTAAATAAATAAAAGAAAAATAATACAAAAAATATTATCTCAAACCTTACGAAGGTGTTGACAAATGATAACAGAGTGGTCACGAGGGACTAAAGAGTTTGACATCCTAAGCGAATCATCATTGACACGAAGCGCTGTTCTTTTAAGAAGATTTGTGGTTTATCAAATATAGTGTGATGGTTGGGGCGGTCTATCATATAAGAAACTAACAAACACATCGATATGCTTTTAAAAAAAGCCCTTTTCATTGTTTTATTTTTCTCGGTAATTAAATATAATATAGATTGCTTTAAGTTTTTAGTTCATTCATATTAAGTAGTATTTGTTAATTAAGTTAATTAAATATATCTATCAATTATTATTTAGAGGAGACATAAATAAAGAGCTTAATCATATGGAAGTAAGCCGAACAAAAAATATTTATATGTTTTATACGAAATTAATTTGTAATTATTAAAAAAATAGTGAATAAATTAGCGTTGTTATTTAAATCAACGTGCACTTAGCAAATGTAAATATTTCTTTCAATAGGATTTTCTACGCTTCTACACATTAACAGTTTAATGAATAGTACACGTTATCGCTACTTCAGCAACAGTTGCAGGGCAAATAGCTTTTATAATTAACGCCGAGAATGTGGTGAAACACTGCTAGAGACTGCACATTAATCAGGAAAACATAATAGCACAGAAGTTTCGAGCGAACAAAATGAACTATAAGAAAACCTCTTCACAATACCAATTACACGTAATAAATAAACTAACTTTCCAAAGTGGGTGGTCCGCGAAGCAGTTCATAGCTGCGCAGTCTATACAGTTTGGCAAGCAATAAGCTCGCTATTGTTAGTATAATATATTATATAAGCCATTGTCGTTTCATTGGGAGTTCTGCACAAAGTCCGAGATTGGTATAAATAATGCACGCAAATTTCCTGAAGTGCCACGTTCATTGAGCTTACGAAACCTCGTCATCCGCTCCCAAGTCTCGGATAATTGATACTATTGTCTTTGGTTTGTCTACGATAAATTTCTCTTTTGGCTTTTATTTTTACTTTAGAGTGACGATAAGAAATCTGAAAAGTACATAAATCACAAAGAAGACGATTGCCATTACTACTTTATTAAACATTCTTGTAAGTATATTATTCAATCTGCTTAGATACTCATAATTGTTTAGCATATACTTAAAAAAACGCTAAAGTTTACCTACTGAGCCTAAAATGCGTTAATAGATAAATAGGGAAAACACTATCCGTACTGTAATGTGTAGTTTTTACAGTTGTTCCGTACGAGAATCAAATGCGCAATCCTCAGCGCATCAGCCGAATGCTCGATCATTGCGCCAACATTCATATAATTATCGTCGACCGTATTGTGTATGTTTGTGTGTTACACAAATTGTGGGTTTTGAGTCTGGTTGTGTGTTACTGAATCATCGGAATTTTCCTCCCCTGTTACCACGTCAGCGTCACATAGACTACGAAAAGCGCCTCTGTGTTGGCGCAGATGACATTTTTTGTATGTCGTAATAAATATGTCGCTATGGTGGGCCAATACGTATTTCAAACTATGACATTTCGCTGCTTCTTCAAATATATTCATAACATTTTATTTACCTATTAGTCGCAATGTTTCATTAACTTTATATAATACTACGTTGAGTAAAAAAAAAAACTTCTTTCAATTTACATATTTTATTCTACGCAGGTTTGTTATAAATATTATAATGTACTAGGCTCATCTAGCTGTAGGTAGGTCATCTCTCTTGGTTTTTCTTGGTTCACTTTTATTTAAGACTGTTACAAGCGACCGCTATTTTATAACTTTTGTTCCGTAGAAGGGGTTTCTTGATTATGTTAGCTTTCCAAAACAATCATCATAGCGTTTACAGACACATTAATTCATTTCACAATCATCCGCAGTGAGCAGTAGAAACTCGAGGTTTACCTATCTAAGAAGTAACTCTCAACAAGAAAGGTTAGTCACTACTGTCGGGATTATGGCAGTGTTTGAAAATATTTACATGGTCTCGACTAATGGCTACAAGAGGAACACCTCAGAGTTTTAGAAGGTAAAAGTAGTTCATTACACCCGTGACGGAAGGGCTTCCATTTAGGATTAGCACACATAAAATAGGGCGCATTCTGCAGTGTAGACCCGTCTGGGCGAACGTAGTGTATGCATCATGCCCTCCCTCCCAAACCCTCCCTCGACCAAGCCGAGGTCACGTACCGCTTTAAGAGGAACCCTTCCGTTCCGTTGCCAAAGTCTCTTTAAGTGAAAGCGAAGTCGCTTTACTTAGCAGGGGTCAGAGCACAATACAGCAGCAGCCGCGACGTCCGGCCAACACTGCAGTGTCGTTACTCTTTAAACTAGAAAGAAAATTAATTATAAAAATATAACATGAAGCTACTTGGATTATCCAGAAATATTTTATTCATCTATTTGCGCATAAAAATATTTAATTATACAATTATATAAATTTAATATTGATTTAACTATAAATTTTCATTGACTTTACACATTAACATTACACTATTGCTATCTGGTACAACATTCATTCAATCTTACATAAAAACTGATAATTCAAATTTTAACACATTTCATAAATCAAAATTGAATATGCCAAGATGGTTGACCCGTCAAAAGTCATGCAAATGTGACTCACACTAAGTCGCTCCGCTGTCATTTCCGAAACCAGTCTACAATATGAGACGCCCGACGAACTTAAATCGCGACAATTTCCATTTATATGGCTGTCATAAGCAATGTTCCGTGGCTTTGTCTTCGAGATATTATACAGTAGTTCCTCTATAGCACGACAAAACTACTTTCATCACACATCGTCAGAAATATATGAAGTTATTACCTTCTATGAATTCTATTTTTATTGTATTTTTTTTTTCATGTTAAGGCGGAAAATGAGCATGCGACTCTCCTGATGGTAAGTGATTACCGACGTCCAGATACATCTGCAACACCAGAGAAGCTGCAGGTGCTTTGCCGGCCTTTAAGGATACTTGGGAAAGTGGAAAGGGGAGAGGGAAGTGAGATAGTGCCTTCGGTTACCACACGCAACGAAACACAGAAACACAAGAAGCCTCTACTTCACGCTGCGAGGCGTGGTATTACCATTCGAGTCGGCCCATTCGAGGAAATGCAAAAGCCGCCGCTTGACTCTTTCACGTATTGAACTAATAATACATATTTCAATTATAGTTGGACAACTGTAACAAGTGCAATACACGTACAAGTGAAGTAAAGAAGCAGCCTGTCAGTGTACCATCCCAAAGGCCCCTGCTTCTATATATTGTATTATAAGAAGTAAGGAGTAAAGTAAGAGACATGAGTAAAGTAAGTCTTTTTCTTTTTTTCAGAGTTTTTTTTATGCGACTTTTGATTTAGTTCCGCGCTCTTTAAATAGTCTCAAGATCATTATTCCACAACACAGCACTGGAATCTTCATTTGATCTTTTTCTGTTTAAGATATGGCACTCCCTTCACGCAGACGTTAAAAAACGCACCCAATAAAACTCATTCAAATGTAGCAGAAATTATTAACGACAATGTTATCTGAAGGTAATTACCGTCTGAGGAATGCGACTTTATGTTTTATTTATGTCTTCATACATATCATAAATAATAAGATATTTATGTAAATATGAAAAGGCCTAAGTACATATATATAAACGTTACGTAAGTATTAATGCTTACATTTCTCTCAATTTAATATAATTTTTTGTGTTATTTTCCGATTGTACCTACTCATATTGTTCTATGTCTCCCAGGGTTGTCTGACAGAAATTTCCATGCGGCGTTTCTCGCATAGTAGCCCTTAGATTAGAGTGCATACAATGAAGTATATATAAATAAATAAAAAACTTTGCCATAGAAAGAATGCTGCTGCGCAAGAATCTGTCACGCACTTTCTTCTCATGGTGTGGTAAGAAGCGACTATGACAGGCAACAGGACATCAGTACTTCGGCCTGTTTATAGTCCAGCAGTGGAGTATTAACAGTCTGATAAAGAAGAAAATGGACAGGGGCGTCTAAATTTCGAGGTATCTTGTACTAAGATCGCCAACCCACCTACAAGTTACGGCAAATCCTAGCAACTCTGAAGAAATCCATCTTCAACAGCGTTACGTTAAAAGATATCAAAGTAAGTCTCTTACGATCGTCAAGATATTCTGATAAACGAGTGTGATAAGCGAGGAGCATTATTTGAAATTTTTATATGTATAAAGACAATATTTTCTTATTGAACATTTATTGAACAAGACAAAAAAAATTATTTTCGAAACCATTTATGAGCCAAATACGCAGCAATAAGAAAAGGCCAGTAGAGAATGTTGCGTATTCCTTTTTAACATTTGCAGCTATACTTCTGTCTCCGTCTGAATGGCAACAAAGCTGAACAAGGAAATTAACATACAAATTGTGGGTTGTGCCCGCTCTGTGATGTATGTAAGGTTGCGCCGGCTTTTAGTACGATTACACTGGATTCGTGAACTAGGAATAATGCAACATGGCTGTTGCAATTCCTACGACTACATATTTCTTTTAATGTGTTGTCTAAAGCATCGTTTTCTTAGTCAACATATTGTAACTTTTCTATTATGTATGAATTTTGTTTTATAACGCACTTTAAAGTAGAGGCTTTCTGGTAATAATATAAGTAACTTTTTTTACGTACCATCAAGGGCATTAAAAAGACAGATGGCTTTACCGTAAGCTAAATTTGTTTGTTTCTTTCAAATCGATAAACTGAGCTAGCGCGTTGACGGACGCAGTATCCACGTGTAATAATTTCTGTAAACATATTTACGCTTTATTTAAAAAAAAGAAAAAAGAAGACAGTTTACACTCTTTAGACGCTGGGGAATACACCATCCTATTCTTCAAGTGCCAACCTCACCTGCAATTGGTGCACCCTGCTAGTCAACAAACGAACCTCTGGCGACCGAATGATGGCGAAATATCCATCCGAATTTGCCGAACCCGAACTCGATGTGGAAAATGATCACTAGTGCAAGGGTACCGGCACTGCGCACATCTACCCGCATGCCCAGCTTGGTAAGTGATACATAGGTAAACATTCAGAGAAACATATACCAAGTGTTGCTTGTGCGTCCTTGGAGAGGTCTATGATCAGCAGTAGACTAGAGAACAGCCTGATGTAGTAGTAGTTCAAGAAAAAAAAACGATTGTCTCTAAATAACTTTACAAATAACTTATTTATTGAATTTTATTTTACATAAATTACTTTTGATCATGGCACAAAAAGCTACAAAAGCTATTGGCCGATATGATCAGCAGTACCAATATTAAGAAAATGAGAATAAAAACCCCAAAAATTTCAGTGTAAATGAGTTTGCCGATGTTTGCGAAACCCGAATGCTGTTTACAGCTATTAATATATTTAATTTACTTTATCCACGCTTTGTTCCCAAATTAGGTTTTCCCTTAACACCATTATTACTTCTATATAATTTTCTTTATTTATTACCGATCGAAAAAAAAGGTCATCGGATTCATATTCAGTATTAAACGCGATTTATCATATTGCTTCCTGGCAGAGGGTTTACATTTTAAGTCACTAAAACTTGGTTAGCTACCTAAACTCTTGTAGTTAAAAGTTATAAAGGCTGTAAAGAAGGATCGTTCTAAACTTTAATGGCTCGGCATAAACTTTACAAGCATTTTTAATGATGCGTATAACCTGGTACGACAATATAATGCATGAACTAAATTTGTGAGGTAATACTTCAACTTCAACAAAAATACGTTAGTATCTTATCCTTTTTAGTAGTAGTCAACTGTTTGGTTAGGTTTTTTGTTATTGTAAATAGGTAACTTTAGATTAATATCCCACCAGGTGATATGGTCCAAATTGTGTGCCTAGAAAATTTGGGTAAAAAACTCACGTAAGTTCGTCCAAATTTGGAAATTATTCTGTAATCGCCTCTCTTAGCTGTATCGCCATATAAAATGCCTGCCATCAGTATATATTCGTTTTTTTCATATTTCAGGTGACTATTTAGATATTAGTAGAGATGAGATCCTCCCTGAGATCTTTCTGTTATTTCTGCAGCAACCTTCAGAATACGTATAATTGTGTTATTTACGTAGTTATTTTTCTACCATCTTTAGTAATAAATGATTGCGGAAAAGGAACAAGTATTCTATTTTTGTTTGGAATCTAAACTGACTACAGAATTAAATTCAATAAATAAAATTGTCCCTTTATAAAATATAATATAATATAGAAGGTTGTGTTACAACCTGTGTTAGACACCGGTTATTTCTATATTCAAAATATAAATTTTATATTCCCTGTCAAGTAATTACGAAATTAACCGATCTTCTCGCAACAATTTCCCGGGAGAGGACAAACGCCCGTCTCAATTTATATAGAGTTTGTACCTTTACGAATATATAATTATTAATGTATAAATTTATAAAACGATCCGTTCGTATTTCTCTTGCAAGCCATTGTCCCTCTGAGATGAATCAGAAAGCTTCGTACAATCCCTTATGTGCGCACAAAAAATACATGCCATCGTTATTTCAGAATATTTTCTTTGTAACAATGTTGTCTGAACTCTTTTATGCTTCGCTCCAGACAACATTTTTGAAGCCTCCCGACATACGCCTTGTTTTTTCTGCATTTTTAAAACTTTAGAAAGAAATTTTATTATATCAGCACAATCATTTATCAAAACTTTAATGGTGTAAATGATTTCGTTCGAAGAGAAAAGCACCAACATCCCTCCATATGTGCATGCACTACTTTAATCACATCAAGCATCTTCACCACACCAATCCCCAACACCAGCAGACCCCCATGGCTAGATAATAGATGCTAACAACATCATAATGGCGACACGTGTTTCTCACTGTAGATACATATTAAAACAAACATTTCTAATTAAATTTCCAAATAGTCATATTCAAATAAAGAACCCTGTCATGTAGACAGGTCAATGAAACATTTACATACAATGAAAGTTGATTTTGAGCACTCTCATTATTAACATTTTTCCAAAGTAGATAAATACTCGTTATTCTTTTCAAAAAACTATCACTCAACATTTTTGTTCTTTCAACGGTACAAAAAAACGTCTCCTCGAAGGTAACAAAAAAGAAATTTTCGAGTGAAATTGTAAACCCTCGTGCAATAAGAAGCCTACAAAAATTGGTGCCTATTATCTGTCGCTGCAAAATACGGTGCTTGGTTTATTGAAAAATAAAATTCACAATGAAAATGAATTTTTAAGGAATGTTATTACATTATTTTTATATTTTCAATATGAACGAAATAAATACGCTATTTTCAATAAACTTAAGTCTACGTATGTGTAAAGGGAAAAAATTACGACACATTCACGATTTTTTTTCATTAATTTCAGTCTGCCACAAGTCTAGTGCTGAACATAGGCCTCCCCTAAATATTTCCACAAACAGTTTGCAGGTCGTCACTATATATTTTGTTTTCTATTGCATTAAATATTATTTGACCAATGAATATATCACGTATAGTTTGTACGTAACGCTTTACTCGAACTTTTTGAAGGTCACAATACCGTCAACTTACTGTCACACGTTATATGTAAAATATGAAATAAAAGTACCATTTTGTCTATATGTCCTTAACTCAAGAATTACTAAAGTTATTGACATAATTTACTTGCAGTACTCTGACATCCAATCAAATTGACAATTACCTTGCATCGTAGTAGTTTCACCGGTTCATAAGTAATTTTTTGTATAATATTCCACAGAACGCCATTTATATATCGTCAATAGCAGAACTCATGCGTCAAATATTACTAACCATATATAATTATAACCAATTCAATATTAAAATAATATTCATTTAATAATATAAATAGATCATAGAGAAAACTTGAATTTAATAGTATCAACTACAACCCGTTAGTGTCCCAAGAATGAGCGTTAATGTTGTTGAACAGTACAGTCCTGATTTTACTACCCCTTGTCATTCAGTGAGTGTCAAGATGTCGATAGGCACTCCGCCTATAACCGTCAAGAAAAATAACAAACCAAAGACACAGAGATCAATGTCGGGCAGATCAATTAGGACCCTCGAGTAGATTTAATTACCCAACAAGCTATCTTTATAAAAAAATATAAAAATATCGTCAATTCTATAATTTAATTTCCTCACTTTTGTTATAATACCGTACTTTGTCTTGTACTCCATTATACCTTCGCGTGTAACAATTTGCCTCACAATCATTTCGATAATTGCTTTCATCGGAAAACCATTTGTCTTCTTCTCATTTTCATAAAGCTTACACTTCCTTCAATATTATTTTCGATTGTTCTTTATGAAACTGTTTATAAAAAGATTTATTGTAATACGCACAATTTTTTACATGTGTTTGTTCTGTGTGTGTGATTTTTCTTTTTATGGTGAAAGTACTATGGAACAAAAAATTGAGCATTTAATAAAAAAGTTAATACAAGTATTTCTAACAATAAGTATTATTTCATTAGATTTTTTAATTAGTGCTAGCTTCTGTTATACTCTGCTAATAAGAATACTATTAGTACCAGACCTAATAAAGTTTTGATAATAATAATCATAAGTAAGTATTTAATTTCGTTCTCAGCAAACACGTGACCTGAAGTTTAGGCAAACGTAGAGCAAAGCGCCTCATGGCTAGATGCTGCAGGCAGCCGGATGCGTGAAGGTGAAGATTGGGTTAAGTGGCGCTTTTTGTGAGAGGCCTTTATCCAGAAGTGGACTGTCGCCGAATGATGATGATGATTTACAACGTGAAGACGGTTTTGTTTTTATGTACATGCAGTTGTAGTACTGAGCGAACGTTTACTATTGAAACGTTCGACTCAGTACATGAACCTCATAATAGGGAATACCGAATTTTACGAATCGAGAACCAGTAATCCAACCAGTATGACACACTTGTATCTTATTTTCACAGATAGTGAATAGTCATTGTATGTATCACTTTAACTGTTATTCATAGTTATACCAAACCATCCATTATTTTGTATCTATTTTGTATGCGCGTGCAGAGTGCATTGTTTCGCCAACAAACTGTCAACAAACTGCTTGAGAAATGAGGCTAGAGAGGTTACGTGTGAATGTCGAAATTGAAGAATACCAGAACCCGTATCTGCTCGTAGCTATTAAAAATCAGAAATGTTAAAAAATTAGATATAATTAACACATCGTGTGCACCATTACAAAAGCGACTATGAAACTTACTATCAGGGATTAGGTTTTTTACCGTTTAATCTCCCAGTCCGTTGAAAGTATTTACATATCTACGAATACCTGTTTGCTGTTGAATACGGGAACGTGAATATAGATGAATACCTGTGTTCTTAAGCTAGCTAAAACTTAAGATTTCACTTAGTATCAAAATAAAATACAGTTTAAAAAAACTTAAAAATTCGCTTTTAACTATATTGTTGTATTGTCATCGGAATAAAATACATTTGCAAAGTTATATGACCACGAGAAGAGATTTGGATTCTTAGAATTTTTTTACAAACCTCTATTAGTTCAACCTAATTAGCGTGTTAAAAGTGACCTTCTGTAGGAGTTTCTGCTGAGTCGTGATGACGTTTTACATACATACAATTCACATGGACAAAGACCCAGCCTCCTAACAATTACTTATCATTTGTAGGCTACACACTAAAAATACTTATTTTAAGTAAAAAACGAACCCGCCAAGCTCAACGCTGCAACCAAACAATTAGCAAGATTGTCACCGTGGACGGAATCTGTGAAAAAGCCACCATTAAACCAGGTGGAACTAAATAAAGCCTAACTTACTACTACTTAAAGCTTTAGCAGACCTCGGCATATTACACATTTGTTTAAAATCTACTTAAAAAGACTACACTTTTCGACTTAAATTAAACAATTTTCTCTGAAATTAGAGTAAAAGTTAAGACAAGCAATTTGTTCTGCTACCCGATATACTGTAAGGGTGTATTTGGTGCGAGATGAACCGCATCTGAAGTTTAATAGTGCTCCCGAGATAAGAGGGGAGCGAGACACGAAATATGGCGTATGGGATGTACCCCAGAGATGTTGCTGTACCATCAGTAATACAGTAATGTTGAGTAAGTGAGGTAGCACATTAGTTAAGCAATGTTGTATAATTATTGCCGATTTGACAATGCTCTGCTTTAAGTAGTAACAAAGGTATTCATTTCTTTGAAAATCTTTTATCATTGTATAATAATGACATCTTAACTCAGTAGCTTGCTGCCCAACCATGGGGTCAAGATCTCAACCGAAGCCATAAACCGAACCGATACCGATTAAAACTTCAGTTACTATCTGAAATATTTTTGATTATTAATCTCTTTGATACTGCATCTGAGTTTGCTCAAATATATAAAGATGAAAACGCACGAGTGTATTTATTGTTTGCCCTAATATTCACATCTCTTAAATGTATTATGCGATGGAAATCTGCCAGAAAAACAACATCAAGTATTATACTAACAGATTAAGAAAATCTATTGTCCCACTCTTCTGCGTTCCTAGACGTAGGCATCTCCCAATGGGAGTATTTGCCCTAATCGCCACGCTTTGCAAATGGCGATTGCAGGACCAGACACCACGCAAATTATATTACGTGATTTGGTGGCGTGGCAAATTAAATATCGTCGAAAATTAGGTAGGAGATAAGTGTCTTCATACACATATGCAACCTCACTACAGGTAAAAATCTTGATTGTTCCATAATTTTATATACATTATTAATTCTTTATTTCAAGGTTGATACATAACCTAACAACTATCAACTTAGACATAAAACCTGAGAATCCGCTTTATAAAATTTTGTTTACAATAAAAAACATTACAAAAAAATAACCTTAGGCAGTTGTTTCCTTTGTCTAATTTATAGAGACCATTCAAATAAAAAGTCATGTTGATGACTACACGAAATATACTTTAGGCAGAGCAATTAATCTCACATTACAAACTAAGTAAAAGTATATAATTCTTTTGTTTATTGAGACTTTTCCTATAACAAACGTTAAGTTTTGTCATTTGTAAATCTGTGCAAAGGGAGTTGGCGATCACATTACCAGTCACTTTGCACACCAAATGCTGTGCACCCATCACCGACCGGTCTAGAATGTGATTTTTTGACGAATTATATAGATGGTAATTTCGAAAAACTGACGACACTGGACGTAAGAGTGGCAGAATTTATTGTGCCGCAACATTGCAAAATGTTGTTATGATTTTAAAGTGTACAAAGGCTGTACAAGAGCCATTATTTTACAAGGGTTTTTAAAAATTGCTAATACGAATTCATCGCGAGTGAAGATGTCTGTAAAAGATAGTTATTTCGTAAAGAATTTAACGATTTTAAAGTTATTGTATTAGACCTATAGTGTTATTCTATACAGATTCGTATCTAATATTGCCATTTGTGATATTTTTTGTATCAAGAAATATATCGTAGTAAGGTTTTTAATAAATATGCGTATAATAATATATTCACTTATTTAATGATATTATTTAAGAAGACTCTGTGCACAGCCGTTACAATTAAACCATAATATCGATAGACTGCTAGCACTTACATAATATATTCGAGACTTCGTAACTTTTCTTCAAAAATAGCAATAACATCAAAATATCGCAATTTTCGTAGTTAATATTAACAGTAATATTGCGAAAATCGAACCGAAGTTGGGCTAAAAATATTTCCAATTTTAAGCCGAACGAGCTTCAGTACCATGTGTATTGAAACTTTGAAACTCTCATGAGGACTCTAAAAACCGAAGGTTCGGTTCAAAGAATCTGAAATAAAGATTTATCACAGAGTAAATCTTGTCAAGTATCTCTTTCTAGGCTACTAGAATTAATCACATTTTATTACCAACCGTTAAAGATGGAATAACTTCGTTATACGATGGTGAAGGGAGTTCGCTTATACTTTACTTACGTGGTAGAGCCAAGCAGCGGCTTTTACTGCTGCGCGAATAGGCCGGCTCGACCAGGTTGGCACCATGGCCTCGCAGAATACCGGCGTGAAGTTGAGGTATCTTGTGCTTCTGCGTTTCGTTCGGTGAGTAAGGTAACCGGAGGCCCCATCCCCCCTCATCATTATCCCTCACATCTCCCAAATATCCTTAAAGACCGGCAACGCATCTGCAGCACCTCTGGTGTTGCAAATGTATGTGGGCGACGCTAACTTACTATCAAGTGAACTGCTTGCTCGTTTGCCGTCTGTGCCATAAAAAAAATCTGAATAAATTCAGATATCGTAAGTAAACTAATGCCTACCCTTTAAATGTCCCACAGATGGACAAAGGACTTCTCCTATTTTGAGAAGGTTTTGGATGAAACACGCTACTTTAACACAGGTAGGCGGATCTTCGAAACTCAGGATTCCACACGGTAGGGTAAATGAATCTTAAACGGCTGCTAGGTTTTGTTGGCGTTTTTATGAAAAGGCTAACCAAACCTAGCAGGGGAATTACACAGGCTAATAAATAAAAAATATAAATTTGTAAAAGCAACAGCCAGTAAATGCGGATGACGGAGATTGGGGCCTTTCCGGGTCCACCTCGCTGCTCTGGTGCGATTTAACGGACTTGACATGTCCTCGAAACATTTTTTATCATTTCTCAGACATGCAGTTTGCATTCACCGACGAGCACGTGATAAACTCAGCTCATAAAATTGCTATTAACAATTTTAGTGGTGCTGGCCACCAGGAATCGAATCTGTTAGGCTTCCGCGTATCTATATGTAACAATGATTAATTTCTTCATCTTAAAATTAATATATTTATTAACCTCTGCATTTATCTCTATTTAAGTTTAAAACAATTCTTAATTACAATACGTCTCTTCAACGAGATTCTATGAGTTCGCAATGAGTATGTTTACCACCTAACAAGTTTCATTAAAATGATTCAACAATAGCGCCAAATTGTATGAGGCTCCGAGTGGTTCAATAGTAGTGACTAGTGGTCCTCCAGCCTTAGTTCGCCGACCGTTGCACTGGCACAGAGCCAAATGACGGCCGCTTAGCTCCGCTGCAACCCTATCGATAGATTGTCTTATCCTAAAAGTGTCTGTAAGCATTACGTTGCAAAAATACCCGTGTAACAATATGTAACACATATATAACTATAACAAACTGTTGCAAAAAAAAATATCATTGATAGAAGTAAAAAATCTCTGCTGGACTGTGGCGAAACGACCATCACCTAAATGGCCACCTAGGTGGCACCTAAAATGCATAGCATTTCCATTTCACTTGCGGAAAAATCCTTGAAAATAACTTGGTTATTTCGACATCTCATTCTATCTCCCGGAGAGGCGAAAGTGGTTTTCCGAAGCCTATTTGGCTACGCTAGCCAAATAGGCTTCGGGATGATTCATTCCAAATGGAAATTCGTAATTTCTTCTTTGCTTCTAAGGGTGACAGTGAGTGCATATGTTTTAAATTATTGAATTAAATACATTTTTCAAAGCCATTCTCTATTCATAGCAAAAACTTTTTAAAATCGTTTTAAAAAGCGGTTTTAACTAAATTCAGCCATGTATTTATTATTCATGGCTGAATTTAGTTAAAACCGCTGATAACACAAAATAAATTTTAAAAAGAGGAAGTATCCCATAGCTTTATCTCATCGAAGCCATTTTAGCTTGGGCTACGCGAGCTGGCACCGATAACACATTTATGACGATCCATACATTATTACATTTATTATAAGCTGAATATGTATTTTATGTTTAGAAAATTTATGCTTTTAAATAAATAACGGTTGAAATTACCTATTCGAGATTGCCTTAAAACTTGAACAGGTCTGACATTTTATTGATTTAAAATACGATAATTAAACTAACGGCAACACAACGCATAGTGCGCACAACTTTTGAAACTAAATGCACATAATTTTCATAAATGATTGGTAGTATATGATAACTCAGAATTGAAATGTTACACTTTTTTCAGGTAGAGTATTCTAACACAAGCAATCGCTTAATAGTATTTGAATTTTAACATATTGAAACTTTTGCAACATTAAAATAGCTTGAAATAGATAATGGAGAATAGTAAGCTGGTTTTGCCAATGTAATTGTTATTCCCGTGTGAAAAACTTCAGTATTTAAGGAAACATAATAACGGAATGACTATTTTGAATCGCTTTAATATTTTTCTTAATCTCAGATTAAATAATAATCCACAAGGTTATAAAAAAAATGTGATAATGAATGAAAGTAGGGAAATCGTATTAAATGTTGTCGGTCTTTTATTAATAAACAATTTACATCTATTATTGAACAACTACATTTTAAATGTACGTGGAATTTCAACATCTCTACATTTTATACCAAGAAATATGATTAGTTTTATTTTAACTAAAAGACATATAATTTATGTATTATCACCTCATGTTGGGTAGTCAGACCTATGGTGAAGACTTTTTCCGTGCACGGACAGCACTGCCTAGATAGGTGTTTAAACAAAGGACTGAAACTGAAAGTAAGTGGTAATTAAGTCGTTACTTATTGCTTTTGTGCTAGTAAATAGGTCTCTAGCCTTCGTCGTTAACCTCGTGAATCAGCAGGGTTATGCGGTTACTTTACGTTGTTATTCTGTAATATTTATGTGTTACTACTAGAATCTTTTACAAAATACAACTAATATTACTAATACTCCGTAAAAAAAAAAGGTTTAAAATATCACAACGCATATAAAATTATGTTAACAAAGGGTCTGTGTAAGTAATCGAATGTCGAGTTGAGATGAGAGAATTAAAAGTGCATGCTCGAGAATAAACCATTGTGACACATAAAAACAACATTTTTAATAAAATTTTTATGACATTCTATTATTCGACATCAATTATTTTTACATTAAGTATTTGAATTAAACATGGAGACCTCAAAAATTAGAGTAAACAACTAACAAATACACTATGCATTTTTTATCGTTTTTTATCCTTATTTTAATCGCTTTCAAAATGGAAACTTCAATTTTTGGAATGAAAAACGGGGAAGATCAACACTAAGATACTTAACGATGAATTAAAATTATTAGTGAAAGCCGATTCTAATCAAACAACCAAGGAATTAACGTCATGGTTTGACGTTAGTTTACCCACAATATTGGCTCATTTGCGCTAAACTAGTAAAACAAAAAAAAGAGAAATGAGTGCCTCGTTAATTAACTAATCTGCATAGAGTAGTACTAGATGAAGTTTGACTTTGTTTGTTGAGTAGGTACATAGCAGTGAAGGAATTTTGGACTGAATTGTGACGTGTGATGAAAAATTATCTAGGATAAGCACAAGCGTTATCGCTACGCAATGGCTGAACACAGTTCAAGAAAGATTCGTTGTTCACAAAATAAGAATAGTAGTCATTCATAAAATTAGAATTTCTAAAAGAAAGTATAATCCAACTGATACACATTTATCTCAAAAAAAATATGAATTGGATAATAAACATTAGGTACTATGAAGCTTTCACATAGACTAATAATATTAAAAACTTCTTTTTCTGTCTTAAATACTATCAATTTTATTTGAGTTTTATTTTTATTACCTATTATATATTTTGTGTTACTTTTAAGACTTATAATTAATTTCATTTGTCACTCCCCTTAAGAAACGTTGTTTTTCAAGAAACACATACAATACACATTTATCTCAACAAAGTGTGCAAAAAGAACAACCTTATTCCAATACGTTTTTATTGAATTGAGGTATGTCTATATGTCTATGTATGTCTATAGGATCTTAATCAAACCATTTGTGTAATAACATTACAACGGAACATATAGCAGTTGTCAAAATCAAATTATATCTTAGTGAATCTAAATATCGAATTTGACGTAGTAAATATCCTCCATAGTCAGAACACTCGTTTACGGTCAACACGAAAGTATGTAGGTAGGTACAACTGGATTATATTAAGTAGGTCAAGTAACTAACTAACTAACGTGCTCCGAAAAGAAATGAAAATACCATCAAACCCGAAATTTAAAAATATTAAATTGGTTTATAATTTAATTATATCGCGGTGCATAACAATGACCTTGTTTTCAACCTGGCTACATTTTAGATTCTATCGATACAACCGGAACTCTGACACTCACAACACCCTTGCAATCACTGTTCCATTTACATTTCTAGGAAAGTACTTTAGGTGATTTCATTGGAAAGAAATTCGACTCGCACGAATACTAATTCAAACAGTTTTAACAGTATTGAGAATTGGAATTCTGTTTTTATTTCATATATTGTTAATTTTCATCAAATGCACTTCAGTATTTTACTTATTACTCAATATTAAGTAATATCTTTCATTTTCTTTCCGGCTCATGATCGAGAACCCCGTTTTTTAAAAAATCTTTATTTTATTGGATTGGCGTGTAAAACATTTAACTGTTTAACTTCAATACTCTGCAGCCCATAGACACATGAAAACAACTTCAACCGAAGAAAGTTGCAGAGGGGTTGTGGCCCCTGAGGACTAAGATAGAATGCATCACAGCCCGTAATGATACTAACACTCTACACCTTTCAAACCGGAACACAACAGTTTTTACACTGCTGTTTTTTCAGACCACTCCTAGACAAAGGATGAGCCTTCTTCTTAGTAAAATTAGCATTCCACAAAATTACATAATACTGGATTCCTGACCAGGTAAGTATCTGCCACACAAGGGTTTTTGCTTAGGCGCCTCTAACTACACCCACGTAGAGAAAAATTCATTGTTACAAATTAAGCCACTACAATACGGAAAAATAACTTAAAGTAATATTTTCATTCTTATTTAAATTTCGTTCAGCTACGTCTGAGGTGCATAAAGCTTATTCGCAGTGAATGCCTCACGGCAATACTTATCACTCTCACAGGTATATGAGAGCTATATAGGTATCTTTAAAAAATTTCGAGAAATTGACCCGGTGCTTACGTTAAAGAGAAAAGATTTTTGCATTTTTTTTTTCTCCCTAAACTTAGAAGAGATGTAGAATTTAAGGGTATCCCGAAAATATATAACGCATTGCGCTTGGAGTAACTGTTAAATGTGTTCATTTAAACTTTCAAATGCACTCAACTTCCACTGGAATCGTTTCATTTTTGTCAGTAATGTTTTTAAAGTAGGTCACCTTAATGTAGAGAAGAGGAAGGTCATAATATATAAGAGCCATGTCACAACGTCGTATGATACGCTTGAGTCACCTTATGCGAGAAGAGAGAAAAAAGGCCTTTGATAATGAGTAAGAGGGGTATGACTCTCATGAGACTTGAGAAAAAGTATCTATGCCTACCGTAACAAAGCCAAACACAAGAAGAATACGTGAGTAAAAACAAAAGCCCTCTGGAGGTCGATACTCAAATTTGCCTTTAAAAAATAGCCTAATTCTAAATTACACCTTTTGAAAAAAAAATTATAGTGTCTGGATTTTTAGATTCTTAATTATATATAACAGCCCCTTACAATTGGTTAAAGAACATTGTATTTGAATTTTTATCATAGTTATAGAAGTCACTTGCATAATTGGTTCAAATGATTCCTCAAACTTAGTGATTTTATTAAATATTATGTGAATATTAAAATAAAATACTCCTCATTGCGCATTACCTCACCTACTGAGTAATAACGGTTATTGTTTGAGAATCCATAACATTATATTCACGTTGGACATCCCTACAGTTTATATATGTGTATTATACCGGAAAAATACTAGTACGTACTCCCACTTCTCGATTATTATCGTTAAATTTGCTGTCCGTATAAATAGAAAGTGAATTTAGACTAAGGCTAATTTTTATTTTTAATCTAAATTAAAACCAGACCAACCAAGGTTCCAATTACAAACACAAATGTAATCATTTTCCCTTCTAAGACATTCATTTGTCATACCTTTTAATGCATCGTAAGTCCTAATATACTAATTTGTACTAAACGCTAAAAAAAACTATTAATCTGTGGAACGCTCTTGTACGAAAATTGCTTAGGAAGGGTTAGCCGCAGATTTGGTGCTGCAATTGACTAAAGGAGAGACTAGACAACACTTCTTGTCCGGAGATTAAACTCGATGATTCATCGAAGGAATGGTGACTGATTATTTTACATAGAATCCTAAAAAGTAATTTTGGATAATTGACCTAAACCGTTTCTTTTATCTATCCTAAACTATCTAAAATCTATAATTTTAATTCTTGTGTTGTCCGTGAGGGATTCTTATTAAATGTTAGACAGGTACAAAAACAATATTCAAAAGATTAAAATCATAAAAGAAATTAAACAAAGAAAACAATCCTTAACGAAAATATTTTAATGATTACAAAAGATTCTTAGAAAACGTCTTTCTATTTAAAATAACAACCAAAATTACTTTTCGAAATACTTGAAAAGTTGCAAATGATAATGAAAGGTAAAACTTTTCCTAAGTTTTTAACTCTCAATAACACTTTGAAATTCGAATAGTTTTAGACGTTTTGATTAGTTTATGTGATTGGTCCAATTAGTCCATTCATACGCAATTAATGCAAAATGTGTATGATCAATTAAATACTTGAAATACACGTTATAACAAACAGTTGATGATCGAAACTACATTCTCATAGAGCACAAAAAGTAAATAACAAATCACGTATCTCTACTTCGCAGATGAATAGTGCTTAATGTTCAAGTATTTGAAGTATGCATATGTTTTCGTTAAGTTGCTGTGTGGTGTCGATGTTAGAAAATTTACTACCCCTCCTTCCGTGACAGATGACGATAAAAAATAATCTCAAATCTAAGTTTATCTCTAAAAGTGCCTCGCCGAGAATACACAGACCGATGACGTATAGCAGTTTCACCGGAATTCGGCTGACTACAACACAACGGTATTCCTTCAATGACCGTTTTTCGAGTACTTTTTGCAGGCTGTAAAGTTAGGAATGAACATTCCTCACTTTACACATCTTTTACAAAACTAAGAGGCTGTAGACCTTTTCGATTGATATTAATATCACCTAAAACAGAAATTCGTCTTCCATTATTAAACGGTAATAATTTATCATGAGTGTTGTCTTTTTATTGCTTCTAGTTTTCTAAAAAAAACCTTAAGGATTTTCGAACTTGACATCAAAAATAAATAGATTTAAAAAAAAAATTATTGCAGATTATGGTGATAATGATTATGACCTCTTGCTATCTGAAATAATATTTTCACCGACTGATATGTTAAAAATTATTCTTCTAACTATCTCGCTCTTTCATGACCCTTTGGCAGTTTATAGATCTCCGGTTCTCTTCATATCTATCCCTCAGTTCCGAAGTACATATTTCGAGTCTGCATTTGGGTGATATTAATTTAAAAAAAAAAACATCGTTTCTTATAAACGACAGTTAATAATAAAAAAAGGTATGTGAGACTGGGACTGCACTCAGCACCAGTCCTTGTCTAGCGTAGTATGTCTCATATCTCTCAAATTTTCCATAGAGGGAATATCGGTTATGGTTGGCATCTTCTTAGAAAAGTCAAACTTAGGAAAACAACCTGTTTTAGTCCTCTACTGGGAAGAACTGAAACTGTTGTAGAAAAAGAGACATTAGTGGAATGTTGACATGATTTTCAGATTTAACTGTTGTTACACTTTGGAATTGAAGTATCGATATAAAATATAGCGGCGTTGTACTACAAAAGGAAAAAAAGCATACCTTTCGGATCCCAACTTCGGTTCTTTCGTGAATTAATGTAGGTTTAAATGAACGAAACAAATTTTAAAGTTGAAATATTTTTAACTTTATAAATAACTCTCCGCTTCTATAAAATAAGATACACTTTTAGCACCTGACATTGGAACTAGGTTAATAGATTCCTTTTCTGGTTCAAAGTTCGTAACTGAAATTGTATTGTAATATAAAAAATATACTTAGCTTAATGGCGACCCGCGAATTTGTCCGCGTGGTCACAATTTTGGTCCCAAGAGCTTCTTTTCAATAATCTACATTTCTGCCAAATGTCGTTCGAATCCATTCACAAAAGCGAAAGCTTTACGTGGACGTAGGAACATAAATTTCACTTGTCAAAAGGCATTCTTGTTTTTTAATCTCCCACCGTTTCGTAATGAGGTTCCCCTGACGGAGAAGAAACAGGCGAAATGAACTCCGAGGATACCCTCTTTTATATCATGTTACTTTTTAATGTTTTTTTAATAATACTTTATTACATGATTACAATCGAAAGAAAGATACATTTTTCAATAACAAACAAACATTGCAACACATTTAATAAAACAATTATTTAAACAAACAATGTTTAAAGTTGCGTTGCGTGGCGCATGGGGCAAACAGACCACACTCTGCTTAATGCTGCTGTTAAGACGAGACTATAGCGCTGGTTTTCAGTGGGCCTGTGTATCGAGTGACGTACGGACGTTCGTATAAATACGGGTACAGTCCGCGTTACTTTCAACAATATTGAACTTAACTTAAGAAATATCAGTAACAATAAAAAAATGTAAAATAAGTTAGTAACTATAATAAAGTATAAACAGATTTAATAAATACAGCATTGCAACATTGTGTCCATGGGTTATGCGAGTTGTACTCTGTTCTGGAACCATACCGCAATACATAATTACATAATTATGGCGTAATCGCAGGTATATCATCTATTACATAATTTATTTATTTTTTAAATTAAAATATTGAAATTAGTTAATAATTTTTTTTTTAGTACCTTCCTACAATAGGCTCCATGCCTGCACTCCCAGTCGCTGAGACTCTGTTCATCAGTGTCGTATGTCTATAACCATTAAGGTACGTATATCTCATACCATATTTTTTTGATAAATCATAAGATGAATTTTATACTTTGATTTAAATGATTTTAATGTTTTCAGACAACGAAGCGGTGTATACAACTATTAGACAGCTTGAGAGCGATCATCACAATCCGGGGGTCATTATCATCTGGGTTTTTCTTTATATTATTATAAAACAAGGTTTAAGCGTGATTGAAGTAAACTCTTATTATACAAGGCTTGCATAAGACCTATCATGGCCTATTATTGTACTTAAGCAGCGCCATCTCACATCGCCGCACTACAAAAAATCGGAAACAAATTCTTGCTTCGTGCACGGTGGTTTCAGCACAACATAGACTTACACAGCGCCTGTAAAATAACTACAATCGAAGATCAAAATCATGTCCCGGTGCTCACGTAAACCAGCTGGTGATAGACGCCAGTATATACAGTCCGACAATATACGCAACGGCGCGTCGCTGACGCCCTCGTAACACAATTGTCGACCCGAACAATGTCATACAGTTAGACTAACCATTCAACCCTGACCCAGTCTATTCGTTTCGCACTAACACGGAACATTACACCCGCGTACCGGGGCGATTCTCGATGCCCAGAGAGATCGACACAACTCGACCGTACGTGTAGAGGCCCGAACTTTACTTGGATGCTTCGTAGACATCTTATCTAACAAAGATAAGCAGTAGATCAGAATACAACTAGTATAATCCAGGTGTATTTCAAATATTTCAAATTCAAATTTGCATTAACTGGTGTTGTTTAACTGTTATAAACAATCAATCAAATAAAGAAATGTAAGAATATAGATCAATATATAAGTCATAGATAAATAATCAAACAGACCTTAATTAAACATCCACGCCTTGAGTGCAAATTTTTATATTTATAATACAAATGTTTCCAATATTCGAATACGCGACCTTCGGCCTCAAAAGCTAAGTTGCTATCCATTAATTATCATGTACAAAAAACAAATTCATGGGGAAGACTTACAAAAACTTATAACTATTATCTCGTTTCGCAGATTGAATTCTTATAATAGGTAGGTAAATGTGTAAATCTTACACGAACAGGTAGATATTTGTTTTTAGGATTCCAAATAACGTGTCGAGACATGAAACACAGTATGTTTTATACTTTCCTAAGATATTTTTTGTAATTATCATCATCATCAACATCGGCCTATCAGCCTATCACAAGTCCACAGCTGAAAATAGGTCTTCCCAAGAGTTGCCACAAAGCACGGTCCTGTACCACCTGCATCCATCGACTTCCCGGAGCACTGTGCAGAGCGTGATTCCATCTTGTGGGGGGTGTTCTCACACTGCGTTTGCCTGTACGTGGCTGCCACTCGAGAACCTTATTAACGGTTGTCAGTTCTGCGAGCTATGTGGCCGGCTTTGTACCTATACTCATCTCTAACTATAATCGTAGGTCCTCAAGATCGAAAACATCTTAATTGCAATTGATACAAATAGCTCAAATCATTGGCTCAAATATTGTAACAGTCTTGTGATCGTATCTTTGACACTACATGTTCACTCTTTCTCTCTATGTTTAGCGTTAGCACTAGCTATACTCAAACATATCCTCCCCACGTGTTCACCTTCCGGTTAAGAACCTATCACTCAGATAGATATATCAACTATTAGTTACATAAAAAACAACCCCGCGGAAAAGTTATATCTGTCATTTTATTTTTTCCCGTTTTATCACGGAGTATGATGATGAAAGAGGGAGGGCTACGAATTGCCACCACATGGGATTAACATGTTATACCGCGAAAATATACAAACTCATAACTGTATATAACGTAAACAATAGATTAAGCGCGCGTTGTACCTTAATAAAATAATAATAGGTTTAATTTACGGCGCCATTATAATTCCGTCAAGGCTTAAGCTTTATTAATTTCAGCTTCCGCACATAGACTAGCTTCCCGAGACCGACCCGGGAAAAATTTTATATATGAATATTCATATTGGCCCTTTAAAAGTGCAGTCGACTTTAACACAATCCCCAAATACACGCAAACTTCATGTTGCACCAAATTGTAGTTATTGAAGTTTTACATCTTTTGGCGGGTGTGGGAAAAATTATAAGAGTGAATTTTTACGATGCGGGCGCATACCGACATCTAAAATTAACTGGATAAAGTTGGTTTCTAAATGTCTCTTAAATGATTACGATGCGCGCGCACACCAACATCTAAAATAACAGGGTGAAGTTGGTTTCTAATTGTCATCTTCTCAATGTAATCTTTAACACACGTGTTTTATATATTAATGTGGATAAAAAATAATATCATACGTAAATATACATGTAACTGTGTTATTTTTAATTAAATATGGACGTGAATGATTATCATTATTATGAATATTCGTGATAAAGTGGTCTATCTATTACAAATTTTATGTTTTTATTTTAAATTTTTAGTGTATTTACATATTTTAGGTTCATTGGCGGTAAGTACTCTTTTAATTTGTTGACATTATACACTTTTATTAAAAACTAGTTTATTAAATTTAACGTTAAAATTAAATACTGAGTGATTATTATATTTTTTTAGTATATCCTCGTTGAAAGTAATTTTAATAATATTTTATATACTTATAATATTACCAACGAATTAAATGAAATTATAATAAAAACTAGGCACCATATGTGAATGTAAAAATGTATTAACAATCCATTAATTAAGTACTTAGGAAAATGAAGATGAATTTTGATAAATACTAGGAATACATTTACAATAATTCATATTAATCTAATAATAATCGTTTTATGCTTTCTTACTGATCACTATTATATTCATTTTTACTGAATAAAAATAAAATGTTTATCTTCGATCATTTTATCATTTTTGCTACTTTAAAGTTTTTTTCTTATGCCAAAGAAGTATATTTTCTAACGAGTGTACATAAGTACACACAAAAAATTTGTTTTTACCTCGAACTCTCGAAAGATACATGTCACTTACATAAAATTGTTAACATTTTATTTCATAATGTAATTCAATAACTTACAATAAATAACCACTACACCTTTTAATTATATAATTATGTTTAATGAACCTTACCTCATTACTAAAAAAGTAGGTCAGTTTACGCGGTTCATAACTGTTCATATGTTAAACATAACGTCCGTTTTTATATCAAAGCTGTTTTATTATTTTATTTAGTATTAATTTAATCTATAGACTTTCGAGTATTAGCTAACGACAAAAAACTTCTATTTGGGCTATTGGCGTTCTGTTGATTCAGTTATCGAATACCAGATGAAAATAATACTTATGAAATCAAAATCATCGAGTCTGGTTCTTTTTCAATTTTTATTTACTTTTATTAATAACTCGAAACGCAATAAAAAATACTCCTAAAATAGATCTACGATTTTCGAATAAGAATTGATCTATTTTAGAATATAATGTAAATGATATGCAAATTATGAACTCCACGCATACGAAGTCGCGAGCATTGCTATAAATAGTACATCGGTATGAGATATAGCCATGGCGAATGAGCAAGTAATACGAACCTTCATGTGATATACTGCACTCGTACTATGAAGTTAAGACTTTTTAACATTTGTTGATCAGGATAATAACCTTTCGAATTAATGACCCAGAAGAGTCAAATCTTAATTCGTGATAGGAGCGTTTCATAAATATTCAGTGTCGTTATTTCACCTAGGCCGATGTCGATCTCGTGAAGACAACGCGGGCATCGGGAGCCTGTGTTTATGTTTACAGGGGGCGGGGCGGGAGCGCCCAGCTGAGAACTTTGCCCCCCTTCCACCCCAGCCCCGTCGACTGCGGAAAATCGATAACGCTCCGAGCGCCGCAGAACTGTGCGGGTATGCCGAGTGACGCGTCTTAACATAACACGCGTATACGCTTAAGTATTCCCCATTTACCTGAGCCAACGAGTCCCTCTCGCTCAATTTCAATAATTCACACAATCACGTAGCCTATGCTTCGAAATTCATAGATCCGCTCGCCCTGCTACTTCCAGTGTTCCAACATTTTTTATTTTCATTTAATTTTCGTTACAACGAGTTATCTTATGAAAATAAATTGGACGCTCCGCGAAAACCGCTTATGATGCCATTAAGAATAATTTCAGAGCGAGCCTTCGCTAAGACCCCGCGCATTAAGGGATCCTATTACATTTTAACATCGCTATTTTTTGATCCATAAAGCACTTCCCAAGTCTACTACTTTCCAACAACAAAGTATGTTATAAATTATATGTCTAGTCGTATGTTTTACGTAGGCGAATCTAAATTATAGCATGAGTTGCATGTGTATTTTGAAAATATTCATAATAGTTAATAGTTATTATAATATATAGTAAAAAACTCACGACCATATACTTAATACTGGGTGTGGTCAGAGGTCTAAATAATTATTTTACTCATTTTAATCCACTTTTCACCAGATCGTATTTTTGGATCAACGTTACGGGTGGTAAGCCCGTCGCCGTTCTAATTTACATGCCAATGATACTAATCTGTCAAGAGTTTTAAAAAATTTCATTGGTTCGAACCCTTTACATAGAGGATCGAACTCGGGTATCCCGATTCGCAGGCCGATCTATTGACCCCTCAGTTATCGTGGCCTTTTATTAGCATTAAAACTTCATTATAATAAAGACTGCAGATATTAAAGCAAAAGTGAAAAGTCTCCGCTGTTATTCTCTTAGTGTTTTAGGTTTTTTAAATTCAACGTTGAATGTTATATTAGTTCCTTTGTATGTGATAACTATATAAATAATTGAGTAATAATAATAAATATCAATAACAATAATACAAGATTGAAAGCATCAAAAATTTAAAATCATCAAAAAACCAGCAATACTTTGAGACTTTTCTCAATATTGTAATTCGTACCGAAGCACTCACTTTTTTCTTTTTTTCTCAAACACAACATTATCTTCTATTTTTACTGTCTATTCTATTACAAAGTTGTTGTGTATAATTATGTACTTTATTTCTTTTCACCTTTTGGAACTAGGCATTTGTCTCAGTGTTGAACCAATCGTTACAGGAACTACCAGATCTGGTTCAACAAACTAAATTAATCGTACCATCGTGTTGACATGCGTACACTTTTGAACAAGATAAAGCCAATGGTAAGATTTTCGAAGTTCTTCAAATATTTTCCCATGTATATCCATGTATATTTTATATATATCGTAAGTAGGTATTCTTCAGAAATACCTAGATAGTGCATTTAGGTAGAAATTAATCTAAAAGAATCAGCTGTGATGTGCATTTGGGAAGCTTTTTACACACCTATGGCGTCAGACACGAAGAACGATGAGTAATCGTCATCCATCAACGGCCTGTAAGTCTACTGCTGGATATGGGCCTTTTTGGAAAGCGGCTGTAGCCGCTCTTGTAAGAGCTGCCAAATTTTCCATGGAATTGAGAGCTCTGCGACGAAACCCTCGCACCTATGACGCCCACAATAACTTTGTATATATTAAAAGCAATGAAAATTTATTCTAACAAAGGAAAATTAAACAGAAATTTAAATAATTTCGCGCTCAAATAATACAAGTCTTCTGTACATATATCGAATACGTTACATACATTATATTTAGTAAGAGTAAAGTCTAGCTCCCATCTAAACAATAATAATATTAAGTTTCGATGTTATTCACGAAACAATCATATTACCCGCTGACTCAGCTGTAAAGCGAGCCTCGTAGTTAGCGAGTGGCATTTCATGATAGACGGCAGCCATGTATATTGTGAACAATCGACGAAAGCACTCAGACTCCAATATAGTCTTATTCAATATTACAACGTAGCGTATTAAATCGAAAGTCTATTTTGTCCTTCAGGTACGTAATTGTATTCCGTAAATCGAATAAGATATAAGTAAATTATAGTAAGTTTGTTTTCGGGAAAGTGTGCGATGGAACTTATCAGGAATATGTATGAAGCTTTTTTTTTGCATATTTTTTTTCTTTCATGTTTTGTTTTCACACCTGTTATTGATGAGTTGCTCCTAGTTGTGCCGAAAACTTCAATAAGAAAAGAAACTTGTTTATTATTACGTGTCGTTATCGCTTATCTTAAAATATCATTGCTTCTGTTTAAACCAAATGTTATATAGCTATGTCGATAAACCATAAATACCATATATAAAAAAATGGGTACATATGTCATAAATTAAAAAATATTCTCAACGTTCTTTACTTTTTCTTATTATTGGAATGGGGGCTAATAGTCGACCTGATGGTAAGTGTATGCAGCCCATGGACAAATGCAAATAACTTCAAGCGTAGTAGATCACAGATGTCACTCCTGAGGACTAAGATGGAATGCCTCACAGCCCGAAATTATACTGGCTATCTATACCTTACATACTGGAACACAACAGTAAAAAGGTAAGAGCGAGGTACTTACCGAGATGACTCCAAGATAGAGAAGGAATGGACATGATTCATGGTGCAATGTATACATAGCTACAATAAAATCCCAGTAAATGCGCAGTCTTCTCTCAAATGGTTTGGAAAATTAATTAGACAAAGACTTTTTAAAAGGGGTTATTATACTATAAATGAATACATGGATGATAATAAACCCTGGAAATGAGTCGATCGCTCCCAGGTGGTTTCTAAAAGTTGTATTGTAACATACTATTATTGAAAAAAATAAATAAAAAGGAGGAGTATGTAGTTTCCTTCGCCTGTTTCTTCTTCGTCAAAAAACGTCATTACGAAATGAAGGTAGATTGCAAAGTAGAGGATATTATTTGATCTGAAATGTATGTTTCTATGTCGAAGAATAAAGATTTAGATTTGACTTGATTTTAATCTAAGCAAAAAAAAATATGAAACTAATATCACTATTCAGTTCGACGTGTTGCAATAGTGTAAATTCTATTGTTATATCACACTGAGAGCATAGAGTTGATAAAATTTGACATCAGGAGCCGCCGGCAATTGCTGGATAAATTAAATTTACGTCGATCACGACTTTTATCAAAATATCATAAAATGTTTTTTTCTTTTATTAATATTTTTCAAAATTAAAACAGCGACTTTAAATAACACTATTTCAAAACATAAATTCTCAGATCGGAAAGCCATCAGCATCAAAAAAATTACACAAATACGTTGTACCGGAAAAAATAATGTTACCGATATATTTTCAGGAAAATATCAGCACATTTAAAGTGCACGCTAGTTGTGAACTCAAGATTTTGGCCGATATAAATCTTTCAAGTGGAGATAAATTTCCCGGACTGCGAAATGATACATTAAATATTCATTACACTCAGAAATGCAAGCAACTGTTTTTTGCTCCACTTGAGAAATATCTAGTTCCTCTAATTCTGCATTTAATCAAAATCGACGTCTCATAAAGTTTAAAAAGACTAAAACAGGAAATCGAATAATTATTCAATTTAGTTCCGAAAGATGAAATTCTCCGTTGGTTAAATCAACTTTTCCACGTTGCTAAGATAAATTCAAATGTATACCGCTACATACCTGAAACAACAAAAAAATATCGTTAATATGAAAAACATTTTTGTTTAACTTTTTATGGATTTTATCAACCCTTTGTAAACTGAAATTGCAGAATAAAATTTGTCTGTAAGATAGATTTTTATTAAAATTTTGCTTTTTCAATTAATAAAACACAAAGACAAATGTAAGGTAGAGAATATGATGGCATTATAAACTAAAGCCTGCCTTCATTAAGATTCTGTAGACAAAATAAACATAATTTGACTAAATTGAACAAATAACATTTTATGTTACGTCTAAATACAGCACGTTTTGTTATTATAACAAATTAATACAGAGTTCCCTAAGGACTTACAAAAGTCGAAACTTAATACATAAATTATACAAAGATGTTGCTTGAAATTGTCTAGAGTAGTTTTAACATCGAGAGTTGAACGTAAATACACAATCTTTATAACGCTGGCACAAAGATCCCTTACGAATAATTTTATAATTCATAATATATGAGTCAGTTAGTATTTTTACCATTTTGAGATATATATCGCATTATTATTACACAAAAATTCAACATGCACGTAAAAGCGCCACTAGTGTGAGCAAATAGTGATGTTTCTGTCAAGTATTCTATCATGTCACATTATCTATAAAAAGTACGTTAGCTTTTGCTTTCGTAGGAAAAACCTATCCCTTCTAGTGTTCTTCCATCCCTATTCTTATAAAATATGCTGCAACATGTAAAGTAATATCGATCACTACAACTTAAAAATGATATTTTTTTTCTCCACTACGTATATACAATTCGTACAGTCAATACGTTCATATTATTATAAAATTTCCATTAACGTTAACAAAACTTTAAAAGATATTAAGACAAAGCTTTTCATATGTGATGATATCTAATGAAGGTTTAGATTGACCAGTTACTATAAAATGAACATATTAACTTACGGTACTTTCTAATTTTTCTAGAAAACAATAGATGTCGCAGTGATCGAATTTAGCCAAGATGCAGCGATATCGCACGTATTTCTAAATTTAAGTATTCGTGGAATACCAACCTTTAAGTATAGTGTGTCCTTGTGTTACTCTTGTCTCAAAAAGATAATTTATAGAAATACGTTGAGTAATATTTTTTTAATCGCGCACTAGCTATAAAATAGATGTACCTTATAACATCAATTTGATCATGTAACTGCAGCCCCTTTGCCTCAATCGACATTCGAGTACCTACTACATTTCAAACTACTGAAAGCAGTATGTATATATCGAAGAATAAATGTATATATAATGAAAGGGTATATATAATAAAAATATTAATAGTGAAAATATAAAATATCCAAACGGTTATGAAATACTTATAATTCCTTTACTTAGAAGTTATTAAAAAAGTTATAGCTGGAAGCGACATTAGTGACTGTCGATATTAAGACAAATTACTAGATATAATGGGCCAAAATGTCTTTTGTTGATTACGTCTCCTGGGGCATTCGCTTTATATTAAAAGATGAGTGGCAAGGGGTCCCGCTTTATTTTGGTTCCGTCCTATATTACATTGTGTTCTATTAATATTTATAACCAATAAATGTAAAACGATCAAGTGTGATTACATTGTACGCCACATTTCTGTTAAGGAATTTGGACCGTTACTTAAGGCATTTACTAACTCGCAGGAGCCATAAATAATAAATATAATCTATGCTCTAACGACGTTACCATATTCAGCAATAAACCAGTACTAGTATTGGTTAAGGAAGCATCAATAACAACTGGCCTACTTTACACAGAAGATTTGCCTATATCATCCTGAGCAGGTGGAGATAGCCTTCTACTATTAAAAAATAACACATTTTTATAAAAATATATCGAGCAATGATAGTCGTTAAATAATTTTTTTTTTTTATGGGAAACTCGGCAAATGAGCAAGCGGGTCACCTGATGGTAAGTGATTACCGTCGCCCATGTACATCTGCAACACCAGAGGTTCTGCAGGTGCGTTGCCGGCCTTTAGGGGTATTTGGGATATGGGAGGAAGGATGAGGAAGGGGAACGGGAAAGGGAGTAGGTATTAACCTAAAATTCTACATTTTTTTCTTTCAGTTGTAATTTTCTTACGATATTGTCAACAGTAAAGTACAATGTACAACCACTTATAGACAAACACAACATGCCATTTTTATAAATTAATTTAATTCAAAAAATGTTACTGTGGCACTTAGCATTTTTGACAGGAGTTGCCAAGAGTGTAAAACCCTACAAGGATAGATTAACAACATTTATACTGTTTAAATGACTAGGTGGTAGACTCCTTAGTAGCCAGTTACCATCAGGTGGACTGTTACGAGTAGCTCCTTTGTCACCTCAATCTAATAAAAAAATATTCTGCTGGTGAATTATTACATATTATTAGCAGCTAAACGGTTTAAAAAACACTCTAATACGCTATGCACTACGTGATTAAATAAATTAATTTTTAATTGCTTCTTATGAAAGCTTTTAATGTGACGTATCATAAACCTCAGTATCTTGTTAGCTTTGTTTATTGTAACATTTATACTTTAAATAAGGAACAAAGGTTATTTTTTTATGTAATACCTTCATTTCATTCTCCTTATATCGCTTTTATCAGGCTTAGTGTATTAACTTAAAGCACAATGTCGCCTTGCTCTACACAAGTCTCATATGGCATTAAACTACTAATAGAATTAAGTCACATATTTGATCGTCCGTGACACGCAGAATACCTAATATTGTTAGGTATTCTGTTAGAGATACAATATTGTAACAAACTTTATCGCCTATTTTCTGACATCTCTTACATTCGCAACTTTTCTATCACGCAACTGAAATTATTTATTAATCTTAAGTTCCGACTAGGCAAGTTAAATGAATCAGATGGTCATATTTTAATCTAAAAAGTTTTTAACTTTAAACGTCACCAGTAGATTTTGCTAAATTAATTTTCTAAAGTTACAATAGTTCCGAAACCATCACAAGACATCGCCGCAAATTTATGTCGCTATGAATTAAAACTGACCTCGTAGCTCGTTAAAATAAATAAATTCTTCCAGGATCTTTTAAATTTTATTTGTAAGAGTAAAAAAGTAAAGATTAATAGAATAAATCAAACTCATCAACAGAATCGTATTCTGATGTCTGGTGTTGTATGTATGTATTTCGTAGATTTAATATAAGTCGACCAGGAAAAACGTCAGACAATCACGTGGTCATCGGCATTATGCCATTTTTGACTACAGCATTGCAATCTCCTTTCCACCTATCAATTATGGAGCGGGGGAGAGGGGAAGTGGCCCAAAGTTATAGATCACTCCATTATTATTTTCTGTAAATATGTAAAAATCAATAAGACAGTACATATCTGATTTTTACGTTTAAAATACTGTTTCTTATAATGTGTACTTCTCAAAAGTAATAGTAATCATAAATGGAAATTATTACATATAAAATAATATTGTAAAACTTATACTAGTTAGTTATTATTTTTCTTTTTTCTAATCAAATGTAAATTAATTTAAAAAAAACCGACCGGATTCACATATACAGGATATTAAATTATAATAAGAACTAACTAAATATTGAACTAACGGTTATCATTAATAATTAAAATGAAACAATTATTTGCAGATTTTATCACGTTTAATTTGGTTTTTATTTTCCCGACGTTTCGAGTGCTTTTTAGCAGCCGTTGTCACGGGGGAACTGAGGTGTTAGACGTCCAGATGTCATAGTTCGATCTACGCAGAATTTGCGCACAGTATCTTGAGGTCGAGCAGTGATCAAGCATAAGCGTTTTAGATTTAATTTTATTTATTACTGGATCCCAAGTTGGTGGTAGTCAGCTAACTTCTATTGAAATTCAGATGTTTTTAGATTTCAATAGTGTCGCGAATTTTCCTTGGCAGGAATCGTTGTTTTTTTTTCAAGAATTTGTGGTCTATCGAGTCTGATGTAATGCTTGGAGCGATCTAGGATATGATAACACTGCAGACTTCCTAGAGTGACGTTTCACATTAGAACAAAATCCGTAAATAATAGTTTTATTTCAAATGTATAGTGTTCGCGTAAATACATGAAATCATTTTTAATAATTAATTTAATAAGATAATTTTTAAATTAATTAAAATAAATTAATTAAAAGATTAGAGGTTAGGTAGAATTATTAAATAAAAAAACCCGACTTCTGCGCAGTATTTCCAATTATCATTATTAGGTCTTTATCAAAATCACAAAACCTCACTATAATGAAGTAAATCCTTTGGGATAAAAACAAGAATCATCTTGAGAGGTTCATATTTGCATAACCTCAACCTTTTAGAAGTCGGTTTAAAAATCACAATGAATTGTTAATCTTACAATTTGCAGTTCTTTAATCTAAATTAGTATGGATGTTTTAACTGTAGTTTGTCTATAGTAATTATGATCGGAAGTATAAGATAAGAACTTATTATATACAGAAAATATACTACTGGAGAAAAGTAGCATCGCTTTGGTACATGGAACGTGCGCGGACTTCTTGGAGATGGAATGCGTCATATTTTGGAACACGAACTTTACAATAACTGCATTAAGGAAACAGATTGTGGCTTTAACCCTGAGAAACACAATATTTATTTTTCCGGTAGTAACAAGAACAACTTCTATGGAGTGGTGATGGCCGTCCCAAAACTGTGGAATAGAGCTGTCTTAGGGTATAATCCAGTAAATAATAGAATTATATCTATTTAACTCAGCGCATCACTACCATCTTATTACACTTAACATCATTAGAATTTATGCACCCGCGTGTGCCCGCCAAAGATGAAGAAATGGAGGATTCCAACAATAAGCTTGAATCTACTATCGCTGATATAGAGATTTTGGATACCTAAAAAAGAGCTTTTAATGATAATTGGCGACTTTAACGCTAAAGTAAGAAAAATAACTATGTATGGTGAACGCAAGTCTCGACAGAAGCGCCTAAGAGAATTCGCAGCTAACAACAATCTGTCCATAGTTAATACTATATTTAAACAACATTGGCCTTTACAGTTTTACACCCCCTGATGGAAAATATGGTAACCAAATCGATTACATTCTTATCAGATATAGGTGGAAGTTCTACAACCAATACTCACACCTTACCTGGTGCTGACTGCCATTCAAATCACCAACTGCTAACAGGCAACTTACGGCTGTCTCTACAAAAAGAGAAACAGAAAATGAAGACCACACGAATAGAAGTTACAGATCAGGACTTCAAAACAGTGGAGAAGAAAAGTATTCTACCTAGAGAGTGCAAGCAATCTGCCAAAAAGTATAGCATATACCACGAAGCAGTATTTGAATCTCATACTAGATATCATTCAGTCAAAAAACAGTACTGGATATCAATGAATAGATGGAATTTAGTGGAAGAGTGCAGGAAACCTAAAACCATCGTACGACGACGAAACCGAAGCAATGCTCTGGGAAAGGACAGGGTGCGATACTTAACACCCAAATTCAAGCCTAAAACGCGGGCATTAGAAAACACCGCCGGTATGACCATTACTGAAGTCAAGGACATAGTGAATGTTTGGAAGAAATACTGCAAATCACTCTTCGCTAATAATAATATTACAACAAACAACACATGTACACTAGACTACCACAATGAGCGAGAGCCCTAAGTCTTTCGGGACGAGGTACGTACTGCATTAAAACACCTAAAACAGGACAAGGAAGTATGAGATTTTAGGAAATTCTTACAGGACTAATCGCATTCTGTATTTGTTGTTGTCTCTACACTAGAAAGGGTCAACAAAAAATGCAATGAACACGACTTACACAATTTACACCTGAACCAACAAGGTTTGTTAGGTGTATACGAATGAATTATCGCTCTACGTCAGATCATTGAAAGGGTCAGTGACTTAAATACAGCTTTGTTTATTTACTTTATTTATAGACTTTTGCAAAGCATTTGGGAACGGCTCTGGAACGCCGTCTCGGAAATAGGCGTACCAGATAATTTTAAGAACAAAACTTTGGTTTGACTGTAATAAATACTGAATACATCGTGCGGATTGTCCTAGAGGGATGGAAAAAAGGTGTATCAGTTGGTAGACGGCTGATGAATAATTTACGCTATGACACTACACTTCTGTCCCAAACTAAAGAAGATATGGAGACCTTTTGGTTTGCTATCAACAGAGACAAGACGAAATTTATGAACCGGGCTGAACTTAATAGAATAAATGTGTAGCCAATTGCAAAGTCATACAAAGCTACATTTACCTCGGCTCTTCTATTTCCCATACAGATACAGCTTTGAAAGTAAGATCAGAAGACGATGTGCAATCTCAAGATCCGTAATAGGAAGACTGGGAAAGATTTGGAAGGACAGAAGGATAACCAAGAAAATAAAGGTACGACTTATGTGAGGATATGCCTTGTTTTTTCAATATTCTCTACGATGCCAAAACTGAGTCTTTGAGAATGCAGGATCGCCGATAAATCGACGCACCGGAGATTTGGTATTGGCGATGGACGGCTTTCCGCATAAATCAAGCTTTAAAGAACTTGGAATAACGAAAAGACTTTCGTCGACTGTGCAACTGCAACTCAAGTTCTTTGGTCAAATCTCCAGAAATGAACAGATCATGAAGAGGCTTGCTGTCTACTGTCAAATTGAAGGCAGGAGATCACGTGGTCGTTAAAGTGGCCGGTCATCTTTTCCTTGGACGGATCTCATAAAGAGTGCAACTCAATACACTATGGTACAGTGTTTTCGCAACGCTGTAAACTGCCAAAACTGGAGTAGCATTGCCCAATTACTCAAGCCAGGAAGAACTTAGACGTTGAAAACTCACCGTGTACACCATCTGTGTCAACTACAACCACCCTGACAAGAGTACCCGATTGATAAGAAAAACATCAAATGGCAAATAAAAGACGAAAAAATTTCTTTCAAATACTAAAAAAGAATTGAACAACAAATACTTTACGTAAGACTTAAAAGTTGTTTGCTTTTAAAAGTGTATTTTACGCAGTTACCGTTTATTCATTCGGCCATTAATTATCAATTAAGTAATAAAACTAGTACACCAAGTACAATACCAAGAATACAAAAGTATTTTCATCTGTTTTCACTACAGTTCTATTTTTAATATTAACGCTTGGATCGTTTCGTATATTTAGTTTAAACAACAAAACTTATGTAATTTTACTTTTAGTTCTCGTATGAAAGCCGCTGCAACCGCGAAACTTGTATCGGCGGCTACTCATAACCTAAGTTGAATGATGTAAATTGCATAGAAAAATTATTCTATTAAGCTATCGATATTCAATGCTTTAAGAAAGAAAGAAACACGTTTATTTGGCAATCTTTCTTTTTTCGCCAATCTTATTTTGGCGAGATATTAAAATGGTGTGTATAAATAAAATGAGAAAAAAAACTAACATTAAAAGTTAGAATAAAAGATACACAGTTGTTAACTTATGATGCAGTTAAGCAGAATACTCATCTCGAAAAAGAAACCTAACAAATAGAAACGAAACAATCTGCGTGCGTATCACAAAAAAAATTAAAATAAAAAAGAGAACAAATAAAAAGAAAATAAGTTAAATATTTAAATCATGATGAGATGAAATTGTACGAGATTATGGTAAGTAAAAAAAAATATTGAGTGTCCTTTCGTGATGTTATCAAGTACAACCTCATACGTCTACTAAATGTTTTTACTGTTTGCAAGTTTCACCAGATGTATATATGAATATATTTATGTGCTATCAGTTACCTGGTACTTTCGCGTGTTCTTTAATTTAATGCGATAATAATTATAGCTATACATACCGGAATGCCGAAAACATAAACTGCCGCTAATTTATATGAAATATACTATTTCTTTACGCGCGCCACCTGTTGTACGTTGATGGTACATAAGAAACTTTCACGCAAGTACCGATAACAATTGCACAAGTTTTCAACTCAAAAGAATGAACAATGCGCGAGCACATAAAAAATGAATACAGCAACATTATTTTTTAAATATAACATATATTAAGCTTGACTTGAAATTGGATATCTACAAATTATATACGAGACGTGCTTTTGGACATATATATACGCACTAAATGCGAAAATATATATTTCATAATAACAATCTTTTCATTACATTTATTGTTAAAAAAATGAATGCCGGCTTTTGTTTGAGCTTTCTTTTAAATACCCTGCTCCTTTACAAACATAAAATAGTGACTTTATGTATTGTAGGTAACATTGATACAAAATTTATTTTAAATACCGATATTATAATATCGCAACTTGAAAAACATAAATTTTCATATAGAATTTTAACCCCAATAACCAACAGGCTAAGGAATGGTTTTTCTAAAATTCTATTGTACTGGATGTCAACAACACACTCAAACTGACAAATGTTTGTAGGTCTTTTAGTTCCTGAGATTTCATGACTTCAGTTCAGTTAAGTCGTGAGGGAGTGGTATTTCGCTTATTTATATATTTAAAGACCTTTTCTTCAAACTGGTAGATCGGCAAAACCTTAGTTTAGGGTTAGATGTCTTAATATTTTTGTTAGGTTAACTAAAACAGTTGGGCTAAAATTGCGCAACTGGGATATGATCAAATCTGTCAAATAAAATTCGTTCCTCAAAGTATGATATAAATACCAGATCCTGGTACTTTCAGCAGCACGTTTAAAATTGTAATATAGCAATAGTTATGGTAGAGCCAAAGGATGTTTAATTTAATGAATAATTGCAGCCTATAAATAACCCACTCGCCTTCTTTCTTTTATAAGATGTTATAATTACATGTTATTATATGTGGATGACGAAGGGGCGACTAAGGGAAAAGGCTTGAAAATAGCTATGGCTATCTCCTATCTCTATCTCCAAAAATACCAGGCTAAAATGAAGCAGACCTATGACGAATTACAGTTTCTAAAGTGCGAGGTGTCTGGTTCTGCGATCGCCAATCCGCTAGCCGAGCGTTGTTTATGGTAAATCCTCTTTATTTGAGAGGCCTATCTCCTGCAGTAGACTGTTTCTGTGTTAAATTAAGGTAAGGTAAGGTTAAGAACTATGTAGTTATATATATTAAATACACATCGTCTCCTATAGGAAATTCAATAAAATGACATTGAATAAATGTTTATTTTAAAACAAAAGTCAGTCATGAGTGCAATAAAAACTTTTAACTAAAGCACCATAACTACTGCTTCAGTCGGTAGACAAGTAGCGGAATGGAAAAGTTTTTACGAAGAATCAACGTTCTTATATCAAAGCCACTTCGTGTAATTACGAGGTCATCTCGACTGGAAGACGTCCTATAAGTCAAACTTCTATAGTTTCAGTCTGTTTACTTATGTAAGTCAAACTCTGCGATACAGTACCGAAGTGAATTATTTTCGTGAAATAGTGAACAGCTGCTACTTACAACCCAGAGGAATGTTTTCAATTTGAAAGAAAATATGCAGACTCTTTGAAAGTCTTAAAAATAACACTTTTTATTGTAACTCTAAATTATTTATAAAAATCGAAATTAATTATAAAAATATTTATAAAAAAGGCTAAAATCGAATTGTTCATCATTTGGAGAAAATAGCGTCCGAAACATGACGGAATAACGATCTTAAAAATAGATAGACCGTTGACGAGCAGCCTGAAAAATCTCTACTTATGACTGATTCACGATCTCAACAAAAGTAAGGGACTATTGGAGTAGTAAGGGAGTATTGTTTAAGTTGGTTATGTTGCGATTGCTAACCCGAGATTCAAGTATTGCGTCAAGTATTTCATAACATCTTCCCTCTCAAACAGGAAATAAAAAAACGAGAAAATATTTTTGGTCGCTATCACTAGTGGTGATAATGATAACTAAACAGACATCTTTAATCGGCGCAAATTTCGTTTAGTTTGTTTAATTGTTAGGTACATCTGTAAAGTATTTTAAGCATTGGATTTGATTAAATTATTACATTGAGATTAATAAATAAATACAGAATAGAAATATTAACAAAGATATTTTAATTTACTAATGCGAAACCAAAATAATGCTCTAATTACCCTTCAGTGGTAAATTACTACACTTTTCACAATGCAAAATTTGTTCCATCGGCCATCGCACCGTTTTAAATTATTCAAATCGAAGTCTATTGAACGATACTGTAATATACCTTTCAACTAAAGTTATGTTTATTTTCAAATAAACGAACATACAACCTACCACGTTAAAATAATAAATTATTTCATAGACTTTACTTTACTTCACTTAAAAGGTCTCATATATTCGAAAAACACAATCTTTTATAAAAAGGGCCACATAGCAAGCTATATTATAGTCATGATTTTGGTTTCTTCACCTTCTAGTGTAACCAGAATATATTAAATATCCATAAAAATATTTTTTCTTGCTGAATTAGTATGAACTATCTTCATAAAATTTCAAATAAATCAACATGAAAAAATTTCAACAATCAATATTTATGTTTGCAAAATCTCTTCGTTTTATAAAATTGCAAAGCAAGAAACTCGGCTAACCCTCCTTTCAGTTTTGGCAGGAAGATCTTTTCGTAACGCTTATGCGACAAAATCGGAGTAACACAATAACTTCCGAAAACCAAAAACATAGTTTTGCAATAAAATTGGCCCTGGTTAAGAACTCAGGACCCATGATTCAGCATCACATGGTCATCAGAGCATTGAATTATTCTCCTTCAGCCAAAATTACATCTCTTGACAATTACGGTGTTTTCGACCACAGCGACCATTTTTAATATACTTACATGTCGCTTCGTTTGTTTCGTATCACCTGTTCACATAAAGAATCTCTTATCTTTTTAAGTTACTCCAGTCGTCTTGACTCGATGTCGCACAATTTCAAGCAAGTCTCAGTGTAATAAATCGATGCTTATTACGACTTCCTAGACTCTTACCTTCTTTTCTTACTGAATTGGGATGACAAACGAGCTAACAATCGAATCCATTGACACTCACAACTCCAATCGAAGGAGGTTACAGTACAGTTGCGTCGCTGCCCCAGAGGACTAGTGAAAGGAAATAATATAGTATAAGATCAGTAATTATTGCAAGCCTTCAAGTAGCGCAAAAAATTTACCATACTCTTCTAGTTTTATCAGACATTGCATAACACAGCAAATAATGACAGGTTAATAAAATGAGATAACCTAACAGTAAATCTCTAAAATGTAATAAAATTTGACTACAGCGCTACCCATCGGATACCAGAAAGCGACCAAACCAATATATTATGTAAATATGACCTTTCTCGGTCAAGTCGCTTAGATAACTGGATCACTAAAACAAAGATATTTTTTCTGGTGGTAGACTTCTTCTCTTTAGGTAGGTACATACTATACTCTTTCCGATTTTGGTCGCAATACAATAGAGCAACTACTGCTGTGTTCCAGTTTGAAAGGTATCAAGAGCCAGTATAAATACAGGTTTCTACAACCTGTATTTATACATTCCATGCATTCCATTTTAGTCCTCTCGCATCTCATACCTTCTTCGATTGAGGTTATTTGCAGGTGTCCATGCGCGTCAGTAGCCAATTACCAACAAGTGAACTGTAAGCTCGTTTTTCATCCCACTCCTATAAAAAAAAAGACTAACGATTACATACACGGTGGATGCGATTTTACGACATTAAATTTAACCTCATATTCTACAGGCTATTTCTGTGTCATACAGTAAATATCAATTACATAAGTAGTCTTAACACTTACTTTAGTCAGAAGATATCGTATTTGATCTTTTGTCTCAATATATATTTACGCTACTTATTAAGCAGGCAAACGACCTTATCGACCTTCCGCTGCCTGCGTTTGAATTCGCTGACGCGCCGTCAATGAATTCTTGCGGGGTCACCGTTGTTGCCGAGGTCAATAAACTATTAGTCTATTACTAGGCCTAATATCTCCATGTCAAACTATTATTTAAGCCGAATAACTTTTGCGTTATATTCTGATTAAAATAATATTTTCGTCTCTTTCTTAAAAATGTTGCTCTTTATGCAAATAACTAGATCAACAGTACTAAAAAAATTTCACTAAATGTTAATGAGGTCGCTTCCAACCGATTTATAAAGATTATTCCAATCCATATTATAATAAAATTAAGTTACTTAAAACTGATTTAATTTTTTTTTATTGAAAAAGTTCTTAATTTCATTTCCTTAAAATATTATTTTGAACATATTTAAAAATAGAACTTAAGGTTATTACATGTTGGATAATCCTATTATGATTTTCTAACTGCTCTAAGTCGAACAACAAAGCGACCACAAGTTACTCGTGAGCCTAAAACAACAGATCAGACAGTTTTAGAACCCATCTATATTCGTAACAAACATTATAAGGATTTTATTATTATATTTCGTTTTAAAAATCTTCATAGTTATCGAATGGCTTAGGTTCAATTTCCAGTGCTGATACCACTAATATAACCTTAAAGTCGTTGTGCAGATGCTTGCCCTTGAAATAGAAACATTCTAAATAAACTTGCAAATCTAAAAAATATATATATATATGTATATATTTCCACGATACGTACAGTCGGCCACACGATAGAAGTGGTAGCTCGTTCACAGAGCAAATGCGCCAGCATCGCACAAATCAAATCTATAAAGGGGTCAGCTCTAGCAGTGTTTCATTATTTTTATTTGCTACGCCGTAATAATTGTGACTCATGAGCGATAAGTGTGGATTCATTATTTTTATAACTATCTATAAAACTGTAGAGATGTTAATTTGTATTTTACCATGTCTAAATCTACTTCTAAAATGAAATGCAGGCACTACAGTAAAGTATTGAATATTTGAAATTTGTGTTTAGGTCTCTTTTACACACCAGTGCCTATGTGTTTAATTTGCCAATGGTCTTCGACTATCATATAACGTTTCATTGTTAATCGCAAAAGCAGGAAAATCACACACAATAAGCGAGAAATTTATTTTGACAGCAGACAAAACGAAGTTAAAAACTATTCTTTATGATAAGACACCGTCAAATATCATGAGAAAAGTTCCTCTCAGTAATAATTCAGTAGAAATAAGAATAGATGAAGTATCACAAATGAAATAATAATTATGATTAGACACTATCATCATCATCATTTTTTCAGCCTATCAGAAGTCCACTGCTGAACATAGGCCTCCCCCAAAGACACTATAAGACTTGCAAAATTTTAATAAAAAAATTTCATTCAACTCTACTCATTTTATTTATAAAAGAAGAAAACATTCACCGAGAGTTATTATTTACTAAAAGACAAGAGAGAAAGATACGCGTTTATTATTATTATTTTTTATGGGAAAGGCGGCAAACGAGCCATGGGTTCACCTGATGGTAAGTGATTACCGTCGCCTACGTACATTTGCAATACTAGAGGTGTTGCAGGTGCGCTGCCGGCCTTTAAGGATATTTGGGAAATGGAAGGGAGAATAAGGAAGTGGATGGGGAGGGACAGTGGGCCTCCGGATACCTCACTCACCGAACGAAACGCAGAAACATAAGATGTTTCTACTTCACGCCGGTATTCTGCGAGGCCGTGGTACCAACCCGGTCGAACTGGCCCATTCGAGCAGTAGCAAAAGCCGCTGCTTGGCTCTACCATAATAGAAATTAATTATAGAAATTATTAATATTTAATACCATACAAAAGCAATAGTATATATAATATTCTAAGTTGCTACTGATGGTACTCCCGACAGGGCGTCATAAGGGTTATATAGCGCGCATTTGAAACAAGCAATACCAAATATACCCCTGTACATTGAATTATCGTCAGCATTTGCCTGCGAAAAATTTAATAAACGCCTTTTAACAAACGCGCTTTAATACATCGCTCAATTACGTTATTAGAGCAACCAATAAATAGAAGATTGAAGTACCGATCAAATCATAACCGTTGAATCATACAGGTTCAAAGACACCACTCCGTAAATACGGCAAGTTCATACTTTAAATGCTATTACTATAGGACATTGAATTTATTATTCAACAAGATTTCGTGCCGTTCAAAATATGTCCACTTCTAAAAACCGACAATTTTATTTTAAATTCTGTGGAATCATTCAATTAAATATATATGAACACATCATATTTATTAGATAAAAAGAAGGTTATTTTAAATTCAAAATTAGTTTATAAATGGCATAGTATAATTAAGAAACTCTCACACATAACAAACATGGCACTAATATTTTGTTATGTAAGTAATTTTATAACGAAATGGTCAAGTAAGGTCACTTTTATACTTAAGTAACTGTTTGCTGAGTAAGGACCAAAAAACTTATATCTCGAAATATTTATTATGTTTTTATATTAGAAATGGTTCGTTAACAACATCTATGCCTTATTAAAACATATCAATAATATGTGCAAATAGTAGCAGTAGTTTATACATGGTTATTCCGATGCTTTCGGCCGACAAAATACTCTAGAGGTCTACTCCACGAAGTAGTTTAATAATAAAAAATAAATATGATTATAAAAAATAAAGAGTTCTGCATGTCACAAATATTGACTCTTGCTGGGATTTAAAACAAGTGTTCTAAACAATGGCTTAATAGCTTAAGTACTCTAACCACTATACCACACGATCTTCAAAAAGCTATCCACTATATTTCGGCCGATTCCTATATGCTATCTATATCTCATCTCTTGGGTAGATTACATCACTATTTTTGTCGTTTTTTTACAAACAACAGGCAAAATTAACTACATGGACATTTCCATAGATTCTACCAACTTTCTTCCTTCTTTGCTCATAGTAACCCTACTCGAAAAATAATAAAATGTAAATTCTTATATTAACAACAAAAGAGAAACCACATTTTATAAAACAGCAAAACTTTCACGACAACGTCTCGGTGAAAACATGTTGTCTTCAATCGACCAAGTTTATTCACATCCAATACGAAAACGAGCACAATAAAAGATGGGCGCCAAGAAAACCGCCAAACGACAACGTACGTACATAAACGTAACTGAACAACGACGACCCAATAACACGAGATCCAACGCTTTCCATCTCATCTTCATATTTGCTGGCGATAGAATTTTGCGAGAATACTTTCGTATTCAAGTGGAGTAACGCGCCCCTGTTGTCGGGGTGAACGCACCTTGCAGCACCCTGCTCGATCCTGTTAGGAAAAAGGGTCCCTTAGAAAAAGCAAAACAACTACAAGGACCTCGCATATAGTATATAAACTTTTTTTAGAAACGTCTTTTAGTATTTAACGCTAATTTTAAGATAAGTTTGATTGTTGACTATCAACATAGTAAATTATTTCACCAAAAATTAGAAGTCTTTTAGAAATCCACAAAGTGTTCGGTGCTGTGATCGTCAATTCGACTTCCAAACGAAGTGATCACCGAAAACCCTCACTTTGGCAGTGGCTATTTCCAACGGAGGACTTATTACAGGCTGTTGTACAGAGAAGAAAAAAGTCCGTTTGCGTGAATTACGTTATCTTATCAGTGAATATTTTTTTTTATATTCCAGATTGTTATACTTATGTTACTTATTAAAAAGAATCAATTAAAATTTCAATATTTATCAATATTTTCAATAATTTCAATATTTAAAACATTGTGAACTGAATATATCTTGCGAGTTTTCCACCACTACTACTAGTCATCTGGAGCAGTATCACCGGCCCGCCCAGCGTGGTGAGTATGTGGTGGAGCCAAGCGACGGCTTTTGCTCGACTTTAATATTACCAAAGCCTCGCGGAATATCGGCGTGAAGTACATTATGCTTTCTCCTAGCCTTCTCTAACTACTTATCACGATAAGTTCCAACAGAAAGATATGTTAACGTAAAATAAATGAGATAATAAAAAAAGTCAACAAATATCCAACAGTAACAACGAATAGTTGTTATTCCATCTTGACAATGGATTGTTTGTGTCACCATTAATAGCCAGTGTTAATAGACTAATCTGACAATGTCACTGACAAAGTCAACAGAATCGGGTTGAGGAATGTGAGTAATTTGGGATAGCTTGACACAAAAACGTATCAACTACTATATTCAAAAATAAAATCCAAACAAGTGCGTGGCAGGTGGCAAATCGGGTGGCATGATGAGGGGCATTAATCGTGACGTAACTTACCCCGTGCAGTGAACATTTTAAATAGGCGTCATTCAACTCATTTGACGTGTAATTATTTTCATTTCGCAGCGAGTTTCCGAACGTGACTGAGTAACCACGTTTTTTACCGACATTTTTTTTTGTCACTCACAGACTAAATTTATTATGGTAGTCTTAATGAATTCCTTTTGTTCCCAGTAAACAAAGTATTTTTAAAGAACGCTTTTAGCTAATGGTTATGACAGCGCAGTAAATGCTATCATTATAATGTAAATAAGAAGAAAATTTCAAAATTTATGATTTACTATAACTAAAATTTCATAATGCTTCTTGTGAAAAACCATGATATAATGACAAATATGTATAGGCAACCGACGTAATTTTACTTTATGATACTTACATTATATAACTCATAAACAGTTAACGTATCATTTGGCTGGCTCAAAGAAGCCTCGGTACAGCTTTAGATCTCGCAAAAAAACGCCATACAAATTCAATGAACAATGCACAAACATAATAGTGAGGAGTGTAGAGTAGGCGAGGCGTAGGGGGAGACCCGGGGAAATGGGACGAGCGACGTTTTTGTGCACTTCCTAACTAACAAAACAGCCGTCCTATAACGTATGCTTTGTGATAACCGCCAACATATTTTGAGTGCGATGATAAAATAATAGTGAACGGATACGAAGTGTACTTAGCCTGGAATATTGTTGAAAGTAGGTCATGTTGGACATTATTACGAGTGTAATGCTTTGTTCGAACTAGTTTTTAAAAATATTAAATAAACTATAATCAGTTTGAATAAATATTATGCTTGTATTTCATACTATGTATTTAATATGTGCATTTGGTTTAACTTTGAAAAGAGTTAGCGCTTTTCATCCGGTAGAATTTTACTTTGGCTATGGTTGAAGAAATTTGATCACCTTACGAGTATATCGTAATTCGTAATGGCCCATAACCAACTATAGTTCATCTTTTGCTTAAGAATTTTATTATGATAAATACAGGAAAAATATTTTCTTGTTATTTAATGACAGAACATGGCATGATATGTAATATTCATTTCTATCATCACGGTATCAATAACATCTGTACAGTGCACTGCAGGGTTGATGCTTTTATTAAGTTAGAGTGAAACTATATTTGCTGCTGCCCGTCATCGGTCTGTTTGATTCAGGCACGCATGAGAAGGATTTACTTTTACTCATAGTAAATTTTATTTTCATAGTAAATCTGAGCCACAAGCTCTTGTACCGTTTAACGTTAGCAATGACTTTACATATATATTTTTAAAAAAAATATTGTCCGGACTTAATTAAAAATTATAAATTTTTCCCACAAATAAATGTGAAATAAAGTTAATAATCTTTTTTGAATCAAAATATAAATAAAGTGTTACTGCGTCAGTGAGTCGCCAGAGCTTTAGTTCGTTGGTCAGCAGTGTGCGCCGCGTGCGGGTGAGGTTGAGGTTTGGAGAAAATGTTAGTTCCCCTTACACCCTAAACCCGATCTTCACATTAGCTACACAAAACCTTCAAAATAGTCCAAGGTTAAACAGAGACTAAAGCTAAATCTCTTATAATAATATTTTACGTTTTACTTAGATAGATAGCGTGCAGGCAGGCTGATAATGATGATTATATGTTTTATTATACATACAAACATTGACTTCGGCTAGCATTTGAATTCAGTGACTTTAACAGCTAAATTTAGCACATCAACGGCGGTAAAGGAAAACGATGTGAGGAAAGCCTGATGTCGGATGAAAATTAAAAAAAAAAATTCGAGGCCCGTGAAGTCCGCCTCCCAGAAACCAAAACCACGTAGCAGGTCACTTGTGAGCAGGCCTGCAAATGTCCAACAGTGGGACATTTACAGATAGGTATGATGATATTAATGTCATTAAGTTGTGTCATTTAAATCCTTCACCTCTCTCTACTATGTAACAATGTAATACATTATGTACAAATACATAACATCTATTAAAGTTGATCTCTATAAACGAACAAATAGTTAATTTTTCATTAGTATTGAATATAGGTAATAATACATAATACATTAAAAGCTGGCTAACAGACACAGTCACACTGCCCTTGTTAATAAAGACTATTAAAACTTGATCGTTCCTCGTAAGAGTTACACTTTAACGTTACATAATATAAAATGACAAATTTTACTTTACAACGTTGCAAGTGGCCACATCAAAGCGAGTCACTACTATATGGACAATCGATGTTGTGACAGATTTTCATTTAAAATTAATAGCTTTCTGCAGACATGTTCAAGAAATAAAAACATACATTTTATTTTAAAACAGTCCTTTTATTCGTTACGAAAAAGCTTCGTAAGTTATTGTAATAATTATTCTTATGTACTCGAGCCGCGAACGTTTTTAAATGTCCTTGTCAACGTTTATGATTCATGGTTGCAAAGCGACATTTGAAAAAAAAACATTTATAACATTGCAGAATCAAACATACTTGTATTAAGGTAATATATATAGATGTATATAGGTACATATATAGGTGATAAAATGGATTTATTAAATAACTGATAAAATAATCTTTATAATTTTAGGAACATAACAAGTGGTAAGGATAAAAGAAGTTAAATAGCAGCCTGTAATGTAAATACCCACTGCTGGGCAAATCCCTTCTTGTCAAATATCTGAGAGAGTTAGGCGCCGGAAAGGATCCACCACGCTGCTCTAGTGAGAATTGGCTGTCTTCACATATCCTCGAAATATTTATTTTTATTCTCAGACTTAAAATTGCTGTTAACAATTCTTGTGGTGCCGACATCGGGGATCGAACCCCTATCCATGGTAGGCTGGTGATCAGGGCGCTCGGCGATGATGGAAAACATCGTAAAGAAATATACTAGACAAAAAAAAGTTAAGAAATCGTGGACTTCCGCCAACCGCCAAAAGAAAGCAAGACCAGTCGTTTTTGCCCGTGAGCAAGAACGGAAGCGCAAAGTGATTTTCCGGAAAGTGATTTTATAAACTAACTCCGGATCGGTGCAATTGTGTAATACAACTTAATGGAGGACTAATAGTAGATTTTTAGAGCTCAGCCATTTTCGTGAGACCTTGGAGCCTAGAAGGGTCCGCCGTGTTGCTTTAGTGCGAGTTCGCGTATTTTGCACGCAGGTTTCCTCACCATGTTTTCTATCACCGCCGCGTACATGTTAAATTCAGCACTACAAGTATACAAAGGAAAGGAAATGTGTACTATTCGCGTAAATACAACAAATCATATTTTTTTTTATTTATTAAAAAAAATTACATGTTTGTCAAACAATACTTTATTTTATTTCTGTCCAAGAATTTTCAATTCATTTATTATAATTTTCGTCGATATCACACGGTTTCAGTGCAGTGTGGTGTCGACGTAAAAACCTGCTTCTCCATTTCTTCCCGTGGGTATCGTAGGAGGCATTTGAAGGAAAACCGCAATGGCTGGAAAAGTATCAAACTAAAATGAAGCAGAACGATGACGAGCAGCACCTAAGACGTCTAAGGTGTACTACGTACTGCGATCCCCAACGCTTGCCGAGCGTGTCGATTAAGGCAAGTCCGCCTTATGGTAGAGGCCTATGCCCTACAGTGGATTATTTACAGACTGTTAATGTTGATTTAGGATATACAAAAATTATACAATAATAATTAGTGTTTAATATTTCAATAATACTTCGTAAGTTCAGCATAGAAAAACATTCTTAGTAACCGCTTTAAGAATTTTTGTTTAATTTTAATAGAATTCAAAAATTTTGATGACATTATGTCAAAATTGAACGTTGCAATAAAATATTCAAAGATTTATGAAATTGTTAACAACATGCTCCGACTACCATACCCGATCAAATAATAAATTGAGTAAATATAATTTTGTAATGTCCTAATTTTAATTATTTAATGTAGTATAACCACAACTTGTTATGGAATTGTATAATATGTATTTTACCATTTCTGAAATTTATCAACGCCATTTCTGAATAAAAAATATTTACCGAGTTGTTATAAAAATATTTAACACCCGAAATCAAAGAGAACCTTCAAACGGATATCGCATCTGGGATTTTATCATTTACGTACAAAGCTGCCGAATAGATAGAATTTCTGTTTGAAAAGTTATTTCATATAAAAGAATATGTACGGGTAGCAAATACAATTATTGTGGTGGTAATGGTGCGTACATTATTTAAATATTAGACATTTACCCCCTTTCCACACGATGAGTTACATGTTATTTAATTTCGGTGCATCCGAGGACTATTTTGACATTTACAAGACTTCACGTGTTCGCATACAAGTACATACAAGACATCATTATTTTTTAATATTGTTTGTTCCACTAACGGTTTACCACATACTTTAGCTGCTTTACTTCCTAGCATCAGTGTAAAGTTTTAATGTCTTAAAAGCCTGCTGAAAAAGTTATTTAATGTAATGTCTCATAACATTAATTAGAAAAACCTTTTAAAAAAGTCGTCTTCTTGAAATTAAATGTTCTGCTTTTTTTGTTCTCATATGTTGATTTCTGTAACACCATTCCTCTTTGTCTGTGATGAAAATTTTCAAACTTTTATTTTTCTTCCGTCAACTTCATTATAAAAAAAGATATTAAGAAGACATTCGGCTTAATTCCCAGTGTTCAACTTTACAGCTTCACAAAAATAACTTCATACACTACTTAACTTAAGTTATCATGATTTTCAGCTAGAATACAAACCCAAGATTTACGTCAGCTTGAATATACGCTGAGCCACGCGACAAATGTAGCAAAATACGCTAGGAAGGCTCGTATTTGCTCGCCAAGCTAAAGATTGGCTTTCGGCTTCTGTTTGTTGCCAAATGTAGAATGCAGTCAAATCAAAATGCCGATTCACTGTATGTAGGTAGTCAATTTTCAAAAAGTATACAATACGCTTTTAAACAAATTTTTAGGGGTTTATTAATGCCACACCCCAACGAAGAACAAAAAAGTTCCTCTTTTTGTTCAATAATTATAATTACTTATTTAGTGAAAATATCACTTTAATTGCTGATATTATATTGTCTTATATATTCATAGATACATTTATGTATTTTTTCATATTTATATTTTATAACAAATAGTTTAGTTCAAATTAATTAAAAAATCTTAAGACCTTTTTAAATGTTTCATTTAATTCAAATCCGTAAATATATATGTATAATAGTTTCATTTAAAATGTGTAGTGTTCGCGTAAATACAAGATATCGTAAGACCTGTTGTAGTTTCGCATAGTTGTTAAACACTTAATAAGAATATAATAATCGTAAAAACACTTTTTACGATTATTATATTTAAGGCTTATGGCAATAAGAAAATAATGAAATGAAAATAAATGTAACGGTTTGCCAGTTGTACATAAAAACAATTTTAATGCAGCATTACGCTGATCTATTTTGTTTTAGTTAATCGTTTATTTTTTAATGTTGTACGTTAATAAATAAATGTATTTTTATCCCTTAGGTTACTATATGAAAATAGAAAGTATGATCACATTACACGTGATCAGAATAGCACGATAAATAGAAATAAGTGATTGGATTCTTTTTCCCAAACGAATGAGCATCAGGGAAAGACTTGATCGAACTCAACGCAATAAAATTAGGGTTTATCCCGAACGGTGGGCGCAGTGAAAGCGTCAACAGCGAAGGGGGAATCTCAAAGCCGACCTACTTTCGGTCCCTTCCCGCAAACCTACCGCCAAGCGAAGGGTAGGAACGTCGTTGCAGCTCTCCTAATGCCGCGTTGATACTGTCGGTAGACAGCTGTGACGGAATTCGCACTTCAATGTAAGAAATACAACGAAAAGGAAATCAAAACGCGAGAGCGTCAGGGTAAGGAGGTCGCGATCGATTGACGGAAAGTACGCTTATATCCACTCCTTGTCGAGGGATCACAATTAGTGGCGGCGTAACGCGGTTACCGGCCTCGGGTGATTGATGCCTGAGGCGCGCCACATACAAGCCTAACAAGGACAATTTATTAAGAGTAATAAGTACATTTATGGTCTGACATTGTATTATAATTCTCTACTTGATTTACTGTCGAATTTTTTTTATAATGAGATGATTAAGTCACGGAATGAAACTCCAAGATTGAAGAACTCCCTAGAACCTATTCAGTATAACTTAAACTCGATCTCTTACGTGATTGAAAGCGGCCACCATCATTAATAATATAATATTGTTATTTTAGCCGAACTCTTTAATATGATGCGTGATGCTTCTTATTTTCAATTTATAAGACAATAATAAAAAATAATTTCGCTTTAGGGTTTTTTCCTGATTTGTGGAAGCGTTTTACAGCCATAAATAGCACATATAAATACACAGTATCAGATCAATTAATAGTAAAGCTTAGAAATATTTGATCAGTGCGGGAATTAAACACGCGGCGCTCTGTTCCTGTATCTCGTTGCTGGTGCGTTTTCTTCTTTGCATTACCACTACAGCGCGACAACAGCACACAGGATTAGAGTATTTAATGTGAAGCATATCAAATAGGCTTACTTAGCGAGAGCGGCAAGCAATTCGCGTCGATTTTACACTTTTTTGTGTACTGCTGTGTGGCGCTTGTGTCGAATATTTTCGTTAGAATAAACGTTGCGATGCGTCCTTTTTTCCAGATGGGAAGGAATTAGGTTAATTCAAGTTGGGACACACCATTTGTATTACACATATTGTAGGTATATATTATAGCGTTTTTCGTCGACACATTGCCTTATCCAAAAGTATAACCGTTGTGCCAACAGAGCTTAAGCTGACAGAAAATCTAAAAATCATTACTTTTGGTGACATCCCTAGACTCTATCCCATATCTTTAATGATTATTTTTTAATACCTAGGCTACTAATTGTGAATTCAAACAATATTATGCATACATTGATGGTTTTAAGTAACAATTTCTTGAAGTACTTTTTAAAACATGTTACTTGAAAGCTGCCAACTTGTAACAAAATCTAACTTTTCTTTTCTTTAGATGTGCTAAAGAAGTGCTGTACAAATGAAGCGAAACGATAAACGATCTCATTTCTTAATTAAGAACTATTAATAACTAAATATCTAAATATCATAAATTATATTATATTATAATACATTATAAAAGAAAACTAATAAACTGAATCATTATCCTAAAATAAAGTGAAAATATTTTGTTCATTAATTTATAATGGTTTCGATAACAAAGACTGGAAAGTTCTCACTCGGGCTGGAATGAACGAAACGTCAAATGTTACACTGAGAGTTGACCGAAGTTGCGCGCTTTTTATGTAACGTTTTGAAATGTCTAAATGAACATTACACATTATCTACAAAAGCCACTAAGAGTGTTATTCTTAATTCTGTGTATTGTAAATAAGACGACTAATAAGTTCAAATTTACGAACGTGTAGAATAGTCAGTTGCAGGAAATCTCTTTCTAAACAACTGAGCAGTAATATTAATCACTTCTAGGCTTCTAACAAATGAGGGTTCTGCAACAACCCACCACAAATGAATCACAATTGCTCTGTGTCAGTTAATCATAACTCAATTTTACTGTCTTTAATTGCTGTGTGAACGAGGTTGAAACTGTCTCATTGATTAATTATGGCGCAGATTAACAGCGTTTGACAAAGACATCTCATACTCACGAGCAGTGTCGGCCGCAGAGCAGTGGGTTAATGTACAACTAATTACAGAATTATTTAATCTTTACTATCAAACGTAAACTAATCTAAGATAGATTTTTTTATCAAATTGACACTTTAGCTTTGGATAAAGAACTTCTGTCTTTACTTTGGATTATTTGAAACTCGAATAGGAAACCTTATGGTACCTAGTAAAAATTCACGGCGTTCGCTTTTATTTCGTAGTACGCTAGTTCAATTCCAGATTTCCGGCAACCCTGAAATTGTTAATAACAATTTTAAATGATGAATTTATGGTGAAAATCCTTGAAAATAAAACATCATGAGGAAACCTGCATGTCCAGGAAATAATAACAAAAAAAATATTTTGAAAACACGAGTCCGCCGACCCGCAGTGGTAAAACAGTAATGTATCCCAAAAAAAAAATTTTAAATTTCTTTTACGCACAGATATAACTTTGTTAAATTTTATAATGGTATAGATAATATTACTCTATTCTTCGTATACAGTTTTTCACGCAGTCTTGAATCTTCTAATATACACAGGACACAATTGCAATAAAATAAGAAATCTAAATGAAACATTATTAGAGCAAATTTTATTGCGATAATAATCGCAGTAGCAGAAAATTCGGCTGTAACAGTAGCATATCTCCCGAGGGGGTATATGGGGACAAATTTCGCTGCCAAGCCGGCTGGGCGCTCGCCAACCATCAACCGAGGCTTCGCTAAACGCGGCCTATCGTGATCTGAGCGGAGATAGCAGCCGCCTCCTCGATACTCTTGTGTGATTTTGATTTAGTTCGCCATTCCACGTTTTAAAACATCTATCTTAATGATACTGATTTAATCTGCCAGTCAACACGTTTTCAGTTCATCAAAAGGTACACGTTTTATCTATTTCTTCATTTCCAATAAAAAAAATTGTTAGTATCTTAAATATATATCAGTAAACTTTTTTGATAACAAAATCTGTTGTTAAAATAATCTGTGTCTGTATATATGTTGTTTAAAAACTATTTGAAAATTAATTTCAAAAGCATGGTAAACCAATAAATAACGAAGTCTTTGTTTAATTATATATTTACGTTTAAATTGTCGAATGTAGGTTGTGCATAGTCAAAGAGAACTATAATTCAATTTTTGAATATCCAATGTTTAAACATTGAAAATTGTTCTAATCTAAACTATTAAATATTTTATATATTAACTAATAAATTAAGTGTTTTAGTTGCTAACATTAAATGTATTCATCTGAGCAACAAATGAAAATAGAATTAATAAAGTTGCCATGCTTGAACTGTCGCGAAATGCCGAGTTAATATCACTTTGACACTGGCAAAAGGTTGAACACTATTACCATATGGGACACCGAACCCGAGAAAAAAAAACTGGTGTACGTAATAGGGGTGACAGGTTTAAAAGAGTGGCCCCATCGAATTAAAATTTATCCGGCACGGATTAAAATTCGTGATTAAAACTTTTTTACACATTCTAAGTAAAAAAAAATTGACATCCTATTATGTGTCTAATTTTTTTTTAGATTCAATATTTTAGTAATTTGCGAATACGTGTTCCGTCTTGGTTGTAATGCAGCAGAGACACCTCGCAATATCATTACTTCGTTTGAAGAGGATACGACTAACGGACGCAGGTAGCGTTTCTAATTTTATCGCTTTCGTAGTGGAAACTTCGTCTTGAAGAATGAACCACGAGTAAGCTCAAACACTAAGGTAAATAACATTAAATTGAAAGTTGTTCCTCATTAAACAACTAAGGAATTAGCGACATGGTTTGACGTCAGTTTAGCCAGCCACAATATTGACTCATTTGCACCCAATAGGTAAAATTAAAAATTGAAAATGGATGATTCGTAAATCAACGGATGCGCATAGACGTATCGATAACAGCAGATGTCTATTGTGAAGAACTTAGATCAATGTTTTTTTTTTTTTGATGGCAAAGGCGGCAAACGAGCAAGTGGTTCACCTGATGGTAAGTGATTACCGTCACCCACGTACATCAGCAACACCAGAGGTGCTGCAGGTGCGTTGCCGGCCTTTAAGGGTAGAGGGAGGGGGAGTGGCCCTCCGGTTACCTCACTAACCACTAACCGAACGAAACGCAGAAGGACAAAATGCTTCTACTTCACGTCGGTATTATGGTACCAACCCGGTCGAGCCGGCCCTTTTGAGCAGCAGCAAAAGCCGCCGCTTGGCTCTATCACGTTTAAATATGGCGGATGGCGAAACGCCCAGAGAAACAACCCCGACTCGTAAATTGATCTTCGCAATTATTGCTCCATATTAATGCAAAACCTCCAACTACTCGACATTACAAGACATGTAGTTAAAACCATAACTCATCCTCCGTAGTCGCCAGACCTAGCTCGCAATCTGTACAATTTCCTATAAGGAAAAAAAATATTCTGAGGAAGTAGTAGAAAATGCCTTCATAGACTTTGTAGAGTGCAAATCCCTATATATAAAAAAATAGGTGTTTTATTTTTTTAATATAAAACGGTAATTGCACATTTTAACCCATAATATATTTGTGGAGAAAAACATAGCGGATTTGTCATTTAATTAATAATAAACGTAACGGAAAACAATAGTGGTATTCAATAGAGATACATAGAATTAAAAATAAAATATCTTAACAAAATAGCGTAGTAGGACGGAACGTGAAGGGTAATGCTAGGAAAATCGACTTGTAGTGGAGCAATTAAATTGAAACAAAGTTATAGAAAAACTTACAACATGAATCTTCATTAATAAAAAAGAATCATTAAAATCGAATATTATGTTATAGCCGAAATAAAAATTTCTTCCTTCATTCTCAATCAATCTCTATCTTCCAGGCCTTTATTATTCAGACCAGTAACCAGCAGTAACGTCAAAAGAACAGAGTGTTGTTAGCCAAGCCGCTAGGCAAGCGAGGCGATTCCGGCTAATTCGTCCTGTGACTAAAATGTACTGTCCATTACAAGTGAATTTAAAAAAGTTTTAGAGAAACAACCGATTTCACTCTACTTTACTACCCTTAGGGTTGGAAAATATACTTCGAATATATAGAACCACCCTTGAGATGAAACCCCCATATATTTGAAGAAAATATTGTGCCTATGCACTACGAAAAGAATCATCTTAATCGGCTCTCAATAAATACGAGTAAATAAAAAAATACAGCGAAGTGATAAAGAACTGCTCCTTTTTGAAGCCGGTTTATAAAGGAGATTATGTCTACGAAGACATAATCAATGCAAGACTGCCGATATGCAAAGAAAGCCATATCTATTTAAATCTATACTTTTGTTCATTTAACAAATGTAAGACAATATCAAAGAAAAGGTTATTCCTAGGACTAACGACGCAGAGATTTTACATTATATCATGAGGATTAAATTTGCGGTTGTGGACGAGAAGAATATCAACGTGTGCGAATAAAGAAGGAAATTATTAGTAAATTATTCTTCAACTTCTTTTTGAATAGTTTTAACGATTTGTTTAAAAAATACACATATGTCAAAATTTATAATTAATAACGATAATCACCGAAAGAGCATGTGTATGACTGTTTGTGCGTTTTGCGATTTTATGCGTGCGTTTGTTGCCGCTCGAATGGGCCGGCTCGACAGTGGTAATACCACAATCTTGCAGAATACCGGCGTGAAGTAGAGGCATCTCGTGCTTCTGCGTTTCGTTCGGTGAGTAAGGAAATCGGAGGCCCACTCTCCCCCTCCCTTTTTTCCTCTCCTTCCTGCACCACCAGCACCATACCCTGTACACACAACACAATCCCTGCAGTTGCGTGCAGCTTCTCTGGTGTTGCAGGCGTACGTGGGCGTCGGTAATCACTAACCATCAGGTAACCCGCCTTTGAGTTTGCTCCCTTTCACATAAAAAAAATCCCCTTGACAGCCTTAGTAAGTAGCCTCAAAATACGTGAGATCCCGAAGAGAGCCGAGCTAGTCTCTCGCCATTTACCATATTTTTTTTTATTTTCTGCTGCGTACAAAATATTTAAATGAACTCTTTGCAAACATATTTTAAACGTAGAAAATGTTCTGGCTCGCAAAGATTCGATAAGTCTATTCGTGTAAAGAACAGGATTTAAGCCAAAATCCCCAGATAAGATAGCAGTACCCGACCGCGTGAGGTTAAAGTACGAATATAAGAAAACCTAGGCATGGTTACACAAAGGCAAGCCATTTTCATATATTTTACTTAACATATGATATCAAATTATGATCGTTAATGCAAATTTATCTCAGTTGTAGTAAAATATTTGTTGATGTTAACTTTGAGACGATATTTAACGCAAGCGTAGCTCTGGTGGGTACTTGTTCACGAAATCCCATGACTTCGTACATATTCGTAGCAGCTATTAAATTGTCCTCGAAAATAAACCTCTGCCTGATCTGGTTAAAGCATTTATGAAATGGATATTCCATAATCTGTTGCAGGCCAGGAATATGTCTATGATTTCCTTTAGCCGACTTTTACGATACGAACGTCTTGATGTAGTTTTATTGTATCTAATTATAATATATCTTGTATAGTACGAGAGATAATAATAATTTTGTTAACATATTGTATCAAAATGTGTTGTGAAACTATTCTGATCTGAAATTATTGCCACTGATACCTACCCCGTAAGGAATTAAAAACATGATTTTGTTTGTCTTCTGCATTAAGCTTAAATGATGCTTCCGTTCTAATGGAATACGGTAAAATGAAGAAGTGACTCTGTGTTTCCGCAAAAACTTGCGGCACAATAACATATTTTATATAGTTGATAACTTGCCATAATTGTCGGACCTTGACGCCGTATTCCAAATCAGGCAGGAGGACTTCGATCAACAATCAACAATATACTTTGTAACTGCTGTCTAAAGGCACATTGACAAACAAATAAAAAGTATTCTCGATTCTTGGCATTCCGATGAAATATGCTTTATAAACTTATTCAGCAACCCGAACACTTTATTTATGATGCGGCCAGCTCTGCTATTGACTTATGACTACATTCAAGATATAAAATACAAGCTTGTATTTTACCTTGAAAGTTGCTGCAAAACAATGCCTTGCAGTTGTTCATAAAGTTCCAAGAAAAGACAGTGTACATGAAAATTATATGATGCGTGGAAGTTAATATCTGGATGAATTTGGAATTTACTATTCCAATTCACAATGTTCGATATATTACTCATATAATATATTATTCATGTAAACATATTTATACAATGGTTAACGACAGTAAAAAGATTTCCACACGACTGTCTGTATGAACTGTGTAAGATTTTGTTCATATTTTCAAATAAAACTAAGTGTTTTAATGATTTCTTGTTTTTTTACATTTTTAATCCCGCTGTGGGCACGGGGGGAATGAAGTGTTTGAGGTCCTGATGTCATAAATTACCCGGCTACCGTCATCTTTCTAATTATTATATTACTTTGTTAGATATTCGTAGATTGTACCAAAAACTAGTAATAACTGTAGTTTATAAGTAAATGATATAACTCGATTAGGTTTTAATACCTCAAGTATACATTTTTGAACATACAGAAAGACGAAACTCAATTAACAAGATATTGGCGCAGTACAAAAGCGAAAACTAAACTGGAACAATGCACAAGTGACCCATAAAAGTTAATAAGGACGATCGGGCACGGCAACTGAATTTTTCATAAGCGTCAGCTCGATACCATACTAAAATAAATGCTACATAAACGTTTAAGTTCGCAACGAGCCCACGACACACTATCGATACTCTGACACACGGAGTGAGCTGTTGAACTACGAGTATTTTATACTTTATGCCAGTGAATTAAAACTCTCACGTTAGTTAGCATAGAGCACAGTTTAAAGTTGTCGCGCTGTGACAGCATATTGACGCCAACACCCGACACCGCGACCGACAACTGGGTCGACTAGCGCACTCGACCTCAAACTGCATCCCTTTACCGTTCGCAACGAATTCGGTGGAACGAAGACATTTTAGTCACAGTAAACTCACTCTCAACGTGTAAAAAGGAAAAGAAATTTGTGATGTCTTTACGAAAGCGTGAAAATTCTATTAATATGCCTAATCACCAGTACACAGCAGAATATATCTCCTGCGTCTTCATAATAACAAAATAATATACCCAATACGTTACCGTACCGAATATGTATAATACGTTAAATACATAGAAAAGATGTCTCTTACACTTTATAGTAGAGACATGTAAACTACTGCCGGGTAAATACCTTCTCTCAAACCTTAGGAGGGAGCATTGGAGCCCAGAAGGGTCCGCCACGCCACACCAGGGCGGGTTGGTGCACTTCAAACTATTTGTACGTAGTAAAGCCAAATGGCGGCATGCAGGAGGCTGCTGCTCGAACAGGGTAGTACCACAACCTCGCAGAATACCGGCATGAACGAGAGGCATCTTGTGCTTCTACATTTCGTTCCATGAGTGAAGTAACCGGAAGACCTCCCCTTCCTTCCTTAAATTTAGCGATGATAATTGCTATTAAAATGTTTTGTGGTGCCGGTACCGGGTTTGGAACTCAGTCACTCGCCTACTATAAAATTAAGCAACCACCCTGACCACTACGCAACCACTGTATAAGTAAATGAAAATATTATAATTGACATTAAAATATCATCCTCACCTGCACGCTGCTGCCGAATTACAAAAAACGCTCTAGTAACCAATTGACGGTAAAATACACAGAATCCAAACACAATAGACTAGTGAAGGGGAGCAGCATCCCTATTGCTAGGGTAAAGGCAATACGCTCCCCAACCCGACCGTTAAGCGTGGTACGGCTAAATTTTTCAATGCCGGCTTTTGTTGGCGCTTCAGGGAACGCCTTTGTCCAGAATTGAACTTAAACAAGCTGATGAAGAAGTAATAAGTTCAATGAGTACATCATCGATACTCATATGTTTATTATGCTACTCAATCAGAATCCTGAGAAATGACTTATACCAAAAACGCATCCTGTAGCATAGACTATTATTAAATCCATGACTTAAGTTTACATAGTCATTGCTTCTTATCATTACGTAGAAAACTTTCAAGTTGGTGTTTTACTTAAGACAATCTCTTTAGTTTCAGTGAGCACGAGTCATTATTATTCACAGTTCTTAGTTTGTCTACAAACTTCCGCCATTCATTTCAATATTCAGAACAGCGATGGTAGTAGGTAATGTATGAACTTGTTTACAATGAGAAATTCTTTCCATTTTCACAGAGCTTAAAAGTGCTTAATAATTTACTAGATGAAACTACAGAAGTTGGTAAGAATAACACATACTGTAAATCTAGCACAGTAAGTGTTTAGTGTATTTGTTACAAGCAATGTATGTTTCTAAAGTAGTCAACTTCATTCTCACCGTCTAAGGTTTTATGAGATTATAAAAACTCCGTGTCTTCTGCGTAAGAAAATCTGCCACTGCGTCTCATCATGTCGGTGTCGTAAGAGATGACTCAGAGAAATTCTCTTGTCTGCCAACAAATGGCGAAATACCTATCATAAAAAATGCAAGGCCAGAAATTCACAGACCTTGATGGGAAGCAGAGTCTGAAGTAGGAGGTGTCTGGTAATGAGAGCAACAATCCGCTAGCCAAGCGTGGCGATTATAGCAATCCTAGAGACATTATTTCCAGCAGTAACACAGTCCAGTTGTATTTAAGTCCACGGCTGAACTTAGACTTTTCCATAAAAGCGTCAACAAAAGCTCGTATGCCACGCCTGGTTGTATGTATAGAAGCAATGTATGAAATTAAGATATACGTATAATGTAACTTCATAAAAAATTTCCTCTGTTTCAATTGTCGAATCTATGTTTGACAAACGGACTTTGTTATAATGGTTTCTATTTGGACTTCGGAATCATAAAAATTAGAAAATCGCAAAGAACTCTACAAATTATATTTTACATTCTATCCAAAATATTTGAAGACATGAAAAGACTAAATAATGTTACAATTGTATACAATAGTGTAATTTTGTATCTCCACGAATGGGTCATTCCATAAAAATATTCCAGATTATGAATGATACTATAATCTTTTTTGTTAAGTTTGTTATAAGAAATGTTTGGAACTTGTTCTTTGGAACTCTGCGCACATGGATTTGCTGTTGCAAAAACTTGTATATTACATCAAGAATTAACAGTGTTTTGTAATTTAGTAGAGTAACAGTTACAATTTAAGAGGGGCTATTTAGATATATACTCGTCTGGTTGGGTGATATATATATATATATATATATAAATATGTATATATAGATAAAATACAATAAAATAAATAAGTTATCTTTAATATATATTATAATTAAAATACTTTAATAAAATAAAATGATATAAATAAATTATAACCCAACCAGACGGAAGCCCTCGGCAGGGGAGACCAGACGGCCGAGGGTTAGGGGGAAAGGGTAAGAAACCGGCGGACGATGCGAGCGGTATCAAGAAGCACCGCTTTCTGGATTTGAGCTCGGAGCGGTCTGTCACGGAGTGCCACCCGCCTCAGATGTTCCGAGAGCCTGACTGGAATTATTCCATTTGCAGAGACGTCTATAGGAACAATTTCGGTCGGCTCGTAAGCCAGTTACAGATATTTCGTTTTCTTATCTGTTTCGACTTTCTCTAGGTTCTCGTCGTATGGAACGGTGATGTCGACCAAAAATATCCGGCCATCCATCAACACGATATCAGGCTTGTTCGCAAGAATCGTCCTGTCCGTGATGATGGACCGGTCCCAATAGAGCCTGGCGCGGTCATTTTCGAGCAAGGCTTCCGGGAAGTACTTATAGTAAGGTAGTCTCCGATCCAAGAGACCGTATTTAAGTGCGAGCTCCTGGTGTAGAATTCTAGCTACTAGATTGTGTCTGTGCAGATACTCAGTGTTAGAAAGCGCCTAACAACCGGAGTTGACATGCCGAAGCGACTCCCCGGGACGGCGACAAACTCGACAGATGTCGACAGTGCTATCCCTTAGGATGTATTTCCGAAAGTTGTTGGTCAATAACCTGATCCTGTATCGCATAGATAAAACCCTCGGTTTCCCCAAAGAGTACACCGAAACGCAGTTGACGGAGGCGAAAGGCTCATGGAGAGCCTTGTAGAACCTCCCATGGAGCTCTTTCTCCTTCCATACGGTCTCCCGGTCGGAGACGCTCTGTACTTTTAATATTGTGAAATAGAATCCTCCTGCATTTAAGAATCACCTTAGTAAAAAAAAAATTACTAGTCTTAAGAGTGTATCACTAGATGAATAAAGGTGAACTTTATGGATATACATTAAGGCTGAAATTAATGTCACCGCTTCGACGATTAGTTACGCTGGGAAAGACAAATATTACAGCCTTATTCATGAAAATCTTGCTTTTGCGCATATTGATTAATAATTTATAACTTTCAACGCGAGGTCCTGCAGGATTTATTTAATCTTGTATAATTCAACCAGATTCAGATCAAAACTATCAAAAACTTGTACAAATTAATAGTTTTTAATATGTTATGGATCTTTACAAAATTAAAACTGTAGCTTCTTACTATCAATTCGATAAGTCTTATAGCGCGATATAGCCCCTAGCAAAATCCATCCATAGTAATAAATTTCAAAACTCCGATAATCCTAGAGATTCCAATTCTGATATTAACTTTCCACTACGTGCATAAAATACAAATGGATGTTATGAGTGGCTTTAAATTTTATGATAAACAAAAAATTTTAACATTTTTTCGACTGCGGGCTGGGCTGTGATCAGCCTGTATTCGTACAATAAAAAATTATTGGACTTCAGGTCTAGATTTGTTATCAGATTATTTTTATGTTAGAGGGCAAACGAGATCACAATTACTTAATGTTAAGGGACAGACACAAACGCAGTCATCAACAAAGATAAAAGTATATTGTCTACCACGAGGTATGACTACCCACTTATCGATTCCCGGTTACCAGTCCCGGTACTTTTCATTTATCAAACGGAACACATTAGCGATATGCTTTATGCTGATATTCTTTGAGAGCGTGGGCTGTCCAGTCGAGTGGCCTCATTTCTGTTTTTCTGTCAGTGTCTAACACTTCCTGTGTTTGAACGTTTCTAATATTTTAATAATACATCAGACACACAGTTTTGTCCGTTAATAGTTGAGGCACCATGAAATCAGAATTCTGGTACCGCAGACATGCTTACGACATGTTTACGTAGGTCAATTTTTATTTGCACATTTCATTACATTACTGTATCAGTTCGTACATCGACAGTAACGTAACATCGTTATGCGTTTTACGTTATATAGGTATGTTCTGTCCTACATAATGTAAAACGTTTAAAATTATAACATACACGGAATATGCCCGTTTATAAATTGAGTTGTCACTCACGTTATAACGGCCTCTGCATCAAATAGAGTTGCTAATATGCAAAATAAAACTTACTATAATATGCAAGCTGATATAAAAATAATCATATCTTTTATATATACAGATTTAAAAAAAAAAATCTTTTATTTTTTTTAACTGGAAAGTAGGCGGATCTATTTATCTCAAAATTAAGTGAAAAGGTGCATGAGCAAGAAACAGTTACAGATTAACGTGAGACTGCATAATTTAAAACATTTTCGTGCTAGGTGCTACAACATTTTTTAATTAAAAAAGCAAAGCGGTTTACTTTGATTGAAATGTCTCGCTGGAGAATTAGGTATCATTTCATTATAATATTTTAGAAAGAGTTGATTGTACAGTAATTGCATTTATGTGTGCGTCTACAAACGAAACTACGGAGATTAACTTAAAAAAAAAAATTTTGTTAATTTCATTTCGTCTCAGAGAGGAGTTAATTAACATAAATGCGTAATGATTTCTTATTTTTACGCGAACACTACACATTTGAAATGAAACAATTATTTACGGATTTTATCGCGAGAATTTTACTTTTTATTTTCTCAACGTTTCGATTGTTTTACAGCAGCCGTGGTCACGGGGGGACTGAGGTGTTAGATGTCCAGATGTCATATTTAACTCGGGCTACCTTCAGCTTTTATTTATTAATTTTTGGTACGATGTACGCTTGGTTTTAGATTTAATTTTTATTAAGCAATCGAAACGTCGGGAATATAAAAAATAAAATTAAACGCGATAAAATCCGTAAATAATTGTTTCATTTCAAATTAATGCGTAAATTATCGCGTTGCCTTTGAACAATGATCTTACATGTCCAGAGTTGACTAAAAGCGACGATTAATTTAGAAGAGGTCTGATACAATGAATCGACAATTCGCCTATCGGATAATGCTATGATTGCACAATATCTTGCCAACTATACTTTGTCTAGCAGTTGACAGTTTACAGAATTGCAATGATCAGGTAAGTATTGGTAAGCAATACAATATAACGTGGATGTGATAAAATAGAAAGGGTATAGGTTGCAACATTTTTAATTTTTATTTAAGAAATAATTTATTTTTTGTTGGCATCCATTTTTTATTAATGAAGCATATTTCTGTAACAATGAGCCGTGGTAGCCGAATGAACCTTGGTAGTAGATCTAGTGGTCAGGATGCTCCCTTTAGATTCTTAGAGCGCAAGTGACCTGGGTTCGATCCCCGTTGCCACCACTACATTATATTTTGATTCGATTATTATTAACATTTTTACTATCATTCTTAATATTCTAATGTGAGTTTGTAATACAATTTGTATATATGTTTGGGTTAATCTCCTGAACTACTTTACCGATAAAAAATTGGGATATTTAAAGTCGAAGGAGACAGTTAAATAATAGGTAATATTCATTTTAATTATTAAATAATAAGTTCGGACTGCTATATTATAGATCTGTACGTGCGAATCCAATGGAGTTTGCTCGTATATAACTAAATCTCATACTCAGTTTGGACACGATGTTACGTCATTAAATTTAACCTCATGTTCTACAGCCCTTTTCTTGGGTGAACACTAAATATCAATTATATAAGTACAATGCAATAGTCACAGAATACTTTTTATTTTTTGTTACTTTGACTCAAGACACACAAGCGCTAATATTATAGTTACTAGGCCTGTGAGACGCATGTCAAATTACTATTCAAGGTAGTATAATAGCGCCTGTATTTTATTTGAATGTTTAGGTTAAGTTCTTTAAAAAATTATTTACTTCATTCCTTTTTTTTTAACTATTTTCCATTATTATTGTCAATAGCGTCACATCCATCTCATTATACAAGGATTTACATAGGTAATAAAGATACACGCTTAACGTTCTTATTAGATTGTGTCTTTGGATGCTCGTAACACTGTTTTAGAACTTTTGCGCTACTAGAGATAATTACTAGAAAATGTTCTACGACAAAGCTATAAAAATACAAGAATCTACGGAAAAAGATTTTTAATTTTAATGAGCCGACCGAATTTTCATTATAACACTTAAACGTGGGGTATGTAGGGTATCGGATATGTAGCGTTTAATAAAGCGATAATAATCAAGCCACAGCGGGTTAAGAAGCAGTCACCACTAACGGGCGGTAAACGACTGCAAAGTGCTGCTTATTTTGTGCATATTTTAAGCAACTAGTCTGAAGCAGTTTCATTGTCACTTACTTTATTTGTTAGTCATTAATACTTTTGTATTAACTAACTTACACATAGGCTCGTAAGAAAATAGAAAAACATAATTTATTTGGACCAATTATTTCGTGTTTGAGAGAACGAGTGAAAGATCTCTTCCATCCATTCATCTTATTCGGTCATGAACGTTCTTGTAATTCAAAGAGATTACGCAACACAAACTTACGCCTGTAATCTCTCTCGGTAAAGACAGTGATGTCTAAACTTTCAACTAATTATTCATAATAAAGCTACCGAAAAAAAATTCCGTACGCTGCAGCAGCACACAAGTATATTTTTTTAGTTTACTTGCAATTAGTGCATTTAGGCATAACACATTTGAAACTATAAAATGAAATCTGAACACAGTTAGTGAAAACCGGGAAGCACGCGTATACATGACTATTCCCACTTATTTGAAAGCGACTTAAGCCAGAGGCAGCAATTATAGTCTTTTGCATGATTCGCTTTCCGTGCGCTAGTAATGTATCTTCTTCTTTTTGTATTATAAAATCTTTGCTATCAACAGACAAAGTTTTTTATTCATTAACAGTTGGCCTTAAGCTCCGCGTCATCTAATACTGCACAGAGCATTTGCAGTAATAGAACAGGGGTAGTCCTTGGTTCGAATCCCAGTCGAAGTCATATTTGTGTACAAAAAACGCAAATTATTGGTTCTCATGTTTGGTTGTGTTATGTACATCCCGTGTCTCTGATATTGCATCTGACACTTTCTCCGATATCATAGCATAAGTGTTACATTGGATATAGAAAGGTGACGACAAGAAAATTATGATTTGTCGATTAACAAAGTATAAAAATGTTTAATAAAAAATACACAAAATCAATCAAATTCTATGCATTAACTGGCACCGAGATAAAATATAATTAATGACACTTTGAAATGAAATTATGATTATATCTAGCGACTGTCAAGCGTCTGAATTTCCGTTTGTCCACATCATTTGTTATCTGGAATTAATGCAGCAGTACCCCTGGGACCCTAACCCTTCCTCCTTTTGATGTTTCCTGACATCCCGATGCGTACAAAATACACTGATTAAATTCTTTTATTTGAATTTTAATTTTAATTTGGCGCTTCCATTTCTTTTGAGAGATTTTGGAATAAAATATTGAGCAAGTAATAAAAAAAAAATAGAGAATATCGCTGAGCAAATATTTCATTACACTTCATCGTCTACCTGTACAAGTTCACTGCTCAACCTTTTCTACGACATCGCCAAAACTGGCATGTCATGGCATGATTACCCATACTCACCATACTGGACAGGCAAATCAAAGAGCGCAGTGCCGTTACCCTTACACTAGCAGTACTACCAGCATCTCTGCTACTCCCTGCCATTAGTCCGCATTATTTGATGGATCTTCCCCCATTAGTCGTTCGCCATAACCTCATCCGTTAGTCAAAAGGGAGAACTACGTGCATGTGAGGTTAACCTTTAGAAAACAACATGCAACTTTCCCTTTACACTTCATTACACTTAGTACATTACAAAATTGTCAAATATGTCTCTCGTTTTTTATTTTCGTAGATTACTTTCATTTTCTAAAACATAAGTAGTACTTCAGTCTATCATAAATATTCATCATTTTTCGTAGATTTCTTCAAAGGATTATTGGATAAGGGTATAGATGTCGAATAATACGCAGAAAGGAACATCATTTCGTGCCTGAATCTTATTTCTTCAGTTTCATTCCCGGAAAAAACAATATTAGAAGAATGTTTTGACATGTATTATAAGACAGTCATATAATAGGACAAAATTTAATAGCCCGTTAAGATTTAGTATAGATCTTATTAACATTTATTTTGAAGATATTTCCTTCAATAACGACAGTAACTTTATAGCCAGGGTTTATAACCTTATAAGCAGAACGTTAAATAACTAATCATCATTTTAAGTATGCCACGTTATGTTGATCTTTGTGATGTTAATAATTACAGGTATAGAAGTGGACATGGAAACTATGAATCTAACTAGATAGAAGTTTATTCCAAAATTCATTGTATTTAAACACATACAGTATGCACCCCGTAACCCAATTAGTAGTTTCTATGCAGTTCATTACAGGAGATAGGCACAGATTTACTATCCTTACCCTGTGCTCTGTGACATAGGTGTCTTCTAAATTCCCTCATAGCTATGCTTGGAAAGCGAGTTAATAACTGCAGACAGATTCTTCACACTTTAAACGATTATACTTCAAAGGAATATTCTGACCGATACTTCAGAGGCGACGAAACTTTCTGACATATCCCTTAGTCGAATTTAACGGCACCTACGGGATAAGGTGGCAGATTCTCTTAGGTCGCCTAATCATTGTACATATTTTCATATGAAAGGTTCGTAAAAGAAATACGAAATAGAAACGAAGAAATTATGTTATGTTTTTATCGCAGATACTACACTATTTTCATTAGATAGGTAATCATTACTTTAACTAAAATTAACTCTAAAAGACGGACTGCATATATAAATCATTGATTAAGATCATAAAAACTTTTTAAAATGTATGAGGAATTACATTTTGATAGTATACAGAAAGTAGAACAAAGTCCGATCTAGATCCCGGTCCGTTGTTAGCTAAGTGCGACCTAAAAAACTTACATGCCGGAGTAGTGAGCAATTTATTATTGTTTTTAAAAGACTTCCCAACTTATTTACTAATTACTTTAATTGTAGTTACTGGGAACATAAAAATAGCAATATTCATTTTAATTATTAAATAATAAGTTCGGACTGCTATATTATAGATCTGTACGTGCGAATCCAATGGAGTTTGCTCGTATATAACTAAATCTCATACTCAGTTTGGACACGATGTTACGTCATTAAATTTAACCTCATGTTCTACAGCCCTTTTCTTGGGTGAACACTAAATATCAATTATATAAGTACAATGCAATAGTCACAGAATACTTTTTATTTTTTGTTACTTTGACTCAAGACACACAAGCGCTAATATTATAGTTACTAGGCCTGTGAGACGCATGTCAAATTACTATTCAAGGTAGTATAATAGCGCCTGTATTTTATTTGAATGTTTAGGTTAAGTTCTTTAAAAAAAATTATTTACTTCATTCCTTTTTTTTTAACTATTTTCCATTATTATTGTCAATAGCGTCACATCCATCTCATTATACAAGGATTTACATAGGTAATAAAGATACACGCTTAACGTTCTTATTAGATTGTGTCTTTGGATGCTCGTAACACTGTTTTAGAACTTTTGCGCTACTAGAGATAATTACTAGAGAAAATGTTCTACGACAAAGCTATAAAAATACAAGAATCTACGGAAAAAGATTTTTAATTTTAATGAGCCGACCGAATTTTCATTATAACACTTAAACGTGGGGTATGTAGGGTATCGGATATGTAGCGTTTAATAAAGCGATAATAATCAAGCCACAGCGGGTTAAGAAGCAGTCACCACTAACGGGCGGTAAACGACTGCAAAGTGCTGCTTATTTTTGTGCATATTTTTAAGCAACTAGTCTGAAGCAGTTTCATTGTCACTTACTTTATTTGTTACTCATTAATACTTTTGTATTAACTAACTTACACATAGGCTCGTAAGAAAATAGAAAAACATAATTTATTTGGACCAATTATTTCGTGTTTGAGAGAACGAGTGAAAGATCTCTTCCATCCATTCATCTTATTCGGTCATGAACGTTCTTGTAATTCAAAGAGATTACGCAACACAAACTTACGCCTGTAATCTCTCTCGGTAAAGACAGTGATGTCTAAACTTTCAACTAATTATTCATAATAAAGCTACCGAAAAAAAATTCCGTACGCTGCAGCAGCACACAAGTATATTTTTTTAGTTTACTTGCAATTAGTGCATTTAGGCATAACACATTTGAAACTATAAAATGAAATCTGAACACAGTTAGTGAAAACCGGGAAGCACGCGTATACATGACTATTCCCACTTATTTGAAAGCGACTTAAGCCAGAGGCAGTAATTATAGTCTTTTGCATGATTCGCTTTCCGTGCGCTAGTAATGTATCTTCTTCTTTTTGTATTATAAAATCTTTGCTATCAACAGACAAAGTTTTTTATTCATTAACAGTTGGCCTTAAGCTCCGCGTCATCTAATACTGCACAGAGCATTTGCAGTAATAGAACAGGGGTAGTCCTTGGTTCGAATCCCAGTCGAAGTCATATTTGTGTACAAAAACGCAAATTATTGGTTCTCATGTTTGGTTGTGTTATGTACATCCCGTGTCTCTGATATTGCATCTGACACTTTCTCCGATATCATAGCATAAGTGTTACATTGGATATAGAAAGGTGACGACAAGAAAATTATGATTTGTCGATTAACAAAGTATAAAATGTTTAATAAAAAATACACAAAATCAATCAAATTCTATGCATTAACTGGCACCGAGATAAAATATAATTAATGACACTTTGAAATGAAATTATGATTATATCTAGCGACTGTCAAGCGTCTGAATTTCCGTTTGTCCACATCATTTGTTATCTGGAATTAATGCAGCAGTACCCCTGGGACCCTAACCCTTCCTCCTTTTGATGTTTCCTGACATCCCGATGCGTACAAAATACACTGATTAAATTCTTTTATTTGAATTTTAATTTTAATTTGGCGCTTCCATTTCTTTTGAGAGATTTTTGGAATAAAAATATTGAGCAAGTAATAAAAAAAAAATAGAGAATATCGCTGAGCAAATATTTCATTACACTTCATCGTCTACCTGTACAAGTTCACTGCTCAACCTTTTCTACGACATCGCCAAAACTGGCATGTCATGGCATGATTTACCCATACTCACCATACTGGACAGGCAAATCAAAGAGCGCAGTGCCGTTACCCTTACACTAGCAGTACTACCAGCATCTCTGCTACTCCCTGCCATTAGTCCGCATTATTTGATGGATTTTCCCCCATTAGTCGTTCGCCATAACCTCATCCGTTAGTCAAAAGGGAGAACTACGTGCATGTGAGGTTAACCTTTAGAAAACAACATGCAACTTTCCCTTTACACTTCATTACACTTAGTACATTACAAAATTGTCAAATATGTCTCTCGTTTTTTATTTTCGTAGATTACTTTTCATTTTCTAAAACATAAGTAGTACTTCAGTCTATCATAAATATTCATCATTTTTCGTAGATTTCTTCAAAGGATTATTGGATAAGGGTATAGATGTCGAATAATACGCAGAAAGGAACATCATTTCGTGCCTGAATCTTATTTCTTCAGTTTCATTCCCGGAAAAAACAATATTAGAAGAATGTTTTTGACATGTATTATAAGACAGTCATATAATAGGACAAAATTTAATAGCCCGTTAAGATTTAGTATAGATCTTATTAACATTTATTTTGAAGATATTTCCTTCAATAACGACAGTAACTTTATAGCCAGGGTTTATAACCTTATAAGCAGAACGTTAAATAACTAATCATCATTTTAAGTATGCCACGTTATGTTGATCTTTGTGATGTTAATAATTACAGGTATAGAAGTGGACATGGAAACTATGAATCTAACTAGATAGAAGTTTATTCCAAAATTCATTGTATTTAAACACATACAGTATGCACCCCGTAACCCAATTAGTAGTTTCTATGCAGTTCATTACAGGAGATAGGCACAGATTTACTATCCTTACCCTGTGCTCTGTGACATAGGTGTCTTCTAAATTCCCTCATAGCTATGCTTGGAAAGCGAGTTAATAACTGCAGACAGATTCTTCACACTTTAAACGATTATACTTCAAAGGAATATTCTGACCGATACTTCAGAGGCGACGAAACTTTCTGACATATCCCTTAGTCGAATTTAACGGCACCTACGGGATAAGGTGGCAGATTCTCTTAGGTCGCCTAATCATTGTACATATTTTCATATGAAAGGTTCGTAAAAGAAATACGAAATAGAAACGAAGAAATTATGTTATGTTTTTATCGCAGATACTACACTATTTTCATTAGATAGGTAATCATTACTTTAACTAAAATTAACTCTAAAAGACGGACTGCATATATAAATCATTGATTAAGATCATAAAAACTTTTTAAAATGTATGAGGAATTACATTTTGATAGTATACAGAAAGTAGAACAAAGTCCGATCTAGATCCCGGTCCGTTGTTAGCTAAGTGCGACCTAAAAAACTTACATGCCGGAGTAGTGAGCAATTTATTATTGTTTTTAAAAGACTTCCCAACTTATTTACTAATTACTTTAATTGTAGTTACTGGGAACATAAAAATAGCAATAGGTTCTTACAAATATCGATAATAAAAATCAACACTCAAAGAAACCGTTAACTGTTTGCTATCATATAATAATAGCCATAACCTCTTTAAAGTGATTGCAGAAATATTTACTGCAACTTTTATCACCATCGACGTGTCGTGTGTGTGAAAAATTCAAAGATATAATATGGGTATCCATAACAAAATATAATTTAAACAGTTGCGTTATGTATAACAATAAAATTAATTTAGTTTCATGATTATGTAATACCTTTTTGCTACAAAATATACAGCTTAAAATACTGGCTGGTAAGTCTAGAATATCTGTAAGATACCTAAAAAACTGACTACCGTGTTTAAAGAATGCAGGTTAGTATTACTATATTATACTAGTAATCTATGAATAGAAGTCTTTTGTTTGCAGATTTTGTAGTGTGTTGGCGAAAATGGAAAAAATGACTTCTGTAGCAAGTGCAGTGCTTGAAAAATTTCCATAGTGAACAAAAAATCAGTCAAGATCTACGGGATACATTAGGGGTAAATGTTCCGCCTTATTTTACAGTTACACGTTGGCAAGAATTTAAGCGTGGGAGAACATCCATCAAAGCTGAACCTCGCTCGAGCCGCCCTACAGCAACAGTAACCAAGGAAATAATTGAAAGAGTCGGAAAGTTGTTTTAGCACATGTTTTATTGCTTAGGAAAAAAGATTTCCACTGTGCATAGCATTTTACTTGAAAGGATGAGAAAAGTATCCGTGCGTCGAGAACCCAGAATGCTTCTGCGAATGAAATAGACCAGATACAATCCAGACTGAATACTTCCTGAGGCTTTTTAGAACTGTTGCAACAATATCCTGATCTTTTTTGGCTCGATTTATGACAATGAACTGGAAACTCCAATTTTTGAGAAATTTAAGAGTTTTATAGGAAGGGAATTTTAAGCTTACAAAAAAGTATTACATTTATAGGTTAGTCACATTTATTGTTTGCTATTGAAAAATAGAATAACCTATAACAAAAGTTACCTGTAACATATTCTCACTTTTTTTTAAGTATCACTACGTATTAATGTCATTCCAAAATTTTAGGCATAGGTATAGGGTACCTAATTCAACCGTATAAACCGGGTTATGAATTTTGAAATGGTGTCAATTATGTTGGGTAGTGTAAGCTATGTATCTTCACTAACCAGGTCTACACGACTCCACAAAAAATATCTTAAAATAAAAACGTCTTTATGTTGCACTAGCGACGAGCCATTTTTTTTATGTAAATCCCTTATGAGTAAATTTTACGACAAAATCATTACAGACAGAAAACGACCACAAAAGCTTTTATATTTTAAGAAACGTATCATAAAACCTGCAGCAATTAAGTCATCATCTATACAATATTTTTGTTGGTGCAATATAAAAACAATAATGTAATTTTCAAACAGTAAAAGAATAATTACAATTGGTTCAATATTTCCGAAAATTACTCCACACTTACACTCTGTCTTTATAAGTATTGCTAAAAATTTGGGGACTTTTATCTATGCTTAACCCAGCACGTTTCATAACAGTAGAATTTCTATCAAGATTTATTCTATTAATGTGTATAATATCAAAGTTTATAAGACGTGGCCTTTGTACTTTCAATTGTTATAGAAATATCCATAGAATATAAAGAAAATTCGATTTAAGTATTTGTGGAGTTTCCACAATGCATCCAAATGAAGGGAAATTCTTTCGCAAAGTAAAATACAACAACTTCAAACAAAAAACTTTATGCGTATAATTTTTGGCTGTTCTCCAATTTTAAAATACAAATTTTAAGAAAAAATCGCGCGCATCGGAAGCATCAAACCAAATCCGGGAAAAGAACTTAGAAATATCCTCACAATGGGAAAATAAACTGTAATTGAAGCACCGTTGGAAATATTCTACTTCAAAAGGTTTCATATAACAATTTAATAATACTATAAACAATCAAGTTACCTGACTTTAACCATTATTTTTATTTATTATTATATATTACTTAATGCCAGTTGCATTTTAAAAATATCGGGCACACTTTATGTTTATATAAATTACCTACCAGTCAACCCCAAGCATGGATATATATTGATACATATAACATAACGATTACAAAATCCTTGACTAAATACGTAAGACTCTACGAAATATAATTAACATTAACAAAAATATTACGTATACGTAGTTGAAAAACAAAGAGTAATAAAGAATGTTTTTCGTTTTTAAATGTTAAATAAAAAACAAAATATCAATTAAATCTCGTTTTATTTAATGTTAATTTAAAGAGCAATTCTTGAAGTTTATTTATGAAAAACAACCGTTTGCAAATGCGCACCATTCACTTGTTCACATTCATTTAACCTAGAGCTAAAATTTTCAATAACTCGCTGGAGCATCGCTCTTGGAATAGAGTTGATTTCTTCAGTGATTCTTTGCTTCAAAACATTCAGGTTGGGTAGCAATGGATTGTAAACTTTGCTTTTTAGGTAGCCCCATAGGAAGAAATCAGCAGGCGTTAAATCAGGGCTCCTCGGTGGCTAATTGATGTCTCCTCGGCGATTTATCACTCTTCCAGGGAATAAATCGTGATTACCATATGATCCGGACTTTTTTGGCTACAGAAATGCAAAACCAGAAGGGCTACAACCGCAAAACCTTTTTCCAGCAAGATGGAGCCACTTCTCATGTTACAAATGACTCATTAGCTGGTCTTACAGACAATACATTACATACGTACTTTTACCGGTTGCGAATATGAAGTTAGTTACCTTTGTCTTAACAAAATGGCACATTTTTATGTTATCTTTATAATCATTATGTATCACCAGATCATGTACTATGTGTGTAGATGTAAGTGTGGGAATAAATATATTTTGAAGGAACCCTTACTGAACGCATGTATTATTTCATTGGAATTGGGCAAGGAATTCCAAAGCAGTGTAATCCGCACAGGTCGTTTTGTAACCTGGTATAATGCGAAGGAACATAAATCGTATAGTTAGAGAAAGATCATATCAGGAGATAAAGAGAGACACTGAAATATATCTTTGAAAGAAAAAAGATGGATAATTTAAAATAGAGAAAAGAATACGCATAATTCTGTAATTGCGCTACTTCCGAATATTAAACTGAATAAGTCGTCTTAACATTCGCTAAAACTTTCATGGAAACTCTTTAAAATTGAGTAGAAATTCTGGTATTAAATATCTTCATAATATACTAGCACGTGCTGTTTCCTTATTGTTCTAGAACTACAGCTCTCTCAACAACAAATGTCTGCATCTGTCCCTACCAATGAAATGTGTTTAGTCTTTTGTTAAACTATTAAATTACTTATTTATTAAGCATTTTGTAAGCGATATAATGGCTACCGATAAGATCGGTGAAAGGGTATTATACCAATTTATTCTGGGTTGCAAAAATCGGCTATGGATTAGATTCTGGAAGGGTCCGCCACGCTGCTCAAGTATGGGGTGGAAATCGTTAGCAGACACAGCCTAGAAATAACATATATCTTTTATTATTTCTCTGTAAAATTATAAAGTATTTTCCAGGTTTCCTTAAGATGTTTTCCATCACCGCCGATCACGAATATTGGTATTAGCAATTTCTGTGGTGCCGGCACCAGGAATCAAACCGCCATCACTCGCGTACTATGATATTAAAGCGAACGCTGTGTCCACAGCTTATCAATATTCACTACCGTAGCGATAAAAGTTCTTCAACTCTTTTTCTTAAAAATCGAAGAAAATACAAGCTACCGTCATAAGCAAATTGTAAGAATTCGTAACGGGTTTTTTACTCCAAGGTTATATCAAAAAAATATAAGAAAAGATCCTTAAAATTTTATAATGAGTTTTATGAATATTATTAACTTTTTGTTGTAAAAACTCTTTAGTTTAAAATGAAATAAAATGTATGTACATTTTAACAACGATAAAACATTAACATATCACCTTAATGTTCAAAAGCTTTAAGTTAAGCTTTCCTTTACTCATACGTTTTAAAAGATACGTCAATTTTACAAACTTAACCAATTTGTTAGACTTCAACTTTAAGTCCAAACCTGAATTTCATCTCAGCTAGGGCTTTTCAAATCTAAAAGTAAACAGTTTTAAGTAACATTTTCTTGACATCCGACATGCACATCCGGGTGGTTTATTTCGATGTTAATAATTTTTCTCCATGTTATCAGTCTTTCACAGATGAAATGGGAACGTTTGAAGTTCCATGTTATACATTTATGATTGACTCGTGACGGGGAGCAGGGTGTACTAATATTACGATTGCCAATTCCCGTAGCTTGCATTGACAAGCGTGGTGATTATAGCAAATCCTCCCAATTGGATATACCTGTGTTCAGCTGTGGGCTGGGTATAGACTGTTTTAGAATAAAATGAAAGAAGATGTAAACATTGTATTTTTTTATTTAGTTTAGGAGTCCGTGCAAAGCTGATACTCAGAAGTGAAAATAAAGGTTCTGCTTAATCTAACGTTTCACCGATTCGTGACGAAAATGAGATGAAGCCGCGTGACATTACAGTAATTTATTTTGATTCTATGCAAATTCAGGCACATTTATTACGATGCCACAAACTATGTTGATTTTAGGGTTGCTGTGTATCAGAAGTATAGTTGCGAATATATAAAGAAACGTTATAAATTTTTTGTTAAAAAAACATCGCTGGTAAATATACACAGTTACACAAAATAAGGTTAGGGTGATATACTCATTATGTAACTTAGAATACGTTGATCCAAATAAAAGTAATATTTAGATACAATAATGAGCTTTGAAAGCTTGTAACCACAAAATCCTATATAGAAACGTAAATGAAAATTAGTGAAAGTTTAAAAAAAAATTAAACTAGTTAATTGCATACCATTAATATTAGTGAAGAAAACTATCTCGAAAACGTGTTCTTTACAAAATATACAAATATGTGTTAATATGAAAAATAATAAATAAAGACTACGCTAATATACATATACCTATGCATATATACCTATGCTCCTACTTACATAGGACACCAGCAAGCAGTTTGACGATCGGAGTAACAGACGCTGCCAGACCGTTGACGGGCAACATTTTTTGAGGTAGTTTATCCGCTATCTATCGAACACCATTTGCAAAGCTTATTCCCATAGTCAATTCTTACCACACCCCCGAGAAGAAAGGGCGTGGCATATTTTCTATTGCCTCCACCACACAGGTAAATCGAGGCACTCTATATATACCTATCATATTATCGTTTAATACGAACGCAACGTACCAAAACAATATTTATTTTTCTTCGCTATAAACTGATTCTGTTCATTCAAGTTGTCTGCAAAATGTTAAAGTCGAATTCATTCGTAACAATATATTGTCGTGGAACAGCTCTTAGAAAAAGTTTCTAAACTCTGTTTGAGTAGTTAACAAGGATACTTGTAACTGAAACAGAACTGAGAGAAAGAAAGAATCGTGTATCTCTTATATTGCGATTCGTGCGACTGTCATTACTTTATATTTCTTTGTTAGCTTGTTTATGTACACAAGCTGCATCCACTGCTGAATCATGTCATCATGCGAAATATGACAGATTTGTCCATCTTCACCACGATGGGCAGGCGGGTTGGTAGGCGCAGTGTCATTCCGCTTGCACAAGAGATGCTGCTCCCCATCACTATTATGTAGGATTTGGGTTCGGCATATTCGGATAGAATTTTCACCATCAGTCGGTCTACAGAGTCTCATTCGTTAATCAACAGAGTGAACCGCAAGCAGGAGAGGTTCGTATTTGTAGAAAAAGTCATCCGCTATAACGTTTTTTCTTTTTAGGCAATTTGGAAATTCAAAAGATACATAAGATTAACATAATATTCGTGAAAATAATAAAACGCGACTAAGATCATTTACACTACTTAATTTGCATACTAATGTCGTATGTGCACGAAAATGTACCCATATTATTAGTTTTCAGAGAGATAATCTTATTTAACATGTTTTTCAAAGGATTTTTGGATTTCAGCACGTTTAACAGACAAAGGTAAGAAGTTCCTCAGTTTAATCGCAACAATCGAGTAAAATTTTTGATAAAATGTAGAGGAGCACTTAGGATTTTTAAGTTAAAGGTTTTAATTGGAATGCAAAGATAGGTTTTGAGAGGAGCAAAGAAATTTTTAAAACGTTCCTTCAAATAGGGTACAGAGAGATGTTTAATATGTATATATACGCAATAGAGAGCAGAAAAAATGTGAGTATTCCAGCGAAGACGAATCGGGAGCCACTAGAGCTCAGTGCGATATTCTGAGACATGGTTATAGTTACAACGTGCAATTATGAACCGCATACATTGATTTTGGAGACTCAAATTTATTAAGTTGCTCCTCAGTAATATCAAGATTACAAATCTCAGCATTATGCTGTAGTTCAACCACATGCTGCGAATAATTTACGACAGTATGCAATAATTTGCAATAATTTGAAGCCGATAAAGGCTGGAGTCCATCAGAATAATCAAATTTTTGACATCGTTATGCTGAAGGATTTGGATACCACTAAAACTAACTGTTACTCGCATGTTAAAAAGAAATGTCTCTTCGTTTTTTTCCACGTTAAATTTTGAATCTTTGTGAAAAGGACCAGGAAATAATAGATAGCCCTGAGCTCATGTAAATAAAATTTGAATGGTCATGTAATAAGATATAGATAAAGAACAATATATAATATATTCTTTTCTATATCTTATTATATTTGTTCCTTTGAGACAAAATTTACGCAAATTTTAATGTAGGTTTTATTCAAGTCGCAGCCTGATTTCTTCACAGTTTTTGTTTTTTTTTATCTTCTTTACTTCGTAATAAGTTTATACTATTTACTAATGACAAAAATTTATATAAATAAATTAATTTTCTTTACAAAAAATATACATAAAAAATTAATCAAACATAAATTACTTCGCAATTCCCCTTGCCAGGTTACTTACAAATGGGTCCGTTCAAAACGAAAGTAATTCATTTATCTTCCTTATTCGCTTGTTTTGGTTCGGCGTTACTTTTTCACAAACGCTATCAATAAATCACGCACCTTGCTGCTTTAGTTAGGGTTGCTTAGGCTCTTATATTACCTCATGCTTTTATCCCAAGGGCCATTACTTGCTTTTTATAGGTACTACAATTAAGCGATCAAGATTTTCAGCTATGTATTTAATGTATTTAAAACACATAGCTGAAAAATGTTTTGATTTATTATCTCAACAGTTGATGATGTTTCATTTATCAACATTTTTAAAATATATAAAGCGAGTTCTCCCTCTTTCAATTTTAATAAAATGGTACAAACATCATTCTTAACTCGAACTCTGTCACTAGCGAAACACTTAATTTAGTATCACGGTATGTCATAAAGCCGGTAATGTTTTAAACATAAATTGGTTATTTAAGTTTAACTATAATGAGTTGTTGTATAAAAAAAAAAGTAAAGTAAAGTTGTTGTATACTACGTACTAATTCATAGAACAAAGATCCCAAAAAATTTAATATTTGATATAAATATTATTGTAAATACAAATTACTGTATTAGTTATATCGACATTTCGAATGGCAAGAATGAAATGATTCAATTTTATAAATGACTTCGCAAAGCTTATTCGGGATCAATGTTATTATCAAGATTAGTTATTAAAAATAAAATAGTCAAGAATAGCGTAAACGTGGTAGAACCCAGCGGCGACTTTTGCTGCTGCTCGTACAGGTCGGCTCTACGGGGTTGGAACCGCGGCCTGGCAGAATGTCGGCGTGAAGTAGTACAAGATGCCTTGTGCTCCGGGGTTTCGTTCGGTAAGTGAGGTAACCGGAGGCCTACTTTCCCTCCCTATCTCACTCATCACTCTCCGTCCCTTCCTCCTCATCACCCTCCCTCCCATCTCGCAAATATCCTTAAAGGCCGGTAACGCAACTGCAGCACCTCAGGTGTTGCAGATGTATGTGGCCGACAGTAATCACTTACCATCAGGTGAACTGCTTGCACGTTTGCCGCCTTTGCCATAAAAAAAATAACAGATTTGTTGTCAGTTCATTTTGTTATAACAAATAATCCCATAAAGTTGTCTGTTGATTTCTAAAAAGAGAGAAAAGTTATTATCATCTGTATACTAGGTTTCTTCCAATGTTATTGATGGTCTGATACAAACAAAGGTGCATTGTTTCAGATTTAATTACAATAATCATTTTAGGTAATATCATTCACCCCTCAGTAAATTACATTGTATTTATAATTCAGTTTGTAAACAGTCCACAGCTGGGAATTTAAAATAAATGAAAATAAAAATATATTTCTTCAAACTACTCTTAAGTTTGGAGGATTTTAATTTGTGTCACACGTTTGTCACGTGGTTTCGCCATCGACATACTTAGATAACAACGAATACAAACTCCTATAAAATATTAAGAACAACGTTTGTTTTCTAAATTCGAAAACCAACTTACTTCTTATGCATTATACAGCAACAGTCCTCATGCACCTCAACAAATTTGTTTTCACAATCACTTTGCCTCGCATAGATATTGTCTTGTTTAATATTTAACAGACACAATGAGACAACACACGTTTACAAACGCGGTACAAAAAAACATGTCAAATGATATCAGAGAAGCACCTGGCGCACCTATTTCTTATCACGATGAAGCGTATGAGTAGAAGATAAGTTTGAAACGAGCTAGTTAGAGAATTGTACGTAAAATGGAGCTCATTCGTTCATAGCATATTCTTTCATTTAGAAAGAAAAGTGATTAAAAACAGTTTGAGAAAACTAATAACCACAGGTCTTGTCAGTTGTAAGCGATTAGCGGTAATCGTGCTAATGACGAATATATTATCGTTCAAGCAGCCTGCGGTTACGTATTTCGTCCCAAAAAAAGTTGGAGATTGAAATATATTTTATCATCCCTTCAAGTGTCATAATTGTAGAATTTCTAGTGTTTCAACACGCCAGAAATGTATTATATTATGGATATTTACGCAGCCCACAACATACAAAACAATTGTGAAAAAAAACCCTTTTCATTCTTAACGTGAAGAGTACGGTAAAATGTGTGTCGCGCACTCCAGAATTCACGAAACGAAATACTTTGAAAATTTGTCGTGCTAATCAGAAAAATAGCGGCAAGATAGATCGGGGGCTAGGGTTTTATAGTACGCAACTGCCCCTGGTTCGATTTCCGGTTTTGGCACCATGAAAATTGTTAATTGACATTTTGAACGCTGTGAAATAATATAAAAATAATTCGAGTTCAAGGGAAGTTCACCAACCTGCACTGGAGCAGTGTGTCAGACCTATTATAAAATTAAGGGGAACTTTTACTTTACTATCCTTATAGAAAACTACAAAAAATAAATGCGTAGCTTTGACTTTTGCTTTCAACAAATTGGGATAAAACGAAATATATTTTGATGAGAGATTTAATTCTCTTGGAATGACAAGGAAAGCAATGAAAGGTCACATTTTTGTGAAGAGTCGCAAACGTTTTTAATGGAAAATTCACGAGACCGGAGAGAAATTCCGTTGCTGTAATAAAACGACTGGCCGAGAAACATTAAAAAGAACGTCAATAAAAGGCCCGTATAAAGAAACTGCGTGGAACGAACAAGATATAGACAAACAACGCGTTATCCAGTCAGCGATACGTCAGCAGCAGTTAAATGTAACATTATGTAACAATAGCCGTTTTCCAAGTAATTTGACTTCTCTAAAACTATAAAAACTCGACCGTAACTATAGCAGAATGAACAAGGCACGTAATGTTTCCCGGAATAACCTAAATTTCATTGTACACTTACATGTATTAAGGTAAATTTAAAACTTTTGTGTTGAAAACTTTTTTTATATCATTGTTTATAGCAAGGCGTATAATCTCGGTATTGTACGCGACGTATTCAATAAAATATTTTCGTCTCTATACAAAAATATTAATTATAAAATATATAAAATATTTTAATTTTAAATAGTACTCTATTGTCGTTCTAGACTTTCTGACATTTGCTTAAACAGTGAAAAAATGCAGAAAAAAAGAGTGATGCCTTCCATTCCACGCATTAGCAAAAAAGTGTTCGAGGCCGTCTCCAAGATTGAAAAAATCGTCTCCCTGTTAGTTCTCGTCGGCGTCTGTCCGCGCTCTTCCTACGAGTAGCCGACTGGTTCTACCCGCCTCTGGTACCGGCTTTTCTGTTATATTATGTGTTGTACTTAGTGACTTTTTTTTAACTTTGAGAACTTTGATCTTATAGTGTTTTTATTAAATTAATTTAGAAATTTCTTTAATTTTACTGTACGTAACCTACGTTACGCGAAAAGCTAAAATGGACAAATAGGTATCGTATTCGTCTAAATGGATGAAATAAACACGTTCCGTATAGGCGAATTCTTAGCTAAAATCCGTACTTTAACAAATTTAGCGTGGAATGCCCCTTGGTTAGATGAAGCAAAAGTAGAGCACAGCGATAATTTTCGTTAGAAGCCTTCGTCCAGCTGTGTACTAGTGGAGGCTAATGACGAACTCTATATCCCATTTCTAATTAGAGTACTATTTAATTAGTAGAAACAAAACGTTAATACTAACTACTTACTACAATATCGTATAATAAACAGCGCATCCTGTCTTGCTTAACGGTTAAATAAATGAAAAAAATCTCGAGCTACTCTTTATCAACATCTGCTTGACGTCGAATGACAAAGGTTTCTTCGTAACGTGAACAGACATGGCACATTGAAACACCGACCTTTTTGTGTTTGCTATTTGAAATAAGGCATTTCGCCTTCATCTACCCATCGCCTAACCCTTGTCCAATTTCTGGTCAAGGGAGCTTAATAAAGATTACAAAAAATATGGGCAGAGTTAAGAAGTTATCCTTACAGATTTCTTTTTATTAAACTTTTTAGAATATTGTAAGGGCGCCATTTCTTTTTTCTTTGAAATCCTTCTGTTAACAAAATGGAAAACTTGAAGTATCGCGTTATTTACGAATATGAGATCCACCGAGGCACCAGCGTTGCAGAAACAGCTCGAAGGATTGATCATGTTTATGGGAAAGCAATAAAAGAAAGCACGGTTCCTGTTTGGTTCCAACGTTTTCGTTCTGGAAATTTCGACCTCCAAAACAAACCCCGCAGAGGGACGTAGACCGATTGTCAACTATTGAGTAATTAAAGGTGATCGTGGCAGCGGATACATCGCAAACTACGTCAAATTAGTGGCAAGCTTCGGTGTGAGTGACAAAACAATTTTAAATCACTAGAAACAAATTGGAAAAGCGAAAAAGGCCGAAAAATGGGTACCGCACAATTTCTTGGAAGGAATTTTTTTTTATTTCAATGAGGCAGTCTTCTCACATCCAAATTTTTTTCAGTAATGCAATCAATAAACTACCTATAAAATTTGTTAAATACACAATTTCTTTAAAAAAAAACGCTTTTTACTTTTCCCTCTAAATTGCTAATTTCATATGTAAGGACCTAATATATTCAACAATTCAACAAAAATTTTATTTTAATACTGTTTTAATTTTTTACATCAAAAATACATTTTAATTTGACCGCAACTCAACGTTGCACAATGATGCACTACCCAAAGATGCACAACGTATTCAAAAAATTCAATATTTAAGTGATGTAATTATTCAAACTATTTGAGTATAATATGTACCGCGTGGTTTTAAGATTTTTAATATATCTAAGTTTTCTTTTAGAATTAAACAGTATTTATAACATCCAAAATATATATTATTAGACATTTATTATTTATACGTTCAAAAAAATGGAAATTGGATGCAGTTTGATTTGTTTTCTAAATTTATTTCTCGTATTACCTTATTTTTACTGAAATTTAGTCTGACGTTTTTGTATGCAAATTTTACATTACCAAAACTCCTTATTAAAATAAAAAATAAATTTCTATTTAATTTAGAATTTGCGTTTAAATCTTTTAGTTAAAAGTTTTATTACTTCTTCTTCGAAAATCGAATGCACAGTATTTAATCGAATGCACTAAACTGTTAAACATCCCGCATATTACAGAATATATGAACATGTCTATAGAACAATCTCTAAAGGTTTTTGGCTCTTTTGTTTTGATTTCAGTTTGGTAATAAAATTTTAAATAACTCCATTCATTGTGTGCACAAAATACCAACATTTTTGGCCGCACGTGTTGTGGTCCTCTCTGCTTATTGACAAACGAGGCCCTGGCGACCAATCAATGTCGGTAAATCTATCCGAATTACCAAATCCTAATACCATACACTAGTGATCGAGAGCAGCAGGACTAACACATCGGACACTGCGCTTAGTACCCTGACTCGAAAGAGGTTGTTCGAAAGGAAGAATTTATTTCGAAGAATATATTGATTGCCGCAAGACTTTCAGCCGCAATTTAATTATGCCATCATAAGTGAATTCGACTCAAAGTTATATACTCGTACTTTTAGATATCCAGAGTTTGTAGCCAATCTTCTATTATTAGTTGAGCTGATTGTAAAATGTTTGCCTATTACAACATTTACACAAGGATATTATACATATAATAGTTTTGTAAACTTGCAAAACTTAATTTAACCTTTGTCTACAATTATAAGAGTTCATTGACACCAAACAAATTGATTGACTTACCAATCATGTGGGGGCTGGGTCCGTCGGCGGGCCTGAACACAGCATGGCGGCTCTTGAGGATCGCAAGGTAACTGAAGCGCTGGCGGTGGCGGTGGAGGAGGCGTGCAAGCTAGCCGTCGTGCTGCCGCCGCTCCTACGTACTCCACGTAGCGTGTAGGCGGAGGTGAGTTGATAATGTCTTCGCGACATGCCGGTCCACAACACTTGCGTGGTGCAGGAGGTGGCCTGCAAGCCAGTCCGCAATACACCGGCGGAGGTGGCCGAAGCGGGGCTGGTGGACGTGGCACATATCGCTCCACGGGCACGTGCGCCGCCGGAGGTACGTAACGCGGCAGCCGAGCGCGCTCCGCCTCCGCGCTGCGGCGGACCCGCCGCGGCGATGCCGAGAAGCGGTCCGGCAGCGGCGCGGGCGGCGGCGGGCTGAGTCGCTCCGGCGGCGCCACGCTGAACGCGCCCGCCGTCGGGAAGCGCTCGCACGGGGAGCGCGCGTACTCCTCGCCCATGGCGCGCGGTCAACCGGCCCCGCCGCCGCCCGCGCGCCGTGCCTGCCGCGGCGGCACGCCGTTTCACATACCGCGCGACCACTCTAGCACTATCACTGGACGGGCGCTCCGCTGGTTGGCGGGTGCTGCGCGTTCGCGATGTCCGCATTCACTCTGTGAGCGCCATCACGCTCCGCCGGATCGATAGCGGCGGCGCGGTGCGGGCTCAGAGGGCGCCCGCCGCGGAGCCTCGTTCTCGACGCATATCACAGTTTGTTCGAATTGCGACGTGTTTTTCCGATTAGACTTTGATGTAAGGGCGAGGCGAAAGTGCGTCCTCGGGCAAGATGGCCGCTGTAGTCATGTCCGCTAGTGTCGCGCGTGCGCGTGTATCACTTAGCAATGTTTATTTTCACCAGGTCTAATACTAAGATAAATATCTAACACTTGTGGTCAGTTGTGGTCAAATCAATCAGCCACTGAACGGTTGACAGGGTAAATTCGCGACGAGCGAATCGCGGCCTCGGTGACGTGAAACGTTCGGAATGTCGCGCTCGGACGGGAGGCGTGCGACGCGAGGGCGATGGGCGGGCGGGGGCGCGGGACGGCGCAGCGCCGACGTCAGGCCGCTGCGCGTATCGACGCTGCCTGCGCCGCCCAACCGTGCCTGCCTTCACTCCCTACAGACACAAACAGTCTATTAAGAATGAGGCGAATATGTTTATTTTCATAATCTATCCTGTTTAAACAAACTTTAATTTGAGCTGGGAATAACTTAAGTTTGCTATTTGTTTCCTTCAGCACATTGGAGAAAATATTTTGATAGGTTACACTTGTTTATTGAAAGTCTGGTCTGTTAAAATACTGAACAGTGAGATCAGATCTAATGTAACACTGTAATCTTCTCAAAAGCTGCGTAAGGTGTAACGGAGTAATTTAAGTCAATCATCAAGCATAACTGAATTTAATACAGGAAATTCTTTGAATTACTGTTCACCGTGCTGTTATGTACGACTTAATTACGCAGTTATTATTTAGCCCGAAGCATTGTATACTCAACATTGTAACTTGTAACTAAATTCAAAGTAATATTATGCTGTCCCTTAACCTAGATAGCCTTTTATAGGTATCATAGTAAGTCTACACTCGCACGTGAGGTGTAATTACACGACATCTATACGAGATACGAATATTTCGCCACTTAATGAAAGGGACACATTTTACGAACATAAATTGTTAATTTAGGTTAAATAAAAAAAAATTATCCTTTTAAAAAACAGGACAAGCGTACTTTTTGTTGGTTTATAAGTAACCTCTTAAAGATTATTTGATTAATAAGGTACTATCAAATCTCGTATCCACCTCGAAGTTCATCAGTTAACAAAGTGGGTCTGTAAATAAAAGCGACACATATCACTAGCAATATCATCAAAGCGAACGACTGAAAACGTTTTGTATGAAACAAGGTTCAACAATATTCATTATTGATGAAGAATCAGAGGGTAAAACAAACGTCCCGTGGGCCTAACTTCAGTCACGTAGTACTCTTTGTTCTACACAAAATTATAATGCGATATACGAGTGTAAGCGGATCGATAAAGCGTGAACTCTGATGCAAAATACTTTAGAATAATTATATACATTAAGCAGCTTGGTTTGTAGCTCCGGGTTCGAGTGCATGCTTTAAGTTTCATATAACTGTGGAATCCAACGTTCATCATCATCATCATCATCATCATTTCAGCCTATCAGAAGTCCACTGCTGAACATAGGCCTCCCCCAAAGATTGCCACGAAGCTCGGTCCTGAGCCACCAGCATCCATCGACTTCCCGCAACACTGCGCAGGTCGTCACTCCATCTTGTGGGGGGTCGTCCTACACTGCGTTTGCCTGTACGTGGCTGCCACTCGAGAACCTTTTTTCCCCAGCGTTCACGTTCACATCTCTTAAATTGTTAATTAATAATTGAGTACGCTGATTGATGCGGTAGCATGTTTGTCGATTCAAGATAACTCCGTAAGGAAGTACGCTAGCACTATTATGTATCCTATGGTGTAAGACAGCATTTCGTAGAAAAATATTTCGTAGACAAGTTAAGTCTAACCTCCCCTAATCCAAACGGTTGTTTAATTATACTCTTAAAAGTTAAAGGAGACTGTTAAGCAATTAATATATAAATAAGTTTAGATAGCTATGCCAAATGATAGGACTTCTTTTCTATTTATTATCCGTTCTTTCTTATTTCCGCGAGCAATCAGCAGTGAAACCACTATTGTGTTCCGGTTTAAACAGTACAGAGAGCAGTATAATTAAAGATTATGAGGCGTTCCATCTGTATCATCAATCGTAAGAACGCATTTGTAAACTTTTTCATTGTTTGCCGGTATCCATGGGCTGCACTAGTCACTTACCGCCGGCTGGACATTGAAAAAACGCATTTTCATAAAAAACCGAGAAAATTTGTACCACTTGCCACACATTTATATATTGTAAGTAATACTGTTGTTATGCTTAACTTGCGGGCCTTCTGCTTGCGAGTCTCTACCGCTGAAGCTGTAAAGGCCTCTAGGCCAACAGCATATCTACCGTGGGGGTATTAAATTTTGTTATTTCTGTATACTTAGAGTTTTGATGTATAATATTGATAGTGTATTATGCCACAAGTACTTGTGAATGTGTACAGTAATTGGAAAATTAAATTGAAGGCTAGAAAACGTTGTTTTTTGATTTTGGTGCCATCAGTCCAACGGGTGGATAAAATTTAACTATCGTTTTATAGTATTTAGATTATCATTTATGTCCTAAAATTGTTATAATACTTTGACTCTGGCAGATAGTTAACGCTGATGCCATATAGGGCTCCGAGTCCGGGAAAAGAAAAGGAAAGAACATTTCGTGGACAAGTTAAGTCTAGCTAATGCAAATGTTTATTTATTCTCTTTAAATCGAAAGGAGACTGTTAAGCAATTAATATGTTACTAGGGGGAAGGACTTCTTGCCTGCTTAGAAGCTGTTTTGGTAGGTACCACTCTCCTACCTGTTTCCGGCGCTTATCAACAGTGTAACAACTATTATGTCAGGTTTGAAGGGTAAAGAGAGGCTGTGAGGCATTCCATCTTAGTCTTCAGGGAACGCATTTTTGTAAAAAAATTCGATTGAAGTTGTTTGCAAGTGGGTAGCAATGCAGTACAGCAGTAGCCACTAACCATCAGGTGAACACTGCTGCTGCTCGTTTGTCACTCCAAATTATATACATATACATCAATGTTATCTTTTTTTATTATCTAAGTCAAACGTAAAAAACCTTTCAAAAATTATCCACGAAAATAATAATAATACCATTTGCCTATAATTTATATACAGTAATCATAAAATCAGATAGTAATCAAACCACAAAAAACCTTTTAGCTTATGAATTCAAAAAAATATGTTTTTGTGCTGAAAATTTTCTGTAGTCACCGTGTTCCATTATGATACTGCATCTAAACTTTCCTCTGGCTTTATCGTATAAGCATTATAACGGATATGAGATGGTAAAGACGAGTGGCTTCTTTGTGCTTGCGCTAAAACTTACGGCTCTATAAAATATTCTACGACCTCTTGCTGTTAATAGAAAATATAAAATCAGAACATCGTCACCGTGATGGAAATCTGCCTCTTCATCGTCGCATTTTATAAAAATAATTATGAGTATAACATGAATCAGAATTTTCTTCTAAAAATGTAGAGTAGTAGACCCTTTGTCAAACCTATAAACTTGTCTTATCTCTATCCAACTAGGATAGAGATAAGATTATTACCCTAAATCTAAAACCAGCGACTGTCATTGTGACCTTTTAAGATTTGCCTAGACATTTTGCTTTCTTATTTATTTTAAAAAAAAATTAAAAAAAAAGGGAAAAAAGGTTCTCGAGTGACTGCCACGTACAGGCAAACGGAGTGTATGACAACCCCCCACAAGATAGAGTGACGACCTGCGCAGTGTTGCGGGAAGTCGATGGATGCAGGTGGCTCAGGACCGAGCTTCGTGGCAATCCTTGTGGGAGGCCTATGTTCAGCAGTGGACTTCTGATAGGCTGAAATGATGATGATGAAACACACTTTATGATGACGGATTGAAAATGACATACTGGTTAGGGTTCTAACAAACATTATGATTATGCTTCATTTTAATATACGGACGACCTCCTTGGATACTTTTAACACTCAAAACTGGTTAACATTGGTAACGTTTTCTAAACAACGTATTTGCTGTCCGTTTTGATATTGATACTCCGTTTAAACATAAAAACATTGAAAGTAAAAATAATTAGTAACAAGTCTCACGGGCCTGTGTTCAGTAAACAGTAAAAAGAAACTTTTATATACTCGTAGCTGCCACATCTGGCGCAGTGTAAATACGTAACATATACATATACGTAGTATACGTAAATTTACTACTTTTCCGCGAAACTAAGAAACAACCTGTGAACTTTGCAGACAATTATATTTACAATATTGTAAATGAAGGATAAATTTCGCTATGGAACTGGTATTTACTAAAGTTTAACATTGTAATTTAGAACAGTTTTCTAAAACACTGGGAACATATCGTAATTTATCAGAATATTATTATGTTATGTCTTGACAAGTTGAATTAATTGGAATTCTAATATCGTTAAGAGGGATGAACAAAATCCACCGAACAACTTCACTAAATACTTTATTCGAGAGCAGTACGAAGCTGTCATAATTTAAGGCATCTAGTCTAGAGTATTGAAATAGGAAACATGCCTGTAGCCGTGTCGGAAAGCAATATTTGACATTAATTTGTTTGCGCTTTCAATTGGGCCAGCGAAATTCCCGGACCACTAAATAGCTGTTACCATAAAGTGGTTCCTACTCGACCGGTAAATGTTTGTCGCTACTCGTGCGTCAGCTAATCGTGATTAGTCTATGCTTTCGCTTTGTGTCCTAACGACGAATGACTAAATAAACGTTGACCAAATTTGTGGTACTACCGCCAATCGTTTTAGTAACTTATGTGTATAATTTGCATCTATAAACAATTTAGATTACTTTTTCTTCACAATAGAGATAGATATAGCTCACTATACTCAGTCTGAGGGATTTGGTTTGGCCATTTTTGCAAGCGACATAAACACTAGAGTATAGTGAGATAAAAACGTAAAAATTACGACTCAATAGACAGGTACACTATTCGCCAAGTCACGCGGAAGAATAGAAGCAGTATTGATTGATTATATACAGTGTAGATAAAAATACCTTTTTTTTTTATTGAAACGAATCTGAGACAAAGGTATTAAAGTTTACGGATCCTTTGAATTGAATGTAGCGCGTTTAGATGTCGGCCAGACAAGATGTACCGCAACATTAACGCAAATGTTCGTTCAATAACATTGAAAGGCCTCTTTTCTCCTTTCTGAAATTTAACCTAGGAAATAACGGATGCTTTTTTAATGCTTTACGATGATATTTCATCGAATGTCAACTCTGGACTAACTTGAAATAAAATATTTATTTACGGATTTTATGGCGTTTAATTTACTTTTTATTCCAGAAATTTTCGGTGCTTTACAGCACCCGTGGTCACAGCGGACCGAGGTGTTTGACATCCTGGTGTCGTATTTAACCCGGCTACCACCAGATAACACTTTAGTTTTCCTAGAGGTTTCGGGATCTCAATAACACCTGAATAACTCGCAGAATGAGCTCATAACATCTTAAGGTCGTGCATTAGTATGCTTGGTCTTGGATTTAATTTTATTTATTACAGGATTTTTTTTTAATTCAATAGCCAGATTAAGGGTAGTCGGTTTAATTTATCTCAGTACAACAAGTGACCTGAGTTCGTATCGTATATCGTAATGAAGTCTTATTTAAACAACGTACACAAATTTTGTGTTTTTTTAACAGTAGTTACCGAATACCTATTCCAATAATAGATAACTGTTGCTGTCAGTATTTATAACAAAACAGTCGTCAAAGAATTAGTTACCTCTCTAATTTTTTATCATGTACTGACAAAGCTACTAAATCATTTAAATTATATGAGAAATAGTCCTGGTTTTAGTAATTTTATATAAAAATAGTATTTCATATGGTTTAACTTGTTAAGTTAATTTGTTATTAAATGTCATATAATTCTACTTTGGAATGTAAATGAAAATGAGTTAGTTTTTGTACAAAAGTAACAACTACTCGTAAACTTGTATCAAATTATTGAACTGAACTAGAACTTTATGATTTGCTTACAACAAATGGACCCAAATACTTTTTTGTATTATTATTATGACCAAAAAAAAGATATTTTAATATTTACAAATTAGAAGGATCATTATCCTTTCAAACACTATTTTGACATTTAGCTTATTCTCAAAATATACAGTCGACAACGTCACATAAATCTGTTATTTTTACTAAATGGGACAGACCAGGTACTTTTTTGGAGAAATCAATGTTCAGTAGTGAATTAAAATAGGTTAAAGTAGTAATCACCAATAAAACGAAAGTTGATATCTGAACCTGATATCTGAACAGAACTTACTCTGCGGGGAAAGTGATAAATCTATTATGTTATTGTATAACCTATAAAAGCCATTCAAACTTATAACAATAACGCTGCTCAGAATTTATAAGAGTATTCATCAAATTGATAATAATATGCATACACGTTATAGTAATAACTCAAAAATTCATAGATAATAAAAACAAAATAACCAAGCCTTCAAGTTCGAAATTAGTACTTCGTTTTAGTTGAAACGAATTGATTATTAACCGTTTACGACACAAATAGACCGAGAATAACAACGGTTACAATACTTACCAAACAACGGTGACCTTGATAATTATTTTTTCAAATAATAAAACTTGCAATGCACCATGCTGTAGTTTCTAAAATAATTTAGTCAATACTCTTTGTGTAGGAAGTGAAAAAAACGCGGTTAACTGAGTTTTTAAGGAAAGAGTGAGTAGGCTCTTTCATCACGTCACATTAGGTGATATTGTAGTCAAGCACTAGTTTATCCCAATAAAGTATAGAAGTGTTAAGGGATCCCGTGACCATAATGCTATCTAGACCGAGGACGTCCCGCACTATTTTCTAGGCTACAAACCTGGTTGGTCGACCCCTGACTGCTTTAGCAATGGACTACCGCAGGCTGATAATAATAACGTTTGTCATTATTCTCTTCACTTAATAAAATCTCTTATAAATTATCATACTAGCCGAGTAAAATAAGAACCTAGAAGAGAAAATATGGTTCAACGTCACCTTATACAAAGAACTAATGAACTTGCGTCATGAAGATAAATTCATTACCTCTTACAGAGTTAACTGCATTATTATCGTTATTACGTTCAACTTTCGTATAAAGAGTATTCCACTTAAAAAAAATCGTTATTTTAATAAGCACGTCAAATTTGTTTTTCAATATTTTGATCTTTACATGGCTCCATTTATATTTTTTAACAGGTCCAATATCTAAATTTTGAAATACAAGCGCAATTTTAAGCAGGAATCCCACAGCTATAAATAAACTCTATTTGCCACAATCTCGGGAAGAGTTATAAAAAAGTATACTTGTACACAAATGTACAATTATGCTAACAAAATATCTAAATGCTATGAAACTTTATAATAAACTACTAAATTAATTTAAAGATTTGACTCAACTTATGTCTCACTTCTGTGAATTGTTTATATAACATGAACAAATATAATACAACAGTTTCGTTCACTGCCCAGAAAAGGTGTGCGCCTAAATAAGTTTTTGCTTCAACAATGTTCTACATTTGATGTTACCAGCTTTGACCACATAATAATTTTTATAAAAACGGGTTCTAGGCTAAACCAAAAAACCAGGCCTCAAGCTACAGACCCATTAGTCTCCTCAGCGCACTGGGGAAAATCTACGAGCGTATCTTACTCATCCGTCTCAAGGATAGCGCTCAATCACTAAATATCATCCCAAATGAGCAATTTGGCTTTCGAGCTAAACACTCATGTGTCCAACAAGTGCACCGCCTCACGGAGCACATACTTGAGTACCTAAATGATAGTCCCAAAAGCAGCGTAGGAGCTCTCTTCTTCGATGTCGCGAAAGCGTTCGACAAAGTCTGGCACAACGGTTTGATCTTCAAACTGTACACCCTAGGGGTGCCTGACAGGCTTGTGCACATCATCCAAGCCTACTTGTCAAACCGCACCTTCCGATACAAAGTGGAGGGTACCCTCTCCAGCATCAGAGACGTAAAAGCCGGCGTTCCGCAAGGCTCTGTCCTCTCTCCCACTCTCTATACGCTTTATACGAGCGATATACCCACAGACAAAAATGGAACTGGCTCTATTCGCCGATGACACTACTCTTTACACACCCGACTTCAATGTATCTAGAATATACATTCGACTCCAAGCCGCAGCCACCGCCCTTAACGATTGGTTCAGGACTTGGAGAATTGACATAAACCCTGAAAAGAGCAAAGCGGTCTTGTTCAACAGGAAGCATGTGTCAAACCAACCCAATAAATATAGAAATATTACCTTAAATGACAAACCCATCCCAAGGGTGTCAGAAGTTAAATACCTTGGAGTTACCCTAGACCGTAAACTCAACTTCAAGAAACACATAAAAACAGTCAGGGATAGAGCGGCCTTTGTGTCCGGCCGCCTCTACAACCTAACCAACAGCCGCAGCAAAATGGCACTTAAACACAAAATGCGTTTATATAAGACTTGCGTGCGACCTATTATGTCGTACGCATGCATTGTATTCGCGCATGTGCCCAAAACACGGCTGAGCCCTCTTCAAGCGATTCAAAATCGCTTCATGCGCCGCGCAACCGGTGCACCCCTATATATGCGGAATGTAAACTTACACCGCGATCTGCAGATGCCTACTATGGCAGCCCTATTTAAAAAGTTCTCTACAAACTACTTTGAGAGAATCAATACGCACCCCAATCCGTTAGTGGCAGCGTTAGGTAATTACACACCTGCGCGCAACACAACACTCCGCCTGAGGCGCCCCAAAGATGTCATCACGGACGATAATGATTGAATCACTACAATCAACAACGCGTACGCGGTTGCGCCGCATCACACGCACAACACCAGTAGCACAAGCACCCACACTAGCCAGGTCCTACGGCTAACACAGCGGTCCCAGATGAGGACACCTACCTCCTGTCGGGGCCCTCGGATCGCCTAGCCCCCCCCCCCTAAGATTGGAAGCTTTCTTTCGTTCTAGGGGATGCAGCGCTTCACAGCAGCAGTCATCATCGACCTTCGTTAAACTTGCGGGCCTCTGTCCCCGCAAGTCTCTTTAGACGAAGCTGTAAAGGCCTCCGGGCCAACAGCAATGTGGATGGGTTTTTAGTCGGTATGTTTCTCCTTCCGAGATCCGAGTCCGACATAACCCGTTGGGAGGCCTCCCGGCCAACAACGGGTATTATTAAATCATTTTCCCTCCACCGGAAAAAAAAAAAAAACGGGTTCTAGGCTGCTCATTTTGACTTTACCTTACCGTTCTGTGACGGTTCTAAATAAAATTTTCCATAGTTGTTCATCAACAGATCTACCCTGTTATAGTACAAAATGAACTGTCTCTTTGACTGCTGTTGCTATATTGCTATATTTGCTAATATAAATATCAATTACAAATACCACGGGAAGTAGTATATTTGTCAGTATATAATACTATAGTAAAGATTTTAAGCTAGTAAATAATAAATATTATATGTTTAGATTGTAAAATTAAACATTAAGAGTATTAAAAACGTAAGAATTTGATAACGCCGGACAAACACTTCTTATATTTTTATTCTATTTTCAAATAAGAAACGAAACGATTTGGTACGAAAATTCCTTCTATGGATTAAACCTAAGCTTAGAAAAACAGCCCGTAGAGTAATAAATGAGGGATAAAAAAATTTTACAAATATTATTAATTTGAAACTTAAAATTAACTTGAAATTTTTGATTCGATTTCCGAATAAAGAAGGATTAATTTTCCTATTTTATAATAAATATGAGGCCCTTACATATAAAACTAGCATATTATATGGAAAAGTAGAAAACGATTTTTTTGTGAAATTATATATTTAATCAATCGAAGTATGTAACCATTAGTATCTACGCACTTTTAATTCCCCATTGTCAACTTGGGTCTCTTTTGGATTTGTTTTGGATGTCAAAATCTTCAAAACGAAAACTTGGAACTAAAAACGTACGGAGCTTTCTTTTACAGTAGCATGCCCATATACACCATCAACTCATATTCGTAAATAACTCGATATTTCAAGTTTTCCATTTTGTTAACAGAAGGATGTCAAAGAAAATACAAATGACGCAAAAACAAATGAATCACTAAATTCAAAACACTAACACTCAAGTCTAAATTTGAAATACATTTGAATTTTGTATTCCTAAGTAGTTAGCGACAAAACGCTACTTTCATATGAAAGGCCCTAACACTTGAAAAAATACGAGCTAGTATAATATTTAATATATCTACTTAAAAATACAATACTAAAGGACAAAATGTTTTCGTCGAATAAACACCGTACAGAGAATTACAAAAATTTCAAATTCCGATGCAATAAAATTTATTCGTAACTGTATTATCGTTTTCACGTAACTCGTATCATTTTCATCGCAGGCCTAAAGGCGGCGATAATAAAAGCATCCATCCCACTTCAGCAGTTAATCCACTGTAAAGGCTCAATAAAATCCTTGTTACATTCTCACTTTTATTCAATAACGTTATATCTTCGCCGCGGCACCATCTTCAAGTCCATTACCCAATTAGGTGTAATAGGTCTGTGCGACGTACGCCCCGTTGGTAACGAATGCAGACACCTGTCGACTAATCTCATTAGGCGTCCTCTTTATGGCCAACACACCGGCTTGAGAGGATGGTGTCAACTTGTGTAACATAGCTTCGCGACCTACAACAGGCGTATCGAAGATTAACTGATCGAAAAATTAAAAAAAAACATGACTTTAATTATATTAATAATAAATTAAAATTAATAAATCGGCTCTTTTACATCTTACGGCTTGCATTTACTGCCATACCCTCATATAATGACAGGATAGAGCCACATTTTTACTACAATAAAACATACAACATCTAAATAATCAACTGCCGGGCATAGATCAATCCCATGAGAAGGAAAAGCTATGTTCGCTGCGCGTGGTAACCTGATTGACGATCGAAGTATCAAACCTTTTGCACTACAGACACTGCTGCACTTTCCTGGTATTGCATTTTCAAGTTGCTTATTCGACTATTTGTCGTAAGATCTCGTAAGAAGAGTTTGTGTTTACAGGTGTTGAAAAAAGTTTACGAAATTGTTTAAATTTTTTATATATATGTCGCTTCATAGGCCGTATGGGATATGAAACGATGCTTTTCTTTACTACTAATAACTATGGGCGTTTTCAGGACCCCCCAGGCAACGAAACCAGTACTGTTAATTGTCCTTTTTTATTTTCGTACAAATGTAACATTGAAATTTAATTTAAAAAAATAGGCACACTAAATATTTCTTTAAACTATTTAAAAACTGTATCAGGCGGTCACAGATAAACCCTATTTTTTCTGGCTTGACACTTTTTTATGCCAACACGTAACGTTTCTTTTTATTACTCTTTCTTCTTCTTAATTCAAACAATGCACAAAGAGGCCTTGTCCAGGCGCATCTGCCAAAGACAGACGTCCTGCGTTCCCGTCGATACGCTCGACAACCAATCAAAACAATTCTCGTTTTAATGAAAAATCAGAATAAATTAAAATAGCTTATACTAAAAAAATCGAGTAGTTGTAGTATTTTGGTCGAAGAATTCACTCTCGCAGCGCTCTTTATTTCCAACATATATAAATAAATCTCTTTTAAATCGTATAAATATATTTAAATTTAAAGTACGAACCTCTTTACTAATTTCGCTACTACCCCTCTACTGTCAATATGATTATTAATTGCAACGTTAAGTAACTTAAAAGTTTTAATTGTATTAATGTACTCATATAAATGACATTGTTAGACTTTATGATACATATACAAAATAATCTTTAAACCAAAAAGCGTGGCTTACCGCGTGCTCGGCTGTAAACGAAAACATCACTCCCACGTTTATGTATCATGCCTAAGAAATAAAATATATTTCGATGACTACTGTCCTATACTGTCGGACGTTCTCGTTTCTTTACCATCTCATTCAAAACCATTCAATCTCCTGTCAACAGTGGTGCGCAAGACTTATTTATTTAGGTCATTATATATTACCTTTACATCAATTGTACAACGTAAATCAAAAAATTCTTATTGATCAACTTATGAAAAATCTTCTTAAAGTGCATCTCTGAGGTACTTAAATTTAGTATTTACGAAGATAAGCATCTGTTAAGAATTCTCTTCAGAATGCGAATAAGCGTATTCTGTATATCAAAATATAGAATCGTATTCCACATTTCCCGATAAGGTGGCTTTCAAATAACACATATTCTAGTAAATAAGTAACGCGCAAATAGTCTTGAACGCCATTATTTTTTCCTTTAGGAGCTTTTCAAAGATTTATATAACAACGAAAAGCAGACGCCCGGCTCCAACTAAAAATAACAGAAAACGAAAAAAACATTCGAATAAAAAATGTACTTGGAAAAGTTGAAAAACTGTAAACGTTTTTCGTCTTATGTTGTTTGTGGTAAAGCAAGCAATTTTTTCATTATTCACTTCTCTTACGGTATTAATGTTAATTATACATTTCTGACGATCTTATTTCTTCAGATAAAATCGTACTATTTTTTTTCAAAAACTAGCTCCGATAACCAACTTTAAACTAGAAATAAATATCCTCGTACCATCATAGACAAATAAATTTAATCACAAATTTTACGACTTTTTTTTTTTTAAAAAAGGGGCAAACGAGCGTGCGGCTCACCTGATGGTAAGTGATCACCGACGCCCACGAACATCCACAACACCAGAGGAGCTACAGATGCGCTGCCGGCCTTTAAGGAAGGAATAAGCTCTTTTCTTGAAGGTCCCTAAGTCGTAACTGTTCGGAAATACTGCTGGCGACAGCAGATTCCACAAAATCGAAGTGCGTGGCAGAAAACTTCGATTAAAACGCACTGTGGTGGAATGCCAACCATCTAGGTGGAATCGATGGAACTTCGAATTCTGTCGCGATGTACGATAGTGAAACTCAGCAGCTGGGATCAATCCGAACAGTTCCTCAGAACATTCCCCGTGGAAAATTTTGTAAAAATGCAAAAAGAAGCAACATCTCTTCGCAAGGCCAAAGGATCAAGCCGATCAGAGAGAGCTTGGTCGCCGACAATTCGAGCCGCTCGACGTTGGATGCGGTCAAATGGAAGGAGTTGGTACTGGGGTGCCCCTGCCCAGAGATGAGAACAGTATTCCATGTGGGGCCGAACTTGCGCCTTATAAAGTAGCAAACGGTGGACCGGCATGAAATACTGTCCCGCTCTACAGAGCACACCAAGCTTTTTGGAGGCCAATTTGGCCTTTCCCTCCAAGTGACCACGGAACTGAACGTCGCTCGATATGTCAACGCCAAGGATTCTGATACTGGCTGAGGCAATAAGGGGAATGTTCTCAAAAAGAGGAGAAACGACTAAGGGATTCTTTTTAGCGGTGAACGCGCAAACCTGTGTCTTTTTGGGGTTGAATAGGACCAAATTACGTCGACCCCAATCCGAGACTTTGAATAACAAGGTCTCGACTTCAGACACAAGTTTGTTCCGGCACTCGTCGACGTGTTCCCGAGAAATATTCGCACGGCCTGTATATAGAGCATCACCCGTGCTGTCGTCTGCAAAGCCATGAATGCTACTGATTTGTAGCATGTCGTTGATATGCAGAAGGAACAGAGTGGGAGATAGCACACAGCCTTGTGGAACACCAGCATTCACGGGTTTGGGGTCCGAGCATGCACCGTCGACAACAACCTTGATGCTCCGATCCGTGAGGAAGCTGGTGACCCAGTTGCACAATCTCTCAGGAACCCCGTAAGATGAAAGCTTTGAAAGAAGCGCTTTATGCCAAACCCTATCAAATGCTTTCGCTGCGTCCAGACTAACCGCCAAAGCCTCCCCCTTAGACTCAACTGCTTATGCCCATCGGTGAGTCAGGTAAACTAGAAGATCACCAGCTGATCGTCCGCGACGGAAACCGTACTGTCGGTCACTGATGAGCTGGTTTTCCTCCAGGTACCTCAGGAGCTGGGTGTTGATGAGTGACTCCATTATTTTAGATAACAAGGGGGTGATGGCAATAGGCCTGTAGTTGGACGGATCAGAGCGGTCGCCTTTTTTCGGTATTGGATGCACAAAAGCTGTCTTCCAAGATTCCGGGACGACGCCTGAAGAGTAGGAGTGCCGGAAAAGACGCGTGAGAACCGGAGCCAACTCAGGGGCACACATCCTCAGCACAATTGGAGGGATTCCGTCCGGCCCACTCGACTTATGAATGTCCAGGGAGCGGAGTGCCTTTCGCACTGAGCTCTGCAGAAACTGAATTTCCGGCATGGAGCACTTACACCACGGGATGGTAGGTGGAGAGTTTCTCCGGTCATCAAGAGTCGAGTTGGATGCAAAAAGAGAGCCCAAGAGATCGGCTTTCTCTTTTGCAGTATGGGCCAGCGAATCATCCTCCTTGTGTAGAGATGGGAGAGATAGCTGACAGAAATTCCCCTGGACAGCCTTGGCGAGAGACCAGAATGCGCGGGATCCCGATGGGAGGCGAACTAGTCTCGCGCCAATTCTGCCAATGTGCTTTAACTTTGCCGCAGCGATAACTCTTTTGAAGGACCTGGAGGCAGAGTTGTACTCGTTTTTAAGAGCACTGGTTTTTGCATCCCGAGACGCCGATGCATCGGCCCAGGCCTGGTAGCACTTCCGCTTTCGGCGTGACGCTATTTTGCAGGCTGGGATTTACCTCCGACAGGCACTGCAGAGAACGGAATAAAAAGTTCCATTCCCTGAAGTACCACATCGGTGACAGAATCTGCAACGGCGTTGGGATCATCCAGCGAGAAGCAAACCTGCCCCCATGTTTAGGAAGCAAAGAAAGACCGCATTCCATCCCAATCTGCCGACCTATAGTGCCACACACGGCGGAAGCCCGCAGATCGCGTTCGGGATCGGCGCGCGATAGGCACTACACTCCGGATCAGACAGTGGTCCGACGAGCCAAGAGGGGCATCGACTGAGACCAAATATCCATCCGGGTGTGAGGTCAGCAAAAGGTCCAACAGGGAAAGTGTTACCAGTTGTGTCAGGCCATATGCTAATGCAAAGTCGTGAACAGATCTCCCCGCATGATCGGTTATGCGAGAACCGAGCCAATCGGTGTGTTGGGCATTAAAATCGCCGAGAATCACGATCTCTGCGGATGGGATCTGTTGTAGCACGGAATCTGTAGCCATTTGGATGTGGTCGATGAGTCGGTCAGTTACGGTATTACCGCTATGGGACCTGTAAAGGCACGCATAGACGCGCGGATGGTCGTCGCTGTCGATGCGCAGCCAAACGGTAGATAGGTCCGAACCTTCAAGACTACCGAGGCGTCGAGAACAGATATCATCTCTGACGTATAAGCATACTCCGGCACGGGGCACAAAGGAGTGTTCCAGTTTGTACCCCAGGTAATGGAGATAAGACGTATCAGCCGGAGACGATATCTGAGTCTCTGTAAGAAAAAGCAAGGCTGGCTTCGCCGTTTCAAGATGGTAATGAACGGCGCTAAGGTTCGAGTGGAGTCCCCTGATATTGCAGAAATCCACGGCGAGCGCGGTAGGGGATGCCATAGTTTCCTTGCTGCGTTTGCCTCGTTTGACTTGTTTCATGACTTGATTACCTCATGTCATCATTCCTGATGTGAGCCACAAAAAGAGATAGCTGATTGTGTTTTTTCTATTAAGTACGAGTAACAAATATAGGAAGTTAAAAAAACCAAACGTTATCTATAACCTTCGATATTTTTTTATAATTCTTGTTTTTATCAATCCCAATTAATCCTAACTAAAAAGTTTTAATTGCATGGATTGCATCCACTTATTATTCCTTAATACATTAATATTGAAAATATTTCCACTGAATATTACTGCTCAAGAACTGGTTTTCATAAAAGTATGATATTTACCAAAATGTTTGTTGGCTTATAATTCGAGATCCATCAACCGCATTTTAACGCGAAAAACTCAAGCTCTTTTATAGTACATTATAACTCAATGAGCTTGTTACTGTTATTATAAATTACAAAATAGTCAGATATAGTTCCAGAGAAACGAGATACAACTTAATCCAAGCAGACGCGAAAACCAATTATTTGTTTGTTGTACGAATATTAACCTACTGAATCGTATGTTCTGGGTTCGATTTTAAACCAAAGTTATAATCTCTGCAAAATATAATCCACGTCCACGTGGTTTAGTTGGACCTGACTGCATGGCCCTAGGTTTTAATCCAAATTATATAGTGATCGTGTATTATAGTGTTATCGTCTCTTATTTTTAACACCGCATCTGACTCGTCCCCGATCCCTGACTACCACTGTGTTTACGCTAAAACTAAAGGCACTAAATATAATATGTCTAGTGTACATAATGTCCTACGTGATGAGCATGGCCAAATCAGCCATGCATAGCATACCAACTATTGCAGCTTTGTCCAGCAGTGAAGGCTGAAGATGATAATTTCTGATTATTAACCGGTAGATACGTGTGAACAAAATCGGACTGAACCATGTTCATGGTCTGGATTCTTAATCAGTCTTACAACGACTCAGATACGGGAAGATGAAAGTGGTATATTTTAAACATTATATTAGACGAAGTACCAGGAGAACATCAAATCAACAACATATTTGAGCGATGACGTCTTTGCATGCCCAATATCAATTAATGCAATAAGTAAAAAGCAATTGTCGTTATTTATATAACGCAGTTTAATAGGTGTTATATAACTGGTGCACTTTAAATATTTATTTAACTGCTTTATACAAGCTGAATTACGATATTAAGCTTTTCCTCATATTATACAGGCTATTTCTAAGTCATAAACGCAAAATCAATTATATTTGTCCAGTAGTTTAGTCGTATTTGTATTTGTTATCTTACCTCGTTTGACTTGTTTCATGACTTGATTACCTCATGTCATCATTCCTGATGTGAGCCACAAAAAGAGATAGCTGATTGTGTTTTTTCTATTAAGTACGAGTAACAAATATAGGAAGTTAAAAAAACCAAACGTTATCTATAACCTTCGATATTTTTTTATAATTCTTGTTTTTATCAATCCCAATTAATCCTAACTAAAAAGTTTTAATTGCATGGATTGCATCCACTTATTATTCCTTAATACATTAATATTGAAAATATTTCCACTGAATATTACTGTTCAAGAACTGGTTTTCATAAAAGTATGATATTTACCAAAATGTTTGTTGGCTTATAATTCGAGATCCATCAACCGCATTTTAACGCGAAAAACTCAAGCTCTTTTATAGTACATTATAACTCAATGAGCTTGTTACTGTTATTATAAATTACAAAATAGTCAGATATAGTTCCAGAGAAACGAGATACAACTTAATCCAAGCAGACGCGAAAACCAATTATTTGTTTGTTGTACGAATATTAACCTACTGAATCGTATGTTCTGGGTTCGATTTTAAACCAAAGTTATAATCTCTGCAAAATATAATCCACGTCCACGTGGTTTAGTTGGACCTGACTGCATGGCCCTAGGTTTTAATCCAAATTATATAGTGATCGTGTATTATAGTGTTATCGTCTCTTATTTTTAACACCGCATCTGACTCGTCCCCGATCCCTGACTACCACTGTGTTTACGCTAAAACTAAAGGCACTAAATATAATATGTCTAGTGTACATAATGTCCTACGTGATGAGCATGGCCAAATCAGCCATGCATAGCATACCAACTATTGCAGCTTTGTCCAGCAGTGAAGGCTGAAGATGATAACTTCTGATTATTAACCGGTAGATACGTGTGAACAAAATCGGACTGAACCATGTTCATGGTCTGGATTCTTAATCAGTCTTACAACGACTCAGATCAAAATACGGGAAGATGAAAGTGGTATATTTGAACGATAATTGCCAACATTATATTAGACGAAGTACCAGGAGAACATCAAATCAACAACATATTTGAGCGATGACGTCTTTGCATGCCCAATATCAATTAATGCAATAAGTAAAAAGCAATTGTCGTTATTTATATAACGCAGTTTAATAGGTGTTATATAACTGGTGCACTTTAAATATTTATTTAACTGCTTTATACAAGCTGAATTACGATATTAAGCTTTTCCTCATATTATACAGGCTATTTCTAAGTCATAAACGCAAAATCAATTATATTTGTCCAGTAGTTTAGTCGTATTTGTATTTGTTATCTTACCTCGTTTGACTTCTGAAGATCACTGCTAGAACAGCTTGACAAACCCTTCCAGCATGTCTATATTTCTGAGTGTTTTGGAGCCAGTAAGAAAAAGGACATGTGCAATAAAAAAAGACTCCCCAGGTCAAGACCAACCGACCTTGTGGGTAGCTACTCTTTTCCCTCACACCTTCATGTAGTGGGCCTCGGGTTACCTCACTCATGAACTCTCGAACGGAGTGCAGAAGCAGAAGATCCCTCTACTTCACGCCTGTATTCTGCGGGGCCGTGATACCAACTCGGTCGAGCCGCCACTTGGTTCTACCACGTAAAAAAACACATTAAAGCATATATCTCACTGAAAGATTTCGTATGACGAAATATTAATTATTTGCTTTGAAACAAATTTAATTGCAATTACAATATTTTATTTAAACTACAAAGGTTAACGATGATGACATTTTTTATAGTTCAAATAAAAGAGACAAGACACGTTAAAATATTTATTTTCGATATAAATAGGTTGTATATACAGTTACTTACTAATGAGTTACGTACTAACTATTTTAATTACAGAACTGGGTTAAAATACATTAAGAAAAATATTTATCTATAAGACATATTGTAATTATACGAATGATGGGGAGAATAGGGTTCTGGTTGTTGTTTTGGTTGCGGACAATCTTCCCACAACCACCAGACTGTTACCAAAACTTCCAAATTAATTAATAACAAGGATATCAGTGGAATCGTCAATTTACTAATCAGTGTTTTAATTCCTCCTTTTGCTATCAACAGTGGTTTTATTATACCGTTGATAACGAGATCCTTAAAGCCTTTCATTTCAAGATTAACGGGAGACGAGCTGGAAAGGAAAGTCAAAACAAATTCCATCAAACCACTGGCTTTGCTTGCCATCTTCATCTGCATCGGCTTAACGAGGCTAGTGAGATCGCCGCTTGGAAACGATAGCTTGGAAGATGTATCATGTATTGGAGTTAAAACTGTGTTCTTTTCAGGCGACTGATATGAGGACAACGTAGATGATGAATAATTTGGAGGTTGAGGCTGATATCCGTATTCGGAAGACCGATGGTGTAATTTATATGCCGGATTATCTGCATGATCGGCGACACGAGCGTAATTTAATCTGCCTTCTTGGGTATCTTGGTTCAATCCACTAATTGTGTCCATGGCTTCTTTTGTATAATTAAATAATGCACTACTGTTTAGGAAATTTAACCCGTTAGCTAAAGGTGACTGTCGGTCGGAAGCAACATGTTGGATATTCTGTTGGTAAAGGGTATTTGGTATTAATGGTACATAACGTGTACTTGTAAGTGGTGCTACATGTGGTACAGTGCGAACCTCGAAAGATGGCAGGAACATAACAGCATTTCCAATAACACAAAAACTACACAGATTGTATAACATTACTGCCACCAATAAATGTACCAATGGACTCATGTTTAACAACTGACGTGAGACGCTTATTAGTTGCACTTAAATGTGCACTATATGAAACATGCAAGTCCAGTAAAACTACAACTAAAGATGTACACTGACACACTTTTATTTGTAAACATTCAAAATCAGCTAATGTCGACTCCGGTACTGCATTCCATTGACATACATTTCGCGACCTTGTCTCCGGCCAATGCGCTGAGTATACTTTCAGCAAATAAACTATTTTCTTCTACGTCATCTATTAAAGAGAATGCTATAGCAGCACCAATATTGCTACTCCAACCAGTTTGCGATGACTTTTGAATCACGCATGCAAATCTAGACGTACAATCCGTTATTATTCTTGACTTCAAACCCTTTTTTCTCTTCTTCTTGAAATATTTAATCATTTTTGATATAAGTGGCCACAGCAATAACGCTTTCAAACCCAATTTGGCAATAACCATTACTATTATTGGCAACAACAACAATTTTCCTCCAATGAACTTCACCAACATTATAATTGCAGCTGATAACATAATTTTAGCGGCACTGGATAGAACACTAGCAAACGATGAGAGCGTATCAGTTTTTGGACAGGAAGTGTAATAGCCAGAATCGGTGTAAGTTTTTCGAATATCAGGATAGTAGTTTGATGAACCCGTAAATAAGTCCAAAAATGGAAACGCTTGTGAATTTGGTGGCGATACTGTACTCAATGCATGATCCTGAGCAACGACCCGAGATACAACCAATATGACGACAATGCTGGCGAACATGATTAAAAAAACTGTTACGCCCCACTAACTTTCTTTCATTTAATACCTCTGCCGTAAAATTTTAATTTTAAGTACGCGGGAATGACCAGTTATCACGGTACACTTTAAACGGTCAAGAAAATCGGTCGCGGGGTCAGAGACAGTAAACGTATACCCGTTGTATAAGCGAAAAGTTCTACAATAACTGAGGTCACTTTTTACGTATTACACAATTTACTTATCATCTACAGGTTAACATAATGTTCTTGTTCTGTGTATGTAAGCTTTGTTTATTATTCATCTTATATTTTATTTAAATACCTGCCTATTAACTGAAAATAGGCCTGTAAAAACATTGAATGAGTAGACTAGTGCAACGGTACTGACACTGCTCTCACCAACCCGCCTGCCCAAGGTGGTGAGTACGAGCAAATCTTCCATGCATGTCATTTGAAATGGGAGAAGCATTTTTTTATTCTTACAGCCACACCTCATTGCATTTGAAGAAAATCGGCGGATTTACCCCCTCCCTCTTTAAGGCCTATGATTTATAATCTTAATTAATAATTTTACACAAAAGATCTTCCTATGAATTTACTATACTTCGATGCTATTAACACCACATGACTTCTTTGGTTCTGATTTATGTGCTTAAAATTACAAATTTGTACTTGATTTTCGTTAATTATTTTCAAAACATTAGCACAATTTCAAAAAATTATTTGTCTCGTCAAGTCGAAAAAGATAGTAAAGTCATAACCCTCTTTTTTACTTTAGCATTATGAAATCCCATTAAAATCGGTTCTAAAAAAAACTAAATTACTGAAAAAACTAAAATTACAAAAATATAAGAATCACCACAACCACCATTCCACAGATTTCTTAATTTTTATAAATTAGCACCAATAAATAAAAACATTTTCTTAAAAAATAAACACGTATGACCAAAGCTGCATTTTTTAATGGCTGAATATGTTATGTAATAAGCTCACTTTTTTTTCTTAATAAAAGGCGGGAAAATAATTTCATCGCCATATTGAAATAAGTAATAAATCGAGGTGGCGGTACGAGCTGGATATTGTCAAGTGTATATTAAAAAAAAATTACGCAGAGGTATTTATTTAATAAAAAAAACTAAATGGTGATGATAACAAGAAGCGCACATAGAAAGGTTTGCGAGAGTTTTAGCAGTAGTGATATATCGCAAAACAACATAATACCCCCATGGTGCTCCTCGGGTTGGTACTCTTATGCACAGACATTTAATATAGTAGTGTAGTCGTCGTATATTTGCATGAGTTCTGTTTACGTTGTGATCATAGTTTATTCCATCATTATTCTTTTATGACATGTTACTATTATCTTAAAATTAAGATTTAATTTCATTTACCTATTTACAACCGTCCACAAAAAGAGGAGGAAATCGTATGTTACTCCATATCTTCGCCGATTGTGAACCCATTTTGATGATTCTTTTTTTTTATTTCATTGAATATGTTAAGGTATATCTCCAGGAGGCTCCCAATTAAATTTAAAGGTTGGAAAATAGGATCTGAAGTCGGGTGCTTCTCAATAACTTTGCTTTAAATTCACTTGTCTAAATGTTCAATATAGATTAAGCATTTAGCACAATTTAGAAATTGAGTACGATAAATGCCTCAAGGGCTTATGTGTAACATAAGCACGTCCTGGTAACTTACGGTTTGAGACGGTAACATTTTAGTAGTAATTTATTAATTGGGTGCTGTTGCACCAGCACTTGCTAGTCAACAACCGAGGGTCTGGCGACCGAATGTTGGTGGAATATCCATCTAAATTTCTCGGACCCAAATCCCATAAAATAGTACTCGAACGTAGCATCATTACTTCGTGGGTATCGGCACTGCGTTAACCAACCCTAAGCTTGCCCAGTGTGGTGAATATATGAAACCTTCCAAGAAATATATGCCGACTTTTGCTAGCCCTTTCTTGGTGTGGCCGACGTTCAGCAGTGGACTAAAATAGGCTAGTGTAGTAGTAGTAGTATATATATCTTTGTATGTGGCTTTACTTTCTGTCTAATGTAGCAATAATGTATTCTTACACGACCTGTGATCCATAAATTACGAATGTTGCATTAAACTTTCATATGGCCTTGCTAGACACTGCCCTTTTCTGGTTTTTCTTATTTAAAAAAATGTCTCGGCATAGAAACGGTAGCTAATATAAACTGACATTTCACTATCACTGTATGTACTATAAGTAACGGGACTTTTACGTATGTTAAACATTTTAATTTCATTTAGAATCAGATATATAACCCGTTTAATGTCGATATGACTGTCCGTCCGAGGACCAGTTCTATGTAGTAACTCTGCCATCTTTTCGTCAGTGTGATTAAAATTGAAGGTTGGGTATATTTGTTTTTTTATGGCAAAGGGGATAAACATGCAAGTAGTTCACCTAATGGTAAGTTATTACCGTCGCTCACTTACATCCGCAACACCAGAGGAGTTGCAGGTTCGTTGCCGACCTTTAAGGATATTTGGAAAATGAGAGGGAGGATAACGAGAGGAGATAGGGAGAGGGAGAGGGTCTTCGGTTACCTCACTCACCGAACGAATTACAGAAGCATAAAATGCCTCTACTTTACGCCGATATTCTGAGAGGTCGTGGTATTCCCCGGTCGAGTCGGGCCATTCAAGCAGTAGCCGCTTGCTTGGCTCTACCATCGTATGTGAACCTCCATACAGTTGTATAGTGTACTTACGGAATAAAAAATGAGGTGTGCCTCTCCATATATACATCTATGAGTACTTTTTGCGCAGACTATTGTCTGGAACATAGTTAAACAGCTCTTCCCGAATTCGGTAAAGTTTTAATTGACTTTCTTATAAGGTCTACCATGTAAGAGATATTACCTACTAAAGAAATTAAGTAATGGGGCGCAGTATTTCTAGAGCTCGGGTTGAAATCGGTTGAGAATAGGTGAAAATGGGTTTGCCCGGCATGGAGAGTCTTCTTCTTCAAATCTTCCATGCATGACATGTCAGTTTTTTGGGGCACAAGCTCAAGAAGATCCTTCTTCAGTCAATACAATAACAATATGTGGGGGACAAAAGAATTTCTAAATTACTTGGCCTAGAAACTTGTGGGCATGTAAGTCTTAGTGAAAACTCTCGATGAAAATTATGATAATGACCAGTTAGTTTTAATTCACGCAAAACTGCAAGGCGACAAAATACATAACCACGTAACTCTACTCTATCCGACATTCACGTGGCCAGTTTTTTTTTATTTTTGTGTTTTATGGATATTGTAAACACATGACGTGTTACAACAAACATAGATTCTATTGTTATGACACGTTACAGGTTATTAAAAAACATTTATTTTTATTTTTCATTAAATCGATTGAATAGATATATGATCTATTGTTCTTCTTCTTCTTCAACAGTCTACTGAGTTGCCTCTCCATAAAAATGCCAGCAAAAAAAGGTTATGCTTACTAAAGTCTGTGATTTAGATCAGCGTATTCGAATGAATTTTCTACCTTTAATCGGTCACCAGAGCGTTTGTTAACAAGCAGGGTGCACCACGTGCAGGTGAACTTAGCATTGGGAGAAAAATATGCTATTTTATTACAAACTGTTATATAAGTTTAATTTATTCTTTGTTTAGGTGTCTCATGTTCGTACCCGTTTCACTATTCATAAACCGCATGAAAGAAAACAGGCGTATGTAAACATAATGAAATTAAAACTGTACAATTTAGACGCATTTTATAAAATTTCACAGAAAGTATATTCTTTTAAACTCATATGTATTTCTCATCCGCTTGGCCAGCACTCCACAGACATGACCCATTGGCTTGTTGGCGTTTCCATTATATAAACAACTGACTAATATTTTATGAGAGGAGCAGTTCGACTGCAAAACTTGTATTGGCTCGCACTTTGCTCTTGTACCCGTGTCGTTATTAATTCAGCAGTGCCTAGATGATGGCGACTTGCAGCGATAGTTTGTAGGAGAAAATACGTATTCATACGATATGTAGTATGTAGGTGTAGGTATGCCAACAAACTTGCTGTCCATTAGATCTGTATGAATATATAACTCTGCCTCGTCTGTGGCCGGTAATTGGTTATGAGATGAGAAAATGTTTACTTAAGTATAATTAATCTGTAGACGACTGTCTTGTTACAACAAAATGTTTAAATCGTAAAACTATTTTTTTTTGATTACTTGCTTTATTTTAACAGCCTGTAAAAGTCCACATAAGCATTGTCCATGAAAACGGCATGTCAAGCACGGACGATTTGCTCATACTCACCAGTTTTTCGGGAGCACCAACGGGGTTGGTGTGCGCAGTGCTCGTAACCTAGCAGCAGTGATGCTGCTCCCCATCACTAGTCCCTGGTATTTGGGGTTGGTATTACATTCAGATGTATATTCCGCTATCATTCGGTTGCAAGAGTCTCGTTTGTTAAACAACATGGTGCACCGCGTGCAGGTGAGGTTAGTATATTCCTCTTCTTGATCTTGAGTGTCACCCTATGATAACATTCAGCCTATGATAATTATGCTTGTAGGCCCACAATTCCCACGATTACCTTATAGAAGGTCAATAGACTTGTTGGAGAATTGTCTTTTAACAGACGGTTGAGATGATACGATCTAAATACTTGAAAAATTTCACCGACAGAAATGATTGCTCTCTGTCCTTAATTCGTACGACCCAAAAACCAATTCGGCGCGGCCAAACTGCTTGCATAATGCAATTGGAGCGTGCCGCCACCTTCAATATAATGAATAATGGCAGCAAATCACTTACAAAGGCTCTACATCATATTATTGTACATAATTTCTAAAGCTTTAATGTAGTTGTATTTTTAATTAGCCATGATAAATATTTGAGGCTCTTGCGCATTGAATAAAATAGGGTTTATTTTTATTATTAACATTAAATCGACACACAGAAATAAAAGTATTAATACAATATTGATGTATAATTGTTCTAGAAAAGATTGAATAAGACGTAGGTATATAATGAAGAGAATAATTCAGAATTAAAAAAAGTTGTTTTCCCGCCCGACCCACTCCTCTCTTTGTTCCAAGAGTCACGAAATATTGGAGTGATCAGAGATCTAGATCTCTTTATATATATTTATTTAAGTCGTTCCACCTAATTTTTCACCATAGCTTATTCGAAACAACGTGTCATACGGTGAGCCTATCGCCGTTGTTCAGCCCACGATACCAACCGTACATAAGTTTCAAGAATTCATTGGTACTAGCCCAAACCAGATCGAACTTGGGTTTCCTGATCCCTAAACTACTTGGCTACCGTGGCTTCATACTTCACAATAGTAATAGAAACATATAAAGTTAAAGTAGCCGTAGTTTTAAATCGTTGGTATTCCTCAAAAGCACATGTGGGGAACCCGTCTCCATATACCTAGTCATATCGTTACGTCAATCTGTTTACCGACATGGTAACTAGATTAAAATTTCCCGACTTCGGAAATACTAACAGTAAATTATTTAGTAAAGTATCCTATATGCTTTTCGATCATACTCGTTTAGTCTTTTAAGAGCTATTTAACGCCACAAATACAACCTTTCACATTTGTTATATTATGTAAGCACTGCTAGTGTCATTAAGAACATTTTAAAAAAGTTCCATCAAAACCAAGGCCAAGGATACTGTAAAGCACCCGAAATTTCGGAAATAAAAGTATAAATTAAACGTGATCAAATTCGTAAATAAAAGTTTCGTAAATAAATACAAGAAATCAAAAAATAATTAGCAAAGAAAGAAAAACATACAAAAATGAAAACTCACCAAAACCTTACACCACACAACAAACACCGACACTAGATAATACAGTATACCGATCCTCGGGCTCGACACGTGTTTCGCTTCGCAACGAGGCATTATCAAACGTTCTCATTGGTTACTCTTTCTTTAATTCCGCTAAGTAACTATCTAAAACCTTAATAGAATTAAACTAAAATATGCAGATTATAGCTGTGTGATAGTGGCTATAATTTTTTGGTATGGTTTCTTTCTTGCAGTGTGATGGTAAGAGAGCTTACCACCTTATTTCAAAATGTGCTTGTTGTAAGAGTTACGGAATAAAAATACCTGGAAAACAACTTCCGTGTGAAAAATGTGAGGTGTACAGTAATCACCATTTTGCCGGACAAACGTGGCGATTGTGGTAAATTCAATGATATTTATGCATTCGCAAAGTGCTTGTATGGACTACAAATGATTGTTCCGGATCTGAGTATATGTCCATGGGTAATTCATGTCTATAGACCACTTTCCTAACTCATAGAATTTTTGCTACAATTATAAATAGTACTGCTGATAAATCTTACATGCACAAGCGACCTGTTTACGAACAAATATCTATCCGGCGGGCTGCAAAATCGTGCACGATATTGTATTTAAAGCTCGGGAGCGCAACTCCTCTCCAAACTTGATCGTAAAAGTTGAATTATCTTAAAAATAGCATATTTGTCAATGTACAATGTATGTGTATTACCCATACACTCAATCAAATCAAGTATTAGTGAGTAATTTTGATTATTTTAATGTTTATGTAGGTGGTAAGCAAGTGAAATATGTATGTTGTATATATTAAAAAAGTTTAGCGTATCAAAAGGTGGGAAGACATTCATACATTGTCCCTTGTCCTATGAACCAATCTGGAATGTACCTCTTAGGTACATAAAATCAATAAAATTTTAAATACTAGTGTTACATCCCTTTCATTTTCGTCTCATTTGAAAAACTCTTCACAGAACATCAATCACATTCTACTTAAATTTATTTAAGAACAATAATCCAGTACGAAAGTGGTAAAAATATAGATGAACCTATGAAAGAAAATATGAATAATGAATAGGCCCCTGTTTTCCAACAATATTCTTATACTCGTTTTCTATCGAGGGATATCCGACAATACATTGTACTCGTATATATTTCTCATAATCTTTTCACCTATAAAATTTCATTTGTTTATTACTTTTTTACCTTACCTTACCCTTTATTAATCACACTGACAAACAATTGCAATAAAGTATTAATACGACAGTAAAGTATATAACATAGAACATTTTATTTAATCTCTGTCATTCACAGAGTAAAGCTATCAAAACAACTCTCTTAACTTTGATTAATTTAAAAATAGAAGTAGGATAAAAAGTTCAATTGCGCCCATAGGATTTTATCCAACCTATTACACTTGCTTTAATAACTACAGAGTGTTCGAGTCCCCAGTCTCATTTACAAACATTTCGTCTACATTCAGGTTATTTTAAAAAGAAATTGAAATTCCATATAGGTACGTACAAGAAATAAAATGTTTATTTTCTGTGCGTTGTATGATTTACACATTTTTAGTTTGAACGTAAAATTAGTAAATTGTAAATAACGAGTCGTCAGATTTTAGTTATGTTCATTTAATATCAAAAAAAATGTATACGTATTCTTTAAAAAATTATCCGATGTAAAGAAACCGCATTTAAATATAGAATTCAACACTCCGCGATCGTTTTTCTAATTATATTTTAAATAATGTCTGTAAAACGTTACAAACACATAACAACTATACTATTGCCGTCGCCCTTTCACTTGACAAGTCTGGAAATTAAGGTAAAAGTATCCTAGTTTGAAAAAGTTTAAATCCTGCAGTGTTTTAGAATTGGACAATAATGATAAAACGTCTTTTAATGTAACGTCTATTTGTTCTCATTTCTGACATGTGACTGAGAACAAAAACAAATCTATTACGGAAAAATTGTAATACAGTATTTCCAAAGCTATTTTAAACCGTTTTTTGTCATATAATTTTAAAGGACGACGCGCTGAAAGGAAGAAAACGTGCAAAATGGTGACGCCTGAGTGGGAAATACGCTCCTCGTACCCACTGCGAGAAAACGTCTGGGAATATCTACATGGCGATAAAGAGTTTCACAACTTTGCCTGCACTAAAGGAAAAACTGTGAAAAACTACAGTAAACAACACCAATACAAGCACACAAGACGCGGAAGAAACTTTCTCAAATTACTCATATTTTTCCTTTTAGCCTTAGCTTTAGGATTTACTAGTGAGTATTATTCAAAAAAAAATATTACACTTTTATTTCGTAGTTATCTTTAATATTCAAATACTTAAAAACTTGTAGGATCGTTCTGGCAGCATAATTTGATCTCAAGCAGGGAGTTAATAGCAAAAGTTATTCGGAAAACGGACTTTATCTCTTTACGTAAGTATCATTGACTTCTGTTGATAATAATACAAACTCGGTTTTAAAAAAAACGGCCTATCGTATTTCTATTTAAGTAAATTACTAGGCTTATGTTTTGATTTACCACTCTCTAATATATTACTTAGTAAATGCGGGGTTAATGATGTAGACGTTCATAATTTATGCAGTGAATATGGATTACTCAACATCTGTCGACGCGGAATGCTGCCACAGGATGAGGCACTTAGCCGCTGAATTGTCACGAACTCAACAAGCACTTAGGTAACAAGTGAAGGTTTCATTACACCGCTCGGTCGAAGTAGAAGCATATGAATGTAATTATTTTCGAGTGTAGAGTTTCATAAAATACTTTTACTCGTATAATTTCAGAAGCACATTGCGGCTGCGGAAGACTTTAATGCTAACGTCGCTTTTGTCTATTCCAGGTATAAAGTCACTCTAAGTATTAATTACATTTTTAATTCGCAATGATTATCTGTGTCCCCATTAACAGTCGGTATGATTTTTGTTTGGCAAATTTGGTTTTAATTTTCGCTGCCAATCCGTTACCAGCATCACGTTTGTTAACTAGTAGGTGCCGTAAATCTCGATGATTTTGGCAAAACAAGTGTTTAATATCATTATAATTTTATTTTTAATAAAATCATACACAATTCAATTTCAATAAAATCATACACAATTATGAGTCAAAAATATCCTGCATTGACATTTTTTGCCATTGTTAATCAAATTTCGACATAGTTATATGTAGCAAGCCTTTGATATTCATATGTAAGTATTTATTCTCCTTCATTTTGCTATTTCCAAGAAGCTACTCTTATATATGCCCAGACTTTAATCCTTGTTGATACTACCAGTATAAAAGTATAATATATAAATACTAATATTAAATTGAGCGTATCACATTCTACGTTTCTAACATCCCGATTAAGTCGTCTTTGCATCCCGATATCAAGACTTGAATATTAAATGTCTCTTTCGAACACGAAACGACATTGATCAAGGGCGCCATGTATCTAATTTGTTAAAATAAAAATTGACATCAGGACTAATAGTCAAAAATAAATGTGGCTGCATAATGCTTTAAATGATTCTATTTTTATTAATTCAAGTGCGGTTCAGGATCTGACGGCACGGGTCAGCCACGACGGAGTACATATTACAATGCAATAAAGGAGATTGATTTGTCTGTTCAATTGTTTAAGTTCATATTTCCATGTAATATACATCTAGGATTTGAAATTAAACTATTATTTACGGATTTAATTATGTTTAATGTATGTTTTATGTCGCGTTTATGTAGGTTATGTAGTATGTAGGTTATGTTTTTATATTCCCGACGTTTCGATAAAATCCGTAAATAATAGTTTCATTTCAAATGTGTAGTGTTCGCGTAAATACAAGAAATAATTATATACATCTAGGAATCCATACGGCTGCCCGCGTTTAGCTTAATATGTATAATAACTAGAACGACTGCGTCATGCATAATGTACTAACCGGTTTCGTAAGAGGTGTATTGCAGCAAATGAATATGTAGTTAACATGTGTGAAAAAATCTCCAATGTATTGTTACGAGCACATAATTTTATTTTGGTCGTGGCAACTGTCAGGATAATGTAATAAATTTTGATTACATTATCCTGTTCGTTCTGTCTCCAACATCTATTCGGATTGGAGGATTTGCTGTAACTGTCACGCTTAGTAGACGAATTGGCAAACGCTATAACAGACTAGTGAAATGGTCCCCGATTATAAGTTTGGATATTTTTAAGATTAATGTTTCTAAATTTCTGTTCCTCTAGGTGCGGAGTACCATTTTCTTTTCTTGACTTTTACGATACTCACGGGTCGAAACAGGATGAAGAATTTTTATATCTCTAGTCTTAGAGTAGATTTAAGACTGAAGTTAACGTAAATACGAATTTACTAGCAACAAATTTGCGTCACCTTCATTAAGATGAGGTACGTTTTACTGGAGCCCATTATGATTTCGTGCGTTAGTAGCAGACGTAAAAGAAAAAAATGGTAAATATGCTTAATATCTCACTAATGAGTTGTCAACCGGTTACGTTTTGTTCTTGTATACAAAAGTGTTGGTTGACAGCAGCAAAAATAAAGGCAACTACTCCGTGTCAGGAATGTGTTTTATGGTTATGTTTTGTATCGAATCTTCTCTATAAACCTGAATGCAGTAAATTTTACTAAGTACCCATTTTAGAATATAGCTCACCGTATGTTTTTGTATGTATTCCAATCAACAATCAAACCATATAAAATACCCAAACTGTAAACGCGACGAGAAATCTATTCTGCAAGACAATGCCTAATGGCGTGAGATAACAGCGTACGAATTGAATGAATTATTTTAGCTGACTCATCCCTGCCGCGGTATCGCGGGTACACGTGTCTTGATTGACACTTTCCCGGAGCTTCCTGCAGCCTTGATCGATTACAAGAGAAATGAGAGAAAAGCGTTTCTTTTAAAAATTCTTTACTATTTTCTTACAAAACCACTATATGCTGAACCGGTTAAGCAAAATAGTCATAATTAACCCTAGTTTTAGAGATATTATGTAACTTATTGAAGTAGGTAAATACATACTCAAGGCTATATCTAAGCTTAGAGCTTTAGAAATTACCTCCATATTATTGAATAAATATTATACATTTATTAAAAAAGGCATGATCAAATGATTCTTCATTAAAAGGAATCTTACGTATTCAGAAGTTATGACTACCTGGCGGAAAAGAAACTTGAAACTCCAACAATTAATCGACTGTAATCAAACACCACATAATATCGTAGAAGCCACTTAACATTTACGCTGAATTCAAATATTGAAAAGAGAATATAATATTTAGATTTTGATTTTAAGTAGTACATTTAATTATAGTTATAACCCATCGTATAAACTATCGTCTTTTTCTCAAGGATTTACAAAAACTGTGAACTTCTTTTCTAAATTTGGTTATAAAGGAAGCCTAATAGTATACATCATCATAATAGTACAAGAAAGTATTTGCTGTTTTAGCTTTCCCACTATTTGCAGAATTCACTGACGACAAAAGCGTAATGCAAAGGGGCTATATAGAGGGGGTGAAAGCTTCAAAAGGCAGCGACACTAGAGAGTGGGGCGGGCGCGTTGCTCTCTGGGGAGTCGTGCCGCTGTGGCGCGCTTCGCCCCCACCAGACACCATACTGACATTACGGACGCCAAAGCCGTCCGATTGCTGGCCTTTTAGGTGAATCACGTTACATTTAGCTTTATAAACGACAATGAAGAACTGTTATTGCACCCGCTATTAATAGTTCAATTGGTACAATTCAATAGAATTTCATAATGGAATTTTGCAGTTCTTCAAGTTTCGAACTATAGATTTTAACTTCTCGATTTATTTTCTTAATGTAAAATGTATAATTATATAACATTTATTATATATTATCATCATACGATCCAAGTTCAGCATTGGAGACAATGGTGAACTAAAATCAGCTTATGCGTTTCCCGGGAAGCCAATCCAGCAAATTTAACGGGAGATTTATTAATGACGGTTCTCTGTATCTTGTCATATTATTATACTTACTTATATTATTTACTTCATCAATATCGGATACATTTGCCTTCAGTCAGTCAGCCGCATAAATAATCTTACATTTATTTTTTTCTTAATTTATCGTCTGTCGGACGCTATGAGGTTTAGGTAGGTTAGGTTAGATATTGATGAATCATAAAAAAATATACTTAATAATCAATAGATTATTATTAATTAATTGATTTTAGTATATAATTAAATATTAGTATGGATAAAAAGTCTTCATTTTCATTCAACGTCATCATAGTTTTGCAATATTTTTTTTATTAAATTGTGGTAAAAAACCTAGCTAACAGTCCACCTGGTGGTAACTGGGTACCGCAGCCCGTGGGCAACTGCAAACAAAACTAAAATCACAGACGTCACCCCTGCTGACTAAGGTGGAATGCCTCACCGCACATGATTATACTGGCTCTCAATATTCTTTCGAACCGGAACACGACTCCTAGGTAGAGAAGGTGCCTACTACCTAGTTAATGATAAATAACGGTTCATGAATATCTATATTATATACAATGGTAACTACATACAGCTAACTTGATCAAGTACAAATCGGTTACGGTAACAAAATACATATCACAGTGCTAACCTCGTCAACAGCGGATCACACGGCGAAGTTATTATCGAGTTAGCTCATAAAGTGAGGCTGCACTATATCAGCGTCGAACACGTGCGTCCCGACACGGCTCGGAGCGCACCCAGGAACTTCGTCGTCTACGTAAGTTCTATTAGCTCAATAATAACCAGTAAATGCATGGGATATCCGTTTAGTTACGCACGTAATGGATTTAATCATTAAATGTTGCATCTAGAGTATTAATATCATAGCAGTTTAATTATTTCAGAGTATATTATCATCGAGCACCTTTACAAATCCACTGCTGGACAGAGTCGGCAATCTACAATTTTAGTGGTGCCAGCACCGAGATTCGAACCAAGGTCACTCGCAACTTACTATCACGGCTCTCTGGTACAACTATACTATTTAAAATTAATATACAGCGTTTAATTTAAAAATGGACACTAAGAAACTATTTTTACATAATGACATTTATTTATTCAATTTCAAAAAAGGAGCATATTTTTTTTTATTTAATTTACTATTAAGAGGAATTTGGCACAACCGGTCGGACGATCGATTAGTGTCGATCGGTCTGAGTGACAATCGAACCATAATAATGCGCTTCAACACTACGAGCGTAAAACGCTTGCGACCTCAAGGATGAACGAACGAACGAACACTTATATACTCCGAGCACCTATTACTATGTAAGTTACTTAGAAGCAGCCAATCAGATAATTTAAAGATAAAATAGACATTTGAAAATATTTTTTAAGGTCCATTTTCCCTGGAAAGTAGTTTTAGAATGAAGTTGAGATACTCTCAAAGCCGTAGCTAGGGGTACCGCTTAAAAGGTATACTCTAATATTTACAAAACTTGTTTCTTTCAGAACCTACTTGAAAATAATACTCGGTTGGAAACTGCGCGAGGTACTTATACGTACAACAAACCCGCAAAGCAATACTTTCCTTTAAGCGATAGAAACTTGTCTGTTAAAAGAATGGTATTTAAAATTCTCTCTAATCAGGGAAACTCGAAGTACACCTGCGTATATCGGGTACACTTGTACGGAAGCAACGTTGAAGAATAAAAAGTTGTTTTGTTAAGGATTGCAATTTCTATAATCAATAGAACAAACATTGAGATTTCACGGCGGCCCATTAGCCTCGTTGGTAATGAATGAAGCCTTCGAAGCTAAGAGTTTCGTATCGCGCTAGAGCCAAATATTTGCATGATGAATTTAAATTAAATGACCCGAGTTATATATGTATATAAGGTTATTTATCGATGTGGTGTTATGTATATGTATGTTATCATCATTCTGCTACCAAGACACAGGGAGTCCTAGTGCAGGTCTGGATGACGTGTGTGATTGCTCGATATATTATAAAAATATGTTTTATTATCTATAAGACAAATTAATATTATGTTTAAATAATACGCCTAATAAAAGTGAATGAATAGTTACGTATTCGATTTTTTTTATATTCTGCACAAACCTTTTACATGACAGTAACACAAGTGTTTTGGAGTTTGGAATACATTTAAGTTTAATTTTATGTGACATTATGCTTCGAGTGCTTGCGGGACAATTTTTTTTAACAAACATCAATTATTCTGCATAAAAGTTAATTAAAAAACGGTTAATATGAAATGCCTATGTCAAGTAGAAGTTTGGTAAGACTGATGAAGGTATTGCTGTAGATTGGATTAAATGGTCAACGACACAAATTATTCATCTTCATTTTAAGACAATAGTCCACATCTCAACTTAAGTGGTTACATACCCAATGGAACTTCCTATATCTGCTGCACTGGCAGACAGGCTGCAACAACGTCATGGTTGACCCTAAAAGGATGTTTCTGTCTTGTTTATTTGTTGCTTTAGACAGATCTTACAATACCGATGAATTGGGAAGATGAATTCTTCTGCAACCTTACCACACAAGGCTCCTCTCAATTTTATTATAGGACTAGCTTTGTATGATGGGTAGATCTGTGTTGTGTCCAGCAGTGGGATACCCTTTAGAATCTACAAGACGCTTTAGCAGTGTGATGTTATAAGAGAATCAGACCCTCCATCATTCTGTGAGCATCGTTTCATTCCCATGGCATGACCATCTCTTATATTTTATGTTAGAAATTAATTTTCTAGACCTGTATCCGGTAGCAGCGACGTGGTAACGCGATCACCGACTTGCAAGCGTGGTGATTACGATGAAGGTCCAGAAGGACTTTTTAAATACTGCTGAAGAAGAGAAAAGATTAAAATCACGTAAATGATACCAAAAAACGCTCGTAATTTCCCGCAAAATGATTCCGTGTGACTTACGGAATTCATTTGTTTTAGTACCTATGTCCTCTCGTAATCGCCAGTTTGTCAGTCTCCTGTGACACAACTAAATCTCATGCAGGTTAGGTTGTCATTCGAAACAACGGTGGCATATTCTCACTTCCAAGATCTCCGGATTTATAACATTGAAGAAAAAAAATTAAAATTCCACCGAAAGCTGAATTTTTTTGCATTTTTGCAATTGCCATATAGACCTACTATACTATTACCTCACGCCGCGATTCCTACTCAAGCGAGACACTATTTTTTCGTAAGATCTCTTTTTATTAGTAATTTAACAGAAATAAGTTAAATAGCGTTGATGATCTTGAGCTTTGGTTCTGATTTAGATGCTTAGAATTCCAAATGTGTATTTTCTTTCTATACGTTATTATTCTAAACATTTATGTTAATTATTTATCAAAATTTTAAGAAAAAAATAACCCTACTTTTCACTACAGCACTTTGAAACTATCTGCAAACCAAATTTCATGTAAATCCGTTCAGCAGATTTTACGTGAAACGCAAATATAGACAGGCAGGCAAAAATACTAAAAATCACTGATTTCGCTTTAGTCTTACTCATATTCACTCCTCATACGTCTTCTGCACTTATTTTTCCCCAAAAACATTAGAATTACAAATACTAGTTTGATATAGATTTATTGTATCTAGATAGAAGGTATAGTAGTCAGATAGGCCTTAAAGTACGAGTACATAGTACGCGAATATGCACATAGTTCAATCCATTAAAAATAAACTATTTTAAGAAAGGGTTCACTGCCTAATATGTCTATGAATAACTTAGAACTCTTACCTTTTTTATTTATTTAGTTTTTACTTCTGCAAGAGACGGTTCCGGTACATAAAAACCAGTAACTCCACGATCAGAGAGCTCTATGTTGTGATCATCGCTACAGCAGCAATAAATTGCAGCAACTACTTATTAACTACAGCAGGACTTAAAGAGAACACGCCCAGGTGTGTGCTAGGTTTGCAGATTAGAGGTCCGCACTCAGAGAATAAATGTGATGTTTCATTTGATGTTGAGCAGAATACGTACATTCTCGAATAGTTAGCCCCAAACAGTCAATAATGTCAAAGCTCTAACCAGAATGCTTCTTAGAATTCTAGGGCTACGTCAGACGTATATTTGTAATCATTAGCCCTGGTGGATTTTCTGTTAGTAAAAGGTAAGATGTTTATTTCAGATTAGTTAATAGTCACTAGTTTTATATTGGTTTAAAAAGGTAGCAATGATTAAAAATAAATTTCAAACACATAATGCCATTTTAAAAAATTAAGAAGTACGTAAAATAATTCATCTGAACCTACTAACCTAATCTCGGTACACCAATTCAAACTCCGTTGAGTATTCTCATCACTTGTATACCGAATGCCACATAGCCAACAGTCGGACTAGCATTGTTGTCAATTTTCAAATTTCTGAAGCGCAGACCTTTGTGGGATGTCGATATTAATTGGTTTAATGTCAGAGCAATGTCCGCAAGCGGCGGCTTTAGCCGTATATTGTGGTAAAGGTACATTGATTCAAGCATTTCATATCTAATAACTTCTTGTATTATCTACTAAGTGGGCGAGATTGTATGCATTCTATAATACAAATACGTCGGTCGCGCTCGGAACGGTTTTCACTTAAAGAAGTCTAGACTGTTCTATTTTCTAAAATTATAATATTTAAAAATGTTTCTTATGCATTATTATATTGGGCTACTATGTGGACAAATAAAATGTAGACTCACATATGAAAGCCTTCTGAAAGACTACAACAAATTTGAGAGGAGCTAGTGTAATTTGTGTAAAAAATGTTTTCAGTTCAATTGCATAAATAGTATACAATTGGGGACAGAATTCTCCGAAGATCTTCACCGCTGCGAATGAGAGGTTTTCAAGCCACTGAACTAGAAAAAAAAACTGCATACTTAGATTTTCTTGTGACATAGAATTACTGAAGGACCTTAGTACCAAGATGAACATAGACAAAACGAAAATCATGTCTACCGTCTGAATAATCCAGTATTTGTGTTGTCCGTCTGTTTATATATACATTTAGCAAAGATTGAAAACATTTTGCGATGCCTTATGGTGATGGTGATCTAAAATCGAAACACACCTCTTTGTAACATCTACGTAAACATTACGATGCAGAAACTTTTGGTAATAGACTTAGTAGCTTTCTTCGATGTCGCTTCTGTCATATGCTTCATCATACTTGTGAACAGGTGCTGCTTGTTGTGGCTGGTCTGCTGATGTTTGCGCTATAATTTACTTATTCTAATTTATTCTTGCAGCATGCATTCAGGTGCCCTAGGCAACCACTTTTATTTTATTTTCTAACGTATGCAGGTGTTTCTTTCGCCTCTTTCTTCTCTATCATCGGAACCTCATTACGAAACTGTGGTAGTGTAAAAAAATATTATATAGACAAACGAAATTTTCTCTTACATCGAGAAATAAAGAATTTTCATTTCATATACAATACTACAAATAGCGAAAACTTAGACACACAGATTCTGTAGCTCTCATCTTAATTGTGAATATTTAATCAAAATTATAATAAAATCGAGCTTATTTATGAAACCCTTAGAACTGATAATGAGGATAAATAATTCGTTTAAATAAATATATTTTTTTTCTTGAAAAAAAAAAGGTTTTTGAATTTTTCAATGTGAAACTGTTATTGCATACTTTAACCTCTAATAGATTTATATCTTATGCTTATGCCGTTGCGTTAATACAACTGGTAAATATATTATTCAACTTACTACGATCTTTAATCGGATTGTTTCTCATTTTGTCATGCGGATCGCAGTCAACGCTCTACTGCATTATGTTGCGCTTGCCAACACACAAATATAAATTCTTATTCCCTAAATGTCGTTTGACATACTACTTATATTTTGAGATATAGAGCAAAGCCGAATAATGTTTTAAAGCACAGTCTAAAATGAAAGAATAAAGAATACAATGTTAGTGAGTTACGTTGTTATTACTGCATGGTGATATTATGGTTCGAAATTGAAACAAGGGTTAATTGTTAAATTATAGTAAATACAATTAATAAATCAATCTTTAGTAGTAGAAAACAGAGTCAGAGAGCGCTGTTGTACACATGATCAGCTTATTTTGTTATTAAAAAAAATATATTTTTAATATAGTATAAGTTTCTCAAAAATCAGTGTGAATATTATCTTCAAGAATCTATAGGACATTGCCAAAAAATATCAATAATTCTAAGTTACAAAAAGTACCACAAAACAATAGTACCATAAGTAAAAATTCAACATAGTATTTTTCCATAAATTGTTATTCCTCCGTTCTGAAACAAAAATAAGTGAATATATAGTGTTATAAATATTTTAAAATCACCAAAAATGCTGCAAATCAAATCTTATCATACTGTCGAGTCTATGCATATAAAATCTTCAAAATTTTCCAAATCGAAATTGATTTAAGTTTTTCCTATTCTTAAATTAATTAAATTATTATTACTTAAATTATCAGACTGCAAATAGTCTACTGCAGGACATTTGTGTACTTGTATTGTATAAAACAAGTATATGATTATATATATTTGTATTACACATAATTCATAATTATTCCAGTAGTCCATTATTGGAGAAATCTATTCATCAATTGTGTATTATATTCATCAGGTGTCCTAAAAGGGCCTTAGGGAATCTATGCCAATCTCTGAGTGCAAACACGGTAACGAAAATCTTGGGAAAAGAGATGAGAGATAGCTTACTAAGAGGCAAAAAGTTGCGGAATCCAGTTTGGTTTCGCGAAGTCGTAAATAACGGAAATCCTTAATCTCTGCCTGTAGGTGACAGGTTTGAGGGCTTATATATATATCGGCGTAATACCACGAGCTCATTATTTGTTACCAGCTACAAAATAGTAGGTCACTCCACACAAAGAATTTTCAACTCATCACCGGGGCTAAAATAAGTATTACAATTAAATGAATGTCGTAATTTATAAATACAAGTAATTGTTATTATTATGGAATATCAAATAACTAATATGGGTCAAAGTTGCAAAGTTTATGACTCTTTACTTAACATGTGCATTTGAGCTATGCTATATAAAAAAAGAGTTGCTCACAGAACAGATACCACTCATAGAGTGGTATCTGTTCTGTGAGCAAAACAATCTCAGTCAAAAGGAAACAAATCAAACAAAGTGTGTTTTAAACTGTTATAATTGCTCAATGTCAATGACACGTTTATGCAGCACTCCAGTCTTGTGCAGAGCCTCCCCAAGAGGGAGTTGGGGCGGCAGCGGGGGCTGCAGGGGCTGCAGCAGGAGCGGCAGCAGTTTCCCACTCATCTTGAACCTATTTAAGCAAATAAATAATGTTATTAGGTTTTCCCCATACCATTAACTTGCAATAACAAATAAATATAAATTCTTATTCCTAAATGTCGTTTGACATACTACTTATATTTTGAGATATAGAGCAAAGCCGAATAATGTTTTAAAGCACAGTCTAAAATGAAAGAATAAAGAATACAATGTTAGTGAGTTACGTTGTTATTACTGCATGGTGATATTATGGTTCGAAATTGAAACAAGGGTTAATTGTTAAATTATAGTAAATACAATTAATAAATCAATCTTTAGTAGTAGAAAACAGAGTCAGAGAGCGCTGTTGTACACATGATCAGCTTATTTTGTTATTAAAAAAAATATATTTTTAATATAGTATAAGTTTCTCAAAAATCAGTGTGAATATTATCTTCAAGAATCTATAGGACATTGCCAAAAAATATCAATAATTCTAAGTTACAAAAAGTACCACAAAACAATAGTACCATAAGTAAAAATTCAACATAGTATTTTTCCATAAATTGTTATTCCTCCGTTCTGAAACAAAAATAAGTGAATATATAGTGTTATAAATATTTTAAAATCACCAAAAATGCTGCAAATCAAATCTTATCATACTGTCGAGTCTATGCATATAAAATCTTCAAAATTTTCCAAATCGAAATTGATTTAAGTTTTTCCTATTCTTAAATTAATTAAATTATTATTACTTAAATTATCAGACTGCAAATAGTCTACTGCAGGACATTTGTGTACTTGTATTGTATAAAACAAGTATATGATTATATATATTTGTATTACACATAATTCATAATTATTCCAGTAGTCCATTATTGGAGAAATCTATTCATCAATTGTGTATTATATTCATCAGGTGTCCTAAAAGGGCCTTAGGGAATCTATGCCAATCTCTGAGTGCAAACACGGTAACGAAAATCTTGGGAAAAGAGATGAGAGATAGCTTACTAAGAGGCAAAAAGTTGCGGAATCCAGTTTGGTTTCGCGAAGTCGTAAATAACGGAAATCCTTAATCTCTGCCTGTAGGTGACAGGTTTGAGGGCTTATATATATATCGGCGTAATACCACGAGCTCATTATTTGTTACCAGCTACAAAATAGTAGGTCACTCCACACAAAGAATTTTCAACTCATCACCGGGGCTAAAATAAGTATTACAATTAAATGAATGTCGTAATTTATAAATACAAGTAATTGTTATTATTATGGAATATCAAATAACTAATATGGGTCAAAGTTGCAAAGTTTATGACTCTTTACTTAACATGTGCATTTGAGCTATGCTATATGAGTGGTATCTGTTCTGTGAGCAAAACAATCTCAGTCAAAAGGAAACAAATCAAACAAAGTGTGTTTTAAACTGTTATAATTGCTCAATGTCAATGACACGTTTATGCAGCACTCCAGTCTTGTGCAGAGCCTCCCCAAGAGGGAGTTGGGGCGGCAGCGGGGGCTGCAGGGGCTGCAGCAGGAGCGGCAGCAGTTTCCCACTCATCTTGAACCTATTTAAGCAAATAAATAATGTTATTAGGTTTTCCCCATACCATTAACTTGCAATAACAAATAAATATAAATAGATTAGATAAAGTTAATTGCAGACTACACTATATTGGACATTATCATCATCATCATCATATGATTGATCCTATCCCTGATTACAGGCACTGAAGAACTAGAAACAGTATGGCTACTTTAATTTTGAGACTTTAATGAATTATAAAGTGACTTCAAATACCTGTGCAACCCAGTTTTCTTGTGGTGGTGGTGCTCCAAAAGCAGGCGCTGCGGGCGGCGCGGTCTCTTCCGCCCACGAGGTAACCGGCTCCACAGGTTCGTTCCACTCCTCATGAACAGGTGGTGGTACATCAGGCTTGGCAGGTACAACGGCCTGCAAACAATGAAAATGTGTTAATTTCATTATATATATATATATTACATGAGTGCTTTTGGTGACAAAAGGAGCATAGATGATATTATAAATTATATGATAAAGAAATTACAAAATAATGTCAGTATTTGTAAATAATATTGATTATTTGAATCAATAATAATTGCTTTAATAATATATTAGAGTTAAACCTCCATAAGTTAGAAAAGGAATTTTCGAATAAGACTTCTGTTGTGGTTTTAATACAGCAAAGATAGCTCACAATAACAATGCTGGATAAAAGTAACAAATGCACTGTGCATTTTTTAATTGCTTTTATTAAGGCAACTTCGACTTGAAGAATAAATTTCAAAAGGAATGAATTAAATGTGGAAGCTAAGAATGAATTAATGGTAATGGTAGAAGCAGATCCATAAGTGATATCACCCACACAGATGTATTAACTGATGCTTATAGAGGAGCATATGAGCACCTTATAGCCCAATGCTGAAATAAGTGTATAATAAAAAAAGAGGTAAAAAAGAAACCATACCTGCTCCTTGGCTTGTTGCTCTTCCTTCTCACTTTCTTCAGGGTCACGGTAGAAGAACAAATCCACTACTACATCCCAGCGCTGGTCACGTGGGAGGACACCACGGAGCCTCAAAACTTCGCGAGCCAATAACCACCACATCAAACCAATGGAATGAGATGACTGAAAACAGAAAATTTATATTAGTACTCATCTAGGATGGCCGATATGCCCGATAGCCTAGTTAGTAGTGACCCTGAAAACCTCAGAAGAGTTGAGAATTCAGACAAATATATAAGACATGATGTTTATCTCCTACCAAGACGACACAGGGACTCCTAGTTTGGGAAAGGATAACATGTGTGATTGTCTAATACATCATATTATAATAATCATATCTCAAAACATTACCCAAAAGAAGTATAATTTTATATCACTATTTAATATTTTGAAAAGCAGTTTATTTAAAATATATAATTCTAGTGAGTAATAGTAGTGAGTGTAGTTTTATCAGCTCAGTCTCAAATCCGTTAATAATAGTTTCTTTTCTAATGTGTAGTATTCACATAAATACAAGAAATTGTTAAATTTACTAATAAATTCTTTTGTTTACCTACTTTCTTGATCCCATTCTAATGTTACTATGTCCTATAAACTAAATGGTCTGTAACATGTTATTAAGTCACACAAAAGGTCCAATAAATAAGGGAATATACCTTTAGCTTAGGGTATGGCATTTAGGATGCCTGAATAATCAAAAACCAAAAATAACAAATAAATATAAAAATTACCCAGGGGTAGAGAATTTTTGAGATAATAACATAACTGCAGAAACAGAAGTACACTTTTTAAACAGCCCTAAGATGCCAGCAGGTAAAAGTAACCATTAATGAGAAAGCCTGTTTACAATAATTAATTAGATAGGAATTTGTAAAAGTTATAATGATCTAAAATCCAATGTTTGATTTTTTTCTACATGCTCAGTTTATCAATATATTAATACCCTGTTTTATTTACCTTTGTATTGCAAGGTATAGCAATATCAACAAAGCGGAGTGGTGAGTCAGTATTGCAGAAAGCAATAACTGGAATGTTAACATAGGAGGCTTCCGTAATAGGCTGATGGTCTTGTGCAGGATCCAGTACAATCAACAGGCGTGGTTCTCTGAATGCAGCTTGGATCTATGGAAAAAAATAGTTTTGTTGTAAACTAACAGAAATTAAAATAATATGATAGGTAGATAATAATTTAATCAGAAAAGTAATAATCATTTCTGCTTTGACAAGCAGTCAGTGGTTCCTTAGTTTATTTTGTCATCATAATAATATATTGTTATGTTGTTGAGTTAGATAGTTTAAATTTAAATCTTCCAATAACAGTTTTATTACTCTGACTCTAGCAACAACTAAAATTAAAAAATTATTCATGTCTTTCATAAAATTATCAATGTTGAGCTAATTACTTTTATCAACCTAAAAAAATATTTACATCCTCAGAATTCTTGCAAAATTTGCTATTAAAATCTAAATGTAATCACAAAAGAGAAATGATGGCAGTTTTCTACCTCTTCCCCTTGTCGTTTTTTATCGTATTAGTGTAGAATTTGAAATATAAGATAATACCTATTGCCATCAGGTGAATGGATTGAAATAAAGAGTGGCATGACAAATTTAAGACATGACTGCAGGAAACTTACCTGGTTAGTGAAGGCACCAGGGGTGAAACGTCCAGCAATTGGTGTAGCGCCAGTATGTGCTGCGAATTTAAGCACAGCACGTTGTCCAAATGGTCTGGATGAAATAACGAACACATCAGCTGGATTTTCAATGGCAACCACTGCTCGAGCAGCTAACACAAGCTTCTCCCAAGTGCGACGAAGATTGATCACGTGGGTACCATCAGCACGGCGCTTGTAGACGTAAGTTTCCATCTGACAAATATGTTTGTGTAAGTAGGCACATTGAAAAATCCATAAATAAATAATAGTTGTATTTAGAATTCAGTTGGGAGAATTGATCCTCACAATGGTCAGAAAATTTATTTGGAACGGATTCTAATATCATCATCTTAAGAATAATATTACAGGATTTTGGCTCACGAGTGTAACAACACTAACCTGAAAGTGCACATTCTCAGACCCAAGATGGGTCGTCGCCGCCAGCATCTTTGTAACATCTTCCTCGTTGAGGGTTAAGACATCTAATCCTCCCGACATCGTAGCGTTTATTTGAGTTACGACTAAACCTGAAATACAGAAAAGTAGACATAAGCACACCGGTTGCATACAGAAATAAATATACTAAGTAAATTATTTACAATTGTATAAAACAAGGCCCAGAAAGACACATAGTTACTATGTGACATCAATTATTTAGAAGATTAAAACGATATCTCGAGATTTCAAATTATGAACTTACGCGTGTAATGCCACTGGGAGGCGATCGGATATAAAAGAAATGTCAATTTACTGTTTGACAGCTATTAATTTCGTAGCCAGTGATGCCAATGTTAATTTTCAAAATTCCTTAAAAACTTTATCAAATAACCTAAATTTGGAAAGTACAAAATCACGTTTCTCCTCTCATTCCTAACATATCAAGAAAAACAAAACAATCAATAATATCAGACTGATGGTCTAAAATATTTATTTATTTATTTTTATTCGGTTGTTGTTTTTAGCCATATCATTATTGTTAATATTTTCTTTAACTGATTATATTGTTAACGTCCCATTCCTCCTTTATATAAACTATACAAATACCGTATAATTAATTATACGGTATATGTAAGCGATTTTGCTTCCCTGTTTTAATGTTTTAAGACCACTGAATACTCTTTCTAAGGATTCTTACTTTTTCAAATGGCAACACAAGTAATAAGTATATAGTGAATTTAAATTTGGTCCGTCGGCTCACTCCCCCTCCACCCGAACCCGTCGCATGTGAGGGATACAAATATCCTCTCAGATTGCAGATGTACATGGGTAAACTCTTATCATCAAATGAGCCGTTAGCTCATTTTCCATGAAAATAAAACAAAAATTCTTGTATTTACGCGAACATTACACTTTTGAAAACTAACTACAATTTACTTATTTTATCGTGTTTAATTTTGTTTTCATATTCCCGATGTTTCAATTGCTTTACAGCAGCCGTGATTACTGAGGGACCGTTCGTAAATAATAGTACTAGTTAAAAAAAATTACTCCATCAAGGCCAAGTTAGTATAGGGTGAGCGCTGGAAATAACTAACTTCAAAATTAAATCACTGAATTCTGTGCTGGTATTCTTTGATTTAATTTTGAGATTTTGGGTTTGTGCCCAAAAAGTTTAAGATCTCAGAAGAAAAGTAAAAGGATTTCAGATAGCACATTTCCAGATAATTAACAGACGTTATGTAAAAGTTGTAAAACTTTTTTGAAATCCGTTAACAGAGAAAGTACGTAAAACATGAATTCTAAATGTAATGTTGTCCATTGTCTCGACTCACATTTTTCTAAATCAGTCGCTGATCTTGTATAGATGAAATTCTGTGAAGACTCTTTAAATTTATTTACCTTTTTGTCTATACATATTTAGCTTATTTTTAGCTAAGCTTGCTGAATCTGGATTGAGATTAGAAGTAGCATTTACGGCTTATAGGAAGTCTTCGTTAAATCATTTTTGGGTTTTCTTTTGCACTCAAGTTAAAAACTAAAACTAGGTGATAATACATTAAAACCTAACTCTGTACAAACATGTTTATGCCGATAAATTTACTATTAATATACCGGACTACTTTCACACGTTTCTGGAAACGAAGAATACCAATTCTGTTTCGTTTACAGAATCTATTGATAGCATCAGTTTACAAGAAATACTTAATATTTTTTTTTTTTTTTTAATTCATTGTCTTTCCTGTAGTAGCAGAAAAAAATCGAAGCTCTGCTACAAGAGTTCATTTGTAGTGAAAATAAAAATGTTTACGGACAATGTCCTTAAACTCACATAAGCGGCATTGCTAAAAACTATGACAAGCCGCCATCAAACCCGCCCACTGCAACGACTCGAAAGACAAGCAAGTGCGAATGCAGAACGTAGTTGATACACAACTTTGTCACTGTGAAGCAGTCATCAGTAGCTGGCCATTGACAAATGAAGCAACCACTGCAATAATGTTTTGCGTCCTTTGAATATTTGCGATTTGGAAGTGAAGTGAATATATAGCTATCATTTGTAGTAAAGATAGGTTAGCAAATTATACTCAAAGTTAATGATAATGTTTTCATTGACAAGGACGGACCAAGCGGCAACTGCTTTTTGCTGCGGGTCGAATAGGCAGGCTCGACAGGGGTATTAGCTCGACCTCACAGAATACCGGCGTGAGTGAAATAACCGGGGGTCGGTTCTCTCCTCTTCATTTTCCCATCCCACAGGTGCGATGACGGTCTTTAATGATATTTGGAGGATAAATATCTTTAAAGGCCGTCAACGCACCTGCAGCTCCTATGGTGTACGTGGGCAACGGTAGTCACTCACCATTAGGTGAACCGCTTGCTAGTTGGGCCCCCAAAAAAAATAGTTACAGATGGGAGAGTGCATACGGGTACTGGTGAAATGGTAAGAGCTGTGCGAAGTCTTTATCCACTGGAAGACGCATAGCAACTCCAACTACAAACTGGATTTAGCCCTGGCACTGAGGGTTTAGTTCCTAATTTAAGTTTCAATTCCTCTGGACATATTATCGGATCTTTCTCAGCACATTAACTATGGGTACTAGAAAATTTAATTACATGGCGCCATAATACTAATCGCAATGAATAATTTTGTAAGAAATGATGTGCATTAAATACTACATTTCTCGGCCTAATGGTCAGTGACAAATTCTAAATGCATAATTTTATAGAATCTAATTACTATATGACATACAATGAAATACAATGATATTTTTAAGTAATTCGGCTTTTACCTAACCAATCAAACTGCATTCTGCTAACACATATTCGATATTCACTATCTTACACACATTAAGAAAACATTGTATAATAAATACATTTATATTTAGTTAACGATCAATTACTCAAAAAGCACATCCGTTAAAGTAGCTTGCCCATTTTGTGTCACTAATGCTAGTTTGCACTCAGGGATATAAAACGGGAACTCTGATAAGGACATAAAATATGTAGCTGCATCTCTTATTTCTACAGGGATATTTTCATCTCAGCCTAAAGTTTTACCAATTAGAAGATATACAAGCGGTTTCATTATGTATAAAGAATTATATTTATGCATTGCATAAGTGGTTGGAATGAAAATGAAATAATTTAAAATAAATAGAATTTATTTAATTAAGTTACCTTAAGTAAAAATTAATCTTTTAACTTTTTATATTTCTGTACTAGCAGGCAAAGTCGTATCTGGCAACCTTAATAGATGCAATGTAGCCATATTTGGGGTTTTAACCCGGTATTTACGGGTGAAGAAATTAATATGGTTCTTTTTACTAAACGTTAAAGTATAAAATTGCTGTTTAATATTAAAAAATTCCAACACCTTTCTTTGGAAAAAATATATGTATTCATTTAATTGAAGTATTTACTTTATGCATTTCTGCTTTTGCGAAGAAAGATCATTTATGCCTCTTTATGATAGAACTCTGGGAATCTGGGCTGTAAAAAGTCTATTAAGGCATTTTGTACCGCTTCCTGAGAACAAAATTTTTCAGCATAGAGAAAATTGTCCAAATTTCTGAAAAATGGTAATCGATTGGGGCTAGGTATTGTAATGTTAAAACGATTTCTCCAACAAGGTGAGGTCACACTTTGGCCCCTTTTTAAGCATTTTTAAGTAGTTTAAAAATTACATTAAATTGTATCATTTTCACTTACTACTATTCACAAGATTTGCCTTATTAAGTTAGAAAATATATTCATATATTTTTTTGGATCTTAATCTTTATCTCCGTATGTTAATACATTTGGCAAAATCATTTAATTTGATTATTTGTCAATAATCAAATTAATAATTTTGAAATTAAGTCACTCATGAAAGATTTTTTTTATGTTGGCAATATTGATTATGTGAGTGTGACTGCTGACTGATGTATAGATAGACAGAAATCGGACAAAATTGTGTCGTGTATTTGCATTAAAGCCTAATTTATCGTTCTTTATTTAAGGAAAATGCAAGTATGATTACTTTACTTCCCTGACCTCAAGTGCTGTTGTTAGTATAATATACTTTGTGAGTTATTTTAGTACTGAGTGACATTTCGGTGAAGTGCCTAATTTTAACATGGAGGCTATAGCAAAACACGATTTCAATGCAACTGCTGATGATGAGCTGAGTTTCAAGAAAAATCAAGTACTCAAAGTAAGTTTTGTTTTAATTAAAGAATTATTCTATGATCCTCTCAAGTTGCGTGACAGATTCCTTCTAGAATTCTTGTTGTTACAGATACTAAACATGGAGGACGATATGAATTGGTACAGGGCTGAATTAGACGGCAAAGAAGGACTTATTCCTAGTAACTACATTCAAATGAAAAGTCATAGGTATGTAAGCAATTGTAAATCATAAAATATAACTCATCATTAAAATATGTAGTAAGATTTTTTTTACTTAGTTAGTGTTAAGAAAGATCATGAATTCACTGGGATTGAGAGCATAAAACTTAGACCACATTGGAAATCATCGTAGTTTACATTTGTATAAATCTGGAGTTGATGGCCTCTCTTGAAATAATTCTGTCATTCATTGAGTGTAATGGCAATATACTGGAAATTATGAATACTATAACATATTTCAAATATCTTAGAATAACAATATTACATTTTTCAGTTGGTACTATGGTAGGATCACAAGAGCAGATGCAGAAAAACTCTTAGCAAACAAACCAGAGGGAGGATTTCTTATTAGAATCAGTGAATCAAGCCCTGGAGACTTTTCTTTATCTGTAAAGTAAGTAAACACAGTGACTAATGTTTTAATATAATTTTTCTTTATCCTTTAATATATCTACTATCACTATGTAGCATAAAACAAAGTCCACTCATTGCATGTCTGTTTAAATCTCGAAAACTAGAATGGATTTTTTAGAATTTAATTTATGGTGTTTAAAATAGCTGTTTTCAAAAAGCTCAAAAATTAACCACAATGAATGTACACATTATTATCTAAACATCAAGTATATTAATTTAATGTATGGTAAAATTATATGAGTTTTATCTAAATGTTCATGTATTTACTTGAAAAAAGAATAGAACATAACATCCTCGATCATAGAATATAACATCCTCCTTAAAATTACTGTAATTACTTTGCATATTATATATTTTATGTACAATTTCTTTGCATATCTTTAGAGTTTGAGTTATATTTTTTAGTGATATAGATATAGTTGTATACCTTTTGAAAAACTTGTCCAATTGAGGTCATATTCTACAATATATCTGTTCTATTGAGACAATGGTTCATAGCTATGGTAGGAGCCGATAGGTGGTGCTCTGGTCGAGTTATTAATACATTTTTTTTCTCAAACTCATTGTGCCACCTACTGGAAAAGATCAATATATAATACATGCTAATCAATATTTTACACATATCTTTGAAATTCATGAGATATTCTTCATGAAACATCTTTTAGTTGTAGTAGAAGATTGAATACTAACATTCAAGAATAAGTGTTTTTTACTTATTCTGAAATTTCCTATTCCAAGCTCTGCTCAGCATTCTCAGTATTTTGCATTTCCGTTATAAATATCAGTCATCTGTTCGCAAATATCTAACTTTATGTAACACTTGCCATCCAATAAGCCATTTTATAACAACATAACCAGCTTAGATTGAAAATAAATAATCCTTAAAATGAACACAAATGTAATATTTTATTCTTATTTAGTATTTGCATTGATTTGTCTGATTTTGGGGGAATATTACTCTATTTACATGCGGAGTTTGCTTAAAATTTGCTTGCCAAGATTGAGTAAAATAGTGTAAAGATTGTCAATTTGTGATAAAAGAGTAAGAAACCAGTGAGTTACTTGGCAAGTGTTGAGAATTACTGCTTTTTGTTCAGTGTTAAGTATTTAATGTGGTAAACCCAATGTTGTTCACATTTCCACTATTTTTACTGGATGTAGGAATCACTTATCATAACAATAGGTATGAGGTGAATGGAATAGGCCCTCCACTGCATGTTGATTTCAATTCCTAGTTCTCGATACTTGCATAGTTTCTCTTGTATGGTTTTCTGTAAATTATTGGTGTTGGCTATTGCTATAGCAATGAGATAAAAGATTTGACTTGTTTTGTCATTGAGAATAATATCTGGTCTATTTGCTGAAACCATCTTATCAGTTACGGTCATTTGATTCCAGTATACTTTTTTGTTTTGTTGTTGTCCTTAGACAATGTGTATCTTAACAGATTCAGATATAATACAAATTAAAATCTGTATGCTAGGTGACTTGACATTCATTTGGCTGTAGTTTAGTGAAGTGTAGGTTTAGATTTGGAAGATTTTGAATGAAAATATAATATAATATAATCTAAAATTTGTGACTTGTTAATGATGAAGGTTTTTAATGTGTACAATCAGCTGCCTTCTTTTCATGGAAGTGTAACCTTTGTGTGATGTGTACAGTCATGCAAGCTTATGTATTTTTTTTTTCAAATTGTTTAATTATTACAATATAAAGAGATATTATACTGCTATAAATTTAATCTTTAAAATAGTTACCAGGAAACTGTCCCTGTAATACAACCATAACAGGTGTTTCACATTAATATATCTCTATTAGTTTGGTCTTCAAATTAACTCAAGTATGACCTATGACATAATTGTTGAACACTACAGTGCAGTGAGTAGGCCATAAACCATATTGCAAAAATGAGTATGACTACTATATGTATGTCAATACATACTACATAATATGGTTACAATCAATCTTAATTAATTATGAATGATATTTATAAGCATGTTTTGCTTATTGACCAAGTATGATGATGTTTGGTCATAATAATAATTCTTAGTAAATAGAAAAAAGAGATGGTAATAGAAGTTCAAATGTTTATTATTTAAATGAAGTGAAGTCTGTATGGTACAGAGAGATTACAATTACGACCTTCATTATCCTTGAATAGATTTTTGGGTTACTAACCCTGTAAAACGTGTAGTTTTTTTATACATGAGACAATACCTTAGTTACATGCGACCCCGCGGGAGCAAGGATGCGTTATGTCGAGGTGTCACCGACTAAAGCCACACGGTGTTTCATCCTCATCGCCCGCATATCGATAGGGCTGGGGAACGTTCTCGCAGACATTCCGCGCACAATTCACACAATACAGCCTGCTAGCTGGCAGATAAGCATCTAGCACCTGACTAATAGCGAGTCTACTTCGGAGTCGCAACTCAATCTAAGCTGCACTGTAATGTAGTACAGCGCTCCCGGATACGAGTTCGATTTCCGCATGGTACAAATATTTATGTGGACTACAAATAATTGTTCCTGGTCTGGGTATTTCTTTATGTGCAATTTATGTGTGTAAACGGCCTCTGCGAGACAGGAGAAATTCCTATAGTGTGTAACTTTTTTTTATTATTACAAAGAAAAACTAACTTAAAATCACATGGCGTCCGACAGATGGCTGATTCACTTTCTTACACGCCAGATTGAAAATACAAAGACCAATTTTGGACACTACCGTCTCAGGTGCGTGGGGTATCCTATAGAGCGATCGCCAACCAGCCTGCCAAGCGTGGCGGTTATTATGACAATGCCATTGAGAGGCCTATGTCCAGCTGTAGAATTTTGACGGGCTGATTAATGTGAAGAAATGTATACATATTTATGCTTACGTTATCAGTGTTTACTGCTCTTCCTAAAACTTGAGGATTTTTACTGTAAATGGAAAAGGAGAACATTATTTCGTCCAGAACTCCTCACAATGCACCTTTTGTTTTCCCTATCTTTCATTTTGTAGTAATATATAAAAACGTAATTGTATTTCGTTGTGCAGGCTAATTTTCATGTCCAGTGGACGTCGGTCTCAATCGTGAGATCGTATGCATAGAATCATTTTTTTTTTATTATTACAAAGAAAAACTAACTTAAAATCACATGGCGTCCGACAGATGGCTGATTCACCTTCTTACACGCCAGATTGAAAATACAAAGACCAATTTTGGACACTACCGTCTCAGGTGCGTGGGGTATCCTATAGAGCGATCGCCAACCAGCCTGCCAAGCGTGGCGGTTATTATGACAATGCCATTGAGAGGCCTATGTCCAGCTGTAGAATTTTGACGGGCTGATTAATGTGAAGAAATGTATACATATTTATGCTTACGTTATCAGTGTTTACTGCTCTTCCTAAAACTTGAGGATTTTTACTGTAAATGGAAAAGGAGAACATTATTTCGTCCAGAACTCCTCACAATGCACCTTTTGTTTTCCCTATCTTTCATTTTGTAGTAATATATAAAAACGTAATTGTATTTCGTTGTGCAGGCTAATTTTCATGTCCAGTGGACGTCGGTCTCAATCGAGATCGTATGCATAGAATCATTTTTTTTTTTATTATTTTCTAATTTTTTTTTCTTAATGTTTAACACGGGTAACACCGGGTACATCAGCTAGTAACTAAATAATTTTGGAATTGAATAGTAAATTGCGTGCGGACGTGTACGCCAATGCGTCAAACAATTCTATTCAAAGTTAAATTTGTAGTAAAAAGTCCGTTTTGCACCTCGACATGTGACTCACCGTCTTTATCGAAGTAATTTTGTGTGAAATTATTAGTATTATATTTCCTTTACTGCATATTCCGTTTATATATCATGCTAGATTATTGGAATCGTTAGTCATTCCACATGTTCATATGTTGTAACGACGAACCTATTTTTTTTTTACGTAAATGATTTTCTTGTACGATTTTAAACCAGTTCTTTGTCAAACAGTATGAATCAGCCTTTGTGGGGAGAGAATGTACGGAAACCAGTTTTAATCTATTGCAGACTCATATAATTTAGTGTGGTATTTGTTCGGACAAATATATAAAAACACACAAACAAATTGCACTATTTTAAAATCAATAATTTGCTTTATTTTTATGGCGGATCGATAACGATTGCAAAAAAATTATTTATTATTTGCCATTTTACCTTTTAAATTTTCAATATATTGCACTCAATTCGAAATTAGCCGCAAATGTTGCCATTCCCTTATATTTTTCCTGGTGTTGATTCACGCTAACGAACTTCTCGACATGTGGGCACTAAATTAATATAAAAAACAAATATAAACGTTCATGAACAAGAAAATGTATACATTGAAAACTGCCAACATTAAGGGAGATAGATATTGCTGAAGCTGTCGCTTGGTGATCGTATGTTGATAATTCTGGAGAATTCTGCTGCCTGTAATATCTTGACTTACTTATTTCTTTCGCCCATTACAACATCTATAGAAAAAGGCGATGGAATTACGGTACCACCGACGTTACAACCTCGTTCTCTAGCTTATCTAACATGTGCCTAACCTATCGTTGCTTTGCATGAAGTAGGACTGTGGTTAAGCGATAGCATTAAACTATGCTGGTCTGGATTGAACTGTTTGAGCCGTAAAACAATATTATTAAAATTACGAGTATTCGCAATTTGATGCTGATTTATTGGCCTAATCGTTTGTGAAACGAGTTCAATTGGCCAGTTGTAAATTGTTAAGAGTTGAATTTAAAAATAGAATTGTATTAGAAATTATTTTTATTTTGAACAATCTTGATTCTTTCTTAATAAACTTAACACTGACAGCTAACACAGAGAGAAATATTAAGAAACAAAAGAAATTCTAATTACGTGCTTTACTTCAATGCGGTTTTAGTTACTAAAATACTTTCGGCCGCGATTAATAAGCTTCCGCACGCGGCTTCACCAGCATGGAGAACACTCTCGCTGCTTTCCTTGTATAATAAGTATCCTAAGTAAAGTGTTCTTTTCAAGGTATATCCATTATAAATTTCATAATAATCGGTTTAGCCTTTTATGCCTGATTTAAAGACAAATATCCAAACAAACATGCTTTCAAATTATAATATTAGTAGGATATCCTTTAACTATTTATTATCCAAAAGTTTTATTTTAACACAATTAGACGAAAAATTCTAGTACGTTTAATTATATTTTTGTATTCAGCTTATTGAAAACGTTTTACCGATTTCGTGAAATTTACATATTCGGTTAGCTTTTGTACCAGAAAGTGTATGCCTTTCATATAAGAATACCGAGAAGAAGTGCTTGTATATTTTAATAAGTTTATTTATTTTTTTACTAATACTCAATTAAAATAAAACCTTGTGCATTTGCAATTCAGTATCTAATAGCGAACGTAAACGCGTTAGTTACGGAGCCACCATGACTTTACTAGTAGATTATGCAATTCTGTAGTTTGTTTGCGCCCTTGATTGATTATGACCTCGAATTTTCATAAATTGTCTTTTCTATTTTACTGATACGTACAATTTTAATACAGACTGAATGTTATATATTACTTAATTTATTATTCATAGAATACAAGATACTACAAGAAAATGTTTCTGTTGTCAATATGCTAGTCAATCAAAATCCTTATGCTCCATTTCTTAGAATTAAATAATTTATTTATTGAGTATTTGTGACAAAGTTAATCGAATTATAGCATTTTACTATAGCATAGATACATTGATTTTGACGTAAAGACGCAGGTATGAGTTACTTCTAATGGGTCTCAGAGAAATAATAAGTTTGGCGTGACGTCTCTTATATAAGTCGCCCGCAATTAAAATTATTAATTAAATAAACACAAATGGATGAACAATGTACAGTTGTCAATCTAATTTAATTATGGAACATAAAAAACATGACTGATAAGGTCGTCGAAATTAAACAATTTTATAAAAAATCCTTTTGTTATGTTATATTTTACGTCGAAATTATATTTCTTACTATAATAATATGGCTTGAACGGATATCCACGATGTCTACATTGTTCATTTATTAAATTTCATCGGCATTATCGGCAGATTTTCTAAACCAGTATCCTACTATTACATGTAAATGTGAAAGTCTGTATCTTTGGATGTTTGTGGCTCAATCATGACTAAAGGATTGATCGGATTTAAATACAATTTGACAGAGAGGTAGATTACAATAATGACAAAGATCAAGTAGTAGCCTCTATGTTCGATAATAAAAGAGAAACTTTGAAAAATTTCTCAACTCCTATGCACGACAATGATAGTGATGCAATTGATGATACAAAAGTTAATGAAACTGACGAATATAACGAAACTTTTGTCATTGATCAAAGCTGATTTCCCGAAGTTGTTAACCAAGACTTAATAAATAAAGTACCAGTGATTGAGTGAAATTTAAGGAAGAAAGAAGGGTACATTGGACCATCATCATTATTATAATTTACAGCACGTCATAGCCAGCTCAACATAGAATTCCCACAAGCACGGTTCTGAGTCCGCTTCGTTCAACGAATTACCGAAACACTGCATAGGCAGTCCTACACTGTGTTTGCTTGTACTAGGTGTCACTCAAGACCCTTCATCTTGCAATGATTGTCAGTTCTGCGAGCTATATGCCCGGCCCATTGATAGGCTATGTCAGTTATCCTAGTAGTTCTACTGCAGAAATCGTTGCAGATTCTATTTCACTATTTCACAGAGAATCATAGAGCATCACGGTTGCATAGGGTCATATTGAAGTTTTAAGGTATGCTCAACGAGAATATGTAGGTTCCCAGTTTAGTTCGTTCGCTTAGCTCACACGGCTCGCCCGTTTTTCTAACCTGTAGTTAAGTATAACATTAATTTTATTTACTCGTAGATTTAATTGATTTAGTTTATGACATAAACGTAATTCAGTGAGGTTTCAACGAAATTTAATTCAATACTAAACGTCTGCATAAATTAAGGAACTTTGTCTCAAAACTTTGCATAGTAAGTTCGTTGACGCATTCTCCTTGATTATTAAAAACCTATCCTATCCGCAGTTTCTATTATGTCATACTTTAAGAGCCCACACACCAGTAATGGTCCACCGACATTAATTCCTTGAACGATTAAACGATATGACCAGTACTAGTTGTGTATTTTTTAAATGCCGCTATTCGTTCTATCAAGTTCAATGGGTTTTATGTTCGACACAAACAAATTTTTATTTTATTTTTTACAAAAAATGGTCACAAAGCAAAGTTTTATGCAGGTATTTTGCGAGTGTTGTCTTTCCGCTGTCGAGTGGGCAACTAACTACACCTGCAGCAATATAGCACTACCACATAAGAGTATAAAATGTAAGGTAAAATAGGTCTATTAAACGCGGCAATTACTTGTAAATCTTCTCAATTTGATAATGGTATATTATCGAAATATTTCTAGAAATATTTACTTGAAAAGTTAAATCCCAACGGACTTAATTTACGTATATCTTGGTTTCACTCAATCACCGTTGGGTCTAATTCTAATTAACGTGGCAAGTCATCTGGAATCTAAATTAAAGAACTATAAAGTCTTATAATACTATAATGATATAGTCCTAATCGGGAGACCTAATACTATTTCTTCTACCCTTACCGCGCGATCCTCTGCAACCACTCAGTGCAGCACACCGATTTCACGCCGGTGCTATGTACTAATACTATTCCTCTCCGCGCGATCCTCTGCAGACACTCGGTGCAGCACAGCGTTTTCACGCCCGTGCTATGTACTGCTACAGCACGCCTATTTCAAGCCGTTGCGTAGTGTTATTTATATACTATTTTCGCCCCGAGCAAAAAGTGTAGGTATAGATACTTGATAACGGATTGGCACAGCGGTCAGTGTATCTAGATAGTGAAAAATGTTGGGTTCCGCAGATACATTTCTAGACCAGAGAGGGATTAATATTTATGGAGTATTTATAGAGACCTTATTTATGTACGACATTATTGAGAATAATTTTACGTCAATATATGTTTCTTTCGTCGATGAATCGAACACACACTTGTCTCAATTAAAGGGCGAGATCATCCTTATGATACGTACATATTTTGACTAATTTTTGGTGCTGAATTCAGTACAACGACCTAGTGACCTACTCCTGCTGAGCGCGCGGCAATAATGATGAAACAAACCGATAGCGCTTGCTAGCCTTTCGGGACGCTGCGGTGGGCGGAGTAAACCACTCTGTCAGAACTTTTTGTGCATTATCGTTTTATTGGCGGCTCGTCTTAGCTATTACCTACAACACCGCGTACGTGAGTGTAAGGACATTGACCGTAAATATTTTTGTTAGTACTGCTGATGATACTACTTATATGACGGTATATGTATTTTATCTAGTCCGAAGAGAAGAAGAGCAACCATCCTCCCACAAGTGCATGCTCTTCGTCTGCCCAAAGCACCTCCATCACACAAATCACCAACACCCGCAGTACACCCTTCGTTAGGTAGCATACGCCACCACGGTCGAAAACTCGATACTTGTTTTGGCTCGCCACACGGTTTCAACCGCTAAGAGCATTTGCAGAAGCGGAATTGTGTAAATAGCTTTGTCTTTAAACTTTTTTTACACATCATTATTCCAGATATAAATTTGTTATCATCTGTTGTCCAGATGTCCAGACGGTGTTCAACATTTCAAAGTGCTACGCGACGCGTCTAGCAAATTCTTCCTTTGGGTGGTGAAGTTCAACTCACTGAACGAGCTCGTGGACTACCACCGCACGGCCTCAGTCAGTCGCCTGCAGGACGTGAAACTAAGAGACGTGGTGCCTGAGGAGGTAAGATCTGCTATTTCTCGTTACTATATAGTAGATACTTGTGTTTACATACCGATATATACATACATTTATATACTTAGTTATGTAAACATGTGTATAAAATTAAATATGTATACATATTGGATGATTTTATCGAATTTTACCGACATTGTAGCAGACTGGGTAGTGTAGCTCTGCAATAAGCGTTACCGCCTCGAAAAGTTTATTACCTGAACGGAGCTATAACTTGTTGCCGTTCTTGTACAAAACTGTCAAACGATTGTTCTCTATCAATTTCTCGGAGCATCAGTACTAATGAAAGAAATAGCTCATGTATGTTTGGCAACGTCGCACTGTGTCTAATGCGTGTCAGTGTATGACTTACTAGTCCATCGAAAAATTGCCGTTTGGTGAAATTATTAAAGTAATATATTAATACATCTTATTAGTCTGGAAATTTTGTGAAAAAGTATTTTTTTGTATGCAGCTGTTTTGTTCCTCTAGAACAACGAAAGGAGGCGTAAATATCTAGAATTGTAATTTCATACATAAATAACTATTTTATCGTAAACTAAGTTATGGCGATTTATTTAAAAAAATTGATAAACATCAAATATTTACATGGTATCAGTGTGTAAGGTAAGACTTAAATTTATAAAAAAAAAAAAAAATTATTTGCGTACAAAAAATTAACATGCATTTGAATCTCTCTCTCCGTCTAGCCTAGTAAGTATAGTCCGTCCAATAGTAATAATTGGTCCCAATGCTTAATAGATTCGTTCTCCTTTCGGACTCTGAGCTCGCTTATGGCAACAGTTATTCGCTATTGGCCAGTGTCAAAGTATTATCAAACACAATTTTAACGCTACGCGAGAGTCGTGCTTAGAGTAACCGGTTACTTGAAAGATTGTAAATATTATTAGTAAAATGATACCAAACTTTTTCTAAGGATTTTGTGGAGTGACGGAAGCAAAACGCTGTGACTATTGGCCCCAATTGGTGGTACTCGTACCTTTGGCGTGACGAGCTGCTAATTTTTCGATATTTATACATTGAATTTTTAATACTTAAGTATATTCACCGCGCAGGGCAAGCGGGGAGGTGAGCGCAGCACCCTCGCACTAGTGACACGTTACTAGTCTGTGGGATTTGGGTTGGGCATATTTGAATCGCTAGCCTCGTTTGTTAGCTAGCAGGGTGCACCACGTGCAGGTAAATTTAATATTTGGAGAGAAAGATGATATCATACTGGAAATTAATTGGAACCCAGTGGTTTAGACATACTACCTTAGTACTTTATCAGCAACCTGTTACTCGATAGTATAATTAAAAATTATTTAAATCTAACGCCGCTCTCATAAATCGTACAGAAAATACTTTACTTATAAGAAACTCTACGAGTAATATTGTGTAAAAATACTATACTGTATTCTTTATCAGTTGGTAAACATTCCTCTATTGCGTATCATCAATTATAGCTATTGCGTATCATACTATAGTTAGTTTATATGTATCCATCGCTTTAAACTTTAGACGCTGCAGCACAGCAGGTAAGCAACACTAATGTCTGTCTAGCAATTTATTAACATCTGAGACTCTGCCACCTTTCGGAGACCACATTTGTTCATAAATCGACCTCTTCTAAATCTTCTTGACAAGTTGGGGTGATGAATGTAATATCTGATAATGCAACCATCGCTACATTAATTTCACTACTTAATTTTGTTTTGAGCCAATTGTTTTAATCTAGAGGCGATGTAGCTTTGTATGGAATCGGCGAAGAGTATAAGCAAAGACCAGTATGCCCTTGTGAGACTCCACATGCATTTCATATTCTAACTCATAACTGAAAAATATTTTAAAACACTGTTAAGAATCTATTCTCATTGCAATGTTCAACGTACCGTAAACGTGAAGAATGCTAAGATAACCTCGGAAGTAAAATTGTTACGAGTCTGACTTAGTGTCTACTCGAATCACTATGTTTTGTCAATAATAACATTGTTTCATTTTGTTTACTTTGTATAGAGATAAAGAGTAGAAATGGTGTGAGAGACAAGCCAGTTGAGTTTATTATTGTGCTTAGTTCACTACTATTTTGAACAAAATTATCCTAATAATCATCGGACATAAAAGTAAGGTCACGTAACCTAACACCTAAGTAGGTATTATTATTTTTATTTAGATGATACTTTATATTTAATTATAGTAACAAGACCACTTGACTACACCTTATTACCTACCTAGTTGGAAGAGAAGAAGGAAACCACACTCCCTCCCACTCTGCACTCCTACCTCTACCACACCAGACATACCAACTTTAATAACTAATACACTGCTTGTTTATTGGTCTGACTCTGCCTTGGCTCTGAACCGCCTTGATGAAATATAGAAAGTTATACCAAATATGCCCTAAAATGCCACTTAAGGTTTTGTGCTAGCCTTTATTTTTATTGGATTGGGGTAAAAACTAAACTAAAAATAACCTAACAGTCCACCTGGTAACAACCAGTCGCTACTGCAGCCCATGGACATATGTAAACAACTTCATTCGGTTACAGATGCATTTTCACCCCTGTGAGGTCTGACATGGAATATATATATATATCCCTATATCCTTTTGGCTCCTTGGATTTTCCTTAACGAGTCCTATAACTCAACCAATGAGGAGGGCCTGATCAAAAGGAGAAGAGAATTTTTTCTTAAAAATTTGTTTTTGACAAAAAATAAATACATAATGTTAATTAAACTCCTAACGAATAGTTGAATTACTATTTGTTGAAGAAATTTCTCGCTTATGTGCAATTTTAGGCGTACTGATTTGCGCTTAAGCGATAAATTCAAAGTTCGAAACGAGGTGTTAGTAGCATCACTTTAATTAAGTCTATATGAAAACGATGCATGTCTGATGAATAAATAAAATATGGTTATGAAAGTCCGACAGCCCCTAAGACAGCTTAAGGAAATCTTATGGCATCGTCAACATCTTAAAAATCTATTGTAGAACGTTTATAGACGGCTGTCTTGCATTGGGGTTTGTAGGCCTATACTGCCTAGACATCCAAAATGTTTCATCATTATTATAAAATTAATGGTACTAAATTTTCCTTATTCAATAATTTGTGTAACGGACATAAGTAAATTCCTATTCTGTACGTCACGTATCCATTAGTGCAATGTTTACGTACTACATATTGGTCCGTAAAAGCGTTCGCGGCTTTGTAAATACTGCGGCCGCTACGACCCTGATAAAGTTACCAAAATAACCCCGTTAGCTGAATACCCATAACCTCCAGCTACACAGCAAACCAATACTTATTTTGTCAGTTGTGGCTGCTCCAAGTGTGGACGAATATTTACTTTTCACACCTCTGCCTACCCCGTGAGGAGACACAGGTGTGAGGTTTATGTTGTGTGAAGTCGTTTTGATCTAATGTCATACCGGCGGGAAGAAAAAGCATCTTATGCTTCTGCGTTTCATTCGGCGAGTGAGGTTACCGGAGGCCCCATCCCTCCTCCTCCTCCTTCCCCAAATAGCATTAAAGACTGGCAATGCACCTGCTGCTCTGGTGTTACAGATACATATACATGGGCGTCGGGAATCAGATAAGCATCTTACTCGTTTGCCTACATTCCCATAATTTTTTTTTTTTTTTGAGAAATAGTAATATTTATTTTAAATAGTAAAAACAAAGAAATTGTAATTAATCTTTGTTATGTAAAATTGTTAGATACCATTAGGAGTTGACATTAATAAAATAAATAAAATCAGAAAAAAGTTATTCCTGAAATTTTCCATTTATTATTTTCTGGTCGACAAAATGCGTGAATCTAAGGATGACATTCGATACATTTTTAATTTTTTTTACAAAAAAAGCAAAAATGTGCTACCCTACCCAAGCCGCAAACAACATTTGTACTGTTTATGGACCTTTTAGGCTCACATAAATATAAACAAAATACAGCATCTCAGTTAGAATATGGCTTGTACAAAGATGTTTACACTCTACGAGGTTAAATCTAAAAGTTTTTTGACAATAAAACGCCAAAAAAATCATTCTTCTTCGTAATCTTTAAACTACTTAAATTTTCTTATTCTCAGTCAACATTCCACGACGTTTTTCTTTGATTCCGTCACGTAGTTGGGGTATTAAACTTGCGCAGTAGGCACCTGTTACAGTTTTTCCTTTCGGTAATTAATCAATAAAGATAATTCCTACACAATCCAAGAATACAGACGCCATAATTTTGCTTGCGATCGGAACAAAACACGCTTTGCTTTTTCGTTTCTGAGTCGTAAATGCCACGTCCCGTCCATGGTTACGAACGGTGACAAATTATCCGAATCTCTTCGGTTAGCGTTCGTGGCACCCATATTGCCGAGACTTTTTAAACCCCTGTCTCTTTAAATGGAATGAACACTAACAAATTAAATCTTTAGGTTCTCTGCGAGATATTTTACAGAATTTTTCTATTTTACAATACTATTTTTCCACTTTTTCAGCATTTTCTTCGTTTACGGTCGACCGGAACGAGAATCATCTTCACAGCTCGATCTACCTCTTTGTTATTCAGCTGTCTGGACTTTATCTCCCCATGTAACTCGTTTTTATTCAATCTGCTACTTTATCAACTTGGTATGCAAAATAATAAAGTTAAAACGACAAGTCCTAATCTATTGACTTAAGTAAAGTTGCAATGTTGTTTCTGGCTTCTTGCGCTGATAAACTTGAGGATCATGTCTCACACGTCATTGGCGATAACCACAAAACGCCATTAAGGAAAAGAAAGAATGAATTGATATCGACGCTAGCGCCACTCTTCTGTACGAAAAAAACACGCAACACGAATGGCGTGCAGATCTCGCTAAATAAATCTATTTAATGAATACTATTGCTTTGAACTCGTTAATAATACGCTAATTCTTATTTCCTGTGATTGTGATGTCGTGTAAAACCTCTCTTCACAATGGCTAATATCTGTGCCAATTGCTCTGGCCAATGCCAATATCCATCATGTTGGCGCGCAATCTTTGGTGTTCTCGGGGTTTCAACACAGATCAAAGGATGTTGGCGGAATGTTAGTCATCGCGGCCACACATTGGCACCTACATTTGTTTCCATTTATTTTTTAACCCTGTTACTATATACGCAAAAAATGTAAATATAAGCTGTTAATAAAAAAAAACATCAGCCGTCACTCACTCGATATAAATTTTTTATGCGCGCTTCGACTTCCGCTAATAAATATTATACTCAATGTCGTCCGCGCATTGGTCTGAATCGACACAAACTGAATGACCTTCATCCATCGTCTGGATTGATCACAAATTGCTGGTATTGGCACAGATGTTGGCCATTGTGAACAGGGGCCTTTACGAAGAGAAGAAAAGCCTCACGATTGGAGACACAGGAAAGCTGCAAGAGACTCTACCAGCCCATGAGGTACGTGGCTCTTCATAGTAAACGAAAAGCTCCTTCTTTCCAATTTTCCTACGCAAACGCATCATGCACTCTATTTGGGACAACTCTCTACTCACTCTATTTTCGTGCATGTAACACGTCGAAATGTGACGAGTACAAATGGCAGCGTAATAATATTTTGCACGTAAACGCATATATTATAAAGGAAAAACTACAATTACTGGTTTAATCCGATAAGAAATGAACTTTATGTATCTTTATAAATATAATGAGTATATTCGCATTTCGCTATTAAATTAATTCCTTTTTCATTATTTTAAATAATTTTATTCATTCACATAACTCATTGGCCTTCGCATTTTCTATATTTTGAGCATCTAATAGTACCAAGGACAGGTGTCGAACGCACATTTAACATTATATCATCTACGCTTATTTCTTATTAACATTTCTTAATAACACTCGCATACTAAATTCAACGCATATAACTGCAAATATTCGACACTAGTGAAATATTCTAAATGCCACCTAAAATTTACATTCATATTCAACTTCTTTATCCAACACCTTATTACCATAATTGCTGAACGAGACGGATTATATAGCCGCATAGAGAAATTATTTCGCAAGGACAAAGAAATGTAACTTACTAATATTAAAAACATTCGTCCTCAATTTAGCCAAGTTTTAGATAATTATAACGCTTTGCTTGTCACATAAAACGCCAACGTCAAAGTAGACTATACTACACTTTCCGACTTTGAAGATCCGCTTCTAAATTAAAAGTAAATTCTATAACCCTCGCTAAGCTTAGATTACCACCATCAAAGTCGCTACGTTGGATGGTGTTACTCGAAATTGGCATTAATTTCACATAAGTTTCAAGTCGAATATTCGATAATTTTTTAATTGGCTTCCTAATGACGACAAGTTATATTTTTTTAAGTAAAATAACAGTTAAAGCACAGTATATTGGCAGTATTATATTACACAAACGTCCTGAAAATTGTCTGTCAATATGGGACTTTGGTCTATCGCTTAAGATACGCGTACTTTACTTTCAACTTATGACAATCAGTTGATTAATTAAATCAAATCCCCACTACAGTTACAAACTGTCGTAATTATTAGATAACTATGATATTAGATAGTCTTGACGTTGGTTTAACGCATTAAAAACCAATTAAAAACAAAGCTTATTTTAAATATTGTACACGCTTCTGAAATGGAATTCCGTAACGATAAAATACCTTCGTTTGATTGTTTCGTTAATTTTATTCGTAGTCAATGTGAAATCCGGAACTCGCTTTAAAAAGTTAATTTAATACTACGCACGCTAATGCACATAATCGGTCGCAAATCTCCAAGTCCCCTCGCCTACAATTCCCGTCGCAAAATACAGTCCTCCACGCATTTTTAACCTACAGAGGTAATTTAAAAAATAATAAATCCATTTGTATTATGTGTAACGAAGACAACCACTTCCTGTAGTAGTCGTTTAGCCGTGTAGTCCATTTAAATGTTTGCCCGCGAAATGTAAAATTCAATTTAAAAAGGGAAAAAAGATTGCGTTAATTGTCTAAGTTATACAGTATTTAAATTTAATTTACCTAACAAATGTGAAACTTCCTATATAACTCGCTGCTACATTTTGATAATTCGTCTTATGATAATAAATGTAATTCTAATAATGACACGCCAAATAATACTACGCATTCTTTAACTTCTGTGGTCGACTGTTAGTCCGAGCGCATACCATGCTTCGCGAACGACAGTACTACTGTCGACAGCGCGAGTGTGTGTTGGTAACGAAGTTCACAACTTCGTAACCGTTCACTTATCGATAACGCGTCGCAGTATAATATTATAACAAGAGCTAATTGTAAACAATTAAATTAAATATGATATCGCTTTCTAGTTCCTTAGTATAATGCATTCGTTTATCCTCGAGCCCAATAACGGGGTCAGGTAAATTTAAGTATTAGTTCAACACATAAGAAATTAAATTATGCCATAAGCGCTTTAGTTGTTGATTAACAGCATAATAGACAGGTTGCCAGTGGAAGTTTGTGGACTCGTCTGTTGTGTAGCACCCGGTAAATGTTCCACTCGCAGACCCGCGCTGGCATAAGCCAGGCGAGGTTAATCTTTTATTAGGAGCTCAGTTATTTCCATACTTATTGTTAGGAGGCAAGATAATTTCACCCCCTGCGCCGCCCGAGGTTGAAACCGTTTTATGTTTGTATTTATGCGTTCTACCGCTATTGATAATAACAATAGTAGTTCATTACAAGATTGTATTAGTTCCCACTCGCATAAAAATAATAATAACGCTTCATTTTTAATTACGCTTATCGAAGGATCTTCTTCTAGTTCCCGAACTTCAAACATTTTTATGCCGCAAGATGATGAACGTGAAAATATATTTCCACTACTATTTCTTTAAATATAAAACAAAATTGCAATCCGTGTTTGTTTGTGTATTATTATGTACAATAAAAAGCACGCACATATCCTCATATGTCTTATGTGATAAAATCGGAAAAAAATCAGTTTCTCCGATAAGGCACATTTGCAATACACACAGGCCTGAAAACCAATTAGATATTTTGTGTAGCACAAGTATTGGCCTCCGATAGGATTCGAACTTAGACCAAAGACCAAGGCAGATGTAAGCAGACGACTACGACACGTGTCATAACTGCATTCATATCTTACTTAAAGCAATTGTCGTTGATATTCTTCAATTATTCAAGTCTGTGACATGTGACGACCTTGTTACGTTGAAAAAGTTGTAAGGCTCGACGCACAATGTTGTTTAATGGTAATAGTTACATAGGAAATTATCGAGTAAAATCGTTTGTTATACTTTACTCTGTTCAGAAATAGGATAAGCACCAGTTTATGCTCAGCAAACAAGTGAAATGACTGGGCTTTTTAATTTATTTTTTAAATTGTATAAATGTCTGCCCACCTGATGGTAAGTGACTACCGAAGCTCATTCTTGCAGTGCAACACCCGCGACTGTTATAAAAACAGTAATACTAATAACCTACATAGTATTGTTGATCGTAGAGAATAGATTCCTTTTAGTGTTATAATTATTTAATGAAGTTCTGTCGGTTCAGTTATAAACCGTGAACATCTTGGTATAAGGTCATAAGATTTCCAAATATTCTCTCCGTTTACAGATGTTGGTCCAGGCGTTGTACGATTTTACTCCGCAAGAGGCCGGAGAGCTGGAATTTAGACGAGGGGACGTCATTACTGTAACTGACCGCTCCGATCAGCACTGGTGGCAGGTATGTGTTGTCATAGGGATTTTTGTTTTTCATTTGTTCTATAATAAAAAGTAGCAGTCTGTAAATTCCCACTATTAGGTTAATGCATCTCAAATGTTTGATAGAGGCGGGTTGGCGAACTTCTCACGTTCTCGATTTTTTTTTTCGTAAATATTCTTTACTATGTTTTCCTCGCCGCCTAGCACATGGTAAATTCCAACCTTAATATTGCTATTAATAGTTTCAGTTGGGCCGGCAACGGAACGGCAATTATATGGTACATTTGATTTAGTGTCCTAATTATCCTTGTAAAGGGGCACTCTCTCCTTCCTACTATTGACATTAATGAATCGACAAAGTCAGGGAAAGTGAAGCCTGTCGTGGCAACGTGCATTTGTGTTGTTGTTTTTCGTTGGTGGTTGTGGGACGAAATGACGAGGCACAGCTTCAGCAGAACTACCTCTTAAAAAGTAATCTTTACAGGGAACTGTTAACTAGTGCCATAAGAATTACCAATAACTATAGAAGCGAAACTCTGGCGCCAGACACCATGAAGGTCACGACAATAGCTTGCCGTCTCGCTTGTTTGTTTAAAAAACAAGTCTAGCGAGGGTTTGCGTCAGCTCGCTCTCGCACGCACCGACGCTAATAATTATATAGAAATAAACAGTTTTGGTTTTATAAGTGAACTTAGTTAACAGATTTTAATTAAAACTAACACCACAAATCTTATAATAAGCTATTTGATTATCATATTTACTTTGTTTATCTGTATTAATTAAAAAAAATGAATATTCATACAACCGTATCAAATTGCAGCAGAAGTCCACTGCTGAACATAGGCCTCCCCAAAAATGCAGTTGCACCTTACTTTTTTAAATAAGTAAAACCACACTTTTTATCTAATAGATAACGTAAAAAATGTTTCGTAGAAGTAGGTGTTTATAACGCGGCGTTGGGCACTAAGGAGTTTCCTTTCTATACTTATGCTTATGTTATTGTCCATATATTCTTTATCCGTCTTTTTAAATCCCTGAAAATAGGCGGCAGGAACAGCAAGCCGGTATACATTTCTTGTAAGGTTGGTCAGTAATCACCACCTGCACCAGGCACTGGCCGTGCACTAGTGATGCTGCTCCCATAATTAGTTTGAGGGACGTTGGTTCGGCAAATTTGGACAATTTTTTGTTGTTAGTCGGTCGCAGGACGGAAGTTCGAGAAAAGATGTTTTAGTCACCGTTATAATTATCGGTCTGACTGATTAGGATTTTTCTGGCTCTTAAATGTCGTTAAGGGGAAATCGCGACACTGCTAATTTAGTATATCTACGTTTAAGACAGTAACACGACGAGAAGCTAGTGGATGATATACACGTGCACGTTTATATTTTGTGGATGTCGTAAAAGTTGATTTAGTGAAGACAAAAAATTAAGTTGGCTCATGCCGGAATAACAATCCAAATTTGATTAGGACTCCTACAATTACTATTCGCTGCGGGAATATACCGCCATTTTCTTCTAATACTAACGTCACCTACACGTAACACAAATGTCATATTAGTGTGTCATATTAGTCATATCAGATTAGTGATGGTGAGCAGCATCACATCGGCACTGCGCTTACCAACTCGCTTGCCCAGCGGTGCTCAATATGGGCAAAACTTTAAATAATTCATTATTTACCAAATCATTGAATATTCTTATTGTAGCATTTATAATAAATACTTCATTCTGTACTAGCTGCGGTAGCCGCGCTCTAAGTTTAAATGTCGCCTTTATTTACATACTTTTTTTAACATAAGGCCTATATTCTACTGGAAAAATATAGAATAAATCTTTAAAAAAAAACTGATTCTTTAATAATCAATAGGAACGGGGTCTGTATAATAGAACATTACAAACCAAAGAAAGTTTATTGTGTTTTCAGGGCGACATAGCCCACCGGCGCGGACTGTTCCCGGCTTCGTACGTGACGGCGTACCACTCATAGTGGCAGCGCGTCACAATATCTTGCCTCTCTGCCGCCGCTGGATTGTGTTGTGTGTCGACGCCTTTATCTTACTTTCCGACCTATCTCAGTTTACGCCTCGATGTGCAAAATAATATCTTTCCATTTCGGCCACTCGATTTGCGAAAGTTTAACCTGGAAGAACACACAAAATCATTTTTACATACCATTGGTACGGTTCTTTGACACGCGGTCTAACATTGTAATGTACGATTCATAACTGTAGTAAGGATCGGATGTCGAATGGTTCACCAAGTTCGACGAATACGAATTGAAATTAACTATAGCTATATAACTAGTTTGCAATGTGTCTACGGTTAAGTTATTATTAAGTTAACATATCAGTTGAAATGTGCAAGTAAACATAAATTGAATTGAAAACAAAAGAAACGTTATCGACGACATTTACCCGATGAAAGTAACAATGTAAATATTATATTATTACCTGATTGAAATACAAAGTCAAGGCTTTGTATTTCAATCAAGAACAGTTGAATACTTAATTCGCTAGTGCTTACATCCACTATTTCATCGGTTGTGAATCGTAAATTATAGAAATTCGCAAATTATCTTTCAGCGCTTCTTCATCAAGGTTTGACCGGACGAGGAGTCTGATTTTATATGTAATGTTTTTGACGTGTTTTAATGGTGCTTCATGTCCTACAGCTATTTGATTATACGGATAATTTTAAGCAAATCGTTTTGATTATTCGCGATTGCGTAAAGCATATCATATCATGCCACATTGGCTCGTATGAAACTCGTAGTAAAGTTGATTATCGCAACGATGCGTTAAATGTTAGTACAAAATTTTCATTCGTGCCGTGTCTTATAATTTTTCGTGTCTCTGTGACGAATTTATGGAACTTGCTTTATTTTGCTTTTATTTTTAACGTGACAATTCACAGGACGGTATTCATTTCGTCCATAATTTGTGCCAGAATTATTTATAGATTATTCGAGAAACAATGCTTAGTGTTTTAAAATATACATATGGGATCAATTCAGTTGTTAACGGCTCGCTGAACTGCCCAAATGATAGTTTGCATTAATGTGATTTTTAACACGTGACTGTTATTTATCATCATATTTATAGTGTTTAATGCTCATTTTCTTAATATTTACCATTTACATATTAGTTAAGAAATAGCTTTAAGTTTCTTTCAGTACTATTATTTTCACAAAATTTATTTATATATATATATATACTTTAATCTGGTACCATAGTCACGTAGGATACCGGTGTGAAGCGTAGCATCCCTTCCAAAAGCTTAGTTCCCCTTAGATTTAAGCAATTGATTTGCGTTACGCACAATATGTAAAACCCCTATATTTTATATTATTGGATGATCCAACCGATGTCGACGATTCTATGTTAGCGATGTTGACGATAGAATGGATACAGTACAGCGAGGAAGTTTTAGGACAATATTTACTGCCATGTGTATTTACATACGCTATGCTTTTAACGGCTTTTAATGTTTTTAATTCGGTTTTGTTAGGTGTTTTACCAATTAATATGGCGAAAATTAAAAATTTTAAAACTTTAAATATCTAACGTATAGTACGATTTTAAAATTAGAACGACAACGTAGTGAACTACAACAACTAATGAGGTAATAACATTTTAATTTCGACGTAAAATTTATATTGTGGCACTCAAGTGTCGCATTGTACTTAGTTAGCATTTAACATGATAGTCAAGAACTTGAAATTAATAATTTGAGTGCTTGTTGATCCAATTGTAGATATTTATTTTTGTTATCGTAATGTACCCGAAATTACTATATTTATAGAATAATAAATGCATGATACAATTTTAATCTTAATCAAAATGTATTTAAACTAATGTAGCATCTAAAACTACAACATTCTACGTCAACCTTTAAGTTTGTTTGATCATATAAATACCTATCGGCAAAGCATTTAAACTGTGTTAGACTAAGTATGATTGGTACAACGGAATTTCACGCAACGGTGTTGAATCATCGGCAATGTTTGGTGAACCGACGGGAAGCCGAACTCATATCCGTTGTGCTTCTCGCTGTAGTGACAAGTAAGCGTGTGAAGGCAAGTTTATGAGAAATTGGAAGTGCTATAATCTATGATAATCAAATATTTAAAAAATTAAGTTATGATTCTCCAATATTGTGGAAGATGTATAATATTTTTTACTAATAAATTTAATATTGTACTCGTGTGTTTTATTTCGAAGGATTGGTGTTTATCTATGGTAATGTTATTTTAATACAAGGAAAATATTTATATAACTTAGCTTTTAGTTATTGGTACTAGTCCCGTAATATATGTACGTACCGGCGTGTGGTAGAGGCGTAAGTCATAAGAGGCGACTAATATTCGGCAGCAAACCCGGCGACGAGGCGTGTCGCCCGCTGCCATCTCCGGGAGAGGCAAAAAGTCTGTTGCAGAAACCCTTTACCCGTGGCTACGCTGAGTCGCGCCAAACGGAAATCCATTATCCCTTTGTCCTCGATCTCGATATTGATCTTTTTCTCTTTAGTCTCAGATTTGTCGCTACTTGCGTGGCCCTAGGTTACAGATCCCCTTAGCAAAAATTTACGTGTTGCACAAATATTGGCTACGGCTGGCATTAAAACTTTGGACCCATAGCTCAATCGTCAGGTACGCAAACCACTAAGCCACACTGTCTTCAAAAAAAGAAATTTAATTTTTCAACGTTTAATTAATAATTGTAATGATACAGTTTCAATGGTCCCGGCACCGGCAATCGAACCCTTTCAGCTAAAAGAAATGGTCCGTTATCCTAGTTACCTCAGCTAAATTTAAATAGGAATTCACTAAAAATAATTAAGGAGCTCAGGAAACAGTAACACAATATTTATGAAAAACATTTAAAGTCATATTCAGAAGAAAAATTATTATTGAAGAAAATTTATTGGCATAGGCATAGGGGAATATTTACAAGACCAACAACAATCAAATAATTTATTTCATTTTTAACACCGTAAATATTAAATAATTTAGGCACAATCTCAACATTTAATGCAATATAATATAATCTCCTTAATTTAAAAACGTCGATGTAATTAAAAAAAAAGAAAGGAAAAATTATAATAATTAATTGTGCAAAAGATTGCGTGATGCTTAAAGCTAATATAAATTTGTGCATTATGTATCCAACTACTTTTCAACATTATAATAAGTTAAAGTAAACTATGTAAAGCTACTAAAATTGCCGACAATCCCGGAAAAAAACATTATGTGATGATACACACAAAATATTTGTAGTGTCTACATTACAATAAATAACATGTCACAATGAATATACTATTGGTCCACTTAGCAGGCAATTAAATAAATTATACAATATACATATAAAAAAGTAAAGAATATTTTCATTTAATATCTTGTTTGTTCATAAAATAATCAAAAATATAATTAACACATCAAATGTACATTATAAAACTTTAGTTACTTATGAAGTTTTTGTAAAGTTTGTTATTTTTTTAAATATAAATTACTTTTAACAAAAATACGAGAAGTATTAGGTGATTATATTTACAATTTTTAAAATTATAATCGTTCCATAACTAATTACTATTTTGTTGTCTTCTTGTATTTTATATTCTTCCATTGTTTTTAATACAGATTAATTTCACAATTCAAATATTTATAAAAATGTTAAAGCAATTTTGTTCTTCCCATTACAAATTGAAAAAAAAATAAGACAAATATCTTAGTGCCATTGTTTTATACAATGCGCGTCTCAGAGAGTACCTATGTTATGAATCATTTTCATTATTTTCTCGATCTTGTCTCATAAGTGGTCTTTAATAATGTAAAGGCTAAAGTAACAAGTCCGTCTATTTACTACAAGTGCAATACATATAAATTAAATGCATATATAAAATTGTCTTCAATTTAAAAAGAAATTTATATATTCATGGATACTAAGATGTGTAAACCTTGAACAGTTATTTTAATTGAGTATATATATATGTATGTGTGTGTATATATATATGCATTCTTCGCCTAGTCCAGATTATTTTATTTGTATAAGCATTCACACCTGTCGCCCAGGGGTAAGTAACATTAAGTTTTAGAACGTTTCGTCGTTGTTCGGAAAATACCAATCATAACAATGACTTTAAATCTAGGATACACGTTTCGTAGATGATTATTTTAAATTATCTTTAACTTCTACAACAATTTCTTAAATGACCCTATATAAACAATTACATTAACTGCAAATAATGTATTCTCTAATGTATTTGTGAATATGCTTAAATAAATAAATTACATATAATATTACAAAATGTTATGCGTTACAAATATCACAAAACTGAATAAGTACTTTCATGACAGTATAATATAACCGACATTCTAATAAAGTTAACATTTTTGCATAATTTTGCTTACGTCTTTGCCTACAATATTATCTATTTAAAAAGTGTGTCCACCTAAAGAAAGCATAATATTTTCAAACGCGATCCAATTAATTAGCGCCCACGGACCCAATCTCATCCACAAAGGAAGGAAGCCTTTGTAAAGCGACAAAATACCTTCATTCTTCACAGATTGTTGTAGACAGTCGATCATTCCACGATATAATGTCCCTCTGGAAAAAAATACAAAATTACTGAAGAATAAAATCATAAATTCTGTAGTCACTGGACAGCTAATAGACAGTAAAATATCATTATGAACTCCAAAACAGAAAGTTTTCACTACGAGCGTTTGAACTTTTAATAAAGTGTCACATGTGTATTGAGCCTGTATCCTAACTTTTTCCTGAGTTATGATCTATTACTAGTTTTTTTGAATTAGGTCCCTTGTATAAACTGACACTTTAGAATCTATAAGAAAGTTTTGCTGTATGGCGGTATAAAAGAATCTACCACTCCGTCATCACGTGAGTCTTATGACCATCGAAATGTCCATCCCCCATATACGAGTACAATTGTGAGACATATTTTTTTTAGACCGATAACGGGGAGCAACGTTAAAGGTGCGACGTGCATGGTAATGCGATAGTCAAACCGGCTGCTGATTACGAAAAATGTCCAAGAGTATAAACAAAATAAATAAGCCTAATAATAACCCAACAATGGGATGCGCAGACATATATTTTATTAGTTTTAACCCACCGACTACTTAAGGATTCTTTCTAAAGAAGAAAGAAAATATTCTAAGAATGTAAACGAAACAAAATAATGATATCTAATGATTTTTCCATAGCCTCTTATTGTCCCATGGGTCGTGGAATTAAAGAATTCTAAGAAATGTAGCTCGTACTCGATTCGTTTCGTACAAATCGAGTAAATGTCAAATATACTTTCTGACATTTACTCGATTTAGTATTGCGGATACTGAAAACTATCCGTATTTAATACTATCTGTATCCGAGGTAATAGTTAGGCGATAAGATCGAAAGAGGGTACATGGGACGCAAGCGTAACACAACACAAACTAAACCCAAAATCACAAATTTGTGTGTTGATGTACCTAAGTTAACCGCAAAATTTCTAGTTTTCAATTCAATCAGTACCACTCAGGAGAGGTTGATATTTGGAAAATACATTTGATTTTTCAGAGACTATGGATAAAAGAAACTGGTGGTTACGATGGATAAGATCGTAAGTTAAGTTAAGCCTGTGTTGCATACAATCACGATCACTATGTAGACCTACCTATACTTCATAACCTAGGTGTATACTTATAATAACATTATTATATTAGGGCTTTGTGACACTATTTCATTGTACAAAGTGTGATGTATGCTTTTATACTAATATGACATAACTGTATTTCGTTGTGCAGGCTAATCTTCAAATGTACTGGACCGATTTTGATCGGGTTTTTTATCTCGATAAAATGAAAATTTACGGGACATAACGTAAAATATGTAACGTACGTGACGAAAAAAGTTTTGATACAGTTGACTATTTTAAATATTGCTCAACTAATCTTTGAAAATAGGATGAATCTTTGTTCTTCTTATCAGCATGTATTTTCTTCAAATGCTTCATTCAAAAAGTCCAGACCGGTAACGGAAGAAGTATCTACGTGTCGAAGATGCGGGAAATCTTAAACTGACGAAAGTTAATCCGCATGACATACCAGGCGGTTTCTGGATAATCTAAATGAGGGGGAACTTTGTCTAGCCGTGAAATATTTTTTTTTAGATTGGGGTGACTAGCGAGCTATCAATCTACCAGATGGTAAGTGTCAACTGCAGTCCATGGATACCTGCAAATAACTTCAATCGACTTAAGGGCTAATGTCAAATAATTTAAATGGATTCGGACTGGCTTATATACAAATTTTTAAATGCCATCTGTGGACGGTTCATACCAATATCTCACAACTTTTTACATGTTTTTCTACATGATGACAAAAGATGTCGCTAGTGCAGTAAAAAAGAACAGGCATGCCTACATCACTTTCTCAGACTACCAAAAAACAAAGTGTTATAAACCTATGGGCCTACCAACTTACCTATTATCAATATCATCTTAAAATGCGTCCCCGCTCTTTACATTTTTGCTTATGATTTTGTGTGTAGTAGGTACCTACTTCAATGTAATCCCATCTTTGAAGTAATAGGTATCGAATTTAATCTGTTCCATGCAGTGTTATTATTATTACAGGCGTGAGAAAGATTTATGAAATAATAGATAAATTAACATTACATAATTATACATAATAAAATCGTCTGAAACGAGAGCAAAAGGGCGATAATACTCAATGAGTCTGCGCGGGCGATGACTTTGACCCAGTTCTTTGACCTCGACTGTGCTACATACCTACTACTACTACCTACCGACGTATGGGTACGGCCACAAATAATTCATCAAAACATTGACGTTACGTAGTTACGCCACGCGCTTTTATTGATTATCCTTTATTTACTAAGTAAGTAACTATAATAAATGAATGTTTTAATATAGGTATATTAATAAATTTATTAACTTCGATGACTTTTTAAAACAACACCATGCAACAACAAATAGAAATATTTTAATTTCTAATTTAAATGAAATTAATTAACACGCCTTTACAGAAGCGGGGACTTATTCCTGTATGACTTGTATTTAATCAGTATTGCATTACGGTATCATCATTTATAACAAAATACTACCTTTATTGAACCCATTTCTCAATTCTGTACGGAAATCTAAATGGGGAGCTAGGAATCATATGGGGGACTATATGGGCCAATTAAGGCAGCGATTACAGTGGTGGTTTGCTTGGTACAACTTCCTGTCAACGTCAAACTTCGGTAACGAATCAAACTTATTACAATACCGCAGAAATCGTGATAACATTAAAAAACGCTAGGACGTCTTTCCGCAATTTAAAAGTATTTTGCGGTTATTTATGCTCTGTACGGAACTCGATGTTAATACGATCTAAACACATTCAATGTGTCTTACAACCAAATGTGCTGGCACTTGTTACTGGTGATTACTGTTTGTGCAGCCCCTTTTAGGTACAAACTATAATAATCCTGGGTTTGGGGTTGCGTAAGTAGGTTACAAATGATTATGTCTATATATATAAAAATAATAAGTAAAACTTACTTAATATAATAAAATAATAAGTAAAAAATCTTATCTATCTGCACAACCTAATTTAATTTCGAAAACGATCTACATACATACTATTTAGTATTTTTTTATTGAAATATCTCAAATACTTTTTGAGTTGCATGAACTACTCATATAGCTCAGTTTGTATCATAGTGAGAAACAATAATGTAATTATTAAAGTTAGTTTATAATTTCACTTCGAAGGTCCCGAATTGAACCACAAGACCCGTGGCTCATACTCAGATACGCTAACCATTATGCCACGCGGTCGTTGTTTAAGTACCACCAGTGTGAAAGCAATATTTGTGTGTGGGTAACACCTTGGTATTCCTTTCACAATTCATATCATATTTCTAATAACTACTGCTTCAGGTGCCGTGTACTTTAGTCCACTGCTGAACATAAGCCGTCATGAAATTCTCTCAAGTTTTAGGCTTGGTGAGCACAGTGCCGGTATCACTAGTCAGGGGGATTCTTGTTCGACAAAGTCAGATGGATATTCGGCCATGATTCGGTCGCCATAGCCTCGTTTGCTGGCTGCAGGCAGGATGCACTACGTGCAGCTGCAGGTGAGGTCAGCATTTGGAGAAAGAGACGATATATTCCCCTTATACATAATTAAATATTATCTCTCAAGTGTATATAGAAAGAGAGAAAAGTAAAATAATATTATCTATTCGGTGTTTCTATATTTTATGCGCACAAATTGTAAGGGTACGTCTATAATTATAACTAAGTATCTACGTCTGCGAACTCAGTACACCGTACACACCTGCCGTTCGGTCCGACGGGCTGGTTCATGAGTCGAGTCTTGAGCACGTCGGCTGGCGTGCCGACCACGGCGGCCACGAAGCCGGCGGCAAACGCGGCACACGCGTGCACCGCCGCCGTGTCCGCCATGCCCAGCTCGCGCATCAGGAACTGCTTCGTGTAGTCGTACGCGGCGAGATCGCCCATGTTAACCAGCGCTGCTCTCTGAACGTTAGGTACAGCCCCTAGGATGGATTCCATTTTTAATTAGCTCCTTTCTTTCTTTTAATCTTCGAATTTCTACCGCACGCACTTTTGCTCCGTAGGACTCGCAAAGAAATACATAGATTTGGATTGGTGTGACAAATTAGCTAATAGTCCACCTGATTGCTTGAATACCTGGGCTTGCGCACACCTGCAAACATTTTTAATCAAAGGAGGTTACACATGTGCTGTCACTCCTGATGTCTAAGATGTAATCCACCTAGAAATTTCCAATGTACGGAATTTTTTATATTTAAAATTAAGTTTTCACACAGTTTTTAAAAAGTTCTTTTCTTTCTAAAATAGTTAGACTATCACGAACTCGACTTCCCCTATTCATCTCCCTGCGATGTTATAAACATAAAAATAAAGGTACCTAATTAAAGACAAAACAAGTCGGTTTCACGCATGCAAAAAAATTGAAACATGAGTTCAGAAATATTTGTCAGTCATCTCTCACCTCTCCAAAATCCCATTATGCCGCTTTCAGCATACAATTTAGCGTACGCCTGCCTGCAGTTAGCAAACCGCGGCGCCTTGCCCTGGAGCACGCGACGGCCCTCCGTCTGCATCTGCACCTTGACGAGGTCCGTGGGTGAGGCGATCAGCTGCGCCAGTGAGCCCGCCGCCAGACCACCTGCCGGACTTCGGATTATTGTTACGTTTATTGTGTTTTATACGAGACTAGCGAGCCGCGTCCGCTTCGTAAGGTCTGTTCTGTTATATAATCGTATGGAAGCATTTACTTTTAAATGTAAAGTCTATACCTAAATACATGTTGTATGAACGATTTCGCAATTTCTTACGGAACCAATTTTTTGAAAATTAACATAGTCAAATGTTTTTGATAGGTCTGGAGGCTATGTTAGTACACAATAAAAAGTAACATGGTAACTTTGGCATTTCTCACGGATCACATATTTTTTTTTGGAATCAAATTTAACATTTGACATCTATTTTTATATATCGTAATATCTAATTGGATGTAGTTTATCATTGTATTCTAATTGAAGAATAAGCTTCATATATTTTTTAATATCCCTATATTTTCATTCCTATAACAAAAGAGTTATAGGAATGAAAATATATGAATGCATTATAAATTAAACTCACCCAATGAAGCGACACCTAAAGAGACCTTTCCGCTTTCGTCTTTAAATGCGTTCCGAAAATGTTCATAAAATATCAGCCTGCAGCCGGAATATATCGCATGCCGTTGAAACATCGGCATCAGACCGCTCCATAGCTTCAGCATACCTTCCTGCTTCGCGATACCCACAGCCGTTCTTATCATACCAAGGTTTTCAATCTGGAAAACGACGCAAAAAGAAAAAGAAATAATAAGTGAAAGACTTTAACATATCCTGCTAAATCGTAACATTTTTTGAAACTATTAAACAAAATTTTAGTAAAATCTGTTCAGTCTAGCATGAGATATTTTATTACGGTGCCAAAATTCAACGCGTAACTATCATAGACATCTGATCTTACCTGTGCAGCAAACAAAAGCCGATGTCAAAGTAGACGCTACAAAAATGGATATTAATTTTGAACACAGATATTGTTTTCGGCTTCATTTAGAAACGAGAGTCACGCCACGCCTATCGTCATTAGATAATGGTTATTCAATATTAATTTTAAAAAATAAATAGTCAATACAATTTTAATCAAACAAAAAAAAATTATACTTTTGACAGAAATGTTTTCAATTAACATATGTGACAATAAGTCGGCATCGGTTTTCTGTCGATTACGCTTTTTATGTATTGTGAAATATCTGGAACATATTATTTGACATTATGTGTATGTTAATCGGAAATATCAAAATAACTAACGAAAACGCCGTTTAACATTTTTTCTACGGCTTAGATTCTGCAAGAAATTATGGTATTATAAATATCTCAAATTCAATTTTTTGGGAAGCTAAATGAAAGATAATTTTAGATTGGCCTGGTGGCTTTCTCACTACGTTATAAGAAAATAGGAAGGTAACTTATTCTTTGACGACAACTCCAACTTACCAGTATATCGATTTTAAGACAACGAATAAAGAATATGACCATCTTAAATAATGCGCACTAACATTTATAAATTATTTGACTTATAATGCCTATATTTCGTGAAATGCATTTCCTTACATTAGTAGGTATTATATCTGGTTATTGATCAAGGTATTAGTGAAGCACTTTAGTACTAGGCTTAGATATTAATTGTTTTCTGAAGGTTATTAAAAAATTGTTCACCTTATATCCATGTTTCGCAGCGGCCACCTCTGATTGGATCTGTAGTCTTGTTTTCGTCAAATCGAACGGATACGTAACTGGCAAAGAAATTATCGAATTGTGATAATCATTTTTACTCATTACTATTTGAGCAATGTAGTTTAATCGTTCACATCAGGTTATGTATCGTCGCATAGCAATAAAAATATATATGTAATGAGATTTTATTTTTTATTTTATTTAAAATACTTTATTGTATACGCTCCAATTTGAGGTTACGAAGGGCGGACTTAATGCCTATTGGCATTCTCTCCCAGTCAGCCCATGGGTTGGCGAGATAGCCGTAGCAGGTGTATTCATTTATTAAATTAATTAAGTAATAAAATTATTTTAAATAACTATACACAAATATAAATAGATATAATAAAATTAATGAATAAAAATATGATACAATATAAATAATATACTATTACATATGTAGATAGATAAATAAACATAAATAAGAAACACAATAATAACTAAATAAGTCCATTTAAATTTAAATAATGTTCTTTAACAAATTTTTTAAAAGAGTTCCTGCTTGCCGATTTCTTAACTTCGTCGGGCAGGGTGTTCCAGAGCAGTATAGCCTGAACCTTAAAAGAGTTGCCGACAAAACCGGTGAAGTGTTGTGGAATACTAATCTTAAGATTAGATGAAGATCGCAGCTTTCTGTCGTGCGTCAAGAAAAAATAACAAAATTTTTCTTGAAGATACGCCGGGGAATTTACATCATTAAGGATGGAATAGAGAGTAACTAGAATCTTTCGAATTAGTGTTCTGTTTTAACTGATAAAGTTTTTCTATGTAATAAGTTTTTTGATGGAAAAACAATCTGGAAAGTAATAAATAACTTGTAATTACCTGTTTCCGCCGCCCAGGCACCGAGTACGGCGACCGCATACCGCACAGCCACGGAATCGGTTGCTTGCGAGGCAGGGTGATCTGCGTTGCGAAGTACCGGCATGGTTATAAATTGTAAATCACCTCGTTATGATGCCTTGTATTTCCATAACACCTGGGCAAGCAATTAAAAATGTTTTCAAATAAATAGCAAACACTGCAGACTAAATCTTTCTCTTCTTTATCAGTTTGAAAGATCTTACCAAGAATAGCAATCGCCCACAAAAGCTAACATACGGGTACACTTTATTATATTAGAGAAGAGTACCTCCATGGGCTCAGCAGTGCAGTGAGTTTGACATTTGGGAAAAAGAACCCCAAAATACATTCTCAGAGCGGGCTTAAGGGTGCGACAACCCGAACGGTTCGCCCCGGGTGCCAGCGCTCTTGTTCGCTATTCTACAAAACCTTTTACTAAAATGTTGTGTGACACCATTGCCCGATAAAATCATAGCGTGTTATTTTTTTAACATGGTTTCGAAAACCAATAAACTAAACCATGTCTTGGATGTGAAAAATAACAAAGTATGAGTGTAAAAATCGAGGAGTGACTTCACACGGAATTGCTATGAAAGCTTTTTGGGCATAGCTGACAATACCCCGGGTAAAAATGGGGCACAAGACCGTGATTGATTCGTTATAAATGAATAACTCCAGAATTGTACTAAACTAAAACGAGTTATACGCGCATCCTAGATGTGATTTATGTATTAAATATTTATGTTAAATGGAGCCTGTTCAGTGTAGTCATATCCACCACATCTCCGTGAAATATTTTTTCTATTTTTGTTTACATTTCAGACTTCCAGTTTTCCTGAAGACATTTTGCACAACACAGGGCACGTAATAATTTAGTATTTTTTTGCAATTAACAATTTTAGTAGTGTCATCGCCAGGGTTTCATAGCTAAGCACTCGGCCGCTACACGGCTTCGCCTTTATAATTAATTTTGTGTCATATGATCACATTTGTAATATCACTAGGATTAATTCTTAATAGAATAAAAAGAAAGCACTTCAAATCGATATTAGTATTATTATTTGCTGATATAAGCCATTTGAAAATCTATGTCTGCAATAGATACGCTAACCTACTTCGATAATAAATTCTTTATCGTAAATTATTTATTCTAAGGATATATTACGGTTATTTATTTAAAGTTTAGATGGTTAGTAATATGTTTTTGGCACATTTGTATAAGAAATATAGTCTATAATTATGTCGGTATACCCTGACATTTTTTGGAATACGGCCAGCAACATTGCTATGTTATAAAATATTAATATATATTTTATAATATAATATCTATTTAGTTACCGATATTATTGAGATATATTTAAATCAGATTGAAAAATACGCGTTGTAAGTACTTGCTTAATGCAGACGACAATAATATCGACCGATGTCCTCTGCGTTGGACATTTCTATCTACTTACTTGTCTGATATTTTAATACAATTTTTATGATGCTGTTTTACATGCCTTTTATTTTAAAACACTGTAAATAAATTATTAACAAAACGAATTATGCAATTAAACAAATTTTACGGTATTTATTGTATTTAATTTACATTTGCAGCACCACTCACGGTAATCACTTACCAGCTGGTGAACCGCATGTTAGTTTGCCGTCTTTCTCATAAAAAAAAAATATTGTAATTCCAGACTTAATTATTATTTTATTCTGATCTACGCATGATGGCGCTTACAGTAATCTTGAGGTTGTACAGTGGTATACTCAACTTTAGATTTAATTTAATTTATTATGAGATCCCAAGCCGGTGGTAGCAACCAGTCATCTTCGGGAATTGAAAAAAGGTAAATAAAAAGCGAGACATTTCGTACATTAGTTTTATAACAATGGCTAGTATTCGAGTAACTATAATAAGTAAAGTACTGTTCTCATTAAGATTATAAATTTTTTTTTATTTTAGAATAACAGACGTAAAACTTTTTCTTCTTTGTAAAAAAAATATAATAATGCACTATTATATGTGTTTTACATGTGTATGTTTTATTATTATGTGATTACTGAATATATTTTCCTACCTTGTCTTGTGTAATAATAAACGATCTCCTTTGAATACTGCGGAAGCACTACTGATAAGTAATTTCTAATTACAGTTCAAATAGCTTCCGTTTTATTTGTTTTGTAGACGTAGATATGCAATCAAATGTATCGTGATCTGGCCGTGTCCAAACTAGTACTGTAGCTTTTTACACTGAATAAATGCCAGTTGTAAAGTAGTGTTAAGGTCGAATGACTAGCAGGTAATTAGTTAGTTAAATAAATGTGTTGTTTACGTAACGGAATCCCTTGAATACTGCTTTTATTTAGGTAAACTATTTTAAAAATACCTTTTGTTCTAGGCTTGTCATGTAGACGGTCTTCTTATCTTCCTTCTTGAATTTCCAGTTCAAAATTATTAGACGGCTTAACCGATTTTTTAATCACCAAAATAAGTTTACTCTTACCCTAACCGAGGTCGTAAAATCATTAAAAAAACAATTTAAACAATATATTAAAATCACGAAAACGTACACCGTAAAATATTTTATAAACCTAAATTTCAATCATTAGTACTACTACTGTGTATTTTTTATATATCAAAGTTGGTATTCAGTTGTACAGTTGTGTTAAGGTCGAATCACTAATAGCTGGTCTTGGTTAACCGAAGGTCATATTCGGCCGAATTCGAAGCCAAAGGTGCGATGATATTATACATCGTCGAATACTGTTTTAAAATGTATAGAATGATAATACAGTCTGTGTGGAATTAAGTTTTATTACTTGTTGATTATAATTGTCAACTCTTCACGTGACGTAACTTTGAAACAATAGAAATTCTATTGTTATGAGTCATAATAGAAATAGACTCACATGATTAGAGCATATAACATCAGTCTGTACGTAGTTCACAGCTGGACTTAAACCACTGCCAAGTATGATTTAGTAAGCGAATCAGTGATCCAGAAAGCATTGTAGACGCTGTCACCCATAACCAGTCTGGATATGGATAACGATATGCCTTATTTGTTGTCATATTGTGTGATAGTGTACCAGGATATAATGAAAGCAGCAGTGCCACCGATCAAAGAACTCTTAATATGGCAGGAACGTTTCTACATAACAATAATTAAAATAAATTATTAAAAAGGACATTTAATAGTAACGATCCTAAATCGATTAGACCTCGTTTGAGAGATTGAATTATTAAGTACTTACTAATAGTTTTGGCAATCAATTACGAATAATTCAGGTCTCACTCGTACTACGCTGACGTTATCAAAATTTCGGTGGCCGGATAAAAAATTAAGCTTCGGCCAAAGTTGAAGTTGAACAGAAAATGCTGTTAATTCTGTTAATTCAGCGGAAGATGCTTTTGCCTCAGGTCACCGAAACCGAGGTAGAACAAGGTAGACCAAACTAGGTAAAAAAACCAGAAAAAGGGTGTTCTCTCCAATAGACGAATATTCATAATCTATCTATACTATTATAAAACTATACAATTCACCGTTTCTGTATATTCAATATAAGATACAGGTCAAAATCATAAATTTTTGTTGTTTATTCCTACTCCCAGCCGATCAATAATTTTGAACAGCGGAAACGAAGGTTGTGCGGGAGAAACATAATCGGGTATAAGGCTATTTAGCAATTAAGTAGCTTGATTTTAAGGCATTGGAGTTTTGGCGCATATCCTATGGCGTTCGAAACAAAAAAAAACCTGCAATCCATTTTATCAAGGAAATATATATATAATAATCCTGTTGTATATTGATCATCGAATGGTTTTAATGTTACATTCACTGTTAAGTTGTAAGCTATTCATTTATTAAGAATAAAAAAAAGCTCTCTCTCTTCCGTATGGAGTATATGTCCATATAAAGGGCCGAGGCCTAGATTTTTTTTTTTATAGAAAAAGGGGGCAAACGAGCGTGCGGCTCACCTGATGGTAAGTGATCACCGACGCCCACGAACATCCATAACACCAGAGGAGCTACGGATGCGCTGCCGGCTTTTGCCTTTTAGATTTTTTAGTCCTTTCTAACCACTTTACCAAAGCTTACTCGGGACAACGTTACAGGCGGTGAGCATAACTGTTCGCGCCAACGATAAACTCATGGGTTCATGGTGGTCACTTGACATTATAAGTAATACTATACCATACTCAGAGATTATACGTGGATGAAATTGCTAGTGAATGTAATAAAAATGTAACATACAAATACCCATAATATTAAATATTATAGTAACAGTTATACATATGTACGGCGCTCTGTCACTGTTGTTGTTATCATGAGATTGTTCAGATCGATGTGTGCACTTATAACCTAAGGGTTAACTAAGCAGGAACATGCCTACGCTCTTAGTTAACTTCGAATAAACAAGTTTTCAAATCAATTATTGAGATTTAATTTATCATTATTTCATCATTTCAGCCTATCATAAGTCCACTGCTGAAAACAGACCTTCCCCAAATATTGGTACAAAGCTCGTTCCTGAGCCATCTGCATCGATCGACTTCCCGGTACACTGAGCAGGTCGTCACTGCATCTTGTGGGAGGTCGTCCCACACTGCTTTTTCCTGTACGTGTTTGCCACTCGAGAACCTTTCTTTCCCAAAGGTTGTCAGTTCTACGAGCAATCTGGCTGATCCGTTGCCGCTTCAGCTTACTGATCCTAACGGCTATTATGAGAATTTGTGTAAATACAAAAATCATTATTGTCAGACATAATTTGATAACATCGAAAGAAAGATTGAAAAGCATGAACACTGATGATGTCCTCCGGGCCGACCTCGCCCACGACGACAACTTCAGAATGCTATCGACAATCGTCAACTGTACAAGAGATATTATAGTGTCGTAAGTATACTTGTGCGTATTCTCCGATATCCGATGTAACACAATATGAAAGGTCAGACAAAGATTCAGACGCTGTGCCAGGGACACGGAACACAAAGAAACCAGCAAGCCTCTAAATTGTGTTTCGCACAAATACTTGCTTCGGCTGGGATTCGAACTCTGGGCTCATGACTCAGTAGTCAGGTACGTTAACCTCAAAACCGTTGTTTTAATCGCTGTCTTATTTAATTATCAGATTTGGTTGTACAACTTTAGACTATAGCATACGATTTAATCAGCTTAAGTTGCTTTTTAGCTTCGTAATTGATGAGTGACTTAATCACATAAAACTTGCTCACATATAAACAAAAAATAAACAAGGATGTGTGTCGAATATACAATTGTCTAGGATAATTGAATTGTCTTCAAGTGAATTCTTGGCATTGCGAAAAAATGGTAATCGATTGGGGCTGCGTCTGGCGACTACGAAGGATGACTTATGGTTTCTAACTGCAAGTCAAATGTTAAAACAGTGTGTCGAGCATTGCGAGGTCTTGCGTTATCAAGGAGCAGGTTGTTTCTCTGAGAGTTACGTCATCATTGTTTGACAATAGACATATGCTTTTATCGATGCACGGGATCTCTAAAACCATATCATCACCATCACCATAGAGTGACCACCAAACATTACCATTACTTTTTATAGGAGAGCGTCGCTTTAGCGGGCAGTGTTTCGGTAGTTGACCAGGGTTCAGGCGGCAGATTTTTTTTTTTAATTTATAAAATTATAGTTTTTGTGAAAAATGTAAATTTCGTTTGTAAAAAGTTAATTTTAATTCAAAGTGTAACTAAAACGGCAACTTCATACTTTAACCCCTGTTAGTGTCTATCTAACGATTTACGAACTAATATACTGTAAATAGTATACTGACAAATAACTTTTTTTCCATTTATTATTGATCTTAATGATAAGAAAATTTCTATCGATTGTCACACAATCATTACCTATGTTTGTCAATGTATAAATTGTTCAATTAAAAGCCAGTATTAATTTAAAATGTCTACTTTAATTTAAAAAAAAAGTACGATTATGTTTTATGTGTGTTTATTTATATTCTGTCTAAACCAAAAACAAATTATTGTACTTATGGAAATGATAAACAATTTACGGCAGCAACATGGAGGTGAATAATCCAAACGCTTTCAGCCGCCTGTCACAATACCTACCCAGTTTCCTTTCATTGTGAAAATTACACGAGTATCCTGTGTTATGACGCGCGTTGTTAACACAATTATTTGCTCTTTGTTTGTTCCTATTCATTACTCGCGGTGCGTATTCATTCTCATCGCAAAGGAACATTCACGTCATTGCTATCGTTTTTCATAATTATATTTTTTGTTATTTCAAAGATATTTTTTTCCGTATGCATGTAAAGATTTCCACACTAATCTGCTTAACTTTTTTCCTTGTGGGTGTTGTAGGAGACTACTAAAAAAAATCGCGGAAAACTCAACTAAACCTGGCGACAAGGCTCGCTCCTGTCACTTTCTATCTCCCGGAGGGGTCTATCTGGTGGTATGAGATGAGGTGTATCTGTCTCCCGCGGGGGTAGGGAGAGCACTACTGTAGTGATAGTAGTGCTCAGTGGAGCGTAATCCGGTACCAATTTGGCAATCAATAGTTTACGATTGACGCACAGACGGGCACGACGAAGATACTTTTATACATACAGTATGATTATTTATGTAACACTAACTGAAGTGAGTCACGGGATATATTTGTAGTTTTTAATTATTTATTACGTCCCATTCACCTTGTATAAGTACAGGTAGTTTAGTCATAAGATACTTTTTAGTTTTTAGCAACTTTGTCTTAAGCTATATGCGTTAATAATTCACGTGGTCTACGAAACCCAGGTACCCAAATACCTTATCAACAGTCCGCGCCGACGTCGTTGCAATTCGCCGGCTTGCCGCAAAAGAAATTCTGCAATGTCGCCATGAATACTGGCAAACGGAGATGTTTGAAGATGATGAAAAGTTTAATTTTATTATAAACATGAGTAATAAGATACCTATTTTTTATTTCAATAACAGTGAAATATTAAGAAAATTAACAGCCGTGGTAGACTAAGAGCCATGGTTAATGGTCAGTATAATAGATGTGGTAGCTGACGCGCACTTTAGTTTCAAAGAGGGCGAGTGACCTGAGTTCGATCCCCGGTGTCAGCACCACTAAAATTGTTAATAGCAATTTTCAATGCTGTATTTACCACGAGCTCGGCGGTTAAGGATAACAGCGTGAGGAAACCTGCATGTCTGAGAAATAATAAAAAAAATATTATTTCGAGGACATGTGAAGCCCGCGATCTCGCACTGGAGTAATAATTTAGTCTTTGCAGATTAAGCACAATTATTTACTAATAGAAGTATGAAACATTTCCTCATTACAAAATACGATTTTCCACGATAACGCCATTTGAATGTCAAGGAATAATGCAAAGAACTCGAAAACTAACTTTTTTTTAGTATTGCATACCTATTACCTGTCTATTGTATGTATCCATAACAAATAATTGAAGGACAAACAACAACAAACTGAAACAAAAAATGACGGTTGACATTGGAACCTAAAAGTATATTTTCTACGACTTCGGAATTGGTCAATGAAATGGTCGCTTAGTTTAGGGACTGGGACATTGGCTATAAATACATAATACGAGTGGCCTGGTTGCGAAGTGTGGTGCCGACACATTTAGCTGTATTGCTAATTTCAAGTTTAGGTGGTGATTTAAGACATGCTAGTCGGTGCTCTATCAGTAAAATTTTTTTTTTTTTATGGTAAAGGCAGACGCTAAGTAATTACCGTCGCCCATAAACATCTGCGACACCAGAGGTATTGCAGGTGCGTTGCCGGCCTTTAAGGGTATTTAGGAGATGGGAGGGAGGATGAGGACGGGGATGGGGAGGGTGAGTGGGCCTCCGGTTATCTCACTCACCGAACGAAACGCAGAAGTACAAGATGCTTCTACTTCACGCCGATATTCTGCGAGGCCGTGGTACCAATCTGGTCGAGCCGGCCCATTCGCGCAGCAGCAAAGGTCGCTGCTAGGCTCTACCACGTTTGAAATAAAATGAAAAGTTGTATTTTTTATTAAGAAAAGTAGATCATAACCACTTTTACTTTATAGATGGATTTACAACAACAATTGATTTACAACCATGGCCTTAAAAGTGTACTTATTTAAGATTTTCTTTTTTCATTTTAGATTTAGGTACATATCTATTTTATTTGAGTTTTTAACTTTAGAGGTTAGTAATCTATAGAAATAATTGGACAGACGCACGGAAAGACAATCTGATAAGTGTTCCTTGTTAAACTATCGCCTGTATTTACAATCCATACTTATCCAGGTAAAAGCTAAAATAAAAATCATTTCTTAATGCGTTTACAAGAGTTCTGTTATCAGATCAGTATCAAGCCTCATAGGTTAGGCAGTCATGTTTGTGAATACGGGCGTATCGATCCTAAAACTAGCACGCACAAAGTCACAGAGTGCGCTGTTGTTGTAAAACAACAGTTCGAATGACATAACAATGTAGATTTCCTTGGCTTCAATTCAGGGTCTTTAACGAGGTTAACAATCTCAACGTAACGAGAAATCGTAAGATGTTCCATAAGTGTCACAATTCATAAAAATAGAATGGTCGGAAAAGTTTTTTCTTAAAAACTTATTTATTCTTAGGTCTTTGTAAAAATGTCATTATGTCATCTACTTACTTAGCCTATACATGTATATGTTTTAAGTAAGAAAATGAGACCATATTTCGATAATAAGATCTGCTTTTTTTACCAGCTTTTTCCTCAAAAGTCAACCGCACCTGCCCGCATCCTACTTCCGAGCAGGCAACGTTGAACGACTGACTTATCAACTCGAAACTGTGTAATATAATGTTGTAAAACACGAAGCTTATAATTTTTTTGACATCTTTTCGGTTACCTAATTCAGTACAATAATTTTGTGTAATCCTTACAAAATAAGGCCCTAAAATTAGTAATACATACCTAACAAAGAATGTTTTAACTATACCTATACTACTTTACCTATCTCGGCAAATATAAGATTTTTGTCGTAAATCTCTTCTCTATAATAGTGAAGAAGTAGGTTACGATCTCAAATGTGCCTACTATCTACCTAGTGTTTAAATCGCGCATACAACTGTAAGCCGGAATCAATATTCAGAAAATCTGAATCTGCGACCCTTACCAAGACCCCATTTCACAAGTGGCATGCGAAAAAAGCAAATTAAAACTGGAGCATCCGATAACTTGCATTAAAATGTACCTTGTAAAAATTTCGCATTTCCCATTTATTAATCGGTTTTTTTTAACGTTTGATAATTTTTAAACAATCTATTTTGCCACGCTATAATATTAATTACATAGGTATAAAATTCTAAAATTTATGTGGAAAAAACATATATAAGATGTAAAAAGAAAATAATTACCTAGGTAGGTGTAGGTAAGCACATAAACTACATACACACTTTACTGAATGCTAACTGCATAAACATAACGTAAACATTGAACTTTCAGTAGAATTAGAAGGTACTCTGTGCAATGAACTGTTTTTATCAATGGCATTATTATATCACGCAGAAATGTCAGAAAGAGATGGACTATACGCGATGAGCTAAAAATAGAACTATTTGTGTGTCGGCCTAATTCGCGGTTATCTTTCCGTGTCGCGAAAGAGTGCGAAGGCAAGCAACGGACCACGCTGGCGTCCGTCTCCCATCGCTACCGAGTTGTAACTACCTAGACGTACTCATTGAGCCATGGTAAGTACCAGACAATCAGCTAAAAGAAAGAGCTACTACGATATCTCTTTCATCCTCGACCCCGTAAAAATGTAAATAGAACGATTTGTAAATTAGTCATCAATGAGTGAATTTCATTGATGCGTGATAATACAATAGGTAGTGTGTGGTAGAACGAACTAAAATAATAATTTAATAGTATATGATCAATTTTATTACTACATTGGTATTATCTTACTTTGACACGGGCGGTTCTAGGTACATATAATATCAATTACTAACAATACAAGTAATTAGTTATTTAATATTGCACTACTTACCAACCTTAGCTACTTTTAAAAATGGTGATTCAGTGACGAAATCGTTTGGCCTTTTGCAACAGCATATTAATTCGCTTTACAATTTTCATTTCAGATTAAAGTGGGTTAGTAGTACGGGTAGATCCATCACCCAATTTACACTTGCGCCAGCATAGGCAGAGACCGGTACATTGCACCATTTGTGTTACAATACACTTTTGCTACAAAACTAATTTTGAAATGACTCTCTTGACTTTTTATAAGCAGACAGACTAGCGGGTACCTGCGGCATCGGCGCTACTCCAAGAGAACTTTTAATTGAGATAATAAGTATCCTATATTTCATTGCTAATTTTGTTCATAGCTGTTCACACCCGTTTGGTCCTTTAAGGGTGATTAAACGACAAACATTAACTTTCACATTAAAACAGCCTATAGCACTTTCTGGAATCATAAGGAACCTTTAAAAAAAGTTCCATCAAAATTTGCAACATCCGTGCATGGAGCCCCGCTTCCCAGGTCCCACGGATATTCATCTCTAATAATCATTTATCATGAAGCATTTCTTTCACATTTAGGGCATAACTTTAGTTTAAAAGATGTTCATTAGACAGAATATTATCTCTAAAATAATAAACCGGTCTGCCAAAGACGCTGACTGCTATAACTTGGAATTAGGTTAGGTTCAATGCTCGTTAATGTAAGTTGTGGCTCATTTTATTATGTTTCCCACCAATCTTTGTTAAATTGCTGCTAGTTTAAATACAAGTCAAAAAAATCATACCGTTAAAATTTAATAAGTGCTTTCGCCCAAGAAAAAAAAACTTTCTCATTGTATCTCCTATCTTTACTATATTTTTTACGTCGGTAAACGAAGGTGAAATGATAAATGAAACATACCAGTCAATACAACATAACGTACGTTTGTATTAGAAAATCCTATACTCATTTTACATATTATTTACTATAGTATTACTAGCGTTTCTCCGCGGCTTGGCACGCGTTAAATTCGGATTAACAAAATAATCACAATCACATGTAAAATCGTTTTCCATCAGCAGGACTAGGCGTAGGCGTATCGTAGGATTTAGCGGCGGCATACATAAATGTGCTACTCAGCTGTGCTCTCAAATATACCAGAAATAATTTTAATAGTCGTATTGCGGGTAGCAGTTTTGAAGATGCGACCTTGACATATAAAATTATAAAATATTAAAAATGGAGCCCAAGTATTACAATTTCGCATTATTGCTTTTGCTTACTAAGAATAAATCATTCCCCTTGTTCATCTATTTCGTTACGCACCCTTTCTGTCCAATGCTCGAGCACTCAAACTTATTTCGCCCACTTTGAAAATAAAAATAATTCTAGAGCCTTCAATATTTTCTACCTTACAATCTGTTCCGCATTTAAAAATATTGTTTTTAAACATGAGTTATTATACGGAGAGGATCGATAGGATATTTTTATTTATTTATTTATTGGATTAGGGTGAAAAACGAGCTAATAGCCCACCTGATTGTAAGGGGAGACCATGAACACCTGCAAACCTAAAAAATACAAAGACGGGAGTGCTATCAAAGTCGTTGAATATTTGGCCATAATCCAGGGCACAGTTCAGAGATTGGTATCTACAGCCAATTGTTGGTAGCCACAATATTTTAATTCCTCGTTTGTCTTCAGTTGTAAAATAATTTGTTCCCCTAATTGAGATGATCATACTATGTTGACATTTGAAAATGTATCCAACACAAATTCTGGTATGTTGAAAATGTTCTGGAATCGGTCCTTAAAATCACTTTGGAAGTTCTCCAAGTGTTGACAGTAAAGGATCAAGACCATTCTAGTCGAAAGATACTGCTGAGTTATTCAATTCACCTCTACCGATGTTTCTCTTATGTAAGTTTCAGTTTGACTACGGAAGCAGCCATGATATTTTTTGTTTTAATCAAGTTTAAATCATCACCTTGTAGCGTTATGGAAATTCATATCATTAAAAAAATTATACAGGTCTGTCAAGTAAGCAATGTCATTATTTGATGTGGTCGTGCAATTCTGTGTCCTTGTTTTCCAGAAATTCTATTACAGAGTCAAATAGATTGTAAAATCGACTCAGACAAGTACCTTTTGATAGCCCTCGGAAGTCTGTGTGAAGCAGCTATCGATTGTAATCTTAATCATAAGCAACGCATGGTTTCTGATTTTATTAACTGTTCCGATAACATATTGCGGTTATGTGTGCAGACGTTCACTCAGATTTCTCGCAACCAAATGCTGGCGATAAATGACGCAATGTACAGCAAGGACTTCTGGAATTACATTTTTTAAGTACGCTATGAAGCCTTTGTGACGCCCTATCATAACTGGAACGCCATCCATAGCAGCTTATATAATATTGTAAAAAGGAATTTCCTTTAACATATTCCTATAATAAAACTCAAGCGAAACTGTGGGAAGGAAACATATAATTCAATTGAATATATTTACATAATTTTAGTTGACTATACTATCGATACAGAACACGAAACCACCATTTTTAGAAACAGACTAAAAGTAAACTCTCTGTCTGTTGATCTGTCTCTCGGGGCTTTCACTGTTGAGTTACTGGGAGGACTGCGCAACATCTAGGATATATATCATCACGCTTTTTGTTATAGGAGCTAGACAGTAGACGTAATTGTCTAGATATAATAGAGACCTCTCGACGAGTTAAGATGGAACTTTCAGTACTATATTACTTAGGAGTCCAGCCGGAGTATATATAGTAAATGAATGTATTCACTCTATCTTCTAAAATAGCTGGGCATTAGAAAATAGTCATAACATAGAAACAAGTTCATTACAACGTTCCTAGGCAACAAGCCCTATCTACCCTATTTGATATAAAAAATATATATCTTCATACTATCTATTAGTATGAGTAATTGTGTAAATACGCATAAGACGAAACCACTGTCGCAATGTCTATAGGGGTTTAGCCTTTATATGAGTAGTCACTTTTATTTATTACGTTATCTAAAAAAATTGGAATTTTTAGTTATCTGATTTAACAGTCCACCTGATGATAAATGGTTACACCAGCTCATAGACAACTTTAACCTAGTCAGGCTACAAGTGCGTTTTCAACCCTGAGGACTAAGACGGAATGCCTGGCTCTTGATCGAACTGAGACACAACTGTACATGCATTGCTCCTTGGCGACAGAAATAGGTAAAACCTACGTACCAACCTAGACGGACTCCTAGGATTCGACGACCTAACAAATATATATTTAAAGATACAAAACATCCTTCGGGTCCTGGTAAAACCTGGGTAAGTAAGAGTATACTTTCTTAGGGACTTCGCGCAACAATGACACGGGCGGTAATTGTCCTAACTAATATCTTAAATGGGAAAGTTTATTTGTTTGTTTGTCCTTTCACGCCGTAACGAAGCAACGGATCGATCTGAATTTGCATAGAGATAGGGCTACGAGGATTACTTTTAATTGGTGTAAAATATCATTTTCCCTCGGGAAAATTGTCAGAAATACGAAGATGGCGCCACTGAGCACTGGTGTCCTTCTTTTTTTCGTAAAATCGTATATAAAACTAACTGATTGGCCTCTGTTCAAAGATATATTTTTTTAAAATAGGAATGAATGAGCAGAAGTGCTACAGATACCAAACCTTTATTTATTTTTTTTTTATTAATTTTGGCGGCACGGTGGTGCAGAGGCTAGGCGTTTGGCCGCGGCATTGGAGGTCGCGGGTTCGATTCCCACACGGAGCAAGTGTTTGTATAGCCTTTAAATAATGGTTTAGGGTTTGATTGTCCACTTTCAACGTATGTATGTAAGTGACCTTCACAGCACAAGAAATTCCTACAGGTTTTTAAAAAAAAGAGTTTTTTATAAAAGAAGTACTTGGACCAAATTTTCGAGTGTTACCTTAAGACCTGAACTTGTCTTGCTTGTCTACAATTGTTAACGTCACTCTTCCAGAGTAAGTAAGTTCTGAGGGTAAGTAGTAGATCAAAAACCTGTTTCATTCAAAAGGTGATTGCCTTCGTAAAGTATAATTAAAGAACATGAAAGGTGCATTTATTTTAATGAAAATTTAAAGATCTCTTTATTACTAGATAATAAATACTTTTTGGAAATTTTAACTCTGGACTTACTACAGACATCGAGTCGCATTTGTTTGATTTGCATGACGAATTTAAAGTCACTTTAAAAATACTAACACAAAAAAAACTGTACAATTTCAGAATTTGCACCCTAGAAGTAATTTTTGATACTGCCATGTTGGGTCGGCTCATTTGAATTTGAACTGGCATCTGTTGAACTCCTTAATTACTATTGAAATATCTACTAGTTTTTTTAGCAGAATTCTTTTTTTTTACTGTATAGTAATATTTTTATTACTGTAAAAAATTAATTATTGACGAATTTTAAGGTTAACGCGGACGCAGTCGCTAATACAATACGTAGTACGTATGACAACAATATAGCTTAATTTGTTGAAAAAGTGGCCTCATCCAGTTGAATTGAAAATTTACAGGTCTGCATATGATTTATGAAAAAAGGCAAACGAGCAAGCGGTTCACCTGATGGTAAGCGACACCGTCGACAGAGAAGTTGCAGGAAGGTTGCCGGCCTTAAATGATGTTCGGAGAATGGGAGAGCGGATGAGGCGGGGGACAGGGAGAGGGAAGTGGGCCTCCGGTTACCTCACTCATCGGTCGTGGTACTACCCCGGTCGTACCGGCCAATTCGAGTAGCAGCAAAAGCTTCCGCTTGTCTCTACCACGTAGCCGAATTGAAAAATTATTCCTCAATATTTTCAGCCATCACATAAATTCGTCTTTGCACACATCAGTATACCTGTCGGTGGTTTCGCAGCTCAGTGGTTATTAATTCTTTTACTGACGGTAAAATTAATTCTTCCTCAATAGTGTTTGATTTAATTATTTTAGCAATTAGGTAATAATGAAATAGTGGACGAAGCTAGAAGTCTGTCATCGTCTTACGTGTTTGCCAGTTCCAGTGCCCACAAGGGGGCGTTATCGCTTTCTTTGAAAGATACTGGTCCAAGGTATTCCGAACATTTTTCTTATGTACGTTACTCAAAATCCTGTATACTTTTACACATAGTTTCCGTAAGATTCCAAGATTAAACGCCGTATAGGAGAGTGGAGAACACGAAGCACAATAACTCTGGGGTCTATAACGATTACATAAATGTAATATTAACATGTACGTTTCACATCTTCTTAAAAACTTTCGAACTGGTTCAACATGACAATGATTGTCGATGCTATGCTATCGTCCTGTAGTCTTTTCCCCATACAAAAATGCCTTATAAAGTAATTTCATTATCGTATTCAAAATTTAAAATTTAATTTGTGTTAATCATGAAAGTTTCAAACATATGTTAATAGATGTCGCTTCTTGCATGTCGCCTAAAATAATATTTTCTGTTTTATTTCTCAACATCGCGTTCACAGCTGGCACGCTGGCACAGTGATTATCGCGAGCGAGTCAACTCACTGACCTTGAGGCAAAAAGAGAAACAATCTTAATTCCAACCACGGTATTTTTGTTACTCAGGAATATTAATAAGGCATGTTCTTAGAACTTATGAGATATGTAGTATTAGTGAACCGCGCTGATTTCCCACGGACTGGTCTAAATATAATATTTTAGATTGCATACATTTGCACGATAAGATAAGAAAGGATCAAAGACACGGTGCGCAACACGATGCTACCATTCCCGAAAGCCAATAAATTGTGGCTTGCACTTCGTTTGGGATTCGAACCTAGGAGCTATGGAGCAACAGTCGGGTATGCTAACCACTTAGCCACGCAAACGCCAATAACGCAATAATATTATTAAAAGAGGGCGTGAGTATTAAAAATACTAAATAGTTAAAATAAAATAGTAAAAATTATATGGGTAAAGTAAATATTTTACGTATAATCTCCAAGGCTACTGAAAATGTAATGTTTATGAGGTGTAAAAGAATTAGGTACCTGGCTACTTTCTTACCATGTATGTACTGACAATTGTACCAGACTTCGAAAATATTCTTTATAGATTTATCAATCCGAAACCGTCGCATATGGCCTGTAATTTCATGTTACTCAGTTGGCCTTAAACAATAAAATATTTATAAAAAAATGTTCTTTGAATGTTTTACATTTTATTTCATTCATTTTTAATGTACTTTATTACATTTTACTTCTATACTCATAGACGTTAATAAATTGGTCACACTTTTCACACATTTTCTAACTTTTATATATTTCAAGAAGCATAAGCAGACAGTTCTTTGTGGGTTTAGATCTACCTACTGTCTCTCTCCCTACCTCTCCCTCTCTCACTGTACTGTAGGTACAGTGTCTCAATTGTCGAACAGGGTACGTATTTTAAGTAACACTAGATGAATAGAAGATTGTATAACATTAATATAGTGTGTAAATGACAGCTCTAAGGGTATTTGGGAGATGGAAGGGAAATTGAGTAGGGGGGTGGGGAGGGGGAGAGGGCCTCCGGATACCTCACTCACCGAACGAAACCCAGAAGCATAAGATATCTTTACTTCACGCCGGTAATCAGGGAGGTAGTGATACCAATGCGGTCGAGTCGGCCCATTCGAGCAGCAGCAAAAGCCGCCGCTTGGCTCTCCCACGTTTAATATTCACAAAATGCAATTAAAAACCCTTTTGACAGACCTCGTTGGGTTTTGGTTGGTAAACTTGTATATTTAAGGTCCGAACAAGTGTAACACAATCAACGAAATATTAACCTTATGTCAGATGAACAGAGTTCATATATTATTTTACGGTTCATTTATGTTCGTCAAAACAGAAATCAGTAAATAAGTAAGCGTTGTGTGGCGTGGTGTGTAGCATACTTCTGGCCAAAAGTTTTTCTCAAAAGAGTTACGACATACCGCAGATAACAGTTCAGAAAGTACATGACGATGATGAAACAAAGAGCCACTTCCAACAGATTTCGAATTCACCTTTACTAGAACAACTTTACTTCTATAGTATATGGCCTCTCAATAAAGAATTCTGCTTAAATCATACCACAAACATTTTTTTTTAAATTTGATGTCAGCAAAACAGCAAATTCAAGTACAGGTTTTAGAAAAAAAAATTGTAATGCGATGCCTTGTTTGCCTACAACTAACTGTGATAATACTTAGTAGAATATTCTATATATATATAAATAATAAAATTTCTATGTATAGAGTACAAATAGAATACAAATACAAATAGTCTTTGCGTTGTAGACACGTGATAAAATTTTGAGTATTAAAAACTAAAAATACAAATCCTGACAGTTATATACGTTTTACCCTTCGTAGTTTTTGTGGCGCTTTCTGTCCCGATCCCTCGTTTCTTTTGTGTCCCGCTTCTAAGCCCCTATCTTAATTATCCAAACTTCAGTCGGGTCCTATTTCTCTTTTCGGAGAGGGTGATTCTGAGAGCGTTTTCGTTTTTGGGCTGTAGTAAATAGATTAGTTTGCTGTTGGCCCTTACTTATGAAAACGTCTTTGTGTTATCTTCTTCTTACTATACAACTTGGTTTTTTAATAATTACCTAATTTATTTGAATGAGGATTATATATAGTCTACTATTAATAGTATCGAACGCTAATTTAAATACCCTACTAATTATCTTACCTTTCACGACAGTACATTATGGAAAGGCTGCTACTTCATTTTATTTAACAAACCAATTGATCCATATAGTTTGGAATCGCATAGTTGTTGTATATAAATAGTGTAACGATTATTTTTTAATTCAAATTGGAAATGCATTTAATATGCTAGTAACTTCGATTGATTTACCGCTATTTACCACATTACCCATTTTCCCCCTTGTTTTTTAAATTACACTATGGCAATGGGGCAATTGCAGTGATTGCATTGCACGAGAGTGGCTCGATCAAAATGCTTGACGTCACGATAAGCTGGTCTAAGGCACAAAAGTGTGCACTATACAGATATTACGATTGAAGAGCACTACGACAACGTGTATGTTTACAGCAATGATTTTATATCATTGGTTTACAGTTCTAAAGAAGCCTCGCAAGAGACTGTTTTGGATCATGTAGTCGTCACAATTTAAAAATGTACCGTGCACTTTCCAGCAAGACTTTATTTCTGGTCATAACGCGCGAACAACTCAAACCTGTCTCGAGAACAATCTTCGGATCTTCATCATCTTGAAGGACTGGCTCCCGTTCTGTTTAGATCTAGTTATGACTAGAGGACGTGGCATACTCAAAATGTTACTACGACCAGAGAGATTAAAGGCCAATGGTAACAAAGCCAAAGGCCACTTTGAATAAAATTGATTTTAATCCGTCACTTAGACTTCGGTAAACATTTACATTTATTATTATATAGAAACAGTAGGTTTAATACCTACTGTTTCTTTAAAAAAATGTCTTTAATTGAGGTCAACAAAAACTGATGGCCATACAAGGTACTCATTAATTCGTGGCTAGTCAATTTCAATAGTCAGGTCCAAAAAAAAAATAACTAGACCTAAACTATTTATTGATGTTTGAATATGCGGAATAAAAATTTCGTGAAAATGGTGAAAAACAAACATTATAAAATATTACTATCTGAAACTATCAAAAAGTGACTTTGAAGAACTTCAGTGTATTCTGGAATTTATACTGCACTGCAGTTGTGTACTGGTGCCCAAAGCAGATGACCCAACTGTGGGATTCGCTCAATACCATCAACAACTAGCACAACTGTAAAAAATATCGACGTGTAACTCGTTATTTAGCTCAGTTCAATGAATTTTATCCACACCTTGAAATTAAGACAAGTTGTAGTGTTGGATTCCGCAAAAAAAGCAAGCAATTGAACGTAATTCACAAATTTACGGGTACTTTTCTTGACCGTTGATGATTTTCGAGTACACCATATCGACCCTGATTTTTTTTTATGTTAAAGGGTGCAAACGAGCAAGCGGTTTACCTGATGGTAAGTGATTACCGCCGCCCTCGTAAATTTACAACACCCGAGGAGCTGCAGGTGCGTGCGTTGCCGGCCTTTAAGGATATTTGGAATATGGGAGGGAAAATAGGAAGGAGGTTGGGGGAGGGTTAATAAATAGATAAAAAGTATAATAAATATGGAAAAGAATGCCGACCATCTCAGAAATTTAATCACAATCATAATAATTTATAGGTATGTTACAGATGTAAATTATACATTGCTTCACTATATTCTACTACTCTATTCAACGGAGTGTGCAAATATTAAAATGTTCGCTAAAAGATTGTCTCATAGTTTAATCATTTAAGGATTCCGAATCCACTGGCAAGATATGGCCCTTATTTTTTCGGAGGCAGATGGTATATATATGATCGATTGTAAAGGTCCCTGGTCTTTATACTCTCCAGAAATCTCTCATTCATTGAAAAATTACGTGAAATTATGAGAATTAAACGTCAACAAAATTGCGCGTGGGAATGTTTTTACATTACGACAAACCACATAATTCTGGTCTTTCTATCACTGCAGTGGTTAAAAATTCAACGGACTCGACGAAGTCACGTGCAGCGTAGTAGAGACCTTTTTTGGAGACAAGATCAAGCCCATTGTTTTAAAAGGAATAGCCCCACTTTCGAAATGTTATTCAAGGTTGTTTTTACCATAGAAGGTGAATTAGTGGAGAAATAAATACATACACTTTGCGTTGAGTTTCTGAAAACGCATTTAACGCAGCAATGAACCCAGTATCTGGTTTAATCTGATCTGATTTTACAACCTAATTATTTGAGGTTTTTAGTAAATTTTGCTAACTAGGGATGTGGTTTAAAAAAAATATGGCCCTCTGAGAACCTCTGAGAAAGGTGTTAAATCTAAAATGAATCTTGGAATTGCGAATAACCTTATAATGTATAAACTATATTACATTGTTTTTCGCTTAGGTACTTACTGTAAAATTCCTTCTACGAAAATAAGGGGGTGGATGAGTATCTGTAATTGATAATAAAACAAGCATAAGTACGTGAGTAAAACACAAAGTAAATTAAATGATATATTAAAACAGTGACACAACAATTGTTTCACAAATTTTACAAATAACTTTTACTACTTACATAAATGAACCAAATATTGACTTAAGACATCTCAGAGGGTGCTACTGCTAATCTCTGGAAATCGTCCAGGAGGCCATTACGATATTCACTGAAATGTTTAGTAAATGGCACCAATTATTTTATAATACTAATATTGCACATGGAAACTTGAGCATTTTAATGGTTTACAATGCGAGCGAGCCGTTTGCTCTTAACTCAATTGACAGAAAAAATACTGTAAAGACTAGTAGTAATGTAAATGTCTTCCTGAGAATATTACTTATGATTGTTTTGGATGCCACGCTGCTCCAGGGAAGGAACAGAATGAGCAGAATGATAATATATTTGTGAAATTGTTTGAATGATAGTGGATAACGCCCCTGTGCGGGTTGGCAGACTTTAGATGACCTCGGAACACTTTCCGCACGATGTTTTCCTGCACCACCACAGATGCTATTAACAATTTAGTGGTGTCGGCATCGGGATTCGGTATGAAACTACTAAGCCGCTACGGCTCAAAATAAAATATTTTACGAAATTTTGTACGTGGATTATAAATTTGTCATTAAAATTCTATAATTTTATAATTCGTGCCGAGTTGCAACAATATAAATTCTATTGTTATATGATACGTGATGGGTTAAAGTTTAAAGTACTAAGTACATGGCACAAAAAATAATCATGTTTTCATTTAGCACTAGGTACTACCTACCTACGTTGTTGTAACGTACTACCCAAAAAATTAAATAAATAGATGAAACATTACAAATGGGCAGATACAAAATATCTGAAAATAATTTGGGCCGTTTGAAAAACTTGTAGCATACCTACAGTAGGTACATAGGTAGGCTGTACGTTTTATTCAAGAGAAACGTAACAGAAGGTCACGGAGCGAGATAGACGTTTCACTTAATTCGCCAAACGTTTAATATTAAGAAAATCTATAGAGGGAGTAGAGCACATGGCGGTCTATCAAAACAACAAAGCCGATTGGTGTGGTGACGTTCCACCCCGGTGATATGTACGTCGTACTACCTAAATGCCTTATGTACAGCGCTAGTTACTACTTCATGACTACTCGGAGCTCAGTGTGTACTGCAATGCAACGGAAAATATGCGTGTTTACCAAAGTCGTTTCGGTGGAACGGTGTCGTGTGTTGCGTCACGTTTAAGGAAATTGATAGTGCGCCGAGGTCGACGTGACTAACATTATCTTGAACTGTGTCGTATTTTGTGACAAAATCAATTTTTAATATTATTATTTTCATATAAACAGTGCAAAAAAACAAGATGGAGATTACGTTTCCCGATCTAAATACTCCTTGTGGATGCCTAATGTCCGACGCCACGACACAGTACGCGTCCTATAATAACCTTGTTATAGCAAGTAAGTTTTATATTAGTTATTATTGTACGTCGTTGAAGTATTCACATCTTTAATGTGTTATTGACAAAATATAAAAGAAATTAAAGTTTAAATAGTAATGAGATAACTATTTTATGTATAAAAGCTTAAAAACACCATTTGGAATAATAATATTGAACGTCACTACAAAGTACAGTCGAGTCGACAAGATGGCGGCTAGTGGGGAGAGGGCGCCCAGTTGGCCAGGTGCTGCCGCCGCGTCGAGTTCGGCGCTATAGCTAACTAAATAGGTACGGAGTGTTGTACATTTAGAACGTTCACAATGGCTACCGCGAAAGACACGTCTACTTTCTTTCTGGAGGCAGACGCAAAACAATTTGACAGTGTTTTAAAGTTATACCCACAAGCGATAAAACTAAAAGCTGAACAGAAAACAAAGAAAGCAGAGGAGCTCATAAAATTGGACAACTGGTAAGTGAGAACGTCTTTCTGTAGGGAAAATGCGGCCGTGGCGTGTCAATGAACTTGTATTGTGTGTGTATCCGTGCAAACTGATTTGATAGCTACCTCCCTCGCGGACTGCATCTCTAGTCCGCGGACGGCTCATTAAAATCACTGCGTCACGTGGGATCGATGTCAAATTGACACTATCGTTTTTCCTTAAACCAGTGTGGGGGAAAATATCGCCGCGCTTAGGCGTTATAAAATGGTGGCTGTCCTTTACGTATCATCGCTCGTAAATGTTTTTAGTTAAGATGCATTATGAGTGCTTCCACACTAATTCCGTAGATACTTTGATTAAAAACTAAACGGATAACACAGATGAAATATTACGTATTTACAACTACTTGTAGCTAGTATAAAATACAATGCTTTGTTGAATGCTATTCACATCCGCTCAAAATGGTGACTTGCCTTTTAGCTTGTATAGGTATTATTATATTTTTTTACTATTTATCTATTTCTCTAATACAATCAACGAGATTGTAGAAACATTTGTTTGGGTTGTAGTTTTGGCGATTATTTATAAAAAAAGGCTGCAATGAGTCATCAAGTAAAGACGTTTATGATCTACCTTCGTTTTTAAAAATCTCTAAAATTCTTATATATATATTACATTTGAGCACTGATCTTTTATATCAAGTGCTTTTTAAATATTGGTATTTTCATATCAAGGTCAAGTTGATTTTTATTAATTTGATAACATATTTTAATTATTAATTTGCTAACTGGATTAGTAGCAAGTAAATAATATAATCACTATTTAATATAAGAACATATCTATTAAACTAAATCCCACAAAATTTACAAAAATAAAATAAATGTTATGAATTTATTAAATAACATTTATTAACACAATTTGCTTTGCAAGTAGAACCCATAGTAGGTATCTATTTACATACTGCCTGCATAAAACTGGTCATACACAAGCAATCATGTGACCTTAGCATAATAGTAAATATAATATAGGTAGGTAGTACTTAGTAGTAGATATGTAAATTACTTTAAGAAATAATATCTGTTAAGTTTCATTGGTACAGATTTTTATAATCAATAAACATACTTGTCATATTGAGATCATATTTTGAGGTCCTTGAAGTTTTATACAGAATAAAAAATATAAAAGTAAACTTTGACATTTTTTAGTTCTTTCAATACACTTTTCATCAAAGCTTATTTGGAACAGTGTGATCATAGAATCCGAGTCAATTAAAAAAAAAACTGAACAGATCCCGTGACCACTTGTATACTGTGGCCTATTTACAGAATATTTATTTATAACCAAATGAAACAGAGTATTTTTTGTACAGATATACAAATAATGTTCAATAATTTAATCATTCTTCTTTCATATTGAACTGTTAAATAGTTAAAATAATTGATGATAATATTTAATTAAAATATAACATTGATACATATAGTATAAAAAGGCCAAAACAAATTATTAAACTATGTTGCAGACCAACCCTCGTGTCTGATGATATCTTTTCAACATAATTATGAACCGTGCCTTATAGAGGGATGTCACTATCTTGGAAAGGCCCTAGTCCAGCATTGATTTATAGAAATAAAATATGAATTGATCAATATTTGTGTTCATTTATAGGTACCAGAATGAATTGCCAAAGAAGATTAAATCCAGGGGGAAAGATGCCCATATGATACATGAAGAACTGGTGCAACTCATGAAATGGAAACAAGCAGTAAGTTTTAAAATTTGAACTCTTAGGAATTTCTGATGCTACAAATTCCTACAATTTCTCCTATATCACATAATTTATAAGTGAGTATTTGGGACTTGTGCCTACATGATAACTCAGGACACTCAAATATTTTTAATAAAGAATGTTAAAACAATTTCTTCTGAAGATTAAATTTTGCATATAGTTGCCATTCCACTTTCTTCCGATGAAAAACCTTGAAAATCTAATGAGAATCCTCACAAGTAATTCAGGCGACGAAACTCGGCAACAGTTACTCTTTCTCGGAGTGGCGAAAAGCAGGATACGAATGTTAGTTTGAAGAGACTGCATCAAACCAGATGCCAAATTGAATTCTGTTATCTCTACCTTTCCACGTTTTTTTTTTACAGAAATACCTATTCGCATTAGTTAGTGCTTTCTTAGAGAGGACTATGTTCAGCATTAGACTTGGCCTCTTCGCAAAGTTTGCTTGGATAATGCCATGAGGTTCTAAAACTTTTCCCTTAGTCGCCTCTTACGACACGCACGATCAGAAAAAAGGGTGGCAGATTCTAACGCCACTACCACTGAATAAATCTCGACTTTAATTTTCTATTGCAGAGGGGAAGGTTTTATCCACAATTGTCATATCTAATTAAAGTAAACACGCCGAGAGCCGTTATGCAAGAGACAAAGAAAGCCTTCCGTAAACTGCCTAACATAGAATCAGCAATGACAGCACTCAGCAATCTTAAAGGAGTGGGGACGGCCACAGCATCAGCACTCCTCGCGGCAGCCAGTCCAGAAATCGCACCGTTCATGGCGGACGAGTGCATACAGGCCATCCCAGAGATGGAAGGAAGTGACTTCACTGCCAAGGAATACCTCAATTTTGTAAAACATATTAGAAATGTCTGTGATAGGTTAAATAAGGTAAGAAATAATACAAGTATCCATCTACTATTACTTTTATGCACACGCATTAAACTTAAGCATATGTTTATTAATCTAGACTACGCTTACAATATATGTAATAATATCCACTGCTTGTCTGACACACAATCGAAATCCAGCAAACCTGCTCACGTAACTTCGAAACCCAGCTAAAGTGTATAATTCAGACGAATTAGCAATTACAATACCGGTCTTAATAATTTAGGTCATATGAGAAGTTTATTGCGATATTCATCAGTCGAAAGACATACTCGTAAATTTATTCAGGGTGAGATGTGACAAATTCCATAGCGCCGCCAAATATCTTAGTAAGCCAAATCACTAGTTTGGGTCCAGGAAACACACAATTTCTTCATTTCATCACAATTCATAATTCCTTTGGTGACTGAGGTAACCGGAGGTCCTGTCCCCTTCGCCTCAAACCCCTTCCCCAAATATACTTAAAGGCCGGCATCGTACGTGCAGATCTCTGATGTTGCAGACGTCCGCGGTCGACGGTAATCACTTAAGCCTGCTCGTTTGCCCCCTTTTGCAAAAAAAAAATTACAACCGAAAGATTTCGCAGTACTCAATATTGCCAAAGAATAGAACGATAATGGTATCGCACTTACATAGATGAATTATATATTTTTTAAAGTTTACCGACCTCTAAGGACTAAAAAGTGTAAAGATTGAATGCTGCATCATGTATCCTGTTTTAAATTACTTTGAATGTGTCAACAACAGTCGGTCAACTAGGAAGTTGCCTGACTCACCGCGGCATGTGGGTCACTGCTACGAATCTATGACGTTATTTGCTGTGACCGGATTGATACGCCATCAATAATAATTGGTTTTGTAGTGTTTTTGTTTTTTTTATATAACAGTTTAAGTATAATACGATAACATTAATTAGTTGGGAAATTATAAAGCGAGCAGAATTTCACAAATTGGTGAAATTTATTTGTGAATTGATGTGTAGTTATAAATCTTTGCAAACGAAACAATAATCATGTGTTTTTTTTTTAATTTATAGGAACAAAACGGCTGCGGCAACAAATGGTCACCACACATGGTAGAGCTGGCACTATGGACACACAATATTGTATCAGACTTGCAGCCAGAACTCCTCGGCAAAGAACGAAGTGCGACCGCGCCGACGAACGGCGGCTCCCCGCTGCCGAGCGACGAGAGCAACCTGGAACCGCCCGCCACAAATGGTAATGGTAAGGAATGAATCATGTACCCTGTGAAGTCAAATATTTTATTCTATTCCAGCGATTTCTGTTTCTTTGTGAAAATAAAAAGCTGATGCCAAAAAATGTTATAATGTTACATAATTTTAGATGGATGGAAGAGACTATGTTTTGTAAAAGTAAATCTTACCCATGCGAAGCCGTAACAAGAAGCTTTTAGATAGAAAATTATATAGAAATATTCATTTTCATCCATTTTTATAATTTTACGTTTTTTATTATTTTAGAGGCGTTTTGTATACAGAAATTGCACTTGGACAAACACCGAGTTCCGCAAAAGTAGTTTAAAGGTCATACAAATACTATTTAGCGCGGGAATCGAACCTGCGTCACAGTGCCGCAGCAAAATGCTTTCACATATTTACGTGCCTAATGTATTAAATATACATATTCATATAATTGGAGTCACCTTGTGAACTGTAATGCCATATTAATTTACTTGACATATTTTGCTTACGAAAGGCCTTAAAAAAACATAATTTCCAAGTTAAACTCAATAAAGTGTTTTTCCAAAATTATACGTTAATAATAAATACATATAGCAACCATACTTTTTTTCTTCATGTTTATAACTTAATGTTAAGTTAAGAAACCTAGGTCATTTCTAAATCACCTTACAAATTTAAAAAGGCTCGTGGCATCGTGTTAACTTCGCTGCGATAGTGCAAAAACAGCTAGTTCCACACAGTGATTTCTCAGAATTAAATTTAGCTTGCAATAAAGTTACAATGCGAAATATGCACCAACAACAGACAAAGCAACTGTACACTTAACCATGCACTTAACAATGACTAAACCTCTTATTACCTGTGCGACGGCGACCCCCGTGTGCATTAACTGATGAATACAAATGCACTTGCAATATTACTTGCTTAACTCAGCAGAGTTTTATAATTCTTTTCGCTATAAACTGTTTGTGAGAATATTTTACTTGTCTTATTTATTGATAGGCGAATTGCTTTCCTTAATGAATTAAATAAAGTTCAACCTTTCTCATCGTAGTCCATAAATTAATTAGTTAATTGCTGGAAAAAAGCCTAGGAGCAAAGGACTCTAATAGTAATTTTGCGATTGCCAATTTACATAAACTGTAATCTACCTAATTTTTCACATAAATCTCGTCACGAGCAATTAACTAATCAGACTCCCCCTTCCCAACCAAAATAAAAAAATCAATATTTTTATTTGTGTGGTGTCAATTTTATACATTAACTTTAATTGTTATTTACAAGCAAATTAGCATTAAACCAACGGACTTATTATTTACCTCCCTTACTAAGTAAGGTTATTTTGATATTGTAAGTAAAGTAAAAGAAAGAATCGAACGCCGCGGAACTGCCAGTTGACACAGTCGACCCGGAAGAACTTGCACGAAATAATAAGTTGAGCACTGTACTGTTTATACCGTAATGACTACATCATTGCCGTAATGCAATTGTTTCACGATGAACACAAATTAAGGAATTGAAAAGCCCATATGTCTTTTGCGATCCCAAGGTATCATGATTTGAACTGCTTCGTCTGTTGTAGAACGACCCCTAGTAAAACCAGGAAGTATACCAGATTCTACAATAAGTTAAAAAGTTTCGGCAAAATTAGATTTAATTAAATCTATTATTGAGACAGTTACTTGCGGACATACCTCTTATATATCTGCTGTTTTCTTAACTTCAATACTATTCTTCTTAACCATCTTTACAAAAATTTTTAAATCGTCTGAAATTTAAAAAGTTTGTTACAAGCACTCATATTTTCATGTCTCGACCAAAGTAAGAATTCTTCAAATACTTCAGTTTCTTTCACTATTAATAATTCAAAGTAATATATATTCTATCAGTCGCCGTTTTTAATTTTACTGTTTATATGTATTGTAATGACTTGGCTGTAGAACACATTTTTTTTATTTGTCTCGCTATGGTTACTAGATTTTTCGTTGTGAAGTTCATACAATCAGCTTCGGTGAATTCCTACTGTTCCCATTCATAAAGTCTTGCGAATGTTATGTAATTCCATCCCCCAAACACAGTTGTTTTTGTTTTCAAAAAATGTAAAACATCGGATATTCGGACCCGCAAGACATCTGAGTCCCTCTGGTGTTGCAGATGAATGGCAGATCTGTAATCATTTATTACCAGGAGAGCCGCTAGCTAGTTTGCCACCTCATAAAAAAATTACACTTCAACGTCCGAATAAATGAAATAATTTTGCACACGCATTAAGAACCGATCACAATACGATAATAAGGAGGTACCTATCAAGCTTGTCTGATGGTAGAGCTGGAAGGTGGGTGACGGAATTCTTTAATGGCTACTTCTACATCTACTACTAGTGTAAACCCGTTAAGTTTGGGCTCATTAAATGAGTCCTTTTCATTTATGTCCTAATGAAGATAACACGGTATATATAAGTTTTTAAATTATGTTTTATTATACATAGGTTTAAATATTTTAGAAAATACTGTCAATTTAATTAATAAATTGTTATTCAATTTTCGATCATAATTAATACTATATCAAAAATGTCTCTTTACGGTGTTTCAACAAGTTGAGGAGGATAGGATGCACATTAATAACAATAGATAAAAATGTTGATTGAATGAAAGAAATGTATTATTATACTCGTGTCAGGGGAGACATTCCTGTAAACTTGTAACAATTTGTACATACGCCGCCTTAGCTATGCTCCGGTGAACGGCAGGATGCGTCTGTTGTATTTTATCGCAATGGCGCTGTTTTGTAATATTATTTATTGTTTGTTCCAGGTAAGCTTGGCGTGGACTCTGTGAACGAGGACACGACGACTTCCTGCACCGAGGACTCGATGGACGCTAAAGCGGCGTCGCCCGCCACGCCCGCCTCGCCCTCCGACAACTCGGACTCCGCCGTCAGCACGCCGCGCGCTAAGCGGTGAGTAACGTTATTAATTAGTGGTAAATAAAAATGTTTAATCAGTATGATAAGTAAGTTGAAAAGAATTACAATATATTTTTATAAAATATATTAAAAAAAAAAAATATTTTTTACAAGAAAAGAAAACATATTGTCTGTGTCACACACAATAACACAATGATGCAGCTGCTCATCTCAAAACTACATCTATAATTGGTTTCAATTCTGTACATCATGCCAGAAAAATGTTTCATGCATAGCTTCTACATTTTATCTTATTCATTGGAAACAATTCAATGTATAATACTACTACTACTACTACTACTATTCGTTGATCTGGAGTCAAGTCTATATTTGTAGTCACATTAAAAATGTAACATGTCTGATGTTCTAAAGGTTTACTTAAATATTTTTTTTTCTTTTCATAAATATACATGTTATTTAATTTGATACATATTCTTTTAAATATCATACGTCATTTGATTTCTGTTATTATCCATGTTAATGGTAGTTTTGTTCACAGACAAATAGAGGAAGCGAGTTCAACGGAAGAGAACTCACTGGGAGACTCAACAGATGCACAGCCACCAGCTGTGAAGAAACTTCGAGAAGCTACACACTGACATCCGCGCACTCCCACCAAACAACTCTCGTGCGCCTATAAATAGCTTTTCTAGACTAAAATATTGTACCTAGGTAATTTATTTTTCAATTCCGTTTAATTTTAAAATTTAGTGTTAAGTTTTAAGAGTACCGGTCGGTTTTGTAAGTTTTATAGGGTATTAATTGAAAAATAAATGAGAAATACTAATTTTCGGATGCGTATCATCGGACGTGGCCGGGCGCTCAACGAGAGTATGGAAATTGTACAATATACCGATGCGAGTGGTTTTTATGGAGTGGCCCGGGATAGGGCCTAGTGTTAGGTTTCGTTTGTAAAGATTTGTTTGTACGTTCGCATCCCGAGTGACATTCCAATAATTGTAACGTACGTTGGCGGCGAGGGGAGGGAGCTTCGCCGTTTCGGATCCGGACCAGATGCCTTGACGATTCACTCACCATTGCCTTATGACAGTCTGCCCGCAGAGTTTATATGCAACAAGATAATACAAAGGTCGTGTTACCCGGGCGCCGGGCACACGGGCCCACAATGTAGTTTTTAATGAACAAATATAAGATATTAATTTTATAATGTCGCATTTTTAATTCGCTTTCCCAAATACCTAAGACGTTTAAAACATTTAATATTACACATACACAAATTACCGACCCGACAGTGATTCTAAATGTTTTTTTGCAAAAAAATAGTTCATGTTAGCGCAATTACAATTTTTTTTGTACACGGGTAAATGCCTAACATACCCGCCCTAGGGCTATGTCGGGCTTTCACCTATCAAAACCCCACGGTGTTCCCCTCTCCTGAGCTGCATGTCTGCAGGGCCACAGGAACGGTTTCCGACACAATCGCGACCCCACCAGTGCTGGCAGAACATCTCTTTCTCCATCCGGGCTAGACGCGCCTGAACACAGACACGCCTACGACCGTGCCACGAGGGCAACGGACCCCTCAGAGTCCGCCACCCGGTAGCCATGGGGATCAGCAAGGAGCCCAACGGATCCGATTATAACCTAATTCAATCCATTTGGTAAGATTGGTTCACATTCTTGGGTTCTAAAGGTGAATAAAATTTAATTTATAACATTTCTTGATCGAACACATTTGAAGCATTTGCTATTATGACGAGAAGCCAATGTGCAGTAAACATGCATTTCTTGAAAGGCTTGAATGTTTTATATACATTTACAAATAGGCTGCAGTAATGCTAAACAGCGATTTCTTACAGGCAGACCTTTGTGTCGACTTAAGTTCTCATTCGTGGAAGAATTTAAATAAAAAACTAAAACCACGTTCTATATTTCGCCAACAAATTGCTAGTATAAGTTTGTTTTTCTGTGATTAAAATTTATACAACGCCGAATGAAAAAAGAAATAATTTCATGCAATCTTTTATCTAAAGTAAACGTTCGTTTCTTTGGAGACTTGCTCTAACGCGTCATTAATTATAATGAAGTATATTTCACGTATTTTTTTCATAGGTCCATTTAGTTATTTTTCCTAACCATAATCTATCAAAATGTACCAATTCTGCAGTGAAGGAACTTTTGCTCGGAGACCCAGTATATCGCCAGTTTTCCCGAACATTTTTCGATCTAAAAATAACTACTGCGACTCATTTATTGCAAATTTCGGACCATTCCAGGAAGTAAAAGAAGAGCCGTTGTAGCATGACACTAAAGTGAGCGTCCTCACCACGGTCAGGTGCTCACTTTAGTGTCATGCTGAGCGGTGAATGAAAATATCGTGAGGAAACCGGCAGGTCTGAGAAATAATAAAAATATTATTTCGACGATATGTGAAGCCAAACAACCCGCACTGGAGCAGCGCGGCGGGCTCTTCTCGGCTCCTAAACCCTCTCTGATACTAGTATTTGCGAAGGAGGCCTTTGTCCAGCAGTGGGCACTTATAGGCTGCTACTTTAAAGGAAATAAGAGAGGTGGGTGACCTCGGTCCAATTGTTACATTAGACGGTTTGTACGCTAATTTTATTTGTCGATTTTTATGAATATAACATGCATATTATTAAAATGTAAATATTAAATGTTTATTGATTTTAGGAATTAAAATCGCAGTAGTTAATTACAAAATAGTTTTTAATGATTGACGTATGAAATAACAATTCTGGATATTTTACCACTCTTTTCGATGTTCTTGAAAAACGAGACACAGTTGCACACGATCTACTTTCACAAAAAATTCGTTCCTTTCTTACGATTGAAGCGATCGTCCTCTAAATATGATGGCAAAATATTATAATTCAACTAACTTAAAATATTATATACTTTCTGATAAAAACAGTCTCTTAAGATTAGTTATAATTAGTGCTGAGCCTCGACATCTTGTTGCAAATGCGGGTACAGAGTCGCAATTCTGGTGCCAGCGGCCATTCTTCCCGCAAAGTCCGGTCTACGCGGAGGCCGGGGTGCTCCTAGTAAAGTTTCGAGAACATTCCTTGGTGCCCAAACATCACTGTTGCTCGCCCCATTGCCGGCACCGACGGGAGACAGAGGAGAATCTGTTGTAGCCCGGATCACTGTAGCTCTGGATTCACCTGTAGAAATCGAATGTTATTGATGAACATAGTCAAAAGCTATATGTGACCAATAATATCTATTATTCAATGTATAGAATTTAAATATTTATATACTATTTGTCTACACACAGTGATCGCAAGGCTTAGTGGAGAGTACACGACTGTTGAGACGCGGGTCTTGGGTTCGCCAGAGCGGGTTTGCGGACTTCAGATGTCCACGAGGTATTTTTTGTATGTCACAGACATTTAGGTTTTGTCACGATGTTTTCCTTCACCGTTGTGCACATGGTAAATACGAATATATAAAACTTATTTTAGTGATGCCGGGTATTGGTGCTATAAAGCTGTCCTGTCTAAAGCTACCAAGGCTCTTTTATTTAACTATTTTGGACGTAGAGTGCCCACACTACAGCGCCTTCAGCTAGATGGCTATGTAAGTGTAACTCGAAGACATGCGGCGTACAGTCCGACGCGCGGCAGTCCAGTAGCGAGTGCAGCAGAGCCTCCAGTAATTGTCTATGTAGGTATATAGACAAGCGGCGTACCGTCCGGCGCATGGTTGTGCGCGCGGCAGTCCAGTAGCGTGCGCAACAGTGCGCGGTGTGCGGGCGAGGCGGAGTGCGCGCGCACCAGCGCCTCCAGCTCGCCCCACACTTGCCGCCACTGCTCCTCGCGGCGCCCGCTCCACTTGCCTCTGTGCATATAAGTATTCTTTTGTTTATTCTTCACTAAGCTGTTGACTAAGTGGTCTGCATCCCTGCTCGGCCACTAGCGGAACTTGCAAACGAATCTCAGATAAAGCCAGTATTTATGAAAAAGAAAGTATTGTTTTTCCGATATAGATGAATGGATATTATTTGACCAGTATAACCTTTCCAAATATCTTATCGCACGTGCGATACATTGGGTCCGGGAAGGTGAATATTTCAACATTTGCGCCAATCTTTACACAAATTCCATAACTCGGGTGAATTTTTTTGAGCCATGGTCCAGATCTACCGTCGTTGGCCTGTGCTTTCACGTGGCACACGAATCCAACTGTACCCGGGTGACGAACTCTGAGGAATCTCCGTTGCCCATGTAGGAATGAAGGCGCGTTCGTGTCACGGTGCGCCACGCCTGTAGGGCAGCATTCCTTTTCCGAGGATGGGCCGACTAGGGCGCCCGTTGAATAGATTACTCGTACTAATTGACCGGCTTATATTAATATGTACCACGTTTACAGTCTGGGTTTCTTACTAATGAATTTTAGCAGTGTTAGAAATATCAACACTATTTCTTTGATGTCCAAATTAAATTTTCGTAACACAACGCGCAACGGACAGCTCGTTTGACGCAGCGGAGACAGCTCGCAATATCAATGCTGCGTTGGAAGAGGATACGCGTAACGCACTGTGCGTTTTTGGTTTAATTGCTTTTGTAGTGGAAACTTGAGTTAAAGAATGAACCACGAAGAAGACCAGACACTATGGTAAATAACGACGAATAAAAAGTAATGATGGATGCCAATCCTTGTCAATCTTTGGCGCTAATTCCTTGGTACAATATTGACTCATTGGCAACTAATTGGTAAAAAGAAAAAAAAATAGAGAAATGAGTGTCTCATGAATTGACTGATGTGCATGGAGAAGCAAAAGTTCAAGCATGCCTTGCTTTGACGACTAGATGCAGACATTAAAGAATTTTGGATACAACAATGACGTGTGATGAAAACTAGATTATCTTTATATAATCATAATAAACGCAATGACTGAATCTAGGTCAAACACCTGAACAATGAGCAAATATAAAAAATACATTTGAGTTTTACAAACGAATTTACCACATAGGAAAATCCCGATTTATTGTCGAAGAAAGAGAATATAATTTTACTTCATTGAATAGCTGTTCCAGTGTAATCTACTATTTTAGTTGTTTCTTTTATTATTATTAGTTGATCTAATTATTACATATTACTTTACGATATGTCAATTGTTGATATAGTTACATAAACTTAAATTTTTTTTTTATACGAGATCTGTATTAGCTTCGGTAGCCGTATTCGCTAAATGACGGATGCCATGACATTTTTCAACTCTTACGACACCCAGTAGAAGAAAAGGACTGACATTTTTTTAAGGGTTAACGCCATTTGAAAAACAACTTTAGGTTAAACAAGTAAATCGGGAAGACAATTTGGAATATAGACCCTAAAAAGGGAAAACCATTTTGGAAGAAATGCCTTGGGTCTACGGGGACTTTGCTTTGGGAAACCCATGATTTACATGTGGCACAACATTTTTAAAGAAGAGTCTCTTACTTGTTTAAAAGTCTCTTGAAGACGATCCCAAGGCGGAACGGCCTGTTAACCACTGTAGAAAAAGTGGGAAAAATTAAGAAAATTGTATCGGAAGACGCCCCTTCAAAATGGAAACGACTTGCAAAACGATTGGATTGTCAGACACCGTTTTCAATATTCTGCATGATCGTCTTGGCATGTCAAAGGCGTGTGTACAACAAGGTAGGTGTGGAGAATGCTCACAGATCAAATTGCCAATTCAAAGTTTAATTTAAAAATACGCAGCACCGAGCCCTTTCCTATATCATAAACATTTATAAATACATTTCAAATTCGCTTTAAGTTCCACCACCTTCCAGACTCAAATTTTTTAGAGTGTATCCACGGATAACAGCAGATTGCTGCTGCCACCACACGACCGTATTTAATTGATTTAAAAATCCCAACATATATTTTATTACCAATCTGCCCTCCTATTGCGTAACTACGTTATTAATTTTAACTTAGCGGAGACTCGACAGTTTGCCAGATCGCGTCGTAGAGACTTGTCTAATCGAAAATAATATTTGATAAAACTAGACAAGTCTCTACAATATAATCTGACGAATCTGTCGTAAAATAAAATTGTAATTACGGAATAAAAACCCGTTGAATGGACGGCAAACTACTACGCAGCATAGCCATGGGCAGCCATGCGGGGTCGTCTTACTACCTGCATATGATCATCGCTTCCAACTCACCGCATATTAGACGGCAATTGAGCCGAGGGCAACTCGTGTCGAGACTCCATGCCTAAAAGCGATAGCAACACACCGCGGCACGTATCCACTTCATCGTCGGTCAGAGATTCTTGCACCACCAGCCGCGTTAGTGGGTCCATTATCTGGAATAGACCAAAATTAATTATGCTTTTTGTTTTTAGTTTAACGTGGGGGAAAGGTGCTCGCACCTACCCGTCACCGTCTCCGGTGACTGGTTATGTCGGAATCAGCATTGAAGATGACGGACCGACTAAAACCCCCACGGTAGATCTGCTGTTGGCCCAGTGGCCTTTACAGCTACATCGGTAAGACTCGCGAGCAGGAGGCCCGTAAGTTAAATAAACAAAAAAGGAACGACGACGCTGCTGATGCTGTGTCGCGCTCAGACCCCTGTTAACGAAAGAAAGACTCGACAAAAACTGGGGGGGGGGGGGCGGACGACAACCCAAGGGCCCCTCTTAGGGAGGTAAAACCTCGGCTTGGGTTGCAATCGAATTTGGGCAAAACTTTGATGTTAAGAACGTCTTTGCACACGAGTAATCCTCGTGTATGGCGTGAATCTGTGACCGCGCGTTCGACGGGGAACAGCGCGGTGTGTGTGAGACATGTGAGCTGTCTGTGTAGTCTGTGTGATAATGTGAACGGGTGTTGTGTCCGCGAACGCATTGTTGTGTCTTGTGATAAGGTCGTCCTCGTCGATGAGGACGTTCTTGGGGCGCCTTTTGTCAGGCGGGTCGTTAAGCGCTGGAGTGTAATTTCCTAGCGCTGCTTAATTATTCTTTAGTTTATAGTTCAAATAATTACCCCTAGGCAGTCGTGCGTTGACAGCGGTCGTAAAATTTGATTAAACTCTTATGGCTTCTGACAAGGGGAATAATCATATAAATTATCCAAATTGGTCAAATTACATCTTCAGGTGCTGCAATCGCCAACACATTTGCCAAACGTGGCGAGATAAAGCAAACCCTTCCCATGAATGACGTATGTGTCCAGAAGTATAGTACTTACAGGATGTTAAAGAAGAAGAAATACTTACAGCGCCTAAATTAAAAATGAGCGTGGATGAGATAGTCAGCGGCCAGTACGTAGTGTGTCGCTGCAAGCGAGCTCTGGCCCGGGAATTAGCTCCTGCGCCGCGAAGTGGGTGCAGCTTGTTCTGTTGCATTAGAGCGCCGAACTCTTTTATTCTGTTAATAAAAAAAAAATATTTATAATTGGCGGCTCTATTAACAGCGTACCTGGCCGCTAATTACATTTTGTTTGTCTCGCATTTGCCCGTTTCTTTTCAGTATAACGCCCGTAAATCTTTATAGCAGTGTGAAGATAGGTACGATTCGTTTGCACATCATTTACCGCCTTCGAAATCTATGTTTGACTTATTAATATAGTGAGACGCGAAGAGATGATGTCACTACTCTAGCAAAAAATGTAATCGCACGATCGAATGTTTTCTTTTAATATTGTCCGAATTAAATTTCTTTTATTTTCTTAATGATTCTGTACAATCAAAAAGTTACAAGAACATTATAATTATAGACAATCTGAACAATTATTCTATTTTACACCGCAGAAGACCCATTAATGAAAAGTTATTTAGCATGTATAACTTAGTGTGTAGGTTAAAAAATAAAAAAAACATTTTTTTTATGAGAAAGGCGGCAAACGAGCAATCGGTTCACCTGATGGTAAGTGATTACCGTCGCCCACAAAATATATCTGCAACACCGGAGGTGCTGCAGGTGCGTTGCCGGCCTCTAAGGGTGTTTGGGAGATGGAAGGGAGAATGAGGAGGAGGGGGAGGGGGCCTCCGAATACCTCACTCACCGAACGAAACGCAAGAAGCATAAGATGCCTCTACTACAGGCCGGTATTCTGCGAGGTAGAGGTACCAATCCGGTCGAGCCGGCCCATTCGAACAGCAGCAAAAGACGCCGCTTGGGTCTTGCACATTAAACATACGTATTTATGTAAATACTTATAATATACAAGTAGTATGCGACGTTACGACAATAAATTTAAGCTCATTTCTAATTGCTATGTTAGTTTATCGCAAAATATATTATTTTACCTCGGAGCATAATGATAATCAACACGTTGATTTATTATTAGCTGATTTTAAAGAGTTAGGCACCGGGATCACTGGAGGCCCCTATACAACTGCGCCTTTTAAGAAAAAAAAATGACCGATAAAATCTGTCTAAGCGCAGCGGCGAGGCAAGCCGATCAGAGCGGAATGGGGACATACTCGCCTGTAATCGGTGACGCGGCCGCCGACGCCCTCGGAGAGCGCGGGCGGGTCGTCGTAGGGCGAGCGGCCGCCGAGCGCGCCGATCCACAGCTCGCCGCCCTGCGCCGCCAGCACGTGCGACGCAGACCGCCCGCCGCCTTTGCTGCACACACACCATGAACTCTTTTCACACACGAGTTTATATATAAAAACAAGACAAATAGAAGCAGGTACTAATATTTTCTAACATCACGAATATGACCAATTGACGACTCGGTGGCGTTGGTTGGTGGCACTGCAGGTCACGAGTTTTACCGCACGGGACAAGTATTTGTATGGATTACAAATTATTGTTTCGAGTCTGTAGTCAGGGTGTTTCTTCTTGTGCAATATATTTTAGCGCGCTACCGTGTGCAGTGCCGGTAGCTGCTATTACTTCACAACAGCTTATTTGCTTATTATTATTTCCGAAAAGAAACTTCAAAAAATGGTGAAGGCTAGTAAAGCCTCTGTACAATTATTTTAAGATGAGATGCGAAATGGGAAGAGAGAATGATAAAGAACATATTTACTAGATACATCACTACAAATAATGTACCTACAAAAATGTACGACTTTATCGTAGTCGTCAAAAACGATGTTTAAAATATTACCTATGTGATTAAAGATACGAGGTGGTAAATGATAACTACCTACCTACCTATTTAAATATTAAATAATTCAACTTAAAATACTCATTGTTTTTATGACCTCAAAAATAAACAAATTACTTTACTAACTCAACAAGTCCAATTCTTAGCGTAAAATAAATCGTTTAATAATTTATAAGCAGTGTCCAGTTCCAGTTCCAAAAATCCAAATGCCATGGATTCATGAAATAATAATAATAATAAAAAAAACTGGATACGTGTAGTGTATAAGCGATTTTTCTGTGTACTTTGACACCCATATCAATATTTTTCAAAAAGTGGATGTCCGCCATCTTGTATTTAAAAATGGATGTCGTTTTCTTAGTCATCACCCTGAGAAACCTCGAAAATTATACCCATATCGATATTTTAATAAACTTACATTTCAGTAATCTTGGATATTAAAATAGATATCATTCTTGTAATCGACACCCCAAACAAAGCACGATAATACTACACACATCAAAATTTTTCGAAAATTCCATGGATTTACAATAAGTGATAAACTTTGTTTTAAAATATGGATATTTCGAGTCGTAAATTCCAAATCAATATTTTTTACTGTTTTATTTAATACTAGGCCAAGTTTTGGCTGTACAATAACAAATAGTGGAGTAATCATCCTTTTATATTTGTAGGCGAAAGCACCCTTCCGCGCCCTTATGCTGCCATACAGACTTAATGTCGAGCCACAAACAAAATTATTAACCAATGATAAACGTTGAATACATAACTCATGGGAGCCGAGTGGTCAGGGCACGCTTAAATTTCATAGTACGACTGACCCGAACCTAATGCGCTAACACAATTTACTATGCGAGTGGGAATTTATAATATACACAATGAGCATTACTGGGCTCTTACAAACTCGCATATCATACGGGAAAACCGTCGACTACGGTGCAGTATAAATGTATGGTATTAATAAGTCCTATTTTTATTGAAGGAAATCTAACGGGCATTACACGTGCGTATAATTTTAATTTCAGAGTAGTAACTGTAAATGTTAAAGGCAGATCTTCTGGTAAGAAGATCTGCCTTTAACATTTCTATGAGGAATGTACTAAACAATCAGTTTACTGTAATCACTGGATAGATCGTGGGGATCTCGTGGCTTGGCCAGTGAACTTTAGACTCTTATTTATGGTCAGAAATAAAAAAAGACATGTTTATATACATGAACGTGAAAGTCGTGAAGAGTTACGAGGTGTGATAGTGGACGTTTTTAATACTGTGAAAAGTGATAGAGACACGCTAAATCAAATTAGAAATTATGTAGCAAAATGTGCATGGTTTGTGTATCCAAATATCTAATCCAACAAGGTGGACTCCATTTCGAGCCGTTGCTTTGAAAACAGTATAGTGTACACTTATACTCACACTGAACAAAATTGCAGTGTATCCTAGTAAGTTGATTTTTTTTGTGTTAATAGCTCCAATTTTTAAAGTCCAAGAAATGTTTATTTCAGATATTTAATGTATGTATGCAGCGACAGTAGCCTAGTGATTTAGGATGCGGTCGGCGAAACAAGATTATGAATCACTCCCCAAGGATCAGCAAAATTTTGTTCATCTGCGTTGAGTACCAAAGGACGGACGGAAGTACGGATTTCATTAATCCCTAAAATTCCTTTTGAGTTAAATCTGGTCAAACAGACGTACAAATAATTTTAAATATACGTATAAATGACACGATTTATTGATGAACATAAACAAGATTTGCTCGTATGATAATAAAAGGATGGTGACATAATGAAGTGAGTGTGACAGACCGCGGCACTTCGAGCGTGACGGAGCGGCCGTTGAGCAGGAAGTTGACGAGGCAGGCGGAGGGCCGCGAGGCAACGTCTGCGGGCGTGACGCGCCACAGCGGCCCGCTGCAGCCGCTGGCTCCGCCCTCCGCGCCGCGCGGCGTCCACCACCGCAGCACCACCTAGTAGGACCACCAGATATATACAACAAGACATCTTTGCCTCCCCGAAGTTTAAAAAAAAAATTACGTCGCAGTAGTCGTAGTAGGTCCGACGTATGCGCCGCAGTGGGGCAACCGCAGAGTGGAAGCTAAACGTAATACTATCTCTCTGTCGCACGTATACGATTGATTAATACACATGTCCCTTCAGCACCATACGTGCAGTAGACAAGCAAAAGAGTTTTTTTTTTATAGGAAAGGCGGGAAGAATAAGGACGCCCATGTACATCAGCAACATCAGAGGAGCTACAGATGCATTGCTGGTCTTTAAGGATATTTGGGAAAGGGGAACGGAAGCGGGAGTGGGCATACGGTTACCTCACTGACCGATCGAAACGCAGACACCTGCGTTGCTTCACGCTGGTATTCTCCGAGGACGTGATACTACCCCGGTCGAGCCGGCCCATTCGAGCAGCAGCAAAAGCCGACTCTTGACTGTACCACGATTCACATTTTATTTGTTATTTTTATTATTCGTTATTGTACTGTACGTACCTTACGTAGGTAACGTAATACGTTTAGTTTTAAATTTTTGTTATTTTTACTTCTTTTTAATCTTACTAACATTCGATAGATTACGTACCCTGACACTTTTTATGTCAGCAATTGCGCGACCGCTCTGAAAGCTAGGTCCAGAGCAACAAAGTAATAATATTTGTACTGTAGTTATAACAAATATCAGTAGATCTTAGTCATATTATGCATGGGTGTTTGAAGGAAGCACCAGCATCACATTAGTCATTTCAAAGGGGGGAAAATAATTATTATAATCCTACACGAATCTAAATCAAAGTGTATATCAATTAAGCAAGAGAATATTATACATACATTTATATATATAACGTTATATTGAGAAAATTGCTTTAATTTTGGGAAATATTATCCCTCTTACGATAGTGCCTTTGTACCTACAGAGTCCATGATATAAATCCGACAGTATGTCGAATTATTCGTTAACTAGATATCTAACGTACTTAAAGTGACGTGTCCGAAGAAAATTTCTTGGCATTAGGTTTGCCCAAACTTTTAATTAATATCGACCTCTCGGACTCAAACTCTAGGTTCTTGTCTAGTCTAATGAAAGTTAAACACAAGGAAGTATACTTTACTGAAGTTAAGTTAGTGCCAGGAAGGGACTGCCACTCTGCTACAGTGCGGGTTGGCGTGCTTCACTTTTTCTCGAAACAATATTTTTTTTATTATCTCAGACATGCAGGTTTTCTCACGATGTTTTCCATCACCGCTGAGCACGTGGTACATCAATTAAAATTGCTATTAACAATTTTGTTAGTGCCGGCACCGAGGATCTGACCCATGTCACTCGCGCTCTACGATACTAAAGTGAGCGCCCTGACCGGCGACGAGGCTACTATGGCTCTTAAATTATATATCTTTAGGTATATACAGTCGGTGTGCTCTTTTAAGAAACATTTATACTCCGACAAAGGCCTCCTTTAAATATTTCCATATATATCTGTATCTGGTGTCAACCAAATCCACTCTGGAGCAGCTATTCTTTTCACGTCATCTTCCCAACGTTTCGTTTGTCTACCTTTGCTCCTTTTGCCAACTCTGTTATTATTTTGGACTCTTTTGCTACTTATGTTTTAACCTTATGTCTTGTCCATTACCATTTTTGTGTTTGGCACAATGTTCTTGCTTCTTTCAATTTAGACATTCATTTTATTTATTTATTAATCTAACTTTGTCTCTTTTCTTGACTCCCATTACAATTTTTTCTATACTGTTTTGACAGACTTTAGTTCTATTCGTTAATTGTTCTGTTAGTGCTCATGTTTGGCAACTATATGTCAAGCACGGCTGAAATGCACGTGTTGTAAACGTTTCGTTTTCTTTGATTGGCATGTCTTTGTTCTTCATAACTTCACTAAGGGACCAAAATATCTTCCAAGTGTTCTCTTCTATCAGGTTCTGCAATATTTTAAATGTAGATATTAAGTGTCCTAAATAAATGTACTATTCTGCGTATTCTATCTTTTCTTTACTCTGGTATTGTCTGTGAGGAATTAGTCATAAATTTGTTCTTAATAGTGTTCATTGCCAGCCCCGCTTTCGAACTATGATCTGATAATTGTTGTAGCATTTTCTCTAGTCTTCTTAGGCACTGGGAAAACAGGATTAGATCGTCTGCAAAAGGTAAATGATTTAGATTTTCACCGTTTATGTAGAATCCATTTCCGTTGCATTCTAGATTGGTGAATCTCCTGAACCGTTGAGAATAACTTAGCTTACATAGGATTGCCTTGCTTTAACATTACAAGACCTGCCCTTAGAAATCAAACGTCATATATGCACTCGTCGGACCTAACCCCAACAGATTACCATTTCTTTCCGCAATTGGAACGTTTTCCTGCAAGAAAAAAATTATGTTCTCAGGAAGGGGTACGAAATCCCTTCATAGACTTTGTAAAGTCAAGATTCTCAGAGTTCTGTCGCACAGACAGACAGTATAGATAATAAGGTTAATACTTTGATTGCTAAATATATTTTTTCTTAGAAAATAAGCAGGTGGCAGAATTTTTTAATAAAAACGGTTATTTATTTTTTAACCCCTAATATATTCATTACTCTTTACTAATTTCTGCTATTTTAATGCGGTTATCCATATTTTCCTTCTTCCTTTTTGTAATGTTGGGTTATAAGTTAGATTGTGGAGAGTAGATTGTTCCCTCTTTCTTTTGTCACTGACGTTTGTATTTTTCTTGCCTATGTCATGCATTGCCATGCAATTTATCATATTTAATATAGGCGAGATTTACTTTTTCTTTCTTTCATTTGCTTCAATTGTAATGCCATCCTCGTTTCTAGTTACTTTGAGTAGTCTTCCGTGACGTATAACTCCATCAATTTCTCTGTTTATCATAACTACACTGTTTTTTCATCCACTAAAGGAGAGTTTTCGATCAATGAGCTTCGCTTAGTTTCATGCTTGGATGTGATTTGTAAAATTGATGTTTACGATGCAAGTACTGGTAACAGAATTGTAACGATATGCTTTATCGCAAATTATATGGAAATAGCGTATAAGTTATTATAACGGATTCTAAGAAACAATATTTCTTGATCATCTATGGTACAAAATAGATCTGTGACACAGGTTATACAACATAATTTCAGAAATCCGTTATTGATTGTATTGTATTGTAGACGAGCTTGCGATAAATGCTACAAGGCATATAGTAGCGCAGCCTGCATTAAAAATAGCCCGCAGGCTGCGTATGCTATAGTTTTTTAACAGTTATTTTAATGTGCTTTATTAAATAACGAGCACTTATTAATATCACTAATTAATGTAACGGCAACCAAAGGCCATTCGCTGAATACATGTGTAAAGAAGTAGCAAAGTTTTACTGTATAACGTAATACATTTAACGTAGCGACGATACTAGAGATCCAATTACTCCTCAGATTGCATGACGAAGTGCTATTTTATATAACTTACGGACTCTAAAGCCTCTGCTGCTGTTTGTGCGGCCCTTAATCCCGCGTGTGCCTCTACTGAATGTATAATTTCGACATCGTAGTTTGCGCTCGAGCTTGCGTTTTGTTCTTCCTAAAAATAAAATAATTTTACTGGCAATTATTATAACCTCTTGTACTAGTTCCACAACACGTTTTATATGGTTATATTACATTTAAAAAAAATCAAATTATTTTATGAAACAGTAAACCTGTAACATTTGTAAATTCCAATGTTTTTTTTATATTTCTCGATTGGTGTGACAAACGAGCTAACAGTTCACCTTATAGTAAGTGGCTATTGCCAACGACTTTAATCGAAAAAGTTTACAAATGCCCTGATGATTAAGATGGAATGCCTAGCTCTCTATACATCTCAATCTAGAACGCAGCAGTAGTCAATTGTGATTGGGGGCAGAAATGGGTAAGAGGGTGCTACCTACACAGTTGACTCTTACGCAAAAAAGAAGTTTATGTGCATGAAAAAAAATAAGTGTCAGAACAATAATATACTTGTTCAACTTCACTTATACGCACAGACGTCAGTCACGTAGCAGATTACACTGTTGAGTGAATTTGAAATCAAATACACATATACAAAACACAGCTCAATGTGTAAATACACTATGGATATAAACTATCGATGATTTTTAAATTAGTTCACAAGTTTTTCAATATACAAGTATTTTACACAAGTGCATGCCAAAGAGAACAAAAAACAAAAATATTTATAAAACCTCAAAAACACAGAGAATTCTCTCACGCATAATTTAATTTTATAACACTATTTAATAATGAATTAAAATAATTACCTTCATAGGAATTCCAGTGACGGTCGTTGTTGCAAGTTTATAATGCGGCAACACTAAGCCGCCGAGCAGATTGGCTAGTGCACTTGCACGGCACACAATTACTTCCACGCTCATTAACCCACCTCCCATCTGAAGTGTAATTAAAATAAGTATTTAATGATGGGGTTGATTGATTGATGAGAGCGATTACTCTCGCCTTTCTTTCGTGGTGAAAGAAACCTCTTGTTTCCTCCGGCGCCCAATTGCGAATTGAGAGGTAAGAGCTTTGCACTCTCTCTGTCTCTTTCCGCATAAGTGGGGACCAATCTATCACAGATCGCGCACGTAGAGGCGGCCAGCCATAACTGGCTCAAAGAGCTTATCTACCTCATTGACCAACACTACTGGACGGTAGGTGGAAGGAGAGTCCGCGGGTCACCTATTCTTCTTGACAAGGACTAACCGACCCGTCCACTGTGAGGGTAACGCACTCGACTCTATATGCATCAAACAGCCTGCGAAGTTGGTCGCCCAACGCGTCGTGAGCCAAGGCCCAGGAACAACCTTGGATGATAGCCCGCTTCCGGAACGTTGTTTTTGCCTCGGGGCCTAAAGACAAGCTAAGTCTAGGGACTACTTTCGTCTTTGATCAACGACAGTAGGCGAGTGGGGATTCAAACCTGCGACAAAATTGTTCCGGTTTTTCGAAAGTTCGAAATTTCCCAGAGTCTACTTTTACGACGAAAACGATATTAAGTCGGATGGCAGATCTTTTCAGAGCCCATGTTTTTCATTGCCTTATATACGTAATGCAAAAACAATTTCTCTTACCTCAGTAAGAGGCTGATTGTTTACTCTCGTTTCTGCTTTTTCCGGTGTAACATTTATTACCACTAGATGGCAGTAATGAACAACGAGAGATCTGTAAAATAGCAAAGAAGACAACAATAGATTACATAATTTGATATTATCACACTTCGTTAATAACGACGATAATAACAGTAAAACATTAATAAAAAAAAATAACTACTCGCTTACCACCCGTCCGCTACGTACGGACACCGGGGGCCGACTGAAAACCAGCGCTGCGACACCTCGTGGCTTATGCTGAGACAGTCCTTTCCGCCGCTTCATCACAACATACAAATTCCTTGTGATATATATTCACTTATTTTTTATAGCACAATTTATTTATTTTTAATTTGCTGTTTTTTTTTTCTTTCATATTAATATTTTTTTTCTTGATTTGTAATTTTTATAATTATTATGTATCACCATATCATGTACTGTGTGTAGATGTAAGTGTAGGAATAAATGTCTTTATGTCTTTTTATGTTTATGTAACTGTCTTCGGAAAATGTATACTTGTGGTAACTTGTATACGTAATAACTATTTTTTAGACTAAGGCATAGAAACAGAAAGGTATAATTAAATTTTGAAATATAAAATGCTTCTTAAAGAATGCAGATGAAAACAATAAGAAAAAATTATAATAAATAAATAACTACCAGTGCTAGACTATTGATATAGAATTCTGGACACGATAAAAAAACCCGGTCTTGATACTTCATATTTTTCGGGAGTTATTGTGACCACATCTCTAAAAAAATCCGGACGTCAAATTTTTTTTCAAGCCTAAAAAATAAGGATGCTAACTTACTGGGGGTTGGTAGATGCCTCAGTATTTGCAGATGGTTGAACAAGAGAAGCTTTTTTATTTTGCTGTACTAATGTGTTAAGTGCTATCTCTGATAAGCTTCTTATAGAATCATCATCTCTTGCACTCGTAATACATATTATGCGGCCTCTGCAATAAAGTCACGAAAACATTTTTACGTTACACAAAATTGGATGTACAAATAATATAAGAAAAGCATATCGTACCAGTAAATAGAACTTGTCACGCCCTTTCTTCCATTGGCTGTAGTAAGAAGATACAATGGAAAAAGCCTTGAAAATCTCATGGCGATTGTTGTGAGCAAAGCCGGCGAAGAGGTTCACCACCTATCACGGTCTAAGTCTCAGCAAGATAAATGTGGATTTAGAAAGCCGTAATCCTAATCCCTTTTGGTGAGATATGACAAGCAGGCGTTAGTGCTTATTATACAGATGGATGCGGCGTTACGAAATTAAATTTTACCTCATATTCTACTCTAAATATCAATCAAATAAATATAACCCGATGCAAACTTTATAGCGGCTGAGAAGTGCGCTGCGAACACGGTTTACCGCAAGTAAGTCAAGTTGAGATTCATTAGAAGTGATTTTAACTGTGTTGTGAGTTTAATTGTTTTCATTTTCTGTGTCTTACAAACATTTCTTGTATTTACACGAACACTACACAATTGAAATGAACTATTATTTACGGCTTTTATCGCGTTTAATTTTGTCATATTGTTATTTGATAGACCACAACTCCTCGCAAAAGAACACCGATTCCTGCCAAGGATGATTTGAGGCTATTAAAATCAACCTAATTTCAATAGAGAAGATGGCGGGGTACTATTACTGGTTTGGGATCCAGTAATAAATTAAATTAAATACAACCAAGCATACCACTGCACGACTTCAAGATACTATGCGAGCACATTCTGCGTAGATCGGACCGAAATTAATAATTAAAAGGCTCAAGGTTCCGAGTTGACTATGACATCTGGACGTCTCACACCTCAGATCCCCCGTGACCATGGCTGCTGTAAAGCACTCGAAGCTTCGGGAATATAAAAACAAAATTAAACGCCATAAAATCCGTAAATAATGGTTTAATTTCAAATGTCTGACAGAGTATTTCAGTTAATGTTATTAACTTGGATGTTAAAAGCAACTATATTTATTATGTTTTTTAAAAATCTACTTATAGCTTTTTTGATTAGCTAAACATTTTTGTGAAAATTACAATTACTAAATAATCATGAATATAACTAAACAACGATAACTACAAACTTAACTGTACTTGTACAGAAATACGTCAAAAATTAGTTACGACACGCCACTACACAAACGCTATAAAGTTTTCATTGTTATTATACAGCAGCTTAAAAAGCAATTTTAAGTGCTGATTTTACCACGTGCTCGGCGGTGAAGGAATAGATTGTGAGGAAATCTGCATGGCCAAGAAATAATAAAAATAATTATTTCGTGGACGTATGAAGTTCATCAACCCGCACTGGAGCAGCGTAGGGAATCCTTCCCGGCTACAATAGGCTGGGCAATTAGTTTCTTTGAGTCTAGACATATTAGCGGTAATAGTTCGGTAGGTCTACAAGACCAAATCAGGTAGATATTATCAAACGTCCATTGCCCACGCGTCAAGGCGAATTGCCGACTAAGAAATCCTGCCATGGCGCCGCTCTTGACGAAATCATTGAACTATTTTGACACGCCATTACGGCAATCTGTATGTTAAGGCAAATTATTCGACTTCACCGCGGGAATTAGATAGTTTCCGTCATAAGTAGTTAAAATGTTTTTAATAAATCTATTAAAATAATATAAGTAGGTAGTACAAAAATAAGTTAAATATAAATATATATTCACACCGATTTTGAAAATGTCGCTCAGCAGTAGGCCGCGAGGACTGAGTAGGCGAGAGCTCCCCTAAAGCTTCAATAGCGGCACACAAACCAACCACATCACCACCTGCGCCACGTCGCACTGGTCCCACCAAACAGAGGCCATTTAGGATCTATAAATATTGGAAAAGTCATCAACAATCTATGTTAAAATTATAAAGTGAAGTGTGAGTCTGTATATAATATCTAACTAGACCTATACTTATATAATACAAGAATTCCAAAAAAAAAATTATATCTCAGACATATAATGAAAATCAACACATCAATTTATTATATGCTGATTTTGAAGAAGCCAGCACCAGGATTGAACCCAAATCACCTGGCTGTCTCTTAATGCATAGCTCCTATACAGGAAAAAAATATTTCTGGGACTATTTTTTTTTATGGAAATGACGTCAAATGAGCAAGCGGTACACCTGATGGTAGGTCATTACCGTCGCCCACATACATCTGCAACACCATAGATGCTGCAGGTGCGTTGCCGGTCTTTAAGGATATTTGGGAGATGGGAGGGAATAGGGAGGGGATGTGGACCTCTGGTTACCTCACTCACCAAACGAAACGTAGAAGCACAAGATGCCTCTACTTCAAGCCGGTATTCTGCAAGGCAGTGGTACCAACCCGGTTGAGCCGGCCCATTCGAGCAGCAGCTAAAGCCGCCACTTGGCTCTACCATGCTTAAAACTATGTTGATATATGAAAATAATTTCATACACCCACATACACATGTTTATACATTTTACACACAAACATTTGATGGGTTTGGCCTGTTTCAAGACTGGCTGACCACTACACAAGCACTATTCTTTTTTTTTAAGTATACAAAAGTAACATTACTTAAAGAAATTGCTCTTGATCTCAGTTGGGTATACAGGGGTTGGTCCTATACTGTAATTAATATAAAATGTAGAAGTTGAGATATTTCTATAACCCTTTGTGTCATAACATCAGAATTTCTAATGTTGCAACATATCAAGAAATAAGGGATATATTAGTAAACCAAGTCTAGGTAGTGAAATCGCCTAAGTTGTGCTTGAATGGAATATCATACCAATATAAACATCATAATAATTTTTGCATGTAACTTACATGTGTCAAATTTTGCTGTGCTACAGCCCAAGTATTTAGAATATGGGCTGATGCATCACTAACGACGAAGCGAACCTGGAATGAACAGTATTTTTTTTTAATTTAATCTATAAAAACGATATTTAAATTGAAAAATTTTTATTTACCAATTTTCCTTCGGGAAACAGATCCCAAACTATCCTACAATACTCAACAGCTGCTTCTACACTACACGTCCATAAAGATTTACAAACCGGCGGTAATGGCACATAACCTGGGCCCCGGCTTTTGGAAACATCGAAATCTATTGGGTTATCTGATGATATACCAAAATACGGTGTGTGATCTAGGACGAATATAGTTTTATGATTTGTTGGGAACATCGCAATCTTTAAAATTTTCTTACATACTCTTATTATTTATTGATGAAAGTTTAAAAAAATTGTGCTTAAAATAAGGAGATCCAATCTAATCAACGTTACACACAGATCACAATCACAACACTGTAATTCAATAACACGTTATAAGATTACTTATACTTTCTTAATTTTTGGCCTTATTATAAACTACTTCTGTTGTACACGGACATGACATTGACATTAACAAATTATAATCACAATTGTATATAGTCGTGTTAACAGCGGTTACTAACAAAGATTGCGTTAGAACGAAATGCTCATTCTTAAAGTGCAGAACATTTTTTTATGCTATTTGAAAATCGAAATTCGCTACAACAGACAACGAACTGCGATTTCTTTATACATACTGTACTCTATTTGCGATTAGATTGCATAGATAGCAGGCAGCAGGTCGAAACAGGGTATAATGTGTTTCTTGAAGTTGAGTTTACGGTTTAGGGTAACTCCAAGGTATTTTACTTCTGAAACCCAGGGAATAGGCTTGTTGAAGAGGGTAATGTTTTTATATTTTTGGGACGATTTGATAATAATTTTCTGTTGAACATAACCGCGTTGCACTTCTCAGATTTTACATCAATTCTTCAAGTCATAAATCTGTCGCTTAAGGCAGTGGCCGCGGTTTGGAGATGAATGTATATCGTGATACATTGAAGTCGGATGTATAAAGAGTAGTCATCGGTGAATAGAGCCAATTCCACTTTCTTATATTTATCTACGGGGATGTCGCTCGTATAGAGCGTGTAGAGAGTTGGAGAGAGGACAGGGCCTAGTGGAACGCCGGCTTTTATGTCTCTGATGCTGGAGAGGGTGCCCTCCACTTTGTATCGGAAGGTGTGGTTTGACAAGTAGGCTTGTATGATGTGCACAAGCCTGTCAGGTACCCCCAGGGTGTGTAGCTTGAAGATCAAGTCATTGTGCCAGACTTTGTCGAATGCTTTCGCGACGCCGAAGAAGAGAGCTACTACGCTGCATTTGGGACTATCATTGAGGCGCTCAAGTACGTGCTCCGTGAGGCGGTGCATTTGTTGGACACGAGTGTTTAGCTCGAACGCCAAACTGCTCGTTTGGAATGATATTTAATGAGTGAGCGCTTTCCTTAAGACGGATGTGTATAATGCGCTTGGTTTTACCTAGTACGCTGAAGATTCTGAAGCTACAGAGCTTGAGGCCTGGTTTTTCGGTCTACCGGGTTTGTGAATTCTTATTACGTGCGCCTCTATCCAGGAACCCGGAAAGGTCCAACTGGCAAGGAGGGCATTGAAAATTGCTACTAACAATAGAATTAATGTGTTAGGGCGCATGCTGTACATGCTCTTTTAACCTTGTATTAAATGATCAGCCCGTTTGCCTCTCCTAATTTTTATTGCAGACCCATAGCTTAGTTCATACACAACGCTATGTTATCCTTTACGTTATCTGCTCTCATTGTTTCAAAGTAGTAGCAGTAGTAACGTATAGGGCGTATAGAGCAAAGTTACCGTTTTCTATCTGTTCTATTAAATTATTCTTTTATTGATAGCGGGGTCACAACAATTGTTAATAGCTGTGGGTTTTACAGTAGTTGATTTCTCGTTTTAAAAATTGATACCATGATTAAATTGATTTATAATTGTGTCCACACTGATTTATCCAAATTCGCCACTCTTACAATATTTTAAAATCTTATATGATAAACGTGTCATAAATGATAATTAAATTACGCACTGTTATGTATATCTATTATTCATTTGAAAGAAAGAAGGAACAATAATTTATTTCATTTTATTTCCGAGTTTGTATATTAATAATTAAATTAATTATTGATTGACAAAATCAATTATTAAATAAGCTCCCCTTTGGTGTTAATAAGTGTAATTTGTTCTTTTGATTATTCAGGGTAAAATGAAGATTGGTTACCCAATTTGTATATAATGAAAGTACATACCCTACTGGATTACCGTCAGCATAGTTAAAGAGAAAAATAAAAATTAGTGTTATACCTTGATAATGCCACAAAGGCATTATCAAATACCGGTCGTTAATAAATACAATATCTAATTATATAAGTTAATATTGGATGTGTCGATATCTTTTATTTAGAAAAAAACGAAAATTATGGAACAAGTACATGGTCTGACTTTTTACAAAACATTTTTAGCGTTTAAGGATATTGCTGTGTTTTAATATCTAATACTTTTTATTATAAACAAAAATATGGTTGGTCGTTTTTGTCTGGGCATCGAAGGTGTACACTTTTTTTTATTTAAATATTAGATTAGAGTGAAAAATGAGCTAACAATTCACCTGATGCTACGTAGCTACTACAGCCCGTGGATAGCTGCATACAACAATCAATCGAAGGTTACAGATGCGTTGTCACCCCGGTGACTGACGTCCGTAATTAAACTGACTCTCTGTACATCTCAAAACGGAACACACCTACCCAGACGAGAAGGCAGAGAATGAGCCCTCATTCTCTAGTAAACAGTTTAAAATTTTATTTGAAAACATTAGGAAATAAACACTTTATTGACTTTCTTAAAAATCACATTGTTAACAATATTAATATTATATTACATTGTAGTGTTTAGAACAAATTTAAGTTTAGATAAGAGTTGCGATGTTATTACATTTCGGGTTATTACGCGAAAAGTAATAATATTTTTTTAACAGTTTTAATGACCACTCTGCAAAATAGCATAATATCATTAAAATTGTTCAAAAATACCGTAGCTAACTTTTTAATTTTAATAAAATCTTGTAATTACACAGAAGTATTTCTAGCAATAAAAGACCAAGAAGAACAATCCCGAAGGTCCATCGTAAGACTTCCACAACAGCTAAGAGGTCGAGTACTATAGTATTGATCGAAGCTAAGGTATTTGAGATGCCAGTGATCTTTTTCCATTACTAAATATTCTCTTTTTATGTAAAGACTCGAGCGAGCTTCTTCTTTATTTCTTGGAACATAGTTGTAATCATATATATATATCCATCAACATAAGCATCAAAGCATATGTTAAACTCCGTACTTATATACTATTAGCTGTTACGTTACATACAAATATCTTTTATTGATTTATTTTAATTTATTTAATTTTACTTTAAAGGATTCATTTAATTAATTTTAGTTGTCCTGGTATCAGAGATCGCCATTAGATCGACGGTGAAAAAAACAATAGTGAAGAATCCTTGTCTTCGTGAAGTTCTTGTATAGAGGTGTATGTAGCCTAACAACACCTCTTTTCTAAGAAACTCTATGGAATGACAACATATCCCTGTATAGTATAGATTACAAGCTATATAGTACAGGTAGTCATATCAAAATCGGATAAACTCCATATGGGGCTTCTTGACGTTGTAAGAACGTCTAACGTGTGTTAATGTGTAGATGGAGGAGGTTGTCAACAATCTCGTCAGTGCTTATACTCCGTAGTTATTTGGGTGCAGCTTGATGAGCTTTTGTTCACCTTGTCCACTACGAAGGGGATGTGGTTGGCGGGGATCTGAATGGTTACGTTTGAGAGGAAAAGCATAAGCATGATATGTTCACTCACAGTGAGGCCTCAGCTTGGATCAGTTTAATGCACAAGGAACCATTCTCAGAGCTTTCCTTGCGACTTACCTAGCCAAAAGCTGCCTGAAAAGCCACTTTATAAGTGTCACAAATAGAGTATTTGGTTACATGTGAGAAAGACGAGAAAATTCCGCGTCTTTTGGTAGGCAATATTAATGTAGTATCTGTAATGATTCTTAAAGTAGTTTTATGTGAAAGACAAACATTATTTTTTCATATAATAATGCAGTAAATAAAGAAATAATTATTGGTTATTAAGAAAGTTTACAAGTAAAATAAAGTATTAATTATGATAAGTTATTCTTATCTTAATTATTATATTTCTCCTTTTTAAATATACTTATTATAAATAATAAAAAAGAACTCACGAGAGAGTTTTCTTATCACATATTTTCCAATAAGACTTTCGTTAAATCTCTGTTAGCGTCTACTCTTTCCAATAGGAAAATTTATTACGATTCCAATGGATTCGTTTTTATGTTGGTATAGTCATTTTCTCAATATTGATGATTAATGACATGTGGTGCCCCAACTATCAAATGGTTTTGCAAACCTGTCCGCCAAATGTACCATTGGGAAATCACGGTATATCCAGCCTTCCCTCCTATATGGTCGACTTCATTCAGAAGAGAGCAAGAAGTTTTTATACAAAATTGTGAGGGAAAGTAGCTCTGGGTCTAGCTACATCTGTCGGTGTGAAAGACACCCAGTGCTTAGTTCCTTTTCGACCATGCTACATTGAAAGAGCGATAACGGTGCTACTTTAACGATTAAATAGGCAGATTGCGGATATCCTTGGTCCAGGGTTGCCTTCTACCCATGGACTGATCCCAATACCACCTAGCGAGATGTCTCAGTTGTCTTTACCAAATGAAGAGACGGAAGACCACAGGTCTTGACGATATACCTATTGGGAGGAGGAAGGTAATGGGATCACGTGGTATGCACCTACTAACAGATCTCTATAACCTTATTTGGTCATCGTAGGTTCAGTTATTACCACTGGATGTGTATGGGTAATATATAGGAAAATGTAATGTACAAAAGTAAGAAAGCTACTGCGGTATAAAAAGTATGTATCTCATCATGAAGTTGCTTGAACGCGTTTTAGAACAAGTGGAAGGGTGCGCTGGAGAGCAGCTCTTCGCTACATTGAGTCTTGAACTCAATGTGGCGAACCGAATCATTCGATCTTTCGGGGGTATATTTCCCGAATCAATTAAGATAGTGAACGGCTTTAACATTAAGATGGAGATTGCCAAGTATCTGCACTACATGAATCCGGATATATTAACAGTGACATCCGTGCCCGTATTAGCTCAGTATCTGTGAAACACGTGCATGTTACGGCAGTTATTTGTGATGGTTGGGTCCCAGTAAGACTTAAGAACCAAATATATAAATCCATGGCATAGCAACATATGACAGCAGCCTACCAGAACGTTCAAAAGTTTCACGTCACCGTCATTTCTCAATACTCTCTCACTCGTTTTCTCAATTTTTATCACTAACGTTAATTTACTGATATGCTATGTTACAGTTCCTTACAAAAGGTTTTAAATATTAATTAGATTTGTTAAATATCTATTAAAGGTACTTTTTATTAGATTGTAATCGTTAGAGTATTTTACCGTTACATTTATAGCGAAAACCGGTAAAGTATAAATGTTGGTACTTCCCTACAGTGAATGTGAGAGAATGATAAAATGGTGTGTTCGTCGATCAAACCGGGCCTCACATTTGAAGCCAGAAATTAAATTAGACGTCCACCATTTTGTTTATTTTCGTGAAAATACTTTTTCAACCGGAAACTAGAGTGAAATTTTGTATTCAGTCTTATGACACTGTGATTAAGTAAAACTGGCAATGATTATTAGATTAAGAATGTGCTATTAGCGTACACTATTACCGAACCCGTGTGTTGAAATTTGCAGACATCGGCCGCGCCGCTAGTAAACACTCTTTTAAAATTAACACCTTGTCCTCAAAAAAAAGCAAAATCTCGGGTTCACAGGGCATCCGAATAGATGAGAAAGGATCGTTGAAGTTTGTTCAACGAATATTTAACAAGTGTAAAGGGAGTAATCCTCTGGCGTTTAAGGTAGGTGCTTCCTATTCAAGTACTCGGGCTTTTGAAGTTATACAATTAAGGAATGCGTTTCGAAATTTTCATGGTGCGTCCTAATTGCTCAGGAAATTTCGAAGAGTTGTGGGCGACAGTCCCCGGTGGCGCGCCCGGCTAACATGAATCACACGCCTGCCCCTGACAGGCAGCAGCAAGATTCCAATGTAAACCAGGTTGAAGAGATGGAGACACAAGAAGGTTGGTTATTAATGTAATGTTTGGCATTTTGTCTACCAAAGGTTATAAGTATAACCTTACTTTAAATTTCGACTTTAATAATGAAATGTCATCAAGTATAATTGAACTCAGTACCTAAGCTATCAAATTGACGTTTTTCACTACTTAACCTCAATTTTGATGATGATTGACTAAATTCATTTCAGCTTTTACTTATGTTCATTCCAAAACAAGTTAAGTTTTTGAGTATAGAATATCTAAAAATCTTAACAAATAATTTTTTTTGTTGTAATGTAAACACAATCTCCAAACACTTTCTTTGTTATGACTTTGCAAGTTGTTCAACCATAAAGAATCTAAATTTAGATTGCTTTGTTATAAATGATATTTTAAAAATATAACCTAGTATTGTAAATAAATGAAATATGTATCTAGATTGTTGAGATTACTGTTAAAATTCTTGCACATAGTGCTAAAATTATTATGTGCAGTTACTTACTGAGAATAAACTATCTTTTGATTGGTTGAAGTTCAATTTCATTTCTTTGGTAAAGAAATGATATATCAGTAGTTAATTATTTAAGTGAGATACATTCAAAAGTTTAATAAATTAATGAAAAGTATTGTGTTGTGATGCCTTATTTCTTATTATGAATTGCTAATAAAACTAGTAATTAGTCTTGAAGAGAGAATGGGCTCAGTAAATGAATGTGCTTGAGGTAAACATATTTAAAATTCAAAACTTTTTTCACTTCACTGTCGGCCTGTTCTTTGTTTCAATTAATTGCATAATTTTTTCTTAGTTTCTTAATTAACTCAACCTCTACTATTGATACAGATATCAAAATGTATGAATATTGTCTATGGTATTTACAAGCTGGTTCTCATAAAAAAAGTATTTTTATCAAGTACTTCACATGTTATATCACATGTCACATCATTTCAAAATGAGTGACATAAAAAAATAGAAATAGTTTTACTGAGTAGGTTACCTTTAATTTATTGGTATTTTTAACTTTAATCTATTGTATTTTAGGCTTATTATCTTTAAGAATTTACTTTAAAGAAATGTTATATTTTTGATTTTTAAATTGCTATTAATTGCATTCATGCAGCAGAAAGAATAAAACTAAACCATTGTCTAAACTTTTCAGTGGAGACGGTAGACACATCTCAATCGATCTGGGATGGAGAATTTGTTAAAGAATCTATTGGTGAGGTTGTTATGAGTGAAGTCATGAAGAATCAAAAGACTACATCATCTGATATGCCTGTAAGTGTTTTTGCATCAGTTGACAACATATATAATGATAATAATTATTTTCTGCATTCTACATGGTTATGAAATACTGTTTTTCCAATTATTAATCATTTGTGAACAGCAACAGCTTCACTTGGGCAGGTTTATATCTTATAGAATAATTTTTTAAAGTAAACTTTCTGTATGTTTTGGTGATTATATATAGCTTTTGTCTTTTTATTTTGGATCAATTTGGTTTTACAAGGGGTGCTCTACACTGGTATCCCACAGATACTGGTGCAGGCCTGATTAAGCATATATTTGAGGCCTGGGAGAATTCACAGAATGCTATGGGTGTCTTTTGTGATCTCTCCAGGACCTTTGATTGTGTGTACCATGAAACACTTAGCAGTATTAATATGGCATATGAAGGACAGGACTTAAGCTTATTATCACATAAGACTTTTATTAGGTCAATGGTATCAAAGGGTGTTGCAGGGCTTGTTTTTCGGCCCATTTCTATTTATTGATTAAATAGATGACGTAGCCTTGTTTGTAGGGGATAAACATGCTATAGAATTATTTGCTGATTTCTACTTCACTAATAGTTAAAATAAAAAATTAGAAATAAAAAATATAATAGTTAACTTATAGATACCAAGGTACTTATAACGAGGAAGAGTTGGGCCACTCTTTTTCTTCAAATAACTCTAGATGCAAACTATCAATGGGGCACCTACATATCCATACTTGCTTGCATACAGCAGACTGCTATAAGAATAAAATATCTTACTAATATTTAAACAGCCCGGATAGTTTATTTAAGTTATTTCTGTAGCATAATTACTTATGGTATATTGTTGTGAGGACATGCAACGGATATATAGTAATAATATTTGTTATAGGGCCATGGGAGCTTTCTAAAAACTTAGTTCTGGAAAATCTGAGATCAAACTATGACTTTTTAATAACTATATGAAAATGTAATGTATGTACCTAAAAACAAAAACATTTAATAAGAATATTTATATTCATAATGTAAATCATATCTAGGAAAAGGCACAAGCTTGTAATGCCATTGACTAATCTCCCTAGAGTCAGTGTATATGTTTCTACAACAAAATCCCAGTAAGTGCAATCTTGCTATCAATAGGTTAAAAAAATGTATTAACAAATACTTTATCAAAAGAGCAATAATAATATACAGGAATACATGGATGATGATTATCACTGGGAATGAGCTGATCCCTCCCAAGCTTTTTCTAAAGTTTTATTTTAATATTGTACTATTAACACGTATTTCTTTTGAAAAACAAATGACAAAAAAGACCAAATACCTACATAGTTTCTTTTGCCAGTTTCTTCTCTGTCATAAGAACCTCATTATGAAACAGTGGAAGATTTAAAAAGTTTGTTAGATCATGTGAACATTTTATAGCATAATTTGGACAATTTTGAAGGAAGCCTGCATTCTGATTGGACAAATTTCTCCACTTCTTTCACCTCATTATGACTCCGAAAATCTAAAAAAATATATAATATCTACATAAGCATTCAAATTAAAAATGTAAAAATATAATTTAATTACTATTAAAAATGTCATTTTCATGTAAAATTATTTGCTTTTTGTAAAATTATTGCTTCATGAGTTATAAAATAGGAGTCTATTATAGTCGGCTGGAATGTTAAGACGGCGACAAGCCACTCTTTAGTGTAAAGTAGCATTGGTGAAAAGTGAATCCACCTTTTGGTGAAAGGGCTAAAATAATTGTTTAGACTTCTGATCACTCCATTATTGTGTATAAAATATGAGCCATTTTCGGTCCATACCATTTGCCCATACTCAACATACAGGGTCAAACAACTGTCTTTGTAAGCACAGTACTGGTGCCCACGCAATAGTGATGGTGCTCTTCATCTCTAATCTATATGAGTTGGGTTCAGCAAATCCGAATAGATATTCCACCATCATTTGTTCATCAGAGTCGCTTTTGTTGTCTAGAGCACAGTGCACCAACTGCAGGTGAGGTTGGAATTTGAAGAAAGAGATGGTATACTCTTACACCCTAATATTATTCATTGATATAAAATTGTACAAAGATTCATCACTAAAATAAATCTATTACTCACCACCATGTAGTGCTTTGTGGACATTATATTTATCAAGAAATATCTTTAAATTTTTTTCAGAAAGAAAATGAAAATTAATCTATGTAATTAAATAGACTAGTGCTAAAAGTGTTAATTTTGGTAATTTAAATTGACTTGAAAAAAGAAGTTAAGGCCGTCGTCCTTGATTTAAAAATGTGAATTACTACTTATAAGAAAGTAATTCTGCATAAAACTGAAGAATTAAAAAACTTTTTCATTAGTTGACATTCAACACTTTTTTTTTCACACATTCACACTTTCCACACAAGGCAAAACAGACTGAGACACAGATTTGGCGAAGTGATTAGGCTGTGCAACTATGAATTGGCCCATCTATACTTAGCAATTATATTTTAACGTCTTTGAATGCAGGTCTTCATTGAGATTACATTGAATAATTAATAACTAAAATTTTTTTTTTCTGTTCAAAGAAAGGTAAACTGACTTTCCACACAACATGAAAAATATGTCACTGCATAGGCTGCAAAAATCAATTATTATTCAGTGAAGTAAAATGTTTCTTTACCATCTCATAGTACTTAATGCAAATATTATGTCTCATGACCTTGAAAGTTAAGCGCGAATTATGCCTCTTGTTCATTTTTAGTGTCGTAAAGGTTCAAAAGGATTCAAAAACCTAACCTAATGTACTAAATGAAGTAAGACCGAACCGCCCATAATCGTTTTCTTTTTGTTAGTAAAATCAATTTAATTACATGACTTAATAACAAATGTTATTTAGTAATAAAAATAATTTAATTGATATTTCTAGAAAAATATTATACTACACAAAGCAATATCAGATGGTTGGGATGTTTCTTTATAAAGGTCTATATCAATAAATAATAATTTGGACTAACGTGCAAGTTGTTTAGTCTACCGTCGTCTTAGTGTCCAGGCTAACGCTATGCCCTAAGATCGAACTCGGGGGGTCTCTGTTTCAGAGGATTCCCTAACTACTCTGCTATCATGGTCTACATATTATAAAATTATTATTTATGATATGCTGAAACTATTACACAAAAAGCGAATTATATTAGATGAAAGTAATGTTTTAATACTAACAATTTTCGATCCTTGATTTTAATTTTAATGCTTATACTACAGACATAGGACATTTTTAATCTCTGGGACCGCATTGAGGTGAAAGAGAAAATGGATAAGATTTGTGCAGTGAACACAGGGAAGAATGTTGATTTCGTTCTAGCTTGTCCAAATTATGCTACAACCATTTCAAAGCCGATTTTGTAAAAGTTGGAAAAAAAGTAATGTTTGTTTCTAACAGCATTCCTACCCGTTATTTTCAAATTAGAAGGCATAATCATTGCCAACAGGGTCGATAACCCCTGTCAATATTGGTTAATTGGGCTGTCTGTGCATGTACGTGTGTAATCACGATTGTGCTTAAAAAACTTAATGTTTCAACCCCATTTTTCGCTATTAGCTTCAGATTCATGTAGAACAGAAGCATTTTGATAATCACTACTCTAATCCAAACCAAACAAAGGAGTTTATAATAATCTAAATTAATATGGCCCTTTGTGGTATGTAGTATCGAATTTTCCAAATTGTTTGTTATATTCAGTAAATTGACCTTCAAATTGGAAATATATCTTTCGAAATACCACGGACTTGCAACTTAATGAAAGTACTCTTTAAAATATATTTGACATAAAATACGAAAGAACTTCCGATAAAAAGACAAATTATATTGAAATCACGAACTGCGAAGTCGCAAGTAATTTGCCAGTTATTTGTAGAATAATAATTAATTTTAGTGTTTCAAAAATGTTAGAGCTTTGAACCTCCAATGCTTTAATTGTTTTCAATTCTACATTGGATATTGTAGGCTATTATTCAAAGCCTTTGATCTCATAGTTCGCCAGTGACCTGAGTTCAATCTTCTACAAAAATTGTTAATAGCAATGATATGTGTCCCATCCTGGAGCAGCGTGACGGGACCTTCTCGGCTTCAACCTTTCTTAAAAAAAACATTTGAAAGTAGGCTATTGCCCAGCTGTGGGCATTTACAGGCTGCTTGCTACTTTACTTTCTCTACTACTATGTTGAGAAAAAAAAATATTTATTCTACTATATGTATGTCTTCAATATTAGATATGGTAGTGATAGAAGATAATGATGGATAGATACTGATAAAAATTACATAAATGTAAATAAAATTTGCATTACATGATTACAGGCAATTCCCCTTATTAAAATTTTACTCAAGTATTAATTATTTGAAGCAGTCATAACTAACTTAGATAAAGCATATTACAACTATTTATAGTCAGGGTTCAATTGGATAAGGTATTTATTAAGTTATTTCAACATGATCATGTGACTTGTTTATTTAGCAAATATTAAGAGTCATAAGTAAAGGAGAATAATTTTTATTCTTGTCTGTCTGTCTGTCATGAACCTTTCTCTCAGGGACGGCTTTCTAAAATCTAAGTATGTGTTGAATACTTGTTCCCAAAATTCTATAAAATTTAAGATTCTTGACAAATACAATTAAAAGATATGGTCTTCTAAAGGAATATTTTCATTCAGAATTAATTTAAGAAATCAGGTAGTTTCTATTCCCCTTTTTAAAAATTTAGGGTTAACGGAGGTGTCCTTGTATAAATGGATCAGTAAAAAACAATGACAATTTTTAATAATCCACAACATAGACTAGGTTGATCTACACAGGTTTATTATAAAGCTTATTATCGACAATAGTTAATAAGCTTTATGATAAACCTACACAGCATGAATGTGCCTGCATGAGTTGACGACCTTAGGAATCTGCAAAAACTGTAGAACTGATACAGAAAAATTATCAATACATATTTTGTTTTATTTATTTACCAGCTGGCTTGTCTTGACACGGAAATGGAAGATGACGAAGCGAGATCAGAGGCGACATTCCGCTTCACAGTGGAAAATTTTAGAAGCCTTAAAGATTCTGTACTTTCACCACCATGTTTTGTTCGCAACCTGCCATGGAAGATTATGGTGATGCCTCGACAAGCACCATCCCCAGATCGTCAACAGCAGAAATCTCTGGGCTTCTTTCTCCAATGTAATGGAGAGAGTGAATCCTCGAGTTGGTCATGCTATGCTATGGCGGAATTGAGACTTATCTCCCAAAAAGTAGAAACTGAGCCCTTTAGTAGAAAAATTCAGCATCTGTTTTACAGGTTCGTTTTTAATTTATTGATTGCAAGATTGGGTGAGTGATGACACTTATGAAAAAACATGTCTATTCAACTTTTAACCGTGTAAAACTAAATTTTGTACTATTCGTACTGGGTTAAACTATAAGTAATGTTGCTGCACTGCACTGCATTGGCACCAACTTTGACACTTCAATTCCCTATTCGCTTCACACGCTGGTGGCGATTGAGGCGAATACTCCCAAATTAGGAGAGGCTTATGTCCAGTGGCAGACTTTTCACTGCTTATAATGTTGTTTGTAAAATCACCAGTTCTGTATGTCTGTTGTGTGCCAATTACGTGATATATCTCATATATGAAGTTTTGATATAACAGATAAATATTTTTATTTTATATTAACTACTGTTAACGGCCTTTGCATTGTGATTTGATATTTAATAATTTTATTATTATAATTATATGTGTTATAAATAGACTTCATAGCTGTTGAGTATAATAAGATTTCTGACATAGCATGCATTGCTATAAAATATATTCTGTTCTGTTTTTTATATTCATATCAAATAACTTATTTCTCCTAGAAAGAGGAAGTGAACTATAGGCCATATTGATAAACTATTTATATGACACTCAAGCCCTACTTAGCAGAAATGTTGTCAACTGTATTACAATGGTTTGATGCGGCTTCTTTTTTTCGTAAATCATACTTTTTATTGTGGTTTCCCACTGTAGTGTGACAATGTTTTTGTCTCTTTTTGTTTATTAAAGTACAAAATGTTTTGAATATGAATTTTAATTCATTATTCTATGACCTTTATTTGGTCTGTTAAAAAGTTTATAACATAATACCAATACATTTCAAAATTTTGCTTATTTTGGTAATTGTTTATAAACATTTCTTTCTGGGGGAGGCCTATATTCAGCAGTAGACTTGTAATAGTCTGAAATGATGATGATGATGATGATTTCTTTCTGATAATAACCTGTTTTTTTCTGTGTGTTTACCGCGCACAAGATTGAGTGACGACCTGCACTGTCGATGTATTCAGCGTAGCCTATGTTCAGCTGTGACTGGCTGAACTGATGATAATAATTTATTTCTGACACAATTCAATTTGAGCTTGTTGGCTATTCTGAGATGCTTCCTGTTCTGGCATAATCAATTTTTACTTTTAGTCAATTAATTAATAATTTGTAATAGATTTTTGTTTCTCTTGAACCAATGTAAATGAAATGTTACGAGACTTATTCTCGGACATGTTGAATCATTTAGCATTGAATTATTTAAACAATACAATTTCTTTTCTGTAGCAAGGAGAATGATTGGGGATTCTCTCACTTCATGTCATGGAATGATGTATTAGATCCTGAGAAAGGCTACATAAAGGACGATTCTATTACTCTTGAGGTTCATGTCACTGCTGAGGCACCCCACGGCGTGTCCTGGGATTCTAAGAAACATACTGGATACGTGGGTGAGTTTTACACTAAATACTTATTTTTTCATCAGCGGAAAGTTAGCATTGAATAGTCTTCACCATCACTTCATCACCTCGCCTTTACCAAGTTTTCGTATGAAGGTGTTTTCTTATGTAAGTTCTTATTTTTTTCAGGTCTTAAAAACCAGGGTGCAACTTGTTATATGAATTCGTTGCTACAAACCCTTTATTTTACAAATCAGTTGAGAAAGGCTGTATATAAAATGCCGACTGAGTCTGATGATAGTACAAGGTATAGTTAATAATCACACACAAGTTCGAGAAAGCTTTCTTTATTACATACATTTTTATAATGACTATCTTTACAGGTCTGTTGCTTTAGCTCTTCAAAGAGTATTCTATGAATTACAATTTTCTGATAAACCTGTTGGAACAAAGAAGCTAACCAAAAGTTTTGGTTGGGAAACCTTAGATTCCTTCATGCAACATGATGTTCAGGAGTTTTTGCGGGTGAGATTAAAAATCATAGTTTTTCTATAGATAACTCATGCACACGACATAATAATCAAAATACAGTAATACATAGGACAATCATATACATTATCCCGGTTCCAAACTAACCTTCCCTGTGTCTTGGGAACTAGATCGTGATAAGACAGATATACTTACATAGATTAAAAGTGATATACACATAAAATTAACATCCATGACTCCAGTACAAACATTTATATTCATCATACAATGTTGCCACTTAAGGAATTCGAACCCGCAACCCTCAATTTCGAAAGCATGGTCACATAATAATTATAATTTTAATTGAATAAAGGTAATAATTTAACATTTAGTAATTAGAAAATAAAAAGTCTTACAAAACCTTGTTTATAGGTACTCTTAGATAAACTGGAGAGCAAAATGAAAGGCACCTGCGTGGAGGGTACAGTACCACGTCTGTTCGAGGGAAAAATGACTTCATACATAAAATGCAAGAATGTGAATATGTCCAGCACACGTGTAGAAACTTTCTATGATATACAGCTTAATATTAAAGGGAAGAAAAACAGTGAGTAGCTAAATACTAATATTTTTTATTTAAAATTAATGGGTGAATAATATTTTGAAATTAAACAATTGCACACCTATGAGCAAATTGGTTATTTGGAGACACAAAGACAGTTTTGACACAATTTCATTCATTGCACCTGTCCATTGAGTTTCGCTTGGGACAAACACAACATCACAATACCATCATCCACCTAAGGTTGACTGGCAGGAAATGTCAAAAGGCATTAAGTCCGCCTTGTGTACAATAAAGCATAAATAAATGAATAAAACTATGCAGAATGAGCTCACAAAACTGACACTCGTTGGAGATAAATGGTTCGCGAGTGGCAGCCACGTACAGGCAAACACAGAGTGGGATGACCCTCCACAAGATGTAGGGACGACCTACGCAGTGTTGGGAAGTCGATGGATGCAGGTGCCTCAGGACCTAGCTTTGTGGCAATCTTTGGTGGAGGCCTATGTTCAGCAGTGGACTTGTGATAGGCTGAAATGATGATGATGAAATAAATCAACAGTCTGTGATCATATTCTGGATCACCCCAACCATTACATTAGATTTGACAGACCACATATCCTGGCAAAAGAACACTGATTATAGAAATTAACAACACCTTAATTTCAATAGAGAAGATGGCTGGGTGCTACCACCTGCTTGGGATGCGGTAATTAATAAAATTAAATTCCAGATCAAGCATACCATTGCACAACCTCAGGATACCGTGAGCTCATTCTGCATAGATCAGATCAAAAATTAATAATCATAAAATTTAAATATGGCATTAGGACTTCAAAACTTCAGTTTCTCAGTCAGTCCCCCCATAACCACGGGTGCTGTAAAGCACCCGAAACGTGGTTTAAAAAATCTAATTAAACGATAAAATCCGTAAATAATAGTTTAATTTCAAATGTGTCGTATTTGCTTAAATACAAAAATCATTGAGTTTGATTTAGACTAGTGTTTTGTTTGTATTACTGCACATCTGCAATAATAAGAATACTTGCAATAATGAGTTATGTTGTATATTATTGAGTTAATTTACATCTGCTTGGACATTCTTTTAAATACAAAATAAATTTTGTTAAGTGTTTAATTTGAATTAGTTTGACATTAATTCATGGTGGTAATTATTGGTGGTGTAAGGAGGAGTACACCAACTTTTTCTACTAATCAGTTAAATTCTGTGGAATCGTCTAACAAACAAGGCTTTGATGACTAAGAATAGTGATGGGGAACGGTATATCTATGGAAAGGTTTCTACCTCCGGCAGTGGACTTATGATACAAGATGATGAAGAACCATATTCCTGCTCAGCTCAATGAGAACACATGTAGCATTGAGTCTAGTTTTATTCTTATACCTACTTCAAAAAATGAAAATGCAATTTGTTTTTTTTTTGTATGTATGTTACGCGATATCTTCGCCGATTGTTAGCCGATTTTGATAACTTTTTTTTACTGAGTAGACTATAACTAAAAGTAAATTCGTTTCCACCACCAGTCAGTTGTTACTCTAAACCTTTCTTTTAAATTCACTTGTGTGTTAAACAATAGGGTTTGTTTTGTTAGCGAAGCTGAGGAATGTGCTGTTTAGCCAGAGCTGACAGGTTGTTAGCTAATCAAAGGCCAGATAGAGATTTTAGTTATTAAGTAAGAGGATAGTAATAATGTTATCCTTAGATATTATACATTTAATATATGCATGCTTCCATATTAACAAGGTAAACTGACAAATTATATATTACACTATTAAAATATCTTTTACAGTTGACGAATCATTCAAAGATTACATAAGCACTGAGACGCTGGATGGCGAGAATAAATACGATGCAGGCGAGCACGGTTTGCAGGAAGCAGAGAAAGGCGTTATTTTTGCTACTTTTCCACCCGTACTACATTTGCACCTTATGAGGTTCCAGTATGACCCCATCACTGACAGTTCAGTCAAATTCAATGATAGGTAAGAATGAAAGTAGTTGTTTTTGAAAACATTTATGACAGTACTGTTGAAACTTATAACTTAATCACAATGTTATGCAGCCTTGTTATCTTATTTTGCATAGAGAAATATAATTTTATTCCATATTCAAATGTTATCGTCCAACCAATGCTAGTATTAACATAATTTTTTTTTATATTAAACCGAAAAATGTGCTTCGTCTTATAAGTATCACCAAAACCTTGTTGAATTATAACCATGTTATAAGCAAATACATGGCATTAAATTGGACATTATTGTAGTTGAATTTGACTAAATTGTATTTAATCTTCTTTAAAGGTTTGAGTTCTATGAGCATATTAACTTAGATGCGTACTTGCAAGAGAAGCCTGAGACTCCTGCCGATTATACATTGCACGCAGTTCTTGTGCACTCGGGTGATAATCATGGTGGACATTATGTTGTGTTCATTAACCCTAAGGGTGATGGCAAGGTAAACTATTACTTTGTATCTATTTTCATAATATTATTGTATTTTTCTTAAACATTTTTGCAAGCTCACCAAATTGAAGTTAGCTCAATGTTTGGTACAACTCTTTAATTTACACTCACAGTCACACAATTTTTTCATAGTGATAGCGACGTATAGGTGTCGGTCATCATCTTTCTTCTCGTGGGTGTAGTAAGAAGCAGTTACAGGAAATGTTTTGAAAATCTCACATCCAGGACTAGTTCCTGTAACGGGATTTGCCATTTGTCACGCCTTTTCGATTGGCGAAAAGTGGTTGCGAAATGCCCTTTGGCTACTAAACTCAGTTAGCTAAATTATAAACTTATAATGAATAAGTTGTATAATATTTATCTATATCAGATACATAATTTTAAATGTATAAATATATGTGTAAATAATATGACATCATTTCATAACGAGATAATTACCATTTTTTTTTGTTTTGTTTTAAATATTCAGGCCTTTTTAATTCACAATAATCTCCATTGACCATATTAGTTAATATTCTTATACTTCATGGTCTATACAATTAATTATCGGCACCACTAGATTATCCACGCGAACGAAGTCGCGGTTACTAGTATATTATATAGTTAGAAAATATTGTAAATTTATCATAATGTTTACAATAAAGAAATAAGATTAAATAAATTATAACTGCTAATAGTAACAAAAATTGTAAATGTAAATGTTCTCTACTTATGATTGTGAACAGTGGTGTAAGTTCGACGACGACGTAGTGTCCCGCTGCACGAAGCAGGAGGCCATCGAATACAACTACGGCGGCCACGACGAGGATATGACGTTGACTGTACGTCATTGCACCAACGCCTACATGTTGGTCTACATTAGGTGAGTGTGATGTATTGATATTACTGCTTAAGTAGTATAACACGGTTAACGCCAACTATTGTCCAAAAGTCAACATCTACACATATGCGGCGTGTGAATATGCCGAATGCTATCTCACCATAGTGTTCTCAACTAACTTAGGGATGTGGCATGTACAGGTAGGTGAATGTCTTGTGATCTTGGTGTTTGTCTGACTGCAATTTATGTACGTAAACTGCATCCGCAACAGAGGAGAAATTCTTATGTCTCCATTGTTAAAATATATGTTGCCCCCTCTGGGTAATGTGTAATCTTTGTTGCATAATTATGGAAATGGAATATATACATAAGCACTGTCTAAATTATTTGTGATATTTATTAAGTCAACTGTAAAACTGAATGCTTGCCACTTATAGTCCTTTCCTGTAAATTAAAACATTTACGTTACATCTCGCATTTCTTTTTAACCAATTAAAATTTAAACCTTTCAATTATTGTATTTACTCCTTTGCATTACATCACATTATAATTATTACATTATGTTGCATGTTTATTTAATTTTGTAGAGATTCACAACTGAAGACTGTTTTACAAGAAGTAACTCAAGCTGATATACCCACAGAACTTAGTGAAAGGTTGGCTGAAGAGAAGAGAATCGAAACTGTAAGCAAAATTTATTTTTGGTATGGTAACAATATTATTCAGTATGTTGATATATTTGTTTCTATAGTAACATAATAGCCATGTATAATTTTGTGCTCTACTTGGATAAGTGTCTTACTACCAAAGTTGTCATGCTTGACCGGTGTATATGTCAATTTATACAGAGGATGCGACTATATTGATATTAAATATAAACGCGGATTGTAGTAGTGCACTATGACAGTAACAAACCATCAAAACCAAAAACTATTTTATGTGATTTATTTGTAAATAAAAATTATGAAAGTCATATATGAGCCAATTATTTTGAAAATGGGGCAAATCCATATTTTGTTATAGAGAGATAATTAAAGGTTTGCATGTCAATAAATTTAAAAATATTGGTAACTATTCCTATGAATATCCAGAAAATGTAAGTTTATAATACAATAGTGTTTACAGTGCTGACAAAAAAAAGAAAGTGCACAAGTTACTATAATGTGTTTTTGGGTAGTCACAGTCTGTAAGTACTTCAAACACAAAGATGCTACTTTCCTCCTCGGGATGCTATAGTTTCATCCCAAAACATATATAATAACTTCAACATTATAAAAATTGTGGAAACCTGGATTCAATACACATATTCCACAATTGATACTGTTAGCTCAGTATAAGGTAGTGCTTTTTGTAAATCAAAGGATAATGCAAAGATTTCATTGCCCACTCAGGTTCTGTTGTTTTGAATTTGCATTAAATGTTACATCAAACAGCAACGGGAGCTAAATTTTGCTGCAATATTAGAGGAGGACTTGCACCACTTTCAAAATAAACATATCTTTAATACTGTTAAGAGCATAAACTTCTATCTCCCAAACACCAGAATCTGATTTATTTTTCTTTAAATTGTTTATGCATAGAAATAACATAACTAGTTTTATCTTTATCTCCATTTGTTTCAAATATAAACTGGACAATAGTACTTGCCCAACTTTCAAAATAAATGGCTCATATAGTTGGGTATGTATATTCTTATATTATATCTTCACGCCTTGTTCCAAACGGGGTAGGCAGAGATAATCTTCTTCCACTCTCTACGGTCCTGACATAAATCTTTCACTTCTTCCACTTTCATCAATCTTCGCATGCATGCTCGTTGGTTTAAAGTACTCTTGACCTGACCTTTTTTCGTAACGTCTCGGATTTGATCGTGAAATGTTCGCCTAGGTCTTCTTCTCCCGACTCTACCATTTTTTGAGGCGAGTGTAAATAGTAGAATATAGTTGGGTATGCTTTGTAAATAAAGAGTGCCAGACTCGGAGTACTCTCGGATTCAAACATTCGCCGTGGGACATTTACAAGTTGACACTTTATTATTTTCCTTTAATGCTGATCGTATCCAGATTTAATTCATAAATAATTTATTTTAAAGGGACAATTTATTCACAGATCCGCCGTAAGGAACGCAACGAAGCTCACCTATATATGAACGTGAACGTAGTGCTGGAGGAGGCGTTCGACGGCCACCAAGGCAACGACCTGTACGACCCGGAGCGCGCGCACTACAGGGTGTTCAGAGTGCGCAAGCAGGCCACAGTGGCTGAGCTCATGGAAATGTTGGCAGAGAACTTCAGATACCCGCTCAAACATATCCGTCCATGGCCGTTCAGCGCGCGTTCTAATCAGGTGTGGTGTTTTACTTTACGCGTAGCTTATTGGTTAGCGTACCTGATTCCTGAGACATGGTTCCTGGTTTCGAATCCCAGCCAGAGCCAATATTTGTGCAAAACAAATGATTGGTTTTCATCTGGTTGTGTTGTGTTCGGTGCCACTGACATTGCACCTGACCCTTCTTCAAATCTTATTGCTCGCAGAACTGACAACCGTTGGGGAAAAAAGGTTCTCGAGTGGCAGCCACGTACAGGCAAACGCAGTGTAGGACGACCCCCCACAAGATGGAGTGACGACCTGCGCAGTGTTGGGGGAAGTCGATGGATGCAGGTGGCTCAGGACCGAGCTTCGTGGCAATCTTTGTGGGAGGCCTATGTTCAGCAGTGGACTTCTGATAGGCTGAAATGATGATGATGATGATGATGATGTGTTGCCTATATCGGATACGGGAAGTTAAAGACGAATGAGTGTTTACACATACACTTGCGGCTCCTTAATATCACCTGCAGTTGACAACTGCTGATAGTATAGGCAAATTGTCGCCGTTGTCAAAATTAGTCATGTTGTCCTCATCATTATTCATCATTATTATCACCGCCCCTGTAAGCATTATCATTATCCACTTTCATCACCATCAAAACCTTGTTTTTATATATACATGATAATAAGAGGTAGCTACTTTGGAACACAGGTTCTTAATAGCCTCTAGTCATAGATTATAGAGAAATACTCATAACTAATTTCATACAGCTCTATTTAATTCCGTTATTTTTAAAACAGACTTGCCGCCCTACTTGTCTGGATATTGTGAACGATCAGCTAAAGACAGTAGCCGATATATCGGAGAACATGAATCCATGGAACATTTTCTTGGAGATGCTGCCTCCCGACTCCGGCTTCAGTGCATTACCACCCTTTGACAAGGAGAATGATGTAGTGCTTTTCTTCAAGTACTATGATCCCAAACAAAAGCGCATTCACTACTGTGGCCACCACTACCTCCCAATTGCGAGCAAGCCCGCTGATCTTATACCAATACTCAATAAACGTGCAGGTATGTCTCCCATTTTGTTGAGTTTTGTTTATGTTGACTATATCATGACGACGAAAAATTTTCATTAATTTGTTGCATATTAGATAAGACATGTTTTAACATATACATGCAATATTTAATAGTAGGCTTTTAATGCACTTAGTTGTTGGAAACTAGACTCTCTAGTTCTTGACAAGCATATTATATGCTTAGGACAAATTACGTGATTGACAAATCAACAAATTAATTCACTATGCAGAGAAGGATTTGGGAAATGTCTATGTCACAACTTTGTTAAGCATATCACAAAGTTTTAAGACAAAAGCATTGACGTGGTTCTACACTGTAGGCTGTATAAGGAAGCTCAAGTGGGGTATCAAAAGGATGTATTTGATATTTCTCTGTGAGAAATGACTATGGGTTGTAAAGTGATAAATAAGGATGATAATGACTTTGATATTTCATAGGTTTCCCACCCGATACACCGCTCGTCTTATATGAAGAGATCAAACCCGACTTTGTGGAAAAGATCAACAACTACAATGATCCTCTCGAAAAGGTATTATTTATTAGTTTTACTCTGACAAACTTTACTTTACTTTTAAGTAACTCAACAGTATATTTAATTTCTGTGTATATGAGAGTAGCATTCTGGCTTAAATATTGATCAAAAATTTTTAAAACTTTAGGTATAATTTGTATATCAGACTCTACCTAGAAATTTAATCAATTGAAAGGAAATATGTTTTTTTTAATAATAAGCATATTATGAAATTCTTCAGTTTGGTTTGGACACATTTTTTATAATGGTTGATTATTTATCTGTAAATTTTTTCAGTACTAATAATTATTATAGTCCACACATTGCTGGTACAGGTATGGTACTTGATTATTCATGATCATGCTATCACTACCATTATTTGTAATACTCATTTCATTGTTGCTGAAATACTTTTATTATTTTAAATTTCCATCCCTTTGTCCAGACTGTCCAAACTTAGATTAATTGATGTCTGATTATGGTTTTAGCAAATGAACATACTCATCATAGTTTAGTGACTTTATTTATTTAATGCATTTCGAATGAAACTCTACCATTCATTAAACAACATTTACAACATAACTTTTAATGTTTATGTGATATCATTCAAACTGTTGACAGTTTGTCTTAAATGGATTAATGTTACTACACGCTATACATGTAAGAAATTTAGGTTTATAAAGAAATTTGTATTAGTTTCTGAAATGTCTCTGAAACCTGAATAAATAAACAGTAGCATGCCTGTTACCAACCACCACTACACTACACCTACGAATTTCGTTTTAGCAACACTTAGCATGGGTAATCAGGCCTCTGAAACCTACTTTTTGGTTTCTGTGAAAGATAGAATGTTTTTAGTTAAATTACCCCTAATTTATTATGTACCCGTAATATATAAATTACGACTAATTTATATACAAACTAGTACTGGGCGAAGCCGCGCGCCCACTAATCATAAATATGGACTCAAAAGAACTCATAATAATAATATAATCGACATCTCTGCCAAATTTCGCTAAATAAATACTTCCCATTTCTAATAATAAATTAGAATACAACAGTATATAGTAGTGAAACATTTTCAAAATGTTCCATCTAAATCAACATACATATATACATACGTTAAGTATACTACGTGTAAGAGTTAATAACCGAGCCGGGTCATACCCACTGGGGTTGTCCGTCGCTCGGGTTGAGTCGTGTGCACGCGGCCAGGTATTGGACGAACTGATGGACGGCGACATCATCGTGTTCGAGCGGGCCGACCACCGGCACGACGAGCTCGAGCTGCCCACCTGCCAGGACTACTTCAAGTACATATTCTACAAGGTCGAGGTGCAGTTCATCGACAAGACCGCGCCCAATGATCCCGGGTCAGTTATTTGCTCATTTTTAATATCACTATCTCTGTTGCGAATCACATATTCAATTACTATTAAGAATATCACGCATCATGTTAACTAAATTATTTTGTTAATTTTCTAGCATTTTATTCAGTTTGTGATTTAACTGGTGTCAGACTTGAATATTCACCGAAGTAAGACATCGAAGTATGTTATGGAATACTTACTTGTAAATACTTAGTACTTAATAGTAAAATTGGTATCCGTAAATGTTTATTGTTGTTATCTACGGAAAGTTATAGATAAATCTTGTAGCCTTCTATAGATTGCGATGGTGCTATTCGTTACACATACTTCTAATATGGGTGACGGACAGGAGCGTCCTAGCGATGAGGTGTCTGGTACGGTAATAGTTAACCCGCCTAAAAAGCCTATTAAGACTTTAGGACATACACTATCGAGGAAAATCTTGAATGTTAAACTAAAATAAACTTAAAACCTCAAATTTCTCATACTAAGCGACTTTCGTTTACTCTTTCTGTCTTTGTCCTTTTTTCTTTAGTCAAATAGAAGGGATTTGTATTTATCTTTTCTAATGGGTGTTTGTCATTACCGGTCATAAGTTTTGTTAAATAATTTCCTAATCTATAACAGGTTTACCATGGAGCTGTCAATGCAAATGCGCTACGACCAGATGGCTCGGGCGGTGGGACAACGACTGAACGTCGACCCATATTTAATACAGTTCTTCAAGTGTCAAAAGTGAGTATTACTCAAAATTATCTATATAATCAACCAATGAAAGTAATCCTAGACTCTAAAATATTAAGAATCTATATTCTTAATATTTTAGAGTCTAGGATTACTTTCTTTGATGCAATACATAGATTGAAATTAATTTTTTTGGTCTCAGTGACATTCTCCTTTAAATATCACCAACTTACTAACAATTTAAATCATTTATTCAAACATGTTTTCTAAAACGTCTCTGTTGGCACTTTCATGTAAACGCCTACGTTCAGTAGTGCATATAAACATGCTGAAGAAAAAGACATAAATAAATACTCAAACTCTGTTCTTTTTGCAGTTATAAAGATACCCCTGGACCTCCACTAAAATATTCATATGACGGAATACTTAAGGATTTGCTAGTTTACTGTAAACCAAAGTGCCCTAAGAAATTGTTCTATCAAATTTTATCTATTAAAGTTAATGAATTGGACAACAAGAAGCAATTTAAATGTTTATGGGTAAGTTACATTCCTACACAATATTTAATTATTTGTTGTACGATGGCGTCGTAAGGGGATATCTGAGAGTCGAACAATTTTTCATCCAAACAGTATACAAATTGTAAAGACTACATATAAATTAATTCAACAAAATGCGTACCTGTCCCCGTACAGGCAAATACGCCTACACGATGTTTAACAGTAGTAGTGAACAAAAATGCTGAGCAAACACTCATCTTCTCATCGTATTTGTTCGTTCAACATTGTTCGATTAACAAATAATGTCGCAACACACGCGCCTTACTTAAAAACCTGAACTTTGTCAGTTAGTCTACGAAATACACAAATATACCGCATTTTAGAATTTATTCTGTTCAACAGGTTGGTCCCAATTATAAAGAAGATAAAGAGTTAATTCTATATCCAAATAAAGGTGGTAAGGTAGCGGACATCTTAGAAGAGGCAGCTAAAGTGGTTGAAATGTCACCAGATGGCTCTGCCAGGTTTGGTCATTATAAATTTACATATAAAATAGTATGTTATTTTATTAAGAAAGGTATATTTCATACTTTCTTATAATAAGAAAAGCCTCCACTTGTGAAAGTGTATCACAGACAAATTATATGCAGTGCAACTGAGCTTACAACCAGTCAAAGAATAATTACATATTTAGTTCATAGAAAAATACTTATTTCGTGCGGGGGTCGAGGCTCAGTGACGTAGCCGAAGTTTAATAACTGCGCTGAGGCCAATTTAAAATAAATCTTGTGATGACTTTTTTATAGCCTAAACAACATCTGAATTTTACCCATGTACATTTAAAACGACGCCGCGATCCAAATTCTATTTTAATGAAATTATTAAATGCTTCCTTGGTCCTACTTTTGTGATTATTTTATCTCATTAAGTAGTATGAAATGGTGGTTCCAGACTAAGAATCGTGGAGGTATCGTGTCACAAAGTATTACTAGGTCCGGACCCTGACTTAACACTGGACCAGGTGACTATATCGCCGCCCAGGCTGTACAGAATAGAGGAGATACCCAAGGATGAGTTACATCTGCAGGTGGGCTTTTGTTTTAATTTTATTTCTACTGTTAATTATTTTAGATATGCTCTATTTAAATTCGTGTACAATCAGTTTTGTCTGCTTCGACCAATTTTTTGTAAATACATATTGAGCTGTCCCAATTTGTTTCAATCTAGACCAATTTGTTCAGGCAACATCCACAGAGTGCATACATCTTTCTATGATTGTCATTGTTTTTTGTTTCGTTAATTTGCTGCGATTTTTGCTATATTTCCATGGATTTATAGCTGTTTTCAATAACACATTTTTCAGAAATATATAAGTAAATATATTCATATCAGACATGAGATGTTGAGAGATGTTAACTTTGCAAAATTAGATACACTGATGTTTATATTACATATTATTATGGACTTTTTATGTTTCCTCTCCCACCTAAGTTATTTTTTTAATGCTGAGTATCGTGATCCTTTCGCATGATCCATTCCACGTGTTCAAATACTGGAGAATTCTCAATGGAACTTGTGAGGAAAACTCATTCAAACAACGTAGAATTTCGAATTGCTACACCAATGTGTGTACCAACCCTGTGTTCTAACTAAGGCTAAACCTTCAGTTGCTTTTGGACATCAAAAAGTTTTGCATATTTTATTTAATAACACTATTATATGTACTTACCTTTTTCCCTATTTGAATTTTTTAATATTTTTTAGTCTTTCGATTAAATTTTCCATAACTCTAAACGATCTCGATGTAACGATTTTAAATGTAAAATAAATCCTAGTTCAGCAATAGGACTAGGCTCTTGCTTGGACGTCCGCTTTAATTATTTTTACCGCACAAATTGTCAAAAATGAATCGAAATAATCAATTTGCTACTTCAATGAGCGCATCGATTAAATTATTTTTCAATTACCTTCAAAGGTGTAGTTGCGATTGACAATCGCTTTAATTAGATTTTTTGACTATCAGTGGCAAATATCAATTACGGGGAATTGCCATTGATTATTTGGGTTCCGTGTGTCTTTGAGAATCAATCATGAGTATGTTCTAACGTTTCGGCGTGTGGTGTGGGTGTGGGCTCGTAGGAGGACGAGGAGCTAGTGCCGTGCGCGCACTTCCACAAGCAGGTATACGCGACGTTTGGCATCCCGTTCTACACGCGCGTCAAGCACCTCGAGCCTTTCCAGGCCGTTAAGGACCGTCTGCAGAAGAAACTCGACATACCCGACAAGGAGTGGGAAAAGGTAACGCAGCACGCCGACATGACACACATGATAAAGCTTAAATTTTTGAATGCCACATTAAAAATAAAATAATAAATTACTTGTCAATAATATTTTATTAAGGTTTCTTAAAATGATGCTGACGATGGCTTCCGAATTCGGCAGTTGTCAACTGCGCCAGAGATATTGTAGTGCCGCAAGTGTGCGCGTCTTTACCGAAGAAAACGCATATGTGATTAGATTAGGTCCGGTGCTCATGTCAATAACACGAGACACAAAGCAACACAGTCAGACCCGAAAACCAAATATATTTTACACAAATATTGGCTTTGGCTGGGATTCGTACCCATGACCCATCACTCACAAACGCAAACCACTGAACCACGAGGTCGTCAATAGGAAGAATATACGAACTTTTCCTCTGAAACTCTGTGCATCTTGACGACTAACGAACGAAGCTCTAGCGACCTACTTATAACTGAATATCTTTCCGATTATGCCGTCTCCAAATCCACCATTAGTGATGGGGAACAGCATCTCTAGTGCGCGGTGTAACAGTACTGCGCTCTCCAACCCAACCCAGTCCGCCTCGCATAGTGAGTTTGGCCCAAACTCCCATAGCAATTGTTGGCACGTTAATGGGAAGGCATATGTAAAGTAGTAACAGAAGTGTTTTATTATTGTTACAGAAATTTCTTTAAATTATTTAGTTATAAATATTTTCTTTTCCAGTACAATTTTGCCATAGTGACAAACGGCAGACCTATTTACATAAGTGAAGGAGTAACAATCAATATATTCGACTTCAGGTCAAGTAGTAACGCAAGTAAGTTGAAATTTACTCAATGCATATCATACATCAAAAAATACTTCATATATTTACATTACACCCATGTGAGTTTGTGTTTGTAACGGTTTCAATACACAATAGAATGTGTACTAAAATTAAATAAAGACATGTCGCTTCCAGACGCGACGGGACGGCCGTGGCTCGGACTCGAGCACGTCAACAAGACACCGAAGCGCTCCCGCGCCAATTACTTGGAGAAGGCGATCAAGATATACAACTGAGCCATGGTGTACGCGCCCTGGTTTGCTTGACGACAGCACACAGCTGGTTTCGCTCAGGGGCGAGAAACAGACACCCGTATCCCGCGAGAGTAACATCGTATCCAAACGGTCGCTGAGCCCTGCAATACAAAATTAGATATATGAAATAAACGTCGAGCCACACTATGTTACTGTCGCGCGGATTAGCATTATAATAAATAGCCTTATTTACACATATTGTACATCGCTAACACCAAGTTGACTTCCTTAGCTGCTCTGTTCATTGTTCATAGGATTCATTATAGTGCGTAATACTGCAAAAGCAATAGTTATGCAAGCAGAATATTTCGCATTCGTTACTTTATAGTTTTATTATTTATTTTACCTACCAACACTTTAGGCTTTTACTTTGGAGCGATCTAATTTCTAATGTTCCAACAATAATTAAGTTTTACGTATATTATTTTATTTTCGTCGCCTTTTAGCATTTCCAGTTATGCGATTGTGTTTTGGCCTGATAATTATTTAAAGGATAAGATATTTAAATTTTTACATTTATATTGCGTTTTATTAAACAGCCTGTTGGCAAGGTGAGAAGTGAAATGTGACATCTGTAAAGTTGTGCCAATCGTTAGAAATTCGAATCTTCTTGCGTTCCGATAGATTAGTTGTTTAGGCTTTTGGTGATTCGGCAAAATTAAGCATAAATAATTATTGAGATTTGTACTAAAGTGTTATGTTGCAAATATTAATGTTAACGAGTCACACGATGCCGAAAATACGCTATCGATTTTTCGTTTAGATATTGGCTAACGAATGCTTTGGCGTGTATTATCATATAGCGTTCATATTGCTTTTATTTGGATATAATTTTAAGGAGTTCTTCATGTCATACTACTGCACGTCTGGGGTTTTGTACTCTAAACTATTTGAACAATATGAGTGCTAATCGATTTTTTACAATGGGCTGTAAACGATAGTACCTTCTTCTCTTCTTTCAATATGTTTGATTTATTTCGGTTTCAGTTTATTGATACTTATCAGTAAAATTACTAAAATAAAAGTATATACAAGCGATATATTATTTTTACTCACGAATCCTTCGCATATCTTTGGCGCAGCGCAACTCTACACTTATTCAGATAAAAATAACTTGTGAGTTTGTGTAAGCGTTTGCTGCACTCTGTATTCGTATAGCGAGTGTAGACAAATGTGGCTTTTTCAACGCTCAGTTTTACCGCATTATAAAGCTACGAGCTTAGTTTCGAAATGTACTTGTTCTTTTTTTTTATCCGAAAGTAAAAATAACTAAAGTAAATTAGTGCTTATTACTGTCAATAGACGATTAATAAAATTTACTAAATGTCGGCTGTAATGTAAACATATGAATAAATTAACATGTTAAATAAATAGTAAAATGGATTTTATAATAATAGTTTTGGTATTTCTAAAGGTTACATAGTTTCATATAGACATAATATGTAAGGTTTTGGGATGTCAATATAAATATGTCATATTTTACATCCCTTCAAACCTGAGTGATGCGGTCATTTTTCAGGGTCCAAAAGAGCTGTTGTTTAATAAGACGTAGGATTTTTTTAAATTACACTTAGTTGTCACTATAATTAAAATTATTGAACTATTTACTTTTGAACTTATTGAATCTTTCTTTTCTTCCGTTATTGTTCGACAGTTTCGGAATAACAAAATTAATTTTTAAAATGTCAGTGATATTCTAATTACTGCTTCAATTCCTCGTAGCTATTTTTTTGTTACTAATGTGATAATAAATTTAGTATTGCTTGTATATAGCTAACGCTCAACATCGCTGTTTCGATAAATATAGTTATGCGCTTCCTTTAGTGAGCCATTTATGTTTCCCCATATTTTGAGAATTCCGTGTTACTGTTTTAATTATAATCTTGGAACTGTTTATAGTCTGATGTTTTAATTTTTGTCGAATTACCAAATTTATGGAACTAGAGGTACATTAGAGGAAATTAATGAAATTGCTGAATCGGCTGTAATTCCTCGAGTGTAGACCTTCGCCGCACATAATGTATAACATCTAGCACTGCATTGTTAATTCTGGCTGAAAGCCCTGTCAACAACCTAACATGTATATGTATGTTACTATTTAATTTTTTACTTGACCTGCCAGAGATATGTTACGTTATTAATAAAAATGATTATGTCGAAATTATGTATATATATGATGTAATAAATTAAGAAAAAAATACACTAAGTTTTCGTACAGATGCCTTAGATATTTTAAGACTTTTTAGTATGGAGCATGATGTCGATTACTTTGTACCCTATTTTTTATTTAATTACAGCATTTACAAAAGCCATTAGCATCGTCTGAGATAAACTGCCTTTTTGTTTTCCTATATATTTATTTTCAGTTGAATCGATTCAATATTGATTTTTTTAATTTAACAATGTGTGTCAGTTACACTGTTTTACATTAACATGGTTTGAGGTATTTTGAGACGGAGTTAGAAAAATAGTGGCTTAGATTAATCGCGAAAAGCTAATTATCTGAATTGGGATTATAGTCTAATAGTTGATTTACCCTCTGAACCATCTGTAGTGGCCCTGGTGAAGTCGAGTGTACACAGCTTATACAAACAATTGGAGACTGTTCCCAATGTTTGCTATGTTGGATTTGAATGTTTCACTGAATATAATCCTATATTTGTTTAATTTGGTTTATTTTATACAGATAATATCCTTTTGAAGATGAACTGTATCGGCGATCATGACCGTGTTATCCCAGTATGCGTTCTCAATTTAGCGGTCTTTGAATTCTGGGTTCTTTATTAATGGATGTTAAGTCAAGCAATATGCTACATATGAACTGAACATACACATGGGTTTTCCGTGTTGGATGCACTGAAGCCGTCGTTGTATGCCTGACGTTGCTCCTCTGACTTAATGCCTTGTGGTATTCTCTGCCAGTGAACCCAGGGAAATACAGAACAATATTGGCAGGTGCAATCGGAAAAGAACAATAATATATCCTGCCGGTCAATTGTTTCAGACAGTAAACTGAAAATGGACGAAATCCGTCAGGAGGATATCATTCTTCTCATATTTACGGATACTCATAGTCGTAGGAATATTGCGATTAATGAGACAAATCTACAGTAGTGCAATTTGTATTTCAATTTAAATTGCTGCCAGCTTTTCTCGTCCTTTGCATTTAGGCAAATGTAATATCCTAATCGCTGATTTTATACCAATGGGACAGTGAGAGGAGACTCATTGCTTTGAGGCGATGGGCATTGGCTGTCTAGAAGCGATTCTCGTGGTACTGCGACTAAGAATTTGAGTAGATTTGCCTGTGTACTTTACCACTCTTTATCGTCAACTTTGACGTCAGAACTTTCCAACGTGTTGATCGTGACTTCGAAGGAGGTTCCTTGTTGGAAGTGAAAGAGATTCTGATCTTCCCTGTGCTATGTGGTAGCGGTTAAGAACACTTATGTACCCGGCCTCTGTTATATGTATAAATTTACTAAGGGAGATGCCTGGTAAATCGTTTAGCGACCGACAGATGGCGGGATAACCATATCGAAAAATACCATACCGAAAATACGTAATTCTTGTCTGACTGCCCGATAGCCTAATAGTGCCCATGGGTACTCTCCCTTTCGCAGCTGAGAGTTTTTTTATAAATTGAGGTTTTGTTAACTCTTCCCGTGATTAAATTCTATTATTATGCGTCATTAGAACTAATGACACTAGGTTGAGTTCGCGATGTTTTTCTTCAACGCCGAGCACCTGATAATTTAGTACTTGAAATTGCAATTAACAATAGTTTTAGTGGTGCCACCACCGGATTTCGGACCCAGATTACATGCTTATTACTATGAAATTAAAGCGACCCTGAGCTAACACAGCTCTCTTAAGTAGTCATTGATAAAACTCGTACATTGTAACGGATTTAAATTCCCATTACGAGTTAATCACCACTTGGGATCAGCCGATCTTGAAAGATTGTGCATGTGCTTGTCTGTCGACAAGAAATCAATATTATATAATAGATAAGGGTAGGTACTACCACCAGTAGCATCTGTAGGTAAACCAGAGCACTGAACACTAGTTTGTAAGTGGGTTACTGTGGTGTGGTCCATCTATCCGTCACATCTAATACATCAGCCTATTTTAGTCCACTAATGTAGATACTGACTTTTGGGGGAGGCCTATGTTCAGCAGAGGACTTCTGATAGGCTGAAATGATGATGATGATGATGATGTAGATAGGTCTTTCGTGGGCCTCCAAGAAAACTTCGACAAAATCTGTTTTAATAATTTCCCATTCTCACCACGCTGGGTAAGCGGGTTGGTGAGCGCAGTACCTGTAGATTATGCTCTAGCGATGCTGCACCCCATCACTGGAATGTGAGATTTGGTTGCAGCAAATTCGGATACACATATTAAGACTGAGTACTTCATCTCTCAATATATTTAGAAAGTATAATTGCGCTACATTTTACGATGCTATTCTGTTATATTGTGGTAATTGCCGAGCCGACCCTTTTGTTTCTGTAGCTATAATATAGCTCTGTAGGTATGATAGTAGGGAATGATTTAATTGCAAGAAGTCAGCCAGCGCACTGTTATCACCATCTTGCAAGCTCCTTAGTTAATACATTTTAATAAATAGAGTATAGAAAGATACGGCGTAAGGTAGCGATAGCTCTACAGGGTATTGGCCAAAGAGTATATTGTTCTGTGGTCCCGCCCTGCACTCACCAACAAGCCCGCCCCGGGTGTTGAGTATGGCCAAATCTTCCATGCCGGCTTTTGTTAATGTTTTCATGGTAAGGCCTATGTCCAGCAGTAGAATTTTACAAGCTGATAAGGAAACAATATGAAAACACCGTATTTTCAAAATCCAATGTCTTCGTCTCGTTCGCGGTGTGAAAAGAAATATTGTCTCGTGTAAGTATTGACTCGCGACCATTTTGGAAGACACAACAGAAATGGTCGATTTTTTTGGTTTATTACTTTTTTCTTTATTGCTGTACCCATATTTTATTTGACTGAAAAACTCTTATTTCATTTCATTACATTTGGTACATTACACAGAATACTATCGTACTCATCAAAGTAAAAAGTAAACATCTGCTAGTTAAAAGGTTAAAAGGTTGCATACTGTCTGGTTATTATTTTTTTCCTATAACATGAAATACGACTGCACTTGCGAATCTTTCTCCATTGTTTTATATTCAGCTAAAACGCGTTTTCCATTCAGGAAAGCACTTACTATCAAAGTCTATTGTTTTCATCTGAAGGACCTTTATTGGTCCAAGTTTGAATGTAAAATTTGAATACCCTATTCACGATCACTGAATGAATACCTACGTACTCGTAATATTCTTTTACAACTACTTCCAAATATGCAACAGTATTTCATTACTTTTCAAATTGGAAAATTGTAATGAAACATTGTAAAAGCTGCCTAGATTATAATGTAGGTACCTAATAAAAGTATGTTAACATGTAATGTACGTCCATGTCACACCAATACTTATTGTTGTTGGGAACAATAGGCTCGAAGTTGTGGGAGAAATTAGGTACCTAAGTATTGCATTAATAATCAAATTTGTTTTAGTTTAGAATTGATTGACGGTGACGGTGACGGCGCTGTTAACGTGTTTCAACAAAAATGTGGGAGATGCTAATGACTTGTTTACAGAACAATGCGCCGACTTCGCAAAATAAAGTTAATACGTGCTGAAAATCAAATCTTTAAAATAGGAAAAGCTCTAGAGCTACTAGCTCGCCCTGCCAATGTTAATCCCAAAAGCAGGAAAACCAGTTACAATTAGATAATTTACTGATGCTCACATCAAAAGACACCATCCACGACATCGTCAGATATCATCAGAAAAGTTTTTCTCAGGAATAATTCAGTGCAAATATGAAATGGGATGCGACGTTGAAATATCATTGTCATGTGATTACAAAAAGACTTGCATATTTTCTATGATGAATCAACTCCTCCCGATAACGAAACTACTTTTATCATTCGTTCGATTTATAATAGAAAAGAAACAGAAAGAGAGAGAGAGAGGTATAAAACCCCCTGATATTTGCGGTGGCCCATGCCCAGCCGTGGGCACTTACATGCTGCTACTTTACTTTTTACTTTACTGTTTATTTGTATGTAGAGGTTATCTCTGGTACTTTCCATATGTCAACTACGTTACGTGTAACAAACAAAAACATAAACCAGTAACATAAACACAGCCCAGCTAATAAATAAATGTTATTCTATATTAGCTGTTGCCCGGTTCATCCACAATTTTTTTTTCAAACGAAATATTGCGTATATCACTCGGGGATATTGTAGTTTTCTATTAGTGAAAGAGTTTTAGAATCTGTTCAGTTTCTGTGTATTACGCCTTACATATACCGAACAATTTACATATTTATAATATTATTAGTAGAGTACAGTACTATAGAGTATTGATTAACGATTATTCTTTGTTTATTCAATAAAATGGTACTTATAATATTGTTGTCTTGAAATATATAAATAAATAATACAATAACAATAAACACTGCACATCACTAACGCAAAGCGCAGAGGTAGTGCTCTATTATCACCAGCAAAATTATACTAATAACACTGCGGAAGCGACGACCTGAAGGTTGGGAAGCTTAGAGAATCACATCGCTGCGCTTGGCGATATATCCGCGACGTAGCCGCTGCTCGCTGCAGAGCTCGCAGTTGTTTCTTACTATTTAGTGTTGAATTGAAAACTGCAACAGACGAACGGTTTATAAGTTCGTAATTTAGTAACGAATTGAAAATTAATACGGACGGACATAAAACCCATTTTCAGCATGATCTCAAGGAAATTATCAATATAAATTTATTAGAATTCTGGCTTCGACAGCGTTAACCGCCCGTCTGGTCGTAATAAAACGAGGACGCTCCGATCTTTTGTGGTCTAAGTGCGGTACACAAACCTATAACAAAGGCCTAAGTTTTGAAGCGTCTTAAAAATTACTCATGGAATTTGTGCAATGCGGTCACTGTAATTCTGTTCTCTTTGACGCTACTCTGCATAATACAACTTATCTATCACAGTGAATAAAATATATATGTAATGGAGGCATATCCATTTATAAGTTTCTTGTATGATAAACGCATTCTAAATTTAAGTTAAGAAATTATAAAAAAATAATAATAATAGTAATTATAAACTGTAACATTATACATGGTACGGTAGCCCTTCATCCCAATCCATGAGAAACACTATCTTAGCTTATTTATCTATTTAGATATAAGGAAGTTTCAAATGCTTATTTTCAAAATAAACTAATAATATTTTTTAATCAACTTCAGAGTTATCTACAACCGTAAGATTTAAAATAGATATTACAGATTGTGTTTCTATTATATTATTCACATTGTTCTAAGTTGTAAGAATTTGCTATAGTAATAATCTCCCCGCCACCAGTGTGTACGAATAGAAAATGGATGTTTGCAGCTCTAATGACATTTCCAATTTGAATAGCAATTCCAATCTGCGAATATCGAATTTGGCTGACGACGGGCTGGATGAGTATCGAGTGCTCGAAATGCTTGGATACAAATCGGATCACCTTTAACGATCACCATTCAGGCTAAATGCATCCGTTAAATACTTAGTGCAGATGAAGTGACAAATAGGTATGTAGTTTGATTTTACTTTTATCGGTTCGTACGTTTCTGTGTGTAGTTTCATTTAACATAGGATTTAGCTGCTTTTTCGGCAAAGTAAGCATTATGATCCAATCATTTCAATAATTACTTGAAATAGACAATTGTTTTTGTTATATTTAATAAGATAAATAATTGTCTAATCATTCATATTAACATTTTCCGTATTAGAGCTACAGGTTAAACCTTCTATTAAAGGAATGACAATACGTAGTCGTGCTGAGTAATGTCGCCGCTGGTACTATGTTTTCAGTAGTGCACACAAAAATGTTGGTGAATAGACCGCTGAATTTTTCCGGTAACGCTATTCTGTTACGTAATGGAATTCCTGTCCCGAGTTTACAACGCGTCACTTCAGGGAAAACCATTTCTAATGGAATAAGCTGCTGCAATGTATTCAACAAAGAAGTATAAAACCTAAAAGAGAGTTAGTGCTAGTTAGATACCTATTATAAATAGTCTAACGAAAAATACGAAGAGCGTGCAAGGTATTCTCGGTATCGGCATAAAATATAACTAAAATTTAATTAAAATTATATTTTTTTCTCAAGGCATTTATTAAATCTCAAATTAACTTTTCAATAACCTTCAAATTATAACATTCATATTGTCGGAAAAAAGTGAATTTATTGTCACTTATATTTGAGCTGTTGATCGTCAGGAAATTATTTCCCACGAAGGTCTTTTTTCAAATTTTGGAAGAAATAGTAATCACTTAAGGGGTATAATTCTAGACTATATGGTGGGTGGTAAATTTCTTCGAAATCACAATCTCGCACAGCAGCCTTGGAAACACGCGCTATGTTAACGTTCAACATAATGCACCAGGTTGCCAGGAAGAAGCCTCACTCCGGCGGGTTTTTCATCGCTTCCCGTAAATTACTCATAGTAGATGAGTAGGATGCTGCGTATAAACGCAAAAAAACCTTTTTTTTTTGTTCTCGGTCAGCAAAATTCCTTCCCAAAACACCGTAGGCATAACTTGTCCGGCAGACGAAGTGACTTTGAATTTCTTTGTCTTTATCTGTACCCTTTTGTGCCAATGCATGGACTCTGTACTTTCAGGGTCATAGTGTATTTGTGGCACCGTGAGCATTGCACACGGCACCCATTACTAAATAACTCAACATCTTGTACTGACTTTTGTAAGATTAAGAAGGTTATGAAGAATGGTGTGTATGGCACCAACGGATAGGTTAGACATCTCTGCTATAATTTAACCTTGATTCGGGCATCCTCCCGAACCAGGCCGCCCGAGCGTTTTCCATTTTAAATACTCTCTACCCCTTTTAAATTCACTGAACCCCACCTAGAACAGTTCTTTTTTCTGAATCCAATTTTTTTTTGCCACCATTTGATATATAATTTTTCACCATGATTGGAAAATTACATTATGGTGTAGGGCGTTAAAGAAACAGAATTGCAGTGATTTCTTTCCACAAATTGGGTTTTGGGGATGGAGCTGTCAGTCATATTTAAGACGCTTCAAAAGCAGGCATCAATCCTATGTTTTTGCATCGACTAGTACACCTGAAGTTCCTCTGTCGAAGATCATAAAAAATCGGGTCAAGCCTGTACTGTTAGGAATAGACGAGCTGTGAAGGCTGTCAAAGTCAGAATTCGACGAAACCCTATAAGGAAACAAAAAAAATTCTCGAGTACAATGAAGATTTACGTTACTCGTCAATGATTAACAAGATCTAAAGCTGGGTACCGTCCCCAACAGAACGGATTCCGTGCCGGTATTTCGATGCGGACCCTCCGCCGTCGAATGTGGTAGGCGTCGGAGCCGTAGATAGGATCCGCTTGACTGACTGTACGTAGTTCAGATTTGAACCCGTTGGACTACAAATTGCTGTCACTACTGGATCACACGACCTGCGCAACGTTAAAACGTTACGCGCCATTGAGTCTCCCAAGCAATCTAAATTGCCCATGGGGACATTGCGTAAATCCATAGATTTGTGGCCAGAGATATAAAGGGCTGTATCAAAGCGAAAGGCGGCCACTCTGAAAAAAAAGTTTTTAACTTAGCTTCAACTATGATTAGTATGTTCACATTACTTTTTTTTTTATCATACTGATGTTTTAAATAAATATGTGCATTTTAATGTGTAACAGAATTTATCACCACACTAGGTATTATTTGTAATTTGATTCATAGTATTGGCTTAACATTACATTTATTTGAACTTGTGTTTCGTGTGCGCACTGCTGCCGAAACTGTAGTTGAGATATAGGAGAGCATACTACTTATAGCTATTACTACTTTACCGTGAGGTAGCGGCTTATAAATCTATCACCTACTTTCTTCTTCCTCAGTAAAGCCTTAAAAGTCTCATTGCAATCTCCGGAAGCGCCCGGCGACGGGGTTCGCCGTCCGTCACATTATATCACGAAGAGAGACGAAAAGTGGGTCGAGTGCTAAATAGAGTTCGAAATCTCTGCCTATCGCTAAGGGAGGCGTAATTGCTTAAAAAATCAAAATCAAAATTTTGTTTTTCGACTTATGAGCATAAATTAACTTGTCATGTCATTATTTTTTAATCTACCAGAGTTTCGTTATGAGGATCCTCTGACGCAGCAGAAACAGGTAGCTTATGTATAGTATACTAGCTGGCTCGGCAGACATTGTTCTGCTCTTTCCGGTAGGTGGTGCGCTGTTTGTTTCTTAATTACTAAATAACGCAACCACAGCTCCACCTATCGGGTCCAGATTTTATTTGAAAGGATTGTATTTGAATAAAATTGGGAATAAGCGACATTTGGGTCCATAAATATAAATTTTGATTACAGCGCCACCTATCGGATCCTATCATAGCTTCGTCTTTTTTGATTTGATTTGATCATTAACAGACTCACCGACGATTATACTCGTATTTATAATATGTATATGGAACTACAATGCTATGTATGGAACATTTGCCAATACTTACCACACTAGGGTTGATGAGCGCAGGAATTTTTGCACTGTGTACAGGTGAGTTCGACAATTGGAGAAAAAATTACAGATTCACATCACACTATATATTGCCGTAAAAATGAGTGCAAAGTACAGAACACAGATCATTCTTAAAATATTGTGTGGCGCAAACACAGATGCGCACTCTAGTTTAGAGAGAGAAAGAAAGGAGCCTAGAAGCTTTTACTCCTTCAAATAGATTATTTTAAAATTTATTATTTGTGATATTTATGGTGTCTTGTTAATAACATTTTTCTAAATGTTATTTCTAAAGACTTCTAGCCAGCTTTAAACAAAATAACTTTTAAGTCGCAGTAAAGTTCATATCAAAAGCAAAATTGTAGCAGGTTAGTTAAACAGGTTTAACTAACCAGGCAAATAATGGTAGGAACTCCCCGCAGCTGTAATCTACGTCACGAGTATCAAATCCTTTTGATTAATTGCACTGTGTTAAGATTAATTGCAGAGAAATAAAATAGTAAAAGATATTTCGCCGACGAGTTGCCATTACTTATACTGAGCTGAGACGATTTATTTTTAATTGCTATCTGTACTGATAGTATTTTCTCAAACAGTCTATGTCGTAATATAAAAAGGACTTTCCTCCCTGATCTTACGTTTTAGCAATGTAATGTAAATACTAAAAATCGTTAGTTTTGTAATGTTACTTCATGTTAATTTACATTGTAAATTATGTCCAACAGTATTGATATCAATTGAAATATTAAATTATTCCGGTTAAAAGATAAGTTAGATTCGTATAATGAAAAATAGGATTTTAAACACAGTGAATATACAATATACACAGCGATACGTCATTAAATGAAAATAGGTACATAAGTATTGGTCGATATACTTCTACGAAAAGTATTTCTTAAGAACAGTCTACTTTGAGTTATAAAATGCTCTATCTCGTTCTATAGTGGCATATATTTAACTTAATGTGGCAGAGCCAAGCGGCGGCTTTAGTTGCTACTCCATTTGGCTGGCTCGACCGGGTTAGTACCACGATCTCGCAGAATACCGGCGTGAAGTAGAGCTATCTTGAGCTTCTGCGTTTCGTTCGGTGACTGAGGTAACCGAAAGCTCTCTCTCCCAACCCCCTTCTTATCCGTCCCATCCACCAAATATCTTTAAAGGCCGCGCGTACCTGCAGCTCCTCAGGTGTTGCAGATGCACGTGGGCGACGGTAATCACTTACCACCAGGTGAGCCGAATGCTCAATTGCCCACTAATCCATAGAAAAAAAAAATATATTAACTGGTGTACGGAATTTAAGCGAGGCAGAATGAGCTGTAAGATCACCGCGGACAATAACCTACACTTCTGAAAAGAGAACAATTTTTTAATAAAAATTATAGTAGTTATTTATCTGTACTCGTATAAGTATATTTTGAATCTATTGTAATGTGACGGTTCAATCAATAGCCTACGGTCTTTAATTCAGAAACTTAGTCGTGCGATGATTTCGTACTATAAAATTCGGCGCCAACTAAACTCATATACGATGTAGACGGCCACTTTAATGATCAAAAATCAATTCAACTAAAAAAGAAACTCCTAGAAAATTATGTGTGTATTACGCACTAAAGTGTGTTTTCGAAAACTTTTCGACCGACCTATTACTTGAATAAAGAGGTTGTAATCTGTGGAAATCAGGTAAACCTCAGGATTTATTTTAAAAACTTTTACATTTATTATTTCAGATTTAGTATAAGACGATCTCCTCTCCCCGGCCGGTTGCGACCACGCCGACAACTTCCGCATATGATAGATGTCCTATCGGCAGTTATCAACTACTCGCACCCACTCGTGGTTATCTTTCTGAAGCCGTTGAAGCGTTACATCGAACCAATATGCGATAAGATTTCAGAAAGGCGAGATGAATCCTCAGACACGTAGGACACGTAACACGAAACTAATAATAAGTATTTTGCATAAATTTTATCTAAGCTTGGCATTCGAACCCAGAACCCATGGCTCAGCAATCAGGTAACCTTCAAGTCAAATGCTTGCGAATGTATTCTATGTTCCTATGTCTAATCACGAAACTTAAAATTGTAATTGAATGAGTAATTACATAAATCCGTAATTCACGACTGGTGTTCTTAAAAAAGTATTTTCTAAGTTAAGTTCTGAAAGAAGTAAAAGTAGTATAAAAACGAAACTTTTTCTAAAAAACATTGTATGTAAGTAAGTAATAAGTAAAATCCAATTAAAATTGAGATTGAAATAATTTCAAAGCCTTACTTATTTCATTTTCGCTTATCAAGAAAGAAAAAAACCGTGAACTTCTTGAGACGACCATAGACCAAAGCGTCGCATCTTTATGCATGAAGGAGTCTGTATTCTATAGTAATGGTACACTTTTTACCTACGCAAGAAAGAGACTGAGAAGACTTCACGAGATATATCCCTTAATTGCTATTAACGTTAGTTAATCCGTTGTCTTTCACTAATTCTCTGTAACATACTTAGTTAATACTTATTAAATTACGAAGAATAGTTATCCATAATGATTTATTCTATCTACGCGGATACTACACATTTGAAGTGACGGAAGACGGATTTCATCGCGTTTAATTTAGATTTTTTTAAATCGCTCCGGTATTTAATAAAATTAAATCAAAGACCAAGTATACCACTACACGACTTCAAGAACACGCGAGCTAATCCTGCGTAGAACGGACCAAAATTAATAATTACAAAGCTGACGGAAGCCGGGTTAATTATGACATCAGGACGTCACAGCCCTTGAAACGACACGACTTAAAAAAATCTAAATTAAACGCGATAAAACCCTTAAATAATAGTTTAATTTCAAATGAATAGGAATATATAATTATAATATAAATAGTTTGTCAAACGGATGTTAATCTTAATGCCTCTTGGCATTCTCTGCCAGTCAACCCGGGGCGTGTAGATATACATTTATATATTTATTTATATATATATATATATACATACAGCATACAAAATATTATTATAATTGCAATGACCGATGATTAATGGATTAACTAATGAAGACTTCTTTAAAGTTACCGATATTAGACCTCTCTATTTAAATCTAAAACGTAACTAGCTACCAGTATCCATGCACTGATGACGATATTATGCTAGATCTTTAATTATCCTACATACGAAGTGCTGTTGTTTGCTCTGCTAATTGAATTAAACATTTTGAGTAGCAAAAATTGCACATCATCGTTGTCTTAAAATTTAGATGGGTGATAGACGTTCACATCTGGTAAAATGAAAATATTTGAACGTACTTACTTCAGAAATCTCTCCATCGTAACAATAATACTGTAAAGACATGATGTGTTGCAATAATAGACATTCTATAGTTATGACATAACACGACACGGATAATCGTATTTTATTAAAATATACAAACTTGCAAACTCGCCATGTGATGGCAGTTTAAGAAAATCGATGTAACAAAATATACATCATATGAAATAATCAGGTAATATATACCTACCACTGCTTAAGGTTATTTTCGAGAGCAAATGCCCATGTAATGATGTTAGTACTCGAATATGGCTCGCAGTTTTAAATTTATGGAGCGAGTGAATCTAGCTGTCTAATACCTTTAATGTCCTTAGTAAATAATAATATTTACTAAGGACATTAAATTTTTAGAGGCTAACGACTTCAGAGCCAGTTTATAGTTTAAATGAAAGAATAAAAAAAAATACTTTCTCGACCGTATACCCAATACTGGGGATAATTTGATGTTGAACCACTTAGTCTAAACGCTTGATAAAGTCTCGCTGCTGATAAATACATGTTATGATTTTGACGTTATAGCGTTAGGTAGACGTTATGTACTACTCGTACCTAGTAACGAGGTGTGTGCTTGTAGTTCCGAAACCCTTTCAAAAATTGAGACGGGGCTTTTGCCGGCCAGGAATAAGTAACAAAGGGTCTTGACGTGTTGAAACAATAGAAATTCTATTGTAATGACTCGAGAAGGGATATAATAAGTAACCGACCTTTTGTGTATGTAATTTATACGATAAAGCACCCACTGTTTTTTTTTTTCAATTAAACGTCATATAAACTATCAAATTGACTGAATTAAATAAATAGACTAAAAATTTCTTACTAGACCTGTTAATTACGAATAAATGTGCTTGTTTAGTCTAGAAACATATTAACTACACTAAAAATGGTATGAAAGAAATATTAAATAAGTACAAATTTCACGAAACAAAATTGAACTCATTTAAAATAATTAAATCTCTGCCAGACGCGCAATTATCGAATGTCTCGAGAGCAATTAATTAAACCATAAATGAAACGACTAACTACTTACTTTTATTATTATTATTATTATTACTTTTATTACATTTTCTGTAGATATTTTTATTTATAGAAAAGTAAATTAAGCAATATATTTTTTAAACTCTTTACACACCAAGGTGACAAAAGTGCACAATAGTCCATCAATTGTCACTCAAGAATTAACTATTACTATAGACTGCGTTTACTTCGTTTCGCATGCATTTAGATTTAACCGTATACAATGGAGAATTCCGTAGCGAACCACGGGTACGGTACATCTGCTACAATGAATACTTTGTTACGCAAATCTATAAAATTTACTGTAAATACATAAATGTATAAAGGAATACATATATAATAAAAGTGAAAAAAGAAGGAAAAAGGAATGTAGTGGATATCATATGGAATGATTAGAGAGTTAGGGTGTCCATTTGTAGAACGTGCACGTAACTCAATCTCTCGGAAATGGAAATACTTCCGCTACGGGGCTACGTCACAACTGCGACAATGAAACTCCATTACATAGCAGTAAAGAGCTAACACAATAACGACGACGGAATTTCCACATTCAGTGAATTCGTTGTATCGGGTATAGCTTACGTAAGGTGACTTAAAGTCAGTGCAATATTTCTTATTAGAAAATTGCTTCAGTTTTATCTTTTTAAATTTAAAATTCGTATAAATACTTTTTTTGACCAATCTTTTACTAATTGAACCAATATGAAATTAATGTTACAATTTAGTAAATAAATATACAGCATATGTCTGATAGTTCAATGGAAAATTAAACAATAAACTATTAAGAATGCTGATGTCGATGCCGAGTTATAGATAGACATTAGTAAAAAAATAATAATTTTAAGGATTTTTACTTTTAAAAAAAGCCACTGCTAAGCGCGGTAAGGTTCAGCTAGCAAATAATAAATAAACCTAGCCACTTACTAACGTACGCACCAAAAATTATTATTACTGGTCAGTTCCCAATTTTGTAATATTGTGTTTATTTCTTAGCGATCTTAATTACTTAGTGCCGGCACTACTAAAATAGTCAAATGAAATTTTAAGTGCTGAATTTACCACGTGCTTAGTGGTAAAGGAAAACATCGTGAAGTAGCCAGTATGTCTAATAAATATTAAAAAACATATTTCTTGCAAGTGTGAAGTTTACCAACCAGCACTGGAGCACCGTAGTGGACTGTTCCCGCCTCTGAAACCCTCTCAAATATTTAGAGAAGCACAGCAGCGCGACGTTTACAAGCTGGTATTTTACTTTTCGTACATTTTTGACAAAACTTATAAGCGTGTCAGCTTATTTGCATTTGTTATCGCACATGATTGTGAAAAGATCATAATTATATTTTTAATTTTTGCTCACACGCCAGTCACCGATAGGGGCAAGCAGAGATTTCGGATTTCCATGCGGCACTAAGCGTAGCTAAGCGAGCTTCTGCGATCCACTTTTTGTCTCTACCACAGTATTTCCAACAGTCTACGCTGGTGAAACTTATTGGTCACTTTCCTTACGTTCCTTAGTTTATTCTAAGTGACTTATTTTTATTCATCTGTGTATCAGCTAAATGAAAAGTTTTCATCGCTCGTGAACGACTTTAAACACTAGCAGTATTTGAGCAAGCATTGGAAGACTTGTTTTGCTAGAGAACGACGGCTTCGACGTAAAGAAAAGACGTATAGAGTGGTTTAGACGTAGGAAAAATTGTAGATGTTAGAGAATTTTTTTTTAAAAATGTATGATAATAAAACTGTAACTAGTAACTTTTTTTTTATTTCCGGAGTGTCCTTACGTACCTACTGCAGTGTAAAATTTTATGTCTGCCTTATTATGCCTTGTGGCAGTAGGCGGAATGTACTGCTGTGTTAAAAATCCACCATCAAAAGGAGTTAACTAATAATAATATTATTTTTTTGAAAAAATCTATAATATTATCTTACTTGTCGTAGTATGTTAAGTTATGCCTTCGCAATCTTACCTCAAAAAAATTTCCTAAACAAATTGTTCATGCACGTTCATCAATGTTCAATAAATTCATTTCCATTTGACTCGTTTCGTGACGGTAAGCAAATTGCTGATTTACATTTTGATGAAAAGAAAATACAACGTGCTACATTTTTATGACAAAATCAACGACGATAAAATATATCACACGGGGAAGAAATTTAGAATAATTATATTTTTGGGTCTTGTGGCGAAGAACTTACCTCCTGTAGATTTCATGCCGTGGGTGTCATAATAGGGGCTAAAGTGAAATGGCCACCTTTACACAAAAATGATGTCAAGATTACTCACTTAACCAACCGCAAAGCTTTTAAATTGGTAAGTATTTTGTATGAATATACAAAATAATTAATTAGTGTTGCTAAAAAAGTGTTGAATCTATCTGTTTCTTAAAGTAAATCTTAACATAATTTTACATAAAATTTTCTTTATACTTTTGGGGGTTTTAACGCAAAAATGTGTTTGATCTATTTTATACAAGCGGTTCGCCCGGTTTATTTTCTTTTTATTTAAAAAGAATATTGCTTACTCACCTTATTATATGAGGTGACAAAGGGCGGACTTAATGCCTATTGGCACTCTCTGCCAGTCAACCCATAGGTTGGTGAGATAGCCGTAGCTGGTGTATTTATTTAACTTAATAAATTAACTAAGTAACAAAAGGTCATTTTAAAATAACTATAAACAAATATAATAAAATAAATGTATAAAAATATAAAATAATATATATGATAACATAATACTATTATATACGTAGATAGATAAATAAATATATATCAGATACACAATAATAACTAAATAAGTCCATTCAAATTTAAAAAATTTTCTCTAACTTGATTTTGTAAACAATATCTATAATCTCATGAAACCATTTTTATACTTTATTAGATGAAAATCGTAATACATAATTCTTGTAGTATTAATATATAATTTGGTTTTGTTTCTCTAAGAGTTTCAGTTCAGCATCTTTGTTCAAAAATCTTTACAATAGACATCTGTTGTTTTTGATATACAGAATTTCAAAAAGCTATAGTGAATTACACTATGAAGTGATCACCAAACAGTTAACTGTTCTATGAGCGAGCTTCGATTCATTACTGTTCCGGTATTCGAGTTGGGTTCAACCATTGCGATTTTTGCTTTGCGATTAACGTAGTGAATCCTCTTTTTATCACACTAGTATCCAAATTTTGTTCATTTTCTGTACCTACTCATGCAAGTAAGGCACGCTTCAACGCGTGTTCTATGCACATCATTTAATTTACATAGCACCCACATATTTCTTGAAAGAAAATCAGTGTGGTAAAGTAGGATTTTAATTTATATGCCAAAGCGACTGCACGTGGTGTCTCTTGCTCGCTGATAGTCTTTGGTAAATTCTTTTGATGGCAAAAATTAATCGAAATATGTCAGTATTGATGAGTGATCGCTGACTAGGCCAGAGTCCGTCACGGCGCACCAGTCTGGGTTGGCTGACTTCACATGCCGTCGAAATATTCGAATTTCGATTAGATTGAAACCGGGGTTACTCTTATACCCATAATTTTAAAGCGAGTTCCCTGATCCCTGATCTAATTGGCTCATTCGAATAGTGTATATTTCTGGCAGCATATATTCGTGTTCTACCGTTGCAAACGGAGGTCTCTGGCCTGAGAATAAATGTTATCGAAGCCATTACAAGTACGTCACGCGAAAATTACTTACTTTCTTTCGTTCTTTCAAAACATCATCGAGCATGTCAAGAGCGCCTGTTTTCGAACTGCATGTGTAACTTTAGTTCGGAGTAATGTCTTATTTGCCTAGTAATGTTTTTTGGATGGACTGTGATGGATATTTATCTTCTGTAACTGCCATTTGAAAATTCGTCATGATGACTCTCGAGCGGCGCGGAGGCGACGAGGCGTTTTTAATTAATGAACGTCTCAAGTTGGACATTTTCACAAACTTGTTATGAAAGAGTTTCAAAAAACTAATTATTTGAAAAAAATAATATAGGTATATCTGAACGCATCTTGATAGCAAAATAAAATGTGCGTCTGGCCGGCCGATAGCGGGATATCCATCCGAATCTGCTGAACCCCAATGCCATAGACTAAAGATGGGAAGCAACATTACTGGTAACCCGCTGGCCCAGTGTGGTGAGTATGGATAAACCTTCCAAGAAATCTATGCCAGCTTTTGCTGGTGCTCCCATGGAGAAGCCTATGTTCAGCAATGGACTTAAATAGGTTGTCGTAGAAGTAGTTCAAATTCTTCACTTTTTAACCATAAGTCATCTCCTTCTACTTTAAAAGCCTGTAATTCATCAGTCTAATTATTTGCTGGAAATAGGCCACTCTTATAGGGAGGCTTTGTCTTAATCGTGACGCTTGGCAAGTGAATTGGCAAACAAAGTACCAGACATCTAACGCTTTAGATACTACTATTCGTCACGGGTCTGTGTGTTTTCGGTCTGGTATTTTTTGAGATGGTAATTCCGCCATCTATCGGAAGCCTCGAGATTTACAATGCATATCCCTTAGTCGTCTGCCATCATCAAATCACCTGCATAGTTTATATTATAGTATTGTAACTATTAGCACAGAACTTATTAAAAAAATAATAGACCCAGTTACTCGTCTTCACTTTCTCTGTATATAACGTCTATGCGATAACACCGAAGTTTATTTTATAGTACTGTAACTATTACCATGAAAACAGAGACAGTTACACGCATTCACTCTCCCCCTGTATAAAGATTGCGCGATAAAACCGAAAGAAGCTACAGATCAGCAGTGTCACTGATTCTACAACAAACGCGAAAATCAATAATCTGTGTGTATTCTTAAATATTTGCTTCAACCCGCGCGACCCCACGAAATGCTCAATGAGAGCTAGAAGACTAAAGTACAATATGTCTGGAACCGCGAGACAATCCGGCTGCATGAGGCACACGACAAACTCTCCCGTACGAAGAGGCTCCAGTCCACCATTGTACTGTTTAGAAGTGACTGAACACGAAGAAGATGGGCAGACGGAGCATCGGTATTGTTAAAATATATTTATCCCAGTTAAAAACTTTATAAAATAACAAAAGTTGTCGCTATTACTGCGTCATAATTTCCCTGCGAGTTGTTTCACCGCAATGTGAGTAATAGCTGCCGCCATTTGTATTGCACGGTCGACCAAGTTTAATTCGTTCATTTAATATTCATCGCCATTGCGTATGCAAAAATCTCGAGTTAAAAACCGCTCACATCATCCTGTATTCTTTATTACTGACGAAACATTGCGACTATTTCAAAAGTATGTGTTATTTTACTAAAAAAAGTATGTGTTTTTTTAAAAATGGTCGCATTTTGGTCAAGGGAAAAATCTTGAAAATCTCATGGAAAGCCGGATTCTATCTCCCGGAAAGGCAAAAAGTGGGTTGTTACTAAATTTCTGTTAGTAGAAATTCTTATTTTCTGAATATCGGCAAGCGTAAATTCCTCGGTATATATGTTTAAATACATATATGTATATTTATGGAGTTATCGTAGATTGACGTGTCTAGTACTGTATACCAAATGTGTAACTCAGCTGTTGTGTCGTGACAGTGTAAGTAAACTACTCCTACTTCTTCTGCTACTGGTCTCATTCCGTAGACGTATTAAGTATCAGGGGAAATATACAATCTCTTTCTTCAAATGGCAATCTCACCTGCACGTGGTGCACCCTGCTAGCCAACAAACGAGCCTCTAACGACCGAATGATGGCGGAATTTGCCGAAGACAAGTGCCACAGACTAGTGATGTGAGGAGCATCACAAGTGCGAGGGTACCGGCACTGCGCTCACCAACCCACTTGTCCAGCGTGGTGAGTATGGGCAAACCTTTCAAGAACAATGTGCCGGCTTTTAAAGAGGTTTTCTAGGAGAGTCCTATGTTCAACAGTGGATTAAAATAGGCTGTTGCAGTAATATTATGTGTCTTTGTTAAATAAATATACCTCCAGCTGTCAGGGGGTATCTATTTTGAAAATGCCAGTTAGAACAATATATATACTATACCAAATCACATCTGAAACATTGCTAGTTTCAGATACGAGGTAGCTGTACCTCCCATATAGTGTAACCCTGAGAATCCTACCTCAATGAGAGGGCTGCGTCTATGAGTAATCTTTTTATAATTTGTGGGTTGCAAAAACAGTACCAACCCATACAAGATTTATTTACGCTTCTGCCTGTGCTAATGAATAGAAGAGAAATATGTAGTTATTTTCGATACAAAATGATTTTTATACAACACAATTACGTTGCGCTCTAATTAAATAAATAAAAATAAGACATCAATTTGAAAAGTTATTCTCGTAATCAGCGACGAAGTTCCGCTCTCGGATGAATAAATGAACGCCATGATTAGAGAGGAAATAAAATACTAATTCATTTTCCCCGCAACATAAGTTACTTAATTTATTAAACTATATAAGTACCACTTATGTACTTAAATGAATCACAGTGTTAAGATTTTATTTAACTATAAGACTGCGATGAATCACTCGGCTGTGTGGTTTGTAGATCAGGCTCAAAAACAGGTAACCCGAATTCGATTCTCAATATGTGGAGAGCTCATACCAATGAGTTTTCGAAACATTTGTACAATTTTATGGTTGACCTGAACAGCTCAGACTTTAAAACTGCGACAGGTGAGCCTGTCGCCGTTTTCGTTCCTATCCTTTTTTATTTCGTACCTATCACGATAGTCCAAATAAGCTTTGGTGAAAAACTTTGGTAGTGGTTGAAACTTCTAAAATACAACCCATGATTAGTTTTACGGTCATGAAAGCTTACATACTATCGAGTTTAGTGTTTACAGGTGGGTTCCCACAGTATTTAGTCTTGCGGACGGATACGCGCAACGCACGAGCTCGCACTGGTGCACTAAGGGAGGCGCTATTCTATAGTCGTGCGTGATGGTTCGTAGAAACGCGCTCCGGGGGAGGCCACCTTAAAATTATTTTCGTAGAAAAGTCTCTTGTCTCAAAAACACTTTGAACTCTACGAACGTATAACAATAGCTATGAAAAAAGTTTTTAATCAAGGACACTTTATTCTTCTTAATTAAAATAATTGATTAAAATAGCATTATACAAAAAAAATGCATTATAAACGCGTTCTCTTATTTTTGATAGAGATCTTTAAAGCCACCAGCATAGATCCTGTGCGTGTTGGCGGAGGTTACTTAACCTCGAAATTTTTCCTATCACTTCTTAGAGATACCGGTTTCGCGACGATGCTTTCCATCCGCGAAGTTAACTAGCATTTTGTTGACTACGATATCATAATCATCAACAAGCTTGTAAAATTGTACTTAACAATTTTATTGATGCCGAGATCGAGATTCGAATTTAAGTCACCAGAGCTACGAAATGTCAGATGAAAGAAAGCACGATGCTACTTTTTTTGTTTATGGTACGAGTATGCTATTAAAAGTGATATTACTACATCAAAACACTTTGTATCTCTGAAATTAAAGACAGCTTTCGGATGAGCAATTAACGATCCGTCTCGCCCCGCTGCTATGATTAAAGAGAAAAAGAAAAATATAATATAATTTATTTTCTCGTTCCGCTGAAGAAGTGACAAAGACAGACTTGTAATTAATAACGGACCAACCAGATTCATTAGTCTTTGAGTTTCCTTGTATTTTCCTTGTATTATAATTTTGCTTAATTTCGTTTTTTTAAATTTTGGTTACTTTTACATTTTGAAAATACGATACCTTATATACTTACCATCCTTTAAATAGGCTGCGGGAAACAGGCTTCTCTCATAAGCGGATTGGCAATCGCAGTACCTCGCACCATAGACGCAGCTGCCCGTCATCGGTCTGTTAATTCACCAGTCGGTAGCCTTTGGTGTTTTCTAGGCTTTTCCTTAGTCGCCTTCCACACCCATTAGAAGAAAGGGGGGGGGGGGGGCAATTATTAGGCCGAAACCACTAGGCCCCGATAAGTTAATAATATTTCGTTGTTTCGCCGTGTAGTAACAGCTTGTATGAAATTATATGTCCACACATGGTGGTTAAAATTTTGACATTCCCTTGGGTGTAAGGCGCAGCCGCTCTTTCTGTGGGTGTCGTAAGAGGTAACTAAGAGAAAAGCCTTCAAAATCTAATCGTAATCTCCGAGAGACGATCAGCTCCCGGAGAGACGAAAAGTGGATCGGGGATGCGGGGATCGTAAATCCTTCATCATTGCCCACCTCTATAGACTATATACACTAGATCGGCGTGAGTGGTTAAGTACGTAAGTAAAAACATTCACCACGTTATATAATTATCTAGCTTTAGTTACATTGCTACAGCTTTAGCTACGAAATTATACAAGTTCATACCAAGGCCTGTTCTAAAGCAGAGCTGGTCGAATTTCTAAAACTTTTCTTAGTGTACCTGTAGTGCAAATGTTGAAACTTAGTACCAAAATTTTAGCACTGTAAGTATTAACTTTTTTATGTCTGGAGATTTCGTGAAGCTTGAGCGACAAAAATATTAATATTATATATTGCTCTCACTACCGTATTATCCAATACTGGGCAGGTACTACTTATTACTGTATGCGTCGTACCGGTATTCAACCGGTATTATATTATGGTACCGTAAATTATAACAAAGTCGTTTATCTGTTTATTTATTCCATTTCTCATTTCTGTATCGAAATGTAAGACAACTACCTCTAAAGGTCAAACTTCGGTATCAAAATATGCATACGATACACTATTATGTACTTCCCTACAATTAGTGAACACGGTATGCGTCGAGATTTTGACCACTACTAAAATCAAAAGGATGGAATGAAATTTTTTTAATTTATTATTGTCGTTTTTATTATTTTTATCACGTTACGTCGCACTCAAAAGATCGTAACTGTAGGTTAGTTTACTAGAACGTTTTCAGTTAAATTTTAGCATATTTTAAATGATCTTAAGTTGCGCAAACTATTAACAGAAATTAAGCTATTGTGTAACGAAGTTTGACGAAGTTGGTAACCGATTCGGCTTAATTGTAACTTTACAGTTTAAAGGCTTGCTGGCTTTTGGTTCCCAGTTTTAGTTGAAACTAATCTAGTTTAAATTTGTTAACCGATCTTAATCTTGGAACTCGTTAATAATGCCTCTTTCGGAGTCGTTAAGGCACATTTAAATAAGGAAAACATTATACAAGGTGAATAATTAGCCTAGCCTTTTGTTTTGTATCTTGGGTAATTTTTTTAAAAATCTTTTAAGATCTTTAGAGGGTAAAGGGTAAATCCATAAAAATCTCTTGATAATCTTCACCGGTCCAATCAAAACCGGTGACGAGGTAAACCGCCACAAATATATGGTGACACTTGACACCATGTGTCATCAAAAGTCGGTTGCGGATGTCCGTTTGACACTGCTAAGTGTCATTATGAATTGTTTTATTTATTTATTTATTTATTTATTTATTTATTTATTCTTTATTGCCTTAAGCTTAAGGTTACAATGGGCGGACTTAATGCCAAGTGGCATTCTCTACCAGTCAACCCTTGTTATGGTGAAAGGTAGTTGGCAGGTATAAAACAAAGAATAAAAAAAAAAAAATAAAAAACTCCAATAAAAATAACTTGATTAGTACATAATTAAACTATATAAACTATATAATTAAATAAATATTTATAACATAAAATACACAAATACATATACAAGTATATAAAAGGATACATAAATAAATATATAACATAAATCTAAAATAGATAAGCCGAATATTGTCAATGATCTATAATTCTGTTAGGTAATTACGAAGTAGACTCTTAAACAGTTTCTTGCTAGGAGCTGCTTTTATCTTATCAGGCAGGGCGTTCCAGAGGAGTGTAGCTTGAACAGTAAAAGAAGAGTTATAGTATCCTGTATTATGTTGTGGAACTCGAATCTTAAATTGGTTTATGGAACGAGGCTCTCTGTCATGAGCAGAATAAAGATATTGGAAATTATTCTTAAGATAAGAAGGAGAATTAGGATCAGTTAATACAGAATACAATAAACACAGAATTCTAGAGCTACGCCTTTGTCGAATAGAAAGCCAATTAAGCTTGGAACGATAAAAAGAGACGTGATCATATTTACGTAAACCAAAGATAAATCTAATGCAGTTGTTAAGAAGGCGCTCCAACTTATCGAGACGTGATTGGGATAGGTCCGGGTAACACACATCTGCATAGTCGATAATGGGTTTACGTGCCTAAGTATTATTTACATGAAGTATTTTTTTTACAGCTGCTGTTTGTAAACATAATGAAATATCTTTTAATTAAGAAGCAGCAGATAGCGCTTTAATTTCCTCGGAGACTGCAGTATAATTTTATTCTTAAGCTAAAGATCTTAAGCGAAGACATAATAATAGACATTATGATTTCAGAGCAAAATTATTTAAAAATGAGTTATGTTGGTAGTTGGTTAAGATTGCAGTGTTTGTCTATATTTAATTAAAATTAACCAAGAAAAAAATAATAAAAGATTTGTATTTCATGAGTTTTTTAAATCAGGCCATACATTATACGTGTTCAATATCTGAGATGATTTCGAGATCGGGAAGGGTCCACCACTCTTCTGCAATGCGAGTTGTCGGATGTCCTCGAATTGAATTTTATTGACAAGTCTATATATGACCAGTTCATACATTGTAGAACCAATCGGCGGCTTGGTTGTTAGTTTACTGCTACAATGGATCTGCTCGACAGGGTTAGTACGACAGCCACGCAGAATACCAGCAAGAAGTAGAGGCATCTAGTGCTGCGTTTCATTCGGTGAGTGAATTCGACCCTCTACTTCCTCACTCTTTCCCCCTTAGCCTCCTTCTTCCTTTTTGGGGAGGGTCCAAATATCTTTGAAGGCCGGCGACATACTTGCAACTCATCTGGTGTTGCAGATGGTCGGTAATCATTCCCATCAGGTAATCCGCTTGCTCGTTAGCCCCTTTCCTTAGAAAGACAAATGGTATACTATGAGATTAACCCCACTTGAACCCTAAACTATAGTTTTGTTTTAACCGTTATCGATTATCAACACTGAGTAAATCTTTGTTTTTATGGGAAAGGTGGTAACGGTAGAGCAAGCGGTTCACCTGATGGTAAGTGATTACCGTCGCCCACGTACATCTGCAGCAACAGAGGTGCTGCTGGTGTGTTGCCGGCCTTTTAAGGTATTTGGGTATAGGAATCGAGGATGTGGAGAAGGGTGGGGAGGGGGAGTGGGCCTCCGGTTAAAACAGGAGACCGTAACTGTAATATATTGACCACCATTGTAACATTCTATAAAAAAATCAAATGAAGATTATTACTTTGCACAAAACAATCTTGCCCAACATTTGGTTTATTTTTAAAATTTTAGGTCATCCAGGAGGCCTCTACGCCTTGGTGACATTCCCGAACACCACTATCACATTCACAAAAAAATACTTTTACACATTATACCCGATGGCGATTTTGATGCATATTATATTTAGCCTATCATTATTGGTTTATGTACAGATACAATTGATGTATGCACCACTGAAGTATCTACATGAAATACTGTGTTAGCTTCATAACATTTTCCAAGGTAATATTACAATACTTCATCATTGTACATGCTAGTGCATGCGACTAGTAATGTGTTTTGGGAATTTGAAAATTTCTGTACTTGAATACAGTTCGGCATCCCGCGGAGATCCATAATGTTATTTCTAAGTTAAAATGGAAATCTCTATTTTGACAATCTCTCTAACGTATCACTATTATATAAATAATGTGGTAGAAGTTAATTTATTTTTATTGCTAAAAAATAATTAATATGTTTAATTTTTAAAGTTATTTTCAAATAATGGTAAAAATTACATTTATTGAAGTCATTAGTCGTAATGTTACTTACGTTTGAAAAGCGACGAGTCATTTTAAATAAGGTTTGATGTGGATGGTTAGTTTGTTTGAAATTGTTGAGCGTATTTTATTTCGTGGCATATTCTCAAACGTTTCTGAATCTGGCAAAAGAAGGGCACCTGGTCAGGGCACTAAAGCTACTTACTACACTACTACTATAGTACGTAAGTGACCTGAGTTTAAATCCCTGTTTCGGCACGACTAAAATAAGAAATATTAAATTCTGATAAACAATAAAAATAATACATTTATTATTTATCAATACTAGTTAGTATGTTACGTGGAGCGGCGCGGTAATGTTTTAACTGTTCCAGACGCCGTTATAGGCACACTACAAAATTTGGAGTTATTTCCACTCACTATAATTATCGTCAAAATGTTATTTTCAGAATATTTGATATAAGGTACAATTAGACATTTAAATATTTTGAACTTACATATATTCAAGTTTAAATAAAACAATAATATTATAGAGTCTTTAGTAATATATCTCTTATTTCCTTAGTTTTTGTTTTCTATTCTGGATTAGTATTTGGACGGGTTGCTTATATCTGCAAATCGGTTATAAAATACCCATTGTATTTTTAGAGGTTTTTCTTTGTTCTGAATTCAAATTTGGAATGCGTTTATAATGTGACAAACTTCGATCGATTTGCTGACATTTCAAATATTACCAATCCAATAGTTAAACTACTCTATATCTATCTAGTCCTCTGTATATCACCAAAAGAGATCAGAGCGACCAAGGGCTGTTAACGCAGTCAAAGCTCAACGAAACGCTATGGAGGAAAAAAAATATTATCGTGTGAAATTTGTTTTCTTTTCAAAAGCTTTTTTTGCCTTTCATACTTATTGAAGCCAAAAAATGTTTCTGCGGGCTGGTACATGCCACCAGATGGATGACTTTTCGTTAGGTCCATTTATTTTATAAAAAACTAATTATCCTTCATTTAGGTGCTTATTGTTATATACTTATACTAGCGACTGCCTGCGATTTCCCGCGCGTGGTCCCAAATTTTGTTGAGATAAAATTTATATTCTACTTTTATATCGCGTAAACTAAATTCCAAATTTCTTTCATATCCGTTCATTATTTTAAGCATGATGATAATCATAATCATTGTCATAACAAACATACGTTTAGATTGTTCAATTAAAGTATCAGAATCAATTAGTTTTATCTTTCCCTTTAAGTACTCACGCTTGTCGCCTATGTGTTCTACAAGCGGAGATTACGAATTTTTATTTGGTACGACACAACGTAGCACCCATTATTTGCCTTACTGGGTAAAGAACGTAACGGATGGCAAACCTGGTCGCAGAGGTTATATACAATTTTTTTTAATAATTTGCATAAAGTAACGCACGATTATTTTTATTACTCTTAAAATAATCATTAATTTTTTCATTTCATAAGTTAATGTATACATTGCCTTCTGGATAGAAACTGGTGGTAATAGTATATACCAAGTATTCTGAACTCGGTTGCGTTCTAGTTGTAACTGAATGGGCGTCGTTAAAGATAATCCCATTTGCATTCGAAAATTTCAAGCCGTGGAATTAGTTCTGAAATATTCGACTGCGATATTCAGCTTTCCTGGTGTTAAATTGTTATTAAGCAAAAATTTACCTGCTTTATGTGACTATGACTAAATATAAAATAGTATACTAATGACAGTCAGTCGTTTTGCCAAATTGTAGTAGATATTATATTATTATTTATTATATGTTTGATAATTATTTGTTATTTATTTTAGAGGAGGCGTAATCTTAATACCTTTATACAACTGCGAACTTTTGAGAATAAGCAGATGAAGATGAATTATTCATAAAACAGAAGTCAGTTTTCAAATTATTTAAAAAATATTTATAATGTCGTCTAAAGAAAAACTGGAAAAAATTGGCATTCGACAGATAGCGGAATAAAAAATAGTCTCAAATATAGCGAAGTGACAGCCTTTGCCTGGCTCCTAATTTCCTTAAAAATATACGAGGAACCTTTTGTCCTGTAGTGGGAGATTTATAGGTTGCTACCATGACTTTCCCTCATATATAACCCACAGTAGTATCGACGAGGTAAATTCAATTTTCTTTAATGTATTCAATTTAAAGAGTATGAAATCTTTATCGGAAAACGTATACTTTTATAGTATTGACTGGTTTTATTGTAATATGAAATATACTATAACATCAGAGTTAAGATGTATTTTCTCATGCATTTGGTTGTTGTATTTGTTCTGGTGGGATACATGTCAGGGCTCAGCTCTTTGTCTGATAGAAGCGAAACGTTGTCTTCAGCGAAAGCGCGGAAGAATACGATACCTAAGCCGACAAAATATTTCAGAAGGAGTTATGTTGCGACGGAATTCAGAGAAAACATAACGAATTTAACAAATGCTTCGGCACGTAGAATATGTAAAGTAACTCTTTATGTTTATGAATGTTACTTTATTCGTTTTTAAATAACGAAATTGAAACGTTCAATGCAAGCTTTGCATAAAAGATAAAACCTTTATATTCATTTCAGGGAGATATGTTAAGTCCGTTAAACTTTGAAGCAGCTTGGCAGGCCTTTTCCGACTTCAATACCCCCTCAAATATTGAGGCCTTTACCCAGCAGGGGGACATTTACAGACTCCTGTTTTAATTTTTTTTCAAATAGTACAGAATAGCTTTGGCATGTTTTCAATAATAACTGATCAATATTGAAACGTCAAAAAATTGGCACGGGTGACATGTAAATATATTTTTTTGGAAAAAGTTGCCTGATCGCGCTTGAAGATACTGCTCATAAAAACCTTTGTGCGTCACAATTTGGTTGAAAAACAAATTAACATCTCTTAAATATGTTACAGCATTTGCGGACATATGGAGCTGGGATTATTGGTGCCAATTGCAACCAAAGATAGGCAACTGCTCGAAAAATGTTATGAGGTATTTTAAAAATATTATAGAATACATTTTATTTAATCGGTTAATTGTATTGGTACGGAACATTTTATCATATGAAACAATGGCATGGCCTATGGCCAGCAGGAGACCACACACAGTTGAATTTTTTGTTTATGACTTTAGATGAACATACATTCCAAATTTCAGTGCTGTCTGTGTCTCTTCTCCCTCTTCCGCTATCCTCAGGAATCGCCGATCAATAAGTTTTTACTTAGAATGTCCATCACACAAGGCATAAAGTAATAGCAAATGAAATAAAAATATATTTATGCGGGTTTCAGATATTATTATGACATGCAGTTGGATCAGTGTGTGAACTTTACTTACAGTGGATGTGATGGCAATAACAATAACTTCGATACGGCAGTGAACTGCGAACGATACTGTAATGGTTTGTACTAATTGTTCCTCTTTTTTTATTTTCCAGTGTAAGTCCGCTGGGTGACCTTGAAAGTTGAAAGAAGAGTTGGCATTCCATACATGAATGATTTTCCCATATTTACCGTTCTGGGTAGGTTTTCAACCATCATTCGGTCCCCCGAGTCTCGTCCGTAAGTCAAGTACAACCTGTATTGCGTTCAGATGGGATTGATTTTGAAAGAAAAAGTTGGCTTATTTCCATTGAATCCTTTTTTTTTAAATAATTCTAGTAATGCTATTTATTGAGTAACATTACTAATATTCCTGTTAACCCTCCAACTAAGGATTACAGCTTGTATTTGGAGTGGTTCACAACAATAGTCGAATGGCGGGCACGAACTTACGACACCATGTTTTGTAGTTCGCACACTAACTCATTTGGCTATTGGCGCTTATTTGGAATTAAATCCTTGTACACGTAACCTTAGTAACTTTTGAATAAGGGTGTATTGCGTGCAGTTGAGATTGATTTTGGTAGAAAATGTTGGTATATTCTCCATTGAATCCTTGTACTCGTAACCTTAGTAACTTTGGAATAATCGCAAATATAAAGTAATTACAATAATCACTTCCTACGTGCGTTAAATTATCCGACTAAGCGCAGTGATCAGCGTATCTGTTTCCTGTCGAATGAAGCTTCTGATACACTCTCAGAGAAACGGGACGCACGCAGCTTAACGAGATCGGAAAACTTTTCAACTGGGATTCCAAACCAGGATTCATGGCTCTAATCAGGAACATATAGCATACTTAGTAACAGGCCGACGACCCGTCGAAGAGTTGTTTAACTTTAGATTAAAGGTTCCCAGACTTTTTTTCTTATGAGAACACCACCACTTGACCACTTTCAAAATTTAGCTGGTTCCGGTGGACCCCCTGCTGCTAAATTTTCACTATATTCCCAAAACTTGTTAAAAAAATGTGAAGATTAGATCTAACTACTTATCTGCCTACATTGATAGGTGAAGTCAAGCCAACATTTTAATACTTCACCATCGTAAGCAAATAAATTTTTATGGACCCCGGCTTACGAATTGTGAACCTCTATTTTTTTGTCACGCCAACCCCCGCCGAGTCTCCCGTGGACCCCTGGTGGTCCACTTTGGGAACTAAGGCTTTAGATGAAGAAAAACGATTTACGTATAAGAGTCATATCACAAAATATTATGAGCGTCGAATGACAGAATATATTACATTTTTCTCTAAACACCAACCTCTCTTGCACTTGGTGCAGCCTGTTAACTTACAAACGGGTATGTGGTAATTAAATGTTGGCGATAAACCCTTCAGAAAATCCATGTCGGCTTTAGCTGGCACTTGCTTCAGAAATGCCTATGTTCAGCACCGAACTTAAATAGGCTGATGAATAAGAATGTGAAGCAAAATAAGTGCCATAGTATATATAATATGCAATAACAGCAGGTGATCGAGACTACATAAAAATCATATACGCTGTTTGTTTGCTTTTTATTAACTTAATATATTCAATAAAAATTTAAAACTTTCATAGTGGTTATGTATTCCGTGATGGAGTTTCAAAATAATTATGAAATAAAATATTTTTGATTAATAAAATTGTGTTAAACAAAATGTATTTTCTTATTTTTAGGAGCTACTTACATGTCGTTGAAAGATGAGGTACCAAATTTCTGTTCCGTACAACCTGACGCAGGCATGTGTTTGGATCTAATTCAACAGTAAGTAAATGTAAACGTAAGCCTTTGAATATTTAAAAACGAATTCTTCTTTAGTAACTCTGTATAAGGCCATTGCTGAATATAAGCCCTTTCATGAAACCGCTAACAAAAACTAGAACGCTGTTAGATTTATATTGCTTGATACTCAGCAGTCGGCAGGCGAGTCCGAGGCTGCAGTGCCGGGAGGTCGCCAGAGCTTCGTTAATTATACTTTACACAATTTGTCAACGGTATAAGTGCTTAAAGCGCTTATATACGTTACATAAACGTTGCTGTAAGACCTGTAAGAGTGAGCGTGCGCGCTATATACCCCGCTACGCTCACACGTTAAGCAGCCGCGCGTCCAGCGACAATCGTGTAAAGTATAGTCAACAGGATGCACCGAGTGCAGCCGAGATTGATATTTGGAAAAATATTGTGCAGGAAAGATCTCATGAAGTTCTAGTATTTGTAATAATACTGTTATAAAGAAAAAATCAATTCTGTAACTTCATCTTTATCAGCCTATTTAAGTCCCCTGCTGAATATCGGGCCTCTTCTAGATAAATTCACCCCCGTCCCCATTATTATATGTGGGGTTTGGGTTCGGTAACATTTTCGAAATAATTAGGTCGCCAGATTCTCGTTGGTTTGTCAGCAGGGTGCACCACGTGCGGATGAGGTTGGTATTAAGAAAAGAAGATGATAATCACCACCTAACATATATCTACAATTATATTTTTTTATATAAATTCACAATTATACCATATAACATAAATATGACATTAAATATACATTAAACATAATCTATAACAATTACAAGGTCAATTAAATTTAAATAATTCAGGTACTACTATGACATTAACAACAGCGATTGTAAGATATTTCAATATGGCGGCTGTGGAGGTAATCGCAACAGGTTTGACACGAAGCAATCCTGTTTACGAGAATGCAGTTAATCCTAGATGTACACAGAATGTTTGCTATGTTATTTATGTTATAGAAAATAAAACACCAATTTTGTACTTAGTTTTTTATTTATTTATAACGATAATGGACTCATTTTCTGCTTAGGCGTACCATCTGATTCTGTAGTACCTACCGTCTGGGTAGGTACCACAGAGCCAGATTAACCCAAAAAAAAGGATGCAATTGCCTATCGGCCCAGCAACTCTTGGAAAATGTATTGACTTACTTTGGTGCTCGCGGTTCCAGAAAAAATTGTTATATAGAGTCAAAGGGTTATATAAATAATTGCAATAGGGCGCCTCAAACGCCGCGAAAAGAAATTCTTGACAGAAAAGAAATCCTCGAGACTTACATTACGCGCCCTAGGAACAGTTTCTTTCCTATTTCTGCCGCGATTCCGCTGTGCGGCCACTATTGTGTCACGTTGGTTATAAAAAGTCTATATATAGTATCTAGTATATAGTATCTATCTTAGTTCTCAGGGGTGGCAAAACAACCTTTTTCGATTGAGATTTTTTGCATGTGTCCTTGGGCTGCAGTAGCTACTTACCATCACGTGACTGAACCTCGCACAAGAGGCTACACTATATACATTAGATAACAACATATAACAATTCAATTAAAAATGGCTACTAACTAAAATCTAAAATTGTCCTAAACTGTTGACATGGTACGAAGAACACTGGCTGTATTAACTTGCTGTATGATCGAAAGAACCAGCCGACAAAGGTCAGCGGCTGCGACGATTCGTGGGGATAATTTAAACTGACCTTCAAGAATTCTACGGCAAATACTTGTGGTATTTGCCGTAGAGCTGATTGGTATATACATAGTCTTCTATCATCATATTATAAGACTTATATTTGCGCCACATCATATTAACTACCTCTGATGACGCCCTTGCCCTAGCCGATGTATTCTTAATATGAGAGGCTTCAGATTAGATTAAAGAAACTTAATTTAATAAATTATTATGGAATTTATTATGAACACTTCTGCAAATCAGAATAAATAATACGTATTCTTTTTTATTAAGATATTTAATTATATAAAAAATAAGTAAAAAGTAAAAAATATATGAAATAATTAAAAAATAATATTTTCTGTGAAAATAGTATCAGCGTTTATAATAATTTCCATTATGATTCACCAAGTGACAACAATCGCAAGTATAAATAAATGATTGGTTTAATAAACGAAAACGAATAGTCTATTTAAAATTTTTGACAATTTTTTAAAAAAAAAAAACACGTTCCTTCCTAGGGGAATTTCTCCTATGTTATTATGTTATATTAGTTCACTTTTCAGTATTATAAAACCAACCTTTTATGTAATTGCTAACGAGGAAACTAATTAAATCAAAATAATAGCCTCTGAACTCTTGACGTAACTTGTGGCAGGAACATAGCATTAATTAATCCAGAAACATAGCTGTTAATTATGAGCTACCTTCATTATATTGTAACAGAAATTTCAAAGTTAAATGAAATTTCAATTATATAAAAGTGTACAGTACAGTACAGTTTATAATAACATAAAAATGTGTCGATGTAATGATAATTTTCGGATTCTCACTCACTGTTTGGGCGTGTGTAAGTTTAAACAGTAAACATTTAAAAATAATACAATCAACAGTCTTCTATTATTAGGAAACAATAGTTAATATTTTTTTACAATCATCATTCATCATCATTTCAGCTTACTACAAGTCCCTAATGATTGCCATAAAGGTCGGTCCTGAGCCACCTGCATCCATTGACTTTCCGCAACATTACGCAGGTCGTCACTCCATCTTCATCCCACACTGCGTTTGCCTGTACGTGGCTGCCAATCGAGAACCTTTCTTCCCTAACGGTTGTCGGTTCTGCGAGCTATGTCGGCCCATTGCCACTTCAGCTTGCTGATCCTTGCGATTATGTCGGTTACTCTAGTTCTGCTGCGGATCTATCGCGCAGAGATAGAAATTCCGAGCATAGCCCTTTCCATAGCGCGCTGAACAACTTTGAGCTTCTTCATTTGGCCTGCAGTGAAGGACTATGTTTCAGTTCCATATGTCATCACTGGCAACACGCACTGTTTGTATACTTTGCTCTTGAGGTTCTGTGGTATACTCGACGAGAAGATATGACGTAGTTTCCCGAACACAGCCCAGCCGAGTTGGATCCGTCGATTGACCTCTGGGTCGAAGTTGGAATTACCTAATCGGACAATTTGTCCCAGGTTTACGTACTCGTCTACAACTTCGACCCTATTGTTCCCAACAGAAACCGGTATTGGTGTGACACGCATGTTAAACATGATCTTCGTTTTGTTCATGTTCATCTTAAGACCAACCTGTTGGGAGACACTATTGAGGTCATTGAGCATAGTGCTAAGCTCCTCCAGCGATCCTGTCATAAGAACTATGTCGTCGGCAAATCGAAGGTGAGTGATGTATTCGCCATTGATGTTGATACCGTATCCTTTCCAGTTCAGCTGCTTGAAAACATCTTCTAATGCAGCGGTGAAGAGTTTCGGGGATATGACATCACCCTGTCTTACACCTTTCTGCAGTTGGATTGGTTTCGTACTCTGATTCTGTACTCTCAGTTTAACAGACTACAATCGTTATTATAATATTTATTTGCTTACATCTTATCAGATTATAATGTAAATAGACAGTCACTATTAAATAAAATTTGTGCTGTTAAATGGTTTATACAATTTATTACTGGAGGACGTTTTTTTGCCTGCACGTCAAAGAATAAAAAAAAAATTCGAGGTCATGTTCGCCAAGCAGGTTCGATATGGGTCGGTATGTCGTGCATAAGGTAATTTACAGGTTGGCATTTTACTTTTTCACTTTCACTGTAGCCAATTCACATTTTACATATTACAGACGCAAATACGCTACAATGTCTATGTTCCGTGAAATCCAATGAATTTAGGAGATTGTATTAAACTGATTAAGCTCTGGCTGGTAGACGAGCAATTACCGACAGACTCGGAAGGCCGTAATCCCCTCCGTGACGCGCCATGAAAAAAACCTAATTAATAGCGAAGCTTTGTGTTAAATGGGGGGAGATATTTCATCGACGAGACGCAAGGATTACCCAAAGCTGTCACTATAGCATCTATAGCTTCTGCGTACTTTGTAAAATAAAAATTATTTTGCAAATAAATTACATAATCAACTTTTTTAAGAAAAATTATATAATTTTTTTTAAAATAAAAGTTATCCCAGTAGAGGATTTTTTTTATTGGATGGACAAACGATCTAACAGTCCACTGGTTGGTAAGTACATTCTGTAGTCTGTAGGCAAACAATTGACGAAGATTACAGATACGCTGTCAACACTGAAGACCACGAAATGTTTTTTTTCGCGTGGGGAAAACGTGCTTGTTACCTACCTGTAACTGAAGACAGTGACCGGTTAGGTCGGGCTGTCGGTAGCTGTTGGCTCGGCAGCATTGAAAGTATCGGCGGAAGAGGGAGACGAAGAGAAGGCATCAAACCATGCAATTATACTGGCTCTCTACTGTGTCATTTTACAAACACAAACATTTAGACACGGAACAATAAATTTATTAATAAATCGAAAGGAATTGAACTTGCGATCCGTAGTACCGTAGCCAAATGTTTAGAGTTTATGCCACTGACCGACAAAATAATGCGTGCATGAACGAAAGAAAAACGACACACAATCATTTGGCATAATATGAATACTAAAAGACACTGTGAACTTTTATCTCAATTTGCAAGGTGTCATTGAAATTCGACAGAAGATCTGTACTAAACCTGGTAGAGCCAAGCAGCAGTTTTACTGCTGCTTAAATAAGCCGTCTCGACCGGATACCGAAGTGAAGTAGAGGCCTTTTGTGCTTTTGCGTTTCATTCGGTGAACGTGGTAACCGGAGGCCCACTCCCCCTTCCCATCCCCCGTCCTCATTCTGTCTCAATCTCCCAAATATCCTTAAATGCCAGCAACGCAATTGCAGCTCCTCTGGTGTTGTACGTGGGTGACGCTAATCATTTACCATCAGGTGAGCCCCTTGCTCGCCTTTCCTATAAAAAAAAATATTTGTTTTTAGTAATTTTTATGTAGTATAGTATGTTATTATGTCCTTCCAGTAATGTAACTTGACATTCTGGTTAAAGTTGTGGTCAAACATGTCACCATACCAACATATCACGAAAATAATAAATGGGATCAGACAACTTTCAACTTCAACTTCACTTAAATTGCGGGCCTTCTGCTCGCGTGTCTTTACCGCTGAAGTTATAATGGCCACTGGGCCAATAGGGTATCCACCTTAGGGCTTTTAGTCGATCCCGACATAACCAATCAACGGAAACGGTAACTGGTAGGCGAGCACCTTTCCCCCACGTTAAATTAATAAAAAAATCAACTTCTACACGATCACTGACCGAAGCACACGATTTTATGACGAAGTTCAGTGAATATACTGCATATATACATTTTATTTTGGTAGTAAAATTCTTTCGTCGAAGGATAAAGAATTTTCGTTCATTTCATTCATTCAGTATACTTTTTTTCTTGCTTTTCTGTACCCACTTTCGATGTTTATTTCCTTTAGGTTGACTGACAGAAAATGTTTTTAGCATTAAGACCTTTTTTTTTTTAAAAAACCATCCTTCTGGAGTCTTCTTTTGTCAGAAAGCTAGGGTGTTATAAGAAGAAAACGGTATAATCTAATCATAAACAAAGTAAATTTCAATCATAAAAGAAACTATCTAGCTATGTACGTATTCAATGTTTTATATAAATGCACAGACTACTGGTTTTAGACTACCTTTCCTATAAGTTTCCGGAACAACATTTTATCTCCTAATTAAAACTTTTTCCTAATTAAGCTCACGGAATCAGGGATTTCTTTTATTTTACTGGACTACTTTTTTCGTTTCGTAATTAGTCAATGATTTATTACGTGCATTTTCTCTTTTTTTTGTCTACCAAAATTGCATAATCGTTTTTTGGAATTTAAGTTAATGTTGGTAAATTACATATCACTGTCAAAAATTAATAATATACTATGTTGACGAGCTTTTTTTCCCGAATATATTTATATTTAATATGTGTCTTCGGCTGATTATCTTTTAACAGCCTACAAAAAGATTCCAGTTTATATTTCGTTACTATTTTATTCATTATAATCATTGAAGGTTATGCAAAGAATCTTAAATGTCTTATAAATATTAATTTTAAAATATCTTAAACCTTATTTGGTTACATAGCATACATATATACATTATAGCACATAATTAAAATATTAAAATATAATATTAAAACATATTAAAATATTTTATTTTATTTATTTGAAATACATATATTATATATTTAAGAAATGCACGAAAGACTTGTCGCTTTCTGGAAACTCATTGTTATCTTAAAAGCATTTTCTTGTAGCCATAGCTTCCGTGCAGTTATGAGCTTAAAATTGCTTATGATGATGAATATTGCTAAAAGAGCGTGGAAGTTTATTTACCTGCAATTTAATTACGCGTAAAAATATTTGTATTCATTAAACTTACTTAAACAAGTATTTATTATGTAATTAATGTTGTATTATATTTTTCTCGTATATATTATAGCACAAGATAACTCTACTTCATAATTTTCAACAGACCTGTACCATGGGTGACGGAAGTCAAATACCTTGGAGTCACCCACGACCGTAAATAACTCTTCGAGAATCATATAAAAGAAGTAAATTCGTATCCCACCGCGACTATGTCCTTACGCATGGTCGCAGTAAAATGTTATTAAAACATAATATGCCCTTATACAAAACTTGCATACCATATCACTGCATATCGTGTCATATGGAAGCGTAGAATTTGCGCACGTCTCTAAAGCATGATTAAGACCACTCCAAGTGATATAAAGCGATTTTGTATTTTGACTTGAACTCGCGTTCTGAGGCAGCCCTATTCAAGGAAACTTCAACTAGTTATTTCGTGAGAACTAAAAATCATTACACACCAGCGTGTGAAATCCCACCTGTACGCGTGTCCTTTTCGCCGAAGCTGTAAAGGCTGTAAAGCAGCGTATCTCTAATCTGTGCAGGTTTTTGTCGGTCTGGCACTAATTGCTGATCCCGACGTAACTGGTTACTGCCTTCAGTGGCAGATAGTTGTTAGCACCTTTTGCCCATAAAAAAAGCCTGAATGTTGGTATACCGTGGTACTACCTCGGTCGAACCGGCCCGTTCGAACAGCAGAAAAAGCTGCCACTTGACTCTACCACGTACATAAACATTATTAAAACCAGGCATATAATATTTTTGTTATATATTATTGGAGTAATTTTATGTTCTTCGTATTTTGATAATAATATCGATATGGTTCAAATTCGGACGGACGTAATATCGTAAGAGCTAGACCAAAGAAATGCAGCCAAACACAAGGAAGCAATATTAGTAATTTTGTTGGAAAAGTTTTAATTATACACATATTTAATTATTTAAATATTAGGATACCCTGTTATTCTGCTGACCCATTAATTAGTATTGTTGGGGTGACGCCGTATCGAAAGACATATTTAAGACATATTTAAGACTAACAGGTGATAGAAGACCTATTCTCTGCCTAAGAGTCATCTGGGTAGTTACCGCACATTTAGCTATTATTATGCTGCCAAATAGCAGTGTCACAATTGTTGTGTTCCGGTTTCAAAGGTATCGAGAGCCAATATAATTATGGACTGTGAAATCTTCAGTGTTAACCACGCATCTGTTATCTTCTTCGATCATTGAAGTTGTTTGCAGGTGTTCATGGGCTCCAGAAGCCAGCGTCAGATAGACTATTAGCTAGTTTTACAACCACATCCAATAGAAAATGCAATAAATTGGAAATATTAAAAAAAAATTTTATTCCTTTTAATTAGAAAATTGCGATCACAAAAACCTACAGCAGGTTTTATCAAAGTATACCTCACACTATACCTATGTAAAACCTTAAATTTAACCATAAAGTGATAAGTGAGTGGGTATCAATAGTAGTTACTGAGTTTGTGGGTTAGAAACACTAAAACTATTCAATCAGTTACAAAATATATAAACAACTTCATTAAAGATAAAGTTTTGCAGAAAACTCCATTACTATTTCCGATTGATCATTTGAGAGCGAAGCAGACTACAGGATTAAAAAATGTCAATTTGACGATTGCTCATTTCCTTCAATATTACATAATTTCCGTTGTGGGTACGTTAGGTAGGGAATTAAATCAAATAATTTCTTAAATTTTCGTTACTGTCAATACTGAGATTTGATTATAGAAAAGAATGCGCCTCGAAGTTATCTTTACACCCAAAACATTTTATAGAAATGTTGTCAACTTCGATACAGTGAGATAAAAATGTTGTTGTTCAATTTTAGCAAATACGACTCTGTATATGTTAAAAATAGACCAATAATTTGTACAAGGTTTAATTTATAATAATACTGTGGTTCTGATGCCTCCGACTCCGCCTCCGACAGGTACTTTATGCACGTCTGCCCAGCGAGTGTGTTAGCTGAATAATGTCAATGTATAGTCCCACAGGCTTTACTATTTATTCTTCTCTTTATTACCATGTCAAAAGTGCTGAACATAGTCCACTCTCAATTGATGGCAATCGCAGTACAAGACTCCTTGAACGTTAAGCGGCGCTGTCCGTCATCGGGCTGTATATTTTCGGTAGACGCCCGCTAGAAAATGGTGTGGGCGGAGGGTGATATTCTGAAGCAGCCAATACAAGGCAACTATCTGTTTACTTACTATATGATTGAACTTATGCTCCGAGACTATATAGACTGACGTACATATTAGATTGGCAACTCTGATATTAAACAGCGAAGAGAGCAGCCTGGGAATAGACTGCTGACTTAAAATGATATACGGCAATAATAATAAAAAGTGTTTTATGTGCTATGACGGGTTTTTTATGGTAGTCCGTAATGTTATTATCAATTTTTTAAGAATTAAACACGGGTTGCCAGAGGTCTAGGCTTATTTTAGTCGTTTCGCCGACAACGCTTTGCCTGACTGACTGTATCGTCAGTCAATTTCCGTAACCGTACATAAGTTTCGCAAAACTTTCGCTCCACAAACGTATTCGAAGATTGATCCCCACAAAAGGTATAAACGCTATCGTGGTTTATACCTTTTTTTAACTAGTAGTAAGTTATCCTTATTAGTAAATTATCCTATATTAGAAAAATAAAGAATTTTGTGTAGGGTTCCTAGTTATCATGGTACAGAGCTTTAAATATTCCATATGTACTCTAATTTTTGAGCGTATTTCTCATTAATATTAGGGTTTAAAGTATTAAGGTACTGTTTTAACGTTGTGGTCACTTGTAATTAAGATATTTGAACCTGCATGGTCCAAGATACGTGATTAAAACTTGTTTACACTAATACTGTACTCTAAATTCAATCATTTGATGACAATCTTTTGTTTGACATTCAATTGTTTTTACATTCAGTATTTGCGTAAAACACGGTGACCTGAAAAGTTGCTTGCTTTGATGATTGTGACGTATGATGAAAATATTTTCAAATTATATATTATTATTATATATAAATTATATATTTATATTATATATTTTATATATAATTATAAATTATATATAAAATTATATATAATTATATATTTAAATAGATTCTCTGCAATAATTGCAATCGCAAATTGCATCGGGCTAAACCCAGATTTGCTCAAATACAGGAACAATGTTCTGAAGCAAAACTCACCCATGTGTGGGTAATAAGGGTAAATACTTCGATTAAATATACATATTTTTATGACAGAAAAAAAGTTCCGTTTGAACATTTTAATATTAAACGGAAACTCCATCCTTTAACCCTAATATTAAATACCATAACGTTTTAATTTAATCTGGACCGTAAGAAAATTAAAGCATAAAAATGTGTTTCTGTTTAAACGTGTAGCTAATTTACGAAAAAAATTGCGGAGATTGGGCTATAACTGATTAAGCCTTGGCTGGCAGACGAGCAATTACCGCCAGTCTCGACGGCTATAATCCTTGCTGTGGCGTGAAAAACTCCTAATGAATAGCCAGCTTGGTTTTAATTAAAGAAGATATTTCGTCAACGAGATTATATAATGAAAAAATAAACTGTTGGCTAGTTAACCAATATTCTGTGATGATTACATACAACAATGGACACACAACATTAATGATATTTAGACATTTGCAAACTATTGGAATTCTACATTGTTGAAAAAGTAGTCTAACCTTTACATAAGAAAGTGGAAAAGTTAGTTTGTAGAAGGTAATCTTAGGAATGTGTGGTGGCGGCATATTAGAATCTGCCACCCATCTCATCCTGTGGGTATCGTAAAATTCGAATAAGGCATATGTTGCCGACCTTTCAGAATATTTGGGAGATAGAAAGAAGGATGAGAAGGGGGATAGGGACGGGGAGAGGGCTCCGGCTACCTCACTCACCGAACGAAACGCAGAAGCATAAGATGCCTATGGTTTACGTCGGTATTCTGCGAGGCCGTGGCATCAACCCGGCTTGGCTCAACAATTTGGCAACGGTGTCTAATATACAACAGACACCGCAAAAATTGACACACACAAAATTGCATTATTACCCTATATATTTACAGACTCGCGCTGAACCAGCGCCGCTTACAAAAGAGTCTTCCGGTTCAAAAATGGTCTCACATATTCAATATTTGCCCAGCTTTGGGACATTTACAGGCTACTACTTCACCTCCTGTATGTGGAAAGTGACAAGCGTGTTGGCTCCGTCATCTTAATCCTGTTGATACGCGCCGTTAAGTCCATCGGATGAGGTTTTCGTAGTCCATCCGACTGTGGAAACCTCATATTATAAAGACGAAAAGCGCTGAGATCGCAGGACAAAATATTTACGTTAAATCATAAGAGATTTCTTAAATACAGTCCACTTTTAATCGTTAAAGTATACGTAATACAAGTATTTTATCATCGTATGACAAAGAAATGGTTTGAATTAACGCACTTTTGTGTTAGTTATAACTTTTGATGATACTAGAAAGAAAAAAAAAACAAAAAATATCCATGTACTTATTTTTTATCAATTATTTTCTTAAAACAGCCTCTAATAGCTGTTACTCGTTTAATACAGATTCTTGCTTGATATTTACTTACAGGAGACTTACTGAAAGTAATTAAGCGGGGACGTCGAACGATAAATCTATTTAACGCAATGTGCATGGCAGATAATGGCCGTGTTTTAAAAAATATTCAACACTATAATCGCTTTTTTTTACTTAAGCTTAATAAGTAATAAATGTTATTGAAGACCGCGATTCAATTTCATATCACAACTTACTTTCAACATTTACGCAGATTAATGAATATTGCTATAGCTTTATGTGTGCGTTTCATAATTGTTGAGTACCTGGGCGACCGGGCTTCGCTCGTGCTGTCATGTCAACAATGTCATGTAGTGTCATCTGTTTATGATTAGCTAATATGAATGTATGAACGTCACACTCTGAAGATACTGGCACTTCAATATTCTATGAGATGGCGATACAAAAACTTTTTTTTTAAAACTTTTTCCTCTGGATAAAACCTATCTAGATAACTTAGATAGTGTTGTGACTTGAATAGTTAAATTTTATTAAAAATAAAATTTTCTAAATTTCATCACAATCGTTAGAGCTGTTTTCGAATAACCAATTACATAGATATATATATATATATATACGAGAATATCTTATAAGCTTAAATTATAGGATATAGCTTTGTAAAATCATCTACTTTGCTACGAATGTCAGTAAAGATGAAATGTAGCCTATATGTATTAATACTAGGTTAAAGTACGGCGTCCATGTAATGAGGCGACGATGCCGTACCTAATCCTGCACAGCGCTGCTGGTGATGTAATGTGTGGAACATACAGATTTTTAATGGTTTTTTTTAACATTTGAACTTAATAGTTATTGTTCACAATTGGCGTGCCCTAAAATTTATATATCACATTGAGAACTACCTTTTGAATTTTGACGTTTAAATTCAGTCTTCCTGTAAATCCATTTTTGGGCATGTGAATTCATTAAAAATGCCTGACTCGTGCATACCATAGAATAATAGAACTTATAATTTTTTTTGATTAATCTGAGCTGGATACCGATAATTTAGATAACCAGTAATTCTTTTTCGCAAATGTCTGTGTAAGTCGATCAGTTTGGAAGAAAAGATTTTTCAGTACGATTAGGTCAAAGTATTTTTTTTAAATAAGGATTATTCAAAGCTCTTGATGATCTCGACATCTGCATATATATATATACGTTTTAACTTAAGCCTTACCGTGTTACAATAATAAAATTAATATTGCTGTCGTGAGGTTTTAAGCAAACCTGGTATTAAATAATAGTCTATTCTGTGTTTATGTTGAAAAATTGTAATTGTATTTTAATCATTCCCTTCTCAACACAAAGTGATAATACAGAATTGTGTTGGGTAGAGCACCTCCAACGATCCTGTATATAATTAGATTATTAGAAGTAAAGTGGGTGGCGGCTTAAAATAATCTGCCACACTATCATGAGAATTTTCGTGCATTTCCTTTGCATTAAATGCAAAACAAATCTGATGGCTATCTACCCGATTTACATTATCCATGCTGATGACAGGTATCAGAGTCTATCGTGACTACCATACCGCTGAATAATACAGGCTATTCTAATTTTTTAACATTAATAATACAGCACCTTAGTTACAGACGAATTAAAAAAATATTAAAATATAAAATTTCGGGCCTTGGCTGTTCCAAGATTTAGATTTTAGTTTAGATTCGGAAGAATTACAAATTATATGTTTTAACTATATGTTAACTTTTTGCTGTGAAAACCTTATAGCTTCTTTTTAAATAAAAAAAGTTATTAAGTCTTAAAATTCATAAGTGACACATGTCATCGGCTTAAACTCTACAAAATTTGTGTATTAATTTATTTGATAACAACCACTATGACCTTTATTATTTTCAAACAAATCATATAACCATAATTATATCAAAGTACAAATTATATTGAAATACTCCCTGATTGTGTTTACAAACTAGATATAATAATACGAGAGAAAAAAGTTAATTGATAGTTGATGTAGTGATTAATTGTCAAATTTGCAAGTATTGAGGTATTGCAACTAAACATGATTGAACCCGATGTCACAGAGAACGCAACAACTGATTTACTTCCGATAACGTCGGTAAGATAATAAAGGATTTCGTAGTTAGTGTTTCAAAGATTGCTTTTTGCTCCTAGTTCCAATACATAAAATCTGAAAGCGTAACTTTTGAGGCTGTAAATTTGAATATTTATTATTCACACAGGCAAAGCGGAAATTAACTCTTAGTTAAATTATAACTCCGATATTGATATTCTGGCGAGATTAGTTTCAGTTCAATTGTATGCAAACGAATCAGTGGATACATATTTGGATTTAATATGCCATGTTATCTTGTCTTCGTAGCGTTCGATAACATATTAAAACTGGTTATATTTAATAGAATTAAAATAGAAAGACTCACATTGAACAACAGTTTTTTCCCTTGATTAAAATCTATCTCATGCCTATGTCACATATAACCGACGTCTCTACCAAATTTAAATTTAATTCCTCGAGTCCTTTAGGCATAATTTAGCAACAAACATTCACATACATCACTTTCACATTTATCATACTGAATGAATGAATGACTCCAATATAATTTATTGTGTACCGATTAACAAAATTGCAAAAAAATAGAATTATAATGTACAATGGTATATTTGGCAGAGAAGAATTAGACGAGAGACCCACACATGTACGTGTAAACATATGTAAAAATAATATATGTAATAAATATAGTGCATAATATTACATGCGTGGTAACAAATTTTGTTCTAAGATAAATCTTAATATAGCAAAAAAATATCCTATTCCATAGTAACTATCGACATACATACAAAGAATTTTGTATAGTTAATATTAGTAGAATTTATCTTCAAAAGCCAGTCTTACTATTAAATGGTATAAACTTTGCTGGCATCTGAACGTCGATTGATGGCAGAATGTCCTTCCAAATGCGCCCGGGAATCCCAAAGACGTTTAAGGGGAGCTATATAACCCACCTGTCCAGGATGGGCAGTTAACAATATTATGAACGGTTTTCATAAAAAGCGTGCCGACTTTTCAGGGCGCTTTCTGTAGAAGGGTAATATACGTGTGAGAGCCAAGCGGCGGCTTTAGCTGCTGCTCTAATGGGCTGGCTCGACCGGATTAGTACCACGTCCTCGCAGATTACGGGCGTGAAGTAAAGCCATCTTGTGCTTCTGCCTTTTGTTCGGTGAGTGAGGCAACTGGAGGCCTACCTCCCCCTCCCCATCCCCCTCCTCATCCTCACTACCGTCTCCCAAATACCCTTTAAGGCCGGCAACGCACCTGCAGCTTCTCTGTTGTTGCAGATGTACGTGGGCGACGGTAATCACTTACAATCAGGTGAACCGCTTGGTCGTTTGCCGCCTTTCCATAAAAAAAAGTAGGGACTACCAGCTAGAGTTTAGACATTACTGAAAGTAATAATAAATACAGTTATCTTTTTAAACAAACTTTTCAGGAGGTAAAAAATGAAGACGATGACATCGCTCGACCCGAAGCTTCATTTCGGTTTACAGTGCAAAATGTCAGTCAGTTAAAGGAACAAGTTTTGTCACCGCCATGCCATATTAGGTGTCTTCCTTGGAAAATTCTTATTCTGATATGTAACTCGACAACTCCAGATCGTCAACAGCAAAAAGCTCTAGGAGTTTTTATTCAGTGTAACGGTGATTGTGACTCTCCGGGTTGGTCTTGTTATGGATTGGGTGAAATAAAACTACTATCGCATACACAAAATGGCGAACATCTGTGTAGAAAAATTCATCATATGTATCACAGGTATAAATTACAGAATTTATGTTTTGGTTAAATAATGCATTTGTTGAATATATAACTATTGTTCAAACGTTTATGCAGTAAAGAAGATGATTGGGGTTTTAGAAATTTCATTTTTTGGAAAGACCTAATAGATCCTGATAATGGTTTCGTAAAAGATGACTCTATAACAGTTGAAGCTCATGTCGTCGCTGAAGCTCCTCATGGTATATCTTGGGATTCTAAAAAGCATACTGGATATGTTGGTAGGAAAGAAAGTTTTGTTCTACTATTTTAGTAAGCAGAATGTGTAATAAAGTTATAAGTATACTTTTTGGTTTAAGGACTCAAAAATCAAGGAGCCACTTGTTATATGAACTCGCTTTTACAAACACTCTTTTTTACAAATGTTTTACGCAAGGCAGTCTACAAAATTCCCACTGTAGGAGATGATAGCTCACGATCTGTTGCCTTCGCTCTTCAACGTGTTTTCTTTGATCTTCAATTTTCGGAAAAACCAGTTGCTACCAAAAAATTGACAAAGAGTTTTGGATGGGAAACGTTGGATTCTTTTATGCAACACGACGTCCAGGAGTTTCTTCGTGTACGACCATAATTTGATAATACTTATATTTTTATTATTCGGTAAATTGAAATACGTAAAAGTGAATATTATTATGTGCAGGTTTTATTGGATAAGTTAGAAAATAAAATGAAAGGAACTTTAGTGGAAGGAACAGTCCCAAAGCTGTTCGAAGGAAAAATGACATCTTTCATTAAATGCAAGAACGTTAATTGCAGCAGCACTCGTGTGGAAACATTTTATGATATACAACTGAGTGTTAAAGGAAAAAGTAATCGTAAGTATTATTATTTATAAAAAACTGAGTTCTCACCATTTTGGATTTGTTATTAGAAACTAAACTTTACATAAAACTATTATAACATATATAATATTTATTTATCACTATTATATTGCTGTATTTTTAGTGTACGAGTCGTTTAAAGACTATATTAGCACAGAGACATTGGAAGGCGAGAATAAATATGATGCAGGGGAGCACGGGTTGCAGGAAGCAGAAAAAGGAGTGAGATTTGATGAGTTTCCACCTGTACTACATTTGCACCTCATGAGGTTTCAATACGATCCACAAAGTGACGCATCCGTGAAATTTAATGACAGGTCAGCTGCTGTAATCTGCTTTGTTTTTATATTAAACTAGGTTCCCGCTTAACCCCACAGTGTCGTGGCAGGGGGCTTAGTAGCCGTGGCTTGGTCATCCACTGAGAAATAAAGAGTAACCTTGTCATGTAGGTTCCTCTCTACTTCACTTAGCAGGGAGGGCTGACCTTAAGTGGTTGACTGCGTGTGGATTTGGTGAGCTCACTTCGGATGCGAGTTGTTGGACAGGCGGTGTTGTGAGGCGTCGCCCTCACTATCCTCTGCAGTCGAGGTACAGACAGTGTGGAGGAGGGTTAGGATTGCGTAAGGCTAAATATTGCAACTGAAAAGAGCATATTGAAACAGTTTTCAAAAAGCTTGATAGGTTTGTATATGCACTAAGAAGAGAAAGTTTAAATACTCGTATATCCAGAGAGACAGCTTTAACTTCATACCATGGATATGTTGCATTTGTTCTTAAATACAGATTAATTCTTTGAGGAAACTCGGACTATGTGGTTAAAGTCTTCAGAGTACAAAAATGTATCCAGGATTACATATGTATAGTATGGATATATGGACAGTTGTAAACCGTTGTTTAAAATATTCGTGCAGGGTATTTGTTAGTTTGTCATACAACATTCAAACTATTTCTCGATACGCGCCAAAATAATAAATTGTACTATCCTAAAAGCAACCTTTGAATTGTAAGTCAAAATGTCATAACAATTTTGAACAATATTCTCTGTAATAATAAACAGTCTCCACTTAAATTGTTTAAATAGAAACTGTCCGAATGGTTAAATGATCAATGTTGTTTTTTCACTTTCTGTAGTTCTTTTTATTTATGGAATGTAATATGGACATGAACACAATTGACATTTTAGATTGTTGCAATGCTTAGATTATAATAATAAAAATGATAGACAAATTTGAATATTAGTAATTCTATATATATCGTTATAATTTATGGCGTATGTTATACCATTTATATTATATTTAGCGTAGTTTTTATTTTATTAACATTATTGTAAATTTAATGTGTTCTTTATTCATATAAAATAATATAGTTATAACAGAAATTTTGGAAAAATTATAACTATGATCTTTTACTGGCACACGAATAGGTATATAGGAATATTTTGATATTTTGTTTGGCCTTTTTTTAATATAAAATTAGCACCTTTGCAGGCAGAACAATCACTTGTCATACTAATAGTTAATATATGATAATATATAACGTTGATTGTGATCTTAATCTAGCAAAATTCTAGCAAATAAATTAAATTCTGACTTCTGAACTCGCAAGATTTTTTTTTTATAAATGGTATCTGTTGTTCTATATCAATAAATAAACATTGATTTATAAATCAATAGATAAATATTTTATCGGCGGTCGACAATCGAGCCAACAGTCCACCTGATGGTTAGTGGCTACTACAGCCCATAGACACCAACAAACAACTGCTGTCGAAGGAGGATACAGATTCTATCACTCCAGAGGAGTAAGATTGAGAAATAAGCTTGTTAACAGTGGTGTGCATTATGTGCATACAATAAAAAAAATGCTATTGCTCTTTTGTTCCAATAGGTTCGAATTTTATGAAGAAATCAACTTGGATCCATATCTTCAGGAGATACCACAGATTCCGGCACATTATACACTCCATGCGGTTTTGGTTCATTCGGGGGATAACCATGGAGGACACTACGTTGTATTTATCAACCCTAAAGGTGATGGAAAGGCAAGTTTGTTACTATTTATTAAATATTTTTATGAAAGCGCCAATAAAAGATAGTATGCATGGAAGATTTGCTCATGCTCACCACGCCGGCCAGGTCCCCGACTAGGCCCATCACTAGTCAGTAAGATTTACGTTCAGCATTTCAGTCGCCATCTGCTAGTCCCCAGGATGTACCGCGTGAAGGTAATTTTGACACGTTTGTTAAAGAGGAATGAGAAATTTTAATTTGGGAGTAATTCGAATCAAGTATAGAATTATGTTGCTGTTTAATCAATGAAAAGCCTGGGTGCAGCATAGCTTCGCCAACACATAGATATGCTAGAGCGGGATTGTATCACGTTTTTACAGAATACCATTTCAAGTAGAAGCATAAGGCTTTGTTAAGTCCTCCCTGTGGGAGTAGGTTTATCTTCAGCAGTGGACAAAAAATCTTGTATTTACGGATTTTAAAGCTTTCATTTTACTTTTTTATTTAGTAACTTAAATAATAATAATTATAGTGAAGTTTTGTTCTCCATGGTTTGAACAATGCAAGAAAAAATAAAGATTCATATAAATACCGTTTATTTTACATTCATCAGATGTACTTAATATTTGTTACTACTTAACATAGACATAGCTAGTACTATTTTTAATTGTAGTACATTGTATGTAATATTATATATATTAATGAGGATAATCTATGATAAGATTTGTATATTAATAAGGATAATCTGTGTAAATTAATTAAGCAGAAAAATACTTCTATGTGTGTCATATAATGTGGTATTTTATTACGAAAAAATGGGCGACAACTGACTACCCAAAGTTTAGGTACTATGTAATAAATAAAAAATGGAAATAATGTAAGTAAAAGGAGAATAACTAGTGATTTCTATTTCATTCAAACTGTTTCCTTTAGCGTTACTGAAATAAATGGAAAAAGGGCACTATTATCACCCTCAAAAGAAAACTCATGATCCTCCAATGCTACTGAAAATTTATGACTATCTACGACCTTCGACGGATAAGAAGGCTTAATTTTATTTGTACATCCCATTTTTCGTTTTTCGAAAAATCAATGAATTAATAGTTAGCATAGTTCTTACTTTATTTACATCGAAGGCCGAGACATTATAATGGCATTTTCTAAACGTTGCCACATTTCAAACATCTCCTCCATTAGCTTACTTAATACCACTACTGAACATAAAAAAAGCGCGGCATGCGATGTTGCTCCCCTTACTTTACTTTGGGTTTGGCAAATTCAGATGAATTTTCCCCCATCTATCGCCTGGTATGTCATTCAGCAGGGTGATTCACGTGCAGGTGAGATAGGCGTTTGGAGAAAAATATAGCGGATTTCACCATACAACTCTTCTAAAGATAAGATCTAATGATTTCTTGTATGTACACATTTGAAATAAAACTATTATTTACGGCTTTTATCGCGGTTAATTTTGTTTTTATATTCCCGACATTTCGAGTGCTTTACAGCAGACGTGAACACCGAGCGATTAGACATGTTCAATTTATCTTTTAATTTCTTACTAATCCTGTTCTTCTGTCATTAAGCCTCTTATTGCTCGTGGGCTATCGTGTGTATAAGTGGTAAATTGTGTTATTTACGCATTCCACAATTCATTTAATTTCTTAAAATATAATAGATTATTAAAAAACAGTTTCTAAAGTTTCTTAGATTGCCTCTCTTATTTTATATGTTTTCCATGTAGGTAAGATCGGTAATTAAATTTGAACTGATATAATTTTTTGTATTAGTACTTAAAGTAACGATATTTCAGTGGTGCAAGTTCGACGATGATGTTGTATCCCGCTGCAGAAAGAAAGAAGCCATTGAGTACAACTTTGGGGGGAAAGAAGATGCGCCATACTTAGCAAGACGCGCAACAAGCGCATACATGCTTATTTATATACAGTTAGTAAATTATATTTCCCAAATAATATGCATGCACATTTTTCTTTCCAACATGTAAAATCTTTTGTTTTGGTGTTAGAACATCACAGCTGAATTATGTCCTTCAAGATGTGACAGAGAGTGATATACCTGCGGATCTGTACGAGCGAATCAACGAAGAAATGAGATACGAGATGGTAAGAACATGTAAATATCGATCTCATGCAAAGAAATTTATTTTCTTTTGTTTTTGTTTTATATAAGCAAAATTGATTACGTATTTCAGGCGGCAGAAAAATAAGATGCAGAAAAATTAAATCTGATACGTCAGTCAGCTCTGCCAAATACTACGCGAAGATAATTAGTGCATTAAAACAATTGTTCACTTTACAGGCATTAGCAGGCTCGAAATATAAAGGAAGATAGTAGAAACCATATTGTTAGTAAATGATTTATTTATCTATTTTTTTTTAAATTAGTGTATCTAATGCCGACGGAGACCAAGATTCATGTAAATTCTACGGGTGGAAGTTTCTAAATCAATTTAGCTTTTTACTTTGTGTGTATTTTAGTGTAATAATTTATGTATTTTTGTTAATAAAACTGTTTCCGAATCCTACTTAGTTTTTCTATTTTAATATAACATCTTAAATATATAGACATAGATTCACGCCAACTTTTAAGCGGAGATTATAGTTTTCCATTTGACAAAGTGTAACTAAACGGGCTTTCGCCAAAAGGCCATGTTAGGAGTAGAAGTATAACGGCGACTTTAGACTAGTTTTTTGCCTTTAGATAATTATCTAAAGGCAAAAAACTAGTACTTTTAATTAAAAAAAATATATTATTAATTAGTTCTATCCCCTGGAGAGGCTAAGATGAGTCACGCTAAACGAAAATCCGAAATCTCTGCCTACTCCTATCCAAGTGTGAGTGCTAGTAATTCGCAGTGAATACTATTTCGAGTATTCGGTGAACAAACATTTCACGTTACGCTCTTGATCGGGTTTGCTTTGTCTTCCTATTGCCAAAAAAAAGATATACATAGTAAATAAAACACTAATTAATTTACAAATACGTAATGTTACTTTAATTCCAGTCAATATATTCTTACTCGATTCAATCAATAATTATTTCTTGTTTAAGAGAATATTATAAAATATGCCAAAATAGAATATGCCAAAAATAAATATATTATAGTAATCATACATCATTAGTGTTCAAATCTTAGCAAATAAAACTTCGGATCTCTCGAATATTATTCTCTCTGTATCCGGAAAATAAGGCAAAATATTGATCCACGAATCCAGACTTAACGTCAAAATACCCACCTGCAATAAGAGATTATGTTCAATGAAATCAAAGGCATTTAAAGAAGAAACGTAAAAAGTTTATAATTAATTTAAGGCTCAACTAAAAAAGCTAAAGCTAAACTCCGTATTTTAATGTGCAGTGAATGAAAGTGTTTAACTTATATAATCTTGAGTCTACTGCGTGTGACTTCGGCGTGAGAGCATCTACAATCGCACATCTATATCGTGCAATCGTTCAGGAATTTGGAGAAAAAGATACTATATTTCCGCATACGTCCAATATCGAAAATGTTTATCTAAAAATCGCTTATGGACAGCAGAATCGAAGGTGCTTAGCGCTTGGTATTGAGACAGTCAATCCGCTTGCTAAGCGTTGTGATTATGGTATACAAATCTTTACATCTTGAAGGTGGGCAATTTTTTAGCATTTACTTTTTAGAGACTGATGTCGTTCGTCATGGTGATGATGCCATTTACAATTTGTTTTCTTAAACTGTAGGTTTTTATGAGTATTGCCTTTCAGTTGAAATTCATACACACCTTAGTCTCGGCTCTATATGAGAAACAATGAGTTATTCCTCGATTCAATCCTTGCAGAATGCCGAAAACATCTCCAGGACCAAGCGACTCGAACGTTGTTTCGGTTAAGTCGGCACGCACCGACACCACGGACACCGTACCCGACGCCACCCAGAATATACGAGCTTCACTGTCACCTGCCCCAACTATGTAGTTACCTGTTAGACGAAATATTTTTTATATAACCAATACATTTGCCCATATGCCGATTCACGTTGATAGGCGATCGGGTTGGTAAACGCAGTTCTGCTTTCCTCCCAGATATTGAAGTAATATTTCAGAAGGTTCTAATCTAAACTAATTCTAAAAATAATTTTACTGGCATCAAAATACATACAAGCAATGTTTTGTTTAAAAAGTATCATTACCCGGAAAGAAAACCGTATAATCTAATGCAGCGCTGAGCTGACGGAGAAATGGTTCTCCGGTTTCAGCGAACAAGTAACAGTTTCTTAAATGATGACCGAACATAGCAGTCATTAGTTCACAGCGTAATACGTATGGTGTTTTACCAAGCAACGCAGGTAACTAAAATGAAAAATATATAACTATAACAGAATGATCTAGTATTTTTAAATTAAAGGACGTAAATAACAAACTGTTTACCTGGCGTCCACGTTCATTCCACCAAAGTTGTCGCACATATTTCCAAAACTTTTTTAATTGGTAATCTGAAATTATACATTTTTCTTTCAAAACTTTGAAAAAAAGAACTCATATTCATTTCTTAAACTTTTTTTTCTTAATTTTGCTCGGGGTTACATGGGAACTAAGGAACTACATACTAAAGGAATTGATCATTCACTCTTAATATTTGAGAATTTTTCTATTACACTGACCAAAACCATCTTGTGACACGTTTTCTTTGGAAATGTCACAAACGCATGCAAATGTAAATGAAAAAGTATGGACTGAAGTAGTTCTGTATTCACCTGATAGTCCTTGATTCTTTAGCAAATCAATGAGCTCTTCAGTTTTTATTTCATATGTATTTAAGGCATATTTGGTCGAATAAGCTATTTGTATAGACGTGGCGACGACAATACCCGCTAACATTTTACCACAAATAAGACAAACAGCTAAAATAACCATTGGAAATATTTCACGGATGAGAATTTCATCGCCACCAGTTCCAGTCAACTCAGAGACCACTAAGTACAACGAAGTTGTAAAGTCCCAGCGGTGCAGAGGAGTAACTCTGAAATATTCATACATTTGTATACCATTTATAATTTATATATTTTTTAATCTCTGGCTATGAAATAGATTACTTAATGTAGGTGCTAAGTTTATCAGATTCTAAATACGAATCTCTCAAACAAGATGATGATTATTCAAGAATTTTATAGCAATTTCTTAGAGTAATATTTTAGCGGCAGCATTTCTGTGTTGTTCGTGACATAATTTTTGCATGCACTTTCATAGGCCGGAGTTTTGTTTCGTATTTTAATTGTAATCATGTAGTTAACTTTAAATAAAACTTTACTATAAATAAACCAGACGTTGCACGGCTGTATTAAATAAGAAATTTAGTAAACGTCATTATTTTATACTATATTTTGGATACTTACTCGTCAATAAGATGCATTTTCAGAGTTCTAATAAAATTGATGGGCGAGATTGCAATTAATGATATTAGCCAAATGCACGTGAATGTGTGTATGAACAGCACTACTAAGAGAATAGTCGTCACCGTCTGCAATCATCAAAAAATACCTTGACGGAATACAATGATTTTTATTGAATATTACTTTAACGTTATAGTCTAACTAAAAATTGTTTTCCACAAGCAAAGGCCCGACAGTTAAAGTTGTAAGTCTGAAAAAAAATATATTTTGAGAATATGTGAAGTTCGCCAACCCGTACGGAAGCAGCGTGGAAGCCCACACCGTCTCCCAAACCTCTCAAACATTAAGACGATACCTCTGCCCAGCAGTTATAGGCTGCTACTTCACTTTAACTAAACCTAATAGCGCCGTGGCTTGTTAGCGGTTGTCAAGTGGTCACTTTAGGCTAAAATCGGTTTAGCCGTTAATGCGCGATTGAAAGACAAAATCCATGCAAACGTACTTTCACATTTGTAATACTTGTAGATTATACTACGTAACAGTACAGTGGCTCTATTACCTGTATAAAGTGGTATTTAAACACATCGTTTTTCACATACTTTTGAGTTGCTCAAAATATTATCCACGCGTTTATCGATCGTGCGTATGGGCTGGTTCTAAATGATAATAGTGATAGGACGGGATCCGAGGGTTTTGAATTCGGCTAAACCGGATTAATTTTACGCCATTAGACGAGCTACAGAGTTTCGTTTGTTAACAAGCAGGGTACACCCTGTCTGTTAAAAATGTATGCAGCTGGAGGTGGCATTTCTAGAAAACTTGTAGTGTGCTAAACCCTATCATCAAATAGTAGTTTACTTAACATACATTTAATAAATATTATTATACTATGTATGTTATCATAATATTAAGTGCCGTAATACCGTAAGTGTTAAAATTACGGTATTTTCTTTACCTCAGATGACTATTTGCACAATGGTAAAATTCTAAAACCCGTTTTAAAACATTTTGTTTTGTGTTTATCCAGGCTAGTCTAGAACCAATTTTGATGGGATTTTCACAAAAAGGTCGTTGATTTAGGGTTATTTTTAGCCGGGAAATTCATATTTAGGGTTCCTCCGCGAAAATTTAAGAACTTTTAATTAAAATTAGCGCTATCTTCGAAATTTCGCCACTGCCGCCTAGGGTAAAACTCTTTTCTTTTTCTTAGGTTCGTGCATCTAAAATCTATTTATCTTCACGTATAAAAAAAGTTAAAGTATCTGGCTGTTATTTCTAAATAAGAACCACATTTTCTCAGCTCATAATATGACGTAAGCCAAAATCACTATACAGCGTTTGTTTCAAATGAGAAAATCGGGACTTTAAAATTAAAACTAATACATCTATGCAACAAATAATAAAACAGTAACAAAAGTAGTTCAAATAAGTGCATTAGCTTCTACCTACAGTAAGAAATTGGATGATGAATTCCACAATGAAATAAAATGACTTACAAACTTTTCTAAAATGTTAGAAAAGTTTGATTCAAATTTTTGATGGATCATCAAATTTGGATCAAATTTTTAATGTCCAAAATAAGACCTATTAGCGAATTCTAAAGCCAATGCGAGTAAAGTGGCACATGCAGCTAGTTTAAATGTGGCGTATGCAGTAAAATAAAATATATACTTGTAAAGTTGTGAGATTGTTGGTTAACTCAGCGGATGTCTTGCGATAAAATTCGTAAATATGTTTGAGTCGAGTCAATTTAGTAGCCCGTAAGTAGTGCATAGCTTTTATGGGATTGCTGGAAGAAAGAAAACAATGTCAAAATATAATTTTAAAAGTGAAGTAAAGTAGCCGCTAATAAATTTCCAGTTACTGGAAAGGTCGATCATCTTTGAGTGTGTTTTGGAACTGAGAAGTGTACACACTGCTGCAGCGCCAGTTTTGCGGACATGTCCTCGAAAAAAAATTATGTATATCAAACATACCGGTATTCTCTCGCTATTTCCTTCATCGCCGAGCACGTGCTGAATCCAGCACTTAATGCAATCAAGAATTGCACGGATTCTTATCAGTCGCGTACTATGAATGTAAAGCGAGCGTCCTGACCTGCGCCACCGAGGCTCTTCGGAAAGTTATTACTTGTAAGTTTCATTAATTTGTTTGTTTTCTATCTATCAATTTAAATATAAAACTAAAAGGCTAGCTGGCTAGAAGATGTTATTTCAGTAAAAAAAACCGACTGTTAAAGAGGAAATCAAATTTTTAGAACTTAAGATTTATAATTTCCGAATAAAATAACACGGAGCCATAAGGTCGCGAGTTTGTTTCGCACTTCTGCGGTCGTTGGGCCGATCCTGTTCTAGAAGGATTGATTCTGGAGATTATTTTACTACACGTTTCAAAGTTACTTTTACTAAAATATCTAATCTTAACGTTATAACTACATTTATATAAGACACGTATACTTACGGAAAACAAAAACCAAAGAGTTCCAGTGGAAAAATGGCGAGAATATCTGTCCAAACCCAGAGCTGGTGCCTGAAATATCTCTTCCTGCATTTAGAGAGACTTATTATAAAATCTCCGTGTTTATTGACATATCCCTGTAACAATATCAATTTGTATGAGATTGATATTACGCGGAGAAATAATTTTAAAAATTTAACACCTTAAAATAATAACGCATAGAAGAATAGTTTTATATACACTGCTTTTACAAATTGAAGCAATTAAATAAGTTACGTAGGCGTAAGGGACATGTATGTACTCTTCGTCGTGCACACAATTGCAAAAATATTGTGGTAAGTGCAATTGCATTTTGCCAACAATTTATATCGCCAATAACTTATGTGGGACTCCTACAAAGGTTTTTAACCTTTGCAAGAAGTTAGGACAATATAAGTAAATATTTAAAAAGTGGCTTGCACATTTTTGAGTGTAACTTTGTTTGTCCATGACTAGTATAACCAGTGTTTATTCAAAATATGGATAAACATGAATAGACTGCTGTTGATATTATTTAATGAGTACAAAAATATGGAACGCGATTTTTTCTTTTTCATAGCAGAAACGTAAAGAACATATTTTATTGCTTTAAGTTAGCTTCTTCATGCAGTCGTTACGATTTAGTCTTATTCATTCATAATTGATGATGATGTAAAAAAAAATCGGTCAGGTGATTTCGACCACGGCGACAATTTCTGATTGATGTCAGCATTCATATTGTCACCTGCGCAGGACGTATTATAGTGCACCAAGTGTACGCGCAGACACGAAGGCATTCACTATCATATATTTTCAGATTATGGTGTAAATTTATTAACGAAGTTAATTTTTCTTAAGAGTTTTCAATGTATTTTGTTAGCGATTTACAGCACAAATCATAATTTTAAATCGAAATTCCAGCTGGAGTGAACAATAAAGATTTCACTTGAACACTGACGGATCCTCAGGTAAACTAAGCCAATACGGCTTATTTTTACTTGTCTCCCTGACGTGCGCGAACTCGGTTTCTCGGCGTTATCATTCTAAATTTACGACAATAAATTAATATTCGGGAACGTGTATTTCATACCTGATGCATATATGTGTATATCTTGATATAATAAAATATGTCAAGTATTGACTGTAGCCAAAATATAACGTAACAGTCATTGAGAGTAACAAGTTCGTAGAGAATCAATATGTAATTGATCGTCACTATAAGACATGTTAAATAACCAAATCCCTAAAACCAAACAAAATTATTTATTAGTATTAGGCGCTACATAAAGTACCTAGCAGCATGTTTCACTGCTAATTGTTCCACTCCTAGGCGAAGAGCTCCTTTCATTAGAGGGGTTCGGAGGAAAAGTCCGCCAAATTGCTCCAGTGCGAGTTGGCGTAATTCACATGTCTTTAAAATAATATTTTTTATCACTAGGTAGTATTGGTGGTACTCACTAGGTATGCTCTAAGGAATACTTCCCTTAGACTTTATGGAGAACGTAGTGCTCATGTTTTAACACTTTTTTTTGTAAATAAAAATGTAATTACATTAGTCTCAGTTAAATAAACGCTTTGCATAAATGTCTAAACAACATGCTTAAATAATTTTTCGTCTATGGTATAAAACATGAAGATTACCTGAAATAATAGTGTTCCAGGTCTAAGTAGATTAGATATGTGCATATAACTCTGATAACTCATTACACTTGCCGCCGATTTGGATTGGCTTACATTAGAATTTGAACTATGTAGTGATAACTGTCCAACTATAAAATATACAATCACTTAAAGTGAATTTAAAAATTCTGAATTAGACAAGTGATACAAATATTTACCAGGTAATTCAAACCGACTGGAACCGCTTCTCGAATCAACAGCAGAATCTTGTGATTGTGAACCAGAATCAGAATCTTCAGAAACATAACATTGTCTTAGTCATTTTTATGTCACAATAAAATAGTAAATAATTGAGGAGATAGTGATATTAAATGCCTATAATGGCTACTTGGAGTCACATCTCATATATGGCATAATATTCGGAGGTAGTTTTAGTAAAAAGGAAAATATATTCCAATCATTAAGGAGATGCATGAGAGTTATATGCAAGCAAAAAACAGTGGGGGGCTGTTAACAATTTTTGGTAAGACATAAAATATTGTCATAAATACATAAGCAATTCAATGCTCATGAACAAGAATGCTCTCTGCATGACATCTATAACTTGTAATATACTCGATACAAACGATATAAAGAAATTAATGCAAATTTATTAAAAAAATAACGTTTGCACAATATGATAACAAATTTTTGTAAGACAAATTATTAATTTTTTTTATGGGAAAGGGGGCAAACGAGCACGCGGCGGTAAGTGATTACCCTAGCCCACGTACATCTGTAACACCAGAGGAGCTGCAGATGCGTTGACGGCCTTAAAGGATATTTGTGGACAGGAGAGGTGAAAGGGGGCGGGCGGTAATCCTCCGATATTTCACTAACTGAATGCAACGTAAAAGATGGCTCTACTTCTCACCGGTATTCTGCGAGTCCGCGGCACTACTCCGGTCGAGCCGACCCATTCGAGAAAAACAAAGCCGATGCTTGGCTTTGCCATATGAATGTATGAATCTCGTTAATTCTATGTTTTTTTTATATCTGTTTGCCAATATTTTAAAATATTAAACATGTCAATACTGGCGTAGTTTTTAAAATATTTTTGTAGTCACTAATAAGTGACTAGAAAAATATTTGCATGTTCTGTTGAATAAAGTAGATAGAATATAGCGAAATACACATTTCGCAAATAAATTATAATTTTTATAAGTTTCTGGGTATACCTGAAGACTCTTCATCGCTGCTAACATTCATTGTGATAGGTAATATGTAATCTGTCGATACTTTTAACGCTTTTTCCAGCGGATCTTTAATTTTTGGGTAGTATTTAATGAGATTAAAGAAAGTTTGACTAGGAATTACTAGTAAGTCTAAACTTCTGCTGGCGTAAATTGATACTTCCGAACATGATGTTGGTTGCTGAAAATTTTACTTTTTAAATTGTCTAAAATTCTACGAAAAACTATTTTATTTTCGCATAACTTAAAATATGTTAATTTATTTAATAACATAGCATTGATATAAATATGTAGTAAATATATGAGCATATTACACCAGTAAAATTTCCAAACATGCCTCCGGGTCCCATGCATGTAATCATTTCATTGTAAGTACTAAGAACATCTACCTAAAAATAAAAAGTATACAAAATAGAATTTGCCTATTTTTATCTAGTTTCTTATTTTTTTGAGTAATATTTTTTATATTGTGCATTACACATTACTACAATATATGTGATTGTTACAAACATCATACCTTTCCTCTATAAATTATGTATATATTTGTCTGAATATCTTTGCATTGCACAATGGTGTCTCCTTTAAGGAAGTACATTTCGTGGAGGTGTTGTGTGATGACTCGGATAAATGATCGTTCTACTTTGCCGAATAATGGAACTTCTCTTAATGCTCTCTCGTACATAAAAACTAACGTGTCTTCCATTAGAGCAGAGTTTAAACCACGACAAATTTGCTGTTGTGAATAACGGGTATTTGAAATAATATGTTACTATTGTTATTATTCTTTTTGAATAAAAGTTATAAGTATTCTTACTTGTGGGTTACTGCCGTTAGTTCTCTTCCAAACGTATTCAAAATATTTCAAAGTTTTCAAAGTTATTATAGGATCCACATTCTGCTGATTCAAGAAATTTGCCAAATCACACGTTTGCTCCTGAAATAAAAAATAATGAATATGACTTGTCTCAGCGATTCCTTGAGAAATGTTGAACAGTATTTGTATTAATTACGTAATATTGGAGAGATGGTTACGATGATTATTTAGCGTATTGTATAAACTTTCCTTTAGACCTTTGCCATACTTTCTTTAGATCGTTCTTCCAGTATAATTTTATTTTATTCTTGCTCCGTAAAGGATCACGGAAATAAAGATAGGACATTGGAATTTTAATAGTCACACACATAGGCCTCTCCCATTGCCAATTCGTCATAATCGCCACGCTTGGTTAGCGATGGCTGTACCAGACGCCGCGCATATTTAGATGCTGTTATCTTCATCGGTCTGTGTACCAGTCTGGCATTTTTAAAAAGATAGTTATCTTTTTAATAATCCTCCCGTATGTAACTAAGAACTTAGGTAACCGACATAGCAGTAAAGATCAGTAAGCTGAAGTGGCAATGGGCCGGCCACATAGCTCGCAGAACTGACAACCGTTGGGGAAAAAGGTTCTCGAGTGGCAGCCACGTACAGGCAAACGCAGTGTAGGACGACCTGCGCAGTGTTGCGGGAAGTCGATGGATGCAGGTGGCTCAGGACCGAGCTTCGTGGCAATCTTTGGGGGAGGCCTATGTTCAGCAGTGGACTTCTGACAGGCTGAAATGATGATGATGTCGGACGCAATGAGATTTTCAAGGATTACTTCATTCTTGCGGGAAAGGAGTGGCAGATTTTCTTTAACCGCTACCACAATATTGGCATGTAGAATGTTCATAGTAATTCATTACGAAACTTTTAAAATTTTATAGGGTACATTTACTAACGCAGAAGGTGGTACAGCTATGGCTTACTTACAGTGTGTTCTAGCAAAGCGTGGGACGCAGCTGATTGTGTGGATGCTATATATCCGAACATGAAAGCGAAATAGAGGCATCCTGTTATTTGCAGAGTCATTGTCAACCAAACATCTGCTTTGTGCGATGACACTACAGGAGCGCAACCACAACCTTTGAAAAATTTAACTTGTTTTACACTTTCTATAAAATTTTGTATTAATGTTGTGATAATCTCAATCAAACTGAAAAGACTATAATTGAAAAGAATAGAATTATTTTTCACCGACAAAGACTTCGAACACCCAGTAGAAGGTATGAATATATTCTGTTACCGCACCTGTAATTCATTAATCACAGTTAAAGACAGATTTATTGTTATGATCCTTAGTATGAGTACATTCTCGAACGTGAATTTCTATTAAACTATAATTTATGGATTTTATCGCGTTTAATTGTTTTTATATTCCCGACGTTTCCATTGCTTTACAGCACCCGTGGTCACGGGGACTAAGGTGCTAGACGTCCAGATGTAATAGTTAACTCGGACTACCTTTAGCTTTTATTTATTAACTGTGGTCCGATCTACGCAGAATGTGCTCACAGTATCTGGAGGTCTCCACGTGACCACGGCTGCTAAAGCAATCGAAACGTCGGAAATATAAAAACATAATTAAAGACGATACAATCCGTAAATAATAGTTTTATTTCAAATATGTAGTGTTCGCGTAAATACAAGAAATCATTCTATTAAACTACTTTAAAATACTGCCACTGTGCTATAAGCGGTAGGCTGAGATTAAATAGATAGGTAGGTATTATATTTAAGTTCTCATTAATCTTTGCCACTATCCAGTGAATATCACAAACTGAAAGTCTGCACATAAATCTGCAAATGATTATCATAAAATTAGTAAGAAAAGTAAGAAAATTAATAGAAGTTCTTGTATTTATGCTAAAATCTGCATAGTACATATACTGTTTTATATACAATAAGCACACTCTGCGAAAATCGGATCAAAATTAGTAATTAAAACAACATCCAAAAAGTCGAAGTGCGTGGCAGAAAACTTCGAGAGAAACCCACTGCGGTGGAATTAGTGGAACTAGGAATTCTGACACGAAGTACGATGGTAAAATTCAACGGCTATGATCGTTCCGAACAGTTCACAGAGCAGTTGAGATTCAATGACATAACCGACATCTTGGCGTGATTTCGTTAATACCCGTTCACATGAACGATTTCTTAAGCGTGATTGAACGAATTAAAGTTTAAAGTTTCACGTTAAAGCACTTCTGAAATAATTTTAAAGAAAAGTTCCGTTCAAAAGATCATTGCAAACCGATTTTCATATTTATCAATAATTCCTTCCTACCATATTTATCAAGAGTTGGGATTAAGAGTAGATGAAGAAATTTGCTTGAGAACAATAGCTGATTTAACAATACTTGATTACCACTAAATATGGTAGGATGAAGATCGGTTTGTTATTAATGTTTTGACTAACGGGCAAGGGAACAATAAAGTCGTGCCAGAATAATAGAAAAATAGCTAACGAAATTAAAAAGTTGATAAAATGATTGGTTGCGGAAAGAAAATGTCGGGGAATAAGAAAAAGCATGTATTGGATGATTTCATCATAGCAACTAGCTGCACATTAATCTTAAAAGTTGCATCCACAGTTACTGAGAAAAAAGATTATCTTAAAAAGGCCTGGCCATCGAAGATATAACGAACAAAGTATTAGACTTCATTTTTGAATTAAGTACAGAAGAATGTGATAAAGAAACATTGGAAATAAAATGAAAAGTTCTCAAAACAATTTTATAATGAAATTTGGTTTAGAAATTAAAAATCCTTAATTATTTTGACAATTATCAATCCATGTACTCATAGTTTTCGGCCTTAACTTTGGCTTAAGATAATCTTCCAAATTCATCTCATCCAGTGGATGATCCAGGACAATGTTACAAAAATCTTATGGTTTGCAGCTTACAATACGATAGTCCATTACAGGACATAGAAGGCTCCCATGCGGAGGATGATTTACCATAATCGCAAAGCTCAGCAAGCGCATTGACGATTACAGTGCCAGACACCGGGCAACTTAGACACTCCTGCCCGTCATCGGTCCGCTTAACTTTGGTCTGGTATTTTTCGAGAAGGACTCGACCGTGCTGACGATCGGTTTTTCAACTGATTACGAGATATAGATTCAAGGCTTTTCCATTAGTCGCCTCTTACGATACCGGTGGGAAGAAGGAGGTGCCAGATTCTTACGCCGATATCACAAGGCACGCAATTACGTCGAACTAAACGTCTCAAATATGGCAGACTTATCTGAGATGACGACGGGCAGGGGCGTCTATGGAGAGGAGTTTTGTAATGAAATCACGCGCCCGTCAGTTAAACGTGGCGAAAACAACAAGAAAAACGCGAGTGCATTGTTCAGAAGCTAGTGTAAATAATCATTTATAATAATTAAAAAATATTTTTAGTGTTTTCAATAAAATATTAATTTTGAACTAACTTACGTTTTAACTCAAACTTTTTTCCGGAAATTATAAACGTTCTCGTGCAGTTGACTACGACGTAGAAAGAATCAATTGTCATAAAAGGCTCGCAAGAGTTAACGAAAATAAATGCAGTTGCAAAATTAACCACGGTTAAAGCAAGTGGTAAGAACTTCAATAACACTACAGCTTGATTAGTTTGCATTATGTCCTTTTCCCAATACAAAAAAGCTCCTAATATTCTTGTTACCTAAGGAAAAGAGGATAAGTAAGGTTCAAGTTAAGATATATACTAATGATTCATTTTAGAATCATTCGTATATTTTAAGCTGTGGCCGAACTTACTAGAAGCATGCGATTCAGTCTATACAAATCCGTATCAGAGTGTTCATTTATTATATTAGACTGCAAAAAATATATTTATATTAAATACCAGTACGTGCGAGGTTAATAAGCTGTGAAATATTTCTTACCAATTGTTCAAACGGAAAAATACTGATAAAATCCAAGATGAAGGCATGCTTTAGATAACGGTTTAGCGTAAGTAATGGATGAGTTACAAGCAAAGAACGGTTATCATAGTAAGCGACGTATCCCATTATAACAATATCGACATACAAAAATATATCTGGCCACTGGTAATTATTTCCATGCATATTATGTTTTGTCTAAAAAAAATAATTTACCTCCCATTACGGACAGGAATCTTTGTTTTACGAATGTTTGTTAAAGTTGAAACTTACTGCGATATTATAAGGAACTATTAAAATATAATAGATAGCTGTTAATAATCGTAAAGTGCACCAACATTTTAAAAATAATCCGTGTGGAGTGATACATCCAGGTAAAAAGATGTATCGAACGAATCTGAAAATTAATTAAATAGCAATTATAAGTTCTACCTAGCTAATACGACGTATTAGGTTACGTTATCTATTCGTGCCTGTGTGAAAATATTGTAGTTTTATTTTAAATATTAAATTTAATCCAAAATAATAGTCAAAGTAAATTCTATGAAATCTTACGGAGCCACAAAAAATATTTATAATCGTTGGATTTAAGCTGGAATCTGACAATTTATTGTTCAAATGTCAATGTTAGGTGCAGCTGATAGACAAAGCTTGATTTTTTTATGGGAAAGGGAGCAATTGAGCAAGCTACTTAACATCTGCAACGGGGAGAGGAAAGGGGCATTGGGCCTCCGGTTACCTCACTCAACGAACAAAACGCAGAAGCACAAGAATGCTCTACTTCATGGGTACCTCCATGGTCGAGCCATGCATCGCTAGTCTGTATTTAGGTTCAGTATATTCGAACTGATTTTCTGCCACCAGTCCGTCGTCAGACTTTAGTTAGTTTATAACTGGTTATTTTTGTTCGTTCGTTAATAAATTTGTTTTTTGTTTCTTTCAATATTAAGATACTCTACTTTGTGAACTGTTTAAATGTTTTACCTCATAACTCCCAACTTTTCAAAAGCTTTTAAGTAATGTGTTCTGTCCTCTCGATCACTTATTATAATAAAACTTTCTTTGATTTCTTGCTGCAAATTAAACTTGCATTATATTTTTATACACTACGTGGTAATTTTTTTTAAACAAATAGAGTCATACCGTTATCCTGTTCGTCTTAGCATCAAGTTTACCGGTAAGTGGTTTGGCGTTCTCAAAGTTGGTAGCCTGTTTGACAATTTCGGGATCTTTAAGAACCTATGTAATAAGTTAAAATGCATTAATTTTATCGATTTGTTCTAAAAAATCTTTAGATGGGACAAGTTAACAATACCGTTGTTATTCTGTGACTGATATCCGGAAATATACTCAAGCATTGAACCAATGTACGGTAGTCAATGTGCAATAAAACGCAGTTTGTCGATGTAACAACCGTGTAGACCTGAAAGAAATGCATTGATTTCTAAACGATTTATATTCAAATATTCAGGAATTTTCTTAAAGCGAAAACAATCTGGCAACAGATATGTTTGCTGAATCATTATTAGAACTAGCTTGTGCGTCTCTATAAGTACAGAAACTATGCGTTGGATATTGATCTTACTTATGTTATAAATGTCATAGTTCGTAAGTTTGAATGTTTATCGCTCGAAACGCGTTTGAAGAGCTAAGCAGCATTTAATAAAAATTGGCAGTTTAGTTTAGATTATCTCGATCATGGTTCTTTGGGATAAAAATTTTTGCATTCGTGATGCATGCAAAACGAATTAGTAGCGCTTTGTAGATGTTATGTAAATAACTGTAGACAAAATTTCTGCTAGCTATGTCGTCTAAGCAAGTTTGAACAAGTTTGCTAACGCTGTATTTCAAAAGCAATTAAGCACAAGAGATGTGCGAGATTGCGTATTGAAACTACATAAAACTAAAAGGACGAGCAATAGCAGGATAACACGTAATAATTTTTATACTTTTGGAAGTCCAAATATCATTTCAATGACACCAAACAGACTTCCAGGTCCATTGTTATTAATTATTGTTCCTTTTTGACACACAACATTGCAGTATCCCTGAAATTTAAACATAATTCAATTTTAGTTAAATGTTTCTTACAAAAATATAATTTAACTGTAACTGCACACTTTTAAAATTAATGTTTTTTATAGAAAAAGGCAACAAACAAGCCCACATAATTTTTATGGCGGCGGCCCATAGACATTTGCATGTCTTCGGTTAAGAATAAAAATCTCGTTACCAGTACTCGTAAATGGAACTCCGGTCCAATCTGTAACCATACGAAACATAACAGCATTTACTGTAATTTTACGATGGTGTTATGAGAAAGTGTTGTGTTTTTTCTTCTTCGGTCGAGCCGACAAATTCGCGCTGTGGCAATAATACACCTGCAGTGTGGCGCTACAACATTCACTGTCTTGCCGGCTGTGGCAGCCGGATGAATTCATAGTTAACGTTGTAAGAATTGAATTATCATATTATCTAAACGATATTTTGTGCAAATTACGAGTATAGTATAAAATTGATTAAGAGATTTTGGATGTATAATTAAAAAAAACATATATCTGACATGAATGCGAGCCTTGAGTATTAGTAAGTTAATAAGTTACTTGAATAAGCTTGCATAGCTTTTTACTGTATTATTATTCATAATCGTAAATGCGAATTCTATTGTATGAGACTTGAAGGGTAAATAACGACGGTGTCTTATACAGTAGTAACTAGAAAGTTTTTCGGTAACAGAGAAAATGAAATGCAAAATTTTGTTGCTTGTCTTCACAATTTTATTATTTACACTTACCTTTTGAAGTATATACATATCTCGGCCAATATCACCAGCATGTTGTACATTTTCATTATCAGGTAATACGATAGTTTTAACATTTGCTGCCACTGTTTGTAAGAAATCATGACTGGTTTCCTAAAAAAATATTATTTATGCGTACATCAACATATATGATTACTTTAAGAATTGAAAATGTAAATATGTTTGAAAAGAAATATTAATTACTTGAAATATAGGACAGCACAGTAAGGTTTCTACCATTTCTATAGATAATATTTCTTGTTGGAGATTCGGAGACATGTCCTTAAATATTTCTTCTGTTGACACAGCATTGTTATAATACCTGAATTAGTGACCAAGAAAATATTCATAGATTAGAAATAAATAAAATACTATTACGGTAACCGTAAAATAGGTGATGATATAAGTATTGCCCTAACTTACCATTGCACACCAAAAAACTTTTTCACTCGAGTTTTAATTTTGCCACTCACGTGATTGACAGATAAAAAATAAAACAGCTCTCTCATCGATTCCTGGAGCAAAATATTATAAATAGTCGCTTGCTCTTAATTTCATAATAGCATCTTGAGTCGGTTAATTGACATTTTAACTGTTACTATAAGAACCGAATAATACTCAAAACCTGCATGCAAATCTGAGAAATAAGTGCTTTAAGTTAATATTGTTGTGAGAGGCGTGACAGCTCAGTGGTCAGTGGTCGCTTTAATTTCATAGTACCCGACTGTCTAGGGTTCGAATCTCGCTGCCGGCAGCACTCGAATTTTTAATTAAAAGTTTAAGTGCTGAATTTACTATGTACTCGTCGGTGAAGCAAAACACAATGAGGAAACTGGGTTTGTAAGAAATAATAAGAAAATATATTACGAGAACATGTGAAATTCACTCGCAATAGAGTGCAAGATGGACCCTTGATAGCTTCAAAGTCCCCTCAAACATTCAAAGGAGGCTTTTGCCCAGCTGACGGATATTTAGGGGCTATTACTTTTAACTTGAATATATCTTTATAAAGAATTGGATTTTAAATTCACCCAGTAAAATTGTCATGATTATTTGATTTGTAACTTAAGAAAAAAATCCTCTATACGTTAGCCTTTAACTAACCTTGAACTTTAATTTCCGCTGAGTCAGTAGTAAATATATACTTGAAACTCGGGCCACATAAAAACATCCTAAGTACGATCCAGCAATAAATATAAACACAACCTGAAAATTATATTACAGATTATCTATACAAATCAAAATAAATACTTCTATACTGAGTATACAGACTTCCGGGTGGTCATTACAATTCTGAAGTAATTCGTTTTGGTTTATTTGTAGACAAATGTATTGCATCTTGCATAAACCTAAACTACAATGTATCAGAATTATAATTTAAATTTTTATATTCTATTTACCAAAATTAAATCTTTTATTCCCGGTGCCAAATCAGTCATGCCACTGCCTGTGAAAATCGATGCACCGAAAGCAAGTGAAGTTACCAACGGCTTCTCATGTTTAGCGTCACTAGTAACAAATACCTTTGTTTCCCAGTAAATTAACTGAGCCATCCATGAATTCTGCAAATATTGAAGAAGTAAATTTAATTTGAAACAATGTTACAAAGAAAAGTGTTTACGCAGACATGGACTAGAATTAGGTGCATAAAATATATTTTGAACAACTATGGCTGAACTCTTTCCTTAATCTAAAACAGTGCCAGTCTTCCACACAGCTGCACAAAATACAGAAGTACATATCAAGTAGATAATATTACAATTTATAATTATGATCAGAGTATATATATACACTTTTTTTATGTTATTATAAATATAAGGTCTCAAAGCTTATGAAGTTACGCGAGAAAGCTGTTCTGAATTGCAAAGTCTGACAAATACTATCTTTTGAACGTTATAGTAAACGTCGGGAATATAAAAACAAAATTAAATGTGTTAAAATCTATCTAAATGTACTACACATTTACTTAAATATAAGAAATCATCACATAAATAATGTAAAGTTGGAGTACTGTAAATACATCACAATGTTCATAAAAAGTAGAACGCTGGGTCATTTACAACGGCATGAGCGTACTTTTGCTTGTCCCTCCCTAAAGAGAATTCAATCACTATACTCGTATGTCCCTATACACACCGATATACAATATATTACATGTGATTGACTTAAAGCTATATTTATATTTATTGGTCCAAGTATGATGCCTTGTGGCACACCATACGTTATTGGACACTCCTAACGGCAACTCGGCTTGACTTATACAGAAGGATTGGAACGGAGACCATATCTAGGTCAAGACTTATACCCAGACATTTTTTGCCTTTACTAAATTTTTAACTACTACTGTACTAACCTCTATGCACAACTTCTTGGGACACGCAACTAGATATAGAAGACATCCCGACCAATAACAGAAAATTGTGAACAACAGACTATACTTCAGTATACAAAGAAACTGTAAGAAAAGTTATCAGCTACTATTTAGTTTTACGAAACAATCGTTTTCAATTTCACCATACATTTATTTTAAATAGTTTTTATGTAATTAATTCGTATGTAATATTATTATATTTTCATTGCGTTGAATACAAGTATTCACCTTAACGTTTATATTAAAGCTACGTTCCCATTTTGTTATATATTCCCAGATATGCCATACTTGAAGCATGGGAAGCATCACGATTAGTTGACTGATAATTGACTCTCTTTTATAATCCAAGGTGTCGGTAAAGACATGCACAGGAAAGATGGATATAACGTCTAAGTAAAAACCCACAGTTGCCATTTTCACCTCCGCTATTTCCTTTACTGTATACTTAATAGTATTCTGGAATAATAAAACACCACAATTAAGTTTCAAGCACATATTGTTGCTAAAAAAGAACCACGAATATTTTTTCACTAATAAAGGTACAACATTTTTAAACGTGGTAGAGCCAAGCAGCGGCTCTTGCTGGTGCTCGAATGGGCCGGCTCGACCGGTTTGGTACCACAGACTCGCAGAATACCGGCGTGAAGTAGAGGCACCTTGCGCTTCTGCGTTTCGTTCGGTGAGTAAGGTAACCGGAGGCCCCCTCGTCCTCCCCATCCCCTCCCAGGATCAGGAATCCTCCCTTCCATCACCCAAATACCGGCAACGTACCTACAGCACCCCTGGTGTTGTAGAATTACTTGGGCGACGGTAATCACTTACTTATGCCGCCTTTCCTATAAAAAAAAATCAGCCATAATCATCATAATCAAAATCAGCTAGTCGACGAGGCACACTAGCCATGACTTTCTATGTCCCACAGAGGCGAATAATAGTTTACGGAAGCCCCTTTATATACGCCTAATAGCTTCTTGCAAAAAAATTTGTCCTATGAGTGATAGGAGTGAATTTCATTACATTATATCGTACAATGAATTTAAGTCGTTTATGTGTAAGAGTAATTGTTTTAGTAAGTCTTTAAGAAAAATGGTTCTAGGTAGCTTTTCATCCAACTTTAATTTCTTAATAAACCTAATAATTAATAGTAAAAGAGCTTACCGCCTTATATTTAAGGGAGGTGTTTATTGCCTATTACAAAAGAAAAGATAAGAAGACTTAATTAGAGCTTTAAATTATTTTAAAAAGCACTCGCCTGTGCTCAAGATAATGTAAACAGTAGTGTTTATTAAAATTTGGTATTTCAAAAAGTTACGCAATACCGGGAATGTAGTCTTCTAAAAAAATGTTTGGAAATTGTTAAAAAAATATTAAAAAAGAAGATCTGATGACCTACTTTATACAGAGGTGGTCAAAGTTCTGGACATTTTAATCCTTTCAACTCACTTTTCATCAGGCTTATTTGGGACAACCTGGACTACGATAAGAATCGTACATAAATTTCGAAATATTCATTGGTACAAGCCCTCTATTCTATATTTTATAATGTTTTAGTTATATGTCTTACTTTATAAATAACTGCTGTAGTGAGCTGTATGTAAACGTTTAACAACATTCCAGTTATGACAACGGTACTCATAACTTTTACCCAGTTTTTCTCTGTATTTTGAATAGCTAAATATGGAGATATTAAACACACATATAAAACCATAATAAAATGTCCCACTTCAAACATTTGCGTCTGAAAATTTTAATAAGTTAAATAAATGTAACATTAAAGAATCGAAATAATATTTAATTGATTTATTTTAATTGTTACTGTTTTTTTATATACGAACAAAATTAGTATTGGGCTCTAGAATCCATGGAAACTTTGAGTTCAAGCAAATATATGGCTGTTCCATTGTAGTAACATTGTCGCACATTTGGTAAAGTTCTAAATACTCTGTTGTAAATTTTCTTTGGCGAATATTATTCTCATCTAAAAAAAAAGGAAAACGTGTATTATATAATATAAGCTTTAAATTAAGTTTCTTTTGTTACCTCTGTAGTAAAGATGTGAATCGTCTACAAAAGTTGGATCCTCTTCTTCTAATCCACTTAAATGCTCTTTAAACACTTTCATAGGGCGATAGCGAGTTCGAATAAGTCTTGAATCATTTTTATCGTAATTCGTTATTGCATCCTGAAAACAATTACTTGATCATGCAAAGTTTTCTGTACAGGAAATCGGTCTGTAATAGGTTATTTCATCGTTACTTCCGGTGACAATAACTCAAGTTAGTTATTTTGCTCAAAGCTGAAAATATCAAAACAGCGAATTTATTCACCCTGTGTTGGTGGCACGCTCTATATACATGGAAGTGTAAATTTTATTTTTCAATTAATGTCTCCCATGAAATGAAATTATTCTTAGATGTAATAATTTTAAAATGAGCTACACTACCATTGTTGACGTGATAACGCTGTAGCATACACTTTTGTATTTAAATGGTGCGCAATCCCTTAATTTCAACGTCTTAACCCGAATAAAATATTCCTATGTATAGTTTATTTCTCTAAACTTCGCCTTCGCCACAAGAAGAAGGGGACTCCACGCAACGTTTGTTGTAACAAAGATAATCGACACCAGCGCCACGCAAATAAGATTAAACTCTCGCGACGCGAATGGTATGCCGCTATCGCAAAATACGTGTATTTAATTAATAATATCGATTTGAACTCGCATAAATAATACGGTATACCTGAGTACCGTGTCCATGTTATCGTGTAACGCAACAAAGAAAACCCACTCGAAACGAGAAACAGGAAAACTACAAGAAATTCTACCTGCCCATGAGGTATGTGATTCTTCATAGTAAACGAGGAGCACCAACTATATTTAAATAACTGTGCTAAAGTTAGAAAACACCTAAACCTAAAGTGGGTAATTAATCACAATTTTAAACAATTGGGATCTCGGACCTCATGTTTTTACCAGTGCGTTACATTTCCTTTACCACTAGGCTTATTATCAGATCAGTGGAAAATAGTCATAACTGCGCTGGATGTATCATATTGCCTCAAGTATCTTCGTAAACATAGAATCACACTCAGTTACTTTCTTTTATAAAACGCATGGATGAGTCCAGAGAGAATCCAGCCAAGACTTTGAACAGTATTGGTTTTTTTTTCATTGGATTATGGTGACGAACAAAATTAGAGTCCACCTGGTATTAAGTGGTTACTGCAGCTCATGGGCATCAGTAGATAGCTATAATCGAAGAAGGTTGCATATGCGTTGTCACCCCTGAGGACTGAGATGGAATACCTGTATTTATACCGGCTCAGTATACCTTTCACACAGAAATAGGTAAGAGGCTGGTACCTACCGAGAAGACTCCTAGACAGAGAAGGAGCCTTCCATCTTTCAGTTAGGTCTCCCTCAGACAAAGAGGGCAGATACACTTATTCCCCTATATTTAAGCAAAAAATACTAACCTATTCCAAAAACACAGAATCGTTAAAGAAGAAAATCGTTGATGCAAAAGTAAATTGTTCACCTGTCTTTGCCTTGAACTTAAAAGACGAGTTTTTACTTTGGAACGTATATCGTCAAGCTTTGCTGGATTTTCACACATAGCCCGCATAAAGTCGGTTCTTCGTAATGCCTGTCAATAGTATTTATCGGGATGTAAAGCGGAATACACTAAGTCAACCTCACCAGCAAGCGGGGCTCCCTGCAAGCAAACTAACAAAGCTTTGGCTGATGACGGAATATCTATCCAAATTTTCCGAATCTAAATCCCACAGACTAGGGATGAGGAGCATCATCACTAGTGCGAAGGTGGTGGCGTGGTGACAATGGGAAAAACTTTCAAGAAATGTGTACCTGCTTCAAATGAGAAATATTCAATTAATATGTTAATTTTTAAGGTACCAATGTACATGTTAATTACAATTAATTTACATTGATTTTAGTAATGGAACTTGAATTACCTGCAATTCCACATAAGTTGCAGCTTTTATAGTTACTTTCGCAGGAACAGAATAAAATAGGCTTATTTCTCCTAATACCTACAAAAAAAATTAATTCAAATCAGAAATTTCTTACATTCTTTGAAAAATTAAATCATACATTTGGTTTCAACGACGTCAGGAACAATGTGTTAATCTACTAACAGTTCCTTCCTTAAAAGCTATCATTGGACTTTCGTCATCTTCATCTGATAATAATTCTAAGACACCTTTCTTTATCCAAATCATACCACTTTTCACAACACCCTGACACCAGACTTGTTGACCGGTAAGGTAAATCTCATGTTTTATAAGCAAAGATAATTGACGCATGAACGCTTCATCTGAAATTAATTTTAATAAACTATAAGCAACAAAATCATTTAAAAATCATTAGCAAAAAATATGACGAACCTGCAAAAATCTCACATCTACAAAAAGATATTAACATCATTCAAGTATTCGTCAATATCATAATAATAACTTTTGTTTAGTAACATTCTTCAAATTATTCTTCATCTTAAACGGCCCGTAAGTAGTAATAGGCCTTTCCCATAGGTATTCACCATAATTGCTGTGCTCAGCAAGCGGGTCGCAGAAGCACACCTTATAAGCAACTGCCCGGATAAATTAGACGGCGACTGTAACGACTCCTACTCCTCTCGAGATGGTTTGGCTGATTCTCTTACACTGCTACGACACACGATTTATTAATTTGTAATTTGTTTATGTACTACATCTATCCTGTACGCTTCTGTACTATGAAAATTTGCATTTATTATTTTCATTACGTTTATCGCGTACACAATGCGTCAAAAAAAAATTATGAAGAAATTTGCGTGCACTCAGTGTACCAGCGAGGTGGGCTCCCGTCCCTTTTTATAATCGAAGACCATTACCTTGCAGTGAAAATATCCTTTTTCTTATTGTGGGTGTCGTAAGAGTTTACCAGGGGAGAAGCCTTGAAATTCTCATCGCGTCTAATATATAGCGGATTAACCACTTGAAAAAATACCAGATCTATTTCAGTCAGCAGTATCTGAGGTGTGCGCCGATCGGTACTGTGATTGCCAACCCGCCAGCCAAGAGTAATAGGCGATTATGGCCTATCTTCTCATTGGGGGAGGCCAATATCCTCCAGTGGACTATTGGCAGACTGATTTGAAGTCTGTCGGTGGCAAAGCGTAACGATATGCTTATTTTTTGTATAATCTGTAGTAAACTTGCAGAAATACTTACCACAATCTTTGAAAAGCAATGTTTCATGGAAATGTCCTACATTTATGTCAAATATAAGCTCCATTTGTAAAGGTATTGGTAGCTGTTGAAGATAATCCGAGCTCAGAATTCCGTCTTTCATTTTCCACAGTTGCATCTTATATTTTTCGGTCTGTTCAATAAGAGAGGATGGAGCCCCTCGTAACTTCAAGTAATTAATCATGTGATGGTACTGTAAAATAATTATTGCAGCTCATACATCTTTCGTCGTGAACTTGTTCTTCATTTATATCGGAAGGCATCATAACATTATCTTTCTCCTTTTTGTTACCCTTTCTTACATAGTGTAACACAAATATACACACACATGACTTTGGACGTAGGAAAAGGTATAGAACTATAAAACGGGCTAGATCAGCTCAGTCACGCCAATTTCACTGTATACAATATGCAAAGACTTTAAGCAATTGTTGCCTTCTACGGACTGGATGCAATGGATGCATTAGTCTATTTTTTTTAATCTTCCTTACACGAAGTCGTCGAAGCCTCATTTGTCGGACAGCGGCAATACTCGTTCCAACTGTTGTCTTTTTAAGAAAAAGGTACATTTCCTTTACATCCTGTCGTTACACTTCTCATGTTATTGTCATTCAGATTAGCAGTTAATTAAAATTAGCAGTTCTCTTAATAGTAATCGAACACATTTAACATTATTTTTCATATGTTAAAACGATTGGTTCTTGAAAACGATTGAAGAGCTAAGTCAAATTTTTATCGCTCAGTTTACTGGATTTTTTTTCATACATTGTAACGACATGTGTAATGTATTAATACTAAGTTTCTCAGGAATTACTACCGTGTAAGAATATTTAAAAATGATTTTGTTACTTACTCGATCTACAAATGTATACCAACGTCTCCTTTCAAGTACCATCTCCCAAGTAAGATTTCCGATAAATCGGTAACGAAGAACCACAAAACCGAATAGCATTAAAAACGATGTTAACCACTTTTCTGATGATTGCTGAAATAACATCGTTTCCTTAATAATTAAAATGCTATTTAACTTTTAAAACCAGTTTAATAAAATATGTAACTTAAAAAGAAGCAGAACAGCATCTTTTGATATGCTAGGATTAATTGAACGCTTAATAGTATTATTATTCTCACCAAAGGAAACGAATCGCCAAAAATAACATTGAATAATCGGCAAGCGCAATAGTACCAGCAGGGTCCGTAACTGTAAAATTTATTTGTTTTTAGTTTCCAGTCGACAACAAAAATCAAATTGCTATTGATTTTATTATTATTTAGGTTTATATTTAACTTATACATACTTTAAATTATTTACCTTTTAATTTAAATGTAGATAAAAATAGAACAAAGAAAAAAATGTAGAAATAATATAATTTTATCCTAAAATTTATGATCCCGTTAGATAACTGAAAGGATCGTAAGTCGGACCATACGGGAGGACCGTAGGTGTTGTAAAAAAGGTGCATTGTAAACTTTGGTGCGTTCGTCATGTGACTTTCCAGACATGTCAGACCTATAATACCTAGGCCGTTCGTGTCACGGCTTCTTAGGTGATGTTCTAGACCTTTTATTATATTCTAACCATGTAATAACCTCTTGGAAGAATATCATCTCATCATCACAGTTGAGATTACCAATACTTTACCTGTATTTTTAATCATGACGTAAAAATCTGTCGACTCCATAATCATAATCATTTATTTGCGGCATATAGCTATGTTACAGATGTGAATTATGCATTGTTTCGCTACATTCTACTCTATTCAACAGAGTGTGCAAAAATTTTAATCCCGTGTATGTTGTAATAATCTCCTTTTTTCCCGTGGATGTTATAAGAGGCAACTAAGAGAAAACTCATGAAATCGCAGAGAGCAAACCGATATACAGACGTCATTGAACACAGAGGATAGCGATTACAAAAATTTTGTCATGACGTTGTTTTATAAGAATCTTTTAATCAGTATTCTCTCAGCACCCAACGTGAACACTTAATAATAGAAATATTCGAATAGTTTCGTACCTATTAAATCGCATTTTTTGTACATTAACATGTTCCGGATAACCGAGCTTATGCCATTCTGTAATGTCTGTTGAAGTAATGTGCAATGAGAACCATAAGCACGTACTGGCGTGTAACACCAAGATTACTGATAGAACATTTTCTAAAATATATAGATTTTTTCGAGACCTGCGCATCTGAAATTGAATACATTGTATAAATAGCCTAAAGGTTAGGGTGCGGAATACGGAACAATGACGTCGTATATTCAACTATTGTCGTGAACGACTCCAGATTCAAGCTGTATTGCTTAGTTGGAGGGTTAAGAGGATTACTTAACAAATAGCATTGCTAGTATTCATTTGAAAAAAACGGTGTTAGCGGGGCTAAAACATTTCTTTCTCTAAACGCCAAACTCCTCTGCACTGCACCTGGTGCATCCTGCAAACCAACAAACAAGGCTCTGGCGACCGAAAGACCGAATTAAATTTAGACGACCTAGTTAGTAGTATATCTGCCTTCGAAGCTGAGGGTTGCGGATTCGAATCCCGCTAGGGGCAAACATTTGTATGATGAATATAAATGTTCGTAACCCAGTATATATGATTATTAATCTATCTAGGTATATGAATGTATATCTAATCACCATCCAGTTTTGGAGACACAAGGAATCGTAGCTTGGGACTGGATGACGTTTTCGATTGTCACTTCGTCCAAATTTGCCGAACTCAAATCCCACGGACTAGTGATGGTGGCGAACAGTAGCACCAGTGGGGAGTATCGGCACTGCGTTTACTAACCCGCTTGCCTAGCATGCCAAGTATGGGGAAACCTTCCAAGAAATATTTGTGCCAGCGTTTTGCTGACGTTTTCCTGGAGAAAAGGAGAGAGAGCCATATGTTCAGCAGTGGGCTAAAATGGGCTTAGAAGAAGAGTATTTAAAAGCAAAGAAACACATGTAAAGTAGCAGCCTGTTAATGTCGCATTGTTGAAAGACCTCTCATCATTAGACAGTTATAAAGCCGGGAATGATCTGTCATACAGCTCCGGTAGGCGGACTTCACATGTTCTCGTAATATTTTTATTTATATTTACATTCGCTGCCGAGCAAGTGGAAAATGTAATTAACAGTTTAAGTGGTGCCGGCACCGAAATGCACCGGGGAGCACCCAAGTGAAGTATGAAATGAAAGCGAGTGCCCTGTCCCCTGTTCTGTCATGGGCTATATATAAAAGAAAACTAACATATTATATATTCCGTTACTTACAGTTCCCTTAATATTTGTAAACAGGTTATACATTCTATATATGCGACCCAATCCTAGCCAAGTTCCAATCATAGAAAACTTTTCATAACCTCTCATGTACTTCACTAAAAAAAATACAAGCAGCTTTACTAACTAGTGGCACCTTACATTTCAGGTATTATAGTTATTAAAAAAAAACTTACAAATTATTCTTATTGGCATTATGGATATGGCGTCTTAGAGCAACATTATATACGAGCAGCTTTACTAACTAGTCGCATCTTATATTTCAGGTATTATAGTTATTAAAAAAACAACTCACAAGTTATTGTTATTAGAATTAGGGATATGACGTCGTACAGCAGCATAACATACAAGCAGCTTTACTAACTAGTGGCACCTTACATTTTAGGTATTATATTTATTAAAATAAAACTCACAAGTTATTCTTATTAGCATTAGGGATATGACGTCGTAGAGCAACATGACATACAAGCAGAAATACAAGCAGCTTTAGGGTCTAGTCGCATCTTACATTTCAGGTATTACATTAATTTAAAAACAATCACAAATTATTCTTATTGGCATTAGGGATATGACTTCGTAGAGCAACATGACACACAAGCAGAAATACAAGCAGCTTTAGTATCTAGTCGCATCTTACATTTCAGGTATTATATTAATTTAAAAAAAATCACAAAATTTTCTTATTGGCATTAGGGATATGACGTCGTAGAGCAACATGACATACAAGCAGAAATACTAGCAGCTTTACTAACTAGTTGCATCTTACATTTCAGGTATTATATTTATTAAAAAAAACTTACAAATTATTCTTATTGGCATTAGGGATATGACGTCGTAGAGCAACATGACATAGTTTCTTCTATATACTCTCATATTAAATCTGACCAATGGCCAGAATGCATGCAGCAATTGTATGACGACATCAACCACAAAAACCCCTTCTGATATGGTAAGTGTTGTGTCTAAGAATAGCCATGATGTGTCCAGATAATACACAAGTAAGAGATGTAGAACAAATCTATAGATAATTGAAATCAAAACGAAGATCTGAAATTTTATTTTATGAATGATTTAGCACTATAACGAATATATAACGCAAAACAAATTTAAGTATTCTATTTGCTCCGTGGGTATCTCATATAAATAGGGCTAAATAGCATAGAGGGCTTTTAGGCTATATTTTTTACTACTACCGATTTTTTTATATGGGAAAGGTGTCAAATGAGCAAGCGGCTCACCTGATGGTAACTGATTACCGTCGCTCACATACATGTACAACACCAAAGGTGCTGCAGGTGCGTGGTCAGCCTTTAAGGGTATTTGGGAGATCGAAAGGATGATGAGGAGGGGGATGAGAAGGGGGACTAGGCCTCCGGTTACTTCACTCACCGAACGAAACGCAGAAGCATAAGATGCCTCTCCTTCATGTCGGTATTCTGCGAGGCCGTGGTACCAACGCGATCGAGTACGCCCACTCGAGCAGCAGCAAAAGCCGCTGCTTGACTCTTCCAAGTTTAAAAACATAAACACCTGTTTCAGTGACATGTAGGTAACAAGCAACTTTGCCCCAACGGCAATATATAATAAAATAAAAAGTATGTGAGATACATTAACAACTCGAATACCGCTTGATCGATTGTGCTCAAATAGTTATATTGGAAAAATAACTGGAAAGATTAAAAATAAAATCTACACTAATAATAATAAATAACAATAAAAGAATACAAGTAAATCATATTAAAAATTAAATTTTAATATGTTTTATCTACAAAAATAAGCCACTGCGAAGCGTGGCAGGGTTCAACAAGTAAGTTATAAAGAATAATCATTACATTGAGTAGTAAAGTCAAGAAGCGGCTAAAGTAAAATATATTATATTAAAGTTTACATGTAATTGGAATTAATTAAAAAAGAAATTGAAACCTATTTTACTAGACCTGCCACGAAAATTTCCATGGTAGTGCGAGGATATATCTCGTAAATGTTCCAAAACGCCCCTTCCATAAACACCTTCCCCTATATCTCGCTAACATCGCTTTAGAATCGTCCAAAGGTATACGTCGTACGTGCAACGTTGCATTTGAAGAGATTGTGCTATAATGAAAATTAGTAATTAGGTAATAATAAGTAACAATTTTTTTAAGTTACAAATTTTTTCTTAATTTAAACACACAATTGCTCTAAAATTTGTAATTGGATATTTCGGGAAAATAATTTTAGCATATTCTTGTCGCACGATAAATAAACTAATTTAACTAATATACTTATTTTTTAAATTGAAAATAATGGTTAAGAAACTTACCCAGTTCCGATGGTTCCTAAGGAAGGTTCGCTGAAACTTTTCCTCATCTGGATTTCGTGAATAATAAATATTTATTGCTATTTATGCTTTTAATGGCAAGTGAAGCCGAAATTGTGACTCCAGAACGTGACCTACTAGAAAAATAACATTTTCTCTTTTGAATTATACCGATTCATGCTAAAGTTGAAAAACGAAATTCGCAACCTGATGTTATGGAGGAATAAATAAATAAAAAAACATCTGTTATCTGAAATATGTCCTCTGAGCGCTATTAATAATAATGAAATAAAAACGTGGTTCAAAAAGCAGGATTGGCAAAGTGATATCATCATAAGGACGCGTATATGAACGGGTTCAAAAATAATTTTACTTAAACTAATTCTCGATACTAGAGGGCATTATTTTCAAAGGATTTTACTTTTAATGTTGAAATGAAACAGCTAGGTTCATGCGACGTTTCACATATTTTCTAATAGTGTGTTGGCGGCGTAAGGAATTCTGCCACCCTATCACATCCCATGGGCGTAGTAAGATCGTCATTAGGACGTATCACAAAAATCTTGTAGCTTCCGACAGATGGCGGAATAAAATAAATAAGCGCTCATGCTTGCCGCTCATGGTAGACCGGCATTACGAATTCCCATTTGGTTTTAATAAAAAATGCCTTTTTGCCAAGTGGGCCAGAGCACAATCGATTAAGGCTCTCTATATAGCATATTTGTCCGTGTCCTCCTTTGAACCATTAGAGCCCTAAGTACGTTTGAGTTGAATATTCGCAACTATACAATTGTCTATTGCGGTTATCTATACTTATCTATGGTTATCTTACGAAATGTAAAAAAGGCACTGTATACGCCTAACTCCGAAGTCATTTTTTTTATTATGACGCAAAAAATTTTGGACATATTTTAATGCGGATTTCAATTATGAGTGGTTATAATAACTCAACTTGAAAACTCTGATCCTTTTTATCTCGGGAAATTTGGGGTAATCAGTACGGGATTTTTACGCAAAAAATAATGGGCCAGTTGGAACCTTTTTCATTCATAGTCTTTAGAACAGTTTTTTTTAAAGCGAATGACTGAAAATAAAGTTACGATTCTTGTAATCCCGGAAAATGTTAGGATCGACCAGAACGTGATTAATACCATAAGGAATGGTCAGAATGCCATCCATAGACAAAACGATTTAAATGTTCGGGAGCCTATGAATAACCAAGGTGTCTATTTATTAAGAAACAGTATTATAAATAATCTATTCGGTACTCATACACTATACGCGGATGAAGTTGCAGGCAAAAGCTAGTTAATATCGTCAGTAAATGCCTGATCCTACATTATTCCGTAGAATAAAAGATCTTTCAAAACAATAAGAAATAAATAAGGAAAGTAAATAATTTTATCCCAGGCGCACCTAAGTGGTATTGATGTTTATACACGGTATTGTTTGAAATTAAGTATCCATTATTATTATTACCGATAAATGCATCTTAATCCATTTCTATTTCTTTTTACATGGTAGGATCATTAATCTTATTATAATGAGTAATGTAAGAAAAATGCGTTTACGTTATTAAAACATTTCCTTGATAGTTCTATGAAATGAATGCCATCTAGTTGCTGTTCAAAGAAATTAATGTTTGTTTATTTGACTGAAGTTCGTTGATGAGTTGTTATAATATTGTCTGTGAATTTGATAAAAATAAAGAGCTTTAATTTATCATTCTTTGAACTACTTCACTTGGAGAATCAATAGCTCAGCAGATGCATTTGTGCAATTTGCACCATGCCACCAAATACATCGAGTAGAACTACACGATGTTTAATACCTTGGCAATTCTTCCCCTAACATGGGTATTTTTTTAAATATGTACATTTGTAAATACTATATAAAAGAACTAAGTAATAGTAATAATAATAATAAACACTCAAATAAATTATTATTAGAGGCTATATCCAACACTGTATGTTGTAGAGTTATTTAAGAATTAATTCCATAAATCCTGGGAAAGTGTGAATTATCTGTTACTAGGTACTAACTTTGCGTTAAAAATTTATAAAAAATGTTAAATTTGACTGTAAAATAAAAAAGCTTTCTTCTACTATGGAAAATGGTTGACGTTTTTCATCAATGACTTAACTCTTAGACCCAAAGCATTAAAACAGTATCTGCTAAAAGATAGTCTAATGATAAATTTGTATATTTATTAACATTTTGATTATAATTAATACCAATGTACTGAAATGTAACTAAAAATATAGAATTTTATCCTTATATTCTGTTTAAATTCTGATAAGCGTCACAGAACTACACAATCTCCTATTTTCTAATAAATTCTTCTTGTCTTCATACTTAAATATTGATTTGAACTTGAGGTGAGTAGTGAGGTTCTATTTCAATGGCCTATCTCCAGTAGTAGAATGTTTAGAAATTGATAATGATGAAGAATATTTTTTCGTATTCATTAAAACGAGTCGATTAAACGCCAGGAGGCATTTATTAAAATTTTTAGTGTTTTCAAAATAAGAAAGAGGAATCTATAAAAAAATAATACAATAAACAGCGTCCAAATTTTTTGAGCCATTGTCAAAATCTTTTACCAGATGTAAGTGGTTGCTGATGCTACATTTGTAAAAAAAAATTGAGGTCTACGGAAGGTCTACGAAGTTGCATGTTTTTTACATATTTTTAATGGTGGCAGTACAAGAGAATCGTTCACCTCATTTCATCCTATCTGAATCATGTAAATAATCAATCAACTAAAATAAAGTAATAGTTGTTTAAATATAAAGTATAAATGAGTAAACATTTTTCTGATAAAGGCAAGTTTATGGGCGTTGATATAATATTATTTTTAGAAAATAACACCATCTAGCGGCATCAACTGCAATGAAGGAATATACATGAGATGTATTTGTTTCAAATAAAATTTTCTTAAACTCATCCTTATTACTCGTATATGAAACGAAATAAAACATGTTCTAAAGAAAATTTATGGCAACATACATTAACGGATTTTTATACTTATAATAAAAATTTATCAACATACGTAGTGGCTCGTTAGCTCAGCGGTTAGAGCGCCGATTTACAATAATAGAGGTGGTCGGGGGTTCAAATCCCTCACGAGCCGGGTATTATTTTTTTCAATATTATAGTATACTTGCCCACGGCTTAGCCAACCCTCGCTGATAACCTTTATAAATTGCACCTTAGAAGCTGCTGCCCGTCATTGATCTGTGTATTTTTTGAGATGGTTAATCAGTCATAAATATTGTGGTTGCTATGCGATTTCAAGGTTTTTCCTTACCGAAGAGTGGAAGGATTGGCAAATTTTCTCGGATTTTCTACGTATATACTAGATTACGATAACAGCTGCCACTAGCGTCATAGTTGTGCTTAAGTTCATAGCAGGTAACTGATAATATTTGCTTTTATCATAGTTACGTCAGTTGTCTATCGGTCGATTCTTTATTTTTTTTCTTCGATAAATATTTGTATTATTAGTGTTAGTGTGTGTTAAATATTATAGACGGCTCCACACCCACAAAGCAATCAATGCAATTCTGTTTTCTTTGACGCTTCTTTTCATAATGTAATTTAAGAAGTTCGTTGAAAAAAAATTTGAGATCTTTTAAATTGTAAGTTTAAAAATAAAGTATGATTTACGAGTTATAGAAGTGACATATACAACTCTTGAATTATATTGATACACTTTGATAGAGTCGAAAATACTTATTTTTTAAATCTAGAAAGGCCAGAAACTCACACATTTGTGACAACAGTAGCATAAATTTATCTTGATCAAACTTGATTACTTGACTTAATTTTGCTATCTATTGGAGGCTGCAGATTTTTTTGACATTTGCCGTAGTTGACCTTTACTATACCTTTAGTAAGACATCAGTGTTTTAAGGATAATAATTACTGTGATCATTACACTTGCCCATCTAAATGTTGTAGAGCAAGCTCGTCCAGGTTGGTATCACGGCCTCTCAGAATACCGGCGTAAAGTAGAAGTATCTTATGCTTCTGCGTTTTGTTCGGTGAGAGAGATATCCGGAGACCCACTCCCTCTCCCCAACCCCTTCGTCATCATCCCTTCCATTTCCCAAATACCCTTAAAGGACGGCAACGAACATGCAGGACCTCTGGTGTTGCAGTGTACGTGGGCGACGGTAATCATTTACCATCAGGTGAACCGGTTGCTGGTTTGCAATCTTTCCTTTAAAGTAAAGTAACAGTCTGTAAATGCCCTTCTCTGGGCAAAGGCCTCCTGTCAATTTTTAGAGGGTTTTCAAGGCCGGAAGGAACTGCTAACGCTGCTCCTGTGCAGGTTGGCGGACTTCATAAGTTCTCAAAATGTTCATTTAATATATCTCATATATGTCGGGTCACTTATCGCTGAGCACGTGGCAAATTGAGGAGTTAAAATTGACTTCATTAATTGTGGCCCCTCGCGTACTAAGAAAATTGTCACCCTGCCCCCCGAGTCATCACTCTGGTTTTGACCGAAATTTCCATAGGTCCATATATGCCACTAGATTTGCTATAAAACGGAAAAGGCTAATGAACTCTCTACCTTTCTAATTAGCGATGTTCGTTCTTATTCTTTTTGTGTGCTTTATGTGTCTAACGCACTGAGAACTTTGTTCATACTCCACGTTATACTCAGTTTCATGAGGGCCACTGAAGCTTTTTGCATGATGAAAATTGTATTTTTAAATCGTTTAGTTTTGAATAATATTTTCACATGATGCCGATTTTATGGACTCAAGCACGGTGGTCTTCCGGTTAACGTCTTCATCTACGCGGGATATATTATAGTGCTGTATGTTATAAGGTTGACTATAGGTTCTCAACTTTTCTGGATCACCGCCTTACTTAAAAAAAAAAAATTTGAGATCTTTTAAATTGTAAGTTTAAAAATAAAGTATGATTTACGAGTTATAGAAGTGACATATACAACTCTTGAATTATATTGATACACTTTGATAGAGTGGAAAATACTTATTTTTTAAATCTAGAAAGGCCAGAAACTCACACATTTGTGACAACAGTAGCATAAATTTATCTTGATCAAACTTGATTACTTGACTTAATTTTGCTATCTATTGGAGGCTGCAGATTTTTTTGACATTTGCCATAGTTGACCTTTACTATACCTTTAGTAAGACATCAGTGTTTTAAGGATAATAATTACTGTGATCATTACACTTGCCCATCTAAATGTTGTAGAGCAAGCTCGTCCAGGTTGGTATCACGGCCTCTCAGAATACCGGCGTAAAGTAGAAGTATCTTATGCTTCTGCGTTTTGTTCGGTGAGAGAGATATCCGGAGACCCACTCCCTCTCCCCAACCCCTTCGTCATCATCCCTTCCATTTCCCAAATACCCTTAAAGGACGGCAACGAACATGCAGGACCTCTGGTGTTGCAGATGTACGTGGGCGACGGTAATCACTTACCATCAGGTGAACCGGTTGCTGGTTTGCAGTCTTTCCTTTAAAGTAAAGTAACAGTCTGTAAATGCCCTTCTCTGGGCAAAGGCCTCCTGTCAATTTTTAGAGGGTTTTTAAGGCCGGAAGGAACTGCTAACGCTGCTCCTGTGCAGGTTGGCGGACTTCATAAGTTCTCAAAATGTTCATTTAATATATCTCATATATGTCGGGTCACTTATCGCTGAGCACGTGGCAAATTGAGGAGTTAAAATTAACTTCATTAATTGTGGCCCCTCGGGTACTAAGAAAATTGTCACCCTGGCACCCAAGTCATCACTCTGGTTTTGACCGAAATTTCCATAGGTCCATATATGCCACTAGATTTGCTATAAAACGGAAAAGGCTAATGAACCTTCGGGCGAAGTGCAGTAACAAAGGTCTCATCGATTATACCTTTCACAGAGTTCTACCTTTCTAATTAGCGGTGTTCGTTCTTATTCTTTTTGTGTGCTTTATGTGTCTAACGCACTGAGAACTTTGTTCATACTCCACGTTATACTCAGTTTCATGAGGGCCACTGAAGCTTTTTGCATGATGAAAATTGTATTTTTAAATCGTTTAGTTTTGAATAATATTTTCACATGATGCCGATTTTATGGACTCAAGCACGGTGGTCTTCCGGTTAACGTCTTCATCTACGCGGGATATATTATAGTGCTGTATGTTATAAGGTTGACTATAGGTTCTCAACTTTTTCTGGATCACCGCCTTACTTAAAAAAAAAAATTCAAGCCACACTACGTTATCTATATTACAAACAATTAATCAAAAAATGAAATACAAATGATTAATATAAATTTTAGAGAAATAAAATTAAGAGAAAAATCAAACGTTAAGAAGAATACGTTTAATAAAATGTAAATTAATACTCATTCAAAGAAATTCGTACGTTATGACTATAAAAATATTTAATATTTTACATATATTATACGGTAATGGAATTTTAAAATATTACAAATAAAGCCTATTCAAATACTGGTTCCGAGACTTCGTTCGCATGGTCTAGGTTAATGTAAAACGACGAGACGTTCGTTTAATGACGATAATGCCTTTCATATATGTCTAAAATATGTGTCGCTGTAAGTAATTTCATGCTTAAAAAATATATTTCGTAGACAAAGCAAACCCTCTGTTGTTATGACTGATTGCTTTTAAACAATTCTCTACTTGAGATACATGATTATTTTTTTCTGAAGATATGTGTAATCCACCCACTGGGACTTTCTCGCTTGAAGTGAAACTATGGTGTAAACACATTAGCTTTCCTTAGTTTTTACTTATTACTCTATATCTTCAAGGCCAAAGTGAACAGACAATTAGGCAAGCGTGTACCATCCTAGGCCTCATCTTCGCTTTCCATCGGGCAAGATTGAGGTCAAACGAAGGCCTATTTTTTCATAAAAAAAAAAAAAAAAATCTTACCCGTATCTGAAGTAATAGTAGTAAGTAACTTATACGATAAACGTAATAGTATGGAACATTCGAAGGAAGCTTGTTTATTTAATACCAACTGAAGTACCCATTGTTTCCTAGGCTATACATAAAAACAGCTTCGCTTAAGATGGCAGCTCTCGTGTATACCTGCACGACTAGCAGCATTACACATAGCTCCACTACTTCAGCCCCACTGCTGAATGTCCACCTCTCCAAGAAAGCGCCAGTAAAAACTGGCGTACATTTCGTGGAAGAATTGCCCATTCTCAGCACGCAAGCGCAACCTCGTCTAATTACGAGTATCACGACCCCTTCTGTTTTAACCTTGATCATATCACGTGCGACTGGAATACGCTGCAATATAGTGGGGTAACAGACATAAACAGTTTGTAAATATTAGCTAATTGTAGGACATAGGCCTCTCCTATAAGGAGTATTTGCCATAATCGCCACACTCGGCCACAGGATTGGCGATCGCAGTACTGGTACTGCGATCACGCACCGCTGGCACTTTGGGAACTGCTGCCCGACATCCGTCTGCTTGATTTTAGTCTGATATTTTGCAGAGATGGTTATTCCGTGATCTGTCGGTAGCTAAGACCCTTAGTCACATCTTAGGATGTCCAAGGGAAATAGGGGTGGCAGATTCTTACGCCGATACCACACGACAACGGAAGGGGGGGCCTATTAAAACTTATTTGATTTATATATTTAAAAGCAATATTTAAGAAAACTAGATTCTCATCATTCGACGTTTTCAAGATAAATTTGCACAAACATACGAAACATTTTTATATGAGTATAGATATTATATTCACCTATATTTTCTGAATAAATATTTACACAAGTCATTTGGTTCCAAAGTAGGATTCCCTGATCTACTTATCGTAACTGGATGGTGATAAAACTAGCATAGTATTCATCACTACATAGATAAATAACGGAATAAAAATAAACAACCAGAACTCGGGTATAAACGTTTATTTACATCATACAAATGTTTGCCCCTTATGGGCTCCGAACCAGCAACCCTTAACTTCGAAGTCAGGGTTACTACCAACTAAGCTATCGAGCCGTCGTATCGTATTATATTTTACTAATGGATCTTCATCACTAAAACCTTATATAATACAGACATTAGTAATTCAGTAAACTCTCTTACCCTCATAAACACGAGCCTTGACATATTAAAAGACATTGTTGTGCTTTCTATTGTGCGTCTGTTATTCAATCCTCAGTAAACATCTATTTTCTGGAAACTAGTGTTACAAAAGCGACAGCCTGCCTTTATTGTCAAGAAATGAGATCGTAACACATATGTGTTATGTTACTCGTACATAACCAAACTACTTTCTCATGGTTTCTTGAATATTATTAGGGACTTTTGGAATCATATTGACAATTATTACCTCTTGTACTACTTTCATAACACATTTTGTTCATTTATATAATAATATTTCGTCTGTCGGCATTTTCAGGGGATGCAATGTGATGAAGTTTCACCAAGTGACAATAATCTTTTATTTTTATTTTAAAAGAATACTAGCAATGCTATTTAACTAACATTACTAGTATTCCTATTAACCTTCCAACTAAGCATTAGAGGTTGTATTTGGAGTGGTTCACGACAATAGTCGAATGGTGGGCTCGAACCTGCGACGTCATGTTTCGCAGTCCGCACCCTAACCCATTAGGCTATTGGCGCTTAAATCGCAAGTATAAATTACATTAAGAATCAGTTACTGCATGATGAAAACAGTTAAACTACAAATATTATCTTGTCCGAAGTGAAGAAGAGCACCAGCTCCCTCTCCACGACTATCACTCACATAAGTAATTGCTAATTTTTCGACTTCTATATCATTTATGAACCATGAAAATATAAGTTAAGTTAATTTATTAAAGATACGGGGTAGTACCACGGCCTCGCACAATACCGGCGTAAAGGCATCGTGCTTCTGCGTTTCTCGCGGCGAGTGCAGTAATCGGAGGGAAATATCCATAAAGGCCGGCAACGCATCTGTGGTAAACACTTACCATCAGGTGAGCCGCTTGCTCGTTTGGGTCCTTTCCCTTAAAATAAAAAAATCTCAAGGATGATACATTCCTTATTATTGAAATTAGGGCGTAGGTATCTGCTAAGAAAGGATCTTATAACAAAAACGTTTCTAAAGAGCTGAAATGGAGGTTAAAAGGGTGACACACCTGTTTTAAAGTACTCCCAAAAATTATCAAAAACTACCCCTTCAGGTGTAGAATAGGGGATGAACGTTTGTGTGCATACAAATTTTTTAATTACTGTTATTAATAACTTGAATGCTGACTGATTTGTTTTTTTTTTATTCAAGTAGGGGAAAAGATGCTCGTCGCATGCTAGTCACTGAAGTGCGGACCGACTAAAGCTCTCACGACTTAGTGGTACGCTGTTGACCCGGCGGCGTTTACAGCTTCGGCGAAAGAGACTCGCGGGTAGGTGGCGCGCAATTAAAAAGTAATAAAGAGCACCGACGCTGCAGTGTTGACTAGACGCACAGCGGTGAGATGCTGGCTGCTGCTGTTGTGTGCTCTAACGAAAGAGACTTTCGACAACTACAGAGGGGCTCGCGGCAACCCAACAACCGCGGAGTACAAAAATAAAAATTATTATCAATAGGATCAAGTTTCACCAAGTGACAATAATTGTACGTATAAACTATAGTCTTTTTTTTAATTACTCTGCTATTCTAATAAAATGCACTTACATATAAGGTATGTTTCTTGGTAAAATCTGATAATGCACTTTGTAGATACTGAGTGGAAGTCGTTTTTTTATTATATAATATCATTTAATGAGCTGACAGAGCTAGAGTTACAAGATATATATATATGATTAACAATCACTAGTTTATACTGTCTATCTCAATTCGTTACATTAGCAGCGATAAAAATTAAGGAACAAATTACAGACCACGAAACTTTAGTCTTAAGTGGAGCAGTGTACGTTACAACTTCGTTGAACTTTGCTATTTAAAGCTTAACTCTCCAACTAGTACACAGAGCTTGTTTATTGAAATAATCGAATTGTAACCCGTAATAAATAAATAATTTAATATGAAATGAAAAAGAACATAACTTTTTTTCTTGAATGACGTATGACACGATGTTACTTTTGATACCGCGTTTTCAGTTCTTCTTCTTCTTTAGCTTTCCACTGATGGACATAGACCTATCCCTATAGCCTAAAAAATATTTACTATGAGAGGTCTACGTAATAGAGCCAAGCGGCGGCTTTTGTTTCTCCGCGAATGGGCCGACTCGACCGGGCTAGTACCACGAATTCGCAGAATACCGGGGTGAAGTAGAGGCATCTTGTGCTTCTGCGTTTCATTCGGTGAGGTATCCTTCCTCCCTGTCATCCGCTGGTTTCCGCCATCCGCTCACTAGATGAGCCGCTTGCACGTTTGCCCCTTTAACATAAAAAAACGTTATATCTTTGCATGGCAGGCGAGTTGGGGATCCCAGAACTAGACTCCTTGCACCATAGATGCTGCTTGTCGGTCTATATAATTTAGGTATGACATACATGAGATCTCCTGCCATTTATCGGAGGGCACGAGTTCCTTCTAGCATTTTCCTCAGGCTACTATCACGGCAACCACATGATGAGATTTGAGGGCAGATTCTTTATGTCGTCTTCGCACGTCTGCTGTTTCTGCTATGCTGCAAATATCGACAAATATTAAATATCTTTCTCGTTATTTATATAATGACGTGAGCAGTTATTTTATTAAAACTGTTATCTTCCACAAATAAAAGATATATGGAATTACTATAGAAGGTATCAACTAAGTAAGAAAGAATTTTGTTTGATAATGGTAAATGTTAGCGTCATTATAGCGTCATTATAGTGTCATTATAGCGACATACTCGTAAATTCGTGCCTTGGTTTCATTGCAGTAGAAATAATAGCTGCGGCAATTTGTATTTACTGCATGCACGACAAATTTTAATTTCTACATTAACTTAATATATTCTCATTGCGTATGTAATGCGCGGTTAGACGATTCCACGTAACTATAGATACAAACTCCTAAAATGTTTTAGTTGGGCAGATACCCTGGAAAGGGAAATTATATTTGCAGGTTAAACAAATGTTTTCAAACAATAAAGTCTCATATATTTTTCCACGTTTAAGATATAAAATTTGTATACGATATTTTTAATTACGACATTTCTTATATGATGATGATTGAAAATTGGTTTAAACAAGGAGTTAGCAAAAGGATTATACCTTTTTAAAAATGGCAAAATATTTTTGGTATAGTTGTGTGTTTTTGGAAAAGTGAGTGAAACAACACTACCGCTGAGATTGTGAAAATTTATCACAGTAATAATACATAGCGCGGGGGTCAAGGTACTTGCTTTATTTTCATAATACGCTCGTGACCTGGGTTTGAATAACGATGCCGGTACGACTATTGTAAAATGCAATTTCAAGTGCTGAATTTACCACGTGCTCGGTGGTGAAATCTGCATGTCTAAGAAACAAAAAAATGTTTAGGGTCATGCGAAATACACCGTACCGTATGGTATCGGCGTAAGAATATGTCACCTCATTTCTTCCCGTGGGTGGTGAAAGAAGCGACTAAGGGAAAGCCTTTAAAATCACAATCGCTACCGACAGATGGAGGAATATCTCTAAAATTACAAGACCAGAATGAAACAGGCCAATGGCAGCAGATCCGAAGTATTGCGATAGCCAATCCGCCTTCCGAGCGTTGAGATTATAGCAAATCGAACTCTTTATGGGAGAGGTCCTTGTCCTGCAGTGGACTATTTACAGGATGTTAAGGTAAGGTAAGGTAAGGAAGTCCGCTAACCAGCACTGTATCAGCTAACTGCAGCATGGCAGACTCTTCCTAGCTCCAAGCCCCTCTCAACTATTTAGAGAGAGCCTTTGCCCAGTATAGGCCATATTTATAAGCTGTTACTTAATTTTACTTTAAAGTCGTGGTCCTGTGATCTATTTTCGTCATCAATAATCTTCTCCGAAGCCTTGACAATACATCGGTTTCAGACTTCCATAGTAATAATTAAAAAAGACAAAAATTTTAAATATGTTATCTTTTAATATATTTCGTAACATCGTTAATTTTATATTTTTAAGTACTTGATTTAAAACCTTTATTATATTTACTTTCATAAGAGCGGATACAGCTCGTGGTGTCAGTGTCTGATAACCAGGTAAAGTAATAAGTTATTAAATAAAATTGAATAAAGTTTGTTAATAAAAATTTAATAAAGATCTCCTAACGTTTTAACAATTATAGTAACTAGCGATGCTTCGCAATGGACAGCTCATTAATATATAAACTAAATGTGAATGTGTTCTATATACATATTAACCTTCCCCATTAATATTGTCTAAATGATGGTGACCGCATTGAAATCTACTTCGGATAATAGAAGTTAGAAGCAAGTTTTATTTTTATTTTAAATATTAAATAGTTCATGACATAAAATTATTTTAAACGTAAAGAGACTTGAACTATGTCATCTTAACTTGGTCTACTTAACGATCTTTTCATTAATGAAAAAAGCTGATATTAAAAGATAAATCTAAATTTTTATAAAAATTATAACACACGTTATAATTTTTATAAACAGATGTGCTTATATATAATAAAGAATGTTATTAGAAGACTTGTTATATTCGTATTATATTTAACAACAGCGCCATCTAGTGACACAATAAAGCAGGAAGCAGAGAAAGAATTATATTTAAAAGGTTTGTAGAACTATAAGTATTAGTGAGATTCGAAAAAAAAAATATTAGGACAGTATAGAATATTTATACTAGCTTTACTATTATAAGGAGCTTTTTTTTGCTTAAAATCTTATCGGCTCGTTAGCTCAGCGGTTAGAGCACCCAATTAAAACTATTAATAGTGGTGGTCGGGGGTTCAATTCCCTCACGAGTCGTTCTTTTTAATTCACAAAATACAACTTCTGAATTTTTTCATTACTTGCAAAATAAACTGTTTTATTTATAAAGAAGCAAATTTAAATTGTTATTTAGTTTACGAATTTTTTCCAGTAATATTATACCAATTCGTAACAATTTTCTTCTGGAACAATAACAAAATATAAAATCAAGCAATCATAGAATGAATTGCTGATAAAGCAATTTTAATGAACGAGATTAGTTAGACTGACTGGCCATAAATAAAGTAACAATTTTGAAATGTTTTTCGGCTAGCTTAGCTGTTATTCGGTCGCCAGAGCCTCGTCCGGTTATCAGCGCGAACTGTTCAGTAGGTTTACGCGGCACCGAGTGCATGTGAGATTGACATTTGAAAAAAAAGTTGGCATATTCCCAAGCAGTACACACTAGCGACACTAGCTTATCCGACTCGGGGTGCGAGTACTGCCTTGGCGCCAAAAGCTGATACGAGAGACCTGCCAGATGCTGGAACTCGGTTAGATGGCCATTAATTCAATAGATACTGGTTGATGGATTTCACCTTTTTCCATATTTTTTTTGCCGCTGGGTACGTTGTAAATTCATCATTCTAAAATGCAATTGTAAATTTTACTGGTGTCGGTACCGGAAACCGAACCCGGGCCGAATTAACTTTTCACCAGAGCTTATTTGGACAGGTGGGGAGTTTGTCGCCATTTTAGTGTTTAGGCCAACGATACAAAGCTTCAAAAAGTTCATTGGTACTGGCCCTGCACATTAGGAATATAACTCGGGTCTCCTGATTAGAAGGTTGATCCCCTAACTAGTCGATCGTGGCTATGTAATGTATGGTATATTATTATTAAAAAATAAAGAAAAAGTAACACTGGCAGACTTTCTTCTGCTTGATTCTTGTGTTAGTTGTCATTCAGCGTGTTTAAAGACCTTTATAAATACCCTGACAATTAGTAAGTATGGTTTTCATATAACGAAATTAGGCGCAGTCGAGACCAATACAAATCTAGGAGCATTTGGGTAAAGTTTAATGGTCCGCTACTTGGCTTACAGTTTTGGATACATCTAATTTTGTTCAACCGAGTGGCACTATTTCAGTAACAGCTTAGTGATTTCCCCAAGCAGTTAATTTAACTGTATTTGCACAATGTAAATGTAAAATGTTGATCTACATTTTAGATACTTTTTTTAATGGGGTCACGTTTAAATGGTTAAAGTACATAATTGAAATTAAATAGCTATTCTCCGATGTAAGATTTAATAAATTTCTTTAATGAAACTGAATACATTTGTTTTTTACTATCTATCATTGTTTCATAAACAGCTAGAAACTACGTAGGTAACCTCTTTTTTGATAAATTGATTTAATTTTTTCACTAACATTAATGATCATTCGATTGTCGACTCTAAGACCATGGGTCGACCGGCTACGAACCGGGTCGCAGGTTCAATTTCTGCAAAGTACAGATGTTCCATGTACAATTCATATCTGTAGAATGTATTCTTACAGTGACAGTAGCTTTATTGTCTAATGGTAGGGAAAGTATTTTTGTCGCTTGACTTATTCATTTATGATCCTAGTGAAAGAGCTGCTTAAATTTTCAGCATTTGAGGTTGAATGAAGGTCCTTCAAAACTAAAACAATAGACTTTTTCTTGATAGCAAAAGCTTATGAAGAATGGAAAACGCGCTTCAAGCTGAAAAGTAAAACACAATGAAAAGGGTTTCCAAGTATAATGTTTTACGTTCAGCGAAAAATTTTACAAGAATAGCCAGGCTGCATTAATAACTTTAATTCACCTTGCAATGAAGTGATGATTTATATATTAAAATGTATTAATAGATGGATTTATAAATTTTCACATGAAGAACCATGATATTTGTCGGGCAGCACATGTTTAGGAGCTGTACCCTGCTCCTAAACATATGCTGTGTGTGTCCGCTGTATCCAGGGGGCACTGGCACCACTAAAATTGTTGGTTTTAATTTTTCTTATAATAATAAATTTTAAGTGCTGAATTTACCTCGTGAACGAAAACATGCATGCACCGGCATGACTGAGAAATAATAAAAAATGCAGTGGATATCAGGCTGCTACTTTACTTTTTTTATGTTTATATATTTTTTATCTAGTACAGACCATTTAAAATGTCTAAAAATATATATTTACTCAAATCTGCTGTGATTAGAATAAAACCGCGCTCTTTGGAAATACTAGATCGTAAGCAATTTATTGCAGGATTCTGTTAATAACACACGTCGTAATAATAAAATTAACTTCGTAAACACGTCGGATGTGCTACAAATATTACTCAAACAGATGTCACAAAGGAATAAAAGAGCGATTTTATATCTAGTAATTTCGTTCCAATATCCATAAAAAAAAATTTGAAACCGTTTGCACATAAGGCTGATAATAATAATGATAGCCGTATACTTGACAAATTTAATTACAGTTTCTTTCGGTGAAAATAAAAACATGTTTTGATCGTCAAATCAAATCAAATGATTTATTTTGTGAACATAGGACTTAGATACAGATCGTCGTTTAATTGGTCGTAAATCTTTGCTATTGGTCGATTTTATAAGTCAGTTGAGTCTATTTTATAGTTATTTATAAGCATTACATATGAAGATAATTAGGAAATTATAATAAGCCAGTTAAAATTATGCTGAATTTCTTCGTCGGTATGGCGCTACTGAGAACATTAAGTTCTCAGTAAGTGATGAGTACTGACAAATACATACATAGCACGTTAGCTTTTGTTGCTATGGAAAAGCCTATGTCACTCAAAAGCAGTGAACTTTTAAAGGCAGATCAAATAAAGTAAGGCTAATGTCACAAAAAAAAATGCTATATACGGTCTTCAATTTTAATAAATTTTACGAGCACTTGCAACACATGGCTAATTAAATCAAACACATGATTAAATTAGTACCATTACTCGAAATATGATAGAAATAACAAAATGAAATAGATATAGTTGAACTTTTAATTAATTTGAATTAAAAAAAAATATTAAAGACCGCAGGGTGGACACCAGCTATCCTAAAATGGAAGTAGAAGTCTAAAGCTTAGTAGTTTAAGCATCAGTTTCCTATAGTATATTGCATCTATTATGTAATATTTTTGCGTCTTGTAATCCATATCTACTATTTTAGGGTAAAAAGAAATAATTCTTAATATTATTTATTACAGTCGATGCTACAAGTTAGAAAGTGTGTAATAAAAGCATAATAACCATTAGATATAAGCACAGACAACTCAGCGGGACAGATAACATAAAATACGACATGAGATGGGCGTGCCTTCGACTGCGACTTGAGACTCCAAGTATCCACGTAGTTGTATAAACGGAAAAATTCAATTACATAAGTGTGATAACGTCGGTATCTTAGTCACGTTGTTCTCCGTGTAAATACTACGGAAGCAAACCTTGAAGTAGCGCTCCTTTTCGTATAGTATTACGATCCTTAGGCATATTTTACTAATTAGTAATCGTGATGGTTTTTTTAATTAAGTTTTGCCGAGGAGTCTAGGGATGGTACTTCCTGTAGAGAGTACATGTCATCCAACTCTCACTGCTGGTAAAGTGGGACGCGCCTTCCTACATCGTCCAGCGATGGATTACTTCGACTGCGGAAATTGGATAAAATAGCGCATCGTAAAACCGCCACTTCTCCCACCGCCGTCGAATAACTCGCATTCAAAATGCAAGCACACCCCTGACACTGGCTGTTTCAGGCCAGTCGTGTGTTCACTATAGGAATTCAACCCTTTAAGCTTAAGAATAACACAAAAACCTTTGGTTTATTAAATCGATTTTCAACCGATCCTCTCTATCTAGATTTAAAATTTAATTGGAACTAATTACTTTGGGGTTAATTAAGCTGTTATAGCCTAGTATCATATACTTTTCGAACGGGATTCCGCCTGTTGCGGCTTAGGGTATTAGTAGCTGTTATTGGATCAACCTATGGTAAAACAGGTGAGACATAGCTGTTTAATTTTGTTTGTATATGTAATACGAAGCGTTGAACGAGCGTCCTTCAACTGGAGACACTGCTCCTCATCACTAGTTTCTGGCAGTTAAGTTCGGTATAATTTAAATAAATTAAATATTTAAATTTTCCATCATCATTCAGAAGCCAAAGCCTCGTCTATTAGTAAGCAGGTTACACAGATGATGTTGGCTCTGTAATCAATAACCGAGTTAGTTATTAAATTATATTTAGTCTAAAATTACTGCAATTTAAATTAATGATGATATATTATGGAAACTCATAAAACATCTCTTGAGTGACTAGGAAGTGTAAGATTTAACGTTCTTAATAAAGATTTAAATTCTCTTTGAATAGCGCTGAACTAGGATTTATAACTAGAGACGTGCCGTTGGCGAGGTAGCCTTATCATTATTTTGAGTCAGTCTAATAGGACTTTGTGAGAGTTTCGGTCTCAGATAATAACTAGAAACTATTTTTAAATTTAATATGGGTTAGTAACCAAATACTATTAGTATTAAAACGAAGAATAACGTAAACGTACCTGCCATCTTCTCGTGGCTGCATTACAGCACAATACCTGTGAGATGTATTCAATAAAACGGGCTATCGCAAGACTGCCTGTATTGAGTGATGCCGTCGGCAATGCATTGAAGTGCTAAATCTTAAATATTAAACACTGCAACCTCCTATTGTATTTAGCGATATAAATGTAAATGGAATCATTTGCGAAAAATCATCTACGCTCTCCCCTTTCCTCCCTCGCTGTGGTTGGCGGCGGAGCCATAGACCAGAACCGGGGTAGACTGATGCTCCCGAGCACTCGTCTTCCTGGTCTCTATGGACTCTGTGTGGGAGGCCAGTTAACTATGTGGGATTGGAGGCCCAGTAGAAAGGTGCGTCTATGTTCCGGCGCCGCTTCCCTATTGGGAGAGAAAAAGGAAGTATCCTTTCCCAACATGGGGCTGTTTAACACCATTGGTTTTAATCGGTGCAAGGCCCGCTATCCTTACTCCCGCGAAGGCGGCTACATTTGAGATATATTTTAATGATAACTTATTATTTATATAAATCGGTTTATGTCATCTTAATTAATTGGAATACTCGTGTGTCTGTGTGCCTGTGTGTTACGGGGTGATTTCCGCAACTCCAGGACTACGTGCTTGTTTGCGTATGGGCAGGAATATATATTAGTTATTCGAGCCAACCGAGCTCTTCAAAGAAGCTAAGCAAACCCTTGAAGTTAGCGGTGACCTCGGGGAGCTACTTCAGGCGTAGTAGCATTTTGGTTATATGATTTTTGATCGTTGATAGGGCTGTCTACATTCTACATGTTTTGCCCAGAGTTGTGCATGCTGGTTCCTAGTGCAGTTACGTATTCCCGGACGAGCATACCCAAAGGGTAGTAGGATAATGGGATCCGGTTGAATACAACCACCTCGGGTAATAACATCCACCGCGTCTTTACCTCTAGAACAGCTGTGACCTTTTATCCATTGAAGGATTATACTATTAAATTGACATACCACGGTTAATCGCTGGTAGCATTCGGATATGAGCCTGAGGTGTCGGATAGTATCCTAATTGTGTGATATTTTATTTTCCTACTGGCGAATGCTAATACCGCCTGGACGCTATACTTTTAGTCAAATACAAATTATTTCAGGATCCTGTCATACTTAGCTTGCAGGATCGACATCTCTGCAAACGGATCTTCCAGTATGTGTGTATGCGGTATCCTGCAGTCCTTCCAGAGATTCATAGTCCCCAGCTTGGTGGCAGTCACCGGCGCTTCCTGCTGCAGAAACAGTTGCCGCGGTGGCAAATCCAACATGACTTTCAAGGCTGCTGTAGAGGTGGTTCTCATGTAGCCTATGGCAGTCACACAGGCCAGTCTCTGACATCGCTGTAGCTTAATTGCAGTTGTCGTGCTTAGTATAGTGGTAATTCAGTTACATTGTACTTTGAAAACATAAATGGCGATGTTGGTAGAAGAAAATCTATTACACCATCTCATTCCGTATTCGCATATGTCAGACCTAATTACGATGCGAGGTATTACTATCGCCGAGTAACGAATGTGGGAAAACCTTCGATTGGGACAGGCATTGCCAGCAGTCGATTGTTGAGTTCGTGTCGAGAACATTTTTACAGATAAAAGTAAATATGGATTAAACGAATAATTCAGTTTTATTTCAACCTGCTGAGCCCGTGATTTAATTCAAAATCTTTAGAAATATTACACCGCTGAAATTATTAGATAAGGGAAACTTCTATTCAGTAGAAAATCAAAATAACTGAAAACATATTTAAAAATAAATATTACTCTCAGTTCAAATACATACACTACATAAACAAATGAATGTTACACACTTACAATTCAAAATGCAAGACACTCACAGCTAACCTAAATGTAGCACAAAAGTGTTGCACGAAAACATTGCACACGACCTTGAAATTTTACACTCATCGCGCTCAAAGTTGTTTTACTACAATAATAAGTGAAATTAAGTGATCAAGATATTGCTTTTACCCTTAAAGCTTAAAAATAGATACGTGAAGAAAAGTAGTGAAGTAATACCAACATGCTGCATAATTTAGCTGTCGTTTGTGGGCTTTTGATCGATTTTATATTCCAAGCGCAATAAACATCAACGTAAAATGAATGAATGAAAGTCTGTCGCCCATGCAAAATAAATTGCCAATGCTATTATTAATCCTGTTGCGGGAAAGCCATTAGCTGGGAATTTATGTTTCCAAAAAGGCTGCATGGCTTTATGATACGAACGATTTTCAATTATTTTCCTTAAATTCAGTTGAATCTGATTGATGCGGTTACGTTTCTAAATGTTTGTTATTGGTATATCCTCGCGGTAAAGGAAAAGAGATTCTGCGGCAATATCTCATGCGTTAGGAGTCGTAAAGGCGACTGAACACCAATACTCTCAAAGTGACATTTACACTAATATATAAAATTCTTTTAAGGTATGATCTGATAGGGAATTAGACAAATTTTGATGGAACTAATTTTAAAATATCCCTTAAGATTCCAAAAGTGATATACTCGTAGGTGGGCTAAGTTTTAATGTAACTTTTTAAAATTGTTTGTTTATTCACGCTTAAAAGAAAGTAGTAGTAAGGAAATTTGGTAGAAATGTGTATTATTTCATAGAATGGCATAAAAGAGTTCTCTGGGGAAGAGACAAAGTTGCAACCACGCGGGCGAAGCAGTGGGCAGTCGCTAGTTGGATATACAAAGTATCAATTACACGAGAGTATGATTACTTCGAAGCTTGTACGTGACTAACGTATCCACACGTGAGATTTTTCGTAGCTTACGTGTTTATCGGAAGTTAAGCTTATTACATTTACCCTACGTCGCTTAACATGTAGAGAACAGTTTAGAAATGAATGCGTATTATCTAAAAATAGTCTTTACCATAGTAAAATGATGTCTTATTCTTTGACTTCTTGTTTTTTTAGAGTTTTTATTGCACGTGAATGCATTGAGTTCGGATCCCGGTGCAGTCTGCTGCCCTAAAATTGTAGATGGCAATTATAATTGCTGACCTAATCACTTGTATTTGGCGGTGGAGTAAACATTCCGTGGATACCCACAAGCCTAAGAAAGAATAAAAATATTTCAAAAGATATGTGAATCACGCCAACCCACATTGGAGCAGTTTGGCGGACCCTTCTCGGTTTGAATACATTTGTCTATCGGTGGAACATTTAAGCTGTCAACTTTAAACAGTTTTACTTAATTTAGAAAATAAGTGATGTATACATAAATAAAAAACATAAGTATCTATTAATCAGTCTATTTTAGTCCACTGCTGAACATAGGCCTCTCCAAGAAAGCGGCAGCAAAAGCCGGTATACATCTCTTGGAAAGGCTGACCATACTCACTCCGCTTGGCAAACGGATTGGTGTGTGCAGTGCCAACCGCTACATACTTCGGCGAATTAGTATAGATCATCATTCAGGGTTCACCACGTGCCACCTCGTTGGCATTTGGACAAGTGAACTAAAAATAAAGTTTAAGAGAAACAACCAACTTAAAATGTTTATAGAACCATCCTTAAGGTAAGCTTATACTAGCTTAGACTTCTTATTTATTGCTTTTTACTTCATATTTATGTCATTGTTGCTTTTTATTTTTTAATAATTTACACCTTTTTTCATATTTTATTAGCCCAAGTGTAGCTATTACGGCAAATTGTTTTGGCAGGTTGACGATCACAGTATCAGACACCTTCAGCCTTGGATTCTGCATCCCGTCTCCGGTCTTGTCAATTTGGGTCTCGTTTATTTAAGATGTTTATTCAGTCTGCCACAAAGATCTCTAAGGGATACAAATTGTGATTCAGATTTCTGTGGAGTTTCCCAAAATTAACGTTTATGGCATCTACAGGATGAGACGTTACAGATCTACTATGATTCTTTGTTTTACAGTTCACTAACCCTTTGAATTTAAGTGCAGATAAAATGAAAAAATGTTTTTAATACCTTGTTCTGTGTGCAGGAGTATTATGCGGGGCATATATGTAGCCTTCGAGCTCTAGAAAGAACCGAGAGAGTCTTTTTTTTACCTTCAAACCTTTTCCGCGTGGATTTAATTTGCTCGATATTTTAATACGCTGCGTATGTAAGAGCAATGTAACACTTACTTAACACTTTACACTTGTAACACTTTAGTACACTTGATATTAAAAATATTTGCAGTATCTGATCACAACACACAAGGCTTTATATCCTTACAACAAACCTGTACTGGCCACTCCTAAAATAATGTTATAATTGATGTATCAAAATTATTGGACAAAATTTTGACAGATGATTAAACAAGTTAGAAAATTTTATATTACTAGTGTTATTCTCCTTTGAATATAATAAACTGTTTATTATATTCCAAAATTAGTCCTCTCGTAAAATAATGCTAACAGTAAACGTTACCAAGCACAAAAATTTTGTATTTTTTAAACTATTGTCTTTGTTTGTGTCGCGTGAAAATGTAAAAAATGAAGTGATGCAAAAATATTCTCAAATAAAGTGGTGCTACAAAGGCTTCTGTTTTTGTCTTTACACACAGCTCTAATTAGCAGACTCGTTCGCATTTATACTTCAGTATTATACATAGCCTGCAATACGAAATGTCATGCTCATTTCATGATGAAAATTAAATTGTTTTTTTTTTAATCAAAATTAAATTCTTTCATTAAGTATGTTAATTCTTCTACTTCTTTTTCTTCATCAGCCTTCAATAGTTTACGGCTGGCAATGGTTTTTTGGAGCAGAGAAAAGTCCGCCACGCTGTTCTAGTGGGGGGCCCTAGACTTCATATATTTTCGATTTCTTATTATTATTTATTAGACATATAGGTTTCCTCGCGATATTTTCCTTCATCACTGATCATGTGGTGAACTTACCGAATCATAACGTACAGATAGGGGATCTGAATCATATAATAACAACGCCATGTTGGCATATTAGAATTATTTCCATTAATGTTATAAAATTATTATAGATGATTAAATTTTATCGTAAAACGTTTTACAAAATAAATAAATGTTAAAATACGTTATCTAACGCGCAGTTGCCAAGGGCAAGACATTATAATCCTCATAGCGAAGATTTAAGGTCCTTTGAATAATAGCTCAACGTTAGGATTAACGCTAGCCATGCCGTCTGAAAGCTGGCTTTAATATAATTTTAAGAATTTCGATTTAATGGATGTAACTAAAAAATATCATTTTTATTACGTCAGTAGCCGGTGAATTATTTTGTGACGCATTTAGATAGATTCTAATGTAGCTGGGTTTAAATATGTAGAAAAAAGTAAAGTAAAGTTACAGCCTGTGTGTGCTCACTGCTGGGTAAAGACCTCCTACTCAAATATCTAAGAGGGTTTTGGAGCCGGGAAAAGCCCGCCACTCTGCTCCAGTGCGGGTTGGCGGGAATCACATATCATAGAAATATTATTTTTTAACGATTTCTCAGATATGCAAGTTATCTCACGATGTTTTCCTTCACCGCCGAGCGCGTGGTAAGTACAGCACTTAAATTGATATTACAGTCTTAGTGGTGCCGGAACTAGAGATCGAACCCAGGCCACTCGCGTTCTATGAGACTAAAGTGATCGCCCTGACCATTAGGCTGCTTGTTAAATAGCTTACATTATACTTTGTTATATACCTTCCACCGAGCTTCAGCATGGCTGAAGCTCATGCGCGTTGCCGGCCTTTAAGGGTATTTGAGAGATGGGAGGAAGAATGAGGAGGGGGAGGGGCCTCCGGATACCTCACTCCCCGAACCAATCGCAGAAGCTCAAGATGCCTCTACTTCACGTCGGTATTCCGCGAGGCCGTGGTACTAACCTGGTCAAGCCGGCCCATTCGAGCAGCAGCAAAACCCGCCACTCTTACATAGGGCAAAGTAAAAGATCTGTGAGGACCAGCGTAAAAAGAACACATAGTTGACGTGAAACACCGACGCTCTAGGAAGTCTGCAGTCTGTGACCATATAATGGGTCGCCCCAACCATTACATCAGATTTGATAGATCACAAATCCTCGCAAAAGATTACCGATATACCAAAATATAAAAAAAATTAAACGCGATAAAATCTGTAAATAATAGTTTCATTTTAAACGTATAGTGTTCGCGTAAATACAAGAAATCATAACTTTAGTATATAAAGAGAGTTTTTTTATGCTATAAAGTTTTTATTGAAGAGACACAAACCTCACGACTGACTTCTAATACGTGTTTCCCCCAGCTCGTAGCTGCATTTTGCGTCAGCACAAATTATTGTCAATATATTACCCAAGGTTTTTCATCGAACTAGAGAATGGTATGATATTGTCATTATAACGGACGGAAGGCAAACTTGCGAAATCAATTTTAGATAGTTTGAAGTCGCCTACGCGCCTAATGAAATTCCGCAAGGACGACGCTCTTGCCGAGGTCATTAAACTATTAGCGTCATGATCATAGCGCTTGTTTTATTTCTGCTACTTAATTTGTTTGAAAAAAGATTTTCTTTTGTAATATTTCCTAATAATTGTGACTAATATTTTATTTTTACACAATGTTACTATGAGCGCATCTATTCTGTATAGATATAGATTACTGTGAGTTTTGCGGATGTTAAACTTTGAATTTAATAAAAGAAGTCTAGGATACATTTTGAAGTACGTAAAAGGCGAAATAAAAAAAAAAAAATGTCCCGATTAAAGTTTAAACAGCCTGTCGGAAAACTGGCTTGCGGCTGCTTAAAAAGTTAAATTTAAGCATTTAGTGTGCGCAATTACGTACCGCCTAAACTGCTCATTACCAACTTCAGAGAGGAAATAAAATTAAGGTACTTATTCGAGATTTTAATGACATTGTTACGAACTAAAATTAAACTCTACACATTTTATGCTCTAAAAACTATTACAAAATACGAATTTTGTTCTTGACTAATATATCTGGCCAATATTTTATATCCTTTGTTATTTTCAAGCTTAGAACGAAGATTATATGTTTCCGAACAGTAGTAGCGAATTTGTTTGCGTTTATATTTTGCATGCTAGAAAATGTTTAATTTTTGTGGTTTTGATAAGAAATGTAATTATTGAAACTCACCTCGCCGGGACGGTGCTTAGTGTGTCCGTCTTTTTTAAATTTAGATATGTATTTGTATACTCTAATAAATATTACTCTAATTCTTATTCTTTCGTGAAGAATAAATAAATAAATGATAACTTACACCGGTCATTTCCATACTCAGCGTAGGTTTCTGCCAATTTTCGCCTCTCCCTGTGGCGAGCATCGTTGCCTTGAGATATCAAGGCTTTTTCATTACTGGCCTCTTATGACTTCTACGAGAAGAGAGAGGTGACCTATTCTTACACTGCTATCACGTATATTTTCAGACATCTGCCTAATAAAGTTCTATGCTGAACATGTATTTCTGGAGGTTTGCCCATACTAACCATATTGAGCAAGCGGGTCTTTGAGCGGATTAACAATAACCCTCGCACTAATGATACTGCTCCCTATCCCTATCTCTATATATAGTGAGATTAGAGTTCGTCAAATTTCGTTTATTTTTCACCATAAATCTGTTGTCAGAGCCACGTTTGGGAGCTAGCAGGGTGCACCGAGCGCAGAAGAGGTTGGCGATTGAAGAAAAAGATGATAAATTCCAGATTAAGACTCTTTTAATTAATATTTTTATTATAATAAATATCAGTAATAATTGAATAATAATGCAGAGTACAAATATATTCTCAATCACGAGCAAAATGGATATTTGGTAACTTATGATGTTTACTATTTGCATTAGAATTCCTCGCTTAAACTTTCGAATTGTGCACTATCAAACGGAAACTGAGTGGATCTGTGGCTTTTAGCATATCAGTGAGCTCAAAGGAGATCGAATTATATTTTACCATTCGGAATTAATGATTTATTCGATGATCTGCATAGCTGTCGCCTGTCATTAGTCTACATATTTTTACGGTCTGGATTTTATGCAAATACGACTTGACAAATGTCTAATAAATGTAGGTTCAGCATTCAACCGAAATGATTGGAATCCATGTCTGACAGACTATTCTCTAGAACCTATAACAGTCTTGTACGTGGAAGAGCTCAGTGGAGGCTTTTGCTGCTGTTCGAATGGGTCGGCTTGATTGAGGTTGCACCACAGAGTTCCAGTGTGAAGAAGATCCATCTTTTGATTCTGTGTTTAGTTTGGTGAGTGCCTCCTCTTCCTCCTTCGCACTTCCACCCTTCCCATAAATTATTTTAAGGCTGAAAATGCACCTGCAGCACCTTTGGTGTTGCAGATGTACGTGGGAATTGGTAGTCACTTGCCAGCAGGTGAACCGCTTGCTAGCTTGCACCCTTTCCCTTAAAAACGAAAATTCTAGAGCCACTTTTGTTAGTGGATGGTTCGAATTTGAATAAAGCATAAATTTAATCTTAATTGTCACCCCGTCTTTCTCTATCTGTGACGTAAAAATTGCATTTTATTTTAGATATGGACCTATATTTAACAGTAGACAGGTTGTCAATGAAAACTAAGTATAAATATAACTTTTTATCAAAATCTCCAAGACTAAAGAGTGTCAATAACACTTGCAGTCTAGGTACAAAATTTACTTTTTTCATGCACTCTATGCCAACTTAGACAAATTCAAGTTACGCTGTCTTTAATTAATTTTTTAATCAAGCGCCTCTTACTCTAACATTGATATTTGATAAAAGACTGAAAAGTTTCACGTTATATTTTATATATTATTTCAATTACCATTGAACGTACCTGTACAGGGACAAATTTACTACACAAAATGGCGACAGCTGAAAAGGATCGGGCTCAATTAGAGAAAACACGTGACTTATCCTAAGAAATATATCACAATATGACTTGAAAAATACTGAGAAATTACTGTTCTGGAATTGAGTTAAATAATAAATACTGGTTTTTTGCTCGTCTGTTTAATTAATTGCCAACATGGGACAGGATTCCCGTAATTAATTGAATTGCTATGTAATATTTCTAAATGGAAAACTTAATTTAATACATCTACTTAATTACTAAACTTTATTAAAAAGAAAATAGTATTGATGATTTTGTATATAAGCAGTTTTTAAACTTAGAAAATAATGTTAAATTTTAAGTTGTGTTCAAAAGGTGAAGTTATGAAACAAAATTATGTTTATTTTTATGAATTGTTTATATGAATATTGTTTATTTACAGAGATATATAACCATCCAGTTGTAAGCCTTCACATAAAATTAATAACATTATTAATATGAAAAAATAGAAACACTTTCAGCATTTTACTCTTAAATGTTCCATGTGAAGCTTTTGGCAGAAAACTGCAAAGTCGTCCGTCTAATAACTCATGCACTTCAAATATTGTTAGAAATGTACATCATAGGGATATAATTAACCAGATCCGTGATAGGCAAAGCATCTACGGTTTTGTGACCACCAACCCCTATGCCAAGCGTTTACGACAAATCGTGCCGGCATTAAGCAAAGCCCATTTCCAGCACTCGACTGTTTATTATTCTTGTTAACCAATCGTTAAAGAAGGCAAAGTAGGCACATGAACGCCTCAGTTATTGGACAGTCATTTTATATACTGTTTTCTAATTTTTAATCTAATGACTACATTATTTTAAAGCAGATGGAAGTATGTCACTTCGAGAAATCTAAATTTGATCCTTCGCTGCAGGCGAAGCTTAGAGTTGCTCTATGGGTTATTAATAGGGCTATGCTCGGTAAATCTGAAATGATGTTGTTCGGAGCAGAACTAGTAACTGACATAGCCTCAAGGATCATCAACTCGAAGTGTGAATAGATCGGTCACATAGGTAACACATCTGGTATCGGTATTAGTGTTTTACATGTTCTTATGAAGACGATTATTGTTACTTTTTGCCATAATGTTCTTAATAAGTTGCATTAAAACGTGTATATTTATGATTGAACATAAAATGAAATCATAAAACTTTTGTAGCCTTGACCCATAAATCTCGGAAGACAGACTCGGTAGGTTTATGCCACAGCTGGTTATCGCTGTGTATGTGTAATAAGCGAACGTGTAATTTTGGTCATGTATATGTTTTGATAGTTTGTTATTCCAAGAAAATAGTGGTATACACAAGGCCTTCTCATTCCTCATTTATGAGTACATTGGTAAGTATAAATTATTAACACGAGGTTTTGAGAATTATATACATTTAGTTTTATTGCCATTTAAAAGCAAGTTATTATTATATTATATTAAGCGTTAAACTTATTAGCTATGATCAACATAGCATTATTTGTCTTATGTTGTAAGGAGATTGATTTTAAAACTTAATGAAGCATAATCAAGCAAGTCATAAATGTAAGTAAGAAAAAGAAATGGGTCGAGAAACGAGCCTTGCGGAAATCCTGTTATAACAGTCGACCTGGAAGAACTCGCACCATTGACGACAACTACTGAAAGACACAAGAGCAAAAATATGTATGAAAGATAAAAAAGGAAAACTATTGCACGAGATGTACCCTATCTCATGCAGTCGAGGTTGACATTTAGAGAAAAACATTATCATCATTATCGTCACAAACCTTTTAAAGTCCACTAGAGTAGAAGTAGACTCAGAAAGAATTCGTAGAAGCATGCAATTCGTAGTAGATTGGACGTTCGACCAATGGAAGTCTGTCCTCTTCTCCGAAGAGACTAGGGTATGCCTTTTCTGCAATGATAGGCGTAGAAGAGTGTACAGGAGACAGGAGGAACGGTACTCACAGGCCTGCTTTGAAGAAACCGTCAGCTTCAGAGGAGGATCCTGCATGTCTCTGCGTGGTCTCGGGCAAACTGAAGTCTGACTCGCTTATGCTCTGCTGTCAATTTTGGTAGGGTACAATAAATAAGTTAAGAGTATTATTCGCTTGAAGTCAAAATTTCAAAAGGTGCGATTTTTTTTACGCCGAGTGTATATCGTAGGAGGCGATTAAGGGTTCTGGTAAATGGCGGATTATCCATATAAAAAAATCACTATAAACCGGACACCATAAGGACACATGTGATTGACAAATCCTATTCCTTTTCTATATGTAAGCTTTTACCGTTAAGCGTGGTTCCAAGAAAACTGTTGCGTAAGCGTGTAAACAATGAATAAATTTCTTTGTCAAAACAATCAGAAACTAAACCCGGTCTTCGTCACAGCGTCTTAGTCCAATACGCACTTCTGTGCATTTTATTTTAATGGAATATTTCACCGCTTTTGTTCTGTTCTTCCGGTGGATCCCTTTCACTAGGACTGAGACTTTACCATGCTTTCTTTGCTTCCGCGATGAAGGTTAAGTCTAAAGTATTGGATAGAATTTTAAATGTATACGTTGTTTATACTATGCACGGAAGCAAGGAAAGCAGGAAATACAATATGAGAAACCTCTCTAACACGGTCATTTCATAATGTGCGGATAGCTTGAGTCCAGATGGATGAGTTCGAAGATAAATATTTTTTTTATGAAGGTTAATCATTAAATTGATATGAAATTTGTAAACTACGTAAATAAATAGTTAAAACGTGTTTAATATTTCATTCGTGTTGTATTGATTACTGATACCTAAGAAGAGAATTATCAAAACATTCGCACAGAATCAAACAAGCGCACCATCGTTAATCATCAACACTTTTATTGCCTAGCTATACACACTATCGTCTGTACTCATTTATCAGGCGTTGTATTAAGTGGACATCTAGTGAATTGCCACCACTCCAATTTATTTGACTGTTTCTGAATAAATAATGAAATGTTTATTATTGATGAAGTGAGAAACAACCGCACAATGTAGCTCAGTAGTCGGCGAACCCGAATGCAGCGTTGTAAGTTCAACTCCTGGGTTCGAAAGTAAGTTGAAGGCATTATAAGTGCAATATAAAAATTTTATTTTGGGTTTCTGTAGTTGCATCTGATACTACTCGTATCTTTGATCTTATAAGGGAACCTGCGACATAGCAGACTTTGGGGGAAGGATTCGCATTGACCGCTCTCTTTACCCTCCGAAACCGAGGAGTTGCGGGGGCCAGATCTGCCGCTGGAAGTCTGAGGCGAGTGCTCACTCTCCTGACCTCCAAGGCTCAGGAATAGGGGAGGAAGAAGGGGGAGGGAAGGTAATGGAGGGTGTAAACAAAAACCTGAGCCATGGATCTAAGTTTAAACACACTATCGTCGCTATGTAGAGTATGTACGTTTCCGTTGCCATAGTTTCTTTAGTCATTATTGTAATTATATCCATTGAACTATTTGTTTTGCATTAATGAATTACGCTAGCGCCCTGTTGCGTTAATGTCAACAGTGAACTGTTTTTCCTCAATTAAAACGTGTCTTGTACTAGCGAAGTCGAGGAAAATGTATGTATTGAAATCGTTGCGACGGTTCCTTATTATTGGAAATATTTTACTTATGTTCAGAAATATATCGTTCAGCGGAAACAGGTTGCGTGTTATAATGTGCTTGTCGTTATTGGTCGAGTTTATAATAACTGTCAGTAATGCCGCAATATGCGGGTATTATAATGTATTTTTTCACTTTAGCGATATCATCTATTTATATATGTCTCTTGGAAATTCATTAGTTTACATAATGTTATCATGTTATCATTCAAAGAGATTTAAAAAACTATTAATATGTTTTAATACCAATAACAATTATTTTGTAAAAGATAATATGTATTTAACAGACTTTGATAAGAAAATCAAGGTAATGCAATTCATTCTGATTGCTTTTATTTCTTTGAACGTAGTATTGACAGTGTTAAGTTCAAGATATCTTCAACTACACGGACTTGTTTTCTTTATTCCTATTATATTACAAATAAACGCCGTAGTCTGTGACATTCGATACTTTTATGAATATTTATTGCTGTATGCCCTATTATACTTAATGTCGGCCCAACTAGAGTCCATTATCAGATCTGTAGCCAAAGATAAGACGTCTGTTTCTTCGATATTGGTACCACGGAAGATCTTAACCGAATTATCTGACATAGTAAACAGCCAACAAATTAACCATATTGGACAATGGTCTCTTGCATATACGAATCTTGCAGAGGGTACAAAACTCTTTAATAATATCTTCGGGGTGCAGGTCAGTCTATTCAATTGACGAAGCAATGCCTTTAGAATACGTAGAATTCACAATAGTGAACGATTTTTTTAAAATTTGCAGATAACATTTATGTTGATCACGGCAATTTCTTACATCAGTATATTTCTATATACTATAGCGACTTTGAGCATACACGTAAGTTTAGTTTACTTGCATAGGCCTTTTTAGGCTATTTCACCTTTGTTTTTGGTTCTGTTAATAAGATATTAAAATAATTTAATCGATAGTTGAAAATGAATTAAGCAGATATACTTATATTAAAAAAAAAAATCGGTTTCTTTTGTTTTCAGGGCAGTAACGAAACGATGACATTGATTAAGTATGGAATTAAAGTGGTTTTACTTCACATATACATTTTAGTTTTATCCAAAGCAGCACAGAGAATTCACAATAATGTTGCCACCTTAAGACGTCGTCTTGGCAGGCTCTTAATTCAATCGCTTACAAGTGAGTGTATTTATTAAATATGATCTAAATTAAATAGTATTTTAAATAATAATCTTTATTAATCTTTTAAATATATTGAATTTAGTGCCACGAGTGTTACCATAACTAACACAGATCTTCTAGCTCTTCTTAATTTTCCCGGTAATGTAACATAATGTAGAATCTATGTCAGAATCACGTATACTACCAAAGACTAATGTTTGTGTTACCAAAATATTGGCTTCGGCTAGGCTCGAATTTAGGATTTATAGCCAAATAATCCAATAAGCTAAACAAATGACTCAGTTATCAGTCGACTAACTCAGAAGAGTAGAGTTGTTTGAGCTGTCAAGCATAAACTAAGGCTCATAATGTGAGGACTACGATCGGAGCTGGATTAACCTTAAGGCCAAGTACTGTCCTCGGGACCAGCGTCGCGTAGGTGCTCTGTGGTTCGTGATTTTTTTGAATATTCTGTAAAGTAACTTCATTTATTGTTTTAATAATATTAAACTCCAAATTCTGAGCTATTACATTCAAATTTCATAATGAACATATTGGCACTCAACATAATGTTGGCAAAGGAATTCGACAGAGTAAATGCGGACGCTTTCTTTATTTAGCCAGATATAGTAACGGAGACATGCGAAAATCATCCTATTTGTCAACAAAATTTAAGATAAAATTGTAAAAACCTTGAGAAAATCTTTCGGTCAAAAAAAATTTGTTTGAGAGGAGGCCTTTACCCAGCAGTCAGAATATACAGGCTGCTACTTTAGTAATACTCTAGTTCATAGTTCATGATAGTAAAGAAAAAACCTGATAGAAGATAGTGTAGCTTTTATAAACTCTGGTTTAATTTCCTCGGATTCATTTATAAATTATAATTTCCCATACCCTTCATAAAGCTTTTTAATTACATCATTAAATCTTCCCCGAAATCTTCATTCCTAAAAAAAAAGTTGTGAGTTCGAAAACCATCCTTTATTTATAAACAATCTTGTAAAAGTGTAAAGGTTCGTTTACACCAAAATTTATTTTATTTTTCACTTGACGATATGAAATGACGAAGAAATATTTTTTTATAGCTATTCATACTAAGCAAGTAATCAAACTGATCTGGTGAAACTCCGCGCATATGTAGGAACTCTCAATCGTCTTAAAATGTCAACTCTGGGTATGCATTGTTGAAATTCCAAAAACGTTACTTCGTTAATTTTATTTGCATTACTCTTCTTCTTCTTTTTTTTGTATTTAGAACCTCTTTTGTACCGCCGAGAATACGTGTACACTAGGTGGTAACCGAGGAGAGCTTATGGTGGCGATAACTTCTCAGTGAAAATACTCGGAGAATATGTTTAAATGAAGTGATGATCTCTTTATTCATATCATAGTCATATCCTTGTCAAGCGAAAAAATTATACTCGCCCGCCTAAGAGGAATTCTTCGCGTGTAAATTAACCTCAGGACTCAACAATTGCACAAGTATTTAAATGAAAAGTACGTTGAAATTAAGTTGAAACTTTGGGAATTAAACGATAATCTCGTTTAATCCGTTAAAATTAGTTTAATTTCAGTGTCTAGTATTCGCGTAAGTATATGAAATAAACATGAAACCTAAACTTTAAACATGAATTTACTACAATCCACACAAATGTTTATTCTTCAAATTTTCACATTTTCGAAGTCCTGAAAAATTTAGTGGAAATTTATTACAACGTAGGGAACATGTGTATGTTTTTTAATTTAAAAAGAGAGGTTTTCGTAAATACTTTGTGCAATATGTCTGTCTCTTACCTTAACCTTAACCATAACAGCCTGTGAATAGTCTATTGCAGGAGATAGGGCTCTCCAATAAGGGGGATTTGCTAAAATCACCAACCTCGACACGTGGATCGCAGTACCAGACACCTCGCACCCCAGACGCTACTGTTCGTTGTCGGTCTGCTTAGTTTGGTATTTGGTTTATGAAGATGTTTATCCAGCCATGTATCGGTAGCCATTGTGATTTATGTCTTTTCCAAGATTTCCAAAGCCCATTGAGCAACTTTCACAGTGCCTGCAGTGAAAGACCTCGCCTCGGTTCCGTTAGTCATCACTGGCAACAAGCACTGATATAGGTATAATATGCTTTTGAGGTGTTGTGGTATACTTGACTCAAAGATGTGACGTAGTTATCCGAACGCAGTGCATCGACATGCAATGTGTTGCACTATGTATGATATTAAATTAATGCACAGGTACAGCTTATTGGTATTAATGATGTAAAACTTGACAATAATTGAAATTTTTTAATTTCGATCGAATCCAGGTCATTCGTGTACTATTGAATTAAAGAGCCAGCGAGCGTCCTGTTCACGGCTTATATCATTATTATCATTTTAGCCTATCACAAGTCCACTACTGACCATAGGCGTCCCGCAAAGGTAGGGGCTGATATATTTGTATATATTCGTTGGTTTTATTTTTATTTACTGTCTATCACGCACAATTTAATAAGTTAATGTGAACCGTGTTGGTGCCAAGCGGTGGCTTTTGCTGTTGCTCGAATAGGCCGGCTCGACCGGGTTGGTTCCACGGCCGCGCAGAATACCGGCGTGAAGCATTTCATGCTTCTGCGTTTCGTTCGGTGTGTGAGATATTGCCAGGCCCACTACCCCTCTCCACATCTTCCCTTGCTTCTTTCACCTCACCTCCGGTGTTGCAGATGTACGTGTGCGACGTTACCGTCACTTACCATCAGGTGAACCGCTAGCTCGCTTGCCGCCTTTCCCATAAGAAAAAAGAATATTTTTTGTACCGCGGATATTCGTTAATAGTATAATAAATAAATAATAAATCACAAGGTTCTATAAACTAATTGCTTTACAATATGCATTTTAGTAATATGCGTTAAATAGAGGAATACCTTTAAACATGCCATTGTTTTTTTTACACCGTTGTTTTTAATTCCTTATGTTGTTTTCAGATGACGACGCTTATCAAGCTACAAAGGATTTTCTCCGACTTGTTACAAATCGTCAGATAAGAATACAAGCTTTCGGTTCCATTACCATAGACATGACCTTACCACCCTCTTGTATTCTTCTCTTCACGTCTTATACGGTGATTGCGTTACAATTCAACAATGTACTTTAGAGATTTATTATTATTATTAGTACATAATATAATAATAGCCTTTTAAGGTATCATTCTGTAACTATCGTACTTCGAGACATTTTTGTTTAATTTGGCTACTCATTATACGCGACTCGTATTACCTAGTATGGCCATAAACAATGTTACAATTCACAAAGGTTTGTTTTCTTTTCTGAATTCTAATTTGTAATGTGTTTAACGTGTAAGAAACATGTCCTTTTTATCGTGATTGCTAAATTACATTATGGAGAGGGGCGTTAAACAATGTAATATTACAAAGGTAAGGCAAAAAAATGTGCATACTTAGCAGCAGTCACCGTTAGTAATTTTAAGACGCTTAAAAATCTGGGCACCAGTTGCACTACCGACAAGTACAACAGTAACAATTTCTTTGTCGAAAACTATCAAAGATCGCCGCGAACCCGAGCTGGTAGGATTTGACGGGCTGTGAACGCTGTCAAAACCAAAATTCGACGAAACTCTTTAAGAAAACAAAAAAATATTATCGCGTTAAATGAAGTTTCCCACTAGGAACCTGTCCTTCTACTTTGACTACTACCGTTACCTGGGCTAGACAGATAACGGATTTTCTATTTACACGAATCAAAGTAGCCAAACGCGCATCCGAGACGAGAGTTAGAACGTGGCGGTAAATCCTGTCCCCGGTTTTGCTTCCTGAGATTGTCGTTGACTTCGGACAGAAATACTAGCATATGAAAATTATTGTAATCCTTTGTATTGCATGCATTCGAAATGACAAAGCATAACGCTGCATTGGAGTGCAGGGGATGTCTATAATAAAAATATGAGAACCTGTTGTGCGTGAGATGTCCGATAAGAATGAGGCATTTAAATTATGTAATTCCTGCACACTCTCTCCTAAATGTATCCTGAGAAACACCGAAAGATTGGCTACCATACGCCAGTCGTGTTATTAGAAATTTCTACTTTTTTATAAATTGCTTACTTTTTGTATTTTACTTACTACTACTAGTAGTAAGAATGATAGAAAAACAAAACAAAGAAGGAGAATTCAAAGAATTAAAAGGAGGCTTGCTAAATACTGGTACTTTATCTCTGCAAGTAACCTACTTCAAATCTAATACATGATAGTCCAATGGCGGTAGCGAGTAGCGGAGGTCAAAATTTAACTACTACGAGTTTTGTGAATTTCAGAAACATTTATACTGCAGTAAATATGCAGTAATCAGTGAAGATAATTAAACATATTTTTTTAAAATTGATCCGCCGTTGCTTCTTTTTTAGGCTATACTTGTTCCTAAAGTTCGTGCGCTACATTTCATTTTTCTTTATCCGTATTAATATAAGCATTCAGGAAACAAATGTACTTTTACTTATGGGTACTATACTTTTATTTTTCTATGGGTAAGCGGCAAACGAGCAAGTGATTCATATGATGGCAAATGATTACCGTCGCCCATGTACAGCTGCCACACCAGAGATGCTGCAGTTGCGTTGCCGGCCTTTAAGGGTATTTGGGAGATGGGAGGCAGGATGAGGAGGGGGATGGGAGGAGGAGTGGGCCTCCGGTTACCTCACTCACCGAACGAAACGCAGAAGCACAAGATGCTTCTACTTCACACCGGTATTCTGCGATGTCGTGGTACCAAACTGGTCGAGCCGGCCCATTCGAGCAGCAGCGAGAGCCACCGCTTGGCTCTACCACGTTGTATACTTCATTTTATATAATAATTGAATTTGTAGTAAGCGGGTTATGGGTTAACTGATGTAAGGCGGTGTATTCCATATCTTTCTTCAAATGTCAATCTCGCCCTCCTTGCCTATGGTCGGCATACCATCCAAAATTGCCGAACCGAAATACCAGAGACAAGTGATCATCATAACTAGTGCGAGGATACCGGAACTCCGCCCATCAACCCCAAGCGGGTTAGCCAATCAACGTAAAAAATATAAGCAAACCTTTCACGAAATACTTACTGGCGCTATCTAGGAGAGGCCAATATTCAGTAAAAAAAGTAAAGTAAAGTAGCCGCCTGTAAATGCATCCTTCTCGAATATCTGATAGGGGTTTGGAAGAATGGTCCGCCTCGCTGCTCTTGTGCTGGTTGGCGAACTTCACATGTACTCAAATTAATTAGTTTTATTTTTTACCCAGGTCACTAGCGCACTATGAAACTTAAGCGAGTCGCGCTGACCACCCGGCTTAATTTTTTAAATATTAGTATAAATTTCACATATTTTATTATATTTGTATAAAATGAAATTATACTAAATTTAAAAAGGCGTGAAAATAAAGGCTGCAGTTTTAATGATATAAATTGAAATCTACGAAATCGCGCGTTTTTTTTTAATAACTCTGTAATCTAAGAAATACTTTAAAAGCACAAAAACGAGAAGAGAGTTGTTTGGTTGAAGTGATACTGAAAATATACAACTTAATTTGTAATTGAAGCTTTCGTCCAAATTACTTCTAATAAAAAAAATTAGAAACAAGTTGGAGGACTGGCGTTCGTCTTTTTGAAGGGAGTAACTTTTAATTAATCTTATTAAGCTAAATTCAAATTTAAATAAAATACGTAAGTAATATATTACTAAGGGTATAACTTTTATTTCTTTAATTTCGTAGCTGGTTACACTTCAGGAAAATGTTTAAAATATGCTAAACATTATTTTGTAGTAGGACACATCATTGACGAACGAACATAAACTCATGCATAAACTCAGATGCAGAACAATGACATCATTATCCTATTTTTATCCGACCTTTTAGGATATTTGGGAAGTGGGAGAGAGGATCAGGAGGGGAATGGCGAAGAGGGCCTCCGGTTACGTCACTCAAAGAATGAAACGCCGAAACTACAGATGCGTCTAGTTCACCCCAGTATTCTGCGAGGTGGTGGTACTACTCCGTACTGAAAAATTTTGTTATTTTTACGCCGATTGATGACATTACGTGCTATGGTGTTTGTTTCAGAACTAAAACTTTAAATACCTACAAAACCCAGTTGGATTACAATGGAAAAATATAAAACTTAAGTAATGTTAAGTCAACAAAGATCAACTTTACACAGAAAAGAAATGAGAAGACGGAGGACCTCATTAGTGAACAGTTTCCTGAATGCACATACTCTGATTGTCACTTAGATTTTAAATATTTTTATATTCTAAATTAGACCTTACGTTACGTAATAACAGAGTTACAAATTTTAAAACATGTTATGTAGAGGAAAATATGAAATAATTACTACGGAGAAGTTTATAAAAGTGGATTGAAGTTTATCAAAAAATATTGCATTCCCGCACTGACTATTCGGATTCGCTTAATTCTTATTTCTTCGCGTAATTTTTTAATTAATTTCGAGTAATGGTTAATTTTTGCTTTATGTAAATAATCGATTCCCATCACTGTAGGTAGGAAACACGTACAATCCACCTGATGGTAAGTGGCTACTGCAGCCCATAGGCTGCGAAAACTTTAATTAAAGGAGGTTACATATGCGTTGTTACCACTGAGGATTAAGATGGAATACCTAACATCCTGTAATTAAACTGGCTCTCTTTATTTTTCGCACCGAAAGATAACAGTGGTTGCGCTGCTGATTGACAGCAAAAATAGGAAAGAGTATGATACCTCCCCAAAACGCTTCTAGATAAAGCAGGCTCCTACCACATCGTAAACGTAGGCAACGAACTGAAAAACGAACGAAAAGGAGACCGGATCAGGCACCGGGAGAAGAAGTCCGCGGGAGGGACGGTGCTGCTGGGAGCTTCCTTGTGGTGGAAACTGTCTATGACTGCCGCCAACCACATTTCGGCCACGGAGAGCGGCGCATCATAGTATCCACCGACACTGCTCTCCCGCCGCAAACCATCCCCATCACATCAGTGCTGTGGCGCCGCCAGAGGCGCTGAGAATATGATGAGTAGCGTATCGCGTCAAAATTCCTCTTCCTGCAAGAGCTGGCTGCTGAGAGCAGGAAGAGCAGTGCAAAGCAGCGACTCCTATCCTACCCCACAGTCCACCAACTCACATTCGAAGAGTACCTGGCAAGCCCACTCGGAGTGGCCTCCATGTCCAGTTGTCAGACCAACAATGTAAGTTTTTTAAAAAAATACGTATCTTAAAGTATAATTTCTATTATATATATATATTAAATATTAATTTAAAAAGCAGTTAAAATAAGTAAATTAATAAATCAAGAACATTATTGTTGTAGAATAACGTTAATAGAACACAATCAAGCAGGCCAATTAATTTGCGGTAGAGAGGATAAGACCACTATGAATCAAAGTGAATTTATTTGCCCGTGTTTCACGCCACATGGTACTGTACTGAAGTATTTAGTATTGCATTTACGATTATTTTAAACTTAAATTATCATAGTTAAATTTAAGATCGTTAAGAATATTCAGGGGATATTAAGACAATAAGATAGTTTGATAGAAGACCTAAAACACCTATTACTGTGGTAATTACGGCAAATCTTTCAATGTTATGTATCAAGGACATGTGAATTCTGTTAACCAGCACTGGGGTGGCTAGAAGAGAACTTCTCGACTCCAGAACTCTCTCAAAAATGAGAAGTCCTTTTATCTTAACTTATGCCAATCGTCGTTAACAAGAAAGCGGTGAATTAAAGTGGAAACAACACATGATTTATGTAGAATATTTGCCTATGTTTACCACATTGAGCTGGCGGATATGTGATTTGTATATTTTCTCACTCTTTTCACTCAAAGTGATAGACACAAATTACAGATTTCCATTTGGCACGACTTAGGGTATCGAAACACCAAACGGGCTTCTGCAATCCACTGCCTCTTCTGCAAATATCTTTTAAATAACATCACATCTATATGAAATGTGTAATACAGCTGTAAAGTTATTCTTTTAATTGATTAATGGTACACAGGAATAATTAAATATACGAAAATATGTTTGTATACCATTCTCCAATTACTTGCTAATAATACAGCTACTACTAAGAGAATGATAAATTTCTGAATTAATAAGTAATGCTGGGAATATTCCGAGAAATGAATTTTTCGCCTTGTAATTAATCAAAGGGGCTTTATTTGTCCAGCAAAGATTATTGTCGAGAAGGCTCTTTGCAATTTTGTGTCAGATTACCGTCTACTCGAAAACTGGCATTAATTTACAGGACAATAAAATGTCTCTACAGTTTTTAATTATTTTACATTTTTTTTTATTTATTTATGTACACACAAAAAGGCATGAAAACATTAAAACTTATTATTAGTACAAGGGTACTACTTATTCCATACATTGAAATTTCTTCCAGCAGACCCTAACAGGAAATTTTATTGAAATGGCAAACTTAGTGCGTACTTTTCTAATAAATAATATGTATACAATTAAATAAATAAAATTACATATAATTAAATAATATACATAGATATATTTAAATAAATATATATAATTATATATACATACATACATGCACACACATTCGTAAATGTGTATACATACATATAATATACATTCCATTAACACGAAGCTAAGTAGTGGTCCTTTACACGTTTCTTAAATAAAACTATAGTTTCGGAATCTCTTATGGTGGGTGGTAGTGAGTTCCACAACCTGTTCATGGACTGCAAAGGAATAGGAATAAAAAGTGGAATTATGGATACGATAATTAAGGAGAGTCCTGACATCCGATCTGCATGGCACATCTGGAGGGTGAACGAAGGAAAATAGGTTCCTGAGGTATGACGGAGAGGATGGGTTGTGCAAGATGTTATAAAGGAGATATAATAATCGAGTGTTCCTGCGAAATCGAATTGGAGCCACTTGAGGGTCTTGCGAAACTGAGATATTCGGTCAAATTTCTTGAGTCCGAAGATGAAACGGATTGACAGATTTTGCGAGCGTTTAAGTTTATTTAGTAGCTCCTCACATCCAAATAGCAGGCATCAGCATAATCTAGTATGGGCTGAATAAGAGTAAGCGCTAGTGTGATTTTAGTTTTGAATTTTATTAGATTATCAGCGTGTTATTGAGTGTTGATGGTGATTTCACAATACTCTGTGTTGATTTGGCCACGGGGGCATATTTTGGTTAATAATTAGTTGTTTTTAACGTAGCACATATTATAGTACTGAATGTGAAACATAAAGGCACTTGTTAAATTTCATCTTTCACCCGAATTCATATTGAGCTGTAATGATATTTATTAACTTAATACCTTGTATTTTTTCCTTCTATGATTATCCCTTTACATAGTAATCATTCTATCTATTCATTTAAATTGTTTTGTAAGCGTATGCAATTAAATGCGGTGTGATGGAAGGCCCCATCTTTGCCAAGGAGTCCTCATCTAAGTAAGTATCATCTATCTATTACCTATTTCAGCCGATAATCAGCAGTGCAACCACTGTTGAGTTTCACTGTTGAAAGGTATACTGAGCGAGTATAATTACAGGATATGAGATATTCCATCTTAGTCCTCGAGGGAGACAGCTCATGTGTAACCTTCTTCAATCAATGTTTTTTACTGGCGATCATGGGCCGCAGAGTGTAGTGTTTATTTTACGTCAATTTTCGAACCCAACTCCAGGTCGTCTTCATGTTTCCATTATTTAGACACACATTGACAGATTTTTGAGAACCATAATGATCTATTACTCATTAACTTATTTTTTTCTAGTTTCTTTTTTTTGTTTATCTCTCTATATTGTTATCATCCTACCCAATCTTTAATATTAATATCCTATACTTTAAGAGAGCAATTCTGGTATATAAATATGCGGATATATACACAAATATATATAAATTTAATAACTAACTATAAAAAACTAATTATTTTTATTTGTGAGAAATTAATTGTTACAGGGTCAACCCTGATGATGAAAATAATAAATATATACAATTAAATTAATAGCAGTTACTTAACAAAAGATGGCACTGTTATTAGAAATTAATATAAACAATTTAGAACGAGGTCGAGCCAAGCGGGGGCTTTTGCTGCTGCTCGAATGGGCCGGCTCGACCGGTGCAGTGCAGCAGGCTTCGCAGAATACCGGGGAGTTAGAGACATCTTGTGCTTCTACATTTCGTTTGGTGAGTGAGGTACCGGAGGGCCACTCCCCCTTCCCTAATCTTCCGCCCCATCATCTCTACCATCTCCTAAATATTCCAAGGGCGGCAACGCCAGGTGCGTTGCAGTTGCCAGGTGCAGCTCCTCTGGGGATGCAGATGTACTTGGGCGACGGTAATCACTTCCTATCGGGTGTGCCGCTTGCTAGTTTCCTTCCTTTACAATAAAAATATAATTACGCCGGAAAGTTATCTCATTACCAAAGTTAACTCGAAAGACGATGAGCGTAGCTCGGTCACTCAAGTGTTGTATTCAATTCTATCTATCCTATCAATTTCCTTTTGTTATTTATATTATTATCAATATTTTAAATTTAAACAAAGTAAATATTTCTAATTGCAGACAGTGATTGTCCATGTGCAATGTTTGTATGTACTGCCTCCGCGACAAATTACGTACAGTGGAAGGTAACGACTCTTTAAGAAGAAGACAAGACAAGACAATTGCTGACAGCCTTATTTAAGTTTATACCGGGTGACTTTTCTATCGTTCTGGAAACTAGGAAAACCAGTGGTATTTTGATTATTGAAACGATTGTTAATATTAGTATTTAAGAAACAGTAATTATTTTTTGAAATTCATAGTCGTAATTCTAAAAGAATCAAAGATCCGCGGTAATAGTGCAGTACTAAATTATATGACGTAGGCTCACACTTAAAACCATGATAACTTCCTTCTAGTGTCGTACGCGCATGAAGTTACATATACCCGACATAGCCGTAAGGATCAGCAAGCTAAAGTGGCAATGGGCCGGCCACATAGCTCGCAGAACGCATAACCGTTGGGTAAGAAAGTTTTTCTAGTGACAACAACGTACAGGCAAATGCATTGTGGAACGGGAAAGTCGATGGATGCAAGGGGCTCAGGACCGTGTTTTAAGGCCAACTTTGGTCCTCCTAAGCCTCCTAGCCAATGTTCAACAGTGCACTTGCGGAGGTAAATGACAACAATATAAGAGGATAAACAGAACAAGAAAGTAGAAGATGATAAGTTAATGAGTAACAAGTACAGATTTGGCTACTCCAATGGTTCATTAACGTATTCGAACTGAATAATTTTGTATGACAATTGTAAGCAGAAACTGGTACTCAAACATTAAATTATTATATTTATATATTACGTTGATATCTTTCTTCCCGCAAGGAACTCAATTCCTTAAATTATTTATTTACTATTTATTAGATTGTAAATTCGCCTAACTGTAACGGACAGCAGCGTCTTTAAAGTGCAAGAGCCTAGCGTGAACGTATTAACAGAAAGGCTAATGTGAAATAAAGAATACGTTTCATTATTTACCCGTAAATGAAAGAATAAGTGTATTAAAACTTTTAATGTTCTACATTATTTCAAATATCTTTGGCCTTTACTGATCAAAATAGTATAGAAAAGTCAATTACTTTAGATATTCCTAAACGAGAAGAAGAGAAATCAATCTTCTACGATCAGATTTATCAATTACGTTTAGCTACGGTTTTTTATCCTATTAGCTTGAGGGGCACTCCGCATCAAATTGAAATGTGATTCCTTTCTCCCTATAAGCTTAAAGAAAATTTTTTCTCCCTTATGGTAATACTAATATTATAAATGCGAAAGTAAAATTTTCTGTTACATTTCCTCGGCTAAACCGCAAAACCGATTATAATGAAATTCGGTATGGAGATTGGCCATGGGCACTACTATTTTTTCTTATAGGAAAAGGGCAAACGAGTCAGCGGCTCATCTAATGGTATGTGATTACCGACGTCCACGTACATCTGTCACACAAGAGATATATTACTACGATTTATTACGTTGAATATGCTGGATCGACTAAAACCTCCAAGGTAGATACGCTGTTGGCCTAGTGGCCTTTACAGCTTCAGCGGTAGAGAGACGCGAGTAGAAGGCCCGCAAGTTAATCACCAGAGAAGCTGCAGTTGCCAGCCTTTAAGGAAATTTGGCGAGAGGGTGTGGAGGGAGAGAGGACGGAGAGGTGAAGGGTGAAAAATATGAAATCTTTTGATTGCAGGAGCAGATACGTCTAAGGTATGAGATTACATAGTAAATACTATTACGATTGAATGTTTTATACCATCCAATCTCATGGTAGATTTTTAAAAAACCTTTACATAAGAAAATACCGGAATCAGATATACAGAATAAAAACAACCGGAAAAAAAATCTTTTTTTGTTAAAAATATCTGACCTTGTGAGATTTTCTATAAAAATGTCGAGTCTTTCGGGTTAATTTTCATACATGCCGATGAAAGCGAAACGCCTCAAATGATTTTTCCTTCGTCACCTGGTATTCCTCTTTGACGACTTTACGTCACTTACGACTTTTACGTTAATAATCTATTTGGACGCTATTTTGCTAGACTATTGTATACTACGCGCTTATTAACCTATGGGAACGAGCATTTTTGTTCACGAAGGCTATAAAATAATATGTGGCTTACGCTTATCACAAAACAGTTACGGTTTCTAGGTATGTGCCTACTCGATATACTCGTATGTAAATTAGCACTATCTGCGTTGCGATATCAATCCGAAATTCCGAATCTGCGTTGTGCTGAATATCGAGAACTTGAACTGTTGCATACTCGTAGGCTTTAATCGGTTTATAGTCGGCGCTGGTTGCTTCTCCAAGCAAGAACTATTTATTCCAGCATACTCGGTGCAAAATCCTGACCCGTGAACCGTTTATGTGATTCAAGATAAAAAGATTCGTGTATTCACAATTATTTTATAATAAAGAGACGTTATATATTCTCAAACCAACCGAAAAAATGTTTCGAACGCATCGGCAGTAATATTTACATTTTTTAGTTTACTTACATTTCACTACATTGCCAAAAGTTGTAAAAGGGACAACGTAATTATTATAATAATTAGAACAAAAAGGACAACTAGTGTTTGTCCTTTGGGTTTAAGCGTTTGCCAACGTCACGCAGGCCAGCCAATCATCACACGTTTGACATAGACCAACAAAATCTACGTCACACAAGGAACAAAGGGGACGAAGTAACTACATTTTTATTCGAAAACTAGATAGATAAACAATTAAATTATTACAATAAACGAATAATATATTTTAACAGACACATGCTAAATATCTATGCTTGTTGTATAAATAAATAATGACATATAAAACATAAGCCTTAAAAAAATATTAAATCTTCAAAGGTAAATGTACATCGTTGTAAGTATTAATTGGAAGATAAACTATGAAGGTTTAAATTTTTAAGAAGTAAATAATAACATCTCGTCATACATTAGATTTGATTATTTAGTACACTAAAAATCCATATCATTTTAAATGCCTATTATAAAACTGTTCCCAGGCTAAATCTGTACACTGAAAACTTTGAATTTTTTTATTGCGTATCATATAGTAGCCAAAACATTTATTTTTATTTATCTGTTTGTCTGTCTGTCCCTTTGAACACAACAACAAGAACTACTGAATGGGTTTTGATGAAACTTAGCATGATATTATACCCTGCTGTACACTGGAATAACATTTCGTGGCTATCCAATCATGTTCGCTTCTTTGTTGACGAACAACAGCAATCCTTTCTGTTCGTTAAGTCGTTGTTGTGTTAAGTGTTCCTTTCTGTCCGGCGTACTAGTTCATTAGATGGAAACCTAAAACAATAACGACTTTATTATAAATAAATCGATAACACTTACCAAAATAAATTGCTCTTTATAAATTTGTTGGTATTTGTGTCAACGTGACGAAGTTTAACGATTGGTTAACACCTCAGTACATTGTTACAGTATTATAACTATAAAATAGGTGCTATAGTTTTTTTTTCAAACGAATTATTTTAATGTAGCTATTTAATATTATATTCTATATTTATGTCTGTCAATGTAATAACATCCCAAAGATAACTCGATAACCTTTCTCTAGACAGCGTGATAGCAAAATTTTAGAAAAGGCAGGTGTAGTTTGACGGCTCGTAGGCCCAGTGGCTGAGCGTTTAGCAGCAACGCAGAGTGTCACGCTTTCGATTCCCACACGGAACAAGTATACAACGAACAACGATAACATTTTTATTTTAAATCTAAATAAACAAATGTTCACGGCTAATAATTGTTGTAACGATGGGTTTTCATTGTGAAAAGTTGATTAAATTGTAAAATTATTGTGCTGAGCCGTGATAACTTAGTGGACAGAGCGTTTGTTTTAATGTCATAGTATATGTGTGACCTGGGTTCGATCCCCGGTGCAAACAACACTAAAATTGGTAGTAGTAAATTTAAATGCCGAATTCACCACGTGCTCGGCGGTGAACGAAACCATCGTGATACTGCATATGTGTCAATTAACATTTTTTTTCGAGGACATATGAAGTCACACGGCACGGCACGGCTCCAATATCTATAAAAAAAATTACGGAGGCCTTTGCCCAGCATTGAACATTTACAGCCTAGTACTTACTTTCTTTATTGTGCTCGAGGTTAAGAAACTGATTGACCAAGATATATTATACTTATAATTTTTAACCAAGCGCCGTGATTGTGCTGATCGCGTCAAGGTCCTCGCTTTAATATTGTTATACCTATTCGAGCCCAGTGTAGGTTATCGTGACCTACTCGTAGGTTCGAAGCAATTTACACAGGATTTACCATTTCCTTGGCGGTAAAGGAAAACATTCTGAGGAAACCTGCTAGTCCGAGAAATAATAATCTGTCTACCCACATAGGAACAGCGTGGGAGACCCTTCTCGGCTCTAAAATTCGGATAGTTTTTGCCCAGCGGTGAGACATTTAGAGGCCGTGTGGGTGTGACTTTACCTTTAGTAATATTTTTAATCGCACCCCACAGGTATATTTACAATAGATTTTCTATTGTGGCAACACGTCAAGAAATAGTTAGCTATAGTAATGATTTTTACTCTATTAAATAGGATGAACCTGTTGAAAACGCTGTCGAGGGTGGTAAGTACGAACAAAACTTGAAGCCCAGATACTAAACTGTTATTAATAACCCGTAAAGCTAAGAAAATTTAACGTAAGAAATTAAAAAAACAATTCAAAGTGATTAGAATATTTATTATTTTCAAATGAAAAAGGTTTATTAATTAACATGATAAATTTCTTTTTAGAAGTACATCAAATTACTAATTTTATAATCCATAAATGTTTCAATATGTCGTAACCGTTTAGGAGGAGTAAGCAATTCAAGTTCAAAGGTTGGTACCTTGCTGTTTTTAGGCATTTTTTTGACATCTAAAACGGCCTATTTAATTAAATATAGTATGTGCACATTTAGCGATATTTACTAAACAGATTGTCAAATAAAATTGTACAAAAAAGATTGTCGGAAAGTTAAAATACCTTGGGAAAAGGCTAAATTCTACCTCTGCGACGGAGTATTTAATACTATGCAATGTTTGTCGGTGATAGCGAAGAATGTGAAGCAAAAATCGTATATTTTTAAAACCTACATGCAAAATAGCTTAATTGGACTGTGTCCTCTCTGATCTGGGTCACGGCTGTGAATTAATCGATAGTTTTATTTACCGGATACCTCGCTTTGAGTTTTTCTAAGCTTGCATACCTCAATTAATATAATCTTTCCATTACCAAGCTGTCATGAGAAAATATTTTGTCAACTCGTTAAATACTAATTGTTGGGGACAAACAAAATGGAGTTGATATGGCTTGGCTCAAATGACGTGCCTCTGTCCATTTGACCCACGAATGACAATAAAGATCTAAGGCAAACTATACAATCAAGCATTATGCCATTACTTACTTAAGCCTTTGAATATTTTGCAACGAGAAAAGACAATTAAAGGTCTGGAAGTCTAGAGGTCTCTAAATGAGACAAAGTATCCGATGTAAACATTTATCAATATTATAATCAAGTACAAAAAATGTCACAAACTAAGTGTGAACACTAAATGTTTCTATACTTGTATAAATACGTATTTATTACTATTTGAGCAAAAGTGTAAACGAAACAAGTTGGAAACAATTAAAATACAAATTTTTGACCATCTTTTATCAGTCCTGTTGAAAACTTGTATCCCAACTTGATGTTGATGTTGAGGATGATGTAAACGAAGGGCAAGAAAGTCTCGCTGCCAGTAATTGGGTCGCGTGTTCTCGTCATTACCTTACGAAACAAAGCCATGATTGCTACTTCTTTACTGTGGTAGATATTCTATTAGGGCGTGGTACTTCCCAAGTCACCCATAAAACGGAATTATTACCATGTACCAGAATAATATATTACTTTATACAAAGTAAGATTAAAATAAAATATCTACAAGTAAACTGAAGTTTAAGAAAGATTTTATAAATAAAAATGTTTATTTTGCGTTAGTTGATCTAACTATCATAAATTTGAGCAAATGTCAATCTATCGAAATTATATTATCATGAAAAATATCACATTCATATGTAAAAAATTCTGGCACCTCGCAACGCTCCGAATGAAAACGCTACAATATTTTAATATTACTCCAGAGAGCTTCCTCGCTTCATTCTGTGATCTTTAATCTCTTAATTTCTAGAGGGATGAGCAAACCCCCTTATTCACTCGCCCTACATTCTCGGAATACAAATTATACGTTGTTTGGTATACGTCTCAATGATTTGGTAAATAAAGTAATTTAGTAAATAGCGCAGACATAATTCAATGCATACTTTAACATCCATCATACTTCTTTTTTTGTCACGTAGGTAAAGGTGAAAACACCTGCCTGTAAGTAAAAGATTCCGTAACTTCTTGATAAACTTAAGTTTAAAATAAATAGCCCTCACATATTTACTCCTAGTAGAGAAACAGTTAACGCAATTGTAAATAACATTTTAGGTAATAGAGATGCTGATTCAGTTAATGGATATTAACCGGTTATATATAATCGTTATTCAGATACTCCTTGTCACATAAATCCTAACACTAATATTACTTAATATTAACCCTATGGTTTGAAGCTAATTTATGATCAAGACTTAAAAAACGATGTCTTGAAATATCGGATATCTTGAATATGGAAGGTATCTCCAAGAGTAGAGACCTATATTTTGTGCGGCCAATCAACCTGGTACCTGCTGGATGGGTTTCTGTTGTCTGCAGAGGCCTGAAATTGCTCACGGTACTGCATCATATACACTGCTAACAGATGCGGTCTGTACTTCTTCCATTTTCCTACACGAACGAACATCAAGTCAATCTTGAGAAGAAGTAGTAAAAAGACCAGAAAGTAGGATCGTATATATAGCGGCGGGACAATTTTATTTAGTAACTCAATTGATGTATATTTGTGACATTGAGTTGAGTTAGTGCCTTAAATTTTATTTTTGGGCAGACGATACAAAGTCGTTGCAGAAAGCGATTGTAATAAAGCCCACTGATTGTGCGATTCTTCCTTTAGCCTTGGCGGTACAGGCACACAAAATTATTGTTTGAACCACTTGCCTGGCCTAATTTGCGACAACAGCGCGCGGTCAAACATTCCAGTCGCAGTTCCTTTAATTTGGCGACCGTCTGTCGTGAAGTATGGGGTCTAGCGTTGTCATTAAGCAGCAGTGGAGCAATCTCGGTTGATTAATGGCTAGCTTTTTCATGGCCATCATTATGGATCTGTATTGTCAACAATGCAAAATGCTGTAGTGTCCCGCAGCAATAGTCCACCAAACATTCACCAGAACCTTTCTCTGAGTCAACTTTCGCTTGGACAAGGTTTTTGGCCGGTTCTCCTGGGTTCAACCATTGAGATGAGCATTTCCGATTGTCGTACAGTATCCATTTTTCATCACAAGCTTTAGTCCTTATGTTTTTTTAACCGAGCAACAAGATGCCAAGCTTTTTAAATATAATTCACATTAGATTTACGAGAGATAGAACTAAATTTGTAGAATAGATAATTTGCGTGGTATTTAATCAATTCAGATAGACAATTTGTCATGGTTAGGGATTGTAGACAGTTTAAATTGTCCAGAACAAATTATTAGGCTCGCTACGCATATTAACATGTGCAATATATTTACTAGTAACACCGGTTAATTAAGTTGCTTGTAACTTTTTCAACAAAGGAAATATTATATTTGAGTGTTTACATAATATGCAACTAAAAATTGAAATATAAAGAGTAAAAACGCACGTACGCAACTCTACAAAAAGTCACGTCTGTAAAAGAAGTTCGATCTGTGCAGGGAAATCCATGAAGGATCATAGGATAGGCAGAGGTTTCGAGGTGTCAAAGCTGTCAACTAAAAAATAATCTTTTTTGACCCATCCACGATACCCATTAGGAATTAGGAAAGTAAAGGAAAGTAGCATTCTGTAGATATCCCACTGTTGAAAAACGGCTTCTTTTCAATATTTAAAAGAGTTTTGTGAGCCGGCAAGAGTTTTTGAGTTTGCACACTATTGAGCGGCGTGCCTTACTCACCAAATTCAGGAGGCCTACCATCGCCCCTCGCTGCGACTCAAATTCTGACGTCTTGTCTGAAGAAAATTGTTTCAATTATTCCATACCTGATCCACTTGAGGCTACCGCCAATCGGACAAGCAAAACCTTCACCGAATTGTTGCTATTTTTTTTTCACACAATTTGTAATAGGACCTCACTTTATGGCTTGAACTGGACCGCTTATGTATCAAAATAATAAGCAATTCTATAAAAGATACTTTAATCTGCGAAAAAGCGATTCACCACTGTGATTACCGTCGCCCACGATCATCTGAAATACCACTGATGCTGCAGGTGCGTTGCCTTTATGGGTGTTTGGGAGATGGGAGGGAGGATGAAGACAGATATGGGGAGCCTCCTGCCCATCTCTATAGTAGGCCAACGGTTATCTCACTCACCGAACGAAACGCAGAAGCACAAGATACATCTACTTCACGCCGGTATTCTGCGAGGCCATGGTACCAACCCGGTTGAGTCGGCCTATTCGAGCAGCAGCAAAACCGCCGCTAGGCTTTATCACGTATAAAAAAATAAGTACCTATAGTATCTATAATATATACAAACTGAGTAGTTTTGGACATAAATCATTGTTTTATTTTTACATATTTTTTATTACACGTTTATTATTTTACAAATCATTGTAAATTGCACTAAAAGTTTAACTATTAAGAGGAAATCAGTGCTCGATAATAATTATTATTATCGAGCACTGATTTCCTCTAAGTGTAGAATATTGTGATAACTTTTTAAAATTAAGCATTTTGAATTTTGAATGTCGGACGCATTATACGCATATTCATTAGATCTTATTTACCTGTACTAACGTAACTGTGGCGAGCCTGCCAACATCTTAACGGCCAGAGATACAAATTGAATATTCGTTTCGAATTTCATTGGTAAGATTCGTTTAATCCATAAATTTAAATCATTTGAACCATCCGTTCCAATCCGTTCCTAAACCACCACTTCATGATTAGGGATATTTCTGCCTATCATAAATAATTACCAATAATTATCCAGTTGGTTAACTGTATATAAAAAAACACAATTTGTTTTTTTTAAGTATTTAAGGTATAGTGCTGGGTAATTGAGATATTTTTAGATCCGTGGGTATTTAAATACAATTATGGATATACGTATAACACACACTACTCTATGAAATTACTTATCCCATTATTTAATCAGTTTAAATTCAACTAATGTCTAACGTACATAACAACTGCTTCAAATGTTTTAATGTAATTAAAAAATACCGCACTTTTGTGGGACGTCGTGTGGGAAAATGTGTGTGAAACATGAAAAATTGTTTAAGTAACGGTCTAAACTATTGTAGAAAGTGTACCTCTAAAAACTTTTCTTCATCTATATAAAACTTGTTTATACTTTTTTAAGACTCTTTAACTTTTTAATTTTTTTTGTGCGACTATATATTTTTATAATTATAGTTTTTAATAATTTCACATTAAATAATTGTCATAACATGTTAAAAATGGTTCTAAATATGACATTTCATAACTTTGAATAGTTGAATTTCAGAACACAATCTATAAAATGGTAACATAGTTTTGCATATAATATAGTATTAAATATAATAACACAGCAAATAATAATAGAACGCAAGAAACGAAAGTAGGTACCCGTCGATTGTACGGCGTAATCTCTCTCTAACAGCGATGCAAAGTCGGAGAGTATTCATGATTCACTTCAAAAGAGGTCATTGTAAGAAAAAAGCGATACATTTTAGGGACCTAAATTGGTTTACAACCGAATCGTGTCGTTTGCTCAGAGTTCATGGTACGCCTATGGTACGCCTACAGCACTTTCAATACTATTTAGCAATTTTAGTGATGCTGGCACCGGGATTCGAAATCCGGACACAAACGTTAAATGAAAATAAATCAAGAGCCCTAACCGCTGAGCTACTACGGCTCCATAGGCGAGTAGTGCTATTTTCTAAATTCGACACAACACTAAATCTACGGCCATTTCAGGTTTTTTTTTTAAATAAATTAACACATCTAACATAATTTCTTACAAAACATTGTTAAATTGCAGCGCTATAACTGTATAAGATGAAAAAATAATAACACAGGTGGGCGGTAATCTCATGTCGATAATTATGTATCCAAACGACCGAATCTGTAATGGACGATTAGATACAAGTCGGAGTAAGTCCCTTGTCGCTTTGTAAAGTTGAGCATCTGTAAATATAATGAATTTAAGTAACTTCTTCTGTTATATTTAACTTGTATGGTGTAAGGTGGTATATTCGTTAATTTTATTCAAAAGTGAACTTCATCTATATGTGGTACAACCTGCTGGATTACGGAGGAAGTTCTGGCGATCGACTGATGGTAGGAAAATCCACCCAAATCAGATGAACACAAATCCCACGGATTTATTAGTGATGGGGAGCAGTACCTAGAGAGTGCCCAGCATGATGCAGATGCTCTCACGGAGGTGCTATAAACATACTCCGTACACATCAGTAATTTGTACTATTGTTATTATCTCTGTAGCTTTAATTATTATTATATTATTTGTGTTTGAAGAACCTTATTCCGACTGGAGCATTTCTTTTTTTTGTCTTCATTTTATATTTATTTATTAATTTGTGGGTAACCTACCAACCCATACATTTGTAACTTTTACTTAAAGAGTCCTTTTTGTAACATGTATATAATGCAATGAATGTTTGTTATCCCAAATAAAACAAAATATGATGAGTATGGGCAACCCCACGAAGAAATATGCATGTCATGTCAGCTTTGCATTAAAACAGGCTCATAAAGAAGAAAATAATTTTAATTTTGTATTTGTACTTGATCGTAATGGTTAACCTTGTTAAAATAATAAATATATTTTTAAAACATAATCATAATCAGCCAACCCGAACAAGAGCAGACTCTTCTGGGCTTTGAAATCCTCTCAAAAAATTACAGGAGGCGTTTACCCAGCTATTTGTTGACAACTACTATAATTTGGACTTTACATAAAATATAAGAGCCGTTTTGGGGTCGAACGCGTACCTTAAAATTTATAGTACGCGACTAAAGCTCTGAACTGCTATGCCAGTACCAACAAATATCCTAAATTAGATTTTAAGTGCCAATTCACCACTTAATATTTTGGATATAGACATTTCATATTTCGATATTTAGGATGAATATACATAGCTTTATTTGCTCAAAAAGAAGAAGTTGCCTGTTTCCAGCAGTGAGACGAATAGTCCCAGTTTTTTGACACACTCGTACTACATGTATATTAACTGGACAAGGGGTACCTTGAAGTGAATGTATTACATTACATTGTTATGCATTCTTTGCGCTGCTTTTGACAGAAAGAGAATTCCAAAAAGTATACATATTACTTTAAGACCATTTTTTAGTAATGCCTATGTTTTTATGGAGCCCTGGAAATTATCAGAAACAAACCCTGTTAAACACAACTAATATCCATCATCTGTACTATTAAACTTTTTGAAAGTTGCATACACACACGACGGAGTGCATTAAATGTATTACATCATTTACAGTCGTTTAATGGAGTAAGACAATCCATCATAAGAATAAAATGTCGGACACCCACTCACAAATCCTAGCCCCACATCGAGACTTCCTGTATCTTGGCTGCTCGATCGAGATCGAGATATTCATGGTAAATATACTTAGATACGACACTAATACATACAGTAAATAGATATTTATGGATATGGTATTGTTAGTATATTATTTAGGAATGACAGAGAGATCAAAATGGCCACGATGCTTCAAATCCTCCTTGATTAGGCGATGGAAGTCGCGGTCACAGCTAGTGCGTTGTAAATCTGTAAATGCTTGTTTTTAATAAATATTATGTACACTCCTTTGTTACAATATACAAAACAATATGTTTTAACAAAACTCTTTACGTATCAATTGCATTACACATCCCGCTTTCTATTATTTGGAACACATAGAATGCTGCCACCAGGATGATATTCGGTAGGTACGAATCCGTTTAGTGAAACTGATACCGGAATACTAGTCAAAGTACGCTCCTTTTTTGGTTTTTCACACCAAGGTATTCGAAAGGCTAGGAATCGCTGTTAATCCCTTGAGAAACATATTGACTTTTCTATTTTATTATCTATAACAGATATATTGTGTGTGTAACTTCCTTGTTTCGTAATGTAAGGTTCACATTCTAAGATCGATATTATAGGAACAGAAATATGAAATATTTCATATACTTACATGAACACCGAAAAATGTTGTTGTGTATAAAAACATGCATAAATTCGAAATCCCTACCACCAACATGACTAAGATCTATAATGATGAAATGAAAATTAGACCATTATTTTTGTTGCACGTTGATGACATTAAAATGTTACTTTTACTTTACCTGAAATCCAAAAACTACATTAAAAACATTTGTAGCCTCCGCAATACATGTATAAGCATTATACCATTGTCGTATTGTATCACTTTGTACAATAGTTTGTCCATTAACCTTCTTTTCTACAGAAAGTAGTAATGCTGTCTCTTTGGCTACTAGTCTGATAATACATTCCAATTCTTCTGACAGTACATAAAGCATTGAGCTCATAACCGCATATTCAGAAAAATAGCGAACGATTCACATTGTTGCATTAATTTCAAACATATACAACAAAGTTTGGCTTACACCATATTCATAAAGATTATCATATTTAGAATGTAACGCTGTGAAAATAGATTGCGTACATAAGTACATTGTCAACACTACAATAATCATTTTACTCTTCCATTCAAAGTCTTTTAAAAACTTAACATCTATTTTATAAAAAACAATGTTTGCACTCATGATGACTAATAACTTTTTAAACGGCTTGGAACGACAACACGCTGCAATTATGAAAATCAATGAATTTCCGAAAGAAAAGTAAAGAGTCATGATATCACTAAATTGGAATAACGTGTTAAAATATCCACATATTGCAATATGACCAATACATAAAGACACCTCTAATAACAATATTAAGGACATGAAATAGCGTATTTTTTTGCCACTAAAGGATATATTTCTAAATATAAACAGTAGATTTTCCATTAATAGTATGCGTTTCAAAGGGTGTATGTATAATGTACATTTTTACTACAAGTCTACAGAAGAAATACGATTGTGCAAGCACATTAAATAGTATAGTGTAATATGTTATTATAGATTCGAATACTTAAATTGATAGCAAATATAATTCATTATCAGAAAACCACACTTCTATTACAATTCATTACTTTGACAATTTAGGTAACCATGGCTACGGAAATGTAAATACGCTTTGTTTACAGCTACGCCGTGGTAGCTTAGAGCCCGGCCACTTGCTTTAAATCGTATAGTACTTACGCGAGTTCCTGGTTCCGGCGTCACACAATATTGTGATTTGTATTTTAAGTACTGGTGTCAAAGTGCTCGTTTAAAAACGCATGTCTATTGAATAAAAAATATTTTGAAGTCAAGTTAAACAAGCCACACTATGGCATGCTATTCGTCATCGCTAGATTGGCTTATATTCTTTCTCTCTTTCTAACAATAACATTATCTTATCTGCCTTTCTTCTCTTTAACAACGTTTTGAATCCCTTCATGATTCCCATACACAATTCTAGACTTGAATTTCTGTACTTTTCTGTTCTCTCGAGGTTGCCAAGAACCACGAGACTTAACACTTTCACAGATCGCCTAAGTTGAATCTTGGATAACATGCGCCTCTTAACCGAATAGTTAAGAAATATAACTACCTAGCGAAGACTTTATAGTTAGACTTGTTCTCATATGGCATTGGCGGGCTTAAGAGGAAATTGATATTATCTTAACAAATTATGTATTGTTTTTTTTCATACTGTTTAGTTATAACTTTTTGATGGCTTATCAATTTCTCAAATGTTTTTTTTGTTATTTTTTGAGAGTAATTTATTCATAATTAAAAGAAAAATTGATAAATCTTAATTACAATAAGGCATTATTTTTTTATCTATGATTAGTTTGTGTTAAGTTAAAATATAATTTTTGCTCGTTATATTTAGCAAGTAGCCTTCGCCTGTAACGGTAGTGGCACTGCGCTATTATCATTGATGCTTACATTTCATTTGTTGTAATAGTGTACATTATGTTGGTGTTTATTAAATAAAATAAATAGTGGTTCAAGTACAAGTTTTAGTACAAAATTTTGGGGCGATCCTTTTCTGTGCAAGCTCTCCATCTATGTAAGTGCCGCTACGCGCATCGGTGAGACGCGCCCGATTCGTTTTAATAAATCTTCTTAGGGTTCATTTCCTTTCTCTAACTTAACTTAACTCTTCATCTATTTATATATTTATTAACATATTTGTATTTATTATGTTAACTTGGTTTTATTATACATTCATTCATATGGTACAAATGGTTGTTTATATATCATGGTTATCCTGCCATTAGTCGGTAGCCGTTCTGGTCTTAAGGGCTTTTCCCTTTTTTTATGGGAAAGGCGGCAAACGAGCAAGCGGTTCACCTGGTGGTAAGTGATTACTGTCGCCCACGTACATCTGCAAAACCAGAGGTGCTGCAGGTGCTTTGCCGGCCTTTAAGGATATTTTGGGGATATAAAGGAGGGGAGGGAAGTTAGGATAGGGGAGAGTGGAAGGCAGGTATTCTGCGAGGTCGTGGCACTACTCCTGTCAAGACGGTCTATTCAAGCAGCAGCAAAAGCGGTGTTGCCGCTACCACGTTAAAAACCCTTTGTCCCCGCCACCACTTTTATATCCGTGGGTGATTTTATTACAAGAAGGATTCTTACACCTATACCATATTACTCATTGCCTCCTTATAATATAAAACATTTTTAAATTTTTTGTGTCATTATTATTTTACGTGCAATAAAGTATATTCTATTTTTTTTTTAAACCAGCTCTTCGAATTTTCCTGGTATCTAAGGCACTCGAAAAATAAGAGTCTTTTGGACTCACAGTTACTTTGTAATCGCATGTGTACATGTACATACCTAGCAGTTCACCTTACACTCTAGTGGACAATAATAAACCCGAATCTCGCAAACTAGCGATAGGGAACAGCAATAATTAATTATCTCCTTATTAATCCTCGGGGGTTACAACACACCTCTACATCTTAATTATTCGTCGAGGAGGATTAGGGAAACGATTATTTTGCTTTATAAGTGATTTTCACGTTTATCTTAAAAGAGCTATTTATAAAAACTAGTAATGAAGTAGCTCTCTTGCAATACCAACTAGGAATTAATTATTCTTAATATTTTGTGGTGTTTAAAAAATTTTGCTTAAAGTAAGAAATTTTTGTACTTTAATTTAAAGGCAGAAATTCCTAATACAATACATAATTATAATTTTGTCATAATCATTTCAGTCTATCACAAGATCACTGCTGAACACAGGCGTCATTCCACACTGCGTTTGGCTGTACGTGGCTGCCACTCGAAGGCCTTTTTTCTTTTCGCCAACGGTTGTCAGTTCAGTAAGCTATATGGCCGGCCCATTGCCACTTCAGCTTGGTAGTTCTATAGGCTATGTCGCTTACCCTAGGTCTGCTGCGAATATCATCGTTGCAGACTCTATCGCGGAGAGAAGCACCGAGCATAGGCCTGCTGTCCATTCATTCTTTTCCTGGATTCCTCATAAGGCCTGCAGTGAAGGATCAAGACGAGAAGATATGACGTAGTTTTCTTTGTAGATTAGTATCGCGAACGCAGCCTAGCGAAGTTGGAAACTATGTCGTCAGCAAATCCTTCGATTTGCTGACGACATAGTTTAGAATTAAAAGAAATGATAGAAACTATTTCTTCTTATTCATCGAGTATCTAGTATTCCTCGTGGTCAAAGTACTATCTAAAAAGCGACTAAACCAAAAACGAACAGCGCTTTCACTGTTCTTATCCTCTCAAAACGCAGCATTGCGATTATTGTCTGTTGCATTAGAACCACATCGGAATGTAAATAAAATTAAAATATAATAAAAGAAAGTCATAAAATTTTGATTTAAAAATGTTTTCGTTTTTGACCAAGTGAACGCTCCATTAAAACAGAAAGTTTCTTACTTTAACCTGTATTATTTCGGTAAATACATTTATTGTAAAACAGATCTTGATAGTTTCTTTTCATAAACAAAAAATACTTTAACGCGATTTAAAAAAAAAATTTATATCGAAGATTCCTTAATAAAATCATTATTTTTTACAAATGTTAAAGTGATAACATGATCACTAAAACCCATCAATGTTTTTTTCCATACACGCCATAATTTGACATGGCTGTTTAGCAGATATCAGAATAGAAAGTAATATTCAGAGATTTTTCAGGATTACAATATTTAATGCAAGCAAGAACAATTGATATAGCGCAACGAGGAAAATGTCCGCTAATGAGATCCCTCGTCTCTTTCCCCATTTTCTTTTTATGTCAAGTCAGTTCTCGCTAACTTTTGCATAGTTTTCTCTTTTTATAATAATGTCAGATGTATTTAGTTATAAGTATATAATTTTGTTCTTATGCAGAATGTGTAACTAAATGCCACTCAAACATTAACATTTGCAATTTTGAGTTTCACTAGGTATATTGTTTTCCTTCCTTTTTTAATAGAGTCTACCATAATGTTTACTTACTTTTTCATATAATAAAAATTAAAAATAAATATATAATATGAAAACGATCCTATTATAAAAATCCGCCCTTTTGGTTGTGTAAAAAACTCATCTTTCGAATTATGAACATAAACATGTCCGGGAAACTAAGTCAGACTCAGGGACTGACTTTGGAAAATTATACTAACATATTAAAAATAATATATAAACAGGTAAGGAAAACAGTAATTTTAGATAAAGTCAATTTTAAACTAATAATTGAAATAATGTATAAGCATATAGCAATACGGACGTTACACTTTTCTAAAATAAAATCCTAAGGTACCAACGGCTCTTGTAGTAAAGTTAGCATTTTGCTGCTGTGAATACATTCATATTTTTCTTGGAATAACTCCACTCTGGAATCCACATAGGAGACTCGAAACTTCGGGAATATAAAAACAAAATTAAACGCGATGAAATCCGTAAATACTAGTTTCATTTCATATGTATGTAGTGTTTGGGTAAATACAAGAAATAATTATGTGTGTTCACTTGAAGCTTGAAATTTGAAATAGTAAACTTTTTCACTTTTTAACAATAAAAAAATTTCAATGTTATCGGAATTAAGGAGTGGGTAAAAAGGAAAGTATTATTAATTATTTTTGTGTGTAAGGGGGAATACAATAATAATCATTTCTCTTCAAATCCAACCGCACCTGCACGTGATACACCCTGCTAGCAAATAAACGACCTCTAGTGACCGAATGATGGTGGAATATCTATTCAAATTTTCTGAACCAAATTCCACTAAATAGCCTCTATAGTATAGCTACCGGCAGTACGCTCATCAACCCGGTGATTGCCCAGTATGGTGAATATGGGTAAACCTTCCAAGCAATGTATGTCAGCTTTTGGTAGCGCTTGTGCGGACAGACTTTAAGCATAAAACTAAAATAAGCCGATGAAGAATTAATCATTTTAATTTATTAATTTATTATACGAAGCTCTGCGCTCAATAATCCGCCCGCCCAGCGTGGTGAGTATAGGCAAAACCTTCATGCACGTAATTTCAGCCTATGTTGCCGCAATCTGCTATTGCACCTGCATTTAGCTCAAGCTAAGTAAGCATCATCTACAACGAGACCGCTAACAGTCGGGGAACAGCCTCAATATTACCAGGTTACCGGCGATCCTACCATACGACGCTATGTCATTTTTTATGATATTCCGTCAGCGCATTTCAGGGCGGCGTAGTCGCGTATCACCTCCCTCATTGACTGTACACCTTCTTCTAATGTACATCGTTGCCTGCAAAGTAAATACGTGACTATATTTCAGCGAACCTTGTCTGCCGCTTATCCGAAATTTCACATCGAGGGCATTATGGATTATTTGCTTTGGTGTGACGCCACAAATTTTAGGGAGCATCTTTATTTCGGTCAGGTGAAGCTGATGGATGTATAGGAATTCTTTCAAATCACTTTTTAATATAAAAACAAAAGTACGATTAAAGTAAACAATGATCTTGTGATGAATATTGTAAATGATAATATCCGTAGCGAGATCAATAATTAGCTCTGGACCATTTAAGCTGGCTACAATCCCAAAAGCATTAATGAAATGTAGACTAAACAAGACAAATTGTCTATCCGAATTGATTTAATGCCGTGCTAATTATCTATTCTGCAGATTTAGCTCATTCTCTCGTAAATCGAATGTAAATTATATTCATAAGGCACCTTATTGTTCGGATAAAAAAAGATAAGGACTAAACCAATATTACCACTTATGCTTGTCACCCACAGGGTCATGGCAACTTATTTTTTGCCTCTCCGAACTTGACTTGTTTTGTCGCCAGGTTTGCTCCCGGAGATTGCCATGACATTTTGAAAACTTTTCACTTAGTCGCCTTTACGCGACCGTGACTTCATTTTACCTTCGCACGAAAAAAAGGCATTGGCAGATTTTTACGCATACAACATGACATTTTTTATGCGATACTAATTAATTAGATGAAATAACATATTATTATATTTAAAAAAATTTTTTTAATGATACTACGTTAACATACACACAGTTGAGTAGAGGGGATCATTTAACATAATTGGAAGAAAGGAAGACATGACACATATGGCTTATAATATATATGGATATGGATATGGATATGGATATGGATATAATGGATTTCCTACTGCAGTTAGAACAATTCACCTTCAGAATTGAGGACGTGTTTGATGACATAATACAATCTCTGATATAGAATATTATCGGATAAGAACGTAGTACCACAACGCGGCACTATAATCTTCACAAACCATCTTGCAGAAGCAATAAACATACACTTAAATGCTTGTCATTGCAAAATTTATAAAGTTTAATTTTTTATTGATTTTGGAGAAATTCCGAATATTGGAACAAAGTAGCTTGTTGATAGCTAGAAAGGTAGTAGCTGTAAATGTTGGCGATTACGCTTATTAATATTAATGGAGGTATGAAATCCCGACCCTAATGTTTCGTTAGTAACAATAATAGCAGATTAACTCATTATTTCTATTGTTTTACACATAAATTTTGCTATCCTATGCATCGTGCATAAAATTATGAAGTGTAGGGTGTTAATTTTATTTGGTTTTCCAGCTTGTAAGCTAAAACTTTATTAAATGAAAAACAAAAATAAAATGTACTGTACTGTTAAAAATGAAATAAATAGCAAGATTACGCCGTTTATTGTTATGATGACGAGGTCGATAAGGCCTTTGGTGTCATAAGTCCTAATATGACGGATAACAATAGAAGTTTAATTAGTTTAAAGTTATGACACATGAAAGGGATTCTCAGCCAAAAGGCTAGCCACCCGTTACATTGTATCCCTCATACGGGCGAAAAATGGAGTGTCAGTGCGGTTGTTACCCTGAATCTTGTTAAATGGAGACTGTAGTCTCTGCTTACCGTAGAAATGAGGGACGTTAGTGTTTATATCTGTACCATGTAATTAATAAAACTCTTCGTTAGTTTGTGGTAATTCCACTATAATAGATAATTTGAAAACGTATTGTGGGAACCTGATCATATTTTAAATACCACTGAAACCCACTGCCATTGCATTTTCCAGCGTATTCCAGTCGCTCCAAAATTTGATCAAGTTCACTGGCACTAATAACCATAATTCCTTGGTATGGGATATTTTTCTATTTGTTAGCAACTTGAATGCGTGTTAGTTTGGTCTTCTTTAGTTAATTCACCTAATTCTTTATTTCCGTATGATATGGTTGACTGGCTAAGGATGCTGATAGGCATAAATAAGACAGAAAGCCCCGCCATATTCATGCACTTTTTATCGTTTTAAAATTTATTAATTATTTATTATTTTAGGCATGTTTTATTTTAACATGTTACATGCATGCAGTGTTTGAGTGTAGTCTCTTATTGGACTGTTTATTTTTAATTGTTATTCAAGGAACATAGTTAGTCTTATCTGTATTACATATAGAAATATTGAAAATTGTTTAAGAGGGGAGTCGAATATCTTTAAAGTTTCCACAGTTAATCTATATTATAACCATAAGATAGTTTTTTTATGAACACTACATAGCTAACTAAAATAAACTCAATATCCATTACTGTATTACAGGCATCACTATAGTGCTCTGCAAACAGCACCAGCGGCGTGTAATCAACGAAGTGTTTGAATTACAAAGTAAAAGCTTTCGGTAATTTTCCAATTTCAAAACAAAGTTAGTGCCAGTTGACGTAATTGTTTCTGTTATAGAAATACAGATGCATTTCTTTTTCTAGGATTAACCTTACTTCCATTGCACAAGGAGAAATATCCAGGCAAGGAACAGTTAATTCTAGGCCATACAAATACTTGTCCCGTGCGGTAATCGAACGAAAGGAACTATAAAACCTTACAACCTTGAAATTTGGCACGAATATTTCTTATAAGTCAATTAAGAAAGGATTTCAGGTGGAATGGAGAATGAAATGCAGTATAAAAGTCCTATGTTTTTGTAGTTAGAAAAATTAAGATCAGCATTTAAGATAATCCTTTTAACCATAAAAAAAATATGCTCTTTTAAAAAACGGGTTGTACAATAGGTGTTGAAAGTTTATATATGATTTAAATTTAGAGTAACATAGGATTAATTTTTGAATATTATAAAAATATCTTATGCCAATTAAGAATACCACGTGTACAAAGTCACGAGTAACAGCTAGTTCTATATATTTGTTCTATGTAGAACTATAGAGTAATTATAATTTATCAAATCTGTGTCATTATCAAATCTATGTTACTATCATAGCAAGTCCACTGCTGAACATAGCCCTCCCTCAAAGTTTTCCATAAAGCTATCTGCATACATAGTAGGCTTAAATATAGTTCGGTATTTTAGAATAAAACTATCAACGTGTAATTATTTATACTTATTTATTTAAATATTAGTTGCACAAGAAAAATGTCCTAAAAGGCGAACTTACCGTCAAGAGGCACTTATGCAAGTTTTCGTATTTTCAAAACGAATCTGTTAGTTAGCTCTTTAAAAATTTGGTTCAGCAAACTCTTCGAATACAAAGTTATACATATGAGTGTACGCATAAACATAACACATATAAGTTCAATAACTTATATAATGTAGTCCATATCACTAACCCTTTCTGCAACATTGTTTTTGAAATAATTTAGAGCTTTGTTTTCAAATACACTTTGCCAGTATTCTTTGAATCGTTTTGGAATTATCTGCAATATACAAATGTATCGACTAGTCATTAGAACCACGCACTCATGAAAAGTAATAGATATATAATAGTATAATACATTTTACAAATACAAGTTATGAGGGGAGAGGAGGGAGGAGGGCACTCTGGTTACCTCACTCAGCAAACGAAACGCAGAAGCTCAAGATGCCTCTAATTCACGCCGGCATTCTGCATGGGCGTGGTACTACCCCAGTCTGGTCGGCCCATTCGAGCAGCAAATACTGCCGCTTGGCTCTAACACGTACATCTACAAATCTGAATGTTAAGATTGAATAAAAATTCTAGAATAAAATATCTTAACGACTTAAAATTGTTATGATTAAAAGTAATACGGTCTCGAGGCGCATGAAAATTTAACGCTCCGTTTAGATCCCGCAGTGTCGTAAGAGTATGATAGTACTATAAAATTACGTAGGTTAAATAACCATTGTTATATACCACGAGTCATATAATATAGATTAACTATGGAAGTATTAAAACATTACATACGCACAAACGCACACATACCCGTCAGCTGAAATTAAAAAGTGGGTAAACGAGAATAATCTTAATGTAAAATATGATGGAGTAAAGTAGCTTTTGAAATGGGTATGTATGCCAGTATCGCAATCTACTTTAATGTAAGCAAAGGTTGCTCTCAACATGAAAGCGAGCTGTGAGAATACGTATGAAAAATATTTTTAGAATTTTCCAGGCTGTATCTGATCTTTTAATCAAGTAATTTTAAGAGCGAGATGAATAAGTTCAAAAGTTTCATGAAGCGATGGAACTCCACTCGTTCTCATGTTATTTTAAGTTACTATAAAAAGAAGTAAGCTCACTTTTTAACGTTATTATATTTAAGCCCAAGTTACACTATAGAATAAGATGAATGATTAAACTATTGCTCTGTAACAGTATACTTACTCCGACAGCCATAACACATCATATTGTGTGGTTGGAGAATTGATAATTATTTTCTGACTTATGGAAAAAAAGTTGAGTTTCAAAGTTAACTCAGTACCAGGTGAAAGGTTTCAAAAGCTTTTGTATAATTATTGACGTGTAGAAACCAAACACATCATGCATATTATGGAGTCGTATATTCATATAGAGTATACAAAGTCAAAATCAAACTTTGTATTAAATTTAGGCGTCTTTAATGCTCTTATGAACGTCAATATCTATTCCGGTTCGCAAAATAAAACCTTTCCAGAGAAGGACCGGCAAGAAACGGATCGGATTTCCTTTTTAACGCTAAATGGTCATTTATACTTATACAATAAAATTAATACAATTTTTTTTAATGTCAATTTTAACAATATATCAGTAGTCAGCGGACCTGCGTGTGCAGGGTTAAAGCTATTTTCATTTTATTGTCCTCGATGTATTGATCTATTTTATAGTAGGCCTTTTTTAATAAACCCTGTGTCTGTTTGTTTCTTTATATTTTTAGGGATCTTGTTGTAAAATCTTGTGCATTTACACAAAAAGGACTTTCTAGTTTCAGCCAATCTAAATAGAAGTTGAACTGTAATCTAGTATCGTAATAGTTTTCAGAAATTTGATAAACTGTAGATATCTTATCAGGGAATATTAAAATTTAACGTATAGGTTTCAAAGTATAAAAAAGTTAAAGTTATATATATTTAAATAAATTATATATATATATGTATTCAAAAGTAACTGTTTGTTTCATCATTCGAGTATTCAAATCTTTCTCGACAATTCCCATGTAGCTTTGCACTGTGCTTAAAATTGCAACACAAATAGCCTAGTAAAATAAATATCACTGTAACAAATAGATTTTAATTCGAGTAGTACAGATTTATCAATTATACACTTAGAATGAATATAATTAATTCTACAAATTTTAATGCACTTATTGGTGCATTTAATCGATCAAATATAAAACCACAAGGATTTTATCAAAATTACACACACCAGTGGGCATTAATTATTTTTGATTTAAAACTAAAATACAATGTTCAGAATTCAAATATACACTGGGATAAATCATGCACGGAATAAATACGTTGTTTATAAACGACAATATCATGTCAATTTTACATGTTTGACGTTTTGTTACAAATAGGAGGTATCTAGACTAATAATTTAACACTGCATATGAAAGGTAAAACGTTCTATCACGAAACATTCACGCCTGTTACCCATAAGGGTTGAAAAACTCACGTATTTGCCTCGACCCAAACTAACCGAAAAGGCTTTTAGAACCCATATTTTGTCTAAACTTTTGAGTTTGTGTTATGAATAAATAAATGTTCGATTTACCTGGAAGACATGATTAAGAAAAAAAATTCAAGAGTCTTAAACTTTATCAACGGGTAGTTATATAAAATAAGATGGAACCAAATATTATACCTACATTGGCATTTTTATTTATCTTAGAATACAAATATATCCTAAGATAAATAAAATTGCCAATTCGCGATCAAAATTAAGTATTCTTCAAAGTGCCGAGTATTTAAAAAAAATCAAAATCCTTTTAATCCGAAAATAAAATAGTGAAGTCAACAGTAGACATTATCGAAAAAGTGACACCTGTATCGCCAATAATTACTATTTTTTCAAAAAACATAATCAATAGTATCTTTAAAATTATTTCCGAAAATTAAATAACCAAGTCGTCTTTTCCTTTATCATCAACAACAGCTAGTATTTTCTCCAAATCGTATCAACCTAAAATCGTATAGAAACCATATTACCTACTGCTCCGAATCGGTTTAAGTAACGATATGTTCACAAACATGCATTTACTAATTACTAACGACCAACCGCGGCTTTGTTTGTGTAGTTACCTAAGAAAGTATACTCAGTTAGGTATAAAAAGTATTTCCTTTTTACTACTAAAGTCCATCAAAATCCGTATAATTATTGTCGTGACTGCAATATATTTATACATCCAGACACCTAAACATACTTCTACGTTCAAATATTAGGAGAAATTCGGAGTGACTACATGCGAATAATTATACGGAATACATTAAAAACAATCGGTCAGTCAAGAATATAGCTAATAAAGAACTATTAATTATACCGAAAACATAAATTCTAGTGAAACCCAATTAGGTATATTTAGTCCCAATTCTCACGCTAACAATTTTGGGCTATATTGCAGCGATTGTCATAACATTTAGGTTGTTACAAAATTTAATTAAGGGTCCAACATCTGTCTGTAAATCTAATATTAAATAATGTTGTCGCAAGATAACTTGAGGGTTTAATTAATTTTCGGTAACCGGTAAAGCTTAATAGAGAAGCCCTAAGGAAAGAGGCATTCCAGAAATTCAATTACTCAAGGCATGCGGAAATTTACTAGACTAATACTTTGGTAACCGGTGCACAGATATTCCCTAAGGGCAAACTCGAGACGATCGGTCAGAGAGGTTCCCGCGCCATGCAATACCTACAGGGATTATATTTGCAACGCGGTTCCAGCCAACGGTGACAAGTGGACTGATTATTTTCTGTCTCAGAGGTTAAGGATAAATATTTAACAAGGAAATGCAGCCAGCATTCTCGGTACCTTGCTACGAGGAACACGCCAGCCCTGGGGAGCGCACCCGGCGACGAGGTGGAAAGCGGGTTGCTGAATCCGGTTTAACTACGCTGAATCGTGCCAGCCAGCGTGGCACCTTTATGTTCTTACATATATACACGAGTTTAATAGTATGTCAGAGAATAGCTTTACCAAGCTAGGAGGCAAGTTAATAGAGAGTTTCGATACATCGGGATAGCAATGGAGCTGCTGCTCCATAAGCAATGATTATGGATTTAGGTTTAATACATAGAAAATTAATAAAAAAGGCTTTGGAGGCAGTTACCCTAACCATGCGCTCGCTGCAATCAGCCAGGAGGTTAGAGCGCCTCTTGCAGGAGAGGTTGGCATTTATACAAAAATCTTTCGTTTAGATTGTATTTAATAAGATTTTCTTGATTTTTTTATTGAATCTTAATACTGCTGAATAATTACTTGTGGGTCTCGTTCGATGCAGAACTCTTTGTTACAAAGGAAGACCGCGTCGCTCCTAATTAATGGTATAGCTCTAGTTTTAATTAATGATAAAATTTTACCGTGAATTATTATTTGTGTTCATTTGCTTATACTATTTCTCAAATGAACTTAAATTACTCAACATACCCAAATTCAATTGAACAAAGATTTTTGTTAAATAATTTTATAATAGCCTCATTTATTACTTACTTGTATGTTACATTTTTTTATTGGATTAAGGTAAGCTAAGTGTTGGTAAGGGGTTGCTGTACCAGTTGGACACATGAAAAGAACTTCAATCTAACGAGGTTACAGGTGTGTTGACTTTCCCGTGGACTGCCTTCCATCCGATAATTAACCGAATTCATGGCTGATATATTTATTTTCTCTTAGCTTTTTCCAATTAAAGCTTTCGTTCAATTCAAGAAACTATTCAAACTTACTTTACTGGTTTTGAACTTCTTTTAAAAGTCTTATAGTACTTTTGTAGTATTTCACAGCAGTGGTTCTGTAGTGACCATATGCATACAAGTAACTATCTAGTACAAGGAGCGCGCAAAATAAATGTCTATTTTGATAGGGTAGACGCATGAATAAAATAAATGAAACGAAATATTCACCATGTCAGCATTAATCGGGTCGTCTATCTAAATTAGTAAGTAAAAATATTAATTTAATTTTGGTTGACAGGTAAATCTGTCGTTTAGATCTTAGCTAGATCTTAAAAGCACGATGTTCACTCCTACTTCAACGGGTAGATTAACTCACTAAAATCCAAATATTATTACATTAGTCGCTTCAATCATATTTTGAAGCAAATTCCACTTACTCTTTAGAAAAAATTTACCCAAAGGCTCTAAAGTAACCAGCATAAATATATTGTCATATAGCAGGTAAGTATAAGTAAGTAGGATATGTATTTTAGGGTTACGCACAGAGCCCTGTAACTGAGCATACGCCGTCGTTGTCCGTCCGTCTGTCCTACCTTAGGGCTATATCTTTTGAACCGTATCTAATAGCTAGCTGGTTGAAATTTTTTAATATGTAACGTAATAAGTTCGATGTAGATTCTCCGTCCGCCTAAATACATTCTCATGTATATGAAGTTTAATAAATAAATACTAACATTATGATATCCGTCATAATAAATAAATAAAAACACAAAATGTATAATTTAATGGAATATACGAAACGTGTGTTTGCGCTATCGTAAAAACGGTAATATACACAAGAGTCCAACTTGGTGTAATTTTAGAGAAACCTCCAAAGTAAAACAACAAATAATAAAAACCGGCCAATCGTAAATCGGGCTCGCACTCGTCATAGACAAGATCATTCAACTATATCTAAGAAAATATTTTTTTTGGTAAATCATAACACATATGAATAATATGTGGTTGTGTGGAACCACCGATGCGCATCTGTCACCCGCTTGCCCACATAGGATTTATTATCTTAATAATTGTAAAATTTTGAAAAATGTGTAACAGGAAATGAATATTCAAGATAAATATTCAAAATTGAACTTATCCAGCGCAATACTTCATAAAAATGCAGAGAAGCAATTTTGTAGCAATCAACCAGGAACCAAAGGAGAGCGAACTCGATTAAGTGGACGCTGGAAAGCAGATAACCCAATTTGCATAACTTTTTCACACAAGACTTTACTAGCTAACCTAATTTTAAATAATTGCATGACAAAGATATTTGGAATAAAATTATTTAGAAAATTTTTCGTGAACAATAAACGAAGTTCTGTGATTTATTATGCTATTCAATTTTGAAAATTGAAGTATTTATAGATTTCCATTTTAATTATAATTAGTTTAATTATAAGTAAGAATTAAATAGCCACTGCGATGGCTACCTACCTAGAGTCTGTCAGAGACAAAGCAGGGTCCACTATTGGCTGGTGAGGTTGTCATTTGGGAAAATAGTTTCTTTGCTGCTCAATTTTTTTTTGGCGAAAAAATCTTTATTTTCTATATGAAACGAAGTATTGGTTTAGATATATATATCTTACTATATATGTAAACAATTTTATAGCGATGAAGATAACCACATACTTATTAAAAGTTAATATATAAATATATATATATTTACGACAGTAAAAGTAATTTTAGTGACATTTGTATAAAAACAATGTAAAATTTTTTGCAATAAAAATTTACTGCAGCTTCTTTTTTCATACTTTTTGTATTGGACAAGCCCTCTGTACGTCATAACTATACAATTTATATTATTGCAACACCTTATAATTATGTTTACTTATTAGGTGTAATTAAGAAAAAGGAAGTTTAAGTATTATTAAAAAAATTTAATCATTCATATTTACCTTGGAAATTCAGTTCGTAATTTTAAGTTTTAACTGACACGAGAGTAAAATATTTGTTGTTTGTTATTTTTAGGCTGGACTTCTAAAATTAATTAATTCTGCTCTGTCTCGCACATCTCTCTTCCGAGCCAATTTTAGTATAATTGAAAGAGCATCAAACGGTTGTAAAACGGTATTATAATAATTCATACAATATTGTACTGATCATATTGTATTGTACCAGACCGATGACGAGTAGCGATGTCTGAGGTGTGAGGTGTCCGGTACTGCTATCGCCAATCCGCTTACCAAGCGAGGCGATTATGGCAGATCCTCCTAATGGGAGGCTTATGTCCCGCAGTGGACTTTCTATAGGCTGTTAAGGTAAGATAAGCTACTCAACAAAAGGGTTAACAAAACGCTTGCAACTATGGATACATTATTCATGGGCAATGAATATTTAACAAACTACAGCGAATATAGTGATTGTTTAAAAACATACTAGCACTTATAAGTTGTTGAAATATTATCACTAGTATAACTATATATAAAAATATGCTTTGGAATATTTAAAATTACCCCGCCACATGGCTCTACCACGTACAATAACTTAATAATTGTGATTAATAATTTTATGGTGCATTCACCGGGTTTCCTTTCCAATTATTTAGCATAAATTAAAGAGAGTGCCCTGTGCCACATATGCGTCTGTAAAAATAACAGTTTTTTTACTAGTAATAATAGTAGAATAATAATGAGTCTAAGTTTTTTTTTTGTTTTATAGAAAAGACGGCAAACGAGCAAGCGGTTCACCTGATGGTAAGTGATTACCGTCGTTCTCATACATCTGCAACAACATAGATGCTGCAGGTGCGTTGCCGGTCTTTAAGGGTATTTGGGAGATGGGAGGGAAGAGGAGGGAATTAGGGAGGGGGAGTGGGCCTCCGGTAACCTCACTCAACGAACGAAAAGCAGAAGCACAAGATGCCTCTACTTCTCGTCGGTATTCTGCGAGGCCGTGGTACCAACCTGGTCGAGCCGGCCCATTCGAGCAGCAGCAAAAGCCGTCCCTTGGCTCTCACCACGCTTATAAAATGTCTATAGTAGTAAAAACTAAGTACTAAAGTAAAACGTCTATGAAGACTATGCTCAAAAGCTTAACAAGAAAATTATAAGCAAATGAAAAATGTAAAGCACAATTTATTAAAAAGTAATAAAACCCTAATGAGGAAGTGAAATTACAAAACGATGACGATGTCGAATCGAGAATGTAATAAATCGCCGTAATACTATTTGTGGTTTTAAAATAAAAGATTTTTTTTTATATATGTACGAGTATATGGGTTTATAACTGTAATGTCGGTGTAAGTCAATTATGTCAATTATTAATGTATCAAATGCAAAGTTCATTAAAAAAACTACTGCAATAAAAAGATAAGCTCTCTCGACTTCGTATACGGGAATACTGGTATGATAACGTGATAGGTGGTGAGCTTATCGCCGTTTTAGTGTCCAAGCTGTATATTGTATAAATTGTAAGTTTCTAAAAAAACTCATTAGTACCATGCACGTCGCATAGGGCATCGCACTCGAATCCCGATTCGAAGAAAGATCTTCTCTTATCAACACCGGTGGAAGGAAAGGGAGTGGGATACCTTTTTAGGCCGCCACCACACGACACTAAAATATCACAGAGTGTTTTTTTATACTGACGTCTTTAATATTATTGTAACTTTTTGGCCGTTGTATACGAGTTGCTTAATAAAGCTTCACTTAACGTCCCTTTATAGAAATTATTTTCTTTTGAGTCATGTCAGGATTTATGACATTAGAACGTTTAATATTCTATTATTATCGATTTATTAAACTTCATATACAAGATAATGTATAATAAAGGAATTAGTGCCTGAACCATTCTCTACCTGTCAACCTTTGACGATGCTGATATGAAGTAGGTCTACGAGTAGGTAATAAAAGAGAATTTTAACATGGTAGAGACAAGCGAAGAGTTTTGCTGCTGCTCGTATGGTCCGGCTCGACCGGGGTAGTACCACGAACTCGCAGAATACCGGCGTGAAGTCACTTTGTGCTTCTGTGTTGCGTTCGGTGAGTGCGGTAACCGCAGGCTCACTTCCCCTCTCCCAATCCCCCTTTTCATTTTCCCTCCTATCTTCCAAATATCCTTAAAGGCCGGCAACGCACCTGCAGCGCCGCTGGTGTTGCAGATGTACGTGGGCGACGGTAATCACTTACCATCAGGTGCGCCGCTTGGTCGTTTGCCCCCTTTGCCATAAACAAAAAAGAGAGAGTACAAAAGAAAAAAATAGATGTAAATCTATATAGAGACACAATATTTGCAAAAAAGTATACATAATAACATACATATAGAGATAGGTATATATACTTACATAAATTAATATCTGAAATATTTAAAAGAGAAACGAATAAACTATTACTGAGATGATTCTGCCATTTTGCTTAAAATATATTCCTTAACTTTAATTTTTAACATATAATGTCTGTTAGATGCCCTAACTTCTAGAGGGTTTTGTGGGAATTTTTAACTACTTTTCGGTCTTGTGTTCATATAGTTTTAAGCAACGAGTCTACACAGATGCTTTTTTTAATAAATTCAATCCTTTGACGTAGATAAATATTTAAAAAAAAACACACTTGAGGTGTGTTTTTTACACAAAATTATTTTATATATATAGTAAATTAGTGTTCTACTTTAAGTAATGTAATGTAGAAGACTTATGAACTTTATTAGTAATATTATGTACTTTAGTAACAGTTGTGAGGAAATATCGTGTCCGACATGTTGGTAGCCGCACTGTAACATTAAGTTTCACTGTCCACAATGTAACTTTGTAGAACTAACATTAGATAACATTACTCAGCTACAATGAGGTGCCTTAAATACACAGAATACTCATATCGCCCCGCTTGGCTTGCTTCAACTTTTGTTTCCTTTATTTTAATACATTAGCATGAAGAATCTTAATATAATTCATAATATTTATTATTAACAAATTATCTACTAGTACTCGTAAATCATAGAATATATAGAAGTCAGTTAATAATGTTAGAAAATTTGTTATAACTTTATACACATACGCAAAATGTTAGCAAGTAAATTAAATATTATTGTAAATCAAATCATTGTTCAACGAAACTTTCTTATGTTCGCTTAAGCTTGAAGATAACATAATATAAACTTTAAGTTTCCATAAATTTAGAGCTTTATAGAAGAGTGGTCCATTTTAAGATTAGTATTTCAATATTAAGTTGGAAAGTTATCTCTCAAAACATTCATTCAATCAAGTAATGAAAGAAACTTTTCGCTTGTTCAGTGTGGAGTTGAGGTCTAACTTTGGAGAGAAGATGTTATATTTCCCTTTACATGCCTCTGCTTACTATTAGTGAAACAACCACACATATCCCTCACATAACCTTAACCATCGATAGTTAAAAGTTAGAACGAAAATCAAAAGTTACATCATTTGCGTTTTATCGTTAACTAGAGAACATTTCAAGCTATTGCTGTACATCACAAATATTAAAACAAATTTTGAAATTAATAATTACATTGATGTATAAGTTATAGACAATAAAATTTACTACATGTTTATAAACTTTAGCGAAACCAAATGCGCTTTCTTGTTACTAGAAAGCCTTTCTAGCAACAAGTATAAGTAAATATATTAAGAACGAGAGTAAATATATTTAACAAATATAATTTGAGAAATATGTTTATGGTTTACAGTGGCAACATTAACTTTTTTAATGTCATATTATTTTCTTCTCAAGTAATGTACCAATTTTAAGTCCTCAGTTTCTTCAAGTGAAGTCAGGACGCACTGGAGCAGCGTCTTGGACACATCGTGGCTCAAAAACCATCTCAGTTTCTGAGAGCAGGCCTTGCTCTGCAGTGGGAAATTTACAGTCAGCTAATTTCTATTCTACCACTACTTGTATTTTTGATAGTCAAGCTATGCGAAAACGGATAGAAATTAACAAGGGACTAAGTGAATTATTTATCAGTTGTACGTAGTTATTAATCTTATAAAATATGCGTTTATCTTTCTCTGGCACATTCTATGAGCTTATATAAGTTTTGACCCAGAACCAGTCGTCGGCACAACGAGAGAATGCGAACAAAAGAAGCTTTCATTGTCATTCTTATGGCGGTGGTGGTGAACCAATGAGAGAGAGATCAAAGTCCTTCACAAAATCAAGTATTTCAGAAAAGCTCAGAATTAAACGTATTAGATTTTATGTACAAAATTACATTTGTTTATTTCTTTTAGTATTTCTTAAATCACTTGTTCGACATTCCATTACTAAGTGAAATGTTAGTAGAACTTTATTTTCTTTTCATCTTGACACTGAATGAAATGTCGAACGCAAGAAAATAAATGATTGTTCCTAAAAGTACACACTATGATATTGCTTGCTCTATCAATTCTTTATTTTCTATTCGGTAGCAGTAAAATCGTTACAAATAGTTGATGATTACAATGTAAATTACTATGGATGAGTCAACAATATACTATGTCATGGATTCGCATACCAGCCAAAGCCCAAAGTTGTACAATAGCCAAGTGGTTAAGGAATCTGTCCGAATCAGGAGACTCGAGTCAGATCCTCTATGTAGAGGCTCAGGCTTGCCACCTCTCACGATGTCCCAAATAAAGCTCCGGTAAAAAGTGGGTTGAAAGTTCTAAAAGAAACATTGTAGTACAATTTTCCCAGTATAAGGCGTACGGTCAACTTTTACTTATAGTAAAAGTCCATTTGATATATTAATAATTGGCATACGTATAAATATATTTTATTCCAGGACGTCAAATCGTGTTGCGGCTCTCGAATTTAATCAATTCTCAATTCCTCATCGTCATCGTTTCGTAATATGTCTTCTTCAGTATGGTTTTATTATTTTTTGATAAATTGTGCTTTGCATTTTTCATTAGTTTGTTTGGAAAGAGGACCGATACTCCTGTTGTAATACGTCACTCTGTTTACCCAATACGGCAGGAGGAAGTGTGTCCAATGGGCAGGAGGTCTAATGCTTTCGAGTGCTTGCCTACCTGGCCCCCATGACCTCCGGGTGGCGGTCGCGGTGAGTCACATGGGCGTCATTGTGCGACGTAAGTAGAAATAGACAAAACACCGCGGGGTTTTAATCTTTAGCCAGGTGGGTTTGCATAAGATATTTTCTAACAAATACAAAAGATCTAACTACGAAAAAATAAATAAGTATCTCAAATGTACTTGTCATAAATGTACATGTCTCACCTGTAAATGTTATATTACTTCAACTAAAGTAAATATTCATTTAGATAGTAGATTAAGTTCAACTAAACTACAATCTAAACGATGCATCGCTAACATTAGATAGATTATGAAGACTGTTCATGAAAATTTGACATTTTAAAGAATGCAAAATACTTACTGGCAATTAATTAGCGGACCTAGACAGCGCACAAAGCGTTCTCTTTAATTTTTCATTATGAGTAGTTACTATTTCCGTGCGGAAAATTGCGGCAGGATTTTTAAAATATTACCAGTGCAGAGAAGCAGGATGGATTAAAACTGTAGGGATTTAAGGTGGATGAAAACTAGCTCGTTAGCAATTTTTTTTTTTCAAATCTTTCGGTGGAATTGTCCATATTCCAGACCGTGATGAATTGCTGCGCCAGCTCGATCGTTTTGTTTTTACTTAACAAAGAGCCTTGACAGATGGGCTAAGAGAAAACTATCTTGGAGATGGCCTTTACGAACTTATTATTAAACGATGTCTGATGTTATCATTTTAGTAGGTACTTATTTTGTTTTATATTAATGTTTTGGGGTGTAACGGTAATATACCAGCTTTACCTCCGATGTAGACGTACGTGGCCTACACAAGTGCGAAAACACCCGGTTCGGAAAACCATCTATAGAATGTTTTTTAATAACGCTTGCTTTGTGTTTCTAATGAACCTTTACCCATTTAATCTATATCTATACTAATAATAAAACTCAAGCTAAACGTAATCTGTACATCCATATATTTTAAAAATTTTAATTACTTAGTATTGTGCAACCGATACATAATCCGACATCACAATTTTTTTAGAAAACTTGTCTTTCTGTTTTTAGTCAGTCTGCCTGACCACGCATCACGCAAAAACCAGTTGACGGATATCGATGGGACTTAATTGCCATGATACGTGTCTACTAAAATACCCATGCACAAAGCAAATCACAGCAAGCACAAATCTAGACATTGAATATTTTTCAATAAATTTTAATTGGTCAATATTATACAATTGATACAGAAGACCGAAACCATAATTTTTAAGATAAGTTAATAAATAAATAAATCAAATCAAAATCAAATTTTTTTTCTTCAAGATACTTTTCACTTGTCATATGTCTTTTTTTATGCGATGCAGCGGGCGGTCGCTTTCCCAATTAATGTCATAAATGCTGATGTGTATTTGTTTGTTTGTCCTTCACATCGCAATGAATCTAGGGCTCATAGATAGTTAGGGGTACGGAGATGGACCACTTTTAATCGTAGGAAAATATCAATTTCCCTCGGGAAAATAGAAAAACTATGTCAGAAATACTCCGTATATGGCGCTGCTCCCGCGTTCGTAAAAGTTATAATAAACCTTACAGATCCGACTTTATACGTAACAAACATTTTTTAAATAATAATAAAGTGTTACCACACACCAAATAAACAATTTATTATTCTTTTCTGAATGTCTGTTAATTTCTTCGAGCATCACGCAAAAACGAAAAAATACGGTGGCTCGGTAGCGCAGTGTTACACCGCGGCGTTACGGGTCGCAGGTTCGATTACCTCTCAGAACAAGTATTTGTATGGCCTTAAAATAATAGTTACGTGTTTGGGGTTTCATGTGCAATTTATGGATATAAACTGTCTTAACAACACAGGAGAAATTTTTCTTAAAAAAAAAGTATTGTTAAGAATTTAACTCAAATTTGGTAGAGTTATATCTGAAGGCCATACATCTGCAATAGTAAACGACATATGTATTCATACGTTCAGTAGCAGAATAAGAGAAAGTTTGCTTTTCGGAGATTCCAATGCTGGGCTAACTGTTACGTCTACAGTTGGTCAATAGCCACAGCGCCATGGCCCTTTGGTCAAAAGCATTTGGCAATATGGTGTTTGATTTACGTGACGAATTGTGGGCTGTTTATAAAAAAATACTAACACTCATCTATATAAACACTAGCAGATCCGACTCTGTACATAATATAAATGCTGCAAATAGTAATGGATTTGCTCTATTAGAAGTGATTTATGAAACTGGCCTAGGTATTTTAGGTGCACCTGCACCTCCTTCGATTGAAACTTTTTTCGTTGCTGATATTTTTATTTGGTTTATATCGGACAATCACACTCGTCATCCAGTCCGAAACTTGACCCCGTGTCTTGGAACTGAAAGATAACAAGGTGCATATACATGTACATACCTAGATAAACATATATAAATACATAAACGTAGGTTAAAAATTTGGTTATTTCAGAACAGGAAGTTTGCTCCACTACTAAGAGTCTCTTAAATGATGAAATAATTTCACAAAATATGTCTTGGTGAATGGATATTTACAAAAGCGAATTTTTTTACATAAAAGGACTACTCTCTTATGTCATCTTTTTTCGTTTTTTTTTGTTTTTATTGGAAAGGCGGCAAACGAGCAAGTGGTTCACCTGATGGTAAGTGATTACCGTCGCTCACGTACATCCGCAACACCAAAGGTGCTGTAAGTGCGTGGCCGGGCTTTAAGGATATTAGGGAGATGGGAGGGAGGATGAGGAGGGGGATGGGAAGGGGGTGTGGGCCTCCAGTTACCTCACTCACCGAACGAAACGCAGAAGCACAAGATGCCTCTACTTCACGCCGGTATTCTGCGAGGCCGTGGCACCGATCCGGTCGAGCCGGCCCATTCGACCAGCAGCAAAAGCCGCCGCTTGGCTCTACCACGTTTGAAATTTTTCGTATATAAACTAAATCCATTGCCCACTCCATCGCAAAGATTGCCGACAACAGTTGCAACGACATTCTTGTGAGCTCTACGTAATTAGGAGAATAAAAATTTGGATCCTTTAAATATCCCATTGCCGGGGAAAGGCTTCCTTTTACTTTGAAAGGACTTTTAGAATCAGGAAAATATCACTTCGCTGATTCTGTGCGGGTTGATGGATTTCACAAGTCCTGGATAGATTTCTTACACATGAACGTGGTAAATTCTGTACTTTGAATTGGAATAAACAATTTTAGTGGTGCCGATGCCTGGGATCAAACCCAGCTGATGCCGTTCGTGTGTGACTTAACTTAAAACGAAACCCTCTGAGCTACCACTATCATAAACTTTACAGCGTGCGATCATACGGCCAAGGTACAGATCTTCTACCAGATTTGTTGCTGAGATATGACCATCACGCTGCTTACAGTGCGTGACAGCAGATTTCTTGCGACGATTTCTGAAATTGTAACTGAACGATCTGTAAATTTAATATTTTTAAATTAAAATTTACAGATGTCCTCGCGAAGTTTTTAACAAAGTATAGCGCGTTGGTTTCACCTGCTGTCTGCTGTAAACTTCGAAAGAGAAAACTTTGAAGGTTGATTATGAGAGGTATGTATTTAGTAGCAGGAAGGTTTTGTTGTAATCACCAAAGTTTGGAAGGTGGGTTGACAATCGCAGTACGAGTACGTCGCAACGTCGACGTCACCGGTCTGGATATTTTCAGTTAGTCTTAGTTCATATGCATTGGAGAGGTAAATTCCGCAATCGGAAAAAAATGAATAAAAATAAATCTCCAAAAAAAGATTTTCTCGCGTTTTTTTTTCAGTAGTTCCTCCACGTTCCCCTTTAAGAAACGGTGGTAGGTTTTGAAAAAAATCCTTTTTCATCGAAGAATATATTACGAGTATTTTATTCCATTTCATTCATTGATTTTTACCTAGCCAATGTAAACTAGATTGGGTGGCAGATTCGTTTTGTTGCGGAGAAAAATAGAAGTACATTGAAGAAAAGATCTATTTACTTTTGATTAAAGTTGTGATGTTGAGATTTATGACCTGATTAATGGTAGCGTGCCGTCCTGCAAAGTCGTAGGTCCTCGGTTTGAACCTGATTTGAAGGCAACAAACTTCACGAAAGAAAGCCAATGACACATTACATTAAAAGCTATGTGAAATACCATAATTTAAGCTAATTGAATTCTAGCTTGAGTTGTGATAAACGCCGGAAAACAGTATAGTGTAATCCAAACGGCTCTGAATCGCTGGTCATTTATTGCCAGTGCATAGCAATTTATATGCGTTGCACTTGGGGAATTTGTAGCCCTAACATTTGGTCGCTTAAACTAAATTAATTTAATTCATCTTTCGTTACATTATCTAATATGATTAATCATTGTATTAGTTAAAGTATCGAAAGATATTAGGTAGGTATATTAGCTAATAACTCGACAGTATTAATAAAAGTTTCATTCTATACAAAAATAATTTGAATAGAAATTGATAGATTAATGAACTTCATTGTGTTTTAGTGTTCTATACTTTAAGCTGCTTGTATATATTGTATATATGTATGTAATTGATTTCCAGGAAACGACTCCCCCGATTAGAAAGAATTTTGGATTTAGATAATGTATTACTTTTTTTTTCTTGTTATCAGTATGAAACTAGACAATCATCCTAGCAAAATCAAGAATATGTTAAGGTTTTTTAAACGGTATATAAAAACGACTCTCACGATTAGTATGAAATTTTGTATTTAGATAAGTAAGTATTTTTTTTTTTTTCTAGATATCATTATGAATTTAGAAATCATCCTATTAAAAAAGGTACAAGATTATTTTTAAGTATACTTAGATCTGTTACACATAGGGTAATGCAGAAATTATGATTTTCCATTTCGCACTTACAGCTTCCGTATACCACTTTTAGCCAACACCGGGAGATAAAAAATGACGTATCCGAACCACTTCATCGTGTTCGCTCAGGCATTATGTGTAATAATTAATAGTTGTTGAATATGTAAAGTTGCGGAAGCGTTGGCTTCCGACTAAATATTTAAGAGTCTTGGAGCAAGGAAGAGCACGCTGCCCAAGTGCGGCTTGCTGGACTTCACATAACATCGAAATATTATTGTCTTTTTTTTATTATTTCACAGAGATGCAAGTTTTTATTGCAAGTTGGATTGAACCCAGGACACTCGCGCTTCATGGAACTAATGCGAGCGCTTTGATCACTAAGCTACCAAGGATAGGGTTTTTGCTTTAAATTCATAGTATACGGGTGACAGGGTTCGATTTCCGCTGTCGGTGCCACTAGGATTGTTAATTGCGATTTTAAATATCGAATTAAAGTAAATTAAAGTGAGCGCTCTACTAGGCTACTCCTGCTAATACGTATTCATGGCTAAATTTACTAAACAATTTAGTTACAAAAACCCTCGAAAACATGCTTTATTAAACTAATTTTTTAATTTGGTTTTAATAGTAGAATAAACATTTAAACGGTAGATAAAGTTTTTTTTATGGGAACGGCGCCAAACGAGCCACCGGTTCACCTGATGGTAAGTGATTACCGTCACCCACGTACATCTGGAACACCAGAGGTGCTGCGGGTGCATTGCCGGCCTTTAAGGGCATTTCGAAGATGGGCGGGAGGATGAGAAGAGGGATGTGGAGGGGGAGTGGGCCTTCGGTTAACCCACTAACCGAAAGAAACGCAGAAACACAAGATGCCTCTACTTCACGTCGCTATTGTGCGAGGCCATGCTACCCACCCGGGTGAGCCAAAAAGTGTAGCCTTGTACACCCTTTTAAAATTATCGACAGCTATGTATACATTTCAAGTGACCGTTAAAGGATGTTTCAGAAAAGGGTTCAATGGATAGGTTATTTTAAAAACGGTGAACATTTTATGGTCAATAAAATTTAAAATAATAGATTAATTATGCTTTTGGTGATTTGGGATCAAAGTGACATTTTCTGACTATTGGTTACCTTCAGGACTTTTCATGTATGAAGATTATTATCATACTCCTAGTGTAGGAAGTCTCAGCGTAAATTCGAATGCTGCTGGTGCCTAGGATGACTTAGACAATGCCTCTCAATCAAATTAGCTCTTAACGTGCTTAAAACATCCTTCTATCTTTTCAACTTTAAATAATTGACAGAATGGTGTTTTCATTATGAACAATTCTTTTTGTAAAGTGCAACAAGTTTTATAATTTATATGTACTATATAAATCTTGTTTCGTTCCTTCATAATGCGGAATTTTCAGACTTATTATTTCTAATTTCACAATACTGACTTTTATACTGGATTTATATTAATTGCTAATATTTAACAAATAAATATGCCACGTCACAAATTTAAATACAAAATCAATAGCAATGCAAATATCAACGAAAATAGGTAAAGCCACAATTCGAATTTAATGCATTTTCTGCTCAACTATTGCACCATTTTCAATCAGCCCCAGAACGATATTCAGCGGAGCGAAAAATCAGCACTTCGGAATTGCCTTCATTTGGATATCCATCTCCGAGTGTGAAATTGTGTTTTCGGTGTTTACAATACTTTCGTACTATTCTGAAATATTTTTGGTTCCTTCAAGTAATAGCCAAAAATTCTTGTAAATATTTTAAATATGTAGTTATATTTATAACTATATATTTTATGTATATGTTTAATCTGATCTCTTTTTCATTAGCGTTCTAATATGTTTTTAATTTACGTATATAATATAATAATTTACGTATTTTATTCTGTATTTTTATTTTTGTGTTGCTTTATGGTGGGTGGAATTCAAGGCAAAAATCGTTTTGTGTGTGGTCGTATAACAAAATATCCGTAATAACATTATATCATCGAAATCATGTTAATACTGTTTTCAAAGTTTAAAAATTGCTAATTGTAATTAAATACTTTGTATATTATAAAAATTAAAACCATTATTTTGAAGAAATGCAAACGCTGGAATGTAAGTGCTTTTATTCCAAAGTTCAAACTCACCTGCACGCAGTGCATCGTGCCAACTACCGGGGGAGAATGGCGACCGATTGATAGCAGAAAATCCATCCGAATGTCCCCCCTCCACCTGGTTTACAGATAAATTACCTATTGAACAGTGGGAGGTGTTCAATCGGTAATTTTTTCCTACCTACCTCTTAAGTTTCTGTAATTTGTTTTTTTTTGTTGTAATTTTGTAGTGTACAATAAAGTATATACACACATCGCTATTGTTATATAATCATACATATTATTTTACATTTATACTTTTTTATTTTCGTATGTTTTATGCTAAAATGAAAAAAGTATAAATAGTATGTAGGACTAATTTCCTAACCTAAGTTAATTGGTGCGCCTGCTACTGTTGTCTATCCTCCCCATGGGTTGATTGGCAAAGAATACCATCAGGCATAACGTCCGCCCTATAGTACCTTGTACTTTAAGTTGAAAAGTATAGTTTTTAAATAAATAAATAAATAATGGCAAATCAATAATCAAGAGGAATAAAAACTTTAGTTCATACTTTTTAAATTAGGATGTTTTGGTATGTACTGACAATACAACAGAAACAGGTTTAATATATGAATTATAAGTTATTTAAAACAATTTAGTCAACTTCGAAGCTACTTATTGTTCGTTTTCAAATTTTATTTCGTACATAACACTGTGAATGCTCGCATACGATGAAGACACCTCTATGAAGAAATAGACTGTAAAATTTTGAAACGACCCTCTAAAAATTTTTGCACATCTGCTTACCATTATCTAAAGTAGCACAAGTTGGATAGCGTTTTTACTCTTAAATAACTGAACAAAATATATTTTAGTAAAAAAATGTTTATGCTAACCCAAGACTGTAGGTGTTTTACGAGTATTAGATATCTCACTTCCTTACCTTCAAAGATTTTTTCGGCGACGTGAGATTTCAGAGTATCTTTCTAAATGATAGTTGAATTCGATATTTATTGTAATTTTTTTTTAATTTATTTTAATACGTAAATAATATTTCATGATTCGGACTAAAACAAGATCTGATAGTTATATATATATGAAAGGTTAATAGTAAAAATTAAATTTCAGAAGGCCTACCGCTCGGTTAGTACAGCTGCTATTTCTGTTATGCCAGCAGATGGCTGGTAAATAGCCAGCAAGTATCGGCACGTTCTCTTGAGGTTCTGATGAAATAACCGAAAGCTTTATTTATTTATTCTTCATTGAACTATACAAGAGTACAATACATGATCAAAAATTTATATATATATATATTTATATTATGATGACAACTCAGTAATAATGAGCAATTTTTAAGAAATTTGGTGGGGTCATGGGAGGTGGTGAGTCTATGTTGAGCAGAGGACTTTTTTAAGAGCTTATGAAATATAAATATATTAGAGATAATCTCAGGAGCGAATTACTCCAACTAGTGGGATATAATTCTGAATATTATCTGTCGTACATGGTAATAACACTTACTTAAATTAAATTTATTCTACATCGTTCACAATGAACTGAACCACAAAGCGTTCGAGTTTACGTTTAGAAACATAAATTTATTTACGTCAGAAACAATTTTAAATTGAAATGTTATTTAACAGCAAAAAATGCACTTATTTTAATGCGCTCGCAGTGCCAAAGTACAATAAACGTAAATGCTATGACAGTTCTGCAAAGGAAAAGGATTTTAAATAGTAGGCGAGGGGTAACGTCGTGCTAAAATGAGAATGTGGGTGGGGGGACCTCGTTAGCAAAAGACTTTTCACAGCGCTCTTCGCTGATTGTCACGATCTGAATATTTACTGTAATTTGTACAATTCATTTTAAACTCTACTGCGTAAAAAATAAAGCTGTGTGTACTCTGATTCGTTCACCGGCAACATGATATAGGTATTAAGGTAGAATAAAACTCTCCTGTACAAAGGTTTTTCCAGAAATGTAACAAACTCAATGTCTAATTAAATGATAATTTTTTTCTTTGTTTTCGGTAATCGAGAGATCGAGGGATAAAGAATCTCTTTCTCAGAGTGCCAATCTTTATGCTGTTTCATAATTCTAAATGTCAATGTAGTTACTCTTTAGATTTGTTTCAGAACTAGAGAAGATGGCAGGGGTCGGCAACTTTTTGATTGGGGAGAGATAAAAACCACAATTTACAAAATTTAAAGAGCCACAAAAATTTTTCTTGCCAACAATAAATAGTACTCGCATAAATAAAGATTTTTGATAAAAAGAAAACTAACTGCGTATGGAACTAAGGAGCCACAGCTTTATATCCAAAGAGCCGCAGGTTGCCGACCCCTGATGTAGGGTAATTATTTTTGTCTTAATTTATAGTTCTCTTGGAAAAAACTTTGTGGCCAAGCGTCCGAATCCGTGGCTAGAAGCTGGTCGTAATTAAAACGATAGGTGTCTATCACATCCGCAGCAGAATCAAGGTAACTGACTCAGTTTCAAGAGTGCTTATCGTTCAGTTTGCTGAAAATGACATGACTATGGGCCGATACATAGCTTGGAGAATACTGATGTGTGGCAACCTTAAACAGCATGTAACGATCCCAAAGGTTTGTGTTTCAGAACATATTTTTTTGGTAGTAGTAGGCTTCAGTCGTGAACTTTTAATTGGCTGTACTGATGATGATGATCTATAGGTGCAATGGTGTATATGGGCCCGTGGAATACTTGTCATCCTGCCATCATATGTGTATTTGTAACCCTCGCATCTATGTAACAAACATAGAGATTATGACTAAAAGAAGTGAACATTAAGTAGGGAAAAATGTCGCATACAAAACCTTATTATAATAATTTCCTTCGACCAACAAACTTTTTTTTTATCATAATATATTATAAACATAAAAGAGTTGTTTTATTTTTAATTCTTACTTATATTTACTTGACGTTTAATTAACGCTTAAATTTATAACATTTACCTATTACTAATACAATAAGGACACAACATATATTTTAAACATTTGGTATTTAGGCTGCAGCCAAAGCTGTTACCGGAATTTTATTGGAAAATGTATTTTATTGCACTCTTAAAGTACTCGTTTTCCATTTTATTACTGTTCTAACGCCTCGTCAATTATCTCCAGCGGGAAGCAGTTCGCAATAAAAATGTAATGTCCTCATTTGATCTGCCCGTTGAGTTTTATTAAATTAAATTAAATCGAAAAAGGATGAAAATGGTTTTCAAACGGTCGTTTAATACTCACTTGGATATTATTAAGAGTCAGGGCATTTAATTTGTAAAATATACTTCCAAAATCAATATCGTGGTTATTGCTCCGGATATTTACAAAACGAGAAACAACATCTTGATATTTTTGATTAGAATAATAATTTCATGTCCTTCTTTTCTTTATTTTATACCTTGAAGTTTCAGTTTATATGTGGATAGTAAAGATGTAAGGAAATAGTAATATTGTGCATGTTCTAACCTCCGTATTAAACAATAAAAAGCATTGATGAGTGTTTGTAGTAATGAAAAATGTTTCTGTGTTACAAATACTATGAAGATTGTGAAAAAGGTGCCGTGGTAGCTCTAACTGCATAGTACAACAGTGATCTGAGAAGAATTTCCCGGTTTCAGTGCAACTATAATTTAAAGTTTCGTATATATTTCGTGGTTTACGATGAAGGCAAATATCGTGAGGGAAACTGCATGTACAAGAAATAAAAGTGTAAATATAAAAATGTTAAAGAACATAATAAGAAGTCAAATAACCTTTTAAAATATTAGCCTTGAGTTAAATAACACTAAATGAGTAGTCCTTATTTCCAATCGTTTGTTTTCTTCTGATAGACATATTTTATTTAAACATTTTAACAATATATCTCCAAGCATGAAACTTATCGATGTATATTCTCTTTACCACCTTGGCCCTCTGTTATTTATTGACAGTACGAAGCCTCTTCTAAAAATAATATTAGATACATTATTGGACTATGTTAATAAACTATATTGCCGCTGGCAACTACAGGGCTGGTTCTTACCACGTACAGAGGTTAAGTTTGAACATAGAACTTATGATAATTTAAATTATTCGATTTCAGTAAAACCTAATGTAATTGTAATATATGGAACAAAAAAGATTGTGAACATTATCAAAATCATTTAAAAATTAGAGGTCTCTTGGCCAGTAGTTGAACATATATAATTACGAGAAGAAAGAAGACTTTATTAAGAAAATATATAAAAAAAATTCTACTTGTGCCAAAATTCATATAGCTATATTAAACACATACAATGATGACATTTCTTTACAAAAGAAAGAACCTTATATGATATGCCAACGATATTTCACTTTGAAGTATATTGATACTTCTTCACGTACAAGCATTATGCGCACCTGCTATCCATTTTCTAAATTATTTTATGGTGGTAGTCATAATTTTGTTCTAAATGTGAATTATCAGGCATCGTGCGCTTCTGCGTTTTGTTTGGAGAGTTTGGTAACCGGAAGCAAACTATGTCCTTCTTTTCTTTATTTTATACCTTGAAGTTTCAGTTTATATGTGGATAGTAAAGATGTAAGGAAATAGTAATATTGTGCATGTTCTAACCTCCGTATTAAACAATAAAAAGCATTGATGAGTGTTTGTAGTAATGAAAAATGTTTCTGTGTTACAAATACTATGAAGATTGTGAAAAAGGTGCCGTGGTAGCTCTAACTGCATAGTACAACAGTGATCTGAGAAGAATTTCCCGGTTTCAGTGCAACTATAATTTAAAGTTTCGTATATATTTCGTGGTTTACGATGAAGGCAAATATCGTGAGGGAAACTGCATGTACAAGAAATAAAAGTGTAAATATAAAAATGTTAAAGAACATAATAAGAAGTCAAATAACCTTTTAAAATATTAGCCTTGAGTTAAATAACACTAAATGAGTAGTCCTTATTTCCAATCGTTTGTTTTCTTCTGATAGACATATTTTATTTAAACATTTTAACAATATATCTCCAAGCATGAAACTTATCGATGTATATTCTCTTTACCACCTTGGCCCTCTGTTATTTATTGACAGTACGAAGCCTCTTCTAAAAATAATATTAGATACATTATTGGACTATGTTAATAAACTATATTGCCGCTGGCAACTACAGGGCTGGTTCTTACCACGTACAGAGGTTAAGTTTGAACATAGAACTTATGATAATTTAAATTATTCGATTTCAGTAAAACCTAATGTAATTGTAATATATGGAACAAAAAAGATTGTGAACATTATCAAAATCATTTAAAAATTAGAGGTCTCTTGGCCAGTAGTTGAACATATATAATTACGAGAAGAAAGAAGACTTTATTAAGAAAATATATAAAAAAATTCTACTTGTGCCAAAATTCATATAGCTATATTAAACACATACAATGATGACATTTCTTTACAAAAGAAAGAACCTTATATGATATGCCAACGATATTTCACTTTGAAGTATATTGATACTTCTTCACGTACAAGCATTATGCGCACCTGCTATCCATTTTCTAAATTATTTTATGGTGGTAGTCATAATTTTGTTCTAAATGTGAATTATCAGGCATCGTGCGCTTCTGCGTTTTGTTTGGAGAGTTTGGTAACCGGAAGCAAACTATGTCCTTCCCCCTTACTTCTTTTCCTCCTCCCACATCCCCATATATCCATAAAGGTCGGCAACGCCCCTGCAGCTCCTTTGGTATTGCAAATATACGTAGGCGTCGGTTATCACTAATCATGAGATACTACAATTTCCTATATTCTGCGGCAAAACTATTTTCAACGACACATTTAATAGAGAACAAAGAGAATAGATAATTAAAAACGTTTTTTTTATGTGAAAGTTGTTGAGGATAATGTTTTATTTGTAAGTGATTACCATCGCCCACGTACATCTGTAGTGGACATAAGGACAGGGACGGGGCGGGGAGGGGGAGTGGGTCTCCGGTTACCTCACTCACTGAACGAAACGCAGAATCACAAGATGCAGAACCCGGTCGAGCTGGCCCATTCGAGCAGCAGCAAAAGCCGCCGCTTGGCTCTACCATGTAGGAATATCTCGTTTAATGTACGAGTATCAAGTTTTTTGATACTCGCACATTAAACTCAAGTGCTTTTGACTCGATTTCAATCGAGTTTATTTTCTATAATGCACTGGTAGAAATAAAGTTATTCCTTATTGGATAGCAACTAAGATTGTATAAGTTATCGTAATAATAGCTATGAAATAAACTGAACGCGGTGCGAAACTCGGACTGGCCCCTCTTGCTGGACGTAGCACCTACGTCATACCCGCGTTGCCCCGCATCGAACCATACTTCCTACCGGCAGCAGGCTCACCTACTGGCAGCAGGCTTGACATATAAAAGTAGAGAAAGTAGCAACGTTGCTCCCCAAATAGGCTTTAATAGAGACTCGACAGCCTGCTACGACTGCAAAAAGGCCGAAAGCCTCGCTGGCAGCTTAGAGAGCCAATTCACGCAGGAGGTAGACGGGAAGTAACGCGCAGGGACATATTACCACTAATGGTTAAAAACTAGAGCCAGTGACAGTCAAAGACTCTGAAATCGTTAAAAACCGGTCGGCACCTGAAATTGACGATATACTGGGTGTTTAAATCACTCTCGGCGCCCTTATTATGTCTACAAGCTAGTATTTTCTAAACTCTTCTCTACATCTTCTTGGATACCTGGAAAGAGGCGGACAATTTAGGAATCCCAAAACCATCAAACCAAAGTCAAGTCTCCTCAGCTCTATAGAGGCAATCCACTTGCCAGGAGTGCGATTACTGCAGTATTTTTAACATTCAAAATTAAATAATCAAAATATTAAAAACGGAGCAAGATTTTTTTATGCCCATGAAATGAAGTAAAAATGTTTAATTAGAATTTTCGATAACATGCTCATCCAAGTAGAACGTTTGAATCCGACATGAATGATTAAATTCGGATCCTCGTAAATCCCTCTAAAAGCTTAATGTAAACAGTTTCTAAATCCCTGTTACAAATTCGACTCTATTTAATTGTTTTTCGTTTTACCTAAATCTACACAGCTCAGAAAATTAAGGGACGTTGTTCACAAGTTATCTACGAATTAGAAAATAATCTTACTTTAAGAGATTAACATGTATTAAAAAAGTAGTAGTAGTCTTAATTTTGAAGAATATAGTAAAGGGTCTCATAAAAAATTAAAAGAAAGTTCAGTAAAGTTGTAACAACGTTCTGCGAACATGGTTAAACTATTGTTTTGTTTGGTAGACTTGAGTGTGTTATTCTCGCTTAAAAACCGTTGCTCGTGTGTGACGTATCTACCAATTCCCTTTAAAATGGTTGTGGAGGGCGATGGCTGCTTCATCCGTCGTCCTTGTGAACAGGCGCTGCTTGCGGGGGCTAGTTAGCTATGGTCCGCAAATCATGCATTCGTTTTTTTATTATGTACTTTTTTTTAGTATTTCATTTTATATTAGAATATGCTTAAATTTATTATTTTTAATGTATAAAGTCTGTTTATAAAAGGGGATACCTACGGAGTTTCTTGATCTTGTTTCTTCTCCGACAGAGGAACCACATTATGAAACGAAGGTAGATTAAAAAAATACAATTGACTAACGAAATCTGAATTTCATTAGTCAATTAAAAAAAAACCATTTTGACTTTCATTTTAATTCATTCGAGACATCATTGATATTCACCTTCATCAACCTTTCCCAGAAAGAAACAACAAAAACAGATTAGCATTCCCTCTGGTATATCTTCCTAGACTCAAAGCGGTTTGTTCGAATTCCTCAGCGCAGATTTGACAATCCTTCTACCACGATGACGAATCATAGTATAGGATACGCCATCGACACACAAAGAAGAAAATAAGAACTTGTTACAATATTCATATATTATACACAACGGCAATTATCATTAATTTTTGTCTAACTTAACAACTCACTCTGTAAAAAGTAATTAGATCGGCGCTTATGCAAAGGGACATAATCGAACTATTTTTAATTTTCTCTTTTTATGTTGCAATTTAATTACAATACTAAATAAACGTGAGCCGTGGTAGCCTAGTGGTCAGGGCGCTCACTTTAGTATCATAGAGCGCGTGTGACCAGGGTTCGAATCCCGGTGGCCGGCATCACTAAAATTGTTAATAGCAATTTTAAGTGCTGTATTTACCACGTGCTCGGCGAAAAAGGAAAACTTCGTGAGGCAACCTGCATGTCTGAGAAATAATAAAAAAATATTATTTCGAGCATATGTGTACACGCCAACCCGCACTGGAGCAGCGTGGCGGGCCATTCCCGGCTCCTACGACCTCTCAGATATTTGAGAAGGAAAGCTTTGCCCAGCAGTGGGCACTTACATGCTGCTACTTTACTTTACTAAATAAACTGTAAAACAATCTATTACTGTTGTAAATTCAAATATTATATTTGTTGATGTTGTTTGACGAACAGATGAATAAGATAAAAAGTTTTTATAATTATGTGTTACAGCCTGTACTCTCTAAGGACGTTTAGTTCACTAGTCGCACTTTGGTTGTGTGATTTTCCCAGGAGTGTACGTAACTCAATTCCGTGCAAATGACCGCTCTGAAAATGCGGTATTGTGTTTCAAAGACGACAAAGGACGTCAATTTCCTCCGAGTGAGGCGCTAAGTCAGTTACTGCCTAGGACTTTTTACATAATATTATAAGCATTCTGAACAATAAAGAATGTAATCTTTGAAGTCCACAAATAGTTTTGTAATTAATTATTAATGAAGTAATATCTGATTTTATAACTTATATGACATATCAGGTACTTTACCCCCAAACTTTACCTCCAAACTTCACCTTCATTCACCTGATTAACGACCGAGGCTCCAGCGACAGTCTAATGAAGGGGAGCATCATCACTCAACGCAGCAACTCGCTTCAGCAGCGTGGCGTAGTGGCGTCACAACAGGCAAACATTTCAGAAATATGTAATAACTTTTGCTGGCACTTCTTTAAAAGGGGCTTATTTTCAGCCAAAGACTGATACTTTTAACACTATCTATTGATGTAAAATATCGTTGGTTTTTGAGACTTTGTGAACTGACCGATTTTCTTAGCTCGCCACCATTCGGTAACTAATCATAAGGAAAAACAAATTGTACATAGTGGTGATAGGGAGTAACCGTGCTAGTGCCGGGGTAGAGGAACTGCACACATCAACTCGCCTGCTCAGCCACTAATACATCTAAGAAAGACATGATGACATCAGATTTAAGAGAATATTTAAATATTTTTCGAAAAGGCCTAGTAATGGCTCCTTTTCAACTATAGAAAAATTTATTACATAACATCATAAATGATTATTTATATATATGTGAAATTGGTTTGGATGTTCTATATTAGGGAAATACCATGTTTGCCTAATCTCCGACAACAGTAATGCGCCTTGCCATGACTATATGTCGGTCGCCATAATATCTTACATTATTAGCATATTCCGAAAAAATGTGTTCAGTGATCATATATTAAACAAAAAAAAAATTGCCGATCACTGCGCTCACCAACCTGCCTACCCAGCGTGGTGAGAATGCACAAATATTCGGCTTCATTAATTCATTCTTCATTTTCTTCTTCATATTCATTTATTGAATTTATTTTTTTTGAAATGTATACTTTAGTCCAGCTCTGGACTCACATAGTGATATTGGTAAAGGTTTATTCAGATTTCTGCTTAATTTTTTTAACATTTGGCTTGGTAACAAAAGCAAATTTCTGTGATGATGGTTCATGACGATAGTTTACCGAGATTTGCGTGTGGTGGTGGAGTAAGAACGTTTTCTATGTTCCGCTGGGTATCGTACAAGGCAAATAAAAGTATCAAGGCAATTTCCGGAAGCAAACCCCACGATGGTGAACTGTCATTTCTGAAGCCAATATTACATAATGTCTAGACATTTACAAAGTACATACAAGTTTTTAGGGAAACTTTGAAAGTAAAGTATGTACCGCTGGGCACAGACCTCGTCTCATTTTCGAGGGTATGGAGTAAATCGATGCTGGTATCGGTTTCGATCTCGGTTGTATAATAATATTTTTGCAATTAATGATTACCTAAAATTCATGCTTTGATCAAAATCCAGAAATATTCTAAGAATCATTTTATTTTTAGAATATTATTAAGCCAACCCAAAACTTAAATGTTAAATAACGATGTTGGGACCATTATCCTCTCGGTAGGGTACGGAGTGTTAAATTTACATACAGATGTGTACCGAAGGATAATACACTTACTTTTGTATTATACTCATTTTGAAACTTTATAATATCAGGAGAGAGAATTAAATAACATCTTAATTTATAGAAATGTAACAAAATTAAACAAATTTTTGATAAGTAAACGTAATCATGAGTTTGTGAATACATGGTAAGAAAATAACTATCTAGTCTGTCCATAAATGATAATACAATTTAAAAAGTTCTTTTTAATTTCTTTACAACAACTCGAACTCGGCACGAGAGCAATATTTCGGAATTCATAAGAACTGAAGACCGTCACTCTGGAATGTTGCTCCCCAATCAATAGTGTGTAAGATTTAGTTTCGGTAAATAATAAATTGGATCGCTATTCCGCTATCATTAGGTCGTCAGAGATTCGTTTGTAGGCTAGCAGACTTGAAATGTGGTGTCGCTATTTGTGATATATCTCGTATGGCTACCTGTGTATTGTGTAGAAACATTCGACACAATACACAGATAGCGATTTAAGTGTGTCCAAAAGTAAAACAACAAATAATAAAGACCGGCCAAGTTTGAGTAGGGTTCGCGCTAAGGAACCCGAGTTGAATGAAAGAAAACACACTGTTTTGGTAAATTCATAACACTATCTGTGTGTGTATTTGTGTGGTGTTACGAAATTGTGTTGTGTTCTTTCTTATCAATGTAGGCTGCTATTAAACCAATCATATTTATTATCGGTTTTATAGCGGTACAGACTCCACGCAGTTTGACGCTGTATTTTCGGCCTAGCATTTTTTGAGATGATTAATGACATCTGTTAGATGCCATGGTATTTTGGAGTTTTCATTCCCTTACTTGACTATTACGATACATAGGGAAAGAAAGGGGTTAGTCGATTTTATAATGTTGCAATTACAAGATAGACGAAAATTATGTTATATTAAAAATATTTTGAGATACACTGGCCACTTAATCGGGAACGTTGTGCTAGTTCCAACGAGAAACGAACCTATCTAAAATAATACAAGTACGATTTGTATTGTTGGCATGAACACTACGACGGTGATAGACATACCCCGCTCAAAGTCAAAGTCAAGACTTTTTAATCCATTTAAACTTATTCGCAAAACAAGACCTTCTCAGAGAAGATCCGGTAAGAAACTTCAGCGATTATTTTATTATCGCCATACTGGAATGTTATTTATAATTTACAATAAACTCAATACAGTATCAAGATGTGCATTCATAATTTTTTTAACAGGGGACTTGCAAGTGCAGAGTATGAGCTATTTCGTAACATATTTTTCCTCGATATATTGATCTATTTTATAGTAGATAATTGTTAATAAATGTTCTTTAACAAAAATCAATAAAAAAAATTTGTTTGCTTGCTGCACTACATTTGCTATATTTGCTGCACTTTAAGAGATATTATAGTAATTTTTCTTTATTACATTTATCCATTATTCGGTACGTACGTTATGTTTTCAAAAATAAACAACGACTACAAGTCAAGATATACCTATACCACACCTATACTACATAAGTCCCGCCCCGGTCACGATATTTAGAATAAGTTCTGATAAATAGACAGTAATAAATGTCTAGACATTATTATGATTACAATTATTTCAAATTACATAGGAAGCCTTTGTCTAATACTGGTCCTTTACAGATCGCTACTTTACTCTTTACTACATTGATGTTAACTAAGATTGCATGCTCAGTTTGTTTGTACGAGAACTTTTGAAATATCTAGTAATAAAACGCGTTTACTATAATCATTAAAGTAACCTAAAGCATCAAGTTTTACCTTTTGGGCTCCAGGTAACTTTGGTAGTTACAGTTGGAAACAGTTTTATGAGGTAGAACTCTTAACGCTTATATGATAGTATGACTTCTTTAAAATGATGACATTAAGTTTTAATTCCAGCTTTTTTTTCGGCTTTCTATTGCATACAACGCTGTATCTCAATGTGTATTATATTGATCGCAGACACAATACATACAGCCACGCATACCACTAGCCTTTATATATATACTAGGGGATAATCGAAATAGTGGAATACATTTAGAAAATTTTATGAAGTCAACCCAAAACTTCAACGTTGAATAATACTTTAAGGGACCGTTATCAGTCCGTAAGGAATTTGGGAACACAATTTACATACAAATATGTTATTTACTTCCTTTATTTTAAAAGACGTACGTACGAAAGATTACAGACAATTTATATTTATTTAAAAATATTTTCACAGTTAAATTAAAATCTTCAATTCTAAAATAGTATATTAACTTTACTTAAATAAGGAAAAAATATTTTGAAATAAAATCAGAAAGTTTTTACATACCTACACGTTATTCGAAAATCTACCTAATTAGGTCAATACTTCGCCAGAATGGGGGAGCTTAAGCTAAACATCATCCTCATTTACACGCGGTGATCCCTTCTGACTGATGAGGTTATGATTCTGTACCAAGCCTTTCAGCCTTCATACTGAAAAATACGTATTTTCTAGTTCTAATATTGTTTTAATGTCAAAATATGCGGAACCCATGTCTCACTGATTAGGATTACTAGTGTAGAGAGTACAGTTTTTGTACAACATTGTGAGTAATCACACACACAACTCACTCCTGACATTTCTCAACAAATCCTTCAAACTAATGATGGAGCTTCGACAGATAGAGCACCCTTCATCTTCATAGGCCACTGCTAAGCCTGGCAGGACTATTGGCAGGCATTTCCGGAGTTGGTAGGAGTCCTTTTCTGTCATGGAGCCATCTGGGTAGATGCCAACATCTTTCCTATATCTGCTGCTCATTAAGTTGTGTTTCGGTTACAAGGGCATAGAGAGCTGGTATAATTACAGGCCGAGGATTTCCATCTTTGTCTATGTCTCTCGCCTCTAACCTGTAACCTACAGGGTAGAGGTTAGAGGCAAAAAAGACTTCCGTGTTTGCAGGTATCTATGCCATTTAGTGTCAAGTGATCCCCTCAACTAAGATGTGGCCGTCGTCCCCAGTTTGTATATTCTCGCTCTTATATTTTTTTTCTTGCAATGCGTGTACTGCCATTATTGGATCGCACAAGGAATGGCTATTTCTCACAATCGAATCTTACTATCCACTAGATGAGATTTGGTGGCAGATTTTCATACGCCGCACTCACAAGGTAATTTTTTCATTATTTTAAAGATGTTAGGAGAAAATGGTCTTAATTACATACTGCGATGAGAAGAAGAGTCTCACCACAAATACACGCACTATTTATTCCACACCATGCACTTTCTCCATCACAATCACAGGTTTTAATTAGTTTTTTTTATGGTAAAAGGAGATAACGAGCAAATGGCTCATCTGGTGGTAAGTGATTACCGTCACTTACGGACATCTGCAACACCAGAGGAGCTGCAGGTACATTGCCGGCCTTTAAGAATATTTGGGGGAAGGGAGCGCGTGAAAAGGAGGGTTATGGGAAGGGACTCTGTTTACCTCACTAACCGAACGAAACGCAGAAACACTAGATGCCTTTCCCTCAAGCCGGTATATTGCGACCCCGGTTGAACCGGCCCTTTCGAGCAGCACCAAAAGGCGCCGCTTGGCTCTACCACGTATAAACCTAGATTTTTCTAAGAAAGTAAAACGTAAGATATTATTTAAATTCTGTCCTGCTCTAAACTCCCGCTTTATTTTCTTAAAATTGAAATAGATTGAGTTTGGTTTTCAAAAATAAAAAACACAGATTATAAATAGACAAATTTATTGTAAAAATCCTTTATCCTTAATATTAAGTATATAACTGAGTAAATTTCTAATTGCGTTCACTAAATATTCACTATTTTCGGCACTGTATTCTCTCAACTCCCCGAGTCTAGGGAACACCCTGTTGACAAAGAATTACTTAAATTTTTAGTCGAATTTTATCTATATATATCCACGTAGATTCAGTCGTGGTAGCTCGGTGGAAGAGCGCTCGCTTTAAGTTTGCCAGTGATCTGTGTTCGATCTCCAGTACCGTCTTCACAAAATTTTTTTACCACGTGATTGGCGGTGAAAGAAAATAACGTATGGAAACCTGCATATCTTGAGACACAGTAAAAAATTATTTCGTCGATGGATGAAGTCCGGCAATCCGAATTAAAGCAGCGCGATGAATCATTCCGTGCTTACGCAACCCTCTCAAAAATTGCTACAACTTTTAGATGTGTACATATTTACGCACGCTGAGTTTGATCCTAAATTTAATAAGTCTCGATCTCGATCGGCAGTACTGATACCAACAAAAAATTTCAGTATCGATCGGGGCGCATGTACCGCTTGAACAAAATTTAGTTGTTTGGTCGTCATGGAATGTCAAAAGGATTAAGCCGAGGAACAGCAGATTTTCACAAGAGCTGTGTGAGAAGACTTGCCGTAGATGAAAGCAGGGAAAAGTAGGATTTATTGCAACAATTGTGAAGACGAAGGGTAAAAATTCTGAAGGATATACTAAGAAAGGTCAGTGTAATCTCCAACGTCAAAAAGCATTTAGGTACTAAACAAAGTGTAAGTATTCTATCTGATATATATAAAGTTTACTATTATCCGACCATGAACAAACAAAAGTTAAAATTACGAAGCTTGCGAAGTCGGCGGTGAATATAGAAAACAAGTGTCTCTTGAACAAAAGGTAGGAGAAGGAGTTTGAGCAGGCCTCTCGTAAACATAACGTAGAATTTTTTGTTGTAGAACAGTTACCAGGTGAAAAGGTCAAGGAGTTAGTGACTAAGATTGAAGATAAAATGGGTGTCATGCAGTGATGACATTAAATGTGCGAGGCTAAGCCGATCACCAAAGCAGGACACAAAGCCACCTTCTATTATAGTAGGATTCAAAACATAAAGAATCAAACAGACGGGCCGCTGGTTGTCCAAAACGTCGTACACCAGAGTATGAAGCTCCGCGGGATCGAAGACCAACAAAAAACCTATTTAAGACCACTAAAAGCTTGATTTGGAATGCAAAAAGCATTTATATGGAATATATGAATTCGTGTAGGTAACAAATGGTAAAGTATTGGTTAAATAACCCGAGGGCGAGGACCCAAGCAAGTACCAGAACTGAAGGCGACCTCAACGAATTATTAAGATCGAAATAAATAAACATTTAATATATTGTATTTTGTATTTGATATTAACATATTTAATTTTGTCTATTCTGTACCTGTACAATTCGCGAATTTCAACTTTATCAATTTTAGATCAGAAAACAATATAAAGTACAAATGTACGGATGAAATAAATAACCGGATAGATTCATTTGTGAACTTTTGTTGACAGGCGGAATGATGTTGGCAGTTCCGGACTCGGAAGCACTCCTTTTCTGCCAAGCTAAGTGCCAACCTCTTACCTATATCTGCCGCTTATTAATAGCGGAATCATAATTCAGTTCCGGTTAGAAGGGCATAGATGGCTGGTATAATCACAGACTGTGGCATTCCATCTTTATCCTGTGGGGTGACAACTCGTCTCTGGTATCTTTTTCGAACGAAGTTGTTTGCAGCTGTCCAAGCCATTTACTATCAGGTGGAACCCTCAAATCTCTAAGAATAGTGCATGTTAACATTCGTTCTTTAAAAAAACACTTCTACGAATTATTAGTTACCATAAACAATAACCTAAAATACTTGGATGTAATAATCATAGCGAAACTAACCTTAACAACGCATTGATATTTTTATTTAAAATTAGTGGGTATAATGTAAACGTATACACGAACGGGGCCGATGGCGGTGTATTAGTGTACGCGCCCGAAGCTGTGTGCATGTGTGTGCGAATCGTCGCTAGTCTCTGGCATGTAATCGGTGGACTGCGTTTCCGTTGCACTATGTTATGGTAGCAAGTTAACTTATTTAGTTGGAATCTATAGACCATCAACAAATTATAAACAAGACATAACAAATCAGTTTCTAACAGAATTTCGTACTTTATTAGAAAAATTTCCTTTAAATGTTAATCGTAATGACAAACATGTTATTTCTTATGAAAACTGTCTGTTATACTGTCTGATTATAGTTTCATGCAATGTATCAAGGATGTAACTAAAAATGTTGATGGGAATAATAGTAGAATCTTGCATGGATAACGTTTACGTTAGAATAAGTAACGAATCTATTGACTCTATTGTAGTATAACAGAAAATTTCCGACTGTTAACGTCACGTGCGCTCCATCGCCTAAACCCGCCATAAACACTATGCGTGTGCCGGACATTAACATGATTCGAGAAAAAATATTGCGTATTGACTTAGATAGTATGTGTTATCGATGGAATGCTCAATTGAGTTATATAATTCAAGCCAGTTATTCATTTCGATATATAACATATCATATGTTATATATCGAAATAATGAGAATGCAATACAGCGAGAAGAGTTGATATTAATAATAAAAGTAACAATTTTTTAATTAATCACCTTTCCATATGACGAGAACCTCGTGAAAGCCGAAAGAGACAAGAAGACAAAATATTTGGAACTGGCTGACGAGGTAACCGACATGTGGGGTGGTATGCCGACCGAAATGTATCCGATCGTCGACTCTGCGAATGGATTAATCTCAGCCTGCCTCTTGGAACATCTGAGGCGGCTGAGACTTCGTGACGGACCGCTCCGAGCTCAAATGCAGAAGGCGGTGCTACTCGATACTGCTCGCATTGTCTGCCGGTTTCTTTCCCTTTCTCCCTAATCCTCGGCCGTCTGGTCTCCCCTGTCGAGGGCTTCCATTTGGTTGGGTTTTAATTATCTATTTAATTTAATTATATATATAATTTATTAAATATTATGTATTTTATAGTATTATTTGTATCTATACGTATTTATATATACAACCCAACCAGATGAGAATATATAGAAATACCCCAAAAAAATAAAAATAAGCACCCCCGTCCGTATACACAATTCGGTCAGCGGTCAATTCCTTTTAGTTCTTTCAATCGACTTATCACCAGAGCTTATTTGGGACAACGTGACTGGTGGTGAGCCTGTCCCCGTCTTAGTGTTCCAGCCATCGATTTAAATATATATATACTTATAATAAAACTAGTGCGAAACGAAATCTGTACATTTTATATATTTTAAAATTTTAATTATTAAATACAGTCTGTATTATACAGATATAGCCGAAATCATAATTTTTAGAATTTTTTCTATCTGTCTGTCTGTTTGTCTAACCACTCATCAAGCAAAACCCAGAGAACGGATTTCGATATGTACTGTTGAGTTATTTGGAAGACTGACCACCATCTAGGATATTTACCATCACCCTATCTTTTATAGTAGGTAGGCAGTAAGCGTAATTATCTTGATAGGTATAACGAAGAAACCTCTCGACAAATTTAGGTGGAGCTTTCAACAAATGTTACTGAGGTGTCCAGCCCATGTAGGACATATATATTTTTCCAACAGCAACACAACTGTAGATGCACAAAGTTATTTACATTTCAACTTTTACTTGGGTGAAATGTTTGTCTATAATTTTGATTCCCAGCACGATGTAAAATAGAAAAAAAAAAACTTTAGTGACATAGAGGAAGTGAAAAATGGCATAGATAATAAGGCCTTTAGGTAGGTATTAACGGATTTTGATGAAATTTGACAAGCAGACTGAATGTACTTTTTCATCCTGGGTAAATATACTTTGATAAGGGACTACTTTACACGACTATAGCGGTGGGCGGTCGCTTTCCTAATTAATATTATAAATGCTGAAGGGTATTTGTTTGTTTTTTGTCCTTCTTCACGCCGCAACTAAGCAAGGGATCAATCTGAATTTGCACAGAGACAGTTAGTATTAGATGGTCTACTTTTAATTGGTAAGAAAATATAAAAATAACGTTACCATTGATCAGTGATGTCTGTCTTCGTAATTATTATAATAAATATTACAGATCCGCCTGTTCGTATTATAAATGTAAAAAATAGAAATGAAAACAGAAAAACACCAAATCAACGATTTATAATTTTTTTCCGTCTATTAATTTCTTTATGTTAAAACGCCTTAAGTACAGAAGTAAATGCAGTTATGTGATTACTTAATTTTAAATAGAGAAAATGAAGAGAGAGAAGAAGATCTTTTTGTTTAATAATTAAAAAATTTAACATTAACAAAATGGCTGGGCTGCGCCCTGATACGCATGTCCGACTTTATAATGATAGTTGATAAGGTAATTCCAGTTTTACGGACCAAGGACCAATAGCCATATTATCAAATGCTGGTCAAATAATGGATAAATATATTGTTAATCAATTAAGTAAATACTTACAAACCAAGATATAATGGACAATTGTCGAAATGCTTTCTTTAGATGGAGAAGTACAGACACATATTTAGAAGAAAAAAAATTCAAGGTAGCAATTTTTATGATTACAAAAAGTATTTGACACTTTAGAAACTGATCCCTAATTATCGCGATAATTATATACATAATTATGTACATTGAGACACATACTTGTCATTAGTAAAATCTATTCACAGTTTTGATCTTGACTGCTATAGACTTACATTTATTATAAATCCTAAAATTTCTTATTAGTTAAAAGTGACTACACAAAATTATTTAAAATATGTAAAATCCTAATTTCCTACCTACCTCTTTTCAGATAGAAACCTAAATTTCCACAGGCTATATACAACCTTGGCAATCGGAACTATGACCTTACGTTTGTATAACAAATATAACACCGGCTAGATGGACACTAGCAGATTCATTGTAGAATAGTTTATTACTGTGGTGTTTGAACATTGAAGAAACGCTTGCCTTGTCTTTTGAATAGTCTGCTGGTCAGAAGGAATGAAAGTAACAAACGTATTTTTAAACATAAACTAGAAAAAAAATTTAGGTTAAATATGAATATATAACCTTATTATATATATAGCCTTACATCTGATACGGATAGGTAATAAGGAATGAATGTCTGGTATTTTTCGAAATTATTATCCTGCCATTGGTCGGTAGGCCTTGTGATTTTCAAGGCTTTTTCTTACGACACCTACGGGAAGAAAGGAGATAGCATATTTTTACGCCACACGCCAACCTATCCTACCCTACTTTGCACACATACAATTTTCCTCTTACAAATGAATCATCTCAAAAACATACAGTGGCACATGCTACAAATATTTAGCATTTCTGTAAGAAAACAATTAGTAACAGTAATTACACACCATGATCCGGGCAATAATGACGTCGACGTCTTCGTCGCCTCTGATCGTCGCAGGTGTCAATACAGGTTTCCTCTAAAAATATAGCATAATTTCTATTAGTTTGAATCATTATTTGCGAGCCGGTCGAACCGGACCATTTTAGCAGCAGCAACGCCGCCACTTGACTCTACCACTTACAAGATGAACAAAAAAGTGTTCCAAATTGAAATCACAAGGCAACTTTAAAAAACACAACGTGAAATTTCATAATATTTTTTAAGAAATATTTAAAAAATGTATAAAGTGGAGTATTGTTACAGCCGACTTGTAACTTAAATAACTTACCATCACAACAAGAGGAGTGCGCAGGCGGTGCAGCGTCGTCATCGTGACGTGCTAATGCTCTTAATTGCAGAGTGTATGCGCGTGACCCGGCCCCTGTGATTCCAGGCCCGCCAGCAAATGTTGCATATGGGCTTATCTCATATACATCTGGTAAATGATAAATTTTAAATTTAATTAATTATTTTTATATTAAACAATCATCTTGTTCATTATTTTTGAATTTAAAGTAATTCATTGTACTCTGTGTTAATTTTTCATTTAAGTCTAGTAATAGTATTATCAAAATCAAAAACTTTTTTCTTGGCCATTTCAACATAAACGTCACTAGTTTCATTACCTTTTTTGAATCTACCTTCTTTTTGTAACAAGGTTCGTCTGAGGGAGAAAAAACAGGTGATAGAAACCCCGTAGGAAACGTCTTTTTGAGCGGTCAGCTAATTCCCAGGGGTTATTATTATTCATGTATTCCCATAATAATCCTTTTTATAAAGTTTTTGTTTAATAAAATGTTTAAACCTGTTGATAGGAACTTGCACTCTTAGTGAAACTTGGTATTAACTAGAATTGGCAATACCTTTTTACCATAGGTAATGAGTCGTAGAGTAAAAGAGACGAGAACACGTAGAGAACTATTTTCAACTATTTGTCAAAAGTACCTTTAGAAACCTCGTGCCGCGAATTTAAAGAATTAAAGGGAAGCAAAGGAAGCGACTAGAAAATGTAAGCAAAGAGAGCGATAGTCAAAACTGATTTTGTACGGGAGGACATACAAACAAATCCTTTAATTTCTACAATAAAAATAATATTTCTGAATGACATTTACAAGAACTATCTCAGTACGCAGGTCAACAAAAAATACGTTGATCATTTTTAACTACTTATTATAATTAAATATTTCCAAACGAATTTTACATTCATAATTATAACAAGTACTTATTGAGCAATTGTTTCTCACCGATACGATAATACATTTATGAAGATTTGATCGAAAATATATTCAATAAATACCCGGTGGATCTGGAAGCAGTTTTGGTGTTGGATGCGGTGGCTCTCCGTATGTCCCGCAGCCAGGTTTGTCGGTGTTGCTAGTCACTCGCGCTACTACACCATCAGTTCTGTGTTAAAATATCAATTAATAACAGTCATTTCACAATTTCGATTTGACAGATTTTAAAAAAAAGAGCTTTATCATGTTGCATTACTTCTTAGATAATGACTTATGTATGTCATATGATTTTTATCCCGAATCACTGCAATAATTTATTAAATAATTAAATTTCTCGAAATTTGTAGGCTTCACTGTTCTTTAAATTAACACAATGTTTAATAGTATTTTTTTAATATTATGTATCTTTATTAAATTTTTAGGGGGCAACATTCACCTTTTGCGCCTCAAAAGAATTGCAAGTATAGTTAACGCAGCCAGTGACAATGCTGCACATAGTGCTAGCAACAGTGCAAGCTCTCCTGCTGTTGCAGGAAATGGAGCATCTACTTCTTCAGCAAAATTGCCTTCCAGTGGTAAAGTTGTAAATTCATATACTTCTCGAGTTAAGCCAGCTTCATTTGAGGCTCGAGCTGCGACTCGATATCTTGAGCCCGGTGTTAAACCTGTCACGAGAATTGCATGCATGTCATAGTAAAGGCTCCTTTGAATGTCAAAATATTTTTCAGCTAATTTGATTTTAAATACTTGTTAAGGATATTTACCACTTAAAATAACCTCCCCTCCTACTGGTACATCCCTTGCTCCAACAGCGTTGGGTCCTGCCCATTCTAGCTTCAAAGCGACAGGTCCGCATCCTCCATCTGACCACATACTTGTGTCAAATTTGGCGTGAGTTGCATTTGCTCTAATCCATCTGGAATCAGGGGGTGCAGATGGTGGCCCTCCAGAAGTCCTGACTGCAATTTCTGTTCCAGGAGCACCACCAGCCGAACCACATGCACGATAAGCAGAACCACATCGTAGTCCACTCAAGGTAACAGGACCTGGATTTGCAGATTGTGCTCGCCATTCTCCCTAAAAGTAACCCAAATTTTAATTCGTATAACATTCTTAATTATCAACAAAAATTGTTTACTAATTTACCTCTGGCGCAGAAAGCCTCCAGTGCACTGTGTAAGCTTTAGGAAGCGCATGTCCTGGTGCTCTCGGGGTTGGTCTAAGATCAAGTTCAAGTTCTCTTGACCTTGCTTCTAATAAAGCTAAGCTTGGTGGTGCTGGTGGGCGTAATACAATTACTCGCCATGTTACAGAATCTGAACCGTGAGGATTTTCAGCAACGCATGTGTAATTATCAGCGTGAGACAATTCTAAGCCTAAAATAAAATAAAATTTATATTCTAGTGCCAAATAAATAGAAATTAATTTAATGTATTCACTACTCCAAATATTTACCTCTTATAAGTAGAGCGTCCCCTTCTAAATTAAATGGTGGAATAGGATGAAGGGGATTACCACCACGAAGCCACCGCTTTGCTGGTGGTGGAACTCCTCCAACAACGCATCGTAAGGATAGTGAGCTTCCCGCTGATTCCATTGCTAGGCCTCCAAATGATGATATCCGGGCGGGTGCTAAAAAAATTGTTTTTTTATTTTTTTTATAATCTGTAGCAACGATATGTTTTTAATAATATTACCTAATGCACTTGTTTGACAAGTGACAACAGTGGATGGTGGTCCTTCGCCAGCACTGGTAGCAGCTCTAACCCATGCTTCATAGGTTCTTCCTGAACGAAATCCACGCAATGGCTTCATACATTCTTCACTCTCTACGCATCCGTTTATCCTTGTCATATTTGGTTCCTGTGACCTACGAATTTTTTATTATTTAATTTTGGCGCATTAATGAAATATTTTTGTTTACCAACATTCTGTATTTAAAAATAATAATATGAAACTTTACCCAGATAAATCTTTTACATAAAGAGTGTAATGTGTCAATTTTCCATTAGGCTGTGAAGGTGGTAGCCATGATGCTCTTAACGATCTTTCACTTAAAGCTATAAGCTTCATACCTCCAGGAGCACTTGGAACTAAAATATGTAAATATTGTAACATAATTTTGTGTATAAAGTATATATTAAAACTTTATTCAAAATTCCTACATACCATCTTCGTCAGTACGACAGAACTGAGGGGCCGATGACGGACCATCACCTGCGGCATTGTGCGCGCGTACCCTAATTTCATACTCCGCATATGGCGCTAAACGAGACACTGTTGCTCCTTCACCCTACAAAAGGGTAAATTACATGAACATATTCTTCAACCTATCCAACTCCATTGCTGAATAAAGGCCTCTCCATGAAAGCATCAGCGAGCTGGCATACTTTTCTTGGAAGTTCTGCCCATACTCAAAACTCTGGGCAGGCGAGTTGGTCAGTGCAGTACCGGTAGCCTCGCACTAGTGAAGCTGCTCCCTATCACTCTTCCTTTTGAAGAGATTTGGGTTCCGAGAATTCCATTAGATTATTCGCGATCAGTCTGTCGCCAGCTAGCTAGCAGTGTGCAACGTACAGGTGTGGTAGGTGTTTTGAGAAAAAAGATATTGTTTGTAATGAAACTATTATTTACGGATTTTATCGCGTTTTTATGTTCCCGTCGTTTCGATTGCTTAACAGCAACCGTGACGGTCAATCTCTCTTTTCATTTCTAGTAAGAAATCCCCTTCTTCTGTCATTAAGCCTCTTATTGTCAGAAATGTTACATATTATGTTAATAATAGGGGTGTGTAAACATTATTGGCGAACCAACGAACAAAGGGAATTAATATTATATATAATAATGTCGGAATCAGTTAGTGTAATAACATGCCTATAAACAAACAAACCTGAACACGCAAATAAGCATCTTGTGGTGGTAACAGCGGGTCAGAATCACGTCTTGTATACTGTAAAGTGTAGTGAGTAATAAGACCTCCTCTAGCCTCTAACACTGGCGGGTGCCAAGATATCCGAAGAGAGGTCGACCCACTTGATACACATGGTAGCATTTCCGGACTTCCATTCGGGGCTAAAAAAGCCATAATAATACATAACCAGAACTACGTACTCTACGTACACTGGATTCTTATCTCTAGGAACCATACGTGGTAGACGAGCATCACCACAGACTCAAAAGTATTATAGTTTTCGGAAATCATTGCAAACTTTACAAAGCAAGCAAAATAACATTTGAATGAGGTAGTCGAATTATAGTAATCTTAAACTGGCTTGTGGCTTTTCAGTGAATTCGGGGTTGTTTAATTGAGTAGAAACATGGAACACTTTAATGAAAGAGCGCTTGGGTCTTTTGTAGAAGTGCATGATACGAGTACTTATATTTGGTTAATACCGTACCACACGTCGTGTGTATTAGAATAAGGGCAGTAAAATATGAAACCAAAACAGTATTTGTTTTTAAACATTTACATATTACGTTATAACCAAATACATGCCTACTACGTAACATGTACATAAACATGCATGACTCGGGTGCAAACATTTCATCATAATAAAAATGTTTGCCTTTAGTGGGTTTAGAACCCGCAGCCCTCAGATTCGACGCCAAGGTCACTTTCAACTAGGCTAACGGATTGTCAGTAATTATTTATAGAAAATCGAAAAAAAAAGAAACATGAAAAATTAAACCAGAAATAGTTAAATTCCATTAAGTATTATCTAAAGTTACCTTCTCAGAAAGAAAGCACCTAACTACCAGTGAAATAACTTACGCGATTCCAGTGTATGGCGGTAGTGCGGTGGTGACAGAGGACCTGCGCCAGCAGCATTGTACGCTCTGATGGTGACTCCATACCTAGTTGCGGCTTTGAGACCTCTCAGAGTAGTACTTGTAGCATCGGCGCTGGCACCACTCTCCGATCCCGTGCTATCACCTGATGTTCCTTTGCCTTCTTCGAATACTTCCCACCATCGGATTGTGTAGCCGAGTAACGTACCATGCCAAGTTTCCCGGGGAGGTGCCTAAAAAGGGAACAATGAAAACACAAAACAATTTTTTATAGTTTATTTAAAATATTACAATTGTAGTTGAACAATTACTATAAGTACTTGTTTATATTTTTAATCTTTTCCAAAAATTTTACCGATTTGCCTTTTGACATCTTCAGGTAATTATACTGTAAATATACTTCAAATTAATTTTGTTTTAAATGCAATACAATAAATAATAGAAAGCTTCAATAACACGTGTTAATTTTTATACTCATAGGTTGTAAAGTCACTGTGTAGACATTGCCTGCAGGACACATATGAGATGAATTCAAAATAGGATGTACGGTGTGGCATATCGTATATACAGACAGCACAAGGAGTGAAACTGCAGAACACATTTATTCTGATTCGTTGTCGAAGATTCTTTGTCAATGCAGATGAGGATCTAGGTGTACGAGTATATAGACCACTATAACTTAACATTAGTTAAATTGTGTGCTCCTTTTTTATTTAATTTAAACCTGTTCAAAACTCTTATGATAATCAAAATCTTTTTAAATTTAATGTCAGATTGTTGCACTAGGACAAAAGAGATTTTATTGTAAAATTTTATGACTTTACTTAGAAATAACTTAGCGTATCACTTTGCCGCTATCTATAGGAGACAGTCCGTTTTATATTTAAAAATGTATATTTTTCCGTACGTATATAATATTTTCAAAGACGCGATGAACTACAACGGAAATGTCTAAATATTAGTCTCCATGAAAAGGGCGCGTATCGACTCGCGAAGACCTTAGTTAGAGATTGACCGTATCGCATGTTTTTACAAAATGAATATTGTTTCCAATACGCCTGCACACACATCCCCACAGTAACACACCATAAGACATGATAGTGATAAATCAAAGTAAGTTAGACTAATCTAGCTGTTGTATCATTAGTCAACTCTCTAATATTTCTAATAGCGAAAATTGCAGAACTTGAATTCGAAGCTAGTTTATCAATATGCGCTTTCAACTGGTACTTAGACTTAAACACCCTTAAAAGCAAACGTGAAGATGCATTAACTTGTTAATACTTTTATAGAACGCTGTATTGAAGCGCGGTAGAGCCAAACGGTAATCATTTACCATCAGGCGAACCGAACTCGTTTTCCGCCGTTCCCATAAAAAAAAATTGTCACGTTATATTTACTTCATTGCAAGTGTAAAAGTAACTACCGGCAAATATCCCACTCCTTGGAAAAGGCCTTTTCTTATTTCTAAAAACGTAATGTTGTGGGATTCACTACCGCTACTCCTGTACGGATGGAGGATTTTTTTCCTCTACTATATATGTTTTTATACTATGTTTCCCTTCACGTGCCGATGGAAAATTGAATACAAGTGTAATAAGAAAATAAGCTTCTACTATTTTTTAGAATTGTAAGTTAGTGTGTGTAAAAATTCATACCTGCCAAGTAACGAGCAACTCACGTGCACGAAGAGCTCTGACTATGATGTCACGCGGAACTCCTCCTGGTGCTATTCAAATAACGATAAACTGTTTCAGGAAAGCCTTAGGATGTTGAAGGAATCACAAGAACTACCTAATAAGCTTGAAATAATACATAATTGACCACTGTGTTTGTGTTAGTTATCGTACCTTATAATTTAGCCAAGAGCCCTGAGTTAGAATCCCAGTAAAGTACTAGTCCATAAATGCCCACTGCTGGGCAAATGTTAAATATTTTTTGAGAGAGATTAAAATCGAGAAGCTTTCACTACAGTTCATAAGTCCACCAAGTATTTGTTTTTATTCTTTCTCAAAAATGTCGGTTTCCTTATGATGTTTGTTTTCTTTCAAGTTTGCCCGTAGTATAAAAGGTTTAAAATTTCTTTAACCAATTTTTGGGGTTCTAACCCAGGCCATTCGCGTAATATGAAATTAAAGCGAACGCTCTGACCACTAGTCTACGCCGGTCTACGAATCCCAGACGAAGTTAATATTTGTCTAACACAATTATTGGTGTTTTCGGCACTGGTTGTATTATGTTGTCTAAACTAAAATAAATCATGTAACTAGAACCTCCATTTTCTTATTATAATAATTACCTTCTTCCCGGGTAGTAAAATGAAGCGGTATCGTATAAGGTGACGCGCCAACATCGTTGTAGGCAGCGAGTCTGAGTACATATCGTGTGTCGGGAGCTAATCCCGTCACTAAAGCCCCGGCGCGACCCGGCCCTTCCGATCTGAATGGTCAACAGGCTTAAGCTATAATCCCGTTGTAATGGAAAATCGAACTCAAACTGAAAACTTTACTAACAAATAGGATTCAAATATTTAATATAAAATATTTATAGTATAAGCAATCGTAGACTATAAATATTATGAGTTCAAGGTAATTAATATTGCAGGGGTGTTTGTACTTTATCTGTGGGTTTATAGTTTATACCAGCGATTGATGCAAAATAAACTACCTATATAATTGTTAGTATAAGATTTTATGTATCGTTTTGCATTATATATTAGCCAAAACAAAGGAAAAATCTCAGGACTTAATGACTAAAATTAATATACTCACGCTACGTGTAGTAGATCGGTATCAGTCAAAGTTACATTGACAACCTCTAGTGTATCCCACGTACTCAACAATGTAGGAAGAGGAACATTTAAAGCAACATTTGGCACATCAACTGTAAGTGCACGATATTGCAATGTATAATGAGATACAATTACTCCTCTAGCTACTCTCCAAGTTACACGAACTCTTCTCGACCATAATTCAGAAATACGAACTTCCTCGGGGACGTTTGGGCGTTCTAAGTACAAGATAAAATATGTAGTTACAAATTAGATAAGGTAACTGCGAGAAGGTAAGTTAAATAGTCGAATATCATGTATATCTATAGATATTTAATACTGTATTCTAGTGAATCTAGATCAGACGATTTTAATCACGTTTTCATTATTTAAAATGGTTATGATACTTTAAATGAAACTGAATTTTATTATTGTATATAAGCATATAATATAAAAGCAAGTGTAAGCTGTAATTTACGTTACCTTTAACATACAACCTAAAAATTAATTCATCATTTCCATATAGATTTCGGGCAAGGCACCGATAGTCCCCTGCATGTTCTGGTCCTGCATGTGTTATTGTAATTTCTGATGTCATCATTCCATTTCCTATATCTTTTGTTTCTACTCCACCCGTACCACTATTTACATAAATAAACATAGATATAGTTAATTTGAATCAAAAATACGCTTTTGAACATATGTTTATGATTATAACCTAAAGAGGAAACATTTATAATAAAAAGTCTCAAATCATTGAAAGAAACAAAAAATTTTACTTTTGATAACTGAAAACTGGCTTTTGTGAAAGTAAATCTACGTTGCTCGGAATGTACGATTTTCTCTTATGTCGTTAAGGTATTTTACTGACATACATTACACACGGACAAATACCTACACCCGGAAAAAATATATGAATAAAATACAAAAACATGTTTGTACGGGAATAGAATCTGCGATTCCCGTACACTTAAGCAACTATTACTCGGTGTACAGATAGGAACTTTCTAGATAACTTACTGCAAAGATAGTGGACGTGAATCATGTGTCCAGTGTAAATGGATTTCAGGTTCCCCTCTGACTGTGCAAGTGAGACGCGCTGTTGATCCTCTCACTACCCACCGAGTTTCTCCACCGCTATCTCCTCTACTCAGCTTAGGAGGTTCTATTTGTAAAAATGCACTCGATTTCAATAAGAAGAGAGCATACGGGAATATTAATAAAACTCCGAAAACTTTTTAGGTCTGCCTTTCTAAGCTTGATTCTTAGGTATTGGTAAATGTATTATTTTTAAATCCTAAACATTTGAACTGTATATCTTCAATTCAATTGAACATATTGCTTTCTTTTTTAACAACTATGAAAGTGATCATTTAGCTTATTCTGTAAGTTATAATTTTTCACTTTAAGAAAAATATTGAATATTGAATTATAGTATAGAGAGTTATTACAATTTATCAAGATATATATTATAGGGAAACATAAGAAAAACATAAGAGATGTTGGATTCCATCTAAATTCGAACTAAATGAGTCTAACTTTTAACTAATTACAGTATGACACCATATTAACATACCTCTTACATCGAGGTAAAAAGAATGGTGCAAAAAGGCATGTTGCACTCTTGCTGTGCATCGGTACCATCCTTCGTGATCAGATGTAACTGCTTTAATCCAAATAGTGCCATCTGAAAGTACTGACCCTTCACCAGTTTCAGAATCTGATTGACCCCATAAAATATGATGCCAGTTTTCTCCACCTACAAAAATTATTAAAAATTACAAGCCAAACATAAAAACAATTTAATTTTGCTATAGCACAAAATTTTGTGACACTAATTACCTGAAGAGAATTCCCAAGATATTCTGGGTAAGGGTTGTCCTTTAGCTGAACATGGTAGAAGTACAGCTGCTCCAACAGATACTGATGTATTCTGTGCTCGCCATACCCATGACGGTGATTCTATGCGTAATAACTGTTTTAATTGATAGATTATTCAATTCTAACTTACCAAAATTACATTAGTAAAAATATAAATTGGAAGATATAACAAATGTAAATAAGTACCTTTAACAATTAATGGCGCAGTATGACTAATGGTTCCAAAATCATTAGTTGCTCTACATGAATACTCTCCGGAATGTGCGGATGAAAGATTGTGTATTACCAATATAGAGAAAAAGTCCATGTTTTTCTGTTCCACCTAAAATTACATAATAATGACTAACGATTGTGCTCACCAATTTTCTCGTGATTACTGCAGTTTAACTGTACCTTTAATACTGACGGTATAGGCAAATTGTCCTTATGCCATGAAAATAAGATTGGTTTATCTCCAGATATCAAACTACATGTTGCTTGTGTGCTCCCTCCTACTTCGAGTTCCTCAGGAAAGTGAAATGGCATTATTTTTGGTGGCTCTGTGGACATTAAAATTAGTCTCAAAGTTTGTCTTATTTTCAAGTTTGAGTATTTAGTAGTACTTACTGTACTTACTGTGTACTTCGAGACGAACGGTTCTTCGTGCCAACTCTCCACTTTCGGCTCTTACTTCACATGTATAGCTTCCAGCGTCGTTACTTCGTACCGAAGTCAGTCTTACTATACCGAGTTCGTCATTGGACTCAAGTCCAACGTCAATTGCTGAACCATCCTCGCGATGCCATATAACTTCTCTGCAAATATTTGTAATAAATAGTTACAAATATATATTAAGCTCAATGTATGTTCAATTCAAAATGTGTACTCACTTTATAGGATATCCCGAATAAGGGCAGTTAAGAGTAACGTCCGTATTTGTTTTTACGTGTATCGGTGATAAATATCGAATATTAGGAGGCCCTGAAAATTTATCTTCAATTATATTAATTGATATGTAATGATGTAAACTATATAATGATCAGTAAACGCTGAATATAAATTATATTGAATTGCTGAATTACCAAAAATATTTAATCTCGCGTGATGCGCATGAGAACCTCCAGAGTTTGTCGCATTACATCCATATCTACCACCTTCGTCGGCAGTTCTGATTGTAACGCTTAATGTTGATACTATCGCACCTTCATCACCGTTTGTTAGAGTTTCTGCTCTTGTGTTTACAATGTATCTATAACGAATTTAATGTGATCTACAAGAACGTTTTTTGAAAGATATATACTATTCATAATTTATGTAAAGATCTTACTTATCAGGAGCTGCTGGTAAAGGTCTATCATCCAATGTCCACAATATTCTTGGTGGAGGCATACCTGTGGCTGCACATTTTAATAGAATACTTTGGCCAATTCTTGTTACAGCTTCACTAAATGTAGAAATAAGTCTAGGTGGTCTATCTGAAAATTTCATGTGTTAAAGTAGAAAAAAAACATTTGAGTTTTGTAATTCCTAAAATTAAAATAATCAATACCATTTATGACCAGTTCAGCTCCTGATACAGCAGAGTCCATGTGGTCGTAAGCAGTACATTGATAATGCCCGGCATGATGCGATCGAACTGGACCCAGAGATAAACGAGATTGAGGCGCGTGAAGAGGACGACCTTCATGTTGCCAACTCAAAGTAATTCCCCCACCACGGCCTCCTTGCACAGTGCAGTTAAAAACACCTGTTCCCCCGGTTCCCAACATCTACAAATCAATAAAGTAATTTTGTAACAATAATATTAAACACAGGTTCCGAGTTATAAAATTATTCCACACTTACTAAGGGATTTGGCGTAACATTAAGAGTTAACGGTTCCGTAACTGTCAACCGTATCAGCAGTCTAGGAGAGGACTCAGTTCCTGTTGAACAAGCGTAACGCAGAGCATGATGTGGGCGTATATTCGGTAGGACAAGGGCACCGCCTTTACTATTCCTTCGCCAGGTGTGTGAGCGATCCAAACTCCACTTGCTTCCTGTCGCTGCCAACTGATAGTTTAAATTAATTGCGTTATATACAAATAATTATACATAGTTTAAAAAACAATTGTTTCATTTCTTTCATGTTATGTACATGATGTGGTACGGATAATAATTTGGCACGTAAAATAATTTCAACTGTACTGTTTACTTACGTAATAGAATGTCCACTAACATGGCGCATAATACAAGGGAGTATTACAGTGTCTCCAGTTCTAGCTTCAATTGAACTGATTTCGTTGTTTTCTAACCAACTGCTATCTATTTTATGAAATAGAAAAAAAAACATCATTTATACATTAGATTTTTAAGACCAAAATATAATTCAAATTTAAAACTAACCATCTGTTGTAAGTTTTACAACAGGACTTGGAGTATCGAGCGCCAAACAAGAGTATTCCGCTTGAATATCTGCTTGCGTCAAATCAACGCCTAACAGATAACCACTTGCCCCTGCTATCCAACGAGAATCTGTTAAAAAAATTATAAATATTTTTACATTTGTAGTCATATTTTTGAACAGTTTGTACTAAATGTGTAAAAGTTTAGGAATTTTAGTCCCACGATGGTCCAGAGGCCGGCTCAAATTTCTCAGCACGCGAGTAACTTCGATTCGCTAGAATCTCGGTGCCAGCATAATTAAAATCACTAAATTAAATTTGCCAAGTACTCAGAAGTAAAGGTGAACGATCGTGAAATAATAAAATTAATCCAGAGTGTCGGACAGTTTCTGGTCGGACACCCTTTCAAAATTGTTATTGTTGTTTAAGATTACTTTTCGATCTATGTGTGATGATGATATCTACATATTATAAAACTTTCAAGCACAACAAACTACTTCCCTATCATTTGCATGTTGTTACATTAGATTAATTATATGAATGTGTAATCCAACATATTTCTACTGATCTTAACTCACCAGTTCCAATGAATCCCGACGACAGTGTAAGCCCATCTTGTATCCATCGTATATCAACAAGGCCAATTTGTGGAGATATCTCACATCGCAAAACCACTGACCCTCCAACTTTAGCAGGAGTAAGTTGGCGTACAGAATGCGCTAGCACATTATCTTCAACTGTAGAGTAAAGATTTAAGTTACAATTACTGACGTGGCCTATGTAGTGATGAAATTATATGGAAATAAATGTTTTTGTGGCGCGTGGCGTAAGAATCTGCTGTCTCTATTACTTCCCGCAGCGGTAATAATAATTTTATAACGGTTACATTGATAATTTGATGGTTTTTTACCTGGTAGAGCCAAGCGACCACTTTTGCTGCTGCTCGAATGGGCCTCTTGACGGGAGTAGTGCCACGACCTCGTAGACTACCGGCGTGAAGTAGACGCATCTTATGCCCATCATCCCTCATATCCCCCAAATATCCTTAAAGGCCGACACAACGCACTTGCGTAGAGGAGCTCTCTAGTATTGTAGATGTACGTAGCCGACGTTAATCACTTACCATCAGGTGTGCCTACAACTAGACTCGGACTGGAAAATCTATAATTTGTGTATTGCACAAATATTTTCTCCGGCTCTGATTCGTATCCTGGATCCATAGCACAAACATTTAGGAACGCTAATCCCTAATCCTCACGGTCGTTTGAGATTAATCTAACAAACAAAATCTGAATATTTTTTGTATTATATGCAAAAAGTCATAAAATTATCGTTAGAAAAAATAATTGTTGAAACAATATAAAACCACAGTATCAAAGTGTCGAATACTTTCTTCAAAACTCATTTGAATAAGAATAAGCCTCTTTTGCGCCTCCATTTGTTGCCTTTCAATTCTTCCTTTGTAGTTGGTTCTATTGTATAGAAAATGTTAAAATATGGTAAGAAAAATCTGTATCACGGACTTGGACCGGAACGGAAATATATTTCTCAATTCGAATAGTAGTTAGTATAGTATATGTTTTTTAATGTTTACCTGTAAGAATTTAGTATTAATATTCTATAGTTATCATAATTTTTATTGCTTTTTATGAGAAGAATTCTCAATAGATCATGGTAAGTGAATAATACTCGTACCTATATTTGTATTTCCGCATCACTATACATGAAATTTTTATTTTTGCTAATCAATCAATTTCCGCTACATCCAATTGACTTGAAATCATCTCCTTAGTCACTGGTGACAATGTGAAGTACAAATGTTCAAGGAATGCTGATTAATTTGTTCGTGGATAGGAAAATTAAAATCTTTATATTTTACAGAAGGAGATTATTTTTATTGTTGATATAATATCAATTTGAAATAAGCTACCTTATCTTTGATTACGGTTATTTACTTGGGATTTCTACTGTCTGTAATATCATATTATAGCCTCTAATCTTTTATTACGTTATTTGGCTAGAGTCAGATACGTATCACCGATTTGCACATTCACTGTAATGGTGTAAAACAACAAAATTTTATTCGTTACATCATCACTTTATTAGTTAAATTAAATTTCAAGCAAAATTTTCTTAAAAATATTATATTACAGTACAGATTACTAAAAAGCAAATTTGCATTAACAATACTTCAAATATTAAATTCGAACAAGTAAAGATATTAAAGTTTCGAGGGAGGTTACGACGCTACCTGCAATATAAGGATTTACAATTTTAGTTAAAAAGTGTTTGTGCTTCGGATATTTTTAACAAAGAAAATTTACCTCGTTACGAACTCACTGTAATGTCATTTTTAATTCCTTAATTAAAAGTTTTACCGTGTAAAAAAGCTCCAGCGGCCGTTGGCTGTTTTTCATTTTATTTCATATTTCCCTCGCTGTGTAACGGAAAGTTAATTGGTTCAATTCGACTCAAAGTTGTAATTTGTTTCGTTCCCTTTTTGTACATCTGTTTATTATATAAGTCTGATATGGTTTCAGTACAACACATCGCTTAATTAGGTTTCACGTTATTTATTTAAAAAAATCCTTAATTTAAAGCTCATACTAATTTGCTAGGTTATAGAGGAGTCGAGGGTCATTCAAACAGGATCCAAGTAATGTTTTTCGCGTCTGAGTGTTTACTAATTATAAGTAAATATTTTTTTTGTCTACTCTACATGTATACTGTATTATTGCAGAATATATTCTATATATCTGCCTGAGTGATAACGAAATCTCAGGAACTGTAAATAATACGAACTATGGTCGGTTCCTGACGAGGTTTGGCTATTCGCTAAGAATGTATTTTTCAAAAATCCATTATCATTAGAAGTGAAAGGTGGGTTGAAAAGCTGTATCAAAGTCTTAAGTTTTTTGAAATAAGACACATTAAAATCGACATTTAGTTTTAAATAATAAAATACATGTAAAAGTGTGTAGAAAAAAAGTAGTGTGGATAGGGGATAAAACTTTTCATTGGAAAATTATATTAAAATTTTATTAATAAAAATTATTTGTATTTCATTTGTGTAAAATTTCATCACCATCATTTATTAAAAATATTTATTCTATATTGAACCCCATATCATCGGATCAAAATGTGGGCATAATGCTAAAAGTATTGTCTGCCTGCCCACCTCAATCCATCACAGTCTATTTTCAGTCTTCGGCTGAACATAGGTTGCCGTAAAGCATGGACCTTAGCCACCTACATATATTAACTTCCTTATAGGAGAGGTCTATGTTCAACAGTGGGTTGCTACTCACAGGCTGTTTAAAATAAGATGTCATAAACGTATTATATAATAAATGACTTACCCGGTTGCAGTAGCATAGGTCTAGAGAGGGTGGTGCCTGCTCTATTGGTCGCTTTACATCGCAGTACAGCACTGGTACCGCCGCCACCGGCGTCTACCACAGAGCGTCGAGCTCCGACGACAAGACGACCATCGCTTAAGACATGTCTGGTGCAATGAGTAATAGAAAGAGTAAATTACGAATCATAGCTGATTAAACAGTTATATAGTATCAATTTATTCAGTGCAAATTATTGCAACTATTTATTTTTATCACCCAGTTTTTCATAACAATTTAAATAAATATATAATATAAATCTAAACTCCTAGCAAAGGTCAATTTATTTAATTGCAAACAATACTTTGTTCCTTTGATTTACACGATTACAAGACATTGGAATGAAAGTAATTTTACGAAATTTATCGCGTCTAATACTAAGTCCCCGTGACCACAGGTGCTGAACCTGAAACGTCGGGAAGTAAAGAAGTTAAAATCAAACGCTATAAATTCCGTAAAATTAGTTTCATTTCAATGCTTCGTTAATAAATAAATCTTTAATTTTGTATTTACTATATAATCATATACTTGTACTGAATAAATGCTTTTTGTATTCTATTCTACTAAACGTTAAAACATTTGAGATAAAATGTGTCATCCATTTTGGACTTTGTGGGACAACTTGTGTTATAATACTTACTTTGCTTTGTTGTTCTTTTTTCTGTTACATTTAAATAATATGGTAACAAATTACGAGTACTTATTATAGCTGAGGTTGCAGCTCTACCGTTAGCTTTGGAAATATAAGAATATCGACGCAGTATTGTAAGCCTCGCCAATAGTGTAAAATAACGGACATTCATACATCATACTTTGATGTGATTAGACTGATTGGTAATAGTAAATTTTAAATATAAATATATTCTTTTATGTATATATTTTTTGACTTCCTGTTGTAGCTAGCGTGATTCGCTATCATTTGTAATTTAAATTATGATGTACATTAACAATTATTAATTGTTGTATTTAAAAAAATTCAATAATTTTCTTTAGAATATAGAGCAAAAAATTTATTCATTTGCTCTACTCATACAAACATAATCGTACATATCGCGTTAAGAAGCACATCAGCATAACGCAACTTTGTTTCAAAGCGAGTGTCGATAGCAGACGCGGATCTTGGTTTTCGCTCAAGCTTGGAAGAGTCGGGATTTTAGTAGAAATTCCTGCAGTGTTGATTCTTTATCGATATAGATGTCTATGAAAAACATTTAATAAGCCTTTAAATTACCTGCAACCTTCTTTATCATACTCCCTTATATAAAAAATATAGTGAAATACACAACTGGTGTGTGAAAACGTTGAGTGTACTTTACAGACGCCTGAAAATTTTCGCAAAAATAGGTCAAAATATACTAACACAAAGACAAATATAGTTCAGCCCATCTTTGAACGTTTATTAATTGAGTAGTAATAAAAAATATTCAGAAAATCTTGAATGTTAATTAATTTGCTCGTGTTATCGTAACAAAAACAAAATAATCGACCTAATTATTTTTTCCATTAGATGTAGTTTTTATGGAAAGAACCGTATTGAAAATCAGGAACAATTCAATTGTGGATAGATTGCCCGACTTATATTTTATTTCGGGAATACGCTTTAAGATTGACTCGAAAGGTTAGACATAGAATATAAGCTTAATAGGTATTATTGCCTAAAAGTGCCGTTGTATACTAGTCAGGGAAGTTCAACGTAGGTAAATTCAGTTTTGCAGTTGTCATTTAGTATGTACGAAAAAGGTTAAGGCATCTTCGAGTCTATATTACATCTCAATAGATTATATGCATTTTTTAAAGTATAACTATATAAATAATATGGTTTCTATGCATACTCTTCGAAAATAGGCTGTCAGGTCTACGGCATTGTTTGAGAGTAAGTAGCCGATGTAATTTTGCAACATAAGTATGGAATAGTAACGTAAGAGTCTGCCACCCCCTTTCTTCCCGTGGATATCATAAGAGGCGACAAAGGGAGAAACCTAAAAAAATGGCCATTTCCCAGAAATAAATACTGTTACTTTCTATATCCCTGCGAAGAGAAAAGCGTAGCCAAATGGTGATAACTTGAACTCTTAGATAAATGATACGAAATCCTAATAATTACCTGGCTTTGGTAACATTATTTCTTAAATCTTTTATATAATTATTTGTATAGTTATTTGAATTTGTAATTATTCAATAGCGATAGGTAGATACAGACAAGTAGAGAAAAACAGTTTATCATGTTTTTCTCTAAACGTTTGCGCTATAATTTTCCCTTAACGGATACTGATCGGGGAATGCTTTCAATTTATCAACTATTCTCTTTAAGAAAACTTAGTTTGGTCATTTATTAATCTGTGTCGTAGCATGAACTTAATGTTTTAAGTTTGCATTTCCTAACATTTTTCCACATCTCGCAGTGTTCACTGGTGGAGAATGCCCTTAGTATTAATTCCGTCCGTGGTTATCCTTAATTTGGTGTGTACAACTAAAGATTTAATCAAAAAATAAGTAAAAAGGGGACCAGTGTACTTGAAAACTACTATGGCAGCTTCATCTCAATGAGTTAGATCCATTGCCCGGTCTTATGCAGTCCATTGCAGCAGAAATTTATTAAATAATATTTTCCTTTAATTTTAAAAGAATCTTACTAACTCCTAAAAAAAGGTCTAACCGAGTATAAACGTGATTATTTCAATATTTTTTTTGTTTTTTTGTTTCTAAATATTGCTTCTTTATCTGAATACAACACAATAAAAGTTAAGCTACGTGGGTTCGTAATACCCACTTATTTTCTTCACATAGATTGCTTAGTACGAATGGTACTAATGATTGCACCGTTATCATTAAAGCAAATACTTCCTTATAAATTTTAAACTGACTAACTCAGTTACTGATTGCGCATTTGATAGAAATGTGCACTTAACAACGTTAATTAATCTCGAGCAGCAAGCAAGATCCAACACATACTTCATGTCACGATCTAAGCTTTAGAATGGTGAAATAATTCTCTTTGCTAGATGCCAGTAAATTTTAGCTTGCTCACACCACGCCAGTATCGATTTCATGTAAACTATAGCTAAAGTTGTAGCAGTTATTTGATTGAACCGTCGTCGACTTTTAGTCTAACTTTCTAACACCCAGTTCTGAAGTAATTCTAACATCGTTGTACGTGATGATACATCAAACTTATGGAGTATTCTCGTAAAGCAAAAATTGAATCGAATAGTATCAGATGACAATCAAATTTACTATTATGTTTTATTAGTATTTTACATTTAATTTAGAGTAATAGTAATTAAAAAAATTTTAGAGAAAAGTAAAGTAGCAGCCTGTAAGTGCCCACAGCTGGGCAAAGGCCTCCTAATCAAATACGAGTATCAGACAGAGTTTAGGAGCTGGGAAGGGCCCGCCACGCTGCTCCAGTGCGGGTTGGCGGGCTTCACATATCCTCGAAATAATATTATTATTAATTCTCAGACATGAGAGCTTCACCGCTGAGCACGTGGTAAATACAGCACTTAAAATTGCTACTAACAATTTTAGTGGTGCCGGGACCGGGGATCGAACCCAGGACACTCGCGCTCTATGAAACTAAAGTGAGCGCCCTGACCACTAGGCTACCACGGCTCTTTTTAGATTTTAGAGTGCTTATATCTATTATTTAATGATTCATTTAAGTAGAACTTACGGAGGTAACATTATAATATTTAAAAAAAAACACTTTAATTACCTTAATCCAGGTATCGTCGTAAGAACTTGTCCTTCAGCGGTGACCCAGTTGACATCCGGTGTAGGATGGCCGGTGGCACGACAAGCAGCGTAAGCTCCACGCGTGGACGGCCATAGCACACGTGAAGGCGGTTCGACCGTGAAATGTGGTCGTTTGTTTCCCGCAGTTGTGGCCAGTGCTGCCGCAAGGGTGATCGCCACTGTCCATTGTATTTTAAATCCTTGACAAATAAAACTTTTTTAATTCAGTGAAAAAGTAAAATAATAATCTTTGCCTCTTGACATCTCGCAAGAAGGCAATCTTTCTAAAAATACTAACATCATTACTATTAAAATAAATAAACATTCACTTTCTTTTCGTGAGTGTTGTAAGAGGCGACTCCTCAGCCGATATTTTTAAAGCTTGACCCTTGTAAAGTTTTAAAAATATCTTGGTAAATCCAATGACCGATAATTCCGGAGAGCTGAAGAGCTGGATTGTGGGTTCCAGTCAAGCTAAACTGAGGTGTGCCAAATGAAAATCCGAAATCTCGGCCTACAGCTACTAAGTATTATTATTAAAAGTTTATTAATAGACCAAATAAAGAATAATTGTTTCCTCAATTTCGTTTCGTCCGCCAAACAGCATAGCGATAACTACTGTGATCCAGTTTAAAAGGTATAGAGAGCTAGTACAATTTCGGGTGATGAGACATTCCATCTTAGTGTTCATGGATGACAACGCATCAGTAACCTTCTTCGATTGAAGCTGTTTGTAGATGTCCACGAGCTGCGGAAGCCGCTTGTTGTAAAGTGGACTGTGAGCTTATTTTTCACACCAATCCAATAAAAAAAGGAACATAGATAGCACTTTACTAAGATTTTATTTCATATTGGAACAAAAACTTGCTCTGGGCATATTTTGTCAACCTTGCACTATTATTTTCAAAGGATTTGAAGGCTGGTATTTATAAAGAATAAGCCTTGTGTGCTGAGCTAACTCATAGGCAGAGCCTTCCGTTACCTTTATTAATAATTGTTCGTTGCAATTTTATATACACTACTCGTATATATAATATATGCTTAACGGTTTTACATAAAAGAAGAAGCGAGGCTGGCTCTTCCAGGCTGTATAAAGCTTTGAAATTGAAAAATGAACACTTTGCCCAGTTTTGGGACTATCAGGTTTACGTTATACGTTATTAAGTCGTAAAAAGTTTTTTTTGCTTTACCAATGTACCTTCACCGAAGGATTTTCTCCTGAGTCATGAAAGCGTTTTATACTCATAAATTACACATGGATAAACAACCAAACCCGAAACAATTATGTGTTATTCATTCAAATATATATCGTGCGGGCATTAAACCCGTCACCGCAACTAAACGCTTAGCCACTGTGCGATAGAGGCGTTAATTATAGTTAAAATAATATTTTAGAGTGTGATTTTGAATGTCAATCAAAGATTAAAAATATTATCTTGTGATGTATCTACATATTTGCTACGAACTGTACGGTTAAAGCCTGCTCAGCTGCTGTGCCTTTAAAACAGGTATAAAATTATAGTATTTTAAAAATTTAACTTATTCTTTTCACAGCAGTACCTTTTAAACCTTTTTTTAACCTTTTAAATTTTTTGCCTTGTTCGTCTATTTCACGTAATCAATAAGAAGGAAATTTAAATACTTTTCTTTTAATTTTTGGCTTTAAAAGCATGTAAAATGAACACTGCACCATTTTACTTGTGCAGAAAATGGATATTTAAAAGATTTATTATAAAGCCGTTTATAGTTGGCCATATCGTAAATCAAGTCGTGAGAGAAGCTTCTATTGGCCGGGTAGGCGCATTATTTACACCGAGAGTGTTATATGGGACAAATGGATTTTACAAAAATGGCCAGACCTCTTGTTAAAATATGTACAGCTCCACAAATAACGCATCGTTACATACCTATTATCTTAAATGATGATTAAAAAAACTAAATACGACAACTTTATGAAGTTACATGACAGAGAAAATAATCTTAATTATTTACTTGAATATCAACTTTTTATTATTTTTCAGTAATTCAAGTGTCTTCTTCTCTATAAACGTGTTCCCTGTTTGTCGATAGTTCACTAAATAAAGTAAATTTAGCACTTTAAATTGCAATAAACAATTTTAACCGGGCACCGGGATTCGAACACAGATACTAGCATACTATGAAATTAAAGCGGGCGTTCGGACCACTACCGCGGCTACCTAAGCTCTCATTGAATATAGTATCTGGGTGACCGTGCTTCGCAAGGCGTCTTTCGGGTTTACAAATATGGAAGTACCAGTTAAAGAGTCAGTTACGTTTAGTGAAATCAGCATATGGCAGTCGAATGACATTACTAAAAGCGCCACACTCTGAATGTACTGGTATCACAGAGATGGTGTAAAACAGTATAGGAAAAACAATAGAAATTATATAAAACACAAAATTTCATCCAAATAGTTATAGTTTTCTCAAATCCAAATTAAACATTGTTATTATATCAGTCTATTCACTGCCATCCCAGATCACCTCACTTGGCACTTGGCAGGCAGATTGGCGATCGCAATACTAGATGCCTGGTACTTTAACCACCGATGCTTGGTATGGTACGGTGGCGACCGGTACGGTAAACAGTATGTAAGTTCTGGCATATGTTATAAGAGATGGACCTTCCACTAACCCGGTATATGTACGGCGAATATTTACACAAAAATATAAAGACGCTTATCTCCCGGTTGCATGGACTCATTTAGCAAATTGCTAAAGCCACATCTCCATTAATATAGTATTTATTTTGAAAGTGTCATTTATTTATTTAAATTCATTTAACAATGTCACTTACTTTACGTAATAAAGAAGAAAATAATCATGTTTTCAGTTATTATCGAAGGGTGTAAAAATCTCTTAACATAAAAATCAAATAATGTTAATTAAAACATATTTTTGTGCAAACTGTTATTGTGCGATCTGTATCTTTGTTCAGATCAGGTTAATTTGGTATTGAAGGAACAGAGAGACTGTTCAACTGAACTACCGTACATTAGATAACATATTTTAAATAACGTTTAGAAAGGATCTTAAAAAAATTGCGGGATTTTAAGTCATAACTAAAGCTATTTTTATTATCCCAATTAGCAGATCTAACTTAATTAAAATAACTCACCACTGACTTAACCAAAACCTCCTTACATAATTACAGCTAAAAATTTAACGTAAGCTCAAAGAATTGAATTTGTTTTCCATAATTTAGCTATAGAATATAAAAAAAAGGATATAGGATATTTAATTAAATATTTAACATAATCGAACCTTTCATTACTCAGCTAAAAGTTCACAAGAAAGTTTCAAACGCCGTCAATTATTTCACATTCAGTCATGATATTTCCACATCAAAATTATTTAACAACACTGCAATGTTCCATGTTCTGTAATATAATTCCATCATTATATTCGACACATCATATAAAACGATCGTTCATAAAACTTTCCCCCCATTACTAAAAAAAAGGACAATACGTCCTGCTATAGCGGCGTTTACGAGAGGACTGGCTGGGAAAGCTTAAAAGCTCGCCCTGCACACCCGCGCGCTTTTCAGACGCTAATAACTGTTGCAGGGTGACTCAATTAGAAGTGACAAAGTATTATTTCCTGCGAGCTTGTATCTTAAGTTTAGCTCAGATTTTATTCAGTTGATTCCTTTTCAAAGTCTTTCAGAAGAATATACTGCGATAGTTGATTCAAATCAAATCTCTTCACTATTTTATAGATTTTTGAGCCTTTAACTTCTTCCACACATCAAGTCTGAATATATCCAGAGCGGGACGGGACATAGGCACTTTCTAGATGGCACCAACAAAAGTTATCATGTCCCTTAATGGTTGATTTACCCATACTCATCAACTGATGGAAGGGAAGCATAATGTTAGAAATATGAGAAATTTTGAGAAATTTTGGAAGTATTCTATGCAATCAGTCGCTCGCCTGTGCCTCGCTTATAGGAAAGGTCGACATTTTGTAGGAAAAGTTGTTTTCGTAGTGAAAGATACCATAAAAAAAAATCTTATCAACTGTCACTGGAGGGGAAGGCAGATATTTTAAATGTGATTAAACGAACAGCTTTAAAATAACAATAAACGTTTACATTAACACTTAAATAAATTAAATTTGGAAGTAACTTATGAGAAACTTGACATGTATATTTTTTATAAAGGATCAAACGTCTCTACGGCAAATGGCACAAATACATAGTCTTCACATATAGGCTCATATTTGCGTCACTTGCGCAATTGAGTGGCAACCGATGCGTCTCCAGCCCTGGTCAATGTATACTTATTATGACGTGCCACCAATATATCTACGCAAATGGCGTCCCACACAAAAACTTTTCCTCTTTCCTAAAAGACCAAAGTCATATCTTCAAGTCCATTGCCGTCTTCCCTAAAAATTATGCACGGCTTCGACACTCCTAGTCGGATTCCTACAGCAATGCGCCATTGAGTAATGTACAAAGATTAATTGGTGGTAACGCGTACAGTTTTCAATAAAGTTATATATATACTATAAATATAAAAAAAATAGTTTTTGGTTATTTTTTTTAAATAGAAAATATTATGATAATTAGATAATAATTCATGATCAAAAATTCGGTCTTTCGGTCCAGACTCCGGTCTTCAGATCTCGTGACTCTCGCCTGTAATACGCATCAGAATATTCCAGCTAATTTAAGATGATATTGCTAAAGATAGTGTGAGGGTGTTCCTTCTCTGATCTGGTACAACGCAGTCCTTCAATTCACGTATTACTAATTTAATAAAAAAATTGTTATTTTTTAAAAAAATAGTTCATTCAAAAAAAGTTAATAAAAAATACGGTTAATTATCTTAAAAATGTATTTGGTTCGTGTCAAGTTTTTATATATAATTGCAGTTTATTTAATAAGATAATTTTAACTTCATTTAAAGTTTATAAAAAATGTGAAATATTGATCTGGTCGTTAAATTATCATATAAATACAAATTGTAGTTAGAAATATATTTTCCAGTTAACTTCATCGGATATTTCGTTATGAGATGACTAAGTTTTACGAGGCATTGCGCGGAGAAAGTATAAAGTTATATTTCTGAATCAATTGCAAAACTGCAAAAGACCAAAAAAAAATTTTTCTACTTTTAACTTATAGAATTACTATTAGTTGAAAGTAGAAATACAAAAAGTGAAAATGCATGTGTTATGTTGTTACAAACTTTTAGTTACATTTTATTTTCATAGTTTTTACAGATATCAAAATATTAAGACATAATGAAAAAAAATTTATGAAAAACAAACTTAATATTGGTTTTCATAAATTTTTTAATGAAAGATTCTCATGGATATTTTTGAAAAATGTTAAAATTTTTCTACGGCTAATTGTCTCTCGTGTAAGACCACTTTGTGTTTAGTTTTAAATCGATTTGAACTAATTTTTATTATGATCCAGATCATCTCATATTTTTGCCGCATTAAATTTAAAACACCTATATTTGGGGGAATTTGAACATATTTTAAATTGTATTTATATTCCCTTAATAAATAGAAACATCGTGCTACTATGTAGTATAAGGAACAAGTCGTTGTAGTTAGGAAACAACACTTATCGAAATATGTACTTGTTAATAACGATCGTTTTAGTCACTTTAACAGTAACGTTCCCAGTTATTTTTTGCTATTTTGATGCAAATTCCCCCTTAAGTAACACACGAGAGTGATTTGCATCAAAATAACATTAATAATGTAATAAAACTGTTATCTAACGAACCGTATGTGCCGGAACCTAATGAGCTGTGATCTAAGGTGTAGTGAGGAATATCGATTCCGATGCTCAATTCGCTTATTAATGAACTGAGTCGATTTCGTGTGTTTATGTTTTACGTTTCGTTATACCAAATATCAATAATGAAAGGCAGTTTAATGTAATGTACTGAAAAATATAAATACTATGAAACATCATTAAGTTTTAAAGGTGGTTTTAACGCTTAAAGCTTTTTTTTTAATTCACGGTTTAATATTGTTATAATTTTAAAATAATAAAAATAAGTTTGTAATGATAGTTTTATGCCTCTATTTGAATACATAATTATTAGTCATAGATTTAAAACAAGTTACTACTGTGAAACATTAAAACTTGATGGCATCATTTTTATCCCGACGCAAAGAGACATAACTTAGATGCCTTTATTTGTTCATCTGTGTGGCTATCTGTGGCATGGTAGTCCCTAAACAGATGGGCCGATTTTAAATGGGTTTTGCTACTTCTTAGACTTACCTTCTTCCTCCAAGTGTTTAATGAAAATCTTTACATCAATAAAGATATCAGCTTTTCTTAGTTGATGAAGGTTAAAAGAAAGCGTTAATTACTTTTGCACGCAATAAATTAAATGACACTTATTATATGTTAATCTTATTTCATGGTGCTTAAACTAAGACAGTTTTACCGGCGCGTAGACGAGGAAATATTTGGTAATATATTGTTCTATTTAATTAGTGTTTATTAGGAGTTACCCTTTTTTTAGCACAGACGATATGAAAATCGATATTTTTTAAAGAAAATTATGATATAATTAACATGAGTTTTGTCTAAACAACAACTTAACAAAACAATTTAACTTAAAAATTAACTAAATCTTTAATTAACGAGTATCTACGATTTTATGATATATATTATATTCTAGTTTTCTGTACTTTTATAATAAAAATATCCTTAAATTATATTACCAAAGTTACTAGCGAAAACACATTCCTTTTATCTGAAAGAATATATAGGCATATAAATAGGAATTACATTGTGGAGATGGATTTTCAAAGGATATTCCAACGGTAATAAAAAAGCCTTTTGATGTTCCCTGAGGATTTAAGTAAAGACGAGAAAGAAATTCATGGTTTGAAGGTTGTTTTAGGTATCAAAATATAGGCAGGTTTATTTAACGAATTTTTTTTTAAAATTTAAAATTTTACAATAATTTTCATAGTACAAAATTTGTTTGAATTGCGTGTTGGTGGTAAAAGAGTCTCTTAGTAGTATAGTAGACGATGACGCGCTTTTTACATGAAACAATTATTTGTAGGCAATAAAAGATTATAGTTAGTCGATGGATGCAGGTGGCTCAGGACCGAGCTTCGTGGCAATCTTTGGGGGAGGCCTATGTTCAGCAGTGGACTTCTGATAGGCTGAAATGATGATGATGATGATGATGAATAAAACATTCGTTTGAGTGGTAATCGATCCCGAGACTCGTAGCGTTGAAGGTATTCGCTCAGTCACTGCGCCGATCGACTGTGAATATGAAACTTTAGGTTTTGACAATTATTAAATCGTACATTATTTCCTAAATCAATTTAGTATTACATAAACATTGCTTTAATGTAAACACACTAAGTACAATTAAAGTCACCATTGTTTTAGAGATCGTTGTCTGTATGTATCAAAATGTTGGTAGACATACTTTTGCATTTTTCCTGATACTGACAACATTAGCTGAAATCAATAGGAGTCATATGAATTAGTATTTATTTATGACAATAATTGTTCTCTCCGAGTAATTGGACTCATGATTTGCAGTTTACGTTCCGTGTTCGCGTATATGACACGAAGGCGATACTTAATTAGAACTTTCACACAGCAGTAAAGCACCGTGTGTATGAAAGATAAAATATTTTTTTGAACTACTTAGAACACATAGTATACTAATTAGGAAGGAAGAATATAGTAGGAAGTAGTTACGTGTTAAAAGTTTTAAATTTTGTTGATTTCCTCCTGGTGAATGGGGAATGAATAGGATATTATAGTATGGTAAAGGGTGATTCATACAAATATTAACTTCAGCTAGGATTCGTTATCATGGCCCATGGCTCAGCAGTCATGTTGTTAACTAGATTATATTAGCAAATATGAAGTTTTAATTAGGTTAGAATAATATGTATATATTACGATAATATGTATATGTATGTATATATTCACGCCTTGTTTCCAACGGGGTAGGCAGAGACAATCTTCTTCCACTTGGAACGGTCCTGACATTCGTCTTTCGCTTCTCCCACTTTCATCAAACATCACGCAACACACCACGTCTCGTTTCCAACGGGCGCGAAAAGCGGACTTTTGAGAGCCGATAGTATTATAAAAGAAATAATCGGAAATGTATTTAATAGAAGAAATCATATATATTAAATACATTTATCAAAATATCTCAATAATGAATAATAAAATTTTGAATGAAAAACGGTATATCCAAATGGGTTTAAAAATGATAGAGTGATCGGTGAACAAATATGAAAAAAAATTACTGAATTGATAACCTTTGTAAGTTTTTTTAAAAATATACCGTATATCATTTTTTATTTAAATTCTTATCAGATTTCTAAGGTTCCCCTCCCCATTGTTTCAATTCTTCACTATATTATTTTTTATTTAAACTTGCAAAGGGTTTTTCTTTCATTTATACCGCCAAATGAAAGTGCGAAATTAGACACTTTAGTTTGCCCCATGCCCTTGAGTCAAGTATGTTTCAAATATTGCTGCGTATTGTGTGCATGTACAGGGGTGAGGTATACCGAGGAAATACTGTTGCGGCTTCCCTCGGGCCTTAAGTTTAAATACACAATTTTTAATACCAGTGACAGTATATGTAATTTAACTCTGTCATACCTGATGGGGGAAATTCCATCCGAATACGCCGAGTACAAATCCCACATACTAGTCACAGGTGGAGCATTATTGTTGATAAGGTACCGGCACTTCTCACATCATGATGAATATGGGTAAATCTGCGATACATGACATGTTAGCATTTTTTTCTAAAGGCCTATATCCATGAGTGAACTTAAAAAGCTGACAAAGTATGTCATACCTAGCGTGTCTCTGTGAAGTTATTTCAAAACTGTATACGGCATGTATTATGAAAAAAAAAAAACACAATAGTTGCTGTTTGGAAGCAGAAATGGGTATGTGGGCGGTACTTACCCAAACAACTCCTAGGTAGAGAAGGAGCCTGCCAAATACTAGAAGAAGTGTTCTTGAAGGCTTCAATTAAATCGCAAGCAATTTCATCTTTAGCTTAAAACAGTTCACTGTAGAAAACATGGGACAACATGGTTTGGGAAAACATGTTTGTCCGGTGGCATTTGGGTTACTTCTTTTTATTTCTTTTCGTTAGTAATTTGTTTTATGTTTAAAAGAGGTATGCCGTTAAAGAGTGAAATGCTATTCTAAAATAATGGAAAAATATTTTTAAGCCAAAAACATGAAAGTTACATCAACAACATAACAAATTCAATTTGTAAGTGAGCATGTCCTTCTACTACGTATTTGCCCTACTAGAGCAAGAAGAGATTTTATCTTATTCAGCCAGCCACTTTGCACTCCGACTACGTCTTAATAAAAAGTGCCTCTGTATTCAAGCTTCATTTGAATATTCCTGTAAAAGGAAATTTATTCTACTTGGATTTTCACAAAATTCTTTTATTGCGTATTCGATTATCCTTAAAATGTGTTTTTCTATTCGTGACCAATTTAGCACTTTTTTAAATACATTTTTTTCACTCTTACATGATGAAAAAGAGATTTTTTTAAATACTTGAAAGAATTTTAGGAATGGAATAATATTTTTTCGAGAGAAAACCTGCATGCATTACAATTTCAGTGGGGCCAGCAAATATAATATTTATTATTTATTTATATATTTATTATTATTTATTGTAGTAGAGCCAAGCGACGGCTTTTGCTGCTGCTCGAATGGTACTACGGCCTCGCAGAACACCGGCGTGAAGTAGAGACATCTTGTGCTTCTGTGTTTCGTTCGGTGAGTGAGGTAACCGGAGGCCCACTCCCCCTCCCCATTCCCCTCCTCATCCTCCCTCCCATCTCCCAAATATCCTTAAAGGCCAGCAACGCACCTGCCGCACCTCTGGTATTGCAGATGAACGTGGGCGACGGTAATCACTTACCATCAGGTTTACCAACCACTTGCTCGTTTGCCGCATTTCCCAAAAAAAAAAATCTTCGTATCTTAAGTATGGCAGACCAAAATTATACAGTTTTTTCCTATGTTCACAAGCCTATCTGTCAACTCTAGTGGTTACGGGAAAATTTACTTATTTGCGTATATATAGCGTATGTGCAGTAGTTTTCTTTTTATTACTTTGGAGTGAAATCGGACAGATGTAGAACCTTAATCAAAGAAGGTTACAGAACGCCCGTAATTATACTGCAAGGTGTAGACACGGTGCAACTACGGATTACCATCGGCAGGTGTCAACTGCGCAGGAGATATTATAGTACCGCTTACGGCGTACGGTGAATACTCACACGCGAACGCAGAGACACTCACACTCGATGTAGAGTCGTCAGATGCAGTATCAGAAAAGACCGGATGCAACTCAACAAAAAAAAGACCCGTAAACTAATCATTTGTATTTTTGCACAAATATTGACTTCGGCTGGGATTCGAACCCAGAACCTATGTCTCAGCAGCCTAGCCGCTTAACACTAAGCCTCGCGTCGTCTGCACATGCAGAGACTAGTGACTAGACAGACTAGTAGACAGTTTGCTTGCCACACATCGCATACATGTGCGATGTATGGCAAGCTAACTTTAATTGACTTTGTCATTACAAGGCAGACTTCTACAGTTTAAAAAAAAGATCTACAATAGTTGACGATTTAGCTGCAGCTTGACGGCTGCCAGCGAAGAACATACATAAATTTACTTGCAATTTATCAGGAGGTTTCAAGGTCCATACCAAAGCTTAGTCGTAGTAAAATTATACCACTTGAGAAAAGTACATAAAATATTGTTTCTCTTTAATTTCATCAGCCAGCCTGTTTAGATCCGAGCGACTAAAGTCTTGTCATTAATTAATAGTTAGTTCATAAGTAACTTTCAAGAAACTAAGTCATTAGTTTCCTGAAAGTTACTTATAATTATTAATTACATTAAACATTATTTATTACATAAAACATAAACAATCTCTTTAGGAAATCTGTGATAGGTACGTTATATATACAAGATACGAGATGTGTACGATAGAAAAGTGCATACTACTTTGTTAATATTTGCGTTCACACCAAATCATTGGTCAAAGCAGTGGCTACCGAGAATGCATTGTATGTTTATCTCTATGAGAAGTAAACCATTAACCAGTATAGATCGTATTTCAACATTTGGGGGACAAAGTTTCATCCCTTGAGTTAGCGCAAATATTCTTGACTGAAAAATGTATGTATGTCGCCTGACAATTGACAGTCACCCAACACAACAGTTTAATTCCACATACAAAAGTTCTTTATGGTATTATTTTGGGACAGGTTGTAAGCTCATCGCTGGTATTGGAAAAAAATCCATAAATCTAAATGACTTGTTTCGTCAAATTGTTGGCACTAACTGGTATGTACAACTAGACGAATACGAATTCCGACTAATCTTTCAGTATAATTTTTAATACTGTTACTGAAATTAAAGATTTTAGTAATTTAAAGTTGAGAATAAGGTTCTCGATGTTCTTTTTTAATTTTATCTAAGCTCCAAATCCATTACAAATATTTGGGGGAATATTGTCATATCTCGATGTACGACACTTCAAAAGACTAAAAAAAAAACAAAGGCAACAAGGGGTTGTGTCAATTTTGAACTGAGCTGTCGCAAAGAGAACATCCGCCAAACACAACGCCTTTTATTGTTCTGTGTGCAGCGACTAGCGTACTTCACTGCTTTTGTTTGTTTTGCTTTTGTCTGATACTCCTAGGGTGTTCAACTAATCACGGGCATTAAACTAGACAATGCCTTTTTCACATTGAATATCATATTCAAATGTAATGCAAATTCGCAAATAATTAAAAGGTTTATGAATCGCCAAGCCACATGCAACGCGTAGTGATTGTGCCAAATTTTCCCATCGAGAGAAGACAATGTCCAGCATTGGACTTTTTTTTGGAGAATGATAAAAAGAAGAAAAGATTATGTGGGTATGTATATATAATTAATTACTTGTTTCATACAATGATCACATTCCTTGGTGGTTAGTCATTCCTGCGCAAGAAAAATTTGTACAAAAAGTTAAAAATATGCTCTCTTGTAATTATATATGTATATTTGAACACACCAATAACTGGTTGGTCACATTTGTAGACTTTTCGAACCACTTTTTAGCAGAGCTTATTTGGAGACAACGTGAGTGGTTGTGACGCTGTCGCCGTCTTAATGTTCAAGCCCACGATACAAATCGTACATATCTTTCGAATAACTCATTGGTACGAACCCTCCACATAGTTGAGCGAGCTCGAGTCTCCTGATTCGGTGGCAGACCTTGAAGTAGAAGTAAAATAAAATAAAAAGGAGCAACGACGTTGCTGGCGCTGGTACGAAGCGCCGAGTCGCTATTCCGCTGTCAGCTGCGGAGTCGTGCTCCGACTTGTGTTCACGTAAAAGACTTTCGACAAACCAGAGAAGGGTTCGTAGCTACCCAAGGGTTCCTTTTAAGGAGGTACGAGACCTTCGCTTGGGTTACCATCAATGTGGAAGTTTTATATGTACCCTTACGGACTGTAGTATAACCTGTGCAGTTGACAATATCCCACATTAATAGTATTCAAAAGTTGGCACCGTGGTCGAAAGCGGTCAGAAGGAAATTATCAAATTGTAAACAATTCCGAAAACATAAACAAAATTTATATTATGCAACTTCAGGAAATTTCTATCACGTCTCGGTAGGATAGTAGTAGCAAACTTTTTAAGTAATATCAATTTCGAACACTCTACAATATTAAATCAATTTTCTAAAATCATTATCATCTCGTTTTATGTAATATTGCACCAAAGGAAACATGTACAACATTTTAGACTTTAAATTATACTTTGACCTATTTCGAGTTTCGGGTATGTCCATATCAAGAGTTAAACGTTTTTCTGGTTGATTTCATTAGAAGCGACTAAGTCAAAATCTTTGAAAATCTTATGGAAATCTCCTGACTATGGTGGAATAGCTCATTACCAATAAATTTAATATTTTTTTGTTTATGTTGCACATATCGGCTTCAGCTGGAATTCAAACTCACAGAAATTTATGTATATATCGTCTTCAGCTGGAATTCAAAATCACAAAGTAAAGTAACAAAATTAATTCACAAATACCTTGACCACTAAATAATGCGCTCTTCTGTTACAACTCGTCATTTTTATTATTAATTGCCATCAGTAAAATCGTAAGCAGGCCACTGTTAGACATTGGTCTCCCCCAAGTTAGTTAAACATTTAACTTATCAAAAGACCTTAGCTAAAGATGAATGCAAGCTTTCCCTGTGAACCTCATTTATAAAAGCTCGCTTAATCGTTTTCTTTAGTGAAAGCACTACTAAAAAGCTATACCGTAGCCTAAAGATCTATATAAAGATACTTTTGACGTTAATATAGATACGCCATCTATATAAAGTACATAGATGACACTCATAAATATGGTGGTAATCTACTCCTCCAAATCGAAGTTGTAGATTACGCCAGTTACACTGTAACATTTTTTTTATTCAATACAGAGTACAGCCTTAATATATAATAACATACTTTTACCAAAGTACCACGAACATTAATTTTCGCGAAGTAGATTTAAAAGTTTAACAGTGCGCTCCTAAAAATATGCCTCAACTGATGCAGAAGATGTCTCAGCGGCGGATGACCACGTCCTTTGCCAGAGCGATTTTAGAGTGCCAGGAGAGGCGTCTGAGCCCATTAAATGGCAGGATCAGCAAAAAGCATTCGGGCGTGAGACGACGGTGAGCTGCTTCCATTGTTGTGGTAGATACTTACAGAGCTAACATAGGTAGAGGAATGGAGGATTCTAGTAAATCGTGTTATCCCTACCTTTCAATAGTCGTGTTGACGATAATGAGAGGGATTATTTTTACTGGCATCACATGATTGTTTAATAAATTAACAAAAAGTTAGTAAGCAAGAACATTTGATTGGATTTAATTTTTCATATAATTTCTTCGTTGACATATTTTAATGATAACATTGATATGGAAAGCGAGAATAGGAGGCGTAATCCGTAAATTTCTTGAGTAATATGAAATAATTCAATAGAAGCCTGAAAAGAACATCATCGCTGTAGTAAGTTTCCGTATATCGAAATAAGTTTTTAAGTTTCCGATCTGAGACTGCTGAACACAAGCTTCTTCACGAAAGCACCAGCGATGCCGGTATGAATTACTTGAACGTGTGTATGCAGTGCTGGTGTCCGCGCACTAGTGATTCTACTCCTCATCACTAGTCCACGAAATTTGGGTTCGTTGAATTTGGATAAATTTTCAGCCCTCATTCGGACAGTTTAGAAATGTTAAAGTTTATTGAGATGCAATTATTTAATCAACAATTTTCAAATTTCCTTCTCCTCTGAAACTACGTTTCTGAATAATGTTACTGCAATTAGTTACAGAGGTCATTAGCTAATGATAAGGCATTGAAATATCACAAGTCTCATTATACAAAAAGGAAAAAGTCTGTTCTCCGTCCGTTCTATGACTTAAGTGAGTCAAAACATACTTTATTTTCTGTTCTCATTTCATTTTGCTAACATTTTATTTTTTATTCTCTACAAAGATGATGTATTATTCTGAACGCAAAATTTGGTTCAGCGCATTTTTATTAACAGAAAACAGTGCGTAAATAAAATGTAAATGTATATTACAAAATTTTCTATGAAACTCATAGAATAACCCGATAATTAGTAGAGTTTAAAACGAAAAGTTATGCGTCTTTATTCCTGAGCTATAATGCAGTTGGATTATTTATGCACATACATTCGTTAGCTCTACCAGTGTTTTATATGGTGACGGTGAGAGTTGAAGACCGTACTACTGGCGACTGGGCATACCGATTGAGTACACAGAGTAGACAACTCTTACATATTCATTTTTTTAAGAGATTTCAGTGTCTATGGATTGTAAAGATTCATCACAATTATTCAAAAATTATACTTAGCTTAGTAGCTTAGTAATATGAATAAATATAAATGTATTATTTACCGATAGTCGACATATTTCGAGAACGTGTGAAATCCGCTATTCCGCACTGGAGCAGTGTGACGGGACTTCACGAGCTTAATGTTAAGGTTCATTACCATCAAACCATCGTCTTTTAAGTCTTATTTGTCAAACATCTTTCTATGATCGGAGAAGAAACAGGTGAAAGTAAGGTGGTAGAGCCAAGTAGCGGCTTTTTCTGTTGCTCGAATGGACCGGCTCGACCGAGTTAGGACCACAGCCTTACAGAATACCGGCGTAAAGTAGAGGCATCTTGTGCTTCTGCGTTTCGTTCGTACCTCGGAGTGAGGTAACCGGACGCCCACTCACCCTCTCCTTCCCCCTCCTGATCCTCCCTCTCTTCTCCCAAATATCTGCAAAGGCCGGCAACGCAGGTGGTTCTGCAATACCAGGGTTGCAGATGTACGTGGGCGACGGTTATCACTTACTATCAGGTGAGCCGCTTGCTCGGTTGCCGCCTTTCCTATAAAAAAAGTCGGCAGCTATTCACTTTCTTGTCAATTATAAATCAATCATTTACCCACGAACACACTGCAAATTATATTATATATACATATTTTCGTACTCGTAGTAGTTATCCCATAGGCAACGGAAAGTAAATACGATAAAAGTTACAAAAATAAAGTCCATAATAACATAAGTGCATTGCAAACTCGGCCAGACCAGCTCTCACAAGCACCACTTGTTTATAAGTAAAATGCCTATAGCAGCTATCGCCTTCCGTGCCTATGAATAATATGATTCTCAAAGTTTATTTCCGATGTTTTTATTTACAATGTGATACATTTGAACAGGTTTTACATATATTACGTGAGATAAAAATAAATTTCTTTATTCATCGCCCGCAACCACACCGATGATGTCCTCCAGGAGGATTTCGACCACGATTCTGAATACTATCTGCAGTTATCAACTCCTCAAGAGATATTACAGTGCCGTAAGTATACTCGTAAACACATATGCATCATCTTCACCTTACCATATTCGATAAGTAAGGTTCTGATTCACAACCAGACCCGAAAATCAATATTAAGTGTTTGTCACAAATATTGGCTTTCGCTCGAATTCGAACCCAGGACTCATGGCACAGCAGTCGGGTGTATCCTAACCTCCATGCTTAAAAAACCTAAGTAAAGAAAAAGTAACTAATGAGTTTAAATCCTAAATTGATAATGAAATTAAAACAGTGCAAAGTGTAGACAGTAAAATAAAACAGATTGAAAATAAATAAGTAGTAAATTATATCGAGTTGAGTAACACTTGGTAAACCCACGAAAAAAACTCGCTAATTCGGACACAGTTCGTACTCATGGCTAATGGTTACTCTTTTGTCTATCTCATTATGTCAGGATAATTAAAAACACCGACGTCACAATGTCTAGGAACGTTGTTTACGTGAGCGTTCAAGTGTATATGAGTGTCTCCTCCTCTTGGTTTGAGTACCACTCGTATTTCATGACTAAGCAGTAACATCCTGCACTTTTACTTGAGTGGATCATACGCTTTCAGTCGAAGTCCCGTGTATAGGAAACGTTCCACTTGTGGGTATCGATCAATGTAAGCGAGCAACATTGAAAGCGTATTTTTTTACAATCTACCACCGTTTCGTAATCAGTGTCCTCTTATTTTGATTATTTTTGAAGTTATACTTCTTTTGGCGCGTTTGGGAAAAATGATGAGTGTGAATTTTTAGGATGCGCGCGCGGTGTGGCTAAAAGCACCTAAAAGTGACACCATGAAGTTGGTTGGTAATTGTCTCTCAAGTTTTCTTAAGAACTGATAACTATATTTAAGGTGGTTATTCAAATGTATATGAATCTACAATACGATGTGGATGTGAATGAATTTACGATTATATCAGTAGAGATAAAGAATATATTCATACATAAACATACATGTGTATTTGTGTGTGATTTTAAATTATATACGTCGATAAAAGAGGTTTTTTTTTATTATAAACTCTTTTACGTGGGATTATAAATTTGAACTTAACTGTCCGTATCTATTCTTTTTGTTTTTTTACATTATAAATTATTATCGTCACATTATTATTTGATAAATAGCTTATTCTACCTCTTTTTGGTACCTTACTTGATTCTGTATACAGATATATAGCATATTAATTAATATTTAGATGTTTTCTTAATGATCACTGCATAATAAATTATTTATAACAAGCGTTATTTCCATACACAATAATCGAAGGGGTGTATATTGGTAAAAGTCTGTAAAAAGCAATGATTTTAAGAGGAGATTTTAATATTAATTTCAGTTCAGAAAATGCTTACGTACTTATCAACTTTTTACGTAAAGTTTTAAATCTTTCTATGAATAATGACCTCAAAGTCTCTAAAACACGACGTGGTACTTTTACAATTGATGCTGTATTCATACCATATTTAGAAAATGTTTCTACGAGACCGTTCATATCATATTTTAGCTACCATAAACCTCTCGTCGCCATTGAATCAGAGCCAGATCAACTAATGGACATAATTAATTGAATTTTAATCTGTATAATTTGTATATCTAATAAAGTTTTAAATTAAAATTGTGTAAATAAAAGTTATTTCGGTTAAATAATGCTTTTTAAAGTTAAATTAAGTCAATTATAATTGTTTATTAAACCGTTATCAATTGCATTTAATGTCTATTTTGGACAAACTTTTTGTTTGTGGAAAATAGCCATTAAACATAGTACTGGCACAGGGGATAAAAATTTTAGTTAATATTTTTTTGCTACGTTAAAGAAGTTCTTACGCGCGTTTATAAGTAGACACATACGTTTTCTTTTACAATAAATATAATGTACATCATAAAATAAACGGTATGGTCCCATAGGCATGTGAAACTAAACTAAAGCAAAAGTGCATTGCAAACTCGAGCAGACCAGCCTCCACTAGCAGCCCCTGTTCACAATTATGACACATGTGGCAGCCGTCGCCCTCCTCAACCATATTAAAGGGAAGTGAACGACCCGCCACACGACGCCGCCAAAAGCATAGACATACTGTATATTATATTTGTTTTTTTTTAATATTACACATTATTCATCGATATTATTTTTGTAACAACCACTCGTGATATTTTTCTGTGATAGTTAACCCCTATTAATGCCATAAGAGTCAACTATATATCTATTATGTGAATTTCGGAGCATCCAACAGATGTCTTGAATCGGCCAGACCGAGAAAACACAAACATAACACAAGCAATAGCATCTAATAATACATAGTGAGCCTATTACTCAATTCACTGAGGAGAAATGTATATCCAGTACTGTACTATTCGAACAAACTTTGTAAGACAGGTTATATTTATTTTTTCTATGTAAACATTAGTCGTGGTCATAACTAAGCTTAACATTAATATTAGGTATTTATAACGAAATTACTCGAAATCAAATAGATTTCATCATTGAATGATAGAGAAAATGTTGTTTCTTGATTAAATTCCTGACCGAATTTCTCATTCGCGTAACTATGGCAAAGATATCTTTATCGAAGTGAACTGGAACGTAGAAGATATATCTTAAAGTATTGGCAAGCGAACAATTGGTGTTATTAAGTTAAGAAATGCACCGTTTGCTGCTAATTTTTTTTAAAGTATATAAGAGTATCCTCAGAATTATTGAATATATTTTTTTAATTTTTACAGAAAATTTTACAAGCTGTAATTTTGAAGTAGAGCATTTCGAAAAGTTTCAAAAACATAAAATTTTTCAGCACGTAAGAACATATTTGCGAAAGACATGAATTCGTTGATCGGATCTGAAATTGAATATTGCTTACTGATATCAGGAAATGCGATATTACACGAAACACTAAGAGCTCAAAGCCTTTAAGTACAAGACATACGAGTACCCTACTGATACCCGTAGCCCTCTCCCAACATGGGTCATAATCGCCACGCTTAGCATGAGGGCTAGTGATCGCATCCTATATACTCCAGTAGATTCAAGATAAACAAATCTATCATCTGTCGGACCCCATGACATTTCAAGGTTTTTCCCTTAGTCGACTCTACATCGGCGACAGATTCTTCACGCACTAGCGTTTGTCTATTTTAATTACTTTAAAAAGATAATTCGAAGAGCATAATTCAAAATTTATAAATATTTATGAGTAAGACTTACTGTCACGTCATTATGCTATAAACGCTTAATACCGTTCCGTTTATTTCGTACACTCAAGAATAAACTGCACATTCTTATATTTTCATTGAGTGTATCTAGCTAGCATTGAGCGTAACCTAGTTCACAGAATAGGAAATCGGAAAACGATAGCATAACAGTTTTCCGGCACTAGAAGCGAAATGCAAATATTCCCATTCTGCAGCAAATTCTCCACGTTCGTTTGAATTGAGGTCAAATTCCTTAATTTAATACAACGACGACCGCGTGGCTCAGTTACTAGTGTATCTATTGTGTGGCTTAGTGGCTGTTTTATCTAATAGTTGAGCCATGGGCCCTGGGTTCGTTCCCAGCCGAATTTGATGATTGTGCAATGCATAAAGTATTGGTTTTTGGATCGGTTTCATCCCATGTCTACTCTCTGATCTTATCGTATAAATGTTACATCGGGTACGGAAAGTAAAAGCCGAGTGAATGTCTCTGTGTTTCTTTGTAATATATATTCATCATCATCATTTCAGCCTATCAGAAGTCCACTGCTGAACATAGGCCTCCCCCAAAGATTGCCACGAAGCTCGGTCCTGAGCCACCTGCATCCATCGACTTCCCGCAACACTGCGCAGGTCGTCACTCCATCTTGTGGGGGGTCGTCCTAGACAGCGTTTGCCTGTACGTGGCTGCCACTCGAGAACCTTTTTATATATTGCGCGGTGGCAATTGTCGATATTAGTCGGATAATGTCCCCGTAGTTTAAATTGGCCAGGAGAACATCATTCTGTCCGCTGAGTTGAGGATCGTCGGTACAAATACTAGCTTAAGCCAATATTTTTAGCTTTACAATTTTTCCAAAAATTTAGTGGTATTGATCACGGTGACATCGTTGAGCCAGTAAGGACGATGTAATCTATGCCATCGTAAGTATATGGGAACACAGAGATACCGCCTCGTCATCACCTTCTAGTATGTATAACCCTTTAAAGACTTATGAAAAATGGACATACCGTATCGAATTCCTTTCACTTCCTTTCCTTGTATAAAAAATACATGAGAAAATGATAAAATTAATTATAGAATAATATTCTGAATTAACAAGCGCAATTTATCTAAAATGTTGTTTATTGAAACAAATAAATCAACATCAAAAAATTTGATTTCACCATCATGAAAATTAAAATCCTTTTCAGCTTAAGTAAATTTGAACTTTTTTACGTTACGCATCTTAATACCCCCCAATAGTTGCTTTGGATGTAATATCTTTCAGTCTTTAATATATATAAGAAGTTCACTGCTCAACATGTAGGTTTTTTTTATGGGGAACGGAGCAAACAAGCATGCGACTCAGCTGATGGTAAGTGATTACCGTCACCCACGAACATCTGCAGAATTAGAGGTGCTGCAGGTGCGTTGTTAAAGGCTATTTAGGGGATGTTGGGGAGGGAGGAAGGAGCATCCGATTACCTCACTTTCCGAACGAAATGTAATACTCCGGCCGCACCGGCCCATTCACGCAGCAGCAAATGTCTCAGTATGGCCTAACACGTACAAACGTCTTGCCCAAAATATTTTCACCACGATACATTGTATAGTTCCTTGATTGACGAACAAGTTAATAGACAGACCAACGAGCTCTGTCGTTCCTCATTTATATTATTCAAATCTATATATACTGAAAGTCTGAGACTGCTATCGTTTTAGTTTTATCGCCATATTTCCTACCTACGACAACAATGTCACGGGGCTGCTTATTGAAACCCCGAAACAAAGCGGATTTTAAACTGATTCATTTGAATTCTCGTCGCGTGTCGATGTGGGTCGTAAAATAGCAATTCCACGGGATGCGCTCTAATGACCCGTATTCATCTTGCATTCGAATTTAACAAAGGATGCATTTTATTTATTTTCGCAAATAGAATCCTTAAAATAGAAATTTGGTAAGCAAGATTTTATTTTTGTAACATTCACCTAGGTGGCCATGGACATTTTATAAAGACGCTTCAGTTATAAATATTTATTGACAATGTCATGATGGGAAATAACTTACTTGTCGATCGATGATAATATATTTTAAAAGGGATTATTTTATGCATTTGTCCAGACTATCAATAATATATATATTGGTGAACGGTTTAAACCTATACGAACATGTCGGAGCACATTTCTTCAACTGCCTGTCCAACGTCCAGTCCGACCCTGTCAAATAGTTGTACTATTACGTTCCCGAAGGAGAATCTGATTCGGTAAATCTTAAATATGAATGAGTCAACTGCTGGCTGTGGTAGTCTAGTTATAAGAGCACTCGTTTTCATTTTATAGTTAGCGAATGACTTAGTTTCGATCCTGGTACTATTCAAATTGTTAATATCAATTATAAGTGCTAAATTTAAGGTGAAAGAAAAATTTGTTTGGAAACCGGCATTTCTGTGAAATTATAAAAATGTTACTTCGAGGATATTGAGAGCACAGCCTTAACTTAACCTGCATCGGAGCAGCTTAGCAGACCCTTCCTAACTTCAAAAACCTTCTCAAATATTGCCACGAAGCTCGGTCCTGAGCCACCTGCATCCATCGACTTCCCGCAACACTGCGCAGGTCGTCACTCCATCTTGTGGGGGGTCGTCCTAGACAGCGTTTGCCTGTACGTGGCTGCCACTCGAGAACCTTTTTATATATTGCGCGGTGGCAATTGTCGATATTAGTCGGATAATGTCCCCGTAGTTTAAATTGGCCAGGAGAACATCATTCTGTCCGCTGAGTTGAGGATCGTCGGTACAAATACTAGCTTAAGCCAATATTTTTAGCTTTACAATTTTTCCAAAAATTTAGTGGTATTGATCACGGTGACATCGTTGAGCCAGTAAGGACGATGTAATCTATGCCATCGTAAGTATATGGGAACACAGAGATACCGCCTCGTCATCACCTTCTAGTATGTATAACCCTTTAAAGACTTATGAAAAATGGACATACCGTATCGAATTCCTTTCACTTCCTTTCCTTGTATAAAAAAATACATGAGAAAATGATAAAATTAATTATAGAATAATATTCTGAATTAACAAGCGCAATTTATCTAAAATGTTGTTTATTGAAACAAATAAATCAACATCAAAAAATTTGATTTCACCATCATGAAAATTAAAATCCTTTTCAGCTTAAGTAAATTTGAACTTTTTTACGTTACGCATCTTAATACCCCCCAATAGTTGCTTTGGATGTAATATCTTTCAGTCTTTAATATATATAAGAAGTTCACTGCTCAACATGTAGGTTTTTTTTATGGGGAACGGAGCAAACAAGCATGCGACTCAGCTGATGGTAAGTGATTACCGTCACCCACGAACATCTGCAGAATTAGAGGTGCTGCAGGTGCGTTGTTAAAGGCTATTTAGGGGATGTTGGGGAGGGAGGAAGGAGCATCCGATTACCTCACTTTCCGAACGAAATGTAATACTCCGGCCGCACCGGCCCATTCACGCAGCAGCAAATGTCTCAGTATGGCCTAACACGTACAAACGTCTTGCCCAAAATATTTTCACCACGATACATTGTATAGTTCCTTGATTGACGAACAAGTTAATAGACAGACCAACGAGCTCTGTCGTTCCTCATTTATATTATTCAAATCTATATATACTGAAAGTCTGAGACTGCTATCGTTTTAGTTTTATCGCCATATTTCCTACCTACGACAACAATGTCACGGGGCTGCTTATTGAAACCCCGAAACAAAGCGGATTTTAAACTGATTCATTTGAATTCTCGTCGCGTGTCGATGTGGGTCGTAAAATAGCAATTCCACGGGATGCGCTCTAATGACCCGTATTCATCTTGCATTCGAATTTAACAAAGGATGCATTTTATTTATTTTCGCAAATAGAATCCTTAAAATAGAAATTTGGTAAGCAAGATTTTATTTTTGTAACATTCACCTAGGTGGCCATGGACATTTTATAAAGACGCTTCAGTTATAAATATTTATTGACAATGTCATGATGGGAAATAACTTACTTGCCGATCGATGATAATATATTTTAAAAGGGGATTATTTTATGCATTTGTCCAGACTATCAATAATATATATATTGGTGAACGGTTTAAACCTATACGAACATGTCGGAGCACATTTCTTCAACTGCCTGTCCAACGTCCAGTCCGACCCTGTCAAATAGTTGTACTATTACGTTCCCGAAGGAGAATCTGATTCGGTAAATCTTAAATATGAATGAGTCAACTGCTGGCTGTGGTAGTCTAGTTATAAGAGCACTCGTTTTCATTTTATAGTTAGCGAATGACTTAGTTTCGATCCCTGGTACTATTCAAATTGTTAATATCAATTATAAGTGCTAAATTTAAGGTGAAAGAAAAATTTGTTTGGAAACCGGCATTTCTGTGAAATTATAAAAAATGTTACTTCGTGGATATTGAGAGCACAGCCTTAACTTAACCTGCATCGGAGCAGCTTAGCAGACCCTTCCTAACTTCAAAAACCTTCTCAAATATTGAGAAGAGATCTTTGCCCGGCAGTGGGACATTTACAATCTGCTGCTTTACTTTACCGCTGCTTGGTAGACATGTAGGTAGATTTTCCTTGAACACCACGTTTGACTTGGAGGCTTGCGGTCGTAGTACAAAGTACCTTGTACACCTTAACACTGCCCTTCAAAGAGGATAACGGGAGGCTGGGCACTTAATTATTGCGGAATACCAGATGGTATAAGCAAAATACGAAAAATAGCACAGGCCCCCGGTAGAGGTGGATTCAATACAATTACCAAAGACCAGGTGAATGCGAGTTACCTTACCCGAATCATCGATTAGAAGTTTATCCTCACTCCAATAGCTACGATGCGGTCGTCTTCGGGGCTCCCAAGAATATGAACAAATAACTCACGTACTCACGATGAAAACATAGTCCTGTTCCTTGTTTTATTTAGTAGTTTATCCTACACGTGGGTTGTAATAGAAGCAATGCACTCAGCAGTAAAAGCACAAGCAAGCAAGCAAGCACAGCAGCGTTACCGCCGCACACACACGTTCGTCCATATGTTACTATAAAACTATAAAAAGCACACACTATAAAACTAAATTTTCAAACATTACCTTTGTTAAAAATATGTATGAACCCTCTTTTCTTAAACTGTAGATAGAACCTAGATCTGAAGTTATAACGCAAGCTTTTAAGTATCGCAAATAATAAAAACTTATCAAGAAAAAGAGAACCATGAATTTCTTTGCATTCTTTCTTTGTTTCAAATAATTCTTCATTTCATAACTCTGCTCTCGATCTCTCAATTGATGAAATAACTTATCTGAGCTTTTTCGAACGCATCATTTTACTTTTCTTATATTACTTTTTGAACATACATATAGAAGTACACTGTCAAGTACGATGCATTAATTTCCTCTTGGTTTAATTTACTAGTGCATCGCTTATATCCGGAGTAGATAAATCAGTGTACGGATCAGTTACTTTTCACGCTCAAGTTGCTATTTGGTACAGATTGCAGAAACAACCATGTAGTTGTTTAATTGCGACTTGTATACAAAGCCTTTACATAATCACATATTATACAAGGATGGTAGCAATAATTAACTAATTTAATAATATCTAAGGTTAATCGAGAACTTAGTGGCAAATAGCTCTATTTGTAAGAGTACTCTATTTTTGTAAGAGTACCGAGGTAGTACTCTATTTGACCAAGACGGAGACTTGCAATCTGTAGAATTTAACTCACACCATAGACTACATTCTGTTTTTACTTTTACATTGTACAGTTAACACTTTATTTTAATTGTCACGTAAGACGAAGATGAGTCTAAGGTTAACATGTATGACACAGATGAGAACTTCTCTGTAACCGTTCTAAATTACACAATTCGTTTTTATGAAAATCGGGGATGAGGTTTCATGGTTTTAATATTTTATTTTTTATTGTTTGTATCATCATGATTCAATTCCTAACCTGTATTAATAATAGTATTTACAAAATAAGAAATGAGAAGCGAAAAAATACGGATGTAGGCTTCTACGAGGTAGTAAGACTCCTATATCTGCCTAGGACGTGTCTTGGTAGGTACTATCCCAGAAATCCCAGAAATAATAGTTCTAGTGGTAATCAGCAGTACCACTACTGGGTCCTCATGGGTGACAACGCATCTGTAACCATCTTCTATTGAAGTTGTTTTTTCACAGACCGTAATTGTACTGGCTCTCTATACCTTTCCAACCGGCGTACAGTAGTAATTGTATCTACCCTGACGCCCTTTTTACATACCGAACTTTCGAAAAACTGTCTGTAGCCCGAGTTAACTACGACATCAGGAGGACCACGGGTGGCGTTAAGCAACTGTAAGGTTCTCTACATACGCTATATGGCATACGATAGAATATGGTGAAGCAACAGCTCTCAATGGTGGTTCAAGTAGTAGCACATAGGAACTTAATTAATGTATGTAAAATTAAATAAAAAACAATTAGGTTAGGGGTAAACACAAGTGCCAGTAACGGGTGCCAGTAACCGGTTTAAATCCCGTTACTGGCACCACGAAATTGTTAATTGCAATGTTTTGTGCTAAATTTACCATGTGCTCGGCGGCAAAGGAAAACACTTCGCGGGGAGTGAATATCTGTGATATAATGCCAAATCTGCCGACCAGCACTGGAGCAGTGTGCTGAACCCTTCCTGGCTACTTTAACAGTAGTGCTTTAAAAAAAATTATCTACAGTATGTTGAGTTTGATGAGTTCAAGAGCCGTGGTAGCCTAGTGGTCAGGGCGCTCAATTTAGTATCATAGAGCGCAAGTGACCTGGGTTCGATCTCCGGTGCCGGCACCACTAAAATTGTTAATAGCAATTTTAAGTGCTGTTTACCTCGTGCTCGGCGGTGAAGGAAAACAGCGTGAGAAAACCTGCATATCTGAGAAATAATAAATAAAAATATTATTCCGAGGATATGTGAAGCCTGCTAACCCGCAATGGAGCAGAGTGGCGGGCCATTCCCGGCTCCTACACCCTCTCAAATATTTGAGAAGGAGGCCTTTGCCCAGCAGTGGGCACTTACAGGCTGCTACTTTACTTACTTATGTTAAGTTTAACAAAAGAAGGTCACTATACTTATATCCTATTTGATTGCTACAGATCACTTTAGATCATACTAGTGAGAAACACGAGTAAGTCAATGGATCCTTTAGCGTTGCAAATCAAAACATTTTATGTCTTGATGTTGGTTTCGAACAAAATGTTATGCTGCGTCATTTCTAATGAGTACAGCAAATAACTAGAATGACTTTCCCGCGTGAATAAATAGGCTCTTACTGGGATAGTGCGATACCATCTAGGACTTCATCACAGCTTAACACCATTGTTTCGTGACACTGATCAAAGTAATCAACTCAAAAATATTCAATAACAACACTAAATATCTTGAAATTGAACACATATTTCAAGATATTTAGAGCAACTTTTTATTCACCGTGGTGTATAGTATTTACATAAATACTAGAAATCATTATTAAAACTAAATATCATTATGGTAAACATATGGAAACCAACTAAATGTCGAGTACCAAGACGAGACTTTTTTATCTGGAATGGCGCTTCCTTTAACTTCTTCCTTAAAATGAATGCGTAGCCTCTCTGACAACGTTCATTTCCTTACCAGATATTTTACCCGTGCCGTGATTTTGTACATAAAGTATAGCTAAAACCTTACGCAGAATTGTATTAATTTATGAAAGGTATAATACAATATTTTAATAAAACTTTTAAGAATATGAAATGTTTCTAAATTATGATCGTTTTCGATTCGAAAATATATAATAGAATTACGAAAAATAAACGAAAATTTAATATCATGCAAATGTTTACAGCGATCTTTGTTTTATTTTGAATAGTTTGCAGTAACAAAACAAAAATACAATTTCAAGTTGCGTGTATAACTTCCAATTTAGAGGTTTGTGGTAGAGCCACCAGGTTAGAGCCGTACAAACAGTTAGAGGCAGCATGCGCTTACATCAGAGTAGGCTATGCCTTTTTTATGTACAACAAAAGGCATCGTTTCAGATATAATGGTTAACAGACTCTGTTTCCTACGTTTTCGGCTTGTTACGAATATAACCTCCATTTTACATTAGTTTTAAACCAATATATGGTGTCCAACTGGCTATATGACCATTTTCCCGAAGCATATATTGAATCAAACGTTGAATCATTTAAGACGGAGAAGAGAAAAGGCAGAATTCTGGAGTTACGTCTCTGTTAAGTCGTGAGCCATTTAAGCAGAAGGGTATTGAGAGATATGATCATATTTTCTGACGATACGCTCTAGCTTGTGAAGTAAATCTTTATTCAGGTCCAAGTAGCACACATAAGCATAATCAATGATCTGTAGAACGAGACAGAGTCTAGACAATGATAAGCTTAGTCTTAATAGGAAGAAAATTCTTATGGCGAAATTCTCGTAGTTTAGCGAACACCTTACGGCTAACTGGGCTAACCAGTTAATAATGTCATTAATATATAACCCAAGGTTCTTTACGGAACTAGAAAACAGCATCTCATTATTATTATAATTCACAGAAGACATAGTACACTTTTTACGTAGTAGAGCCAAGCGGCGGCTTTTGTTGCTGTTCGAATGGGCCGGCTCGGCCGGGTTAGTACCACGACTTCGCAGAATACCGGCGTGAAGTAGACGCATCTTGTGCTTCTGCGTTTCGTTCGGTGAGTGAGGTAAACGGACTCCCCTCCCCATCCCCCTTCTCATCCTCCCTCCCATCACCCAAATACCCTTAAAGCCGGCAACGCACATGCAGCACCTCTGGTGTTGCAGATGTACGTGGGTGACGGTAATCACTTACTATCTCAGGTTAATCACTTACTATCGGTTCCGATTGCACGTTTGCCGCCTCCCTTTAAAAAAAACATTATACTTGTTATACGTGCAAAAGCTTAGGCGTTGGGCAATTAAGAATTTATAAGTCCACGATTCTTACCGTTTGTGGATCGTCTTCCCGACTTCAAAATGAGCGATGCTCAGTAGTACCTAATCGCCCCCACACACAAATCCCTATTCTAAGATTCAAGTTATGATTTCGACAGCTGCGTGACATAGATTGACGGCTCGGTGGCGTAGAGGCTAAGCGTTTAGCTGCGGCGCTGTGGGTCGCGGGTTCGATTCCCGCACGGGACTAGTATCTGTATGGACTACAAATAATAGTTCCCGGTCTGGGTGTTTGTCCATGTGCAATTCATGTATGTAAACTGCCTCCGCGACACAGGAGAAATTCCTAGAGCGGAAGGTAACGTTTTTTATTAAGAAATAAGAAATAGATAGAAGACCGGCCTGCTTGCCAAATGCGTTGTCCTGTTTCTCTTAATACTTTCCTTAATATTGTCGCATATGCATTACAGACTTACGCCGCATTAATTAAGATAAGAACTTTTAGCTAGTTAACAAATTCCTTTCTTTAAAAAAACTACTTTCATATTGATGATATATTATGAGAAATTATATCAAGAGACTTAACACCTCAAAAAGAATCTTAATCTTTATGAATTTGCTAAAATTACATAATTATGCAAAAGAAATAATTTCTAGAACTTTATGAGAAATATAATATTTAAAAAACAACCTTAACAACAAAAAACAACAGTAAAACGACTCGAGGAATAATCACATTTAATTTTCCAAAAGCTTAAATAAATTTCGTTATTTAATTTCGAGTAACATAATTTTACTCACTTTAACTTCGCCGGTGTCTTTCTACATCTTAAGTCGGAACGTCTTTAATTTACATTTCTGAAATGTAATTTATTTATGTACATCGGAATGTATTTTTTATATGTATGAATTAATTATATTGTTAATTTTGTGATTCTAAATAGCAATATTTTCATAATTTACTGTCTCCATTACCAATCTATGATGAGTAATGAAAATTAAAGTCAAAATCAGTAACATTTGGTGACAGCTACATATTATGTGAGAAATAATAAAAAATACTTGTAGGTTACAAAGTATAGGGCGACCAACGCGCAAAGCGCCGGAATCTTCCAAAGACCTCTAAAAATTAGAAGAGGCCTTTTACGCTAAAAAATAGTATCCTCTCTACTATGCGTATTGTGTCTTTCGATAGTAAACGAGTGTAAGAAATCAATGAAAATTTAAATTATCTATTTTTTTTACGCAATAAATATAACCGACAGACTTGAAACCCCCGCCGGTAAATTTACTTAAACAACAAAATATTATTTTGCGATTAATCCGCTTGTCAAGCGGTGGCAGCGTACGAAAATCTTCCACCCCTTTCTTCCAACGGGTTACATAATTATCGATTGCGGTAAAAGCTTGGATTTTATTATTGTATCTGACAGATGGCGGATTAATAATAATAAGCCTCTTTTATTCCGTGATTCAATCTCGACAAAATCAAGAAATGAACCTATTATTTACGGATTTTATCGCGTTTCATTTCGATTTCTTATTTAGTAGCAATCAATTATCAGTCGACTGATGGATGTAATAAATTTATATCATCAATAAATTTCGTTAATTGCAAATGTTACTATTATTTGCGAATTTTATCGCGTTTAATTTCGATTTCTAATTCCCGAAGTTTCGGGGACTTTACAGCACCCGTGGTAACAGAGGGACTGAGGTATTTGACATCCTGATGTCTTAGTTAATCCGGCTACCGTCATTTGTATTAATATTAATTTTTTGTCCGATATACGCAGAATGAGCACCAAGACCAAGAATACCACTGCACGACCTCAAGAAAGCGTGAGTTTATTCTGCGTAGATCAGACCAACAATTCATAATAAAATATCTGACGGTAGCTGGATTAACTATGACATCAGGACGTTAAATGCCACAGTCCCTCCGTGACAACGGATGCTGTAAAACCCCCAAAACGAGAGGATTTAAAAAATCTAATAATTTAAACGTGATAAAATTCGTAAATAATAGTTACATTTGCAAATGAAGAAAATTATAAAAGATATAAATTTATTACATACCATCAATCCATCAGTCGACTGATAATTTGATTGCTACTTAATAAGTTATAGAAGATTGTAGTTTTGTATGTTACGCATCAATTATTTTCAAAATGTACATCTTTCTGTTGTCGCAGATAAGTAATGTTATGCTTTGCGTAACACTACACAGTCAACCAACCTGCACAATAAATTGAACCCAATGGAAATGGATAACAACCTTTATTTAAAATAAACAATATAACATTAATGTTGCACAAAGTTTGTTATTAACACATTTCTGCATATCAATGTGTAATTTGGTAAATAAAATGGTATATTTAAACATGTCGAAAATATAAACTACAGAGTAAAGGGTGAACGTGAACTAACGCGAGGCATACCAACATTGTGCTTAATTTTCCTCATCAGCAAAGATGACTGCATAAAATGCTCGTAACGTTATCGCGGTGCCAAATTTGTCACTCGTGTTTATCTTAATGTGATGTGTTAAATAGAGTACTTGGGAGCTCGGCACAACTCTACATAATAATAAGCTTGGAGTAACGCAACGAAAAATGTAGACTGTATATATTTAATTTAAATATTGTTGTATTGTCGAAATTTGTAGTTTGTTGTTGTATTGCGGTATGGTATAGTAAGAGCCGGCTAAGGGCAATGACAATGACAAAACGCAATCACCACCGACCACTATTCTGACCACAGTTAAGCAGACCGATGACGGGTAGCAGGTGTTCTAGACACCTCGCACCTTTGACGCCCGTGATCGCCAATCTGCTTGGCGAGCGTGGCGATTAACAATACCTCCTTATAGGAGAGGCCTACGTCATACAGTGAACTAATTACAGGCTGTTAAGGTGAATGTGTCGCGGAGTGAGATGATAGAGTAAGATTATCGCTACATTGTAAAAGTGTCGCATCCCTGACGCAGTTTAGTGTGTTCTATAATGTCATTTCTTTTATTTTTATTGTTGTTGAAATGTAAAATCGAAAATGTTATAATTTATTATTAAACTATAATCTAGAATATTCCAAATGCTAACTGATAATATTGGTAACAGGTAGCAAGGCTCAATTTGCGTGGCGTCTGATACTGTCATTGCTAATCCGTCTGCGAAGAGCAATCAATACTGCAAACTGTGGCAAATTCTCACAAATACATACGTAATAAACAATAACATAATATATTAATTTCCGACAATCTTTTTAATTATTTTATTTTAAACTAGTTTCATTACAGTTATCTGATTCCTGTTACAGTGTTCGTGAGAGGAAAGTAATGACATGCTTCAGAACTCAAATTCCACGGACTAGTGACGGAAAGTAGCATCTCTGTTGCGTGGTGTTCTGATACTGCCCTTAACAACTCGAATCTCACGCGTTGTTACTCTGGCCAAATCATTAATTGATGTCATACCAGCTTTTATTGGGAAGCTCTCTTGGAAAGATCTATTACAAACAGTGGAATTATATGGCTGATATAGAAGTAAACCTAGAAGTATGAAGATCGTGGCATATTTACCCTTTCCTGTCTACTTGTCGTCTGGGTAGGTTTTATTATTCCTCTTACCTATTTCTCCGCTAATCAGCAGTGCAACCTCTTTAGAGTTCCAGTTTGATTTTATACTAAGCCTGTGACTTTCATTATTTATTAATTATTTACATTCATTCACTTACCATGATGGATTGTTTGTTCGTTTATCATAAAATAACACAAACGTATATAATTTTTAATATCATTTAAATTGTCTTAAAACTGTATAATATTTATATAAGAGATGGTGCAATGCTTACTCTATAAATTTCGCTTATACAAGTCTTTGACGTGAATACTCGGTGACGGAGAGGTTAAAGTGAAACGTGACCGTACTGTTTAATAAGCTTCTTCAACGCTCCGACTCGAGTCACCAGCAATTGAATTACTTTAACTAAATATAAGTTAAATGTTACTTAACTGTTACGATTGTAGGGTTTTTTTTAAATAAAAATAACCCTGTCTGATTAAATGTTTATACTATTGTGTTATGTAAAATATAATCGAATTTAGTTATTTTATATGTTAAAGTTTTTCAATTCATTTCCTGTATTATATTTCCTAATAAATTTAGATAAAACATTATTGACATCGTTACTTCATCTAGAGAATCGTCTTACATTGCATTTTCATGTACGAGATTTCCACTCCAGAATCTTCCTTTCCCAAAGGTGGGGAGGTCTGTCGCGTTTTTCATGTGGTTAATCCGCCTGTTGGATATCATTATTATTTCAAGGTATTTTCCCTTAGTCGACCATTATGATCCGCAGGAGAAAATATGGTACGATGATTGTCGTACGTTGCCACACGGCATTAGTTTAAATTCTTCGTTAGTGAACCATAATGAAATGTTCCGTGTATTTTATTTTAACTGAAAAACTTGATTGAATACGAAACGTGACACAGATTATAATATGGAAGTTACAGTATCTCAAGAATATATTTCGCAATCAAAAGTTGCCTCATGTTTCCCCTTGTTACCCATAGACGTGACCAAAATAACATTTCTCAAGCTTATACATACATCGCTTGCTTAAAAACAACAATATAGAGCAGTTCTATACTCTTATACAAAATGTAACTTTGTTATTGTGAAGAACGAGACAGAGTTTCAAACATTCACATTCATATTTGATTATATACTACCTACTAGCAATTTGGTACATTCAACATCGGATGTATATATTCATTCAAGGTGTTCATAAATATATGAGCATATAGCATGTCTAAATGTATCTACATAGCCTCAGTGTACAATAAATTGTATGCACATAATATAATAACATCCTAATGATCCAATTAAATCTGCACAGTTAAAGTTTCATTTATATCTGAACGAAACCCGCGTTATCTGAGCAACTTAACTGATCGTGACTATGGCAAAATTTTCATAGTAGTCCCATTGAACATTATTCTGTTCTAGTATCAGAGGATGAACAGACGATTTGATTAAAGTCTATATATTTGTGATGTATAACACATACATCACAAATACATTCGAACTTATTGGTCATTATATATTTTCGACCAAATAGTGGAGCCTGTTTTCGAGCAGTTATTGAAGTTGATGCCTTTCTAATCAGTTTCAAATTCACGAGGAAGATTACGAATAAGTATAACAGAACCCAATTCCAAATCTGTTACTTTATTTCGGAAAATATTATTAAACGCTTTTTTATTGACAAGATTGGCTATTAAAATATAGCCAGAAAGCTTCGAAACTTTATAGATGCCTCCGAGAAAGATTAGTCAGTTTTTACTATCTGGGAAGTGTAATATCCCTCTACAAGATGCAGGATTGTACCATTGGTTTCTCGTACATAGGACAAACAAAAACATTAATAAAATGCTACGTCAAAGGACACATAATCTTTGTAAAACATAAACACTCTAGGAAATCTGCAGTCAGGCTCATATCCTCGCAAAATAACACCGATTTCTGCCAAGGATGATTCGCGCGGTATTGAAATTTAAAAACATCCTAGTTTCAATAGAGAAGAGGCATACCACGTCTCAAGCTCAAGATATAGTGAGCTCTTCTGCGTAGATCGGAAAAAAAGTATAATAAGGGAACTGAAAATAGCTGTGTTAACTATGATATCAGGACGTCAAACACCTCAGTAATAATATAATAAAATGTAATCAAAGGCAGAAAATCTGTAATAAATTGTTTAATTTCAATACATATTTTTATTTGTTAAGTATTTATTGTTCGTAATTTGAATATTTTTTTTTTATTATCATAGTAATAATTTTTTTTTTAGTCGAAAATCGAATCGATCACATACACTTGAAGAGGTATTTATCAATTTTTACATAACGTAAAGAGACACTCAAAAAATTACTTAAATATATGTTCAATTTCAAAATTGTCCTCAGTTTCATTTTACCTTGCACTTTTAAGAGTACTCTTGGGACAAAATATATACAAGAGCGGAGCTGAGAGCTGCCGCTAGTTCAGGTTGAATGTCTCCTTATCCTATTCCTCATTAACATTTAATTAAATCTAGGTAAAAAAATTTTTTTCATACAATCCAATTAGACCAAACCAATAATCTAAACATTCGAATTAAATAATATTTACTGATTTCGGTAATATATGCACAATAAATATGCAGCGATTTCTCAGGATTTGTTTATCGGTACGTCGGCTACTTCAAACACGAGCAGCATCGAGCCGGCACATTCGTGCAAACAACTACTACTACAACTACTATAAGTATAACTTTAAATTTTACTCGAATCGGTTCTTACGTTAATTATTGCATAATCCTAACCATTTTAAATCTTATTACTTTGAATCTTCACTTATCTCAATTACGGATTTCAAATGCCTTCAAATTACATGATATCATTGCATGATAGGTTAAGCAAATTGCACGTAGCAAATTTCAAACTCACTGTTCGGGCATAGAGACGGATCTCGGCCACATTGCTATATTATTAATAGACACAGCTTCCAAGTGCATATATTCTTAAATAGCCATTCTCATATATATAATAAGTAACAATAACCCGTTTCTTGAAATATTCTTTCTGGATACTACTTTACAAGTAATGAGGATACGTCCAAAATATGCTTATAGTAACTCAACTCCGAAAATGCTGTCAAATGCAAGTATTCTCTTAACAAGTACATACCTAAAACTAATGAAAAATTATTTCGTAACTAATTGTATCCGTAAAGTATTTTTTTTTACGTGGCAGAGCCAAGCGGCGGTTTTTGCTGCTGCTCGAGTAGGGCGGCTCGACCGGGGTAGTACCACGGCCTCGCAGAATACCGACGTGAAGTAGAGGCATCTTGTGCTTCTGCGTTTCGTTTGGTGAGTGAGATAACCGGAGGCCCACTCCCCTCCTCCTATTCCTCTCTCCGTATTCCCAAACATCCTTTTAGGCTGGCAACGTACCTGCAGCTCCTCTGGTGTTGCAGATATACGTGGGCGTCGGGAATCGCATGCCCCATTGCCCCCTTTATCATAAAAAAAAATTAATTAAACTTAACTTTTCAACATCTTCTTCTGCCTACTCAGTCCACTGCTGAACGTAGGCTTCCGTTCACCTTCACGGAGACTCGGGTTCCGAAAATTTTAAAAGGTTCGTTCGCTAGAGCTCCGTTTTTCAACCACGTGAGTGAAAGAAAAAAAAGTACATTATTTATATTTATATAATTTAGATTTATAGATTTAAACTTCATATACATTTAAATTTATATTTGAACACTAATAACTCCTTCATTAATCTGTAATGAGTTACGAATTACATTTGAGACCATTAACCAAAAACTAAATAAACGTGAACGAATGTAAGTAAACATTTCTTGAAGTGTAAATAGCTTAAAAGTGAACATGAGTAGGCTTTTAAAGGTAATCTCGGTAGAATACGAGAAGCATACAGCTCAGAAACTGAGTTGCAAAAAGAACAGTGAAAATCTTTTCACTCACAACTTTCTTACTAAATAAACCACATACCTATTTATTAAAGTTATTTCTACATGTTGCCAAAGTAAGTAATATGAAGATTAATTCTGCTAATAATATGTTTGCTAAAAAAACTTTATAACGGGTAACATTTGAACAGTAAAGAAAAACGTGAAACAACTGGCTACAATTGTCTCCCTGCTGAACGAACAGACGCCGTTTTTCAAAAAGGTTGTTGATGCGCGTTGATCCTCCGATGTCGGTTCGTGGCCATGTCCTCGTAATATATTTTAAATTGTTGTTTTCTGACATCCAGGCTTCCGCGCAACGTTGGCAAGCACGTGGTAAATTCACACATAAAATTTCAGTTAACAACTTTAAATGTGAAGCATGAACACAAAATAATATTGATAATGTAAATTAAATGGTGGTGGTGTATATTTACCTAGTGTCGAGTGCAGTTCTTGTGCAAAGTATTTTTATTTAAGTTTTTTTTTGACAAAGTCAACACTTTTTTTATTCTTGTCGACTTTCGTCTGTACTGTGGCAGTCAAGTGCGCGGTCAGTGGAATAACTTTGTTTTGTATAGGAAGTAAGTGAAACAAAGTAATCATTTTGATAAGTTGTTTATTTCTTTACTTAAATATCTTTATTAGGTTAGATAAATGCTTTGGTATATGTTTATATTGATTTTGCCGCAACTATACAGATAATTACGAAAATTAAATGTTAACCCTTTATTTGTTTCTCTGGTCTATATATACTCCACGTGCCGGGCGGTTACAGGCTGATATGCTAATATTTACATAAATACACCATACGTATGTGAATGAAAATAAATATATATTTAAAAAAAAATATATTTAAGAAATGAAAAAGAAAATATATTAGAACCTTTCTAATATATTTACCTTACATTAATTCAGGGTTACAACGAATATTTTAAAGTATACACGGACTTTATTTTTTAAAAACAGACATGATTGGAGCTTTTTAATGTCAAGAAGGATTTTGTTCCAGCGTCTAATAGTCCTGAAGGCGAACGAGTTCATGTTTTTTTATGTTTATATATTTCATCTATAATTTAATATAACAATTATATACATATACAAACAATTTTTTTAGGTATGATAATATTCTTATATAACCTAAAAATATAATTTATAATCGGTATGAAATTAAGTAAAGAATTTCTGTAAAAAAGTTCTTTGGAATTTTTGACTACAAGTTTAACGATACACGAACACTCGAATTCTCTGTGCGTCTGGAATGAGGGTGGGGATTCAAATAATCTAGAGAGCGAAACTCGCGAGAGACGGGACATACCACGCTCTATCTACGTCTACGTTTAACAGGATTGTGCCAAATTGAAATTCATTATTTTTGCCTTGCCTAAGGGTGGCAGATGTGAGTGCTTACAAATATTTTAACTCTAGTTAATTGAGCAAAAGTGAGATACAACCTATTTAACGAACTAAATGTTCACAAGTTACAGTTACAGTGAATTTTAAAAGCAAAACAAATATGGTTCCCTGGCCTATATTAGAACCACCACTCACAGTTTCCATGTCACTGTCACAATAACTAAGTCTACCTTCAATCGTAGGTGTATTTTATACATTCAGGTATTCGATGATATTAAAGGTAAGCAATATTTTTATCTTGTGTAACATTCGATACACAGAAAATTACTAATAACAAAGTAAGATAGTTTTGTCCGGAAGTTACATGCTTATTTTAATAACTGAAACATTTTATTTTACAATTTAAATAATTTAAATAGAAGGTACGCTACAAATATAACTAAAACTGTGGTTGAAACAAAACATTGTGTTCGAAGTTAACTTTAACAAGAGTCAACATATACAATAACCGTTCATTTAATGTAAGTCGACCGAAACATACTTTTCTCTCCACTGAAAATAAAGAGTGTGACCACACCAGAAACATACAGCCTGAAGGGTAACGACACTTCCACCTTTTGCCTTTAACAATAACTCCATTGTCACTCTGTTCACGCTTCTACTGCGAACCCCCGCTTTGTTTTACACTCATGCAGTATTAGTGCAAACAATGCTTAGACAAGCACCTATTTTTATTTATTTGGTGTGAAACAAAATATAAACAGCGCAATTTAAATTATACAACGCAGAGAATGCACAAAATAAACCTCTTAAATAAACGTTTAACATGTGTTTTATTAACTTATAAATATCGAGTTACTTGTGGACAGCATATTAATTTTGGTAATTGAGGGGATTTTCTTTGGATGTTTTTAGCTTTACCGCCAAGCACATCAATAAATTACCACTTATGAATAAATTTTCTTTAAGCAATACGTATTAGAAAAACTATGGTTTTATCACGCTGTTGTCAAAGTAAGCTGGAAAAACATCAGCACATTCAAGCTATTTGTGCTAAAGTTCTCAGAAACATTAATGAATTTGATTTGAGATGATTTTTTAAATCTTAACTAAAGGAACTTAGATTTAAAGTTTTTTTATAGTAAAGGGGGCAAGCGAGCTAGCGGCTCACCGGATGGTAAGTGAGTACCGACTCCCACGAATATTTGAAGCACCAGAGGGGCAGCAGGCGCGTTGCCGGCCTTTAAGGATATTTGGGGACGGGGAGGGGAGGGAGGGATAGACGGGGAGGGAGAGGGAAGAGGTCCTCTGGCTACCTCACTCACCGATCGAATCGCAGAAGCACAAGATGAGAATCTCTACTTCACATCGGTATTCTCCGCGGTCGTGGTCCTACCCCGGTCGAGCTTTTACATAAGAAAAACAACAAAAGTACAAAGAAGATTTCTTATTCTTCATCATCCTGTATATGTACTCTGCTAGACAAAGGTTCATTCAAAAAGGTTAAGCATAATATGCACTAATACAATCAAGGAGTTTAATAATAAACACGAAATGTTATCATACCTTCATGGAATTTTCTAGAATATCTTATGCTCTCTTCTTTTTATTTTTTTTCATGGGAAAGGCGGCAAACGAGCAATCAGTTCACCTGATGGCAAATGATTACCGTCACTCACGAACATCTACAAAACCAGAGGTACTGCAGGTGCGTTGCCGTCCTTTAAGGGTATTTGGGAGATGGAAGGGAGGGAGTGGGCTTCTGGTTACCTCACTCATCGAACGAAACGCAGAAGCACAAGATGCCTCTACTTCACGCCGGTATTCTGCGAGGCCGTGGTACCAACTCGGCCGAGCCGGCCCATTCGAGCAGCAGTAAAAGCCGCCGCTTGGCTCTGCTACGTTTAAAAAAAAATTTAAACTCTTCTCGCGTTAAAAAAAATTGACAGAAACCTACATGTGCAATGGATTTGATATAACTAGGTATAGTTATTTAATTATTTATCAGTCAACGATCGTAAAACATGTGTTTATGTATATGTTGTGAAAATTTCAGTACACTTAATTAGGTTTACCCTAATTTACCAGCGCTCAACTTACATCCCGTTTAATCTACTATACGGACCAGTTGCCGCTCACGCTAAATTAACTATAGGGGTCGGGTTGCAATCCCAAAATTTCTTAACATTTAAATTCGAATCATTAATCCTAATTATTCTAACTTAGTTACATGGAATACGTATATGGATTAGAATATGTACGAAGATGTATAAGCAATATTGGGAAATAAATATTGGCACATGTGTATTTCATCGAACTACTCCCATTACTTCGTATCATCTTGAATCGCAGATCAAAACATCATCATTAGTTTGTAGTGCATGTTAACAACAAAATAATACATTATTAAAATAAACAGACTTACAAAACTACTTAATTGTTATAAATGTATGTTATTAAGAGAGTACATAGTCGTAAGTACGGTATTTTTTTAAACGTATGCTTAAGTTTTAAATCGAAAAACAAGCAGTTATGTTTACCGTAAAAGGATGCAGCTATATGTCAGTAACAAAGGCTAGACGGGAGCAAAATGGCTGCGAAGGAAATGAAAATTGTCTGAAGGGTGGCGACATTTCCGCGTCGGGTGCCACGGTAGATAGCGTTCGCCTAACAGCGTGTCTGTTATCGCTTTGAGCCACTTCGACGATACGCTACTGTATGTTATGTCTATTGTGAAAACCACGGATATTTATTCGTTTATCTTATTTCAGAGAGTTACAAGTCAGAAAACAGGACTAAATTTGTGGTACTGCTTGACACTGTAGTACGTAATGTATTATAATAAAATGATGGCCTTAAAGAGTTAAAGAGACAATAACATATATTTATAATTTTCTTTCTTTGAAGATTTTTGAAGATTCCATAGTATGAAACCAGTAGTTATAGCGTTTATATTTAATGATGACTTATGGAACAAAATTTGTACTTTTACTGCTGGCCGTATGTGAAAGATTTTTTTTTTAATACAATGAAGTTCATAACCTATAAAATTAAATGTAATGTTAGGAGTTGCGCAGCGGATTATGGCTGTGCTCGGTATTTATCCGCGTAAGATAAAAAATTCAAAATATCAGCTCTCGCGAATGTTTACCCACAACTGGGATGGTCAGGAGTCTAGGACTACATTATTAGTCCTTTCAATCTACTTTTCACAAGAGCTTATCAGACATATATAAATGACAGGTGGTAAGCCTGTCGTTGTCTTAGGGTTCAAGACAACGGTAGCCAACCTAACGATAGTTTTGAAAAACTCTTAGTTACGGGCCCTTCACAGAGGAGGGGAAAAGGGATCAAACTCTAATTTCAAAGACATATCCGCTGTCCCATGCCATCGACGCCGCTGCGGATTTAAAGTAACCAAAATAGCCTGAAGGATCAGAAGTGGCTTGGGGCCGGTTGTTTTTACAATATTATGGTGACTAACGAGCTCATAGTTCACCTGATGATATGGAGCCACTGCAGTTCATGGACACACCATTCAAACATCTTGGATCGAAGAAGGTTACAGACGCATCGTCACCACTGCGGACTAAGATGAAATGCCTCACAGCCAGTAATGATACTGGCTCTTTCTACCGTTCAAACCGGAACGCAATAGGAGGCTTGTAAACAGACGGCTACAAGGTAGGAAAGATAAAAAAGGACCCTATATGCATATAGAATTATTTTATTATACAAGAGACATGTAAAGTATAAATTGAAGAAATTTGTTTAAATAAATAAAGCAACAGTGGTAGCTGTGTAAAGATCGTTGTCTAAAATTCTTAATAGGGCGTATTCTTATTGTCTGTCAAAAGATTTCGTTTTATGTAGCACAAAAAATTACTGATTTATGTGGATGTAATGAGCTGGGGGCTGTGTGCTAATGAGGATCATCCCCGCTGTAGCTAGGAGTGAATTTTTAAATTGCACGACAAGAACGAAAATGTACCTATACAGTTATTGTTATACGTTTAACAAAAAAGGTGCTCGCTTTAATTTCATATTACGTACGTTCAGACCTATACGAGATTATCGGTAAAGTAATTGAAATTTATAGTGCTGAACTTACAATTCTTGATGGTGAAAGTAAAAATTATAATTAGCGGCTAAGAAAGCGGCCTTTGCTTAGCTGTGGGCATTTGCAGGCTGCTACTTTTTAAAAGTAACTTAAGGTCATTACGAATCTTGTACTTTGTACAAATACTGCGCTCGAAAGAGTGTCTGATTAATATTACACCCGCAAGCCACCTACTCAGCAGGTAAGTACGTGAACCACTGCGTTGGTCTATTATTATATGCAAAAAATAAAATCGGGTCAAGATTTGACCCATACTGTGTGTAGAGTCCCGCTCTACACACAGTTGCCCCGCAAGAACCTCGTGAAAACAAGGACAACTTTGTACTATATAGTAAACGTTGTGAGAATTCTGTCAGCACTTCTAATACTCATAATGTGTTTTATCTCATGTTGAAATCAATTTATTTATTTGCATACGTCTCTTACTCATGTAGGGGTAGGCAGAGATTACGAATTTCTTTTTCGCACTTCTCAACTTTACCAATCGCGTTTCCGCAATCCAATTTTCACCTCGACGGAAGATAAAAGAAAAGTTGTGTTGTAATATTTTCTCTTGAGTCAGTATTTAATGAGAATTTCAAGACCTTTCCCTTAATCGCCTTTTAAGACACCAGCGGTAAGAAAGGGGAAGCAGATTCTTACAGGGCTACCACACAATTCATCAATTTTATTTTATGTATTTCTTTTGAGAAACTGTAATCTTATATTGTGCAATGAACAGCTTCCATTGGTAATCGTTATTTGTCGGCGTAGTTGAACTTGATCTAAAAGATAAAACACAATTTTTTATTATTGTTGTTTCTAAATACGGTCATAGAGATTAAAGTCTAAAGGAAATTTCTCTTCCCATATTTGTATTGAATTCGTATTATTCTACTCATATTATAAAAGTAAACGAATGTTTGTCGTTCATTCACCCGCAAAAAACTGAACGGAGTACTGAAAAGAAGATTAGTTTTCGAATCTGTAGAGAGCTTTTTGTCTCATACAAGAAGACACAATATAAGTTCACACGTGCGAAGTCGTAGGTAGTTACTAGTAATTACGCAGATCTAATAATTTGAGTGGAATTTCAACCGCAAGCCGCATTTCACACATGACTGAATCACATTGCTTACCAACAGGATGCGATTCCATGCATCGACAATGCATTAACAATAAAAATTTATTTCACGTAGCAAACATATAATTTCAGGGCTATTTGGACAAAAATCACGTATGTTTCAAAGTAATTTGACTACAAATTAAATTACATAATGGGTATCCGCATATATTACATATCATACATATTCACGATAGCAGAGTGGTTAGGGGATTTGAATCAGGAGACTTGAGTTCGATTCTTGCTTGTACCAATGAGTTTTTGAGTTTTTCAAAACTTATGTACGATTGTTGGGGTGGACAATGAGACAGCGAAAGGCTCACCACCCGTCCCGTTTTCACAATTTAGCGCTGGTAAAAAGTGAGTTGAAAAGACTAGAATGTCGTGATATCTGACCGTCCTCGTGTAGGATATACGGTTGAGAGTTATATTTTTTTTTAATTTTATTTATCATGTTTTATAAATATGAAGAATCTGTGTAAAATTACATCAAGCCATAAATCATTTGGCATACCTTCATGGGTTAACATGATAGTTTTGCATTTGAGATCCTCCAAACCTTTTACTTAAATAATTTTAGTTTTCACCGAATCACTTTTCGACTTCTTTATGCAATACGTCCAGCGAACATTAAGGAATAACCAAACGAGCAAGCGGCTCCTGATAGTGAGTGATTACCGTCATTCACATATATCTGGAATATCAAAGGTGCTGCAAGTGCGTCTTGGTGGGGATGGGAGAGATGAAGGGGAGGGGGGTTGGAGGAAAGAGAGCGAGCCTCCGTTTACCTCACTCAGCGAATAAAATGCAGAAGCATAAGACGCCTCTTCCTTCACTCCTGTACTTTATAAGGTAATGGTACTACCCCGGTTGAGCCGACCATTCGAGCATCAGCAAATACCACCCCAAGACTCTACCACGAAAAAATCTACTCTACTCTACTACTACTCTACAAATTCATCAAACAATAATTTACCCATAACAGAATTCATTCCGATTTCTGTATAGCATTATACAGGATCAATTAACACGTGCTTTTATCTTAAATGTGTATGAGTAAGCTTCCATTAACTATTGAAAAGCAGCTTATGTACCTACAGACAGTGATAATGGAAAACGGATTAAAGAGGAAATTCTAGTCAAAGCAGAAGCTCCTGTGTTACGGAATAAATAAAATATTCAAATACTAAAGTAACTTTAAAGCCCTTTAAAGCCCCTTAAAGCTACAATGCACTTAAAAGCAATGACAATGATAATTAATTTCACGTAGTAATCATATAATTTCAGCGTTACTTGGACAAAAAATCACGATGTTTGAGAGTAATTTGACTAAAAGTTAAATTATCTCTTACATAACCATTTCCATATATATTATACATATCATTTGTTTTCTACTTGATCAACGGCCTCAACGGCAAACAAGCATTCTACAGAGCATTAAATTCTTAAGCACATTTCAAAATGAAAGTAGATTTATCTTTATCGACGATTCTTAGAAAAAAAATTTAACCGGTTCATTTCACTTTCTTCGTATAAGCTACATGTTACAATTTTTTTTCATTTGTACTATATTACGTAAGAACTTTGCAAGATTCCGAAACAACAAGGTTAAAAAGTACTAATGGTGAAATTCGGTTTTTTCCTTTTTTATGGGAAAGTTTAAGCTCTACGTCAACTGCAACTTAACGGCTGGCTATGTTATTTATGTTCTTTAAACAATATGATTCTTGCATGTATGTTTTGAGTTTTTTCTAATTTTGTTTTTAAAGTATAGAATAAGTATTTGTGTTTACTACATAATATTTTGTTTTTTTTTTTATGGGAAAGGCGGCAAACGAGCAAGCGGTTCACCTGATGGTAAGTGATTACCCCACGTACACCGATGCGTTGTAATGTTATTTATCTTGTTAGTTTTTCGTCCTAGTTTTCTATCTATCCCTTAATATTGTAATTCCGTCCGTCCTTTTAAATCTACTTTATTTATGTCATGCTATATATTTTTAAGAGAATTAAGATTTAATAATTTTGGTTCATTTACTTCTAAAGTTGCTGAATAGTTCGGCCGAATATTTATTTAATATTTTAATCTCTGTTTACATATTTTTATAACAGATGGTATGACAATTTGTAATATTTTTAAAATATTAATATTGTCTGCTAGTATTATATATTCTATTGCAATAGAATAAGTACTAAATGGTATAAAAGTTCCTTATTCTGTTTCTAAATTCAATTCAGAAATAAGGACATCCGAAATGAAAAAATATTTATTTAATTTTAAGAACGATATTCTATTGACATTCTAGAATTTCCGATATTTTACTTCAACGATGAAAAATTGAAGAACAAGAGATGAACCGGGGTTGTGTTGGTGGAAAGACGCATATAATAAATACTATTACCAAGGAGTCGCAGATTAAGTATAAGATTAATAACGGAGGTGGTCGGAGCCACAAGCTCTCTCTTACAATGTTGGAGGCGGCCGTTGTATAACCGCCTCCCTATTTGTTCTCTGTCCACGCTCTTCCTACGAGAAGCCGACTGTCTCTAGAGTTCTAGAGACATAGAAGTGCCTGTTACCAGCCTTTTTTCAGTGAATATGCTATATGAGTGGCTATAAAAATCGTATCTTTGAAAACAATACGTAGTTTTAGTATTTTCAATAAATTAATATATTTTACTATCTACGTTACGTGACAGCATAACACCTGTATGATTATTTTACTATACTCTTGTTACCTCATACACACGATGCACAATTCCAAAAAATTTATTATGTATCTCTTTTGTCCAAGACCCAATTTGCCCCGAAGATATCACAGGATATCATCGTCCATTTTATCAAAGTACACAGTAATTATTGTAATATATTTGTTGAGTAAATGGAAAAAAACAATGTGACCGCAAATGCTTACAGCAACGTTTTACAATACAGAAACATGTTTGATATCTAGTAAATAAATAAGGACACAAAATTTAGGAAAAGAAATAGGAAATTTCTTTATTTCCGGTTTGTAAATAAAAAACGGAATTAACACTTTCTTGATGTCTAGTATGATGCAGGTTCAGCTTTAACAAAAACGACCAGAGAAGGTGCATTAAGGCACAATGTAACAAATCATTAGGCCAGCATAGGCTGAACATAGGTTCAGCTATATTTTCCTACGCAGTAACGATGTACGTAATAGAAATATAAGTCCTCACGACCTTATACCGAACACTCTAACAACACTTTTTTTTTCCCGGTAATTTTTCAGACATGCACACAATGTTTTTTCCTCTCCTCGACGAGTACGTAACTTTAGCACTATCAAGAGTTAAATAAAGGTTATTCGTGTTATATAAAATTTAAAACTTTTTCAATCCGTATCATATCAGGACTTATATCACTAGAAGTGTTAAAACAAACGCTTGTCCCCGAAGCCACCCACAAGCCGAGATATATTTCTTTTGTCATAAGTTTTCCATAAATATAAAAAATCCAAACTGTTCTTTTAAATTATATCAAAAACCATTCTATTAAATATTTTATAACAATAATATAAAAATATTATAAAAGCAAGTCAGCTAGATACAAAAAATCTTCATATTATCTGTTATATTTACTTGAATATTCAACAGACTGTGGCGCACGAACTGGCCACGAAATCCTCTTACTTCACATTTCTATCTATTTGCTTCTCTCTCACAACCTTCCTGTAATTAAATAGAGTATCACGGCGACATAAGCTTTAGTTTTGTTTGGAATAAGTTTAAGAGATTAAATGTTATTGCAAGTTCAACGCGAAACATTATAGAACTGAAATACCAACATTCTAACGTATAGAAATATTGTCATCTTGTGTTAACTATAACCTAATGTTACATATTTTTTGTTTCAGTTTTTTCTTTTTTTTCCAGAAAAGTCGATAGAAATTCTATAATAAATGTATTAATATTATCTGAATTAAATATATTACAAGTATCCAAAAGTGTGGTACGATTTTTTTTTTTTAATAATACATATACAACAGTTGATATTTATCAAACAGTTCTTACTATTACGTCTCTTTAAGCTAGTTAATAGTGTGCATCTCGTGTCGGATCTTCTGCGTCGGTAAACTTGCGACTTTTATTCCGTCCACTTCAACGATAAAAGCTTCTTTGTGTACGATAATGGGGTAACTCTTTCCTCGCCGGAGTGTACACGGGGGAGAAAAGCTGATGTGTCGTCAGAGTAGGGATTAAAATAAGAGTGAATACGTCTGTTATGATAGAAAAATAAATTCCTTTTAATTTTTGATCATGCCTACCACAACTGTGAACATATTATTTAAATATGTCTTTAATGTAAATATTCAAGAATTTCAGGCTGGATTTTGATTTTGATATAGGTGATTGCTGGAGCAACAAAAAGCTTCACCAGTCACCTTCTGTCATCTGGATTGTAGAAGAGAAGGCCATTTGACTACACATAGTAATGGAAGTTCTAAAACTCTACTTACCTCTACGGAAGACGGGCGAGGGTCTTAAATTACAAAGTTTATTCTAAGTATACTACAATGTAAGATATATTTATTCATTTATACTTGGCATGTCTTATATATAAGACCGCTAAATAATTATGAACTTTCAAAAATAAACATTATAACTTTCACAAGAAGTTCTTACACGGCAACGATGGGGAGCAGTCCACAGGTGCTTCACGCGGTAGAAGAGCAAAGTTAAAGCGCAAAACTTAAATACTGGCATTGTAAAACATTACCTCTAAACACAAAATGGAACTTTAAAAAATTGTCTGGTTATCAATTCGAAATTTAAACATGTTTTTAAAAACGTATTTTTTTTAAAGATAATAAAATTGTTTTTTTTTCACCTATCAATTTTAAACAAAGAACTCATAGGATACTGTTTGCTTTCCATACATAATAAAACTGCCAATTAAGTAGACCTGTAACGGGTAGCAACGGATAATGAGATCACCAACCCATTTCCCAACAGCGGCGATTAGGAAAATTTTCCAGCAGTAAAAATACAATGAAACTAGTATAGTTCAGTTAGTAAAAAGTACTGTTCTAGACATCTATTTTAGTCGTTTTAACCCACTGGAACTACCCTGGACTACCTACACTGGTTTTTATTTCCAATGCATTATAATAATGTAATGATATTGTTGTACGGAACCCTCACGACGTGATCCCTGTTTGTGCCCTACCATGTTCTAAAGGCACCAGTTATGTCGGAATCAGCGTTAAGTGCGGTCCGAATAAACCCTCACTGATTAGATATACTCTGTTGGCCGGCAGCCTTTAGAGTTTCGGTGAAAAAGACTCGCAAACGCGAGAAACGCTAGTAAAAAGTAATAAAGTGCAACGACGCTGGTTGTTGCTGTGTTGTGCTCTGACCCCTATTACCAAAAAATACTTCCGACAACTAGAGACCAACCCAAGAGCCCTTCTTATGAAGATACGAGAACTCGGCTTGGATCAATACCATCCCGAGTATACTATTTGTTCAGATTTGACACGTATGAAATGTCAGCCCGATAGCCTAGTTAGTACTCGTAGTGACCCTACCTCACAGTTGAGGGTTGCAATTTCGAATCCCGCGAGGAGCAAACATTTGAATGATGAATGAAAATGTTTATAATATATGTGATTATTTATCTATGTAGGTATAAGTATATCGCCCTCTTCACCATCTAGTTACCAAGGCACTAGGAATCCTAGTTTGGGACTGGATGACGTGTGTGATTGTTCGATATATTAATGTTATTCTCACGTTAGGCGATTATCGATGAAACCTCGCTACGACTATAGTGCCAACCACATAGAGACTGCTTTTTGGATTTTGTTATCTACATCAGCATCATATTTAAGACAGGAAGTAGTGATGTGGCCAAGGTACTTACATCTATCAACTATCTTAACTGCTTTCACAATGAGGCTCAATTCAAACTCCGATTCGTTTTGTAACCTATTTCCTGTTTTGAAAATTTTAATTTCTATTTACTTGGCATTTTAATCTAAGTTTAAAGAACACTAATTCATGTTCTTTCGCAAATTTTTACATCATATATTTTATACATGTTATATTATTAATAATTTAAACTTGCCTGAATTCGCTTTGTGCTATTGAGTTGCAAATGCATATTTTATTCGTTCATAATGTGAGTTCACTTAAATTTTTAGAATAATAATTCTAAAAATTTAAGTGAACTCTGGTGTGGTCTCGTGAAGGACAACACGCGGTGCGGGCAATTAATTATTGTGAAATACGAAAGATAGCTTATGCCCCACAGTAAAACCTGACTCAAAATATATTATGTACGAAGGATCAGCAGGTAAATGCGTGTAACACCTACTTTATTATTATTAATATTATAAGTCTATTGCACATAAAAAAATTGTACAAAGGCGAGGTTAATGGTAAACAGCATTATCTTCCAAGTAACCTTAAGCGTTGCAGAGTTATTTAACGGAATACCATTTTTTTAGTTCTTAAATTGGAGAGCGACATACATAATACAAAATAAATAAACCAAGTAAGCATGCTTAGTTACTGAAAACTATTTCAACACTATACTTATATTTATGTAATATACCTTGATATATATATTCACATGCGCAGGATGGAAATGAGTAAAAAGAGCAACGCACCCAGGAAAAGACGCGAGACGTACCGCAGCGTGCAGGTGTTCGTCCACAACCAGCCGTGATTTGGTCGCGAGGAGGCCCCACCTGTAGTCGCCTGCGCCTGCGCCTGGTGAAGCGGACCTGCGTGTCAAATTATTCGACACAACAAACTAAATAATATGCAATAATTTAAAAAGAAGTTCGTTAGTAGAATTAAGTTGATAAAAAAAACTTTTTCTAAACTAAGAACTTTCTTGTAAATATATAATATAAATAATAACGAGCAAAAAAAAAGGAAAATTATGTACTATGTTGACTTAAACTTAAAACTATTAATAAGCTATTTTTACTCCTCGCCTATGCAAAGGTGTAAATTATAAAAGGTCCAGCATAATCACAACCCGTATAGGAGAAAGCTTTTAATAGACGGAGTGAACTGAACGTCCGTGGCTCTAAAGCATAAATTACATTTAAAAAGCATTTTTCGAATGACCCACTACGTGGGTTATATCCAAAATGTTTGTCTTAGAAGTGCCATAATGAAACCTAGATCTCAAGTTCAAAAATATATACGAGAGATGAAATTTGGATGATGGGAAGGGATGGAGGATGGGAGGGGGGTGGAGTAGTGGAAAGTGGACTTTCGGTAACCTCATGCAACGAACGCAATGCAGAAGCTATTTCACACCGGTATTCTGCGCGATCGTGGTACTATCCCACGTCTATTACAATTGTTAGACCACTTTCCGCGTTCGAATCCCCCAGATTTAAATTGATTTAATAACTGTTTCGAAGTGTTAACAGCTTCACTCTCATCAACAAAGAAGTACCCAAATCTTCCATGTACAACAGGTAACTCAGCGATAACCGTGGCTTGCAGATAGTTATGGCGTTCATCATCACAAGTTGGCGTACTGTACGCATGGCGAGGTTTGGACTGGATTTTATACCAAATGTAACAAGATTTAATTGACATAGTTTTATAATATTTCCTGTTTAGAGAGTTTAAAATACATATGTTTAATATCTGCGGTTACGACGTACAAAAATAATTGAAAGATTAGTAAAATTTAAAGTAAATCAGGTTACAAATTCTGTCCGGTGTGTAACATTGTTATTAGGCGATATAACGTTATGGGATTTTGTTTTTTCGTCTAAAACAGTGTGAACCTAATAAGTATTTTTATCAGTTCTTATATATATAAAAATAACATTGATTTTAACATTATAATTTTCGCAGAGTTCATCATTTTGAAGTTTGCATTCTAAAATTAATAATCTGGGTAGGCATGCGTGTATCGTAGCGGACCATTTACGAGATGCTGCATTACAGATATATCAACATATTCTATTGGAAACCCGTCAATAGGTTAATTCAATTTATAATCTTTGTACTAATTACTAAATTTATTTTACCCATTATTGGGGTGCCCGGATAAACCAATACCTTTTACAAAGGATTTATAAAGCGGTATTATATTTAAATTTAATTGTTTACAACACGCGAGTGTTACAATATTATTCTGCGATGCGCTATAGATAAGCGACCGCACTTTGTGAACATCATTACGAACACAAACTTATGCTACCGACAGCACAAGTCGAATGCGAAGCATTGTATGCATTCGGTCTAACAGCCGATGGAGAAACCATAGAAGTTGAAATATGCAAAGTTTTGCTTGGTACGTTATTACAAGAATTATTTTGACTATCATCTAGACTAATCTAGACTACTTATCAAAATGAAGCAGTAAGTGATGACTTAGATTACAAGTTTTATATTTAGTATTACATTTAAATAAAAATTCTTTTTACTAATGTGAACATTTACATTAGTAAATGTTGTGCACAAAATTTTTTATCGTTAATTGTCGTATAATAAAATAATATATAAAAAAAATATACTAGCGAACTCATGAACCGTTGGACACTGCACGCGCTTAAATAATTCGCATATTCGATGGGGAGCCGCAGACGAACGAAACGTAACTGTTGGAGCGAAGAACGCCTTTCGTTAGAGGAGAGACAGGTAAAGCAAACTTACCTTGCATGTCACAACCCACTGGCACTTCGCAAAACAATTATATTGAACCACTCTCGTATTCCAAAAAAAGGTGTTGTCCACGCTATTTATACTTCGCGGACACCAACAACATCGCACCTCATTTGTCCTAAAAAGTAGTAAGTGACGACGAAACTGAAAATTTGCTATTGGTTTTTTTTTATGGAAAAGACGGCAAACGAGCAAGCGGTTCACCTGATAGTAAGTGATTACCGTCGCACATCTGCAACACCTTAGATGCTGCATATATGTATTCGATGAAGTTATTGCTGTTAGCCGTTTTGGCTTTTACAGCTTCATAGGTTTGCGCCTGCGTCCTTGAGGCCGCGGGCGTTTACTAGATGCTGCAGGTGCGTTGCCGGTCTTTAAGGGTATTTGAGAGACGGTAGGGAAGAGGAGGGAAATAGGGAGGGGATCTGGGCCTCCGGTTACGTCACTCACCAAACGAAACGCAGAAGCACAAGATGCCTCTACTTCACGCCGGTATTCTGCGAGGCCGTGGTATCAATACGGTCGAGCCGGCCCATTCGAGCAGCAGCTAAAGCCGCCGCTTGGCTCTACCACGTTTAAAATGGTTTAAAGATAACTGACAATTTTATAACATTCACTCGACATTCACGCACATACAGATAAATAAACACCCACATACAGGCAAACACACACTTTCACACTATGGAGTTTGTTAATGGCTAGTTTATAAATCTGTGGCTTTACTACAACTCATTACACTATAGTGTTGACTTTATGTGACTAAATAAATAAATTATTACTATTTTATTACACCATATATTATTAGTATCGATGTTTCTAAGCTAAACGGCGGCTTCTGTTGTTGCTCGAATGACCCGTCTCGATAGAGGTCCACCACGGCCTCACAAAATAGCGGCGGTGAAGTAGAGGCATCTTGTGCTGTGCCTTTCGTTTGGTGAGTGAGGTAATCGGAAGCCCACTCGGACTCAAAATACAGTAACATTCTTAATAAAATTAAACTTAATTCGCAATTGCACGCTAGAAAGGAAGGCATGAAATAAAGCCTTAACATACTTCATCAAAATAATGCAGGTGCGCATCGCACGCATCGTTTCACATGTAGAAAGTAAAGTCGGGTATAAACGGAAAGTTCATAAAGGACTCTTTTCATAAAAGGATGTAAATATGAATGAAAGCTCGAGAGGAATACTGCACTAAGCGATAAAAGGCATACGTTCTCCAGTGAGAGCTTTATTTGTTCGGTCAATTCAGTTTAAAAACTAGCCAAATATATTCTCAGGTCTTTCATATTATAATTTATTTTATTAAAAAAAACTTATATTATTACTATTTTCTTTCAAAGGCTCTATATCCAGTGTTGAGCTAAAACTTTGCAACATAAAAGTCATACTCCGCATGAGAAAACCCAAAAAAACAAATGTGCTCACATGGTCATTTCCAAAAAAAATGTATATTTAACTAATGGATCTTGATGCTCTTTGTGGATTAGTCTTATGTTCAGCGTTAGAACGGTAATAGACTGCGATCACGATGCTGATCAATAAAAGTATATATAATATAGAAGATTCAGAATTGTACCAAGTATTGTATGAGTATTTTATTATTTATTACTTCATTTGAAGTTTTATTATAATACGGAAAAGTTTGACAGGACAATTTGTGGTGGAGGCAAGAATTGTGGCACTTTATCAACAGAAACTTAAGATCTCTCAAATTCGAAAGCAGTTAACTAACTCAAAGCGTACAAACGTGTCTCATGTAAATGAGTGGTTGAACTGCTGTGAAATTTTCGAACAAAATATTTGCACGCTAGAACGCTGCTAAAATTAAACCAAACATTCTCACTTAATTATCAATGACAATAGTCCTTTAGCTTAAATGAAATAATAAAGCAAATGGTTGCTTTTTCGTGACAGCGTACGATACCCTGCCACTCCTTCACATTAGAAGTTTCGTAAAAGTCGACTAAGCGAAATGACACTAAAATGTCAAGGTGTCCTACAGCGGAAAAACCCTACGCCAACGCCACGCTTGGCACGGGGATTGACGATCGCAATACGAGACACCTTACACCTAAGATGCTGCTGTCTGTCATCGATCTGGTTATTTTTGGTCTGGTATTTTTCATAATGATTATCGCACTATCTGTCGGTAGTCATTGCAATTTTTAGTTGCCTTTTGTTGGCTCTTATGACTCGCACTGGAAGAGTAAACTCGTTTTAAGAATGCTCGATTCTTAAAACTAGTTTACTCCAAAGTAAGCCCATAATTCGACACCCTTATAACTTTACAGCGTATCCTAGCAAGAAATCAATACACGCAAGTCTGTACTGTCCTAGACAAATAGCTGTTTTCATATGATGGCTTTACAGGATAGCCTACAGCGCCTAATTATCTATAGATCTTTACAATACTGTAAGAAAGTAGTCAAGGCGTTGAAGCATTCCAAAAAACTATTAGGATGAGAAATGAGCCTGACTCCCGGACTTTACAAAATTTCTTTTCAAATTTTTAGCTTATTCTTCACGTGACACAGAATACTAAACAACTTTGATGAGCATTTCACGACTCTTGCGACACTGATTGGAAGAAAGTGGGTTGCAATTTTTTACGCCAACGCCACCCAACGACAGTATGTATAATTTAATCTATATAATATAATAAATCTATTAAAAAAAACCAGTTTCCATAATTCTAATTTATTTGAATACAAAAATAAGTGCATGATATGGAAGTAAAATCAGTGACATTAAGAAATTTGTCTATCTGTGTGTTGGAGTCTCACGCAAACTCTACTGGATGGATTTACATGAAATTTGTTAGATATTTTAAAACCCTGTTCAACATGTAGGCTACTTTTTATCCGACTAAATTGTGACATGAAAAAAGGAGGGTGGACGCTAGTGAACCCAAGAACTTCTGAATACTGTGCGCGCATGAATCATCGCAATTTCCTGGTGATATTGCCGGGGATCCGCAGACGACCTTAAGGCAAGACACATGTCACTTGTAGACATATGTCTTGATACTACATGAAAAAATGGCTTTAAAAAGACATGTATATAATATGTTATAGACTACCACTTTAATATCTTACATACATGCCAGCAGACGATGTTCAGCCCTTATCGGTAGGAGGCGCGAAAAGTGTAAAATTTTTTGTCCAGGTTTTGTAAGTTAATTTTTTGGTCTTGAACTAACTTACGAGAACACTGTGAATATTTTGCTTCATAAATATAAAATTTGTTAATAACTCTACACTGTGCTACCTATCGGGTCCTAGCATAGCTATGAACTACACACATTAAAAAAGTCTACGCAACATGCATCATGCATGTTGCGTATTACAAATTTACCATTTATATTAATTAATTTCTAAGTCTTTACTCACTCAAAGTGCGTAGGTATGTAAACTTAAAAAAGGGTAAAAAAAAAATCGATTATGTTTTGTTTTTTTTCATAAAATTAAATGAAAGGGAATTTGTTTGAATTTAAGTGCGTTTTTATTGCTACGTTTATTCTTGATTTTATAATTTTACTAACCATTTAAAGTTAGCGACAAAATTGAATTGTTAGATATTCTTTACGTCATGGAGCGACGTCATTTGACGGCAAATGAAATGCAAAGAGCTGCGACGGTACACTCGCACCCTTCTTGTATCAGGCCTAAACCCGAATCGCGACTCATCGGAAAACAGGTCCAGCCGCACCCAAGTGATGCACTTTTAATAACGAACGGCGTTTAATTTTTATTTTTAAAGATTTCGTCAATGATTCTCGTAGGACGAAGTAGAGAAAAGCTGTAAGAAAAGCTGATTAACATAGGGTAATAAAGCTAGGAAGGTAATGTTTAGTAATAGCAAATATTTATGCCTGCCTTGATATTTTTAAATCAGCCAAAGCAATAGTCATTACAAATAAAGCACGAAAGTTCCTTTTAATTACTTATAAACATAATAATAAGCTACTCATTCATTAGCTAGACCTTTCGATTTCCTTTTATTTGATCCATTCGTCTTGGATCTTGGAAAGGTGGGATCAAAAAGAAAAATGAAGAACATTAATTCCGTTAATGTTTTATACGCCTTTGAATAGAGAAAAATAATTTGCTGAAATTAATGTTTCTTTCACAGAAATAAATTGTACGATCTTCTTGATTAAATTCCGATATATTTTCTATTATTACGATGCCATTTTATTTCATTAATTCGTAGTTCGTGGGAAAGTTGTAATTTAAAATAATAATGTTTGTATTGTTTTATTAATATTCAAACAATGGCAATGGTCTTTACATTTTAAATGTCACTAGAATTATTTGCTGTCAACAGAAGTATTGTGGGAAACGCCTCGTAATTATACACAACATACATCCATTGTTTTAGCCAAGTATTGGTATAGTGTTACTAGCACGTGACCTGTCAAAATAACAATGGCGTGGACAGGGATTTAGCCTTTCTGGTTGTTTTTATTATACGAGGCTATAAATGTATAATATCATATATGTTCTTATATAGTTGCGGGCAACAGCTAGTATAGTATATAAATACATTACATTAATTTTAAATGCAGCAAACACTTACAGGTTTTCATGCGATTTTTTTGTTAACCACCGAGCAAGTAATATATGTAAGTGCATATATTCTAAGAAATATAAGCCCTCTTTTGCAGGAGCTTTCTAGGAGAGGGCTATGTTCAGTAGTGGACTAAAATAATATATAAAATAAAATTTATGAGGGTCTTCTTCCTTGCACCTTCCTTCTCGAATGATATCCCTCTCTGAATATCGTGAGAAGCAAGCAGACAAAAAATTTAAAACCTCGTGGCCATCTCCGGAAGGAAACCCGTCGACATATACTATCGCCCGGAGGGGCAAAGAGTGGTAAGGAGAGTTACGCCGATTTATATCAAAAGAAATCTGTAATCTCTGCCTACCACTATGTGTGCAGGCGTGAGTCTTTTTATATATTTATGTATAAATATCGGATCCAGCTAGAATTAGAGTCCAGGAGCCATGGCAGTCAGGTAACAAGGCTCATCGTTATTAATATTGGCGTTAGTATTTTGATATTCGCAATATAGTGAACCTTTTAAAATTGAGCATGTTGTTGGCAATACGGCATACCTAATCGTATAATAGAATGTAATGACCCTACGAAAGTAAAACCTAGATGCACCTTTCTTCATGGCCTCTTATCTTACTTGGACTTTCACGAACCGAGATGAGGTGGCAGTTTCTCTTACACCACCACTACTTATATAATGATTACACAATCATTGACAGTACTTCCTGAAATATCCATAAAGTGTATAAAAAATGTGCAAACAAGGGGCTGCGATGTAAGAATAGATGGTTAATGTACCTTATGAAAACAAAGAGTTATTTATTACACTAACACAAGTACATATTAATCTATATCAAATTGTTTAAGTAAACCAAAATAGTACTATATTCTTGAATACTCTTCGTAGCTCAATGTCTAATTGAATTTAAAGCACCACTCTAAGGACCCTCATCGGGCAAGCGCTCTGTTTAGCGCTCGTGATTTAGATAAGCCAAAATTACAGAATATCTCCGACTACGATAACACAATGAGAGTTGTTGGATGTAATCTAATATTTTTCATCTTTCGTGAAAGTTTAGTGCAAAATGTTATTTATTTAAATATACGAAAAAGTATCATGTTTTCCTATTCAGTAGATGACAAAACAAACATGTGAACATACCCTAATAGACAACAATTCCTATGAAGTTCCAGACCGTTGGTTGCATCCAATCAATAGACATTAAACACTCATCCCATTTATCTACTATTGTATGCTATAATAAAAATTAAGTAATTGTATGTTGCGCGAATATAAAATCTGACTATAATATGTATGACTCTGACACGGCATCTAAATCTTCCCACGACTTTCGGGTACTGGAAGATGATACGTGAAAACTCCTGAGTTTCCGTTATAATCTTTATCCTTCATATTTTCTTTTCAACATACATTTATCTAACGAAACAACGATGATAGTTCCTGTTGGACGAAGAATGATCATATAATAAAGAAGCCTTTTACTCTTAGTTTCCTGTTCTTTAAAAAATAGATGGTATCTACCAAGGAAGGAACCGATTTTGGCCGAATTTTAATGTACTCCTAGCTGGACACTGCTTTTCTTATGGGACGTATCGGAAATTATAGACAACTGACCCGCTTGCTTAGTAAGTGTATGTGTTCACATTTATCATTCGAACCAAAATGAGTAAATATCTGATCAAAGAGATATTTTAAAAACTAAAACCTAGGGGAAACCCTGCAGTATCACTCGCGTTGATTTCAGTTTAGCAAAGGAGCATTCCTTTGTTGGGCATCTGTAAAATAGCCTAATAGGGAGTGCCCGTTCCCAGCCGTGGGTAATTTCAGAATGTAAAAGTAAGTTTCGCTGGGGGGTGGTATAAGATAATCGGCCTCTCCGTCATTACTAATTGTCATCAAACGACCTTCGGAATTACCAACACACATATATCAGAAATATTTTTTTAAAACCGGTGATGGGTAGCAATGCATTTTTTCAAAACAGATACGACGGGGTACACGATTTCCACCGCGCCCCACGAGTTAAGTAGTAGACCACTTAACTCATGTGGTGTTGCAATAGAAATTACATTATTATAATCCATTAAGGGTTATATGCAGGTGGCTCAGGACCGAGCTTCGTGGCAATCTTTGAGGGAGGCCTATGTTCAGCAGTGGACTTCTGATAGGCTGAAATGATGATGATGATGATGAAGGGTTATATACTGCTAAAGGGGAAAGAAAACGCCAGAACGCACGTGCACGTGGCACCACATGCACGTGATATCGGCATTCGATGAAAACGGTGCTATATTCCCACTCCCAAGGTCTCCGAATTCTAGACATATGCTGGACAGTATTTGTTAAGTTTCATAATAAGGATATGAATATGATACGGAACCCTGATATTGTCTTTGGAAATGACAATATGTTTAGTTTATTGTACTAACTATCATAATCAGTAATTTAACAGATGTGTTTGCATCGTGTTGATGAGCCATTTTATAGTTCTGATTTAATTGCTTAAATTTGCAAATGCACGGGCGTTATTATTCCGCATTATTTGTCAAAAGATCAGTAGTTAATTAAGAAATCTCGCCTCATCTATACAATAATTAAAGAATAATAATCTCTCACGAAGCCAATTTTGGAGTGATTAGTCGTTTTTTTTTTTTTCGGAAGAGAGCAAACGAGCAAGCGGTTCACCTGATTTTAAGTGATTACCGTCGCCCACATACATCTGCAACACCATAGATGCTGCAGGTGCGTTGCCGGTCTTTAAGGATATTTGGGAGATGGGAGAGAAGAGGAGGGGAATAAGGAGGGGATGTGTGCCTCCGGTTACCTCACTCACCGAACGAAACGCAGAAGCACAAGATGTCTCTACTTCACGCCGGTATTCTGCGAGGCCGTGGTATCAATTCGGTCTAGCCGGCCCATTCGAGCAGGAGCTAAAGCCGCCGCTTGGCTCTACCACGCTTAAAATTAGTTTAGTCGCCTCGCCTTGTTTATTTTATATTTGTCGTCACAACAACGACACAAGTAGTGCATACGTTTCGAAAAACACATTGCTACCCTCCATATCGTAAGTCGAGCTTGGGTCTCCTGTTTCGGAGATAGATCACTTAACTACTCGGGTATCGTGGCTATCTATACAGAAGTAAAAAATAACTTTGTTACCTAAACACAAACAAGAGTTGCAACGTAAATATGTTTTATCCAGCGTAGCCTTTACAATTTCGAAGTAAATATGACGGACAATGTGTTTAAAAGCGATTCCGTGTACCGCATTAAAACTGCGACGCAAATGTCACATTCATCAAGAAACTTACGTGATAAAAATGAAGAGTTATTACAATGCTAATCTTTTATATATTTTTTATTTAATGTCATTGTATTATAAGTAGCCGGTAGTCGTGTCATGGCATTGTAACAATCGACTGAAAAGAAAAATGTTGTGAGGGATTACATCAATCCACTCTTCTATAAACTTCGTTTGAAACTGTTTGCTGGTGACCAGGAGGCTGTATGCAGGTGTAGCCTCTACAGTAGCCACTTACCATCAGGTGGAGTGTCTAACCATTCCAAAAAAAAGTAGTAGTAGTAGACGTAAAACATACAAATCAAAGGCGGTGAAAGTCTCAAAGGTACGAGGTGACAGGCACTACGATCACTTATACATACTATTAACTTGGAAGAAATATTCAGCAGGGGACTATGGGATATCATTCATTGATAGACTACTGCTGAACCCAGAACCTCACTTATTGTAACAGAGGGTATAACGCAATAGAAAAGCCAAGAGAATCCACTCTGATTTTCTCCAAACCGCGTGGCAGAAGGATTATCTCACGATCTCTTAGTCTGATTCTCATTGAAAAAGTGTTTTTTACTTTCGTTGTTGTAGAATATTTAGAAAATCTATAAGAGCAAACGGCTGGCGCTGGCCGGCATTGCGAGTCTAAATAACTGACCGGAACGTGTCCGAATTAATGTGCGGTTGCGTGGCTCGCATCCGCTTCCGAACCCCTGCATTCGGAATACGGATCGCTTTGTATTATAAAGATCACCGCCAGCTATTTACATTATTCGTAAAAATATAGGATGTCACGAATTAGTTCAGTGTAATTTAATTTGTTCGGAGTCATAAAATTTATAGTATGTATTTTATATTTAGTAAATTCTTTTTACAGGCATTAGGAAAATGAAAACTTCGCTAAATTTGGTACAGAAAACAGAATTTTGGTACTTAGTAGCTGTTTTTCGAGTAACATAAATAAACGTAACTGTACCATTACATAGTAATATTTATTTGTTTTTATTTTAGATTATATTTACATAAAAGAAATTAGAAGATGAATATAATCACGACCTGTCTTTGACAAGCAATGATAGGCTTGTGGTTAAGGGATCAGATTTCGAATCAGGACATCCGATTCTGCTCTAAGTGGAGAGCTTGTACTAATGAGTTTTTCGTGATTTATATACGTTTATTATCATTAGTGAGAACATTAAGTATTTGACGACAGGCTCACCAGCAATCTCGATGTTCCAAAAAGCTCTTGTGAAAAGTGAGTTGAAAGGTTTTAATTAAAACTGTGGCCCACAACGGCCACAAAGTCTATATTATTGTATAAATATTCTTCAATCTTAAAACTGAAGTACTAATTCAAGAACCTTCATTGAACTTACTCTGATTTCAAATTTCCCGATTTAGATAAGCCAAATTATAACTCTCCGAGACTGCGATAGTATAAAGTGAATGTGGTGGTATGTAACGAAAAGTATAAATATATTACCTTCCATGAATATTGTCTTACATATAAATTATATCATAGAATATTACACTATTTGGTATAACAACTAATTTCCCTATAATTCTAAAAAGTATCTATCTAACAATTATATGACTGTCTGCTATGTAATTGTTTACGAGTAATTCTTTAAGAAAGTATACTGGGAAAGAAAATAATTTTAAATAATTATACAACAAACGTTTTGTCTCTGTGAAACACAATACATGAAATTAAAAAAAATGATTGAAAATTTAAATGTATAAAGATTATACATTCTTTCTACGTTACAAAATTAAATTTCTTTTTACAGGCATTAGGAAAATGAAAACTTCGCTAAATTTGGTACAGAAAACAGAATTTTGGTACTTAGTAGCTGTTTTCGAGTAACATAAATAAACGTAACTGTACCATTACATAGTAATATTTATTTGTTTTTATTTTAGATTATATTTACATAAAAGAAATTAGAAGATGAATATAATCACGACCTGTCTTTGACAAGCAATGATAGGCTTGTGGTTAAGGGATCAGATTTCGAATCAGGACATCCGATTCTGCTCTAAGTGGAGAGCTTGTACTAATGAGTTTTTCGTGATTTATATACGTTTATTATCATTAGTGAGAACATTAAGTATTTGACGACAGGCTCACCAGCAATCTCGATGTTCCAAAAAGCTCTTGTGAAAAGTGAGTTGAAAGGTTTTAATTAAAACTGTGGCCCACAACGGCCACAAAGTCTATATTATTGTATAAATATTCTTCAATCTTAAAACTGAAGTACTAATTCAAGAACCTTCATTGAACTTACTCTGATTTCAAATTTCCCGATTTAGATAAGCCAAATTATAACTCTCCGAGACTGCGATAGTATAAAGTGAATGTGGTGGTATGTAACGAAAAGTATAAATATATTACCTTCCATGAATATTGTCTTACATATAAATTATATCATAGAATATTACACTATTTGGTATAACAACTAATTTCCCTATAATTCTAAAAAGTATCTATCTAACAATTATATGACTGTCTGCTATGTAATTGTTTACGAGTAATTCTTTAAGAAAGTATACTGGGAAAGAAAATAATTTTAAATAATTATACAACAAACGTTTTTGTCTCTGTGAAACACAATACATGAAATTAAAAAAAAATGATTGAAAATTTAAATGTATAAAGATTATACATTCTTTCTACGTTACAAAATTAAATTTCTTTTGCCAAACGTCAATATGTATTAATGTTGTAAAATATATGTTAAAATTTATGAAATAAAAAATTAAATGTACAGAACGTTTACTTAGTATTCACTTAGGGGTGTGAAGTGTGTCCTAACTCCACGCGAGGGCTGGCGGTATAGTTCCACGAGGCCCTAAGAACCCGAATGGAAGGATTCCGAGGGCCCCGGTACATCCTGGGCAACACGGATAGTGACTGGCGTGCGCGCCTCTCGCTAGCTGATGGCTAAGAGGACCCCATTGTTCTGTCAGCTTTTTTGGGTAAAACTGACAGAAACTCCACGAAGACCATCGTACACAAGGTAAGAATTTAGCGCGAATTAAGAATTTTTACCTAATGGATCCAAAACGGATACAGGTACTGGCTCCGGGACTCTCTCGGAAGACTTAATCATTAAAATACAAACATCGCTAGGAGCCTACAACACCGTGTATTAAGCTGAATGCTTGGGAATTATCCAGGCGACCATTGCAATGGCTAGTAGGGAAGTCAAATATCACAATTTAGGATACTATCCGACAGCCTGGCGGTTATACAAGCCCTCGACAGCAACGTCATGACGCCAGGGCTCATATACGAATGCTACCAGCATTTAAACGAGGTATGTCAATTCCACATTATAGTCCTACAATGGATAAAAGGTCACAGCGATACACGGGTAATGATGCGGCAGACGAGCTTGCTCCGAGGTCACCGGTAACTTTAAGGGTTTACTGAGTTTTCTTGAGGATCACGGTTGGCTCGAATAGATCATATTCCTGCCCATACGCAAATACGCTGACAGTCGAGGAGTTGCGGATACCAGCCTGTCATAACATAACATAACGTTTACTTATTCAAAAAAACCTGTGACTGATACGCCACGAATGTACGGGTGCCTCCCCATACATACATAAATTGATAACGTTATTTTTTCTACAAAATGAAATCAATGTCTATAGAATCTTCTAGTTACTTTATGCATTCCGGATTGTGACCGTCCAATTTGTATATAGGATGCACTGGGCCATTATATATTAGAGTTCTATATCAAACTTCGGAACTCTAAAAACCAAATATTTTATAACTTTGAAAACATTATATGCTTAACATTTACCCGTGTAACTTCTAACATAATAGCTCGCAGGTGTTTGAAACGTTCAGAAAGTAGGTAAAGTTGCGATGAGAAACTTTCGAGCGTTATATAACTTAGATGCAAAAGATGCTGCCTATTAAGCAAGTTTTAAGAGGTTGCTTAAGTATGACTCTGAAAGATACTGAGATATTGTATAATAAAATTCGCGAGACACCATCTTACTTTTTATTAGAAGATTATGTTTATTTTTATGTTCCATATAATATTAAAATATTTTATAAAATATTTATAATATAATAATATTATAAATATTTTGTTAGTAACAAATTTTCTGAGTAGTGATAAATGAGATGATTTAGATCTTGAAAGCGTTTCGCAAACCGGTAATTATAGTATTTTCGAAGCTCTTTTCTACCGTCATTTACGGCAGTGTCACGCTTAAAGCGTTTAGGTCTTCAAAAAGGCGATAACAAGAACAAAGAAGACCTAGCGGCAAATAAGCCTTTTTCTTGGAAAGGTATCACAGTGGACTTTAATATGCTGACTACGCACTAATCGATCGATAAGTAAGAAGTTTATCCAGCTTCGTTAAAGAGGCAAGAATCGATTTATCCAACTCTGCTGGGCAATGTTCGCGAAACTATGTTGCACATTCTCCTTGAATATACCGAGTATACAAAATTTTATTCGGTGCGTGTTGCTATTGGTAACTTACGAACCCAAGGCGTGATTCTTTACTGTAGACCGTTTGAGGAAGCGCAATGTCTCGATGTTTATCTGCGAGACAGAATCTATAGCCACGATCTCCGCAGCAGCACTAGAGTAACCGTTATTACAGAATTGGAAAGTTTAATCGGGAATGCACAGTCCATGAAGCTCAAAAATTTACACACTTTCCGTTAGTTTTCGTGATGGCCAATAAAAAAGAGTCTAATTAATCAAGTAAATTATATAAATTTCGGGTTTGTATCTTGTACAAATTTAGACATTACATTTTGTAAGGATTTTTAGATTATTGATTAGTATGCCAATACCCGTGAACATCGTGCCTGAAAGCAGTTCCATGTACGTGTACGTATCAAATGCTGCGACGCAAGTGTCGCATTAATTACAAAGTTACAAGCCCCAAATGAATATTTAATAGGTACATTTGATTTAGATATGGAAATTATATTTTTAATTGATAGATTGTTCTACTGCTTTAATAGCATACATGAAAAACTTTATTAATTTTTATTTAGGTGCTTAATTTAACATGAAGATTGCCTTACCAGCCTGTAAGTAGTCCACTGCTCGACAAATGCCTCTAATAATGAGAATTTGCCATAATTGCCACGCTCGGCAAGCGAATTGTCAATAGCTGTACAAGACACCTCACACCTTGACGCTGCTGCCCGTCATCGGTTTGCATAATTTTGATCTAATATTTTTGGCGATGGTTAACTAGACATCTATCGGTAGCCAATGCGATTCTCAGGTATTTTCCCCTTAGTCGCCTTTTACTACACCCAGGGAAAGAAAAGGGGTGGCAAATTCATTATTCTGGTATGTTACTAAAATCAGGAATTCCAAACTATCCTTGAGTCTTGGTCATCAGCAGTGCAACCACTCTTGTGTCCCCTTTTGAAGGTTACAGTGAGCCAATGTGCATTCCATCTGAGACCTCAAGGGTGACAACGCATCTGTAACCTTCTTCGATTGAAGTTGTGTAGGTATCTAAGGACTGCAGTTACCACTTCCTATCACCTGTGTTTGTTAGCTCGTTAGCAAAAAACTTAAAAATAATGCAAATTTAGACAAGTCAAACCATCCCCCAGGTATATCTACGTCAGCCTATTTTAGTAACATAGGCTTCTCTAAGAAAGTGCCAGTAAAAGCAATATACATTCCTTGGAAGGTTTTCCAACGCTGAGTACTGAGCGCTGTGCCAGTACCCTCGTACATGAGATGCCCCATAAGTAGTCGGTGTGATTTGGGTCCGGCAAATTATGAAAGATATTTTGCCATCATTCGATTGCCAGAGCCTCGGTTACAACAGAGTTTCACCACGTACGTATAAGGTTGGCATTTGGACAAAAATATATAGTGAACTGAAAATTACATTATTGTATGTGGGAATTATTTACCGAGGTTCAATTCTGCTTTTGAACAGAAAACTAAGTTGATAACGCATCAAAAAGCGATTCCATGTACTGTCGTCATCAGTGTCGGTGTTGTTGCATTCATCACAGAATTATGCGCACTGAGTGGACATATTACATACTGCCATTAAAATGTTGCTCTAGTCCACATTAACGTAATATAAGTAGAGTATAATAATTTTTGTGAGTAGTGACGGGAATTATACATATAACTTTTTTCATCTTAATTTCGTTTTCGGATTGTGGTCATTCATTCCTACATAATGACACATATTTATTTAATAAAAATAAGTAAAATACAACCTGTAAATTTCCACCGCTGGAGCCGAAAACGGTCAGCCACGCTGCTCCAGTCGGGTCGGGTTGGTGGACTTCATATGTCTTCGAAATAATAATATATTTCTCAGGCACGCAGGTTTCCTCGCAATGTTCTGCTTCACCGCCGAGCACGTGGTAAATTCGACACATAAAATGACTATTAACAATTTTATTAAATTATATTAATTGTATATACTTAACAACTTTGTAGGTATGCGATGTAAAATTAAAAACTGACACGTGGCTTTATCTAAGAACGCTTGAGCTGAGTGCATGTTTCTACTAGCGGCCATTAGGAACATTTTTTGAAGTACTCTACAAGCGCTTTCCATATTTTTGCTACACTTTGTATGTTCTATTGTAGTTGCAACACGTGCCAAAGTATATTTTCTCGAGTACTTCGGCGCAAATGTTATTGTAACTTGAAGAAAACTATGACTGGATTTCTTATGTAATTTATCACATATAAAAGTAATATAGCCTGTACCCACAATTGGCCAAAAGCCTCCTTCTCAAATATCTGTGAGGGTTTTGGACCCGGAAAAGGGCCGCCACGCTACTCAAATGCGGGTTGGCGGGATTCACATACGAGTATCCTCGAAATATTAGTTTTTTTTTGTTATCTCAGACATGCAGGTTTTCACTTGATGTTTTCCTCCACCGCCTATTAACAATTTAAGTGGTGCCGGCACCGGATCGAGCCCAGGTCTGTCACGCTCTATGAAACTAAAGTAAGTATATTTATTTATATAATATTTCATTTATATTTCACATACCATATTTTTTTTTCCTAAGCGACATATATAGAAGAAAAGCAAATAAATAAATACTATATTAGCCTTTATTTGTGGCAGGGTCGAAGAGCAAAGGTTCTTGATCCTAAAATCTTCTTCGGTTCTTCATTAATGTTATTTTCTTTGTTTGACAGTCGCAGTAGCAAACGCCTCGCATGTTAAACACTAGGGTACTTTATCGATCTGGATATGGATAATCCGCCTTGCTTTACTCTTGCAATACCCACGGGATAATATGTTCTATTTAAATACAAAACTAACTGAGATTTTTACAAAGTAAATAGGATATATAAAAAAGAAGGCCATTTAACATAATACGCTACAATATGAGAACGTTTAAGCGTTCAGTGTCCTAATTTGAGCCGACGATGAAGTCCATCCGGCCAATTTTGAATTCAACTGTGGATTACTGTCGGCAATTGTAAACTGAGCAGGATACGTACTGCAAATGTTCGCGCAAACAGAGGCACTCGCTCGTCATCACTCTCATATCCAACGTTACACAGCAACAAGACCGCAGGAAAAATCAGATGTAGTGTCAGAGGTACTCATACAATCAACCCAGACTCGACCAACTAATAACTTGTGCGCACGAATATTGACTTCGGCTGGATTCGAAGTATATAAAGTATTGAACTCTTTAAAGTCTGTTGGTAGTAATAATAACGATGTATAACGATAAAAGTAAAAGAATTTAGAAATCATAGCTCCACAAACATGTTTCTCCTCCCTTGTTCATTAGCATTAATTGTACGACAAAATGTATTTTTCCCTTTATTTCGGGTCACAAAGAGAACCAGTTGCCTCATGTTTTGCCTTTGCCAAGCTTTCATTACCCTTTCTATGAATTGCAAATAAACATTTGGTCGTATTTTTTACGAAACTGGTTTTCATGTTTAAAATTTAATAAATAAGAAACTCTGAACTAAGTCTGTTATTCATAACGGTAGTCACAGATTTTGTATTTTTTAATTGGGCTTTTAATGTCCACTGTTCAACTAAGGCCGCTCCAAAAAAGCACCAGCTGGAACCGGCATGCCTTTTTTTAAGAATGGGCAACCTTTTACACACAACAGTAATGCTTAAAGTGTTGTGTTAGAAATTAATATTTTTTTTAAACAATTGGGTAGTCATATTTTATATTTACTCATGTGTGTCAATGTAAAATATAAACAATAATTGAAAAGTCAGTTTCGTGCAGAAATAATTATTATGTTATTTTATTTTGTCTACTTTTCGGTTTGTTCTGTTGATGTATTGGAAAAAACAGTACTGCCAGCCGATGGGAAGTGCTCTTGAAATTTGCATCGGTACTTGCGAGTGTAGTTACTGTTGGAGAGGCAATTATTGCTGACGGTTGCTATGCAACATATGTATGAAAAACAATATAGTAGCTAGATTAAAGTTACTTTGCCTTTAATTAATGTTATTATTTTAATCATAATATGTTAATAAACGTGGAACCACCGCTGCTTTATTCTTCTCGATGTCATTCCTTGGTGTCGAATGTGCTATGTGCATGGTAAATTCAGCACTTATTACAATTAAACAAAATTTAGCGGTGCGGCCAGTAAGATTCGAATCCAGCACAATCGCGGACCCTGAAATTAAAGCATTCAAGCTGAAGTAATAAAGGTGACATAAATTTTTTGCTCGTAAAATAGACGTGTCCTTCTTCTAATTACGTATCTTGTTAGTTGAAATTATCTTTTTGTACAACCTTCTGGATTTACTTTCTGGGAGTATAGGTTGAGCTAATTTTAAATTATGAAGTGACTTTTGTTTTTTTTTTGGTAATATATTTTGATCATCTATTTATTTAATTGTTAATACACATACATAATATTCTACATTAATGTGTGCAATGTAATGCAAAGTGGGCAGTAACATTTAGAATCTAATGGATGATGGTCCCGTGACCGCAGTGTAGTTATCCTTGTACAAGAGACGCTGCTGGTGAAGTGGAGGCACGAGGTTTTAGGTTCAACAAATCCGGAATGTAATCTCCCTACCAGACAGCTATTTTTCTCTTAATGTAAAAATGTTCTTGCCGTAAACACCTGACATGGTTGGTAACAGATAGACCTCGGTTGGCGGGAGATAGGGTGGGCTTATTAGCCGAAGCTTGGTCCCCTACAGTGAAGTAAAGAGAAACATACATAACCAGCCTAGCCACCACCTAGGGCGGCAATAGTAGGGTCGCAGATACAGCACTGACATTAGGCGGCGTAGGTGGAGCAATATGGGGTATTTTCGGTGGTCCTTGCCTTGCACAAAAACTGAAATAATATGTGTATTCGAAATGTTTATTCTACAATCTACTAAAGTCCATGACATTTCTCGTGATGTTTGAGTATCGCACTAGCGACAGGTAGCTTTAGCTTTACATGGTTACCTTTTACCTTCAGCAAAAACCACAAAAGGTCGGAGTAACCCCGTGATGTTAGACCCTATGTCTTCTGGTCCATCAACTCGATATCGGGCTTGTTCGCAAGAATCGTCCTATGCGTGGTGATGGGCCGGTCCCAATAAAGCCTGGCACGGTCATGTTCGAACACGACTTCTGGCGAGTACTTATAGTAAGGCAGTCTCCAATCCATGAGACCGTATTTCACAGCGAGCTCCTGATTTGAATCCTGGCTACTAGGTTGCGTCTGTGCAGATACTTAGAGTTAGAAAGCGCCGAACAACCGGAGATGACATGCCGAATCGACTTCTCAGGGCGGCGACAAGCTCGACAGATGTCGAGAAGTTTTATATTTAAAAAGATGTGTATTTTATGTGTAACAGAACTTATATCTATAAAATACTTTACAATAACAATATTTCATATCGCAAAAATGTTTTATCTTATATAATTTTTATTTACAATTAAACGGGCGTAATTGGCGAAAAGTAAATTGTTAAATTGTATAAACAAAAAGTAAATTGATTTCATGCGTGCGTTCCGAATTCATGTTTACATCCATCAATGACTGCTCACTGAAATAATCCGTCAACTGAGGTGAGGGCCAATTTTATTTTGCAATTTTCGTACGGCCCTAATAAATGAGTATGTAAAATTATTTTAAGTGTTATTGTATATTATTATTTTATTTTAAAACATAAAACTTTTACATAAGCAGAGGTAACACTCACAAGTCTTGTGGTCAAGTAGTCTTTTCCAAATTAACATCAGCTACTATGCCGCTAAACAGGATTTGGTCCTTCGAAGCATTACACAGTAGTTGGTCACCCCGTCCCCTCCGATAATTCCGATAATTTCCCGTAATCTATTCTCCGCAAAAAAAAATGAATAACTTTAATTCTCCACGAATTAGGTTAATTAGTTTCATAATTAATGAAGTTCTCAAGTAGCGCTCACATAAATACCACAAGGAGCTTATACGTTCATAAATGTTCTCCTCTTCTTCTTATCTCACTCTGTAGCTATTGCCTGGGAAAATAGTGCATTATTTATTATAATAACAGTAAACATTAACTAATTAGGTTTTGTGGTATTTATATGCAAAAACTTAAAGTCAAAAATATTTGTGCTCTTTTGTCATAACTATCTATTATGTAATGAAATCTGGTATTTAGTACTGCGAGCGTATACATGTGGTAAGCAAGCGAGAATGCCAAAGGTATCGGGAGATACCTGTCTTCTTCGTCTGCCAGCTGATAGTCAACTATTGGATATAAATAAATAAAATATTACACGTGGGAAGTCACGGGCTTTCTCTAGTACCTACATACATAAATTTCAATAGCTTCAATTTGCCACGTGCTTGACGATGAATAAACATACTGCGAAAATGTGTATGAGAAATAGTTTTTTTTTTTCCAAATAGCGTGGAAAAGAACACGCACTGGGGCAGCGTCTTGAACTATTCTCGGTTTTAAAGGCAACTTAAATAAAAAAAAGAACAAGTCGAGTCCTGCGACCAGCACCCGGACCTATTCTGATACATTTTTTAAGACTCGTAAAGATTCTATGATGTAAACACATTAGGACATTAGCTTTCCTCAGTTTTTACTTTTCCGTATCTGAAGTACCGCTTATACGACAAATGTTATAATTTGAAGCATTCGAAGGAATTTTGATTATTTAACACCTAGTAAAGTACCCGGTGTTTCCTAGGTTCGCTTAAAATGGCAGCTCCCACGTAAGCCCGCAAGACTAGGAGCTTTTGAAACGTTTTTATTACTTCAGCCTATTTTAAAACTGGTATATACTTCGTGGAAGAATTTAACGAAAGAAAGAAACATCAAACCAACAAAAGTACTTTATTCATTGCCACAACTCAAGGCACACACAATGAAACTTAATAAACAATATGGATTTAATGAGTTGCAGCTATTGCTATTGCTATTATCTTAGTGTTATGAGTACCACAACAACAGCTGTTATTCAATCGGTATCATAGATAATTTCGCAATTAGTCGTCATACCATCTGCGTGAGATCCGGTAATTAATAAAATTAAATCAAAGACAAACCATACCACTGCATGACCGCAAGATACCGTAATCTTATTTTAATAGCTTTGTTGTATATTCATTATATTGTATCATGTGTAATAGCGGCATAAAAGAAACTGCCATCATATTTCATTCCGTAGATGTCGTCAAAGTAAATAAAGTAAATGAAATGGCGTCCTACTGTAAAAGAATTAACCATCTCATAAATGCCAGATCTTAATCTAGAGCCGCTTTAAATAGCAGTGAACTGTTTAAATTCATACGAATAAAAAAACTTGTAATTTAATGAGTTCATTAGCGGAATGCTCTTATTGGTTTTTAATTAAAATGCTGGTTCTCACTACAACTAAGTTTAGAGAGCAATGATAATAACATTGGTGAAATAATGAGTGGGACTGTTCCGCGGAATATATATCTAATCTGTATTTTATTAAAAAAATGTGCCCCTTTTGCTGGTCAGCAATAATTGACGTCATATGTACAAACCGCGTGACATCCTTACGTTAAAAGGCTATAAAGTATAAAAAATAAAGTACCAGCCTGTAAGTGTTAAAATTGTTATTAGAAATATTAGTGGTGCCGGCAGCGGGGATCGAACCCAGGTCACTCACGCTCTATGACACTAAAGAAAAAGAAGAAGAAAAAGACGAACTTCAGATGAGAAACTTTATTTTCAGCATTAAAGATAAAAGTATGTAAAATACATTAATTTGTTATAAATTGTTTTGATTTTATTTAATTATTAATACCTCCAAAACATGCGCATATTCAAACAGGCGACTTCACATGGTAGCATAATATTTATTAATGTTCCCAACAGCATTTTTTTAACTTATAAATAAATGTAATTTGTATGAATATCATATCATAATAAATTTGTATGAATAACATAATGAATATAATATTCAATGACAAACGAAAAATACAGTCTTTATATGTAATATAGAAACATAAGCCTCTTCGCACCTTTAACCACATTTTACTAACATGAATTTAGCACTTATACCATAGATCAATTTAAGTTATCTTGTCTATGACCCTCTACTTATTAATGTTTTACGAAAATAAATATTATTTATCATGGCAATTATTCATCAGCTTTTTAGATAGCCTACCATTTAGTTTTCGTATTATTCTATTACAAAGTTTATAGTTTAAGAATATGATTAAAAGTCATCAAGAGAAAATTAATAAATATTATAGCGTCTGATATTTTGTTACAAAAAAGATCCTATTTTAAATAAACTTTAACATCATTTTCTTTTTTGCCACGTCAAAGTAAATCTTTTGTTAACCAGTGACGTAAAAAATTACTCTAGGAAATGTGTTCTCATTTTTGTTGGTCTCCAAATACAATTTAGCGCCGAAAGGGTTACCCCATCGCCTAACTCTTTGGAAGCTTTACACAAAGAAGCTTTTAGCGTTGAAACGAACGGTAAGAATGTGGCATAAGAGGCGGAAGGATCTAAATCCGACACAAAATGAACGGCGTAAATAATCTCAGAAAGATATAATGTGGTTGATAGATTCAACAAAAAGCTATACATTTTGAGCACAATCCCATAATGACTTTAAGTTTTATATGTGTATATTTTCATTTCCAAGATTCTTGTCACGAAATTTTGTTTCTTTTAATAAAATTAGTATAGCTTTCATTTTAATTTTTGCATTTACTTCCCAGTGTTTAGGTAAGGCGACCTAATAAAATCCTTAATTAACATAAATTGTTAAACGTACGTAATTTTAAACATCTATTTTATGTATCCTATTTTTTAATATATTCTAGACTTAAAAATGCCTTTGAAGTGTTATTTTGTGTACACATATCATTAATTGATAACAACTTTTAACAGAAATGGTCATTATTTTTCACACACTTTTCACCAGAGTCCATTTGGTACAAGGTGACAGGTGAGCCTGTCGTCGTCTTTGTGTTCAGGCCAACGATACAAATTGTACAAAAGTTTCTTTTTCGTTTCATAAGTATCTGCGCTGCTCGACATAATAACTCGAGTCTCCTAATTTGGAGGCGATCCCCTAACCACGTGGCTATGGCGGCCTATACATAATACAAAAGTCATAAATTCTTAGGGTATTTCAATTAAAGTTCACAAAATTAAAACAACAATAAAGTATTTGGATTCCAATAGTACATAATTGGTATAGTGTAGATTGGAATTTTGAGAATCGGGTTAGATTATGTTGTCTTATGTTTCAGCGTTTAACGCTGCACTTAAGACAAACTTCTAGCTCCTTAATAAGTATGACATAAAATTAAAAAAATCATATTACATAGATTACAAAGAATTACAATGAACTAGAAACTGAAGTGAAAGACAATACACATTATTAAAAATTAAATTAATGAATAATTTATACTTACTGATTGTTGTCACTTGTACTGTCGCATATAATAAGCATTACAAGTACAAGGGGTTACGTAATATAATAATTTTCAATAAATAATGAATTTCGACTGATGAACTTTGGCCTGTTGCTATACATTGCAATGATTTGAAGTCATCTGCATCCATGGACCTCTTGTAAATTCGGATAGGTAGACGCTTCACATTTTTTTATACATTAGGAAACACCGTAGGCCCATCCTCGCGGAGTCTTGGTCGAATTTTGTCGTGCTTGCAACAACCAAATTCCTACAGTGTTTCACACTCACCAAATATCGGCAGGGCCACGGGAACGCTTTCACGCACATCCAAGACCCCACCAGTGCCGGAACTCCTCAGGAGAAAACATACACTCTTACGACGACCGTCTCGCCGGTACGCGGACGCACCTTCCCACGTGAGCAACGGGCCCACTTATATCTCGTAATTGCCATCGTAATTGCCTCAACAAAATGTTCACCCCTAAATTATATATTTTTTTTATTAAACTTTCGGACAAAGTTTTAAAAAAATAATTTATTATTATCTTTTGCTCTTTTTAATCATATTTTTGTCGACATCGTGCTTCACGCACTGCTCCACTTTATTAAATTGATAAAAACCATAAACCAATTTCAAGTGTACTTGAACTTTGCAATAACACTGTACCTACGCGTTGTTTCTGTTGGAGTGGCAATTATTTTAACGAATTATTCGTTAGTTTGGTCCAAGTAAATTCTTTTATCATAAATAAGAAAATATGAAATATTTGTAACTGGAATTAACACATAGTATATTTACATTTATATCTCCATTATCAGCCCTTATAAATCCAATGAAACCATTAAGAAAAGCCAATCATTGGAAACACTGGTTTCCTCGCACCGCAGATTCTGCTTCTCATAACTAACCTATGGGTCATGGGTTCGAAAATGTACATACATAATTAGAGCATTTCGTGCCAGTTTTAAACGCTGATATTTATTATATGGTAAAACCTATACTAACTGAAATATATACTAACTCCAAAAAAAAACTGAAGAAACCTACTAATAATTTAGATGCCACAAGTTACAGCCTATGACAATACCTCTAACAACCTTGCATTGAAATAATTGTCACACAGCAACGAGGAACTTTGTTGGATAACGCTCTGTAAACGTTTCCGTTCCTTGAAGTGCATAATGACGCCACGGATTACAGTCCATTGTGCGAGTGTGCGGCGTGATCACTTAACATACTACACTAAGATATATTTATTCACTATATATTTAAAATGAGATTCAAAAGGACAAAACACTCAGCATAGTCTTTTGCTAATACAAATCTGAATTGATAATAAAATGCAAAAATAACATATTTTTTTAAATTTGTCAAAAATCCATCGCAAAAAATCTGTCTTAGTTTAAATCATAGGTCCTTTCCTTATGACAGGGCTTACATGCCTTGTGATGGCAGCGCAAGAGAATCCATAAAATCTCGTGGCCTTACAATATTTAAACTGGGGATGGACAGCAACGTGTAACATGTGAAAAATTACACTAATATAGCCAATCCAAGCCTGCCTAGTATAGCATTCCATATAATTTTAGACACGTATGTACAGCAGTGAACAATTTGAAGGCTAATGATTAATGATGTTGATAATCGCATTTACGATATTGTGTGTGTGCGCGCTTGAGTGTGTATGAGTGAGTATGTGTGTACGTGTATTTTAGATTAAGATTACAGTTAAAAACGTGCTATCAGTCCACCTGATGGTAAGTGGCTACTGCAGTCCATGGATACCAGCAAACGACTTCGATCGAGAAAGCTTTGTCGCTCCTGTGGACTAAGTTGTGATGCCTTACAGCCTATAATTATACTGGCACTCTATAAACTGTAAACCGAAAAGAACAGTGTTTGCAGTGCTCATTACCCGCAAACATCGGTAAGTAGTGTCATCATCATCATCATCTTAATTTCATCCCGTCATAAGTCCCCTTCTGAAATACCAACGATGAAGTAAAACCATCTTATGCTTCTGCGTATCGTTCGGTGAGTGAGGACCACCAACCTAACCTAACCTAACCCAACCTATTGCGGTCATTGAGCCTAGTGCTAAGTCCCTCCAGACATCCTGCTACGAGGACTATGTTATCAGCAAATCAAAAGTGAGTTATGTATTCGCCAATGATGTTGATACCGTATTTTTTCCCGGAGAATGTCAGGAACATCACATAACTTAGTCCTACATCTTTGTGCAGTTCGTATAGACATCGAAGCGTCATTGTACAAAAACTTACTTCTCGTCAATCGTGAGTGTGTACTTTACCAGGTACTGTTATCTAGGTTGGCAGCAAGATCACAACCGTAACTCCTTCTCACCCCCGGCCCCGTCGTTACCATGGTCCGTCCGTCGCTATTAATAGGACTAGAAAGGCCGCCGAAGACTGGGGGGAATTTATTCGTATCTCTCATTATAGGTGGGAAATAATGTGTAACACCACTTGAATAGAATAATATATATATTATAAGATATAAGCCTTTCCATAAAACTCCCAACTCCAGCTGACATGCTAGCATATCGCACATACTCAACACGCCGCGTAAGCGGGCAGGAGAGCGTAGTGGCACTAGTCTCGCATTAAAAATAGGATTTGGGTTCAGCATAGTCGAAAGGGTTTTTCTCCATCTGCCGAACACCAGAGCCCCGTCCGTGAGTCATCATGGTGCATGGTGTACAGATGAGGTTTACTTCTAGAAGAAAAGTATGGATCAAATCAAATAATTGATCATACTCGTAAGTATTTCTAAAACTTGACTAGTGAAATGTAATTCATTTAGAATCTACTAACGTTTCGTAATAAGTCTTCTATAATTTTGTCTTAACACTAAACAATATTACCGGTGAATAATAGAATTTAGATTAACTTTTTTGATCTCTATGTAATGGTTCAAAACTACAAGTATTCCACTATCATCACAACCTATCACAAGTCATAAAAACAAAAACTTCTCTGTCCAGAGCCACTTGAATTCTTTAACCACCTTCTTTACTATGCAGGCCATCACTCCATGAATTGCGGGGTCACACACTATGTTTACCTGTACGGTATTACGGTACATTGCCAAATGAGATCCTTTGCCCCTTAAGGCCAGAACTCTTGACATTTCTAAGACATACAGTATACATTGAGTAAAAGTGAAAAATTTTCCAAATGCTGCCCAGCCAAGTTACATTCACTTGTGATGAACCCAATACTTATATTCCTGAGTTAATCTAAAAGTATACTTTAAATTCGTAGGAGTCTATTTCGGATAATAAATAAAGGATACTTAAAGAAAAGCCCCAAATACGAAGAAATGTACTCCCACGTCACTTATGTTACCACAATTTTTATCTCTAACTTTTTTATTTATTAAGTATACTAAAAATACGAGTATTTAGGTAAATATTGTATGGTACTAATTAAACATACTCTAATAATGACTGTAAAGTAAACTCTTCTTTGAGGCTGTGAAAGTTGAAGAAAACTGAACCACTATAGGTTAATGGCGACCGCGTTCTTTAGTGGTTAGTGTACCGAAGCAAAATTACAAATTATTGGATATCTGCTCTGGTCGTACTGTATTGTGTCCCGTTTCTCTGATACTGTATCTGTACTTTCCTCCGGTCTTATCGCATATGCGTTATATCTGATACGGGAAGGAAAAGAGGAGTGAATGTATCTTGGTTTCACGATCATTCGCGGCACTATAATATCTCCTGCGCAGTTGACAACTGTCGATATTATTCAGGAGTTGCCGCCGTATTCGTAATCAGCTTGGAGGACATTATCCTTACTACTAAATTCTTTGATAATTCCATTGTATCGGATACAGGCAGGAAAAGACAAGTGAATGTCTCTGTTTGCGCGTACACTTGCGGAACAGTAATATCTTACGCAGTTAACAACTACTGATGGGGTCTGAAGTAGACGTACAAAGACTTTTAGTCAATCACCGAAGGCGGTGGCTGGTTATGTCGGGATCAACATTGAAGATGTTGGACTGACTTAAACCCCCACGGCAGATACACTGCTGGCCAGAACAGAAGGCTCGCAAGCAGATTATATCAGATCATCACTTTTATCAAATTTATATATTTAGAAAATCTTCTTTCTTCTTTCGTAATGTTGAATTAGTCTACTGTTTTGTCTATTTTACATTTATCATAGTGAAGTGGCAAGTGGGTTGGCGATCACATTGCCAGACACGTCACACCATAAATGCTGCTGACAGTCACCGATCCAGAAAATTTATATCTGGCATATTTGTGATGATTATTCCGCCTGTAAGAGTAGATAAGACATCACTCATGGAAGGAGTCTAAAGTATTGTCAGTGTGTTCAGTCAGTATACGAGTTTTATCTCTAAACGTCGTTGGCTGTGCTTATTATCACAGATTATTACCCTATGTTATTACCTTATACCACTATAAGTATTTAATTTTTTGTATCCATCGTATTATTTAAAAGCGAAACTCGTTTTATTTTTAATGCAAAGAGCGCAACCGATATGAATAAATTTCGAGCGTAAGTACACACAATAGGAAAATTGAAACCGTGCATTCAGTTTTTGTTTACATCCATCGATGACAGCTTATTGAAATAATCCGTCAATTAAGGCGGTGGTCGAACCGGTTTTGCAATTTTCGAGTTTAAAGAGTTTTGCCGTAATATATACATGAGTATTTTGTGGTAACTCTATTGTATTATTTTTAGGCAGTGTTTTCTTCCTAATCCTCCAACTTCGTAGGGTGGGGACGAATTTGGAATTGAGCTTACGCGAGAGAAACCGAGCCGTGGTAGCCAAGTGGTCTCCTGTCTTCGAACCAGTGTTCGATTCCCTATGTGGTGTGCTCGTACCAATGTCGTTGGCCAGGACAGGTAGTCTAAATAAACGCTGATAGTTCAAAAATTATATAATATATTGAAAAGTAAAAAAAAATTAACGATTAAGTATGAGTTACATCGGTTACGAATAACGACTAAAACCGTTTAATTGTATAATTAATAATATTTTGACCTCAAGAGATATTCGTATAATCTTCTTCATCTCCTCAACGCAAGCCATCTCGTGCATACAAGTGCGGGATAGTGGACAGGGCGCACGCTTTAATTGCATACGTGAATCTGACATCTAACACAGGCAGGGTTAAATGTCTATGAAATGACAATAAAATGAAAATAAAACAAATCCGCCAACCAGCGCTGTTTTTACAGGTTTTGAAATTTTTCTTATGAACTCTAAATATTAGCTGAATAAAATTACCCTGCCTATGTTTTTTTAATGGAAAAAGTGTCAAACGAGCCAGCGGCTCACCTGATGGAAAGTGATTACCGTCGCAAACGTATATCTGCAACACTATTAGCTGGGCCAGAGTTGTTCATGCTGATTCCTAGTGCAGTTACATGTTTGGAAACGAACAAACTCAAAGGTAAGGATGATAGGTTCTGGTTCTATAGGAACACCTCTGGGAACCTCATCTGTCATGTTGTTGTCTCTAGAACAGCTGTAACCTTTTATCCTATTAAATTGGCATACGTCGTATAAACGCTGATAGCATTCGTATATGAGCCCTGAAGTCATGAAATTTCTGTTATTCAGGCCCTGTATAACCACCATACGATCGGATAGTATCCTCAATATGATATTATACTTCACTATTGGCGATTGTTAATGCCTGGATGATGCCTAAACAGTTTGCCTGGAATACGGTGTTGTAGGCACCTAGCAGTGTTGTCCTACTTATAAAGTCTCTTTAGTGACTCCCGTCAAAATAGGTTCAGCAGTTTCCAAGATTTACCCGGAAAAACAGACTACACATACAGACAAACAAACAAAAATCATTACAAATAATCGTGTGAACTAAGAAAAAATCCATTATTTCGGAATCACAGACAGCGCCTCAATTTTATAAAATAAAAATCAAATTACCTCTCACGCTCATGTACCCAATACCCTGTTTGTGACATGTTTAGTCTTTTCAACCCACTTTTCACCAGAGCTTATTTGAGATTTATAATTTATTAACGTTTCATTGAAGGAATATCGTAAATGACTACAATATTAAAGAGTACTTTGAAAGCAAGACACGAGTACGCTTTTAAAAGTTCCGAAGAATAGTTCACTTAGACGTGAATAGAATGGAAGTGTGGGCATTCGTTGCAAAAAGAATAATAGGTAATAGTTTTTTTTTACTTTTAACTTACTGTTGAAGGTTTACAGCTAATTTCTGCTTCAAAACTTTCTTATAAACTTTCTGTTTGTCTGTCGTTTCACATAAAACGTAGATGACTTATCCTGCAATTTAAAATAACCATATTTCATTAATTTCCCCATATCCTGTGTTTTATACATATACTTATTATGAATGGTGGTATGATAATTTAGCCATTACAGCCTGTTTCACTGGTCTCCATTACTTCGGCGTGCATATAAACGCTCACCGATCCGCCTGCATGTGGCAAGTATGGGTACCTGTCTAAAAAAGTTAGTCGGCTTGCTGTTGTTTTCGTGTAGACGTGTTCGTAGAGACATTTTCAACAGTGAACTTTACTAGAAGAAGAATATAACATTCCTTAAATGTCATAACATATTTTTTTAATTAAGCACACTTCAAGGATTTATAAAGAGTTAAATATAAAGAGGTTACCTGCTGCTGTAACTATTTACAAATAAACGAGGTATCCCAGGTTCTAGGCGTTCGTTTTAATTTCGTAGTGCGCCAGTGACCCGAGTTCAATTATCGGTGCAGGCAACACTAAACCTATTAATTTCGAATCTAATTTTAAGTGCTTTAAAAATATTAGCTTGGTGTTCAAGGACAACATCATGGATGGAACCTTCATGTCTGTCATCAGTCATGATAAAAAATATTTCTAGGAGTAGTGAAGTCAGTAACAGCACAGGAACAGTATTACGGACACTACCCGGCACCTAACCCCACTTAAAAAAGAGGCATTTGACTGACAAAACTTGGCAGTAGACCAAACTTCAGTAAATAGTAGATGAAAAAAATATATACAAACAACACATAATTAATAACGTAAAGATCCTTGTTTTATAGTGCAAACCTAATTTCACCATAAGATATACAATTTTGGTATCCCCAAAAATTATATAATACTCATAATATATTAAATTATCGACTCTAGAGACTATACTCATTCAATATTCTATTATTAAATAAAAGAAATTTATTAGAGTGTTCTCCCTTCGTCGGCGGATTACTGCAGTGATAGACATAATATACATTTTGGTTTTTTTATTAGGAGATTATCAATACGTTTATTTAATATATCATTAAATTTACTAATAAGATGTTGTGTTTACTAAGCATGTGTAAATAAAATTTATTAGAATTCGGACGACATCTTTTTTTTTATTAAGAAATTAATTCATCACAATACCCTTGTACAGACCATTTCCTCCTATCATATTTCTTAATAAAATAAATACAGTGTTATTACCAAAATCGTAGAGGAATAGACACCTTAGTTACAAGTAACCTTGTAGTCATTGAATATTGCCGACATAAGAAAGTCCCTTTCTTCTCGTGGGTGAGGTAAGTCCACCAAGAGAATTGTGCCCCGAGCCACGGGGATTTTTGGTTTACTACATGAGTAAAACCAGATCATGCGCTAATCTTTTCCTGTTCAAATATGCTTATTTAAATTTTTATTCCATTTGTTTCAAGGATGGGATTGTTCAACTAATATCTAATAGCTATTTATGTTCGTAATATCTAGTATTAGGTATTTACTGTTCTGTGTCAATAAACTTCTAACAATGTTCACCGTTCAAAGTTGGATATTCAGTTGTCACCATATGAAATTCGGAAGTGTAACTAACTTCAACTTTAATAAAGTAGCGACGTTCACTTTCTCACTACACTGTTTGCTACATCTACATCTACACTACAACATTCAGAAACATACATAAGTACCATAAGAACCTTGAAAACTGATTCAACAAAAATTTGAACGCACTATTCAATTCTTATTAAAACAATTATTTTGTTTGAACGATATTTTAAATTAATATTAGTTCCAGGAAAAAATATTAAATCTCATAATTACGTTTCTACAAGGATACTGCAGGGTGGCCGATCTTACCCGCTCCTAATCCTGTTCAGGGATGGCATATTCATATGCTATTACTTTACTTTCTTGGCCTTTGCTTTGCTCACAGTGAAAGTCGTAGGGAAGTGATTTATATTAAACAAATCCTCTCTAAATCTCTGTTAATTCTATGAATACCATAATAATTATTGATATGATGGGTAACTTGCTATGTATTTATTGATTCAATTTTAAAATATTCGTAGTTTTGTTTCTGTTAACAAGATACAATAAAAAGTGGAAAGTAAATACCAACTTGAAGTATAAATAAACGACTTTAAAATAGAGAACATCGTCAATGTACCTTTTCTCGTTCATTTAAGCGAATTAGTTATAACCGAGTATTTTTCCTTTTACATATTTGATTTTCTCAACACAATGGATAACATTCTATAACAAACAAATTATTCTCCAAGGGTCTCTTTATTTTTAGAACTTTACTTTGACAGTTTTCTCTTTTATTAAAGGCAATAAAATTTTAATATTATATTTAATTCTTCCAAATACTATCGGGAGTACTCCTCGGGAGACATTATAGCGCCGTGAATGCACCCGTAAAACGAAAAGACCCCCGTTCACAACCACGCGCGAATGCGTTATGTGCGATGTCTGGCTGAGAGGTGGAACAACCTGACGCCTGATGAGTGTTTAATATTTTTAGGGCTTAAATATTTACATATCTTTGCCAAGTTTTGTAGGAATATTGGTTTAGTATTAACTTGTTTTTCATGACACACATATAAGGGTCAAAACCACATACCGATCAGCACATTCCTTGCATTAAAATACGAAAAGAATGCATAAATCAATTTTGTTGACAAAACTGTAATCCGATGCTATATGTATGCGATGATGCGAACTGTAATTGTTTGTTTGATTGTATAAGAAAGTGATCGCCTCTAGTATCAAGTGTTGCATAAACTGCTTTAAGGAATCCCAGAGATCCTCGGACTTGGCTTATTGTTAATTGATTGTGAATAATTTCTTTCAAATTTATGTCATTAATGTCAGTTTACAATTTCAATTTGTTATATAGATATAATTTTACAATATTTTTGTTGTAGCTGTAAGTTTTTATGTAGACCAGAAGAAGCGATAATGTGAATCGAAAATCATATTACCTAGTGTAATTTTATAAGTCTATTTATATGTAGTGAAAAGAAAATTATTGATTAATGATAGGACAAGGATTATCTGGCTTATTTCGTCCACTTAACTTATTACTTCCCAATATTAACAGTAGTTGTCACGCATTATAGTTACATTATATATTAAGCATTATGCCTCAAACTATTTAATGTACGTGCAAACACAGGACCACCCCCTTATCTTTATCTTCTCGTGTCCGATGTTAAGCGTATGCCATAAAATCAGAACAATGCATAGCCTGATCCGAAAATCAATAAACCGTGTATTACACAAATATTGAGTCCAGTAAGTACTCGTTCCCAGGAATCATGGCACAATAGTCAGTTACTACGCTAACCACTTGACTCGCGGTCGAAGAGGATTAACAGCCAGAAACTCCCGTGATGGTACACTTGGTCAATTGGCCACTCGATTGGCGAAAGATTAAGAAAACTGTTGACTGATATTCTGTGAGCGCAAAAGATATTGCCAGGGGAAGAAAGAATAGGACTGAGCAGATAATCAAACAGGCCAATCAAATTGTAAAAACCGTATTATACAATACAAAGTATTAGCTAGATTTGTTAAATATGCCTTAACACGACTAAACATACATTATACACATATATTATATACATTGAATCAATTATAATTCAATGTATAATAAAGATATTCTTAGAACTTTTTGGATAATACTACCATTTTATAAATTGAGAAAAAGAACAGCATGAAGAGAACAAACTTTGAGCAATTTCAAACACACTTCAAACTCGCAGTAGGCACTACTTCGAGTTGTTTCTTTTGGAGTGTAAATGGTTTTATAAATAGTTCGTTTGGCATTATCAGCCCAAATAATAATGAGTACAGCCTAAATTATTAGTAAGCAGTAAATTAAAAAAAAATGTCTACATAGTTAATCAAGTGTGCTCACAAAGACGTTTTCCTCTGTAGTAATAGAACACGGCTACAGCTTAATTGACTGAATGATTTCAATCAGATAAACCGTTTGACATTATTTTCATACATTAAATACAGAAAAAGATATTAAAAGAAAGTTACTAAGAAGTATGTTAGTACGCAGAGAGCCTTACTTATACCTAATATGTCCAAAATAACATTGTAATAATAATGAGTATATATTAATAGGATATGATTCTTTCTATTTTCTGAATTGAAATTTTAAATTTCAATTTCACATTCCTATACATTTTACAACTTAATATACCATATCTAAGAAGTAAATTATAGAAAAATAAATAAGTAAATAAAGCAACCCTGTGCAGTATGTCTTCAGATGGTATTCTAATATCAAAAATTGTGCAACGTAGACAATATGGCAATGCCGAGAGGTCCAGTTACCGTACCAGGGATTATTCCTTACATTTCAGTCCTGTGTGTGTGTTCTGATTCCTAAGAATTGTCTCGTATCACTGAGTAGTATTGTTCAAACATTATCGACGCTTGTCGCTTTGAAGCCTGTCCCCATCCAGTGTATGTCCCAAATTACGTTCCTGATCAAGAAAAATTTATGGTTTTGAAAAAAATTTAAACAAACCTTGAAGGGCAGTTCGCTGGTAAATAATAGAACCGTAAAATACAAAAATAAACAAATGCAAACGTATGGTAAAAACATACATTAGTCAACTCGTGCATGAGATGATCACACACGTTTACAAAGGACGCCCGGCTTTGTCGTTTGTAAGCATGAGTACGGATTAATCGACGTAATGGTCCATACGATTCCGATGAAACATATCAGAATAATTACGTACTGCGGCAGTAGCGCACTAATATAACTAATTCGTTTTTACGAATCAATTATACACATCAATAGTATTCTTAAATACAACGGTTTTCTAAAGTATATTTTCTTTTAGAAGGGTCAAGTAAAAACTCGGAGGTTTTATAAGTATTGCGCCAATACGCTTATCTTTACTACTCTGCGCGATATATGTGATCTTTTAAATTCGTTCTGTCTTATTTATTCTCGAACATTATATACTACATAAAATTGAGTTCTTTGTTTAACCTTTTGTCTTCCAATATAATTTACTTTAACATACTGAATACATTCTAACGGAAATATGTTTTTAACAATTTTTTTTAAATTATGTAGAATTTGACGCTTTAACGTTACATGCCCGTCCTGGTTCTCTTCCTATATACCATTTGTCATTGATTTATTTCATATTTTTAAATTTACTTTTTTTTTGATATTCAAAGTTTATAAATATTCCTCTATAAACAAATTGTTTATTTGATGCAATTATAATACACTTGATGGATGGTACTCAAATTACTACTAACTAAAAGGCAGAGTAAATATAACTACTCATCCTTTTCATTAAATCTAAAGCAATACTTTGAGCTTCCTCATACGGCATGCAGTGAAGGACCAGCTTTCGGTTCCGTAAGTCATCATTGGTTTATCACACGCACTGGTTGTATACTTACTGCAGGCCGTGTGAGGAAGCTCAAAGTTGCTCAGTGCACTATGGAAAGGGCTATGCTCGGGGTTTCTCTGCGCGATATAGTCTGCAACGATGATATCCGCAGCGGAACTAGGGTAACCGACATAGCCTTAAGGATCAGCAAACTGAAGTGGCAATGGGCCGGTCACATAGCCCGTGCTCGTTCTCGAGTAGGAGCCACGTACAAGTAAACACAGTGTGGGAGGACCCCCCACAACCAAAGATGGAGTGAAGACCTGGATAGTGATGCGGGAAGTCAATGGATGCAGGTGGGTCAGGACCGAGCTGTATGGCTATTGAAGAAGGCCTATGTTCAGCTGTGGACTCGTGATAGGCTGAAATGGTGATTATGAAAAGATCACATGAGCTCTACTTGATTAAACAAAGAACTAATCGTATAACATTAATGAATTAAAGAATTTGATTTCGTCTGCTCGTCATAAAGGCTTCAATAATTATGCTAAATAACTAATGCTTAATAAATATTGACGCAAAGTATTAATGCATTATCACAGTTTTTAGGAGTGACAACATACCTACATTTTGATAATAAACCGATACGATATAGTTCAAATATATTAAATGATGAATACGAGAATTAAGCTTAACTATGCTAATTTACTAATACCATATACAACTAATATGCGCTTTCACTAAACTAATGTCAAACCCCAAACCGCAATACGCATTACACGATGCAGTTCCATTGTGGAAATAATGGCGAGGTACGAGACTAGCATTTGAATTCTACCGCTACTCTAATTTCAGTAGAACGACCGCATCTCGCATCAATGCTATGAATAGAATATATATTATAGTTATTAAAATTCGTGTCATAATCATCACTTTCTGTCTAGTACACAGTTATGTGAAGTTAAGATGTAGACTGTATTTACAGTACAAAGTAGTACTTTACCACAGCTGGGTAAAGGTTTCTCAATTCTGTAAGATGATCTTAAACCATCTGCTACAGTGCGGGTTGGCGGACTTCACATGTCCTCGTACATTTATATAACATTGTTTATAATTTTTTAGACATCCAGGTATCTAGGTAATCGAGCACGCGGTAGTTACTAGTAGCAAATTTTGTTGCGCCGGCCCGGGAATCGAACCCAAATGACATGCGTACTATGAAATTATAGCGAGCGTCCCGACAAATTGCGTTGATCGCCACGCTTGGGATTAACAATTTGACGATTTGACACTTTAACCCTGTTACCAGTCGGTGATCTACGTGTACGCGCGAGGTACTGTGTGCAGACGTAATGTCCAGCGTATTATGAAATGATTATGCCGGCATCTGTTGATATTACGAATTGTTTTTAGCGTTTACCTTAGTCGACTCTCACAACACCTACGAACATTATTATATATAATTTAAAATTGCTTAAAGTGGAGAAAAAAAAAGTAAGTTCAGTTTTTAAATAAAAATAATTCTTTGTAGGATTTTAGTCTAATGAATAAGCAAGCAGTTACAATTTTGTGTCATGCATGAGGTTCGACTTTGCCTTTAATTTTTTTTTAAAGAAGAATGCGCGACTAAATACCGCTGAGTTTTTAAATATATTTCCGACATTATCATATACTGTACCAATTTCGATTTACTTTTATACAACGAAACTACATTAACTGGGCATTCCAACAAAATTTATCACCACAAACAGGACTTAAGAAAATGTATATAAAAATTAATATGGAACTTGTACATTTCACCTCATTCTAGGGGAATTATTTGGAGAAAAATATGGTATCTTATAGTATAGTACCTTCACGCTTCAATAAAATAAATTTTAGTGAATTTTTTGAAAATTAATTTTAGTAGTAGAAGTAGACATATGTAAGGCCAACAAAAGATCAAATTCACTGCCTTCTTGGTATACTCTGGGTAAGTCGTTAGAGATATTACAAAATCTGCAGATCTTAATAGACACACTTTGTTAAAAATCTTAACTGTTCGTGCGGAGCGGGAGCAGGTCGCTGGTATAAAATAATTTGACTCGTATGAATGTAAGGATAACTTAATGGTACGGAAGGCAATTCAGAATCCAATCATCTTTCTGTCGGCCCATCGGTTCGGAAAATTTGCTCCATTATTATATTATTACTACTTTTCTCCCGACTGTACTTCGCTTAATACATTTTAACATGGTTAAATAATACAAGAAAAGTAGTTACATATAAAAAAAATTCGCGTCTTTAAATGTCCCATGCACTATATATCAAACCCATTAACTCCGATATTATTGGATATGGATGATGAACTGTGTATACCCATATTATGGTTACCATTACCAGATTATAGGTAATCCTGTTCGATGTGTATGTGCCAAGAAATGAAAACGGTATACATAATGTCTTACTAATTTTCTTTCTTCTTGTTAATGTAGATAAATTTATTTGAAATTAAACTATTATTTACAGATTTCGTCCTGTTTAATTTACTCATATAGTCCAGACATTTTGAATGCTGTGCAGCACCCGTGGTTACAAGAGGACAGAGATGTTTAACGTCCTGATGTCATTGTTAACCCGCCCACCGTCAGCTCTCTACTTATTAATTTTTTTGATTAGAAAGCTGACGATAGCCGTAAATAATAGTTTCATTTCAGCAGTATTAGCGTAAATACAAGAAATCATTAGTTAAATCTATTTTTTTTAAATGTAAACGTTGGTGTATTATAACGAAATAAATAAAAATACAAATAATTTAGTATAATCTTCATCATTATCACGTCAATCTAATCAACAGTTATTACATTACAGATTATATATATAATGCAAAACCTCGATTCAGAATGCGCAATATACTCCCTCTTACGGGACAATGCGCATAACGTTAAACGTCGCACATATCTGATTGTACTGCTCACCGTCACAATCGCACTGATCGCAGACAATACTATTTCAGTCCTCACATTCAGATACTACGTTTTGATTCAATATCCTATTGCTATTCAACTGTATTCAAATTGCCATATGGTTTTCGATTTGAATTTATACATAGTTAATGTTAATCTATAACGTATTAAATTATAATTTTATGAAATTAAAACTATAATTCTACTCTTTCTTTCGTTTTTCTACGACGTATTTGTACTCCGATCATCTAACATGACATTCGGGTTTGTAGTTCAATCTTCCACGTCTGAAAGTCTGGACATTGAACGCTGTGTTCTTTAAATAAGTATAATACTTATAGTATAGTAAGCTCTCATGACCTTACTGAGAGTGGACAGAGGTATAGCACTTTTTAGTCTTTTCAACCAACTTTTCACCAGAGCTTATTTGGAATAACGGCGACAGGTGATGTGAGCATACTTATTGTCCAAGCCAACAATACAAATCGTACAGAAGTTTCAAAATCTTATTGGTACGAGCCCTTCACAGGGGATCGAACTCGAGTCTTCTGACTCGGAGACGGATCCCTTAAGCACTCGGCCATCGTAGCTAGTTATTTAAATTATTTTAAAAATAGAAGTGTTTTCTAATTAGCCACGCTAGCTAAGGGCCGAGAGTTACAGTGATCTTGGTTCGTTTTCCAATGGCGGCACCATCAAAATTGTGATACCATTCATAAATATTCCAAGGAAATTGGAAGTCCCCCAACATACACTGAAACAGCATGGCGGTCTCTTTCTGCCTTCATAGGCGTGTCAAGAATGAGATGAGACTTTTGCTCAACAGTTGGATATTTATAGTCTGATACTTTACTTTTATTTTTATTTTATTTAACTATTTTTATTTCACTTAACAGGTTTTTTATTTTTATATTACTCATCGCGTATCTATTTGTTTGTCCGCTTCTTATTTCACAGACTTTTTAGACAGTATATTTTAAGTTCTTACCAAGTACAAATTAAGTGAGTAAAAAAATGTATTTTACAATTTAACTTTGATTAGACTTATTACTATTAAGTCTAGACAGTTCTACGTCGCACGGTTTTTGAGACAGACGGTTAGTACTACTATTTACAGAGGTTCCAGTTTTGCTTTAGAGGCCAAGTGGTTCCTAAAAAAATATTTGGTTGAAATTGTTTCTATTGGTACTATCCTTTTGTTAATTACGTTATAAATCACATTTTACTATGAGGACACTCTGAACAAATTAAGGGGTATTAAATTATTTTAATTTGTCTATGCGCGATGTACTGTAGTCATACTAAGATAAAGAAACAAAAATACCTTCCGAAATACGCGTGCATATGCGTATATATCTCATAATATGCATATAACGTAGTGTCGCAATGCAGCTAGCGCTAAAACAAAGAGGACATTAAATTTTTTCACTGACAAACTAAAAGGGACATTTACAATAGTTACACGAGCTCGTGTGGTTTTAATGTACATATTCGGGATATTACTACGTAATAAAGTAAACTGAAAATGACGAAAGTTTTACATGAAATGTTTATAATGCATACGGTTCTTATTTTGTTATAGTGTGTATCTATGTGTGAAAGTCTATATTTTTCTTTATCTTCGATTTATTATGTAGGTATATAACCGATAAAACATATATTTACTACTATACTTTTGATTACAATAAACCGGTAAAGATACTGAATTAAACATACTGTAGTATTCACGTAATATTTACTTAACTAGCATCGTTAATATAAACAACAAACTTCGTAACAGGAGTGAAAAGTTACCCCACTAGGAAAATGCTTAGAAAATCTTGATTTTTCTTATATTTTTTATTCAATTTAGTAAAATTATTTTTAATCTGAGCATCTAACAAAGTTAATAAGAGTTTGAAATAATCAATCGAACATTATTTAGAGTTAAACTATCACTTCCATTTCTTAATCATGTTTAAATTTTTCTTAAATCAACAAGTAGCTAGTCAATTATTACAAAAAAACCCCGACAACGTAAAAATCTCTACTTTTTGAATCGCAGTCGCCATTTTTCAATACGTGAATCCCACAATGAAGACGAATATAACGACACCTTATATTTATGTTAGAATCCATCAAGTAATTTAAGCTCCAGAGCCACTCGAAAACAATAACCCGCCTTCCCATGACAGCCGCATTAAGCAGGACCGCATGTAACCTTCTTCGATAGAATTATCCATGGGCTGCCGTACCCACTTACCATCAGGTGGACTGTCATCTAGTTTTCCATCCCAATCCAATAAAAAAATACAAAAAGATCAAGTTTTAAAGGTATAGAGAGTTATAGTTGCAGACAATACACATGTCACCTTCTTCGATTGAAGTTGATTGCAAGTCTCCATGGGCTGCAGTAGCGACTTACCATCGGGTGAACTTTTAGCTCGTTTATTACACTAAAGTTAAAAAAACCCATTCAAAAATGTATGTGAATCATTGCCACAAAGATTTAATGCCGGGATATGGTTAACGACAGTAGTTGCATCATAGATCCAAATCAAAGGCGTAAAGCATTACACGTACTGCCAAGCGTACAGCACAAAATTGCATCGTTTAAAAAATTAAGGCCATATTGAACAGCAGCCAACAACCTACAAAACAAGTCTTCTTTAAAAGTTTTAAGTAGCAACGATGCGGAGCAGACCTTTGACGCTTGTGAAGTTAAAAGACCAACGATAAAGTACGAAACTTGTGCTACACGCATTACATGTAAAAGAAATAGTCAGTACATTATAAATATTTGATTAAATAATTTCTTTATAAAGAATTATTTATAGTTGTTAACCTAAGACACCACAAACAGATCTAAAAACTAATCATTTGTGTAATGCACAAATACTGACCTCGAAATACGAACCCATTCCAGAACAATCAAATACGCTCACCACATAATGTACAAGAACCAAGCGTAACGTGCCCGGAAGCTTAAGAGGAGAAGAGGAAACAATCATGCTCGTGCTGAGATAAGCGGTGAGCGTAGTACCGGTGTACCTTTACAGCGCAGTACCAGAAACATCATAATAAATAATACTACGCCGTTATTATAGATTTTATGCGGATGAAGTCACGGACAAAAGTTAGTAAATCTATAAAGCGTTACATTGGTACATAAACTTCTTACTTCGTATTCTGCAAAACTTTTTTACAAGTACTCTATATTCATTCTAAATATACGCTGTAGAAAAGTTGGTTCAGTATAAATACAAGTAAATTACTAATGTTTATGTTATTCTCTCAGCATTAATACCAACGATAATACATTTAAGTATTCGCTCAGGTAAAATATTTATATAACGAAGTTACCACTAAAAAGTAACCTATTTTATATAAATGTACATATCTTAATACTTGAATAATACGGAGAAACAGTAAGTAGCAAACTAGGTATGGACTACACCACAGATAATAGAGCTAAGCAATCAGGAAGGTGTCTCCGGAAGGATGTACCCACGCGATAGCGACACTCGACTGGAATTGAATTGAACATATTACCCGTTTACGTACGAGTATGTGAACTTATTTATCATCATACCTAGATGTCGCGAAAATGGTATTTGCTCTTTTATTTTTTTATTCACATTTTGTTTTATGCATTCCTTGATCACTATTGCATAATTATATATGATTATATAAACGTGTTGCATAGTTACAAAGTAGAAAGAGCTACTTTTCGGTTTTATACAAATTACGATTAAGTTAAATATACAGAAATATAAATTACATTTCTGTTAATATTTTGTATGTGCCTTAAATGTGAAAAATAATCTTATGTTTAATTGTACGAGTACAAAAGCCATGACATATAAATGTTTATAAAGTGCAAATGAAAATGTTTGTGCATAAAGTGTTTACAATTATTTAACAATAGAATTTCAATTCTATGAACATTGCTTAATTTGTTTCTCATTACGCGAGGTCAGTCTCTTGATGCAATGAGTTTAGTATTTACCTTGCTTCATTTATTAAACATTTCTTATACAATATAATAAATGTTTTTGTATTAAAACATGTATTCAATTAAATCTACGTAATATAATTTTATATTTTCAATACATAATAGATGAGTAGTATACGCAGTATTTGGTTCGTAAAAGCGTAAGGAACCCAGTGGTATGGAAGGAAATATAGATTTCAATCATCTTTATGTTTAGCCAACGGCTCAGAAAATTTGTGCCATTATATTATATCTATTATTATCCCTGCCAGTTGTATTTCAAGTAAAAATAAAATTAGCGGATACCAGCCTTTTTACTAAATGGTGTGCTTCCTTTCTGCCATGGGCTTCTATCTTCTGATTTGAAGGGTATTATTATCTTCAACACCAGAGAATCTCTAGGTTCGATGCTGACTTTTAGGGATATTTGGGAATGAGGGAGGAAGGGGCGGAGAGGAACCCCCCTCATCTTCGCCCCTTCCTCCCCCCATTCCGGCGACGGTTATCTTTTTCTTTTACATTGAATTTGAACATAAATGGCAATGTATATTAAAGATAATAGATATAAGTAATACCTATAATTTTCAAGGTAGTAACAAATTACGTTAGATACTTTCGAGTGGTCACAATTTCTTCCACAACGTGAACAGGAATGGTTACAAAAGTTTTTAAAAGAGCGCCTGTATAATTCCTTTTCAAGATAATGCAACGTACGTAGATGTGACATATTTTACTGAACTGCATAAACGACTACTATAACGGATGTGTACGATTTTCATGAGTATAGAAGTATCATTGAGCGGTTCTCCTCAACTTTAAGATTTACTAAAGTCTTCATTATAAGACATTAAATGAATAGATATAAATTGGAAATCTATAAATTGGGAATCGGAACAGGGTGCACAAACACCCTGATCCGGAACAAGCGGCTGTAGGTCATATGAATATTCGTTTCGTACGAAAATTTAACCTTGCAGTAATTCACTATTACTACCGAAAAAAATTAATGAAGTAATTTTAGTTTATTGGCAGGTATCGATATAAATATGCCATACCTTAATCCCGCTATTGATGAAGAGCAGCATCTCTAGCGTGATAAACCATAAACCTTCCTGATAAAGAAGAAGATATAGTCTGTTACAATAATATTTTTCTAAGGCATTTTCGCACATTATTTCATTTTCATAGGATATGAATCCTGTTTATACATTACATAACTATATAGCTATTAGAAACATAATGTATAAACAGGATTCATATCCTATGTATAAAGTGGAACGTGTTCAACGTTGAATAAGTAATAAGAATAAGCGTGCGTTTTAAGCCAGAAAAAACTGCGTACTGCACATTGAACATTGCATCAAACAAAATATTATTTGATGAAATTAGCTTAACGGCCTTTCGTATTTGTTTTGCAGTTACTTATATTCTATAACAAGTTTTTTAGTAGTAGTTTTGTAAGCTGTTGTCTTTAATCCTAAAAAATTATAACTTTCTGTAAGTAGTCAAGCGAATAATGTTAAGAAATAGAATAATATATATAATTAAAAACCAACCAACAGCAAATGGTCGAAATGTATAAAATTCAAGTTTAAGTTATTGAGACTGAGAATAAAGGGAGTGTCACGTCCTATTACGGTATATCTCCCAAAGAAGGGAAAAGTAAGTTTATTTAGTATTAAATTATTTAGAGGAATTTTCTAATTATTTTCAGTTCAGTTCTGTTCCCATTTGTAACGACAGTCGTATTAATTTACTTTTTCTAGCCTTTGACTGATATCAGTATTAAATAAGGAGTGAGTTGTTTTGTGCAGATCTCAGCGTGACCCTTGACTTGTCATAACTTTAAAACAATTTAAAACAACAAAATCCCCTTTTTGGGGAATAGACAACTTAAACCAAAAAGTAGGTTGTATATTCTTTTATATTAAATTATATCTTTGATATACAGGTTTAAGTGTAGCATTGGACTTTTGACAGTCTGTAGTGATAATGAAAGGTAGCTACAGAAATTCACCATAACCAACGTTTCAATAGATATAGTATGCTTTGAAAAGTACTAACAACTAGGCGTGTCGTCTTACTTTTCTTGTTTTTTAAATAGAACAACATTTTAATCCTTATCGTAGGTAAATGTTGATATCTACGATAATAGATTAAATAATTATATAACACCACAGTCAAACAGTTTACGTTATTAACAGGACGATGTTAGAGTAGTTTCAATAATGCAAAAAAACTATATTCAATTTCTTTCAACATGTTCCACTTTTTTCTCCTTAGCGTAAGAAAATGCACTAAAATTTAAATTTTCATAATCTGAAATTCATATCGGTGATGTTGTGTCTCATGAGCGTTAATTTTTAGGAGAAGAAACTACATTACATTTACGTAAAACATTGTTTTACTGAAAAGTTTTAAGAGTAAATTCATGACTAATTAATAACGCACGAGTGGCATACAATGAATAACTTTTTACTTTTGCGGAAAATACTTTTTCAAGTGGAAATTTATCCGCATCGTGTATGAACTAAAGCAAGTAGAAATTAGAATTAAACTTAATGTTTTAGTTATGTGTTTTTCCAAGATATTTATACTATTTGCAGAAAGATATTTGGTAGCTGTTTTCAGTCTTCAAGTCTTTTGTCTTTATAACTTTAGAATTTTCTGTAAAGTTTCTATCTATAAAAAGTATATTTAGATCTACCCCGTTGTTGATAGCAAAGACAGCCAAAACCTGCACCCAAGAATAATTTGTATCTGTAGATATTTACTGGATAGGGAATAGGTAAAGTATAACTGTTTGGTTATTCTCCTTCTACCGCTAAATATTATTGGTTGCTCCTTAAATAAATTCTTCCATGATTTTATTTATATACTATTATATTAATTTTACTTATATATATATATATATATATATATATATATATATAGCTGTAATATAAAGTAATAAATTGGCCAGTATATATAATTACCGATGTTATGTCAACGCTCTTAGTATTTTAGAAATTTAGTAACATTTTATTAGTAACACCAACGCATTAAATCATCTTATTTTAAAATTTTGTCCGAACTGCGACGAGGATACAGCGCTGGAGTGATTAACGGTTACATGACTATGTTCAGCGTCGAGGCTGTCGAATCATTGATTTTTATTAAATTTAGCTTATTATTACTATATATACTGTACTATATATATCATTGAAAGTTTTTATTCTATTTACCACTAATCCAAAAATAATACACCTGAGCAGAGAGTAACCAGCGAAAGTTCGATTTTTCGACGATGAAGTTCTCTGTAATAAACAAATATGCATGCTTGAATATAAAAGATTTATAAATGGTGTTCACTCTGTGGAGGACAAAGGTTGTCAATTCTGCAAGCTATGTGGCCGGACCAATGCCAATTCTGCTTGCTAATTCTAACGGCTACGTCTGTTATTCAATTTTTTCTGAAAATATCATAATTGCAGATTCTACACATAGCCCTTTTTATAACCCGCTGAGCAACTTTTAGCTTCCTCTTACATAAAAGTATATGTACAATGTAATATTTAATCTTTTTGGGAACTAAATAATTTTACTTCACTGCAGTAAACCTCTACATGTAAATTTCGAGAGTAGCAGAAGCATTGATATGCGGTCCCTTTAAAGTGAATGGGAGCGCGAATATGAATGGGTTAATTTGAATTTTGCCCAGAACGCACGTACATGGCTATCGGATGTGCCACAGTCTGTATTTTTTTTTCTTTTAATCTGAATTTACTTTTTCTGTCATCGCTTCGAAATTTGAAAATAAAAATACCGTTTCTTTAATGGAATAACATTTATTAAAACTAACTGAAAAATTCGTTTAACACAGTGCCTTGTCTCTACTAATAATATAGTCAAAAGTAAAGTAGCAAGCTGTATATGGCCACAGCTGGGCAATGGCCTCTTTCTTAAATATCTAAGGGGGTTTTGGATCCGAAAAGGTTCCGCCTCGCTGGTCCAATGCGGGACGGCGAAATAATATTTCAGGATCTATCAGGCAGGTTTCCTCACGATGTTTTCCTTCACCGCCGAGGACGTGGTATATTCAGCATTTGAAATCGCTGTTAACAATTTTAGTGGTGCCGGAATAGGGGATCGAACACAGGTCAATCACGCTCTATAAAATTAATGCAAGCGCCCTGACCACTAGGATACCTGGGCTCCACGACACCCACGGGAAGAAAAAGATTAGCAAATTCTTATGCGCCTACCACATGGTATAAAACTTATCCATACTAAAAATTCATTCTGTGCATTAAATATGTTTTCAAAGTGGTAACTGAACTACTATCAATACAGACCTCTAAACCATATTTTTTATAAAAGTTGTCTGTCTGTTGTGCGTGGTCGCATTACTCAAAAATCAGTTGATGGATTTCGATTAGACTCACTGGTGAGTGTCTTGGAGAACAGAGCAACACACACTTATATATATCATACACAAACAAAAACTATATAGTGCTACGTAAATATATAAAAAATTAAAAAGTGAATTACAATTTTCCACAGTTTTTTTTAAATCCGGTGTATGAATAAGAGCAGATATGTATTGTTAAGAACTTCGAACAATGATGGTTATCTTCCCTCGCGAAAGCAGAAATGTATAGATAATGAGGGTGAATGCTCGATTAAGCAAATATATTTTTTCTTAGAAAAAAAAAAGGTGTTTGACTCTATAAATAGAACGGCAATTTTATATTTTAACCCCTATATTTAGTAGTAATTAGAAGCAATGCCGTGTGATAAGGGCATAGAATTTGCCAATCTCTTTCTTTCCAAGGGTATCGTAAAAGGCTACTAAAAGAAAAGCTTTGAAGATCTCATGGCAATATCCGGGATGGCATAAACCGGCGACGCGGCTCGCTACTCGAGGGAGGCGAGAATCCCAAAAATTGAGTTGCGGAAGCCCACTATTTGACTACGTTGAAAACTGTAATCACTGCTTGCCACAATGGGCCTACTAGCGTGAGTGCTTTTTTGATATTTAGAATGAATTATTGTAATCTTTATTAGTATTTAATTTTTGTGTATATGCGGTAAATATTATAAGCACGTAGTTTATTTGTATGTTTTTACCAAGTATCGGCAACCATTAGGCATTTCATGGCGGCCTATAAACGGAAATAGACAATGAAAAACCGATTTAAGCGATAATCCTAATTGTTTCCTCGTTCTAATGCTCTCAATTAGGCGCTTTTTGCATTCACACATTCAAATATTTCAAAAGTGTACGTATTCAATTAACTTATGCATTCTCATAACTTATTTCAAGAATAGGACTAAGCGATGATTTTTGTTAATAAATCGTCATCATCATCACCATCATTAGAACCAGTTACATGTCCACTGCTGAACGTATACCTTCCCAAAGGTTCTCCAGGAGCACGGTCCTAAGCCTCCTGCATTCGTCGACTGCCGCAAAACTGTGTAGGTTGTCAGTGCATCTTGTATTTCAGCATCCTACACTGCGTTCGTTTGGTTTTTGTTATTACGGTACGTGAAGAAGTTGAAGAAGAATGTTTATGGAAATTTAAGAGTCATATAATAGGTTTATTACCGTCAAGTAGACAATCAACAGGTCTTTACCTGACACATACCTATCTACATAATTTAAATCTTTTCATCCCTGTCGGGTTCTTTTAATTTATATGTGGCTTCATACTCTATTTCATTGCAGCGGCGTACGGAGAGCAAAGCAAATAATAACTAGAAATGTAGAGCAGTGAGGGATTGGAGAGAAGAGCTACTTTGCGGCCTCTTAAATGTTTAAGTGAATGTGAGCGAGAATATGAAGTGGTTAATTTGAATTCTGCCCGGATGGAAATGCAAGCTTCTACCTGCAGATATGCCATTTACTAATGTACTAAGTAAATATTTACCTTTATTAATATCGGAAATGGTATAAAGTATGGTTTAAATTATATAGTACAGTAAAAATAAGCAGTTTTTAAATTTCCCACTGCTGAGCAGTCTTCTTCCGAAGAGAAGGTTTTGGGGTGAGGTAATCGGAGGCCCACTCCCCCCTTTCAAAATATCCCTAAAGGCCGGCAACGCACCTACTGCTTCTCTGGTGTTGCAGATGGAAGTGGACATCGGTAATTACCATCAGGTGAGTCGCTTGCTCATTTGTCCCCTTTCTCAAATAAAATAAGCCTATAATTATAGTGGCTCTCCATACCTTCCAAATCGGAAGATTGCAGTGGATGCACTTCTGATTAGTGACAATAATTGATATTAAGGTAGCTACTACTATCTACTTGTAAGGCTCCTATACAGAAATGGAGCCCACAACCTACTGCAGATGGTGGTTCAGATATTATTATTTTTTACTTATAATTTACAAACAACGCTTTTGATAGGAAAACTTATAGCAACAATGGTTTTATATGGATTTAAAAATAATCATTACAAGCATATTACAAGGTTTTCTATAATGATTGGAGTCTATGTTATAACTTTAATTATAAAGTTTAAACTATTCAACGTATGTAACGACAAAATTGAGAACTAAGATCGAATGCTCACACTACAAACAATTTTAGTACGCGGTGCAGCCTTTTTCTGCAGCTCGAATGGGCCGTCCGATCGGAGTAGTACCATGGCCTTGCAGAATACCGGTGTGGACTAGAGACGTCTTGTGCATCTGCATTTCGTTCGGTGAGTGAGATAACTGGAGGTCCATTTCCCGTCATTTGGTCCCCCAAGCCCCGTTCGTGAGCCAGGAACGTGGAGATGAAGTTTGCATTTTGGAGAAAAGATAGGATATACTCCCTTATCATCCATAAATAAGTAAAATAGTGGCATTGATCATACCTCATTTAATTTTTAATTATATAAGGGTGGAGCTCATACGTACTTGTTGCATTATCAATGTAAAGTTTTTAATATTAAGTCCCTATCTAAGTACTAACAATAATGCTATATTTATAATAATATTTGTGGATCTCAAATTAAAAACTATTTCACATTTGCGTTATATTACCAGATGCTTTAATAAATTTACCGCATTTGTACACGACAAACTTGCCTATTTATTTTTAAAAAATCTGATCTTAAACTGACTAACATTTAAAGAAACTTACATACTTATTTTATAATTTACTTTAGTGTAACAATTTTATATGGCTACATTTATAACAACACCAATATCTTTTATGCCTTGCCTTACATTTGAATCCGTGTCGATCAACAGCGACGTTATTATTCACAAGAATCTCTTAAAAGACTTTCTTTTGCAAGCCGTGTTGCAAAACAAAAGACCCACGAAACAAAGACGACGAACATTTAACAAGAAGGTAATTTTATACTTCTGTCTTTTACTTCAATTTCTAAGTGGCGAGGCTTTGATGCTTTTAAAAGATTAAGCAGCCACATTTTGTACAAAGATTCCAATCTTCTTACATTTTCCAAAATATATTTAATTTTAGTTGAAAGACAAATTTAATCAGATCATTTATTAAATAGATCTTTCTTCCATTTAATAAAAGTATATTATTTTATAAATATGATAATTATTTCTAGATCTTATAATAGATTTATATAAATTTTCTAGTCATCTAATTATTTTAAAAACTTGAGTAAATATGTTCAAATATATTACTCACAGCAATATATCGAAATTGGCATTGCGAAAACAAAAACACATGGTCGAACTTTTCAAACGCCACACACAATAGCTATTTGGCAAAATATTTAAGAATTTAATTTTTTATTTATTTATAAAAAACATATATTCCATTGGTGACAAACACGCTAACAGTCCATATGATGGTAAGTGGCTACTGCAGCCCGTGGACATCTGCAAATAACTTCAATCGAAGAAGGTATCGGATGCGTTGCCACCCCTGAGGACTAAGATGAAATTCCTCACAGCCCGTAATTATACTGCTCTCTAACCTCTAAAACCGGAACACAATAGTTGCTGTTGCAAGCACCTTATATGTTATCACGCCATCCGTAGGTAGCCATTGTGATTTTCAAGGCTTTCCCTTAGTCGCCTCTTACGGCACCCACAGGAACATTGTAAATCCATTTACTACTACCACAGGGTTGGCTGGAATTGACCTAAAGCGCTAGCGAAGTTGAACATTGGTTATAGTAACCTAAAATAACACAGTAACGTAACATAAATTAACTACACACTAAACTTAAATATTTGTAATGACCGGATTACTTATGACATAAAACATCACAAGTAGCCTTTGTGAACTCGTTCAGTGAAAATCTGCCCTAAATCTAGATATAGTCAATCTTGTCCGTAACCCCTGGTATATGTTAATACAGCAGGTTCCCGCTCGACTATGGCTGGCTTCACTCGATCAATAAATTATAGTTTAATTTCAAAGTATTTACGTGAACACAACACGTGTTCGCGTAAATACAAGAAATCATTAACTTTAATTCTTTTAAATAATTATTAAAAAAATATTTACATGTGACGTTGTAATAACCTGTTTGCGTATTTGTATAAAGTGTCGGCAATCCGATAGCCATTAGCAATCTGTAGGGGGGTTAACGGACGGCTAGTGATAATAGACAAACGGATTAAAGCGAAAATCCTAATGGTTTCCTTATCCAAGCGCTCAATATTAGGCGCTTTTTTTTTGCTTTCAAACAAAGTAATCACAGTAAGAGTATTAAGTTATTTTATACTACCGAATGCCCGCGACTCCGTTCGCATGATAGGTGTATACGCTTGTTAGAAATGTACCTATACATATAATAAAATTACAATAGTCATTTTAAGAATTTAAGATTGCGGGATTGAGCAGTCAAGAAAGCGTAAAAATTGTTTAATTTATTTTATACATATAATGAAACTGTAACAGAGCAGATCCATGTTTAGGATATAAATTTCCAAATTCGTATTTAATTAGGCATTTAGGGGTGCAATAGACTCCTCTCTTCCCAGCGGTCCCATCACTCAAACCTCCTTTTCCCTAGGTTGTGGACGGCAGGGAAAACCGGCAATAGGAATTACTTTTAATACGATAGGGAAATGCCGATTAAAAAACTGCCTCCTCCTTTCTTTCCGTGAGTATCGTAAGAATCCACTAAGTAAAGGAAAAACCTTGAAAAATTATGACAGACAGATGGCAGATAGATGGCCAGCTAGATCGCATATCAAAAAACTTAACCGAAAATACAAATACTGATAATGGGGAACATCGTTCGAGGAGCCGTAGTACGTTGTTTATCAATTTGTATGGCAAGCGTGACGATTAGGGCAGATCCTCCCACTGACCTACATCCAGTAGTGGACTATCAGCAGGCTAACGAAGAAGACAGGCATCTTTCAAGTACCTTTGCATTCTCGCTTATCACAGACGACTCAGCCATTTTCATGAATTCCGCGCACAAACAGACAGACAAGACTGCTCTATCCCAAACAAAGTCAAACATAGTTATAATCAAACAACAATTTCCAAAAAATATTCAAGACCCATACTCGGGATGAGTTTCTGAGTGTTTAAACTTTTATTATATGTACGAGATATAGATAGAAGATCCAACTTCTCGTCTGAACTGTGTTATATGAAAAACATAACTGAAATGTAGAATTTATGCCTTGTTCCTAGCCTACGTTATTAGTAGCTTTGTTACTTTGTGAATTAATAAATTTACGGAATATTCTTGCCATGTTTCTAAATCTCTTCCTATTGAACGAAAACTTGAAAAGTTAGGTCCGTAAATTCATTAATAATACTGTATTTTCTATATTTTTGTATTCGTCTTCAATGAAAAACGTTGTAAGGATTTTTTTTAATTTTTCTTAAACATATAAAAAAACGGAAAAAAAATTAAAACCACAGTATTGAGTATACAGTCGTGGGAATTACTTTTTTATTCTAAATAATTATGAGCACTAGTAGTAGGCAACCTTCCTTTAAATATTAATAACAATCTGTATATTCTTTTATAATACACTACTTGATAAATGACGGCCGTCATATTTTAATTAAGAAATATTTCAAAGTCAAGAAATTTTAAATTTATATTTATCCAGTTATATGTTCAATTACACAATTACTACGAAGCGTTGATATCGTGGGCGAGACGTCCTTCCGTCGGTGCCTTCCTGGGTAGTTAACGCTGTTATCTACTGTACTACGACTATTTTATTGGTTCTAAACTGTACCTTACATGGGTATGTTTAAGGAAATAAAATATTAATCCTTCTATAGATTCTTTTATCTGGATTTTTCGTGCAGGTCGTCACTCCATCTTGTAGGAGATCGTCCCAAGATGCTTTATCCGCATGTTCGAGGTTGCCTCTGGATAGCTTATCTTCCCCAACGGTAAATTAGTCGTTCTAAGTAAATAAGCACTTCATCGTCACTTTACTTTACTTATATCTTTACCTTAAATTAGTACCTATATAAGAATGGCTAGTACTTCCCTCCATGAGATGTGTAAGATGCCGCGATAGAGACACAAGACACAAAATAACACGACTCTACTCGAAAACCTACATTTTATCTGTAGAGACACGCTAATAGCTAATTCACGTGAACGTCTTCATATATTCTGTGCATTAACAGAACAACAGTCACATTTCGATACTATCAACGAATAATAACACTGATAGCAGTGTCAACGTACAGACAACTTCCATAAGAAAAGGCACCCCTGCCTACCCCGACAGGGATTGGGGCGTGAACTATTCTGCTGTTGTTGTAGATCTACATGCCAAGTTTTAAGACTCTAGGTCAGTAGGGTGAAGTGTGGCTTTTATGTCCATGGAATCGCCAGAACTACGTTAGTTAACCATATTCGCTCAAGTACAATTAACAAAAGTAATTCTAAGTTGAGCCTAATTTCCACGTAAACGCTGTCATTATCCAAACCTGATATCTGATTGTGATTTACGAGAATACCAGACATTGAATTGAAACTAATTTTAGGAAATTTATCGCGTCTAATTTTAACTTTTTTTTACTTCCCAATGTTTCTGGTGTTTTCCAGTACCCGTGGTTACCGAGTGGTGAGTGAGGTGTCCGACGTCCTGATTTAAAAGTTATTTTAATTATAAATTTTTTTACCGATCTATGCAAAAGGCGCTAGACAATATCTGAAGGTCTAGTAGTATGCAAACGTTCTTGACCCTTACTCGTAGTTTTATTTATTACAGGATCCCAAGCCGGTGTTAGCTTCCGGCCACCTTCTCTATTGAAATTAGGATCTTTTTTTTTTTTCAATAGGCTCGCCAATCATTCTTGGCAAGAATTGGTGCCCTTATGCGAGAATTTGTACTGTATAAAATCTGATATAATGGTGGCAGCACTTGCTCGACACCCTGATGCTCGGAAAGCGAGTGTTTACAGATTCCTCGTGCTTTGAATCAAAGATTTTCCCACGATAGCTAGTTGAGATTCACCGTTTAAATATTTATTAATATGGATCTTTTTCTTATACAGATGACCTAAGGGTTACTAAGATTCCGAATTACTAATACATCTAGAAAAGGGAAAGAGTTAGTTTTTGTGGTCTAAATGGTCTAAAATAATAAACAACTTTGTCTGATGGTAAAATTGTAAAAGTGTCGTAGATGACACTTTGATATGTAGACATAACGCTTGTAGAATCTTGGATTTACTTGAGAAATATATGAAGGGCTTTCTTCTCAAAGTCTTCCATGACTTAATCGGCGACAATGGCAGATATAGGGGAGTCCATTGTTACACAGGCTACTTGATTGCAGAACTCTTCCTTCTACATCAGGCACAGTCTAAGTAATACTGGATATTCCACTGGTATGTTGTTCTCAGCTAGCTTCCTCTGTTAGATCCAATCTTCATAGCTTAGTTTTTTTTCACAATCACTCACGTACTCCAGTCCCAAACTAGAATTATCTGCGTCTTGGTAACCGGGTGGTGTTAGACGTATACATATATAAGTATCATACATACTTACATAAACATCAATGACTTGGGTACAAAAATTTATATTCACCATACAAATGTTTGCCTCGAGCGGGATTCGACCTCGCAACCCACAGATTCAAAGGTTAGCAATATTATATTATACTAGGCTTACGGGCCGTTATCTTGAACAGGGGACCATGTAATCAGTAAATGCACATCATAACTAACCATGATCCAAAGTCAACCGCTTAGCTACTATGCTGACTACTCATGTTATCAATTATACCTTGAACTACATACTAAATGAAAAGTAAGTAAAGTAGCAGCATGTAAATGTCCACTGCAGGGCAAAGGGCCTTCTCTTAAATATTTGAGAGAGTTGTGGTGCCGGGAAAGGTCCGCCACGCTGCTCCATTGCGGGTTGGCAGACTTCACACATCTACGAAATATTTTCTTCTAATATTTTATTTCTCCGACATGCAGGTTTTCCTTCACCGGCAAGCACGTGATTAATTCAGCACTTAAAATTGCTATTAACAATTTTAGTGGTGCCGGCAACGAGGTCGAACCTAGGTCACTCGCGTACTTTTAAATTAAAGCGAGCGCCCTAACCACTGGACTACCAAGGCCTGCGGAAAAGTAATTAAAGTAATTGAAAAACATTTGATTTTATTATGTCTCTTCCATTCCATTTAGACAAATAATCTGTAAATGTAATGTAACTGCGGGAAGCTTTCATTTAGATAATTAAAGGATAGTGACGGACCTCGTTGTTTGATGATTTTGTGTGACGTATGTCGTAAACTACACGCTTTACTAACAATTTTTCAAATGCACTGCATTACGTCTGATTAATTGTGAACGAATGATATGAACTAGTAATGTTTAAATTACTTTTACACACAGGTGTTCTCTTAAGCAAGCATTTACTTTTCAACTATAATGTGATTGTTAGAGGTTGAAACTCTATGGTTAATCACTGGGATTTTGACCAATTGTGACGAGGTAAAGAAGAAATGATCCTATATATTTATAACTATAATATTTTGTACAATTACAAACGCGCTGACGACGAAGCTATAACTTCAGAAGGTCTCATTCTTTAATGATACCTTTTCTCTATATGCCTAACCTGGAGGTGGTCCACTCTCTTAGCAAACAACCACGACTGTGGCCATCAAATAATTGAGGAAAATCCATTAACATTCCACAAACTAGTAATGGGAAGCAGCATCATTATTGCCAGTATACCGGAACTGCGCTAAGCAACCAGTTCGTCTTGCATGTTGAGTATAGGGAATTTTTCCAAAAAACGTATGCCTGCTTTTGCTGGCGCTTTCTTAAAGAGGTCTTTGTTTCGCAGTGGACTAAAATAGGCTGGTCGTATAGCAAGCAGATTCGTTGAGTTCCGACCTCTGGAACATGCTGACCCAGCTATAAGAATAAGATAGAGTAATGTGAAGACTTAAGGGATTTACCCCGAAAGTTTTCACTGCTATACTGAAAAGGATACCCAAGACCTAAAAATGGTATTGCGATCAGTGATCACCATTCCGCCTATCAAGTGTGACCGTAACGGCAAACCCTGCCAACTTAAAAGGGGCCTTGTGTGAACTCGCGAAGTGAACTATTAACAGACCGATGATATGATGATACTGTGAAGATGATAAGTGATTATTTGTTACACATAATAAATTGTTTTCAGTTGGGAATTAAACCCAGGATAAAGTTAGAGGAAGACCCATCATGGCCTAATGGTCAGAGTCATAGTACGCACCATTGATATTGTTAATAGCAATTTTAAGTGCTTAATTTATCATGTGCTCGTCGATGCTGGAAAACATCGAAAAGAAACCTACATGTCCGAAAATTAATGAAACATTTTTCGAAGACGTGTGAAATCCGCCAAGCTGCACTTGAGCATCGTGGCGGACCATTCCTGGTTCCAATCGGCCCAGGAGAGGGCATTTAGAGGTCTTTCCTTTTACTTTTATAAGAGTTAGAACTCGGATTAATTGACATGGTATAATTAAATTTAAGAGGCGCCCGAGCTCTCTGCCTCTGACCTACAACGGTAAGTAAAAAATAAAATACTTGATGTATTCATATATTTTATGTTACGTAAAATCATTTTACGTAAAGAGGGAAGGCATAATAAAATATAATGGAGCAAATTTTCAGAATCGTTGAGCAAACGAAACGAAAGTTGATTGAAATCGGAATTGCCTTCCATCCCACTGAGTTATTTTTATGCTCATACGAGTCAAATTGCCTTATTTAATCATAAGATTGAATGTCTTAATGATGTGAAAAAATAATCAATATAAAAATTGTAATAAAATATTAAATACTGTTTTTCTAATGGATTTTTGCCAACAATGGTACGTGACGAGTGTCAAGTTAATAAAAATACACTACACGTTTGAAATTAATGTTACGGATATTTTTTACGGTTCGGACCAAAATTGATAATTAAGAGCTGAAGGTAGTCCGAGTTGACTTTGACATCTGGACGTCTAGGTACCTCAGTCCCCCCGTGACCACGGTTGCTATAAAGCACTCGGAACGTAATTGCATTTAATTTTCTTTCATTTTCTTTTTGAATTTATTAATTCCTCGAAAATATCATGGACATCTCCGGGTGCAATCCCAACAACGAGGGTCCCCATCATGTTCACGGAGAGGTGAAAAGTGGGGCGTGGAGGGGCATTCCGCTACTTTGAGTGCTTGTATACAAAATTCTTTGTATGTATTACACTTACACTTTGAACGAATTTAACTTAAAATGGACGGATTTTAATGGAGATTTTATGTGTTATATATTTTATCCTAATTAATAATACATATGGGAAAGTTTGTATGTTTGTCGTACAGTCATGCATAAAGGCCGGAACGGATATATGTGCCAGTGGTATGGGTTTACGAATCTGCCACCCCCATTTTTCCTGTGAGTGTCGTAAAAGGCGTCGTAATGGAAAGCCAGAAAAACACCAGGCCAAAATCAAGCAAAACGATGACAGGCAGCCGCGTCTAAGGTGCGAGGTTTCTGGTATTGCGATTGCCATTCCGCTTGCCGAGCATGGCGATTATGACAAATCATCCTCCGTGTGGAAGAGGTCTTTATCCTAGAGTAGACTATTTACAAGCTATTAAGGTAAGGAAAATTACATGTATTTACTTCACAATTACACATTTTGGAACTCCGTTGCAACAAAAGCTCTTTCGATGTGTTGCCGACAAGTGTCGCGGTCGTTTCATGAAAGTTTCAAGTAAACGCTAACCTGAACACATAACAGTAAATTTGCATTGTGTTTAAAATTCGCACAGCAGCCTGCAGTTTTGGTTGCGCTTTTTTGAACGCCCATTCTCGTTTCAGTTTTGTTTAAAATTTAAAATAAGACTACATTTACGACCACAGAGTACAGAATGTATAGGGCTTCCCCCTAGCCTGCATTGGGATTTCGTTAGCGTCATCTTTGATCCACAGACAGTCCATTACTAAAGGATGTGTGAGTCACGCTTGAGAAGCTTGACGCTTCTATGAATCCTAATCCGGCAACAGTCAGGATATTTTAAGTAGCCATGTTTCTGATGAATGAATGAATTAGATCTATGTGGGCGTCAGTAACCACTTACCATCAGGAGATCTGCTTGAACGTTTTCCCCATTGACCATTAAAAAAATCATGTAATCGCTAAAGCCTCGTTTGTTAGCCAGCAGGGCACCAAGAGCTCGTAAAGCTAGTATAAGAAGTTAAACGATGCAGTTAGCATTATTTATATTTTTTATATAGTTTAATAAATATATATATATATATAAATATATGAATGTACATTTATTTAAATGCCTCTGGTTACCTCACTCAGCGAGGAAACGCAGAAGCACAAGATGCCTCTACTTCACGCCGGTATTTTGCGAGGCGTGGTTCCGCCCCGGTCGTGGCAGCCCATTCTAGCAGCAGCACCAAAACCCGCCGCTTGGCTCTACCACGGACGAAAGTTGGACTACACTGTCGGAGTTGAACATGTGCAACACTCCTTTGGTATGATATAGAATGTCAAGTTCTTATAGAAGTGATGAAGGCGACTAATAGCAAATGTGCTAATGACATCTTTGCATAATTGTGTACAGCAGCCGAAAAGCAAAATTGAGTTGACAACCTGTCTTTTTTTCATGCTTTGGCAAAGAACGGACGTCCTCTGCAAACACCATGGTGAACAACAGTGGTGAAGTTGTTTTTGGTATAACAGTAAAATAGCAATTTGTAAATATGCCACAGGTGGGCAAAACTTCCCCACAAGTTTAAGACAGTTTTGAAGCTAGGATGTATCCAATACGTATACATACTATATACTACAATACTTTTTTATAATCTGTTAAACTTGGTTTTCACGATGTTTTCCTTCTTTGCTAAGCACGTGATAAATTCATCATTTAAAATTGCATTTAAAAAAAATTAACCAAGGTCACGTATTGTGAAACTTGAGCAACCCTTGAGTTGTCACGACCCTTGTAGTTACTGTCCGTAACTTTTAACGAATTCCGTGCACTTCTAACAAAATAAATATGTAAAAGCGCCTAATTGAGAGATTAGGATACCATTAGGATTTTCTCTTTAATCCAATTTCCATTATCACTAGCCGTTTGTTTGCCATCGGATAGCTAATGGACTCGGACGAACTACGAGTGGTTGAACATAACATTGTATATTTATATTTGTTTTGGAAAGACTTATGAATTGCTAATTACAAGCGCAGAGACTAGTATATTTTTGGAAACCATGTAAAACATTATTGGGAAATCGTTTTAATAGGAGTCATAAAAAATACAAGGTTGACAGTAAAGCTTAATATTAATTTTTATTAGTTTTTTATTAATTATGCAGAACAAAACATTAAATAGATCATATGGTGACCACGTAAGCAAATCTATCGCTTTCTTGTGGGTGTCTTAAGAGAAGTGCCGAAAAATAATGAGTCTTCCCAAAAAAGGTATAAACAATACGCACCATTCCTGCTGCTAAAATAAAGCTTCACCGAGTGACGCCATAAGAGAATCCGTCCCTCTGTCATACCGAGAGTGTTGTGTTATGGCACAGTCAGGCGGAAAGACAATCAGAGACAATCTCAAATATACCAGAAATGAACTTTGTAAACCGGTGATGGTCTATGGTGCAACGTGTCTAGTAATACGATCGCCAACTCGCATGCCAAGCGTTGCAACTTCATTGAATATTTAGTAGTGGATTACTTATATACTGCTTAATAAGTTAATTAAATCCTGGGAGATAGTAAGCCAGGAACTAACAACAAAAAAAAATTAAAACTAACAAAGAATGTAAACATAAACACACTTACATACTAATTAAAATAAGTAAATGTGCAATAAAAATAAAACAAATAAAATAAGTAAATAAAAACATTCTTAAATATATACAAATATACACAAATGCACTTATAATATTTCATTTATATTTATAAATAAGTAAAATATAATATAGTGGAATTAGTCAGACTGTAACGGACTATAGAAAGTATTTACGAATCAGACTTTTGAAAGAGTTTTTATTGCGCCCGTTTGTCACATCGTCGGGGAGGGCGTTCCAGAGCAGTATAGCCTGTACATTGAAATATCCGCTGAAGAAACCGGTGCTATGTTGTGGAAAATAATCTTGAGACTATTAGAAGAGCGAAGTACTCGATAATGAGACGGTAAAGAAAATGGAAGTTATCTTTAAGATATTCACAAACATTTTGATTTAGTATCAACGTAGCTAGAATATCAACTTAACACAAAGCTAAGTTAAAGTTATTGTGTAATTCACTTATTTTAGATTTATGCGTCATGCACATAAGAAAACAGCACTGCAATATTCAGATGAGAAATTATAAAAATAACTTAGTCTAAAGGTTCCAAAGGCCAAATATTTATTTGATACTTGTATTTTATTGCATGTGTTTTACTAAACTTTCCAATACTTCACCCTTTTAAATGAAGAAAAAAGAAAACGTCTACAGCAAATACGTTAATACAGAGCGCATATTCTAACTAGTATTCAAGTTAACTACTTTTTCCTCACTCGTATTCTCTTTGACATATTTTTATTCCTTTTGTGGTTTTTCATATGAATGCTTCAGTTCACATTCCTATTTACACATTCCTATTTAACTATAATAATTGTGTTATTACATAAAGGTATTTAAAAATAGGTTATATGTTTTATTTACTTATTTTTTAGGATTACCAACAAGGTTAACACAACTATTTTTTTAATAAAATTTTTTTTAAAAAAAAGGCATGTGAGACCTTACTTAAATGCAACCACGGAAAGCCAGTAGACACAGTCTAGTAAAGTTAAATGGATATTAATATTATTCAGATCTTTTGCTTATCTAAAGTAACACTATAATGAATTGTAAGAAACTAGAACTTGATAAAAATATTAGACAAAGAAAGATTAATAACAAAAATAAAGACAAATGAAATAATTAAGTAACCTACGATTTTCTTCTATACATTATTGTGTAATGCCGTCCGCATTTTAGTCCTAAGCTTAGAAATTTTAGTTGAAAGTATGTCCACGTTCACTTTTTTATGTTCCTCATTATATTTTCTAACCATTCTATTTAGAGGCGCATTTAATCCTATATTCATACGAGACATTTTGGTACAGAAAGGGACAAAACGAGATAATCTTACTGACTTAACTGGTGCTGAAAATTGCAGTCTTGAGAGTAAACATGGACAATCAATAACATTATTGACAATCTTGTATAGGGTAAAATGATCTGTAAGCTGCCTACGGGAGGAGAGAGGCAGAAGTTTAAAATGCTTTAGACGAGTGTTATAATTCGGTAATTTCTTTATAATACCACAGTCATACGAAAGGTGCCACAGAAAACGTTTCTGTATTCTTTCAATGCGTTTAACATAAACGTCATAGTGTGGATTCCACACTGAGCTACAGTACTCGAGCCCACTTCGAACTAGTGCGTTGTAAATCGAAATTTTACTTAAAACAAAACCGAATTTAAAATTTTTGTCGTTATTCACCTTTACGCATTCAGTCATCATCGACAAAAGGTATCTATTACGTTTACCGAAACTTACATTTCACACTAGCACACCGCTGATCGGCTGTTCACTTCTGCCATGGATCGGACCATCCTGTTGCCATTCCTTTTTCCAAACTCAACTGAAATATTAAAAAAATTATTAAGATTACCGTCGGAGCGTTACAATAATATTGCTTCCCATTCCACGTAACAAAAAATAAGCATCTTCGCAATCACATTTAGCCCTTAAAATAACTCAAATGTGACAGTATTATAACACACAGTTATCGATAACATAAAAAGCTTACTTATTCTATTTATATCTGTAAATAGATTTAGAAAACTACATAATTAAATATACTTCATAATTCAAATTACTTACTACATATTCTCCCTCGCATTCACTTAACATTTGAAAGACCACATAGTAGCACTTGAACTATCCTAGTCTCTCAACTCTACATTTCTAGTTATTATTTACCTTTGCAAAGTGTGCTTCGATGCAATCAAATATAGTACAAATCCAAACCTCCAATATGTATGTTATATGTGTTAATGTGAAGTATTTTGAAAATTATTCCATCATTCAAAAATATTTAATATTAAATACTATATATAAATATCGAGAGAGCTAATTATTTAACTCGTTACTAGCTGCACAATTTTATGTACACGTCGGTTTCACGAGTATCACTGAACTAACTTCCCATCCTAAGAACCGAATTTAGCAACAGACTAGTCACAGCAGTCCCGAAAGTAACCATCGGTGAACTACGTGTGTGCATGTTACATTTTACTAGGAACCACCGCTACTACCAAAAATGGAAATCGTAATAGAGCATGGTGTAAAGGTCTACGTCTACACGCGGTGAACCCTGCTGACAAAAGGACGAGGCTTTGATGACCGACTGATGGCGGAAAATCTATCAGGATGAGCCGAACCCAAATCCCACAAACTAGTGACCGGGAGCAGCATCTCTGGTGCGAGAGTATCGACACTGCGCTCCTAAGCAGAAATTAAGCTAAACACCCAGTCCACCTCGTGTACATATTTCCTGTCATTTGGCGTAAATCGCTTTTTAACTTTGCACTGACTAACAGCACTTAAATGTATGACATGAAATATTTGAAGTGCTGAAGGTTCTTTGAATATTAACCAAATCGCAGGACTTAGTACAATTTAAGAGCAGATATAAAATTGGACCTGTTCCAAAATAATAGTTATATTTTTGATTTATAGCAGAAGTTATCTTCGAGTATAGCTATATATAAAATACCTTTGGATTTTTTTTCACCACCCTCTCGACAACTATAAGTGGTACGTGTACTTCTGAAACCATGCGTGCGGTTGATGATACAATGTATCAAAACGTGTTACATAGATATGCAAGTACATTCAGATAACATATTACTACATTTTACAATTAATAAGAAGAAAACAAATACTTTTTTGGCTTTCTGAATCTGGAATCGGATTCGGACACGGTGGAATTTTAGTTTCTTTCGACCCTCTCGTAGTGGATAGTAATGTCCATAAATGAAACATGGTTAAGGCAAGAACTGCGCTCGCCTGCCTCTCCAGAGTACATGCTTGTACACAAACCGCGCCCGCGCACGCCTTGTTTTATACAAGAAATGATATCCACGCCCGTATGCTGTCCATATAACATCCAGGTACTCATTTTATTGAACAGCTGTTATGGTTCAGTGTCTACTAATGACCTACGGTATTTATCGCATACCGTCAACTATATTTTATGCGTATAGCATAGTATATAGCATAGTAATGGGTATATGAGTAAGCGTATAAATTGTATTTCTTCGATAATCATGCACCAATGATCTTATATAAAAGGGTATCCCTGATTACGCCAACTATTAAGAAGTTTATAAGGCTAAGAAATTAGGCTCACGCTAAATATATAAGAGACGATTACAAGGGAAATAAAAGTTATTATAACAAATTAAAAATACTGTTAATGCTGATTAACAGTCTATTTTAACTTTATTAATTATAATTCGAGAAGACATAAAAAACAGGTATTGCTCTCAATTCATTAATAAAAATTAAATTGTAAATTCTTTATTTACCTCAATTTCATGTCAAAATATGAAATCAAAACAAGGACAGGTAACTAAAATGTTAAAAAGAATATTTATTGGGGTATATCTATATATTCTCATCTGGTTGGGTTGTATATATAAATACATATTGATACAAATAAATACCATAATATAAATAATATTTTATAAATTATAAATATAGTAAAATTAAATAGATAATTAAAACCCAACCAGATGGAAGCCCCCGGCAGGGGAGACCAGACGGCCCCCTCGGCTTAGGAAGAAAGTGACAGAAACCGGCGGACAATGCGAGCAGTATCGAGTAGCACCGTCTTCTGAATTTGAGGTCGGAGCGGTCCGTCACGGCCGCGGAGCGGCCTCGGAGCAGCCACCTCAGATGTTCTGGGAGGCTGACTGGGATTAACCCATTCGCAGAAACGACGATCGGAATAATTTCGGTCGGCATACGACCCCCACATGTCGGTTACCTCGTGAGCCAGGTCCAGATATTTTGTCTTCTTGTCTGTTTCGGCTTTCTCGAGGTTCTCGTCATTTGGAATGGTGATGACCAAAAATATCTTCGACTGTGCCCGGTCCATCAACACGATGTCAGGCTTGTTTGGATGAATCGTCCTGTCCGTGATAATGGACGGGTCCCAATAGACCCTAGCGCGGTCATTTTATAACACGGCTTCCGGCGAGTATTTATAGAACAGCAGTCTCCAATCCACGAGGCAGTATTACAGAGCATGCTCCTGGTGTAGGATCCCTACTAGGTTGTGTCTGTGTAGATACTCAGAGTTAGAAAGCGCTGAACAACCGGAGATGACATGCCGAAGCGACTCCTGGGACGGCAACAGGCTCGACAGATGTCGACGGTGCCATCCCTTAGGAAGTATCTCCGATAGTTGTACGTCTTAATAACCTGATCCTGTATCGCACTGACAAACCTAAAGTACGCTCGCAATGCGTTCATATTCTAGAGCTGTCCATCGCATGCGCCGTACTCCACCAGCGGCGGGTGCCGATTGCTGGATCCTGAAAGACCCTGCTGACACCAAGCCAACTGTTGGGGATAATGGATGCGAGGTGCTACAAGTTGGTCGAGCAACTCCGCGCGCAGGCGGTCCGGTGCCAACTCCATACGTGTCCTGGCGCTCCTAGGCAGTGGCCCTATGCGCATATTTGTAATTTCCATCATCAAATTAATAATTATTGTTGTTATCTATTCGGTTACGTTTTAATTTGTTTTATTAATAATCCTTTTTCAGATCGACAGACAAATTACTCTACTACTTCTTATGTATCTTTGATTTTCTTTTATTATATACATATACACTATGTATTAAAATGAACACGCAATGCCAAGGCGGCGAGCCTTGCCAACGAGGAGACCCAACTCCATTTAGTGCTTCATGAACTTAAGACACACAAGGAGCAGTGTGTGCAAAAATAAAGGGAGGACAATGAATGGAAATAAAAGAAGTAGTTAATAAAAACATGCATATAAAAGCAGATGTAATTAAGATAAAGGAAATGACTTTGACCAATGTTGAGAGGAATATGAGACAGCCCTCAAACTTACTTTTGCATTACAATTACAGTTACATGAGATTAGGAAAGAAATCAAACAACTAACTACTAATATATATATATGTATAGATCACTTAAAGACCTCCCAGACTTAGAGCCTTTTCAATGAACTGATAGAATGTAAAACCATGCAGGCATTATCTAGTAAATCCGTCCATATCGATTGACTTGACTGGTGATGACTCCATTACATCGAGAATAGCAGGATGAATTACGTGCAGCAAGAATTAATGTAAAAAAAATTACCAAGATGTATGTAAAATAAAAAAATACATTAATAAAGTACAGAAATTATTTAAAAGTAAAAATCGTGCTAAAAATTATATTATTTTTCTATAGAAAATAGGGGCAAATGAACATGCGGCTCACCTAATGGTAAGTGATTACCGACGCCCTAATGACCACCAGAGGAGTTGAAGGTCTGTCGCCAGCCATCAATGATCTTTACAGAGAGGGAAAAGTAGGGGAGGGGGGATTTTTGTACACATTGGAAAAAGCTTATTTAAATATATATTCTATAAATAAAGCACTAAGTATAAAGTCGCAGTGACAAGTATTATTAATATTAATAAATATTTTAACTATGATACTCGTATACTACAAGTTTGCAAACAACATACAGTCAAAGTCATCATTAAAGATAATTTAAGTTATAATCTAACATAATAAAAACGGTGAATATAAGCTTAAATCTAAAAGTCTCTAAAAGTTAAGAGAGCAATAAGTATCCTTTAACTCTATCTAAGTTCCATACTTTTTTTACATAACTGAGTGCTTAGCTCAGTTCACTGATGTCTCCAGCTTAAGGGGACCGAAGTTAAAGCACAAAACTTATAAGAATCGTTAAACTTGCATTTGGAATATAGAACACAATGAAAGTGAATTTATTATTCTATCTCTGTCTGCTAACGGTTTTTCAAGTACTACAATAACTGTACTATCTACTATCAATATCACATCACGTTTTATTTAAATAATATGTGGATTATTTGGATTGATTTTCCGCCGTCTCGTTTGTTAACTAAATGAATCTCTGCCAAACGAATGATGCATTAAGTGCAGGTGAGGTTGGCATTTGGAGAAAATATTATTATCCCCTTGACATTCCAAGATACTGAATGATGTCGAAAAATCTATCCGAATTAGCCGAACTCAAATCTAACAGACTAATGATGGGTGTCAGCATGTCAGCACTACACACACACACACTAGCTCTACGCTGTCCAACCCCCTTGATTATGAGCAACCCTATCAAGGTATGTTCAGTAGTGGACTTAAATATGATTATGAAAAAGAAGACGATATGAAATATTACTGAAAACTAGAGCAGTAAGAATTCAAACAGTGGCAAAAGAGGCCTTAATGCGGCCGTACAAAAACGGAATATTCCAAATTTCTTTTTTATTTGGACTACAATTTACAATGTGAACACTTGAAAATACACGAATCGATCGCAGCTATTGCTAACAGTACTTAACAGTATCAGTACTGAATTTTACAAAAATATATTTATTGTAAGTACATGTACACATACAATAAAAATTATATAAAACTTCAGGTTTTTTTAAAGCTCATGGTCGCTTAAATCTCTTCCCGAACTACTTGAAAATGTAAACATAGATACAAAAGTTCTGCCTCGATATCAAAATAACTGCTTTTTCTTGTTTATGAACAGACAAATAAAATAATTGTTTATCTGCGTGTGTTTCCCCGGGCTAACGCGCACCGCGCATGTAGTTGCGGGTACAACTAAAATTATGAGAATTATTACTGCCGTAAATATATTGGCACTCTCTCCTCTTCTCGGCTCATATGCGATGCGCATAAATTACCAATTATAAGTTTTTTGTACAAATCTACAAAGTTAGCTATTGAAAGTCACTCGTGTATCTGCATATACGAGCCCTTAAAAGTTTTTAAAGATGTTTCAGTGATTTATGTAAATGTAACAAAGATTCGGCTGCTAATAGCTGCGTTTATTATTAACAACGATATCGTCTAGTCATGGATGTGTATTCTATGACTGGTCAATATAATTAGACTATTACTTTCGGCTTATGAGTTTTCGTTATAACTAATTCATATATTTTTTTATCTTCGACCACGTTTTTTTCACATGTTATTTAGATTATTTCAGACTTCTGAAAAATAAACACCATTCATAAAGTGTAACAAAATAATGCTGCTTCTTTGTTTTGATATAATAAATTGAAAGCGCTGCAGCAGCTAAATAAAAAACTTTGAACGCTTATAATATTAATCATAAAAATTAAAACAAAACGCCCGAAAGAAATTGAAGTAATAAACATTTAAAACAGAAGAAAAACATCAACTGGAATTAATTCATAAAAATAAAATGTATTCAGAAACCTTCTCATATTTTAATGAGCTCATTTTGAATAAAACTTTAATGGTGAACGCCAGGTCTTGTTATTCAGATTTCATGCACGAGATACACGCGTATATTCGACTAATTAAAAACGTGTACTTGTAGAACTATATAACATTATAAAAGGTTATGTTTTGACAATGAATGATCTGAAATGAAAAAATTAAATGAAGAGATCTTCTCTTTAGTTATTTCTGCCCAAACTGAATAAAGGAATATTGACCGCGAATATTTTTATACAGAAACAGAATATTAACATTACTGTAAACCAAACCTTAAATAGGCTACTTAAAAGTACGCTATTATAAATGCTATTATATACGTAACTTGCACACGAATGTACATAAGATTTCGGTATGGAAAGTGCCTATAACATTTTATAAAATACATTCATTATGACACATTTAAGTTTCAAAGTCATAAATCTGAAATTATAATTGCTCTAAGTGCTCTAATTTTATACTTGGCTATGAAACACGTGCGTAAAAAAGCAGCATAATGCTGCTGTTTTGTATGGCAAGAGATTGAATTGGAGACTTATTTACTGGTAAACAAGCATTCCAACCTGTCAACCTGTACCTGTAACCCCGCATCTTAATCATTTATATTCTAGGACAGATACAATCGGTTGCAGCGACCACTTACCATCAAGTGGATAGTTTGTTCATTAGTTAACCTAATATGAATAAAAAAAAACCTAATAAATGAAGATATTTTCTTAACTATTAACTTCTTAAATTTGTTCCTCGTTTATTAACTCGCTTGATTTAAAAAAGCTCATTAAAAGTGGTATGCACTATTATTCAGTATTCCATACCCGGTACCCGAACAAAATTACTTAATTAACTTGCATGTAATGAAGTTATTAAAATGAGTGACGATTAAAAGCACAACGTACGAAGTAACTTCGTAAAGTTAATTGAATTTATGTATCAAAATTATAATAAGCAAGTAATTACTTAACTTTTAAAAATAAACTATAACTCCACCATCAACATTATACGAATGTATGCCTGCATTATCACCATACTGCTCAACTCTAATAACTATCTGCATACTAATTAAATTTTGAAAAAACTTTGCATGCTACGTTTAATCACGCGTGGATCTAGGTTCTTGCTCCGATAGGGTCAATTCTCGATCCGGTGAGATAGGTAATTTTTTTTAAGTTTTCGTTTTTCCCTTGGTCGTCTCCTACGATACCCACGGGATCTAAGGAGCGACAGATTCTTGCGCCGCCACTGAGCGGTAGAAAATTAGCACGTTCTTTGCTCAGATTCCTTCATTAAGCTAGGTAAAGAAAACATTTTAATATAATTTTCTTCTTCTTTTTTTAAACGTAATAATCCTGCTAATGGATTAGACAAATTTATAAGGTACCAACAAAAGCCAATGGAAAGAAATTATTCTGACGCTCTTTCAGAAGAAGCTTTTACCCATTTTCCTTAATGTCTTTTGTACAAATAGTACTAGTGGGAAAGGGAGTCTTATTGTCGCAATTTTTTTATTTTTTCTCTTAGAAGAACGTTATGTAGTACTAAATTTTCCTGCTACTAAATACTAAATTGCAACCAAACAAACATTTTCATATTGAGAAGTCACCATAGGTTAACTAGTAATCTTTTTTTTATGAGATCAAACGAGCAAGCGGTTCATCTGGCGGTAGGCAATTACCGACGCCCACGTACATATGCACCACCAGAGGAGTTGTAGGTGCGTTGCAGGCCTTAAGGGATATTTGGGGATGGGGTAGGGGCAGGGTAGGGGCGGGTGAGGATTCAAGTATGCCTACGGTTACCTCACTCACTAAACGGAAGGCAGAAGCACCAAGTGCGTCTACTTCACGCCGCTATTCCGAGAGGTCGTGGTACTAACCCATGTCGAGCCAACGTCGAACGACAGCAGCAAAAGTCGCCGCTTGGCCTATGTAACACATATGATATATAAAATCTACTTCTATGATAATATTCCAGTTACTACACTAATTTTAATTTTGAATATTTTTTGCTTACGAACCCACCTTCAAAGGATGGTGTAGGCAAATATTACTCCATGACATAAAATATAAAAATAATAAAGAAATAAATAAAGACCAGCTTGGGTTGGCGACTCTTGCTGATAAATTAGAAGAAAAATATACAACTTCATTAAATCAAATAATTTATTTCGAAATAAGAAATACAAATCTCACTTCTAAAACGAATTTTTTTTACGACCTAGCAACGTAGGGAACGTTAAACTAACGGAGAAAAAACAGAAAAACAAACTCCACATGTCTTGAACAAACAGCAAAAAAACTCTTTTTGGTCATTTATTTATTACCCTTTTCACGTATGATACAAAATGAAATTATTATTTTAGAAACTGCTTGGTAGCGATCAAGTCTTTCCCAGAGTTTATTACCATTCATACATTCCTTAATATTATAATAACCTTATTTAAACAACATTTGTTAAATGAAGTTTTTAAACCTGTTGACACGAAGACTGTACATTTACTAAGATTTTGTTGTAGAAACGTTGACATTGCCTGATGAATGAGGCACTGACGCTATTGAGACGAGTAACTGACATTACACGTATAATGAGCACGTTAATGTGCTCCTTGTATTGTGATATTACGAGTATGTAAATCACTTTTCACTTTCTTTAAATGTTTAATACCCATACTCGAGTATGGGTATTAAACATCAAGGACACGATCAAGGAAAAATTTCAATAGAGCTACGATCTTCCCTCCCTCTACGCGTCTAAAATACCCAGAACAATAGAAAAATAACGTTAGGGATACAAGAATATGTAATAATTCGATTTTTAGTGTATTGAAACACGGTACACATAAATGTTGTAGAATGTTGCCGAGCGCGAAGCCTATCACGAAAAGCGACGTGTAATACGATTTTCAATCATAATTATGCGAACAACTCGTCACCGTGCATGGAATATAAACGCGTCAATTTATGTACGACACATTAAAGGTACAGAATTAACCGTTGTCAGAAATTCATTGACTTATAAATGTGCATAATTATTTTAAACCTAATGACTCAATGTATAGATATAGTGTATAATAACATGTTTTCACCACGCTCTCACAGTAGCTAATACAAATGCTCATGAAATGCTACATATTTATTTGTATGGTTATTATAGATATGATATATAAAATAAAGTTTTTTAACGAGAAGCATATAGCTTCTCATCACGAGCGAGCACAAGCAACTTTTTTATAATAAAACGAACTTAACCGTTTTATTCACTAGAATATGAAATACGTATATAATTCCGTTCGCATATAGAAGTTTACATAAATAACCATAAATATATTTTGTTTATTTAATGGAAGTATTTCCCCTCAATATCTTTAAATTTCTGCTATCATGAGGGAAGATTATTTATGACTGTATGATAGAACTCTGGTGATCTGGTCTACAAAGTTTTTTGTACCGCCTCTTAGGAAGTTAGAAGTTTATTCTATGGACCATTTTTTTCTTACAGACTAATAATAATACTAAACTAGTCAGTGGAAGTCGGACGTGAGAAAGAACATATTTACTAGAGCGTAACGAATTTAGTAACTTCTTAATTAGTCAACAGTAAATTTTGAAAGGAGTTAAGGAAATCAAATATGAAACCGACTAATTAAAAATATTCATTCCATCATGTTTACGAAATTTCTGTAAAGAAGTTATCAACGTCCGCATATAAATACATATAGCCACAGATGAATGAGTTATGTACCCATACGTATAGTTCTGTCAAGTGTAGTCATGTGATCTTAGGCCAAATACTGGACGTGTGTCTGACTGTTATTTTGCCTGATATCTTACAATGTCCTGTCACTCCTGCCACAGCTACCACTCTCTTGCGGTGTGCTATCTTGCATCCAGACCACACAACTAGGTAACAATCGCGTAAAACGCGCTCTTCGTCACTATTTCACATGAATTTTGGGGTTGGAGTTGGAGGAGATGGAGTTGGGGGTACTTTTATACTTTACTTCACTTGCATCAAAATTACTCTTAACTGTGTCATAACAAAAGAATTTCTTTTGTTACAAAATGTCATAAGTTAATGTTACTGCCAAAGTTATCAATTACGATGACGATACCATCGTCCACTGTAACGTAATATTTTGGGCACTGTAAGCGATTATACAATTAAATATTAAAAAATTAAAAATAATACCATAGCCAGTTAAAAATTTGCATTTCAAAAATATTCTTTGCTTTTCTAATTTCTGCTTGCTTCAGCTCATACGCAATGCACATAAATTTCCACTTCAAAGTGTTTTCCGCAAAAGTACAAAGTTATCTATTGTACGCCACTCGTGCATAGTTAATTAACAGTGAGCTCTTAAAACTGCGAGTGATTTTCGAAATGAAGTTACATTGTTAAAATTTTGCATTTTCTGAACATGAGTTTGAAGTAACTAGTCAGTAAACACGAAATTAAACTTTTCAATGAAAGTTTCTCCACTCTTTGAATACAAACTGTTTGTGTAAAAAGTTGCTACATGCATTAAAATTTTAATTATAAGTATGAAAACGTATTAAATAATTTTGCCATTTTGCATCAAATTTAAAAATATAACATGAGCTTTGAAGAAAAGTTGTAAAGAATATAAAAAATACGGGAAAACCCAAAAACATACCGATATCAAAGCCCGCTAGTTATCTCCGTGATCCAAAATTTCTACGTTAACACATGCATGAATATGTAAAGGTTAATTTGAATTCTGGCAGAAACGCACGCCACGGTCTAAAAGTTTCAAAATATACCACATTCGAGCGGCCTTTTTAATTTTCTTTCAAATTGCGTGGTTTTATAAACTGCGCGTTTGAAAGCCTTTGCTATTCTTTACGAACCGCATTTTAAAAAATATTTTTAAAAACAGGACATTCATCAACCCGAAACACTCTTAAACTTTAATAAATTATTGGCGTGTGCAGTGTGGTGGCGGAGTGAGAGTTTGTATCACTCTCTCTTTCTCACTCTCTCTCATCATTGCCTTTGAGGAATGCTATAAAAATCTCACGGCTTTCGACAGATGTCGGAATAGTCATCTCAAATATGCGAGACCTTAATTATTCAATGACGGTCAACTTTCAAGTCAGCACGCGCATCACGCTTGGCTAGCGAGGCGATTATGAGATTTCTCCCAATGCGAGCGACCGATGTCCAGCAGAGGACTGATTACAAACTACAGGTTTAAAACAGCTTGCCGTTTGCTAAACTAATTTTACGTGCCCCTAATAGATTTCAAAAAGCATCCGAACCGATAATTAAATCCACCGACGGCGCCGTGTGGAAGCGGGAAGGTTACTTGCTAAATTAGAGTATTTTAATGGTATGTACTGACTAAGTACTACGTCTGTTATGTAAGTTGAAACAAAACAGATTAGTAGTGAAGTTTTCGTTGAATTACTTTACAGGTATGCAATACATCTTACCTATGTGCGACTTAGAATTATTAATTCCTAATAAATATTCCTCACCGTTAGCTGTAAGTAAATCTAATAATTTACTTAATCTTTCTTTTATTAATCATGAAGTGTTACCACATTCAAAATAGTGTTCCCCATTGTTATAGTCGTAAATTTTTATAAGGGGTTTTGGGGAATTTTTAAAAGTACCTGAATTTTTTTCGGTTGTAGGTCAAGACCTTAGCAGATAATGTGGTATTGTTATTACTAATATGCTTATATTCATATAAAGTCCTCGGGACGGTCTCCGTCTGTGTGTGAGAAGAAACTTTGCTTTCTCTTTCTACTGCTTTCTTTCTCTTAAGTACTTTACAGCCACTCGACTTGCAATGGTTCGCATAATGACCAGAACGTAAACAATTATAATAGACCTTAAATTGTGGTAATAATTCTTAACGTTGATCACAAGAAGGCCCTAACTTTATTAGATTATTAAGAACAATGATTTAGACTGTACCCATCGTCTAAAATTTATAAAAACGGCATTATACAAAAATTATTTAAATTTGTAAAATATGTACAGATTTCTCGTATATCGAAATTTCTCGGTCCCTCGGTCTCGTTATCGATGCGCATATTATATTATCATGTAGGACAACTTTATCGACAAAATTGGAAGTTACTTTTGACTGGTGAATACATGTTTATCAATGAACTCATAATTCAGCCATAACTTTTAAGTTTAATTATTTTTATATAATAATCAGGCTTTACAAGCAAATACATGATTAATATCACACCCGGTGAAACTACTAGGACGTAGCACATTAGCGCAGTAGTAACTTATTAAATCTTCTCTTGAAGACACCCACGTCGATTTCGGACATTTCGTAAGAATGGAAGGATAACAACAATGTATCACGACCGCGTGGCTCAGTGGGTAGCGTACCTGACTGCTGAAACATGTTCGAATCACAGCTGAAGTCAATATTTGTGTAACACGCAAATTATTATATTCAGGTCTGCCTGTGTTGTCGCGTTAGAATGAGACAATTCTGCTAGGTATATAAAGATGCTTTAAGATAAATATTTGTAATGATTAATTCATTATAACATTTTACTACGACACATTATTTTTGTCTAATACTCGTATTTACTACCAGTATAAACTTTAAGCACTTGAGCTAAACTTAGTTAATCTTCTTAGTACGATGACTTACGATGCCGGTAAGGATGCCTAACAGCTAGCATATTTACAACACTATACAATACTAACTCACGCTTGTAATCCCTAATGGAATAGGCAGGTGTGCCAATATTACCAACGGTCGTAAGAGATATTTTACGTTGACTATTGGAACCGGGAGCCTCTGGTCACGCTTGGCAAAGGTGTTGCGATGGCAGGACAAGACATTTCGCCCCTTAGATGCTGCTATTTAGGTCTGACATATGAGCCCTTCTTAAGTCATCCCTTTCCCCAAATCAAACCTCATCTGCACGTGATGTACCCTGCTAACTAACAAACTGCTCTGGAGACCGAATAATGCCGGAATATCCATCCCAATTTGCCCAAACACTAGGGATAGAAGTAATATAACTAATGCACGGGTACCGAATGCGCTCACCTTCCCATAAAAAAAACTCACTTGTCTAGTTTGGTGAAGATGTCCTTCCGTGATGTATATGTCGCCTTTTGCTGGTGCTATCTTGGAGAGACCTATTTTCTACAGTGGACTGACATATAATGATGCAATATTAGTAGTACAAAAGATTAAAGATTTTTCTGGTATTTATAGAAGTCGACATTTATGGCAACCGCGGGATGAGATACGTGTCGTAAATAGGGATGATACAATCCTTTCATTTCGACAAACGTGGATATAACTAAAAGAGACTTATTTTAATAGGAGGGGTTGCCCATTAGGATTCCCTTTATGGCAGAGACTGGTAAATTTTACAGATCTTATATAAATAAATAATTAAGCACACAGAATAAAAACAAAACGTAATATATTTTTAAGTTTACAAAATAAGTAAAATGAGAAGGACTCACACACAAATACTCCGTTTGTGTGTGTGCGTGCCTGCGTGTGAGCGTGTGTATAAATGGCCTTAGCGACACTCCCACAATTTAGTACAGACCGACAAACCGACCCAGTTTCGGTTAACACTACTCAAGCACACACTGTACATACAGTTCGGAATAGAAACATTTACACAATCCCCCGCCGACGCATAAGAGCGTATCGTGCTAACAAAACACCCGCGTACACACCGTACACCCGGGATTCAGGGCGGCCTTTACCGCCCATTTCTATCGAAACACCTCGACCGTCCGAGTCGAGACCCGAACCTCCCTCGGACGGTCCATAGATAGCTTACCACAAAGAGGTAAGCAGTAGATGTACTCTTGCACATCTACTTAAAGCATAAACGCCTGCGGCCTCAAGGACGCAAGCGCTAACCTATGAAGCTGTAAAAGCCAAAACGGCTAACAGCAATAACTTCATCGAATACATATATACATATGCCACAATTTAGTCCTATAGTGGAACGGATAATGGGTTTTATGTATCTCTCCATAGTTTTATGATATGTTGTTGTTTATTGTTAGCCACCATGTTTTTAATTTGCGGCACTGAAATTGCTTGATAATGTACCAACTGAACCCAGCCAGGCTTCGCAGAGGCTTAACATAAAATTTGCATAATGCAACCAAGACACATAAGAAAAAAAAATCGCTTCATTGACGGCCTGCTAGAACGTAGTAACTTTTTTTTTTTGCGATTATTCTATTACAAGCTTTTTTTAATAATTTGATGCTATTCGTTAGTAGTGTCAGCAGCATTTCATTAAAGAGACGTTATTGGATATTTGTGCTTTCTTTATTCAAATGAATAATGTTATGTTAAATTAATGTTACGACTGCGAACATTGCAACGCTAAAAATCAATAACAGAATTTTGCATCAACAAGTTTTGAGCAATTATGTTCTACGTAAATAACTCTGTTACTTCATAAAACGGTACCTATACGATGTTACATTAGTTTAACCTGCTCACTTAATTATAATGATAATTAGGTAGGAGCAAACTTAGTAGATAAACGGAACCGGATCAAGCCAATGTAGAGATAGATGTTAATTAGCACTTCATGTTCCACGTTTCAGTAAAAGAACATTCCTTTAATAACGCAAATATCGCAGAACGCCCAAGAAAACGTTCAACAAGCTTCATTTACATTTGTGCAAAATATGAATTATTTGCAGTTCCGAGTTTACTTCTTGTTTGAACCTCATTCATAAAGTACTCGTAAAAATGCTGCTTTTTTTTTCTGGAGAAATTTAAAATTATCTACGATCTTACGTGCATTCCCAGTATATTTTTAAGTAAAAGTAAAAAATATAAAGTAATAGCCTGTAAATGCCCCCTTATTGGGCAAAGCCTCCTCTCAAGATCTAAGACTCTAGGGGTCTAGAGTCGATAAAAGGCTCCAGAGTTAAGTCGGCGGACGATACACGAAATTTATAGTTTCTTATTTCTCAGACGTGCAGTTCATTCCATATATTATGTTGTATTATTTCTCAGTACGTTTTCTTTAAATAAATAATGAATATGAAAAAGAGTAATTTTACGAGTACTTCAACATTCTGGTCGGTAAACAGTCAGGTTTTACGAACCTTTCTTACGGCTTCATTTCATTATGTTTAACCTACTCCGTTTTATAATGGCCTGGAATGCAGAGCTACATTATTGCTTCCTATACAATTATTATAACGTAGTTGACTTTGTACCGTATTCAGTACTTAAAAAAAGATAGCAATAAGAATTATTATATTATATCTATATTAGGATTGTATAAACCTCTTAAACACGTCAAAATTTACACTGGTGTTAAAAAACAGTGTTTTTTTTTACGGTAAGTAATCGTGTTTATATTGGAATGTAAGGCCGCCTATACACTTGTAAGTTTTTTCTGTAAAATGTATGTAAGTATCTTAAGTCTGCGTTAATACTTAAAATAGAATTACAGTAAATAATGCTTTAGTAATATTTTGTAAGTTTATCTTGCTGGCATATTACGCTGACATATTTATCAAATTCAGAATCGACGGCGAGACGCCGTTAAATTAAATCTGCTGCTGCATATATTTCGTTGAATAAAAAAATGTTCAACTAACCTCTATTCTGGTTTCATTTGCATTTTGTACTATATGCAAATTTGACGTGATTCACATTTAGTGGGACGAAACGATTATTAACTTTGAGTGCGATAATTAAGTTATTATTATTTGTAGTTAGCAGCAATATTTAGTCATAAATATCATCATCATCATTTCAGCCTGTCACCAGTCCACTGCTGAACATAGGCCTCCTCCAAAGATTGCCAAACCTCTCATCATGGTGGGTTCGCCTTAGTTGCCACGCCTGGCGAGCGAGTTGGCAACCGCAGTTTTTTTTAATGCAGGAAGATGCGGCTGCCCATCTACTAATATAAATTTTTCCTTCTGTCGACTTTTACGGCACCCTCGGGACGAGATGGGATGGCAGATTCTTTAATACCGCTACCACACGGTAGTATTGTACAGATGTTAGACTTTTTAGCATTATTCGCCTTTTACAACAGCCACACGGAAACCGAGAGCCAACAGTCTTAAATATGTCGGAGCTAAATAATGCAGACAAATAACGGACAGCAGTGTCTAAGGGATGTATGGTCCTGCCATCGGTGATCCGCTTGTCAATTAAGAAAAAATCTCACTATTTTAATTACCTAAGAGTAATTTAGTAGGTGGTAGGGTGTAAGAAGGAATATTCAATCATTTTCTCCAAATGCAAACCTCATCTGTACGTTATGTGTTCTGCTAAATAACAAACGAGGATCTGTCGACTGACGGTTTACATTATATGATAAATTTGGTCATTTGTCGTATAATGTAAACCGTCTTGAATAATTGTCCTTAGAAGCTGCTTCATACAAAGACTTCAAACCATGTATGAGATTCGTACATTCACGCAGCTAACATTTATTTTAACTTAATATTTTGTCTTTATAGATAAAAACAAGAGATCTTACATAGTTGCCTGCCGTACTTTCTAAAGCCGTGTTAAAAATAAATACATTCACTTTAACGTTCAAAGTGGATGTATAATGCAAAATAAGTGTCGGTACCAGCGAAACTTTCACCACATAATTCTCTGGTTTGAATAATTCAGTCATCCTAAAATGTGCTTTTAGCGAGCCCCTCATCGCTCGTTCGAGTAGTGGCTGCGCGAAGGGTGTCATAATTACTCTTAGCTGTATCCTCACTAACGGTAAAATACTACATTGTTTCTGATTCTCTGGTATTACTAAGTAGAGATTTCTTATACATTTGAAGTATGTCAGTATGTCAGTAATGTTAGTTTAACACTAAGTAAAAGTTTAAAAGTAAGTACGAGATAAAAATTACTACTACTTTTTATTCATACAATTATTTTTTACTTTATGATACGTATAAAAATCCCTAAATCAATGTACCTTGCAGTTTCATAAAGATCTTGGTATATTTTAAAGTAATTTTTATTAAATTTATTAAAAGAAAAGAAAAATACAATATAAAGTTCAATCCTGCTTATAACTTCACACTTCCGGCTTCTGAAGGACAACAAGTATCGGTTTTCCATCCGCTTTCAGAAGCTTAGTTGTAATTCCGCCTTCACATGGCGTTTTGCAGACTTCAGCTATTTGAGAGCTATCCTAATCTCGCTCAGACTTCTATCCATGATGTCATCGGAATAGTGTCAGTTGAGCTTGACTCTTGGGCCGTTATTCACACTATTGTACGGTTATGTATAAGACATAACAGGTTTTACAGCGCAAATTACATAACTATGATTGCAGCGTAAACAGAGAACCGTTATATGTTAGTTTCTTGGACGATTATACATCCACAAAAATATTTTTGGACCAATATTTATCCAAAATTCATATCAAAATCAAAAACTTTTTCATCGCCATAGGAACACAAATTTCACTGGTCAAAATCATAATTTTTTAAATGTATCTTTTCGTAATGAGGTTCCTTCTAAATATTATTAAAATATGTACTTTGTTATTTTTATTTAAGTTGGCTAGATTGGAGATAATATGTAGAAGATGGGACAAATTAAGAGTACCCATAATCGATGAGCACGTATGATGCGTAGATTATGCGTAGTATATTCTTCATTTACATACATTTACATACATAAATGTATAGATGTGAAAGAGGCAAGAGAGAGGTAACAGGGTCATACCAAATTGAAGACTGTAGTTTCTGCCTATCTCTTTAGATGACAGGCGTGAGAGTTTATGTTTATGATACATGTTTTAGACTTACTTGTTGGTAGATCGCCTATCTACCAACAAGTAAGTATTCATCATAGTCGGATTTGTGTGAAATAACTTCAACGAACCGTAAAAATATAGGCCATATTCGTAAAAGGTTTTATACTCAGTACTGAGTGATTCAGTTCGTTCGTGCATGTGGAATTTTTAACGTCCAGTCATGAAAATAAAAAATACGTATTCATCTAACAGCGGCATAAACGAAAAAGTCTGAATTCAGCGTCAAAACTCATTTGACAAACGTAAATCTTTTAGTTCCTACATAATTACCTTGATTACTACCTCGCTTTAATAAAATAAAAATTACACTTAAATTTGCGATTGTAGTCACTTGGTGAAACTTCATCTTCATCATCATCATCATCATCATTTCAGCCTATCAGAAGTCCACTGCTGAACTTCATCTTATTGACAATTATTCTTACGTCATATACTAGTTTCAGAACACTTTTTATTTATTTATTTATGTAACTAACCGACCGGTTTTGCCTTACGGTGTCTTCAGGGTATTCAATTATAATCAAAATATATGTTGTTGCTCATGCATTTCAGTCGTTACCTTTCGCCATTTTCTTTTACTAACTTTTGGTGTTTCATGTCCAAAAATTAGCAAATAAGAATCTAGAATGTAGCTTTAAAATATTCCATAATTAAATTTTATGTTAACTTCTTCCCTAATACTAAAGAACGAGCGGTAGAGAAATGTGTATATACATGATTATTACAAATAAAGGCTGTGCTACGGACGTGGTCGAGGGTATTTTGTGTGGGACTACATTAACGTTATACTTAAGACATCAAACTAATAATTTCACAAAAAATATAACAAATTAAAAATATGAAATATATAAATAAAATAAATTATAAGAACTAAATCTCACAAATATTACATTACACAGAATTTGCGGTTTGCAGAGGAGGAATAGACGCTATACACGTTGTCACGCTAAAAGAAACATCAATTTATCGCTTTTTATTTTCGCACCGCTTAATTTCAGTATGTAACAAAAACCATTCAATATTTTACCTCGAATGCATAAATAAACTTAAGCATGATTTAAAACGACCCCACTCTACGCTCTTCAACGTCCTCGTGACGCCGTAACTAATTGCATATGTACGAATGGAGTACAATGGGTAATTTCATACTTTCCAGTGTAGTACTCTTGAATAGAAATGTATGTAAATCGTATTTCAGGTACTTCCCGCAGATATGTTACATTTGCATAAAGTACCTAATACCGGTAAATTCCAGTAGCTGCAAACATAATATTATACTGCACATATACATCTACATGGGAATGCTATCGCTTTAAACCTTCATATTATGTACGATGAATATAAGTGTTTGTACCTGAGTCATGGATTATTTGATTATTTATCTACATAGATTCTTAACTTACCTTTCCATCATCCAGTTACCATGACGCTCAGAAGCCTAATTTGGAACTAGATGACTAGAAGAATGTTTGAATATTTTTTTAAATCCAAATTTATCCAAAAATGCTTTTAATCTTTCGGGCCACTAATCTATAGATTTGTGCACTGTCACAATGGCGAATAAAACCACTACTAACTTTAAAGATTTCTTGAAAGACTCAATGTCGGAGTAACGTTTTGAGCATATCTCTCGTACCACAATTTGTAGTCCAACGAAGTGACATCCGAACGGGACGAAGACCAGTCTCCAGCTCATGGGAGCAGCAGCAGAGTTTTGCTGGAAAGTCTAGGGGAGATTTCTGACATGTGTATAATTGAGACGCTTGACTACACGATCCAAGACCGCCTCTTGATAAACTTTGGCCGCACTCTTTACTCCCTTTCCACAAAAATTAAGCTTCGTGACCTTGGTTTCGGTGGTTTTATGGCTCACTAAACCATTATTAATGCAGGATAATGAGCACGTATTACTTTTCCTAGTCGTAAGGATTCTTTGGAGCCGTGAGCTTGCACTTTGTCATTTTTCCTGTTGTAGCACTAGTCAGTTATCAAATGTTTTTCATCTGTAAAGAGCACATTTCTGTGTCTTCCACCAACGTATCGGGATAGCAAGCCTTTTGATTACTCTACTCTCTTAAGTTGCAGAGACTGATTTAGGGCATGTCCTGTGTATCGACGGCACTTAACTTCAAGTCTTGTTTAATAATAGAGATAGTAAGAATCTTCATTTCACGGGGGTTTCAACGAATGTGAGCTTTGACAAGTTTCACAGCCCGTCTGGACCTAACGGCACGGTGTCGCTCTGATGTTTTATGGTTTTCGACAGAAGAATTCTTCGTGTACCTGTCATTAGTACGGTGACCAAACATACGGCCTAGCTTTTGATGCATGTTAAAAATCAGTCATTTTGGCGGGACCCGTCAGTCACTTTAAAGATGCTAATGATAACCCACTTATATAATAAATATACATAATACATAATAAATAATAATTTTACATAATAAACGCACTACTGTAAAGAATAAAAAAATAACTTTTTAAATTAGAACATTATTTATAGGATATCTTATCCATCGAAAAGTTGCATCTGATAAAAACAAAATTAGAGTTCACTTTCTTTTTTTTTTTTTACATGTTTTATGGGGCCAAAAAATACAAAGTTTACCTGATAGTAAGAGCCTGAGAGAGACACCTGCATCTATCCACAATTGAAGCTTTGCCTTCTCCGGCTCTGTCTTATGCAGTCATGTGGTATGTAACCAATGTATGTTTGATATAATATCATTAATTTATTTATGTTATTTATCCGGGATATTATTGGAGCTTTCTCTTAACAGTTACTAAATTCAATAAAATTTTCATTATCGCTTAAAGTTGTGTATCCGCCTGTTGTAAAGCTTACTTTAACGTGTTAACAATAACTCATGACGTATCGCAACAATGTAATTTCTATTGTTATGATATACTAGGGGTTTAAATACATTGATATGAGGCGTACTACTGATAACGACATAAAAAAATAATGTCTTGACAACAACACACAAAATGTGAACAATAATCGCGATGGATACCGAACTCCTTTTAATTATTATATGTTTAAAATCTGAGCTTTCATTCGCAAAAACTAGACTAAATTAATTAACTCTAAATCCTTTTATAATAAATGTTGCTGCACTACTATGTTTAATAGTACTTTTGAAACGCGCGTCCGCTAAGCGGTTAACTGGAAAGTTAAATGGTCTATGCTTTATGGCCCATGGTTCCGATACGAATAGCTGAACATTTTGACCATATATTCTGCAGTTTAATTCGATTAAATCATTGTATAATGTGTCCAATAAATTGGCATCTTCATTGTACAGTAGGTGGTTAAATTATTATACTTATACATACCAAGACAATCAAGACTTTGTTTTAAGGTTTAGGTTGACGAGGTTCAACAACAAGTTGAACCTCGTCAATGTTACTGGAGATCGATCCATGCACACGGAACACCTTTTAGAGAAGTTACATATTTATGGATATATAGACTTAATGATCTATATTAATCATCTAACTAAGTATAACTAAGAAAGAATTAAAGTGCATAAATTAATGTTTGAATAAATGTGTCTGTATTATAAAAATATACAAAGCACAGATGTGTTTTGTTATATCGGTAATAACACATTTAATTACGTAACAATAAAAGGCATAACCTTGTGTTTCTATACATTTTGGCTTTAACGACTGATTTGTTTTAATATAAAATGAATATCTCCCTCAAGAGAACAAAAATATTAATATATAAAATTAGAAACAATCAATTTACAGATAACTTATCAAATAAAATTTACTTCATTCACGACAAGTTATCAGACAGCTATTTTCTATAACCATTAATATCGCTGATTACAAATGTCAAGTAAGATGGCTGAATAAGCGAACTGACATATAGTAATGCAATTAATTATCGTAACAAGTTCGTGCAAAAATTATTTGTGACTATTGAAGCAGTTCGAAACAAATTATATTCGAAACATATAAACGCAGCTATGTACCTACTGATTCTGTTGAATTATGAATAATATATAACAAGTTTAGGTAAAAAAACGAGCACGTAGACCTCCAAGATTGTAGATGAGCACAGTGGCACATAGAGACCTATATGTGTCTTTGGGAATCAAAATGCAGATGCGTCTCACCTAAGACGAAATGCCTCGCCAATAAACCTTCAGTCACTCACCACACGAATCGCAACAGGAAAATACTGTTATTTTACACTAGATTATAAAGTAGGTGCAGATAGGTGAATTGCTTTAAGCTTAAACAGTTCATCTATTGTACGTGGTAGAGCCAAGCGGCGGCTTTTGCTGCTGCACCAATGGCTCGGCTCGACCGGGAAAGTACCACGACATCGGAGAATACCGGCGTGATGTAGAGCGGCGGCGGCATCTTGTGCTTCTGTTTCATTCGGTGAGCTAACGGATTCCACTCTCCTCTCTCCCAACGCCCCCATCATCCCTCCCCTAAAATATCTTATATGATATCTTTAAAGGTTGCCAAAGCTCCTCGGGTGATGCAAATGGACGTGTCACTTACCATCAGATGAGCTGCTTCCTCGTTCGCCCCTTTAACATAAAAAAAATTACAACTGTAATTTTTCTAAGTACGCATTTCAAATTTAACTCTTATACAGAACCTTTAAAAAATTGCTAAATTTTACTATACTCTACTAGATTTTGTTAAAAAATACAGCCGTTCATTATAATTAAATATAAAAAAAAATATGACATACCACATGCTAAATATTTTCCATACACGTATTCAAAATTACAGTTCAACGGCAAGTGGCGCGCATTCTGCAGGTGTAGTGCATATTATGGTTGAAGTACTCGGTAAAGCACCTCCTCGAGAGGTCCTCGCTGCAGGCACGTGCCTCTTAGCCTGCCACGAGGATTTCTAGAGCCTACTCAGATTCTAGATCGAATCTGTTACGTATTTTCTAATGAACATAAATAAAATATTGATACTATTAGTTTTCTATTGCTTCAATGTATATGTTTTAAAATAGTAACCATGGTCAAAACCTAAAAGTATGATAAATGATTTAAATGTTTAACCTCTTAAGGAAATCTTATAAGGTAGAAACGGGAACAAATCATCATTTTGCCACAGTTGCTGACTAACAAACAATATTCTGGTGATTTAGGCGGCTATCGAAAGAAAGTAATTGCAGCATCTCTTCCTACATATACGACAACGGATGGTGACCAAGGCCAATAAAGGCAAAAACAAAATGTTGTGTTATATTTCTGCGGCATAGCGGCAGTGACCACACACTGTTACTTTTACAGCTGTTTTCTGTTTTTTTTTTTCTTTTAAAGAAACGTTACCTTCCGCTGTAGGAATTTCTCCTGTGTCGCGTAGGCAGTTTACATACATGGACACATGGACAAACGCCCAGACCGGGAACTATTATTTTTAGTCCATACAAATATTAGTCCCGTGCGGGAATCGAACACGCGACCCACAGCGCCGCAGCTGAACGCTTAGCCACTACGCCACCGAGCCGTCAATTACTTGCTGTGATACTTACTTAACAATTTCTTAATACTACATATAAATTCTGAAACCCATCATGCATTATTCATGATACGATTATAACGACACGATATCTGTTACACAGACATCAATAATACCTAAAATGCTGGCCGGAATTCAAAGTATTTAATTTGAAATGTAATCGAACGTCGAATTGTTGTTTTCATGTTCCTTTTTCCCATTCGGAAAGCTCGTTTTACATGATTTAATGAATAAACAAAATGGAAAAAGTTTTATATTTTCATAGATTTATTTGATTCTAAATTGATGTATACTCTGGAGGCCAGTTAATACATACTTTTAATGATAAAATAAAATTACTTTAAAAATATTAGCACTAGTATGGGTATATTTTTAAATTTTAAATACTTTTCCATTACGATAATATTCTGCTGCGTAACCAAATCTTTTTCAATTCCTTTTTTGCATAACTCGAACGCGAAGCAGAGAGTTAGTGCTATATTATCGCCAAAAAAAACATACGATTAATTTAGCTTCAATGATTACCACCATTTTTATATTTCACTGATATGGTAAAAGAAAAATTACAACCATCATCGACGTCGCGTACTTGACAATGTTCCGCTCCCGCCCACCGCTTTCCTCTATACAGTACACAGTACCCACTTGCCGACCCCCGGCGGTCAAGTGTGATCTTATGTATTATATAAAGGTAAGAGCCGTGGTAGCCTAGTGGTCAAGACGCTCACTTTAGTTTCATAGAGCGCGAGTGACCTGGGTTCGATCCCCGGTGCTGGCACCACTAAAATTGTTAATAGCAATTTTAATTGCTGTATTTACTACGTGCTCGGCGGTGAAGGAAAACATCGTAAGGAAACCTGCATGTCTGAGAAATAATAAAAATATTATTTCGAGGATATGAGAAGCCTGCCAACCCGCACTGGAGCAGCGTGGCGGGCCTTTCCTGTCTCCTAAACCCTCTCTGATACTCGTATTTGAGAAAGAGGCCTTTGCCCAGCAGTAAGCACTTATAGGCTGCTACTTTTTACAGCGCGCGAAATCACCGCCCGCAAGCATACAGACAACATGTAAATCTTTGGTGTTTATCGATTTTTGGAATAAAAAATGCAGTAGTTAACTAAAATAAAATAGTTGTTAAAGACTTGAAAATTCAATTCTAGATATTATATAGAATTTGGGCAAAAAAATTACATCGCAAAATTCTGCGTGAAAAAAAAAATGGCATATTAGTTTTGTCCAGGTAAAGATTAGTCCGCGGGAAAGGCACGTGAAACTCAGTACACATGACATACTTAAAACTTGTACTCACTTAAAAACAACTGCTAGCTAGCAATATTTAAACAATAAATAATTAATCAATAGACATAATTTATAATAAATATGATTCACTGTACTATAATATATCACTACTTAAACAAATGAATATTACACATTTCTAATTAAAAATTTAAGACAAGAGATCGAAACGTTGCACGAAAACGTTGCACTTGCAATTCGACCTTGAAATTTTACTCTCATCGCTATCAAAGAACTTTCACTTCAAAATATGTTTTGGCTTTTATGTCTATAAATAAGTATAATGCAATAAAATATTCAATGTACAGATTGCACGAGCATGATATGTCTTGAAAAAGTTTGTGATTCACTTAGATTTTTTTATTAGTGTCGTTTATAATTAAATAGAAATCCATAACTAATGGTTCAACTAAAAAAAATGGCGGATTACAACACAGGTAAGAAAAAGGGTTCTCTTAATCGGTGCTGTTAAAATGTGGTCTTAATCGAACATCCGTCAAAAATGTATGTAATTTTTGACGGATGTCCGATAAAAAGCATATATATAGTACTACCATCATATCTTATATCAACGTACGGTAGGTGGTATGCCAGTCGTTTCAACAATTGTGTGTATTTCATACAGTTTAGCGGCTGTTTATGTGTTTTCAGTGTATGAGTGCTATATTTCCGCATCAAATTGAAGACCACACAAACAAAGTCACGAGCAACAGCCAGTATATTAATAAAAATAAGACGTAATCTACTATTTACAGCACTATGCTTTATTACAGCTACTTTTTTGCTATTACAGCAGAATATTATTCGCTGTTACTTATTATTACGAGGCCAAGCACGTGCAGTAACATAACCTTATCCTCAAGAACCGTGCTTGTAAAGAAAAGAAAGTGAGAACATCCGGGTTTGCTTGTTCGCTTGTTCGTATCGTTGCTCTTTAACTGTTGTGTTTGTATTAAGGTATAGGAATTAATATATCTATTAAGCAGTACGCAAAGGCAGAGACATTCAGTCATTATTTCCAAGTTCCTAGTCGTTATCCCAAGGAAGATAGCCTTTAGTTAACGTCGGTGATACTTCGATTATTACTTTATTATTTCACTTTACTTATATTACTACAGAAACTCTTACGTTTGCGAAGTACTCGTTTTAAAACATAGCTGTATAATAAATTAATTCGATATTTTGAACTCTAAATTTTAAAAGAAATTATATATTTTTTTTTAATAGAAGAAGGGGGCAAACGAGCATGCGACTCACCTGATGTTAAGTGATCACCGACGCCCACGAACATCCGCAACACCAGAGGAGCTACAGATGCGCTGATATCACATATAATTAAAAAATAAGCTAAGTTAGTATATTTAACGCAAAAATAAATTAAATAATATCGTGAAAGCAACGACTTTTCATTCATAGAATAATGTTAAACATAAACTTAATTTTCTCCAAAATTTTCACAGAACAAACAATCAATAATGTCAATGTATCTAGTCAATGTAGTCATGCATCACTTAGTTGAACAAACAAAAAAATGTTATTTTTGGTAAAAATAAAAACACAATGTTTAGCACATATCTGCCAACAAACAAGAGTTGTTATTTTTCCCAAGTTGTAAAAGTATGCTACTCTCTGACTGATGTTGTTTAGTTATTAACAATGCTTTAGTAAAATTCTATATAGTCCTGACTAATTGAAACAATTTGCCACGTAATTTTGTAGATTAACTTTAATTTTTGATGATTTTTTAGTTATTTTTTAACATCTTTCGATGTTTTATCACTCCCTGAGGTTGACAGGCAAAGAATGATTTTAGCATTATGTCGGCCTTTTCCAAATGTTCTTATAATAAGTAGATTCAGATTTCTGATTCGCAACTTTCAAAATTTACCTTAAATAAGTAGGTACGTAATACCAATTCTGTGTGATTTCATGAAGTATTAAGAAAAACAAAAAAACGATAGGTATTCTCCGACATGTTATTCGTGTTTATGTTCTTTGTCTCAACAGAGTTTCTTGTTCATTGTTCAGATACAATAATACGTCCTGTTTTGAATTTGTCCCGTTTATGCTTGACCACATTTATTTATTTTAACCTGAAAACGACTTCCGCATATATACAAAGATCGCACAGCGCATAATCATCGCTAAGATTGCTTAGGACATCACTATACCTTGTTTTTCCTTTCAAGTGAAAAAAGCATCTCCAGAAACCTTCGTATAATCATGCAATAAAAACAAATGCAGTCTTATAAATGTATACGTTTTTGGCTTCAACAGCTACATCGATCGCTGGGCGCGTGGCCTCGAGGCCGCAAGCATAATTAATTTATAAACGCACCTCTATTCTGCGCCTTATCTTTTATTCATAAATAGACTATGGACCGTCCAAGGGACGTCCGGTCTCCGCACCTTGACTCAGACAGTCGAGTTGTGTCTATCGGTCTGGGGACTTCTTTTATGTTTGAATTTAAATTCGATTACTAGACTAACACAAACAAGCATTTAATCTCTATGATCTCAAATAAATATAATATATTTTCGGAATCAATAGAGTTATCAATAACTATTATAATTGTAAAATAACTACAATCTTATAATTAAAATTATAACGCTGACTGCATTTCCGCACTGAATTGAATAGGTTAACTTGAATACATTTATAGCAGTTTTTACCCTTTGTCTCCATAATCTCTGCTTAACCTCTGAGTGACTAGCGTGAGTGCATATATGTTCGTTTAATCACCTGATATTTTTTGACGATTGATTGTTGATTATTCTTATCCACAAATTATAGACCTAACTTTATTAACTAAAATTGTGAGAACAAATTTGTTTTGGTAATATAAACTTTCATAGATTGTGTATTCGGGATTAAAAAAAAATATGAAAACATGGGAATGGAATAAAAATTTCAATGGCTATAATATAGGCCTTATGATGATACTGTTTTACTTTTTAAAATAAACTAGAATAGGCTGCTGCGTTTAGAGTGGTGAGTGGATGAACAGAAGGATCATTTGCGGGCAACGAGGTAATTCCATTTTAGTCTTTTATGGTTAACAACACATATTCGCATCACATTTTGATTCTTAATCGAAGATATGAGCAGGTGTCTATGGGCTAAAGCGGCCAGAACTGTGTGCTTGTTTGTTTGTTAATACTTTAATTTAAAAAAAACAGTTTGTTAATATGGAAGCCACCATAATTATAGTAGGAAGTATGTATCACACCTTCGCAGCATATTGTTAAATCCATTGTTGATCAGGTATTTCCCAATAGATTGCCTCTAAGCACGATCTTAGCAACCAGAATCCATCGACGGTCACTGAAAAATGAATCCTATGTCGTTTGGTACTAAGACTATACTGCCTTTCCTAATGCGCACTGTGAATGGAACAGGACATATGATACTTTTATCTCGGTCACGAGTTCCTTTAGGATACATTATAAGTTCAGTGGGCGAAACCGCATTCGGTCGCTTGCTTTATCTAATTTAATAGTGAAATTTTGAAAGTGGTAAAACAAATTCTTTACTTTCGATGATATTACTTAACTGTACAAATAGCCAAAACTCGAATTCCCAACCAATACACCTGACAGTTGGTAATTCTAAGATCAAAAGAGATCAGTTATTGCTCCCACTTACATGATAAAAACATAATGTAGAAATTTGACTTTATCGTATCATTTAGAGCAGTAAATAGCAAACAGAATCTAATACCCATATTTGTGAATTATCGCAATTAGCATAGTTATATTGTTAAATCGCTTGCTATATATGTAACAACATAAGTATCGTTACTTCAGTACTTGTACAACACAAAGTAAAATGGCAACCCCAGTGAGTTCTTTATAATTTCTTTTAATATTATTATAAAAAAAAACAAATATCTTATTTCTTAGAGAAATTAAAAAACATAGTATGCTAAAAATATGACAAGCATTAAATTGTTATTTTCAATATTTGAATGGTTACTTTACGGCGTTTTAAAATAATGTTTATTATAAAATTTCGTTATGGGTTTTCAGACTACATCTGAATTGTTACTTCAACTTAAAATCAAGACACAGCCAATTGTAAAAAAAAATTAATAATAATTTAAATATTGATCTTTAAAAACAATTCATATTTACACCTATTTTTACAGATTGTTTATGTTCGCTTGATATTGGCTAGTTCTATATTACTAATAGAAATACAAAATATTGATACAACAAAAGAAATTGGCAGTAATATAAGTAACTGCACGAAGCATTTGAATGAAAATGAAAATCCATTAAAAAAAATACTTCTCAATCAAAACACAACTTTCAAAGAAGAATTTTCTAGAATTAAAAGGCAATATGACGTGTATAACAGATGTAAGTAAACTTTTAGTGATGCATTTTGTTTTTACTTTATTGTAACTTTCTGTGTTGTACATTGTCTGTTTACAGTATTATACAGAGTGAAAGTGAAATACTGTTACAGTATGACATTAAATGAAAACGCGGTTAGTATTGACGACGGTCATAATTATTTTGAAATGGTGAATTCTTTTGAAATAACTTTAATAGCATAAAAGTAAAGGTTAGTAAAGTAACAGCCTATAAGTGCCCACTGCTGGGAAAAGCCTCCTTCTCAAATATATGAGTGGGCTTAATAGCCTAGTAATCTAATAGCCTAAAAATTTAAATTAAATGCAAGCGTGTAATTTACTGGCCTCTGCAAGAGCTGCATCATCGCAGTAACGCTTTGTCCGCTCGTAGTGTTTACTCATTTTCAAGTTTACTTTTAATTGTTTAATTTACTTACGTAAATTACGTAAATTGCGAACGTAAACGCGGCAAAGTATGAGCTGCTTTTGACGATACGGTCTTTGACCAACGTCTTTTAGGCCTAAAATGAACTATTAAGATTATCTTGAGTAACCAAAACCAAAAAGATAACCTACGACTAAACATCTGTAAACTGATAATTGGAGTATGACCAAGAAATGGCTTGCAGAATAAGAAGTTTAATTGAATGGTATCCAATTTGTATAAGTGAAGTGATAAATATTTTTATTTTAAAACATTTGTATAACAAACAATTAAAAACAGCATTCAAAACATCCAGGAAACAGTCGAATAAGAATCATTGTATAATTGAAAAATTTCATAATACATTTTAGAATAGGTTATTGCTCTAATTTATCGGGGAAATATTTTAATAAACGGTATTCCGTAATATAACATATAATTATCTTCGTTGACTTGGGTTCTTAATTAAATGAGTGCTTTTGTAAGCACCGTATTTTCAATTAATTTAATCAATAGTAATTATAATAATGAACCATATTATATATGTATTGGTAGCAAACAGAGAAAAAAATACGAATAAATATTCGTATTTATTTTGATATTCTTAATTTCAATTCTTTTCCATCAGCCTATTTAAATCTACTGCTGAATATTTCTGCCGACTTTTCAAGGTCACGCGATTTACTCCGCATTCACTCATAGGAATTTTATACAGCATAGCATATAATAAAAAATATTCCATACAATACAACACTATAACAGATCTGATGTTTTATCGAAACATTTAATTTAGATTAACATAAAAAAACCTATGGAAAAAAACTTTGGTTGTCGACCAATTGGTCTGTCAGTATGCGTGGTTGAATAAATACACCTAGCTTAAAACCTGTAGATGGATTTTGATAGGACCACCGTCACAACGTTAATAGTGGCCGAGCCGTTGTTATACGAGTAGTTAGTATCTTTTGTTCGTAACGTCAACTAAAAAAAACCCTTAATGTATTTTATCAGGCCGATCTACAAGTCCACCTGGTGATGGTATGTGGTTACTCCATGGCCAAATGCAACCAACTTCATACAAATAAAGTGCGTTTTCACCCCTGATGACTAAAACGGAATGCCTTGCAACTAGGAATTGTACTGCCTGTATACTCCTTCCAAGCCGTAAATTTACGAAACAGATGTTTCGTGAAAAAGTTATTTTCTTTTGCAACTACAATTCAGGTTTCTTCACTAGCTTTTTAATTAACATGTTTAGTTTTACTACTGTCTAGCTTGTGCCCGCCTCCTTGATACCTCTTTGTGGTTTGTTGACCCTCTTTCACGTCAAGACGAATTTCACTTCAGATAAATAAATCAAAAATTTACCTCTGATTCCAAAGGGAATAGAGATTAACAAATTCCACGCTAAAACGCTTAAAAGCTAGTTATCAATATATCTGAAAATTACAAATGTGTTAAAAAAAAAATTACGCCCTCCATTACAAGCTAGGGGGTTTTAGAGACATAAAATATAATTCACGATTTATCGGCTACCTACTCTGATGCATTGCATTCGCAGGTACCTAAACAACATGCTTGAAACCCTTTGTGGTGCGCCGTGAGCGCGAGTTATGCGCTGTTCTTGACACACAACTAACCAGTTTTTGCTACTAGTAAATAAAATACCTCTAACATGTACTAATAATTACACTCCATAGTAATTTAGATCTCGAGTTTCCTCTGTTTTCTTTATAAATAAATACCTCTGTATTATTTATTTTTTATCTCTTATCGTTTTCCCGTATCTTTTGAATATTTAATATACAATGATGAATGATGAAAAATCATTCATCATCTGTATAAGGTCTACTGTTGCGCAAAGGGCTTTTCCAGAAAGCGTCAACAAAATTTGACTGGCCTAACATTTGATTTACCTATACCATAGGTGAGCGCAGTGCCGATCTTTAAACAATGAAACATCTAGTGTGACAAATATTGAAAGACATACTTGTAATTCATAGAAATTGTATACCTTTATAAAATAAAAGCATTATATATCGAAGAACGTTATAAAGATCTCGCAGTAAACACTACAATGGGAAATATTTTTCTATTTTAGATCGTTACTACCCATATCCAGTGCCAATAGCTATATTTGGTATTGGCGGCTTTGGAGGGGCCGGTTTCGGACGAGGATTTGTAGGTAGAGGGTTTCATCAAAGCGTATTCGGGCCGAGGGGACTCGGGCCGAGAGGATTCGGATCAAGAGGATTTGGTGGAAGAGGATTTGGCGGGAGAGGATTTGGTGCAAGAGGATTCGGTGGACGAGGAATCGGAGGCATTGGACGAGGAATTGGTGGTTTCGGTGGACGTGGAAGAGGATAATGGCAAAAATATTTCAAAAACTTTTTCTGTATACAAGCTGTCATTATATTTTTAGAGCAACAGTTGGTAATGTTATTTATATACAAGCAAAAGTTTATTTGAAAATTTCCATTTGTCCGATGTATAAAAAAACACTCGCTCTATGACAGCCTATTAAACTCTTCAATTTAAAACTCCTATGTTCAGAAAGAAAACCTGACGCATGCAAGTTATTCAAGTCCTTTCCTTTACAAATTAGAAGCAACGAAACATAACGCATAATAAACTGTGTATAACTCCTGCATACACTCTAAAAATATTTTCAGTAATTGTGAGTACTATAAACTTACATAAACGCGTTTTGTTCAGTGAGTGTGGTAACCGGAGGCCCTCTCCCTCCTTTCTTACTCCGCTTCTTGATTCTCCCTCCCATCCCCCAAATATCCTTAAATACCGGTAACGCGCCTGCAGCTCCTCTGGTGTCGAAGATGTTCTTTAATCCATCCTTATATTCTGAAATCGTTTTCTATCAGAATCAAACTCTGCACAGCATACAGTGCCACCAATTTAAAGATTTTCCCACTAATTTAGTGGTAAAAAATTTCAACGGGGTTTTTTGTGGGGTTAAAATATTTAAACTGCTTAATTATATGATTTTCAATTAACTTTCTCCTTGTCATTAGCTTATAAGTATACTGAACTCTCCTCCGGCAACAGCCGGCGAGCATTTTCAATAGGTTATATTATTTATGTTTTTTTTTTATTTTCAATTGATCTGATACATTATTTAATTTCCTAAAATAAAAATGCAACTAAAAACTATAATTTTGATTTGTAAATAGTTGTGCTTGGAAATATTAAAATATAATATACATATTTAGTATGTAATATTTAATATCATCATTAGAATTTAATAGCCTATTTAGCATAGAATTATCACGAGCTGATTGCCTATGTTTCATATCATCTGATAATTATGTCTTATAACCACTGATGGTTCTAGATGTTAAATGATTAATTTATTGTAAACAATATTATAAGTAAAACAAAGTTCCTAAGTGTAACAAAGTCTGGCTAGATTGCAATTTACTTGACATAAAATCCTTAGATAATAATTATTAATAGATGTAGTTGATTACCTAGTAATAATTATTATCTAGGGAACAATTTATCAATCATGTCTCAATCTCGCTAGACTTCAGACATGTTCTCATAGTAGTACGATGTTGAAGGTTTGTCGTGTCGCGAAGTATTTACACATTATTAATTATATATTACATTTTATTGTAGTTTTTGAAGTGAAAACTTCTTTAGGCTTCCTGCACTCTTTTTTCTGGACTGTGAACAAAATTGAACCGTCAACCGTAGATTGGTGAAGTTGAATCAAGAAAAAAATAATATCCTGATTTCTGCTAAATATAATAATATTACCTATGTATTGCGTTCAGAAGTTTTTATTTGTTTTTAGAGGATTTGCGACACTCTCGGGAGGAGGTAATTTATGATATTGGACACACTGCTCATTAGCTGTCAGTGATAGTAAGTGACAGTGACAGTGACAATTTTCAACACTTATAAATGATAATTGACAACCATACAACCGAAACGGAATCAAATCAGTGTTGTATTTGGTCCTATCTTACTCTTTCCATTATTTTTTATAATTTCTTGATTCATGTTGACGATGATTTCTTGTTCATGATTGACACAAAATCTCAATTTAATTTACAGTTTTTACGTAATAATATCTTTTAAAAAAGTTTTGACAAAGTTATTTATAATTTTATCACATTAGGTATAGTTAAAATAAGTACCCCACCACAACTACTTATAATTTACTTATATGATTAAGTGATGTTTTCTAGTAAATTGTACTAAAATATTATGAAATATCTGTGTCCAGTGAAGTGAACTTAATGAAATTAGCATAAAAGCAAGATATGAGGTAAGATAATAACGTAATATTTTAATAACCGGTTTATTCTTGCCAATTTAGTTAACGTCTTATATTTTTCTTTCAATTTCAGATATGGAGGGTGCATATGACGAAATAATATCAGAAAACCCTTTTTTCATTGAGCTTAAAAATGAATATACAAATTTATTTCAGCATTGCATTACACATTCTTGGATAATTTGCGTACCTCGTGTTGGTAGTTTAAATACTCGTGTGTTCACAGTGGAAGACTTTGCTGCACATATTTTAGTTCCTAGTGATGAACTTCCCGAAACCCATTACAGCACACTCACAGAGAAACAAGTTACCATCACCAATAAGGTAATAACCTTAGAACTAACTAAAGGCTTACCTTTACAAAGCCACATACTCTTTGAGGAAATATTTTATACTGAAGATTTCATTAAATACAAGGTATGGTGTATTGAAAGTGCTCTTGAACCAACTACCACTTCTGGTGACAATGTAGTCACCAAAGATTGTCTTTTGTCAATAAATGATTGTATTGATCTTCTTTGGACCCAAGCAGCAGGCCGTCAAGTTCTGGATCAGATTGAACAAAATGTACAAGTATTCCTCAAGAAACACTCTTCTTTGCCTATAGCTATAGGAAATTTAAGAGAAACCATAAGTGAATTGTACACCCAGTGTCTCCAGACCACATTACAAAATCGGAGACTTCGAGACAAATCAAAAGCATCTAAACATATACTTGACAATATAAAATTAGCTGTAGAAAGTTATATGCAACATCTTTTGTTTGAATCTTTATTTAAATCTATATGCACTAGTTGTGCTTATGAAGATTCACATCTGAATAAAAAAATCAGAAATATGTCAGATATTCAGCTTAGAGATCTAGACATAAAAAAAGAGCTATACCATGCAGTTCCAAAGGCAAAGCAGATACTTTCGAAAATACATTCATACAACACTGCCTTAGAAAAAATTCTCTGTGTAAAACAGGCTTTAAATTCAATCAACAAACGAGATGATAGCAACAATGTTGTACTATTAACTGCTGATGATCTATTACCTGTCTTTGTTTTTCTACTCATTAAGTCTGGTTTACCAAATTGGTATAGTCAGCTTACATATATGAAAGAATTTCGTTTTAGTGCAGTAGGTAGAGGAGACAGTGATGAAAGTGCTTTTCTTATTACCACATTAGAAGCTGTTATAGAGCATATTCAATCAGGTGCCTTAGCAGGGCCTCCTGATCCAGAATCTTATTACTATGATAGTAATCTCACTGAGGAAAATTTACAAAACAATAGGCAAAGAAGAAGTAGTTTGACTGAATCAATAACAACATCTGAATCCAACAGTAGAGAAGAAAGTCTCGAGTATGTTTTTGAACTGATAAAAGCAAATCACACAGAACAGGTGCAAGCTATATTAGAAAAAAATCAAAAGCACTTAAAGAGTATTCAACAAAATGAAAAAAGTATATTAAAAATAGCCTTGGAGGAATCCCTAAATAACAGTGACGAGGATGATGATGATAGTAACAGTGATACAGAAATTTATCAAAAACTATGTCATCCTTTATGTAATTGTAAAAAATGTTGGAGTAAAATCTCAAAAAACCTATTGAAGACTTCACCTACAGTTACATCAAGAGACAGTCATGGCCTCACCCCATTACATGTTGCATGTATTCATGGAAAAGCAGCAATAGTAGAGATTCTCATTGAAATGGGTGCTGATGTAAATGCTACAGACCTTAATGAATGCATTGCTCTTCATTATGCGGCGTCACGCGGTCATCAAAATGCATTGTTATTATTGTTACACTCAGGAGCAAATATTAATCGGCCAAATATTGACAAAAATACTCCTTTGCACTTGGCTGTCAATAATGGACATATGAATTGTGTAAAAGCTCTTATTTACTTTGCTGAACATGGCAGAAAAAAAATGAGAATAAATTCTACCAATGAAGGTGGTAATACATCTTTACATTTGGCTGCCAAGTGGGGTTATGAAGGTATTGCTAGACTATTGATAGAAAATGGTGCTGAACCATCTCTTCAAAATAAACACAACAAAACTGCATTTGATTGTGCTCATAATCTAAAGATTTTACAAGTACTAAAATCCTGTACTCCCAACTTGTATGAATTCATCCATATAACAAGTTCTGATATAAAAACGTTAAATTGTAAATCAGATAATGTGGAAAATTTTAAACTAGGAAAATTTACAATTAGAAACAAAGATACATGTAAAGCTTCTAAAACTGTTGAAAATTTAAAACGGATTGAAAGAATACTGCAAGCTATATCATATGGCGATGTTAAGCTTGCTTGTTTTTATTTAAATATTAATTATGACACATATAATGAAAATATAATTGTAATTAATGAATCCCATTGTCATCCTCTTTGTGAATGCCAATTTTGTAAAAAAAAGTCTCATGGCCATATTTCAGACTTTAATATTAATTTCTCTGATACCAATGGTTTTACAGCATTACACTACGCTGCTCAATTTGGTTTAGATGAGTTGTGCAAAATTTTAATATATAACAAAGCTGATATTAATTGTGCTAATAAAAAGGGTCAAACTCCATTACATTTAGCTGCTATATACAATAAAACGAAAGTTATTTCTTTACTACTTGACAATGGTGCTAAAGTTAACATAATAGATTTAGCAGGCGACACATCCTTGCATAATGCTAGTGACATGGGCAATATCGGCGCCACTAAGGTATTGATTAAATATAATCCTGATGTATCTTTATTGAATGGATCAGCAAAATCTGCTTTGGATTTAGCCAAAAAGAAAGTTCATTTAACAATCATAGATTTAATAGATAAATATTCCAGTAAATTGTAGTTACAAGCCCTCTTGTTTATTAACACTAGCATACAAAAACGTAAGTAAAAGACAATATTTATGATTTGAGGAAATAATGTATAATTTTTCCATTATAATTTGTTTTTAACACTGCATTGACACAATTTTCTACTTCTGTTTTAATTTAGAAAGTTGTGCAATAATTATTTTTTAACAATGAGAGAATTAATGCAACTAAAATGACTAAAGAATTAATAATAACTAATTATGAAGCTATGTTTTAATGACAATAATGATAAAATCTACATTATTAATGGTTTAGTCTAAGTAAAAAAACCATTATTTATGATGTATGAAATCCATGAGATAAGTGTATGTTATCTCATGGATTTCATACATCCATATTTGTTTGTAATAATTATTATAAGCTCAAATATTTTCCTGCTTGTGTGCCATAGTCTCACAATTAAGACTGATTTTTTTAATGTTTCCATTATTTTATATCGCGCATTTGTTTTTATTTTTAATAAATTAATTATGTAATAAACTAGTTTTTAATTTTTGTATCAAACTGTAAATTAACATTGAAAACTTATTCAAATGTTCGGATTTACCTTCACAATATTATTCACAGATGTGATATAAATAAAATATTAATAATTATGTTTAAAAGTTAATTTCACCTTTTTTTAATACAATAATTTTTTACTGCAATGCATATATGTACCTTGCTTTTATTTTTGAGGGTTTCATGCAACAAGGTTGAATTCCAATATGATGATGAAGATGTCCATCTGTCTGACCCAATCAGTCATAGCATCATAAGTTCTACAATTGTAGACCGAAGTCCTTGAAATTTCATACAAAGACCATAAATCTTAATTTTAAGATATTAAAACACTATATTTTTGTAAATTTAAATACAAGCAAAGAGGCAACAAATATTTTTGCCGCGCACCCTTGTTTGAGGTATGTTATACAAAGACTTTTCAAATTTTAATCGGTATCATTAACAAAACAGACCTTGCTAGATAAGTTTATCAACTTCCTGAGATAGAAACTTGTAACTTTGAGCTGATAATCAAATCTAAATTACTGTTTTGAATTTTCAGGTAGATTGGTCACAAAAGTAGAACTTATTACATTTTATAATTTATACATTGTATAGACTTTATTTTCATACATATTAATTTATGGACAGACGGACATCTACTCTTATAAATAACATAGATATTTGATTCTCATCAACATATGTTCAACATTATTTGTTTAACACTGAAGTGATGTACGTTTTATTTAATTGCTAATAATGTGTTATAAAAACGAAATAAAACATTAAACTACAACTATATAGTCTATCCATTCCATTTAAGAGGAATATGTTACAATATTTGTAATTGGCATAATGTTTGTATTAATGCACGATACTATTAATAATATCATTTACGAACGACACCCACTCATTAAAACATATTTAACTGAGAATATTATAATAACATCAAATAATCACTTTAATTATCATTAACAGTACACTAATTATGAACGAAAACGTTAACTTAATTTCACAACATTTGTATTTTCTCCAATTAAACATCTCAAATATAAAATATATTTAGTTTAACATTGAATGATCGATGTTAGTAACGCATAAATAGCTCTATTATTACAGCTTGAAAAAACGGCTTATTGTAAGTCGCACTTGTGCAACTACTGTTCTATACTCAACTGGTGGAGGACCCATTTCTTTCAGCTCGGAGCCTCTGGGCCAGTGGTAAGCATTAAGTGTGGCTGTAAGTTGGTTGCTGGTGGTATAGGCCAGTGACCACTTATCAGGGAAACTGATAAAAGATAATTATACAATAAAAAAGTACCTCGAAAGTGCATTACCAAATCTCCAAATGGTACAATCAGTCAGTACCCAGAGTTACCCAAGTTAAAATCAGTATGTCTGAGTAACAGGTGGTAAACTCCACTGCCTAGGAGTCGTCTGGGAAGGCCTACCCATTTCTACCCTCAAACAACGGTAACTGTTATGTTCCGGTTTGAAAGCTATATAGTTAGTATAATTATGGGCAGAGAAATGACTTGCGGAATCTCAGCCTACTCCCAGTGTGTCAGACTGAATGCGACGTTACATTAAATAGCATATTCTTCTACAAGCCAATACATATTGAGCTAGGTCTACGAAACCATAGATCTTAGGCCATTGACCTTATCGTTCCATTCGCGCCGTATACCACGGCAAGCGTTTTAAGTCACCGACTTACTGATCAAAAATTAGATAATTTCAGAGTCCTCGGCCGAGGTAAGTAAACTATTCATTACGAATGGCTCGTTTTCATTGAACTCTTCACTGGTCATTACTTTATTTATGGGAAAGGGGCGAAACTAGCAAGCGGCTCAACAGATGGTAAGTGATTACAATCTTCATATCTCCAAGCTGCAGGTGCGCTGCCGAACTTTAAGGATAATTGGGGAGAGGAATGGGTGAAGTGGCTTGGAGGGATTGGGGATGGGGCTCCGGCTACCTCAAACACTGAACGAAACGTAGAAACACGTGATGCCTCTACTTCACGTCGGTATTCTAGGAAGCCGTGGTATAACCCCGGTTGAGCCATACCATTCGATATAGGCCAGCAGCTAAAGCCACCGCCGCTTAGCTCTGCCATGTATAAACTAATAACCTTATCTGTCCTTTGAATCAAATCTCCACTAATCTTTGAAACAAGTGAAATTATATTGTAAAGAGCTAACCATATCAGGTATGATACTAGAGTCTATGCTCTAGTAACACACAGGTTCTATGAACTTACTCTAGAATGGGTTAATGTCGTACCATCATTCTGTATATCTTAATCAAAACTCATGGGAGGTCCAGGAATATCCTTTCGGATGAAAAACCGTTATCTGAAATACCCAAGTTAAAGGTGAACATACAGTACAAAAAACAACAGTTAAAATGATAATGAATAGTTATTTCCACACTAAATATGGAAAACAGAACACAGTAAAAAAAATACTTGAAAGAAATTAATGAGAGAACTAAACGAACTTATGCCTGTAATCCATTGCGGGCTAGGCAGTGGTGACAATCACAAGTGCCAAATACGAACAGGTAGTTTAGACATTCATTAACACAGTACCAATGCATAAGCACTTGTGCCTGACACCCATGGGGGTAGGCACAGATTACGGAATTTCATTAAACTAAGCTAAGCACCTTTTCAGACACAGGTGCGTCAAATCGCCTTCAAAAATATGGTTAAGCATCCTCAACATTTAATTCCAAAGGCCAAGTAAAATATTCCCAGTACAAATATAACCCTCTTATTTGGGAACTTGAACTTGAATAACTTTAACATAGGTAACCATACAGATGAGGTAATAATGAGAACACATTATCTTGAACGTTACTAAAAAGAATAAGTATAATTTAAAAACTAACATACAAGCTTTTCTCTTCCCTTTCAACAAGTGAAATGAATATGACTCGTTAAGATAAATCTAATCAGGCCATACTCAATGGGTTTACTGGGGAATCACTCAAGGGTTCCATTGGAAGGGTGAGTATCTTGGTGGTGCACCCTTCCAGCTTCTTCATCATGCCAGCGCGAGGGAATCATATTATTTAATGTATTGTCGTGGGTTCGTAAATCGTGTGGAAAATTCCAAATTATGCAAACGTCTAGAAGTGACCGAAAATTGAATTGAAAGATTACATACCTACATGGTCAAGTTAGTAAAAAAAAGGTTGTAAAAAAGAGTAATCTAGATAATTTCTCAGTTTTGTAGACCACCAACTAAAAACCCACACTGAGCGGTTAATCATCATAGACTACATATCTTATAGCATGTCTGGTGTTTTCAATAGTGGTGCTTGTTTTCTAATATCGGAAATATAGTGCTTCATTTAATTAGGTGTTACATATCTATTAAAAATGTCATTACATATTTATAACAAAATAGAAATGAATAGATAAAAAAAAGTTTAGCACATTTCTAATATATAGGCTGCAATGTACAGATCTCATATTGGTCCCATTTTTATACTTATACATAAAATTCATTTCAGTATAAAATAGTTCCTAAGTACAAATCGCAAACACATTTACATTTAATATGTTGCATGATCTTGCAAAAAATTATGTTAATTAACCAATGAAAAATACAAAGTATATTTGCAATCTTAAATAATATGTACAAGGGTCTTATATAATTTGTAGATATACTAAAAAAATAGTATAAACGACATATTACTGTGATAAGTTAAAATTATATTTATGTACAATTGTAATGATGTACTAAAACTTAGTAATGAATAAATTCTTTGTAAAATACTAAAAATAACAGTAATATATTAACTATATTAAGAATCTGTAATATTTGTGCTTACGGATCTATTGTGGGGGTAAACACCACATGGGAATCTCTTCTTTCTTCTTCTCTCTCTTCTTGTAATGCCTGTCTCTCAATCTGACGTCATTTTGTCGTAACCTCAACTCTGAGCCTTGCTCGCTTCTCCAGTCCACTGTCTTCTTCGGCGAGCCGTCTTTCTTATACCTAAAATACCTTTCTGTTTCTTTCTTCTCGACATACACTCTGCTTTTTAAAAATAGTTCATTCTTCTCTGGTTCACAAACTTCTAGAGATATTTCGTATATATAATCGATTTCATCACTGAATTCGACAACGTCCTCTCTCCCGAAGGTGAAGGAATGCGGGTAGTAGGTTTGCAAGATGTCTTCTTGTCTGAACTGTTGCATTTGAAGCCAGACGTGTGGCAGGAGCAGAGGAAACCGCCGTAGCCAATAAGTGACGAAGCCATCTGGTAGCTTGCCTAAACACTCGCGGACTTCAGGGTCCAATTCTCTGTAGTGATGTTTCTGTAAAAAGACCAAGTGTTTACTTATTCTCACACAGAAGGTGATTCTCACACGATGTCCAATTTATCGCTGATAACATGTTAGATCAGCGCAGAACTGACCACCGTTGGGGGAAGAAAGGTTCGCGAGTGACAGCCACGTACAGGCAAATAATTACAGACCGTATGGGACGACCATCTATAAGATGAAGGCTATGTTCTGCAGTGTAGCGGGAAAGTTATAAATGCAGGTGGCTCAGTATCGTGCTTTATGGCAATCTTTGGGTGAGGCATGGTTGCCGGCCACGGGCCCGCCGACGTGAGCGCGACATACGTCTACTACAACATGTGACTGCAGGCGTGATGGGAGGGTGGTAGCGCACCTTGTTGCGTATGGCGCGCAGCAGGTGCGCGACGCGCTCTCCGCGGTACGTGCGGCGCGCGCGCAGGTCGCCGGCCACGGGCCCGCCGACGTGTGCGCGCCAGTCCCCGCGCAGCACGCGCCGTGCACCGCGCTCCAGCGGGTGCTCCGCTCCGTCCCCACCGCCAACGATGCAGCTCTCTACTTGGTCGCTTACATCCTATTACAAACATTCAACATTATAGCGCAATAAACACCGTGATTTTAATTGTTCTGGAATCGAAACAAAAGTAGTGGTAACAATGATCTGTCCATTCAAGTCTTCTGCTGATTATAGGCGTCCCCGAGATAGCACCAGTAAGTTAGTTTTGTTTAAGTGCAGTGTCATAATATAATATTACATAGATTGGATACATGGGGAGGAATTTAGATAGTTTTAGTTCAATCATATTTATAATTTATTGAATTTTAAAACGAACATCGACGTTTATTTGTATTAAGAATCGATTTCAAATCATCAATAGGACTCAAATGACTAACAATGACTATACGTACTTGCAGGAAGTTAAGTATGGACTGCTTGCCCCAAAACATCGGATATTTGAGGATCGTCTCGCAGGGCGGTCGCATTTGGGGCCTGTTCGATATCATGGCACGGATCAGAATCTTCGTAACTAGCAACTCTTCCTCTGCCAATACTTTACTGCAAAAAAAATTCACCAATCATCAAACATCCGCTGCTTAAAAAGTAACACATCAAATTATCTGAAAATACTAATTTGATTACTATTTAAATAACGTTTAAAAGAAGTATAACGAAGTACGGAATATACTAAGCTACAGGTCAGTCATTATTTTAAGCAAATATTCGAGAGATTATACAATTACCGCCGCTTTTTCCTCTTAGTTGACGGCCTATAATAGTACACTACTAGACCAGGCCACTTTTATAACTAAGCGCAATCGCCACGCGGGTTGACCTCATCGCACTTTAGGCTTGTTTCATACTCAAGCGGTTGGACGTGCATGCCGGGTACGTAATTTGAGCCCCGCTTGCAGTGAACCGCGCGCATGCGCAGAATAATAATACCGAGTTTCAAGAAAGCGGCACTGTAAAATCAGCCTGTGATGCTGCTGCACCGGCTTGCGTATTTTTGGTTTGATATTTCCGGAAGTTTATAGCGCCATCTATCGAAAGCCATGAGATTCGACGATCACAATATGTAACATCCATACTTACGCGTAATAATAGACGAGTGAACCTCGCATATGATACTAAAATTTCAATTTGAATTTTGCCTTTTTTTTAATATTTTTTTTACACTGACAACTTAATAATCTTTTCAAGTTTTTTTACCTTGACGTCAAGTCACAGCCTAATTACAATTAAGCTGGTAAAATGACGACGAAAGCCATTAAATGCCTATAAGAATATGTGTAATACCAAATGAGTATAAAACGAACCATGTATAATAAATCACCTATATAATAATATAATAAATAAATATCAATAAACTATGTACATATCTATTTGACGACTGTGTGCTTAGCATTAACAAGTGACCTACAGAGTTATCAACCTGGGTTCTAACCCCGCCAGAGCCAATACTTGCCAAATTACAACTATAGACGTATTGTCACAGTCCAAGTTTTAATAGCATACGAATATCCCTCCGATTGAAACGATAAACATTTTAATTATATATGGGATAATGAGGACAAGATATTGGTCTTGGTGATATTTGCAGCACTATAACTAATCCTGCGAAGTTGTGTCATTCTAGAGCTATGTAATAATATCTATACTTACTGTAGCTGTTCTAAATTATAATCCCCGGTCAGTATATTCGCTTGCCTCCTTAACATGTCTCCAAACGGATGGTGCCCACCGGATAACACGTAATAGAACACACAGCCCAGCGAAAATATGTCTACTGATGTAGTCTATAAATAAACAAGCGTTATAAATGAATCAATGGTAATGAAATCATAATTAATAGCCGTAAGAAATGGTTAGATGATCTGCCTGCGAATCAGGAGACTCGACTTCGATCCAATACGAGGAGGGCTCGTACCATGAAGTTTTCAAAACTTATGTACGAATTTTATCGTTTGCCTGAGAACACTAAGATGGCAAATAAGCTGCGGTAAAAAGTTGGTTGAATCAACTAAAATAAATGTCGAGACATCTGACCACCCGATTATACGGTATATAATCGTGAGTGCCTATTTTTGTTTTACATTTTGTAACCGAAAATTGATAATTTTTTAATTTTTAACACAACTCAACAATCAATTGCAAGTGCACTATTTATCTTTAATTTAATTTTATTTTATTTATTATTATCAGTATCTTATATGCTACATTAGGAATAAGTAAAAAAAAAATTTTAGAAATACATATAAAAATATTTTTTATATATTTCTTTGTAATGTATTTTTTACAAGTTGTTGTCTACTTGTCTAACTGCATTAGAGGCGCCAAATTAGTCTTTCACTCAGCAACACTAGTACAGTCAGTTAAGTTCAGTTATGTGATCACGAAGGAGTACAAGGAGGTAAAGGGGTATTAGGGAGAAAATGATGTATGCATAGAATAACAACTTATGTATCTATAGCAAAGACAGAACGTTAAATTCATAAATGTTTCTCCAGTTTCCTTATGGACATTTTCAATCAGTTTGAAATATAAATGTTGAAATAATAAAAATATGAGTTTCATGACCTAAATTATCGTTTATAATGATGCTACGATAAAATTATCCTACGGCTTTCTTTCCATCGAATAACATATCTCCATGACAGTTGTAAACATTGCTTGAGCAGAAAGAATTATTCCTGTTATTGTACAAAGCATTTTAAGAAAAAGGGTTTGTGTAAATTCGTACGAATCACAAGTCTCAGAAAAAGAAAATATGACAGGAGTAGTATGGTTTCACTGGTATGTTACAATACCATATAATACAGATACAATACCATATATACAGGTACATTGATACAATGATAATAGACTATTTGTAAATATAAAACTTGCGAATTTAATGTTTTAGTGGCTATGCTAGTGTTGAACTTCTTGAATTAAATATTTTTATCGACATTGATTAATTACATTTATTATACAATTGCTGGTTTAAATACAAGGTAGGTTTAATTTAAATTTTTTAATAATTTATTATGATAAAACGCTCCGATGTGCATAAATATAACTAAGACTCAAACGTCAAGTCTCATTTGAAAAAACCAATATGAACTGTCTTGGCGAGGCCTATATTCAGTTATTGACTGAAACAGACAGATGAAGATGAAGAAGAAGATTCTACTACTTTCTTTCACGACTATGTAAGTTTAATGCACAAAAAACACCAAGAAGCAACAATACACCAAGAGTAAATGAACTCCATCTTTACACTTTGACAACGAATGACATTAGGTGAAAGTTACAAAATGTGTTTAGACTAAAATACACTGAAAATTATCCTATACTCCCTATGAGATAACTTATTACAAGAACAAAATATAAAATAAGTAATGGAGTTTCTTTAAGAGAACAATGAACAAATGCTTTTAATTTTAATTGGCAACATTTACATTAAATAAGTAGGAATTACCGTTCTCTCGCCGTTGATCATCTCTGGTGCAATCCATCCATCAGTGCCAGTGACTCCAGACCGGCGTGAGAAACTTACTCGTCCTATATTCAGCTTCTTAGATAGACCGAAGTCTGAGATCATGGCTCGAACTTCACCGGAGCCCGTGGGCATAGATAATAGAACGTTGTGGGGCTTAATGTCTCTGTGCACTGGAAATGGAATTTTTAATATATGTATATTTATTGCACCACCGATTTCAAAAATTCTTTCAATGTTATTTCTCTCAGATTTAGACTAGGTTTTCTTCTTTATAATCGCCAATCGAAAGTCCAGTGGTGAACACAAGTCTTACCAAATATTTGCCACAAAAGCACGGTTCGCGTTCACGGAGACACGTACTCATTTGACTTGTATTTTGCTATTATTAACTTATACCCAGCAGTTTAGCAGAAATATATATAAGCACGCACACCTGTCACCTATAGGAGGAGACAGATTTTCATTTGGCATTTGGCCCATTTCGCCACTCCCGGAGAACAAACATAGACATGCAGCCCGGCTTTAAGGTATGCCTTAAAGCCGGGCTTGCGCCTGGAGATTGCCATTCGATTTTCAAGGCCTTTCCCTTAGTCTCCTCTTAAGAAGAAAAGGCGTGACAGATTCTTGCACCGTACCCCCACGGCTAAATTGTATTAACAAAATATAAATAAAATAAGAACACGATATGGTTTGAAATTAAAATATTACTTACAGATTTTATAGTGGTCGGTTTTTGTTCTTATTTATCTGACATTCCGAGTAGGTACTTAACAGCACCCGTGGTCACGGGAGGAGCGAGGTGTTAGACGTCCCGAAGTCGAAGTTAACACGGGCTATTTATTTTCAGCCTTAATTATTAATTTTTGGTCCGATTTACGAAGTAAGTGCTTACAGTATCTTGAAGTCGTGCAGTGGTATGTTTGGTTTTAGATTTATTACTGGATTCCAAGCCGATGGTAGCACCCAGCCATCTTCTCTATTGGATGTTTTTTGGTTTCAATAGCCTCGCGAATCATCCTTGGCAGGAATCGGTGCTTATTTGTGAGAATTTGTGGTCTATCAAACCCCGTGACCACGGGAGCGTAAAGTACCTACTCGCAACATCGGGAATATAAAAACAAAAATTAAACGGGATAAAATCCGTCAGTAATAGTTTCATTGCAAATCTTTAGTGTTCACGTAAATACAAGAAATCAGTATGATATGGTTTCTTGCAGGTCTGTTACTAATGGTTTCACTCGGTAGAACTACACTATAACTTGATAATGACTGTACTACATTAAGCACTACAACTAACACTTTTGCGTATGGTCCAGTGACAGACAACGAATCATTCTATTATAGCAATCAATGTATGTATGTATGGAATTTGAGTATGTACGCGTTTGTGCAACTAAAAAAAAAAATGAGCGTGTTTACAGAAATTTTAGTTGCATGAGATTACCTATATCCACAGAATGAAGATGCGACAGTCCCATAGTGGCCTGCCGCAACACTTCAACCGCGTCTATCTTGCATTCATAACTTAATTTCTTCTCCACATAATCTTGCAAGGTGGCTGAACATAGCTCTAACGCTATGTACCTTTAATATATAATAAAGAAATACATTAACCGTACTGAAATACACACATATCTACTTAAATGGATATATATAAAACAATGTGTTCAGTACATGTGTGTAGGAAGATCCTCCACAAGCTGGAGGGACAACCTGCAGTGTTGCGGGAAGTCGATGGATGCGGGTCAAGACCGTGTTTAGTCGCGATCTTTGAGGAAGGTCACAAAGAGGCTTCAGCAGTGGATTTGTGACAGGCTGAAACGTAAATGAAATCTATGTTCTGCTGTTTGACTTTGACTATATAACATAGAAACTGCTCTTGAAATTCGACTCCACTCGAGATCGATTAATGTGCTATCCGGAAATGAATTAGAGCGAGGATACCAGCTCCGCGCTTACTAATACGCCAGGATAGCTTGCAGGGTATGGGCAAATATTCTATATATGGTATAACTTTCGTAAGTATCATCTTAGAAATACTTTTGTTCAGCAGTTTATGTTTCACTGTTATATAGATAGTTTACTGTATATATATTTAGAGCGTTTTAGTTAATTTTTAAATAATAAAAAAAATCTGACTCAAATTCCACTCCGCCTGTCAGATAACAGATCCTCCAATTTCAAGAGAGGTATATGTTCTGTAGTGGACTGTACAGATATTGATGATAATAATATCCATGTACATATTGATATACAGAGCAATATGTATATTAATTCCATTTCGTTTATCTTTATGATTTTACAAATTGTTATGAGAGCTACAAATTTTAAAATTAATAAATGATTGCATACTTTAATCCATCGTTATCAGTGACTTTAAAACTGTGTCACTTGATATCACTAGCCGATAAACTGAGTTACCTGAACTGCTTATCCCTCTCCGTGCAATAATAACGTACAACGTGCGCGTGTGCATCCGACTCCCTAAGAAGCGCCACCTCGCGGTCGGCAAAGGTAAAACACTCCGGCAGCAAGCGTTTAACCGCCACAGCACGCTTGTCAAACACGCCTCTAAAATATAAAATTATTATTTAATAACAAAAACACCTTGGCTCTTTTTTCATTACCAACAATTCTGATTATGATAAAGTCAAACTAGATAATTTTGTTAATTACGTACCACACCATAAAAATCCGACATGTTCGAATTGAAAGATAAAATTTTTATTTTATAGAACATTTTTTGTAACTTTATTCTTAATTACGGAGTGTTACTCAAGTTGACAAAGATACTATTCCTGTTGTCAAACAAGGATAAAGAGTCCGGCTAGTGGCGATAAACCCCTCCATACTTATCAAACTCAATATCCACACTAAAAATGTGGAGCAGTATCACTCGTACGAGGGTACTGGCACTGCGCTCGCCAACCCCCCTGCCAAGTGTAAATATGGGAAAACCAAAATTTTAATGCATTCCGGATTTTGATGAAGTTGATCTACGAATGCTCTACTCTATCCGTGAACTGAAAATGGCTGATGGTGATATTAAAAATGTAAGAAATCCAAACTAAAAAGTTTTTCCATTGTTTATTTCTATGACTTTGGCAATAAAAACATAATACGTAACATACGCAGAAATGTAATATTATAATAACAAAACGCTGTTTAACACCCGTATTGAATTAATGTCAGTGTTTAAAACGGTAAATGTAATCGCCCTGCAATATGCAACTTATGTATTATATACAACATTTTCTTAAATACAAATAAACTTCCACTTGAACTCTTTGTTCTTGCACCTACTACTAACTACTAGATGTAAACAGGTTAATTTGGTTATTTCGAAAAGCTATCAGAGTAACACAATTCAAGATATCTTATAAAACATTTTATGAAATACGTGACTCATAATATGCAACCTTGAACTCTGTGTACTATTAAACTTCTATTGCGGAGGTGTACGTAACATGAAGTCATTGGCCGAAGAACCTACTTCGTACGTAACGTAAGCGTTAGGAAAAGTTTGGCTAACAATTTTTTTTTATTCTAGTGGCCTCTCAGTATCACATGATATTTATATACAATTGTTTTTGTTATTACAAGAAATTTTTGCGAAATTTCGGAAAAAAACCTTAGCTTATGAAGAAATAAAGGAGAATAGTTAAAAAGGGTGTAAATGGTAATACCAACTTTTTCAACAGAGTGGGGAACAACATCACCAGTGTGAAAGGACACCGGTACCTGTACTGACCAACGCGTCTGCCTTACGTAAACTTTCCACGAAATTCACGTCTGCTTTTGCTGGCACTTTTGATAAAAGGCCTAAATCCAACAGTGGACTTGTAAAGACAGCTGATGATGAATATATTTCAGACAGCTTTCTCATACTACCAACCGGAACTATTTAACAGGCTAATAACTGACATTAAGGTTAAACTTACCTATATACAAAGGTCCCTTCGCAGCCCTTCCCCAACACCTGATCAGTGTGAAAGGTTATCTTGCCAATGCGGACCTCGCCCTCTCCAAGATCAACAAGTTGCCCGGTTACCTCACCCTGAGAGGATGTAGTGGATACATTCGAGCCCCGCGATCCGCCTTGCGAGAGCTGTTGGAACTCTCGGGCCTGCAAATGTACTCATAATAAAAATGAAAAAGATTTACCGTCCTATCTTAATTTTTCTACGAGCGACAAAAATACGTTTTAAGTTATTGATACTATTTTTTACAACACAATTTTAGTCAGGAACACTTGTTTTTTTTTTCAATATTGTTATTTATTAATAAAGAACTGTTTTAAAAACAAAATCATGCACTTCCAATAAAAAAATTCTAACTACAACTTAAATAAGGATAATGTGATGCGGTGGCGAGTTAAAAGAATCTGTCATTCCATTCCATTCCGTGACTATCACAAAAGTTTACTAGTGGAAACGCCAAAAAAAAGGATATGAAATAAGGAGATCTAAATATCACAAATATTCGAGACTAAAATTATACACACGTCAAAGGTGTGAGCGCAAAACGATTGCTGTAAAGCTGTAAAAGCCTAAAACGGCGAACAGCTTAAACTTCACCGAATACACATACTTGTGGTACGATCGCTAACTAAAGAAAGCAAAAAAAAACTAAGAAAAACCGACTAGGGATAGGGGCTAACTTTGCCTTGCCACCCGCATACCTTTTTTCTTACTACACGCACGTTTAAAGACACAAATATAATAGACTTAATAACTTCAATGTATTACACTTAACTGGAACACGTGAGTGAGTAATATCCTACATAGACAAAGCTTCCAAGGATAGCACAAAATGTTATGCCGCTTTTGGTAGGGTTATCACATGGGGATAAATGAACCGAAGTATTTTGTTTATCTGATTTTCGACATTATGTACGAGAAACTTATTAGAAATACAAGAATTATTTTACTGACCTTTATTACAAATAACTTAATAATTTTTTTTATTAAATTTATTACATATTTATTTTGGTAACGTTGTAAATTCTAAAACTAACTTAAAGGTTTTTTTTAATTTAATTTAATTGGAGACACGCAGGGCATATCAAAGCGATTTTGATATGTTGAAGAAAACCAGACTGCACATTCTCGTCATTAAATCTTTGTAGTGTCTGAATAACGAATCTCAATACGTTTTTATTTTATATTATAACTATATTTATTCACATTCGTGTTGCTCGGTACGTTTTCTACGCAAATAGCCCGATGCATAAATATATACGTGAAATAAGATATTTAAAAAAATCTTTTATTGTTCATAGACACAGTTATTTGTACTAAATAACCGCTCCTGTACTTGTACTGAAAAATTGTTTTAAATTTTTCAATTCAACTATAAAACATTCTACAGTCTGCACAAACAGAGGAAAGTTGTGTATAATTGATTAATGGCGAGACAATAGAAAAACCTATGCGACGTTGGGTGTTCAACCCTATTAGCAAATCTTATCAGAGCAATGCTCACACAAATATACATTATGTAATTATCGCCTATATAATTTTTTCTCCATGACTAGCAGGTCGTTCACCTACCCCAAGTACAGGTGAGTGTGAGTTCCTAACTGTCACTCCAGCGTAGAAATCCTATCACATAGACATGAGGTAACAAAAGCCTCTAAGCAAAAGTTAATATTATTTGTATATGATTTTGACTCAGGTCCTCGATTAACTGTCGATTTTAATATCCAATCTGACGCAGATTTCTTATACAAAAAGATAGATATTTGACAGAATCTCAGAAAGTTAGGTCAAATTCTATAAACCATCGTGGAAAGATCGATATAGATGCCGTAAAATTACAAGATGAGAATGCCCACTAAATTTCATGAATTCCGAGACCCAATATAGCAACAGTTTATAGAACTAATTACCACTTTATAACTTACAATTCTCGGATCGCGTGGTATTGGCATAGTCGCTTGGCCCCCATACAGACGCCTACGTTTAATCCTACACTGCTTACGATAAAAAACCTTACGCAAATAACTCCTGTCAGTACGAACAGGAATCCTCCTGTTCGTACTGGTTCGTATCATTAAAACCCAATTGGTTTTAAATAATTTATATACACGAACAAGGTTATTAAAAGTCTAACCAAAAAGCTTAGAGTAGATATAACATGAAGGTCGTGATACATCAAAATTCTATATACGGCTAAAGCTTATCCCAAATCTGGAATGTTGAAACAAAACGTAAGAACAACCTACCTTACAAGTCTATTTATGAGTGTGTTGCTTTAATTTCTTTTACTACAATGTTAAATAACTATATTTCAAAGTTTTAAAAATACAGAGAACATAATATCATATGTACTACGTTCTAGAAACGAAACTAAATTATTTCAGTATTGCTCCGTTACCTACATATAACTAAAACAACTAGTAAACAAATACAATAGAATATAGCTTCTCATTGTATTCATCAGTGTAAAGGGACGGAACGAATGTCAAGAAACCTTTAAATTATTTTTCATCACCAATGCCTCTGGAGAAGCGTGGCGACCCGGATCCAAAATCCTCGTAAATATGCGAGGAAAAGGTTTATATGCTGCTACTTTATGTTATTTATCACAGTTAACTGATGGAGAATACCCAGAGAAGACACTTATTTCCTTATAATAACTCTTGTTTAAATCAAAAATACCCATAAATCTGTGCCATTTTTGAACTGCCACTTGGTGGTGAGAAGGCACTGTATACTATAAAGACAAATCCATTTATCCTTTAAGAAGAATCAATGTATTCATAATTGACTACCTATAAGGATTATTATGCATATTAGGAATAGTTCCTGGTGATTGTTTTTGCGAAATGCCCATTTCTTCCTGTGGGTGTCGTAAAGGAAAAACCTTGAAAATCACACGGCAATATCTGGGAGCAAACCCAGCGACGAGGCTCATCACGTTCTTTCTCTTGGAGAGGGTTATGGAATTCCGTTTGGGTACATTGAGTCTTGCCAAATGAAAATCCGTATTCGCTGCCTATCCTTATATGCAAAGAAATGGCGTGTATGGCTTGCTACTAATAAATCTCGCTAGCGCAGATATATTACAATACAATGAATGATACTATAACAAATGTACTACATTCATCATAACTTTACATACCGGATATCCTTAATGATCATAGATAGTCTCAGTAATTTACTTAAATGTTCCAGATCCCAAACTAATTTAAAATGATAAGCATTTGCCTTGTCTTTTTTTTAAATTATTCAAATAAATAATTCAAATGCCCTTACATACATTTTTTCTTCATCATGTTTCATGACCATGTGTAGTCGGAACAAATTGTTAGTTAAAAATAAAATAAAACGGAAGTGATTTACCTGATATCTAAGATACCAAAACATAGTAATGACCAATCCCATGAGGATAATTAACGCCACTTTGAGAGCCTTGTTCTCTTGCTGGTGGAGCCACACGTAGCCCTGTTTGTACCACAGATCAGGTCTGAAGTTGAAGCCCTCGAACAAATCTTCAGTTTGCACCGACACCGATACAGAATTCGACTTCAGATTCGTTTCATTCTCCACGTCCTTCTGGGTTTCAGTATGCACTTGGCCGTTAATAAGCTTTATGGCATTATTATACAGATCTGGCATTTTTAAGAAGTTAGCTGATGGCAACTGTGGCATCCAAGAGGTGGTCAATTCTGGTACTTTATAATGCCCTAATAGAAGGTAAGGTGGCGAGACGTGCAAGTTCAAATCGTTGAGTTCATAATGAATATTTGTAAATGGTTCGTATTTCGGTGTCTCAGTTTTCGCCTGGCTCTCTGTAACGGGACCTTCTAGAAGTAGGGGATGGGTGTGCCCAGTTGAAATGGTGACAGTGTTTTTGTCTACTAGAGATGAAAGAGCGTAAAGGCCATGGTTATGCTCTCCTATGTATAAAGTTGGGCTGAAAGAGAAGTAATTCGTTTAGAATGATTAGAAATGCCGTGCCATGTGAAGGCGGAAACAGAAGTTATTAGTTTAGAATGATAAGAAATGCCGTGCCATGTGAAGGCGGCGTAAGAGAATCTACCTACCTATTTCAGATCCCGTGGGTGACGTATGAGCCAATTAAGGAATATGCCTGGAAAATCTCATGGATAGCGATAGATGGCCCCATACCCATCTCAAAAAATATACAGACCCGTGATGGGCTGAAGTTCGAAGTGTGATCGTCAATCTGCTTGCCAAGCGTGGCGTTAAAGGAAAATACCACCTATGACTGTGGACAGTGTGTTTACTGGAGAATCGAAGAAGTCAGGGTTAATAAAAAAGATACATACCTATACATTTAACTCTAGCAATTACTTCTAATAATTTTTTACATTATGCAAATAAAATAAAGTTAAACATACTCACTACAACTCTATGTTAGAATTCTTAATGCCTTGGCCATCTCTAAGCGTTGTTGCGTCTTCCATGATATGATCGAGCGTATCATCACCAATCGAATTGAAAGGGACAGATATCAGACCTTCTCCGTCCAACAAATAAGCAGCCACAACGGGAGTCTCGAAATTGTGAGACCAGACCAGGTCTCCGGTCTTCCGATCGAACGACATAATGCGACCGTTAGAGGTCGACGCGAAGTGTATGATACCTACAAATTACTTTATAATGAAAATAAGAAGAATCTTGAAAACAATGTGCGGAATCTGTGTGCCTAACTTTTATTATAGAACATTTAAAATCCGCCCGTTTTTCGAATCCATCATTATTTGTTCGAAACCTCAAGGTAACATTTTACTTTGTAATAAATAACAAGAAAAACTTTTCGTCTTTTCTATACAATGGGGATGGGAATGTTAGTAATGCTCTTCAATTATTATAACAATATTAAAATAATGTTCTTATCTATACTTATACATAAAATTCTTTGTATGTTTGTACGCATTTAACATAAAAATTACTTGACGGATTTGATGGAAATACTTATAATAATGTGAAAAGGCAAATGTTGTAAGTGGTTATAAATGTCAAATAAATGAATACAAGAAAAAATACATACCATAATCATTCAACATCTCTTTGCCCATAGCATGGGACGTATAATCGAAGAATGTCACATTCCACTTCTGATTCTCATTCTTCGAATCGTGCATAAGAATGGTGTATTCTGTTCGAGCGACGTAAACGCCCCGCTTCTTATCTGACTCGCATGTGTTTTCTTCACCGTTGTTTTTGAAAATTGTTGATTTATCAAACCCTAAAAATTCGTATAAAATCTCATACATCATCATTGTTTTATAAAATTGTTGATTTATCAAACCCTAAAAATTCGTATAAAATCTCATACATCATCATTGTTTTAGAAAATTGTTGATTTATCAAACCCTAAAAATTTATATGCATTTATTTACATTTATTACCAAATTAGTTAATTACTTAACGCTCGGTCGGCTCGCGATGTGCGAGGGAGACGAAAGCATGCATTGTTATCTAAAGCAATTCTGTACGACAAAATGTCGTTAAATGAATATTAAATGTACTGGAAATATTAAAAGAAATGTATACATTTGTAATTAAAACAGTAGCAATTATTTAAACAAAGGTATTATTAATAGCAGTTTTTTATAAAGAATTTTGTTCGCTCTCGGACTAAGTTAGGGATCTTGATTCAGTGTAATGTAATCAGGAGCACCCAAATCGCTTCCTTTCCTAAATGAAACTCAATTGTTTTAAAGTTACGACACATGGAGGGTTATCTATAATTATTTGAAATATCTAAGCATTTTTTTTACTGCCCTTATCTCGACATCGAAATGAGAGTTATGTTTCTGAACCCTTACGATTGATGACCGACCAAAAAAAACAATTGTTTAAAGTAAATATTCAAAACTGATAACGAAATTTGTTTCAACATTTTATAGTAGTTTAAATAATAATTTGTTACATTATAATCGACATTAGTACGGTTGCCCGAGGCTGATACGCTAGTAATTTATAGGATTTTTTTTTAGCAACAGGCTTAAGTAATTTTATTTAACATAAGTAGTTTATTCAGCGTCGTTTAATTAAGGGAAAGTCAGTCTTCTACAATAAAATTTGTGCTCGGATATTATGTCATAGTGCGATATCGAAATTCTACTTTTTTCAATGATTTTTTTAAATCGACTGGCTGATTAGGAATAAGATCAAAAATTATAATCATACTCACCAGAAATGTGTTCCCGGGAACCAGTTATTGGGTCAAGCATGAACCAGGTGTCGCTCTTCTTACCAGTGTATAATATACCATCAGTGGAACGGCAGGGTGCGTTCGCGACCAGTTCCGGTATCGTGAACGGTAACTTTTTGAGCATCTGCTTATCGCCCCTCGGTCCGTACATGTAAAGTGAACCGTGACGAGGGTCGGGCAGAAATTGCGACATGAGTTTCGCATGCTGGTTGGGCACTTTTACTACTGGTTCTGGTAGACAAAACATAAAAATATTTAATATTTAATTTAAAAAAAACTGCCGACGATCTGTGTTTAATGTTACACCAACGTCATAAAGCATGTTTTAAATAGTAGGTAGAGGAACAGAAGCGGTGGCGTAGAGTATTAAACACATGTGGATGTAGGCCAGATGATAATTCAGCATCTCACAATAAGTCAAATCTAAAGTGCATATAGTAACATCTTAGGAGCTATATATATGCGCGATAGCCAAACCGAGGAACAAACGTGTCGATTACGACAAGTTATCCTAGCTTCAAAACGAATCATGTCCAACAGCAGACTATACATGATGATGGAGAAAATTAATCGCCAAGAATGTACCTCTTAATTATAATAAAAGGGCACAACTGAACTAAACTAAGTAACTAAAATATTACATTTATGTTATTTTGAATTTTTCTTGCACATTCATTCGATAGCGACACTCATAATAGTATTAACAGTTTGTTTTTAACTGTTCAAGTTTAAGAAAAACAAATAAATAATCAACTTTGAATAAAGCAATTTTAATAATGCTGTTTTGAAACTGAGTCTAGATGTATTTATGTAATTTAACAAATTTATCTTACTTCAAATAATATTGATTCCATAGACGAGGAAAACGTTTATAGTAACTATAACTTTAAATAAAGGTAAGAACGAACACAGATTGAATGTAGTCACTGTGGTCTTGTCTTAATATAATCAAGATTAAGGTGCGAGTGCAGCGACAAATTAAGAGACTGTTAATTTTTAATCAACTGTTTTACCACAACATAACCGTGTAAAGTTGAACGGCTTTTGTTGACTTTAAACGTCTGTTTTAAATTCGACGGTAAACTTAGGCCTTAAGCACAATGTCGCCCCTGTGACCAAAAATGAAATGCTTAGATACAGATTAAGTAATATTTACAAAGTTTATAGTTTCCAGCAATTGTGACTCACGAAACGCAGTATCGATATTATGTTGCTACCTTACACTGGCTGGTCCCGGTCAAGTCTACAAATTTAAACTAAGTACGAGATTAACGCAGTACATCTTTACCATAAATATTTAAATGATTACATTAGGTGTAAATAAATGAACATCAAATATAAGTAGCGGTTGGCGCAGAGACATTAGTGTGTGCGCTACGGGTCGCAGTAGGTGATAATATTCCCCGGGTAGAACAAAATAAGTTATTACTTATAATTGTTCAGGGTCTGGGTTTTTGTCCATGTGCAATTTACATCTGCAAATCGCCGATGACAAAATCCTACGGCGAGAGTAACTTTAAAAAGAAAAATGTTTACTTAACGTTATTGTGAAAATATTGTGTAATATGTAATTGTATTTAAGACAATACATCTTCAAAAATCAGCAGCCACGTGGTCGCCATGCGCGTACACTTGTGGCACTATCATTCGCAATTGACAACTGCAATTAATAGTATTCAAAAGTTGGCCAGAAACAGCCAGGTGGACATTGTAATCGCGAACACAGGCACTCACTCATCTTCACCTTTCGGTATCTGTATAACGCTTATACGATAATATCGGAGGAAAGGTCAGATTCAGTTACATAGACAAAAACAATGGGTATACCTATTTTGTGAACGTAAAATACCAATAACATATTGATTTCTTGTATTTACGCGAATATTACACATTTGAAATGAAACTGTTATTTAAGGATTTTATAGCGTTTATTTTTAAATTTTAATACCGACACATCGATCCTCCCTGTCACCACGAGTGCTGTAAAGCAACCGAAACAACGAGATTAGAAAGTAAAATTAATCGCGTTACAATCCGTAAATAATAGTGACATTTCAAATACAAATAACAATCAGTATTTGGGAGAAAATATTTTAGATTATCTTATCTGAATAAGTGTGTTACGCTGATATCTATCAAATTTACCATTTATATGTGTTTCTAATTACAATTTTAAAATACATACGTATTACAATGTCACATTGGCATTATAATAACAATTCAATGTAACATTGAGGCAGTGGAAACATATATGAATAAACGTGGCCTTGAAAGTTATGCTTATTTATGCAACAGACAGTATATTCGTCTTTGTACTAAATATGCAGTTTATTATTACATCTAGATAAAATTCAGTGCAATCATTATTCCAATGCTATCTGTGTAAAAACTAAATATTTATTTTTAGCCATAGGAATAAATATCACTTGTCAAAGGTAATTATTTTTTACAACTCTAACGCCATTTCCTAATGAGATTCCTCTGAAAGAGAAGACAGGCGAAAGCCTGTCTTCTCTTTCTCCGCAGGTATCTTCTTTAAAGTACTCTTTACTTGTTTTTAATAATTTTATGTAATAATACAACTGTTAGAAACGGCTTGGGAGCGGTCATGTCATATATTCCTTTATATTATAACTAGCTGTTGTACCCGGCATAAAACCGGTTTAAAACTAATAACAAAATTATTAGAAAACAATATTGTAACAAAAATTGAGTCTACGTCCGTCGCAACATTATAAGAAACTTTTTTGAGATCAGCCTGGAAAACGAAATACAGTCTTTATATATTAGTGTAGGTAACCCATTATTTAAAGCCATTCAAAGGAAGACTGCGCACTTATATCTACATATTCTTGCTATGGACACAGAATTTTAAAGGGCCTGAATAACATTATTGATTGATGATACTGATAACGGAAAGCATTAGTGTACAAATAAGTGTAATTTAATACTGAAAAACATATGTGACTCTAGATAATTCCATGTGACTGGCACTTGCAGGCGTCGATAAAACGTCACTGTCGAGTGATAACCGACATACGCTTAGCCAGGTAGGCCGCGTATTAAAAATGCAATGGGCGATACCATTATCTATATTACATGCTCTTTTTAAACTCTAATTAGCAATAAAATCACAACCAGAATCAATAATACTAGTTGTGTAGTAATGATAACACCGTTATGGATTCTGGATATATGGAATTCACTCTCTAACCGATGGTGATGTAGAGCTGACTAAGCATAGATTTGGGGCCTAAGAGAATTCACAGAATACCGTGGGTATCCTTTGTGATCTCTCCAAGGCCTTCGATTATGTGCACTATGAAACACTTATCAGGAAACTACATCATTATGGCTTATTATATAATGAGATTATGAGAGTAAATACTTCGATTAAATAAATATTTGTATACTTAGATGCTTGAATTTTTTAATATGAAACGATAATTTCATACTTAAGCTCTATTATAAATACGTTTACTAATATTATTAAGGTATATAATATAAATACTAGGATCAGACATAAGCTTATAAATGCCAGTTACTAGACTCCACAAAGTCAGTGACTCGTTGCTGGTGCAATGTATATCTCTGTGTACAACTAAATCCTAACAAAAATATTAAATTATTTAATCTTTATTTGCATAACTTAAAATTTATTTTAAATTTATCTCAAAGAAAAGCTCTCGAATTATTAAAAAAAAATTATTATAAGGGTTATTATAATATAAAGGAACACGTGAATGATTATAGCCCCTGGTATGATAAATGGTATGGTAATGATAAACTCTTTCAGTTTATCATTCGCTAGCTCTTTTGGAAAAAAAAAATATCAAAATTGAGGTTACCTACGGAGTTTCTTTCGCCTGTTTCTTCTATGATATTTATATGCCTATATCGAAGAATAGTGATTTTGATTCCGATTTTCGATTCTATGCATCACTAATGGTTTTATTTGATCAGCTTCACACTTATTTATTTCTTAAAAATTGTTAAAAACGACATAAATATTTGCTTCAAATTGAATATTCGAATGGGCCGGATCGACCAGGTTGGTACCACGACCTCGTAGAATACCGGCGTGAAGTAGATGTATCCTGTGCTTCTGGGTTTCGTTCGGTGAATGAGGTAACCGGAGGTGTACTCCCCCTCTCCTTATCCTCACTCCCATCTCTCTAACACCCTTAAAGGCCGGCAAAGCACGTGGTGACGGTTATCACTTACCACCAGGTGAACCAATAGATCGTTTAACGCCTTCCGCATAAAAAAAAAACATACATTTTACATGGTATATATTCACTTACTGTATCACATATTGTAGATTTAATGGTATAATATATATATAAATACAATATGGTAAGTTCGTCCCCATCATTATTTGCCCACAATACTAAAATAATGAGAAAGCCACTAATTCCAGGATACACCAATCTAAAGGACCACAGATTGCCCAGCCACTTCACACAGGCCACTCCCAGTAGTTACAAACTCATAATAGGATAATCATAATATAGTAAATAACGAAACTAGCGAATTCAGTGTCATACATAATTTTTAAAGACCATTTTGTACAGATAAAGTAATCTTTATATATTTAATTGGTCTGTTAGTAATAGTATTTCTTCCGAACAACTTGGCCAGTTGAGGTCAATGGTTGATAGCTATCCTGAGATCCGATAGGTTATGTACCAAAATGACTCACAATGTGTTGGTTGATACCAAAAAAAAATATCACAAAATCTGAACCTAATAGGTGCTTTAGTAGAGGTATTAATTCTAACTACTGATGAGCTATCGGAAAAGGCAGAACAACATCTGCCTGGACAATTACTTTGGATATAAATTTATGAGACTATTGCTTGAATATGGCTTTCAGGTATGGAGCCGATACTTTATGAAGGATATAGTGTCTAGAGAAAATGCAAAGTTAGTTTTTCAAATTCATAAAAAACCATATGAAGTGCTTACAAACTCTTTGCCTTCAAATCATAGGTGGATTGTAGTAGGCAAGGAGATCTTATTGAGACATATAAGATTCTAACCACACCATTACCATACCATGACTGAAAAACTTTCTTAATATAAATAATAACATCCACTCAAGAGAGCATATTGTGGTTGAGAAATCTTCCCAAAAATATTTCCTGTCTTATTTAGTAGTAAAATGAGTGGGTTAAAAGAATGATAAATAAAAATAAAAAATATAAGTAAGGTGTATTTATGACACTATAGATGTATATTTTTAAAAATAGACTTCATCATCATCATCATCATCATTTAAGCCTATCAGAAGTCCACTGCTGAACATAGGCCTCCCCCAAAGATTGCCACGAAGCTCGGTCCTGAGCCACCTGCATCAACCGACTTCCCGCAACACTGCGCGGTCGTCACTTCATATTGTGGGGGGTCGTCCTACACTGCGTTTGCCTGTACGTGGCTGCCACTCGAGAACCTTTTTTTCCCAACGGTTGTCAGTTCTGTGAGCTATGTGGCCGGCCCAATAGACTTGATAGGTTTAGATTAAAGACTATGCAAGTAGTGAATAGACATAGATGCATCAACCGTATATGTAAACAATTATTTTTTATTCTGTTTCTATCTTAACTAAAATAAAAAAAACATTAACCTTCCACTGTAGGAATTTCTCCTGTGTTGCGGAGGCAGTTTAAATACATAAATTGCACATAGACAAATACCCAGACTCGGATTAATTATTTGTAGTCCATACAAACTCAAATGCACATAGTACTCGCGAAAGAGATGCACTATAATAAATATACTTTAAAAAATGTTATTAACACATTTTTTAAGAATAACCTTAATTAATTCTTAAAACAAAATTTTTCATAAAAATGTAGTTTATGTAACGATTTCTTGTATTTATGCGAATATACCTTTATTACAAATGCTACACATTATTATTTACTAATTTCAATCACATATAATAATTTTAATCACCTAATTTTTAGGTAATTAATACCACCTATGTTACTGACACTTTCACATAAATAAAAATAAAACAACCTCTAAATTGATTATCAACCACACCAGTGATTATCAAAAATCATTTAAACAGCCTGCAATTGAACAGTAAAGGCCTGTGACTTAAAAAAATTCTTTAATTTAAGTAAACTTATATAGTATACCACACAGCAGCAAATTGAATAAAAACTTTACTAAACAATCAGCATACTTTTAAATTTTAGTTAGTGCTTTCTAAACAGGTATTTCTAGAACACATTTCCCCATTGGGATATGAATGCAATAATTACGACAAAAATAAATATGTAACATATTTTCAACATTAAACCTTAATATGCCATGGTAATAAATAATGTGATCAGAGAGTGTTGTGGCGTGAAAGACGATGTAGTGACACAAATTGAGAAAGGGATGCTGAGCTGGTTTGGACAAGTGGAGAGGATGTATGATAGTAGGTTGACGAAGCAAACATATGAGGCGAGTGTAAATGCTAGAGATGGGAGAGGAAAACCTAGGCGAACATTTCACAATCTAATTGGAGACGTTTTGAAAAAGGCCAAGTCAAGAGTACTCTTAAACAACGAGCATGCATGCGAAAACTGATGAAAGTTGAAGAAGCGAAAGACGTATGTCGTAGCCGTAGCAAGTGGAAGAGATTGTCTCTGCATACCCCGTTGGGAACTAGGCATGAATATATAAAAAAAAAAAATCTTTGCTTAAGGATGTAGCTTAGCCTATGCCTCCTTTAAGGGTGAACTAAAACAGCCACACATATAAATAAATGAATATATCAAAAGTATAGTTAATTGTTTTGAGAAAAACCTACCTAATTACCTAAGGTAATTTTGAACGGTATTATCAGTAAATTTGTTTTAATTATATTTATAAAACACAAATCGACTAAATTTCACACTGTATTCTCATTCAAACTTCTGATTTTAGTATAACTCGAATTTAGTAACTTAAGTTAGTATAACTTGAATATTTGGTAAGTAATATCCAAATATTTTGTCATAATTTTACATGTAGTGTTACAAATAATCAATTTAACTAACTAATGTAAATATGAAATAATTTATGTAAGTAACATAAAGTTCCAAACTCCTTTTTCTAAACCCAGTAATCCAACATGGCTTTGAATTTCTCAAAAATAAACCATTTTCCTTTTAACCATTTTCCAACAGAAAATTTAAATAGTAGTTTAGCCCGGCGATTCTACATAAGTTATAAAATAATTTAGTAATAGTACCATCTTTAAGTTTCCAAATGATATGTCCTGAAACTGGTTCCACTGCCACCATACCACCTCCTAAAGTTGCAAATAATAGTGGCCGGTCATCTAAAGCTCGAGATAGCTCTGTACTCTCCTGAAATAATCATGTTATCCATTAATCGATATTTCACCATGCTCTTTAATATTTTATGTGATTACTGCAACGCACTTCACCTTTCTTTCTTTTTCGGCAGTTTCCAGCCCAAAGGACCCAAACACAAATAGTATTATGGCAAGCAACTTCATTATTATCACAAATTATTTGTCCTTTATTTCAAATTCCATTATTTATAAACAACACTATGCCATGCACTTGAAAACACGATACTACAAATACAAAGAATTGTCGGGAACACTACACTGCAATGCAATTCTATTCTACTACAACACAATTGTCAAACGTCAATATGACATATTAATGTTTGTTCTCTATATCCTGTAGTAACGATCATCCGGCATTAACGGCTAATTATTTTATTAATTAATTATTAATTATATTAGGTCAAGGAAATAGTTTTTTTCGTATTTTGTAAGTAACAGTAAAATCTCTTTGGTTATAGTACTCGTATCTGGCTAGTTTTTATACCATTACATAGATAATTTTAAAACAGAAAAATTAGAAGGAAAAATGATTACCTGCCATTTTACTATTGTTATTGTGTCCGCCAAAATTAATGAATCTAAGGAAGAAATTCAATACCTTTTGAAGTTTTATTACAAAAAAGAGAAAATACGACACAAGCTGCGAAAAAAAATTGAGACGTTTACGGCTTTATCGCAGTGTCAGAGTAGCACAAAACTGGTTCAAGCGTTCAAACATTCGGGAATTTTGATATCAAAAATGAAGCTCGATCTGTTCAACCTGTTGCGGACAAAGTCGATGCCATTTTTGAAAAAGTGCAAGAGAGATCGGCATATTAGTAGTTACGACATAGCGGAAGAGTTATAGGGTTGATCAAAAACAGTTTTGGCCATTTGGTAAAGTCTGGATATTCAAAACAGCTTGATATTTGTGTGCCACACGTGCTTACTGAATTTCATTACACTGGTTTTCATTACAGAAACGCCAGATCACACACATATTTAACCACTCAGCAAATATTGAGGTAGCTTAGTTGGGAAGTGTTAATGCATCCAACATACGACCCTGACCATCCACCATGAGGATGCATCCTCAGAATTTTTACCTGTTACGGTCTCTTCAGAATTCTTTAGGAAGTGTTAGATTACTACTTACTACTTGTCGGAGATATTGATCAAATGTCCCAAAATTTCTACAACAATGGAATCAGGAGATGACAGTCAGACCTACAAAATGGCAACAAGTTATCAAAGAAAATGGAATATTTATATTATAATCAAATGTAAATAAACTATGAAATAAAATATATTGAATTTATATATAAATTACTAAAAAACTTTTTCCTCGACTTTCAATTACATTTTTTTAACCGTTATGTTAAATAGCAATTATAATTATTATTATAATAGCTATAATTTAGGTACTTTTTAACGAGTCAGGCTGAATTAAACAGTAAAAGCAAAATTTATTTTCTAGGTAATTTCCTTTTAACTCAAAACATTTAGATAACGCTTCTGAAATTTTCTTACTCCCTCAAACTTTTTCTTCATTTCCGCAGTTCGCAAAATACTCATCTACGGCGGCCATAACAGCGTCATTGTTGTTAATTATATATTATCTTAATCATAAATGAAATTTTTGGTCTGTCTGGAAGTCTTAGGAAGTTATTAAGAAATATATATTATTCGACATTAAACAGAAGTACGGACGGCATGAAAAAGGCATTTTTTTCCTCGGATTCGGCTCTGAGCTCTCGTTGTCCCAACATAACTTGTCTATGGTATAAACACCAATTATGGCGAGCAAGAGATCAATAGAGGCCATTTGTAATCCCATTCTTTATTTGAACGAGTAATAGGTACTACTACTCTTATTACATGTCAACTATTGATGTAATTCTGGATTTGGTATGATCAATTGAAAAAGCATAGCACAATTAGTTATTATTCTGTGGTAAGATAATCACCATAGACTATAGAACTCACCTGTTTCTTAGACAATGACAAATGACAAACAAATATTAAAAACGTCAAACTCTTCAGTAAAATTTATAGAATCGTTTGTTGTGAAATGTGGTCTTGATTTTAATTTTGTAGCAAAGTTATAAGACTCAAAGAAGATTAAACACGAAACGATTGAATTAAAACTTTATGTAATATAATTTCGACACTTAACGGATTATGTAGGGCTATTTATTTCGTGAAACATGGAGGTGACGGGTGCGGGTATGTTAATTTATTTTAGTGAGAAAAATAATTTCGTAATATTTTTGTCTCTTTTTGTTGTGTAAGTTCGGGAAAGTTGTTTTTTAATAAATCGATAAAACTATGTTAGTCCTCATTAAAGGAGTTATACTGTAGAGTTGTAAATACCGATTATTTCATTATATTTCTTTGACTACAAAATTAGTAAACAGTCTTCTTCCAAAATGCGTTCTAAAAATTGTCTAATACAAAATGACCAGAATGCTCATGTTTTAAAGTAGAATAATTAAGATTTCAATATAGAACATTAACCAGAGAGTTTTAATGTTACATTTTTTTTTTTTAGGGAAATCTCCAAATACGACTTTATCATTCAGATACAATGCCAATAATGAGGAGTTGGAGGAGCTTTTTCAACCATGCGAGGATGATCCACCTACACCACAATGCGAACCTCCAGTAAAGGAACCTATAAGTGCTAGTCCCAAACGTGGGGACAAAACTTCCATCATTGATAAATACTTCAAATCTATGCGTACTGAAAAACCTGTTGAAAAACTAGAAGATCCTAAACCTTCAGAGATAAAATCTCAAGAAGAGAGGTGCAGTCCTGTACCACCAAAAGAAGTTACGTCATCTCCTATGAAAGACTATCTAAATCGTCTAGGAAAAAGAAGCACATCAGAGGTAATGCCTGAAGCTAAAGAGACTGGTAATGAAACTTGGAAAATTTTCCATGATTTTAAATTTAAAATTGCGCAAGCTGTTGAAGATATGAAGACTCGTTCAGTAGAAGGTAATTTTTTTCATATTTATTTAAATTTCTGCATTTGGATAACTGTAAAATGAACCTTTAATAGATTTTATTATGATCTTTCATGTGCATAAAAAAGAAACTAAAGAAAAATTACTACCACGTGAGAGTTCCACATCTGATTCTGAAGAAAATTCTGCTCTTAAGGATACAGACCAACAAAGTGTAGGAGATACAGATAATCAGGTATAAATATTACTTTAGTCTTAAGTCTTAGTCTTTTCAATTGCATCAGTTATTGGCTCCTCTTAAGCCTTGTTGTATTTTTTCTGTGTAGGTTTCATCCCTTGATAGTAGTATTCAGAATCTGTCTGAAATAACCCAACCTTTAACAGCAAAAGCTTCTGAGCGTGAACAGAGCCTTTCCGCAAATATAATTCAGTCTGATTCAAGTGAAGATACACAAAAAAATATAGGTAAGTGAATATAATATAATAAAAAACTATAGATAAATCAGTTATAAGTATGGGGTTATAACGAAAGACGATGATTAAGGAGCTATTTAGATAGGGTTTTATAGGGATGGAGATTAGCATAGCCATCCTATTTCTGACTACAGAACGATTTTGATGCAACTTATTCAATTTTTTTTAGTTCACAGTGACTTGTTGGATGTAGTTCGAGATGACAGTATTGAAATTGAATCAGGGGTTGAAGCTTTAGAAGATACAATAGATGCTTTTGGTGATGTTACACAATTGGAACATGAGAATCCAGACAAAAAGCCTGTTAATGTAACAATCACTCAACCCACTATAACTTCAACTGACTTTAATTTCCCACCAAGCAAAAATGATTTACATGATAATAAGCTGTCCAATAAGCCCAAAGCAACACTTTTTACATTAACTATGTACTTCCTGACGTTATTCCTTATAGCAAATTATATGTTTTTTTCAAATTCAAACATTTGGATTGGTTTCCTGTTAGGCCTATGGGTGTTTTGTTTTGCAAGTAATTTTAAACAATGGGTATTAGATAATTACTTTAGTGAGTGGGAGCCATCTAGAAGTAGCTACTTCCAGTTAAAACATGGTACTAATGCATCAGTTACTTATACAATACCTTCAGTAAAAGAACATAGGCCTATGAAGAAATATGAGGTAAAGAATAATAAATGGAATGTTTTTCAACCTTTATTCTAATTATTTACATGGTACCATGCTTTCAGGGATGGATAAATCATTATAGATTTCCTAATTATGATCCTTATACTTATCACATCAACAAAACAACAACTGCCTTTATTAAGTTAGAAGGTAAGTTTATGCCAAAGAATATTTTGTACATCTCATACAATCAAATACAAAAGTTTAACTTTATATTTTCTGCTCTCAATTTAATATAAACTAGTTTATAAATAACATATTTTGAAACATCTCAACTAAACCACTATTATTATATTATAATGCAATATATAAATAATACAATATTATATCACTTAAAATTATGCATTCTTCCTGACTTTCTATATGATATATCTGTAACAATAATATTGACAAAACAGAATTAAATTCTGTGTGAGTTTGCAGTGCACTTGTCCTTAATTTTGTGGAGCACTATATTCTTGTAGCTTGCTTTCAGTTGCCTATGAGACCATAGCATTTATTTTATGATATACATTACAATTATTTAAAAAAAATTTAAGAGGATACCTATGGAATGGATTTCACCAGTTTCTTCTCCATCACAGGAACGTTGCGAAACGTTAATAGCTAAAAAAAATTGTAAAAAGATTTGATATTAGTCAAACGAAATCATCTTTCTTTCTTTGAAGAATAAAGAATTTTCATGCTATCATAAATTATTTTTTATACAGTGAAATTAAAATATTTAATAATAATAATTGCACTATCTATAGATCTATTTAACCGCAGCAAGTTAAGTTACAAAAGCAGTATAATTATTGCAATAAACGATAAATAACCGAAATTATTATCTGTGTCTGTACACAAACAAAACAAACATATGCAGGCACTCACATGCTACTTTGACATACTGTGTCTCCATAACTAAGCAATGAAAAAAAAATTAAATCCTTTTTTGTCTTAAAAGGAATAATTTTAATGAAGAAGTCACTCGCATGTCTCGCTCACTCTGTCTCGCATGTTTAGTTAACGGTATCGCGCGTAAAAATTGTTATGAATGAAATATTAATTTTTTTTTATACTCCATGCACAAACACGCAAGCATGTACACATGCTCGTGGTTGCAGTCCGGTCTCGTTGTTATCAGTAAGCTCCAAAACAATTGAATTAACTTTAATTTGTATATAAGGAATATACTTATTATAATACTTGTTATATAAAAATCGTTAATATTATACAAAAACAAGCTTCTACCACTGCAGTCCATTTTTAGTATGAACAGTCCAAATTTGGCCCAAGATCGCAAAACGTGAAGAAAATCTCTTTTTAAGCTGGGCTCAAAGAGTCCCATGTTACTGGATGACATCGGTAAAAATGTTAGACGTGCGCATCAGAAACGTGATATGGTGAAACACAGTTTGCACTAGTTCAGGGGCCTATGGGTTCATTGATCATTATTATTATATTATATATCTTGTCGATCGGTGGTAAAAAGGAGATGGAGAAATTTCGAAATGTAATTCCTAAATCCGCACTCTCATTTGTATTATAAAGACTGACAATTTTATTTTATTTACTTTCCTACAGGTTGTAATTTAAGGATATCTTATACAAGAACGAAAATAGCCAAAAGAGCTCTATGGGATGAAAAAATAGAAAATGTGACGTTTTATCAACACAGACTGTACAATTTAACTGGAGCTCGCATTATTTTGCTGCCAAAGGGCCTCGTGAGAAGAAGGTAATATAACAGAAACTTTCACGTAATAATTTTTTCACTATTGTCATCATACAGATGTATTCCTTAACCGTTCCCAACATGGGCGAGAAGTTTCCATTATCATCATGTTTAACAGGCGGTATTGCGGCTACCGCGGTAGCTCACGTTGATCCTCGTCAGCGGTCAGTGTTTTTCAGTATTTGTGATTGTTACTAATCCAGCTGATGCCACATGTGAAAGACATATTTCTTCGCTACAAAACATTATTTTATAGTTTTTTCTACAACAGCCTCTAAAGTGTCCTCTGCCGGACATAAGCTTCTCCCATAGGAAGGATTTGTCATAATCGTCACGCTCGGTTAGCGGTTTGGCGATTGCAGTACTGGAGAACTCGCGATTTAGACTATTTTTAAGTCACAACAGTAGGGTTCGATAGATATTCCGCAGTCATTCGGTCGCCAGAGCCTCGTTTGTTTGCTAGCCAGGTGCACCAAGTGCATGTATGGTTGGCATTTGGAGAAAAATATGGTATATTCCCCTTACACTCAACTCTTGATATAACACATAATTTGCAAAGATTATGAGCATTTGCCATTAATCTGCTCATGACACCCAAAGCGAAATACTTGTTACTTTCATTGTTATTTCGATATATCCTCTATTCCGATAGCCACACGGAAACTCCAGAGCGTAGTATGTCAACCAAAATATAATTGCGTTAGTTTGTTTTAATTGTTGACCAGATTACAAAAGCATGATGTCTTTGTCATTCAGGAAAACATCACCAATGACCTGCTAAATGCTTTCGGTTCGAATAGATATGAATCTTTTTGCAAATATCCCAAACGTGGAATATTTGCCAATACTTACCACGCTGCTTTCCCCTCCTCCTCCCTACTTATCTACTACGCTACTGTCCGTCTTCGAAGTAGATTATTTGGTTCTAACATAATTGAGACGGTTACAAAAAACTTTTTGGCGCCGTGGCCGAGACGAGTATGTCTATGTATGGTCTGAAAATAATGATTCCTAGTCTGGACGTTAATTCATGTGCACTTTATTTATAGAATCTCTCCATGACTGTACTAAAAAAAACAATCCTCCAATTTGCAATAGAACGTCAAAGCCGAAACTTATTTTTATTATCGAAAAATTTGTGACAGGTATGTCTTTTAATTTGTCGTTAATGCTGCACATTAACGTTGAAGCGTTACGTTCCCTAACATTGTTTAATCGCATACCGACCAGCATAATTAATTGGGTTAATTGACTTGCACTCGTACGCCCAATTCTTTTGTTTGGAATAGATCTGTTATTTATTTTTAATTGTTTCTTAAATACGAAGTCTCAAAACGCGATGTTCAATGAATTCTTTGTTTTGTTTTATAGCTTACGTACATGCTTGCGAATTTCTCTTTATAACGGGCAAAGTTCCAAAAGACGTTTACACTCTTAGAAAATTTTATTTATGAAACATAGTTACCTAAAAGCTATATTACTATTATAATCTTGAGGTATTTTTTTTATATTTGCAGAAGGAAAAGCAGTCTTTACTAACTTAGTAGCACTAAGTATGTTAAAGACTTGGTCTTGTGACTGAACTTTACTTTGTTTCTGTAATACCTGTCTAAGACTGTACTATTACAGATTATTCGTTACAAATGTTCTACAATGACAGAGATAGTAAAAGCACCATTACGTTGTTTCTAAATTGTTAGAGATTTTTTAGTCAAAAACTAATCAGTCAATAACTCTTGCGCACGAAGTACTATGTTATGTTAGTGAATGCAGTGCAAAAATTTGAAAATCACTGATATCAACGCTTATCAGACAGTACTCAATAGGCAATTTATTTGCATATCTATAACGTGGTACATGAGGTAAAATAAGGTTTAAGAGTTCAGTATGAGTATTTATTAGTTTGATGATATTAACCAGGTAAGCTGACCGGTGAACCACGTGCCTTGGAGTTGTCAGAGTTGGAGTTTTATAGATCGACTGTAATGTGTTAAACCTACCTATCCTTATATATGTCAGGTCAATGTTACAGCTAGCTTATTATTTCTAGTAAGTATGTAAATGGGTCCGCTCAACCGGGGAAGAACAGTGTTGTCCCAAAATACCAGCCATAAAGAAATAGTATAACCCCCCACTGTTTCGAGTTGGTTGATAGAAAAGGCTGAAATCGCATTTAAATTGATATTAATAATAGATACTTAGCTGAAAAATGTATGCTGCGGATTTGTGGTTCACCCCGAATTCTCCCGAGTTTGACCAATTCAATTGGCACGGCATCGGTCATATTTTGTTTCTAAGCTACTTTTGGATTTTCAGATTTGTAACCCTATATTGTTATAACTTTTGGTTGTGTCAATAAATTAGTCATATTTTCTTATCTATTAAGGATGGATAACTCCATAGTAACCATTAAAATCATAAATGTTTTTATAGCACCTTTAATTCAATCATTTCAAGCAAAATAATAAAATATAAATATCCTATCTAGTCCGCCTCTGTATTCTATTCTCGTAAGAAACAGTTGACTTTATGTTCCAATGACAAGGGCTAACCTTGGCCGTTTCGCTCCACTTCACTTACCTTATCAAACTTATTATATCGGACTTTGGTTTCCTAACGGCGTCAGTGCATGTCTATTCTGCCTGTGTGATATAATTGTGAACCAGAGGTATTAAGCTTCCACAATTTAAAAAAAAATAGTTATAAATTAATGTAATGTTTAAAAAGATTCAGAATTAACACAAATTTTACCGAGTCGTGGACAAAACAAGTAGTCAATCATAAAATTATGAATTTTGAACGAAAGCGTTCGAAACGATTTTGTTTATTTCCTTGTCGGAAATTAACTATTCACTTCTTATATCAGTAAAAGGGCACTAGCCGGTATTTCGTTGTAATTGAAACAAAAATAAACGCATACAAAATGATATGTGAACACGTCCAAGATTTTGTTTTAATATGTTTCAGCTTTAATATTATATACATTTACGTGTATACGTTACGTGTACGTGGTTTTAGGATTAAAAATTACGTCCAACGTTTTATCTTGTTGTAATTAGTACGAGTACATACGATAAATTATTTTATTTATGCCTATTTGAATAGTAAAATAGTAGGAGGATTGCAACATGCACTGGAAATAACACACTTTTTTATAGAAGTACATGTGTACTCTGACACGCTTCGCAGTGGAACTTTTTTTTTGTTTCTTTACCTTTCCAATAATCAGTCAAACATAGCTCATAAATTTGGGCTCAATCGATCGAATGATATGCGAGTCTATAAGGTTAAACAAAACATAAATTATATTGTATAAAAAGGCAAGCGAACCACACCGCAGACAGATCTGTAATATACGAACTAAATTTTAATGTCTTATACATGTAACCCTTCTTGATGAAATGATCTAAATTATGGTGAAAACCGAATTGAAATCCACTTAGAAGTGACAAAGTAATATACAAAGACTAACGCAGATTGGCACTTATTTTTATACTATTTAGATATAGCAAATCAACTGGGACTTGATGGATACAGGTGACTTCGGATCGTGCTTTGTGGCAATCTTTGGGGAAGGCCTTTGTTGAATAGTGGCCCTGTCTAACATATATTTATATATAAATATTAACAAGTCCTCTTGGCCGATTTTGTCCACGGCGACAACTATCCGATTACCATCGGTAGGATTATATTATTAGGAGATAGTACCGTAAGTGTACGCGCAAACAAAGGTACATCGGATATAGGAAGACAAAGACTCGTCTCTTCCTGTATCCGATGTAACGCGTAAGCGATAAGATCGGAGGTAGGCTCGGACTCAGTTTTAGAACACTATCTCTGTATAGGGGACGCTACACAACATAACCAGTACCGAAAATTAATCATTTGTGTCTTACACGAATATTGGATTCGGCTGAGATTGGAACCCAGGGCTCCGCGGTCAAGTATGCGAACAACTAAGCCACGCCGGCGTTATGCTGGACATGGAAGCTCATGTACCAATATATTCCAATGGGAGAATTTACCGTAGTCTCATGACGGCTACCGTAACAAACATGTCGTACCTTAGACCGTGCTTGAAGGATACCGATTTGAATAATTTAGATCTAACATTAATAGATTGTTATTCAACTATACTTTGGAGGCCATGTGTATTTTCCCGCATTTTGATTAGTCTACTTTTACCTCTCGATTTTCTTATACCGAAATAAGGTCAGTCAAACGTAGTGACCTCTTAAAGAAAACTTTAGAAAACTGTCTTTCCCTATTAATAGCCTACTGCTGGACTTAGCCTCTCCCAATGGAAGGATATGCAATTAAACGCGGCAGCTGGGACAATGATAGCAACAAACGCCTTACATCTACGCTACCTCCTACCTAAAACGCTGCTGGTGGTTAATCCGGTTAATCTTTCGTACGCTATCAGATTTTAAAGGTTTTTCTCTTAATCAACTTTTAAGACTCCTACGGGAAAAATGGGATAGACAGATTTCTTGTACCGCCACAACAGGGTGAGAAAGCGAAATAACCACCGAAAACATACTAGATGTATAATACGATCGAAACCGCATTCCATGCGCTTTGCAACCGCGCCGTTTAATGATAATTTTACCTTCGAAATTTTACCTACCATGTTTGCCCTGGGAAACCAATTCTATTGTTATCGTTTATTTAATATCTAGACTGTTCGACCAGTATATTTGCCCTTTCTTTTTATAAAGGCAATGGAGCAAGAAATATCCTATTTGCATAATACTCAACGAAAAGGAAAAAATTCAAGTGTTGGAAAAGGAAAACATGTCCACAGAGAAGAAGATCGCGGACTCAACTGAGAAGAAAAATAAGGAACAGCAGCTGTCACTTGAAACGGAGAGCGCTGAGACCAACACTAGCCCTGAAAAGAAGAAGAAATTTGTGTGGAGAAGAAGAGAGAAAAGGTATAATATAATATTTATAATAACTATGTTTTCAAACAACAAATTTTCAAAAATTGGGCAGAAGCAAGGAGTAAACAATATAATTTTTTTTAATAACATTTACACAAATTTTCTTTTTCGAGTCAAGGTTATGTGATACTAACTGATGAACTGAACACGCTTTAACACTTATTTACTTGTCCACAATGTTAACTATGTATAAAAAATAACACCCATTATCTATTACAAAATATAAAATTATAGCAAGGAAGCAAAGAAATATCGTGTTTTTCGTGACTAATTTATTAATATTTCGTGGAATCTTGAAAATGTTATTCCGAGAATTCGTTTTACGTATTCTATCTTTATTTAATTAAATATTAAACGGGTTTTCGTTTGGTATTTGTCCCTATGACTGAACTGGTTGATCGACACGTAAAAATATTTAATGTGGTGCAGGTTTTTTTAATTATAATATTATTATATATAATTCTTATTCTTATTATTATATATATTATATTAGTTTATAATTCAAACGCCCGCCAATTATCTTGATTTTCTTAATGGTAAATATGTGTTTGTACGCTTGTGCTTTGCACTCATTGTGGTTGTATATTTTTATTATTATAATTTGATGAAAATCGATTATTGCTTTGAATACTAGGCATATGAATATTTATTGGACACATTCCGATATGAACTTTTGTTTTCTGATGTTCTCTGTGACGCGTGTTCTATATCGGCGTCTAATTAAATAGTCCACTTCCCGATATAGACCATGTTTAAGTGACGACTTCTAAGCGATGTGAGAACTTGTCACCTAATTTTTTCGCATTTATTGGTATCAAAGGCGATTAAGGAAAAAAACCTTAAAAACTCATGGCAATCTTCGGGAGCAAATTCGCCTCAGTTCGGATCCATAAGGCTCTCCACACAATTACGTCGTGTCTTCCGAAGAGGCGAAAGGGAGTCCTGACCAACGGAACTCCGCCTCCCACTATAAGTGCAGGCGTGAGCACGTATAATAATGTTGATTCAAGGCAATCGACTAAAACATCAAAATGTTTGTGCTTCTTTCTCACTACTAACTTCTCTATGAGTATTCAATGAAATTAAAATCTTAGTAATGCTGACTGTCACTTGTCGAACCCTTTGGACCTTAGTTCTTACCTCAGAAGAAGTCTAAGCACGATTTCTTAGCACACAGCTTACAATAAACCCATGGATCATCGCTGTTTTTTTGCGACCTTGTCCTTTACGACGTCTCGTGAATAAACTCCAGTTTGCCGGTATTGCTTAACATTCCAAAAAATTCCAATTGAAAACTCGCAATATTTGAGTCCTTTAATTGTAAGTATAACCATTTTAATTTAAATTGTCAGCTCTCGAGACTTGAGCCTTGACGAAAAGCGAATATAAAATCATTTAACTGTCTTACAATACGCATGCACTGCCTACCCTGTTCTATAACATTGTGCACAGCCAATATGCAGTGGGCATATTGGCTGTTAAACTGGTAGCCAGTTATTATTGTCCTTTGCTTCGACTGAAGTGAATTTTTCTATTTAACAGCATTTCGCAAAGCGACGCCGAACCTGGAAAAGAAGGACTTCGACATAGACTTGTACGAAAAATGCATCGAGGTGAGAGTGCTGTACAAAGACATAGTATTTATTTTCGAATTTTAATAGCTAAATCTCATAAAGGCTAGAGTTCAGTTAACACACTAGTTTTCGTACTATATTAAATTTACAAATTAGCAAACCGTCAATAATGGTCCGCTAATATGTTGGCGATCTCGTGCCTAAAAATGCCGTTCTAAAACTTCCTTACTTTAATTAGTACTAATTTCATGTTAAGGGCCTTTTCATAAATATACATGCAGCTGAATTTATAAGATTGAGCTTCTTTATCAGCCTATTTATATCCACTGTTGAACTTATTCTCAAATTCAAGAAAGGGACAGTAAAAACACATACTCATTTCGCAGGGCAAGAAGGTTGGTAATCGCAGTACTCAGTACTTATGCACCAGTGGTACTAGATTTCGTGTAGTAATTGGATTTACAAAATATCTGCTATAGATTTATATATGGGTAATAACGTAATTTGTATCCTATCTATGTAACCAGTGTTTTTGCGTACACCAGATAAGCGATCAGACAGTTTACCAGCGGGATCCGACGCTGACGTCCTGGTAATGGCGGACAAAACTCCACAGTCGGAAGATTCGCAGACGCCTGAACCTGAAATCGATTTAGCCTCTAAATCTGTAACCAGCACCAAAGACGAAATCAATGAGGAGGAACTGGATGATAGCGAATTATCGCGGATCAAGGAGTTTCTAGATGAAGCGGCACGTATACACCTATAGTCTTCATATTCTTGCCTGTAACTTACTACATGTACCAAAAACCTCATAGCGCAAATCTCAAGTCGAAAGTCTACAACCTGTACGTATTGCCAGTAATAACTTACGGAACCGGGACGTGATCCTTCCCATCAGACTCAAAGTTGCTCAGCGGGTTATGCCCCGTGTTTCTCTGTGAAATAGAATGTGCAAAAAAAACGTAGAAATAGGATAAACATATATATCCAGGTGCCATAGGTTCTAGGTTAAACAGTCGCAAGGATCAGCAAGATGAAGTGGCAATGAACATGCCACACAGCTTGCAGAACTGGTAACCGTTGGAGCAGAAAGATTCTCGAGTGGCAATCTCGTACACAAACACAGTGCTGGATACATTCAGCGTAGGTTGTCCCTCGCAAGATGAGGCAACGAACTGCACCGTGTAGTGGGGTGTCGATGGTAGCAGGTAGTTCACGACCGTGTTTGTGACTGTCTTTGGGAGAAGCCTACATTTAGCAGTAGACCGGATCTTTGTCAGATAGATACCACATATTAATTTCAAATATCAATTACTGTTGCTAGTTTCACTATTTTAACTTTATCCAATTATTTATCAAGTACTTTTTTTTTTTTGCTTTTTAATTATTTGAACAAGAATTTAATATTTTCAGGAGTTGGACGGCAGCGCCGATTGCGCGGCCGAAGGAGAATGGAGTTTGCACGTGAAACCTTCCAAGGACAAACACTCGCATTTGTTTCTTTTTGCGCGAACTGGACGCGACAAACATGAATGGTATACAGTCTTACTATAATACAGGAATAATCGTTTTTTAATAATTGTTTGATATGTGATTGCACAATACTTGCAAGTTTTACTCATACTTGCCACGCGGTGCATGCTGTGTAGACTACACTTTACCGACATCTCTCTGATGCTTAGAGCGTACTTTACCAGCTACCAGAGTACGTAGGTATATATGAGATAGACATTGAAGCAAACGTTGTCAACTCCCTTTTAAACCTGGCTGCATTATAGGATGATACCTTCAGGTTCCGACGTTTGATCACGGCCATATCGGAGGCGAGCGCGTCGAACGACTCGTCGGCGGCCGAAGACAAGCCGGCGAACGAACAGTCGCAGGAGACTAAAGACGGCATCGAGTTGGCCGTATACAAATTAGCGGAGAAGGACACAGTTGCTTTTGCGAAGGTTAGTAATAAGTATTTTTTTTAGCAGTGCCTTGTGCTAGCTGTGCGGCGAACACGTTAATAATGTCTTAATATCGGTCTCCGATCTTGACAATTAAGTGTAAACTAAGGCCCTGTACCGTTCCCACGGCACGTAATGTTCTATAGGACCGGTATAGTTTCTGTAGGAATACGCAGTCCGGGCACAAGTGTAAATACCGCCTTAAAACACATAAGTCACTGCAGGAAGTTACGATGGTAACCGGCCTTATGGAAATTATTCAGAAGAGAATGGGAGGACATCAGTTAAAGATATATATATATTTTAGTCTATATTGTTATGAATGATGATTTACTATAAATTATACAGATATGTACTGGTATGGGTAAATTGCTAAAATAATTAAAATGACAGAAATTAACAGCGTTCAGAAAAAAATTGGAAAAACTTTGAGGTCATTCCTTTTTTCAAATCTTAATGACTTTACACAGTTATAAGTTATCTGTAACTACAATGATACCCATACTTCCAGGAATAAAAAAAAACTTTTCCATTGTCTAGTAGTACCTCTGACTGAGGGGGGAAGAAGAAGTGTTATTTCTTGAGATATTACTTGCACGAAGATTAGTTGTAACGTTTGCGAATTCATTTCAGACCAAAACCAACGACACAGTCTCGGAAGGCGTCAACATTCCCACGTATCCTTTATCGGCGCACTTCGATTCCTACGAGAAGAGCTTCTGGCCATACTTACTTAAAATCATTCAGGTGATGTAGTGAATTAATATTCAACAATTTCAAATTTCTTTTAAACTATTGCTAAATCTGTCATAAATACAAATTTATTAACAAAAGTACCTAAAATGTTTAAGCTAGTCCGTAGATCTGACTTTCATTATTATATTACTTTGCGTGTATTTCAAAACTTTTACTTAAAAAGTGGCATGTGGAACATTTTATAGTTTTATTTAAGTTATTACTGATACTAGATATATTTAGTTTTTCGTATTGACGTATGACGATGATATTTTATGATATACGTGTATTGTGATAAGCCGTTTTCCCTACCTTCCGCGGTCGAAATGTGGTTGGCGGCGGAGTCAAAGACCACATTCGCCGCGGGGTACCGGGGCGGCTGGTGCTTAAGAACGCCAGACTTTCTAAGCCCTTTGCCGGTCCGGGTGGTGGACTTGAGGGGCTACGATGCCCACGTGTATTAGGAGACCGACAGAGTAGGTAGGCGCGCCTGTGTTTCAGCGCGTTTAGCTAGGACGGGGAGGAAGAGGAGGTATTCTTCCGGAAAAAGGGCTACCAACGGCTGACGGCGCTGGAGGATAATCGGCTTTGTGCATAAGCATCTCCGTGGCCCTGCCGATATGCGGCGAAGGAGAAACAGCGTGGGGTTTTGGCCGGGGCCCGACGTAACCTCCGAGAGCGGGTACGCGTAGGCATTTCTCCATCTATGAAAAAGCCTCATTTTTAAAGGCTGTTTTGCATCAAAAGATGCCATTTACAATTTACATCAGCCTGCTAAGATTGTTTCAGAGTTCAAACACCAGTTAGAATATAATACGCAGATGAAACTTGAGGTTGCCTCCGCACCAATTGTTATTAAATTAATTGTTTACGTTACAACAGTCGCATGAGAGCAAAAAGAAGCACACGACAGAGGTTGGCGTAATGTGCCAATTAGAGCAGTCTCCTCACGACCGCGCTAAAGTCAAGAAGAAGAAAAAAGGAGATGTTCGTTATCTAATAAAGTAGACACTTTTGTAGATTTAGCGTACTGTACAATACGTTATACAGGAGATACGGGTGATAAAATTTTGTAGTATGCTTAAGTAAATTTTAAATAAATTATTGTATTAATGCATTATGGTTCTACAGATAATTAGACGTACGTTTGTTTGTCATACACAGGCACAAATTTTCATAAACTTTTCGATATCAGAAAATACAATTCAAAAGGGAAAAATTGTTAATCGGTACTACATAGTCCACTGTTTTGAAATTAATCTTTAAACGTGGTAGAGCCAAGCGGCGGCTTTTGCTGCTGCTCGAATGGGCTGGCTCGACCGGATCAGTACCACGGCTTCACAGAACACCGGCGTGAAGTAGACCTTGGGCTTCTGCGTTTCGTTCGGTGAGTGAAGTAACCGGACGCCCACTCCCCCTCCCCATCCTCCTCCTCATCCTCCTTCCCATCTCCCAAATACCCTTATAGGCCGCACCTGCGGCTTCTTTGGTGTTGCAGATGTACGTGGGCGTCAGTTATCACTTACCATCAGGTGAACCGCTTGCTCGTTTGCCGCCTTTCCCATAAAAATAAAAATCTATGATTTTCGGATTTTATTGCGTTTCATTTTTGAATTTATACTGTAAAAGCACTCGAAACGTGCTACTGTAAGTGCTTTTACAGTAGCCGAGGTCACGGGGGTCCCCCGTGCAGTTTCATTTGAAATGTGTAGTGTTCGTGTAAATACAAGAAATCATTATAGTCCACTGGTAACAATATCTACCGTCAGAGGAAGGGAGTCCTTGTCACAGTCATAACTCAGGCAGGGCCTACCAACTAAGACAACTGTGATCGCATATCACATAGCAACCGCTTTTTTATGGGAAAGGGACAAAAGCTAGCGGTTGACTTTGCTCCTTGACCAACACCAGAAGGGCGTCTTGGCCTTCGAATACCTCACTCACCGAACGAAACGCAGAAGCTCAAGGCTTCTCTACTTCACGCCGTTATTCTGCAAGTCCGTGGTACGACCCCGGTCAAGCCGGCCTATTCGACTAGCAACAAAACCACGCCAGTTTTTGAGTTTAAGAGAGTGTTAAATTCATCTCTTCACCGCTACCACAGAGAAATGTAAAATGTTATAATTTCGACCATTGAACCCTATTTAGAACTTAATACGATATGGGAAATATTTCGGAGTGCTATGTATTTCATATTTCTTTAATGTTTAATTAGACAAGTTATACTTAGTATGAAAGTATTGTAACATATTAGTAAATAAATTAATGTAGTTGGCACTAATTTCCATCCTCATCGAAATGTTTTAATGTCCGTAAACAATACGTATTTTTTTAACTAAGTAATAGCCTTTAAATAAAGTGGGGTACTTTAGGGCAATGGAGGGTTTTGAAGCTAGTAAGAATCCGGCATGCAGCTCCTATTTCAAGACTACACTAATCCACATTATTTTTTTGATGTTTTCCTTCACCTCTAATCATGTTGCATATTAGGACCACAAATTGCAATTATCCGTTCGAAAAGGCAATGTGCGTTGTCGTTGAACAGTTTTTCGTACTTAGCCTTTAGTGTAGCCTAGTGAGTGTTGACTAACAACTAAGAAACCAGTCCAAAATAGTTAATCTGTTTAACTATTTGTAACATTTTTATATATATATAGATTATTAGTATAGTCAATATTTTTTTTACAATAAGCAGCCGCAAAATTCGTCAGTGGATTGCGAATGCCGCACCCTGCCAGCAGAAGTGACGTGGGTCAATACGGTACTGGCGCGGCTCATGTTCGATATCATGCGCGACCCTAGCACAATCGCAAGGTTGCAGAACAGGATACAGAGGAAACTTAACACGCTCAAGGTAACTATAGAAACATGTAAAGGCACGCACGTTGACTACGAAAAGAATTCTCTGATACGATGATCTCCTTTCCTCGACTATGCAACATCTATGGATAAACATTCAGGTCTTGTCGACTGCACCAGCTCTGTATGGTAGTATGGTAAGTATCAGACAAGGTTAAATAAGGGGGAATATACTAACTTTATCTCTAAATTAATCACATACAAGTCTCTGGTGACCGCTCACAGCGTGATGATCTTCCTTGTCGCGTATTTTCCCTCGATTCTACTACCAAGAATACCACACAAAATTAGTTAAAATAATTCTATAAATAATATATAATATTACTTATGTGAAGTAATATTAGTATATATGTATAAGCTTTATTCCAACATTTTCTAACAGTATTGACAGAAAAAAATTTGCTCGCACGGACCGTATGCCCAATACGGAGATGGTCAGGGGTTCACCAGTGGTTATTTGGGACAACATGACAGGTGCTTACATTGACACGACTTTATTGGTATGAGTCCTCCACATAGGAAATCAAAATGGAGAGAAAGGCAGAATCCCGCCTCCACATCAGGAGACTCGTATATGGATAACCACTCGGCTATCATGGCACTTTAAATAGAAATATTTAAAAATTCGGGTAATATAATATATTTCTGTACCTTGAGACATGAGATATCTGGAGAAATAGTTGTTAACCGCGTAACGTGTACCCGGTCGCAGCTGCCGTCGTTCATGAGCCCGTTGCTGGTGACGGAGCTGTCGCTGGCGGGCGCGTGCCCGATGGTGCGGCGCGTGTCGGCGCCCGCGTGCGACGAGCGCGGCGTGTGGCTGGACGCGGACCTGCGCTACGACGGCGGTGCCTACATCGCCATACTCACGCAGATCAACCTCATGAAGCTCAAGGAGAAGAGTGAGCGATTCGTTTAGTTTTGTTTATGAAGTAATAACAAAGATACTCGTATATATACCTAGTTAATTACTAGATGAGACATTCAGTAGGAACCGCATGTAACTCTTTAGTTGTGGTTCTGAAATGGCAACTAAATTGAATTCGTGCCAATAACAGAGCAGTGTGTTAAGTAATTTAATTTTTTTGTGATTTTCGCAATTCGAGGATTTTTTTGAAAACATGTTAACCACTGTAAGTAATCTATACATGTCAGTATCTTAGTTTCTCGATTTATTTGTAAAAGATGAAGAAATATCAAATTTTTGTTAGCATCTATGTAAAAAAAATTATGTGACTTTTTTGCTCTCATTTCAATAGATGTTACTTTAGAAGACCAATTAATGTCAACAAATGAAAACGACGAAGAAAATGATACGAACGCACCTTCTTCTCCGGGAGGTGGTCCTGAAAAACAGTCACGAGTGAGTTCTATTTTTAAAGTGTAATTGTTTGTAATTATTACATACGTTGATATTCCGTGCTGATCTGTGGGCTAAAGTTATAACAAAATTGTCCGTTCTCCGTTGTGGAAATGTTATTTCATCAAATTGTTAATAAATTCAATATAAGGAAATGAAACAAATTTGACAGACTAAATAAGTGTAACTTGTAAACTATTGAAGTGTTTGACATAAATTAAATATGATGTTTAACTGAACTTAGTTCCTCTTCCTCGCATTATGTCTCAAAATGTTACACAAAATAGTCACGCCTTGTTTATTATAACTAGTCGTGTTTGTTAAAGAATTTTTGGCATTCTGCTTATTTAAATTTGACACGATATTGGAACATTTTAACTGGTATTACCATTTATTTCTGAGGACATATTATATGAAGACATATAATACTCTAATATTCTTTAAGACAGCCTTTATTGATTATTATTCGTAGTATCTTAAAAACTTATTTTTAACAGTACTCTTATCTTCATCAGACCTATCTAGACTAGAGCAAAACAAAAAAGTTAGGTTGAAACACCATTGAAATAAGGTTTTTTACTTTTATTTATGCTATTTTATTGCATTTGGTATGAAGTTTGAAATTTAAAAATATTATATTTGTTTGTAGAAACGTAAGCCCGCTGTATATGACTCGGACATAGAGGACTCAGCGGAATCGAGTAGTGACGACGAGAGCGCGCCGATGCAGCCTGTGGACAGCGGGGAACATTTGCCGCCTTCGGAATCGCCGTATGTGGTTTTTTAAGATCTTGTGCTATGGAAAGGTCTGCACTTATTGTTTCTCTGCGAGATACAATCTGCAACCATGCCAAGCTAAAGTATACTAAAATTTAGAAAATTGGACTGCAGTAATTGTACGCACGTAAAGTTTGTTGAACATTTATACTCGTATATCCCTAAATTCCTGACGTGTTAAAATAATACACGTCTTATTGCAATACGTCATAATGTGTACAGGTGGATGCAACGGCATTTAAATTTAATAGAAATATGGTTAATACTAATCCTCATAATTATTTGGCAATAGCGAAATAAATATTTGTTAATAGGTTTTTGAACTCGTGATCTATTATTGTAAATATATCTTGAATCAAATTACCAAAAACTAAAAATGTATCATGTGAACTTTATTTCGTTGCATATTGGTTAATGAAAAAGAAATTACTTGTAGAATATGAGGTTATCATTAATGTCCGAACATCGCATCCAACCTGTATAAGTTTAAGCTGTAGAAGATTTAAAAGGAGTGTAGATATCGTAGGTATATCTGGATCGTATGAAAGTTTTCCATTGCATAATGAAAATAAATCAAGGGTATTACAATAAAATGTACTGAATTACATTCATTAATAATTAATTCAATGATTATGTTATTTCATGGTCAGATCGAATACAGGTGAGGGAGGATCTTCGAAAAAGAAATTCCTACGGATGGTTGACAAGATAGCCACAAACAAATACTTCCAACAGGTGGGTGTAAACATTTTTTTATATAAATATTTTTACTGAAAGTAAAAGGAGTTGAGAAAGTTGGTCGAATAAACTCTCCTGCCGGGTAGTTTACGAAACTATTGACGTTTCCTTACAAGTTCTAAGTAAACGCAAACTATGTATAGTTTAAAAACTCAATGGTGAGTGTTAGGTCAGATTATTAAAAAACTACAGGCATCCAGAATTTTTAATCACGAAATACTGCATGACTCTGTACAGCCAGGAACACATGACACCGCGTCCTGAAATGTCAGGTCCTGTAAAGGACCTATATGCACAGTTATTGCCACGATTAGTTTCATTACACCGTGTTCACTTTAGCCTTAGAAACTAGTGTTACTCAAATATTTTCGACGTATCTCAAGTAGTACTGTCATATGATTTCATGTGATAATTACATAAACCTTTTTATTTTATATTTTACTAGCCTCTGTCCGCGGTCCCAAATTATGCCCCAAGACAATCTCTCTTAACTTAATTGAGATAAAAAGTATCCTAAATATATCTTATTTCATTGCACCGGATGTCCACTTCCCCTCCTTATTCCCCTCCTCTTCCCTCCCATCTCCCAAATATCCTTCAAGACCAGCAACGCACCTGCAGCATCTATGGTGTTGCAGATGTATGTAGGCGACGGTAATCACTTACCATCAGGTGAGCCGCTTGATCGTTTGCCGTCTTTTCCATAAAAAAAAAAAATTGTATATTCTACATCTCTGCCAAATTTCGTTTATACCCTTTCCTCCGGCCAAACAGCAGTGCAATTACTGTTGTGTTCCGGGTTTAAATGAATACAGAGCCCCAATAATTACTTATTAGGTTTATTAGGCTGCGAGGCATTCCATCTCAGTCACCAAGGGTGACAACACATCTGTAACCATCATCGATTTAAGTTGTTACATCGCTTAACATCGCGATGCACTATACACCCTAGCGTCGCATTTGCAGGTGCCCATAGGCACCTGTAGCAACTTACCATCAGGTGGACTGTGAGCTCGTTTTCAGCCCCAATCCAAAACTCAAATATAGAGAGTCCGCCGTTGCCCAGCAGTGGAACATTTACAGGCTGCTACTTTTCTTATAATAGTAGCGGGTAGTGCTAATTTTATAAAAATAATACACACAATGATTATATTTTTCATGAAGGTGACGGACTACAAGTACGTGAAGCGCGCCATGGAGGGCCTATCCAACACAGACATCAAGCTGCAGCTGGAGGTGAATGGGCTGGAGGGACGCCTCGCGCTCAACCTGCCCTCGCCGCCGCACGACCGCCTCTGGATCGGGTAATGCACACACTACGAATATTTTAGCTTTGCCTCACCGAAGTTTGCAATAAATGATATGACACACACACAGTGGGGTAACCGCGAAATGGGAGCTGAGCGTACCACGATCTTTCTGGGATCATGTATACGATTGATTAATGCTCATGGTCCGCTCGATCCCTAAAAGTAGACAGTCGATGCAAAAACTTCAATATTCTTGTCCATCTTCTTTGTTGTTTCTGTTCATATAACTAACATATACAGAGCTAAGTACTAGCTTTGGATGTGTGGGGGCCTCATTGAAACGTTACATCAAGAGTTGTTCCAAGTAAAACAGAGGCATCCACAAGGCCTACCACTTCCAATTTATAAATACTCTGGTACCTAAATGTTTAACATTAGGTGTTGTGAATTTTATACATATGGTTTTACTGATCTTAAGAAGCAAATGATTAGTGTTAAACCATGAGTGTAAGCATACCTCGAATTTTCCAGTTTCCGCACGAACCCGGCGCTGGTTCTGCGCGCGCGGCCGGCGGTGGGCGCACGAGCGCTGCGCTTCGCGCACATCTCCAACTGGATCGAGCAGAAGCTCACCCGCGAGTTCGAGAAGGTAATATATATATATATATATATATATTTATTTGTTGACTGGTAGAGAATGCTTCTGGCTTTAAGTCCGCCTATATACATTTTCATGTATATGAAGTTGAATAACAAAAAAAAATATATAGGTATGTTGTCCTTACACTTCACTTTACAGCTACCACTAACTGCACCAGACACTGTTGCATGTGTGTAGTAGTAGCCTCAAGTCTCTTATTAGAGTTTCACTTTCAACAACCATAGTGCGCTATTACGCACTATGGTTGTTGAAAGTGGTAAATATCGGCCATATTTATACATTTTCAAAAAAGATTTCTGTTCACAAACTGTTGGAAATCTCTTGTAATGTACGGGATTTCTCCAGTTTGGTGTGTGTGTGTGTGTAAATGTAATTATGTGTGTGTGCGTGTGAAATTGCATAAATGTACCAAAAAAAAAACCAACGAAGAGGGATATCCTCGGCTGGTAGTAAAAATGACAATAATTTATATAACTCAAACACAAATTACAGAAAGAAAAAAATATTTTAACATCTTGACCTAATTCTTATATTTTATACTCAACAACCTTACCAGGTCTCAGACCCGTGTTACAGCAGCAAAGTCTTCCCTTCTAATTGTTCATAGCACTTTAAAAAAATGTATAATATTAAATAAAATGAACGTGGAGTTAATGATAAAAAGAATAACAAGTGGGTAATAGTCAAAAATAAATGGTAAAATTGTATGATAAAAGGTGCTGGTGCTGCCCAACATGGAGGACGTGCTCGTCGATCTCATGACGCCCACGCCCGTGCAGTTCGAGTGAACCGCCCGCGGGACACGCATGACGAATCGACATCGCAATGGCAGCGTTAAATAGCAGCCGCTGCCAGACTCTGTTATCTTTACTCATAATAAAATGAAGACAAGAATAATTAAGTGATTCAATTGTATCATCAATTAACAAGGCACAGTCACTGGCAACTATGTGTACTATTCCAATAGTCTGATGTGACATCGCATACATGTTGATTATTTGTATTTATATTTAATCGAACGGGTGTTCACTTACTTAAGTAAACACCAAAGTAAACCGTAACCAGTAAATTTTAAATTAGGAAACGGGTTAGGATTCTTCAAGTAGTAGTCGAAGATGCGAGTTAAAATGATACAAACATAAACTAGAATAAATAATTTTTTGTCCAGTCTATAGTCCGACAAGTTCGTGAGCAACCTTCCCGCGATGCCGTAGACACTAAGGAAGGTGAGGTAGAACGTCACTGACATACTATCGCAGGGCTATAAACGTAGAGATGTGTGGCCCGATGAATCTTAAAATAAATCGTAACTATCTGTAACGTGACGACCAGAATAAATTTAAGAGTAACTAAGTATGTTATTAATACTTGACCCTCTTTTAATTTATGTTAATTTTATATTACAGAGAGTCGAGAGAAAGGGTACTAACAAACGAACTATTTGTGTATAGGATTTCTATTCGAATTAACCTCTTATAATCGTTTAATCTCTATGTTACTACTACATACTTCCACTGTTTCATTGATAGAATCCGCAAATAATAATTTCATTTCAAATGTTTAAATCATCCATTGATCGCACATGAGCGACGTGAATCGAACGTAATGCATCACGAAGTCCACTATAACACTGGCGCGAAGTCGCCATTTCTTGACGTTAGTTATTTCTGAATGTGTCTAGTTTCGATGTATAATAATGATAGTCTATAATTCCGCAAGTTCTTGTGAATGTTTACAATAATTGGAAAATCCAATTAAAGGTCGAGAATCATTATCGTTTTGATACCATCTGTCCAACAGGCCTTCGGTTATAGTTGTCTATCGTTTTGCCGTCGATATATTTGAACAAGTTTTCATGCTCGACTGGGTTTATATCCGAAAATTGTTTTAATATTACTTTAGCACGAACTTGTCGGTCTGTAATAAAAATAAATTTGTCGTATTATTAACTAAGTAAACTAAAGACGAATAGAACAGATATGCCATAGTAATTTTACTAGATTCCGTACGACGTTATAATTGATAAATAACGCACATAATATGTTCTCTTCAATTAAGCAAGACTATTACCGACTCTGTCGGCCATTTTATGCCATCGAAATTTTGTAATTACGATATTTATATAAAATTTAATTCTATTGGGCCAAGTTATCACATTAATATTTGGAATACATATTTCAGTTATTTTACCTACTTGGAAATGTTTCATTGAGACTTCAATCTTAATACTGTTTAAATAGTAAGATGGCAAAAAAGATTTAGATTTAGAGCTTTGCATTTAATCGTATACTACCAACAAGTTACAAAGCATTTAAAAAATAATTTATAAACTATGTATATAGTTTCTAAACTATTTTCATTAAACTGTACAACGTAATTAACCGATTTTTAGATATTAAATTTCATATTCGTAGCCTCGTGGTCCATCGACTTTGAAATATTGCTTCACAGCATTTAGAATTGTTATTCGGTTTTTGAAATAAATGAGAAACTCTTTTTAATATCGGTCCTTAGAGTAAGTGTTCCAATTTCAAAATCAGTTATGCGCATAAATAGTAAGTAGAAATCTGTCGCCATGTGTATGATTTTAAAAAGTCGTAAACAAAATCGGTGTACAAACATAGCATTTCTATACATTATGTTATAAAAATAGTATTTCATTATAAAAAATAATGTTGCAGTATCGCATTCACCATAGATGTAAATATATACAAATATTTATTAATATGGCCTTCACTATGTATTACAAAGAATACATATGCAAAGTGGATGCAACCTTATTGACATTTAATGAAAACTTTGCTAGCACTAATGGTCCTAAAAAATTTCGACATAAATGAAAACATTTTTTCAAATAACTAAAAACGTTTTACTGACATCTGCAAGAGTGTCAACCTCGCAGGATTTCTTTGGCGAAGCGTCGGTTGAAGTCACTAGCGCGTAAGGTGTTTATGGTCCGTTTGACCTGGCCTAGTTAATTTTATTTTTTTAAACAGAAGCTAAAAATAGCCTGTGCATGAACTACTGTAATTGTGTAAATGACTTTTGGCAGATAGCCCAGAAATGGCCTGTAAAATATGAGCTTAGCTATAATATCGTAACGTCGCATCCAGTCTGTATATCGTAATTTTAAAGGTATTATTTTTTTAATTTAGGATTCAAATGTTGATTTTGTTTAAGGTCATAGATAAAGTTTAGTAATTTATCCATAAGTTGGGTCTTTTAACCAAAAATCGGTTACTTTCAAAATGTGTAATAATTTCTGGTTTGCTAATTATGAAAATGAATAAAACCGCAAAAATGTGTTATTTAGGTGCTTACGATCAATTTCTGGGCAACCCTTCTTGGGATAAATCCTAATATGATTCTTAACAAAACAATTTCAATTGTTTCAAAGTTATGACACGTATGAAGTAAGCCTTCCATGAAAACAAGCTCACAATGAATAAAACTTTTTAATCTGTTGTAATTGTGAACGTATTTCGCATATTGACTTTATAAGTTCGCACAATTATAAAGCCACATATTACTACACATTACTCACTAAAGTGATTCGATTAACCCGATAGCAGAATAATTATTGCGTTCACAAATAATTATTCGATATGGTGTAATACAGCGACGTTATATAGTAAATTTGGCAACCCCTGTTGCATACATATTTCCTTTGGAAAAGTTTTTATTAACTAGTTATTTATTGGTAAAGACTTCTAAATCTATAAATTTTTCACGACCAAAGTGTCTTCATTTTGTAAAAAAATAGCCTTAAGGTAAAATTACAACTCGCTCAGTCACATCAGATGGTTTGATTAATCTTTTGTAACATTTGAATTTTTCGTTTTTATATACAGCGATGCTTACGTACATATACAATGTACGTACGTGACTAATAACATGCACTACATCATTTAAAATCAAAATCATCGAAATTTTGCTAACAACATTCTACAATTTCTACTCGAGAATGTTATTATACTCATAAGATAAGAATTTCCACCAAGTTCGAGCTTCCTCTTATAAGAAAATAATAAATAATAAATATTTCGACAATAAAGTTGTTTAAAAATTCCAATAGTTTTACATACTACAATGGAAACACGAATTTAGAAAGAAGTTTGTATAACCGTTATAATTTTAGAGAAAATGAGTAATAAATTTAAACTTATATAAATAATGTCAAAACTTTGAAAAAATTTGTTACAAAAAATTGCTGTTTTTTCTTTTAAAAGTTATTTAGAATAAGATATTTTAGATGTTTAATGTATCATAAAAAGTGGAAAAATAGTTTAATAAAAACTTTTTCAATGAATCGAAGCAAAATGACTTGAAACGTGTTGCAATGATGTAAATACTATTGTTATGTCACATTGAGGGATAAAGGACCTGTATGTATAAATGTATACGTATTTCAATTGTATAATTCACGCCCTTGGCAATAGCACATCACTGTGTTATTGCCAATCATCGCACTAAAGTTCCGCTTTTTAGAATAGTGGTATTTTCATTATTTTCCGTGGTTTTTGGATAAAGTACTGTCCATTTTTCTTTAATATGCTTGTAAAACTATATCTAATTGATAAGGCTGATCGCGAATTGCTCATTTGTTGAACTGTTAGGGAGTAATGATAAAATGGAATAGTCCGAGCGTCGCAGGTTCCAACATAAATATTGTTATATAGTGTACCAATAATAATAATTTTAGTGCTTATTCTTTTCGATATTGTAATAATTATTACTTAAAGTGGTCTATCACTTAAGAAATAAGTATTACCTTTATTTGTACAAATAAAATTTACTTTGTTTCAACGTGTCGTGCGTTCAAAATTATAAATAAATCCCAGCACTCTTAAAGTTAATATTACGGTCCTCTTGTTTATTTCAAACTGTAAATTTCTAATTTTATTTTGTACAATATACATTTCCATTTTATTTATTAAATATCTATCTATGTACTCCAAGAACACAATTCCTCAACCTTGATTAGATTCATAATAATCCTTTGTGACGATGCTTTTCGGAATCGATAACGAAAGTGACTGAAGGGCTACTTCAACTATAGTATGAATCTGCGTAAAAGTCACATGCAGAATCTTTAATGCGGTTTAATGACGACGTACGGTTCAAGAGTGTATAATATAGTACACGCTTATGCACGGTGCTGAGGTGTATATATAGGAGGGACGTGCTAAAATCGTGAAGCGACACTCTCGTTATAAAATATAGTTGTATAAAGGCCTCGATAGCCGTGTGGTTAGATTAGCAATTTACACGATAACTGAAATAATTTGGAAGCAGTATCTCGCTGCCTCGAAAAAACTCGAGTTTGATCCCCTATGTGAAGGGTTCATAGCCCTGTTTTTAGGAAACTTATGTACTATTAGTATTATGGGCAGGAACACTAAAACGGCGAAAAGCTCACCACCAGTTTGTCACAAATAAGCTCAGGTAAAAAGTGGGATGAAAGAAAATAATGTATAGATTTGTAACTACCTCTGTGTTGGGTATACAGTCGTGAGAGATATATTGTATATTATATGAGTGGCATTGATATATTCTATTTTTGTATATCTTAAAACAAATAATCTGCCAAAAGCTGTCTGTATTGTTTTCATGGTTCAAATTGTTTTCTATTTAAATATAAGATTTATACTTAATTTCTAAAAAAATACAAAATTACAAATTATGCCATTACTTCTAACTCTGCTCGGACTGATTTTTTATTATAAACAATTAATGTATTATGTAATATAGAAAAGCTAATTATTTCAAATTAAATTTTTCTTCATAAATTGAAATTTATTTACAAATCTTATTTCTTATTTATGCACTTTGAATACATAATATGCTTCAATTTGAACTAAATGACTTGCAACATATCAAAACTATTTAATTATGTACCTGTTTTAAAAAAACGTATCTACTATTTTGGTATTAAATTTATTTCGTATTACACTCAAAAATGTAAACAAATATACAAAAATATGAAAAAATTTTAAATTAAATATAAAATAAATTTTTTACTTATATTATTTATTACAATTATTTTATTATAAATTACCTAATGTTTGATTGCATTAAATGAAAGTAGCTTTTTTACTAAAACATGACGTCAAAGGAAGGTCAACTACTGTTTTCGAAGTATTTTTTACTGATAATAGAGGCTAACATCGATAAGAAATGCTCATAGTTTTTTTCTGTATATTGAAAGATGAATATATAAAGACTACTAAAATAGTTGCAATGTCTGTAATGTATGTATGATCGGAAAGACATGAGCAAACAAGTAGATCAACATCAACATGAGTGTATAACACAAATTAACAACACAAAATAATTTTCAACTAAACAATATTTGTTACAGTAAATATTAAACTTTAGTTGCTCACGACTTTATTGTTATTACATTTTTTTTAATGAAAGGATGCTTTTAATTTAATTTTATTGTATTGTACTTATTTACAACTGTGATTACATTAAGTAATCTATATATTCAGATGTACGATATATTCACCAAAAACGTATAAGTATATAAATTGTCTTTGTATATAGTCTATCAAATTATAAAAGTGTTTATGTGATATTATTATTATTATTATATATTAAGAGTTAAACCGTGCCGAGTAGATTTTCTATGTGGTATCAGTTGTGATTTTTTCAATAAATTAATTGCTATATTACACAAACTTTTTTTAATCCTAATTTAAGTGTGAACGTTACATAGCATTAATGCTTATATACATACTCTTCTTCTATTGGTGTAGCATGCCGGTGCGTAGCTATTAATTCATTATATTGCTATATATAATTAATAAGACTAGAAATATACCACTCTAGTTACACCGATCCAGGGCACGATATTCACCTGCATAGGCAAATTTCGACTATCTAAGTCTTTTAAATCTGTTGTTTATAAGCTGAAGAAAGCTCCAAGATATCTGACTCTACAATCGCCAATTCGACTGCCAAATGTCGTGTTTACAGCATATCCTCTTTAGTGGCGGAGATTTTTGTCCAGCAAGGGAGCGTTTTGGAACGGATGCACTGTTATATGTAATAAACCATGTAATGTAATAAAAAAAGAAATTTTAAGCAATTAAGGTCGTATGAGCAAGAAACAGGTACTTAATTGTCGTTAATAAGATTTTTAGGGTTTCGTCCGAAGCTCTTGTGTGATCATTTTGTTGGTGGTCTTGTCCGTTATGTTATGACCATTGATGTTAGAAATTGGAAATTTGTATTAGATACTAAAGTGTGTAGTACCATATTTCTAAAACAAATCGCGGTTCTGAATGCAACAAACCAATGTAATCTGACTGAATTGCAATTTTGAAATATGATATGTAGGTATACAATTTGTTTGATATATAATAGAAAGTCCACATATATGAGTTCATTAATACACATAAACAGAAACAAAAAAATTACAAATAAATAGGTAGTATAACAATAACAAAAAACCAAAAACGACTTGCTATAAGTAGTACGTAAACAATATTGGAGAACCAATTAACCCTTGTCCAGTACTCTATGATAGGACAGTCAAGTGTCCAGCCTTCTCGCTGTGAGCCGTACATATATGTTAGATCTACAGCGTGCGCATGCGCATCTTAGACGCTATTCGTTTGGGCATTATACTTGCAAAGCTATTGAATCTAGAATCAGCCAACATCCCAGATGATCTACAGGAGCGAGCACCCTGTCAAGACCCTAAGTGATTTTATTATAATATGGGACGAACAGGGTATCGTAAGCCTTATTCGTATATCTGACCTACAAGCCACGGCCTGCACGAAAAGAAAATTTAGCAATAAGCTCTAAAGAGAGTTGTTTTCATCTGGTCAGTACAGCGTGCAAACCTGCCAGACAGCACATTAATCCTGACAGGCAACAACGTACGCTCCCTCTTTATCTTACAGGTCATCTACAAGTGTCTCAGTAACACTACCACTCAGTGTATCCGATGGGACAGTGTTATAACTCTTCGTGCTCGCCTTTTACGCCATCAGGACGCTATTGTTCGTATTACACCTGAGCTCATGAGCCTCTGCATAGCACTCGCAAAACTTAACCAGCTTATTGAGGCCACTGATCGATAGGTTCAGCATTACCATGTCGTCAACGTAACCCAAATTGTTAACACCGAACAAACGAAAAGTCGACCAGGCACCGCTGATCTTTGATGAGCAAGATCGTGAGGCGTCCAGCCACCCTGCCGCATTCCGCACTTTAGCCTATACGCGTCCGTACAAACTCGCGAGGAAGGCTAGAATATGTCTCGAGATCAAACTTGACATCTAAAAAGCTAGCGTATACAGGGGTATTCCTTTAAGAATAATAATGGACAGCATTCTTAAAATTAAGCTTTACTGTAATATCAGAAACACTATGGTCCTCATCATTTCATCCGGCAAATACTAGTGTCCTACGCACAGAGTGATAAACAGTAGATCACCCTCGGCAGATGACGATACTCATATTCAATACTAAGCAAATCATGCCATGGATATTTGCCACCCGTAATGTTCCTCAACGCTTTTGCTACCTCCTCCATTGTAAACCGCTCAATACATTCTCCGGAACTCATCTCAGCTGGCTCTCTATCCACTGTCACAGACCTCAAAAACCATCCTAAAGAGGTTCGCACCCTGCTTAGGATCACTCATGCCCTTGAGGCATGAGTGATCCTAAGCACTGAGCGTACGCTCAGTCAAGGATTCAATTTGTTGGTGCAATTTGGCGATGCATCGGGAAGATACTAAGGAATGAGTGCCGCTAGTTTTACGGGTAGACTTGCAGCACTATCATCTTCCTAGGCGGTTGCCAACTGTCGATAGTATTCGTAAGTTGTCAGTCAAGAGGACATCATTTTAATCAGCATCACTCACCAAACCGTCTGCCCGGCGTGGTGAGTATGGGCAATCCCTGCAAGAAATACGTGCAAGCTTGCTGGTTCTCTCTTGGATCTCATCTGTTCACCTTCCTATGTTCAGTAGACATACGTAGGCTGATTAAGTAGAAAAAGACGTAACCCATAATTACGTTTAACCACCTTTTTACTATATAGCGTAGAAGGGTTAGTAGTAAAATTAAAAAAGTACATTTTGGAACAATTTTATTTAACTGCTCTGTTCTCATAGAATTATATGTGTATGTTATTCAATTTATAATTTCCGAATGTTATATACAATAGGCACTTTAAATTATACTCGTTGTATTCTATATCACATATCGACATTTATAATAAAATTTTTGCATGTATATATATATGTACATATATTAAAACTACAGATAAAAATATGCAAAGAAAACAAAGTTATATAAGAATAAAAGACATTTCTTTTATATGTAATACTCTATAAATAAAATATTTTGTCATTTGTTATTATATTTCTATTGGAAGCACATATTAGTAACGTACATATTGTTTTCAGTAAACATATTTAAATATTGCTTTTATGAGGATAAAACTGCAAAAAAATTTTTCTAAAAGAAATATTAGACGAAAAAAGAATAAAACTTATAACAAAAAATTCTATATTATTTAGTATGGCTATATAACATTTCGATATTATTATAATATTTACAGCGTTGAGATCAACCTTAAATCTAAATATAAGATCTTACAGATTTTGGCACTCTGGACCACAAATTCTTACTCATTTATATTATGTATATGAGCAAAATATTTCTTAAACTATTATACAGTAGCATTATTATACACAAGATATGGCAAGTATACAAAATATTTATAGATATATTATTAGTGCTTATAAAATCAGATTCCTTGAACTGAAATCATCCGTAATAAGCAATAACATGCTAATCACAGTTACTCTTTAGGCTACAAAGTCTGGAAAAATAATTATTTACATATTTTACTTCATTGTTTAGATCTTTCAATAACATTATGATTTAATTTTAAAAAAAAAAAATTTTAAGATCAGAATGTTATAATAAAGATCTACATTACATCAGATATATTATACAAGTTAAACGAGTATAAGACAAAACGTAAATTTTCTTTGTTATAAAAATCTTGTGCACATTCGATTAATTCTATTCAATGACGTTATCAATGAATACGAATAGTTATTGTCTCTATTTGTATAAAGAATATAGCAGTATAATAATTTTATATTACAAAGAGGATTTTACTAAGACATTTGTATATTAATAATTTTCGAAATATAACGTGGACGAATGGAGATCAAGGCCGCTATTGCGTTTCGCACTATTAGTGCTATAAAAACGACCGAGATTCCATATCGCATTGTGTGTACACGAAATTAGACTACAAGGAAATGTATGGATTGGACACAAACAAGATAAAACTTTCGTTCGGTGGTTCGTGGCGTGGCGAAGGTTTTCAGGTGTGTTTTTGAGGCAGGGGCCTTTGCCACACAGCATTATAGTGGTAGGGGCTGCGGTACGAGTCTACCGTCCCGATCCAAACTCCAAATCCATCACTCAGCTAATGACATTAGAAGTGTGCAGCGTAAAAATGCTTGGTCAATTATTGCGGGCCTATTGCTCGCGAGACTCTTCCGCCGAAGCCGCAAAAGACGCTATATGGGTCTCTTGCTGATCAAAATTGCTTTTTTGAAATGTTGTAAATAGCATATTTATTTTTATATTTAAAAAGTCGTACTTTATTATTGACTTCGTTTTTAATTTACTTATAAAGAACTATAGAACAATTGTGAGTAAATTACGTTATAAAAAGACATTTCAGTATTTCTGTATATTGTGACTTGGAAAAGATATACTTTCAGAGTTCCTAAAAAGCATTATTGAGTGATACGTACATATATGATAAGGAGATTTGTTGTTGATTAAGAAATAGATGTCAATATCACATATCTATATTAAATGTTTCTGAAATATATGAAATGAAAAATTCCTCCATATTTGTTTAAATGATAAATGATTATTTATAAATATAATATAATATAATAATCATTTATTATTTAAATAAATATGAAAAAGCAATCAAAAACCTACAGATCGTAAAAAGATTTTTGATCAGCATAAGCAACCATATATTCCATAGCGGGCCAACAGGCTATCTTTAGTCGGTAGAGGCCCAACATAGCCGGCCATTATTGCCTTCAATAACATTTCCCGCCGAGACGAAAAAAGGGCGTGGTCAGTGTCGTAGCGTACAGTGAGCGTCGTTGCGCGAGGCGCGACGCTGCGCGAGCTGCCGCCAGCGATCCAGGCGCGGCGCGCACACGAGCGCCAGGCGGCCGAGCCTACGCCGCGCCATCGCCACGAACTCGCCCGCGCCAGCCGCCGCGCCGCACCCCGACCACACGTGCACGTGCGCGTGCAGCTCGCGCGCCTTCGCACCCTGCGCGTCGCCTGATATCTCGTTGTCGACGTCGTATCTGTGAAAGACCAGACGTCTGAGAACCTATACGAGAGTATGTGCCCAATTACGCTAATTAACTTGAAACCAGGTCCAATTACGCCTGTCCTCATACTTGACCTTAATTCGCGATCGGATCAGAGAGGACTATGACTGCAGAGACAATTTATCACAATAAGGGTAAATTTTTAACCGAGCGAAAGCTGGGATTGGAAATATATAGGTTCAAAGCCTCAACCCTGATTAATATTAGCGCCATATTTTAATGAAAATTACTCGTTAGAAAAAGTTGAATAAGAATGTATATTTTTGAATAGCAATGAAGCCGGGAAATACATCACAGTGATTGAAGAATTTCACGTGTATTTTTATAAACATGCCGGTTTGCCGGCACTTTCTTTCGTCATTCTTATTTATCACGTACCTAACTATACCATATACCTACTATATTATCAGGCATATTTTTTATGGTTTCTTCTGTTGAGACTATATGACTTTAGTGGCATTTTGCTCGGTCGAGTTTTTTAATTCTCACGAAAGGAAATGGAGCAATGAATGAATAAATAACTGAGTAAATAGGTAACTCGTCCACTCTTACTTATAATAGTCGTCATCGTGCGCAAGATCATCGGCAGTGAGTTCCCGTGCGGTGGCGCGCAGTAGCTTCGTGAGCCGCAGCGTCAGCTGCGTGCTGTCTAGATCCTCGCGCTGATCGCTGCCAACTATCAGCACTCGCGATACTAAAGAAAAAATAATTTTCCTATCAGTAATAGGTACTTGAACATTTAAATACTACAGGATAACTACATAAGTACATGAGGCAAGTAAACGTAATAAGTAATTAGCTACTTTTTTTACCCATTATTAAATATATTTGTCTGTTACACGGTTATGACTTCTTAAGCATTCTAATAAGTTCGAGAAGTTTTTAATAGAAAATATTATATTTATTTATTGTGAATGAATATTGGCATTATAGGTACTTAGACCAATATTATGTACAATGAGGCCGAAAGTATTGTAGGTGTACCTGCGCTGTAGTTTAACAATTCAACCGCAGCATTGAGCTGAGTGCGATCTATTTGCCCAACGGTCCGCGTGACATTGGTGAACAATAACAATTAATTTAAAAAATGCTTTTTTTAATCATATTTTAGTTAAATTATTATTTTTATACTGATGCATTATTATGATAGCGTTTATAAAAAAAATTGTAGTTTTTTAATTTACTGTCAAATTACTCTGTTTTAACTTACCCTTGTTTGTGGTTTATAATATGTACCATAAGTTTATTTTTTTCGTTCTAGATAGGTTAAAGAAGAAAGATCTCTGCTCTTATGTTGTAATAAATTTCATATTGTGATACTACATATTTTTGCATAGAGACATTTAAGAGAAATCTATAAGGATAGAGAGAGAGTAAAAAAAAGAGAGAAGAAATGAAAACAAGCACTATGTACTATGAAAGTTCAGATATGATACTAGCCACCCTCAGTTTATACAGAATATCATTCATTGGCTACTCCCCAGTTTTATAACGACAGATTTTCCATAGAACATCGATTAAGAATATTTAAAAAAACTAAACACAGACCTCTCCCTCTATTATCATCTTGAAATAGAATTTTTAAAGAAGGAGTAATAAGTAAACGAAGCTCTTTTAATGATGCTTACTATAAATTATTTACAAATTTGCTACCTATTAGATTCAATTAAATTATGTTTTTAATAATAATATTTAATGTTTCACCAATATTGGTCCATTGTATTATAATGAAAGTGTAAATTAGGTAAAGTAAAGCAAGAATCAGCCTGTAAGCGCCTGCTGGGCAAAGCCCACCTTCTCATATATCTAAGAGGATTTTGGAGCCGGGAAGGGCCCGCCACGCTGCTCCATTGCGGGTTGGTGGACTTCACATATCCTCGAAATAATATTTTTTTTATCTATATTATATTTCTCAGACATGTTCCTCGTGATGTTTTCCTTCACTCCCAAGAACGTGCACCCTGGCCACTAGACGGCTCGTAATTATTAGGTAAGTACATTTTAATCTCATGTTAACTTCTAATACAGATTATCGAAAACATACATCCAGCACCAAGTTCCGAACCAAGTAGTTGACGTCACCGACAGACAGCATTGTCAAATAAAAAAAATTAGAACGTTGCAATCTGGATATGGCAGATAACGTTAAATGTTAAAGGTAGGTACCTATTAATCACGCGGTTGCTATTGTCCTCGCAATGGTTTTTTCGCTGTGTCCATGAGTAAGCGTAAAAGCAACATCGTTTTTATAGCAATCTTTTGTTTGAGCGTGATAAGTGAATAGTTCAGCTTAGGAGTTCGGTCGTCAACCCAAAACAAGTAGAGACCCGGTAATTATAGGGTATATGTACTATCTATTCGTAAAAGGAAGTTGTCATTGTAAGACAAGTAAATTATTAATATTTACTCATTTTAAAGTTTTTCTTGCTCCTAATATTTTTTTAAAGAATAACATTAGAATAGATAATACATAGAATAATTTATGCCCGCGAAACATAATATTTTGAATGTTTTTCGTTTGTCAAGAGATTGAAAAGACTGGAAAGCGCTTTATATTGTATTGCAATAATGTTTTAAATCGAATTATATTAACTTAAGAAAATCTTTCTACAACAATACTCAGTAATTAATATAGTATAAATGAATTACTGCGTTTAGTTTAAAAAAAAAACTAATTTGAATCGTTACTTAAATTAGTAGTTAGATAGTTTAATTAAATCTATCCACTTACTCGATAATTATCCAATACCTACTTATATCGTTATGATATAAGTAGGAAAGACACGTCAGACGTCCAAAAGAAACAGCAATGTTAAATGATTTTCCTTAACGTTATTATATTTCAGTCAAGCTGCTCTGTATAAATTTTGGTAATTTAAGTAGTAAAAACATAATTCTAGTAAAATTCAAGAACATCCGAGTACTCAGATGTTCCGAGAATCAAGATATCGATTTCAATCAAACGCATGAACTAAGAAACTGAACTGACTGAACTAACAGAAGAATTATGAAGATATGGCCCAATACTTTGTAAGCGATTATAATGTATTACTTAAATACTTAATTTTACAAACGATTAAGACTACTTTAGTCTTAATACTTAGTACCAGAATTTTGACAATAAAAATAATAGTACCTACTAGCCACAATAACAAATTTACTAACGTAGTCGTAATTTGAATAAATGAAACAGTATAATCCAAATACGTATTTTATAACAATAAATGTTACGTATCTTTTAAATTTATTTATTTGTATCAATTATGATATTTAATGATATACAGAAATTTAAATATAACGTAATGGTTGGTAAAATGGCCGCTCACCGCCCCGCGAAACATAATATTTTGAATGTTTTCGTTTGTCAAGAGGTTGAAAAGACTAGAAAGCGCTTTATATTGTATTGCAATAATGTTTTAAATCGAATTATATTAACTTAAGAAAATCTTTCTACAACAATACTCAGTAATTAATATAGTATAAATGAATTACTGCGTTAAGTTTAAAAAAAAAACTAATTTGAATCGTTACTTAAATTAGTAGTTAGATAGTTTAATTAAATCTATCCACTTACTCGATAATTATCCAATACCTACTTATATCGTTATGATATAAGTAGGAAAGACACGTCAGACGTCCAAAAGAAACAGCAATGTTAAATGATTTTCCTTAACGTTATTATATTTCAGTCAAGCTGCTCTGTATAAATTTTGGTAATTTAAGTAGTAAAAACATAATTCTAGTAAAATTCAAGAACATCCGAGTACTCAGATGTTCCGAGAATCAAGATATCGATTTCAATCAAACGCATGAACTAAGAAACTGAACTGACTGAACTAACAGAAGAATTATGAAGATATGGCCCAATACTTTGTAAGCGATTATAATGTATTACTTAAATACTTAATTTTACAAACGATTAAGACTACTTTAGTCTTAATACTTAGTACCAGAATTTTGACAATAAAAATAATAGTACCTACTAGCCACAATAACAAATTTACTAACGTAGTCGTAATTTGAATAAATGAAACAGTATAATCCAAATACGTATTTTATAACAATAAATGTTACGTATCTTTTAAATTTATTTATTTGTATCAATTATGATATTTAATGATATACAGAAATTTAAATATAACGTAATGGTTGGTAAGATGGCCGCTCACCGCCCCGCGAAACATAATATTTTGAATGTTTTCGTTTGTCAAGAGATTGAAAAGACTGGAAAGCGCTTTATATTGTATTGCAATAATGTTTTAAATCGAATTATATTAACTTAAGAAAATCTTTCTACAACAATACTCAGTAATTAATATAGTATAAATGAATTACTGCGTTAAGTTTAAAAAAAAAAAAAAAAACAAAGGTAATATGGTATGGCTTATCGAGTATAAATTGAAAAGATGAGTTTGTTGTATAACCTGGGACATAAGACATAATCTAAATTAATCAGAACTACCCATGTAAAAAAAAAAAAAGATGATGAACATTCAACTTACCAAGATCGCTTGTGCAAAACGCCAACTCAAGTTCTGAATCGGAGCAGGGTCTACAATCGGCGGTTGCGGGGTCATAGTGCCTCGTTATTAATGGTCGGGCTTCGTATCTAAAAGTGGCAACTCTCCGCTTCGGACCCTCCTCCGGTTCCGCTTCCACGTACAGTGCAGCCCGGCCGCGCCTGCTTCGGAAACACCGAAGTTCGCGAGGGTCACCGTCATCTGGCGCGTACAAAGGCACAAGCTTCCGCACTCCTTCCACGAAGATGCGCGCAGGAAATCTTTCTGCTGTTTCTGCAAAATTGCATATAGCGTCATTTACGGACGTTTCCTAATAAAGCTTTTGTTGTTTCTAAATAAACATCTAGTTACGATGGGAAAATCTAGATCTAGAACATCTCTTACTGAAAGTAAGAAAATTGTAATAAAAGTTTCGTTGAAAAAATTTACAACAGGTTAAAATCAAAACCCATTTATTAATATGCTCTAAGTGCGTTATTGCTGTTTATATTTAAATATAATTTATAAATAATAAATTACATTTAAATATAATTAAATATAATCTAAAATTAATAACAAAAAAAGCAATATCATGACAATCCTCAAAAGCACTCATTCGATTTAAAATTTCTGTCATCCTAATTGCATTAAAGTAAAAATTATTTAATTTATATACTGGAAACGAAACAGTAGCGTGCATATGGTAAACTCTGGGTAGACAGTAGATATAAAAAGCAAAGTATTTATATCACAGAAAACCTAGTTACCCATTCTTAAGAAATTAACTAGGGTCGGCACTACCTTTTAACCTATATGAAATTCCCGCCACTGAAACTAACTAGAGGTCGAAAATTATTTATAACGCTTGGTTTACAACAACATCGCCCATAGCGTGAGTTAACAAAAGTGTATCTGTATCATGGAAATACTGCTCACCTGTGTGGTTAAACTGCAGATCGTGGAAGAACTCGGGCGGGTCTGGGCGGCGGATGACCCGCAGGCAAATGTTGAAGTCCCGCTCGGCGGCAGGCAGGGGAGGTCGCAGGAGCAGGCGCAGCGCGCCGCGAGGGTACAGCCACGACACAGTGCCCTCGCGGCAGCGCAGGTACACCGGCGTCACGCCGCGCTCCGCCGACGACGTCAGACCACTGGTTATAAGTACGTAGAATTTAGTATAAGTTAACCGCTAGAAACTACTCGCTACTAAAATATGTACCATTATTTACAAAGTATCAATAATGCACAAAGGCTTCATAGGCTCTATAAAGGTATACAATAAACTTGTTCAATCCAAACATTGACTCGTCAAATATTCATCCATTTGAATTTGCTGAACCCAGATCTCATAGACTAGTAAGAAGGACCAGCACCATCAGTGCGTGGTGAGTATGGGCAAACTTTTCAAGAAATACATGTTGTTTACATTCTTGGCGAGGCATATCTTCAGCAGTGGAAATAGTACAGTCAAACAATTATTTTATTAAATAATTAAATCCTACCTGTTCAACTCCGACCACTGTGGTAACGTCCAAAAAATGTTAATCAGACAGTTGTCAGCTCCGTAGAATATATGATAGTGCCGCAAGTGTACACGCAAACACAAAGACTTACTAGTATTCACTTTCCCATATGCCATGTAACGGAATCGAAAAAAGGGTAAGATGTAGTATTAGAGACACGGGACGTGATACGATATAATCAGACTCGAAAACGAATAATTTGTGGTCCGAACAAATATTGGTTCGATAAGTGGCATTCGAAACCATTTTATGTACATATATATATACTTTGTGAAATTATATATTGTATTATATAAACAATATATATAATGCTGGTTTTACCAATACAATATACTCCTTACAGACACGGTGTCTTTCTAATAATGTACCGTCTACGTTACTTGCATCATACGACTATGTCAGTAATTACCCTCAGTAATCATACAAATTCAGTAAAAGCTTCTAAAAACTTCTAGAACGTCTCTGTAAAAGGCCTAATGATACTGGAATCCATGACATCAATTTCGTTGATCGTACTGACTTATTACAGACAGTGACGGAAAGTTGTTTTCATCATATTTGGTATGTTTGATTGGTTGAGCATCGACCGCCGACATTAATTAGTAAAAACTAAGCTCATTTAGTATTCGGCACGCGAGACACCGGGAAATCTTTGAATATTCGTGCGCAAAAGAAATACGTTATTCAAATTTGATTGGAGATAATTGTTACAATTAGCTCAAATAAACGATTGCAATTTAGCTTTACAATTAGTTTAATTATAGCGAAGTAAGATTTGACTTCTCTGAAATCTGTAGAAATGTTCCTATAAGCTACGAGTCAACAATTGTACTTCAATTCGGCACGTGGGCTACAGTTCTGGAGTAGCGCCCACGTCCGACCCACGTGCGGTCAGTCGCATACGTAAACTATAAAACTCTAATATACAACTAAGGGTACGCTATAACCACGCCACGTAGGGATCCACGGCTTGATGCGACAGCAATAAAAACAAGACAAAGCTTTTATGTACGTTTTTGAAAGGCGGTTCTTCTTGACGGTTCCATGACATCATCTTAATAAAAGGTAACCAGATACGAGAGATTCCAAAATACGAGTACAAACATAATTTCTTGAAACTTCGATGGTGATTACAACTATTTACATGCGTTTAAATATTTATGGAAAAATGGCGAATACTTACTTAACATTAAAGAAAGGAGTTATAGTATGGGACATAGTACAAGCAATTGTAAATTCCGTAAACCCTTTTCTAATGTTACGGCGAAACAAAGAAATGTTTGTCGTGATATTAAAAAACTATTTAGCGTTGTTTATAAATGATGATGCCTAAAATTAACGAAATCGCAGGCAACGCATTTTTTTTTCATTTACTTAATGTAACACTGGGCGTTCTTTACGTCGTACAATTTTAAGTGTAAATGTTACGTATAAACTTCAACCAGCAATACAATTACGCTAGTTGATTAGCGCAACACGCATAAATCCATACCTGTGCAGTGCCTACATCGATTTAAATACAGTTTTGATATATTAAATAATGAATAAACGGCGAGCAGTCTCATCAATCAGGTTTATTTTAGACTTTATTGTAATTTAAAAGTGCCCTATGACAAGTTATATCCTTAATACTTTCACGTCATCGAGGGGCTTTCTTAATCCACCCTAATGGGCGAACGATGAAATATGCGCCTTGTAAATTATAAATCAGTACTACAAGTGTGTGGTTCACGTGGGTTGGGGCTGTCGAGACGCACACGTGGACCGTCTTACCCTTAAGTAGGGGTGAACAACCTAAACTAGTAGAATGACGAGTACGGGTATACGGGCTGGGATAACACTCATTAGGTTCTGTCTACATACATGTTTGGTTTGAAGATTCTACACAACTTGTAAGGCTAGTTTTTAATATGGCTGTTAGGCTTGTCATGTAAAGAAACCAACTAATACTATTATGAGCTAACGACCGGTCTTACTTAACAGGTTATGTAATCTGTGGTAGGTCAATAAAGAGTGTTAACCAATGATACTAGTAGGTAATATTAATTTGTCTTTGCTCGCACAATTTATATCAAAATACCATTATTTTTGTTTTTTAAAGGGTATTTTATGTACTTTCTTTGAATTGATTCTGATAGTTATTTAAAAATATATAATTATATTCAATTACGTGAAATGCAACACCCCTGATTTTGCTGCGCCTTTTCGTTATCGGCGCACGCTAAAACAACACAGAAAAACAGTCGTATATAAAAACAGCTAACTTTCTGTTTTCAAACATGGATACAAAAAATGTGTGGCGATGGCGGGGTGTTAACTGCAGTTTGTTCCGCGTTCTCCGTGTCGTGTTAAAATCTATAATATTATTATTTTAGTAGCTAACCTTTTTTACTATTGTAGTCTTCCATCGCTGTTCTAGAACTTGTAATAAGGTAGTTTGTTAGGCATAAAATCTTACGTTAATAGCGCCTACTTAAACTTAAAAGCTATGCGGTTTGTATTTGTTTTATGAAGCAGTTTAATTTTAAATGTTAAACGCACATGAACGTAAAAAACCTTGACCTGAAGTCTAAATTCTTATACATCGTAATTTACTGTAACAAAAGGTTTAACGAAATATTTCATCATAGTTGCACATTAAGGTGATAATAATTATGTATACTAACATCGTGTCGACCTTATGGCTTGGAGGTTAGCGTGATTTTACATACGTTAATATTAGCTTAACACATAAATTATTGATTTTCAGGTCCGGTTGAGTTGTATGCATCCCGTGTTACTGACTCTGCATTTGAACATTCCTCGAATCGTATCGCTTAAATTTACATCTGATATGGGAAGGTAAGGACGCGTGAGTGCCTCTGTTTGTGCGTACACTTATGGCACCATAATATATCCTGCGCAGTTTGCCACTGGCGATAGTATTCTGTAGCTGTCGCCGTGGTCGATATCGTCCAGGAGGACATCATCATCATCACACTACCAGGTGTTCGTTTATTTTTTTTGCTTTCAGAAGTCGGAATAATAAGCCTCAATAATAGCATACTGTAAAAAATATGCTCAAAAAATACAAAAGTTTTATAGGTAATACATGTGTTCAAAATATTAAAACTTTTATAAGTCAAAACAATTCCATCACAAACAAGTTAAAACGGACAAAAAAGAGACAAATGCGCGGCAATCTTGCATCATTACAAGCAAATGACAGAGGCGCCGGTGCCGGACTAAAAGCTCCTAATGCAGGCACTTTGCTAATGCTGCCGCCCGTGCCTGTCTGCTTGGGATAAATGAGATCACGTTAGTCGTTAACAAAATTAATTTCGTTACAGAATTACTGCAAAAAAATCTAGAAACATCGTCGCAAGAAAATATTGGTATATTCTCCCTTACGCAAGTCGTATTTCATATACGAGTAGTGCTTATGACAATGTACATATCCAAATAATTAAAATTCGGTTCTTTTGTAAAGGAATAGAGCTGTTACTGAATCTAGAATTCATAGTAGATTTAAATTTTGAAAGGCTTACTTTAATAAATAATAACAAAGAAAAACTGTAAATAAATTCGAAATATATTATCTTATTAAGCTTTATTTCAATTCTTGCGTTAATACGTTCCTTTATGACTACTCATTAAAAATAACCTCCGACAACAAAGCTCTCTTGTTATTTATTTTACGACCAGAATTCAACGTTGTAACAATCGAATAAAATAAAACTTTTAGCATAGCAGTGTTAAGTCGAGATTGATTCGAGGAAGACACAGATCGTTTAATTCGGATATTTCGAAGGCATCTCACTAGTTATGTAAATTAAGATATTCTTATTTTTTGTTCTGTTCTAAGAAAACTTTTTAGCGACATAACATGTGATATTATTCACTACGTAACATTGTGTAAATTAATACGTATGTTTGCTTCTACTGCATTAAAGGGGGTAAACAGTAGCTCAAGAGTCATGCGATAGATTCCTTCTAAGCCAGTGCGTTGGGTATATTTCATTATAGACAAGCTTTTACACTACTACTTTACTTGCTACTTTTGACAGAATAGTTGGAGCCGCCAAAATATAGGAATTTTTGGTTTAAACATAAATATGTTTAAAACGCGAATAATTGTTTTCTGTTTCTGGTATATTGATATTATAATTATAATAATAATTAAAAAATATTATAAGGCTTTGTACATGGAAAGAAAGTTCGTTAGCGCACGATAAGCGTCATAAAGCTTTATCTAAACTTTACAACTGTCGCGCCACAATAATAAAATAAATGTGTCTCTTTTCTACGAAGACTTTTATTTATTCTCGCCCAAACCTGGGCCGAGATAACAATGATGCGTACGTTCAACCTTTATTCATCATAGGGTTGCCCGAGCCCGTCAAGCCTTTATTTTAAACATGAATCAAAACAAAAAACTACTAACTAAAAACTCTAATTTTACATAAGCTTATTTTTACCCTAGAATTTTAAATCCTCTTATCGGATTGTCGGAGGTCTATTTAAAATTATGTCTTTAGTTGAAACAAGTCTTTCTGTTTTTCGAAGTTAAACTAACATAATTAACTAATACTATCCCAATAAGTGTTAGTTATAAATTGTTTATTTATTATTGATTTAAACTTTATTTGCACATTACAAAACAAAAAGGCGGACTTAATGCCAAGAGGAATTCTCTACCATTCTACCATTAGATTGAACAGATAAAATATAAAACCTTGTAAAAAAAAATGGTGTGCTTAAGTTATTATTAATATTGAATTAATGACACCTCGATCTCTAGTTATTTATTACATAAACGTACACCGCATACTACATCTCGTTAGTATATGATAAATCTATGATAACTATACATAAAGTAAGGATCACTGTAATAGAGCACAGCTAGCCTTAAAGAGAATTAAAATGTTTGTTACGTCTATATCTATATCTTAGCTTTGGCATTGGCAGAATACGTACAACGTGCACATATAAAAGAAGTTTTAATTTTCTTCAGCAGCAAACATCAGCCCTATCGTGGACACGCGCGTCTCGCCCGCGCAGCCTGCCCGCGCGGCCTGCCCACGCGCCGCGCCACCGCCGCCAGTATTACCATACTCGATATGATCGCGGACTTTACTTCTGGTCTGGGTATTGTAACGGCTTTTATACACGCCGCACCTATCGCCATGCATCACATCGACTAAATATGTACTGATAGGCTTCTAAAACTTTTTGTTTAGTGATAAACAATGCGATAAATGGTAATTTTTTACAGTTACATAGCATTGATTTACGTTAATTGACTTTTTTGTTGCCATTTTGAATTTAAAAGCAGTGAATTAAATTACATGGTATTAAATGTAATAAGAAAATTTTTAAATCCATCGTGGATAAGTTAAAAATTTTTGTATATTGATTTGAAATTGAATTTTTGTATACGAATACCACTTAAGAACGTGGAGTTTTTTCTAGCAAATATTATAACAAAGACGCGACCATAAATATAGCCTTTTTATTTTCCTAACTTGGCCGTGCTACACTCAAGTACCGATAAAGATTTAAGAACTTTGAAGCCAGCTTTAGAGGCAGCACTCACGCTTCTTGCTGGTTTTAGGGTTCCGTACCCAAAGAGCAAAACAGAGTTTCAACATAGATTACGTTAAGTCATTACAGACTTGAAACTTCGATATTTTGTGAAGAACAATTACTCAAAATCGAATATTGAATAAGAAATTTAATTAACAATTTTTCAAATTTAACAAATTTTCAACACATACTAGAAAAATAAAAAAAATATTTATACCCTAGTACGTGGGAGTGTCATTGAATAAAGCACGATTACATTTTTTATTCTTTTTAATTTTCTAAAATATGAAATGGGAGAGGGGGTTAACTTTATTTGAAATGTTCTATCTTAAATTTGGAATTTCTGTATATTTGTTACTATATGTATATTATGAAATGAATTTAAACAACAAGTACTAAAATCAGCAATTTATAATGCAATATAAGCTGTGAAACAACACAAAAAAATTAATAGGGCATATGAAAGAATTCACGGGTTGTTGATATGTCTAGCTCGGAAAAAATATATTTAATAAAACCCAAAATTTAGATATTTTAGGTTGACGTGTTAACCTAAAATCGGATATTGAATTATAAAATTAAAATAAAAAGTTAATTACTCAGTCACATTTCAAAGAATCCTTACAGACCGTGGACCGACTCGAACTTGGCCGGTATTTTTTGTTTCTAGGTCAGAGTCGACTTGTGCACAATTGTCAGTTCATTCGAACGGTGAGTCGAGAGTTCCGTGAACTACTTTTGTACTAGTTTATAAACGGGCAGGGAACTAAGCATTATATAAATTTTCAGTGATAATTCGGTACTTGGCGTGTACCAAGGCTGTTTGTTCTAGGCAAGCTACTTTCACCACTTTTTTTCACACTTGATAATTTCTGAACTATTTGGATAAAGTCGTTTTTTTGTTAAATAATTATTACAAAGAAAGCTAAGATAAGCGAATGGTAAAGCCCTGGTGAAAAGTGGGTTGACGCAATTAATAAATGTCTAGATCTCTGACCACCCCATGATTGAGGATATACGGCCGTATTTATATTTAATCGATTTATACTTTGAGAAAATATTTACTTAGATATGAGCACTGCAACAATACACGTTTAAATTCATGTGCGATACAAGAATTTCCAATTTATAGTAAAGGCCGAAGCATGTACAAGGTTTTCGTGAAACAATGGGCTAAATAATCATAACAATAAGTTGTATATAGGTATTGGAGGCTTTCGGACAATGGTCGGTGCGCCGCGGGCGACCGGCGGCGGCGCGTGCGCACCCATTGTATTCATATACCTATACCGAACCAGTGTCCGGTTCAGCCACAACGTCCAACGCCTCGAACGATAGGTGCGAGTGCACAGCGAGATGTAATATATATGTTCCAAGTATAAAATAATACTTACTTGCTACGATTGATACGGATTTCAAATAATAAAGAATAATTATTAAAATATTTTATAGTTGTCAATATTCAATTGTTATTATAATTTCAATATCATCAATTTGGCCTTTAAATTGGTCACTGCTAAACATGATCTTTGTTGTCCTTTCAAAAGGGAACAATACACCACTACGCTCTGGCAGCCGGAATGGTGATCACAGTATCAGACGCCTCACACCTAAGATGCATGTATCATTGTGCGTTTCATCTCATTCCCTAGTTCTATGCATGATTTATAAGATCTGTTGCGCCACCCGATTTAAAATTTATTCTATTACATATAAAAATAATGAACGTCAGATATTAATTTAAAAATAGAAGCCCTTCTCTTCCAAATTTCGAACACGTTGTGGCGTCGTAAATTGGATCTCTAGTCTCGTATTAAAGTGGTCTCGAATCGCGAGAGCAATAGACGCTGATAGCTGCGAGCCGCAATAATGGCATAGTATCGTGGTGCTGATTCGTTCTGATTGTATAATGGGACCTCTAGTGCGGGACGGCGCGTGGGCGACCCTCTGTCAGCATCTAAGAAAATACATAATGAAACTCTACCTTGTGTAGTCAATAAATTTCGATAGAAGTACTTATATAAAACGATACACCGCACACGATAAACTATTTCAAATACATAAACGAGAAATAAACAAAAAATAATCCAGTTCAATTAAATCCACATTTGTAGCTGACAGGCGAGACTGTCTACGTCCGTTCGTGTAAAATCAATTCGACAATTCCTATTTCAAGTCTCTATGAGGAGCATTGCCGTCCAAATATTGTTGGTTTTTACCTACCAGAAACTTGGCCCCTGGGGTCGTGGACAACCATTGTCCAGTAAAACGACCTCGAGGAGGACGGTGAATCGAAATGGTCTTTAGCCACTGTGATAGCACCGCGGGGGTGCTGGGGGCAGGGTAATACTGCCCCCGGGAAGGGGCTATTTTAGCCAAGCGAAAGAGGGGCCACAGTTGTGTTCCGAACGGAGATCCCGTGACCCTTCGCCAGCGCTAATCGCGACCACCGTGGGGTTTTAGTAAGGGGGTTGTCCGACATAACCCGACTATCCCCCTGGGTATCCATAAGGGATTTCCCCACCATAAAAAAAAAAGATGAGGAGCGTCACCAATTCAAGAAATATATCTGTGCTTTAATTTCAAGGAACATGTCTAGCAACAGTGAACAAAAGAATGTTGACAAAAATAATGGTGCAAGCGATTTTGACACAAGGTAAATGCCTTGTTTTTCATGTAACACATATGAATCTTTGAAAGAAGTTAGGCTAAGTTAATCCCTAGTCAACTTTCTATAATCTGAGCAAATTGATGACAGTCTAGCAACGTTTAACTTATATCCACCCAGACATTTAGTAGACGTACATCTACTTTATGTAGTTCGGATTTCTGAATTACGGGTTTAAAATAGTTAATATTTAAATATATGTCTTTTAAATTTCATATGGATATTATTTAAACAACAACTAAATTCATGAAATAAACTCGGGGTCAAAAAATCGCACCTTTTGAAATTTTGACTTCAAGCGAATAATACTCTTAATTTATTTATTGTACCCTACCAAAATTAATATCATTTGAAAGCACAATTAATACACTTTAAAAACGCGTATCGTTCTTTTCTGTAAAAACAATAATCACGAAACGTTAGGGTCTTTAAAAAAAAAGTGCTGAAAAGCTCATTAGAGGACTCACTACTTGTGCCACCTTGGACACGAATAAAAGGGAGGGTAAAAATTAATTACGGGTCATTAGCTATCCAGACATCACAGAAGTCACACCTGAACAGCTCCAGTAAGAAAATACCCTGAAAAATGGATACCACGGCAGAAGAAGCAGCTCATGTGGTAGCACTACTGCAATCAGGACTCCGCCAAGTTGATATTGCTCGACAACTCAACATAAGCCGTTTCCGGGTGAAACGAGTATCCCAGCGGTTCCAGGAGACTGGAGGCTACATCAGGAAGCATGGATCCGGAAGACGACGTTGCACTTCCGACGGAGACGACCGCTATATTGTGTCGACGTCTTTGCGTAACCGTATGGGAGCGGGCGTTGACGTGCATGAATGTGAATTCAGGCCCGACAAAACCAGCATACGGGACCACATGGTCCTCCAGTATCTCTGTGATGTACCGATGAGCAGTCAGGGACCCCTGGCCACGTGCACCTCCAGTGCAGGAGACGCACACAAGGTTGGTTTTTCCTTGGATTGAAATTCCACCCCAGAACATGCAGGATCCTCCTCTGTAGCTGACGGTTTCTTCAAAGCAGGCCTCCTGTACACTCTTCTACGCCTATCATTGCAGAAAAGGCATACCCTAGTCTCGTCGGAGAAGAGGACAAACTTCTATTGGTCGAACGTCCAATCCACGTGGTCTCGGGCAAACTGAAGTCTGACTCGCCTATGCTCTGCTGTCAATTTGGCGCCAGTAGCAGCCCTACCTGGCGGGCGGGCCTGGATTTTCTTCTCTCTCAGCATTCTTCTTATGGAATTAATTTTTACCCCCCTTTTATTCGTGTCCAAGGTGGCACAAGTAGCTGAGTCCTCTAATGAGCTTTTCAGCACTTTTTTTTAAAGACCCTAACGTTTCGTGATTATTGTTTTTACAAAAAAGAACGATACGCGTTTTTAAAGTGTATTAATTGTGCTTTCAAATGATATTAATTTTGGTAGGGTACAATAAATAAGTTAAGAGTATTATTCGCTTGAAGTCAAAATTTCAAAAGGAGCGATTTTTTTGGCGCCGAGTGTATGTGTAGTCAGCCTAATGTCAAATAGTGTCTTCGCCTGAACTCATACAGTGAGACATACGTTACTGAGTCCTAGTTTATAACAACTTAATATAGCAAAAACAATGTATTTTTTGCCAAATCAAGGAGCAAAATTTTAAAAACACTTTTAAGTGTTATCAGTTACTAAATGAAAGATCTATCGTGTTTGACCTGGTAGTTTGCAATGTTTCAAAAGTCATATCTAATTATTTTTTTATTATTTATTTTTTCGCCCCGTATCCATGGAAACATGGGAAGGAAACAAGGCTGAAAGTTTTGTATTCATATTTATATCCTTTTAGACTGTAATAAAGTCATCACAGAGTTAAGGTGAAAGGCGAATGGACACAATGAACATTCAATTAGCATATATTATGTAAATACATAACTATATTAGGTACTAAAGAAAGGAATGAAATAGAAAAACATCAAAATGGTCATACAACTAATGTGTTCAATGTGCTCTGCATTAACTCTTTTGTAAATTATAGAGGATACTATGAACATAAAAAAAGGCGTATGGTATGACGCAAGCGCTATGGAAGAAGATAAAATATTTTTTCTCAAACAAATAATGTGTCTGAATTGAACATGAAATTCAGCTGAGTGCGCATGTGTTACGTTCGAGACGGCGCCAGCACATGGTATCCCAAATGACGCAGCAACGTAAATATTATTAATATAAACATACCTACGGTTGACCTTCGGCTATGTTTAATAAAAAATAAGCTCTCGATAGCAATTGCACATGAAAAGAATTAGTCATCTTTTACTAATTTTGTCTAGATCATGTTCTTAGCACAGTTACCCTCATTGAAATTGAATATACCCGGTTATATATTCGGTTATCGTAGCTTCTCGGTGTTCTAAATAAGTTCTGGTGAAAAGTCGGTACTCACACGAACTAATAGTCCACCTAAGGTGTTAAGTAAACAAGCTGTAAACAACTTCAATCGAAGGAGGTAATAGATGCGTTGTCACCCCTGAGAACTAAGATGGAATGCCTCACATCCTGTAATTATACTGGCTCAGTGTACCTTTCAAACCGGAACTCGACAGTCGTTGCTGCTGAATGGCGGCTGATATAGGTAAGAGGAGATTGAAACGACTAAAATAAATATCCAGCGAACTTACCATCCCAGTCTTGATTGTTTGTGAAACATTATTATTTTCAATGACTATAGATAATAAAATCTGGAATCTATTTAGTCCTTCTTACTAGAATGACATTATAATCTTACTAGGCCTGAGTTGGATTACAATGTCCTTCTATTTCAAACGCTGTGAGAAATATTATAGTCCATTGCCCTTATATGGCTTGTCATAGAGGTGCTTTATTTCTTATAAAAGGTGCACAAAAATAAATTTAAACTGAGTTTCGGAACTAGGGTGCAATGGATAAGTAGGTTAACAATCATCATGCTCTACAACAGCAAGTTCTTACATTTCAAGTTATCTCTTTGTGTCAAAGGCACCCAAATTGTAATGAAATCGCAATATCGTACGTAGACTAGTAAGCGAACTAAAATAAATAGCAATGCTTTAGTTTAAATATTTTAAAAATTAAAGGAATTTTTCCCTGTACTTTTATAAAACTGTGGAATGCATTCCAGTGCAACGCGACAAAGGTGACTCTGTGTAGAATATTGCTCCAATTACATGTAATTTAAAGGCCTGTTAGTAATTAGGGGAGGGGCCGGAGTGAAGCCTCGTACGCAGCTGCATACCTCTAGTTTCTTACAAACATGCGACATTTTTAAAATATAAACATTATTTTCTCTTTCTATAAAAAAAATATGATAAGTAGAACCCTTAACACTTAGAGCCTACCGAAATTGAAGAACAGATAGATTCACAAAAAATAAACTACCTTACGAGAAGAAAGTTATTTGAACTACTAATTAAATTAAAGTAAAAGTAAATATAAGTGCCCGTAGTTTTCATTTATTCTTTTTAATAATTTTTTCAAGGTAATCTAACCAAGTCAATATCAAGATAAACTATCGATATATGATTATAGACATTGTTACAGAGTTATGCATTGATATTAAAAAGTTAGATTAAAAAGGCATCGCCATGGACTTAGGAGAAACTTAAAAGTGTCATTGGAACATTTCAAATTATTTTGGAGTAAGCAACACCGTTGAATTCTTAATTGAACGAAAACTACATCGCAAATATCTACATAAACTCAAAAAAAAAACCTTTTTTAAATACTAGTATCAGAGCCACTACTAGTGTCATTGTATATTTACTGAACATATTATTCGTAGAAATTAATAATTTTAAATAGACTAAATAAAAGCAATTGATCATTGTAAGTATATTTATAATTTAAATTTTTGTGTCGTTTATACTTTTTAAAGACATCTTACATCTTAAGTAAAAGCGCTAATTAGATTAACATCGTCTAATGTAAGTCATACAACATTTACCATCAATATTGCAATAAATTCTGTAACAAATACAGACTGAAATACAAAAGCATAAAAATACGGAATATTTTTAGCGCTTCTTCGTATCGGGCAAATATTTTTTATGCAAATAGCCCTAAAATGAGAGAGAACGCGGATAATGAATCGTATGGGAATAAAACGTTGATAAGGGGATAAGAAAATTTTGATAATACGATATACTTTCACGCAAGCTGAGCCGTGGGAAATGATAAAACGATTGATCTATACTTTTGCGATCGTACGCTTGGGAAACTCTGATAACATATTTAAGAAATATAAACGCAAAAATGAACAGATGAGTTTGTATTACCTACTTTGATACAAAAACATTCATTAAAAACGAGGATATGTTGTAGAAAACATTTATATTTTGTAGGAGAAAAGACTTCCTACTCAGAAGCCCGCTTAGATAGTAGGTCATGAAAGCTGTGGTAGCACAGGGGTCCGGATTCCGCACGCTTCATTTCCACAATATGCGAAAGATCTGGGTTCGAAACCCAGTGCCGTCATCTATAATTGTCAATTGGAGTTTCAAGATGTACATTTTTTACTGCACGACACTGTAATAATAATAAAAATAGTTCTGAACGCTTGAAGTCCAAAATCATTTCAAAAGTAACAGGAAGCCTTTGTCCACCTATGGTATATTTATAGACTACTACTTTATAATAGACAATACAATGACAAGACAATGCTTGTTAAACACAGCATATACACAGATATCAGTATTTATTTACAAAATATGAGTTAGAATAAATAGAGATGGATAGGGTTTCATATGTATTTATTAAAAACTTTCTCTCTTCAACGAAATCAGACATCCGAACACCCTCTAGTCGCGTGCAAGAGTTATCACTGATAAGGGCTGTTCACACGCTCTTTCTGATAGGTGACACTTGTCACTTGACAATCAGGTCCATTGGTCAACATGTCGCTTTTGTCCGTCGCTTCGTACGTGCACATCACCTATTCCATCACATAGAAAATTATCATCGATTTAATCAGATAAAAAAAATAATCTTCCCCTGTTAATGTCAATGCAACTAATGTATTGATTATTTTTTAAAGCGATGCCAAGTTGCTAAATTACGGGACAACAGCAAGGTTTTTCTTACTCTATTAACCGAGTAGCTACGTTCAAAGACATGAAAGAAAAATATAGTAATGCGGTTTAGAAAAACGATTACTCTTACTCTGTCTCAAAATGTACAAAAAGTCACAAAACTTTTTCACAGCATATTCATTAAAAATGGAATAACATTTAAACATTCTTTTAACATTGTTAGACATGCCTGGCAACATCTAGAAATACCATTCTACTTTGAAAGGTTTCAGAGGAAGCGTAATTTAAAAAAAAATCGAAATGTTCCACAAGTCTCATCAACGCATTATAAAGTCTTGTATGGCTAATGAGTAAGTAAAAAATCATAACAGAAGAAATTAAAGTATTTTAATAATAGAAACCTGGGCGCCATTACCATAATATTCTTTGAGATGGTGTCAGGAAAAAATATATTAGTTATTTGTGTGAAAAGAATTTTCTCAGTAGACCTGCCTAGATAAACTATAAAGAGAAACATTATATTAATACAAAAGTTCATCCAAATAGTAAAATTCGTTTCTGAGAAACGAATTACGTATATATTTATATATGTAATGTGTGTCTAGGATATATAATAATTGCTCGCTTAACGTATTACGATACCGCGCTGACCATTTTCAATATGGGACTCATATCTTTTATCTATCAACGGACACTTTATAAGTTCACCTTGTATTGAAACAACTTTCATTTCGATCATGAACGTGCGCTCGCTTCTAGATGTCTTGAAATCTGCAAACTAGAAGAACTGGTATTTTAGATGATCTTAAACTATAGATAATAGATCTATAAGTAGTAGAAACAAATGTGAAACGCCTCTCTCTTATTTAAATTCTACCAAAATATTTAAAAAAATATAAGTAGGGACGGCTGGAATCGCTGTTAATCGACTTTAGATCTTATACTCGTAGTGTAGCCAGTCTCTTATCTCAACGGACCGCAAATTTTTGTAGCAATTCGCATTTTCGTGAACTTTGTCTATGCAACCCATATTTTGCATTATACCTGATAAATTAAATATTTTATATAGAAATACACAAATAACACTATTTTTTCTTTTTAAATATTGACTTTTATATATAATATTCAAGAGTTTATTTAAAGTGGTTATTATAAATACATACATATTACTAATAGTAACAACATTCTAGTATTGATGATCGGATCTTCCAACAATTTCGTCCCGAGGGCGTCGCAGGAGACGTCCAGGGGAAACCCCTGGAAAAGCGAAAAGGTTACCGACAGGTGGCGGGATAACCAGCTCGGAAATTAGCATACCAAAATTAAGCAGACCGATGACGGCAGAAGCGTCTGAGGTGCGAGGGGTCTGTAACTGCGTTAGCCAATCCGCTTGCCGAGCGTGGCGATTATAGTAAATCCTCCTTATTGGGAGAGGTCTATGTCCTACAGTAGACCCGGCAACTACTTCCGCATATTTTTTATTATTTCACCGACATGCAGGTTTCCTCACGATGTGTTCCTTCGTCGCCGAGCACTTAAAATTGCTATTAACATTTTTAGAGTTACTGGAACCGGGGATCTAACCCAAGCCACTCGCGTACTTGAAAAAGAAAGCGAGCGCCCTGGCCGCTAGGGTCCCACGGCTCTACGCTTATTACTTGATTTTTTGAAATAAGTAAAAAAAATCTCAATTTCTGATATGTATATAAAGTAGGAACAAGTCATTCAGTAAAAATTAGGACGACATGTAGATTATTATAGACAACTAGTGTATTAAGGCAAATGCCCGCATATATAGAGCTTTGTTCTCACGCACGGATGCGCATAGAATACGCAAGGAGGCGTGAGAAACGTCCGTGTGGTTTGCAAACCGAATACTAACGTCCTCACTTGCGTTTTCATTGCCCTATTTATTTCGATTGTTATATTTACATCTCTGTCTAAACAAATGTTGTTTTAATAGCTATGTTCTATATGTAATAGGGTTTACCACTGGATGACATAGCCTTCTTTTATAGTAAAGATTTACCATAATAGCCATGCTGGGGAGGTGGTTTGGTGATTCCTAGGTGAGTACCAGATCGCTCGTACTCGAGACGCTGCTGTCCGTCACCGGACATTTTTCAATGACTATTGCGTCATCGTAAACCGTAGATAGTACAGCAGCAGCCAGTACATTTTTACTTGCGAGCCTCCTGCTCATGAGTCTTTCCTCCGAAGCTGTGAAGGCTGCCGGGCCAACAGAGTATCTCTAATCTATGGTGGTTTTAGTCGGTGCGGCACTTAATACTGTTTCCACCTTTCCCCCACCTGAACCAACGGAAACTTTGTCTACTTTTTTGTTACACCCTCGGGTGGCAGAGTTCTGATACTATCACCACACAACACCACAATTATAATTGTAGAAGAAAATTTATTCCAAACAATTGTCAATAGACAAAATATCTATCTGTTTGTCTTAAACTATGCTAGTACTTCCAGCAGCGATGAGTTTTAAAATTAAATTTCTAAATCGATGGAGAAAATACCATAATAAAACAGTTTTTTAAAATATCTGTGTTCAATTACTGACATAGTGCTATTAAACTTTTATCTTAGAAAGAGATTTATTTAAAAAATATAACAATTACTCTCTTCTTACAAAAGACTTCAACGAAAATCGCAACCCAACCCTCTTAACTTAACATATCAATTTTAATAATCTCTGTTCCGGTATCTCGTAAAAAAATTACTGAAAGTTATTTTTCATTATGTAGCAGTCTCAAAGAATGTAATAAAAACAATAAAAAAAAGGATGTCGTTCAAAAAGTTTTTACATCGCTTTTCGAAGCTGTAAAAATTACGGAAGCCACTATAATCTCGTCACTAAAGTATTACAAAAAGTGTCCCTTAGAAGTATTACGAAACCAATAATGCGGTTTAATCTGCCGTAAGCGGGCCCGAGTTGTGACAATAGCTTGGAATGTGCCGCGACTCGACCGCCGGCGAGAGCCCTTGTAAGAATTCTTTTGAGTTCTAATTAGATTTACCAAATACTTTTTTTAACCTATATCCATTCAATGCTGAAATTATAGAAATAACATAAGCTCATAAAAAAAATCATATGTATTAAGATAGTCGGCCACTTTTCAAATGAAATTAAATTTTATGTTTAAATCATAAGTTGGTAAATAATATAATAGTATATTTGGCACATGCATTAATAAATAAAAGTATGGAACGCTTAGTGAAACTATCGAACAATTTCGAAAAAACAGAACAAGCGACTGTAGCTGGCTGGTAACCCGCTTTAACGCCGTAGACTAGTCTCTACTATCTCACTATATTATTTTCCGCATTGCGTGCCTCGTGCCCGGCGGCTGCGGACAATTTATAGCTCAGCGGAGCCGTCGACCAGGTACTCGCTTGTTATTATTTAACGGTTGAGCTGTGGATGCCCAGCGGCTATCGCAAATGCTATAGCCACACTGCTAAATGGCTATATGCAGCATATGTGGCATTAAGGGTCTAGAGAGAGTAAGATACATTGTGAGGTACAGCGCTCCAAAATACGTACAGAATCACGCAGTCTTTTAAACAAGTGATAGAGAATATTATTTATACATGCAAACATCAATATCCACGTCCAACAGACAGTTGCGCTGTAAAATTTACATAGACAAGTTCTTTTTACATAAAAATCTTGTTTCTTATATCACAGCAGGTTCGTTAAAAGGCTGAAATTCGTTTTTTGCGCCATTAACCAAATGAACTACCAGATTTTATCATACCAAATTCGACATTCAAATGCATTCGCAATTTCCTATATTTGGCAACGCTACGTTTTTCGCAGCAGTCGATTTGAATAAGTATATAGTAGTGGCGGGTATCGAATGCAATGCCTTACGGAGCACGTGCGTCATGTTGAATAACCTCGAATGATCAGGCTACTGTGGTAAAATAACTTTGACGGACTTTTTCTTAAAACGTTAGGTATTATCTCTTTTCATACCGAAGTACGTCATATAAATAAGTTTAGAATGGACCCGCTTACGCATCATTTGTATTAGCAGTTTTTCGAACTTTATGTACGATTTGTATCGTTGGCTTTGCTCGACAGTCTCACCGCCTGACACGTTCACTCGAATAAGCTGGGTTAAAAAGACTAATATATCTAGACCTCTGACTAACCCCAGTATTGGGTGTATGGTCGTGAGTGCTTATTTTTTGTTTTTATTATTAAAACCGAGTTAAACACGAGTGAGTCGGACTCGCGCTAAGGATCCTGAAATGAATTAAAGAATACAGAATGTTTTTGGTAAATAAAACTTATCACAGATATTTCGTGTGGCACGAAACCCCCGATACGTGAGTCCAACTCGCACTTAGCCGGTTTTTTTATTAAACGAAAATCAATGGTCATGATATCTTGCTCCCGATAAGTAGTTTTACGACTGTGTTGCGTTACTTATTGTTTTGAGTAACGAAGTGACTACGAATACTACAACATGACAACAACAAAAGTAATAACGTAAAAAATAAATCTCATTTATTAGTAGCAGTGATGACAATATTTTTTTTTTTCAAATTCTGACAAGAATTCTTTGCATTACATTAGGCGACCCTTCGATAGTAAGATGGGATTTCTTACGCCTCCAATCCCTCGGCAAATAATTGCCTGTACAATCTCATTTGTGCCTTCCATCACAGATTTCGAAATTCGAAAATGACCAGAATGAAAACACACTAACCGATGCTTCGCAGCAGCGCCGATGGTGAAAAAACAAGAAATAATAAAGCGAAATTTAAAGTTCTCAACGGGAATGTTCTGCAATGCTGGAACGTTAGTAACCTTATACAATGAGCAATGACGAATACGCTCGGAACGAGTCGAATCTCTATTATGGTACAGCAGACACTCCATATACAGTACCGCAATTCTCGAAGGTGGGAGCGAGAGCAACGCAGGACATCTGATTCCTACAGTCGACCGGCCTTGTGGCACGCGCCGCCATCGTGCTACTCGAAGTGCATTTGATTTACTGCTCACGTTAAGTAGTATCGATCGATTTGATAATAGATACAACGTCTTACAGCTACATACTCGTAGTAACGTGGGCCGTTAAATTTATTAATACATAAGGTCCACGGTGAATGCAAAAATAAAAATCTAAAAATTACTAATCGGCAAAATTTAAAGCAAAATTTTGATATTTATATTATAATGGTGAATATCGTCGAAATATTAATCGTTATAGAACTATGATGGAATGTGTTTTAAAATACGGCTTCTTAACCCGCTTTAACAAGTACACCACTGACAGTGGAAGGTGGTTGGTTTGGAGCTGTGTAGTTGTTGAGAACCTTCGCACCACAGTAATGTTGCATTCCATAACTAGTCTGGAAGATTAAGGTTCGCCACGTTTGGTTAGATTTTCAGCCATTTATCGGTTTCATAAGTCTCGTCAGACCTTTAACCGGATTTTGGTGCATCGTGTAAAGCCGTGATAGACATTTGGAGAAAACTTTATATATTCGCAATTACTCCTTAAAAAATACAAATTATTGTTTTTTGAAATAAAAAGAAGGAACAATATGGAAACAGAAGTATTTTAATCTTTTTTTCTGTTATGACGAATAATTTTAATAAACTGTTATGCTTCATGTGCCATATTTGGCATGTTAATTATTTTAGACATCTTAATTATATGACACATTAATTCAAGGTTGCAGTTAAGAAAAACATAAAAAATAGGCGCCAAAGAGAAATAAAAACAAAAATTTGGAAAAAAGAAAGTTGTGTTCAGATCTTGGTTTGCGTTCTTTGACTAATTATTTTTATAATCATTCTATATTTCGATAACGATATTTGTCCTACCTTTGTTATTAAATTTGAACAGGAGACTGCGACCCAATTAAAATTGCGTGAATTCCTTTGCTCATATTTTTTTCAGCCAACAGACAAAGGAAAGATAAAGAAGCTGATTCCAAAAAAATCTTGTTTGGTTTAATATAGTCACAATTATTTTTTCTCTTCGTTCTCTACAACGAGACTAACGAACTTGTTCTATATTTTTATTCTGATCTCTTTTATTTTCTCTTATTTTTATTATATCGTTAAATGTTAATCAGAAACACGTTTTTGAATCTTGGTGAATTTTCGTTTTAATGGGCTAAATAATAAAAAATAGCCTTCCAAAATACAATGGTTTTATACTTAGTAGATCTTTATTTTAATTGTTCAAGATATTCTCATTCGAATATATTTTTAATAAGAAAAAAAAAGATCCCGGGTTTTATAACTTATAAAATACAAATTTAATTGCGAACAATTAAGGTGAAGTCGAACATAATGATTGTTCGCCGAGTGATAACGTTTCGTATTGCACATAATATCAAACATGGCGATAATTACGTACGAAACCTGTTTGCATTCAAATTTTACCAAACCACAAAAGTAAATTTATGTTCGTATAAAATATAAAACAAAACGTAACTACAACGTTGATTATAATTTATGGAATTATTTTCACACAGCTAAGTCATTATCAAGGGTCGTTAGAATATTCAACAACCTTTTTAACACGTGCATGTCATGATGTTTCGCGACAATATCTCTTTTACATCACGTGCGTGAACTTGTTTAGAAACCACTAAAGCCCAACACAATGGTGAACCACAAACAGGCTTTTGTCCTGGGGGCACTCAAAAAATAAAATATTTAGTGGTGCGCCCACATTGCTGATCCTATATAAACATAGTTATTTGACTTTCGTATCATTTTTACTGCTCAAAATACGAGTTCAAACTTTTGGTTTCGTGTAGGTGTCACTTGGTGATTGCGATTTTTATTGTTATCCATTTTATTCACTTTGTGTAACGTACATTAATAACTTTAATATAGACATTTTTTCATCATGGTATTTTACAGAATTCTTTCTTCACTGACCTATATAGGTTATATAACTGCACTGCTGAACATAAGTCTCTATTAAAACCAGCAAATGCCGGCATGCATGTCTCGTCCAAACTCACCGCGATGGCTAGCGGGAGGCTACATTAACGTTTTAATTTTTTCTTATCAAATGAGCGATACATTTTTCCCTAAAAATGACAAAGGCATGGTGCGATACTGCCAGCAGTATACAACGTCAAACGAAGAAAATAAAACAAAAATCTATCCAAATATTGAAGACATGACACCTCACGATTCAATGTTGTAAGTGGACTCTTCTAGCTACTTGGTATGTGTACTTTGGGTCGCCTGTACGCCGCGCACACGTATAGTCGGTGGCTGGCGATGCCAATGTTTACACAAGTCGTTAGACGCCGCAGCGACGTTCGAAACGCCTACGCCGAACCTCACCATTGGACACCAGCTAAACATTAACAGTAAACACTTAATAATGTTCCATTGTCCCGTCACGCAGGTGCCCTCTTAGCGGTAGAATATTTATTTTAGACTTAATTTTTTTTTAAATATTTTAAGTATTTTGTGTGCGGTTCACCTGATGTTAAGTAGCCTCGGAAGCCCATTTATTGATATCCTCCTGGCCAATTTCGACCACAGCGACCAAATCCGAATACTATCGGCACATATGAACTACGCAGGATATACTATAGTGACTTTTCGATGAAAACTTACACGATAAGGTCGAATGTAGTGTCAAAGACACGAGACAGAATACTACATCAGAAAACCAATAATTTGTACAAATATTGAATTCAGTTGGGATTCAAAAAAACCTATTTACAAGTAATTGGGTCTCCGGTTTTTGCACTCACCATACGAAACGCGGCAGCGTTATTCTTTTATTCTTGTGGCTACAACTTAATGCTGGTACTTATTCTTTGAGAACGTGACTCGATTATTTTTAGTCTCGTATATTCTACACACTTAAAATGTGTCATTAATCTTCGCGGCGTACCCGATATACGAAGATATGGTACGTCGCGCCACGGCGTTTTTTCGCCGAGTAACCGCGACTCCGTGACCAAACGTAACGTACGGGTAATGCAATTTTGATTAACCATCAGTCGAAGGGTTTCTTGTAATCAACTCCGCTTATAATGGAGACATTATTTCATCGCGCACGTTTTTGTATCCGATCAGAGGTATAATCTCAATAAGAGAACACGAGCGTTTATAAAGTTTATTTCATAAATGAACAAAGACAAGTAATACACAGACAAGTTAATATAGGTACAATAATTTCATGCACTTTTTTCGTGCCAATATAGATTGTGGAACTAGAACGATGATGAATCTTAAACTGAGACTTGTATTCGTCTACATCAACAAAAACGCCATCCTAATTTCCTTGTAACCACACGTACAACTCACGCTGTTATAGTATAAATCACTAACAAAAAAAGCTGTCGTCCCCAATAGTTAATAAGACGATCGTAACACGCAAAGCGCTCATAACACAAACTTTCACTTGAACAATAGTTGTGAGTCCAAAGCACACATTTTAAATAAAAGTATTTTTCTAACTTGCGCACACTGAGAAACCTCAAACGAGCCTTTGTGACTGATTGATGAGCCGCTCAAAGGTCACGGAAAGTAGTGTAAGATCTTATGTAATATGTTAAAACTACGTAACCATAGTACGGTTTAAGTTCAAAGTTACTTCTGTCTTTCGATCGATCTACGCAATCATGTATTAAGTAATATAGAATACAACAAAATCGTTTATCTGAACATTGCCTAAATCACGCTTCTCTTTAGCAGTAACACTATTTTACAGATCTGCAAGTAAATCTTTCTTCCTTTAACATCCCACTTCGTAGTCACATGATATTATATTAGTACACATAAATACACATATATATATATATATATATATATGTATATCTGGAGGGACACAAAAAAAAAGAAAATCAAAAATGTAGTGTCTTTGATCAACAGGATTTTTATGTTCGAGAAGCAACTCCGACCACCGACTCAAATTTACACAAGGAATAACTTATACATAATGAACGCGTGATATGTAAAGGCGAGGCGCGAACTTTAGGGGTAAGCACACACGAGGCGTGAACGCTAAAACGCGCCACAAATACGAAGGTGTGAAAAGACTATTCGTGGTTCTCTTATTGTGGTAGATGAGCCGCTGACCGAACCAGTCCTTAAAACTAATAACCACTAACCTGCAGCTCTACAAACTATCCGCTCTATCAAACCCATTTAAATATTTGAATCTACCTCTAACCGAAAACCGAAACTATAGAGTTTCACACCTTCCCTTGAACAAAAAAACACTTATATTCACCCTTATGATGGACGCTCGTGGTGGAAAAAATATGTCTTTAGTATTTATGACAACTACGTTTTAATAATAGAATTTATCATTCGATTCTCTTTAAATAGAACGAATAATAATAGCTAAATTAAATCTAACTACGAAGGAAAACAGTATTATCTAAATTTGAGAGGATAACGAAACTTGATTTGACATATAGTTATTCAAAATATTCTTTATATCAAATTATCTACTTAATTAAATAATTAATAATAATTTAAATATCTTTATTTACATGTATATTGTATATCTGTATTCAATGTACTACTCATTTGCTGATTTTAGAGATTTGCAACACATTCTCTTTGAAATTCGAATCATCAAATTTCAAATATGACCGACCCCGGAACTCTGAAAGACAAATGTAGAGTTCAAAGTTTTAAATTATTTAAACTATCGTAATCGAATCGAAACTTTTGAAACAAATTTGACTCCTCCTTTGTATCCTCCGACTTCCACTAAGAGAGAAAACAGCCGAGAACAATCGAAACAATCGAACGTAGCTGACTTGCTTGAAGTGGTCTGTCTCTAGTGAATCCTCGCGCAGCCTTTTTGATACCTGGTCAGTCATTACTGTACCAGCACTGAGCGCACAAACTCAAATGCCCCGCGTGGTGAACCTTTCAAGAAATGTAGAAATCTTTAGAAGGAACTCGAAATTAAATGTCTATGTAATATTTTTACTGTATGCTATAGAGGACGATAGAACCAAAATTAAAAGTTATTTTATAAAAGTTACAACCCAAAATAATTAGAAAAACAGAACGTTCTGAAACTAGTAATTATTATTCTCTTTGGTGCTTTCTACATGAGAGCGGTGTCTATAGCTCCTAATCGTCAGACTCGGCAGTAACGTCAAAATGAATAATGACCTTTAAAAATCATGTTCCTTAAAAATTAAAGCAAAAATCGCCTGTCTTGTGGTGGAAGTGTCAGCGACGTGATTGCTGCGTTCAAGTCCATAACATATCAAATATCGCTTTGCGTGTCGCCGTATTATGTTACGCCTATAGGGCCTGCGCGGAACGCATTCAAGCAATATTAAGCAATTTAACTAGAAATTCTATAACTAGTATATAGTTCTAAATGTAGCAAACATTACTGTCTTAATTGAGGCTATACTAATAAATTAAGAGATTTAGAAGTAAGATTGTACTGAAATGAATGTAGTAGAAATAGGAAACTTAAAATTAAAACTAAATATGGCAATGTAAAACGAATGACTTAGGTTAGAACTCTGAAAGACGTTAAGAAAATTTATATTTTTTTTTTAAAAACAGTTTTGACGATTTTATAGTAGACGTCAACTGAGTAACTATTTGGTTTTTACCAGATGTGAACTACAACAGTAGTATAAAACAGAACATGGGGAAGACAGAGTTCCCAATAATCAACGGATAAAGTAATAATTCATTAACAGTTGGAGGCTTTTTTAACAAATCCAATACAGCATCAACTCTTAGCAAGTTGCCTTTCCATAGTAGCTCTTCTAATTCTGCACTCAATATATGATAAATATATAATTATAATGATATTTGTATAAATGTTTCATGAAATTATAATATTTTGGTAAGGCGAGGTCAATCTTTAATTCTGATAATTACACGGAATCGCTAAAGCTTCGTTTATCTGTTAGCAAGATGCACTACGTGTACAGGTGAGGTTGTCATTTGGAGGAAAAGTTATGTCTCACATAAACCTCTGCACATATTTTACGTTGCTCAACATAACATATGTGCAGGGACGATTTATTTCGTCAAAATAAAAGTAAATCTATAAAAGCAAGGAACGTTAATAACATCCAACGTTCGCGATTGTCAGCTATCTCCAGGTAAAACACGATATTAAGCACAGGCAGCCAATTTAGAATTTATCGGGCAAGATCTGTAGCAAACCTCGAGCTCGCGTGGCGGCCATTGTTGTGTCACCGTTATGGACCCGCGCGATTTGCTTTTAATTCTACGAGTTTAACACTATATAACGTTGTTTCGGACTTAGTTTTGTTGCTTTCTCTTAATAGTTAAAGACTTATAGGTTATATTTTATTATATAATACCCTAGCAGACCCGGCGGCAGGACCGGACAGACGAGTATCGGGTTACGCAGGCGGGCACGCCTCATTAGCAATGCAATGTCACGGAATCCCCGTACAAATAACATGCCAAAATCTTTGCATCGGTAATTTTATATCTATAACACATAAAAACAGATTAGAGGTATTGTCTGTTGTATTTCATTATATTCTCTAATAAGAAGCACATAGCGACGACTAATTTTATTTATCAAACAATATAGCTAAAAACAATCGATTTAATTGTTTCTACGTTTAAGAGTTAATTTATTATTGTGTCCATTTAAATTTCATTTATTATAGTGCGAAGTTACGGATATTTTTAGCACGCTGTGTAAAATATATCTTGAAAATATTCTGTATTCGAGTATTTTTTCAATTTAAATACAAATTTTTACAGCATTGATTAAGATTAAATTTACGCTATTATAATTTAAAAATCATCGTCTGGAAATACCAGAATGAAACAATGTGACTGTCCGTATCCTTGACACACGCTAAACAATTAAACATCATCTATTCGGCGCATGTCTCCGGAAATAACCACAAGCATATTAGAAATATTGTTTGAGTGTTTCGAATATTCTATTACAAGGAATATTGTAATTTGAAATGTGTGTGTGGAGATTATGTCGCATTAATATGCAGCTCGTGCGGTGATGGCCCGCGCCTGCGCATCCTTTATAATCACGCTCAGACGCGACTCATGTATTATGCATGAAGCCCCACTGATCTCAACTCCACAATTTTCGGCAAAATGTCCCGCTTCTCGCAACACAAAATACTTTAAAATTTATTTCACGTCCTCCGATTTTTAATTGGGTAATCAGAAAATAATATTGACTCAAAATCATTCATTGCATATATTAGCAATAAACTTCAATTTATTTGGCACAACGATAGCTTTAGCAACTACTATTTAAAGAATTATACATTTCTCTACTGAATAACTTAACATATAAATCAATTAATATTGCAGTTAATTATAAAGTAATGATTTAGATAAAAAAATTATTATCTCAAAATCAAAGAACAAGATAACCATTCCGTCTTTAAATTAGGCAATTTTGGAACAAACTTTAGTAACTTTTCACTTTAAACAACTCGTGTATATAAGATGCGGTACATTTGAACATACCTGATTATCAACTTTACTTTTCATTCAATTTACACAAATTTTTACAGCATTGATTAAGATTAAATTTACGCTATTATAATTTAAAAATCATCGTCTGGAAATACCAGAATGAAACAATGTGACTGTCCGTATCCTTGACACACGCTAAACAATTAAACATCATCTATTCGGCGCATGTCTCCGGAAATAACCACAAGCATATTAGAAATATTGTTTGAGTGTTTCGAATATTCTATTACAAGGAATATTGTAATTTGAAATGTGTGTGTGGAGATTATGTCGCATTAATATGCAGCTCGTGCGGTGATGGCCCGCGCCTGCGCATCCTTTATAATCACGCTCCAGACGCGACTCATGTATTATGCATGAAGCCCCACTGATCTCAACTCCACAATTTTCGGCAAAATGTCCCGCTTCTCGCAACACAAAATACTTTAAAATTTATTTCACGTCCTCCGATTTTTAATTGGGTAATCAGAAAATAATATTGACTCAAAATCATTCATTGCATATATTAGCAATAAACTTCAATTTATTTGGCACAACGATAGCTTTAGCAACTACTATTTAAAGAATTATACATTTCTCTACTGAATAACTTAACATATAAATCAATTAATATTGCAGTTAATTATAAAGTAATGATTTAGATAAAAAAATTATTATCTCAAAATCAAAGAACAAGATAACCATTCCGTCTTTAAATTAGGCAATTTTGGAACAAACTTTAGTAACTTTTCACTTTAAACAACTCGTGTATATAAGATGCGGTACATTTGAACATACCTTGATTATCAACTTTACTTTTCATTCAATTTACACGTATATATAGAGAAAACTATTTATTACGAGTAAGCTCTATTGCTTGCGTTACAATTTACCACGGCATTGTAATTAGCGCCACGAAGAGCGTGACGTTACAGAGCTCCGAGAAAGAATTGAAAGAACAAGCAACCCAAACAAAGAACTCCTTCATCTGACCCACACAATTACGACCCACATAACGCCGTTAATTAGCACTGTTTCATTCACAGAAATTGGTCAATGAAACTGTAACAATGAGTTTTCAACTAAGAAAACATGGGATGTATAGGAAATTGAGCTAATTTTTCTCTAAATGAGAACCATATCGGTGCACCTTGATAGACGAGACTGCGATGACTGATTGATGACGTAAAATTCCAAATCTCGATAACCAATCATGGGGAGCAGCACTCGTACAACGGTACCATAGCACTGTGCCCACCAACCCGGATCTAACCATGCCAGCTTTTATAAACGCCTTCCTTAGAAGCCAAAGACAGTCTGATGAATGAGACAATGATGAGTAGCTTCATCTTGTCATCTTGAAACGAGCTTTAAAATGCTACTTAGATACGTTAGTATTTGTGTGCGTTGCCTCTGGTGATTATGTCTTCGTAGAATATATAATATCACGAATGTGTGCATAAGTTCTTAGGATGCAGTGAGACAAAGAGTGCAATCATAACAGATCCAGAAGATTTAACGAATAACGCCGTGTATTGCATACAATGGATTCAACTGGAATTCGATATAAATTCAACTTCTTCGGACGCAGGTATATACTACGCCGACCAATAGTCATTATGCATCCATTTATAAAATTAAAACATGACAGCTCTTGTTGCTAGAACTAGGTCATAGTCATTATTATTAATCAACGTTATTGTAATTGAAGGTTTCGTCGAGTTTATTGTTCGTCGTTGAGTTACTTTATGTAGTCACAGTCGAGTTTGATACGATGTTAAGTGGACATATGGCAAGAGCATTAGATTACCGCTTAACGAACATACGTTATCTGGCGTGATTGAGCTGGAGAGGACGTAATAAAAATATTTCTGTCTGTACTCAGTGTGTAGAAAGATGATAGTTGTTACGGCGGTAGCGTTCAAGTGTCATGAGAACTAGTTTTGTTTTCTGTCAATATTTTATTTAAAGAAGTATTTAATAGAACATCTGATCTCATAAAATTCAAAAACGAGAAAAAAATAGTATAACATTTTCGGACCATGGTTTTCATTTGGAAACTAAATATTACTTAATGAAAACCGGAAAAATATACATAAGCGTGTGTAATTTTCTGTGTAAAAATATAATCTAAGTAATATGAATTAACACCTAACTTACGTCTTACCACATAGGAAACAAACTGTAGGACTACAGTTAAAATTTAGATATGCTTAGAACAGTTATGGCGTGCCATCGACTCAAAGTCTAGTATTTGCAATCGATTGTATGCCATAACTTTTTACATTAAACTTGTGATTTTCTAAACGTCTTTAACGATATTATGTATTTACACAAAGTACTGTACACAAAGGAGTTTCACAGATATTAGACGTACAGACAACAGGCTAAATAGGCACGTTAAAGGCGAACGTCTTGAACGGAACACGTGTCGTTGATTGCCCCCAATTGGCAAGCGAATAAAAACAATCTTCGCTTAAAAATAGCCGTGATTTCATACAACATGTGATGTATGTTTGCTTTCAGTGGAACCGAGCGTGGTGTTCCCACAGCCATGGCTCATGTGAAATGTCCTGGCAGTGCGGTCCCAGGCTCCGAAACGCGTCACTGAAACCCTAATGATGTTAACGAAGAAGTGCTGCTTGGGATTTAATAACCCGATTTATGAATAGAAAGTCTTAGTCTACAAATGCTTCTTTGTTAAGTTTAGCAAATTAAATAGGTAATAAAAATCCACGTCTACATGTCAAAATAATATTGGACTTTACCATTAGAAAATATTCCATCTTTAACGTTCACAGAAATTAACATATTAGAAATAATAAGTAACATTTTAAGTTTGCTACACCTTTGAATACTTGTCTTTCAAACAGTAACACCTAAATGTATATTCTTTTGCTGAGATTTACTGACTTACTTTTACTGAGATTTACTGTTTTACTGACTGGCGTGTGGTATCGGCGGAAGATTCTGCCACTCCCTTATTTCCCGTGGGTGCTGTAAGAGCCAACTTAGGAGAAGCCTTTTGCAACCATCTCCAAAATTAAGGAGAACGAAAACGGGCAGCAGTGTCTTAAGTGCGAGGTGTCAGGTACTGCGTTCGCCAATCCGCTTGCCGAGCGTGACGATTAAAGCAAACCCTTCTAATGGTAGAGACCTATGTCCTGCAGTCTACAGGTTGATAAAGAAATAATGAAGATTCATCTCAGAGACCTTAAAGGCTCAAACAAACATGGTAGCCAAAAAGTATCTACACGTCATACGTAGAACCCATGTGTACATACTTCTTAAAAATGTGTTATTCTAATTCCTAATAAATACCAGTACATGTACATGAATAAAATAATTACACCTATTAAACAATGCTTTTGCTAATAAACAATTCTTCTAATAAGCCAACGTGTACCTAACTCCTTGCTATTTCCCATAAAGCATGTTGGAGGTAATTATATTACGTATTGTTAAAAATATGGAACAAGGAAGAGGATCTTCCGGACGAAAAATACTATGCTTCATTTAATACAGGTCGCCATATGGGCAGCGTGTTACGTTGAGGTCGAGTAACCAACCAACTGATGTTTTATCGCAACCCATGTGCCGAGATAGGAACATCCGCATTTGTGGCAACTCTAAATATGTGGGTCAGATTCAGGAAATAAAACCGCAAACAATTTTCCCATGTTAGGACACATAGTATAACATATGTTCTTTTTAATACATTGTTCGAATCAGGAGATCCGAGTTCAATTCTCATGGAGACCATTGAGTTATTCTAAAGTTATGTATGTATTTGTTATACTAAGACAGTGACAGGCGCACCAGCTGTTTTACTTTATTCCAAATGAGCTTTGGTGCAAAGTGGATTAAAACGAGAAACATAAACGTAATACGGTCGTGAGATCTTATTCTAATTGATTACTGAGATTAATATGTTTTAAAATTATATTTGCGTACGAGAATACTGAAATGAAATTCTACCTTGGTCTTACATATCGCTGATTTTTTTCTGTTCCGCCGAGTTGACAATGTTATTACGCACATCCGTTTTAATGCAGCTACAATGCCAGTGCGTGGGGCAATTTAATTAGTTGATTAATTTCATTATAGTGATGTCATAAAGCGCTACGGAATGTAAAAAATAACTCCTTTAACAATAGACAGCACTCATATTACACATTTTTCAATTATTACTTATACGAGTACTACACTACATCTGTTGTATAAATATATGTATATTTTATGTTGTTAAACACGTATTTCTTGGAAGTTGTGCCCATTTTCAATCAATATTAAATATTCGCTATACATTTAATAGCAATTAATTATAGTTACTAGCTAGCTACTCTAGCCGTGTGGCAGCGACGTAAATAATCTCCAATCAAACCAAACCCGTGGATGTCGTAAGAGGCGAGCCGGTAAAAGGAAAAGCGACGAGCTTGCCACACATCGCGTTCTATATCCCGGAGAGGTGAAAAGTGAGTTGCAAAAGTCGGTTTGGCCCATCTCAACGTGGTAATAATAGATTCCGCAATCTCTGTCTTCGCCTATGGGTGACGGGCATGAGTGAGCTTATCTGCTGATAGATAATGTCTCACGTATTAAGCTCGCCCGTACATTTTATTGTGTATGAAGTTAAATAGATTAATAAATACACATTATTTTGCTAGGCATAAACGCTTTACGTACTGGGTCTAGAATTTATAAATAAAAAGAAATTGGAAGAATCCATGTAACTCGTACAATTTAGCCGCAGCACCATCAATCTGTCGAGCGCATATCGTGCGAACGCATTATAATAGGAGGATATTATAATAAACAGATCCCGGTCCCCTCGTTCACTCCGCCCTCCCTAATAAATATTAATGTATGAACTTGAATGCCCCACAATACTCGACAGCGATGCTGGTACATTGACACTCAATTTGCTTTTTTGCCAGCCGCGCGGGTATCTCCTTCGCGCAATCTTTGTTCTTACATTCATATGTTACGCTCTTTGCGATTTGCATCATTGTTCCATTATACATTGGCATAGTTAATGCAGCGTGAAATAAAAGCACCAGAAATCTTACACTTGTTCTAATGAACTTGCAAGCGTAACAACAATATACAGATACTACTAGTACTACATCAACTGCTTTTAGTCCACTAATGAACAAAGACCACTACGAGATAGTTCCATCGAAGAGACATATTTCTTGGAAGGTTTGCCTATATTCATCACGCTCGGCAAACGGGTCGGTGAGCGCAGTGCCGATACCCTGGCCTGTGGGATTTCGGTTCGCCAAATTCGAATGGATATTGTACCGTCATTTAATTGCCAGAGCCTCGTTGGTCAGATAGCCGCACCATGTGCAGGTGTGGTTGGCATTTTTAGAAAGTATTTATACATTTTATAGATAGATACACACTACAATAAAACAGAACAAATCTGGGTATAAGCAACAAGTTGTATTATTCTTATTGTATTATATCTATATAGAGGGGATCACTTTGTGTAAGTATCTAACTCAAAACCAGAAATGATGACCTATTTTTAAAAATAATTTCTACGTTGGTAATATTTGTTGATATCACGCATTCGTTCGAACTTAACGAGTAACATTCATTTAGCCGTAAATACCCATAATTAAATTGCGCTGTGCCATTGCTCTTTACTGTTTACGGCCACGAACTCGCCTAGGCCAAGACGCGGTGGGAAGTAAGTAGTAAGAAAAAGTACCATAGATCAAAGAAGTATTTAAATGTATGCATATCATTATTTATCTATATCACATATACTGAACTTGGAAAGATGATGCAAAATTTTATTTTATTTGTTAAATAAAATATGTCATATTTATGAGAAAATAGTTACTAATTAGCAAGGTCATTTAATTTAATGACGAATTAAAACAGACTATGATGTACAACGCAGACGGAAGTGGGCGGAAGGGTCGCATGTCTGCAAACAGCAAGGGATGACGAGAACAGTTTCCACGTCGCTTTCCCACGCCGCCACCCCACAGTGAATGGGAAACCCCACTTGTTGGTTTTGTGTAGCATTCGACCCCTTGGATCGTTTCCGGATAGTGCGCCAATAACAATTATGTTTTTTTCCCTAATGCCTTAAGTGTTGTACTTACATTTCGACTTTGTTAATTGATGTTGTAGTTTGTAAGATTAAAAATGTAATTACCTTATTTTATATATATTATGTTCTGAGTATGCAGCAAACAGTGATAACATGCAAAATATTCTATAACAAGTCGATAAAATATTTTTAATATTATTAATAAAACAAGACTTTGGATGTTCTGTTTAGAATTTTTACATAATAGATACTTATGCATAACGTTATTGTTAATTCGAAGATTTTCTGCAGAAAAACGTAAAATAGATTGAACTGAAAAATTTTGGTTACTACTCGTATGAATGGAAATTTGTTGAATATCTAAATGTAGAGTAGAGCGTAAAAGTAGAAACAGTAGCAGCCATAAAACTTCGTGGATTAAGACCGGTTTGTTGGGCAGACTCGATATCTAAACCTTCGCGCAACCATTAGGGAGACATCATGTCAATGATATCAGCTATGGTTGACATGCAATTGATAAGAACCAGAGTCGTGACTTTGAGATCACTATGACTTAAGAATTCATAAAGAACCCTTATAAACCCCTGTGAACAACAGGCAAAGCATAGATACCTTTAAACTCATCAAGGGCACAAGGCCATCTAGCACATTTAAAGTTGCCTATGAAAGTTAGGAACTATTATCGTTTCCTCTCCAATAAAAAAAAATTCATATGTGAAATATTTACCTTTTTAATTTTGGAACACATTGTGATAGGTAAGTGCAATTCAATCTTCTTTTTCTTGCTTAATTATTAGCTTCTCTCGATAGAGTTCCGCCGAATACAACCTTACAATTTAATGACCAGTCAAAAGTATCCCTGCGTCATTGGTACAAAAACAACATTGCCATAGGAGAGAAGAGCATCGCTAACTTATTTTAGTTTTTAACTATTATAGCGCTCCTTTTTAATGTAATCCTTAAAATTTTAATGTAATGCATTAGCTATAGTTCTCTGGTCCAGAACATTTTGAGATACACTGTAACGTTGTAAGATATTAGCCACCGGTTATTCCCCTTACGACTCTATGCACACTGTAGTGTTAACTGTATTTGTGATAGACAATTAAATCCTGAAGATTTATGTACGATAGTGAAGAAAAGTTTTTTTTTAATGTAAAAACCATTTCTTAATAATGATAGCTTTAAAAACAACGTCAGATTTTTCAATTCAGAACCCATTTTCAGATACCTAAAAAATCGGCTTTATTTAATTTTGTGCCCCAAAAGCTTTGGTATTTTAAAGTATTTGTTTGGAAGTGGCCGCAAAATCGTATTGGCTGCAGGCAATGAATTCTGCAATCTTAGTAAAATAAAATGATTTTATATTAAGAATTGTATAACGAATAACTTCGGCACCGTTGGAATACAAACAAATGATCAGAATCATTCCAAAAGTAGAGTAGTTTAGCATAGCTTAGTCACGATGTTCCTAATAAATTCAGTCAGATGTGGAAGGACCAAACATTTTGCTTTATTCCTAATATTAAATGGAAAATTTACCACAAACATCTATACCACTATCATTATAAATTCAAAACACAAAATATTAGGTATAGGTATAGGTATAGGTACCTAGGTATAGGTACCTTGTTTTAGCACTTCAGTAAATTATAGAACAGCATTCCCTCCGTTGAGTCACGTTGCTATTTATCATTCTTTTAGTGCCATTTACACATTAGTGAGATTGTTAATAAGGCAAGAAACAAAAAAATATACTAATCTGATGCTAATTTTCTACACGCAACCGCAAAATAAAATATTAGCAAATACCTCGATTCTGCGACGGACGGCGCCTCAGGCTTGAGATTGCTTTTTTTCTAAAATGACTGAGATCTTTAAACTGTGCTTTGTAATTTCTCCATATGGAAAATAGGGATGGTAAGTTTTATTTATGCACACTTGTTTGGCAAAATGACAATCAAGTTTTCACGACCAACGATCCCCGAAAAAATGATATCTAATTGGGATAAATTATAGTAAGGATAATTGGTAATCGAAGCGTTTACTTTAGTAGGTATACAACGTCTTATTACTTCAATGATGAAATTATAGAAATTATTCATATAAAAAAGACATCGTCGTCAATCTAGAAGATAGATACAAAGCAGGTAGTAATAGCAACACCAACGTTAATTATAATATAAATATTGAGATAATAAAACAATAGGGCAGTTGTACGTACCTGCCAGTCCAGTCGCACTGATCACCAATCATCCCCGCCTCCGCAACGTATATCAGACCCAAAACAACTGGCCAAAAGTACACTACAGTCTCCGTGCGCATTTTAAATAAATTTACTAAAACAGTCATCTAAATTAAACCACTGTCCTTTTGTTAACACGTCATTGTTCCAAATATGTGGTTTTACCTAAGCTCCATAGTAATATATACAAAAGTTTTGATTTCACATAAAAACAAACAACACGCGCTTCGAACACGAAAGAACAACAACCCTACACAGACTTCAAATTCATACTGAAGAAAGAAATCAAAGAGCAAAGATAGAAAGAAAGAGACGTAATCCGCCTTTTAGTTGGTCATATTGAAAACTCCATGAGGAAAAGAGATAACATGTACAATAATAGTCGGTAGACTAAATAGCTATATATTTCTCTCTCCTTTACTTCGTTCACGAGATTCCGCATACAATAACAGACTTTACTGGATGTGCGTAAAGTGTAAATTGTATTACAATATATAAGAGCTTAATAAAAGTTTATTCAAAAGGCGGGAAACGTTTGTAAACGCACGACTTTAAGATTTTCTGTCTACAAAATGAACAAAATCTACAAAACAAAATCTGTCTACAAAAGAAGATATAAATAATCGCATTTGTAAAGTTTTATTTCGGTTGTATATATATATTAATATAACTTATATCACTATAACTGACGAACCTATTTGTAATTAACACCTACATTCTCATACTATCAAGTCTTGTAAAGTTTTAGGCATTTATTTCTTTGTTCATTTTATTTTAAAGTTGTAAATAACACTTCTTCATATGACATCAAATAATTTCGTCTAAATTAATTGTATCATTTAATTTAATTCCCATATGTATTAATTAATTATATAAAAGTCTCATATCTCATAGCTGGACACAGACCTCCCATTATTGAAAAGGTAAACCTGGATGAGGTCGACATACTACTCCAGTGTGGATAGGCAGATGTCACAAATCACAACACGTCTTCGAAATTTTTTTTAGGCCTACATATCTTCTCAACAAGCCTTCATTGCTTAGTGTGTTTTACGTTAATCGACACTTAAAATTTTAAATAACAATTATTAGCTTGAAATTAAGAAAGATAACTAACTTTAGACTTTTAGTTTCAGAGTCCCTTAGGCTATTTTCGCTTCAAATTAAATAACAAATGAGTTGCCTTTTATTGTACCATCATTTCATTCTTAAAGCTTGTCACAAGTTCACTGCTGAACATAGGCCTCAATAGGTTGTCACAGAGCATGGTCCTGAGCCATTTGCACCCATTAACTTCCCGCAACACTATGCAGGTCGTAATTTCATCTTTTGGACTATTTATATTATATTTATACGCAAATAGCATTTTATTCCGTAAATACCCATACTTTAGTGTTTTAAAATTGTAGTACAAAAATATAAGTATTGCTACGAAAGCTTAATTTTGCCTTTTGATTAATTATTTCGAAATATTTTCATAAATCAGTCCCAAAATCGTAGCGCCAAATTATCTCTATGAAGCAATAATTACCCATCCCCATTTTTTATCTACGTGACTTAGCACATCGCAAAGGTTGTAAAATATATTTTCAACTAAAGACGTAATAGATGAACTTATGAGTTTAGGGGCTCTTTTTATAATAATATCAGTAATTATCAGTGAATGATGTTCATTTTTTTTACTACTTTATGGCTGTTTTTATACTTGATTTTCAAAAAATATTCTGTTTTTCGGAATTCTAGTTATTCTATTATAAGTAATATTTTCAGCGTTCCTCGGTTTGATTGATTTGTTGATAACTTTATTGAGCCCTTTTCCAAAAATCACCAGCAACAGCTAGTATTTTTCCTACCTAGTTTAGTGTGGAGCAGAATACGCACAATACCGCAATGAAATAGAAGCATCTTGTGCTTCTGCGTTTCGTTCGGCGAGTGAGGTAACTGAAGGCCAACACCCGCCTCCCCATCCTCGTCCTCCCTCCCGTCTCCCAAATGCCCTTAAAGGCCGGCGACGCACCTGCAGCACCTCTGGTGTTGCAGATGTACGTGGGCGACGGTGTCACACTTACCATCAGGTGAACCGCTTGCTCATTAGCCGACATTCACATTAAAAAAAAAGCCAGACACCGCAAGCGGGTTGGTAGGCGAACGCTAAGCACTGGTGATACCTGGATTTGGGTAAGGCAGGTTAGGTTCGCTTGGATTTTCTTCCATCCACCATGCATGAGCCCATTCACGAGAGTTTGGCATTATAAGAAGAAGATCATAAACAAGAAGAATTTTCATGTCATGTTCACTATCGTTAGCGATATTGACAGAGTAACTATGCTAGGCAATTTTTGTAATTAAAAATCCAACTAACGTTCTAAAATAACAAGCGATGAACAATAGGTTGGAATTTTAAAGAGGAATAATTATTTATATTATTATCTTGCATGCGGCCAGGTTTGCACAGATAAACTAAATCAATAGCTTGTGTTTGCTCGCCTGGTAGATAGCCGCTTTGTCGCCGTTGACTCGTGCTTGCTTATGGCTTGATTCGGCTCCTTATCTCCTTTCGTCGCAACTTGACTCGCGTTGTATTTGTATTTGACCGGAATTGGTCTTTTCAAATTGATTAGTTGTTTAGTGTCGCACGTTGTAATGCATCATGAAGTCGAAAATAGTATGCAAATATTTCGTGCCATGACGAAAACTTACACTGTCGAAATATATTACGGAATTGTGTAAATAATTATATAATTATAAATGTGGTAAATGAGTCAATTATTTAATTTTAATTTTTTAAAGTCTCAAATGCGCTGACACCCCTGAGGACTAAGATGGAATGGCTCATAGCCCGTAATTTTACTGGCTCCTCTAAACCTTTAAAGAGACCTTATTTATTATTTATTATTTATTTATTCTTAATTTTATACATGAATAATAAATAAATTTCCGATACATTTTTATTTAATCTTTTATGGGCGCTCTACATTAATGACATGGCCAAACGTCGACAAATGTTGACGATTAAACGACATGGGCATTTCATTAGATGGCCGACCAATTTATAATGTGGCAATTTTACGATCGGGCCACGATATATATATTTCGAAGGCACCATGCAGAACTTCTGTTTATGGTGCGAGGCAATGAACGGGTTTCGTCAGAATTATGCATATGTATATATAACTACACAATATCGATTTTGAGTTACTTATTTACATTTTATATTGTTCGTCGGGATCTCTTCTTTATAGTTATAAGTAAACTAGCTGACTCGGCAGACGTGGTTCTGTCCTTTCCGATAGGTGTCGCGATGAGTTTCATTTCTTAACTATTTAATAACTCGACCATATCGGGCACAGATTTAGTGATTTTCTATTTTGGCACTTAATCAAAACATATTGTGAATATAAGACATTTTAGTCTATAAATAAGAATTTGTTAATACGTTGACTACAGCATCAACCATTGAATTCGAGCATAGCTATTAAACATTGTATCGACAAAACAAACATATTATGTGAATATTGTGGAATACACTACCACTAACAGGTGCATCAACGATTATACATAATATACTAGCCGTTGTGAAAAAAAAAAAATTATAAAATAATAAAATTGAGCCTATGTCTTTCGCAACATCACAAGAAACATATTATTTAAAAAACAATCAGATAACAATCGGTCCAGGGGATTTGAAGATTAGCCTGCACAACGAAACACCACTAAATACACGTTTAAATATACGTCCCGCAGTGGACTGTTTCTAGGCTGTTAAGGTAAAGGTAAAGTATTAGAATTAACTGAAAATAATTTCGTAACAGAACTTTTACCAGGTAAACATCGTGTACCAGATATAATACTATATTTGATGATATAAGGTTGGCCTAAGAATAATTGAATAATTTCAACTACAAATCTGTAAATAATATTTCATGAAACAAAAGTAAGGTTTCAAAACGAGATATCAACCAAAACTTAAAACAAATCAATTAAACACCTGCGATGCATGTTTCGGAATAACACTATTACTCTAGTTACATTTTACGTTTCTTCATTGTAACTACTTATTACTTTCTTCAAGTTGTTTCGAAAACGCGGCGACGTCAGATCCTCTTGCATGCCTCATAACGCGTAACCGTTTATGGAAGTGCATTATTGTTTGCTCGTGTTTGTGTCGCTAAGCTTTACTTGGAACGCACAATTTTTATTCGAGTGTGTCAAAAAAATAATAGTAATTATTAGCATTTTTTTTAAGAATGCTCTGCTAAATAATCGAGATTGAGACTATTTACGGCTCGTTTGCTTAGTGGCTAAACGTTTGGATGCGGTGCTGTAGGTATTGGGTTCGATTTTCTCATAGGACATGTATTTGTATGGACTACAAAAAAAATCCTGGTCTGGGTGGGTCTGGTCAGGTTTCCTTGTGCAATTTATGCATGTAAACTGCCTCCGCGACACAAGAGAAATAACAAAAAGAACGAAGTGTAATAAGAAACTAAGATTTGGGGAGTTATACGTTTTTGTTTTTTTTTATGTATAGATGTGTGTGGGAGGATCGGCTAAAATGGTATCTCGAGTGTAACGAGGTGCCATTTTTGACGATGAATTGTTTGAAGGGGTTCCTAATTAATACATGTAGCATTCTTGCACAGAACATTCGGCAGAAGGAATCTGAGCAAGGCCGTGAGCTTGGAGGGAGACCGATTTTGACAGTCTGTATATAGAACCCAGAACTCCGAACAGTCGCTAAAATTCGACATTGTGCGTGATGAGTTTACTTCGCTGGAAAGGAGTAATCTGGACCCATAGAATAAATTATAGCAATAGAATTTATTATGCCCATAACGATGAAATGACCGAAAACTGTGCTTATTATCAAACTTTTTGTTTCTTTTGTTTAAAAAAACATTACCTTTCGCTGTAGGAATTTCTCCTGTGTCGCGGAGGAAGTTTACATACATGAATTGCACATGCTCTCAAACTCTAAAATGGAGAAAGGAATCTCCATCAATACGTTGCTCATGAGATAAAGTGCGGTTAGACATATTCCAAGAACCACCACAGCATTTGTACACAGTACTAGACTATTATACAGAGAAGATTAATCTACCATTAAAAATTGCGGACTTTCGCTGCGGTACGCATGAGCCGGGTTGGATGATTCTCCCTTTCCTTTTTGGGTTTGGGAAAGGGTAGAGGCACACATTCCTTAAGCAACGTATTAGTTTACAGTCTATTACGATCTCCAATATTATTGTAAGCATAATTTTAACAATAATAGGTAACTTGTGTAAATTTGTATTACTCAAAGGGGCAGAATAATTTTTCATTATTCTGTAAATACATATAAATAAATATATAACATAAGGGGTTCACTTATACATTTCTATAATTATTTATAGAAACATTAGTTAATAAACATAACTCAGCTGCTCATGCAGTTACAGATATTCGTAAATCAATCACCTCAACAGTAGATCAACAGTCTACCTAATGATAAGCCTTCACTTTTTCAATCGAAAAAGATTACTGACTCGTCCTCTCTCCGGAGGACTAAGATGAAATGCGTCACCAAAGCCTGAAATTATTCTAGCTCTGCCGGCTCTTATGCCCTTCAAACCGGACCCCAAGTGGTTGCACTGCTGATTTCCGGCAGAAAAGTAAGCAGGCGTAGTACCTAGGCAGAAAAGAAGTCAAAGTAAGCCACCGCAAGCAGAGTTTAGTTGTTCATATCATGCCTTATAGTATTTCACTAGCCTGGTTGTAAGTCCAACGCGGCTGATGTTAATATTATTTTTATATATCTGTATTCCCTGTGTCTCAGTGACACATGATTTTCAATAATAATAAACAAACTTATAGTATAAGTATAGAAAATCTGAAGTTCAGAGTTAATAAAGTTAAGAACCCTTTTATGGGTCGACGAAGTACACGCGTTATGAGATTTCATTAAAAAGAGAATAGAAAAAATGCAGCAAAATTTAACAAACTAGAATGTACAAAATTTCATAAATATTTGTATAAATAATGAACAAATTATGCCTACAAGCAATATCTATCGATTTGAACAGGTTTCCGCCCAGACTTTTTTCTCCTTTAAATTGTAAAGTTTCAAGGCCGGAGCCTGTATTTCAGTTCTGAGATGTACTTTCCCATTTTGAATGTATTAAAGTTATTTTTATTTAGTACAGAAAAGCATCGAACTGGATTTTTGAACTTGAATAATGAATGAAATAATGAAGTTTTAGGTCCACGAGAACACAACAATTTATATAAAGTAAAACAGTGCAATGAGAAATAAAATGTAACAATTTTATTGACATTTAATGCAAGTTGATAACTAACCAGGACTTCAATAGATCAGGACACTCGAGGCTCTGGTGAATAGCACGGTGCCTAGGCAAATCAGAAAGCGGATTAATGAAAGGAGACATTTTTTTCATCAACGAATTTAACAACTGGATAGAACGGAACAACAAACAAATAAACTAGAACTTCTATTAGTGATTGGACGTAAGTCACATATGTCATTGATGCTCAGTACTTGATGCAAAATTATCTTGTATGCACTTCCACTTAATACCGCCCATATTTAACACCCCGCGGATAGTATCTTTGCGCTATTAAAAACAAACTGGAAATCAACTATTCGAGAATTTCGATTGCAACCTCAAAATATTAATTCATCAGTAACCAAAACCAATATGTCTTATATTATAAAAAACGCATTTAAACGCTGCGGACTCTTTGCATTTGACCCCAATCGTCCAGATTATAATAATATTATTCCTGATTATACTAATTGCGTACAAAATACTCTACTAGAGAATATAAAGATGTCCGACAACCGACGTTGGAACAAAAACAAACATCAGTCCCATATTGTAATTACAAAAAAAAGTTTTGGAACGCTTGAAACCAATACTAAAGAAAAATTATATAAATGCGCGCATAGTCATGAGAGAACTTAATCTTGAAGAATTCGCTTCCGGTTGAGGTAGCCAGGCCTAGCCTCATTATGTACATAAAACGAAGATTAAGTTAAAACTATGGCTTGTGATTCCGAGTATGTGTTTTTATATAAAAGCGCAGTTTGCGGTTATAATGTCGATTTAAGAAAATCTATACAGAGGTTGTTACCTTCCACTGCTGAACATAGTCCTCTTCTAATGGGAAGATTTGCCATAATTGCTTGGCAGGCGGATTGGTTTATTGTACGGTTAAACATTATTTACAAATTATTAGAACGTCTAAAATTATTTAAATAATTATCTTGTAGTATCTATTCCATATCTATATATTTCTTTATTGATATCATTCAGTTACTTGTAATGATTTCCCAAGCTTATTAATGTCATTTATTCTTACCCATGCCATAAAAATAACTAAGTAATAATAAAAGTATTGAAACGAAACTTACCTAACACACGCGTTTAAGGTCGTCGTGATAATACAACGGTAGTCGGTTAATTTCCCCATTTTTACCTTGTTTCTAAGGAATCAGTAAACCTTGCTGTTTATGTTAAATATCACAACAACAACCAATCTTCGTCGTTTTCCTTAGTCTATTTAAGTTGCTGCATTGCTGAAAGCATTTTTCCAATCAAGCGACAGAATACCGACATTGGTCGCTGAGCAGATGTGCAGGTGACCACGTGTGTGTTAAATCAAAAAGTGTCAACTATTCAATATAAACAAGGGAAATCATTTCGAAAAATCAGGTTTATTAAGGCTGTAAATAAAGTCCTTTTAGAAAATTTATGTTGTCACGATTAGGTCATCTTGTAGCAGAAGGTCTTCCTTTGGGCGACACAGCATTTGTTTGTTGCAAGGTTGACACTCGACACAACTAAAAAGTTATCACTTTTACGAACTGTGTCACAGTCACAATACCACTTCATCTTACTGATCCTTAAAGCTATGTTGGTTACTCCAGTTTTACAGCGAATATTATCGTTGAAAATACCGTCTCACAGAGAAACATCTGGGTGTGGTTGTGACGTGTTGTGCCCTGTGTCTCTAACACTTTACCTTCCTCTGATCTCATTCGAGTGAGAGTCTTTGCGCATATACTTGCGGTTAGTTTTCTGAAGTTGTCGCCGTGGTCAAATACGGCTAGGATGACATCACACAAATATGTTAGGCATATTTACCCTTAACCGATATTCCTTCACCATGGTCATGGTCTTTAAGCGATTTTTAATTCCACAAGCCACATAGTTTTAAAGGACAATACTAGGGTACTTAAAAATATGTATCAATATTGTCAGATAGAACTGGATATGATAGTTTAAATCATCGTTATTTCTTTAATTGATTAAGTAGTGCTTAATTAGTCAAGTGGGTTTGAATGGCTAAAATAAATGTTTACAACGCTGATCACTCCATTATAGGCAAGCGCGTTGCCTTGTTGGTTTTAAACTTTATGTAGATCGGATCAAAACTATGACATCAGGACGTCAAACACCTCAGTACCGTGTCCTCGGCTGTAAAGCCCCAAAACGTCGGAATTTAAAAAATCTAAATTAAACGCGATAAAATTTATAAATAATAGTTTCATTTTCATTGTGTAGTATTTGCGTAAATACAAAAAATCATTAGATTAAAAACGATTTGAATGAAACACCGAAAACGGTGCTCCCGCGCATTCTGTTTTCTACTACTTTTATGTCAATTTCAGCATTTAAAGCTACACTTCCAGAATACAACAACACCAAATTCATAATAAAACTCCATTTCTAATACATAATAAAACTAACTCATAGATCATAATAAAACTAACAAATACATTTACAGCAATAAGACTGAATATGTATGAGAAATATATTTCAATATATAATATATAACAAAAACATGGAGGCTTGGCGACAAGTAAACAAAAAAATATTTTTTTAATTTAAAAACTTAACTACTAAAGTCGGAAACATATATTTTATCAGATATTATATTTATTAAATAATCCGCAAAATCTTAGCTTTTTATTTGCTTTGGATTGAAAGTTGTGATTGTATTTGATCACTTTGTTTGTTATTTATCATGTTAAGTATCAGTATATTACGCAAAAATTACCAGACTACAACTACGAATTACATCTTCAATCGCATCATCTTTGATAAAACGATCTAACTGATGAGACCGAATCATCTATTGTATAATTTTACAACAGATACAGGGCTACAATTTAGTAAGTCTACTCTTTGATTAGATTTTTAAGGACTGGCTAAAGACGTTTGTAATGTTACTTGACTTTATTAATAATATCGTTTTTAGTTTTGCCTACAGATGTTAACAAACCTACTTTAAAAGAGCTCAGAACCTACAAAGTTAAAAGAACCCTTATTCTGTATGACATCAGTGTGGTTTTTCAGCAAATTTCCTCTACACGTAAAAGTTTAGATCAACTGATGTTTCAAATAATAAGTATGGAAAAATGTTACATTGAATTTGAAAGTGGAACTTAAATTCATATAATATCATTTTCCAAAGAAAACCGGCCTGCATTTAACTTTTTAATACTTTGTAGTACTTTGCGTTTATTTTTTTCTAATGCAAACGTTAACAATTTCCCAACCTCCTTTTAAAGCGCTTTTTCTTGAGGTTTTTATATTGTCATAGAATGAAAACTTATATAATAAGGCTTTCACCCTTATTACATAAGTTTTGAATATTATGAAATAGCTATTTTGTATTCAAATTAATCCTGCAAGGGCCAAAATTAGTGACTAGTGAAACATCAAACAAACTTTTGTACAGAAAATTATTACATTGTAAGTTCAAATTTTTTTTTAAATTTCAATATTTTTTACATTCAGTATTTGAAAATTTAAGGCCTTAAAAATTTGAGTAATTTTCGAATAAGAGTACCGACGTACTCGTAGTTCTGACGCAGCAGAGACAGATAGCAATATCAAAGCTGCGTTTGGAAAGGATACGACTAACGAACACACTGTGCATTTATGTTTAATCGCTTTCGTAATGGATACTTCGACTTGAAGAATGAATCTCGAGGAAGACCAGACACTAAGGTCTAAAGACCTTATGAATTCAAAGTAAGGGTAGAAGCCGATCCTTATTGCGATAACTAACGTCAAATAAGGAATTTGCAACCAAGAAATTAGCATCAAGGGTTTGACGTAAGATTACCCACAAAATTTACTCTTTTGTACCAAATTAGCAAAATACAAAATCTGCAAAAATGGGAAAAAATATTTATATACATACCAAGATACTGTTAAAAACTCATGCTTACCATTTTTTTACATTGTTTAAACTTGGTATGAAGCATAAATCAGTTAGATCCGTAATTTGCCCTTGGATTGATGGTAGCCCTAATCATCATTAGGTCTCTTTAGAAATAAACATTATTATAAACATCTCTTCCGAATCAAAACAATGAACGTGAACATAAATATACAGATCGGGACACATAAGATCACAGCTTAGTAATTCGTTTACGATCACAATGTTACAATGTGCGTTACAATTTTTATGGTTAAACGTCGTCTTGTCTTACAGAGACCATGTGTTGACCAATTGCCTGTGGCATAATAATACATGTAAGTGTAATTTTTTTTTTTTATTTTAAGTTTCTGTTGCATTAAACTTACATATTTTTAAATTAATTTAAAAAAGTTAATTCCTTCAAAATTCATTCTTTTGTTACTAAGAAGTAATTTATATACCAGCACAATATTAGGTTCTCGATTTGGAACCTCGTACAGGCAAACGCAGTGTTGGTCGATCCCCGGCAAAACGGAGATGAGCTCAAGACCGTGCATTGTGGCAATTTTTGGGGGAGGCCTATGTTAAGCCTGGGACTTGTGACAGGCTGAAATGATCTTTATGACAATAAAATATTCTAAACATCAAAACGGTTCGTAGATTCGGTTCCTTTCGCTATGAAACAAATATTTGGATGGCGTACAAATTATTACTTTGGGCCTAGATGTTTGTGTACGTGCGATTTAATCTATAAACTCAACCACGATACAAGAGAAATTCTAGTGTGGCTATGAGGCAACGTTTAGTTTGAACTGTTTATGTAATATTCTGTAATAATTTTGTCAATCTCGTAAAGACCTAATAAACTGTGATAATTACAATTCTTGAGGACATGTCATGTACAATTTAAGGTGTTGACGAATGTCCTGAGTGGATGGTGATGAAGAAGAGCGACTGCAAGCAGGCATACTGGATAGCGCAACAAACTTGTGAACACCCCGAACCGGCGCTGGTCGGGGTATCTTGTGGCTTTTCCCGCTGTGACTGTCCCGAACCAATGGTACTGGATACAGACTCCGGATACTGCTATGATATCGACAACTGTCCCACGAAGCATTTCGAATGATTTGAATCAGACTTTAAAGACATAGGGAGAGTATATAACACCACAAATGTTTATGTAAGACCATCTTATTTGTAAGAAATAAACAATATAGTAAAGTTTAAACGTAGTTTGTATTAATGATCCTTTTCAATAAGATTTCCAACGACATCCAGACGATTCAACGATTTGATGTCCGATAGAGAATCGAAAATCTGCGGCTATGATAATGCGTAATTTTTATATTTAATGATAATACGTAATTTTATGTATTTTTCTCAAACATGGCAAATATAAATTGCAGTTTAATAAACTTATAAACTTTGAAACAGTTGAATGCTTTCGAACAGTGAATGTAACAATTTTATCCTTCTGTGGTACTTGTGTACGGATCCCATTCCGGTCAATCCAGATATTTTACTATCTAGGTACTAATAAGTATCGCAGTTATTTCCTCTCGATTTGTGATCCCAATTACCCAAAAGTTTTTCTCTTAATAACTGCATGTTTTAACAGAGACAGCAGAATGGCCACCAAATGGCGGTTAAGAGCCGTACAGCACTGCTAGTTTGGTCCTAAAATATTATATATTCGTATTAAACACAGCACAGGCGTTAATATTAGGATAAAGTTTTATAGCTTTTAAATCTGCAGTAAATGCGTCTATTTTCCCTTTAATTGCTCTCTTTATATCTTTTTCTTACCATGCATGATCTTTCATGTTTGCATACATAGCGTAAGCTTTGTCATAAAAGTACCAGTTTTGTAACTACAACAACAAGTCTGAAATTATCTGTTTATATTATTCTCAAATTTGTTTATGGTCTTAATTTTTTTTTTTTTATTTTAAGTTTCTGTTGCATTAAACTTACATATTTTTTAAATTAATTTAAAAAAGTTAATTCCTTCAAAATTCATTCTTTTGTTACTAAGAAGTAATTTATATACCAGCACAATATTAGGTTCTCGATTTGGAACCTCGTACAGGCAAACGCAGTGTTGGTCGATCCCCGGCAAAACGGAGATGAGCTCAAGACCGTGCATTGTGGCAATTTTTGGGGAGGCCTATGTTAAGCCTGGGACTTGTGACAGGCTGAAATGATCTTTATGACAATAAAATATTCTAAACATCAAAACGGTTCGTAGATTCGGTTCCTTTCGCTATGAAACAAATATTTGGATGGCGTACAAATTATTACTTTGGGCCTAGATGTTTGTGTACGTGCGATTTAATCTATAAACTCAACCACGATACAAGAGAAATTCTAGTGTGGCTATGAGGCAACGTTTAGTTTGAACTGTTTATGTAATATTCTGTAATAATTTTGTCAATCTCGTAAAGACCTAATAAACTGTGATAATTACAATTCTTGAGGACATGTCATGTACAATTTAAGGTGTTGACGAATGTCCTGAGTGGATGGTGATGAAGAAGAGCGACTGCAAGCAGGCATACTGGATAGCGCAACAAACTTGTGAACACCCCGAACCGGCGCTGGTCGGGGTATCTTGTAACTTTTCCGCTGTGACTGTCCCGAACCAATGGTACTGGATACAGACTCCGGATACTGCTATGATATCGACAACTGTCCCACGAAGCATTTCGAATGATTTGAATCAGACTTTAAAGACATAGGGAGAGTATATAACACCACAAATGTTTATGTAAGACCATCTTATTTGTAAGAAATAAACAATATAGTAAAGTTTAAACGTAGTTTGTATTAATGATCCTTTTCAATAAGATTTCCAACGACATCCAGACGATTCAACGATTTGATGTCCGATAGAGAATCGAAAATCTGCGGCTATGATAATGCGTAATTTTTATATTTAATGATAATACGTAATTTTATGTATTTTTCTCAAACATGGCAAATATAAATTGCAGTTTAATAAACTTATAAACTTTGAAACAGTTGAATGCTTTCGAACAGTGAATGTAACAATTTTATCCTTCTGTGGTACTTGTGTACGGATCCCATTCCGGTCAATCCAGATATTTTACTATCTAGGTACTAATAAGTATCGCAGTTATTTCCTCTCGATTTGTGATCCCAATTACCCAAAAGTTTTTTCTCTTAATAACTGCATGTTTTAACAGAGACAGCAGAATGGCCACCAAATGGCGGTTAAGAGCCGTACAGCACTGCTAGTTTGGTCCTAAAATATTATATATTCGTATTAAACACAGCACAGGCGTTAATATTAGGATAAAGTTTTATAGCTTTTAAATCTGCAGTAAATGCGTCTATTTTCCCTTTAATTGCTCTCTTTATATCTTTTTCTTACCATGCATGATCTTTCATGTTTGCATACATAGCGTAAGCTTTGTCATAAAAGTACCAGTTTTGTAACTACAACAACAAGTCTGAAATTATCTGTTTATATTATTCTCAAATTTGTTTATGGTCTTAATTTTTTTTTTTTTTATTAACAACTTATGTAACTTTTTTTCTTCATTGTTTTAGTTTTTAGTCTTTTCCATTCTTTGCATAAACTATCATATAAAAAATAATTTATACATAAGAACATATGTAACACCTTTTTAAACAGGTCTAACATTCTTAAAATGGGCGAATTCATTTGTGTCATGTTATTAAATTAACCCGGGTACTTATACGAATGATTGACATGGCGGTATTCGAAACAACATTATAGTGTTAGGCTAAACACCACCCTACTGACACTTCATCAACATAAATCCCCAGCCATCCGAGGTAGTTTCAAGTACCAAGCCTCGAAATGCTACCTGCATTTATTATTAATTATTACTGCATTATTATATATTATCCAACCTCCGTAAAATCGCCTCTATAAAATAATTTTGATTTTTCGTTATCACCCTTCAGAAAGCTAGTAATATAGGCATACATTCAACTATGTACGAAAACTACATCCATTTAACAGGCTTTTTTTACCCTTTATCTACCTTTTCACACAATTTACACACTTCTCCGCCAGCATATGCTGTAAGGAAAATAAGAAATCTGTCGAATGTTGAAACAGTTTATTTTAGTTATTTCAATAGCGTAATGTCAAAATGGTATTTTGCTATGGGGACATGCGTCTGAAATAGAAACTATGTTCGTCTAACAAAAGAGGGCTTTTTATAATAGAGATTCGACAGCATCACTTAGATATTATAGACAAATAACTATTTTAACCATGGCCTCTCAATATTTATTTTATATAGTCTTCCTATGTGAAAGACTTTATAAAAAGTATTATTATAATATAAAGGAATACATGGATGATAATAATCCCTGGGTATGAGTTGCTCGCTCTATTTTGTCTAAAAAGGGGATGCCTTCGGTGTTTTTTTTTCATTTTAGCTTGTATCTTCTCTTTTGCGGAACCTCATTACGAAACAGCGGTAGATTTTAATCAAAATAATAACATTTGCCAAAGTTAAACGTATGTCGAAGAAAGTTTTTGATTTTGATTTTGAGCACAATTTTCTGAATTTGATTTTGAATTTAGACATTACCTTTGTTTGGAAATAGTTGAACTAAGATTAACTCCCTGGCCTTGTGGAGTTCCCATTGAGCTTGCAACCAAAGACAGCTAACGCCGAATCGATCGACATTAGCGTTGTCTCATTTTTACTACCGGCAGTGACATTACTTAGTGGCGGCGAATATTAAGTAGATTATTAGTTTCGTTTTTTCTTATAATAGATATGATATATATCTTGATATGAATACGAGAAGTTACGCTACGGCTATATTGCATAGCCTTTGATCAGAGCGTTTGTAACAGTAATAAGAACAGTTTTTTTGTGAGAGACGTATCGAAACGATCTGTTATATGTTTGTAACCGTTTTTAGTTGCGTTTTGTTATAATATCGGGCTCTTGCCCAATGACATTACTCTTTGGATGTCACTGTCAGTGTCAGTCTGTTAGTGCAGAATATAGATACTATAGAAATAGGAAAAGAACTTTTAATTTTTATGTTGGTTCTTTCGTAAAAAAATAGAGTATTACTAGAGGTTACTACTATATTTTTGAAAATAATGCTGCGTCTATGTCACCAGAATATTACATTACAATGTCGAAATATGTTTTCAATAAAGGAATTCAAAGTCAGTTCGCCGGTTAATAAATGTTCTAGCATTGTTCAAAAACTGATATATAGACACTACGTAAATAAATCAAATGATGATACTAAATTAGAAAAAATATACTACGGCCCACTGACGCCACAAATAAAGGCAGTGAAGATATTTTCCCTCTCCTCTAGTGCAGCAGGTCTGGTAGCTCAACCTATAATTTTAAGGGAAGCATCAACTATAGGAAGCACGTCACTTTTAATAGCACTTTCCTCAGTAGTAGGTTTCTTTACATTCGTGACTCCATTGTTATTGCATATCATCACAAAAAAATATGTGACAGAAATACACTATGATCCAGAAACCTCAACTTATAAAGCAGTCACTATTAACTTTTTCCTTGTTCCTAAAAAGGTAACAACCATTTTATCTCATTATCTATAGCTTCATGCCTTTAATAACATTACAAGAAGAGTATTTTGAAATAAAATTTTTGGTGCTTACATGAGAAGGCAGGCTAATAAGTAGAATAATATTCATAGGGTGTAAAAATGTATTCTTTACAGGAACAATGACTTTTTTTCTCTATTGCAGTTGGAGTTTAAAACAGAAGATATAGTGGTACCTGATATCCCCGGAATGTTCACAACTATGATTGCTAAAGGCACCCCTTTATTCATTGAGGCCAGACATTTTAATGACCCCTTACATTATGCTAAAATAATGGGCTATGATAAACCTTTGGACTTCAAGATTGGAAATATAGAGGAAACTGAAAACAATTCTAAATAGTGATTTATTTTGTATTAGTAGTTTAATAAATATTTAAGATAAAGATTGATATTTTGTTTCCTCTAATAAAATCATGCAGATTAATTCATTAAAAGATAAAGGTATATAGTAGGATTTAATGACGATTTGTTATTTTGGTGGTTTCAATTCAAATCATTATTTTATTATTAATGTAATGTTTGTATATAATAGTAGCAATTATCTAATTATTAGTGTGAACAACTATTGGTACTATATTACAACTAGTGTTGGTATGTCATAACAACACTAGATGAAGGACATCCGCTAATGTAAATGAAAGGGCTAATTATAAACATATTTCTAGGCAATAACATTGTAACATACTACATTACCAGGATTTTTGAAAATCACATGTACAGCCTCCGGATACTGAAAATCAGGCCTGAGATTTTGATTTAGAATCTCTTCTGTTACTGAGTACAGTCTGTTTAGGGGTATTAAGCTATAGCTCAGGTTAAATTTTATTGTCCATACAAGATATTAGGAAAAATTAATAAATTTTTAACATAATGAATTTTTTAAATTTTTATGTTAATTTTTTCGGTGGGGTATTTCTATATTTACTCATCTGGTTGGGTTGTATATATAAATAAATATAGATACAAATAAATACCATAACATAAATAATATTTTATAAATTATATATATATAATAAAATTAAATAGATAACTAAAACCCAACCAGATGGAAGCCCCCGGCGGGGTAGACTAGGCCCTCGGCCGTCTGGTCTCCCCTGGGAGAAGGGAGAAAGAGTAAGAAACCGGCGGACAATGCGAGCGGTATCAAGTAGCACCGCCTTCTGCATTTGAGCTCGGAGTCACAGCCGCCTCAGATGTTCAGAGAGGCCGACTGGGATTAACCCATTCGCAGAGACGACGATCGGAATAATTTCGGTCGAAATAAATCTGAGTTGTATTTGCACAGACTGTGTATAAACATGTTTTATTCTTTATTTCTATATTTAGCAATAAGTTATTTTTTTTGAATTTGAGTCATTTCAATTCAAGAATTTTATTTTATTAATTCCCATTAGCCTACTTTTATAACACCTACAGAATGAGTTGTGGGATATTTTCAATACCAAAGCATACAATTATTACTATGGGAAATAAAAACACAATGTGTCAAAATATATTTTACTTTAAATTATTGTTATTTCTTAAGTATGTAATATAATTATCATAACTTTTAGTTAAAAATTATAAAACAGTGTAATTATAGGCAATGTCACATACATTAGAATTGAATTGAATTTTGAGGTAAACTCCACTATTCTTATCTTATTGAAAGAAAATGTTGACTAGACAGAATTGCCACATGATTATATAATTTTCTTTTGGAATTTAAATATATAGTAATTTCAAATATAAGATAGAATACAGTAAAAACACTTGTTTTTTACAGATGCAATTTCCATAATATATATAATAAAAACGTTATATTATAATATAATAATACTACAATGCCATAATATTTATTTAATTAACTTTTGTAATACACATTTAAAAATCTCTTGTTCCTGTATTGTCATCCTATATCAATAATTGTACACATAAAAATCACTTACACATTAGGATTTATCCAAATCTGACAGTTATTTATGTATTTAAATTACCTTTTTATTTTCCCTTTATATTACATATTGTATGGTACAGAAATATGTACAAATTTACATTTATATAATACATTGATTTTTATTAATCAATGTTGAATATATGAAAAGAAGTGTACAAATAAAGTCTGTTTGATATCAGTTTTGGCTGCCAGCATTTAGAGATTGCTTCAAGAATATGTGTGTCAATTGAATGTTGTAAAATCAGATAAAGATAAATTTTACAAAATATTGTGAAATGTATTTTTAGTACAGATTTTCTTTTGACTTATAGAGCACATGAATCTATGTAATTTTCTAATTATGTTGATACCTACACAAATTCGTCCAAGCATATCACAAAATTATTAGGCTACTTTCAATAACATTACTTCTAATGGATCTATACTCAACAATAATGGACTGAACTGATGATACCACAGATTAATAATTCGAGTTTATCAATTAAACTTCAACAATATTCCAAAATACATTCATCATTTATGTAATATGAGAGCCATGGTTGACCAGGGTGCTTGGCTTGTATCAATTTAAAGTGGTGATAGGCAGTTAAGAAAAACATCACAGTCAAAGAAATTAAAAGAAGCCTGTGGCCAGCAATGGAACATTTACAAGCAGTTACTGAGATACATCATTAGTGTGTGCAATTCTTGTTCAGCTAGATATAAATGTCTCCTGAGAAGTGAAGATATACTATCATATTAAACGCTGCTGCCCATCAGAAAGCATTCAGTACCAGTATACAAAAATACTAGCTACCAAATTACTTAAATTTAGTAGCCTTAAATAAATATTAAATGATAAAAGGATTATTTGTTTTAGCTATACATTTATGGTATTTAACCATGTCTAGTGTCTTGTAATCAATTGTACACAATAATATACAGCCTTCTCCTGGCATAAGTTCTGATATAACTCATAATCATAGATTGTATTAATAGAATATTTCCACGATTACATCATGTCAAGACTTAAACTAAGTATTGAGAACAGTTCTATGGCATAAGAAATGGAATGTGAGGGCCGGAATGTATGAACCAGTAAGATGGTGCTATTATACCATACATACCATTGAAAATAATACTATAGAAATAAATAAAAATACAGAGGCATACTATTGAAAAATATTTCTATATTCACTTCGTCAACTCCATAAAAATATTGGTTCCTCAAAAAAAAAGTAAACAAATTCTGGTCCAAATTGAGTATTTACAATATATTGGGCGACCGCGCTTAGTTCGGAACTAAGTATTTGTGTTCAAAACCTCGGTGTGGCTTTACATGTTCATTGAAATTAAACGTCTAAGGGTTAAAAAAAGTTTTTCCGACAGTGACATTCGTAAGTTTCAATAATATCGCACAAGCTGTCTAGAAACGAAATATGAATCAAAGTTGTTTATAACTTTTAATCAAACTTATTGTATCAGTCTTATATCAAATAAAAATGCATAATTGAAAATCTGACTGAAAAATCTAAACATTAATTATTGTGATGTTTCTATCACCCAAATGCTATATTTTTTTCAACTTTAGTTAAAATCACTGCATATTTATTTATTTATTTCTATAGTATAATATTATCTTTATACATGTTGGATGCGACGTGACGACATTAAATCTTACTTCATATTTAATTACAGGTTAGTTCTAGGTTAGACACTAAATATGTAACTTTTATTTGTTTTGATGTACTTTATATGGATCTGAAGCTATTTATAAGAAAAAAGTTTTTTTGATTTATTTCACAGAAGTTTTAATGCCAATGAGGGTCCATCATATGAAAGAAAACATCATCATCATCATTTCAGCCTATCAGAAGTCCACTGCTGAACATAGGCCTCCCCCAAACATAAATGAACTTAAATGGGAAATGATTGAATCAACTTTTTCTCAAACGGAAAGGAATGGTTCATCACTTTTAAAATTGACTTACCGCATAACTTTAGTCTAAAATAATTATAAGCGTTATGTTAATCGTATAAAATAATAGTGTCATACAGCATCATACATACATTAAAAAATATATTTCATTAAATTCATCTTATGTAGTGCGAATAAAGATAGTTTATCGAATCGGATGTGATGCTCTAATGTGTGCACTAATAAAATTGCACGATCCTTCAAAACATTCCTAATGCGTCGTCCGGACTTCACAGCCGGGGGCAGTCTCAGTCGTAATGTAGCGCGTTGTCGGCGAGGTGAGACGCGGGCGACGCTTTATCGTCTATCGCTTCCAAGGCGGCCGCTCTCGCGCGAGACCTGGCGGCCCACTCCACACGGCAGAAGGACGCCGTGCCCAGTGACGCGAGCACGGCTAGGACGCCCAGTTGCACCGACAGCAGCGCTCGTGATGAGTAGAAGAAGCACGCCGCGGCGGCTAGCGACTGTAACACATGCAAACATTATGCCGTTGCAATTGTCAGTTATTGGGGGTTATTTGTTATATTAAAGTGGATATACCACGCTTTACACTCACTTGCACGTGGCGCACACCCTGCTTAGCTAACAAACGAGGCTTTGACGACGAAAATGGAAAACCGATCCGAATTTGTCGAACCATCCAAGAAATACATGCTAGCTTTCATGGAGTGTCCAGTAAGAAAATACTAAATTTAAAAGAGTATATACATATATATATATATATATATATATATATACACATATGCACGGATGAAGGTATAGATGAGATTATTAAACTCAAATTCCGTTTGACCGATCACCATGAAAGTTGTCACAAGTGTTTTTCATGGAGGATTTCATGGCATCCTCTTTGTTGTAACTTGCTGCTAGATGGCGCTGCAGCGATTCAACTTCGGTATAACCGATCGCCTTGAAAATTATGTATACCATAGGTATTTGAGCACAGAGAATATTTTAGCGCTATACATTTTGTTGTAACTCGTCGCGAGATGGCGCTGCAGCACATTAACTTGTCGTTCAACCAGACCGGAAAGACCAGAACATTATCTTACGGGCTAGCTAGTAATTTATAATACCAAACAAGGGCACATTTCATGAGACATTTAATCACACCTATTTTGTTACTCGATTTGATATCACAAGATTTCTACTCCGCAGTATATATTATAGCGCTAGCTGTCGACATGAAGAGGCACTCGGTCATCCTCACTTTCCTGTATCCGATATACCGATCATAATATCGAAGGAGAGGGCATATGCAGTGACAGATAAGACGGCCGTTGGTAAACGAATCATTTATAACCTGTATTCCAATCGTTTTTAAATAAACTTTGTAAACCGAATAAGCGATCAGAAAAAGCGTGTCTAATATATTCTAAGTTTACTTTAATGTAAATCGCAGCCATTAAATATTCTTAATACAAGTTATGTATTAAAGCTTTTAACGAAAATGTCAAAAGATAAAATGTCAGGGCTTTCCACTTTTAACGCAAAAATCTTCTGTATTAATTAACCACTCAAAAAAAAAGTTTCCTAATTTAAATAATTAGCGAAAGCTATAACCGATAGAATTACAAATAGTATATACTTATATCAAATCAAATAATATCGTCGCCCGCCGTTTCAAATAAAATAGTTCGTAAATAGTAAACTCGTAATTTATTAATTCCTGGAAAAACACTGTAATTACCGTAAAGAGCCTAAGTAGAATATAAGTGGTAGCTTAATTATCAGGATGCTCGCTTTAATTTCATAATATAAGTGTATTTTCGGTGCTGTATTTAGCACATGTATCGAAACCACTTAACCTGCATGTCTGAGAAATAATATTATAATATAGGGTAATGAGAAATCCGCTCTGGAGCAGACACTTATCCAAAATTCTCTGTATTGTCAGGAGGCTATTACCTAGCAGTGGGACATTTGCAAGCTACTAGGCCATTGCGACTTAATAATTGATGTCTAAGGTTGTCGAGCGAAGTGCAGTGTACAAGACTTCGCAACTCTAAGTTCTGGCTACCATTGCTAACGCAGGTGGGGCAACCACCATACACCGTATATAAAATAAATATATAAAATAAGATATAATATGATCATACCTGGGTGAACTTGAAAAGCGCAAAAGCGGACGTACTGTTGTCGGAATAGTTGCCACCCAATATTGAGTATATCTGGGTGTTGAAGCAAGCGTCGCCGAACCCTAGCAGGAAACTGCAGAACATAGCGAGGTACGGCGATGGGTTGATGAACGAAGTTTCAGTTGTGTCACCGAACGGCGCCACGTTGGGCAAATTAATGAAGATCAGGAAGAAACTGGTGACGTGTATGATGTAGCCCATGATGACGATGGGGTCCCTGCCCCATCGAGTTGTTTTTGCGCCTAGGATTCCGAAAAGAGCTCCTCCTGAAATAAAATGTTGTTTATTACGTTATGCAATCAAGAACCGAAATGAATATACAACAATTTCTATCATTGATTGCGCGACAGCAAGATTCCCTAAAACAATATTGGGCAATATATTTATTTCATCGGATATCCTCTGCCTAGATGTTTGACTAGCATAGGTCATCCAATTTTACGACTATGAATACATAGTTGCTACGGCTTGGTGGCTTGGCTAGAGTACCTAACTGTCGAGCCATGGGTTCGTGGCCAATAATTGTCTGGTTGTAATGTGTTTTGTTCAGTGTCTCCGATTCTGTCTATATTTATTGTCAAAATATTGTTAAACATCGTACTGTATATAGTACTGTATACAGCACGATATGAACTTTAGTTGGATTGAAGAAGGTACCTCCACACGGCAAAAATATTTTTAGTACATTCGTTTACATCAAATCTGTTACAGTTTGAAACACTTGATGTAATTGTATAATCTTATAAAAAGGCGTTTCACCTTGTACATGGCCAATAACCTTTTATAATATTATCTAACAAACACGTAACAAAACATTTGCAGATCCTTGTCCAATACCAGTTAAGTGTGTACTTACATGAAGAATTATTGAATTAGAGTTATTTAAAAAAAATTTAAAGAACACAACATTATTTTCCACGAACAGTGAAACATTTTATTGGAAATTAATGTTCTATTCGTAAATAATGATGCATTCTTATTTAACTAAAAAAAACTACATATTTTAGCTTATTGTTTTTGACAGTCTTATACTCGGTAAGTCTACGAGACGTGTGGGTTCATTACTCAAAAGTTTTAGTCCAACGATTTAAAGCTGCAATTGGAGGAAGACGAAAAGTTGGCTTGAAATGTTTGACATTAACTGAACTTAATCATCGTCAGCCTGCAAACACTTGACAGCTAAACGAAGGCTGAAGTTTATGTGTCAAACGCCACAGGATGTCTAACATTTACTTTAGTCGACTTTTGCGAGACATATCCACATATTTCCAAAAAACTTGTTACTACCAGTTTACTCTTTCTACCGGCTTACTTAAAAGCCTCTACGACTCTGAAGACAATCTTAGACCGGGGATAACGCATAAATTTAGCCTAGTATTAAATTTGTACTTACCCAATACTTCTCCCATTCCGATAAACACTCCGGAGAGTCCGACGAGTTGCTTAGCATTCTCGCCCATAGACAATGTGAACCCGATACTGGGACTGTACACCCCGCTGAAGAAAGACAACTCCACACCTGTCACGACATTCAAATATTAATGATCTCAAACCAGGCTACGCAGATAGTTACGTCAGTCTATTTCAGTCCACTGCTGCATAAAGCTGCGTCTCGAAAACACGCCAGCGAAAACCGGCATATATTTCTTGAAAGGTTTGCATTGTCATGCCCACAACTGGGCAAGCCACCTTGCACTAGTGATGCTGCTTCCCAACATTAGTCTGTGGGGTTTGTGTCGCCAGAGCATCGCTTGGTGGCTACGAGGGTACACCAATTGCAGGTCAGGTTGGCATTTAGAGAAAGAGACGGTATATGTCCCATTAGCGACTCTACTCGTCTCCCGTTCGATTCGATTTCCCGTTAAGAAACCATCACACTTCTTTGGTTTCGCCGTTATTGGATAAAATCTATCTGTAAACTGTATGAACGCATACGTTTTACTACGTAGGATTCCCATGCAAGATTCCATTTATGTATGTAATAACCTACCTACTAAGAAAAAGTTTCATGTTCTATGCGCATAGCTGCAGCGAATTTCGTGAATGGCTTTATAACTGGTTGCTTGCGTAAGGCGGCGTTACTAACGGTTTATTACGTTAATAACATTTCACAAATACAAAGGTGTATTAGAGTAGATTGCAAATACACATGCTTGTTTTAATTGGAACGGGTTTTTGCGGTACGTCACAGAAAAAAAATAATAGCACCCAAATCTAGATATCCTGAAACCGGTTTCACCAACTTAGCATATTATAATGATTACGTAAATGTTTATATCAAGAACATCTATATCCAAACTCTTTTCAACGACCTCGGTAATCAATGTTCCTATCAGGGTCGGATGTGTAGATTCGAATTTAATTCAATTTTCTAAGTGTATAAGTGTGTTTTCAATTACTTTTTTTTTATCTTTATTATAAAATAGTATTCAAGGGTTGACTGGTAGAGAATGCCACTTGGCATTAAGCCCGCCCATTGTAACCTTAAGCTTAAGGCTAACAATAAAGAATAAACAAGTAAATAAATATTCACTTCTAAAATATAGTATATAAAAGCGTTTTATACACTAGAGTCCAATTTTGATTATATTATCTTAAACAAAAATATGTGCGTTTCAATTTATCTTTAATCGTAAAATATGTATGTTTCAAATTAATACAATTGGTCAATCAATCAGCCGTTGGTGCACGGAACTGTATGCGTGAAGAGACATGGCAGCTCTTTGTACTTCATCCGTGGCTCATGCTCGGTGGCGAGCCGAGGTATGCTGCCGGAGATTGTCACAAGATTTTTGAGGCTTTTCCCTTATTCATCTCTTGCGACCCCTCAAGGAAGAAGGCGGGGTACAGGCCCATGCGCCGCTACCACACGACCCAAAATAGTATTCCATAAGGAATGTAAGAGGTTGGCGTAGAGCACCACTTATATCTTCTTTACCAGCAAGTAAACAATATGTTAAGGAGAATAAGTTTGCCATAATCACTACACAACACGAGCTAGGCACACGGATTGGTAACCCTCAGACGCTGCTGTCTGTCACCAGGAGCACGTGTTGGCGGTCGGACATATTTGAGGTAGTTATTCCGCCATCTGTTAGAAGAATCGAATATTTCAGAAAGATTATCTTATGCCGTCATCACACAGCGTCGTCCATAGTAGCTTCTGTATAATGACACTAGCGGCTACCCGCGGCATTACAGGTGATCATTAATTTTATCCCATTCTGCTACATTTTGATAACGTCCGTTCAGCATGATCGAACGATTATCCATACAATACTTTAAAATTTTTAATAAAAAGTAAGATTTGTTTCATAAAACGTTACGCCAGTTAGATAAAACGTAGCTATTTAATACAGTCCTACTTACAAGGAATTTAGTATGATATATCATAGTATAGATAAAAGCCAAATACCCGTCACCGATTTTTTTCTTACCATTGCGCCATCTGGCAGACAAGACAGGAATTTATAAATTCAACTTTTACAGAGGTGTGCTAGGAACGGCCTTTACCATATACTATATACAATTTAACATGGTCGTATCAGCTAGTTATTTATGATCAAAAAGATTCGAAAAACGGTATAAGTTCTAATAATACATATAATCAAAGTAAATGTCTCACCAGTATATATGAAGGTGCAGCTCAGAAACATCATGTCGCGAGTGCAGAAGAGCCTTAGCGCCCCCTTGAAAGCTTCCATGGGACTATCATTTTCATGATTTACTACATCCGTCTAAAACAATATATTATTTATGTTATAATAGTTTTACGATTCAACAACGTACTCAATTTAATTTATAAATCAAATTAGGGAAAAATTATGAGCAATTAGATTAAATAATGGTGTCCTTAGCGTATGTTCTTGTATCTCGGTATAGAATCCGTATGTTGCATCTAACTTTGTTACCAGAATTTTAATCTAATTTCAGTTCCGAATATTATCGGAACTTGTCAACTGCGCTGTTTTATAGTGCCCCAAGCGTACGCACAAATATAGACATACATGTCCTTGGCTTTTTAAACCGTCAGATGCAGTTTTAGAGACATTCGACGCAACCTAATACTATCAGACCCAAAATCTAAACATTATGTGATAAGCAAACGAGTATGTACAATGACACACTTGTACACCCAAACAAATATTCTTTATTCTTCAGTTCGGTTAACAAGTCCCTAACAGCATGTATTCTTTAAAGAGTTTGCTTATAATACTTAAGGAAGCTCCCCATTACTAGACTATAGATTGTATTTGGGTTCGACAATCGAAATATCAGGATAGAGGTTGCGCAATCAGTTGGGTCGAAGGTTGGTAGGAGAAAAAGCGGATATGGAGATCTAACACAAAGTATGGCAAGCGAAATTTCAGTTTTTGCGGACTTTTTAAATCCTCGAAATAATATTTTTTATTATTTATCATGCATATTTCCGCACGATGATTTCTTTCACCGTTTTCCCGGCATCGATAACGACCCCAGTACTCACGCGTAGTATGAAATTAAGTAAGTGCTCAAATCACTAAGCAACCATAGCTTTATCCCAGTATTTACTACAGACATTTATGTTATACACAAATCTGGATTAAACCGTGCATGGAAATTCCCGTATCCAGCCTATAGCTCTACACAAATAAAACTTCTCAATTTAGAAATTAATAGTACGTATCTGGACAACAAACATTATGTTTATACCACGGCCCATGTGGGTGTGTTTGTGTTTTAACTAACGCAAGTGCAATAACAGTTTGGTACCTCTTGAAATTTCACCTTAACATCGTCGACTGCCGGCGCCCGCCTTATGGGCCTCAAAAGCAAGAGGAACACAATGCCCACAGCGCAGACCGCGGTCAGAACTCCGAACACTACATTACGTGTCTCCAGGTCTATGTGAGACTTGCCTTGGAACTTGATGAACACGAACAGATTGCCGAAGAATAAGCTGCAACAAATAAACAAGATATTTCTTCTACCATCTGGACGATCAGATAGTAATATAACATATTACTGTATGTGATAATAAACTATAAACCTAAATAAAAAGGTAACGTTATTTCGTTCTGCAGGCAAATCTTTAAATCCACTGGGGGTTTTTTTTATTATTATATTATATTAATTGTTTCTTATGTTGCGAAGGACATACACTCAATTTCTTTGTTATATTCTAAAACTTTTTTCATTTTCACCCGTGCATCGCCGGGTACAATACCTAGTTTTAAAATAATGTTGTATAAAATAGGTGTATTTCTAAATTTGAAAAGCGTATATACACGCGAATAAGACAAAACGTTTATTATGCAAGTAGCTGACATTAGCCTTTAGCATAATAAGATTTTAAAAGTTGATACCCATTCCTAACGTAATACAACGAAGTACTATTTACCTGCACTGCAGCATAGCCCAGAAGATACCAGAGTTACGCGAGATGGTTTCAGCATCGCTGTTCAGCGTGAGGTAGTTGCCCTGGCCGGTCCATATTGCGGCGGCGCCGGCGCCGATGAGTACGCTGGCCACGTACAACAGCCACGTGCGCGGAAACAGGAACGTCACTATAAAGAACCTGCAATTACAGAGACGGGTTACCCTTGATAATGACGTGTTCGTGGGATCAGGAGTCACAACACAGCTAGCCTATGAATGTTCATAACAAAGCAGCGTGAACCATATCCATCCAACCATATTGGTTGAAGATTCGACTACAGCACCAATCGCAATCGAATATCATCAAAAAACATCATGCCGTATGGACTTACTAGACTCCATAGAGCTACTACTTAGACTCAATTGACTGACGAACGAGGTTCTGGCGATTCCTTGTAGATATCAATGTCCAATATATAAATTAAATATGCTCTAATTGGTATTGTAATGATATTATCATAAATTGTAAATGACATTGTGACACGGCGTTAAAAAAAAAGACCCCTATGATTCCTGCCTGTTCTTCTTTGAGAACCGCTGTAGGTTTAAACAAGCCAAAATGAAGTAAAAAAAAAAGTATCTCTTAAGATTGTCGACAACAATATTGTGTCTAAATAAGTGACGATAAATCCGGATGATGAAAAATAATGATACTAAACTATTTATGTTTTACAACTTGCTAGTGAACCGCTTCGGCTTCGGTCATATATGAGTCGGGTATGAGTATTACTAAATGTGACAGTAAACCTTTCTCACGAAATGTTCTACTGAATGGTCAATATCACAAAGAAATTCACGCAAAAGTTTAGAAGCAAACTTATAAACAGACAAACGCGGTTAGCGACTCTTTTAATATTATTTAAAGATTATAAAATTTCGCATGTACTCGCAGCATTAAAAGCTGTGGACAATAAGGACCACAGAACATTAAATGACCAACTGCTCCATCTCTGACATAAGTGTATAGATATTATCGGTGTATGAAAAAACCGTCTATAACGAAAACGAATAACATAAATCACGCCATTATTTCTCAGACATGAGAGGTGTTTTTTACACCGCAAAGCCTGTGCGAAATAGCATTCATAATTGCAATCAATTCAATGATATTGGCAATGGGAAACGAATGAGTGCTACCGGCCACTGAGCTTCCACGGTTCTCTATTTATTTGTAGATAAGAGCCGCACTCACGTACGTTGTTCGCGAAGGCTTATAAATTTAAGTTTAATAACTTACGCTTTTACAGACGCTTTCGAGATACTGCAATGGAACAAGGGCTAAGATAATAACGGGGGATTCCAGGGTTATCCATATCGAGCAACCATTTTAATAGCTTTAAAAGTTTTAGAGTTATAAATGTTCGTTACGATATAAATATGTCAAAAATTTACATTTTTACGTTAGCACTCACTCGATTAACACATACTCAGAGATAGGCTGTGTGCAGATTTCCATTGGACAAGTCTCAGCGTAGCTTAGTGTTACATAAGCCTGATACGCTCTACGATAACCCTTTGACACTACCACGATACTCGAAGTCAAACGACAGAATTGTTTGTTTGGCTAGCAAATGGGTCACGTTGCGAGAAATTTCATTGCGAATATGATAAACAAACCTTCTCAGACGATAATTGAATATCAATAATTAATACTGACCTACGACTAATTGTGTCAATATTATAATTGAATAAAGAAAACAGGATTCTATTTGAATTTAAAAAGGGTAAATGACAACTTTGAATTTTTTTTATCATACTTGAAAGTAAATAATTGATATAAAGTAGCAACAGCGGTTTCAGTGTGGTGGCAGTTGGAATAAAAAAAGCGGCAATCCTATCTGACCATGGGTGTCCTACCTTACTACTATGTGTAGTTGCGGTATGAGAGAATCTCCCAGCAGACAAACACAATATCAGGAGATAGACAGTAGCATCTTTCTGTATGATACCATAAAAAAACTGCGGTTGGCAACCCGTTCGCCAGGTGACAATTATGGCAAAAACGAAAATTACGTCTCTTGAAATATACAAAACATTAAGATCAATTTGTACAAACCACTGCGTGTTGCCAGTGATAAATGAAAGAACCGAGCCTTGGTCTTACACTACAGGTTATGTGAGGTAAAGTTGCTCAGCGAGCTTTAAAAATAGCTATGAATGAAAAATGACGGTCATCAAGCAGCAAGTAGTATGCAAGATGGGTGCTGGGTTCGAATCCAGGGCAGTTACTGATTTTCGTGTCTCTGTAGATGTTTCCTGTTTTTTGGGACATCCAAAGTGTTACATCGACTATAAGAAGGTGTAATATTTATTCTGTATATAACATCTAAAGTTTCCGCTGAGGAGATTTTTACAATTTGATGAAATACTAGTAACCTGTACAAAGAGGAGTTATGTTCCCAAGACTAGTTCTATTTTTTTTCAGTGACTATGGGAAAAATAGAAGTACGGGGAAATCGAATTTCCTGTTTCGCTTACTTGGAAAATTGTAAAGTGTGCAGAAGGATGTTTGCAATTTCATTTCAAAACATAACAATGTAAGTTTATTACTGAAAAGACTAGAGTAAATGTAAAAGTGAAATATATAAACATTTAAAGTAACAAAAACTAGTCGGCCTTGATTGCGATCGGGTGTGGTGAAGGTTCTAGTGGAAGTATGGAGATCAATTTGAATGGTTAGTCGTACGTGTGTTGCACTCGTTTACCGAATAACGCAAGGAATCTTGTCACTTCTTTAAAAGAAGCGAAATGAGATACTTATATTACCCACCTATCTTTTAACTATAAGCCACGATAGCCGCGTAGTTAGGGAATATTCCTCCGAATCAAAAAACCCGAGTTCGATCTTCGATATGAAGGGCTCACACTAATGAGGCTTTCGAAACTGCGAGACGGTGATAGCCTGCTATATTTCCTTAAAGGTTTGTTTCATAATAAACTTTAAAGTTGCCATAGTTGCCACGCTAAGCGAGCGGGATGGCACATTCTCTTATACCGCCACCACACGGTAATACCGTACAGATGTTAGACTTTTTAACCATTAGTCGGCTTTTATTATACCCATGGTCAGACTTGGTTGGCGCTATTCTTTACTTCCGACAGCCACACTGAAGAGAAAAGTATGCAACCAATGCGTGGAACCGACACTTGGTATTTTATTGCAGGCCTTATGAGGAAGCTCAAAGTTGCTCAGCGCGCTATGGAAAGGGCTATGCTCGGTGTTTCTCTGCGTGATAGTCTGCAACGACGATATCCGCAGCAAACGAGAGTAACCGACATAGCCGTTAAGATCACAAGCTGAAATGGCAATGACCGGTCACATATCTCGCAGAACTGACAACCGTCTGGGTAGAAAGGTTCTCGAATGGCAACCACGTACAGATGAACGCAGTGTGGGACAAGCTCCCCACGTGACAGAGTAACGACCTGCACAGTGTAGCGGGAAGTCGATTGATGCAGAAGGCTCAGGACCAATTGCAGTAATAATCTTTGGGGGCTAGCAGTGTTATGTACAGCAGTTGACTTGTGATGGGCTGAAATGCTGATGATGATGAACTTTATGCAGAGGTTTTAAAGCCTAATGAAAATTACGGCACATTTTATACCTATATAGGTATATAGTGTTCTGTCACAGTCTGTTAGAGATATTTTCGTAACAGAAATTGTATAAAAGTCCTTCCAAAAAACTTACGTTTTCATAAATTATATATTGAGTATAAGTTTTCAAATATTATGCATACAATAAGTTTCAATATTTACTCATAACGTTAGTGAAAAAGGAATCGAAGAAATTCTTTTTATAGGCATATCCAATGCGTGTAATAAATTAAAAGGACGTGGATAGCATTTTGTATAGCTAACATTCTTTGACGTCTGCATATTCAAAAATAACAATAAATTATTAAGCAAAGCATTCGTCTTCACTTTAAAAACAAAGAACTTTAATATACTTTTCTATTTTTAATTTACAAGGACTTCTTCTAGTTTTAAATTGTGTGGGTTCGACACTGAATCGACATGAGTTTGAAATACATTTAATAGTTTCTTGTATTTACGCGAACACTACACATTTGAAATGTAACTATTATTTACGGATTATATCGCGTTTAATTTTATTTTTATTTTCCCAACGTTTCGATTGCTTTACAGCAGCACGGCTGCCGTAAATAATACTTTGATTTGAAATACATTTAAGTTAATGACAGAGCATGCTTCATGTGAGCAATGCTATTACTAAAATTTCCTTCCTCCTTTAACTTGAACTTTTGGTTTAATTCAAATTGACAACAAACGAGTGTACGAAGTTCTTTTTGCCTCTTTATTCCCATTTCAAACACCCAAACGGTAACAAAAATAATGAAGTGAAAAACCAAAAATTTTTGTAATGAATATATACGCTATGTAACTGCTTCGACATCTTTTCCTTTCTCCGGCTGTACTATAGACGCTGCAGCTCGGCATCGGCCTGTGTATTTCTGGTCCGGCATTTTGTGGAACGGCTATTCTATCGGACGACGTTTACGACACCCACAGGAAGAGAAGAAAGAAAGTAAGGCGTGGCAGATCTTCTTACGTCGCCAAATAGAATGTATTCCTTTTCCAAAATATAATCGATTCCAAAAACTTATAGATCAACCTGGTACATGCTGTGTAAATATGTTTGTGACACATGTTTATGCTAATAAATTATCTTTATCTCACTTATACTTAAAATTTTACTATATTTATATAGGCCAGTGACAGTTCAAAGCATAAGGTAACATAAGGAATACACGATGAGTATCGACAAAAATCAACTTAAAATGCAAACAATCACTCTAAAAGTAAAGGATCCCGGGCCAACGAATTCCAAACGAGAGCAGCGACTCCGAGTTAAATTCTCCAATAGGGCTATGTTTAGCATAAAATCTTTTCCAAATGCCTGTTGAAAAAAGTGAAAAACGAATGTACTACTTATTAAAGTCCCTATAACAATATCCTGGCTGTAGAGAGTTGGGTCATACTTCTCATGCAATCGAAATACTTTTGTAGCAATGTACAAGCTTGAATGTATTGCAACTTTCTCGTATCACTGACACTGCATCTCAATCCTATCTATCTAATCGGTAAATGAGGCCGAGTTAAAGAACCTGACGAGTAGAAAAGTATGTGATGAATTCATGATTGCGCGCCATGATTATTCGCAACCACTTGTTTATTTAATGCTGTACTCCTGGCCACATTCGACCATGGCGATAGCTTCCGAATACTATCGGCAGTTATCAACTGTGCAGGAGATATTTTAGTGCTGTAAATGAACGCTCAGATACAGAGGGAGCACTCCCACTCGTCTTTACCTGACCGATGTAACCCATATGCAATAAGATCGGAGGAAGGGTTGGATGCCAGAGTGGATGTTGTACGGTAAAGAATGATAAAGTCAAAACATACTAGAATTAGTAGAGAGGGAGACAAGAATGGCTTTGATTTCGAAGAGAAAAGTATGAAAGCAAGTAAGGTATGATAGAGTATCGTTGGAAATGCTGAACGTTGAAGAGGTACTGTGCAGTGGTATGCATAGACAGAAATCACAAAAGTACATTAACGTTTCAGACATTTGAGAAATTAGCTAGGGTCGGCACTGCATTTTGGAATGCACGTCACTGCCACTGTACATTTTCTTTAATTTATACAGGGAACGTAGGCGTGTTCCGGGATACTGGTGTATAGCCGTCACAGTACCACTGTATAAGTAGACAGTAAATACTGCCGTGGAATCAGCCTACTTATCACATACCTTATCAGGTCTTTTCGATGACACAGAAGTTTTTGGGAAAAAATAAAAACGTTTTGAGCGAATAGTGGTGCTTCATGGACCACACTGGCCACGTTTGAAATGAGCGCTGGGCTGATACAGGTATCAAAATACCTTCGTAGGGACTCTAGTACTTGTGTCACACAGGGCTGTGTAGCTTTCCCGTGGCTGTTGAATCTGTTGACAGCTGTTATGTAACTTTGAAAATCAAAGAATGGGTGAGCATACCGTTAAATGCCAATAACAACGAGACTAGATCTGTACACAATACTAGGTACCCGGCGTCGGAAGGATGAATCAGCAGGATTTAAGTTAGGCTTTTAAATGACAATTCTGAATTTTTATATTAATTCAATAATTATTGGAAAAGTGTACATTAGAAAAGCAAAAAGTTCCTAAAGCACGGGGAAACCTTTAAACGTATAGAAATATATTTTAAGTAATGTCCAAGACAATTAAATTATATGCACACAAGGTCATAAGCGTATATCCTTGTTATAGAACGTTACTGAATATTAATTCATTAGACTTATTGCCACTAAGCACGCAAAGTTAAATATGATTTTACGGAAATATCACACAACTTTTTAAGATATTAATACGAACACTATGGGAAGCCTTGCCATCTCCTGGTTAGTCATAGTAAATAGTTATTCTATGCTTATTTAGAAAATAAGCTCTCAGGACCGAATACCTAAGAAAACATTTCGTAACCTTCAGAGGCTCTGTCTACTCCGGTAAAGGTGACAATCGTGAAGAGGCGTATGTGCAAACCGTGTAATGCCATTCAGTACTCTGCATAATAAAATCACCCGCATAGATCGCTAGATACGCTACCGCTGCCTGGCATGGCGGCGATGGTGAAATAACTGTACCTAAATACTACGTACTATTCTTTGTAAAAATGACAACTACTACTACATCAGATCAGCTATTTTAGTCTACTACAGTAGTACTACTACATCAGCCTATTTTAGTCCACTTCTAAGCATAGGTCTCTCCGACAAAGAGCCAGTTAAGCTGGCATAAATTTTTTAGAAGGTTTACCCATACTCACTTCGGCTTGCGACACCCTCGCACTAGTGATGCGGCTCCCTAAATATGACAAACGACCAGATAATTGGCATGATGGTAAGCGTTTCCTGTCGCCCATAGGAACCTACCATAAGTATAAAAAATAACTACAGTCACTCTTAAGGACCATGTTGGCATAACTTTGGGTCAATCAATGGGTCTCCGATTCTGAGCATAGAAGCATTTATAAAGCTGCAAGGATACATATATCCGTTGTAGTAAGAAAAGAATAAAATGTCGATGCTTAACGCTTTTTTTGCTACTAACGAATATATCTGTGCCATGATGGCGCTACGTAATACATTTCAAGTTTTCTTTTAATCAAATCCTCTGTAATCAATACAGTAGGAAATAAATAGCTTGGATAAAATGATTATGGAAATGTTAATTATTAAAGAATATATGTCTAAGAACTTTTTTAAAACTAATATACGGTAATGGTAACTGGTCATAACCGGAAAAATGGCTCAATCACTCCCCCTGCCCAAATACCGCACCAAACTGTGGCTTCTTGAGGATGCCTAGGTGTCTCTTAGATCTTTTTAGAATTTTCTATCCCCCAAATCTAGTAGTTTTGTTTATTTACCAAACTACCTAATGCAAAGTGCGCCTCATCACTAAAGATTGCCTTCGAAAAATTGTAATCTTTATAAATAAATTAACCTTTGCTTAATTTCTGCAAACCCCAACTGACAAATTATCGCCATTTATTGTGATCGGCTGGCTTGAGTTCCTGCGCAAATTATTTTGATACGGATTAGAGGGGCACGACTTTCACCAAACCTCACCAATTAGGCGGACGGAAGTTTTTGAGATGTTAAATTGTTGTCCACGGTGGCGAATCGATGTCCGCGAATTTTAAGCGACATCTTTCATTTACAGAGACGATTTTCTTAATTATTCATATGGGTCGAACACGTAATCGTGTTTCTTTATCCTTAACCGATCCCGTTTCTTCAAAATTTCTGATCAATCTTACGATTTTCTTTCGATTTGGAGCACTTTGCTGTCCAAGCTTTGCGGTACAAAAAGAAATGTGGCCAGTATTAAAATGTGTGTTCCCGATGGATCCTATACAATCCAAGTCTGGGGTTAGATAAGTTTTCAGCTAGTCATTCTTGTTAATATTTCGAAAACAAAAACTAAGATTTTACTAAAACCATTGTTAATTGTTACTACTGCACTTTTGTACCTAATTCTATCATTTTCATATCTATTACAAATTATCTAATGTTTTAAGCCTATTTAAAATTATACCTGTAAAAGTAATGAAGAACCCGTGAGATATTTACTTTTTCTGAATTGGACTACATTGAGGGAATTTGTGTTGCCAATCTGTTTTCGTAAACGATATTAATAATTCGCTTTTAAAAATAAAAGCGAATTATTAATATTTGTGTAGTGTGTTGTATATATGATACACGAGCAGTCTGCAAACATAAATCACTTCCGCATCCTTTTATCTCAGTAAGGTTCTTCAAACGATTTTCCGTAATCGCTACGCTTGGCAGACGGATTGGTGATCGTAGCACGAGACACCTTGCACCATAGACGCTGCTGCCCTTTTTCTATCGCCAATGGTCGGTAGCTCGATCGTTTTCATCGGGATGGTTAGGAAGAGAACTCTGTGACCTAAGTTTACGTGTATATATTATACTAAACCAATACATGCAGATCACCGCGTGATTGTACTCGCTTGCGCTGGTCAGCCAAAACGCTGTGAAATATAGAACGGTACGAAAATAATAAAAAAACATTTCTATTCCATAAGTATCTAAGTATGTATTCCGAGATTCTACGTCGAAGACGCTTACCGGTAGAAAATTAAGGTTGACGTGTCGCAACGATCCAGGATACCGTCATTATTAATTTTCTATACAATTTGTCAATGCTGTCTGACTAATTGTATCTTTTTTACTGACATGCTATGCCTTCACCCTTACTAAGAATATCGATAAAGTTTCGATATTTTTTTGGAATGTGACGAAACGAGCAAGTCTCAAGTCACGACTACCCATAACGCGATTACCGGTCGATCTGGTAAAGTACTGCACAGCAATCTTGAGCTATCAAAGTAATTTACCTAGATTCAGCATCCTACAAAATAAAAGAAATCAATGCTTGCACCCATATCTGTGTAAAGATAGAATAAATCCTTCCTAATGGGCTCCTAGCAAAACGAAGATTACATAATATCACGGCTAAATTTTCTATTAGGAATCGCGTGTCTTTTTCTAAATACACATTGAACTATGTTTTTATTTATTGATAATTGCAAATAAGAAGTACTTTATACATAATAATAAAACAAACATAGAGAACTGGTTATACCATAAAGCAGCAAATTAAATTGCAAAAACTACGAGTATGTCGCAACTCAAACTGCGCAACGTAGAGTAGCGATAGTTTCTAGTTTATATTATCAGATATTACTTGTTGTGAAGCAAAACGAGGTGAAGCTAGCACAGGGTTAAGTAATAGAGGAAAACAGTGAAAAAAACTTATTATTCAGCTTCCTGAAGAATACTTCCTGACAAGATTTCTTCATAATCGATAATGGACAAACAATGTTCACGTAGAGACAGAGTGTTAATTATTTACCTCGCAATGAACGTCTTCTTGTTCCATTAGTTATAATAAGTAATGTTCGTTTTCCATCTTTTAGTCTTATAATGCATACATCGTATTAATTATTACAGGCATAAAATATATGATTACAGCAATATAATCCTACTAGCATAATAAATCTGAGGTTATTTGTCTGTTTTGCTATCCAATAGCGCCAAAACGGCTTAGCAGATTTCGTTATGTGGCACGTGGAAAAATATACTATATTCTACATTGTGATGCGAAATGTAGAATATAGTATATTTACACATTCGAAGTTGTGAATAAAAGCTAATAACAGAACTATCATATGGTAAAATTGATTGTTATTATAATACATAATATATTTTTATTATAAATTTATGAAAATATATAGTAGTAGTAGTAGTAGTGGTAATCTTTTACAGAAGGAAACTTGTGATTGCTCGTATTCAATTAATTTTATTATCATTCACTTTCATTTCATTTCTTTATTCTCGAGACGCGTGCTACCGTAACGAAATGCAAGCATATCTACCGCTTCAAAGATTGTAAGCAAATATGAATGATTTTCGGTTAGATTCATGCATTATGTAACAGCTAATACCACTCCTAGACCACTCAAATTACACAAAATATCTTAATTCGAGCACCAGAGATATCTGTATCTTGGATGGATGTCGTGATCAGTCAATAGGCTATATTTTGTAATAATTAGTATAACACCTCTAATAAGGCGCAATTTGACTATTATATCAAATTAGAAATTCTTTAGTTATTTGGATCTGGACATTTCATTATGACTCCGTGAGTTTTAATAAATATATTATATATGTACATATGTATTGCCATGTACATAAATAATTCTTCAACATTTTATATTTGCAAAGTCAACGTGAAACGTATGTAAACGTAACTAACACAATTTCAAATTAGTTTTGACTTATCAAATATTTCATTTTGTCTGACTATCAGTTCAAAGTTAATAATAACATTATATGATCAACTTGTGAATACAACTTGACTAATTTTTGTTAATAGCCAAGATGCAAACCTGCCAATTTCGTTGTGCGGGCTTATATTAATAAATCCACAGAACCGAATTTTTGTAGATATGTTTCTTATGATACTGCGAAGGATACTATAGGCTCAATTTTTTTATTTTTTCCTTCTACTTTTACTTTTTTATTTTTAACACGGGCAACGCCAGATACAATATAGTTTTTCAAGATTCATGTAAAATTAAATAAATAATTTTGTATTACATAACAAACTTTTAAGTTTTATTTATGTATTTGTTTCGTAATACTAATACCTTTTTAATAGCAAGTTTAAAAATGAATTTAAGAAAGGATTGCCTTATATTATATGTACGACACTATTTTACTCAGTACCCAGTTGAACCCTGCCACACTTCGCAGTGACTATTTTAGAAAATTAAAAAAACTTTAATACAATCAACCTATCCAATGGTGAGACGTATATTAACCCATAAATTAAAGTTCAATCGTTCAAATAGTATTGGAGTCAATGACAAACAGACTAACATTGATTTTTTTTATATATGACATGATATAATTTAGTGGAACAGTAATTTTTACTTTCAAATTGGATTTGCATATCCATTATGCTTACGTACCTACCGTAACATTTAACTTATATCTTGGAACGCTTACCGTATGCACACCATTACCACCGTCACTTTCCAAAACATGTTAGGTAAGTAAAACCGTATGACTGGATAAACTTAATGAAATTAACAGTGATATTTAAATTTCTAGGCGTATTCTTAATCTTAACTTATTTATAAACAAAAAATATTAGCTTTACAGAGTGAAGCTAAATATTCTTTGTGAAATGCATAATAGAAACTATTAAAAAAAAACAACTCACAAGTACGTGAAAGCGCCAATCAACATCGCACCCCTTGGTCCAGTGATGGTGATGACTGAAGGTGCAAGCCAGTTGCATAAAGCCAACGTCGCATAAATGATGGCCAGCGACGTGTATCCATCGCCGGTGAACGACTCGTCATCTTGTGTTATACTGTCCAGTATAGTTTTCTATAGACAAAAATATGTAAGATTTAATAAAACACATAATTTTTCGAGTAAGATTACAATCATAAGTTATTTTACAACAGATGCCATTTTTTTTTTTTTATGTCAATTTATTTTTATTTTTATTTTCAGCGATTACATACTCTCCATTGAAAAAATCATCGTATCTATAACATCCATCGAATATTTTCCACACATTTGTAATTCCTTGTGTTAATATGAGTGTTAACTAGTTACAGCACCTCCGACACCTCGTCGGTTACACAAAAAAAGGTTGCAAGCACATGGCCTATCTATTATAATGCTCCAAAAAGAGGATGTATCCCTAAAACAAGATTTAGGTATTTCATGCTGAGATTACAGATATACAATTTTCAAACCCCCTTTTAACCAACTAATAGGGGAAGAAAGTAGAAAAAAAGAAAAAGAAAGCATAGTAAAATTAATCAGTCATCCCCTTTCTTCCCGTGGTCGTTGTAAGATACGGCGATGTTGAAAGCCTTTAAAACCTCCGGGAGCGTGCCTCACTACTCGTTACATTATACCTCCCGGGGTTTTAAATCACAGTGAAAACCTGCTTTAAATTAAAAACTTGCAATAAAAATATAAAAAGGACTGATTAGAAATGTTACAGTATAAACGGATTAAGATATTATATTAGTCCCTTAGATGGAAAACGTACTTTATGTTTAAATTACTTATTTGCATACCCTTTAAATGTATGAATAAGCCAGTGGTATACCTTGCGAAATTCAGAACAAGGTACTCAAGTACATTCATATATGATGCCTATTAGTGAATTTATGTTATTTTAAATGCGATAAATTTAAATTTGCAACCTCGTTGTAACCAATAAGGTTTTAATAAGTACCATCTTGCGCAATTTATGAGGTGCGACCGCGTAGGATGCACCGAGGACCAAATTGGGTAAAGTCAAAAAGCTCGCGAAAGCCCATTTATTGATACCTTCCAAGGTGAAGCTGACATGTTGTAACAATTTAACACTGGTACAGTGTTGCAACAAGGATTATAGTTTTATTGTCATAAAACCACAACAAAATGGCGAAAAACTCATTCTATATTCCACTAACATTTCCATAGATAATTAATGTTGACAACTTGAAGCGTTTATGAAGCGAACATGGTTTATACGAATCTTAGCCTGTATTATGTAGGTATAAACGGTATGATTTTATTTACGTCCACATTTATATTAAATAGCGATGAAATCACCTTTTAGAAAGATCCTATAAATGTAATGTCATGGCAAGAAACTTTGAAAATGCCAAATGTGATTCTGAAATAAAATTTTAATAAAAAAATAGCGATAGCTACGGCATCCTGTTCAACAACAATCATAATTGTTATTCTGTGCGTATACTTACAGACAGGTGATCAATCTATGGATATATCTGGTAAAGGTATTTAAACATTCAGAAGTTTTTCGGATAATTCTAAATTTAAGTTGTCTTCAAAAAAACAGATATTGCTGAATGATTCTTCTTTTTCATGAGCATGTTAATATAGGACATAGGTCTTTCCTAATTTGAGGATATGAGGTTGACAGTGGCAGATATTGCTGTCCGTTATCGGTCTGTGTATTTTTGGGTCTAGTATTGTTTGAGATACCAATCCAATTTAATCTGCAATCTGTTGGACACAATGAGTATTTCATGGGAAGAAAGGGGATTGCAGATTTTCATACGCCGCCACGACATGGCAAAATGCTTAAAAAGCTTTTTTTTTCTTCACAAAACAACATCAATAAAGATTTTTACGAGCGATCCGTGTTAAACCTTCCTCGAGAAAAAAGCAGGTAGAACCTGCAGCTGACTTTAGCATGTAAAAGTGTCGGCTCGACTGAGGAAACACCACACTCTTGGAATGTAAGATAACAGTGTAACATTGCTGCGTTTCATATGGACAAGACCATCCATCGAGTCTTCAGGCGTCGGTGAGGAACCAAAATATTTGCGATTATCGTTTAGCGCATGTTGGTAGTTTTTGAACCCACTTCAAAAATGAGAAGGTTATCTATCAATCCGTCTGTATTTTTTTTTGTATGTATGTTACACAATACATATCTTCGCCGATAGTGAAGCCATTTTGATGATTTTTTTATAGACTAGGCTTCGAGGGAGGGAAAATAGGATTGAAGTCCATTGTTTCTCTAAAACTTTGTTTAAAATTCTCTTGTCCCCTTTTTAATTTAATTATTATCTCACCCATGCTAACATAAAGAAACTACCACCATTGTACTGAGAGTTCAATTTTAATAGCAAGATACGTCGCCTTGGAACATTTGTTCCGATAGTTCAAGGCACGTCGCTAAATACGCGCTACATTACAACTGGTTTATCCAACCAACATTTTGCGAGATTCTTGACTCCACCTACGCATATTAATGCATTGCCGAAAGTGAATGACCTAAACATGTCGTAAAGTCGTTAGAAGTGATTTTATAATTTAAGGACATGACAAACGTTATCTAACAGTAAGTCTCAAGCATAGATAGATAGTAACTCACAGTGGTTACATAGTTCCATTGCGCATTATATCTATTTAAATATTATTCGATCCATTGATGTTAGTTTAGTATCGGTTTGACTTATATGTAGACTTACGCTCAGTAATATATTTAGATTTCAGATTTATTATCACATCAATACCCTAATAAACAACTAAACAAAAAACACGACAAAAAAAAATTTCGCAAGTGCAAAAATCGAGTATTAATATTGCATTTTGGTTTGGAATGTAATACTCGAAACATTAAACATATTCGTGATTTTTTTATATAAATAGAATATAGTTAAGGCTGAGGACAAAGTACTATTCTTCCATATGAATTATTTCGAAAGTTTTATCTGCGTAAAGTATAAGCTAATAAAAATATCTAAATTAAGAATATGATATAAGTTTGCTTTATGCCTTAGTGGTTCATATTCTTATTATATAATTGTTTGTGAATTATATAATGAATGAATCACTAAACCATGATTACGAGTTACGCTAAAATCTATTATTCCAATAAGTTTTCACAATTCATTCAACTGGTGGAACATTTTGAACAGTTGTCTAATTAGTCAATTTATATTTTTTAGATAAGGTCATTTATAGCCTGTACCTAGTCCATTGCTGAACATAGGCCTACCGCAAAGATAGGCAAAAAGCATGGCCCTAAGCCACCTGCATCCACTTTCCGCAACACTTTGCCATCGCTACTCGTGGACTTAAATTATATTTTTTTTAAATATGCAGAATTCTAGCAAAAATTTAATAAAATATATAATTAAGTAAACAAAATGTTTGGTAAAATTTCTTGTATTTACGCGAACACTACACATTAGATTTCAAAAGGTCGTTACAGCTTTAATACAAATATCCGTCTCTGAAATATTATAAAGTTATACACGATATAATTCAATAAGTGCAAGAAATCCACTATCTTTAAATAATATAAAACTAAGTCGCAATCCGTGTTTGTCCGTTTATAACTTCGAAACATCCAAGTGGATTTTAGTACGGCTTTCACCATAATTTAGAACATTTCATTAAGAAGTTTTATGTTTAACATACACATTTTTACACATTTAGTTTATACAATACTGATCTGTCAGTGAGAAGCCGGCACGGTTTGCTAGTATTATACAAATACAATGTTTAAATTAACATGATTCTAATATAAAATGTGAAAGTATGTTTGTATAGATTTGTTATTCAATAACGCTTTATTCAAACGGCTCAACCGATTTTAATATAATTTGGTATAGAAATACCTTAAAGCCCATGTCCTTATAGGCTACATTTTATCTCAAAAAAACCGCGGGTTTAGTGAAAAATTATTTAAAATATTCTTTAACTAATCTATATCCCACGTTATGAGGAGTGAGTCGGGGAAATTAATATATTAATTTAACTCAGACTCTAACAGCCAAAAGTCGTGTGTATAGGAAACAAATAACGTTATTCCCTTTAGACAGCCCTTTTTTTAATTTCGAATTTAGTTTTTAGGACAGCTAAAAGTACTCTAAACTTTTTATGAACAATAATTAGCAACGAACTACTTCAGTAGTGACAAATTCGATCAAATTTGCATGTACGAAGATTCCATAACAATTTTGATGACAATTTGTTTCGAGTTTTTCATAGCGTTAAGTATAAACTAAGAATAGGCTCGTGTTGTGTTATCGTATAACATGATTAAAAATGGTACGGTACGTTCAATGCCAACATTAGCAATCAACGACGAACTTATGATAACCGAAAAGTAGCAAAATTACACACAACAGATAACGATTATAATCTTCACTTAACATGTTATTGAAAAAGACCCTTGAAAAGTAAATATCTCCTCTAATAAATCTGCTTGACCTAAATTTGGAACAGACAATCCTTGAGTTTATCGACTATAGACAAACAATGATTAAATCTAGAAGTGTTTTGAATAATATCAAGGGCGGAAAAATAATTGAAATTATGACACCAAGTGCACTTGCTACTTACATAAATAATTCCAGTCATTGAAATGACTTAGAAAAATTTTACACATAGTTTGAGCATCCAATTCCAAAATTTTTGAGTAATGACGTACAGAAGATGCAAAATTATGAATTTTTTTTTTTTATTACAATAAGGTGAAAAACGATCTAACAGTCTACCTGATGGTAAGTGGCTACTGTAGCCCATGGGCACCTGAAAACATCCTCAATCAAAGAAAGTCACAGATGCGTTGTCACCCCTAAGAACTTAGATGGAATGCCTCACAGCCTGTAATTATACTGGCTCAGTGTCCCTTTCAAACCGGAACTCGACAGTGGTTGCACTGCTGAATGGCGGCTGATATAGGTAAGACTGAATTACTAAATCTTAACAACATGTCATTTTATCGGAAAGTGAGTATGAAGTTTACATAGTTATTTTACGTTCGGGTTTTACAACCCAAGTCATCAGGTCATGACGTTAATCTATCGCAAATACAGGCCACGGTCTGTGGAAATATTAAGTAGGAATACCTATTATTATGCATGTTTTATTAAATTTTACTGTAGAAGAACAGTTATCCCAAAATACACAGTAAAAAATAGGATATAATCATAATCGATTTTCCCGTCTTCATAGTTTTATCAATTTTTCAATTTTATCACGAATTTAAAAAAAAGGAAATATAAAAAGATGTAATAATAGTAGTAGTCATTTAAGGGATTTTATACTTAACTAATTTTTGTCTGTTGTTTTTATGAAATGCTTTTAGGGTTTATTACATGTTTATCTTTTTCCTGCCTCTAAACACTCTAAATTATAAATAAATATAGTAATAGCAGCCTATAAAAATCCAGAAGTGGGTTTTTTATAGGCTACTATTACATGTGTATCGTATATCACGAGTACATCCAAAATACTTGTGTTTCATCAACTAATCATTTTACTTTTCGTACCCGCCATATTATCAAATTCTAGCTTTAACTTAAAATTTACGTAATATTCCAGGATAACAGTAGTGCGTTTTAGTATCACATAATAATAGAAAAAAAAACCTAAGAACAACAATATATCGCACTCCTGTAATTTCTTACGGGGTAGGCAGGGACACTTACAACTGTTAACGGACAGTCGTTAGATTAATTGAGCTTTCGAAAAAAACATGCAAAACATAATGTGGCATAGCGGTTAGGCACATAAAGAGCCTTTGAGCTGATAGCTACCGTCAGATGGTGAAAAAAAATCATCTCATCCGAAAAATACCAGACTGAGAATAAACAGTAACTACGGTGCTAAATATTTGTTGCTATTATTGCCATTACAGTAGTCAACCGTAGGAATGCTACGGGAGAGAGATATGTCTAGCAATAAACTCTTTAACACTCTGATGAAGACAAAAAGAAGACGTCATTGATCAGATAATCGCAGTTTTCGCTCAACCTTCGCATATTTTGCACAGATTGATGGGTGTCCGGTCAAATACATTTATAAGTATTGTTAAGATAAGTCTAAGGCTAATCACATTTATCTTCATTTAACATCATGTATTTATTACTTTATGTTAATTTGTTAATATTTATTATGATTACTTTTTGTACTTTGTGTAATGTTTGCACTATAAAGTGAGTTAATTGAGCTATATATTTTTTTATTCTAATTAGCGGAGAAATAGAAATAGCCCTGACACATAGAGGATCGAACTCAGGTCTGATTCGGAGGCAGTTCCTCTAACCACTTCTCCAGTCTATTTTATTTGTCAGTGAAAAAAATTATGTATTAACAAATTTTGATAATTATGTAGACCCATGAAAATTCACTATTTTTACTAATAATTCATATCAAAGATATATTTAGTTTTGATCTTCTGCGCATAGTAACACATATTTGAAGATTTTAAATCCCATGCTGAACTGCGTAGTCTTCCGCTAATCAAAAATAGCGATGTTACAATTCAGTAACCAATAGCCACAACGCGTTGTGTATACTTATTTAATGTTATTAACCGATTTCGATGTTAGAGCGTAACAGATTTAATTGAACTTGAATGTTGAATACTTGGTGTTCATAATGCGTGCAAATACCGAAGGTAGGTATTTAGTACAAATTAATGTTGACGTTTATACTTTCTCATTTACCTGATTAACCACTTGCACACTTGCTGTTTGCTGATCATATTGCAACATTATTGACGACCGTATTGTTCAGTGTCAATGTGTGTTAAGGACGGTGAACAATTATTGAACCTTTTTAAATGAAAGTAACTGACCAGATGAACAAGTCCTTCATCTGATGGTGTGTGTCAGGCTTGAACTTAACAGTTGCTTTTTCATCAGCCCGTCATCAATATTCTGGTATACATAGACCTTTTCTAACTGAAGGATTTGCCACAAATTGCTACACTTACAGTTGAGAATCCCACTACCAGAAGTCACAAACTTTATAAGCTACTGCCAGTTAGGTCTGTCTGTGAGTTATTGGTCTGTGTATTTTAGGATCATTCAACATCTGTCAGACGCCATGAGACTTTCAAGTTTCGTGAGTTTAAATTAAAAAGCGTATATCGACTCTCATAACACCAATGGAAAGGCAGTTGCAAATTTTCTTATACTGTCATCACATGTAAACAGCAGTTGCAACGGCACCAAAAACCAATCCTTTATGGTACTGAATAGTACAACCCCCTAGTATTTATGTCAACACTCACCCTATCACCCATAGAGGCTTGCCACAGCTTTAGAAGTATACTGGTATAGAACCCAGATATTTTAAGTTGTTGTTTTAGAGAGTTGTGTTACTCAGTGCTGCTGATTTTCACCTTTTTCTGGGTACTAGCTGATGAATATCACCTATATAAATGCAAAAACCGATATCCCATTAGTTGATAATGACGAGAATGATAACCATCTCAAAAAATGTATAACCAGCTGTACTGACATATGGAGAAAAAGTAGACTTATTTAACTACTACTTATTTATGTTAAATAAATATAATGTGTTAAGAAACTAAAAACATCTGTTCCGAAAAACCAAGTATGAAATTTAATGTAAAATAAATTCCTTGGCCATGACTTGGCTATGCTCAATAGTTTATAATAATGAAAGTATGCCCTACAGACAGATATAATGCGGTTAATATTAATATCAAAAGCCCATACAAAAAACTTTTTAAGTGCTAAAGTACTATGTTCATTGAAACAAAATTTGGTATGGAAAATCTTTAAGGTCTTTTAAGGAAATTTAAAGTTACATCTTAACTATTAAAATGAAACTAAACTTAACTAAAATTTTACAAAAAATTATATTACACAACCTAGTGAATGTTAGGCATAGATCTCAAATTCTCATTTGTTGTTATATAAGCAAATTTGCCTATGGTAACAGTGAAACTCACAAATTTTTCAATATCTGTCATGTTTCTTTGTAAATGATAAATATGTATACAGATCAATCAATAATTCAATTTACAAGGCACACTGACATACTTAAATAAGTAAATAACACAGAATATTATATATACCACTAGCTGTTTTTATTATAATCAAGATAAACAACATGACATACAATGTTAATTACATAAATTATACAAGGACAATTAACATCATAAATATCAAATTTTAATGAAGTTTTAAATTATAGTGTAACGTTTTGTAAAACTAATATTAAAACTATATAAATTTTTGGGTGCATAATATACAGTTTAGGCTCTCTATGATATGTGGAATGATTGCAAATTGGAGCAAATTTAAGTGGCCTTAAAAATAAAAATGTGATAATTAAAAGATCATTATAATTTAAATTTATTAGAAAATGATTAAAAAGGTTTTTTAGAGAAAATCATTGATTCTATACTTCATCAATTTGACTAGAAACTTGGTTATTATGCAGTCACATAGAGTTCCTTATAAACATAAGTGAAAGTATTTTTTTTTCAAGATGCCACAAGTTTTATTAGTTCTTTTTTACATAATGTGTATTTCAACAATTCTAGCCTTCTAAGTAAAAATAATGAGCCTTTTATTCGTAAAACTACTAGACCTACCAAAGCACTACCAAAATATGCTTTTTAGCATTTTATCCAAGAAAATGTAATAACTTCCCACTACCTAATAATGTGTATGGTATCTAAAATATTATAGTAATATCCTGTATCTATTGAATAATGTAACTTATTATGGGAAATATATAATAACAAATATTTATTATTATTACTCACTCAAGAATGAGAAGAGAGGACTATGACATATTGGCTAATGCTCACATTTTAGTATTTTCTTTTTGTGTACACAACCACTTGGCAAAACATGACATGGTGGAGAGAAAGTAGTCTGGTTATTGAGCAACAATAATAACATACCAATGTTAGAGCCCAAATATAATCAACTTTTGCCAATATGAAAATTAATAACAGAAACTAAGCTATCATTTTCAAAGTAATAAAGCACAAATGTCTTAGATGCCTAAACAATTGATTTTTTAAAGGAACTAAAGCAACAGTATTAAATTTTATGTTCTACTTATAAAAATAATATTTGTAAAAGAAAGTTTTTCAGCAGTTCAGAAATTTTTGTTTCTGATTTTTAAATTATAAGTTATTTACATTGTTAATTGTAAAATAGTACTTTATAATTAATGAATTGCATACAAATTTTGTACAAATGTGCATACAATAGTTGTTGAGTGTGTTCTAATAGCAACTTAAACTACAATTGAATGTGAAGGTTTAGCTGTGAAAGTATATGTTGCAGTAAGTAAGCCTAAATACAAATATTTGCTCACAAGGTACTTGTTACATTTGGATATATTATGACATTATTATTTCGCAGCATAGGTGAACATAAAATACAGATTTGCAAAAGTTGGAAAAAAATTAGTGTGTATTCGTTATTACAGATATATACCGAAGATAAATTGTAAAACTCACCTCTATATTTCCCATAGTCTGGAATGCAGTAAAAACAAACATGAATCCAAAACCCAGTAAAATAACATTAAAAAATCTTCGCTCCATTATTGTAATTTAAGAAATATTTAAACACAAGTATGAAATCTATAAGTTTGTGACACGACAAATTTAAAGCGAAACCATAAAAAAACTACAATCAACTCCTGTCTTGCAGTCGCAACTGGCTTTTGCAATGTTGTTAAATAATATATTCCATTTCCATTCCCCAAGTGTTGAAACTCCCTCCCACTAGCCAGTGCCAATGAGAAATTCTAGTTTTGGTTCTTAAGCGTATGCAGTTAAGGAGAATTTATGTAACGAATACTGCTTGTAAATTACCACTACCACCACTCAATCTCAAATACCAAACAGAAATACGAAAGAGAAAACAGTAAATAAATAATAAAAGTCAGATTGATTTGATAGTTGACATTGACTGTTCAATGTTTTGTTCTACGCAGTACCAAATTTAACAATGTTGGTAGTATAAGGACGAATATATCATTCTTCAACTGCCAACCTCACCTGCCTTCTGCTAGCAAACGAGGCTCTGGTGACCGAAAGATGGCAGAATATCTATCCGAATGAATAGATGTCCTGCCATCATTCGGCAGAATGAAATCATGTTGTTTATAAGTATTCGGATTTGTAGTTCCAATATTGTACAGTGGACACAGGCATTAAATATATTAGGAGTCTAAACATGACAGTTAACAAAATCCATTATTACGCATCGTACGAAACCACATATACAAAACTGTGGACCATATTATCGATAAAAGGATAATCCAGCTATATTTGCGAGTAGTCATTATATTTAACCATTTTGTTTTCACGTCAAAAAAAATTATTCAATACCATTTCTATTCAACGTCATGCAGTTATTAGACTACATACAATGCATCATCATCATTTCAGCCCATCACAAGTCCAAGGCTGAACAAAGCCCACTCCAAAGATTTCTACAAAACTTCGTCCTTCGCCACCTGCATCAATCGATTTCCCGCAAAACTGTGCAAGTTGTCGCTCACTTTTGTGAGTAAAATGTTCAGAATGTATCATGGAAAAAAAAGAACCATGAAGAACCTAGTGTTTCCTTATTAAATATCTCGTACTTTTGAAGAAAATTGGTTGCTAAAATAAAGACAAAAATAAACACTGGCAACTATTTAATTTAAAGTTTAGTTTATGTTGGCATATTACAAAATCGTTGACTTTACACATTGTTTTAATATGTTGATATACGTAGATATTATTTGCAGAAGAAAGTTTCAATCCTATATACCATTAATCGTGATATCATTGACCTCTATTTATCACTACAGAAGTTATTCGTCGCAGTTTCAGCATACGTTTGAGCAATTTTGAGGACATTACCGTATCAGAGCGACCTGTTTCTCAAGCTAGCGATCAGGGCGCTCGCTATAATTTTATAGAAAGCGAGTGGCCTGGGTTCGATCATAGGTACCAGCAGCACTAAAATTGTGTATAACAATTTTAAGACCTGATTTTATCCTGTGTTCGGCGAAAGAAAACATGGTGAGGAAACCTGTCATTCGAGGAAATATGATGTCCGCCAGCCCGTAATGGAGCAGCGTGGCGGACCCTTTCCGGCTTGCTTCTCTTCTTTATTTTAAACATAATTAGTTCGCTGAAGTATAATTCAGCGCACATTTATTATTATCGTTCATTTATTAGAAATATAATGATATTTATGAAAATACACCATTTTAATGTCAAGAGTTTCTTTTAACTTATTTAAATAGACTTTTAATTCAACCTTTTATGGTTAACCTTATCATAGCCTACAGCAGTCCACTGCTAGACATAGGCCTCTTCATTTGCACGTCACTGAGCACTATCGTGGACTTTTCTCATCACCCCTTACCAGCCACTATAGTGCATCTTACTCATACAACCTACATAAGCCAACAAACGCCGCGCTACCATATTTTTGGGAGATTGAAATCTTAATGGTTTTATATTATTATATTACATTAGTAGAACTAATATATACTTAATAAAATTCTAAATACTATAATTTATATATTGGGATTGGGAGTAATTATAAAAATTTAAAAACAAAATCATGATGCTGAATGCTTATCAATTGGTTTTAATTTCATTGTAATTTCGAGTTCTGAACTTTAATGATTACCTTAGAATCCTTCGCAATATTCACGTAACTGCATATCAAATTACATTTATTTTATGTTTTGGTAAGAAATAATCCTAACTATGGCTTTGGTCGATGATGTTTCTTCCACACATCCAATTCTTCACAAATCTATGCTTATATCTAACAGACTTTTGGTAGTAAAGGATAACCTGCAACATGTGCATTGATTAGTATACTTTATACAATTTTACTTACTGTTACTAAGGAGTGCAAAGTGTAATGGGTTTTACATAGGTATTACATACCTAGTTTTCGTTGTAAAAATAAATAATTGCGTAAAATTTTCGGTTTTATTATTTGGCATTAAATCCTTTTCCTACAATCTGTGTTTTATTTATATCTATCTATTTTAAAAATCAGTAATTATTTATGAATAAATGAAAAACAGGCGCAACGTAAACACGCGCGTGCTAAGTGGATTTTTATTGTTTTAAATAATATAAAGTATTTTTTTCACAACATCTAACATCTCTCTTATTTTAAGTTAAATAACCACTATTTTCCACATCTGTCTAACATGGACCAGCCAGCTGTAAATAATATCGAAGAACTGGAAAAACTATTTGGTTCACGAATGCGTGAGTATGAGCTTAAGCTTCTGAGGGCCACAACTGCATCCACGCCAGTTCATTCAGATATTGCTTCACTATCCAAAGAATTCTTCGATTTCAAATCCTTTGTTTGTCAATCTCTGTCATTGATCAAAACGCAGTTGGATTTACTTGCACTCAGCCTTGACAAACATGAAACAGCGATGAGGAGAAAAGTTCTGCTAATCCATGGTTTTTCAGAAAGACAGAACGAGAAATTGCTTGAGTCTGTCTTTAAGTTATTATCGGTTCGAATGAAGGTGTCCGATTTAAAAATAGACGATTTACAAGTATGCCACCGTTTAGGATCATCTCAAGCTTTAACACGCCCAGTGCTCATCAGATTTGGAGATTTCGAGAGTCGCCGGCTTGCTTGGGACTGCAAAACTTCTTTGAAAGGTTCAGGTATTACTATATCCGAGTTTCTGACAAAGACTAGGCACAAAGTTTTCACCGCGGCTCGTACACATTTCGGTATTAAACACTGCTGGTCAGTTGAAGGCAAAATCGTTATAATTCTTCCCGATAAGACTCGTCAAGAGATTGAATCAATGGCAGAATTAAAGCCCCTTATTCGTTATATCCCGTAGATTCTGGAACTACTGGCGACTCTGGCCAGTCCAAGGAACCTGTTTCCCCAGAGGATATTGCTTCCAAATCTGCTACAAATGCTCCACGGAAGACTCGACGACGCAACTAATTACTCTGTATTGGTATCATTGTTTAATTCCAGTTAACTCAGGTATCACTTTTGTTACAAGCTGCATAATAAATTATTTCGCTTCTTAGATATTTTTATGTTAGTATTTCGTTAACTATGATTTTTTAGCCTATTTGGTAATTGTTTACAAAGTGTATCTTTATAACTTCATTGGTGTTGCGCACAGAGTACTTTATGGTACTTAATATATATAATAGTGTTATGTAGTGAATATTTGCTATGTAACTGTATACTACTATTGACATCTGTCAAACTTATCACTAACGTTGACTCACTGACATTTTAAAAAGTGACCACTATGTGAATTTTTATTCTGCCGTGAACTCAGTGTGCAATATGAAATGTTACCATGTAGTAGTTATTTTCAATGTGGTAGTTACTTAGATCATTTTAATCTTACTTACGTAGTTATTATAGTTGTACACTTTTAATTGTTGATTTTCTTGTAATAACGTTTAGTTTCATATCAGTGATGTTCTTAGTCTAATTTCAGTAGCCTTATTTTCATTGTTGGCTTTTTTTTACTTAAATATTTTCCTTATAGTTCAGTGTCTGGTTTTAGCGATAAATTTAATTTTTTTTTCAGTTTTAAATTTTAACACTTTATTTAAGTAAGTAGCTTATTTTTTTAATTTTCATATATTTTATTTTTTTAATTTTCATTATTTATATTTTTTATTATTATACTGTATTTTGTACCTTATTATATTATATCAATATAACTATTAGCACTATGGAAAATCTCGCCGTTTTTGAAGATAGTTTCTTTTCATGCTCATCATCTACAAGTAGTTTTGTTAGTGCGGACTGTGAGTCATCTACTTCTTTAACTGTGCATGACCACATATCCTCTCTTCGTTTTGAATTTCCAAATAATTTCAACGTTGCCCACATAAATGTCCAGAGTGTTCCTCTTCATTACTCCGATCTTCTGGCATCCTTTAGCAGCGCTCATCTAGATGCCTTACTCATTTCTGAATCGTTTCTCAAACCATCTCTCCCTTCTGCGCAATTTGCTCTACCTGGCTTTGTCCTTATCCGAAATGACAGAACAAGGAAAAGGCTGCGGTGGGGTAGCCATTTATCTTCGTTCTGATATTTCTCATAAACTTATCAGCGCATCTTCTTCCATTTATTCTGAATCTGCTGAATTCCTTTTTATAGAAATAAATCTCAACCATGTAAAAATGCTATTTGCGGTTTTTTATAGTCCTAACATGAACATAGAATATTTCGATACTTTTGACCAAGTCCTTACTGATCACGCACCGTAATCAGTAAGGACTATGATTTATGATCATATTATTATAATGGGAGACTTCAACACCTGCCTCATCAAAAACGATATTCGGTGCAATAAACTTCTGACCCTGCTATCTTCTTTTAACCTTCACTTTCTTCCACTTTCTGCAACTCACCATTTTCCCAACTGCAACCCTTCTTTTCTTGACCTTATGATTGTTTCTTCACCTGACAGTGTTATTTCGCATGGGCAGCTAACTGCTTCTTTCTCGTATCATGATTTAATCTACCTCTCTTATCGCCTCCGTCCGCCCAAGCAGAAGTCCCAATCCGAAGAAAGAAGAAGCAGTTCTTCGTAGTTATAAGAGTATAGACATTGAGGCACTAAAGCGCGATGTAGGTGATATTGATTGGACTCCTGTTGTCCTGTATCGGTATTGACGAGAAGGTTGAGTTTATGAATAAAATTTTAGAGGTAAACAATTACCATGCTCCGCTGAAACGGGTTAAGATGAAGCGGAATATATATTATTTATTAGAAATGTATGCACTAAGTTTGCCATTTCAATAAAATTTCCTGTTAGGGTCTGCTGGAAGAAATTTCAATGTATGGAATAAGTAGTACCCTTGTACTAATACTGTTTTAATGTTTTCATGCCTTTTTGTGTGTACATAAATAAATAAAAAAAATTAAAAAAAAAACATCGTTACAAAATACCACCAAATAAGACCAAAATGACTAACAGACTAAGTTGATGGAGTACCGTATTAATGAGATTTGGGACGACCTAGTCTCGATAAATACCTATTCCCTTAGGATCTGTTCCAGTATATACGCCCAAAACACCACCTTTTTCACCTGTGACTTAGATTTTAAATGTTTTGCGTATTGATATCTGTGGATTTTATTTTTCTTCATTTTATCGTATTTATTAGGAATTAAAGTTCATACTAAAATTTTTTGAGCAAATTAAGTGTTATCTTTATATTGTTTGAAATATGGAAATGTAGTGCCTTATAAGATATTTTATATCAGACGTTAGGCGCTTGCTCTAACATTAGTAAATGAGGATGATCTCATGATCTCATTGACGTGCTGACATTAGCGACGTTCTTTTCGGTGATTCTTGATCGTTTTATTATTGACTAAGTCCAATGACCTTGTAGTCTCGCAAAAATCATTAAAATAAATCAAAATGAAGAAACAATTCTACCGAGTAAAACAACTGGCTGACCAAAAATTCTCAAGGTACCATTTTTATTGTGCTTCTGATAAGATTCTTAAACTGTGCACTTAGATTAACTAATAAAAGTTAATTATTATTAACAGCCACAGTTTCGATTCTATAATTAAAGTTGCCAACCGTACTATGATATAAAGTATTGTTTTGTATTTCGGGTGTGCGTACTATTTACTGTTGAAGAAACATAGTGCCCAAAATTACTTAATTTCAATTATACGGAACAACCATTATTTTTGCAACACCGAAACTCATAAACTCATCCCCCCACTTTGTAGACACTTAAATAAGTAACAAATGTATATATAATATATCTATATATAGTTTTTTTTTTCACTTTCCATACAATAATTTTATTTTTTGAAGTGTACTATATTTTGACTACAAAAAATCAATAATCTAAACAGTGTTTATACCTGTAATATAACTTGTTTATGAAAAATTTCATCCTCAAATCAGGTCTGGTAAAGGTGAAACTTTAACAGATGAGCTTCAAACTGCTGACAGAAAAGTGGAACATCTGCGAAATGCACTACATTTGATCAGCAAGAGATTGGTAACATGTGCTGGTAACACACAGGGTCAGGATCCTGCAGCACGTGAAAAAAGACTTAAGAAACTCCCTGAATATATGCTTGGTCTGTCTATGTGTGAAGCCAGTAATTTTGATGATGATGACAGCATTTTAAAATATATTCTTTATGAATGTGGTAAGTGTCTGCAACATTTTTATTATACATATAAATATCACTAAAGTTATTTGAATATATTCAATAATATCTTCACAAAGATTTATTTTTAAAATACATGTTGTTTTTATTACACATTCTTGGAATGTAAGTAGATATAATAATGAAATAAACTTTTTTGTTAATGTTCTGTTAAACCTTCATGCGTATTCTATTGTTATAATGAATTTTAGGACTATATAAATGGCTACTACAGCCTGTAGACAAGTTTAATTTAAGGTTGAGTTGTATTTGTGTGACACCCCTGAGGACTGAGCTGGAATGCCTCATAGCCTGTAATTATACTGGGTCTCTATACCTTTAAACTGGAACACTAGAGTAGTTACACTACTGTTTGGGGGGAAATGGGAAAGGGGGTGGTATCTACCCTGAGGACTTTGATGTAGAAAAGGAGCGTACCACCTTGTAGATAATTATTGGTTTTCTATTTGTAATACATGTATATATTTAAAAACATGTAGATATACTTTGATTGAAGTAGTATCACTAGTCATTCAATTTCAAATATTCAATATTAATGTTGTATATAATACAATCTAATTTTACAATAACTAATATCTAAAAAATGTAATTATTGTAAAGTCCTGTAATTTTCATATTATTTGGACTAGCTTAAGATTATACTGGTCAACCATTTACATTATAAAAGTTTAACTGTCATCTAATACAGAATTTAATTTTTTTCCAGCTAAGATAAAAAAATTAGTGATATATTTCTTTTTAATAAATCTTTATTTATATATCTGGAGCAACTTATAATTTGCATGTATAGTCTAATAATAATTTTTTGGTAATATAATACAGCTAATAAAAAATTTTTTTAAGGTAAAACAGAGAAGTTTCTTGCTAATGAAATAGCAGAGCATGAGTTAAAAGTTGAACAGCTAGTTTGTGCACCACTGACCACAATCAGTGATCAAGACCTTCCTGCCATCATGAAGGCCAAGAAACAGCTTAGTCGTTTGATAAGTGAGAAAGAGTCTGCCACTAGTAAATATCATGTGAGTACACCAATATCTTAAAACCTAATCTTTTGATATTCAATTTTCACAAACAATAGCCATGGAAGCAAATCACTTATCAGTCAGACTTATCTATACATAACTACATTGAAAAAATGATAGATAAAAACATGCTGATATTGTAAATAATATAAATGTTGCAGTACTTGTGATTTTTAGCTTGTGTTATTTATTACTTGATGTAATAATGAATGATTGCAATAATGGGGTAGGATTTTACCAATGATCAGAATAAACAACATACAGTATTGCAAAGACTACATTCATGTACATCATATAAAGGAGGTTCATAATATAAAAGACATGAGAAATTAAAAGAATAACAAAATATTCAGATTAATACATTAATTTTAGGGTATTTTGCAAAGTTGTGATAACAATTGTGGGTAAAGGATATGAAATTATAAATAGGTTTAGTACTTCTGTAAAATGAATGTGGTAATATTATTATTTAAGATAAGAAGTTATTTTTCATTGAGTTTGCTGCTGGATATTGCCTTCCCATTAAAATATGAACAACAGCTAGACTGCCATGCATTGAAAATTTGCCCATACATACCATGTCGCATGCAATATGCAGATGAATTGATAAGCGCAATGTCAGTACCCTGGCATTCTTAACTTCTGGTGCTGTTAACTAGTGCTCCACTAACTGCTAAGTGCAGATTGGCGGAGTCCGCATGTTTTCATAATAATTTTTTTATGCCAATTTCCTCATGGTGTTTTTATTCACTGCCAAGAATGTGGTAAATTGAGTACTTAAAATAGATATTAACAGTTACAGTGCTGCTGGCATTGAAGATCCAACCTAGGTCTACTATGAAATTAATTTGAGAGCCCTGTTCACTAGGCTATCACAGCTCGGAAACTTGAGTTTGGTCCTCAGACCACTAAAATATTAATTGACATATATAGACTTAATGCCTAAGGCATTGTCTACCAGGCACCCACAGTTGCTTTGAGTCATTTCTACCATGGCAATTATTCTTTATTACATAGAATCTAGAGCGTCAGAAAGAAGAAAATCCAGCAAAATTTAGTGCCGCGCGTGAGGAATTAGAAGAGGCGGGAACGCGTGTAGAGGCTGCTCGCGATGCCCTTGCCGCTGACATGTTTGCTCTGGTAGCCAAAGAAGCACAACTTGCACACACCTTACTGCAATATGTGAAACTGCAGAGAGCATACCATGAGTCTGCTTTGCATTCATTGCAAGACACTGTACCTGAACTGGAAAGATTCATCAGTAAGTTCAACATTATTAAAACCACCGCATGACTTAGTTATTAGCGCACCTGTCTGCTTCTCAGCAGTTGCTGCAGAATTCTTTCGAAGACGAGAACATTTGTGAAAAAACATAAATTATTGGTTTTCGGGTCTGGTCATTTTGCGTTGTGCCTCTAATACTGCATCTGACCCTTCTTCCGATTTTATCGGATCGGATATGGGAAGGGAGAGTGAGAGACCTCTGTGTTTACGCGTACACTTTTGGCACTATAATATCTCCAGCGAATTTGACAACTGGCGATAGTAATCGGAAGTTATTGCCGGAGTTAAAATAACGTGGTAGAGCCAAGCGGCGGCTTTAGCTGCTGCTCGAATGGGCCAGCTCGATCGGGTTAATACCACGACCTCGCAGAATACCGGTGTGAAGTAGAGCCATCTTGTGTTTCTGCGTTTCGTTGAGGTCGTTGGTGAGTGAGGTAACCGGAGGCCCACTCCCCCACCCCGCCCCTCTGATGTTGCAGAGTTTTACGACGACGGTAATCACTTACTACCTGGTGAACGTTTTAGCCTTTCCCATAAAAAAAAGTTTTCAGGCAACAAATATATTGAAATAATTAATTATTAATAAACTTAACGTTTTATAAGCATGTCTTATAATGATATGGCAGAGTGTCTAAAAAGAAGTAGTTAAACATAACTAGAATATATTGAGTATTATTAACTTCTTTGGGCGTGATGAGAGTTAAATTTCAAGGCTGAATTCTTCGTGCTACGTTTAGATTAGCCGTAAGTGTCTTGCATTTTATATAGGAATTGTGTACATAATATAATTTTGTTTATATAGTGTACGTATTTAAACAGCGAGTAATATTTATTGTTAGTTAATATTTAACAGTAGTTATTTTCAAGTCACTAGAAGTTTCTTTACTGCCACAAGTGGTGAGTTGCGTGTATATGCACTCTTTTTTTAAAGATTTATCGTATATTTTTACTTTGATGGTAATTAATTAATACGTGAATATCGAAAATTAAGTACATTGTTTTCAGAGGCGTACCTGGGGTCTCAGAATAGATAACATTTTTTAATGAGTAATCTGCTTATTTTACGTGTATGAGCTTTCGCCAATATTAAAAATTATTGGTCCATTGTCAATCACAAGAATACTTCAAGTAGATTTTATTGTTAAAAAAAAACGACAGCAGTTACACTAAATACAATTTACGAACAGGTTCTCATCTCATAATTCGTGAAATCGTACAAAACATACACTCATAATCACAAAGTTTTAAAAATTATGCCGGATTCTATTTAATTATATCAACTACTCTAAAATAAATAATGATAAATAATGTCTATAATGTTTGTAATTTAAATCTACTTAGTCTGTCCATACAATCACCTAAATCATATTTAAACATAATTAGTGAGTAAATATAATAAAGTTATTGTCAGTCAATATTGATTTCTTTGTCCTAAAATACTGCAACAGAACCATGAGCAACATAAGATGCATACGTTCAATTAAGTTCACTTGTACAGAGACATCAACGGTATATGAAGCAAACAAGTAATTAATAGGCCACTTTAATTGAACTTACTTTGTTTTCTCCTACTTTCATTAGGATCATATGTATCTGTATCATGAAAGTTATTTGTGCCGTTTAGAATGTTGCTTCGTTCTCGTTAATTAATGTACTGATTACCTTAGCTTTACCTTAACAGCCTATAAATAGTCCACTGCAGGACATTTGCTATAATCTGCTGCCCATCGTCGATCTGCTTCATTTTGGTCTGATATTTGCCGAAATGATTATTTCCCCATAAGGTCGCCGACAGCGGTCGGCGTCTCTTTACGACACTTTCGAGAAGAAAAGGGATGAGAGATTCTTACAAATTATTAACTTTCTTTTACTAGTTTCTATTAATAAAACGTAAACACAACATTAATACATATACAATATATAACGAGACATATAGCAAATAAGTTGTAACTTCTTTATGTGTTGTATTAGAAAGCGGCAATTTACAGACTTAATATCATTGAATAATAATTAACATGACGTGTTGCAAAAATAAAAGTTATATTGTTATGACACATTAAGGACTATCGAATCCATGTTCTTGTACAATACTTGTAAAAGTGATGAAAGGATATGGGTTTGAGTTTTGTTATTTAACAATTTAAACTTATCTTCCAGATGATAGCTCCGTGAAGCCAGTTTTCGGATATCCGCTGGAGGAACATTTACGAGTTACGGGGCGAACGATAGCATTCCCCTTGGAGCTCTGCGTGTGCACGCTCCACGAGCTTGCACTTAACGAGGAAGGGCTATTCAGAATTGCAGGGGGTGAGTAAAAACTGACCCATGGCTCGGCTACTGCTATCATAAAAATACAATAGGTCTGCCAACATTTTGAAGACAAATACAGTTTATTTACAAATACAGAGAGAGGAAAATTTTACAATAATAAAACTGACGTTTTTTGGGATTATGAAGGTATTTTATCAGTAGACTTAACCATAATAGTTAATTAGAGTAATTTGAAGGATTTAAATTTTTGTGCAGGAACCCTATATTTTTCGGAGATTAAAGTAGTTCAAATTACCTCAAAGATATAGGTATCTTATCGTTATCTTCTCGTTAAAGTGCGGACGAAACTTTTCAAAAACTTGGATCGTCCAAGTAATAAAAACAGCTTAGGAAAAACTTATTACAAAGTATATTGACTTTACAAGACAAATCATTGCAATGACTGCATTATACAAACACGGGTTTTTCCAAATTTAGAGCAATTTAAACTTTTTCGCTCAAAGATTAGATTCAAAATTCTAGGTAAAATTTTGCACCTAAACTGCTCCTCGGCCCACAGCTCGCTACTTACTGCTCTTTCAGTGAGACTGGACACTTAGTCTGCTTGTCTTTTGCAAATCCCTTGGCCACTGATAAATAGTAAAAAATTTACATATATGGTAAAAATATTAATATCCATTTGACATTGTATCATGCATTAAAAAATCCCGTCTAAGCGAGTGCTGCGAGTCGGACTTGCGCACCGATGGTTTCATTCAACCAGTCTCAGTTATGGACAAAATATTATGTTTGCTTTCATTCGACTTTCATTTGGCCGGTTTTTATTATTTACTTTAGGAGTCTGCTTTGTTTAATACGCTTTTATTGTATGGGGACACCCTCTTATAAAACAAAAGTTTTATTGTTTGGATATTCATACTGTGAAAATTGTAACCCCGTACCTATTACGGTTCAAAAGATACAGCTCTTTAAAGATATGACGAACGGACGCCGCATGTCCGCCCGACTTTGTGAAATCAGCTGTCGCCAGCGGTGTTTCCGAACAGTTACAGACTTAAGGACCTTCAAAAATGGAAAAAAAAAAGTTATATTATTTTCAGTGACCGTTATTCCAAGAGGGGTTTCCCAATCATGGAATAAATATATGGGATCTTGAATCACTTGATTGTCTGTCTAATCACGACCTTTTTTGTCAAGAACTGTGCAAGCGTTCAAATCCAAATATCGAATGGAAGTGTTTATAACAACTTCAACCCATCCCACAAATAACTGCATATTCAATGAATATTCAAGTCTGGTAGATTCGAATCCGCTCCACAGGAACTGGTTTCAGTTTCCTTACAATATTTTACGCATTATCACAATTGACCACAAATAAAAAGATAGGTTTGTAGAATGATTTTATATAATTTCATTGGAACATTGTACTACTACTAATATTATTTGTCACAATTTTCCTGTTAAGTCCTGGTGAGGCAGTAATTTCAAGTAATATTATAACAGTTATTTCTTCGCCCCTAAAGAAGTAGGGTAATGCCCACTGTATATATTTTAAACACTTTGTAATACTCGCTCACTTCGGTTACTAGATCCCAGCAGCTTATCACTATGACATTTAATTTTTTTTTATAAACTCGCTTTATTTTTCAGGTCTATCAAAAATAAGACGAATGAAACTGTCTTTGGACGCCGGTCTGTTCACCGTACCGTTGCCTCGCGACTACAGAGACGTGCACGTCGTCTCTTCGGTACTCAAGTCATACCTCCGCGAGCTGCCCGAGCCACTCCTAACTTACCGCCTCTACGACAACTTCATCGCCGCATCGCGCCAGCCTTCGGAACAAACGCGCCTGAACTCCGTCTGGGACGCTATACACCTATTGCCGCCTGCTAACTACCAAAACCTAAGGTATCTCATCAAATTTTTGTCTGCTTTGACACAAAATCAAAGCACAAACAAAATGACACCCTCGAACTTGGCTATAGTCATAGCACCCAATCTCCTGTGGGCCGCCGACGAAAGCACCCTAGACATGTTCATCACGAGCGCAGTCAACTGCGTCGTAGAATTACTCATAAAGCATGCGGATTGGTTTTTCAAAGACGAGATCAATTTCTTCATCACTTTCAACAAAGAGGATTTGCTGCCTGATCAGTGCGAGTACGGCTTCACTCCGAACTTCGTTCATGGCTACAATCAAACCGTTGCACTGAGCCAAGAACAATCTAATGGAGATTACAGTTCCATGAGCAAGTCTATGTTCGATTACAACCATCAGGCTGTGCAGCAAAAAAGTAACGCAGACGGACCGGGCCGACACTCCCGGAGTAACAGTCATGACACTAGCTTAATATTATTAGATAGCAATATAAAGAAAGCTCAATCAAATAGTTCCCTGTCCGACCAATCTAGTCCACCGCACGGAAGTCCTAAACCAACTATGAGGCGGAAAAATAAAGCGCCAGTGCCGCCTAACTTTACTCCCGATAAAACTAAACAGAAGGCAGAAGCCCAAACGCAGGCGCCCGACGCCGCGAAGGAACAACAGATACCGGCAAAGGTCGAATATGAAAAACCAGCTAAACCGCCGCGGCCAGTCATTTCGGATACGGGCAAAGTTATCACGGGAGTACAAACGATCAATCGATCTACATACCGCCAAAGCAAAGCTCTGAGAGAAGAAGCGGCAAAGAACAGCAGCCGCGAAAACTTGGCCGACATTCGCCGACAGAGCTTAGAGTTGGAGAAGGATAAACTCGACTCTTTGAAAGCTATGGAAAACAATAAAGAATCGACTCTAATTGTGAAAAACGTAACGGCCACTACTGGTATAGTCGGCAGAATGAAAGTCATAGGTGACACATTGAGCGGCCCAGCTTCCCTCGGAGCGGAAACTAAGCACACACAAAGGTTGCAAGTGACGACAAAGCCGACTGGACAGCCGCCGCCGCGGCCCGTCGCGGCGCCGCGGACGTTCCTGCCCGCTCCGGCCGAGGCCGACGCCGCGGACGTACAGCTGCGGCACAAACCTGCCGTTCCGGAACGCCCGGCGACCTTGCGACCGCAAAGCTTCCGCGCGCGCACCTCCGCCGACAACTCGGACATCGCGCCTACCGTGCTAGAACGAACGCATATATACACGGTCGACAAGCAACACCCGACCGTTATTCAAGTCGGCGGTCACACAGATGCAGAGGAAACGCCCAGGAATACAGTGCAACGAACCCACAGCTCTGGTGGGAAGGACGCCGAGTTGGAAGAGCCTAAGAGTTTGAGCAACGCAAGTCGTCAATTGTCGCAATCCGAAGGCAGTATAACGGAGACTCCATTATCGCCGCGAGCACGGCCGCCTCGGCCGATGGTCCCGGCGCCGCCACCACCACTCACACCGCCACATCACGAGAGTACCGACCTCTAGTCCTGCCCGTCCCGTAGTATAATTACGAAGAGTGATGATCGTTATGCTTAGTTTTCATTTGTGGTGTAAATAGTGTGTGAGAAGAATCACTGTGTCTGTCAATGGAGTTCTTAAAGGGGCAGTGCATTACTGATATGAAAATACAAGTATATTCTCAGGCTATAATTTTGGTACATAAAAAACACTTTTAATCACTGGAGTTGTCTTCAATGCAAAAATTGGAAAAATTTTGAATAGTGGTTCTATTACCATACTATTTGTACAACTAATTGTAATGCTAAGTGAATACGCATGACTAACATAAACGCATGACAGTGCATAATGTTGGTAACAAATAGAAGTATCAACAGTTGCAATATGCTTACCGCTATGAATAAGTGAACGATTTTTAAAATCGCAGACTGATGCCCTCTCTTTACAAATAAAATATAGGAATCGGCTTATTTCCAAGTATTAGTAGTGCAAATAGAAACATGAATGCATTATATATTTTTTGCATCATTGGTTATTTTTTTTATCATGTATTTATTATCATAGGTACATTTTTTCTTATACTAAGAATCGTCAGTCATAACAAAATGTATGTATTCATTGCAAAGTTATTCAGTAAAAGACATATCACTTGCGCGACAAACTAAGCTTTTGCATTCAACGACATGTTGTGCTCATGTGTATGAGATTTTTGTACAATATAGAAGTTCGATAAATCCTTGTGATATTAGGGAGATTGATTACATAAGTCCGCCGGGCCGATGCACAAAAACGTAACGAGTTGTATTATGAGTAGCCATATTTTTTGATATTTACGACTTGACAGTGCATTAATTAGTTGTATTTTAGCTGCGCTATTTCAGTGAATATTACTCTAGGCTAAACTATGTTATGTAGTATTTACGACATTTATGTGATACGCATTTTATTAATTATATACTACAAGTATACAAGCTTCTGTTGTAAGTAATAATAACAATTATATTCTGACTAAATGCTTTTTATTTAATCTAGAAAATCTATAATTGCCACTTGACAATATAATAGTTTTTTTTACCGACACGTATCAGTGATATTAAATTCGGTAGAATATGTGCTGACTCAGTAATAACTTCATTTATACTTTTTATTCTTTGGTGATTTATATAAAAGCCCCCAGCTTCAATAATTCTCATGGCATCATCTAAAATAAGCAAACACAAATTAATCAAGAATTACTACTGTGAACACTATGTTTTACCATGTCGTATTATTATCGCGTATTTGAATAAAGTTAAAGTAATAGTCTGTAAGTAAGGGGAATATACCACATTTTTTCCCAAAGGCCAACCTCACTTGCTAACTAACAGATGGGACCCTGATGCCGGACAATCCATCGGAATATCCCTCCTGAACCCAAATTACAAAGATTAGGCAGCAGTATCTCTCGTGCGACTTACAACTCACCAAAAATCACTCACTCTGCACTCACCAACCAACTTGCCATTTTGTTGGCACTTTCATGGGAAAAACCTGTGTCCAGAAGTAAGTTAATTACAGCTGTCTTTTTTACAGAAGTTATCAAAATTATGAAAAGCTTATGTAAAGTTATTGATTGTAAAGAAACTTGTAAAATCTTACTTTCTGTTGGAAAGCACTTAGCCATCATTCCTAGCTTCAACACTGTGATACCCGGTGACAAAAGTAAGTTTACTACAGGTGCACTTTCAAACACTTGCACTAAATCTGAGGAACTCAGTGACAAAAGCGATTTTACATCTTTGCTGTATATTGCCTCTGTTGCTTGTCGTGCTCCTGCTAGACCTTCTTCTGTAAAAAGTAAAATTTATATCATCTGTATTAAAATTTATATTAAAATGTCTACTTTGATGAATAAACTGAAATAAACAGTAATTTCTTCATTTTGTTCATACAGTTCACTGAAGCGAGAACAATAAAGATGTAAGGTGTATTGTGCATATTTTCTTGTCTTGTTTTAATCCACCATGAACTATATAAAATACAGCAGCATTAATTTATACTATTATTCTTTGTGTGGTCTTTCTAAAGACAATATCTAGTGGGGCTCTAGCATATTTGGCCATTCAACCTTTCAATATGAGTTTCATCATCATCATCATTTTAGCCTATCACAAGTCCACTGCTGAACATAGGCCTCCCCTAAAGATTGCCACGTAGCTCGGTCCCGAGCCACCTGCATTCATTGACTTCCCGCAATACTGCGCAGGTTGCACTCCATCTTGTGGGGGGAAGTCCTACACTGCATTTGCCTGTACGTGGCTGCCACTCGAGAACCTTTTTTCCCCAGCGGTTGTCAGTTCTGCGGACTATGTGGCCGGCCAATTCCCACTTCAGCTTGCTATGGCATCTTTACGGCTATGTCGATTACCTTAGTTCTGCTGCGGATATCATCGTTGCAGACTCTAACACGCAGAGAAACACCGAGCATAGCCCTTTCCATAGCGCGCTGAGCAACTTTGAGCTTCCTCATACGGCCTGCAGTGAAGTACCATGTCTCGGATCCGTATGTCATCACTGGCAACACGCACTGGTTGTATACTTTGCTCTTGAGGCTTTGCGGGGTATACTCGATGAGATGATATAACGTAGTTTCCCGAACGCAGCCCAGCCGAGTTGGATTCGTCGATTGAGCTCAGAGTTGAAGTTGGACTTACCTAATCGGACAATTTGTCCGAGGTATACGTACTCGTCTACAACTTCGGGCCTATTGTTCCCAATATGAGTTTAATGCAAAACAATTTTTTTAACATAGATTATAGACTGCAATAAAAAACCAATTTAATAATTATTTATTTACCTCCATGAACTAAAGTTGTCAGCTGTTCGGCTAAACACATCTGTGGATATCTTTGCTCTGGGTGCTGTGAGTGCTTGAACATTATATCTTTTATTTCGCCCAAACTATAGAATGTAAAGAGCTTCAATAACCTTTCCACATCTGAATCCTTAGTTCTAATGAAATACTGGTACAAACTGTATGGACTGGTCTTTTTTGCATCCAACCACAGAGCATTTCCCGCTGATTTACCAAACTTATCACCTTCCTCTGTTGTGACTAGTGGAAGAGTCAAACCTAAATAAAAAAATATACATGCAACATCAGGTAAGTTACATCAGAAAAGTATATGTAAGTATATGTAACAGCATAAGTGTAAATTCTGATCGAAATATGATTTCGTATATTGTGGATTACCATAAACATTCTTCTTTTCTGTTCTAGTAATCAGTTCATGTCCAGCATTAATATTTCCCATTTGATCACTTCCACCAATCTATAAAAAGTAAGCATACAAATTATTTATATATTAATAAATTATAATATAAAACAAAATACAGTATAGGTGTCTCCATAGATTATCTTGCATGTTTAGTTGGGGTTAAATAAAATCAAGAACAGTGACCAGGTGATAGAAAAGGATTGAAAAAATATTAATGCTACAATTGTCACAAACTGAAACCAAAACCAATTTTTTTCATAAAGTAAGAGATCACATTTATCTTGATCATGTATTTATTACCTGAAACTTACAATCATATTCTTTTAATAAGTGTAGCCAATCATATGATTGGAATATCTGATATGCAAATTCTGTGAAACTCATGCCACTTTCAGAATTAATCCTACTTTGAACGCTTTGCTTTAACAACATTGTTCCCATTCGAAAGTTACGACCAATCTCACTGACAAACTGGATAGAATTGATTTCCTTATACCAACTCTCATTGTTGACAATCCTGCAATTTTTGAAAAGCAATAAAGCTAAATATTGAAATTTAATTAATTTAAATAAACACATCAACACAGTCTAGGGATACTTTAATGACACATGAATTCGAAAATATACATCAATATTTTGATAAGTCATTTTATATATCCAAGAAAACTTTGTTATATAACATAGTATATTTTTAAATAAACATTGGACTTTAAATACTATTTCAGATTTTAATGAAGAAATTTAAAATGGAAGAATTAAAATTACATTATGAATGTTTAATTATGAATTAAGGACAAAATCATTTAATTACACTATTGCTATGATTTAATTACACTATTGTTATGATTTAATGACAAAATGACAGCTATTAATTTATATTAAATAATTAATAAAAGCACTCATGAAATTCAAAATGCAATCGATGCAATTGTGCATGGTCAGACTAAGCTGGTCAATATCCTGTTGAGAAATATTGTACCAGAACCTAATGAGAAGCAAAAAAAAATTTCTTCTGGTCTTCTGTAACCTGACTTACAGGAATATCCCTCAGCCTTTCTTAGGAGCACATCCTCGGCATGCACTCAATGGGATTTAAGTGAGAAGCACCCATTGATGTAATTCCCTGTTTACATGTTCTCTAAGCCCACTACAGTGCCCAGAGTGGTCTATGAGCATAAAGGATAGCTGCATGCAGTCTCTGCCTCACAGTTTTGCCACTCATAAGTAATTGGTGCCACATTCAATAGCACCAGCCTGTAGCATTCCTGTGGCTTTTAACATCTCTTCTCTAGTTAAATGTCGACATTGCATTACAATAAAATATTAACTCTTGCGCTCCGCATGTTATAGTACCACTGCCTACTCCTGCACATTTTTGCAGCGGGACGGGGTGAGAAGGAGTCTTATTTTAAGTGAGAAGAATAACATGTGTTTGTGAATGTCTTGTAAATGAAAGATAAATTTTAAATTTTGTAATTCACCATGGTGTGATATCTTTTGAAACAATCTTCCATTTGCATTCTGTGTTTATTTGGTCAAAAAAATGGCAAAATCGTAACAGTACAAAGACTCCGCATATTTCAATTACAGATAACATTTGCCAATGCCGACAATTCCATAGCATCTTAAGCATAATCATGCTAAAAATATTTGGCTCCACAGCCTTGTAAGTTACAGATCAAATGACGGATAGCTGCACATTGAATCCTGCGGAGTTACGGAACGAATGACGGATGCGTCCGTAGCAGAGCAAACAGAGCGCTAAGCGTTAAGTTGGTACCAATTACAGGAAACTGAATTAAAAGAAGAGTTAAATACTGGTTTTCAACAAAAAAAAACTAACAAATATGGGTAAATAATTCACTCTTTCCACATATAACTCAATTCATGCCACCTTTTCTTTTCATTACTGAAAATTAGAATTAATCTAGAATAAATAATGAACAATTTGATATTAGAAAGATTTTTAAGTCACCAATACCTTCTTTGTTATTCAATATATTAACTAATATCCCTAGGCTGTGTTTATGTGTGTATTATAAGTGTTACCTAAGTGGCTTCAATTTATCTTCACATTCTGACCAAATATATTTCTTGTGATTTTCAAATACAATTTCAAGGTTTTTTTTTATACTTTGAATATTTTTTGCAATTACATTACTTGTTAATGCCACACGGTCTGTACTTCGTCCACTTGGATCTCCAATATATCCTGTAGCTCCACCTAGCTAAAAAAACTTATATATCACACTTATACCACAAATAAAACATGATTTATTGAAGCTTTTCACTATATTGTGTCTATAAGTTTGTCTAAATAGTTCCTGGAAGTAGTAGAGCCTAGCAGTGGCTTTATGCTGCCATATGGGCTGGCACGACTAGGGTACTTACACAACTTTGCAGAACACCAGCATCTTGTGCTTCTGCACTTTTTTCACAGAGTGAGGTAACCGGAGGTCCATTCCCACTCCCCATCACCCCTCTCCCAAATATCCTTAAAGGCTGGCAACGCACCTACAGCCAGTCTGGTATTGCAGATGTATGTGGGCAACAGTAATCACATACCATCAGGAGAGCTGCTTGCACATTTACCGTTTACCATAAAAATAAAAACAATGCTGTGTTAATCTACATAGTAATGTATAGTAGTGAATATTGGATATGTATGTAAGAAATGGAAGTCAATAAGATGTATGTTAGGTGTGATTTATTACTAAAGTTAATAAAATTCACAAAACCTTACCAATGCAATAACATTGTGTCCACCTCTTTGCCAGTGTAACAAATTAATAATTACAAGGAGATTTCCTACATGCAAACTATTAGCAGTAGGATCAAAACCAGCATATACACTTTGCGGACATTTATTTAATAAATTTAAGATATCAGATCTGTAACAAACAAGGATTTTGATTATTTGACAGAAAAGCAGTACTATGGATGTATAAATAAACTGAAACCTTACGCTGCTGTATTAGGAAACATATCGTGATACATTCCTCTTTCACTCAGTTTCAATATATTTCTATTGCTGTATAAACATGCATATGACTGGTCCCAGTATTTGTAAGATATACGTCCAAAACGTTTCCATGATATCATTGTAAGAAATGTGATAGATATTTCTTGCAGGTCAGAAACATAAATATACTGGATTTAAGAATGTTTTTTTTTTGGGATGTAGTATTACAGCGAAATAAAGTTCACGTTAAATACTTTTCATGTTATGTAACATTAAATTTTGATTTTGTTATTAATTATTTTTATAAATTACTTCAGCAACTGCTTCTACCACTATCAAATGATGATGATATTAATTTATCCCTTATGGGAAAGGCAAAGGACTTTAGTCCATACAGCCAGGTCTGATGCACGTCTACTCTGAAAATTTGAAATGACATGGGTTTGATTATGATATTAATTTATCCCTAATAGACATGGGTTTGAGCAGACCATGACAATGTAAGTTATGACCACAGTTATACAATTGTATAGGACATTAAAGGCATACACGTATTAAATTCATCATCATCATTTCATCCTATATTTTATTATTACGATGATTGATGATTACGCGAAAAGCATCAAGCGCAACAGCGGCCAGTCGAAGTCAGCTAGCATTTGCTATCTGTGGCGTTTCATAACATGTTTGTTCCCGCAACACGCGCGATTTCAGCCGGCTCACTTGAGTTAGTTACCTAGTCGTGCTTTCGGATTAGTGTTAGGTTAAAACTGTGATAGGATAAGCAATAAAACATATGATTTGTAAATAACTTTAAACTCAATAGACTTTTTAAAATAAGATTTTTTCTGAGATTGTATATAAATAAAATAAAAACAATGCTGTGTTAATCTACATAGTAATGTATAGTAGTGAATATTGGATATGTATGTAAGAAATGGAAGTCAATAAGATGTATGTTAGGTGTGATTTATTACTAAAGTTAATAAAATTCACAAAACCTTACCAATGCAATAACATTGTGTCCACCTCTTTGCCAGTGTAACAAATTAATAATTACAAGGAGATTTCCTACATGCAAACTATTAGCAGTAGGATCAAAACCAGCATATACACTTTGCGGACATTTATTTAATAAATTTAAGATATCAGATCTGTAACAAACAAGGATTTTGATTATTTGACAGAAAAGCAGTACTATGGATGTATAAATAAACTGAAACCTTACGCTGCTGTATTAGGAAACATATCGTGATACATTCCTCTTTCACTCAGTTTCAATATATTTCTATTGCTGTATAAACATGCATATGACTGGTCCCAGTATTTGTAAGATATACGTCCAAAACGTTTCCATGATATCATTGTAAGAAATGTGATAGATATTTCTTGCAGGTCAGAAACATAAATATACTGGATTTAAGAATGTTTTTTTTTTGGGATGTAGTATTACAGCGAAATAAAGTTCACGTTAAATACTTTTCATGTTATGTAACATTAAATTTTGATTTTGTTATTAATTATTTTTATAAATTACTTCAGCAACTGCTTCTACCACTATCAAATGATGATGATATTAATTTATCCCTTATGGGAAAGGCAAAGGACTTTAGTCCATACAGCCAGGTCTGATGCACGTCTACTCTGAAAATTTGAAATGACATGGGTTTGATGATGATATTAATTTATCCCTAATAGATATGGGTTTGAGCAGACCATGACAATGTAAGTTATGACCACAGTTATACAATTGTATAGGACATTAAAGGCATACACGTATTAAATTCATCATCATCATTTCATCCTATATTTTATTATTACGATGATTGATGATTACGCGAAAAGCATCAAGCGCAACAGCGGCCAGTCAAAGTCAGCTAGCATTTGCTATCTGTGGCGTTTCATAACATGTTTGTTCCCGCAACACGCGCGATTTCAGCCGGCTCACTTGAGTTAGTTACCTAGTCGTGCTTTCGGATTAGTGTTAGGTTAAAACTGTGATAGGATAAGCAATAAAACATATGATTTGTAAATAACTTTAAACTCAATAGACTTTTTAAAATAAGATTTTTTCTGAGATTGTATATAAATAAAATAAAAACAATGCTGTGTTAATCTACATAGTAATGTATAGTAGTGAATATTGGATATGTATGTAAGAAATGGAAGTCAATAAGATGTATGTTAGGTGTGATTTATTACTAAAGTTAATAAAATTCACAAAACCTTACCAATGCAATAACATTGTGTCCACCTCTTTGCCAGTGTAACAAATTAATAATTACAAGGAGATTTCCTACATGCAAACTATTAGCAGTAGGATCAAAACCAGCATATACACTTTGCGGACATTTATTTAATAAATTTAAGATATCAGATCTGTAACAAACAAGGATTTTGATTATTTGACAGAAAAGCAGTACTATGGATGTATAAATAAACTGAAACCTTACGCTGCTGTATTAGGAAACATATCGTGATACATTCCTCTTTCACTCAGTTTCAATATATTTCTATTGCTGTATAAACATGCATATGACTGGTCCCAGTATTTGTAAGATATACGTCCAAAACGTTTCCATGATATCATTGTAAGAAATGTGATAGATATTTCTTGCAGGTCAGAAACATAAATATACTGGATTTAAGAATGTTTTTTTTTTGGGATGTAGTATTACAGCGAAATAAAGTTCACGTTAAATACTTTTCATGTTATGTAACATTAAATTTTGATTTTGTTATTAATTATTTTTATAAATTACTTCAGCAACTGCTTCTACCACTATCAAATGATGATGATATTAATTTATCCCTTATGGGAAAGGCAAAGGACTTTAGTCCATACAGCCAGGTCTGATGCACGTCTACTCTGAAAATTTGAAATGACATGGGTTTGATGATGATATTAATTTATCCCTAATAGATATGGGTTTGAGCAGACCATGACAATGTAAGTTATGACCACAGTTATACAATTGTATAGGACATTAAAGGCATACACGTATTAAATTCATCATCATCATTTCATCCTATATTTTATTATTACGATGATTGATGATTACGCGAAAAGCATCAAGCGCAACAGCGGCCAGTCGAAGTCAGCTAGCATTTGCTATCTGTGGCGTTTCATAACATGTTTGTTCCCGCAACACGCGCGATTTCAGCCGGCTCACTTGAGTTAGTTACCTAGTCGTGCTTTCGGATTAGTGTTAGGTTAAAACTGTGATAGGATAAGCAATAAAACATATGATTTGTAAATAACTTTAAACTCAATAGACTTTTTAAAATAAGATTTTTTTCTGAGATTGTATATAAATAAAATAAAACAAATAATTATTTCATTTTAATTATTTAAGTATGAAGCCTGGTAGGGAAGAAAGCTCATTGATTTTTCTTGTACAGTCTCTTTTAACTTTTCGATGCTATTACATTCTCGTATAGCGCGCTGTCTGCACAACTACAGGCAGTTTGCTATGAGATAAGTAACAGCCAGCGCGGTACACAGCCATAACGCTTTCAACGCACCCCGTTATTACAGTCTCGGCGGCCGTTTGTTTGTTTATGATATAGCGTATAAAACAACGCGCTATAAAATTGGTTCATTGTCTCTTACTCGCTGTTGCCATATAGCATTCTAGATCAATACATATAAATAATTTGACCTGTCACAATGTTCTATTTTATACATACATTATCCAAACGTGGTGCAATCTCCTGTAGTCAATAAAGTTGTCAGAAAGAGATATCAGTCTCTTTCTTTCTGACATACATGTACTTTTGTATGACGTGATAAAGAATGCTTTAGGCTTAGACTGTATTATTGCAAATGCCTCCTTCTCAAATATCTGATAGGATTTTGGAGCCGGAAGCGTACGCCACGCTGTTCCATAAGCGCACATTACATGTCCTCGAAATAATATTTTTATCAATTCTCAGATATGTAGGTTTCCTCACAATGTTTTCCTTTTCCGCCGAGCACGTGGTAAATTCAGCACTTAAAACTGCTATTAACAATTTTAGTGGTGTCGGCACTGGGATCGAACCTGGGTCACACGTGCTCTTTGAAACTAAAGCGATTGACGTCACTACGCTACCACGGCGTCTATGTTTAATGACTGGAAATCCATTTCAAATAATTGTAACTTTTTTAAATTTTAGGCAAAGGTAATAAATAATTTTATTAGTAAATCATTTTCTTTTTTTTAAGGATGTCTCGATTAAAGCGAATATTGTGGTTGTCAGTTTGCATTTTGATGAATGGCGTTTCAATAAAGCCCTTAACATAGCCAGGTTACACAACGATGCAATAGTATCTTCACAACGTCCATTAACATTTTTTTACTTTTCTACTTATTTTTTTAATATTATACTACTATATACGTTTTTAGCGCCAATACCTAGACTCGAACTAGACTTAAAACGTGCTGCACTCATCATAATTCTCCTCAACCTATAGTCTACTGTTATATAGGCCATCCAAGTAAGCGCCATAAAAAGACGGCATGCATTTCTTGGAAGATTTGCACATACTCCCCTCATGCGAATTTATTATCGCTCCTATTTCCGATAATGACTTAAGTTCAATTGCAGAAGTCTTTACGAACACAATTATAAATGTAGCTGATCTAATAATCCCTATTAAATCACAAAGAACCTACTTCAGAAAAAACGGGTGGACTCGAACCACTATAAACAAGTTTACTAACCACTGAGCTAAGAGGTTGTAAGTATATAACGAACAAAACGAAAACACGTTAAAAGTATTTATTTCTATTCTCCATACAATAAATTGCTTTATTTAAGAGCATATTACACAATCGTTTTTCACAAAAGCCTTTCTTGAAAATTTTAGGTATTAAATTATAGTACTAGTTGGCAAAGCTAAAAAATTCAAAGTAAAAATGTATAGTAACGAAGATTGGGTTACCATACCGTCATTAAGATTGGGTTACAAACTCAATCTTGTTTATGAACATATCAGGGTTATTATAGAATTACAAAACTTAGTAGATACTTTGTAGTTAAGTTTAAAAGTAGTCGTTTTTCTTAACCCCAAAACACTAACGATGACATTCTGAAAGAAGGCGGACATGTCCGGTCAAATTCGGAATAATGGTAACCCTAAAACTAAGAACGATAATAATAATAACTATCTGATACTTCTTAAAAAAAACTGTCCTATCTTATTTTATAACTATGGTAAAGTTTAATACTTACTAATGTTAATAAGAACTAACATGCATTATATAATTATAAACTTTGATATTTTTTCCAAACAATGTCATTCAGGAGATTGATACTATCAAGGAATCGATTTTCTGCATATATACTATAAAAATATCCTTTCAAAAATACTAACTTTTGTATATTACAATTTGCACACATTGTATAAAGGATTTTGATGGATAATATTTCATAAATTTAACATTAAGATAAAAGTTGCAGGTTTAATCTTCAAGTGTAACATTTTTGAACAGATATGACATAGATTCTTTATTGTGAATGCGTCTTATAGCTTCACTTAGCAATACAGAAATGTCAATTGTTTTAATTTTATTACATTGCATTTTTTGCAACTCATGGGGAACAGTATTGGTTACTACAACTTCATCGATGGGCGAATCTTCAATGAGACGTGGAGCATCCGACGAGAGTAACCCATGAGTTGCCAGTACATATATTTTGTAGGCACCACATTCTTTTAGAACTTCTGCTGCCGCAACGAATGATTGGACATCGTCAATCATGTCATCCTGAAAATGGCATTTTATATTAGTAAGCATGAAGGAAATAAAACACTATGTGGTGTAAAGTAGCAGCCTGTAAGTGCCCACTGCTGGGCAAAGGTCTCCTTCTCAAATACGAGTATCGGAGAGGGTTTAGGAGCTGGGAAGGGGCTGCCACGCTTCTCCAGTGCGGTTAGGCGGGCTTCACATCATCATCATTATTTCAGCTTATCACAAGTCCACTGCTGAACATAGACCTCCCCCAAAGATTTTGCCACGAAGCTCGGTCCTGAGCCACCTGCATCCATCGACCGCAACACAGCGCAGGTCGCACTCTATCTTGTGGGGGTTAGTCCTACACTGCATTTGCCTGTATGTGGCTGCCAATCGAGAACCTTTTTTCCCCATCGGTTGTCAGTTCTGCGAGCTATGTGCCCGGCCAATTCCTACTTCAACATGCTGATCTTTACGGCTATGTCGGTTACCTTAGTTCTGCTGCGGATATTATCGTTGCAGACTCTAACACGCAGAGAAACACCGAGCATAGCCTTTTCCATAGCGCGCTGAGCAACTTTGAGCTTCCTCATACGGCCTGCAGTGAAGTACCAAGTCTCGGATCCGTATGTCATCACTGGCAACACGCACTGGTTGTATACTTTGCTCTTGAGGGCTTCACATATCCTCGAAATAATATTTTTATTATTTCTCAGACATGCAGGTTTGCTCACGATGTTTTCCTTCCCTGCTGAGCACGTGGTAAATACAGCACTTAAAATTGCATGACAGCATGGTTATAGGCCACACTCGCGCCGACGGAATAAAATCACTCGTGAATTTTACATAACATATAGATAAAAAAATATCTCATACCACCATGATAGCTATTCTCCCTCCAACATCTCCAACAACGTTTATGGGTGGCTTTTCCTTCGCCGGATGTACTGGCACACCCACAGAAACGTCCATTGTGCGAGATCTGTCGACACTAACAGGTAACCTCAGTTATGTTCTTGTTCATCGACATACATAGTATCTTACTTTGTGTGATATTGTAAACAGTATAACATAATAAATAAAGAAATAAAATCTGTGAGTTATTGATTTTTTATAAATTTATCATAATCATAATCATTTATTTGTGGAATATAGATATGTTACAAATGTGAATTATAAATCGCTTCGCTATATTCTACTACTCTATTCAATGGAGTGTGCAAATATTTAAATGTTCACTAAAAGTTTGTCTCATTATTTAATCATTAATATTAAAGGTGTCATTAAATTAATATAGTGATATTAAAATGACAATATTAGAAAACAAAAGTCAAATGATAAATAAAATTAAAAGAATTGGACTAACAAAAATTCATTAACATAATAATAACATTTTTGAGTTAATATATTGTGCAATCTATTCTTAAATAAATTTGAATTTAATTAATTTGGAAGTTTATTATAAATCTTGGGTGCTATGCAGAGAGCACTCTTGTTCATGAGCATTGAGTTTCTTTTGAGTACACTTATTCTATAGATGACAAGCCTAATGCAATTATGACTTGCTTTTATTTTAACATTGCTAAGTTATTTTTTACAAACTTGCACTCACAAATATGCACAAAGACGGAAATGTCAATATTTTGTCTTTCAAAATATGGCTTGCAGCTTTCTATCGTTTTTAGCTTGCACATAGCTCTTATGCATCTTTTTTGGGATTTGAAGATGTGTTTCTTTCCACTACAATTTCCCCTCCAGAAAATTATGCCATATCTAAGATTTGACTCTACGTAACCGCAATAGGCATTTAATAATGATTCCATTGTTATAGAATTCGAAACAGTTGTATAGTACATAAGTAGCTTTACTTAGTTTATTACATAACAATTCCGCTTGGTATTTCCATGTCAATTTGCTATCTAATGTCAATCCTAAAAATTTCGTGTTTGTTGCTTCCTCTATTTTATTTTCATCAAAGGCTATATTTAAGTTCAATGTTTTTTCTTCGTTTATTATAAAAATGCATTATTTTAGTTTTTCAAAATTTAAATGCAAATTATTATTTCTTAAGTGTGTGAATGATTTGTTTCAATGTTGTATTTATTTCAATTTCATAGTTGCATTGACCATACTTTATTAAAGCTGTACTGTCATCAGCAAATAAAACCATAGAATATGGAATACATCTGGGTAAATCATTAATGTATACCAAAAATAACAGCGGTCCTGAAAACACTTCCCTGCTGGACTCCATATGTAACCAATCTAACATCCGATTTGTAGTTATTTCCGTAAAGTGTCGTCTATTAGTTAAATAAGGTTTCATTAAATTGTGTATCTACCTCTTATGCCACAATTTTCTAGTTTATTGAATAATATTTAATAATCTACAAAGTCGAAGGCTTTAGTCATATCCATAAATAAAGCACATATGGTTTCTTTAATATTGACAATGGTGATTATTTGTAGTAATAAATTATAAATTGCAATGTTTATTGTTTTATTTCACCTAAATCCTTAATATGTACTTTTATAATTAAACACTGTACCAAATGGCAAAACAAACCATGGACTACACACCAAACGCTATACAGCTAAATCTCTGGGACCAAAAGAGCGAGGAGAAAAGTGGCTTGTGGAAGCCTAATTGGCTATGCTATGTGCCATTTGGTAGGCGATTGTCAAGTTAAAAGTATAAGTCTAAAGTTCTGGATCCAGATTTTTAGACTTATAATTTTACCACAAAAGATGTACCTGTATTTTAAATATGACAAGAAGCTGTACTATGTGGGATACCTTGGAATACATGGTGGGGAGTACCGGCCATCCACCTCATCACTCTCTGCCTCCTTCTGTTCACCGTGTATTACAGCAATTCCGAGACGAAGCCGCTCTGCGTATGATGTCGCCTTCTTTGCAGAACCCGGGTTGCGTGCTACTATTACTGAATTACGGTAATCAGGAATCTGAAGATAATAAATTATAAATTTAAAGGTAACTATGTTGAGCTGTGCAAAAAATTATTCAAACATTTTTTTTTCACGTCCTAGACTTAGGAAGCTTAGTTTCATGGAAGGCACGCGGGTCGGTTTCTATAATTCTGTGAAATGCAGAAATGGTATCATGTGATAATTACTACAAATTGTAACTTGATTAGATTAAACTAGCCTCAGCAGCGAGCTTAATCTGATGAAGAGATATATATATATAAGATATTATAGCGCCGCCAACACAGGGGCACTTGTCTTTTACCTTCCCATGACCAATGTAAGGCTTATGTAATAAGATCAGAGGAAGGGATAGATGCAATTTCAGAGACACTGAATAAACACAACTTAACCATACCCGAAAACCAATAATTAAGCAGCCAGGTACTCTTACCACTAGGCCATGTGGTCATCCATGTACATCTTAGAGATTCTACAACATCTGTAAGCTAGAAATTTTAATGAAATTATATTTGAAACACAGGAATTAAATTTCCCTAAGCACCCATAAACAAAGCATTGATGATATATACACTAATTATATATTGATGGGATATATATGCATGATAAAGTATGCAAATAAGTTCATACTTTAAAATAATCCTGAAGTTTAGTTAGTTAACCAGGCATTGTAGGTGGTTAAAATCAAGCGTATCATTTTAAAGAAAAAATTTATACTTAGGTAATTCATAAAGGAAGAAAGACTAAAAACCTTAAAGATGTTTTTAAAAATAGACAACTTAATTGGCATATGCACACTTAATCAAAATATAAAACAATAACTTACACTTTCTTGAATATACTGTAATAAAAATGGAGAAGCTCGCAGGTTATCAACTGGACAATCATAAAATCCCTGTATCTCTTTTTGATGTAGATCCATTGTGATGATATGAGTTAAACCAGATTTGCACATCATTTGTGCCAAAAGTTTTGTGACAATGCACCCACGTTTCCTCATCTTACACTGTTTGCTGTATGGTAAGTATGGAATCACCCCTACAATGGATCGTGCTGATGAAGTTTTACATGCATATGCCATGATCAACAGTTCCATTATGTTATTGTTAACATCCCTGTAAGTGCAATTCATGTAGTAGATATGCAAGATAAAAATATTTATTATAGATACAATTAATTCCACACACATTAAGTATATCAAATTTATGACAGTACCATTGCTTTTACAAAAGTATCATAACACAAATAGATCTAGCCCTGAGTCTAAGCTCTGTACTGTATAACCCAAAACAGCTAACATAACATTTTAGACTAACATGAGATAAGATAAATCTAGATCTATATTCCTTAGACCCAAATTCACAACACATTTTATTTATTTATGTAAGTAAGCGACTGGTTTCACTTTCGGTGTCTTCAGGGTATAACTAATGGAAAAACTGTTAAATATTATAATTAAAACAGCTATTTTGACAGCTTTGGCAATAATTATATTATATACATATCCTGAATATATTGTCTTTAGGATAGCTTTAAAAACTATGACCTAGATATTGTAATGGTAACCTCCTTTTGCTAGGTGTAAATATTTGGATAGAGATCATGAATATTTACACAAAGAGATGGCACTGGATAAGCTTGCTGAATGATTGGGTCATAGTGGTTTTGGGACATCTGGGACCTGCAATAGATGGGTTAAAGAAACCTCAGTAACAATATTATTTTTGTTATGGAAAAGGCAGCAAAAGTGCAACCAAATCACCTGATTGTGAAGTGATTACCGTCGCCCACGTACTTCTGCAACACCACAGGTTCTGCAAGTGCATTGGCGGCCTTTAGGGGTATTTGTGACATGGGTAGGGATATGGGCCTCTGGATACGTCACTCACTGAACGAAACAGCATAAGATGCCTCTACTTTTCGCCGGTATTCTGCGAGGCCGTGGTACCCACCCAGTCAAGCTGGCCCATTTGAGCAGCAGCAAAAGCCGCTGCTTTGCTCTACCACATTTACATATATAATAAATAAGTTAATTTCACAAACTTTTTTGCTCAACAAATAAGTTCCAGTTTCAATCATTTAGAATACACTAATCTGTACTGTTTCTTACTATGACTCCGCATATAACACCTATAATCTCAATTGTTTATTATAATGTAATTTTAGTGCATAGTTTGGTTTCCTTACTAATTTCTATGAATTAAAGTTTTGCTATAATGACTTGACATATAGTGATATATTGCTTATGATGACCTAAATTTAAGAAAATATGTAAGTATACAGTGCTCATTATTGTTAGTTTATTCGTTTCTTTACACCCTCATTCATACCCCTCGCACTTTTCATCGACCTGTGACATGTAGTGTTTATTTTTATCCTTATGATGAATAGTTATCTATTTGACTTTATGCAATGATTAGTGATTTGCCATAAAAAAATTCTTTTAATACAATTTTAAATGTTTGTCATTGGAGGAAGTGCAATTATTGAATAATGAAGAATCAAACACATCTCTAGCAAAGGAATTCTGTATAGGCCATTCAACATCAACTATTATTAAAATATTTATAGAGGTAGTGTGGGTATGGCTTATTTACACTCTCGACTCGTACCTCACCTAGTACTTGGTTTGGAACCTCTTCTCTTACCATATTGTTTCATCAGGTACCTTGCGCAATGCTTAATGAGCCATTATACTTTGTATGACTTTGGCTTCATATGACTTAAATGTATTTTCCATTAAATGTCATCATAAGCAAATTCTACTGAAAATAAAATATGCAGGCAGTAAAAGTATAGTTACTTTGTTCCAGTTTGTACAATGTAAATGTTTTTGCCACGAATAGAGTCAGCAATTTCCACCATGGTTTCTCTATTCGTTTTATGGTACACCGAACATCCTCCTTTCCTAACACCAAGCCGACTGGAAGAAAAGAAAATTTAATGCAATACAAGAATGACCTGTTAAAAGGTTTCAAGATCAACGCCAATTAAGCCATATTTCAATAGTTTAATGTAAAAAGAGCAATTACTCAGCTATCAGATCGGCTAACTCTGGGTGTGAATTGCCGCTTATAATAACGATGTCCGACGTGGAGTTACTTTCCATATTGCTCTTCCGTGTATGGTTTGTGAATCCAACTAGCCTGAGAAACAATATGAATACATATTATGTATTAGCGAAAATGTTCACACATTGTATAATGTGAATATGGGTCAGGATAAAGGCTAACACGTTAGATCAACAAGAAAAACAAGAAACCTGGTTTTGTTGAGTAACATAATAACCTGATGGCAGTTTTGAACTACAGCACAATTAAAATACTATAAAATAATCCAATAAATAAACACAAACGATGATGTATTCAGCAGTAAAGATTATATCTGTACAAAAACACAAACTCGTAATCAGAATCAAGATGAAAACGGCTAAACCATAGAGAAGAGTAGAGTTCTTTGCATAGAGCACAGAACTTACTACTCTCTAACGAGAAGGATAGATCTTGTAGCAGAGATCTTCGGGTCAACAATTTATTCAACTCTTTGCCAGTTTCAAAATTAGGTTAGATCAGATTTTTCTCGAATTTACTACACGGATTACAAGTACAATGATATTACACTTTTATTGGTAGCCTAGTGACCAGGGCGCTCACTTGAGTTTTATTGAGCGCGAGTGTCTTAGGTTCGATCCCTTGTGCCGGAACTACTTAAATTGTAAATAGCAATTTTAAGTGTTGTATTTACCACGTGCACGGCGGTGAAGGAAAAAACTGCAAGTCCGAGAAATAATAAAAAAATGTTATTACGACTATATGAGAGCGCAACTTCCCGTACTAGAGACGGGTTGGGGAGCCTTTTCGGCTCTAAAACCCTCACAGATATTTGAGAAGGAGGCCTTTTCCTAGCTGTGGGCATATATTGGCTGTTACTTTAATGAAGTTTTGTTTGACTACTTCATATAGTAACTTGACTAACACTATATAGGGATTGCCACCTTTGTTCAAGCGTTGAGCGCCATCTCTAGTACATCTGTGGAGGTGAAATCCACTAGACGATCAAAAATTATGAAAGGGCTTATTTTCGCTGGAGAAAAATTAAGTCTATTATGCACCATATTTACATGAATTAATTTTGCATTGTAGCTACTTTAGCAAAATTTATTCATCTGAAGTTGCCTCAATAACAAAATTGTCCGATGGATGTTGTCATAAAATCACCAGATTTGGCACTAGGAGTTTATTTTGACAAAAGAGGGTGGCTCTAAAATGGTTAGATCTTACTCTGAATGGAAAGAACACTGTACATCAGCCTATTTCAGCCCATAGCAGAACATAAGGATCTATATATTATTATTATTATTCTTTTTTTGGGGTTATTTAGATACATACTCGTCTGGTTGGGTGATATATATAAATATGTATACATACATAAAATGCCTTAAAATAAATAAGTTATCTTTAAATATATTACAATTAAAATACTTAAAATAAATAAATTATTACCCAACCAGATGGATGCCCTCGTTAGGGGAGACCAGATGGTCGAGAGTAAGGGGGGAAAGGGAAAGAAACCGGCGGACGATGCGAGGTATCAAGAAGCATTTGAGCTCGGTGCGTTCTGTCACGGAGTCCCACCCACCTCAGATGTTCCGAGGGGCTGACTGGGATTAACCCATTTGCAGAGACGACTATCAGTTTAATTTCGGTCAACATACATGTCGGTTATCTCGTGAGCCAGGTCCAGATATTTTCTTATCTGTTTCAGCTTTCACGAGGTTCTCGCCATATGGAGTGGTGAGGTCGACCAAAAACTGTGCCCGGTCCATATCGGTTCGCAAGAATCGTTCTGCCCGTGATGATGGACCGGTCCCAGTAGAGCCTGGCGCGGTCATTTTCGAGCACGGCTACCGGCGAGTACATATAGTAAGATCCAAGAGACTGTATTTCAGAGCGAGCTCCTGATGTAGAATCCTGGCGCCTAACAACCGGAGATGACAAGCCAAAGCGATTCCTCGGGACGGCGACAAGCTCGACAGATGTCGACGGTGCCATCCCTTAGGATATATCTTCAATAGTTATTCGTCTTATTGACCTGATCCTGTATCGCACACACAAAACCATAATTTTCCTCAAAGAGGATTCTGGGTGGCGACGGTATCTACGAAAGGCTCATCTAGAGCGTTGTAGAACCTCCCGTGGAGCTCTTTCTCCTTTCATACGGTCTCCCGGTCGGAGACGCTCTGTACTGCCTGCCATTGCTCGTTGGCCACGGATAGAGGGGTAAGCCCTTTATCACATGTAATGACGTCCGAATAGAATGACTCATCCGATCTCGCCAGGAAGTAATTACGGAGGCAGCACACTTCGCGATTGTGCATGTTGAGGGCGCTGAAGAAACCCCGTCCTCCACTCTTCCGCGACAAGTATAGCCTCAGCCATCTCGGATGATGCATCCTGTGGGACTTTATGATTGTGCTGAATTTTCTGTCCATTTTATTATTCTTATTATTATTGCACGTAAAAGTTTAAAATGTTATGTAGTATACACTATTGTCAATATATAATATATTTTTAAAGATCTTTCTGTTAAAGACCTTGGCACATCGACTCCACTCTTAGCTGGCAAACTGAAGTCAGGAATGTCAGCCAGAAAGTCACAGGTACCCTAAGAACTCTCTATCGCCTGAAAAATTTTCTCCCATCCAAGACTAAAATGACCATAATTCAAACCTTAATTTTTCCTCTTATTGACTATGGTGATGTGTGCTATTTTGACCTGAATGCAGATCTCCTTAACAAATACGATCGTCTTCTCAATAACTGCATTCGATTCATTTTTAACCTTCGTAAGTATGATCATGTATCTACTTATCGTTCACAGTTAAATTGGTTACCTATTCGTCACCGCCGAAGTCTGCGCGCTCTCACTACCCTCTTTTCTGTCCTGAGGTCTCCTACTGCTCCTTCCTACTTGTCTTCCTACTTTCGTTACCTTTGCTCAAACCATGACAGAACCCTACGTTCGTCTAATAATCTCCTACTCAAGTGTCCCTCACATACCTCATGCTTTGTCCGTTCATCCTTTCCTGTTCAATCCGTACTTCTGTGGAATGCGCTCCCACTCGAAATCAGAGCGGCTAACAGTCGGTACATATTTAAAAAGAAAGCTAAGGAACATATCCTTAAAAAAATGGCAGAAACATCTCAGTAATAGTCTATTTTTATATATATTTAATACTTAATTTATTAATATATTTAAAAATTACAAATGTATGTACGTACGTCTGTATGTTTTTTAATTATTTTATATGTATTTATTATTGTATGCGTATTTAAATATTGCATGTACATATAGATTTACATTTATTATTATTTTTTTCCCTCCCTATTCTATCACCTACGCATACTTCATTTCATCTCTGCATCGTCCAAAGGTTGACTGGTAGAGAATGCTTCTGGCATTAAGTCCGCCTATATACATTTTCATATATATGAAGTTAAATAAATAAAAAATATATTTTTTATATATTATATTTGCCAATATTATGTGATGGTCATGCAGAAGAAAAAGGAACTACATATTCGTCTAGTTTGTGTTTGTTTATATCTCGTGTTTGTTTATCTGTTTGTTATATGCACCGGATGCGCGAATGCCATTTGGAGAAAGAAATGTTATAATCAAATATTGAGTACCAAAAACTAAAAATGTAGGACTGAGGGTATTCCAGCTTGTGTAAAGTGGTTATAAGATCCGTCAGTAAAATTATTATAAACTAATTACGCTATATTAGCGTAAAGAAATATTATGTAGTGTGTAGGATTCTTTGTTTATAAACAATAACGATAACTTAAATTTGAAGGCTGTAACGTCAAAGTTACGTCGAAGTTCAGTGCTAAAAATAAACTTGCACGACCTCAAGATCCTGTAAGATTCTTCTGCATAGATCGGCCCCAAATTAATAAATAAAAACTAGACAGTAGCCGAGTTGCCTATGCCATTAGGCCATATTGTCCAAGACCTTCATCTGTCTTTGGCAAAGTGCAAATAACAACAAACCGAATCAATGACAGAGATGGGTTAAAGGTAAATTCGTCAACTAGTTTATTTGTAAACATTGTTCTTTGGTGGAGGTCTATGTTTAGCAGTGGACTTGTGATAGGCTGAAATGATGATGATGATGATGATTGTTATGCAGAAGTTCTAAGTGTTAACGGTACGGCTCGACATAGTGGACTGGTCGACTAGTCTCAGTACTGCGTTACTTTTAATTTAAAAAATATTTTTTATGAGAAATTTTAAACTTACGTTGTAAAATGAGATTTACAGTTTTTTTAGAATTTACCCTCATACTTTTTCAGGCTTTGGACTAGCTGAATAGAGTTCATTCTGAAGTCGACCAATTACTAAAACTTGCGAACATTCGAGCAACCGCAATTATTCATTGACACAATTCAACCATTTCGCACATCGCTGGTCTATGTTAATACATTTTGACAGATAGTTTCTTGTCATTACATATGTCAGTGCAAAAGTTCTCTTTTGTCATTGTCATCTAATCAAAACAAAGCAATGTGCATTTTTGAGGTTTGAAAAGAATTTTAAACTTTTGGATCGCAAAGCGTATATAAGTACTACGTTTTTTTGGATAGTTTATTTAGTTCAAGTCTTGACTTGAACTTCAAGACTTACACATAACTTATTCTGTGAGAATCACCATGGGCCTTACAAAGCAATATTTACGTTACGCTCCAAGTGGAACGTTTAATATTATTGCAAGTGGTGATTGTAATAGCGTTCACGTGTCACTAAACGGAATTAGCGGAAGATATGTAGCAGTAGGAGCTTGTGAACATGTTATTATTTGGGACATGAGATTAGGGGAGAAGGTATGATAAGTTTTTGTAATTCGATTTCTTCTTTTTTTACGTTGATTAAATCCACTGCTGGATATAGGCCTTTCCATTCAAGCGCCAGCCTGGGCGGAGCTGATAATTAGTGGCAGTAGGCAAGTTGCTTCGACTCACCGGAGATGTTGTTCATCATCACTAGTCTGTGGCATTATAGTAAAAGCCATCAAGCCTTAAGTATAAATGATTAAAAACTAAACTTATTGTAAGTAATATTTTAAGAAGAAACTTGAAAGTAGCAATCATTATAATAACTACAACTACTAATGTGGTATAAGCATTAGGTGATATGTTTTTTATTGTAATTTCATTTTACTTCTGTGTATAGTAAAATGTAGATCTTTTCTAACCCTTTTTGACTATGCCCTGTGGTTTTTGAATACTTGTTACTAGTATAATTACTATTTTACTATAGTTGGCTTGTTACAACTACATAAATTATTCTTAAAAAAAATTGTTACAATTTAATTTTTTTTGTAATCATTTTATTTAATGGATTTGTTTTATTACTATATTATAGGAAAGGTGCCAGACAATTTTAAAAAAATGGTTTTTGTTATTTAAGGCTCAGGTCATTCCTGGAGAGAATGTAGTAGTTTCTCAGATAGCAGCAAGCCCAACAGGAAATCATATGGCAGTTGGTTATGTTGATGGTAACATAAATGTATTTGAGTTAACAAACAATGAGATAGTGTGTGTCTTTGCCGGGCACAAGTCTGCAGTCTCCAGTTTGCAGTATGATGAGCAGGGTCACAGAATAGTTTCTGGATCTAAGGTATCACAACAATTCAATATTATTTAATACTTTTGTTTATATGTAATATACAAATTACATATTTTTCTAATTTTATTTATTTTAATTAAATAAAATTTTAATAAATTATTCATTTTTCTATCACAGATTCTGACTAGTGATAGGAAAGGATCAACCTTATTCTATTTTTAAATTCAGTAGGTCCATATTCATCTTCATCAACCTGTTTAGTTCCAAATATGGAAGACCTTGTATCAGAGTATGTCACCACACTGGGCAGGTGGGTTGGAGAGTGCAATGCTGGAACCTTAGCACTAATAATACTGCTCACTGTCACTATTCTGAGGTATCGGGTTTTGGCTTATTCAGATGGGATATCCATAATTCAGTTACAATTTTGATATCCAATCTCTTCTGAAGTGGGATATTGCATAGATCACACAACTTTGCTTTGCAAACTAATACATGTTGAGTAAGCTGTTTGTTTGATGATTGTTATCCTATCAATATGATCCAGGATGGATCAGGTGCTAAAATATGGTGGAATCATGGCACACCCATACTCACTGCAGAACTCACAACAGTGCTATTTGTGGTGCAGGATTTTACTGGTACAGTATTCTTTGCAGACAATAAGACACTGCTATATAAAATCTATGATTTACACTATTTTCCTTACCCACTGGACTTATTGACTAAACATTTGATCAGATGCGGACCGTTTTTGTGCAAATAATTTAGCTTTAATGCAACATGAAAGCTTCTAATGTTTAATGGGTTGTCTTTTTTTATTGAATTGGGGTGGAAAATGAGCTAACAATCCACCTGACGGTAAGTGGCTACTGCAGCCCATGGACACCAGCAAATAAATTTAATTGAAGAAGGTTACAGATACATTACCCCTGAAAAATAAAATGGAATGCCTCACAGCCTGTAATTATGCTGCCTGTTCTGGTCTTTAAAACTGGAACACAAAAGTTGTTACACTGCTGTTAAGCAGCAGAAATGGGTAAGAGGACCACCTTCTCATGCTTACATGTTCAAATTAATTTATTTCTTGGCAAATTATTGTTCTTAATTTATCTTTGAGAAAAGAAGGGAAAAATTTTTATTGGGCATTTGTCACTCAATCGTACTCAAAGGACTAAACGGATAAGAATGAAATTTTATAGGGATTTAGATTATTCCATGGCCATTCCATATAGAATTTTTTTATTTCAATTAATAGAGATATTCTTGGGAGAGGCCTTTGGTCAGCAGTAAACTGTTAGAGGCTACTAAAGAAGAGTGACACATTGTAAAATTCTAGGCTCTATCCAAATAAGGCAAAAAGACTTAAATGCATATTTTCATACTCACTGACATTCTCACCAACCTTCAACCTACAGGATAGAAATCATTGATCTGCAATCTATAAATTTTATATGATTGTAAGTAAAAGATGTCACAGTGAAATTTCTAGATTTAAAATGCTAGAGTAAGCAGTAGTTTCCCATTTTATTATTTTTGTGGACATCACTACAATTGTATGTTATTTAATAGGACACGGAAGTTATTCTTTGGGATGTGGTGTCAGAAACTGGCATAGCTCGGTTCAGTGGGCATAAAGGTGCCATCACCAGTGTTCTCTTTATAAATGGCAAAAACTGTATAGTCAGTGCCTCCAAAGACTCTTTTGTAAAGTTTTGGGATATTGAAACTAAACACTGCTTTAAAACATTGGGTGGACACCAAATGGAGGTAAATTTATTTTGTACATTCATTGCTATTATTAATATTTTTTACCTCTTAATTGACTACAAAGAAAGATATTCAAACCTAAAGTGTAGCCAAAAAATTAGTGATGTGTTACTATATTGTTTTTAAGAAAAAGCTCAGCTCATCCCTCAAGATTAAGTTTTTACCAAAATAGCTCTTGTGCTTGTGATTATTTTTAATTTTTAATAAAATTATTATTAGGTATGGTCATCAGTTTTGATAAAAGAGGAAAGGTATTTGATAACCGGCAGCATGGATCAAGAGTTACGTGTTTGGAAATTGAATTGGACGGACAAGATGAAGGAAGAAGATAAATTGGTACAACAACTAGAAATAGTAAAAATTGAAGAGACTGACAACACTGAAGATACTTCTGTAAGATATATCAAAATTTTTTATTGATACGAAAGTGGCTCAGGTACATGCTTCGTGGCAACTTTTGGGTAATAGACGATGATGATGTTAGATGACGTTTATAAATAAAAACTTGAACAACTTGCAACATGTTTTTGGGGTAGTTGGACCCCAATATTATAGTTCTTTATTCTTTGTTTTGCACCTGCCATCTACTCTTCACCAGGATAACTATTGACTGGTAGAGCATGCCACTTGACATTAAGTCCGCCCATTGTAACCTTTAGCTTCAAGTCAACAATATATAAAAAATAAAAAAATCCTCTAATATTATATATATTACATAGTCATAGTCCCACGGGGTCTGGACCTTTGCTTTTCACAGTATTCATAATTTCATATTATGCAATTGACTTGGGTTTGGATTCCAGTGTAATTTGCATTTTATGGGTTGGATTTACCATATGCTCGACGTTTATGGAACATTGCGTGAAATTCATATCTTGCGCAGCGTGTGCTGTGACCATATTTGTTCATGGAATGGAAAATAGAGCATGTCACGTGTGTACATTCAACGTTTTTGTTCACTTAACAATGTTCTGTACATAAAATTGTCGCAACATCTAAAGCTAAAGTTACCTTTCAGGTTTTACAATGTCACCAAGTGGGTACCCTAATACGCGGTGGCAAAGGAAGAGTGACAGGTCTGTGCACTGATCCAGGCCAGAGTGTACTCGCTTGTTTTGGAACTGACTCCTTGTTGGAATTATTTGTCTTCTGTTCTGATGACGAGGCGAAGGCAAGGATGGCAAAGCGGGTTAAAAAGCAGAGGAAGAAACTTACGTCAGTATTTGTTTAACGTTAACATGTAACGATCGTCCGGCACAGGGATCAGCATGGCACCAACGTACCAGACTCGAAATACACACAGCGATGACAGCAGCAGCGTATGCTGCGTCTCAACCACTCTTGTGACCTTATTACCTTAACAGCCTGTACATAGTCCACTGCAGGACATAGGCCTCTCCCATAAGGAGTATGTATTTCACATGTACAAATTACATTATTAGCAACCACTAATGTATGTGCTGAACACTAAACATAATTTGGCTTTTAATTGGTTTCAAATTGTCATCGTCATCGCTCGGCCTGTCTGAACATAGATCTCCTCCATAAATATAATATATCTACACACGTACATACAACGTTATTTACCGTTATGAATTTCTCCTGGGTCGCGGAGGCAGTTGACATAGATAAGACTCGAACAGACCCGGAACCATTATTTGTAGTCCATACAAATATTTGTCCCGTGCTCAGTCAAATGCTTAGCCACCACGCTACCGAGCCGACTTGAAAGAATTATATGATATTAATTACTATAATAATTCTTCTATTTAGCAATTGGGTTGGCAATCATAGTATATTACTTTCCATTACAATAAATGGCTACTGCTAAAATTTAATGAAATTTTACAGACGGTTAGACAGTGTGACCGGGACCAACTGTAACCCTCCTGGACGTTGTCGGCATCTAGAGCAGGATTCAATAAAGTCAATCGACGGAAATGGAGGTTGCATTTCCATCGATTTTACCTCGGGCTCTTTAATATGAAATGAAAATTGTTTATTCGTGATCGTAATAAATATAATTTCGCATGTTCCACCATCGTTGCCTAAGCCTTGTTTGTTGCAGGAAACTCAAAGAGAGCGGCGAAGCGGACGTCGACTCGGCAAAAGTCGGCGAATTGCTAACGCTTTCTGACGAAGTGAGACGATTGACGTCAGTGAAATTATCCGCCAAAATTAAGTCCGCTACCTTACTGCTCGGCACCACCGGAGAGTTACGAATCGGAGCCACTCTCGCCAATAATACCGTAGAGTTGCATAGCTTGAAGCTGGGGGAGGAGGGCGAGGGTATGTAGAGAACTGCATGTAAAATATTATATTATTTATATAATATGTGGCGAAATATCCATTTCATATGCTACCAGATCGGAAACGTGGACCAGTCTCTGCAACTACGATCACTCTACTCACTACTTATATTACCCGCATTCTACGAAATTTTCACGAGTCACAGAGGCATTTTAATAACTTAAATTGCACATGACCAAAAACAGGAACAATTATTTTAGGTCATGTAATACAATACTAGTTCCTTGCAGTAATCGAATCCCCGTGAAGCAACGCCGCAGCTAACGTGTGCATTAACGTTGTTCTCTTATTACAGTAAGATGTCTGAAGCAAATAACACAACCAGGACATCAGAAGGAGCCGCGCTGTGTCGCTATGAGTTCCGATAACCTGGCCGTGCTGTCGGCAGCGGCTGATTCCGCCAAACTTTGGAACCGGTGCGTGCTCACAATCATTTTAAAAAGACTTTTTCTTGTTGAATGTGATATACATTAGATCGTAACATTACATGACTTATACGGTAGATAGATACTAAACCTAATAAAGTGTAGATGCCGTAGATGCATAGACCCTGCTTCTCTAGAAACGTGGACCCTGAAGATGCCGTAAGGCCAAATCGGTCGGAATGCATGCAAAATACACCTTTATTTATGGTGTATTTTGTAGACAAGGGTCTATAGTAATACTATAAAATAAGAGTATTAAATAAGAGTTGTCATACTAAACCGCAGAATCAATACGACCGCATCCCATATTATATTGCATATTTTGATTCTTGGGCAAAGTTTAGGCTGTAATTAAAGCAATGAAGTCATTACACTTATCTAGAATAAAAGTTAAGCATGGTCCGGCTAGCACAAGCTTGTTTGTGCATGTCATGTTATATGGAGCATTAAACTAACCATTAAATGCGTACAGAGCCAGATTAAGCCAAGACGCAGATTAGAAAATAACTACTACATCAGCTTATTTTAGCCCACTGCTGAACAAAGGCCTCTCCAAGATCTATGAGCGCCAGAAAAAGCCGGCATGCATTTCTTGGAAAGCATGTCCCAAGTACCTCTGGCATTCTCGTTTGCTTACTAGGTGCATACGCGATACCAGCGCCTGATTAGTTACCAGGCTGAGGAGTCATCTGTTTGAGGTCTAACGTATTTGAAAGGCTTTTTAATAATTTTTCGACATTGACCTTGATCATAGGAACGATGACGCGGGCACACATTTGTAAATGTATAAGTTTCTTTGTAATGTATTACTCAATACCGTATAGAATATGGGTTCACACGGGTTTAATTATCTAAACTTTTGACCACCCCATTTGGGTATACGGTCGTGTGAACTTTTTTTTGTATAATAATATCTACTAGTAGTACTAGTAAGTACGCTCTTCGAGTAAGACTCGCTTGCGTAAGTATCGTTGAAGTTCGAGTTAACCAGTCAATTTGTGACCCATGTTTTATATCGTATCGCATAGTACGGAGAGCTCGAGCTGTAACTTCGGATCTACTTAACCGATTTAAACTTTACCGCTTAGCTATGTTTTTAAGTCAGACTATTACAATTTATTGAAATCGACCCTTCCGTTTTTACGTAATGTGTGCGCAAACAGAGATAGACAGACAAAAATTCTAAAAATTGTGGAATTATTTCTACTCAACCCCTACAATTTCCAAAAAATATTCAATGGACAAAGTCATCCCTCTTAATAATTTTATTATATGTATAGATAATATGGGTGTGGCGGGAAAGCACCAGTATGATACTTCTTAATTCCAAAGTCAGAAAAATTATATGTATACGTACTCTACATACGGATCATTAAGAATGAAAATGTTATATTCTTCGATCACAAGTACGATTTGATTTCGATTCAGCACCTGTTCACAAGTACGATTTGATTTCGTTTTGGTTCCATTAGTTCAACAAATCTCCTAATTTTGAAAAATATTAGTCATAAAAAAGAACTATCAATTTACTGACGATAGTTTGAGAAGATATTTTAATGACAATTACGTTATAACTCTGGAAATTGTACAAATTTTAAGTTTTTTTTGTCTGAAGGCCTTGTAGCTAATGCCACAATAAATATATAAAAAATTCTACGGAGGGCAAGTGTATAGTGTAAGGGCAAGTCTATAGGGTAAGATCGCATTGGACAGGACGAGTCAAGCGTGCTTGCGTACCATCCCGCTAACGGGCGGGCGGCCGTGTAGCGCGTGCTTCGCGCCGGGCGACCGCCACGCGCTGCTGGGCTGCGCGGACGGCGCGCTGCTGCTGCTGGACGTGGCGGCCGGCCGCGTGCTCGAGCACGTGTCCGCACACACCGCTGCGTGTAACGCCGTGGGGCTCATGCCCGACCTCGTGAGTCGTCCTTCATTTAGAAAATTAATTTTATTATATGTATAGATAATATGGGTGTGGCGGGAAAGCACCAGTATGATACTTCTTAATTCCAAAGTCAGAAAAATTATATGTATACGTACTCTACATACGGATCATTAAGAATGAAAATGTTATATTCTTCGATCACAAGTACGATTTGATTTCGATTCAGCACCTGTTCACAAGTACGATTTGATTTCGATTCAGCACCTGTTCACAAGTACGATTTGATTTCGTTTTGGTTCCATTAGTTCAACAAATCTCCTAATTTTGAAAAATATTAGTCATAAAAAAGAACTATCAATTTACTGACGATAGTTTGAGAAGATATTTTAATGACAATTACGTTATAACTCTGGAAATTGTACAAATTTTAAGTTTTTTTTGTCTGAAGGCCTTGTAGCTAATGCCACAATAAATATATAAAAAATTCTACGGAGGGCAAGTGTATAGTGTAAGGGCAAGTCTATAGGGTAAGATCGCATTGGACAGGACGAGTCAAGCGTGCTTGCGTACCATCCCGCTAACGGGCGGGCGGCCGTGTAGTGCGTGCTTCGCGCCGGGCGACCGCCACGCGCTGCTGGGCTGCGCGGACGGCGCGCTGCTGCTGCTGGACGTGGCGGCCGGCCGCGTGCTCGAGCACGTGTCCGCACACACCGCTGCGTGTAACGCCGTGGGGCTCATGCCCGACCTCGTGAGTCGTCCTTCATTTAGAAAATTAATTTTATTATATTCATTTATGTGAATGTGTTATACATACAAAACTTTCTCGAGGAATGTTGTTAATGATAGTGAAACTGCATTGATATCCACTTAGAAGTTAAGAAGTCATAAGGGAATACACAGACAAACGTGGATAAGGGAATACAGATTCTATTTAAATACTACGTATGAAAGGGAAATGTTGCTGAGTATAATTATATCAATACGTGAACATCGAAAATTGTTGAAGTACCTTTTTTAAACAAGGAAAGGATAAAAACTTGATTAATAAACAAATTTCACGTTTCTACACTTTTATCGTTTCATTCATTCATTCAGTTTCATTTAAATGAAACGCGTCAGGAAAGTTGTAGAGTCATCATGCTCTTTGCAAGGTTTTCATGTCTTATCCATAGTATACGAGTGACTTGGGTTCGGTTCTCGGTGCCGGCACCACTAAAGTGGTTAATAGCTATTTTAATTGCTGAATTTACTACGTGCTCGGCGGTGAAAAAAAACTTCGTGAGGAATACTGCACGCATGAAAATTAATGTATATTTTAAAAATAATAAATAACTGTTATTGAGAGGATACGAGATGCTCGCCGACCCTCACTGGAGTAGCGTGGCGGATCCTTGTCGGCTCCAAAAACTCTCAGTTATTGAGAAGGGGCATTTTCCCCGTAGTGGGACATTTACAGACTGCTACCACCTTTTCTTTTTCTGTAGATTTAAAGAGAATTATAATTTTGTTCTATGTTCTTTTATGTACGATATGAAAGTAAAAAAAAATATGACGTTGAGAGGGAAACCTCTGCTTTCGTCTCTGTTAAATGAGAATTTTGTATGGTAGAAATGATAATAAGATCTACAATAGTAATAAAAGTAAAGTCGAGTAAAATTAAAATATCCATTTCCCTTGTATTTTTCAGCGTGGTTGTTACAGTGGTGGTGCAGACAAGAACGTGAAGTTATGGCAGTTCGAACTAATTCCCGATCCAACTGGCGAATCGAAAGCTAAGGTTATTTTCCTATCCTAGTATGTATTAGTAAAAATGAAAAAGTTGTCTAACAAAAAGCTTAAATCGATGAATGTTCCTTGAACGTTTATTTAAGGTGCTGTCCTTACTTCACACAAGAACACTGGAGTTGGAAGAGGCAGTGTGTGCGGTCAAAATAAGTCCGAATAATAAATTCATTGCGGTCGCGCTGATGGATTCAACAGTAAAGATATTCTTCCTCGACACTTTTAAGGTATTCGGCGTTACTTTTCTCTATATTTACTATTAATTTTACATTTATGTCTATTTCATTAATGCATCTTCTTTTTTTTTGTACTTATAAGCATTTTATTGACTTAGATTTAAACATAAAGCAGTAACGTATAAGTAACTCGACAACAAGCAACAACCCATGGGTAAAAGTTTGTAATAATTCATTTCAAATTTCAGTTTTACCTATCTCTCTATGGCCATAAATTACCGGTGCTGTGCCTGGACATCAGCTACGATTCGAACCTCATCGCTACCGGTTCAGCCGATCGTAACGTCAAGATCTGGGGCATGGATTTTGGCGATTGCCACAAATCGATATTTGCGCACAATGATTCCGTCACCGCATTACAGTTCGTACCTAGCACGCATTATTTCTTTACCGCATCCAAAGATGGGAAGATTAAGCAATGGGATGCTGACACGTACGATAATATTATCACGTTGAATGTAAGTACAAAGAATCTTTTTTCGTCAAGTTATCAACTGCTGGACAAAGTTCTTTCCTAAAAGGTGCCAATAAAAAAGAAATAGATGATCTTTCAGCAGAAGATCAATAATTTAAGAAAAATTGTGTTTCGAGCTAATTTATGTTATTTCTCCATAACTATATTTAATAAGTAGAAACTGTTTAAAATGAAACGTTCCCGGCGTTTCGGGTGCTTTACAGCACTGATTGGGGTGACAAACAAGCTAACAGTCCACCAGATGGTATGTAGCTCCTGCGGTCCACGTACTCCTGCAAACAACTTCAAGCGAAGTAGGTTACATATGCGATGTAAGGTTGTCACCTTTGTGGACTACCACGGAATGCCTCTCAGTTTGTAATTATACTGACTCATATATACCCTTTAAACCGGAATACAACAGTAGTTGCACTGCTTTTCCGGCAGAAATAAGTAAGAGGATGTTGACAACCCCACAAATATTTGTTTTCGTGTGGCAATCGATCCCGTAAATCGCCTTGTTGAAGTCAATCCGGCCAGGTCATTGTCCCAGTGTAGAGCTTGTCGTCTAAAGATGAGAGAGGCATGTAGTTTTGTGTATTATACATACGATAGTCTAATAACATAGCGATCGCGGCGCGTGCACAGGGTCACGCGGGCGCGTGCTGGGGCGTGTGCGCGGGCGCGGGCGGGCTGCACGTCGCGTCGTGCGGCGCGGACGGCGCTCTGCGCCTGCTGGCACGCACCGACGAGCCGCTCGTGCTCGGCGACCTGGACGACGCTGACGAGCCGCTGGCCACCGGCGAACAACACGTAAGTGTGCGCGGGCCCGGGCATTACTCTCTCTGATTTTTCCCTTATTTGCAAATGCAACATAGGAACATAGCAAACGCTCTCCGTCAGTGACGGGCGGCAGATGAACACCACCACACTGTGTAGTGCTCAACTACATGCAATAGTTATTTAGCCGAAATTGTTCTCACGCAGGTATAAATGCTTCCAGAGTACACTGAAACTTTTCTGAAGGATAATTTCATGCTAGAAAAATGTTTTCATTGCCTTCTTCCCCGACTTCTATCTATGATATTCTTTATATGATAATCTTTTTTATGGGAATGGGCGGCAAACGAGCAAGCGGTTCACCTGATAGTAAGTGATTGCCGCAACACAAGAGGTGCTGCAGGTGCGTTAACGGCCTTTAAGGGTATTTGGGAGAAGGGACGGAGGATGAGGAGGGGTGGGTAGGGGAGTGAGCCTCCGGTTACCCCATTCACCAAACGAAACGCAGAAGCACAAGATGCCTCTACTTCAATTCGGTATTCTGCGAGGCCATGGTGCCAACCCGGTCCCATTCGAGTAGCAGCAAAAGCCGCTGCTTGGCTCTACCACGTATAAAATAACCCTTAATTTAACAAAATATTTTGATCTGTGTTTTAAATCAAATGTTAAACTCATCACAGACGCATCAAAATCAAAAATAATCATAAACATGACTTTCTTAAAATTCTTCTTCACTTTTAGGCACCTGTTCCAGGATTACCAGGTTTGAACATGCCGACAAAGAAAACAGTAGGCGCAGAAAAAGCTGTAAGTAGGCAAACATTTAGTAAATATGTATTAAACAAAAGAAGCGCTTGCGCTGGAGCTATAACTAAAATATTGCCTTCATGATTTTTAAATACTGTACATTCAAAGCAGTCAAAACTTAGTTGTTTACTTGCTTTTGAAATGCATCCAATGTACACAATATCTTGAAGCTTCAATACACAATTTGTTTAATTTACGTAGGGTTGCTCGCCATACTTTATTATAACATGTTCTTACTTTATTTTTGGTTATTACATTTTATACTTTTGCTCAAACATAAAGTTTTTAAATACTTAATTTCGAGTCCTTATTGTGACGCGTGGAACGGAACACTCGATACATAATTTCCTAACGATTTCCTACGTTTAGCAATAATTAAAGAACGAAAACGCAGAACGAGACTGTCGAACTCAAATGCCAACGGACAATGTTCTGATATGTCTTATATATAATAGTATATATATAGCAATTGTCTCTTGATTAGATTATTAACAAGTGTCTTGTTAATAATCTAAAAACATTTGACATATTGGCAGAATTTTTAATAACGAGTTTGCTAGTAATTAAAAAAAAACAATGGATTTTCACGCCACCCAGCCGTGGTTAGGGGCTGGCAGCTCTTTTTTCATAGTACGCGAATGACCTGGGTTCGATTCCCGAAGTCGGTACCACTGAAATATTATTAGTAATATTAAGTGCTGGAGAAGGAGTGGGCGAACTATTTTCGGATACAAAACCCTCTAATAATTGAGAGAAGACCTAGCATTGGGATATTTGTAGGCTACTTTACATGTACTATATCTGTAGTACTGAATCACAACAGAACCACTTGTATACAAAAAATAAATAAGTAAGGTTGTGATTGAAACACTTTACAATGCTGATTAGCAACCACTTTTGCTAATGAAACAGAACAAATTGAACAAATTCTATGGTGCTTCTGTCGCTTTATCTAGCCGCAGTAAAATCCAAGCAGATCCTTCCATAGATTGAATATTGAAACTGACCGATAGCCGACTCGTATGACACCACACGATGTTCTGAATTCTCTAACGCTACCATTGCAAATAAACGATATGACAACAATCTAATATTTCGTAGGCCGATTCAATAATGGAATGTCTGTCGTTGGGAGCGGAATATCGGCGACAAGTGGTTGAAGCGAGGGGTCAACATGTGCAGCCACCTTTACTGATGACGGCTTATAATTGTAATTCGGCAGAAGATTTTCTACTTGAAATTATTAAGAAAATTCGTTCCAGGTAAGACGTAATGAAAGCTATCTGTGCGTTCCATTGTTCGCGTTGTGTTCTGCAATCCAAAATTTGTTTGACCGGTGATTTCATAGTCGTTCGTCGTTCGGCACACGAGTAAGTATCCTTGCAGAGTCCAAGCTTCATACAAGCGGTAGGTGCACTTAGGCATGAACTTTCACAGACGAGTTCAAGTGCGCTTCGCCGTTGTATGAACCGGTTTGAGCCGGCTTAGTCGCGGAATGATAGACAGCGCAGCAGGACGCGCACGGATGACGGAGTATTAAGAGTTTTCAATAGATTTTATTTTATTTTTTATTGATTAAAATTACTAAGAATATGTTGAACCTGTGAGTAATGAGTCAAAATAATTGGAAATGAGATTTAAAAAAAAATTAAACTAAGAAAAATAACAATATTAAAAAAATATTATTCACTTTAGAGTGTTTGACACGGGTATTTGTTAAGCCAAACCATATTAAATATACACGTTGTATTATGCATCATCATCATCATTCATCATCATTTCAGCCTATCACAAGTCCACTTCTGAACATAGGCCTCCCTCAGTTATATATTATGCATACACCTTATTTTGATTTATCCACTTGTTTTTTCATGAGCAACAGATGTCAATCCTCTGAAATTAGGTAACGATTTTGCACGATGTTAGAGAGCTTAGTCTCTGTCAGGATATTTACTGTGCTTTGGGCCTGTTAACGTACCCCGAGTCATTGTAAAGCCAACTTGGTTTCGTTCCAATCCGCGTCTGCCTATGCAGCCGCATCAGTGTTCGCCCGGCCTGTATGCGCCTGCCTTCATATACTCTTGCGTCGGTAGTCGTATTAGTTGTTCGTCTGTCAACATATTAGTCATATCACTTGTCGGTCCGGCGGCGGTACCGTACGTGCGCACTTGCAGCGAGCTGGAGGAGGCGCTGCTGCTGCTGCCGTTCAGCGCGGCGTGCGAGGTGGTGCGCGCGCTGCCCGCGTTGCTGGAGCGCGGCGCGGCGCCCGAGCTGCCGTGTCGCGTCGCCGCGTGCCTGCTGCGCCTGCACCGCGCGCCGCTGCTTGCCAACGGCCGCCTGCTCAAGCACCTCATACAGATACAGGCCAAGGCCGCCTTACGCCTCAACGAGCTGCGGGTCAGTACGTCGCCGCGAACTAATCACGCACGACCGGTTTCCCATCGCACGGTGACGTTTGTCAATCTGTAGTAAATACCCGGGCCGGTGATAAAGCAGCTAAGATGCCCATATCCTATGGCTGTATTGACGAGATCCAAGAAAAGGTCGGATTTTTATCCGATTGCCAGATTGCGGAGACAATACAATACAACTTCAAACCTATAGGCAATATTTCCTACTGTCAATAATTAGACTTTGATATTTGTTGACATTTTTTGTATAATAATTTCCATCAAAACGTGACAGGTCCATCATTGAATGTATCTATGATGATCGACTTCGCGGTGTAAGCGCATCCCTAACCTTTCGGTTTCCGGTAATCCATAGGATATCACGTATATTTAGACATGTGTCTAAAACCGGATTGATTTATAGGCAAAATAAGCAATCTGTGACTGTAGATTACAATGGGTAACTCTGACCTGGTTTCCAAACTGGTATTTCATTTCCTTATTTTTATACATAGGGAAATGCCTAACGCATACCCGCTCTCACGGGGGCAACGGTTGGGCCGGGCTTGCACAGACTTAAACACAACGGTGTTCCTCCTTCCACACATACCAGGTAAGGCCACGAGAACCGGCCCTGCATCTCAGGAAAGAACACATTCCCTCTCCCTCCTGGTGAGACGCGTTGGAACACGGACACGCCTTCTAGAAAGCCACAAATCTCTCTCCAGCAACGGACCCCTCCGGGTCCACCGACCGGAGGATATAGGGATCAGGGAGGGCTAGAGCTCGTAATGACAAGCCGGCACTCCGCGGCGGATCTAGTCTGTGGCTACGCCGTCACCCACATTGCGGCCGCATCGGTTCGCCCCGCGACATTCATGGAGGATGGCGTATGGCAGTACCAATACCCCTCTTCCCGGCTTTCTCCCGGACTCCACCTTGTCTGCGGAGGGAGAGATAGCGGTGGAAAGTAATGACGTCCATCCTCCACATCCCCACTTGTTATGAACACGCATCCGAAGTAGGCTCTCCACGTCCACTTGGAGCGGCCACAGGCACTAAGCCTCCTCGCTACGAGAAGGCGGGACCCCATTCAGGAGGGAAGGCCTATGTTCCAGCAGTGACCTGCACAGATATTAAAAAACAAGAAAATTTGGCAGCACTGAGTATTTACGAAAAATATGTGATGAAATGTCTGTCAAATTTAGTATTTTATAATACTGTTTTATACGGATATTTTATGTGAGTTTATTAAAGTTTTTAAAATTATATTTGTATTTATCCGCAGGACATGGTGGGATACAATTTGCACGCACTTCAATGGCTTCGTCGGGAAACAGAAGCGGCAGAAAGTGAGCAGCTTTTCAAAGTTGCTGTAGGGGAAAAGAAAGCTCGGGACTCACGACGTCGGGCCAGACAGGCAATCAAACGACCCATAATAACGTTGACGTAGATGTTAATGAATTAAATGAATTATTTGTAACACTTAGTATTTAATATTTATAAAGAAAAAAAACAATTACCGGGCAGTAACTGCAAAGTGCATTATCAGATCTTCACCAAGTTGACATGAGTCCTCATCGTATGTACATGTACGAGTTGAAAACCAGCTTATTTTTCAAATCAATCAAAACAATTCCCAAATCTGGTTTAAGATTGAAACCATTTAAAATTAACACATTACTGCAATGCCTATCTATTGGGTGGTTGAGTGAAGTTGGCTAATGCTTGCACGATGACTAATTATTCTGGATGTTAAACCACCGCGAAACTCCTTGTGGTGGTTCACTAGAGACGTACCAATACGTTAAACCACCACCGTATCGCAAGTTAACATTGGTACCACGTACCAATGTTAACTTGCGATATGCGATGGCGTGCCAGTTACGACGGGTGAATGAATAACTTTTTTAGGAAATTTATGCATACTTCGATTGTATATCATATAAAGCTATAATGATTATTTTTAGTTAACATTTTAATTACTGTCTGTAGTTTATTCATATTAAGTACTTAACTCACATAAGTTCTTATCGTTTTGATATTAAAGAATTACGTGACGTAACAATTGCATTTGCTGCAATTTGATGTCGATTAAATTTTTTCAAGAGTATGGACAACCCTACGCGTCATACTACGTTAATTACATATATATTATAAAAACTAAGCTGCGAGTGATATGCAAACGAGTCGTACCCATGTCCGTTCCGTGTACGAAGACAGCACTGATGCCATCAGCAGCGACTTGGTGTGGAATAATTGTACGTATTAATGAACTGTGATTGGCAAAATTCCTACGCAAATGAACTATTCGATGTCAATTTATACATAAATAGGAGGTAGGCTCAAATGCATTATTTATATAAAAAATATTAATAACGTAGTTACGTTTAGGCTATGACTTTAGGCCTGTTGTAAATCATTTTATATGTGGCCAAAATTATATAAAGGTCCCATCGTGGCACTCATTAATGTTAGTGGAAAATTAAAATACTTCAACTGAGACCGGTATATGTATATATATCACAAAAAACCATTTCAAACATTTATAAAGTGGAAGTGATGATATTTCTCGATTCTTTAAATACATCTCATTTCAATAAGGAAACTCATAATTTGTTAGTTTAAAAAAAAGGAAAAAGTGTTTGTTACGATGATCATAATCTTTAATTAAAATTATAATTAAATTACAATAAAAGAGCAGAGAAACTACAACAGAAATGTTTATGAGTAAATCTGTAAAGATTAAGTACTTTATTTTTTTATTTATTTATTCTTTATTGTCCCTAAAAAAAAGGAATACAATGGGTGGACTTAATGCCTTTTGGCATTCTCTACCAGTCAACCCTGGGGGAGAAAGAAAACACGTTGGCTGGTTCAACATAAATAATAAATTAAATATATAACCCTTATAATACACTTACATACTTATAACATACATAATACACTATACATAAACATATAATACATATATAATCAAATTAAACATGGAGAGGAAAATCTCAGATGGCATTTGCCTTCAGATAATGACGACGGAGCAGGGTTTTGAAAGTTTTTATTCGGAGCTTTCTTTGATTTCATTGGGGAGAGCGTTCCAAAGAGTGGCTTGTACGGTGAAAGAAGAAGAAAAAAACTAGTACTATGTTGTGGAACACTAACCTTCAGGCTGTCTGAAGTTCGCGGCACTCGGTTATGACTCGAATAAAGAAAACTGAAGTAATCCTTAAGATATTTTTTTTCTAGATATTATTTAAGATACAAGATTCTGGAGCTATAATATAATAGGAAATATGGTCATACGCAAACCGAAAATAAATCTTATGCAGATATTGAGGAGGCGCTTCAGTTTAGTAAGATATTGTGGTGGATCTGGGTAACACACATCTGCATAATCGATAACGGGTTAAATTTATATGATTTCTTTGTTAAAAAAAATATATTGTAGTGTAGATTTTACGTTTGCAAATGAGTGGAAATAACTGGCTCAAGTAATGATGATAAACGGTTTGAAGAAATAAAACTGTGCAAGTAATGCCTATAAAATTAGAGTAAATCGTTATAATGTTGAAAAATTTTAAACTTCTGTGATCATTTAGTGAAAAAGGTTCCTGTTAAAGAATACTTTAAATGTTGTCCTAATACATATTAATATTTAAATAAAATAATTAATTTCCTAACACTTTGATATTTATTTACTCACCACAACAAGACTTACTGATGATGATGTGATGTCCTCTTGACCGATTTCGATCACGGCGACAATATCCGGATAATGGGAGATTAAGGAGATATTACAGGGTCTTGAGTATACACGCAAATATAATTAGAAACTTTTTCTTTAATTATATGTCTAATAAAACAATCGAAAATCGCTGCTATAATTTATTTGTAAAAAAATATTCTACTCACTACATAGCCAATATCATATCAGTTAAAATTTTAATAATTTAAGTTTCCATCCCTGCGTAAGTCACATTATTTATCATCTATACAACAATAATTAATGTTTTTCACAATGAGTATTCTGGCAACTTCTTTCGTAATTATATCATCAGATAATTTATGCTGAAACTTACATTTAAACATATTCACATAATTTGTCGACAACAATCAATAAATTTAATGGTCCTTCAAGCTTATTGGAAAGTAGACATAATTACAACTATGTACCATGTGAATAATTTCTATGCAAAATGAAACTTATGTTACACAAAATACAGTAAATCCGTCTACAATAATTTTTGCTTTGGGTTGGACTTTGAGTTTTACAGAAGTTAACAAGGTAAATGAAATTCTGCAATCACCGTAGGACCGAACTCACAACGTCTAGGTTACGTCTACAGATATACAAATACACATAGGCAGCATTAAATTGCTTTTAAATTTTGGTATCTCTAGAGATTGTGAGCTTAATCGAACAGTTTATTATAATTGACATTTTAATTTCTTCTTAACAAAAATATTTTTCTGTTTAACGCTCGTACAACCCTCACCACTACTTATCACAATGTTATTGCTTCTCGAAAACACAACTACATTCTCAAGCATATCACATTTGGACTAAAATACTTTCAACGATATTTAGAGAGAGAGACAACGATCGCAAATTAGGTACGTATTATAAATAAGACGTTATGGAGAGTATGCCTGGTCAGTCTTTAGTCCTCCAAATCGTCAAGACAACAAAAGTTTTTTTTTATTTCAGCATAAATTATAATTAACGTACTATATAATAGGTAATTTGCCTGCGCTTAATTTGCGAGGCGGTAAAAACAAAGTCACAAACACATGCTTGTTAGGGCGTAAGCACACACAACACAACCGGTTTGTTAGTAAGTAAATATTGATACACATTGTTCAGCAACTCTTTATACCGATATAACCGTAAATTAACCTATGAATAATAAATAACCGAATTGGAAGATCGAATAACGCAAATGCTAATTTAACATTTCCAAACTTTACGTTGTTCTGGCAAAATTGTAATATCGAGAAAACAGCAAATGAATCATTTCGAAGTTTCATCCTCATTTGACTCTAAACTAATACGTAATAACTAAAGATAGGCATTACATTTGAACGTCACTAGTTAAAACTAAAAATACATAACTAAGAAAAATGTACAGAGTAAAATGAATAAAAATAATACTGTATCACTGCTGCGCGCAGCAATGTTAGTGGAGAATGGAAACTAATTGCACGATCACAAGGTCAGACTACATCCATAAGTTGCTCGACAATCAGATGATCTAATATCTAAATTTCACTGCATAAGTTCAGTCACTACACTTTTAACAACAAGATAACGAATTGAAAAATATTATCAAGATTACGTTTAACATTTAATTTCGAATTACGCAGATTAGAATTGAAAGTAAATACGATTGAGAACCAAATAGAGAGCATAAATAATACGAATACTTTACACTATAAGAGATTATTGTCTACGCGAAATATCATTTCACACTGATGAGAAAAACCGATGTTATTAAGAAAAACACTAAAACAACGTCAACTCTACAGTGTTCCCAGTAATAAAGAGTAAATAATCTCAATTTTTAAAGCTTTTAAAATACGATAATCTTGACGCGTGTAACACGATAAATATGAGTTAGCTGCCACAGATACTCAAGTTCACTGCAAGACCCGAACGTACGGTAGGTAAGCATGGTCTAGCTAAGTATTATCACAATGTCTCATAGACTGTGTATTTTACTGGCCCGTGGGGATACAATAATAAATAAAATTATCACTAAATTAAGTAAAGATGTTAAGTAAAGGACGGTAAATACGAGTTTCATTTCAATAATTCAATAATAATCATAAATCGGAAGCAATAACGAAACAGCCAGTTGTAAATTATAGACAACGTAAATGCCCCTCCCTGAATTATGAGTACGTACATAACACTGACCACACAGAGGTGACGTCGAAGGAATTTACTCAATATAATGCCACGAAGATTTGGTTCGGGATGCTTATCCAAAATGTGCAAGACATTTCAAAGGAGTAGAAAGTTCGCTCCTAGTTCATAGTTAACCTAAAGTCACTAATCTTAATACATAAAACGCCAAAACATATGACAATAATTATAATTAAAATAAAATCAAAAATATCCTTTTCCACCTAACAGCGGTGAACACTATACAAATAATGGAGAATTTCTTTGTTATTGCTCATCTATAATATTCATTATACTATTATTTGTTTCCTTATAATTACGTAATTGAAGATTCGCAAAAATATTTATGTATATACGTAGAGAGACTCACTTGTCATTATTGCTTTTAAACAGATCAAGTTCTTAAACGCTAAAAATACTCGAGGGGAAAATGAAAAATACTTATGCTTTAAATACTGACCGAAAGGGGAAATAAATTACACGATAATAATTTTACCGGCTCAACTGGACCGTTGCTACTTAATACTTAATAAAATTTACAGTACCTTATAAACGAGTTAAGACTAAATGAATACTTGCTTCCTGCAATAGGTAACCGTAAATATAATTTCATTGAAATCGAGAGAGCATTTTAAGGCAAGGCATGACGTAGTCGGTGTCTAACCGCGTTTAAAAACTTCGCCTCCGACAATATTTTCCGCAAAAACCGTTACGTACAAATACGTAATGTTTAACCTCTATTCATATTATAGCTCATATAGCTGCAGCAAAGTTCAAAATGTTCGAATAATCGCATGTCTCACATATGAAGGAAACGTATGCGCTTTATCAGCAATATAAATAATCAATCAGAATCAATCGGATCACTCTTCGCATTAAACGAATTAAAAACCGACCGTTTCTCTTTACTTCAATGTTGCAGTAACTCTTGTTCATGAACTTTTTAGGTTCGATAATGACGCCTTAGCATTTACCATAAGCTGACAACTTTCATTTCATAGTATCCTTACTCAGTCACACTAAGTCCTGTCATTGTATGCTCCTCGTAAATATATAAATAATTTACTCGCAGGTAGCAATACATAAAAATTATACTATGGATGTTTTTGTACTATCAGCGAAAAAAAAACGGTCGATTTCATTATTTAAATACGATATGTCTGTTGCCCCAACGTTGCTTTACTGCTAATCGCAGTTAGATTTCGAATCGCAAACGAAAATAAGATCTAATATCTACTATTCGTTCAATTTTATTATAATATATAAAAATATTCAATTATTTTACAATGACTGGATGTTTAATTCTGTAAGTCACTGTAAAGGCTTCTGTAATATTTAAAATGGAATAACGCTTAAATTTAACATTGGAGTTTTTAATGCGTAATATTGGATAAACTGGAAGAAAACTGTAAAATTGCTCTCATTAACTATTGTCTCTTAGACACTGGCCTTACTATCACTACTGGCGTTTAAATATAGCATGCAGCAGCATAAATCGTACTATATATATAATTATGACTTTATCTTGCGAACCGAATTACTAATCTATGCGAACTGCTAAGTTTGAACCGCTAATACAGTAACGGTTACTTCAGTAAACTGGTGGAACTTTTCCCAAAAATGTGTAACACGTTATTTACTATTTAACACGTAAATTAATCGCATATAATAACCGTGAGAAAATCAGCTCATTAAATTCGAGTTCACTATCCGTCCGTACAAAACTTGCGTACAAGTTTAGTTTTCCCTATTTTTCGGGTGTATTAAAATCAGACTAATAAAAGTACACAATGACGGATAATTTAAGTATGGATAGTGAGTTACGTAGTTGAAAGGCGCGTTTGCGGAGGCGCGTCGGTATCACAGTGTGGCGGCAGTCAGTGCGTTTCCTCGGCGACGTGACTCGCAAGGTTCAGCGGCGCTTCGTCGTACTCGGGCATGCTTGGGCCGACCTGATAGATAAACGTTTTAAAAAATATTATTCAAGTGTTATACAACAAATAAAGATTAAGAATAATTGAACTATCCAAATGTTCATTAAATGACAATAGCGTCATATACAGCCTATGGAATTTTAATCTATTGTACCATTTTTGTACATAACTTACGGTCGTACGAACGTAATTTTGGCTGTAAATTACGTAGACATTTGATTTTTAGTACATACATACTTTAATTATTTATACAAAATCTTAGCGTACTATACGCGAGTGCTTATAATTCTCTTAATTTTAGAATACATAAAAATATTCATGATCTTTTCAACATCATATTATACATATTCATAATATAACGCATTTTTATAAATTTAAAAGTAAGTACCTTGTATGACGATCTTTAAGAAAAATCTTATTCCCCATAGTCTATCCGCTTTAAAAAGCTTAACTATAAATTCGTGCATGCAACCTGCGCAGCACGTTGCATCTGTTGTGTTTGTGTGGTGATGTGTTTCTTCGCGGCGCAGTGCAGTAGCAGGTGTTACGCGTGTGCGTACCTGCGCAGTGCGGTGCGGCTGCGGGTGGTGAGCATGTGTGTGGGTGCGTGCGTACCTGCGCGGCGCGGTGTTGCTGCGGATGGTGAGCGTGCAGTGCAGCCAGCAGGTGCGGCTGCAACTGCCGGCGCAGTGCTGCCAGCACTGCCTCCTCGCCCGCCTCACTCGCGCCCCCCACGCATCCCGCCCCGACACCGCCCTCGGTGCCCTCTGCGCACGAGCCGCCGTTGCGTCGCGACTCTACCGATACGGTTATTCGAATAAAATAAAATTATATCTAGAAGAGGATATTTCCTATCCTTTATAAGGCAGTTTCGGATTATAAGAATTATAGATAATGTTGAATGAGGCTCACTATTCCTGGCGTGCTTGGCGTCGTGCCGCGGGCGGCGGCGTCGCGTGTGTATGGTGTCGCGGCGCATGGCGGTGGGGCGCGGCACGCCGTGCAGCTTGTAGTACAGGCCGCAGGCGTTGCACACCATCTCCCCGCGCGCGTCGCGCCGCCAGATGGTGGTGGTGTGTGTGCCGCAGTTGCTGCATGATAGCTCCACGCGCGCTGCGCCGCGCGCCCCTCCCGCTCCTGCTCCGCCCGCACCGCCCCCGCTCGCGTCCACTGCCTCTTGCTGGAGAAAGATTAAAACGTTCTCGAAATTACTCCTAGTTTTTTTGATTTTAGAACCTACTAACGATTTAGTATATTCGAATAGTCATATGGCATCTTCTCAGATATTTCAACATTTTCAATGTTTTGTGTGCCGTGCCGGGGTATTATACGTAATGATTTAGTTTAGGAATTCAAACAATTAATTATTAATAAAGCAACGGCAAATATCAACATGCGTGTAATCTCTTACGGGGAAGAGCCGAGTGTCAACAGAGTTGAATGTGGGCTCCCTTACATAGGACAATCTAAAAGATCAATTAAAACCCGCGTCAAGGAACACATAGTAAAACATAGGCCGTCTGGGAAGTCTGCAGTCTGTGATTACATTAGTCCCAACCGTTTCATTAGATTTGACGGACCATATCCTTGTAGAAGAACACCAGTTCCTGCAGCTTCTATTCTCTATTGAAATTAGAATGTTTTGTATTGAAATAAAAAACATTCTAATTTCAATAGAGAAGATGGTTGGGTGCTACCACCTTCTTGGGATCCGGTATTTAATAAAATTAAATCCAAGACGAAGCTACCTCAAGATACCGTGAGCTCATTCTGCGTAGATCGGTCCAAAAAATATTGATTTTTATAATCAATCTGAATATCATCAAGCTAAGGTAGCCGGGTTAACTATGACATCAGAACGTCGCAGTCCCATCGTGACCACGGTTGCTGGTTGTACCCGAAACGTCGAGATTTAAAAAATCTAATTAAAAGCGATAAAATCCGAAAATAATAGTTTTATTTTAAATATAATGTTGCCGTTTTAAAGTAGACCACCACTTTGTATTAAAACTAAAACGGCAAGGACCAAGATTCGTCATTAATTTTTTTTACACAAAACTAACGAAATTCAAAAAGTTTATGTCATTCTATTGTTTTACTTTTCGTATGTGGCTTCGAACGTGGTTCTAAGCCAGCAGAGACTGCTCGCTATGCCAAATCTGTGTTTGGAGAGGATACGACTATCGTACGCACCAAGCAGCTTATTAGCTTTCGTAGTGGAAACTTCGACTTAAACGATGAATTAAAAGTAATGACGGAAGCCGATCCTTATCAAACTACCAAGGAATTAGCGTTATGGTGTGACGTTAGTTTACTTACAATATTTTCTCATTTGCACCAAATTGGTAAAATAAAAATAACTCGAGATATGGGTGCCTCATGGATTAACTGAACATGCATAGAAGTGGACGCGTTGAAGCTTGCCTTGCTTTGATGAGTAGGTACACAAATGAATAGATTTGAACAGAATTGTGACGTGTGATGAAAAGTGGATTTTCAATATAAAGCGGAAATTTCATACTTTCTCCCCTAATATTAAGCATGCCATTTGCCAATTTAAAACTCCGGTCAGATTGAGGTCTACATATCCACATGGAGTATAAAGGGGCTTATTTGTCAGCCTACAGACTCCACGTGCAAATGAAGTTGTCGTTAAGATGAAGATCTACGTTTCCCATCTCATATCTGTTACAAGTTATGATGTATACACTAGAATATTTATAAATAATAAATATTCTAGTGTGACTTACGTTCTCGGAGGCGGGATGTGACCAGGCTGCGGGCGGCGGGTCGCAGACGGGCTGGGCGCGCGCCGGGAAGCTCTGCTTCCTTCGCGCAGTACCTCCTGCCATGCCGGTATTGCCCGTACGCCCAGAACTCGACCATTCGCCGTTCTGTAATAGAAAAATGCATAATGAGTTCATAGTAGTCGCTACATTTCTATATTTCATGTCTATAACAATGGTCTACTACCAACCACCACCAAGTTTCAAAATATCCATCAACTGAGTTTATTTACTCCTAATCTGTATTATATTAAGAAAATATATTCTAAATGTTTAGGATTTTTTAACTTAGTCTAAAATTAGTCCTTAGGGTCTATTTAGTGATGTAGTTTCAAAGGTGACAGTTTAGATAGTTTTTGGAAGTCTTTTTTTTCTATTGGATTGGCATAACGACAGTCCAGAGTCAACAGGTAAGTGGCTACTGGGGCCCATGGACATCTGCAAACAACTTCAATCAAAAAAGGTTACAAATGTGTTGTCACCCCTGAGGACTTACATCGAATGCCTCACAACCCGTAACGATACTGTCTCTCTATACCTTTCAAACTGAAACCGATTTAATTTTTAACAGCTGGTTGAAATACTCCCGCTGAGTGTGATAATTTCCCTATAGGAAACTTGTACAAAACAAATCAGTAAGGTCCTAAGCGAGGTTGCGCAAGCAAGTTAACAATCGACACGTACGTTACAAGATTTTTAATGCGCATAAAGTCCTCGGACATATAATGGAGAGATAATATGCATAAAGTAACAAATTAATATGGACATTGAGAATGTAACAGATTGGGAAAAAATCATAGATTAAGTCGAAAACAAATATAGTAAACATACAGGCAAATCTTTTGTGCCAGTTCAAATAATTAGTTCCGTGACCCAAAAACTATTATTCACCTCAAGGTGCTCTAGCATACAACTGTTTCTGTAATTATAAATGAAAGCAGCAAGCAGACAGTTACCGTCCATATATAATAAACCCACAGTTAATAGTGCATCCATTTGTAAATTTACAACATTGAGGAAAACACTATTTACCTCACGACATTAACATGACAACGTTTTGTGTGCACTAAAGAATTTAATTTATTCTATCCTCCAACGGCGCCAGTTCTACTTCGTGTCTGGCTTAGTCTAGACCGGTCACGAAATTGGCCATAGTGTCGTATTTACAATAGCATCTTTAATCCTAACAAATCGCGTAATTATTAGTTTTTGTTTTGAACTCGTTAAAGATTGCATTATTGGAATAACTAATTAAACGTTTGGCAGTAATTTATACATTAGTGCAATTTTCATTTTTATTTTAATTTCAGAATAAACCTTAATTATAAACTTATTACAATAATTTACGTACGTACGTAATAACGTACGTGCGTTTCGATTTTTATATCATAAAATGAGTATTTTATGTGTGATATAAAACAAGTGTAAAACATTACTTATAAATTATAGTCGTCCCTCATATCAGTCTTTACTATGAATATGTACATATAATCCCGGTAGCTTCCATATAAATTAAATAAGTAATACTTGGCATTTACTAAAATTTTCATCAGACAGAAATCAAATAAAAATCAATCAAGTTTTCAATACAAACATTGTTTAAAATATCAGTGTAACCAAAATAATTTAAACAATATAGTGCGCAAGTGATTGAGGTTGCACTAACCGGTGAAACGGCTCCATTTGGCGTTTGTAGCAAGCTGGTCGGGAGGGGGGAAGTGGCAGCTCTTAGGGGAGAAACAGTCATGCCCAGGTGCTTGCTGTTTATGAGCCTGCGCAACAACTGTGTCGCCTCGCCGCCTCGACCTGTATGTACCATTAACGATTAAAACAAACCTACTTTACATAATATTGGGTAGTAAGGGGGGAATAAAAGACATGTGGTGCCCAAATGACGAAGGAATATCCATTCGAATTTACAGAAAAAACATATATCCTACGGAGTCGTGATAGGGAGCAGCATCAGGAGTGCGAAGGTAGCGGCACTGCGCTAGCCCAGCGCGGTAAGCACGGGCAAACCTTTCGAGCAATTGTTTTAGCTTTCTTTAAGAGGTATATGTTCAGCAGTGCAATAAGCTGATGCACATGCGTATAAATAACTTCGCACAGTAGGTTCCGAAATCATCCTGCGGCCGCTCAGTATGTTCGCGATAATTCGAAAAATTGCTTAATTTTGTCGCCAGGATACCCGAAGTTTTATTAACAGTTCTCATCACAAACACGGCTGATTACAACTTTTCATGTGAAACTGTTTAGAAGATACATTAGCGACTTGGCATTAATACACTCATCAACACTGTCTTCAAATAAAAGCCTGAAATAAACAACAGATGCGCGGAAAATTCAATTAAATGTTCAAGGCTTGTTATCAGCTATTATTTATCCGCATTTATTTCATTAAATAGAAAAGTTGATTTTTACTTATTTTCACCAATGGTTTGTTCCTGTCGATTATTGTAATGCAGCGTAGCCATTGATACCAACAGTCGGATCCTCTGCGATAAACGACCATCATGACTGAAAACTGTAACACGAGACTTACCCTCGGTGCTCCAGTTCTGCGAGATAGCAACGGCGGAAGGCGACTTTGTTAGGAAACAACTAATGATCAATGCTATACTTTACTGATGACTCGTTTCCGATTTTGAGACTTGCGAATAACACGTGTTTCGATAGTTTCGGACAGAAAAGCTATTTGCGCTATCTATTCAGCGTCTACATAAAATCCAAGGAGGGCACAATCAGGGCGTTTCGTATCAATTAGTATTAGCGCCCGAACTGAGCGTACGAGCTCATATATAGGTATAATAGGCAGTATAACTACACAAAATACTTAAAGCTGGTCGTAGAACCTGTGGTCATCCCACCACAGAATTCAAATAGAACATGAAAATTGACCCAAAAATTTAACCTTCTTGAACAGGTAGCGATGAGGTTTTAGCAATCTCCCGTTATATTTGACCACAGAAAATTTACGTTTTTGGTATTTAAAATTCTCCATACCCTTTAAGTAAGAATCAACAATTGTCAAACATAAAATAAATTACTAGATTGAAACTTAATTTTATCAAATTGATTATTTAGTAAATTTATTGATATTTAGTTTTTTTTTTAATTTATATAATTAATACAAAATCAACTAAATGTTTAGATAGTGATGGTGTGTATATCTTGAAAACGGTACGACTGATAAAAGAATGTAGGGAATGTTTTCAGATGCCTCATTTGATAAGACCTATTCAATGATAAAGAGTCTCTTTGTACATCATATTCTCTAAGAAAATTTAATTTCTAGCTACTCTGAATCTATAGGAAGGTACGGCACGTAATAGGTTTGTATACAAAGATCCAGGAAAACATATACCGGCTGGAAAAATAGTACGCGGGTGACGTGGGTTCGATCCTCTGTTCTGGCACCACTAAAATTGTTAGAGCATCGTGAGGGAACCGGGAAGCATAATGGTGGACCCTTCCCGGCTCCAATCTCTCTCATAAAAATATGTTAGAGGGGGCCTTTGCCCAGCCGTGGGTACTTACAGACTAGTACTTTACTTTTTACTTCTTATATATGGTTTAGTGGTTTAAATTAGGGACCTCAAGTAGGTTTTTATTATTTATCTTCTTACGAATGTGGTGGCGAAACACAATCTACGACCTTATCTCATTACGTAGGTTTCATAGTCTTGTTTCAAAGCTTTGAATTGGGGGCTTCCACGACAGGCGGTACAACTACACCAAAAATCGGGTACAGCCAGCAGTGTCTGAGGAGCAAGCTGTCGGGTACTGCGAATACGATCGTGAAACAGCCTGCCCGAGCGGGGCGATGATAGTAAAACCTTCCCACTGTGCATTGGTCCGTTATTTCAGATGAATTTACGTTTTCCTCTTTCCGTTTCTTAAAAACAAATGAGCGCACTTGGATTTTAAATAATACAGACATTTCTGAAAGTGAATAAAAAAAACGCAAAAAGGTCAAGTGCGAATGCGGCTTGCAGACAGTTTTGTACCCTATTTAGCATTGTCGACTGCAAATCAAATAAACCTCTGGAAATCTGCAAGACCAAGGATATACGTTATTGTTTTACGAGCCTATCCAAAGGAAACGTAATTTCTGGTTGAACATTTTGCATTTTGCCTTAAGCACCGAAACCATAATCGCTGTGACGTTCCAATAGATACTTCCCTACGGTACATTGCCCCATGTTTTGTACGATATTACTACCGTTTTGTTTATGAAGCGCCTGCCACAAGGATTCTTTGTCGTTTTCACCTTCATGTGGAGGCTTCGGCGATGACTGAGTCGATGGCACCGATTGGGTCTCCTCTGGATCGTCCTTTAAAAGAAATTGCAATCACGATATTAAGCTGATAACAATATATTTTAATAATGTGGACAATGAGTGAAATACAATGAACTAAATATCTTTATGTTCCATTCTGCTGTATTGACTTTTTATACAATTCTTTAACATAAACACCTTTAGAATCTGAACCTTGTTCCACCACCATATAGTAAAAAGCAAGATGTTCATGTAATATTTGCTCTTCGCTGTAGTAGTAAATCATTTTTCTTTTAATTCTGGATTCTACATTATATTTTCTGATTTATGATGTTGACTATTCGGTGACAGGAAAAGTTAATAAAAATGATTACCATAAAATAATAAAAAGAGTTTTTATTAAAACTTGTATATCTTTGTAAAAACTTCAGAAACTGCAATTATTTGATTATGTATAAACGCAAATTTATGTACAAATTTGCGTTTATGTCTAATTATTTATCAAATAACTTTCTTCATCACCAAGTTCAAGTACACTGCCGAACATAGGCCTATTCGAGAAAGTGTCAAAAACCGGCATGCATTTCTTGAACGGCTTGCCCGCACTCGCCTCGCCAGGCAAGCGGGTGCTACCGGCGCTGCGGGCGCTGCAGGTGCTGCGGGTGCTGCATGTGCTGCGGGTGCACGGGCACACACTGGCGATGCTGCTCCCCATTGCTAGTGAGATTTGGGTTCGGCAAAAACGGATGGACTCTTCGCCATTATTCGGTCGCCAAGCTTCGTCTGTTAGCTAACAGTGAGCACCACGTACAGGAGAGATTGCCATTTGGACAAAAATATCACATATTCTCTCTTACAGTAATATTGTTACATATTTATCAAATTAATATTACAATAGATACAGTCGTGGACAACTAAAAGGGGAAAGTAGAACTCCAAATTAAATCAAACTGGTTCTAAGCCTTCTTTTGTCAACTGAAATAAATTTGTCTATTTTTGAATTACACTGCGTTACCTTTTTTTTTAATAAGGTTAATTAAAAATCATTATTGCTGCTAGAAATTATTTATTTCAAATAGAACGTCTTTCTAAAAAATCATTCTGTTAAATCAAATCATACTGTTACGTTTTCGGTCTGGCCATCTAGCTAGGAACATTATAAAAGAAATTATTTATTTTAAAATTAAATCGTTTTATCCAATTTGGCACCATTCGGTATCGTTTGTAGTCATTGGGGAACTAATTTTGAATTTCGTGAAACGTAACAATGGTTCGCAATAAAAGTATTACCGAAAAAAGAAGATAATTAAGTGTGGTTTATGAGAGCAGTGCAATATTTCTAAACAAAGAATACTACTGAAAATGGTCCTAGACGGAAAAGGCCAAGGAACCTTCTCCCCGTGAAGAACGTGAAATGTAGTAACTCTCCAAGAGAGAGCTTTCTGAAGGTATTTAAAGCCAATTGTTTTTGTGGCCTTTGCAAGAAAATACCAATCGTGAACTTACAATCAATGGCGATGTCCTTTTTTAGGATGAAACCAAAGTTAACCCAATATCGTCAGATGTTAGACAATAAGTACTGCGCCCAGTGAACACACAAATTAACTCTAAATGTATAATAAAACCTGGAGGTGGAAATATAAAAGTTTGGGACTACTTTTCGGGGTTGGGTGTGGATGAGAAATAGAAGGTAATCTTGAACAGCATCACTAAAGGGAGATATTAGAAGAAACTATATTGCCATTTGCGGAAGAGACTGCCATTATATGGACTGTCCAACACAACAACCATCCGAAACTTATAGCGCAGTCTGTTCAATATTTTTAGCAAAAGAATGCCTTACAGTACTAGATTATCCAAGAAACAGCCCAGACCTTAACTCAATCGTGCACTAAATAAATCAGGTTAATAGTGCTTCGAATAAAGTTTGACTAAAAAAGAATAAAATTTCGTAGATATATACTCGTATAAATATCTAATAACCATTTGATAGTCGAAGCTGCGCCGATATCAAATGGTTCTGGATAATAATGGTAACCACACAGGTTATTAATTTATCCAACAGTCTGTACATCGATAGATTTTTGTTAATTCGTAATCTTCCATACGTGCCCCAAAATCAGTTGATCATTAAAAAAATAACACTCATTTTTAAATTTCTATAAATAAGTTAAATTATGATTCATATTTAACAATTGACTAGAGTCAGCGTAGACGCTTAATTTAAACATTAGTATGCATACATGACAACATAAACGTGTCAATATAAATAATAAACGAAAATGAATAGTTATTCAAGTCAAAAAAGAAAAATCATGGTGATTTAGACTAGTCCTTGGTAAGTTGTCCCCGACTGTATATATCAATAAGTATCCTCTCTTAGAAAGCATCAGTAGATCGCTAGTGTCGACGATAATGTCAACATCGGTATTAAAAAATTATAGCTCTATCGTAATCGTCACGAATGGCAGATATATTGGCGACAACATACCAGACGAGACGCAGTCACTGATGCGCTGCTACTCGTTACCAATCAGACTGGTATTTTTCGGGATATTTATATATCGAAAGACATTACAGGCAAATAATTCCCCCTAGGCGACTCTTGCAGCACCCACACGATGAAACGCGATGCTTATTTTCTAGCGCCTCTACCGTTCGGTGACGCAGTTATTAAATTAGGGTTAAGTCAACCCACCTGTGACATCTCAGATATGTCCATTTGTAACCTGTCCGGATCCGACCCGCTACTGCTCTGGCTGCATTCTTCGTAAACTGAGCTATCTTTAGTTTGCTTTGTTTTGCTCCCGGTTCTGCCGAATACGTGCTGCTTGTACTCCTCGACAAAGTTTGTGTTCCTGCTGTTGGCAAGCGTTCGATGCGGGAAAACTTTTCTGTCCTCGCGTTCGACGTGTTCATTCTGGTCGACTGGTTCGGTTTTGAGAGAGCTGTATAATGAGAGGTCCATTTCCTTATTGTCGTGGTCGTCGTTACTACTGGGACTGGCACCTGGCTGCGATGCACCGTATGTGTATTGGTCTTCTGAGTATTCGTGGGTATAGCCACCTTCTGTTGCACTGGCCGGGTGCGTTCTGTCGATCACACTAGCATAGTTCGGAGGGAAGCTCTGAGAATCTTCATTGTCACGCTGTGCGACGGCAACTGCCTTACTAATTATATCGATAACTGCATTACAGTGCATCACCTCTCTCGTTCTATCAGATGGTGGCAAACTGGGAACGTTATTAAACATTATGTGTGGAACTTCTTCAGTCTTTACGACGTATTTTGTCGGATCGTAATTCTTTATTTGGAGTAGCGTGACTGCCGCCTGCCTGCTCTCCAGATTCTTCATCTCCTCGGTGGAGTCTGGTGAACCGACTTCGGCATATTTATGTTTACTCGCGTGCTCGTAATCAGCCTCGTTTATCGGTTTGATAATCTCCTCCAGCTTGTCCGCCGTTATGCACAAGACCTCCTAAAAATAGAAATAAATTGTTTGAACAAACTACGGTCCATATTAGTAGCATGATAACACAAATAAACATTAACCAATGACACGCCCGTTCATTCTATGTTACTTCGTGATATCATTCGCCTCTTAACTGATAAGATAGTACACATTAGTATCGGAAGGTGCTCAAGCAGTATCCTTTATAATTTTTATGAAAATGTTCCTACGAAAAAACTTGAAAGAAGTGAGTTGCGCGAATTTATGCTCAGCCGTAAAGTTGGAAAGCTTATGTGCTCGCGTGTGTCGACAATTAGCGCTTATGGTGTTTCTTTGTTATAGGTGTTAGTGTTATTGTGTGCTCTTGTAGCGACGGGCGGAGCTATCAGCGAAGTGAAAAATGAACCGTGCGATGTTTTCGTGCAAGAAGTCAACGATCTTACATTGAACTGTTCCCGGCGCAGTATCCAAAACGTGCCAAAGGAATGGCCGGAGAAAATTGATAGTATCGCAGAAAAAGGTAAACTGTTTTAAGCAACCGATTTATTTATGAGTATTATGCAATTTATCGGAGTATTTTGTTTTCAGTAATTCAATATAATACGCAAAATGAATACTAGGACAATATACTATTTACTGTAAAGTCAATCGGGCTATGGGGTCCGGATAACATCAGTGCAATATCTGACGGAACTTTATCTGCGATTGGCGGTTGTTGCTGATAACGAAAGGGCTGAATGTGTTTGCTCGAAGTTGATAACCATTCGACAAGCAAATGCTGCAAATATATGACATTGTAATACTAATAATTTTAAATATTTACCAGTACGAAAACATTTGTAAGAAAACGTGGAATGTGAAATAATATAGGCTAATAATTTAGTTCCTTTTTAGTTTGTTCGATCAATTTCGCGAACGATTACATAGATGAAACATAACAACAGGCGCGACTCCTTTCGGCCGTAATCACTGCACGCGGGAAATTTAAAACATTAATGCCTTGTAACTACTTTATAAACAAGACCGACTATGTCCTGACTGAGCCGGACTCGCGCGCCAAACTGTCCGTATTATTTTATCCACAATTTTTAATGCCTTTTTATTTTCCTATGAATCTCATACTAGAAGGTAGTTGGAAGAAATTAGTAAGTATTATTTTAGATTTCTTGGCTTACAAACTTGAGAAAGAAAGAGGTAAGAGATTCGCACATTAGCGCATAAAAATTAAAAACGAATGCGAGTTAATATTTTATAGTATACTTTTTTATTAAATATTTAAATATTAACTATTTAGGACCTTAAATATAATGTGAGAATGATTAAGTTACAGGTAACTTTTATTAAATGTCATTTTATTTTTCGACATAGGCACCTTTTAGTGTAAATCAATTCGAAAGTCCTTTTTTCTAAGCTTAAAATTCCTATCGAAAATAACTATTCATCCTAAGCACCTAAAAAATCCTACAGCAGGTACTTCTTCACCATCTTCACATCTCTATCCTCTCATATACTCGTTCAGTCTCGGAAATAGATAGAAATCATTAGGTGCAAGGTCTGGTGAATATGGAGGATGCTCAATAATTCTGGGTGGGGTTCATGTAAATTGTTGTGAACATAAATTGTCGAAATTTTAGTTTTTTCAGCAATAAAACGTATCGTACACATCGATCTGTTTGACCTTTGGCAATTTTTTTTACTATTTTAACTGTTTGGGTCACTGCTGTCGTAGGGAATCCCGATACTTCCACATTCTTCCACGTTTGAATTCGGCGCACCAACGTGCACATGTAGTATACGACGGAGCATTTACTCCTAACTAACCTAGCAATAGTTTGTTACCGAGCACTGAGGTAGTGCTATACAGACAAGAAAATCTCAACGTGAAGGTTCTTTAACCTCATAAGTGCGGAACCCTAATTAATGACTTTACCCGCACATTCAGCTTTTGCCCAAGATAAATAATAAATAATTGGAATCAGACCAATTACAGTAAAAGTTAATAAAAACGAATAATAAATAAAAAAATATATGACACTAAAACTCTAAATGGAAAGACCACAAGATGTCTTGTCATGTTGAAACAATGGTAATTCTATTGTAATGACTAGAGAAGAGATAACTGCACAAAGTCTTCAAACAGCTGGATGCTAATTAATATCTGGAAAATGAAAATCAGTATTAATCAAAAGATTCTTATGATGTTTTGTAGTATTTATAAAAAAAAAAAAATTTTTTTGTTATTTTTTCAATAATAGTTATGAAAAGAATGGCATTTCCATCACTGTCCGCGCTTCCATACACTTCCGTTATAGTTAACGAGACATTTTACGGATGGTAAACCTAAATCTATCACCAACGAAAATGTAAAAAGGATAATGAAGAAAAGGGAAACTGAATATGAAAATGCGAAAATGCCACGAATTTTAGACACAATGAAACAGCTATGCATTTTCATGTATTTTGAAATATCTAACCGTAGGTTTGTTTCAGATGGTCATGTTCTTATAACATTCTTCAACAACAGTATCACGACAGTGACGCAGCTGCCCAAGATCCCTGGGAACAGGATCGCCATCAGCTTCAAATCGAATTCCATCGTCGAAATAATGGAAGATGCTTTTAGAAACATCGAACGCTTGGTGTATTTGGATATGAGCAACAATCACATATCAGGTAACTACCCATTACTGTTCTGGTACATAGTCCATCTGAACAACTGAGTAAGGCGACACCACAAGAAACAGTACCCATCTTCCAGTAGCAGCACTACTAGTACCACCAATACAAAAATGTCACATGCGCAGGAAAAGGCAGCCATTAATCTGCACCTTCCTTTATCTGAAGGAACGTTGATCGGGGGAATACCGGATTTAAATGTACGCGACTACATCTAGATTAGATAGTTAATAATCTAGTTTTCGTAGCACAGATGTGTCAAGAAAATAACAGCACGATTGTCGTCGTACCGTTCCGTGTCCTATCTGATAATAATTTGAGATTTATCGAAAAAATTATGATAGGCAAGTAGCAGTTTATGTGAAATTTTATGCAATGCAAAAAATTTCATTTATTTTATTATCTGTCTGTTACTGATTTGCAAAACACAAACTTATCTGGGAATATCTGGGGCATCAACACAAACACAATCTATTTTGCCTGGAATTTCAAACAAGTGGAGTACCTAAAGGCTGTAACGTTGTAACCGTCACTAATTATTTGTTTTTTATTGTGAACGTCGTGGTAGCTCACTGGGAAACGGGTATCGTTTAAAGAATTAGTATCCCAACTATAAATTTACATCTATTGTAATTAGGATGCGGAAAGTCCTACTAGGTTTATGGCTAATACACTGACGTGTATTGCACTGGAATAGTGAATTTCATCACATTTTCCGAAATTAGTAACAAATATTTTTTAGAATTTTTTTTAGGTATTAATTATTAAAAGCCTTGAAAATCTCATAGCATCCGTCAGATAGCGAGATAGATGGCATCTCCAAAAAGGCTTTACCGAAAATACACATACTGATGACGGGCACCAGCGTACAACGTGTATGGTACTGCGATTTTCAATTTGCATGCCAAGCGTGGTAATTCCTCCCACTGGAGAGATATCCAACAATAGACTTTCAGGAGGGTGACGAAAAAGACATAAGTGTCACCTTAGGCACTCTGCTTTCTTACCACGCTCATACGTGATCGCAGAACTAAATGCCGCCTGATTGGTTAGTCCGAAATCATGTGTATTTGAAGTATAACATATTTAAAAAGCATTTTCGTCCTTTGTCGAACGCCACGTCGTTTGACCTTGATCATGCTAATAAATAAATATATGGGTTCATACGGGTTACTTCAACTTCTGACCATCCCTTTTGGGTATATGGTCGTGAGAGCTAATTTTTGTGTGTAGTAATATCTTAATCTAAACTTTAAAGACAGCACACGGTACATCCATGTTTCACGTGATACAACAATGTTTGCGTGATGCACAAGACAGACAGACAAAAATTCTAAAAATTGTTAAATCGGCTCCTAATCAATTTTAAACATAGGAACACACACAAACATAAAATTTCCAAAAACTTTTCAAACTCATACAGCCCAAACGCAGCATTGATATTGCGAGGTGTCTGTGCTGCGTTAGAACCACGTCGGAACTCGTATTCAAAAATTACTTTAAATTTTAAGGTCTTTATGTTTAACTCCAATACTGAATATAAAAACAATTTATAGTCAAACAACCGAATGTCATAAATTTTTTGAATTAAAAATGTTATAGTTTTTGTGGGAAAAAAACGGTTTAATTTTAATTCAAATTAAAAGTTAGATAGATAGATACTTCATACTAAAACTTAATAATGATGCAAAAAATTATACCGCATAGCATTGTCTGTAATATCATTAACTTAAGTCGATAATTAAAAAAAATACATAAAGTATAAAAACATAAAGTAAGTAGTCTCAACCATTAAATATTCCAATTAACTCGAAATTTGTAAAAAAATTAACAGGTAATAAGCAATTATTGTTCCAGTGTCATTGTATAATATTTAATAATAGTCATCCGACCCAGTTATCCCCTTTCTCTTAAACGCCGTCTTTATAGGTCATGCAGAATCGCTAATAAGTTGACTTAGTAAAACCTGAAATTGTTTATGGTTTATAAAAATAACGTATGAATCTTCACACCGAATTTTTTAAGGCAGGCAGAGATTTTTTATGTGAGTAAGGGTAAAGGGATCACAGAACGCGGGCTGAGTGACCTGAGAGTAAATGATGATCACTGGCCTATAAACACCAACAACAATCATCAAAATGTAGATGATATGATACTGATATTATTATTATTTTTCTTTTGTTAATACTAGAGGTTAAGGGATTTTCCTCAGTCGTTGGCTTGGACACGAAGACGGCAACAGACTGGCTACCGGTCAAGTTTGTCCAAATATGCTCTGGTGAAGTGGGTTGAATTGACACAAACCTCTGGGGTGGCCAATATTGGGTACACGGTCGTGAGTCATTTATTTTTGTTTCTTTATTCTCTTGCGAACGGGATGTAAGATAATCCGCAACTCTGTCTCATCTTGTCGACGTCATCTGTGTCGGAGGGGCCGTCTAGTAGGGAGTAGATGTTGAAAAAATATTCATGGCTTCCAACAAGATTATTCATAATCATCTTTCAAAAATTGCCATTCAAAATGAAATACGTACCTATTTAGCGAATATGTTGTTGTTGGTTAGGCTTTATTAAATGGTCGAGTGTAATGATACTTTCAGTTTCAGTGTGAAATTTAAATGCTGACGATGAATGTGATCTTGTGAAAGATTGTCATGGGTGCCATCTCTTGCGCATAGGCAGACATTAGACGGTTGCACTTAAGACATTAATATAAAAAAAAAGAAGTTTTATATAGTCTTCATACAACATCATTTGTGCTCATTCGTGACTACGTCGTATATGATTGGACGGATCTATATTAAACATGCATAAATAACTGTGGCCGCCCTACACGACGTTAAATAGCTATAAAAATGGCCTGGAAATTTTGACAGTGCTTTGGAATTCTCCGAGGAAAACTTACCTATGGAGTTAAAATAAATGAAACAATTTTAATTCAATAATTTAAAATGGATTTTCAGGATACCGTTAATATGTTATAATTACTGTTATGTCCAATATTAACATTGTTCTTTGAAAATTTATAGATTGATACTGGGGTGGCAATTGCATACAATAATTACGTACGTAAAATTTGATGAAGACAACTTCAACGATTTAAAATTTATTCCAACTAAAAAATCACGTTCTAGACCAGACCACTGCCTTAAGTTATTTTGAGCTTAAAATATTGCCGATGTCACTTTTCTTGTTATTTATTCCCATATTTGCTTATCACTATAACTCATAGGAAAAAATTAAGCGATGGAATCTCTAAGTCGTTTTAAATAAATATTTAAACCTCTATATTACTATATTTCGCACGTCATGGATATTTAGAAAATAAACCCATTCCTGTTATTATTAAAGGTGACGTATTGAGGAGTGAAATCTTCCAAGGACCCTATAACGACGGTGTATACAGCAGCATTGCCTTGGAAACACTGAACCTTGGCCGTAACGAGATACACTCATTAGATAGATATTTGTTCCAACATACGCCGAACCTAACGCGCCTATACCTCAACAACAACCCTATTGAAATACTGGATCACGTCACCGTATTCGCTCTGTCTAGTGCTACCAACCTGCAGGTGAGTTTCTAGTTTATTATACAATTTACTTCCGTCCGCGTAGAATCGGTCGTTTCATTGCTGCTCCGGCCCGTGTTAGAACAGCGTAATGATATGAACATCAGTGTATTTTTAAAGGTTTATTTACGTGGATTAAATTTTGAACACTATAGTTTACTTTTTAATCTACGAGTAAGCAAGTTCTAACATTCCCCAGGGCTCCATTCTAGGTCTATTTATATTTTTTACTTGTTTGAATTACTTACCTTATAATTACCACAGTATAAGTATATAAACATATTGTAATATATGTGATATAAATTATAATATTACATATTATAATATTTTTATGCATGACGAGATGCATCACACTTGTCAACAGGCGCTGCTTGTGGCGGCTGGTCTACAAATCGTGCACGACCTTTTTTTTTATTATTTTACTTTTACTTCGAATATGTTACAACTGCATGTGTGACTATTCATAGCTTTATGTTTAAAACATTTTAAATGTTTATAAAAATAACAAAAAGACTGTTTCTTTTCCCTATTTATTCTCCATCAGAGGAACCCCTAACGCAAATGTGCGTAACACAAAAGTATATGTTTTTGCAACACATATAATTATCTTGTTAAAGGTCAGAAGCGTGCAGATATTAATTTAACAAAATTTTGTCAGTCTTCATTGGAAAATTAAAGAAACAGCAATATCAAGTTGAACATAGTTCCGCACGTTTACTTTTTACTCTTAATTGGCATATCGAATATTAAGAATAATTTATCTTGAAAAACAACTTAAGCTTGTTATCAGCTAGCTGTTACGAGGATTGAATTAGTATACCAGTCTCAACTATCTAGTTAATGATCTCATTAATTGTAGCGAAATGACACGTAACTTGTAATTGAGAATTTCCCCTTGAAGCGCTTTAGATAAACAAGACTTTGAAATTATAACGCATGTTCATAACATTAGAACAATGGGAAAAAAAAAAGCGATCGAAAATGTACAGATACTAATTCTGATCTAATAGTAATCTGTAATCACATTATTTATTAAATTCTTGATTAAAAGGTTTTTTTAAAGTTTAAAGGTTAATATACCACCTAGGTATTTAAAAAGAAGAGGTTTCTTAAATAACGAGTAAATTTATAATTTTACTTACATATTTAAGATAATGCGTTAAACTAAGATAATAAATTATATAATTTTTGTACTTATTAATAAGTTCTTAGGTAACTTCATAGACCGATATTTCTTTAAATGAGTTTATTATATTTTAACAGGGCATCAAAAAAAAAGCGTCGTGCTAATCTTACCGTTTTTTTCGCTGATTTCTATGCTTCGAGTAATGTTCCATACTATGAGTTGTGTAAATGTATTTCTAAAAAACTTTATATTTTTCTTTTAATATTCATCAGCAGACTTTAAAGCGCTGTTAGCGCTGTTAGCGCTGTTAAGGCTGTTAAACTGATATCACGAGAAATATTATTTATTGCCAAAGTAAGGCATGAATCAGAAAATTTTATTAAACGACACCAAAGCAAATTAACTCAGTTATAATAATACATATTTATTGATGATGTGAGGAGACCAAGACGTATAGTAATTAAAAGAAATAAAAATCTTTAAACGTGTTTTGACAATTTTTTTTGCTGATTTCGACTACTGCGACCACTTCCGAAAACTATTAGCAGTTGTAAACTGTACAGGGGATATTAAAGGCCCGTAAGTTTACACAGAAACAAAGAGGCTTTTTTCTTCATCTTTACCTTCCCATATCCGATGTAATGCTTATGTTATAATATTCGGGTGAAGGTTCAGATCTAGTGCCAAAGACACGAGTCGCAACACAAAACAACAAGATCCGACAACCAATAATTTTGATTTTGCACAAATATTAGTTTCGGCTGTAATTAGAAGACAGGCTCAGCAATCAAGTACGCTTGTCACAAAGCCGTACTTTTTTTTTCCTTGTCAGTCTGTTAAAAAATCACTGCAGGATAAGATAAGCCTTTTCCTGAAAGCGATAAGAAAAGCCGACTGTCATGTAACGAAGATTTGCCCATGCTCACCATATTGGGCAAGAGAAAACCCGGCATGCCGTGCAACGAAGATTTGTTCACACTAACCACGTTGGGCGTCGGGTTGGTGTGTGCAGTATCGGTACCCTGACACCGAGGTGCTGCTCCCCATCACTAGTCTATGGTATTGGTGTTCGGTATATTCGTCGGTCACCAGAGCCTTGATTGCTAATCAGCAGGGTGTACCACGTGCAGGTAAGGTAGATAAAAAGTTAGTATATGCTCCTTTTCACCCCCAGAGATGCCACACGTATTAATAATATCGGCGTTTTAAGTTAATGGTGTATTAAATTGCAGGTTCTGGACTTGGCGAACACCGACATAGACACGATACCTCTGGACGCTTTTAGGGGTCTGGTGAACTTGCAACAAATTGATTTGTCTGGAAATAAATTCGTCAACGTTCCCGAAAGCTTGAGCCTAGTTGGCAGTACTCTTCAGTACCTTACCTTCAATAAAAATCCGATTGTGGAGCTCAATGACGACAGCTTTGTTGGTATATGTCAGATTTTAAATTACCTTTATTGACCGACCAGCCCTCGCTGCGCCCTGGTGTATAGTCATACAAATTTAAGACTCGGGATCTTATCTTATCTTGCTCATGTTAAAACGTTTTATGACTTTGTTACATTACTATACAACTGTAAAACTCCATTTGAATCCATTCCTAGTTTTGAACAATAATAACAAAGTAAAAAGCAAACTTACTTAGAATAACATGTTGCAAGTGGCAAGGCTCATATAGTTTTAACCTTGACAATCTAGTAAATACAAAACCTTAAGAGATTTGGCGACGAATGAATTTGTTCCGGGGCACATATTACTAATTAGCTACTTCACAAGCCAATTTAATAATAGTTTACAATTACATTTGTCTAGACTAGGAATAGGATATGGCAGAAAAACTTCTTAAATTTCGACAAATGTCGAAATGGAAGAAGAACTAAAGACAAAAGCATTTTGCGTATTATACGCGCATTTGGCTTGAAGCCAGTAAATTCTCCCAAACACAAAGCCTTTTACTTTTGCTGAAATTTCCCTAGAAGTATGTTTCACTGCTCCGAGGAGGACTTATTTATGAATATAATAGTAAATTAATATATTGTACAAATGAAAAATAATAATTCAAAGATTCGAATCAAGCGCCTAGTTTTATAGAAGTCTATATTGATATATGTACCAATTCCAATACTAGTAACCTTTCTTAAACAATATATTTAAAAGCAAGAACTCATACACATGATTTCCGAGTATACGCGCCATCTTAATAACAATCATCGATACGTTCATGTATTATAGATGTTGGCGCCGGGGTAGCCAGTGGTTTGTATTATATCCGAAATAAAAATTTGCGATACAAACTATTGTTTCCGGTCGTGATATGTCTCCTCATCTGAACACTCTACCGATCCGATTGCTCGCCATCGGATACTGGACAGTAATAACTAATGAGTACCTCAGTGTAACAGAATTACGCAGAAATTAGCGGTAGGTACTATTATATTTCCTACACATTTGAAATCTTCTAGAAGACATCGTGAAGACATTGTGACAGATTTGAACCACGGCGACATCTTCCAATGTCAGAAACATATCACCGTGACCCCAAGACTACTACTACTAGTCTAGACAAGATTGAACAATGGGCATGGCTAATTAGTCTTAATTTTCCGCCATCAGTCCCTAGATTCGTATGTACTCGTAAAGTCAGCAGGGTAAAATTATACTAAGGAAGTTATTGAAATTGAATTTACAACCAAACATTAAGTACTGCTTATGTTCGGATTTACTTCAATTAGTTAAGATCCTAATATTTAAATGATGTTAGGCACAACATCACATGCTAAGATTACATGAGCTCGTCGACACATTACAGGAAACCACGGAAACCGATTACCTAAGGCTATTAATCTATTATTATGTAAGTACATGCTAATTGCATAATGCAAGAAGACGCTCGGAACTTTCTATTAGTCGTATTAAATCAAATTTATTGGAATCCATACTAAAATATTAGGTGCGTTGAGTTGATAAACATCAATCATAAATACGAATGTAACTACGTGTGTCTGTTACGTTTTCACGTCTTAACCGCTGAAACAATTTTGATTAAATTTAGTAAGGAGTAATAAGTTAGTATTTAATTTTTATACAACTTTTCAATGATCAAAATATCGCGTAATTGAATAAATATCCGATGATTTGTACATAATAAGTGTACGTGTGGTGGCGGCTCAAAAACCATCTGCTGATTCCTCGCATCCCGCGAGTATAATTCAGCTTAGAGGAAAATGTCAGATAGATCTTGTAGCTCCGTTAGACTGTGTAATTATTATTTCAAGTACGTCAGACCAAATTTGTCCAGACCGGTGACTGGCAGCGGGATACGAAGAATCTACCAAGCTGGCCGAGCGTGCCAATTACTAAACACCGAATCATCGCATTGGGAGAGACCTATGTGCAGCAGTCGACTGTTTAGAGTTTGCTCAAGATAAACACATATGGATCAATGCAACGTCAACAATTTGTTCAATCCAATAGTCGCTAAATTTAAATAGGAATGTCAACGTTAAAAAAATACAACTGTTTCAATTCAAGCATGTAAAGTTTTGATAATATTCTGTTGCACGTGTACGACGTTCGGAAAAATCCAAAAATTATCACTCCGAATAGGAGTTTTTTTTTTTTTACTGTCAGCGTTACTACACGCAAGGCATAAAATTTTATTGCAACTAAACAGACATATTCCAAAATCAATTCAATGACCGCGAAACCTTAAAAAGTCTTACGCACATAATAATTACAAAGAAATTCCTTGCTTTTACGGACATCCGTATAAACCAAAACAAAAATTAAATTTTGTAATTCCATAATTATCTGTGAATTTTTATGTTTAAATTATTTTTCCTTTAATATAATATTACTGATTCATCAAGTCCCGTGGGTAGAGCTGATTTAAACCTCCAAATATTGCGAGTTTCGGGGTCACGCTCACTTTCTTTTACATAACAGTTCAAATATAAATCCAAATAATGAAATCAATAATAGCCACGCGTACTCATAGGCAGTTGCCTCCATTGCCTTTAGGTTAATCCGGCGTTGTTGTGGGTGTCGGAACATACCGGGAAAATCACGTGGTTTCGACAGATGGCAAAATATACACCACTATGTCAGACTAAAATTACAGACCGGTATCCAACAACTTTTAATCCGAGATCATCAATGCATCGCCGATATAACTCCGTCTGAATTCTGAATGTCTATAATTCGAAAACTAGCTGGTGTTTAACGTCCTGATGCCATAATTAACCCGGCTACAGGCAGCTTTCTAATTATTATTTTTGTTTCGATCTACGCAGAATGAGCTCACGGTATCTTAGGGTCATGCAGTGGAATGCTTGGACTTGGATTTAATTTTATTACTTAAAGGATCCCATGCAGGAGGTAACACCCAACCATTTTCTCTATTGAAATTGGGATGTTTTTAAATATCAATAGTCTCGCGACATACTTGGCAAGAGTCTATGTTTCATTAGCAAGGATATGTGGTCTGTCAAATCTAATATAATGGTTGGGGTGGTTCAGAATATGATCACAGACTTCAGACTTCCTAAAGCGTCAATGTTAAATCCTTACATAATAGTTTAATCGTAATTTATCACATTACTTTTCAAGCATAATACTTTTAAACTTGACTTTTTTATTTGTCACAAATCCAGTACCTATCAATACCTATATTTCTTTGTTAGGCAAGAGGGAAGCAATGTCAAGGAACACTGTCCAAGACTATTGCAATAGCCTTAAAAATTAAAATCGATCCTTAAGGTCCAATTCGCTTAAAGATGTGTTATCTTACCGTATCTTAAAAATAATAAAATAAACACATGCAAAAATAGCAATTGTTTCAAAATTAGCATTAAAGCTTTTAATAACGACATCGTGAATGGCATATCAAGAATAAATACACATTCATTACACTTTCGCTCTCTTTCTTGTTCTTAATGGTAAAAGTTAGAAAATTGCATTTATTACAATAACGCAAAAGAAATTTTACACAGGTTTAACAAATCTAGTACAATTGGAAGTTTCCGAAAATGATTATTTAGAGGAGGTAAAAAGGAGCACGTTTACGCCACTTAAAAATTTGCGCGTATTGCATCTTTGTCACAATCCAAGTTTGAGATACATAAGTCACAATGCCTTCAGAAGTTTGAAAGAAAAATGGACTTTAAAAGAGGTAAGATACAACAGCATCTTGTACATTAATTAATTAAGTTCTTTTCGTAAATGAAAATGCGGCTGCTGTTATTGCACCGACTTTTTAAATGAAAATATAATAATAAATAATTATACTATCACAATAAAATTTGTCAAATAAAATGTACATATATATATATACCTCTTTAATGTTTCCACAATCAATTTCGTTTTTAGACTGTTTAATTGGCACATTTCTGCTAAATACATATTTGGATTAGGTAAAATACTTCTATTGACAAACAAGAATAAAAGAATATTGTCTGACAAATTAATTATAATTATTGCTTTTATAATTAAAATCAAGGTACTAACACAAATCTCTCGCTTTATGTTGTGATCACACAATATAATCATTATAATGTGTGTGCAATTTGTATTGCCCCACATTGGAATGCTTACATAACAGATTTATAACCAGGTCAGCTACTTAATCATTTTATGCTTATTTTGTTGTTGATGATTTGTTGCAAAATCTATCTCAAAACTAGGGCATTAATAAATTTGATTTTAATATTAACATAACACTACGTATAACTAGTAATATGTAAAATGTTTATAATAAAAAAATCTCTACAGGTATATTTAGATGATAACGATTTAAGTGAACTATCTACAGACTTAATGCCTTGGAATAAGGTAGAAATATTGGGAATGACAGGCAACAATTGGCTTTGTAACTGTGACCTGGTCAATATTGTTACAAAACAGGAGGCTGGAACAAAATTCAAACTGGGAGATACTCCATAGTGAGTAGACAGCCATTCATTTCTATTTTAAAATATTAATAAAGAGAATAGCTTACTATCCAAAGTATTAAAGAAGTAGTGTCCCAATATGAACTATCAAGAAAGCATAAAATCTTATTTTTTATATATTTAAGATTTGTGAAACAATTTTAATATTATCTTTTCATGTTCTAGTTGTGCTGCACCAATGAAATTTGCCGGAACTTACATAACAAACATAACATTGACTTTCTGTCCTATGTTTGAGACAAACTTTGCTAAAAAAAGTGGATTTTCTTTTTCTAATTTGAGGCCAAAACATATATTGTGGAGCATTTTTGGTGTTGCTGTCATAGTCTGCATTGGCATGTTGATAGGCCTGCTTGTGAACACAATGAAGGCTTTCTATGATAAAAAATTAAGAACCCAGCCAATTCGTTATATTAATCTACATACAGATTCAAACTATGCATAATAACAACATATGTTTATTTCTTCCTTTGATAAAAATTTTATATTACTCCAATATAGAATGAATAAGAAATAAAGTATTATATTTTTAGCATATAGCCATATTTTTTACTCACCTCCTTTGGACCAGAAAGTGAATTTGCATATTGCATAAACTGTTCTAACAGCCTTTCTGATTTGTGTGATAACTCTCTGAATGTGTGAAATTCATCTAATTTCTGTGCACAATTCCCACATACCACTTGTGGCAGTATATCTGATGGTGATACCTAAAACAACATTTATACTTTAATCACAGAATAGATAATAGTTGTTTTTGAATTGATAATTTTACAATATCCCAGTCATTGGGAGGCATGATGTGGCCAGTGACCTTTTGCAAGTATAATCATAGATAATGAGTCATAGTTTGGTAATCTTTTAATAAACAATATGAAAATATGCTCCTATTCTACTCTTGCTCATTATAAATGGATCATGAGTTTCAGATAAGTATAAGTACAGTCCCCCACATTAAAATTAGTATCTAAATTTAGACAATATTGATTCTGAAAATAGCAGTGTATGTGGTTAGCAGGAATATGCAGAGGTGCAGAGTGCAAGGAGCATTCGTTTTGTGTATGGAGGATACGTGTCGGTGGCGGGGGGCGGGCGGGCGGAACGTGTGAGGAGGCATAAGCAGAGCGCGATGATCTCTGAGCGCTCCTTTGTTATCAGCGGCGATTGATACAGCGACCGCCACCCGCCTCGCCTATCACTTCCACGAACGATATTAGTCATACGCTCGAGCACTCGACGCGTGGGCCGTAATATGATATCACAATGCGAAAATACCCAACACCCGCGAGAAAGTTAATGGCGCTTATCAGTATCCACAATCTCTTACGCTTAGACAAACTTTCACACGAGTAAACGGCATCTTTTAAGTGGTTAACGATAAAAAACAACATAATTTATTACCATTATTGATAAATATGTCATTATCATCTCAGAGAGACGTGATTTATCCTTATCACGGTCGAATATTGGAAGTTTAACATCACTGCAATTATCGCCACAGAATGATAAACAAAGGCGACACACTGAATGGAACTTCGGCGGCAAATTACACATATTTAGAAATCAAAATAGAGAAACGTGATCACAACGAAAGAAAACATTTAGAAATTAATGTTTTAACTAATACAAAAATTAAAGTCTTGTTGAAAATCTAACTCAGCATGCGATGGTGTAGAATACATCACATCGCGATTGTCAACCAAACGAGCAAGCTACACACACACACACACACACAGAAAGACCCCATTGTTTACGGTACGCTGATTAATGCGCGTGTGTGCCCATGTTTGTGGCGCTAGTGTTCATTTAGTTGACATAGGTACTGATAAAATGATAACATTGTCAAGTGATTTCTGCTATCAGCTAAGGCTATCAGTAATCTAAATATTCAGATTCAGATTTCAGATTTTGTACTAATAATGTGTAATAAAAACGTTAAGAATATTTCATCCGTCTAACTAGACACAAATAGGTAACGCCAAAGCAATATGCTCACAATGGACGCTGCTCTTAAATCATCTAATTAATTTTTTCGTTAAATAATGAACATAGGATGAATAGGAAATACTGTCCTCTCTTGGGTACAAATGCGAAAACGTCCAACTTAGTTTTACATAAATTAAATTGTATCATAAAATATTTAACAAAAGCAGATAGACCAATTTATAAAGGTGGTTCTACAAGTTAGAAGAAAATTCCTATAAAAATGAATAAGGTATGTACTAAAGTATTTCTTAGGTTTAAAAGTTGTAATCTCGAGAATGAAAATTAAAAATTGCCCGTATACAATACACAGGACGTGCATTTTGTATCGTTTCTATTACATGCATCGCTTTTGCCGTGCCGAGGTCGGTAAACCATTAGTCATGACGAAAAGTGCTTGCAATTTAAGAGCATTTAATTTAATTGATAATAGATTTTTAATTTCATTCGTAAATTCTTATTCACTTTTTCTATAATTATGTTCACGAGGACTAACAAGTATTTCATTGAATTTAAATAAGGACGCTGTAATGGCAATCTTTGGGGGAGGCCTATGTTCAGCAGTGCACTTGTGATAGGCTGAAATGATTATGATGATTATGAAGGTCGCAGTATATATATACAAGCGGCTCTCTTCGGATTCGCCCGTACACACATTCTGATTCACTAATAAAAAGTGTCCTCTATCCTTTTTCATGGTAATAATATGATTCTACAAAGTTTATATCCATTTAGTCCACTAATGATTGAACGACAACTACTCATACTTTCACATTTTCTATGTGTTATATTAAGTAGGATAAAACATAACCAATAGGTTTCCTGAATCATAGATTATAAGTTAAATCAGTTAAAACAAAGAAGTTATACAAATTTTAATCGTGTGTGTAATCTTTCCATGTGTAATATTAATTATTATAATTTTTTCATAGTACTTTGTTACTACTACCATACAATTCTACTATAAAATTTCACAACACTAAAAGTTGACTGGTAGATAATGTCTATAGGCATAACGCCCACCTTTCGTGTCCTTCTATATAAAGGAAAAGCAGTAAAGATTTAAAAAAACTCAAACGACTGACACGCAGCTTCTTGTATTCTGATGTAAGAGCAGAGAGAGGCGTAACAGTAGTAGTCTTTGATATTACGATCCTCAACCTGACATGCAATATTTGTTAATTTTTATAATGTCATTTTCCATTATACAATCTCTTTGTGTTAAATTGTATTTTGTTTTTTTTTGTTTTGGTATGCAATAAAGCGTGTGCTATTTATCTTCTATCAAGAGTGGTGATTTGTTCATGCTACTAATACATGCATGCATTAGTAGCATGAACAAATCGATGCATATTACAAATTCACAATTGTGCTCTCCGTTAGAAAGTACTTTATTTTTTACCTTAATTTTGAGTTAAATTTGAAGACTGGCGGCACTGGCATTGAACTCCTCGTACGGCGACACAGCCAGCGTGTGGCCATTTATAAAATACCAATTACCCACAGACGTATTAATTTAAACTTAACTAAACCTGTAACAATGTTAATACACATACATTATACAAAATGTGGTGCATTCCACAGTAGTCATAACAAATATCAGTCCATGTCTTTCCGACATATATGTACTTTGGTGTGACGGTAGAACCAGTATGACATTTGTTATTTCCAAGGTACGAAAATTCTTGTTCAGGCGTCACCTAGACGTGGCTCGTATTTAATTCCCAGCTTTTTACCAGCTTCCTGCAAAAGCGTATGATATTGATAATGCCGACGAGAATTTCGGGTGCATCGGCTGTGACTGTAAACAAAAACCTGTTTATTTGGTTTATAAGATTGTAGTTTTGACATGTGATTTAATAAAAACTCCCTGGAATGTTATTATAGTATGTGGCGCCAAAATAAATCTAAACACGGCCGAACGTAATGTACTCATGTAAGTTATATGTATAGTAACGTAATACTTTTACGTTTATGTTATGTAATAATAATAATAACGTTTGTAAAGTAGGCCTGTATTTAATTTAATAATGAAGATCGCATTTATCAAATGTAATCAATATCATTATACTCTTCATGATACCGTCGCCAATAATAGCAAGCATTCTCTCGCCAGCTATTTTTATTTGTCGATGACTAATTCATGGCAAAATATTTTTTAAGGATTTACCCAGCTCCAATGCAAGTTGTGGCCTTCACATGTCTTAATATTTATGATGTTTTACTTCACTGCTGAGCTGGTGCACTTAAAATTGCAATATAATATGTTAGGGGCTAGCACCTAAGATCACGAAGTGACTCAAAGAACGCGTGATATCAAATTTGAAGAAGGCGTTCTGTCCCTAGCACAGCTAAATACTGAGCCATTAAATGTACTTAAAGTTAAAACATCTCTTCAACACTTAATTAGTTGTATAGTTTATTTATCGTTAAAATTAAATTGCATATTTACATGACCTCAATACCTTCGTTTCAAAAAAAAAATATGTTTAGATAACATCGACATATAATTTATCGATAAGTCAAGTTTTATAGCTCCGCCTCAACACTATTCCCAAATCAAACCGGTATAAGTATATATAGCTTAAATTTTTTTTTATATATTCATATCCTCTACTTATTCACTCAAAGGTTCAAGCGTTGTCATGGAGATATTTTATTGTACCTAATTGGGAATTAATAGTAATTAAGTAAGATATTTTATCATCTCAAGATTATTGCGATGGTAGGTAGGTAGTCCTAAGGGAAAAATAATATTATTTCATGGCAACACTGCGTAATGGAATTGGAAAATGTAATTGTCAAATTAGACATTGTCCATTGACATAATTATAATACAATTACTTATTTAGAATCGCACTTTAACAAGAAGTATTGCATAGTAGTTATACAAAGAAATATAATTTTTGCCCATTACATTCCCAATGGACGAATTGGTTAATTATCTTCTCTTAATTTTGGTTATTTTGCCTGTGCTGTTGTTTATTAATTTGTGGGCAGGCATAGGATGGGAGTTGTTTGTTAACAATTAAAGTGAAATTATTTGCTTAAGTTACTAAACGCTTGCCTACTCAGAATAATATTACCATTTAATAGAGAATACATTTATGGTGATTTGGAGGACGAGTATGTGTTCGTATACCTTGAATTTATTTAAATAGTGTTTGGATGATGATTCTTGACATAGATGTACGAAAATCGCAACATACTTAGCCATCATATATTACAAAATGCAACAATTCTTTTAAAATATATGAGATGACGAAATGAGTGCATTAACTATATAGCTGTAAGAAGGTAATGACTAGTAATTCATGTGTGTGTGACACTCAAGTAAACACAAAGTTTAAAGAAAAGTTAAACTTATTCGTTGGGTGTTAACTAAGGCCATTACTTATCGGAGGTATTTACAATTGGTGTTTAGTTTGTACAATTTTTAGACATATTTTCTAAGATCATGTTAGAAGTTAATGTATGAAATTGCCATTATATATGGAAAAAGCCAAACACATTTTTTTCTAAGAAAATATTTATTTATTGAATCTAAGTATTTACCTTCTAAATCTACTAATTTCCGCCATCTCTAGGGAAGATCATTCATGCCTTTGCAATATACCAAGTACCAAAAATTCTTTATAACCGTATCCAACTATGTATTTATTTATCATAATGAAATATTTCTTAGCCGACTATAATTAGTCCACTGCATGATATAGACTCTTGCTATATTCGCCCCGCATGGCAAGCGGATTGCCGATCGCAGTACCAGACACCATTAATCTGCACAGCAGAACTCAATGAAAACTTTATCGCGCACACATTTCTAAATAAATGAGATATATAAAATTTTTGGTTGTTGTCAGAGAGAGAAAAGGTATTTATTTATTTTATGTTGGACAATGTAGTGAAGAGTGTAACATACAAATTTAAAACATTTCTCTTTCTCTTGGTATCAAATAATAATCTCCGCTGGGTGATAGAAATCAAGAACAACTTAACACCGAACATTCAAATATTTAACTTAATACTTATACTAAACGTCAAACTGAACAATGTTCCCTGGCTGCTTTACCTAAATTCCTATCACACTATTGTCGTCAATCAAGTTAAACTAAAACATTACCTCGAACCTTCAATTTTCAATTCAATCAAAATTTGAGCCTCCAAAAATGTATGTAAAATTTATAGTATCAAGAGCGGAGTTTACAGCTTTGTTGTTCCCTCCAGGCACATAAAAATATTAACTTTAAAATGAATGCAATTTTCATGGAGAACAAAATGGTCCTAAACACCAATCAGTTAAATATTCGGCAGATTAGTTTTTTTAGAAAATCAGTTTTGGCACACTTGTAAAGTTGGCGACAGTGTACTTACGCGGGATTGAAGTACATTAGTTACGCGGCATGGGACTATCTATGACGATGCGGTATATATATAAATACTATTTATTTTTCGTAAACTACACAGGAAAAACTAAAAAAGTTTACTGGGAAGGTACAAAATTAACTAATTTCACCGCTTAATGGAAAGTGAAGGCAAAATTTTAAAGGTACACGGTTACTTTGGTGAAACAGTTACGTATACTCTGCTACTTGTGCCCTAACTGGGAATATGAGGTTCTCTTCAATATCATCATTGGGATGGTTGGAATAGCAATAGCTGCGGTCGATTACATCGCTTCAATACTGTCGTTGTCTGTTGTCTACCTCTGGTTTGAAATTTGTCATAGTTCGTGAACGACTTAGGTCAAAAGAGCGCTCGTACAGACGAACTATCCGAATTAGTTAATCTTGATCCTGCTCCTGGTTCTTTATTATATAGGTATTTTTAATAAAGAAAAATATCCATATTTTGTACTTACCCGGCGGACGCCGGAATATAAAATTAGTAATTTTGTGTTTTTAATTTTCTTTACATACATACGTAATTTTATTTGCCAAATAAATTACATGTGCCTTTGTTTTCGTATTATTTAATCTGTTTGTTAACGAATACCAGCAATGCTATTGTTAAGAGCCACACTAGGCTTTGAACTGTTTGTGTACACTCGAAGGGTTGATAAATAAAACCACAACTGTATACTGGTCTAAGCTGGTATATTTGAACATATTAACTCAACATTCTTATTACCTTTATAAAAGGCAAACCATATCGCGTACTAAATATGTCCAGCGCCATCTAGTTTGTTGTAGAAATTTACATAAAATTATAAAAGCAGTTTGAAGTATACATTACTAATATGCGTCTTTAACATACCGCCCACCAAGGACATTACTGACGGAATGTCCTTCTGGAGTTGTACAAACCTTAATGTTAGCATATGCCCTTAGCGATCAACACAGGATCTGGTCTTAACAAAAACAACTACTTCCTATAAATCTATAATTAAATTATAATTACACCAAATTACTGGTAGAGATAAATATAATTTTAAAATTAATACTAAAATGTAAACAAACTTCAGGCTTCAAAAACTTAAATATTTCTATTGGTAACATCAAATTAAATAAAATTTCCTCGTGAAACAAAATGAATAATTCAATGCTCTGCCACTGGTAAAATACACAACTTTGATGTTGGTCTTTTAAGAATAGATGACTTGGTGCGCAATGTGACCACACGGGTGATATTATCGTTTCCAGGGTGTTTTCTACTACGCGACCTAGCATCCAACGACTTGGCGGCAAATCGTCTTCCTTAATTAGGACAATGTCTCCCACCTTCGGTTCTGGAACGCGGGAGGACCATTTGTATCTGTTCATAAGATTCGACAAATATTCTTGGGACCAGCGTCTCCAAAACGATTGCAACACCGTTGAACAAATTGCCACCTTGTCAAGCAATTTACATTTGAACTCTCGTAGTTGTAGGCGGAAACATTTACTAACGGTTCTCCGATAAGAAAATGTCCCGGTGTTAAAGGTAATGGTTCACCAGGATCAGTAACATTAAGAACACTCATTGGGCGCGAGTTCAAACAAGCTTCCACTTGATTAAGAAGCGTGGTCATTTCCTCGTACGTGAGCGTAGCTTCGCCAATGACTCGCTTTAGGTGAAACTTCGTGGATTTCACCCCGGCTTCCCAAAGTCCTCCAAAATTGGGACTGTGAGGGGGAATAAAATACCACTCGGTACCGTTTGCTTCCAAGTGTTCAGCTAGGGAAGACTTAATGGCTAAAACCATGCAGCTCCTGCTTATCATGTAATCTTGTACCAAGCCATCGAGGGATTCGAATCTTGGTAAGTAGTATAAGTTCTGCACGGTAAGTACTCCACTCCTTTACTAATTCTTTTGATATTTGAACATCCCAACCCACACCTGCAAGCCATAATTTTTGGATGAAGACCTTAGCCAAGACCACACTAGGTGCTAACCAACCTAAAGGGTCGAACAATCGAGCTATATCTGATATTATTGACCTTTTAGTTACAGGTGCAGTCATAGGCGGCGGCAGATTCACCGAATACTGGAAGGTGTCTTCGGTTCGATTCCAGGTAAGTCCTAGAATTTTATAGTACTATCTAGTTTGATTTCTGTTTCTTCCTCTTCGTCTAATTTTTGCTTGATTGTATGCTTTGTTTTCCCTTTTGTTCTGAAAATTCTTTCCTTTCAGTTAACCCTATCCTCTCCAATATTTCCTTATTATTACTATTCCATTTATGTAATGTAAATCCACCTTTTGCCAATAGTTCTTTCATTTGTTTGTACGTTTCTATTCCTTCCTCCACACTATCACATCCCGTCATTAAGTCGTCCATATAGAAACAACTTAAGACCTTATCCGCAGCAAGAGGAAAATTCTCACCTTCATCATATGCGACTTGATGTAGTGTTCTGACCGCTTGATATGGTGCAGAAGCTGTTCCAAACGTTACTGTTGTTAGCTCGTAATCCTTGATTTCTTTATCAGGTCTGTCGCGCCAAAGAATTCGTTGAAACGTTGTATCTTCATCAGCAATTTTAATTTGACGATACATTTTAATTATATCAGCCGTCAGTCCTATGGAATATACTCTCCATCTTAACACCGTATGCCTAAGATCAGCCTGCAAGGTTGGTCCGATCATCAGCGTCTCATTCAATGACACTCCTTTGCTGTTCTTCTCAGACGCATTGAACACAACACGCACCTTTGTTGTAGATTTATCGCTCCTTATAACGGCGTGATGTGGTAGATAGACGGCTTCTTCCTTCATACTATCATTTTTCATAACCTGACACATATGTCCTAACTGTAGATATTCGTTTATTACTTCAGTATATTTTTCCTTTAACTCTTTTTTCTTTTGTAACCTTCTTTCCAATGCTTTAAATCTTATTTCAGCTATAGTACGTGAGTTTCCTGCCTTACAAGGAGGATCTATTTCTCGAAATGGTAACTTGACTATGTACTTACCACTGCTATCTCTTTTAGTAGTCGTACTATAGAACTCTTCACATCTTTTCTCTTCTGGTGTTAGTAACTTCCTTGAACTAGTTTGCTCTTCTATTTCCCAAAATTTCTTTAAAATATCATCATCGTTCATCTGTACATACATTGTTGTTATATTATTTGACCTCTCCCCACTTCTAGGATCAACAGCTCCCGAAAGGATCCAACCAAAGAAAGTGTTCTGTGCAATCAAAGTCCCAGAAGGACTCCTTACTATTCCTTCCTGAATTATGATACTGTAAGCGTCGGCGCCCAATAGAACATCTATCTTATTGTGTAAGTTGAATTCTGGATCAGCTAGACATTTTCCGTGAATACCTATCCAATCGAAGTAATCTGTACTTATGCTCCGCTCCGGTAAGTATGAAGTTATGTTACCTAGCACGTAGGCATTAACTTTCAATTTAAACTCAGGATTGAACCGTGACTGAACTGTCAGGTGTACCATGTATTTCACAATGGTTGAACTATTATTTCCTAGCCCCGATACGAGTCCTTGAATTGGAATTTTCTTTAGACTGAGAAATTGAACTGTGGCCTCCGTTATAAAACAGGCCTGTGAACCTTGGTCAAGCAAGGCTCTGACGGACTGATATTGTCCTGTATTCGACTCAGCTTTTATTAGTGCCGTAGCTAATAAAACCTGCCTAGGTTTAGATACCTTCCTGTAGATAAGCATGAAAATATCGGATTAGTACTCATTGAAGCACCAGTACTATCCCCAGCAGGCTTTGCTGAAATGTCTTGTCCCTATTTCCAGACTCTCCTGTAGGATGCAGCAGGGAATGGTGGCGCTTTTGACAAAGTCTACAACTGGAAATCTTCTTGCAGTTATATACTAAATGATTACTACCCAAACAATTAAAACACAGTTTGTTTTTGCCACAAACTCACGTCGGTCTTCGCAAGATTGTTTCGCAAATATCTTGCAGAAGCAGAGTTTGTGCGCTTCTGGGCAGTATTCGCATCTTATATTTGATGAACTCGTAGTCAACATTGCACGTGGTTTAAAACAGGTGAACTATTATTACGATTATTGATGTGATGAACTATAACCTTTTGGGCTCTACACACTCTAACGCTCGGAATCGGTTTTCGATAAATACCTTGAATTGTGTAAAGGTTGGCAAATCGTTGATTGAATCGTTATTACAGACGCTCAACTCCCATTGTTTTCGAGTTTCGTTATCTAATTTGAACGTCGCGATATGAATAATAATAACGTCCCATGTACTCACATCAATATTTAAATTTTTAAGCGCATGTAAGCAATCGCAAGTCGTATCAATAAGTTCTTTTAATGCCGCAGCTGATTCTACATGGATACGTTTTGACCGAACAACTTCTGAAAAATACAATTACTAAGATACTTTTTGTTGCTGTATCGTTTTTCTAACAGTGTCCAGCATTGACTATAGTTAGCGTCAGTTATAGGTGTGTGCCTTATTAATAGTTCGGCTTCACCAGTAAGTTGGCTTTTCAGATAATGCAACTTTTGCACATTATCTAATGCCTCATTTTGTGAACTAAGGATGTAAAGAGATCATGGAAGGTCGTCCATTCGGAATATTTTCCAGAGAACGTAGGAATGGATATCTTAGGCAATTTGACAAGAGAACTGGATGGTTTCGATTGACCACTAAATGTGTCACTACTATGTTCCACTAACTCTTTTACTACACTAAACTTATTGAGTGTTGATTTCATTAAACTTTTATATGCAATATACGTATCTTCTGTACTATCATAAATATCAACTACATTTTGATCGATATCTTCTAAAGCGAAACGCTCATAAAGCTTACAATTGGTATCTGAAAATAATGCCCAATCCTTTTCTAATAACTCCTGTTTAGTTTCTATGTATTCTCTGGTTAATCTATCTTTAGGACTCTTTTTGAAATTAATTAATCCCTTGTTTATTACATTTTGTAGGTTTTTTTAAAACATTAATTAATCCCTCCATATTTTGCAGTCCAATAGACAAAGTATAAAAAATAGAAAATTAACAAAAAACCTTCAAAATCAAAATTGATCTTAACCTCTCTAAAACTTCATAAAAACATTAGTTTGTATCTAAGAATTACAAGTACAAAGTAATGATCGCAAATTTTCTAAGTCATAGGAAATTCTATAAAATTTTACAAGTGTTTATACATATAAAATCTGGTGGAAATCGGGCGTAGGTTCCCCGTTCCGTCGTTTTATTTGAAATTATTCTAAGTCCCTAATTTATAATAAGCACAATAATTGACTAAAATTTTCTAAGTTAAAATCTAGATGTTGACAATGTTATTTTTCTTGATATTGATACACATAATAGCATAAATGTACTCACGTCTCCACTTCACTCACACCATAAGATACAAGTGGCGCTCTCTGTAGGAGCTTTGTTGAACTGGCACCGTTGTTGCTGCAGGCACGTCCGTCCGTCCCGTCCGTCCGTCCGTCTGTAGCCGTCACGGTCGCGGGGCCCGTGTACTCTTACTGCAGCGATCCACTGCGAGTACCAGGTGAGCGGTCCAAATGTTGACACCGCTGATCTCCAATGTCCTTAATCCGGCTCGAAGGACCAATGTTAAGAGCCACACTAGGCTTTGAACTGTTTGTGTACACTCGAAGGGTTGATAAATAAAACCACAACTGTATACTGGTCTAAGCTGGTATATTTGAACATATTAACTCAACATTCTTATTACCTTTATAAAAGGCAAACCATATCGCGTACTAAATATGTCCAGCGCCATCTAGTTTGTTGTAGAAATTTACATAAAATTATAAAAGCAGTTTGAAGTATACATTACTAATATGCGTCTTTAACAGCTATTAAGATTAGATATTCCAGTTAATCATTCCAACTAAGCCTAAAAGCTTGTATTTGGAGTTATTGGCTCAATCCTGCGATGTCATGTTTCGCAGTCCGCACTCTAGCTACCATTAGGCTATTAGCGCTTATCTAAATTAAGCCAAAAATACCTAAAATATTTTAAGTATACAGAATAGCTAGGGCAGATAAAAATAATTTTTGAGTTAATTGTTAAATTGCTGATAATTTAGTTCACAAGTTTTCGAATCAATATTTTTTATTATTTCTCAGACAAGTCGATTGTCTCACAATGTTTACCTTCACCGCCGACTATATCGCAATTAAGTGCTACAAATTTAGCACTTAAAGGGCCATTAACAATTTTAGTAGTGCCGGCACAAGGGGTCGAACCCAGGTCATACGTGTAATTAAAGTGAGTGCCCTGACCACCAGGCTACCATGTCTCTTTATATTTTTATATATACTTCAAGTTCTAACTTTATTGAATAGTTGAATATTTTTATTTCAATTAAAAAAATATATTATTGTATTTGTCCTTTACACATATCATTGTGAATTTAAAGTGGAAAGTAAACCTTTTTTTTATTTTAGAACTAGCGATCTAGTTCACCATAGAACTACGAACTAAATTGAGCAGATACAATGCCTAAGACTATTTAAAATATCATCGCCTATAAAGCCTAAGATTATTTTGTTTGAAAAGATTATTTTTTCTTTACTAAGCTGTAAAATATGTACTGCTGTACATGCCTCTGACATAGAGAGGATTTGCAGTTTGAACAAAATAAATAAAATAAAAATGAAATAAATAACAAATTAATAAAACAATAAATAATTTATTTTCTTATAAGTATTTTGAATGTAATGCAATTTACATTTTAAAACCGCTAATGTCCGTGTATAATAATATTTAGGTATCAATGCAAAAAAGGAAAAAAAGCATGCTTTCAGTATCAGTAATTTACAATTACTCATTATTACAAAATAATAATATAGTATATTTGTAAATTAAAAGTAATTTTGTATAACATGAAAAATGTTCGAATCAAAAGTATTATCTCTGGTATGTTCTATAGTGTTGATAAAATACTCTTGTGTTCTTTTTTTACATTGAATTAACCTCCAAGCTTGTTGACGATAATACATATAATTTTAGTAATCTTCATGAAACTACTCTTGAAGCTAGACAAACAATACTATTAAAGTAGCAAAATCAATTATATTATGCTATTTGGTTGCGTTAATAAAACCACTTTTTGATTTTTTTACAACTATGCACATTCAAAACTTGGTATTTATTCAAAATAAGTCTTTGAAACCTTATACAAATTCTCTAAACAAAAATTACCAAGCTATATGTGAAGTCATAGAGTCATACGAATAGAATTTATTTTGTTGGAACACGTCATGGCATAAGTGAATTTAATTTTTTTTATCTTTCTGAACTTTTAGTTCCAGATCTCTGTCAAATTTTATTTAAATCGTTTAGTGTTTGACAAACATTCATACAATTTTAACATTTTTCTTATTAATGGGATGTCTATCTTCGTTCTATTTATCTTTGGTAATTTTAAATCACTATTTATTACAAGTTTTTAAACGATAACTACAGTACGCTAAACAACGCGACAAGGCGCCAAGGCCTGCTATATGTATATTTAATAATATTACGATATTACTACTATTACGTACCTGCTACACTAAAATTGTTAATTTACAATTTTAATTTGCCACGTGCTCGGCGGTAAAGTTACAAAATTCCTCACGGAAACCGGCATGTCTGAAAAATAACCCAACTCGCACTGGAGCAGCGAGGCTGACCTTTTCCAATTGCAAAGCCCTCACAAATATTGAATGAAGTCTTATGCCCAGCTGTGGGACATTTACAGGCTGTTAGTTTTTACTATTCTTACATCTATTAAAAGTGATTCCATCACTCTTGTTATGTTTTCTGAACAGTTGTTCAAATTTATAGTGTTTGTTATGAGAACCGAGTTAATATTTATATCTAAAAGTACTTGTAATTTGTATTACTGTTAATCATATTTTGAAATGTAGTTGCTAAATTTGGTGAACGCAAAAATTCATCAGTATATTCTAACTGCTGCGATTGCAAACCGCAGTGAAAGTGCTAATGCTAAGGCACATGCACGCTAATTTTCGGCAAATCGGGTGTTCCGGTCGCCCGCGTTCACGCTCTGGGACATTGTGGGAGTGGATTGAAATTAAACGAACTGAAATTATAATCCACTCCACTTATCTAAGTTCTATTGTTGTGTTTAGTTTCGTGTTTGTAAAGTGTGATTGCAAAAATTAACAAATAAATACGCGCAATGGGTACGAATACGCAAAATTTAAAGTGCTAATTAATTTAATGAAAGATAGTAATAATTTCATAATATTGGTAATTATATATCTTACTTTGTTTTGGCCATACTCCAATCCGTCAATATCAGGAGTCATTATTGTTGTGATATTAATGTTGCAAAATATATACTTATTTGACTTCCATGACTATTATATATCATACTGAGCTGATATTCAAAATAAGAAAATAGAGAATTACGGACATTTAATTGTCATTAAGTTAAAATAGTAACTTTAAACTGATCGATATTGTTGGTACCATAACTGTTAAGTATTGCAATGTGAGGTATCGAGTGACTTCTTGACAACGATCAACAAGTTTATAGTGTTCAGAACAAATCCTAGAATGTTTTATGTTATCTGTTATTTCGGGGAAAATAATGGTTTCCAATATTTCGTCACATAAACAGACAACACTGCTGCATTACTATTCTTGATAAAAAATGTAAAAATTTACACAATTCGCGAAAAAAAATACAATTAATTCCATTGACAGATTCTCAACAAAAGTTTACCTAGTACTGAGAAGGCGCTTCTAGCGGAATAAAAACGCAATTCCCTATACCACGCGCTCTGGCAATCGGTTTCTTGTAGTATAATATGAGGTTTCAATATTGTAAGTAAAATAGGTTGTCTTTTAAAATCTTTGTACAGATTTCAACACTTTAGTATAATAATTATATTAAAAAAATATATTATTAATACCTTATTTTTGATAATTATTTCAGATAAACTTTGTTTTAAGCATGTAGGTCAACAAAATCATCTAAAGTAAACATGGATTTATTTAAAGTACATCAACATATTTCAATTTAGTTCTGAGGAACAAACATAATTTAAATCTCACTAGATAACAACAACTCCTCCATTCCCATATGCCCTCGGTGCGTCCAAACTCTGTATCTTGCAATATCCTTACGGGTAACCATGCCAACGACCTAAAACAAAGACCAATATATAGCCAAAGGAATCGTCAATTTAAAAAATTACAAATACGTTCTTATAACATTTTTGGTGCACGAAACTCAGTGCGCATAGAAACGTAATTTACTAGGCTGTGTGCATTGCCTCACCCCACGAGTTTGCTTCGCGAAACAAGCTGCTGCTCACGACTGTCTAGAATTGTTCTTCAAAAAGTACAGCTGTGCAGCTGTCGTTTTCCGATACAATACATTGAGTTTTTTAAAGATCCAAAGCATTGACTCGCGCTGCGTGTAAAGGTACCAAGAACTAATTTCTGACAAATGAATTAAAACAAAGTTATAGAGAAACAACCAAATCTTCAACCCCTATTATACCACCTATAGGAGTGAAATATTTTCTTAAAATTTAAATGGAATCACCCTCGGGGTATAGCCTAATATGAACTAATATAAAGTTTTTCTGGTGTTTAATATAATTGTTTTATACATTAGTATTAATTTAATAGTTTCTAATTTAATTAAGTTATTTTCGTGATAATAACGAAAAGTATGAAGGTAACATATATAGATATACTTTATTTACACTCGCTAAATATTAATAATAATTACTTTAATTGCAGCAGATATTAACTCAGTATCACTGAAGAAAATGAAAACCTAGTCGGATGATGCCCATGATGCCATGAAAATATGAGAGGTAGTGAATAATAATGAGTATGTCTTTTTTAATTATAATTATGTACATATAAAACATTTTTGTCACCTAAAGTAAATATAAGCGATTGTCTGTCTATTTTTAAACAAGTCACAAATACATAATGTAAAATATTCGGATCTTTGTTAGTAGCTAGAATCAACAATAAAACGCCAAAAATTTTTTTTTTTCTACATAATTTTCCTTCAACTTGTATAATATACAAATATACCATACAGTTCACTCGAATTGTTCCTTCCGAAAACAATAAAATACGGCTATAAGGCGTCGTTGTCGTTAAACTTTGTTTCATATACTTGTTGCTTTAATTTTGGGAACAAATTAGCTTAGCCATATTCAGCTGTCTGCTGAATATGGCGGAAGATCTATAATTTCGAAATCAGCCTAGCGGATTGCTGTGTCATTGCACAGTCGGAGTGATGAAACAACACGCCTAACATTCACGGCTTTTTCCCTTCACAATCCCAGAATACAAACGACATGAAAATTGCCTGCGGTCGGAACACGAATTTTTATTTACACCTACATGAAACTCGGCGACATTGCATGCGCGGGCTCGTAATGTGCACGACGCACTGTCGCCGCGGTCATATTTTAGCGGTATTAGTAAAGCGCAGGCGGATACGCGGTTATTTTTTTTACTTTATATTTTTTTTTACATTTAGTTCTGTGTGGTAGCGTTAAACTGCCACTTCTTTCCTTTCCAGGGGGGACTCGATTCGACGACTAGTAAAATGTTCTTCTTAAAAAATTTATACGTCTCAATACGCCAATATGACATATGATCAAAAATGTAAGTTGAAGGAGTCTGCTGCAGATTGTTTTTAAATCTCTTAATGGAAGCAAATAATCAGTTCAAATAGGATGAAATACCGAAATAAATGAATTTATTATCCAATGCCTTTGCTGTGATTCAACTGTAGGTAGATAGGATAAAATCAAACTATAAGCTACGTACTTCGTTGACGTCGTTCACGATCGGGAGGTGCCTTAGTCCAAGAGCTCGGAACAATTTGAATAAACGAGGTAAAGAGGCGCGGTGCGGCAACGTGTATGGAGACGGGTTCATGAATGGTCGTAGATCAATTGTGCAGGATCGCTCCCACTCCTCTATGTGTAGCTGCAGAGATGAGACGGATTAGGGTCAACGCATTTTATTAAATGGAAAATAAATTTTAAATTGTTTATTAAAGGGTTTTGGTGTAAGGGAGTGCTTACCTCGTCTATTGAAGGATAACGTGGATATTCCTTTCGGAACATGTTGATATCGACGTTCAAATTCGACCACGATGTGTTGGCGTTTTCGTTGTATATTTTGTTTTGAAGTAGTACTATCAATTGCGACCGCAGTATCATGCCCCTAAGACGTTTGTATGTGGTCACCTCGACCTTTGAATGCAACATTAGTTTATATGAATAAAAAGTGTTCAAACCATTCGTGTTACAATGTTTAATGAAATAAATATATTTTAATTAATATGCTCCTACATCGGTCATCGGTGTTAACAAAACTGCAGTATGACAATCAGGACATATAAAGCGGAATTAGAAGAAAAAATTAATAGTAAAAAATAAAAACTTTTCATTTGTAATTTAATAATTTCGCTTCATAGACAGTTAAAACAAATAAGTAACAATTTCGACGGGGAAGCCGTTGTATGAGACGAGTCGCAGAAGCTCGAGCACGTGGCCCGCGTTCTCGAATGTGTATACTCACGTCGTCAGAGAGCGGAGGGTCCACGACGGGGAAGCCGTTGTATGAGACGAGTCGCAGCAGCTCGAGCACGTGGCCCACGTTCTCGACGGTGCGCAACGTGAACACCGGGTGCGACATCACCTCGGACGCGTACACGGTGTGCGTGAGAGGCGGCGGCTCCCAGCCCAGCAGCGGCACGCCTGCCAGCTGGATGTGAATGTCGTAGATACCCTACACGAATGCTTATCCTTTTAATGTGTTTAATAATATAATAAAAAGAAGTAAAAGTACATCTTTAAATATTAAATAGTATAAAACAAAGTCTTAATTCGCGTTAGTCTGTATATTTAGCTTATTTTGTATAAAGTTCAAAGTAGATTTCATAGCGGTTTTATCATCATCATTAATTAGAACATTTAATAAGACATATTCGCATTTAGTTTATATATTACACATCTGACTGTGCTCCATAGGTAAAGCGCACGGGCGCAGCGGTGTGAGGGGGCGCCGGCCTCGGCACTTTCAATGAATCTACTTACTGGAAGGTGCTAAATTATGATAGCACGCGGGCGCTACATGGGCTAGGGACGCCTTTGCTCACGACCGTAACCCATGCTATGGGATGGATAAAGTTTTATTCAGTTATTTTCGTAATGCATGTCGCCATCTTAGAAATAATGGTGTTGTTATAAATGAATATTACATATACATTTTAAAGTTTTAGCAGCAACTTCTATGCTAACTGCATTAAAGTAACTAGGTTTTATGACGTAACAATAATATTATACAGTTAAAAAAACTGAACAACTAGAAACCGTTGGAATTTTTGTATGAATCATTTGCAGATCCCTCACGAAATATAATAAATGGTATAAATATATTAAATAAACAACCACGACATAGGTACGGGATTCAAACCGGCAACGAAAACAGGGTAAAGATAAATTCTGCAGCCGATATACGAAGTGCGAAGAAAGGAGTGTTGGTAGTGCGTTGGACCCCTCTCTCTATCCTTTGAGCCAGACGGGGTCGCCGATGCGGCTGAAGTGAAGCGGTGGAAAAGCTGAGCGGCGGCGTCACAAAGTGGTTTTATTAGGTAAAAATCCCACAAAATTCATGTGTAAGGCATTTTTCCACAAATAAAAAGGTCGGTTCGGCCTTACAAGGTTGTTTTGGTCAACTGTTACATTTATTTGTACATACCTCATTAAAGAAGTCACCAGTCCACTTAGCGACTACCAGAGTTACTATGATAGGCAGAGCGTTTGAAATCTGCCCTGTGGTTTCTATTATGATGACTGTTAGCGATATAGTCATGCGCACTACACCTCCTAATTGCGCCGCAGCCCCGACCAGCGCGTATTTTGCTGGGTTTATAGTCTGGGAAAATAATATTTATATAAAAATTTTAACTTACATTTAAGCAATATATGTCATCTTTGTCACTTGCTTTCTTTCTTTTGAGCTATGGGTATTGTTTTACGATACATAACTTTAATTTCAAATCACTTACATTAGAAGGCAGCATGTATTGGATTAAAATCGCCAACAGTCTTCCCCAAGCGGCTCCCGTCAACAGATTGGGTATGAAGAGGCCACTAGACACGGCCAAGCCGAACGTCCACGTGGACAGCAGGAAGTAGCACACTATGAACACGAGGAGGGACCACGGTTTGTACGAGCCTATCGGGTCGTGCAAGAACGAGCGCACCGAAGCCTCGGGCGTTTGGAACCAGATCGCTGCAAACGCATTGTATTCACCGTCTGCGCAGAATAGCTGGAATAGAATACATAATCATGTAATAGTTCATATTAAAATGTGTTAAGCGATTTCCTCCTAATTTTCACATGGAACCAAAAAAGTGTATCGCCTACACATAAATGTTCAGGTTGTTGGATTTATTATTTGTATATTTATATATTTGTTGGATTGGTATGCCCACAATATAGAACAGAATCTAGAGGGGTAATTTTTTCTATATTTTATTATAATAAAACTGTTCCCAGACCAAATCTGTACATTGATTAAGTTTTCAAAGACTCGTTACTAATCAATAGTCATATCGTAAGATTAAAGTAAACATTGACAGTAAAGAGAAAAACCTAACCTGTTTAAGTTTGAGGAAAAGTTATTTAAATCACTAATTATCGTCAACGTTTCACCCAGTCTGAAAAGCGTTAAACTGCTGGGAGTCAGCACCATGCACAGTCTCGATCATCCGATACTTTCTCACAGTATGAGGTGTGTTTGGAAGCTGCTATAAAATATTAGGAGAAGTCAAGACCAATCTGATACTTTGACTTCTGAGAACGAGAGGATTTCCGGAATCCGATACACGCAGGACAAGAACTGCGAGAACCTCGCTTGAGTGTAGAGCACCTTCTTCAATAATTATATAGAATTTTGATCTATTGAAGACTCTTCTGAAGAATTAATGGAAATTCAAGAGTACAGCGTATTTAAACTACAGCGGCCGTGGATTGATAAAAATAGAAGCAAATTTACACTCATTTACATATAAATTATGATTATTTTGGTGGTATCAGAGAAATTAATGAAACCATTGTAAAGCTTTAAAACGAGAAAAGGAGTCTAACAACCTAAGTTGCTTAGATGGCAAGAATCGTTAAAAAATCTGGAGGTTTTTGAAGCAGGGAACACACGCTCTCCATACATTTATTAGATAGTACTAGATCTTATAATGTAGATTAATTTTCTTTTAAATGGCAATAAAACAATACGTATAAAACTCTCAAAATCTAATGTTAAACATTTAGGTTTTATACACATCTGTGTAAAATCGGACTGTTTCCATTGCGGTGGAAGGGACTAGAACATGGCACACACAGTGGGTGTGCCCAGCTTGGGAAACGAATGCCCAGTATGGCAACCCTGAGGAGGACGGTGGCCCGAAATGGTCTCGGGCTATTGTGGTAGCACCGTGAGTGAGTCAGGTATTCATAATGGATATACCCACGTAAAAAAAAAACAGGTACGGTAAAAGAGGTTAATTATAAATCTGATGACTTTCATCCTCTACACTAGGTGCTAGGTTAACATTTTCAAAAAGGTAAACTTTAGGACTATATACTAGGTTAGTAGAGCAACTCAAGTTTTCGGGCTGATTCATACTTATTTATCATGTACTTCTTTTAGTGGTTCAAAATACGTTCTAACTTTTATTGATTGATTATAGTAAGAAAAATTGGTTTATTTTTGCAATCCTCGTCTTTGAATACTTCAAACAATAAACCCATGATTAAAAATCAAACTAATCGGATAATTTAAATTGTTAGAAATTATACCCCTACCTCGGCGGAGGAGCCATAGACCGATACGCTGCAAAGTAACGGGAGCGCAGGCGAACGCTCGCGTTCCTAATCCCCATGGCTTCCGGGTGGCGGGCTCGGCGGGATCCGTTACTCATGTGGGTTGGGAGGCCGCGTAGGAAGGTGCGTCTTGCCGGTGTGGAGAGAGAGGAAGTGTTTTTTCACGAGACGGTGCAGCTTAGAGCGGCCCGCGCAAGAAAGGTCGCGGATGTGTGCGAATGCGTTCCCGCAGTCCTGTCGACATACGGGGCAGGCGGAACGCCGTGGACCTTTGGTCGGTGCAAGCCCGACATAGCTTGTTCTTGCCCCCGCGAGGTTAGGTATTTCCCCACTTTTAATAAAAATGTTCATTGGTATAAACAGTTCTCTCTAACACAGAATCAAAATACATGGAACTTTCAGGTGAAGAAGCCAATTTTTATCGAAGTTTATATTTGAGTTGTTAGGAAAAGTGTAAAGTAGTGATTTAAAATATATCATTGCTTAAATAAGTTTTCAATATTGTAATGTTACTGTCTTAATTTATTTACTTTTTAAAAAAGTTTAGTTGGTTTAACTTGACTCTCATTGTCTCTGATCATTGTGATCACAGTACGCCTTAAGATTACTATTACTTACGCCATAAGATTGAAGGAAGGGATATATTACAGAGCCGCAAGTGCATGCACAAAAAGAGGCACTCACTCGTCTTTATCTGCGATAAGATCGAAGGGAGGGTTAGATTCAGTGTCAGAAACACGGAACGCAATACAATATGACCATACCCGAAAATCAATATTTTGCATTGGCAATCGGCAATTTTCATCAAAAATATTAGTACAGCGTCAGGTACGCCAATCAATAAACAAAGCAAGCGTCAAATAAATGTATTATGTACCTGTAGTGGGTTCTTGGTGGGGTCCTCGCCCAGCGGGCGGCAGTCGTCGAGCAGGAACATCATGAGGAAGCCGCAGGTCGCGGTGGCCGCGGCCACCAGACACGCCTCCACTACGCGCAACCACGGCGCATTAATATACCTAGTATTCAAAGTATTATTATGTATATTATTAGTATAAAAGACAATTAGTATTGGGGTCGAGGGCAAAATGTAGTTTTACTCGATTACTATAAATTACTGGTATTTAATTTTTCTGTAATATGAATCAGAACTCAAGGACAACTACTACTAAGACAATCCTCGTTTTTTTTATTTATTGGACGTGCAGATTTTCCTAGCAGAGCATGGGGTAAACTCAGTATTTTAAATTAGCAGAGGTTAGAGATCTACCCCTGAACCAGGAGACTCGAGTTCGATCGCATTTGTGTTGGGCTCGAAACAATGCGTTTTTTAAACTTATAACTACTGAACACTAAGAGCCTCACTACCAGTCTCATGTTGTCCCAAATAAGCTCTGGTGAAAAGTGGGTTGGAAGGTACAAAAAGCAAACATTTAGAGAGCACCCCCATACAAGACATGTGCTTTTTGAACGTTTTGTTTTTACTCTACTACTACTTTTATTAATATAAACAAGCGCCAAACTCTTAAAGTAAAACTGTCAAACAAACCGGAGTCTCTAGATTTTTTTTAAATTATGTTCATAAATAGTGAACGCATTGTGTTACAATACATATCAAAAATAATACATACATACATACAAGTACTATACGACACAACGGCTCCTAAGCGTGGTCAATTTACAAGTGTAACAAGGTATATTAAACTTAAAACAAGATATATAATAGATAAACTAGGCATATTACCTAATCCTGAATACGGCCAATTTGTAATTGATGTAGTTCCAAAATGCTCCCAGTATGCCACCGACGGCACCGAAAAGCATGAACACCGGCAGCTCGTAGAACTGAAATGGAAATGGTTCCATTTTTCCCAAATTTAAGAGACCTGTAGAGTAATTAAAGAAAAGTTAATTCAATAAATTATAAGGTAATTAGGGTTTTAAAACTATGATGTAATTTGAATAAAATGTACATTTGAAATGATAGTATAAACTATTGTAAATAATACTTTCATTTCAAATATATAGTATTATTGTTATTTTTGGTGTATAACCGAGAAATGACCTGTAGAATATGTGGTTAAATTTAATTTCGTAACGACGCATTCAACCTGTATATGCCAGTAAAAGTCAAATATTGAATTGAACGTGGCAATGAAACATACATAACTGCGTGAAAATACACAGCACAGCAATTAAAAAAAGAATTGAAGCTAAACTAACCTGGATAACTCAATTCTCCCGGATGGCCGTGATAGGCGGATAAAGCAAAGTTTAATGTAAAAGTGGACACAACAGTTCCAAAGAATGTTCTCCATGTTAAAGCTTGATTCCAGAAACTCGTACCCTCTTCCAAAGAGAACAGAACGCCACCTGTGTTTTGTTAATGTTATTTCACTAATCCACTCAATAATATGTGGGATTTTGTTTAAAAAAAAACGCGGAAAATCTATTAAAAATTGATTTTCCGCCATCAGTCGCTCACCAGCTCACGTCCGTTATTAGGCACACACACTCTCATAAATCCCGAGGTTAATAAGAGGTCACTTAAGTAATAATTAGAAGTATAATTAACAAAAAAAAAATTCTGTAATAGCAACGCAAGTTGTTAACTAATGTTAAGCAAGTAACAGTTGCACTTTGTTGTTGTTGTTCGAGAGGGAGGTCCTGGCGATGGTGGTGTACTACAGCTCTCACATATTTGACTGCAAAATACTTATATACTAATAGAGAAATAAAAGTTTGCTGTTATCATTTTATTCTTGGCGTTATTTTTCTAACTCTACATACACTATTTACATCTTAATCATCATTTCAGCCTATCACAAGTCCACTGCTGAACATAGGCCTCCCCCAAAGCTCTGTCTATATATATAGTCTACATACTATTTACATACATGTACATATTGCATATATTACACAGCTATCTAATTCTTGTAGTAACTTAAGGCTTTGCCGTTGTACGAGCACCAATGATCTGTTACTTACCTATAGGCGCTCCGAAAGCCGCGGATACGCCTGCAGCAGCACCTGCAGAAACAAAGTCTCGCTTCTCATGATCCTCACGGAAGTATTGGAATATCTTGAAGTCTTTATTGAATGTCGTACTTTTTCCTTGCGATATACCCGCAGCCACCACCGACCCACTGTGTATCATAGGACCTTCCTGAAGAACGAAGCAGAGGTTAAACCGCCACTTAAAATTGATTTTAAAAACTTAGAGTGTAAAGACTTAAAGCATTTTAAAATACATTTTTTTAAATTTGAACTCCTATTTTAAAATTAATTAGTATAATTTCAGCGCGCATTCCTGAAATTTACGGACTTCTCTATTCGGCACAATTGTTTTTCTTGTCCGTAAGCAGGAACGTGACGTGAAGCGAGCAACGTCGTAACAAACAGATAATGTTTTGAAATTAATAAAAACACTTTACAAAGTCACATATAATAAAAATACATAGCCATGAGAATTTAAATGTCGTAATTTATGTCGTGGGCCAAACAACCTTCGCAACTTAGTCGGAACACCTTAGTTTATCAAATTACCTTGCCTCCGGCTAAGCCACCGACCACTGCAGTGATAACGCCAACTGCCTTCACTACTAACGTCTTGATGCGGACCACCCGTGGCACTTTTACACCATTTAAATAGCATTTTACTTGCGGAATTCCACTGCCTGCTGCCACTGGCTGAAAGAATATTAATCTTGTTTAAATACGGCTTACGTAATTTTCACTTTATCAATTATGACTAGCAATTGTCAACAACTGCCTTCCTCTACAATACGCATGTGGTGCGATCCATATGAATTGCTTTCTGGTGAAACAGGAGGACTGAAGAACCTGGGTTTCAGTCTAAAGTCTAGATAAATTCAAAGGAATGTGTTTGTATATGGTTCCACCACAACCTCATTATCAAACCAGTGGTGCTTAAGCAAAGCGGCATACGTCCAATTTTCCGTGTGATTTCTTCCAGCTGGTGTCGTAAGAGGCAACTAAAGAAAAAGTTTAAAAATGGCTACCGACAGATGGCGAAATACCCATCTCGAAAAATACCAGACCAATGACAGTCAGCAGCGCCTAAGGTACGAGGCGTGTGGTACTACGATCGCCAATATGCTTGCTAATTTTATTTATTATTTCATTTGTATCAAGATATTTTTAATTGGAACAACAGGAAAAATCTTTTTTGATTGGTAAATGTGGCTCTTTTATTAAATTACATATTGTTAAAATTTTAATATAATTTTCCTTTTAAAATAACTATGTAATGGCAAAATTAAAACTATGCAATAACCTACGAGTATAAATATATGGAAGAAAACTGAACTGTATACGTATACAGTTCAGTTTTCTTACAGTTTGAAAGGTATAGAGAGTATAAGTACAAGCAGAGAGGCATTCCATATTGGTCCTCAAGGGTCACCCCTTTGATTACATTTATAAAAGTGGCAGCTTGTAAGTGCCCACTGTTGGCTTAAGACCTCCTACTCAAATATTTGAGAGGGTTTTGGGACCGGGAAGAGCTGTTACGCTACTCCAGTGCAGGTTGGCGGATTTCACATGTCGTCGAAATAATATTTTTTATTATTACTCTGATATGCAGGTTTTTTCACGATGTTTTCCTTCAGCGTCTAGCACGTGGTAAATATAGCACTTAATATTGCTATTAACAAATTTAATGGTGTCGGCGCCGGGTGACAATCCAGGTCACTCGCGCTCTATGAATCTGAAGCGAGCGCCCTAACCAAAAGGCTACCACGCATCTGTAATGGGCTGTAGTGGCCACTTACCATCAAGTGGACTGTCGATGTCACACCAATGTTATAAAAAGGTAAACGTATGTCGTAATAATAAAGTTAATAGTAACTTACCTCAACATATGCCACAAGCACTGACCCAAAAAATACAATACATATGTTTGATAATACCCACAACAGATAAGGTATATACAGTTTGTCGTCCAGAACAAAGATGTCAACAGCTATCGGTATATATTAAGAAAATATTTGTAGGTGAACATAATAATAAAATGAAAATAAAAATTAATAATAAATAATATAGTATGTAAAATAAAAAAAAACATCACACATTAATATTTGCCATTGATGCATTATTAGTTAAGAAACTATAAATGTGAGTACTATATTAATACATTAACGAAATCTAGAAGAATTTAAACATAGTTAAAAAGTTGAAGGATTTTTGACAAATGTGATAAAAATCCTATACAGCATTACTTAACTTTCTTCTATGTGATTGTATTTAGTTGCAGCTCACCATTTGACAAAAAAAATCTGGTAAAGGAAGTTTAGTAGATGGCGATTCTCATGACTTCAAACTATTGTTAATTCAGATGAGATTTGACAAAGAAACTACCTAGACTGGTCAATTTCACTTCTCCCCATTGCTGCTGCACAACATCTAAGGGTGATACGGTTAATCGAATGAGCTTGACATGATCACAATCGAATGGGTTCGATTGAAGTGATAGCAACCTTGTCAAGTTCAATGCTTCGAAAACTCAGGCGTGTGTGTTGGCGTGATATCAAGCACAAGTAAGATAAAAGTCGTGTATGGAGTACTGTTCTCATTTTTGGGATGGCTCTGCCAAATATAAGCTAGAGGCCTTGGAGTCTATTGAAAGGCAAGTCAAAAGGCTAATTGGCTAAGGTCTTGAGCATCGGCACAAAGTAGTAATTCTGGCGGTCTTTATATTATCCATTTATGGTTGAGGTCCCCCTGTCCGTACTAAGCGTTACACATCATGCAGCCGGCTAAGGAGTGGAGTTCTCTACCGAAGTAGGTGTCACTCGAGGGCTATAATCTAGGTGTCTTTAAGTCGAGAGGGAATAGTTTCCTTATAGGCAAGCGTACTACACCCTTGATCGCATCATCGCTTAACATCAGGAAAGATAGCGGTCCTATCGGCAGTAAGCGTAAACCTATCATTAATAGAAAAATACAAGCACAGCTTGCAGTGAAAGCTTTACACACTTTTTGAAAGGAAAATATAAGTCTAATAACATTCAATGCAAAATAATTTTTTTTAGTAAATTACTCATCTGTACTATTATAATACACACTGTTATTACGCAAGCTAAAATAAATTTCTATATATATTTCCAAAAGTTTTAATTGGTTTATATTAATTGTACATATTTTCCCTTTGCCGGATTCGGTCCCACAACCCTCTACTTCAAAGGCAGAGTGATTAGCGCCTAGGCTATGAGGCCGACAAATATCTTCCATACCTTAAAAATAAAAAGGATACATTTTTTAAGTTGTTTATATTTTATTCCCGAGAATTCTTCTATGCAAATATCGATTATAAATGCTATAAGAGCTGTCACCACTCCTATCTGCAATATAATAAACCAACGAGATATGTCCTTCCATATTATAAATGCATAGCCCCGTTTACGTTCTTCATCAAGAAGCAAGTGATTCTCACATGTATCATAGTCCAAACTCTGTAATTATATGATTAACTATACAATGCACATTACAATAAGTACAAAATAGGATGAAAAAAAGTTTTGAATTGTCAAAAATATTATTTTGCAGAGATGTGAAGTGATGTGATCTGCCAGCTGAGCAAAGTATATACAGGCAAGTATTCCATGCATGTCGTCCATTATTTAAGTAATTATTCCACAACTTCCCATATAAATATCGAAATTTCTCAGATCGTAATTTTTATGAAAATGTCACATAGTCTATGACCATCTGGAGTAATGTAGGTTTTATTCTACAAAGAAATCAGACCAGTAATTCCAATGATTACAATTCATATTATATACAATGCGATCAAACTAAGAATAGAAATGTCAACTGCCCTTGAAAAGTATAGTTTGTAAGGAAAATTATGTAAAATAATTTGCAATAATATTTTCTTCTTCATTATTTTAACTTAGTCATAGAATTAAAAAACTATAGAATTAAGTGGTTTGTATTTATATGATATATAAAACTTTGTTACATATGAATATAAATTGATTATAATTTATAATAGTCTTCTACTTCATTGAACTTATATAAGTATTTTTTTTTAAATATATCTGTTTTACTCATCCTACTTAATTGGTTCTTTTTCACAGCTCGGACGTCACAATATGACGGAAACTAATTCCTATTCTTTGATAGATTGCATTGTACAATCTCATATTCTCAATCTCTCTTCAATCTAATATTAATAGAGACTACAATACTTACTTCATATTTAGCAGAAAGTATATTCATAGAACCAGGTTCAAATTTTTGTACAGGTTGTCTACGTCTGATACCATGGCTACCATGGAGTTCATCTTCATCAGATGCCTAAAACGAAACAACAAAAATTAACAATTGTGCATCAGCAATGTGCCAAATGTAAATTTGCCTGGTCCTCTGGGTAACAGTAATGAGTGCTTACATATTATAACTAGCTGTTGTACCTGGCGTTGGCTGGGTTATAGGATATGATAAAAAATTCGATAAAAATCGGTCGGTTGATAATTTTAATAAATCCTCTCTGTGTGCAAAAAGGCTGTTCAATGAAATTATTCAGAAACATTAATCTGACAGGCTTGCTTGCTCATTATATACACAAAAATGTTCACTCACACTTCTTAACAGGAGAACATATGAATTTAAAAGTATAGAATAATGTAAAGTTTAAATATCCATCATATTATTCTACTTTCTCAGGTATCAATTACACTTTTCGATGCAGTTTCATATGCGGAATTTATTTAATAATAATTATACCTTACTTTCAAATATTATATCATCACATAACCATTACACATAGTCTGTAGATCTTTGCTTGACTGTTTTCACTCTTTACTTTAAATTGTATTTTCTTATGTATTATACTCATGTCTTAAGATACAACAATTGTCTCTTTCAAAGTGACCAGAAGAGGTTCTACAAATTATTGGAGCGACCTGGAACATGAGGAACAAGCCAAGAACCTAATAACAAAGACCATGCTCACACTGTCACTTTCTGACGCAGCCTGTGGTCTGAACCTGTAAACAGAGAGGGCTCTTGGACGGATGCTGTGAAGAGTCAGTTGTGCTGGTATTACCCATGGATCCCGTACTGGTATAACCCATGGATCCCGTAGTCATTAGACTGGACGAATTAGCTGAGGCGGACTGTTCAGGCAAGAACTTGGTAAAGTTCGAGACTCGACAGGTGGCATTACTACTGATTGAAGGGCTTCCTAGTGTATAATGTGGTGTTCGCTCGTCAGTTTCAAGAAGCTCTTGATCAGAAGTCGGTCCCATCTCTCTCACTGGGATCAATTAACTTTTTTTCTTGTTTCTTCCTTTATTTGGTTTCTTAGGATCATATTATAGCAGTCCCGAGTAAGTTCCGCCCCATCACGTGTCTACCTGACACCTTCATTCAAATCAAGTAAAGTCGCGCTAAGAATTGCGGGGCTAAAGAACTACTCCTCATCGGAGGGAGATTGGCAAGTATGTTAAACGCAACCGTAGGAGCTTCTCTGTCAGCAGGAAAGATGGTCCTCAAGGTATACAAAGTAGAGTAGCATGAAGCACAATCCTTTGACATTTAGGCAGCCATCTGTGGAATACCATATAAGGATTTGGTACATGAGGTATTTTCCATGGCAGATGTTAGAGTCCGATATAGATTGCCTCTCCATGAACCCTCAAAGCATGTTACTGTAATGATTAGAGAAGGTTTCAGCCTCAGAAGATAGGGACAAAAGTGTTGCACCTTTTCTACATTGATGACCTCAAGTTGTTCAACTCCAAACATTTGCATCTGATGGAATTGCTAAAAGTCACTTGTGACTACAAGTTTTTATTAAAAAAAAAAAAAATTAAGCATTGTGACAAAATACAAAAGTTAAAAATACAACCAATAATATATTCAAAATATAATAATTATTAAACAATTAAATTTCTAAAATTATTAAAATTTCAGCTATCATAAAATTTACACCTTAAAACATGGTTTCGATATAACAGGGTACACATTGCTTTTATTTATATTATTTCAAGGTTTCATATAACACAATTATATACTATAGGGTATACCTTGTTCCATCACAGTTTTGATATAGCTCAGTACAAATTAATCGTATTATATTATGAGGGACACCTGTATCAAGCTACATAACATTTCATGGAATTTTATCACCTACATTTGACACCAGTTTGCAATAAGAATCTGTTTGAGTGAAATTTAATCTAATTCTCAACAATTTATGGCTCCTATTTGCCTACAGTTTTTTTTATACCTTGCTGAGATGAATAATTTCATCTTGGCATTACATAAAACTTCAGGTCAACCTATATTAAAACACTTTGACTAGAACAACAAAGTATATAAAAATATTTGATATTTTATTCATGAATATATGATTCCTATTAGCATCTATGGACTTATCCATAGGTAAATTTGTACCTTAAAAACAGCATAAGTTTTTATGATCAAATAAGAGTTCTTCGATGAAGTTATAACAAATTTTGAATGCATTCATATTCTCACTGCAGTGTGGTACCTAATAAAAGAAATAATGTAATGCAACACAACGACATGCGACACTTAAGATATACCTACAAACGTGCCACAGGATAGAAAACCAAACCCCTTTTCGACACCTTTGAAAATATTTGCACACCAATAACAAATTACGTTTCTTAATAATGACATATTTAAATGTTATTGAAAATAGGTATGCTACAATCTATATAGTGTATCAATGTCAGGCAATAAGGAAAACCAACCAAAGTCAAGTAATTTCTTAGTTTTGGGAAGTTTTTCGTTAAATAGGATCATAAGAATAATTAATGATACTAGTGAAATGAGTAAAGATATGTTCGTAAAAGGCTCAAAATTAAAAGAACAAATAGGTACCAGTAAAGTTGCAGATCTATTCAGTTGTGTGTAGTTTGATGTGCTTGCTGCTTCATTATCTTCATTACTTACTAACTGCGCCGTATCGGATGTGGTTTCACTTATAGTTTCATCAACAAGATTTGAATGCATTTCACTATAATTTTTTTTCGAACTTTCAATCGCTTAATAACTTAAATCTAAAAGTTATTAATTATATCACAAATTACATAACTAGATTACTTTGCAATATACATATACTATATTTTATCTTTTCACGTGCATTATTTGTTTATAAAACAGAAAAATGACATTTCAGTATGCACATCAAAGAACAAATAAAGGTACCACTTATACACAGACTACTAGTATATATAGGATCTTATCACTTCCACAGATGAACTGATGTTTGATTACAAATAGTATAACCAGTATTGCCAGTTAGTTGTAATTAAAATAGCGTTTAGCGCCATAACATAGCACGATATACAGACACAACGTACAGCGCGAGATATCATGCCCCTCGTTTGGCACTAAAATATTACGAATTGAACATTGATCGCGAGTCATATGCATAGGCAGAAGGCTTTAATATTGAGATTTATTAGAATTAAACTATATAATGTAATTTTAAAAGTTTACGAACGATAGGTGGGTTATAATGATTGTTTATTTTGCATCATTTGTAGATGTGTTTTCTTTTAGTATTGAGGAGTGTTCGGCCTTTATAAAAATTCAAGCACTTGATAAAAAAAATTAACTTTGCATCAAAGTTAAGCATCAAAATTAGCCTTTGGAGGAAATGAAATGTATCTTTCAACTCAAAGACCCAGGTAACACATGGCCAGCCAACGACGTCTGGGAAACGGCCGGAAATGTGGCGCCTGTCGCGGCGCCTCATCCGCTAAGCTCTGCATACCTAGCACTCCCGGCAAATCCGCTCCACCGCCTCGTTCACCCCAGCACACCAAACGTAGCTTCAGGCTATAGCATTAGATTTGACAATTGTTCGTAAATCATGTGTAAAACTTTCTCTTTGAAAGCCTCCGGAACGATTAGTCTGTGCCCCCACATCAGCCTATTTCCTCTTATTATTAGTTTTATGATTGAAAAATAGTTGTTAACAAGTAATACGACACCCCACTACGGCCCCACCATCCCTTATAACTAATAACTTTCGAGATAAGCGCATTGGTTGATTATTAATTTTGTTATAATCTCAGAATAATGCTTGTTGAACGAAATGTAAATATTTTGCTCATGCACAGTATGACTCATTTGTTTAATAGATGACACGAATCGGTCTCGCCCGGATTTATAACACAAGCCCTCTATAAATAAATTGTAATAGAGGAAACATTTTTTTTTTAATTGATCATGTAATCAAATTCATTGGTACATAAATTATACCATTATTGAAAAAATGGTATCAGTATTTTTAATTTCGATGACTACAATTTAAAAATCAGGCTCAAACAACTCTAATCTTCATAAAAAAAACCTCCGTAACAAACTTCCTGTGTTATAATTCCTAACGGCCCAAGCGTTTAGACATCGTAAAAAATTAAATTAACATTTGTTTGCTCTTACTTAATATTATTATTAAGTTTGTACAATAATGCATGATACGGCCATTCCTCTATGAACCTTCATACTGATAACTTATTTCCAATAGTATTTAGCTTACTGCCTTATAGTCACGCAAAACATAGATGACCTTTTTGTCTTCGAGACCTTTTTGTCCATCGCCGACCTCATCTGCCAACTCCGTGTGATTCAAGGCGGTGTCCCAGGCTCTCCGAATGCCAGCGTCTTGCAACGTACACACCCGCCTCAGTTGAGCAGAGCGCTTGCACCTGCTGCATGCAGTGTACTGCAAGCACGGAACCCACAGGCCTAATGGTCAGTCGCTTCACATCCCCTGAAGTTTTACTCCGAATGCCACTCACTCCTCCCTACGTCTGTAGCCAACATAGGCCCACCTCGTCGTCACTCGCGTTCTCCGCCACTCATCCTTTGCGAAGGCCAGGGATTGCAGTCCTGCTCCGCCGTTCGTTACTGCGCTCGTGTCCCACTCGGCGGTCTCCAGCGCGCTACCGATTTTTACCGAATTAGCGAAACATAATGAGTCATCCTTCATCAACTGCCACTGTCGGATAACATTGCCTCTCCGCCAAAGCCGATGGTGCCAGTTGCAAATGGATGGGTAACAGGCATGCCCTCGAGTTGAACCGTAAACTGCTACTAACAACGATTCAAATATAATAAAAATCAGTTTTATCCTAGTCGCCAATGTAATGTATCAGAAGACCGGAGACAACTATGACGACAAATTATGTATAAGAGAAACGCAACCCACTTTATAACCGTTTATTCTCGAATACCCGTGTATGTATAATTACCGTGATGGGTTATTTATTAGGTACAAATAGCCCATCTGCCCACTGCATAACTATTCTTAACCTACTACTATACATTATAAGTTATTATCCTGGAAAAATAATGAAGGAGATTTCATTGTTATATCGTATACAGTATGCACGATAGTTTACTGCCGAGAACCCCATTAATGGTCGCTACAACAATAGCTGTTTTTAGCTTAAAAAAATGCTATTGATATTCGATAGTTTCGTTACACATATACCAATAAATATGGTTTAACTAATAAATATGCGTTCCAGTTCCGATGAAGCAGAGACGAGCCTCTGGCGACCGGATAATATCCAAATATGCCAAACCAAAATTCCATAGACAGCATATATGGTCAGAGGGTATCGGCACTGCTCTATTCAACATAGCTGGCCCATGTGCAAATCTTTCATTAATGAAATTTTATGGATTGTTGGTGCTGTCACAGAAACGTCAAGGTGGACTTATAACAGGCTACTTATAATACTTATTACTAAGTATCTTAGAAAAATATGGATATTAAACTTATGAAATAAATGTTTATCGAATGAAGAAATAAATAGTATAAGCTAAAATATATTAACTATATAAATATTTATTGAAATCAAAAGAAAAGTTTATCCATAAAATACAAACGAGAACTACTTGAACCAGCTAAATGATATATTGTGTTAAATTCGAAGGAATTTCCAACGGTTTATAAAGAGTCAAATTATTTACTTGTCCTATTAAAATTAAATTACATTTTATTATAATAATTATACAATATTTAATAATTATAACTTGTAAGTCCTAAATAAGCAATTGATGGCTTGTTGAGCATCTTCAAAGTATCTTGGTTTATCAGCCCTAATTATTCCATAGTCAGGTTCTAGAGCTGGCAATAAAATATTATTCATATTTGCAATGTTACTTATATTACATACACTATGGTTCATACTCTCTCTATACGAGTGGTTGCTAGTATGGGAAATGAATTTAGAGGGCTGTGGAGTGTGGAAACGACTTTTCGTTGCATTGCTTGCCATTCTCTTCATTCTGTCGACATTTCCTTTTATTGTCATTAGTACTTTATGATTTTCAGGAATATGAAGAAATTCTGTAAGATCCTGAAAATTATAATAAATAAAGTATAAAATATATGTATACATATTGTGAGAATTTCAATATGTTTGACCAGGGTTGATCCAAAAGTCTACAGGGTATTTCTAATAGAGATAACTTTAAAAAAGTGTGTAAATGGACCATGACTTCTGGGAAATACAAAGATATGGTAAATGCATCGACTCCTTACGAGATTATGGAGAATAATACACAGTCTAGCATTGTGTACCTAAGTCCCTCATTAGTTGTCTATCTAAAGTACTGAAGAAAACTGTGACTTTGTGTGATAGAAATATAAAATATTCTAAGCTAAAAACAACATGGTTTTTGAAACAACAAGGTCAGGGAGGATACCATTACTTACAAACTATGTTGCCGAAGAGTTAGATAAAGGGTATATGTGTTGGTCCCTTTTTATATGCCTTTGACATGGTGTCCACGCCTGTGCTTTTAAAGATGCTAGAAATATTTGGAATACGTAGGTATAAAAAGCGTGCACGATCTTCAATAAAAATTAGCACTTGTGTACATTAAAACGACATGTTGTGTCTTTTACTAATCATAAATACAACTTTATAAAACTTTTAAATACATATTCCGTATATTAAAGGTTCAATATCTAAAGTTACATATTTGCACCAGCATTCTTTATTTAAGAATGACTAACAAGTACAGAACACATTTCTCATCTAAATTCTATTGTAATTCACATAAAGGTGTAGGTTATGCAATGTCATCCATAAAATAGAAGGCTTGGTATCCAGGTGTATGAACAGTAATGCGAGTAATATTACTCGCCTGGCGAGTCGCTATTGGAGAAGCGGCAGTCCTATGCTGCTACGTTATTATTTGAGATTGAGGTATGACGTGAGAATGGTACTTCTCCTATTAAGGAGAATTATTTACCTTTAAAATATAATTATTTTCTTAATGTTGGGTGGCACTATCACATTAAACTTTTATTTCACTATCTATACAATGATGCAATATAATATCCTTTATAATAGATATCTTACCTCTTTGACACTGTCATACTTTGAAAATAACCATATGTATGTTGATAATATACAGAACAAGTGTGTTTCACTATTGCTAAATCTCCACATAAATTTAAGAACTGGCGATATGCGATCTCTCTGAAAAAAAAAGTAAATTGATTAATCAAAGCTTTTGGAAATAAAGGGAAATATACAGGTTGGATGCGATGTTACACGCCATACTCTAGTCACAGAATACTTTTTCATTCAATATATATTTGCACTAATAGTTCACTGGGCCTATGAAACCTTGATCTTATAGACTGCCCGCGCCGGCTTTCTATGTTTATAGGCACAAGTACAAAGTTTTGATTATATGTCAGTAGCATCGCATCAAGCCTGTAAATACTCAATAAAACTCGGAACTGTCTCACCTCATATATTTTGGGCCCAGTAATCTTGTATCTGGTCAAGTTTACGAGCACGGACGCGGCAGATTTCAACACTTCGATACTCGAAATGGATCTGTTCGTTACAGACATATATATGTACACACGACGGACAATAGACGAGGCGTTGCTGTTGTACATCATCGGGAATACCTCCGTTAACAATTCTGTAAATTAAATAATGAAAGGTTCGAAATTCATCTTAACCATGGGTATCGTAAGAACCAGGAAGTGAGATAGTAAACCACATTTAATTTTCTGAAAAAACACTACCTATGCATTAGTAAAAGTTAGCTACCTACTACTGTTACTATCATCACATATCGTCTAGAGTCTTCAATTATTGTTGTTATAATGTGGATAATATTCTATGTCTATGTCTGTGATGTGTCAAGTATGGATTTGAATGCACTAATTGTTTTTTATAGAATTTGTGGAGAATAAAATTTTATAAGTATTTTGTTTTAGCTATAACTTTCTCCTGCTTTGTCGCTTTTGTGCTCTAAATAAGATGAGAACCTTTTTATGTATCTTGTCCGATTTGACGTGCATAGTAGGAATGGACCTGCCTTCGACACTCGGCGTTGTCGGCTTTAATGCGTTGTTTGATTGATCAATAAGTGGGATACCACAAAAGCTAGAAAACCACGAAATATTATATTTATACCCACCTAAAGATCTGAATGCTCGAATTACTGTCTCGATATCAGACATGTTACGGAGCACCTCCATGGCTTCTTCATTACGTTCCTTAAGTGATTCTTGAGTGGACTTGAGAGCACCTTCACGCCATCTGCGACGTAGCTCGTGCACGCATCGGTCTTTGGTATTTACTCGGGCTTGGTGTCCGCGGAAAAGAGCCTAAAAAAATCAGAAATGTAAACAACGTGTATACGCCGTTATCGACACTTATTCTAGACCCGCCGCACAAAAGTGGATAGCATAAAACCTTCTTAAAAAGACACTTATATTATATGAAAACCAGGCATGGGGTGAGGCTGCAGTCAACAACTGATACGTCAGCACATCGGAAATTTAATAGACAGAAGTTGGTTTAACCACGCCACGTGACGCGCTCAATTTAGTACGGTATTCTAGTACATACGATATAATATTAAAATAATTTTATTAGTTTATAGAACATCAGAACGGATCTTTATAATTGGTCATGTTTCAAAGTAGTCTTTAATTTGGCAGCATACTCTCTCTCCATTTCAGAGGGCTTTGGAGCCAGGACAAACGATACAAATATGCTCCTGCACGGGATTTTCCATACCATTAAATGTTTATAGGGTTCCCACGGAGCCCTACTACTAAGCCTACGCCATCTGTCTGTCCTATCTTTAAAGAGCTGTCCTTTTGAACTGTAATAGGTACCCGAAACTTGGTGTGATTATAGTGTAAATATTCAGAGTAAAACAACAAATAATAAAAACCGCCAAAGTGTGAGTCGGGCTCGCGCTAAGAATCCCGTACAGAATGAAAGAAATCACAATTTTTTGGTAAATATATAACAAACATATCGTGGGGTTGTACTCTCGACTCGCACTTGGCCGGTTTAGGAATTTAGAATTCCTCTCGATGCGTTCCTTCATCGCCGGACACGCCGGTAAATCAGTATATAACACTAGCCGCCAACAAATTCATAAAAAGTTACATCTAACCTGAATTTTAGACGCTGCCCAATTTCGCCTCTGTTCTTCCTTTAGCATTTTCAAGGTCTCCTTTTGCAATTGAACTTGTTTCCTGATTAAATAACCTCGTGCAATCGCCTGTAATTTTACAATTGTTTTTCTCTTTTGCAAGAACTCCCAACGAATCAGTCTTGTTAAAAGTTTCCCTCTCCATAACAATTGTATAAATTTCACATGCACTTGGTAACTTTTGTACCGTTTTTTCGCAAGGTAACATCTTATATTCCTCTGTATGCATAAAGCCGCTTTTTGCCTTTGCTGCTTTATCAAAGCCTTGTGTTTTTTAAGTCTATACAGAGCTTGTATGATTAAAACTGTTGATCGAATTCTTAGGAACCTTTTCCTCTGTATATAACTTTTTACATATGCTTGTAACTTTATAATGGAAGATCTTGTTAGTAAGTAATTTTGTCTTTGAATTGTAGCAAGTTTATACATTCGATAATGTTGCTGTATTGTGTTTGCTGCTCCTTTTAACTCAAGGTATTGTTTACGCTTGATATGCATGCGAGTTACTGATTGTATTATTATAACTTTCTTTCTAATTTCTAATAATTCATTTCGACATTTGTTACGCAGTTTATAAGAAATATACCAGTTTTGTATTTTCCTAGCCGCTTTTTCACGGCGAGCTTTTCGAATGGTATTTCTAGCTCTGATACGCCGTTGTACGTATTTAATAGTAGTTAGAAGTTGTATATAACAATTCCTAATTATTGTCATCTCTATGAAATTTCTATAGTGCTTTTGAATAATGATCGCGGCAGCTTTCTTTTCGAGGAAGTCTTTTCTTGTCTTTTTGCCGAGAATGTACGCTCTGTAATTTCGCTGAATAACAACCACGGCTTTTAAGTACTTCATATACCTTTTGCGTTCTTCTAACATAAGTTTATAGGCTCTAAATTTCCTTTGAATAAGGACAGTAGATGACCGTAGAGATAAATAATGGGCTCTGAATTTCCTCATAGCAAGCAAAGCTCTGTATTTCTCTTGTACTTTCATAGTTGCTGTTTTTAATTTTAAAAAGTCGTTTCTTTGTTTTTTGCCAATTTTATAAGCTCTATAGATATAAAATATTTTCTTACAAGATTCTACAATAGTCAAATATTTTTGTCTCTCTTTTTTCATGATCACCTGTGCTCTAAACCTATTTTGCATCTTGATAACAGCTGTCTTGAGCTCTAAGTAAGATCGCCTTTGTATCCGCATTGCAATCAGCGCCTTGAATTGTCTTTGTACAGTAACAGCTGAACACCTAAGTTTGAAAAAGCGTTCGCGCTCCAATCTCATCGCAAGCAGCGCTCTGAACCTTCTCTGGATATTTTTTGTTGCTGCTCGGAGTTCCTCATATTCCTGTTTAATTTTTCGCATGTCTTTGTATAATTTGTAGTAGCTGTGTATACGTAAAGCTGCCGTTCTTATCCGCAAGTATTTCTCTCTTTGTTTAGTTGTCTCTACATACGATCTATAAAACCTTTGAATGGTGATAGCAGCCATCTTCAGAGTTATATACTCTTGTCTCACTTGTTTTGTAATAACATAATTTCTGTAATACTTTTGAATGTATATTGTAGCAGCTTTAATGCGAATAAATTCTAGTTTAACGGTTCTACCGATTACGAAGGCCTTGTATCTCTTTTGAATAGTTATACAAGCATGCTTTGTTTTCTCAAATTGTTGTTTAACTTTTCTGGTTCTTTTGCAAGATCTAAACCAATTTTGAATTTTAATAGCAGACTCTCTCAGACTTATGTAATTTTGCCTTTCTCGTTTTCCGAATAAATAAGCCCTGAAATAATTTTGAATAATAATACACGATGATCTAACATTCTGATACTCGGACTGCTTTTGACGCATTTGTATTTGAGCCCTGTATCTGATTTGAACAGTTATAGCGGCGTAACGTAATTTTTCATACATATCTCTATAATTTCTCATTAAGAGGAGAGCTCGATAACGTCTCTGTAAAACTATTGTTGTATTTTTAAGTTTTGCAAATTCATTTCTTTCTTTGCGCATTTTTAGGACACTCCTGTACCAAGTCTGTAGCCTAATTACAGAATTTCGGATGTGGACATAATTTCTTCGTTGTGCCTTTGCCGTGGTATGTGCGCGGAAATATTGTTGGATTATAATTGCAGATTTTCGTTGCATAAGATAGAGAGTTCTTATTTTTTTCATTGCTTGGTATGCTCTAGTGAGACTTTGGATAGTCAATGCTGCTGTTCTGATCTCCAAATATCTCCTTCTTTCATTTAACATAATCTGTTTTGCTCTTATCCTTCTTTGTACATTAATAATTAAATTTCTACATCTTCTGTATTCTGTGCGGCACTTCTTGCCTCTATAAATCGTTTGGACCTTTACTGTTGCCCATTTTAGAAGCAAATAATTTGTCCTTTCTTTTCTCATTTTCGTCAACGACTTGTAACGATCTTCGATAGTTCTCACCGAGTTTTTGTAGGTCAAAAATAACCTTCTCTGTTTAACCATTCTATAATAACTTTGAATAATGATAATACTTTTTATTTTTACATTTAGCTTCTTCAACTGTTCTTTCATTAGTAATTTGCCTTTGTATTTTTCCTGTATGTACAAAATAGACTTCTTCAAGCGCAAATAACGTCTTCTTGCGACAAAACATCGCACTACACTCTGCATGAGTGTAATTTTCTTTAACAACAATTGGTAGTGTTTCATACAGAGCCAGCGCCTTACACATGCTTGAATCATAGTCACTGCTTGACGTCTTACTTCTTTCCGTCTCAAGCGAAGAGTATTTAGAATGTTACGAGCTTCCCTAATACGTTTCACACCTAGATACCAATCTTGAATTTTTAATACATTAGTTTTCATACTTCGGAAACGACTACGACAGAGCCATCTGCGGAAATACTTTTGTATTGTGATGGTAGCATAAGTAAGCTGTCTCATTTTTAACTCGACCATGCGATTGTATTGAATTCTGCGCCACCACACTTGAATGGCACTCGCCGCGTTATTCAAACGTTCTCCGAGTTCTTTTTCTTGCTTTCTTTTTGCTAAGATAACCGCATATTTCTTCCTCCACCAAGTCTGTATCACGTTTGCTGCTTTTACGAACAATGGGGCGCGGAATACGTGTATCAGCTGCCACAGCAGTGATAACGTTTTCTCTCTGTGACCGTCGGCGATGTCCGTGGCCGTTATATCACCCACTATCACAAAGTTAGCTTCCTTCAAAGCATTTAAAGCCACTTGCACATTGTGTATTTTCTGCAGCCGCGATATCGCCGGAGTTCTCAGCTGACTTACTAAGCCATTTTTTAATAGAATTATTTCCATAATTTTGGTCAGCCTAACTCCGTCTCTTATATCAACCGCGATGTTGTGAACGGCATATTTATATTCATCTAAATAAGACTGTTTATGACACACAACGTAACCGAGAGGACGCAAATGCTTAGTTATATCGCCAATTCCAGCAATTAACTCTCTCGTGAAACGAATTATAATTTCTCTGCTTTCTTTACAAACAGCGTTTCTGCAGAATAAGCAAGGATCATGCGATATCAACTTCTTTTGCTTCGCTTGGTCGAGGAAGAATACAAGCATAAAAAACTTTTTAAGTGTAAACTTTTTTATTGCTTCCATGTAAGCAGGCAAAAGCATATTTGGTGCGCTTGACTTTGAATGTTTGTTTTTTAAATGTGGGTTTTTAAACATTCTTTGAATTATAAATATTGTCAATCCTTCAATATCGCTATTTGATTTTAGCGGTAAGATAAGACCATAAATGGCCTCCAATCCAATACGAAGCCATAATGGATTGTATGAAAGTAACAATTCCATGATGATTTTCTGTAATCCAACATCTAAGTGAAGATTTCTATCATTTCGTATAGCTATTAACTTCTTTTCTATCTGCACATTTAACTTCAGAAGTACTTGTGAAATTTCCGGGCTCAACAATAAAGCTCTGGCAGAACGTCGGAGACTTTCCAACCTATGACTGTTATGGTAGACACTACTGACTTGTTCTTTAGTGGGAGCAGCTGGTATTTCTTTGTTTCTATTTTCAATCCAAGCTTTTCCAACATCGATTTTCTGTTCAACGTTGCTATCGAGATCGGCGGGAGGTGTTAAAATGTAGTTCAGCCACTTTTTAAATTCTTGTTCGAAATCATCCACGGCTTCCTCATCATAGAAGTAGGTTGAAGATAAGAATGGATCTACTGTGAATGACTGAGAATAAACATTTCCTACTAGATTGAGTGATATATTTTGATTGACACTTTTATTGTCTTCAAATGTAGTATTTGATATCTTTCCAGATCGTGAGTCTCTGTTTTTAACACTTCCTTTGCTTTTTGCAGCTTTTTTTATCAATGGCATTGGAACTTTCCACAATTCTGGTTCAGCTCTTATAGCTTTTTTTGACCAGGATTGTCTTGCTAGGGCCGCCAAACAGCTTCTGTCTGAAGTTTTGTCAAATGTACGATTTATAGTAAATGTAGTCATTTGTCTGTCTGTTTTGTCGAGAAATTGCGTGTCCGACATCTGGCAGCTTTCTTCGGGAATCGATTGCAAAGGTGGAGTCAAAGATCGTGGCGGAGACCTATTATCTATTCTTAAGTCAGTATGGCAAATGTTCTGTTCATTACAATTTACGTGATTCCTGTCATAGGTATCCCTGAAATTTTGATTTGCTTGAAATAAAGATTGCCTGCACAGTTTTGGATACTGATCTCTTATGAAAAATGGTGGATGTCTCAATTCTGTACTTATTTGATGATTATCCAATGTATTAGGAGAATCCTTAGTATATGTATCAGAGCTGAGTTTAATATTAGTATTAGTGTCGTTAATTAATTCTTGAGTCTCATTGTTAATTTTCGGCAACACCTTTCTTTCTGTAGAGAATCTTTGGGGGAAAAACGATAACTCACTAATGCGTGAAAATTCCGTATTAATAGAAAAATTCGGGCTGTTGAGCTCTTTGGGAGATGATGTGTTTGGAATTTTTTTATTTTGTAAAGTAGGAGTTTCCATGCACGAATTTTCTTGTTGTGAATGATTTACCTTCAACCATTTATTCGGCGGTTGAGATGAAGTTATACATATAATGGAATGATTCTCATTTTCTTTATTTGTGTTTTTCAGATCAAGACTATCATCAAAATCACTATCTGAATTTATACTGAGTATTATCTTAGGACCTTTATCCAGTTTATCATTTTTGGATTGCTGAGTTTTCAAAGGTGTAAAAGTAAGGTTATCAAAAATATTTGATGCAGACATACTGAGTGCAGGCTTAGACGGTTTCAAAACATTTTCTTGTAAAGGAGGTTGCAACTTTTTGTTCCTCATCATATCATATGTTTGGTCATAAGTGCTTTGTAAGATTTCATTATTAGGCCTTCTCATATTAGAAAATATTTCTGAGGTATCAAAGTTTAGATCAAGACTTGTTGGGGAGTCAAAGGGGCATTTAATAGGATGAGTGTCTTCTGAATGATCAAGCATGGAAATGTTTTCTTTGTCAGATGATTTGTACGTCCTGTGTTGAGTTGATTGAAACACATTGATGGTGGTTTTCACTTTTTTTGAGTTATAAATAACATCAGTTTTCCTTTTAATACCCATTGGTGACTTTTTTGCTGTTTTCTTTTTAATCTTACCTGGTGACACTTTCAATGCTTTAGGCTGATTACCTCTACCTTTTATTTTCTGAAAGAGATAAAATTGGAGTTATTATTAGTTGTTGGTATAAATTAAAATTTTATGATTTTATTTACTGATTATGTCAGTTTCTTTATCCCAACCAAATTTTTTCCATATGTTAAGTTATACCATTTTTATACTTGTTGAAGAAGAATTTTCTTTGTTTTTATGCAATGTGCAGTTTATATTTTAACTCTTATTTATACTTAAGGTATGAAAGATAATTTTCTTGACATGCTTAAACAATGAGAATAGAAGCAATAATATAAATCTGAGATTATTTGTTTGTTTAAAAAAAATAAGCTAAAAGCAATTCTTTTTCTATCTGAAAACTGAATAAATGTCTATTGTAAATATGGAAAGAAAAGTTTTAGATCAATGTAATGTAACAATTTATAATAACTCTGAAATTTAAAAATACCATAGAAAACAAACTTACCATTACAGACTTGAGCACAACAATGACATCATATCTGCCTCTGTTCTCATTAGTGAAACGAATGGTTTCCCTCAGACCCGTGGGCTGCACTGGCGTCCACATCATGGTGAGGCAGTAACATGTCTCTGGTTCCAAGAAAAGCCATTCCCCAGGCAAATGTATCTCTAAACCAGGCGGTAAAGAACGACCAAGAGTTATCTGTAAAATATCAATAAATACCAAGCCTTCAATAATTATGGATATTACTCTTACAAACAAATGAATATAAAAAAGGTTTCACAACCATTTACCCAATATGGGTATGGTCCTTTAAAACCACCACCGAAACTTAATTGGGAATATGTGATAGGTAGTATGCTGTGTGGTTTGGGCTTAAGAATCTGCCACCCCATTCACTCTCATGGGTGTCGTAAGAGGCATCTAAGGAAAAAGCTTAGAAAGTCACAATGCCTACCAACTGACAACAAGATAACCATCGCCAAATATACCACACCTAAATTGGGCAGACCAGGCAGCAGCATTAAATCAGGCAGCAGCATCTAAGGTGTGAGGAATCTGGTACTCCAACCACTAATCTGCTTACCGAGGGAGGGGATTACGGCAAATCACTCCTGTCCTGGAGTGTAAAGTGGAATATAAAGGCCGTTAAGGTAAGGTCCAAATGTTTAGACCAGAGTTCCCCAAACTTTTTTGTGTCGTAGACCCCTTGCCATGTTTTTCCATGTTGGGTAGACCCCCTACTTACCTGATATTGATTTCCTGTAAATTTCTAACTGTAGTGAAGTTTAGCAACACATGTTAATTTATACATTTATTAATTGAATTTAAATTAAAACTCTATTTTTCTTTCTTTTAAAGCTTTAAAACCTTTGAGAAAATAATATCCATTTTAAATTTAACATACTGTATATAATAAATTTTTTACTTCATAGGTACTTTTATAAATAATGTATATGTTTTGATATTATAAGATAGTATGATGTAAGTAAATAGGTACTATCAGTGTATGTGTTGAGATACACTGTCGTGGACCCCCATTTTCACTTCATGGACCCCCAAATTTTTTTTCGCTGACGTAGACCCCTTGCAGGTTGTCATAGACCCCTAGGGGTCGATTTAGACCACTTTGGGAATCACTGGTTTAGACCCATGATTCAGATTCAATGATCAAATCTCCTGATTCAGGGACAGATACATATAACACTCAGGTAACAAGGCTTAAAAAAAATTTCATCATCATCATCATCATTTCAGCCTATCAAGTCCACTGCTGAACATAGGACTCCTCCAAAGATTACCAAAAAGCTTGGTCTTGAGCCACCTGCATCCAGCGACTTCCTGCAACACAACTGTGCAGGACCTAAAATATGCGCACAGTTGTGGAGTTGCAAATACCAGCCCATCATAACATAACAACACTGTGCAGGATGTTACTGTCAATTGAGAACCTTTTTTCCCCAACGGTTATCAGTTCTGCAAGCTATGTGGCCGGCCTATTGCCACTTCAGCTTGATTAATTAAAATTATGTATTTAAATGTACATAAAAATAAATTCTTTGAAGGAATTTGTCTAAAGAAGAATAAGAAATCATTAAACTGTAATTGATTACATAAGAATTAATATTTGTTAATTTGTTTGCCTTCCATTTCACTTATTATTCATCCAATTGAGTTCAAATTTATGGGTTACACATTGCTGGAAAGGTAAAGAATTAAAAAAATCTAAAAATTTACACTGAAGCATGACAAGGTTCAGCTAGTTAAAATTAGTAATAGATAAGATAAATGCAATATACCAATTGGTTAGGTTAGTTATTATCAATTGGTATATCTAATTGTTCTACTACTGTTCTATTACCTAAGGTACTAAATTTATAATTCAAAGGATTTGCTGTTCAGTAGATAATATATTCAGTAGTGACATGAAATATCTTAAAGAAACTCTTGCAAATATTGGAAATAAAATACTTTTATGATAGCAACTTTAATTTTAAGGGTTCCATATCCAATATAGAATATTCATTTAGTTTCATAAATGTGTAGAATAATGAATTTGTTAAAAAGATTAAAACATAAGTAACTGCTACTTTATACATCTTAGACCTCCTGTGTAATCAAAGGAATAAAGGAAATAAATGATGGAATTTTCTCAATTACTTCTCTGCAATATCATACAAAATTACCTGTTGAGGCTGCTTAGATGGATTAAAGACTTCCAAATTCCTCTTGGAAGACATTCCGATTGGAACATTTTCAAATACAACTTGCGGCGGCCTCGAAAATGGTGCTAAGATAAGACGCGGACATTCTTCTTTCTTTGGAGAGTTTTTATTGATAGTTTCCACTCTCCTTGCTCTCTTAATATGCTCAGGTGTATTTTCTATCTGCAGTACATATTAAAAGTATATAAAACGAAATACCTAGCAGACAATGCACACATTCGTTGAATTGTGAATAACTATACTGACTTGAAAATACATTTTTGTATCCAACGTTATTATGTCAGCAAATATTAATCTTAACAAATACCGAGTATCACATTCTTATTTATTAATTACTTATTTCAAATACACGAAGTCTTAGATACGTTTAAATTTATAAATACACAGACTTCTTTTTAATGTTGGAATTCTTCTTATTTTTAAGGAATATTTGAATTTCAAATCCTAAACTGAAGAAACCGTCAAATGCAGCTGCGAACGGTAACTTTTTTAATTCATGAATGTTGTAGCAACAGCTTCAACTTTTCTGAATGTCACTTTTATTTATGGCTTGCTTTCTGTCATCGATATCTAAACCGCTTCATAGCAGTTTAAAGTTATTGTTATTTTCCGTTGTTTTTGATTATTATGTATTTTGTTTTTTTTTATGGACATTTTTTGACTTTTAGTTTATTAAAGAACAAGACTGTACAGAGAGCAAGGTCCCTATTACAGTAAACAAAAATTTTGTTTGGCAATATTTTGTGGAGAAGTTATAAGATATAGGCCAAGTAAAAATACTAAAAAGGATTTTTTCCTTAATAACTCCTGCGATTCTGACAATAACAACGATGACTATATTAAAGGGTGACTCTATCAACGTGAATGACGGAAAATAACAATGTGTTGCATAGAGATAGTGTGTCACTTCACTAATTCCAAACTCGAAAAGAAAGGGAATATCATTCAACCTATGTCTACCTAATCAATTCTATTGCTATAATTTATTCTATTAATGTAAGGGAATTCACCATTAACCTTTTTTAAACTTATTTCGCACAATTTCAAATTCTAGCGATAATTCGAAATTTTGGGTTCTGTATACAAACGTAATCTGTATACAGAACCTCCTAGCGAGTCTCCTTCCAAGCGAGACTCACGGCGTTGCTTAGAGTCTTGGATTCTGTGCCGTTCGAAAGACAACATTTTACCAAGTTCTTTATGCATGCGATCGTTATATTCTGTAACAGCCACAAGTCTCTGTCAGCCTAGAGCCGATAGTGTGAGGCTTACGATAAGCAGTCTCGCAATTGAGTCTGCGGAAATTTACATTTCTCGTGATTAGCAGTTGATCGCAATTGAGTCTAATAAAACGTCTCAGTCTGATTAAACATCTAAGAAGCCCAAGATGCTTATTCCTGTAATACCAGTCTGGATACCTCCCAGACTATCGGTATACTAATACCTAGTCTTGGGCCGTTTCAGGGGGCATTTTAGTAAATTGTGGTGTGGACGAAACTTTGACATCAGTAAAGTTTTTTAAGTATGAATATTATAGGAGCATGTGTCAATCTCTCTCAGCGTAGAATATAGATCCCTTTTGGCGCTAGACAAGTTAAGTTTTAAACGAGGACCCAGGTTTTCACTAGGATGCTAAAATTTGGCAGAGAGATTATGCAAGAAAGTAAGAAAATATATTTATTGCTAAGAAATGAACGCATACAAAAGTAATTAACTGAAACAAATAGTAAACATAAATACAGTTAAAAACTAAAAAAAACGAAAAAATCATGGAAATTGTACGCCGTATTTCCTGCAAACGAAATTGGTCTCTTAGTATTTGCTACGAAAATAAATTCCGACATAGCACTATTTTTCAATGCCAACCACCATGACACTCCGATGTCATGATATGTTTTTCTAATCTAGATATAAACGTAACATAAAACATAGTAATACATAATATATACTATATTAAATTCAACATTAAAATTATCGTATATATAAGTATTCTATCAGTACGGAAATGAGCACATCGAGTTCAATACAGATTATCTTAATAATCGAACATAGAACACAACACAGTCCACATAGGACAACCATGGCCAGATCTTAATCTCAGCCCTTTTCCAAATAGGCTATTTAGGTATGTTACAAAAATAATGCTTTTTGCGTGAGTTGAGCCTGAATAATTCGCAGGTGTTTTTTTAAATATATATTTAAATGCTTTTACTGTTTTTAGGTCTCTAATAGGTGGTTATAATTGAGTATATATATCCACTCTGGAGTAATAGTGACCTCCAGAGTGGCAACATGATCTCGTTTAGTTTAGGCGCCAAAAATGAATCTCCTTCGTGGATGTTAATATAAATAACACAAGTTCGGATTGGTTAGTGCTTGATTTCTTGGGTTTGTGTTTCTTTGCGGGAGGCCTATGTTCAGCAGTGGACTTGTGATAGGCTCAAATGATGATGATGATTAATGTTGTGTTTCTGTTTCTATTAATAGAACAGAAAAGAAAATTAATAATATATAATACCGGCGTGGACACCGTAGTTGGTTAAGCAGACCAACGAAGTGCAGCAGCCTCTGGGGTGCGACGTGTCTGGTACTTAGATTGCCAATCTGCTTGCCGACCGTAACGGTTATGGCAAATCGTCATTATGCCCTGCAGTGGACAACTTTTTTTTAATCTTATTATTAGGCAATGAGTATCTTGAGTAACCGGAGGCCCACTCCCTCTCCCCATCCTCCTCCTCTTCCTCACACTCATCTCCCAAGTGTCCTTATGGGCCGGCAACGCACCTGCAGTATCTATGGTACTGGTGATCAGGTGAGCCGTTTGCTCGTTTACCCCCATTCCATGAAAAACGTGTGTGTGTACGCAATTATGTACGCACGTAAGAAGTTGCACTTCTTTAGCGCAACTAAACAAATTAAAATAATACATACCGACAGTTAACCTCAAATCATTTAACCCACTTAAAAAGTTTATAGATTTAATTATTCTGCTCTTGCATTGACATCGGTACCATGACTTTAGATTATGTGCTCATGACATCGATGTTATAACATCGGTGTTTCTTTCTCATCATAGTACTTATTTATATAATCTCTTCTGGCTAGTTCAGAGAATGACTTTCAGACCTTTTTTATGCATGGCGTGATGTGTGGCGCAAAGCGAAACTTTTCATTAGAAAACATTATATATATATCCAGGAAGGCATCCCAAAAATCTTCTGTTTTCGTATAACCGGCAAACAAATGACTTCTACTGTCGGTCGCCTCGGTCTTGCACTCCAGTTTACTTAGTCAAGAATATGATCAGGTGTAACTCGGTCTGTAAGTGCTGATTGGACGAAGGATCACGTGACCATTTATTCTTCGCTCGCCATAAATAAATTTTCCACTAAATTAGTCCAACAAATCTTCAGTAGAAGTTTTCTATCCTTCTACCGTTGATAAGCTTGTACAAGTTGAATAATTCAAGCACGTTATCGAAAATCGCTTTGACGCTGGCAGATCGTTAAACATTATAACTCTATATGGGCCGACTCGACCAGGGTAGTACCATGGCATATACCGGAAATACCAGCAATACCGGCGTGAAGCTGTGACATCTTGTGGCTCTGTGTTTTGTTCATTAAGAGAGATAACCGAAGGATCCTCTCCTCCTCCCCTTTATTTCTTTTCTCCCTTCACATATATCCTTGAAGGTCGGCAACGCATCAGCAGCTCTTCTGGTGTTGGGTAAGTAGTAAATACGTTAGTGGTGAAACATTGCTGCACAAAAACAATCGTATAAATCGACTATTGTAATGAAACATACTCGATAGTCGATTTATTCGTGTCCAATACAATAAAAAACAATCGAATAAAAATCGGCTATAATCTGAAAATCGATGATAAACTGCGATCTGGCCTGCGATGCGATAAGTAGATACAATTATATTTAAATGAAATTATTGAATACTCGTGGCACCTCGTACGACACTAACTTTTAAGTTATTCAAATTGGATTGCATTGTCCATGACACCACCAATGCTTGTTAAAATGTTTTATAAATTGGTTAATCCAAAAAACGCGTGTCATATCAACATTGATTAGAAGTTATAAGTAAGCAATAATAAATTTAAAATCGTTCTTATTACAAATTCCAAAGTATATTAATTTGAGTAAAAAACCTCTTTCGATTTTTCGATAAATCTATTGGGTTTCGAAGTTTCTCCATCCAATTGCGAAATCCTTGATAATATACAAAAAATAATAGGCCATCTTTAGTGGAGGCCTATATTCAGGAATGGATTTGTGATAGGCTGAAATGATGATGATGATGATGATACTAAAAACGTTAAAACGCGTGCGCTAAACGCTTAGTAACAATTTTACAGGCGAATAGTTCGATTGTTTTTAGTAACAATTGGCCATTAATCTTTGGCATGGCTTTTAAAATCGATGTTAAAGATCATCAAACATCACTACAGAGTACGCACGGCGCTGTCACGGTCTGTCATTTCAACTACAAGAATCAGAATCAGAATTTTCCTTGAAACGTAGTGGTTATATACTCATATACTCTTTGATATTCCTCAGGCCCTTCCGCTCTATACATAACATCTGTTATAATCTTTTTGTCGAAGGTACAAAATCTTGTCATTTCTCAATTAAATATTTTATTCTTTATAACATGGTAGTTATTTTACAGAAATCTTGTAAGAATCATGGCCGAGTCTCTATCGAATGATAACACCACTTGCGTAGTTTGTTTCAAGAATGTGTTATATTTCTCAATTGGCGAATGTGACCACCCTGTTTGTTTTGAGTGCTCAACTCGTATGCGCGTGCTATGTCTACAAAATGAGTGCCCTATTTGTCGTCAAGATCTTTCCAGGGTGAGTAGTTTGCATTGATTCTTCATAAATTTTTTCATAATAATATTCATTTAAAAAAATATCAACTAAACATAAGTGTTCCCTATAACACTTATAAAACAGTTAAAAGCATAGCTTATTATATTCCATATATGTTAAGTAACATTAGAGTTTTGTGTTTACAATAATTAGTTTATGTTTATAGGTTGTGTTCACGGAAATCATCCAACCTTATAAAGAGCTTCGCAATAAAGTGTTCAGTGATAGACTGTTTGAAAGGCAATTCAAGATTGGGTTCTGTAGTGAACAGATTAAAAATGCATATGAACAATTGCTGGAACATCGCTGTAAAATGTGTGACCCAAATCCCCCTTTTCGTACATTTACTATGCTGAGTGATCATATGAGAAGAGTGCATGAGCGTCACTACTGTGACCTTTGTGTGAAACATTTAAAGGTAAAGGAAGATTAAAGTTTAAATTTTTTATATTGGATTACAATACAAACTTATGGTTTAAGATTTATATCTATTTTATTATGTACTTAATTTAAATTTAAAATGTTTCCCTTAAAATAATATTGGCTATAAGAGAAAGAATACCTGATCTTGTTAACATAAACAATTGTGAACACAACATGCCACAAGTGAACACTACTATGGCAACTTTGCATGGCCAGATCTGTAATATATAAACTAAATGTGAATCTGTTATACACAATAAAGCTTCCTTATAAAATGTTCAAAATTATGGAGAAAATTACATTGTAATCTAAATGGAAGTTATAAGTGAATGCACAGGCAAATGCATGTTTTAACGTTGGTTTGTATTGTTTACCGATCTGCTAAGGTTTACTATACAAATAACATGTGTTGTTTTTATTTCTGCATTTAATGAAAATAAAAACCTACATAGTTTTTCTTTTTTAATATGCGAATGTATTATTTATGTTTTAGTTATATATTATAAAATTAATTATAAAATTTTGTTTATTACATAATAATTATTTACAATGTATTAGATTATTTTATTGTGTATTATTAATTTATTTAATTTATTTGTTTATCCTTTATTGTTGTTACTATTGACCTTAAGATTAAAGGTCATAATGGGCAGACTTATTGCCTAGTGGATTTATGAAGCACATGAAATGTATTTATATCAATAATTTTTAAAAATTTATTAATATTACTACATAAATATTCTTCTTATGAAAAAAGAATTAATTTATGTTATATAAAAGTCAATAAAAGCCTTTGAAGCAAACAGAAAAGGGAATCTTCGGAATTTATCTGTTATTATTTTTTTATTTAACTCATTAAAAATTAATAGTGAAAATATAATAAGATAAATAACAAACACAGAAAATATGAAAAAAACTGTGTTGTCGGTAAAGAATTCACTATGTTAATGGAGTTGGTATTTAACTCTTCAATTTTTTTCCACTTTTTCTGTTTTGGGAGCAGTCTTCATTGTGTTAAAACCATATGGTAGGCTGTCTGCTCATACTTTGGCTTTACAGGCTAGGTATACTTGCAAATACCCGCTGCTGGGCAAAGGCCTCCTCTCAAATATTTTAGAGGGTCTTTGGAGCTGGTAAGGATTCGTCGTACTGCTCCAGTGTGGGTTGACAGATCACATGTATTCAAAATATTTTTCGTTTTTTTTTTCATAGATAGCAAGAATTCTTTATGAAATAAATAATGTTTTACATTAAAATAATGAAGAATTCATGCTTACTAAAAAAATTTAATCATTGTGATATTTTCAGATATTTACCAGTGAACGGAGATGCTATACACGTCAAGAGTTGGCACATCACCGACGAAAAGGAGATCTTGATGATACATCACATAGGTAATAATTGATAGTGTAACTCATGATTCTAGGTATAAGGATGCATAATGGGGCCCATAGCTTGTGTTTAATACCAGGCAAAACTCAATACATTTTTTTGTATATTTTGATGTTACATGACAGGCTTGTGTGTGTGCTGAAATTTAATATTGTAATTTAATACAATACATATTTAGGTAGGTACTCCACTTTAGATCCAATTTTTGTTCACACTGTATTAAAGCTTGTTATGTTATGCTATGATGGGTAATTGTACTGTGATATTGTGGTAGGCATGTGCAAAAGTGACTGTACATCAAAACTGACCATAGTTTGATTGTCAGTAAGATGCAGGTATTTTATCTCACTGACAAAATAAAATGAATCCTTTGTGTGTGCTCTTGTATGTCCTCTGAGTGGTGAAAGAATTTTTGCTACATGTTAAGCCAATCTGTAAATTGGTGAGTCGATTTGGTTAAATCTGTAAATAATAGCTTCATTTCCAATTTAAAAAAACATAATGTTAGTTTGTACACCATGGAAGTTTAAAAAAATAAACATGACACATTTATTATCTCAATATGCAAATATTTTTTTAAAAAATGTCATTAACACAAATTATACCGTAAATACTTTTTAATTACTAAGTAAACACATTAGTTTATTGATGTTGTTAAACTAATCATGCAAAGAAAAAGTTATAATTACACTTGTTGTGAATAGTTAAAAAATGTGATGAAATGTTTACAATTATTAATTTCGATATATTTAGAAAGAAAAGTAAAAAAATGGATTATGGACATTATGGGAACAGTATTTTTAATTATTTCTGAAAATTTATTAATACTGAACAGTTTTAATACTAGACACCATTTTAATTCTTTCCGCATATCGAAACTAAGTAATCACTTGTTTGCTTTTTACATCTAAGTAAATCACAATAATTAAGAATTTGCATCAATCCAAATTTTAGTAATAGTATAACATATTAAAGCAATCTTTGAAAAGTTTAAAAATATAAAAATGGGGAATGCCATCAGATTTAAACGTATTTGATTAAATATAAATTTGGACTATATTTTGTAAAACTATGTAAAATTGTAAGATATTTTGGTTGTCTTACTTTGAACCTTGTAAAAATCTTCAGACTTATCTCAGACAAAGCTGCAAGAATTAACCTGGCATTGCGCAATTTTCGTTAATTAAGCAATATCTCCTAAGTGCAACAGACAATTTGTCTTTGGAAAGCACAATGTAGTCTTAAAAATAACAACATTAATTTTACTTAACTACTTTTAATATAAGTAAGGAGTATGAGTTTGTATGTACATGTTGGCTAATCTTAGAAACTACATACAGGGGCGATTTTAAGAATTATTTTACTGCCAGATGGTTGTCAGCTATAATTGATTTAAAAACTAGGAATGTGTGAAATTTATTACCTCTTTACTTTATTATCATGTGTGTACTGAGAAAGCTACCAGAACAATATTAAAAAAATATGTCATATAACACATGTAGCCACACGACACAGTAACAGATAGTTACTGTGGTTCCTTACCGAAACAAAACGACTACCGGCGATTCGGTAGTCTCAAACAAAAGCAAATAAAATTGTTTGCTAGCAGGGTAAGGTTGGCATTTTGAGTAAGATATTGTATACTCCCTCTTACACTCCCCATTCTCACCCATGTTTTGTTTTATTTACGGGCATATCATTTGCAAATAATGTGAATTGAATGGTACTATTAAGAACTTATAATACAATTTTAAAGTACATAATTACGATTTCTTTAGTAGTATTCTGTTATAAATAATGACAGAAAAACATCTTTTGGTTAATATCTGATAGTTATCGTACATAGGGGTCACCCTCTCTGCGAATTTTGCGAGGAGAGATTTATGGATGCCGACGAGCTGTACCGACACCTTCGTAAAGAGCATCTCTACTGCCACCTCTGTGACGCGGATGGAAGGAACTTGTACTACGCTTCGCACTCAGCACTTGCGCATCATTTTCGCACTGACCACTATCTATGCGAAGAAGGGGAATGTGCTGAACAGCATTTGACCGCTGTCTTCAGAAGTGAAATTGATCTCAAAGGTATGCCTGGTTTATATCTTTAATCTAGACTATTATAAATTTGTTAAAGGTCGTGTCTGAAACTTTTGTCTATCTTTTAATTTCATAGTTTATCTGTTTGTCTCGTAAAATTCTGGACCTATTTTGACGCGATTTTCACTTTTCGGAAGGTTATGACTCAACTTAAAAACTGCGTTACTTTTTATCGCGAGAAAGTTCGGAAACGGAAGAAACGGAATTTATACGCAAAAATATTTGTACAAATTGGAAAAAGGTTTACACTGTTCGAACGCGTTTGTCTCAAAATAAAATACTCTGATACTTTTAATACCGGGATCGACCAGAAAGGGATTAATCAGGAATGGCCTGAATAGAATCTATACACAAAAACTACAGAACGATTTTAATGTTACATTCACTGTACGAAAGCCTATGATTAATTAACGTGTCTATTTATTAAGAAACAGCATAATCATATCCCATACTCAGTTTGCTGGGTAACTTCCACTAGTGATGCTACTCCCCATCATTAGTCTGTGGAATTGGAATTTGTGTTCGCCAAATTCGGGAGGTTATTTCACCATATTCGATCGCTAGCGCCTCGTTTGTAGGCACGAGAAGGGAGAGCCGCGTACTGGTGAGGTTGACATTTTTAAAAAGAGATGGTATATTACCCTTATTATTTATTATTAATTAATTATGTTAGTACTATTTAAAAGGTAGTCTTCCTTTTTATTTTAAAAGAGTTTAAGGTTATTGAAGGCTATCCAATACAATAGCTGTTACAAATAGAAATATATAATATTTAAATTTTACAAATGACGTAAAACTCACCAAGGAAACTTATTTATTTTACTAATTTTGCGATCTGATTTAGTATGCTTAGCGCATACCAATTCAGAATTATCATAGAATTAATGTGAGTACATACAAGACTGAAACAAATACTATCGTATTTGTACACCATAAGAATTACAAAAGGCGGACCTGTGCATTACAAAATGCCTTTTGGCATTCTCTACCAGTCAACCCAGGGCATGAAGAAATGTTGTGATAGGTCATCAAGTTTATATAATATAAATAACAAAAAGACTAATCGAGGAATTATTTTATATGTATAAGTATACATATCTACACAAACACATACATATACAAATACATACGTAAAACACATTAATACATACATGTATAATAAATCAGAATAAATACTAACATGTATCATATGGTATTAAAAAATGTCGTTTGAAACCAATCGTTTGAAAGTAATTTTACTTGAGGCTTTTCTAATATCTTCGCGCAAGGAGTTCCAGAGAAGTCTAGCCTGAACGGGAAGGGAACCACCAACAAAATCGGTAAAATGTTGCGGGTTGGTTGGTTGGTTATCATATGATTAGCAGAGGAACGAAAGACCCTATCATGGGTAGAAGAGAGATTCTGAAATTTATTCTTAAGATAAGAAGGGGTGAAGTGGAAAAGAGAGCAAAAGAATTCTAGAGTCACGCCTCTGCTGGATAGTGAGCCATTTTAGGCGAGAACGATAGTAAGAGGTGTGGTCATACTTTCGCAGACCAAAGATGAATTTGATGCAGTTGTTAAGGCGTTCTAGCTTGCAATGAAGACCTTTGTTCAGGTCTGAACAAGTCTCGGAATAAGCGTAATTTTAGACTTTAAAGGAAGAATATTTTATATATACATATGAAAAAAGGTAATCTATAACAGACGGAGGTAATATATAATAAACCAAAAACATTTCTGTACATTTAATATATTTCCTTTAATTTTAATTGGAGTATACGATAAAAGACGATCGATACCGATGGCAAAAACCGTATTTTCCGAAATTGTCGAGATACGTATAACGCTGAAACCTCTCGCCAAATATAGATGGAGCTTGTTTCCTTCTAACTTTTCAGACCAGTGTATCCGGCCTGTGTGTACAAAGTTTCATTAAATCGGTTTATTAATTACGAAGATTCTGGATTCCGGAAGATTGATGGAAAAGTTTTTATGAAAAGGCGCGAGGCGATAGCGCTTTTAATGGTTAATTATTTATCAAATGTGCAATTAACAAGTATTATGAATTGTTCTATAAGTATTTAGAGTAAGAATCTTTTAATGGACTTAAACATCATTTAATTTTTTTTTAATATTTATATAATATTTTGACTGATAGAAAAAGTTGATTGCATTGATGTGAAGCTGCTTAAGTGCCCAAATCCATAGGCATTAGCCTACCTAAGATAACAATAATGATACAAAATTGTTCTTCAATGATTTCATTCACTAAAAGAAACATTAAAATGTATTAGATAGTAGCACTTCTTTCTGCCTATGAGCCTTCTGGATATGTACCACCCTCTTACCCATATCGGCTACAATTCAGGAGTATAACCACTGTTGAGTTCTGGTTTGTAGAATTACAGGTTGTGAGGAATCCTATCTTTGTCCTTTAGGGTGACAACGCTTCTATAATATCTTCGATGGAAGTTGTTTACAAGTGTCAATGGGCTGCGATAGCCTTATACCATCAAGGGGATTGGTAGCTTGTTTGACACTTTAATGAAGAAACATAAATTGTTTCAGCTCACAAAGCCACAGTGCATGGACGAGGCATGCCACGAGGCGCGACGCGCCAAGCAAGAACATTAGAATTGCAATTCAACATCACACCGCATCCCGTCGTGCAAAGGTCGCCCAGGTAAGATTCATTAATGTTTATATTAGTTTATGTCAACGATGGACGTATTAGGCATGATGAATAGCGCTTGCACTTTGCAAACTAATCCAAATAATTATTAGACTATTTCATTTGTTGGAAGAAAAAAGTTTAAAAATTTCACTATTTACAAATAGTTATGACCACCAATACTAACAATTCCTTTTTTAAATGTCAATAAGGTTGCAAACATTCTGTATATGTAATATTTGTACTATTTATTGCCTCTCGAGGCTAAAGCTCTAAGCTCAAAGGGACAAGAGGAAAGGACTGGGCCGGTCATGTCCTTCGCATGATGACACTATCCTCTCGAACTAATCGCGTTGAATTTTTATATTACGTAGTGTTCGCGTAAGAAATTATTATGTACCATATTATTCCAGTGATTCCGTTCCATTCCCTTGTTTTATTTTAGTTTTATGTCACAAATGTCAAAGTTTGATGTCAAAGACATAAAGTATCCATATATTATATAAGTAGAAAAAAAGTAATTATATAGATCCTTTTATCGCAACCAGGATTTCTCTTGGGACAAAATTTCAGAGCATACGAGGGAAAGCGCCACTTGCCGCTAGTCTATTAATAAAATTACCTCGAAGATTTTGTGAAAATCTTAGATTTTAAGTGGAATTACAACAAAATTTAGCGGGTTCCGGTCCCAGCACCTCTAAATTTAATTAATTTGTAATTTTAAGTATTAATTGCGTTTTAGTTTGATGTTATGAAATATGTGGTTTCAGTATTTTGGTACTTGTTAACACAGAGAAAGGGCGGAGCCTCCGCCAGTTAGTGTTCCGCCCCCGGCGCCGCGGATTGATACCCGAAGCGACGAGCACTTCCCTCGCCTCTCCACCGCACCTCCGCCAACTAATCTCATGTTAGCACCAACTAGATCTTATAAAGGTAACATATAAAGTCTGTTATTGTGCATACAAATAAATCTATGAAAAATTTGGTTATTTAATTTTCAATTTCCGGCTATTTTTTAAATAATATGTAGGTCGTAATAAATTGCATGTGGACAAAAAGAATGAGAACAATTGTCTTTAGTTGACACAAATACTTGTCCTGAGTGAGAATCGAACGAACTACGACTTGCAGCGTCGTAGCGTCCCAGCGCCGCAACTATGCGCTGATTTTGTTTCGCACAAAGTTTTCTTTTGTAAGAAAACTCAAAAGTCAAAAAGGCAAGGGACAATTATTTTTGTGACATATATTTTTTTGTAGTTATGAACGAAAGGAAAGTTTAGATCATGATGAACAACAGGGATTAAGATTAACCATAAAACCCATAGCCTAAGTGTGACTTAATTAAATTTTTATGTTACATAATATATGACGAAAAATATTGTTTCCTTATAAAATTGCCGATGTTTTAACGTTACACGGTTTGTGGGCGTAGTTTTGTCATACTTAGATTGAAGTTAACGATTGGTCCTAAGGCCGCCTGGAAGAGGCTGCATTATCGATAAGATCCATTGTATTATCACTGTTAATTCTATTTTCCCTCTCTAACAGAAATTTTCCAATACATAATTATTCTAAAACCACAAATTGTTAAAAAATAAATATTTATATATATTATTTTTTTTTTATTTCATAAACTAATGATTGGGTAGTTTTATAATCGATTAAAAGACACTCGCCTACAAATTACAAATAACAAATTTCTTAATAAATTACAAACTTACCTTTTTAGTGTTTCTATACAAAGTAATCTATGCCAATAAAAACGTGGACTACATACATAAGGACCGCCTTATTTCTAAACGAACTATAACTTTAGTCTCGGTATCAAACGTTAATGGATAACCATTACAGTTTGATAATATGAAGGGTGTCTGATACAGTAACAGCAATGGGTTTCAATTTGCTGTGAGTAAGCCGGACTTGACAGATAGCGTCATAGTGATTTGTCTTTTTACTCGGAAAATTTCGATTAAACAGGACAAGTCTCTAAGACGTAATCTATAAAACTGTCAAATCCGTCGTAACTACAAATTGAAACGAATACCGACAGAGTTACATCTGCATTGTGTATATATCTTAATATTAACCATATACTCTGAATACTCCCAGTAAAAGCCGAAACTAAAGTTAAAACTCGTTTTATAATTAGGCGTGTACATTGTCTCTACAGGTGCAGACGGGTTGACTCGCAACGACAAGAACTTCCCGGCACTGGAGGGTGGTGTCGGGGGGGGGCGGGGCCGGGGCCGGTCCCCCACCAGCCCCGCGTCACGCCGCGCCCGTCGCCGCCACTGTACTCAGGAACTGTACGTAGCACTGCCTCACACTAGCGCGCACTTTATGCTTACAAACGCCTACATATTGCTGTAAGTGAACCTACGGCTATTTTAGCAAGATTTGTTCTTTTCATCTCGTTGGGAAATGCGCATATCTGTCACTGAATGCAATGGCTCTACAGTAAATGCAGGCCGAATAAAATCCCACGGGAAACATACACACTATTGGCAGGCGACCGTTACGGCTAAGGTGGAAGACTCGCGACCAGGAGACGTACAAGTGAAGAGACGCTATGTCAATGGTTCTTGCTCCTGTGCTGTGCTCTGACGCCTGTTAATAAAAGAACAAAAGACTCGTCAACAGGACACGGCTAACAGTACAGTAACTCCGTCTTAAGGAAGCTCGAAACCTCGGCTTGGCTTACCGTCGATATTTAATAATTATAGTGAATGTATAGATAAGTAATGTCATGTCTCGGACGTGTGTAAGGAGGTAGAAAATACCGCACGCGGTTGTAGTCACCTCGCGCCACCACCAACTCGTTGGAGCGATCTTTTATTCTGTTGTAATATCTTAACAAATTCTTAAATAAATTCTGCCAGAGAAACCAATTCTTAATCGATATTTCGGAGGAGGTGGTTTAGACAAAAATATTTTGCAATAAATTTTACAAAGGAACTTTAACTTGTAGAATCAGTATAGAACAGATTTATTATGAAAAGCGCAAATAGATGGCACATGCATGTTCTCTATTCTAATATGAACTAGCGGCTGCCCGCGGCTTCACTCTCGTGATCACAAAGTTATCTGAGGAGAACTCTTAATAGTGATGAAAAATATCGTGTTCCATGGCATAATCTACATCTCTGACAAATTTCGGTCATATCCATTCAAAAGCGTGATTGAACGACGAACGTACAAGGTTTCACTTTGAAACATAGCCCATAACACTTTAGTAATTATAAGGAACATTTCAAAATAAAAACTTCCATCAAATATTTTTTAAGATAAATCCCGTTTGAACATACATACATTAAAAGAATTTTATTTATTAGTATATCTATACTATCTAGTAAACTTCTAAAACATAGGACTGTCATGACGGCTCGGTGGCGTTGTGGCTAAGCGTTTCGCGGGTTCGATTCGACTACAAATAGTAGTTCGCGGTCTGGGTGTTTGTCCATGTACAATTCATGTAACTGCCTCCGCGACCCAGGATAAATTCCTACAGAGGAAGATAACGTTTTCAAAAAAAAGTTTGACAAAAAAAAGAAAGAAAATACTACCTTTTAATCCTTTTAGGCAAGCTTAAAGGCGTGAGATTTTTCGTAAAATCTTCTTTCTTAGTGGATGCCTTTACCCTACCAGGACCGACTTGCCGAATTTCAAGTTTGTAGAGCTTGTAGTTCCTGAGATTTCGTGTTTAATCAGTACCACTAACTACTGATGATTCTCTTGATACCTACGTTATAGGTATCAAGAGAATTACGCTCAGTGCCTAGTTCCTATAACAGAAAGCTTGATGATAAATACTAGATGTTGCTCGGTACTCCAAGAAACTCAACAGTTAAAGTTTCATAGAAACCCGTCCACTGGTTTTTGCGTGATGCGTGGCCAGACAGAAACAGCTATTCTAAAAACTGTAGTTTCGGTCTATGTATTGTTAAAATTTGGAAATGTATTCAATGTACAGATTTAGTTTCACTTGAATTTTATTATTAGTGTAGATTATAGAAACTATTTATATATTAACATGTTATCATTCTCTTGTAATATTTCTATATAAATTTTTTGTTTTGTCCGTCGACAGCTAAACCCAGCGTATCCATACAACTGCACAGCCAGCCGGCAAGCGCGAGCAACTTCAGGCTGACGCAGACAAGCGCCAATCGTATATCAATACCGCAACAAAAGAAGCAGACACCCTTGAGTGACGACGATTTCCCTTCACTGACTATTGGCAGGGATGACCATCCAAGTATCGGCGCTGGTACCATTCAACCGCCAAAGGTAATTTAATTATTTATTTATTTAGTAGGCTTAGATTGTTAATTAAGTCCAAGTAATTTCTCTTTTTTTTATCAATGTCATTAATACATCAATACATGGAAAATAATACTTTTCATTTAAATTAAAAAGTTACATATTGTGTTGTTACATCGTTGAAAAGTTTAGATTTTTTTATTAATGACTCGACCACAGTAGAAGAATTCAGTGACATTGCAGTCGAAATTGAAATTTCAACAAAGAACCCCTCAAACACTTTTGCAAGCTCCTGATCAGTCGTTATAATTGTATTATTATATAATTCAGTCGGTAGTCAGTGCTACGCGTCTTGTTCTTTCTCTTTTCATTATTAATAATACCGCCCCACTCTGACTTTAGACCCACCAAACAGCACAAGTCGGGTGGTTCCCTGGAACCTTGGCCCTCTCGAAGGTGTCGTTAGGACCTTGTGGAACTCCGCACTGAATTAACATCCGCATCTTCCTGCCGTCTTTATTCATGTACAAAATGTACCTGTCGCGCAAGGAGTCCGCGATAAGACATTGCAGATAGGGGGTACCTTCTTCCGGTTGAACTTACAAAAATCTTTCAATGGCAATAGAAGCTTCCTGCTCATGTTAATGTAACTCATTGCTAGCATTCTACATAAATCTATTACATGTTTCATTATCATAAGTTATTTAGCGTTTTTTTACTGTTTGCTATCGCTGATATCCTATTTCTAATGTTGTCGCATTGTAACTACTGTTGTCTTCCGCTTTGAAAGATATAGAGAGCCAGTATAATTATAGACTATGAGGCATTCTAGCTTTGTCATGGGGGGTGACAACGCATCTGTAACTTTCTTCGATTATTGAAGTTGTCCGCAAGTGGCCATGACTGCAATAGCCTTACAGCATCAGGTGGACTGTTAGCTCGTTTGGTGCCTCAATTCAATAATAAAAAAAGTTGTGTGAACAAAACTAAAGTTAATAAGTTTGCGGGCAGTCCGAAGTTACACATTTTTCTTTTACCTATTGGTACAACGATAGTAATATAGAAAATGTTATTTGTTATAATTTCAGGTCACACTGATCAACAGTGATGAAATGCAAGCGTTTAAAAATAACAACTCAAATAACCAACCGAAAAAAGCGAATCTAAGCTCTGAGGCCTTCCCCGCATTGTCATCTACATCAGCGCCTTCTGCTCCACCAAAATGGATAAACGTCTCTAAATCAAAAGAGAAGGTGAAACAGAAAACGGTACCCGCTCCGCCCCCAAAAGCCACTTTCAACCCCATGGCAGATTTCCCAACATTGCCAGTCAATGTATCAAAATCTAAATCCAAGAAAATTAATTCTCAGCATCAACCAACCCCAACAAATAATATCATACATAACGAAAATGCAAAGAATAAAAAAGAGAAGAAGAAACAAAACAATAACTCTAAAAAAGAAAACTTGTTTGATTCCAGTCTTGAAAACGGCCTGGCTGAGTATAAAAATAAAGAATTTTCATTTATCGGTACCGGTGTAAATAGCAATAGCAATCAAAGTGGGGAGGCTGATAGGAAAATCAAGACCGTCTCGGACATCCCTACCACTGCATCTGTAAATACCCAGAATAATCGAAACACAGCCAATAAAAACTTTACATTGGCCCCAAAGGAGTATCCACCGCTTACTCCAAGGAATGAAAATCAGATTCCAGCTAAAAGCATACCCAATGGAAGTGTGCCGCCAGGCTTCAAATCGCGTCCGCCCTTGAAATGCGACGGAATGACGTTCACTAACTCAGCCGGCCAAACATTTTCAGCCCCCGTGCATACCTACATCCCACCCCCGGACTTCGAGCAAAGGAATCGAGCGTTGGTTAAAAAGTTTGCCGTGGCGCTGGGAGGAGCTGCTGCTGTCGAAAATTTCAAAACTGCCTCGCGGGCTTTCCGTGATAGTATCATAGGCGCGGACGAGTTCTATCAACACTGCCAGTCCGCTTTGGGCACCCAGCTAGACTCTGAGTTTCCAGATTTAGTGGCTCTTCTACCCGATATCGCCAAGCAACAGGAATTAGTGGTGGGGAGGAATGTCGACTCACAATTGGATGTGTGCTCGATTTGCGGCCAATTGCTAGCGCCGTGTGACCGCATCGCTCACGACACAGCCCACTGGCCACCTCTAGCACCTCGCTAGTTAGCTACAAGCTTATATTTGTGATACACACTTCTATGTTATCGTTGTACATCCTATGCATGATGAATATTCATAAGCACTAACCAGTGTATGGACAAAGGGCCTGGAATTACACTACCAGTTTGAAAATTAATATATTCTGATTATTGACATTGCGCCTGATTTATTTTTTCGTAATTTTAACTTTTACATAGTTTAGGCAACTGTACCCCAACATTCATAGGACCTAAGATTTCGGCTCTATGTTTTAAGTAATGTTCTTCAATGTATAGATATTATTGCTTATGTTATTTCATATATTACAGAGTTAATAACTGTAATAATAATTCTCTGATAAAAAAAATCGAAATGCGACTTTTACTAACAATGATGACAAACACGTTATGACCAATGTCGCATACGAGAGATGATAGTTCAGCATATTTCATTTGGAGGTATCGCAATTAATAAGATGAATGTGATTATAGAAAAATGTAAATGTTACGCAATGTAAAAATATTATTTTAATTTTAATTATTATATTTTTGTACTCTGAGCTAAACAATTGCTTTAGTATGTGTTATATTTTTATTTGTTATATACAACCGATTTGTTTAATTGCAAATAGACATTTGTATTTTTCCAATTAAAATAGTCACTATAGTATACTATTAAATTAATTAAAAAGAAATTAAACTTAAATTTATTACTGTTGATATGTGTTTCTGGTGATAACATTGAATATAGTTCATGTTTATAATTGAATTGTTTTTTAAATTGGCCAATCATTATCAATTCTGATCCCATATAATCCAATACGGTTTACATAAAATTTACTCATTACTGTCTGCATTGTGCAGTGTTAATACCATAATAAATGAGGAATAAAGATGTGAAAACCCTTCTTGTGTGTGTCATAAAAGCCAGAACAATCTTCTGGACTCTTTGAGTATTGGCAGATGATAACCAACCAGGGGGAAGAGTGACGTGTCTGCTACTACACACTTACACCAAGGTAGACAACTTTTGCCAAGCGTATCGACGACGAATATTCCTGTCTATAGGAGAGGCCTATATTCAGTAGTAGACTGTGCGCAGGCTATTAGACGAAGTATGTGCGCGAAGTTGAACCTGTTAAAATAGATTTAATCTGCCCCTTAGCTCAGCGACAGCAGTTCTGTATAGCGGGTAATATTAAATAATTCTGCCAAATCCTGTCAAGATCTATAATAAAAAAAATACCCTAATGAGACTTATTTATTTAAAAACTTACGACATTTGGTACCCTTGTTCACATGTTTGAGCACAATGCTCACAAGTTATGGTAAACTGTTAAATTTGTAGGAATGTATTAAAGAATAGCAAAGAAAGGTAACATAAAAGTTATTTTTAAAAAAAATATCTTATCTAATTATTCAGTTATGGCACATAATTAAATCAAAGGATTATCCACTCATTACCAGACACCTTGTATAATACAATATTGTTAGGTTTAGAGTGACCGCTCAAGTATTGCAAAGTTATTCTTATCCGGTTATTAAGAGTTGTAGCTGGCGGATTCTTAATCCGCCACCTCGTTTCAATCCGTAGCTGTCTTATTAGGCGATTAAAGAAAAAGCAGAGAAAATCTGATGACAATCTCTATAACAAAACGGGTGGCGTACCCGTCAAAATCTATTCCCTAGAGAGGCGAAAAATGGATTGCGGTAGTCCGTTTGGCCCCCGCTGGTCATCCTAAATGTAAAGTCGTAATCACAGCCTATCCCTATGGGGGAGAGATGTGTGCTTGTCTCTTAATAGTATAAAACAAAGTAGCAATATGCGATTATCTGGGTATTCATTTAACAAAACTATAGTCACATAGTAAGTCTAAGAAAGATTTTTTGATGACCAAATTGAATATTAGGTTCTTTAAAAATAACTCTTGAGTTGTAAGAGGAAGAATATATTTGCAAACAGTCTAATTTGTTTATGCTTTATTGTGTTCACCAAAAGGATTGCAAAGAACGCGCTTAATACCTTTTGGCATTCTCTACGAGTCAAACAATTGCATTGCTAATTTTAACACACAATACCTCATCATCTCATCAAATAGGGCACGTACGTACCTGTATAAGCTTACATCACCACATATAAAAACTTAAATGGCAATACTTTAGGCACTATCATTGGAATGAATGATTATTCATTGGCACTTAGAGCATTTCAGTAACAGTTTGCTATCCCATCAAACAAAGATGTTAAGCTTTATTTTGTCTTAAGTTGGTTTCTGCGATAACCATGATCTCATAGGAGACTTACTGGTTAGCGTACCTCTCTACTGAACCATGGGTCCTAGCTACGAAACCTAGCCGAAGACGAACGGCATCTCTGCCTTCCTCTGATCTTATCACATAAACATTACAAAGAATATGGAAAGGAAAATAAGTGTATACGGTACTATAATAATTCTGGCGCAGTTGACATCCGCCGAAAGCATTCGAAGTTGTTACAATGGTCAAAATCGGGCAGGAGCACATCGTCATCTGGTGCAATTCTGGACCAGTGTATATAAATATAACCACTAAGTGCCCCGACTAGCGCCTTTCTGTTATGTTGTGATATTGCCGTTGCTTACAAACAGGCACTTATAAGTTATAACACAAATTAGCCGCATTCGGTAGCGGAGTATACAAAATCACTACGTCTCGGTACCTTTTTACGCAGATAACCTAATATTTTGGTTTTACCACGGTACTGCTAAGATAGAAAAGAAAAGCCGGTATATTCCCTCTTATATCATATGCAAAGACGTTAAGCATATTTACCTTTAGTCGGCTTTGGCGATATCCATAGTCTGTTATATAGGTGATGCGATTCTTACACGGAACTTCATCCAAAGTGCAGAGTGTAGCAAATGATACTTATACTTACATTTGATTCAGAAAACTGACGCTGCAAAGAACAATGTCTACAAAATAAATAATGCTAACGGCATCAACATGTATTTTAATTAATCCGAATAAAATAAGTATAAGGAAACTTATTTGTCACTTTTGCCCCACCCCAAGAAGCCTTTGACGAGTCCAGTAATACCGGCGCCTTGCTTCTTGCTATTAGCTGCTCCGGTTTTATCGTCCAAGTTGGGGAACTCGATGAAATTGCACGCCAAGTCGAAAAACAACGGCTTACAAGGTATTGCTTCCATTGGGGGAGGTAGTTTATAAATGTTAGGGTTTTTAGTGAGCACTTGCGTATCCTCTCTAAACTCGTCCAGTCGGTCGACCAAAGGTTTCTTATCTTTATGAGGTTTTCCACCCGACGTATACTTAGTTTCCTCGTCCTCTTCGTCGTCTTCCAACACCGAGTCCGCGTGGACCTCGAACTTACAACTCTCTATGTCCTTTTGCAGCATTTCTAATTTGTTCAGCAAATGTTTATCGTCGAGTTTATTGGCGATAGATTCCACCGTGTAGCTGCTACTACGCTCCAACATAGCGAGAGCTTCCCGGAAGCGACGGAGTCCTGTCAATACTTGTGCGATGTAATAACAACGGAAGGCACGATAAGCTTTCATTGCAGTTTCGATTTCCTTTTGGTAAGCTGCATCGTCGTCAAATCCGGGCAACTGCTGCAGTTCCGTATAATTTTGCAGGATGATCTCGTACAATCTTGTCAAGTCTTGAGGACGTACTTTCTTACCCTCAATTTGGATGTTCTTCCTACGCGCTTCTTCAGCCTGTTGTACCAGCAAATTGTTCCTTTCGATCGTACGCATTAGACGCAGGTACATCAAATACGAGAGCAAGTAGCTGATGCTTGGCACTTGAGTCTCGGACGCTGTCTTCAGTTTGGGGTCGTTCTTTATCTCATCTTTGATGGCTGAGATGGCGTCTTTGCAGTCCATGAGAATGTTCTCTAGGATATCAATCTTCGCTTCGACTGTCTGTGCGTTTTCGATGGATTTGTCCAAGTCCTGCAGGGCAATGAGGAAGAGTCGCACTTTCTCAGGTCGTACAGTGACGCGACGGCCGCGCCATTCTATCTCGTGCATTACTCCAGAGCGGGACTCCCTGTAGACACAGTCATTTTATTGTTAGATTATATGTAGCTCTAAGGTGTTTCTTTTTGAGCAGCTATTGTGTCACTTTTTTTTTAAATTACTTCATAAAGTAATTTAATAAATCGTTGGTTGTAAATTATAATTTAAAACTAGATTTAAAGATTCAACATTTTAGTAAATTTAAAAATTAGATGGCATATGTCTTAAGTGAAAAAAGTCGTTATGACTCAGCATAACCAAGACCGGCACCGCTATAATTGTTAAGTAATTTTACCCCACGGTTTTGTTAACGTTTTGTTTACTGTCACTGTTTGCTATTATATTAAATGACTGTGGGTGTCACCTCACTTTTACGAATAAATAGCCATTTATTACAATCATAAAGTTTAAGGGGACAATGTAGTAATAATAAAAGCCAGTACTTAGCCTGTGCCATCAGCGTGTCTAGATTCTCGATCAGTCCTTGACCACGCATAGCGACCAGGTCGCCGGCCGCCGTCTGGTCGCCTATGTTGTACGCGCAGTATCTTAGGCTTGGCTTCAGCTCCTCTATCTATATCATTAGGATGAATTTAATAAGAATATATAACTTAGAATTAGGAATTCAAATCTGGAAGACCGCAAAGAAACATCATGTTTATTTAGATTTTTTCTGACTCATGATCCGTAGGCCCGCATTCTTCATATACACAAAGTAATGAATTACCAAAATTCATCGTCAATCTTCTACCTTCTTCAGCCTTTAGCTAGCTAGCCAGAGGGCATCGCGGTCAGCATATTGGATAGATTTTCCGCCATCAGCCAGCCCGCAAAAATTAGTCCGTTGGTCAAGAGGGTGAACCGCGTGCAACCAGAACGCATGCCACAGCGGTTGGGTACGCTAATGGTTTCCCGCTTACCTTTTGCTTGTAAAGGTGCCGCTCATCGTCGGGCAGCGCGGCGCACAGGTTCTCCAGCACCAGCTGCGAGCGCTGCAGGCTGGCGGCCGCCGCGCGCCACTGCTGCAGCTCCAGCAGCAGCGCTCCGCCCAGCCACGCTGCGTACGCGCCCGCCTCCAACTGCGTACGCGCGTCGCACGCGCCGCTCTGTCCCGGACGTTGTTAAGTAATACGGCCGCCTAAGCTACTACTATATCACGACTATATTAGCATCTCAATCCACTGCTATATTCAACCTCATCAAAATGATTGTCATTGACCACATTGGGCATTCGGGTTGGTGTTAGTATTCTCGCACTAGTGATAATATCCTATACTAATAATTCTTTACGTACGGTCACGTAAACCGAATGGTTAGATAATCTACCACTAAATCAAAAAAATCTAGAGAGTTCGATCCCCTAAGTGGAGAGCTCGTACGATTTGTAATGTTAGTCTGGAAACTAAGACGACGGCAGCTTCACAATCTGTCACGGTGTTCCAAATAATCTCCGGTGAAAAATGGGTTGAAAGGACTTATATATCTAAGCCTCTGACTACCCCGTTATTAGGTATTAGGTAGTCGTTGGGCGGGAGAGCTGATTTATTTTAATTCTTAACGTGTTGAAACAAACAGAAATTCTATTGTACACACGTGCAAGATTGAATGAAAAATTATTGTTGAAAAGTTTATACGGCTCTAACAATTTAGATGAAAACAGATAAGTTTCTTTTCGAGCTTAGTAATAGTGTAGCTAATTATCTAAATTTTTAAACTAACAATTATTATTTGTACATTCATGCGCCTCAAAAAATGTTGCAATTAATATATAGTGTTTTCAGGCTAAAAAAATATCTAATATAACTGAACAGACGCTTGACTGACGTGCTGGTGACGAAAAATATTCTGCCACTCTATTTTTTCTTCTCTTTCATCTCAAAAAATGCTTATGTGTGTAATAATAGTAGTAATAAGCATGTTATGCCTGTCCCAGGAGACTCCGCTCTCCCATAACTTTACACTGTTCATGTTAAAAGAAGTACATATAAGGTTAAATTACGTGTAAATCGTTATTACTAGAAAAATGCTGTTTGTGTGTTTGTGCGTTAATGGCTACATGTGTATATCAGTGTCTTTGTGTGTGCGTGCGGGTGTATATTTGTGTGGGCGTGTGTATGTGCTTGTGTATATTTGTGTGTGGGTGTGTGTTATTCTATGCGTTGTAAAAGTATCTCCGTTTCCTCATTATTAAGCGATCTTAAACCACTTAGATATCACATTTTTGCATTCATAATACTGTTCAGTGTATATTTCTAATTCTTTATCTCGTTGTACAATTTAGCCGATCGTTTAGTATACTGAATGCTAGCAAATGTTAATGTACTTGTTTGTTATTTGTTAATTCTGAGTTTTGTGATAAATCACTGAGATATGCGTGGGCTATGCAAAAGTTCTGGAAGCGAGGTGAAAATACTAATAAAATGCGTCGATATCGACCACTCGAATACTAATCTTAAATCGAACATATAAGTAATGGTAGGATCATAAAAATCACCTCGCATAACTGCAACAAAGTCTGGGCGTGCGCGAAAGCCTTCTTCAATCTCGAAACCAAATGGAACTTCTTCCTCGGCTCAGTGTTGGCCTCCTGCCTTAGCTGCATTGCATGAGCCCAAGCTCTCTCAGCTTGCAACAACGGCACGCAAAGGAGCCGGTTTTCGGCATTTGCCGCAGTCAAATGTGAGGAAGTAACATCGCGCCGACGATAATGTCGCCTATCACCCTGGAATACATTTTAAAAGTATCTAAATAAATAATATAGACATCGCACATATTTAGACATAAACAAGAAATAATGAAAATTTAAAACAAAATTATTTTTGCAGTTGATTTTATTTGTTAATTACAATAAAAAAATTCTGAAATTCTTTCGGCAAATGACATTTTCATCTGCGGAAAGCTTGAATCTGGGAAAGAACCTTGGTCGAAGTAAAATTTGATGAAAGAAAATGAATAAAAATTAAATAGATTTATTAATCGTAGATTAATAGAGAGGGGAAAGACAATTTTACAAAAAGAAAGAGCCACGTAATCTCCTCGACGCAAATTGTGCCTAAATCAGACATACCTGCGGTATTTTCAGAACTTTGCGCAGACGGCGGAGACGACGTGAACAATAACCGCGGTAACGTTGGTAGTCCCCATGCCGTAGGCCATGTTGTTGCTGTGCATCCTTAGTAATGCGGAATACTGATAAAAGTTGAGGGTAATAAATATAATTATTGTGTACATTTTTGCAAATTGAAAGTCTCTCATCTTCAGTAACTAAATCAGACAGAACCTTCTTTTATCATATCATCACATCTAATTCTACTCCACTTAATTATTTAAATAATTTAGGTTATTTTAAAATTTTACTCGCATACTTTTAGGATTTATCAATGATATTATAGGTAAAAAGGTGTTAATGGGTTATCTCACACTGATCACTATCGCTTCGGGCGTCAACGTAAGCGCGTCTTATACCGACAATTAAAAAGATTTTCTCATTTTTGTCATATAGGTTAGGAATAAAGTTTTATATCAATTCTAAGTCTTTACCTCTTGTGGTTGTTGACATAAGGGCGGTGGAAACTTTTTATACCGTTTTAATGATAGTTTATAGATTTGGGAGCGGATTTTCGCAGGAATTGAAATAAGGGTTGCAGAAAGGACGGGTGATTGATGAGATCTTTGCTTTGGGTCTCGTAGGCCTAGTAAACTATTTATTACTGTAAATACTTCTTGATTCCAAGTAACAAAAACTAGAAAAGGTACCCTGTTACTAGTTTAATTTCGAAGATTAAATAGAGTGAATTAAAAAAATTACCATTGTTACATTAAAAAAATGACAAAATTTAGAGTAAAAGTGTTTTCTAAAACATTCCTAAATAAAAGACGAGACCTTGCTAATCAAAGTCTCGGATTGGGGTCGACGTAATTTGGTCCTATTCAACCCCAAAAAGACACAGGTTTGCGCGTTTACTCCTAAAAAGAATCTCTTTGTCGTTTCTCCTCTTTTTGAGAACATTCCCCTTATTGCCTCAGCCAGTATCAGAATCCTTGGCGTTGACATATCGAGCGACGTTCAGTTCCGTGGTCACTTGAGAGAGGAAAGGCCAAATTGGCCCTCAAATAGCTTGGTGTGCTCTGCAGAGCGGGACTTTATTTCATGCCGGTCCACCGATTGCAATTTTATAAGGCGCAAGTTCGGCCCCACATGAAATACTGTTCTCATCTCTGGGCAGGGGCACCCCAGAACCAACTACTTCCATTTGACCGCATCCAACGTCGAGCGGCTTGAATTGTCGGCGACCAGGCTCTCTTTGATCGACTTGCTCTTTTGGCCTTGCGAAGAGATGTTGCTTCTCTTTGAATTTTTTACAAAATTTACCATCGGGAATGTTCTGAGGACCTGTTCGGAAGCCACTGAGTTTCAGCATCGTACATCGCGACAGAAATCGACATATTTCAGCCACATATTTCAACTTTGTGGAATCCGCTGTCGCCAGTGGTTATTTGCGAACAGTTACGACTTAGGGACCTTCAAGAAAAGAGCCTATTTCTTACTTAAAGGCCGGCACCGCATCAGTAGCTCCTCTGGTGTTATGGATGTTCATGGGTGTCGGTGATCACTTACTATCAGGCGAGCCACACACTCGCTGGCCTCCTTCTTCTATAAAAAAAAAAACACACCAGAGAGACAATTATTTGTCCCCAAGGAAGTGTCAGGTTTATCATCCACAAGTCTCTCATTATCAACATGATCAAGATTGGGAGTGTGTAGTGTACCTCATATTCAGAATAAACATATGGTTTTTCACATAAGATGAAGTGGAGGCAATGTTTGAAGATATCTTAAGAGCTATGCATTACTCTCAGCAAATCTGACAATGAGGCTGGCCATCCCTCACATTATATCTCCCAGAAATACCAAAAGTAGTTAGCTTCTCTATTTGGCTATGCTTCATGCTAGATGGAAATCCATGTCTATCTTGACTTTGGGGGTGTATAAGTCACATGTATGACAAGGAAATGTATAGCTCCATAACAACAAACTAAACTATCAAGAAATTGTTTTATCTTATTTTTCAAATTTCTTTCTTATGTATATCCAAATTTACTATGTAACGGATGCAGCTAAAGTTTCCAAAGCTAATAAAACTAAGCACCAATTATCAAACTGTATAGATTAATGTCTTTTGATTAATATTATTTTGGACTAGAAATAAGCACATCACCCATCAGGCTGCTAGCCTATTATCCTATGTATTAACAGAACTGTGTTAATTGCCTTTTGTTAATTACAATACTAGGAACTTATGTGAACATAGTAGCTTATTACATGTTTTATATAAATTATGTCCATAAGGACTGACACTGATTTGAAGAACTATAGTTTAGGTGCTAGGAATAACAAACACAATAAAAAGCAAAACTTCTATATTTGTATGTGTGTTTAAGTTGACTGCCCCTCCATAAAATAATTTATCAAGGGGCAGTCAACTTAAATATACCATTTAGAACTATGTCAGAAACATTGCATGATTTTCCATCAAAAACATTCAGAAGTAATATTTGATGCTAAGAGAAATATAAATGATATCTAAATTCATATATTACGGGTTATATGTGTAACAATTTGTTGTAACAATTCTTACATCGATACCAATATGTAGATTAAGTCAAATTTGAAGCAGAAATAATAATATATTTTCACAAAAAGGATACTTTCTAACGATAAGAGATTTGGGGATTTTGTCTCTTGTTTATCATCTTCTATCGGTAATTGTTTCGGGTCACCACTTTCACTTTCAAAAACAACCATAATAACTATTTACTTTATATGTAAGTGATATTTTTTTATGAAAAATATTTATAATTATTGCAAATATCACACTCGCAAAGGAAAACGTCACGTCGTCAAAATCACAGACCAATACCAATGATGATAAAATATTTGGATTCTTTCAATTTAGTACTCTATGCTTTCGTCTAAAGAGCTCGAATAGATTCGAGCTTCGGACCAATTATAAATAAGTGGGAATGTTCTTGTAATTAGTTAATTTTTTGGTAAGCAAATGGATTTTTTGATTCTAATTAAAATAATATACGATAAGCACACTGATAACATGTACATCTCATTAGTTAACGATAAAATTGTTATCAAAGACAAGAATGAAATTAAAATTCTGGATTTTTGTTGCCAAACTTACATGAATTATCTTTTTTACTCAAACTGGCGCTGCGAGGAATTGACAGAAATAAAGTTACCTCGTTTGCCAGTTTTGTACAACAGCGGCAACAAGCTATAGCTCTGGGTAATAATAGGTCCGAGATTCGAGCGCTTTAGATATGTCGAATTTAGAAATCGAAAGTCTAGCTAAAAACAAGTTCGTATTTCTTTAAAAAAATTTCGATCATACGTCAGACAAAAGTCGTAAAGTCATGTATGTGCAAAAGGACTGTAATCTTCTGAGCAACTTTGGACAAACATAAACGACATAAAGTCAAATTAAAGAGTTGGTTTGAAAAGATTGCTCCTTTGAACTGAATTATAACACAGCAGTTCAACAACTGCTGCCAGCCGACCGCCGAACCCGTGTGGTGTACAATCAGAGGTATGTATTGTTGCAGCTGAATAACGAAATGCTTTTATAGAGAGTTTGAAATTTCGATAAGGTCAGCGAGATCGCTCGATCTGTCGGCTGCAGACTTAAAGGAGCTGATCTACGCAAACAAGAGTCCTGGCTCGCAGGAACAACCTTCGTCAACAAATCGACAATCTAACGCCGGATATCTTGACGAACTTGATGCAAACCACAAAAAAAGCCGAAATTTGCGTCAAGTCTGGTGGCACCCACCTATCAGATATCATTTTCCAACCATGATAAAATGAAATTTATTGCATCAAATAAACATAGCAGTAAATAAAAAAGTTATCTTTACGCCACCTTCGCCGTGGACCGGCCAGCCGGGTTGAACCCCGTTCGGGGAGGCCCAGCTGGCCTATCCGAGGGTGGGCGGCTGATGATTTGGGTTACGTGGTGTTGTTGTGTCTCCATAGTGTTGAGTATTCTTACTTGACTAAATAAGTCCGCGATTTCTCCCATAATGATGGAGACTTGTTCTTCTAGTTGGAGGGCCAGTAGAACTTCTTAAAGGACATTTACTGTTGTCGTAATGATGTTTGTCCTGTCTGTTACTGTAGGTTGTACAGTGGATATCTTGGTAATAGGTGGTGGCTGTGTAGGTAAGTATTTGCTGGGGCTATTGGATGATGCTGGCCACGTGGAGACTACTCCACTGTTTGTTCAAGAAGTTTTATCGCTCTTGAGAGGACCAATGCTCCCGCTCGCTTGTTGTACAGCTCTGGTAAACAGGGCACGAATGGTTGTTGGCCGGGTGCACCTGTTTACAGTTTGCACATGTTGGTGGCTCCCCACGAGGTCGTGGACAGTCTCTGACTATGTGTTCCTTGCCACAGCAAACGCACGCTTGCGGTCGGTGGCAGCATTGCGATGAGTGGCGGAAGAGCAGGCATCTATGGAACCGTGATGATCACTTCTTCCCTCTCCAGGCCTAAATATATATACCGGGTATGTATGTGTATTGTATTCTGTTATTTGTTATAGGTGTTTTTAGATGTCAGGGGTCCTTTTGACCTGCGCAAAGTGTATGACTGCCGGTAGTCCTTTGCTCATGTCGATGCTTCTTTTATAATTCTGCTTTGAGGCCTTTCTCCTAAAACGCCTCTTTTATTTCTTAGGGATCGGTGTTTAGCGGCAGTCCACGTATGATGACCTTTACGCTACGTTCTGCCGGTATACATACTGCTTGTATACATACTCCTTGTATGTGAATCATGCGATTCTCTGTTCCCGTTCGAGCTTCGATAAATATCTTAGCAAGAAAAAATTTCCTTCTCGGTTTCTGGGTAGAAACGCTCGCCCTTTCCTGTAGAGCGAGCATTTTACCTTCTGCCCAGCTCGTGGGTTATTGTCCTAAAGTGGTGAGTGCAGTTGGGCAGGTACTCGACAACTATAAGCGGTATTTCTTTGGCTGTCCATTGCCTGCTGGAGCTTGTTGGTGCAGCTGCTTATTAAGCACGGAGTGTGATGAAGTTGATGCTACATTTGACAGTGCTCCAGCGTAGTTAACCGGTTGCGCACTTTGTGCCAGCGAGGTTTCTTTTAGACACGGGCGCGGACGGTGTGTCACGTGGTGTGTGGGGCGCGGGTGCGAACAGGGTGCCCGTGAGGAGGAGGAGGAGGAGGAGGAGGAGGAGGAGGAGGAGGAGGAGGAGGAGGAGGAGGAGGAGGAGGAGGAGGAGGAGGAGGAGGAGGAGGAGGAGGAGGAGGAGGAGGAGGAGGAGGAGGAGGAGGAGGAGGAGGAGGAGGAGGAGGAGGAGGAGGAGGAGGAGGAGGAGGAGGAGGAGGAGGAGGAGGAGGAGGAGGAGGAGGAGGAGGAGGAGGAGGAGGAGGAGGAGGAGGAGGAGGAGGAGGAGGAGGAGGAGGAGGAGGAGGAGGAGGAGGAGGAGGAGGAGGAGGAGGAGGAGGAGGAGGAGGAGGAGGAGGAGGAGGAGGAGGAGGAGGAGGAGGAGGAGGAGGAGGAGGAGGAGGAGGAGGAGGAGGAGGAGGAGGAGGAGGAGGAGGAGGAGGAGGAGGAGGAGGAGGAGGAGGAGGAGGAGGAGGAGGAGGAGGAGGAGGAGGAGGAGGAGGAGGAGGAGGAGGAGGAGGAGGAGGAGGAGGAGGAGGAGGAGGAGGAGGAGGAGGAGGAGGAGGAGGAGGAGGAGGAGGAGGAGGAGGAGGAGGAGGAGGAGGAGGAGGAGGAGGAGGAGGAGGAGGAGGAGGAGGAGGAGGAGGAGGAGGAGGAGGAGGAGGAGGAGGAGGAGGAGGAGGAGGAGGAGGAGGAGGAGGAGGAGGAGGAGGAGGAGGAGGAGGAGGAGGAGGAGGAGGAGGAGGAGGAGGAGGAGGAGGAGGAGGAGGAGGAGGAGGAGGAGGAGGAGGAGGAGGAGGAGGAGGAGGAGGAGGAGGAGGAGGAGGAGGAGGAGGAGGAGGAGGAGGAGGAGGAGGAGGAGGAGGAGGAGGAGGAGGAGGAGGAGGAGGAGGAGGAGGGGAGTGACGGTTACCTCACTGAATGAACGGAACGCATAAGCACAAGATGCCTCTACTTCAAAACAGTATTGTGCCAGGCCGTGGATGAGCCGGCCCAATCGAGTTGCTGCAAAAGCCGCCGCTTAACTCTATCCTGCAAAAAATCGTACTGTTGTACGTAATCTTAGTACCATTTTTAATATGTGAAGTTTTCATACTGACAAGAATTCACACATATTATTATGTTCTGCAGTACAGAACCACAGAGTTTTCAAATACATTGTTTTTAGTATGCATCGCATTATTCATTCAATTTCTATTAATTGATATTTAGTTGCACTGGGATGTCAAGGTAATGTAAATTTGGTTTATCAATGTCTTGGTAGTCTTTACTTCCTGAAGATCCAAATCCATTACCTTATCCGACCACTCGTATATTCAATTTGTGGGTGCCAAGTTAGGCCCTGATACAATTCGACACCGGGGTTCTTTACTCAAAACATTCTAGAAGTGAAAAAAAGGAAATTTAACGGAGTTACAAGTTGATACAAAACGTATTTGTAATGTCGAATGTCAAATACGTTTTATATATTTCTGACATATTATTAGTCTATATGAAACTAAATCGGAATGAACTTTTTTGATAACGACAGTTTAATTTGACAGTTGACAGGTTGACATTCACAAGTTCTCGTCGATCTCGTTTCTCTTTCTTTTCGTGTTTTCCTAGTTTAGGTTAGTTTTTATCTGAACTTAGTTTTATTTCTAAAAATATCAGTTTAATCATGACATATTTATCGTATTTCAATTTGATGAGATTGTTAATGTGGTTGTCACGGAATATGTAATTGAATATTTTTGCTTTCAGAACTGAAAAACAGTACATTATGGCCAAGTCTAAGAATCATACAAATCATAATCAGAGTGAGTAAAACGCTGCGTTGATATCTTTATATAATTTGTTGGATTTTATGTAAAAATTGTCTGTAATGCATTATTATATGTAACAGACTTTAATTACTTATTTATATATTTAATCTTTATTGCACGTCCTTAGAAAAAGCAACAAATACCTATAGCATTTTATGCCTGTCAATTAAAATGTTTTTGTTCCAATAACTTGTATCGTGACAAATGTGCAGCAATTAAGGTACACTAAACAAACTAAAATATACAATTATTACTTATACAATATAAGATAAAGTTAATAGGAAAACCACTTCTTACATTCTTTCAGGAAGACATTCATATGTAATTAAAAACTCTTTAAGAATTTATAATGTAAGGCAAATGGTATTCTCATATCCATTAATTATGACGACCAAGGAGTTCCAGATGTGTGACTTTTATGGTTTGGGGTTTCCAAAGAACTGTGTAATTTTGGTTAGATTATTATGAAATATAATATATTGTTTAAAAAAAAGTGAAGTTTGCTATGGGTTTTACTGTTTCTATTCTGTATGTTAATTGCTGCAGAGTGTAGTGGAGTACCTGTGATCATATCCAGAACACTGTTGGTAAATAAGTAATGTAACTTAAGTATTTATTATTACATATCATTATTAATTGCTTATTTTCAGACCGCAAAGCTCATCGAAATGGTATTAAAAAGCCTAAGAAGTTCAGGCATGAATCCACCCTTGGTGTAAGTTCTTAAATTTTTTACATAATAAAGATTAAATAGCGATGGTTAAATTAACCCTTGTGTCATAAATCTTAATAATACTCATAAGAATAGAATTACAATTGTTTCAAAGTTAACAAAATTATTTACCATTAAGCATACCTGACAACAATCAACAACATAAACATTTATTAAAGTTGGACAATTTAAATGTAAGTAAATAGATGTGAAATCCTACTAGTGAACTTCCCTAGCTATGCACACATTTCTTCATACAACTGTCTAGCTTTTTGTTGATTAATTTCTTCTTAGATTTGTATTTAGCCAACTTTTGATAATTTTGATATTTTCGCATTATACTATGCACTATTCATTACAAATACCACTAAGGTTTTTAATAAAATGATTAGGCTATTTAAGTTATTTCAAACACTTTTTTACTATTTTCAAATACTGGCTATATACTATATACAATAGCAATTAATACTAGTTAATTGCTATTTGTATAGGGCAAACCTCCCATAGAAAGAAATGCCTGCATTTAATAGATAAGCTTTCATACAGCCTTAGTCTAAGAAAGGCATTGAATTTGATGATAGGGACATATCATAATTAATAGAGTAAATAAATAATAGTAGATAATAGTAAATAAATAAGTAAGTAAATAAAAATAGTAATAGTAAATAATAGAGTTTATTATACAGATTAGGGTCAAAATCAAAAAGTCAATAGTTTTTTTTCACTCTCACTCCAAGGTGTCAAAAATTCTGTCCAAAGGACATTAACATTTGAGTCAATGAAATTTTTTGTCAACAATTTAATGCAAAAAAGACCTATTAATTCATTTTATCAGAAAAAAATATCTTCACAGCTGGTAGGAAAAATATAGATAAAAAATGTTATTTAAATGGGAAAACTTAAAGTTCCATGGAGAACCTGTTAAAATTGAAATTAGGATCTGACCTTTGGAAAGATTTTTGGTTGGACATATCCTATGATATTTTGGAGTGAGAGAAAAAAAAATTTGCCTTTTTTTGGCATACCCTAATGGATATAGTATGCATATTTAATCTTGGAAAATACCCATTGTAGAGATATATTTTTCCAGTATACTATGTTATATGTAGTATAAAAACCTTAATAATATTACATTGAAAAGGGAAGTATACCATTTATTCTCAATATGTTAACTACATGCACTCATCCCATCCTGCTAGCTAACAAATAAGGCACTGGCAAATGGTGGAAAAACTAATTTGAATTTGCCAAGCCCAAATAACACACACTACTGATTGGGAGTAGCATCACTGTGTGAGGTTGTAAAACAATTGTAAATTGTTTTCCAAGGTCATCATGGGACAGAGATTGTGTTAAAGGTGATGAGATTGACTGGATTGATCTTTGTTAACCTTATGAAGTTGCACAAAGTGTTTTGTAAATATTAGATGGATGGTCACTTTGAGCTATGAAATAACTGTAATTCTGTTTTATTTAAGAAACCAATAGTATAATTTTTCTGTCTTCATGCTAGTATTATAATAGTGGCTTTAAATTTTTCATTATGTATGATGATTTTTTGCAGATGGATCCCAAATTCTTGAGGAATCAACGGTTTTGCAAAAAGGGAAACCTTAAACCAGCCAAACAGCTTGCAAGAGCTGCTGAAAGAAAAGAAACCAGAGAAGCTAAGGCTAAAAAATGAATTGTTAGATTATAAGGATTAAAAAACCTAAACCACAACGCTTATTTTTCATTAGCCGCTATAATAAATACACTATTTCAGGTATATTTTTAGAGAAGTAACACTGTCAGTTTACTTTTACTAGTGTTTCATTCATATACTACTAAATAAAATTTAGAGATGACACCTGCCAGGCGTATCTTAAATTTAATCTCTAGGTTCAAATTGATTGTGACAAAAAGTATGCTGTTAGTTTGGTTGGTTAAATTTCATTTAAATCTGCTTATTCACAAAGATCGTATTTGACAATGTCAAGAATCTGAGGGTGGCTTCGTTTCGTTTTTCGAGGTATTCATAAAATAAAAAGTGATTGGTTAAAATTATTATTTACTACTATAGGTATGTAATCTATTATTAAAATAAAAAAAATTCTCGTCTGATATAATATAGAGAATTTCGATTATATTTTCATCGAAGCAATTTTCGTGTTATTTTAAAGATTCCAATCCTTTTTTGGAACTTCCATTTGGTTAATTTTTTTTTTTATTTAGTGGGGATCTCGTTATTACGAATTCTCCCAATGTCAAGACAGTCACGGGAGTAACACAATCGTCAAATGACAATTTTTAGATTAGTAACAAGACTTGTTAAGATGTCTGCCTTTAACAATGAACATAGACTATTGTTATATATGTAATATCATATACTAACTTAACTAAACTAGTATATTTTAACTATCACTTTTGTCATAGTTCATTCGTACAATACATGTACAAAAAGTAGAGTAGACATAAGATAATAGTGAATTAAAGTAAGTAGGTCGGAGAATATATTATGGGAGAAAATCATTCTCTATATAATATTATATTCCTCCCTGCGCTCCCACTCGTCACAATCCTGACTCCCCGGATACCTGGCTAGATCTCATTATTACCTCGTCTCCCCGTCTCGTCATAAAGTATGGTCAGTTGTCCGCTTCCGGTTTTTTGCGCCATGATTTAATTTACCTTGCATATAAGTTGAAACCACCTAAATCTAAACCAGACATCTGGTTTCGAAGTTTCACTAGATTCTATCTTTAATTTTTTTTTATCTATATTTAATTAAATGATGCAACGGCAATCGATTTCTTACCGTTGTATGGTGCGTCATCAGTTGACGAGTCTCATTTTTCTCTTAACTCTGAAACTGGTGCATGCACCGGTGAGAGCTATCAAAGTTAAGCGACCACCAGTCCCATGGATCGGGATAGAGCTTTTAGAACATTCAAGCGTGACAGGTGCAATGAAAATTGGGATCTTTATAAAGTTGCTTGGAATCGTTGCAACCAAATGGTAAGGCCAGCGAAGCGACGCTACTTCTATGCCAATACCTCTAACACTTCTTTGGCAGATGTTTGGAAGTTTCTAAAATCTCTCGGTATAGGTAAACAAACAACTACGAACCAAAATATCTCCTTCCCTTTTAACGACTTAAACTATTATTTTTCTGCTGGTTTTTTTACTCTCTCCGTTTATCAAGTCCCGATCAATTTCAAAAATCAATTCCTTGGCCAAGCCCCAACATGAACCTTTTTCATTCTCGCTTATCTCTGTTGACGATGTTCATAAAACTTATGTTTCTATTAAATCAAAAGCGGTAGGCTGTGACAATGTAAGTCATGCTATGATTTTTTCAGTTCTTGATCAATTTCTCACCTCAAGTCATAACTCACATTATCAATTTTTCTCTTGTCACAGGGTATTTCCTTCTTCGTGGCGTAAAGCTTATGTAATCCCTTTACCTAAAGTTTCACACCCCTTACAACTCAACAATTATAAACCTATTTCTATTCTACCCTTTTTATCAAAACTTCTTGAATCTGTAGTTCACAAAAAACTCTACTTTAATTTTTAAAAAATAAGTTCCTTACTCTATTTCAATTGAGATCTCGCTCTGGGCACTGCACTACCACTGCACTTCTCAAAATCACAGTGGACATTAGAGATGGCTTGGATCATAGAAAGGTCACTGTGCTTGTACTCATTGGCTTTTCCAATGCCTTCAACATGGTAGACCGTGAAATTCTCCTCGCCATGCTCCATAACCACAACTTTTCTTCTATAGATTTAGAGTTGTTTTCTTCTTACCTATGTGACCGTCAGCAATTAATTCGTTTCGGGCAAGATGTATCCGACTGGTGCCAGCTTTGGTCTGGCGTAATAATCACCGGGTGGAATATTAACTCCTCTAATGTTCTCTATTTTAATTAACTTTCTCTCCTCACAGCTCAACTGCTCTTACCATTTCTACTCTGACGATCTGTAAATCTACACTCAGACAGATGTCAACTCTGTAGTGCTGTAGAAAAACTTAATATGGACTTGATTAATTTAAATAATTGGGCTTGTAAATTTAGGAAGGTTGTTAATATAGGAAGCTTTCGGCAATTGTCGAAATTTGATATCATGGTTTAAACATAGCATATTCCCCCAACGTTAAAAACCTAGGTGATCACTTTGACTTAACTTTAAGTTGGTCCACCATTCAAAAAATAAGTGGTAATGTCATCGCCAAGTTCAGTGCTCTGAATAGCCTTAAAAACTTTCTTCCGGTCAAGGTAAAGATAACTGATGCAATCTCTAATTTTGCCCATCATTGATTATGCTGATATGTCTTATCCAGATAATGAGAATCTACTAGACAAGCTGGATCGCCTCGTTAATAACTGTATCCGCTTCATTTTTTGTCTTCGCAAGTTTGACCATGTTTTCTCATTCCGCTCTCGGCTGAAATGGCTTCCTACTCGTCAACAAATACACAAGGATACTTTTGACAGTTTTTCACTTTTATTTCATAACCGCTATCCGGATTATCTGAAACGTTAGTTTCAATTTCTGCGTGATACTCATAACCGGCAACTTTGTTATACGGATACTTTGACTCTCTCTATCCCAACTCACCGTTCTGGTTTGTATTCTTCGTCGTTTGCTGTTCAAGCCGCGCGCCTGTGGAATGCACTTCCTGAAAAGTTGAGACATCCCTCCACTAAACAAAACTTTCAAAATTAACATTAGGGCTCATTTCATAAAAAAATCTCATAATTACTGAGTGAGACAGGCAGAGTATGCATTTAGCATTATGTCCGCCTTTTGATCATATATTGTACTAATGTATGGTTCAATAAAGAATAAATAAATAAATGTCCAAACTTATAGTAACCCATCAAAGAAGGCTTGGGCCCCATAAGAACAAAATCTTTTTAAAGCCATCAGGCCGTGGTATTTTCTTCAATTCTGGGAAAGTAGTCTTGGTAGCCGTGACTTGGCCACCTATGGCGATGCGAACTGAAACCTGGCTGGCCTGACTTAACGTGATGGCTGCTGAAGTGGGCATGTCGTGCCCACTTCGGTTCCGAGTTGGTGGAACGAGGGGCTAAGATTGGTGGAGATGCGAGGTGCCGCCTTCCTTGGCCCTCCGCAGCCAAAATGAATACGCCGGTAAAGAGGAATGCTGGTATTGCGTTATGCCACTAGATATTCGTTAAATTTTCTGTACGAGATTAAGAGAAATATTTATTTATTTAAACTTTATGCACAAAGTGGTACACATTACGGATTTAATGCCTAAATGCATTCTCTCCCAGTCAACCATTAGGCTAACAAGGAAAAGATATGCATATAAACATATATATAGAGATAAACATATAATAGAGGCGATCCAGCTAAACAAAATGAAGCAAGTAAAAATATATAAGTATTAAAATATATATAAAATATTATAGCTATCTATGCTATGAACAGAGAGGAATCACATTATTATTAAAAGTAACCAACGGCAAGATAGCGAAATCTAAATTGTTTACAAGTCTAGAACTTCTATATTATTGATTTCGGAGCGCCCTCGAAGATAAGCTACCAATCTTGGGCTGAAGAAGAGATATTCAAACAAGAGAGAACTAGTAAAATTTCATGGTCGACGGCATTAAATGCATTGGAAAAAACAATTAAAATAAGTACAGACAACTTAGAATGTTCTATACCGTCTCGGATATCATCAGTTATCTTTGGAAGTGCAGTAGTTCTACTTTGAACAGATCGAAAACCACACAATGAATGAACTGAGAATATTATTTGTAAAGATGAAAACTGAGATTTGCTGAAATATGGTTGCGACGTGCACTTGTTTGAAGGACATCAGAATACATGGAAATACTGATTGAAATGAACTGTCTTCCATAGGAAGCTGTATAGCACTAACTGTATAGTTGTAACTATATAGTACATAATATGCAAAAGTGAACCATTTTTGAATTTCATAGGATTTTCAACGGATTCATAGGATTTTTAAAAATAAATAATTTTTTTACGTAGGCGCCATCAAAAAAATCAAGCGGCGTAAAATCTAGAGAGTTTGCAGGTTATTTAATTGTACCTATCCACATGTTAAAATTTTTATTAAGATAAACAGTGGATATTCTATCCACTGTTATCAGTGCATTACTCTAATTTCTAAGTAGGTACTTCCCATTTGAATTTACAACCACTTGCCAGTACGAAAAAAATCTTTGGAAATAAAGTGCTGGAAAAAAATTCTTTTCGACTTTTATTTCATTTGGCGGGTTTGGGAAAAAAGATGAGAGTGAATTTTTACAATTTGCCCGCATACCGACACTTAAAAGCGACACATGAAGTTGGATGGTAAATGTCTCTCAAGTTGTATATCTATATTCAAGGTATTTATTCAAATATATATAAATCTACAACAAGTGTATCAGTGGAGATAAAAAAATGTATTTATACATAAATATGCATGATGTGTGATTTTAAATTATATGTTGTGGTGAATGATAATTTATTGTGAGTATTTGTGATAAAAGTGTTTTTTTTTTTATATTATTAACCTTTTTAAGTTGGTTTATAGATATGAAGTTAACTGTCGGTGTGTATTCTTTTTATTTGTTTCAATTATAAATTATTAATATTACATTATTAATTGATAAATAGTTTATTTTAAAGCCTTTAAAAGTTAATTATAATTTTTTAACCGTTATCAATTGCATTTAATGTCTTTTTTTCACAAACGAGGAGTTAAGTTATTTTAGTTTTGTTACGGTAAAGTGGATATTCTATCCACTGTTATCAGTGCATTACTCTAATTTCTAAGTAGGTACTTCCCATTTGAATTTACAACCACTTGCCAGTACGAAAAAAATCTTTGGAAATAAAGTGCTGGAAAAAAATTCTTTTCAACTTTTATTTCATTTGGCGGGTTTGGGAAAAAAGATGAGAGTGAATTTTTACAATTTGCCCGCATACCGACACTTAAAAGCGACACATGTAGTTGGATGGTAAATGTCTCTCAAGTTGTATATCTATATTCAAGGTATTTATTCAAATATGTATAAATCTACAACAAGTGTATCAGTGGAGATAAAAAAATGTATTTATACATAAATATGCATGATGTGTGATTTTAAATTATATGTTGTGGTGAATGATAATTTATTGTGAGTATTTGTGATAAAAGTGTTTTTTTTTTATATTATTAACCTTTTTAAGTTGGTTTATAGATATGAAGTTAACTGTCGGTGTGTATTCTTTTTATTTGTTTCAATTATATATATATACATAACAGTGGATAGAATATCCACTGTTATCTATAATGCATATGAGGGTTAAAATCATCGCAAAATGTCACACCTCATGACGGCAATACGTCGAATTACCAATAACCCGGTATTAATAAATATTTGCTCAATTCAATAATTATTTATTAATCTTTGTATGTTAAATCCGTGTGTGTACAATTAAAGTATATTTCATTCATTCATTCATTATTTAACAATAATGCATAAACATTAAATAGTAAATAAATAAAAAAAGGCTGTGTGTACTTTTGTATACTTTTGTGTTGTACTTATGTACGCACGTCAGAAGTTATACTTCTTTACCGTAACAAAACTAAAATAACTTAACTCCTCGTTTGTGAAAAAAAGACATTAAATGCAATTGATAACGGTTAAAAAATTATAATTAACTTTTAAAGGCTTTAAAATAAACTATTTATCAATTAATAATGTAATATTAATAATTTATAATTGAAACAAATAAAAAGAATACACACCGACAGTTAACTTCATATCTATAAACCAACATAAAAAGGTTTATAATATAGAAAAAAACACTTTTATCACAAATACTCACAATAAATTATCATTCACCACAACATATAATTTAAAATCACACATCATGCATATTTATGTATAAATACATTTTTTTATCTCCACTGATACTGTTGTAGATTCATATATATTTGAATAAATACCTTGAATATAGATATACAACTTGAGAGACATTTACCATCCAACTTCATGTGTCGCTTTTAAGTGTCGGTATGCGGGCAAATTGTAAAAATTCACTCTCATCTTTTTTCCCAAACCCGCCAAATGAAATAAAAGTCGAAAAGAATTTTTTTCCAGCACTTTATTTCCAAAGATTTTTTTCGTACTGGCAAGTGATTGTAAATTCAAATGGGAAGTACCTACTTAGAAATTAGAGTAATGCTTACATACATAATTTTATGAGATATTGTAGACTGTACAGAAGTATATATAGTATCTAGCTACTATTTGATTATTCTTTTGTCATTTGTTGAAAAGGTATTTTTAGCTTTTATCAATTGCCTTTATAGTGAAATGCTATTGTTATGTAGTGTATTATGTTATGAGTGTATTATGTTATGAGTGTATTATGTTATGAGTGTATTATGTTATGAGTGTATTATGTTATGAGTGTATTATGTTATGAGTGTATTATGTTATGAGTGTATTACATGCGCAACCGAGGAATCACTGGTTCTCTATGTTAATGATTATATACATAATTATAAGTATTTCGAATGGTCTTCCTCTGCTACGTCTACCATTTTGGTTTCGTTTTATCTTATGTCATTTGTGTTTTAGTGTAATTGTCATTAATTTTTTTAAAGGTGTTAGATTGTGTATTTAGTCAGTAGGTACATAAAAATGTATAATGTTATAATATAATAATCAGTATCGCCTCCATTGCGCACTAACTAACGTAGTACCTACAATTACTTTATTTTTTCAAATCATTGCTAATATTGTTTATAAATCATTCTACAGGTGCACAATGGCTAAAGCAAAAACTTGTAAGACGTAAGTAGAACATATCTTTGCCGTATTCTGAAGTAATGAATCTTATACCTTATCTTTATCTCTCTTTACGAGCTATTATAAATCCACTGCTGGACACTGACTTTTTCTTGAAAGCGACAGACACTCATTATTGCCTCAAATTAACTGGTTAATAGTAGGTTGTTAGGAATAATTTTTTTATTTTCTTTTGGTTTTAAAATGTACTTTTTTATACTAGGAATACAAGAGTTGCTGTGGAACTCCCAGAATGTCCAGTATGTATGGAGACTATGGCAGCTCCTATATTGCAGTGTCAGTCAGGACACAGCTTGTGTCATTCATGCACAAAAGCTTTGTGTCCACCAGTTTGTCCTATTTGTCGACAACCTATGACTCAAATGAGAAACTGGCAGCTGGAAGAAATTATAACAAAGGTATTTTTTACGTTTATATATGTTCGAATATTAAATTATGTCTTAATTAAAATTTTAATTGTCAATTTTTATAGGCAAATTTACCTTGTCCCAACAAATCTCTTGGCTGTGTTTATACCATGCTTTCTGATGGTGTTGATGAACATTTGAAAGAGTGTATATTTCGTGAGATGGTTTGCTCTCTTGGAGCTGTGTTTGGCAAATGTTCTTGGACTGGTAAGCATAAAAATGATAAAAAAAATTCAATTTGTATTTAATTTCTTGATTTTACCATTTTAATTTTCATTAGGGAAGATCAAAAACATGATGGATCATTTTAAAGAGTGCCATCCCCAGAACTGCATTACCAATATTAATACTGATGTGGATCTCAACAACATATCAATTCAAGAAGATGAACATTTTGTGTATTTGGTGTCTCAGGACAATTTACTTTTCATTGTTACGATGAAAATTGATACTTTACAAAAAAATGTGTTTTGGGTGATACAGCACATTGGAAGTAAGAAAATAGCACAACAGCATATTTATGAGATACACATCATTAGTAAACAAAATTCTAAAAGGAAAGTGATATTCATTGATCATTGCTTTAATGATGCATTTACTGCAGATCATGTTTACCGTTTAGGCAGATGTGGAATTTTACCTTTAAATGTATTTTCACAATTTATTCTTAATAAGAAATTTTCATTTGGATTCTTTATCAAAAGAACTCTTGTTGGACCAAAGAACAAATTTCTGAAGATGAGTGGTCCTAATGAAAACAAACAACAAAACATGGGTAACAAGGGTCTCAAACCCAGGGCCACAAATAATTCACGCCATAAAAGTCCAGCGCCTAATAGAGGAAGACATAACTCCCAACATTCATAAAAAGAAAGTTTGTTTTGTATAAAAAAAAAAAAATATTTATAGATTGTATCAGTTGTTATATTAAAGTTCATTAATTTTAATGTTTTCTTAGATTAATGCAAATGGAAATGAAACAAATGTCAGGGTTTTGTTGAATTTAAGTTGACTATTGTGTTTCTCTTTCTCCTGATGTTTGAGGTTCTTTACAGTTTTGTTTCATTTCATTTATTTTGATACTTTAGTTATTCAATTATAAAAATGTTTGATTATCTTACTAAATATGTATTATGTTATTCCTATAATTTATAATTAATTAATATTATTGATATTACTAGACTACTAATACTGTAATTGTAATGTTATATAATTCATAACTGTTTGTAAGTTCCTATTATCAGAATTGTAGTGCAAGCTGAAATGGCAATGGCCACATAGCTCACAGAACTGACAACCATTGGGTAAAAAAGGTTCTCGAGTGGCAGGCACGTACAGGTAAACGCGGTGTAGGACGACCCCCCACAACTTGTGCAGTGTTGCGGGAAGTAGATGGGTGCAGGTGGCTCAGGACTGAGCTTCGTGGCAATCTTTGGGAGAGGCCTATGTTTAGCAGTGGACTTCTGATAGGCTGAAATGATGATGATGATGATGATACTAAAAGTAAATATGTTAAGTTTCATATAGCAAATTACTATTGTAGGTATGTAACTTTATATGGTTAGGAAGAATAATGTATAAATTATATCTTTTTTATCTATATATTTCAATACAATGATAATGTGGACAATAAAATTAATTGTATCCAATGTCTTGATTATTATTTCTTAGCTATAGTATGTAGAACACATAGCAGTAACTACAAACATGTATAGTCAAAAGAGTAGATAGAGGGGTATAAAATTAAAAACAATTGCCACAAATGAGGAAACTGTCTCCTACTCATAAGATCTGTCTATTAAAATTGGTGATTGTGTGGATACATGACACACATTGACAATCAGGCTTTATATGTACAATATATTTATGAACTGAAAATCCTGGTCACCATTTTACATCAATTTATTACAAAAATGTACATTGTTGCTGTAAATATTATGAACACAAAATGTTTTAAAATGTATATGATACATTATTTATTTCCAACAAAGTTAGTCCTGAGGCATTCTTTCTATAATTTTCCTTATTTGCATTGCAACAATAGGATTATCAGTACAAATATCCATAACGTTATATGGAGGTAAAATTGAAATGTTTCCAAAAACTATATTTTCATTTGACTCAGATACTGGGAGTAAATTCAATTTCAACCATTCCATGACTTTGGATTTTCTTTTTGTGATATCAATTTTGGTCTCAAGTGCTTCTAATTTTTGGAATGGTGCAATTGTACAAACATATTCCCTCATTTCACTTACATCTATAACGGCATGCCCTGGTATCAACATTATCTGAAATGTGGTTTCTTGTGGTACTGCAAGGATAATGCTGAAACAGAAAAAACTAGTCACATTATCACCTACACTACTTATATGAGAACCGTTTTTAGACAAGAGTATAGAAAGCCTTTATAAATTATAAGCTTTGAGGCATTTCAACGTAATCCTCAGGGATACAGCTAAATTTATTGTTTACAAACTCGAGTCAAAGAAAAGGTTATGTATCATATCTACATTAAATTTAAAAAATGCATGTAATTCACAATGATCAATCCATGGTTAAGTATTGTAGTTAAATCTCTGTGAAACAATTCATAAAGGGCAAAGCAGCGTGTTAATAATATAGCAGAATTAACAATTAGATGTTGTTATGACAAGATAAATTCCAGAGTTGACTTGCTAAGTGTATTGTTTCGTCCAATATTATTTAATAAAACCATATAATTTACTATTAAAACAATTGCTAATTTTTGTAATTACCTTTTAGAAATGGGATCAATGGAATATACATAACCAGAAAATGAAGTATTTTTGATAAGTTGTACTTTGCAATATTTATTTACAAGCTGAAGTATAGATTCCAGATCATCTTTTAAGATCTTATAGTTTCCGCTGGTGGACAAGGGCTGGATTGCATCCATTTATGAAAATCTCTTTTTAACCTTTCATAATATTCTACATTCCTTTAAATAATTTTTACTTAATAATTCATTATTATACAAAGTTCGATAAAGTACAACAGTTACGAATTACGAATTTAGGCCAGTAATGATCACTACGTTACCTATTATATTTATTTTTAATGGCAACCTTACTATTACTGCCAACGTCCAGTCATTAAATAAAAAAATCATAATATATTATGATTATAAATCGAAATCATAATAATTATGATTTAATTAATAAATACGAAATGAATTGTAAATAAAAATATAGTTTAAATAAATAAGCAAAAAAATCTAATTACTGTTTTAAAATATTAGGTAGTACTAGGTCATGCAGATAAACGAAATATCATTACTAAATACTATTTGTAACTAAATATTATACAAAACAATTAAAAACATTCTTACTATCTCCAGAAATAAATAAAAGAGAGCATATTTCTATAGGAAGAGGTATTTTAAGTTTTATTAAAGTTATACAGTGTGATATGATCATATAAAGGACAAGAGTAGAAAATATAAGGTCACCAATGTCTAACATATTGAAGAATTTTTAATATAAAGCCTAGCAAGATGAACTGAATTACAGCAGTGACCCACGGGCATTTTTCATATCATTTATGTATATTTCTTATAAAACCAAGTCTTATTTGGATTATTGGGTTGAATTTTGGCATAGTGAAAGCTTTTATCATTTTGGTTTTGTTTTCATGTTTAGTCCACCTATCTCTCCATAATGATTTAGTTGTCGTTATAGTGTCATAGAAATAATTTTAAAAAGAAAAGTGACCCCACAGGCTATAGCTTGTTACCAAGTTTGTCAGCATATTCATTACCAAATATACCAACATGACTAGGAATCCAAACAAAGGAATTGTAAATATTTTGAAATTTCAATAAGAATAAAAGTTTCTTTATTTCAAATATCAAAGGATTGCGTGAGATACCATAGAAAGAGTTGTGTATTAATTTAAAAAAAAAATGTTTTATTGATGCATTTCACCTGTAAAAACCGAAGATTCTTTTTATTTTATGGACTATTTTGTAATTTTAGTGATATATCGCATAACCAGTACAATTTAAGCGTCTCGTACTCTTCTAGATCGTAGCGATGGGAATTGTGAACTGGTTGTGGTGAAAACCGATAGTCATTTAAAAATTTCATATTTCTCTGAATGAATAATGAAACATGGACTCGAATTAATTTACTTTTATTTTTCTATTCAATGGATATCCGAACACCACGTTCCAAATAACTTTGGGTTTGCATTGTCCTTGATCGGGGAATTTCCGTATGTTATTCGACTAATTTCTAAGATCACTTGTCCATGTTCAGTCGTTTGTACGATTAGTTTTATCTGATATGTCTCATCGGTAATTAGGCGTAAAATAACCAAATTGAAACAGTGATAGAGATTTTCAAGCGTAAATCTTCAGATAAGCAGTACTTGTATTTAGAAATAATGTATGAATAGCCACGATTTTCTTAATTGCCAAAAAAATAAGTAGTGTCCTCCGGTGACATTATCGAGTTGTCGATGATAAGCAAAAACGCGCAGTTTCAGAAAATTCGTGCCATCGTTAAGAACTGGTTTCTGTCACACCGAAGAAACTGAAGACCCTCAGCAAGAAGCTGAAACCACAAAGGTAGCTGTCAGTTTTTAGGTGTCAAACAAACAACACCATAAAAAATCTGAATGTCATGTCGTCCAGAAGGTCCAGGCTACAAGACTCTGTGAACTAAATTAGTTTTACTAATCAAAATGAGATTTATTGTAATGCGGGACTTCTTTCTCTAATATTTTGTCTGTAATTGACATTATTTAATGAAGTCAAATGACTTGATGAAGAAAATTCACTTAACAGGCATGACTGGACATTTGCGCAGACGGCAGTGACTGTTAGTAAACTAGAATGTCTCACGCAGATTTCAACCATTTAAGTCAGTTCCAACGGTATTTTCCCAGCTCTCCTAATCGTCAATAAAATTACTGCACTTTTTGGAGCACGCATGTCACACAAATATGTGCCGAAAGGGAGGGGGAGGTCAAAGTTCTTTTTAATCCCAAACTCGGTAGAACCGATTACACCAAGGCTAAATCCTTGAGACTAATTAATCTCTTATATTTGATATTGAAACATATGTCTAGGCCCCATTGACACTTCCCGCGTGGAACAAGCTTTGTCAGGCTTCGTACAAAAATAGCGAGAATCGCAGGTGAGCCACAAGCTGCTATTTTGTCCTAAGGTTGTTCAGATACTGTATATTATCGCCGCTCATGTAGAATATGGTCATAAGCGTCCTTATTACAAAGCTTAATGCTAACCATTTCTACACAGTAGGTTATGCAGACGTTTAGCAATACTAGACACAAGTTAATCAGCTACTATGGTGACCTCACTCAAGTAGCACTACACATTGTAGAATATCGGCGCAGAGAGTTTGGATTACCAGCAAATTCCAGCAATCCGCCGCTGCATTTGTTTGTACAGCAGGAAGTGGCGATGGCTGCCATTGGACTGAGGACTCTGAATCTATGGGAGGACTTCAGGATACCGTATACGACCATACAGAAAGATCTGTTTGCAGAGATGCCGATCGTGCAAGCTAACTATAACAGGATTCCGAAACAATTTGTATTTGACAAAAAGTATAAAATTCAACTCAATGAAGACCACCGTGCCGAGGGACTTGACCCGCGTGAACTCAGAATATTCACCTATTGATCCAAAAGAGAAGCAGGTACTGATTCCGGGACTTTATCAGAAGACATAAACGTTAAAAACAAACACTAGTGATCTGCCTACAGTACCCTATTCCAGGTTGAATGTTTGGGCATCATCCAGGCGGCATTAGAAATCGCCAATAGGGAAATAACTATCTGATAGTATGGCGGTTATACAAGCCCTTAACAGCAATGTCATAACTTCATGCTTTCAGCGTTTAAACGAGGTATATCAATTCAATACTATAATCCTTCAATGGATAAAAAGCCAGAGCTGTTATAGAGGTAACAACGCCGCGGATGAGCTAGGTCGAGGTGGTTTTAATCTGGCTAGGGTTGCACTGCCAACGGTTAACAATCGCATAGTTACTAGCACCATAACTGAACATGGATAGCTTAATAAACATCTGTTTACTGTATATGTTACAGACAGTCCTCTGTACTGAGCGTGTATGGAGAATGAAGAAACGGCGACTGATGTCCTGCTGCAGTATCCAACGGTCGCAGTATACAGGTCTAAGCACCTTGCTTCTTCGAGGTCTCCAGTAGCATGTACGGGTTTGCTGGGTTTCCTTGAGGCTCAAATCGCGCAATCGACGATGAGTATTTTCATAAGCGAGTTTTTAGTGTTCGATGATAAGGTGTCATTCTAGTCTTCCCTCTCTCTCTATCATACATATAAATTGCGCGAAAAAGTTACTTTCGAACTGACGGCCTTGATAACTTTGCTAACGAGGGTTACCAACAGTAAGAGATAGAAATACATATACATTAAATAAAAATCCTGCAACTAAATAATGTTCTGTAGTCACTATATATAGCACGTTCACTGTCATTATATTCACCAATCCGTTGGCCTAGGCAGCGGATAATAAAAAGGCCGGTGGCAGATAGAAGGTTAGAGCCTGCAGGTTTCTCGTTCGAAGAGCACGGGTCAGAAGGGTAGAGCCACTCGGTTACTCAAAGGAAGAGGGCGGGAAGAGGCCCGAAAGAACAAACAGGGAGACGGTTTTTCAGCGGTCGATTTTCCACGATTGTAGGAAAGCACTTTTTGGTAGTTTCGGCTTTTTTAATGTTCAGCTCCATGGCAATTGTATTTAGTATTTGCATCTTTCCACCTACACAACTCCGAATCGACTCTCATTCTTAATTTTTCATATTTTTTTAGTAAATTTTGGAATGTCTAGAATGGCAACAGAATATTTTATTACAATTCTTAATTTACAATCAGATTGTAATATAGCAAACTAGTATACGACATTAATATTTAAAAAGTAGAACAGATTGTCAAAGAAATGTAATGTAAACATAGATTGAAATATAAAATAAAATACAATAAATATAAGACTGAACTGTTGTGAACTGTGAACTGCAAATTTAGAACTTAATAAATAACTAAGCAATTATAAAAGTTTACACAACAAAACGACGAACAGAATGATAACTATATAAAGAGATACATAGTAAACAAGGAAGTAAAATATTATATAATAACATTACAACATTACAACTTCTAAGCTTTGAAGAACAACCGAAAGAAGAGATTAAAATTTTTCGTAAATTATTTTTGCCACATTGGTAGGTTAGGTTTTTATTGTTTCCACGCGGGTTAAAGCGACGACAACAATATTCCAGTATTATATCTATATTATATCTTATGTAGTAAATTTGCTGATAAACATGAGTTGACGAGCACGGCTCGTGCACGAGCTTCTGTTGTACATAATTTATGTACAGTTTATGCTCGGTAATAATGATGAATTCGCGACCTTCGAAAAGTATCCGGGTGCCAATTACTATTGATATATTGTTGAAGGACTGCTCCCGCTCCAATATTTGACGCGTCGCAGAAGATGACAAGTGTAGCTTCGTGTGCTCGATGAGCCAGAGTGATAAAACAGAGTTTTCGAAGTTTCGTTCGTTCGATTTCCGTTTTGTCCCTTTTCCTTGCGTTGTAAAGGTAACTGTTGGGTGGTGCTTGTATTTGTGCCCTTGATAAAATCATCATTCGTCCCAAGAAAACGACGTAACTCTTCATGGTTCTTAGGTTTCGGAACAGTATGTCCGAGAAACTTAACTTCCGGTTAACCGTATGAACATTTCGCTGAGTTGATGGTAATGTTCTTCTAATCGATTCTATTCTATGCGTAGGTGTCCTCTGTGTTCTTCGTTATTGCGTGATGCTATTAATACAACATCGATAAAAGGGAACAGAATTTCTAGTGCGCGGGTACTCAAAGAACTCCATAGGTCACACAATTATTGCGATTGTAGTGAATGGTGAAAAACTATGCTCCTCTGTAAAAGTTGATCAGTAGTAAAAAAAAAAATAATTTTTGATGTATAGTGTGTTAACTCGACCGCTCTGAAGTCCTCACGTTCTGAAATTCGCTCTTTGACTCTCCACATGGCAATCGTAGGCTGCAGTGGGCTTCCAATTATTTTTACTCGGCTCTTGTTTATGGCCTTGTGTACGTCCCATTCGAGTACCTATTATTAAGTCTAATAGTTTTATTAGTAAAGAGTTTTTTAATTTTTAAGATTTCTACACATATCGATTGCCATACAAAAAATGTAGGTATGATCTATTATTTAATTAAGTTTATTTACTGATGATAAGTGATAATCTAGCGCGGAGAGCCCAGTGTGTAGAACGGCAGTTGTGAGGTCGTCGACCGATTTGTGTCATTCATGTATTCTTTAATTTAGTAAACTTTTGATTGTACATTTTTAATTGCACTATCAACATGAGCACAACAGTTAACAGAGCAGTGCAATATTTTGCTGGTATATGCGGTACGTTGTGGTGATACATTTTCAAGTAAATTTGTAAATTTTAATAGGTAGATACCTACATTACAGAGTTTCTAGTTATTTTTATTTGGTTAATGGTTTTATTGTGTGTTCCTTTTTTGTAGCGTCGTTTGCGTTTGCTTTTACTGGAGCTACAATATCATGGCCATCTCCGGTAATTCCTAAATACAAAAGTGGCGAAGCAAATTTACAGCTCTCAGACGTGAGTGTACGAGTACATAATAAATCTGTAAAAAAGTGGTTTAAGTAATTCTAATATTTAAAAAAAAATCACGCATAATTGGCATGGCATTGGCATTGGCATTGGCATGGACGGATTTACATGAATTTTGGTAAGACCTCACTTACCTTAATATGCTTTCATCCTGAACATAGTACGCCTTCTGCTCTAATCAAAGTTACTGATGACATTTCAACACGACGAGTACACACGTCTTGTTAAATTGTTAATAATGACAGTATGTACAAAAAAATTGTGTCACAAAGCCTTTAAATATAGCGATCGTGCGCAACGTTTGGGTTCTGTACTATAAAATCATTACTTTCATCATAGAGCTCCATTTAAATAACACACCGTCCTCACCATAAAGACACCGCACTTATAGGTATGTAAAATAATTTTACCTTGATGGTGATTGTTTTTTTTATATAAATGTAGTAAATACTCTAGAATTATAAATCTTGTGACCTTGAAAAAGGAAACACCCACGTTTTATCCAAATGTCAACCTCACTTGCATTGGTGCGTACCAGATGACAAAAAACAGATACCTACGGAGTTCCTTTCACATGTTTCTTCTTCCGTCAAAGGAACCTCTTTACAAAACGGTGGAAGATTTATAAAAAAAGATATTTATGTTACTTTTGTCGATGAATAAATGATTTGCTTTGAACATCCGTTACCTTTGTCTACTGCCCTATGAATGACAGGCGTTAGGCCTCTTAAAAAAATAATGGTCTTTTACTGCCAAATTTGTCAATGTAAGAGTAAAAAAGATTTTAGTAACGCATTTATCGGAAGTAAAAAGTGCACATTAAAAATGTTTTTTAATTAGGGTTCCGTATGGAGAGCCTTGTCACTAAACCTTCACCGTCTGTCTGTTACCTTTATAGAGCTGTATCTTTTAAGCCGTTATAGGTAGCCGGTTTAAATGTATGTTATAGCGGATAGCCCAAGAAATAACAAAAAAACTGAAAGTAAAATATAAAGGAGGTGACACCAAGATCTTGTTTAATTAAAGCTTTTGTTGTAGAATTTTCTCTCGAATCGTGGAGGCTTTTATTAGACAGACATAAGTTGCTCATGGTATAGAAATAGGTACCCAGAGACGGAACACTCTAACTTCCAAAATTGTGTTTCTTTAGGCGCAGATATCATGGGTGGTAGCGTTGGCAGCGTTAGGCGCCTTACCTGGATGTTATATTGGCCAGGTTCTAAGCGAACGTGTTGGACGTCGCCGAACGATACTGAGTGCAGCCTTGCCGGGAATTGCGGGAGCGGTATGTTAATTTGTCTTGCTGTACATTACTTCATATATACTTATGGGCTACATACTTATCCAGTTCCTAATTGCAGTTCCAACCACACCCCCACGTAGTGCTGTCTGATGATAGACGAAACCTGAACGAGTATGTCGAACACAAATAACAAAGACTAGTGATAGACAGCAGCATCACAAGTTCGCGGGTGCCGGTGCTGCACCCACCAACCTGCCAGCCCAGGTGGTGAGTATCGATAAGTGTTATATTAATACGTGGGTAAACACCCAGACCTGGAACAAATAGGAGGCTATATGAACAGTACCCGCGTTGCGGAACTCAATTGTTGAGCCAATACGCCAACCGAGCCGACTTTTTATATTATCTTTTATTAGGCCTTGAAGCCTTGTCTTATCTTAGACACCTTGAAGGTAGCCTAATAAAACATAATATAAAAAGTCAGCTCGGTTGGCGTATTGGCTACCTAGGAAAAAATCAGTTTTCCTTTCCTTATGGTTTTCTGTCTAATAGCTGTTTGGGTAGTTACTTATTTCTACCGTCAATAATTAGTGTAACCGACTGTTGTCTTCCTGTCTATAGCCAGTATTATTATATGGCTGTGATGTCATTCAAGCCTGTAATTATACTGGCTCTATACATTCCATGTTAGTCCTCAAAGGTGACGACAACTCATCTGTAGCCTAGCTTTCGAATAAAATTCTTTGCAGGTGTCCAAGGGCTGTAGTAGCCATTTACCATTAGGTAGACTATTAGCACGTTTTTATTTGATGTGGTGACACCACATCAAATAAAAATGAAGCTCTCCAAACCGATATACAGAAACGCCGCGGCTGATAACAATATTATTCTCTATTTTATATCCGAGAAATTTTTCTTCATCCAGAGGCTTACAGCAGATTGGCATGAGATTGCAGTACCAGGACGCCAAGCACCTAAGACGTTGCCTGTCGTTGGTCGTGATCACAGATACTTTTTTATTCTATTTACGCTATTTTAGACTACTGTTAACCAAAGGCCTTTCCAAGAAATTTGGTGTACATTTATAAGATGGTTGCCCATACTCACCAGGCTGGGCAAGTGGGTTGGTGAGTGCAGTGCCGGTGTACTCGCACTAATTATGCTGCTCCACATCACTAGTCTGTGGGATTTAGGTTTCCTATGCCTCAGTCGTCTTTTATGACTTTAACAGGCTTTATGTAATCGAATATTAATATTTATTCGTCGACAAAAAAGTATGTAAGTGTGTCCATAATTGTACAAAAATCTTTTCTTCTTTCTTGTTCAGTATTAAGTATAGGAACTTACAGTTCACATAAAACTACATTTATTTCATATTAGAATTGGAATATTCACATTATATATATTTTAGGTGATGATTTTATTTACAAAAATGCCTGAGATTATGTACATCGCTAGGATATTAATGGGAATATCGAATGGAATCACTGCCGTGGTAAGTAAATTAAAATTAGGTACTAACTGTAAAAATATAAACACTAAACAAAGTGAGTTGTTACTATTACGAGTAGGTAGTATTCTACAGTGCTTACGGGGTCCGTAGTTAAAGCTAAAGCCATGCGAATGCCCGTGACGGGCTTTGTCTTTTTAAATATATAAGGATTTCTTTTTAGCACGACTCAGATAAAACATGTCGGCTGGAGACTAGCCAGGTTTTTTCCCGGAGATTTTCATGAGTTTTTCAGAACTTTTCTCTTTGTCACCTTTTACGACACTCACGAAAAGAAAGGGGGTAGCATACAGATTTCTTAAGTCGTTACCACTCAAAAAAAACTCGTATAATATAAATAGAAGTACATAAACAAAAGTATATAGTTACACCCGACATTGAATTTAAAATTTCAACAATTTCAACGATTATCTTTAAAACTGGAATTAGAATGTTAATACTAGAATTGGAGTACACTACTCTAGTTTCCGTAGATACATAACTATGGCTAACTTGACATCATTGCCTGTTTCTAATTTGAATGTTTTATAATGAAACGAAAGTGTTTGGTACTTTTCGACACCTGCGTCAAAATACGTCTTGTTTTTTAGAAAAATAAAATCACTGCGATCATGCGTTGACGCTCGGATTATTGCTTCATAGATTTCTGATGGTAATACCGCCTCCCAGAGAACGCTGGAGAGCCTTTTTTTGCAATATTATTGTTTTTTTAATAAATTATAGTTTTCAAATTCTCCTAATAAATATTTTATCTAGCTACGTAAATTATTTTATTGTGACTGCGTTTGTTAGATTTAAGGTTAATGGGAATTATTGTTGTAACTGCTTTAATAACGTATGCACATTGTATAGCACATATATATTAATTTATGATAATATCACATTTATTAATATAATTCATCATAAACTTTTTAAGTTACATTGAATCATATTCAGCATTTAGTTCCAATTTTTATATGAATGCATACGTCGCTCCGTTACTTTATTAGAATAACCAATAAGATTAGAAGCAATTCATTGAATGACCTATTAATAGGTCAGCTTTGTAGTGAAAATTATGAAGATTACAATATAATACCTAGAAGTACGTTGGCTCTCTGAAGGTGTCAGTCTGTATTGTTTTCAAAGATATTTGATTCAGTACTAGACTTTCTTCAAGACACAGACAAGAGCAGGGCAAGAAAAATTGATTTTGCCAGCATAGGCCAGTATACATTTCATCATAATCACCACACGGGATAGACGATGAAACCCTAGTCTGTGGGATTTAGGTTTGGAAAATTCGGATCGATATCCCGCCATCGTCGTCGTTATAGCCTCGTTTGTTTGCTGCGGTGTGAGGTTGGTATTTGATGAAAGAGACGGTATGTTCTTCTTTCTCCCCAAATATTAGATTCAATGCTGTACAAATGTACAATATTGTACATGTATATACATGTAATACCAGCACTCACGCCTTTCTTCCACACGGGTAAGTAACGACTACTAATATCTAATTTGCACAATGTTATAACGTGAAATTAAAGTCTTTTAAAAAAAGCTTTTATTAGCTTTACACCTAATAAATCTTTACAGATTATACACGATTTTTGTAAATGTCCCTCCAGGATAGAGGTTCCACTGGAACTTAGGCCTCCCACGCGTCAAAGCTAGAGTTAGGCCGTGCATTGTCGAGTCAGTAAACTGGGTAAGCACTAACCTTACAATAGCATATAACAGTAGCTAAACGTGCTTCCGCAACCCATTTATCGTCTTTCTGGGAGATAGAATGTGACAGGCAGCTGGCATCGTTTCGATTTTAAAAATTAGGTAGTTATTAATTTTTGTCCCCTCATTCTTGGTCATCTAAGAGTACCTTCGCTACGTATTGCGAAGTTGAAAGCGATGTTAATATTAGTTGAACTTATTTTTAAAATGTTGTTACTTCTACAAATACTACAATTTCAGGTATCAATGATATATTTAACAGAAATAGCAGACAAGGAGACTCGTGGCACACTGGGTATGTTGGTGCAAGTCATGATCAATCTTGGAGCGCTGGCAATGTATGGAATAGGACCATTCGTGTCTTATAATATGATTAACACTCTGGTGGCGACAATACCTGTACTGTATTTGGCCATGTGCTCGTGGATTCCGGAATCCCCATACTATTACCTAAAGAATGGGAGATTTGCAGCCGCTAAAAAGGAGTACATGGTCATCAAAGGATGCAAGGACGCTAAGGTAATCTATACATATAGTAAGTCTGAAGAATATATTACATATAGTAAATGCGAATTTTATAATTCAAATACTTTTGAGCCAAACTGAAACCAAATCAGTGACTTTGTATTTGGTGTTCGTGTTTCACACAAAATCTAATAGTCATTTTTACATGAAATTTGGTATATAGATAATTTATGACCCTTGTCACCATGTACACTTCTTTTTATCCGTCTACGGTGAAGAAAAAGTAGGGATAAGACTTTGTGTTTTAGTCACTACTGTGACAAAGTCCTAAATATTTAGACGCACAGAAATCAAATACCCATTTGGAATTATAAACAAATAAATCAGAATCAAACATACCTTAATGTCAACGTGATGCGAAGACATCTCCCTTTAAATTAATAATAATGATAGTTTGTGCTAAAATATTTGCTGTAACACAGTATTATGTGTCACAAAGCCTTTAAAAATTACGGTTAAGCGTGATTAGGAATCGCGCCGCGAGTATTCCGTATCATCATTTCAGCCTATCAGAAGTCCACTGCTGAACATAGGCCTCTCCCGTATCATATAGCATTAATTCCATATCATATAGCATTAATTCATTGCACTATATTAAGTTTAGGGAAAAACGAACCATTGTATGTAAGCGTGATGAAATACGAAATAGTAACCATTATGTATATGTATACAGTGTATGCAGAGGTATCATTGCTTTCATCTGAGTCAAAGTAGCTATTATTTGTAGACACTGAGCTCCCACTCTTGTGACCAAAGGTTTAGCGGCTGGCGTACCTCAAATTACCACAAATTATTGGTTTTCGTATCTGGCTGCGTCTCATGTATCTAACACAAGTTCTGATGATCTTTCCTCCGAGCTCGTCACATAATTATCAAATCGGATACGATTAAATACATTATATTAGCCTTTAAGAATATTGTATTTGTCGCTGGGTTGCGGGTTAAAATTGCCAGATACCGAATTTGAAGACTATTTATTGATGATCACTAATTTTATAATAAATACTATAGAGTCTTCCTAGAGGCAATTTATATCGTTTCGTTAGAACATTTTGATTCATAACTTTTAAGTTATAAACCGATTTTTTAAATAAAAATGTTCACAAAAAGAGAGGGTCCTACATAAATTACTTATAGTTGATTAATGATTACTTACACTTGTCACTGCAAACCAATGTCCTTATCAAAAATATTATCTTACGTCTTACTTTGACCTACCACCGCGGCAGATGTTGCGGTTGCGGCTGCACACATATTATCTTAAAATATCTTTAGTAGTATTTAAGTAGGTCCACTACTAAATATTTATTATATATCTCCACGCTTGGAGGGTTGTTAGCGAAAGCATTATTAGACATGCAGCACCACACGTTCGATGCGCAAAACTCATTTTTCGTAGAAATTTACTTTACAACGTCTGCGCGCAAAAACCCTATCCTATCGGCTGTGCCTTCAATGTGGGCCGACGAAAAGATACTAATACTGCAAGAAGTAAGCAAGTTGCACTGGAGTATTATAGGGTTGTCTGAAGTCCGAAGACAGGGGGACTCGGACTCGATGATCCGATCCTCAAATCCGGTAACTTGTTTTACTACCGGCAGGGTGACCAGATGATCAACCCGACACCTGGGGCGATACATCCGACTGTTGACGATAAATCCGACACCTCCTTGTCCGTCCCAGGGAGGTGTCGGATTTAGTGTAGGTTTCTCATCAACAACGTGATCAAAATCGGAAGTGCGTCGAGTAGGGCCGCGTACCTTATACTCAGTATAACCAAAAGGTATTCGCTGAAGGTCATACAGGTTTACGCACCAACCTCGACACACCCTGATGGTGAAGTAGAGGCAATGTATGAGGATATTTCAAGAGCCATGCATTGCTCTAAGACTCACTACACGGTGTTGATGGGAGACTTTAACGCAAAACTAGGTACGAAAAAAGGCGATGAGCTGATAGTGGGGAACTTTGGAGTAGGGCAACGGAACCCAAGAGGGCAACAGCTGGCTGACTTCATGGCAAAGGAGGGATTCTTTATGATGAACTCCTATTTCCAGAAGCGGCCCCGTCGCCGGTCTAGAAAATGCATTTCAGACATACATATGTAATATAATAATTCGGAAGGCCAAAATACGACACTCGCAGGATGATGGAGTGAAATAAGTCTTTTATGCCGCTACATAAACTTTATTATATATTTTAAAGTGCTACTGCCGGCCACCAACTAAAATTATATATCCAAAACCAACGTGAGCGAAGACGCAGGGTAAAGTTAGAGTACGATAAATCTATTGATGAGTATTTGTGATGTAAAGTGCGATTTAGTTTTTGTTATTTACAGTCGGCAGAGGAACAGTTGATGATAATCCAAGTGCATGTAAAAGCAAGCATGGAGAACAAATCAACGCTTAAAGAACTGTTGGGAAAAATTAAATACAGAAAGGCTGTTTATATAATAATAGGTAGGCGCTTTATGATACAATATATAATAATTCTACCTTTTTATTGTTTGAACTATAGGTACTAAGTTAAATAATTTCGACATAACGTAACGTCAATTCTAATTTAAATGGAATATCCTTAAATCTGTTACATAATATCAGTAACCAAAGATTGATGATATACTGACGGTAATGATGCCTATATAATAATTAAGAAACTATTTTTTTTTCAGGTCTGAAAGTGTTGCAATATTTGACTGGAAGCTTGGCTATTCAATCGTATTTAGAAATTATTTTTAGACAAAGCAGTTCCATATCGGGACCATACGCCAGCATAGTATACGGATTTGTTCAGTTAGGATCTGGTAAGTTGTGATCTCTAGCTCCACCCTTCTAATATCAGTGGCTTGTTAAGGCCGCAGCTGAGGAGGGAGCGAGATTGTACCTCTCTCACAATTTGTGGATCTAGGCGGCGAACATGAGGTTGGTCGGATAGGCCTTTAGGTGCCGAGGTCCGATTTCCGTGAGCAAAGAATTGAAGAAAATTTTAGAAGTGGTGTAGATATCCTGCACCATTAACTCATCGACGAGAGGTCCGCAGTTATGGTGTATAATTGGACGTTCCTAATTTCTTTCTTTCATTGATTTCTAAACATTACAGTATGGTAGTGCGCAGAGCATGATACTAGTTATAAGGCCGCTGTAAATAACGGCCAGACACATTCTTATTCATGGATGTAGCACATAAACTTAATAAGATGACTCAGCGGGTTATATGAGCTCTTAAATAAACAGAAAAATTATCTGCATGTGTAAAAGAGATATTAATAATCTACTTTGATAGCAGTCAGTTTGCGTTATCATGGCAAATTATATGTGTATGATTCAAGTATGAATTTGAAAAAGACGAAATGTATGTTCCAACGTAACGTCGTACAAGTAACAGTTACTAACGACCAATTCTTTAAGTTGTCCAAATCCGTAAGAATAACTTCGAGAAAGAAGTCTATGGGTCTTAATTTGTATTTGGGAAACTTCTTCAGGGGTGATAAAACACGAATGCCTGTTATATACAGGTGGGATAAGAACATATTGACGTTTCATTTGGTTGTCGTTGGTCTAAGGCTAACAAAAACTTCAAAATGATCCTGTGACTTAACTACTGTACTCGTGTACAATTACATGTTGCTACTGTATTTGGTGTATCACTTGAGAAACGGCCTATAAAACATGAGCTTAAATTTAATATCGTAACGTCGCATCCATCCCGTTCAAACATTTTTTTAAGGATTGTACGTATTATATTCCTGAACTTTTAGCAGAACGTTTATTATTTTTTTATATATTTATTCCAGGTGTTGGAGCGACATTTCTCGCTGGTTTCTTTGGTAGAAGAATTCTTATGTTTGTTTCTTGCTCAGGAGTAGCGATTTCGTTAACAATCGTCGGCGTATTCTTTTATTTACAAGATACAATGCGAATTAATACTGAAACAATGTCAGCCATGTCTTTAGTCCCTCTCATAGGCGTATTAGGATTTAATATATTATACTCGATCGGAATTGGCAATATTCCCTATATTATGCAAGCGGAACTATTTCCTATAAATGTTAAAACTGTTGCATCGAGTGCGGCCACTATGATGGCGTGTATTTTAAATTTCGCAGTTACAAAGTCTTACCAAGGCATTAAAGACTCATTTGGGCATTATACTGTATTTTGGGCATTTGCCGGTATAGCTTATTTTGGCGCAATTTTCATTTATTTCTTTGTCCCCGAAACAAAAGGTAAGACATTAGAACAAATACAAGAAGTAATGCAAGAAAGACATTTAGAAGTTGAAATGTTGAATGTTAAAGGTGAAGAAATATCAGAGGAAAGTGTATAAACAAAATTGTATGAAAATTGTTTTTAATAATTTTCAATTTACATGTAGCTCTAGAAGTGGTATAACTGTTACCACTATAACTGTTTTTATGTTATTGTTTAATTAAATTTAAAGTGTGACCATAAAAATTTATTTTCCTGAATTAAAATATTCAATACATATAGGTTTTAAACTTTACTACAGAAACAAATTACTAAATAGGTTAGTAAATACAATGAAATGGAACAATAGTTCTAAATCCTCTTCGAGTTTCCGTAAGAATACAAAGGAGCAAAGGGTGTGTCAGCTGGTTCATCTCCACTCTCTTCAGATGCATCAGATTCAAAGGTATTGTCTGGGATATCATAGAGGCGAATAAGGGGCTTGTTTGGATCCTTCATAATTAAGTATTTACCTGGCAAAGTGGAAAACGTTAGTTATTACATAGTATGATGATGCTAGTACCTATTATCGACAAATTACTTTAATTGTTGTCACAATTTATTCAACAAAGTTTATAACGCAAAAGCAAAGATCACAATTACTGATATTCCTATTTTGTTATTGCAACTGAAGCATTTTGCCTTACAAAATAATATAAGCAATAAAATTAATATTTCAAATAAATCTTATGGTTTAACTGTAATGTGACTTTATTTGTTTAGAATAAAATGCAATAAAAATAAACCTACCATCCTTTTGCTTCATGCAAATGTCGATGATGCATCGTAATATGCCCCATGCATTGTCCATAGACAAGTTGATTTGCGCGGCAAACTCATGAGGCTTGAACTGTTGCGTGCCGAGTATGACATGACGCGAGTTGTCACGCACTTGCGCACGGGATACGTATCCGAACTTAATTTGATCCGAACCCGCTAACAACGCCTGTAGACAGAAAAAGAAAATATAAAATCGCACACAAAACGCAGTGTACATTAAAAAACATCTATCACTTATGGAAGCAGAACGGGTCTATCACGGTATCGCTGCTCAAGTTCGGGTTGGCGAACTTCACATATCCTAGGTTGGAAGTCCTAGATTTGTATTTTTATCTCTTTTGCCTTAAATTATTTCATTTATTGATATTTATATGTGTACTTAAAATGAGCCCTGGTATGCGAGTAATCTTGTTTTAGTTCCCGATGCAGGCCTCACTAAAATTGTTAATTGCAAGTTCAAGTACTGAATATACCATGTGCTGGTCGTTTAAAGAAAACATCGCGAGGAAACCTGCATGCTTTAGAAATAATAAAAAAAAATTATAAAGGCATACAAATTAATCTTAGCACAAAAAAATTTGATCTTGGTCTTTGCCCAGAAGTAGAAAATTTATTGATTGCAACTTTAACTATTACTTCATCATTACAGCTTGACACAATAATCCCCTGCTGAATATAGGCCAACCTCAAAGATTACCATAAAGCACATCCCTGAGTCCCATGTATACTTGAATTTCATTAGAAAAGCCAGTTCCATAGCTCGCAGAACTGACAAGCTTTAGGAAAGAATTATGTTCAAGTGGCAACATCACACACTGCAGTGTGGGACATATGGAGTGTAAGACGACTCCCCAAAAGATAAAGTGACAGCCTGTGTGTGGCAGGAACTATTACTTATAATGTTGAAATAGTAGTGTAATATGTCTATAAGAGTTATAAAACAGAATCTGCTAACCTGCACAGTCCACTTAGCTAACTTGCAAGAGTTATTCCTCAGTTCGTTTGCCAAAACAGCCCCACGTTGCATGTCCAACTTCTGGCGCCACTCCACACCGTTTGCCAACTTTGAGTCCCACTCGTTCAAAGCTTTGATTGACAGGAACTGGGTCTCGTTTTGCGGGCCCTGCATTACTGCGTCGTGTTCACAACGTGCTATTAGAACCTGGAAGTAAAAATCTTAAAGAATTTCCTTAAAATTACTTAATATATTTATTTAATTTTAAATTGTAATTAAATTTGGAAAGCTGGCATATGGCCATGTCATTGTCCTAATATTAAATTAAACTTACAACACCATTATTAAGGTTCCATTTGCGGTAACGATAACCAACAGATGCTACTTCACCATCCTCCTCTTCTGAAACAAATGGATTTGGCTCTGGAAACTTGTATTTTGGCTCATTTTGCCCAGCTTTCAGCACCTACAAGTAATTGAGAATTCACAATAAAGATAGTGGTAACACTTGTAAGTAGGTTTAAATTATCTCTCTATTTTCATACAGAAATTATATTTTACGACATTTAACTCTTAAATTATTTTAAAATCACTACAATTTAACTAAATTGCAGTATTTACCATAGCAATAATAAAAGAACCATAATGTAATTTTTAAGAAAAAAAAAAACAAATAATAAATACTTGTTGACTGAAGTTATGGTTAATGAATGTGGCTTCAAGGGCTAGATTCCGCGGTGAGTTGATCGAATTCCCGTCATCTGCAGGGGGTTCCACGGATGTCTCATTAACAGTCAGCAAATCAAACTCGGTGTTGTCACGCTTATCCAAGAACAACTTATCACCTGCGAGAAAAATTGATTAATAACATTATAGTGGAATTATAAAAACAATACTTTATTTAAAAAAATGCATGATCATATTTACTCTTACCAATTTTCTCAATGACAATATCCCAAGAGTAATTAGAGCGTGTACAGCACATAATGGTGGCCAAGATGGTGTCTGTAGCATAGACTGTGCCCAAAGTCTTGCTAAGGCGTCGGATTACCGGGTCATCGGTAGTAGTCACCTATAAAATTTGCAATATATATTGTAACAGCCATATATTTGGTGAAAGATTTAATAAATATAAGTCATATTTTTCATTTCTGCATTCAAAGATGAACATTATCTCAGGATGGACTTGGGCTATACTTCATGGGTACATATGCAAATATCCTTATATATTAATATTGGTATTATTACTTATATTTATGGGTAATAATACCAATTATAGGTGGAATGGTAGACAATGCCTCAGGCATAGGTCTGCATATATGCATGACTTTTCACTCACTCAACAAAATTATATTCTAAACTTAAGCATGAAATGTACCTAACACTAACAAAGGAAAATGTAAATGCTATGAGCATATCCAAGTGTTAAAAGGATAACAAAATGTGTTGTTAAAATTAAAGTTTAACACTTCAATAGTTAAAATAAAAGCAGATCTATGGGAGATGTTATTTAAAGTAACTGCCTCAGTAATAGATTTAATTCCACCTCATTTGGTCTTTCTTCTCATTTGATCTTTGGATCCCTCTGACTTTAGACCTATTTCAGTACTACACATAGTAAAATTCTGAAAATATTTACCTAGATCAATCTTTTAATTTTACATTTTAATTTAACTGCTACACCATACTCTGGAAGAATTGATAGGATGCTCGGGAGAATTCATCGGGTGTTTTATGTGATCACTCCAAGGCCTTAGTATGTTTGCACCATGAAAGAATTATCAGGAAACTACATCATCATGGCATAAGAAGTACACTGCTTCAACTTTTTGTCTAATATTTGTTAATAGGATTCAAAAAATTGTAATCAAAATCAGGTTGACAGCAACAATGGTCATTCCGCATGGCTTGTTTGTCGGCCTATTTCTATTTTATACTTATATACTTACCTTACCTTACTTAATAGGGTATAACCATGACATAATATCATTTGATGCTGACATTTAAAATCTTTAGTTAAATTCAAGTCACACTAAAACATATATTCATAGGTTTAATACTAATTTTGCTTTTAAATGGCAAAGACTAAATGCATTTAATTCTCAACACTTCTTAAACATTTAGGTACCTAGGTACTTGGAAATGGGGAAGAGCTAGGCTACATTGTTTCTTTTGGAATAATTCCTTAATACAATGCATCAATGAGGTCCCTATATCTAAACTTGCTGGTATGTTTAGCTTTGCAGCATATGCTGTAGGGAAAATAAGAAGTCTGTCTGATATTGACCAGCTAGAACAGTCTATTTTAGTTATTTTCATAAGCATAATGTCATACGGTATTTTGATGCAGCTGAAATAGAAACAATTCGTCATGCAAAAGAGGGCCTCAAGAGCTATTTATAATCTAAATTCGTAATTATCTCTTAGAGATAAATTTAAAGGAAGAATTAAACATTTTAACCTTGACCAGGCAGGTCAACCTATATATTTATAAAAATGTAATGTATGTACATAAAAATATGAAAACATTTAAAAGTGATGTAGGTAATGTAAATACTAGGAACAGACATAACCTTGTAATGCCAGTTGCTAGACTCCAACAAGTCAGTAATTAGCTCATGGGCAATGTATATCTACAACAAAATCCCATTAAGCACTTAATGGGATTTTGTCTTCCTATTCCTAATGGGTTATAAAAAATTTATTGAACAAAGTCCATTTGAAAAATTCATTTGAAAAAGGGTTATTATAACACAAAGAAATAGGGAAAGGATGATATGAGACAACCCCTGTGATTGGGTTGAACGCTCCCAAGCTGTTTCTAAAAATTATTGTAAAATTGTATTGTAAAAAAATATTATAGAAAAGAGTTTACCTACGGAGTTCCTTCCTCCGGTTTCTTCTCCTTCAGAGTAACCTCATTACGAAAAAGTAATAAAAAAAAATGAATGACTACTGTCAAGAATAATTTGTTCCTATAGTGAAATATATAGATTTGATTTGATTTGACATACCGTATGGAAGATACGATCAATGCGTTGGAGAGGTTTCTCATGCTTAACATTAACACGATCATATGCCTTGTCATAGTAGTCCAAAGTGCCAGAGCACACAATGTCTTCACCTGGAAATCGACACAGATAGCAATGTAATGCTTATTAGAAAATAAATGATTACAAACTACCTAAATTATGAACAACATATGAGATTCATGCTTACTATAAATGCATGTAACTAGTACCAAAAAATTTGTAAAATATAAAAAGTTGAACACATTTATTAGGCATTGCTCATCGCGAAAATGATTAATGGCTGGCCTATAAAAGATGAGTACTTTTACGTCAGATGGTAAATGAAATGAATAAATTTAATGAAGCCTTCGGCACAATATCATTAATTAAGTATATATACAGTGTATACATACAGTTTATATATTGATTTTTTTGGAGTCTTCCTATAGTAGTTTAATTATAACTTTTTAATAACTACCTTTCACCATGACAAGGATTGGCTGGTAGAGAATGCCACTTGTCATTAAGTCCACTTGTCAATAAAGAATAAATAAATTGTCACTGTATTTCACATGTGCAGAAATAAATATTAATGCTTTATTTACTGATCTGTGTAACTTACTAATTGAGACATGATAGGCAAAGGGTTGAAGCATTCGCTTTAATTCCATAGTATGCAAGTGACCTGGGTTCAATCTCTGGTGCCTGCACTACTAAAATTGCTAATAGCTATTTTAAATTCTGACTTTACCACATGCTTAGCAGTAAAGGACAAATTATCGAGGGGAAATCTAAGCAATAATAAAAAATGCTATTTCAAGTAATGTGACCAGTCTAGAGTAGCATGGTGGACCCTTCGCAGCTGAAATATTTAAGGGATTTTTGCCCAGCAGTGGGTTTTTTATTTACTGCATGCTAGTTTTATTTATTAGCATCACAATGGTATCAGAATTGCATTCACCAACCTGTTTGGCCAGAGAGGTGATTATGGGTAAACTTTTTAAGAAATGTATGCTAGCTTTTACTAGTGCTTTCTTTGAGAATCCCCTGTCCTGTGCAGCAGTAGACTAAAATCGGCTGAAGTAGTAGTATTATTTAATAGAATTTTCTTTTACCTTGAAGTAATCCAAAATTATTTAAATTTAGTCAGAATTAATTGTTTGTAGAAAGTAACATGTTTTAAAAAAATTACATACCTTCCTTAATTCCTGGCAATGACAGCTTAGCTAACCGTGGGAAGTCCATGTCTTCAATGGTAACCCAGGTGGGTCTTACAGTAACAGATGCATCACGGATCTTCATTGGGGCTCCACGTTGACCCCATCTCTTACCAAGTTTGCGTTCACGTTGCTATGAAAATATATTACCTAAATTAATGAAAATTTAAACAGAATGCAATTCCTTCAGCTTACAAAATGTAATGCCAGATGTGAGAGATTTTGCTCTCCAAAATTGTCGCATTTCCCTAAATGATTGAACATTCTAAAATTCATTAAAGATTTCCTAAATAAAAGACAATTATAATAATATATGGTGGAAGTAGAGTTTACCTTGCTCTATACACAAATGGAACTGTTTTATCAAACTCTCTTCAAGGTCATACATGTTCCTAACACTTCACAAAAGTTCCACTATCAGACTATATAATTCCACTTTTTATTTCAAACCACAAAAAAAAAAACGGATATGAAGATGTGTTAAAGTCAAGGCTTCTCTCTACTGGGAGCTCAACAATATGATCACTTAATCACTTTAAGTGGTTAAAGATATACTTTTCTCAAATATTTAGAGTGTTAACCATACAGCATATTTAAAAATAGGTTACAATGAGAATACCTAATCAACAAAGATTTTTTTGACATTAGTTTATTTGCAATCAAATTAAACTTTTCTCTATCATATATATTCTTTAAAAGACATTTTTATATTTTTACTACTGATAAACCATTTCCTTGGAGCATCAAGTATTTTTAAAGTACATGGATTTTTAAATTGAAATAATAACATTAATTGATTTTTAAAAACTGATACTGCCAATAGATTCTGTAAACAAAAGCATTACTTTTGTTCATTAACACAATGATGGAAGTCACTCAGAATAAGTCTTTTATGGTATAATTGACAGAAATATTTTAGTAAGTATGATTTAATAAATATGAAATGTGTATTAAACATAAATGTGCAAATAGAACCAATTTATAAGACTGATGGTGTAGTTTAGATAGTAGAATTAACTGAAACTATTATGAATATCCACTGCACTATCAATTTTATTTGGTTACAAGGAATGTTGTCTAAATGGCCCAATTTCAGATTATTAAAAACAAGTTTATATCAATACCTTGCTTAGTGTTGTCATGCCACCAGGTGTGCGAGCGCCCCTAGCACCACGTCCTCTTTGGCCTCGGGCGCGTCCGCGTTGATATGGCGGCTTCTGCACCCTGGTTGTGTCAACCAGATGGAAAGTACTTTCATCCTCATCATGGAAGTAAGCGTAAGAAGAACCAGGACCAAATTGTGACGCGTACTTATCTAGAAAAATTAAACGAATGGATCGTAAATCATTAAATAAAATGTAAAAGGTAAAGAGAATGGATTGTTGCTTATTAACATAACCTCAAATATTAATTATAAATTCGAGATGTTGTGCCATTTGCAATTTTAAAGAAACTTACTTTGATATTTCTTGTCCTGTACAACAGTCCAGTCACTAATCTTTCCCAAACGATCGCCTTTACTGAATGGTTGGTACGGCATGTCCCTAAATTGTTCCGGCATTTCGCATGGGCCCCATCCTGTCGGATTATCTTGAATTATTGGCGCAATGAATCTTATCGGCTCTTCGGCCGGTAATATGTGTTCAGACATCAAATAAGTTTTTCTTATTTTCTATTTCACAACTAATATTACTTTAGTATGTAACTCGCGACACGACAGCACGGCTACAGAAATGGTGTTGCCACTTGCCACATATGACAACACCAAATCTGTTTTACCCACTTAAAAAATCTGTAATAAATCTTAGTAATGAAATTTAAGGAAAATTTGTATTTTCTATTTTTGTTACTCACCATATCTAAAGTAAACAATTTCTGTGTAGAATAGATTTAAATGAAAGTAGTACATTTAAGTGTAATTAAATTAGTATGCAACTTCAACTATTTAAATACACACATCAAAAAAGTCTAAGCAACATGCATGATACTACAAATTTACCATTTAAATTAATTAATTTCTATGTCTTTACTCACTCAAAGTGCGTAGGTATGTAAACTTAAAAAGAAGGTAAAAAGTTTCGATTACGTTTTGTTTTTTTCATAAAATTAAATGAAAGGGAATTTGTTTGAATTTAAGTGCGTTTTTATTGCTACGTTTAGATTTTATAACTTTACCAACCATTTAAATAAAGTTAGCGACAAAATTTAATTGTTAGATATTCTTTACGTCATGGAGCGACGTCATTTGACGGCAAATGAAATGCAAACAGCTGGAGGGATGTTGCAAGCGGGAAGTAATCAATCTCAGGTATCTCGGCATTTTGACATTCATAGAAGTGTTATTTGTCGTCTTTGGAAGCGCTACAATAATACAAGGGAACCCGCTGAACAGCATTCAGGCCGTAAAAGGAGTACACCCACTCGGCAAGACCGATACATACAACTGACTGCAAGACGCCAGCCGATGTTAACCGCTCGAGAGATCCTTGCCTGCACAATCGCCAGACCTCAACTCCATCGAGCAATCATGGGACATGCTCCAGAGACGTGTTTTGAAGGACTTGGACGGAGTGACAACAACCCAGCAGCTGAAGAATTTGCTACAATTCCATTGGTAGCGAATACCGCAAGATGACATAAACAGTCTCATTAATTCAATCAATAATCGTTGCCGACAAGTTCTGAATAGCAGAGGAGGCCATACTTTGTATTATCCTATTCTTTCACATTTTCTTTAGAAATTTCATTTTGTTAAAAAATTGTTTAGTTGCTTATGTACCTTAGTTTCTGCAGTATATTCTAATATTGTTAATTTTTGTTATTAAAAGAACTTATAAAGACACCAGCTGTTATTTTTACATCATAGGACCCTAAAAATATTATTTTAAAAATAAAATACAACGTTATAATGTGAAAAACCATCCTAAAATTTAAATTAGTACATGTTGCTTAGACTTTTTTGATGTATGTAAACACAGAGAATACATGTAACGATTATCTGGAGACTCCTTTTAAGCAGATAAGTGCCTGTGCCAGGAGACGCCGCTCTTCCATATCTTAAATTAACGAGAAATATTTTCTATATTTACCAAAATATTAATTATAAAGTAACATGCGTGCAGAGTTAGTTTGCATGTGTATATGTGAGTGTGTGTGTCTCTCTCTCTCTGTGAGTATGTGTGTGGGTGTGTTTGTTTGTTTGTGTATGCGTGGGTGTGTATGTGTGCGTCAAGGGAGTAAGTGTATATGTGTTAGTGCTTTCCAAATTACTTCACGTATTCCAAGAGTTTCTCCGTTTCATCATACGTTAATGTTTTTAGCCAGTTTTTTAGAGATTTAGAGTGTATATCGATTTTTTTGTTAATTTTAGTATATAAAAAAGCAGAACGTTTCTTATACTGCATACTTGCAAATACCGTTTTTACTGGGGCAGTGTTTGCGACACTATATTTCCTACGTTTAGATTTTGTGTTAATATCAAGTGGTACTGCTTTATGTGTTTTTAATGCAATGTGTAATATATACAATTGCCGTACGGATAATAAGTCATTATTTTCATATAAACTATAAGTAGGATATATTATTTTTTTAAAGTTCATTACTTTAAGTAACGCCCTTTGAGCTCGTTCCACTACAAGGAAATGAGTTTTAGCAGCACCACCCCAAATCGGTAGTCAGTATATTAGTATAGACTGCACTAAAGCGATATAAACATTGTTCAATGTCTTATTTGGAGAGCCAGGTATATTTGACCTATTATTAGGAATAACATATCTTAAAGTTTTAAATAACCCAATAAATTTTCGAATTCTTGCAGTAATCTGCTCGATTTGGGGATACCATGATAATCTACTGTCAATTTGAATACCTAAATATTTTGTATGATATACCTTATTTATGTTAGGACAGTTACAATTATTGCTAGTTATGTCATTACAGTTATGTATTTTAATGTTGAAATTTGGATTAGGTTGTGCGTTGTTATATATACTAAAGCAGATATAGTTTGTTTTTGCCGTATTTAGTGCCAGTAAATTATATTTTAGCCATTTAGCAACGTAGACCATACTTTGTTCAGCTTTTACATTAACATCATCCCAATTTGATCCAGTAAAGATAATAGCTGTATCATCGGCATACGAAAAGATGTTTGCATTTTCGATACTCATATTGCAACAAAGAAAGTTCTTGACCCCTGATTCCTATTTTTTCTAATTTTTGTTCGAGGATGGAATGGGAAACGGTGTCAAAGGCTTTTTTTATGTCGATAAATACGCCTAGACATTTTTTTCCTATATCGAGACTATCTGTCACAAGGGTGGTTAAATATGTAACTGCGTCCTCTGTAGATATTCCTTGTCTAAAGCCATACTGAGATGGCGACTGAATGTTGAATTTAGTTAAATAACTAAGCAACCTAGTATTTAACAATTTTTCTAAAACTTTTGAAATGGCTGGTAAAACAGAAATTGGCCTATAACTATTTACGTCGGTTCGATCCCCACCCTTGTATATTGGAGTGATTATAGACTGTTTAAGAGGTGTTGGAAAAACGCCTATTTTAAAGCTAAGATTGGCCAAGTGTGTTATGGTTGGGACTACTTCCTCTTTTATATATTTTAGGTATCTCGTAGAAATATTGTCCCATCCTGAAGCACTATCTGATTTTAAATTCATTATAATATGGTTCACTTCATCGTGATCCGTCTCTAATAAGACAAATGTTTGGGGTACGGAAGGTAGGTTTTTAATATAATTATTTATTTCATTGTCAGTTATAGTTGACTGAATGTGTGTAGCAAGCTCGCTGCCAATATTAGAAAAATATTTATTTATGAAATTAGCTGAGTCAACGGGTGTTGATTTTGTGTTAATCAATTCGATATTTAATTTATTAGATTTATTGGTGTAAGTTATATTTTTAATGTTTTTCCAAAGCAATTTATTGCTTTTTATTGAATTAGTAATTTTCTATCATAGTTTCTTTTAATTTTTTTTTAAAGATTGTTACAGAATTTTCTGTATCGAGTATAAGTAATTTTTTTAATTTCATTATGTGGATCATCACGAGACTGTTTCTGGAGTTTGTTATGATTTTTTATACATCTTAATATGCCAGTGGTAATCCACGGCTTTATGATTCGTTTGCTTTTAGGGATAATATTAATAATTGTATTTGTTTTAATAGAATCTGTAAGGTGTACAAACTGTCTGATTCAACATCAGACAGTTTGTTATTATGTCAGGGTCATTACAAAAGAGTAGTTTAGCCAAATTTTTTTCCTGTAAATATTTTAAGGCTTTTTCAAAGTCTATAGAAATTGTTGTTTTAGGTGCAGTTTCATGATTTTTTATCTTGGACAGGGATAAAAATATTGTAAAGTGATCAGTAATGGAAGTTTGTAGAATGGCAATAAAGGCAGATGTTTTAGTTTTTTTAATTTTTTACATAAAATGGTCGAGACAATTGCTTTCTCTGGTAGGCAGTGTATGTCCGGGAAGAATACCATGCACCGACAACATATTTAAGTAATACGTCCGATTATTGTATTCATAAGTGTGTTCAGTTAATTTATGCGTAATATTAATGTTAATATCTCCCGTTATTATAATGTTCGTTTGTGAATTTAGTCTATCTAGGTGTAAACATAATGAATTAGTAAAATTTTCTGCATTTTTATATGAAGGGGATCGGTATATACATAGAATTGTGTTATCTAATATGTCTAATTGCAGACAGGAAGCTTGAGCTAACTTTATTTCCGTTACATGACATTTCAGTGTATTTTTATGTAAACTACCACCCCATCGTTTTCATTATTTTGACTAACAGTAGCGTAAGAGTTGTAGTTATTTAGAGTCGGTAAGGGTTTGTCTGGATTTATCCGACATTCAGTTAAGACCATTACATCTAACTCAAATGTGAATGTAGATATATTAGTTACAAAATCGTTAAAGTTACAATATATGCTCCTAATATTTTGTGATATTATTTTGAAATCATTTTTCCTAATATTGCAGTGCCTAGTAATTTGTGAAATATCACACTCAGTAGATCGTGCTATTTCTATGTTATCTATGTTTGTTATATTTTTCAGTGTATTATCCATTTCTATAAATGTTAAAAGATACTGAAATCGTTTCGCAAACTGGGTTATATTTATTAAATAAATCGTATCATTATTAATATATAAATATCATACAAATCTGTACAAAGGTGCAATATGAGTAACAAATTGGTGCAATTTAATATTTTATGAGTTATATAAATGAATTGTCTAGGCAGTGGCAATCTTGTAAGTAATGGGTGTGTTTCATATTCGTTTACTTCCATGGAATAAAGATAAATGTACAAGCAGTGCCTGATGGTATGTGAGCGATTAGTGTGTATATTTGAGATATTTTGGATTGGTATAATTACATGCCTTGGTGGAGGTTGCATTTGTGGCTTTAAGTAAATATAGTAACAATGCAAAATATTTTTTAAGTGACAGATGTATATTTTAAACACAATATTATTCTCGTAACTTGAGTATAATTGGTTTGAATTATTTTTAACTAAAAGTTTTCTTATGGTAATATTAATCGTTAAGTAATTTTTTTTTTTGGAGAACGTGCTTGTAATTGTTGTTGGGAAGGAGTGTGTAATTGGAGGTGTGTGTTTGAGAAAGTATTTTTTTTTCTATTAGTAACAAATAACTTATCTATACGTTTACAAAATATTGTGCAAAAAATGAGAATAGGTAGGTTATTATAACAATCAAGTAAAAAGAAAGAAGGAAAATTTAACCTCATTAAATTCGCTACATAAAAAGTTATACTAAATTTAATTATTTTTAATGTATATAGTAGTAGTAGGTATACAAACGAATTAAGTAGGCTATTATAAACATGATAAGTGTTTTTGAACAAAAAAATTGCAAAATATAGTCATTTATCATTAATGAGTCCTTGTATTTGTGATTAACTCTTAATTAATATGACCGGGGAGTTTTCTTCCTTTCTTAAATAGACTCTCCCGTACGCGGTCCAACAGTACTTGTATTTTTTCGCCTTAACGAGGTCTCGCGCGAAGAAGTGTAGTCGCGCTCCTTTAGCAGTGAGTTGCTCAGTAATGTATATAGGCACTTCCTCCGGCAAGTGCAATCCTAAATGTTTAGTGCTAAGTTTATTTTTTTGCATGCTTTCATCATATCGTTTTTTATTATGGTAGAGGACGTTTCTATCACGATAGGCGTGTTTTTGATTGTATCATTCTTCATGCGTACTCTATATACATCTCTGATGTAATTTTTGTTCATTTGACAACCCACGGAATTGGACAGACTGATAACCATATTTATTAAATTGTTTTCAGATGGTTTTCTTGGGACACTTTTCATTTCAAAATTTGCTTTTTTACTATCTTGTTGCATTATTTATATTTTGTCTTCCAATACAGTTATGTAATTCCGGTCTGATTTTATTTTTTCCTCTAACATTTCGATTTTATTTTTAAATTCTTCATTTTGTGCAGATAAGAATGCGACAGAACTTTCAATATTCACACTAGTCTGTTGGATTTCTTTTAATGTGGTGGAATTTTTTTTAAACTCTTTCTCTTGTGCACTCATTAAGGTTGAGAACATGCTTTGCATCTCTAGTCTGAGTTTTGAAAGTTCTGCAGCAAAATCATCATCTCTCTTTCTCTTTTGACGGGATGATACAAACTTAGGTGGCGTAGTGTGAGATTGTTCCAACTGATGCATTTCCGTGTCAGAGTGTGACTTATCAAACATGCTGTCCATTTGAATAGACCAACGCGTGTCACCGCAATATCTATGCGATAACGTGCATTCCAAGCCAAAATTTTGTTTTTGTCTTTAATCACAACGTAGCTTTTGTTAGAATGTCGTTCGTGGAAGAAATGCGGTTGGCCTTTTCCTTGAGGTTACGATATCATGGCGTCATTTTTGGTAGAACAACAATAAAACTTAATAAAATATATTGATTCCGGCTTACTTACTTCTGATATACGATTCCGTGAAATTGTATGATTTCTTGTATTTACTCGAACACTTAGGGCGATAAATAATAGTTTAATTGGAAATCCGTAAATGTTATTAGTTTTTTTTGTGTAGTTAATGACGGCATTTTGAAGCAATAAAACGAAATCAGAACATGGTTAGCGAGAACTGGGAAGCACGTGTATATCGGCTACTTATTTGAAAGCGATTAAAGCCAGAGGCAACAATTGAAGTGTTTTGTATGCTTCATTTTCGGTACGCAAGTAGCGTATCTACCTCTTATTAAGATATTGTCTGTATTTCTCCAGTAAAGGTTCTTAATTTCACGTCAGTTTTATAAAAAAAATCAAATTTTAGTTTAAACCACAGATATACAATAGCTCCTAGTATATTGTATGTCTGTGAAAAAAAGAGTAGCGCTTGTATGTCTGTATCGAATTCCATTTAAACTTTTTTAACAGTATTTGCACTGTAATCATTTACTTTTCAGACAATTGACTTTCTATTAAATTTGTACCGATCAAATTTTTATCGCTGACATTACTTGTAGAATATAATAAGTTTTATTTTATATATATTTATAAAGTACAATTTAATATACAACTATAATGTTTTGTATTAATTAAAAAAAAACAGTAATTAAAAATGGAATCTTAAAGCAACATGCCTTTGAATTTGAATATTTACTGTAATTTACTTACTGAAGTTAAAGGGGTTAAATTACCTAAGAATCCTTCTCTAGACTGATGTAACTGCATATCAATATAGAATATTTTGTTCTTTGTTTATCTTTTCTGTTAGTTTTGTTATGCAAAAAATTTATTTTATAACCTTCTACATATGAAGTTGATACCACTAAAGCAATAGAGAATTACAAAAGTATATGTTGGTCTGTGTATTATGTTATATATTCTGTGTATTTTTAGCCTGTGTGCTGTCTTTCTGTAGTACTTGTTATTGGAAATATGATTTACAATAACAAGTACTACTTACAATTCAGTATGAGTATAATATTGTTAAAATTTCTGTTTTTTTTATTGTACTGCCAAGGTTAAGTTTTAACAGTCAACTATCTGAAGATGCTTGCTCCTTAGAAGGTTATACAAATAATTTGAATCGATTGGAAAGAACTTAAATTTTTGATTTAGTTGTGTAAAATATAACCTTAAGGCATAGAGTAATACAATAATAATTAGTAATAATACGGATATTATTATTAATGTAAAGTTATAACCTTAAAGCTTGTTTACAAATAATGCTATAAACGTGTCTTTAACGGTATATCAATTAGCTATAAAAAAATATTTAAAAAGTATGTGTATAGAAATTATCATATTAATTTAGAAAAATGAATGGGTTTAGCTATTTAAAAAAAAATCTCTTCAGTGTAAAAAGTAATGAAACATTGTGTTTCTTCCACTATATTTTAGTCTGATTGGGTAAAAATTTAAAGGTATAGGTGTTTTTTTAGTCAAAATGTCTTATAATGAAATTAAATTTCTGAAAGAGATCAAGCATGAGTAAGACTCGGGCTTGCATGTATCTCTGCCACTCTTTCATAAACTATAAAAAATATTCACTCACGCAAAATAGTCTTTGTGTTAAAAACTTTTAGCATAATACAAGTTCTCCTCTACTAACAACCTTCTTCCAGTTATGAATTCCTTCCCTACATCTTGTGTGTGAAAATCTGGGAATCATAAACTGTTGAGAAGGTTCAGAGCGAAATTCAAGTGGGGAAGGCGCCACACATTTCTGGGGAGGAGGACTGGTACTACACTCACATTACATTTATTTCTTCGGTGCTGCAATGCCATTGATGGCTGTACGTCTGGCATTATACACATTAACTGTTCCATTGTATTGGATAACCTCACACCTTAAACTCTGCTTGCCGTATTTTCGGTTTGACATTTTGTAAGGTGGTTAATCCACAATCATATTTCTGAGGCTTTATCCTACATAACGTGTCACCATTTTCTTCCCTACATACCTAGGCCTGTATGGCCCTGGCCTAGGCCTTGGCCCTTTTGTCCGTAGTTGTTTACACCCTAACAATTATACGAAAATCGTTTATACATTATGATTTCGTTTTATAGTTTCGGAAACACATTGAGAGGTGACCCTTTTCAAACTTTATTGCCACATTTCTCAATCTTTTTGTCCTGTCTTTTGGTTAAAGTGAGCAAATGAAGGAATATAATATGTATGGAAGAATACACTATTTCTCATAATGTCAACCTCAACCGCATGTGATGCACTCCGCTGATTAACAAACAAGGCTGCAGGTAATGCGGTAAAATCTATCTGAATATACTGAACCCGAATACCATAGCTAGTGATGAAGTGCAGCATCACTGGTGCGAGTATCGACACTGCACTTACCAACTTGCCCGTCCAGCGTGCTGAATATGGGTACATCTTCCACGCGAAATGTAAAGGCTTACTTCCAGCAGTAGACTTTTACAGGCTTATAAAAAAGAAGAAGAGCAAATAAGGTATCCAAAAGTAACAAAGTTTAAGATTAAGATGTTGTCGCCAAAGAGGATTTTGTGGGTGTCGGAAAGAATAAGCCTTAAAAATCTCATGGCAATTATGGGAACAAACCTGGTGACCTCTCTTCCGATGAGGCGATAAGGCTCTTGGTGCTACACTCCTCTGCCGAGGCATCGTTTGGGTATGTACCAACCATTTACCATGCCCAATTAGCAGTCTGACAACTGTTGTGAACCGGTTTGAAAGGTATAGAGAGCCAGGATAATTACAGGTTATGAGGCAGTCCATCTTAATCCTCAGGCGTGACTAAGCATATTTAACCTTCTTCGATTGCAGTTGTTTGCAGTAGTCGATGGGTTGCAGTAACATCTTACCATGAGGTTATGTTTATGGGAAAGGCGGCAAACGAGCAATCGGTTCACCTTGATGGTAAGTGATTACCGTCGTCCACTTACATCTGCAACAACAGAGGTGCCCCAGGATGCCTACTTCACGCCGGTATTCTACTTCTTACCATCTGCTGAACTGTTTATTGATTTTTATACGTGGTAGAGCCAAGCGGGGGCTTTGGTTGCTGCTCGAATGTGCCGGCTCGACCGGGTTGGTACCACGGCCTCGCAGAATACCGGCGTGAAGTAGAGGCATCTTATGCTTCTGCGTTTCTTTCGGTGAGTGAGGTATCCGTAGGCCCCACTCCTCTCCAACTCTTCTCCCCCCCACTCTTCTCCCCCTCTCCCTCCCCTCCTCACCACGCGGGTGGTTAAGCTTGCTTAAGGTGGGTCAGACCGGTCCTTGGTTTGAGATGTGTTCGTGAAGCGTATCTATGGAGTTTATAGTAAAGCTTACGCTTTTGAGTCGCAATCGCAATGTCCTGTGTGTTCAAATATCGGCAAGCACACGGCCGCGTTTCGCGTTACATACGCTTGAGTTCCAGCTATCGTGCATGGTATTAAGCTCGGTTAAAATGGCGGAGTGACCTATTTCTATTAGTGCTTTTATATTGGATGAATGTTTGTTTTTAGTGTATTCCCAGCCGGTTAGGTCTACACGCGAATATTTCAATGTTAATTAAATCGGATGTATGAAGTCGCGTGCGTGTGCGGTTGTTTGGACAATCTTAACTGACATAAAACTCAAACTGTTCTACCCAATGTTAGCTGGTAAATAATGCCTCTAAATTTTAAAATTAGAGGCTGCGGCGCTGTGGGTTCGATTTCCGCATTCCAAATTCGGTCTTGGAGATTTTATGCCCACCAGCATTAATTTTGTAACTATCAATACTAACGTATATGTAATTTAATAACTTGTAGCAGACAAGTTTACATATGAAATTTATAGACGTAGTAGAAAGAATCAGATGCAGTGTAAGAGCATTTCCGCCGATGTCGCTTCACGTTCTATCTCCCGGAGAGGCGAAAAGAGAATTGTGGAAGCCCGTTTACCACATCGAGCCGTAAAGAAGTTTAAGTATACATATAAAAAACATCCTGCGTTCTTAACATATTGATTGTTTGTATTTTGTAAATACTTACATTAATGTTCTCTGGAATGTGAGCATAATTCTCTTCGGATCAGCAGTCTATGTGAAAGGGTGTTGCAATGGTTACAATGAAAAGGCTTATAAAACTGAAGAGACATTGTTTCTTGCAAATATCCGAAGACGCGGACACAATATGTTGTAGGTACCTGCCTTATCTTATCGATTTCTTACTACACGAGACTTTAAAATTCAAAGAAACAGCGGAGCGCTGTAATATAATAAATAGTTGGTCGAGGACCTTATTTGTGATGACTTAAAGATTGTCGCGTATTATACATATTTACATTATACTACCAAACTACATCGGCTAGGCGCTATTATTCTAAGCTAATCAGTCTGACTTTCGTCTCTAGTCGAGTAACATGTATTGTTTACCAGTGAATATACCTGTCTACTTTTTAACTGTAAAGGATATTCCGCCGTTAACATTTTTATAACGATAAAGATTTCTAGCGTATGCTAAGTTATGTTTTATTTTTTTAATGTTTCTTGCATTAGATTCTCTATTTATCTTCTTGTGTTCATCATTATAAGTTTTTTTTTATAACAATATTAACTGTTATTATATTTCTAATACTTACAGATATTGATGATTAATTAAAAAAAGTTTAGTTAGTAAGATAGTCCCAGATTAACTATCGAATATCTGTACCCATCTAATATCCAATATTCATGTAATTTATTTGCGTGGGTGCTTTATGATAAAAAAAATATATCTTCATCGTTATCTGGCGATTTTAGTCCACTGCTGAACATACTCGTAGACCTCTCCAAAAAAGAGATTTCCTATACTGGTCTGATTAGGTTCGGGATATTCGAATGGTTTTTTCGCAAGCAGGCGGTCGCCAGAGCGTAGCAAGGTGCACTGCGTGAATGAATGAAACGCCTTTCGTCTTCAAAATATATATACCTTCTCTTCAAAATATTAATATTATTAAATCATATATTTCTATTTGTTTTTATAGAAAATGGAACGGGGCAAGCGAGAACAATTTCTAGTGACAATGTCTGGTAAGTGTGCAAGAGAATTAATGTCTTTCAATCGTTCAAATAAAGTCTAATCTTTTAATTTAATATGATATCAACGACTTGTAAAACAGATATGCTGTATGCATAAACAATACATGCTTTTCTGAACTACAACTGACTATTAGCAAGTCTGAAACACCTTTTAGATATTTTTTGCATGTCCATATATCTCTCATACTCATTACGTGAGAACTAGAAAGTTGTAATTACCGAAGTACGTGGGCCATACAGATTACAGTTCCTACTTAAGAATTAATCTTCTATCAAAATTTTAAAGTGAACTAAGGCTAAACAACTTATTTAAAATAAGCCTTTTCGTGAAGTCTTGATATTATAATTCATAACAATATAAATTAAATTACTGTATTTTTTTGAATTTATGACTCGAGAAGCTTTAATTAAATGTGATGCTCATAGTATTTCAATTGAATCCTAATTAGTATAATAAAAATAATAACATCAAAATTAGATACTAAATATAATTATTTTTCTAAAAATAAACACGAAGCTGCACATCACTACTATCGGTTCGCGTGGCTCGTCAACGGTTTTACTGAAATAAATAAAATTTAATTACTTTAGTAATATTTTTTTTTATTTTATCGAACTATGACAAAATATGACTTCTTAGTTATATTACCTAGTTTATATGATTGTTGGATACAAATTACATTTATAAATACAATTATAATTACAAACTGGGTAGCGGTTTTTACTTCTCATTTCTTATGTTATCGTCTTATAAAATATATCAACGTGATATTGCATACAAAAAGCAAACAAACCATTTTACTGAGGTATAAAGCGGATAAGTATTTTTATTAAGAATTTAATTCGTCACGTTAAATAGTTTTTCGCGATGAAACTCTGAAACTTTTAATAATTACATTACATATGTATTTAATCTCTTTGGCACTGACCATGTAGCCAACTCAAGGCGTGTATGCGCGCGAGCCGCGGGTCGTGCGTTGAGCGAGCCTGAATTTAAGTTATCCCAAAAATTTAGTCTATAAGCTTGTTAAGTATAAGTAGTACGCTAGAAGAGATATAATGAATGAATTATTAATTTATTTATTCATAATGAAAGGTTTGGCGGCGCCAAAGTGGCTAACTTAGACATTATTTAAACTTTAATGCTTCTAAAGCATATCTCGGGAAATTCGACTTCTCTTAATGCGTTCTTGTTGCCAAGATTCAGTGTTTTGTAGTGAATATGTGAGAACTAGTTTTTATGTCCCAATATTCAGATATAACTTAAAAACACTTAGCAAAAGGTATTTACGAAAATAATTATACCTATTTATATACAAGTATACTAGAAGGTACACATCTCCTTGAAATTTTGCAGAGAAGTGAAAAGTAGGTCTTGTGACCATGTTTGGTTTGGCGCTAAGTTGTAGAAATTTATTATCCCTGCCTACCCCTATCATTGATATTATATACATATATAATATCCCGCAATTGTCAAGGAAACAGCGTGGCCGTCCTCTCTCCTTGACCCTTAAATAATGAGAGTTATGTGAATAGAAGGGACACTGTAGGACACTTAGATGATAATTTATGTATGAAATGATGTAGTATAAGATATATATTATAATTCCAGTGTCGATGGCAACCCTAACTATGGGTGTATCATCGGGATGGCCAACGATCGTGATACCGCTTTTTCACAAAAATGCGACGAACATACGAGTGACAGACGTAAGTTTTTTTTTACGGGAATGGAGGCTAACGAGCAAGCGGCTCATCTGATGGTAAGTGATTAACATTGCCCGCGTACATGTGCAACATCAAAGGAAGTGCAAATGCGTGGTCGGCCTTTAATGATATTTGAGAGATGGGAGAGATGATTCGAGCAGCAGCAAAAGCCGTCACTTGGCCCTATGATATTATGCGGACCTCAGGTATCGTAGATTTTAATTACAGACTAAGATACACTAAAGTACATATTATGAAAACTTACGCCTGTAATCCTCGACGGGGTACGCAGAGGCACTACTGGCCACTGTCCACAGACTGTTAATACTTGGAGTAGAAAACCGGAACCGTAAAACTACTTCGGGTGATGGGGCTGAGCGCTTAGATATGTAACTTTGGGGTTGGATTTATAATGGAATAATTGCTTAGATGTTGTATCTTTATTATAAAACTGCATTACGTTCTTCCTTTTTCAGGATGTAAGTTCTTGGATGGTGGCAATGTCGCCTTTGGGGTTCACGTCCGGCAGCCTCCTCACGCGCTATATCTCTGATAATTTCGGACGGCGGGTTACCGTTCTCGGCAGCGCAGGACCATTTACTCTTGGGACGGTACGCTTCAAGTTATTGTTTCGAATAATTGTTAGCATATTTTTTAGTTTAGCCTTGTAACTTAACCTTGTGCGGGCGGCATGTAAGAGCAATCACCCCATGTTGCCACTCCGATATCGTAAGAAACTACAAAGGCGGAAGTATTTATGTATGCAGTAGGTAGTGACAAACGAACGCATATATGGATGACGGCCGCGGAGCTTAGTGGTTACCGTACTTGACTGTTGAGCTTGTTGGGTTCAAATCCCAGTCAAAGTCAAAATTTAGTCAAATTATTGGTTTTTCGGGCCTGGTTACGTTGTTTTGCATCCCGAGTCTCTGACACTGCATCTGACCCTTCCTCCTATCTTATTTCATAAGCATACACATCAGATACGTGTATATATGAACCAGACAAAATTGGAAGACGCGCGAGCGTCTCTGGATTCGCGCATACGCATGCAACATTATAATAAATTTGTATGTATTGGTTGAAGTCTATGATGGTTTGTAACGGATGTAAAGATATGGGTATTTAACGTTTTGATTTCCGTATCGTATTTCGTATCTGTAACGGTACTTATTAAATGTAAGAACTGTAAGGTCATTAAAAAAATATTAAAATTTATCAATTCATAAATTGAAAGATTGAATCTTCCTGGGGCCTGAGATTCAGTTTGCAGATATCTGGTTTGGCTGTGAAATCTTCTTCACAAAGGTAAAAATCTCGCCCAAAAGAAGAGCCGCCGATCTGGTCATTACCAGACTACATAATTTGGGGGAGTCCTGTGGACTATAATGAGGTCATGTCAGGGTCAACAGCCAGTTCAAAGATATCTCCATGATTAAAAAAATATTCAATTAAAAAAGACAGATAATATCTTGATAAATAATATTTTTAGATATTCGTTTTATTGGCTTCGCAAGGATGGATGCTTTGCATCACAAAGTTCCTATGGGGCTTCGGGACTGGCATGTTATCGACCGTAAGTTATTATACTATTATGCAGTTAAATACTTAACACATTTCTTTAAGAATTTTATTGTGTCAAATTTTGTAATGTATATATAAATTCCATTTGTCAAACGACAGGCACTTAAAAATACTAAATGATACGGGGCGTTTTAAAAAAATGGAAATTATTATAGTTTTTATATAACCTTCTTGAACTTTGCTGCAGTTAGGTAAAAAGGTCGCTTAGTTCTCTAACAGCCTATTGCATTTTTCCAGGTCCTCGCGATGTATTTAGTCGAAATATCATACGCAGAGCTACGGGGATCGCTGAACGTCGTAACAAGACTCATGTTCAATTTTGGCAACTTATTAATTATGTGCATAGGGCCGTTTCTCTCTTTCGAAGTTCTGAACTATTCGCTATTAGCTTTGCCGCTGACTTATCTTGCGGCTTGTTGGTGGATTCCGGAGTCACCTTATTATCACTTGAAAGAAGGCCGAGTGAGTGCTGCGAGGAACGAACTGTCAAGATTAAGGAATAAAGATGCTACAGTGAGTATTTTGAGTTATACTTCGATTTTTTTGTACTAAACTGTTTATTTTTTTTATTTTTCTCAATTAAACCAATGCTCGGAGAATTACCTCGCTCGCCGAACGAAATAAACAAGTACATAATACCTCTACTTCTTGCTGGTGTTGGTCGCAGAGGCTAACATATTTTTATGATAATACCCTCGATCGAATTAATATGGCACCAAGGTCGTTTTGGGTATGGAGTCTTAGGAAACTACTCGATTAAAATTTTATTTATTAAGTAGATATGTTGGCTATCGAGTCTTAGGAAACTACTCGATTAAAATTTTATTTATTAAGTAGATATGTTGGGTATGGAGTCTTAGGAAACTACTCGATTAAAATTTTATTTATTAAGTAGATATGTTGGCTATGGAGTCTTAGGAAACTACTCGATTAAAATTTTATTTATTAAGTAGGTATGTTGGATATGGAGTCTTAGAAAACTTTGTTTATTAAGTAGATATGTGAATTTTTTTTAATGACCAATATAAATGTCAATGTTGTAATTGGCTTTTAAATAAATTTAACATAAGAATGTTTGAGTTAAAATACATTTTCGAGCAACATCATTTATTAAATATTATAGTTTGAAATGAAACTATTATTTACGGATTTCATCGCGTTTAATTTTGTTTTTATATTCCCGACGTTTCGATTGCTTTACAGCAGCTGTGGTCTCGGGGGGACTGAGGTGTTAGACGTCCAGATGTCATAGTTAACTCGGGCTACCTTTGGCTTTTATTTATTAATTTTGGTCTGATCTACGCAGAATGTTCTCACATTACCTTGTGGTCGTGCAGTGGTATGATAGGTTTTAGATTTCATTTTGTTCATTATTGGCTCCCAAGCAGGTGGTAGTACCCAGCCATCTTTTCCATTGAAATTAGGATTTTTTTTGAATTAAATAGCCTGGCGAATCATCCTTGGTAGGAATGGGTGTCGGAGAAACCGAAAAAATGCTTGAAAACACTGCTACCTATCGGAGCTAAGGCCCGGCGTTTTTAGCCTTTGCTTCGACTGAAGCGCGGCTTATGCTGAGACGTTGTGTTTTGTTATCTTTATAATTAATCACCAGGTCATGTATTATGTGTGTAGATGTAAGGAATAAAAGTCTTTATGTCTTTATTTATTTCAAATGTCTTTTTCGTCATTTGTCGAATGCCACGAAGCTTCAAATCCTACTTGATTATGCGAACAAAGTTGCGGGTACAGCTACTATTATAATATAATATTTCTGCCCCTTTTTGTGTGTACGTAAACAAATGAATACGTGCTGCAGCTGTAACACATTTGTGTAATATGCCTATAACAATTTTCATATCGATTGCACAACTAACGGCCTAAATCAATCTCCTAAGTATCGCGGTCTTCGCTTACTTAAAGACTTAACTTCATAAGTACTACGTCAAATTTTATCTACGATTATTAAAGCTCACTTACACTTACCGGCCTGTTAATAATCCACTGCGCGACATAAGCCTTTCCCATAAGGAGGATATACACATGAGCGCCTCGCACGGCAAGCGGGTTGGCGATACCAGATACCTCGCACATAAGACGCTGCTTCTGTAGGTAGGCGTTACGATTTTCAATGTTTTCCTTTGGAACCAAAAACTTGGCAGATTCTAACGCCTAAACCACTTATACTTACACTTGGCAGGTATACATTTTATTGCAGCAAGGGTTACAAATGTGCATACACTATGTTTTACGTCACCTCGATATAGGAGGTTAAAGGAAGACGTCTATTCTTGATAAAGTATCAGTACAAACGACAAAGAAAAATAGTAAAAAGGATTGATAACGTACGTCCTCCAAATCGCTCCAGATTGTCACCGGATCATCCATCCAATATCCATGTTCAATAATCACTTCAGTTTTGTCTTTAAACCTTACAGGCGATAGAAGATGAGCTTGAAGTAATGCAAAGTGCCGTCAAAAAAGAAATGCGTGGCTCTAGCTCAGCTAAGGAACTTTTCACCGGCAAACGGTATCGAAGGGCCGTTATTGTTGCTGCTGGTATGTATGGAAACTAAAGGATACTACATCGCACTTTAGTTTAAAACTATAAATAAAAATATTTTATTTATAACTGAAAAGGGATTTTAACGAGATTAGTCTTCTTCCGCATCGGCTATTAGTTTCCTTTGGAACCAAAAACTTGGCAGATTCTAACGCCTAAACCACTTATACTTACACTTGGCAGGTATACATTTTATTGCAGCAAGGGTTACAAATGTGCATACACTATGTTTTACGTCACCTCGATATAGGAGGTTAAAGGAAGACGTCTATTCTTGATAAAGTATCAGTACAAACGACAAAGAAAAATAGTAAAAAGGATTGATAACGTACGTCCTCCAAATCGCTCCAGATTGTCACCGGATCATCCATCCAATATCCATGTTCAATAATCACTTCAGTTTTGTCTTTAAACCTTACAGGCGATAGAAGATGAGCTTGAAGTAATGCAAAGTGCCGTCAAAAAAGAAATGCGTGGCTCTAGCTCAGCTAAGGAACTTTTCACCGGCAAACGGTATCGAAGGGCCGTTATTGTTGCTGCTGGTATGTATGGAAACTAAAGGATACTACATCGCACTTTAGTTTAAAACTATAAATAAAAATATTTTATTTATAACTGAAAAGGGATTTTTAACGAGATTAGTCTTCTTCCGCATCGGCTATTAGTTTCCTTTTGGACATATGCCTATCCATGAAAGACCAACTCCCCCCTCAACTACTACCCTCCCTATAATCCAAATACCATTGCTTCGTCCGTCAGCACCGAGTCAGCACAGTCAGGTGCACCGAGTGCAGTTGAGGTTGATCTTGGGAGAAACATACATGTTGAAACACACAAACGTGTATTTAAAAAAAAATGTTCACATAAATGGAACGGTTCGATCGGGCATAAGTTTTTTTCTTTTTTATATTTTTTTTTACTTACGTGCAGAAATTAACAATTTAGTGGTGTTACGTTTTGTATGGTGAGCGCAGGGAGCCACGGAGCACTAATTATACTGAACGCCAAAGCATTACTCACTGCACATATGAAAATGTAATGTATGTACATAAAAATGTAAAATAAAAATATTGTTGTACATAATGTAAATACTAGGAACAGACTAAAGCTTGTTATGCCTAGACTCCATAGAATCAATAACTCGGTCATGGGGCAATGTTCACGTGTGCGTAAAGACTTCCTATGACTAGATTTAAACAAAAGATTAAACAATGGCGTTATAAAATGATTAATTTAATAAAAAGGAATAAACGGATAAGTATATTTAAAATTATATTATAAGTAAATAAAAAAAAAATATGAACCTATCTTTCCTATTTCTTCCCCGTCATAGGAACGTTATTACGAAGCGGCGTTAGATTTAAAAAAATATGTTTCTTATGTCGAAGAATGAATAATTTAATTTGATGGCACCTACATCTTGATTGATATGTAGGTGATTTTATAAGGTTTATGTGGTTTTTTTCAAGGTTTGAAAGTGACTCAGATTCTGACGGGAGGCATGGCGATACAGCATTACTTGATAGTGATCGTTCAGGAGAGTAGATTTAGTATGGAGCCAGCGACGATTTCCATCGTGTACGGCTTTGTTAAGTTTGGAGTCGGTTAGTATGTTTGTATTTTATCTATACTAATCTATACTAATATTAATTTACCAGAACCTATAAAACGTAGGATGTACTCGTATATAGCCCTGTCAGTTGTCATGTAAGTTGTGTCAGATCATGTTTTAAATCGGGAATCTAAAACATTTAATTAATTAGTAGTTCATACATTGACAACTCAGGCTTTGGCAATTTTCTCTATTAACCACGACTCTCTAGGCCCGAAGCTGAGCTATCGGGCACTGACACTGCCCGATAGCTCAGCTGCTGGGGGTTGCGGGTTCGTATTCCGCTAAGAGCAAATATTTGTATGTTTTGTTTACATGAGGAATCATTTGTCTCCGACTCATGGGTATATTATACCTTGGGTATATGACCTAACGTATGTATCACCCATGTTCACCCAAGGTATATGACCTAACATATGTATCAATATACCTAGCATCTTTCTTATCACCATCCAGTTACCATGATAGAGAGAATCCTAGTCTGCGATTGGATGACGTGTGTGATTGTTATAAAAAAGTGCTCGGGCTACTGCGCACCGTTGATCTTTTAGGGGGAATTGAGCCTACTAGTACTAATAGGGAAAATCTTGTTTCAGCTCTTATATCTTCAATGTTGGTGGACAGAGTGGGGCGTCGACCGCTGCTGATCTACTCCTTCCTCGGCACTGGCATATGTTTCGGTATCGTTGGCACCTACTTCTTCTTGCTAGACGTTGCTCGAATCGACTACAAGGCTCTCAGTCCTTACGGCTTCTTAACGTTCATAGGAATTGTTCTTTCGTCAATAATATCTAATCTGGGCTTTAACTCCATTGTAGGCATTATTCCCGCCGAGATATTTCCTTTAAACGTCAAAGCAGTTGCTATGACTTCTTTGAACATTCTGGGTGGGTTGATGGGTTTCGCAGTGGGCAGAGGATATCAAGTTGTCAAAGATTTACTCGGATTGAGCGGCGTTTTCTGGATATTTGCCTTTGTGACATTTGGTGGCGCCATGTTTTCTTATTTCTGTGTACCAGAAACACGGGGTAAAAGTTTACAAGACATACAGATATTGTTACAAGGCGACGCTTACGATGTATCAAGTCAAGTCGCTAATGGAGGTCGGACAAAGTCGCAGGTCGATGAAACTGAGTTGACAGTATTATGTAGAGAAAAGGATAAAGAGTAGAAATTTTATTTCTAATACCTATTTATAGTACAGTGTACTTAGTACCTTCAGAATACAAATGAAATCGAAATAATGTATGAAATAGAGAGCTACGTTTTACTCGTATTAAAGTAATGGTTTAGAGCCAAGCGGAATCTTTTGCTACTGCTTGAACGGCCCGCTCGACTGGGGTAGTAGCACGACCTCGCAGAACACCGGCGTGAAGTAGAAGTATCTTTTGCTTCTGCGTTTCGTTCGCTGAGTGAGGTAACCAGAGCTGCCCCTTTAATGGCCGGCAACGCATCCACGGTGAGCCCCTTGCTTGCTTGCCCCATTTCCCAAAATAAAAAAAAGTAATTTATTAGGTTGTAAGTATTTGTATTTAAAACGGGTGTTCCTTGATATAAATAATTAAAGACAAGAAGTTTTAGGTTTTTTTTTATTTTAGCCAGTTCTGTTTTGTGATATTTTTTCTGTATTGTATACAGATATAATAAAATAATACATAACGGCTTGAAAAGTTCCTACGTATTATTATTATATTTCAGGTAATGTTTCATTCTTTATTACAATATCTTTAAGACATAATTTAGGACCTGTTATTCATTAATTACAACTTATGCTATAACACCGGAGACTGAACACATTTTCGAATATAATTTCAAGTATTTGTCTTTGTGCTTTTGTCTCTTAATATATATATATATATATATATATATATATATATATATATATATTAATTATTTTAAATTAAATGAACCTTAACATAACACGTAAGTGTGATGATGCCAAACATAATTTGTAAGACATTTATACATTTATACGTATATTATAATAAGAAGTAAACTACTGAAAGATATTTTAGATAATTCACATGTGATATCAAATACCAGTGTATTTATATCGTCTAACGAAACATGTTTAACAGATAAGGAATATACTTACTTACTAGGATAAGAAACTTGTCAGTAAAACAACTGAACTGCGGTTCTTAAATTGTCTCTTAATTATTATCTTCTCTGTTTTTATATCTGTATGTCTGTCAGCGAAAAGTTTATTTATAAATAAACAATTGTTTTTTCGTTAAGCATACAGCTAACGAAAAAATAATTGTACGTTTATGAAGTTTTGTGATTTGACTTGTTATCTCTATAGAGTCATAATTATTATACTAAAATATTGAATTACAGCAAGCTTTGTATTCAATGTAATCTATCGTGGCCTTAAAGTAACTCGGTGCTGGAATAATCAATAAGTAATAAGAGATTTTTTTCATTATTAGCAGATAATATATTTGATTATTTAGCCATTGAAATTAAACGTGTTTAATTCTTCTTCTTTATTTCCCGAATTTACGAGTGCTTTACAGTCCAACGCAAATGCGAAAAATTATGTAAAATTAGTTACATTTGAAAAAATATTTATTTTCACATCTATCTTATGGTAAACGATTTAGTATTCCATAATATTCTATTTCATTGGTCGAAAAATTTAGGTATTTATCTATATATATGTATATATTTATATATATGTATATTTATTATTTTAGGTATATAATTTGTCGTTTCCAAATGCATCATGACATGTTGAAACAATTGAAATTCTATGTACAGTAGAAAATTTACAAACATTTTTTACATATTTGAATTCACGTATTGCATACAAGGTTAATGTATTTATTGTATGTAGTTAATTAATTACCGAAAATTTTTATGGTTAGGCATTTAGTGGTTTAATTTTAATAAATTTTAAGTAAATTTTAAGTAATTTTTTTAATATATTTAATTCATATTCATTCTGTTTCCATTTTAAGGCTATGAGGCATCGAATGAGGTAGTTAAGGAGTATAAGAAGCCAATAACCGTAAGGATCTATCAAAAATGTATTAAGTATAGTAGTAATCAACTACATAGCTGTGTTTGCATAGTGGGCAGAGCGCTCGCTTAATTGTATTATATTAAACACCATTTTAAGTGCTGCATGTACCACGTTCTGGGCGTTAAAGGATACATCGAAAAGAAATGAGATTAAAAAATTGAATTTCGGGGACGCGATTATGTTGCTAAAAAGCAACTTAACTTTTAGCAACAATAACTGGAAAAATAGAAAGTTTTACTATTGTACAATTAAATGATGATTGAAACAAATTTTATCAAAGTTCTTATTAATTACTGTGATAAGTTTACAACGACTTTGCTCCTTTTGTAATGTAAAAAGTACTTCGTAATTGAGCATTTATATTCATATATTTATATCTAAATATTTATATAATATTTTATATATTTATATCGTTAGTACTTATAATTTTAGAGTGTAATTTTGTATACAATAAAATATTTTACACAAATTGTTTTATTAAACTATTATCTTCTATACATACATAATTAATTATGTGAGTTCTACTATTGTTGTCTTATCTTAAAAAATGAATTTAATGATACACTTAATTCTGTAACGTTTTCATTGAACAGTTGCTAGACTTTTAGTGAATGGACATCAGTAGAAATTCACAAAAGTAGGCAAAGGTTGTAAGAACTTTACAGCAAATGTTCATACAACCATTTATAGAAAAAAGTGTATTTTACAGCAAAGTCTAATTATGAACGCGATTAATAAATTAAAAATCTCTTGGGAGTATTATTAACAGTGAAACGGTAAAGGACAAGTCGCGCAGCTCTGACTATCGACTATTTAGTGAATAGTCAGAGCTAACAATAAAATTATTAATAATATAACTACTGATCAGGAGTGTTTGAGGAATTCTTTATTGAAATTACAATTTTGACTACAATGGCACTGAATTAGTTTCCCACTTTGGTCGAAATATTACTACAGGAAAATTGTACTAAAAAATTTAAATATCAGACTTTTACTCAATTGAGTCAAAAGATACTGTAAAAATGTTTAATACTATGAATATATGAGTTAAGAAAACAAGGGATCTATGTGAAATATCCGGCGAAGTAACTGCTTCAATAATGGATTTGTTTCCACCTCATTTGGCCATCATCTTTAAGAGTAGTGTTAGAATTGTGCATTTCCTGATTTTATGAAACATAGGTAAAAGACTATATCATACATTTATTTGAATCGGGTAGTACTTCGGACCCCACGAACTTTACGACGTATTTCGGTTGTACCTGTTGCACCTAATGAAATTAGGTTAATTTGCATTGCGAAAAAACGTGTTAAAGTCGTCATCCTTTAGCGAACTATTGACCTTGTAATCCAAGAAGTCTTCGGAGACCTTGAGCGTTATACGTTTTATTCTGATAAAAATATAATTACATTGGTCACAGAGTTTCTTACATAATTTATTAATTAAATTTGCCTTTAACCCTCGTGTTATTAGGATCCATAATATTTATAAACAAATAACCTATAGGTGGTAGACGTATCCGTCAAAAATTATGTACGATATAATATGACGAATATCAAAATTAATATAACATTTGAAAAAAAAAATCGATTTTATAATCTTAGTGTTCGGGTTATGCAAAGATGTCAGCAGTAAACGTATAAAAATTTGACCCCCATAAACAATAGCCGATTAAGTTTGTGTTCGTCTAGCGATCTTGCCTGGAAGGGATGGCAGATGTGACTGAGAGAAATAGATATATTCATAACGAAGGCAAAAGAGAGAGAAAGAAACGAAAATAACACAGCGCACAAGCTTCTAATAACTAATTAATAAAAATTTTAATTTGTCTCATAATTTGCTATAAAATAGTATTTTGCGTAAATACTGCATATTCTTTACTAGAGTTAAGTTACTACCGATACACGACTTTAGTTTACGAGAAATACTCAAACCGATATGAAAAAATGGAAGAACATAGAAATCAATTTAAATAAATAGATAGGTAATCTATGAATGAGTTATTATATTTTCTTGCTTTATACTTTAATAGCTTAGTGTTTTAATTTATATTGTATAATTAGTTTTAGTTGTAAGTATATGTATAGAAGACTAATGGTGGATGGTACTAATAGATATATGTACATGTGTATATATTAACTCTCTGTCACCAAGAGGATGAATCATACAATGCTGCAATGAATTACTGCTGTAAACCTCGATTTAGCACTATCCTGACACAGCCGACATGCCAAGCGGCGGCTTTTGCTGCTGCTCGACGGGGTTGATACCACGGCCTCCCCGGATACCGGCGTGAAGTAGAGACATCTTGTGCTTCTGCGTTTCGTTCGGTGAGAAAGGTAATCAGAGGCCCACTCTTATCCATCCCTCTCCTTATCCTCCTATCTCCCAAATGCCGTTAAAGGCCGGCAACGCACCTGCAGCACCTCTGGTGTTGCAGATGTACGTGGGCGACGGTCATCATTTCAGCCTATTAGAAGTCCACTGCTGAACATAGGCCTCCCCCAAAGATTGCCACGAAGCACGGTCCTGAGCCACCTGCATCCATCGACTTCCCGCAACACTGCGCAGGTCGTCACTCCATCTTGTGGGGTAATCACTTACAATCAGGTAAACCACTCGCTCGTTTGCCGCCTTTTCAATAAAAAAAAAGATAACGTATTGGTTCAGGAACTAGTCACGGTTGTCATGTAATGTTGTGTGTTAAGTTAGGGGTGATGGAGGAGTAACACACTGACTTCAAGACTTACATTTAATTAGCTTATTATCTTCAATGCGAAATACTCCAATGAATAACATATGTGCTTGTATGTACAGATTTATACGTGCTTTAATTATACATGTGCTTAGGCTTGTACTACTCGTAAATGAAAATATGCTATCTCCTGATTATGTAAATTATTTAAGTAAGATAATGCGACCTGTATTTCTTCTATCTTCCTATTCGAAGATCCCGATAATCTTGAGGAGAAGTAGTACAGAAAGACCAGAAATAGGATCACGCTTATCGACCGGATCATTTCCTAATAAGATATATCCTAAAACTGTCTATAACGTTTCAGGATTTCCTAGCGGCGAATAAATTATACTTGGTACCTAATAAAGACCTCAATTTCGTATTTAGAATGAGGTTTATGTCTCGTACAGAAAGTGGATGTGCGGTTCCTATACACTTATCGGTACAGGCAGAATTATTATTTATAGTGAGGCCTTACGACCGACAACAGCGCGTGGTCACATAGTGTTTGGGTCTATGAGATATCGAACTATCACAGCCTTTACTCTGGTGGTGTGAGACGTTCCTTGTGGACGAGAAGATAATATGTATAACGACACATTCTCCCGTAAAGGTTCCGAGGTATCAACGGGACGATCCATGGGATGGTGTTCAGCAGAAGACTTGATACGTATTTTACATTCAATCATTTCTTTCATACACTCTGTAGAAAAGAATGAATGAAAGATACGTATGAAAAGTCTTTATTCTTCGACGTAAGAGAGATCTTTTCGTTCTCAAATGTTAAATCTTATTATTTTTATTTGCAATCTACCACCGTATCGTAATGAGGTTTCTCTGATGGAGAACAAATAGGCGAAAGAAACTCCGTAGGTATTCTCTAGGTATTAACCCCATGTGTAGGTGAAGTCCTCACAAATCCATACACATCAGTTAATACACATTTAAAATGAAGCTAAATATGATGTCGTTGGCCATGAGTATGATATAATGTATATAAACACTAGAGAGCGACACAGCGACATATGCTTACGGTGGACGAGTTCGCAAGAGTCAGTCGATTTACTAGTAGTAGCAGCAATAGGGTTGTCACATCTATGGCTTTTATTTTGAATCTGTGGAACGATATTGAATGAACATCACTATTATAATCCGTTAAGTTCATTATAAATTGAATAAAAACTCAAAACTGGTTGTTACAACTAATAAATCTGGCATGTTTTTCTCCACATATATATCAGTACGCAGCAGTAACTTTTCCCGGATTTGGTGTTCTATATGGCAAAAGTGTTTAACTTCTAATTCGGTACCTGCATAAAGAGGAATGCACTTTTGGAATTTTTTCTTACATTTCTTACTTTGTTTTAAAATGTACATGTGTGTGCCTACGTATTACCATTACTTTTTAGTCACAAATTGGTTTGATCTCCTTTGTACTTTGCACCTATTACATAGTTTTTGCTCTACCCAAAGGCCCATCTTACTTTTCTCATCTCCTTAACTCATTTATTATGGAAACAGAGGGAGAGAGTGTTCCCCATTTTATCATCAAACTAAACTCACAGATGAATTTTAATCCTTACGTGGCCGTCGTGCCAAGGATGTGAACTAAACGTTTTAATTCGTTGTTTCTAGTACACACGGCAATTGGGCGGAACACTTTACTGGCGACATTTTTCCCAGACCAGGACTCATCAAGATAAGATTACCATTCTGGACCTTATCACCACCTTAAGATATTAGTCAAACGTTAAATACTATAACATATTTATCTTCTTCCAACTTATATATAGGTCATAACTTTAAAACAATTGAAATTCTCTTGTATCAGGACTTATGACAACAGAAAGGTTATGGAACCTGGGACTAAATAACTCCAAAATTAAGGTACTGTTCATTGACGTATGGCGTCATACCGGTTTCAATGATATAACTATTTAAGCCATCACTCAAATCGCTGCTCTCATTAGATTTCGGTACCGAAATGAGAAATGGGTTAAATAAAGGTAGGAACGATTTTGTTATAAATTACGGTACCGGTTATAGAACGGTTCAAGTCATACCGGAATAAGTCCCTGCATTGAACATTATCTAGACATTTGAAATTTATTCGACAACCGGCTATTTATTGCCAATAGGTTGGTGATGATGTACATAAATCGTGCTCTTGATGCCCGGACCCTTGTTTGATAACGGACTTTTAGAAAATTGGCTGAGGCAGAAACTACTCGTCCTTTGTAAACTAGGTTAGTTTTGAACAAGCAAATATTTTGACGACATAGAAACATGGATATGCCTAACTATTATAAAAATGGTACGGAATTTTTTGTCTTAATATCTGTCCATATTTTGTAAGTCTTTTGTAAGGTGAGAACTTTATGGAATTTTACTCATTTATTTTAATTGTTATAATGATTTTACGACATTACATAGCCGATTAAATTATGCCTTTGTTGCGACGGTCTGTGTGTAAAAGTTTTAAGTCTAGAAGTCGGACTAATGTTAAATGTAATTAGTTTTTTTATTTGAATTGGGTTGAAAAACGAGCTAACAGTCCACCTGGTGGTAAATGGCTACTGCAGCCCGTGGACACCTGCAAACAACTTCAATCGAAGGAGGTCACAGATTTAGTGTCACCCACCCAGAACTAAGATGAAATTCCACACAGCCCGTTCCGGTTTCTTTGTACGCCACTGTTCAGCACGAACACTTGAACACAACAGTTATTACTCTGCTATTTGGCGGCAGAAATGGGTATGAGAGTGTTACCTACCTAGACGATTCTTGGGCAGAGAAGGAACCTACCACCTAGTGGTATTAGTCTCCAAAGTTTAGGAGTTACCAAATGTTCAACATTGGTCAGACTTCTAAATTTTGATTTGTTCTACTCATATGTATTTACAAATAAACAAAATGAATGTCTGTTATATGTGTTTTTAGTTCAAATTATGTTAAGTGATTTGATTTTAAATACTCTTTAATTATGAATTTTACCTATTTAATGAATATTAACGAATCAAAGGACGGAATTTGCAAACCTTATGCAAAATAGTTTTTCATATCAAAATTAGACAAGAAAATTAATTGATAATTGTAGAGATTCTAAAATTTTTACATGCTGCAGTATATGCAATACAATGCTTTTCAAATATTTTATTCAAGTCACCTCTGTTTGTGATGTATGGAATTTCTACACATAAAATTATTTATCAAAAGAAAAGAGAAAATACACATGGACATAAATATACTTGTAATATTACGTATACATTTACATTTATAATGATTAAATAAAATAAAATAAAAAATATGACATGGAATTAATCTAACGATAATTGACTTCAAAAAAACATTGTTGGAGTAGTTTTTAAAGGGTGCGTTTCTGACGTCGTTGGGGAGGGCATTCCAGAGGTTTTTACAGTAAAAGATCCGCTGAAGAAGTGGAATAGTTTAAAGCATAGTATATGCAAGTTAAGGCATGGCCGGTTATTCTATAACTTGGGCTAAAATTTTTAGATAGACATATGCGAACTTTTTTGAAGAACTATTTAAAGGCAACAAGGGGCACGCGAAAATGCCTCTCTGGCGTCTGCGTTTTGCTTTTTTACCGACTTCAAAAAATTTATTTAAAATTATCACAAACCAACTCAAATTAATGTCCACAAATTTTCCTCTAATAATTAGTGAAAACTCAAATAAAATCTGTTCAGTAGTTGCGGGAAAAGCATTCACAGATAGACAGACAGACGAGGCAGGCTTTGTTTAATACTATGTAGTGACTTTAGATCTTTGTTAGGTCATGTTGCTCTTTCAGATTCTTTGTTACTTAGCGTTAATTTTATTCTTTAGTAATTCTGAATTGATTGATTTCTGTCATATTCATAAATAAACTAACTTGGAAATTAAAAAAATGTAGCATACTAGTATCAATATTATTAAATTTCGTTAGAAATATTACATACCAGTAATGTCGTGTGGTATCGGCGTAAGAATCTGCCACACCCTTCTTTCCAGTGGGTTTCATAAGCCTATGGGAAAATTCTTGAAAACCGCATTGGCTACCGACAGATAAGCCTCTTAATAAATGCCAGAGCAAAATTAAACAGACCGATGACGAGCAGCAGCGTCTTACTAATGGCAAATACTCCTTATAGGAGATGCCTAAGCCCTGTAGTGAATTATTTACAAACTTTTAAGTTAAGTATACTCTTATTACTCGCTTTTTCATAAATATCTTTTAAGATATTTTAAATATAAGAGGTATTAAGAAATATTTTAATTCATTTTAATATGTCATTTGTTGACTTAAGTAAATTGCATATTATGTTTGTGATTGGACCTGTGTTGGGTAATGGATGTTTAGATAATTGATTAAGGCAAAACCTATTCGTCCTGTGTAAACTAATTTCGCGAGGTACACAAATATTATTTATGCGTACGCAGCGTAGAGCAATTTCAATTTTAGAGTTAACAGCGAATTTAATTGAAACTTATTCCTTTAGAATATTAAATTTCTTGAAATAAAACTATTAATTCTTTAATTTTACTTTTTTACGGGGGAGGTGTCCCACGGTAGCTAGCACGGTATCTCAGCTGAGATGGATGGTAGTGAGATTCACTATATGAGAGGACGGTATGGGTCTTTTTCCTTTACATAGTGTGACTTAAGGTGTTATTAGAATTCCGAATAATTAAGAAATAAAAGCTAAAGAGAAAATCCTGTGTGCCTACTGCCTCCTGTGTACCAGCTGCGTGGAATCCTGTAGTACATAAAATGAAATCCTAGGCCATGCATACCACCGCATGTCTTCCGGTACTGTAGGCTCGTTCTGTTATCGGATCAAAAATTAAAAATTGGAACGCTGACAATGGCTTTTTACATTAGGATCCTATTAATTCTTAGTTCGTTAGTAGTAGGAATCCAACAATTGAACCGTCCGCTCGATCAAACTATAATTTTTTAATTTACAAAGAATAGTGGTGTGATCCACGCAATCAAAAGCTTTCGATAAGTAAGAGAACACACCAATTGCATTTTGAGAGTTTTCCCGCGCACTATAAATACACAAATAAAATCAAATCATTTATTAATCAAAATAAGAAACATAAATTTCTCTAGACAAACGTCATTTTATTCGATTTACTACCGGTTCGTAAATATGTTCCTCTAACGTAGAAGAAACTCTGTAGGTTTAAAAATGAAAATTGTTTCAATATCAGTTGCATATTACAACAAAAAAATACCATAGACGTTACGCTGTGGAAATAACTAAAATAAACTATCCTAGCTATTCCAATATTAGTAAGACAACTATTTTTCATACAGCATATGCGGCAGCTAAGTCTGTTTGCAAGTTTGCATATATGAGGGCTTTACATCTATAATTATTCCAAGAATGACAGTGGTATTCACAAGGTCTAACTTTTCCCCATTTACTTAACTTTAGTATTTAGTTACTAACAAATTATTAACGTTAAACCAATGAGCTATTTTTGACTTAGCATTATTCACCTCGTCGTGTGTTTTTTGGGGCAATTGTTTGATTTTATGAAGCAGCATATAATGCGACAACAACTTTTTGAAATCTATTACACAATTAAAAGAGATTATAATTTTAAGCGGTGTACTTCATATACCATAATGATATAGTTTCCTGATCTGTGCTTAATGGTGTATACAATCGAAGGCCCTGATTCCTCAAATATAGGCTTAATCAGCTTTACACCAGCATCGGTTGTAAAGCGACCCTTTGTAAAATCAAATTGATTATGATCCTGAATTAAACTTCCTCCTGCATCAGTTAAGGAGTGACCCTTAGTAAATCTAAACTGATTATCATGAAATACTTTATTGATATTAAAAATGGTAGCCTTTGATTAAAAATTAACTTCTCAAGAATATTACTTAGTACTGGTAATACGAAATTGGCTTCAAACCACCCGGATCTTTATTGTCTCTTGATTTATAAAGTGATATTTATTACCTTACTGTGCTTCTTAATTCCGGAAATATGTTCTTATCGATGCATGAATTAAATAATAGTGCTAAAATATATAAATAATAGGGCGACTAGATAAAAATTACTGATTTTATAAATTTTTGCAGATGTTCCTCGAAAATTCTCAGTAGTTTTCATATTTATTGAATTAAAAGCTTTAATGATGTCATTAATGCAAGCAAAAATAAATATTACACAAATGTACTACATAAATTTATGTAATTGATTTATCAAATTAAATAACAATGGTGCCCTATACCCATTTCGTGTTTATCTATAATTTGAATGTAAAGTTTGAGAGCTCTGCATAGCGTTGTATCGGCAAAACAATGTTGATCGATCTATTGTGAAAGTACATACTAATGGAATTAAGTGGATGATTGAGGCAATGTCCGGATGTAGGTAAACATCTAAGACAAACGCTTCATTTTGTCAATTAATTCTTGATTAACGTATATAATAATGACTACAAATTTACTAGTAGAATTAATCACATAGTTTGCTTCATCGAATTGATTTTTGATTATTGTTTTATAAAGCTTAAAAAATATTTATGATCAGCAACAATTTTAGTACCTATCTATATATATCATAAAAGCTCTTGATTCGTTAAGAAGTAGTAGTGGTTTATAATATAAATTAAATTCACGAGCCTAAAAATTAATAAAACTGCAATCTAACTTTTCTGTAAGTATTGCCACAAAACACGGTCTAGAGCCATCTGCGTCTATAGGCTTTCCACAACACTGTGCAGATCGTCATTCCATCTTGTTCGGTATATTACCTGTACGAGTATTATAGTTACAGCCAATATAGTGTGCCCGCTAAGGATTTATTTTAAATTTAATGAATTACGGCGTGCTATAAAAATTAAACGCGATAAAATGCGTAAATTAGTTTAATTTCCAAAATAGAGTCTTAATTTCCCTGCCTGTAGTATAAAGACGGAAGACGGCAAGTAAATGAAGAACTTGAAGTGGAGTGACGCAATTTGTTATGCAAGATTTTTGGAGCACAGCTGTCGTTGAACTTAATTGAAAGCAATATTAAAAATCTTTTTTTAATTGGTACGGGTTTTTTTTGGGGCAAATGAAAAGTCTAAATTGTTATTAAATATTATGCTTCGATTAGATAATATCATCCATTTAAAAGTTTGTAAAAAAATTTACGGCCCTATCGCAAAGTTGGTGTTGGCCAGTCCTCCTAGCCTTCGAAACTGAAAGTTATACTCCGAATCGTGTTAAGGGCAAACATTTGTATAATGAAAATAACTGTTTGTATCCTAGTCATAGTAGTACAGAGTGTATATTATATATGTATATGTGATTATTTATATAGGTGCATATCTATCTATCTATCTTATCCCCAACCAACATTATTAAACAAGACACAATAAATCCTAGTTTGGGACGGGACGACACTGACACACGTGTTGCATTCGGAAAGAAATAAGAGTTTCTGGAGTGTTCGCGAGAATCATCTTTCATCAATTCAATCATGTAGATCACCTGGTTGAGGCAATTAAGCATTGCGTTAAAATAAAGAAAGCACGGCTCAGATCCCGGTAGAGGCTGGTTTTGTTCAGTAACAAAGGGAAATGCATGGAAAACTTACTCAATTAATGCGAATTCCGACTCTAAGGACAAAAAGATGTAAGGTAACGAAAAATTGCATGTAAATTGTCACCTGCATCACTTGTAGAACGAAGGGCGGTGTAACTCCAACAGCTGCGTAGCAGTTCTCTGCGGTTCCCCGGCGTTATAACGTAAAGGTTGCGGTGGTTTGCCAGTGTAGTCTGACGCGCATCAGTGATCTGTGATCTGTCTGCTAATTAGTTGGTTCTGGCTTAGAATCTAAATTGAAGCGACATTGTGGTACAATATATAAAAATGAGTGCCGTGCCGAGTCAGAGTGTTAACTTTAATATCCTAACACACGACCTGGACCTGGATTCGGTACCCTGTGCTCGCACCACTAAAATTGTTAAAATCAATATTAAGTGCTGCATTCACCACGTGCTCGGCGGTAAAATATGAATTAAGAAATTATCATCCATATTAAACTCTGGCAACCCTCAAAGAAACGGCGTTGTGAACGCGAAGTAGACATCCACGCCCGCTATCTTTGTTTCGTTCGCGAGTTGTAAACTGCGATGTATCTGGATTCTGGACTGCGGTCGCCAATCCGGCTGTCAAGCGAGGGAATTGTGAAAAACCTCCCAATAGGAGAGGCCCTTTTTCCGTGGTGTACTGTTTCGTGGCTGTTGATGAATCAAATCTTCACAACAGACACAGCTAGTATAACCAATATAACGGTTATTAAAAAAAAGTAATCTTTATCTAAAATATATTTTTTTAATTGAAAATATATTGTAATATAATACCATTTCTATTATGATAAAATTACATAAATCCGTACGCAAAAATAAACAATGCCTGATAATAAAAAAATTACATTAAATATTTATTAATCTTTGTCTTTTAGACGTAAAAGATGTGTTTACAACGATTGAAAGTGTTTACGAAGCATACCCTCGTTTCACATTCAAATTTCAACGCGAAGTTCTTTGTATTTTATTTTAATTCCAAGTGAATTTTTTTTTGTTATTCCTTTTACTCGTCAAGTTCGTCTATAATTTAGAATAATTTTCTTTACGAAAACACTTAAACATTTTACCTTTATTTACTGTTAGGTGAAAGAGAATTTGATCCATTCTTTTGTGAAATAATTTGCAGAGTGACAAAATCATGCTGTGGTAGTACAGTGATAAATTGCTAAGAGCAGGGAGCGGTCTGTTCTGTATGTAGAGCAATTGTTGTACTAAAATATAATAAGCAAGTAATTTTATTGTGTTGTCTCAGTTTTGTTTCTGCCGTAATTAGCTTTGTTATTTTGCACTAATTAGAGTAGTAATGATGAAGATATCTTCACTAACCTGTTAATAGTTAAATACTTGTTATATTTGTGTCATGATGGCCAGCCACAATAGATAAGCGGGTTAGACTTCAACACCGATGCACCAAACGTCTCGCACCTGAGATTCTGCTGGTTTTAATTGATATGACATTAGAGGCGATTTTCACAGCATTTTCCTTTAGTCGCCTTTTACGGTCTTCGTCTTTTCATTTATTTATTAAACTTCATATCTAGGAGAAACTATATAACTTAATGCCAGAAACATTCTCTACCAGTCAACCTTTGGGCGATACAGAGGTGAAATGGAGCAGATGTAGGTTATAAAATAGAGATTACTAAAGAGTTAGTTATAGTATAGAAATTAATAAATACTGGCATGTGTATTAGAGCCGTTGTATCCCAGTGGTCATGGCGCTCGCTTTAGTTTCATAGAGCGTGAGTGACCTGGGTTCAATCCCCCGGTGTCGGCACCACTAAAATTGTTAATAGTAATTTTAAGTGCTGTATTTACCACGTACCCGGCAATGAAGGAAAACCTGTATGTCTGAGAAATAATAATTATATTATTTCGTAGATATGTAAAGCCCGCCAGATCAAAAAACTCTCTCAGATATTTGAGACCGAAGCCTTTTCTCAGCTGTTGGCACTTACAAGCTGTAATTAAATATTGCTGCTTTATCCCTTGCTTATTCCTTATCATAACAACAGAATGTACATTGTTGCAACTCGTCATAAGTTAATTGAATGTATCATATAATCTGATATAGATGTAAAATGTTCAAGATATCTAGTTAAACTAACAACTACAAGGAATGAAATACAGTTCGGTCGTTCATTGCATTTGTAACGACTATACTGTGTGTTGTTGTGTAGAGCGTTATAGGGTCTGCATTAACTGTTACGGGGAGTCTCACCTCGTAACGACCTATAAAACTTGAAGCTCGTCATGCAGAATACCTAATATTTAAGAGTTCCGGGTTATGAGGTTTTTTTCTTCTTTCTCTTTTTTAACCTGCCTTAGTTCACTTTGATTATATATTCTTTTATTAGGTCTTTGGATTTACCTATACATACAACGATGGACAGGTGAGTTACTGCTAGTTTTTTTTATCGCAAAAGGTGGCCGGTTTCGCTCGAAAATTACCAAACCAAAATCAAATACACCGATGACGGGCAGCAGTGTCTGGAACTACGTTCGCCAATCGGTTTACCGAGCGTGGCCATTATGGCAAATCCTCCTTATGGGAGAGGGCTGCAGTGGACTGGTAAGGTAAGACGGTCGCCAAGTCTCGCCTGTTAGTCAACAGGGTGCAGGTTCACGTCATGAAGGAAAGGTTCGCTTACACCCTTTTATTATGACGGTATGTTAATATCCCCCATCAATCTCTCCACCCGACAGTTCTATCACTTATGGGTGTGACAGGGTTTCAGAGTCCCGGAGTACCCATGTATGAACAATAATAATAAATTTCATTTAAACCATAAGGATAATGCTACTGTTTCAATAAAGAAGGTAATAACTATTAGTGGGTTCGCGGCTTGATAAGCGAATACTAATGAGTTAAGTAGCAACATTATTTCAACTAACAAAGTGTTTACTTAATCAACCTACACTGTACGTATTTGGAAAATAGTTATTTTATAGTGAGTGCTTAATTCAAAACTTTCACCAATAGGGGCAGGATTTCCCTTTGGCACGACTCAACGTAACCAAAAGGGGTTCCGCAACCAACTTTTCGCCTTTCGCGGAGATATAATATGACTGTAGGTGCCGGGTTTGCTCCTGGCGGAGATTGGCATAATTGTTTCTTCCCTTAGTCGCCTCTTTCGATACCCCCGGGAAGAAAAGAGATGGTAGACAGTGGCGGCTTTAAGTTAGATTGCGCCCTAGGTCTATTCCGATATTGCCCCTACATTTATACTATAACATTTAACATTTTACATTTCAGATGAACTTTGTTTTTATACTGATCGCGTATAACAATCTAATTTCTAAAATTTTTCTTTTCGGTTTATCAAATGAACTTCTATTCACTGGAATTTAAATACTTTGTCAATACAGGTTGTGTTGTGTCTGAAAATTCTAATTTTAATAAAAAAAACCACAGTCTCTAAGTTTTTCTTTCGATACGGACAACTCAGTAGTTTTCAATTCAGTCTCTTCCAAAATTTTGGCGCCTCAAGAATTTTGCCTTACGCCACTACCATACGGCTAAGTAACAGTAAATAATGATAAAATATAGTAAAAAGAATATATGTCAGTATACTTTTACCAAAAACTCTATAGTAGATACCGATAATAAATTTCAATTCTCTTTTGTAGAGGGAATACCATATTTCATATTTCATCATGCACGCACGACTTTTAGAATATATGACTTGTTTGTTTGAAAGGTTCGCATTAAATCTAATATTTACATGGATTGTTTACAGCCTCTACCCCATGACTTTCGAGACTAACTTGACAGGTTTAAGAATTTCAAATAAATGCTAGTTTTTTTTACAATAGACTGATTTATCAATATACTGCCAGCAGCTTCCCACGTAACCTCACGTTTTGTATCAGGCTAACTCGTAATCAGATAAAAAGTTTTACGAAATTTTCGTTCAGACCCGTACGTCCAATTGGGCGTACTTTATGTACTTTGAATTTTGGGCAACTTTTACATTTTATATTTGTAGGTAATGCTTTGATTTCGAAGAATACCGGTGCCGTCATATAGCAGACCCGATATGATGGGTGTTAAAAGAAGGCCGCCTTCACGGTGACGAGTTCGAGACTCAGACCGCCGTTTTTTACGGAAAGCAGACCATAAAGTTAGGTATCACGGTGAAAAATGGACGACCTTGATTTAGCGTTATTAGTATATTTCGAGGATGAGCAATCAACAGAAGACGAAAATAATCATATGAAGGAAGATGTTTTATACAGAGCTCGTACTACCGAAGCTGCTTTTGAAATTTTACTGCGTGCCGTTTATAAAATATTCAGGGAATATTTTCGTATTACACCAGTATTAAAGATTCGTATGATGATGAATTAATGAACTTCATTGGCTTAAGAGATGATTTTTTTTTATTCTGTATTAATTTCACCTTCACCATCGTCATCTTTCATCTTCGCTTCTCCAGTGGGAAGTCATTTTGTAATAAATTGTTCGCGCTGTTGAAAAAACGACCTAAAACTTTTCAACTCCGTAAAGAGGGCCGTCATCCAAATAGCAGCACGCTATTTGGCCTTACGGTATCAAAAAAAATGCTCTGTAGGACGCCGCCATCTTGTTTCCATAGACAATATTTCAGTGATGTCCTTCAACGTTAAATGGGAGTCGCTAAATGACGTCAACGCTATCCTAGGAAACCAAAACGAATATTATTTAACAGAAAAGACTAATATTAGACTCCTCTTCCCCATCCCCTTCCTCATCCCCCTTCCGTCTCCCAAATTCCCCAAAAGGCCGGCAACGCACCTGCGGCACCTCTGGTGTTGGAGATGTACGCGGGCGACGATAATCACTTACCATCAGGTGAACCGCTTGCTCGATTGCCGTCATTCCCATAAAAAAAGCCTTTTTGTTGCTCAGTTTTTTTTTTTTTTTTTTATAGAAGAAGGGGGCAAACGAGCGTGCGGCTCACCTGATGGTAAGTGATCACCGACGCCCACGAACATCCACAACACCAGAGGAGCTACAGATGCGCTGCCGGCCTTTAAGGAAGGAATAAGCTCTTTTCTTGAAGGTCCCTAAGTCGTAACTATTCGGAAATACTGCTGGCGACAGCTGATTCCACAAAGTCGAAGTGCGTGGCAGAAAACTTCGATTAAAACGCACTGTGGTGGAATGCCAACCATCTAGGTGGTATCGATGGAACTTCGAATTCAGTCGCGATGTACGATGGTGAAACTCAGCAGCTGGGATCAATCCGAACAGTTCCTCAGAACATTCCCCGTGGAAAATTTTGTAAAAAATGCAAAGAGAAGCAACATCTCTTCGCAAGGCCAAAGGATCAAGCCGATCAGAGAGAGCTTGGTCGCCGACAATTCGAGCCGCTCGACGTTGGATGCGGTCAAATGGAAGGAGTTGGTGCTGGGGTGCCCCTGCCCAGAGATGAGAACAGTATTCCATGTGGGGCCGAACTTGCGCCTTATAAAGTTGCAAACGGTGGACTGGCATGAAATACTGTCCCGCTCTACAGAGCACACCAAGCTTTTTGGAGGCCAATTTGGCCTTTCCTTCCAAGTGACCACGGAACTGAACGTCGCTCGATATGTCAACGCCAAGGATTCTGATACTGGCTGAGGCAATAAGGGAATGTTCTCAAAAGAGGAGAAACGACAAAGGGATTCTTTTAGCGGTGAACGCGCAAACCTGTGTCTTTTTGGGGTTGAATAGGACCAAATTACGTCGACCCCAATCCGAGACCTTGAATAACAAGGTCTCGACTTCAGACACAAGTTTGTTCCGGCACTCGTCGACGTGTTCCCGAGAAATATTCGCACGGCCTGTATATAGGGCATCACCCGTGCTGTCGTCTGCATAGCAATGAATGCTACTGATTTGTAGCATGTCGTTGATATGCAGAAGGAACAGAGTGGGAGATAGCACACAGCCTTGTGGAACACCAGCCTTCACGGGTTTGGGGTCCGAGCATGCACCGTCGACAACAACCTTGATGCTCCGATCCGTGAGGAAGCTGGTGACCCAGTTGCACAATCTCTCAGGAACCCCGTAAGATGAAAGCTTTGAAAGAAGCGCTTTATGCCAAACCCTATCAAATGCTTTCGCTACGTCCAGACTAACCGCCAAAGCCTCCCCCTTAGACTCAACTGCTTCTGCCCATCGGTGAGTCAGGTAAACTAGAAGATCACCAGCTGATCGTCCGCGACGGAAACCGTACTGTCGGTCACTGATCAGCTGGTGTTCCTCCAGGTACCTCAGGAGCTGGGTGTTGATGAGTGACTCCATTATTTTAGATAACAAGGGGGTGATGGCAATAGGCCTGTAGTTGGACGGATCAGAGCGGTCGCCTTTTTCCGGTATTGGATGCACAAATGCTGTCTTCCAAGATTCCGGGACGACGCCTGAAGAGTAGGAGTGCCGGAAAAGACGCGTGAGAACCGGTGCCAACTCAGGGGCACACATCCTCAGCACAATTGGAGGATTCCGTCCGGCCCACTCGACTTATGAATGTCCAGGGAGCGGAGTGCCTTTCGCACTGAGCTCTGCAGAAACTGAATTTCCGGCATGGAGCACTTACAGCACGGGATGGTAGGTGGAGAGTTTCTCCGGTCATCAAGAGTCGAGTTGGATGCAAAAAGAGAGCCCAAGAGATCGGCTTTCTCTTTTGCAGTATGGGCCAGCGAATCATCCTCCTTGTGTAGAGATGGGAGAGATGGCTGACAGAAATTCCCCTGGACAGCCTTGGCGAGAGACCAGAATGCGCGGGATCCCGATGGGAGGCGAACTAGTCTCTCGCCAATTCTGCCAATGTGCTTTAACTTTGCCGCAGCGATAACTCTTTTGAAGGACCTGGAGGCAGAGTTGTACTCGTTTTTAAGAGCACTGGTTTTGCATCCCGAGACGCCGATGCATCGGCCCAGGCCTGGTAGCACTTCCGCTTTCGGCGTGACGCTATTTTGCAGGTGCGACCAAACCAAGGCTGGGATTTACCTCCGACAGGCACTGCAGAGAACGGAATAAAAGTTCCATTCCTGAAGTACCACATCGGTGACAGAATCTGCAACGGCGTTGGGATCATCCAGCGAGAAGCAAACCTGCCCCATGGGTAGGAAGCAAAGAAAGACCGCATTCCATCCCAATCTGCCGACCTATAGTGCCACACACGGCGGAACCCCGCAGATCGCGTTCGGGATCGGCGCGCGATAAACACTACACTCCGGATCAGACAGTGGTCCGACGAGCCAAGAGGGCATCGACTGAGACCAAATATCCGTCCGGGTGTGAGGTCAGCAAAAGGTCCAACAGGGAAGGTGTATGACCTTCCACGTCTGGGATCCGCGTCGGCGAGGTTACCAGTTGTGTCAGGCCATATGCTAATGCAAAGTCGTGAACAGATCTCCCGCATGATCGGTTATGCGAGAACCGAGCCAATCGGTGTGGTGGGCATTAAAATCGCCGAGAATCACGATCTCTGCGGATGGGATCTGTTGTAGCACGGAATCTGTAGCCATTTGGATGTGGTCGATGAGTCGGTCAGTTACGGTATTACCGCTATGGGACCTGTAAAGGCACGCATAGACGCGCGGATGGTCGTCGCTGTCGATGCGCAGCCAAAGGGTAGAAAGGTCCAAACCTTCAAGACTACCGAGGCGTCGAGAACAGATATCATCTCTGACGTATACGCAAACTCCGGCACGGGGCACAAAGGAGTGTTCCAGTTTGTACCCCGGGTAATGGAGATAAGAGGTATCAGCCGGAGACGATATCTGAGTCTCTGTAAGAAAAAGCAAGGCCGGCTTCGCCGTTTCAAGATGGTAATGAACGGCGCTAAGGTTCGAGTGGAGTCCCCTGATATTGCAGAAATCCACGGCGAGCGCGGTAGGGGATGCCATAGTTTCTTTGCTGCGTTTGCCTCGAGTAGGAAAGAAAGAGAGCGGAATATTGCCCCCCCCAGAATACGCGGGGCAGACTGAGCATCCACGATTAGGTAGCGTAGGAAAGCCTGAACGTGGATGCTCAGTGAGGGATTCTCCAGAACCGTAGGTACTGGTACCCTCCTGGGGTAGCTCAAAATTATATACCGCTACCATATTTGGGGAGGGGGGAGGGGGGAGAGGGCCTCCGGTTACCTCACTCACCGCACGAAACGCAGAAGCACAAGATGCCTCTACTTCACGCCGGTATTCTGCGAGGCCGTGGTACTTATCCGGACGAGCCGGCCCATTCCTGCGACAGCAAAAGCCGCCGCTTGGCTCTACCACGATGAAAACTGGTTGGAAAATTTGTCTGAAAATATATACAAACACTTTAAAAATATGCGAGTGTGTAGTTAATTCTTTACAAAATAAGTACTAATAAAATGAGCTTGAAAACATTTCATAAAATTTTAATAATAAAAAAAATTGTTACCTATATGTATGATATGAAATTAAATATTGAATGCACCTATTTAGTACATATATAATTTAATAATGCACAGACTCTTTTTACAAAATTAACTATGAGTTTTTGTAGTGTTGTACAACAGAAGGCGACAAAATGTAATGTTGTTAGTGAGATGGAAGTGGTGCTAAGAGACTTGCTTGCAAACATTACAAATTAATGCTGTGACTTGTAGTAGCCGTAATTATGTTAATATACTTGTGAGGTTTGCCACAGAGTTTAAAATGATATTTGTTTACATGTATTTCATATATATTTTAAAATGTAATTTACTTATGATTTTTACATTTTAGATGTAGAGATGAAAAGTAGGTTGCAGAAGTGAAAAGAAGAAGAAAGAAAGAAGATTGCACTGAGTCATGCTAAATGGAAATTTGTAATCTCTGCCAAACTTTATGAGTAACTGATAGGGGAAAATTCATCCGAAAATGTAGAACTCTGATTACACAGACAAGATGGGGAGCTGTATGACTAGTGTGAGGGTACCGAAAATGCACACAATAATTAACTTGGTCACAATGGTATGGGCAAACCTGTGAAAAGACCTTTCGTATGTACTCTGGTGGGCCGAACTGCCCGTAGTTCCTTTACATTTCCTTGCTACAGATGTCTTGCTGAATAGTGTTGTTTCAGTTAAGTTAAGAAAGTTAAGTTAAGATGATTTTTTCGAGATGACAACTGTCCCGCCATCTACCGGATGCCTTGAGATTACAGGGCTTTTTCCTTTCTTAGTCGATTTCGAAGACACCCACAGGAAGGAAGGTGCCAGTTTTTTTATGCCGCCACCATTTAACATGTTCCCTATTTGATGATGTACTCATGGCTGATTTCGTCTACGGCGATAATTTCCGAATAACATTATAATTTAAAAAAAAAAATCTTCCACCACATCAGGCTTCTCCTAATGGAAGATTTTCTACGATCGCGACGTTTGGTAGCTGACTAGACGATAACAGTACCTGCTACCCGTCACCAGCTGGATAATTTAGGTCTGGAATATACTTCTCCCGAACGGGGTTCCACCTTAAAACGGAGGGAACTTAATCGAATTGTCTTGATCACCCACGGTGAACCAAGAGACTCCTCCAAAGCTGGACTGATGCAGTGAGACGGCTCCGGCCAAGTTGGCCAGAACGATGCCTGTTGGTTGATCGTTGGGAGGAGTGGGATTAGCGTCGTTGCTTCTCTCTGCCCTACGCAGCTAAGGTGGATGGCCGCTAGGAGGAGAGAGGTCGGTATTATGATGCACTGAAATAGATTCATCGCTGGTTAGAATGGATGCTGATTCCGAGTTCTCCCGATGGAGGTCAATGCGTGGGTTTCGATGCCCGCGTGGGATTCGAGTCCTTTAAAGTAGCCGGTTACATGGTGAAAGTATATGCCAAAAAATGTCTTAGCATCTGATAGATGGGGATGGAGTGCCAAAACGTCTTCAATAACTGAAATTTAAATCTAATATTAATTGACGGTGATATCCGTAGAATCTAGGTTAGACAGAAATTTTTGGTCTCTGTTACACCCCTTTACTTTACGTACACGGTTCTGTTCTATTAAAGTATATACCAATAAACTGAATCTGTTTTTAATGTTTTTATTTATAAATAAATCCTTGTAGTTGAGTAACCATTGCGGATGAAGATTCATGGGAACAGCCGTTATTCTCCTAAGTTTTTGAGTGATTGACGAACAAATTCACAGACAGACACGGAAATAAATTTAAAAGAAAAAATGGGCTCGCTCCTAAACACTAAAAATTCAAATATCACGCGTACGAAGTAGGGAGTTTTCGCCAGTAAAAAAATAAATAATGCGTCGAACATAATCTATCATTTTAAGGTTAATCGATCGAGTGGGTATTCGAGACTATAAGTTTCGCAGACTAAGATTTATTTTTATGTAAACGAGTATAATGTACACTTTTTTTGTATCCTATTATTGTTTTATTGTCTATTATAAAGTTGCCAAAATAACAGTTAATATTTCAAATCCAATGTGACAAACATATTAGACGTAAACTAGATTTGTTTGGTACGTGTATCAAGTTAGATACACATTACACACACACAAGTCCCCCATAAAATTAGCTGAGGCTGAGTCAGTGAAGAAACAACTTGTCCTATGTAAACTAGGTTGGTCAAATACAAATATTTTAACGTTTGTAAGGATACGCCTATTCTGCAACTGGTAGTGTTTGTCCAAAATTGTAACTAGAATTTGTTTGAATGTTATACACTTATTTTTTCTTGTATTTGAAATGGAATTTATTGTATATACTACCATTCTTATCTTTATCAACCTGTAAAAGTCCATCACTGGACAGTGCGGTATGTTGTCGATGGAAGATTTGTCCATACTCAATTACGCAGGGCGGGCAGGGGGTTAGTGAGCGCAGTGCTGGTGACCCTCGCACTTGTGATATTGAACTTCCGAGTACTAAATGTTGACTTACGTAGTAGAGCCTAGCGCCGCCTTTTGCTGCAGCTCGAATGGCCAGACTCGATCGTGGTAGTACAACGACCTCGCAGATTACAGGCGTCAAATAGAGGCATCTTGTGTTTCTGCGTTTCGTTCAGTGAGTGAGGTGATCGGAAGCCCACTCCCACCTTCCCCAACTCTCTTCCCATCCCCCAAATATCCTTTAATGGCGGCGACGCACCTGCAGCTCCTCTGGTGATGCAGATGAACGTGAGCGACGGTAATCACATACTATTAGGTGATCTGCTTGCTCGTTTGCCCGACTATGATAAAAAAAAAGCCATCGGTAGTTGTCAACTGAGCAGGAGACAAAATAGTGCCCCAAATGTACACCTAAACACCGGAGTGCCCACATTCCCGTACCCGAAATAACGCTTGTCAGATAAGATCGGAGAAAAGGTCAGATGTAGTATTAAGGACACAGGACGCTTATAACACGACTAGACCAGAATAATTAGGGATATATACAAATATTGGCTTCAGCTGGAATTCGATTATAGGACCTACGGGTCGGCAGTCAGGTACGCTAACCTTTAAGCTGCGGTCGTAAGCCGAGCAGGATACTACTACTACCTAAGGTGGTTAATTTTCTCTCTCTGACGCGTGTCTCTTATGACACTCAGGGGACTCGATGTAGGATAACATACTAGACCATTAAGAGGTTTTGTTACTACTTAACACGCATATCACATTTACAACTTTAAAGATCCAACCCGCGGTGTGTAATCAGTTATAGCATATGTTCTTTGTTTTGTTAATTATTTAGTGTTACCAGACGATTTTTTAAACTATTGACACTACAGTTTCCGAAAACATAATTTGGTCACCAAAGCGTCGTCCGATAGTCAGTAGGGTGCACCACGTGTAACGATGATATATCTCCCTTTATACTCGTAAGCCTTTTGATTGCAGTGTCAAAAATCAAGACCCGAGCCCAACTCACGCTTGCCTATTTTAACTCCTATTTTAGATTGTAAAAAGAATACCACCTTACGTAATATGCACAGCATTAGGTGATTTCTAATACTTTTCCTTACGTAATTGACGCAATGAACGCTAATATTTTGCATAATATTGGGTCGGGTAAAAAGTGTTTTCGTATTGTATAAGCAAATATGGCATTAAAATTATTCCGCTTTATGAGGTTACGAATAAACTAATTAATAAGTTAATATTGAACTAATATAAAACTAATATTCATGGATTTTATCGCAGGTAACATAATTTTATTAATTTTTTTTTTACGGATAGGTGGCTTAGTGGCTAAGCCTTTGGCTGCGCTGCTCCGGGTACAAACAATTGTTCCGGGTTTGGGTGTTTGGTGGTTGCTGATGGTGTATGTATGTAAACAGCCTCTTTGACACAGGAGAAATTTCTACAGTTACAAGGTAAATATTTGCATTATAAAAAACTCAAACAAATTAATAAAAATAAAATAAATTCTATGAAAAAGTGGCAATGGGCCGGCCACATAGCTCGCAGAACTGACAACCGTTGGGGAAAAAAGGTACTCGAGTGGCAGCCACGTACAGGCAAACGCAGTGTACGACCCCCCACAAGATGGAGTGACGACCTGCGCAGTGTTGCGGGAAGTCGATGGATGCAGGTGGCTCAGGACCGAGATTCGTGGAAATCTTTGGGGGAGGCCTATGTTCGGCAGTGGACTTCTGATAGCCTGAAATGATGATGATGATGATGATGATGAAATAAATTCTCAATGTTTCGAGTGCGGTTACGGGAGGACTAAGATATTAGACGTCCTGATCTTATAATTTATAGGGACTATCATCGGCTCAGTGTCTTGAAGACGTGAGGTGGTATACTTGGCTTCGAATAAAATTTTTCGCTTTTATTTTACATCGCATATTAAGATAAATCATAGGATCCAAAGCCGTCTTTATTAAAATTTGGTTTAAAAGTAAAATTAAACGAGATAAATAAGGTACAAATTAATTTCATTTCAGTGTGTAGTATTCGAGTAAATATAAGAAATCATTATAAAAAGGTAATATATACAAACATGAATAATTTGAAAACATATTTTACAGCGATTAAAGCGGCTATAGTGTTTATCAGTAACTCCAATTAAGGAGAATCATCCCCGCTGGATTATATTATATATCCCCGCATCTGATTTGATTAAGATAATCCTGACATTGTCTCCTAAATTCGTCTACTGTAAATCCAAAAGCAGTAATATATTTCATAGACTTTATCTTTAAATCGCTTTAGTTTTGGGTAAGAGAACATGAAAAGATAGGATCATAAGTCTTAGATATTTCTATGGTGGATCCCATTGAACTTTCCTAATGGTATTTACGAGTAAATACTCCAAATATTATACCCAAATCCAAATATAATTCCAACTTAATATTTAACCTTTTTTTTCGACTTTGATCTTGAACTCACATTGTATGGAAGATATTTTGAGATTTAAGATATATGAAACATTATCCAAGTGGAACAAATAATTTATAGATATGTGTAAATTAAAGGAATATTTATTTAAGAATATTAAACATTTTAAAATAGTTACGAATAAATTAGTCTTTGTAGATAAGACATAGATTAGTATTTAAAAAGTGTAAATATCTTAAAGCACTATTAAAATTATCGTTAAATTATTACAACTATTCAAATATGTTTTAATTAAAAATTTTCTAAATATAATATTTTGTTTGAGAAACATTATTTTTAATACATTACATTTGTAAAATAATATGAGTGGCAACACAATAGTAAACTACGACTGTAGCACAGTGATAAATTACAAAGTCGAGAGTGTTCTGTATGTTGTCGGCATGGTACTGAAAGAATAGCAAACAGATGTATCGCCGTGTTAACATGCTGCATACCTCGTACATATTATCATACCTACCTAGTTAACTTAACTATATTTACTATCATCACTGTCAATACTAATCTAAGAAAAAGATAAACGTTTGCACGTTTGCCGTGGTAAGTTTGACTGGCTGGTTGAAGGGCGTAGTTATCTCCCCCTAATTATCCTAATCTTGTGATGGCAGGAGAGGCGGGACAGGGCTTAGTAGCCATTGCTAGGTCACATGGGTCTATGTACAAATTTTTGAATTTATTATTAAATTTAGATTATAGATAGCTTTCATGGCCCTTTTTGAAACGAAACGAATATAGTTTCTATAGCAGTGGCATATCGCCACAGAAAAATACTATAAGACATTTAACTACGGAAATAATTAAAATAAACTTTCTTAGCTGTTTCAATATTAGTAAGATGTCCTATTTTTAGACGATAAAATAAAGTTAAGCAATGTGACGGCATAAGACTATCTGTCACTCCGTTATTCCGTGAGCGTCGTCTGAGATGACCTTCGAAATTATTATTTCATAAAAAATATTATTTCGGATGTGTGCGAAATTAATTTGCCCAGTCGTTTTGTTTGTTTGGTCAGCGTTTAAGGTGCCAAGCGTGATGCTTAACTCGTCTTTACCTTCCCGCATCCGATGTAATGGTTACCTATTTGATGAGATCGAAGGAAGTGTCAGCTGCAGGGCCCTCTACTTAATCGTATTTTTTCTCAAAAATATTAGAATTACAGTTAATCACTTTACTTACATATAATAAATCTGTTATGTGTATAGATTTCTTTCTAAGCTATTTCTCCAAAATCATTCTTTTAATTCAAATAAATATTACAGTATTTTGTAATCTGTTTCTGGTTTGATTTATTAAAAGTCTATCATCTAAAGTATTATTTTAAAAATGCACTATATGCCAGAAACACTAAAGTAGCAAAATTTTTGCAGCTCACAAAAGTTTGCTACGACTCTTTTTCTCAGCGCTCGGCTTACTTTAAAAGGACATTTTATTTTCTTTACTGCTTTGAATTTCCTAAAGTACTAACAGTATAAACACGGCGAGCGTTTCTAAACTGTTGTATTCATTTTCTTTTCACAATAGTTTTTACAATGATGTTACAAATAAAAACGTGTATTAAAATGTTTTAAAGGAAATATTTCGTTATTTTTATCAGAAAATACTGTATATTATTTATTGCGATACTTTACTGAGTTGCATTACTGTAATTAAAAAAATCGGAAGTATGGAGTTTATTTCATTGTGTGAAAATGTAAGAGATTTTTAAATTATAACTTAATATTGACCCTTTTTTTACAATATGATAATTTTTTTGATTTTTATAATCATCTTCTTCCTTGTTGATTTGCATTACTGTCATGGTTATATTGGCACATGGGTTTGCAAACGTTATATGGTTTGCAATAATAGCTAGGCACTAACATACTCTTGATTTTGATAGGGTTTTAAAACCCGGGTAAAGCCCATTATATTATTCTCGTACATATTATTAAGTCTTCCTCACCATATTTTCATTAGAAATATATTTATGCTTAAAAATATTAGTGAACGCCTGGGACTGTAAATAAAAAAGTGAATCTCAGAACCATAAATCTCTTAACAACTTTTTATCACATATCTCTTTCATAGTTATATAACTGTGAATAACATGTGCGATAATATCACTGTTTAAAGTTTCACGCTGAATATTATTTAAACCAAGACTTTTACTTCCGGAGCTTTTAACTTATTTCTGTCACATTTCCGATACTTCTTTTTCTACCATTTTTGTACAATTTTTTAAAACAGACGAGAATCTTGACAAAGTTTTTTTTTGAAAAAACAGTCCAGCAGCTTGAATTTACATTAAATAACAAATAAATTATTTTACATTTACAAGTCTGTTCTAAACGTAATAATTTAAAAATGAAGAAAACAAACGAAAACATTAAAAATGTTATATAATTTCCAATTTGCCAAGAAAATTTAATTTATTAACAGGTAAAGAATAATAGTGAAGTTTTTTGTATTTAAACATACAAAGATAACCTACATCGAATCTATGCACGCGACCGTAACTGCGCTTCTCGTTTTATTCAACTTTGTTCTTTGACATATATGACATGACTTTCAGCAGACGCACTTATGGCTCAAGTAAGTGCGCTCATTCTTTAATGTTTACCTACCACACGTCGAAGCTACGCATAGTTATTCTTTACGTAAGTTTCTGACGATTTTTTTTTACTTTTATTATTGCCATTATTACTTTTTGTATTTTGGTTCATAGATTATTTAATTGTTATTCCATAATATGGAGTGACGACCTGCACAGTGTTGTTGGAAGTCGATGGATGCAGGTGCAGGCTTCGGATCGTGCTTTTTTTCAATCTTTAGGGTAGACCTATGTTCAGCAGTAGGATTTGTGACATTCTGAAATGATAATAATGGTGAAATATTTAATGTTACATTGCTTTATGCTATTTAAGTTATCTTTGCATAAATTGTATTAATGATACCGCCATTACTAGAGTCCATTTCGAGTATAACTACAAAGAGACATCATGTTTATCTTTTGAATCTTACATTTGAGAACGCTCGTAACATGGTAATTTCAAACTGCGAGTAATTTTTATTTAAGTTTAAAGTATAATTATTTTTATTTTTAATCTATGATAATTAAATATACATAACCTGCTTTTTTCGTAGAGCCAGTAAAAGTTGACATGCCATATATGGAAGATTTGCCCATACTCCTCACACTGGAGGTGAATTAATGAACACAGTTACGGTGCTCCATCATTAATATGTGGGATTTGAGTAAGGCGTATTAAGATGGATTGAAGTCTGATTATGATTATTGACGATTATTGAAGAGTGCACAGCCTGCAGGTGAGAATGATTCCTGGGAAAAAAGGTACATTCCTCCTCACATTCCACTATGAACAAACCTTAAAAATAACAGACGAATCATAACGACATGTGGTTAAAATCTTTGATTATTACATATATTATATTTTTCATCTCTTATTTTGAATGATGTGTCCTCTTTGAATGATAAAAATAATTATCATGTTAAAATCTACCAAGAGAACTGAGAAATCAATAGTGAATATGTCCAGTTTCAGAACGATCCACTGTTTCTAGTTTCTTATCCCACATTCCTATCACATTGTTTGATATGATTAAAAAAATCATTTTCAACAAGTAAGTAACTCGCTAAGTAAATTATGCGTAGAGCCCATAACAATTCTCCGTCCCAGCCCATATCTTATTCAAAGTTAAACTATTCGATTACTTAACATTTCCCGACCTTAAGTTACTGCTAACGAGAGTAAGATTTATTCCGCAACCTTAATCTAAACTGCTTAAGCAATTTACGTAAAGTTGCATTAAGTTGAAATTTAAATGTGGATTCTAGTGGATCAATCTACAAATTTCTTACAAGTAATGTAAACCAATAAGGTAAAAGTACCAGGAATAATTCATATATTTTCTTTAGTTTCAAGAAAATCCGGTTAATATGCGAATTTTCAAATAGGAAAGTGATTCAAGAAAAGTATTAAACTCCCAGAAAATTCGAAAATCGAAGACACACTTTATTTTATGTTTTTAAGCTGTCACTTGTTTGATTAGGTCTCTGCATAAAGTAAAATTAAAAATGTGTCATAAAATCTCAATTATACTTTTTTTTAGTACTTTTAAAATAATGTTATAAATAATAATCATATAATATATAAACAATAATTATTATTATATGTTAATAAAGAATTCTAGTTCACAGAGACACGTTACTGTTGCATTCATTGCCATCTCATACCCTTCCAGTGTTAAAAGTCATATCAGATATGACTTATAACAATAGAATTTTCATTATTTCTAAATTATGACACGTGAAGAGCTACAGAAAGAACATTTAAAATGTGTATGTTCATGCAGCGTAAATGTTCTCTGGATACAAAAAACAAAATAGGGGTTACAGTAGTGTAGCTACGTACACAAATTCAACAAGAATTAAAATTGCAGTGACACATTGTTATGGTTAAAATGTTTCAGGGTATACATGAATGTACCCGGAAACGTGTTTCGGAATGTATAATATATTTAATTAAAGATTTATTTTGTCTACGTTAAATTGAAATAGTTGTTATTACGTACTGTAGGATAGACAAAAATATATTTTTAATCACAAATAAATGTTTTTTTTTTGGGTTTTTCATTGTCTTAAGCTTATATTATTATGGACGAAATAAATCAAATAATATACACGAGCCAAGTAAAATTTAAGTCATACTTCAGGAACTGAATTCCACTAGCCTTGTAAAATAAATCATACTTAGAATTGAATTTTGAGGAGGGAGGATTGCTAACAAAGGAACAGCTTAAACTTTAGATAAGTAATATTCACTACGTAATGAATATCTCTGTGCTCTTATTATAGCACCCAATGGCTAACAGATATTGAGTTACAAAGTGTGGTTAATATTCACTAGTATAACGTTATTCAAACAAACTTAATGGAGAGTAATTTGACTCAAGTCGGTATTTTATCAATAACCAACTCGACCAATTTCTCGAAATATCTAAAGAACGGATTAAGTTTTAGAGCAAAGTAGAATAAACATTTGAGTTAAAACCACCTCGACATTTTGGTAAATAGTAATATAATTTCGTAAAAACTGCCGTTTGGTGGTGGTGTTAGGAAATTGTCACCCCATCGTGGTATCATCAAAGTTGACAAAAACTTAAATGACCGGCAAATAGATGACGAACCATCGAACATCGAACCATCTTAAATATGCCTGACCTAAATTATCCAAGATAGCCAAGTGAGATCTGCCTCCTCAGGAGACTAGAGTTCGATCCTGACCTGAGATGTGGATGGTGATTTGTATTTGGCTTAGCTTGGAGACTTAGACCTTACCACCGGTCACGTTGTCCCAAATAAAGGGGGTTGACACGGCTGAAATGTCTAGACCTCAAACTTCGTCAGAATGTAGGGTTGTGTGAGTCTATACACATTATCTTATATTTTTTGTACATTATTGAACCGGTATCAGGTTGCAGGATCTAAGGTACGAGTGTCCATTGCGCCTTGTTCTTATACGGTACCACAATAACTTGCTGCTGTCTGCAATAACTTCAACAACTCTTTCTGCAGTGGCTACTTTTTCATCACTTACTGTCTCCTTCTTTCTTGCTTTTCTTGCTCTTAATCCTTGTCTGCCTTCTCCACTTACTTCCAATATATACGAAGATCAAAAAGAAAATTCCCTTTCACGCGTTCCGGTGCTCCCTTTACGTCAAGAATTAAATCAAACTCCTTTTTCCAGTAATTTACCAAGTTTTGTTTAAATCGATATTGAACTATTCAAATACTCTTTTCCGTAAGTTATCGATGACGTCATAGTTGGAAACAAAAAAGCAAATTAAAAAAATCTTCAATGTAGATACTAATGTCTTTACAAAACTCACAATAATGTACAAACTTTAAATTATTAAATATGTTGTATTACAGGCATGTTACAAGATTTAGTGTAATGCTAATAAAAAGACGATTGATTTTTACCGGAATAATTCAGAAAGTTTACGGAATACGACCGTTCTGAATTTATATCTTTCACTGACTTCACTTTGCAAAAATACATGCGATAAATTTTTATTTTTATTTTTACAGCTAGAACGAATATTGAGTTGAATTTATATGAGTTTTAAAAATATGTGACCAGTTTCTTTGAATCAAAACACTGCATGGTTTACATAGTTTTCTTTATATATTCATGAGTTAATAGGTTAATAGCCCACAGCTGGAAATATAGACCTCTCCGGATGGGAGGATTATCCGTAATCGTTTGGCAGGCGCGTTGGTAATCGCATTATCAGACGCCTTGCACCGCAGACGCTGGAGCCCGTCATCGGTTTATATTTTTGTTGTTTTTGAGACCGTTCATTTGGCGAATATCTTCAGATTTTCAAAGCTTTCCCCCTTAGTCAAGTCTTATGTCACATTCACGGGAATGTCTCACATTGATTATATTGAAGACGGATTTATAGGATTATCTTTAACAGCCTACTTGATTCCACTGCTGAATACAGGTCTGTCCTAAAAACCTCCTGCAAATACTTGCATACATTTCTTAGAACGTTTTCCCTTACTCACCACGCTGGGGAAGCAGGTTGGTGAGCGCAGTGCCGATACTCTCGCCCTGCGAATCGATAATCATAATTTACTACTGCATACAAACTGAAAACAGTATATAATTGTTACTGCATATCAAAATAAAATAGTAGTAGAATGAAACTACATACATTGTTTTCTTGTTTCTAACACAGCCTTATTATATTCTGGATATTATGAGTGCTAGAGGAATTGTCTATTGTAAATATATGAAATAAACATGACATTGTCTCGCAGGACCAAGATCTCCCGATTAATCATATGTCGTAGTAAGTAGTCACTATCTACCTAGGTTCAGAAGAACCTTACAGAAAATTGCGTAGCTAACAGAGCAAGCTAATTTTCTTGGGTCTACGGCGGAGAGATTATTGGTTGATTATTTATATACTGATAATTGACTATATATATTACTCAGATGATATTTAATACCAAGTAGTTTAAGTTCCAATTATTATGGATTTACGGCCAGGATGAGGTATTAGGGGACACAAAATTGTCTCGCGCTAAGTACACAGATGTGTGCGCGTGAGGACCGTCTTAGATAGACGGTTCCCGATTCAGATTTCTGTTTGACCACGCTCACATTTCAAACTGATAATTATTAATAATTATCTTATTTCCTTTGAATTTTGATGATTATTATGATATTAAAAAGACACAGAAAACTTTCCTCCATTATGTTTTCCTTTCAGTTATCTTGATGTCGCAGTATGATATGGATATTCTTCAAATTATTGTCCGTTTACGCTGATTCCGCTTTGATATTTCGATACTTTGGAAAATCATCACCTAATCACGAATCGCCACAGTCATAAGCACAATGATCTGTTTAAATTTGATTTTTCTCTACTTTTCGCATTCGAAATTTTAAATGAAAAATATAACACAAAAAATAAATATTAGGTAACGAATGAAAATATGTAGTTTATGGTTCCATTAGTATCAAGCACTAAATAATTAGGTTGTAATCAAATTAAAATCTTAGTTATCGATTATTGAATCGTAAATTTCATTAAATTAGTAATAATTGAAACTAAATATAAATAATAATTTAAAAATAAAAGGGTAATTTCTGACGGTATGAAAATAAAGGGACTTTTGGGGCGACCACGTAAGGTGATGGCTGTGTCTTTTAGTAGATAGTTACGATCAATACCCATGCAGCTTACAACAATTAATAGTTAAGTTTGTGTTTTCAATAAATTCAATAACAACTCTGTTAGTGCTTGCACAAGCATGGATTCAATGAGTTGCAAACAGATTCTGTAGCGTCAAAGCGACCGAAATGCATTGTGTTATTTTGTCTTATAGTATTGTGATCTATAGATTTCGAATTTATAATAAAAAACAATCGTTTATCGAATTTAAGGGACCTGTATTCTTAATTAATCTCGAGGGCTACGATTTTTTTGGTTGTTAATTAGTATGATATCCAAAAAAAGAACGCGTGTAACCCAGTACATGTAACAGAAGTGAAACTTCTTCACTTGAAAACAACAGCTTAGTATATAAATAATTAATAACCATTATTGATAATAATTATTTATCAATAAACAATAATTAGCAATATGTAACATGTGTTTATGTAACAAATTAATAATATTTCACAATTCGTATTCTAAATGCAAACACTTACAGGTAACCGAATCGTTGCACAAAAACTTTGGTGATGTCAACTATTTCACTGATGTACTCATGGCCCATTTCGTCCACGGCGTCAACTTCCGAATAACATTTCATTTAACACAGTTTCTTCTTGATCATCACATAAAGCCTCGTAATGAAAGGATTTCCATAATCGCCATTTGCCAGGCGACTTAACGGTCATAGTACCTGCTGCCCGTTACCCGAATATATTTCCCCCGAACGGGTTCCTTGAGTTCATACTTTCTGTGTGATTAACGAACAAATTCGCAGACAGACCACAAATAAATAATAATTATAATGGTCTCCCGTCATAAACACTAAAAATGTAAATACCACGCGAGCGAAGTCGCCGGCTTCCACTATCATTATAATAAACAACTGAGGTACACGGGCTTTCCGGAGCTTTGACCACCTACGGCTAAAAGTACCGTTTTTACGTACGCTTTTTTGTACACAGAAGTCTATCAAAGCAGAAGTAAGACCTTTATTTTTATTCCAAGTGACACGTGATAGTACGGTGTCTTTTTTTAAAACATTCGTATTCCGCTTACATTCCTAAAATGTTCATAAGAAAAAATCCATCGCACCTACACTGAAAAAATACACTACTATTGCATATTTAAGAAAAAATTGTAAAGATTTTTCTACATTTAAAGTCCTTTTACTGGAAGTAGAGTGTAGAAGCGTTAAGTTTCGACGCTAGGATGAACTTGAAAGTGTTCTTGATTTCTCACGCATGAAAGTAACGCAACAGATAAAAAAGAGACTTCAAGTAGTATTATTGCAGGGGATTTTAATTTATTTCATATAAGTACCTTAAGTATTTCTACCATGTAAACGTATTGGTTATGAGCTTTTTATTGGAATCTGTTACTGACATAGTAAAAAAATGTCACTGGAAGTTTATTCATCATCTATATACTGGTGTACGACCATTGTCATTGTGGACTAATCACTGGCTAGTGATTAGTCCACAATGGCGGATACATAAGTCGCGTCATGTCCAATGGAGCATATCGCTTTTAGTCAATACTAAGAAATGTCTCGTCCTTGAATAACGTATTTAACCTTGATGGCTACAGGCCTGAGTGAGGAGGTTGTACGTTAGAGTACATCGGTTTTGGCGAGAAATATTCTCAATGGAATCAAACAAGTGGCTACTGGAGATTTTTTGTCTATCTATAAGGGGGGAATGCACCTGCAACACCAGAGGAGCTGCAGGTGCGTTGCCGGCCTTTTAGGGTATTTGGGAGATGGGAGGGAGGATGAGGAGGGGGATGGTGGGAGGGAGTGGGCCTCCGGCTACCTCACTTACCGAAAGAAACGAAGAAGCACTAGAGGCCTCTACTTCACGTCGGTATTGTGAGGCCGTGGTACCAATCCAGTCGAGCCGGCCCATTCGAGCAGCAGCAAAAGCCGCCCTTTGGCTCTACCCCGTATTAAAAAACATGCATGTAACAATTAATAACACTCATGCACTTAACGCACTTTCTCACTGAAAATAACTTTAGGGAGCAGAATTAAAATAATAATGACAGCAGTTGAACGCGTCATTATTTAATGACATAATTATGGTGCATTTGAATACAGCCGTTGACATTGACGTTAACGCAGGTGGATATTTTACTTGTAATCTTACTTATTACTCGTACTATATGTTTTACTTATAAAATTAAAAATATACGTGTCTAATGGTAGGTAACACTAATAGTATCTGTAATGATTCGCTGAGTATTTATATGACAAAGACCACTATTTTTTTTATTTAATCATATAAATAATTAATAATTTTTTTTTATAGTTACAATAAAATACAAGTAAAATAATGTAATAACTTTGCTAAGTGATTTATATCTACATAAAAAAAATATTTATTAAGCAAGAAGCTAATACCAGCAATTATAGCAAGAAAAAGGCTATGTTAAATTATTAAAACGATTTGTCTATTTGTCCATACGTAATGCCACAAAAACATTTCACAAAAGTCCTTGTGTAGTAGTACCTCGATAAAATTGTACAGGTACTTTCAAATTCAATACATGCCTTCGTTTATTGGTAACCATGTCTTGGATAAACGGAACCATGTCAGATAATAGTAAAATGATTTTATCGGGGAATGATAACACATAGATTCATATCCGTTTAGTTTTTAGCATGATTGAATGACAAACATCCTATAATACTTCTGGAATCATTAAAGATGATTACATTTTTTATCATATTCAATCCGTCAATAAATTTTTAAGTTAAAAAAACATGCAAAAAATTTTATATTTGAGTATAGATAGGAGAGAAATCTGTATTTTATGTTTGTTGTCTTTCTTCTTTCGTCTTATGAATAAAGTTATCTTTAATTAGAAGAAGGAAATAAAGAAACACGTTTATTCACGTTAAACACATAATACCGAAAAATTACAAAGCAAAATAACTTAAAAGTAAAATCATTACCATAATAACTTGTATATATGAAAATATCATTAAAAAAAAAGTTTGTGCTGGACCATGAGACTCTAAAATGTACTGGACTCAGTCGATATATGTATATAGTCGAGATTCTTGACACTTCGAGGCAAGTTTAGCGGCTGCATACGTGCTCTTCTTATATCCCATTATCGTAAAATTTTACGTAGTCATAGCACAGCAAAATACAATTGGGAGAATTTGCCGTGTTCGCCGTGCTTGGCGGGCTGTTAGCAATTGCAGTACCAGACATTTTGGACTGGCCGGCTAATCTATGCCTGGATGTTTATTTCGCCGTTTATCGGAAACGAGACTATGTTGGCGTTTCACTTGGTTAATTTTTACGTCACTTGAGATAAGACTGGGTAGCAGATTCCATTAAATAGAATACATTTTAATGAAATACATTATTTATAAAATTGTAGTAGCGTAAAATTTACCTAACGCACATAAATCGACTGGAGCAAGAAACACTCCCTGTTCATACATAATACTAGTATATAGTAGAAGCGTAAAGAGATCCACCCACCATCATTGAAAACCGGGTAATATAGTTCCTACATTTTATTTTCCAACCCAACTATTTGAATGACAACTTATATTGATGCGAATTTTTATACATAGTTAATTAAAACAGATTATTTGCTGATTTCATAGCGTTTCATTTTAATTTCTATTCCCAACGTTTCGGGTGCTTTTCTTTTGCACCTATGAACACGGGGACGGAGGCATATGACGTCAGCTTATAAATTATTAATTTTGCTCTGATCTACTCAGAAAGAGCTTACAGTATCTAGAGAGCATGAATGCTTGGCTTGAAATTATCACAGGCAAGCAAGTTGTAGCATTTTTAGGATTGAAATTAGGATTTTGTTAATTTCAATAATCTGGCGAATTATGAGGAGCCTTGGTGACCCAATCGGTATTCTTTTGCAAGGATTGATATGATCACAGACTGCAGTCGCACAATAGCAATAAACTTTTAACGCGAAAATATGTTTAAAAAAAATGTATTATTTCAACACCAATTGTTTTATTTACTATAGAGGTGGAGGTAGGTGTTTTCGTCCTATTACCTATTCGTTACTTCGTGCTGCATAATAAAGTTATATTTCATTATTTTTACATCATTTTATAATATTCTATACGTCGTTTACAAGTTTTTGTATGGTATGGTTGTTTAATATAATTATATACTTAATGATAATTAACGAAAAGGTCCGTCAAAAAATCGATATGAATTTTGCGCAATTAAATGCCACAGACTGGAAGAAAGCGAGCATCATTATTAGAGTTGGATACTGGCAGTGCAGACACAAACACTGCATAACTACTAATAGACAAAAAAGTCATGTGATGTGCATAAATGTGAGAAAACATTGTATTATTAAATGCAAACAAAATTATTTAAGAGCATGAAAAGTCCGCACGTTTACGTGACGTTGCTGGCGTTTTGTGCGCCCACATAATTAGAGACATGGGTCGTACAAAGGAAACTTACATTGAACATTAACACTTGTCATACAATGACAAACTACGATCCCTGTATTATGGACGTTGAATGGTTATATGGTAATTGCACATTTAATTACATAGCGAAGCAAAGCACAGTTCATACTATATGTATATTAAATAAACGTCATTCAGTTTCTTTTGTTTTATTTTAATTAAACGTTACCTTCTACTGTAGGAATTTCTCCTGTGTCGCGGAGGCAGATTACATACATAAATTGCACATGAACAAACACCCAGAGCTGGATCTACTATTTGTAGACCATACAAATACTAGTCCCGTGAGGTAATCGAACCCGCGTCCCACCGCGCCGCAGCTAAATCCTTAGCCACTACACCATCGAGGCGTCTATCAAGTAAAAGCATTTATATTCATCATTGGGGCAATTGGCCCGCTGAGCGAAGTGAAGGGGCGCTTCTTATCCCTGACTTTTCATCTTAGCACAGATAATCTATAATTATCATATATTCAAATTTGTATAGTATTATAATAAATTTTCTTATAATAAATAAATCCGACCCACTGTTGTCCGCAAGACGGACGTATTGAAGCTAGGTACTTCAACCAACTCCGATGCATTTTTTTTGCTATCTTCTTAGAAACGATACTTGGTAATCCTCGCAGTATGAACAGTACATAGATTATATGATTTCCAAGTACTAGATACTTTTTTCAACGATGTCAACCGAGATTTTCATATAAATATAAATTTATATGTAAGTTATATTACAAATTATTTGCTCTGCTTCCAATTTTGTCCGCAAAATGGACATACATAATAACTAGATTAACCCTATTTATCTATATGGCAGGCCATCACTTACGTCTTACAACATCTTAACTTTCTATTGCCAATTTAACTACTCCGCATTACAGTGGACAAAGCTTTGATTTCTCCTATCACAGACTTGTGGCTAGATGAAGAATGTGTAAGGCTCATGTTATTATATAATTTATTTCCTTCCACAGTGTTTAGGATGACAAAGATAGACAAGATTCGAGACGTTTCAGACCACATCCATAATACTATATGGTCATGTTGAGCTATTTAAGCACACGGTTAAATCACATTATTATTATAAGTAGACAAACTGTAATTTCGGTGAAACTACTATTTGGTCAAATTCTGCTTATTATTTCTGAAGGGTCTTTAAATGTTTTCAATGATATCAACTTACGTTACGGTTAAATTCAATAAAGACCCTTTAGAGTTATAACCACGTATGGGTCCGGACATTGAGGTTTGTTTGTCCCTTACCCGTGTAAGTCGTTGAATTGAGTTACTATAAAATAATGACTTCGTAAATGTCGTAATTTTCCTTCATTATCGGTCTTTTAAATAAATAAACGTACAACACATACAATTAAACAACCAGTTTTAATTATAATATTGTTTTATTATATATTACATACTACTAAACAGTCAGTCCATACCTGTACATTAGCTTTCTTTATAAGAAACCGTTAAATAAATTTGGGATAAATTTGTTCGAATTAAGCTGGGCGATTGACAGAAGCGCTGTTTAGCGTCCGCAATTTACCAGGACTTATCATATATTTATTACGAGACGTTACACCCTTCATCGCCCGCTTTCATTTTAGAAAAACCTTAATACTTCAAGAATAAAAAAAAGTCTACACCACTCCCTACAAATTTTTCTGTCTTCCCGCCTACAAACATCATTTCAGTTGTTTACAAAATTAACCAGGTAAACCAGATACACAAAATAAATAACGTTTAAAAACGGTTATCTGTCATTTGCAATCCTGCTAATATGAATGATATGTTTTCTTTTATATTATTTTGCTATCAAAGATTAATAGAAAAAGCATTATATTAACTTTGAAGTCAAATAGGAACTAGTATCTGAGAAAAGTGTTAGTAAAAGTGACAATAAACAATCAAGTTTTATGTAAGTAAACTGCCTACGTGCCACAGGAAAAATTCCCTTGTGTAACACAACATATCGATGTAGTTCTATTACAGCACCAAGGTGAAGAAATTAGTCATGCTTTTAAACAAAATAAAATGTTTTCCAACTGTACTCGTGGAATTTAAGCGATTTAACCAAATTCTGCACAATTAATTAATTCGAAATTAATATTCTAAATTTCTAGAAACTTTTAATTCCGTCGAAGTCAGCCGCATTTCCATTTTAATAGATTTGGGCAAATTAATTGCGTACTACGAGAATAATAGACTGGACTGGATGCCGAGAGTCGAAAATCAAGATTAAGGCGCGACTTAATCTTCAGCTCAGTAGTGGTCTACAATAGACTAGGCTTACGATGATGGTGATTAGTTACTATTTGAATCGAGACGACTAAATTCAAGGTCGGAAACACCCCTCATTGAAGAAAACATCGAAAAACTTAAGGAAACGATAATCCCCCTTTTTAGCTTAAGAGAGGTGACCTTACACTTGTGCGTTCGTTCGGTTTCGTTGTATAATTTGGGCATGAGACTTGTTAGGGGCTTGGATTGTTCCGAAAAACTAAATTTTATACAAAAACAGGTATTCATAGACATGATAGATCACGTCAATTCTATTCCATATTACCGAACAAATATAACTGGTGATGAGACGTGGGTAGTTCAACAGCAGATAAAAAGAAAAAAATGTGGTTAGGTCTATCACTCTGGAGATATCGGTTATACGGTCAATGAAGAATACTTTCTGGCTGATGATCATCATCTTTGACTAGTGTCAAAGTTCTTTTATTCGTCACAAATGGACAGACTTATGGAATACCAATTGTTGGATTTTGCAATACGGTAATGCACATAAGCGGAAATTATGTCAGAATTACGTCCAGAAATGCGACCATTATTTATTTACCGGATTAGGTCTCGTTCTTTTTGTTACCGAAACTAAAACTTGCCACAGCGTAGTATCCGTTTTGAGTCGATCGAGTCCATAAAATGAAATTCATTGAAGCAGCTGAAGGCTATACCGAAAAGTGCCAATAAAAGTGTTACGAAGATGAAAAAACGCTGGCGTACTCGTATGTGTGTTGAATCAAATGGGGCCTTGCTTGACGGCGTCGACATAAATGTTGATGATTGAATGAAATGTGTTTGTTTTATTAAATTATTCCGGGTATCTTTTCAAAAGAGTTGTATATAGACCTAATCGAAAGTTTTATACTCACTAAAAAGTTTAAAGTAAATAAAGAACCGTCTATACTTTATTTATAGGAATGGCGGCAAACGAGCAAGCGGTTCACCTGATGGTAAATGATTACCGTTGCCCACGTACATCTGCATCAGCAGAGATGATGCAGGTGCGTTGCCGGACTTTAGGGATATTTGGGAGATGGGAGGGAGGATGAGGAGGGAATGGTGAGAGGGAGTGGGCCTCCGGTTACCCCACTTACCCAACGAAACGCAGAAGCACAAGATGCCTCTACTTTACGCCGGTATTCTGCGCGGCCGTGGTACCAACCCAGTCGAGCAGCAGCAAAAGCCGCCGCTTGCCGTGTCAGGTGTGTCAGGATAGTGCTAAATCAAAGTTTGCAGCACTAATTCATTGAACCATTGTATGATTCACCCTCTAGGTGACAGAGTGTTAATATATACACATATACATGTAATTCCACCATGTATTTATTGTTGTCCTAAAAACTTACTTCAGAAGTTTGTACACTTATAGACACATTTATTTATTTACGTAATTTCTTTGAGAAATATAGTTGAGTAGTATAAATATAAACGACATGAAATACCCCAGGCACATTGTCGTACATTAATAATTAAAGCTATTTCTCTTAGTTTTGGCCTTGACGCATTTACGTGAGTTATTAATTTACAACTCGTAACAGTGCGCCTAATTTTTTTTTCAGTTAAAAGTGTTTATTCATAAGAAAATTTTAATACGATTATATTTAATAACTAGATTTAATATAGCGATGTTAACCAGGGCTTAATCGTAAATTATGATCTGCGCAGGAAGTATTAAAGTATTAATACTCTTTCTTCCCAGACCCGATGCAAAGCAGATCGATAAAATGGGCGGAAGGACTATAACTGATATTTGCTTCGCCTAGGATTTGATGTGAACCCAGAACCATAAATAAGTTAACATAATAATTAGTGCCACAAGTATACGCCCAAAATACAGACGCGCTCATTTTCTTTCCCGTATCAGATTTAACGTTTATACAATAAGATCAGAAGGCGAGACAGATGGAGAATCAAAAGACTTCGGACGTTACGTAATTAATAAACATATGACTGTCCTAATTGGACAATTTACCATAATAGCCACGCTTGCAAGATTTGGCAATTGCTGTACCAGGCGCCACATACCTTTAGGAATATAATAAATATTTTACACAGTAAAGTTTCATTCTCAATTAATCATTCTGATTTAAAGCAAAATGTTAAATCAAAGCAGATCCATTATTTTCTCCAAAAAATTAAATCGGTATTGTTCTTCATGAATGCAGATAAACGTTGATTCGAAATGCTTCACTGATGAACCTGATAACTGATCATACATATCGCCTCTAGATGCTGTTGCACTGCTGTCCGTTATCAGACCTTATTTTTTCCTCTGGCTATTTTGAGAAAGTTAATCAAGCATCTGGCGGATGCCATTAGACTTACAAGGTTTTTCTCTTAGGCGACGTTTATAACACTCACTGGAAAGAAGCTTTTGTTATTAAAAATTATAAATACTGTTAAACTAATTATATGCATTTACTACATTACCTTATTTTATATTTTACTCGATTCTATCGACATATGAATTATTATATAAAAACAATTATAATATTTCGTTGTGCCGTAGGCGAAAATCGAACCCAGGCCATTCGTGTAATATGATACTTAAAGCGAGTATCAGATTCCAGAGCTTCCACAGCTCATTACAAATTACATAGAAGTTATTAAACTATTCTATAATGTTTTTATGCCATAAAATAAATAAAATTAAGCGTAATTGATAAAATAACGCAAGTTACATCTGTTTCTTGTTATCAGGAATCTTAATTAGTTTAGTTGAATTAATTAAGCCATCGTCTACAAGCCCTTTCCCCCAGCTATCTCCATCAAACTGGTAAAGTAGACCGTTTTGCAGAAACAAGGTTGTCTTGTATAATTTAGCAAAACAAGTTTTCTTTGTTTAAAGTTTTGAATTCGCTTTTTACGTGAAACTGAAAACTGATACGAGTACGTTTAACATATTCTATACGCAAAAATAGCTTGTCGTGCGATACAATAATAGTTTCATGTTTCGTAACTACTGAAGATTCAGAATCTGTAATAGAATGGTAAAAGTAGCTATTGTATACCAGTGCACTACCGTCAATTATCTGTCTATATCCCGCTAAGGTCAGTTGTGACCAATGGAAATAGGCAGAGATTGCCTACTCCTATGTGTGACCGGCTTCTCCTGGATATGGAAGATAACGAGATTGCCATACAATTATTTTCAGTAAACTTTTTTTTAAATTTCTCATTGGACTTAAGTTAGTTTTTTCATGTTGGATGCTGTAATGCAAAAGTTTAAATTTAAAAAAGTTTACTATAAATTTGTTCCAATAAACTCTCTGAAGCTATTCATGTTCTGTTCTTTCAGAAATGTTGAACCGCAAGAAAAAGGAAATGTAAAATACGTGGTGAAACTTCTGCATGATACTTAAAGTCGTAGGGAGTTCTTTCAGCTATTTGGTATAATATCAAAGTTTTGTAAATATCCATTCACGGCACGGCAGAAGCCTATCAAATATTAGAAAAAATGTACTGAGCTGTAATAGCCAGAGGCGTAAGAAAAACTGCTACAGCCTTTTTTCAATGAGTGACGTAGGAAAAGGAAAATCTCATAGCGACCGACTAAAATACACGATCCTCTAGAGATCGTGTAAAATTTCAACGACTTGACTTGACTTGATTGAAGATGTTGTACAGTCGAGACCATGGTTCATAGCTATGCTATGGTCAGGTAAGTAGCCCTAAGTGTATATCAATAATTATCAATAATCATCTATTTCAAAAAAAATAAGAATATACGTTGACTTAACTTAAGTAACAAAAAAGAAAATCATAAATCTGGACGAGGTAGGTGGCCCTGTGGTACTTAACAATTTTTTTCCTATACTAATCGCTCCACCTACCGGAAAGGGCATAACAACGTCTGCCGGACCTGCTAATCATTGAATGTAATGTTGTTGCGTCTCTTAGTGATCATGTAACTGCTGGACGACATAACCGATTGAGGGGATAATTAAACATTTGAGATTATATTGGGTTCGACATGCTGCCCAGTGTGGAGTGGCGTTCCCGAAATATATATTTGTTATTATTTTTCATACATAAAGGTGCTTGTACACACACCATGCTTTTCTTCTCCGCCGAGCACGTAATTTCAGCGCTGAAAATTGCAATGAACCATTTCAGCGGTGCCGGCAAATATGAAAACGTAGCAGGTTTAAAGTGAACACGACCCAATCAAGCTCTAACTATGCTTGTATTCAAAGCTCTGAATAATCTCCAAATCATCTCCAGCTGCACAGTGTTTTTGGGTCACAACACTGTCGAGACAAAAACAAAATACTACAAACCCGTTTTTGTATACATTTTATAAATGACATAAAATAGTATGTGTAAATTAATACACTTACTATTTTGTATCATTTATATAATAATAAAATATATTGTCAAAATTAAATAACATTCCAAGCGAATATGAGGATAAATGTTTATGTTTAAGCGGCTGTGATGAGGAGCGTGGTGGGTCCTTCCCGGCTCCAAAACCCTCTCAGATATTTGAGAAGGAGGCCTTTGCCCAGCTGTGGGCACTAACAGGCTATAATTTAATGTTGCCACTTTATCCTTTGCTTATTCCAATTTTGTTGTGACCTACTTAACAAAAGGCTTATATTCCACCAGTTGTAAAGTTAGAGGAGGAAAAACTAAAATTTAATTATTTAACAACCGTCTGTCTGAGAATGTAAACATCAGCCATGCTCGAGCAACTAATATTGCAAAAGCCACATCCATAACGTTGTTACTCTGGTCCGTGAAGTTTCTCATTAAATACTAATACCTAAAAGCTACTTGCGAATAGAAGTCGAAATTCGTAATTCTCAGCGCCGCGCAATAAATTTCGAACATTGAAATATGCGCTTACAGTTAGGGTCTTTCATTCATCTTAACGTCACATACAAATAATAAAACTGTATAAGTACAAGCTATGCGGTAGAAATTCGGGTACAAAATTTAAGAATAATAAATAAAGCTATAGAAGGTTATAGTAAAAATAGAAGTAATAATAGTTAGTTATTTGAATTTTTTATATAAATATATACACGTTTCATGTGATGGTAAATATTACCTGTGGCTCACAGACACCCATTGTCCTTGGTTACTTTGTGCGCGCAAACACCGATCTAACCCTTATACGATAAAAGAAATGGTGATAAAACACGGACGTTCGGACCTCAAAGCGTGGACCGGTTTCCAACGAGGGGTTCGTGAGCCGCGCGAGACGAGGGTTCACACGCGGCTCTGCGCGTTCAGCTGACTGCGTTCTTCGTGCCGCCGACGCGCTTAGCATCTCACGCATCTCGCACTCACAGTGTATGCATTAGGTAGACTGTAAGCTCGTTCATCATACTAATCAATAAATTTATAATCTAGCTTTCTCATAATGTACTACTGTGAGCAGCCTTCGCTTAGATCGGACCAAACTAGAATAGACCTGGTTAACTATGTAATCAGGACGTCTAACACCTTTGTCGGCCACGCGTGCTGTAAAGCACCCGAAACGTCGGGAAGTAAATAACTAAAAATAATTAAACGCCGTGGTAGCCTAGTGGTCAGGGCGCTCACTTTAGTATCATAGAAAGCTGTTTTAACCACGTGCATGGCGGTGAAGGAAAACATTGTGAGGAATCCTGCATATCTGAGAAATAATAAAAAAAATATATATATTATTTCAAGGATGTGATTGGAGGGATTGCGCCAACCTGCAATGGAGCAGCGTGGCGAGCCATTCCCGGCGCCTACACCCACTCAGATATTTGAGAAGGAGGCCTTTGCCCAGCTGTGGGCACTTACAGGCTGCTACTTTTACTTTAATTAAACGCGGTTAATTTTGTAAATTTAGTTTCATTTCAATGAACTTATTCAAGTTTGAAATATATTTCTACTCCATTCTAATCTCGGGAGAACAAAATGCTTTCAGAGATTACAAACTGAAGTGGCAAAGGCAATTGAAAGGGAGTTTGTGTTTCAGCTAATGTAGTGTGGGCCGCCTCCCTTTTGATTAAAGGTTCTAACGATGTAAGGTTGTTGTTATCTATGAATGCCGGAGGGGACAAAGTAGCACTCTTTAGTCGGTAGCAACATCTTATACAACACTGTCTGTTGTAGGCTGGCGAGAAGAAGAAGAAATTCTGTTACTTTTGTGTGCTTTTCAAATATAAATTATTCTAGCATCACAGCGTGTCTCTGTCAGATTTAAAATATACTAAAAATACGAATAATTGGATTATTGACTGTCTGACAGTAGGTAGTACGTAGGTTCATAAATAAACAATAAAGATTCGATAAGAAAACGTTTTTTTGGACATTAAAAGTAATTTACGTCTTTAGCTTCTAAGACGAATTAGATAATTAGTTTTGAAAAAGAAAACTTTTTAACAATTACATTTACAAATAATGGCATCACATGTTTTTAAAAAGGTTTTTTATTAATGTGCTTAAACAAAAAATTATATAAACAATTGTAAATATCATTTTCGCGTTTTGTCATCAACAATCACATGGGCTTAGAAGTACACACGAACCAAATTTCAGGTCGTGGAAAAAAGCTTACAGATTTTACATACTATAAGAAGATAAGTCAAGTCGAACAATTAAAAAAATATCCTTATTGATAATTCTTTACAAAGTTTTGGTAGAAAATTAAATATATTTATATTTATATAATATATAATATATATAATAATATATTTAAAATGGCAACGCCGCCTCATTTCAAACCATGGAACCGTCATGAATTTCAACCGTCATAGAATTAAACTACAGAAAATGCCAGAAAATACTGAACTGATGGCAGAATAATCATCTTTATTAGTACAGACACAGTACAATCGCCAAGAATCAACCGAAATTGTCATACGCTTAAGAGAAAGGCTTTCCCATAATTTATATAATTAAATATTGTAATATAACTTTTTTGTTAGTAATGAAGAATGTACAATTTTATTTTTGCAAATATTTAAGATTTGTGTAGGACGTAGTTTGAATACAAGACGTAAATACAGATTCTATTCGCATGAGTGGCCTAAGGAAAAGTTTCACAAAGCTTTTAGTTACTTGGTACACTTTGCTTAATTAATAGTTTCAAGCAAACATTGTGTTTGAACTAGATTAAGTCGTGACAGTGATAGGGGCAAATTAGTTATTAACTTATATTTTCTTTTAATGACTCAATACGTGTCCGTACAATGTAAATTTGATAGTTATAATACCCGACAAAATGAGCAAGTTAAAATACTTATTTCTTATAATTAAAAAACCTACAAACAAACCTGTACATGGTGCATCCTGCCAACCAAAAAACTAGGCCCTGGTGACCAAATGATGACCGAACCGACCGAATGATTGCCGAACTCAAATCCTATAGACTACTGATAGGGGACAGCGTCCCTAGTGCGGAAGTGTCGGCCCTGCGCTTACCAACACGCTTGCCCCGCGTGATGAATATGGGCAAACCTTGGAAGCAGGGGCAAACCCAGTCAGTAAATATTTCCTCCAGGCGCTTTCTTAAAGTGGCAAGGGGGTTCAGCCGTGAACTTGAATAGGCTGATGTGGCAATAGTGTAGTAAATCAATATCGTCTTTGAATCACTGATAAGATAATTAAAACTGTAAAATTAATCAAAAATATACAAAATTAAAAAAAAATACTATAAGTACAAGGTTTTAAGATCATAAACATTACAAAAGATCGTGGTAGAACTTTAATGATTCATGTCTTGTTTCTTAGATATTTATTTGAGATTGTTATTTCGTCACACATGGGAGGTATTTTAGTCATCGCCTTTTATGACACACACAAAATGAGATTGGGTGGCAGTAGCAGATGGCATAGTAATATTTTAGTACATATAAGATAAACAATTTAAGAATCATTACGCATATTAATGGAACAAATGAACGAACCATGCGCCGTGTCGATCAATACTAAAATGGTAGGTAAGTTTAATTCATGTGAACACTCTCCGAAGTAAAATTTATAGAAGTTCTATAATAAAACTGTAACGGCTGGCATTTACTTACTATGTTACATAGTTAATTGATAAATAAATGCCAGCTAGTTGGTATTTTATTATAACCGCTAACAACATAGTCTATGTTTATCTTTTAGATGCATCCTTACATCAAATATGTTTAAAGGTAGCAGAAAAAGTGTGCTATAAGCTAGCGGGTTAGTATTGTGCTCTATTTCTACATTAAACGCCGCATCTGCAGCCCCACTTTATCTATGCAAATGAACTTAGTCGTACTCGTGTAAAAAACAACGTTCATAACGTGGCTACGGCAGAATGAACTGTTTCTCATAAATTTCATATAAATGTTATAACTTGCTTTTTGAACGAAGATAAACTATACTAAAGGAAATTAGCATATAATAATTAAATGTGCCTTTTAATATAATATCTGATGTAGTAATGGGAAAAATCTCACTTCATATTCACCAACACTTACTAACACTAGAGAATAAGAAATATATCTACCATATGGAACAATGAGGTATAAGTTCCTCTTACAGCTGTGGAAGTTTCGGTGCGATAAAAGGGGCAAAAATATATAATAAGCAAATTCATTGATCTGTACGCTGCTTTACACCGAGCAATTTTTATAAGAGTGTCTTTTTTAATATGTTTTCAGGTCGATCGTTTCTTCTTCATCAGATTACCTAAGTCCACTGCTGGACAATGACTTTTCCACGAAATGTACAAGAAACTTTTCCCATAATCATCATGCTGAGGTTATGACTAGATACTGCACTTCGTAACTAAACTGTGGCATTTTGGTTCTGCCCGAATACGAATATCACGAATCTACTTCGTTAGTCTCTTGTATGTGCTTGCGGATTGCATCGCGTGAAAGAGAGGTTGACATTAGAAAAAGAAGTTGTACTCGCCCACATCAACAATATTCACTGTACGGGCACATGTGTATCGGTGTAATAAACTATTATATTAGATACCACCACTGTTTTTGTTAAGCGGTTGTTTATTTTATGGATTCATATATTTTAATATATTTATATAAAATAATAAGCTTGACGCAGATATCATCCAGTGTAAAGTGGAGATAAGGCCCAAGATGGTGATCACGTTAGCCTGAAAGTGCCTATATTCATGTACGAGTACATAAAAAGTTTGTGTGGGCCGATGTCTTTTTTATCACCAGAATTGTCAAGATGTTGGTGAACACCAACATGACTCTGGTCAAAATATTAAAGAGGTTGATATAGATACCCTACGTGCATTAAATTGTAAGAAACTTAGTCATCCAACTACGTAAGTGAGCCAAGTTCATTGATTTATGGTTGTTTTTCGTTGTTTTTGAACTGGCGTATTCTCTTTTGTCTGAATGCCAGTGAACTAGATTCATAACTCGCATGTACTACAAAAATTGTGGAACCTACCGACAGAGCTTCTTTCACCTGATTGTTATCTGTCAAAGGAACCTCATTACGAAACGGTGGTTGATTTAAAAAAATAATGGATAGACAAACGAAACTTGAGTTGCCGACGCTAAATAAAGAATTTTCGCTAATTTCATTAATTTCACATATTTATCTCATTTCACTCATTCCACTTGTATCATTAATTTCATTAAATTCACTAACTTCACACATGTCACTCATTTCAATCATTCCGCTAATTTCAGCTATTTCACATATTCCACTCATTTCATTAATTTCGTTCAATACATTCATTTCGTTCATTTCATTCATTATTTTCATTTAATTAATTTAATTCATTTCATGTTGGAAGTGTATCACAATTTGGTATTATTAGCATTGTGGGGTACAAAAAATGTTAAGTGCTGAGTCTACCCAAAGACATTGTTATAATTTACAATTAATTTTCACGAAGAATATACCCTGAATTTTAAATTGATTATTGTACACAATAATACAATAATAACACATACAGACTATATAAAATAAACATAAAGATTAATTTGTTTTTAAGTCAAAACCGAACAAATGTACATACTTAATTTTACAAACTTACAAACACTTGTTTCGTATTAGCGATTCGCAATGCCTCAACTAAACGATTACCCACTGCACCACCGACCATACGGTATGTAGATTGGTATTGCTGAATTCAGATTTTTTTCAATTTATTATTAGAGTAAAAAAATCATAACAAAATTTGCAATATAAAAATGAAAACATTTTGTAAACACTGTATTTGCAAGCTAAGTTTACTTTGAACGAACAGTTTGTACAATAATTTCCTAAACTTTGTCTTCCGAGCATCGACCCGGATTAGGATGTTTCTTATACTATGTTGTGTCTAGCGATCTGATATAAAAGAAGTAACGAGATGGACAATGTTTCGAGATTTTGGTGGAATCAGGCGAGCTGTGATGATTATGATGACGTGATGAAATTAAATCATCTTGATATCAAAAATATACGTTTACGAGGTTGTTACAACATTAAATTTAATCAATTAAATTTCTAAAAACATTTTCTCAGTCATGCACCAAATATCAGTTCAGTAGTCAGGACATAGTATATTTTTTTAGTTTTTGTTATTATACCTCAAGATATATTTGCGCTTCTAGTTAACTAGGTCATCGACACCTTGGTCAAAGGCCTTATCGACCGTCCGCTGTCCACTAATTATGCTAGGTCACCAGTCTAGCCTATATAGGTATATAGGTCTATTAGTTATGACGAATAGCGCTTATTTTATTTCGATTATTAGGCTATTGTTTCGATTATAAGGACGCATCCTCCCTATGTGAATCTCTGTCACTAGATTTAAAGCTCTCCAATAAACTGATAAAATTCAACCAACTGGAATAACAACATTTACGCATACGCATCATATACCCAACTTCTAGACTCAAAAGTCTATCTACAGTTAAAACTACGTATACTAGTTCTAAATAACGCACAGGTAAGAGAAGAAATCCCCGGATTATGACTAACTCGACTCGAATAGCCGCATAGACAAATGTGTAGAACAAACACGAATATCATCCCAAAATATTACTAAAAAATCAAAATTTTATCTCATCAAACAACACGAATCGTAAAAAATAGTAGTAAAGTAACTTCAATTATTTATATTCGCATTTACGCCGCATAAAACATCGTAGTTAATTTTTATACAGTCAACAAATGGTTCAAATTTGCGTATATGCATTTAACAAGAGAACAGAATTATGTACATAGGCACTATATTCCGATTCTACGCGCAATGCAATTCTCTCATGCGTCACTGATATTACTTTGTTACATTTTGCGGCTCTGGAGTATTTATTTAATAAGCCGAAATAAAATTAGGTTTTTACCTTATCTACGTCAGATAAAAAAGAATACGCATTTTATTTTGCAAAACTACTGACCACAGAGCAGTACCATAAAGTATGCATACCAGTCTTATTCTACATTAGCTTTTTCCGTTATGCCTCAAACAATTTCACGAAAATTCGGTGTTACATCATTCCCGAATGAAATCATACCGTGTTATTTTTTAACACTATTTCGCTTATCCAAGACATGGTTATCAATAAACGAAACCATGTATGCGAAAAATAACACTGCATTTTTTATAGAGTAAAAAATCATAACAAAATTTGCAATATAAAATGAAAACATTTTGTAAACACTGTATTTGCAAGCTAAGTTTACTTTGAACGAACAGTTTGTACAATAATTTCCTAAACTTTGTCTTCCGAGCATCGACCCGGATTAGGATGTTTCTTATACTATGTTGTGTCTAGCGATCTGATATAAAAGAAGTAACGAGATGGACAATGTTTCGAGATTTTGGTGGAATCAGGCGAGCTGTGATGATTATGATGACGTGATGAAATTAAATCATCTTGATATCAAAAATATACGTTTACGAGGTTGTTACAACATTAAATTTAATCAATTAAATTTCTAAAAACATTTTGTAAACACTGTATTTGCAAGCTAAGTTTACTTTGAACGAACAGTTTGTACAATAATTTCCTAAACTTTGTCTTCCGAGCATCGACCCGGATTAGGATGTTTCTTATACTATGTTGTGTCTAGCGATCTGATATAAAAGAAGTAACGAGATGGACAATGTTTCGAGATTTTGGTGGAATCAGGCGAGCTGTGATGATTATGATGACGTGATGAAATTAAATCATCTTGATATCAAAAATATACGTTTACGAGGTTGTTACAACATTAAATTTAATCAATTAAATTTCTAAAAACATTTTCTCAGTCATGCACCAAATATCAGTTCAGTAGTCAGGACATAGTATATTTTTTTTAGTTTTTGTTATTATACCTCAAGATATATTTGCGCTTCTAGTTAACTAGGTCATCGACACCTTGGTCAAAGGCCTTATCGACCGTCCGCTGTCCACTAATTATGCTAGGTCACCAGTCTAGCCTATATAGGTATATAGGTCTATTAGTTATGACGAATAGCGCTTATTTTATTTCGATTATTAGGCTATTGTTTCGATTATAAGGACGCATCCTCCCTATGTGAATCTCTGTCACTAGATTTAAAGCTCTCCAATAAACTGATAAAATTCAACCAACTGGAATAACAACATTTACGCATACGCATCATATACCCAACTTCTAGACTCAAAAGTCTATCTACAGTTAAAACTACGTATACTAGTTCTAAATAACGCACAGGTAAGAGAAGAAATCCCCGGATTATGACTAACTCGACTCGAATAGCCGCATAGACAAATGTGTAGAACAAACACGAATATCATCCCAAAATATTACTAAAAAATCAAAATTTTATCTCATCAAACAACACGAATCGTAAAAAATAGTAGTAAAGTAACTTCAATTATTTATATTCGCATTTACGCCGCATAAAACATCGTAGTTAATTTTTTATACAGTCAACAAATGGTTCAAATTTGCGTATATGCATTTAACAAGAGAACAGAATTATGTACATAGGCACTATATTCCGATTCTACGCGCAATGCAATTCTCTCATGCGTCACTGATATTACTTTGTTACATTTTGCGGCTCTGGAGTATTTATTTAATAAGCCGAAATAAAATTAGGTTTTTACCTTATCTACGTCAGATAAAAAAGAATACGCATTTTATTTTGCAAAACTACTGACCACAGAGCAGTACCATAAAGTATGCATACCAGTCTTATTCTACATTAGCTTTTTCCGTTATGCCTCAAACAATTTCACGAAAATTCGGTGTTACATCATTCCCGAATGAAATCATACCGTGTTATTTTTTAACACTATTTCGCTTATCCAAGACATGGTTATCAATAAACGAAACCATGTATGCGAAAAATAACACTGCATTTTTTATAGAGTAAAAAATTCACACGAAATTGTAAAAGAATTTTATGGCATAACGGATATTGCCTCTCCAAGATAGCGCCAACATGCCGGCATACGTTTAGGAGGGTTTGTCCAGGCTGAGCAGACAGGTTGGTGAGCACAGTGTACTGACCCTCGCCCTAGTGATGCTGCTTTCCATCAACTGCTTGACAAAGCGGAGCGGTATGTTGGTCCCTCTTGGTTCATCGTAGAAGACCAAGCTACGGCTGCTTAGTCCCCTTGCTTCGAAAAGATGGGAACGTAGGTACCACGTACCTACGTTTGATTAGAGTAAAGTAGGATCCTGTAAATATCCTTGATTGCAGGGCATAAGCCTCTCCTAATATTATAGTGTTTTAGAGCTTAATTTCACCTATATAGTTTTAATTTCTTCGTCTAGTTTGCATGATGCGCTAATATCTCTATAACTGCTGTACAAAAATGTTTTGCTCATAGCGTTTACAGTAAAAAAGAAATTTATTCTAGAAAATATAAATTAAATAGGGATTAAATGTCTAAATGAATTACGAATATTAGTTGACACATTTAGTTCGACCTTCAGTTTTTGTTACAAATTTGTTAACAGAAATGTTGCTTGATTACAGTATCTTGATAAATGATACAAGAAAACTTTGTTCGTGTGAAATGGTGTACTGACCACAAATTAAAATTGAAGGTAAAGGATTACAAGGTAAATTTCAATATCAAAGGCGAAAAGGCAGTTGACGGTATTTTTATTAACTTAACTTTATCAATTTAGATTCGAGATACCAAGAAATAACAGTAGCTCGCGATGTTTTATTAATTTGTTGTTTCAAAGTATATTTATTCTATTTTAAATAACTTTTCAGGAACAATTTACACTGTCTGTTTTTAAAATATAAACATTGGTAGCGGCATGCGTTACGCTAACAATGTTTACATTTTACATTTTGCAATATTTATTCAAAATTCAAAATTAAAATCGAAATGAAAAACTTTATTCTCCGACGCATTTTTTTTTATGGGAAAAGCGGCAAATGACCAAGCGGTTCATCTGAAGATAAGTGCAGCACCAAAAGCCGCAGCATGGCTCTACCGAGACAGAACATACTTTATATAACATAAATATCACTAGTCCAATGTATTTTTTCTTCAAATCTTCACCGTTTCGTAATCTGACTTTTCATTTCAATATCATTACAACTTTTGAATCAAAACTATTATATACGGATTTTTTCGCGTTTAATTATGTTTTTATATTCTCTATTATATTGCTTTTCAGCAGCCGTGGTCACATCATTACAACTTTTAGAAACAGATTGGGAGCGATCGACTTATTCCCAGGGGTTAGTATCATCTATGTATTCCTTTATATTACAATAAACTATTCTATAAAGTATTATAAAAAATTAGGTATATTTAATTAAAAATTAAACCTGTTGATAGAAAGACTTCGCAAACTTCTTGGGAGTTTGTTACCTTGTTTGTAACAAACGAGTTATTGACTCTATGGAGTCTAGTAACTAGTATTGCAAGCTTATGTCTGTTCCTAGTATTTACATTATACACAACGCTATACTCATTAAATGTATTTAAATTTATATATACATACATATGTAACATAATCATATAAATATTGCGAGGCCAAGGTTAAATAATTAATTTCCTTAAATTTATCTCTAAGAGTAATTCTCTCGAATTTAGATTAAAAATAGCTCCAGTGGTCCTCTTTTGGGAGACGAATATTGTTTCTATTACAGACGCATGTTCCCAGAGCTAAATATCATATGATATAATGCTACGGAAATAACTAAAATTTGGTGGACCCGTTCTGGTGTCATACACATCTGTATTATCAACAATTGTAAACCATCATGGACGAGCTAGCCTTTAAACAACCGAGCTTGTCAATTGCTCTAGCCCACTGCTGCTTCATGACAACGCTAGACCCCATACATTAAGACAGACGGTCGCTAAATTAGAGGACCTGCGGTTGGAATGTCTCCGACACCTACCATAGTCCCCGGAGCTTGCTCTAACAGATTACCACTTTTTCCAGAATTTCGATAATTTTTCAAACCGCTTTCAAAGATTTTTTTGATTCTCGCTTCCAAAATTTTCTCAGCATTGGAATCTATGATCTACCTATAAAATGGCGAAAGTGCATAGGTACATACTTAGATTGATTAAATATATATTTTTTTAATTTTTTTACTTTTTCCATAAAAACGTAAAGTAGCAGCCTGTAAGTGCCAACTGCTGGGCAAAGACCTCCTACAATATCTGAGATGGTGTTGGAGGCGGCAATGGCCCGCCACGCTGCTCCATTGCGGGTTGGCGGGCTTCACATGTCCTCGAAATAATATACATTTTTTTTTATTCTTTCTTAGATATGAAGGTTTCCTCACGATGTTTTCCTTCACCGCCGAGCACGTGGTAAATACAGTACTTAAAATTGCTATTAACAATTTTAGTGGTGCCGGCACCGGGGATCGAACCCAGGTCACTTGCGCTCGATGATACTAAAGTGAGCGCCCTGACTACTAGGCTACCACGGCTCTCTCCATATAATACGCTAATTTCATATGTAAGACCTAATATTAAGATTTTTTCATTGGTTAGCACATACCAATTACCTATTGCTATGTCACTAAGAATAACTAAATCCTTGTAACCCTTACCCTAGGGGGAACAATGAAGAATAAATAAATAAATTATGTAATTTTATTTGTTTAAAAATAAGTTTTTATTAATCCATGTTTCTAATTGTGATTAAAAAAAGTTATTCTAAAAATACATGTTATACTCAATTATTCGTATCGATTTTAACGTATTACTATTTTATAGGTGTAAAATATACTCAATTATTTCAATACATTTCATGTCATTTTTAGTACTAAACGATATTTACAAGGAAAAATAAACTATTTTAACGTATGTTTCTTCAGGTTTGATTTAGAATTTTCATACAAAACTCTCGTTCGTAACGTTATTACTTTAATCCGAACATATTCTGCTGACTGAACACAGAAACTACTACTTTGTAGTAGAAAATACAGCAAAAGCTTGCAGAATGTTATAAACCTAAAACCTTCAAGTATTTCTAATTTCAATTTATGGTTTTGTGTTTGAAATACAATATATTCTACAACATGAAATATCGAAGTAAAAGTGGCACATTCTAAATAAGTTAACAGACGACTAAGCGATCAAGTCAGAAGTTTGTTCGTCACAGTATAGCACAATCACAGGTATTTGACACGCTGGCTGTAGATGTCAATCTGAAAACAAAAAAAGTAAGATTTTGTTAATTTGGTTTAACTTAGATTTGTGGCGACAGGGTTAGAGAATCAACCACCCCATCGCACTTTCACGTCTCCTCGTGGGTGCCGTAAATGTCACCTATGGGAAATTCCTAATAAATGTCGCGGCTTCCGATAGCTGCCAGAATAAATATATGATAGATGGCAAATATGCCAAATCCAAATTATCCAGAGTGGTAAGACGGGCAGCAGCATCTAAGGTACGAGGAATCACCGACCCACTTGCCAAGCGTGAAGATTACGGCAAATCCTTCCTGTGCTACTTGGACTGCTTAGATGTAGATAATAATATATTACATGTAGAGTATAATAGATGTAATAGCAGCTGTAAGTAAATGAAGTAGAAATACATAGAAATAGTGTATAGGTTCGATAGTAAATTAAGTGAGTCTCAAAGTGAACTTTAAATTGAAAAAACAAATATAGACCATATAAACAGGCGTTATTTTGGCGTTGTTACTTTGCAGAAATCCATTAATTTATCTTAATAAAAGTCTTTTCTTTTTAAAAGTATACTAATAGTACTAACCAATCACACCTATTTATTATACATGAACGAAGGCCTCGACAACATCTTGTTCGTTATGTAGATGTTTTGTGGGTAATAAATTTCCAAATATCTCATTTTCATAGTTTATTATTTAATAACCAAAAGTTACTACTTATGGTATCAAATAATACCTAAACAAAGTCAAAGTAATGTCCTACGTTCTGTACGTCATTACTTTTCAATTAAACAAATTTATTGCAAAATTGAAAATAAACTCGATGAAAGAATCGTAATTTATTTATTTTCTTTCATCGAGTTCAATATTCTCAAATAAATCAGATCAGAAGAAATGAATCAGAACCAGAGAGAAATAGATGTATGGGCTAAAGTTTAACCATAATCTCAAACTGTTAAAAACACATCAAAAAGGTTGGAATTCCCCTCGGCATTTATTTTGATTAAAATTTAAAGTAAAAACCCGAGCAACGGTGTTCGCAATGCATTGAAAAATTAAAAATGCAAATATATTTTCTCTAAATAAACGGTGTTGACATGGCAAGCCTTCATAAAATTTAAATCTGCGAGAATCACAAAATATCACTGCAAAACGAATAAGAAAGGAATTATGTGGTACGAGAACTGGAACAGTTATTCTTATTGGAGACTCTATGTTATTTCTATTCGAATATTATTTAAAAATGTTAAGAGCTGTAATAATTTTTCCATTCTCAAAATAAATATAACTATTTAATTTATAAATATTAAAATTACTTTATTTTCTGTTTACTTCTATAAATATACATTATTGCAGGTAACAGTAATCTAGAATTACGGTTATTGTCGCGTCAGTAAAAACTTTGTTACCTACTTGTTTATGACCTACACAATGGCATTGTTTTGAGCCCTTTATGAATGTCGTATTTATATCTGGAGCCACGGTACTTTATTATGATTTATAATTCTTACTGAATACTACATTATATAAGCAAACAAAAATTAACTAAATAAAATCCTTAGCGATAGTAAGGAGAATCTTTACGGAGAATTAAACGGAATGGATTTTAAACCGAGAAAGTATAAAATTCACAATTTGTTTTTTTTAATGAATAGCTTTAGTAAAAGTATGAACAAAAACATCCAAGTTACTAAGGGTACGGAGAGGTTATCGTACACATATACATTCGAACAAATAGTCTACCTGGACATAAGTTTATCAACTATTAGAGCGTATCTCAACCGTTTATTGATTTTACAAAAATAAAGTATAGAAACTCCGCAACTGTCGTGTAATAAAGCGCAACCGCTCTGGTCAGAGTTCTTATTCCCAATGGCTCAGCTCCATTTCTCCATTACAAAGTGCCCTAACACTTGTCTATCCCCCTGTCACGTTAGGATTAACGAACCTAACAAAAAATAGCCAGTTCCCGGTGAGGTGTTTTATGCACTGTTTAGATAAACTGACTGTATCATTCATTCAAAATCATTCTAAATATATTTGTGAATTTTATAGCAAAAACTGCATGCTCTATGAGACAACACTTCTTTAGTGATTCCCTGGTTAGTAACTATCGACATATCGTATCTCTAATCCGTGGGGATTTTAGTCGGTCCGACACTTAATGTTGATTCCAACATATATGTGTTTGCACCTTTCCCCCACGAGACTCAAAAAAAAAATTTTTGATCTTTATGTTCTATTGTCTTCATGGTAAGAAAGTAGAAAGTTAACTTTAATCCTTACTAACTCGAACAAACATCAGATTTTCTTATGGATTCCAATTCTTTGAGATTTATAGTGGCAGAGGCAAGCAGCGGCATTTGCTGCTGCTCGCATGGGCCGGCTCGGCCGGGTTTGTGCTATGGTCCCGCAGAATACCCGCGTGAAGACGCATATTGTGCTTCTGCCTATCGTTCGATGAGTGAGGTGACCGAAGGCCCTCTCACCCCACCCCTTTTCTATATCAGGTGAACCGCTTGCTCGTTTACCGTCATTGCCATAAAAAAAAGAGCGATGACTTCTAGTTGTTTTTTAATGTTAAGATATAAGTATAGTATTGTATTAATAAAACATGCTGATTTTGTCGGGTCATCTTTGATAGTCATAATAATGACTATCAAATTTACATTGTACGGACACGTATTGAGTCATTAAAAGAAAATATAAGTTAATAACTAATTTGCCCCTATCACTGTCACGACTTAATCTAGTTCAAACACAATGTTTGCTTGAAACTATTAATTAAGCGAAGTGTAACAACTACTTTTAACATAGCCTATGTATAAAAAAATTGTTTGATCATGTATTTACAGAGATTACCCACAATTACCTTTGTAACCGATGAAGATTTCGATTCTTTCGAAAATTATTGATGTACGATAAGTAGATTACAATTAGTACTACTATATTAATAACAATAAGAAATGTTATTTCCCTAGCATCATCAAATTAGCAATTGAGAGAAACACGAGCTTCTCCCCCATTAAATTGCTTAAGCCAAAATCCTATTGAAACATAAAGGCAAACTTTTCCCATTGCTGTCCTATTAACAATTGTTTCACGGTACAGGACTTAGTGAAGTTAATAATTACGCTTCAATTTGTGGCTTTTTACAATTTTCTTAATTTAAACATAAAATAAATTGCAGCAAAATGAGATATTTATTTATTTCGTGCAGTATTTTGATGTAATATTGAAAACTACCAAAAGATATTTTTGTACAAAGTAAAGTAAAGCAAAAGAAAAGGAGCAGTTTGTAAATGTTCCACTGCTGGGTAAAGGCCGCGTATCGATATTGGTGAGGGTTTTAAATCCGGAAAAGGTTCGCCACTCTACTTCAGTGTTTGTTGGCGGATTTCGCAAGTCCTCGAAATGTTTTTTCATTGTTTTCACATGAAGGAATTAAGGCGAGCCCCCTGAACCCTGATCTGCCACGGCTCTTGTGTTCAGAAATTTATTTCATGGTAGCTAGTAGAGAAAGCAGATTCAGAGCGTACCTATCAAAAATTAAACTTATATATTACATTCATAATTACGAAGATATGCAATAAAAATACATTATGTTTTAAATACCCATGATTGTATATCACAACATAAATACATTTCCCTTATATATATTTAGAATATATGCGTTTTGCCTTTTTATAGTTAAAATATTTTTAACTGTGATGGGCAAAACGAAGAGGTTCTGAAACAGTTTTATATTTCTGTCTTGGAATTCGAATCTTTGAAGTGGCATCCGATCAATTGGTTTACTTTTCTTACTACTGACCTTTATTCTGATTATGACACTTTATTTAGATATACCAGATTTATAGGTATAGATAAGTATTTTAAATATTGAAAACCTTTAAAGTGTCGGAGTTATATAAGCTCCTCGACAGAAAGAAAAAACCACAGCAAATTTGCAGCCTCAAAGGAAAAGCACTTCCTTAGATTAGGTCCGGATCGGGAAACAAAAAAAACGTGACAGTATTCAACAGCCTTCCTTAAAAAAATGTAGACGATTTAAACACTTTCTACTGAGTTGGAAAACTTAATGAGATTATAGAGTTTACGCGAGTAGTTTAGTGCACTCTAATAACTGCAGTTTAGAATAAGTTTAATTGTGGATACTAAAGAGAAAGAATAATACGAGATATGATGATATGACTGCTTGGTGGCGTAGCTATGCGCTGGGCTGGGCCGGTGAGGGTCGCTGGTTTGATTTTTTGAACTACAAATAATTGTTCCGGGTCTGGGTGTTAGTCCATGTGCAATGTATGTATGCCGCCGCGACACAGGATAAATTCATACAGCTGGAGGTATAATTTTTTTTAAATGAATAAATTACAAAATGTAGAAATACTCCTATACCTACGCTTGACAAGCGGATAGGCGATCGCAGTATCAGACGTCGCGCCTTAGACGGTCTGCTTAATTTGGTATGACAGTTTTCGAGATGGCTATCCCGCCATCTATCGGCAGACATTGCGTTTTTAAAACCTTTTTCCTTAGTCGTATATACCTATAAAGTAACAATAAATATACCTTCCCACTTACTTACAAGCTTATTATTACGTACGTACATACAAACATGCTTATTATTATGTACATACGTACTAACAAGTTTACTATTAAAAATATTGAAATCCTTATCTTTAAATGGTATTTATTTAAGTATAGGAATTTAGAAGAAGTAAGTTCTATTAAGACACTCGCACGCGCGAAACATACACACAGACATACGCGCACGCATCTGTCTTCCTATGATGCTGGATACGCGTGGGCAAAATGCAGAAATAGTTGTGCGATTAAAACTAACACTTATCATCGTTATCTGATAGCACCGCACCGTACCCTTTGGTTGTGATGTTAAAGTTTAAAGACACTATCTTATAAAGCGACTAAGTAAATAAATGAACAGGAAGAAGAACTGTGGAACTTTTTTTATACAAACCACTGTACTGCGGTTACTCATCGGCGAGGCAAGCTTGGCAACGATGACAATACTCCTGAATAGGTAACTAATGTCGATGATCTATTTTCAGCAGATTGGCGATTACAGTAAATAATTCCAAGTTGTCAAAGGCAATGCAACGTAAATAGGTATTGTTTGGCTTTATATTTCAAGTAATTAATTCTACATTAAGACATTTATTACTTTGTGGGAAGTCGATAACTGATAGAGAAAGATTGTATTTGTATAACATGATAGACTCTGAAAGATAAAGTCGGAGTCGTGAGGCTTAACCTCCAACAACCAACATTGAGTAGATTATTTTCATGACCGTTTTATTAACCGAAATTAAACGCAAATACAGCAAAGGCCAAGTTACTTTCAATTTAATAATTAAAATATGTTTACTACATTTTTTTATTAAAATAAATTCGACAAAAAAAACAGAACCCAAGAACAGTGTACATTCACGCATTGTATAGGTAGGAATTTTTATTTTTATTTCTCTACATATCTATATTTAGATAGTATAAATGAATATGATTGTTGCCGTGTTTTATCGACGTAAGACGTTTTATCTCACGGAGAGGTGAGAGGAAGACGTAGGTCCTTTTGGCTACGTTGAGTCCGCAATCTCCGCTTACCTCCACGGGCATTATCACCTCCAAATTATAAAATGAAATAGAAACATGTAAAATTTCACTGTACAATAGAGGTTTAGAATTCGTTTTCAAAATTCTAAACAACTTAATACAATAATGTTTCTTTCATTCGTTTAGTAACGCAACGTAAGATTGTTGGGCACCAATGTCTTTATATGTCAAAAGGTCCATCTACTTCAAGTTACCTAGTTGACATTGGACCTTCACAAATGGTACACTGACACACATAAATAACGTTATATGACACACTTTTTTAATTATGGAAAGCAAAACAGAGACAGGCAGAGAAGAGAAGGAGAGCTAATTAGCAAAGTTTTAAAATTTACTATTTACTGCGACTTAACATTTTTTCTCTTTTTTATAAAGTCTACGTGAATAAAGTGTTTTGGGTGAATAAAGATTATAAAGTATCTGAAATGAACAAATTTTCTAGTTCACTAAGTGAATTCCTAAGAAATAATGTATAATTATGGGATATTTGATACTGTCTATAAGATATGGAATACATTCTATTATGAATGTGTCAAGGTACTTAAAATATAATAATATCTGTAAAAATGTCATACATAACGAGTCTCAGAATTGTCGTACGAGTTTCATACGTTTTCGCGGTATCTAAAGATTTATTTCGATTCCCATTAAATATAAAATATAGTACTAACCTACTTACAATCTAAATAAGCACTCATCCTTGTCATCCATTGGGTTAGTCAGACACGCAACGACTAATCAAAGCTTGTGGCTTTCGCAACTCACTAGAACATCGATTGCGAAGGGTGGTGAGTCTCTTTGCTGGATTTGCTCCCGCTATGAGATTTTTAAGGCTTAGTCGCTTCTTACGACACCCACGGGAACAAAGAGGATGGCAGATGCTTATTCGCCGCTACCATTCGTCAATCTAAGTTTTTAAATTACTAAGCTATTTAGTTAAGTAATAGTTATTGTCATTTATATTTGTGTATCACAAAATAAAGCGTACATTTTTATATTATATAAACACAATAACTAATAAAATACCATCTGTATACGAAATCGTACAATAAAAAATTGTTAAGAATAAATTTTAAGTACAGCTTTCACATCTGCTTTGCAATAAGAACGTGAGAAGACGAGCACGGTTCAGGTATAATATTACTTATGTAACGTCTGCCAACTGGCTGTGGAGCGAAGCAAACTACTAATACATCAATACACGTTTCATAAAAGGGAAGACGTTGTGCTGTGCAGTGGGATGTATAAAAGCCAATATTGTTACGAACATTTCGTAAGCATTTGAAGAATCATATGGTATATTATTATTCAAATTGTAAGAAATTATCGTGTTTATGTTATAATGACAATATAGGTAAAAAATGAAGAAGGTCTACACAACTACCATCGATTTTTTATGCGATTTATGTACGGTAATATGTACTTCATGTTTCTTGTATTGGCAACGGTGTAATGCTTATATAGTTGCCTCCGATGAAACACTTCATATTAACGTTATTACTATAATATATAAAAGTTAAATATCGCTCACACAGATAGCATAGATAAAAAATAAAGACTAAAAAGCAGGTTCTTAGCGTAACGCAGATCGTGGTTTCGGTTTCGCAAATGAAATAGCTTCTTAGCTACTCCGAAAACTGTGCTGATAGACGACAACGCCCTATGAATTTGAAATATTATAATTTCTTGTAACCCGCCATTACAACGTTGAAATGGGAAGTACTGTTTCGTTACAAATTATATAAAAAGCTTGTTGGCAATTATCACTGTTTTATTAAAATGTCAAAAACAGTATTTTTTTTTTCTTTAACGGCTTGTAACCCAGTATACTTGATTTCTCTTGTCGCGGGCATTTGCTGCTGCAACCCGCTCCTCGCACCTCTGACGTAGCGACTAATCACCGGTCTGGATAATTTAGTTTTGGCATATTTGAGATAAAGAGTGTATATATATTCTGCCATCTTAATGACGCCACGCCGCCGCCACAAGACCACATATAATGTGAGACACTAAAGTCTATCTATAGATAGCATAGAGCACACCAGAGAATACCTTAGTCGATTTTACTATTTGATGTTGCCACCACATAGGAATGTAATACACACTTTATTTTTTTAGCACTACATACATTAGCCAATACTCATCCTCGTCACCCCGGCAAGTGGGTTGGTGAGCGCAGTGCTAGTACTCTCGCTAGTGAAGGATCACTCCTACAGACTAGTGACGAGTACCAGGAGGTCCTCGTCACTAGTCTGTAGGATTTGAGTTCGACAATCGAAATTCCGCCATCGTTCGGTCGCCAGAGTCTCATTTGTTACCCAAATCCCACAGACAAGTGATTTAATAATACTGGAAAGATTTGTGCATAATACAATAATCTGGTCACGTTAAACAATTTTGTAGGTGCTTGAGTTCCAAGAAGAATTAATAAAATTAATATTCCTTGAATACAAAATACTTCTCCTTTGTCTTCTAGCGTATTGCAAGCGAATCAGGAACTTAAATTTAATTTCAAAATACTACACAATCCTACGAAATAGCCTGCTTAACTTATTACAGAACAGCTGCCATAAATAGAACCGGTAATTTAAATTAAAGTTATTACTACGATTCTCGGGTTAAATTTATGATAAAGAAACGCTATTGTACTTATAGACAACTTGTGCACTCAGCAAATATTTTAAGTGTACATATTTTGTTCGTTAGTCATATGGTGGTGGGATAAGAAAATTTGCAACCCCATCTCATCCCGTGGGTGTCGTATGAAACGACTTATGGTAATGCCGGGAATATTCCGTGAGTTCCGCCGGAATAACCATCTCGAAAATGTCCAACACAAAAATACATGGACCAGGGTTTTGTTACTCCGATTGCCAATGCGCCTGCCCAGAGTGGTGATTATGGCAAATCATATGCATGAGTGGACTGTTATCACGCCTTCAAAGAAGAAAGAACAAACCATCGCCAATTTTTTGTTTTTCTTCCTGAATCATAGTTTTTGACATGTTCCAGCAACAGAAAATGTATTGCTATGCCTGTCTTTTATTTTATACTTATGCATGATAATGCTCGCCCACATTCGGTTCGAGTGCCTACAGCAACATAAAGTGACTGGACTGGCCCGCTCAGTCCCCGGATTCAAATCCGACTCGTGTGTTCAACACGTGGAAAATGATTCAATGAAAAGCTTTATCCCGAAAATCTGATAACAGATAGTTAACTTTTCATGCATCTTTGGCGAACATGGGATTTTATCCCACAAGGAGATATTGATAACCTCATTTTGAGTACGAAGAATCGTTGCAGATGCGTTATTAATATTCGTGGTAAGGTTGCAGCCTGTAAATGCCTACAGCTGGGCAAAGACCTCCTTTTCAAATAAAAAGTCATACAAAAAAAGCGCCAATAGCCTAATGGGTGCGGACTGCGAAACATGACGTCGCAGAGTCGAGCCCACCATTCGACTATTGTCGTGAACCACTCCCGATACAAGCTCTAATGTTTAGTTGGAGGGTTAATAGGAATATTAGTAATGTTAGTTAAATAGCATTGATAGTATTCTTTCAAAAAAAAAAAAATATCTGCGAAGGTTTTGGAGCCGGGAAGGGTCCCCCACGCTGCTCCAAATGCTTGTTGGCGGATATGACATGTCCTCGAAATAATATTTCTCAAACATGGAGGTTTCCTCACGATGCTTTCCTTCACCGCCAAGCACGTGCTAAATTCAGTATTTAAAATCGCAATTAACAATTTTAGTGGTATCAAAATTGAAGCCAGGTCAAACGCGCTCCATAAAACTAAAGCGGAGCTCGCTTTAGTTTCAGTTTCGTAAGCTACCACGGTTTTACAGATCATTATCTTTTAACGAAAGTAATGTTTCACTTAATTTTATTTCTTTCTTTAATTAAAAAGAAAAGATTTTTGTAGTAAAGACAACTTTTTATTTATATTATAAAAGCAATTATTTGAAAATTCGGCATGATTTTCATTTAACTTTCTGTCAGAGTTTAAAATACTGCGCATTTTATATCAAAATGTTTCAAGAAATTCTTCGTAGTTTCTTTTCAATATACGAATAACTAAGATATTGCTAGATTGTGTTGATGTGTAATATCCGAAGTGTTCGTATATGAATAGATAAAAATATTTAAAACATATTGAGGAGTCATGGTAGCCTAGTGGTCAAGACGCTTGCTTTAATTTCATAGTACACGAGTAACCGGGGTTCGTACCGCAGTGCCGGCACCACTTAAATTGTAAACAGCAAATTTACCACGTGCTCGACGGTAAAGAAAAACATTGTGTGTGAACCAGCAAGTCTGAGAAATAAGTAAAAAAAATCTAGAGCAGCCATTCTCTGTTTCAAAACCATCTAAAATATTGAGAAGGCTTCGCCCAGAAGGGGACATTATGAGGATGATGTTTTACTTTGTAGATAGTAACAAAAATAATTAAAAAAAGTAATTTTTTCTTAAAGTTTTTTTTTGGCGAAATATCAGTATATACACACACAACACATATATATAAATAATATAAATATGCCAACTTTTCAATGATAAATACATGTAGATATGATAAAACATATTACTTTTTAATTCTTTTCGGCGACAAGATTATGAGAACTAGAAACGTACATTATACTGTAGAGTAGAGGAACTTTGAATATTATACATTTAGCCATGTTTTTAAATTAAACCATTGTATATTATATTCTATTTTCAAGATCATCGTCTTAATTACGTCATGTACAGCTAAGATTCAGTATTCGCAAATACAGGCTCTCTCAGGAAGGAAAACAACGGCACTGTAGATTTAGGGACATATGAAATCAGTACTGCTTTTATTACAGTTCTGTCGAAACATAACAGAATATGGATATGAAGGTTAGTCCTTTATCATATTTGCGAAGGCTAACATAATTTTGCTATTATTATTATTGATTTTTGTTCCAATATCACGGTGCGAAATACAAGAGTAATAAATTGTAACAAATGAAATTTTTCTTAAATCTCAGCGGATTGGTGTCACTTTGTTCAAGTTAAAATAGTGCACAGGATAAAAGCTCTCTGCCTGATCATTACCTGAGTTTCAAGCGAGAGATTTATTTTTGCAAACAACGGTTCTGACGTTCATTTAAATCATTTGCTTTTTCGTGTACTTTTTAGAGCAAAAATTACTAGAACTTAAACATTGTAGTAACTCGAAATACTTACGAGTACACTACTTTTCAGCGATATTCAAATGTATTCTTTTACAATTCATTTATCCGTAGTGCTTTGGATGCTGCTCCTGTTGTAAATACTGATTACTATATTCATAACTAAACACACACTGAAGATTATTGGCGATAAGTGAAGACATAACAAAATTATTGGTATTTTGGAGAGAATTTTATTTTTTTTATTTTTTGAAGTTAGAGAGGAAAAACTAGAATTAAATATAAATCTCAACCAGACTAAAGATGTAGCACAGTGCCATCCCATGTTTATCAGAAATAATCCATGAGATAGCGTTAGAAAAAAATATTATAATTATTTGTGCGAAAACGAATTTTCCATTATCTAAATACAATATTACATTCAAATCGTAAGAGCCGATTCAGAGAAACCAATTATATACTGGTGCTGATCGTGGAGTCACTCAAAGTCCTGACTGAAAAACAGTGCTGTGGTACTCCTCAGATTTCAATCACTGAGACGGGATCTTTTTTGACATCGAATAAGTAATGAATCTTTTTTTTTTAAGTACATTGTTTTTTTTATTTTTTGTTATGTGATTTGTGTCTGTTTGAGTGATTTCCAAAAAAAATATGTTTCTATTCTATTCTTCTATATACATATATAAGAATTGCTTGCTTAAAAATATATTTCAATGATTTATCACAAATGTACATATTTTTTGTCAACTATGAACGGATTGTGTATGCGATGTGACGTATTGTGTATTATGAATTGCGGCGTGAATTGTTATTCTATTACGAGTTTACTGCTTAACGTAAGTTATAAATGTTGAAACGATGCAACCATGACATAATATAAGATACATAACAAAGAAAAGTTCTTCCTTGGCGGAGTTGAAATAATCTTGTCTTTTGTCTGCCCCACTAGTAATAGTTAATTGTTTTTTTTTTAGAAAATAGCGTGAAGACGTCTTAAATTTTGTCCAAAGTATACTTATGCTAAACTGTATAAAACCAGCTACTAGGTAAAGGACTCCTCTTATTTTCAGAGAGTTTTTTGATCTGGGAAGAGTCCGCCACTCTGCGCGTGTTGGCGGACTTCTTATTCTCGTTTCTCGAAATATTTAATTTTATTATTTTTCAGAATCATAGTTTTCTATCACCTTTACCGTTGCGAAAAGGTTGTTTATTTATATACAAAGAGAAAAAAGTTTGTATACAGATTGTAGTACTGAATTCTCGAACAACGTTTTCTTTTGCTTACTGCAACGTTTGCTGTCATTAGCATATTAAAATAGAATCTCGCTTCTCACTTGAGACAATTTACACTAATTGCTATCTCATTAGTGATATCAAATATTTAACTTCACACTACGGTTGTATTTTCCGTAATACGTAATTTTGATTCCATAGCTGTGTAGTGTGTGAAATAATATATGGGAAGTAATCATCAAAAACATTTTTGAAAGTCATTATTGTATTTAGGCCCTCTGCTAATCATAGATTAGAACTAAAATTTGCGGAATATATAAATAGTTCCGAAATGTGTAATTATTACAGGTGTAAGGGAGAAAATATCATGTTTTTCTCCGAATGCTAATCTCACCCGCAAGTGGGATCGAACGATGACGGAAAATTCATCTGAATTTGCCGAACTCAAAAACCTAGAGATCAGCGATGGGAAGCGCACCGGCACAGCTCTCATAAGTTCGTTTGGCTAGCGTAGAGAGTTTAGGCATTTAAGAAATTTTATTCAATCTGACTTTTGCTGGCCCTTTCTTAGAGAGGCCTTTGTTCAGCACAGGAATTAAATAGACTGAAAAAGATTAAAATTATTTGTTTTCGGAACTGGAATATGTCTGTTGCGGGTATAGGTACGATGAGGCGAATGGTGCAAATAAACAAGATGAATACTGTACACGAATTATGTGCTTTCGCCCGGTTTGAAATTGCCGTCATAGTCGTGGTAACCAATGGAACGTGTTTATTTGAACGTGAGTTACTTTCGAGAACGTGGTTAATTCCCGCCGCCTGTGCGTCCAATAGCAACGCAAAAGCAGTAGATCAATCGGGTGACTTCTACTACAACCACCGTTTTCGGCGGCCACAAACTTTTTGGATGTCAAATGTAATATGGAAATGGTTAAATCACATGAAGTACTGTGTTCACTTTTCAGTGCATAAACTAGTGTCGAAGAAAGGACTTAATGTGTATATATTTTTAGCATCGTTGGGTTCAATCTATCAGCCCTATAGGGCCTAACCTATCAATTATAATTCAAATTCAGCTATCGAAGGACAAATTCGGAACAAATACTCTCTCAATATTTGAGAGATTCGAACCCTGGTCACTCGTGTACTATTAAATTCAATTAAGGGCCCTGAGTATCCTGTAAGATATATAATAAAATATTTAAAAATTGACTTTGAAAATAAACTAGTTTAGACTGTTCATTTTATATTAAATAGTAAGAAGTCTTTCATATCAGTTTTCATTAAATTCGCTTTAGCCCAAAAACAATAAATAATCTTTCAATATCTAATACGTACCTAAAGTTAGTTACTTTAGCTACTTTACATTGAATTTAATTAATTTTGTTTAATTTATATGAACTCGTAGACTTGCTACCCGAGCCTGTTCTAATTATTTAGTTTTGAGCAGTGTTTTCAAAGAAAACTATTCACAAGAATTCGTAAGATTAATAGAAATTCAAGGATTCACGGCTCAACATAAAATTAGCGCAAATAAAACTGTAATATTCGTTCATTTTACAATCGAGACGAGGTAATTTAGAGGTCAAGGCACACAGGTGCCTGAACCGTGACCTGAAAAAAAACATTATGTGGGCATAATATGAGGCCTGCAAACCCGCACTGGAGCAGCTTGGCAGACTTTTAACGACTACAAAATCATTTCAAATATTGAGAGCAGGTCCAGCCGTGGGACTTTTACAGGCTGCTACTTATTTTATTTTACGAGTGGTACAAACTCAATGCTTATCATATTTTTTTCAAAGTTTTTTAACGTGTCTGTCATAAAGATTTATAGTATCATGTTTTACTGTAACGTTGTCTTTGACTGTAGTGTTTACATAACCTACGGATATTTGTTCCGGGTTTGAGTGGTTGTCTATGCGTAAGACGTGTAACGCATAAAATAATTATTTGGATATTTTATTGAACAAAACTATTAACCTAAATGCTGATTTTGATGTCTTTAGCAAAAATATAAGGCTTTCATAGATACTTCTAATCCTCGTTTAACCTCTATAGAGATGAATTTTGATAAAAAATGCATAGGTTCGAAAAATATATGTATCGAATTTCAAGTCTACCTTATCTGGTTGTTAAAATAAGGGATGAGGAAAGTTTTCACGACATTTTCATAAATGTTTATTTTTTTTATTTGTTACTTATAATGGTTTTATAGATATTAAAAGGAATATACATATATTAATATATATATATAATATATTAATATATATAATAATTATCGAACGACGAAATCAATTTGATGAAACAAAAAAATATGTGTAAAATTTTTAAATATTTTTTTAATTAAAATAAACATTTATTAAATTGAAAAATTACAAAAACACACTTAGGGACTTTATATAATATGTAGAACACACAGTGGCTGTCATATAATTAAAAACATCTAGTACCGACAATGTACTTGCGATCTACTTCAAATAAAGATAATATATTATACTAATGTACGATTAAAAAAGTATAGCTGAAACTGACCTTTTTATAGGGTCGAGACTAATTCGGTTTAAGAAAGTTTATTCAACAAACGACCCAGCAAACACATGTCCGTTGGTGGCTGGTTTTTGGCAAGCTTTCTTGCTGCTTCTTATAATTTCTAGCAATTTCTAGACGATTCTCATGTGCTAGATTCGCATTTGCTAGAAATTATTGCTTTTCGAAAGATCACCTAATAAAAAAATATTTTCTGACGAAACTTAAATATGTTTGGGAAGTTCTGACGGTGAACATACGTCAATACGTCCAATCGACGAGGATCACCCAATCTACGAGATTTACCAGTTACTAGGATATTTAAACATGACAATGATCTAGCAATATAAAAAAGCGTTAAACCAATTCTTAGAAAGCAATTAGACAATGTTAGTGAGCCGCAAATAAACTGGATTTGAATCCAATTCAGGATGTGTGAAACTGACGTAAATATTCAGATAAATCTACTATTAACATCAATTATTACGCATTTATAGAAAGGTTGTATATCCCTCCGGAAATGTGTGAAATATGTATAAAAACTAATGTCACGTCATTGTAGTACTGTAGGTTTTTTATCATTACCCATAGTTGAACTATGATAGCAGTGGCTAGCCATTAATAATCTATGGATAAAGTATTTGTACTAATTAACCATATTACTTAAGGCTTTATTTTTTTTCTTTTTCCTACAAGTTCTTCACCGTTGTATATTGTCATGTTTCCTTTCTATCTATAAAACATATCCTTTGTTCTACTATGGGGTGAATACGTTACAGATATATAGGTAAAATATATGTATACATATGTTACTATCTTCTATTATACCTTAAGAGTCTGTATATAATCCACTGCAGGTCATGTGCCTCTGCTATAAGGAAGATCGCTATGCTCGGCATCCCGATTGGCCATTGCAGTACGAGACGCCTCGCACCTTAGACGCTGCTGCCCATCATCGCTCTGCTTAACTTTGGTCTAGTATTTTCGAGAGGGTTATCACGCCATCTGTCGGTAGCTATTGACATTTTCCCTTAGTCGCCTCTTACGACAGCCTCGGGAAGAAAGAGGGTGGCAGATTCTTACGCCGATACCACACATTAAACATTAACTATCAAGTTCATTTATATTAAATATTAATGTTTCTAATTTTGTAACCACCATTCATGCATATATATATAAATTTAGTTTTCTACTTAGAGTTTTAATGTTTAATATATTTTGATTAATTCTACTTGTTTTTACCTCGTTTAAAATGTTCACTAACTAGAGTCATATTTACCTAAACAACTCTGATAAGTATATTATCGATATTATTCAAATTAAGCACAATACATGTTTGCCATTATCAAACGCAAATTGATTTCATTCAAGTGTGTATAAAGACAATGAGTTCATGGAACCTTCGGACAACAATGCATGAGTAAACACGAACATAACTAGAATTGTAAAGTAATTTAATTTAAATTAGATGAAGTATTAATATAGTTAAAGTATTACTTATCTGCTGAACACAATAACTTCTAAAAATTTAAAGTGATTGTATTTAGTATTACTAGTAGATAGGTAAGTTATAAAGATAATGGTAATGCTGTGTAATATCGATTGAAAGCTTTAATTGTCATGGGGAAGTCCTACAATATATACTCGTAGATATACAATCGTAGAGAGCTCCTTTACGAAGGTGACGTAGAAATTATGTCTGATTCCTATAGGTAAACCCTCAGAGTATTCTTGTTTTCTATATGTTATTCATTCACACTGTGGGTACGCTTTCTTATGCTATCACAGCCCCAACAGCATTCAAATTTTATGTGCTCCCACTCAATGCGCATATAGATATAATGAAGGAGTTGGCAGCAGGATAAAATGCATCATGTGCAAATCTTATAGCTGGGAAAAGCCTATACTCAGTAATGAAATATTAGATTGCTAATGAAAAATAAGATTAGTGTGCATCCCTGTCAGCTTGTAGATTTTCCTGGCTTCTGGTCATTCACGAAACAAATATTTGTGTAACCTAATTTATAACATAAGAGTGAAAGAGAATGGAAATTGATTATGGTAAATTCCGCATTACTATTATTGACGGCTCGGTGGCGTAGTGGCTAAGCGTTTAGCTGCGGCGCTGTGGGTCGCGGGTTCGATTCCCGCACGAGACTAGTATTTGTATGGTCTACAAATAATAGTTCCCGGTCTGGGTGTTTGTCCATGTGCAGTTCATGTATGTAAACTGCCTTCGCGACACAGGAGAAATCCCTACAGCGGAAGGTAACGTTTTTTCCAAAAAAAAAAAGATAAATGAAAAAAGATTACACATCGAAAATAATTATATATAATTATGTATGAAGTAAATGGTAACTGAGAGTCGTGGTAGCTAGTGGCCAGGGCGCTCACTTTAGTTTCATAGAGCGCGAGTGATCTGAGTTCGAACCCCAATACCGACACTACTAAAATTTGTGATGAATTGATGGTGATGAATCATTGGTGGTGAAGGAAAACATCGAGAGGAAACTTAAAAAATATTATTTCGAGGATATGTGAAGCCCGCCAACCTGCACTGGAGCAGCGTGGTGGGCCCTTCCCGGCTCCAAATACCCTCTCAGATATTTGTAGTAGATAGTAGTACCTTTGCCCAGCAATAGGTAGTTACAGGCTGCTACTTATAAATGGTAACTGAATAAGTAGTCGTTTATTGAAAATAACTCTCAACTCAAGTAAGCATATTTATGTATGTGATCGTCACATAGGTATAAAGTTAAAAGAATTAATGAGCATACATTCTTAACCAAGTTTTCACTTATGTATCCCGATAATGATTTTCATACTTCAAAGTAGTGAATTAACAAAATGTATGTGAACGTTCGCCTCGTGGTGGCGGCGTAAGAAAATAATTGTCTCTGAAAAGGAGAGTAAAATTATTAAATTAAAATTTCTAGCACACTACCTAAAATAACATGATAATACATTTTGAAGACGTTCCCGCGATTTCGTACGCGTTGAATATAATAGTAAGTAGTACTAAGTAGAAATGTAAATAGTAAAACTCGCTAAGGGGTTTGATTTTGTGTATTGATAATCAAATTATAGTGTACATTATGTGTCGGATAAAGTTTGTAATAATTTTATATTATCGTTTAATTCATTACTCAAAGTCCTGTAGTTGTCATAATTCCTAATATGTCAGACCTATAATACTTATGATGGCCGTATTACCACGGAGGTATATTGGACGTGTTCCATGGTGGAGCCGGGTGAAGGACCTGAGACACCGTTGGGGGCAAGGAGGACTAGTGGTTCTAAGTGCTTGCTTTTCTGACACCTACTGCTTTCGGGTGGCTTATATACAGGGGTCCGTTGCCAAAATAGGATTGGACTTGTAAAAAGGCTGGTTGGATAATTCCGGTCAACGAGGATCTTGCTATCTTGCTTGAGGAAGTTTTGGAAAACTTTAGTATTTCTCATACTAAAGGTTTCCAAAACTTCTTCCAAATGATTAAAAGATTACCTACATTTTTTGCTAGTTTATTACTGTGTTTTCATGCAAAATATATTAATGCTCAACTTCCGTCACACTGGTATTGGTAATGCCATTAAAAACTTCACAAAAAAACAAAACGATTAAAAGTTTATATCATAAACTGCGCAGTTAAATTTTATGGAAGCTTTGTGATCAGTAATGCAATAAAAATACTTTTGCTTTAAATCACAAGTAATATTTTTCGAATTCAGAATTTTAGAATCGAATCATCCCTATGGGTGTTTTCCCTTCGCGTGGTAGTCCCAGTTCCCGGCCGTGAGTGCGATCCAAATAGTGCTAAAGAGCCAGCTCCTAGTACATGGAGTAGTTTTTGAGATAGAAATAAAAAATATATATAATAGAATTGCAAAAATAAGAGACTGTTAACTAATTTCATCACAACTTCATAGACATAAAATTGTGGATATAGCGACTAATAGCAAAAATAAGCTTCTGTGTATCTATATATTTTGTGCAGTTTGAGAATAGTGTTGATGGTTTGACAGCCGGTCTCGTTTTGGTGTAGCATAAAAAGTTGTGTTTTTAGTCAAGTCGTGTTTGGCCCTTTCCGGCTCTTAAACCCTCACAGATATTTGAGAAGGAAGCCTTTGTCCAGCTGTGGGCACATACAGGCTGCTATTTTACTTTAAGTATTTCATCTCTTAAAAGCTTTTAAACCAAATTATGTGCTCTATGGAAATTTTATCCTTATTAAATTTTCATGATAATAAATTTTATTTCCTTTTTGAAGATTAAAATTTTGTAGGTATTGAATACACCTAAATATCACCTTATGACTGTGTCACCTTTTAACATAAAACAGTTTTCGTAGGTAATGAAAAACAAAAACAATTACTGTTATCACAATGAAATATTGTCTATGACACACAGAAATAGTGGTTGCTTTCTATAACTAAATGAATTCTCCACTTTTTTTATTAATATCTATTGAAGAAAAAAAAAATAGCACATGAGAAATTTTGAGCAAATAAAAAAAAAGTTTTCTTTCTTTTAGGTGTTTTTATTTCTGTTCATTTGTAGAAACCCAAAAAAGTTAACTTTTAATTCTCTGTTTCTACTATGGTATTTGATGTGAATTAAGAATTAATATTACAAATACGGACGAAGGACGGTGTACTTCTAAACAGTGTTCTCTTTATTGCCGAAGAGACGCCCTAAATAGAACCGGTAATTTAACTGAAAGTTGTGGCCATGACTCTGCCTGAATTTATGGACACGGATCGCTATTGTTTACCAAACCTAAAGATAATTTAGCAGCTAAGTAAGCAATCGTTAAATGACTGTATAATTTATTTCCGCCTTAAAATAATTAAATAACGGTACATTAATTACCTACATTTCAGAAAGAATACACATTAAAATGGTGAATTAATTTGTTATCTTAATTATCCGCATCAATTGTAATATTTAGTCACTGCTTCATCAACAATCAAATTCATGGAAAAACCTTGTTTTCTTAAGAAAAAAATGTGGTTGTTGATAGCTCGTGCCTTAGACGAAGAGACATAATATTATGTATGTGTACGTGTACTGATTAGAACGAAAGCGTTAACAAAAGTTGACATGCAATGCAGGTATGCCTTCTTGCATTTCGTTGGGCAGGTCATTTTGTCAGCGATGGTGCGGTGTGGTTCCCCACGGGCTACTGATGCTTCTTTCCACAATTAGACTATTCAGAATTTTTACCATATTTCAATGTCAAAATTATTTTCTGCCAACTAAGTGCGCTATGGAAAGGGCTATGCTCGGAGTTTCTCTGCGCGATAGAGTCTGTAATAATAATATTTCATTTAAAAAAAACGTTACCTTCCGCTGTAGGAGTTTCTCCTGTGTCGCAGAGGCAGTTTACATACATGAATTACACATGGACAAACACCCAGACCGGGAACTATTATTTGTAGTCCATACAAATACTAGTCCCGTGCGGGAATCGAACCCGCGACCCACAGTACCGCAGCTAAACGCTTAGCCACTACGCCGCCGAGCCTTCATATATATATTCGCAGCAGAACTAGGGTAACCGACATAGCCGCAAGGATCAGCAAGCTGAAGTGGCCATGAGCCGGCCACATAGCTTGCAGAACTGACAACCGTTGGGGAAAAAGGTTCTCGAGTGGCAGCCACGTACAGCCAAACGCAGTGTGCCCCCCACAAGATGGAGTGACGACCTGCGCAGTGTTGCGAGAAGTCGATCGATGCAGGTGGCTCAGGACCGAGCTTTATAGCAATCTTTGGGGGAGGCCTATGTTCAGCAGTGGACTTGTGATCGGCTGAAATGAAAAAAGAAAGAATGAAGTGTTTAAACGACAGCACTTTTCAGGTGCTGCAAATAGTACAGAGATATGATTTAAATGGAGTTGCTTAAGTTAATACATAGGTACAATTAAATTAATTTTTTTTAACTGATTTTACAGATAATTATACGTTATCTTAATCGGATTATAACATATTACTAAATTGTGTAATAATACTTCTATAATATCGTTGATGATAAAAAATACTAAAATAAAAATTATCAAAGTCAGGGGCGTCCTTCCTATTTGAATAAATTTATTAATCCAATATGTATAAATATTTTCTTGGGTGTTGTATATTTTGAGTGTTGAGTGCTAATATTTTATATTAGGGTTACAAATAATTCGTCTAGTGTAACAATATTTCAGTTTTACTGCGAGAAATTATTATTTATTTTACTTATATATTTTACAGCCATGTAGAATGAACCGCAGTTGAGAATTCTGATCCTAGAAGGTGATAACTAATTATATTTAAAGACCAGACCTTGAGGAATTTATTTATTCTTGAAAATATAAAAGCTGAACAGCCACGACTAAGTCGCCGTTACCGTACGCGCCACGCTTGGCATAACGGGTGCGAGATCGCAGTACCAGATATTTTACACATAAGCATATTTGAGATGAATACTCTCGCCATCTGTCGAAAACCTTGATAATGATCTGATACGAGTATTTACCGAAGGCGACTATTTGGACACTCGGCATGACAAAGTGATAGGGACTTAATATTACAATTAAGCGTCAATAACTAATGATTAGAGTGCCGAATGTAAAACGTTGCAGCTTCGAGCCCGCCATACGACTATGGTCATGTACCACTCCAGATACAAGCTCTTAGGCTTAATAGAAGTGTTTTATGGAAATATTAGTAAGGTTAATAGTATTACTCGTATTCGTTTAAAAAATCTTATACTAAACATGCAGGCAAGTTGTTGGGGTTCGCTAGTAATAGTTCGCTTCTCATAGACAGATTTGTAATATATAAACTAAATGTGAATGTGTTATACATGGTGAACATAGCATTGAAATCTAATAAGAAGTTTAGAAGTCATACGCGGATTTGGATTTTGTTTCATATTATTTAAAGAAATGTCTAAAATTTGCCTGTTTTGAACGTAATTTTTAAATAAAAAATTTGTTCATTCGCTTGCTCTATTTTGTTTACTGTCTATCTATATAATGTTCTATGTGTTGTGACATTGTCGCATAGCTTCTAAACTGAATTATTTTCATTTTATCTAAATTAACTTTTAACATACAAACTATTTATTCTACCTTTAGGTCTAAATAAAAATATTTTGAATAGATCGGTAATACTCGTATATATCGGCACATCAATTACTATCTATGGCACAGGCAAATTTTAGTGGACTCTATCCCGAAGCTTAACAAGGTTGATCCTCACTAGTTACGAGTAGTAATCGTAAGTCGAAAACGAATTTGCACTGTATATCATCTATAGAGAGCATAGATTTCGATTGCAGTATAGAGTGTGTCAAATGTGAAAATGTGTTTCAAAGGGAACCGTCTGCTTCTTAACGACGTTAATCAATTTGAATACCGTTGCTCAGTCGCTATTGCCAATTACTTCAACACAAGGCACATGCCGATTGTCTAATCTAATAACAGTCGACGACAGAAATACATGATGCTGTATGTGAAGGAATTACACACATGGTGCGCTAATCACAGGTGTGGTTATTTCCGAGGATTCATACCGCATCCCACTTCGCTTTACTGTGAACTGGTTATTTTGAATGGTGGTAGATCTTTTAAGTATAATAAAATGATAATGTATATATATTCTATAGATAAACCTCTCATCATAGGGGGGTTTTGCCACAGTTGCCACGCCTGGCGAGCAGGTTGCCAACCGCAGTTTTTTTTTGTCTAATGCAGGAAGATGCTACTGCTACTACCCATCTCCTAATATAAATTTTTCCCTCTGTGGACTTTTACGACACCCACAAGACGAGACGGGATGGCAGATTCTCTTCTACCGCTACCATACGGTAATATCGTACAGATGTTAGACGTTTTACCATTAGTCGCCTTTTACGACACCCATGGTCAGACAGGGTTGGCGCTATTCTTTACTTCCAACAGCCACACGGAAAATGGTTTACATATGGACCACATTATGACTCGGAGCTTACACATTGGTGAAACCAGCCGTAAAGTTATTGCCACTTTGCGTTTTCTTTATCGTCTCAAAATTTCCTACCTTTGAAAATCAAACTCTTCATTCACTTATTCTACCCATTATCGTCAATGCAGATGCATGTTACCCAGATCCACCGCAATATCTTCTTACTAAACTGGAGCACCTCCTCAATAACTGCATAAGATTTATTTTCGGTTTGCATAAATATTTCATTGTCATATGACTACTTTTCCTTCTATCGTTCAACGCTAAAATGGCTTTATATTCACCAAAGGCGTAGCTGCAGAATCTTACCAGTACTTTATTCCATTTTAAACACTGCAAACTCTCCTTCGTATCTTAAGGAATACTTAAATTTTCTTTATTCGAGTCATAACTGAGTGCCACGAACTTTAAACAGCCTGAAGGTTAGTGTTCCTCAACATTGTACTGGTTTCTTTTCTTCTTCTTTTAACGTACTCACTACTCTTCTTTGGACGCTCTCCCCTATGATTTCAATACAGCTCCGAATAAAAACTCTTTTAAAACCCTACTCCGTCGTCACTATCTGAAGGCAAATGCCATCTGAGATTTTTCCTCTCCATATTTAATTTGTTTATGTATCTATTATATGATTATGTATAGTGTATTATGTATGTGATAAGTATGTAAATATGTTATGAGGAGTATATATTTAATATTAATATTTAATTTACATTTATTACTTATTTTAAATTTGCCAACATGTTTTTCTTTCTCACCCAGGGTTGACTGGTAGAGAATACCAAAAGGCATTAAGTCCGCCCATGGTATACCTTATTTTTAGAGTCGCAATAAAGAATAAATAAACAAAAATTTATTTTTAATATAATCGAATCATTATATCACATTCCACCCTTCCCTTCGTATCCTAATATATGTTATTTTACATATTGTGATGTTCTACCATATCTATAAGGTCTATCATGCTACGATGATTTGTGGTTAGGAGATTTGTCTCCAAATAGGGAGACCCGCATGTGATCCATTATGTGGAGGACTAAGTTTTTCGACAATTAAGTACGATTTTTATTGTAAATATGAACACCTATCACGATGTTCCAAACAAGATCAGGAGAAAAGCAACAACTGAAACATTAAAAAAAAGTTAATGAACTCCGATGTAATAAATTACCTGTGTTCGAATCTCCGATGCTGGCACCACTTAAATTGTAATTTTAAGTGCTGAATTTACCACATGCTCAGCGGTATAGGAAAACTTCGTGAGGTAACCAGCATGTCTGAGGAATATCAAAAAATATAACGTAGCCCTACGAATGGGCAACGTAACAAATATACGTAGGGATCAAACTCTCTCCTGATTCGAAGACCAAGCCCCTAATAACTAAGCATAAATTGTAATAATATAAAACACAAAGATTCTACCAATAATTTAATTTAGTTATAAATGTAGGGCCAGATGCAACAAAGTATGAATAGCTTAGAATAGATTTAAACATTTTGGGCGTAATGCCGGTGTTTAAAATGAAAACACGTACAAACACACGTACACGACGGAGTGTTCTAGAATCCGATATTGCAGTAAGAATCGCCCAATAGTAATTGGTATGAGATCAGTGTATGTCAATTTATATTGATATTTTATTCCTAATTGTAATGCTAATTGGATTGTTTATTTTAAACAATATGAATCTAGGTTCTATTATCATTTATTCATTTATAAACGAGAAATGTTTTACTTTTCCAAGTTAATTCTCCTAATTTTTGCATTTCGAAATTAAAGTGGGCCTCCGGTTACCTCACTCTCCGAACGAAACGCTGAAGCACAAGATACCTCTACTTCACACCGGTTATCTGTTGTACTACCCCGGTCGAGCCGTCCCATTCGAGCAGCAGCAAATCCGCTACATGGTAACACCCACGGGGAGAGATTTTTACTCCGATACCAAACCATATAGCACTTACTGATATAGACACTAATAATTTATATAGAGTCATCATCATCATCGATCGATATAAATTTCATTAAAGGAATTCATTCCCCGAACGCTGGTTCGGTACCACTAACATTGTTATTTGTAATTAAGTTTTGAATATACCACGTACTTGACTGTGAACTAAAATATCTTAGAAACCAGCATATCTTAAATATAATAAAAAAAATATTTTGGGAATACGATGTGAAGCCTGCCAAATCGCACAGGCTTCTGGCGTGGCGGATTCTTCCTGGCTTCAAACTCTTCTCAAAAATGAGAGGAATTCTTTCCTCTGTAAAGAGACATTTATAGGCTTTGCTTACTTCTTAAAGATATGTTTATTACATAAAATCCGATACCTACCTTTGCCAAGTAATATTATTTAATTAATAAAAAAGTTATTTCTCTAGTAATAAATATAAATTAATTTTAATTATCTAATTTTTTTTTCAATCATATAATTTTCGGATGTTATTTCAGGTTTTAACGTTTGAATTAACTTTTAGGAAATCATGATTGATATTAAAGTAGGTCGCAGAGCCAATTGAAGCAAATAATGCGGTGCAAGCCGATTTATCAATCGACAAACATAAACTGTTTGAACCAATAACTGAAATACGACATCGAATATCTGTATAGATATTATTATATTAGGTGTAGTTTGTATTACAGAATAACCCTCAACGTGTCACTACAAAATCATTTACATTATTGCAAGACGTCATGAGATAACAAGATTTACAATACATAATGTTTGCTTACAATTTTTTTCGTTTGGTTTTAAGTTTAGCTAACTAACTTGTGATAGCGGTGTAAGAATTTGCCACCCCCTCGGTGGCAGATCTCAATTAATCTCAATTAACAAAAGTGGCGACGTAACGTAAGACATGTTCTATCTATATAGACAAAAAGTGAGTTGCGGAAGCCAGTGTGACGCCGGTGAAGTTGTGCCATATTGATATTCGTGATAGGCAGAACCTAGCCCTATGAGTGAACGGCGTGAAACTCCTTTACTATCATCTTTCTGATGTCGGCAAGAAAAGACTACAGAAAAAGGACAGTTCAACTTTTGCCAAAAATAAATAATAAATAAATAATATAAACAAGAAATTGAGACTTTTAAAATAACCTTTTAAAACAATATACTTTAATTCTATTTTATACAGAAATTCATGAAATTCAAAGGGCTTGTTTACATTTATTTCACGTCGAATAAAGCTATGGAATAAATTCCTCATTAAATACTACCTGTAAACAAATTATAGTCTAGACATTTACGTTGTTGAGAAATGATTTTATGTCTAGACAGAAAACAACTATGGAAGAAACAAATTCTTTTGAAGTGGTTATATGAAAAGCTTATCAATTTGCAATATTTATAAATGGTCTCCAAATATCGAACGTGGCAGAGCCAAGCGGCGGCTTTGCTGCTGCTCGGTACCACGGTCTCGCAGAATACCGATGTGAGGTAGAGGTAACTTGTGCTTCTGCGTTTCGTTCAGTGAATGAGGTAACCGGAGGCCCACTTCCCCTCCTCATTCCCCCTTCATCCTCCCTCCCATCTCCCAAATACCTTTAAAGGCCGGCAACGCATCTGCAGCACCTCTGGTGTTACAGATGTACGTGGGCGACGGTAATCACTTACCATTAGCGCCAAACGAGCAAACGTTCACCGATTGTTCGTTTGCCGCCATCCCCATAAAAAAAATATAATTAAAGGCCAACAACATACCTGCAGGTCCCCTGGTGTTGCAGATGTACGTGGGCGTCGGTAATCACTTACCGCTTGCTTGTTTGCTCCATTTCTCATAAAAAAAGTTATTACCTAACGAATAAAGGGTTCTCTGTTACACAACTATAAAAGCTTAGTTAAGTAGACTAAATAAATGTTCGTTTTACATTTACATCGAAGTAACTAAGTATGATTCAACTAAATTAAGTGAATTTCAGACAGAAACCTGGAATATTGTTTAGAATGACACCATTCCATATTACCAAATGACAAATAATATGAAACGTACATGTATTATTGACGCCTTGTTCCCAACGGGGTAGGGAGAGACAATCTTCTTCCACTTGCTACGGTCCATTAATCTTCACATGCATGCTCGTTGGTTTAGAGTACTCTTGACCTGGACTTTTTTCAGAACGTCTCCGATTTGATCGTGAAATGTTCGCCTAGGAGACCTAGACTCTATAATTTACAATCGCCTCATATATATTCGTTTCGTCAACCTACTTTCATTCATCCTCTCCACATGCCCAAACCAGCTCAGCATCTCTTTCTCAATTCGTGTCACTACATCGTCTTTCAAGCCACAATGCTCTCTGACCATATTATTTCGCACCCTGTCCGTTATCTTCACATCAATTATACTTCTTAACGCTCTTCTAACAAGTATCCGTGAATAAATTTAACAGCCATGGGGATGCTACATATCCCTGTCTAACACCTTTATGGATATCAAACCAGTCCGCGTACGCCCCGTTTATTCTGATACAAGCTCTGGAAACTTTACATCCGCAATGGTCGAGGACATTATCCTATGATTAGCTTTTCTCGCAAACCAATTCAGCCATGCCTTCTTCTTTTCACTTACAACTTTCTGTACTTCTTCATCCACCCAAACCTTCTTATGTCTTCTACCTTTCCTCCTTTTAGAAACACCACATACATCAATTGCAACATTTACCAATCCATCTTTAAATGTCTTCCAAAACTCTTCTATCTACCTCATCTAAATCAGTAAATCGCTCTTTCAACCGTTTTTCATATTCACATTTCACTCAATCCTCTTGATATTTCTCTACTGTACGTACATGGTAAAGTTATTTTGTATCCACAAGTACTACTAGTAAATGTAAATATACCAGTACTACTATATACTATTTTTTTTCGAAATATATAGCTTCGAGTCGTCGAAAAAGAAAACTGAACTAAAAAATAATGTATCAAGTCGAAATGCGAAATATATCAGGATATATTTCGCAACGCTGGTCGAATGCCTCCTTTCAATGTTGGAGTGGATTTTACAGTCAGCAAAAGTCTGCTACGCTGCACGTTTCAGTGCGAGTTGGCGGACCTTGTATGATCTCAAAAAGCATATGAAATTATTCTTCAGACATACAAAACTTAATGATGTATTTCTTTACCGCCATATACTTAACGAATGTTAATTCAGAACTTAAACTTTAGTGAACAACTCCTGTGGTTCTGGCACGGGGGATTGAATCCAGGTCAATTGTGTACTATGAAATTAGAGCGATCGTCCTGATCACGAAGTCACTGCAGCTTAGCTTATAATGTTGATTAAGGGCTATTTTCTAATACTGTATTTTTAAAATAATTAAGTTTTTTTTGTGTTATTTAAAAAGTTTTACGGTATAGAAAATATGAATGAAAGTTCGCAATAATTATATTTAATTTGTAGTACACAACATCATAAATTAAAAAGCAGCTTTTAACAAATGTCAGTTATAATAGGACAAACCTAAAATATCTTGGGATATAATCGCAAACCTGTTCAGTTGAGCAAATTCATTACTTTTAAAAAAACTATATTATGTACAGAGAGACCTGTTAGAGTTTTATAATGTGTATGGATTCATTCTCAGAAACGATTAATAAAATACTCGATCTATCAGGGATTGATTATTAACTAAATTAATACAAGACACGGCAACATTATAAAAAGAGAATACGCCTTGACCCTAATAAGAATGATTAACGACTTTGGTTCGAACAGACATTGAGTAACGGTCTCACTACTGATTGGTGCAGCACTAATTAATGCGAAACGTTTTCTTTGCACCAATTACCGACCTTCGTGCTTTCACAGATCTTTCTTTTTCAAGATGTAAAATTTTAATCTAATATGTAACGTTCTAGTGTTTTGATATGCTTTCTTAACTGGCTTTTTTTTTCATAGGATAGCGGCTCACATGATGATAAGTAATTACAGTCGCCCACGTACATCTGCAATACCAGAGGTGCTCCAGGTGCGTTGCGGGCCTTTAAGGATGATGAAGAGGGAGATGGGAGGGAGGATGAGGAGGATGATGGGAGGAAGGATGAGGAGGGAGATGGGGAGGGGGATTGGGCCTCCGATTACCTCACTCACCGAACGAAAAGCAGAAGCACAAGATGACTCTACTTGTCGTCGGTATTCTGTGGGGCCGTGGTACTAACCCGGTCGAGCCGATTCATTCGAGCAGCAGTAAAAGCCGCCGCTTGACTCTACCTCGTACGAAAGAATACATATACCATGCAATAATTTAATTCTCCACGTGCTATAACTTTGATAATATTCAACTGTTATAAGTCATATTAGGATTTTGACATTAGAAGGGTAAAAGAATTTGATAATTTCGTAAGTATGAAAAGTATAAAATTGTCTAAATATAATTGATTTAAAAATTTATGTAACTGAACCAGAATCATTGGCATGCATTTGTATAAATAAAATAAAAATAAGTTTAACCAATGCTAGGTTAGATATTGGGATATTGGTTTTCCGTCGAGTCAACCCACTTTTCACCCGAGTCTTCTGATTCGGAAGCAGATCCCCTAACCACTAGGCCATGTATTTGTAGTTAAGTAGAAAGTAATAAAAAGTGCAATAGCATTTACTTTTAGGAGGCTTATAAAGTGAACTAAAGTTCCTCGGTGGCTTATTTTAATCGAAGCGCTCTTTAAGATGATATAGAACGTACTTGCTCCACAGCTATTTAAACGGTGATTCTCACCACCATCCCAGCTACTCAAGCCCTTAACAAGGCTGGAAATTTGACAGAACTAAATTATTCAGACGTGCCGTCACGAGTAACAAAGGAATGCTTCGGTGGTTAAAACACTAAGAAAGAATAAACTAGGAAATTCAGGCAAAGTAAATTTATACTGCAGTAGTGAGTGGTAGAGTCGATAAGGACGCCATTGATGGAAATTGATCCACCAAATTAGCGATATATTGAACATGGGCCGGGATATAGCGGGGATATACCGGGATAGCACGTATGCGTAGATGTATGGATATAAAAGAGCCGTGAAAGGGGTGTCAGGATTGTGCCAAATGAAAGCCTGTAGTCTTAGTCTTCCCCTCTGGGTGACAGCCTCACGCCTGCTCATATATTATATTTATATATGTATGTCATTTAATACGAAACATATATGTAAATTTATGATCATGATCTAAAGAAATATAATAGTAAATACTTTTTAAGAGCATCAGCTACGTTGTGCCTAATATAAAAAAAAATATGAAATAAACTGCTGCTGTGTAATGAAGTTTAAATTTTCATGGAAATGTTTGATAAATTGACCAATTTTCGTTTCAATGAAAATAAGTAACTTGAAGTTAATTAAACTTATGAAGGAAACAAAATGATAAATTACAACATTCAATTCACATTCGTATAAAATTAATATTTCATTCACACGTTTTGTATCATCAGACTAAGAATATAAATAATGCAAATTTATGTAATATGTATGTATTGTTTACATTATCTTTCGAGATTAAAAATGTTACGAGGATTAACAAAGTCCTTTAGAATGTACATTACTACTTTTTCATAAACATTAAAGGTTAACTGTTTACTGTAGCTTTCAGTCCTTGAAAAACTCCTTTTACCAAATCTACATTGCTTTTAAACCAATTTCCAGAGGTATGAGAAACGAATAGCTAATAATTATTGGATAGTTACGAAGAGAAGCGCGACGAACAATATGAAAATATACAGAATAAATGTGATTGTAAAAACAGGTATTTGTTTATGATTTTTTTGACCTGCGTGTATTCATCATGACAACTGGACAAATTTTATGGGTTGGTCAAGCATACGCTTAGGATAGTAATTCAAAAATAGATTACGTTTTGTATCTTTTCACGTTCGATTATACAATTAATTTGTTAGCAATTAATTTCTATAGAGAGTTTTTTTAATTTGTTTTTAAGCATATGGAATACTGCGTTAAATTGACAGAATAAATCGATTTACATACTTGTAACTATCAGAATTTGTTTTTGTGCAGAATATACGAATATTATAGACACGTAAATATTTAAATGTAACTATGCTTATGAATTATTCATGTTATCTAATGATTTTTGTTTATCCTGCGTTTGCTTCATTTAATTTTATACTGTTTTTTTAGGTTAAAAACTACAACTAGTCGTCTGTCGTCGACTTTGTATTTTAAATTAATATTGTGTGTAGTAAAATTTTTTTTTGTCAACATGGAAGTAAATGTAAGTATGTATGTGTATTTATGTGAATTTAAAGATGTCTGTGTATATATGTATTTATTATTTACTAGGGTAGCCGATATTGTACTATTAATACCTTTACCTTAATAGTACAAGAAATCAAATAAGTAATGGTAACTAAAGTTGTTTTAATTGTTTTGTTAACTTACCTTAAGCCTGTAAATAGTCCACTACAGGCCATATGCCTCTCCTATACATAGGTTTGCCATAAACGCCACGCACGTCAAGCGGAATGGCAATCGTAGTACTAAACGCTGCTGCCGGTCTCCGGTCTGCTGAATTTTGGTCAGGTATTTTCACGATTGTTTTCCCGCCATCTGTAGTTATTGTGAAGTTAATGGCTTTTCCCTGTGTCGCCGCTTACGACACCCCTGGGACGAAAGGGGGTGGCAGATTCTAACGCCGCTACCACACGGTAAGTTTTTATAGTATTTATATATACTATTATGCACTTTTTAAAAAATTTGATTGTATGGTGTTGTAATTCAAATAATATTATTTAATCTCCGCTGCGTTTTTGATATTTTAAATTGAGGTCACTTAATGCTTGATATTTACTTTATTTCTTTTGAGAAATATGTATTTTAATGCACCTAAAATAATATTTCTCTGGCAGAGAATGCAAAAAAGCATTAAGTCCATTCTTAGTCATCCTTATTATGTATATTAGTGAAAGCAAACAAGTGTAAATAAATAAATCTTAGATATTTCTATATATATTTTAATATGTCCAACTAAATAACCAAAATTTTGAATGTTGGATATTTAACTGAAATTGATCTTACAACTTTGCATGCTCAAGTTAATGCGATCGAGATTGAAATCAATTTTACTTAAGCATGACTTCGAGCAAACACTTTATGCCTCGAACATTTTAGATTGCGAAAACTTGGTACAAAAGTCGTAAATAATATAGAAATATATTATACTCTCGCTTGTAATCTCTCACGGGGTAGGCAGATGAGAGAGTGCACGGTTCCAAAAGTTACAGCGTTTTATTCATTAATATTTGGATCACCCACTGTCTTTTTTAGAAATAAATAGTTGTATAGTAAAATAGCAGCCTGTAAATGCTTACTGCACTGGAGTGCCCAGGCAATAGTATTTCATATGGGGTCGGGGCCTTATGAAGTTGCTATCGGTAGATTGGCATGACATACTGTCCTGCTTTGCTGAGCACAAAAAGCCCTTTGGAGGCTAATTGAGCCTTTCCTTCCAGGTAACCACGGAACTGAACGTCTCCCGATATGAAGATTCCGATACTGCCTGAGGTGACAAGGGGAAAATTCTCAAAAACAGACATTATATTGAGGCTTGTCGGCAAACAAAATACATGTTCAAATCAAGTAGAAAATAAGTATAATAACACAACATGTTTTGGTACCTGTTTCCAACCACTAAAAATTTGAGACTGGTTTTCTACAAGTTTTCTATGTTTATTCTATATATATATATGTTTCATAACTTATATTTAGATCTAAACAATAAACAAAATCAAAATACATCTCGTAGAATTAATGTTTTGTGCCTTCTACGAATTCTATAGAATATATATAGTAGTAATTTTTTGGTTATAGACTTCGTCCGTCGTAGCCGGTCGTAGTAGACGCAGTAGACGGTCGTAGCGGCCGTAGTAGCCAGTTTTAGTATCCGTACTAGCTGGCCGTAGTATTTGGTCGTCGTAGCCGATCGTAGTAGACGCAGTAGACGGTCGTAGCGGCCGTAGTAGCCAGTTTTAGTATCCGTACTAGCTGGCCGTAGTATTTGGTCGTCGTAGCCGATCGTAGTAGACGCAGTAGACGGTCGTAGCAGCCGTAGTAGCCAGTCTTAGTATCCGTACTAGCTGGCCGTAGTATTTGGTCGTCGTAGCCGGTCGTAGTAGACGTAGTAGACGGTCGTAGCCGCCGTAGTAGCCAGTCTTAGTATCCGTACTAGCTGGCCGTAGTATTTGGTCGTCGTAGCCGATCGTAGTAGACGCAGTAGACGGTCGTAGCAGCCGTAGTAGCCAGTCTTAGTATCCGTACTAGCTGGCCGTAGTATTTGGTCGTCGTAGCCGATCGTAGTAGACGCAGTAGACGGTCGTAGCAGCCGTAGTAGCCAGTCTTAGTATCCGTACTGGCTGGCCGTAGTATTTGGTCGTAGTAGCCGTAGTAGTAGCTGGTCGTAGAAGCCGTAGTAGCCGCTCGTAGTAGTTGGGATCTTATTTTACTCTACAAAATCAAATTATTGCCATACAAATATTACATGAACTAAGGAGTATAACAGATAATGGATTAGAAGTCGTAAAAAACTTGCCCTGCATACATCGAGAATGAATTACGGTAAATTAAGAGAAGAAATATAATGTGTGAAGGAACAAATCTTTTTAAAGATTTGCCTACGTAAATACGGGATATTGGGTCAAAGTTGAAAAGAAGTAAAAAAAATATATATTTGATAAAATAACCTAACTGACAACCATAAAGTAAGGATGTACATTAAACTCTTATAAAAACTTTCCTGTTATATTAGACTGTATTGTAATGTTAAATGAAATAACTGTACTATATTGTAAATAGCCCTTCGTCTTAATTTCCATTGTTACTAACTTTCTTATGTTTCAAGTAGGTAGTTAATAAGTTTCTCGCATACTTGAACAGTTTTTGTTCTTGTTGAGGAATAATATGTATAAAATATAATAATAAATTTCACACATTCACACATGTTCTATTTCGGGACTGTATGATACTTTATATAAATATTTTAAATTTATTTTATTCAAAACTGCAACGAGACGTGAAGAATTTATTGTCCATGAGCTATAAACATAAATCTGGTGCAATAAATGAGAATTTAAAGATAACGAAGTTTTCGTTTCTGAAAAGTTATCTTGACAGATTTATGCAATGGCAAGCGCAGCTAGCTTTACTTTCTATTTGCAAGTTTAGGTGCATTTTAAAGCATAGTTACAGTTTCCTGTAATCGGTGAACGGCACATTGAGCAAGTAATCTATTTATCTAGTAAGGTTATTCACGAAAGTAAAAATTTAAGATGTAAGCCATTTATAACAGCGGTTAAACTATAAAGTGGCCGTTTTAATAAAATTAGTGACCACTTCGAGCCCTAGATTCGTGATTATAACTATTTATAATGTTTGGTATTCTATTGTTTGACTTCCAATTGTTTTTACATTCATTGCACGAGTTTAACATGGAGACCTCAAAAATTTGAATATTTTCGAATTACCATATTTTGATATATTTAATTCCGAAAAATACCGCTATTGACCAGAATGGGATTAATATCACAACCAATGGCCAGAAAGGGCTCGTACAAAAACCACAAAACAATTTAAATTTTACATACAATGTTCGGAAGCCCTTGAAATTAAATCTATTTATTACGAAACTACATCAAAATAAAATTATTCCGTACGTATTTATACATATATTATATATAATATTAACGATATACGGATGAAATCGCGGCAATGGCTAGTATATTATATATTACATCATCATTGACAATACTTCAGTTCCTTTTACTGCTAAACAAAGCATTGTCATATTAAATATGAGTTGGATGGCCACTGTTATGACTAATGGAACGCGTAGCAGATGCGGTTAGCAATCCCAAATTAATTATTTGCATAAAAGGATGCCCTTATCAACCCCCTAGATTCTCTTACATCGTCGCAAAAGGGCAAAATTGATTAAATTGCTGTTTATTATTGAAGCCTGTGTGATTTGTAGTAAAGTTTGTACGAAAATTATCAAATCTGACGTCGCGAACACAATTTTATTACAGACAAGAAAACATGTGGCCTTCAAAAGTGTGTGTCGAGTCAGAACGTTTGGGTTTGATTAGCTTTAAGTAAATAACGCTCTCAATTTAGCAAAAAAAGTGTTAATGTGAAACGAACGTAAGTTGAAGTTAAGTCTTAAGTGAAGCGAAGAATTACTATCTGAGCGTATATATATATATATATATATATATATATATTTATATATATATATATATATATATATATATATAGTGAAATTTTATTATAGAGCATTTTATATTTTGTTTTAAGAGTAGGGTACAAGAATGTTAATGTGAATTCAAACATTATGTTATACGGTTAGATATGCTTTATAGTTACGCGTTATAAAAACGTACTATTCTATGATGAAAAAATAGTCCACTGCAGGACATAGGCCTCTCTCATAAGGAGGACTTGTCATAATCATCGCGTTTGGCATGTGGATTGCCGATCGCAGTACTCAGATACCCCGCATCTTAGACGCTGCTGCCTGTCACCGGTCTACTTATGTTAGGTCTGGTTTTTCAATAATCGCCTCTTATGACCCCCACGGTAAGAGATAGAGTTTAATTCATCATAACCCGCAAGCAAAGAAAAATGGAATGTAATATTTAACTTGAAACGAAGAAGGCCACCACTTATCCCTCAACAAGTACATGCTCTACTTATATCACATAAAGACGCTATACCATACTGATCATCAACAACCTCGACACTTGATAAAATACACCGCCAATACTGAATACCAAAATCAAATGATTGTTGACGGACGATACGGATCTGCCTGTTTGTATTCCTTTATTAATCTAAATAAAATTACAACAATGAGTGTACCAGACAAACATTGTAACCTTTTGATTAACATTACTTAGTTTATACGTGCGAATAATACATTTTAATATCCTTTAAGTTGTACAAAATAAAGTCAAAATCCAATGTCTGTGTATTTGCTTGTAACTTCTAAACTTTTGTGTGGATTTAAATGCGGTGTTATCCATCATTCAGAACATTTCATGAGGAAGGTTATATGTTTAACACATTAACATTGACTACAGAATCTATACGTGCAAAGCCGGCAGGGTTAATTATAGTTAAATGCGACTAATTCTTAACTGGGCGCAGTAAGCGAATCCTAACAAAAAAATAAAATATTCACTTTTATAATATCACTTCACTAAATTTTGCGATACGGAAACGGTCGCAGACGACAAGGGAAAAGTTTACGGGAAATTTATGTTGCTTTTGGGAAAACCCACATGCATAATAAAGTTAACAAGATAAGCTCCAGCTGTAATCAATAATTCAAAAGTGGATTATTGCAAAACAAAATATGTAAATAGAGTACCATGATTAAAACCTGTTAAATTAAATTACCTACTTTATTTGATTACAGACACACGTATAAATACAAATTTAACCTTGTAAGTATAATTGGAATCCTAGTTAACTGGCATGTACCTCTTTGAAAGGAAGATAAAATTTCAAAATTATTACTTATTTTCTTGAATGTCGAATTTTTATTATTTTAAAAATACTGACAATATGTAACAAAATACTGTTATCATTACTAATATTTCTGTAAACCAACCCAACAAAGCATAAAGCTTGTATCTGTAGTGGTTCCAAACAATACTTGAATAGGGGCCTTGAACCTGCAGCCGCAGTCCGCACCCTTTAGGCTATTAGCACCTCAAATAAATAAATTTCTCTTTATAATGTCTGCTGCGGAATTGGAGTGAAGTGCTGGTAAATTAAGCTTCTTTTTATTGAACGACTTACTTTCTTCGAAGATGCGGTGTCACTTGGCGTGATCTTTCTGCCGGCAACAAATCGTCTTTTCTTCCTGCCTCATCTGCCGGTTACCTTGCCTTCCGCTTACATCGGAGCTCACCAGTGAACTGCTCGCTAGCTTTTTTTTGTGTCTATTTTGGTGAAAGGTGTAGACACCTACCTGACTATACCTTTCCCCAAAACTGTCACTGAAAGCAGTAACCGGTTGGTTTGACGGGATCAGCAGCTGGACCGACTAAAATCCCCCCACGCACCGCGTCGCAACTACCCGCTGCTGTGTCGCGCCTCGACTCCAGTTAGTGAAGGAATGACTTCCAACAAAAACTGGAGTGGAGTTCGCAGCAGATCAAGGGCCCTTCTTATGAAAGAACGAGACCTACGCTTAGGTTACCGTCAATAATTGTGGAAATGGGTCACATTTTAAAAACGATGTTGAACACGAGTATACCTCGTATAGGCCCTGAATATGTCTCCTTGCATTCGCCGAAGAACAGGGAAAGGACTGATCACGGTGGTGTAGACGAGTATGTGTGAGTATATCCGGGGGGCAAGGCGTCGAATGAACTATTAATTGTAGTTATCGTGACATTTGCTCCGGTGCCCTTTATATGCACTATATTCAATTTGCATGAAGTCCGATGGTCTTTTTAATTTAAAATATTCCAGAATATTCTCAAAAAATAAGTTACTATTCCTACCAGTGTCAAATCAATCGTAAAGCCGTTCGTTAACGAATACTAGCAATTTATTAAATATTATTTTTCTTGACATTCGATGACAAGACGTTATCCGCGACAATAATATTAAATAAAATTCATTTTCATTTGACAGTAAATCTTAATTTAATAACTTTTTCTTTTAAATTTCTAACAGACAACAAATACTCGTAAGTTCAAGATTCAAGCTAATATTTCAGAATAAGAACCTATTCTGGAAATTTTTTCTTCACATATTTTACTTTATTCTACGTAAAAACTTTTTCCAGCTGCGGTTATTACAGTCCGCTAAACTGTTCATGTAAAACTAACAACTTCATCAAAGTTTTTAGTGTAACCACGGTTGCAAGAATACCATTTGTATTATAGTATATAATTATAAATTATAATAAGACAATATTACAATACCTAACATGAAAAACATATGGTATAAAATTAAGGTATTTAAGAAAGCGATACAGGGAATTACCAATCTCCAAATGGTGCAATCCACCGGTATTCAGTGGAAGGTAAAATTCAGTCAGAAACTTAAAACCCGAGGTACTAAAGTATTTGGATTCTACACCGGTGTCCCTCTAAGGCCGTGGCAAAGCTTGGTGTGAAAACGCCAAAATGAGAATGAGTTTCAATCAGCACACAAGGTTTTCAATCCATCACGTTCCATTCCCGGTAGAGCGAAAAGTGATCTAAGGAAGCTAATTAATTTAAAATAATAAAGTCAAGAAAATACTCAGAACTGAACAGATATGGTTTTCAACTGATTAGATGTACGATTCTTAATTCAGGAGGGAAATTCTGTTATTCATACCAGGACTTATGACACGAAAAGGATTCTTCGATGATAAATTTAAAAGTCTATGGAGCGCTGCAACCACTTACCTCCAGGTGGACTGTGTGCTTGTCGGTTCAGTAAGATATTTCGGTGACACTTGGAGGTCTTCTTGTGGATATCTATGGGAAGACTAACACCAGGCTCCAATCATGACGATGATGTTACGTAATTATTGTGACGTGATCACAAGATATCACAAGTTTTCTCAATAATACTGTAAATTTTTCTTGTAGAACTCATGAATAATTGTTGTATTTAAATAGCCCATTAAATAAATGTCGCACATGAGAGTTCTTAAACATCTCTATATAATGTAATATATTCGAAGAGATAAAAGCTTTCTAAATTCTGTAACCACTTCCATTAGCGTTTCTTCTTTACTTCAGATGAATAAATTGTATAAATAATTGAAATACGACAGAATCCAACAATATTGTTTGCTTTTATTTTTTAGTACTCCCGTGTCTCGCAAAAATATTTTTAAATTTTAAACGAGAATGTTCGCCAAAAAAAAGAAGTTATAGTCATTGAACTCTATGAGTATAGTTCGGAGTATTTTTAAACGTTTTTTCGTTTTAGCTATATTCTTAAAACAGAACAAAATTTAACTTGAAGGAATTTTTCCAAATTACAGAAAAAATGGGGCTGTCTCTATACCGCGGAATTCTCTGATATTTTGGGCTATTTTGACGATTATGTCGATTTGTCAATGTTCTCTTCTTAATCTATTCAAAATACATTCAAAATCTGTCTCGTTTTATTTCCCTCTATGCCTATCTCCTTTGGTAACTGGCGAAACTGCTCATACATATATACGTAAACACATCAAGCACATATACATAAATATTAGCATTCATGAAGCGTGATTATAAACAGAATCGGAAGAGAGATATTGACTATGAATCAGTTAATAGTTGTTTCTAATTTTATATTGGCATTTTTTTATATACCTTATACAAAACACATTTCTGAGAAATGATCAGAAATTTCATTATATATTTATATTCAAACAACGCTTCAATCGAACGATGCCTTTATAAAAAGGTTTTAAGAAAGAGATAAAACAAAAATGGTTATCTTGGATTACTGATCTTAGTCAATATTCATAAATATCCTGATAGCATGAGACTTTACGGATAAAGTTGACTACGAGAAGACTCGCTTATACTAAAAAATTAAACACAATGAATTTTAAATGATTATTCGTCGACTTTATTATAGTTTTGTTAAATGGAATATCTTATTGTAACCTGCTATAAAAGTAATGCCTATTAATATCTCACGGCTGCCATAGTGAAAACCTATAACAATATTTGAGAGATCTTTGTAGCTAGTACTTCAAATTTCAATGTCTAAAATTATTGACACTGGCTTTCACTTTTATGTATTACATATATACAATATACAACGGCTTTTTTAAAGTCACTTGGAAATATACCAGAAGATAGATATAAGTTACAGATATGCACTAGGACAGGGATAAGCGAACGTCTGGCTGATTTCATAACGCCAGTAGGTATGCCATCCTATCCTGTCGCAGATACTTTAAGCGGTCTGCTTGTTGCGGGTCTTTGCATTTGCAAGAGAAGTTACATTATTTAATTTGTGATGAACTGATGTAGGTGGAGATAATAATTTTTGGGCAAGATTCTTCTTTACTTTAGTAAAATATTTATTTACTGAATTGATTGCTAAAACAGGATTTTCAAAACATCGAAGTAGTTCATTAGGAGAGAAATGGGCAGTGCCAAAATCACCAAACATTTTAATAAGTTGCCACGAAGCTTATGGATTTTTGTAATGTCTTTACGTTCAAAATCTCGCAATACTTTATTTAATAATTATTTACAAAAATATAATGAAATATATAATATACTGCAACAAATTTTTGGCGCGGAATTAAGTACAGTGACATAGTGACCTACTTTTGCGGAGCACATGGCAATACTGAAAAAACCATAGCGCGCTTGCCTTACGGGGCGCATTGGTGGGCGGGCTAGTTTACGTGAACTGGCCGATTTATATCTTCCCATTGGTTGATAATTTTATTGGCGGCTCGTCATAGTTTGGTTTTAGAAGTACGTTCTCAAAGAACATGACTTTTTTAACCGAAAAAAATGATATAACGATCCATTTAGTAAACGATATACCATTGTTTTTCATTGTTTCCAGAACAATGAAAAAGTCACACATATTGTAAATAACAACTAAGTTATTTTCATAATGTTCTCCTTAATTTATATACATTATTAGTGGGGATGTAAATATACGAAAACAAAAGTAAACAAAATACTATTGTAAAAATAGAAAAGTCACCCAGTATGTTGTAAATTAAAAATAAGTTATCTTTAGTCTTTAGTTTAGTATTTTATAACTATCATACGCAATTTATTATTTTTAAGTATCATAGAGTTACTTATTCTTATATTTTTGGTTTACATTCCCACTGTCGACTGTTGTTACTGAATATAATCATAGTTATTGAAAATTAGCAAAAGTGCAATTACGGAAACAGCTTATATACCTATATATATAATTGATTAATGACACCTTTAATAAAGACCTAAGTCCCATTGCTATAATTATATATACTTGAGTTCGTTGAAACTTAAAACATAAATGATTTAAAATAAAATCTACTTAAACTACCTTATGCCCAAAACGGTCTGACGTCTCGACTTTTTTTTATTAAGTTCACGCAATCTACTTCTCTCGAGAACTTATTTTAAATTAGCCTTCTTTCTAATCCCTCCATCTTCTTAATCAGTTTGTTTCCGCAGCTAGACATAGAACACAGGTTAGGCTTTAAAATACTCTGGCTGGGTGTTGAGGCCATGCTTAAATAATTAAGTAGTCTATGTAAATTTTTGTTGTTGGTTAATTTCTCTAGAAGGTAGGTTTTGTATTAAACATTTTTAACAACAGCCTTTATTCGAAATTTATGAGAAACTGCTCGTTTTACCGTAGCAGCTTTATGAATGCTGTTTTTTCGATATTACTTTCACGAGTGTGACTTAGTTCATTTGCATGGATAGAGTGGTGCTGCAGACGGTAATAACGTGAAAATAGAACACAACACTTTGAGATAAATCGTCTATTTTTAATTCAGAAAATATTTTTAAAGTAAGTAAACATGCACGTAACAGTAGGTTGGAGGAATGGAGGAATGTCGAACTCGTTTCTCCCGATCAGAAGGCAGATCTCCTTATCACACAGCTATCGTTAACGCGATTTCAACTTATGATTTGTTATACAAATATGTGTTAAATGCAATTTAAGCACTCACTCTTGTAGGCATTAAGCACGCAAAAAGGCTAGTTTCATACAACGATAATAATCAATTTAGGCCAAGGTTTCGAGGAGGAAGTTAAGGAAATTACGATGAAACTACAGTCCCCAAATACACAAATAAAGTATAATATTCGCAATTTCGCAGATTTTTCACAATATTTTATCTGTAGATGATGTTAATGATAACTATGCAAAATATTTAAGTATACGTTTCTACGTCTGAAATCGGTTGTGACTGTCTGTGTTAAAATAAATTGTTGGCTTGCCAGGGACTACAGAAAAAACTCTTATAAACGTTATAATTGATATTGCGAAACACGTAGAGGTGTAAATAGATGACATATATTTTCTGCATCGCCTATAAACCATGGAAGTTCAACGATATCCGATAGTTGTGAAACAAAAAACTCAAAAGATAGTTAAAGATTCAATCTAGACTCAAAAGGCAAATCGGTATAAATACAAAGGAGGCTTCAGAGGTATCTCTCAGAGATGTTTTGTCAGTGAACATGTAACACCAGATAATAAGCTTTGGTTAAAATAAGTAAAAATAAGTAAGTAGCCAAAACCTGACATTTATTTTTTTCTGAAAAATCTTAAACTTAAAAATATCTATGCAAGAAATTTCCTCCCAATAATTTCTTTATTTATTGTCACACTGAAAGTATAAAAGAAATCCTTTCAGATATTTTGTGTGTGATAAATGGACACAAATAAATAACACGGAATGAGCAATCTCTTTGGACTAACACAATGTAATCACATTGTTAATTCATCCAACAATAAACTTGATTTAATTTTAAGTGACATGAATGTCCGAAATAGTTCTTTCAAAAGTAAACAAATACTATCTGGCTCTTGAAGTCGATGCATCTCAGCTAATTATTGCGAAGTTGATTAATCCCAAAATTATAATAATAAATTACATAATTTTCGTAGAACCTTACTAGGTTAAATTTCTCTCTAATAATTTTTTAAATCTTCTAACAATGCCTTCAAATAGTATTGAGAACGATAAATTTACTTTACAGCAGAGCGAAGTCTTACATGCCTTACAGTCTTTAGATTCTCACAAAGGAGCTGGCTGGGACAAAACTTCACAGGTTTGCATAAAAAAATGCACAAAAGTCTTTGATGAAGCCAATGACTGAAATTTGTATTATGTCTATCTTTCTGAAACTTAGATTCTTCCCATCACAAAGAAAAAAAATGTTTAATAGAAGCATTAATAGGATCTCAGTTGATTAAATTATAATGAAAAGTCTCTTTATTTTCAATTTGTGATGTGTCCTTTACATAGATATATTAATAGTATTAAGTTTAAAGTGTAAGTAGAATCGGTAGATGAACCAAATACATTATGTAACAGTTCCTGAACCATATAATTCAAACTCTTCTAAGGAAGACATACTCTTACTATGCATAATAGCAGTTTAATCATTATAATAATACATAAATATAATTTTTGGTTTGAATTGGATTCAATCTTGGAAAATACTCGTTTTTCCAATCGAAAATTCGAAACTTCACAGCCAATTTATAGTGATAATATAAATTGTAATATAAATTGGGTGTGAATTTAACATTACTGCTTAGTATTTAAAAATCATCATCATTGTCAGATAAAACTTACTGAATAGTATACGAAATTGTGGATACTATACTTTACTGATGCAGTTAGGAAGAATAGTTTCTTCATTAATTTCCTAAACTTCCTCTTCCAAGCTTCGACCTAGATTCTACGAAGTTCTTGTCTAATTTTGAGTCTCGTCTCTAAACAATACCGTAAGATAATATTGACTCGTTCGGTTTATGTTCACTAGCACAGTTGATTCTACAGCATTGATAATACGGTACTTTATGCGAATATTGATATAAATTACAAGTAAAAACACATTACTTGAGAAAATTAACACACAGTTATGTATAAAAGTATTTTCAAACGAAATTTGTGCCATTTTTTTTGGTCAATAATTTCAGTTCCTTTCTTCATAATTGTATAACAATTAAATCAATGCCATTTTGTAGTATTATTTAATGAATGGGAATAGCACGAGTCGACATGTCTTATTCTTGTAAGTTGATGACATTCACGATGCGATGTTAGAAAAAAGTTAAAATAAAGGTTTGGAAAATAATAATAAGGTAGATAAATAGATGATAGAATAATATATGTATAGCATATACCCAAATGTCATTCACTCACACATTGATACTTATCTCATGAATAACAACCCCAAGGAAATTTTAAATTAGATATAATTGCAGAAGGAGTAACTAGAGATGGATTTTTAAAATTCAGTTTATTAGTGGCTTTAAACTAACCTTGCTCTACGATGAAGAAACCCCTAAACTAAAACACGGATACAGCATATCTGCTAGTTAATTTAAAAATTAGAATGGATCTAAATTTAAAAGCTGTGGTAGCTTAGTTTTCAGGGTGCTTGATTTTATTTCACAGTACGCAAGTGACTTAGGCTTAAATCCCAATACCAGCACCACCAACATAAATCGTATGTCCTAAGCGATGAAGGAAAATAATCGAAAATAAAACGTGTGTGTATTTTTTCGCACGTAAAAAGTTATACTTATTTAGCGTAACAAAATAAAAAAAAAAAATTTATCCTTTGTGCCAGTACTTTTTTTTTGTGATAAAAAGACAAACAATTATAAAGAAGTACAATTGATAACGGTTTAATTAAAAAAAATATAATTATCTTCAAAAGGCTTTTAAAAAATAGATAATTAATTATATAGTGATCATTAAGAAAACATCAAAAGATTAATTTTTGATTTGTCTGTGTCTCCGATTATTGTGTATAGAAGCCGGAGGCCCTCTCCCCCTCCCGTCGTCACATTACTTTCTCCTTCCGTCCCTGTAGGCTCGGAGCCCCTCTCCGTCTCCAAATATCCTCAAAGGCCGGCAGGGCATCTGTAGCTCCTCTGGTGTTGTGGATGTTCGTGGGCGTTGGTGATCACTTACCATCAGGTGAGCCGCACGCACGTTTGCCCCCTTCTTCTTTAAAAAAAAAAACGCCGGCAACGCACCTGTAGCTCCTCTGGTGTTGCAGGTGTACGTGGGCGACAGTAATCACTTACCATCAGATGAGAATTATGATGAATGATGTAATATAATTTATAATTTTATTACAAAATTAACGTAATACTATAATTGATGTTACACTAATATACTACCTTACTTTAGCTAGTGATATCATATTAAAGCTTTTTAAATTTTACTACTAGTTAACCTTAGTTAAATGAGAATAAATTATAAACTTTCCATTGACATCGCACCGTCGCATAATGTCTCATAACTTAGTACGAAAATTCCGAACAACTAATATTGTTCTATAGAAGAAATTTGTGTTTTGAGTTGCTTTAAATTTTATATTGTTCTATTCATATATCGCAGTAGTTATCATTACGATAATCGTAAGTGGTATTTTAGAAAACCAGGATTCAATATTTCTAGAGTATCTCCTTTGTCAGCTCGTATTAGTCCACTGCGTGTCCAGCGAGCTGAGTCTGGGTAACACTTCAAAGTGGCGACTTTTGCTAGTTCCTTTCTTAGAGAGGCCTATATTCATTATATTCACCATATAAGCTATATATGCGTCGTATAAAGTAGGAGTACTATAACAGGAGGTAGGACTTCTTCAATGCCTAGTAGCTGTTGCGGTAGGTTGGGGCAGGCATGGGCCATTTTCGCTGCTAAATTCCGGTTTGAAGGGTATAAAGATCCGGTATACTTTCAGGCTGTGCTGCATACCATCTTAGTCCTCAAAAGTGACTACGAATCTGATGCCTTCTCCGATTGAAGTTGTTTCCAGGTGTCCATGGTCACATAGACTCTTATCATCTGCTGGACTCTGTTAGCTCGTTGTTCACCCCAATATAATAATCAAATATAAATAATTAATGTAGCCCGGGTGAGATTCGTATCTGAAATCGAAAGATTGTAGAAATGATTAGTAACAACTAAACACAGTAAACAGTCATAGTTGTGTATCCTAAGCAGAAGCTATCAGGACCAATATGTATTGACAAAAAAAAATTAAGGTTTATAAGATTAACGTGTTATTTGAAATAAATCTAATTAAATCGGATAACTTAATTAATAAACGCGTTTATATTTAAATTTATAGAGTAATATAAAGACCCTGCCCTGATATATTTTTAATGTTCCAATTTTAAATATTGTATATTATATCGAATTCAGAACGAATTTTATAGCACACTACAGAGAATTTTCAGTTTCACTTCTATTCACAAAGGAACTTTTCCCAGCTGCAGTTATAAGTCTTTTATGAGAAACTGCACAGACTGAAGTAATAACGTTACGAACGCCGTTTTTTGCAATATCAGTTGCTCGAGCACGGCTAATGTTTTCATTCGTAGACAGATTGATGTTTCAAAATTTAGAGTAGAATGTTTTTGCCATTACGACTTATTGAGATAGTTAATATTTGTTGCTTGTGTATATATATTCCGAAAGCGTTTGACCGATCACCATGAAAGTTGGTGCATACGTGTATTTTTTTTTAGGGAGAACGTTTAATGCTATCCAATTTGTTGTAACTCGCCACTAGATGTCGCTGTACTACATAACCTTCTGTACCGTTCAATCGATCGCCATGAAAATTGGTATACATAGGTATGTGAGCACGGAGAATATTTTCACGATATGCACTGAATGTAACGAATGAATGACAATTCTTTGTTCTTTGTCATAAGAAAGATAATTTCGCTTGTCAAATGTCAAATTTTATTATATATATTTTAACAATCTACCACCGTTTCGTAACGAGGCTCCTCAGACGGAGAAGAAACAGGCGAACAAAACTACATAGTCTCTTACTTACACGATTCTGTTGATTATGGATTAATACATCCATAAACTGTTGACATCTTTAAAACTACCAGGCAGATTGCTTTATTTCATTATTTTGGACGTATTATAAAGACCTGTATTTTGTTTCAATTATAATTATCCTCAGTCATATTGAAATGAATAATAATTTGTGATTGATTTAAAGGAAAAATCATCAAAGTGGTATAATTGACCACCTCAATATGTTATTTTTTTATTCATTGTAGGAGCATCGAAGAAAGTATCTCGTTACATTACCTTTGTAAGCGATTTTATTCGCAGTAGCCGAAATTTTACGACTATCAGAGTAACGACATAAGCAGAAATCAAGGGACAGTATTATCGGCCCGAGATTCGTAATGTACTGAATAAATGTCCCTAGAAAAGTATTACATGGACCATGGCTTACTATCACCCCTATAAAATTTACAGGCTAAACGTCACACAATAAATGTAATGCGATTCATTATTGAATATTTTGTAAGTAAATGGTGGATATTAATAGATGTACTCTTGTTCATAAGCCTGTATAAGTCCACTGTCTGAGGGTTTTTCCTTACAAACGAAACTGTAGCGTGTATGTTTCATAAAAATATTTACTGATACTCAAAGCGAAATCTAGTAAGGAGGTTTAGTGATCGCATTGCCAGTATCCTCCCCAGCGCTAGTCTAAAAGATCTAGGTATCGCAAATTCGGACGGATTTTCGGCCATAAATCAGATATGCCTTTTTTGTAAGCAGGGCGAGCTGAGTGCAGGTGAGGTTGAAATTTATGAAGAGTCGGTAAAATATCATAAATGTATTTCCAAATGTTTTTCTTAAATGGTAAATAACATAAGTCTTATGTTTAGTGACCACATGTACAGCATGTTTTTGACTGTTTCTTTTTTTATCATGATATCATCGTTAGTCACCAGTCAGAAAAGCATCGACTAATATCTCGATTCATTATGCTCGTATTGTGATCATACCGCGGCTCAACTTGAAATTATATTATGTTAGCTATTGTGACATTTTGATTTATTTAAAAAAAAATGTTTAGTCGCTTAAGAAACAAAAAAAATATAATACGCTATAACTAAGAAAGTTACATTAGTAACATTTAAAAACATTAAAAGTTATTCAATTTTAAATATCAAAGCATAATTTTTTTTTTAATGAAATGTAAAATAAAATATTACTAATACTTTGATAATAATAAATAAGCAAATATTGAAGATTAAACAAGAAATAAAGCTGTAAAAACATTTGCTTTATGTTATAAGAAAATTTGATGCCAATTAATAAGGAAATTTAGCTCACAAAGAGAAATATGACTTGCAAATTAAATTAAATTTGACTCGTTAACAAAACTCTTCGGAGTGGTAATCAGTTTACGGTTTCCATTTGAAGTTTTGGTAATTTAAAAGGGGATTGAATACATACACTGAGCACTTAAAAAATGTTATTACTCTCTTGACCTTATATTATCACTGTCGTCGGTGATATCATTGCAGAAACACGAACTAAGGTCGAGATTTCATCGTAAGTTATTCACGAAGATATTTTAAAAGCAATAACTCTTGCCGCGACGTGTTCTCTAGTTAATTTCAAACAAGTAAAAGTCTATTATTAACGAAGGCATACTAATTTATCACAGATGGGCACATCAGTACTGAGTCCCTACTTCTTATCCATAACCCTTGATTTTTGCTTCTTAATTATTAGTTATAACCGAAAGCAGTAGAAGATATTCGCATTTGCGTCGTGCTGGTGGTACATGCCGACCCATACATAATCCCAGCGGCCGAGTGCCATTATGTATAGGCGCGGTTTGCCTATATTTCGTTTGAGAAGTACCCACTTGCGGTGACCGCCGCAGTGTAGTGACACTCCACGAGTGCGAAAGGAATCTAACTATTCTATTCAGTCACAATGACATCATTGTTGTTTTAATGATGTTTAATGTTATTTTAATAATTTTAATTTGAAATAAAGTTAATTCTAAAAGCAACCTGTAAATGTTATACCACGAGGATCGATTACGTTAAAAAAAATCTTTGATTAGAATTAAACATTTTAGCCGTGGTAGCCTAGTAGTCAGGACGCTCGCTTTAGTTTCACAGAGCGCGAGTGCCCTGGGTTCGATCCCCGGTGCCGACACCACTAAAATTGTTAATAGCAATTTTAAGTGGTGTATTTACCACGTGCTCAGCGGTGAAGGAAAACATCGCGAGGAAACCTGCATGTCTAAAAATAATAAAAATAATAAAAATATTTTTTCGAGGATATGTGAAGCCCTCCAACCCGCACTGGAGCAGCGTGGCGGGCTCTTCCCAGCTCCTAAACCCTCTCTGATACTCGTATTTGAGAAGGAGGCCTTTGCCCAGCAGTGGGCACTTATAGGCTGCTACTTTACTTTTTTTTAAAGATTTTTCCACCGTTTTATTTTATAAAATTTAACGTTACTGTTTTGTTTTTGTCCATTCTTTGGGCTGTCTGGAGTTTGGGAGTTGATGGGTAATGTCTACTTCTTGTCACATTCGACCACAAGTTTATCTTTCCATATAGAGGAAAAGTTGTAGTAGTATTATCATCGTTTCTCAGTCATACAGAATTCAATGCAATATTTTCCTTCACCGCCGAGCAGATGGTAAATTAGCACCTTAATTTACAATTAACGACTCTCTCTGTATTATCGTAATATTTCGTAGTGCCTAAAATACAAATACCTTCCTATCTATGCTGGTGTGGTTATTGTTGAAGACAACGACATATATTTTACATAAAATTCGAAAACTTTATTGGTAGAAGCCGAATCGAATTCGAATCTCCTGATCAGGAGGCAAGTTCCCCAAAAACTCGGTTATCGTGGCCTATACTTTATTGCAAGCGTGGTAGAGCCAAGCGGCGGCTTTTGCTGCTGCTCGAATGGGCCGGCTCGACCGGGTTGGTACCACGGCCTCGCAGAATACCGGCGTAAAGTAGTGGTATATTGTGTTTCTGCGTTTCGTTCGGTGAGTGAGGTAACCGGAGGCCCACTCGCCCTCCCAATCCCCCTCCTCTTCTTCTCTCCCATCTCCTAAACATCCATATAGGCCGGCTACGCACCTGCAGCACCTATGGTGTTTCAGATGCATGTGGGCGACGGTAATCACTTAAAATCAGGTGAACCGCTGCTCGTTTGCCGCCTTTCTCATAAAAAAAAACTATTTGGAGAAGTCCATCGCCGAGAATTCATGGAATACAGTGTTGTCTTTTCAAGTGGAATATTTTAACGTTTTTATTCGCACTGCAGAGAGTTTCGTACTACTCGTATGTTACATTTGTTTGACAACAGACTGCCCATAAAATACAATCACAATACAATGCAAAATAGTTTACACGGACAAGCTTACGGCAAGAGAAATTTGCATTCACAGCAAACGCATGAACAGAACATTGGCCATGCAAACTTCACAAATTTATGCATACTCGTTACATACATATGAAATGTTGGACTAAGCGCCTAACGATGCGCACTTCGTATTTGATTAATCATTAGCCATACATTAAATCATAGAGTTGTGATGAAAGTATTTATACTTTTTTTTTAGATCTAATTGAATGTTATTAAAAGTGACATTCGCTTTATTTCCGAAATAAAAAAAATCGTGACAGCTATTGGTTTTCATTACTCTTACTTTCAGAATTTAGATAGAATGGCAAAGGAGCATTTGTTTTTGGTCACCGTGAATTTGTATAGCATCAAGGAGTAAAATTAAATGCGAAATACTTATAATTTTGTCGAAAACAAAAATAATTTAAAAGGATCGTGATACTGAAATTAGTATGTTTTGAAATACATCCTGATAGCAAAAAATTATAGATGAGATAACATCTAAAAATACGAAAGGAGGTCCAAAAGTCCACGGAATGACAGGGTTCTAAGGTAAATCAAATAACCCAACAATTTTTTTTCTCTCGTGCTCATCACTTTTTCACTTTTCTAAACGGTCAAAAATATTTTTATTAAATATAGTGAAATTTCTTTGGGCGCGATGTGAGTAAAATTTCTAGGTTAAATTTGAGTGTAACAATTCGGTTTTGCTGCGAGTGTCTTGCATTTTAGTATTGAAGTCTGTAAAAAACCCGTCTACAGAGTTACACGGTTTTTTTTTATCTTGACCCTCAAAATGTATTGAAATAGCCGCCTTGGCTCCATTATTGTTCAAATATCTGGAAACAAATAAAAGACGCTGGGAGCCAAGTCTGGGAAGGTGGGTGAACTAGTGGCTAGAACCCGTATTTATGTAGAGCAACAATTTCAACTTAGGTCTTACAACCGGCCGGCGTGTTGTCATGCAACACGCTTTTGCTATTTTTTACTGTCTTTTTTCATTGATTGTTTTCCTTTCCCATAGAAAAAATATCTTACATCGACATAATGTTCTGAATTAATTGTAACTGCGCGTCCCCTTTTGTCTTCAGAAAAGTACAAGCTAATTATTCCGCGCGCCGTCATCGATTGTCGCTATAGGCGAAGGTGGGGAAACGCAATCATTACTTTCGGATTTGTTGCATTTCTTCTTCTTGCACAATTCTTCTTGTGAACATGCCGGTTAAGGAATTATCCTTATTCGAAAACAAGATGTTAAATGATGAAAAGTGCTCAGTTACACAGTTAACGAATTGAAGCATATGACTGAAATCCAGGGGATTTAGTTCTTGCACTATTTAGCTTTTTTTAAGGATGCTGTTTTAGGCCTTTGTGTAAAATGCCGTGTAGTGATGATCTGTGCACATTTAAACCACTGTTTTGCTTACGAATGGAAAGGTTCGGGTCGTCACGATTGATGAGACTGATTTACACTTTGCACGGATTCGAACCTCCTTTATGACCTTGATCGCAAATATTTTGGTTTTCCAGTGTTTTAAGACTGGAAAACTAATATATGGGTGATAACAATGTTTGAAGAAGGGGAATACTTGGCGCATCACTTAAGTTACGAAAACCACGATGTCTGCGATTCTCCGTCGAATCACCGTTTTTGTAAAATCCTCGCACAAAATCCGCTCCTGAGAAACTATCCATGGGGACCTAGTATTACTCTAAGATAGCGACTAAATGCCTACAAGCCAGGCATTCGATTGACATACTCCCCGCATCTCTAAGATCTGTTTCGTTTACGAAGTAAGATAATCAAATATATATTTTCTTTTAAAACTGTGTATAATCTGTGATTAAAAGTATAAAAAGTAAGTGATAAAAAGTATTGCACTTTTTGGTAGTAATGCATTTAGCATTGCAGCCAGTATTGGAAAGTAATGTTTAAAGAAAAAACAAAAAAAACGATAGTGAACAACAATATATTTATTTAGTTTTTTTGGGGTATTTCTATATTTACTCGTCTGGTTGGGTTGTATAAATAAATACCATAATATAAATAATATTTTGTAAATTATATATATAATACCCATACATAATCCCAGCGGCCGAGTGCCATTATGTATAGGCGCGGTTTGCCTATATTTCGTTTGAGAAGTACCCACTTGCGGTGACCGCCGCAGTGTAGTGACACTCCACGAGTGCGAAAGGAATCTAACTATTCTATTCAGTCACAATGACATCATTGTTGTTTTAATGATGTTTAATGTTATTTTAATAATTTTAATTTGAAATAAAGTTAATTCTAAAAGCAACCTGTAAATGTTATACCACGAGGATCGATTACGTTAAAAAAATCTTTGATTAGAATTAAACATTTTAGCCGTGGTAGCCTAGTAGTCAGGACGCTCGCTTTAGTTTCACAGAGCGCGAGTGCCCTGGGTTCGATCCCCGGTGCCGACACCACTAAAATTGTTAATAGCAATTTTAAGTGGTGTATTTACCACGTGCTCAGCGGTGAAGGAAAACATCGCGAGGAAACCTGCATGTCTAAAAATAATAAAAATAATAAAAATATTTTTTCGAGGATATGTGAAGCCCTCCAACCCGCACTGGAGCAGCGTGGCGGGCTCTTCCCAGCTCCTAAACCCTCTCTGATACTCGTATTTGAGAAGGAGGCCTTTGCCCAGCAGTGGGCACTTATAGGCTGCTACTTTACTTTTTTTTAAAGATTTTTCCACCGTTTTATTTTATAAAATTTAACGTTACTGTTTTGTTTTTGTCCATTCTTTGGGCTGTCTGGAGTTTGGGAGTTGATGGGTAATGTCTACTTCTTGTCACATTCGACCACAAGTTTATCTTTCCATATAGAGGAAAAGTTGTAGTAGTATTATCATCGTTTCTCAGTCATACAGAATTCAATGCAATATTTTCCTTCACCGCCGAGCAGATGGTAAATTAGCACCTTAATTTACAATTAACGACTCTCTCTGTATTATCGTAATATTTCGTAGTGCCTAAAATACAAATACCTTCCTATCTATGCTGGTGTGGTTATTGTTGAAGACAACGACATATATTTTACATAAAATTCGAAAACTTTATTGGTAGAAGCCGAATCGAATTCGAATCTCCTGATCAGGAGGCAAGTTCCCCAAAAACTCGGTTATCGTGGCCTATACTTTATTGCAAGCGTGGTAGAGCCAAGCGGCGGCTTTTGCTGCTGCTCGAATGGGCCGGCTCGACCGGGTTGGTACCACGGCCTCGCAGAATACCGGCGTAAAGTAGTGGTATATTGTGTTTCTGCGTTTCGTTCGGTGAGTGAGGTAACCGGAGGCCCTCGCCCTCCCAATCCCCTCCTCTTCTTCTCTCCCATCTCCTAAACATCCATATAGGCCGGCTACGCACCTGCAGCACCTATGGTGTTTCAGATGCATGTGGGCGACGGTAATCACTTAAAATCAGGTGAACCGCTGCTCGTTTGCCGCCTTTCTCATAAAAAAAAACTATTTGGAGAAGTCCATCGCCGAGAATTCATGGAATACAGTGTTGTCTTTTCAAGTGGAATATTTTAACGTTTTTATTCGCACTGCAGAGAGTTTCGTACTACTCGTATGTTACATTTGTTTGACAACAGACTGCCCATAAAATACAATCACAATACAATGCAAAATAGTTTACACGGACAAGCTTACGGCAAGAGAAATTTGCATTCACAGCAAACGCATGAACAGAACATTGGCCATGCAAACTTCACAAATTTATGCATACTCGTTACATACATATGAAATGTTGGACTAAGCGCCTAACGATGCGCACTTCGTATTTGATTAATCATTAGCCATACATTAAATCATAGAGTTGTGATGAAAGTATTTATACTTTTTTTTTAGATCTAATTGAATGTTATTAAAAGTGACATTCGCTTTATTTCCGAAATAAAAAAAATCGTGACAGCTATTGGTTTTCATTACTCTTACTTTCAGAATTTAGATAGAATGGCAAAGGAGCATTTGTTTTTGGTCACCGTGAATTTGTATAGCATCAAGGAGTAAAATTAAATGCGAAATACTTATAATTTTGTCGAAAACAAAAATAATTTAAAAGGATCGTGATACTGAAATTAGTATGTTTTGAAATACATCCTGATAGCAAAAAATTATAGATGAGATAACATCTAAAAATACGAAAGGAGGTCCAAAAGTCCACGGAATGACAGGGTTCTAAGGTAAATCAAATAACCCAACAATTTTTTTTTCTCTCGTGCTCATCACTTTTTTCACTTTTCTAAACGGTCAAAAATATTTTTATTAAATATAGTGAAATTTCTTTGGGCGCGATGTGAGTAAAATTTCTAGGTTAAATTTGAGTGTAACAATTCGGTTTGCTGCGAGTGTCTTGCATTTTAGTATTGGAAGTCTGTAAAAAACCCGTCTACAGAGTTACACGGTTTTTTTTTATCTTGACCCTCAAAATGTATTGAAATAGCCGCCTTGGCTCCATTATTGTTCAAATATCTGGAAACAAATAAAAGACGCTGGGAGCCAAGTCTGGGAAGGTGGGTGAACTAGTGGCTAGAACCCGTATTTATGTAGAGCAACAATTTCAACTTAGGTCTTACAACCGGCCGGCGTGTTGTCATGCAACACGCTTTTGCTATTTTTTACTGTCTTTTTTCATTGACTGTTCTTTTAGTCTCTCTTATATTGAACGGTTTGCGAGCTTTCTCGGTATCCATTTAGTACTGATTTTTGTCATACCAAGGTTGTGCAGGATCCTCAAAATAGATCCTTTTTCATTTTCAGACTTGACGTGGATCTTATCGTACAATTTTTTGAAAAAAGACAGTCGTTCAGAGCGGGGGTCGTATTCGATCGATTCTTGCCTTTACTTAATAGAGACCATACCACTTGTAAATCATTGTTCTAACAGTGTTAATACTTTGAAATGCTAAATAACAGTGAAAATAATCGGTTCCGAAAAGCGTAATGGTTTATTCGTAGTGCCAGTATGAGATTGTATAACCACGTAACCAGCAGTGCTCTAACGTAGCCATTAGTGGGTGTGCTTGACGGCGAGCTCGACGTCGAAGCAGTCTTGATTTTGACAAGTAAAGTCGAGGCGGGGTCGAGGCGATCGAAAGGTTGACATTTGTGGATTAAATCTTTATCAATTATTAAATATATTGTTTAAGAATTAACTTCTTAAAAATAATTTAGTATAAATGAACCTATGTAATATGTCCGTCACGGTCGGTCACTACACTCATTTAAAGGAACAGCAAAATTTCTCATGACGGCATGGAAGTGGACACTGTGTTGGCTGCCATGTCTTAACGGTTATTTTCTCTCAACTTTACCAGAGAAGTTTGATTACAGACGTACACTTTAGATATAAGAAAAAGTAAATTTATGTCAATTCTCCTGGATATCTATTTGCGAGGGAGAATTTTACTAACTCGTGGTAGAGACGAATTGAAAGTGTGTGGCGTGGCTCCGTGGTATTGAAACCAAGTTCTTTGGTTATGACAAACAAAGTTTTGCAGTTCAAATACCAAGTAGTACATGGTAGAGCCAAGCAGCGGCTTTTGCTGCTGTTCGAATGGGCCGGCTAGACCGGGGTAGTACAACAGTCTGGCAGCATCTTGTGCTTCTGCGTTTCGTTCGGTGAGTGAGGTAACCGAAGATCCACTTCCCAACAGCCCCGCCCCCTTCCTCTCTCTCATCCTTCTCCCCTATCCACAAATATTCCTAAAGGCCTGCAACGTAACTGCAACTCCTCTGGTGTTGCAGATACGTTGCAGGCATATATGTGGCCATCGGTAATCACTAACCATCAGATAAGGCGCTTCCTCGTTCGCCTCCTTTCCCATAGAAAAAATATCTTACATCGACATAATGTTCTGAATTAATTGTAACTGCGCGTCCCCTTTTGTCTTCAGAAAAGTACAAGCTAATTATTCCGCGCGCCGTCATCGATTGTCGCTATAGGCGAAGGTGGGGAAACGCAATCATTACTTTCGGATTTGTTGCATTTCTTCTTCTTGCACAATTCTTCTTGTGAACATGCCGGTTAAGGAATTATCCTTATTCGAAAACAAGATGTTAAATGATGAAAAGTGCTCAGTTACACAGTTAACGAATTGAAGCATATGACTGAAATCCAGGGGATTTAGTTCTTGCACTATTTAGTTTTTTTTAAGGATGCTGTTTTAGGCCTTTGTGTAAAATGCCGTGTAGTGATGATCTGTGCACATTTAAACCACTGTTTTGCTTACGAATGGAAAGGTTCGGGTCGTCACGATTGATGAGACTGATTTACACTCTGCACGGATTCGAACCTCCTTTATGACCTTGATCACAAATATTTTGGTTTTCCAGTGTTTTAAGACTGGAAAACTAATATATGGGTGATAACAATGTTTGAAGAAGGGGAATACTTGGCGCATCACTTAAGTTACGAAAACCACGATGTCTGCGATTCTCCGTCGAATCACCGTTTTTGTAAAATCCTCGCACAAAATCCGCTCCTGAGAAACTATCCATGGGGACCTAGTATTACTCTAAGATCGCGACTAAATGCCTACAAGCCAGGCATTCGATTGACATACTCCCCGCATCTCTAAGATCTGTTTCGTTTACGAAGTAAGATAATCAAATATATATTTTCTTTTAAAACTGTGTATAATCTGTGATTAAAAGTATAAAAAGTAAGTGATAAAAAGTATTGCACTTTTTGGTAGTAATGCATTTAGCATTGCAGCCAGTATTGGAAAGTAATGTTTAAAGAAAAAACAAAAAAAACGATAGTGAACAACAATATATTTATTTAGTTTTTTTGGGGTATTTCTATATTTACTCGTCTGGTTGGGTTGTATAAATAAATACCATAATATAAATAATATTTTGTAAATTATATATATAATAAAATTAAATAGATAGTTAAAACCTAAACAGATGGAAGCCCCCGGCAGGGGAGACCAGACGGCCGAGGGTTAGGGAGATTATTATTAGTTATTTAGTTTATTATTAACATAAGCATATTTAGGATTAGATGTTGAGCAAATAATTCAAAAATTGATATTCTCGTGATATATATAGGTCACGATAGCCGAGTGCGTCTGTCTCCGAATCAGGAGACTCAAGTTCCATCTCTGCCCGAACCTATGAGTTTTTCAAAATATTATGTATGATTTTTACTGTCAGCCGATGTTGTTTCGAATTAGTTCTGGTGAAAATTGAGTTGTATTAACCCAAATAACCACCCCAGAATTGGACAAACAGTTGAGAGTTACTTACTTTTTTATTTTTTATTATCCATCACCTGATCTCTATCGCGGGAGAAGAGATTTCTTACTGCCCAATCATCAACTGTATATCTCATTAAAATATTATTACAATATATTCTTATATTAAAGAATAAAAATTAAAAAAATTGTACGAAAGAAATATGAAATTATAATACAAATTTTCATAAAATCTAATCAACCTTTTTTGTGAGTACCGTGAAGTTCAAGTGAAGTTTGGGTTTACGGCTAATCTTCGTTCCAAATGTTCCTTATCAAATCGCTTGAAGGGCTCATTTGAGAAAACTTTCACGTTGAAGTCCATGAAGAGAGGATTTTGAAAGGTTGTGATATTATCGAGAATTCTTCATGCCGAAAGGTCACTTCGTTACGTATTTAAAATGCTAAAAGCTCTTTAAAAAATTGTGAACATGGGATGACGACGTAATGAGATTCTTTTGTCGCTTCGTGTCAGAATAACACTCCAAGGAATATTTTTTTTGTTATTTTTTAATTTTGTTTAATAGTGATGCTTTGACACACAGCGGCACAGCGCCACCTATTGGATCCTAGCATAACTATACTCGTAAACCATCGTCCTGGTGGTACTGTATACAGCATTCATAAGTCTTGACTAATTTAGGCCATTTTTGTATGAGGGGGAAATGCCTTACGCATGGCGGACATACGTAAGCTCTCGGGTCAAGGACGAGTCATATTGGGCTTGTAATAGAGTCTCAAATATCGCTTTTACAGTACTTGGAGTACTCAAGTAGCATCGCTCAATGAGGGTATGGACCCTTCTTTATTTAGATATTTTCTTTATCTTTATTTAGATTCACCCCTTCTTTATTTAGAGTCGTACGTGACTTCCACCTGAAGTTCGAAGTATCGATTTAAAGATGACCTCTGTTTCGGTAACGTTACATGCAAAGTAAAATAAGAAAAGCACGGACGGCGAATTGGTGAAAGTAATGTGCAAAATCAACTTCCACTGCATTTAAACAACGACAAAGTTGCAAAGTGGCTCTTGCAACGCTTACAGGAAGCGAGTTTAAGTACAGTAGTCGACAATAAGCTTGAATAAAAATACATATAACAAATATACATAGTGCTGAGGTTCACTTAACATTTCATAGTACGCGAGTGACCAGGGGTCGATTTCCGGTACCGGCACGACTGAAATTGTTATTTTAAAGTGCTGAATTTACCCCAATCTCCGCAGTAAGAGAAAACGATGTGAGGAAACCTGCATGTCAGAGATATTTCAAGGAAAAATATATATGTAATATAAACCTAACGTACACGTTTACATACAATGCGCGTTGGGAAGAGCAGTGTTTCCTGGCACGAGTATTTTTATACTTAAAAGGTGTCCCGATTTTATTTTGTCATTAATGTATTGGCCAGAAAATAAACCGGTTATCATCAGAAGATTTGGATTATTTTATGTAAAGTCCGCCAAACCGCAGCATGGGTGATGTTTCACGGTTGGGAGTCCGCCACCCTCTCAAAATTTAAACTTTACTACCTTGCAAAGCTGTGGGACTCCTATGTATATACTATTATACTTTTACAGTAATTTCAAAATGAAAAGGAAAAATAAATAATGCTACAAATATATAAACTTTTTTTATGTTTTTTTTTATTAATTAAATTTAACAGAATTTCGGTTGGTTGGTGATTAATACAACGGACAATATTTTAACGTAATTATTTGAACATGATGTAAATTTTATATTAATCTATCACCTGTAATTTGTAATGAAACTATTATTGACGGATTTTATCGCGTTTAATTTTGTTTTGATATTCCCGTTTCTAGTGCTAAAGCACTAAACTGCTGAAACTATTTTGAAAAATTGTTATTTTATATTAGTATAGATTTTTGCCATCAGTCCGTCGCTAGAGCTGTGTCTGTTAATAGCGATGCATTCTTCAGTGTCGTGTGCTATACGGTGAATGCAGCGTTACGAACGAGGAAAGAAATAAATAAAAAATCAATTTAAATTTCAAGTCGGTTAGTCAGTCTTTGTCGATAAAACAAGCGCAGCGAACGCCACGCTTTAAGGCCTAGTTACGTATAAATTTTATTGCAAATATTGCAAATACTAAAAAACTTCCCGTGACTAAACTGTAATTATTTGATTGATACTTGGTGTATGACGTAGAAAAGCTATTAAAGCTAATATGTTGTCTTACAGACATTTTGGTGGGTAACTCATAACCATAAGTCAAATAGGGTATGGGATACAGGTGGCTATTTACATAGTATTAACCTAAACCCTCGTATCCGGGGTGCTACAAAGCTTTTATACTATCTGTATAAATTATCTATAAGAAAAGGATGTGCAACAGAATAGTAAAAAAAAAAAATTTGGTTATTTTTCTCGTATTAATTTTTTTCGGTTGATAAATACATATTTAGTATTTACTATTATGTTGCTTAAGCAGAAAAGTAAAGAGACTATTAAAAATATTTTGAAAAAATAATAATAAATTATTATTGACTCAATATTATTATCTATTTATGGAGTTATTCTAGCACACGAGTATATTAACTAAAGGATGTCCCGATAATGGACGTATTTTTGTACAGGTTTAAGTGCAATAAAGGATTTCTATTTCTATCTTTTCCGTGTGGCTGTCGGAAGTAAAGAATAGCGCCAACCCTGTCTAACCATGGGTGTCGTAAAAGGCGACTAATGGTAAAAAATTATATTAGGAGATGGGCAGCAGCATCTTCCTGCACTAGAACAAAAAAAAAAAAAACTGCGGTTGCCAACCCGCTCGCCAGGCGTGGCAACTAAGGCAAACCCCCCCCCCATGATGAGAGGTAGAAGAAAGCAATGGCCCCCAGTCCCCGGCGACCTCGCTAGTCCTAGCTATGGTGGCAGCCATGGTAACGGCGAGGCAGGGGGTGCGAAGAATCACCGGCTGATTTCTAGCTGCCAACCCAAACGACTGGACCTGGCAACATATAACGCACGCACATTGAGGACCGACGAGAAGATACTAGAACTGGAAGAAGAAGTAAGCAAGTTACACTGGAGTATTATGGGGTTGTCTGAAGTCCGAAGACAGGGGAGAGGACTCTATAATCCTAAAATCCGGTATCTTGTTCTACTACCGGCAGGGTGACCATCTGTCCCAAGGAGGTGTCGTGTTTATCGTTCACAGGTCTCTCATCAACAACGTGATCGAGATCGGAAGTGTGTCGAGTAGGGTCGCGTACCTTATACTCAGAATAACCAAAAGGTATTCGCTGAAGGTCATACAGGTATACGCACCAACCTCGACACACCCTGATGATGAAGTGGAGGCAATGTATGAGGATATTTCAAGAGCCATGCATTGCTCTAAGACTCACTACACGGTGTTGATGGGAGACTTTAACGCAAAACTAGGTACGAAAAAGGCGATGAGCTGATAGTGGGGAACTTTGGAGTAGGGCAACGGAACCCAAGAGGGCAACAGCTGGCTGACTTCATGGCAAAGGAGGGATTCTTTATGATGAACTCCTATTTCCAGAAGCGGCCCCACAGGAAGTGGACATGGATGAGCCCGGACGGTACCACTAAAAATGAGATCGACTTCATCATGACGACCAAGCGTCAGCTGTTCAGTGATGTCTCTGTGATCACTAGGGTAAAAACCGGCAGTGATCACCGAATGGTAAGAGGCACACTGAACCTTAACATTAGGCTCGAGCGGTCTCGTCTGGTGAAGTCTACGCTCCGCCCACCACGTGCCCTTATCCAGAACCCCGAGAGCTTTCAGCTCGAATTGCATAATCGCTTTCAGTGCCTAGACGATTGCGTTACAGTGGACGATACGAATAGCAGGCTAGTGGAAACTGTCCATGCGGTAGGAGATAAGTTTTGCAGGACCCGCCGCACGAACAAGCCCCAAAAGCTCTCCGATCACACTCTTAAACTCATGAAAGCCAGGCGTGAGATAAAGCTGCAGTCTACAACGGATGCGTCAGCGTATCGGCAACTGAATAGACAGATCTCCAAATGTATGAGGCAAGACTTACGCAAATTTAATACCGCCTGTATTGAAAAAGCGATAGAGCGGAACCAAGGCTCCAAAGTCTTCGCCAGAGATCTGTCTATCGGAAAGAGCCAACTGACCAAGCTGAAGACCGAAAGCGGCGCAGTCATTTCCGCTGGAGCCGAGATTTTGAGTGAGATCGAGAGATTTTACGGACAGCTGTACACAACGTCGTTGAAACCACACATTGATGTGAGTAACGACCCAAGAGCCAAGCTTATCCGACATTACTCCGATAACATCCCGGACGTCAGTCTGAGCGAGATTAGGATGGCTCTCAAACAGCTTAAAACGGCAAGGCGCCGGGTGAGGACGGAATTACAGCTGAGCTTCTGAAAGCGGGTGGAAAACCGATACTTGTTGTCCTTCAGAAGCTGTTTAATTCCGTCATTCATGGCGGTGTTACGCCGAAAGCGTGAAGTAGAAGCGTGGTTGTCCTATTCTTCAAGAAAGGGATAACTGCCTTTTGAAGAATTATAGACCGATATCGCTTCTAAGCCGCGTCTACGTGCTGTTTTCGAGAGTCATCTCAAATCGTCTAGTGAACAGACTTGACGACTTCCAGCCTCCCGAACAAGCCGGATTCCGAAAGGCTATAGTACCATAGACCACATACATACTCTTCGCCAGATTGTACAGAAGGCCGAGGAGTACAACTTGCCATTATGTCTGGCGTATGTGGACTATGAGAAAGCCTTCGATTCAGTCGAAATTTGGGCGGTGCTACAGTCTCTCCAGCGGTGCCAGATAGACTCTCGGTATATCGAAGTGCTGAGGTGTTTGTACAATGAGGCTACGATGTCTATCCGAGTACAGAATCAGAGTACGAAACCAATCCAACTGCAGAAAGGTGTAAGACAGGGTGATGTTATATCCTCGAAACTCTTCACCGCTGCATTGGAAGATGTTTTCAAGCAGCTGAACTGGAAAGGATACGGTATCAACATCAATGGCGAATACATCACTCACCTTCGATTTGCCGACGACATAGTTCTTATGGCAGGATCGCTGGAGGAGCTTAGTGCAATGCTCAATGACCTCAATAACGTTTCCCAACAGGTTGGTCTTAAGATGAACATGGACAAGACGAAGTTCATGTCAAACGTCCATGTCACACCAACACCGGTTGTTGTTGGGAACAATAGGCTCGAAGTTGTAGACGAGTACGTATACCTGGGACAAATTGTCCGATTAGGTAAGTCCAAAATCGACGAATCCAACTCGGCTGGGCTGCGTTCGGGAAACTACGTCATATCTTCTCGTCGAGTATACCGCAGAGCCTCAAGACGAAAGTATACAATCAGTGCGTGTTGCCAGTGATGACATACGGATCCGAGACTTGGTCCTTCACTGCAGCCCGTATGAGGAAGCTCAAAGTTGCTCAGCGCGCTATGGAAAGGGCTATGCTCGGTGTTTCTCTGCGTGATAGAGTCTGCAACGATAATATCCGCAGCAGAACTAAGGTAACCGACATAGCCGTAAAGATCAGCAAGCTGAAGTGGCAATGGGCCGGCCACATAGCTCGCAGAACTGACAACCGCTGGGGAAAAAAGGTTCTCGAGTGGCAGCCACGTACGGGCAAACGCAGTGTAGGACGACCCCCCACAAGATGGAGTGACGACCTGCGCAGTGTTGCGGGAAGTCGATGGATGCAGGTGGCTCAGGACCGTGCTTCGTGGCAATCTTTGGGGGAGGCCTATGTTCAGCAGTGGACTTCTAATAGGCTGAAATGATGATGATGATGATGATTTCTATTTATGTTCATTCTTTATGTGTCGACACCGTAATCTAATGATAACAGTCTAAAGCCTTGTGTCATTATGTGCCAGTCAACCATGAATGACGGTTAAAAATACTAACGAATGAACGAAAAATCCTAATAATATATATTACAAATTTCTCACTTCTCACAGTCTCTTTGTCTAACTTATAATTTTGTAGTAAGTCATAAATTATACGTATGATTTTACACGCAGGTGTTTCATATTGTTTACGGCTTGCTTACTTTATGGTAATTGCAAAGGTGACGTAAGGGTACTATCATTTGAGATATTTATCTAACAACAAAACAAAAGTTAAAACTTTATATTTCCACCATCATTTATACGTTATTACGGAAAATGTATTGTGATGTAAAATATATAATTTAGTGTCTTATGGAGAGAAAATATCGCACCATTTCGTCTCGCTGGAGTCGTAAAATTCGTCGACGTGAAATTATGAGTCAGAAGTGCGATCACAATTCCCGTTTAAGCAATTATCATTGTCAATATAAAAAAAAATACGTGAAAAAGGACATTGCAGGCCGCAACATATAGCGGGCTAAGGAAAGGGCTATGCTCGGTGTTCCTCTGCGTGATAGAATCTGCAATGACGATATCTGCAGCAGAACCAGAATAACCGACTTCTATAAGCTAAAGCGGCAAAGGTCCGGCCCTAAAGCACACAGAAATGACAACGGCTGAGGAATAAAAGAAAGAACGATCCCTCACAAGATGGAGTGACGACTTGCACAATGTTGCGGGAATTTCGGTAGATGCAGGAGGCACAGGATCGTTAAAGGAGAGGCCCTAGTCTAGCAGTCCACTGCTGCGACAGGCTAAAATGATGAAGGATAAGCAAATATTTAATTTTTATTTTTAATATTAAAGATATATACATATATGAAGTATTATTTGAGAAAATTACATGGTTGAGGTTAAGATCCGTGGTAACTTAGAGATCAGGATGTTCGCTTTCTTAGTATGCGAGTGACATGTATTCGTTTCCCGGTGCCGGCACCAATAGACATTGTTCATTGCAATATTGCTGAAATTACCACGTATACGCAAAATATAACTCAGAAAAAATCGCGCAAAAACACGCTTAATATTTATAAAAATGTATTACGTAGAATATAAGTTCACCAGCCAGCAATGTATGATTCATTTTTTTAATATACACGACCACATTAAGGATTTTTGCGAAGTACTTTTATGAATATTTTCACTGTCTAATGCAGTTATTTGATATATTTGATATAGTCTGTTTGTCCACCTTGGAATCAGCTAAACCGGGTTAGGTGGAAAATTTTTAAAAATTAAAAATTCGACACTGTACGCATTAATTTTGCTATTATTTACTTTTCGCCCTGGACATATTTTGTTTCAATAAATAATTAAAGTGTTATATTTTGAGATGAGATATTTTAATAATGTAAATTGTAACAGTTTGAAGAAAAGAGATAAAAGAGTTTGCTAATTTTCGTGCTCTAACATATGCTTATAGGATTTATGTTTATTTTTATCATATATTTAAATAGTAAATGAATCAACTCACAATCAAATCTTACAGGGATGATTCCTCGACATCTTTTAAATTAAGCACTATTATAAAATATTAATATTGTTTACAAGTCTTTCATGATAAGTCCTTTCAAAATGGCAGAATGTCTGTCAGTAGGAGTCTTTAAATGTCTAACTACAGGGCAAAGCCCTCCTCTGAATCAATGTAGCATTCGAGATAGCGCCGAGGCTGGCGATCACTTTAAGTTTCAAGTTAAAATGTCTGTCTTGGGCGCCAGAAATGACTAATTTTATAGCAAAATGCCTGTCAGAGATAAAAGGTTAAGTGTTATATTTACGAAAGATATTATATTTCATTCAATGAAATATATTACTCGTTTAGATTGGAAGCAAGATCTCAGCCGGAGATTCTTCGCATCCCTTGTCCAACGTTACCATGGCCGCCTCGTTAGCCAAGTCATGCTAAGTGCTTCGGAGACTGGGGCCATTGTTCTTTAGCTCTTATTATGGAGCGGTATTGGCGTAGTTGTCATACCAGGCGAGCCCATTGGCAACCGCAGGTTTTTTTTGTGGCATTATATAAGAGGATGGTGCTGCCCATCTCTGCCCATCGTCTGTTATTTTTATTTCCTTCCGCCAATTTTACGACACCCACGTGATGAGTCGGGATAGTAGATTCTCATATACCGCCACCACATAGTAGTAAGTATGTCAGACATTTTCATCATTAGCCGCCTTCTGTCGTAGAATCAGGCCATGTTCAGATAGGGTTGGTGCTATGGTATATAGCCAAACGGAACCAGTGCATGTTGCCAGTGATGACGACTTACCGAACCGAGACTTGGTCTTTCAGTGTGGGTTGTATAAGGAAGCTCAAAGTAAGAAAGGGCTATGTTCGGTGTATCTCGGCATGATAGTATCAGCAATGAATATGTCCGTAGCAGAACTAAGCTAACCGACATAGGCTAGGATAAGGATCTGCAGCAAGTAGTACCCATTGTTCCCTAACCATCGTAGAACTGAAAACTGTTGGTTAATAAAGGATCTCCAGTGATAACCTCGTACAGGCAAACGCTGTTACCGATGACACCCCACAAGATGGAGCGACGCCGACGCGTGGTTCAGGACCGTATTTTGAGGAAATCTTTGGGTGAGGAGTATGTTCAGTAATGGATATATGACAGGCTGTATGTATGATGATTGTGAATATTTATTTACGTTACACTGATGGATTTTCATATGGAACGTAGTCAAACGGGTAACTACAGCCTACTTTTCATCGGACAGAAAATGACAGACGGGTCACCAAGCCTTGTCATCGGATTTGTTCCCGAATGCCTTGATATTTTCAAGACATTGGTGGGCTGTTACCATACCTGTGAGAAGAAAAGGGGTCAGGTTGCAACGGTACCATAAAGAAAATTTCGTTCAATGTTCTTTCTTATATTCTATACTAATATTATAAAGAAAGAGTGGTTCTCTCAGATGGGTTGCTCATTTGTAAGAATAAAACAAATCAAAAATAAGAGAACCCAATTTACAAATTTATAATGCTGCATTTAATTTACTATTGTGGTTACGTAGAATTTAAGTACAGCGAGTAAAGCAAGGGCTGTTCACTAGTATTTTATTTTAATATTCAACCACCACAACCTACATAAATATATGTATGATTTTTACTGATGTATTTAGTATTACTTCCCAAAAAGCACAATGATAACGACATTAAGTAAATTTTTAATTCTTCATCAACAATATAAATCATTCAACATATTTTCATCGTAAATTTTCTTCATAATATATTCCTACATGTTTTAAATATTCTTACAACTATTTGATTATAAAATATTTATTTTAGCTAAAATTATGTCAGTTAATTGAAAACTTAATAAATCACGATCTAAGTCAACTTTGTAAAATAGATTCATCCTCCCGCCGTCGGAGTAGCGCCAACAAAGAAACATCTTGAGACTTGATTACGTAAGGATTTTACTGTGCAATGCTTAAATTGTTGGTCCTAATAGCTAACAGAAATTTTATTTTAATTTGTTTGTGCAATATTGTAGAAATTAATCACATACAATTTAAATAGCTAACTTAGGTACATAGCCACACATACGGACGAGGCGACGAGATCCCCCGCAACGTTTCATTCCATGTTTGGTGAAGTTGTGAAAGTTGACTACAGGAAATGTCTGAAATATCTGCTGGTTTGGCGGAATAAAAATCTCTTCTTATAGGCCAGATAAACCTTTTCCAGATACTTGACAAGTAGTACCGATTATTGTGCGAGGGGTCTGGTACTGCTATCACCTAATAAGCGTGACGAATACAGTAAATCCTATTTCTCAGATAGACCTATTTTCGACAGATTACTTATGTATTAAGGTTGCTTAAGATTGCGGGTCATAGTACTGATGAATTAATGAAAATATCAATAGTTAAAATGTAACACGAAAAGGGTTTTATAGGAAAAATTTAACAGTATAGCTGCACTATATATAGTTACAAATTTAGCAACATACTCATGTCCTCAATTTTATAATTACTGTAAATTCTAAAATAAAATCTCACTTTCATACGTTTCTGTGAAACGTATACTCTCATCACTGATGTTCCCGGTGCAACTTAACAGAAAATTCTAATTGGTAAAAAATAAACTAAAGCTATAATGTAGACTTAATTAAACTTGACATAAATCTTTAAGTAGTTCGGATTATAGTACGATAAATTTAATTCCCGTTAGCAGTAACTTGAGGGCAAGAAATGGCAAGCAATCGAATAGTTTAACTTTGAATAAGTACGTATATTATCCGAAGGATTAAGAGATTTAATTGTTAGGGCTTTGCATATAATTTATCGAACTCGACATTTAGTTAAGGATGAGGATTTATTTTATAAATTAATCAAATATTATAAGTAAAATATTTTTTTTAGTCGTTGTGCCCTATCCAACAATATGCTTTACGTAACCTTTATTAAAAAATAGGTATGGTTAGTCATTGAGTGTGTAAAGACGAAATTACTTTCTCTTTCTTGCCAACATCAACTGGCTCTGATAATAATCTTAATTTAAAATTTCCATACCATAACACTCCCTTCTATTCTAAATCCTTTTCCATTTAAGATGTTCGGCTTTGGAACTCCCTACCACTTCATATAAAGCGTGCGCAATTCCTAGATACTTTTAAAAGTCTGGTCAAAGCGCACTTCCTTCCTCACTAAATAATTATTCCTTCATCTCTCATTATCGGTTTATCCTTTAACACTTACTTTTCCTTGCGTCGTATGGCTCTTAAATTATTTATTCTTTACTCTTTATGTTCCTGTATATGCATGGGTATATATTGTGTATTTATTTAGATATATCAGTATATGTTAAAGTATATATCTATATATATGTTTGTGTATATATCAATATATATTTATTACATTATATTTTCACTTCTTTGTAACTTGCGTACACCCTTAATCCTTGCTCACTGGTCATTATTTCCTCTGCAAAATGGTTGCCTGATAGACATCGCTTCTAAGCGATAAGGCCGCCAATTGTACCTCTGTGTATTTTATGTTTCTTTTTATTTATTTATTTTCCTATTTTTGCTATTGGTGTACAATAAAGTTTTTTTCGTTCATTCATTTCATTCACCTCCCCGTGGTGCACCCTGCTTGCAAACAAACGAGGTTCCAGTGACCGATTGTTGCCGAAATATCCATCCAAATTTGCCGAACCAAAAACACCTACAAAGTAGGGACAGGGTGCTGCAGTAGACTAAAATAGGCTGATGTAATTGTCAATAATTTATTAATTTCAAACTGCTATGTACTACTGGTAATAATAATAATAAAGCTCAGAATAATAATATTTTTGTAAAATTATTGATTCTTGATTCCGACGCCGTACTCTAAAACCTACATTTTCTTTAAAACGAATTATTTTTTATTTAAATACTAAAAATATTAAAAATTAGTCAGACTAAGATAGTTTTACTTGAATGCTGTAGTTTGATGATAATATTGTTAAATAAAAATCCTTGTTAATATTCGCGAATGCAACGCAATTCACATTTGCGTCTAAAGTAAGAAAGAAGGTTATTATTTTGCAAAAACTTTAACTAAAAATTTTCTTAAATTGTCTTAATATTCATGATATTGTATGAGATAATCTACCTAAAATATGTATGTGAGAAAACATAACAAACATAATAAAATATACAATTCATACAATATAAATTAATGCCTTTAGGAAATTGATTTCGTTACAAACGACATTTAAGTATTACAAGGATAACTTCGTTCGTTTCTATTTATATAATTGAGAGTAATTTCTCCAGCGACTTCGTTTATTTCATCTCCTTTATATTTCATAACGATACAAGTAAAAATAAATGCTCATTTCACATCATTTATTTAGAGTAGAGTCCGGAATGTACATAAGTTCATTGCAACTGTTGTTTATTTCACATTATCTCACATATATTATAATCATAATACATATATTTTTTTATAGGACGGGGGGCAAACGAGCAAGCGGCACACCTTATCGTAAAGGATTACCGTCGCCCACGTGCATCTGCAATATCAGAGGCACCGCAGGTGCGTCGCCGGCCTTTGAGGATATTTGAGATATGGGAGGGTGGATAAGGAGGGGGATGGGGCCTTCAGATACCTCACTCACCGAACGAAACGCAGAAGCACAAAACGCCTCTACTTCACGGCGGTATTTTGCGAGGCCGTAGTACTATCCAGGTCAAGCCGACCCATTCGAGCAGCAGTAAAAGCCACTGATTGGCTCTATCATTTTCATTCATAGGCGTAGGTGGAGATTACAGATTTTTACATTTTGGACATGGCGTGAATAATAGAAGTTTATGTCTTGGGGTCTTTTTGCTAGAGGAGCAGATCATTGGATCTAGGCGGCCTGTAACGTAAGCGGCCTTATTCCAAACAGCCGTTATGTGGGAGTGACTGTCATCGCCGGGTCTACTTTCGAAGATTGCCGTGAAATTTTCAAGGCTTTCCCTTAGTCGACTGTTAAGACGAATCCCGGGATGAAAGGGGTGCCAGATTATTTGCCATTACGGTATAATAATGGCATTATATAACGTCTAAGAGTCTTAAAATAAAATTATTAAATACGGAACAATAAAATAACAAAATTAATGAAACACAAAGGCTAAAAAAATATTCCGCTAGATTTTAATTCTACAAAGAAGCTTATTAGACAAAATGTTTAATCATAATTAGTCTTACTTGTGACATTTTTTATAGTATTCCTTAAATTATAATATCTACTTACATGAAACAATTACAAATTTTGTTATATCAAAGTATTTCTTCTGCTTTATTTTCGCATCTTATATAAATATAATTAATAATTTTAACATGTTTGTGAGGAACACAATAAAAATATTCTGTTTCTATGGTCATTCTCCTTATTAAACTTGGGGTGTATGCTATTATTCGTACATTTTTAAATTTTAATAATATAACGTGTTAAAATAACTTGATTAAAAGCATAGAAAGGAAAACAATATCATGTCGACCATCCAAAGTCCCTATCGATAATACTCTTACCCACAAAAATTTACGACCGAATGATACATCTTGTAACAATAGAGATAAAAGTCTACTTTAAGAAGGAACTATCGACATATATAAAGTTTATGATCAAATTTATCGTCTCTTTTAAGAAGAGAACTCTTGCATTATTGACTGATTACATATCACTAATTCATATGTTTATTAACGTTCGATTGACAAATACATTAGTCAACTATACATTATACTACTTAGGCGAAAATCATCAAAAATGCAGAGTATATTTTCTAAGATTTGCTTTTAAAATTGGAGTGTTTCTTTCTTTGGAAAAGCTTCACTGGTCCCCCGACAGTCCTGTATAATATAATAATACGAAGAAGCAACAGCAAATATCAATAAATACAAGATCTATACCCCATTATCAGAGGGAAAATAAATACAGGTGACTTGTGTTCTGCTCTGAACAGATTAAATATTATTGAACTAAAATACTTCCTTTTTAATTCTTGATTGACGACTGCGTGGCTTAGTGGTAGGCGTACTTGCGATTGAGCCGCGCGTCCTGCGTTCATATTACGGTCGAAGTTAGTATTTGTGAAATACACTTATATATAGGCTTTGGGGTTGGGTTTTATCGGGCGTCTAAGACTCTAAAATTTATTCGACCCTTATAGATGAGAGGGTGCCCTGTGTGTATACGCGGAAGGATATTTGCGGCACTCTAATTATATTCTGCGCTGTTGTCAACTTCTGATTGTATTCAGAATATGTCGCCATGGAATATCGATGTAGGACATGATGGACGACATTATTGTTATTTTCGTTACTTCGTTCGTTTTAAACTGAAAGTGGCGAATGTAACGTCGTTTATTTCCGAGGTAGATTGGATTACTTTGGCATATATCTATTGGTTAAACATTGGAGTTTTCTTGGATTGTAAATTTGTAAACTTCGAAAATAATAGATATTTTGTACAAGAGTTTAGTAAGAAAATGTTATTTTTAGCTCTTAATAGGTCCCTTTCCATTTGCCAACATCAACAAAAGAAATGGTCGTTCCTTTAAGCTTTTTCGATATATTGTTTTTGGTTTCTAAATACTCATTTTCCCGTAGAAACTCTTATTAGGTACCTAAGTTAGAATGCAGTAGATATGGATAAAGGCCTGGTGACTCCCGTTTTGGTTATTATTAATATAAGAGCTAATTCTGTGCGCATATTGTTATTTTAGATAAGCTACTTCATCACGATGGGCATAAAAACTAACATGATAATGTACTTATTGTCTAGGAATGAACATGAAATTCTGTTTGAATATGGAGATTTTTAAGAGTAGGAATGGTGCAGACAATTTAATTCCGTATGTCATATAGCTAAGCGGCGACTTCTGCTGAGGCTCGTATGGGCCCAACCCGACCGGGGTAGTACCATAGCCTCGCAGAATAACGGCGTGAAGTAGACGCATCTTGTCCCTCTGTGTTTTTTCCGGTGAGTGAGGTACCAGAGGCCTACCCACTCACTCCCCAAATATCCTATTTTTAATATGTTTTTTATACATTAACATAATTAAGCCCGAGCATAAGTTTCATAGCTGTTTTATTTAACGGTTTAATAATTAATCATTGACATTAAATTGAAATTAATACATAAAGAATCGCTATTTTAATCTTTAAACATATAAATCAAAAATCTTTCATCTCGATAACTAAATGACACAGAGATTTGATATTTTGTATGTGTACTTTCGATCCCATGCGGTAAGTTTTAAAATGTAAAAATAAATTATTACCAATTGTTTATTTTTTTTTATAATTGTATTATTTTTCTCAAAATATCTTATTGGTTAGTCAATGGAACAAAATGCTAAAGATATATGTAATCGTTTTCATATAACAAATCTTTAAACAATCGAGAAAAAGGCATCAATACTGTCACACACCCTATCTCAACCAAGTGGTTAGGTAGAGACTTGAAATTTTAAACATGCAATCACAGACAAAATTGGGAGAAACTTTTTTTTATTATCAACAATTATTTGGATACCTAGTGACTTTTCAATCGACCTAGTAGTGAACAAAACTAATATTATTTTTGAAATAATATGTAGTGTTCGCGTAAATACAAGAAATAATATTATTTTGTTTACAGAATCAATTGAAAGTATCAAAGTTTTTTAAAAAAAAAAATGTTTACAGACATGGAAACCGAAGCGCAGTGCTCTATTTTTATTTCGAATTTGAAAACGTGTGTACTTTGAGAATAGTAGTTCTAAAAGAATCTAAACCGCGTGGTGGGAGTTCATCAGTAGTAAATAATTAAAGATACTTATGATCAATATCCTTTTAAACTCACACTGGCGAACAACCGCCAGTACATGTAGATTAGCTTGTCTTTTTTTCAGTAGTGTCCCGCAGAAGTAAGTCACTAGTTTGCTATACTGAATCCCGCACCAAAAAAAATGTCACATCTTAGTATGTGTAACCATCCTTTGTTAGAGATAAGTGTATGATGAATACTTAAACAATTGAGTTGATCATACGTCATGGCGGTCCGGTTGCTGCCCCGATATAAAGCCTTAACGCTGCTTAACGTTTTTGGTCTAAAATAAAATTGTTTGTTTATATTATTTAATGAATATATAAACACGTATAGTCGTGGAGTTTATTTAGTATGATAGTTGGCCCACAACATAAAACTGAATTTAGGGCATGTTTAGCTATTGAACAAGATCGATGGAGTCTAAGCAGTTTTCCTGATACAGAAAAGTGTAAGTTGTTTTGTAAATAAGCTAGTAAAAAATGTAAGTTATAATAATTTAATTCAAAAGCCGTATTAAAACTTAACAATCACCTAGTTTTCAAACACTATTCCAAAATAAAAAGTAAAATGTGTCTTTATCATATTGATATTATTAATTTTTCCGCGATACCTATCAAGTGCAATAGAAAAAGGTATCAAAGTATTTTATAGTAAGTAGTTAGGACAAAATTAGAGAACAAACTGACATAAATCAAGCTTATAATTCAGCTTATGTTTCAGTCAATTTCATAACGAAATTTAATAATTGCGAGCGTTACGTCACAGTGCGCGAAACCTACTGCGATGTCAAGTGATTCGCAGCGCAACGCTATAACGGCTTCCCACAGAAAGAGAGCGTGCGCGGTTCAATCGCTTTAATCTCCACTGCATTTTCGTATAATACTGTGGCTTTCCTATCCCCGACAACGATGCAATTTTTTATTGCTATCTCATTTGATACTATATGGAATATATATTTTAATTAAATTTAGCACAAAGAATCTATGCAGTGTGAATAGTGAATAGATTTATTTTCATATCTCTAGCTATTGTCATTGATTTAAAAATAGCAATTATCATATACACACAAATTTGTATATAAATTATTTAATCAATTTTATACTCCACCCCACTTTTTCGTGCAAGGTGGACCATGCCTAGTTAATTAAACCACAATAATAGATAGTGCAATTTATCTTAAGTTAGTACGTTTCGTTTCCAGAACGACGAAGAAGTCACGGTGTTATACTACGAGTGATGGACGGAGACAGAGTATTGTTATATTTTATTTATGTGAGAAGGGTTTACATCTTTGATTAATGTGCATTATATCTACGTTAAAATATTCATACTTGTAAGGCAAGTAATTTGTTTAAAAGTATAATAAAATAACTACTTCCCTGCTATAGTCCAAGACACACAAACACTACTCTACACTACATATAATATTCATTTGGGTGTTTAAATATTTTTCTTCTTTTTTTTCATCAGCCTCTTAATCTCATAATCATAATCTAATATATTAAATTATGATAAAATACGTTTACTAGGTAAGAATATGTTTCTACCTACATAAAATACAAAAAAATAAATAAATAAATTATAACCAAACCAGACGGAAGCTCTCGGAAGGGGAGACCAGACTGCCGAGAAACCGGCGAACGATGCGAGCGGTATCAAGGGCCTTCTGCATTTGAGCTCGGAGCGGTCCGTGACGGAGTCCCAGATGTTCTGAGAGGCTGACAGGAATTAACCCATTTGCAGAGACGACTATAGGAATAATTTCAGTCGGCACGTCGTAGAGCCAGGTCCAGATATTTCGTTTTCTTATCTGTTTCGGCTTTCACGAGGTTCTCGTCATATGGAATGGTGATGTCGACCAAAAATATCCTCGACTGTGCCCGGTCCATCAACACGATATCAGGCTTGTTCACAAGAATCGTCCTGTCCGTGATGATGGATCAGTCCCAATAGACCCTGGCGCGCTCATTCTCGAGCACGGCTTCCGGCGAGTACTTATAGTAAGGTAGTCTCCGATCCAAGGGACCGTATTTCAGAGCGAGCTCCTGATGTAGAATCCTGGCTACTAGGTTATGTCTGTGCAGATACTCAGAGTTAGAAAGCGCCGAACAACCGGAGATGACATGCCGCAGCGACTCCCCGGGACGGGATGTATCTCCGACAGTTGTTGGTCTTAATAACCTGATCCTGTATCGCACAGACAAAACCCTCGGTTTCCCCAAACAGGTTACCGAAACGCAACCAGTTGAGGGAGGCCACGGTATCTACGAAAGGCTCATGGAGAGCCTTGTCGAACCTCTCATGGAGCTCTTTCTCTTTCCATACGGTCTCCCGGTCGGAGACGCTCTGTACTGCCGGGTACTGCCATTGCTCGTTGGCCAAGGATAGAGGGGTAAGCCGTTTATCACAGCTAATGTCGTCCGAACAGTATGACCCATCCGGTCTCGCTAGAAAGTAATTACGGAGGCTGCACACTTTATTTATTATTATCAATTATTTTTTTATATAAGAAATACAAGTTAAACTATTCAAATATGTTTTTTTAATTTACTTCCTGTGAATGTGAATTTTGACGTATTCTATCGTAATCCTTCGAAAGTGGGATGCAAGGAAGTGCCTACTGCTGCTAATGGCCAGTGAACGGAAAGCTTGTTTGTCACTCTTGACATAAAAATAAAGTACAAAAACGCGGAATCAAACCTAATTTGCATACAACTAGTTTTCAAACAGTTCCAAAATTAAAAGTAAAATGTTAGAATAACAAAACGTCGTTTTATAGGCACCAAAACCCATTCGAAATCCAACATGCAAAATTATGCACAGATACAACGTTGTCGTAGATTCAAGCCGAACAAAGCTACATCCACAATAGAATTGAACAAAATTTCAAACTTGGAATGTGTTGAATAATAATGTAGGAACACGTGACTTTCCTTACCAATAAAGTCCACCTATTCGCAGTCGTATTTATAGAGACCGTTGTAGACAACTTTATAGAACTTATAGTTGTGAAATGCCCTTATTTTTTTATAATCATACTAAGGAATTAAATTTTTTTTATTCACAAAATTTTTGTGTTTATTTTAATAATGTCACAAAGGCACGATAACGTTATGTCAACTCATACGTTTTTAAGAGAAATAATGTTTCATAAATTGCCAGTCGATGTTAACGAAACTCTTTGGTAGGTAAATAAGGCTGGCTGTACACTGGTTGAAATATAAGCCTAAGTGTTCAAGAAAAATAAAATATCTTTACGAAATTCTGTAATATTCGAATATAAAATATGGCATTATATGCAGCACTGGAGCGCGCTAGCGAGCAGTTCAGTTCAGTGGTGAGTGGTGAAGTCAGTGGAAGTGGAAGACTAGGAAGAAAAGGAAGAGAAAAAGAAAGAGAAGGAAAGGAAAAACAGGTGTGGCGACATCTATCTCACCACACGGGAAGTTGATGGCAGACATTAATTTAGGTAATCTATTCTCAAGACGGCGCTATTTACAAATACATCTTGCTTGTAAAATTTGTCATCGGACTATGAAAGTTTCTTCGGGTCATTACATATACGCGATATCAAAATTACAATCCCTAGAGGAAGAGACGTCCTCCCCAGGTTATGAACATCTGAGTTGGCGGGTAGCCCTCACACCTTCTCTGCTATAGAGGAAAAAGATAGTGACAGTAAGACAAGTGAAGGTAACCTGTGCAAAAGCACACAGGACAGAGGATTGGTTACTAGTAGGAATATCCGTGGTCACGGGAGGACTCGAAACGTCAGGAACATGAAAAAAATTAAACGTGTTAAAATCCGTAAATATTATTTTTCATAATTTTCATTTCAAATGTGTAGTGTTCGTAAATACAAAAAAGCCGTTGGAAGTGGTCAAATAAATAGAAGTTTAGGATACCGGCTTTTTACTCCAATCCCGCAACCCGTAATTCGTAACAATATATTATATTAGTAGTTGTTGGTAGACTCCTTTTCTGACGAGGAGTCACATAGGAGTCACGAGGAGTCGGTGCCACACCCATTTCTTCCACCAAAAAGCAGTGCAACTACTGATGTCTTCCGGTATGAAGAGATACTTACAGGCTGTGAAGCATTCGATCTTAGTTTTCAAGGGTGGCAACGCTCTTAATATCCTTATATCCGGCAACGCTCCTGCAGCTCCTCTGGTGATGCAGATGTACATGGGTATCGATTAATAGTTACCATCCATCAGGTGAGCCACTTGCACGTTTGCCTCTTTGCAAAAAAAAATTATAAATGTCATTTGAATCAATTGCTTTTTAACTTAAAGTCTACGTCGTGAAATAAATTCAGGCTGCTGAAGTGTTTTCCACCGCTTTAGCAAAGATAATTTTGCAGTGCCCAAGAAGAGAGATATTCTGAAAAATTTGTGTAATCGTCATGTAAATGAGTAGTAATTTTAAGAAGTTATATGCAAGAATTGCTTTTTACACAGCTTCTATTACACTCGAACTTCTGGACGCAGAAGTGTTTTCCACCGCTTGAGTACCGATAGTTGTGTGGTTTCATCGACATTTAAGTATGGAACTTGATAGTGCAGCAAACTTTCGAAGTAATATTTAACTTTAAATATATTCGGAAATGATTTATCATTCAAATAAGTCTACCCGGTCTTGTGAAAGCATTGTTCTTCAAAATGTGCTGTACTTTGTCCGTTGCCAACGATATCGCTCTGCCTGCCTTATACTTGTATCTGTAGCTTACGCGTATATGATAAAGCAAGATATAATTAAAACAGTCTTACAACGTTAAAGTTGTATATATATATTAAACAAATGGTAAATGTAAGTAACATTTTGTTCACCAAATGCCAACATAAGTTTTTGTTTTTTTAACGGGAAGGCGGCGAACGAGCAAGCGGCTCATCGTATGGTAAGTGATTACCTTAGCCCACGTACATCTGCAACACTAGAGGGTCTGCAGGCGCGTTTCAGGCCTTTAAGGTCATTTGGGAGATGGGAGAGAGAATGAGATGGGGGGGGGGGGGGCTCCAGTTACTTCACGCCGGTATTCTGCGAGGCCGTGGTAAAAGCCGCCGCTTGGTCTACCACGTGTAAAAACCGCTTGGCTCTACCAGTATATACCTGAATAGATTGATGGTGGAAATCCATCCGTATTTGCTAAACCCAAGTTGTATACATGTTTTATGTTTCTAAATGCCAGGGTTTAAAAGTAAAGTAAGTGTTTATCAACGACGCAATGTTCGGCACAGGTTTTCTATAACTATTTAATATAGTAATGAAGCATGAGAGCTCATGACTTTGCTCGAGAGAAAGAAGGCAGAGTTCTCACGTTTTGAATTTCTTTTATTCCTCGAAAATACAGATTTTCGTGTGTGAAAACATTTGGCCTCAGAGTTTCCATGGCACTCAGCAAAATTTTATTTGCAAAATTTAATCACAGAACAGAAATATCAGGAATACTTGCGGCTTACGTACTAATTCAGCCTACAAAGCGTTGGTGTTAAATTTGCGGTTAAACGTTACGGGCTACCGAGCACACTGCGTCTGTGAAATTTGGGCAGAGTGTTTCACACGCGCATACCTCTTAGAATCCCTGAAGTAGCATTATTAATTATTAATCCAATAAAAAGAGACGATGCGGGTATTTATAACGAAGCAGATAAGTGTCCCCTTAACTCCTAATTTTATAAAGGTGATTCAAAAACTGCTAACGTTCAACAGACCGAAAGTGGTTGATTTATTTTTGTTAAATATTATATTATAATCGCATTCGTATTAAAGTACATTCTGACACGGAACATTCTTTACAATTAAAACAAAATTCTTCTACTAGTGATATGTGTTTTAATGATAACACTGACCCGGTGGTGTCAGCGTAAGGGATCCTGCAACCCTGTGGTTGTTGTAAAAGTAAAATATTTTAAATATAACAGAGTATATTTTAAATGATTATTTTACTTTTATTATTTAGCTCTATCTAAATAATTAAAACCGGTGACGGGCAGGAGCTTTAGTGTTCACAATTCCTCTCATTGATCGAGGCTTATGTCCAGCAGTGGACTGTTCAAGGGCTGAAGAAGAAGTAGAAATATGCTATAAATAAAAATTAAAATAATTACATTTTAACTTCCGTACTTTCAATATTGAAGGAACCTGTAGGGTGAGGATGTAGATTTCGTAATATGATGTCTCAGATTAGACCCGATATTCGAACGGTAGTGAACAATACTATGTGTAGTCTTTATCTAATGTAGGGGAAAAAACGTACATCGAACAAAAAAAAGTATTATGTTAGTGTCGGAAGTAAACGTTACGTATCGCTCTTCATACACTATCGCTATTTGTCACTTACCTTATCTTACTGGGTTCCTAATACAAGGTGCGATGAGCGACGCGGTCTTTCAGTGATAACAAACCTATTGCGGGTGTTGCAAGATGAAATATAAAATTCATAAATAAAATAATTAAACTGTAATGTTAAACATTCCCTTCTACAAATCCTGTAAACCTTATTTTAAAAAACGTCAAGTCCTGATACTTCCCTGCGTATACAATCAAGGGATATAAATTTGTAAAATACAATCCTGAAAAATTTGGAACTTTTGGAGATTTTATCCAAATACAAATACCCTCTTAGAATACAGGCAGGTAATTCGTTTTTTTAAATCTCTATATAAAAATAAAAAGTAATTATTTATTACAGTTTACACAACTAACAACAATCGAGAAATATTCATTAACGTTTAACGTCTGTAATAAAATGTATTATTCATTCACGTGTAATAGAAAACATTTAAACATTTGATCAGATTATTTTAAAAGGGTACAACAGCAATAGGCATATTATTTGGTAAAAGTATAAGTTATTTTTATATTGTTTTTTTTTTATAGTTACGGATGGGTAATAAAGTCAATGCTGATAGCCAATTTCATATAAGTAAAACGTGACCGGACGTGAACAGATGTATTAAAATTGTAAATCGTTGGGTTGCCCAAAATGTACAGATAAATATTTCTTATTCATGAATATGGGCGCACTGTGTGTTTATTACACCTCTGTGAAAGAGATGGGTTAAAAACACGGACATTTTTTAATAAAGTAAAGTGTAACTCAAACATTTGACCTCTTGAGAATAACAGGAGCCTTTACCTGAAGCATGACGCCTGGAGTAAGATAGACGATTGCATAGTCCATGGTGGTCATTGGAGTAAATATTTGTGCAATGCGGAAATTATTGGCATTTAAGTCTGATCGTGTTGTCTCTGAGACTGCATCTGTCTCTTTCTCCGTTTTAATTACATTACTTTGGATATGGGAAGGTAGACGAGTGAGTGAGTGGCCTCTGTGTTATACTTGCGGCACTTCAATTTGTCACAGGCATGAGGGCATATATTCAAGGATCTTCTGGAATTCTGTTAGAATAATAGGTCATCGTTTTAGCCTATCTCACAAGTCCATAACTGAATATGCGGAGGCCCTTAAAGATTGCCACAAAGTCGTCCTGAGCCATCTGTATTCATCGACTTCTCGTAACAGTACAATAGTACAGGTTATTACTCCATCTTGAGGAGGGTTGTCCTACAACACGTCGGCCTGTACGAGGTTTTTTCCTGTTTTCCTCAACAGTGGTCTGTTCTGCGAGCTACGTGAATGTAAAGGCTACTTCAACTTTGTGATCTTTACAACTGTCGGTTATCCTTGTTCTGCTGCTGATATCATCGATGTAGATTCTATCACTCTGAGGAACACCGAGGTTAGCTCTTTCAATGGCACATTGCGTTGTTATTATACTCGATTTATTAAATATTAATATAATTACGTAATAACGTGAAGGAGGATTTTCCTGGAATATGTAGTTTATTTAACCCTGATCATACTTTACCTCTTCGCTCTCGTTGTATTGTTAACCGTTACGTTAACTAGCTAATTTACTACAATATGTCAGGCGAGAATTGTTTGTACAAAAGTTCTAAAACCATATTTAAGAGTAAGTAGGTAATCTTGCAAATACTTACGTTGAACGAAATTTGTACTCTAATTATTATTCACCTGCAGTTGCTCGAAGTTTCGATATTCAATTAGGTATGATCGATGGCTTTGCAGATATTCACTTCTGTTTGGATGAAATTACTTCGCGAATTATTAAAATTCAAGAATAACTGTCTTCTCGAACTATTTCATCAAATAATTTTGATTGAATTATTAAAAGACTACGATAGCCGAGTGACCTTCGAATCACGTGACCAGAGTTCAAGCCTCTATGTGGAGCACTCGTATTTTTCGAAACTTATTCCCGATTTTAATCGCACACATAGATATATATAAATATATATAAAAACTGGGAAAACATCATATGACCTGAGACTATAAATCGGAATAAAAAAAGACTATAAAACTATAATTCGCTATTGCCACATGGCACAGGATCCTGCTCTTTTCTTCAGAAAAAACATTTAAGCGTTTATTTCCATTAAATACGTTTGATAGAGCTGTGGGCTTAAAATGGCTGTTGAGAAAGAGCCGTGACCACAGCTTGTAAAATCTAAAAAGTACTTAGAAATGTACTTTTTCTTTATTTGTCTTACAATCAAATCTTAACGCCATATTTATTAAAATTCCTTTCCATAGGGCGCTGAACAACTTTGAGGTTCCTCATCCGGCCTGAAGTGAAAGACCATGTCTCAGTTCCACATGTCATCACTGGCAACATGCACTGGTTGTATACTTTGCTCTTGAGGTTTTGTGGTATACTCGACGAGAAGATATAATAGATACGTAGTTTCCCGATCGCAGCCCAGCCGAGTTGGATTCGTCGATTGACCTCTGGGTTGAAGTTGGACTTACCTAATTGAACAATTTGTCCCAGGTATACTGCTCGTCTACAAGTTCGAGCCTATTGTTCCCAACAACAACCGGTATTGGTGTGACATGGACGTAAGACATGATCTTCGTCTTGTCCATATTCATCTTAAGACCAACCTGTTGGGAGACACTATTGAGGTCAATGACCTCATACCCAGCATAGTGCTAAGATCCTCCAGCGATCCTGTTATAAGAACTGTCGTCGTCAAATCAAAGGTGACTGATGTATTCGCCATTGATGTTGATACCGTATCCTTTCCAGTTCAGCTGTTTGAAAATATCTTCCAATACAGCGGTGAAGAGTTTCGGGGATATGACATCACCCTGTCTTACACCTTTCTGCAGTTGGATTGGTTCCGTACTCTGATTCTGTACTCGGATAGACATTGTAGCCTCATTGTATAAACACCTCAGCACTTCGATATACCGAGAGTCTATCTGGCACCGCTGGAGAGACTGTAGTACCGCCCAAGTTTCGACTGAATCGAAGGTTTATTCATAGTCTACATACGCCAGACATAATTGTTTGATTGACATTGTACTCCTCGGTCTTCTGTACAATCTGGCGAAAAGTATGTATGTGGTCTATGATACTATAGCCTTTTCGGAATCCGGCTTGTTCGGGAGGCTGGAAGTCGTCAAGTCTGTTTACTAGACGATTTGAGATGACTCTCGAAAACAGTATGTAGACACGGCTCAGAAGCGATATCCATCTATAATTCTTCAATAGACAGTTATACAGATACTGGTGGCACAAAATAATTCAAAACCTTAAAAAGTTAAATAGTAAATTAAACAAAATGGAGCAAACCTGTCCATGAGGCTTGCCATCTATCACGTTGTTTCTTTCGCGGCGAAAAGTAGGTTTTCCCCTTTGGCAAAATACCAGTGTCACCTTTTATATTTCATATCGTTAACACTTATAACTAGGACTATAAACAAAATTATGTCTATTGCAGAAATAGAATTAAGGATTCAAGTTTTTTATTTAATTGCAGCGAAATCGTATACATTTTGACCACATAAAAGTTCCACATAATGCCATAAATGAATACCATTTGCGTGGTATTCATTTATGGCACAATGAAATTTCTATTGCTTCAACATGCCCAAAAGTAATGAATCTTGTTCATTAAATTAATAATTATTAACCTTTAATCTAACTAATAATTTACTAAGTAGAAGGCTGCGTTTGATGCGCGATGTGACTGGTACTGCGATCGCCAATCCGCTTGCCGTGCGTGGCGATTATGGCAAAACTCTCCTCCTTATGGGAGATGCCAATATCCTGTAGTGGACTATTTATCGGCTAAGGTACTATGTTTAGGTTAAGGACTATTTATAGATTAAGTTACAAAAATAGGCACACCGGTAAATCTTTAAACTAAATTTTAAATCTTCTAAATTAGCTATAAATCCCTTATAAAAGAAATAAATTTTCTCAAATGATTCCATTATTAAAATGAAATAATTGTTCAAATGTGAGGTAATGTCACTATTTTCATAGAGATTATTTAGATATTTATACAACTCAAGTTCTATGTGAGTTTTGATACGCCTAAATTAACAATTAACGTTGTAATATAATGAGCCCAACGAAAGGATTATCTTTATCATTAATAGTTGTAGGGGAAATTACCGTGTCGTTTGTGATTCAGTTCTTAAAATTGTGAGTTAATTATTTCTTGTTAAGCCTCTTAACTTTGATACAATATAAGATATAACCTCAGTTTTAAGATGTAGGTAATTTTACAAAGAAGACAGAATTTGACTATCCATCGAAAATTCCACAGAAACGATTTGCACAATTTTGCCGAAGTCGGGGATTATACTTTGTTCTGATTGTATTGATGGTGCGGGGCGAGGGTTACTAGGGACCTCCGCAGTCGAGATGAGGTCGCGAGGAGAGAGGAGTAGAAGAAGTGTTTAGGTTAGGTTAGGTTAGGTTAGGTGAGGTTAGGTTAGGTTAGGTTAGGTTAGGTTTTTTTTTTTTTTTCTCCTTCTATCTCCAACATAATCGGAGCTTTGGCTGTTATGTTTACTATTTCTTACTATTCTATTTATTTATTTCTTAAATATAATATATTAAGTAGTTTTTTCAGGAGTTTTATGTACATTGTTTTAATCTTTTATTCCTAAAGTAATTTAAACATCTTATTTTTAACAGTTTGTTCTTACACTCTACATTTTTATTTATCTAATTTCTTACATTATACTAGTCTATAATATATTTCATTATATTATGATAGCATTATTACTTGCTACGCTGTTTTGTTCCTCTTTACGACATTTTGAGCAATTTCGATGCAGTAGTTTAAGAACACGTCCCTTTTTTGACTGTTTATGATGTTCGGTACGTTTTCCCTTACTATATTTTCATTTATTTTGTTTCTTAGTTCTAGTCTTTGTATTGCAGGTATTGGGCAGTCAAAAAGGATGTGTGGGACCGATTCCTGCGTTCCTGGCTCGCATGCGCACGATGAGCTCTCTTTGCACTTAAAGCGATTCAAGTACTCCGAGAACCCACCGTGCCCTGTCATAATTTGCGTAACCATGTAGTCGACTTTTATTTTGCGGATCGTCCGGTACGCCGTCACAGCATCCGGGAAGAATATTTTTGTGACCAACGCGGTTTCTCCAATTTGATATCTACGATTCCATTCGTCAAGCGTTGCAAGTCGAATGCTTCGCTTGGCGAATGAGACCGGGTACAAATCATAATCAGGTCTCCCCTGGAGCCCAAGGCGGCGCTTTTGGCAAGCTGGTCAGCTCTTTCGTTGCCCTCCATCCCTGCATGGGCCTTGATCCAGAATAAGGTAACAACTTTACCCTGGAGAGATGCTGTTGTTAGATTATCTCTGCTCTCTACTGCAAGAGGATGGAGGCAACTATGATTTATGACCGTTTGTAGAGCTGCCATTGAGTCGTTGTAGACTCCAAAGGAAGACGCTGAGTGGTTAGGTTAGGTTAGGTTAGGTTAGGTTTTTTTTTTCTTTTATTTTTATTGAACAATACTCCTTACACTATGTGCTATTAATTACAATAAATTAGTTACAGTCCTATTTTCGCAGTGAGTTCACTATGTTTATATATTTTTTTTTTTTGTATAAAACAGTTGTATAATATCATTAGTTACTTAAAAGGTAAATTGAGGTTTACCTTTTAAGTAACTAATGATTTTGACATTATGCCTATTTTGTGTCCATTGGCATTGTCAGGTTTTCCATGACCGCTGAGTCCCTGTTCCTAATTGCCATTTTTAGGTTATATTCTCTGATTTTTGTTGTTGATGCAGCCATTGCTCTCTGAACCAGCCTCCCTGTTGCGTCGTCGCAGTCATCCGCGTAATAGATGCAGCTAACTGTGTGTCTGGACACCGCCACCACAGCATGCTGAACGCTGTCGTGCAGTTTCAGTTTTTCTGCCACAGTTTTCATGACTACGACCGTCCCGGATGTGAGTCCTTGGGCCTCATGAACTGTTAGGAGGCGTGACCCGGCGCCCGACCCGTATCCTAAGTCAGATAGGGATTCCTTTTCGGTTTGGGTGAACACCAGGTACAATGTATCAGGAGGGTGCTTGGAATATTTGCTCCTGTGTACCTTTCCCTTTTTAGTGAGTGTACCAGAGATTTGGATGAGTATATGCCGCTGTAGATCTCATTGAGGGCATACGCCACATCCATTGGGCTCCGGTGCGTACACAGAAGCTCCTGGCTGATCGTGGTTACCAGGTTTGGGCGAGTGTACTGCATCGCGAAAAGGTTCTCTCTGTCGATGAAGGGAAGTTGGTTGATATCACCGATAAGCAGCATTTCTTCCGCATCGCACAGTGTTGTTGCCATCGCTATGGCTCCGAAGTGATTCATGAGAGCCTCATCGATGATGAGTCGAGAACATCGAACCCTGTCAGGCTCTCTTACACCGTTTACAAGGACAGAGGCCATAGTGCGTACTTTTGTTTTGGCGTCTGCGCCTATGCGGTTTGCTAATTTTATTTTTAGTTCTTTTGCTGCTTCTAATGTAGTTGTGATTATCAAGTCCCTTCCCCCCTCGAATTGGTTTACCACCCACGTTGTCTTTCCGCATCCGGGGACTCCGTTGATCCATTTTATTTTTGGTACTTGCCAGGTGTCCCAGGGCGCCCCGACTCCGTCCTCTGTGATGGCTTCAGCCATATTGAGGATCTTGTCGTTTAGCATCACCCTGGTGCACCGAGCAGTTACAACGATATGGTCACCCGGAGGCGTTTTGAATTTGGGTTTTCCGTTGCTGTTCGATTTGTCCTCGTCCAGCATCACGAAGCCTGCCGTTCCACTGTAAGCCGCCATATGGTGTTTGATTTTTCCTCTCAGAACAGTAGATGTTTTATTGTCATATATGGCCGCTTCGTCCTCCTCGAGTAGCACCTTAAGCAGATCCTCACTACCAAGGTGATAAGTTTGTAGAATGTTTCTGCAGGTGTTGAGGTTCGCCTCTATGCTGGCTTTTATTAGTCCTTTAAACTCGAGGAAGGCGTTGATCATGTGATCTTTTGACTCCACTACCGGACGAAGATTTGGGTGGCCGGGTTTTCTCATGGCGGCTGAGGTTTGGTCATGCTTTAGAGATGTTGATTTGTTGGGTAGCTCTCTTGTGTGCTCTTGTTTTATATTTAGTATTTTTCTCTTAGACACTGCGGGTATACTCCGTGCTGCTGCACTTATAGTATATAGGAAGGCGTCTAGTTTGCTCTTTGTTCTAATGTTTTTGGCCTTTTGTAAAATGTTTGCCTTTTCTGTGGCCGTTTGCAACTGCAGTCTTTCCGATCCGCTACATATCTCAGGTGTCGCTATGGGATGACCCCAGCTGTCAATGGGGGTGCTCGCTGTAGTTAAGTCGTAACTTTTGAGGTAACTTAGGTTCTCTCCTCTGTTTTCGTATACGACTATCATGTGGGTATTGGAGGCCTTAATGCACCCAATGCGATCTGCGATTTCCCCTTGGTCGTGCAGAACCGCCATAGCATCCACACTAATAATGCGGGATGTGACTTCAGTGTCCTTCTCTTGCTTTCCAAGCTCATTTAGAATCGAGCACGCCTTTGCGAATGGGGTGCTTTCTTCGGTCCATGCGAATAGTAAGATTGTTTTGTTTTTTAATCTCACTATTCGACATCGCTGGTTTGCGACTTCTACCTCCGACAGCGCGTCGTATTTTTTGCGCTTCATGCTCGTTCTAAATGTGCTGCCATTCAGCAAATAGGCTAGGCCCGGCGAGATCTTAACAAAGTTTTGGTTTATTGCTGCGAAGAAACCTATTCCAAGTGTCTCCGAGTTGTTATCCATGAAGAAAGCTACTCCTCTTATCCTTAGTCCCGGTTTGCCTCTTTCTGCATGTTCCAGCAGCTGGTGTTCGGCTGTCAGATGTACGGGACTTCCACCTCTTGCATGTGCCGACATGGAGACCGCGACAGTGTCTTGGCGGCCCGAGGCTTGTGTGTGTGTATTTGTGAGTGTAGGTGGTATTATCAGTGTAGTGCTGTTTCGTTTGGCGGCAATTTGAAAGGTGTGTTCTGCAAATGCCAAAAATGGTTCTCTCATGTCGTCATCGTGTAGTATCGTAGGTAGGTCGGATTTTGTCAATTTTGTCCCTATTTTGAATTCTAGGTCCAGACGAGCCGCTTGGAAGCGAGGGCACTCCAGGATGATGTGCCATACAGACTCATTTACCTCCGCGTCACACTCACACTCAGGGCTGTCTTTCAGCTTGAATCTGTGTAGGTATTCCGCGATTCCGCCGTGTCCTGTCAGTACTTGTACTTGCCCCACGCAAGCTTGCACGTCAGCTTTGTTTTCCTCACCACTCGGTATGCTTTTTCAACATCTGGGAGGAATTTCTTTGTGACTGACCCAGTGATGGAGGTTTCGTATCTGTCCTGCCATTTGCGGACAGATTCCTCTCTGATCTTTTTCTTAACGTAACACAGCGGAACTTGTTCATAGTCCGAGGCGCCACCCTCCCCGAGCGCCGCCGACTTCGCAAGCTCGTCTGCCCTCTCGTTTCCGGTCGTTCCGATGTGTGCTCTCAACCAGAATAAACCAAGTGGCGCCTGACACTTTTTTGTCCTTTGCTGCTTGAAGTAGTTCGGCGGTTGCCACTTTGGAGCGTTGTAGGTTAGCTTGTAAAAAATTTATTTGGTTTTCCGACCTTGTTGAGCTGTCACTGTTTTCGCTGCCCTTAGCAATAGGATATGCGAGATCGTGCTATGGCGTCCCACTTCTGTTTTTCCCTGCACACACTGCTGAAAGCATTGTGTGCCAGGTCTGTGCCTGCCCCGTGCGCTGTCGAGCAGTTTTTGCAGATGGGAAGCTTCCCCTTTAATCTGCTTGGACATTTTTCCCACGTATGGGTCTCTCCGCAGTGGCTGCAGAGACCATCCTTTTCTCTGCAGATGGCCTTGGTATGGCCAGAGCCTAAGCATTTAGTGCATTGCACTAGGGGTGAGTGGTCCATAATCGGCCTCCTTTGGAGACCGATGTACACTTTTTCTGCCTCTATGAAGCGCCGGTGTATTTCGGGGGAGAGTTCAAATACAGGATGGCATTCAAGTGGGTTTCTTGCCCTCTTCCTGTATTTTACTCTTATCGAACTGTTTGTCAGTTCTACGCCTTGCAGGAGGTGTTTGTTCTGCGCTAGTAAATTTTCAACCATTTCATTGTCCGAAAGGTATGATAGCACGTCTCTGATTATTGCTAAGGGGTTATTGGTTTTTGGGATTTCTACCTTTAGCTGTTTGTCCAATTTTACCCTATTTTGGACCAGCTTTAGGTCCTCTTTGGTGCTACAGCTGAGAACCACCTTTTGGTTTTTGGCCTTCCTAACCCGATCCACTTTGGCTCCAGTCTTTTTAGTGTCCAAAGCCTCTCTTATCTTCTCAATTACTTTGTCTCCGGTGTTTTTGGGGTCAGTAGAGGAGATTATAAGAGTGTGGTTGGGTTTTGGCGGAGGGATTTGCAGTTTCTTGGTCTTATTCTCCAGCCTGCGCCAGTTCCGTTGCCAGGCTCGCGGTGGCTGGTGATGGTGTCCGTTTCCTTTGCCCCCTAATGGTTTTCAACTCAGAGGACATTGCTTCTAGGTGTTCGGTGAGGGGTTGCAATTGTTGGATTATTTGTGTGTGGTCTTGGCTTGTTTGAGGAGGTTCTGAGAGTCTAGTTTTTATATTTGTGTCAATTTCTATCATTGCCTCCTCAAGTTTTATTAATTTGTCTGCAATAGCAGTGTTTTTATCGTCTGTGGGGCAATATGGTTTTTTCTCCAGGCAGAGCAGTGTTTTCTGGCTTGCGCTTGAGGTCTTTTCCAGACCTCTGCGCAAGTCGTCTAGCTGCGTCCTTATCGTGTCGATGCTGGTCTTTATTTGTGTGAGGTCCTGTTCTCGGTCTTCTTTGGAGCCCCTCCTTCCTCCCTGCCCTGGCTTGGATAGGGTGTCTTTTATTTCTCCCATACTTTTGCCCAGTTCTTGTATGGCTATTTGGACCTTATTAAGTTTATCTTGCGATACGGTTCCTGAGTTTCGAAATCCAGCCAGCCACGTATAGCCTTTGACTCTTTAAGAGTGTTTTTGACCTCGGTCCTGGTGTGACCGAGTTCATTGGCTAACTCCTTAATCAGCTCCGTCACTACTTTGTTGTGAGCGCGCTCCACTCGTACTAGCTCTTGTGCACTTCGCGAGCGCTCCTTTTCCAGGTTTAATTTGTGTCTAGATCTGGAGTCTGATAAGGAGAGGACAATCTCGTATAGGGACTGTAGACACTCGAGTGCTGTCTGTTTCCACTCCCTCTTCATATTGCCCGCCGACTCTAACGCCTCCTTCCCTCTTAGGAGCATTTCATTGGCTTCCCTTGTGGCCATGTCCATCTCCACTCCCAACCGCCTGCTGTAATTCACTAGCAGGCTAGGTCTCCCTCTCGCCGGAACCTCTGATGTTGGAGATTCCAGAGCTGAAGCCACCGATAGCTCCTCATCTGATAGTATTTGTTGTGGAGGGATGTCTTCCCGACTCCAGTTTTTAACCTTTTCCAAGGAGTCATCTACCGGATCCGGGACCGATGACTTGTCGCTTCTGTTAGAGGTGTGGGATGACTTTGCTCTTGATAGGGCGTTTAGGGAAGAGGCGGTTTTTTTTTGGTCTGCGCAGCTGCCGGGGCGGTGTCCATTCCGCGTTTAGATGTGGTTTCTTGAGAGAATGGCTGCAGCAAGTTTACGTCGGGTATTGACTTTTGCTTGTTGGTTTTTGAAACCCGGACCTTTTCTCTCAGCGATCGCGGTGGTCTGGTTGGCAAAGCATTAGAGCTTTGTGGCCCTATGGACGATGTTGTCTCCATCTCCGACAATTGCGCATTGATGTTATGAGACATTTTTAGTTGTGGAGGTTTACAAATTTAGAATAGAAAAATAGAGCTATATATATATATTTTATATGAACTCACTGCTTTATAATATAATAATTCTTATAATAATAGTTTGAATAATTTGAGTAAACTTATTGTCGCACTTAGTGTTGAGTACGTCGCCGCGAAGAGAGTCCGATGCAATGGAGTCTTCTTGGTGATATGCTGCGAAATTTTTTTTTTTTTTGGTGGTGTGGTGTACTTATTTCCGACTTGGTATTGTTGTCGATGAGTATCGTTTCCAGATTTTGTTGGAGCCAAAGTATAGATCTCGATGTTCTGGTTCTGATGAGCCCTCACACGGGGGGTCTACCTTGTGTAGTCCTCTAGTTAGAGCTCGCGGGGGTGAGGTATTTTCGAGGGGGTGGGGGTGGGGGGGGAGTGCTTCGTGGGGATGATTATATGATAGGTTTATGGAACTGAGAGGGGGTGGATGGGAGGGAGGGCTCAGGAGGTATATCAGGGTTTTTTTTTTGTGGGGGAAGGTTTTTGGTTGCTGGCTCGATTGAGTCCAAACTCGGGTGGTCTAGGGTAAGGGGTTAAGGAGTTCCCTCGGGACCCAACCGGTGAGCGTCAGTCACGTCTTCAGCAGCGTTTTGGAGGGCTAGCAGAGTCCCCACGAAGGCCCGAGTTTCGTCGTGTCGTAGTGTCGTCACCGCCTCGTGTCTATTAACGCGTGGTAGCCTCGTGCGCGTGTTTGACTTGAACAACACGTGGTTTGAGAGGTTATTTAATGAAAACTTCGTCTTATAACTTCGTTAGTTTTTGGAGTTTTCTCAAACTTTTTTGCTCTCCTGTAGATATTTCTGACGGTTATTTGGAAAATATTGTGTTGTTCAAATAGTGACCGACCTTCGATAAGTTTTTCTCCCGCAAAGTCCAGGGGCCCCTGCGCCTTTACCCGACGAGATATCGACTTGCCAACTTAAATCCGTAGAAATTAAACACTAATACACCTTTTCACAGCACTTTCACTCGCGTAGCTCAAAAATTGCCACTTATAGCGATTTTTTTATGTGGAGCTAATGTTTTTCTTATCGTTCTTGGGTGCGTACTTGGGTTAGGTTAGGTTAGGTTAGGTTAGGTTAGGTTAGGTTAGGTTAGGTTAGGTTAGGTTAGGTTAGGTTAGGTTAGGTTAGGTTAGGTTAGGTTAGGTTAGGTTAGGTTAGGTTAGGTTAGGTTAGGTTAGGTTGGGTTGGGTTGGGTTAGGTTGGGTTGGGTTAGGTTAGGTTAGGTTAGGTTAGAGTTAGGTTAGGTTAGAGTTAGGTTAGGTTAGGTTGGGTTAGGTTGGGTTGGGTTGGGTTAGGTTAGGTTAGGTTAGGTTAGGTTAGGTTAGGTTAGGTTAGGTTAGGTTAGGTTAGGTTGGGTTAGGTTAGGTTGGGTTGGGTTAGGTTAGGTTAGGTTAGGTTAGGTTAGAGTTAGGTTAGGTTAGGTTGGGTTGGGTTAGGTTGGGTTGGGTTAGGTTGGGTTGGGTTAGGTTGGGTTAGGTTAGGTTAGGTTAGGTTAGAGTTAGGTTAGGTTAGAGTTAGGTTAGGTTAGGTTGGGTTGGGTTAGGTTAGGTTAGGTTAGAGTTAGGTTAGGTTAGGTTAGAGTTAGGTTAGGTTAGAGTTAGGTTAGGTTAGGTTGGGTTGGGTTAGGTTAGGTTAGAGTTAGGTTAGGTTAGGTTAGAGTTAGGTTAGGTTAGGTTAGAGTTAGGTTAGGTTAGGTTAGGTTAGGTTAGAGTTAGGTTAGGTTAGGTTAGGTTAGGTTAGAGTTAGGTTAGGTTAGGTTAGGTTAGGTTAGAGTTAGGTTAGGTTAGGTTAGGTTGGGTTGGGTTAGGTTGGGTTGGGTTAGGTTAGGTTAGAGTTAGGTTAGGTTGGGTTAGGTTAGGTTAGGTTAGGTTAGAGTTAGGTTAGGTTAGGTTAGGTTAGAGTTAGGTTAGGTTGGGTTAGGTTAGGTTAGGTTGGGTTGGGTTAGGTTGGGTTAGGTTGGGTTAGGTTAGGTTAGAGTTAGGTTAGGTTAGAGTTAGGTTAGGTTAGAGTTAGGTTAGGTTGGGTTAGGTTAGGTTAGGTTAGGTTAGAGTTAGGTTAGGTTAGGTTAGGTTAGAGTTAGGTTAGGTTAGAGTTAGGTTAGGTTGGGTTGGGTTAGGTTGGGTTAGGTTAGGTTAGAGTTAGGTTAGGTTAGGTTAGGTTGGGTTGGGTTAGGTTAGGTTAGAGTTAGGTTAGGTTGGGTTGGGTTAGGTTAGGTTAGAGTTAGGTTAGGTTAGGTTGGGTTAGGTTAGGTTAGGTTAGAGTTAGGTTAGGTTAGGTTAGAGTTAGGTTAGGTTAGAGTTAGGTTAGGTTAGGTTAGGTTGGGTTAGGTTAGGTTAGAGTTAGGTTAGGTTAGGTTAGAGTTAGGTTAGGTTAGGTTAGAGTTAGGTTAGGTTAGGTTAGGTTAGGTTAGAGTTAGGTTAGGTTAGGTTAGGTTAGGTTAGAGTTAGGTTAGGTTAGGTTAGGTTAGGTTAGAGTTAGGTTAGGTTAGGTTAGGTCAGGTTTTTTTTTTTTTTTATTAATTTTTTTTTTATCATTACTTAATTAATATCATTAGTTACTTAAAAGGTAAATTGAGGTTACATTATGCCTTTTTTGTGTCCATTGGCATTGTCAGGTTTTCCATGACCGCTGAGTCCCTGTTCCTAATTGCCATTTTTAGGTTATATTCTCTGATTTTTGTTGTTGATGCAGCCATTGCTCTCTGAACCAGCCTCCCTGTTGCGTCGTCGCAGTCATCCGCGTTATAGATGCAGCTAACTGTGTGTCTGGATACCGCCACCACAGCATGCTGAACGCTGTCGTGCAGTTTCAGTTTTTCTGCCACAGTTTCCATGACTACGACCGTCCCGGATGTGAGTCCTTGGGCCTCATGAACTGTTAGGAGGCGTGACCCGGCGCCCGACCCGTATCCTAAGTCAGATAGGGATTCCTTTTCGGTTTGGGTGAACACCAGGTACAATGTATCAGGGAGGGTGCTTGGAATATTTGCTCCTGTGTACCTTTCCCTTTTTAGTGAGTGTACCAGAGATTTGGATGAGTATATGCCGCTGTAGATCTCATTGAGGGCATACGCCACATCCATTGGGCTCCGGTGCGTACACAGAAGCTCCTGGCTGATCGTGGTTACCAGGTTTGGGCGAGTGTACTGCATCCCGAAAAGGTTCTCTCTGTCGATGAAGGGAAGTTGGTTGATATCACCGATAAGCAGCATTTCTTCCGCATCGCACAGTTTTGTTGCCATCACTATGGCTCCGAAGTGGTTCATGAGAGCCTCGTCGACGATCAGTCGAGAGCATCGACCCCTGTCAGGCTCTCTTACTCCATTTACAAGCACCGAGGCCATAGTGCGTACTTTCGTTGTGGCGTCTGCGCCTATGCGGTTTGGTTAGGTTAGGTTGGGTTAGGTTAGGTTGGGTTAGGTTAGGTTAGAGTTAGGTTAGGTTAGGTTAGGTTAGGTTAGAGTTAGGTTAGGTTAGAGTTAGGTTAGGTTAGAGTTAGGTTAGGTTAGGTTGGGTTAGGTTGGGTTGGGTTAGGTTGGGTTAGGTTAGGTTAGGTTAGAGTTAGGTTAGGTTAGGTTAGGTTAGAGTTAGGTTAGGTTGGGTTGGGTTAGGTTAGGTTAGGTTAGAGTTAGGTTAGGTTAGGTTGGGTTGGGTTAGGTTAGGTTAGAGTTAGGTTAGGTTAGAGTTAGGTTAGGTTAGAGTTAGGTTAGGTTGGGTTAGGTTAGGTTAGAGTTAGGTTAGGTTGGGTTAGGTTAGGTTAGAGTTAGGTTAGGTTAGGTTAGAGTTAGGTTAGGTTAGAGTTAGGTTAGGTTAGGTTGGGTTAGGTTAGGTTAGGTTAGAGTTAGGTTAGGTTAGGTTAGGTTAGAGTTAGGTTAGGTTGGGTTAGGTTAGGTTAGGTTAGAGTTAGGTTAGGTTAGGTTAGGTTAGGTTAGAGTTAGGTTAGGTTAGGTTAGAGTTAGGTTAGGTTAGAGTTAGGTTAGGTTGGGTTAGGTTAGGTTAGGTTAGAGTTAGGTTAGGTTAGAGTTAGGTTAGGTTAGGTTGGGTTAGGTTGGGTTGGGTTAGGTTAGGTTAGGTTAGAGTTAGGTTAGGTTAGAGTTAGGTTAGGTTAGGTTAGGTTGGGTTGGGTTAGGTTGGGTTAGGTTAGGTTAGAGTTAGGTTAGGTTGGGTTAGGTTGGGTTAGGTTAGGTTAGGTTGGGTTGGGTTAGGTTAGGTTAGAGTTAGGTTAGGTTGGGTTAGGTTGGGTTAGGTTAGGTTAGGTTAGGTTAGGTTAGGTTAGGTTAGAGTTAGGTTAGGTTAGAGTTAGGTTAGGTTGGGTTGGGTTAGGTTAGGTTAGGTTAGAGTTAGGTTAGGTTGGGTTGGGTTAGGTTAGGTTAGGTTAGGTTAGAGTTAGGTTAGGTTGGGTTAGGTTAGGTTACTGCATCCCGAAAAGGTTCTCTCTGTCGATGAAGGGAAGTTGGTTGATATCACCGATAAGCAGCATTTCTTCCGCATCGCACAGTTTTGTTGCCATCACTATGGCTCCGAAGTGGTTCATGAGAGCCTCGTCGACGATCAGTCGAGAGCATCGACCCCTGTCAGGCTCTCTTACTCCATTTACAAGCACCGAGGCCATAGTGCGTACTTTCGTTGTGGCGTCTGCGCCTATGCGGTTTGCTAGGTTTTCCTTGAGGTCTTTTGCTGCTTCCAGCGTCGTTGTTATTATCAAATCCCTTTCTCCCTCGAACTGGCTTACCACCCACGTCGTCTTTCCGCATCCGGGGACTTCGTTGATCCACGTTATTCTTGGTTCTTTCCTGGTGTCCCAGGGCGCCCCGACTCCGTCCTCTGTGATGGCTTCAGCCATCTTGAGGATCTTGTCGTTTAGCATCACCCTGGTGCACCGTGCGGTTACAACAATATGGTCCTCCGGAGGCGTTTTGAATTTGGGTTTTCCGTTGCTGTTCGATTTGTCCTCGTCCAGCATCACGAAGCCTGCCGTTCCACTGTAAGCCGCCATATGGTGTTTGATTTTTCCTCTCAGAACAGTAGATGTTTTATTGTCATATATGGCCGCTTCGTCCTCCTCGAGTAGCACCTTTAGCAGATCCTCACTACCGAGATGGTAAGTTTGAAGAATGTTTTTACATGTGGTGAGGTTCGCTTCTATGGTGGCTTTTGTCAAAGCTTTAAACTCAAGGAACGCGTTTATCATGTGGTCCTTTGGCTCCGCTGCCGGACGAAGACTTGGCTGGCCGGATTTCCTCGTGGCAGCTGTGGTGTTGTCATGCTTTTGAGATGGTGGTTTGTTGGGTAGCTCTCTTGTGTGCTCTTGTTTTATATTTAGTATTTTTCTCTTAGACACTGCGGGTATACTCCGTGCTGCTGCACTTATAGTGTGGAGGAAGGCATCAATCGTGCTCATTGTTTTAGAGGTTTTGATGTTTTCTTGTTGGATTTTGCCTTCTCTCTGGCCGTTTAGCATCACCCTGGTGCACCGAGCAGTTACAACGATATGGTCACCCGGAGGCGTTTTGAATTTGGGTTTTCCGTTGCTGTTCGATTTGTCCTCGTCCAGCATCACGAAGCCTGCCGTTCCACTGTAAGCCGCCATATGGTGTTTGATTTTTCCTCTCAGAACAGTAGATGTTTTATTGTCATATATGGCTGCTTCGTCCTCCTCGAGTAGCACCTTTAGCAGATCCTCACTACCAAGGTGATAAGTTTGTAGAATGTTTCTGCAGGTGTTGAGGTTCGCCTCTATGCTGGCTTTATTAGTCCTTTAAACTCGAGGAAGGCGTTGATCATGTGATCTTTTGACTCCACTACCGGACGAAGATTTGGGTGGCCGGGTTTTCTCATAGCAGCTGAGGTTTGGTCATGCTTTAGAGATGTTGATTTGTTGGGTAGCTCTCTTGTGTGCTCTTGTTTTATATTTAGTATTTTTCTCTTAGACACTGCGGGTATACTCCGTGCTGCTGCACTTATAGTGTGGAGGAAGGCATCAATCGTGCTCTTTGTTTTAGAGGTTTTGATGTTTTCTTGTTGGATTTTTGCCTTCTCTCTGGCCGTTTGGAGCTGCAGTCGGTCCGATCCGCTGCATGTCTCTGGTTTTGCTATGGGGTGTCTCCAGCTGTCAATGGGGGTGCTCGCTGTAGATGAGTCGTAACTTATGAGGTAACTTAGGTTTTTTCCTCTGTTCTCGTATACGACTATCTCGTGGTATCTGGAGGATTTTATGCACCCAATGCGGTCTGCAACTTCACCTTGGTCGTGCAGAACCGCCATAGCATCCACACTAATAATGCGGGGTGTGACTGCAGTGTCCATCTCCTGCTTTCCGAGCTCATTCATAATCGAGCACGCCTTTGCGAATGGGGTGTTGTCTTCGCTACATGCTAATAGTAAGATTATTTTGTATCTTAATCTTACTATACGACATCGCTGGTTTACAAATTCTACCTCCGCCAGCGCGTCGTATTTTTTGCGCTTCATGCTCGTTCTAAATGTGCTGCCATTTAACAAGTAGGCTAGGCCCGGCGAGATCTTTACAAATTTTTGGTTTATTGCTGCACAGAAACCTATTCCCAGTGTCTCCGAGTTATTATCCATGAAGAAAGCTACTCCTCTTGTCCTTAGTCCCGGTTTGCCTTGCTTTGCATGTTCCAGCAGCTGGTGTTCGGCTGTCCGGTGTATGGGACGTCCATATCTTGCATGTGCCGACATGGGGTCCGTTGCAGTGCCTTGAAGGCCGGAAGTTTGTGTGTGTGTGTTTGTGGGTGTAAGTGGTATTTTTGTAGTTGTGCTTTTGCGTTTGCCGGCAATTCGAAAAGTGTGTTTCGCAAAAGCTAGAAATGGATTCCTCTTATCGTCGTCATGTAGTATCGTCGGTAGGTCGGATTTTGTAAGTTTGGTTTTCCTTATTTTGAATTCGAGGTCCAGACGGGCCGCTTGGAAGCGAGGGCACTCCAGGATGACGTGCTATACAAACTCATTCACCTCCGCGTCACACTCACACTCAGGGCTGTCTTTCAGCTTGAATTTGTGTAGGTATTCCGCGATTCCACCGTGTCCTGTCAGTACTTGGACTTGCGTGGGCGTTAAGTTTGTTTTCCTCACCACTCAATATGCTTTTTCAGCATCCGGGAGGAATTTCTTTGTGACTGACCCCGTGATGGAGGTTTCGTATCTGTCCTGCCATTTGCGGACAGATTCCTCTCTGATCTTTTTCTTGACATAGGACAGGGCACTTGGTCATAGTCCGTGGCAGCATCCTCCCCGAGCGCCACCAACTTCGCGAGCTCGTCAGCCCTCTCGTTTCCGGTCGTTCCGATGTGTGCTCTCAACCAGAACAGTCGCACCTCTCTTCCACTCCGTCGGATCTCCCCAAAACTTTGTTTGATGGCTTGTGTTAGGAGGTGGTTCGCTTTTGGGTTCGCCAGCAGGTCTAGTGAAGGTCTTGAGTCACTAAATATGTTAACGACTGAGTCAGTCCTCATTTGGACGAGCTGGATGGTTCTATGAAGCGTGTAGAGTTCTGATTGGAAAACTGTGCAATATGAGTCCAATTTGAAGGTGGCAAAGTTGGACTTTCTGCCGCCCTCCCAGCAGGTCAAGGCGGCTCCGACCCTCCCCTCAATCTTGCTTCCGTCCGTGTATATTTGAGGACCGGTTACTTGATGGGAGTTTAGGGTTTGGGAGTCGCATCTTTCCAGTAACTCGTACGTTGTTGTGATGAGTTGAGAGGGGTGTGGTTGACCAATGTCATCTACTACTTGCTCCAGCTCTCTTTCAGGTGGTAAATAATCTGGAGATTTCTTTTTCCTGACTTGGAGAGGTGAGGTTAGGTTCGGTTAGGTTAGGTTAGGTTAGGTTAGGTTAGGTTAGGTTAGGTTAGGTTAGGTTAGGTTAGGTTAGGTTAGGTTAGGTTAGGTTAGGTTAGGTTAGGTTAGGTTAGGTTAGGTTAGGTTAGGTTAGGTTAGGTTAGGTTAGGTTGGGTTGGGTTGGGTTGGGTTAGGTTAGGTTAGGTTAGGTTGGGTTGGGTTAGGTTAGGTTAGGTTAGGTTGGGTTGGGTTGGGTTGGGTTAGGTTAGGTTAGGTTGGGTTAGGTTAGGTTGGGTTAGGTTGGGTTGGGTTAGGTTAGGTTGGGTTAGGTTAGGTTAGGTTAGGCCAGGCCAGGCCAGGCCAGGCCAGGCCAGGCCAGGCCAGGCCAGGCCAGGCTCAGGCCAGGCCAGGCCAGGCCAGGCCAGGCCAGGTCAGGCCAGGCCAGGCCAGGCCAGGTCAGGCCAGGCCAGCCAGGCCAGGCCAGGTCAGGCCAGGCCAGGTCAGGCCAGGCCAGGCCAGGCCAGGCCAGGCCAGGCTCAGGCCAGGCCAGGTCAGGCCAGGCCAGGCCAGGCTCAGGCCAGGCCAGCCAGGCCAGGCCAGGCCAGGCCAGGCTCAGGCCAGGCCAGGCCACAGGCCAGGCCAGGTCAGGCCAGGCCAGGCCAGGCCAGGCCAGGCCAGGCCAGGCCAGGCCAGGCCAGGCCAGCCAGGCCAGGCCAGGCCAGGCCAGCCAGGCCAGCCAGGCCAGGCCAGGCCAGGCCAGGCCAGCCAGCCAGCCAGGCCAGGCCAGGCCAGGCCACAGGCCAGGCCAGGCCAGGCCAGGCCAGGCCAGCCAGGCCAGCCAGCCAGGCCAGGCCAGGTCAGGCCAGGCCAGCCAGGCCAGGCCAGGCCAGGCCAGGTCAGGCCAGGCCAGGCCAGGCCAGGCCAGGCCAGGCCAGGCCAGGCTTCAGGCCAGGCCAGGTCAGGCCAGGCCAGGCTGTGTCAGGCCAGGCCAGGCTGTGTCAGGCCAGGCCAGGCTGTGTCAGGCCAGGCCAGGCCAGGCCAGGCCAGGCTGTGTCAGGCCAGGCCAGGCCAGCCAGCCAGGCCAGGCCAGGCCAGGCCAGGCCAGGCCAGGCTCAGGCCAGGCCAGGCTCAGGCCAGGCCAGGTCAGGCCAGGCCAGGCCAGGCCAGGCCAGGCCAGGCCAGGCCAGGCCAGGCCAGGCTCAGGCCAGGCCAGGCCAGCCAGCCAGGCCAGCCAGGCCAGCCAGGCCAGGCCAGGCCAGGTCAGGCCAGGCCAGCCAGGCCAGGCCAGGCCAGGCCAGGCCAGGCCAGGCCAGCCAGCCAGGCCAGGCCAGCCAGCCAGCCAGGCCAGGCCAGCCAGGCCAGGCCAGCCAGGCCAGGCCAGGCCACAGGCCAGGCCAGGCCAGGCCAGGCCACAGGCCAGGCCAGGCCACAGGCCAGGCCAGGCTGTGTCAGGCCAGGCCAGGTCAGGCCAGGCCAGGCCAGGCTTCAGGCCAGGCCAGGCCAGGCCAGGCCAGGCCAGGCCAGCCAGGCCAGGCCAGGTCAGGCCAGGCCAGGCCAGGCCAGGCCAGGCCAGGCCAGGCCAGCCAGGCCAGGCCAGGCCAGCCAGGCCAGGCCAGGCCAGGCCAGGCCAGGCCAGGCCAGGCCAGGCCAGGCCAGGCTCAGGCCAGGCCAGGCCAGGCTTCAGGCCAGGCCAGCCAGGCCAGGCTTCAGGCCAGGCCAGGCCAGGCCAGGCCAGGCCACAGGCCAGGCCAGCCAGGCCAGGCCAGGCCAGCCAGCCAGGCCAGGCCAGCCAGGCCAGGCCAGGCCAGGCCAGGCCAGCCAGGCCAGGCCAGCCAGCCAGGCCAGGCCAGGCCAGGCCAGCCAGGCCAGCCAGGCCAGGCCAGCCAGGCCAGCCAGCCAGGCCAGGCCAGGCCACAGGCCAGGCCAGGCCAGCCAGGCCAGGCTGTGTCAGGCCAGGCCAGCCAGGCCAGGCCAGGCCAGGCCAGCCAGCCAGCCAGCCAGGCCAGGCCACAGGCCAGGCCAGGCCAGGCCAGCCAGGCCAGGCCAGGCCAGGTCAGGCCAGGCCAGCCAGGCCAGGCTCAGGCCAGGCCAGGTCAGGCCAGGCCAGGTTAGGTTAGGTTAGGTTAGGTTAGTTAGGTTAGGTTAGGTTGGAGTTGGGTTAGGTTGAGTTAGGTTAGGTTAGGTTAGGTTAGGTTAGGTTAGGTTAGGTTAGGTTAGGTTAGGTTAGGTTAGGTTAGGTTAGGTTAGGTTAGGTTAGGTTTTTTTTTTTTTTTTTTAAAGACTTTCTTACCATAAGAGATTGCTATCGGTATACATTCCCTTACGGCGCCGTTGTTAATGTATGACTAGTATGGTTAACATATAATAATATTTATTACATTTAATATAAATTGTTTCGCTTCATGGACATTAACTTAAAGTATTTATAATTATTGAATAAAATAGTTTTTACTATTTACAACCTTAGCCTAATTAAAATTAAAAGTAATTGAAAACTAACATAAAGAATACAATAATTAGAGTATGAAAATAAAATTGTTACACAATCGACTGATAAACAAACAATAAAACAAAAATTTAGTTATTTATAAAATTATAAGGAGTTAAAACTAGATAGTAACTAATGACAGTTTAACGGCTACTCTCATTATTTACCTTTTTTAAGTTGTTGACTATATATGTTAAATGTGTTTTAAATGATTCTACGCTACTTTCCTTTGTTATAATTTGTGATATCGCATATGGTTCTATCCTAAGACCTGTACATACTATTTCGTGATCCAATCTGGTTTTACTAAATATGGGACATGCTCTTACTAGGTGTATAATAGTTTGGACGGTTGTGTTGTCGCATGGGCACTTGTCATCATTCGTAATTTTAAATCTGAACAAGTATTCTTTGTGGTATCCATGGTTCGAGAGAAATTGTGTTATGAAGAAATTGGGTTTTAGTGCATTTAGAGTGACGGTGAGATTTTCGAATGTAGGACATAGGGTTTTTGTGTAGATGCAACTATTATTTTGCGAGTAAAATTCTATGCTGTTGTTCTCTGTTCGTTCTCGATTAAGATATCGGACATAGCTCAGGGGGAATTTGGAATAATCCCATGGACGGTGTGATGCAGCTGCACTTTTTGCTGCTGCATCTGCTTGTTCATTACCAGTGTTACCTGAGTGACCTTTGACCCAGAAAAATTTAATATTTAAGTTTAGGATTCGGCATTGATGTAGGATGTTATGAATGGATACCACAAAGGAATTGTGACTGTTAGGGTTAGCTATTTCTTGTAGGCCTGATTTGCTGTCTGAGAATAGGTAGACCGGAGTAGCTCTATTCTCCTCCACCCACTGGCATGCTTTAGAGATGGCTAACAGTTCAGCTTGGAACACTGAGCATGTGTCGTGCAATTTATATTTTTGGGTTATTGTATTTCCCGCCGGGTTGTAAATTACCACGGCTGCGCCTACCTTTGTGTCAAATTTGCTACCATCAGTATATATCCGAAAACAATCGAATGCACTGATCTCTGCTGTATCTCCGGGTGACAGCTCTTCGTAGTATTCGATTGGTTTCCTTAGGGATGGATGAAGAAGCTCTCCAGGTTTTGCAGGTGAGTCTAGAGTGATATCACTGGGGAGAAATTGCGATTTGTGGGATATTCTAGTTCGTTCATTATCAGCCATTTCCTGAATTTTTGCTGGAAGAGGACTTAGTTGGGCGAGAGTTATACTGGCTACTGTGCTCACTGTCCGAAAACCTCGGATGATAGTGAGGGCGAAGCCACGTTGCATAGACAGCAGCTTCTCCGCAACGCATCGGTATTCGACCGCTGAGCACCAGATGGAAGCAGCATAACAAACAATGGGTTCTATGACATGACGATAAATTATATTAATATTTTCGGCGTGGATACCCCATGTGGGTTTTACAAAGATTATTAATTTACTATACAACTTGCGGGTTTTGTTAATGATGTAATCGACATGCTTCATGAATTTTAGTTTTTTATCTATTATTATTCCGAGGAGTTTAATTTCGTTAGAGAATTTTATTCTACATCCCGACATAAACAAATTGCATCTGGCGGCCTTGCTGGTAAAGGTGATTGCTTGCGTTTTAGGAATTCCGAAAGTTAGCTTCATGTCTTTGCCCCAGTTTGCGATGATGTCTAATGCACGATTGGCGTTGTATTGTAGATCACTGACCGTTTTGGCGTGTGCTAAAAGAAGAATGTCGTCAGCGAAAGCTTGAACTGCACATCCCGAAGGCATGTCCATTTCCAGCAACTCGTCGACAATTAAATTCCAGAGAAACGGTCCACAGACAGAACCCTGTACACACCCTCTCGTTAAAGTTTTGCTAGCCGAACTGTCGCTAAAATTAATGATTGCTGAACGGCGTTGGAAATAATTGAGTAAAATGTTATAAATATTACGGGGCATTGAATTTTATAAAGTTTACGGTGTATGGCTGGCCACCAAGCGCAGTCGAACGCTGCCTGTATATCCAGCGAGACAGCAAGTACTTGATCTTGGTTGGCTATGGACTCTTTAGTTTTACTTATTAAATTAGTGAATGCATTAACAGTGGATGTTTGTTCCTTGAAGCCGAACTGTGCGCAATTGAATAAATTGTTTTGGTGCATGAAGTATGTTAATCTGCGTGTGATAAGCTTCTCGAGTAATTTGCCAAACACGTTGATTAGGCCAATAGGTCGAAAAGAGGAAATATCAGTGTAGTCGTCTTTGTGGGGCTTAGGAATGATTTTGATGAAAGCCTGTTTCCATATTTCAGGAAAATAACCGAGAGAGAGGCATCTATTCATGACGGATGTAATCAGGTTTGGAAAACATTTCGCGAAGAATGAGCAAATATCGGACGTGAGGCCGTCAGTGCCAGGAGCTTTTTTTGGACTCATACTATTTAAACTATAAATAATTTCTTCATTGGTAAATGGGGGTTCATCTGGAGTGTTTGGAGAGATTGAAGAAAAGCTCCTTGTTTCCATATGATATCGGGTATCGTTGAAATTGTCATCTGGATAAAATTTATTTAGTAAGGCTTGAGCCGTTTCTGTGCTGCTGGATGTATAAGTACCGTCACTTTTCTTCAGTGTTGAAGGTGGTTTCACTGGCGGTCCTGACTTAATTATCCTATTAGTTACGGACCAGACGTCCTCCTTTGCCTGTTTCTCGCAAAATTCTTTAAAATTTCGCGTAGACGTTTCCCGGAATGTTTTGGAATATTTTGTTTTGAGGCGCTCTTTTTCTTGTAACGCGTCTTCGAGCGGCTTTTTCTGCCTACGAAGCTTTTGTATTTTATGATGATTACGTATAACTTCCTTCTTTAAATCTTCCAGCTCATCTGTCCACCAAAGGCATCGGTATTTTCGTCCTGAAGATCGCGGAATTACTTCGTCACACACCGTTTGAATCGCTGTCGTGACTGACTTGACAAACTCTTCCACTTCGGATGGTTGCATCTGATCGACAACAACATCGAGAGGTAGGTGTTCAGCAATTTTGGTTTTAAACGTAGTCGTTAGTTCGTCCCATTTTACATTATGTGTGTTATATCTGAAGGTAGTGGATTTCTTATGGAAGCTTCTTCTTATGCCATCGGTTTCAATAGAGAACACCACCGCCCGATGCTGAGAAGAGGGGCAAATAGCAGGATCAACTCTCCAATCCGACACACGATCATAGATGGAGCTAGAAGCTAATGTGATATCAATAAAAGAAAACCGCGTGCATCCATGTGTAGTCGTTTCAAATGTTGGAGTGAGACCTTTATTACAAAGAAACATGTCATTACCGTATGCTAGCTTTACTATAGTATTACCGCGAGAGTTAGCTCGATCGCTGCCCCATAAAGGATGCCAACCGTTTAAGTCGCCACCCACAATCTGGTGGGAATTTTTGGTCATTTTTAAAAAGTTTTCTACTTTACTGAGAGTGTTGTCTATGTCATTATCGGGCTCGACATAAACTGATGCTATAGACAACTTCCGACCTCCAATGCTTAGCTGTACTGCGCTTATGTTTGATGTGGAAAATTTGGATAAGCCCAATATAGATCCGGAGGATGCTTTTGAGAAAATACAGGCTTTAACCCTATTGCCATTGGTGAATTGATAAATATTAATACCAGGAATGGGCTTAACGACGTTTCCAGAGCCGACGTAAGGCTCCGACACGAGGGCAATCTGATGTTGCCCGGCCATAAAAGAGAGACAAAATTCGTGGAGACTGTTTTTTGATCTGTCTAAGTTGCACTGTAAAATAGTTAATTTATTGTGTTGATCCATAATCGATTCTATTGGTAATTTTCTCTAACATGGCTCGCAATCTGGGACAGGAAGTGGAAGTGGCTTTATGTGTAACGTCGAGATTAGTGTTGAATTTGTGGTTGTGCTCGGTGCAGTTGATGCACCTGGCGCTATCTGGTTTAATTTTATTTGGACAATCCTCGAATTTGTGTGACGTATCAGCGCAAAAGGCACATGGGTTGGTTTCAGATGGGCATTTATTCTTTGTGTGGCCGAATTGAAAACATTTGTAGCATTGCAAAAACGGTGAAAACTCCTCCACATGGATACGCTGGTGATCTATGCAAATTTTCTCCGAATCTATCATTTTACGCCACACATGGGGTTGAGCACGAAATACGGCATTGTATAATTTAGGGTTTCTGTTATTACGCTTAAAACACAGCCCGATGTCATCCTGGTTCATAATAACTTTAGCTACTTCAGCATTCTGTGACTTAATAATTTCAATCAACTCTTCTGCGGGGGTGTCAACCGAGATTCCCTTGAGAATGACCATGGGTTTCAGTTTGCGGGCGGGCTCCGCTGTAACTTCTTGAGAGTTTGTCAAGCGCTTGAGGGTCTCGTCTCTTTGTTGTTCGTTATCGAACTCTACTCTTAGTTTATTGTTTGACACAGCTTGCACGCGTGACGGTGCGAAGTTCGAGTTACGGAAACTGATACTTTTGCGCCATACGCCTATAGCTTCCTGTTTATTCTTAACTACGGTATTTGGAGTTACTACAATAGCAGGTTTGGTCACGGGTGCAGTATGCCTTGCCGTGGTTTGTGGGTTAGTGATCGTAGTGACCATCTGTGCATACGACGGACGCGGGATTTCGGATACCGATTTTTTAATACTAGCCATCTCTTCGCGCACGCAGGCTATTATGTCATTTTTAAGATCTTCGGATGAGTACGAGGTCGACGAGGTGATATTGGTGAGCATTGTGTTAGCTCTGCGAATTTCCTCCGCTGCGGACGTTATAAGGCGCTTGTTCGCCACCGTGACGCTCCTCCCATCGTTAACTGCACTGACGATGCAGGCCAGCAACTTGTTAACGGTCTCAGTGTAAAGCGAGATACTCGTTATATCTTCAGCTGCCGCCGGAAGTGCCGGATGATCTACTACTGGTGGAGTCATTTTCGGATGATAATATTACAAAATATTTTTTTTTTTTTTAATGAATTAATAGTAATTTAATACCTGTTTTTAGCCTAAGCAAAAGAGTAAGGGTGGGCGGGAGGGCGATTTTTCGCTAATTTCTGTGTTTTCTGTTACAGATCGCGCCTGGGACTTATGTTTTGGTGCAGGGCAGACAAGATAGAACAAATTGGAACGAGAAAACAGCAAATTTGGAAAAAGTTGGAATAATTTTAAAATTACGTAAGTATAAATCAAGAAAAAATTAGTTTACACAAGAAAACATTAATAAAAAGCCTAAAAAGTAATACAGAATGATTATACTTAATTAATACTATGATTTAAAACTAAAAAGAATATTGTATGTCGCTTATAGAGTTAAAATTTAAAATTATCGAGCTTCACCATTACACCTCGGTATGATACAAAAATTGAATTTTTCGCTAATTTCTGTGTTTTCTGTTATAGATCGCGCCTGGGACTTATGTTTTGGTGCAGGGCAGACAAGATAGAACAAATTGGAACGAGAAAACAGCAAATTTGGAAAAAGTTGGAATAATTTTAAAATTACGTAAGTATAAATCAAGAAAAAATTAGTTTACACAAGAAAACATTAATAAAAAGCCTAAAAAGTAATACAGAATGATTATACTTAATTAATACTATGATTTAAAACTAAAAAGAATATTGTATGTCGCTTATAGAGTTAAAATTTAAAATTATCGAGCTTCACCATTACACCTCGGTATGATACAAAATACTGAATTTTCGATATTACTTGGAAAAAATGTCGCAATCTTTATGATGGCTCATCCTGATATTTGAGATGAAAAGAATTAAAAAATTGAAGAGGAAATAATAAATAGAATATCTAGCAAATGAGACTGGCTCCATCAATTTTATTGGATTGGTGTCAAACGTGCTAATCCAATCCATCCATCGGCAAAATATCCAATTTCCTGATTT